>LR990130.1:10010000-19867500 GCA_905147285.1 Hypena proboscidalis | reverse complement strand
AGGTTCCACCGAGATTTGAACTCGGATCGCTGGATTCAGAGTCCAGAGTGCTAACCGTTACACCATGGAACCGATGTATAATTAGCTCTTATTTTGCGTTGGCAAATTGAGTGACATGCTTGTTCATTTATTTTTATTGCAGTAGCTGAGTAATTATTATTTAATTGATATGCTTGTATTAACATTAAATGTCCCTAGAATGTAAACAAGATTAGCTAATTAATACAACAATATTGATTTGGAACATTGTAATTAGCACATGCAGAACCGAATCCGGTTCCGCATTTGCAGTACCCGGTTCTAGAACGTCACAGAACCGGATAGAACCGGTTCCAGCAGGTATGCTGGCTGACTCAAATTAAATTTTAATATTATAAAGTTATAAAATGTGCTATGAAATCGTATTTTTAAATCTTTATAACGTGTTTATAGTTTGATATCGTTCACAAAGAATTACATTAACCAGAGCTGTATTAAAATTTCAATTTTATTATTTGTTTTTGTTTAGTAAAGGAGACAAGAAAATATGTAATTGGAACCACACTAATGAGATATGCAGTATGCTAATAATTTACAGCAATCAAAGTTTCTTTGTCATATGAGCTATGACGTCACAAGTAGATTAAATTAGTAAAATCAATAGTTAAATAGTTAATGCTTTTGGCCCAAATTTGAAAACGACCTGCCTAATTGTAAAGCCCGCTACACACGTAATGATGTAACGTAGCGATTAAACTGTGCAGATAAATTAAACGTATAATAATTTAGAATAAAAATCCGACGTAAATTACAAAAATGCACCAAAAGGTAAGATATACTTAAGTAATATTCAACGTCTAAATTCATCTGTGTATAACTTGAAAGAATACAGTTAACGGCCGAATGCAGTTAAGGTGCCTATATTTGAAGAATTTACTCCGTACTCCTAGCCGTTGAGTAGCTGTGCCTTCCAGTATCGGCTCATCAACGTGAAATGCTGACTGCTAGATGCAAATATCCGAGTATCTTTAGGTAATATACGAAAACAATATAGAAGCCTTTAAAATTTCAGGGTTACCCTCAATTTCTCTAGAATCCGATCGTCAGATCGTAACCTAATGAAAATTAGACGACATGCCAAGTATATACTTTCAGACAAAAAAAAATCGCAAATCGGTTTAGGCGTCTTCGAGTAATCGAAGAACAAACATAAAAAAACATACGATCGAATTGAGTACCTCCTCTTTCTTTTTGAAGTCGGTAAAATAATAGAAACAAAGTATTTTATTTATTACATCAAAAAAATCACGAATAAAGAACAAACGTATAAAAAAAAATATGCATTGTTTTTGGCATGCAACTAATAACGTTATGTACGAGTAAATAAGGCTTAATAGCGGTGCGATCATAAAAGCTGTACCCATCACCTATATTCTAAATTAATCCAATTACAGGGTTGGATTGAGCACACAAAGTGTGTTTGTTAATCCATCGATGTTTGCGCCATGATCGATTGTTCATTAACTTAATGGAATCGAGCTTTTTTAATATTACTGATTACTTATTACTCGGTATTGTTGTTGTTATTAATGTGTTACAAACTCTTTTCTGGGAAGTGTATTAATGTATTATAAATAACATTTTTCTATAATACAGATTGCTATTATTTTGCCTCTTTTTTAACCCTTGACGCAAAAAGACGAGTACAACGATTTTGAGGATATTTTGTTTATTTAGGAGATGTTATTTTGTTATTTCTTATTGATTATTTATTTTTATAGCATTTAGCTATGCTTAGCAAATTAAACCAAGGAACAGTTGAAACATAATGGGACCAGCTACGGTCGCCTCTTTTAACTTCTCAACTGTATGTTACGTCATTTCATGACGTTTCATACAGTTGAGTTTCCAACTGTTTCTTCGTATATTTGCTAAGCATATCTAAATGTTATAAAATACTATCAAGTGGAGATGTGAAGACTATGGGTTTGGTTGACTAGTCGGTGTCTACAAAAGTAGTCGACTATTAGGAAAAATTATACTATCAATCCTTTTTTTTACAGGATATACAGAGTTTCTGCGCACTGGAATAGGCATTCGTTTATTAACATTGATACATATTCAATTAAGGCTAATTGAATAATTATGTATCAATATTAAAAATACAAAAAAAAAACTGGTTATTTTTGGGCTTCAACATTTATACATTCTATCCTATTAAATATTATGAATGCGAGAGGTGAGTGTGTGTTTGTGTGGATGTTTGTTTCTTTTTCACGCTAATCTTCCGGATTGATTATGAAGAAAGTTTTCATTATTTTTTATTTTTTTTTCTATATTGACCTGCCTGCCAGTATTTTCATACATGTTCTCCGGTTTCCACCCAACAAAGCCAGTACAAAAATAAGCAATACTAAGCCTGATCTGATTAAAGCTGGACGTCCCGAGGGTACAGGCAGGGCCGACGACGCTAAACGCCTGTTATCACGCACTGCACGGGATACACTATTGTACGACAGGGGTGGATTGCACTCATATTTTTAAATATTTTTTTATTTATTTATTTAATTCAGGTATTATGGCCCATATGAAATACACTAATAAAATATACGTACTATAAATATACTTAATTATAACACAATTTAAAATGCGATGACGGTTCAAACAAAAATTACTCCGCTCTTCGCGTTTACGTGGATAAGGCCGCAAACACAATAATCATTGCCTATTACTTATGATACTGTTGTACTTTAAATTGAACGCCCCATTAAATAGCAGGTGAAATTTATTTTATTTATTTATTTAACTTAATGCACATAAAAATAGTACATAGGCGGACTTAATGCCTTATGGCATTCTCTAACAGTCAACCTAGGGTGGTGCAGAGATAAGCATAGGTAGGTGCAGATTAGACAGAGGAATAATTATTGATATGTAAATGGAAGAAGTTCATATTATAGAAAATACGTAATAGAGATATATAATATTGAAAATAATATATGTAATAATTTATAACATAATAAATACATACTTTTATAAATAAAATATAATAATAATATGTACATAATTATACAGCCTTACAGGAGGAGTTGATAATTAAATAAGATAAATAAAATATATTATGATGATTCTGCCAATTGCTCAGTCAACAGTTAACGCACGTTAAACTTAAAACTGTAACGACGTGTTGTTGCCATCCTGATTTCCAGAGGTAGCGCATTCCACATGTGGGTATTTCTGAAAATATATGTCTGCCACAACCTTATGCGTATTATATTGCGTGACTTTATTTAAGTAGGTTAGACAAAAAGAGAAAGAGACAAGTTGGCATGCAAGGTTACCGACACAGACGTCGAAGATAGAGTGAAGTGGAGAGAGAAAACGAGGAAGGCTGGCCCCACCACCAGATGGGATAATAATGGCCAGGAAGAGAGAGAAGTTAGACTCAAAAGAAGTTTAACATGTGCCTTACGTCATAACAGCTAAATGAACTTATATAATCCTTATTATCAATACTTAATTGATTAAGTAAAAGCAAGCATTGTCCACACTTATTTGGCACTTTTCATCAAGCGGTTCCATGGTGTAATGGTTAGCACTCTGGACTTTGAATCCAGCGATCCGAGTTCAAATCTCGGTGGAACCTACACTTTCAACTTTTTAATTTTATATCAACTGTAATCATCATTATTTGTTCAAATTCATAAAAAATAAAGACAAGAAATGCCTTCAAAGAGTATGAATCTTATTTCGATGTCAACACTACACTATAAAAAGTTTAAAAATTATATAACTGTAATGTACTTTCAAAACACTTGTACGTATCTACAATTAATGTCTATTGTTGCGTCGCCAAAACAATAGCTATCTTTATTAGTTCAAATTGTACTATCAAAATAGAATTGACTCTTATCATCAGTCTATTGATTTCAGACAGAAATTGAACTGAATTTCTGATTTCATCAAGATTTTTATATCATTTTTTTAACCAACTTCATAAAAAGAGGTTCTGAATTGCATGATCGCGATTCTCTCGGAAACTACTGGTCGAATGGTAATATTTTATTATTGTTATTTTGGTTTCGGTGGGTATTATTTGAGTTTTTTTTTGTTTATACAACATTTCTCTCTAACATTCATGAGCCATATAATTCAATGTTTCTCTATCTAGAATTTATCTGGATTTATGGTTAAACAGTGAAAAATCATGTTTTAAGTTTATGACTTGAGATTTTAAACAGTAAAGAATAAAAGATAATAGTTACGTTTATAATGTTAAAATATTAAAAAACTCCAAAAAAATGCCTGCCCAAATCCGTTTCCTGGCAGGTCAGCGTCATATATAATTCATCTGTATCCACGTGCGTCTCGGACGCAATCAGTATTGTGAATAATTGATGCGCCCGGATGATTGAGAAGATTTGCGTCCGAGTACGGCCCTAGTAGATTTATGTTATTATTATTTGAAATAAGAACGTAAACGGATTTTGTTGGGATGTACAGAAAATAAAAAACAAAATGTCATTACTGGTTAATGTAAGGTTTAGTAAAAAAAAAATAGGCGCTGTTTAAATCGACCGCTACAGGTGAGCGTTTGTAAGTCACATCGTAAGATTTTTTATATTTGTTTTTGGAACGTTTTATCTATCTGTATAGATTGATTGCAATGATATATCGTTAAGTGTGTAGCGAGCATACACAATGCAATTTTCTTTCCATATTGACATTTTCTAAATGGCCAGCCCGTGGTTTTATAAGCCACCTGCAGAATCTCATCAGGACCTTCAAGCTAAAATCTTAAGAGCAAGTATCTCATTATTCATTGATGAGTAAGATTTATGTGATTTTGAGCTTATTTAATTAATTTTAGATAAGTGGTTAAAAATAATAAGTTAAGTAAATTTTATCTTCTTATGTTAATGTTAATGTTAATTAACATCATGTAAACAGTAAAGAGGTTACGTTTAACAAAGTAATTAGAATTAGATTTACATACAAAGTGTTACAAATTGTGTAATCGATATTGATGTGTCTTATTCATCGAGTAAATAAGATTTGATTTTTTGTTGGTTTGTCACGATTTTACTCAAAAACTATAGATTGATTTTAAAAGTTCTTAAACTATTAGAAATCTTTTTGTCTATCTTACCAAGTAATGTAGGTTATATTTTATAGAGGTACCACGCGAACGAACCCGCGCGGAGAAACTAGTTATATCATAAACATTCTACTTTTACAATGTATAAAGATCATCAGGTCAAGCGCTGACGGGTCACGATTAAACCAAATCACTTTCTATGCAATATAGGCATTAACCACTAAGACTTAGAGTCATATTGACTTATGTCATTTACACATTAGGTGAATGACGTCAAAAGAATATTTTGTAAAGTGAAAGGGAATAGCAATTTCGCGCGTTATAACAAGCGGTTCCATGGTGTAATGGTTAGCACTCTGGACTTTGAATCCAGCGATCCGAGTTCAAATCTCGGTGGAACCTACTATTTTATATTTGTGATTTGATATGTTAATTGTTATTGATAAGAAATTGTCGAGTGATAACCAAAAATGAATACTGATAATTATGTTAATATAGCGGTTGTTCTTGTCTCAATGTGTTTTGCGTGAAGTAAACAATATTTTGCTTTCATCGTTAAGGTGGTAGAGCTATTAAAAACAAGCACAAAGAGCGGTCTCACACAGCCGAAATTTCAGATTCTGAATTCATAATCTGAATTTCGATGTGTGTGTGCAATATTATTGTCAATATTATCCGCTTTTACTAAAAAATGGACCATAAAAACCAGTCAAAATGCGCAACGAATATTGTGACAATAATGTTGGGTCTCTTTAAATTTTTAAAACAAAATTATGATCATGATAATTTTAAAATCACGTGTCCCTTGGAAGTTTAAGATTTAAATGGTTTCCTACAAACAGAAAGTCATCTTTTTCTCTTTATGATATTAAGTACTTTAAAAGTATAAAAGAAAGGATGTCGTCATTACCTACTGGACATCAGGGCGGTTTTCAGACAGAGAAGCGAACTCGTTGATGTCTTTAATGGGGTTTATACTGAATTTATACAGGGGGGATGTGACGTAGTGGCATTTACTGAAACACAGTTGCTAACACCCAGTGTACATTTCCACCAGTTATTTTTTTTTTAATTTAAATTATAAAATTATAATCATGTTTTACAATTTTTTTTTCTTCCGGGCATTTCCGTAAAAAAAAATCGGTCTACCTTAAAAAATATTAAACAAGAACACGTCTAGAATTTGTCGTTTAATTAAAATCGTTTTGTCTAATCCCTCCTGTGAATCTCCTAAACATCAAGGTAAAAAGATTCATAAGAATATTGACATAATATATACCTTCTTATCGCGATACTCATCCAGTTGTTACGCGACCTTACTATATCCACCACTCTCTAATCTCACTAAAACCTTATATTATAAACCCTATCCACCATAAAACTATCAATAAAAAAACACTCCGAGAATCAATGTGCTCAAAAAATATATGTAAAGAGCCTCACCAGGGCTAGCATTGCTTGACACGATAAGACTTATACTTATTTGTAGACAAAAATCTGTAAACTGTGAAAAATATGTCGATTTCAATATTTTTAATACTAGCAGGATGCAACAGCGATTCTGTTTATTGATTTAGAAGTAACAACAGTTTTTTGTGCCTACTTAATTCTTCTTTAATGACAACTGAATCTTACAAATTAGAGGTTAAATAAAAAAAATACTGTTGGGGTCAAATTGGTTACTACAAACTGGTGTAAACCACAAACATGAAAAAAAAGACTTTTTGACACAAATTAATCACAATGTTTGCGTATGATATGACACTAGTACATGTTTAAAACGAAAATTACTGTAAATTATTTCCAAACTAAGCTATTGCTTGTATTTTGGGAGACAGCCAGACAGACAAGTCGTGGAGTATCGCTCTGTGTTACATTAATATGCTTAAACTTTAGCATTTTCATAGTCTAGTATTTTCGCAAGATAAGTGAATAGAGTCTAGTCCCTTATTTTCTGTCGCGTCTTAGCACACACGCATGCTAGGAGAGCTGGTCATCTGAAAGAGTTTTCCAAGGGAAGTTTTTTACGATACAGCGTAGGCATCAATATTTTACGTGACATTACGTGCCTGTTATACGAAATCAATCATTCTACGTACTTTATATTCAAATGGAGTATTTTATTCGTATTTCTGGAGTATACAAATTCCGTTATGTGTCGCGTTTCGAGAGAGGCAAGATTCAATAAAAGAGATATTGTATTGATAGGCCCTTTTTAGGGATTGGTGAAGAATTGAATTTTTATGTGTACCTTGGAGTTTGTACTGTCTATTGGAGGGGCCTCTACGATAACTATATTACTAACTGACAAATTCAAATAATATTTAAAAAAATTGGGCTCGTTTTAGATATAATTTGTGTATAAAAATGGATTCAAGCTTAATAATATTAAAGTTAAACCCATATTGACCCATGTTGACGACCGGATGGCGGAGTGGGTAGTGTGCCTGCCTGCGACGCCGAGGTCGTGGGTTCGATTCCAACTTAAGACATATCTTTGTGTGCATGAACATGGGGGTTTGTCTTAGTCTGGGTGTTTCTATGTATAATAAGTATGTATTTACAAAAGAAAAGTATATATGTATTAGTATCAGTTATTCTAGTACCCATAGTACAAGCTCTGCTTAGTTTGGGACTAGATGGCGTTGTGTGTGAGTTGAAAAAAAAAAAAAAAAAAAAAATATTACTTTTGTATAGAAAACAGCCAAGCGTGGCATCGGGCGCCGAGGCGTCCGCTCAAAGAACAATAATACCTCAAGAGTACCATAGTTCAGAGTGTTTATTTATGGAGAGGCGGGCTGAAGCGCATGCAAGACCACCAGACTATAGTGGCAATAGGGCTCTACAGTTTTCAATTATCGGACAACGCTCCCGTGGTAGTTCGAAGACCAGATGGTCTCAGATATTTTTTTTTTTATTGTTTTTAGGAAGACTTACAGTCTAATAACAAAATGTGAAATTACAGTTCATAAATTTAAGATAAGATTGCTTTTGAAAAGCCTCCACTACACTAATAGAAAAAGATATGCAAGGTAACCGATACAGACGTCGAAGATAGAGCTAAGTGGAGTGAGAAAACTAGGAAAGCTGACCCTACCACCAGATTGCATGAAAGGAGCCTCCCCGAGTGACGTACACAACGATTTCCTACGTCCGGCGCAGCCTGGGCAATTCGCGAGTTCTTCAAAGCGAATTGGCTAATCCTTTCACCACGATGGCAAGTCAAAATAAAATTTGACTCAGCCATCGACACGACGAAGAAGAAGAAGACCACCAGATGGGATTAATAATGGCCAGGAAAAGAGAGAGGGCTGGAGCGCACTCGCTTTTGTTCGCGCAGCCCGACGTGCTGCGTGATCTTGATAGTACCCTTGGCTATTGAAAAAAATGGATTTCGCAATACGATATAAATATACAATCATGTAAAAACTCTCTCGCACATGAAAAGTGATTACCAGAGTCAAATATCGTAACTGTCATATACTTTTACGCTGTCGTAAATATGACAAAGTAAACCTGGCAAGCCTTGGTATTATTTACGACAAGCCGTAAGTCACTAAGTGATAGAGATATAAAAATTTTCCTCTCGATATTATTATGATATAAAGAATTATTGAGTTTGATGTACTTTTGGCGTTCGGGTTGTGTAGAGGTTAAAGGGTTAGGTTTGATCAGTGATTAAAATCAAGGTCAACCAATTATTAAAATTATGAAATACGGGTGTTACTCACGTAATGTTGGTCTATTTAGTCGACCGCGGTTTCGCCTATACGTCTAGGCATTATCAAGAGAGTGCGATACGTCGCGCCTGAGTCGCAGCCAGTCTTGCACCTGTATTTCATAATTTTAATAATGTTACAAACTCACGTCAGTTTTAATAAAAATAAGGTCAACCAAATTATATTTATTAAAAAAAAATATACTTTCTGGTAAAGACTACCGTGATGGTCTAGTGGTTAGCGATTGCGCCTCTTACCGCGGGGTCTGGGGCTCAGTGTTATTTGTGTACTTTCCGTCAGGAAATTCGGAGATGGAATTGTGCCCGTTTGTTGGAGATAGGCTAACCTATCCCATGGGACCTAAAACATAAAAGGTGAAATTTGGGTATTACACACCTCTGTCATACCCTTCTGGGTTATATAGGCGTGATGTTATATTATGTTATGTTATATCTTTCAACTCAGACATATACTAATATACAATAACAAAAAAAAACCGACTTCAAAAAGTAGGTAAAATAAAAAGCAAAAAATAAATTTACTTCGCACAAAATAATACGTTTATACATTTAGTTAAATAAAAATTATTAAATAATTATTTTATAATTCTGAAGTCGATGCCAAGTAAAAGCTATAAACAACCTTTCTACAATATCAAATTACAGTACACACAATAAAGGGTAGTTGTGCTAGTGCGCGGACGCCCAGTATTGGTACTTACCACAGAAATATAACTAATATTCAGTCAGAAAATAGTTGTTAGAAAGATTGATATTATCTATACAGAGTTATTGTTTACTTGGCACCGACTTCAGAATTATAAAATAATTATTTCATAATTTCTATAACCTCCTCCTTTTTTTGAAGTCGGTTAAAAAATATTGCCAGAGACAGCGTCTTCCTTAAACCTAGTCTTCAGCTCCCGTACCTAACAAACCCTCTTAGTTCTTCACCCGCTGCACGTCCATACATATTGGCTCACATAGACACACGCACATTCTTAAGACATTTCTATCAAGGAAAGGAGGTATTTGAATACCCCCCTTTATCCCCCTGTAATTGATTCTTCGTCTGCCGTTTGAATTTCAATTGCGACGATTAAATTGATGTAAGTGAGCGCGTATTGTAAGGGTCTAAATCAAATCGACGAGGTTGTCTGAAGGCTCCATTGGTACTGGGGGGGGTTTGACAACTTAATTCGCAAGAAATTTGTTTACCTTTAAGAATTTTTTAAGTCGAATTTGACAATATTCTAAAGCTTTTTAAAGAATTTAGCTATGTTTACCCATTTATACTAAGAATCTGTTGAAAAATACTCTCCGGGCAGCCGCTTTAAACACGAAGCTACGCTCGCCTCTTGCCAGGACCCTTAATATCTTAGCTGTATGTTACGTCATTACGTGACGTTACGTTTATCCATTTGTACCTATCTTAGGTAGGGTTCTATCAGGAGGCGACCGTAGCTTAATGGTGAAAGGGGCTGCCCGGAGTGCAGAAATCGCAGTTTCGGATCCTGCCGATGCCATATTTTTTAACTGTTTCTTAGTATATTCTAAAGATTTATCGCTTTTCATAGATCATCGATTGTTGCATAATTTGTGAAACGTTACCATATTATTGTAGAATAGTGAAAGGATAAACGAAATAAATGTTGAATTTTATACAGTCCGCGTCGCGTTAAATTTAAAATAAGTTAAAATTTTTTGTAACTTGTTACAAAAAATCTATTAAGAAAAATTTTAGTCTTGTTGTTAGTAACCACAAATAAGTTGGTATTTTTAACCAACTTCCCAAAAAGGAGGAGGTTCTCAATTCGGCCGGTATGTTTTTTTTCTATGTATGTACATCGATTACGTCGCGGTTAATGGACCGATTCGCGTGATTCTTTTTTCGTTCGACGCGAAATAGCTGCCAAATGGTCCCATAAAAATTTATTTCAGTTTGGTCTAGTAGTTTTTATTTTATAAGCATTATAAGTAATTGAAGTCGGTTTTTTTATTGCAAAATAATGTTAAACTGAAACATATTAAGTAATTGACAGAACACAATTTCGTTGTGACTATATTTTCGTAGTGTATTGAGATAGGGTATCTCAATGGTATTCAGTATTCACTCCCTTGTTTAGCCTATCACCAACTTCCTTCTAAGCACGTTTTATGAAAATCCTGAGAAGACATAATAATATCTATCTGTAATATAATATGCAAACATCCAATCGAATCCAACTCTAACAAGATTCAATAACTTTCATCAAGTACTACCTGCAGCATCTTCAACTTCAACACAACACCAATACACAAATACCGACACATTAGCAAGCCTGTCACGACCAACATCCACCAACGTATTCATACAGCCAGCATTGTCATCAATACCAACATTTCCATACCTTTTTACCTCAGGCGTGTGCATCGCAAATATCGTCGTCCGCAAATAGAAGTTGGTCGGAATTAACATAAAGAGTTCGAAGCATCAGAATCGAGTTAGGGGGATACTTTAAAACTGTCGCTTAGTTGAGACGTCGAATCCGTTTAGAGTTTTTGGGAGTTTCAAGGAGGGTAGGGTTGGGCGTTTGTTTTGTGTTTCTGTCGATACACGTTGAAGCGATTTAATTTTATCGACCAATGAAAAGTTTTCAAATTAATCATTGTCTGCTGAGCGAAAATTGTTTGTCATGACTGTTTACTATTGGTTGACATACTACTTTGTCTAATAAATATTTATCATGAGAAATTAATTTACAATATAACACACCAAATTCATAACCTAACTATGTAAAAATGTTTGTTTGGAAGAAATTGGATAACATTACCATTCAGGCTAAGAACTAAAACTTAGCTTTCACACTTCCTGCCACAGTTCTCTCTAAGGTCTAAAAAACTATAACAACAACCAAATTTTGAACACGTAACTCTCCTTACAATACAAACTCCATCCCTTCGTTTTACCGTTGTCGGATAAATCAGTTTGTTTTACAGACATATTGTATTTATTTCCATACTAGCTCCTACGCGCGGCTCCGCCCACATGGTAAGTCGATAAAAAGTAGCCTATATTATTCCTGGGGTTTTGAACTATCCCCACACAAACTTTCATTAAGATTAGTCTAGAAGATTCGAAGATTTTTGGGCACAAACAAACGAGCAAAAAAATCAAACCTCTTTATATTTATTGGTACAGATTAGTTGTGAAAAGCTACTCTTGTGTGACAAATTGTTGATGCAATCAGATTATTCACAGGCGTCGCTCGTGTTCAGGAATTCATGACTTTCTGACTAATTTGAACAGTGTTAATCTTATCACTAATAATACCCGTTAACACTTACCTATCTTCTTTTCAGTAGCGTGCTGCAGGGTTCAAGTATACTAAGCCTACCTATATAAATCTGCAACTAATTCAGATTTGGATCAAAATATCGACTCATACCCCACCCTAAGTCACTGGGGGCGTCCAAGTTGCGTATTGAGTTACGCGCCCTTACACCGGTCCAATCGCATCAGAGCCTCGCAGCCCATTATAATATCCAGTTCCGAGACGTTCGTAATCTCCACATTTACATAATGGTACTCAAGAGTTGCCAATGCTCGTTTTGTTGACGGCCTACAGCGAATATGATCTGCTGCACGAAAACCGCACCAAGTCATCCGGTAAGACTTTATTGGCAACAGTTGGGTACTTGTGTGCTTGGACAGTGGACCCGAATAGAATGCTATATGCTTCGTGTACCTAAGTGTTATTGGTTTTTGCTGACAGGCCTACCGCCTAAGTCTTCACGTTATGGGAAGAGACTAGTGTTCAGAAATGTGACGTGTATGTTCTAAAACAGAGCTACAATTATTTGTCCTCAAGAGTTGTAATGCTGCTTTCTATGACGGCCTATAGCGAATATGATCTACTGGATGAATTAAAAATAGTATCAAGTCCTTTTAGTAAAACTTTATTGGTATCACTTGTGTTGTGTTTTTCTATGTTTGGACAGTGGACCCAAATCAGAATACTCTATGCTTCGTATATCTGTCTAACCGTATACCTTATCTTTATGAGAAGAGGCCCGTGTCCAGCCCTGGGCCATGTATAAACAAACAGGACGTGTAAATACAGGACTACAGTTATTTTTTGTATTCTCTAGAGTTGCAGTGCTCGTTTCGTTGACGGCCTTCGGCGAATATGATCTGCTGGATGAAAAGAAAACAAGATCAATTCATCTAAGTAAGAGTTTTTTGCAGTGGACGCAAATTAGAAGGCGTAAACGAATAGATTATCCACGTGTTATAGGTTTTTAGTATCAAAATACTCATACGATCTGCTATGTAAATTGGAAACTGCATCAAGTCATCTAAGTTTACCTGTGTCGATGTGTGTTGGGATACTTTGGCCTTTGGGTGCAAATTAGAATGCTTTAGACACATTGACTATGTTTTGCTGACAATAATATTCTCTCCTATTAAATTGACGCTGATGCTGGCTGATATTATGACTGATATATTGATTTACCCTTTCTGTAAAGTCACTTTACAGCTCAAGTATTGGAACTGTACGAATGAATCGATCTGCAATTTCTTAGGCTCCTTAAAAAACCGATCATAAATAGTGGCGATTGTTGTCTGTATATCATACTTTTTAGTCTTTACCAGAAACTTTGCTTTTTAAAATCTACCTTCTTTTGAGTCCTTTTGAATTTACTCTTTCTTGTTCTCTTTATAATTACATCATCACGTCTACTTTAAAGCGTATCCCCAAAGGGGGCTATATTAGAGATCACGTCGGTTGGCTTTTAGCGGGTTGACACAAAAGACTGCAGACGTCTCAACGCTTTCTATTCGCTCTCCTTTACATATTACATGCACACCCCATCCATACAAAAATACACCTAATTTTCATCAAAATTGAATAGAAAATCCCTTGACAAAAAGCAAAAGGAACTAGTGAACCTCTGCTAAGAAGAAACGTATGTTATTTTGAGTGGAATAAGAATATCTATCCATATATTGCAATGTTCAAAATTGGGAGCACACCTGCCGTTGCATTATCAACTGTAATTTAAACAAATAGGGTAGCTTTTCAGTGGTTGTTTGCATAAAGCAGGTACGACAGTGTGCGGTTGCGACAAGGCGCAATTTGAATAAATTTGATCGCAGCATTCGGCCGTTGTGGAAGGGTGGAATGATATCGGAAAGTGATATTTGTCGTGATGAAATTGGCTACGACTGCGGATTATCAAGGCTTCCGTTTGAATTCACTTTATTTTATGACTGTTTTGATGTCGCAGCGGTGGGATTGGGGAGTTTTAAATGAGGATGTGATACTCGAACTGTATACATATATTGTACCAGTATAATAATATATTATTATGTATCTGTACCTATACAGCTTGCCAAAACAGACTAGACACAATAACTTTTTATTGCTTGCTGACAACATTGTCGATTGTCATTAAATTTAAACAAAATTCCACCATTGAATCACGATTACGAATAATTTAAATTGGGCTGGGCTGATTGCTTGATTTGTAATTTTGTTGCCATACCGGCCTTATTTTACCCATTTCTACTCTTTTTTGACAAGCTGTATTCTGTGTTGATAAACTAAATTTTATTAATATGTCAATCGGGGGATTGACCAAATATAAGTATTTTTAAAAGTAATTAATTGAAAAGCTCTAAAATAATTTTCGAAAATACTTAGCTCTCAAGTAGTCTCAATTCTCTTACTGACCTGGTCTACCAACATCCGAATAAGTAGAGGAAAAACGTCACGCTTTTTTTGTTAGAATACCTATTAAGTACGAGTAAGTATATAACTATTTTGGAAAACCTCTCTCTATATCAGTTAAAACGTTTTATTCTTAACAACCCATAAGTTAGTTCGACTGCCCATGGCCAGCCATGGATGGTAATGTAGCCTCCTCCGTACCATCCATACATGAAAGTTTAATTCGATTGCAGCAATTATCGGGTGCAAATTGTGACATACGCCGTTCGTACCATAGACAAAGTACTAACGAAGAGAATTATCTAGAATAATTGATTCGTGACTCCCTTGAGTGTATTGGGAGCTAACATGCGATGCTGATTTGAGGGCAATTTTATGTGGTTAAGAGTCAATTAATTTGTTAGAAAGTCAAATTAAGTATGACCAGAGAGGCTGTGGAAAAGAACACGATGGTTCATTAATTGTATGATTTTATATGTAAAATAAAAGAACAGGGGTAAACGCCTAATTAAAAACGTTGTTTTAAAATAATTTATGTCAAAATATACGAAATAATTATCATTTTATTGGCCCAAATATAGAAAAAAAACGCAGAGCATCATTTAAAGGTATATTTTAATATATAGTCTGCCGAAATTGGTGCCTAGTATTATTAAACATTGACTATAATTCAAAATACATTGTAGTAAAATCAGTCTTGTCCAGTATCCTGAAGTTACGTGTCAATCATTTCCACGGCAGAGTATCGTGTAGCCACTTTGCTCAAAAAAATTAGACAGGCGTATCATGTTAAAAATACGATTTTATTGCATCTTAACTTGAGCACAATAGAGAGTTTTAATTATACAAGTTAACTTGTATTCATATTTAATTTTTACTTTTTCATACTACACCTGCAGCGAACAAACGTGTAGTTCATCTAATGGTAAGTGGAGTACAGCCCATGGACCACAAAAGCAGATTGAAGATGCGTCGCTGCAGCTGAGGACTGCGGTGTTATGCTTTATATTCCAGTAATTTTAGGGCCTGATCTCACCACCAAACCGAAACACAGTTATGCAAGCACTACTGTAAGGTTCACCCGTACAAAGCATAATATATGTTTAATGTAAAGTAAGCAGATTTGTACCGCGTGCGCAATTTACTTAATTCGCGTTTGGTCATCGCCGCGTGTACTCATCATAATTGTATAAGCAATATATCAATAAACTTATAACAATTTCATCATCTTATCATTTATAGTTGTCCCGTACAACCACTATTTGGCGACAAGTTACAGGTGAGACGGTGGTGCTGCGGCCCTCGAGCTCATTCACAAGAGGTGCTCTACCCAGGTATTTTCCCCGTAAGCACGTTTTTCTCCAGACTCGGTTGCATTATCATCGCGTGATCAACGCCATCTACAAGCTAACGAAGATTTAATGCTGGCGGGAGATTTACCCAGCTCCCCAACAATTCTAAACATTGATTTGTTGCTGCCATCTGCTGTTTTTATTGCCAATTAAAATGCCATTTCATTGAAAAAATAATTACTTATTGCTTTTTGAGCAGGTACTTATCTTTTCAATTGTTAATAAGAAATGGGGGACGTACAAAGGGCAGATAATGCCGAGAAAGAAAGTATTTGCAAAATCTATATCTGCATATTATTAAGTCGCGCAGAATTACAACGCGTATATTACATTCTCAGATCAACAAACCAACCGAAGAAGTCATTGTCAGGCGCCTATGCAAAATGTGACAGAGCACCGCTCTTGCACAAAGTCACATTTATTTACATAAAAACTAGTTGTCAAATCAAAGACAGAACAATTAATCTACCCGCGCCCCGCGAGTTTTGGTAGACAGAAAATATGAGTTAGGTAATGAATAATATAATATTATAATAATTATTTAGTAAATATTATAATAAATTAAAATATTGTTACAGAACGTATATGACCACGGCCTTATCAGGACCGAGCAAACTCCACGGAATCTCTTGATGCTCTGCCACTTGAGTATATTCTAAGCCCTCGTAGCTCAACTAGCAACCTGTTTGTTAAAAAAATATTTTCTCAAAACCGTCTGATATTTTGTCAAAACCATGTTCTTATCATGGTCACCCTAAAACTCTTACCAAACAAAATTATAACAATTGAAATAGTCTTAATTTTGCCTACGGCTTCTTACAAAAAAGGCGTTTATGAAATAACGACGCCGTATGTAAACCGCGGGTTTATACAACTTGCCTGCGAGATCCATATTGGTTTCTTAGTCTGAGTTTACATTACTATACGTTTAAAAAAAACAATTACTCCTGAAAGTCTATTATTTATTATTGGGTTAAGGGCTTTAAACAACAAATAGAGTAAGAATTCTAATTAAAATATATTTATTTTAATACAACTAAAATAGAACACACATTTCGTGACACACGTAAGGAAAAGACAACTCTTCATAAAACATAGACCAAGGTATATTACAAATAGGTTGCACCTTTAACATTTACTTTTCCAACATTTATATATCAACCACGGAGTATGCTTTGGTTGTTAAACCAAAACATACTTAACTTACGAGGTACAAAGATTCTTCTATATTTTACTTCCTTGTATAATTTCAGCTCTTGTTAACCTGCCATAAATAATTTGAAATAGCTGAAACGATATTTATCTCTCTGCCTATACCAATAGCTCTGTTCAGTACAATCACTAAAGTATACTTCCATCTACCATCCACTTCAATTGATCGTACATAAAATTTCTAAGTAAATCGAAATCAATTCTCTTAATGGTCGTCGACGTTTGGTCGCAAATAAAAATAAATTTACATCGTATTGAGGCGTATCGTGGCGTAGTACGATACGATCAAGTACGACGCCCGCGGGTGTCGTCAAAATGTCGTATTGCCGATAATTATCGAACGGTAAGCGTTTGAAGAGGATGGTGTTTAGAGGTTGCGACACGATTCGGATAGCTAACCCTTTTTACAAATTCTGAAAAAAAAACAGGTAAAAAATAAATAATAGTTTAAAAAACTAAAAACACGCTTTTAAAGTACTTCTCGATAGATGAAAAATATGACACAGAGCGCCCCACGCTTTTTTCAGCTTATATTAGGAATTATTTTTCACTTTTTAGTTAGAAGTACTTTAAAAGCGTGTTTTTTAGTTTTTTTTAAACTATTATTTATTTTCTACTTTTTAGTTTGGTTTATTTATAAGAGCGTTTTTTTTATTCTTTTTTTTTATTTTGTTTTTTTTGTCATCTGTCATCGATCTTTGACAGGTGTGCAAAATTTGAATGAAATGTGTCTGTTTAAAGTGGGTCAAAATCGAGTCCAAAGGAGTCGGTTACATACATACATACATACATGCATACATACATACATACATACATGCATACATACATGCATACATACATACATACAGGTGAAGCTAATATAAGCGTGTTAAAATAGCAAATTAGTGGATCTAATCCATAGTGCAGAAGCAGAGGGGAGGTGGCTCAAGCATCTGTGCACTGTGATTCTCAACTAGGTCCTGGACGTCATCACGTCATGCCAGTGTTATGGCGGCGTTTGTCCTGTGCACAGCTCTAAAGCGTTAACATTTCACGGAATAGCTTCGCTAAAACTGAAAAAACAATGAAGTGTTGTGTTTTATCTTGTAAAAACTACTCGGATAGGCGTTCTAATGCTTTGGACACATATTTCATTTATAAGTATTTTTATTTGTAAATTAACACCTAGTGACATGAAGTTTGCGATAGTCACATCACAACTAAGTATTTTTATACTTAATAGTTTCGTTATTGACAGGTAGACGGAAATCAGAAGAAGGCGTGATTTTAACACCGGTTAAATCTAGTTACCGCACCTCTACTGTTTCTGCTTCTTGCTCTAAATACAAATCATAAAGTAAGCGCTAAAAATAAAAATCTAGTGTTGTTCAGGTAACAAAATCCCGT
Organism: Hypena proboscidalis; assembly: GCA_905147285.1. Lineage (NCBI taxonomy): Eukaryota > Metazoa > Arthropoda > Insecta > Lepidoptera > Erebidae > Hypena > Hypena proboscidalis. The sequence continues at coordinate 19,849,041 of LR990130.1, read as the reverse complement.
ACTATTGCAACTACCCCGGGATTCCCAAATTGAATACTAATTTGTTAATACAATTCTGTCTTGTCTGTACAGGTCAAAGAGTATGTTTTTACCGATCAGACAGTCGTTAGTACAAAATGTCTCTTAAAAACCCATAGGCCTTAGTCGTAAACGTTCCGTTCACATTATATAGCCCATAACGTTTAACGTTTGCATAGCCGCTGCACCCAGATGCATATTAAGTTATCAAAACCACTTTATGTTGGTTCAAATTTATTTTATCTGGAATGGAATTGCTGTGACGCTTAAAATAGTGTTAAAGGACATTACTGAATATACTAAGAAACAGTTGAAGCAATTATTGGAATGGCTGGATTTGAACCTGCGACTGGGCAGAGGCTTTAACCAACCAGCTACGGTCGCCTCTTGCCAGGACCCTAAATTTCTCAACTGTATGTTACGTCATTTCGTGATGTCACGTCGTTCGTATCTTAAGTAGGATACACATGGATGAACGTGATTGAATATACTGTAAACTAAATATTCAGTTCCAAAAGCCAAAAGTTACCAACATAACATATTTGAACAAACAAATGAACAACAAAAGTATTGACACAAAATATGAGCAAACTGCACAGTTCATTTGACAAACGCTATTTGAACAAAACGCCCTCAATACCAAATAATAATCTCATTATTAAATACTCTCAATGTGCGTTATCAAACAAATATTGAAGAAAAGAACTGCGTATTACATTTCAGAACTGTAATGTACTAACAATTAAACAATAGTTATAGTAATATCCACTTTGCAGTCGATATAATAGAGATGAAATTAATGCAACTAAAAACAAGATTTTGAAAAAAGAATTCACTTTTGCAGCGTCACCGCAACCCTTAACACTGCTAACATAAACTACACCTTATCAGCCTAAGCGCAAGATTACAATTTCTTTACATACAGTCGCCGTTGTATTTACAGCAGGGGGCCGCGTAAGCCGTAGGCCTATTTGTGTCGGTTTCACACTTACAACAATAGTGTCATGATTCGTGATCCCTGCTTATCCGGGAACAATCCTGGGATTAGGTCGCGTTGCGGCAAACAAATGGAGTCGGACTAACGAGTGGTGAAACAAGTGCGTCACTAATGGGGAGTTCGTATTTCTAATTGTATTTTTTGACCGGTTTGAATATTGTGGCGGGGTATTAAAACTATTTGTTAGCAATACGGATTCGTTTTGAATAGTTTGTGAGCTCGAAGGAGTCAAAAGTGCCTGCTGCACGTGTCCTGCTGCTGGTATCAGTACCAGAAGAGTTAGCAGTATTTTGTTTCGTCATGTATAAAGTTCAGACACTAAAATACTGGTATAAAAACGGGACGGCTATACCTTTCTGTTAAGTTTGTGGACTGTATTTCACTGGTATCTATCAGGTTCATTTAACCAGTAACGCAATTTGTCGTCAATATCTTTACTGCTGCAGTTTTTTTTCTGTCTTAGTCACTCCTGGACTATTATTTGTTTGGTTTCTATAAATTGTTACATTTAATTTTATTGATGATTTTTTTTCAACTTCTCTTTTTCCGATTGTATTCATTTTACCAATATTTTTCTTAAAAATTTTGGTGAATCATCGCCATCACTTTGACTGCCACAATCTTCCACAAGCTCACGAGCAAAACACCTAAACACTAATGACATCCACTCACTGAACACTTGTTCGCACATTAAAGCAAATGCTATATCTTTTAATCCTATTGTCACGGTGCTTCGAGGCGATTTAGCCTGATTAATTACCTTACTACAACGTATGCAAAACTAAATTACTATGACCTCTCACAATCCTTCCTCTTCAAACATTTCGCAGAACATTAATAGATCTATGTATTCTTGTCACTTACAACCATCCTATCAAGACCTTCCTCCCCGCTCCTGAGAAGTATATTCGTTGAGTATTCAAGGGCTGGTGATAATTTTTGATGGGTCAAGGTATACTGGTAGTGATTTATATGTTACTTACAAGGTGAGAATAGGACAATTAAGGTTGTTAATTATACTAGCAGCACATGAAGATGTTTTGATAATGGCTAACAGTGTAATTTATGATGAGCGTTTGTTTGGGTTGATGACGTTGCAAAATTAAATACATAATTATTCAAAAGAGATAAATATTAAAGTTTTTATCTTGCCTTGATTTATACAATGACATGTTTCATGAAGGGCTGTACACTGTTCTGAAAATATATATCATTATATAAAGTATTGAATCACAAAAATGATCTTAATATTAATTAGACTTATTTCACTTCGGCTAACTAATAGCAAAATGCGTTACTTTAAATGTGTGGGTAATAAATAAAATATTAAGCGTAATACTAGTAAGTATTAGGATTAGTGCTGACTTCATTTATTGGTTTTCCTTAGATAATTTGTAGTGAAAAGAGTGACGAAATATTTAATAATAGGCCATCTTCAAAATGTAACATATTTGCCTTACATTATTGTTCAGTTTAATATTGACTCAACTCGTTTTGAGATCTAAATAGTTCCTTTTCCATTTATCAGATTTTTTTAGTAAAGAAATTACCACATTCCACTTAAATAAGGCTTTCTACAATTGTAAAAATAGTTCATTCTTAAAAAATGGAAACAAAAAGACATTCCAGATCAAAGTTTATTAGGTTTAAGGCCTGTAATGATAGTTGTAAGGTTTTAAAAATAAATAAATAAAAAAATAAATAAAGTATATCGTAAGCTAACGTAGACAAGAGCTAGGTCATTAAGTACTGACTGTGAAAAAAACATAATATATCTATACCCATATCTAGAATCACAACCCTCAATTAACCAGCTAAACAAATGGGTCCGTTACAACAAAAAGAAAAATCTAACGGTCTCACACAAAAATCCCTTTATTTACTCCTCGGAAAAGAATCCAGAGAATAAATTCACATCCGATTTTCCATTACGGTTGTCTACTGAAACCGCTAACGATTCGAACATCCTATCTTTTGCTCTCTTCTAACATGTAAGTGATCGTGTAAGTGAGTCCCTTTCGCACTCTAGTGTGAAATCAGTCCGACAAATTAAATCCCGCCTCAGATTATTACATAGCTCAGTGACTGTTCATAAATATCCCGTGGGGAGGAACGCGGGAAATGTACCAAACGGCGCGTCACTATGTGAATTATTTGAATTTAGAACGTAGTTTATTTTTTTGCTTTTAAATTGACCACAGAGAAACCTTTTTTCACAATAAAAACTAATAATAAATGCTTTTTCTAATTCAAAATGTTAAATCTCACATTGAAAATCCCACTGCTGTCATTGGATTTTCAGTTAAGAGAAGCTCAGAAAGATATTTTCACTGTTGTAGTCACTTTCATGCCGTATACCGTAGTCATAACATAACTGAATCAACTGGGTTTTTCCTAGTGATTCAGGCCCTTTTATAAAAATAGGCCGACGGACTCTATGATTTGATTGGCAATCTTCCAATTTAGTTACAATTCACGAAAGTATGAGATAGAATTTTGAATAATTTAACATTTTAAGAAGATACATATTAAATAGCAGTATTATTCAACCCTAAAAGTCTTTTAAAAACAGTGACATCGATAACATTGAAGTCTTATTATCGTATTGAAAGTTATTCCAGAATAGGCAGGATGCATACCATGGTTTTCCGTTTTTTTTGGGTTCTGTACCAAAGGGTAAAAACCATAGAAATCTTAATAACTAGTCAATAGAAATGCTATCGACTATCTTTTAACACTGGGACGCATGTCGCCGTTTTTCAAATACCACTTTTTGTATTCCTGCAAACAAAATTATTCTTTTTGGCAATGACATTAAGACGACAATTCCTCAACTCGCACTTGTGTTCGATAAGACTCATGCGCTTGTATTCCTGCAAACAAAATTATTCTTTTTGCGATGACATTAAGACGACAATTCCTCAACTCGCACTTGTGTTTGACTAGACAGATGCGCGGCGACAAGGTCACGCGTCTTTGACATTTCTATTGCCCTATTATTAAGATTTCTATGGTAAAAACGGAACCATATTGCTAAAACTACGCTGTCCGTACATCTGTCCGTCTGTCACCAGGCTGAATCTCATGCACCGTGATAGACAGTTGAAATTTTCACAGATGATGTATAACTGTTGCCGCTATAACAATAACTGATGATGATGATGATTTAGTTACTTATGTATTTACTTTTTTTTTGTCTGCACGTGTGGTGTAGTGGTTTAAGCGGTCGCCTCGCCGCTCTCCATTGCACTGGTGTTGTGGGTTCGATCCCCACATTGGACAAATCTTTGTGTGATTCGCAAAGATTTGTTCTGAGACTGGGTGTGCTTGTGTGAGTGAATGTGTGTATTAGGCCTTGTCATTGGGACCATTGGATAGTGTAATTGCTTCTGGCGTTCTATCTAATGTAAAAAAATCCAAATTTATTTATTTAATTTATTTACTTTAAATAAAAATAATATACATTCAAATCAAATAAATATTGATCCTAAACAACAGACATGATTTTTTGCCATTTTTATTGATAATGGCACGCGGAGGCTTTCGTGCGCGTGTCCGGCTCGCACTTGGCCGTTCTAATACTTTTTTTATTCCATTAAGGAGGTTTTCAAGCTGGCTGACCATCAGCCCGATGCCCATCGGTGATTTGAAAATGCAATGAATATGAACATTTTGTTGCGTACGTAATGTAGCTACGTATGCCTGTCCATTCACAGTATTAAATTGCAGGCAACTGTTAATTACAGAGAATATCACAGTATACATCTGTACAGCGCTACAATATTTATGTACTGCCGAAATTCAAACAGGGTTGGATTTGGGCACGCATTCCAGCGCGAGCGACGCCCGGTGTTATATTATGTCTGTGATTTATTGCATTGAATTCTCGCCGGTAATTAGTGCGTGCCTCCAACAGGCCTACTGGTGGGTGGCACGAGGGTAACTGCAGTTTAGAATCGAGGGTTAAGCTGGCGTTAAGTTTAATTCACTTGATACTTTCAACTGTTGATATGAAACTATAAATAAAATCAAAGATGTTGACGGTTTTGAAACTTTAAAGGTGGCTGCAGATGGCTGTTTAACCAATATCGAGCCGTAAAATTTTATCTCTAACAGTACTATTGTGGCGACCGTTGCGTTGGTCGTCACCGCTACATGGAAATCCTTCAATTTTAGTTTTAATAATTTTTAATAATCATTTCATCACGCAATAGCAAGCTATTTCGCAGCAGGTAACAATAATATTACTAAAAACGTCATCGTACGTATATCGTCGTACCCATTTTGTCGCTAAATTGTGTTTTCTTCTCACAAACATGTATGTACCTTTAATAACATCTACGATGATAAAATATTCATCATTAACTTATAATTAGAGAATTACTGTACTATTTTAATCGGTGACGCAGCCAAATAATCCAAGAAGTACCTTTCTTATCCTTGAACTGTGGTTACACATCTTCCGGTAAAAATAACTATGAGAGAAGGAACTGCTGGGCATAAGCCAATCGTTATAACTAGTCATAGATTGAGTCATAGATAGGTAAGTATTATAGGTAGATCTTTTAAACCGATTTCAAAAATAAAAGGGGGTTCTCAATTCGATTTTTTTTTTAATGTTTGTTCCCCGATTACTCAAAGACGCCTGGATCGACTTAAGAAATTATTTTTTTGTCTGAAAGTGTATACTGGTCATGTGGTCCGATTTTTATCAAATCACGATCTGATGATGGGATTCTAGAGAAATCAAGGGCAACCCTTCAATTTTGAAGGCTTAGATATTGTTTTCGTATATTACCTGAAGCTACTTGGATATTTGCATCCAGCATTTTATGTTGCTGAGCTGATGCTGGAAGGTACAAGTCCTTAGAACATAATTTTTTGAATTTAGGCCACTTAAGGCCGTTTACTGTATTATTTTAAATTAAACACAGATGAGGCGAGACGTTGAATATAACTTATGTATTTCCTACATTTTAGTGTTTTTTTTGTTATTTAAGTGGTTTTTTTTTTTTTGGAAAATTGAAAAATTTGTTTCTTTTATTGTATTTTTACTTAATTAATTATTTTTACCCTAAACTAAAGCAAAACGAATTAAACTACAATGAGGACACCCGCCCCACCACGGATTACAAGAGATTGAGTATAATCGGACGCCGGGAACGTGCCATTAATAACCGAGCTCCGTTAATTGAACCGGTTGCCAACGATATTTCAAATATAGAACGCTATAAAATATAGCTCTAAACGATTGAGATTAATCGCGGATTAGTTGAGTGGTGGCGCTTGGCTGTTTATTAAATATTTGAGTGAAGGTTAATTTTAATGGGTAATTCGATTATTATTATTACTGGTAGAGCTCTTGTGAACGAGCTCGAGAGCGGCAGTACCACCGTCTCACCTTTAATCTACCGCCAAATAGTAGAGCTTACTTAAGGTCTTCCGGTTTGGTAGTGAGATCAAGCCCTGAAATTATTAGCATAATTATGAGACATAACACAGTAGTCTTCAGCTGCAGCGACGCATCTACAATCTGCTTTTGTGCATTGTTGATGGACATACTCCACTCACCATCAGAAGGACAACACGTTCGTTTGCTGCAGACGTAGTAAAAATAAATGAAAAATAGCATTTTAAAAAATTAGACAACGGGTCTAATTCGCGGAATTATAAAGGTAAATAAATACCTATGCTCGACGTTTAGAATGACTTGCATCATTCTTGGTCACGAGCCGACTGTTGAAGCTCAGCTCATTTTTGAAAAATGTTCTCAAATCGCGAAAGTTTAAAAACATATTATGGTAGAGGAGCCCATTAAGGGATTTCGGGATTTATTCAAGCGCGGCAGATTAATATACAGGGGGATACCTTGTACCCGGTTAAGTACCTCCACCAAACATGAGGCCCATATATGCGGCCGCCCGTGCAGGATACAGGATCAGATTAGTAAAAAAAAATTGACCATCAGAAATTCTCGAGCGCGTCAGATTAAAGTAGGGTGAGTTAATTACATCCTAAAAAGTGTATATTCCACTAATCTGTCAATTTGAGAGTGACGCAAAGAAAGGGGAGGGCAGCAAAGTTGTAAAAAAAAAATGTCATCTTGACATTCTCGAGCGTAGCTAATTTTTTTTTTATTATGAAGGATTTGATTCAAGAATAATGAAAAATATATAATCTGACGATTTCCGCAAGCCGAAATAACAAAAATTCTTCGATAAAGTTAAATGCGTGCAGCTGCGTGATGCTTACATTTCCTTCTCCGCGTTTCTATTCCTTTCTGACTCTTTCTCTATCTATTACTCTCTCACTCCGTCTCCACTCTGGTTTCTGCTGCCATGACGAAAAATGAAAAAATCTAATAAAAAATGATCGAAGAAAAATGTTAAAAACTATCAAATAGGTTTTATTATAGTAAAAATTTAGCTGTGCCGTATAAATATAAAATCATTAATTATCATATGAATTTAATTCAATATTATTTAAGATTTTTCTAAATCAATAAATCTAAATCAATAGTTTACAATCGATAATTATGAAAAATTTTAATTATTATGCAAATTAAGTTAGCTGACATATAAATATGATTTTTATTGAAAAAATTATTACAAAAAAATAAAAAATAAATTTCACTTGTAAAAAAACTTCAAAAACTGTAAGTGCAATGTTTAAAAAATATTTTTTTGTTCTTATTTAATTATTAAAAATAAAATCAAAAAATTAAAAACGTCGGCTAACTTAAGTATCATTATTTATTTATTTAACATAAATATGTTTCTTTTAAAATAGTTCATTATTTATTATTTATATAACCTAGTGATAATATCTTATTAATTAATATTTATTCAAAAATAATGTTAATTACACGAATTGAAAGACTTTCAAGCTGGGAGAGTTCAAATGCATAGAAATATTATTTCTTTTAACTCAAATATCACATAAACTATATTTAGAGCTTAAAAATGTCATAATTACAATTTTAAGCGCCCAGGAATGGAATTAGCGGGCAGTTGCAGGGATGGCCTTTAGGATGAACCGTTTTCCTAATTTCTTTTTGTCAGATCAGGCGAATCCCTCTATATAATCGTCAGATTATGAGACAGTACGTTTAGAACATAAAGATGATCCATTTATATCTTAATCTGACGCGCTTGAGTATTTCAAAATGGCGAATTTTTTTTGCACATTATGAGAATGCCCGCGAGTTTGCGTCCCATCGAAATCGTCAGATTAGTGAATGAGAGCTTTTTTTTGGTGCACTTAACACTCCCTTAGAAAATCTGACGCGCTCGATTATTTTTTTTTTTTTTTCATTTTCAACCCTTACATACAACCACCCGCATCATGCAAACGATCAGATTAACATACGTTCATTGTTAAAAATACGTAGGGCATTGATGCTATCAATATCTGACGCGCTCGAGGATGTCCATGCAACAGTTTTTTTTTACATATTTAAAAATCTATAGCCGCTTCCCCCACCGATGAATAGGTATATCATAATAACATTTTTTTCTTCTTATCATCTAAGCTTTGCAACCCAATAGGTCTCTACGACGCTCGAATAAATCCCCATTTAGCATTGTGGTCTCCCCTACTATTATGAAAAATAGCAGTGTTTTCATTTTTAATGGCCCTTAAATGTCAATTGCTTTGCAAACATTGCAAACAAATTAAAGGTCTCATAGATTGATAACTTGTATGCTCGTATTTTTTATGCTCGTAGGAGTAACTGATAGAATAATGATTATACTTTGTCCATTCCTTTATTTTCTTTTTGACAGATCACGCCTATGAATTACCGTTTTTTTTGTCAGATTAATGTACTACAATAATAATGTACTTTATTGACAAGCGACACTTTTTAGGGAAGTTCACTGTTTGCTTGGATGAAGGATAGTACTGGATTAGGCATGGCTCGTAACCATAGTAACCATAGTACTTTAAAAAGAGATGGCCATATACAATATCAGTAGAAACGACAGAGAAAGCAATATTATTTTTTCGTCTCTGTCACCGTACAGCTTTTTATTGTTTGACCCATTTGAATTTGCCTAACCTATATCGTGTCGGTAGTGGAAAGAAGTAGTTTTTTTCCTAGTTTAAACTAGTTACATAGCCATTTCCGTGCCCTAAACATACCGTAGTGACTGTAGTGAACAATAAACATGGTGCAGTGTTGTATAATTGGCTGCAAAAGCCGCAGTGAGCGTAAACAGGAAAATATAACTTTTCACAAGTAAGTATCACTTCAAACCTTAGGATAGCTTGTTTTCAGTTAGTAATGCATCCCCTTAGAATCTGGTTGCCCGAAAATTCTCAAATCGATACAAATAAACAGTTAATTTCAGTAATATAAGTTTTCTATAAAATCACGTTTTGTTGTATAACACTACCAAATGTAGCATGCCGTTGTGACAGTTAAAAAATTTTATTGTTAGAATAATGTCGTATTATTTGCTCCATTTTTACTGTTAACATTCAACTTCACACCAAAGAATTCGATAAAACTGTGAAATATTTACCATAAACTTATTGTTATCATAAAAACATGTGAATTTGCCATTGGTATAATTACTTTTCTGTTTGGCTGGGTTATATATTCTCTAGGGATACCTGCCCAAAAGTGGAAACTTTCCCTGGAATTTGGGAATGAGTAGAAAGTTTAATTCGTTTTTATTTTTTTTCATTGCGATAAATAATAATATTCAAGATATAGACTAGAATAATTAAATAACTTAATTTTTATATAGTTTTTATAATTGATTGTAAATCTTTTTTTAGATTTCCCAAAGAAGCCCACGTACGACATAATTATGTGGATAATATCTACAGGACGACATTATTGAGAACCAACTAAGCACTCTAAAATATGTTCAAGACATTTTGAAGATAGATGTTTTAGAAAGACCCAACGAATGACCTATCTTTATGAATTTTCAGTATCGACACTTTACTTAAGTAATGTAAGTATGCTTCTTACTGGTCGTGCGTATTTTTTTTTCGTGTTAGATTTACCTAAGTAGCGCATTATAATTTACAGAACCCACCAACAATAGATATACCTTCTACATCAGTAGTATACTATCACACATAATGTATGTGTCGACACAAACAAATTGCATACAAATTATTTATGTATTTTTACTGTATAATTTGTTTTAGTTTCTTATTTATTTTTATTTATTTATTTATTTAACTTATTGCACATATAAATAGTACATAGGCGGACTTAATGCCTTATGGCATTCTCTAACAGTCAACCTAGGGTGGTGCTTATCTATTGTGCAAATCTGTCCAATGGCTGATGAAGCTTTGACTACTTCTATTACTAACCCAAGTCGGGAATTGCAGTAGGGAGGGACGGTGGATATTTACTGTTTAGTTAATCATAAAAAAAAATCTTAGGTTCTGAATACTGAAGTAAATGTTACACCTGTTCTTCCTTCTGCTGGAAATAGTTGTCGATCATTCAGTGTAAGTATTAGTAAAATTATTACATTGTCAAGATATACTCGCATTTCTTGTCAATATAATATACTCAGTAGGACATATTAATAAGCTTATTAATCTTGTCAGTTTCAATGTTTTAACTTAAAGTAGAAAATGATGTGTAGATCAGAGTTCGAAGTGATAATTTATCATTGATATTATAAAAAGTATCTGAATGTACGCATTCATTATTGCACAAAAAAATCCAAGACAAGCAAGTAAAAATTAGAAATTTTTATACTAAGTTGATTTTGTTTAAGGGATAGTAATACAAACCATATTTAATTTTGAGTTTTATTTAACCCACTTCTTCATCATTTGACTTCACAATTAAACACTGGTTCCAACGTCTAATGGTCTTATTTAATATATTTTTTATTATATTTGTTCTTTTTCAAGTACCTTATTTTTTATTTATGTATGAATGTTAAGAAAGCGAAAACGAACACAGCGAACGAACGTGTAGTCCACCTGATGGTAAGTGGAGTACAGCCCATGAACATCAACAATCCACAAAAGCAGATTATAGTTGCGTCGCTGCAGCTGAGGACTACGGTGTTATGCCTCATGTGCCAGTAATTTTAGCCGCTTTAGTACTGCAAAATATAACTTCTTTGCCTAGTACATTGACAAATGGAAAAGGTCTAGCATAACAATATTATTTCGGGGAAAATTGGGTACCACTGGTAACCCCATGAAATGTCTGTACTTTCTTGCCGTCCTTTACGGGTGTACGCAACTTAAATGCTCATGTCATCTCTACCTAATACTTACTCTGAGGCTGAGACTGTTTGTAACAAACAACCACAGACTATAAATCAAATCGTGAAATGAAATAAATCGATCATTATGAGAAAGCATAATTTGACTTAATAATAATAATACTTAATTTTGACTATATTATAATATATATTATATTATTTATTAAATATTGAAATACTAATCAATATTACACATCTTTTATTGAATAATTATATTTCAGAATGACATATCAAAATGTAAACAAAGGTAACTAGGAAACCGTCATAGACTAAGTATGTGACATAATATATAATATAATGAACTAAAACCATTTCGATGTAATTAATCGGCTGAAAGTTCTTCTTAGACAACATCGATTAAATTATGATTTCAAATCGAATCAGTAACGTGTGAAGGCATCCCTAAATGTAATCTGTCAAAAAGAAAATAAATGAATGAACAGAGTATAGGCTATTATCACCACGACTGATAATTACTTTGTTGATAACTGTCCCATCCAGAATATTGGCGATACAGGATTTAATAAACAAATACAATTCCTCCGGGAATTGTGCCTGGTAGATGGGGACAGGCTTATCTTCTATCACATGGAATATAACCAAAGCATAACAGGTGAAGTGTGGTTAACATAGGCACAATGTTATCTTCAATTATGTTAGACTGTCTCACAAAGTCATACACAAGTTCTAAAAATGTAAACTTCGAGAGAGAGTTTTCTTTTCCAAAGATAAAATCATAAGAATTTCATTACCAATAACCGTTTGGCACACTCACTGGCTAAAATTCGGTTATCTCCGATGATTGAAAAAGTCCCGTAAAATATATGTGTATGTAAAAAATCCTAGTGTGTACCAGAGCTAATGTGATTGCGATCAGGTGCGCGCGCTGAGTATATTGCGGAATAGAGTAGAGCGCTAAAATGTGCCATGAAATGTAGGGTTGGAGTGGTATAGGGCAGTCTGTCGCTTGAACAGAAGCAGGCCCGAGAAGGTGGCGTGATGTGTTCCGCGCGCGCCTTTCAAGAAGGAGGAGGGTTAGGCCGTCCATGTTGCATGGTGGCTGTGACTCGTGAGTGTCAGCGTCTATGCGCGAGCGATACCTGTGACCCTGGCAAAGTCTTGTAGACGGAAAACACTGGGTTTTAGTCCGTGCAACTCGAACATAACCACTGACTCTGTCCGGTTCAGTGGTATGCGTCAGGCATTTCCCAGTTTAAAGAAAATGATTGGGGTGGTAGAGCTGTTTTCAACAATATTACTAGAGATTTTAATACTTTCATGGTATGTCTTATCTCAGCGAAAGCCGAGGCCGGGAGACCGTACGTAGGACTGCGAAGTCATAGGTCTCGGGTTCGAACCGGCGGCACACACCTCTGTCAATAAATCGTTAACATTCGTCTTTCCGAAGGTATGTGTGTATTTGTCTAAAATTGTCGCTTGCTAACTGTGAACATTGTGAGGAAATCTGCATGCCTGAGAGTACCTAAAAAGTGCTTAAGGGTGTGTGAAGTATACCAATCTGCACTTGGCCAGCGAGGTGGACTATGGCCAAACCCTTCTCATCATGAGAAGAGGCCCGAGCTCAGCAGTGGGACATGTATTAGATACAGGACTGGATTATTATGCTTTCTTTCTCTCTTCTACTTTTGACGTGCCCGTCAGGGTCCATAATTGACACTGTATCTATTTATAAGACCATTTTAACATTGTGGAGTGCAATAAAGACTTGAATACTTGTATATGTATTGTATATGTATCTCCCTTATATATAATATATATATTTATTTTGTATTTATATATTTAAATATATTATTATATATTTTATTTTTGTAAATATTAAATATATTTATTTTTTTATAATTATATTTACTTATAATTAATTAATTTTATTATTTATGCATTATAGTATTTTTTTTTATTTTTTATTTGTAGTCTTGAGAAAGTTTTATTTAAAAACAATTTGAACTGTGGATACTTTATGCACCCACCCGAACATATCTCTGCACCACCTTAAGGTTGACTGGTAGAAAATGCCTTTGGCATTAAGTCCGCCTTCGTCACATGTATCTCTGCGAGAAGTTAAATAAATAAAATAAATAAATAAATACTTGAATATTATGTCTTTTCATTATCAGGGTCGGACAGAGCTTGACGGGGCCGCCAACCATGTGTCTTATAGCCATTTATATCTCAAGTAAATTGCTGTGTCTATGATATGTGTTGCAAAGCTGCGGCACTAAAGTATAAAATGCATTTACAGCGTCTCCGTTTTTTTTTCTAAAAACGTATTTGGAGTAGCTTAATTGTTTTGACATTGACAATCAGAAAGACGTGGTTATTTGATTAGCATCCATCCTAGGGTCAATGCTGTCGTGAAGTGGTAAGCCACTTAGCAACTCTTATTCCACAAGTTTCATAGATTCCGAAAAGTTCGACGATTTTTTCAAATCGATTTGAAAAATTCATAATCTGATAAAACTGAATCTGTGGGGCGAATGGCTTATTTGTATGCTATTCCGTGCTTCCTCATTAAGAACTATAAATTGGGAATCTAAATTTAGAATTTAAAAATAAACCGGAGAACTTATTATATTCAAAAAAATCCGGGAGCAAATTTTCTCAGCAGCATTTTACCAGCCCCGATGATCGCATCCTCGCTATATAAATCATTCTGCTGTCGCTAGCTATTGGATTAAGATTTCTGGCTCCGATGTATTGGTGCTCATCTCGCGAGTGACGTCACAATACTGATGTATGAATTTCCCGAGAGATGGCGTTGTTGGTAAATTATTACGTATTGAAAATATTGAAATGTTGCGGGTAGGGTTGTTTGTATTAAGTTCGTCGTATAATGCATGTCTGACGAATAGTTTAAAAGAAAAGCAGTAATATACTTGTTACTTACTTAAGTTTACCGACTTTAGAATGGATAAGGCTGGTCTTAGAACCAAGAAGTCGTGGGTTCGAATCCTGACTATTACACCACGGACGTGAACTTCCTCCTAACACAAACTAATTAGGCTTAGCTGGAGGGTGTTAACAATAATTATTTGTATTTGAAAACTATTTATATACAAATAAGTTAGAGAAACTATACATATTTAGAAAGAAAGAAAGAAAGAAACATTTATTCTGGTAAATCGTAAACTTAGTGATACACTTTAAAACTACTTATAATTAGGCAGTTAGAATAAACACAAAGATAATAATTATATTCATATGCCAGAAAAAGTTCGCACCTCAGTATATTTCAAGTTTTAAGTATTTTAACGAAAATGAAAACATGTCACTACAACTATGGGGCTTAAAGAAATCCATGTTGTGTTCACTAAATTTTAGTTGTCAAAAAGAAGGCGACAAAATACGCAAGTTGCGTGTTGATTATTATTGTTACTAATTCATAGGTATTTAATATTCATAATTATTTAATAACTGAAGAACTGAAAGCTCATTTTAAATAATTTTAATACCTCGTACCTTCAATTATCATTGTAATACAAAGCAATAATAAAAAAGACTTGTAACCAAAGAGATTTCAAGTAAGGTCTTTTTCCGTAACATTGAAAAATAGTGTGGCGTGAAATCGAAAAAGTAGAAACAGTAAGAAATGGGCAAAGTTACAGAAGTACACGTGTAGTTGTGATACCGCACGACATTGTCTCTGGTAATCCGTTTTGTTAGGGATGGGACAGCGCGGGACTCGAGTCTAACGCGGGACTCGAATAAAATTACACTTGTCCAAAATAAGAAAAATGTAATGTCAACGTTAACCGTAAGTATGACTTGAAGAAAATATTTTTCAATTAAAAAAAAATAACAGGCTCTTACTGGAACATACATTTCATTGGAATCTTAATTTTATTTCTATCAGAGATTCTTATTGCCAAACATTAAAATCCTTTTAATGTAGGTAATAAGTGTAGGTAGTAAACAACACATGTGCCTACACACTTCATTTTTCTTTTTTTGTATAGTTTCTAAACAATTAGATACTTCATAAAGAAAACAATCTAGTCTAGATATAACATTAGAGACCAATGAGTAATTTAATTTTGAACTGAGCTACTAAATTAATTTATGCACATACATATGGCAG
This sequence comes from Hypena proboscidalis, assembly GCA_905147285.1. NCBI lineage: Eukaryota > Metazoa > Arthropoda > Insecta > Lepidoptera > Erebidae > Hypena > Hypena proboscidalis. The sequence continues at coordinate 19,833,677 of LR990130.1, read as the reverse complement.
CGTTTATTAGTTTAACGAATGACTGAAAACAACTGCACTAAAAAAATACTACGTTTATGACGTAAACATAAAAGCTGAGCTAACATTATCAGTATTATCACTAAGGCTTACGAGCATCGCTGACGACAACGACTTATCATTAAAAAGTAAATATCTTTTTTACTTATTTATGAACGATACATAAATACTTACAATATGCAAGTCGATTTAAAATTCGAGCTATAAAGATACAAACAAAAAAAGTATTTTTGGGCCTAGTTATGGGCCTCTTGTAGTCTTGTTGCTACTCAACCGAAATAAGGCAGTGCAGAAATTATTTGTTCGCTGGTAACATAATATTAAACGTTGTTTTGCTTTTTCCCTCAACAACAAAAACACTGCTCTACCAAAAATTCTACATAACTATTTTAATTAGAACCTGATCAAGAAACATGGCAAACATTTCATTTTATAACCCTCTTTTTAATAAGTGTATTAATTTTTTTTCAGACTCGATCCCGCTTTTCTTTCCCATCACTACAAGTAAATATTTTATTAAAAGGGCGGTGCGCTGCATCATCAGTCTTGGCGCGCAATATCGCGGAGACGCGCGACAAATCGTTCTGTGCGGTCGACGCCTAAAAGGGATTGTTGCGACTAGTGCTGGAAGGTGCGGGTTCGATTCTTGGAAGATGCATTTGGGTTTTTTTGCTAATACGGTTAATTCAGCTCTGTGATACACTGAAGGGCCCCTCGTGAATTTTATTTAATAGAAAATCTACATGAATAAAAAAATATGTATTTTAGATATTTTACGAATATCTCTTAATTCAATAAAAACTAGAAAAAAATCACTTTCACAGTATTTTTTTTTATCACTCAAATAATGTTAAACTCTAATGTTCCCTGTTGATCTGTTGTTAGCTAAACCAACTGTGCCCTGATTTATTTTACAATACCTACCAAAAACAATTCTTACACCAGAAAAAAAACAAATACCCCCAAAGATAAAGCTACGCGAAAAAAATTAGATGGCACAAAATGAAGTGAAAACGTAGTCATGTCCAAACCTCATTTGTCGTCTCCCGTAGATTACATGCAATGAAAAGTGGGTATTTGTAAGTTTTTTCTTCTCCGCTCGTAAATACTTGTCGGGTTGACAACCGTTTCGAAACCCTTGACTGATTCGGTTGAGAAAAAACCCTTTTTGCTGTTGTGGAAATTAGTCAACTTGTTACATTGATAAAGGTAAATCGTTGGATAAGGGTTTGACTTTTTTTGTAAACAGATTATATTCAGGATTCTTTATTTAATCAACTTTATAACTTGAAAGATTTTCCTGTTAAGTAATTCGTAGGAGAAGCATAATGATTAATAGTTTGATAGGCCAAAATGTTCAAATAACTACTACTACGTCGTGTCGATGGCTGAGTCAAATTTTATTTTGACTTGCCATCGTGGTGAAAGGATTAGATTTAAAGAACTCGCGAATTGCCCAGGGTGCGCCGGACGTAGGGAATCGTTGTGTACGTCGCCCGGGGAAGCTCCTTTCATGCACCCCCATTCCATTCCATCCATTCAAATAACTAATGGTGAATTTAATAACTTAGAAAGAAAATAAAAATAAAACAAAGAGAACTGAAAAATTACTTGACCTGGAGCATTTTTGTGTGTGTGAAATGTATGTCAGCGACACAACAGTTATACCGAGTGCGGGCGTCGTTTTTAATAAAAAATATATCAAATATTGATTTAAAATTTTAAGCTTGGGTATATCTTTTATTTATTTATTATACACTTTATTGTACACCTTAAGTTTAGAATTAGAACTTTATATCTAGTGATTACAGTACAACGGGCGGCCCAATCACTAAAAGTTCTTTCTGTCAGGCAACCATAGGATGGCAATAAAATTAATATTTCTAGGTTCATCATCATCATCATCATTAGCCTGTAGCAGTCCACTGCTGGACATAGGCCTCTTCCAATGAGCGCCAGAGTTCACGGTCCTGTGCCTTACGTATCCAATCGCCACCAGCAATCTTACGTAGTGGGGGGCGACCCACACTACGTTTGCCTTGTCGCGGTCTCCACTCCAAAACACGTTTACATAAACGGCGTTCTGCGACTAATGTGGGCAGCTAATTCCTAGGTTACGTAACACAAATTATGAAAAATTCAATTAAAATAAACTACTTGTGCTACTGAAGATGCAAATCAGCTTCTATTGTTTAACAAGTCAAACAATCGATTCACAAAATGGGTTTCTCCAAACGGCAGTTCATTGAATCAATACCAAATTTCGGTCGATAATCTTAATGTGTGATTGTATACAAATTATTTCTTGAAACGTCATGAACATCATTGTATGAGTCATACCATGGTTTCACCCCATGTTATTGTAGGAGTGTATTAGATGTATGGTGATGACCGCACCTACTTATATTCGAAATTGGAATAAGAATTTAAAAACTGATTAACGTGATTCGTTTTTGTCATCTTATACTCTCCCACGGCTAGTCTAGGTTCTCCTCCATTCTTTAACAGTTCTCTGTGTCCCTTGTCACTTGCCACCAGTTCTTACTTACCTTGCTTACGTCTATGAAAGTAACCACATAGATTGGGTGCATGAAAGGAGCCTCCCCGAGTGACGTACACAACGATTCCCTACGTCCGGCGCACCCTGGGCAATTCGCGAATCCTCCAAAGCGAATTGGCTAATCCTTTCACCAGAATGGCAAGTCAAAATAAAATTTTACTCAGCCATCGACACGACGAAGAAGACCACATAGATAAAGAAAGGATGTTAGTCTCAACTGCCTCAAAATGCAATGGGTAATCATCCTCTCTATGCGTTATCGCATAGCTTTGTAAGTTTGTAAGTTTCGAGATTCTTAGAGGAAAACACATGGGGCAATCATTTGAATAGGTTGCACAGTTATTTATTACTAAGCAAATAGATATCGTATTCGTTACACTATATAACTTTAAACACATTTTTTTAAAATTTTAAGGTTCGAAATAATAATATTATAATAATAGCAGTCCTGTATCTAAATACATGTCCCACTGCTGGTCTCGGACCATTTTTCATGATGAGAAGGGTTAGGGCATAGTCCAACACGCTGGCCAATCGCGGATTGGTAGACTTCATACACCCTCGACCACTTTTGAGCCACTCTTAGGCATGCAGGTTTCCTCACGACGTTTCCTTTATTTCCGATAATTTATATGACAAATGCACATAATATCTTCTTCAGACGACCGTATGGCGGAGTGGGTAGTGTGCCTGCCTGCGACGCCGAGGTCGTAGGTTCGTTTCCCACATAAGACAAATCTTTGTGTGCATGAACATGGGGGTTTGTCTTAGTCTGGGTGTTTCTATGTATAGTAAGTATGTATTTACGAAAGAAAAGTATATATGTATTAGTATCAAGTATTCTAGTACCCATAGTACAAGCTCTGCTTAGTTTGGGACTAGATAGCGTTGTGTGTGAGTTGTGAAATATTTATTTATTTATTTATTTAAAAGACGAATCTTAACGATTCATTCGAATAGTTCAAATTACGCAAAATTATTGTTACGTTCTCAGAAATCATGTATTATTTGCTGTCGAACACTAATAGTGTCATAAACACACAACATTCCTTTGCGCACTTGAGTAAACACACTTTTATCCACGTGCGTGTGACGTAGTATTATTGCTACGTAATTATTATGTACATAAGTTACGTCTTGTTTTTAATTGCTTACAAGAGTTTTGGTTATTAAATAATGTAGGTAAGTAATTTATTGATTTACTCAGAAGAATTATGTGAAAACATGTGTGTCGATATTTTTTATTTAAAGCAGCTTTTTTTGCAAATGTATCATAATTCAAATAAGTATTTTCGCTGCTTTTGTATTGAACCCAAGGTGCAATTCACTTTTATATCTTTTTAATGCTACGTTTAGGCCCCTTCTGATAGGGGCACATGAGCCTGTCGCCATCCACCTGGCACTCATTATGACCTAAATAAATATAAGATAGTCTATTAATTTTCATTTCCCTCGACTCAAAGTTCGACATAAGTTTTGTATATAAAAGTTACAGGATAACGCCTCTAAAAACAAGTCTTACGTAAAAAATAGCAAAAAGGGTTTTATGCAACGAAACAAACGTTCCAAAAGATAAATAACATCTACATAAAACCGTGTTTCACCCACATTTCAAAATCAACTGTCGAAGCTGGCAAGTTTCAGTCAAAGATGGGAGTCGGACTAGAAATGGGTTGTGATAAAAAATTCAGTGACGTCAATCAATATATGAGTGCTCCGCGGCTCCGGTTGCGATGTACGTTTTCATATTTCATATTGCCACCTCTAGGAGATGTAGGCGGAGAGCCCGTGGCTGGATACGTTCAGACGAAAAAAAAATTGAACTTGAAGCGGGATTTGAACCCGCGACTATAGAATTGCAGCCTATCGCTTTACCACTTAGTTGACTGTTCTTAGTATTCTATTTTTTTCTTTTTTTTTTAAAAGCTTCTCTCTTAAAGCCTCTCTCTTTCTCTTTTAAAAAGCAGTTAAGCTGAATTAACATGTGTTAGTAGGAAGTTCACGTCCGGGGTTTAGTGGCCAGGATTTAAGCCCTTGACCTCTCAATCCTAAAACTGATGCCTTATTCTTAGATTTATATAAATCAACAAGAAATAGTTACGTTTAAGTTTTCTTTTGGTTGTATCGCTATTTTCCATATTCCTGTTGTTAATTTTCGAAGCTAATAGATTATAAGTATTTATTTAGAAAGGTATTGTATTTTGTACAGTGTTCGAGTTTTTAAAGTACAATATGTCATATACCTATTTCTCAAAAATATTTTCTTTTTTTCAGTTCTATTGATTCATTTAGGTAAAACCAACTTGAATTCGGCATTTGAAGACATTTGGCAATTCATTTAAAGTTTAAACATCCAACGAGCACTGCATCACAATGTAAGAATTTAAGTTGTGACTGTATTTTATTTTTTATACTTATTCATTTGAAACATACCGTATATATCAGCATTCGTACTTAAGTCTAATCTACTATTGATAAATAGGTAATGGATTGCGAAAAATCTTTACTAAGAATTTCGTTGGATCATACATAACACAGTATTGTAGTAAAGGTAATTAGAAGACACATTTTTAGCTTCCTGGACCTCTCACACCAGCCTTTTTAGCACTGATTGCCACTCTTGACATTTCGATTTAATAAACTAGATACGTCAAAAATTGACATTCCTATGTTGATAACTACATCATAGGACTTTTTGGCGGTAGCGGCGTGGGTGAGTGCACGTTGACAGCGCGTGTTCGCCTGCGCCGCCATCGTCAGAGTCCGAGTATATCACCCGCCATTTTGGACGCTTACAATCAAGCTTACAATAATTTTAATTATATTTCACACTTGACACTGGCAGAAATGGTCACCGCAAGGAGACCCAGTTGCCATTAAATAAAAGAAGAAGAAGAAGAACTACATCATAATGGTAGTGTCAAAAGTGGCAATTAAGTCAAGACGTGCTTTCAAAGAGCTATTCCTCAACGTGTAGCTAAACATATGACATTAATTTCTAAAAAATATGTCCAAATACTCAAGCTCCTAGCCTAGACAGTCGGTGTATGTAGTCCCGTTCCGAATATTGGTAAAAAACAATATTTTATAGCGGTCGCTAAGCGACTCCGCAAATGTATGCCCGTGGACGTCCTTCTTCTGAACACACACGAAATTAAGGCCACGAGATTCGTCTGGAGATCTTAATATTTTTATTTTAAGTTTTTTAGTTTGATTTCTCTGAGGATAAGACGATTAGAGTTTAGCTATAACTCAATATCTAAATACAATAGAAATGAAAACAATAATTCATAGAAGTCCCATTAAGGCACTGAGTAGATTTAGGTACATGGATGAAATTTATTTAATTGAATATACTACCTATAGAAGGTAATACTATATTGATTGAAAATTAAAAAAATGATCGCAGATCTACGTAGTATAATACAAAATGACGTCCATGCATTGCCTTTGTTAATTAAAGACGTTAAATTGATTTATTTCAGTTAGAGATATATGCTTGGTGTAGTATACCTGTATTATTTAGTAGCTGTACTCTGTAGTATATATATATTTGCCCATCAAAATGATGGCTAGAAGAGATCACTAAATAAAGATAAGGCCGCCCATTCTGCATATGATAAGACTCTTATATAAATGGCATTTAATCTGTTTGTACAATCAATAATTTTCTATCTATCTATCTATACCTGAGTTTACTGCATCACTCTTTTGCTGAGCTAATGATATTTAAAAAAGAACAAATGACAAAATTATATCCAAATATCCATTTTACAATCTCTTTAAGATGTCCACCACACCAATCCCCTGTGCACCCAACCACATCACATTAAATATTGACAAAATAAAAATGTAAAATGGCGGAGGACGTGCCCGTTACCGGTAACCGCTGAGGAGCCATTCCATTTTCGAATGTTCCCGCCAATAAATATCTTATAGAGTTACAATGAGGGATAAACGCTTAGGGATCAGTCGCCACTTCCCGGGATCATTTCGTGTTTTTTTTCTTATGGACACGCGCCTTTTAGGGTTAAGTTAAGTAGTAAGGAATTATTTATGAATTTTTTTGGGGTACCGGCCGAATCTATCTGACATGTGTCGGTTTAATGTGTTTGTAGCTGAATAGTAAAATTCTGTCTATTTTGAAAATGTTTTTGGTTGAATTGAATATTATTCAAAACTATCGAGGCTATGGTTATTATTCAATGTGAAAGATTACGTAAGGGGTGTGATAAACGATAAACCGGCAAAAATCATTACGATTTTTATTTTTAAAGGAAATAATATTAAATACTAGCTTCCGCCCGCGGCTCCGCCCGCGTGGTATGTCAATTAAAAGTAGCCTATATGTTAATCCAGACTATAAGCTACATGTGTGCAAAATTTCATCGACATCGACCCGGTAGTTTTGGCGTGAAAGAGTAACAAACATCCATACATCCATACATCCATACTTACAAACTTTCGCCTTTATAATATTAGTAAGGATTAACCCTTCAACTAGCCAGATATATGCAAATAAAACAAAACTAACAGAACCCGACAACTCATCAATGTCACATTGAATTTTTTATCATTTGCCCACAAGACATGGTTGAAAAATGAAGATCCATAGACAAAGCATCACTCGCTCCGCTCGTGAAGATCAAAGGAATCCATAGAGATTCAACAATGGCATACATACAGGGTGGATTTTTTAACAAGGTAGTAAGGAGAATTACCATTACCTAGCTAGTAATTAAGGGAACTAACCCTCCTAAACTTTTTAAATAAAAAAAACATTATGATTTTAAGTTCGTTTCGCATTTAAGAATAATATGATGTATTTTATTAATAAATTGTATTTCGGTATCAATTATAATTATACAATGCGTTCGACTGATATTATGTACCATAACTTACATGACCAAACACGAAAAATGTACAATTAAGAAGCTTTCACACCAAATTTAGTTGTTTTGTCATGGTTACAGTGAAAGCTTATCTTCCAATTTTGAATCTTAAGTTAATTAGAGGCTTCCAGATTATTCACAAAAGGTGTACCACTTCTAATTTTGACACAACAGCATTTCTACAAATACAAACCACCATATCGAAGAAACTAAGCAAAAAATAACATCACAAAGAACACATCTTCACATTTTTAGATTCTCGTTCGAATCTAGGTCACGGTTATTGGCACAATATTAGCTTTAAGCTGCCGAGTGAAAGCTCTCGAATACACACCCGTATTTTGCAACGCCATTCATCGGTTCCATGGTGTAACGGTTAGCACTCTGGACTCTGAATCCAGCGATCCGAGTTCAAATCTCGGTGGAACCTGATCTTTTGCTATGATAAAATTGTTAGGCACATTTATTTAGTATATAATTTGAAAAAAAAGTGAAAAAATCACGTTATTGGTAATCAGAAAACTCTTCGTTAAATTAATATTATTAATATTCAATGTAAAAGTAGTTTCTGTATCGATATCTTTTTATTGAATTGTAAACCGCGTCACGTTTTATTCAATGATTTTTTACAGCATAGAAGATTACATTCATGATAAGAAATGTTGGCCGAAGAAGATATTGGACACTATTTTTTTTATGATTTAATATTATTAAGGTAAATAATAATTATTATGCAATTTTAACGGCCCAGAGGCCGACTAATGAAAAATGATGACGTTTATACTTTCTGTTTTTTTATCGCTTGCAAATAATAAGTACTGCAATGTAGTAAGTACTTTATAGAATACAGTATTGAATAGGATGGAAAAAATAATCATGGTTCACGAATGCCATAATACCTTAATTACTCTTCCAATTAACTTAACATAACATAACATAACATCACGCCTATATCACCCATAAGGGTATAGTAGAGGTGTACAACACCCACATTTCACCTGTAATGTTTAAGTCCCATTGAATAGGGGGTCAGAATATAGCCATCCACCTGCCCCAATTCCAACACCTAACTCCGAACTCCGTAGTCCGAAAGTTCACAAATACCACAATCCCAACCCGGGAATCGAACCAGAGACCTCGCGGTGAGAGAGTGCATACGCTAACCTCTACACCATCGAGGCAGTAATCTCTTCCAAATCTATAACAGAAAAAATATCATCATAATATTTCAACCTCTACCCTGTATAAACTATTCTTTTGAAAGACATATTAATCTAACAGGTTAAATATATCAAGCTGCATTTTAACACTAATTCACCCCCTCCAAAAAAATCACCTCCCTAGATTTCTTAAACCAAAAAGGGCGCGGTCCAATATCAGTTGTGATGTGTCCATAACAAACCTTTGCTAATTACCATATATTTATTCACATCGTCGCCGCGCCTTCGAATTAACTGATTGCTTTAATTAAAAAAGAACTCTTTCGTCCACCGTGATCCTGAGGGACTTGGTATAGAGCGCAAGCATGCTGATTAAAAATCTATTTAGGGTCGCGCCGTACAACAGGTGTAGGGTTAACTATATATAATAATAATAATAGCAGCCCTGTATTTTATACATGCCCCACAGCTGGGCTCGGGCCTCTTCTCATGATGAGAAGGGTTAGGCCATAGTCCACCACGCTTGCCAAGTGCGAATCTGTAGTCTTAACACACCCTTGAGCGCTTTTTAGGCACTCTCAGGCATGCAGGTTTCCTCACGATGTTTTCCTTCACCGTTAGCGAGCGATAATTTATATGATAAATACACACATATCTTCTAAAAGACGAATCTTAACGATTTATTGACAGAGGTGTGAGCCGTGGGTTTGAACCTGAGACCTTTGGCTTCGCAGTCTTACGGTCTCCCACTCGGCTATCGATGCGATGGTTAACTATATTATTATTATATTCTTACTAGCTTTTGCCCGCGGACGACCGCGTGAAATTCGTTGTATCAAGTAATAGCTGCTACCGCGCTTTGACATACGTTCAACGTTACTGCTCTGCTCTCGTGGAGTTTAGCGTAATGTAAACTATCAAAAGACCTTTATTGAGAGTAAGACTATCAAACATAAAAATGATTATCAAAATTCGAACTATACAAACTAACTTTCGTCCGCGGTTTGCGTAGATGCATCGCCTTGTTGCCAGTTACTTGCAACTAAAATTATATTTAAATCGGTCCAACCGTTTAGACATACCACAATTTTAAAAACTGTATTTTTGGCAAATAAATTTATCGTGCAAACAACTATACCAGCTTGAAAAAAATAATTGTTATTTTGATTTTCTTACCTTAAACTCCTGTGCCGCGGAGGTGTTCACAAACATACATCGCCAACCGTGCACTCATCGTATAGTTTGCCCATAATTTTCCTTCCCCATTATTTTTCCTGGCAGCCCTACGAGTTAACCCTTCCGATTACGTGCGATGTTTATCGAACACTCCCGCGCAGTCACATTACCTGTGAATTATTATTTCTGATTAATAAATTGTTACTCCCCGGAGACCGGCCGTGAAGTACACGACACGCCTCTTGTCACGATAGTGTTGCTAGTGGAAAAATGGATGAAAAAGGTTTATTATTAGCGTATTTTCATATTATACGACTGTAAAAACCGGGCTTGTTGGCAAAATAATTTTAAAATAATGGATGAAAAAGGTTTTGTTATTTATTTATTAGGCGCACAAAACACATTACAATCATAGTAACTTTAAAAATAGATAATGTACAGTTCAGATCTGGATCGTAACATAATACATTATGTGCACACAGCAAAATCAGTATTTAAGATCAGTATTTGCGTATTTGCCTGTCGCGAAATTGAGTATAAGTGCCTTATCATACTAGCGGATTGCGAGCGGATTCAAAGCGGAGCAAGCGCGCAGCGAATGCGTCGCGAACACGCAGCGGCTGCGCAGCGGAGACGTCGCGGACGCGTGGCGAATACGCTACGTTTTCGTCGCGTGTTTGTAGTGAATTTACACTCAGTAACAAAATTGATTCCGACGAGGAAACACTGCTGTTGGCTTTGTTACTTCGGAAACGCCGGCGACGAAAACGAAAGCATCGACGAATTTGGGAAGATCCATTATCAATTAATCGAATGGAAGAGAGCGACTAATTTGTGTTGTTTTGCAAACGATTAAAAAAGAATCCTAAATAATTTCGTTCCTACCTACCATAAAACAAACATAAAATATTTAAGCAAGATAAAATCCCACAAGAATCCGTTATGATGCAAAATGATTTGACATTTGAAAAAAATATTTTGTTAAGTTGGTTGGCTGGCGTTTGTACGAGACAGTACAAAAAGGCGTCCACGCCGCGCGTCCGCAACGAATTCGCTGCGAATGCGCGGCGTGTTCGTTGCGCGCCCGCAACGAATCCGTTGCGCGCCCGCTCCGCTTTGAATCCGCTCGTAATCCGCTAGTATGATAAGGCCCTTAGAGGGATCAGTTTTAATGTGTATAAATAACAGGAATAGGCAGGCCAAAAAACAGATGAAAGAAGGGAGTGAGTGAAAGCGAAACTGGAGAATGGAGGAAAATACGTATTGTGCCGACCCCAAAAGTGGGAAGAGCATGTAAAAGAAAACTGTAATAAATAATAGTTTAAAAAAACTAAAAAACACGCCTTTAAAGTACTTCTAACTAAAAAGTGAAAAATAATTCGTAATAAATAATTATGTGCCATATTTTCGTCTATCGCAGCAACCCACGCTTTTTCACAATAATACTAGTATTTTTTGTTCATTACCATTTTCAGCTTATATTAGGAATTATTTTTCACTTTTTAGTTAGAAGTACTTTAAAAGCGTGTTTTTTAGTTTTTTTAAACTATTATTTTTTTCTACTTTTTAGTTTGGTTTATTTATAAGAGCGTTTTTTTTTTTTGAATTATTGCATTGTCATCGATCTTTGACAGCTGGTGTGCAAAATTTGAATGAAACCTGTCCGTTTAAAAGTGGGTCAAAATCGAGTCCAAAGGAGTCGGTTACATACATACATACATACAGGTGAAGCTAATATAAGCGTAGGAGAAGGAATAGTCATTAGGTTATTAATTTTTATGGTACAAAATAAAAGATAGCGTCTTGAAGAGTTATGTCTCTGTTATAGCCCGAATCACTCTAGGTAAATGCCGGGTATTGTACAGCTCTGCCACACCCTTCTGTGTTATATAGGCGTAAAGTTATATTATGTTATGTTTCTATAAGTAATTTACTTGTGGTAGAATTTTTGCAATCTCTAATTAAATTCAAATGAAGAAGATGGGTTTTTATATGTTTTTAAACTTTCGCGATTTGAGAACATTTTTCAAAAATTAGACAACGGGTCTAAATCGCGTAATTATTATAAAGGTAAATTGCATCATTCTTGGTCACGAGCCGACTGACCAAGAATGATACAAGTCATTCGAAACGTCGAGCATAGGTATTTATTTACCTTGTTGTCTAATTTTTGAAAAAAGAAGATGGGTTGTCCAAAATCAGCCGTTTCATGCGCCATTTTACATAAAGATAATTATTATATTTCGTTTGTAAGAACTATACTTATTACTGGCAACTCTTTTTCGTCACGTCACGGCGTCACACCGTACCGTTAGTTTTTCATTAAAGTAATACAACGCCCTTGAGACCTTAGGCGGGACTGGGTTAGGTGGGTGTGATCGACAAATAATCTGGGGACGTATTTCAAAGAATTATGGCTATTTAATGTAGGCGAAGGACTTTCAATGCTTAATATGTCTGGCGATTTGGTTCTTCAATACTAAAATATTACGTAATTAGGCTTTTTTAAACCTATGATGTAGCTCTGTAGCGAAAGGGCGTGTATTCGATTGTTAAAACTACAATCATCATCATATCAATCTTATATATATATAAAAAAAAGTCATGTTAGTTACACTATAACTCAAGAACGGCTCAACTGATCTGACTGAAAATTGGCAGGGAGATAGCTTAGAACCAGAAGACGGACATAGAATACTTTATATTGCGTTCCCGTCGGACGAGATGTGATGTGACATAAAACGTTGTACAATAAAACGCAACTGACAGCAAAAAATAATTTGGCTGCGAAGCGTCGGACTAGCCGTTCATTTGTTGAAAATAATATAACAAAACGCAACTGATTTATTATCCTAACAAAAAAATATATCTTAATAAAATACAAAATCTGAAATTTTTTGCCTCTAAAGCTGACCCCACAATTATAGGCATGCGCGATCGTCGGGCGTGTGAGCGAGCTTGCTGCACACACATCACATTGCGTCGCGTGTTGCTGCCATGTGACGTTTGAGCAGCCTAAGGCGGAACAAAGTTCGCCGGGTCTCCAGTCAGTTTTTAGAAACCAGAAATCAAATCATTTATTTCCAGGCCACAAATGCCGCTTGAACGCGTCAAAACAAACATCAAAATAAAATAAAACCTAACTACTTAATTAAATTATAATTTTTATTGTTATAAAATGATTTGACACCGGCGCTTAGATTGACTTTAATTCAACTTGGAAATTTGAATTAAAATCAAAATATTTATAATGAGCATTAACAATAAACGAAAGCCGATTGTAGACGTCATCTTAGGAATGTTATATTATGCCTCTGACTGTCATGTTCTACCATACCACTAGATTTATAATTTTTATAATCCATTAAATTGCAAATTTTGAGAAAAAAATTCAAAACATTAAAGACCAGTTTCGCTTGACAAGTAATTCGAATTCGATTAATAATAGTTGTTAAAGTAAAGTTTAAACAAACTAAAAGCTATCTTATCTAAAAACGGAAACATTTTTCAAATGGGTTATGTGTCTACTTGTCTGAGAGTGTCATCCAGTAATTCTGTAATCTCACCACTTTATTATTTTTTTTAAACTACGCCCACGGCGAACGTACTTGTAGTCCACCTGATGGTAAGTGGAGTACAGCCCATGGACATCAACAATCTACAAAAGCAGATTATAGATGCGAACTACTATTTATACTGTATAGCGTCGCTGCAGCTGAGGACTACGGTGTTATGCCTCATAAGCCAGTAATTTCAGGGCCTGATCTCACCACTTAACCGGAACACAATTATAACCAAGCACTACTAGTTTAGATGGCTAGTTAAAAATGAGACAGTGGAGTTTTCTCTTTCGAGCTCGTTCACAAAAGCTCTACTTCAAGTTAATTCTAGTGGAAACTTGCAATACATAAAAAAATATCTTTCTTAAGTTAAGTCATAAGTACATGAAGTTTAATAAATTTGGAGATGGAACGAAGACGACAGCAATATTCTGCACTATCAAAATGCAATTTGAAAAACAATTGAGAAGTTAATTTTCATAAATCTATGATATATTTATTTGTAATATAAGATTTCCCTGACACTACATCAAATAACATTTAACAAAAAGATATTCCAAGGTTCCACCGAGATTTGAACTCGGATCGCTGGATTCAAAGTCCAGAGTGCTAACCATTACACCATGGAACCGCGTAAGATGAGTAAATATAGTCGAAATAACGCATGCTATTTAATAGCTCTTAAATTGTATCTTTGCCAACGAATCTGTTAAAGTTAATTCGAACTTTATGTACAACGAATAAAGTAGTTTTATAATTAAAAGAGAATTTATCAAAGTAGCCTACTGCTTTTAATCTGGGGTTATATCAATATAATGATAAAACGCACGTTTTTCATAATTGATTTAAAACATAACATATCATCACGCCTACATTACCGCATTACGCATTTTAACTGGTGGTAGCGGCAGCACCACCGTCTCACGTCTCACCTGCCGCCAAATAGTAGTGCTTCCATTATTGTGTTCCGGTTTGGTGGTGAGATCAGGCCCTGAAATTACTGGCACATGAGGCATACCACCGTAGTCCTCAGCTGCAGCGACGCATCTATAATCTGCTTTTGTGGATTGTTGATGTCCATGGGCTGTACTCTACTTACCATCAGGTGGACTACACGTTCGTTCGCTGTGAGCGTAGTATAAAATAAAAAAAAAATACCAAAAGGGGTGATGCAAAGGTATACAACACCCACAATTCACCTGTTATATTTAGGTCCCATGGGATAAGGGGAGCCTATCGCCATCTACTGAGCATAATTCTAACTCCGTGCTGCTATTGTGAACTTTCCGTCTGATGTAATAAATTAGCAAAATTATACAGGGTGGATGCGACATAGCGACATTTATTGAAACCACAGCTTCTATACATGGTAAGTATCTATTTCCACCGGATAAAAATTCTCTGGCGAAAAAAAAAATCACGTTCTCCGAACAATTTGAACATTGCGATCGTGCAATTTGTTCGGTAGACGTGGATTTTTTTTTTGCCAGAGAATTTTTTATCCGTTGGAAATGCATACTGGCCATGTATAGAAGCTGTGGTTTCAATAAATGTCGCTATGTCGCATCCACCCTGTATTATGTTTGGTTATTTATTAGATAAATAAATATTTGCTTACACACGTTTACAATAAATAGGTAAATCACGTAGTCATATTAGCATTATTTACTAATTAGTTAGGATTTTGTTAGTTAATTTTAATGTTTTTAATACTTTTAGGTATTTATTTACAATTAATTTTATACAGACAACCATTATATAATATAGCCTACATCATCAACATCACGATCACAACTAGCCTAAAAATAATGCAGAAACAGATTTATGACGTCATTGTTTTTTTTAATCTACTTTATATTGATGACATCGGTTACGCTAATTAATTACGTTGGTTACGTTAATTGCTAACACTGTTTGATCATTTATTCCTGTAAATGATAATTATTCGTTGCCATGATAAAATCACAAATGTAGATATATTTATGTTGTATCTTCGACTCAACGATAATTATTTAATTAATGTGAAAATAATATGGAATTAACATAATAAAAATACCAAACTAAAATTACGAGCGCAATAAAATGCTTCTCGGGGTTGTTTCACCCTCGAGGAGACAATACATAAAAAGAAAAAAAGAAATCCTCTTAAATTTGGTGTTGGAGAAACAAAACGCGGATAAGTGCCGCGGTCTCTGCGCGATCCCATTGGCCGATTTAAATGTCGCGCCATGTGTCGAGCGCCAATCCAAGAGCGCGGGCGCCACTAAGCGCTAGCGCTGCAACGGCCGCGTGTGTAACTAATTCTCTCTCTTCGCAACCACCATCTTGTACGCGTCCCTTTTTTTACCCGTTAAAATATTGTAACCAATAACCAATATAAATGTGGACTCAGAAAACCTCGAAAAAAGTTCGAAGGAAAATAATTGATTAAATCGATTATGAAGAGTACCTTCCTACTTAATCCAGCTTATATTAAGACGCTGTAGATTTCATAATATATCATCCGTAACAAAGAAATAACAAAACAAAACATTACGCTTATACTGCCCGAAAGGTTGTGGCAGAGGTGTTTAACACCCACACTTAGTCTGTTAAGTCCCATGTAATAAGCGTGAGCCTATCGCCATCCACCAAACAAAAAAACTCCGTGCTGCTATTGTATTTAAATATTATAATTGAGTAAATTTAATGAAATTAATAAGCATGTGTGTAAAATTTAAGATTTATTTTAGTAATGTAATTTATTATAATCTAAGTTATAAGTTAATTACTTCTAAATTTTTATGAAAAAAAATAAATTAAAATGGAAATATTGAGAATTTCCTAACGGAAAAAGTCGAAATAACACTTTTGCCCGATCCCTTTATCGAAACTAAGACCTCGCGGTCAGAGACAAGCACACGTTTCACTAGAGTTCACTAAACCAAAAAAGCTGCAGAGCACCACACCTAAGTCATAAACAGGATTCATATCAGGATGTGGTTACGTTAATACACGTAGGTTTTGTGGTTATAAGGCTCGCAGGGACGGTCTGTGGTCAGCGTTGATTACGTCACAAGGTGATGTAGTAAGTTTATTGTTGATTTCTTTTAAATGGCCTTCTGAAGGATGAATAGACGTAGATGTAGATGAGCATATAACAATATTATTAATAATGTATCAAGAACAAATATTTCTTCGTCCATAACCAGGTAATAATAATAGCCCTGCCTGTATCTAATACATGTCCCACTGCTGAGCTCCGGCCTCTTCTCATGATAAGTGTTTGAGTTTTTAAAGATCTTTATTGCATAAAAATAAACATCAAACGTAACAAATCCAGTGTAAATTAATCCTAGAAGTTAACAAATTTATTATATAATTTTAGACATAAACATAACACATTACATCATCACTACATAGTATAAAACAAAGTCGCCTTTTCTGTCCCTATGTGCGCTTAAATCTTTAAAACTACGCAACGGATTTTGATGCGGTTTTTTCCAATAGATAGAGTGATTCAAGAGGAAGGTTTTTATGTATAATACATGCATAGAAAGGAGGAATTGTTTTACTCCAAATTTAACGCGTGCGGGCCACGGGCAGTAATGAATAAATCAAACTACTGGATCGATTTTAATCATTTTTTCAGTGAGTGACATAGGCTATATATTATATACCCGTGCGAATCCGGAGCGGGCCGCTGTGTTTTTATATACAACGTTCACAGTTTTTCTGTAGTGTATTTTTAGTATCAGCATTGTACCCGTGCGAAGCCGGGGCGGGTCGCTAGTACATTATAAAATATTGTGAGAACATTATACATATTTCATGCAAGCTTTAGTTAAGCATTACATTTATTTGCATACCTAAATGGCCTAACCTTTCTCATCATGTCATTGTATCTAACATGATGAGAAAGGTTAGGCCATCCACCACGCAGGCCAAGTGCGTTTTGGTAGACTTCACACACCCTCGAGCACTATTTAGGCACTCTCAGGCATGCAGGTTTCCTCATGATATTTTTGCTTCACCGTTAGCGAGCGATAATTTATATGATAAATACACACATATCTTCAAAAAGACGAATCTTAACGATTTATTGATAGAGGTGTGTGCCGTGGGTTCGAACACGAGACCTTTGACTTCGCAATCCTACGGTCTCCCACTCGACTATCGATGCGCAACCAGGTAATAAAAGAAGAAAAAAGTCTTTTTTTTTTACTACATTGCTGGTTGTGAAACTAGCTCGTGTAACACAATAGATATATATTTATTCTTGAAAAATTAATTCCAGTAGAATAAATTGTACATGGTTGGGAAGTTAGCGTTAAGTTCTTTTATTTATTTCTTTTTATTTATTGTTGCATAATCATTAAATCTTAATAAATTTGTAAAAACAGGTATAAAATTTATTATTTTCACAGACAATTATTATTACCTTTGCTGTAACAGTAAAACTGTTGGAATACTAAGAAAAAGGAATCAAGTTAAATGTTATAATATTTTATGTAAATTTTACCCACTTCTTATTCATTTCATATTATACGATAATTAAAAAAACCGGTCTTTGGGTTAAGACATTTTTAAACAAAACTCATATCTTCTTTATGATAATTTATGTACGCTTATTTCGACCACTTTTTCATCGGTTCCATGGTGTAACGGTTAGCACTCTGGACTCTGAATCCAGCGATCCGAGTTCAAATCTC
The DNA here is from genome assembly GCA_905147285.1 of Hypena proboscidalis. Lineage (NCBI taxonomy): Eukaryota > Metazoa > Arthropoda > Insecta > Lepidoptera > Erebidae > Hypena > Hypena proboscidalis. Next base: position 19,815,620 of record LR990130.1, on the reverse strand, counting down.
GGTGGAACCTGATCTTTTTGCAATCGAAAATTATGTTCATTTACTTTTTTTTAGTTTATTGTATTATTTCTTTCTGAAAATGTTGTTTTATTTTATGTTCCTATTAATTTATTATTTTATCGTTTTTTTTAGTTGTGTTTATTTTTATTTTTTTGGCATGCATCATACATATATACATAACATAACGCCTATATTACCCAAAAGGGTGTGGCAGATGTGTACAACATCCACACTTCACCTGTTATGTTAAGGTCCCATGGGGTAAGGGGTGAGCCTATCGCCATCCACCGGGCATCGTTTGGAATGCAGTAGAAAATTTAGTTATATTTTATCGTATATCGTACTACGTACCGTACCTACCCCGGCAGTTTTAATTATATCTGTCCCATTAGAAATATGCAGTAAAAACAAATACAAATGGACTGCAATAAAAAAAAAACAGTCGAAAAGGGATTGAAATCGACACTTATATCAGTTTTGCTGATTGCCAATATTCATATAGCAAATGGTCAATTTTATATTGAGCCGCGAGGTACAGTCAGGCAAATTAATGTCTTACATTTTTGCAGAATTGTTAAATTTCGTTCCAGCTTAGAAATTATAATATAAGCCGTTTTACCATAGTTTCTACATTTTAGGCATTTTTTATTTATTTTTGTTGCATATTTTTTTTATATTTTAACAGTAATGTTTGTATTCTGTTTTTAACCGATTAACAAAAGGAGGATTCACACGTTTATTAAATTAATAAATAATAAAATGTTGGTTTTAAATAGTTGTAAATAGTTGTGTAGTGGGCCTAACCCTTCTCATCAGGAGAAGAGTCCCGAGCCCAGCAGTGGGACATGTATTAGATACAGAGCTGCTATTATAAATAGTTGTATATAACGTATTTTGCATACCCCCAGAGTTCACTTCCCGAATATGGTACGTCGGGATTATCGCCCACGTCACCATCTTCGGAAGCTAGTTTATCCTCGGACATCGCAAACAATGAAAACGCAGGAATTAATGAACTTATGTCAGTATATTTCAAAGAAACACCAATATACTTTACACACACAATACAAATTTACAATCGTACAAGTAAAAACAATTATAAGAGTACTTACACGCTCGCAGGTTCGGGAATAAAAAGGTGAAGCCATTTTTAATTCAGCCCTTATTTATAAGATTAGGTTAGTCCCTTTTTTACCCGCCTGACGGCGCTAAAATCACAGCGGATGTATACGCAGTACATTCGCATTATTAGAATTACATAGTTTTCCAAACATTATTTCTAAGTGAGTCATTACTTAATAATACTTGTTGTGTTTATACTTATTCCTAATTACAGTAATTCTTAAGACTTTGGTTTAATGAAAATAAGTACAGCAATTTATCTTTTAATGTAACTCTGTTCAGCCAATGGCGTTATTAGTAATCACCCCATTGGCTAAACAAGAGAAATAATGGAGTATCACATTTTACTACTTATCATGATTACACATAAAATTGAACAGTAATTTACGACTAACTTATCATTATAAATCATGATACATTTTAACTGTGATGTTTAAGCTTGTTATTTACTATGAATTAAATTATAAAGGATTATAAAAACTCATTAACCCGAATCACCTATCAAGGTCAATATAGCAGGAAGTTACGTTTTGTATCAACTAGATGGCGTTACACGTTTCAAAAGTACTAAATGTTAGTTATTGATAAATGATAACAGTTAATCATTATTATTAAGCTGTTTATAACTAAAATGTTTTAACCTTAACGTTAAATATGTCGCTCACGGCGACACGGCCGTTCTGCGAGGCAGGGCGAGCTCAGCCCTAGCCGCGGGGTAGGAAGGTCATTCTCTGAAATGAATTAATTGTTTACATCAGTTAGGTACCATAACTAGGTACTCTAGCTGACAACTTGGATAAATTCGTTGATGAAGTTGTTGTTAACAAAAACAAACAACGTTAAATTGATTTTGTTAGAATAAAAAGCTAGATGAACTTCACCAAGTTATCAGCTGTGTTGTACCTTGAAGAAAATCTGAAATTGTTAGAAAACATAATATGATAATTTAAAACTCATACATTAGAAATTTTACTATGTCTATGTCTCATTAGTAATGTCAACATATTTTATTCTTGTAAATTCTAGTTGAAAAAGTACACAAAAGACATCTCAGGTGCACTGCTTTATTAATTTAGAATCTGTGGTGAATACATGTCTATCCAAAGTTACACAAGGCGTCCCTACGATATCTCAGGGTTCACTTGTGGATGCATCAAGGATCCGTGGTTAGCTCAAGGGTAACACATGGTTTAGCTCAGAGGTACCACTCTCCAGACATTTTATTCATGTAAATCCTAGTTGAAAAAGTACCCAAAGACATCTTAAGTGCACTGCCTTATTAATTTAGAATCTGTGGTGAATACATGTCTACCCATAGTTAAACAAGGCGTCCCTACGGTATCTCAGGGTTCACTTGTGGATGCATCAAGGATCCGTGGTTAGCTCAAGGGTAACACATGGTTTAGCTCAGAGGTACCACTCTCCAGACATTTTATTCTTGTAAATCCTAGTTGAAAATACCGTGAGTAAATTAGTTCCTTATCTCTCCATATGAATCAAGTTAGTTACAGTCAATTTATAGTTCAGTTACACTGACTGTAGAGTATAGTTATGACTGACTGTCATTTAGTCATAAGATTATTAAAACAATGCCAAAACAGATTGAACTCACAGGATTATTTTAGGCATCCGTCGATGAGAAATCTTGCGACGTAGTTGCTACAGGTCCACTGGATGATGGCTGCACTGCTGGAGAGCTTTCATCGGTGTCATGTGGGACCGACGACACGGCAGCCTGATCGCCCGGTTGTGGAGCTCGTCGCAGCTGATCGTGGGCAACCTTGCGCGGTCGTCCTCTGCCAGTAACTCGTTTCACCATGTAGCGGTCGTTATCTAACTCTCAATAGTTCAGGCGGTACACAATGCTGTCTCCGTGTAAGCAAAGTGAGAGGTGCAACGCCCGTAACTCTATGTGCTGTACAGTTGAATGCTAACTGCAATGCTTCTAACGCAGTCTGCCAGTTTTCAGTGTCATAATGTTTTATCATGGTTAATGCATTTTTTTAATGTTCCCATCACTCGCTCCACCTGTCCATTCGCTCGGCTGACTCCTGGTGCTATAGTATGAATATTGATACCCACTCTTTCGCAGTAAGCTTTATATTCACCAAGAAATTCTCTTCCTCCGTCCACGATAACTTGAATTGGTGTGGCAAACAAATGTATCAGGCGTTTGATTGCTGCGAGGCTGCTACTTTGACTCTTATTAGTAGAATAGTTAAGCATTACATACTTTGTATAGGCGTCGATGATGACAATCACGTATTCGTCTCGGCCCTCAGCATCCTTGGTACCCAGTTTGCCTGTGATATCCATGTGAACTACTTGAAACGGCGCAGTTGGTTTTTGTATTGGATGAAGTTGAACTTGAATAGCTCCTGAATGGCCCTTTGAGGTTCTGCATACGATACAATTGTCCACAAAATTGCTGACTACAGTGTTCATCTTCTCAAACCAGTAAGACTCCTTCAATTTTTGTAAAGTTTTTCCCCATCCTGGATGTTGTAGTGAGGTATGGTAAGAGTTAATCAAACTCCATTGGAATGATTTGGGTACTACAACCACTAGGCTAGTTCCAAGTACGGGATCTGTCATGGTCTTCCTTAGTACACCATCTTCCAAAGAATACCCAGGGGCAGGATTATCTCAGAAGGATTTCTGCTGAAGAAGTTGCTGTAGTTATTCGCCTTTTCGATATTCAACTTCGAAGTTGTAGTTTTGCAGAAAAGCCCACCAACGATGTACTCGTGGTAGTAGATCTCTCTTGTGTTTGGATGCCTTCAGAGCATTGCAATCTGTTACCACTTTAAATTGGCGTCCGTACAGGTAATGACGGAAATGTTTTATTGCTCTTACCACCGCCGGCGTTTCAAGCTCGTAAGAATGATAACGGCTCTCTGTATCCGTGGTGCGTTGACTAAACTTGACTCATGTAGGCGAGTGGATGTTGTCTTCCCTCGATGATCTGTACCAGGACGGCGCCATAACCAAGGCTGCTTGCATCGGTGTAGAGCTCAATTGGTGAATTCTCCTGAAAAAGTGAAAGGGTAGGCGCAGTAGACAAGTGTTGAATAATTTATTTCGAGGCTCATCATGCCTCTCATTCTATGTCCATTTAGAGTTTTTCTTTGTTAGTAAATTTATATAGTGGTACCATAACGAGTGAAAAATTTGGAATAAAGCGCCTGAAATACACGCGAGACCATTAAACTGTCTAACTCGTTTGGCTGTGGTAGGAATTGGTGATTTTGTAAAAGCTTCTACATTCCTAGGACTAGGGCTTAGGCCAACTTTACCATCTGATATTATATTGCCCAAGTATTCAATAGAAAGCAGTTTTATCAATGTTTATAGAAAATCCAGCCCCTTGTAAAGCAATGAATATTCTCTTAATACGAGAAAGTCCCTCCTGGAAATCTCCAGACTTCAAAAGCACTTCATCAACATACACCTGGCACACCTGCTCTGTTATTAAAGGCATCAAAGCCCGATTGATACAACGTTGATACACAGAGCATGCATTACTTAAACCAAATGGCATAGTTAATTATTCATATAGTTTATCAGGTGTTACAAAGGCTGTTTTTACAATTGAGCTTTCTGAAACAGGTAGGTATTTGATGTAACCCCGCTGCCATTTCAAATGTAGAGTAGAATTTACCACCAGCCAATTGGTCTATCTGGTCAGAGGTTATTGGTAATGGATAATGGTCTCTTAGAGTATTTCTGTTAAGCTCCCGATGTAACGGCACGTTCACGCTTATAACACTTATCAAACGTGTGTCCTACCTTTGAGCAGAATGTACATGTCAGTTTATTAGTATCGGCAGTTTTGGATTGCAAATACTTGTCATTATGTTGAATCGATTGAGGCTTTTCGGACTTATTAAAACGACAATCTCTCGTGTCATGATCGGATCTTTTACAGAATTGACAATAAAGTGACGATTTATCAGAGAATCGGGACCGTTTATTATTTGTTGAAGATGCATCAGATGCACTAAGAGATGGTCGCTTAGCGTGACGGATAGATGACGCAACTGAAATGAGTTCCGGTACAGAAGATGCTTTGGCATTCATTAGTTCTATTCGTAAGCGGTCATCCCCAATACACCCAATAACTGCTTCAACCGCGTCGTTATTTGACAACTTATCTTTAGTTATGCGACGCCATAAGACCCACGCTTGAGACAGAAACTGAGTAATGTCCTTGGTACTATCATAACAATGCTCTCGAAAACGAACAATGTCACGTGAATACCTATTTTCAGGTTCAAACGTGGTAATCAAAACATCCCTCAGTTCCCGCCACGAGCTGGCAGTTACCAGCCAATTGTCCACCCACAATCTGGCCCGACCCTTAAGTAAGCTCCCTACCTTCATCCTTATCTCGTAATCGGTCAGACCGTAGGTTTCCATTGCTGTAGAAATATGTTGACACCATTCACGTATTCCCGTATCAGTATCAGGATCGTATGATGGAAGGAATACATCTTTAATAGTTACCTTAGAATCTTGTTTTACAATACGATCGGACATGTGCTCCATCATTTGCAAAATCCGTGCAAAGAACTCCGTGGGTACATCGGTAACAGAAGTAGTTTTATTTGAATGTGATAAAGGATGCCCAGCAGTGGGAAGGTATCCCACTTCTGATAACGTATTTTGCATACCCCCAGAGTTCACTTCCCGAATATGGTACGTCGGGATTATCGCCCACGTCACCATCTTCGGAAGCTAGTTTATCCTCGGACATCGCAAACAATGAAAACGCAGGAATTAATGAACTTATGTCAGTATATTTCAAAGAAACACCAATATACTTTACACACACAATACAAATTTACAATCGTACAAGTAAAAACAATTATAAGAGTACTTACACGCTCGCAGGTTCGGGAATAAAAAGGTGAAGCCATTTTTAATTCAGCCCTTATTTATAAGATTAGGTTAGTCCCTTTTTTACCCGCCTGACGGCGCTAAAATCACAGCGGATGTATACGCAGTACATTCGCATTATTAGAATTACATAGTTTTCCAAACATTATTTCTAAGTGAGTCATTACTTAATAATACTTGTTGTGTTTATACTTATTCCTAATTACAGTAATTCTTAAGACTTTGGTTTAATGAAAATAAGTACAGCAATTTATCTTTTAATGTAACTCTGTTCAGCCAATGGCGTTATTAGTAATCACCCCATTGGCTAAACAAGAGAAATAATGGAGTATCACATTTTACTACTTATTATGATTACACATAAAATTGAACAGTAATTTACGACTAACTTATCATTATAAATCATGATACATTTTAACTGTGATGTTTAAGCTTGTTATTTACTATGAATTAAATTATAAAGGATTATAAAAACTCATTAACCCGAATCACCTATCAAGGTCAATATAGCAGGAAGTTACGTTTTGTATCAACTAGATGGCGTTACACGTTTCAAAAGTACTAAATGTTAGTTATTGATAAATGATAACAGTTAATCATTATTATTAAGCTGTTTATAACTAAAATGTTTTAACCTTAACGTTAAATATGTCGCTCACGGCGACATATATAAGTAGTGTAACTCCGTGATAGATCCCACTTAAAAACGTTATTGTAAAAATAAGTTGACAATATCCTATTTTTTTAGCTGACTGTACAGTATTTATGTGTTATCGTGTAGTTCGAGTGGTTTTTTACCCATTTACCTAATAACCACCGTAACAAGTGGGGTATGGTGACCATCCCCTACTAGTTTCAGGATAATTCCCAATTTTACTGACATAAATTAAAAAAAAACATTGATATCAAAATACCAATTCGCCAATTTTATTTCGAAAAAACAGACAATATTCGAAAAAAAATTTTTTTTTTTTTGCAGTCACTTTTTATCTAATATATAAAAATGAAACCCGTTTTCCGTTGTCACGACATAGCATGAAAACGGCTTGACCGATTTGGCTGATTTTTTTTTTGTAGTTTTCTAATACTCTGTACTCTTACGGAAAAAAAAATAAAAAAAAAAGTATTCATTTTTGTATGGAGGATATTATTGATGCCAGTTCAAATTGAATAGGAACGCATACATAAGATAGGTCAGCTATACAAAATAAAGTAGTGCATCAAATTTACGCTAAGGCGGTACGAAGTTCGCCGGGTCAGCTAGTACTTATATAATTGTTCGTCTGACTGACTGATTCATCAACACAGGGCCTAAACCACTAAGGCTAGGAACTTGAAATTTTCTATGAAGGCTCCTTACATGGCGTAGGGGCGCACTTAGAAGGGATTTTAGGCAATTCCATTTTGAAGGGGGTAAAATGAGTGATTGTATGGCAGTCCGTCATTTTTGAAGTTACAAGCATGAAATTTCGTATAGTAAACTTGAATGAAAATAAATGAATTTCTGTACCGGGTTTTCTAAAATTCCCAAGAGCAGGAATTTAGGGTTTTTCAGTTAGAAGTGAGTTGACGCAAAAAATCGATAGATGGCGTTGTGAATATTTTAAACTTGCGGGCAGCGGTCAGAATAACATTTAATACATGGGCATCTAGTTTTTACAATAAACTTTTGACGATGAAATATTTTAAGTGTATTTTTTAAGGAAAGTCATTGCATCTTTGCTAGTGACTCACTAGTCACATGTTTTTATTTATCGCTCATGCATTGTGACTACTGTTAACAAATATTTGATATTTGCGTATTTTAATAAAACAATGCATGAATGGAAGGGTATGCAGTCAACACGATAATAATATCGTAGAAAGTCTGTGAATACGTGAAGATAACATTTACAATATAGTCAATATAGAACGACTTTTCGGTGAAGTGACGACCGGATAGTGAAGTTTGTAGTGCAACAAAAAAGAGTTCGCGGGTTTAATTATTACCGCTCAAGACAAATCTTTGTGTGCATGAACATGGTTTGTATTGGTCTAGGTGTTTCTATGTATAATAAGTATGTATCTACTAAAGAAAAAGTATATTATTATATATTAGTATCAGTTATTCTAATACCCATAACTAGTACATGCTCTGCTTAGTTTGGGACTAAATAATGTTGAGTGAAATTTGTGTGATATATTTATTATTGATATTTGTGATATTTAATTACTGTAATAATCATTGAAAATTAAAACAGCTATCGCTCATTAAATCAGTAATTTAGCACAATCGTTTAGTTTAAGCCAATAAATCATGACAAATTGTTGATTTCACAATAATTGATAAAATCACAATAATATAATTTACATCACTTTTTGTAATCTAGAAATTATAATAAATCTTGAAAAATCATTTAATCCTAAATACTTTTTCCGATGACTCGTTTCTTCGTTCTGAGATAAGATAACACATTGATTTATACAAAGTTAAGTATACATTGCTTATTTTGCACTGCGAAGATAGCCTACAATACCAACAACCCAGTAATGTATATCGAACTATCCGAATTTGATGAGATAAATGAGAGAAATACTGCTGAGTATCGTGACTCTTCGTAGAATAATTTTGTTTGGAGTATTATTCACAGCTGTGACAAAATACTAGTGAACGGAGTACGCGTGCCAAGTTTTCTCCGAAAGTTTTATTCGGAAAACTGAATGAGGAAATGTAATCAAAATAAATACCTACATAAATATTTTAATTTAAAATCACAAAGAATTTACAGAAAAATAATAACTAAAAATAACTAATGACTAATAATAACACTATATAACATACACACATAAAATTAATAAATAAAATAAAATAAAATATAATATATATATATATATATATATATATATATATATATATGTATACATTATGCGTCATAAAACTCCGCATCGCTGTCCACAGCGGATACCGTGGGTAGAACAGAACTAGACAGCATTGTCACGTTGAATGGCAATGCTTATTCGCTGGGCGAAGTAAAAACCAGCATTCTGGTCGCGAGAAGCGTCGATTAGGCGTTTTCCAATATCTTTGAATAATTTTCATTTTATTTAGGGCTTCTAAATAAAATGAAAATTCTTTTGAACTAAAAAGAAAACGTAATGAGTAAATGAGAGCCATATTATTTACAAAATAAAATTTCAAGTAAATGTATATACATACATACCATTACTATCATTTCTAAAGCTTGTGTTAAATATTACAATTCAGTTACGCAATATCCTATTTCTTCTGATCTGCATCTTAGCATCAGGTAATTTTTGGGTAAACCCAAGGCAATCGCTGACAGGAAAATATTGCAACGATACCTTACTAATACCTTATTAATAATGCAACAATACCTTACTAAATAGAAAATATGAACATCAAAATGTTGTTGCACATAATTTATCAGAAGTAAAGCATGTGACCTCACTTTACACTTCACAGACTTTGATAGTGCGAATTATAAACATATTTGTGATTAAAAAAAAATATCAACGAAACGTTCAATAACTGTATAAAAACTTAATAAAAGAAACTACAAAGATCATTGGACATTACAATAACTACTTAATTCTCTCGAATGTTGTTACTTCCCGTGGATGTGCCATATAAAGCGGCAGACGTGATTGGAATCACATTGTCTGTCCGTCCGTTTATTGACACCAAAGTGCCTTAGTACGAGCTCTGGTTTCGGCTATTTTACTTTAGAACTGTATTAGAAGCTGAAATATATCTTTCTTTACTACATAAAACAGAAAATTTATAAAATATTCAGATAACCTGCCATACTTACCATAGACCTAGTTTAAAATTTATGACCAATGGTTGTTATTTTTTATTATGTATCAAAAACTAAGACGATTAACAAAATAGGGTACTTTCTTGCTGAGTCGGGTAAACCACAACCAACATTAATAAAATTAGGGTCACATTTGTATGTTCAGTGTCTTATAAGCTCAAATTCATCTGACTTCATAATATACCAAGTAAGTACCAAAATTACTTCGGGAAAACGTTAATAAATATAATAAAATGTTAGCAGTTTTCAACCTTATCGTCTTTAGAATAAGGATCATAACGATCAACATACTAATTACTCGACGACAATAGCTAAATTAGTATGAGGATAAATGAAGAGGACCTAAATAGTACCTATTCCTTGTACACCACTTGCATTAATTACAAAAAATAAATCCCTCAATACAGTACCTAAACGTTAGAATCAGAAAAAGCCCCTTGCGTTACAACATAGAGGTCACGATGATACAAACCCGTTAATTCTTAAAACGGCTTTCGGACATCCGGAACTCAAGGTCAATTATAATATCCTTGAATAAAAATATCTTTGACCTATGGACCAAAAATATATTATGTTTAAAGTTGGTATGTAGGATTTTTTATTATAATTATCTTTTTTAAACAACCATTACAAGTGCTATAAATAACTAAACACATTAATCATCATTCTATGCTTAAAAAACAAACAAAAAGAGAAGATTAATATTATTATGTATGCCTGTATAAACAAACTATTGTATTTTCTATTCGAACCACAGTACACGTATTTGTTAAGAAGTTGATCTTTTTCTCCTGGATCCGTAATAAAACTATCATTAGTAAGTATAAATAGACACAATACATAAATCCTGATGAAAGGGTTTCTGGCTTACATCATCAGTCTTTTAACCGTCTGAATCTATTACTAGATCTTCACTGATCAGTACAATGTGATCGGAATTACCTATTAGAATTACTGGGCTAAAATGGAATTTCAAGATTTGTTTAGTTAGTTATCTACATGACATGTGATGCTAATTCAATTTACCTATTTGCTCCTCGCAATAAATATACCATTGTAATTGTTAAAACATATTTTTATTTTTAGTTAGCACTCTATACCGTTGACCAACAGTCACCGCTAAAGATGAGAAGAGCACTACCATCATCTTACTTACTTATTACCCTGTTTTCACTCATTTTAAAATTGAATTTCTATGTATTTTTCAAAAGGACACCAAGGTTGGACTCTGAAATTACTTTCGAGCTCTAGCATAACGTTAATACAAACTTCACAACGTTTTGGTTATGATTTATAAATGATGATAATGATATACTTAGACTGTAATTTAGTCATTTACTTCTACATTGACGTATAGAAGACTTGATAGAATATTTGATAGATAGAAAAATTGTATGATCTGTAAATAATAAGTAAATAAATACATATTGGGTCAAGAATACGACATATTAGTGTGTTAATGACGTAAATGACACTGTTAAAACGGCTATAGGATACTCCGGGACATCCGGATACTGTAATTTTTCCACATAAAAATACTTTAGTTAACTCATAACTTTAAGGTTATATAAAGCAATTGTGTAACTGATGACTCCAATGATTGGGACTTACCCGATGGTGAAAGGTGTTAACTTGAAAGTTAACAATTAGGTCAAGTTGCGGACTGTAATTTTGACGACGCGACGTGAGAAAATTTACTATTTACAGAAATTGATCGATATCTAGTATTAATATTGTTTTTAAAAGAGGTTTACAAGCACAAAGTTTACTTAAAAGAAGGCCTGACAGTAATGTAAAGAAAAAAATGTTTTTTTTTTTTAAATACGATTGACAAAAGTTTATGTAGATCTTTTTTGTTATATTGTTTCCATCGTCAGTTAAGTTTACAATCTAGGTAGGTAAATGGACGTTGGATTTACAAAGCATTAAAATTCGCCAGAAGTATACTAAATAAATTATTTAATACGTCAAACAAATTATATTACTACTACCGCTAACTCAATATTTAAATATTTGACTGACAAATTGAGTTAGTGTTAGTAGAGATTTACTAGCAAAAACTGTTATAATCAATCCGTCTGTTTACGTCATAATAATCTATCTTGTATGTTTGTTTTATCTGCTTAAACTTTGAACTTTTATATAGATGTTTCAGTATTTATTTAAGTTTAAAGTCATATAATAATATTCTAATATACAAAAATCTCTTGCCACAGTGCCATCTAACAAAAACAACGCCTACGAGACCTATTGATCGATTTTTATGTTATTTTTTGTGTATAATAGAAATGTTTATAATAGAATAGATTGTAAGCTATTTTTTTTATCGATCGTCATGCTGGAGCCAGCTAGTGAGTATTTTTCTGCTTTGTTTATTTCTATAGTTAAACAAAGCTGCAATCCTTTCAACTATGACCTCCTAGTATTATAGTGGGGATTCCCTATAGTACCCCGTGTATATTGTGTATTCTATGATATGTCAGTAATGCTAAACAAGAACTGATTGAACTTTAATAGGCTGCGCACGCGATGTGTGAATGTTTTACGTACTAGTGTTATGTACATAACATCACAATATACATAGATGATGCATGTTCATTGATATTGAGAAGTTTTATCTGTGTTTACATTATGAAGTAGGATAAATTATCATGTCAGAAGCTCAGAATAAATTAGATTGTGTCAGGTATGTATCTATACCTAATAAAAGTGGTATTTTTTGTTGCATAATCGTGTTAATATTCTTTAGAATAATTCGATTTAATAGATAGAAAGATAGATAGATAGTTAGATAGATAGAGAGATAGATAGAAAAAATGTTTTATTCAGAAATAAGTACGAGTACATACATTTTAAAGCAGAGTCCACAAAACCGCTCGGTTAGCGGTTAGTCTGAGGAAGTACATTGCACTCGGATTAGATTCAACTAAACATTAAATAAAGAGAACAACTATCAATATGATTGTTGGTAGTTGTTCTCTTTCTTGCAATGTGTACCTACTAATGACATAGGTATATGTACTACAACTATCTCACCTGTTATACTATCTCATAGATTATCACTCGAGTAATTTAAGTTAGGTTACCCTATTGTATAAGGATTCAACTGAAAATCGCTATGTATTTTAAAGACAAATAAACGTATTCTTATTCTTATTAACTATAAGACTACAACAACCTTTCAAAACACTTTCATTTACATCTTAATACTCTTTGTAATCTTCACTATCAGTATTAATGTTAAATTTAATACATCTATTTAGATAAATAACAATGGAATGCGTACTAAATTTAAAAAAAAAAACACTCGTTTCAAATTCTTATGAATAATTGTTCTGTAAACCACAAATATAAAATAATATAGTAAATATAAAGGTTCATCCAAGTCTGCTTCTCAAGAGAAATATTTTCAGGAATATCCCTAATTTTCTCGATAGTTGGTCACTCTGGTTTTTGTCACAGTTCTAACAGTACAGTAATTACAGTAAATGTGTTAACTATAGTGGTTAAATTGCCATTGGTCACGTGATGGCTTAATTCTGATGGACAGACAAACCTACTTCCCTTTATCTATGATTGATACGTTTGTATGGTATAATTACTTGATTGCACTCGAATGTATGGTTATCATACTAATATTATAAATGCGAAAGTTTGTATAATGTATATGGATATTTGGTACTCTTGCATGCAAAAACTATCGGGTCGAATTTGATGCAATTTTGCCAACAATAGCTTACAGCTTGGAATAGGATAATTTTACAGAAAAACCGATTTTAATTACAAAAGATGCACTAAATAGTAAGAAATACTTAAGTGATATATTCAATAAATAGCCTCATTTGTGTACAACTTGAAAGAAACGGCCTTAAGCTGGCATTATCCCTATATGTACTCCTAACCGTTGAGGAGTTGTTCCTTCCAGCATCAACTCAACAACATGAAATGCTGACAGCTAGATGCAAATATCCGAGTAGCTTTAGGTAATATTAAAATCTGAGGGTTGCCCTCGATTTCTCTAGGATCCCATCATCAGATCGTGACTGTATACTCTTTTAAACAAAAAATAATTCTCAAATCGGTCGCGGCGTCATCGAGTAGGTAATCGGCGAATAAACATCCTTACTATATATCCTTACTAATATTATAAATGTGAAAGTTTGTAAGAATGGATGTATGGATGTTTGTTACTCTTTCACGCAAAAACTACCGGATCGATTTTGATTAAATTTTGCACACATGTAGCTTATAGCTTGGATTAACATATAGGCTACTTTTGATACAAAATAAAGTAGTGCATCAAATTTACGCTAAGGCGGTACGAAGTTCGCCGGGTCAGCTAGTAAAAAATAAAATCAAAACAATTGAATTGAATTTAGAACTTTTCCTTTGTTTTTTTGAAGTCTGTTAATTAACAAACGAAAGACTCAATACAAAATACAAAAAGGCATAGCAAAGCTAAAATTTGCTTTAAAATATTACAAAAAAGTGTTAGTTTAATAATGGATTCTCCTAAAATTCTGTAGCATTTTGTCAAATAGAAAACTTAAGCAATGCTTTCAGGATTCAAACATGTTATCTATCACAGAACACTGACCATAGTCACATTATACATTATTTAGGGCACTGGATATGTTATCTATTTTTTTAATAAATTAATACACAATTTCATGATAATCTAATTTAATGGTAACACGGTTTTGAACTTGACCCAGATTTTATAAAATGATTGGTAACTAATCTATTTTTATCTTGTTACCTATAAAAACAAATACCGTACGACCCAGGCAGACCACATGGAGTGATTTGATAGAATATAACCTATAGTTTATTTACATCCAGACTCTAAGCTAAATTATGTTATAATAACTTTTTAACTTTTGCGTGGCATATTTTTTTTATATGATTTTAACGGGAATGACAATGCGTACCTTGTCGAAATGTCAATCACCGAAGGTACGATATGACAAATCGATTTTTATTGAGTCCACAGTTTTTAGATAATTATGGTGACTATTTCCGCCGGTATGTAATCAACATCGCAAAATAAGCTCGCTGTAGTGGCAATGGGCTGTTAACGTCTGCTGAAGGACCGACAACCGTTGATGCAAACAAGTCATGTAATGGAAAACCGAGAAGGTAGAAGGCCCGCCAGGTGAACTGACGACCTAAAAAAGGTCGCTGGAGGGTACTTAATGCGGAAGGCGTTGGGCCGGGTGTTGTGTCGCAAAGTCCAGTAGTGCACTACAAGAGGCTATAATATGAAATTGAAGCGATAGACGAGTGGGAGACCATAAGACTGCAAACTCAAATATCTCGGGTCCAAACCTATGGCACACACCTTTGTCAATAAATCGTTAAGATTCATCTTTTCGAAGATATGTGAGTATCTATCATATAAATTATCGCTCGCTAACGGTGAAGGATAACATCGTGAGGAAACCTGCATGCCTGAGAGTGCCTCGAAAGTGCTTGAGGGTGTGTGAAGTCTAACAATCCGCACGTGCTGGATTATGGCATAACCCTTCTCATCATGAGAAGAGGCCCAAGCCCAGCTGTGGGACATGTATTAGATACAGGGCTGCTATTATTAATTAACACTAACCACGTCTAGAAACTGTGGATTTAATCAATGTCGATTTGTCGCATACATCTTGTATAGTTATTGAGCTATATCGATAGCACATAATAGTAAAAATTGTAAGTAGAACATCTGCCGATAACGATAACAGAAATATGTATCTCAACGTTCTTTTTCTATTTGTTCTTAGTTCAGTAGTCACGAATCCCCAAAAGAGCCTCTTTTCAGATAAGATAGTATTGTTTGTGTCTCTCTAAAGATAAATAAGTTGAAGCGAATAGTCAACGTGATGATGTCTCGCAGACAAACGAAGTCATTGATATTCAAATGAGTACACGGCTACTGATTAATCTATACATCACTTCACTACATAGTATAAAACAAAGTCGCCTTTTCTGTCCCTATGTGCGCTTAAATCTTTAAAACTACGCAACGGATTTTGATGCGGTTTTTTACAATAGATAGAGTGATTCAAGAGGAAGGTTTTTATGTATAATACATGCATAGAAAGGGGGAATTGTTTTACTCCAAATTTAACGCGTGCGGGCCACGGGCAGTAATGAATAAATCAAACTACTGGATCGATTTTAATCATTTTTTTCAGTGAGTGACATAGGCTATATATTATATACCCGTGCGAATCCGGAGCGGGCCGCTGTGTTTTTATATACAACGTTCACAGTTTTTCGGTAGTGTATTTAGTATCAGCATTGTACCCGTGCGAAGCCGGGGCGGATCGCTAGTTTCCAGTATAAGATAGGCTCGCGTTGAAAAGGCTTCCTGTGCACTTCAAGACCATCCTATACTGGAAATGTTTAAAAAAAATGAAAAAAAAAAAAAAAAAAAAATGTTTTTTTTTTTTTTTTTTTGTTTTTTTTGGTTGATCGGTAGCCGTGTTCATTTCATCAAAGCAACGAGGCATCTCGTATGGTAGGAAATGTGGTTAGTTGGCTTGGTGGAGTAGTAATCTGCTTAGCAATGACAGAAATAAATTTTAAGTAGTGGTATGATTTGGTAATTGGCAATTAAGCCTACATACTGAATATCTGAGGGGTACAGTCAGCAACAGAAGTATTAGTTTAAGTATAAGTATGCACTACACAAACAAATTTCAAAAGGTGGTGAATTCTGAAAATGGATGATTTATAACTAATAGTGATTGATAATATGTGCATTATCTTATAAAAAGGTTATATATTTTGTTGACTGACTCTGAACTTGACTGTACCTCTGAACTTCAGCTGAATTCGTTAAGTGTATTTTCCATTACGTAAAAAAATGCATGAAATAAATACATGCATTTTAAAAGTTGCGACATCTAATTCATAATGTTAGTTATGCTTATCGGATTTAGCTGTATTTCAATTTGCAATTACAAATTATTAGTATTCTTGATGACCCCCTCCAGCTAAGTTAGATTATTTGTTTTGAAGTTTCACGTCCGTAATGGCCAGGATTCAAACCTACGACCTTTCGAGCGCAAGGTCGATCTATTGCCCCACGGCCGGTTCACCAAATCCTATATATATACTACCATGTAATTCGGCAAAGGCTCAAAGAACGATGATAAAACTCTAACATCATTGAGCAGACCAAGTGTAGTAGATGTGTACTTAACTTAAGTTATCAGTAGTTAGACCTTTTATACTAAGAATTAGCATACAGTAAATCCCAAGAAGAATGTCAGGCATTTCATGGACAGAACGCCGCACTAATGCATCTATTCTTGAAGAGCTCCAGATCGAAACCCGGCTTTCAACTACATGCTTCCGGAGATTACTGACCTTCTTTGGGCACACAGCCCGCCAGGACAACCTCGAGAAACTTATAATGGTTGGCAGCACTGAAGGAAAGAGATGTAGAGGCAGAGCCCCTACACGATGGACAGACGCCATAAGAGACACCACGGGTGCCAACATCCAGGGGGCAATACAGCTAGCCCAAAGCAGAGGAACTTGGAAGAATATGATTAAGAGCAGCACTCCAGGTGGTCACAACCCTCAGCCATGAGGAACTGACCAAGAAGAAGAAGAAATCCCAAGTAGTAACATTCTGTATGACCCGAGACGGAGGCGGCAGAGTGACGAAACACCAATTGAACAAATAGAATGTTATGTTATCTTTCTCAGTATGTACAGATCAATAAACATAATATATACTAGCTTTTACCGCGACTTTGCCTGCATTGAATTCGTTGTATTAAGTAGTAGATTCTCCCGCGCTTTGACTAGGATTTAACCTTACTGTTCCGTTCCCGTGGAGTTTAGCGTAATGCAAAGTATTTTAAAACCTTTTTTAGTGAGTTGGACTAACAAACACAAAAATATTTTTTATGAAATTTGACAGTCCAATTGGTGCAAAAGAATAACCTGCAATTTTTCTCATGTTACATCTTAAAAAAAGAAAAGAAAGAAAACATAATAATATTTATTCTGACAAAAAATGAACCACAAAATAAAACAATAAAACTTACAATACTTAACAAATTTTTGCCAGAAGTGTCCCATCTCAGCCATAATTATGCTGCAGAGCAACAAAGCCCTGCAGCGCTGATTTTCAGATGGCATCTTGACATAGTATATTAAACTCTGGATTTAATACCACGTTACGATTATTATTATTTTTTACATGTTGAGTAAACACAGATGTAGATGCTTAGCTACATCTGTCAGGCAAGCATTCATAGATTCTGTCGTGTTTTTGTCTTTTTTTTTCTATATGAAAATATGACAAAAACGTGACTAAATATATCTCGCGCTCGTATGCTTGTCCCTCTAAAAACCACGTTTTGCCTCACGTGCCAGTAATATTACGGCCTAATTTCAGCAATAAATTTAAACACAGTTTTGATGGCAGGATAAAAGTGAGATGGTGGTGATTCTTCCATCGAGTTTACTCACAAAAACTCTACTACCTGTTATTTATTGGACGTTCAGACCATATACCAGGTGAAATGAGTGTGTTAGACATCTCTGCTACACCCGTCTGGGTAATATAGGCGTGACGTTATCATTATGGAGTACAGTGGGCCAACGAGTTAGCTATGCTAACTTTAGGCTGGAGATGCCAGCGCACACCACCGATTTCTATAGTAAATCCTTTACTGTCGAAGCTGTGCGCCTATGGAATGCGTTACCTTTGGCTATCAGACAAGCCAAAGCACTTTCTTTTCTTATAGTATTATGTATTAGTAGGTATAATAATATATATATATATTATGACATATTTATATATCTTATATATATTTTATGATATGTAATTTATTGATATTATATATTATATAACAATTCTTGTTAAATATAAACTGCAAATAATCTCAAATTATCTAAGCATAAACTACCACTTTATTTTCTCTTTCCGAAATGTCCATCCTAAGGTTGCCTGGAAGAAATCGCTTTAAGCGATAAGGCCGCCCTTTGTACATTTTTTTTTCTGTTACTTTCCTTTTCTGTTACTTTTCTTTCCTCTTAAGTTTTTCCATGTGAAATTTTGTACAAATAAAGTATTTTCTATCTATCTATCTATCTATGCAGGGCAAAAACTATTATGTCATAGTTAAGGACTTACTACACCAGTTATGGATAAGTGAGTTACATATCTAAATAGTGGGTATATTACACTTATTAAATATAAATTTCACACATGCATATCTATTGCAGTCAGTCTTTGCTATGGCGTAGAAGTTTTTGCCCTGCATACCTAATTGCTTGGCCCACTGTACCTTTCCAATGGAATGTAAAACTTTCCATTGAGAAAAAGCGCAACGATCTTTAGATAAGGTATTTTGACTACAATCTGTTATTGTGTTTATCTTTGGCAATAGTGTGGTATACTGTGAACTTTGATAAATAGGTGAAGATAAGCCGGCAAGAGACAATTAAGAATAACTGTCGTTATATAACTTTCAATTAATTAGCAAAGTGTGATATTATTTTATATTTATTCGATATATCGATTTTAAGTATGACTTATTTATTTTCAGTAGGCCTAAAAATATGATATTATTTTATTTATATATGAACTGTGTAGGTGAATTTTGTGTAATTTTCTCTTGTGTAAATTTAGTTGTATTAATCGTGTTAATGTGTGTTAATGTTTGTATTCTATGTTATATTTAAGTAAAATATTATGTTTCAACACCAATGTAAAATTTGGTTATGAATAAATGAAATTGAATTGAATATTATTGTAGATTCATTATTTTAACTGCCTCGATGGTCTAGTGGTTAGCGTATGCGCCTCTCACAGCGAGGTCTCGGGTTCGATTCTCGGGCAGTGTTATTTGTGAACTATTCGTCAGGAAATTCACAATATGCCCGGTGACCCTCTATCCCATGGGATCAAAAACATAATAGGTTAAGTATTGGTGTTGTACACCTCTGCCACACCCTTCTGACTTTCTGAGTAATATAGTATGTATGTATGTTTGTATGTACACATAGACTTCCATTTAATTACAAATTAAGTACTTTTAATATAATGTCGTGATAAACCTCGCTATTGTATCCATTCTCTACACAGTTCATTTAAATAGAAAGGTCCGAAAAAACTTCCACACGAGTTTTTTTAACAAGTGCATGCTCAGTTTTTTTCTAAACCAGTATCCGTCAATTTTGAAATGTGGTGGAACTAACTGTACCTATCAATGTGTAAATTGCTCTCAATTATTTGTGTGTGTCTGTTTTTGTATGGATAGTTCCGTCTCTTTTCAACCATTAGAAAGAGCGGGACAAACATAATCATTACAACAAGCTTATGGGGAATAACATCTAACTGTTGAATAAAAAATAACTGTTATAATCGAAGCGTTTATTACAAAAAACCTGGTCACTCCATTCTTGGCCTTCTAGTTGAGGAGCCGTAGTTATCCGATCGTAACAAAGCTAATATTCACAGCACTTATGTCCAATATGCACTAATTAACAATCACCGCATCACAAAAGTGAAGATTGAGTTAATCATGTCATCCAGGTCTTTGCTGAATGGAGACAGCTGAGCTTCGTAGCTTCCCATAGACTTCTTCTTCCCTGCCACGATCACATGGCAATTAGGTCCTACAACTTGGATATTATCTCCTTTACAACGTTTGGCCACAGTGATTATGCCATTGTTGCCCACAAGGTTGATCACCCCGTAGTTGTCCGTCACTTCAATCCGAC
This sequence comes from Hypena proboscidalis, assembly GCA_905147285.1. Taxonomy (NCBI): domain Eukaryota; kingdom Metazoa; phylum Arthropoda; class Insecta; order Lepidoptera; family Erebidae; genus Hypena; species Hypena proboscidalis. Next base: position 19,795,041 of record LR990130.1, on the reverse strand, counting down.
AGTCGTTCCCGATGACTTCGATTTCACCGTGGTTCTCCGCTACGTTCACAATACAGTTGTTGCCAACCACTTTTAACTGTGTAGGATTATTCTCCATGGTCACCTTCTTCTTGTTACCGAGGACTGAGTACTTCTTCATTGTCGATGGAATATTGATTCTTTTTTCAAAAATCAGAAAATGTTCTTTTTAATTTATTAAAAAGTTTGAATTACTTTTTAAGTCACGAATTTCAAATTTGATTTACGAATTTGAAAGTGAAATGCTCGCGTCTGTTGCTTACTGGTAGCTGCGTGCGAATGAGTAAGACGCCGTGCGCGCGTCTTTTATAAGCGTACGCGCACGCTTTGGCGCTTCGGTCCGTCTGATCGGGAGTCCCCTATGCGTCACTCATTCAAGAATTACAGCACTATTTTATCCGCAATCACCTGACTGTGCGTTGCCGTTATTTCGATAGTTCTTGCTATCTAGCTGGACAATGACATTTTCAGTTAATGTCATCGGTTACAGTCTGTATATTTTGTTTAGTTTTGCAACGGAAAACGACACGCGAGAAAGTAATGCGCATTGATGCTATGTTGTTGATATTTTCCTGCCGTCAACTTGAAGATGATTGATGACATCTGCAATGGAACAAAAAATGCTGAGATCGAAGGATACCAAACAATCTTTGGGTATGACGATTTCATCAGCATTCATACTCATTCAGGACTCATAAAATAAAATAAAAAATAAACCCAGAAAGAATTAAATACTTGTAACCTATTTTATTATTATTATTACCTTATTTATTTTTTAATCCTGAATACTAATTTGACAGCAAGTACAATGCCCAGTTGTCATTAATCTATTATTCTTGATGTCAAATTAGTATCCGGGATTAAAAAATGTACTATAGTTGCAATATTTTGAGATAAGAACAGATAGTAGCGCTTCTTTAGCCTTTTTTAAAACTACGTACCTATAGTAAAATAGTAGTGAAGGCTTAGAAAAACCGAAGAAGATAAATCATTTCAATCCAAAAGATGTAGGTATATTTGTGAGTACAAAAAAACAGGTATCATTAGTACACTTGTTAACAGCCAACCTCTTTTAAGATAAGGACAAGGAAATAAATAAATTCCTTAACCCTAATAGTAGATTATGTGACGTTTTTTATGAAAATGATACTATAAGATAAAGAAAGTAACCTTATTCTAAAGACTCAAATAAATTGATAAAATATAAGTAGTGTACTTTAGATAAATAGATTAAATAAACAAATTGCCGATTGTTATTATTGTTATGGCCATTGAATCAAGTAATTAAAATATCAATCTAATCTAAATTGTTTTCAAATTTAAGTCTTCGGGAGTTTACCTTACGTATTTGAAAATCAAGATTAAAATCATTAATTATCATCTGGTTTAACACCTTTAAGTTACCGGTAAAAATATTGAATTTTGTTGAGTATCAAACATTTAATAAAAGATGCAAATTTTGGTCCCACCCTTCAATAGCTGCACAAAATGTGATACATTGATTGGTGTTTTAGACTGACCAAAAGTTACCTAAGCACCAAGTCCCGATTGTTAGTTCGTTTTGTCCTTTTGACTAATTTTGCTATTCGACAAACACTTTAGGTCGGGTTATTAACTACTTACTGAATTTTGTTGTCCGCAAGGAAGACTTACACCTTCTTTGGTATAAATTATATACCAAAGAAGGTGTAACATAACATAACATCACGCCTATATTACCCAGAAGGGTGTGGCAGAGGTGAACAACACCCACATTTCAACTGTTACACTTAGGTCCTATGAGATAGGGGGTGTGCTTTTCGCCATCCACCGAGCACAATTCCAACTCCGTCCGTGCTGCTATTGTGAATTTCCTGACGGAAATTTCACTAGACCAGACCAGGGAATCGAACCAAAAATAAGCTTCAAACCGACTATTTCTCAAGACCCACTTTGTTAATCTTTATTATTATCACCCTATCGGCTTGATCGAGACCAGAGCAGACAGGCTCCATACCCAAATATAGAAAACCTGTTTTGAACGAGACATCGGGCCAAATATGATAAAAAAATCACCGTGGTTCGTATTACCAAGAACTGCCTAACTTAACTGTGTGGGCACTAAACATGTTTTTTTTTCTCACAGCACCAATTTTTGTTTGTTTTTCTACGTTATGCCTTATTAATTATTTCATTTGCGAATATAAGAGGAAATCTTAAATTATGCAGAATTCACTCTACTCCATATTTTTGGCAACAGAAAATATCGCTTGTTATTAGAATTTCAGCCAATTTAGACTGATTAATGAGGTTTTCTTGAAAAATGTCAACAAACACGCTTGATTTATAAAAGAATTCGTGTTTATTCACATTATTTTTGGTTTTTTGTGTAACCTAAAACACGGCACACAATTTCGTCATTACCATTTTTTATCAAACTGGAGTTTGACCGGCATTAGATGAGATCTGCGGGACTGAACCGTACTAAATACTTACCTGTTTTGTTATTGCTACAAACGATTTTATAATGACAATAATGAGTATAATGACCGACGACGTTGTTAAGTTCATTGCTGTGTAAATCATATTTTTTTCTTCACTTTATGTTATAGATTTATGGTTTGTGTGATTTTTACGATCTATGACACTTATGTAAAGAATAGGTGGCCCATAAACATCTCCCAAAATTACATGAGATCTCATTGCATACTCTCAACTCTCAACAAAAAAAGATATTCATCGAAATCCATTGGACTAAAAGCCGATCCCAAAAAAAAACAAATCGGACTTGTTTTGTTTTTTAATGATGTTTCTTAACAATTAGATACTTCATAAAGATTACAACCTAGTCTAGATATAAAATTAGAGATTAATGAGTAATTTAATTTTGACCTAAGCTACTAAATTAATTATGCTAGGAATGTGTCCATTAACACCATAGAAATCTTAATAACTAGTCAATAGAAATGCTATCGACTATCTTTTAACACTGGGACGCATGTCGCCGTTTTTCAAATACCACTTTTTGTATTCCTGCAAACAAAATTATTCTTTTTGGCGATGACATTAAGACGACAATTCCTCAACTCGCACTTGTGTTCGATTAGACTCATGCGCTTGTATTCCTGCAAACAAAATTATTCTTTTTGCGATGACATTAAGACGACAATTCCTCAACTCGCACTTGTGTTTGACTAGACAGATGCGCGGCGACAAGGTCACGCGTCTTTGACATTTCTATTGCCGATTAACACCTAAGATAGGTGTTGTCTCTATTATTGAAAATTACACATTGTTCTTGTGTTATTTTAAAGCAGCACTAAGCCGGACTATAACACCAAATTTAATAGTCTGTCCTTCAAAAGACATCAACGAGTTGAAAAAACTCGTTGTGATCTCGGTCTCTTATAAACGACCGATGATTCAAAAATCAGTTATCTTGACGGTTTTGAAGTTAGCTGCAGATGGCTGCCTGACCAATCGACGAGCACCGTACACGAGCCTGACCAACCCCCACCTGTGACATTTCATTTGCGGCTATCTTCAAAACCGTTATGATCCCTGATTTTACCTAGACATCTCTCTTCGTCCGTTATCAAGTGACCTACAAACTATGTTAGCTAACAGTCGTTCGTCCCAAAAAAAATACAATATAAATCGTGCCAAACATACAAACAAAACGATGGGTGTGTCTTATTTACATAGATGAATAACCGTTCATAGTTATCCATTCGCTACACATAGGTACATACATACATTATGAATTCGCGTAGTAGGTATATACGACGCACACGTCGTAAAGAGCTGGGCTATCTACTTGCAAACAATGGTTGAGGATGTATGTTGATGCATGACGCATGGCCAAAAGAACACTTACACAGGCATATTATTATTATATTAACACGGACAAATATTAAACTAATCTGAACCGGATTTAGTAACGGTTGCTAATTGCTTACTCAACGGATACTTGACAGAAATAAAAGATATTATTATCTTAATAAATAAAGAATGATAATGGAAAAATTGTGTGTTTGTATGTTTATTTGTACCCAATATGTATGTATGTCTATTGGATCGATTTACATTACAATTTGTGTGCAGATAGTTTAAGATTCCTGTAATAACAGGCTTCTTTTGCCGTACATTAATTTTGTTATCTAATAATTGTGATAGTTTAAAAAAAAATACAGAATCTGAAACGCGGAGCAAATAGGTTAGAGAAACGAGTTTGTATACAATGGTTCTCAAGGCATTTTTTGAGGACAAATACTACGAACCGCACATTACCCTATATTTAAGGTGAATCCCTCGATTCAGCAAACGTAACCTTACCACACGGCTACCGATCAACCTATACATTTCCAGTATTAGCTGGTCTCGCATTGCACGGGAAGCCTATAGAATGCGAGTCCATCTTATACTGGACTAGAAGGTTGATGAGAAGCCGGCTCTGTACGTAATATCACAACTGTGGTACTATCTTTTACCTCACTGTTGCTGCTCTACGTATTGAACTGGTACTGGTCATATCTGACTTTTCCTCCCTAGTTGATAAATACGCAATACGCCTTTCGACTTTCCAAAGTCAGGCCTTTTTCCTGAAACCTGGACGTCTTATCCATCTAGCTATAATTGGATAAACCTGTTGTTTTGTCATCATAAACTGCTGCCAGACCGCGAGCTATCGCCTGTAATGTAAAGTTGCAGATTGGATTTTAAGCATCACATTACAAACTGCACAGCGATATCCGAATGGGAGACGGTAGGACTGCGAAGTCTAAGGTCTCAGATTCGAACCCATGGCACACACCTCAGTCAATAAATAGTTTAGATTCGTCTTTTCGAAGATATGTGTGTATTTATTATATAAATTATCGCTCGCTAACGGTAAAGGAAAACATCGTGGGGAAACCTGCATGCCTGAGACTGCCTATATCTGCTGATAGCTGTCCGTCAGGCAATACCACCGAATCTGGTCGGCGGCTTCCCCCTTTGAGGTGACAGGACATCACACCCCGATGGCTTAAATTGAAATTTACCATCAGGCAGGCTTGAGACATGTTTTGAACATACGTCACATAAATACACCAATAAATCCCCAGATACCCTTGATCTACCAAGGAAATTACCATTTCCCTAATGATTTTTGTATGTATTGGATATAAGTTTTCCTGTAGTAGCTATAAAACAGATATATACCTACAGAAAGTTGCTTGTTGTCCTTATGTACGTAGTGGTGCTAGTAATATTGACCTTGTTGAGCTATAAGGTAAATAAATACAAGGTTTATAATGTGTTGCTAGCCCGAACTCGGATGTATGAGTGAAAATTTAATAAATAATTATCTCACAACAACAGCTGTTAACTCGGAGTTATTTATTTAACTCTGGACGGCACAAGTAACCCTAAGGCATTTGCAAAAAAAAACTACACGACGGCGACGTGTACAATTAGTGGGATTTCAACTTCAGTCTCTATTTGCGTTGATGGTTTTTGATTTTTGAAAACGACTGTCGTACAATGTATAGGTAACTCCTGTGTCTTGTCAAACAAACATTTCACACAAACAAAGCATACCCAGAGTCAGAACAAATGTTTAAGGATTAGTCAAAGATATGTCCCGTGTGAGGATCGAACCCAAAACACCAGCGGCGAGTATAGATTTTGTAGAACCTGTCAAAACGTCAATTCTCATAAGTACATACGTCATGTACCTAAAAGAACGTTGATTTATGTAAATTATCTAAAAACTTAACTTCACAAATGACCGACGTATTTTTAAGATCAATAGATTTTCTTACGCAAATTAGAAAATCTTCATCACAATATATTTTTTTTTGAGATTTTTTGCAAATTGGCAGTCTTACGGCAAATGTTACGTTATTCTAGAATTCTAGATGGATTTAAAATAGTCCAGGTTGTTTCGTGGTAATTCCAAGGTACTAATATATTGTAATAATAATGTTTAAATAATAAATAATGTTTATTTAGTTAACACATTGAAAACTATATATTATATTAGGTTTATGTGAAATATAAATTATTGTCAATGTTTAACTTCATATTTACATAGGATAGGTAAGTTATTTTAATACATAAAGAGCGCATCTCGCCTATAAACAACTGTGTTTGGCAAAACAATCCATCAAACTGCTTACCATTGAATAAATAAATAAAAATAAACTTTTACACACAATTTAAATAAAATTGTTTGTCGTTATTCTGTGACTACAGCGCTTAGAGGACAAACCTACAGACAATATACAGCTTTGACTTTTCGATACAAAAGTCGGTTAAAAAAACAAGTCGTAACTTTTGTCAGTGTCAGTGACCGTGTAATCTTCAAGGTAGTTTATAAAAGTATGTTAATTCATTAACTAAACTAATTCGTTTTTGTTTGTTGTTAACAGGGATTTACCTTTATTGCTAGCTATTAAGTATTGTCTTGTGAATAAATCTAAGATAATAGGTAAACCCCACTAAGTTAATCAGTTGTTTTTTACCTACAATCTGTCTAGGTCAACGTATTTGACCTCCAATCGCAATTTAATATACTGATACTCTAAAGGTACGCGTAGTGTACGTAAGTGAGGTGATAGTAAATTAATATAGAAGGTAGGTCTTTTGTAAACGACCTCAAAATCGTAGTACCTCTTTTGACCGTAGAAAGAGGAGGTTTAAACCGCTCATACAGAATTTTAAGAAAAATTGATGAGAAAGTATAATCACGGTTGAGATACACAAATCTGATTTGTGTTGTTACCTACCTCACAGATACAGTCACTTTTTCTTCATAGCTTTAGCTAAAAAGGAATTATTAAAGAGGTTTCAAACCTTACCCCAATCTTTGAAAAAGGTTACTTAATAATTAGGTACATATCTAGAAGCTAAATACTAGTGTTTCTTATCAGTTTTGTTCCGGGTTCATGTAGCTAAGAAAGACAAAAAAAATACACAGTCATCCTATGACGGAACGCATCTTGAATCCTTCGTCATCTCTTTCGTAATGATTTTTCAACCTTTATCGAGCTAAATCAAGTTATTCTTCATTGTTTTCATAAACATCACGCCTTTATTGCCAGAGGGTGTCGCATAGGTATATAACACCTACACTTCACCTGCTGCTATAGGTCCTATGTGATAGGAGGTGAGCTTATCGCCAGTCACCGGACACAAATCCAACTCCGTGCTGCTATTGAGAAAAATACCAAATAACGCAAAACCAATGAGAGAGTGTAAAGTGATGAAGGCACAAATATTGTAAATATGGAAGTTTAGTTCATCGTAAGAACTTGAGATATACATTTGTTACAACCAGGGGGCAAGCATACATTTAGTCACGTTTTTGTCATGTTTTTATATGGGGAAACATGATTAAAACGCGACAAGATCTATCGCGCGCTTGTATGCTTGCCCGGCTGGACTAGGTTTAGTTTAGTTAAGGACGTCTGATATTAAAATTTACTGCTATCATCTAACGTTCTGTATAGAGTGACTCTATGCGGTCTCTACCTAAATAGACACATGAATTGAATAAGTGACATTGATAGAGCAAGATTGATAGCCTTTAGAAAGACAACAAACATGACAGCAAGACTAGCTACATTTGTAGAGCCCACCAAACAACATTACTTATACACATCGCTGCTTTGCACGAATAAACGCAGAATCCAATAATTTTCCAATAAAAAAACCGACTTCAATTACTAATAATGTTTATAAAATAAAAACTACTAGACCAAACTGAATGAAATTTTTATGGGACCACTTGGCAGCTATTTCGCGTCGAACAAAAAAATAATTACTCGAATCGGTCCATTAACCGCGACGTAATCAATGTACATACATAGAAAAAATACATACCGGCCGAATTGAGAACCTCCTCTTTTTGGGAAGTCGGTAAAAAAACACACATTTACTGTCATAACTTTTCATGTATTTGATCGATAGAATAATAGAATGTATAAATCGAAAGGGCATTAATCAAGGTTTCATTAAAATCTAAATAATTATAGGTTTTTGAGCTGCAATACCTTAATTTACCAGTATTTTATAGATTCTGATTTGTGCGGGTATTCGTGCAAAGCATCGACATGTCAAGATAGCCATCAATCCACATTCGACACGTGTAAATATAGGCTAATATTACTTATGCTTATATATTATTTACTAACTAAACAGTAATTTTATCCATTTCCGTAACACCGGTCATCGACATTTCTCAAAATAGATACGTTTCCTTGAACTTCAATAAAACAATGCGTTACTACGATTAATTGAACAATTGAATCATATCATGCAGTATAATTTTCGAAACATACGGCCTTCTCACTCTTTTCTTAAAGAAAGAAAGGGATAGAGATATAAACGCGTGCGCAGGTGATTCATAGTGCAAACTCTTACTAAATTGATGTAAGGTTGAGTCATGTGTAGTTATGTGAATGATATGCGAACCATTGCCGTCGGACAGTCTGCCATAGATTAAAAAAAATAACAGATCCGATAGTAAGTTTAATTTGTATGCAGAATGCGATTGTGGTTTATAGTGCTTTATAGTGGTATTTTATTCTGTGAGTCATTTTGACGCATTATTTATTCAATTTTATGACATTATTTTGTGAAACCCAACTCTTGGATTGAGAGAATGTTGTCTTTTTGTTATGAATATATTAACTTATCTACGTTCTATCTACGATTGCTGAATATTTGTATGATGATGCAAGGCACTGATGATTTCATAGCTTTGAATATTGGTTGTTTCGTGTAAATAAAAATCGCGATCAAGTATCAAAATATTTATTTTGATATGTTTTTTATCTATAGACTTATGAAGGGAAAGTAGTTTTTTAATTTATTTCTAATTTCTTCCACTCCATGTTACAAAGATTTAAAAAAATCAAAACTAAAAAGATAGCTAAAAATAACTTTTATTGTGAACTATGAAAGGACTTTGAACAAGATATCAATCATTGTCTAAGTTATCTATTATTTTATTTTAAGAAAATGTAGTTTTTATCAGAACATAAATAGATACGTCTGATAAAAGCATTTCAAGGACTACGATATCCAAGTTTACATGGGTATAATCTTATTAATCCATACATATATTTTTTGTTAAATAACTTGGTTCCAAATTTTTACAGAGAGGTATTCGAAATAACCATCAATATTATCAATTTATCATCAAAATGCAACACACATCTACATAAAATCTTACTAAGGCGTAAGAACACAATAACACTGAATAATTTAGGAAAGCGAAACATCTGTCATACATATAATCAGGGGCTCGTCTGAACCAGCTCAACCGTCGCCGGCGCACGCCCCCATGAGAACTTAGTGATTCATAATCATCGCACGCGTTCTTAAAAAATAAAAACAGTTTAGTTTACGTTTTCCTCATACTAAACAATTGTTTTTCTTCTCTGGCCAATAGTTGTGAAATACATCTAAGTCGTCCCGCCATCTCCGTTTGGGCCTTCCTCGTCGCCGTTGACCGTCACGTGGTACCCAGTTGGTCGCCTTTAGGGCCCACCTCTCTGGACCCATTTAACTCATTAAGTATTTAAAAAAAAAAAATTCAAGCAAAGCTTAATACAAGTATCATCATAATTTAAATTAAAACTTCTACAGAGCATTGGCCCATCTGAAAAAAGAACGGGGCTCGTCAACAGTCGTGGCCGGCGCACGCCAACAACGTGAGAATTCTGTGACTCATAATCATCGCACGCGTTCTTAAAAAAAATAAAACCAGAGCTAGTTAAAGGTGCTCCCAAACCGATTGTAGTGAATGTTCATATCAAATAGAATTCGAAATTTAAAATATTGTTCTAAAAAATAATTTTTAACAAAAAAAAAACCGACTTCAAAAAGTAGGTAAACTAAAAAGCAAAAAATAAATTTACTTCGCACAAAATAATACATTTTTTCATTTAGTTAAATAGAAATTATTAAATAATTATTTTATAATTCTGAAGTCGGTGCCAAGTAAAAACAACCTTTCTACAATATCAAATTACAGTTCACACAAAAAGGGAGGCGTAGTTGTGCTAGTGCGCGGTCGCCCAGTATTGGTACTTGCCACAGAAATATAACTAATATTCAGTCAGAAAATAGTTGTTAGAAAGATTGATATTTTCTCTACAGAGGTTATTGTTCACTTGGCACCGACTTCAGAATTATAAAATAATTATTTAATAATTTCTATTTAACTAAATGATAAAATGTATTATTTTGTGCGAAGTAAATTTATTTTTTGCTTTTTAGTTTACCTACTTTTTGAAGTCGGTTTTTTTTTTTTGTTAAAAATTATTTTATTTCACGATTTTAAGTGATGGGTGGAGTTTTAAGGAGACGATGGCTACTTGAGACGGAAAACTTATTTATAATAAACAAGAATTAAATCCTTTCTCCTGACTATTGAGGGTCACGACCTTCCATCATCAGCTCATTTTACACAATAACCAGCAGTAGGAATATGCGTACAGTAGTGAAAGAATTATCCTTTAACTTCTAACTATTGAGGAGTTGACCTTCCATCATCAGCTCAACCACATAAAATTATTGCGACCAAGCGTAAATCCTGGCCCCGGATAATAAAATATGAGGGTTGCCCCCGATTTCTCTGGGGTCCCATCATCAGATCATCACATGCTGACAATGGGACCACCTTTGAAATATCTCCGTTGCAACAGCTCACTTGAAATCATAACTAGCAGTCTGAATATGTGTACCGTAGTGAAATAATTATCCTTTAACTCCTAACCATTGAGGAGTTGACCTTCCATCATCAGCTCATCCACATAAAAATACGTAAATACTGGTGTAGCTTTGAAAAACACACTAAAAACATTACATGTGCCTATTAAATTCGAGGGTTGCCCTCGATTTCTCTGAGATCCCATCATCAGATCACGACATGCTGACAATGGGACCCCTTTGAAATCATCTCCTGTCCAACAAAAAAAGAATCATCAAAATCAGTTCATAAACGACGGAGATATCCGTGAACAAACATAAAAAAAAAGCAACATATATACGAATCGAATTGAGAACCTCCTCCTTTTTTAGAAGTCGGTTAAAAATGTTACATCACAGGCAAATGCGCGGTCTACGTTTACTTCATACCTACATAGTAAAAATCTTTACTATGATACCTATCTAGTAAAATATTACAAATCAGAATTTAAGTTAAGTCCTAAGAATTCCCAGAAAATCTCATCAATGATTGTAGACTTAAAACCGCCAAAACCTTCATTTAATTGTATACTTCAGTGCAAAGGTCTATCTGCAAAAAAATATAGTTAACACTTTTTAATTAGAAGTACTTTAAAAGCGTGTTTTTTAGTTTTTTTAAACTATATTTTTATTTTTAAATTTTTTAATTTCTTTTTATCGAATTATTGCATTGTCATCAATCTTTGACAGGTGTGCAAAATTTTAATGAAATTTGTCCGTTTAAAGTGGGTCAAAATTGAGTCCAAAAGAGTCGGTTACATACAAACATAGATACAGGTGAAGCTAATATAAGCGTGTTAAAAAAAGAGGATCGTCAACAGTCGCCGGCGCACGCCCCCGTGAGAACTCTGTGACTCATACGCATCGCACGCGTTCTTAAAAAAAAAACCAGAGCCACGCATTTTTACGTTTTCCTCATACTAATGACTCGCTTTACTTTTTATGCACTATTTTCTTGGGAATTTCTTTGCACGTCGGCCGGTGACGTTTCAACGAAATTTTTACGGATGAGGTGATTGTCATGCAGTGCACATTTTGGGGCTTTCCTTTACTGATAAAATAGTTTTGCTGTGACTTGTATTGGTCGTATGATACATTTGTGGCGGTATCCGCACATAATAAATGTCACGTGACCGCGAGTGCTGAATCGCGATATCGAAATGTTCACAGCAAGTGACTATATATGGGCTTTTTTCAAATAAAATGGGTCGTTACTTAAGTGGAACCATAATTTCCAATAAACTGTATTTGTATGAAATAGTTGATAAATATGTAGATAATGTAATAAATTAAATGACTTAATAAAATTTATATTAGATAAATGAAAATAAATACCAAAAAAATCGATCTCTTTTCAAAAGTAAAACACTTCTTATTCCATTACATAACAGTTTAACTTGGCATAATTACACAAATAAAACTATTTATTTAAAATCACTTATTTGTTTATTAACTAATATGATACTCTTCTTTTAAAAAATCAACATTAAACTTAAAGATAATTTCTTAACAACCGATAATTTATCGGTGAAACATCCATTACGTAACTTTAGTGCCAGTAACACCAAACAAAATATCTTATATTTAACATCACTTTAAAGTTATCACAATTTGAAGGTAATACAAAATAAATTTTGGAGATGTAAAACAATATTATATTTCTAAGATACCTCTAACTTAGTTGAATTTAAAGAAATATCGAATTTTAAATCACATTTTCATAGGACAGTTACTTAGGTGGAACTTATAGTTACTTATGGGATAAAGTAAGGCTACGTTTATAATTGTACTTAACTTAAGTCAGTCATTAGAGTCAGTTTAAATAACGTTTTTTTTTATCTAATCGGTGACTAGACGAGCAGGTCGCCCATCTAATGGTAAATGATACGCCTGCCCATGACAGACAGTGTTAAGTTGTTTTTTCTTGTATGCATCATTTCTTGTTGGGTCTTGCTTCAATTTCTCTCTGAACCGCTTTGCGCGCTCTGCTCCCGTGAGAAGCATAATATACTAATATTATTATCTGAAATAAAATAGTTATAACATGATATAAGAGGAGAGTTACAGCGATACAGTTAACAACAACCCACGCTCTACAAAATTTTTAACTACTATACAAAGCAAAGTTTCTATGATAGATATCAAATATTGGGCGTAATATATTATAAAGTGAAGGAATGAAACAAACAGACAATAAATCATTTTAAAGACTCTGGTCCCGGTAAGCGTTATTCTCGTAAAAGCATAACTTACTAATTTTTCCGCAGTCGGGTAACTGATTAAAAATCTATGCAAACACGTCCTTATAATTCCATTAAGTAACGTTTGTGGTCCGCTTATACGTAACATTACTTAATGGATGTTACGAATCATTACCTCAAACTATTGCTGGCAATGATTTTATAAGAAATCTGATAAATATTCTTAATTTGTGCCTTAAAAATTACTAACTGATAATTAACAAGCAACTACAGCATAAATTCATATTAATAAACTCTTTACTTACTCGTTAACGAGCCGTTCTTAATGGAACAATTTTTTCACACCATGTAACCTCACAACACAACGTAACGGAATGCGACTAAAACAAGCGGGAAAGAGAGGACTGTTTTTGGGATAAAACGAATGTTGCCAAGACTAAAACAAAACATAGAATACAGAGTATTTTTTTATTGTCTAGTCCTTGTTTTTATCGTTACTTAGCTGGAAATTCCACCACTTTCGTTTTTGGTAGACAAATTTCAAACCTATTTAATTTATTCAAATTCCTTTATATATTTTTTTATCATCTTATGATCAATAATAATAACAATAATACTTCGATTGCAAACAATTTAATACTATATAAATGTAATTTGGGCGTTTTATTTAACTTTAAAGTTAACATGGCGAATGGTGGACATATTAAATTCTGCTTTTTTGAGATACATTTTTTAAATATTAAATTTTTACAATGGATTTCACTGCTATATTATAATTAAATATAATCATTTATAATTTATGTAGTAGAAATATTAATTTTGCTAGTGAAATTTTATAGGGTTGCTAAGAAATACACTGTTGCTTTTGGTGGACAACTCATTCCTGGGGTGCCCATTTTTTTTGAAAAACGCCCATATATACCACTTCCAATACACTACAGTTGGACAGCTGTCCACCAGGCAATACCACCGAGCCTGGTCGGAGGATCCTCCCTTTGTGGTGGAGGAACATCATACCCTGTTCCTCTACATTGGTGACCCCGACGTGATCAGAACACGCAGCATCACCCCCACTCACTGGGGAATCTCACCGCTTCACCGCGCACCTCGACTCACTGAGGAATTAGCGGCACACAGTCTCGACTCACTGTAGACTCAGCGGAATTCAGTTCCGACTCACTGGAACTCTCATCGACCTCCGGTCTTGGAGGGGAGTGATGTGGCGGTATCCGCACATAATAAATGTCACGTGACCGCGAGTGCTGAATCGCGATATCGAAATGTTCACAGCAAGTGACAATATATATACCACTTCCAATACACTACAGTTGGACAGCTGTCCGCCAGGCAATACCACCGAGCCTGGTCGGAGGATCCTCCCTTTGTGGTGGAGGAACATCATACTCTGTTCCTCTACACATTTATTGTTGTGGAAAAACAATCGTGAATTAGGAAACACAAGATTTTTTGAGAAAAGAAATTCCAGGGGGAAAATCTATTTTCCTCGACCTTTCTCTACCGCCGTTTAAAAGAGTATTGAACTTTTACTAGTGACTGTACTTCATTGTCACATTTTGTCATCAATTGTATCATTTGTGTGTCCCCTGCATCAATTTTGACAGGTAAATGGTAAAATTTTACCATTTACCTGTATTTGATGGTAATATATTGTCTACTGTCTGTCTCGGGTTCGAACCCACGGCAACAAATCGTTAAGATATGTGTGTATTTGTCATATAAATTATCGCTTGCTAACGGTGAAGGAAAAACATCGTGAAGAAACCTGCATGCCTGAGAGTGTCTTAAAAGTGCTCGAGGGTGTGTGAAGTCTACCAATCCGCACTTGGCCAGCGTGGTGGACTATGGCCTAACCCTTCTCATTATGAGAAGAGGCCCGAGCCTAGCAGTGGGAAATGTATTAAATACAGGGCTGCTATTATAGCATTAACTATGCTTAGGAAATTATACTAAGAAACAGTTGAAAAAACGTACGCGTTCATTCTTTACAACATTTGTACCGAATGTAACTTCGCTAAGCTGGTTTGTATCCTACTTGAGATAGGAACAAATGAATGAACGTGACGTCATGAAATGACGTAACATACAGTTGAGAAATTTAGATTCCTGGCAAGAGACTGTAGCTGGTTGGTTAAAAGTGACTGCCCGGTGTGCAGAAGGTCGCAGGTTCAAACCCTGCCGGTCCCATATTTTTTTTAATTGTTTCTTAGTACATTAAAGAAATGTTTTAGTACAAGTATTTATAATTATTAATATATTAATATATCGTTATCAATTGATTGGTATCATATTCGAGTGTCAGGGACTTTTTGTTACGTTAACAGTCTCAATAAGTGGGCTCATCGATAAAATGTTTTATCGATTAAATCCAAAAAAGTACCTTGAGCGATGTCAATGAAAGGTATCACAAGTACAGTCAAGTTCATTACTATGTTAGCAGTTTAAAAGTTCTTCTCTACAATATGGTGCAAATCTGCTAACATTGTCCGCAAGTGTGGTGTAGTGGTCTAAGCGGTCGCCTCGCCGCTCTCCACTACACTGGTGTTGTGGCTTCGACCCCACATGGGACAAATCTTCGTGTGATTTGCAAAGATTTGTTCTGAGACTGAGTGTGCTTGTGTGTATTTGGCCTTGTCATTGGGACCATTGGATAGTGTAATTGCTTCTGACGTTCTATCTAATGTAAAAAAAAAACTAATAATTTATTTATAAATGAAAATTACAGCTGTGTTCTTTATTCGAGTGTTACTTGTGTCACTTTTATATTTGGTCAGATTATATCCTATAGGGCAGATATGAGCTATCCAGAACATCTGAAATTGGCCCTTAGAGTGCCAAATAGGTTCAAAAAACTTGAAAAATTAACTCAGACCTTCAACATGTAGCTTCTTCTTCTTCTTACGTGTCAATGGCATTTTGTTTTCTCATTTTTTATTTAAACTGTTTTTGCCTAGTAGGTAGCAACTTCTACGCCTTTGTGGCTTGCATTAGGTCTTTACGGGTACACGTAGAGGGCGACAGTGGGCACGAAAGCAGATGAGCCATGTAGCTGATAAAGCTGAATTGCAATTTATTTTGGAGGTCAGACGGCAATTGATGTAAGTAATTAAATTATAAGTAACCTGACTATATCATCATCCGAACGCAGAGAAATTCCAAGGTGAAGATAATTGACTCAATATTCGATGAAATACCAATTTATTGAACCGCTACCTTTAGAATACAAGGGTAAATTCGTAAGCTCTGTGATTTCCCTGTCACCTCATCAAAAATATTCCATTGCGTAACATCATTCTTGTTAAAACGGTGCCCACACTAGGAATAACTAGTTTAGTTTAGTTAGTTTAGTTTTCCTGGGCGGTATTCGCACTTAGTCCTCCTATGGGACCGTTGTGCGTGAAAGGTTTCCCGTTAACTCCAGCCAGCCTAAATCGGTCCAGAACGAATGCAGCCTCCGAGGACTGCTGCAGGCTTCCGGAATAACTAACTCCTGTGTCACGGGTGTGTTCACAAACATACATTTCACACACACAAAGCACACTCAGAGTCAGAACAAATCTTTGCGGATCACACAAAGATATGTCCCATGTGAGGATCGAACCCACAACACCATCGTAGTTGAAAGCTGCGAGGCGACCGCTTTAACCACTACGCCAACCGTGCACTCAATATGCGGTGGCAGAACTTCTTATGTCATAAGTTTCATGGCTCTGGATTGTAAACACGTCGGGGTCACCAATGTGGGGGTGCTTCATGTGGTATATAATGATGTTGAAGAGAGATGAGAGAAACGATAGGTCACTATTCTAAATGTTTTTAATTAACTGGTACCAGAGTTCATATTTTATAATAAACTTATCGACTACATTATTCTATCTTAACTACGACCTATCTCTAGCGATACGGGAAGGCGACTGGCGAACCGGGCGACTAAACTTAAGTATCCAGTGTATCCACTTAAATACATATGCGCCGGTTGCCCTGTGTCCCTAAGGCAGACTAAATACAGTATTTAAAAAAGTAAAAGTTGGAGCAAAACGTTTTTTTTAAATGACGTCATCGGCCAAGGAGCGGCTCGACAGCCGCTTTTACTTGTTATGGAATAATTTACTTGTAAATCAAGATTTTATTGACAAGTATGACTTAAAAGTGGTATATTAATGTTTGTTTTGGTCTGTTATACATTTTCACCGTAAACCAACGTGCCGATAGCGAAACCGCAAGCCACATACTTATTTTTTCTAAGTCTTGTAGAAGTTGGGTGCATACAATTAAAAGCTTGGCTCTACATAAGATAATTATGTTCAATCTGTCCTCCTCTGGAATGCACTTCCGCTCGAAACCAGGATGGCGACATCACGCTATTCATTCAAGATGAAGATTCGTGCTCTCTTATTTGATGAATTGGCGGAATCATCTCATCATTAGTGTATGTATGTATGTATGTATTTGTATATATTATGTATATTTTGTATTTTGCTTATATGCTTATATATATTTTTTTATAATAATAATTATGTACGTATTAGTATAATATATATTAATGTATTTTAAATAGCTATTAATTTATTACCTAAGTGTCTGCCTCACACGTGTTTAAAACTGCACCTACTATCTACATCTCTGCATCACCCAAAGGTTGACTGGTAGAGAATACTTTTAGTATTAAGTCATCCGCCTTTGTACATTTAAGTGCATAAAGTTTAAATAAATAAATAAATAAATTATGTTTTTTTTTTTGACCCAGTAAGCAACATTTTACATGAAAATGTTTTTGCAGTTGAATTAAGGCCAAGAGTTTAATTACTTACTAATCGGAGCGTGATTGATGGCGTTAGTGTGTTTTTACACCGCCATCGATTGAAGTCGATCGATGCATTTGACATTTAAAGGACCAATAAGAGCTCACCACTGCGCTCGATTAACGTCGTTGTCAGTCTAATAACACACGTAGCGATTGTAGCAGTGTGCGTACGCCCAGCGAAATGTTGTTGAATTTAAAGATTTTAAGTATGCAGATATTTAGTGTATGACGTCGTGTAATTGTGTATGGTAAAAAAAAATTTGTGCATGCAGCCATTGTGGAGAAATTCACCAAAAACTGATTCCGCTGGGCGAACGTTGTCCTGGCGGAACTTTTTTTAATCCATCGACTTTAGAAGAAAAGAGATGTGTCCAAAAATTAGTGTGTATTTGTGTGTAATTGTGTATGTATAAATAAAATTAGTGCATGCTTAAACTTCGGAGAAATTCAAGTTTCCGCTGCGCGAACGTTTGGCCATTAGCTAGTTTTCATATAAAGCGCTTACATAGAGAGCTGTAGATTTTTACATACGTTGTTTTGAATTTGTTTATATTTGTTTAAAAAACAGATTTAGAAAAAAAATAATGGTTTTAAAGATAAAAATATAAACGTAAAATACTCTTATTAGGTCTTAGTTCTTAAAGTATGCACTTTGGGGTCTAGATTTTCACGTTTATACAAACTTTGTAAGTGTCTGCAACATGTTGCCAAGTATCAATGATGTTCCGTTAGTAATTAAAGAGTTGTAGGGCAATTTACCATGAATAGTTGTGGTTTTTGTTGTGTTTACAAAGCAGTCAAATATCACGACGTTCTAAAGGAATTGCATGGTAAAATGTATGCCAATAATTAGTGTATTCATTCAACTATGCACATGCAAAATTTCATGTCATTAAATTCAGTAATTAAAGAAAAACAATTAAAATACTGACGAAGCATCGAAAACCTACATAACCCGACCAAGTACGGATGGCTACAAAAAAGCGGCCGTGCAGTATATTTAGGTAACATCCCAAAATTTACAGTATAATACTGGTATTAAACCCGGTATAGGTGATAACACAATTGTTTCGATATAAATTATAGGTCATTTATTTGTGTACACCTAAATCTATTTGACTATGACAGAAAGTAGGTACTATTTACGTAGGTACTTTATTTAAGTATGCGCTTGACACTTGAGATATAATCTAAATATTATTATTATTATATTATTTAAGACAAATAAAATTCATACAGTTAATTTCTATTGAAGCTTTCACGGATCAGGATTCTAACTATAGACCCCATAGGAAAATTAAATAATTACCACATGTAAGTACTACTGTTTAGGTAAATATTTATCATATTGTAGCTTATTACACTATTTAACCAATGGACTAGGCATGCACGAGCGTTCCCTTTTGCAACTTTAGTGGATCAAACAATCTAATAACATAAAAAAAATACTTCTAGACTCGATTTTTAATTGATGTTTACCGTTGTACTGGTAGTAACTTATGTATGTGAGCGTGTTCCACCGCACCCCACCAAAATATGCAGAATTATTTTGTTTGAACGCTTAAGGTTAGTCCTCTGGTTAAATAGTCTAAGTATTGTAGTTATAAAATGATCAAAAATATTCTAGTGTGAAAAAATGGACATAAAATAGATACGATTCCTAACGCTTGTGTACGCAACTGTACCATATTAATAAATACTATATTGGAAGATTAAGAACGTCTCTTATATATATGGTACGGCCGCTTTTTTGTAGCCATCCGTACTTGGTCGGGTTATGTAGGTTTTCGATGCTTCGTCAGTATTTTAATTGTTTTTCTTTAATTACTGAATTTAATGACATGAAATTTTGCATGTGCATAGTTGAATGAATACACTAATTATTGGCATACATTTTACCATGCAATTCCTTTAGAACGTCGTGATATTTGACTGCTTTGTAAACACAACAAAAACCACAACTATTCATGGTAAATTGCCCTACAACTCTTTAATTACTAACGGAACATCATTGATACTTGGCAACATGTTGCAGACACTTACAAAGTTTGTATAAACGTGAAAATCTAGACCCCAAAGTGCATACTTTAAGAACTAAGACCTAATAAGAGTATTTTACGTTTATATTTTTATCTTTAAAACCATTATTTTTTTTCTAAATCTGTTTTTTAAACAAATATAAACAAATTCAAAACAACGTATGTAAAAATCTACAGCTCTCTATGTAAGCGCTTTATATGAAAACTAGCTAATGGCCAAACGTTCGCGCAGCGGAAACTTGAATTTCTCCGAAGTTTATGCATGCACTAATTTTATTTATACATACACAATTACACACAAATACACACTAATTTTTGGACACATCTCTTTTCTTCTAAAGTCGATGGATTAAAAAAAGTTCCGCCAGGACAACGTTCGCCCAGCGGAATCAGTTTTTGGTGAATTTCTCCACAATGGCTGCATGCACAAATTTTTTTTTACCATACACAATTACACGACGTCATACACTAAATATCTGCATACTTAAAATCTTTAAATTCAACAACATTTCGCTGGGCGTACGCACACATTGTAGCAAATTATCTACAATTTTTTGCGAGTGTTCATGCATTCAACCGTTGGTACTCACGTAGATAGATAGTACAGTCAGCATCAGAAAGATTTTAGCCGTCAGAGCAGTCAAAATGAACTAAAAACATCAATTATTTTTTTTGTTAGCCATTTATGTATATGCCAGTTCACTGCATACCAACATTAAAAAAAAACTAATGTACGTCAGTTTTCGGTTAAATACCAAGATCCGTGATTGCTATGTTATGTAAACAAACTGTTAACTTATTATGTATGACGTCACGTTAGGCATTATACAATCAACAGACGCTTGAGATTTCGTAGTAAATAGTTAGATAACTATAATTACATAGATAAAATGTAAGTAGATGCATCCTCTTCAAAATGAGATTATTCTAAATTACGACTGAATTTCGAGTCTGAAATAAAAACATCCTAAAGATAATTATTCATTAACATAGGGCGAGTAAGAAAAATTGGAGATAGCTAGATAGGTAGGTAGATATAAAATCATTAGTCACTATTACACGCATTCTCTGTCAACACACCTTTTTTTTTTTTTTGATAGGTGGTGAAATGTTCCTGTCCGCATACCGCACCGTTCGGGGAGACGGTGCGGTTATGTGGGGCCCTCACCCACTAAAACACCACCGTGCGCCTTCTCTTGCCTTATGGACAAGTCACCGGAACTATGACATACATCAGTGACCCGTTCAGCGTTTCCATTGGGGCACCGTCTCTGGGTTGGTGCGACGTCCCGGCGCGACTGAAGGACGTCACTCTCGTTGCGGAAGACACGGATGAAAGAATTTAACCCCCTGTCCCCCCCTCCAACCGCTCTGTCAGCACACCTTCCTATACTATAGTTCATTTTTAATCCCAGAGACTGATTTGACAGCAAGAACAATACCCAGCTGTTATAAATATTAGTCTAATATGTATTGGTCTTGCTGTCAAACTAGTATCTGGGATGAAAAAATGAAATATAAACATAAAGTTTAATTTAAATAAAATACTTGCAGGCATTTTGAAAAGATCAATGAAAGATTATGAAACTATATGGATATTGGAGGATTTTATTTAATAGTTGCCTATAGGACTTACTTATACAAAATTAACGAAATAGTTACCTACCTAAAGAACAGTTGTTGCTTGTTCTGTGCAATATGATCCTTTTACCTTCCGGATTCCGGATCCTTTACCTACCTACACTTGGCTAGGTCATTGCCATGTTTCATTAAAGGAAACTGTCTGGAATTAGTACCTATGGATAGGTACACATAATCTACGGATGTGGGCTAGCCAACACCACACTAATTTAATATTATGTACATGAAGATTCCCGTTAATCATGGCATTCAGCCAACACTGTGCTAAGAAACTGAAATAAAAACCTCAAACGGCGCAAGTATAATAATCTCGTCAGTGGTTATATATTTGAGCCGTTTGGGGTTGAAACTTTAGGACCATGGGGTCCGAGTGCTTATTTAAAGATATTTCAAAGCGCCTAATCGACGCTTCTCGCGACCAGAGGGCTGGTTTTTACTTCGCCCAGCGAATAAGCATTGCCATTCAACGTGGCAATGCTGCCAGCCTTCTGGCCACGGTATCCGCTGTGGACAGTGATGCGGAGGAATTTTATGACGCATAATGTGTTTAATTTTTTTATTTCATTTTATTAATTAATTTATTGATTAATAAAATTAAATAAAAAAATTTAAAAAAAATAAACCAGTTCTTAAAACTGATATTATCAGTATTTTGTTTACCATTCGGCGGAAATCTCGGTGACATTATAAGTTGAGTATTAGCCAAAGACTTCTGAGTAAAACTCGTACGCACACAATTTTTATTCCTAGATGTGGTTGAATAGTATGTAAAAACGACAGGAGTTGGATAGAAGCCAAGTGTGATAAAGTGTTACTGGGTAAAAACATTTATTATAAAGTAATTTTCGAGCGTATTAATCTTAATAGGTTTCGAGGAAATTACAGTATTTTTAAGATTATCCCAATTTTTTTTATTTACAGCTGGGCCATTATAAGTATATTATCGCGTTTTTGTCATGTTTCCCCTTGAGAAAATATGAGAAAAATTGTGACAAAACCTATCTTGCGGTCGTTATGCTTACCATAAAAGACTAAACATTATACAGGGTGGATGCGACATAGCGACATTTATTGAAACCACAGCTTCTATACATGGCCAGTATGCATTTCCACCGGATAAAAAAAACTCTGGCGAAAAAAAAAATCCACGTCTTCCGAACAAATTGCACGATCGCAATGTTCAAATTGTTCGGAGAACGTGATTTTTTTTTTTCGCCAGAGAATTTTTATCCGGTGGAAATTGATACTTACCATGTATAGAAGCTGTGGTTTCAATAAATGTCGCTATATCGCATCCACCCCGTATAAAATCACGCTTTTTTCCCACAGTGGTAGGCAGAGACCAAAGAGGTTGTAAATAAATCTTTTACAACTAAAGAGGCATAAGTATCAAGAAATCGTACTCAAATTTTTGCACCTATATTTTATTAATATATATATGTAAATACCAGCGAACGGACGTGTAGTCCACCTGATGGTAAGTGGAATACAGCCCATGGACATCAACAATCCACAAAAGCAGATTATAGATGCGTCGCTTTAGCTGAGAACTACGGTGTTATGCCTCATATGCCAGTAATTTCAGGGCCTGATCTTACCACCAAACCGGAACACAGTAATGGAAGCACTACTATTTGGCGGCAGGTTAAAGTTGAGACTGTGGTGCTGCCGCCCTCTAACTCATTCACAAGAGCTCTACCACCAGTATGAATACCTATGAATGTCCAAATTCACCTATTAAATTGTGGTGTATGTCTATACACACCCTGATTAGAGGGTAGTACACCTACACTCAGCATTATAGAATTAGTTATGGTATTAAGTACAATCTATGATTTGTCTATGTCTATATCTCTCTTCCGGTTGGAACTGCAAGAATAAAACACAGTATCAGTCTACCAAGTCTTATTTAATTATAAATACCCAAACCTGGACCTCTATGAAACCCACAACAACATCACATTAATAACAAAAATGCAAATGTGAAAGTCAAAAATGCATATACATAATTTCTGTATTTATATGTGTCAAACACGCTGACGTTTCATTTAAAATAGACAACTAAGCCGTTGTATCAACTTCTACTTTTTTCTGGCAGAGACAATGTAAGGCGATAAAAGTCTAATAAATGATTAAATCTACTAATAACTGCAGTGATGCAGTGATGAGTAAAATTCGTTGAAATTCATGTTTTCTATTAAACAAAGTGTCAATCAGTATCAGATAAAAATTATTGGAGATTCCACTAGTAGCTCCAGTCCTAAAAAAAACATATTTCTACGAAACTTTTACCCAAAGGCAACCGACTCATTGTCTGCAATATTTAAAGAAATTATCCTCAATAATTTCAAAGGAATCACCAAAATTCCTACATTTCTTAGATAATGGATAAGTACACTGATACGTAACTACTGATAACATTCAGAAACTGATAAAAATAACTTAAAGACGTCATGTAAAGGTACAGACCGTTTTTGATAACTGATTCTATGACTAATGCATCCTAGTGAGCTGTTTAGTAATCGTAGATAACAAGACGAAGAAAATACGGTCCTAAAATTACCTTATATGGACATGAATTGGTGTTATCTTTTGATAGTCATTTGTTGTTGAAGATAAGTCGATAAGATGTATGATTTCATTCTTACGTATTCGGATGACATAAAAACTCTCAAAACTCTTCTTTAGTTCATTTTTCATTCTACATTCAATCCATCCTTCTTTGGAATGCACTCCCTCTTGAGATCAGGATGTGCACCACCCGGGACACATTCAAAACTAGAGTACGTCATCTTCTCCTATGTGAAACGACAGCAGAGTCATTAAAAGCTTAATATCTACTGTGTAAATATTATAATATATATTATAATTATTTTAATGTATGTATTTGTTACCATATTTATATATTCGAATCGTTGATATAACGCAACACTCACTTACACATAGACTCCCAATATATCACACATACCTACAACATCAACAACACTCCAAATCTCCAATATTTATTAAGAATACCGAATAAACTCATGTAATGTCATTCATCAAATGTATCAAACTAAAATTACGTAAAAAAAGGTATCAAATGGCAGAGCACAAAAAACTGCTCCTCGGGGCGGTTTTACCATTAATACCTACCCTACATCTCTAAACATAACAGATCATATTCTAAATATAGAAACAATAAGTAAAGTTCAGTTTAGACATTATTCAATCCTTCCTAATTGTAATAAGCTGACATTTAATACTCATTGTATGAGTCATAGTGAATGTTTGTTAGTTCATGTTTATAGGTTGACACAGTCATACAAGGGACATTACATCATAATAGAAAACATCATTCAGCCTCACGTAGTCCACTGCTGGACATAGGCCTCTCTCAAATTGGGTCAGGACTCGTTTGCTCCCAACGGCTGCCGGTACTTCGGCAGACGTGACCGATGCATGCTAAATAGGGACCATACACCATCATTAGTTTATATTCTTCACTGCTTCTCACATACCCGTTGTCCTACGTGCGAAGCGACGCCATCCATACATGCTCGCGACGGTTGCTATGGAAACAGAGGTGGAGTCAAATCTTGTCGTGTCGCACTGCACCTGTCGCTCACCTAGGACAACGCCACGCCTTAGCATTTCTAGACATTGACGCATGGTCTTGTTTTACACAGGATAATTAGCACTTTGTAGATCAATTCTAATAAATTCATTGGCCCCTATCCACTGAGGCAGAGTCAAAACTAAAGGGCGTAAGATTGCAGTTGAAAAACAGATGCGCGCGCAGACGTGACGACAACACATTAGCGCACGCATCTTTTTTGTAAGAAAAATATGTAAACATACGTCGAGCATTGACGCTGACGCTTGCTTCCAACTGCAAGCTTTAGTGTCGTTTACACACATAGATGGGCCCGAATATTTAATGTTCCATTGCAGCGTCCATTTGTGTCAATAGTCACTTGACATGAGTTGACGTAGCAATCATAAACGACCCTGACTCTCACACTACAAAAAAAAACACTACTACAATTTTATTGCTATGCTGCATTGTTTATAAATAGCTGACCGATTAAACATAAATAGCGGTTCGCGTATGTACCGTGACCGAGGTATTTCCCTGAAAACTAGTTACTAACGCATATCTAATTCAGTTAAAACTAACTACAATTAACTTTGTCATTGATTCATTTAATTGATCATATTCATGATTATTTCATTATATTGAGGAATTTGTTGTTTTTATTTACTTTTTTTTTTAATAGAAGTTTGTCGGCTATTAGTCTCCTGCTAACTCCATTTTTTTTCTTTTTGCGTTTTTATTAAATCCTCCATTTATTTAAATTATCTTCAAAATCCAATATAACTAAAATAAAACAAAAATTCTTGGTGTAAAAATTTTATATTTTATGTCTCACGACTCATCTTACAAATTATGTACCCACTAGTTTGAACTATTGACATCTAAAAAAGGAGAAAAGAAAATGGGTGAATCTCCTCGATCTTTATGTATGAACTTAGTGTAGTTCTAAGATTTCGTATTATAATGTCAAAGCAGAATGTATTTTTTTGGAGATTCACCCTATATAACTATGTTAGTGTAAAAAAATGTTTTTAGAAAGCAGTGACACAAAAGAGTGAGATAAAAAAATGTGAACTTGAGTACAGTCTTATAAAATTCATAAAAAAGACTATAAAATTACATTTTACTCGTATAAAGCATGCTGTTACAACAATAATATTATTATTAATTCTAAATACAACTAATTCTTATTTAATTGAGTTTCATCGAAATATCACTATGCTTTGAATGAGATACACATAAATGAAGATTTCACAATATACTTGAAAAAAAAGTATTCGAGATATCGCACCAACAATGCAATGAGTGTAATGAGTATAAAAAAAATATTAATCGACTTCGAAAACTGAAAAATAAATAAATAACGACAATTTTTTTTGGTTATAGTTACATATTATTTAAATTTTCTGAGTTTCTGAATGCGGGTCAATTTCTTAGAAATAGAAATAGAAATATTCTTTATTTGTAAATGTAGGTATTATTTTACAAAAGATCTTTTAATATTTTTCTCGTACTCAGCTCAGTTTTGACAAGAAATGCATAAGTTACGTTATTGCATGGTATGTGCGATAAAAATATAGCATATTCGAATACGTTTTAATTGAAAGTCTAAAACTAACTACTAAAGTACTCACATAAGATTTTCTCGAACAAGTAAAACCGCCACCAACAATTCAGTGTGAACGCGCATTTATTTCTTATTGATTATTTTTTAGCTATGGTTAGCAAATTATATCGCAGGAGGCGTTCGTATCTGGTTGGTTAAAGCGACTGCCCGGTGTGCAGAAGGTCGCAGGTTCAAAGCCTGCCCCATATTTTTTTAACTGTTTCATCGTATGAGCTTATATTTATCTCTGATTGAGGCTCGAGGTCCATACGTTCAATTTTACTCGTCTTTGAGTAAAATTATTAATATACCGTATATTCTGAGCATAAAATATTAAATTGAACTATTTCAGGAAAAAAAGGTGTACGAAAAAGAGTCTTATATTAATAGGAATAAAATTTTCCTTTTGTACATTACACACTAAAAAAAAATTCAAATTCATCTATAAAATCGTATTTATACGTTTTTATAGAGGCACACTTTATTAATGCGTTATTATCGTTATTATTATTAAGTTTATAAACTTAATAGTAGGGATAAATAAATGTCTGTCAACAACGCCATCTAGTGACACAAAAAACATTGTACTTATTTTAATTAATATTAATAATTGCAATTTTTTGGCATCGTGTTTTAATTACGTTCAATTCTAAACAATACAATTAAAATCTTGAGAATATGCCTTGTAATATACATCAGTAAATAGTGTTAATAAACTAGTAACTATATAAAATTAAAGCGTAAGCTAAAATATTGCTTATTTACTTTACAAAAGCGTAAGCTTTTATTAAATTAATGTATAATTGTCTACTTAAAAAAATATATTACATTCAGTATTAAATTAATGAAAAAAACACCTTGAACCAGCTTGAAGGAATCTTTTTATTTTCATTTAAAATAGCTTCATTAAGGTTTTAATAGTGTGTGTTGATAGTAACACAATGAGGGCGCGTACTAATTCACCGCATAAGATGCTTGTGAAACGTAAAATATGGCCCGTTTCTACCTTCACCGAAATGTCAAATGTTGAGTTTATAATGGGCTATTTGACAATACGAAAAATAAAGTATCAATTACTGTAATCCGTATAGATTTTGTGTTTAAAAATGGTTATTTATTAACGTAAGTTGAAAATATTATTTTTTATATTTTAAATTCCGTAAATAAAAATGCATATTTATGAAAGATTGTCAAGTGACACAAAACGCTCCTGATTGGTCGGGTTTATGACGACGTCATCTGCCTGTAAACATCAAAGATAATTTATACTACCGTAGACTGACAGATCACAATATTTACAGGCATGTGACGTCACCGAGCCTATTGCACCGCCATATTGTCAAAGTTCCGTTTTGGTGCGCTGTTTTTTTATTGAATTTTGAATTTGATATTTTTCAGCAAATATGTTACCAGAATTAAAAAATACAACTTTTACTGGGTTCCTCAACCGCTACTAAATAATATAAAATATAATTTAAAAACCTGTCAAAGAGCCCATTGTCAATAGAAGCCAAGTTCATTATGTTTTATGTGCAACAGAGAACGTACGTATGAAAGCAAGAGAGACGGACGTATTAATGTCCCCACTTGAAATTAGAACAAAAAATCAATACTTCTTAATAATTATTTTTCTTTTAAAATGTTTGTCTTCAAAACGCACAAATAAACTCAATGGTTGATATAAATCAATGTATGTCAACAACGCCATCTAGTGACACAAAAAACTATAGCCTCATCATTTGATTTCTATTAAATTTAGATAGGAAATATCATAGCCATTAAATTCTCAATTTTATTATTTCTTAGGTAATTTAAGTTTACTTTTTAAGATAGTCAGATTTTATTTTACTTAAGCTTATTCCATGAATGGAATCACATGAAATTTAAATTTCTGTCAATCAAGTATCAAACGTATCTATATGAGCGTAAGGATACACAAAAAATTTAAAATCGACCGTTTCCTTATCAGAATTGTTCCACCAGTATCAATCAACGTTTTCATCCCTATTCCATTTTTTTTTTAAGAGTTTTTCAAGAAAGCCAGTACAACTTATATGATTGTAAGACTTTTTTAAATCTAATCCAAGAAAGGTAGCAAACAGTCATCCACAATACTAATGTTCATATGCCAATTAAAATGGTTGACGCCTGGAACAGTGACTATATGTAATCTCCCGGATTTGTCCAACGTTTTCAGACCTATCCTGTCTTCCTTGTAGATGTCTTGATCCCGAATTTCGACTATTGTCTCGTTGTCGTCGTAGTAGCCGAATTGGCTGAAATTAAAAAAATAAAAATCAATACATTTTTTAAATAAAAATAAAATAACTGCCTCGACGGTCAAGTGGTTAGCGTTAGTGCCTCTCACCGCGAGGTATCGGGTTTGACTCCCGGGTCGGACAAAGTGTTATTTGTGACCTTTCCGTCGAAAATTCACAATAGCAGCACGGAGTTGGAATTGTGCCCGGTGGATGGCGATAGGCACACCCCCTATTCCATGAAACCTAAACATAACAGGTGAAGTGTGGGTGATGAACACATCTGCCATACCCTTCTGGATAATATAAGCGTGATGTTATAATGTTATAACACAAAAAACATTTCACATATTTCATACAAATTGAATATTCCAAGATAATCAATGTTTTAAAAGTTTTTATTTTTTCTTCGTTTAAGCTCTTGGAATGATTTCAGATACTAATTGAATTCTATTATAAATAACCTTGAATAGTATAGAAACCTGGTAAATTACCTGCTCTGCCAGGGAGTAATGACATTATCATTAGGACCACCAATCAGCACCAATCTTTTCAACCTCAGCAAGTTCGACTTGAAATCTACTGACTTTGCAGACCTGGAAACATTTAAAAAAATATTTAAGAAATCATACCTATATATTTTTTTTATGTGCCAAATATTTATTAATAATAATATTCGAGAACGCTGATGTGGAAGCACCATTACATTACACACTATCCAAAAAACACTAAGTTGAGGAAAAATATACGTTATACTATATAGCTACTGTTCGAACTTGGTAATTAAAATTACGGGTGTTGTACACCTCTGCCAGACCCTTCTCGGTAATATAGGCGTGATGTCATGTAAATATAAAATTATTAAGTATAGTAAAAATTATAATAAAATATAATAATTAAGTATTGTATAGTAAAAATTATATCTAAAAATATTTCAAAAATGCATTATGGCACTTCTGTTCTCATCGAAATCATTAGTCTCATATAATTATGTACTAAAATATGCCTCTAAAAATAAATAAATAAATAAATAAATAAAAATAAAATAAAATATTTATTCAGTACCATTTAAATTAACACATTCTTTACATTTGGAACTTATGCTAATTTAACAAATGTTTTTTTTTATAGAAATAAAATAAAAAATGTAAAGGCAATGGCCAAAAATCTCCTGCACTAGGCTAGACCTGTCCTGCAGGAGGTTTTTAAATAACAGAATTACTATATTTTTTGTAATGGCGGTGTTGTTACTTATTTAATGGTCGAACTAAATACGTATATATACCCTACACAGATATACCATAGTTATTATACACTATCAATTCATAATAATATGTGGCGGTCCTAGTAAACTAAAAATAAACCCTTGACCTCGATAATAAACGACATGACGTAGATCATTTTATTATTTATTCTTATCGACGGCCTTAATATGTATAAGAATTATAAATAAGTAGTAGGTAACCAGTGTCAAGATATCATGAGTTAGATACCAGTAATAGCAAGGTCAAAAAAAAATAGTTGCGAGGTCTTGGAAATATTATTTTTGTTAAAATAACTTAATAATAAATTATTTTTTATTCAAATTATCGAAAAAAGAAATGTAATATAAAATAAAACATAACAAAAAGATCAGGTTCCACCGAGATTTGAACTCGGATCGCTGGATTCAGAGTCCAGAGTGCTAACCGTTACACCATGGAACCGACTGAAAGGCAAGTCAAAATTGTGAATTAGTTGCCTAGCACCTTTTTAAATTAAAAAGGAATCATTGTAGATTCTATTTTTTGATCGCCGAAGAAACAAAACGAGATTTTCAAATGCTCGGAATAAATGAACTTACTTCATTTCATTGTTGATATATGGTAGGAACACGCTGTAGCTCTGATACAACTCCTGATGGTAAGGGTCATTCCAGTAATTACCCACTGAGGTGTGCTGACCCACTTTTGAATAGAATAGTTCCCATACCGTGTCTTTGACGAGACCCGGGAATACTAGGTGTAGGAAACCGGCTGAAAGAGTTAAAATAAGTGTTTATGTAACATATGGGTTGGGTTATATTCTCTATCTGACATTTCCATTAATAACCGACTTCAAAAAAAGGAGGAGGTTATCAATTTATGTATGTATATTTTTTTTTATGTATGTTATCTCATAACTTTCGACTGGGCAAAGCGATTTTAATGATTCTTTTTTTATTTGAATGTTGGTGCTTCCAGTGTCGTCCCATTTCGGTCCAGTTCTGACAATGGCAATGTCCCATGGGAATGGGAAGTCTAAAATTATTGTAATAGAAGTTGGTTTTATTTTTGGAAAATTATTTTGTTTTTGTTTTAATTCAGACAAATTAATTAATTGAGACTTTAGTGAAAAAAACTGATTTAAGTTTTAATTTAACATGAAATATTTGTTTCAATGAAGAAAAAGTTATAACTAAAAGGAACTTAACTTAAAAGGAATCCTAATTGTAATCACCACGGTGCGACCCTGAGTAATCGGCACTCGAGGGCCCTACAATAGTAAATCGCAAATGATTTAGATTAGCTTTAATATTATTACTGAAACTTACCTCCATATTGTCCAGCCTGTGGAGAGCTCAGTGATATGAAAGTGCTAACAGACACATTAGAAAAGGTCTCTACAATACCGCGTGCTATAAGTCCACCTTGAGAATAACCTGAAACATTTTAATTTTTTTTTTTTTTTTTACACGGTCCCCACAACCGAGATCGATGCGGAGGAATACTATGACGCTTAACTTAATGTAAATATTTGCCTTTTTATTTTACCTATGTATATATTTTCAATTTATTTTCGTAATCTTTAATGTAACATAATAAAACTTAGATAACAAAAAAAAAAAAAATATATTTTAGATATAAAAAGTAAGGAAAATTTTTGGCAGTAGATTTTGGACAAGGCAGTGGAGCGAAAGGTAAGACATCTTTTCATAAAAGCTCTCTTACCTATTCCTCACGTGATAATAGCTACAGAAATACTATTTCCAATTGTATTATAAGAGCATCGGTGGTTCAGTGGTAGAATGCTCGCCTGCCACGCGGGCGGCCCGGGTTCGATTCCCGGCCGATGCAATATTCTTTTTGCAGTTTAAAATCGTTTGTTTATAAATGTACTCATTAAATAAGATATTAATGAAAAAAAAGTTATTTATTTTAAAATTGTCCTCTGCAATTCCATCTTTTTTTTTTTTATTGGCATAAAGCAAACTTACCAATAAGATTAATTCCTTCCGGATGGCTTGCAGATATGTTGGCGATGTCCAGACCTATCTCCAGTACTTGATGCCACATGGTTTCCAAGCTGGACCAGCTCTCGAACCGGTTCACATTGTACACTATGGTTCCAGGATGTTGCTGAAATTGTAAAAGAAGTCTTGTTTATTAAGATACAATTAATTTAAACAAACACAAATAGAAAAACATCATAGAATTATTATTTCTAGCTATTGCTTGAACATTATTTCCCAGGTTCAGAAGGATGTGGTTTCAGACAGAGATTTTATTTTATCTGATATTTATTTAACATAACCTCAGTCTAAAATTGTGACTTTTTCCAACTATATTTATAATTATTTTATTATTGTATCTTCTCCTGAATATGAATAATATTAGGCATTAAATAAATAAATGAAAAACAAAAAAATACTGTGAGAGCATGTTCTGCTCTGAATATTTTATAACTCTTAAATTATACAAGGCATGCTTACAAATATGGAGGCATATCCAATAAGAATAATAAATAACAAGGGGTGCTATTTAAACAGGCTTCTTTTTAATACCATTATTCGCCCCCAAAAATGTATGTTGCCTTCTAAATTACTAAGTCAGCAACCTAACCTAACCTAACCCGTGGCTGAGTTAGTAATTTTGACGATAAAGTATAAATTTTGAAGCTTCACTTATTATTTCTCAATAACAAGTAATATAAAATGCAACCCAATAAATAAAAAGACTTTTGAATTGTTATATAAATTTTAATTAAAGTTATTGTATGAGAAAACAATAGTTATACTGTGATAACAAATTTGAGACTTACTAATTGTTAAAGCATTGTTCTTATAAGGATTTTTACTAATATTATTAAGTATAATCCTATACACACACAGACATACAGAACAGAACAGAGGCGGTGCATGAATTTGTTTTATCATAATACAGCAGATGGTTAGGTCGAACTACATTCTAGGTAGGTATTTCTAAACTTTATTACTATGTTAATAAGTAAATGCTTTTTATACAAAATATTTTTGCTACAACTTGTAGAAAATTGTCAAATGAGAAGATTATAAGTCCTACATTTAATAAGACTGGGATCCTTAGCCCAAGGGCAGCTTACAGACTTAAATAAAGCTTTGAATTAAATAATGGTCTTTTTTTATATTATTACTCTTGGGTACAAAATAATAAGAAAATATTGTTAACTATAAATGTTAATCTGTTAACTCCATTTACAATTTTTTTTAGTAGGCAGTTAACTTTGATTTTACCAATGAACTAAAAAAAAACAATGTTTGGAAATTAATTACAGAGCCAAATATATTCTACTAGCTTTTTGCTGCCCATTTGGTACATCAATAAAAAGTAGCATATATTATTCCTGGTGCCTTGAACTATCTTTACACCAATTTTTATTAAGATCGGTCCAGTAGATTTAAAGATTTTGGGATACAAACAAAAAAATATTGCCGTATATAATGGTATAGATATAGATAGATATAATAGTTTCACTATCATTGTATGTAGATAAATAGAACATAACAATGACTTCTCCGTATCCTGATAACCCTGAGCCTCACCTCGAGCATATATCTATCTAGAAGGGCAATAGGTAAGACATTATGTATCAGTTGAATGAACCTGGCACTAATTCTTTGTCACATAAAAAAAAAGATATTTATCAATTTTATCTTACCTCCTGAATTCTCAATTTAATAATTTCCATGCTAGCACTCCCCGTCATTACACCATGGATTAATACAACAGGTTTAAAACATAAAATAGGGGTAATAAATAAAATTAAAGTAAAAAATACGATTTTTGATTCCATTTCTATGAGAGAACAAAGAACTTAAAACGCCGAGATTTTGATGATTACTGGAGAACTACACACATGCTAAGCGACACACTGAATTTACGTCATTGTTAACATTGAATTGATTACATACTATCTCATAAACACATTTTTACGTAATTTGCGCGCAAAATACTTGATTTATTTGTGGACTGTGGTAATTGTGGTAGGTAAACAAAAATCATATGATAAACAGAAACCTTGCTTGGATGAAGGAAGAAACTTATGATAACTCATAGACTAAAATATTACTTAAATAACTAACTAAACGCAGAAGACGCTTCGCTTAATAGATCCGCATCGATTTTGTGCGATTACTAATCGGTACTTAGATAAATCGATACAAGGTCCGAATAAATTGATTTATTTACCCACTGTGCTGAACTGCTGATAAGGTGAGTACTGTGTGATTCCAAATTCATTTTTATGATTGTACAGCATATTAATATTAACGTGTTATTAATACTGGCTTGGCGCTAACTAAAAGGGCGAATCGCGCGGCAAGACGCTGTGAAAGTTGTTTGAACTCGAATGGGATCTACATTAGCGCATTGTTTTCTTTTTAATAAAGGTGACAAGTGCAATGTGCTTCTTTAGAAAACGTGATAAGTAATAATTTATGGATGAAATCTTATCATATTTGTAATCTAAAAACACGTATATAGATAACTTCACATACTTAAAAAATCAAAGTCAAATTATTGCAAACATAATTAAGTCGGTGACACGGGTCAGCCTGTCACGACAATTATGTCAACAGATAATAAAAAAGAGGAACTTAGTTCATGTTTTGAACTACTTTGGCCCCCAAGAGACAGGCAAGCCTAGTTTGGGAACCAATATGTATGATTTGATGTATCTATTTTGGTAATGAATTTCAAATTAATTACTTACACTTAAGATGCAGAAATATAATTATGAAAATTTAAAAATATATAATTATATAGTTCTAATATTATAATAAAATAGTTCAATAAAATTAGAAATATAATAATAAAATTAAGACAAACGAAGTGTATGAGAAACAATATAAAGAATTGCAATGATTATGACTTCCAAACATTAATTATAAAAACAATAGCTGAAGATTTTACAAAAAACATAATTGAGAAACAATGCACACCTGTGTGGTATTTTCACTGAACTTTGTTAAGAGCCCTATTACAAAAAAATGCGTATGTGCAAGGTTTTCGCCGTCGTAATTGTATACTTTTTGCTGTTTATTACTTAAAAAAATTACATTATAAAGATAGCCCATTTCTTCGTCTTAAACATTAATACAACAGATATTATTTTTTTAATTTAATTATGCAGTAATCATCATTCTGCTGATGTATGATTCAGTAAAAGAGGGGAACAGACCTTGTTTGAGAGCTCTAATTTGTAAAAACTGGCTAACCCTGCCCATCAAAATATTATTTTTTGTATTGAATGTATCCTCTACTAACATCATTATAAAATATATTTTTAATATTGACCTTTTATGAGTATAAAAAAAGGTCTGGAATTGATACAAGTTTTAATCAAAATTACCTCAAAACAAGTCAGAATATCTCTGGTATTTCGTATTATTTCAATATAAAGTTTTTACTAAAATAATATTTCACTTTTGCTTTATCCTATAAATTTTTTGTTTTATTTAAAATTGCTATAGTTATTTTGTAATAAATCAAATAAAAGTAGTACTTATTTGACTGCGCCGGGGCGATGCAATCAGATGCGCACGAGCGCTTGTCGAGGTCGGACCTATGTCAGTTTATTTCGTGCGCTAGTGTGCGTAACTAGGCAAGTAAACGCTACGTCAGTGTGTGTGCGTGTGAGCATCTCATAGTAGGATCGCGATTTCTTGATCATTGTGAGTATAATATTATTTTGGTATTGTGTGTTGTAGTAGCACAATTATTTTACTTCTTTTGTATTATACAGATAATTGCGTTTTATTGTAGTTGTGCTACAGTCAATATGGGTAAATGTAAATACCAATGCTTAAGGAAACGTAAAAGGCATAACATCGAAAACCTGAGCAAAGCTAGAGAAGCAAGGTATTTAATTTCTTTTTCGTCGTTATTTAATTGGTCGTGTTTGTTATGAATTGTTAGAAGGTTCTAATGAAAAAAAAAATAGAAAGGACATCCGCTCCCCTCAATACCTACTTTTTCGGCGTGTTCGAGAAAGTTCTTATGAAAGAAAAATAAGAAATTTGCTCATATTTCCCATTTCTATTAAAACATACTTATACGGGGTGGATGCGACATAGCGACATTTATTGAAACCACAGCTTCTATACATGGTAAGTATCAATTTCCACCGGATAAAAATTCTCTGGCGAAAAAAAGAAATCACGTTCTCCGAACAATTTGAACATTGCGATCGTGCAATTTGTTCGGAAGACGTGAATTTTTTTTTTCGCCAGAGAATTTTTTATCCGGTGGAAATGCATACTGGCCATGTATAGAAGCTGTGGTTTCAATAAATGTCGCTATGTCGCATCCACCCTGTATATTCATAATTTATATTTTTTTATAGAAATAATAAAAAACAGAATCTGGAAAACTTTGAAGCTTCAACATCTAGCAACATCAATGAAACTAAGGACATGGTAAAATAATGAACTTTTCTTAATATGAAATACTTCGTATTGAAAATTTAATTTATTTCATGCTTTTTTTAATTTTTTAGACTTTTGACAGTGAATACGCAGACTTCGACACTAATGATAATTCAATAATTGAAGAAACAGATATAGAAGAAATATCTGTTAACTGTAACGCTGACAAGGTATATATATTATACATTGTATACCAAATAGTTTGTTAAAACTTAGGCAACATAAGTGATCTTTGTTTTACGCTACACAATGTACTTATATCTTTTTTCTAGGTAATGCTTCGTTTGGGAAAATTATTTAATATTATGTTTTTTTTTTTAATTTTTTAGAGTGTTGACAATGAAAATCCAGGCTTCGAGACTAATGATAGTTTAATCATTGAAGAAATAGATAAAGAAGAAATATCTGTTAACCGTAATGATGAAAAGGTATGTACGCTAACTAGTTGCTTAAGACTTAGGAAATCCCTATTATAACTAATCTTTGTCTTACGCTACACAATTTACTTATATCTCTTTGATGGGTAATGCTAATGCTTTATTTTGCCTTGTTCACAGGATAATATAGATATTCAAGGAAGACGCTTAATTGATTTTCGTTTCTTCATGAATCAGTTGGTTGCAATTGATGCGCATAGCGAAAAATTGTCATCAAGTCACTATAGTAAACGACACTTATCGACATATTATAATGTATGTATTTATTTTTGTGGATCACACCTACTTTAGCATAATGTTCACGTACTGTAATATTTACTTTATATTAAGTTTCATAATGTTATCAAAAATATACGAAATAAAATAATTTTAATGTGTTTCAATTGACTAAATGTTGTAAAACTGATATACCTGTTATTGATAAGGAGCCAATTCTGCAAACTACTAAACTGGTAAACTGAAAAAATACTTTTTATTCTAACAACAAAGCATACTTTACGATTCGTTTACCGTGGAAGTGCCATAGGAAATCATACTACAGCGGATCAAGATTATTTAGTCACTGTTCACGCAACATGTGCATCGAGTGTCGTAACTTGCCGCGCGGTCGCAGAAACACCTAATTTGGCGCAACGTAAAAATGTAATAGGGCTCTTAAGTGTGGCGAGGTTTTGATATTTTAAGCATACCGCGAATGAAAGTCGATACATTGATGTGCTGACTGACGAATCGATGTTGTTATCATCGTGCCCATCTCCATTTTTCATTCAACGTCAAGTCTTTTTTTACTAGTCAACATTGTCATTTACTTTCACAAATTGACACAACATTGTAAACAAATCAAAAGCCTTGCTTTGAACACGTGTTTTAAAAATAAAATAAGTTGTTTATTACCTATTCTTGTGCTATTATCGGATAGGTTGTGTGTTTCCATACATGAGAAACTAGTAAGTACGATATTACTGTGTGTTAATAGTATTCATCTCTTAAAACATAACCTTATTTGTATAATTATTATGTTACGTATATTGCAGGTTTTAATCCAAAATGCCAGCTACATCGTTAGCTGAACAGCTGAAAAAGCTTACAGTACCCCAGGCAACCACTTACAAAGACGATGGAAAAGTTATATCATTACTTTTCGAACCCAAGGAGGCCGCTCATAAAGACCGGGACACGTTCTACGAAATAGGTCTTTCTGGACTGAAAGAACTTATAGCCCTTTACGAAGGCTTCCGTGTTTTTGAAGACACGTTATTCAGCTTATCATCTAAAGAGTTTCAAAGGTCTGTGCAGACCAAAGAGGTTAATCAAAACCTGGATCAGACCATAGAGAAGTTTCTGCTGCAGTTGTCGCCTTACCTCCTTCTACAATCTTCTCACAAAGCCATAGAATGGTTGATCAACAGGTACCACATACACCAGTACAACCAGGATGCTATTATGGCACTGATCATGCCATATCACGGTACTAAGATATTTGTTCGCTTCATTCAATTGATGGATATTTCATCTAACAACAATAGATGGAACTGGCTTCAGCCAATTCACAAGAATGGAATCGCTTTAGCAAATCAAGTACTGTTCAATCAATGTGTCTCTAACACTGGCACATTGCATTTTATAGCAAAAACAACCGTAAAATATGTCAACGAGTTTGGTGAACGAGCTACACAACTAAACACGGTATTTGCATTCTTCTGTCAGACAGCTATAGGTGTTATTGACACTAGTAAGAAAGTTTCAGAAGCGACAGTCACTGCTTTACTTCCAACATTAGTAAAGGCTATAGAATCATCTATTCCAGACTTCAGAGCATCTGCTTATATTGTATTTGGGTACTTATTCACGAAGACAACTTTAAAAGCAGATTTATTAAATGAAATTGTTCACAAACTTTTGACTACTGAATTTGATCTGTCATACGACGTTGCTATACTGATAACTATGTTGTATGATAATCAAAAACATGTGACGAAGATGTCTGATGATATTCTAAACGATATGTCCGTAGATATAATGAATTCTTTATGCGAACATGTTAAAACGCTTGTTACTAAAGGGAATAATGTTAGAGCATTTGTATTAGCATTTTTATCTGGTATTCTGCCTTTGACACAAACTGAAGAGTTTCGGAGATATTGGGATCTACCTGAGATATTGATAAAGGAAGTGGATTTGAAAAATCAAAAACCTGAAGTGATAATCAAGTAAGTGTTACTTAAATTTGTTAGTTTATTCAATCATTTGCTGAAATAAAAAAATAAATAAAATAAAATAAATTTATTATGACATTAATTTTACTATTTGAATAAAATTAACTAATTAATTAAATAATTGTCATGGTTTAACTCAGAATTTCAGTAGGTCTAAGTATTTTTGTATTGCATTATTGAACACTATATTAATATTACTATGTATCTTTTACATAAGATAGAATGCCAGAAGAAATCTTTTTGGAAATAAATGTGCCAATCAAAGTCAAAATTATTTTTGTGCAGTCATTGTTTCTTATCTATCTTTTCCCCACTATTACAGGTGTATCCTTGACAAATACAGACCTAGCAGTGGAAATGGTGTTACCGACGGCAATGAAAGTGACATAGAAATAATTGAAGAAGAAGAAAATTATACTGGTAAAATCTTCACCTGGTACGCTAATATTGTGAAAACCCTTGAAACGCAGTACCCACAGGCTTTTGACAAAGTTATCAAAGATGAAATGAGTTCTACGAGTAAGAATTCTCCAACAAGGAGAAGCCAGCTATCCAAACTTCTTGGTTTCAAACCAGCTATTGCTCACAAAGTCGGTGATACATACCTCTTTGAAAATTTAAACCATGTTAATTCCAAATTAAGAGTAGAAGCTGTCAAATATATCGCTAAGGAATTTGAAAATCTGAAAAAGGACAATGCTGATTTCCTAAAGGAGTCTATTATTAACAGATTCAATGATGATAACTTTGAAGTCGTAAATGTAGCTTTGGACATCCCTATCCAAAATTTGAAAGAGATTTTGGAGGAAACAGATGCCACAAATATATTTGTGCGTGTTGTCTCTAAAAGCTCAAAGAAATGGAAAACTGTGGCGCGAAAAGCAATTGTAAAATTTAGTTCGATCCCAATCTTGCCTGTGAACCAGGAGACAGTGCTAGCATTGGTGCCATTCCTTTTCCCTGATGACCAAGAATCTGCCAAGTTGACTTGGCAAATATTGAACTCCACTTGGGGTAAAAAGTTTGGTCTTGCAAATAAAACTAAAGAACTCAAGGCATCAATAAAAAATGATCCAAAAAAGCTTTGTGAAGTTATTTTCGATTGCCTATTTGTCAATAACGCTGTTGATTTTGATCAAATGTTGGATGAACTACACTTGAATAAGAAAAATACATTGCACCTTTGTTTTTACATGCTGCTTAAAATCAGCTCACTCAAGAATGCATCTGTAGAAGATATCTCTGCTATACTCAATTTACTTTTAGAGTCTGTTGAGAACAGATCTATTGTTCACAGCTCAGAGGGTCAAACTTTCTCTAGCCAGATCATGCCCGAGTTTATTAAGCTGTCATGTGAAAACAAGATGCTGTTTCAAATTATAGAGTACATTTTCTCTAGAGTTATTGACAGTATGGACATCAAAGAGGTTTCTAAACCGTGGTGTAACCTTTGCAAAACACCTGAAATGATTCTCGTTAGGAGACTGTATGAGATCTGTGTGATTGGGTGCGCTATAGCAAGCTATGGAGAAAATTATGTTGCATTACTTCAGAAATTGTTGGAGAAATTCTTCAAAAATGCTCAAGAGAAATTTAAGTTTATTACCAACTTTGCTTGTGGACACATTCTGTATGCAACTGATCCTAAAGATGTTATAGGACCAGAACTGCAGCTAAGAAGTCTTAAATTACTAACAAACTTCTTAGCAGCTCAAGAAAACGCAGAATGGTTGTATGATTCTGATGTTCTTGTTTTGACCGTGCTATTTTGTTTGAACAATCCGATTACTGCGATACGTGAATGTGCTCTCGATATCGTAAAGAAACTATTAAGGGAGGAGCCGGATAAAAATCTCCTATATGTTCAGCTTTACGAAGAGTTGGCAGCACATGGGGAAGAGTTACTCTTGGATCGCAACCAAATAAAGCAAGTCTTGAACACAATACTAACACAAAAAAGTCAAAAGAAAGTCTTCAGCCGTAACTGTCTCTTAAAACTGACCAATATTTTGAATTCCAATGCACCTTCTCATATCAAATCTAGTGCCCTCAAAATCTTGAGTGAAGTCAGCAATGCGTCGACATTCCCGAATTACGTACAGGCCCTGAAATCTCTAGAAAAGACGTTGAAAGAAAATGAATTGAATTCCAGATTTGCCTTTGATATTTACGAGTCGAATATGTTCAAAACTGTGTACAGACACATCAATGAAAGTACTGTTTCAACTTTTGCTAAAGACGATGTTTGGAGTTCTATAGAAATTGGTATGAAAGAATATAGGGAGTGTATTCTAGAAGAAGATCAAACTTACGTCAGTCCAGCCGTTTTGATAATGAAGCAATTTGATGAGAATGTATTTGCAAAAGTGCCAGAGGAAAGATCCAACGGGTTAGTCCATTTAATTGCGAGTGCTGGTGCAGTGAGTAATAATCCAACTATATCAAGTGTGGCTTCGAAAATAATGAAGAAGATCCATTTGAAATTCAGCCACTTTAAACCTATTTTCGAGAAAATGTTGAATGCTGTCGATCCGGCCGCTAATGTTCATAAGAAGAAGAAAGCTACAGTTTCAATGTTGTCATACCAGTTAACTGAAACTGAAGAATGGAGACTTGGCGTTGCATTCCTAGAATATGTGCAAAGCAAAAAGAAAATGAAGCTGGACAACACTTTTGTGTCGCTTCTGTTCAAAATACTCAACAAATGTCTTAGATTCGAAGAACAGTCTTACGTGGAGTACACAAAACAACTTATCCTCTCATCCCTTTGGTACTTCTGTAAGAAGTTTGTTGACGAGAAAGATAAAGTACAAATGAAGTCATTGAAATCTGTTTTTGATGTCGAATTAATCGTCCAATGTATTAGAGGAACCCAGAACCCTCAAACTCATCATCACGCCTTGATCCTCTTATCCCACGCGGCATTCTTACTACCAGAACAAGTCTTACATCACACCATGGAGATCTTCACCTTCATGGGATCATCAGTCTTAAGACACGATGATGCATACAGTTTCCAGATTATTACCAAGATCATAGAGACCTTGGTACCTATTCTGGTGAAACTGGACAAAGATATTGAGGAATATACCGAGAAAGAGCTGCAGCAGTTGCAAAGTCGCGTTGTACCAGTTTTAAGGATCTTCGCTGACGTAGTTTTGCATGTACCAGAACATAGAAGGTTGCCCCTATTCAAGAAACTTATTGAAACTCTTGGACCCAGTCAATTCCTTTGGGTATTCCTTGCTCTGCTGCTGGAAACCCATGTTGCCCATTTCAATGAAAACAAGAAGAAAGACAAACCTCAACAGAAATCCAGAACTCTAGCAGAACAGGAGTCTCCAATAAATAGGCTTGACTTTGCACAAAGTATACTATTGGAATTTTCACCAGAAGTTGCTTTGGAGAATTTCATTAAACTGATCAGTTACATCAAATCACTACCTCTACAAAAAGATGAAGATTCTATGGACACTGACGTTGATCCTGGCGACATATTCAGCGTTAATGGACATACCGCAATTCAGCTACGTCACTACAAATACGTGATAATCACTTTCATGAACACTAGTTTGGCGTCTTCAAGATTTATACAGCATAATAGTCAAGCGACCGACATAAAAACTATGGAAGCTCATTACAAATCGTTTATTATCACAATCTTGACATTTATTCAAACAATATCTAAGGTGACTGATGACAAAACTGCTAAGTACTGGCGCGTTATGCTTCATCATAGCTACGACTTACTAGACCATACAAACAACTTGCTCTCAGCACCTATGTTCTTATCTGTAGTGAGAGGTCTGATGAAACATACTCTTCAGACAGTCAGAAGAAAGTCCATGGAACTGCTCAATTCAAAAATCCAGTTCAGTCCGGAATTATTCGCAGAAGTGGACCAGGAGTTATTGTTCTCCTTATTGCCTCCACTACTTGATATTGTTAAGACTATCGAAACAAAAGACGAAAACCTTAGTGAGACAGCAGCGCAAGAATTGGAACTAAATCAACAAACTGCTTTGCTATCCCTGAAATTGCTAACTAAAATGCTCGCAGCTGATAACCCTGAGCCGTTCAAAGATGTCCTTGAAACGGTCACCGATCATACATGCAATCCGAATATCCCTGGCAATGTGATGGCTTCGGTAGTATTATGCCTGGCGGAGTTATGCAGCAATCTCAAAGCCCATGCTTTGGCCAGTCTTAGGA
This sequence comes from Hypena proboscidalis, assembly GCA_905147285.1. Taxonomy (NCBI): domain Eukaryota; kingdom Metazoa; phylum Arthropoda; class Insecta; order Lepidoptera; family Erebidae; genus Hypena; species Hypena proboscidalis. The sequence continues at coordinate 19,751,593 of LR990130.1, read as the reverse complement.
AGTTCATGCCGGCTCTGATAAAAGTGCTCAAAAAGCAAAGAAAGTCGGAAACCCCAGAGTTGGTTCTGCTCAGTACTGTGACAGCCATTTCGAAGGTTATTGAAAGTTTGCCTCTGTTTCTCAGCCCATACCTACAGAAGATTTTATATGAGTACTCAATTTTGCTCGCTAAATGGCAAAGCCAAGATCAGGAGTGTAGTAAAGTGTCAGCTATAGTTACGAAGCTACTAAATATCAAGAAAAAGATCGCTGGGTCTATTCCACCGAGGGTTTTGATCCCAGTAGTCAGTGAAACTCACCAGATGCTGTTAGAAAAGGAAGATTTCGAAGCTATCGGTCCAGTCATGTCAGTCTTAGCTGACAGCTTCGCCAACGTGACGACGGCGGACTTCACAGCCTTACAACAAGACTTGACTACGTTCTTCTTAACAGCGCTTCAATTAAGGAGCGATGCTGTGGAAATGGAGGTCGATGCAGAGGTCATTGACCGAGCTGAGGATGAGGTGGTGAATGCGTTAGTTTGTCTGGTGCTAAAGCTGTCTGAGAATAGTTTCAGACCGTTCTATTTCAAGATCTATGATTGGGCCATAAGAAGTAATCTAGAAGGACATAAGGATAGGACTATTACATTCTATAGGTGAGTCTTCTTAAGTCTTTATAAAAAAAATACTTAATTTTATGATACACTGTTCGCGAATATCATTGTTTCTGCTCTTGGACTAGAATATTCAGGATAGTATAGACTCTTTGCAAAAATATATCAGTGCTATTTTAACAATCCTAAATGAAAAGGAAATGAAATATACTTTTGGATAATTATTATGGACAGCGAATATTATAATATTGTTTATTTTTTTTAGATTAAGCTGCGCCATCGCCGATAAACTAAAAGGCCTATTCGTCCTCTTCGCTGGCCATTTCGTCAAAAACGCTTCAGACCTCCTCGACGCTTGCAACATTAGCAAAACTGAGGACCTTTACTTCGAATCGGAACATAAATGCCTTATGCTCATCAAATACATTATTAAAACCCTTCATACAGTCTTCATGTATGATAGTCAAAGCTTTTTGAATAAAGATAGATTTGAAGCTATAATGCAGCCAGTTGTTGATCAACTTGAGAACACGTTGGGAGGGATTCAGCGCCTTAAATCGAGGGCGGAAGAGTATCTTATTCCTTGCGTGTCACAGTTTGCGGTGGCGACGGCTGATGATTCGTTGTGGAAGCTGCTGAATTATCAGATATTGTTGAAGACTAGGCACAATGATGCGGAGATTAGGTGAGTTTATATTTTTTTTCATTCTGCGACGTTTTTAGCGAATAACTAACGGTATGTGGTAACTTACAGTCTATGTAGATGCATCGTTTTATCTGAGGACTAATACAGCTCATTTATTTTATTTTATTTTTATTTGATAGGGAAACTTACAGCTAACTTAAGACTAGAAAAATAAACATAACATTATTAAGGCCAATTAAAAGTTGCCGCATATAAGCTTGATAGTAATTTTAGTGTCTGATCTTATCACTAAGCCGGAAAGTTAAAAAGGTGTATTCAAGCTCGAACTCGTTCACAAGAGCTTAACCGCCATCAAAAATGTACACAATATTGCAAACATATTTCATTTAAAGATTATATGTGACAAATAATTAATTTCTTATTTCTTTGTCCAGGTTGACAGCCCTAGACTGCCTGGTCGCCATGGCTACACAGCTCGGCAGCAGTTGGCTACCACTCTTGGCTGAAAGCGTACCATTCTTAGCAGAACTTCTAGAAGACGGTGACTCCAGAATAGAGGCATCCACTAAAGACGCCATCAGAAAATTGGAACAAATATTGGGAGAACCGCTTGAGAAATATTTTTAGAAGTGTAATATGACATACTTATTGAAGTAAAATTTTACAAAATATATTTTTAAAACGTAAGTAAGTACTTTTATTCCATTGGTAAACTTATTTTGGTTTTAATTAGCCATTTTGAGATAAACGCCATCTAGCGAAGTAATGAATGAAATGAAATAAGTGCCATCTATGATACCACAGTATAACTAACTAAAGTGATAAGGCTGTCTATGTCCAGATAGTACTTATATAAAAGCTGTAGATGGCGTTCATAACTTTCATACAGCGACATCTAATTCCCGAACCTAGAAAACTTTTTTTTTTGTGCAAACCTTAGTCCGCTTAAATATTATTATTTACTTTTGAGTAATAATTCTTTTTTTATATATTATATTCTTTATGCTGTTTATATTTATTTTTAAACATATTACATATTTTTATAAGTTCTGAGTTGTTTAATTTTTTTTTTTGTTTTTTGTTGTTTTGTTTTTACATTAGATATAGTATTGTCACCGGCGAGAACGAACTACATTTTTGTCTTGTCTACTTGTCTTGTCTGAGGATTGTCAATAAAATAATATTATAAAAAAATACATAATAATATGCCAATATTTTGTGATAAACTGATACAGATAACACGAACCCTTGACTTAAAATAAAAATATATATAAAAAATAAATATGGCAGGTAAAAGGGGGTATTCACAAAAGTTCTCCACATTCAGCTTTTACGAGAATACCCAGTCCATTAATTAATCTTGTAATACCCTCGGTTTATCGTCTGGTTTAATGTCTGCTCTGCGGTGTGTCCTCGAGCTACTAATTACTAAACCATGTGTTAGGAAAAGTTTCATCATTTGAGGTTTGTCCTTTGGTAATTCAGCCTTTTGATAGTTTTGGTATTAATTTGTACAGTTGGTTGGACTAAAGCCGGTTTAATTGGTATCAGGTATACATTCTTTAAACAATTTTATTAAGAAGCTAGCTTTTGCCTGCGACTTCGCCCGCGTGGCATTCTTTATATTAAGTAGAAGCGGCCGGTAGGAGTACGGTGATAATAAAAAATATAGGCATATAAGGCCGTTTACTGTATTCTTTCAATGACTGTATTCAACACAGGTATAAAGGGCGAGATGTTAAATAATAATACTAAAGTATTTCTTACTTTTTAGTAGATTTTTGTAAAATTAAAGACCGTTTTTTTCGTAAAATCATTTGTATTGATGATATACAGGGTTTCACACTGTTTTTTGAGTGCCGCTTGACTAGCCCTTTCTCCAGTTGCTATATAGTTTATCGTTGTCTTCTGTAACACTTATATAATTATATTACTTAGGTATATTAGGTTTATCTATCTAAGCCTACTTAACACAAGAGATAATGACATCTGTACCTAAGTGAGTACACATTATTTCTATTGACTAAATCTTCACCAAGGTCGTAAATTTTAATAAAGTAGATACAAAGGACAAAAAAATACGTCTTGTAAATGCAACTGGTGATTAAATTAATTAATGTTAAATGTTCCAAACAAATTAATGTCAGCGTTAAATGCTTTGAGGATTGTTACTGTTGCTAACTTTCTATTTTATCTGCGACTCTACGCCCTTTTTGTGTTAATACTGAAATTAAAGTTTGTTTATAGTACAGTTTAATTTAATTATTTATCTATATTAAATTACATAACATCATGCCTATATTACCCAAAAGGGTGTGGCAGAGGTGTACAACGCCCTCATTTTACCTGTTCACCCGCTATCCCATGGGACCTTAACATAGCAGGTGAAATATGGCTGTTGTACACCTTGGCATATGCCATGTTATTTTATAAGTCTTGCATTTTAAGAATTGCAATTCCTTATCAGAGGACCGATACGTAAAATTATGGTCATTGATTTTGATAGATCTTTAACTTGATAGATCAGCGGCCCCTAAAGGCAAACTTTAAAGTCAACTAGAACAAAATAACATAATTGTTTTTCAATATTCTTGATGCTATGTAAGTAGGTATATATTTTTCTTTGTGAACTAGACCGGGAGAGGCATGACCAGCGTCGCATCTTTAACCTGCCGTCAATAGCAACGCTTATACTACAGTTTTACGTCGTCTGGTGTAGAGATTAGGTCTTGGAATTACTAGTACATGAGGCATAGCATCTTAGTCCTAACTAAGATGTAATGTTGCATCTGATTCTGCAATCTACTTTTGTGGAATGTGAATGTTCATTGCCTGTAGTTGCCAGCCATCTTTAGCACGGCTTGCAATTCTACTATGACGTCAGTATAACTTAATTATTAACATAAAAAAAAACTTTATTTTTTCTTTTTCTTTATTTTTACGTTTCAATGTAAATAACCACGTCATAGTGAGCAGTGGCAAGTGGCAAGTTCAAAATCCTTCGTAGGCGTCGTATAAAAAAACGTTTCCAGCACTGAATAATAAAATTCTAATAATAGAAAGAATGAAGACTTACCACGATGTCGGTAGCAATCAGGAATATGTATTTCCCAAAACTTATTTGCGATAGACCCTTTTTCATCTTGATACGTAACTTTCCCATTTCTTAAGCAAACATCTTTAAATAAACATCCCGTAACTGAAGATAGATAAGTGTTTTGAAGATATTTATGTTATACATAAATATCTTCAAAACACTTATGTTGTTGTTTGTTGAATGTTTTGGCACTTCGAGAAAGATGTAAGTTGTTTTGATTAATGATGTATTTAAAACTTTTTAAAGTAAATATTTAGTGAGCGAAATCAAATTTACGACCTACGTGTAGCGTGTTTTTACTATATTTGCTTTATGTTGTAAGTACATGAAAAAAATTATTGTGCGTAATTTAAAACGGCTAACGGTTGGTTGGTAGTTTTAAGGTTTCGTAACAGAGAACGTTATAGATTCCCCATGTCCTTCTGTCCGTTTGTCCGAGGCATAGCGTCGAAACCATTTGTGCTAGAAAGCTGAAATTTTGCATAGATAATTATTATGTTTGTTAACTATTTCAAGAAAGTGGTGGAATAAAATCTTCTTTTTTTGGATACATGCAAAGTGGGGATAAGTTTATTTTTCTGTCTCGTGCATAATTTAGGGTATCATTAGATAGGTCTTTTAAAAACGTTGGGGTTGCTGGAAGTGCTTTTTGATATCGAGATCGGTTATCAAAATAAATAACTTTAAAGAGATATTTTTTGATGGAGTAACCCCTCCCTCCCCCACTTAAAAGTTAAACTGGCTCCAAAAATATGTAAAAATATCGTATCAGTAATGAACTTTCAAAGAATACTAAAGCGACTAGCTTCACTTTATTAGTTCAAGTGTAATAGGGGTTATTATATAATAATTCGTAGATACATAATTATCATATCATATTTCTTTTTTTTTAAGTTGTGTTATATTTCTATTTTATTTTAATTTTATTTTCTTCATTTAAATCGCGCCCTAATTGTAAGGTTATGACCAAGCGATGTTTACATTAGTTTTGTTCGCACCAAATTGTTATACAGTCACTAGAAGCGAAAACTTGTTATTGGCTTTATGGTCCCTAAATTATTGTTATTTAAGTTATACTAGCTGTAAGTTTTCCATATGATAAATAAATAAATAAATAAATAAATAATCCCTTCAAAAACTTTTGGAAATAATGACTTGTATGAAGATGTTAAATGTTTAATATACCTAGCTGAAATAATACAAGTCCAAAGTGAAGTCCAAATACGTTGGAATGTAACCGCTAATAACGGAACCTTATGGTGTTGGCCCAACACGCACTTGACTTGTTTTAACCTTATGTTATAATAGTTACTTAGTTCATGAAACTAAATAAAAGTTAACATCAAAATTGTATTTCATAGCACTCATTAAAATTTTTAGCTCATTATATTCTTTTCCTGTTATTTCCTTTTGCTCATTATGAAATGAACATTGTTAAATATATGACACCAAAATAATTTTTAACAAAAAAAAAAACCGACTTCAAAAAGTAGGTAAACTAAAAAGCAAAAAATAAATTTACTTCGCACAAAATAATACGTTTTTTCATTTAGTAAAATAGAAATTATTAAATAATTATTTTATAATTCTGAAGTCGGTGCCAAGTAAATCGGATAATTCAGAACTAATATTCAGTCAGAAAATAGTTGTTAGAAAGATTAGTCTATACAGAGTTATTGTTTATTAAATCATGACCTCATATTATGAATATACATAAGTAATATTCAACGTCTCGCCTCATCTGTGTATAACTTGAAAGAATACAGTAAACGGCCTCAAGGAGCCTATATTTAAAGAATTATCCCCGTACTTCTAACCGTTGAGGAGTTGTACCTTCCAGCATCAGCTCAGCAACATAAAATGCTGTCTACTAGATGCAAATATCCGAGTAGCTTTAGATAATATATAAAAAACAATATAGAAGCCTTTTAAATTTGAGGGTTGCCCTCGATTTCTCTAAGATCCCATCATCAGAACGTGACTTGAAAAAAATGGGACCACATGACAAGTATATCCTATCAAACAAAAAAAGAATTTCTCAAATCGGTCCAGGCGTCTTCGAGTAATCGGCGAACAAACATAAAAATAAAAAAAAAAACATACAACCGAATTGAGAACCTCCTCCTTTTTTTGAAGTCGGTTAAAAATACACTACATTGTGTATTTTGGTGTATATATACATTTTGAATTTGAAGGCTTAATGGCAGCAGAAAAACTGAACCAAACTGTGCTGGCAGTGGTAGAGTGGATTTCTTTACAAAATGTTAATGAGGAAAATCCTATGGGAATAGGGTTGGTAGACGACGCAAATCTTCTTCGTCGTGTCGATGGCTGAGTCAAATTTTATTTTGACTTGCCATCGTGGTGTAAGGATTAGCCAATTCGCTTTGGAGAACTCGCGAATTGCCCAGGGTGCACCGGACGTAGGGCGTCGGTCTGTACGTCACTCGGGGAGGCTCCTTTCATGCACCCCAAATAAGAGTATACAAATAATAATATATCTAGTACTATTTTTATTAAAACTGACGTGAGTTTGTAACATTATTAAAATTATGAAATACGGGTGTTACTCACGTAATGTTGGTCTATTTAGTCGACCGCGGTTTCGCCTATATGTCTCAGTGCAAGACTGGCTGCGACTCAGGCGCGACGTATCGCACTCTCTTGATAATGCCTAGACATATAGGCGAAACCGCGGTCGACTAAATAGACCAACATTACGTGAGTAACACCCGTATTTCATAATATCTAGTACTGTCTCGATAGTCTAGTGGTTAGTGTATGCGCCTAACATAACATCACGCCTGTATTACCCAGAAGGGTGTGGCAAATGCGTACAACACCTTCATTTCACCTGTTATGTTTAGGTCCCATAGGATAGGGGGTGAGGCTATTGTCATCCACCGGGCACAATTCCAACTCCGTCCTTCTTATTGTGAATTGCCTGACGGAAGGTTCACAAATAACTCTTTTGCCCGACCCGGGAATAGAATCCGAGACCTCGCGGTGAGAGGCGGTAACCACTGGACCATCGAGGCAGTTATTATACGTACATAATGTAGTTTATAATATATTTGTTCGTAACTACAGCTAGGGCAGCCTACAGCTTGTTTTTTGCTAACGGACGTATAGTCCACCAGATGGTAATTCAAATTCAAATCATTTATTTTCATAGGCCCCAGGAGGCGCTTGAACACGTCAAAATATTACAAACAAATGATATAAAAATAAATTATAACTAAAACTAAATTATACTAATTACAATGATTTGAATAACCGGGGCTTAGATTAATTTTAATCCAATTGTTTAGAATCAGATTATCGATTATCGTCGCTTCATTTGAGGACTATGGTGTTATGCCTCATGTGCCAGTAATTTCAAGGCCTGAGTTCACAACGAAACCGGCACACAGAAATGTAAGCACTACGATTTGGCGGCAGGTTAAAGGTGAGACGGTGGTGCTGCCGCTATCGAACTCGTTCACAAGAGCCGTAACACTATCAACTGATACATAATATAGAAAGAAAAATCTTCTTTCCTAATCCTGATTAATTATAGTTATGCGGGCTATAAGGAATGAGGGGTTATATAACGCTATTGGCAACATTTCACGGCTAAATTACTAAAGTTAGTAGGGCACAAATATCAAGAACGAACGATTCATCATCGACTTAAAAACTTGGTTTTTTGAATTTTCACATAAATTTTGAGGTTATATGAAAAAAGTGTAAACACAAAAGTTTTAGATCTTTTTATTACCAACAACTTTGCAATTCGACTTTTTTCCATAGGACTTTTAGTTTTGCCGGAAATCGAGAAAACCGATTTTTACCCTTAAAAACTAACCCCCATCCCCTTCCCGACCTCAGAACGCCCGTAAATTATTTTTCCTTTCAAACTTCAAACTTCAAACTTCTTTTATTAATTGCAAACATGGGTAAGGTACATTGGTGGTATAACATTATTATTTTCATTTCATTTTTATAATATTCTCCTCCTTGTCTAATAGGTTTCATCCTACTATTATTTTTTTCAGTTTTTATTATTTTTAAAGGCTTCTACCCTGGTCTACAGAGATAAGCAAATACAGTAAAAATTAAAATTATTTTGCCTTTGCCCAGTAGTAGGACAAACTAAATTAATTAAAAAACATATTTAACTGAAACTCAATTTCTTAAATGCTTTGGAGCTTAGATCCTCGAATGTATATTTCACAGTAACCCTAACTTAGAAACAAAGATAAATCTGAGCACATAAATCAACGAAAACAGAAAGCAAATTACTTGTACAGTTTATTTTCTTGGCGGACACTCTACCGTGCACTTAAATTAATTAGCTCTTATTTTTTAAAGCAAGCATTTTCAGTATTAAGTGTTCACTTAAAGAAGTCTGTAAAACTGGTTATTATCATAAAAATTGTGAAGTATTACACTTGTTTGTTATTTTATAGCTGTTTCGAAAGTTTTTAAGTACTTTTGAAGAGTTTCATGTTAGCACAATAAATATATTGTAAGTGCATATTATTATTATTTAACGTAGGTATAATTTTATTTATTTAACTTTATGCACTTAAATGTACAAAGGCGGGACCTATAATACTAAAAGTATTCACTACCAGTCCACCTTTGGGTCATGCAGAGATGTAAATAGTTGGTGCAGTTTTAAAAAACGTGTGAGGACTAGATATGAATCTAATATAATAAATTACTAGCTATATAAAAATACTTTATGACTGTGGGACTGCGCTGGGCATGTTTGTCGGATGCACCCAGAATGCACGCCACACTGCAGAAGCCGACAAGAACACACTGGCTTGGACACCTTGCTGGGAGGCAGGGAAAAGAAGGCCACAAGGAGAGACAAGTGGAAAAAAAATGGGCGAGACATTTGCCCAACAATGGGACACCACGGGTGAATAGGCTCTGTCGGAATAATATAAATCAAACAGAAGGCTGTATCAAAACAGGTTATAATGCCATAAATCAGTCCTTACAAGATCGATACATCAAATTAATCGAAACAAAGAAATGCCCGTATGCTCTCGCGTTGGTAAGCCGAGACTGATGTGTGTCGGCGCGCGCACAGTCGTAGGTTCGATGTCCCGCGTCCTGCGCCGACACGGGTAAATAAAACAAAAGTATATATTTTTGTTAGATATATATAAATGTGTCTACGTACTCTAAAGGCATTCCTTCAAGTAAAATTAAGTTTGTCCAAGCTTTCTTTTTTTGTAGGTTAATTTCCAATCCAACAGTTTTACTTGTTACGAGTATATCTAGACAAAGCAACGGTATATTGATTCAAATTGTCTTGCATCTTTTGACTTCAGGACTTAGAATAAAATAAATGCCTCACATACTAGTAAAGCCTCATTCACATTACGAAACAATTGCATGAAATGAATGCATGCATTTTAACAGCTGTTGTTTACAATTTAAATAGTTGTCCTATCATAAGCTCGTTGACAAAAAAACCTACCACCTATAACCATAATTAACCAACTTAACTTAACATTGGTATCATAATACACATCATTCCATTTCCATTTAATCTATAACATGTGGTTCCGTAGTACATGTAATTCGTCAGGCACAAAATTCGCGTGGAGCAGACGTATGCATTAGTTCAATTGGATTGCTATGAATCTCGCCTCGTGGAATATGGAAACTGTCAAGCTGGAGTCGGCAGCTCAGGTAATTGGATTAAGGAATTATGTGAAGTAATTTTACTGACAGTACTTGAGCGATAGGTAATAAGTTTATTTCAATTTGAAAATTGTAAAATGAAAGATATTTTTACGTCATCGCCAGCGAGCTCATCCTCACAAGCTGAAGAAAATATCTTCGCGCACATTACAATTCCAGAGGAATTTTCTGCCACACACGATCAAGTTGAGGAATGAGCACCTTGGCAAGGTTTTCCCTAGAGATTACAGCATGGGAGGGAACTTGGGTTCTGTAAAAAGAGTGCAAATAGGTTTTTAAAGGGTTGGCAACGCACGAGTGAGGCTCCTGGCAAGTGTCCATAGGCTACGGTAACTGCTTACCATCAGGCGGGCCGTGTGCTTGTTTGCCACCTTAGAAAAATAAAATTTTGTTGTACAAAAAAAAACGACTTCAATTCCAAAAAAAGCACAAAAATGTAAGAAATACTTAAGTAATATTCAACGTCTCGCCTCATCTGTGTATAACTTGAAAGAAAACGGCCTTAAAGTGCCTATATTTAAATAACCGTACTCCTAACCGTTGAAAGCCTTTGAAATAAAAATAAATACAACCAATTTGAGAACCGCCTCCTTTTTAGTTGGTCGTCGCTTAAAAATAAAAATAAAAAAGGCTCATGGGCCTGAATTCTTGGTATATATTGGTTCTTGATACCAAGCAAATGATAGGCGTATTTTCAGACAAGGTAGCTACATACCTATTACGAAAAATATTTTAATAATTTAGTCGTTAATGTAGTGAGCTAGTTGATAGATATATTATTACCAGCATTTCACCAAAATGTTTATTTATTTACGCGGAGATGCTTTACATCCGACATTATAAAACGGGTCTGAGGGTTGTATAAACTTGTATAATAGAGTAGAGTGTGTGAGAGCTTCTCTCAACAAAGAGGAACACAAACAAAGGTCTTTTAACTTGTAAATAGTTTGACAGGGTAATTTAAAAAAATAAAGATATCCTTTTAAGAATCATTCTAATCAAAATGTTGTTGTGTTTGTAATAAATCTTACAAAACGAATATGGACCCGCAATCAACGCAAATAATGCTGCCAAAACTCGCGGGGAAGGAGGGGAAGTAAATTGTACCGTGCTAATGTCGCACTAATAATAGGATTTGACAGTTAGTTTTGTTCGGCGTGCCAGAGCAGCGCTCTTACAAATTTGGCTTATTGCTCTGAGGCTGTTTTAGATAGCTTTGATAGATAGATTGGCTTGTAACATCAATGTTATTTTAGTGACTGTAAATAGCCGTTGCCGAATCGCATATTAAAAGGTTGTATCTTCAAAATTGCCAAGCATAAGAAAAATATTGACGTGATAAAATAAGAACTAAATAATATTCTTCTTAACTTAGGAAGAAACTATACTTAGGTTCTTTTATTTACATCATTTTTAAGTACAGCATTAAACCTTACCTAAATAATCCTAAATTATCTATACCTGTCACAATTTCAAAATCTACTTTAAAAGTGTCCTCGATTCAAGTATTTTTAAAATTGCCCCATATGTTATAATAGTTAGTTGTGTATGTTATTGTGGTCTAACTAAACCCTCTGTGTATCCACGTCTGGTTACTCATGACATTTCTTAGTGACAGACGGCATGCACCGCACTCAAATATTAACAAGGGCTATTTTCATACCTTTGTTTTGGTTGTGAAACAAATCTTATAATGTGTTAGTAGTTAAGTTTGTTGGCGAATGGGTAGTGATCACGGATTGAGAGGGTCTATATCGAAATTCATTAATTTTTCTTAATTTTTTTTCTTTTTCTTTATGTCTATCGTCCTCATACGTCCGTTTTTGTTCATATCTTCAGCAGTCTAAAAAATCTTTTCACTCCAATTATTTTTCTCCACCTGTACAGAACTAACGCCAGTGACACAGTTATACAATCTTAAGCTAGTAAAAGCAAACATGTTTCTTAACTAACAACTTTCTTACCTCACAAGACTACGTCTGCTCAAACATTAATTAAATATTCCATACATACAAGAATCTTTTGAAACTGTAGTGTACCTTTTCATAAGGTTCACCTTCATGCGGATCTCTAAAATATAATATCTACGCTAGAAGCGCTGTTTCAATTTAATTAAAAATACTTCGTACCGTTGCCAGTTTATGGTTTATGCATTTTCTTTTGATTTTGAAAAGGTGGAAACTCGTGTTAGTTATGGTGGGTAGATATGAATATGAGTATTGAATAAGGTTTTAATCTGAAAAAAAACCAGCTATATTGCGTCTTAGGTAAAAAAAAGTAGTACTGTTTGAAAATGTCTATTCGGTTATGGGTTTTGACAACTCCCTTATCAACCTTTTAAATTTTTTAAATTTTTTTTTTATTTGGTTTTATAAAATATAAAATAAAATGAATAAAAATAAAAAAACAATATTTAAAAGGTTGATAAGGCCACCTGCCTTATTTTATTTATATTATTTTATATTTTATTATATTTTTTAATCGCACTTTAATCTATCTTTACAGGAACTTAAATCTAATGCGATAGAAAAGAAAATCTAAATGAAAATAATAAATTAAACTTATTATATATTACTTAAATATCTAATTAACATTTTTAGATATTACAATCGCTATCATATTATGAAGAAAGAAAGAAGAAAGAAAGAAAGAAACATTTATTTTGGCAAATCATAATCTTAATATAACCTATAAAACTACTTATAATAAAAATTTAATTGATGTGCCAAAAAAGGTACACACCTCAGCATACTACTGCAGCACATCAGCACTACAGCGCTGGTATTCTGGTGCGCCCTGATTGCGAGTAAAGGTAGCGCGACATTCGTCCTAATGATGACAAATTTAACAGAATATACAAATATAATTATAATTACAAGTTATAGAAAAAATAAAACAAATAAAAAATAAAAATAATAATAATAAAAATACTCGACAATAAAAACAAATGACACCACAAAACCTCAAAAACCGAAAAATATGGAATGCACCCATAGCGTTCGAGTGGTTTGACATATGTCGCGAAAAGTCAGGTTTAACTCGGGGTTCTCATTTGTCCCTATCGTCCTTTCAAAACAATGAAAACCAAGCCAAACATAATTTTTTCTCGTAACAACATACACAAAATCAACACAATTATCACTAAGTTCATTAGTATTATATATAGAAAAGCTTGAAAAATGTATATAGTTTATGTGATTTTCGCAGTAAGTGTGTGTTCTGTGTGAAATAGTTACTTTAAAGTTTTCATAGTTAAGGTATCAAACCTTTTATAGTAGAAAAGTGAGCTACTAAGTGAAGCAACCGCATTCATGCTATTATGGAAATAACTATAAGCATATGTGTGGACAACTAGGTAAGCCATTCATAACATTTGTTGTTGTTCTAATAGGTATCTTTTGTACACATTTTTAAAACCGAATACTGATTTGCAGGCACGCTGTGGTGGCAACAAAACATTCCAGATAGATGCAGCCATGAAAGAAAAGCTGCCACGGTATGCAGCTGTGCGATGTGAAGGTGTCGAGATAAGATATTCGGATGCTCTTGTTTTATGCTGATTGAGATCCCTTGACCAAGCCAGCTTTTTTACCAGATAGTCTGGTCTTGCAGTGAGTACAACCCCAAATAAAAGTGTTGCCAGGTGTAGTTTTCTGCGAGACTCCATCTTCATTAACCCTCCTTTGTTCAGATATGGGGTGACATGTGTACGTGGTGGTATGTGAAAACAAAACCGCGCACATGCATTTTGCACTCTTTGGATGAGTCTCTCACTCCTGCCCAGCAAACATGGACCATAAACTGTATCAGCATAGTTTAGCTTGGAAAGAATGAGAGTCTCACACAGCATGATCCTTATGTCCTCACTGAGGTATCCACGCACCCTGTATAGCATCTTCAGCCGGTAAAAGCAGTTACATACAGCTTCCTGCACATGGGTCTCAAACTGCAGTTTCCCATCAAAAACTAGCCCAAGATTGCGTGCCTCTAGCACTTTCTCAATGGGTGCCCCCTCCATTCTGATTTGAGGCCTCTCATGGTTAATTTTTTCAATTATTGTATTCGTCCCCATGACAATAAATTTTGACTTAGTGGGATTTAGTGTTAAAGAATTTCTTCTTGCCCATTCTGCTACTCTGTCTAAGTCTTCATTTATATGTTTTACAGACCCATTGGTGTCCTGCGGCCTGAAGGACAAGTACAGCTGCAGATCGTCGGCATAGAGATGAAATTTGCAGTTCTTGATGGAGTTTGTTATGTCTGCAGTGTACAATATGAATAATAGAGGACCCAGAATAGAGCCCTGCGGGACGCCTCTGGTCACTTCACATAAGGAAGATGACATCTTATTACCATCTTTATCATTAGATAGTTGCACAAATTGGTGTCTGTTTGTGAGGTAGCTATGGAACCATTTTACTGTGTTTTTACTGCAACCATAGTATGATAATTTGGATAAGAGAAGTGAGGTATCCAGACCATCAAAAGCACGGGAAAAATCAAGTAGGGTGAGAATTGTCCCCTTCCCCTGGTCTCTAGCCTCAAGGATGTTATCTACCACATCTATTAAGGCAGTAGAAGTACTGTGTGCCTTCCGAAAACCTGACTGACAAGTTGGTAATATTTTGTGCCTTTCCAAGTATTCCCTCAGCTGGGAGCACACAATAGTCTCCAATATTTTTGATAGGCAAGGGAGGAGGCTTATGGGTCTCAGATCCTTAAGACTAGAGGGACATGCTGCTATACATTATACCTATCAATAAAATCATTGATACATAATAAATAAAATTATTATCATTTCTATTATCAGTCGTATCATAACAAATTATACAATATTTGATCTAAATGCCGCAAATTCAATTTTAGATATTCAGAGCAAGCAACCCACATAAAAAAATAATAACGCGCCCATGCTCGTTCTCGTTCCTAATTTATAAGTCAGTAGTACCACAATTTGTTTGCAATAACTTAGTGAGCCTATTGTTTTGTTTGTCTGGTTTGTGGCTCTGGCAACACAGAGACTTAATCTGCTTTAAAAATCTAGTACCTCCTAAAGTCTAGAATTAAAGTACCTACTGTGGAATTATTTCGTTTCAGTGCCTTCGACATACGGACACAGAAAATGATAAGCGGATTTTAAGTATATTTTTTGTATTTATTTTATTTATTTACTGATGGTCTAGTGGTTAGCGTATACGTCTCGGGTTCGATTCCCAGGTCGTGCTTTTTTGTGAACTTTTCGTCAGAAAAGTCACATTAGCAGCACGGAGTTGGAATAGTGCCCGGTGAATAGCGATAGACTTACCCTATCCCATGGGACCTAAACATAACAGGTGAAGTGTGACTTTTGTACTCCTCTGTCACACCTTTCTGGGGGGTGCGCCAAAGTTCACCTAAAGTTTCAACTCCGATAATTGGAGATCCGAAAATGTTCTTCCTAACTTTTTTCATTCTAACAATTACAATTCCTAACCACTCTGTCACTAATGTTCATAATTCGAAGCATTCATCTTCCTAATCTCGGTAGCAATAAACATCTATTGTACTTTTATTAGTTTTCCTAAATTTTTTCAACATAACCATCTTTTACACTATTATTCAAAGTCATATCTTTTGTTTAGGTTTTTTTTTATTCATAATAATCAGTATTATATACATTAATTTTACGTAACTTTTACCACACAACAGTTTTAGTTTTTTAATTATTTAGTTATTTTCACATAACATGTTTAGACATATAAGACTAATAGTACCATGGTACAAGTAGTTAAATACATGTTTTCATATACACATTTCAATTAAATTAGTTTAATATTAGCGGCTATAGCTTTAAAATATTCACTTTTATTGGTGTGTTCTGGTTTAGGTTAGGTTAGAACTGTGACCACAACGCACGAGCCGAGCGAGCGAAGCGAGCGTGCCGCGGCAGCGGTCGGCGAAGTGCCAGAACCGAATCGGTCTTATAGTTATTGGTTTAGGTACAGTTAAAACTGCGGTATAAACTCCCAGGCCATAAACATAACCGTAAATGAGTCGTTTTGAATTTTATTCATTTTAGACAAAAGTCAGTAAAACGACCTTTAATCATTCTAAACAGTTCGTTTTTTAGACATAATTATCTTACTTCAACTTAGCAATAGACACAACTTAGTACGTTATGTAAAGCATACCCCCTAAATAATAATCATACCCTCAAATTAAAACTATAAATATCATCTTCTTCCCACATATATTTTTTATTACACTTGGTAAATGTTTCTTTCTGAGTATGAGTAAAAATATTATGGTAATTTATGTTTAGGGATAAAAGCGTTATGATAAAAAAAGTAGAAGTTAAAATATATTTACATTAATGATATTAGTAATAACAATTTTCGGAAACATCAGTGTTATGAACATCGCCGGTAGCACTACAAATAGTATGAATGAAAACATTACGATGAAAAATTTTAGGAAGAGTGATCATTCGGATTACAAATCGTTAGGAAGAACAATTTCGGGAAAAGAACTTTAGGTGAGCCAATATGGACCCCTTTCTGGGTTATATAGGCGTGATGTTATGCTATGTTATGTTTATTTATTTACTGAGAAATATACATGTTGGATCTTAAATTAAACTAAGTTAATACCTTAATCTTCATTCAATAAGACACTGTCAGTAGATCTCGTACCCAAACATAAATATGAATCATTTCGCATGAGTCTCTGCGCTAAATCAAAACTACTTGAAAACAAAGAGACTCAAATACTATTTATATACATACACAGTCTATCTTTGAATCATACTATCTTTCACCCCCGATGTTTTACTCAAGTTGTCATGTAATTTACATAGACATATCGAATGTCAATAAAAAGGAGTTTCTGTAATTTCCTTGGCTTGCAGCTATCTCTATTATTCTTTACAGCAATTTGTATTACGAGTCGTCCAATAGTTTGGTTGTCAAAGAATTACAGACAGACTGAACTAGAAATCAGAAATCCACTGCTACATTTATAATTATCTAGCTTCCGTCCGCATAAGGTCTCATCGACGTCCAAATTTCATAAAAATCAGTCCAGCCGTTTAGGTGTGAAAGCGTAAAAGACAGACCGACAGAGTAAGTTTCGAAGGATAGAATTAGTTGGGATGTTAGCAAGGATAGTGTTATCATCTATAACTAGGTAAATACCATCTCTAAATCTTCCTATTTTTTTTATCAACTCTAAGTAGCATGCTTTTCATCTTCTGTGTCTGTATTTTAGCTAAATAAGTGAATGTTCACGCTATTCCACCACAAGCTGCAAACAGAAATTGGATCCACGCCAGCCGCAAATCTGATAACTACGACCTGATATTTTAACTAATTCGCCAAAAACAGAGGTAGATAAAGGATAGGATTTCTTTTATCTTTCTTTTATACCGTGTGAAAGTTATAGCAGGGCATTTCCTTTTCTTTTCCCTGAAGTAGCGATAGCCGAAGACCGTAGGACTGCGAAGTCAAAGGTCTCGGGTTCGAACCAACGCCGCACATCTCTCTCAATAAATCGTTAAGATGCATCTTTTCGAAGATATGTGTGTATTTATCATATAAATAATCGCTAGTTAAAGTAAAACATCGTAAGGAAACCTACTAGCCTGAGAGTGCCTAAAAAGTGCTTAAGTGTGTAGTCTACCAATCCGCACTTGGCCAGCGTGGTGGACTATGGCTTAACCCTTCTAATCATGAGAAGAAGTCCAACTAATTATATACCCTGAAGAAATGTGCTTAGTTAGTGTTGCTTAACTAAGCAACACTTATATAACTATATAGATCGATCTTTGATACATGTATTGATGGATGATCCCTTTTGTTTTAGCCGGTTTACTATCGCAGACGTTATGCGGGTAGTTAAAAGTTTAGACATCCCATATTTGATACAATCAAAAATATTGTACCGCTGAGAAGTCCTGAATCCATGAATAAACTGCTCTTATCTAGGATATTTTAGTAAGAATTATAGAAATATTTATAATATTTATCATAAAACTAAAAGATCAGACCATCAAGGATTTGCCTCAAGGGGCTGAATAAAACTAGTAAAAGTTAATAAATGTCGTGAAATGAAAAGCTATTGTTTTAATTAAGTTCTTTCCTTCTTCTAATAAAATAAGGAATATCTTTGTCGAAAGGAATAAGAAATAACGGTTCCCGAAGGCAATACAAAGACAATAGGGTAATTATTTTTATTTTATTACTCAATTTATTTATCGCTTAGGCATTAGGCCTTCGTGGCTTCTTTATAATTTATATCTGATCCCTTGAGACATTCTTTTAGTGACCGTGGCCTTCTGCTTATTGAGGTATGCCATTATCGAGGTCTTTATTGAATTAGAATGGCCTTGAAAGGGTGAGTCGATTATTACATACGAGTGAGTATATTATGCGAAGAATTATAGAGGAGTTTGACACCCGTTTGTCAAGTTGTACAAAGTGCGATGAAAATTATTGTTTATGACAACAATACAAAGTTTTGCTCTACGGGACGTGGGTTGTTTGTTTATTGTATCTAATAAGAGTATGACCTGTTCGTTACGATGACAGTCGAGTTTCAGGTGCCGGCAATGTATGAGTGTGACGTCACATTTTTATGGAATCCGCCACAAATAAAGCTTTAATTTTCCTTATAAATAGACCATAATGTATTTTTTATTTTTTGAGCTGTTTGTCAGAACAGTTTATCTTTTAAAGGGAAAGGAGGAGACGCCCTACTCGAACAAAAATTAGCTGTTTAAAGTTAATTATCTCACATAAGGATACCTAAATCAAAAAAAGTCTATATGCAACCTTTAAATGTTTTTAAAATACCTATCTAACAATACCCCACATTATGGAGTACGCGACAGAAAAAAAATCTATCCCACTTTATATGTAGGGGATTAACCGAAAAAAAATATTTCAAGATTTTATTCTATCACTTTCTTGACATTGTTAACATATATTATATTCATGCAAAATTTAGCTTTCTAACACTTACGGTTTTGACGTTATGTCTCGGACAGACGAACAGATGAACATGACCAAACTATAAAGGTTCCTTGTAGATACAGCAGAACCCTAAAAACTGGAAAATACAAAACTTTTACAGCGTAGCTCATCAAGCTAAAGTTTTGACTTCAGAAAGGCGTGTCTATTAAAATAGTTGGTAACTTTTATAACTTTACGCCGAGGCTAAATCATTAATTACTTTCAGCGTAGAGGAAAGAAATAGTAGTTTGCGTCAACCATAATAATAAATAAATTTTAATCGCTACAATGCTCTTTGTATGGAAACTCAATTACATATCAACTAATTAGCACAAAAATCTACAAAATGGTGATCAATCTTCAACTTAGATTGCATACAATATCATTACTTAGACAACCTATCCTTCGGGAAATATTTATTTTATCTAATAGGTATTAACAATCTTAAAAATTTAATAATACAAAACAAAATCATACCTAACTATGTACAGTTGAGAGAGAAATAGATCTAAAAAATATAAAATACATAATAAATTAGTCCGACTATTATTGTACCGATAGTCGTATATATAAACGGATAAAAAGCAAATTGTGAGGAGGTTCCTCTCTCTGGAGCCCTATAACCAACGGTAACTTGGTCCCAATCGATGCGGGTGGGGTACTATTTTTTATACTTTTTGTACTTTATCTTTTCGTTCTCGAAATGCTGGCTTATATTTCGGCCATCGACTTATTATCGCGATACTACTCGGTAATGCTGCCAGCGTTTTGGGAACGAGGCATCCAGCATTTTGACAGTGACTTACTAAGTTTAGATTAAGTTATTAGACTATTTTAATTTAAGATCTAATAATAAGATGTATTCTTATTCTGTAAATAAAGATGTTAAAATAAACTTTATATTTTAAAATGTCGAATTTTATAGTTTTATATTTTTAAATGTACTTTACTTTTATAATTTGTATTTAAACATAAACAAAATGAGAGAATAAATTGACGAGAACATTAGTCTTTCAAGACTCAAAAAAAAACTATTAACGACTTTTTTCAACATGTAATCATTCTTGTAATAAAAAGCTTCGACGCGACGCAAGGGTCTAGAAAATTCTTAAATCTATCTCCTAAAGATTTTCACAAAGCGTTGATGGTATTACAAGCCAAATTATATAACTTACTAGCTATTACCCGCGACTTCGTCCGCGTGGAATTCGTTGAAATAAGTAGTAGCTTCTCCCGCGCTTTGACCCGCCTTAAACGTTACTGCGCCGCTCCCGTGGAGTTTAGCGTAACGTAAATATTAAAGAACCTTTACTTAGTCGAAGCGAAATCGAGTTTTGCTCACTGAAATAACTCGAAGCTAAATAAAGTTTTGTTTAATCACTGTTTTCATACGACAAAGAACTACTTTTCGAGCTGCTGAAATCTTTTTTTTTCATAAACTGTTTGCGCAAGTAAGTTGGACTATGTAGCAGGAATTTAAACAAAACCTAATTGCTAGTAGCAAAAGAACGGTCGATTGAAGAAAACAAGATCCGTCTAGGAAGAATCGTTTAAAGAATATACAACAAGGATTACTCATTGGCCAGTACTGTAAGCTTGCTGTAAGCCTTTGAAGTGCTTGCCCGAGGCAGAGGGATTATGCTCTCTGTACATACACGGTGAACTACGATTGCTGTAAGGTTTTAATCTTAGCGCTTTAATAAAGTTCCTTTTCAATTAAAAGGTACTTGTTATTAACCGACTTGATGAAAATAAGAAGGTTTTCAATTCGTTTCATTTTTTAATGTTTTTTTTTTATGTTTGGACCCCAATTACTCGTAGACGCCTGAATCGATTTGAGAAATTCTTTTATGTGTGAAAGGGTATTCTTGTCATGTGGTCCTATTTTCAGCAGGTCACGATCTCATGATGGAATTTTAGAGAAATCAAGGGCAACCCTCAAAGGTCACGATCTCATGATGGAATTTTAGAGAAATCAAGGGCAACCCTCAAATTTGTTTTTCGTAAATTACCTAAAGCTATTCGGATATTTGCATCTAGCAGTCAGCATTTCATGTGGCTGAGCTGAGGCTGGAAGGTACAACTCCGCAATAATAAGATCTTTCAGAAATTTACACAAAAATTTTTAGTTTTATGAATAAAATATTTTCTTGACAAAAAATCGTAATAGTTTTTAAATAACAAGAAATCTTACTTTCGCATGATAGATTTATTTAGTAATTAGGGCGCATCAGAATTATCAGCGCTGCTGTGCTTTTAGCGCTGCAGTATTGTGCTGAAATGCGTACCATTTCCGGTATTTTAAATAATGTTTTTATTTTATTTATTTTTTTTTAGTTTTAGACGCAATTATGCCAGAATAAATGATTTTTTCATTCTTTTTCTTTTTTTTCTAATAAAAGAAATTAAGGAAGCAAGCCCAGGGGCTTGCTTCCTTAATTTCTTTATATTCTATATATATTTAATTTCTTTATATTCTATATATTCTAATATATTATTCTGAAGTAACTTTTTATTAACATTACAAAATCGGGAACATTACAAGAATCGTTGTTCCGAAGCATCATTATAAGTTTGAGGCCTGTTATTTGTAAACATCATAGACGAAGAGTTGATTATTACAGCCAATAAGGTTTGTACTCACATAAAGCTATACATTTCCCAGTATAGACTGATCTCGCATTGCAAGCGGAGGCAATGCGAGACTATTAAACTGGAAATGTACAGCTTTATGTGTAGCCGAATAGAATGGATGGATAAAACATGGATTTCTTATTGTCTGAGCAAACGTACAACTTGGAGATAACTTTACGTTTCAACTTGAAAGAACGGGGTCTCAATTCACCCTTTGAAGTTATCTGAATGGATTAAAATTCCGTTCATGGTTCGGATAGTGAAATCTTTATATATTTAGATGAGTATGATGGAGTAAGTATTAAGGTTTGAGTGCACTGTTGGCTAAGTGGTTAAAGCGGTCGCCTCACCGTATTCAACCGCGCTGGTGTTGTGGGTGAAAACGTATGAAAATGATGTATGTTTGTGAACACCCCCGCGACACAGGAGTTATTACTACTGCGAGCGTCGTTTAAAAAAAGAAACTTTTTTGACTCGTTTAGTAATTTATCAATGAGTTGATTTATATTTATTTACACACACAATTTAATTATATTACAATGTTTTAAAACAAACAATAGCAGTACATAGCGGTCGTTTATGGAATTAAAGTTTTGCTTCTATACTAGAGAAAATAGGGGATATATATGTATAATTAAATTCGTTTGCATATAATATTTGTCAATCACAAAAGACAAAAATAATGAAAACGTTTCTTTCCCATCCAATGAACATTTTATTGTTACTCCTCTTTATTCCTCTTCCTCCCTTTTACTCCCCTTACCGTACGTGACTTATACGCGAGTAAATTCTTACAATGACGAGGTGTTCATTTAGGAGAAAATGTTTGTAGCTGGCTTGGCTATGAATAAAGGACGTTGTTGCGCGGGGTTGACTATAGATTCGGCTGAATTGTTATGTGTTATGGAAGAATGGGCGATGGAAGTTTGTTTGAGAAGGGTTTATAATAGAGTTTCATACAGTGCAGGAACAATGTTTTCACGGAGACATAAATGTGAAATTATATTGCTACTAAGAAACAGTTAAAAAAAATATGGCATCAGCAAGATTTGAACCTGCGACCGTCTGCACACCGAGCAGTCGTTTTAACCAACCAGCTACTAAATGCTATAAAAATAAACAATAAGAAGTATAAATAACGTACGCGTTTATTCTTTACAACATTTGTGCTGAATGTAATTTCGCCATGTTGGTTTGTATCCTACTTAAGATAGGAACAAATGGATGAACGTGACGTCACGAAATGATGTATCATACAGTTGAGAAATTTTGGGATCTGGTAAGAGGCGACCGTAGCTGGATGGCTAAAGCGGCTGCCTGGTGTGCAGTAAGGTTGCAGGTTCAAATCCTGCCGGTCCCATATCTTTTTCAACTGTTTCTTAGTATAATAAGAAGTATATTTTTACTGTTAGAGTTCAAACACATAAGCGGCGCAACGGCTGCCGTCAAGAGGGAACAATTGCTTGGCTGTTTTCCATACAAAAGTAATATGGATTTTACATTAATGTTATCATGTTTTAATCTATTATTAATCAAATTAAAATCAAATCTTAAGCACTAAAATGCATGTCTGTTGGCACCCATCTTTTTAAAATTATTATTTTAATTATTCAGTTTGTACGTAACTCTACTGATAATTAAAACAATTTTCACAAAATAGCCGTAACAATGCATTTTGGTGTTTAACATAATATGATTTGTCTTTAAAAATAGATAAAAACTTAATGATATTAAAATTAAACCCATATAACATTAGTATGAAAACACGGCCCTCGGGAGTCTACGCTTAATGCGTCACCACCAGCGCGTCAAGACAACATGATACAGTGGGGCTTTGCGGATGAAAACCAATATAAATTGTGAATGTGGGGCCACACAAACCATGGCCAATATTCTAACTTGTCCTGCGTGCCCCACTACCTGCACGAAGGAAGCGCTAATGAACGCAGATGAAAGCACTGTTCAGGTAGACACATACTGGGCTAATAAAATTTGACTTTGCCGTCGACTCGAATGAAGAAGATCAGCTCGATAGAAGACCAGCGCGCCGGCTGTCGACAGCAGCCGTCTTGATGCTCGGCGGGTCAACGGCAGACATGGACTCATGTTGCCGTGTCGACGGCAGATAAATAAATAAATATTTCACAACTCACACACAACGCCATCTAGTCCCAAACTAAGCAGAGCTTCAAGTAATATGGTTACTAGAATAACTGATACTAATACATATATATACTTTTCTTTTGTAAAAACATACTTATTATACATAGAAACACCCAGACTAAGACAAACTCCCATGTTCATGCACACAAAAATTTGTCTTAAGTGGGAATCGAACCTACGACCTCGGCGTCGCAGGCAGGTATTCTACCCACTGTCCGAGTAACCTCCTAGAGGATCCGGGGCTATTGGTCCCTTATTAATCCGCGAGGATTAGGGGGGAACAATAGTCTTTGGGTTTGGTGCACCCTGGTAACTTCGCAAAAAAACTTCTCCTACGGGGGATTTCTTTTTGCGTTGGCCAATAACTCGACACGGGGAGCTTCTCCGCGCATCTTTGCTAGTCAGAAGACGTGTCGGATGAGGCGGGGACGTGCCCGGCGTGCACTTACACTGCCGTCGGGTGGGCAAAAGGAGGGGGTCTCCTGGCGCCAGCGTCAGACATCGTAATCCTGACTCTTGTTGCGGGCTTGTCTCGTAACTTGGGTCGGGACCGAGGATCTTGGCTTGGTCGCCTGGATCGCGAGGAAGAAAACCTCTATAAAAATTACCCCAATCCTAAGCTGTGCCGCATGGCGAGAGGATGCGTGGCTGGTGGGGAGACCAGTCTCTAATGTGTGCCACCTCTGGGGAACAGCCGACCCCCAGTTGTATTAGGCTTACCCGGGTATTGCGGGATCTCTGCCCGGGTGGACTTTTTAGATCTCCCGCACTCGTGGGTTTAGTTATGAGTACTGAAGCATATAATAATAATGATAAAGAACAAGACGTTGTTGAAGGAGAAAAGGAGGTGTGCGAGGAGTCGCGAAACGCCGCGCGGGCGCTGGTCGCCCCTGAGGCGAGAGTGTTGCTGACGCGGCTGGAGGACGGGCCTGCTACCCGGACTCGGAGTCGCTTGTCCCAGGCAAGCGGGGGGGAAGAAGAAGTTAGGTCGGGTGGCGCTGAGAAGCGCAGCTTCCCGGCGTACCTGGAGGAGGCTCCTGAGGTGTCCGGCCGGGCGCCTCGGAAGGTACGCTCCTCTTCCAGAGGAGGCGCAGGGTCGAGGACGCGGTCGCTCACGCCGCACTGCCGACCCGCGACGCCGATGATGACGACACCGTCCCCGGGTGATCTCACCCCGGTCGGGTCGTCATCGTCGGTGTTCTCGCATAGCGAGAATTACCGGCGCTTACGCGCTGATGGTGAGGCGTTTGCGGGGGAGCAGGTCGGCCAATTAGCCGACAAGATCCGTTCCGCGACCGAGGGGTCCGCGGCAGACGCAATGGACCTGGGGCAGACAGCGAGAGATTCGCTGAGCCTCATCACAAAGGTTGCCGTGAGGTCGCAGAACCTCAAAGGCGAGTTTGTGAAGGGGCTCAAGACGGCCGCTGGCGCGCTGAATGGAGTGGTGGACCGGCTCTTCGAGCGCGCCAACGCCTTCGAGGCTGCCAATGCCCGCCTTGAGGGCGAAGTGCAGCTGCTCCGTGCGGAACTGGCCCAACTTCGGGCCGATCTCCAGATCGGCACCGTCCGAGCTAGCTCTCCGCGGGCCGTGGAGCTGCCGGCTGAGCCGCCGGCTGCGCTGTCGGCTGCGCCTTCAGGTGCGCCGCCTGCCGCGCCTTCGGCTGCGCCCGCGGCTGCGCCGCCGGCTGCGCCGAGGCCGGCGGGCAAGAAGGGGGTGGTTCGTGGCCAGCTGGCTCGGGGCGACGCGTTCAGCGACGCCCAAATGAGTCAGCTGGCCAAGTTAGTGGGAGATATGCTGGCGGCCGACAGGCGCGGACGCCCGCAGAGTCGGCCGGCGCCGGCCCCGGGGCCCTTACCCCAGCCGGGAGCGGGTGCGAAGTCCTTTGCGGAGGTGGCCGGCGGGTCCGCCGCGCCCAAGCCGCCTGTGCCGGCTGCAGCGCCTGCCGCCCAGGCTCCTGCCGCAAAGAGGAAGCGGAAGCGGAAAGGGCCGCCGGCCGCTGCTCCGGGTGCCCCGGTTTCGGTGCCCGTGCCGGTCCCCGCTCCTCCTGCTCCACCCACTTCGGCCGTGGAGGGAGAGGGATGGCAGACAGCTGGGGGGCGAAAGAAGCGCCGAAGGAAGAAGAAGGGAAAGAATCCTTCCCCTCAGGGAGCGCCGACCCAAAAGGCCGGTAAGAGGAGGCCCAAACTCTCTCCGCCGAAGAGTGCTGCCGTGGTTATCACGGTGGCACCCGAGGCGGAGGGAGTCACATATGTGGGCCTCCTCCGAGAAGCTAGGACCGTCCTCGACGGGGCCCTTCCTGGTGTCGGCGGGAGAGTGCGGCAGGCTCGGACAGGGGCCCGCGTCCTAGAGTTCCCGGGCAAGGACGGGGACCAGCAGGCCGACCTCGTGGCCAACGCGCTGCGGGGGATTGTAGCGGGGCGGACCGGCATTACGGTCGCCAGGCCGACGAAGTGCGCAGAGCTGCGCATTTCAGGCCTGGACGACTCCGTCACAGCGGAGGAGGTGCGGGAGCGCATTATAGCGACTACTAAGTGCGCTCCCGACTCCGTCAGGGTCGGTGCCGTCCGCCCCGGCCCCGGAGGAGTCGGTGCAGTGTGGGCTCGGTGCCCCATCGCCGCGGCCAAGCTCCTGGCCAAAGCTGGCAGGCTCCTCGTGGGCTTTTCCTCGGCCCGTATCACGGTCCTTGAGGAGAGGCCTGCGAGGTGCTATGGGTGTATGGCAAGGGGCCACCTGAAGCCCAACTGCACAAGCACGGTAGACTGCAGCGGATTGTGTTTCCGCTGCGGTCAATCGGGGCACAGGGCGGTGGAATGTTCTGCCGCCCCTCACTGCCCCCAGTGCGCGGCGGGCGGTAGGCCCGCCGACCACTTGATGGGGCGGGAGGGGTGCACAATCCCCAACGCGCCGAAGCGTCCGGGAGCTGGCCGATCGACCACGGCTGCTCCCGGTGCTCGGCTGCCGACCGCAGGAGAGGAGATGGAGGTTTCAGAAATCCAGTAATGGACTACGAAGCCTCCAATCTCCTCCAGACGAACCTGAACCACTGCGCCGCCGCCCAGGACCTCCTCCTGCAGGCGATGGCGGAGTGGTCAGTAGGTGTGGCCGTGGCCGCGGAGCCCTACTTCGTTCCTCCCCGCCCGAATTGGGTGGGTGACTGGGACGGCTCCGTGGCCATCGTCGGCTCCGGTGCGCTTCGGTCCCCGCCCTTGTCTCTCAGAGATAAGGGCTCGGGATTCGTTGCTGCTGATTGGGGGGAGGTAACGCTGGTCGGCGTGTACTTCTCCCCAAACCGGAGTCTGGCGGAATTCGAGGTCTTCCTCAATAGAGTGGAGACCTCGATACGGCGGATAGCACCTCGTCAGGTGCTCGTTCTGGGGGACTTCAATGCCAAATCCTTGGCGTGGGGGTCCCCCAGAACGGACGCCCGCGGTCGGGCGGTCGAAGAGTGGGCTGCGTCGGTGGGCCTCTACCTCCTCAACAGAGGCACCACCAACACGTGCGTTCGGCGGCAGGGGGGGTCGATAGTGGACCTTTCGTTCGCTACCCCTGCCGTCGAAGCGCAAGTAAGGAACTGGCGTGTCCTGGATGAGGTTGAGACGCTCTCGGATCACCGGTATATCCGATTTGAGCTCTCCCGGTCCCAGGGCCCCAGTAGGGGTCACGTTCCCTCTCGGCGTCGCGGTGCGTTTCCGCGGTGGGCTGTGGGGCGGATGGACGGGGATCTGCTGGAGGAGGCGGCCATTATTTCGAATTGGTTCGCCTCCCCGCCTTCGTCCGAGGGAGCCAACGCTGCGGCTGGCCGCATTCGCGATGCGATAACGCAGGTTTGCGATGCAGCCATGCCCCGTGCCAAGCGTTGGTCCCCGAAGACGGAGGTATACTGGTGGGCCCCGGAGCTTGCCTCCCTCCGCGCCGCGTGTTTTGCGGCGCGGAGGTCCTACGGCCGTAGCCGGCGACGTCGCCCTCGCGACGTCGAGATGGAAGACCGGCTTTACGCGGCGTACATCGAGCAGGTGTGCGCCCTAAAGCTGGCCATTTGCCGCGCCAAGGAGGAGGCGCGGCAGGAGATGTTGGAGGGTCTCGATCGTGACCCCTGGGGCCGCCCCTACCGAGCTGCGCTGAACAAGCTACGCTCGCGGGGCGCCCCCCTTACGGAGACTCTCCAACCCAGCTTCCTCGCAGAGGTGGTTGAGGGCCTATTCCCGCAACGGGCTGAGCACACGCCCCCGGCAATGGTCGCAGAGACCGACGACCGGGAGGCCGACCTCAGTGCTCCGCCCGTCACGGATGCGGAGGTAGGGGCGGCTGTTCTCCGGATGCGTTCGAAGAACACCGCCCCCGGGCCCGACGGGGTACCCGGACGGGTGTTGGCCCTGGTCCTCAACCACATGGGGGATCGCCTCAGGGAACTGTTCGACGTGTGCCTGGCGTCCGGACGGTTTCCTGACTGCTGGAAGGCGGGGAAGCTGGTTCTCCTCCCGAAGCCGGGACGGCCACCCGACACCGTGGCGGCCTACAGGCCTATCGTGTTGCTGGATGAGGCGGGAAAGCTGCTCGAAAGAGTGATTGCTACCCGTATCGTCCGGCATCTTGATGAGGTGGGCCCTGGTCTGTCGGATGCCCAGTACGGTTTCCGTGCTGGACGTTCGACGATCGGGGCCATCCTGCGCCTGAGGGCTGCTGCGGAGGCGGCCGTCGCCAGCAGAGGGGTGTTGTTGGCGGTATCGTTGGATATCGCCAACGCCTTCGGGACTCTGCCATTCAGCTGCGTCAGCGAGGCACTCCGGTACCATGGAGTGCCGGTTTACCTGAGGCAGCTGGTGGCCGACTATCTCGAAGGCAGGGGGGTTCTGTACAAGGACCGAGACGGAGCTTTGCTCCGCAGGCCCGTGTCGTGCGGTGTCCCGCAGGGTTCGGTCTTAGGACCGCTCCTGTGGAACATCGGTTACGACTGGGTGCTGCGTGGAGCTTTCCCCCCGGGCCTAGACGTCATCTGCTATGCGGATGACACGCTCGTCACGGCCCGGGGGCGAGACTTCGAGGAGGCGGCGCGCCTGGCCACAGTGGGTGTGTCCCAAGTGGTCGGGCGCATCGAGGCGCTGGGGCTTAGGGTGGCCCCTGCCAAGACTGAGGCCGTGATGTTTCACGGACCTCGTCGCGGGCCACCTGCTGGCGCCTCAATTACCGTCGGCTCGGTCCTCGTACGGATCGAGGCCCAGATCAAGTATCTGGGCCTAGTGATAGACAGGCGGTGGAGCTTCGACGAGCACTTCCGCATTTTGGTGCCCAAGCTGGAAGGCGTGGCTGCCGCTCTCGGTCGGCTTTTGCCGAACGTGGGCGGCGCCAGCGTCGCCAGCCGACGGCTTTACGCGGGGGTGGTACGGTCAATGGCACTGTACGGCGCACCCGTGTGGGCGGAGGCCTTGTCCGCCAGGAACAGGACGCGGCTGTGGCGACCGCAGCGCGTCTTGGCGGTCAGGGCAATTCGCGGATACCGCACGGTGTCGACCGACGCGGCGTGTGCGTTGGCCGGAACACCCCCGTGGGATTTGGATGCGGAAGTGCTCGCCGAAGTGTACAAGCGCGGCGCGGCTGCTCGGGCCGAGGGTTCTGTCCCCATGCCCGAGCAGCTGCGAGCTTGGCGCGAGGAGGCCCACCGGACGTTGATGGTCCGGTGGGGGAATCGGCTGGGGGCTCCACGGGCTGGTTTTCGGACCGTGGAGGCGCTCCGGCCGATTCTCGAGGAGTGGGCAGGGCGGCAGCATGGGACTCTCTCCTTCAGGCTAGTGCAGGTATTGACCGGGCATGGTTGCTTCGGGAAGTACCTGCACAGGCTGAAGAGGGAGGCGAGCCCCATGTGCCACCACTGCGACTGCGGTGAGGACTCGGCGCAGCACACTCTCGAGCAGTGTCCTGCTTGGGAGGTGCAGCGCCGGGAACTCACCGCGGTCATAGGGAACGACCTCTCGCTGCCGGCCGTGGTTGCGGCCATGGGCAGCGCGAGGTCGTGGGATGCGGTCGCATCCTTCTGTGAGGACGTCATCTCGCAGAAGGAGGCGGCGGAGCGGATCAGGGAGGACTCACCCCTGGCTGATCCGCTCCGCCGCCGGCGAGCTGGGCGGCGAAGGCGCGCGTACGCCGCGAGCCTAATGCCGCCCTAAGCGAGGCCGCGGGCGGTGGAGGGGGTTTTCCGCCGTCCGCTGATGCCTTCCGCGACGGAGTGACGCCCTGGGTGTGCCCGGGGCGTCGCTACGAGAGGAGGACCTAGAGTCGGGTGCCCGGTTGGAGGTCGGACTGGGCACGGTCGCCGCGGCGAGCCCTGTGGATGTAAGATCGATCCGGGGCTCGCCGACCCACCATCTTTCGGCGACGAGGGCACACCGCGGGGTTTTAGTGGGTATTCTGTGCCGTTTAACATCGTAGGCACGGGAGTCCCACATAGCCACTCTGCCCGTCCCCCCACGGGTACGGTGGTATGCGCAAATGCATTTCCCCGCGAAAAAAAAAAAAAAAAAAAAAAAAAAAAAAAAAAAAAAAAAAAAAAAAAAAAGGTATTCTACCCACTCCGCCATCCGGCCGTCAGTTACCGATCCGAACCATCTGATATTTTAAAATATTATTCTTTGTTATTTTATTACGTACACCCATACATAACCCTGTCTTATTGTTATATAGGCCTGCTACACAAGCAGTAACTAACTAATTCTGTTAGCAAAACATGCAACAGGTTTAAGCTTTGGTATTTTTAGTGTGGTCAGCCTAAACCTATGATCCCCAAACTATTTTGGACAAGTGACCCCTTTTCCAAAATGAACTTTTACCTCAGACCCCCCCTCCCATGGCCAAATTACCAACTTTTAAGATCAACCCCCTTATTCATAATGGTCTGCTAACTTAAAACAGCTGCTACAGAGTGTTATTTTTCATTCTGACTTATAGGTCAATAGAAGAAGACAGAGTGAGAATTAGCAATGATTTAAGTTAGCAGACTATTAGTAAGATAATGAATCTCTTTAGTCAGGCCTATCTTTAGTTTTTCCCTATTGATACAAAATACCTAGGTACTAAGGTACCAATTGGAAAACTTTGCACTTGGTTAGGTGAGTAAAGTTCATTTCTACCTACCTATCTTGAAAGTTTTAAATAAGAACTTGTGTTAATTTAATAGGGGTCGATTTTTAGACCTCGCCGACCTGGGATCGATATACACTTTTGGAATCCCTGGCCTAAACCGACGGCTGATAAATGTTTAGCCAATTAGCGCTAACAGCCACAGTCTAATTTTCAATCAACGGGCAGTTTGGACGCCAAATGCATTCGACAGTACCTAGTGGTCATTCTATGCAATGTGATAGATGTACTTTGTTTGTAGGGCTCTTGGCTACGTCAAATTGATATTGTAGTGCAAAGTGCAATGCTAATCGCGATCGTTCGATACTTGACCAGTGTGATAGACCGTCCGTCGGGCCGGTTGCGATTTGTTGTCAGATTTTAGTCCCAATTTTACAGGTGCCAAGCCATAACATACATAAATAAATATTACAGCTGTGTTTTTTATTCGAGTGTTACCTGAGGCACTTTTATAGTCGGTCAGGTTATATTTTATAAAGCAGCTAAGAGCTATCCGAAACCTCTGAAAATGGCCTTAAAATGGGATTTAAATAATTTCCCACACATATTAAGCCATGAGCAAAATTATAAAAAAAAGCAACAACAAATCCAATGCAATAAACTACCGCAAATATCCACTCTATTATGTCCATCCTAAGGTTGCCTGGAAGAGTTCGCGTCAAGCGATAAGGCCGCCCTTTGTATGTTATAGTTTTAATTACCTATTTCTTTGTTTGTTTGTTACAAATTGAATGTGCAAATAAAGTTTTCTCTATCTATCTATATTTTGCCATGTTTAGAGCAATTCTTGTGCAATGCTTTCTGAGTTAGTCACTGTATTTTGCTAAGCCAAACTTGAGATAACTTTCTATATTTATTGGGTGGATTATCGAGTAAGACATTTTGTTATTGCAGTGGTTGCAAAATAAAGAACTTAGTGACCAAGCGAGAGCTAAATAAAACTTCAATTGAACTTGCTGTGTTCCGTAGCAAATAGTAATAGTTCCGTAGCAATACGAATCATAATGCCTATCACAGTTAAACGAGATAGAAAAAGAGAAAGCCTTCGTCTCGTCACGTTAATGAATACATTAATCAGGCTAGAAATAGATACAGCTTTAAATTTGATGTATTTTTGTTTTTTATATCCTTCAAAATCAGAACCATTTGAAGGTGGGCATAAATTAGAAAGAGAGAAAAGTTGGACAGGGTCCTGGGCCAGGGCTGTCCACAAAGAATCAATACCATAGTTTACATTGTTATCGGATTAACATAACTATACAATTATTCAGCTCAAAGATGTCTGCTAGTGGCCAATATTTGTTTATACTGGTGGTAGAGCTCGAGGGCGGCAGCACCACCGTCTCACCTTTAACTTGCCGCCAAATAGTAGTGCTTCCATTACTGTGTTCCGGTTTGGTGGTGAGATCAGGCCTTGAAATTACTGGCACATGAGGCATAACACCGTAGTCATCAGGTGGACTACACGTTCGTTCGCTGTGGGCGTAGTATAAAAAAAAAAACATGATTTGTAATACGCGCTTGTAAAAACTCCATACAAGAAACGAATTTTGTCCACTCCTAGTTCTTTAATAATTTTTTTATTTTCATTTGGATTTATTGGATAAATTCCTTAAAACATAGACACTGATTGAAACAGGTTCTCAGGATTACGGAACCCTGAAAAGGCTTTAAATTATCAAGCTTTACTTAGAAGATTGTTCTAAAAGTTGCAAAGTGTATTGGATTTGGAATTGGCAAGTTGAAATTAAACTCCTTTTGCAATTGAAATGTTTTGGGGCATTCAATTTACCTTTCTTTGAACCAAAAGGTTTAATCCTTTAGCTTTTGTTGTAATTTTGTTTAGAGTACTTTCTTTTCTATAAATTAAGAGGGCTTTGTCCCGAATAGGAATTGAATTTACTATAATCTTGTTTGATCTTGTAATTGGGATGATGATTCAGTGTGCAAAAGTTATAAAATTCATATCTTATCAAAATATAGGTTAAGACTAGGTTACTTTTAGACTAGGTTTGTACATAGTTTTAGATGTAGTCATTTATTTTTAGGTTAATAGGAATTTTGTTTTCTTTTTTTAATTTTTTATTATTAATTAAATATATGAAATATAGGTAAACAGAAATTTAATGCAAACATTTTAAGTGAAGTACTTTAAGTCAAACTTATCTTATAATCATTATTAATCATTCATAGTTTAATAGGCAAGTCGATTTATAAAGTAGAAAATTATAAAAAAAATGTTGCATTGAATAACCCTCTCAATTTTGGCAAATTTTGTAATGGAACCATTTTGTAAACGCAATATATTAATTTATTTTTTATTTATTTATTTAATGGTAAGTTACATTTACACAGTTATTTTTTTTACTTTTTACACATTTTATATAGCTATCAAACAAACAACTTCGCATACAATCTACAAAACGATGACGTCACGTTAGTGTGGCCATTTTTTTGGAGAGTTTGGCCGAGTATATTATATATTATTAATGTGAATTTAAAATGTTATTATCTCAGAAAGTTTATGTGCTGTCAAAGTAAATCTTTTAATGATGTTTCTAATATCGAGAGGTGTTTCAATTACATATAAAAATAAAAATTAGTCATTATACCTATTATGAAATAATTGACTGCAGTAAGGATTACTGTTGCAAAACTTGTAGGTCCAAAAGGTAAATATCATAGGTTATCCGCATAATATTGCGTGTGTGCGGCTAACTATAGCTTTCTGTTTTTTTTAAGAGTTTTGCTTCTGTCCTAATGCTTGACCTACATTTTGTTAAAAAAAAAATACTACCATTAGACGACGTTACAATCTTCGGTAAATTTAATTTAACACTTCTTGAATTAAATATCGAAAAAATATTTACCGTAAAGCTTTCCATAATGTTAATGTTTACCCAAAAATTGGCCCTAACTAAAACGATTCAGTTTAATTAAAGATACAAGCAAAATACTCGATCAATATTTACATTATCCCGCTGAAAAGAGATTGGGGTGAGCAGAGCAGTAGGGTGACTAAAACTCGGGCAAATTGTCCGGACAAACGAGCTGCGACGGTAACCATCAATTTTGTTTAGCCGCGACAGGTGGGTACGAAAATAGAAATGTCCCTTTTCCCACTAAGTTAACTGGACATGTGTAAAAATATTTTTCCTCTTTATGGGTTTTGTTGGTTATTTGTGTTATTACGATAAATGTATACTCTGTTGTACTTTGAAATGCTGGTTAGTTTGAAACGTAATGTTCAAAATTGGAACTGCAACGTTCCATTACAGGTGAATGCTTACGATCTCGGAGCACATTTAATCTAACTAAGTAAGTAATCTAACTAACTAATCAAAATCAAATCTAATTAGACTTATTCGGAACAAGTTCTTTGGCCTCAATGAAAGGGCAACTAAAACAGTTAAAATAACTGATTTCTCATAATTTCATAGCGTTTTTGTAATGTTTAAATTATCTTTTTTATTTTTAGTTTATTTTTTTGCTTTTTTGTTTTTAATTTGCTGTTATTTTTAGTTTTTTAATATTTATTTTTTAAGTCACTACATTGCATTCAACATTACCACGCATGCTGTATTTGCAACTAGTAGGATACTTCTTAGATTTATATACAACTAAATATATATCATAAATTAGTATAGCCAAGAATGTATCCAGTTTTGCGAAACAATAAAAAAAAAAAAAAAAAACTAAGTAATCTAACTACCTCTGAAAATCAATCTAAGGGTGTTATAACATTAATTGACCGACCGTTTATCGACGCGACGCGACGGTCGAGTGTTCGAAGAGTTAACGTCATTCGAATGTTTAAGCGAAGAAGAACCAGCAAATAATCTTTTACATCAATCCGATTCGGTTCATCTCACCCAGCAAGCAAGAATCCGTATTATTAGCCGGCTGCTTTGCAGAAAAAACCGGTCACGTGCGAGTCGGACTCGCGCACGTAGGGCTCCGTACATATTTTATATCTAAATAAATGTTTTTCTTAATTCTTTATTATATTAGAGTTGATTGAATGAAAGGTAAAATGCGGTTTACGATTTATTACGTATTAAAAAAAAACTAATTATTAAATCTCGTTGAAACCTGTGTGTTTTAGTGGAAGTTTGCATGGTAATGTACATCATTATTTTATTTTTACATTTATCATTCCCTTATTTTAGAAGTTACGGGGGGGGGGGGTACACAAATTTTGCCACTCGCAAACTATTCAGTTTAGAAAAATAAATATTAGAAACCTCAATATCATTTTTGAAGACCTATCTATAGATGACCCCACACGTATGGGTTTGATGAAAAAAAATATGGTTACGGAAAAAAGTGGCTGTGACATACGGACGGACAGACGGACAGACATGATGATGACTCATTAAGGTGCCGTTTTTTGCCATTCGGCAACGGAACCCTAAAAAACGGACATTGTTGTACAATTTGACGTATCGCTTTCACATTAGGATTGGTACCGTGTGATCCCGATATTGAGAAACAATATATCTTTTGTGTGGAGAAGGGTGTATCTATGATTAGCAACTGCTACATTGGTACTCAAATGGAAGATTATTACGGATATATTTAATTAAATTCTGATTTCTAATATAATTTCGTTATAAAACTGCACGGTTGGCATAGTGGTTAAAGCGGTCGCCTCGCAACTTTCAACTGCGCTAGTGTTGTGGGCTAGATCCCAAACGGGACAAACCTTTGTGTGATCCGCAATGATTTGTTATGACTCTGGGTGTGCGCAATGATTTGTTATGACTCTGGGTGTGCAAATTGTATGTTTGAACACCCCGCGACACAGGAGTTATTCCCAGTAAAAAGATGCATAGCGTTGACCTTTTTTAAAAGTACATAATAACTTAATTATAATGATACTTCAGTGACTGTCAGTCTCTTCATCAGTGTATCATAAACATAATTATTTGTGTATGTGGTTTGCATGCTACTAAGTATGTTTTATGTGATAATCATAATATTTTTCTTCATCACAACTATATTAGTTTCATTCGATCTTTATTACATACATACATAATATCACGCCTATATTACCCAGAAGGGTGTGGCAGAGGTGCACAACACCTACACTTCACCTGTTACGTCTAGGTCTCATCCATAAGCCATTCACCGGGCACAATTCTAGCTCCGTGCTGCTATCGAAATTTTCCTGACGGAAAGTTCATTACTTTGCCCGACCCGGGAACCGAACCCGAGTCCTCGCGGTGAGAGGCGCATACGCTAACCACTAGGCCAATGAGGCAGTTCAACTTTATTAGTCATAACTTTTCCCTCATCATCAACTCGCCTGTAATAACAGTAGTCTAGATAATAAATCTCTAATTAATACACACAAATAACGCACAGCCTGAAAAAAACTTGAAACAAATACAACCCAAATACATCCTAACAAGTTGTAAGTAACTTTGGTATATAGTAATAAAGCAATATATCACACTTGACCTGCAACCCTGTAAAACAGTGGTGCTGAGCTTGTGGCAGTTCACCGAAAAAAATATTTTATATATGGCAAAGTATTTAAAAAAATATCGTCATATACAGTTCTTTGTACTTAAAGGCATCTTCTTCTTCGTCGTGTCGATGGCTGGGTCAAATTGTATTTTGACTTGCCATCGTGGTGAAAGGATTAGCTAATTCGCGTTGGAGGACTCGCGAATTGCCCAGGGTGCGCCGGACGTAGGGAATCGTTGTGTACGTCACTCGGGGAGGCTCCTTTCATGCACCCTACTTAAAGGCATGATAAAATAATACAAAAAAAAGTATAGTAATAAGTAAAGTATATATATTAACAATTGGCGATCTTATCGCTCTGCGGCAATTTCTACCAGACAACCATTGGATGGAGAAAAATGATGAGGAAGAGGAGGAAACGTGGAGTTCGTTGTATTAAGTAGCAGCTGCTTCCGTGCTTAGACCTGCGTTCAAACTTACTGCTTCGCTCTCGTAGAGTTAAGCGTAATGTTAAATATCTTAAGACCTTTATTGAGACTATCAAACTCAAAAGTAATTATCACAATTTGCCCAGTAGTTTTCTAGCTTAGCGCTTTCAAACAAACAAACTATCTCCCGCGATTTCATCTGCGTTGTAGGTACATAAAAAAAACAAAAATCACAGAAAATAAAATACCTGTCTACCCACCTAAATAAACCTATTTCTGATAATAACTAATCTAAACTCTTAAACTTATATCTATACAAATGTCTAATCCTACCTAACAGAATTATAAATCAAATAACCTACGGTCACTACGTGCAATATCAAATATACTACCTATACTTTAAAATTTAAATCTATACAGTACATACAACTTATAAAAATAAACCTCAATAATTAAGTTCAAACATCAATAATAAAAATATGTTACATTGTTTATATTTACACATACAAATATAGTTAATTAAACAGTGTAACCAGGCTATTTCATTATAAATAATACAATACAAACTGCTATAACCGTTACAAAAGTTCTCATCCAATAAAAGGTTGAGAGCCCCTGCAATAAAGCTAGGGGTACAACATAAAAACAGCACGTGTGACCTAATACTCTCCGCGATAAATTCTCCTCCACGAATAAATATG
This sequence comes from Hypena proboscidalis, assembly GCA_905147285.1. Lineage (NCBI taxonomy): Eukaryota > Metazoa > Arthropoda > Insecta > Lepidoptera > Erebidae > Hypena > Hypena proboscidalis. The sequence continues at coordinate 19,714,032 of LR990130.1, read as the reverse complement.
GAATCGAAGGGATTTTCTGTACAAATTACTATGGCATATATGGGGAATGAATAATCGGAAATGTCGTTCCTTAAGACTTCCGAGCGCCGTGTTTACATACTAACCGTGATATGGGTTTAACTTTAATTTTATTAAGTTTGTATCTATTTTTATAGACAAATGCATTTTAGTCTTTAAGAAATTTAAAGACTAAAATGCATGTTTGTTCGTTGCCATTTTGTCTTAATAATTAATTGTTTGCACGTGTGGTGTAGTGGTTTAAGCGGTCGCCTCGCCGTTCTCCACTGCACTGGTGTTGAGTGTTCGATCCCCACATGGGACAAATCTTTGTGTAATTCGCAAATATTTGTTCCGAGACTGGGTGTGCTTGAGTGAGTGAATGTGTGTATTTGGCCTTGTCATTGGGACCATTGGATAGTGTTATTGCTTCTGGCGTTCTATCTAATGTAAAAAATACAAATTTAATTTATCTTTGAGTTACATAAAGTGTTATTTGTGAACTTTCAGTCAGGAAAAGCTCACTCCCTATCCCATGGCATCTAAACATAACAGGTGAAGTGTAGGTGTTGTACACCTCTGCCACACCCTTCTGGGTAATATAGGCGTGATGTTATGTTATGTATGAGTTACATACAAACTGAAAAAAAAAAAAGTTTTGTAAAGTGGGCGTCAACAAACATGCATTTTAGTGTTTTAGATTAGATAGATAGATAGAATAAGCTTTATTGCACACCAAAAAAATAAGACACAAAATAGAACATAATTAAACATCAAGACATGTACAATGGGCGGCCTTATCGCTAAAAAGCAATTTCTTACAGGAACCTTTGGATGGACAAATATAAAGTTAGACTGATATGGGGCAGTTTAAGGTGCAAGAGATGAGATAGAAGGTTCACTATAACTAATATTTACATAAATTTACAAATTCAATAGGTACATTTACCTACAAATTAAATATATATTATATTAACATACATAGGTATACTTAAAATAAATATGTACATATCACTATTTATATATTAAATACATAGGTACATATTATTATAAATAAATATTATACATACATATAATGAAAACAGAGGATAATAAGAAATGTATCATTATGATTTGTCTAGATAAAAACTTATTATTATTGAAGTTAATCACATATTACTTTTGTATGGAAAGGAGCCATTACAATATGTTGTAAGGATAATCAAAATAATGTTACTTTAAATTGAGTTTTGCTGGCATTGCGTCAGTCAAAAAAAAATCCAATTAACATACATAATATTACATAAATCCATGCATATAATATTACCCTTAAGAGTTTGTCAAAGGTTTATTACACATACATTTCACCCGTAATGTCCCATGGGATCGAGGTAAGCTAATCTAAGGCACGATTCCTACTCCGTATTGCTATTGAAAATTTTCATACAGAATAATCCCTAATAACAGTTTGGCAACCCAGTAATCAACCACTAGCTAAATAATAATAATAAGACAACATGATACGGTGGGGTTTTGCAGATGAAACCGATACAAATTGTGAATGTGGGGCCACAGAAACCATGGCCCGTATTCTAACTTGTCCTGCGTGCCTCACCACTTGCACGAAGGAAGCGCTAATGAACGCAGATGAAAGCGCTGTTCAGGTGGCCACATACTGGGCTAATAAAATTTGACTTTGCCTTCGACTCGAATGAAGAAGAAGAAGCTAAATTATAATTTATTTTTTTATTTATTCTTTGTGAGATAAACAGCTTTAAGGACAAAAAATTAAATAAGTTATAAAATTACAACATAAGCCAATTAACAGTTTTCGCCTATATGCATGGCTAAGTTCGAAAGAAAGAAGAAAAGTTCTAAATAATTTAAATATGAAATAATAATAATTAACATGTCGACAGAAAACAAATAAATTAGAATAATAGTAAATACAAATATCTCATTATTACGGACTCTGTACGATCTAATGAGACGGTTAGTTACGTTTCGAAATTACCCAGTAAAATCTTACCTATCTTTTCTATAACTTCCAAAGAAAGCAAAAAGATGACTCGTTTAATTACTGGTCTACAGATCTATAGATTCGAAACTAAGACTGTAATTAAAACCCCTCTATTCCTTCATTAGAAACTGTCTTAGAGCTCTCAAAGTTTACTTTTCTTTTTCCTTCACATCCGTCCCTTTCCCAATCAAAGCCCATGCAAAACCTCGCACATACAAGCCATAAGATGCAGAAGCACAGAGTAGCAAAAGCAATGCATCCAAATGCGGAAACCACTCTGTATTCAGCCGGGAATCGATCCAGCGGCCCTTGAGATGCAAATCCCAGACAAGATTGGAACGAAGGCTTGTTTGTTAGAATGGAGGCAATTTGTTCGTTTGTTGCTTTGGGTTTGACGCTTATTTCTGTTACAGAATGATTTATTTATATTTTAGTAAGTTATTATTAGTTTTCAGTTTGTTAAGTTAGGGTATTGTTATGAATTGCAGTTTGTAAGTTACAGAAATCGTAATATTTTAATTTCACCATAACTTTAAAAGAAGGCCAAATATTATCTACATAAACTGTACTTAGTGATGAAATAATTTATTTTTTAATAATTATTAATAAAATGAGTAAAATAAATGCGTTTAAATGTAGTCCAAAAAATATTCAACATTTTTAGATAAAGAAATGGTTGCTGTGCCTTACTCGGTATAGTGTTTTGCAGATTTTTTTGTAGATATTTATAAGATCTACAATTAATTAAAACATTTTATGGTTCTATCTTTTATAGTCTAGGCAGCGTACGCAAAATAAGTAACTTTTCTGATTGTTTTTTTACACCTTGTGTCCGAAAAACCCAAATATATTACGGAACCCTATTTTTTTCCAAAATAAAATTTAGCCTATAATATTTGTGGATAATGTAGCTTTTGAATGGTGAAAGAATTTTTAAAAACGGTCCAGTAGATTTTAAGCCTATTCATTCCAACCAAACAAACAAAGATTTCCTCTTTATAATATTAGTGTAGATAACAGTTTTTATATCGAGAAATTACGAATTAACTACCTCGATGGGCTAATGGTTAGCGTATACGCCTCTCTCCTCGTGATCTCGGGTTCGATTCAGGGTCGGGCAAAGTGTGAACTTTCCGTCAGGAAATTCACAAGAGCAGCACGGAGTTGGAATTGTGCCCGTGGAGCCTATCGCCATCCACCGGGCACAATTACAATTCCTCCACCGACTATGGCATGGAACCTAAACATAACATGGGAAATGTGGGTATTGTACACCTTCTACCACACCCTTCTGGGTAATATCAGCGTGATGTTATGTTTACGACTCTTTTTGAACAACGCAACAAAATAAGCATTAAAATTGAAAAGCTTTTTACCAAAAGGCAATGCCCAAAAACTGTAACGCCAAAACCCTTGTGTCACCAATATAAGATAGTAAATAATTTCTAGTTTTGTGTATGACGATTATCTAGTAATAAGAGACTTAACTTAAGCGGAAATTAATAAACAAAAGAGATTTTCTATTTAAACATGAAGGATGAACTAGAATCTAATTTTGTTTTGATAGAATTATCACGTTTTTGCACTTGTTTACTAACTTTTTTTATGACATCCCAGCTTACTATGAAAATATCCGTCTTAAAATTAAACTTTCATATTATTCTACATACAATACAGCAGTTTTTATCTTGACAAAGCCACGGCATAGATAGCACAGCAGCGATAAACAATCCCATAGTCGATTGGTCATACCCCTTTTACTCATTAGTATTTTTAACAAAATTACTAGTAGTATTGGCATTGATCGTAAAAAAACTATATTATAGTAAGTGTAATTAAAAAAATAAGTGAGACAGAGGTTTTTTTTCGAATTGCCACCTGTTAAAGGGCCGAATTTTTAAAAGAGATAGAGAAGTCTAGTTTATAATATTGTAGATTTATAATATTGTATTTATTTCGTTATTCAATTTTTCTTCGGTTAAAAGAACTACAAAACCCTACGTTCTATCTCGACTGTCATTAAAAACTCGCATCATAAAACATCGCATATATAAGTATAGACGAGTCTTCGGCTTGTTCAGAGCAGTTATTAAGACGCTCTCATTAGCAGCAGCAAAGCCTTGTCTCAAACAAAGCAGAGTCACACAAAGACGCGTGTGTTTCCCACTTCGATGACTCGCCATTGTCGTGTGTTACGTATTGTCGAAGGAAAATGTACGAGACAGTTTTCTTCTCGTTGTGAGGCTTTTCTTGACTTCTCATTAGGTGTTCAAGTATATTTTTTACCCGACTGCGTCAGAAGGAGGGTTATGTTTTTCGAGCGTATGTATGTATGTATGTATGTATGTATGTATGTATGTATGTATGTATGTCAATTTCTTTGGCACGCCCTACAGCCCAAACGGCTAGACGGATTTTGACAAATGAGGTGTCGTTGAATTCGTCGAAACAGTGATAGTGACATAGGCTATATAAATTTTCAAAATGGCACCGGCAAATGAAAAAAAAAGGGGGGGGAGGTATGGATTTTCTTTTCATCATAGTAATATGGGTATAAAATAAAAGGCCATAAAAAGACCATTTCAAAAATATATACTTCTTATCACATTTATATTACTGATTAAACACAATTTACCAATTTATATATCGGCACGCTCGCGCGTCCGAAGTGGGTGGAAGTTAGTTTGTATGTTCGCTCACGCTAATCTTGGAAACTGCCGGTCAAATTTGAATAATTGTTTTTGAATTTGATAGTTTAACTCACGATTAAGGCTCATTGATCTCAAAGAGATTTGATTTCTACAAATTAATAGATATAAAAAAACATGTCGGTTAAAAGAACTAAAAAGAGTGAAATAAAAAATAATTATTAAAAAAACAAAAAACCCGACTGCTTAAAAAAAAGAACTAAAAAGATAAAAACAAGTATAGCATTATCTACATTACATTCATTAACAACAAATGAAATATGTCAAACTAAATTCTTTATGATGTTGCAGGCGGGGACAAACAATACTTTGTTACTACTATATAACTTCGTTTGTCACCGCCTGCAACATCATAAAGAATTTAGTTTGACATATTTCATTTGTTGTTAATGAATTTAATGTAGATAATGCTATACTTGTTTTTATCTTTTTAGTTCTTTTTTTAATATAGTGTCAGCTACTTAGCCTACCTCAATAGTCCATGTTCACGGACAGGGGACCAAGTAATTAAATATGAAGGGCAAAAACTTCTACGCCATAGTGCGACCTGATTACAATAGATATGCATTTGTGAATTACATATTATTTAAGTGTAATATACCTACTATTTAGATATGTAACTCAATTATCCATAACTGGTGTAGTAAGTCCTAGAAGTTTTTGCCCTGCATTCCCAACTAGTTGGCCCACTGTACACTAACTAGTATTCTTTACCATAACATCGCAAAACACCCATTTCCTTTGATTATAACATCAAACAAAATAGAAGATGAAAGACTTCGACATATCAAACTATCAAAAGACGGAAAATAGAAATTGATGTGCCAGCTATCTTGCTCTAAGTGAGTAAATAAAACAGGGTAGATAGATAGCCATTACAGAATCTGTGGAGCGGTAAATAAAAGCGCTGAGTTCTGTTCATGGTCCGCTACATTCGCTAAGTAAATTCATTTGATGTGATTGTGTTTGAAGTACTCTCAAGGTACCAAGCAATGGAATGAATAGAGTAGAAAACGTAAATGAATTCATAAGTAGAAAGCAATTACAATTAAATTGTTCTCGACAGGAATTGCGGGCTAAAGGATCGTTGTGGTTTAAAAAAAAATACTGACGAATTGAGATCCTCCTCCTTTTTTGAAATCGGTTAAAAATAAGATAACGTAGTCGAATAAAAAAAATAGTTACGGAGAGAACTGAAGCAAGTTTATTGATTTCAATTTAATAAATTGTAGGATAGGATGAAGATATTAATCATTTATTTTCAACATACTAAACTAAACTAAAATAATAATTAATTACCTAAATATTTTCAACTATACATTTTGAATTAAAAAAAATATTTATATACAATAATATACATAGAAAATATAAAAAGATATTTACAAAAATCGAATGAAGTAAAAGAAAATAAATATTGGTCATTTTTCTGATGCTGCTTCAAAAAGATAACTCATCAACATACATTTTTATAGTGATTATTATGTCGATGAGCGTTTCATACATATACAGATTTTCTTAAATCCAGTACGCATATCGGTAGGTTAATAGCTATTCTTAAAGAAATGTCGCCTAGTAGCTACGTCTAAGCCCTGTGGCAATTTAAATTTATGTTTTTTTTAAAAAGTCTCATCAGCTCATAAATCACTAAAACAACATTGTAGTCCCGATGAAAAATGTAAAAGATTTCAATTACGTCCTTTGAACGTTAATCAAACGAGGATTACAAACCGTACAAAAAACTTAAAATTCTTCGTGACGGAATTTCTTTAATCTTCTTCATGCCATACAAATTTGATTAATAATCCCTATGTTTGGTGACCCTAAACGGAAATTTATTTTTTCACTTCAGCATGGCAGCAATTTGAAAACTCGTTCTTTGTTGTATAAAAACAGTGAGTAAAACTCTATTTGCTTCGATTTTTGTTTTCACTTGAAGCAAAGTTTTTGTTTGTTTTTTAATGTTACACAACTTTCTCACCACGTCATCTAGTCCCAAACTAAGCAGAACTGGTACTATAGGTACTATTTCGAGCACTTGAGGTGAGGTGAAAGTTATTTACATCTTGTGCTTACTACGTTTAAGATTCTAACCTAGAATTACTCGCTAGACTCGTGATTCTTCCATAGAACATACATTTATTTGAGACTCAAAATAAGCACTCAAAGTAAATGAGATTTTTGCTCTCTTGTTGCACAAATAACAATTCACAAGCTGCTGAAGTGAAAAGTTGCATGTGCGATACGAGATCAAATTTATTTCCATCTCGTGCTTTTGAGTTCTTCACTACGGTCAAGATTCTAACCTGGAATATAGAATCTTTTTCTTAATCGGTACTCAAAATCAGCTCTTAAAAAAAATAAAAACTTTGCTCTCTTGTTGCACAAATAACTATTATACGACTATTAAGGTGAGCATTGAAATTGAAATTCGTACATTTTACCGTCAAAATTTTTCGTGGTTTTTATTTACTATCTACTGTGGTCATAATATTATTATGACACCATAATATAAAAATACTTATGCCTGTTATGAATTTAATTTTTAGCGTTCGTTTAACTTTGAGACATCCTTGCTTTTTACCCGACTGCGTCAGAAGGAGGGTTATGTTTTTCGAGCGTATGTATGTATTCATTTCAATTCAATTCATTTATTTTTTGCAAATACAGGTACAAAAGGTGACAAATTTAGTAAATGATCTTAGACCGTATTTCGCCGGCAAGCATGCAAATTATAGTAGGTACATGAAAAATTTATACAAATACAATAAATTAAGAATTACATAATTAATATTTAAAATAGTAAAATTCAAATACATTAAGACTATAAACTGAAGAAACACAGTAACAAACATATTTTTTACACTTTTATTTATTTGGTTTCAGAGATGAAAAACAAAGATGAAAAACAAAGTATGTATATATATGTATGTATGTATGTATGTATGTCTATTTCTTTGGCACGCCCTACAGCCCAAACGGCTAGACGGATTTTGACAAATGAGGTGTCGTTGAATTTGTCAAAACAGTGATAGTGACATAGGCTATATAAATTTTCAAAATGGCGCCGGCAAATGAAAAAAAAAGGGGGAGAGGTATGGATTTTCTTTTCATCATAGTAATATGGGTATCAAATAAAAGGCCATGAAAAAACCATTTCAAAAATATATACTTCTTATCACATTTATATTACTGATTAAACACAATTTACCAATTTATATATCGGCACGCTCGCGCGCCCGAAGTGGGTGGAAGTTAGTTTATGGTTAGTTTGTATGTTCACTCACGCTAATCTTGGAAACTGCCGGTCAAATTTGAATAATTGTTTTTGCATTTGATAGTTTAACTCACGATTAAGGCTCATTGATCTCAAAAAGATTTGATTTCTACAAATTAATAGATATAAAAAAACATGTCGGTTAAAAGAACTAAAAAGAGTGAAATTAAAATAATTATTAAAAAAACAAAAAAACCCGACTGCTTAAAAAAAGAACTGAAAAGATAAAAACAAGTATAGCATTATCTACATTTAATTCATTAACAACAAATGAAATATGTCAAACTAAATTCTTTATGATGTTGCAGGCGGGGACAAACAATACTTTGTTACTACTATATAACTTTATTTAATGTAGATAATGCTATACTTGTTTTTATCTTTTCAGATCTTTTTTTTAAGCAGTCGGGTTTTTTGTTTTTTTAAATAATTACTAGCGATTAAAAGTTGTAAAATAAAATATTTTTAGTGATCGATTTATGATCGGAAGATACCTCATCCTTCGATCTGTCAAAAGCTGGTTAATTTAAAGTAATTAAACTAAGCCATTTAATTTTGCATTGTACAGACGACCATGCCAATTCCAGTATAAGAAATGGCCTCGCATTATTCGGGAAACTTATACAATGAAAGACCATTTAAAAATATTATTATTAATAATGTTAATGTTATAATATTAATATTATTAATGGAAATGTACAGCCTGATGCGTATCTGTGTGTACGTACATAACCGTTAGTTTTATCGTATTCAATATTGACTGACTTATTGTAAGATTAACTCGAATTCTTTTAGTTCTGTTTTTTTTTCTAAAATATCAAAGGTACTATAAAAAACAGATTTAAAATCTCAGTACTCCTAAGTTTTTAATTAAACCAAAGTAATTGACGTTTTGTGTGAGCTGAGCAGTTTTTATGTGCACTTACGTTTAGTCTGTCCACAGGTGTGCCATCTAGCGACGAATTTTGGTAATTATTTTCACTAAGCAAAGTTATAAAGTTGTCGCAGCTGTGGTTGATGTTTGTTTTTTTTAATTAAGTTGTTTGTTGAAAAAGTATGCATTACAAAAATTTGTTATGAAAAACTAAAACTACTGAAAAATGTATTCTTACATTGTCTGACCTTTGTACATTGCAAATGCTTTTATATTATAAGTACTAATGTAATTTTATTGTGTACAAAAGTAATTAAGGATATTTCTGAAATGCATTTTCGATTATCTTATGTCTTTCTACTTGTGAGAAGGTCTTGACTAAATATAGCTGAGAATTAAATTAAATTTATGTAATGCCACTTACACACGTCTAAATAGGTTCAGAAGCTAAACTTTCAAACCAACATATTTTCCTAAATTCTTAAATTTATAGCTGTCTAAGAAAATATTAGAACAAAACATATAACATCCAACAGACTGAAAATATCTTGAACTTTTACCAAACAAATTACTTCCAAAACATAAAAAAGGCAAACACGTACAAGATCACCTGTAAAACCAGCCAAGTTGTTTTGAATTACAACTTTTTTATTTCGTAAAAAATATAGGAATAAAAAAGTTCAAGGCACGCAGCGTATTATTTTGTTGTATTAAAGAGCCGATAAAGCTGCGATAGCCTAGTGGGAGACCATAGGACTGCAAAGTCAAAGATCTCGGGTTCGAACCTAAAGCAAACACCTCTGTCAATAAATCGATAAGATTCGTCTTTTCGAAGATATGTATGTATTTATGATATAATTTATCGCTCGCTAACGGTGAAGAAAAACATTTAGAGGAAACCTGCATGCCTGAGAGTGCAAAAATGTACTCGAGGAAATGTGAAGTCTACGAAACCGCACTTGGCCAGCGTGGTAGGCTAAGATGATGATGAGATGAGATGATGACTAGATACAAGGTTACTATTTTTTTAAATAATCGATTAATAACGAACGGCGGGGGTCGCGTGAGCGATGAACGTCATCTCGATTACAATGGAACATTATTTAACCTGGGGTCATACGGGGTTGTACCTATTGGGAGCGGGTACGTTTTGGTGGTTGACTGGACTGTGACCAAAAGCTAATTATATTCAAAGATGTACAATAAACCAGCATTTCTTGTAATTCTTAGGTTCATGGCACCAAGCTAATTCATTCAATAGCATGTATACCGCGGTGCGAACGCCTTGTGGTATGAACAGCCCCAGTACCCGTATCTAGTACTAGGCTATATTTGTATACAATTAAAAGAATAAAAGTCGTTTGGCTCGGGCCCTTTTTTGTTTTTTATCAAAGGCCTGATTAATAAACTCCACATGTCATAAGTAATATTATATTAAACACCGGAAAACAGGTCAAATTTATAGAACACAACGAAATAAGTTCCATATAAGAAATGCTAGTGACTAATAAACACGTTATTGTTAACGTATTAATTCAAACTAAGATTCTGTATGTTTCCGACCCGTAAGGTCACTCTCTCTGGTGAGGTGAACTCAATCCTAGTGATTTTACGACGTCATTCAGCACTTTCTCAACTCAATTATTCTTTGTCCGATATTCTTTGATGCAACAGATTTTATTAGTCTTTTATACGTCTCTTTGATGTTCTGTATTAGGATACTCTTCGGGTCACTGTTAGATCTTCGCGAGCGATTGATTGATGAACTCTCAAGATTTTAATAGATAAAAGCCGTGGATTTAAATCAGATTTTAACTTTTGTGGACGATCATTTAGCCTTGTTATATATTAGCAAGAAGAGACAAACTTCAGTGTACTTAGGTCCTATTTCCAGGCTATGCGTAGTGTTTTCTCTATAATATCTTCAGACCACTCCTTTCGCCGTGATAAATAATAATATTTTGAAATATTTACCTTTTTGTTTTTAAAAACATTTGTACCTATATGAAAAGTCAAATATAACTATGATAGCTTATATCTATGATAGCTTTGTTGATAAATTATTATTTGTCAACAAAGCTATCATTCATAATAATATGTAGACATTTTTGTCACTATTTTGCTGACTACGCAATAAATATACTATTTTAATAAACGAGAATCTATTGCCCGAGCGTACCCAATTGGACCTTAAGGGCTATATTTTACCGGGACACCATGGCGGCGCAACCAGTCGCCGCTACCAACAAAATGTATACAGCTCTATAGAGAGTTACTCACCTGGTGTCCATTTGGTAGCGCAACCAATTTGGCGGCGCAACCAACTCGGACGCGTGCACAGAATGTTACGTCACATATTTAATAAGTGTAATACACCCACTATTTAGATACCTATATAACTCACTTATCCATAACTGGTGTCGTAAGTCTTTACTATGACTTAGAAGTTTTTGCCCTGCATACCCAACTCATTGGCCGACTGTACATACAACAGTAGTGCTATCTCTTCGAGGTCCATTTTGATACTGTCTCAGTGTGGTGTGGCGACTCTGGTGTCTGTATGGTGTCTAGTTTGGTAGCTAACGGACACCACGGTGGCGCATCTGTTTGCGCCGCCATGGTGTCCCGGTGAAATATAGCCCTAAAAGTCAATAGTGTATTTTCATTAAAATCGTAATCGGTCTGTTAGTGTAATGTTACTAAGTTATTATCTATTTTTATCTGTAGACATTATATCTAAAATGTATATAAAAATTATAAAATCCAGTCGGGTGTATACCCTTAACAGATTACAGATACATACTTTCCAACTCCAACTATATACTTCTGATTAAATTCGTCGCGGGTTCCAAGACAATTTTAACTCTCCCTGGGATTGCTCGTGTGTCATGCACGGTGCCTTTCAGTTGGTTACCGCTGTAAATCCTGGCGTCACAGGAGTCATAGTGATGGGCGTGTGGGTGGGATTATATCCCGTAAAAAAAAAAAAACAGATTACAGATCAGGCATACTTAACGAGTCGACATCCAATAATGTTCAGATTACGTCCTAACTATCCCTTATTACCATTATTTTCCTCAATTTTAGGGATATCAACTGTCTCGATGAAGATTTGTGACGGTATTTACTTTGATGTGGGTAGTTTGATATGTCAAATGAATCCAGTATATGTCCGATCTTATAGCCGCTTGGGATCAAAAAGGATTGAGACAATTTAAGATAAATATATTATCAATAGTTACATTTGAAAGCTTATAGATATACGCATTTATCGTGGGTTTAGTAAGTCGTCATAATAATAATAAAAAAAAATGTTATGATGAAAAAATATATAATTATGTTAAGAGTAGTACTACTCTTAAATTACAAAGTTAATTAAAAATCAACCATCAACCGCAGCTGTGACTAATTCATAACTAAGTTTTAGTTTAAATTATTACCAAAAGTTGTCGTTAGATGGCACGAAAAGCACACAGAATCACCTGTGCCTTCTAACCGAAAATAACGTTGGTTTGATTAAAAACTTAAGGAAATTTCCTCATGATGCAAGACATAAATATTTATCTTTATTCAGTTAAAAAAAATCTTATACATTCTTTATTACTATATCAAAAGAAAATACATTTAAAAATACCACCAATTTCGGGTTCAGGGACAAAGCTGCCGGTGTTATAGGCGAGCGGAACATAATCATTATTATTCTAATTAATAATATTATTTGAACGTTCTATTTAAAATTTTACTTTCACGACAAATAAACAGCTATCAGCAACTAAAAACGCTGAAAGGAAAAAAGTTTATTAAATTTGATTAGTTATTTAAACTATTTATAAAAAAATATCGTAGTTTTAGCTCAAAAAAGGTTCCAAATAACAACACTAAGTTAAAATTAAACTAATATACCTGAAAAATTCAAGGTATAATGTCGAGCGATTGAAAAATCAGGCATAACCTTAAAAACTGTCGTAAAATATTTTTTTCTTTTCACGGCCACCAAACACAGGGATTATTAATCAAATTTGTATGGCATGGAGAAGATTAAAGAAAATTCCGTCACAAAGAATTAGAACTTTTTGTACCGTTTGTAATCCTCGTTTGATTAACGTTCCGGTAGGACGTAATTAAAATCTTTTACATTTTACGTCAGGATTATAATGGTGTTTCAGTGATTTACGAGCTGTTGAGACAGTTTAGTAAAAAGTTGATGTAATTTTCCACTGGTTTTGGTTTTATATTACAAGACTAATATGAAGTACATTTAAAAATACCACCATTCTGGCCGAGAGGTGTCGTGTTCCGGCGTTTCCGAGGAACGCTACATGACACCGCGCCGCGCGTCGCCGAATCAACGTGCAAAACAATAAAATAATATGAATAATAATTATTATGTATGTTAGACTAAGGTATTTATGTATAGGGCCTTTGATGCCTGCAATAAAAATGATTTGATTTGATTTGATTTGATTTTGAAAGTATATTTCTTATATTTAACCGACTTTAAATAAAATAGGAGGTGCTAAATTCCATTGTATTTTTGTTAAGTTCATGTTTCTTCGCCGATTACTCTAAGACGCCTGAGCCGTTTTGAGTAATCCTTTTTTTTGTCTGAACGAATTAATTTATCATGTTTTCCCATTCTTCAGTTCGATAAGATGATAAGATCCTAGAGAAATCGAGGGCAACACTCAAATTTTAAAGGTTTCTATATTGTTCTTCTCATGTTAACTAAAGCTACTCGGATATTTGCATCTAGCAATCACCGTTTTATATGTATACCTTGAAAGATTCTGAAATGACTGTAAATAGCTTACAGTTTTCTTTTAAGTTACACAGATGAGGCGAGACGTTGAATATTTCTTAAGTAGCACTTATCGATACTAAAATATTCTGCAATTTTTTATTGTGTTCCTTAAACCACAACAAACTATTATTCTTCTAATCAGGAACAATTTAATTGTATTTGCTTTCTACTTATGAATTCATTCTCGCTATCTACTCTATTCATTCCATTGCTTGGTACCTTGAGAGTACTTCAAACACAATCACATCAAATGAATTTACTTAGCGAATGTAGCGGACCATGAACAGAACTCAGCGCTTTTATTTACCGCTCCACAGATTCTGTAATGGCTATCTATCTATCCTGATTTATTTACCCATTTAGAGAGAGAGAAAGATCACACACATCATTTTCTTTTTACCGTTTTTGTGATAGTTTGATTTGTCGTAGTTTTTCATCTGCTATTTTTTGTTTGATGTTATAATCAAAGAAATGTGTTTTTTTTATGTTCTGGTTTGGATAGCTCGTTATATAACTGTTAGGAACGTAAACATCAGAATATGAGTAACTTAAAAAAAAGTTGATAATGAAACTATTATTTTAATAACAAGCTTCCACCCGCGGCTCCGCCCGCGTGGTATGTCAATTAAAAGTAGCCTATATGTTAATCCAGACTATAAGCTACATGTGTGCAAAATTTCATCGAAATCGACCCGGTAGTTTTGGCGTGAAAGAGTAACAAACATCCATCCATACATCCATACATACAAACTTTCGCCTTTATAATATTAGTAAGGATTTGGTGCTCAAATGCGTTCGATTTTAATATCTGATGAGCCAAAACTGCTACTCTTTATGACAAAAATGAGGCATGTTATTTTTTATATTATCATTTTTCTGTCAATAATTCTCGCTAGTTTTAACGTTGATAGCGCAAATATTAATCTTGCGGGTTATTTGAAACGACTAATTAAAAAAAAAGAGGAACGAGCCGTCAATCACAACTGGTAAAAAAAAGTCTCGTACATTTTCCTTCGAAAATACGTAACACACGACAATGGCGAGTCATCGAAGTATGAAACACACGCGTCTTTGTGTGACTCTGCTTTGTTTGAGACAAGGCTTTGCTGCTGCTAATGAGAGCCTCTTAATAACTGCTCCGAACAAGCCGAAGACTCGTCTCTACTGATATATGCGATGTTTTTAATGACACAGAGGTAGCGCTGTTTTTAATTCAATTTCAATTTCAAAAGATCTTTATTTATAAAATGACATATTACAATTTTTTATACAATACTAGTGTTAGTTTAGATCCTAGAATTACAAACATCGTAGTGTAGGTTATTCTTCAAGCCCAAAAAGACTCATATAGAACTTTTATCGTGTATTTAATCCGTTGAGAATAATATTATAAAAGCATGATAATTGATCGAAACAAAGAAAACATGTGGATACTAAAGGTAAGTTATGCAAGTTTTAGAGTAACATTACATTTATAATTTATAGGTAAGTTAATAATATTGTTTGTTACAAACAAAAAGAAATATAATGAACATATTATTATAGGCGGTAGTTTATAAAAACAACGGTCGGGGCTTTGACAATCCGCGAGAAGCAACAGGAACGTATACATATAGGTGGGTACACCAGATAAGCGGCCGGCACGCAAAGATCTCGTGGCCGCGGGCCGCGCACGCCACTACCACCCGATACCATATGGTAATACGGGCGGGATTGGCGCACGCGACAGCGCGCCCATAGTTCACCGCGCGATCGGCGCGCTCACATGAATGACCGCTACTACTCATCGCGCTCGAGGAATAAGTGATGAGGCAGTTTGTATCTGTTATACTTATCGATGAATGCGATAGTATTATTGCGTGTTCTACATAAGTTTTTAACTATTGAATTTTTGCTATGTGGGTTACTATATAAATAGAACTTTTCCGATAATTTGTAAATATAAACATCAATTTTAGGTAAACCAATATTCAAATGTAATTTGTGAAGGTTGGTGCGAAAGCGCGTATTGTAAGCGTATTTAACTGCTTTGTTTTGAATAACCTGTAGTTTTTTAATATTAGTTTGGCATGTACTGCTCCAAACTGGACAAGCATACGTAATGCACGGTCGAATCAAGGTACAATAAACACGTAGTTTGGTGTGACTGCTAAGTGGTGAGTATCTATTTAATATTGGATTAAGTGCGTTTAATGCCTTGGTGCCTTTGAGACAAATTTTTAAAATGTTTGATGACCAATTGAGCTTAGTGTCAAGAGTTGTGCCTAAATATTTTACTGTGCGATTCCAAGGTATGCCGATATTGCCAACTTTTAGTGTCTTTAATGGAGGGCTTCTTTTACGTGTAAACATAATGGCTTCAGTCTTTGAGGCATTAATTTTTAGTTTCCATTTTTGGAAATAAGCCAGGAGGTTGTCGAGAGCAAGTTGTAGTCGACCTACAATCAAGTCTATATCAGTAGACGATGAAAAAGCGGCCGTATCGTCGGCAAAACAGGCTATGCTCGTACGTGGTTGGATAGGGATGTCATTCAGGTACAACAGGAAAAGGTATGGTCCTAAAATTGACCCTTGTGGGATTCCAGCAGGAACATTCTTAGCTGGAGATGAGCAGTTCTTGATGTGAACACTAAAACTACGATTGGCCAGATATGAACTAATCATTTTGATCAAGATAGAAGGTAAATTAAGTAAGATTAATTTGTGTAAGAGTGCATCGTGCCATACCGTATCAAATGCTTTCTCGATATCTAATAGAAACATTCCTGTGGATTGCTTTAGATTGAGGCTATGAGACACGGTTTCAGCGACTCTGGCTAGCTGTTGTATGGTGGAATGACCTTGGCGAAAGCCAAATTGCTCGTTGATTAAGTATTGTTCGGAGACATGTAGTAAGCGCCTATAGATGATTTTCTCAAACAACTTTCCGAGGCACGGTAAAAGACTGATTGGGCGGTAGCTAGTTGGGTCTGAAGTATCTTTGCCAGGCTTATGTATCGCTATTACCTTAGCCATTTTCCAGCTCGTAGGGAAATAGGTGTAAGTGAGGCAGGCGTTAAAGATTTTTGTTATTAGAACAATGCATTTTTGGGGGATATTTTGTATCAGAATATTAGAGATTTCATCAGAGCCAGGGGCCTTACGAGCTTTTAGTTTAGAAATGTATCTCCTTACCTCAGATGGGCGGACAAGGATAGAATAATCGAAGGTGAAATCCTGCTCTTTTAAATCGGATACTGAGTTTTCTATGGCTAATTGGTCGTCGCTGGGCCAATTATGCGTTAGTAGCATATTATTTTGGAATGCGTTGGCCAAAGTATCACATTGGGCTTGCTGATCAGTGGTCAGGGAGCCATTTTCTGACTTAAGAGAGGGGATGGTACATGGAGCCGAGCGTAAGCTTTTTATTAAGCGCCAGATATCATTACTAGGGTTGTCCACCTTGTTTAGTTTACTGTGCCAGACCCTATCATTATACGATGTTATGGACCGAGCTATGTCTAACTTAAGTTGCTTAATTTGATTGTATAATAAACTACGCAAGGTTGTATTAGTTTCCGTTGCGGCATATCTACGTAAACGGTGTTTGTGAGTAATCATACGCTTAATGCGTCGCGGTAGGCGACCAGAGTTCCATGGTTGTAGAGTAGACTTTGGTACGCATTGGTCTCTGGCTTTTAGTACTAAACTTTGAAGTTTTGAGATTGCCATGTCAATATCTGCAGTAGAGGTAAATGTCAGGGAAGTCAGTGTGGTACCACGGTTAAGATGAGTTCGGTATTTAGTCCAGTCAGCTTTAGTATAATTAAATTTCTGAATCGGAGTACGTGTAATCTTAGTAGCAAATTTAACAAAAACTGGTAAGTGATTTGATGATAAGGCTGAAATAGTTTTTATGTCGCTGGGGGGAATAAAGTTTTTAGCCAACATAATATCAGGAATTGATGGAGTAAAATTTGGACAATAATGGACTAATGTGAGGTCACGAGGGGCATGGATAACGTATTCATTATTAAGCATATGGTCGTAAAGCCTATTGCCACGCTGGTTACTGGGTCCGGGTGACCACAGTGGGTGCTTAGAGTTAAGATCACCCATGGCAAGTACCCTGGAGGTAGTCGACATGATACAGTCAATGTCGCTGGTGATAATAGGCAAGTTGCATGACTGATAGGCTGAATAAATTGCAAGGCTATCATTATCTAGGGTCAGGGAAATGCCAATAACTTCTAAGTGTTGTGTTTTAGGGGTTGGAAGTAAGTGGTGGGTTAAGTCGGCGCGGACGAGAAGGGCAACACCTTGTCCAGTGCCATTACGATGCTTGTCCCCACGGTAACATACAAATCCAGGTATGTTGAGTGTTAGGCGCGCAGTTAACCTAGTCTCGCAAAGTGCTATGATATCTACTTTAAGTTTACTCACTGCAAGTTCCGCGAGTTCCTGTTGCTTTTTGGAGACGCCATCAGCGTTCCAATAGAGTAATCTTAGCTCAGAAATGGAACTACACATGATGTCCTAAATGGGTTAGTATTAGAATTACTTTATCCATAAAAGTTTTGCAATTGGTGAACTCTTGCTTGATGGTTTTGATTGTAGCAAGTATTTCTAGCATTTCCAAGGTTTCAAAATCTTGGTCGTTAATTTTGTCTGCCTCACTTGGGCGCAGTTTTGGCTGGGATTGTCTTGTTCTTGAAGAAATTATAACAGGATTCAATGGCTTGGTAGGCCACTCCACTGAAGTTTTTTCTGGGTTCTGTTCAAACTCCTTGATGGGTTTAGAAAATTGAGGTTTGCTTGGCCTAGAATTCGCAACCTGAGCCCAGGTTTTTGTGGCACCTCCCTTTGCGTGGTAGGCTTCTGCAGTCAAGGTCTTGCGAGTGACATCTCTTTTGGACTCAATTCGCTCTAGATATTTGAGCCTTTCGTTGCATTGGGCAAAATTAGCAGGATGATCTTGCTGACAATTGCAACAAAGAGCAGGTGTTTCTCTATCCTTTTTTGTACATTCCCAAGTGGGATGCGACTGCGCACATTTAACACAACGTGGCTGTCTATTACAGTTGCGGGATGCATGACCAAAACCTTGGCATCTAAAGCATTGAGTGCCAGTTTTCTTGACTGGATTGTAGCGCTCAACAGCAACGACACAGTTTGAGAGGTATTTGATCTGCTTAAATTTTGCCATATTAGTCCCACTAGGCAATTGGACGAGTATTGGAGGGCATTCTGTTGGACGCAAGGTTTTGATTACCGAAACTGTAACTTCTGGAAAGCCCAGCTTCTCTAATTCTGCACTGATGTCTGGTAACATGAAGGTAGGTAACCCTTTTAGTACAGCTCGGGGCAGTTTTTCGTCCCTTCTAGTGAATGTATGATAAGCAACATTCTCTTTTTGGAGCCCTTCTTTCAGCTGCTGGTGACTGTTAGCACTGTAACACTGTACCCTCACAATTTTTCGACCTCTAAATTGTAGGTGGAAGTCCTTTGTATATTTACTTAAGGTGTCCCTTACCTTTTGGTGGGTCCAATCATCATGTAATTCAATCACTATTGGTGGGGTGTTGTTCACTGCCTTTTTCTTAGTTGCGGTTTGGAAGAAATCTGACTCTGCCTCATCAACAGGTAGGATACCAAATTGATTCCTTGTTGGTGTACCATGCTCCTTGGCTACTTCTTTTGGGTTTGGAAGAAACTTCTTCTGCTGCTTCCTTTTTTCTGGCGGGGTTATGTCCTCCCTTGCTCTTTTGCTGGAGGCTAGGTTAGAATTAGATTCTGACCTAGTCAGGTATTTCTCCATGTTCGGCTGGAGTTTGACGTATCGATAAGTCTATACCGTATTGGCACATCACTAGTAGTGTCCGACCGGTTATGAATACGGGTTGTTTGTTGAAGGCGCGCGATCGCAACGGAGTTCGAGCGCATACTTGAGCGCTGTTTTTAACGAATAGGCGAATTTTGAAAACTTGACAATATGCTGCGTCAAAGTGTAATGAATTTAAAAACAAGTTTCGGACTGTACGCATTGTTCTATAAAATAAAGTCTCTGTAGATATTTAGAATACATCGACATTTTGTCTATTTTGTTGCACAGACAGAATTATACCTACAGAAATCTTTGTAAAATTTTGCGAACGGGGCAATACGAGAACCAATAACAAACCGGAGTCATCTAAGTTCATCTCTATAGCATTAATGTTTCCATCCCCATTGGAGAAGATACACAATAAATCCCCATTCTAGCTTATCTTTCCGACAAGTCAGTTCCGACAGTGGACAAGTCCCTGGTAGCTTATTCGGAACTTTTTTCAAAATTAAAATTTCGTTAAATAATAATAATTAACTAACTATTAATTATCCTAAACCTTAACAGGGATTGGTGAACTTGGGTTTAATATTAATAACAAAATAAAATGAAACGAACTGAAAACTAATAATAACTTACTAAAATCTAAATATCTATATCACTCTGTAACAGAAATAAGCGTCAAACCCAAAGCAACGAACGAACAAATTGCCTTCATTCTAACAAACGAGCCTTCGTTCCAATCTTGTCTGGGATTTGCATCTCAAGGGCCGCAGGATCGATTCCCGGCTGAATACAGAGTCGTTTCCGCATTTGGATGCATTGCTTTTGCTACTTTGTGCTTCTGCATCTGGATGGTTTGTATATGCGAAGCTTTGTATGGACTTTGATTGGGCAAGGGACGGATGTGATGGAAAAGAAAAGTAAACTTTGAGAGCTCTAAGACTGTTTTTAGTGAATGAATGGAGGGGTTTTCACTACAGTCACAATCTCAAGTTTAAACAGACTCTAATGAAACAGTTATTTCTACGGTGACATTATGAGTAGTAATGGAAAAGTGTCCTAATAGTATCTGTTTTATGTATTAAGATAATATCAAAGTGTTTGAATAAATCAAATTTATCTGTTACTAGGTGACCCGGTTTTACCCGCATCAAATATTCTGTCCGGTGCTTGCCTAATTTAGGAAATATGCACAGCGCCATCTATTCATTTTTTGCGTAAACTTACCTCTAACTGTAACCCCTAAATTCACCCTCTTGGGAATAGAATTAAGAAAAACCCAGTTACATACTCGTACATTCGTTTATATTTATTTAATTTTATCTATACGAAAATTTAATCCTTCATCCATTTTTTTATTCCTTTCGGGGCGGAATTTCCAAAAATTCATTCTAAGAGCGCGCCTACGCCATGTAAGGAAACTTCATGCAAAATTTGAAGTTTTTAGGTCGGTTAAGGCTCTTCGTTGATGAAACAGTCAGTCGAGCGAACAATTATATAAGTATAGAAAATTATATACGTATAGAAGATTATATCCCTAAACAGCATATTTGTACCTTCTCATAGATACACCCCTCCTCCACACAGATGATAGATGTGTTTCTCAATATGGCCCTAATGTGCGAACGATGCGTCAAATTGTACAATAATATCCAGTTTTTGTGTGTAGCAGCCGGCTAATGTAAGAAATGCAGTTTCTTGCTTGATTCTAAGAAGCGATAATAGTCCTAGATATATAGATTAATAATATCTAAAACAAAATAAGCAACTAATTAGTCAACAGTTCTTAGTAGTGTCTTGGTCCAGTAATCGTAGAAAATATTGAATATCTTAAGGCTTAAATTTTCAGATTCAGCTTTCAGGCAAAATGTAATTAAAGTTCCGGTAAAAAAAACATCAATATCGCCGGTGGAATGGAACTACAAATTTTGGTGTAACCTTAATTTTACTTAGTTAATACGTCACTGAAAAACTTATGAAAAATACGTAATCACCAACAAATGCCATTAACAAAAACCCATAAACAAGGAATTATTTTTGCCCATGCCAAGTTAATTCGGTGTGAAAAGGAACATTTCTATTTTTGGACCAAATCCACCTGTCGCGGATAAACAAGAATGATGTTTACCCTCGCGGCTCGTATGTCCGGACAATTTTCCCGAGTTTTTGTCACCCTACTGCTCTGCTCACCCCAATCTCATTTCAGCTTGATAACGTAAAATTGTTGGGGTAATTTGTTTTTATGAAAAGACAGTGTGACCAATTTACACATAGTTTTTTTGTGTGACGAATCACAAATGCGGCAAACCACTATAACTTTCTTGACTGGTTTTGACTATTAATATTTATAATTAATATAATAATATGCATTTGTCATTTTTTTTTGGTTTATAAAATCAGATTCCAATAGAACTCAAAGCTTGAAGATTTCATTTTTGAAGAGTTTAATTTCTAAATCTAATTAAATTTTATCACGTTTTAAACGGGTAAGCCTAGTAATTTAATAATTATAACGGACTCATAACATAACATCACACCAATATTACCCAGAAGAGTGTGGCAGAGGTGTACAACACTCACATTTCACCTGTTATGTTTAGGTCCTATAACCATCCACCGCCCACAATTCCAGCTCCGTACTTCTATTGTGAATTTCCTGACCCGGGAATCGAACGCGAAACGTCACGGTGAGAGGCGCATAAACTAACCATTAAGGTGCGTATAAATTAAGCGCGGCAGCCGCGCGAGCCAATGTTTGACCAGAGTTGACGCTCATTTGCCGCGCGAGCCAATATGTAGATATAAATTTAGTTGGACGTGAAGGCCGCGCGCGGCAGGCGATCCATCACGAACACCGCGGCGGATAGTCAGACCAATTCACTCTCGTAAACCTGCGAGTATAGACAGGTGGCTGCCGCTTTTATTGTGATTCACCATCGTATTTGTAAAAAAAATAAAAGAAAAAGATCCCGTCTACATAGAGCGCGGCCGCCACGCGCACCAATGTTCGATGGTTTGCCGCGCTTAATTTATACGCACCTGATTGCGTAGATTTGTATAGTTCAAAAACCCTACGCCTAATTGATTGCATTCGGCGTCCAAACTTCGATTGTTTGAAATTTAAACTCGGGCAGTTAGCGCTAATTGGCTAAACATTTATCAGCCGTCAGTTTAGGCTGACCACACCAAAAATTGTTGAACTCGAACCTGTTGAATGTTTTTCTATTAGATTGAGAAACTTATTCGGTTGTTAACAGACAAGAGATATATTAGGGCTATTATCATACCTATTGCTATTCATTTCGAGTTGGATTTTTGTTCTAAAAATTCAGAATTTAGAATTTCAGACGACCGGATGGCGGAGTGGGTATAGTACCTCGCTGCGACGCTGAGGTCGCGGGTTCGATTCCCGCTTAAGACAAATCTTTGTGTGCATGAACATGGAGGTTTGTCTTAGTCTGGGTGTTTCTATGTATAATAAGTATGTATTTACCAAAGAAAAGAATATATGTATTAATATCAGTTATTCAAGTACCCAAAATACAAGCTCTGCTTAGTTTGGGACTGGATGGCGTTGTGTGTAAGTTGTGAGTTATTTATTTATTTATTTATTTAAATATCGCTCCTTACAAACAATCTTCAAAAACCATGTTTTGAGTTATCGTCTTTTGATTTTGAAAATTTGAAAATTCATTGAGTCGTAACCGAAAGATCAATTGATTATTATTCATGTATCGAATTAAAAATATATTATTACTCGTGTAAGTTATAGTTTTGTAATGATTTTTTTACATACTTCCCAACTCCAACTATATACTTCTGATTAAATTCGTTGCGGGTTCCAAGACAATTTTAACTCTCCCTGGGATTGCCCGTGTGTCATGCACGGTGCCTTTCAGTTGGTTACCGCTGTAGATCCTGGCGTCACAGGAGTCACAGTGTTGGGCGTGTGGGTGGGATTATATCCCGTTAAATGATTTTTATACGACTGGGAAAGATGCTGACCTAATAAGCCTTAACGAGAGCTATAAAGTATCATTTTGTAATAATATAGTTAAATTTCACAAATACATAGTATTTGCGCGGCGTTGTAATTGTGCCTAGTGGACGGCTGAAGGTTTACCACCAATCCCATGGGACCTAAACATAACATGTGAAGTGTGGGTGTTATACACGCTACCATACCCTGCTGGGTAATATAGGCACAATGATATTATTATTATTAAACTGTTATTGCAAGTTTCAGCTTATAATTTATTTAATATTTTGGCTGAGTATTCCTTGGTCTTTTAATAAAACAACAATGTATAGGTTTAACCATTAATGTATAACTTATAACTTTTGACGACTAGATGGTGGAGTGGGTAGTGTACCTGCCTGCGCCGCCGAGGTCGTGGAATCGATTCCCACTTAAGACAAATCTTTGTGTGCATGAACATGGGGGTTTGTATTAGTCTGGGTGTTTCTATGTATAATATGTATGTATTTACAAAATAAAAGTATACATGTATTAGTATCAGTTATTCTAGTACACATAGTACAAGCTCTGCATAGTTTGGGACTAGATGGCGTTGTGTGTGAGTTGTGAAATATTTATTATAAAAAAACTTAAATTGCTGCTTATAATTTATTTATTATTTGGCTGAGTATATACATATATTATAGTTTTAACCATTCATTTATACAAAACTGAATTGTGAATATCGGAGGGAGTAATCGCTATTTACGGTTGAGTCACAATCGATTTAATTTTTAAAGGATCCATTTAGCTTTTCCTTTTATCCTTTCTTTCGTTTCCTTAAATTGATTACAAAAAGAAGCAATTTCAGATCTTTTGAGTAATTTCATTCAAAAGCGTTTTCTATTTGTCCCGAGACTTTGATCTTGGAAACGTATGAGAAAATGTATGAGAAATTGTATGAGAAATTCACATGTTCTATCAAGTGTCAGACACACTCACAAACTCTTAATACCTAAGCAGAGGGTTATTTTTTTCTGTAAAATGTATACTGCATGATGATACATATTTATAATAAGTTACCCAATATTTTTAAGGAAATAGCAAGTATCTATATTTTTAAGCAAAAGTTATTTAGTTTGTTATTAGAGAAATGTTACTATAGTGTTAAGGATTTTTTAGATGATAAGAAACTATGACAGCATTTACATATCAATTAAATTATAAATTAAAAATTTGTACGCCAAATAATGGTAGAATATGGCTTGCACGCATAATGTAAACATAATCTTTGTATGTAGTGTGAAGGCCTCGTAGAGTACATCCGGGGCAAGACGAAGTGGACATTGAGGGTCGTTCTGCTAGAACCGCGCCACAACACAAATTTCAAATCGTTTGTGGTGCGCGTCCCTACACACCATCTGGAGACGTTTCTTCAAGAGGAATTCTGGCCGGAGGGAGTCGCGTATCGCCGCTTTCGTAGAAGGTTACACGACACCTCGCAATTGCGCAACACTTCGCCGATTAAAAGTGTAAAATAGTCTCTTAGTTATGAAATACAAATATGTATGTTAGTTATAAGGTATTTATGTATGGGCCCTGATGCCTGAAATAAAAATATATTATTATATATTATTATTATTATACCCATATTCGGACAAATAAACTTATTTCATTTCATTTCATTTCAAGTTTTCAAATTCAATATTCTTCTATACATCCGAATCTAAGGGTGAAGGCACAGACAATACTTTTAGTCGTAAAAACGAGCGATTCTAATGTCGCGGTCGAAATGTTTTGATGAAAACAGTCAACTGTAGTGGTAGAGCTCTTGTGAACGAGCTAGAGGGCGGGCGCAACACGTTCTTACCTTTAGACTACCACCAAATGGTAGTGCTTGCATTACTGTGTTCTGGTTTGGAGATGAGATCAGGCTCTGAAATTACTGGCATATGAGGCATAACACCGTAGTTCTCAGCTACAGCGACGCATCTACAATCTACGTTTGTGCATTGTTGATGTCCATAAGCTGTACTCCACTAACCATCAGGTGAATAACACGTCCGTTCACTGCAGGAGTAAATTAAAAAAAAGTCTTTATTGAAGATAAAGATAAATTTGGATTTTTTTTACATTAGATAGAACGACAGAAGCAATTACACTATCCAATGGTCCCAATGACAAGGCCAAATACACACATTCACTCACACAAGCACACCCAGTCTCAGAACAAATATTTGCGAATTACACAAAGATTTGTCCCATGTGGGGAACGAACCCACAACACCAGTGCAGTGGAGAGCGGCGAGGCGACCGCTTAAACCACTACACCACACGTGCAGACACAGTTACGAAATCGCTGCGCTATGCTTAATTATCACTATAACGTCCTTTATTCATAGCCTTGCAAACATATATTTACCTCCCAAATGAACACCTCGTCATTGTACGAATTTACTCGCGTATAAGTCACGTACGGTAAGGGGAGTAAAAGGGAGGAAGAGGAATAAAGAGGAGTAACAATAAAGTTTTTTCATAACATCTCGGGGTGACGGCGCGTTCATTATATGCTCTGCTTGTCTCTCAACGAATTCATTACGTCATATTCTACGTGTTTGAATTTAGGGGCATTTATTCTCAAATCGAATCACAAAAACAATAAAGACACACATTTACCATTCAATAAACATATTGAATGGTAAATGTGTGTCTTTATTGTTTTTGTGATTCATTGTGATAGGTGTGCACAGGCTATAATAAGTGTGCTTTGGGTTTTGAATTTTAATTTTAATTGCTGTTGTAGATAGATAGAATAAACTTTACTGCACACCAAAAAATATGACACATAATATAACATAATATAACACTAAGACATGTACAATGGGCGGCCTTATCGCTAAAAAGCAATGTCTTACAGGCAACCTTTGGATGGACAAATATATAGTTATATTGCATGTTTGACGATTACATGATAAGGGATACTATTAACATTATGCTCTAAATAAATTATATACTACAACAGCTACAGTCTCTAACCTGCTGTTTTTAAATACCATGGAATTAGGGATGAGCCTGTCGCCATACACTGGGCACAATTCAAACTCCGTGCTGCTTTTGTGACAAAACGTTCCCGAAGGAAACTTCACAAATAACACTTTGCCCGACCCGGCAGACAAACCCGAGACCTCGCAGTCAGAGACGCATACGCTAACTACTAGACCATTGAGGCAGTTACGAAAAGTTATATTTAAGTTATATGTTTGCTTAAACAATAAGAAATCCATGTTTTTCATTGAACACACGGCTACATATCAATTTTATGTATACATTTCCAGATATATAAGATGCTCTCGCATTGTATGCCTGCCTGTAGACAGCGAAACCAGCTTATACTGGCAAAGTATGGCACAATGTGGAGACGTGTGTATAGCCTTATTGCCTGTAATTACAAACTCTTCTTCTATGATGTTTACAACTAACAGGCTTCAAACTTTTAATGATGCTTCGAAACAACGCTTTTGTAAAGTTCTCGATTGTAGAATGTGAACAATTTATTAACATGTACTGTTTTTAAACAACAGTTTACTTTAGAAAAGTCAATAGCAAGTATTTTAAATATACAGTAACTTCGTCAAGCTTTTATTTACATTATTTTTAAATATTGATTTGAATTGTCAGATATATATATTCTAGACGCAAAAAATTGCAGACTTGCCCAAAATTATGTTTTCTAGAACCTATATTCCAAGATTGTAGTCCCTACATAATGTACTCCTATTTGACCGAGTCTTATTTATTTATTTATTTATTTCTTCAGTTTGTTGCAGCGATAGCCGCGTGGGAGACCGTAGGACTGCGAAGGTCTCGTTTTTGAACCCACGGCACACACCACACCATATGTGTGTATTTATCATATAAATTATCGCTCGCTAACGGTGAAGGAAAACATCGTGAGGAAACCTGCATGCCTGAGAGTGCCTAAAAGTACTCGAGGTTGTGTGAAGTCTACCAATCCGCACTATGCCAGAGTGGTGGCCTAACCCTTCTCTCATCATGAGAAGAGGGCCCTAGCCCAGTAATGGGTCATGACATGTATAAAATACAGGGCTGCTATTATTACTGCACTTTATTGTACACCTTAAGCTTACAATTAGAACTTATATCTAGTGATTACAGTCTTTCAATGTTCATTAGTTGTGAGATCTTTGAATAATAAATAGGTCGTCTGTTACATGCGTGTGTCGATTAAAAAACAGTTGACTACGATTCTCGTTGTATCTTCAAATCTTTTCCTTTTATTGATACCCGAGTGCTTTATACCAACCGTTTACAAAATACGTTTGACATAACAAAACTACCCACATCAAAATAAATACCGTTACAAATCTTCATCGAGAACTCGATATCCCTAAAATTGAGGAAAATATTGGTAATAAGAGATAACTAGGGCGTAATCTCAGCATTATTGGATGGCGACTCGTTAAGTATGTCTGATATGTAATCCTTTTTGAGGTTCTATTGGGTATGCGAGGGTCCTTGTTTGTGAAAATACATCCCGATTTCCTATTAATATTATAAACGGTAAAGTATGTGGGCATACTCGTAGATAAAAAAATAAAATAAAAATGTTTATTTGACACAAATAAAGTATATACATATTTTTCACTTATCTAGTTATTTGACGCTATTCTTTGACATATGTACATAATAAAGGTACTGGCACTGTTCACTAAACTAGGCAGAAGCCTGTATTTTATCTCACAGTGTTCAGTCGCAGGAAGTGACACTTTAAAAACAATATTTAGGCGTGAAACAGTTAGTCGTCACCCAGGAGTATATATTAAGTAAATAATAGTAATTTAGATAGATAGATAATAGTGTATTTTAAACACATAAACATTACTTTTTATTAACGTACGAGTACCTACCACGCGGGCAAAGCTGCAGTAAAATGTCTTTGTGTGTGTGTATGTGTAAGTTTATTAACACCTTTAAAGATTATATCGAAGTAAAATCTCTTTGCATGAAAATTATATCAGCACTCATCCTTCATAAAAGGATCAGGAGTTAATGGTAGACTCCCGAGCGCCGTGTTTTCATAGTAACGTTATAAGGGTATAACTTTCATAAATTCTTTTTATATATTTGCATACACAAAATATGGCTTAAACACTAAAATGCATGTTTGTTCGTGGCCTTTTTGTAAAAATTCTTTTAATTGTTAATTGAATAACATATCAACTGAAAAAGACGCCAAAAGACATGTTTTTTAGTGGTTTAGATATGATTTGTCTATAAAAATAGATAAAAACCTAATAATATTAAAGTTAACCATACTTTTTTGGTATGGAAAAGAGCCAAGCAGTTGTTCCCTCTTAAGTTACTTTTACCTATAAACTGATTAAATCAATCACTCGCAAGCCCCAAAAGTCACTCCGAAAACTCCCAATAAAGTACATCAAAAGGGGGTTTAAAACACTAATAAAATCTGTTGCATCAAAGAATATCGGACAAAGAATAATTGAGTTGAGAAAGTGCTGAACGGCGTCGTAAAATCTCTAGGATTGAGTTCACCACACCAGAGAGAGTGGATTAGAAAACGTACAGGACTATAGTTTGATTTAAAACTTTCGCACGCCACAATACCTAGAAGAATGTAGCAGAGATAATATAATATAATTTGGATTTTTTACATTAGATAGAACGCCAGAAGCAATTACACTATCCAATGGTCCCAATGACAAGGCCAAATACACACATTCACTCACACAAGCACACCCAGTCTCAGAACAAATCTTAGCGAATCACACAAAGATTTGTCCCATGTGGGGATCGAACCCACAACACCAGTGCAGTGGAGAGCGGCGAGGCGACCGCTTAAACCACTACGCCACACGTGCAGACAATGATGAATAACATGACAGAGATGTATAACATCCACACTTTACCTGTTATACTTATCCGCCATCTGCCAGGCACAATTCCAACTCATTAAGAATTTTCTAACAGAAAAATCCCAAACACCTTTGACCAACCGAGAACAGAACCCCAGATCTTGCAATGAGTTACCGCTTACGCTAAGCTCTAGTAGAATAATGAAGCGAAAATATAAACTTTTAGAAAATAATGTTTGTGGTGTAGTGGTTCTCCACTGCACTGGTGTTGTGGGTTCGATCCCCACATTGGACAAATCTTTGTGTAATTCGCAAATATTTTGTTCGAGACTGGGTGTGCTTGAGTGAGTGAATGTGTGTATTTGGCCTTGTCATTGGGACCATTGGATAGTGTAATTGCTTCTTGCGTTCTATCTAATGTAAAAAATCCAAATTTATCTTTATCTTTATCTTTATGAGTGAAAACCAAAAAAGTAATCTGTCTGTCCGGTTTTATGATTTAGTTCGATTAGCCATTTAGTTCTTCCGTAATTATTCAACAATAAAAATACGACAGCAAATATCCATTTGAACATATTGGACAGTATGCAGTCACCCGCAACGTCTCCGCTCCAAATGCGAACCCGTATGTACCCATCGATAGGTTGTTAAATAATGCCCCATTGTAAGCGAGATGACGTCCATCCCTCACGAAACCCCCGCCGTTCGTTATTAATCGATTCTTTACTACAACAAAATTATACCAAGTTGCGGTACCGCAAACTTTTATATTCTTGTATTTTTTACGAGAAAAGAGTTGTTTTTTAAAGCAACTTGGCTGATTTTACAGGTAGTCTTTTTATGTTTTGGCATTAATTTGTTTGGGGAAAGTTAAAGACTTTTAGCCTGCAGTGTTTTGAGTAGATATTAATTTTGATTTGTTGTTTTCCTGAACATAACATAACATCACGCCCATATTACCCAGAAGGGTGTGGTAAGGGTATACAATACCCATATTTCACCTACTGTTTCGGTCCCATGGGATAGGGACTAAGCCTATCGCCATCCACCGGAATCTTCTGACGGAAAGTTCACAAATAACACTTTGCCTGACCCGGGAATCCAACCCGGGACCTCGCGGTGAGAGGCGCATACACTTACCACTTGACCATCTAGGTAGCGTTTTTCTCAACATGTTTTTTTTTTACGATATCATTTTAAATTAACAAATCGTTATTTTCAGTTAATTTATCAAAATAATAGTTTCTGTTTACAGCTTCAATCGGATAAAATGTAAATACAAAGTTTTCTTTGTCCTTCATCTAAATTCCTCTAACAGCTACATAATAAATGTTTTTAAATCGGATCAGTACCTAGTTTAACTGTAAAATCATAACAAACCGACAGATAACCAAAGTACTTTGTCATTTATTATATAAGTAAATAGGAATGTTAAAACTTAACCTGCCTTTCATGTCTTCTTCAACTGTAGTTTATTGAAA
This sequence comes from Hypena proboscidalis, assembly GCA_905147285.1. NCBI lineage: Eukaryota > Metazoa > Arthropoda > Insecta > Lepidoptera > Erebidae > Hypena > Hypena proboscidalis. The sequence goes on along the minus strand of LR990130.1, from coordinate 19,683,240 downwards.
ATATTCCCAGCACAAATTCATACCAGAATAAAATACTTCAAAACTTTCTTTTCATGTCTAGAAAGAGAACAAGTGTGACATTTTATATCAACAGGGGAACATCTGCTTTGATACTTGTACTACATTTCATATACAATGAATAGTGTTGAGTTTTGTCATGTGGGTATTGAAACTCAGTTATATATTATGTTGTTTGACAAATGTTAGTCTTTGCAGATATTTTGTATGAATTTTCTTTATACAGTTATCTATCAGCCATTCTTACCAAATAAACTCTTTCAAAATTTATTTACAAACATGCAGAAAAACAACCGACAATTTTTTTAGACTTAAAGCGGGGTTTGATAATGCGACCTTAGGATTCGTTCTATCGCTCTTCCATCTGAGCTACCCAAACCACACTCAAATCTTTTCACTGTATGTTGTACACGTATTTCCGGACGTCTCAGATAGGACGGAATCCTAAGGTCAATGATGCAATCCTCGCTTCAAGTCCAAATATTTTTTGTCTTTTACTTAGTATTATTCAAATTATTTATTCATTGTTTGTTACAGGTGTTAAATATACAGTTATTATGTACTAAACATTAAGTCTCCATGCGTAGCATGCCATATTTATTTTGGCGTACAATATTACCATGCAAATTTATTTATAATTATAGTATCATTTCTTAATTAGACATAAATTATAAAAAATATATAAAAATTGAAACAAATTCATCTCAAACAATTTAATCTATTAGATTGCTAATCTTGGCTAAATACTGTTTAAAAATCAATAATAAAATTACCTATATATATTAATATTAAAAGATGACATAGTAAGAAATTCTTGAAAATTGCATTCCACTCAAGCAAACATTTAAAATGTGACTCGCATCCTTTAGCAGCAAGCGTCCTCACCGGATAGCGGGCGGATGTGTACTTAATCGAGCGCTGAGAGCCTGACGCTGAACTAATATTAATAGTCGTTACCTCTTGCACATACTATGCAGGGAAATATTGACACTAGCACTCCGTAAAAGTGTTACGAAATGGCAGGTTTACTAGAATTTCTAAGCTAGAGTATATAGAACGCAATACTCGGTACTTACACTCCCGTTGAACCAATTATTTGGAAAACAGTAATATACGTTCTAAGTTTTGACTGCTTCGTGATCTAGCGGTAGGTATAATTTTCTGTTTGATCCCGGCGTTTGCTAAAAGTGGCCTTTGGGTTTTTGCGTTAGAATTTTTTCAGTCAGTTCAGTTAGGAGTCTGGAATTGAAAGATCTGGTAAGAAACTGAGACTCTTCTCCTAAGAATCTTCGGGCATTAATAAATCAACACACAACATTAAAAACTTATGCACAAATACATCATAGCTACACACGCACACACACCTACACACTCACGCATATACACCATAATACAACAAACTCAACACACACTTACATACTCAATTACACATTACCACTATAGTATAGCCAACGAGACGAGATAAAGAATGTAAACAAACGGACCGTTACTGAGTTACATTGCGATAGCAAGGGATTATTATCTCTGTCCTTATCATTCGTACGCGCAGTTGACGTCAATTGATCGAAAACAGCAGCTGTCGTTGTGTGTTTCGTGGTACAGGAAAGCAGTCAGTACCGCAGATGTCAACATTTGGTCCGCCATTTTGTGATCAAGTTCATTCCTGTTTGGATTGCGTTGGAAGTGATACATATTTTTTCGTCTCCGTATTTGCTTGGTTTTTTGTTGTTATTATTCCGTTTCTGTTAGTTTTATTTTGATTTTTGCTGTTATTACTTAGTTTTAATATATTTATGTTATATTTTTTATGTTTTTGACAATATAAGTTCCTTGTCAGTCTTTTAGTTATCTAGTGTTTCTTTAGTTTATTTCCTATTTTCTTAATATAATTTATTTCCTTTTCGCCTGGTTTCTTTACCTCAACCCAATCCACAACAATAATAATTTATTCAAATAAAAATGTTTCGAACCCCTGAACATTTGTTTACATTTTTTATCTCGTCTGGTTGGCCTTATTATACACGATAACACACACTTTGCTGATTTATTTAATTCCTTTGTTATTAATTATTATTGTATCACAACTTTCTGGTTTTTCTATCTTTTAAATCACCAGTGTTTCATTGTATATTACGAAAAGATACAAAATTATGTAAAATAGCAACTCTGGCTAACCAAGAAACAGGAAAACCTAGTTTGGTAGCCGCTGTCTAAAAATAATGTACTAATGTATCTCTTGGAAATAAACTTTTATTTTTATTACTTCTGGTTATCATTTAACATCAAAGGACCCGTCTGCTCGTCTGCCATCGCAGGCAATAAAAAAATCTAAATTCAAAATCCCCAAAACCAGAAAATTTATAAATCACGTAATTATTTGGTCAAGTTTACGTCAAATTCCGACTGAAAATTCAATAAGCGTACTTAGAAATAGAAAATGCGATTTTCTCCTACAAATCATATTTACGAGTGCCGAGTATTCGATTATAGAGATTGGGTTATAGAAGGTTAGTGCCAATCTCATCTCCGTCAATCTATATTTACTAGAAATGTTGTGAAAAAGTAGGCTTGAATTATTTATTAGCAATTTTCTTATGGTAAATAGATTTGATTTCAATATCTTTTTTTTTTTTTTTATACTACGCTTACAGCGAACGAGCGTGTAGTCCACCTGATGGTAAGTGGAGTACAGCCCATGGACATCAACAATCCACAAAAGCAGATTATAGATGCGTCGCTGCAGCTGAGGACTACGTTGTTATGCCTCATGTGCCAATAATTTCAGAGCCTGATCTCACCACCAAACCGGAACACAGTAATGGAAGCACTACTATTTGGCGGTAGGTTAAAGGTGAGACGGTGGTGCTGCCGCCCTCGAGCTCATTCACAAGAGCTCTACCACCAGTCTATAGCGAACTATAGATTTGCCCCGTGTTTTTTAAAATAAATTTGTCTTTTTAAATTAAATTTATATCTGTGTAGTGTCGGCGTTTGAACTGTACGATAATTTTTTTATAACTACCCACAATAAATCTTTGTTTTCTTTTGTGGCAAGTGATATTATGAATGTCATTTACTGCATTAGTTATAACATTTTAGTGGATAAAAGTTGGAAATTGTGCTACTGTACCAATATTGTACCAATAGCCCGTACATGCTGACTGTTATGGACATCAGGTGAAAATATGCCTTGATGCTTTGGAGCACAGTGATAGTGTCGCATATCCCAAACAAATTTAATCTTATCTTATCGACGATAATGCAGGCACTGTTATCGGATGCAAGACATCACAGTGCATTAGCTCCATTTTAAACCTTCTTCAAAAAAGGACAAGGTTCACAATTCAATTGTATTTTTTAGCGTTTTTTTTTAATTTTCACCGATAACTTAAAGACGCATGGACCGATTTAAGAAAAATAAATTGTCTGAAAGAATATACTTGTCACGTGGTCCCATTTTTATCAGGTCACGATCTGATGACGGGATCTTAGAAAAATCGAGGGCAACCCTAAAATTTCAAAGGATTATGTATTGTTTTTCGTATATACTTAAAGCTACTCGGATATTTTCATCTAGCAGTCAGCATTTTATGTTGATGAGCTGATACTTGAAGGTACAATTCCTTAATGGTTAGGAGACCGGGGATAATTCTTTAAATATATACCTTAAGGCCGTTTATTGTATTCTTTCAAGTTATACACAGACGAGGCGAGAGTTGAATAATCCTTTTTTTAAATAATGATAATAATAAATACTCCTTATTGTACACCAAAAAACAAAAGAAAGGTACAAAAAAAACAAACACTTAAAACTAGTTGCACAAACGGCGGTGTTATTGCTTATAGCAATTTCTTTCAAACAACCTGGCAACATAGCTATGGTATACGTAAAAATAAAAAAGATAGGATAATATTCTTAAGTCTTTGTACCACTTTGTACGATTTAATGTTTGTTTTCTTTTCACTAAATGAATTTGCTACTAACATTATGTAAGTTATAGTTCTAAATATCCCATTTTAAATGATGCCAAATTTTCAGACACCAAATAATCATAATATATCTATTACGTAAATATTAAATAGTAAAGGTTTTCTCAGTACAACCGCTGTTATAATAAAACAAATATACGTAATTAGCACTTCCTTATGTTCACAAAAGCTTTACTTGAAGCTTATGTGAATAGTTTCACGGAAGGTACGAAAATTCTATATAACACGTAACTATTTGTCATACTTGTGTAATTGGGTCACAACTTCCTTCGTGTGCCAACTTTCATCTTTGTAACTCAAGTAGTTTCGGAGGAAATGTCTGTGACAGACAGCCGAACGATGCCAAAGTTATTGGGCGAACTTTGACCCAGAAAACTATTTGTAAAAGATGATTAGGAAATATGTTAGGAAAACGGTGTGCGTAAATAATTCAGGCAAATCGATATCAAAGATTATCTACAGAAATCATAACTGGACTTCTAGAATAGGTTAGAACTTCAACGTCTTTCTTTGAAATGCGCTGCCTGAGGAGATCAGGACGGCAGCAACACGGTACACGTTGAAAATTAAAGTTCGCAAACTATTAACTGACCAATTGGCAGAATCATCATAATAAGTTAAATTCAGTTTTTATCATCTTCTACATATCTATTTGTGTAGTATGTGTGTATTATATTATTGTTTTTATTCACGTATATATTAATTATTTTACATTATATGTTTTATAAAATGTTGTATGTCCTTTGTACCTTTTGTATGTATGGTTTATTTATTGATTTGTACTTGTTACTTGCATGTACATATATTTACCTTGCATACCTTTACTTTTCTCACCAACACCCTAGGTTGACTGTAAGACAATGCCACAAGGCGTTTAGTCCACCTCGGTACTGTTATATGCGCAAAAAGTTAAATAAATGAGAAATAAAATAAAATGTCATTTATACAGATTTTTATAATTTACCTAAAGAATGATTGTACCACAACAAATACAATACAGAATGATACGACGCCACGACAGACAGCTGTTTCCACAATGGTGTAATTGGCACAATGATGGCGCCCATAAAGCATTAAACCGAGAGAAAATTTAATTTAACCAGACTTATATATGGGTGACACCGCCGCAGCTTATTACAGGCTTCTATTTAACTTTCTTATGTAACCTTTTTGTAGGGATTTTTATATTCAATTTAAGTTAGAAAGCAATACAACGCGGTAATGCTGCCAGCATTTTGGGTACGAGGCCTTCTGACAGTGACTTATTAATTTTAGATTAAGTTATTAGATTAGTTTAATTTAAGTTCCAATATGTATATTTTTCTGTAAATAAAGAATTTTATTTTAAACCTAAAAAAAGTTAGGAAGAAGAAGAAATGTTTATACGATTACAAATCAACAAGCATTCTCTAACGTGTACTCAATCTTGTATTAAAGATAGACTCCACCATGTTTTCATACTAACGTAATACAGGTTTTAGTTTAATATTCATAAACTGGGCGATTAATCGCGTGTGATGAATCTACGTACTAGATTCGAAACTAGTCGGCATATCCCGGCTAAAATAACGTGCGTAACCGGTATTCTCAATAATAATGTCTTCACCTCACGTCGGTTTTAATAATATTATTATTTAGTTTTAATCTATTTTTATAAACAAATCAAATCATAAACACTAAAATGCATGTTTGTTCGTGTCCATTTTGTCAAGATACTACTACTTATTTGTGGGCATAAATGTGATGCTTTTTGACTTTACAGGACTTGGATTTTGTTTTCTTTTTTTTCAAGTTTTACTTTCCTTTTATACCATATTTAGTTACTCGCTAGTCGCCAACTGTGATATTGTTTGTAAAGGTACTCATGTTTTTCTTTTATACCGTATCTTGTAGAATATTTTTAGGCCTCCGAGGAGCTTCACATCCGGCTGTTACATTTATCTTTATGTTCGCAGTCTAAAAATACTTATTACTAGCTTCCGGCTTTGGGTTCATCCACACTTGATGCTCGTAAAAAGTAACAATAATTCTTTTAATGAACATGGTGGGTTTTTACAAGATTTTAGGTAAATGTTGATGTTTTTACAAATCTTATCTTGAAACGTAGATTTTCTGAGTAACCAATTATTTTAAGACCCTTTAAGTTAATCATACAATAATTTTTATCGTGCCATAAGTAGAATAGCATCTATCAACGAGTTTAAGTTCGTTTGACCAAGAATACAGTAATTTTTAATAACTGTATTCTTTAATTATTTTTATAGCATTTAGCTATGCTTAACAAATTATACTAAGAAACAGTTGATAAAGATATGGGACCGGCAGGATTTGAACCTGCGACCTTACTGCACACCGGGCAGCCGCTCTTAGCCATCCAGCTACGGTCGCCTCTTACCGGCACCCTAAATTTCTCAACTGTATGATACGTCATTTCGTGACGTCACGTTCATCCATTTGTTCCTATCTTAAGTAGGAGATTAAGTGCTATAAAAATAATCAAAGTTAAAATATCGTACACGTTTATTCGTTACAACATTTGTGCTGAATGTAACTTCGCCATGTTGGTTTGTCTCCTACTTAAGATAGGAACAAATGGATGAACGAGATGTCACGAAATGACGTATCATACAGTTGAGAAATTTAGGGTGCCGGTAAGAGGCGACCGTAGCTGGATGGCTAAGAGCGGCTGCCCGGTGTGCAGTAAGGTCGCAGGTTCAAATCCTGCCGGTCCCATATCTTTTTCAACTGTTTCTTAGTATAACTGTATTCTTGGTGAATCGGCCGTTTTAAAAAAGTTATGTATTCACTACTGTCTTCCGATTCAGAGGAAAGGGATCAAATATTGAAATAGAGGAAGAAAACCCTTTGTATACTCATTCCTCTTATTAAGAAAAGCATACGCAATTCTGTTTCAATCCATTCATTTGCTTATCTGCTAGGTAGATTTTTACTCTACGAGGAAACTTCTAGTTCATTACCATAATATTATAACTGTAAAAGCTTTTAATTCAAAACAAAAAGTCTATCAAACTTTACCAGCATTAACTAAAACTCAATCTTTTTTCCCAAACAACTCGTAATGCGGCTCGTGTCCACAACACTTTGATGTAAACTCTAGGTTTAACATTAATTTAACTTTTCACAAACAACCCCGTTTGTGAGATAACTTACAAAGTCAAATAACTGAATTATGAATTTCATTTACAACGTGGTCATTCTTTTTTTGACGACAAAAGAATGGGGTCCGTTAACTGGTTTAGTAAAATTAAGGCCAAATAAAACAATAAATACCACGTTACATTATATTATAGCCTCTTTATTTCCAAGAACTTACAAAACATAAATATAATTAAAATATTGTTAGGTATATTATTGTTACTTAATTTACATTAGTTAATAAAAGCCAAGACATGCAAATAATTAATTTGCACAATTTAATATTGGTGCCACGTTAAGAGTTTTCAATTTCTACGTAGTTGCAAAAAGTAGACAGTTAATAAGTTTATTGCTTGGCGCCGACTCAAAATTTGTAAAATATAATATTGTATAGTTTAATTATGTAACTTAGTTCAATACGCAAGACAAAATTTTGACTTATTTTTTTACATTTAGTTCTTTTGTCGGTTTATTTTTTTGTTAAAACTAATTTAATGACTTTAATGGCCTTGGAATTTGTATTTTTTTTTCAAAATATACCATTTTAAGTCACCCGGTACTCACCAACTGTCATATAGTTTGTAAAGGTCGGTTTGTAAAAAAACATATTTTTTTTTCAAACCGTTTCTTGTAGAATAATTTTAGGCCTCCGAGGAGCTTCACATTTGGCTGTTACATTTATATTTCAGCTTCGGGTTTATCCACATTTCATGCTCGTAAAGAGTAACGATAATTATTTTAATGAACGGGTTGCGTGGGTTTTAACAAGATTTTTAGGTGAATGTTGATGGATTTGCTAATATTATCTGGAAACTTAGAGATTTTAAATTTTTTAAGACCCTTAAATTTAATAATATAATAAATTTGATCGTGCCAATGATAGAATAGCATATATCAACGAATTGAACGAATCTAGCAGCAAACGTATCCATGGTAGAATTTCTTAATTTCTTAATTTTTCAACCTTAATATTTCATAAAATACAAAAAGGCATAGTAAAGCTATAATTTGCTTTAAAATATTACAAGTATGTATCAACGAGTTTAATCTAGTGAGGCATACGCACTTCTGTTTAAATCCATTTATGTGCTTTTATGCCAGGTGGAATTTTACTCCACGAGGTAAACTTCTTACTCATAACCATAATATAATAACTGTAAAAGCCTTTAATTCACAACAAAAAGTCTATTAAACTTTACCACCATTAACTTAAACCCAATCTTTTTTCCCAAACAACACGTAATGCGGCTCGCGTCCACAACACTTTGATGTAAACTCTAGGTTTAACATTAATTTAACTTTTCACAAACAACCCCGTTTGTGAGATTACTTACAAAGTCAAATAACTGAATTATGAATTTCATTTACAACGTGGTCATTCTTTTTTTGACGACAAAAGAATGGGGTCCGTTAACTGGTTTAGTAAAGTTTTGTTTTAGTATGTACGTGACAGAAAGAAGAATGAGATTCGTCGAATTGATGACCAGTGTTGTCAGAATTTCGGCAAAATTTGAATGCATTCATGAAAAGACTGTACCAAATTATAATCACTTACATAATTATATTGTTTTATAACACGTACTTCCTCATTATTTTACTAAAATTATCAATTCCTCTTTAATAAGAAACTATAAGTATAAAGCATTATATTGGATATCTTTTCATTCGGTATTGTATTTGTTTTCTTTGTCCGTTTCGGGCATTTCTTAAGGCTATTTGTCAAACAAACAAAGTCGAATACTCCTTAAAGTTAATTGAGAAGGATTGATATTAAATTGAAATTTCATATAATACGCTTACAACTGATTCATAAAAAAAATAAAACTATAATAATTAAGAAATAAAATTCTCGACTGAATATACATTATAAACTCCTACATTTTTCTACAGGCAAGAAAAACGCCTTTTAAAGGAAACTAGCTTTATAAACCACATTTATCTTTATTTAACGCCCATATATTATCATTCATTCATGATTTACTCATCTGTATGTTCTACTATAACTTTTACCGAACAGCTTGTCTGATCGATCGGTTCAAAGAAAAACAAATTTTGGTGAAAACATCCATTGAATTTGACATCTTATTAATACCTGCATAAGGTACATTTTTGATTGAATATTCGACCTCATTCATGTGGCACCTGTCTAACTAAATTCAGCAAGAAATTTGCAAGCCAGATAACTTTACGAGTTCCATAGTAAACAGTGACGTTTAACATAATAATGTCAATTAATGTGAAGAGAGAGGAAAATACTTTTATTTCTGAAAATATTCGCCATTATACTTTTATTATTGACATCATTATTTGACTTAATTCAGGTAAAAAACAGCTTGTTTTTCTGAAAAGGCCTGAAAGCTTGGACCGTTGCGTTGATCAGATTAATATTGGAGGCCTATTTAGACGTTATAAGTTTTGCAGGGCAATTTTAGTGCTTGCTTTGTTTATTGTGATCAAAAACATAAAGATGGTATAAGTTGCCTGCACGTGTGGTGTAGTGGTTTAAGCGGTCACCTCGCCGTTCTAAACTGCACTGGTGTTGTGGGTTCGATCCCTACAAGGGACAAATTAAACTTTGTGTGATTTGCAAAGATTTGTTCTGAGACTGGGTGTGCTTGAGTGAGTGAATGTGTGTATTTGGCCTTGTCATTGGGACCATTGGATAGTGTAATTGCATCTGGCGTTCTATCTAATGTAAAAAATGGAAAAAAATAAAAAAGTTACTTGCAAAGTGTGTATAGGTCTAACGATTGTCATAAAAAACCGGCTAAGTGCGTGTCAGGTCACTTGTATAAACATATTTTGACTTCAAGAAAAAAAAAACCTTTTTCAATTTGGGTCACTATTATTCTAAAGCTCACAAAGCTAAGTAAACTGCTATAATTTTCCTTAAAAGTGTATAACATGTACTACCTACACGATTTCATAAGACTTTTTGAGCCAGCGGTTTAGCTTTTAGAGGGTGAAGGAGGGGCCTTATTTGAACGAAATATTGCTCTTTAAGGTTCATTATAGTTGTTCGAAGCGGCCGTGGCGCAATGGATAAGGCATCGGTCTTACGATCGAGAGGTCGTGGGTTCGAATCCTAGCCATTACAAGCGAATTAAGCTTAGCTGGAGGGGGTTAACAAGAATACTAGTAATTTGTATTTGCAAATTGCTAGGAAGCTTTTTTAAAGAAAAAAAAATATCTTGCAAACGCACCATTTAATCAAAAAACCATATTAACAATCTTTCATTGTTTTTTAAAAGACCTATCTAACGATACCCCACACTACGGGGTAAACGACAGAAATAAAAACATCCCCACTTTACATGTACGTACCCGATTTTATTCTACCACTTTCTTGACATATCTAACGTTCATATCCATGCAAATTGAGCTTTCTAGCACTTACGATTTCAACGCCATGCCTCGGACATACAGACAGACGGACCTTATTAGAGATTTACTTTTAAACTTACGCGTTGCATGACTTAGTAAAATTTAACGGGAATTAACGCGATCATGCATTATTTACCTTGACGTTTCGGCTGACAGATTACACTGGCCGTGGTTGCAAGCAAACTCATAGACAGACCTAGCGAAACTATAAGGGTACCTTGTAGCTATAACGGAACCCTAAAAAGAAAGGCTGACCTTAAAATTTAATGGAGGTTTAGAAATAAGGTGAATCAATCTCGAGAACTCGCGGTGAGAGGCCGAATGTAGAGGAACAGGGTGTGATGTTCCTCCACCACAAAGGGAGGATCCTCCGACCAGGCTCGGTGGTATTGCCTGGCGGACAGCTGTCCGACGGTAGCGTATTAGAAGTGGTATATATACACTTGCTGTGAACATTTCGTTATCGCGATTCAGCGCTCTTTGACAGTTGTCACGTGTGTGTCACTTCTTGATGTTTGCCATATCATCCGTCATTTAATATGTGCGGAGACCGCCACACTTTGGACCAATAAGGCAGTTACAAAATAGCAAGCTCGTATTTTACAAATTCGCTATAACTCCCAGGCCATCCCTTCATAAATGCTTTATTGGTCCGACCCTCGATACATCCCTCAGTTGTAAACTAATTTGCACGCTTTGTCCAAAAGATAAACTTGTAAACTACTGGACCGATATTAATGAAGTTCTTGACGGGATAGTTCTGAAGTACAAGGGAAGTTTGTTTAGTTTGTATCTGTTAGACAAAATTGAACCATTCATGTTATGAGTATTTCATACCCTAAATAGACTTTATTATAAATATTATATTAGGAAGAAATTGCCACTAGGCGATAAAGCCGCCACGTGTATAACCATTTTGAGTAAATATCTCATGTTATTATTTTTTATTGTTTTGTGTTTGGTGTACAATAAAGAGTTATATTATTATTCCTCTTTATTTATTTTTAAACTTATTTTATATATTTTTAAATATGATTTATAAAAAATACAAAAAAACATTTAAAAATATAAACAACAGTGTCCCACCGACATCAGGTGCAGGGACCAAGCTGCCGATGGTTAGGGCTCCAGAGAGAGGATCCTCCTCACGATGCGTGCCGTGTTCAAAATGACCGCCTTCTGCATCTGGTTCTTGGTCCAGCTGCCTAACGCGAGTCTCTTAAGATGTTGATCGAGGCTCTTTGCTATCAGTCCATTGACTGAAATGACTATCGGTATAATGATTTATTATTATTATATAAGACTTGGTCAAAAATAAATTGTTTGAACATTTTGCATACATGAAAAACGAGCCTGCACTAGGTATAACTCCTGTGTGTGTGGGTGTTCACAAACATACATTTCACACACACAAAATCATAACAAATATTTACGGATTTCACAAAAATTTGTGCCATGTGGGGATTGAACCCAGCTTCCACTGTTCATGAGATAGAGCCTGGGGACAGATGGACAGACAGCATACTCTTAGTAATAAGGTACCATTTTTATATTTAAAATATGACTTTCTATTCGAATAAAGTTTTAATAGTTTACATACACACATACATAACATAACATAACATAACATCACGCCCTTATTACCCAGATGGGGGTGATAGGTGATGATTGATATCGGGTGAGATGGTAGAGGGTGAGCCTATCGCCATCCACCAGACACAATTCTACCTCCGTGCTGCTATTGTGAATTTCTTGACGGAAAGTTGACAAATCATACTTTGCTCTACCCGAGAATCAAACCTGAGACCTTTGCGAGAGGCGCATACGCCAAACTCTGGACCATAGAGGCAGTTAATTGTTAATCTTATCATAATAAGTACGATACTTGTTCACAAAATAGCTATGACGACACTGTTCGCCTTTTTATAGTAATCTTATTAAATGGTTTGTTTTGTCGTTTCGATGAAAGGACTTAATTTGACTAGAAAAGAAAAGAAAAGAAAGGAAAAGAAAAGAAAAGAAAAAAAAGAAAAGAAAAAAAAGAAAAGAAAACAAAAGAAAAGAAAATAAAATAAAATAAAATATTTTTTTTATTGGCCCAAAACAAAAAAGAAACAATTAGGAAATACAGTGAAATCAAGTAATACAGTCTGTACCAATAGGCCAGCAGCTCAGCATAATGCTAAGTTACTGCAATGAAATACAGTCACCTAACGCTGATTTTCAGCTGCAGCCCACGAGTGCCGCTCAAAACTAATAAAAATAAATTTTATTATAATAAATGTACGTTGAATTTAAAAAAGAAAAAGAAAGGATACACCATATATAAATAATAAAAGCTGTTTACAAATTTAAAAATACAAAAAAAAAGATTGGCGAAGCTTGGCATTACAGAAGGAAGCGAGATATCAGTTAAACCATATTACACAGAATTGTTACCTAAGTTTAAAATATCATGTCAGGACCTCTGGAAGGAATATTTTAATAAAAGATCAGTAGAAAAGGGGATATGGTATAAAACTGTGCAATCCCAGCCACCTCGGATACCTTGGTGTATATTAAGTAAATTAAGTAGAAAACTAATTACTGTAGCGCATAGAATTAGAACCGGTCATATTCCATCAAATAAATTTGCCTACCTTATGGGAAAAAATGCGTCCCCAAATTGTGAAGTTTGTGGTGTAGTTGACGACGTACAGCATCTTTTGATCGAATGTGTTCGGTTTCAGAAGGATAGGGATGAGTTTTTTAAACTATTTAATGTAAACACAACACAAATAGGCGCTATAAATAATATTATTTCCAATCCTAGCAGTGAAGAAGCGGTTATGTTTTTCAGTTTTTTTGTTGAAGTTATGTAATGTTACTATTAGTATAGTTAGATTTAATCGGACTGACATGTACATAAATGTATAAAAGTCCTTAAAAATAAAGATTAAAAAAAAAAAAAAAATACAAAAACTAACTTAACACAATCTATATCCCGATTATCGCACAGATTTTTTTAAGACAATACACGCGGTTCACGGCCCACATCGCTAATAATCCAAATCTTGAAACTAAAACCCGCTAACAATGATTTCATTGTTATAAACAGCTATGTGTCTTAATTCAATTGGAATAAGCTACTTTTGTACCACAAATTGTACAATATTGTTATTTTGGTACATAAATGAATCGTTATCTCTGAAATTACAAGACACTTATAAAGGTTCTTACAATTGAGAAAAGCCTTTTTGCTCTAAGAATATTTATTTTATACTGTTATTTCAGAAATGATATTTAATTATTAATTGTTTGATGTTTTTTATCGCTTTGTGGTACAGTCGGTTCCATTTATTGCTCCATATTTTTGAATACTTTGAAAGCTTCGAATTCATTGGCACTGTGTTTGTTTCTATGATTTCGACAGTGGCCATGTTCCGATATATTTGTGCAAGATGGGTGATTTATTTAATTAGAAGACTTTGGGTGTACTGATATCATTGATCAGTTAAGGCGTTTCTATATATCTGGATATTTTGTCTGTGACTATATATAAAGAGCCAACTTTACGTCAATAAAAAGTAGCCTATATCTAACCTGGGGTCAACAATTATCTGTATTTTTTTTAATTAAAATCGGTTCAGTGGTTAAGTATCCATTAAACCACACCTATATTACCCAGAAGGTTGTGGCAAAAGTGTACAACACCCACATTTCACCTGTTATGTTTTAGGTCCCATGGGATAGGGGGTGAACCTATCGCCATCTACCGGGGACAATTCCAATTGCACGGAGTTGGAATGCTATTGTGATTAACTGGCGGAAAGTTCACAAATAACTCTTTGCCCGACCAGGGAATCGAACCCAAGACACTGAGAGGCGCATACACTAACTACTAGAGGCAGTTTCTTTTAGATTTATAATATCAGTGTGGATATCATATTTACGTCATAAGAACAAATATAAAAGTAACACAATTTAAAAATGTAGTCAAACACTGCTGCACTTCAAGTAGTTGGCGTTATATTTTATCTATTAAGTAGCATTTATTTGATGATTGTGAAACATGCCCTTATATTTTTTTTTAAATAAGTCCACGTTAATGAATACTATTGTAGTACGATATGCGTAGCCCGTAGGCCTGTGCTACGGCGTAGCACAATTGATTTATCTCTTTCTATTTGCTAGTTAGCATACTATTAAGAGTAGACTCCCGAACGCCATGTTTTCATTCTAACGTAAAATATTACGTTTTTATTTATTTTCACAGACTTTCAGGTACAAAACTGTGAAAACAGCATTCAATTGCATGCAGTAGTTTTTGTGACATACGGACAGACATGCAGAATGACAGACAGACAAAAAAAAAATTACATTATTATTATATTTTGTTTATCTTAAATGGACAGATATAACTAATTTATAACTTTTTAATATTATTATATTTATAAACTGTCTCGTGGTTTCAGTGTTTAGTGTATGCGACCTCTCATCGCGAGATATCTACTTCAAAATCCAGGTCAGGCATAAGTAATCACTACATATACTTCAGACAACAAAACGAGATAATTTTCATGATTTACAATTATAAACCCAATTCACAGGCCATAAAGTTTAATTTCTATTGAAATTGAGATTGTTTAGGACATTTTTAACAGTTTTTATAATACGAAAATCAACTTAATTCTCAAACAATAGCATTTATTTTCGTGTGATTTTGTAATAACATAAATTTATCTTGTTTTGTAGGCTTTAGTATAGTATAAAACAAAGTCGCTTTCTCTGTTCCTATGTCCCTATGTCTTTAAAACTACGCAACGGATTTTGATGCGTATTTTTTTATTGAATAGAATAATTCAAGAGGAAGGTTTTTTATGTATAATACATGTATATTATAGTAGAGAAAAGCCGAGAAATTTAAAGATTTGTAATGTGATGTCGTAACAAACATATTTTTCTGCGCTTACATTGCAAACGCTGGCTAAACCTTACGAGATAGACACGACAAGAAGAAGGCATAAGTGTTATTTGAGATTTCCGTCTGGAAATTTTCAATAGCAGCACGGAGCTAGAATGCTAGCCGGTTGATGGTGATAGGTTCACTACCAATCACATGGGACCTACACGGAACAGGTGAATGGTTTGTTTTTATACACCTCTGCCGCGCCGTTCTGGGTAGTATAGACATGATTATGATTTTTTTTTATACTATGTCCACAGCGAACGAACTTGTAGTCCACCTGATGGTAAATGGAGTACAACCCATGGACATCAAAAATCCACAAAAGCAGATTATAGATGCGTCGCTGCAGCTGAGGACTACGGTGTTATGCCTCATGTGCCAGTAATTTCAGGGCCTGATCTCATCACCAAACTGGAACACAGTAATGGAAGCACTACTATTTGGCGGCAGGTTAAAGGTCATTCACAAGAGCTCTACCACCAGTAAAGTGTTTGTTATGTAACAATGAATTCTATATTATTATAGTAAACCAAACATGAGATATGAGTTAAATGAACAGAATACGTTTAGCTTATTATATACTTAGCCAATTTACAGAAATATATTGCGTTGCGTAATTGACTACATTAATTATTGAAATTACCAATTTATGGAATAGAGATGTGTCGCTAAATGGGTTTTGAAATTGAAATTGTATCAGGAATAAGTTTAATTCAATGTATTTTATACAGGCGTTCTTTATGTAGTCTTTAATTTCATGTATGTATTTTATTTTATATAGCCTTTAACTGTACAGGTATGTACACTCAAAGGCTTAGGTTCTGAGCATTTTTTTTATTTTTTTATTTACTAAAGCGACGCCCGCACTAAGAATAACTCCTGTGTCACGGGGGTGTTCACAAACATACATTTCACACACACACAAAGCACACACAGAGTCAGAACAAATCTTTGCGCATCACACAAAGATTTGTCCCATGTGGGGATCGAACCCACAACACCAGCGTAGTTGAAAGCGGCGAGGTGACCGCTTTAACCGCTTAGCCAACCGTGCACGGTTTGTGTTTTATATTACTGTTCTGCTCCCGTGCGCTTTTGCAACTTATTTCATTGCTGCTTACCTCCTATTGGTCGTAGCGTGGTGTCATATAGTCTGCATTGCTCAATAACTAGTCGGTCTAAAAAGAAATAAAATCGGGCCAGTTATTCCTGAGATAAGCACAATCAAACAAACACACACTTCGACTTTATAATAATAAAATAAAATAAAAGCAGCCCTGTATCTCGTACATGTCCCACTGCTGGGCTCGGGCCTGTTCTCATGATGAGAAGGGTTAGGCCATAGTCCACCACGCTGGCCAAGTGCGGGTTGGTAGACTTTACACACTCTCGAGCACTTATTAGGCACTCTAAGGCATGTAGGTTTCCTCACGATATTTTCCTTCACCGTTAGCAAGCGATAATGTATATTATAAATACACACATATCTTCGAAAACACGAGAGGTGTGTGTCGTGGTTTCGAACCCGAGACCTTTAACTTAGCAGTCCTACGGTCTCCCACTATTAGCTGCTTGCTTTAAATAGCAAACTTTATAATTCAAGTATAGAAATCTAGTAGGGCTGTAAGGGTATATTAATATATAAACAAATATTATTCAACCAGGCTTACTTGATAGCAACAGCGATAGCCAATTGGGAGATCGTAGCATCGCTAAGTTTAAGGTCTCGGGTTCGAACCCATGGCACACACATCTGTTATGTATGTAGTTATTAATTATTGAATTATATATTATTAAATAAAGTTACAAATTATATTTATTTACTTATATTAGGTATTTTCTTTACCTATCTATATTTTGGGTGATTCATGGGAAGCTTGATTTTGACGGTCACATCGTAATATTATCTATAATAATAGACACACATAACTTAATTAGCACTCATACGATTCCTTGACTATTATAGTAATGAGGCCTATTGATTAAAATAACAATGTAAAACTGAAAATTGGTTTAAAATCCATTTGAAACTGAAAAACGGGGTGATTTAGCTTGAATTTTACGTGTCACACGCGTAACCTGTACTTTGTAATGACGATTTATTTTGTCTACGATTATAGCTTTATATTAATTCATATATTTTTGAATACCTAGAAAGTGCTGCTATCCTATTATAATCAAATTGTTATAAAAAAATAAAACTTATAGGAGCTATAGTCATTCAAAAACATGTCACGCGGCGGGCGTCGTTTCAACCGTGCGACGTAAAATAGCAACCAAATTCGGTTCGAACGTGTTAGGCATCTCGCGATTGGTTCGACACATCGCCAGTTTACTGGCAGTGCTCAGACGTAAAGGTGGTGTCGCTCAGTTTCGCGCAAAATAAGTTAGGAGAGTTCTTTGACTACTACACGTTTTTGTCCTACAGGGTTGATACATTCCATAGCTTGTTTTACTACGTAGTTGAAAATAGTTTCACCTTAATGCTTTAAGATCATGAATACTTATATCCTTGAGTAAACTTTCAAGTAAAAATATGTATAATATTATTAATAGATTCATTGTTATATCCTAAAATGTAAATTGTCGTGAGATCCGTGGGCGCAGATCCGTGGGTTTTAAGCCACGGATCTTTGTTACGCTGGCATTCGTGTACGCTGGCGAGTTCTGCCAAAGGTACTACCTTGTAGACTGACACTGTTCTTACTATTTATCTATTTACTAATGATGTCCATTAATGAAAGTGTTTTTTAGAGTTCCGTATTATCTACTAGAAAGCCATATAGTTTCACTATGTTTGTCTGTCCGGGCCCTAGCATCTAGACTGTTAGTGCCAGTGAGCTGAAATTTTGAAAACATATGTATGATAACTATGGCTACAAAGTGATAAAATTAAATCTTGAAGAAAAAGAAAATTGGGGTAGGTACTTTTGCTAAGAGTAAAGGGGAATGTTTTTTTTTTCTTTCACGTACCTCTTAATGTAGAGTATCATTAAATAGGTCTTTTAAAAGCATTAAGGGTATGCAAAGGTAATTTTTTACTCTGAGATCTGCTAAAAATATTTTTAACCATGGATAGTATTTTTTTGTTTAAATAGCCCTCCCCCTCTAAAAGCTAAACAATTGGCTCAAGAAATACAGAATAATTCGTTACTGTGGTATTACTGAATACGGTACAGAAGACATGCTACATACGTTGCGCTCTATGTATGCGTTGCTCGGGCATCGCTCACAGACACAATTTCTAAGACTACTTTCGTTCGCACGCGTACGGCCCCTGGACCCCCGCGTGCCCGCCGAGTGTAGGTATAGCAACTTAGGTATATGCATGAGCTGGTATTCTGTAGCCAACGATTTTGTGGTAGTATTATAATATAATGAAGGAAAAGTGTCACGGCTAAATCCGAATTAAAAAATGCAATTATTTGAAATAATTCGTACAAAATCCATAACCTTTGTTAATAATGAATTGTTTGAAGTTGTTACTTATTTAATAAAATTAATTAATATAAGTATATTTAATACAAGTAGGTCAAGCAGTGAGCCCCTCTTAAATCTGTATTACTAGGTATGTTCTAACGGTTGATTATGGAACCCTACACTGCATTTGGCCCAACAAGCACTTGGCTGGTTTATAATTATGCTTTTCCATGCAATGGGAAAAAAAAAGGTAGTCCAGCATTATTAGAGTCCTCAATTGTCTAGTTTTTATATTTACTTTATACGACGTATGTAGCGAACGAGCATGTAGTTCACCTGATGTTATATGTAGCTGTAGCCCATGAATATATCTACAATCCACAAAGCAGATTGTAGATGCGTCGCTTCATCTGAGGGCTACGGTGCTGGATCACAGTAGTGAAAGCATTCGTATTTGGTGGTAGTTTAAAGTAGGATGGCGGCGTTTCCACCCCTTGAGCTCCTCTACCACCATCCCTGACTTACCTTTATTATTTGTTAAAATTAAACACGTTTTTATAATTATTCTAACTTTTGTAGATTTTGTTTTTGCTGATTAAGTGAATAAAAATATTATTACTAGACAAATGATGTTTTATTTACAATTTCGTTTAATATTCTTTAAAATAAACGACTTTTAAGCTATGCCACCTCGTATTTCATATGCTACCTAAGATCCATGGTTTTTACGTGAGATCCGTGGCGACCCAAAACAAACATATTTTTATTTTCGAAACTATTATGATTACGTGAGTGCCTTATGGACAGAAAAGTTTGTTTTTAAGCTCTCTTTTGCTACAAATTTTTATTTTCACAAAACTTAAAAAAAAAAAAATGCCATGGATCTTACGCCAGGAACGCTTCTCTCGGGAATCACCCTTTTAAGCAAATGGAAAAATTTAATTTTTTGTCAAAACGAGTACAAATTAACGTGTAGACAGCGAACCTCACAACAGGGAGGCTCACAAGCTAGCTCGGGAAAACAAGGGTCAGCGTCTAGTAGTAAAACTAAGGTTATACTTACGTTATATTTGGTACCACAGTGTAAATGATCCCTAACTAGCGTTTGTGTATCACTCGGAAAAAAATCGAGGTACCATTTGCTTGCCCAATAAATTATTCCCTTAACTTAAGTAGAAAATACGAGTATAATATGTGTGTGTAGGGATGGTAACAATATAAAAACATAGAAAGGGTTGGTAATAAAAGGTGTTTGGTGAAGTAAGACTCGAGACATTTTTGTTAAATTAATTATAATTAAACAATATTATAATTTAATAAGTCTTAAATTGCTTCGAGATTACTCAAAATATATCGCCACAATATTACGTTGGGCAAAAAGTTACGTTGGGCAAAAAAGGCGTTGGCATACCTCATCCCTAAACACGAGTAAATTCACTAAGTGGGCTCTAAGTACATCATGTTGTAAATGTGACGTCATAAAATTTAATAAGATTAGGTATCACATGTGCGTCATAAAAGGTAGCTGTGTAAGCTAATATTGTAAAACACATTTTTGCTCGCTCTACATATTTTAATAAAGAAATGAAAATTTTAGTTATAACCCCACCGCAATCAATATCTCTCCATCGAAACAAAAGAATGTGTCATCAATTAACGATCGTCTATTAAGTGAAATAGCCTTCTGATAAATATTAGGCTGCTATTACGAAATTTGATTGATCCGAAGACTAAAACTTTGAAAAATAACCAATTTGAATACAAGACAGCAAAGGAAATTTCATAAATACGAATCTAATAATAAAGTAAATGGTTATTTTAGCACTACTTTTCTTATATAATATGATTTGTAAGCCTAAAGAGGAACAATTTATCTAGCAACTCAACTAGCCAGAAAAATTTACGAAATATATATTTTACCGCAACCGGTGTAAAAAACGCGACTAATCTTGTTACGCGGCGGTAATTTTTTTGAAATATGACCGCCATCATGTCACAGGAGCATTCATTTTGTTGACTTACGGTGGCCATTTTGTATTCCGCGAGAAAGCACTTTTGACTTCATTTTGAAGGTGTTAGGGTAGGTTTTTGCGTGTCAAGTGGTTTAAGAGAATTGAGCTCTCGTGTGCACGAAGTGACGGTCGTAACATGGAGTGCAATTGTGTTAAAATGTGTGAGAATTTCATCTCAGTGAAATAATAACATCTACTCAGGCTTCGGTGACGGATGGCGGGAGAAATGCGGAAAGGAGGTGTTAAGTCTTTTGAACATGATGAAGAAACGTGAAGCTTGGGGTGAATTTTATGTGCTTTGTTTCAAGATAAATGTTGTAGTGATGATACTTAAGATTATTCAGTTATTATTATTTCACTTTTTAACCCCTTCTAATCAATCACTCGAACACCGGTGAGCTCTCCATTGTATTATATTTTATTTTATTTATAAAACTGGTATCTATGACGTATGCTCGACGTTTCAAATGACTTGCATCATTCGTGGTCGCGAGCTGACCGACATACTTACGCTATGTAAAACCGTTGTCAAATGTTTGAAAAATGTTTTAAATCGCGAAGGTTAAAATACATATACAGACTAATAGATCCATGATCCAGGGTAACACGATTTTTGTGAAATCATTGCAATACATAGTCTAAATTGAATAGAAACTTAATTAAAAATTTTGTTTAAAGTGTAATGTTTAAACAAACTTATAGCTCCCTTACCTGACGTGGCAATATCAAACAAAACTTGTGAAGTGACATGAATCTCTGATAGTACATTTCTTTTAAAAAATATTGTTTGACGCTTAATAACTAACCAGAGCCTGTAATAAAAACACATATATAACGATTATAAAAACCCAATAATAAATAAATTCTCTAATAAAAAAACTCTTTTCATAATTATCTCGCTTCCACCGACCATACTCGTACATTATACCGCAAATTAAGAAAGAAATATCAGAGAAAGGATAACCAAACCCAGCTAAAAGCTTCTTGTTACCTCCATTTTACGAAAACATCTGTAAAATGCAAGTGCCGTGTAAACACGTGCTATTTTAAATGAAAAATGTATGCTATTCGTTGAAAAATCGTGGCTGCCGAGGACGGACGAAAACGGTTTACAAATAAAATATTCAAAATGCACACCGGTATTTTTGTTAAGCGTTTGAATAAATTAATGTTATATTTTATGTTAGGGCAATGATTTAAAATGTATTTGATAAATATCCGACTTTTACACATTTAATCCTGAATAATAATAAATATGGAACTGCCTCGTTGTTGGTCTAGTCTAAGCTTAGATTTCCAGGTCAGCAAATGTGTTATTTGGGATTTTGCCGTCAGGCGTTTCTCAATAGCAGCAAGGAGTCGGGATTGTGCCGGTACATAGCGATAGGCTTACTCCCTATTACGTGACATATCACCTAAACATAACAGGTGAAGGGTGTTCGTAGGTAGGCTGACAAAATAATAAATATTCATCACGGGATATTGACCATTTAAGTTTGTTGTACCGAGTTATTTTGATATTTAAATCACTCACAATATACCTGGTAAACATTCCATGATATATGATATTTACCTGATATGCAGTCTTCTTATTAAACATATATTACTTCTCCAAAAACACTCAAATTCAAATTCAAATTCAAATCACTTATTTTCATAGGCCCCAGGAGGCGCTTGAACACGTCAAAACATTACAAAAAATTATATAAAAGTAAATAATAAATAATACTAAATTATACTAATTACAATGATTTGAATAACCGGGGCCCAGATTAATTTTAATCAAACTGTTTAGAATCGAATTAAAATCAATCTAAGTACCAGCTCCGATGGGTATTGCATTATGAGAAGAGCTGGTGAGAAACTCATGTGCACCATCTTTTAAAATGAAAAATATAACAATATAAAAGTACATAAAAAAATCACATAAGAAGAGCAATTCATTTCCAAATACTATTATCATTTATGTAGCCTGAAATACTTTAGTAAGCTTTTTGACATAATTTAATTTTAACATATTTTTTAAATTTACCTATCGATAATTCTATTGCGTCTAAAGGAAGTTTATTGTAAAAGCGTATACATTGACCTGGAAACGAGTTAGAGATTTTATGGAGCCTAGTAGTGGGCACAGCGAGTTTGTTTTTGTTCCTTAGTTTTTTGTGAACGTATATTAAATTTTCGTAAATGTATTGAGAATGTAACGTCATAATATGTATCTCTTTAAATTTATTTCTTAGTGTCTCCTTGGGACTCATCATATAGATAGCACACTAAAAGCATTATCGATAAACATGTACTGAAAGAAACGTATTACCTCATTTTTACGCCGACAATCTAATTCGTGCCCCTACCATGTGAACGCGAATGTTTCTCACTCGATCGATTCGCATATCTATGAGTGTCCTTATGAGAGTTGTTTTGTTGTTATAATTGATTGTTAGAGTTTCGGTTGTATTTTGTTGTTTGTATCCGTTTTAGTTGTAGTTTAAAGTTGTGCTTGTTATTTCGTGTCAGAAATATTGTTATAGATGTGCGAGCTCCGTATTGTAGTCTCTGTGTTTTTAATTTAGCACTGTATGATACAAACATTGTGTATTTCATTTATTTCTTTCATTGTTCTAACAAACTAGAATATCTCACGAAGTTAAATTTGCTGTGCCACCGGACCGTAATCATCTTTTGGGTTCAGTCGTATTCTTGATGCTTATAATAAAATACTTTGAAATAATGCCAAAATTTTTGGGCCAATCCGGCAAATCTAGTTATAATAATAACTTAATCTAAACTTAATAAGTCTCTGTCAGATAGCATTCTTAGTTGATATAAATAAATATTACGTGAATTTCGACTTTCATTCATAGTAGAGGCCAAATCCGGCCAAAAACGATATTCACCAAATAAAGTTTAGTGCTAACTCAATCTTTTTCGTTCAATACGTTGTAACGAAAAGGTAAAATCTAAATCGTTTCAATTCACCTTCTAGCAAATGTTACAAACAAATCGTGGTACCTAATCGAGGTATCATTTTGTTTGCTAGCTCTAGTAAATAGGTTTCTAGAAATTGTTGGACCTTAGATTTATTCATAATGATCTGGAGGATAATTAGGGCTATCGTTTTTTGTCTCACCACGTGGCACCACTGTGGAGTAAGGTTTGTCAAAGTTTGTTGACAGACATTGATTTATCCCAACCATTGAGTTTATACGTTTTTATAGAGGCACAATTATTTATGGCTTTTTGAAGACAAACATTTTGGAACCATTGACTAAATAAAAAAAGGCAGGACTGAGTGTCTTGAAACACTTACTGAAGCACCCATAGTAAGTCACACGTACACACAGAACACACACATTGACACAATAGTAAGTCAATCGCCCGCCATTACGCTTTGGACTGTGCTGTTGCTCGGATGTTCAAGTAAAATAATTAAAAATGCCGTCTTGTGTTGTGAAAAGCTGCCGAAACCATAGCGCCTCGACAAAAAAAAACCAGGGGATCACTTTTCATAGGTAAGCAAGTAATATATTTAGTTTATTGCCGAAATTATATTGTTTTCGTAAAAAATTATACCAAAACTATCAGTGTTGACAGTCAATAAATATTTTCATTTACCCTGAATTTGGGTAAATATTTTTAGTAGTATAATACATTTAGTATAAATTATTATTCTATGTTTATAGATTTCCTGCTGCAAACGACGCATGGAAAAATTATTGGATAAAAATAATTGGAAACTGTAGAAATGATAACAGTTGATATCCAACAAAATATAGTGTAGTCTGCAGTATACACTTCGAGGAAATTGATTTATATAAAACAAAAGGTGGACTTATTGGCATTGTCAGCTTTGCCGTACCAAAAAAGGTAAAACATATATTGTTTTAAATAAAGTATTAAATTAATAAATAACAGTACTTTAATCTAAAACTTTTTATTTCTTAGTTTAGTTTATTATTATTATTTTTTTCTTTATTTTTTATTTGCCAATATTTATTTGAAATATTGAAAACTCGCATGTAAGTGAATCTAAGCTTCGTGATTGTTGGTTTAGTTTAACTTAGATATTTTATTTGGTTTGTACATTTTGTTGACGTTTTCAAGCACTTTCTGATAGTTTATGTAATAAAGAATTATTGATTTTGAATTGTTTTTAATTATTTTGATAACTGCCATAACTTACCCTACTATCTGATTTCGGCTTCACGTCCTAAACTGGGACACCCTGTATATCACTAAAGCATCTTCACCATCTAAGAGTCAGGAAGCACTGTAGGAGTCGTAATTTTAAATTATTTTCCAAAAACTGGGTAGCTGCACTAAAGCATCTTCGCTGCCTTGCGTCAGGAGTGCCTAGAGCAACGAATTTTGTACATATTCCCTTAATAAAAACAAACAACTTCCACCTGCAGGACCGCATCGACTGCTAGAAATATAAAATCAACTTTGTTTCGAAATTCAAACAAAGTTGTTTTATATTGTTTGGTTTTTGGCCAAGGTAGTATAAAACTACCTATATCATGTTTGATGGTAAAAAGCAGCAAATAAATAAATATAAGAATAAAACCCTAAAATATTTATTTAAATTATTGTGAAAATGTGGGTAATATTTCTCATGTCTGGTAACCCCTAACACACGCACACATAAACAGACCACCGCCATTTTGGTGCTTCCATCATTTTATAAGTGACATTCTCTCCTGCTTTTTTTATGTACTCTATGTTTGGAACAAAGATAATTAAGAAGTACGTATTTTTAGTTTCAATTTAAAGTGGGGAAATTAATAAGTCCGTCTTTCTTCCTATCCTACGAGTATGTATCCTACTTAAGATAGGAACAAATGGATGAACGTGACGTCACGAAATGACGTATCATACAGTTGAGAAATTTAGGGTTCTGGTCTGGACCGTAGCTGGATGGCTAAAGCGGCTGCCCTGTGTGTAGTAAGGTCGCAGGTTCCAATTTTTTTCAACTGTTTCTTAGTATAATTTGCCAAGCATAGCTAAATGCTATAAAAATAATCAATTAGAAGGGAAAATAATTTGATGCTTTGACACGTTTAAACTACTATTATCAACGAAACAGTGATACTACTTTGTTATTTAATTTTATATTTTAATTAGTTGGTATCTTATTAAGTTACGACACTCGTGTTAACAACGTAAAACTTCTTCAATTAGATAATTTGATATCCCAACGTGTCTGAAACTTGTATCGTTTGCCAACCCATATTACAAGCTCTGCTTAGTTTGGGACTAGATGGCGATGTGTGTGAGTTGTGAAATATTTATTTATTTATTTATTTTAACTAACAAGGAAATCGTGTGAATCGGTTCAGTGACTGTTTATTTGATGAAAATTATCACGTACTGTATTCAAACTATCTATATGATGTAACGTGCTATACCCTGATTGTATAACTTAAGGCACATAACAAAACTGACATAGAAGATAAAATTAATTTGACATTACACAATGCACAGAATTGGTTAGACCATAATAATTTAAAAATGAATATGACAAAAACTAATATAATCCAATTTCAGACATATAACTCGAATCCTATTAAACTTGACATTAATTATAATGAATTTCATCTATCAAATGTAAAAGAAGGTATTTTTTTGGGAATAACCGTCGATCAGTTTTGTAGCTGGAAGCCTCACATCGACCGGATTGTAAATAAGTTAGATCGCTTTGTCTTTGCTTTAAAGAAAATTAAACTCACCGTTAATTTGGATGCTGCAAAAACCGCTTACCACGCCTATGTATCATCGTTAATCAGATATGGTCTAATAATTTGGGGCAATTCAGTGGATGTTATTAGAGTCTTAAGGGCACAAAAGAAATGTGTACGTGCATTAAGTGGAGCTGACTACCTTGACAGCTGTCAACCACTATTTAAAAAACATAAAATACTGCCATTACCCTGCATGTATATATTTGAGGGTTGTATGTTTGTGAAAAAACACCCTGAACTATTTAAAAGATTTTGTGACAAAGAAAGTAGCCGAACTAGACATAAAAATAAGCTATGCCTGCCAGCTATTAGACTAGAGTTGCTTAAGAGAAATGCCTACTATATGTCTATAAAATTGTATAATCATTTACCTGAAAATATTATTAATTTACCAATGCTATTATTTAGGAAGAAGTTGATGCCACTATTACAAATTAAAAATTATTACAATGTAAAAGATTACCTAGATGATAAGAATTTATAATAGAAACTGATTTTAAATAAATTTATAAATGTATTTGCTCGCCACTTGTGGTAGAATATGTGTGGAACTATTATTTATATCTGTAAGACCGTAATGTACATACCATATTTGAGCAAATAAATATTTCATTTCATTTCATTTCATTTCACAATTCCACGGAGAGGCTACTCTTTTTTAAGAAAATATATGTGATTGTATCCACTGCACCCCAGAAATATAATTACTATAGTTTAATATAACAATTTTGATTTTACATTAGATAGAACGCCAGAAGCAATTACACTATCCGATGGTCCCAATGATAAGGCCAAATACTCACATTCACGCACACCCAGTCTCAGAACAAATCTTTGCGAATCACAAAAGACGTCCCAAGTGGGGATCGAACCCACTACACCAGTGCAATGGGGAGCGGCGAGGCGACCGCTTTAACCACTACACCACACGTTATTGGTCCAACTAAACTCACGCGTCGCGTGGCCGTGTGTAACGGTACGTAGCGTGCGCCGCGTTGGAATTGATGCTACATACTTAAGTTGTATGCAATCTATATTATATATTATTAATATTATTAATATTATCATTATTATTATTTATAATAATAATAAACTTTATTGCACACCAAGGAAAAATAATACAGAAGAATATGTAGATAACAAAAGTACAAATGGCGGTCTTATCATTATTAAAAGTATGAAAGAGACACGAAAGGGAAGTAAAAGGTGTACTAGCATGAAGTTTAAATGAAGAAAAGAATGAATAAATACATTAAATAACTACTACTAACAAATAAATAATTGTGTACCTAAGCATAGGTACTATAAAATATATACAAATACATGCAAGGGCTACATATAAATATATAAATACAATAAAAGGGCATACATATATAAAATATATATATACATATATAAATTACATAAATACCTACAATATTATGTTTAAGGACAGAAAACGGTATATTAATAATGATTGATTTAGGAATGAGATGAGAGCAGCAGAACAGGTATGAAAAATAACAAAGTAAGATAGTGTTCCTTCACCAAAGACTTAAAAGTTGTTAGCGTTTTGGCACTTCTTATTGACACCGGTAACTCATTCCAGAGTCTTACAGCTTGCACCGTAAATGGTTTGTCTGTAAACCTAGTGGTATGTTCCGGCATTTTTAATCTCAAATTCCCTGAAGAGCGCAGGAATCTCGTGTGCGTGTCATTTAGAAAAAGGAAGCGTTGTTTTAGATATGAAGGAGTCGAAGGATTAAAAAGAATGTTGTAAAGTAGCGATAGAATATGTGTTTCTATATTTCACACTAAACTCAAGTGGTTACCACTTGAGTTTAGTGTGAAATATAGAAACATGGTCATATTTGCGTAGACCAAATATAAACCTTATACAGACATTTTGGAGGCGCTCAAGTTTGTCGAGTTGGTCTTCATTGAGATCGAGATAGCTGGCATCGGCATAATCAAGGATGGGGAGAAGGAGTGATTGAGATAACGCAGTTTTCGTAGAAATAGGCAAGAGGTTACGCAGTCTACGCAAAGACCCGACAGCGGCAAATAGTTTTCGACTCAGCTCCTTGAGCTGGGGGCCCCAGGTGAGAGTTTTGTCAATGAAGATCCCTAGATCTTTCACTGTTTCGGGATGTCGACACCATTACATGACACGAGCGGGATTTGTTGCCAATTCACTTTTGGTATCATCCTGGGACTACCCACAGCAATGACTTGGGTTTTCGTTGGATTTATTTGTAATTCATGGGCCTTACTCCAATCAAAAATAGTGCTCAGATCATCGTTTACTTTAGAGACAGCTTCCGTGAAGTGATCGAGTGTTGCCTGGGAATAGATCTGAAGGTCATCAGCATACAGGTGGTAGGAAGAAAGAAGTTGATCCGAGATTGAATTAATAAAAATGCTGAAAAGTAATGGAGATAGAACGCCGCCCTGCGGTACGCCTGCCGTTGTATTACACCACAAAGAAAAGTTTTCTTCAATGCAGATACGTTGGCGGCGTCCAGACAGGTAACTATGAAACCAGTCAATTGCCGTTGGAGATATGTTAAGAGAACGCAAAGTAGCCAGTAAGATGTCAAAGTCGACAGTGTTGAAGGCATTACTGAAGTCAAGCAGTGCTAGAACTGTCAGCTTGCCCTCCTCCATGCCAGTCCTAATATCATCCGTAATATGGATATTATGGATCAGGGTTGTGGTAGTGCTATGACCAGGACGGAAACCAGATTGGAAAGGATTTAAGAGTTGGTTTTGGGAAAGGAATCGGCTAAGTTGGGTATGGATAAGGCGTTCCAGCACTTTGGAGAGGAAAGGTAGGATTGAGATGGGACGGTATTCGGCAAAAGATGAGGGATTACATTTTTTAGGAATAGGGGTTATTTGGGCTTCTTTTCAAGCAGTTGGAAAGCAGCCACTTAGGATAGAATGATTGAGAATATGGGAAATGATGGGAAGGATTTCATCAAGGATAGGGATGATCATACTACGGTTGACACAGTCACTGCCTGGCGCGTTAGACGTAATAGATAATATGCTTCTCTTGACATCACAATCAGAAAATTGACTAAAAACAAATTGAGGACAGTCAGGAGCTTTAAGGGATGAAAGATATTTTAACGTGTTGTCTTTAGTTGTCTTATCAAAATTTGATGAAGACGAAAAGTGCTGATTAAGAGAGTTTAGGTCAAGGTTTTTGGGTATTGAGTTTTGTCGAGATTTCCCAACTCCTAATGATCGTAGAAATTTCCAGACCTGAGCTGGATCACCATTTTCAACTGACTTGAGAATGTTTCGGCGTTGAGCGTTCCTACACACCCGGCTGCAATGACTTCTGATGCCGAGATATTTGCCACGGTTTAGATCGTTTGGTCGACATTTGTATTTTGACTTGGCAGTCGCTTTTTTCTCAAGTAAGGCTTTAATTTCATCCGTGAGCCATGGTGAAGGAAGATGTTTTATTTTTATACTGCGTATTGGTGTATGCACATCAAAGATTTCAGTAAGCTTTTGTTGAAAAATGCGTACTTTTTCATCTAAATTGTTTGAGTTAATAAGCGACTGCCAATCAATTTTGCCAACATCCTTGCGGAGATCGTCAGAGTTGATACTACGAAAACTGCGCTGCAAAATAAACTTGGGTTTAGATTTAGGAATGCGAATTTTATAGGAGAGATAAAGTAGATCGTGATAGGAAAAGGCGTCGGCTGAGCACTGACCGTGCTTAGCCACGCGATTAGGTGACGAGACAAACATTAGGTCAAGCAGAGAGGGAGAGCAGTTTGGAAAGTGATGAGTGGAGCTAAGAGGAAGTATGGAAAGGTTATTAGATTGGACGATGGTTTGGAGAGAAGAGGAACGGGCGTCATTTTTAAGGAGACAGGTATTGAAATCACCCATGATTATACATTGACTGTAAGCTGTGACAGAATTTTCAAGGAGTAAGTCTAAAGAAGAGAAAAAATTAATGCGAGAAGAAGGACAGTAATAGACACCTAGAAGAATTTTAGAGTGATTTAATTCCACCTCTAAAAATAAATGTTCGCCAGCATTTTGAGGGGGTGGTTGGGGTGACACATCCACAACATTATAGGGTACGTTTGACCTTAGAAAAATCGCGGTGCCACCACCATGACCTGCAATGCGATCATTTCTTATGAGGTGGAAACCTGGTAATGAATAAGATATGGAAGGAAGGCATGGCTTAAGCCACGATTCAGAAATAAGAATAGCATGTAAGTTAGAACAGTCAAAGCTGGCCAGCATATCAGGGAAATGAGCCGGAATACTTTGAGCATTTATATGAACGACATTGAAATTCCTGGGAACGTCAGAGAAAAGAGATGAAAGAGTGTCTTTAAGTGAAGAAACACTTTCAAAGCTATCATCACTGCTAGCAGTAAAAAAATCATCATCATCAGATTCAGAAATAGACATATTAAAAATAATATTATATAAAATGTGTATAGGAGGTAATGTGAATAAATAATTATAATAGTACTATAAATGTGGACTTAGATAAAGATAAAAATAAAAATATAAATATATGTATATACAAAAAAAAAATTGAAAACAAGCTTTACGACGTTGACGATTTAAAACCATCCACCGGTTGTGTGCAAAGAACAGTACTACAACTCTAACAGAAAAATATTGAACAATAGAAAACACTTAAAATGTATTACACTTTATTTTTATTATATTATGCCATACAACGTGGCAATGCTGCCAGCCTTCTGGGCACGATGTCGGCATTCGACGTCGATGCGGAGGAATTTTTTGATGCTGTATAAGGTTTTGTAAATATCTTTTTATATTTTCTATGTATATTATTGTATATAAATATTATTATTTTTTTAATTCTTAGTGTATAGTTGTAAATATTTAAGTTATACATATATTTTTCAGTTTGTATGTAACTCAATTACTTGTCAAAAATTAAAATGTATTTTGATTGAAATTAATTAAAAAGGTTGAGATTATCTATATTTATATATATACATACTTGTATATTGTATGGTTACTTAGTTTTTTGTTTGCTATCAAATCATATGCACGAGCATTTTGAACGGTGGCGATTGCGTTGTTTTTAATGTAGTGACGCGTTTTATTCAACGTTTACTTACCAATGTTATTTGGTGTTCTTAACGTTTATTTTATAATTTCATAAATAACATATTAAACAACATAACTTCACGCCTATATTACCCAGAAGGCTGTGCCAGAAGTGAACAAAACCCACACTTCACCGGTTATGTTTAGGTCCCATGGGATAGGGGGTGATCATAGAAATCTTAATAATAAGGCAATAGAAATGTCAAAGACGCGTGACCTTGTCGCCGCGCATCTGTCTAGTCAAACACAAGTACGAGTTGAGGAATTGTCGTCTTAATGTCATCGCAAAAAGAATAATTTTGTTTGCAGGAATACAAGCGCATGAGTCTAATCGAACATAAGTGTGAGTTGAGGAATTGTCGTCTTAATGTCATCGCCAAAAAGAATAATTTTGTTTGCAGGAATACAAAAAGTGGTATTTGAAAAACCAGTGTTAAAAGATAGTCGATAGCATTTCTATTGACTAGTTATTAAGATTTCTATGGGGGTGATTCTATCGCTATCCTACGGGCACAATTCTAACTCTGTGCTGCTATTGTGAAATTCCTGACGGAAAGTTCACAAATAACACATTGCCCATCCTGGAAATCGAACCCGAGACCACCGCTAACCATGAGACCATTGAGGCAGATCATAAATCATTTATTAGTACAAAAAATTAAACATTTAAAATTACACTATATTATTAAGAAAGTGAAAACTAAATATGAACCTAATCAATTTCCACCGGATAAAAATTCTCTGACGAAAAAAAAAATCACGTTCTCCGAACAATAATTTGAACATTGCGATCGTGCAATTTGTTCGGAAGACGTGGTTTTTTTTTTTTCGCCAGAGAATTTTTTATCCGGTGGAAATGCATACTGGCCATGTATAGAAGCTGTGGTTTCAATAAATGTCGCTATGTCGCATCCACCCTGTATATACATGAAATAAAAAAAAAAACTTATTAAATAACATAGATCTTATAAAAAGTTCAGGTGTCAAAAAATACGTCCGCATCGATGTCGACCGCGGGTAACGTGCCCAGAAGGCTGGCGGCATTGCCACGTTGTATGGCAATGCTGATCCTTTGTCCAAAAAAAAAAAAAACTAAAGCAACTTTATATGCCTCTACTTGTTAATACTGTAA
Organism: Hypena proboscidalis; assembly: GCA_905147285.1. Lineage (NCBI taxonomy): Eukaryota > Metazoa > Arthropoda > Insecta > Lepidoptera > Erebidae > Hypena > Hypena proboscidalis. Next base: position 19,650,330 of record LR990130.1, on the reverse strand, counting down.
TCTACATCCACAACTTGTGACCACTCTTAATTATCAAACTAATACGTAAAGTCAACTGTTGTTTGTATGTATAGCTAAAGTTTCAGCGGTTAGTGTGGGTAAGCACGGCTACATATCAAGCTATGCATTTCCAGTTCAAGATAGTCTCGCTAAATATAGGCTTTCTGTGCAGCCCTAGAACAGCTTATACTGGCAAGGTATTGGTTGATGTGTGGTCGTGCGTGCTGCATAGTTATCAAGTTTGTTGTTTGCATATTTTAGATGAAGGCGATGAAGTTCACAACATTTATGGTGGAAATAATCTACTGGGATTTAAAGTATCAGCTAAGAAATATTGAGAATTAACTATTTTAGTGGTTACACTAAAATAGTTACAGCAAGTTATTGCTTTTAGTTACCTTTTGACGCCAATACGCTAAAGATGCTCATAAGGAATGAGCCCTTAACCATTCAAAAAGATAATAGGTAAATTGTTACATTTGTTACATACATTAACCATTCAAAAAGATAATAGGTAAATTGTTACATTTGTTACATACATTAACCATTCAAAAAGATAATAGGTAAATTGTTACATTTTGTTACATAAATTACAGACACACATACACACACACACACACACACACACACACACACACACACACACACACACACTACACACACACACACATAAACTTATGTCTACAAACATGTACTTTATACCAATACCACACTTTCTACACGACACGTCTATAGTTTTAGTAATTTACTTTTTATCTTATCTTGTACGCATGGTGAGGAACCACTGACTAACTCAAAATACAGGTACGTACCTAGTTTGGGAGTCAGTGGTAAATCAATCTAAATATTATTAAAGTGATATTGTTTGCTTTTGTAATTTATAAACCTATATTTTGTATGATTGGTCTGGTAAATAAAGTTTTTTATTTTATTTTATTATTTATTTTAAAGATTATAGCTTCGGTTTGATGGCCGGGTTGGGCAATAGTGTTAAAATTTTTTCATCAGTCTGGCTTTTCCCGGTGAAAAAATTGGCCAATATTTTTTACTTTTGGATAATATAGGCGTGATGTTAAGTTAACAAGTCTAATTAGGTGTGCAAAATAAACATAACCTAACTATGACATTATTTAGTTGACGGCATCTTTTTTGCTGACCGTGAAGCTTATTCTAAAGTATTTCTCAACCAAAAATCATTTGGAACATATATTTAAACATATTTATTTTTAATTTGCTTTCAACCTCAAAAAGAATCTATTGCTAACAAAAGAAGAATATATATATATCAGAGAAACTGTAACAATAAGAAAATAGCCATGTATTATCTTTCAATTCTAAACCTACAGAAACAAAATACCAAACTAACGCCGAATAACATTGTGTGATGTCTTTACACTATTTGTTAAAGGAAATACAATTTTGATGAGGCTGTTTATATTTAATTATCGCTTCTTAGTTACTGTTCGGTATCCTACCATAGGTTTGGCGTTGACTATAGTTATGTTAACCAACATTGTTTAGATGTTAAGTGCTTACATCCTGTGGCTATAATTCTAACACGCAACAAAGTACAGTAAATATACAGACAAAAAACTAGTAAGTATAAAAACCCAAACGGAGATGGTGGGACGACCTGGATGTATTTCAGAACGATTGGCCAGAGATAATAATATAGCAAATAACAGGAAGACTTGGAAGTCATGGGGAGAAGTCTTTGCCCATTAGTGGGACACACCCGTAGGATAGTATAAAAAAAATCCTATTTAAATAATTGGAACCAATTATGCACCTACACATTTTTAACTCTGCATCACCCTAGGTTGACTGTTAAACAATGCCTTTGGAATTATGTCCGCCTTGTACATTTTGTTGTGCTGAAGTTAAATAAAAAAATAAATAAAAGTAAATTCTAGAATAAAAAAAAGATTCATATTAGTATAATTGTTTAAATATGGTAATCGATCATTAAGTAAACTCTTTTCTTTAATTATTAATTTAAATAATAAGCAATGTAAGTTTTGCGTAAACAGGCAATTTCTAACAATTTTTGTTTTATTCAAATAACAAGCAACGCATGCACTTACAGTAAGCAAACGTTGATTATAGCTATATTAATGTTTCAGGTGAAAATATTGTCATCATACAGAGGGTGCACGGTTGGCGTAGTGGTAATGCGCTGGTGTTGTGAGTTCGATCCCCTCATGGGACTAACCTTTGTGTGTTTTGTTATGACCTTAGATGAGTTCTGTGAGTGAAATGTATGTTTGTCAACACCCCCGCATTCATTTTACATTTGATACAGTTAATAGTAACGTAAATCTTGTATTCAGCTTAGTGTGAGTGACTAACTATACTCATAGTACCGTAGTAATCATGTAAGAGTTAATTCTGTGTAAACATTCGATAACGGCTGTTTGTGTTTGTCAAACTTGTTTATTTGTAATTGAATGTCATTTGATCTTGTATAATTATTATGTAGCAATAGTTTCATACGGTTTGAGAAGAATTGAGAAGAGAGAAGCTTTACCTTGAGTGGTTTGAATGAGATCATTATTTCGTGTTTTCGAGTCCAAAGTGTAGACGAATTCATAAGAATTGTTTATTTGTTACCGGTGTCAATAAGAAGTGCCAAAAGGCTTACAACTTTTACGGTTCCTCTCTCTGGAGCCCTAACCATCGGCAGCTTGGTCCCTGCACCTGATGTCGGTGGGACACTGTTTTTTATATGTTTAAATGTTTTTTTTGTATTTTTTATAAATCATATTTAAAAATATAATATATAAAATAAGTTAAGGAATAAATAAAGAAAAATAATAAATAATAATAAAAAAAACTTTATTACCACGAGATACATTAAGTACATTATTTTAGACAGTGGCTACCAAACTAGGTTTGCCTGATTTTTGGTTAGCCAGAATTGCTATTTTACATTAACAATTAATCACTAAGGTAGTTAATAAAAAAAAATTAAAAGATAAAAAAAAAACCATAAAGTAGGTAATGAAAAAATAATAATGATTAACAAAAAAAGAAATAAATCAGCAAAGTGTGTGTGATGTGTAGTGATAATTATAATAGTGAAGTGTAATTTGGTTGCCGCCAGAAAATTTTAATAGCAGCATAGAGTTTAAATAATGTCCGATGGATGGCGATAGGCTTACCCGCTATCGCATGGTGTGACTGTGGGTATTATACACATCCACCACACCCTTCTAGGGCAACAGCCGTGATATTTAATTATGTTAATATTCGCTATGAACAGTAGAAATCACCCTTTCATTACTCTCTCCCTGTTAATAAATTGTCTTCAAAATTCACGTTGAATTTATGAATTTTGACGTTCGTTGATGAAAAGTGGCTATGGTGTTTTATGGATCCCGTTTTATGGTGATTAAAGTACGCATCGTATACATATTTCATTGACACATGGGGGGGCGCATGTTGATATGGAATTGAGGATAATAAATTGTTATCGCAGGACTTAACGTAAATATCCATCGTATATTAAATATTCGCCAGATATGACGTGCACGTAGGCTCTTAGTGCATAAAACTACCTATAATATTTGGTGGTAAATAAACCTTATTGGCAAGATAATACACTTAATACACACATTAATGAAAGTGACAGCTGTGTGCTTTTTTCAAGTGTAACTTGTGTCACTTTTAAATTTGGTCAGGTTGTATTTTATGGGTCGGATATGATCTATCCGGAACCACAAACAGTGGCCCTTCTTCTTCGCCGTGTCGATGGCTGAGTCAAATTTTATTTTGGCTTGCCATCGTGGTGAAAGGATTAGCCAATTCGCTTTGGAGAACTCGCGAATTGCCTAGGGTGCGCCGGACGTAGGGAATCGTTGTGTACGTCACTCGGGGAGGCTCCTTACTTACTTAAACTGGCCCTTAGTGTGATAGACCTCTGGGCAAAAGCGGTAATTATATTGGTTGCGAACTAATGTAGGTCGATGTAGATCTTTACTGTTTTTCTGTGACTACGGTGAATTTATTTCATACTAACTGTTATCCGCGTCTTTGTTCGCGTAGGGTTCGTTGATTTCTGCGCTTTTACCCGTGGCAAACGATTTTATTTGTGCCCGTGGCGCCATCTATTACGCTTTGATGAAAACTTCCTATTCACTTTAAAACCCTAAATTACACTCTTAGGTATAACTTTTAGAAAAACCTTGTTTAAGAAGTTCATTTATTTTTATTGAAGATACGAAATTACGTGCTCCAAACTTAAAAATTGACGGATTTCCATAAAACGCCTACGTCATGTTAAAAACCTGCAAAATTTCAAGATTCTAGTCTGAGCGGTTTAGGCTCTGCGTTGATGAATCAGTCAGCCAGTCGAACAATTATATAAGTATAGATAACAGACGTTTTGTTTTTTTTCGGTAGTCCTTATAAATATTTAGTTAACTCTTCTTGCATCACGTATTTTTTTTTATTGTTATCAGAACAAAGGACAATATACGAGTTCTAAAACAATACTTACTTTACAGAAATTTAATTAGAATAGTAGTGTTTCTCCAGACTGGATAGAGAAGAACAACGAGCCAATTTGCAGGCTGACAATAGACTAGAATTAATTACGTTCTGTACGTGTATCGAATAGTGTTACTCTGAAGATTGTTACTATTGCTAATTGTAAAATCGAACTTATTATTTAACTAACTTCTGCCCGCGACTACGCCTACATATGTCAGTAAAAAGTAGCTTGTATGTTTATCCGGGGTGTAAGATAGCTCTATCTGTACCCAAATGTCAGTCAGTTTGAGTATAAAGAAGTAACAAACATACCTCACCATCTTTCGCGTTTATAATATAAGTGTGATTATTAAATTGTAATTATTACTTTTTACATTTTTCTTTTCTTTTTTGTACATAGTTAGGTGTTTCTCTAATTTAGTTTAAGAAATTTTATTTTAATTTATTTAATTAATTGTGAAAATATAAATAAAAACAGTGTGATTAATTCTGTCTTAGGCAAGACAATATACTTGAACACCGAACTTATGATTCAGTTTTTGACTTTATACTTATACTTATAAGTTATTTTTTTACCCGACTGCGTCAGAAGGAGGGTTATGTTTTTCGAGCGTATGTATGTATGTATGTATGTATGTATGTATGTCTATTTCTTTGGCACGCCCTACAGCCCAAACGGCTAGACGGATTTTGACAAATGAGGTGTCGTTGAATTCGTCGAAACAGTGATAGTGACATAGGCTATATAAATTTTCAAAATGGCGCCGGCAAATGAAAAAAAAAGGGGGGGAGGTATGGATTTTCTTTTCATCATAGTAATATGGGTATCAAATAAAAGGCCATGAAAAGACCATTTCAAAAATATATACTTCTTATCACATTTATATTACTGATTAAACACAATTTACCAATTTATATATCGGCACGCTCGCGCGTCCGAAGTGGGTGGAAGTTAGTTTGTATGTTCGCTCACGCTAATCTTGGAAACTGCCGGTCGAATTTAAATAATTGTTTTGAATTTGATAGTTTAACTCACTATTAAGGCTCATTGATCTCAAAGAGATTTGATTTCTACAAATTAATAGATATAAAAAAAACATGTCGGTTAAAAGAACTAAAAAGAGTGAAATAAAAAATAATTATTAAAAAAACAAAAAACCCGACTGCTTAAAAAAAAGAACTAAAAAGATAAAAACAAGTATAGCATTATCTACATTAAATTCATTAACAACAAATGAAATATGTCAAACTAAATTCTTTATGATGTTGCAGGCGGGGACAAACAATACTTTGTTACTACTATATAACTTCGTTTGTCACCGCCTGCAACATCATAAAGAATCTAGTTTGACATATTTCATTTGTTGTTAATGAATTTAATGTAGATAATGCTATACTTGTTTTTATCTTTTTAGTTCTTTTTTTTTTATTCGATAGAACGCGAAAGTAGAAAAATTAAAAGTCGATGTTAAAATTATCCACGAGTGATACGAACGTATTACAAACACAATGTACTTCATCCTACTTCGGTACCGGTATCGGTTCTTAAACTGGTAAGTTAATATAATACCTATGTACCTTTCTAAAATTTAATTTGTTGATAGAAACTAGCCAAGTCAAATATTTAGCTTGGTTGGTTTTACACAGAAATTGGCAGCCATACAGATAACAATTCTTTTGTAGGCGTAATATTAAACTTGGCTTACATTTCTCATTTATGTTTTTAATGGGATTGTATTTAAAATAACATAGTACATAAACAGGCCTTTTTTGATGAAATCATCTATAATGAAACATCATCAGAATAGGTACACAACTAACAAAATTGGGATTACATAATTAGAAGAATATATTTCCTTATCAATAATTTATTATTCTATGCATTCGCGACTTTCTACCTGAATTAACATACATTTCATGTTAGAGCATTATGTTTTCTTCTATATCAGATTCCGACCCTAATTCTGTCGTATTCTTTGAGGTGAAATAATAAGATTATCTCACATCACGTAATGTACACGTGACTTCTAATCAACCTATACATTTCCAGTTTAAAATAGTCTCCCAATGAAAGCACTGAAAGCCTCAACGGCTTTCAGTGCGACGCGAGACCGTCTTATCCTGAAAATGTATAGGTTGTTGTGTAGCCGTCTGTTCATACAATAATATTACCGAATGTTTCTACAGATCTTTGAGCCAGCTCATTTATTATTTTGTACGTTCACGATACGCTGGTATAGCGATGACGTCGCCATTTTTCTTTTGGACTCATTGACTTGATGTTTAAGTAAGTAAATGTGGCAACTAATTTATGATATTTGAATAGGCTATATCAACTGTATTTTTTTTAAACAACGTCCGCACTATAAATTACTTCTTTGTCGCGAAGGTGTTAACAAACATTCATTCCGCACACACAAAGAACACCCAGGGTCAGAACAAAACTTTGCAGATCATACAATGATTTGTGATTTGTCCCTTGTCGAAATTGAACCCGGCGGCGAGATGACCGCTTTTACCACTACGCCAAACGTGCACTCAGCTTAGTAATATTGTATGTACCTCAGTTGGGCACGGGCCTCTTCTCCTGGTGAGAAGGGTTAGGTCATAGTCCACCACGCTACCCGAATGCGGGTTGGTAGACTTAACAAACGCTTGAGCACTTTAGGGACTGACTGGCGCTGTCCTAGCTAAGCGACGAGATGCCATAGCAACCGTCACGTGTCATCGTATGAAATGTATGGATCGCGTCGCATTTGCCGCTACGCTAGGACAACGGGTATGGCTTACAGTTTGCCACACGTTGTTTTTCTTCACCGTTATTTAATGTTATTAAGTGTCGGGTGCCGCCACATTGCCATGTCATAGACGTTGATTAACTGGGGCTCTTTTGAGGCGTCAGGTAACTTACTGGCTACCACGTTGTTAATATTTTGATTCTTGAACTTCTGAGAACACTTTGATTTATCACTGAATAAATCCATCAAATAGACTTTTATAACTAAGCTCGACACGTGTCTGTGAATGCGGATCTCAACGTTCCTTTCTTAAAAACTTATATGTATTCAAAGGAGCTCCTAGACCGTAAGCATTCGCCTATGATGTAACATTATCGAAGAAAATTTCAGATTTCGAATTGTATCTTTAAGGTACTAAACGTTACTTACATTACAAGCAAATTCTCGCAGTCTAAGAACACCTACTAATATAGGAAACATTTTATCGACGTATCATAGAGACGGAACCGCGGGCGGGGGCAAGAGTATTGTATAAATTTCATTACCCATGATACCTCATACCTTTGCTGCTAAGATAATATTGGATTATTAGAAACTTAGTAAATTCTTGTCTTTGTTACGTTATCTTGTGTGATCTATTTATAGTACAAATAATAAATTATATATATCGACGCTGGAAAGGTTATTTGGCTTACTGACTTTTATATGAACTGTTCAGTAGGGCGATTTAAAGTTTCAAATGTTGCAAAAATGATCATAACTTGATTTCTTCTTTCTTTCTTTCAACTAATTAACAACATTAAGCGAATATATATTAAACATTCTTATTTGTATAATATTATTATACAGACGGGCATGTTTAATATATTCGCTTTTATTATTTTAATTATACGTAGATATACGATAAGACCAAACAACAACAGATATGTCTCATTATTAAAATAATCTTTTTCTACGTAAAAGGACGGAACAAAACCTACACAATATAACAAATCCGTTACCAATTCAATTGATAACCAATCGAGTAGTTGCACTTGAAACGAGATGTTATCGAGAGCCTTAAAATGTTGTATCGATTCAATCGGTCACGTCAGCATTCGGCTATCTGACGTCGTTTGCTGCACTGACCGTCTTTTGTACTGCAATCATTTGCTACATTTTGTTGCTTTTGTTGACAAAATCCTATTTATTGTGGAGAGTGTCGCATGATATTTACTTGAATAATACATATTTTATCGTTGCCCCTAATCATACAAAATAAACATATTATAATGTCTAGATAACAGGTCTCCCGCTATCGCTCCGCCCGCGTAATACCTACAATCTCAATCAAAAGTAGCAAGTTTACAGCCAGCATAGCCTCGATACACATGAAAAAACAATCATGCAGTAGTTGTTGCGTGAAAGAGTGACAATCATCCGCTTATGCATAAGATTCCATACTTACAAATATTTAATTAGTTCTATTTATTTTTAAAACGTTAAAACATAGTTAACGTTGAACAACTATATCTAACTGACACGCACGAAATTCTAGTGTCTAAGAAGCCAAACAGTATAACAAATAACTTACCATTTCAATCGATAACCAATCAAGCAGTTCCACTTGAATCGAGAGCTCTCCAATCCTGTATCGGTTCAATCGGTCACGTTAGCACTTGGCTACCTGACGTCGTTTGCTACACCGAAAGTCTTTTGTACTGCAATCATTTGATACAAGCTTTTGTTGGCAAATCCTATTTATTGTTGAGGGTTGCACAGATTTACTTGGAAAGGACAATGGATGTTTTCTTTTCTCCTAATTGAATGAAATAAAAATAGCTGCGCTCGCGATTTTACATAGATAAAAAATTGCTTATGTCTTATCTTAAGGCCCCATATAACCTCATACTATATTTCAACAATATTGTTCCAGCCATTTAGGTGTGATAGCGTTACAGACAGAATGATAGGTTTACTTTCGGATGCATAATATTAAGTTAGGATTAGGATTAGGTTTTTCTTACTTATAACTGTAGTCTTACTCTGCACACTATTGTTTTTGTCACGCAACACTAGCGCACAATTTTATAGGAATTGAATTGGATGTTTTTTTTGGAACTAAACGAAATCGATTTCACTTTAATCAGTAACTTTCTGGCACTTTTTTACCGTTTTGGCACGGGGTGCACGAAAGGAGCCTCCCCGAGTGACGTACACAACGATTCCCTACGTCCGGCGCACCCTGGGCAATTCACGAGTTCTGCAAAGCGAATTGGCTAATCCTTTTACCACGATGGCAAGTCAAAATAAAATTTGTCTCAGCCATCGACACGACGAAGAAGAAGACCGTTTTGGCATTATAAATCGAGTTTTGGATCGAGTTTGAAAAAAAAAATACCTTGAAGAAGCATTTAATAACGAAAATTGACGATTAAATAGTTCTTGAAGTCAACAAGCGCGCATTTTCTCAACTTCAAAATTATATTTTGCTAATTCTTTCGATTCCTACTGACTAAAAAGTAATTACACTCGATCGTCCCTCATACGATATCTTGTGTGAGCCATGAGTTGTCCCGTATTCAATATTAGCGGATTGGTGCTGAATACCAATCACTAGTCTGTAACCTTACCATTGTTATCTGTCATCACGTAATATGTGAGATATTATATGTCTATCTAGTCCGCTGTAATATAATAGCCGTCAACGTAATTATAGACATCAAATCAAATCAAATCAAATCAAATCATTTATTTCCATGGGCCCCAAGGGGCGCTTGAACACGTCAAAACAAACATCAAAACACAAAAAATATAAAATTAAAATAAAACTTAGCTAACTAAATTATAATACTTATTGTAATAAAATGATTTGACACCGGAGCTTAGATTGACTTTAATTCAACTTAGAGAATTGAATTAAAATCAATCCAAGTACCAGCTCCGATGGGTATTGCATCATGAGAAGAGCTGGTGAGAAACTCATGTGCACCATCTTTTCAAATAATTCATACAATATTTGTTTGTTTTTTGACAATAATTCTATGTGTAAGTTATAGCAACCAAAACAACATTATAGCTAAATATGGTTATAAAGAGAAAATGCAATTAAATTATTATAAATAAATCCATAGTATATAGGGTTGCAATATCTTACACTTCAAGCAGAAAATAAAGGAGTAAAAACAATGTGTGTATACTACTGTATAAGGGTTTCAGAACAAACAAAAAAATATTTATAATACTAATAACAAAAACTATTTATACTACAAAAATATAAAAATTAAAAAATGTACACACAGATTGCCTTTACTTAACAATATTTGAAATAACATGAAATGAGGTTATACAAATCAAATTTAGTGAGTGTGAATTTTCATTAATCATATTAAATAATAAAAAATAATGTATCAATTGATATTCATTATAATGTCAAAAGTTGAAACTTAAGTCAATAATATGATAATATGATGTCAAAAATAAATTATGTCAATCTCAATATAGAATATAATATGTCAAAATAATCATAATCAATCATAATTATAAATAGGATAAAACAATGTCTAACTTGGCAATTCATTTGAAATATAATAACCATAATAATTGTAAATAATAAATACATTACTGTAATAAATACATTAGATAAATAAATATTATTTCCAAGGCGTAGTGTCGGTTAAGAAATCGTTTATTTTATAATAGCCCCTTTCCATGAGACGATTCTTAACGATACTCTTAAACTTTAGTAGGGGCAAGTTCAAGATTTCGACAGGAATTTTGTTATAAAAACGCACTCCAAGTCCCTCAAATGAGTTGTGGACTTTGTTTAAGCGATAATATTGGCCTACCAATTTATGCTTATTCCTCGTGTTCAATGAATGAACATCGCTTTTCTTGGTATATGTTCCTATGTTTTTTCGTATAAACATAATATTAGTAAATATATATTGCGATGCTACTGTTAAAATACCTATTTCCTTAAATCGTTCTTTCAGAGAATCTCGAGCTTTGAGTTTGTAAATCGCACGAATTGCCCGTTTTTGAATTACAAAAATGTTTTGAATATCAGCTGCCTTGCCCCATAGCAGAATACCGTAGGACATGACACTGTGAAAATAACTAAAATAAACTAGTCGCGCAGTTTCAATATCAGTTAACTGACGAACTTTCCAAACAGCGAATGCCGCGGAGCTGAGTTTCCCTGCTAGACACGATATATGGGCGCCCCACTGAAGCTTATGATCCAAGGTTATTCCTAAAAACATAGTTGATTCTACAAGACTAATAATTTCGTTATTTAGTATTATACTCATGTTCTGTTTCTTGACATTAGGCAAAGTGAACTTTATACATTTAGTTTTATTCGAGTTCAATAATAAATTGTTGCTAGTAAACCAGTCTTGGACTAGTGCAAGTGACCTGTTAATATCATCAATACTATCCTGATTACGATTAACTTTAAAAATAAGCGAAGTATCATCTGCAAAAAGTACTATATCACAAAAATTTTGCACATAGAATGGTAAATCGTTAATGTATACTAAAAAGAGAAACGGACCGAGAATTGAGCCCTGTGGCACGCCCATTGAGACAGGTAATCCGGAGGACCTAATTCCATTTATATCAACTCGTTGAACTCTGTCACCAAGGTAAGAGGCAACCAGATCAAGTGCAATATCCCTGACTCCATAGTGCCTGAGTTTTCGCAAAAGCGTTTGATGTTCAACGCAGTCGAATGCTTTGGATAAGTCACAGAAAACGCCAATTGCATCTTGCGCGTTTTCCCAGGCATTAAATATATGTTTTATAAGTGTAGAACCTGCATCTACGGTTGAGCGACCCTTTGTGAAACCATACTGCTCTTTGTGAAATAAATTATTAATATTAAAATGGCTTTCTAATTGCTGCAAAATAAGCTTTTCAAAGACTTTACTAACTGCTGGCAAGATTGAGATGGGTCTAAAATTGCTAGGGTCACTCTTAGACCCACTCTTGAATAATGGTATTAACTTACTATGTTTCATCAAATTAGGAAATATACCTTTATCTACACATTGATTAAATATTACAGCTAATTGTGGTGCTATTTCAATAATTATATTTTGCAATATCTTGACAGAAATGCCCCACAAGTCGGTTGTTTTCTTTGAATTGAGCGACTTGAAGGTGTTCACCACCTCACTTGGGCTTATAAATTGGAATTTGAAAATGACATCACACTCTTTCACGCTGCCCCTAGCCAAGGATTCAGCTGTGACTGAGCATGAATCCAAGAAACTGGTAGTCTCAACTGGTATTTTTGCAAAGTAATTATTAAATGTTTCAGCCAAACCCAGATTATCTTTAATAATATTGTTATTAACCACTAATTCAAAACTATCATCTCGCGGTTTGGACCGTCCTGTTTCAGTATTTATTACAGTCCAAGTTGCTTTTATTTTATTATCAGACTGTTTAATTTTGTTACTTAAATAAATTGATTTAGCTACCAAGCAAACTTGTTTGAATATTTTAGAATAATTTCTAACATGTTGTATAAAAATAGGATCAAAATTATACTGTTTCATTCCATATAGATCATACATCTTAGCTCTATCGGAGGCATAACTAATGAACTCATACTAGTCAATACTAGATATGGAGTGTTAAATTTTAATTTTCAATGAAAGTAGGTGTTATATGTACAAATGTCAATAAACAAGCAATCGCCAATCTCTTTTGCGCGGTAGTCCTCCTAAGTTACTAGGTCGTAGTATGGTGAAAACACACAATTTTATTGCGATGTGTCTAAGAATTTTGTTTAAATCCAAACTAAATTGCCTTGTTTTCGCCATGTGAGTAATCATGCTATTAGAGATATTGACGATAAATTTAAAAAATAGACAGGAGAAGCAAGGAGAAGCTTGTCAAATGGAGATGCCTGGATGCCTCCAACATAAAACCCCATCTGTACAAGAAAAGCGCTCATGAACGTCGATGAGAGCGCAGCGCCGTAACAGTGGCCACCTTAATTAATAGGCCAACCAAATTTGATTTAGCCATCAACACGACGATGATAGTGATTGACGCTAGATTTAATGCTATTCGATTTTTAAAAAAAAATTAGTCTAAAATATTAAATATATTTAATAACAAAATGAATATAAAGTGAGAACGAATGGTAGTAGTTTAATATCACTCGACGCGTTTGCTGACTATGCAATCGAAATCCAATATAATTTTGTCATGTAGAAATTAATTCTATTCACTTCATATCTAATACATGTTGGCATATTCAATTAAATCATATCGGATAACTGACAAGCTATTTTGGTACTGGGTTATTAATTGAATAATGGTTTTGGATGATTATGGACAAGTTTCATAGGTTACTGATGATTCTATTCGGCACTTTTTAACGGTTAAAAGGTTTGTATAGAGTTATCAGGCAGTTAACTATCTGAAACTTTATTAAGAACTGGTGAAATCGGGGCTTGTTTTGACACATACTTTGTTAGAAGTTTTAAATTGATAGTTTAGTATTTAAAATGCTAGATTTGAGAGGAAAAATACAAACATTCTGTATTTTCTTTAAAAAAACCTAAAAATACATCCTTATATTTATATTTCACACCTTACACTTGAACATGTCATTGTATTGACCAAATAATAACAAGCATTTTATGTGGATACAATCATCAATTCATAAATACTTATAAGAAACTAAGTAAATTATGACTAAATTCAACTTTTAAATCTGAATTCTTTGAATCTTGAAATCACAAATATCACTCAAAATATTTATATTATTTAAATATACACAAAGACTAATATTTTCAATGTTATGCTTCATACAGTCAGTAATATAAGGCCTTTATTCATAAAATACTCAAAGCAAACAACTTTAGCATGGTTCTCATTCACTCACACAAAGTTCCACGAATTTTGTCCTCGACAATTTCAAATACTTGAAATTTTTGTCAAGCTTTTTATAATTTATATTTCAGGTATTAAATATTAAAAAACTCATTTTATAAACTTAGGTAAAAAGTAGTATGATAGAACTGAATATCGTTTTACATTTTATATAGCATGATTTACTAAAACAAAATGAGTATAAAACATTCAATATATTATAAACAAATCGATTACATTTTATTGGCAAAATACTAATAAATAATAACTCGCAATGGTATTTTTCCCTATGCTTAATTGTATCCATTAAATTGCGATTTGCGTTTAAACTATTCTCAACATTGCGTCGTTGTCGGAAGCTTTAACTAAAACAATGGAACCCACAATACTCCAAATATGAAACAGCTTACAATAGACAAAGAGCACAGCTCATGGCGCTGCTGCAATTTAATAACCATTGCAGTGCTGTGTCTCGTCCATTGAATTGCAAATACTCCTAAATAAAACCCTAATTCTGTTACTACTGGCTAGGGCTGGCTGTGACTGTCTCTGAATTAAAAACAAATACAATATTGTAATCGCGCTTCAAGCTTTTTCAATACCCGCAGTTATTTCCTGGTTCTTAAAATAAATAGGTAAACGATGTTAAAAAACTGCTAATAAATTTTACAAGCCGTAGCACTTACCTTGGAGGTGTCGTGTCGTGTACTGTAAGCATCAGTTTTGGATTTAAAAAAGTAATGTTAAAAATAATCTACATAGGGTAGCTGTAGTTTTTTTTAAAACTATCCTTATAACAAATCTTCGATCACTACATCTCGAGACATTTGACAAATGTCAACATTGTACCATAAGTTTTTCTCTTGCCCATCTTTCAACTTTTTTTTTCCTGAATACTGTCGTCTCTGTTTTTGTCACAAGGTTTAACCACGGTCAATCCTGTGTTATGACAAATGTACTGTCACTTCCCACTTTTTTCCTGCTTTACTTTTATTGTAGATTTTGTCTGAGTACGACTGGGATTACTGTGTTTTTGTGAGATTGGGGCTCTGTTTTTAGATTGACTTCGTAAAGAAGTATAATAAAAAATCTTTAGTTTAGTTAAAAAAATCAGAAAAAGCATTTCTTGAAGTCGGTGGTCATAAATAACAATTGGAAGAACTGATCAGCACAGACTTTAAGGACTATTCAACCGACTTTTTGCGCTATTTAATGCTTTTTCTGGGTTTTTGAAGTTGGTTCAATTTAAAAAATCTAATCTAGTGTAGTGCCAGCCCTAGGTTTATCTAACAGATGGCACGCGGTTCACAAAGCCGCGTTATCCGCGATGCAGGCACAATAGACCGACAGCGCGGAGTGAGATTATGTTTTTCATAACGTTATCCGGCCTTATGGAGGATTCAGTGTTATAAGCCTGTGCGGTAGTTAAAGCTAGGCGATATTAAAGTGACCTATGACTTTGAGATTAGTAATTTTCACTTTGAAAGACAAGTATTGTGTCGAGATTAATTTTATGTAAGAAAGAAGAAAGAAAGAAAGAAACGTTTATTTTGGCAAATCTTAACTTCTAAAACTACTTATAATAAAAATAAAATTGATGTGCCAAAAAAGGTACACACCTCAGCATACTACTGCAGCACATCAGCACTACAGCGCTGGTATTCTGGTGCGCCCTGATTGTATTGATGTATATACTATATAAATATAACATTACGCCTTTATGGACAAGGGTAAAAGAAGGGTATGGCAAAGGCGTATTAAAATGTCATCTATTTTATTTCTAGGTCCCATATGATGGGGTCCTATTACATGGAAGGGTTGAGCCTATCCCAAAGAGGTTGTAAATAACTCTTTTACAACTAAAGAGGCATCAATATCAAGAAAGTGTATTAAAATTTTGGCACATTTAAATGTCAAAAATGCATCTATGAAAGTCAAAATTGCAAACATCCTTTCTATATTTATATGTGTGGATGGAGACACGCTGACGTTTCATATAAAATAGACAACTTAGCCGTTCTATCTACTTCTTCTTTTCTCTGGCCTATCGCCATCCAACGTGCACAATTCCACCTCTGTGCTGCTATTGGTAATTTCCTGAGAGAACCTGCGGTAAAAGGCCCCATAAGCTAACCACAAGACCAACGAAGGAGTACCCCTTTAAAATTAGTTAATTTGATTTATTGATAATAGTCTTCGGAAACTATAAAATTAAATTTAAAGCTTCTAAATCGCTTTCAGTATACAAAATTCTAAGACATTTCCAGTGATTCTCATTTAATGCAATGAGTCAACACTTATATCGTTCACAAAAGGAAGTTTCGCTGATAGCGGTTTTTATTTTTGATTTGTAAGCCTGCTTTTGTTACACAACAAAGAGGACAATAGCATCAAGTGTTACCGTTCTCATACATTTTATTGGGAGAATGGATCTGTGAGTGGTTTACTTCATATTGAGATCAGAAGTGGGATCATTTGATTGTTCCGCTTTTTGGAGATCGTTTATTACATTTTGAGGATAATAGAAGGTCAATATCTGTTGGACGATATTGAATTGTCAGTATTTGTATGGCGTAGTTAAATAAATAAATTTAGAGGAATATTTATATGTTTTTTTTGCCTATGGAAAATTCGTCAAGTCGCGGTCTATCGGTCAATCGGTCGCGTCTTTTAGATATTATAGAATTTCGTCTTTTCGGAAAAACCTTTTTCTCATGTGCCTTGTCAGTTGAGATAGACGCGTACGATGCAAAGCATTTTCCGTCAGATATAAACCTACCCTAAATTATCTTCTATTACCTAGCACCAGCAAAAATTGGCAAATAAAGTAATGGTCATTTAAAGTATTTTTTCAAGAAGTTGAAATAAAATTAAAAATTAAATAAAAGAGCTATTTAGTGAAGGTGCGTTTTGAAGGAATCCTTATTTTACAGCATTCAAAACACAGTTTAAACTTTAATATTTAACGAAAATGATTATTTTACTGCAAAAATGCAAATAAAAACAGCATCGGTCATGTCGTTTTGTTGTTTTCATATAAATTCTTCGAACTACATTGATTCGACGAAGTTTGAAGCGAAAAATTTTGATTGGATTCAGAATAACATTTGCGCTGTTGCAATGGCTATCAAATGAATAGCACGATTGAAGTAAGTCAATCGAACCGTATGCAATAACTATGAAATAAACACGTCGAACAAAGCTTTAGAATTTAGGTTAGGTTATTTAATGGTCGTAGATTTTTTGTGAATATTTTAGACACCCTCATTAAATTAAATTTAAATTAAATTTGATTTTATATAATATTAAAGTTGAAAAATAAGAATCCAGCAGGACTCGCACCTGTACCCTTTGGGTATACACCCCAAGTGCTTTGCCAATTCAGCTATGGATTCGTATGCTGCTAGACTCGAAATATCTCAATTCTTCTGTGCCAGCGTCATAGGTATATATATACCTTACCTACCTACCTTACTTGGTTTCGATGTACGATGGTACGAGTCCTGCTGGATTCTTAATTTTTCAACTTTAATATTATATAAAATACAAAAAGGCATAGAAAAGCTAACATTTGCTTTAAAATATTACAAGCACCCTCATGATGTTTTTCTTCACCGTTGGCGAGCAATTATTTACATGGTAAATACACACATATCTTCGAAAAGACGAATCTGAACAGTTTATTGATAGAAGTGTTTGCCGTGTGTTCAAACCCGAGTCCTACAAACTCCTACATACAGTAAGAAACATATCATGCCATAAAGTGCACTCATTTTACTTAATACTTATAGAGGGCAATGTGAAGATGCCTTAGGACTGTGACCATTGCCCGAAGCATTGAACGGTTCCTTTATTTTATCCGTGTCTCGTAAATGAAGATAGTAAAAGGATCGAAGAGAACACGGACGTACGGTCTTGTTTACCGATAGTACACGAGATTCGTCGAGTCGATGGCTGAGTCAAATTTTATTGACCCAATAAGTGGCCAACTGTTATGCCGCTCTCATCGGCGTTCATGAGAGCCTCTCTTGTGCAGGTGGTAGGGCATTTCGGACAGTCAGTAAGGTGGGGTATTGATTGTATTGCACCACATTTGCAATTTATGTTTGTTGATTTTATTGAGAAATTTAGTTCCTTGTCAGTGACTTAGTATCGCAATACAACGTGGTAATGCTGCCAGCAGCATTTTGGACACGAGGCCTTCTGACAGTGACTTATCAAGTTTAGATTAAGTTAGACTAGTTTAATTTAAGATCCAACATGTATATATTTCTGTTAATAAATATATTATGTCTTACAGACGTTTCTGTGTTATTAAGGAACCAATTAAAAAAGAGAAAAACTTTCTATCTAGATATTAACGATGACTTCCATATTTATTATGTAAAAAGACTCGAACACCCAGCCCGCGTTTTAGAGAATTTGGGTCTTTTCAAAACATCAGTAAAAAAGTATCTCATAGGCAAGCGAGTTCCACCGTAGATCGCATCATCACATAGGTATCATACCATAAAATAAATACGCCATGCAATAAAGCCGTCTTAGGACTGTGACCATTGCCCAAAGCGTTGAACGCTTCCTTTATTTTATCCGTGTCTCGTAAATGAGGATAGTAAAAGGATCGAAGCAGCGGATGTGGATATACGGTCTTGTTTACCGATACTATACGAATTTCTTATGTGATTTTATTTTTTAAGGAAAACCGTTATTGAAGGAGTGACTGTGCTTAGGTAAAGGAGCTTTGAGATTGTAATTATGACTTCAAAATAGCTAAAAATATCAAAAATTGCATTGAAAATAAGACCTTTTTAAGACTATTTTTCGATTATGTATACGAATGAATGAATGAATGAATTAATTAATGACTTAATTAATTAATGAATTAATTAATGAATCTTTGGCGCTCCAAGACTGCAAAAATGTGCTTGTAATTGCCTATTGCAGATTCGATTATGAGCATGAGCATAACGCTACTAACTGTCTTTTCAGATGCCGGGCATTCGCCTGTAAGGTACAATTTATCGAATAAATATCAAACTGTATTATTAAGATGCGCACTATAAAATTGTGTATCGATTCTGTAAGTTAAATCTTTGTACAAACAGTCGCGGCAGCAACACTTACATTCCTAGTCCATTTATTAAGTTTTACACGCCTTGGAGTAAAACTATCAAGGAAAACCATAATTGAATTCGGACTATAATTATTTTTTTTAACAAAATTGAAAAAATATTAAAGGCAAATCAAAAATATTTTAACATTTCTTTCGTTAAAACGTTGCTTCTGTTAAACTGTGAGTAAGAGTCTCAGTCGCAAATTTTATTATTTATAATTAAAATTTTACCTAATTTGTAGAGCTTTACCATAAAAATATAGTACAGAAGGCAAGCTTGGTACAACGCACGCGTGAGGAACGCACATATAGATACTTAATGTAGCCACTATTATTTGCCTTGAAAGCTTATTAGAGAAACCACCACCATGTTTTTTTTTCAAATTTTTCAAGCTTACTTTTTAGCTTTTAGAGGGTGACAAAAGCCCTACTCGAACAAAAATTTGCTCTTTAAAGTTTATCTTGCAAACAAATCTCAAAATCAAAAAACTGTCCTACCAACCTTTTATGTTTTTAAAATACCTATCTGAAGATACCCCATACTATACGGTACGCGACAGAAAAAAAAACCATCCCAAAAACAAATAAAATATTTTCAAGATTTTATTCTACCGTATTTTTGACATAGTTAACATACATACATGCAAACATTTCAGCTTTTTTAGCACTAGCGGTTTCGACGCTATGCCTCGGACAGACAGACAAACAGACAGACAGACATGATGAAACTATAAGAGTTCTTTGTAGGTACTATGCAACCCAAAAACTGAGGTATGTGCATGACTTTAACTTCTGTGTATTGTATCCTACTTAAGATAGGAACAAATGGATGAACGTGACGTCACGAAATGACGAATCATACAGTTGAGAAATTTAGGGTTCTGGTAAAAGGCAACCGTAGCTGGATGGCTAAAGCGGCTGCCCGGTGTGCAGTAAGGTCGCAGGTTCAAATCCTGCCGGTCCAATATCTTTTTCAACTGTTTCTTAGTATAATTTACTAAGCATAGCTAAATGCTATAAAAATAATCAATTAGAAGTTCTGTGCTTAGTTATTTTGTGGTTCCACTACCTTCACTTTGCCAACCCTTTGACTGCCAACCGTATGCATATTACGGTCACAAATAAACCCGCTGTAATATTTACCCCTAATTAGGGAATTTGTGAGTTTGTGCGCTATTTTAGTATCGCTGGTAATTGCTACTAATTAATTAAGACACAGATGGAGAAATAAACTTATAATATTATGAGAAAATTGGGATATTTAAGTGTTATTTACATAAAAAAATCGACATAGACGACCGGATGGTGGAGTGGGTAGTGTACCTGCCTGTGACGCCGAGGTCGTGGGTTCGATTCCCACTTAAAACAAATCTTTGTGTGGATGAACATGGGGGTTTGTCTTAGTCTGGGTGTTGTTAATATGTATGTATTTACAAAAAGAAAAGTATATATGTATTAGTATCAGTTGTTCTAGTACCCATATGACAAGGTCTGCTTAGTTTGGGACTAGATGGCGTTGTGTGTGAGTTGTGAAATATTTATTATTTATTATTTATAATTCGCCGTTAGGGGTGCTTCCCTGTCAAATGTCACTATTTGCGGGTTGGCTATGCAGTCATTGAGTTTATAATGTCTATAGAGCCATAGTTCTTTAGGGCGTTCTGAAGACAAACATTTTGCGAGCGACAGAGAACGCACTTGTATATAAGGCACGTATCAGAGCAAGAGAGATGGACGTGTTAATGTCCCCCCTTAAAATTGGCAATTAATATTCTTAATATTTTTGTTTCAAAATTATTGTCTTCAAAATGCTCTAAAGTACTGTGCCTTTCTAAAAACGTGTAAGCTTAATGGTTAGGATAAATCAAAGTCTGTCAACAAACTTTTACTGTTTTTGGAACGAAGTTCCTTATCGCGCGTTGCGAAAGGGGGCTAGACGGAAAAAATTGGGACGAAAAGTTGTAACGACACATTTCGTAGCAATTCTCGTAGTGGCGTAGTAATTACATGCTACGTTACAGCTACGGTGCTACATCATCAGACACACAGAGTGAGTATTCGGTGAACCACATTAAGATTTTTTTTTAAACTTAGAAAAATAAAAAATTCTTTACTAATTAATCGAAAGGAACTTCGTTCCATCCGGGTGTCCCTTGACACCCCAGTAGTTTTTTTGTCTTACAAACATTGTAAGACAAAAAACGATAGCCTTCAATGATTGACCGTCGATCTATGTCATCGATCAAAGCTCGATTGACGTCGACTAAACACATTTATTTCTTTTTTACCTTTCTTACTAATCAATTTTGTCCTAGATTACTAGCATCCTACGATACAAACAATCCAAATGCATATAATGTGTATTGTGTTTATTTATCCTTGGATAATAATATGGTGAACAGTAAAACTAAATTGAGTTGCTCTGAAAAGAGAAAATTTATTTTAAATAAGTAAGTTAGGAACTAAGTTAACTTTTACAAAACAAACATTAATTGAATACAATTCTTACCTGAAAAGAGAAACAACATTTAAAGCTATTGTTTCACCAGTTCTTATTAAACACTATTTTATTATTAAAATTACAGTATAATAGCTTAATCTAACATAGCCTCCATATTTTATGATGCTGACATTTGTTCAATATGGCCGACCAAACAACACAGATAAATAATGACATAAAAGGTGCAAGAGGCGAGTCCGTGCGACACGTGCCGTGCATCGTTTGAGGGTAAACTCCAACAATTCAACTAAAATGGGGTAGTTAAACCGAGCTTGTCTCAATTGTGAGTTGTATTATAAGATGTAATGACAGTTTGGGTCGGCTTTTGGACCCTTGAAGCTGGCAAAAAACAAACGCTAATGATTGTACATACATTATTTATATTTAATATGTATTATCATAATATTTTGAAGTAGCTGTAAGTTTTCCTTAAAGATGAAAATAAAATAAAATAAATATGTAATTTTTTTTCTTTGATCAAAGACTTAAAGACATTAATACATCCACAAACTCTGAGACACTTTCGCAATAGGACTTGTAGAAAAAAAAAAATATTTTATTTCCATCTTTTAGGACTAAAACAATACAAATAATTAAACACAAATAGTTAAACAAAACATAAAAAAATATCATATGAAATATAGTAGACATAAACTTTATTACCACTATTAATATTCGGTATTCGACGTATCTACAACAAAATCATGGCGATCGGCTCACCCCATGGATCTAAACATAACCGGTGAAATGTGATTGTTGTACACCTCTGCCACACCCTTCTGGGTAATATAGCAATCAGTATAAAAATAAAACTCATATCGAATCACTTACTCCCACAAAATGTAGCAAATTAGCGAAGTAACTAAGTCCCTCGGGCACTTGGGTGTAGTCTATACTTGTTAATTGACACTAAAAGATTCAGATCCAATCAGTAGAGTAGATCTGAAGGTGAGCTGTGGGGGCTTTAAATGAGAGAAAGTAGATACATTCAGTTATATTATTGTATTCTATATCATAATAATATAAATACAATGTGGCCCACACTAAGCGGTCTAGACTCTAGACAAATAAAATGTCTACTAGGAATAATAGGTGTAATAATTGAAAATCCACATAAATGCACAGAAATCTCGAACGGTATATGATTAAAAAGGGGATTAAGTTTGGAGGGAGAGCTCGTGAACCATCCGACTAACCCACCTGCCCTGCTACTCGGAGGTTTCACTGCTTCATAGGTTAGTACATGTCAGCGAGAAAAAGTCTAAGAAAATTCTTTTTATACGCCAAGATCTCGAGAAATCTACGAGAAAGCCACGTGAAATCCACCTTGTGTCCATCTAAATGTACTTCAACTGTATTAAAATTAAGCAATCGAACGGACGAATCGGACGTTTCGAATGTCAAACGGTGGTGTGCAAAAAAACTGTTCTCTCGTAAAAAAAAAGTAAACAGTGCGTAAAAAGGACAAATTTTATTGTGAAAAGCTTGAAATCGGTGCAATATCCAACGATAATTGTTATTGGAAATACAAGTGCGATAAACAATTCTTAAAAGCTAAAACAAAAAACAGTTCTTTTTTTAAGTTCACAAACTACCTTAAACTTTAGATATTATAAATCGTTTTTAGATATATAATAATTATTAGAACGGTGTGGTGCTGTGCGGAGTTCTGTGCTGTGATCCTTCAAATTGTTAACTGATATATAGTGCTCAAAAGCCCCTAGGACAAACGTTAAACCTATTTCAATAAACTATTATTACAGCGCCATCTATTTGCAGTTAGGAGAAACAACTAGACGGCCTCATTCTCAGTAAATGGCGCCTGTTAAGTGTAATGGTTGCGCTAAATTCCTCTCACAGATGGAGGCCGCTAAATGCAACAAATGTTCGGCCCAGTTTCACCGCGCTTGCGCATCTCTGCCGTTAAGGGGACAGATTTCAGTTGCCTGGATGTGCTCGGACTGCAACAAAACTTTACCGATGACAAATACAAATAACACGTCAGTAGCAGGGACACTGGAGTACAGCAGTGGCGACGAATATCTAGACCCGCAGGATAATACAGTTATTCCGATGAGAGGCGAGCCCTCAGCAATATTCTTTGAAGCAGCGTTAGATAACTTCAAGCAAGAGCTACGAGCCGAGTTTCATGCGATGCGGGATGATTTTCAGTTGGTCCGCTCTGATGTCGCACGCATAAAGGACTCTGTTTTGGACTGCAATAAAAGAATTGACAGCTTAGAGTCTAGGTTGATTGCTCTTGAAAACAGCAGCCGGGCGCCGAACAGTTCAGCCGCAATGGTAGAAACTATTGCTGAACTGAAGCGAGACCTGAATGATCGCGATCAAGAGCTCTTGTCTAATGATTTAGAGATCGCTAACCTTCCAGAGGCAAAAAATGAAAATGTGTTGCATACAATCAAGCTTGTGGCCACCAAACTCGGCATCCAACTGGAAGACCGAGATGTCGTTTGCGCGGAGCGTGTAGGCAGCAGACACCTGAGTGCCACAGATGCTAGTGGCCCGAAGGAGATACGCCCGCGCCTCATAGTGGTGCGCCTGGGACGTCGGGATCTTCGCGATGAACTCCTTGCCAAGGCAAGAGTGCGCAGAGGTGCCAATAGCGAAGACCTTGGTCTGCCGGGATTGCCCAGGCGCTTCTATCTGAACGAACGCCTAACAAAGCAGAACAGGCAGTTATTTCGTCAAGCCCGGGACGCAGCGCAACGTTTGGAATGGCAGTACGTGTGGACGAAGAGAGGTCGCATCCTTGTCAGGCACAAGCATGGCGAGCCCGCCCGTCCCGTGCGTTCTGAAGCAGACCTCACGCAGATTTTTGGACCTGAAATGGATACAGGAAAATAATTTTGTTTTAATGAAATACTTTTGTGTTATTCTTGTATGTTTATTTTATCTATTTCCCACATTTAGATTTGAAAACAAAATTAAGCTTATTCACATTAGATTGAGTATTGTTATAATGTTGAGACTCCTTTACAACCATAATAATATGATGTTAAACATTTTTATTCATAATTTACTTCGTAACAACTATTTGATTAATGTCTTGAGAAAACTTACAATTACACAGTCACATACATACAATATTATCATGTTAACACTAAACACTTTCAATAATTATATCAACATTGAAATATTCTCCTATATGACATACCTATTACATACACAATACATAATACATACATATTTTTACAGTGATTTCTGTATGTATGAATATCTTCATGCTTTCTATATATTTTATTATACCTCTTTATCTACAATATCTACATACTATGGTTGTTATTTTACAATGACATGTCTTCTAGTAATATGGGCAAATTTTAAAGTAATTCACAATGATAAATAGTAAATATATTAAGTTTGGTTTATTTAATGCAGGGTCGCTGGCAACAAACCATGATGAATTCATAATAGCTATGGCTAACAAATCACCAGAATTATGTGCTATTAACGAAACATGGATTCGCCAAGGACAACAAGGCCTGGCACCGGTTGTACAGGGATATAAGTTGGTGCATATACCTAGACCTACATCAATCAGGGAAGGTAGGGGAGGAGGCGTGGCTTTTTATATAAAAGCAGGCATTCGTGCACGCGTGAGGACGCATCCTCCGCATTCAAGTGTAGAACAAATGTGGCTGAGCCTTACCACAAAAACAAAAAAACTTCTAGTTGGTACTGCTTATAGGCCACCATGGCTAGATGTAGAAACTTTCCTTGAGGCGCTCACTGAGAGTATTTGCGCTCTTTCCCCACACGATAATGTAATAATACTAGGCGATTTTAACATTAATATGCTTGATGGTAGCAACATTAAAACAAGGCAACTAGCAGAGTTCCTACACTACTGTAACCTTAAGCAAATAGTGTCTACAGCCACACATTTTGTGGGTGACAGTGCCACTCTCATTGATATCATCTGTACTGACGCCAATTATCGGCATGTAAATGTCAGCCATATAAGTGAGCTTGGACACCACTCATTTGTCACATGTGAGTTGATATTTAAGAAAGACAAGCCTGCAAAAACTCTTGTTATATATCGCCCAATCAAAAATATACTGACTGAACTGTTTGAGGAGCACTTGGAAGCCCTGCCGTGGGCTTCGATCTGTGAGTCTCAATGTGTAAATCAAATGGTTTATTTTTTAAACCTTTTCACCACACAGCTGTTTGACATACACGCCCCCATCCGACAAAAAGTATTTAAGAGCAAGCCAACACCGTGGATAACAGACACCATCAAAACAATCTTTGAGTTAAGAGATGAGGCCAGGAACCGTTCGCGTGAAACGAAACAGGAAGTACACAAAAAATACTATCTAGATTTAAAAAACCAGGCAATTATTGCTTTAAAAAGTGAAAAATCTGCATTTTTCCAAAAACATATAAATGATAATTTTAACAATTCAAAACTATTATGGAACAATCTTAAAAAGTATGTACTTCCGGTTCAAAGGGATGTGGGGCTGCCGGACTACCTTAACAACCCAGATGCAATAAACTCTGCATTTCTTGATGTTCCAGGTAATCCTAATGTAAGTATATCGAAACTGACGTACTACGAATTTAACCGCTACAGTACAGCCAGGTTTATGCTTAAAACAACAAATGAGGAATCTATAGGTAGGATTATTCAACAGATATCTACTAATGCCCAAGGTGCTGATGGCATCTCGGGGGAAATGGTGGGCCTGACACTACCACAGGCCTTGACAGCCATCACAGCAATAGTTAATCGATCTATTGACACCTGCACCTTCCCCGATCTATGGAAAATGGCTATTGTGAGACCTTTACCAAAGAATGGCAACCCTCAATCATTTAGAGACTTGCGTCCAATCAGCATTTTGCCCTGGTTATCTAAAGTCCTGGAGAGAGTGGTCTATTTGCAAATGGTAGAATTTCTAGAGAAAAACAACATACTACCCGACTTGCAATCAGGCTTTAGAAAAAGGCGTGGAACATCCACAGCTTTAGCAGATATTGTAGGGAACATCCTCGAGGCACGTGATCAGGGTGATGGATCTATATTGACCTTACTAGATTTTTCACGGGCTTTTGACTCGATAAATGTCACCCTGTTGTTGTCCAAGCTCACCTTCTATGGTTTTGAATTGCAAGCAGTTAGATGGTTTGAAAGCTATTTATCAAACAGATTCCAACAGGTGGAAGTGCTACAAAAAGATGGCTCAACCCTTGCATCCACTCCACAAGCTGTGACCAGGGGAATTCCCCAGGGCTCGCTGATCGGGCCTATTCTTTTTATTATATACAGTGCAGACATCACTACCTGCTTTCAGGAGTGCAAGTATCACCTGTACGCAGACGACACCCAACTTGTGTACTCATTTAAACCGTCTGAAACCACATCTGCCTTAACTAAAATTAATGACGATCTCCAAAGGGTAGCTGAGTGGTCTGAGTCAAATTGTCTGATTTTAAATTCCCTGAAATCTAAATTAATGGTCATGGGCAGCAGGCATCAAATAGATAACATCATACAAGCAAATCCCATAGTCAAAATACAAGGACAATATATAGAAAGAGTTGAAACAGCTTGCAATCTTGGACTCATCATTGACCCTGAGCTGCGATTTGAGAACCACATAAGTAATGTTGTAAAAAGTTGCTTCTACCGACTAAAAATCTTGTATAGAATTAGAGAGTACCTTAATGTGGATATGAGAAAAAGATTAGTAGAAAGTATAGTACTCTCTAAGTTTAATTATGCTGACACGGTGTATGGTCCATGCTTGCTGTCAAGGACTAAGCGATTGATTCAAAGAGTTCAGAATGCATGTGCTAGATACTGTTTCAAGGTGCCCTGGCGAAGTCATGTAACCCCGTTCCTGAACCAGCACAACATCTTAAAGATGGCTGCTAGGAGGAAACTGCACCTATGCAATCTATTGTTTGGTGTAATAAATACCTCGAAGCCCGCATATCTCTTCGACAAGCTCAGCTGGAGACATGATCATTACAGCTACTCCAGTCGCTCAACAGCTAATCCCTTGTCAATGCCACGGTACAGAACAACTGCCTTTAAAGGATGCTTCAAGTATGCAGCTACATCTTGTTGGAATGATTTGCCACCTCCAGTGAAGTCACTAAAAAGTATTTATAGTTTTAAATTCAATTTGAAAAAGATTCTGCTCCATACACAGAAGAATTGTATTCATTTCAAGTAATTATGCTTACCAACAGGTTATTGACTATTAGTATGGGATGTGACACACTCCAGTTTCATGGCTCTTAGTTTGTTTTTTCTGCTGCTATCTGCACAGACAGACTCAGTTTTATTTTTCATTTCTGCTCACCAACCTGAAAAGCATCATAGGATAATGAAAGCATGACTTTAGTAATTTGTTAGTATAATATTATTATATATACATTTAATAATTAATTAATCAATAATAATATTATCCATTTTTTAAATATATTCCATTATAATATAATTGCACATACAGTCCATATATTATTATTTCATAATAATATAATATTTTTTATTTCTGTTCTCATATATTTTTAGTACTTAGCTAATTTGATACAATTATTAATTTTTCAATACCTATAATTTTAAATGATACAATCAAACTGACCTAATAGTAACTCTTCGTCACTCATGATTATGGATGTGTTTTCAGTTTATTTTTATGAATAAACGCGAATAAACACACCAAAGATGGCGTTGTGTTACAGAAAAGGTACAAACAAATAATGCTATATAGAAATAACGTTGGCATTTTATCCCCAGGATAAAAGAGTTTCAGCTAATTTATTATACAATTCTAATATTCTACAATACACAATTTGAATTTCTTACCTCTATTCGTACAACAAAAAATGTTCCATCTCCACAAAAAGGACGCTCCGCTTGAAAAATTAAATAACACATCTTCACACGACGATCACACCACAATAGTATATTTTACAACATCACAACTCTTTACTTACAGCACAAAACTCAATACACAAAATACAATCACATTTTTTTTTTCTCTTGTTTACAAATTCTTTGATATTATTTCAACACTGCAAAGAATGCGAAGTATTTTAACCGGAAAAGACAATTAAGCGTTGAACTGACATTCACTGTGATTGGTCAGGCAGGCCATAAACAGTGTACCAACTGTCGTCGCGTCGCCAGCGCAAGGCGATACTAGCGCCATCCGTATATTTTTTATGTTTATTATATTATTATTAGTTTAGTTAGATCAGATAATAATATATCTAGATAATAATTGTTTTAAATTTACTATTTTTATTTGTTTTGTTTTCTTTTTTTTTTCTTGCCGTCTGTGTAACTACTTTGTAACCATATATTATAAAATTATAATTTTCTAAGCATGTATTTATAACCTAATTTATGTTTTATTATTTATTATATATTATTCTCTCGTATAATGTACCTATTCTTTTAAGTGTATATTTTTGTGTTTGCTCGAACTTAGCTTAATTTAATTTTACGTCACTGTCTCTTTATATGTTACTGTACCTGTTTTCTGTTCGTGCCGTCAACCGTGGTGGTTGCTGAAAATCAGCGCTGTGAAAGTTTTGCAGAAATGCAAGACTCCACAGCATTAAAGCTGAGCAACCGCCACTGTTTTCTTACATATTTGTTTATTGTTTACCTGTTTTTTTGCTGTATATATATGTTAGTTATGTAAGAAAATAAAAATAATTTTCTTTCTTCTTTCTTCTTTCTTCTTCAATCAAAATAAAATAATTGTACAGAAATATCCATAGAAAAATGGTTAAAATTGCTTAAATTACTGAGAATTTTTCTTTAATATCAACAAGCAAAAAATACTAGTATTTGCATATAATTATATTGTCTGAACTTTGCGCAGATGGAGCATGTTCTTTGAAAAGAAAAGATCACGAATTTAATATGCAAATATGTAGTTAAAACCTTGTTAGTTAAACAGGCCAGAGGTTTTAAATTTTATATTATCTAGATTTCTTTAAAAGTTTCCTGGATAAATATTTTTATATATTTTTTTACGGTTGATCGATAATGAATTGGTTAAGGTTGTTCACAACAGCTTATTGTCAAACAGTTTTATGGTTCAACAATCGCGTAATGACACAATCCTTTGAAATATCAAATGTTTATTTTAGATAAAAACATTTATTCAATTGAAAAATGTATCTAACTTGCACTCTCTAAATTAAACTGGTCAAATAACTTAATCTAATCTTAATAAATCACTGTCAAAAGGCCTCGTACTCAAAATGCTAGCAACATTACCGTATTGTATTAAAACAACAACGAAAACAATAATAATAAATTAATAATGTAATGTACTTTACTTTTATAATTTATATTTAAACATATAAAAAATGAGAAAATGGATTAAATGAATGAATTAATAATAGTAATAATATGCTTTAAATTTAACTAAAGACTCTTAACGTCGTGTATTTATCATTTGACAACGACACGTAGGTATATTCTTGTTTAATTGCCCGAATCCATCGCAAATCCAAATAACAAAAATCTAAACCCAATCCTGTCAATTCAGAGCTCAGCAAACAAAACCTAAACGAAATCAAACAACGAATCCCAAAAACAATTAGTCAAAACCTTTATATTTTTAAACAACCATGTTTGTTTTGTCCCGAGAGCCAGAGCCGGTATTGTCGTGCATTATACACAAATCCTTTGAATTATGCATGAGTGAAATTAGCCGGTATACGCACGGCCAAATGAGTTTTGTTTTACATTTTTATTGCTCTGACACTTTTCTTTTACATTAGATTAAACAGCATTAGCTTTTGTGTCTTTATCCCGAGAGGAATTTCATATTATTAAGACCAAAAAATATTCAAGCTAAATGTGAATATTTCGTAACCTACCTACGTAGCTATAAAAAAGTTTCTTTGTGTAATAAAGCCTTGTAATTGTTGGTACAAGAATCCACATGAGATATAACATTTAATCTCAAATTTAGTGACATATGTGTGTGGTCTAATCCAAAAAATCACTAAGTTCATTTTTTTTCTGTTTCGGTTTAACCATATTGAATTGGCACGTTAATTTGTTCTTTCCGTTGCTAATATCTACTACTGTACAGGTTCATAGGAAATATCTCTCTCTTAGTACTTTCTCCGAAATTATGAAACAAATAAGATAGATCTGCCATTAATAAAACACTATGTCCAAGAAATCACTAAGTCGTTAAAATTTTGTAATTTGGTAAGGTAAGGGGCTGTCCATTAATCACGTGATGTTTTTTTAACATTCTTTAACCCCTCCCTCCGCCTTGGTGATACGTGGTGAGGTTTAAGACTAACCCCCTCTACCAAAAATCACGTGTTTTTTTAGTACGTACAAAATCTTTATTTTTTTTATAATATTATTTTTAAATATCGGTATAAAGTTTAATCTAATCCTTTTCTAGATAATTAAGGACCATGATAAAAATGTCTATACAGAATGGTTGCAGGTTGTTTTTGACTGGTATAAAAATAATATTAAAGGAATGGTGTAATCATGCGAAAACATGTATTGCACTAATACTTGAACATATTTTATCGGTTAAACCGCTTTTCGGTTCACGTTCACGCGTTTGACGAAAAAATAAATACACGTGATATCTTGCTATACCCCCCTTTTGCCGAACCCCCCCCCCCCTTTTGAATCTCACGTGATTAATGGACAGCCCCTAAGTAGGAATGAACCACCCATATGCATAGTGGTTTGTGAATTGTGAATGTTCATGAGCTGTATGTAGATACCACTTACGGTTTACACGCCCGTTTAAGTCGAATAAGAACAACATTAATCTAAAGAGTATTTTGCGAATAACTTTGTTGATTACACAATTGATATATCTTATTTTTTACTAGCCTACGGGTGTGTCTTAAAAACTTGCAAAACATTTCCCACTATATGGATGAAGCCCTCTAAGCACTTTCATATTGTTTATGAGTATTCCTCAAGCTTTGAGCAATAATCTTTTCGCTATAACAACTCTTTTATTGTTATGATAACCATTACTTTTAGCTTTTGTTACAAAGTATCGTAATATTTGATATACCTCATTATTGGGCTGTGAGTCATCACTGTTTTATGATCCCTTCTGTGTGGAGTCAACCAAACGATTGTTTTGTGCTCCTCGAATAGAGCATAACTTGTTATTACTTTAGTTAGAAGTGGTATTTGCTGTAATTTTATGAAAGTAAATAGGCTACGCAATAAAATAATGCCACATATTTTCCATTTATTCTGACGAAAAAAGTTCGCTAGTAGAAAATAGCAGCCCTGTATCTTATACATGTCCCACTGCTGGGCTCGGGCTTCTTCTCATGATGAGAAGGGTTAGGCCTTAGTCTACCACGCTGGCCAAGTGCGAATTGGAAGACTTCACACGACCACGAGCGACAATTTATATGATAAATGCGCTCATATCTTCGAAAAGACGAATCTTTACGATTTATTGACAGAGGTGTGTGCCGTGGGTTCGAACCCGAAACCTTTGGCTTCGCAGTCCTACGGTCTTCCACTCGGCTATCTCTGCTTAGCCGAGTGCCGAGTGCTTAAGCAGCGATAGCCGAGTGGTAGTGGTTTAGTTGTTATTATTTACAGCCTTTAATTGGCTAGGTGACTGATTAATGTAATTAAACTACCTCTCGATATTAGAAACATCATTAAAATAATTACTATGATAACGCAATACTGCCTGAGATAATACAATTTTAAATTCACATTATTTCACATACATAATAGACTCACCCAAAAGCGTCAAACAAACGGCTACAAAGGTGAGACGTCACTGCTTTATAGCTAGTATGCAAAGCTAAAAATCTTGTTTGATAGCTATATAAAATATTGCGTTTATGCAAATTGTTATATTACGAAAGTTGCTCAAAACTGTGTGTTATTTCATGAAAAATATATTTTTAATAATTTCGTACTTTATACGGATTTCGTACGCATACAATGACTTTCACATATCTGTGGTTTCACTTAAAGTATGGAACTAAAAAATCTTGCATTTGCTTTCTTTTTACCTATATTTTGAAAAGGTATTCATATTTATTACTATTGCGGTCATTATTCCTATTATAAGGTTGAAGTTGTCTCATTTAAATTTTATATATATTTTTAATTATTTTTTTTTAATTTTTGAAAAATGTTTTTAAATCGCGAAAGTTTAAAAACATATATGTAACCTATAGTTGAACTCATCTCGATGTTTGTATTTCCGAGATCAAAAGACCGCTAAGTGCAGTCAGTGTCTTTAATGCAAATCTGATGTACTCGGCCTGTAACCGATACGAAGTGGTATAGGCTATTGGCATAATGCAGCCTCTTAACATAGATTATTTGCATTTACGTACTAATTATAGTTATAGCTCGTTGGTGTATTTGTTGTGTAAGAAGGTGGTGATAGACTCAAACTCTATTATATACATTAATATCACAACTTTCTGGAAATATAAGTGGGATGTTATCTATATCGTGTGTCAAAGAAAAAACAAAATTTACAAACATTTATTCTGACTGGGTGTGCTTGTAGAGGAAAAGGGTGTGATGTTCCTCCACCACAAAGGGAGGATCCTCCAGGCTCGGTGGTATTGCCTAGCGGACAGCTGTCCAACGGTAGCGTATTGGAAGTTGTATTTTTTATGTACACTTGCTGTGAACATTTTGCTATCGCGATTCAGCGCTCTTTGACAGTTGTGACAAGTGTGTCACTTCTTGACGGCGTCAATGATAACCGTCATTTATTATGTGCGGAGACCGCCACAGTGCTTTGTATGTGTGTAATATATATCTGTGAACACCCCAACGACACAGTAGTTATTGCTAGTGCGGCAGTGCTTTTTTATTTTTTTCTAAAGAACAATATCTCAAAACGCAATACATTCCACGTATGTTTTCTCAATGTTAACTACCAAAATTCTCCCTAAAGGAAGTACCCCATCCCCCTTTACTATTCCCCTAATAATCTGGTTTGCTGTTGTGACACGTGGTGTGTATCGCATTATCGGGACGTGAACAAACGTGAATCAATTTTTCATCTTATTGCTTAAGCGTGACATGTGCCAACGAATGGCATGAAGCGTGGCCATGAAAACTACGGAAAATCGTAAACGGCGAGGGGATTTATAAAAAAAGTAGAAGACAAGTAAGCGAGTGTGGCTGAAACCATTGCATTAAAGTAATCATATTAACCGACCTGCTGCTTTCACTGGACTACTCTCTTAGGTCGTAGCATGATGTTTTAGTCTATATCCGTTCTTGAATTGGATCATCCAACACTAAAAGTACCTACTGTCTTAGTTATCGTTGTTTGTATTCGCTGGATTGTAAAATACTTAATTATTTTAAACTTTTGCGATTTGTACACATAATTTTATATTGTAGATACGGGACAATTACATAATGATACACATCAGTGGGAAGACGTAGTTAGTGTTGTGTGTGAAAATACCGACAATCTGGACAAGTGAGGGTAGTGGACAAAACCCTCGCCTCTCGGAGACGACACTGAGCCTTCACCAGTAGGTTCCTGACCACGATTGGTGTGATTCGATCAAAGCAGTCGAGCTAAAAAGGTCTTTATGCTTTTAAAATTATTAACGCAATTAAGACGCATGTCAACAATATATGTAATATACTTTTAATACTATAATATAATGATATATTTTATTAATTTATTGGTCTAAGCTTAGGATCAAAAAGTTACGCTATTTATCCATAGGCCTTTTGCTCATAATTCCTTTACAAAAATATTTTGTTTTCCGCTGTTTTCATGGCCACTATAAGTCTCTCATGTAATATGCATAACAGTGTCTACACACCACGTAGAAGATCATATTATTATGTTGTGACGTTTACACTATACTTTATTTGCTTCCATACAATTCAATTTGTTTGGAGCATCTCACTGGTAGTGCTTTTCCGGGATATTATACAAGTAGAACTCGGTGTAAGAATAATTATGTTATAAAAATCTTGTAACATCAGAGTCACATTTGATACTGGTAATGTCCAGTTGCGGCAAAACAATTATTAATTTTTAACATTTGACGAAATTTAAGCAGGTTGAAAAACTCATTTCACTGTTTACAACTGGACATAACTTTTTTTTTGCCTCGCGTGATGATAACACGTTATACCGAAATGTTGTAAATCTTTTGTTTCATTAATATTTTACCATTTGTACCATTGATGACTGTTTCAGCGGCATTTAGGATCCAAATCGAGTATTATTATTATTCGAATAATCCATTGGTATATTTTATAAATTACAAATTATTTTTGGGTGATAAACATAATAATCATTTAAAAGCGAAAAACTATGTATTTACTGGTTGGAAATCAGAGCTACTTATATGAAAAGTGATTGTATTAGTAAAAACTTTTCTAAATTTGTCTTGTTCTTTTCAAGGATACTATGGGATCCTAGAGAAATCGAGGGCAACCCTCAAATTTAAATATTGCTTTTTGTATATTACCTAAAGCTACTCGGATATTTGCATCTAGCAGTCAGCTTTTCTTGTTGCTGAGCTGATGCTGGAAGGTACAATTCCTCAACGGTTAGGAGCAAGGGGATAATTCTTAAAATAAAGACACCTTAAGGCCATTTTCTGTATTCTTTCAAGTTATACACAGATGAGGTAAGGTGATAAAATAAAAGGTTAGAATCTAGAATCTAAAATTGACTATAGAATCTTTCCCTTATTCTTTCCCTTATTCTCTCCCTTCTTTACTATCTTGTTGCACAAATAACTATTAGCATCCCTTCCCGTATATCCTTTCCTTAATATACCGTTAATCAAGCAAGCCTAATAGGGGTCACAAGTACTTCTGAACGTTTATTTTGTTCGCTATAAATTCTCTAGTACTTTATTTAGGCTTTGGAATAATTTTGTTTAGATGAATGGGTGTTTGGAGTTCAGATTAGCTCGTGTAGACAGACCCCGAGCTGCCATTTTGGAAAATTGAGGCTATTAAGTAAGTAGTTAGAGTAAGGCCGGCCTCACACAGCCGGTAATATTCGATGTGAGTGTGTGGGCGTGTGTGTGTGTGTGTGTGTATTCACTCATAAAAATGTATAAGATATATAACCTTCTCAATTTACAAAAGCTGACAGTAGTTGGCAGTAATTTCAAGCCCAAACGCTACCACCGGAACACAGTACAGCAAGCATGACTATTTTGTGGCTAATTACAGAAGTACAATCTGCCATTGATTGCAACGCTAAACGCAGTAACAGAGCTCAGAGTTTAGTTGATAAGCTGTGAACGGTTAACAGATATGCCGATTGCCTGGAATTTACCTAATGAACTACCGGCTATGAAGACTATCATTATGTGTACTAAAATTACGACATTCGGACCGAATTACAAGTCTTAATTTTGCTATCTACATGATCTAGATCTAGCATTTTACAATTGACTGCTCTAGACATAAAGTTATCGTTAATCTTTATTTTTTAATTGTTGCCATTATAAATAGTAGTTCAGCATTCCTTGAAACTACAATTGGAATTAAATTTTCAGTAATTTTATGCCCGTTTCATGTCGTCGAGAAAGTCACTTTAAAATACATAACAAAAATCTTTTTGAACAAATTCCTTGTTAGTTGTTTACTTACGACAAGATAGTCAATTATTCTTTATAGGTATTAACCTCGATTGCACAAGTTTCTGCAACTTTCAAGATTTTCTCTATCTAAGGTAAACATGCATATTTTATGAACAGAATAGAATAACTTTTCATTTCCACATCTTAAAGTACTAACATAGTCGTAGGTACTTACAACTATAACATAAAATGCACAAATGGCGGCCTTACCGCATAACGCGATCTTTTGCAGCCAACCTTAGGATGGAATAAGATAAAAAAGAGATTGAAGTGGTAGTTTTTATGTAAGAATTTCGTACTAAGAGTGCTTTGAGTGGCAATCCAAGACTTATTTAATAATAATATTCATATTCAAGTTTCAAAGAGACTATCCTGAATACAACATAAAATCTAGTTACTCCATACGCCGAGTATCCAGCGGCGTATGACTGGCGTAGTTCGTTCAAACAACAACTACAGATCGTGCAATTTCGCTGTTGACCGACACTGTTGAGTGCATACAATGCTGCTAGTTTGTAAACAAACTGATGGGGTGCTGCGGTTACTGTTTCGGAATAGATACTAAGGGTCGCAGTTGAAAGGGAGCGGAGCGTAGCGGAGTACAGCGTCCCGTCATCATTTTTCATACTAAAAAGATGCGCTCGCAATCGTCGTTTTTTTTAAACGACGCCCGCACTTGAAATATATACTACTATACTCGTATGTCGCGGGGGTGTTCAAAAACACACTTTTCACTCACAAAAAGCACAACTTGAATCCAGTCTTTAATTGTAACTACTTTGCAAACTGTTGTACTTTACTCTTTAAATAAAACTCAAAGTATATACTAAATATCAACTAAAACAAATGAATAAGTTCATTTTGAAAATATATTTATTCAATTATTTACCTTTTGACACTTGACATTTCAGTGAGATAAGGAGATGAATGGAAATTCATGGTCACGGAGGCCATTGTGACAAAATCTTTTTCTCAAATAGGTAATAAAGTAGTACTTTGTGACAGATATAGTATTACCCTAATATCTATAAACTCACACCCACAAACGTGTGTCTGTTTGAGAGCTGTTTCATGCCATTATTATTTCATAATGATTATTGTTAATATCTTCTCTCCAGTTACCGCGCGAATACACTCGTAAAGCGCTTTTACGCTCGATATAAAGCGTGTTTGGTACAAAGTAACAAAATATGCCGCGCTTGAACAGGGCCGGCTTCTTGAAGAAAATATTTAATAAAATTCTACTGATAAATTAGCGATTTTAATTGGTACTCTAAATACCCTGTCATTATTTTTTAACTCGCTGATTGAAATATCCTCATTATAAAGATAAAATTATCATTCATATGCCTAGGAAAATTATGACATGTACTCACAAAAAATAAACATGTTTAAAATTTCTCAAGACTGCCTCGTGCCTCTCACCACGAAGTCTGGTCTTTAATGCCCAGTTTGAATAAAAGCGTTATTTTTGATGTTTTAGTTCGAATTGGAATTGGGTATGGTGTATAGTATATAGTATATATTATTATATGGTGTATATTCTTTAACGTTACTACGTAGCTGCGAACGCTACGTCAAAGAACTACGATTGTTCTATGATGTGACTACGTAGCTACGAGTGCTATGTCAAAGGACTACGATTGTTCTATGAGGTGACTACGTAGCTACGAGTGCTACGTCAAAGGACTACGATTGTTCTATGATGTGACTACGTAGCTACGAGTGCTACGTCAAAGGACTACGATTGTTCTATGATGTGACTACGTAGCTACGAGTGCTACGTCAAAGGACTACGATTGTTCTACGATGTGACTACGTAGCTACGAGTGCTACGTCAAAGGACTACGATAAGATTGTTCTACGATGTGACTACGTAGCTACGAGTGCTATCTTAAAGGACTACGATTGTTCTACGATGTGACTACGTAGCTACGAGTGATATGTCAAAAGACTACGATTGTTCTACGATGTGACTACGTAGCTACGAGTGCTACGTCAAAGGACTACGATTGTTCTACGATGTGACTACGTAGCTACGAGTGCTACGTCAAAGGACTACGATTGTTCTATGAGGTGACTACGTAGCTACGAGTGCTACGTCAAAGGACTACATGTGTAATAGGTTCACGCCTATTACATGAGACCTGAACATAACAGGTGAAATGTGGGTATTATATATTATATAGTAAAGGTGTGATTTTATGTTGAGTATATTTAAAGAAACTGATTCAAGCGTCTGCTTATGTTTACTGTACCTATCCCTATGTTGCAGTTTACTTACAACATAACAAACACATTTTCATTCCCCACACGTAAAATATGAAAGCACTACAGACAAGCAATAAACCGCTGTCCTGCGGAAGCAATAAACCCAGCAATAATAGTTGAATTTCATTGATAACACGCTCTAATTGCTGCAAACACTGTAAAACGGGTTAATAGTGCCATAACTTTACAACAAGATTGCATCCGTCGCGTATTTAGGCTTATGTCCGTGCGGAAGGTTTCCCGTTTGAAATACATATCAGCTAACAAAAAGATTTTTCTTGGGAAATTTTGATATATCAGATTTGCAAGGTAAAATAGCAGTTTTTACCTTTTGACGTTTGACGTGATTACTTACATAGCCAACTCACATGCATAAAAGAAATTAAGTGATTCGCGAGAAAATTGCGTCTTGTTATATTAAAGAGCATACCATATGTAGTCCACTAAAATTATTGTACTGATCATAACATTATTATTCGTTTTCCCATTTTAAACAAGCACAAAGTCCATCCCTGTTATATATCACGTAAACAGGTTTATTACTCGTCTATTTAGTAACAGATCTGATATAAAATGTTTTACATCAGCGACGTCAAATACATTAAACTTTGAAGTTAAAATTGCAGGTTTTTTAGACAACAGTTTTTAAAAAATGTGTTTCTGTTACAATAAGTAGCTTCACCCACTTTTTTCAATATTCCTGCCTCAGTAAAAATAGCTACCGCCGAGCGAGATAAATGGGGTTTAGTTACTACAGATTAAATACGTGAAAAAGAGAAGAAAACAAGTTAATAATTAATCCAATACCTACTCCTAAAATGATGTGGGTATTATCGACAATATTTTCAAAATCTCTACCCTTTATCTTTACATAAACAATGTAAAGGTTTTTCAAATATGACTGATAAAATACCTGCTTCGGTACTCCTTTGTAACCAAGTATTGAGTGTACACGCTAAAAAGAGCCTTCTATATTGTGATACAAGGTATAGTCATATAACGTAATTGCTTCGGTAGTGAGCGCTGGGCTTTAGCCATCAATTTCCATAATGACTTGCCCGGCTCTGTGTTGCCAGTGTGAGCAAACATTTATGGGCTACTGTGTGTCAGTTAGATGCTTTGCTAGCAAAGAGGCTTTTTGCACTTTGTTTTTTATTAGTGGGTAATATTTTAGGAGCAATGCTTCATTTTATAATGATTCAAACAATACATACGTAATACATCTACAATAGACAAAGATGACATTGATTTTTATATGCAATTGAAACATAACAAACATAATTAAAAGAATTATGATAATACTATTTTCTAATTATGATAATTCTATTTCATTTATATTAATAATAGACTCGTCCAAACACTTCTTACAAACGGCTACAATGACGTGACGTCACGCTTCAGTAATTTGTATGTGAAGTAATGAATTTTGTTTGCTAGCTATACGAAATTTTGCGTTTATAAAAATGGTTTTATAAAATAAGTTGTAATAAATTGTGTGGGTTTTTAATGATTTTTTTTTTATATTTTCGTACTTAATACAGCAAATTCCACACAAAAGAAGTCAAAAAGCTGGCAAAAGCTAGTTGTTTAAATAAACCTGTACGTTCAACATAAGTACATGCATTTAAAATCGAGTTTAATACCCAAGAGCTTGGTCTCACCTGTAAGATATACTCGGTGCATACTGTACATAGTTTGCAGTTGAGTTATTAAGTGGTATAATGTATTAACCATCTTGTACTACAAGTACTTAGCGTTGAAACCGGATGCTCGGATCTTGGTACCTGTGGCTGGTACTCAAGATCATAAATTTTATGAAGCTCAGAAATGGTAGAAGATTATTTTGTTAGAAAGAAGAGAAACGAAGAAGAAAGACGGTGATATTTATTTGCTTTGCAAAGTCAACAATACTGCCTCGATGGTCTAGTGGTTAGCGTATGCACCTCTCACTGCGAGGTCTCGTGTTCAATTACCGGGTAGGGCAAAGTTTCATCTATGAACTTTACGTCAGGAAATTCACAATAGCAGCACGGAATTGGAACACATTGGAATTGAGCTCCGTGGATGTCGGTAGACTCATTTCTTTTCCCATGGGACCTAAACATAACAGGTGAAATGTGGGTGTTGTACACCCTTCTAGATAATATAGGCGTGATGTTATGTTATGTCTATAGTACAGTGGGCCAAGCAAT
This sequence comes from Hypena proboscidalis, assembly GCA_905147285.1. NCBI lineage: Eukaryota > Metazoa > Arthropoda > Insecta > Lepidoptera > Erebidae > Hypena > Hypena proboscidalis. Next base: position 19,609,527 of record LR990130.1, on the reverse strand, counting down.
TGGGTATGCAGGGCAAAAACTTCTACGCCGTAGTGAAAACTGACTGCAATGGATATGCATGTGTAAATTTCATATTTAATAAGTGTAATATACCCACTATTTAGATATGTAACTCACTTATCCATAAATGGTGTAGTACGTCTTTACTATGACTTAGAAGTTTTTGCCCTGCATACCTAACTCGTTGGCCCACTGTACACCAAACAATATCATAAGTAATTACGTAGATAACGAAACCGAGGAACCCCACCGGTCATTCCTCACTCGACAAAAACAGGTACTTCTCATACATTATGTACTAACAGAGAACCATAACCTTTTGTACACTGTGTGAATAAATGATAGTGCTTAATTTTTCACAACAGCTGTAAGGTTGGGTGCAGAATGTCTGAAGTATGATTTACATGTTCACAGTTTTTATACAACCAATATAGGGCAAAGTGTTTTTGTAGAAAAGGTTCTCTATTTGTTTCGCTTTTTTTTTCGGCATAATTTCACTTTGCATACTTTCATTTGGCATAATGATAGTTACGCATAATATTAATTTGATATCATAACTTTTTTTGTTTGTTTTTTTTTTAAACATAAATACTTTACGTATAATCACTGTTACTTAACGTTGTTTTGGCATACTATTTTAATGATATACTATCTCAACAAATTAATTTTCGTATCTAAAATAAACAAGTAGTTATGCCAAGTGAAGTAGTATGCCAAAAGATACTATGCCAAACGACTATTATGCGATAAAAAGTATGCGTAATATGTTAAGCTAATCTAAATTATGTCTAATAATATTTTGCCAATTTGCAATAGCAATATTGGTATAAGTAGTCCTCGGGTCTAAGTCGAAGCCGGAACAATCGATCTTGCAGGTTAAGCAATGCAAACCGCGGTCGGCCGAGGATGGGTCACTAACATAAAGAGTTTGCCTCCGTGCGATGGAGAGTACGTTAAGCTGTCGGTCCCTGTTGCCATTTGAACATCTATGGGAGTCGTTACGGGTAGTCAGAGGCCAGAAAGCCTGACATCTTGTCTAACAAAGAGTATCGTATTACCTCGTACTGGGTTCTGACGGTCTGATGGCAGTTGCTCCACGTACTGATATACTAAGTAGCTTAACCTGTTTGGCTAGAAGCCGACCCCAATGTCATTGGGCAAAGGCTCGGAAGATTAAAGATTGACTGAGTAGTCCATGAACATCTATAAAATCTTGTAGATGCCTCCGGCTACTACACTTCTTCTTCTTATAATGTATTTCTAGTTATCAATGACTTTATTCAAATTAAGAAATACGGGTGTTTCTCACGCACTCTGTCAGTGCAAAGCTTGCTGCGACTCAGGCGCGACGTATCGCACTCTCTTGAAAATGCCTAAAAGTTTAGGTGAAACCGCGGTCGACTCAATAGACCAACATTACGTAAGTAACACCCGTATTTCATAATTTAAATAATGTTATAAACTCACGTAAGTTTTAATAAAAATATCAATGACATTATTAAAAATTGTATTGTAGAGTACGCTCAAAAGCAGAAATATAAGCTCAGATCTGTATGCTATTTAACTACGAAAAGTTGAAAATTATCAAGTAAAAACCGGAACTATGAGAGCTGCAAGTGATTTGTCGCCTCTATTTAGCACGGAGTTAGTGCATCCACCAATTTATCTAACTCAGGCGCTTCACGTCAAAAACAGTAGGTACTGAAGAGGAATTCGCTAAACTCGTGCAAACTGTGCCTAGTTTGGGCCTAAGTATTTATTAGTCATAGTATTCAGCCTCTAAGTATTCAAAAAGTTGAAAATTCATAAAATATCTCTGTGTTGTTCTTTCCGGCAGGGACTAGCTGAAAATCAGTGTTATGCATTGCGCGCAGCAAATACTGAGCTTGATCCCTTGCCGCACATTTTCTGTGTACCTACTATTTATATTTTCTGTAAAAAGTTTTTTTTTTCTAATTTTAAGATAATTTGTGGCTTAAATGGTTCAAAATAAAATCAGCAAATTTTTTCCTGATGTTTTTCCTGTCAAATTATTTTATTTACTATCACTATCTACATTTTTTGTCTACCTTAATTTGATGCAGAGATAAACTGAAGTAGTTGCTAGTGGAAGTTAAATACTATTTTTTTAACTTACACTTCCTTATACTTATTAAATTAATTAAACATTAAGGGCCAGTTTTCTATCTCGGTTCCGGATAGTTCTTATCCGACCCATAAAATATAACCTGACCGATTTAAAAGTGACACAAGTGACACTTTGAAACATAACACAGCTGTCAGTATCATTTATGTGTGTTATATGCTTATCTAACACCTGTTAAATTGGGGCTAAATGTCGATCATCATTTTTCTTGAATAATTAAAACTTAAAATTATAGATTCAGAATGCCAAGCAAATTAATCTTAACTTTAAAATTCTCGTGTCACAATGTTAGTTACCTTACTCCTCCCAAACGGCTTTACTGATTTTTACTAAATTTTATATGCATATTCAGTTGATCTGAGAATCAGCTACTATCTATATTTCATACCCCTAAGTGATAAGGATTGTTGTTCACCCTTAACATTATTTTTTAAATTTTTGGACAACATTTTTTGTTTTTATTTTTTTATAATGTGGCATTAAAAAATACATACAACCCTAAATTGTTACCCTTTTATCACCAACCCCTATTTTTTAATAGCCATTTTAGTAACCCTAGCGTTTTTGATAATATGAACTTTTTGAATGTGCGTTTATGGGGTTTGACATAACATTGACATAATGCGTGCTGCAAATATCGTCACAGAGAAATATGCATAGTTAAGACAGGACAACGTCGGTCGGGTCGGCTTGTATATTATTATAATTTTAAATTTTAACTATCTATAATCATACATCATCTTATTACCTAAAGAGCTAAAAAGGATTCAACAAAAAATGTTAAAAGTATCTTTGAATTTCACAAAGTAAAAATATGGTACAAACGCTTCGACTTTAACTCGTGTATGCTGAGCCTAACATATCTGGCGGAAGTAAACAACGTTTAATGTTTTATCAGCCGTTTGCAGAGCCCCTAATATGATTTATTTGCGACTATAAAAATACGTAATACTGTATTCGCTAAAAATACACGCTATTTATACGTTCTTAAGGGAATAGGAAGACATTACACCGTAAGCTAGTATCAATTTTGGAGATAACGGTGATGATTTATGTTGATTTCAAAGGATGATAAGTGCCCACGTAAGGCTCTTTAGAGTTATTTTTTTATACACAAGGAGCTCTTGCAGTAAAATTCTATCCTCAAATTTGCTTTTTACGTATCTAGGTTTTGTTTGAATCTAGGTGATATCCATTTGTTGTAGTTTATATAGCTAAATACATTTTAATTGAATGTAATCCGAGTGCAATGTACTTCCACAGACAAACCGATCATTCGGTTATGTGGAACCTGTCTTAAAATGTATGTACTTATCTCTACTAATTATAAAGATGAAAGATTTGTTTGTTTGTTTGTACCTAAAAATCTTTGAATCTACCTGACCGATCTTAATGAAAATCTATGTAGAGATAGTTTAAAGCCCCAAAAATAATATAAGCTACTTTTTATCGACCTACAACGCGAGCGGAGCCGTTAACGAAAGCTAGTTTATTAATAAAGCATTTTATTTATCTATCTATTGAAAGTTTGACCCAGGAATCTAACGATAGGCTTCGTTTTAGATACGTAATGTAGGTTCACTAGATGGTCAATCCATTTGAGCTATCAATGGATATGACAGACCACAGAACATTTAGATTCAATTCTAATTCTGACAGCGTAATTATTTGTAAAGAAAACTATATATTTTCTATAAACTTGTAATTACCGAAACACTAAAATGTGCCCACGCACATAGGTACGTTAGAAAGGGGAAGAGACAAAATTAAGTGTTGCCACCTCAAATAACTTAGTGATATGATTATATTAATCGACTAAACCAAATAACATTATGAAAGTCACATCAGTAAATTAATTATACAAAAACTATATTATGTTCTTGGCTAGAACAAATTGGAACATGGTACGGATCGTGTCTCTGCGATTAGTGGATTGATGGATTAATTGTCGGACTATGTTGAGCTGCCTGTCTACTTATAAGTATTAATTTAATTCCATTTCTATATTTAAGTTTATTTTCTCTTTATAACCATCTTTAGCTTTAATGTTGTTTTGGTTGCTATAACTTACACATAGAATTATTGTCCAAAAACAAACAAATATTGTATGAATTATTTGAAAAGATGGTGCACATGAGTTTCTCACCAGCTCTTCTCATGATGCAATACCCATCGGAGCTGGTACTTGGATTGATTTTAATTCAAGTTGAATTAAAGTCAATCTAAACTCCGGTGTCAAATCGTTTTATTACAATAAGTATTATAATTTAGTTAGCTAAGTTTTATTTTAATTTTATATTTTTGTGTCTTGATGTATGTTTTGACGTGTTCAAGCGCCCATGGAAATAAATGATTTGATTTGATTTGATTTACACCTTTTTTATCTACATTTAAATAAAAAATGTCATAACCATAACGTTTCTTAACTGACATAATACCTTGGTTGCCTGGAAGAGATAACTTTATAGTGATAGGGCGGCTATTGTGCATGTTTCAATTAGACTTGAATTACAACTATGTACTGCTTCTTTGTGTACAACAAAGAGTTATCTATCTATCTCTATCTAAAATACATTTGTTTCATTATAATGATCATTTATTTTATTCAAATTATGAAATACGGGTGTTACTCACGTAATGTTGGTCTATTAAGTCGACCGCGGTTTCGCCTATACGTCTAGGCATTATCAAGAGAATGCGATACGTCGCGCCTGAGTCGAAGCCAGTCTCGACTAAATAGACCAACATTACGTGAGTAACACCCGTATTTCATAATTTGAATAATGTTACAAACTCACGTCAGTTTTAATAAAAATATCATTTATTTGTTAATTAAATCAGTAAAAACTTTTCCTGGGAGTCACCTATATGAAATTAAGTTAAAATAATTAAGTATTTGGGTCAGCGCAATCAAATATATTAATTAATAGCAGATGACGCACTCGCAGTGGGAAATTCATGATGCCTTCAATTAATATACTTTGATGTCATGTGATTTATTGTCGGTTCTGGGGCAATACCTCAATAACTACCTTTTTTGGTACATTCAACTTTTGACTACGTCGATGGTCTAGTGGTTAGCGTGTGTGGCTCTCACCGCAAGATCTCGGGTTTGGTTCCCGGGTCGGGCAAAGTGTTATTTGTGAACTTTCTGTCAGGAAATTCACAATAGCAGCACGGAGTTGGAATTGTGCCCGGTGGATGGCGATACCCGCCATCCCATGGGACCTAAACATAACAGGTGAAATGTGAGTGTTTTACACCTCTACCACACCCTTCTGGGTAATATAGGCATGATGTTATGCCATGTTATGCGTCTTTTTTTTACTTACAAACTTCAAAATATTATATAAGTAGCAGATTGTCATCCGTGTAATCACTGGGGGATTGATTAAAAACCAGCGCCAAGCTTTAGTTTGGCATATGCTGAACCAATTCCCATTTTGGGCATTTTTTGCTTTGGGGCATACAGCCTTGTAAATTATTTTTTTTTGTCTTTACTGAATTGATGTGTGTCTCATTGTTTCTGTTGGACCTAAATAAATATTTTCATTTTAATTTTATTTTTTTCAAAAAATCCAAAGTTCCGACCGAAGCTTTCAGGCCATATGATTACTATATATTTGTTGAATCTGATATAAAAGGATAAAGAGCATTAGACCACGATTTTTTATGTATATGTTTACAATTACATTAACGTACACATAAAGTTTACATTAAGTTAGAAAAGTAAAAAATATACATTTGTCTCTTCATATAATAAGTAAACTACAAACAATATGCTTTAAGCTCTTCGCTAGCAAACGATCTAACTGATACGCCGTTATAGCCCATAAATGTTTGCTCACACTGGCAACACAGGGCCGGGCAAGTCATTATCATCTTATGAAATACGGTTATGGAAATTGATGGCTAAAGCCCAGCGCTCACTACCGAAGCAATTACGTGATATGACTATACCTTGTATCACAATATAGAAGGCTCCTTTTAGCGTGTACACTCAATACTTGGTTACAAAGGGGTAAGGAAGCAGGTATTTTATTTTATCAGTCATATATTAAAAACCTTTAACTAGTTTATTTATACAGGATAGAGATTATGAGAACATTGTCGATAATACCCACATCATTTTTGGAGTAAGTATTGGATTAATTATTACTTTGTTCTCTTCTCCTTTCTACATCTTTTAACTGTAGTAACCAAACCTAAACCAAAGTAAAGTAAAAAAGTAAGGGTAACTACAAGGCTGACTACAAGGCGCGTTGCATAGACGACTGGATGGCGGAGTGGGTAGTGTACCTGCCTGCGACGCCGAGGTCGTGGGTTCGACTCCCACTTAAGACAAATCTTTGTGCGCATGAACATGGCGGTTTGTCTTAGGCTGGGTGTTTCTATGTATAATAAGTATGTGTATTTACGAAAGAAAAGTGTAAATGTATTAGTATCAGTAATTCTAGTACCCATAGTACAAGCTCTGCTTAGTTTGGGACTAGATAGCGTTGTGTGTGAGTTGTGAAATATTTATTTATTTATTTATGTTATCGAAATTAAATCTAAAAACAGTAGTCCTTGAAACGTACAATTTTTATTTATATGTTTAATGTTGATGACATCGTGGATGTAAAACATTTTATATCAGATCTGTTACTGAATAGACGAGTAATAAACCTGTTTACGTGATATATAACAGGGACAGAATTGGGTCTTGATTTTAATGAGAAAACAAATATTAAAAGTCACGATTTATAAAGGGGTTGGCATGTAGGCGTTTAAAAAAAACACATTGAAAAAGCAAATTACTGAACTTAATTCACTTTACGGGAATTATACAAAACCCTTTATACAAAAACCAATGAAGCGAGGTGGCCACGTAAGTCCACACTAATTTAAAAAACTGTGGGTACTCCCAAATCGGTTGAATCTAAATTATTACTATTGTCTTGATAGTTAACTATACGTTCTCTTGCGGAAAACCTTCCTCACGGACATAAGCTTAAATACGCGACGGATGCAATCTTGTTGTAAAGTTATGGCACTATTAACCCGCTTTACAGTGTTTGCAGCAATTAGAGCGTGTTATCAATGAAATTAAACTATTATTGCTGGGTTTATTGCTTCCGTAGGACAGCGGTTTATTGCTTGTTGGTAGTGCTTTCATATTTTACGTGTGGAGAATAAGAATATCTTTGGTGTGTGTAAGGAAACTCGGGATTAAGTAAACATATGCCATAAAAACACGTCTTACATAATTTTCCAGAATATTCAAAAGGTTTGTGTATATATATATATTATGTTTTTTTTTGTAATCGTGTCGTTTTAACTAAAACGATAAATAAATGAGATTACAAGCAATCTTTACTAAAATAGATGTTATCTTTAGGAAGCCGGCCCTGTTCAAGCGCGGAATATTTTGTTACTTTGTACCAAACACGCTTTATATCGAGCGTAAAAGCGCTTTACGAGTGTATTCGCGTGGTAACTGAAGAGAAGATATTAACAATAATCATTATGAAATAATAATGGCATGAAGCAGCTCTCAAACAGACACACGTTTGCAGGTGTGAGTATAGATATACTATATCTGTCATAGAGGTACTTTATTACCCAATGGAGGAGAGGATTCTATAACGTCAGATTTTGTGACCAAAATTGGAGTTAACCCACTAAATTTCAAGTGCCAAAATGCAAACAATTAAATGAGTCCCCCACTGCCAAATGCGGAAGAGCACCGCAGACTCTGTATTTTGCAAGTTTATGAGTTTTTCGTTCTTGACATAAAAGCAGAATATGTAACCATATAATTACCATCACGTGTATTGTTCTTCAAGCCCAGTTATTATATGCATAAATAGCATCAAAGATCATAGCTGCTTCCTTTTCACTTTCAATTTCAAATTTCACTTTTTCGTTCTTGGGATATTTATGACATAAATGCAGAATATGTAACCATTTATTTACTATCACGTGTATTGTTCTTCAAGCCCAGTTATTATATGCATTAATAGCATCAAAGATCATAGCTGCTTCCTTTTCACTTTCACTTTCAAATTTCACTTTTTCGTTCTTGGGATATTTATGACATACATGCAGAATATGTAACCAATTAATTACCATCACTTGTATTGTTCTTCAAGTCCAGTTATTATAATGCATTAATAGCATCAAAGATCATAGCTGCTTCCTTTTCACTTTCACTTTCAAATTTCACTTTTTCGTTCTTGAGATATTTAAGACATAAATGCAAAATATGTAACCATTCATTTATAACCAGTTATTATATGCATTAATAGCAACATAGCTGCTTCCTTTTGACTTTCACTTTCAAATTTCACTTTGCTCGATTCGGGAATCGTCCTGGGTTGAGCAAAGCGTAATTTGTGAACTTTCCACCAGGAAATTCTCAATAGCGATAACCTCAACCCCTATCCCATGGGACCTGAACATAACAGATAAAATGAGGTTGTTGTACACCTCTGTCACACCCTTTTGGGCAATATAGGCGTGATGTTATGTTATGATAATAGCATCACTTATAAAAGTAAATGCTTTTTCCTCTTATTTTGATTACAATGATTAAAAAAAACTCTGTGTCAAGTTACTTTTACTACTTATTTAATAGCCGTAATTTTCCAAAATGGCCATTAGGAGTCTGTCTACACGAGCTAATCTGAACTCCAAACACCCATTCATCTTAACAACATTATTCCAAAGCCTAAATAAAGTACTAGAGAATTTATAGCGAAGAAAATAAACGTTCAGAAGTACTTGTGACCCCTATTAGGCTTGCTTGATTAACGGTATCTATATTAAACGAACGCGTAGGGATGGACAATATAATTAAAACAGTGTTGTAGATATTTTATTTAAAAATTGAGATAAGACATAACACGACATTAAACTCTGTAATATTATCAAAAAAAAATGGGGCCAAGGTGGATAAGGGGTGAAGCTATTTTTATTTTATTATTTTATTATTATTATTTTTTTTATTATTATTTTTTATTTTATTATTTTGTGCATGCGGTGTTAACCTTTACGTAATTGTTACACTTATGTAAGTATTTTAAGTTAGTTAATATTGTAATCGCACAGTGTGAACAATTGTTGGTTAACCATAAATAAATAAATAAATAAATCCCTAGGTACTTGGCAAGACTCCATGCTGTCCCTGAAAATCCTGTTAGTCCTGTCAAATCCTAAATAAATAACAGTATCTAGTGTGCGAATTAATGTTAACCTAGTGATTTATGTGAAAAACATTATCTACAAATATTTTTAACCACAAATTTATAAAACCATAAAAAGTAGATTACAGGCCTAGTGCCTCTCGGAACCCAGACGTGTAGAGTTTCCGTAACAACGGAACTAAATTTTTTTGTTTTTTTACTTTCTACAGTAAATAGTTCTAAACGTATGGGTTCCAAGACGCACTTGGCCAGTTATCTACATTGTTGCTTTCATAACTTCGTAATTAAAAATATTTTTAGGTAATGTTTTTCACATTCCACATTAATTCACACACTACTATAGCTCTCGTGGCTTTTTAAGACAATCAAGAGTCTGTGGAAACATCTTTATTTACAGAAAAATATACATATTGGATCTTAAATTATAATAGTCTAATAAAGGGTAATAATAATAAATTTTAATAATCTAATCTAATCTTAGGGACTGTTATATTATCGCGTTTAAGATATTTATTTAAAACATCGATAACTTACTACATCGACATTCACGCCAGCCTTACCTACACGTTAGGCTAGCGCTAGTCATAATGAAATGCGTGTTCTCCTAGGTCACGCACGCTGCGGTTCTAATCTAATTCCACGCGTGTTCACACCAACAATTAGACTGTGTTTAGGTCTAGAATTGAATTACAGGCATTCGTGCCTTGTGAGCTAAGCAGAATTGTTACAGTTAACTTTTTATACCAATGCGAATGCGAAAGATTGCTTTAGGTTTCTTACCGAGCACCGCAGACAACGTTGTACAACTAGGAATTTCGTGTAGAAATCCCAACCAATACTTTTGCCTAACCCTAAGTCGACCTCGAGTACTTTTTGACCCGATGAGTGACACGCTAACGACGCGACAACGAGGCAGTCCAAAGTTACAGAAATAACATTTATACCTAGTTCATTTAAAATATTTCTGCCTCGATGCCGAAAAGACGAATAATTTGTAAATACTGAAAGTGTTCAAATATCAAATAGTTCTTAAAGTAGGTACACAAAAGTACTCATTGTATACCTCGTCGGCCCTTGAGATGGCATTCCTTAGACAAGAACAAACTGTCTTTAAATTTAAGTAAACTTTATGCCAAGTTCATTAGACGAGTCCCTTACACAAACACTTTTGAACTAAATTTGATGTACGGCATTCTAGAAATAGTTAATTCTAGATATTTGCGATATGTTATTCTGTGATGTGTTTAAAAAATACTCAGGTATTTGTTGTAAACTCAGGTGTTACCTAATTTTCTTCTAATGATAAGTACGTAAGTACTCAAAAAATAAGAAATTGGCTTCGGGTTCAATGGTGGGACAAAGTGTTATTAGGAAATTTTCCGTAAGGTGTTTCTCAATAACTCGGTGTTGGATTTATGCCCGCCCCTATCAAATATTGTGACCAAAACATAACTGGTAAAATTTGGGTGTTAAACACCTCTGTAAGACCCTTTTGCATAGTTTATGTGTTTTTTTATTAATCTTTCGCCCGCACCGCTTGCGTTTTCTATGCTCCTCTGTAGTTTTTATGGCATCGCATCACGCCATTCGTTGGAACATGTCCCGCATAAGCAATAAGATGAAAAATGTATTCGCGTTTGTTCACGTCCCGATAGTGCGGACCGGACCAGACCCAGACCACGTGTCACAACAAAACCAGAATACAGGAATAGTAAAGATGGATGAAGAATTGGAGAAATGGAGATAATTTTAGGTGCTTTTCATTGAGAAAACGTTCCGCTGAAAGATTGTGTTAGCGGTTTAAGCGTGCGACCGTTAAAAAAGGGTATATTCCAAAGGTAGGGAGAATGTAGGAGGCTAACACTGCATTATGCCAATAGCCTCTACCACTTCCCATTTGTACTACAAGCCAAGTACATCAGATTCGCATTAAGGATCGCACTGGCTTAGTGTATAAGCCACCTCTGATGTCGTAGATACAATTAATGGAATGAGAATGGTCTCCCACGTAGTCCTGGAATGTAAGGCCGTTGCTTTTCAACGGGAACAAATCCTCGGAACAGTGAGGTCCCTCCGCGAAGCCTGTGAAGTTCCCAGGAAACTTCTGAGCTTCTGGGCGGAGTTAGGCTGGCTATGTTAGCCAGGACTCTCCACGCAAAATGGACCAAATGAGAATCTAAGTGCGGAAAAATGAGTCCACTTTTCATTCCATTCCATTCAATGGAATGAGTTCAAGTGTTCACAATAAATGACCATTGGTCAAATGGTGGAAAGTATTGAAATTATTATCAATGCTTCATGACTTCAATAGTTGGTAGAGCTCTTGCAAGCGAACGGTCGCAGTGAAGCATCTACAATCTGCTATTGGAGGAGATCTCGTGATAAAAATTGCAAGGACTATTAAATTTATGTTCTCGATTACTTATATCATATATAAACCTCATTGGTAGGATAAGCCTACAACACACATAAATAAAAATGACAGGTGTGTTATTTTTTTAAGTGTAACTTGTGTCACTTTTAAATTCGGTTAGGTTATATATTATGGGTCGGATAACATCTATCCGAAATCTCAGAAACTTATTATATTGTAATACCATATTGTTTCAACAAAGACTACTTAAGAAAGCAATATCAAGTTATATTCCATTCAGCACAAATAATTTCGTAGACTATTTCCCACAGGAGGGTTCATAAAACTTTGATGATTCGCAGCCCAATGATGAGGTAGATCAAATATTACGATACTTTGTAACAAAGGCTAAAAGTAATGGTTATCATAACAATAAAAGAGTTGTTATCGCGATTATAGCTCAGCCTGAAGAATACTCATAAACAATATGAAGGTGCTTAGGATATATGCTGTATTTTTTGGTAGTTTTATTATACTTCTTAGTAGTGTTCACTTTTGTTTTTATGAATTTTATTGGTTGTTCATCATCATTATCATCTTCTGAGCCTATTTTTCTAACTACTTTAATCTGATTCTAAACAGTTGAATTAAAACTAATCTAAGCCCCGGTTATTCAAATCATTGTAATTAGTATAATTTAGTTTTACTTATAATTTATTATTATGTAATTTGTTTGTAATATTTTGACGTGTGCAAGCGCCTTCTGGGGCCTATGAAAATAAATAGTTATGATTTTTCTATAATAATTGATAAAAACCGGACAAATGCGAGTTGGACTCGCAAACGTAGGGTTCCGTACCACTATATATAGATATATAATAATGTTTTTCTTAATTCTTTATTATATTTGAGTTGATTGAATGAAAGGTAAAATGCGGTTTACGATTTATAACGTATTAAAAAAAACTAATTATTAGATCTCGTTCAAACCATTTTTCGGTGAAAGTTTGCATAGTAATGTACATCATATATTATTTTTACATTTATCATTCCCTTATTTTAGAAGTTACGGAGGGGGCACACACATTTTTCCACTTTGGAAGCGTCTCTCGCGCAAACTACTCAGTTCAGAAATAAACTATATTAGAAACCTCAATATCATTTTGAAAGACCGATCCATAGATGGGATGGATGCACACGTATATATATATTTGATAAAAAAAAATGAGTTTCAGTTCTAAGTATGGGGAACCCCAAAAATGTATTGTTTTTTTTCTATTTTGTTATGGCAATCTTATTGCGGTTCATCGAATACATCTACTAACCAAGTTACCACAGTATAGCTCTTATAGTTACGGAAAAAAGTGGCTGTAACATATGGACATTCAGACGGACGGACAGACATGACGAATCCATAAAAGGGTTCCGTTTTTTGCCATTCTGCTACGGAACCCTAAAAAACTTAATAATATTTACATTATTATTATTTAAGTACCATATTACTTTTGTATGTAAAATAGCCAAGCAATTGTTCCTCCTTAAGTAGATGTTATATTAAAATGTTTGAATTATATCTCATATAATATGTTTTTATGGTCACAAGTCAAAAGATTTATCTCTTATTCTCTTATTCGGCACAAAGCCGCCAAAGCTAATGCTGTTTAATCTCATGTAAAAGAAAAGTGTCAGAGCAATAAAAATGTAAAACAAAACTCATTTGGCCGTGCGTATACCGGCTAATTTCACTCATGCATAATTCAAAGGATTTGTGAATAATGCAAGACAATACCGGCTCTGACTCTCGGGACAAAACAAACATGGATGTTTAAAAATATAAGGGTTTTGACTAATTGTTTTTGGGATACGTTGTTTGATTTCGTTTAGGTTTTGTTTGCACAGAAAATTGACAGTAATTTTGTTTTTTAGATCTGGGAATGGTTGAAATGAAAGATTTGACGATTTTTTTTTATTCCTTTTAAAAACGATGCCCGCACTAGGAATATCTCTTGTGTCGCGGGGGTGTTAACAAACATACATTTCACACACACAAAGCACACCCAGAGTCAGGACAAATCTTTGCGGATGACACAAAGATTTGTCATATGTGGGGATCGAACCCACAACACCAGCGTAGTTGAAAGCGTCGAGGCGACCGCTTTAACCACTACGCTAACCATGCACTTAAAATAATATTCGGATCTTTTTTTGCTTGCTGGAAGTATTGAAAAAGGTCGTCATTTAATGATATAGAGGGACCATATAAATGGCGTCCTTCATAAGGGACAAGAACGTAGTACACGATACCGGCGAGCATGTATGACGAGATATATTAATGTTGAGCTAGCGTAAGAAGTATCTATGGAGCGAAGCACACGTCACTCTGCCTACCTCCGTGGGATGGAGGCGTTATTTTATGTTTGTATATGAATTAATTTAAATTTAATTATAATATGTACTGGTGTAAATGAGCTCGAGGGTGGCAGCACCACCGTCTCACCTTTAACCTGCCGCCAAATAGTAGTGCTTCCATTAATGTGTTCCGGTTTGGTGGTGAGATCAGGCCCTGAAATTACTGGCACATGAGGCTTAACACCGTAGTCCTCAGCTGCAGCAACGCATCTATTATCTGCTTTTGTAGATTCTTGATGTCCATGGGCTGTACTCCACTTAGCATCAGGTGGACTACACGTCCGTTCGCTGTGGGCGTAGTATAAAAAAAAATGTTTGTAATTATTTATACACCTACAGTCTACACGTCTACAAAAACTTGTTAGTACTTATTACTACACCACCCCTAAAGATTCGGAGCCATAATCTTATTCATCTCGATCACCAAGTAGATCCTGGAGTGGCCATTAAATACCTAGTCAAGTCTCAATTAATTTAGTTTAGTAACTTTACTAATTAAGTCTGTTGTATCATTCTATATTAATACCAACATGATTAACATCACGCCTATTTTACCAAGAAGGGTGTGGCAGTGTTTAATATCCACACTTCACCTGTTATAATAAAGAGGAAGCCTATCGCCATCCTATGGGCACAATTACAAGTCAATGCTGCTATTGTGAATTTCTTGACGGTTAAATCCCAAAAAACACCTTTGCCTGACCTAAGAATTGAGACCCCGCGATAAAAGACCGCGAACGGTAACCTGTAGATGACAACCAACGCGTTTAGTAGAAATAACTATAGGAACTTGATGGAGATTTTATTATGAAGAAGTCCCATTACATTAATAAGCCGAGGAAATATTATAATAACTTTTGTACTGGCATTGCAATCCATTGCTATGCCTAATAATAATAATATACCTTTATTTCAGACCAGGTCAATAGAGTGTTAGTAATACAATGAAAACTTAAAAATTATGTTAGTAATACAGAGATACAAAAATAAAACAAAGAATTAAATTAATTGGTCTCAATATGAAGCCTAATCCAGTGCCTCCAGATAGGACTTTCAATGTGCACAGCAATCATCCTCAGGTAGCTGTTGGGACTGTCTCTAACCCTGCGAATCAACGATGCAGCTGTTTTTCTGATGATGGCGTGATAACCATCTACGCGTGCATCTGCAAACATCGCTGACGCACTGCAGTAGCGAGGCAGTCCCATCAACACCCGGCATGCATTGTTGTATTGAACTCTCAGCGCGCTCGCGACCCGCTGCGTGCATTTGGCTCAACTTTAGACCTATAATAAGGCAACCATATCTCGAAATGTCATACAACGTCTTTAATTCATTAAACAAGCAAACATATTTGTGTGTGGTCCAAAAACAACTGTCTTCTTTCCTCTCCTCTAACGGCCTGCTAAGTCCATACCAATCCGGATTTCGACGTGGCCATAGCACTGTTACAGCTTTAGTCAAAATTAGTGACGATATAAGATTGGCCATGGAGAATAAGCTGCTTACTATTCTGGTATTAATGGACTTCAGCAGTGCCTTCAACTCCGTTGATTTTGACATCATCTTAGGAATCCTCTCCTCACTTAATGTTTCTGTTTCTGCAATTGCGTGGTTTAGTTCATATCTTCAAGGTCGCTCGCAGTGTGTCCGCGTTGATGAGAAAAACTCTCAATGGTGCGAGCTCACTGCGGGCGTTCCTCAAGGTGGCGTCCTCTCTCCTCTACTCTTCTCCATTTTTATTAATGCGATCACGAAAGTGCTAACTTCTCACTTCCATCTCTATGCAGACGATCTGCAGCTATATCGTCATTTTAAAGTGGGTGAGTTTGCTGAAACTGCCACTGTCATCAATAGCGATCTTGAAAACATTTGTAAATGGGCTAAATCGTTTGGTTTACTAGTAAACCCTTCGAAATCACAAGCTCTGGTTATTGGTGGCAGATACATGCTTAACACATTAGACTATGGGACCCTTCCTCCAGTGATATATGATTCCGTGCCCATAGAATATCAGAAAACTGCAAAGAATTTAGGTGTCATCATGGATTCTAATCTTTCTTGGGATGCTCATATCGCTGAGGTGAGTAGAAGAATGTTCTGTTCGTTTCAATCACTCAAACGTCTTCAAAACTTTCTACCTTTTCAGACTAAAGTTACTCTTGCACAAACCCTTCTACTTCCACTTCTAGACTATGGTGATGTCTGTTTTCTTGACGCAAAGGAAGAACACCTTAACAAGCTCGAACGCTTGCAGAATTTGGGAATCCGCTTCATTTTTGGCCTGCGCAAGTTTGACCATGTGTCAGAATTCCGTCGCCAATTGAAGTGGCTACCAATCCGGCAGCGTCGTGATACCCATATACTATGCCTTCTCTTCAATGTCCTACATAATCCAAACTCCCCTTAATATCTTCGTGAGCGCTTTCAGTATCTCGTTCCTCGTGACAAACCTAGCCGAACCTACTCCTCTCTACTTCTTCGAACTCCTCTCCACACTTCTAGTCGTTACGACGGCTCATTTACTATTTACGCAGTGCGTCTATGGAATCGTCTTCCTCATTCCATTCGCGAGAGTCCTTCATTGGACGTTTTCAGGAGGAGAACAAAAGAGCATTTTCTCTCTCAACTCTAATTAAGTGGATATATATTTATATATGTTTTATGTATGTATTATGTATGTATGTATATATTTTATGTTAAACATATATTATATAAATTAGTTTTATCGTAAGTATTATTTATAATTGTTGTGTAAATAATTTAGGTTACGTTAGGTATTTTATTATTGAGGCGGCGGAGCGGATCAGGGAGGACTCACTCCTGGCTGATCCGCTCCGCCGCCGGCGAGCTGGGCGGCGAAGGCGCGCGTACGCCGCGAGCCTAATGCCGCCCTAAGCGAGGCCGCGGGCGGTGGAGGGGGATTTTCTGCCGCCCGCTGATGCCTTCCGCGACGGAGTGACGCCCTGGGTGTGCTCGGGGCGTCGCTACGAGAGGAGGACTGAAGAGAGTCGGGTGCCCGGTCGGAGGTCGGACTGGGCACAGTCGCCGCGGCGAGCCCTGTGGATATAATATCGATCCGGGGCTCGCCGACCCACCATCTTTCGGCGACGAGGGCACACCGCGGGGTTTTAGTGGGTATTCTGTGCCGTTTAACATCGTAGGCACGGGAGTCCCACATAGCCGCTCTGCCCGTCCCCCCACGAGTAGGGTGGTATGCGTAAATGCATTTCCCCGCGAAAAAAAAAAAAAAAAAGGTATTTTATTATTATGTAGAATATGTAAGTATGTAGATATACATAGTATACATAGCCTAGTTCTTTTATTTAAGTATCTTTTTTATTTTTTCATCTCTCTTTGTTTATACACTTCACTCTCACATATTACGAGTGTCTTTTTCCTCTAGCCCTCAAAGGTTTGCTGGCAGAAAACTCATTTTTGAGTTAAGTTCACCTTTTGTCATCACCTCTTTTATGTAATTGTATTATTGTAATTTATGTGTACAATAAAGTATATTTAATTCAATTGCTACATTCTGGCTGAAATGTAGGTATAACCCTCAAACGATGTTCGGCACGTGCCGTACGTGTTTTGTCGTCATCGTAGTTTGATTGGTTACAGCTCTCGTTTTTGATGTAAGGTTACCCGCACATGTGCAACAAATTGTCAATATTATCAGCTTTGAACAGTTAAATCATTACAAAGACCAGTCAATCCACGGAATATTGGCCATAATATTGTGTGCGTGAAAGCATTTTAGTCTAGTGGTATAATTTACGCTTACTTAGGGGTCTCTGGTTCCAATTAAGTTTAATTACAATGTACAATGCAAATTACATTAGTAATAACTACGCAAATTATACTAAAATAGCGCACAAACTCCATAATTAGAAATAAATATTACAGCAGTTTATTTGTGACCGTAATATGCATACGGTGGGCAGTCAAAAGGCTGCAAAGTAAATGCAACAGAGCGACACCAATTATAGTTTTAATTATTAATAATAATTAGCGGTCAGCACTCTTTTACTCTAAATTTAGTAAAAGCAAAGTTATAATGAAAGAAATGTTAAAATATTTTTAATTTTGGTAGCGATCCATGGTATGATTTTGTAAAAGAAACGGTCGATTTCGAAATTTTAGTGCACCCCTGCCTTAATATTAATACGGTTGATATTCAATTGACAGCAATTCTAATTTCGTGCGATTCCATTTATAAAATACACCGGGTACCCCGTTCGCTCTGTGTATCATGTTATTATATGTATGTATCTATACATTTATATCTTTATCTTTATAATTGGTGTGGAGATAGTTCCAGACCCTAGAAAGGATTCGGGATACTTTTTATCGACGGACAACGCGGGTCATTCATGAACAAAACATCACGCCTACAAGTCATAAGTCATTTATTTTTTAACAAAATAGATTGTTTAGAAAATTGGCACATCAAAAGAAATATAAATATAATAATTTTCCAAAAAAAAAACAACTTCAATTACTAATAATGCTTATAAAATAAAAACTACTGGATTAAACTGAAATAAATTTTTATGGGACCACCTGGCATCTATTTCGCGTCGAACAAAAAAGAATCATGCGAATCGATTCATTAACCGTGACGTAATCGATGTACATACATAGAATAAAAACATACCGGCCGAATTGAGAACCTTCTCCTTTTTGGGAAGTCGGTTAAAAA
Organism: Hypena proboscidalis; assembly: GCA_905147285.1. Classification (NCBI taxonomy): domain Eukaryota; kingdom Metazoa; phylum Arthropoda; class Insecta; order Lepidoptera; family Erebidae; genus Hypena; species Hypena proboscidalis. Next base: position 19,590,730 of record LR990130.1, on the reverse strand, counting down.
TAGAGGTACATCGTAAGCTAACACACATTGGATGACCATAACTATATTTCCCAGAAGGGTGTGGCGGAGGTGTACAACACCCATAAGATAGGTGATAGAGGTGAGCCTATCGCCATCTACCGGGCACAATTCCCACTCCGTGCTGCTATTCTCGACCTGGGAATCGAACCCGAGACCCCATGGTGAGAGGTGCATACGCTAAACACTAGACCATCGAGGCACATTTTACTGAATCATAAAACATACAATCCTGATTTAAACACGATTTTATGATAAGTCAAATAAAGTCAATTCACAAGTATAAATTCTCCAACAAATTCACTCGAATAACTCGGTTGCTATCGGCAAACATGACCGAACATCCGTGTTCGTAGCTCCCACTCGTTTAGAACTTCTTTAGTGAGCACGTATAAAATAAAGGAAGAAGAGCTTTAGGCGATAGTAAAGCTGTGTTGAACAGTCTTTTAACCAGAGATTTAGAATCGTAGTAAAACGGATTTTCAGTATTCTATAATACTTAAAACAGTCGAAAAAAAATTAAGCGTGGCTAAAACCTTTATTTTTTATTATTAAGTAAGGATAATCCTTACTTAATAATAAAAAAATAAATATCACACAACATACACACATCGCCATCTAGTCCCAAACTAAGCAGTGCTTGTACTATGAGTACTAGAATTACTGATACATATATACTTTTCTTTTGTAAAGACATACATACATAGAAACACCCAGACCGCGTCGCTGGCAGGTACACTACCCACTCCGCCATCAGGTCGTCAAATAAAGAGACGTTAGCAAATGAACAAAGGTTTTTGAGAAAGTCTGTATTAATTCAGGAATAGGTTGTAAGTAAGTAAATAAGTAAGTAAGTATTTATTTCATAACAACATAACATTGTGTTGAAAATTTCTTAAAACTACATAAAATTAATAATAACTACACAACATTATATAATAAATTAAAACAAAACATTAGAAATAAACAATATTAAAATTTACAATATTACAATTTCATAAAAATAAAAAAAAATATATATATTCAAAGCAATTAAAACATGATTAAAATCTAGTGTTTGTCATTAATAAACTCGTCAATACTGTAGTAACATACTACATACTCTTCTTGAATTTTTACAGGAAATATCATAATTCTTTAGGTTTTTATTAGTTAACAGTGTACAAATAATATACGTTTAATATCAACGAAGACACTGACCTTCTAAGACCCTTAAAATGTAATATGATCTTCAAAACGCGGAACAATCGAATAATCCCACTTTTAAACTCAATATGAAGTAAACCACTCACAGATCCATATCCCAATAAAGTGTATGAGAACGGTAACATTTGATGCTATTGTCCTCTTTGTTGTGTAACAAAAGCAGGCTTACAAATCAAAACTAAAAACCGCTTTCAGCGAAACTTCCTTTTGTGAACGATATAAGTGTTGACTCATTGCATTTAAGGAGAATCTCAATGAAAGCGATTTAATAGCTATTGCAATTTTAATGTTCACATGGCTACCGATCAACCTGTACATTATTTCTATGTATAAGATGGTCACGCGTCGTACGCACTTCCTTTGCAAGGCGAGACCAGCTTATACTGAAAATGTATAGGTTGATCGGAAGCAGTCTGTTCTACTCTTTAAAAAACAAGCGGTGGAAAAAGTAGTCCTTACAGCTGAAATAAAGATTATATGGAAACAATTTATTCCTAGTTATAAATGTTTCTTTTTGGTAAGACTAAAAAAAAGCTTTGCAATATGACGCTACATTGTGCGAAGTATTTAAATCATAACTTAAACGAACACAAAGTTAGATGTAAATAATTCAAAACGTCCTAGAAGTCGCAGCCCTACTAGATGGTCGGACCAAATCTGCTCTGGCATCAATTTGAACCTGTACGAACACTACACGAAGTAAAAAACAGGAGCGGATGGAAGAGCATTGTCAGAAATAAAGTGACACACCAGCGGTCGAATCACGACCCTCAGAAATGAGGAATAGGACGCGAGGAGGAGGAATTTAAAATCATAGTGACATACACAATAAATGAAATCGCTCGTAGACACACCCAATAGAATTCTAAAACAACATTCTAATGAAAAAGAAACCATAAATTCTTGCTCGATATCGCTTAGCTTTAACAACCGCACAGGCTAACACTGTATCCTCCATAAGGCCGGATAACGTTATGAAAAACATAATCTCACTCTGCGCTGTCGGTCTATTCAACAAAGTCTATGCCATCGTCTACCATATTTTAGCTGTTTATTATTGTAATTAACGATATTTAACTTTAATTTATCTTTCAACGGTGGCTCGATGGTCTATTGGTTTGCGTGTGCCCCTCTAACCGCGAAGTCTCGGGTTCGATTTCCGGGTCGGGCGAAGTGTTATTTGTGGACTTTCCGTCAGGAATGTCACAATAGCAGCACTAAGTTGGAATTGTACGTGGTAGACGGTGATAGGCTCACCCCTTATCCCATTTGGACCTAAATAAAAGATAAAAATGTGTGTGTTCTTCTGCTACACCATAACTGGTAATATAAGCGTGATGTTATGTTATGTTACCTTTCAATAATAATTATTATATTTATACAAAACATTACAGCCAGCCCTAGCCAGTAGTAACAGAATTAGGGTTTTATTTGGGAGTATTTGCAATTCAATGGACGAGACACAGCACTGCAATGGTTATTAAATTGCAGCAGCGCCATGAGCTGTGCTCTTTGTCTATTGTAAGCTGTTTCATATTTTGAGTATTGTGGGTTCCATTGTTTTAATTAAAACTCCCGACGGTGACGGTATGTTCAGAATGATTGCAATGTAAATCGTATTTTTATGGGTGCCTTTAATAAATACGTAACGTCTGCTTTTTGCATCTTTTCGTCAAGGTGATATACAAATATGACTTATTATTTCCACATCATAACCTTATTTTTTGGATGTATAAGTAATATTTTGATGAGACCTTGACATTCTGTTTTTTTACACTGTCTATCTTCCTAAGGTTAGAAATATATTTTTATATCGAATACCTGAAATATAAATTCTAAAAAGCCTGACAAAATTTTCAAATGCTGAAAATTTTCGAGGACAAAATTCGTGGAACATTTTGCGAGTGAATGAAAACCATTCTAAAGTTGTTTGCTTTGAGTATTTCATGTTTGAACAAAAGTATTTCGTATATTCCTGGCTGTATGGAGCTTAAAATTTAAAATAATGTTATTATCCTTTGCAGATATTTTAAGTTCTATGGATCGTTTATCTGTCATTGCGTTAAGGAATATAATTATAAATAAAATTGCTGTTCATAATGATTCTTAATATTATATGTTCAGTGGTGTGGTGTGTGCGTATGTGTGTGTGTGTTTGTGTGGGTGTGTGTAGTATATTGTACTACTATTTTACTAAATATGCGTTTACTCATGAAAAGACGTCCGGAGTCCACAACATAAATTTGTATAATGTCAGAAACTAAAAAAGATTTTATTTGAATTCAAATCTCACCTAAAAAGAAAATAATTCCTTATTTGTTTTTTAAACTAGAACCAGGTATTTTTAAGATCAGCCAGTTTCCTACTTAAGATAGGAACAAATGGATGAACGTGACGTCACGAAATGACGTATCATACAGTTGAGAAATTTAGGGCTCCGGTAAGAGGCCACCGTAGCTGGATGGCTAAGCGGCTGCCCGATGAGCAGTAAGGTCGCAGGTTCAAATCCTGCCGGTCCCATATCTTTTTCAACTGTTTCTTAGTATAATTTGCTAAGCATAGCTAAATGCTATAAAAATAATCAGCCAATTTATTTTTTAGTTACATAGTTGATGATACCTATAAGTCAAAGTCAATTAATAATTTTCCCATTTTAATTAATGACTAAGTATCAAAATGGATTGTTAGTAACCCGATATGATTGAATTGAATTCGCCAACATGTATTATAAGTATATATGATTTGTATAGAATTTATTTCCATGTGACAAAGTATATTGCATTCCGATTGCTCAATCAGTAAACGCTGATAGTAACAGTAGCAAGAAAAAACTGTTTATTTTTTTATCCTTTCGTTGTAAATCTCTTCACACCCTCAACAATAAAATTGGATACCAGATACAACAAAAGCTGGTCCGAGTAGTCTGTGATTGCAGTACAAAAGACGACCAGTGTAACAAACAACGGTGCAGGAAGTCAAGTGGCGACGTGACCGATTGAATCGATACAGGATTGGAGAGCACTCGATAACATCTCGATTCAAGTGGAACTACTCGATTGGTTTATCGATTAAATTGGTAACTTATAAATTGTTTTGTACAAGCTGGCCATTTTTATGTTATGGTTATCTAGTGGTCAGAAGTAGCTACTCGGATTTTGTTTCAATATTTTTTTTTTTTTTTTTTTTTTATTTATTATAACCAAAGTACTTAAAACTATTTTTGACATCATTTGCCTCGGTCAAAAACCACTAGGGGTTTATCTAACCGAAAGCGAGTCACTACATTCACACTTTATTTATTTATTTATTTATTTATTTTATTTAATAACTTTATGCACAAAATGGTACATGGGTGGACTTAATGCCGTAGGCATTATCTACCAGTCAACCTTTAGGTGATGCAGAGACGACAAGTTACTTACATTAATTAAACTTTAAAATAGAAATTTATGTTTAAATTTTAATTTATACATCAAAACATAACAAAATATATTTTTAAGGACGGCCTAGATGCTAACAGCCACAACTGGTGAGAAACTGCAGAAGATAGAAAAGACTGGAAACGTTTGGAGGAGGACTTTGCCCAGCAGTGGGACAATGCAGGCTAACAAAAGAAAAAAATATATTTTCAATTAAAAATTTTACCATACAGGGCCGAATAATAAGGAAACGGCTTTTGTCATGATTGTGTCAATAAGTAACTGTATAAAATTTTATCCAACTCCATAAGGGCCACAGACTAACATTCAAATCTTGGAAGTTAGTTCCTGTACTGTCTTAACCAATACAAATTGAAACAATATGGAAACCCGTAAGTTTCTCGCCTCAAAAGAGCCCCAGTTAATCAACGTCTATGACATGGAAATGTTGCGGAACCCGACAGTTAATAACATTGAATATTTAATTACTAAGCAAAGTTGTTTAGTTTAGGAGGGGTAAAGTAAATTTGAGTGAATTTATATTGCTAGTATTATACAGATTCAACTCAACAAACTGAAACCTCTGTCTATAAAAAGACTATATCTAATAGGTGACTATTAGCTCCAATTTCACAGGTGTTACATATCCTTATTGGCAGGATAAGCATATAACTCACATAAATGAAAATTACAGTTGTGTTCTTTTTTCAAGTGTATCTTATGTTACTTCTAAACTTGGTCAGGTTATATTTTATGGGATGGATAAGATCTATCCGGACCAAATAGTTGCGATGTGTAAATGCTAAATTATAATTAACTAAAAAAAATATATTTATTTTTGACATCATATTATTGACGTTTCGACTTTTGATATTATATAATTTTATTGCAATAAGTATTATAATTTAATTAGTTAAGTTTTTAATTTTATATTTTTTTGTATTTTGATATTTGTTTTGACGTGTTCAAGCGCCCCTTGGGGCCCATGGAAATAAATGATTTGATTTGATTTAAACTCTAACTGAAACATAGTAGAACCATAAAAAAAACACTTACTTTTGGCTTTGCAAACTAGTAATGACACTCAAATTAGAATTGAACCTTAGACGGTAAATAAGTACTACATTTGCGATATTCTCTAACATCCTAAACGCTACTAGCACATTCGAGAACTTAATATGTAACCCTGAGTTAACTAGTTAAACTTGTCAAAATATAACATAGAAGCGGCCGCTGCGCAAATTTTTATAACTAATATAACTAACCGTATCTTAGACATACAAAATAATAATAAAGAACTGAATCAAAGATCCGTACAAACATTCGGCAATGTTATTGTCTGATGTGAAATAATCTTATTATTTCACCCCAAAGATTCCCGCAGAAATAAGGAGAGAATCTGATTTAGAAGAAAATATAATGCTGTTACGTCAACTGTATGTTAATTCAAGCGAAAACTCGTAAACGGAAAGAATAATCAATGATTTCTAAGGAAATATATATTATTACTTCGGGAGTAGAATTGATATTTATGTGAAATTACGTCCTTACGACTTGATCAATTAGGACCTGTTGGATTGTTTTGTTTTTATATATTACAAACAATAGTAAGATGATTGATTAGAGTATATTTAATTGCTAATTGATAATTATATAGCATGGCCATTGATAGCGCGCTGTAACCTGCACTACCAGGTGGGGATAATATGTTAAATAAATAAAATTAAAAGTGGAGCGTATAGAAATATATAAGTATAGTCTGGTGGTATTTGGAATCTACTCACCAGCAACAGCTCGAAAGCGCCTTCCAAGGGCAGAATCCTTATCTGGCCTCTTCTCGCTGGGCGGAAAGATAGTCACGTATGGTATGGTAAAAGTTTATCCACAACACGATAGTTATTGACGATAATACACAAATAGTTAATTCACAACACAAGAGAAAGGTATTTTAATTATATATAGCGGCACAAATAGTTATATTATTGACAAAGAGCGGTTTAAATAGTATATTTTACAGCGGGGACTTATAGCGAGGAAAAAAGTTGACACGAAGTGACAATGTCATTTTATTGTTCTTTTCATTATTGCTCTATGGCCCGGCTGCCAGGAAACTGCACCTCTTTCAGCAACATTCAAGCTATGTACCTAAGAGCAGAAATCCAAGCCACCAGACTAAAAGACAATAGATAATATTTGAAATGAAATAATAAAATATAATAGATATAATATTATGACATATGAAGAGCGGCCTTACCATTGCTCCCCCCTTTGCCAAAGGCTGTAGACCTTGCAAAACAAGAGTGAGAACATAATGGGTTTATAAATTAGCAGTGTAACTCAAAAGGTTCGTATTATAGTTTGTTAACATGAACGAAAATCAAGATGATACCTTAAGAAAGTTATTTATGTATTATATTCAAAACAAAAAATTATTAAATTCAATTGCAATTAAATATAATTAAATTAATTAAAGAGTATAATAAATAGAATCATTGTGTAGGCAATAGGTAGAATATAATTTGACTACAGGACGTTCAAATTTACCGAACCTAGTCTTCACTATCGCGACACGATTCATATTGTCAAAACTAGGACCAGTCTCCGTTATGACACTTACTGGCCAATTAATGGAGAAGAATTGTCTGGTCCAATAAGAACAAATTTACCTACTTGGAACCAGATTATCGCGTGTAGACAATTTTTATCTCAATTTTGTTCGCACAACAGTTTTATCATCGAATATCAATAAATAACGTTGACGCAAAATTGACGAAAAATGAGCATTATGGAAGCGGAAAAAATATTCTGTTTATGTTCAGGCATCAAATAGCCTTCATTAGATGAGAAAGATTATATTAAGCGGGCAAAAACACAATAGATGTCATGTACTATTTTCATTATTTTAGACTTTCAAAAAGCGGTGCACAAATTAAGTTGCGCTAGAATCATTACCTTAGTTGAGGCACCTTTATATTTCGAAAATAAAGGTCGAAGTATTCCAACAGACGCGTCAGTAATGTGTAAATATATCACAAAACCAAAACTGTTTATAATCACGACTGCATAAGTTACATGCAATCGTTTGACACACTAATATATCCCAGTATCTTATTATAAGTAAGCAAAGACAATACATGCGTGAGAGTGGTAAATCGATGAACGACACTCTCAGGTAAAGTAAAAGAAGGTTACCAAAGTTCATCAAATAACAACTTGGCAAACAAAATTGCAGAAGCAGCTAGACTTAAAACGTCAAATAAATAAGATAGCACGAACAATATATTCCTCTTTGTACGCTTGCCCTTAACTCGGGACGCGTCAAAAAAAAGAACGTACTTTCCAGGGTCCCATGAAAATCCTAAGAATTTCAATATAACCGCACTCCCCTGAGTGAAATCTTCAGAACAACTATATAAAACGCGTAAACTTAGCATCAAGTTAGTACAATTGTTCGACCATTTTACAAAATCAAAAACACCAGCCTGGAACAAAGAGATCATTTCTCGAGCCAGATGGGTTACTGATCCTGTATGAGGGAGTGAATGGACAAAATTGTCCAAATACAGTTTAGTTGCAGCAATATTAACTGTCTTAAGAAATTGCCAAGAAATGTCTGCTGCCAGTTGTCGCTCAATGCGCATAGCTAGCAGGCTTGACTTTAACTGACACGGAAGACGTTTTAACTGTAATGTTCTCAAAGCATCATTCCCAGTAAAATTAAACAATATTCGCAAATCTCTTTGTTGGTCATTAATAACACCAATCTGTAAGTACATTTGCCTAATATCAGCCGCAATGGCTATAGGAAATATTTTACAATCAAATAGAAGTGAAAATACATCGGCCAGTAAATTATTTATATAAGGCCTTATATACAAAATATCATTATCATTATGAATTTTAGCGCTCGCACCCAGTACAATATATGACCTGAGCTTGACCGTGCGTATAGAGGCGGGATGCGGTATATAAAATACAACATCAGTGATTTCAGATTTGGACACTTTAGAGAAACAACCAATTATTAAAATATAGCCCTTAGTAATGGTATTATAATTTCCCTTTAAGCTAGACACTCTTTCAAAGTTTCTTTCTAAAATTATAAGTCGACACAGAGCGTTACGACGAGAATTGACCAATTCATTGGGGTCTCGATAGAAGGGTAAGGTCACAGAATATCGACTTTTTTCATCCTGAGTCTCTAACGAAGAAGAAACATTATTACACTTCGTTTCTTCTAGACTTGAGTATTGTTTATGAGTTACTTCCTCTAACCCAAATGTATGGACCAAGTCATTGAGAGTTAAAGTTGAGAAAGAAGTAGAAATAATTTGTGTGCGACAACAATTGCCCGTCAGCACATAATCAATGGCGGTCAGCGAAGCGGTAGATGCACGAGTGCCCGACTCAGTCCTATTCCCCAAATAATACGGAAATAGGTGAGCACCCAACACTAGATCAGTGTTACCTGGGATATACAAAGTAAGATCAGCTAAAATTATGCTGTCCACGTATCCCATACTACAATTTTCAATAAAGTGTGTAAACATTCGATCAGTGACACAATCAATCATTAGTGCCTGAATATTATGTTTATCACATAAATGAACGCGGGATTGAATCTGAGTATTCACACAACCATGTATTAGACGTGATCTCAAACTCACACCATTAATGTAAGAATTGAATAAAGGAATTATAGTGAGATTGCGTAATTTACAACACTCCACAGTTGTCATTAAATTAATATATGAAGTATTATTTATCAAATAAGGAGGAATTATCTTAAGGTTATCTTTATTATTGGTAGTTGCGTATAATTGCGTAACAGGAAGTAAAATGTGAAAATAACGAGGCTTGTTAATGCTCAAAGAAATTACAACATTAGCAGGCGGCGTATTTGTACCCGAATCATACACGGGAACCAAAGAGGAAGAATACAAAAGAGGCGGCGCGACGTCAAATTGCGTATCTGCGTCGCAACTAACATATTCGTTAATATTATGACTAAGCACATGCTGAGGTTCATTAGCAAGTATTTGAGTTGCATGTGTTTGCGCATTATTATCATTATTCTTATTTTCAAAATGTAAGATTGTATGATGCCGTTTTTCACATAAATCGCAAAAAGACGACGATTTACAAACAGCAGCTTTATGAGCAGTGTCTAAGCAGTTCACGCACCCGTGTTTTAACTTTATAAACTCGAGTCTTTTACGTGAATCGCATTGACCTTTAAGCTGTACACACTTATTCAGTTGCGTGTGATCAGTTTCATGACAGTAAACACAAGAGTTAGGAACAGTGGTTGAAATATTTTTATGATCATGCTGTACTACAAACGCCTTTAAGGCAGAGTTTGTATAAGACAATGAATCCGAAGTGGTCAGCTGTTTATTCACAATACTGTCATCGAAAGTCGGTGAATTTATGGGCGGTAATTTAATATGAATTTTACTTTGACGCGACGGTGAAGAAGTATCCTTCGCGACATTCTCCAAAATTCGATTGCGAGTTCTTTTAATACGCGCGTACAAATCATCAAATTCCATTAATGCAGAGAAGTTTGGAGTTGATTCCGAGTTCTGGGTCAAAACTAAATCATTGATCCGATCAATTATACTCTCAAACTTGGCATATAATTCGCGAATTGCTTCAGACTCGATCATAAATTGCTCATTCGATTCTGACTCAAAAGAAGAAATATTTAAAGCTACATTAAACAAGTGAGTAGCTGTCTCAAAGATAACATCTTTTTCACCATACAATATGGACAGTTGACGCTCAATTTCAATTTGGTCAACAACAAAGGCCATCTTGGAAAACTTAATATTAGTAGGTTCAATACCTATAAAAGCGTAGGTTCAATACCTATTGTACATAGGTGCAATACCTATAAGAGCGTAGTTATATACTTATAAGAGCGTAGGTTATATACCCATTAAATGTACGTAGGTTCAAAACCTATTGTACGTAGGTGCAATACCCATATAAAGAATGTAGTTGCAATACCCATTTATTATACGTACTTGCAATACTTATTAAATTGTGATAGGTGCAGTACCTATTTAATATAACATACTTATAATAAATATATAAATATGTGAATATATGAAATTATATGAAAATATTTGAAGTGCTGGAAACAATTTATCCGGCTGCTCGAAGGACCAAAATATGATAGCGCGCTGTAACCTGCACTACCAGGTGGGGATAATATGTTAAATAAATAAAATTAAAAGTGGAGCGTATAGAAATATATAAGTATAGTCTGGTGGTATTTGGAATCTACTCACCAGCAACAGCTCGAAAGCGCCTTCCAAGGGCAGAATCCTTATCTGGCCTCTTCTCGCTGGGCGGAAAGATAGTCACGTATGGTATGGTAAAAGTTTATCCACAACACGATAGTTATTAACGATAATACACAAATAGTTAATTCACAACACAAGAGAAAGGTATTTTAATTATATATAGCGGCACAAATAGTTATATTATTGACAAAGAGCGGTTTAAATAGTATATTTTACAGCGGGGACTTATAGCGAGGAAAAAAGTTGACACGAAGTGACAATGTCATTTTATTGTTCTTTTCATTATTGCTCTATGGCCCGGCTGCCAGGAAACTGCACCTCTTTCAGCAACATTCAAGCTATGTACCTAAGAGCAGAAATCCAAGCCACCAGACTAAAAGACAATAAATAATATTTGAAATGAAATAATAAAATATAATAGATATAATATTATGACATATGAAGAGCGGCCTTACCAGCCATGCTTAGCAATCTAATCCTAAGAAACAGTTAGTCAGATGGGAGAGCGATAGGTCGAAGTCCTAAGTTCGCGGGTTCAAACTGAAAGTATATTTAGTCCAAGTGTGGACAAATTTTGCAAGCCCAATACGTGGACAATGTTACGGCGTATTCAACAGCATTCATGAGCGACCATCTTGAGTAGGCGTAAGCCCTACCACCTGCGGAAGACTGATTTCATGCATATTTAAGGCAGTCAGTAACATGAGTCATATATTGCTTGCTCTCCCAAATTCACATTTCATGTTAGATTCATCCAGATATTTCTATTTGACACGGTTCTCCTTGCTTCGTCCGACTTGCGCCCGAAGTCTATTTAAGGATTGCCAGATCGATCTTGAAAGTTCGTGGATAATTTTTTCACAATTTACGCTAAAATCTTATTGTTTTTAGTGTTTTAATAATAACAGAATGGAATAAATAAATAAAATGGTAGTCTCTCGGACATATAGAGAGGAACATTGATGAATAAATGTCTTAGAAGTAGCTTGCAGCAGCAAACAAACTGTATTCAATATATTGCGCTCGGCTAGCTGCACTATTGCGTTGTACAGAACGTAATTAGTTTTAGTCTATTGTCAGCCTGTAGCTTGTATTGTACTGTTGGGTGAAGAAACACTACTTTGTATTCAAATGAGATTTCAGCAACGAATGATTATAATTTACAGTACGTCAAACTAATAATTGTGAGAAAATTACAATATAAAGACTAGTATTATCATTATTTACCTCTATTATTAACTTAATGACCAATTTACTAAAACTAATCAATTCGCTTTCGAAATGTTGGCTTATATTTCTGCCAGCGACTTAGTATCTCAATACAACGTGGTAATGCTGCATTTTGGGTACGAGGCTTTTTGACAGTGAATTATAAGTTGAGATTAAAATTTAATAAATTAAGATACTTAGCTTAGTACGTTTGTAGTTAATTTAAATGCGGGTAATAAGGCGTTCGTCAATAAATAAAGAAATAAATAAAGAACAGAAGAGAAGGAACTCACTTAAGCAGTGACGTTTTTCGTCAACTATAGTCACGATATTTAAAATACTAAACCAATGGTATTGAAACGAACAGTTACTAAGAAGTGATAATTAAATATAAACAGCTTTGTAAATTCTATTTTCCTATACAAATAGCGTAAAGACAACAAACAACGTTCAGTTATATTTTTGTAGGATTAAAATTAAAAGAAAATAGTTCTGATATAGATGAATGGTAGTGTAGGCTCAGCGAAATGTGGTATAACTCAAGTGGTAAATTGTTCTAAGGATCAAAGCAGATTGGAAGTAAATATGTTGATTTTTAACGACGACGTGAATTAGGAGAATTCAGAATAATTTGCATAACAACATAATAGACACAAAGAGATTAAATATATCTGGCCGTAGCTTTTAGCAATCATGCTGGTTTGAATTGCAATGAAAAAATATTTTTAGTTAAAATATCTTTATTCCCTGCCAAAAAGAACTCATGGTGCCCCGTATGACACTCGTATACAACCTAGACTGGGGCTAAACAATCACTTCTATAAATATAATCGATAACGTGTCGTAAACAAAATACGATCAAACAAATTTAACAAAATTGTTGTTGTCTTAAAAACAAAACTTAAACACGAAGAATATCCATTTTGTAATTACTTTAAACACAAATACAACTTTCCATTAAGACGATATATAAATAATAAATACCTACTAATATTAAATTTATCGAGATAAGAGCTCCAATACCGTTGAGCTTTTAATAAATAAGGCACTATTACTATAATACGTCATTTATTAAGGATGGGCCCTTATCAAGCAAACATTTTGCAGCAACTGTGTGTAGAGAATTTTTTATGAGCTTTCTGTTTATTATTATGACATGTTATAATAAAACTATTTTATTTATGAGCTAGTTATCTTCTTCTTCTATTCTTATAATAAATCTGTAGAAACAAATTTCTGTACATTGAAAATATCAAAAAAATAATGGCAGAGGGTGTTACCAGACAGACACCGAACCCAAAAATATTTTTTTTTTTGTCTGTCGTCTGTTGTTAAATTTTTTTGTCTGTCTTGCTCAGGCATCACGCAAAAACTGCCGGTTAAATTGATTAGTTTTTCATAGTAAAACTAACGACTACTTTAAATAAAAGGAGCAAGAACACGACAAACACTTAGCCACATATTGTTTGCCGTACACCACTTTGCTCTAAAGGCTCGAGTTCAATAAAGGAGATTAAAAGCTAAGTGCATCTGTAGAACATCCGATAACTTAAAGCTGTAATCCATGGCCCGGATATTATTATTTTTAAAGAGTAATATGCGGGTAGTTCTTGTTAAATTTTAAGCTTTGATAAGGTATTATAGGTTTGATAACTATAGCTGTTTGGCTACTAGGCTGTATAATCATTCAGCCGTTAGTAGTCCACTGCTGGACATAGGCTTCTCCCAAATTGCGCCACAACACCTGGTCCTGCGCCTTCCGCATCCAGTCCCCTCCAGCGACTCTCTCCAGGTCGTCAGTCCACCTGGCAGGAGGACGTCCTACCTTACGGTTGCCGAGTCGCGGTCTCCATTCCAGGATTCGTTTGCTCCACGGCTGTCGGTCCTTCGGCAGACGTGACCAGCCCATATTGCCACTTCAGCGAGCTTATTTTGCGAGCTATGTTGGTTACTTTGGTTCTTTGTCGGATGGCCTCATTACGAATTTTATCCTTCAAAGAAATTAGGCTGTATGGTTCAACTATATTCAAAGTATGATCGTTTGAAGTAAGTTTTGAAGTCACGTCACGTAATGACGTAACATACAGTTAAAAATTAGGGTCCTGGCAAGAGGCGACCGCAGTTTAGTGTTTAAAGCGGTTGTCCGAAATGCAAAGGTCACAGGTTAAAATCCTGTTGGTCTTTTAATTTTTTTAACTGTTACTTAGTATATCAAAGGAACAGTTTTACCAACTCCTGATAAAATACGATTAAATAGCCTATTTGTGCGATGATTTATATGTTAATAAAATATTACACATCTCTATTTATTATCTGAACCTTAAGCAGGAACTGATCTTTAATGTTCCATATATGTTTACCCTGTAAATCCTAGCAGATTATTTTTACGATAAATTATTATAAAATTTTTCGATTCCATCTAATACATGCAAACTATGAACTAAATAATTACGTAGAACACACAAACAACTGAAACTTTGCAAGTGTGACTATAAAGACAACTATAGAGATAGTTATACTCTACATCATAGGTTCTCAAACTTTTATGGACAACCGCCTCCGTCACATGATGATAAAATCCAACTCCTCCTTTACATTATAGTTAATTGCGTCATTTGTTTATAACCTAAGACCCCACTGCTTAAATTTGTAGGTACTTGTTTTTTTATCAATTATACGTCATTTGAAAGAAAATTATGGAGACAAAATACATGGATTGGAAGCTTCCAATTAGACTCCGGCCTTTGGACCCCCTACCACCCTAGAGGGCCCGATCTCCCTCGTTGGGAACCCTTGCTCTGTATAGAGTCAACTCAATGTAGTTTCAACATGTCGTGTTTGTAAAGCTGTGTTTTATAGTAACAATATATTTTGTATGATAAATTAAATTGTGCTTATAGTGACTGGTGATTGGATCACCGCTAATCATATGAAACCTGAACATAATAGGTGAAATGTTGGTAACAAACTCTTTTGGGTAATAAATGTGTGATGTTATGATAAATTAAGTTTGGCGTCGTGATTTATTATGATGTTTTATAAATATTTTAGTATTTTGTTGCAGATTATTGTGCGATAGACGTACAGGTAAGTAAAACATACGAACATACACGACTGCAATACGCATTGAAACATCAAAACGCCACGGCTTTTTACTACGTTCACTCCTGTTGCAATTGTTTTAACCAGTTTTTTTTAACGACGCCCGCACTATGAATTACTCCAGCGTCGCGGGGGAATTGTCCCATGTGAGAGGATCAAACCCACAACACCAGCGCAGTTGAAAGCGGCGAGGCGACCGCTTTAACCACTCCGCCAACCGTGCACTCGATTTGACGAACCAATATAACTTTTTCTCTACTGAGCCTCAATTGAGTTTTCGCACAAGACTTGTGTAGTGAGAACGCACCCTTAGTTTTAAAACGCGATACTCGAAAGATAATTTGTTTACAGAACGTGATAATTGTATCGTGTAAACTGTAACTAAACAATCACTGAATCGAATCACACGATTTCCTTCTTAGTTGCCAAACATAGCAAGTTTTAGGCGTGTAGGAATTTTAAATTAATTTGTATTGGAGAAGTTTCAATTTCACCTTTCATGGTTTAATTCACTGATTTAAATGCTCTGAAATAACATTCTATCTATACAAAATGGAGGTTACATATAAGACTTCTCAATATAAGCTGATCTGACTGCTAGATGTTGTTTGTACTTGCTTCGGCAGTACATATACTAAAATTTTAACTATAGACGGATGTTTAGCATGGCCCCTGCGCAAGGATAACACAAAAATCGTGAAGCGTTCCGCATTTTTAGTGCACGGTTGGCGTATTGGTTAAAGCGGTCGCCTCGCCCCCCATCCCATCCCCACACGGGACAAATCTTTGTGTGATCCGCAAAGATTTGTTTTGACTCTGGGTGTGCTTTGTGCGCGAGAAATCTATGTTTGTTAAAACCCCCGCAACTCAGGAGTTATTCCTAGTGCGGGAGTCGTTTTTTTTAAACAAAAATATTGCCAATTGAAACATCAAAACGCTGTGACTTCTAACTACGTTCAGTCCCGTTGCAATTGTTGTATATAGTTCATTTAACGAATCAGCATAACTTTTTCTCTACTGAGCCTCAATTGAGTTTTCGCACAAGACTTGTGTAGTGAGAACGTGTGATGTTATGTTAAATTAAGTATGTTTTCGTGTTCTTTTAAGATGTTTAATTAAATATTTTAGTAATTTGTTGCAGATTATTGTGCGATAGACGTACAGGTAAGTAAAACATACGAACATACACGACTGCAATACGCATTGAAACATCAAAACGCCACGGTTTTTACTACGTTCACTCCTGTTGCAATTGTTTTAACCAGTTTTTTTTAACCACGCCCGCACTAAGAATTACTCCTGCGTCGCGGGGGAATTGTCCCATGTAAGGGGATCGAACGCACAACACCAGCGCAGTTGAAAGCGGTGAGGCGACCGCTTTAACCACTCCGCCAACCGTGCACTCGATTTGACGAACCAATATAACTTTTTCTCTACTGAGCCTCAATTGAGTTTTCGCACAAGACTTGTGTAATGAGAACGCACCCTTAGTTTTAAAACGCGATACTCGAAAGATAATTTGTTTACAGAACGTGATAATTGTATCGTGTAACTAAACAATCACTGAATCGAATCACACGATTTCCTTCTTAGTTGCCAAACATAGCAAGTTTTAGGCGTGTACGAATATTTAATTAATATGTATTGGAGAACTTTCACTCTGTCCTTTCTTGATTTTATTCACTGATTTCAATGCTCTGAAATAACATTCTATCTATACAAAATGAAGGTTAGATTTTTATATTTATTTTGAGACTTACATAAAAAGTAATTTTAATAAAAACTTAATATTTTAGGCCATTTAATGCTATAAAGTGTTTGCATAAATTAATGTAGATATTTTTAAATACAGATGAAAAAAAAGGTTCCAACTACAAATAGCTTTTTCTGTTAATACCTTAGGACACTTTATGTAATTACTGTGATAAAAAATGTTTTTATTAATGCTAGCCTGAAATTGTGTCCATAAGTTACATTTATATTAATGGTGTATTTTGGTAGGCAAACTAACTAATCAGTTTAGATATTAAGCAAGCTAATTCTGATTTAAACAGAAAAAAACGACATCAAAATAAATAATAATTATACGTAATTATTACGTTTAGCCTCCAGACTGTAAATGAAATCATAAATAATATATAATTAGTGACAATTTCTTAAAACTGGTGATAGAGCTGTGAATGAGCTTTATCCTGCCGAATAAAAGTAGTGCTTGCATTACTGTGTTCTAGTTTGGTAGTGAGATCAGGCCCAGAAATTACTGGCATATGAGGCATAGTACCGTAGTCCTCAGATATATAGTGTAATTTAGTATGTAAGTATAGATAAAGTTATTATCTATATTCCACACAAATGTAATTTGTAATGAATAAATGACTTATGATACAACGACGCATCTACAATCTGATTTTGTTGATTTTTGATGCCCATGAGCTGTACTCCACTTACAATCTGGTTGACTACACGTTCCATCGCTGCAGGGGTAGTATAAAAAAACCTATTTATTAAACTGTAAAGACGAAATAGAACCTCAATTATGTTACAATTTGTTTGTAACATTTGCCAAAAGGTGAATTGAAAACGATTTGGTTTTCACCTTTTCGTTACAACGTATTGAACGAAAAAGATTGAGTTAGCACTAAACTTTATTTGGTGAATATCGTTCTTCCACGGGTTGGCCCCTACTATGAACTCAAATACGTCGAGATTCCAGAATAGATCCATTTTTAAAAATTGTTATCTAAATAGTCAATTAATTCAGCTTTTTCCAGATTCAATTCTAAGTCCGTGAGTATTTAATTGGATCCTTGCTATAAGGTTGGGCGAAATATAGATAAATATATTATTTTGTAGCTCTAGCTTGTTTACTGTAATACATTTTGGTGGCATTATAACACAAATAAACTTAATATACAAGACATACTAAATTAACAAACACAACCTTGCCTAACCTAATAATTTGTCAATTAGTTTGTTATGATATCTGATTTTTTGTCTTAAGGTAGACTACCGCTCGAAGCGCACTGCTCTTTCAAAATAATATTGTAAAGAAATAACAAGTATATGCCGTAGTGCAATTTTGTAACGAAAACTGCCTTGAGATTTTTGTGCCACCTTATCATTACATAAATACGGGCAATATTTGATTGACAGAAATCCTAATTTCGTGGGATTCCATTAATGGAATACGCATGCCGAACTTCCCAGCTTTAAAATACTTAACAGTTAAAACTCAAACAATTAATTACAACAGCAAAAGAACTCTCATAAGAACTGTCACCACAACTTTTCAAGCCCACTCATTGATTCGTGAAAACCGCTCGAGTGAGAAACATTCGCGTTCACATGGTAAGGTTGTAATAGATTGTCGGCGTAAAAAATGAGGTAATACGTTTCCTTTAGTACTTGTTTATCGATAATGCTTTTAGTGTTTTGGGGAAGTAAAAGAAGGATGAATTATTCGACAAGCCTTTTTATTCGGTTGAAGATATGTTATGTTTGCGCTATATTGGAGAAAGGCAGGACATTATATAATTACAGTATTGAAAAGATACAACCAGACTAAAGTTAACGGCAAAAAGTCACCAGCTGTTGGCATTGCTGTTTATTAATTAGTTTAGTTAGGTATTCTTACCACTTAGGTTGCGCCCCAGTAACCTCCCCACGTACCCTTAGTTTAGTTAGGTATTCTTACCACTTAGGTTGCGCCCCAGTTAACCTCCCCCCGTGCCCTATGACTGCTGGTGGATAACGGTAGTTAACGAGACGGTTCAGCCTGGCAGATAGTGTTCTCCCGTAGTAATCGTTGTGTGAAGCAGCGCAGCGTGGATCCCGAGAAAAACCACATAATACCTTGGCGCATTCTGGTTTCGAGGCCCACCGCGTGTCTCTCTGATCAGCAGAGAGTCATGTCAACCCGGTCAGACACCGCGCAGAGCACACGCAGCGTACGCGTCAGTGGTGCGAATTGCATCAGGTTGGTGCGCTCACGCGGGATGTCCAGGATTGGTGGCCTCCGCTGCCGACCGATAAACTCGTCAGGGACACATAATCGGATCGTCTGCAGGATGGCTTGGTTGTGTATAGTTCCACGTACGACATAAAACATATACGTTGCCAATGCCACTTCCCTTCTCACCTCAAGCTGAGTGTAACTTACCATACCCAGAACAAACATAGTCGGATACAGCAGTGGATAACCTGGGTATACCCCATATAACTTCAGATAAAGAAACCGGATATATTTGTTCTGGATACACTTCAACATCAATTTATATTTTACTTCGTAATAAATACATGAATGACTACACCACACGTCTGCACGTGTGGTGTAGTGGTTTAAGCGTCGCCTCGCCGCTCTCCCCTGCACTGGTGTTGTGGGTTCGATCCCCACATGGGACAAATCTTTGTGTGATTCGCAAAAATTTGTTCTGATGAGTGTATTTGGCCTTGTCATTGGGACCATTAGATAGTGTAATTGCTTCTGGCGTTCTATCTAATGTAAAAAATCCAAATTTATCTTTATTTTTATCTTTATGAACATACGTAAAAACCATACTAACGTGTTTCCATACGCAATTTTTAACTTTTCCCAACATTAAATATAATTTTAAATTATTCAAACGCTTAGCCAAAATACCGGTGTGCATTTTGAATATTTTATTTGTAAACCGTTTCCGTCCGTCCT
The DNA here is from genome assembly GCA_905147285.1 of Hypena proboscidalis. NCBI lineage: Eukaryota > Metazoa > Arthropoda > Insecta > Lepidoptera > Erebidae > Hypena > Hypena proboscidalis. The sequence goes on along the minus strand of LR990130.1, from coordinate 19,570,778 downwards.
CGGAAGCCATGATTTTTCAACGCAAAGCATACATTTTTCATTTGAAATAGCACGTGTTTACACGGCACTTGCATTTTACAGATGTTTTCGTAAAATTAAAGTAACAAGAAGCTTTTAGCAGTGTTTGGTTTTCCTTTCTCTTATATATTTCTTTCTCAATTTGGCGGTGTAATTTATGGTGTGTGGAAGTGGGATAAAGTATATTTTTGACAATATTGGAAAAGATATGAGCTTGATATTATGAATATTATGTGCTTTTGGGATTTACGAGATAAATAAAGACCATTAAGAGGTATGATATAGAATTACCTTTGTTTTATGAATTGAACATTTTAATAAAAATGCCTTTATATCATAACATACTAAAACATCACGCTTATTTTACACAGAAGGCGGTGGCAAAGGCGCATAATATTTAAATTTCTTCTGTTATGTTTCGGTCCCATGAGATAGGGCGTGAGCTTATCGCAATACACTGGCGCACTGGACGAACGGGACAGGTACCTTTATTTCGTATTGAATAACGGTATATGTGCTGAAAAGGTTCTGTTAAAGTTAATAATATAGTAACACATATTTTTAACTTTAACAGAACCTTTATTCTAACAATTGTTAAAAGTTTTTTTTTTATTTATTTTTTCTGTCTTCTACATCTTTAGTCTTTTTAAACCGACTTCAAAAAAAGGACGTTCTGTATTCTACCTATATGTATGTGTGTGTGTGTATGTCACTTTGTATGTTCGCCATTATTAGGCTTCTATCGATGATTTCGGAACTCCACACATCACTTAGCTCCAAATAGCGGGTAGCTTGTTACAATTTACTGTAACTACTGAGCTGTATAATAACATTAGTAGGTAATGTAGCGTGGCTAACTAGTAAATTACTGTGTCAAATTAACATCGTTTGTATATGACACGTCAAATACACATGCTTGACGTAAACAATGGACTAGAACTCACATACGTACCCACTGTACTACTGTGTTAAATAATATATTTTTTTTTTTTTTTTTATTGAGTTTCAGTAGTATAAACGTGATAGGATAATATATTTAAAAAGATCGATTTATGACCCTTCATTTGATACGTGTATTACTTAGATAAGTAAAAAACCCATCCCTCCTTCCCATTTTTTTCATTTGAAATAATTATATAGCTATATCACTACCACTATTTTGCTTAACTCATTCGTCAAAAGCCGTCTAGCCATTTAGGCTGTTAGAGCGTGCGAGAGAAAAGAAACACATACTTACATGCATACACTCGAAGAACATAACCTTCTTTCTGACGCAGTCGGGTAAAAATAAGAAGAAGATTCAAATTTCGCGGCCTGCGTACATCCTTACTAATATTATAAAGGCGAAAGTTTGTAAGTATGGATGTATGGATGTTTGTTACTCTTTCACGCCAAAACTACCGGGTCGATTTCGATGAAATTTTGCACACATGTAGCTTATAGTCTGGATTAACATATAGGCTACTTTTAATTGACATACCACGCGGGCGGAGCCGCGGGCGGAAGCTTGTTTATATTAAAATTTTTGATTTTTTGGGTAGTTCCACGTTTCTCACACTTTATGTTTACAGATTCAAGCATCTGTATTTGTTTATTTGTGAGAGAATTTATAGAGAAAGTGGGCTCAGCGATTTTCACCAATGAACTATTATCTTTTTTCAATCTCTATTATCAATTTCTGTATTATTTATATTTAAAATCTCCATTGTCATTATCATGACGTTTCTTTTTACTGTATTTTCTTTTCTTTTTCTTTAATTAACGCACCAACAACTGCCCATAACTTTGCTCATTACTTACTTGTCCATCCTAAGGTTGCTTGTAATAAATTGCTTGTAGCGATAAGGCCGCCCATTGTGCAACATAATTTTTAAGTGCATTTATTTACAGCATAAACTTCTTTGTTAATATTGGTGTACAATAAAGATTACTCTATCTCTATCTCTATCTATCTATCTTATTATATATTGATTAATACAAAAAAATAAAACAAATGAGAGTTCGTCGGCGTTCGAGTGATTAATTTGAAGAGGTTAAAATTGAAATAATAATAACTGAATAATCTTAAGTATCATCACTACAACATTTATCTTGAAACAAAGCACTGCCTCGCCATAAATTCACCCCAAGCTTCACGTTTCTTCATCATGTTCAAAAGACTTAACACCTCCTTTCCGCATTTCTCCCGCCATCCGTCACCGAAGCCTGAGTAGATGTTATTATTTCACTGAGATGAAATTCTCACACATTTTAACACAATTGCACTCCATGTTACGACCGTCACTTCGTGCACACGAGAGCTCCATTCTCTTAAACCACTTGACACGCAAAAACCCACCCTAACACCTTCATAATGAAGTCAAAAGTGCTTTCTCGCGGAATACAAAATGGCCACCGTAAGTCAACAAAATGAATGCTCCAGTGACAAGATGGCGGTCATATTGCAAAAAAAATTACCGCCACGTAACAAGATTAGCCACGCTTTTTACACCGGTTGTGGTAAAAAATGGGTCCTGTGAATTTTTGGTGCCATTTGACATTTTAATCCAATTTATGGAACTGAAATATTTAAAGTATGTACTTACTTATTTTTTTCAAAATATCTTTTAAATAAAGAGAGTATTGGGGTTGGTTTTGAACTCTTTATTTGATTGATGTCAGGGAGTGTATGCAACCACCCACCATGCAGGTTTGATATCTGGGTCGGGCAAGATTCCCCATTTTATATACTCATTTTAACATGGCTAAAATTAACCATAATTATTGTTAACTACATTCAGCTAACTTAAGGCTAACTTACTCAAAATAATAATATCATTCATTGAATAACATTCAATAGTAAAGTCCCGTCTAATTCGGCCTTAATTTCGTAGCATTAGCTACGCCGTAGCACAGGCCTACGTGCTACGCATATCGTAGCACGTAGATGTAATTAGATTAGCTGCAGTTAAGAGGAAACAACTGGTTGGCTGGTTTCCATACAAAAGTAATAATGATTTAACTTTAATATTATTAAGTTTTTATCTATTTTTATTGGCTAATCATAATTATCAAGAACACTAAAATGCATCTTTGTTAGCACCTATGTAAAATAAAATACTATTTTAATCTTCTTCTTCGTCGTGTCGATGGCTGAGTCAAATTTTATTGGTCCAACGCCGAGTGGCCACTGTTATGGCGCTCTCGTCGGCGTTCATGAGCGCCTTTCTTGTGCAGGTGGTAGGGCATTTTAGACAGTCAGTAAGGTGGTCAAGGTTTTGACTTGCCATCGTGGTGAAAGGATTAGCCAATTCGCTTTTAAGAACTCGCGAATTGCCCAGGGTGCGCCGGACGTAGGGAATTGTTGTGTACGTCACTCGGGGAGGCTCATTTCATGCACCCCATTTTTAATGGTTCACTATGTATGTAACTTAATTTATAGTTAAAATAATTTAAATCAAATGGCGATGCAAAAACATGCATTAAAGTGTTTTAGATATCATTTGTCTTTAGAAAAAGATAAAACTAAATAATGCTGAAGTTATGTCCATTAAAGTATGAAAACACGGCGCTCATTAGTCGACTCTTATGAGGGAACCATTACTTAGCTGTTTTTTCATACAAAAGTAATATTGTTACAGCTATAATATTATTAAGTTTTTTTATTTTTATTGGTTAATTATATCTAAAACACTAGAATTCATGTTTAGGCAACCTTTTTTTCAAAATAATTTTTAAAACAAAATCAGTTTGTATTTAACTCAATTAATAATATAACGAACAAGCATGAATTTAAGTGTATTAGATATGATTTGTCTTTAAATATTAAAGTTTATAACATTGAAAATCTTAATATTGTTAAAGTTAAACCCATATTACGTTAGTATGAAAACACGGCGCTCGGGAGTCTACTCTGAATGCACTGCACCAATGTCAGGGTCAGTTTGCTTAGTAACAAGTTTATGGAATAAATTACACAGGCAGAAAATTAAAACTAGCCAATTATGTTAATTCAGGATATAAGCTACATTCTAAAACCATTATAACATCACGCCTTTATCACCCCGAAAGGTGCGACGAGGTGTACAACACCCACACTTCACCTTTTCAATTTAGATCCCATGGGATAAGGGGCGAGCCTATCGCCATCCACCGGGCACAATTCCAACTTCGTGCTGCTATTGTGAATTTTCTGACGGAAAGTTCACTGAGAGAATCGAACTCGAGACTTTGCGGTGAAAGGCGCATACGCTTACTTAGTTTAATCGTTCAGTTTCACAGGTTACGAGAAATTTCCGCCTAAGAGCTTGAATTTTAAATTAAAAGCACTGGTACTTTATTATTTAAAATAAAACGCGAAAAAATATGCGACCGAGGCAAAATACTTCTCATTTAAAGTTGTGATTACTTTCACAATGAAAACTCTGCAATTTGTTTCAGTTTTATTTCCGCTTTATCCGTATTAATATTTTTAAATGATTGAGTAACACTGTGTGTCTGTCTGTTAAGCTTTCACGGCTTAATTACTGGATCGATCTTAATGAAAATTGGCATGGCATTGGCAATTCAACACCTGTGAAGAGAACACCTTTTTAACAATAACAATACAGATTCGTCTAGTCTGGACAGATACATCCATCAATACTACCAACATATTAAACACCCTATCTTCAATCTGTTTAGCTAAAATAAAGACCGTATTTCTAATGAATACGATTTGTAGGCGAATTTCAAGGAAATATAAATTATCAAATATAGTAATTTTATTAACATATAGCTAACAGATTCAGAAAGAATTAAATAATAATACTTCTATTACGTGACGTCATAGCAGTATCTATAGACATCGTTTACGACATCAACGTCCCTTGACTCTTTATAGCGGAAGCATAATTTATAAAGCTTTTCATATTTTATAGTCAGTGCCAGTACTGAGCTTGCGGAGAAAATATACCGCTTTATTTTGTATTTTAAACTTGAATGAGACAAAAAAAAATATTCTCTTTCTCTTTTTCTCTTTTTAAAAAACGACGCCCGCACTAGGAATAACTCCTGTGTCGCGGGGGTGTTCACAAACATTCATTTCACACACACAAAGCACACCCAGAGTCAGAACAAATCTTAGCGAATCACACAAAGATTTGTCCCATGTGGGGATCGAACCCACAACACCAGCGTAGTTGAAAGCGGCGAGGCGACCGCTTTAACCGCTACGCCAACCGTCCACTCTATAATGGAAAGAATAAAAACATTGAATAAGGTTTAGTAAAGACCATTTACATGTTGCAAGTTTTTTGTACAAATGTTTGCTTTGTTTATCGCAAGACGAAAGAAAGAGATGCCTAGTAAAACTTTCATCGTGTAAATAGGTTATCATTGTCATCATACCTATTATTTTATTAAGTTCCAATTTATGTACCTACATACTACTGTTAGTTAGGATAGGTTAGATTTAAAAATTAAGTTATTTTAGGTTAAGTTGATAGCTGCACTGTCGTATCAGGTTTAAGACGAATTTAGTATTACCTACTTATAATTTATTTTAACATCATTGCTTGTAATGTTTTGATGTGTTCAAGCGCCTTCTAGGGCCTATGAAAATAAATGATTTGAATTTAAATTTGGATTTGACCAGTAATGATAGTTGTAAGGTTGTAACAAATAAATGAAAAAATAAAATCATTTACTGTCCATTGTGTGTTAAGTTCATAGTTCCTTTACACCAGGTTCTTTTCTTTTTACGAACCTACTTCTAACAGAAGTAAATATGGTCTTATTGATTATAATTATAGCATTTAGCTAAGCTAAACCAATTATACTAAGAAACAGTTCAGGGTCCTGGCAAGAGGCGCCCGTAGCTGAGTGGTTAAAGCGCCTGCCCGTTAGCAGAGGTTGCAGATTCTTCTTTTTTACTTTTTTTAAAAACGACGCCCGCACTAGGAATAACTCCTGTGTCGCGGGGGTGTTCACAAACAAACATTTCACACACACAAAGCACACCCAGAGTCAGAACAAATCTTTGCGAATCACACAAAGATTTGTCCCATGTGGGGATCGAACCCACAACATCAGCGTAGTTGAAAGCGGCGAGGCGACCGCTTTAACCGCTACGCCAACCGTGCACTCAATTCTGCCGGTCCAATTGTTATTTTTAACTGTTTCTTAGAATAAATATAGTGTTGATAAAAACTAAATATAACTTTCAAAAGAGTTTATCACTTCCAAAATAGTTTTTTGAGCCTCCTATAAACAAAACCTGTTACATATTTAAACAAAACAACAAATTTTGAATACACTTCCTACCAAACCGTGAATAGCTTAATTAAAATTGGTCCAGTAGTTAAGGAGTTTATATCTTCTGGACAGAGCGCTACAAATTAGTTTGAAACTGAGGGATGTATCGAGGGTCGGACCAATAAAGCATTTATGAAGGGATGGCCTGGGAGTTATAGCGTTGTGAGTTGTAAAATATATGTATGCTTCAGCAAGCGTCTGTAGTTTAAGAGTTTGAGGTTAGTAGGTGAAAGTGGTAGTGTAAATTCGAAAACTGAATTTTGTAGGCGATCATCATCGTTTGTAGTGTTGCTACTAGTATAAGATCCCTTAAACAAAGACCTTCACCGAGATGTTTATTTGATGAAACGTATTTTATATTTAATTTAATATGTCAATAGATATATTGCATGTGGGTTGCCTAACAAATTTCAGTCCATAATATGATTAATTAATAATTGAAAAAAATATTTTTTTTAATCATTTCACCGGTTTGATAATTAGACAAATTCTATACCAATCGAAAGTCTGAAGCCTATAGAATATGCAAACGTTGGGTTGCCTATTCTTTTCCGGTCACAACTCCTGGGTAGCCAGGTATAAACAGGTAAATCGATATACCTACCATTTTGCACCGGTCTGATTATTGAATTAAAATTAAATGACAATAAAGATTATTTCATTATGAAAACGATGGTATAGGGTTGCCTGCGAAAAATCAGTCCCGAATGACGGTTGTCGAATTTTGAAAAGTGAAATATTTCTGCGAGTGCTGTTTTTTTAGAAGAGGGCACAAGATAGCAGCTGTTTAAAGCCCGCCCATTTAAAGAAAGAGATTGCGCATGCTATTTCTTGAAAATGAAAACAATAGCTATAGACTTGTGTATATATACTGTGTATCATTTTGGAGTAGTTTATAATTAAAATAGAGGAATAGTTTTTTTTTATCAATTAGTCATTTGTGTGTATGTTTTATGTGACACTAAAGTATATTATTTACATTTTTTTTATTTTTTTTTCAATTATTCAGGTTCCGAGTCATCGGACATATAACTATGATCTCCAACTTCTGAACCTTCTTCGTCATCACTCTCCGTTTCAGTTCTTTCGACAATGTCTTCTATTTTTAAAGGTATGATCCCAATGAATCCTACTGGTTTTAAATATTCATCTATGAACCAACCGCAATTCTCAGGCTGAAGTTTCACGCATGATGGATCCGTTGCATTAACCCACATGGAATTTACGAAAATAGTTCGTAATTTTTTTTGAGTTAATGATATCCAGCAGGGTGGTATGGAGTTAGAGTCAAAACCTTTTATTTTTTTTTAAACTGCTCGCTGTCTTCTTTAGCAGAGTAATTTTTCATAAAAATGCGATATCTCGCATCATTCACGTTAGTGCAGTTCTTGATATCATACATACTAGCCGTAAATTCTTGAATGGTCTTCATTTTTTTATCAATGAAAATATCAGCAGCATCTGTTTGTTATTTTTCATTTTCCGAAAATAGCTGAATAGGTTTTACTTTTCCTTTATTATAAAATGCTGCCGTGTAATCGCAACCTGTAAACGCATGGAAGGCGGGTAATTTTGGCATAATTTAATTCCTAACTTTAACGCTAAATCAGTGCATTTAATGCAATCAACAGTTTGATTATTAGTCTTTCTAGTTGCTGAACTGGCAAGCTAAAATTCTGATTCAATAAGTTTGTGCATATTTCTTAACAAAATAATCAAAACGTCAGTATCAGAGGCTTTAATTAAAATTTTTGAGCCTGGCTTCGCTTTAGAAGCATAAAAATAATCCTTGTATCTGCCTCTTCGTGATGACATTAATAATTAGTTTCTTCAGTTTTTTTTACAGAAGTTTCCTGAACTTGATAAGAGTAGCACTGATGGTCCACGGTTAGTAAGATTTTTAATATCTACATGTCTGCCTCACACGTGTTTAAAACTGCACCTACTATCTACATCTCTGCATCACCCAAAGGTTGTAAGGTAGAGAATACTTTTAGTATTAAGTCGGCCCGCCTTTGTACATTTTAGTACATAAAGTATAAAAAAATTGAAAAAATATATTCACTCGCAGAAATATTTCACTTTTCAAAATTCGACAACCGTCATTCGGGACTGATTTTTCGCAGGCAACCCTATACCATCGTTTTCATAATGAAATAATCTTTATTGTCATTTAATTTTAATTCATTAATCAGACCGGTGCAAAATGGTAGGTATATCGATTTACCTGTTTATACCTGGCTACCCAGGAGTTGTGACCGGAAAAGAATAGGCAACCCAACGTTTGCATATTCTATAGGCTTCAGACTTTCGATTGGTATAGAATTTGTCTAATTATCAAACCGGTGAAATGATTAAAAAAAATATTTTTTTCAATTATTAATTAATCATATTATGGACTGAAATTTGTTAGGCAACCCATATGCAATATATCTATTGACATATTAAATTAAATATAAAATACGTTTCATCAAATAAACATCTCGGTGAAGGTCGTTGTTTAAGGAATCTTATACTATACGTTAGATATTAAATATATATATTATAGATTTCTGGAATTTGTAATGAAGAATGTTGATAGCAGAGAGCCTGTATGCTCTATATTTATGGATATGACCCAGGCATTTGATCATGTTGATCATACTATTCTTCTAGGTAAGTTAAATGCATACGGTATAAGAGGTAATGTGTTGAAACTTTTTGAATCCTACTTGGATAATCGTATTCAATATACTGAAATTTCTAAAATTAATACTGTTACAAAAACTGAGGAAACTTATCGGTCAGAATCACGAATTGTGCATTATGGTGTGCCACAAGGCAGTGTATTGGGTCCATTACTATTCATAATATACATCAATGACCTACCCAATGTAACTGAGAACCCAATAGCCTTATTTGCGGATGATAGCACAATTTCGATTAAGTGTGATAACAAAAACACATACGAATATAAAATAAATAACGCGCTAAGTTCTATTGTTAATTGGCTAAATGTAAATAACCTGAAAGCCAATATAGATAAAACTATGCTAATGCATTTTAGTCAACGCGCTCTAACAACAGATACGCTTAAAGTATGTATTAACTACCAAACATTAAAACAAGTAGACTCCACAAAGTTTCTAGGTATCATAATAGATAGCAAAATAACATGGAAACCCCATATAGAACAGCTATGTAAAAGGGTTAGTAAATCTGTGTATGCTTTGCATGAACTTGCTCAAATTGTCAACATTAATGCCCTTCTGCTTGCATACCATGGTCTAGTAGAATCGGTCCTGAGATATGGAGTAATTTTTTGGGGGAACTCTGTTGATAAAGAAATTATTTTTAAGACACAGAAACGGTGCATAAGGGCAATGTTTTCATTACTAACGACTGACAGTTGCCAACCTTATTTTAAAAAACATAATATTATGACATTGCCATCTATTTACTTATTCGAGGTAGCGGATTTTGTCAAACTAAACTCGCATCTATTTTCATTGGCAGTCGATGGGTCAAGTCGAACACAAAGAGACAAAAGCCGGTTATGTATGTGCAAAACAAACACTGCTCTAATGCATAGAAGTGTCTTCGCAATGGCTCCAAAAATTTATAATAAATTACCAAATAATATTAAAGATGCAAATATAAATATATTTAAGACTAAATTGAAAAAGTTCTTGATTGAAAAATGTTACTATAATGTTTCGGATTATTTATCAGACAAAATATAGCATATTGGAATTATTGATGAAAGATTTGAATTATTTTTTTTTTGACATTTAAATAATTTTTGACTTTTTATATAATTTATTAAAATTTTTGGACATATTATGATATATATTTTTTTGACATTTTACTTACTATTTTTCTGAATAATATTGTTAAATTCTTTTATTTGTTTTTTTTTGAATCTATGACATTTTATAAATTATGATTAATTTGCATGCAATTTAATATTATTTTTTTTATTATTACTATTATTACATTGAAATTTGCACACCTGCTTGGGTTATAAATCAGTGTACTTATTATAATAATCTGTGTACCAACCATTGTAAACCTGTTTTATGCAAATAAACTATTTGAATTTGAATTTGAATTTGAATTTGAATTTGATGTAATAATTTTCCAATAAAAAAACCGACTTAAATTACTAATAATGCTCATTAAATAAAAACTACAAAACCAAACTGAAAGAAATTTTTATTGGACCACCTAGCAGTTTTTTCGCGTCGAACAAAAAAAGAATCACGCGAATCGGTCCATTAACCGCGACGTAATCGATGTACATACATAAAAAAAAACCATACCGGCCGAATTGAGAACCTCCTCCTTTTTGGGAAGTCGGTTAAAAATACCCTTCGTCCACTACGCGACGCCAGTCTCCTATTGGCTATGACTTTTACTTATATTGCTTCCGTACAGTATGTAAGATCTTTAATCTGTTACGACGCAATGTTCGTAAAATTCATTGACTATACGAGATTGGCGTCGCGCAGTGGACACAAAGTGGGCGAATATTTAAGCAAAGTTTTCATTAAAATGCAGTTTTATGTATTTCAACAAAGTCAGAAAATAGGTAATTTAAATCATTACATGAACTCATATTGTAATTGAAAATACTAACATAAATTCAGAGTAAGAATTGAGACTACCAATAGTCCTTTTTCTTACGAATTATTAAATTTCACAGGATGTTCACAATAGGATTACAAAAAGGAATGTATAATTATGTTTTTGCAATATTTCACAGATTTTTTCAGCTAACTGTTTTCTCGTGAACAAGGTATAATTATCCCGGGATATCTAATATAAACATAAATAAATAAAATAGAAGTGTCTGTTTTTAATGTTAAAATAACAAAGTTTTTTTTAATTTGATACTATATCAAATGAAATATTTGCACGATACCTATGCCTAAAATACAGTTTTTAAAATTTTTGTCTGTGTGTCTATTTGTATCAGCTAATCTCCTAAACGGCTAAACCGATTTCGATAAAATTTTAGATGCAGGACTGACTTTACATAACGTCGTTGTCAAACCAAAATCTGCTATGTGCACTTTTGTAATATTTCTACTTTAAACCTCTGCATATAGTTCGCTGCTATATCCTACCATATAGACAAACTGTCATGTGCTTATGACCATTATTTGACGAACTACGACCTCTTATTGACGACCTCTTACCTACAATCCCTTGAATGCAGGAGACCTTTTTTTGTCAATTTCTCAAAACTATGATTTCTGCACATAGCAGATTTTGGTTTGACAACGACGATAAGCTACTTCTTTTTGGAGTACCTACCACGCAGACAAAACCGCAGGAGAAAGTTAGTTTGTTTATTTGTTAGCGCTAATCTCGGCATTTTTATAATTATTTTGTGTTCAACAGTCTAACTATACATTTAGATTTTTTGATACTTGACATTACGCTGAACTCCATAGAAGCGGGGCAGTAACGTTTATTGCGGGTCAAAGCGCAAGAGCAGCTTCTACTTAATTATAATGAATTATATTAACTATCGACGACCGGATGGCGGGGTGGGTAGAGTACCTGCCTCCGACGTCAAGGTCGCGGGTTCGATTCCCGCTTAAGACAAATCTTTGTGTGCATGAACATAGAGGTTTATCTTAGTCTGGGTGTTTCTAAGTATAATAAGTATGTATTTACCAAATAAAAGTATATATATGTATTAATATCAGTTATTCTAGTACCCAAATTACAAGCTCTGCTTAGTTTGGGACTAGATGGCGTTGTGTGTAAGTTGTGAGATATTTTATATTTACCTCATTTCTCTTTCTGTCACGTGCATACTAAAACAAAACTTTACTAAACCAGTTAACGGACACATTCCTTTGTCACAAAAAAAAGAATGACCACGTTTTAAATGAAATTCATAATTTAGTTATTTGACTTTGAAAGTTATTTTACAAACGAGGTTGTTTGTGAAAAGTAAAATTAATGTTAAATCTAGAGTTTACATCAAAGTGTTGTGGACGCGAGCCGCATTTAGAGTTGTTTGGAGAAAATTGGGTGGGTGCTTAAGTTAAATGAACTTTTTATTGTATTTAGAATGTTATGGATTAGTTTAACCAAGTTATTTACAAACAATTTTACCGAATTATGGCTCAAGATAAAAAAAGAAGTTAATTATATATATATGCAGAAAACTCTCATAAAACACAGACGCACAATGATCACGTGGGTTATAATAATCATTCAAATATATCGGGTTTCATCTTTGTATATTTTGCCTATTTGCCTTAGAATTATTGAATTGATGTTTTTTTTATCTTTATTGATAAATCAATTAAACAAGTATTAAGTTAAAACTATAACCTATATATACAAAATATTGTATTAAATCTTGGTTTGCTACACAGAGAGGCCCGCGATAACTGCAGGATCGCATACAAAATAAAGATTTTAACTTAAACAATATAATAAGTATATACCTATATATTTGTAATGTTCTTTGTAATACCATACACGTCATGATTATGTTATTTTTTTGATGGTAAAATCTGACATTTAAATTCTGTTCTGTAAAATTTTACAAATAATATTAAAAAATGAAATACTCTATTCTTACAAATCTAATGACACCTTATTATTTTAAATCCGTTTATTAGTTTAGGTACTACGGTGGAACAAACAAACACATATTATACATATACTGCCAAAATCATTACCCTACCTTTTGGCTTCGCCGTAGTCGGATAAAAATAAACTCACTCACTCAATAAAAGTACTCATTTCATTGCAATTCACACATTTTTCTTCTTCTTGTTTCCTTACGTTAATTATCGTTACTTTTTACGAGCACAAAATGCGGATAACCCCGGTACCGGAAGCTAGTTATAAGTATTTTTTTAGACTGCGAACGTAACAACTGGATGTAGAGGCCCCGAAGGCCTAAAATGTTCCATGTAGAAAATGGTGTTGAAGAAAAACAATAAGTTTGAATTTTGTAAGCTGTCTAACGATTGGCTATCATTGACTTAAATAAAAACCAGCTAACTTTGTGACAGACTGTGCACTTTCAGGTTTCCATACCTAAGGTAGGGCTAACCAATCCCTATTTCGTGAATTGGCTAGTTTATATGATGCTTTTACTGGCCAATAATAATAATATTGTATAATATTTAAGTTGAAAAATTAAGAATCCAGCAGGACTCGAACCTGCACCACCTTGGTATAACCAAGTAAGGTTCGTCTAGCTAAGGTATACATATATACCTATGACGATGGCACAAAAGAGTTGAGAAATTTCGAGTCTAGCAGCATACGAATCCATAGCTGAATTGGCAAAACACTTGGGGCGTATACCCAGGGGGTGCAGGTTTGAGCCCTGCTGGGTTCTTAATTTTTCAACTTTAATATTATACAAAATAATAATATTGTCAATCGTGTAGCATGTGTGTTGCTAGCCTAGGAATCCAGTATAATCTTTATAAATATGACATGAAAAGTGAACGAAAAATAAACATTACATAATCTGTTTGTCCTAAAAATAAACTTAATAAAACCAAACAAAAAAGCAGCGGCAATGTCGCTCAAACAAGTCTGGGGAAATTAAATTTCGTCTCGGCTTAATGCTTTATGAGCAACATCATTGCGCCAATTACATCATTGTGGAACCAGCTTTAGTATGACGTGGAATCATGTATTTTTGTATTTTTTTTTCTTATTTGAGGTAGATTATGGTTGGTTCGCGGAATCGTTTGTAAATTTTAATCTGATTTTGTTTTAGTGCACTACCAACATTCTTTTGATATTTTACTTTTGTTTTATGACGACGAATGTAAAAATTATAATGTAATTCGACAATGTTCTCATGTAAATTATGTTATTCATATTTTGAGAATAAAGTATCTTTATGTTTATTATTTATATTTTTATTTGCATGTCAATACATTTGACTGAAGTTGCATGAACTATTATGTAGTATGTAAGATCTTCATTGTACCAACTTTAAGGCAAATAAAATGATTATTGTTATTATTATTATTTAAATAATATAATTTACGATAAATTTTGTAATATTGAGTCAAAATGTCGCGGAGAAATATTTGAAATCACCTCTTTATAAAGTTACATGCGGACGGTAGTTACATGCGTATGGCTACATTACTTATTTTTTTATCTTCAACGAACAATCAATAGATAATATTATAAATAATATTATACAAACAATAAAAATAATTAATTTTTACTGGTGGTAGAGCTCTTGTGAATGAGCTCGAGGGCGGCAGCAATACCGTCTCACCTTTAACTTGCCGCCAAATAGTTGTGCTTCCATTACTGTGTTCCGGTTTGGTGGTGAGATCAGAGCCTGACATTACTGGCTCATGGGACATAACACCGTAGGAAGTAACCACGCTGCACCTTGTTATTTATGCCAGGATGAATTTGTACTAGAAGAATTTTATGATTTGAAGATGTCACAATAAAAAAAACTTTCAAACTTCAAAATCTGAAACCAAATTTATTTTTTTAATAAGTCAATAGGTTATTACTACATTGCCTCGGTAGTCATGACCCCAAACAGCCTATAAAAACAAGCCATATAATTGCCTTTACATCTTTTCTAACCATCTGAACAAATAGTTTTCTGGGTCAAAGTTCGCCCAATAACTTTGGCATCGTTCGGCTGTCTGTCACAGACATTTCCTCCGAATCTACTTGAGTTACAAAGATGAAAGTTGGCACACGAAGGAAGTTGTGACCCAACTACACAAATATGACTAATAATAGCTACTTGAAAAGAATTTTCACATCTTTGATGAAAATATTCGTATACCTTTCGGTAGCTTAGTTTTGTAAAGTAATTATTCGTTGTGCCATCTGAAAATCTCAATAAAAAAGACAAAGAAATTAGGGCGCAAACTTTCAAGACACAGCAAAAACTGATTACACGAATTATGCATGTGTAAGTTAAAAAACTAAATAGTGGGTAAATTACATTTCTTTTATTACCCTGTTTGCCTAATAAGCATGGTGATTGATCCATAAATAGTAAAATATAGGATCATATCAAAATATAGGTAAACATAAACTAAATGCAAGATTTTTTAGCTACATACTATAAATTTAACTCATTTTATAATCATTCAATGTTTTATGGGCAAGTCCATTTTTAAAGTACATTTACATTTTTAATATATAAATAAATAATTTAATCATGAATTGCTTTTGAAGCAATTGAAACATCATGCTGTAAAAGCTTTTGGAAATCATTTCTGACTACTAAGTCCTACATTGCTATTATCTAATAATGCTACTTTTACATAATAGGGACATAATAGCCTGGAGATCAAAGCCCAAAGCAACTAAAGTTCATTATAATGTTACAATAAAAAAATATTTATTGTAGCAACATAATTATATTTAGTCTTCTATTCGTTACGTATTTTGACGTTGAAAGATGTAATTATTTTCTACGTTATTAAAAGTAAAGACACTTTAATTGAATTGTTTCAGCTCAGTTTGACACGTGCTTACATTTTTGTGCGTGTTGGTGGAATAGCGTGGCATAATTTCACAGGCACATATCTATCTCTTTTTAGTTGCATTTTGGACAAAGTGCTAGTATAAAACTATTGGTTTAACAGTTATTAATCAATGGTTAATTTGCAAAACTTCCCAAGTTTTGAAATAGACTAATGGATCATGATTTCATACTTCTTCGTAAGAAGTTATCAACACGTGTTTCATCAATAATTTCCATCGCAACATGAATACAACGTTATAGCTTTCAGAGGAGTTAGCACGAACATTGATCCCATTCCTCACGTCGAGAATAAGCAATGATATTCTCGTGCCTACGTTCTATCACGCCATTAGCTTTGTGAGTGATATACTACTGTGATATGTAAACTCTTGCGTACTTTGAAGACACATCGACTGTTTCGCTGTCTATTGGTAGTAGACACATTTTATACTACTTTATTCAATTATGTATATACAAGTTTTTATCCACGGCTTCATCTACGTGGAACGTCAACATAACGTTCCATAAAATCACGCCTTTGTTACCCAGAAGGGTGTGCCACACTTCACCTGTTATGTTTTAGGTCTAATGGGATAGGGATCCCGAACAGCAAGAATGCTAGTCACCGCTAATATAATTCTTCTTCTTCGTCGTGTCGATGGCTGAGTCAAAATTAATTGGTCCAATAAGTAGCCACTGTTATGGCGCTCTTGTCAGCGTTCATGAGGATTTTGGACAGTCAGTAAGGTGGTCAAGGTTTTGACTTGCCATCGTGGTGAAAGGATTAGCCAATCCGCTTTGGAGAACTCGCGAATTGCCCAGGGTGCGCCGGACGTAGGGATTTTATATATAATATTTGTAAGGATGATATGAAGTCTAACGTACATTAACATTATATTTATATTTATTACATTTAAAATACTTTTGACGGGTGCTTGATTGATTATTATGGCAAGTGATCGCTTTTACGTGGTATTTGTATGAAACTATGCTGTTGGTAAATACGGCTAATAATTAACATCGTGCAGTTATTGCAAAATGATGTAGTTTTTTCATTTTGCATGTCAAAATTACAAGAATCAAGGTGATATTTGTAATTATTTTTTGCCATGTAGTAGAACGTAATATTTTAAGTGGTTTCACGCAATAAGCCGAGAATCGCAAAAATGTAGTTACTTTTTCTTTGCACCCGTCGATATAAAGGATATGTCTATCAATCTCAGTCGAGCGAAGGGTTCGTACTCGATTAAATAAACATAATCGGAGTGTATTGACGAAACGGTGCGCCTCACCCTGTATAAATCTTTGCTATAAACCCTTCGGTAAAAAGTTAGCTTTTACGATCTTGAATGTAATGGATCAGATATTTTTGGATTATATACCGCCGATGGGTAAATAATGTATTGATTGTATTAGTTCAAAATGTAAGCCAAGAGCCTTGAACTTATTTAACCTCTTATACGGAATGTCCCAGTTTAAGACGATATGCTAAAATCGGGTAATAGTTATGACTCAAAAATTCCAAGTTCCATAATTATTTAAAAAATTACGGGTATTTAAAAAGATCGAGAAAATTTACACCCTGTGACGCACTTATCAGTCTAATTACTAAAGATATTTATAATTTTTTTTTTTTGTTATAATTTACTGAAAATTCATTCTTCGTTGCCCAACCAAAGATTCAAAATTAATTTTTAGTACAGATTTACATGATCGTCCTAAAAAAAAAGTTCATGTCGAGTTTGGCAAGTAACGTTTGAAGTTGGAAAATATAATAAGGATTTCAAAATGGTTTGATACTTGTTAATTCATTACTTGATTGTCATATTAAAAAAAGTGTTACAATTTATATTTCAACCAATGGACATGAACATTGCTGTGTGTAAATTTAATGTCAAAGTGACACGGTTTTGCTGACGTATAGATTTTATATGTCATCTTTCACTTCTCGTCTTCACTTCGTCTTGCTTCTGTCACTTCGTCTTGCTTCTGTCACTTCTCTTTAAATATTAAACCGGCTCCAGACGATGGAAGTTTGTCGCAAACATCAAACATTGAACAGCAAACGTCAAACATTAGCGTATGGCGACATTGCAAACTGTTTGCCAAACATCTTTGATTTGTGAAGCGTCCGACACCACCGACCTGAACACTGGCGAAAACAAACGAAAACAGGCAAACACTAGCAAATACTCGCCCACATGTTAGCGTTTGTTGTTTGGTGTCCGCTATTGGCTATTGTTTGCCAAACGTCTGGAGCAGCATTGAAATCAGGATAATAAAAACACGAGGTATGACAAGACTCAAATGCTACCATATTTGTGCCAGGTTCTATGAAATGTGACGTCACTGTAATATATTTCTGGCGCAGAATACTCAACTGTCATCATGATGAACAGACCTCCCTTATTAGATCATGGTATTTTTTTTTTTTAAGAATATAACTAATATACGATAGGACGAATTTAAAGAGTTTAAAATACTAAAATATCGTATCTAAGCCTCGACTCTCGACCTTCGCTAAGCATCAACAGCCCCTATGTTGAATCCACCCGTACATTATCCTATTAAAAACAGCTTCACTTTCTATTGAAAAACAACCCATAAATTGATGCTAAAAACATTAAATCACTTCAGCCAGCTTGTCGTATCAAACGGTGCCATCGCAAAAACCTAAGCGGCTGGAAATATTTAATTAAAACATCTCCCCAACTCTTGTTTCTTCACGCATCACGAATTCTTTGAACGGCGCAGGCAGGGGCTCGTCATTGCTTTGGGAACATTGGATAAACTTTTAAAAGGAATCATTCCTGTAGAAATACTCAGCAGTATTTTCGTTCAGTGATACGCGAATTTGCGTTCAGTGATACGCTAAGCTGAGTTTATTGATACATGAACCCGCGTTCAGTGATACACTCATCAATCAAACTTTATAATGGAATATTTAGTGTTTGTATGGCTTTGTTTTAATTATAGGTGTTGTGACAATTTTATTTTGGGCCAGCCTGGAACGTTGTATTTTTTACTAACAGGTAAAATAGATTCTATTAAAAAGTTTAATGTTTGCGAGATCTCACAGCTGGATCTTAAGCTAAAAGGGTCTGCCACCACAAATTATCCATCTGATATGATTAATACTATATTTAAAATATTTGACAAAACTTCCCTCTTTTTTACAAAAATCTGAAATAAGAACAACGTATAACTGAATACATAGTGAATTCCCTAAAGGAATCTATCGATTGTAAGTGTCTCGGTATCTGGTACAATTCGATTTATCGCTGTCAGTCTTGTTTCTTTCATTGTTTTATAAGCACTAGATGTCAAATAGCCATTTCTCTAAGGACCTAAGTGATGTGACAATGTTCTTAAGCTTGCTAGAAAATTAACTAATTTATATAATCTTCATGTTGGTCTCGTAGCTAGCGTATGAAGGCTTTCACCGCGATGCATCAGGTTCAATTCCCGGGTTGGGCAAAATATTTTATACGATTTTTCCTGTGAAAATATTCAATTGCGGCACGGATTTGGAATTGTGCCCGGTTAATGCCGACATGCCCACCCTCTATGACATGGGACTTAAACAAACTTAAAAAGGTCAAGTGTAGGTTATACTACTCTGAAACACTCTTCTAGGTAATAGAGGCGAGATATAATGGTAGATTAAAACGTCTGCAACACGTATCATTAAGAAAAACCTTAAATAAATATGCCTACATTATGGTAAAAAATGCGTCCCCTAATTGTGAAGTTTGTGGGGTAGTTGACGACGTACAGCATCTTTTGATGGAATGTGTTCGGTTTCAGGGATAGGGATGAGTTTTTTAAACTATTTAATGTAAATACATCTCAAATAGGCGCTATAAATAATATTACTTCTAATCCTGCAGTGAAGAAGCAGTTATGTTGTTCAGTATTTTTGTTGAAGTTTAATAATGTTACTATTATTTATAGTTAGACTTAATCGGACTGACATGTACATAATTGTATAAAAGTCTTTAAAAATAAAGATTAAAAAAAAACCTAGGACGTAACTTGCATTAACTCTAAAATGTATCATAAAAACCTGCACATGCAACCGCAATGCTCTCAAACAAAAACATTGCACGCATGACAATGCGCTGAAAAACAGAACGCGGAGCAGAGACAAAAGATTTAAAAATATAGCGCTCTTGTTAATGAGGAAAGTTCAGACAGGTGTGAACAAAGATATACTCTGCTAGATTAACAATATGGGATTACCGAGTGTGTTTATTCCTTTTTTGAATGGTTTGACTTGCTTTATGATGAAGGTTTTAATGTTATTGGCAACAGCGTAACATCTATGTTGTGTCAGAGGTGAGTTATACACATTTTACCTATTATATTGAAATCAGTCCCGTGTGGGCTAATTCTTAGTAAGCCTATCGTCATCTACCAGACATAATTCTAGACAACGCAGCGGTGGCGTGCTGCTACATAACATTTTTTGATGGAATAATAATATATTATAGTTTTGCCCAATTTGTGAATTAAATTCTCAGGTTGAGTGGTTGCGTATAATATTTGTTATGCGAACTGCTTAGTAGTGTAATAGTAAAATAAATAGTAGTAAATAGTACTTTGCCCGTCTTCTTCAAGGCAAAAGTTAAAAGTCCACTGTAGATTACATCATGGTACAGTGGAGATCGAGGTCAACCGCATGTGTATGCACAAAAAAAACAATTTGGCCGCAGATGCTTTCACCACTGAGTCTTTTCACAAGAACTCCACGTCTTATAACCAATAACATGCATGTAATACTTTAACGCGAGTCATTGTAAGGGTGTGATTGATGTTGACGTTCCCTTGGGAAATGACTTCGCTTTTATGGAGCTTATCGATGCATTTATCTATGCAAAGTGGTTCTCCTTCACCCTTACGTCAATGTCGTTGTTTTACACTATGTTTTTCTTTTTT
Organism: Hypena proboscidalis; assembly: GCA_905147285.1. Lineage (NCBI taxonomy): Eukaryota > Metazoa > Arthropoda > Insecta > Lepidoptera > Erebidae > Hypena > Hypena proboscidalis. The sequence continues at coordinate 19,550,062 of LR990130.1, read as the reverse complement.
TACGCCGCCTGTTCTGGGCACTGAACTAGGGATCGAACTTACGATTCAACGGCTATCGGTACGGAATTAATTAATACCGCTAGACCACGAGGGAATTTTAGAGTTCTGACCACAGTTGTGACAGACTCAAGACTGGGTATTTTTGCAACGAACTTAATTCACTACCTCTCGTAATGAAACAATATGAATTAATTATATTATAAGCTCTTATTTCTAAATAGTTGTTACGAATTTGCTTCAATTTACATTGACTTGAAGATTACAGGCTTCTGGTAACAGTATTCTGTTTCATTTAGGTGTCAGTTTGTATCCCATCAAAAAGATTTACAATGTAAAGAAAGGGCCCAGTCAAGCATCTAGTTTGTCCGAACCGCTTCGAGAAAAGGATGGTTTGGCCTTGCCTGTTTGCTCGCCTTGCCGGAGGCACTGCTGTGCCCCTAGATTTACGGTATAACTATGTTGGCTAGTAAATTATTAGGTTAAAAAATAAACTCACCAAAATTCGAGTACTTACATTTTATTGTAACCCAACTAGAAATACCTGAATAAGTTTGATTTAAGTTTTTAAATTGAGTGAGTTAGTTAGAGAATTGGTTTAAGACCACATATATTTTCACGAAATCACCATGCGAAGAGTATTTTCACACCTTCACCAAGCATAAAGTCTTTTTCCAAGTAAGCAGCATTCATTTTTCAACGTCACTACGTAAGCCCGCAAATTTTCCACATTAAAAGTCAGGCACAAATTCAAGTATCGGAAACGGTGATATGCTCAATATGTTCATGCAGATGTCGCAAGTCGAAGATAATCTGTAGCTTGCCGCGTGTGCATTCAGAGATTACGGTGTATGTGGCGGTTTAAGAAGATTGGCAAAATCATGAAATAAATGTCGTGTGGAAATTCACTCAATATCCTAGTAATATTACAAAGCTTGCAAAAATGTGTGGATATTTATTTATTTAAAATACTAGTAGATGGATTTTGATTCAAAGCACAGGTGTATCTTTTAGCTTTAAATAATATATAGCTACTTTTATATTTATGTTCAGCAACAAAAGTAGCTAAACACTTGAACATTTTCAAATTTCTATACACATCTAATGACACATTAAAGATCGATCGATCTAATGACACATTAAAGATCGATCAAATATCGTTGTATTTTTATTATTTTATATAAGGATATAAAATAATAAAAATACAACGATAATTGATTTCTATAAGTTTAATGTGTCAAATCGACAAAAAAATAGTCATTGATGTCTAAAACTGTACATTGCTAAATTAATATAGCAATTACTATTTGATCAATTCCACAATACATTTCCATTGTTCGGCCTACACAAATCAAGTCCAGACCCAATTCAGAAGAAATGAATAAAACCAATAAATGTTTTTGTCGAGCGGGGAATAGCGACAGTCCAGACGGTTGATTTAAGCAACAAACTTAATTAACTTGATCAAACTCCGGTAATTAGCTCAGAATAATTGAATTATTTTAATTATTCGGTGCGACTCGATCAGTGTCGTCTGATTACTATTTTTCGTTCTCTTATTAATGATATTATAAACTGATGAATATAATGAAGTTAATGTTAACCCTGAAATTACTGGCACATTAGTTTATTATTACTGGTCCTCAGCTGCAGCGACACATCTATAATCTGCTTTTGTGGATTGTTGATGTCCATGGGCTGTACTCCACTTACCATCAGGTGGACTACACGTTTGTTTGCTGCGGGCGTAGGATAAAAAAAAAAAATATTTTTTTTTTTATACTACGCCCCCAGCGAACGGACGTGTAGTCCATATCCGTTCGCTGTGGGCGTAGTATAAAAAAAAATGTTATCATTTTATCTTGTAGCTTAAGTTGGTATACATTTCGTGAATTATGGTGTAAGTTTGGTAAGCTAAGTCAGCGCTGCGGTGCTTTTAGCGCTGCGGTATTGTGGTGAGATGCGTACGATTTCTGCTTACGCTTTGTATTGTTTTTTTTTCTTATGCCAAAGAAAATGTTTTGATTTCTTTTCTTTCTTTTTTCTTAGTTAGAAAATTGTTGTTATTCTCTTTTCAGTCTTAAATGTCGGCAGCTTTAATTGCAATTAATTGTTTGATAACACACACATAATCTTATAATAAAGATTAAAGCAAGACAGTTAAAGTGATTATTAAAGTAATGTTTTTAATTTCAACTGATATCGATTACACAAAAAAACGATTGTCAACATGCCTTGCCTATTGCACTATGTTTTATTGATAAGTATTTTGTGGTAGAGAATTGGCTGAAGCCTATACACAAAGCGAACTAAACTAGTTCAGTAAAACAAAAAATATTTTTAGCTGAAGACCTCATGTAATATTTGAACGTAAAATAAATTGCTGCTCTATTCCACAGAACGGTACTCGAGCGTTAACCACTTGTCACTTGACTTTTTTTATATATCTCCGAGAGCTAATAAGTGCTGTTAAAATCGCGTGCAAACTGAATTAAATTGTATTGTACAAAGTTTTCCCTGCAGCATTTCCGAGGTACTAATATATGTTACACACACAATAATGCCAAATTTGTATGTTGAAATTCTGAGACAGATGTTGAATCATAAAGCAACATTTGCACTAGAGGTGGACCACCTAAAGCGTTTTGATTCTACAACTACCAAAACTGTCTAAAAAGACATTTGAAATTACTGTGATACCAAACGGCAAACTTTCTCGCGGTTTGCGAAATCGTAAATATATTTATTTATTTATTTATCATATGGAAAACTTACAGCTAGTATAACTTAAATAACAATAAGTTTAGGAACCATAAAGCCAATAACAAGTTTTCGCTTCAAGTGACTGTATAACAATTTGGTGCGAATAAAACTAATGTAAACATTGCGCTTATAATTACCTTATAATTAGGGCGCGATTTAAATGAAGAAAATAAAATAAAAATAAAATAGAAATATAACACAACATAAAAAAAAGAAATATGATACTCCGCTTATTTAAAGAATTCGAGACTCAACCGTCTTCTTGCCGCAGACAAACTTATTGTAAATGGATCGATATCGAACTGCTTACTCACTTTATTAAAGTATCTGCTCGCACGCACAACGCAACTATTCTGCCTGTAATTAGTTGAAGCATCTGGAATCCGCAATGGAATATATGAACGTGTTGATTTGTTTGGTACATTTATGAAAAAATTGGACAATAACTCAGGACTGTCAATATTACAGTTTAAGATTTTTAAAATTAACGTATAATCTGATATCTGACGACGATTTTGAAGTGGTAATAAATGAAATTTTTTACATAATAATAAGTAGTGACCAGAATGATACGGGATCTTTAAGTGGAAACATAGATATTTAATGAAGCGCTTTTGGACATTCTCTATTCTGTCTATGTACTTGGAGTAACAGGGATTCCAAATTTGAGACGCGTACTCCAAATGGCTTCTCACAAACGTGCAATATAAAATTTTAAGGGTTTTGGCTTCAGTAAAGCACTTGGAAATGCGCATGATAAATCCCAGAGCCTTGGAAGCTCTGTTAACTATGCTGTCAACATGTGTGTCAAAGGCAAGCTTACAATCGTGATAAACACCTAGGTCACGAACAAATGTGTTTCTAGGTAGTGTTACTCCTCCTAAAGTATAATTATCTGTTAAAGCGATTCGCTTTCTGGTGTACAATACAACTGAACATTTTGAAGGGTTGAGATAGAGCTTATATGTTTGGCAGTATTCTTCCAGTCTACGAAGATCATCCTGTAATGCCATCGTGTCATTTACCGAAGATATTGTTTTATAAATTTTCATATCATCGGCAAAGCAGAGAAGTGAGGACGACTGGAAGCACAGGCCGATGTCATTCACGTAAATTATAAATAGCAGTGGGCCGAGCAACGAACCTTGAGGTACGCCACTGGGTACGGGGACCCAGCTAGATATATAACTATTTAGGACTACAGCTTGTGATCTATTTTCAATGTAGGATGAAAACCATCTGAGTAAATCTCCGTGAATACCGATATTTTTTAGCTTCATTATCAGGATGTTATGATCGATTTTGTCGAAGGCCTTACTATAATCAGTATAAATAACATCGACCTGTAAGCCCCTGTCCATAGCATCGGTCAGGTAGTTATTCAGAATGGCCAAATTTGTGACGGTAGACCGACCCCTCAAAAATCCGTGTTGAGATGTATTAAGGGACTTGCTAACTGCTGAGTAAAGTTGCGTGTAAATAATCCTCTCAAAAACTTTAGCTATGATGCATAGTTTCGATATTGGCCTATAGTTTAATATATCGGTCTTTTGGCCTTTTTTATGTATAGGCGTAATGAAAGCGGACTTCCATATTTTAGGAACAACACAAAACATTAAGGACTTAGTGAACAAAAGTGAGATTGGATAAGATATCGAAGGTGCACATTTAATAAGCAGCCTAGGGGATATACTGTCCGGGCCTGCACCCTTGGCCGGGTCCAGGTTGCGCAGTAACTTGGTGACTTCATCAACCTTTACCTTAACACTACTAATATCAGATGCGGTCATATTACGAAGAGAGGCAATCTGTGGTAGCATTGTGTTTTGGTTGTACAAATTACTGTCGTTATCACTGAGAAACGCAGAACTAAAGTAGGAAGAGAAACCACGGCAAATTGACTCACCGGTCAGCAAAATCTCATCATTATATTTAAAATTGTTAGGTATTGAAAGTGAAGTGTAACGGTTTTTTACAAAAGTCCAAAAACATTTCGGATTATGTTTTATTGATTTTTCGGTTAAATTTATATAGTTATTAAAGCAAGTTGATTCCATAGTTTTAACTCTATAAAGCGTGAACACTACACGTGTGACTGAGACAGTGCATTTTACGACCCGCCAAGACCATTGATTTTACCTATACCAGCGCACTTCCTACTACAAACCAGTGGATAGCTCATTAGGCTGTGTTTGACAGACACACTTGCTCTATAGTATAGATTGTTCAATCAACCAATAACACTGTATTGACACATTGAATTAATGAACTGTAACATTACAATGCAATTACTGATCGTAAACATTAATTGTGAGCTGTGTCCAGATGTGGTTTATTAGAAAGACATATGGGGTAACTGGATTATTTTTTTGAGTCACTTAGATACTTTATCATGTCTATTTTTATACCCACGCTTCACTTGTTATTTATAAGCCTCGTATTATAGGAAGTGTGTCTATCGCCATCCACTGGGCTCGATTCCAACTCCGTGCTGCTATTTTTTTAATGTTTTGATTTTATTTAAACAAAAAATCCTAAATAACCTTTTGCCCGAGACCTGGTAACCTCGTGCTAAGATTGCTTCAGCTGACTATTAAACCAACAAGGCAGGCAAGGCAGTATTTAAATTTCATATGATTTAGAAAGGTAATTTATAAGATATTAAAAAGCCATATTTTAAAATGAACGAATAAAAATCATAACAAAATATCACTTGATAAAAAATATTTTTTAAATTTTATTAGTCCTATTTTACGATTTTTTTTTATTCTACGTCCACAGCGAATGGACGTGTAGTCCACCTGATGGTAAGTGGAGTACAGCCCATGGACATCAACATTCCACAAAAGCAGATTATAGATGCGTCGCTGCAGCTGTGGACTACGCTGTTATGCCTCATGTGCCAGTAATTTCAGAGCCTGATCTCACCACCAAACCGGAACACAGTAATGGAAGCACTACTATTTGGCGGCAAGTTAAAGGTGAGACGGTGGTGCTGCCACCCTCGATCTCATTCACAAGAGCTCTACCACCAGTAAATTTAATTTCTTGATAACCTTCGCTTAGCAATCAATCTTAGTGACAAAAGAACTGCTTTCATTTTATAAAGCATACTATTCAATACCAAGCTGCGGGTAGAAACTTATTATAGGAAAGAGGGTAGTTGTAATTTTATTTTACAGTGCGTTTGACGGAAAGTTGAAGAGAAAAAAGTTAGTCCGATATAAACAGGCGCTTTCAAATGTATTATTCCTTTGCGACTTTGAGTGCTTGCAGAGAAAATAAGTCTTTTGTGAAAGTTTGCATTTTGAAATTCTCTTTTTTTGGTTTGCTGTAAAAATTTAATTTATTTGCAAAACGTGATAAATATTATTTACAGAAAATAGTTTATGAATAAATATACAACATGACTCTGAATTTTTCGTCAATTAACTTAAATAGATTGTTAGTGAAGACTTATTACTTAAAAGTTATGCAAGTGTGAGTTATACATTTAGAGGTATAACCCCTAAATATATAACTCACACTGATATTATAATATACACACTATTTAGAGGTATGCCCTTATATATATAACTCACACTGATATTATAATATACACACTATTTAGAGGTATACCCCTAAATATATAACTCACACTGATATTATAATATACACACTATTTAGAGGTATACCCCTAAATGTATAACTCACACTGATATTATAATATACACACTATTTAGAGGTATACCCCTTAATATATAACTTACACTGATATTATAATATATACACTATTTAGAGGTATACCCCTAAATATATAACTCACACTGGTATTATAATATACACACTATTTAGAGGTATACCCCTAAATGTATAACTCACACTGATATTATAATATACACACTATTTAGAGGTATACCCCTAAATATATAACTTACACTGATATTATAATATATACACTATTTAGAGGTATACCCCTAAATATATAACTCACACTGATATTATAACATACACACTATTTAAGTAATTAATAAGTATATCTATAACTACTATAGTCAATTTTTACTATGGCAAAGAAGTTTTTGCCCTGCATACCTTGCCCTCTGTATAAGTCGTTTAAATGCTAGTTGTTTGGGTATTCATAAAAAAGAAATGAAAATTCGGGGCTAGCCAAACTTTTACTGATAAAAATGTAGCAAAAGTTGCCATGATATCCGCCGCAAGGCTATAAGAAAAGATGTTTAGTTCGTAGTTGTTTATGATAGCAAAGCATTTTCATTTGAGAATGTAGATACCATAAAATCACGCCTATATTACCCAAAAAGGGTAAGGCAGATGTATATATAACATGTCACTTGTTATGTGTAGGTCGTACGTGATAGGGAGTGAGCCTATAGCCATCCACCGGGCAAATAGACTCCGTGCTTCTATTAAGAATTTCCGTATGGAAAAGCACAAATATCACTTGCCCGACTCGGAAATCGAACTTGAGACTCACAACATACATGTAGGTACCTACTTCCATTGAGAATCCTAGACAGAACCCTTTTTTTTAAAAGGTTCCACATCTGCATATCTTTAGGGAATCCTATAAAATGCATAAAACATTACTCCTTGAACAACAATTTGAATTCACGGTGGACTCACAAAACACAATCACCACACAAAACGGTTGGACCAAAAGGGACGGACGAGGGACAAACGACATGACAACTTATATGTGTGGACAGTATAAGCTTAAGGAAAGTTTAGTTGACTTTTAAGTTCATACAAAGTAAAGTAAATATTGTAAGTAGTTAATCACAAACTGCATATTATTATAAACAATTGATATAATTTAAAAGTAATGTACTTACATAAAAACACTAAAATTGCAAAAGTATTGATACAATTTTAGTGGTTATGTACTTACATAAAAACACTAAAATTGTATCAATTCTCTTGCAATTTTGCTTGAAGAAAGCTATTTTACCATACTCAGATAGATTCCTTTAAATGTGTATAAGTTTTCAGGAAATTACGAGTTGACATTCTGGATGTACAGTGGGCCAAGCAATTAGGTATGCAGAGTATATTCTTCTACGCCATAGTATAACTGACTGCATTAGATATGCATGTGTGAATTGCATATTAAATAAGTGTAGTATATACACAATTTAGATATGTGACTCATTTATCCATAACCGGTGTCATAGTAGGTCTTTACTATGGCTTAGAAGTTTTTGCTCTGCATACCTAACTGCTTGGTCCACTGTACTTGTAGATGGAACCAAAGTTGTTTCTAATGTTGGCTCAAGTTAAACTATTAAAACAAACCCATCCTTGCAGTCGAGTAAAAAATAAATCTTTCATAAGGACGGGCAGCCGCTCTTTTAGATTTTTGACATCAGTAAGCCTGAAGATTTTAATACACAACAGGAAAAAAGTTTTGAAGTAAATAGGAAATAGAAATGTTGACAAAATAAAGATAAGTATCGATCAATATTTAATTTGTATCTTTGTTTTTTATTTCTTTTTAACGACGCGGCAACTTCTGCACGAGCTTTAGTTAATCCAAACCGTTTGATGGTATCCAATATGGTTCGATTTTCTTTGTTGAGTAGGCCAATCAATATAAGACATAACCGCAAAATGAACTAAAAAATTGCACAATGATTTTCCTAAAACAACATAGGGGCTCTATAAAATTTCTCGACTACAAAGGAGATATTAATTTCGTTGGACGCAAAGGAATATCGCCAAAGAGGCTTATGAAAAAATGTCTCCCGATTTCTTCATCGGAATGGCTAAGTTCAAAGTTTAATATCACAATTTAATTATGAAAGAAAATTACTTTAACTCTTCGAAAGAATGAAAATATTGATGTTAAGATTAATATGAGAAACTTGAATAATTTTCTATGCGCATCATAAGGTTTTTTACCTAGAATTGAATTAACACAAGAAACCCAAAAATATGGGTACATATTGTATAGGCATAAGACCGTCGGTGTGGAAACGTTTGAAGGACACCTCTGCTCAACCACTTTTATTTTATTATATATTTTATTATATATTATATTGGTTACAAAAGAATCTGTTTCACCACATTACATGATGAATGAAAGTATCTTGAGCAAATGAAGGAATTATCATTTTGCTTATATATTATTCCGTATTACTTCCTCAAAGAAACGATGAATAAACATCAAAAGATTGCGCTAAAATATCATTGCCCTGTCTACTACCGGTGACTACGCTAGCGTGGATTCGAAGGATATGTCAAAGACAAAATGTTATAATAATAAAAAGTTTCCGAAGATTTTCTCAAATAGTTTGAGTGAGTGTTTCGTCAAAGTGTAACCAAATCTCGGTGATAAAGATAAACACAGAAATCACGACCCAGCAGGCAAAATTTTGTCCGGTATTGTCACAGTGCTTTTTTAAGTTTTAAGTCAATATTGTTTTTAATACATATACTAACATAACATCACGCCAATATTACCCAGAAGCGTGTGGCAGAGGTATACAACAGCCGCTTTTGACCTTTTATCTATATAGGTCTTATGTGATAGGGAGTAAGCCATTTTTTTTTTTTTTTTTACGTGGGGAAATGCTTTACGCATACCTCTCAGCGCAGGGGCACTGAAGAGGTTATGCCTACCGACTAAAGCCACCACGATGTCCTCCTCCCGCATGATGGCAGGAACGTGGGAACGCTTTCGCATACGTCCACGAACCCGCCGCGGACGGTCACTATTTGTGACCCCTCCCAGTTAACGGCTCATTGGGACACACAATGAGCCGTGACCAACGCGAGGACCGCGTGCAATGGTTATCAGACACCCCCATATCTGACGACCCAGTCCTCATTGCGGCGAGATAGATGTGTGGTCCCGCCGCCCACCACGCATCGGTCGCAGAGGATAGGGAGACCGGCGCATCGTCATACCGACACTCCTCTCATTTCCCGACCCGGGGATCGAACCCGAGACGGCCTCGCGGTCAGAATAGCATACGCTAACCGCTACACTATCGAGGCAGTCAGAATATCAAGCTGTACTACTGTATACAGCTTTGATGCTTCATGGCACAACGGTTTACTAAATTGAAAATGTCGATATGAAATAAAAATATTTTAATTATAATATTTTATTTTTATTAAAACTGACGTGAGTTTGTAACATTATTCAAATTATGAAATACGGGTGTTACTCACGTAATGTTGGTCTATTTAGTCGACCGCGGTTTTGCCTATACGTCTAGGCACTAGGCGCCTGAGTCGCAGCCAGTCAGTGCAAGACTGGCTGCGACTCAGGCGCGACATATCGCACTCTCTTGATAATGCCTATATAATTTTGAATAATATAATATTTTATTTGATTTCTTCTTAGGTATTATTTTGTTTTTTTTACATTACATTTTGTCCTAAATCGTGGTCACACTACTCTCACCGCTTTGGTGACACGATTATATTCGGCAGACGAATTCCTTTGATGCTAACTCAAATCTTTTTATAAATGACAGAAGTCCCCATTCAGTTCCTTAGGCGCGTAAAAATTGTTCTAAAAACGTTTCTGCCACTAACAGTCTTGATTACATTTGACATTTTGTCAAAAGCTCATTTTGTTGATAAAATGATCTTTGAATCTTGTACTTTTTTCAGCTCACGGACGTTTAATGTTAGAAAAACTGGTTTAACTAAAACAAAATGATTAAATACCTATGTATCTTAAGCTTAAGCTTGAGAGCTTATTTTTTGAAGATTATCACAACCCTTTGTATATGGCCAATGAATAAAATAGAATTAATAAATAAATTAATAAATAATGAATATTTCACAACTCACACACAACACCATCTAGTCCAAAACTAAGCAGAGCTTGTACTATGGGTACTAGAATTACTGATACATATATACTTTACTTTCGTAAATACATACTTATGACACATAGAAACACCCAGACTAAGACAAACCCCCATGTTCATGCACACAAAGATTTATCTTAAGTGGGAATCGAACCCACGACCTCGGCGTCATTTATCCGTGCAGACTACCATGCAAATATTTCAATTTAAGCAGCATGTTTTTAAATTTAAAAAACAATTTAAACCCAAACTTTCAAGTTGTTTTAACCAATTATACTCAACCAAGCCAAAATTTTATAAAAACTTACATAATATAATATTACGCCAAAATTACCTAGATAAGAAGAAGAAGAAGCAGATGTAAAAAAAAAATCTCACAACACTTCTCATCTTATCTTACAATATTGAAGTGGAATATCGTTCTGCTGCACCACTTTTATTAAACGTATTTTTTCCTTGTCAGTGTACTTACTGATTTCAATTTATTAATTTCCACATTAAAAAAATGCGTAACTTTTTATTTACTTTTTATGAAAATTAAACACTAAACCATAGTTCATAACGACCCCACATTTTTAAACGTCCCAACTTATTGTTTAACTTTCCAATTTAACTAAAGCAAAAGTGAGCATTTTAAAAGTACCGGTCATTTTATGCTCCGAAATAAAATGCGGACACAAAATGGACGTTGTTAATAAAGTTAAATATTTATATCGTGATATTCAGTCGAAGAGTAATGGAAACAATGCCTTGATGTCCCTGTTAAAACCATTTCATACATTCAATACCAAATATTGGGGAGGGATATGAAATAACGTCAGTGGAACATTTGCAAATGATGGAATTTCCGACAGGAGATTGTGGATTTGAAATTTTCCCATAACACTGTGAATCCACAACAAAGGGTTTTTTATCTTATTATGTCGTAGTTGTTCGTAGACTGCTAGGTCGTAGGCATAACCCTACGTAGTGTGGTATCATTATAAAAAAACTTGATTGTAAAGGTGATTTCAGAACGGCAGGCAAAGGAGGCCAAATTTAATGTCCGTAATGTAACATTGCAAATTCGAGTCCAAGCATTACGTAACGTGCCTTCCAAACTGGCGTGTATTCGCCTGTAATGTAATTTATTTTCAAACAAAATTACATATTTTATTCGTGTTTTGGAGCACGTTACAGTAAAAAAAGTAATTGATAACAATGATTCATTCAAACGCCCGTAAATTTAAAGTAGAATTATTTTTGTTAGACGATTTTAAGTGCTCTGTGAGGTCTGAGAAATAAAGATATTTGCATTTCATTTCATTGCACTAGCTGAATTTTTATTTTTAAACAGTTGCATCACGTTTCGTCGTTTTTCCATCAACTTTTAAAAATATATTTTAAAAACTATCTCAAAAGTTACTGAACTGAAAAATGATCTACCTGCCTTAATTTTTATCCCGATTTAAAGTTTCCACCAAAAACTTGCCAACGTGAAATTGGAATTGCAAAAACTTCTTACTTTGTCATACCGGTGTAGTTTAAATAGGAATATTTGAACTCAAACTGTAAGAAGTATATCAGTATCCAGTAAAAAATCATCATTTAAACTGCCTTGGTTTTCTAGTGGTTAGCGTATGCTCCTCTCACCGCGAGGTTTAGGGTTCTAAGCCCGGGTCGGGACAAGTGTTTTTGTGAACTTGCCGTCAGGAAATTCACAATAGCAGCGCGAAGTTGTAATTTTGCCCGGTGGATAACGAAAGGCTTACCCCCCTACTTAATTTTTTTAAGTATCAGTTATTATACTTAAAAAAAATAAGTGTAACGTCATATAAACTGTCTCGGTCTAGTAGTATAATTTGTGTAACGCTCACCGCAAGGTCTTGGGTTCAATTCCCGGGTTGTACAAAAGTTTCATTTCGGATTTTTCTGTTTGGAAATTCTTCAGGGGGAACAACCGGTATGGAATTACAAATACCAATAAAAAAAAAATACAAATACAAACAAAAAAAAAAAAAAATACAAATACAAATATACAAATCTCGTCTGCAGCAGCAGCAGGTCTGAACCCAAGGTGTTAGCCGTAGGGCTAGTTGGATCCAGCTAAGACAAACACATCACGCACATTAGCGCGATGACTCATACAATCTCAGTTGACCTGATGTACTGTCACCTGTATCTTCATTTCAAGGTGCTAGCCTAAACTTGTAATATTGTACTTTAAAAATGAAAATTGCTATATTGAATATTGTAAATTAGAATTTGATATTGTAAGTTTAATACCAAATACTCATTGTTATGTTTCACTAGTGGACCTAAGGTATTTTACACATCCACAAGGTCTGAACCCAATGTGTAACCGTAGGGCTATTTGATCCAGTCAAGACAAACTCATCATGCACAATAGCGCTATGACTCATATAATTTCAGTTGACCTGATGTACTGTTACCTATAACTTAATTCCAAGGTGATAGCCAAAACTTGAAATATTGTACTTTTGAAGTGAAAACTGTTATATTGAATATTGTAAATTTTAATTTAATATTGTAAAGTTTAATACCTAATACTTATGTTATATTTAATGCCTCATGTAATTTTAATCTACTTTAATTAGAAACAAGTATTGGCTTCTTTACCTAAGTGAAAGAATTTATTTAATACCTGTGTAATTTAATGTTATCTAATGTAACATAACTTAAACATGTTTAAGATATGTTGTACATTGTGTGTAACTGCATTATAATAACTAAAAATTTTTTTACTGTACTGTTCAGAAATGGTCACTGTGAGTCAGTCTGAAACTCATAATTAAAGCATACTCCAAATATAAAGTTTCTGTTATAGATATATTATGATAGATAGTTGGCAAAAAGTTTTGTAACTATAGTAATCACAAATTTGTGAATATAGAATATAGTATTAAATTTTCTTTTGTGATATTTTTGCATGTTCTAAAATACAACGTAAAATTTATTGTGCACGCTATACCTGCTGTAATAAAATGAAAAATTATCTAACTATAGCAATCACAAATTTGTAATTTGCCAACCTATTATTTTGTTTCAACAAGTTTTCTTTTGTGCCAATCTTTAATAATATTTTTATTTTTGCATGTTCTAAAGTGAAAAAATACAACATAAGTTTTATTGTAAAACCGCTATACCTACTGTAATAAAATGAAAAATTATGTAACTATAGTAATCACAAATTTGTAATTTGCCAACCTATTATTTTGTTTCAACAAATTTGTTTCAACAAATTTTCTTTTGTGCCAATCTTTAATAATATTTTTTGTTTTTGCACGTTCTAAAATGAAAAAGTACAACATAAAATTATTGTAAAACCGATATGCCTACTGTAATAAAATGGGAGCAAATTCTGCCCACAAACTGTGCTGCAGTTTGGCAGAAGATATTGTATGTGTAAACTATGTAGCAAAAACTGAATAAACACTTTTTCATTTCATTTTTCATTTCATTTCATTTCGTCATTGTTACCATAGCAACGAAGTTTTGTTGAAAATCGGCAGACTAATCAAACAACAAATCCGAGGTATTTCACCGTTGAGTAACAACTGAACATCAACACGTATTTTCACTCACACATTTATATCATAGGCCGATAAAGACAGCAATACCTTTATATGTAAGCGATTGTCTACCCTTAATAGCAGCACAGAGTAGGTATTGTGTCTGATGAATGGCGATAGGCTTACTCATCCTATAGGACCTAAACATAACAGGTGAAATGTGGGTGTTTTACATCTTTGTCACACCCTTCCTGGTATATTACCCTATATAAGGCGTGATTTTATGTTTCTATGATACGTGATATAAAACATTAGATATAGTTTTTAAAAAACTGTGAATAGTTGAAAATATTTTTATCGTCCAACAAAACGCTTCAGACATAACGTTTTGTTGAATCCCTGACTTGAAGTGTCGTTCCATGCCAAACTGCTCGGGAGTAGTCGTTCAGACTGAAGCTTGTTATGACGTGAGATTTAAAGACACGAGGCTTTTCAGAGGAAATAATTTTGCTAGAAAATTTACAATAACATAAGGCCTATTACACACATTACACTTATATTTCACTTGATATGTCTAGGTCCCATAGGATATAGGGGTGAGCCTTTCGCCATCCACCGGGCTCAATTCCAATTCCGTGCTGCTATTGTGAATTTTCTTCAGTAACTACTAATTCATCATTATACATACTTTTAAAAAACGAATGGCCAATTTCAAAGATTTCTGATAAGTCCTTGATTAGCCTCAACGAAACTTTTCGGAATAGATAAAATGTAAAATTTGTATTATAAATTTATCAGGTGGTTAAATATCTCAAACTTTAATCTGGAACTGGTGAGATTAGTGCTTATTTTATTAGAATACGATTGGTTGATACATAAAACACAGACTTTTTTGCAACTGAGGGCAAGAATCTTACTAGCGAGTGCCGGGAATGTCAGACCAAGACAAACCTCCATGTTCATGCACACAAAGATTTGTCTTGAGCGGGAATCAAACCCGCGACCTCAGCGTCGCAGGCAGGCAGAATTAATTGTTTGAAAAAAAAAATTGAAAATAAATTACATTACAGGCGAATGCACGCCAGTTAAGTAATGCTCAGACTCGAATTTACAATGTTACATTACGGGCATTAAATTTTGCGTCCTTTACCTTCCGTTCTGAGAGCACATAAACAATCCAGGATTTTTTTTTCTTTATGATACCACACTACGTTGGGTTATGCCTACGACGTAGCAGTCTATGAACACAAAACCACCTGCCACTCCACCTACCTACTAAGCTCTGCTTAGTTTGGGACGAGATGGCGTTGTGTGTGAGTTGTAAGTTGTGAGATATTTATATGTCATGCGTACTGCCCGAAGTACAATACCTCTGCATCATGCAATATTCTAAATATTCCAACACAACACTCCTTGCTTTGTTTTGACAAAAACCAGTTCGGGATTTAGTCGTTCCACTGTCATGGTAAAACTTTTCGTGTATTTATGGACGATCGGATTTAGAATAACAACGCAAAGGTTGCATGTCCCTCGGTTTGCGTTGGACAGCCATTTCTGAATTTTCCCTGTTAGGCTAGCATGACGAACGCAAGATAGATTTTGTCGCACTTTTGTCATATATTCCTATACTAAAATAGGTTATTGAGGGGGCACAATTGCTTGGCTGTCTCAATAACTATATTTTAATGCAACGGTAAAACACAAAGGTTTGTCTTTATAGATATTCATACAAATTCTGATGTTGATTGTTTTTTTTAATTGCAAACTATGTAGTTTATTTTAAACTGCACAAAAGAAAGCACATAACCTAAAAACTTAAAATTTATTATTTGAAGAAATCAAAATAGGTCGCGCAATTTAACACCAATAAACCATACCCATACCATAACATTTGTAACTTTGTATAATAATATGCAGATTTTACATAAATTAATTGTTTAACTCTACCAAGTTTAAAACTTACTACGATACATTTGCTAACACAAACTCACCAGTATCATGAAGTTTGAGCTAACAGCACTAACATGCATTAAAATTATGTACTTGCAATTAATAAGGAACAGAGAACTAGTGAGCAGGAAAACAAACATTATTTTATATTAAGCACGCGAGTTACCCAAGTTGCGTTTCTACTGCGACTACATTTTATTCTATTTTTTTATTTTTTTTTATACCACGCCCACAGCGAACGAACGTGTAGTCCACCTGATGGTAAGTGGAGTACAGCCCATGGACATCAAAAATGCACAAAAGCAGATTATAGATGCGTCGCTGCAGCTGAGGACTGCGGTGGTATGCCTCATGTGCCAGTAATTTCAGGGCCCGATCTCACCACCAAACCGGAACACAGTAATGGAAGCACTACTATTTGGCGGCAGGTTAAAGGTGAGACGGTGGTGCTGCCGCCCTCGAGCTCATTCACAAGAGCTCTACTACCAGTAAAATTCTAGTTCTATGTTTTGATACTTTCGCGATTAAAGAACAATCGAATGATTTGCATCATTCATGATCACGAGCCGACTGGTGAGCTTTAAGAAGACAGTGATGAGCTTCACCAGTTGGTTTGTGACCACGAATGATGCAAGTCAGTTCGAAACGTCGAGCAATTTAGATACGTTGTCTAATTTATTTAAAAAAATACATATATTTGGCTGTCCTCGTAGTTTTACCTACGTCAAAGGATACTACTCCGCTCCCGTGCCACGCCGTGATTTTATAAAACTTTTTTTGATAAATGGACTATCTAACACAAAAAGAATTTGCAATTTGAACTGGTCGTTTGTAAAATAAGTGCGTTGAACTAAAAAACTTATCCGCTTTTTAAAATTAGGTAGTTATATAAGGTTAATTATATTATAAAGGAGTCAGATTTACTAACATAAAGTATTTACTTGATTTTG
The DNA here is from genome assembly GCA_905147285.1 of Hypena proboscidalis. Taxonomy (NCBI): domain Eukaryota; kingdom Metazoa; phylum Arthropoda; class Insecta; order Lepidoptera; family Erebidae; genus Hypena; species Hypena proboscidalis. The sequence goes on along the minus strand of LR990130.1, from coordinate 19,533,064 downwards.
CTCGGTGTAACTAAAACTTGGGTAAGATGCAAATCTGAGTTGTAATTTATACAATGCAAATTTTGAGATGCCCGCTCTTAGCTCCTTGTTAAAAACAAATGGTATAAAGTGCAGTATAATTAATAATTTTCTACCAAAGCTTATCGCTTAAGGTTTTACTTAATTTCACCTATTATCACTGCTTCGTTGGTCTAATTGTAAGTATGCGACTGCTTATCGCGAGTTCTCGGTTCTATTCTCGAGTCAGGCAAAATTGTTATTAGGGATTTTTTTTTTCTCAATAGTAGCACGGATTAGCAACTGTGCACGGTGGATGGCGATAGACTCACCCCCTTTCACATAGCAGGTGAAATATGGGTAAGACTTCATGCTATGTATATTATTAAGTACCATTATTCACTCAGAACATCATTATTTCTCTACTCTCAGTCAATATTTGTTACACAACAGAACCCAAATAACAACAAATGCCAGCTCAAATACACTCTGTGTGAACGTCAAGCTTCTAACGTATGGCTCTTAAAAACAGCTTGATTTCAAATCCACGACTGACTTTATAAAATATTACTATTCAACGGGATAAAAAATGTTCCAAGTTATGCGTTGTTGCATTTTACTCCGCGACTGTTGATAATGTCGACAGTTCAGAAATGTATTTTTCTTTTGCTGACAAGTAACAATATGCAGTGTTTTTTTTATTTTGTTGTAAAATTTCTATTAAGCGTCTTTGTAGGTAAATACAGAATTGAAGGCAACAATTGACTAAAAACGATTGTTACATTAATAGCAACAGGCTTTCGCGTTAATGAGACGAACATACACAAACAAACAAACAAGATAATTGCGTGACCCGAATTTAAACGTTTGCAGTACGCAGATACGACAACCGTTCGTTAGTACTCGATTGTTTAAATATACATTTGAACACACACACTATGTTGCAACTGTACTGTACTGTACTGGAGAGATATTGGGCAATTTAAGGCATTTCTAAAAGCATGATTCACTGTGTGAATGCTAGCCGGGAAGTATAGCACTTTTAAAGGCAGTGTAGTTTTAAAACTTACAGGATTATTTTAAGGCTATAGCTATAGCTTAGAAATACTGTCGTCACACAATTTCTGTACTGAATATCAGCAATTTCGCCAAATTTGTAAAAAGAAAATTGAAACAATTAGAGAGTACTGGTATTCGTCTCTGTGTCACCGTATTTTTATTATAACTTGAAAAAGCGGACTTATTCTTACATAACGAATAACATAACGACACACATACCACATTTCACCTGTTATGTTTAGGTACCATGGGCTTTTCTTGTAAACTTTATTCGATGCCTGAACGTGACTTTAAGTCGAGGACCTGATTTTTTAGTTAATAGGCTGTACTTATAGATAACTGTTATTAAAATGTATTTGGTTCAATAGATAAGACCAGGTATTGTAATAAAAATGCTTGGATCCGTAGATTATCTTGATGACCGATTTGTTTGAAAGAAAGAAAGAAAGAAAGAAATGAAGAATAACGTATTTATTCTAATAAAACATACTTAATACAGCGGTGTAGAGGGTAACAATTAATAAATAAATATAAATAATAAAAATATATAAATAAAACGCAAGATACATATTTTAGAAATGGACTCCAGCTCAGCCATAATGTTACAGAGTGCTTTTAAGCTCTGCAACGCTGATATTCTGATGGAGCCGGACGGGTATACGACGGTATCAAATGTTTCTTACTGTAATGAAGAATTTTAATACTTGTAATATTTTAAAGCAAATTTTAGCTTTGCTATGCCTTTTTGTATTTTATATTATATTAATATATATTAAAATATTAAATATTGTGCCAGTAATTTCAGGGCCTGATCTCACCACCAATCCGGAACACAGTAATGGAAGCACTACTATTTGGCGGCAGGTTAAAGGTGAGACGGTGGTGCTCTCGAGCTCATTCACAAGAGCTCTACCACCAGTGAGCGTGCCTCGTATTATTGTTGGTTCAATTTGTAAATCTACCGTATGGTAATGATATCCTTGTTATACATGGTTACCGATCAACCTAAACATGTCCAGTAAAAGATAGTCTCGCGTTATATAGGCTTCCTTTGTAATGCCGGACCATCTTATACTGGAGATATATAGGTTGATGTGTACCCGTCTGTACTTACTTCTATCTACTCATATTCATACGAACGGATTATATGAAACTGATACGGAACATTTAGATATGTAATACCACGTTTATGGACAACAAAAGCCCCGACTGAATTCTTACTTTTTTTGTATTTTAATATTTTTTTCGTGAATCGGACCGAGATCAGAAGAATTTTGTTATTTTTAGCCGACTTCAAAAAAAGGAGGAGGTTCTCAATCCCTCTGTATTTTTTTTTTGTTTTTTTCCTCATAACTTTCGACTGGGCGAAGCGATTGTAATGATACTTTTTTATTTGCAAGGCTTCCCGTGTGGTTCTATTTCAATTTGGTTCAGTTTTGTCAATGGCACCCATGAGAACACCATATAATTAGGGCATTTTTGTAATTGAAGACGGTTTTTTTTTTGAATATTATGTATTTTATGCTATATCAAGCAGGTACATAAAATCGATCTCAGTCGTTAACAAAGGGTCCTATTTGACTTAGTTAGTTTGATGGTCTAACTAAAATTATGAGATAGATAGATAGATAGATAGAGAAAACTTTATTTGCACATCAAATTTGTAACAAACATACAAAGAAATAGGTACTTAAAACTATAACGTACAAAGGGCGGCCTTATCGCTTGACGCGATCTCTTCCAGGCAACCTTAGGATGGACATAACAGAATGGATATTTGCGGTAGTTTATTGCATTGGATTTGTTGTTTCTTTTTATCTTTTTAATTTTGCTCAAGGCTTGTCAAGATTAAAGACTAAAATAAAATGAGGTTGCTATTAAACCTCTTTTTTCATGTGAGCTACTTAAATATTACAGGTGGCAACATCCCTAATACGAAAGCAGTGACGTAGGGCTCGTCAGACTATTAAAGTATGCATGTATGCTGGATTGGTCTTGCTAAAAATATTTTATGCCAGCTATTTTTGGACGGGCAAGCCAGCCTTGACATAATTATTATATCAATAAATGATAACGTTAGTTGAAATAAAGCTTTGAATTAAGTATGCTGTTAGCCAGCGAGCCAGTCAATCAACTTTTAAAGGCCCTTATAAAGCAATTATTTTTTTATGGTGGATATGGATACGCTAACCTATAAGATACCTATTTACCTTTGAAGTGACCCAGATTGTACTGATGCGGAAACACGAACTTAGGCAGGGCGTTTCTTTGTTTGGCAGTTCACATAAGTAATATTGAAGAGAAGTTTACTGGTGGTAGAGCTCTTGTGAATGAGCTCGAGGGCGGCAGCACCACCGTCTCACCTTTAACCTGCCGCCAAATAGTAGTGCTTATGGCACTAAATTACTGGCACATGAGGCATAACACCGTAGTCCTCAGCTGCAGCGACGCATCTATAATCTGCTTTTGTGGATTGCTGATGTCCATGGGCTGTACTCCACTTACCATCAGGTGGACTACACGTTCATTCGCTGTGGGCGTAGTATAAAAAAAAAGTGCCTATTTATGCTTATATTTTTTAACCTAATGTACTTATCTTAAGGACTGTAGAAATAAGGTTGGTATACTCCAAATTTTTCGATAAGAAAAACTCTAATCCATGTCTAAATCAAAATTACATTAACGTTAGATTGGAATTGCGCCAAATCTCTCCTTGCAGTGCGATATATCTCAGGTTTATTACAATTTCAACACTCGGTTAAGTCACCTGCATACAGGGTGGAACCTTGAGGGTGGCTGAAGTTCGCATGACGGGAATATATTGTCAAGTTTTATATTATAACGGAGTTTTGACATAGGTGTTACACGTGGGATTTCGTTTTGTGCCGTGGAGCAGAAGCAAATAATTTGTATAAAAAATGCACATACACACATAAAATGTACAAAAATAATGTTTTGATATTATATTTTAGATATGCCTTGATTTTTATTTATTGATGCACGTAATAAGGGTTGGATTTAATTCAACCATTTGATGAAAGATTGTTATATTTTATGGATTTACAAGTTGATTTTCTTTTCAAAAATATTCGCTTTTAAGTAATTCTTCTAGATCTAAATACAGATAGAACATGAATTACAATAGTTACAGTAAACTATTTTCTGGATTTTATTATTTAATTTTAACATGATACTACTCTCCTTCTGTAGAATATCGCTGCAAAATCATAATACCCTTGTCAACATTTATGCAAAATTCTAGTACAGCAAATGTCACGTGGCCTTATAAGAGACACATTTAGTTTACTTTTCTTTTATAAAATACATTTAGATAGCGTGTCTTGTGTCTAGACATAATGTGTTGACAAGCACGTTAGTTTAAAGTATGTTCCATCTCCAAGACAGGTAATATGGGACACCTGTCTACGCAAATGTATGCTTTTAAAAGTAGAGTCCATCCGAAATAAAAAATGCGGATTGAAAATGGACGTTGTTTCAACAGAATTGAATATTTATATTGTGAAATTCAGTCGTAATGGAAACGAAACCTTGATGTCGTCTGTGTGTAAATGCATTTCATACATTCGATACAAAATATAGGAGTTTGGGATATGAAATAAAGTTAGTGGAACATTTGCAAATTGTGGCATTTCCGGCAGGAGATAGTGAATTTAAGCTACAATTAAGTATACCTAAATGAATCGACAATAGACGCATGCTTCATTTTGAACTAACTGTTTCGTCCGCCCACGCTTTCGTCTGGAATTCCATATTGCTATGCTATTTTCTAACAAATTGAGGAACTTCCCTCATACTCATTCAAATCCAAATTTACTCCCTAGGGCATTGGAATTTTCAAAAAATCCATCTTAGTATTAATCTATGTCGTGTAGAAACTATGTGCATTCAGAGTTTTGTGAAAGGCCATATAAACCTCTAAGGCTATATAGGCCTTTACTGACATACCACGTGAGCGGCGCCGCAAGCGGTGCTGCGATTCAGAAAGAGAAACCGTCGGTTTTGAAAAAAATGTGCAACCTTATCCTCATATGAATATGGTCAATATTAGATTGACAGAAATTCAAGTTTTGTGTGATTCCATTTATGAAATACGCAAGTTCATGCTCGTAGTGTAATAAGGTACAATCCGTATAATAATGTTAATCAAAAGATATCGGTAAAATTTTTAAAGCAAATTATAGCTTTGATATGTCTTTTTGTATTTTATACAAATATTAAGGTTGAAAAATTAAGAATCATTTACCCGGGGGGTGCAGGTTAGAGTCCTGTTGGATTTAACCTTAATTTTATTAATTTATTTATTATTTTATTTCAGATTTACATCCATAGCTTGTTAGTAAAAAATATCTTATGATCTATTTTAATTATTTTTAATTTTAATATATATGTATTATTTCCATTTTTATCTTACTTTAAATAATATTATTTTGCCATCAATATGTATGTATGTACAGTGACGCACAACTGGACAGTTTACCCTCTCCAGTATGTAGTCTCTCGTCTCGTCTAGTTTAGAATTAATATTGTATAAAAATGTTTTTGTTTTTTTTTTATATTTCAGCTGATATGGTTTATCTTTTGTAATGCTGACATGGTAAAATCTATTAAATAGCACTAAAACGCGCTTTCCCTGTATTGGTTGACTATCGGATTTGGAAGCATAACAGAAAGGTTCGTGCCGTGGACTGTTTGCGTCGGACAGGCATTTCCGACGTTTGTCGGATGTTTAGCCAAATAGCCTGTGGGTATAGGAAAAGTTATATTATGTTTTTTTCTGCGTAATTTTACCGTGTTTAATAAAAATAAACAGTTTTAGCCGAAAGCATTTTGCTCAGTGTAGTGTAGTTTATCTATATAGCAAGGGTCGAACTAGGGGGACTAACAAAAGACAAAGATGCGCCTCCTGCGACTAACGAATTGAAACGTTTCTGGTCCCGCGGTGATGCTTACGTGATTTTTCTCAATTGCGTACATTCATTTGTAAGAAGTCTTTGAAAACTTCAGTGCTAAAAAGACACATAGAAATATATGGTACAAAGTTATAGGCTATTTAAAACTCATAGCTAGATGTAAAAGCTGTTATTTCATTTTTAGGGTTCCGTAGCCGAATGACAAAAAACGGAACCCTTATGGATTCGTCATGTCTTTCCGTCTGTCCGTCCGTATGTCACAGCCACTTTTTCCGTAACTATAAGAGCTAAACTGTGTTAACTTGGTAAGTAAGTATTCGGTAAACCGCATTAAGGTTTTCATACAAAAATAGAAAAAAAACAATAAATTTGGGGTTCCCTATATATATATACTTCAAACTGAAACTCATTTGTTTTTTCATCAAACCCATACGTGTGGGGTTCTCTATCTATGGATAGGTCTTCGAAAATGATATTGAGGTTTTTAATAATTTTTTTTTCTAATATGCATAGTTTGCGCGAGAGACGCTTCCAAAGTGGAAAAATGTGTCTCCTCCCTCTCCCGTAACTTGTAAAATAAGAGAATGATAAATGTAAATGTTTTTTTTAAATGACTAGTCACATGCTGGTTTTCGTTGATAACTAAAGTTACTTAAATACAACCATCATAATTATTTGCTTACCCATAGTTCACCCCTCTTAGTAAATATTTGCAACAAACACAAACATATTTATTTCTAACGGAATACTCAGCTTGAAACATTGTGTGAGAATGTCAAGCTTCAGACTTATGGCTCTTAAAAACAGATTTATTTCAAATCCACGGCTGACTTTATAAAATATTACTTTCCAACGGGATATAAATGTTTGGAACTCAGAGGAAATAATCTATAGAGACCGATGCATACACGCTAAAACGTTCAAAATTAAGCGGGTATAACCACCGCGAAATGCAAAAACCGCTGTCAGTGTCAATTATCATCTCTAACAGATGTCATTTTTGAGTGAATTTAAAAAAAACATTTTGTGTTGAATAATGGCGTGTTATGCTATGAAAATATGCAGGAATTATAAAAGATATCCAAATACATCTTACCCAATCTCCTTCTATCGGTAAGTAATCCAAAACTATCGTTTTCGTTATTAAAAAAAAAACAACGAATTCTGACATTTTGTCACGATACCCACGCGTTTTTTTTTTATAGTACGCCCACAGCGAACGAACGTGTAGTCCACCTGATGGTAAGTGGAGTACAGCCCATGGACATCAACAATCCACAAAAGCAGATTATAGATGCGTCGCTGCAGCTGAGGACTACGGTGTTATATCTCATGTGCCAGTAATTTCAGGGCCTGATCTCACCACCAAACACAGTAATGGAAGCACTACTATTTGGCAGGATAAAGGTGAGACGGTGGTGCTGCCGCCCTCGAGCTCATTCACAAGAGCTCTACCACCAGTAAAAAGTGTTGCCAAACCTGCATTTACCCGTATTTCTGTTTTATATTTATACAATATATACAAAATTTACAGCTGGTTTCAATATGCTGCTTGTCGATTTACTTGCTTTACAGAATGTTACAAAATTAACTGTAAAGATTATACAGGGTGGCCTGGTATAGGATAAGGTTCCAAGCAAAAAAACGTTTATTTACGAGCTCAAATTTCTTTTCATAAAAATTACATTTAAAAATTATTTATCGTTATAAATTGTTTAAATATCAAACAAAATGTTTAACATATTACAAATAATATCTACATAACATTAATTACTACAGTAAGATCTACGATTATATGCCTCATTTGCCAATAATTTCAGGGTCTAATCACAACACGGAACACAAATTCCACTTTTTCCAATTCCACAGTTAATATAGCATTATATCACCCGGCCTATTCTTACAAATCTAAAACACCTCATTCATTAAAATCCGTTCATTAGTTAAGGCGCTGCAGTGGGACATTCATACATACATAGAATGCCAAAATCCCTTGCTTTTGGCTTCGCCGTAGTCGGGTAGAAAAAAAAGCAATTGACCTTATTCTTGTAATCTTTATTCGATAGCTGAACGTGACTTTAGGTGAGCACGTGATTTTTTGGCGGTATTACCGGCAACGAAGCTCGTAACTGGTATCACAATAGAGTATTAAATTTATCGATGAGATGTGTATCTCGTCAGTCATTAAAATTTAGGAATGAAAATTGTTCTGTAAAACCCTTCTTGTATGACTTTTTCTAGAACTAAAACTATAAGATATAAGAAATTTCAAAAATAAAACACGCTCTGCTCGATTGTATAATTGGATAAATAAAGAAATATATTGTGTATAAAAAATAACCATATTATACATGCAAAAAGAATGTACTAAAAAAACCGACTTCAAAAAGTAGGTAAACTAAAAAGCAAAAAATAAATTTACTTCGCACAAAATAATACGTTTTTTCATTTAGTTAAATAGAAATTATTAAATAATTATTTTATAATTCTGAAGTCGGTGCCAAGTAAAAACAACCTTTCTACAATATCAAATTACAGTTCACACAAAAAGGGAGGCGTAGTTGTGCTAGTGCGCGGTCGCCCAGTATTGGTACTTAATTGAGAACCTCCTCCTTTTTTTAGAAGTCGGTTAAAATGGATCAAGCCTCTTACTTATGAGGAAACGGAAGAACTCCTTAAACCATCCACGCAACCTAAACTGTCACACACAGGCACTCAAACACACATCACACACACACATACACACAAAATGTATTTATGTCAATCTTGTCTGTAATATTATCTATTTACCTATGTCTAAATTATTAATATTTTTCTTTTTATTTTATTTTTGTTATGGAAGAGCGGAGTCTTCTAACACGGGCAGTGTTTGCTTAAAAGAAGGCTTTAATCACAAACTAATTGGTGTAAAAAAAAGTATTCAACAAAAAAAATAAAAAGTATTCACGGTTCAAGGATCACGGATACTTTACCAAAAAAGAGCTTTTCTTTGTTTTTAAGCCGACTTCAAAATACCTTAGTTTAATAGTTCTTGAAGTCGTTGCTAGATAGTAGATTTCAATTGGAAGAAAATGATCACACAGACTTCTATCAGCCGTAAACAAAGTGTCCCAGATATTTAGTCAACACATTTTTTTTAAACATTGCAAGTTTGTAGGTTGAACTAGAATATGGGATCGTTATTTAACCTCTTTTTTATTAGGTGTGAGCTATTTAAATATTAAAGGCGGTAACATCCCTAATATCAAAGTAGTAAAGTTGGGCTCGCCAGATTATTGAATATGCATGTATGCAGGATTAGTGTCTTGCTAAAAATATTATTTTCCAGCTATTTTTGGACGGGAAAGGCTGGCGTTGACATATTATTGTATCAATAATTAATTACGTACGTTAAACACTCTGAGTTACCATAAAGAAGCTGTGAGGCAGTCAGTCAACTTTTAAAGTTAGCCTTTAAAAGTTTTTTACACAAATTATGTTTTTTTATGGTGGAATAGCACGCGTTTAACCACGATCTCACCTGATGGTAAGTGATGATACGGTGTACGGTGTACTCGCTTACTTATGTGATTCCTGTTTACTCTTGCTTTGAATAGACCCTAATTGTATTCATGTAAAAACACAGTTCCACTCTTTAACAGTTCGCATAAGGAATATTATAGCTAAGTGCTCAGGAGGTCACTTATCTATCTTTTGTAATATTTTTGAACTTAAATCAGTATTTTTTTATTAATTGAATGTAACTCTCTTCAAGCACTGAAAAATTGAGCGTACACTCTATCATTTTCCAATAAAGAAAATGATTTACACATGTCTTCATAAATACATTCTAACGTACGGTTGGAATTGCGCCAAATCTCTCCTTACAGAGCGATATATCTCAGGTTTATTATAATTTCAACACTCAGTTATGTCACCTGCATACAGGGTGGAATCTTGAAGTTTGCGTGACAGGAATATATTGTCAAACTTATATTTTCAGACACGAAATTTCACACGTGAGATTTGGTTTTGTTGTGTGGTGAAGTGTTAGAATGTTTTGGTTTTCTGTAGTGACTATCAAGCCGAATTATTTCATAAAATATTAAAACAAACTTTTAAATCATATTACATTTTGTGAAAAATTATTTATTATTTTTGTAAAAATATAAAACTTAAGTAGTTTTAGAGATATAAAATTATATTTAGAAATTATTACGCATAAATTAATTTTATATTTACTTGATTTTGGTGCATTTCTAGCAAATTGAAGCCAGGTAGGCCATGTCTGAGATGCCAGTTTAAAAAAATCTATGAAGTATGCTCCTACACAAAAAAAAATACTGTAAACTGTAACTAATAAAAATACTATCGAACAGAAAAATTTAAAAATAATAGTTAAAAAAAACTAAAAAAAACACGTTTTGAAAGTACTTCTAACTAAAAAGTGAAAAATAATTCCTAATTATGAAATATTTCATAATTTGAATAACATAGTAGTAGTAGTAGGTAGTATAACAGTATTAAAACTTAAATGTGCAATAGATAGCTTTTATATTAAATTGACCTCTTTCTCATGCAGTGTCTGTTCATTGAACATTTTCATGATACGAAGTGCTTTATTCTGAAAAGCTTAAATAACACCCGCAAACAGACGCACCTCCACATTTTACAATAAATCTGTGGGGTGTGGATAATGCCACGTGTCACGCAATGCCACTATTTTTTAAATAATGCCCATACAATGTACAAAACTTGTGTTTTGATATTTTATTTTAGGTAGGTATTTGATTTTTATTTATTTACGCACGTAACTAAGGTGAAAGGTAAACAAAATAATTTTATTCTAGCGTTTGATTAAATATTGTTATATTTTATTGATTTTTGTAGATGTTACAAATTTTTTCAAAGATGCTTTTAAGTAATTTTACTACAGTATTTCACATACGTATAGGACATTTTGTCAGTTTAATTGGCTCTCTACCATATGTTTACGTAGAATACTAGAGTTCTTTGGACACATCGCCGGTAAAGATGGCTACAATCTCGAGCAGCTAATAGTAACGGGCAAAATCGACGGCAAACGTCCTAGAGGTCGCAGCCCGACTAGATGGTCGGACCGAATCCGCTCTGGCCTCAATCTGAATCTACACGAGGCACTGCACGAAGCCAAGAACAGGAGCGGTTGGAGGAGTGTCATCAGAAGCAAAGTGATGCACCATCGGAGGAATCACGAGCCTCAGCAATGAGGAGTACGACGCGAGGAGGAATTGTATCATTTCCTTGATTGTTAAACTGGATTATAAAATTTCGACAAGATACTACTCTCCTTTTGTGGAATATTAACGATTATAATTTTTACCTTAACAGTTCGATTATAATTGATCTAAGCTTCGAAAATTCAAATCATATTATTTAGATGATTTTTATTTGCTCTGTAATTATAATGTTTGTTGACGTGTTCAAGCACCCCTTGGGGTTATGAAAATAAATGATTTGACTTTGACTTTAAATAATCATATTGCCCTTAGTGTCAAAATGTATTTAATATTCTAATTAAACAAATGGTATGCTGCTACACATTTGGTTAACTTATCCTTATTTTGTTTTCTTCGCTTTTATAAAATACATTTAGGTAGCGTGTCAAGTGTCTAGACATAACGTGACAAGCAGGTTGGTTCATAGTAGGTTTCATGTGAAGACTAAATTTTGTTTAAAAGAAAATGAGGTTACACATGTCTACACAAATGTATGCTTTCTAAGTAAAGTCCAGCACGAAAGGTCAACGATCTATGAGAAGTCTAAGTACCGGTTGCAATAAAATTCGCTGGTGGAAGACCTCTTTTGAACGAGTTTAAGGGCTAATGCACCACCTTTAACCTACCATCAACTATGTTTTGAGTTTGAATTTTAAAATTTCTTTATTGGCATAAATAACTTTGAGTAAGTAATAACTGTTGTTACACTAAGTAAATAAAGTTTTACACTGTGTTTTTACCACACTAAAAACGCCTCTCAAAAACTTGGGACTGATTAATAGAATGTTAAAAATTAAATAATTTGTTAATACATACGGTAGTAGAAAAATTACATACACTATTGATTATAGATTGCATTTGATACACTTGTAACTTCACAACACAAACTTTACGCCAATAAAAGCTACGTAAATATTCCTTAATTAAAAATCGTTCGCAGTGATCAATATATTTTTACTAATAAACCTCTGCAAGTGGGTAATAAGTTAAAAAGTTACTCCCGCGCAGTAAGGAGCTCGCGTTCGGAGCTCGGCCGCTTGACGTCATCGCTATGCAGTACATAGTGATGGGGCAAGCGGTAAGTGAGTACCTGTCGATATAAGGTAGGTCTTTGTGTCTTTACGTTAACTATGTAGTAGTGCTAATTCTACTGTATTCTGTTTTGGTGAAAACAATAGACTCTCAAATCACTAGGAACATGAGGTATACCATAGTCATCAGATAAAGCGATGCGTGTGCGATCGCGACGATCGACGATCTAGCTATCATGAATCCACGAAAACGCAGAGCACTTTATTGGCACATTTAAAATAAAATGAATTATGTAAGTAATAAAGCTCTTCATTTCACAAACATTCAGAGATCAGTTTTCATATCCTTAATTCAATTTACAATGGCTTCCATTATTCTGTAGCAGTAACAAAAACGTTGCATCGAACAAAAGCCCGTCTATGTCGTGACGTTACAATCTGGACTCGATCATGTGTGAATCGAGCTTTATTGGATTTATTAAATACGTCTGTTAATTAAAGCCTGTGATGGAGCGGACTCCAAAGAGCTGTGAGATAGCGGATGTGTAATTGAAATTGAGTTTTATTTTAATAAAGTTTACGTGCATTTCTGAGTGCACGAGACGTGTTAAGGGTTCCGTTGTACAAGGATCCCTTATAGTTTCGCCCTGTTTGTCTTTCCAAGGCATAGCTTCGAAACCGTTAGTGCTAGAAAGCTGATATTAATGATAACTATATCAAAAAAGTAGTAAAATTAAATCTTAAAAATATGGGTTCTGTTATATAAAGTGGGGAGATTTTTTCTGTGGCTTATCCCATAGTGTGGGGCATCGTTTAATATTATAGGTCTTTCAAAAACATTTAGGATTAATTAAGACAATTTTTTGACTTAGAAATCCGTATGCGATCGTTTTCAGTTTAATACCACAGAAATTATGCCAATACCGTCCTTAAATTAAATGACAACAGATATGAACTATAGACTAAAGACTGATGTAGGTGAATGAGCAAAATCTAGTGTTACAAATCAACTTCAAACCGCTCATTAGGTGTATCATGTGTCATGTTTATGTGTGTACGTGTGCATGAATGCATAACGTATGACTAATGAGTTATGCGTCTGCATTTGCACTTTATGCGTGGCCGTTAATGTGTTTGAGTTCTAGCTGACCATTCGTGTGTTATGTGTGGTGTGTAAATTTGGAGGTTAATAAACAAACAAGTATCTCGATACGGACATAAATATAAGCCGCCACGAAATCGCCACGGATACAAAACGAACTTCTACTTTGAAATAATTGAATTAACCTAACGTTTACCAATTTACTAATCAAATCAAATCAAATCATTTATTTCCATGGGCCCCAAGGGGCGCTTGAACACGTCAAAACAAACATCAAAATACAAAAATTATAAAATTAAAATAAAACTTAGCTAACTAAATTATAATACTTATTGTAATAAAATGATTTAACACCGGAGCTTAAATTGACTTTAATTCAACTTAGAGATATGAATTAAAATCAATCCAAGTACCAGCTCCGATGGGTATTGCATCATGAGAAGAGCTGGTGACAAACTCATGTGCACCATCTTTTCAAATAATTCATACAATATTTATTTAATTACTGTTTATCTATTTTAGTGCCTTGATGGTCTAGTGGTAAGGGTATGCGCCTCTCACTACGACGTCTCGGGTTCTATTCCCGGGTCAGGCAAAGTCTTATTTGTGAACTTTCTGTCAGGAACATAGAGTAGATAGTAGAGTAGAGTATTCTTTATACAAACCAAATATATACAGTTTGACAAAGATAAAACTTAAGATAAGATAAGATAAGATAAGATAAGATCATTTATTTTGCTAACACATGGTACAACAAGGTCTTACAATTAAATAATGTTCAACATGTTTTTATCACATTTACATTACACGCAAAAATTATTTTCAAACGTACAATGGGCGGCCTTATCGCTACAAAGCAATTTCTTACATAATATAACATCACGCCTACATTAGGTTAGGAGGTGTACAACACCCACACTTCACCTGTTATGTTTAGGTCCAATGAGATAGGGGTTGAGCCTATCGCATCTACCGGGCACAATTCCAACTCCGTGCAGCTATTGTGCATTGCCTGGGGCAATTTCACAAATAACACTTTGCCCGACTCGCGACTTGAACCCGAGACCTTGCAGTGTGAGGCGAATACGCTATCCACTAGACCATCGAAGCATTTACAATACAAAAGAGACAATGCAAAAAAATAACACAGAATACTTTTAATTTGCTATCTAAATTTCATAACTCATAACTTATTTATTGGTAAAAAATATTACACGTCAATACATATTATTATGTTTTCATCAAACAATCCATTTGCATATTGACAAATCAATTAATTATTGGAAAAAAATTATAATGAAAAAAGTAATCAAATAATAATAATACAATGCAAAATGTCAAATACAATCGTGATTGAGATTCACAAGTCAATACAAAAAAATAAATAAAATTCAAAAATTTTAATAAATAATTATCATAGATTTCAGATATATAAAGTCAAAATTAATTTTTAAATGTTATCAATTCATCAACAGAGTAGAATGCATGCATCTTCTGAGACGATTCTTAAAACTGTCTAGAGTTAAGGCACTTATTACAGTTTCGGATAATTTATTGTAAATTGTCGGACCCATGACATGACTTGTCTTGGACGTTTTTGTAAGCGTTCGGGATACAACGGATAGCTTCTCTCTATTACGAGTGCAGTAGGACGGATAGCTTCTCTCTATTACGAGTGCAGTAGGAGTGTGTACTGCCATGTTTCTTATGCAGGCATGTTCAATCTTCATAGATTGATCGTATTGTGACGACCGGATGTCGGAGTGGGTAGTGTACCTGCCTGCGAAGCCGAGGTCGCGGGTTCGATTCCCACTTAAGACAAATCTTTGTGTGCATGAACATGGAGGTTTGTTTTAGTCTGGGTGTTTCTATGTATAATAGGTATGTATCAGTTATTCTAGAACCCATAGTACAAGCTCTGCTTAGTTTGGGACTAGTTGGCGTTGTGTGTGAGTTGTCAGATATTATATTATTATTATATTATATTGTATGTTTTTTAAAATATACTACGGACCTAGATATTACAAAAGATAATAGAGGTTAATTTTAAATGAACAGAGGAATTTTCCGGTTCTGTATAATGTTTCGGTTCATTATTATTCCCGGAAATCGGCCGCTCATTAATGGCTATAGATAGAATATAAACAGGTGCAGCCTAACGTCAGCCATTATAATTAAAGCAAGGTGTTGATAACACGAGTAAAATATTGCATTTACGGAGTAGATAACATTTTACAACTTTTACATAACATAACATAACATAACAACACGCCTATATTACCCGGAAGGGTGTGGCAGAGGTATACATCACCCACACTTCACCTGTTTTATTTAGGTAGGTTCCATGGTATAGGCAGTGAGCCTACTGCCATCCACCGCGCACAATTTCAACTCCGTGCGACGAAAAGTTCTCAAATAACACTTTGCCCGACCTGGGATTTGAACCCGAGACCTCAAGGTGAGAGGCGCATACGCTTACCACTAGACCATCGAAGCAGACAAGAATTGTAAAACTTTTAAATAACTTTTTAGTCAGTTAAAGCGCACCACCGACCGTCAGTGCGTAGGGTCGGTCACGACATAATTCGTTTAATAAAGTAATTAAATAAAAGAGTACGAGACCTTGCTCTAGTTATTTTTATACATATATCTTTTAAACATACACAAGTTTAACACATCATTTAAAAAAAAAAAAATCATTTTTGTAACATTTAATATAAGTATGACAATCGATTATTTTTATAAATGCAGATATAGCGTGATATATAGCACTATCCACACCTTAAACATAAAAAAACACTAATATTTCACCACAAAACCGAATCTCACGTGTGAAACCTCTATCAAAACTCACTTATAAAATATAAGTTTGACAATATATTGCCTTACGCAAACTTCTACTGCCTTAATGATTCCACACTACGAGTGAAATTATTATATATCTGAGATATATCGTATCTCCTGTGTAAGGAGAGATATCGCGCTATTCTAACAGTACGTTAGAATATGATTTTTATGAAGACTTTCCTAGAAAAAAAAAGTGATATGAGACCTATCCGACGAGTGAATAGCGGAGTTGGTAGTGTAATTGTCGTGGGTTCGCTTCTCACTCAAGGAAAATTCTTTGATTACATAAGTAAAC
Source organism: Hypena proboscidalis (assembly GCA_905147285.1). NCBI lineage: Eukaryota > Metazoa > Arthropoda > Insecta > Lepidoptera > Erebidae > Hypena > Hypena proboscidalis. Next base: position 19,516,565 of record LR990130.1, on the reverse strand, counting down.
ATGGATTGACACTCGGACCAAGACCGGACGGTCTTCTTTCCGCGTGTTAATTAAAGAATTGTTTTATTTATTTTTTGGTTAGAATTATTTATTCCAGTATAGAACAAGCTGAGCTTAGTTTATAACTAGATGCTGTTGTGTGATATTTATTTATTTACCTACTCTTTTCTATTAACTTTCACATTCAACTTGTCCGTGGCTGGGTACACTTATTTAAAGGTGATTTACCCATCTCGTTCCCATCAAATCCTTTTAATAATTTATAAATTAGGAACTCGTAACTATTAAGCATTATTTAAAAATTTACTGGCATAGCTTACGTTTATGCCAAATGCCCGGGCAAGAGCAGAAAAATGATTTTTTTTCTGGAACGGGACACACACTGGTTCCAGATAAAAGCACGCGATAAAACACGATTATCTACAATACTATTTTGCTCAATTTCAAATATCACTCTCAACAACAGAACATTGTATGTATTCAAATGTATATTTAAACAATCGAGTACTAACGAACGGCTGTCGTATCTGCGTACTGCAAACGTTTATATACGAGACACGCAATTATCTTGTTTGTTTGTTTGTGTGTTCGTCTCTTTAACGTGAATGCGATTCTGTAAAGCCTGTTGCTCTTAATTGTTCTCATTGTGATCTTTATAAATAAGACTTTAAAGCACAAAGCTTAGGCGAAAATAATGTGTGATAATAATACACATATCGCAATAAAAAATAGTTATGAAGGGAGCAAAGGCATGTGATTAAAAGAGTGATCAGTTTTTTTTTAATGATGTTTCTAAGCAATTAGATACGTCATAAAGATTACAATCTAGTCTAGATATAACATTAGAGACTAATGAGTAATTTAATTTTGACCTAAGCTACTAAATTAATTTATGCTAAGAATATGTCCATTAACATCTATCTTAATGTCTCTATTATCGAAAATAACACTTTGTTATTGTGTTCTTTTAAAGTAGCACTAAACCACTTGAAGCACTTATTTCACTGAACTAGCTCAAAAGAGTGATCAGGTGTTGGTGGAATGACAGGGAGAGATAGGCCGAAGAAAAGATGGATGGATGGTGTCAAAGAAGGTATGAAAGAGAACGGAGTGAGTTGAAGTGCGACAGCTGACCCCAAATAAAATGGGATAAGGGCAGGAAGAAGAATATGTAAATAAAAGTAATATGTTAATTTAGGTTATAAGTTTTATATGGTTATAGGTTGAATACTTATCCGTTACGTAGTTTTTCTGTGAAATAGACATAACTATCCACATAGAAATATTAGCCCTGTATCTAATACATGTCCCACTGCTGAGCTCGGGCCTCTTCTCTTGATGAGAAGGGTTAGGCCATAGTCCACCACGCTGGCCAAGTGCGGTTTGGTAAAATTCGCACTCGCTCGAGCAATTTATTTTAGGTGCTCTCATGCATGCGGGTTGCCTCACAATGTTTTCCTTTACCGTTAGCGATAATTTATATGATAAATACACACATATCGATAAATGTCTATTTCGATCGATATAGAGAGGTGTGTGCCGTGGGTTAGCTTTTTTTTTTCTTTTATTCCACTGAGGTGGCAAACAAGCATACGGCCTGCCTGATGGTAAGCAGTTACCGTAGCCTACGGACACTTGCAACGCCAGGGGCATCACGCGTGCGTTGCCGAACCTTCAAAAACCTATTTGCTCTCTTTTTAAAGAACCCCATGCTGTAGTCTCTAGGAAAAACCTTGGCAGGGAGCTCATTCCACAACTTTATCGTGCGCGGGAGAAAATTCCTCGCGAACCGCACTGTGCGCGACGATATTAATTTTAGTTTGTGAGGATGAGCTCGCTGTCGATGGCGAGAGGTACGTTGGTAAAACGTAGCCGTAGGTACCATGTCAAACAGTTCTTCAGAACACAGCCCATTATACAGGCGGTAGAACACACAAAGGGAGGCTAGGTCTCTCCTCAGACTGAGAGGCTCGATACCGTCTGTGAGCTTGGGATCGTCGTTAGTACCGGCGACCTTTGAATTCGCAGTCCTACGGTCTCCCACTCGGCTATCGCTGCTTTTTAATATCCACATATCCGCACTATATTTCCCATTATTCAGTAGATAGGGACACGCAATTATATTATTTGTTTGTGTGGGTTCCTCTCATTAACGTGAATTTAATTCTGTAAAGCCTGTTGCCATTAATTCGCGGTTTGTTTTATTGTGTTTATTGTAATCATCATAAATGAGAGAAATGACTGTTGTGGTTTGGTGAATATTATGTGCGTTTGCAATTAAGTATTTAATGTGTTTAATTGGACATTATTAAGTGTTGATTTTAGCATTGCAAATGGACGTGATCGTGAAAATAACTATTCACGCATTTATTGTAATATGGAAATATGTTAACAAATTAGAAAGTATCTATAAGGTTATTCCAGACCGTAAGCATTGGCTTATACAGATTCAAATATTATACCAGTGTGGGGGGAGAATAGCTCATTCCTGATATATTTTTAAACATTATTTGAATATATTTAATGTTAAAGCTTTGAAGTTTTTTATAGATAGAAGAAACGGACCTCAAATTTTAAGGTGGCAGACAAAAAACAATTGAAAACATAACTTATTAAAATTGAAAATTTTTCGTTCGCGCTCAGGGTTACAAGTAAAATCGCTTTATTATAACATTTTTCTGTTGTTCAAAACAAAACGTAAAATATTAATCTTAGTAATTTTTTGTTCATACTTTATTTAGATTTCCATAAAGTCATAGAAAGAAATTAAAAGTAAATAATAGAATTGAAAGTTGCTGGTAGGTGGATATTGGTATGGAGCTATATCTGTGGTATGGAGGCTATTTATTATAAACAACAACACTGTCAGTTTTGGCCTTAACAATCCATGAGTGGCTATCACTTAAATTGTGCAGAATTGCTGTAAAAATTGGTAGTTTGCTTAAAAAAAATACATTGTCAGATTGAAGTGCCTTTAATGATGCTAACTAGGCGACAGCCTCAGACACGTATCAAATGTGTCAGAACTATTGTATTTAAGATACTTATATAAATTATCCGTGTCCGTTATCCATTTTCGGAAAAAAAATATAATTGTCACGTTTAAAGTGAATGGAACATATTAAAGAACCTGCTCCCCCCTTGGGCATTTACTTAAGGGATGCAGGTTCGAACTTCCTTATTATTTAACCTTAATATTGTATAAAATATGATTGTTAATATATTACGGCACTCGTGGGCTGCAGCTGAAAATCAGCGTTAGGTGACTGTAGTTCATTGCAGTCACTTAGCATTATGCTGAGCTGCTGGCCTTTTGGTACAGACTGTATAACTGTATTTGATCGTATTTCCTGAATTGTTTATTTTATGTTTTGTGCCAATAAAAATTTTCTTTCTTTCTTTTCTTTCTTTCTATAACTTGCTGCCCATCCTGCCCCATTTTCCATCCCCTACCGTAGCTTATACATGAGTGTGCGCGTGTGTATGCGTTTTGTGTGTGATATTTTGTGTGATTTCCTTATAAAAAACGTTCATTAATTTAAAGTATCGGTTTATATGCCAGAAAATAAAATCACTTTCTTTGTATGATCCCAAATATTTGCCGTTAATGGTTAAAAGAAAATGCTTCAGATCTTCAAAATGTAAGGAAAATATCTCACATCATTAAAATATTCGTGTTGAGCTGAAAAGAGTAACGAAATTGAAATGGAGTGTGGGATGAATGAGGGATCTTTTAAATTATGCGTGTCTTTTCGTCCAGATACCATAAAAATATTTTGAAAAACAACACATCTTTTGAAAAATTTGAATGTGGAGATATATTTTTTTCAAATAACTTTTTCTTTTTTTTTAACTGTTGGAAATGAGCATTGGCCAGGTCTAAAATCAGTGATTTTAATAAATAGCCCTCTGTCGTATTCACTTCATATTTACATTTCATTTAAATCGTTAATACTTATAGTATGGAAATGTAGTTACAGTAGAAAAATTCATAGTTCATTAACTCAAGAGCTCACTATAAAAAAGTAAATTTACTTCTGCTCTCTAGTTATCTGGTTTATTTATTTTTCTCTTTTGTTAACTCTCCAGTGATTGCGAGTAATTTTAATGGATGTAGAGCTGTAGTGTTTAGCTAACACTTTATGTTGAGTTTGTGTTCGTATTTTTTTAAGTCAGAAATAGTTTAAGAATTAATAATGAAAAGACTGCAAACTGCATATGAACTGATTTGTTGTGTAAGAAGAATAAAAATAGAATTGTCAGCAAATCGTCGTTTAAATGTTCACTATTTCACTTTAATATTAAATTTCATAATACACTTAAAATCTTAATGATATAAAATCTTCATAATAATTTGTATCTGATACAAATTATATCAATTACCTAAACCAAATCATAACTCTATCTTGTAATTTTAAACACCGTAGCTTGATGTTTCTTTTAAGAGCTACATTTATTCTTAGACAGTATTGATTAGCATTATAATATTAAAAACAGTCGAAAAAATTATTGGACTTGAACCAGGGTGAGAAATTGTATTAAGATATTTTATGTTTTAATAATTTAATTTAGTTTTGAGCGAGTTTAAGCCCCGGTTACTGGGGCTTAAACTCGCGACTGATGGATTCCGTCCTATTGCTCTCCCATCTAAGCTATCCAAGTCACATTCCAAATCCACGAATCTTTTGAGTACATATATGATGCGGTATTGCCGTAAGTTTTAACATTTTTTTAAAATGTTTATTGGTATAAGGTTACCGCTCACCTGGAGGTCTCGGGTTCGATTCCCGGGTCAGGCAAAGTGGTATATGTGAACTTTCTGTCAGGAAATTCACAATAGCAGCACGGAGTGAATTTGTGCCTGGTGGATGGCGATAGGCTCACCCCCTATTCCATGTGACCAAAACAAAACAATGAAATGAGAGTGTTGGACACCTCTGCCACATCCTACTAGGTAATATATACGTAATGTTACGTTATGTTAGTTTCGTTGAAAACAGTTTAACTAAAAAAATCAGGCCAAAACTAAATTATCCTTATAAATACGAAACATTTATGCTAAAAACATAAAACACTACCTAATATAACTTTTCCAATACCCGTAAGCTATTTGGTAAAACATCCGACAAACGTCGGAAATGCCAGTCCAACGCAAACAGTCAACGGCACGAACCTTTGTGTTATGCTTCCAAATCCGATAGTCAACAAATACAGGGAAAACTGTGTTGTTTAAGCGCTTTTCTACATGTCAGCATTATAAATAGTAGGGGAGCCCATTAAGGGATTTCGGGATTTACTAAAGCTTACTAAGACTTACTTTATTTTTTATCAGGTGTTATGTCAGAAAAACAAAGGCGGTATTTTTTGTAAATATTTGTAAACACTGGCTCGATAAATAAATTATAAATTTTTTACATTAGATAGAACGCCAGAAGCAATTACACTATCTAATGGTCCCAATGACAAGGCCAAATACACACATTCACTCACACAATCACACCCAGTCTCAGAACAAATCTTTGCGAATCACACAAAGATTTGTCCCATGTGGGGATCGAACCCACAACACCAGTGCAGTGGAGAGCGATGAGGCGACCGATGTCGATGTCTAGTGGTTTATAAATAACATAACATAACAATGTTATGTTATTTACAAACACGTGGTTTTTATTTAATACCATTATTGCATGAATTGCGCTATATTACACTATATTACGTGTATTATATTTTGTTCATTGTTCGAACTGAATCCTTCCGGCTACTTGATCAATGTAAATCAGCCTTTAGTTGTAGTAGCTGGTGCTACGAAACTACGTAGGCGTATGACTACGACGTAGCAGTCTACGAAAGAAAGCCTCTTTATACAACCTATGCCTTGACTGTTGTGATTCATTTTCATATAGTCAAAATTCAAATCTACAATCTCCCGTCGTAAATTCCACCATTTGCAAATGTTTCACTAACGTTATTTCATATCCCACACTCCTATATTTTGTATCGAATGTATGAAATGGATTTACACACAGGCGGCATCAAGGCTTCGTTTCCATTAACTCCTCGACTGAATATCACGATATAAATATTCAATTCTGTTGAAACAACGTCCATTTTGTGTCCGCATTTTTTTATTTCGGAGAATAAAATGTCCGGCACTCGCTGCCGCGTTTCGCTTAACTGTCACTGAAAAGTAAAATAAAAAAATAATTATTAAAAAAACAAAAAACCCGACTGCTTAAAAAAAAGAACTGAAAAGATAAAAACAAGTATAGCATTATCTGCATTAAATTCATTAACAACAAATGAAATATGTCAAACTAAATTCTTTATGATGTTGCAGGCGGGGACAAACAATACTTTGTTACTACTATATAACTTCGTTTGTCACCGCCTGCAACATCATAAAGAATTTAGTTTGACATATTTCATTTGTTGTTAATGAATTTAATGTAGATAATGCTATACTTGTTTTTATCTTTTCAGTTCTTTTTTTTAAGCAGTCGGGTTTTTTGTTTTTTTAATAATTATTTTTTATTTCACTCTTTTAGTTCTTTTAACCGACATGTTTTTTTTATATCTATTAATTTGTAGAAATCAAATCTCTTTGAGATCAATGAGCTTTAATCGTGAGTTAAACTATCAAATGCAAAAACAATTATTTAAATTCGACCGGCAGTTTCCAGGATTAGCGTGAGCGAACATACAAACTAACTTCCACCCACTTCGGGCGCGCGAGCGTGCCGATATATAAATTGGTAAATTGTGTTTAATCAGTAATATATATGTGATAAGAAGTATATATTTTTGAAATGGTCTTTTTATGGCCTTTTATTTGATACCCATATTACTATGATGAAAAGAAAATCCATACCTCCCCCCCCTTTTTTTCATTTGCCGGCGACATTTTGAAAATTTATATAGCCTATGTCACTATCACTGTTTCGACGAATTCAACGACACCTCATTTGTCAAAATCCGTCTAGCCGTTTGGGCTGTAGGGCGTGCCAAAGAAATAGACATACATACATACATACATACATACATACATACGCTCGAAAAACATAACCCTCCTTCTGACGCAGTCGGGTAAAAAGTTTTGTTTTTATTTATTTTCTAGGGTCATTGCGGAGATTGGTCAATCAATTTATCCTAACTAATATTGTAAAGTCTGTCTGTTACGCTTTCACGGCTAAAATAATGTACCAATCTTGATTAAAAATGGCATAGATATAGTTCAAGGCCTTCTTTTTTTATACTGGGAAATATGCCTGACGCATACCTCTGATCCGGACAGAGTGTGAGAGAGATGTCCGAGTTGCACGGACTATAAAAGTGCCTATAAAATTCGAGGGTTGCCCTCGATTTCTCTGAGATCCCATCATCAGATCACGACATGCTGACAATGGGACCCCTTTGGAATCATCTCCTGTCCAACAAAAAAAGAATCATCAAAATCAGTTCATAAACGACGGAGATATCCGTGACGAACATAAAAAAAGCAACATATATACGAATCGAATTGAGAACCTCCTCCTTTTTTAGAAGTCGGTTAATAAAACCCAGTGTGTTCCGTCTACAAGACTTTGCCGGCGTGCCAAGTATCGCTCGCGCATAGACGCTGACACCCACGAGTCACAGCCACCGTGCAACATGGCGGCCCGTCATTTTGGAGGTCCTCCTTCTTGAAAGGCGTGCGCGAAACACAACACGCCACCTTCTTGGGCCAGCTTCTGTTCAAAACCTGAGGAAGAAATTAACTATTTTTTATCAATGTGCCACTTGAGTGGAACCGCCGGTTGAAACTAGTGTTCAAATAAACACAACAAGGGTTTTATAACATAATAATGTAGGTACATGTATACTGAACAAATATTTCATGACTGACTTTGTTTTTGTTTAGACTAGGAAACCGAATCGAGTTTCTATTAAACCATATACCTAAGTTTAATACACATAACATAACATCACGCCCATATTACCCAGAAGGCTGTGGCAGAGGTGTACAACACCCACACTTCACCTGTTATGTTTAGGTCCCATGGGATAGGAGGTGAGCCTATCACAATCCAACACAATTCCAACTCCGTGCTGCTATTGTGAATTTCCTAACAGAAAGTTCACAAATAACACTTTTCTCGAACCTGGAATCGAACTCTAGACCTCGCGGTGAGAAGCGCATACGCTAACCACTACACCATCAAGGCAGTACACTGTTTTAATTAAAACAATATTAATATGGAACCACGTTTTTTCACGTATTCAATATGAATGACCACGTTTACAGAGCAAATAGAATGTACGCGCGCTGCATATTATTTGTATTGCGTCGGTCAAAGGTCAGTCAATACAGGTGAAAGGTACACTGAATAACCAATGTGCAGTTCACTGCTTTTAATACATAGCTTTTTATATAAAAAAGGAAATATTATTTTCTCTGTTTAAAATGTAGTTTTCTGCAGGAAGCACTTTTAAGGGGCAACAATTACTTGTCTGTTTTCCATACAAAAGTCATATGGGTTTAACTTCAATATTAAGTTTTATCTATTATTATAGACAATTAATATTAAAATTACTTAAATGCACATGCATTTAGTAGGCCAACAAACATTCGTTGGCCTACTTTTTCGTAATTATTTTTTTTTTATCCAGTTGGACGTAAATCAATTGAAACTTAAAAATAATTTTAACAAAATGACCTCGAACTTACATACATTTTAGTGTTTAAGATATGATTTGTCCATCAAAATAGATAAAAACTTAATAATATTTAAGTTTAACCCTAATACGTAAGTTTGAAAACACGGCGCTCGGGAGTGTCTCTCTTCTGCCAGATAAAGTAGGCACCTGAACATAAACACATAATTGTTCTTTTTCCAGAGCACAACTTAAAATAAAAAATAAATTCTCGAATAGTACAATATTATTATATTCTTTGTCTAAAATACTTTAAAAATTATAAGCCTAACAATGTTTGAACTGTTCAGAAAAGTTTCACCGACAAAACTCGACGTCGATTTTTCCATTCAGTCGAAGGGAAAGAATTTTCTTTCATAATTAAATTGTGACATCGAACTTTGAGCTTAGCCATTCCGATGAAGAAATCGGGAGACATTTTTTCATAAGCCTCTTTGGCGATATTCCTTTGCGTCCAAAATTAATATTTTCTTCTCGTTGAGAAATTATTTGGATTCCCAAATGTTGTTTTAGGGAGCTCATTGTGAAAATTTTCTTGTTCATTTCGTGGATAAAGGTAATATTGAATATATTCTTGCCTTTCCTTAAGACTAAGAGGTGTTTAAAAATACTAAAGTAACTAAATAGTAGAAAGTTTGTATTAAAATTTGTTGAATAAATTTGTATAAACCGTTTATTTAAGGTAGTTGTTACGACACTTAGTAACGTACGAGTACGTTAAGAGTTCACAATGTGACTCTTATGGAAAAAAATAAAAACTACAGAACGCGGTTAACTTTCTTCATAAGATCTATTACTGCCTTATTGGTCTAGTGGACAGCATATACGGCCTCTGACTACCAGGTCTCAGGTTCGATTCCCGGGTCTGGCAAAAGTGGCATTTGGGGTTCTACCGTCAGGAAATTCTCAATAGCAGCACGAAATCAGTGCCCGGTGGATGACGAGACAGGTGGTATACTGTCATATGGGTCCTAAAAAACCGATATATTGTAGGTACTTTACTGTAGGTAATATAGGCATAATGTTTATGCTATCTATATACTTATACTTAGAATTGGCTTCCTTAACATTTCGTTGACGGAAGTAGAAAAGTTTTCACGGTAGAGATAAGTATCGACTAATATTTTGTACGGAACACACACAATGCGGGTGTCAGACACAAGTTTGTGATGAATGGTTGTGTCCGGCGCACGAACCTATATAAGGCTTTGATGGTAGTCCGTGTTATAGCAGAGTTCTTTCATTGTTAGGGTGTAAGGTGGCCAATTGAAATGAAGAACATATAATAAGCATTGATTGATAACTTTGTAGTATGCATTAATATAAATAAATGGTCACTCAGAGAGTGTCTATAAATAAACTTTGCAACCATTAGTGTAAAGCGACACACCTGCAATATTATGTTATTTATTAATTGTGAATAGGATGTACATGGGCTTTGCTACTGACTATCAAGTGGACTAAACGCTTATACGAAATGTAGTTTGCAATAAAAACATTAATTAAAATTTGCTAGTCTATAGTTACTATTCAGTTGTATATAACTTCAGAAGCAATCACGCTGTAGATTTAACATCTAAACTTACAGATGAAACCTTGTCTTGAACATTTAAAATCAAATTATAATTGATAAAAAAAGACATTTAAGGGTCAGGCGGTATGATTTTCTCATACAAACAGAATTCCGTAATCATTTGTGATTATAGCATTTACAATATACTATTGTGTTATTTACATTTAGACCAGTTAGTAATAGTCTTGATATTTGTTAAAACAATCATTTAATTCATCATCATCAATGATATCTACATGAATTGAATTTTACGCAATTTTTTAGCGTAAACGTCAGATTTTCATTATATTTGTTCATTATTATAAACATTCATATCTGTATTTTTTTTATAAACAGAAACATAGTTTATATTGTCTAGTTTAGGATTAACAATAACAAACGGGTTTAATATGAAGCTTTCATTCATACGTTTTGGAAGCCAAGATAAATTATATTTGCGTTTACATTTTGAACGACCTAGTGCTGTCTTGCGGAGATAAATGTAAGCGTGTGTGTACCAAATCGAGATGGCACTACTCCGTCTGATTTTTGCAGCTGCTATGAATGGTAAAACGGCGTCCATCCGCCGGACTCTTAAAACTAAATTTCTTCTTAACCTAAATCCAACAGTTTGAACAGAATGAATGTTTTCCGACCTCTTTCTTTAGCAAACATCAATTGACCTACCTGGAAGTTCTTATTTAAAAAGAACTCCAGAATTGCGTGAAACTGAATGGGCGATAGTGGTTTTATATTTCATCAGTGTTTTTTTGTAGTGTCGGCCATTTTTATTCAAGAAGAGTATTTGTTTTTACTTTCAAATACTTTTAAATTCTCTTTATTTAGGCCACAAAGATACTTGAGCTACAGTGCTTGCAACTGAAATTGATTAAGTTATTTTAACTCTGTCAATATTTTGTTAGCCTACTTATCAAATCATTTATTTTGTAGAAAACACTGTTACAATGGTGTTATTTAATGGACATGTCTCAAGTGATCCTGCCGTAAGGCATGCAAAATATATTATTGGTACAATCATTTAAATAAAATCAGGACTGGCAATGAAATAGTTATTTAGAAATTGTTTTAGAATTTAAATGAGATTAAATATAATAATGTCAATTAAATTAATTAATAGAATGTCGATCTTTTGTCTTAGGACCTGTTGTTCGAATTGTGTTACTAGATTCTATTATTAGATTAATTTATTCGCAAGAATATGGTACGGTATATATGGTATACATGTTTTTAGAAGCACGACATATTCACCTTTAAAAGGCATTAGCAAAGCAAAAAATAATTCTTAGAGTAGTAAATATAGATTAAAAAGTAACACTAACAAACTGAATAACTTAATTTTTACATCAATAAAATTCACTTAGCGTGTAAAAACACTTTTCAAGTAACCAAGACTTAAGTTTTCTTTTATATAGATGTAAATGTAATTCACTTATTGTTTGTGCCAATTGATTTAAAAAAATAACTCATACGTAACTGTTTTTGTAGTGACGAGTTTTATATAATTCATTTCTTGTTTGTTTTTGAACTTTTTATTGTAGGTACTATGAAACAATTTATAAAAACAATGCATAACACACAATACAATAAAGGCGAGCTTAACTCAAATTTGAGTTCTCTTCCAGCAAACCTTAGAGTAAAAGAGGAGAAGAGGATGCAAAAAGAGGGCCAAACAAGTGTACAAAAAGGAAAAACAGATTTTTTTTATTATTTTGCTTACTTAATTAATAGATACCATAAGTCCTTTAGACGTCGTGTCGGTATAATATCTCGACCATAAATCATGACAACCAAACCTAATATTGTATAACCAAGCCTTTGTCAGCAATTCAATAGTGTCGGTTCCCGTAGACTGCGTAGAATACTAATATTGCGTGGTGAGCAGTTTGTACCACCACCTATAAGCTCCTTAAGGGTCGACACACACCAAAAGCGCATCGAAGCGCAGCGAATCGAAGCGCAGTTTCAGTGTCATATGAATTTTAACTTTATTTTCATAACTATAATACTTATTCTCGCATGAGAAACTCAAACGAGTCGCGCGGATGCCCGCGGCGCCGCAAGAATTCCGGCTAATTCCATAGTAGTAGTAGCGTAGAGTTTCTCATGCGATAATAAGTATTATAGTAATGAAAATAAAGTTAAAATTCATATGACATTGAAACTGCGCTTCGCTTCAACGCGCTTTTGGTGTGTGTCGACCCTTACTGTACACACCGTATCACATTAAGCTATTCATTTCCAGTATAAGCTGGTCTTGCTTGGCACGTAAGGTCTATACTAAAGCCTACGAAACAAAATAAATCTATGTTATTACAAATTACACGAATATAAATTCTATTGCTTTTTCATTTAAGTTGAATCTCGTATAATAAAAACTGTTAAAAATGTCCTAAACAATCTCAATTGCAATAGAAATTAAACTTTATGCCCTGTGAATTGGGATTATAATTGTAAATCATGAAAATTATCTCGTTTCGTTGTCTGACCTACGAAAAAAGATAAATTTATGTTATTACAAATTACACGAATATAAATTCTATTGCTTTTTTATTTAAGTTGATTTTCGTATAATAAAAACTGTTAAAAATGTCCTAAACAATCTCAATTGCAATAGAAATTAAACTTTATGTCCTGTGAATTGGGATTATAATTGTAAATCATGAAAATTATCTCGTTTCGTTGTCTGAAGTATAAGTTATGCAAGACCATATTATATTGGTAACGTATAGCTTGATTATAAGTAACCGTGTGTTTCCATACATGTATTGATTTTAAATTCCAGTTTTGAATGTTTTAGTACTGTTTGTTGGTAGGATAGTTTCGTAAGCGCTACAATTTGGTTGTAATTCATATTACTTAGTTGCAATATTTTATTATACTTCTCCTACGTAAAAAGTACCTCTTTGCAGTAGTGTCATACGAAAAATGTCTGTCAAAGAAAGTTTGGTGCTTTTGGGCGAATTCCTTCAGGTGCATAGCGCAGCGAAAGGAAAAGCAGAAAAAACTCCCTCTGCTGTGAAGGCAGTCTTTTTCTCTTATAAACACGCTTATATTAGCTTCACCTGTATGTATGTATGTATGTAACCGACTCCTTTGGACTCGATTTTGACCCACTTTAAACGGACAGATTTCATTAAAATTTTGCACACCTGTCAAAGATCGATGACAATGCAATAATTCGATAACAAAATTAAAAAAATTAAAAAATTAAACAAATAAAAATAAAAAAAAACGCTCTTATAAATAAACCAAACTAAAAAGTTGAAAATATATTATTGCCGCAATGATCTAGTGGTTAGCGTAGGCGCCTCTCACCGCGTGGTCTCAGGTTCGATTCCCGAGTCAGGCAAAGTGTTATTTATGAACTTTCCGTCAGAAAATTCACTGTTGGAATTGGAATTGTCCCGGTGGATGGCGATAGGATCACCCCCTATCCCATGTGGCGTAAAAATAACTGGTGAAGTGTCAATGTTAACAAATGTGCCAAATCCTTTTGGGTAATACAGGCGTGATGTTATATTATGTTATGTTTTGCATATTCTTTTAAATTCTATAAGTTATAAACAAACACCAAGTTCCTCTCTCTTTCATCCTTTTTTACAATTTATTGCACGAAACACTAAAAGTAAATATTCTTTCGGTAAGAATACAAATGCTACAAAGTTAAATTTATGTATCTGTACCCTTTTTTACGAGATAAAAGGGGCAAATCGAGGCGCTAATGCTTTCTTTTGCCATTTTTTGTAAGAGGTTTCTATAAGTCTTTTAACTTGGAAATGACAAAATGGGTTTTGTTTCTCATAACAAGAGTGAAAAGTAAGAAGAAGTTGTTTGTATTTTGTGGTGATAAAATATAATATATGGTCTTCAAAAGTATTACAACAAAAATCTATGTTAACTAAAATTGTGAAGAGGTAGAAATTTGTTTGTTTGTATCTCTAGATCTACTGATACGATTCTGGCAAATATTTTTTACTATTTGTATTCTAGACAATCTATATGCTACTTTTGATGGATATCGCAGGCAAACCAGGATTGCACAAATCAAACTTTTCCTATATTTACATATTTATTTTATGTTACAGACTAGTTGCGAATGTGGATCCCCTAGCCAGAGTATGGTCCATCTGATATCTTGCCCTTTACTACCCGCCACTTGCATCCGCGATGATCTAATTAATGCCTGCAAACAAAGAAGGGGTTGAAGTCGCCACCTACTGGTCTAAAACAGTATAATTGAACAAGCCATTGACACGATAAGAAGAAGACAGATGTAGTTCATGAACTTATATATTCCCTACGTGGGGATCCATTTTTTCGCATGATTAAATTTCGCATAACATGTTAAGCATATTTTTTTTGGCAATAAAGTCACTTGGTATTCTATTTCATATGGTATAGTGTTTTTTATTCACATAATAATTATTTGGCACAATGTATTTTCGCCTAATGGTTATTAAGAACTATGAGCAATAAGTTATGCGAATTTAAAACTATGCGTAACTGTCATTAAGCCAAATGAAGGTATGCCAAGTAAGATTATACAAAAAAAGATATGCAAAAAAAATAGGGAAGCTCCTATGTGTACTAAATGTGTCTGTGAAAACAGGGTTTTGCAAAATATCGTATAATCAACACACAAGTTGTCATGTCGTTTATCCCACGACTGTCCTTCCTTGTCCAAACTTTTTGTGATTGTGTTTTGTGAATTCAAATGGTTGTTCAAGGAGTTATGGTTCTATGGGATTCGACAACCATAATAATATGGAGATTTGAAAACATTTTAGTACAGATGGTAATTTAGTACTTGTTATTGTAAATAAGTATTATTATTATTTCATACAATGAATTTCGACAGCGAGTTCGTTTTTAATAGATATGATATAACAGTGGCCGTTATATCATATCTATTAAATACGAACTCAGCAGTAAGACGTATATCAAAAAATCTTTTATTTTTGTTCTTATGCTGTTCGTTTTTAATCTATCTTTTATTGAGCTGTGTTTTTTTTATTTTGCTATATGATATGTTTATATGCGGAAACTTTTAATTGGCCTTCATAATGTTATGTTCGTTTTTCTAGTCTTAAGTTAGCTGTAAGTTTCCCTATCAAATAAAAATAAAATAAAATAAAACACAAAAAGAATTAAGTCACTTGGCATTACGAGTAAATAATTCTTCAAAAAAACTGCCTCGTCAACAAGGTAATACTACATCAATGTAGTCGTTAGCGTATGTGCCTCTTACCGCGAGGTCTCGGGTTTGATTCCTGGGTCGGGCAATGTAGGCAGGTAGTGTTATTTGGGATTTTTTCGTTTGGAAAATCGCAAATCACTTGATCGGCAAAAAATATTTATCAAAGCGTTGTCGCAACAAAATATGTGATTAGATCGTTGCAATAAGCAAACGTCCTTGATATCACTATACAGGGTGTATTTTTGAAACGGGGCAGTAAGGGCAAGTACCTTAACCGTTGCAGTTACAGCAAAACGTTCTTAAAAGACCTTCCCTAACTTTTTGGGACATTTTGAACTGCATTCACAGATTTTGTAAAAAACTAACAGTTAGCAAAAAAAATGCAAAAAGTTCAAATTTTTTTTTTTTATGCCCATCGATTCTATTTCATGTGGGGATCAAAAAACTCTATGGGACCATTTTAGCTTTCAGTACTAGAAAAGACAGAAATCGCCAAAAACGTTTCCCATACATTTCGGCAACAGAAACGAATTTCTACGATGGTCTAACTTTTTGTTATGGCCTGGAAGTGGGTAGAATTGACTGTAAAGTAAATAAAAAGAATTTTTACCCTCAAATTTCGAATTCGAAAATCTGTGTGTTATACTTAGTTTCAGCTGAGAAACTTCGTATAAGTTATTAATTAAGGATTTTCGCTAAAATGTCTTCTAATCGTGAAAAAATTGACTTATTAGAAGCGTATTTTGAAAGAACCCTGCAATTCCAGGTTTTCAAAAGATTTGTAATAACCTTTCTTGTTGGCACATGCCGCAACGGATACTTATTGCGGTACCACACTAATGCAGCTCCCGCATTTCGATTATTGACAAAATACGCTTCTAATAAGTCAATTTTTTCACGATTAGAAGACATTTTAGCGAAAATCCTTAATTAATAACTCATACGAAGTTTCTCAGCTGAAACTAAGTATAACACACAGATTTTCGAATCAAATTCGAAATTTGAGGGTAAAAATTCTTTTTATTTACTTTACAGTCAATTCTACCCACTTCCAGGCCATAACAAAAAGTTAGACCATCGTAGAAATTCGTTTCTGTTGCCAAAATGTATGGGAAACGTTTTTGGCGATTTCTGTCTTTTCTAGTACTGAAAGCTAAAATGGTCCCATAGAATTTTTTGATCCCCACATGAAATAGAATCGATGGGCATAAAAAAAAAAATTGAACTTTTTGCATTTTTTTTGCTAACTGTAAGTTTTTTACAAAATCTGTGAATGCAGTTCAAAATGTCCCAAAAAGTTAGGGAAGGTCTTATAAGAACGTTTTGCTGTAACTGCAACGGTTAAGGTACTTGCCCTTACTGCCCCGTTTCAAAAATACACCCTGTATATATATTATTTGATTGACTTGATATACTATATATATAATCCTTAGGCTTGATTTTAACATAAACATAAACATTTTGTTTATTTCTCTCATAAAGGGATGTACAATTCAAACATAAATTATTGGTGATGCCCGAAGCCCAGCCAGCGCAACTTTAGTAGTTATTCAATGAGATGAATTAAACAAATAATAATATTTAAGTACCTAATAATGAAGCAAGCAGGGTGGCTCAACTGCGGCGATTTAGATGTGATAGGTGGTGAATGGCGTTAGGCTCACCCTATCATCTGCCACTCCCTTCTGGGTAATGTTGGCGAGATGTTATGTTATGTTAATTCATCAAAAAACTAAAACGATAAGCAGTTATTCACCGATTTCATATTACAGTAACGATACATTTCTTGCTTGCGGCTGTTGGCTTGAAAACTCTTGCCTTTCTTTTGAGGATAAAAGTTTTATAAGCCCAATAAACTTACTTACTAAACCTTTGAAGTACTTTTCAGCCAATAAAACTATTTTACGGTTGGCCACGAACCAAGAATTTCAAAATAAGTTAGTATCTTTGATATTGAAGCTATCAATACAAATAAATAAAATTGAAGTGTCTGTTTAATGTTAAAATAACAATGTTTTATCAAGCTGGTATAGTTTGCACGATCATCATTTAGCCTCTTGTAGTCCACTGCTGGACATAGGACTCTAGCCCCAATTTGCGCCACAACATCCGGTCTTGCGCCTTCCGCATCCAGTCCCCTCCAGCGACCTTCTTCAGGTCGTCAGTCCAACTGGCAGGGGGGCGTCCCACCTTACGGTTGCTAAGTCGAAGTCTCCAGGACTCGTTTGCTCCAACGGCTGTCGGTCCTCGGCAAACGTGACCAGCGAGCTTATTTTGCGAGCTATGTCGGTTACTTTGGTTCTTTGTCGGTTGACCTCATTACGAATTTTATCCTTCAACGAAACTCCGAGCATAGCTCGCTCCATAGCCCGCTGCGCGACTTTAAATTTGTGGACTAGTGCAACCGTTAATGTCCATGTCTCGGCACCGTAGGTCATAACAGGTAGGACGCACTGGTTGTAGACTTTCGTCTTCAGGCACTTACAGTTTGCACGATACCTTTGCCTAAGATAGAGTTTTTAAAAATTTGGTCTGTCTGTCTGTATGGACTATCTTTTTAATGACTGGATCGTTTTTGATAAAATTTTAGATGCAGGTCTACAAGGCGCGTAACATAAGCTACTTTTCATAAATGTTTCTACCATGCAGACAAATCTGCGGAAGAAAGTTAGTATGTTTGATAGCGGTAATCTGAAGAATTACTGGTCGAATTTTGATAATAATTTTAGGTTTGATAGTCCTACTCTCAATAAAGGTTTTTGGATATTTACCTTAACGCTAAACTTCTTGGGAGCGGAGCAGTAATGTTAAACGCGGGTCAAAGCGTAAGAGCAGCTACTACTTAATACAACGAAGTCACGGACAAAAGCTAGTCTATAAAATAAAATCTATTAAAAGAGTTTCAGGGTTATTTCTTACCTTCTTAGTTTGAAGAAGGTTAGAAATAAAAGGTTAGAAGGTTGAACGGTTAGTGCGTTGTTCCTTGATCTCGTTCACAAGTGCTTTGCCACTATTAATAAGCTTGATTTGTCTGAGGAAAATATATTGCGGCATTAATTAACTCCCGAGCACCGTGTTTTCATAATAACGTAATATGGGTTTAATTTAAACATTATTAAGTTTTATCTATTTTTAAAGACTACAAAAATGCCTACACTAAATTTAAAAAACACTATTTAGTCAAATTTTTGTAATTATGAATTAAGTTACATACAAATTGAAGAATTAAAATAATAATTTTGACATGAAACATCCAACCAATTGTTCCGCATTAAAAGATGTACTGGAGCACTACCCAAAATATCGATATTTAATCTGTGTCCGGAGTAATAGTGTCCGGTGGATGGCGATAGGCTCACCAATTCTCTGGTATAAAGTAGACACCTATTTGCAACTTCATTAATAGGTATAGGTAACCATAATAATTATATTATCAGAATTATTTCAACATGAAAACGTTTAATATTGCCCGTACGTTTGCGGACATCATTAATATAATTAAATTAACGATAATTGCTTTCATGAGTAGGTACCTATTCATTGTGTGCACAAACACAATTTCAGAACCTTATTGGTGAACCGTAGATTGTTTTAAGTACTCACCCGACTGAGTATTTCGACAAACAATTTTAACACACGATCATATAATATTTATATATTATGTATTTATTTATATATGTATTAGTACAGTATTACTATATTTTATTAATTATGTGTAATTTGATCAACTATGTATTATTAAAAATATTAAACAGTTTAATTTTTAATTTTTAAGTTATTCTCATCTTTATACACCGCGCGCTCCCCTAAATTCACACTTGTTAAATTCTTTCCATCCAATGGTTGCCTGGAAAAAATTGCCACAAGGCGATAAGGCCGCCACTTGTATAACCATTCTGTGTAAATATCTTATGTTATTATTTTCTATTGTTTTATGTTTGGTGTACAATAAAGAGTTTTATTATTATTATTATTATTATTATTATATAATGTTTACTGGTGGTAGAGCTCTTGTGAATGAGCTCAAGGGTGGCAGCACCACCGTCTCACCTTTAACCTGCCGCCAAATAGTAGTGCTTTCATTACTGTGTTCCGGTTTGGTGGTGAGGCCCTGAAATTACTGGCACATGAGGCATAATACCGTAGTCCTCAGCTGCAGCGACGCATCTGTAATCTGCTTTTGTGGATTGTTGATGTCCATGGGCTGTACTCCACTTACCATCAGGTGGACTACACGTTCGTTCGCTGTGGGCGTAGTATAAAAAAAAATGAATATAAAAGAATTAATTTTAATTGAAATGAATTATAATTATTTTTGTTAATTTTCTGTGTCCCATTTGGAACTAAGTAAATTTATTTTCTTTCTTTCTTTCTTTCAATTAAATTATTTTCACGTTTAATTTATTATGCACATTTCGCCAAAAAGAAATTGCAAAGGTCGGGCAAAAATTCTATTTGATTTTTTTTTCGTTAAAATTCTCGATAGCAGATGGCGATTCTTCTTCTTCGTCGTGTCGATGGCTGAGTCAAATTTTATTTTGACTTGCCATCGTGGTGAAAGGATTAGCCAATTCGCTTTACAGAACTCCTGAATTGCCCAGGGTGCGTCGGACGTAGGAAATCGTTGTGTACGTCACTCGGGGAGGCTCACCTCCTATTACATGGCACCTAAACATAACAGGTAAAATGTGGGTGTTATACACCTCTGCCAGACCCTTCTAGTAATATAGACGTGATGTTCTTCCCAAAAATGTTCCGTCTACGAAGAAAAAAACTGGATCCAATGTGTAAATGCTTACTCAACGTAGCTAGTACATTTGTAGCTTACGAGAAATAAATCAAGCCTAAGGAATACAAATATATCAAGATAAATAGATAGATAAAACTATATTTGCATACCATTCCATTAAATCAAATCAAATCAAATCATTTATTTCCGTGGGCCCCAAGGGGCGCTTGAACACGTCAAAACAAACATCAAAATACAAAAAATATTAAAGTCAAATAAAACTTAGCTAAGTAAATTATAATACTTCTTGTAATAAAATGATTTGACACCGGAGCTTAGATTGACTTTAATTCAACTTAGAGATTTGAATTAAAATCAATCCAAGTACCAGCTCCAATGGATAAAAGAAAAAAAAAATCATATATCAAAATTATATATCATGAGAAGAGCTGGTGAGAAACTCATGTGCACCATCTTTTCAAATAATTCATACAATACTAAAGATAACTATTGAAACATAATAACAATATGCAAAGGGCGGCCTTATCGCTTGACGCAATTTCTGCCAGGCAACCTTTCAAGATCAAGATATAGAGATAGATCTAAAGTCAACACGTATTTTATTGCGACAACTGTTTGGTAAATATTTGCTGCTGATCGAGTGTAAAGGTTGACTTCGAATACCTTCTGTAGAAGAAATAAACACAAACTCACATCACATAACGCCTAGGTATATCATCCAGAAAGTAGTGGCAGTGGTATAACACCTACGCTTCATCTATTATATTTAAGTCCTATGAGATAGAGATTAAACCTATCGTCATCCACCGGGCATAAATATCAACTCTGCTATTGAAAACTTCTTAACGGCAAAACTCCAAATATCACTATTGCCCGAGCCGGAAATCGATCTTGGGACACACGTATTTTTCAAAAGGATTACATTAGTTTCAAGTTCAATGTATTCACATTTCCCCGATAAGTTCCTTCTACAAAAAAAGAAGTGGATTTAGGGTGTAAATGTTTACTCAACGTATATAGGTCACACCACAACTTTACGAAAAATAAATCAAGCTTAAGGATCACAGAGATATCAAGGAGGTTTGCTTATACATACGATCTAAAGTCAACACACATTTTATTGCGACAACTGTTTAGTAAATATTGGCTGTCGATTGAGTGTGATGGATGACTTCGGATTCGTACCTGAAGAAGTACCATTTCTTTATCAACATTTTTGCTTTCCCGCAAGCATTTGTGAAAGCCCACTGAGATACTAAAATGTATTTCCCGAGATACTTTATAGTTTTAATAACTCCTGTTATTTTTATAATTTTATATCGTTTATAACCGAAATACTCAAGAAATAATATTTTGTTATGAAATATGCTCGAGTGCTGTTGAATTTGAACATTTTCATAAATATCATTTTTTTTTTCATATATCTATGATTTTTTTATGAAGATCAATGTGTAGTTATGCATCTGTACATAGATACAAACCTACACAATACATCACAGAACCTTTTTCAAATAACAATGATATTTTATTAAAATCAATGTGTGTTACTTACCAACACATATTTTTCTGTAAATTCTTTGTAATTTTATAGTAAACTAAATAATCCTACACATTTATTTAAATAAAATAATAATATCATTATATATATATATATATATATTTTATTAATATAATGTAATTATTATATTTAAAAAAACTGATATTTATGAAAAACGTTCTTTCATGCCTTAAAATTACATTATTTAGCCATATTTTTTTAGCCCTTAGTGCCCCACTGGCACAGGCAAAGGCCTCCCTTCTCTTTTCCACCTCTCCCAATCTAGAGTCAAACAATCTCTTTGGAAGAAATGTCATATTGTTTTAAAATCATAGATTGATAGATTGAGGGGTTGAGTCAACTAAGTTGCATAGTTAAAACTAATCTATCAAAGAAATTTAATAAATAAATTGTCATCTGAATACCTCAACATTACCAACTAATTAACGCTAACGAGCTGGATTATTGGAACAATTGTATCATAACTAAGCAATTAGCTTAGTTATGATACAATTGTTCCAATAATCCATTAAATCAATTTCATGACAATAGACTGGTATTGAGTGTGAAGCTAACCGCGGTCGGCCGTAGATGGGTGTCCATCTTAACATAACAAGTTTTCCTTCTTTTCCGTTGGTCCCGGTTGCCATTTGAATATCTATAGCAATCGTTACGGGTAGTCAAAGGCTATAAAGTATGCCAATTAGTCTAACAAAGTGTATCGTGTTACCTCGTACTGGGTTATGGAGGTCTGATGGCAATCGCTCCTCGTAAAATACTGATATTGAACTGAATCGTTTAGACAAGAAGCCGACTGCAATGTGATTGGGAATAGGCTTGGAGAATGTATCTCTCCGATAAATTAATTTTAAGCCGCAACGGTACCTGCAGCTGCCTTAGTTTTAACCGACGGTACCTATAATAAAATTTTCGGTGCATTTCTTTGCGAAATGATTTGGCTGCCTTACATTTTCCCATACTTCTTCTTATGTGTCAATGGCATTATGGTTTGGTTTGGTTTGGTTATGGTTTCTCATTTTTAATTTATATTGTTTTTGCCCAGTAGGTAGCAACTTCTACTCCCTTGCTTGTAAAATAACTCCTTCCCATACTAATCATACATAGCCTACAGCTATACAATGAGATATCCATCGCGTGTAACAACTCTATCGACCTCTTTTCCATGACATTTGCATCATAAGACACTTCTTGACAAACAATTTTAATTTATGTGAATAAATACGTTCAAATGTAATTAATTAAAATAATATAATTAATTTCATAGTAAAATTAGGATTTAATTTAAATCATTAATTTTAATATTTCTATTCTTGTAGTCTCCTAAAGAGAAATTGTTTGAATGTAATGCATGCCTGTGATTTGTGTAACTACTATTTTATTTACCTCTACATTATTATAATAGTTTGTATGGCTCTGTGTAATTATACAGTTGGTGTGCTTATTAAATAAATAAAATAAAATAAAAAAACAAAACGCTATTTCAGGAGCCTTTTTTACGTAATGTTTTATTTTTATTTTTTTTTTCAATTTGACATTAATTTGCAGTAATTGTTATATTTTCTAGGATATATTATGAGTAACGAGTATGTTATTAAAAACTTGTAAGTTGAATATTTTTTTCATCATTCACGAACATCTTTATTCATTCAGCATGAATTGTATTTATAATTTAAAAATTGAAACGAGCCAATTTTAACGCCTTCATTGTATTGAATTCAATTTAGTTGGCACGCCACTTAACTGCAGTAATTGGCAGTCACCGATAAAAAAAAGTCAATCGATAAACGGTGGGAGCTCGAGTTTTGTTCAAGTGAAATAGAGCAGGGATTTATTTAATGTTCGAAAATTTCAACGTAGTAAAAAGCAATGAATAAACATCGGTCTTAAGATCGAGAGGTTGTAGGTTCGAATCCTGGCCATAAGCTAAGCCATAAGCTAAGTTAACAAAAATACCATTTCAATCAATTTATATTTAAAAATTACTAACTAGTAAGATAAAAACAAAACAAAAAATATTTGTTTTGTCATTAGTAAATTTAATTATTCATTAGGTTTTTATTATAAAATCTTATAATATACTAATTTTGAGTCGGTGCCATATATTAAAATAAATTAATAACACGCTAAGTGTTCCATTTCTACGTCGTTGCAAAAAAATAGGCGGATAATTAGTTTATTGTGTGGCGCCGACTCAAAATTAGTGAAATATAATATTCTATACTTTAAGTAACTTAGTTCAATACCCAAGACTTAAACTGTTCACTTATATTTTACCTTTTAGTTCTTTTTTAACCGACTTCTAAAAAAAGGAGGCGGCGACGACTTCAGAATTATAAAATAATTATTTAATAATTTCTATTTAACTAAATGAAAAAACGTATTATTTTGTGCGAAGTAAATTTATTTTTTGCTTTTTAGTTTACCTACTTTTTGAAGTCGGTTTTTTTTTTGTTAAAAATTATTTTATTGTCAGTCTATTTTTTCGTTGAAAATAATTTTTGTGTGATTATTTTTAAGGACACGCTTCCGAACGTCGAACTTTCCTAATGAGGTTTTAACACTAATTGTAACTTTAATATTATTAATTTAACCATTTTTTTATTGACATATCATATCTAAAACATTCAAATACATGTTTGTTCGTGCCTATTTCTGTCTTATGATTTTCCGTAATAATACAGAAAGACTTAATAATATAAAAGTTAAAATCCTATTACATAGAGATCTCTTTTCGACTGAAAAAAGGACATTCCTGACTAGGAGTGTCCTATTTAGGTAAACACAATAATAAAAGCACAAAAGTAGTAATCAGACAACCCTCATTTGCTTGCGCCGAATTATTAAAATAATTTAATTATTTGGAGCTAATTACCAGAGTTTCATCAAGTTAATTAAGTTTGTTGCGTAAGTCAACCGTCGGACTGTTGCTATTCCCCGCTCGACAAAAACGTTTATTGGTTTTATTTATTTAATTTTGAATTAGGCCTGGACTTGATTATTGCATTAAGAGTAGAAAGTTACTGTGGAACTAGCAAAATACCAAAGGAAATATCAACAAAATAATACCATTCTAATGAAAAGCCTTGGTTCGTCTATAATTTTGCAATCAAACAACTAACTCTAAAACTGAAAGACACTGCGAGACGAAATTTTATGCGATATCAATCTGCTTGCAATCCAGTTGCTCAATATATCATCGTTTTGTAGATTTCATTTTATATCATACTTTACTGCATTTATTGGGAAAACCAGGACAGGATCTGGGGAATGTTTTGCAGTTTTTCTGCTCTTGAAACTTCTGAAATTTAGTTATTCTGACATTCATAATACTGCATGTTAGTAAAGTGGTTTAAATTTT
Source organism: Hypena proboscidalis (assembly GCA_905147285.1). Classification (NCBI taxonomy): domain Eukaryota; kingdom Metazoa; phylum Arthropoda; class Insecta; order Lepidoptera; family Erebidae; genus Hypena; species Hypena proboscidalis. The sequence continues at coordinate 19,491,438 of LR990130.1, read as the reverse complement.
TATAAATATGAAGCAAAAAAATAATGAAATAGAGTTTTAATTACCAAGTTTAACTTAGAGGATAAAAATTTATCGATATAATCCGCGAACAAGCTATTCATGACTCGGCAAACTGCAGACTATCTCCTACTTGTGGCATTCGCATCAACATATTGGTTGTAATTTAATAACACTGAAAATGTTGTCTGTTTGTGCGTCCTCATCTCTGAAACTACCACATTTTTATACATAATTTATATAACATAACATATCATCACGCCTATATTATGCAGAAAGGTATGGCAGAGTTGTACAACACCCACACTTCACTTGTTTTATTTAGGTCCTATAGGATATGAAGTGGTTTAGTTGGACCACTTACAAATTGCGTGTTATGCAATAGGATGCAGGCAAGCGAATACCAATGAAAGCAGCGGTAAGAACTTGTATAGATTGTATTTACAAAAGACAGTATAAATATTACAATGTTGTAGCACAAAAATAGAAAGCGTAATGAATTGCATACAAAACATAACCGGTATTTATACTTAAAACTAAAACGATCACGCCTGGCACTTTTACAAACCGGTCCCGACTGTTTTGCTATGTAGGCGTGACTTAGAACAAAAGGCGCGCGGCGTCCATCTTGCGCGCGCGCAGCTAGAACAATAGCGCGCCGTCGGCCATCTTGCCGTAGGCGGGGCCTACCGCGCTAATCCCTTACACGCGCCAACATCATACGATGTGAGTCATAAGGTGGCGTGATTCTAAGGAGCGTTTGAACGGTGTACTGTACTGGCTTACTCGCCACACTACTCCCCCGGTGAGACCGTAACTACGGGCGATAGTAATCTGGGAACCGAACAGTACGTCCACTCCTGGTCTTTTTGGTTGTCTGATGGTTCTGGTCTTCTACTGGACTTGGCTGCGGAGTTTCTGGAGTATCCCTTGTGACGTAGGCTGGTTTCAAACGGTCAACTGTGATTCGTTGTACCTTTCCTTGGATTTCAACGTCAAAGGTCTTCTGATCACGGTGTATCACCTTATAAGGACCTGAGTATGGTGCTTGAAGTGGTCTTCTTATAGGACCTTGACGAACAAAAACATAAGTTGCAGTCGCCAGGTCTTTTGGCACATAGAATGACCTGTTTGCACTTCCATGCCAAGATGTTGGTAGCGGCTTCAGTCTACTGACGTGTGCTCGAAGTCTTGAAGTGAAGGAAGTCATGTCCAGCTCATCATCAGGAACTGGTGAAAAGAACTGTCCAGGCAAACGGAGTGGTTCACCGTAGACAAGCTCTGCAGTGGACGCTTGGAGATCGTCCTTCCAAGCGCTGCTGATTCCGAGGAGAACCCAGGGTAAGGCTTCAACCCAGTTGCTTGATGCATGGCAGGTTATTGCGGACTTGAGCTGCCTGTGCATTCTCTCAACCAGTCCATTGGCGGCGGGGTGATATGATGTGGTGGTGTGGTGCTTTGCACTGATCAACGCGGCGAGTTCCTTGAATGTATGTGATAGGAACTGGCTGCCACGGTCAGTTGTGATATCTTCTGGACAACCAAACCGTGATACCCATCCATGAATGAGGGCATTTGCGCAGGTCTCAGCTGTCATGTCCTGGATTGGAATAACCTCAGGCCAACGAGTGAAGCGTTCGACAATCGTGAGGCAGTATTTTTGTCCAGAACATAGTGGTAATGGGCCTATCAGGTCCAAGTGGATGTGACGGAATCGTGCTGATGGTGTTTGAAAAGCGGTCAGCGGCGCTGAGGTATGTCTCGTTATCTTAGAGCGTTGGCACTGAAGACATTCTTTAGCCCATTTTCTGCAGTCACGTCTGATGCCTGGCCATACGAATCGGTGGGTAATCAGCTTGACAGAAGCCTTCGCTCCTGGATGACTCAGGTTGTGTAGGGCATCAAAGACTTGCTTGCGAAATGATGAAGTGACATATGGGCGCGGACTGTGGGTGGATAGGTCACAATATATCTGGCTGTCTGATTCTGCAGTGGTCATCTTCTCTAACTTCAGAGCAGAACCAGAAGTTAGCAGTTCTTGTAGTTCGCTGTCCGTACTTTGTTCCTTGGCCAATAATTGGTAGTTCAGCGGCACACATATCTCATCAACGCGTGAAAGGGCATCAGCTACGACGTTTTCTGAACCAGCTACATATCTGATGTCTGTTGTAAACTGGCTGATATAGTCAAGATATCGGAACTGGCGTGGTGAGCAGTTGTCCCGATTGCCAGCATAAGCAAACGTGAGCGGCTTGTGGTCTGTCATGACCGTAAATGTCCGTGCTTCAACCATAAAGCGGAAGTACTTTATAGCTTCATATATGGCTAAAAGTTCACGGCCGTGAGTTCAACGTTCTATAATCCCCACACGGACGCCAGCCATCGTTTTTCTTGCGAACTAGGTGAAGTGGCGAGGACCATGGGCTGTCAGATCTTCGGGCAGTTCCATTTTGCAGCATCTCCTCAAACTCCTGTGTCGCAATCTTAAGGCGTTCAGGATCTAAGCGGCGAGGGCGACTGTATACAGGCTGGCCCGGTGTAGTGCGGATGTAGTGTACCGTCGAGTGTTTGACTGAGGCAGGTTTACCAGCAGGGCGGGTAATATCTGGAAAGTCCCTTAGCAGCTGATGGTAAATGGTATCTCCAGCGATAGTGCGGATGGAAGAGATAGATTCCGTTGATGTTTGCTTTGGTGCGGCCACTGTTAGTGATGTGATGCCATCAACTAGACGCTGACTTCGGCAATCGACTAATAGGTTATAGTAGCCTAAAAAGTCGACGCCTATAATGGGCTTCGTAACGTCAGCTATGATGAATCGCCAAGTAAATGCTCGTCGAAGTCCTAAGTCCAATGTCAGTGGCAGTTCTCCATATGTGGCTATGATTGTTCCGTTTGCTGCGAACAACTCATATTTTGTTTTAGTGCGTGGCTCCCGAACAGCGGATCGCGGAAAGACACACAGGTCTGAACCCGTATCTACAAGATATCGTATCTTCGTTTTGCGGTCCGTGATGAACAGGCGGCTCGATACTTCTAGGCAGTCGTTTGCCGCCACTAATGGCTGCCTGGTAAGTTTTCCGCTTTCTTAAAAGTACAGGGCTGCGTACATCTTCGAGCTCGGTCACCAAACCGGTGGTGGTACCAGCAGTTTGGGTGATTTTCTGAACGAGATCGTGAACGGGAACGATATCTACTGGAACTTCTTGTTCTGGAGCGCGAGCGACCATGTCTCTGCAGTTCCATGCTCATGGTTTCCATTTTTCGGCTGAGTTCTGCCACCGTCCGTGTCAATGCTTCAATCGTACTCTCTGTACTAGTACTCTGTGTAGCAGATCCCGACGTACTAGCTACTTGACTGCTTACTGGCATGGTTACTGGCACGACATCATTTACGCGGTCTGCCAACTCTGCCAGGTCTTCAAGCGACATCTTCTCCTGTTGTGCTGCGATGCAGGTCTGCAGGTGGGTAGGTAAGCGACTGGCCCAGATTGTTCTGATGAAATCTGTAGGTACATTTGCACCAGCCAAATGTTGTAGGTGCCGAAGAAATTGAGTAGGCTTCCTATCTCCCATCTCTTCATGCATCAGCAGTTGCTTGATTTTGCGCTCCGCCGAAGCGGAAAGACGTCGTATCAGCTCAGCTTTCAAGGTGTCATACTTAGCTGTCGCTGGCGGCTTCACTATCAGGTCGCGAACGTCTGCTGCATGTTGCGGTTCCAGCTGTGCCAGCACGTAGTAGAATTTCGTGGCGTCTGCGCTGATGTTGGATAGCACGAACTGTCCTTCTAATTGTGCGAACCATAGCTCCGGGTCATTGGGGTTGAAGGTAGGTGTCTTCACTCCAACGCGACAGGTCTCGCCGAGCTGGACTTCTGGCGCTTGATTTTGCATCTTCGAACGTCGAGGGTCACCAGTGAAGTGGTTTAGTTGGACCACTTACAAATTGCGTGTTATGCAATAGGATGCAGGCAAGCGAATACCAATGAAAGCAGCGGTAAGAACTTGTATAGATTGTATTTACAAAAGACAGTATAAATATTACAATGTTGTAGCACAAAAATAGAAAGCGTAATGAATTGCATACAAAACATAACCGGTATTTATACTTAAAACTAAAACGATCACGCCTGGCACTTTTACAAACCGGTCCCGACTGTTTTGCTATGTAGGCGTGACTTAGAACAAAAGGCGCGCGGCGTCCATCTTGCGCGCGCGCAGCTAGAACAATAGCGCGCCGTCGGCCATCTTGCCGTAGGCGGGGCCTACCGCGCTAATCCCTTACACGCGCCAACATCATACGATGTGAGTCATAAGGTGGCGTGATTCTAAGGAGCGTTTGAACGGTGTACTGTACTGGCTTACTCGCCACAGATAGGCCTAGCGCCATCCACCGGGCACAATTCGAACTCCGTGCAGCTATTATGAATTTCTGGACGGAAAGTTCGGATCGGGCAGTGTTTTTATAACTGATTAAGTCAATAAAAAGTATAGTTGTTGGAAAAAGCTATAAGATATTTAACACCACGCTTTACTCACGAGAGGAAAGCAGTAACGTCTTTGATAAATAAGTAACGTTTAATACAAAGTAGAACCGTTTTAAGAAACTAGTTGAACATATCACCGTGTACCTGATACTCGAGAATTTGTACCGAGCTTTTAATACGAAAAGCTTGCGGATATTTACACAGTGACGTTGAAAAATGAACGCGGCAAACTTGGAAAGGAAGGTAAATTTATACAGGTGGAAAAACTGCTTACGATGACTGTGTGGAAGTTTTGACGTCATAAAAGGAGGTTTTGAAGTCTTGTTTAGATATGATGCCTTTTTTTGTGATTGCATGGGATATTTGCGTAACCTTTTTTAATCCTGAGATAGCGTACTTAGAATTCTAGGTTTGAAACTTGAGTGCAGTAAGGGACTCAAAAGCACGAGATGTGTGTGAGTGTGAGATGACTTTGATCTCGTGTTGAACATAAAACTTTTCACCTCAGCACAGCTCGAAATAGAATCCATAGTACAAGTTTTGCTTACTTTGGGTCTAGATGACGTGGTGTGATAGTTGTGTGTCAAAAGCGAGCAGCAAATCCCAGCTTTGCTTCCAGCGAAAGCAAAACTCAAAGCAAAATTGAGTTTTTCTCACTGTTTTTATATAACTAAAAACGACTTTTCGAGCTGCTGAGGTAAAAATAATATTAACCCTTTAAGAGACAGAAGGACATGCTATAATAAGCTATCAGAACAATGCCAACTGAAATCTGATTAAAACCGGTTTGATATTATTTAGGTTGATATTGCACGTCATGATTCTGTTTGTCTAATAGTACCTTACTTCTTTTTGAATATTCTTATATACTTAGCAAATTATACTAAGAACCAGTTGATGAATTAACGGGACTGGCAGAATTTGAACCTGCGACCTTCTGCACACCAGGCCGCCGCTTTAACCAACCAGCTACGGTCGCTTCTTGTCAGAAACCTAAATTTCTTAACTTTATATTACGTCATTTCATGACGTCACGTTCAACAATTCGTACTTCCTAAGTAGGATACGTAGCTCGTTGGTTAAAGCGGCTGCACGGTGAGCAAAAGGTCGCAGGTTCAAATTCTGCCGGTCCCATAAACTGTTTCTTAGTGTATACTTACAAACAGTACCTAAAGTTAGCGGTATAACCCCTCTAGTGCCAAGGATGCAAATAAACCTATTGTTTGTTTGTTCTCTCACCGTTCTGTTTGGTTTAACCGAGAGAGACACCTAGAAATGCGCCTGTATTTACGCAAACTAGCCAGCCTCAGGAGAGTGATTAGCGAAGCCTGAATGCGTGTATAATTCAAGTAAAATATGACAAATATTCTGTTTAAAGCGAAGTTTAACTAATTTACCTATAAATATATATTGAAACGAAGTTTCTAATCGCGCGTTGCGAAAGGGGGCTAGACGGAAAAATTAAGACCAAAAGTTGTAACGACACTTTTTGCTATAGTTGTAGTCTCTCTCTCTCTCTCATAGAAAGCAAGCCAGTTATTTTCGTTTCGTCTTTTTATTTCGCATTGAACAGTGGGGTGTCGCGACAATTATTTTTGTTGACTGTATACAGGTTTTTTGTACATCATCATCATCATCATCATTATCAGCCGAGGGACGTCCACTGCAGGACATAGGCCTCACCAATAACCTAATCATTAAAATAGTAGTTAATTCATAATGTAGTTTGTAGTTTGTTTCTTTTTGTTTATATAACAAAATTAAATAGTAATAATGTACTCGTTCCTACTCGTGTTTAGTGGTTGCGTGGGTTTCCTGGTGACCTATTAATACAGATACAAACTGTTTTATCTAGTTTAGGCACCAGTCTCACAATTACAGTTATTTGTATAGCCCCTAAGATACACTAGAAATAAGTTTTATTGTTGATATTATTTATATTTGTATTTTAATTGTTTGGGAGAATAAATATATTTTTATTTTGTTTATTTATTTATTTTATGTTTCTGCACAAGTGCCGGATATGCTGATGGAGTTAGATAAAAACTTCGTTTCATCCGGGTGTCCCTTGACACCTCTCAAGTTTTTTTTTAAATTTATTTTGCAGTAATGTGTGTTGTTTTAGTTTCGTTTAGATAATTTTTTTGTTTCAAATGCCAAATTGTATCAGTGGAAATTCTTCATAAAAATTGTATGTATAACATAAATGTCACCCTGTCTTACTTACGATCAGGGCGCACGAGAAGACCAGCTCTGTGGTGCTAATATGCAACGGTATTGTGCTGAGGTGCGTACCATTTCTGGCACATGGGTATGTTCACGTACTTATTTTAAATATATATAATTTTAAGATTTTCCCGAATAAATGTATCTTATTCTTATTCTATATTTACAACTTATTAAGTTGTTAAGTAAGTATGTAAATAGAAAAACACCATGTTCATAATGTCTACAACGAATTTTGTATTGTCAATAGCATCACACGAGCGGCATAAAATAAAAAAATCGCCAATTGTGCCAGGAAACTTTTAATAACATCTACTCATTATATACATAACATCAGCTCTTGTGAAAGAGCTCGAGGGTGGACAACAATCTTACCCTTAACCTGCCGCCATGCAGTTGTTCTTGCAGTACTGTGTTCCGGTTTCGTGGTGAGAACAGGCTCTGAGATAACTGGCACATAAGGCAAAACACCGCAGTCCTTAGATGAAGAGTCGCATCTACAATCTGCTCGTGTAGCTCATCGTCGAAGTCCATGGGTTGTAGGTACCACATAGCTACATAGCAGGTAGACTTCACATTGGTTTGCTACATTCGTCGTATAAAGTATTTAATTCGATTACTACACATGGAATAACCAACTACTTTGTATTTATGTTCGTCAGAAGTTGGGCCCCACGGGGACGACTCGGCGGCGACGCTTCAGTCCAAAACTACCCTCATTAAGGCAATTACAGACTCGCTAATTGTCACAGTAAACTTTTAGTACCATCTTCACACGTACCGTTTCCTTTTGTGCCGGTAGTAGAACTGTAGTTTAACAATTAGATTGGCTTTTAAGCTTAGTATAATATGCCGAGAAATTGGAATTTTATAATACTTACAATTTAGTATTGTAAGTATTATTATTATATTTTTGGACAATAATTTGATAATACTTGCAATACTTACACATGTTTTTGTACTCTCTGTCTCGTAGATCTAATGGTTAAGGTATGGGCCTCTCACCGCGTTAGCCAAAAAGAGTATTTAGTTCATAAATTTCTTAATAGCAGAGTTGGAATTGCGCCCGATGGACTGCTATAGGACCTCAACATATCAGGTAAAGTGGTACTATACACTAAACACTTAAAAATAACTAAACCTACAATTAAAATTACTAAAACTATATACACTAATCAAGCAAACCGCTACCAGTGGGAATCGTTCCCGAAATGCTGCCACAGACTTCTTAATAATGCTGGTAATAAGGGCGTGAGGTAATGTATGTATATCATCATCATCATTTAGCCTCTCGTAGTCCACTGCTGAACATAGACCTCTCTCAATTTGCGCCACAACACCCGGTCCTGCGCCTTCCGCATCCAGTCCCCTCCAGCGACCTTCTTCAGGTCGTCAGTTCACCTGGCAGGGGGGCGTCCTACCTTACGGTAGCCGAGACGCGGTCTCCATTCCAGGACTCGTTTGCCGCTGGACGACTGTCGGTCCTTCGGCAGACGTGACCAGCCCATTGCCACTTCAGCGAGCTTATTTTGCGAGCTATGTCGGTTACTTTAGTTCTTTGTCGGATGACCTCATTACGAATTTTATCCTTCAAAGAAACTCCGAGCATAGCTCGCTCCATAGCCCGCTGCGGGACTTTAAAAAGTCAACACTTTAAAGTCATGTATGAATTCTCATTAAATATTTAACGTGGTCTGTATGAGTGCAGCCTTTACCAGCTAGTAGACGTGTGCACAGACAAACAGACATTCCAATTAAACCGTACTTTACGGAAACTTCTCTAGATTCATCCAGCAATTAGTAGTTTGGAGTTTTAAGCCGGATTACGGAGTTCTTTTGCTTGGTTAAGTCGCTCTGTATTTGTTAGAGCCGTCAGTCGGACTGTTTGTTGAGGTCTCGTTGGCTGAAGATTAAATATTCTTTAAGATGGATTTGTTTAGTAAACCACTAATTGATTGCGTATTATTTTTAACTATGTCATAATTGTGATAAGAAGTTCAAGTTAACTAAAACCAATGATTAACCTTCAAATTTTGGTGTGTGAATATTTTTTATGAATTACCAAAGGCTACAAAGATTTAGCTCTATTTGAGAGCACGGTTTGTGTAGTGGTTAGAGCGGTCGCCGCGCTGCTTTCGATTACGCTGATGTTGTGGGTCTCGATCCCCGCATGAGTCAAATCTTTGTGAGATCCGCAAAGATTTGTTCTTACTCTAGATGTGTTTAGTATGTGTGAAATGTATGTTTGTGAACACCTCCGCGACACAGAAGCTATTCCTAGTGCGGGCGTCATTTGCAAAAAAAAATGTACTCGATTTTTTTGACAAAATTAAATAAAAGACGAACTCATCGTTTCTTCATTTGCCTCAGTTATAACTTGTCCTTAATAATGCTAAGAGTTTTATTTTTACATTTACACAGTGTATGTTTTTAATGGCAATTCTCTTGCCATCTCTGTCTTTTTAAATGCAAAAAACAAAGCAAGATAACTATCGCTTGCTTTCCAGTGCCGTCATTTGAGCGCTTGCTTTGAATTGCGGCAATTCTATTGCTTTCTTTGTTTATCTTGATTAAATTAATAGAGATTGCAAGAGAATTGCCTTTCATAACTGTCATCGTGTAATTGCAACATAAGGAGTCTTTTCAAAGACTAAAGTTTCAAAGTTAAGCTTAAGTATTTAACTTACGAGACTTGACAATTTAAAAATGCCTTTGTTAAAGTCCGTTGACTTAGTGCTGCTTATTTAAGCTTAATCGAGGCTTAATCAAAGTATTTAATTGTTTATTTTACTTTGAACCAGCTTTTTATTTGAAAATTTTGACTTTGAGAATCATAGATGTTAATTCAATTCCTAATTCAAATCAGATTTGATCTTAAAATTGAGTTTAAACAATTAGGTAAATAATATTAAATTATATATTTTTGAACACCTTCATGGTTTTTATAGTGTTGAAAGTGACGAATGCAACTTGGCCACTAATAAACATTTACTTATTACTGCCACGAAGTTTCTTTTAGTACTATTATCAGATAAAGAGTCTAAATAATAAGAGCTTAAATATCAAAACCATATTAACGTTACACTTTGACGTAACTTGCTCACAAAAGATTTGCCATCCAATTAAAATACCAAATAGAAATTGCATCATCATTATAATGTACCTAAAATTTTCATTGTTGTCATTGAAATGTGTGGTCAATTTTTATTCGTATTGTGTAACATAAACAATTGTATTTGCTGTGGCCTTCTGTAAGTGAAGGTACACATGCAACAATGTGTAAACCTAAATGAATACTACAAACTGTATGACACCTGTGTATCTTTGTGGATGGTCCCAAATCTATAATTAAATAAATTGAAGAGTGCAATGGATGGATGTTTAAAGTTCACGTAATATTTACTACAGAGTGTCGTGAGTCTATTCACAGCATACTCCTTTTTATAATAATAAGAGCTATTTCCCTTTCATATCAATCAAATGATACCTCTACATCTTTAACAACATTTTCCTTTTTATATTAATATGATTTTGACTGAAAATACTTGTGTGGTTGCAAGCGGAAGGCGCTTCGCGATTAATATGGATATTTTTGTGAGTTTTTAGCCTCGACTTTGAAAAAGAAGGTTGTTAATCACAGAACTTATTACAATCTTATACTTTGAGTGCACGGTTGGTGTGGTGGTTAAAGCGGTCGCCTCGCCGCTTTCAACTACGATTGTGTTGTGGGTTCGATCCCCTCATGGGACAAATCTGTGTGTGATTCGCAAAGATTTGTTCTGACTCTGGGTGTGCTCTGTGTGTGTGAAAACCCCTGCGACAAAGGAGTTATTCCTAGTTTAAAAAAAAAGCTCTTTACACGTTTTACAACAGATTTAAGGAAAAAGGTAGATCGATTGTTTTTTTAAATTTGTTTCTGATTAGGTGAATTTTATTTTTTTAATTGATATCAAAAGCCATTCAGGACACAAATAGAAAAAATACCTTCACCTGTCACCACCATACACCTACATGAGATCTAAACATAACGGGTGAAGTGTAGTTTAAAAACCTCTGTTATACAGTAAACACCTCTGCCACACCCTTATGCCTAACCTAATCTGTGATCCATTGTTATGTTAAATCCTCCATCCCTTAGTTTATTTTGATTCAGGTCATCCACTTTTGACGACCGGATGGCGGAGTGGGTAGTGTACCTGCCTGCGACGCCGAGGTCGCGGGTTCATACACAACTCAGATTTTATCATACACAAGCCGAGTTTACCTACTCAAGTTAATTACTGTCCAAACCGAAAGCCAACTAGCCCAGATCTCGTCTTGTCACTCGGAGTAAACCGCATTAGTGAAGTTCAGACTATGATTGCACTATCCTCAAATCACTATCCCATATATTTTAGTGTTGGGGGAACTCTGTGTCGCCAGACAAACACACCATTCTTTCAATTTAACCGTGCTAACTGGCGTGATTATCGGTCTCACCTTAACAAAAATATTACACTTAGTTCAAATTGTTTCAAAACCGAAAATGATATAAACACTGCTATAGACCACTTGCAACAGACAATCATTGATGCTAGGGATTCCTCTATTCCATCCAAGAAGTCTTGCAATACATTAACAAAACTGCCACGCTATGTAAAAAACTTAATCCGCTACAAAAACTCCTTACGTCGTGCGGAACGCCATCTACCTGACGGCTACCTTAAACGAGTGAATCGTACCAAAATTAATAGTCTACAAAATGATATCAGCACTTTCATTAGAAATCACCTTAATAATGTCTGGAATGCCAAACTTGCTAAAGTTGACAATCCCAGTCAGGATTTGTGGCGCCTTACTAAATCACTTAAGCCTAGAACTACCAACATTCCACCCCTAAAACTTCCTAACGGGGGCACTACGTCTAGTACGGTTGAACAGTGCAACGCTTTAGCTGCCACTTTTTGCGACAATATGAGCCTAACCACTAGTTGGCCATGCGACCCTGCACTTCAAGCCAAAATTTCCAACTCCATTTCCATCTTAAATGAATACAACGTCACTGAAACTGTCAAATTGGTAAGACCGTTCGAGGTTCGAAAAATATTGTATAAACTCAAGACCCGTAAGTGACTAGGGGAGTCACGACGGAATCCATAATCTACTACTGAAAAATTTGTCACAAAAAGCCGTAATTTATATCACTAAAATTTTCAATGGTTGTCTCAGCTTAGGTTACTTTCCGAACATTTGGAAAAGAGCCAAAATTATAGCCCTCAAAAAGCCCGGTAAAGACACCGCCGTACCTATAAATTACCGTCCTATAAGTCTGCTGCCCGCTGTTGGTAAGCTTTTTGAGTCGGTGATTTATACAAAACTTCTTCGGGCGACCGGGCAGATGCTAATCCATGAACAGTTTGGATTTCGATCTGCTCATTCTACCACTCAACAACTAGTCAGGGTATCCGAACATATTTCCCATCACCTTAATCTAAAGGAGTCTACAGGCATGTTCCTGTTAGATATAGAAAAGGCCTTTGATACCGTTTGGCATGAAGGCCTTTTACACAAACTGCTGACCTTGAGCATACCCATGCCTCTGCTTAAACTCATTAAATCCTATCTTGCTGATCGTAGTTTTGTGGTCCACATCGGGCAAACCACGTCTTACCCACAGAAGGTGCCAGCTGGGGTGCCACAAGGCTCAATAATAGGTCCTTATTTGTTTCTGTTATTTGTAAACGACATTCCCATTCAACCTCGCACGAAATTAGCATGTTTTGCTGACGATACTGCCTCTTTTACGTCTTCTAATGATACCGACCTAGTCATAGGTCGCCTCCAATTTTCCATCGACCTTCTATTGTCATATTTTAAGACATGGAAGCTAAAAATTAACGAGGGCAAGACAGAAGCTATATTTTTCTCACGTTCTAGACAACCTCCAGCCCGGTCCCTAATAGTTGCGGGCCATGCTGTACCTTGGAAGACTAGTGTGCGCTACCTGGGGATTAACTTTGATACTCGCTTAAACTGGTCCAAACACATAGCGGACCTACGCATCAAGGGTGCCCAAGCGCTTGGTGCTCTAAGTCCAATCCTTAATCGCAAAAGCAAATTAAGTAGCTATACCAAACTGAGAATTTACACCACGCTAGTACGGCCGTGTATTACATACGCTTGTCCAGTCTGGAGCAATACATGTCTCACTAACTATCAGCTTCTACAGGTGGTTCAAAATAAAGCCATTAAAATATGTTTTAACACCAAATTTAAAACAAACCTTACTCAATTGCATAATAATATAAGTTTTCCCTTACTATTCGATTTCATTTTTAAAATAATCGTTAAGTTTCATAAAAACAACAAAATGAATTTAAATAATCAACTTATTTCGAAGTTATGTTCATCGTCAATAGACACATTACCATACATCGATACATACGGCACTTATCGCCTGCCGCATCACTATCTTTTGTTCCCACCAACTCAGTACGAGCGACCAGCAAACTGACCTTTGGACGATGCGATGTCGCCCCGTCTCTGGCCGCGTATGCGCAGGAGCGCGGGCGGCAGGGGAGCTCCGCTCACTAATCTTTAACTGGTCGCACGGCGATAACAAGTTATGTCTAACATAATTCTGCTATCTACCGTGCGAATAGTTAAAATCACTTAATCTCTTAAATTAATAAGCAAATTTAATACTAATGAATTTGCAATTGTATTATGATGTGTAGTTTATCTGTTTTCATTGTGAATATTTAATATGTGTTTAATTTATAAGCTTTGAAAGGCGATTTGTTAGCCTAATAAAGTGTAAAGTACCTACCTGCCTCAAATTGTAACTTTGGTAAGTGCATTTGTTTAATGTATTAGTTATTGAATAAAGATATTTGAAAATGAATGAAATGAGGTCGCGGGTTCGATTCCCGCTTAAGACACTTTGAGACAAGACGTTGAGTATTAAGTTATTTTATGTTTTATTAATATAATTTAGTTTTGAGCGAGTTTAAGCCCCGGTTACTGGGGCTTAAACTCGCGACTGATGGATTCCGTCCTATTGCTCTCCCATCTAAGCTATCCAAGTCACATTCCAAATCCACGAATCTTTTGAGTGTATGATGCGGTATTGCCGGAAGTCTTAACAATTTGTTTTAATGTTTATTGGTATTAGGTTGCTAAGTATGGCTAAATGCTATTTAAAAATCAATCAGAAGTAGTCATTAGCTTTAGGACCAAAACTAAAAATTATATTAATAAAACATAAAATAATTTGACGACCGGATGGCGGAGTGGGTAGTGTACCTGCCTGCGACGCCGAGGTCGTGGGTTCGATTCCCACTTAAGACAAATCTTTGTGTGCATGAACATGAGGTTTTGTCTTAGTCTGGGTGATTCTATGTATAATAAGAATGTATTTACAAAAGAAAAGTATATATGTATATGTATCAGTTATTCTAGTAACCATAGTACAAGCTCTGCTTAGTTTGGGACTAGATGACGTTGTGTGTAAGTTGTGAGATATTTATTTATTCCCTTCGTCAGTCAGATTTACGCCGTTTCTGCCTGTATAACAGCATACCTACCTATATCCATTTGGCTGTGAAACAGACATCCAAGGTTCGACATTATTTATTCGGCGCACATTAGCACGAGTGTAAAAGGGGCTGCTGACGAATTACACAAAAATCCTCGCAAAGTAAGAACTGGACCCTCATTCAGAGAGTTCCGTACATGTATAAGCTGTATTTTCTAAGGATTTGTTTAACTATTAACAATTAGTATGCGTAGGTATAGGGTAGATATGGTAAAGAAAGTCTTTATTCGCACGAATGTACTTAATAACTGAATTCATGTATGTTATACTCCATGTTTGTAGTTCTGAACAGTTCTTTTATACTAAACAAAAACTCAAGTCAAATAATTTTATATGAAAAGAAATATGCATATTTTGCCTGTTCTTGTCCTTGGTTACATTATTTTGCTTGGAAAGTGATTATGAAGCAGTTGCGTAATTAATTAGATTTTTTTGTGAGTTTAAAATATCCATGATTGTTTTTTAGCATGAAGCGGGATTTAAACTTGCTGCTTTACTACTCAGCCATCCAAGACGTGTTCCAAATCCACGAATCTTTTAACTGTATGCATCGTCTTTCCGGACGCCTCTCGTCATTTATTGTACCTAGGTACATATTAATAGTTAGCAACCAACATGACTGATGTTACAATCAATACAAATGCTGTATCGAGGAACACGATCGGTTTTATCAATTTCTAATTGATTTATATATAGCATTTAGCCATGCATAGCAATTTAATACTAAGAAAGAGTCAAAAAAAATATTATTGTTTCTTGCTTGTGTACAAATAAATTTTATCAGGCTTTAGTTCTGGACCTTTAACCACAGAACCATAAAAATAAATAACAAAGCGGATTATTTTAATACACGGCAAAAGTACATCATTCGAAGTGGTTTTATTTCTCCTGGGCGTGATTGATTGTTTTGATACGGGTATTACACAAATAGAATGTGTGTTTTGTAAAAGTATATTTTGTTATACTTTTACAATTTTGGACTTGTAGGTTTACCCTGTGGCCTTCAGTAAAGTGAACTTTATTACGTTCTTTTATATTTTTAACACGCTTATATTAGCTTCACCTGTATGTATGTATGATGTATGTATGTAACCGACTCCTTTGGACTCGATTTTGACCCACTAAACGGACAGATTTTATTAAAATTTTGCACACCTGTCAAAGATCGATGACAATGCAATAATTCGATAAAAAAAATAAAAAATAACTAAAAAACACGCTTTTAAAGTACTTCTAACTTAAAAGTGAAAAATAATTCCTAATATAAGCTGAAAAAACCGTGGGGCGCTCTGTGCCATATTTTTCGTCTATCGAGCAACCCACGGTTTTTCCAGCTTATATTAGGAATTATTTTTCTCTTTTTAGTTAGAAGTAGGTACTTTAAAAGCGTGTTTTTTAGTTTTTTTAAACTATTATTTTTTAAAGCAAACATTGCTTTCTTATGCAATTAAGCAATATTCCAATATTTTTATTTACAATTATATTGGGGTCGGCTCTTAGTCTAACGTATTTAGCTAAATATCAGTATTTTACGTGGATTGACTGCCATTAGACCTCCACAACCCAGTATTAGGTACGATACACGATACATACAATACTTTTTGCTAGACTAGTTGTCAGACTTTCTAGCCTTTGACTACCCGAAACGACTGTCATAGATGTCCAAATGGCAACCGGGATCGACGGTTTAAAGTACTCTGGAAAACTCGTTATGTTAAAGATGATCACCCATCCACGGCCGGCTTCGGTTAGCATTGCTTAGCCTGCAAGATCGATCAGTCCACGCGGCTTCGACTTAGTGACAGAAAAACATACGTGTTGGATCTTATATTAAAGTAGTCAAATAACTTAATCTAAACTTATTAAGTCTCTGCCGCCGACTGAATATAAGCCGGCAATATGAAAAGATTGAAATTTTTTAACTAAGCGGTATTTTCATCCTACAGACTCTGCGTTCTTCGTTTCCCGTGTCCATTCCAATTAAGATATAACATTACATAACATCACACCTCTATTACCCAGAAAGGGTTTAGGCGCATTAGGGCTAATTCTCATTATGGCAACCAACTCGCTAATGGACTACTTCTCATTATGGCTACTTCTCATTTTGGCTACTTCTGATTAGGGCCACTTCTCACTTGGGCTACTTCGCATTAGGGCTACTTCTCATTAGGGCTACTTCGCATTAGGGCTACTTCTCATTAGGGCTACTTCGCATTAGGGCTACTTCTCAAAACTTGGGAATGTTTATTGAAATAGGAATTGTCTTTATGTATATAAACATGTTTATTCATTCATAAGAGATCAATTATATTATTTTTAGAATAAATCAACATTAATTAAAACAATGTAATAGTAGTAATTCTTGTAATTACTTTAGTCTGGTTTCACCACCGATCCACATAATAATCAACAAACAATATTAATTAGATATATCTGTTTATAGGCATAATTCAACGCAATAATTAACAATCAGTATTAATTAGATAGAAATAAAATTACTTATTATCAGTTTCTTACATAAAGGATTATGTAAGAAGCTGATAATAAGTCATTTTATTTAAAAATGTATTAACTGTTATTTGACATTTTTTTAGTTTTGTAAGTACTTTTCTATACTTTTTGTCGAAATTAATGTACTTGTTATGCCGTTTTTTTGTTTGATAGTGTCTGTTCTTGAGTTTGGAGTCAAAATGCTTTGCTTCTTTTCGGAGCTTCTGTAAGAATAAAAATAAACTTGGACGCTTGGGAATTTTCACATTTATCCGATGGTGCCACCCCTCAAGAGCGTTGGTAGTGCGGTGGCGTTGTCCAGAGCAACTAAGAAGTGCAGGGTTCATTCTTGGATACCACTGTTTTGCAAAGTATTTCAAAAAAGTTTCAAACAATGGTAACAACATTTCATTTTCAATAATCTCTGTTAGTTTTTGGCAACCCTCTGGAATATTCTCTGCGGGTAAAAGTGGTAAAATAGCTATTTTTCTTATAATCTGTCTTGTTTTTTTTCTTTTAGTCAAATTTAATTCTTTCGCCTTTTTCCAGATGGCTTTTTGGTAGTGAAAATAACACCCAGTTATTTGCGCATCAGGGTACACGGTTTTTACCGCGTTCATTATAGCTAATTCATAGTCACATTTAAAATTGGTAATATTTATTTTCAATACACTTTTCATAATGTTGAAAAGCCTTATATATGTGTCTTGATTTTTATTTGGTAGTAACGCATACACTACAGGTACAATTTGTGTGCTTTTGGAATCTGAATATTAATCCACATGTAAGGTAAAAAGTTGGTAGAACGGCTTGGGCACAGATTTAAAAGTGCCATCTGCAAAATATCGGCGGTTATGTTTACGTCGAGCACGCCGCAAAACATTTTTGGAAATATTTGATGCGAAAACCAGTATTTTGTCGCTTTCTCCATCATCTGCCACTAGAAAATCATCGCTTAAAGCTTCCGGTATAGACACTTGAGCTAAATCTTGAAAAATCAGATGATCTGCATGTAAAAATTTTTTTCTCGCTCGGTACAAACAATCTTTTTTTCCATGAAAAGTAGGAATTGATGCTTTGGATGAGCTTGGTTCAAAGGTCAAATTATCAAATTTATTTTCAAACATTCCTTTAATGGGTTCTAAATTTGTACATACCAATTCCTTGAGCGTAGACATTTCTAAATATACAGCATTTTTATCATAATCTGCCTGGCAAGTATGTTGGGACTGCCTCATGATTTGGTTTTCAGTTTTATTCAAAGTAACAGATGCATTGCATTCCCTTTTGTTTGTACAACGCCACAAAACACTTTTATCTTGGTTAACTTTTTTAGTTTTATTGTATCTATATCCAATGTGCAACAGAGCATCGTTACCTCTTTGATTTTTCACAAACACAAGTTCTTCTTCCATCTTTTCGAATTATTGAATTATAAACAAGAATAATTGAGATAATTCACCGTTTTACGATCGTTCAAAACATAAAATTAAGGCACCCACATTTTCCATGCTATAAATTACTTAGTAAGTACCCACATTTTAATCCTAGTCAAGAATGTAACTTTTTATTTTTAAATAAGTGCATTAGTAATGACAATTATTACTCTCGTGTTTCTAGAAGTAATGATTAAATACAATAATTTCCTGGTGCATACAATTGATTATCTATTATTATTATTAAATTAATTACTACAACATTTTGTTTATCCAGCGCCATCTATTTGCATTACGTGTAAAACTTATATTTTTATAGACGTTTATGATGGATGGCAATTGGCAGTATTGTGTTTTTACTAGAAAATCGGGTAGGAAATAACAGATAGCGCTACGCGTACTATGCGCCGTCATATTGATTTGTGTATGTTATAAATAAATCAATGTTAGTATTAAACCAGACTAAAGTAATTACAAGAAATATTATACTTGCATAACATTAATTAGGTACATTATAGTAACAGAATTATGAATTGTTATTATTGTGGATAAATTATTTATTTTGGACATTAGTTGGTGATGTATTGTGAATTTATTTTTTAAATTGTAATTGTCAAATTTTATCACACTTATCTTATATTTCATACAAGTTACAAATGTTTGTTTTCTTATTAAGATAGGTAGGTATATCGATTTAAATTAGTTGTTATGTATACAGAACTATCATCCCCTAATTTTACATTTATATTAAGTATTATCTTATATTCAAACACAATTATATCAGCTTGTATATGAATTAATTAAATACGTAATTATTATATACTTACCTATTACATTGGTTTCTCTTATGAATAAATAAACATGTTTATATACATAAAGACAATTCCTATTTCAATAAACATTCCCAAGTTTTGAGAAGTAGCCCTAATGCGAAGTAGCCCTAATGAGAAGTAGCCCTAATGCGAAGTAGCCCTAATGAGAAGTAGCCCTAATGCGAAGTAGCCCAAGTGAGAAGTGGCCCTAATCAGAAGTAGCCAAAATGAGAAGTAGCCATAATGAGAAGTAGTCCATTAGCGAGTTGGTTGCCATAATGAGAATTAGCCCTAATGCGCCTAAACCCCAGAAAGGTGTGGCAGAGGTGTACAACACCTAAACTTTATTCACGAGTGGGCCTATCGCCATTCACCAGACACAATGTCAAGACCGCGCTGCTATCATGAATTGCCTAACGAAAAAGTTACAAGATATTAACACATTGTGGAAAAAAGCTTCTAAATTTAACCAGCTATTTTTTTCAAATACTCACTAGTTAAATTGGCATTGAAATCCTCATTCATCATCCTCCTCATTGCTGAGGGTCGTGATTCCCCCGATGGTGTATTATTTTGTTTCTGATGACACTCGTCCAACCGCTCCTGTTCTTGGCTTCGTGCAGTGCCTCGTGTAGATTCAGATTGAGGCTCGAGCGGATTTGGTCCGACCATCTAGTCGGGCTGCGACCTATATGACGTTTGCCGTTGACTTTGCTCGTTACTATTAGTTGCTCGAGATTGTAGCCTTCTTTCCGGGAGATGTGTCCAAAGAACTCAATAAAACTAAGAGAAATACCCAACCTCAATATTCGTATACCTAGCACATACAATTGAAATAATCCCACTTTAGTATTAAACTTAGCCAATAACAATGAAAATTCAAATTTAATCTCACCTTCACGATTATCAAAACGCTAAGCAAAATTGGGCTTCAGAATCCTTCTTCGAATTACATTTATTCAACAGCAGGATTACGTTTAGCTTCGTACTTAAGTTTCAAATTAGTTGAAATAAAATGACATACATTAAGCGTTTTATCGTCTACGCTGGCACTAACATCTTTAATTTGGAAGACATGTTGAGAGTAGTGATGTGCGAATTAAAATTTGTCGATAGATTTATTTAACAAAGTAAAAAAACAATAAACAGCATATTAGTTACTGGATGACAAGAGTCATAATAATATTATTATTATTGTGCCTCAAAAAAGCACCTAGACACGATATACTCAGATTTTAATATAAATGAAATGAATGAATGGAGTGCATGAAAGGAGCCTCCCCGAGTGGCGTACACAACGATTCCCTACGTCCGGCGCACCCTGGGCAATTCGCGAGTTCTCCAAAGCGAATTGGCTAATCCTTTCACCACGATGGCAAGTCAAAATAAAATTTGACTCAGCCATCGACACGACGAAGAAGAAGAAGAATATAAATATATGTACGTTTTGAAGTAGCTCTTCTAACCTTACAATCGCATTGCAAATGATTTAATGCGTAGTTGAACTGGCTCGTTTGTCTAGTGGTTAGCGTGTGTACCTCTCACCACGAGGTCTCGGGTTCGATGCCCGGGTCAAGCAAAAGTGTTATTTGGGTTTTTTCTGTCAGAAAATTAAGGACGGAGTCGGAATAGTGGCCGGTGGATGGCGATGGTTCACTTATCACATGGGACCTAAACTTACTAGGTGAAGTGTGAGTGTTACACCTCTATCACACCCTGCTGGGTAATATAGGCGTTATATTATCAATGTATGTATTTAGTTTTCTTTATAGAACGCTATCTTTCGTACTCAGTCCGTCCCTATTTCCTCCTTGCAATCGACGTTCATAAATGCGTACGACTGTGCGCCGGAATTCAGCACGACACGTTGTCATCCATTACCGTGGAATATCGCAGAGACACGCATCTCGTGTCGTTGTCGTCTCGAGCTCATATCATGTTGTATATGCTCTTCAGCTTTTTTACCTTACTTTTTAATTAATTACTAGCTATGACTTCCACCACGGCAATGTTACTTAGTCATAAACTATGCTCGATTCAATCCAAATTAGTTTACATTAGTCTAGTGATTAGATTAGGAATCGATTTCTGGGTCGAGCAAATTATTTTATTTGAGATTTTTCCGTTAGGAAAATTTATTATGATTATCTGTGTAAAACTTAATGTACTTAGTGAAACAAGCTTGATTACTAACTCAATGTTATTTATGCCAATCAAGAAATTTTAAAACTCAAACTCAATAGCAGCATGGATGGAATGGATTTGTGCTCTGTGGATGACGATAGGCTCACCCCCTATCATATAGGACCTAAACATAATATGCGAGATGTGAGTTTTATACACTGTCGCGTTATGTTTTGTTTAGCATGTAGTTTATCTACACTCATAGTCACTCACATACATTTCCGCATTCTTAAAATATGAGAAGGAATTCAGTTTCACGTGGTTATTAGTTCAATACAACGATTTAATTTATTTGTACACGTACTTTAATGACCACAAAAATACAATATTAAAATGGTTCAAGTTTTCAAGACGACTGATGAATAAAATACTGTTCCGTGAGATAGAAAAATGAGACAAGTTTGATATCCGCTGTAATTTCCGGTCTTTCTACAAATAGAGAAAATAAATTTATTTTCTCTTCATTTATTATTTAAAAGAAAAATGTTCTGCGCTCCGCTTTGAGAACCCTTTTAATCTACTCAAGAAATGTGTTTGAAATAGAGAAAAGATAAAATTGTTCAACAATAATCTAACTAATTCTTATTTATATCGTACATCTATCATTTGTAATCTACCTAATATTGTCCATTATGTATGTATACTATATATTATTAAGTGTTTATATATTATATTGTATGTATGTTCTAATACTGCTAATATGTATTAGAATGTTAGTATTTTATTATTGTACCTACCTATACGTAGGTACATCATAATGATTAAATTTATGCATTTAAATTATTACTCTATTCTAAATTATCTCTAGTACGCCTTGAACTTCCCTTTCATGTCTCTTTCTTACTCTCCATCCAATGGTTGTCTGTAAGAGATTGCCTTAGTTGCGATAAGACCGCCATTATTTTTATATTAGCTTCACCTTTAAATATATGATGTATGTAATCGACTCCTTTGGACTCGATTTTGACCCACCTAAAACGGACAGATTTCATTAAAATTTTGCACACCTGTCAAAGATCGATGACAATGCAATAATTCGATAAAAAAAATAAAAATAAAAAAAAAACGCTCTTATAAATAAACCAAACTAAAAAGTAGAAAATAAATAATAGATTAAAAAAACTAAAAAACACGCTTTTAAAGTACTTCTAACTAAAAAGTGAAAAATAATTTCTAATATAAGCTGAAAATGGTAATGAACAAAAAATACTAGTATTATTGTGAAAAAGCGTGGGTTGCTCGATAGACGAAAAATATGGCACAGAGCCATATATATATTTTTTAATTTAAATATATAATAATAAGTATTTTTTTTTTTAGTTATGGTTTTTTTGCCATGTCGGGGGATTAAATAAATGTTGACTATTTAACAATATATTTATTTAAAATGTCAGTTTATCTTTAGGATATTGAATATAGTAATGTTTGATCGTCACTATTTCCTTATTTAAAAGTAAAAGGTAGATAGACAATATATTATTTTGTAGTAAATAAGGAAAATTACGGAGGTATGTTTAGCCGTGGTTAGAACAATACTCAATCAACTATTTTTTATCTCTGGAAAAAGTTGATTCTTAGTTGTCTATTTCGATTTAACACAAAAATATCGGGACTGATTTTAAAAATGTCGTCAACATAAGTATGACTATGCCTAGTTGTTTTAAATAAGAGCAAGAAGAGCAGAAAGAAAAAAAAACAAACAATCATGACATTACATTATTTAAATGTAATGTCGTGTTTATCTATAAATATTACAACACTAAATCCTCCAATGCTTAATATCTTTCTTTGTTAATTTAAGGTGTTAGTAATGTAGAGAATCCTGAATAAATAAAATAAAATATAATAAAGTAAGTTCTTTTTACGTGACGGGACCTATACCTTAAAAGAACACAAGAACAAAGTGTCATTCTCGATAATAAAGACAATAAGATAGGTGTTAATGGACATATTCTTAGCATAAATTAATTTAGTAGCTTAGGTCAAAATTATATTACTCATTAGTCTCTAATGTTATATCTAGACTAGATTGTAATCTTTATGACGTATCTAATTGCTTAGAAACATCATAAAAAAAAAAAAAAAAAAAAAAAAAACTGTCATTTGCAATCTACCTTATATTGTCCATTATATATTATATTCTATGTATGTTATATATAATACTGCTAATATATATTAATTAAAGGTGTGAGTAAAGTAGACACTCATTAATAAATAAAATAAAATATAATAAAGTAAGTAAACATTATTTATATCCTTTCTCATATTAATTCCTCGTTTCTATTTAAATCACCCATTATTTATTTATTAACATTAAGGGAAACAAGTGTCATGCATATTTATTAACTTGAATGTTAATATCCGTCTTACTTAATGTAAGAACACCAAACCAAGCACGAAGCCTCATAATTATTCCATTGCTTATGTAAAGTTTGTATAAAGGAAAATGTTTTATTTCTATTAATAAAGGAACTCTGAATGAAACTAGTTGAAAGGAAGCAAGCAATGTTGTCTCATCTACCAACTTTTTTTAAATTTAATACGACACTTGCAGCAAGCGAACGAGTAGTCCACCTGATGGTAACAGTACAGCCCATGGATATTAACCACACACAAAAGCAGATTGTATATGCGTCGCTGCAGCTGAGGCCTACGTTGTTATGCCTCATGGGCTATAATTTCAGGGCCTGATCTCACCATCAAACCGGACCACAGTAATGCAAACACTATTATTTGGCGGCAGGTAAAAGGTGAGACTAAGAGTCGCGGCAAAAAATAATTTTCATACATAAAGTATCTAAAATGTTGTGTAACATAATTTTATGATAAAACGTACCGTTTGGCTGAAAAACGCGAAAAATGTTTTTAGTAAACAAATATGATTTTCGCGTGTTCACTTTTTTTATCTAAGTTTGGTATCGATGGGGAGATTTTATTATTGATTTATAATAATGTTAAGAACATTCATACCAATTTTTAGCTCTATGGGAATTTCTTTTTTGTCTTCATTTTCCGGATTATTATTATCAAGAGGCCCAGATTAAAATCGAATAGATTCATCGCTTCCACCAATCTAAATAATTCTACAGCAAATTTGTACCGATAATGTTCAACAGACGATTCACTAAGTAATAAATAATGAAACAACTTCTCAGTTTCAAACTATCATTCATCCGGGCGCCACCAAACTTATATTGAAATGTTGAACGCGATTTCATTTACTTTTGCCAACTACTTTCGCAGTTGGTCGATGAATATTGTAAGATAAATTTGTAAATACCATCAGAGTGTTATAAAAGTTCAATTGCCTTGATTGCTTCTAGAAGCCTAGAGCCTTATAATAGCAGCCCTGTATCTAATACATCTCCTAAAGCTGGGCTCGGGCCTCTTCTCATGATGTAGGAAAAGGATTAGTCCACCACGCTGACCAAGTGCGGATTGGTAGGCTTCACATGACCTCAAATTTTTGTTAGGCACTCTCGGGCATGCAGGTTTCCTCACGATATTGCGAGCGATAATTTATATGATTAATACACACATATCTTCGAAAAGCAGAATCTTAACGATTTATTGACAGAGGTATGTGCCGTGGCATCGAACCCGAGACTTACTGTAGCTAGTATAGGTGGCTCATTATATTATTAATGAATTACCACTGAATAAAAGTATAAGTATATGTTAAAAATAAATAACTTTAAGGATAAATACACCAACGTTTTTTTAATCTTCAACGATTTAACCTATACAATTTAGCTCGCCTCAGAGATAATGCTTTGGATCACGTGATAGTTAAGATATCTACCGAAATCTATTCCGTTCTGAAATTGACCCGCACTACCGACTCTCTTGTCGTCTGCTTCCTAATAGAAGTATACTAAATTATTCTGGCTCGGTACTTTAACAACGACTGTCTGTACCTACAATGAGACGGCGGCCGGCGCAGTGAAACCTATGAAAGTTCAGAACTTTCACTTAGTAGATACCGACCGATTGCGATGGTACGACAAAGTTGTGAAAGAGATAATTACCTGCATATCCTCTGTGTTCTTTCACGTGATAATTAGTTGCCAACATTTAAATCTCAAAATATCTTCTGATATAATTTTCGTGGCAGTGAATAGTATCTGCTTAATATTTTATGGTTAGACTAGATAGAGGGACCTATTTTCAAAACAGATAAAGCCACTAAGCCAAATACATAGAACAAATATTCACGATCCCACCTTAAACAAACTAAATTTTATTGCAAAATTGAATGACAATGTCGTTTCAAGTTTAAGTTAATTAAAACCAAGCATTTTCTATTATACCTATTTGTTAATAGTGAGTGGAAGAGTGGGATTAAAAATACTTATATATTTTTTTGTAACTTACTAAATACAAGAAATTGAGAGCATTAACATTTTAAAATAATATTAAAGTTGAAAATTAGGAATCCAGCAGGACTCGAACCTACACCCCCTGGGTATACGCCCTAAGTGCTTTGCCAATTCAGCCATGGATTTATATGCTGCTTTAAAATATTACAAGCGTTAACATTCTTTGTATGTATCTACATACAAATTGAGAGCATTAGCTCTCAATTACTCGTTAAACTGAAACCAACCTTTACACAAATTCCATTTCCTTAACTCCTTGAAAAGTTCGTCCGCAGCTTAACAAGATATTTCAAAGGAGATTGCTCTACAAGTTATAGAGTTAGAAAACGAATGAATCCTGCAGATCTTGGCTCAAGAAATGCATGTTCTTAAACTTTACGAAGTTGGTTAGGCTTTTGATTGTGATCGGAACTACTGTGTGGTACACGGTTACCGATCAACCTGTCCATTTCCAGTATAAGCTGCTCTTGAATTGCAAGGGTCGAGACCAGAAATGGAAATACCCGACCTGGAAATGTATAGCTTGATCGGTAGCTGTCTGTACGTGACTTCACTTGTGAATTTTGAACATTGGCACAAATTGGCCGAATTTTACATACAAAGAACCGCTTTCTCATTTAAAAATTCTCAGAATGGAGTCTGGAAGGGTACCTAGAAGACAGATAAAATGTGAATGTGTTACAAAACTACTACACAACTACTACAACCCTATTGGGTAATATAGGGTTGAGCAGTTAATCAATTTACTATATATAAATTTACTATTCTTATTTTTACTAAATGACGCCTGCACTAGGAATAACGCCAGTGGTGTCGCGGAGTGTTCACAAACATACATTTCACACACACAAATCACACCTAGAGTCAAAACAAATCTTTGCGGATCTCACAAATATTTGTCCCGAGTGGGGATCGAACCCACAACACCGGCGTAGTTGAAAACGGCAAGACGACCGTTTTAACCACTACGCCAACCGTGCACTCTTATTATGCACTAGCTAAACTGACAGACGTTTGCCTGTCTTAACTATGAATATTGAATTCGAATTAGTATGCTTAATAAAAAAATAGATTTCACCCAGCATGGACTCTGTCAATGATATGTCTACTTGGCTATGCTAAACGAAAGTGCACCTGTTGAGGATTCTGTGTTGGAGGTCCGGCAGACCCGGAATAAGACAGCTGGGCGTGGTTGAACTTGGTTTTACTTGAACTTAACCTCGTTACAAAAAATAGTGTGTGTGCGCGTGCGGATCCGGCCTCAATGCTCCCGGAAGCCGAATGAATGCGTCGCGCTGAGCTGAGAGCCGCGATCCGCCGAGCCGCCTCGTCCCCTCCTGCGTCTCCTTCACCCCGCGTTCGTGGCTTGGAGCAAGGCGGGCCATGCCCGCGTTAACAGCACCAATCCGGTAAGAATGGTTGTATGGCGCGACGTCCACAGCCCATATTGCTGACGCTGCGCCACGGCTCAGGAAGGTGCAAAGGTATGCCTGACGCATACATAACAAACACACACACACTGGCTAAACTTACTACTTACTAATAGGTACAGACGGCCAATGAGTTGGGTATGCAGGACAAAAACTTCTACGCCATAGTAAAAACTGACTGCAATAGATATAATTATTATGCAATATTGTATTTCATATTTAATAAGTGTAATATACCCACTATTTAGATATATAACTCACTTATCCATAACTGGTGTCGTAAGTCACTATGACTTATAAGTTTTTGCCCTGCATACCCAACTCATTGGCCGACTGTACAGATACGGAGCAAACTTCCATTTCCCTCACCAAAAAGTAGATGAATTCGGCTCGAGCGTATTCGTTCGACGCCATGTAAATTAATATTGCAATTGGATCGGTGATGAATTTAATGCAACGTGCGACGACATAAAGCCTGTTGTTTAATGTCGGAACGTGATAAGCTTTAATTAAATTAAGTAATTATACAAATTGAACTGGGGAAATCATTTTAACTGTACCATGAACGCGATTCTGTAACTTTAAACCGAAAATGAAATTAATTAATTTAATACACAATTTGTATCTACAATTCTGTCAAAAAGGCTTGTAGTAATAACCCTTTATGGTGACTCTAGCTGAAATAAAGGTCCTTGAGGTGGCGGGTTCAAGTACCGCTTAGAGTTTTTCAACTGTCTCAATAAGTATAGTTTGTTTTTAAGATAATATCAATTATGGATGTAAACTTACTACTTACTAATAGGTACACATACGTAGCAAACTTTCATTTCCCTCACCAAAAAGTAGGTGAATTCGGCTCGATCGTATTCGTTAAACGTCATTTAATTAAGTAAGACTTATAATTAATATTGCAATTGGATCGGTGATGGATTTAATGCAACGTGCGACGACATAAAGCCTGTTGTTTTATGTCGGAACGTGTCAAGCTTTAATTAAATTATAATTATACAAATTGAACTGGGAAAATAAATTTAACTGTACCATCAACGCGATTCTGTAACTTTGAACATAAAATAAAATCCATTAATTGAATGTACAATTTGTATAAATTCTGTCAAAAAGGCTTGTAATCAGTAATAATCTGCTCTATGGTGGGTCTGTATTTGCAACTGTCTTAATAATTATAATTTGCTTTTAAAATAATAATAAATTATGTGTAATTTACTTGTTACAGAAACTGGTTTCCATTAAATATTTAAAGTAAAACATTAAAATAACATCACGCCTAGAAGGGTGTGGCAGAGATGTACAACACCCACACTTCACCTATTATGTTTTAAGTTCCATGTGATAGGCCATGAGCCTATCGCCATCCACAGAGCACAACTCCAATTCCGTGCAGCAATTGTAAATTACCTAACGGAAAGTTCACAAATAACACTTTGCCCGAATCGATCCCAAGACCTCGCGATGACAGGCGCATAAGTAAACCAATACACCATCGAGGCAGAACTTTATCAAATATATCGAATTACAAATTTCAGACCAAATCATTTTAAGAACCAATCAAGTTAGGAAGAGAAACCCTTCCAAGACATTTTCCCTTAATAATGCTACAGTGGCTATTTGGTGGGTGTAACATATGTATTTAACCACACATACATAGTAATGAGCTAGCAAAGGCCCTTCGTCGTGCTGTATACTACCCTTACAACACATTACTACAAACCGTAACACCGACCGTAATAAGGACCGAGGTTGTTTTGCGTAAACTGTGTCACGTTTACTGTGTTGCTGTTTTAACTATCAGCACATTTTTGTCACGCAAGAACAAAAAACGAGATATATATATTTACAAACATATTTAATATATCCTTTTGAATTAGGCAGTAATAATGAAATGTCACGTGCGACGATTTTTACAAACTTGAACGCCTTGCCCGAGTCTGTGTTTCCGCATGAGTACATTCTGGATCTCTTCAAAGCAAGAGTTAATAGGTATCTTATAGGTAAGCATGCTCCACCGTAAGACCGCATCATCACTTACCATCAGGTGAGATCGTGGTCAAACGCGTGCCTATCGACCATAAAAAAAAAAAACTATTTTTTTTTAACCTTTAATAAACTGAGAAATCTGTATAGTTAAAGTGAAAGATTAATTTGGTATAGTTTTGGAACTTTACTATCTTCACAAACTAAGCGGTTTCTTTAAGCGACACCCGCACTTGAACTTTCCGTCAGGGAATTTATACTAGACGGAAAGTTCACAAATAACACTTTGCCCGAATCGAACCCGAGACCTCGCGGTGACAGGCGCATACGCAAACTACTATACCATCGAGGCAGACAATATATTTAATAAAGAAAAACTTTCTCAAATTACAAATTTAAGACCAAATCATTCTTAGAACCAATCAAGTAAGCAAGGGAAACCCTTCCAAGACATTTTCCCTTAATAATGCCACAGTGGCTATTTGGTGGGTGTAACATATGTATTTAACCACACATACATAGCAATGAGCTAGCGAAGGCCCTTCGTCGTGCTGTATACTACAAACCGTAACACCGACCGTAATAGGGCCGAGGTTGTTCTGCGTAAACTATGATACGTTTACTGCGTCGCTGTTTTAACTATCAGCATATTTTTAGTCAAGAAGTAAAAAATGAGATACAGTAGAGACTCGATTAACCGGACTAATTGTTGTCGTAAGGCATTCGGATAATCGAAAATTCGGATAATCGATTGTATGAAAAATAGCGGGTTTTATGCATATGTAGTTAGTACATAATGTTAGGCATGTGTTAATTAAAAATAACAAGTAAAATACGTATTAACGAAAATCAATGTTTATTAAGAGATACGTTACATACTACATGTACTATATATTGTACATGTACTAATGAAAGTTTAATTTGGTATAGTTTTGGAACTTTACTATCGTCACAAACCTTGCCTTTTGCCACCTATTCTTATTATACTAAGAATCTTTTTGAACCTACGACCTCTGCATACCAGGCAGCTGCTATAAACCACTAAGCTACGGTCGCCTCTTGCCAGGACCCTAAATTTCTTAACTGTATGTTACGTCATTAGATGTCGTCATATTCCCCCATTTGTACCTATCTTAAGTAGGATACAAACCAACATGGCATTAGCACAAATGTTGTAATCTTCTTCTTCTTCGTCGTATCGATGGCTGATTCAAGTTTTATTTTGACTTGCCATCGTGGTGAAAGGATTAGCTTAGGTGAACTCGCGAATTGCCCAGGGTGCGCCGGACGTAGGGAATCGTTGTCTACGTCACTCGGGGAGGCTCCTTTCATGCACCCTAATGTTGTAATGAATAAACGCGTACCTTGTTTCAACTGCAAGCAAGAAGTCTTCTTATTATATTGCAAGTTCTCTATGCTGAGGCTTTATGCATTTTATGAATGGCAAAGTTACGTGATGGCGGATTACAGTTGAGGAACTATACAGAAGTTCAGAGCTGCGGATCTTGAGTAACGTGGCTCGGTGGTGAGAACAATTTGTCGTCTACGGTTATAATCGAGTTTTTATTAAAACTTGTTAGAAGTAATATAATTTTTATTAAAAAAATATGATCTTTAGGGTCAATTTCAACAAGCGATTTTTTTTTGTCATTTCGGTGGACTTTTTTAATTTCAATGCTATCTATATATTTTAAGTGAGAAATTAAACTTTAGCCTATTTTATAACATTGGGTGTAAGTGGACATCAAATATCATCAAAACTTACATAAATATTTAAGGATGAATTTTTTAGAGTCCACTGAAATGAAAAGTGTCTACCGAAATGATAAAAAAATAACCACTTAAATGATAAACTGTGCACCGTTTCTTACTGTGTGATAAAAATAAAATCCAAACTTGGTCTCTCCGCACTTAAAGATGAATATGTTTATTATCATTTCAGTCAATAAATATTAAACATTACCATTTTCGAATGATCGCCTATTCAACCAAGATTCAATGCTCGCGTAAAACAACTTGTACAAAGCCTCGCAAGCAATTCCCGGCAGCTCATATGGTTAAAGGTAGCATTTATTGCTAAACGCAGTAATAAATAAACTAGAGGTTACTTATCCTAACGGCATCGTCTACACTGAGAGCGCGTTGAGAATGTGATTCGGAGTGAATTGAAGAGCTTCTATTGAGGCTGTTTAGGACTGCCTTATTAATAGAATGGGCATTCGTTTGCGTAAGTGAAAGCTTGTGTATTGTTTCTAAAAACCTTAATATTTTACATTACGAAATGAATTGACATTCATTTCATCTTAAATTACACCATGTTAACATGAAATTTTACAATGCATGCATTAATTTCATGTTTGTAATATTATATACATACGGCTTTAGTATTTATAGGTATAGAACTATTAGTAGCAGCGAAATTAAAACAAGAGATTTATTTTTATTTACCAATGAGATGATTTAGGTCTCTGACTCTTTTTATCTGATCTGAGAATTGAACTCTAAACCTCAGCAGTCTCACACGCTAACCGCTATACCACGGAGGCACGGAGGTATTACTCCACAACACAATCTGCATAATACCACGATAACCATGGCTACTCAATCAATAGTGAGTAAACACAGTTACTCCAAGCTTGATTGAATTCAGAGCGATACAATCTCCGGCATATTGCATAGATGTCTATTGTAGAATTACCGATGCAGCTGCCGTCTACAGCTGATGCTGATTATCTCATTGTATTGTAGAAATTTCTGTTGTAATATCACTAGCCGATCGAAATTTAGTTAGATCCGATGCAATGTAGTAATTCTGTAATTAACTACGTCTTTAGCCTATTTTTATGGTATAGACAAGTAACTTTGTTAACTGTTTACAGATCAAAATCACTAAAATGTACAACATATTATGAGTCTTCCACTCCATTTGTCCGTTCTCGATAAACATGAGAACTCTAAAATTACTGAAAAAATTATCACGCGGATTTCAAAGGTTATTTTATTTTATTAAAGCATATATTTTTTTAAAGTTTCAAAATATACCTTAGATTGTGATTATAAATAATAATAATAATAAATATTCCACAACTCACACACAACGCCATCTAGTCCCAAACTAAGCAAAGCTTGTACTATGGGTACTAGAATAACTGATACTAATACATATATAATTTTCTTTTGTAAATACATACTTATTATATATAGAAACACCCAGACTAAGACAAACCCCCATGTTCATGCACACAAAGATTTGTCTTAAGTGGGAATCGAACCCACGACCTCGGCGTCGCAGGCAGGTACACTACCCACTCCGCCATCCGGTCGTCGTTATGGTACTACGTGGTTATGTGATTCTTAGAGGGAAATGCAAATTTAAATCAATCGTGCGTTAATTTTTAAAGGCGAACTTAATATGTAAATAAAGCTCAGCGCAATCTTTGCATTCAATAGCGCCATTAAAACGTCTATTCCAAACTTATCGTCAAAAACATAATTTATTTATAAAAGAATCTTTATATACAGAACAATATCCATGTTGGATCTTAAATTAAACAAGTCTAATAACTTAATCTAAACTTAATAAGTCAGAAGGCAACGCGGTTTTAATAATAATTTTGGGTACGAGACCCAAAATGCTGGCAGCATTGCATTACCGCATTGTATTGCGATACTCAGTCGCTGGCTGGAATATAAGCCAGAATTTCGAGAACGATTGGCCTCAGTATATTAAAATACAACTTCTTCTTCTTTGCGTGTCAATGGAAAAACACATGGAAATGCATGCTATTTAAATTTTGTTTGACCAAAACTTTGCCACAAGAACGGCATCATCGGTGGCGCTCCACAGGTCGTCTATGGTACAGGTGGTAGGACATAAGGGGCATGTAAGAAGGTGAGCCATCGTTTGGGGACTGGCACCGCATTCGCAATCGGTGAAAATACAACTAAAATACATAAACGCAGAAACTTAAAATGCAAATGTCCATGCTACCTAAAATCTACGGGACCGTCCTTCCGTCACATTCAAATAGCAAATTGCCGCTGCATTTGCATCACAAGGGTCGCCAGTTCAGTTCCCGCGTTGAACTTAGACAAGCGTTTAATAGCTATGTAAATTATAATAACTAGACTTCTTTTGTACTAAGAAACAGTTGAAAAAGATATGGGACCGGCAGGATTTGAACCTGCGATCTTACTGTACACCGGGCAGCTGCTTTAACCATCCACCTACGGTCGCCTCTTATCAGAGCCCTAAATTTCTCAACTGTATGATACGTCATTTCGTGACGTCACGTTCATCCATTTGTTCCTATCTTAAGTAGGATAGGACCTTGCAGCCCGGTGTGCAGTAACGTCGCAGGTTCAAATCCTGCCGGTCCCATATCTTTTTCAACTGTTTCTTAGTATAATTTGCTAAGCATAGCTAAATGCTATAAAAATAATCAATTAGACTTCTTTTGTTCAGAAAACGAGTTTTATTTAAGTTTTTTTAATACTAAGGTTGACTTTTACGTTGCGTTTAGTTGTACGTGCGACATAAGATCTAAGTTATTTACATCTCTTGCTTTTGTGTCCCTTACTTCGCTCAAGATTCAAAACAAAGAAATAAGAAATTACGTCCATTGCTCTCATACAGGCAATAGTTATTTTTGCAATAAATAACTATTTCCTCACAAAAACAACAAATATATTATGATTAGATTTGACGACCGGATGGCGGAGTGGGTAGTGTACTTGCCTGCGACGCCGAGGTCGTGGGTTCGATTCCCACTTGAGACAAAACTTTGTGTGCATGAACATGTGGGTTTGTCTTAGTCTGGGTGTTTCTATGTATAATAAGTATGTACAAAAGAAAAGTATATTATATGTATTATTATCAGTTTTTCTAGTACCCATAATACAAGCTCTGCTTAGTTTGGAACTAGATGGCGTTGTGTGTAAGTTGTGAGATATTTATTTATATTACATCCAAAATCTGTACAGAGCAGACATTGTAACTACTTCACCAAAGCTCTTCTTATCTCGTGAACATTATTTAATATTGATAGCCGTATTCATAGCACAAACTTGATTAACTCCCCATGAGACTTATCCTTGTTATAATAAATTATTTTCGATGAAATTTATAGCATAAGATAAGACTAAGCGGACTGAATTATTACGTTTTGTAAGCTATGTTAAAAGATTTAAAACACAATTCATAATAAGACATGCACATGAGCTTCTCACCAGCTCTTCTCATGATGCAATACCCATCGGAGCTGGTACTTGGATTGATTTTAATTCATATCTCTAAGTTGAATTAAAGTCAATCTAAGCTCCGGTGTCAAATCATTTTATTACAATAAGTATTATAATTTAGTTAGCTGAGTTTTATTTGAATTTTATATTTTTTGTATTTTATGTTTGTTTTGACGTGTTCAAGTGCCCCTTGGGGCTCATGGAAATAAATGATTTGATTTGCTCTTGCTGGGCATCACTAGTTATTAATGGATAGACTCCCGAGCGCCGTGTTTTCATGCCAACGTAATATGGGATTAACTTTAATATTATTAAGTTTTTAATTATAGCCATGATTTTGAAGTACATTTCCATAAATATCCTATGAATGCACTTGAAATTTTTTGTACAAAGCAAGACAAAGGTCAATCTGTATTTTTTTTTTTAATTTCATGATATCATGGAAAATGAAGTCAGAAAGATTTTTCATCAAATATGTGTGTTAGAAAGGAAATCTGTGCCTGTTATTAATTTTGCGTTAAAATACGTCCATGTTACAAAATAACTTTTAATATCCCCATAGTAAGTTACGTATATTTTTGAGAAAAGCTACAATTTATGAATTTTCAATAATATAGATAATGATACCTAATAATATAAAAAGAAAAATATTTATATATACCTACTAAAAAAAATAATATGATATTTACATAAAAACTATACAACAACAAAAAACTATTTTGCTTTGATGTCACAAGGCGGTGCTCAGAAGGCTGGCAGCATTAGCACGTTGATCTTTCTAGATTGTTGACATTTATGTAGGCATAAGTGTCACAGTGGCAGGCCACTTACTATAACGTTGCACGTTCAGTAAAAAACGTTTTTTTATATGTCATACATGTGAAGCAAACATTTAATAATACAATATAAATAAATAAAATTAAAGTGTCTCTTTTTAATGTCAAAATAATACTGTTTTCTTCAGTTGATATAGTTATTTGCACGATACCTATGCCTAAAATACAGTTTTTAAGATTTTTGTATCGGCTAATATTCTGAACGGTTGACCGATTTCATTTATATGCAGATAGATAACTGACAAGGCGCGTAAAATACTTTTTATTGATGGGACCTACCACGCAGACAAAACCGCGGCGAAAATTTGTTTGTTTGTTTGTTAAAGCTAATCTCAGAAACAAATGATTGGTATTTCATAATTATTTCTGTGATTCATAGTTAAACTATCCATTTAGATTTTTTGATATTTAACATTACGCTGAACTCCATTGAAGCGGGGCAGTAACGTTTAACGTGGGTCAAAGCGCTGGAGCAGCTACTACTAAATATAACGAACTTCACGCAAACAAAGTCGTGGGTAAAGGCTAGTATGACATATAAAAAGAGGTTTTTTGCCAACAGATCGCTTGATTAGAATAAATAAACAATAAGGTTTCAAGAGCAGCATCAAGAGGAGTTTACCACAGCATCCGCTCATCCCGTTTCATGGGTTCATTCTAGTTCATTATTAAGGGCATGATGAAAACCTGGAGTTTGTTATTATCGTGACTTTTGTAGGTCAAGGGCGCCAATTACCTTTTAAACGATGTCAGAGTACGATTTAATTATACCATTTAAGCGACCTATGGGCTTAAGTAGCCTATTTAGCAAAAAGTATTCTTGTTTTTTAGATGTTTTATAAAGTAATGCTTTGGTCTCGGTAAAATATAATAATAAAATATTTTAGAGGAAATATTTCTTTTTAGGGTTCCGTAGTACCTACAAGGAACCCTTATAGTTTCGCCATGTCCGTCTGTCCGTCTGTCCACGGCATAGCGACGAAACCGTTGGTGCTAGAAAACTGAAATTTTGCATGAACATGTATGTTAACTAAACAAAGAAAGTCGTAGAATAAAATTTGGAAAAATATTTTTTTTTCAGGTAGCTCCCCTACATGTAAAGTAGGGATGTTTTTTTTTTTTTGTCGCCTACCCCATAGTGTGGGGTATTGTTAGATAGGCCTTTTAAAAACGTTTAGGGGTTGCTACGACAGTTTTTTGATTTAGAGATTTGTTTGCGAGATAATTAACTTTAAAGAGCTAATTTTTGTTCGAGTAGGGCGTCCCCCCCCCCTCTAAAAGCTAAACTACTGGATCCCAAAATCTGAAAAAAATTGTGTCGGTAGTACATGTAATGAACTTTAAAGGAAAACTATAGCGGATAAGTTCACTTCATTAGTTCAAGAGGAATAGGGGTCCGAAATGTCAGATGCAGTTACTCAGAATATT
Source organism: Hypena proboscidalis (assembly GCA_905147285.1). Lineage (NCBI taxonomy): Eukaryota > Metazoa > Arthropoda > Insecta > Lepidoptera > Erebidae > Hypena > Hypena proboscidalis. Next base: position 19,454,923 of record LR990130.1, on the reverse strand, counting down.
TCGTTCAAAATTCTTGAAACATAAATAAACATACATAATACATATATAAAATCACGTCTTTATCCCACGGGGGTAGGCAGAGACGATGGAACGCCATGTGCTTCGCTCCTTACATACTTCTTTCGCTTCCTCAACATTCATACATCTCGTCATACGTGCTAGCTGGTTTCGTGTACTACAAACATTTCCTTTCTGAAGGACGCCATTTAGTTAAAAAGTAAAATTAAAAATATTTTTCTACGGTACCCTACTGCGCGTGGCCCGACACGCACTTGGCCGGTTTTTTTCCTCAATTGTGGCTAACAACAACAATCATATATTATGGCCCGCCTGATGGTAAGCAGTTACATACATACATTTGTAACACCAGGTGATGCCCCTCGCGTTGTAGACCCTTTAAAAACCTATTTGCAGTCTCTTTGAAGAACCCGATCCAGTAGTCTCATGGGAAAACCTTACAGGGTTTCCTGCAACCTGCTAGGTTCTCCCAAGAGACACAACTTAATTATGTTTGAAGTGTTTATTTTCAATCCGAAAGTGATCCTATGTAAAATGAGTTTTTTATCGAACATATTAGGTATTATATTGGTAAGTATATAGAAAAAACTTCGTAAGGTAACCGGCCCAGCTGAGACTGCCTAAAGGGATCGAAGGTATGTGAAGTCTACCAACCTGCAATTGGCCAGCATGCTGGACTACGGCCAAACCCTTTTGATCTTGATAAGAGGCCCGTGCCTAGAAGTGGGACATCTATTAGAGCTATCATTATTATCTTAAAGAATATCACACTACACTGACCAACAGCATTTTTAATTTGCAATACAGTATTAGGTCTTCGCAACTCTAAAAGCCACGCTTCGCCAAAGTAGCAACTGAGTTAAATGATTTATTAGAAAGTTGAGAAGCGCTCGGCTGCAGCAGTAACTGGATTACGGACTAACTTCTAAACGATGAGTTTTATTTAGCCGTTTAAAGTGATTAACTTACTTACTAGCAACACTTAAAATAACAAGTTTGGAGCAGTGACTTTTTACAGTATGGTGAATATGGTGTTGCTTTTTTTTATTTTTTATTTATATAAACTTCCTGCTTGTGCATTGCACAAGGTGTGTTCAATGCCAAAGGTATTATCTACCAGCCAACCTGTGGGTAATGCAGAGTTATGTCTGTGGCAGATGCAAAAAAAGGAAAAAAGGTTCAAAAATGAAAATACAAGTTATTATTTCGTTCTCGAAATGCTGGCTTATATTTTGGCCAGCGACTTAGTATCGCAATACAATGCGGTAATGCTGCCAGCATTTTGAGAACGAGTATTCTAACAGTGACTTATTAAGTTTAGATTAAGTTATTAGACTAATTTAATTTAAGATCTTATATGTATATTTTTCTGTAAATAAAGTTATATCTTCGTTATTATAATAACTTAGAATAGAAATAAAATAAACTACAAACTAAAATTAATACTTATTTATATATACTACTTAACCTTAAGTATATAACCATACTCTAACGTAGGGATTTAGTCAAAAGTAGTGAATAAAGTAACAAAAAGATATAATTCTATCAACCTAAGCAATATACTAGACCTGATTGATATTTCAAAGGTATAAGATCTTCAGCCCTCCCTCCCTGCATAATAATATATAGTTTGGTGATACGTACACCATGTGTAGGTGTATCGATCTGTAGTCTTGCAACTGCAGATAGTAGGTTTAAGTTATTATAGAAAGTCGACTGGCACGTCGAAAAGTCACAAACGTAGTACACAATTTAAATTAAAATATGCGATAAACTATTTTCAAGTTAAAATTACATACAAGACAAAGACTCATTAAATTTTAACAAGAACTCATTAACTCAGCCAAAAGCATTCAACTACTGAACAGTTATTATAATTTCCACTATTAAGGTTAGACTCCCGAGCGCCGTGTTTTCATACTTATGTGATATGGGTTATATTTCAAAAATTTCAAAAATTTGACAACGAGTCTAAATCACGTAATAAGCAAACGTTGAGCAAAGGTATTTATATACCTTAGAATAATAACGCGATTTAGACCCGTTATAAATTTTTTACAAAAGACTTAATTATTGTTAAGTTTTTATCTATTTTCATAGACACATCATATTATTATTATAAACACTAAAACGCATGTTAGTTCGTGGCCATTTTGTCGAAATTGTTTTAATCATTATTTGAGTTACATACAAACTGAAAATTTAAATAATAATTTAGAAAAAGTGGACTTCAACAAACTTGCATTTTAGTGTTTTAGATATGATTTGTTTTTACTAATAGATAAAAACTTAATAATAATATATTTAAAGCCATATTAAGTTTGTATGGAATACAGCCAAGCAATTGTTCCTCTTTAAACGCTTGTCTAAGTTCAACGCGGGAAGTGAACTGGCGACCCTTGTGATGCAAATGCAGCGACAATTTGCTATTTGAATGTGACGGAAGGACGGTCCCGTAGATTGTAGGTAGCGCGGACATTTGCATTTTAGGTTTCTTGTATTTCAGTTTTCTCAACTACTAGGTACATTACTAAAAAGGAAGATAAGAACACTATAGGAAATAAAACTTTTACTGAGTTTTTTTTTCACTTATTGAACATATAAAACGTATACATTTATTAAATTGCCTCGATGGTGTAGAGGTCTTGGGCTCGATTCCCGATAGGGCATAGTGTTACTTGTGAACTTTCTGTCAGAAAATTCACAATAGCTACACGGAGTTGGAATTGTTTCCGGTGGATGGCGATAGGCTCACCCCCTATCCCATTGAACCTAAACATAACAGGTGATGCGTGAGTGTTGTACAGCTCTGCCACACCCTTCTGGGTAATATAGGCGTGATATTATGTTATGTTTGTTATGTATGTTATAATTCTGATTCATTTAAATCAGCTTTTTTGCTGATAATGACAGTATCACAAACTAACGGTTCCACTTTATTCGCCAATCAATATTTAACAAAGTTTGCCCTAATTGCACCACCGTATTAGGGTGAGGTTTAACGCTGGACAAACGTTTTTAATCTCTCTGTATTGAGATTAAATCCAGGCTAACCGTGAACCGCGGTTCATGAAGTTTGGTGAAATTCGGACTTAGTCTGTAACTGTAACTGAAACTGATATCGAAAACATAGTCTGTTATTAAGACTTAATTATCGACCAACACAAGGAAAAACAATATTTGACATTTATTGAACCAATAAAAAATAAATAATAGCAGCCCTGTATCCAATACATGTCCCACGGCTAGGCTCGGGCATCTTCTTATGATGAGAAGGATCAGGTCACAGTCCACCATGCTGGCCAAGTGCGGATTGGTAGACTTCACACACCCACGAGTACCTTCACCGTTAGCGAGCGATGATTTATATGATAAATACACACATATCTTCAAAAAAACTAATCTTAACTATTTATTGACAGAGGTGCGTGCCGTGAGTTCGAACCCGAGACCTTTGACTACGCAGTCCTACGGCCCCCTTTCCTTGGCTATTGCTGCTTTCATGAAACTAAGATCGATAACATAGTCTGTTATTAAGACTTAATTATCGACCAATACTAACTACATTTCGGTCAGCCGGTAATCCAATAACAGGAATTGCCATAATACAATAACTTAATCAATAACAACTGAAGACGGCAGCTGCATCAGTAATATCTGCCATAGACAATACAGGGTGGATGCCACATAGCGACATTTACTAAAACTACAAGAAAATACAATGTAAGTGTTAATTTACACAGGTGTTTTTTTTTTACATTAAACAATAATTTGAACAAATTGAACATTAAATTATAAATAGATAATAGCAGCCCTGTATCTAATACATGTCTCACTGCTGGGCTCGTGCCTCTTCTCAATATGAGAAGGGTTAGGCCATAGTCCACCACGCTGGCCATGTGCGGATTGGTGGACTTCACACACCGTCGAGTACATTTTAGGCACTCTCAGGCATGTAGATTTCCTCACGATGTTTTCCTTCACCGTTTGATATATATATATACAAATAAAATACAGGGTGCATGTGACATAGCGACGTTTATTAAAACCACAGGTTTTATACAAGGTTCGTCAATTTCCACCGGTATTTTTTTTAAACATGAAACATTATTTCAAAATTACTGAATAAATTAAACATTGCAATCATTCAATTTGTTCGGCAAACATTTATGTTTCTTCCAAAAAAATATGAACTGGTGTAACTCTGATCGCGTATAGAATTATGTAGTAATGTCGCTTTGTGCATTTACCCTGTATATGGCATATTAGATATACCGTAGATTGTTTAGTATCGGGCTAAATTCAATTAAGCTGGAGCAAGTGTGATTATTGTTGATTTAATGGCCATGGATTTCATGGTTGATTGTAGACTGATATGTGGTGTTGTAGAAGAATGATTTAAAACCTCTTAGGTGTTGTTGCCACACAAATAATTTTTCAAAAAAAAAGATTAAATTACTTAGATGCACCAAAAGTAAGACAAAAAAAATGCAATTGAATTGAGCCTCCTTCTGTTGAAGTCGGTTAAAAAAAGGGGTTTATTGACCTACCAATATAACTTAGCATTCGCTTAGTTTTGGCTATATTTTTCGTCCCACTCCTCTATACCTTACGTCTTATAATAACCACAGCCTGACTACCACTACCAACAAAAAAACTGACTTAAATCTTACAAAAATGCACTAAAAATAAGACAAAAGAAAAATATGCAATTGAATTGAGCCTTCTTTAAAGTCAAATAAAAATAGAAATACCTACCAATATAACTTAGCTTTCGCTTCGTTTTGACCATATTTTTCGTCCCACTCTTCCATTACCTCTTATAAACACCACTGTCTCTTTAGACTGTGTCATTTTTGACATAAGTGGGTCGGGAAAATTAGACTTTTTGAGTCCATCTTGAAAGAAAGAAATAAATAAATATTTCACTACATACACAACGCCATCTAGTCCCAAACTAAGCAGAGCTTGTACTTTGGGTACTAAAATAACTGAAACTAATACATATATACTTTTCTTTTGTAAATACATACTTATTATACATAGAAACACCCAAACCAAGACAAATATAGAAAAACAAAGTACCCGCAGTCTATCCGTGATCATGATGTTAAAATAGCATTAGAAACATCAGGAAATCAAATGAAGTGCAAAATCGCGATAAAAGCCGTCAAATTTTAGTATCAATCAAACATGTAGTTTACCTAAGTTTTTTTTATTTTTTATGGTGGATAAGCACGCGTTTGACCACGATCTCACCTGATGGTAAGTGATGATGAGGTCTAAGGTGGAGCACGCTAACCTATGAGATACCTATTAACTCTTGCTTTGAAGAGATCCAAGCGTACTCATGCGGGAACACAGACTCGGGCAAGACCATTCTTTGGCAGTTCGCATAAGAAATGTAGAGGCGAAACGCTTAGTGCGTATTGGTGGAATATCTACCGTGACGCGATGCCTAAGTGCCGTTTGTCTGGCAGTCCGATGGTGAAACGGGGACGGAGGGATAAGTTTGTGTAGTTCCTCGGCACACTCTCCGAAATGTATCCTATAAAATACCGATAGGCTGGCAACCTTGCGGCGGTGCTCCAGACTTTGTAGTCGAGCATCCGTCAGATCGTTATCGCAGATTCTCTTGGCCCTCCTCTCGACTGACTCGTGTATTTATGTTTACAGCACATTAAGCTACACTCAAACAAAATACTGTTTTTATAAACACTGCATCGTAATTTTAATCACATCTAAGCGCTCAAAGAGGAAATTGTTTTTTCCATAGCTAGCTAACGAGTGAGCAATTAGCAGTGGCGTTAATTAACATGAATAAATTGCCGCGATTAATAGGATAAAGTTAGCTTAGTGAGATGAGAATTGCCTTACATTTGACATATTTGCCAACCTTAATGAAATTGCCTTTACATGTTCTATTTGTTTTAAGCTTTAGCTATAATAAACTAACTCTATTTATTTTCATAAAAAAAAAAAATGTTATAATATTATTATCTACTGACGTATTTAAGATAAAAATATAAAATTTAGGGTAAAGAATAAATATCGTATTATTATTAAAACGAGTGTTTGTATCATTATTCAAATTATGAAATACGGGTGTTACTCACGTAATGTTGGTCTATTTAGTCGACCGCGGTTTCGCCTATACGTCTACGCGGTCGACTAAACTGTTCGACTAAAACAGACCAACATTACGTGAGTAAGACCCGTATTTCATAATTTGAATTATAAATATCGTACAGTAAAAAAAAATTAAATTAAAATACAGCAGGTGGACAGCCCTATTGTGTACCGTGCAACCAACTGCCGACAAAATTTTTAGATTGTCCAGGAAGAAACACAGTTGACAATGATTTGTGTATCCCGTAACACATTTCACAGTAATGAATGGAGATGCTGATGGCACTTTTGTGGCCCTCTTGGGAGGTGTTTTACTGTTTTCATTAATTTAACAAGAAACAATTCAATTGGAATTAATTTTATAGCCTCTTAGTCCCTCGGTAGTTAGCTGATATATTTTTTTGACATCTGGAGTGGTATACTACTATGAGGATCTCGTATCGAACAGAACAAATTTCCGTGCATTTAGCCGTTTCTGCCATACCTATTATAGCAATCAAATTTAGGCCCCATAGTTTTGTCACTGTCCGTGGTGTCTACACTCTTTCTATATAGACACTTTGTCTATATTTGGCATTACACAGTCTCCCGTTTTGCTTTGGAGGTAGGTAAGTAAAGATACATACTTTCCAATTCCAACTATATACTTCTGATTAAATTCGTTGCGGGTTCCAAGACAATTTTAACTCTCCCTGGGATTGCCCGTGTGTCATGCACTGTGCCTTTCAGTTGGTTACCGCTGCAGATCCTGGCGTCACAGGAGTCACAGTGGTGGGCGTGTGGGTGGGATTATATCCCTGATTTTGTCGTGATGTTTACAGACTCATTTATTGGTTTATATATTTATTAAATCGTTCGAGGGCTATGAGTCTCAGGTTCAAAACCCAAATTGAAAAAGTGTAAAATAATTAAATAGCAGAAAACAACCAGTGTCTAATAGACACGAGTCTAGTAGTTTGAGGAATAGTTTCTGTTAGTTTCGTAAATGTATATGATATTTGTCTAACCTTGCCAACTTTGGACAGAACGAGTAAATTTACTGTACAACTTTTTACTGGTGGTAGAGCTCTTGTGAACAAGCTCGAGGGCGGCAGCACTACAGTATCATCTTTAACCTGCCGCCAAACAGTAGTCCTTGAATTACTGGATTCCGGTTTGGTGGTGAGATTAGGCCCTGAATATGCATATCTACAATATGCTATTTCATTAATTCCGTCCATGGACTGTACTACCTCCACTTACCATCAAGTGGACGAAACGTTCGTTCACTGCAGGAGTAGTATAAAAAAATAAGAAATAACTGCCACTTCTTTTATTCTTATTACTTACTACTTACTTACAAGCATTTACTTTTTATAGCGTGCCCATTTTTCTAATAAGGTAGTTCACACAAAGCCACAACTGAAGCTCTTCAATTCACTCCGATTCACATTCTCAACGCGCTCTCAGTGTAGACGATGCCGTTAGGAAAAGTGACCTCTAGTTTATTTATTACTGCGTTTAGCAATAAATGCTACCTTTAACCATATGAGCTGCCGGGAATTGCTTGCGAGGCTTTGTACAAGTTGTTTTACGCGAGCATTGAATCTTGGTTGAAAAGGTTATCATTCGAAAATGTTATTAGTCAATATTTATTGATTGAAATGATAATTATTATATTGATCTTTAAGTGTAGAGAGACCAAGTTTAGTCACTATCTTGTCAATTTTTTTATCAAGTTTTCATTATAATAGTTGTGGGTACATTATACAAATAAATTTGGTTATTTTATTCCGATCCTTTAACGTTACAATTTTAGAAATAAATCTGAAACTAACTATATACTTTGTAGGAAAAACTTTAAAAAGTAGATGAAGTTTTTATGTAAACTTAATTATAACCATGAAAGACAAAGGGCCGCTTCGCGTCGCTTCGGATACGGCTCTGTAGAACTTTTAGTTAGTTTCTCAAACTATCTGATGTCACGTTACTTTGTGGTTCATAAAATTTGAAAGGCCTTAATCTGAGTAATAGTAAAGCATTAACACTTTCAGATCTTTTGATGATTTGAACAAAATATTAATTAGCTTTTTGTTTGTTGCAGGAATCTACTACATGTTCAGATGAGGACACCTGACATCCGATCCATAACACCACCACAGAGCCTCAGCATTAAAAAGTCGCTAAAATTTTCGCCAATCAGGTAAACCACTCACAGATAATGTACATCATCTTATCATCAAGCACGATGCCAGCTTTAGCAAAAATAAGCTTCCTTGCAAACTCCATTTGTTCCAATAAAAGAGAGCCTTACCATGAATTGCTTGAGACTATTTGGACATCCCTGAATCCCGAACTCAAGTCGGCTGACGCAAAATGAACCTAATAAAGTGGGGTTTTGCCGACGAATCAGACCAGCATGGCCCATCTGTCCAACGTGCCCTAACACCTACATGATGGAAGCGCTAATAGACGCCAACGAAAGCACTGTTCAATTAGCCACATATTGGGTTAATAAAATCTGACTATTATGATTAGTCATAATAGTCAGATTTTATTAACCCAACCCAGCCATTGACACGATCGAAGAAGACGGTACAACATCTACTACTACAACTTTTGGCTCACCGCACATACAAGAAACGACCATACAGCGTGTCTTCAGCCTGGTAATAATGACCATAACGAAGTGTATGTAATTATTCTGAAATTATTATGTAATTATTTATTAGTAGTCCAGACATTTAGTTCACTAATTGTTTTTACAATCAGTAAACTGAACAAAACAACCGCGACCCTTATTACCCAGTCGATGTAACGGTTAGTAGTAATGAGTTGTAAGGGTAGTACGCAACACTACGTAGGGCCTTTGCTAGCTCATTTACTATGTATGTGTGGCTAAATACATATTATGTTACATACTCTGAATGGTCGCCACAGTGGCATAGTTTTGGGCAGGCGTCTTAGAAGGGTTTATTATACTTACTGTAATGATTTACAATTACAATTACAATGACAATTTATATGACGAAATCGTTCAGAAGACGAATCTTAACGGTTTATTGACAGAGGTGTGTGCCGTGGGTTCGAACCCGAGTCTTTCGACTTAGCAGTCCTACGGTCGCCCACTCGACTATCGCTGCTTCCTAAATCATTACAGTAAGTATAATAAATTTTTTTATGAAAAAAAATAACGTTTTCTAAACAAATTGAGTGTGATTTAGTTTTTCTTTTTAAAAAAAATCAGATGAAATGAACACTGTTTAGAAACTGTGATTATTGTAAATGTTGCTATCCACCCTGTATAGTAAGTTGCCTACTTAACTAAGTTTTTATCCAGACTTTGATCAAAGTGTTTAATAGTTTTTATCTTCTTTTTATGAACCAGTCGAGTGAAAGTTTTTCATTAAGTGGTACCTTTTCTCAGTTAGATTGTAGCTAGTGAACCGAAGAGTTTAATTAACATTGAAAAAAATACCTTTTAATTTCTGTGCTTTGGTAAGTTATATAGGTATACAAAGGTTAATCTTAGATTTGTTTCAAATTCAATATAAGATAACACAACGAAAAAAAATATGACATTGAATTTTTAAAGAATTTTCTACAGAACTCACATTCGTATTTTTTTTTAATACTAGCTTACGTCATAGCCAATGACATTCCTGAGGTCATGAACAATCTGTATACAATCTTCATCAAGATCTGTTTAGTAGAATATTTTAAAGTTTATTAGATACACTCAAACAAAAAATCTTTTCCACTTATAATATAATATACTAGCGACCCGCCCCGGCTTCGCACGGGTACAATGCTGATACTAAATACACTACAGAAAAACTGTGAACGTTGTATATAAAAACACAGCGGCCCGCTCCGGATTCGCACGGGTATATAATATATAGCCTAAGTCACTCACTGAAAAAATGATAAAAATAGATCCAGTAGTTTGATTTATTCATTACTGCCCGTGGCCCGTACGCGTTAAATTTGGAGTAAAACAATTCCCCCTTTCTATGCATGTATTATACATAAAAACCTTCCTCTTGGATCACTCTATCTATTGGAAAAAACCGCATCAAAATCCGTTGCGTAGTTTTAAAGATTTAAGCGCACATAGGGACAGAAAAGGCGACTTTGTTTTATACTATGTAGTGAAGTATAGACTAGGTACTGTTGGCCAACGAGTTCGGTATGCAGGCCACACTCCTATATAAGCGTGTGTGAGTAACGTATAACATGTGTATTAATTGCTTACCTACTACGCATCATCAAATATGTACATATTTATTGTCCAATTTAGTCACTTTAAAACATTAAGTAGCTATATATTGATCATAACTTATTGTTCGTATATTATTTAATTAATTAAAGCTTGTCACGTTCCGACATAAAACAACAGGCTTTGTGTCGTCGCACGTTGCATTAAATCCATCACCGATCCAATTGCAATATTAATTACAAGTCTTACTCAATTACAATGGCGTCGAACGAATACGCTCGAGCCGAATTCATCTGCTTTTTGGTGAGGGAAATGGAAGTTTGCTACGTATGTTTACCTTTTAGTAAGTAGTAAGTTTACATCCTTAATTGATATTAACTTAAAAGCAAATTATACTTATTGAGACAGTTGAAAAAATCTAAGCGGTACTTGAAACCGCCGCGCCACCTCTGGGACCTTTATTTCAACTAGAATCACCACAAAAGATTATTACTACAAGCCTTTTTGGCAGAATTTTACAAATTGTGTATTAAATTAATTTATTTTATTTTCGTTTCAAAGTTACAGAATCGCGTTCATGATACATTTAAAATGATTTCCCCAGTTCAATTTGTATAATTACTTAATTTAATTAAAGCTTGACACGTGCGGACAAAAAACAACAGGCTTTGTGTCGCCGCACGTTGCATTAAATCCATCACCGATCCAATTGCAATATGAATTACAAGTCTGGCTTAATTACAAGGCGGCTCACGAATACGCACGAGCCAAAATCTCAAAACAATGAAACACGTTTTGTGTGTACCTATCTGCATACGACTTTTTGTAAATAGAATTTGAACATTTTCGTCTTTGTATGTTTTGCTGGATTTTTTTTTAAATTGTCTACTAGCAATTTGTAGGTAATGCAGTTTTATTTATAACCGAAGAAAAAAACGGAGGAGGCCCCCGGCGTCACGTATTTTTGTACAATGAAGATCACAGGAACTCAATTCATAACGACTTTTCGGATCGGCTTAAAGTAAAAATCAGTATTTACACGGAGCAACTGCCATCTGACATTCACAACATAGTACAGGGATACCACAATAACGTTAACATAATAAAAATATTTTCTGACCCTGATAGGTCTTTAAAAGGCTTAGTTCCAATTTCACAGGTGTTAAATCTTTATTGGCAGGATAAACACACATCAAAAAGTGACAGCTGTCCTCCTTATTCAAGTAGGTAACTTATGTAGGTTTCAAATTAGGTCAGGTTATATTTTATGTGTAGTATAATATCTATTCGAAACCTTAAACTGACCCTTAGCCTCATCTTTCACTGATTTGATAGATAGTTAGATAGATAACTCTTAATTGCACACAGTATCGAAAAAAGCTTACATAAAACAAAACATTTTCAGGTTGCACAGTGGGCGGCCTTATCGTTAAATATAATTTCTTACAGGCAACCTTTGGATGGACAAGAGAGATATGGAAGTGTTATTGGTCAACACGTACCCCTTTATTATTTGCATAGCATTTAGATATGCTTAGAAAATTATACTAAGAAACAGTTGAAATATTATGGGACTGTGACGTCACGAAATGAAGTAACATACAGTCGAGAAATTTAAAGTCCTGGCAAGATGCGACCGTAGAAGGTTAGTTAAAGCAGCTGCCCGGTGTGCAGAAGGTCGCAGGTTCAAATCCTGACGGTCCCATATTTTTTTCAACAGTTACTATGTATACGTACCTTCTTAATAAGTATTTCATACTATGTTATATCTATAATTTTAATCAGTACATCCGTGTAATAATTGGCAGCCATTGTTATAATATTATAATTAATGTCGTAACACAATAGCGTCAATGTGACGTCCAGTGTGACTTCCGGTGTTAAATATGCATGACGGGAGGCTTACCATGTATTATTAATGGTAGGATTATTGTCATGCCTTTGATTTATGTATTTATACAACACATGTATTTTTGGAAGTTAAAAGATTTTTGTTTGGTTTGATAGCCACGGATTGGTAGACTTCACACGACCTCGAGTACTTTTTAGGTACTCTCAGCATGGAGGACTATAGCCTAACCCTTCTCATCATGAGAAGAGGCCCGAGCCCAGCAGTGGGACATGTGTTAGATATAGGGCTGCTATTATATTTATATTATATTGATAACGACGATAAACTAGATTAACTTGACCCATATGTCTGTCTGTTACATATTTACTTAAACGACTGACTGGATCTAGATAAGAATTGCTAAAAGTATTGTTGAAAGTCGAGAAAAGCGTCATAGGCTACTTTTTATGGACACACGCGGGTAGAAGTTAATATTTTTAGTACGTATTGGCAGCAATTGTTATGACATTACTCAGGTTACGGCGGGAACAAAGCAGGCTTGCTGCAGCTAGTGTCATGCATTTTGTATTTGCTTTATGGCTTCACTGGGCGTGTTCGGTTCACTGCATTTACTTTTATTTTATCTATGTAATTTTGTTGAGTTGAGTTGAGACGATTGAAGCCTCTTATAGAAGAACGAGAACTGATTCCTGACTACCAATTTGGATTCAGAGCTAACCACTCTACAGTTGATCAAATTCATCGTATCACCAATACTATAGAAAAGGCTCTAGAAGAAAAGAAAGTCTGTTCTACAGTTTTCCTGGACGTAGCACAAGCGTTTGACAAAGTGTGGCATGTAGGTTTAACTTTTAAGTTAAGAAAGATGCTTCCAAGACAGTTTTCTGAGTTACTGGAATCATACCTTAAAGAAAGGATGTTTAGAGTAAGACAAGAAGATGCGTATTCGCAACTGACGCCAATTAAAGCTGGAGTACCACAGGGAAGTGTCCTTGGTCCCGTGCTGTACCTACTGTACACCTGTGATATTCCAGAGCTAGAAAACAATATAATTGCCACATTCGCGGATGACACAGCTATCATGGCTACAGGAGTCACTCATGCAGAAGCTGTGGAAAAGGTTCAAGCTGCCGTCAATACCATTGTTTACTGGACAAAGAAGTGGCGTATAAAACTAAATGAATCCAAATCGATACATATAGACTTTACTAACAAAAAGGCCAACTATCAACCGGTATATCTGAATCACCTTATAATACCGTATGCGAACTCAGCCAAGTACCTTGGTATGACACTAGACGCAAAACTTCGCTGGAAGGCTCATGTCAAAAAGAAACGCAGTGAGTTGGAACTTCGCTATAAAAAAATGTACTGGTTGCTGGGTAAACATTCCACGTTGTCGGTGCATAACAAAATACTTATTTATAAACAAGTCCTCATGCCAGTGTGGACTTATGGTATACAGCTCTGGGGCTGTACCAAACCAAGTAACATCCAAATAATCCAAAGGTTTCAGAATAAAGTATTAAGGGAAATTGTGAATGCACCCTGGTACATCAGAAATGAGGATCTCCATCGTGACCTGAAGGTGAACCTTGTCGCCAGTGTAATACAACAGTATGCTGAAGCTCATGAACGACGACTTCTTCAACACGTGAATGTCGAGGCCATCCAGCTCCTTGACACCACAGACATAGTTAGAAGACTTAAAAGGACGAAACCTTTTGAGCTAGTTCAGTGAAATTAGTGATTCAAGTGGTTTAGTGCTATCTTAAAAGAACACAAGAACAAAGTGTCATTTTCGATAATAGAGACAATAAGATAGGTGTTAATGGACACATTCTTAGCATAAATTAATTTAGTAGCTTAGGTCAAAATTAAATTACTCATTAGTCTCTAATGTTTTATCTAGACTAGATTGTAATCTTTATGGCGTATCTAATTGCTTAGAAACATCATTAATAAAAAAATAAAAAAAAAATGTAATTTTGTTACACAATAGCGTCGATGTGACGTCCAATATGAAGACCGGTGTTAAGAATGCGTGACGAGAGGATTATATGTCAACGACAATTTATTGTCATGCTTGTTGTGCTTGTTTATGATTAATACTTACCTACTTAAATTACTAGTATATTATTATATTGTTATTAGCAGCAAGGAATCTGAAAATGACCTATGGGATCTGAGGGTGTTTTTACGCTAAAATCAATCGACGTCGATTGATACATCGATCAATTAGTCTCAAAGTATAGTTGACATTTTTTATTCGTTAAAGAGCCGAATGGCGTCGACTTTTGGATCATTCGGTCGTTTAGCGATTGTTATAATAACGTCCTAAGCGCCACTGGTAAGTTCAGGTTTTGTTATGTATGTTATTGTATTTATGTATTATTTATATAGTATTTAAGGATAAGTCTAATATGTTAATTATACAATGAAGTAATTAATCTAACCTAAATATTATGCACCTACCAATTATTTCTGCACCACCTTAAGGGTCTACTGGTAGTAAATAACTTCGACATTAATGCCGCCTTTGTCACAAATTTTGTACAAGAAGTTAATTAATAAATAAAATAAAAAAGCTACCTAAATTACACATATAACATGATTCAATGCTGTATTCATAAATAACAAGCCTTGAACTTTCCTCCCTTTTAGTATCATAAGCAAAAATCGAATTCAAAAGCAATCGTGACATTGCCAACTTCAGTATTTCGCCGAAGGCCTTCCTAAGTATTAGCATAAAACAAATAGTTTCTGTCATTGGTATTACGAGCTGTAACCATAAAACAACTTGCAAGGTTACTTGAACATGAAACTATGCGGTATTGAAAGAAAAACTATTAAACTATAGCATGAAATGTAATAAAATATTAAAGCTAAAATTGTTTGAATAGTCAGAACATAGATAATATAAAAATGCAGATCAAATCAAATACAAAATCCATGACACAAGCACAACGCCTACGGTACTCACTCCATTTATGAGTCTAAATATTAAATAGAAAAAGGGAAACGTCTATTCCGTAGCTATTCGTATATTTTTAACTAGAGAGGAAACGTGTGTATTTGAACCGTTTATTCGAAATTCTAAAACGTAATTCTTTATTTGCAAGTACATACATGATTTGTAATCATAACCATGATAAAATTTCCAAAAATTCTGGTGAATACAATATATATATATTTTTTAAAGTCGATTGAATATTAAATACATGTACTCGTAATTATTACAATTTATACTAGCTTCAATCTGCGGCTTCGCCTGCTTGGTTCGCCGATAAAAAGTAGCCTAGGATTAGTAGGTGTTAGGTATCCTAGGATTTTGACCTATCTCCAATACATTTTTATTGTAGAAATATAGACCGCACATAAGTTTGGGTAACAAGCTAAACTAAAATTCAACAAAAAGTTTTAAAACAAAATCCTTCCGCTTTCCCGAAGTCTTAACAGAATATGCACTTATAGATCCAGGATTTGCAGGATCCATTCGTTTTCTAACTCTATAACTTCTAGAGCAATCTCTTTTGAAATATCTTGTTGAACTGCGAACGAACTTTTCAGCAAATTTAGAAAATCGGATTCGAGTAAAGATTCGAACAAGAAATATGGAGTTGTACCTAACATCTATATTTTTATTATGAAGTTGTTTTGTTAAATTAGTATTCCTTTTTATTTGATAAATTATGCAGATAGTGATATTACGCCATATACAGTTATGAACAGTAAGTAACAGTAGTCTGCACGTGTAGTGTAGTGGTTTAAGCGGTCGCCTCGCCGCTCTCCACTACACTGGTGTTGTGGGTTCGATCCCCACATGGGACAAATCTTTGTGTGATTCGCAAAGATTTGTTCTGAGACTGGGTGTGCTTGAGTGAGTGATTGTGTGTATTTGGCCTTGTCATTGGGACCATTGGATAGTGTAATTGCTTATGGCGTTCTATCTAATGTAGAAAAAAAAGGGTAGTAGCCTTACATAACTTATAGGAAATTTCAAACAATCATAATTATTTTAGTATTTTGAATTTCCCCAATGTTATTTATTTAATTATGAATTCAGTACTGTAATTAAACTGCCTCGTCGGTCTAGTGGTTAGCGTATGCGCCTCTCACTGCGAGGTCTCGGGTTCGATTCCCGGGTAGACAAAGTGTTATGTGTGTACTTTCCATCAGGAAATTTTTAAATAGTAACACGTAGTGCCCGGTGGCTTACCCCCTATCCCACTGGACCTAAGCATATCAGGTGAAGGTGTTGTATTCCTCTGCCATACCCTGCTGGATAATATAAGTATGATGTTATGTTACGTAATGTATTTAAAGCTTTAAAACTAGTTAAAGAACTGCATTAAGAAACTCATAATCCTTTACATGATTCGACAAAATAATCGAACTTTAAATAGCAAATATACTAGGCACTTAAGCAAGCAATCGGTTCAATTCCAGCCATCGCTATTTTTTGATAAATCGGTTGAAAACCACCATATTGCGGGACGAATTCGACGGAAAAATGCCTCGTTGAAATGGACGCGGGACATAATCTCGAATCGACATCGCCTTTCGACATACATTTCCGTTCGGTTCCGTCCGTAAAAGAAATCGGTTTGAGGAAAACGATTTCACCATGTTTGTGTTTTGTTGCTAAAATAGCAGTATGATTTGTTTTTCAGTGAATGCAATTTTAGGTAGCTTTTTTGTGTTGTGTTAGTTTACGGATTGAGTGATTTTTTTGAGTGTCTAAGGGTGAACATGTAAATTTAAAGCAATAATTTTTTGTCATCCTATGATATCTTATAATAAATTAAAACCGTCTGCGAGGATACAGCAATCAAGGGCTGGTAAGGTTTAGCCAGCGCTTGGTGTATAAGCAGACTAGATAGATAAAATAAATGTACAACGGAATTGTTCATTTAAAAAATCAATTAAAAAGTCCGCGGTTGCATAAAAGTTAATGAACTAACCAAAATAAAACACTTTTTGAATTAAGTTTACTAATCTGTAATGTATGAATTCATAACCCTATGTTCATTCAAATTACTGTTTCACAGTTATTTTGTAATATACCTAAATTCAAAAATAGTTATGGATCAAATATTTTTCACAATGTCGCGATTTCTCTCCGGGCCTCTATAGTTGCCAGAACTAATAGTACATAATTAGTTATGTAAATGCACTGGTTACTTTTATTCAACGGTTTTGGCGTACCATGCGGGTTAACCGAAGTTGCAGGCGGAAGCTAGTATGCATGCATTCATGCGAACGTAAAATTTAAATAAATAAATAAATTTTGGATTTTTTACATTATAGAACGCCAGAAGCAATATATACATTCACTCACAAAATCACATCAGTCTCAGAACAAATCTTGCGAATCACACAAAGATTTGTCCTATGTGAAGATCGAACCTACAACACCAGGGCAGAGGAGACAGCAGCCACTTAAACCGCTACACTACTCGTGCAGACATAGTAAAATAATTACCATAAACGAGATGCAGGTAATTATCTCTTTCCAACTTTGTCGTACCATCGCAATCGGTCGGTACTCACTAAGTGAAAGTTAAAAACTTTCAGATGTTTCTAATCTACTTGCTAATCTGAAGC
Organism: Hypena proboscidalis; assembly: GCA_905147285.1. Taxonomy (NCBI): domain Eukaryota; kingdom Metazoa; phylum Arthropoda; class Insecta; order Lepidoptera; family Erebidae; genus Hypena; species Hypena proboscidalis. The sequence goes on along the minus strand of LR990130.1, from coordinate 19,437,119 downwards.
ATAATAATATATAGTATATAGGTATAAGGGATCTCGAATTTTGTAGGTTCAGGAGAAAAAGCTATTACTGTAGATGTAAATATGCAAGTAATTTACGTAAAATACCAAAAACAATATAGAAGCCTTTAGAATTTGAGTGTTGTCCTCAAATTCTCTAGAATACTAGGATCATCAGGTCGTAACCTGATGAAAATAACAAATATAATCTTTTAGACAGCTAAACTTGTTTCTCAAATCGGTCTAGACGTCTTCGAGTGATCGACGAACAAATATAAAAAAACAATCGAATAAAGAACTTGCCTTCTTTTATGAAGTTCGTTAAAAACACAATTTTAACATGAAAAAAGTCATCAAAGCCATCAGAATTATGAGAGTATATGGTAATTATACTAACATAATATTTGCTGTTATTACTCATCCATCTTAAGATTCACATCCAAGTTGCGGAAGTAAATGAAACCGCGTTCAACATTTCAATATAAGTTTGGTAGCGCTCGGATGAATGATAGTTTGAAACTGAGAAGTTGTTTCATTATTTATTACTTGGTGAATCGTCTGTCGAACATTATCGGTACAATGTTGGTAGTGAATAATGGATTTTAAGGAATGATAAATTGCTTTCATTTTATTCCGTTTTGGAAATTTTACAACGTTATTCACTCATTTATTCTATTTTCTCAATTTTACATATTAAATATAAATTATAAAAGTAAAGTACATTTAAAATATAAAATATAAACACCCAGAAACACCCAGACTAAGACAAACCCCCATGTTCATACACACAAAGATTTGTCTTAAGTGGGAATCGAACCCACGTCGTCTAATTATTATGTTGTCTCTGACTATTTGATTAAGTTATACAGTCTATTTCTCAGAGTCGCAATCACTAATTCCAGGATTCCAAAGACTGCTTTGGAATGCAGACGTAGTGTTTGCGGCTTACAAATTACGTTGCCACTAATTTGTAGGAAGCATTTGAAGAGGTTCTCATTCATGTGTTAGACGAATTGTCAGACTCTAAGCTAAGCTACAAACTGCGACATTATAAAGTCAAATCATCAAGCATCAGACACCAGCATGTAACTTTATAATTAGATATAATATACTAAACATTATTACACATTAGGTACATTACTTAAGATTTTATTTTACTGGTAGTAGAGCTCTTGTGAATGAGCTCGAGGGCGGCAGCACCACCGTCTCACCTTTAACCTGCCGCCAAATAGTAGTGCTTCCATTACTGTGTTCCGGTTTGGTGGTGACCGCCGTAGTCCTCAGCTGCAGCGACGCATCTATAATCTGCTTTTGTGGATTGTTGATGTCCATGGGCTGTACTCCACTTACCATCAGGTGGACTACACGTTCGTTCGCTGTGGGCGTAGTATAAAAAAAAAGACTGCGTTGGTCTATACTCATATCAGCCCAATACGTTAATCACTAGCTAGGTACTAATTAAATAAAGTATAGGGCTGATCGGCCAAAAGTGATCGTCGGTAGATAGCGATAGACTTATCCTCTATTACCTTAGACCAAAACATAATAGGTAAAACGTGGGCGTTTCACATATCCTCTAAAGGCTGGTCAAACGATATAGCCCAATTATGGAATATCAATCGTGGTAGCTTTGAGAAATATAAGAATTAAATAATAGTTTAAAAAACTAAAAAACACGCTTTTAAAGTACTTCTAACTAAAAATTGAAAAATAATTCCTAATATAAGCTGAAAATGGTAATAAACAAAAAAATACTAGTATTATTGTAAAAAAGCGTGGGGCGCTCTGTGCCATATTTTTCGTCTATCGAGCAACCCACGCTTTATTTTCTACTTTTTAGTTTGGTTTTTTTTGTTAATTTTTTTTTATCGAGTTATTGCATTGTCATCGATCTTTGACAGGCGTGCAAAATTTGAATGAAATCTGTCCGTTTAAAGTGGGTCAAAATCGAGTCCAAAGGAGTCGGTTACATACATACATACATACAGGTGAAGCTAATATAGGCGTGTTAAAAAGGTTGTTACGTATTAAGCGTAACTTATGAATACAACCAATATAATGTTGTTCATGGTGACAGTAGAAATCAAGCAAATGTCAAATACTTGGCTTATTTCTGTAAGTTTTATAGTAAAGTTGCTCAGAACACTCTAGACAAATAATTATATTATTATAAGCTTAGGTACGTGTGGTATCAGTGCAAGTGAAATGATTTCAACATCTTTTTATACAAAATCCAATTAAATGACGCCACATATTGAAGACTAGCTTTTGCCCGCAACTTCTATTTGTCAGTTCATCAACATTTTATTTTAATCGGTCCAACCGTTAAGAAGATTAGCTGATACAGACAGACAGACAGACAAATAGACAAAGATTTTAAAAACTGTATTTTAGACTAAACCAGCTTATTGCCAATACATGAACATGTTTCCAAAAGGATTCTTGATAAAAATCCAAACCAATTAACTGTACCAACCCAAAGGCTTCAATTATATAGTCGTAATGCTCCCAGCATGGCAGTTACAATTTTCAATAAGTTTCCACCACAGATCAGACAGTTACCTATAAATAAGTTTAGACATGCAATATTTTCTTGGCTTTTGGACAAATGTTTCTACTCAGTTAAAGATTTTATGGATTATAAATTGTAATGTAAAATAAATAAAGGTAAAAAAAATATTAAACTAATAACATATTTAATTTATTTAAATGCTTCTTTTTTTTCTAAACAAAATAGATTATATTAGGTAAAAATTTTAATATTTCTACACCGGCTACGGTGGTAAATGTGAACCATTTGTATTAATTGTAGAACCTGTAATACCATATACTCAGAAATAAATGATATTCTATTCTATTCTTAAAAGAACATTGTTATTTTGACATTAAAAACAGACACTACAATTTTATTTACTTGTATTGACAAGCACATCTCATACACGAGTTGTTTTACAAAGAACGACATAATAATATCTCTTATAATATAAAGTACCTAATTACTTGAAGCACTGAACTGATCATATGATCACTTAATGATACATAATGTTTTGAAATTTTGTAACCAGTATCTGCTTTAATGGAATGCAATTAGTGGTTTTAGTTTAAGATGATGGGGTGCAAGGAGCCTCCCCGAGTGACGTACCCAACGATTCCCTACGTCCGGCGCACCCTGGGCAATTCGCGAGTTCTCCAAAGCGAATGGCTAATTCTTTCAACACGATGGCAAGTCAAAATAAAATTTGACTCGACACGACGAAAAAGAGAAGTTTAAGATCTGTAATGTAAGCTTTTGAATCGCAATTATAAATGAGTAGTGTTCGGGCGAATTCGACCGCTGTCGGCTGCTATCGTCATCGCGGGGGACACTGCGGCGAGCGGACCCCGGGGGCCCGCGGACATCCACTTCTGAACAGAACACCGTGACGTGCGTTTGCGTATTTACTTCCGTATTACCTTTGTTACTCTCCAAATTTATAATTATACAGTCCATTATATCAAGTATCAGTTTTATTTATAGACCTCAGTTAGGTCATCAACAAGTAGTGCGCCTAGTTAATACCCAAGTGACGGGTTGAAACTCTTTTCTGTCTGATATTTTCCCAACAATGTTTTTTAAATCAAAGTGAAATATAAGCAAATTTTTTCTCATGCATTTGACAGAACGATCCAGGTCACATAGGTGGGTATGATGTCACCTGATGGTAAGTGATGATGCGGTCTACGGTGGAGCACGCTTACCTATTTACTCTTGCTTTGAAGCCAGCAGTAGAGCATTCCATTTTTTGGCAGCTCGCATAAGGAATGTTGAAGCGACACGCTTAGTGTGTATTCGAGGAATACTACCATGAAGTGATGCCGTTGTCCGATAGTTCGATGGTAAAATGGGGCCGGAGGAACAAGGTTGAGCAATTCCTCGGCACTCTACTCTCCGAAATATATCCTATAAAAGACCGATAGGCTGGCAACCTTGCGACGATGCTCCAGACTTTGAAGTCGAGGGTTTGTCAGATCGTCGTCGTTGATTATTCTCTTGGCTCTCCTCTCGACTGACTCGAGCGCCTCGAGCTGGTATTTTGCTGAATCTTCTACAGCCATGAACAATAATCCACACACGACCGAACTTGTGCTTGGTAAAGGTATGTGTGATATAAAAGTTATTTTCATATATGAGGCGGTTTTCATACAAAATCCAATTAAATTCCTCCACATATTGAAGACAAGCACATCTCATACACGAGCTGTTTCACAAAGAACGACGTATCTCTCGGAATATAAAGTAATTACTTGAAGCACTGAAGTATCGCATAGTATTGAAATTTTGTAACAAGAATCTGGCGGAGTGGAATGGAATTAGTGGTTTTTGTTGAATGTTCCAAGTACTGACACATTATAATATAAGTGGTACCTACTATAATTGTGCTAATACTAGTTGGTAGAACGATGGTACACAATAATAATGGGTTTTCGCCAATTTCTACCCACATACGAGTTTAAGCCCATTCCTTTCTGTATTATTAGACGCAATAAGAGTTTCAGTGGAAAGAAAAATAAGCGTTTGTTTATTTCACAGTATTATTATCACCCAGTCATTATGGTAATTTCTATCTTGGCCAAATGTTGATATATTATTATTTTCAATAGAATCTAGTAAGTGTGACGTCGCAACCGCGCGCCCACCGCTACCTCAAGATGCGCCCCCCACTGCATACCCCTGTGGGGTATATAAAGGACCTGCGCGCGCGACGCGTGCTTCTTGCCTGCGGTCACCAGCGCCGAGTTAAGTGTTCCTCTCTTCGCTGCGCCTGGACTTCACCAAACCACATACCTACCTACCAACCTACGCCTTGAGTCTCATGTATTTAATATAAATATATAGAATAATAATTTATCTATTGTTTCTATTTATTCTTTCTATTTTAACTAGTCATTAGTAGACTACGTTACAGTGGCGCCCAACGTGGGGCGTGTAAATTTAAAATAAGATAATTAAGCTTCACAAGTACACTAGCTAGCTAGCGATCAACCTATACATTTCCAGTATAAGCTGATCTCGTATTACACGCAAATCCTATTGGTACAACTCTACCATCTTATACTGAAAATGCATAGCTTAATGTATATCTTGATGTGTAGACGTGTGTGTACATCTCATACACCAATAGATATATTAAGCATCCATCTCTTAGCGAATAATAATAATCAAGACCGGTCTGGAAATCCCTAAATAGACTCCGGACGCAAGTCGGGCGAAGCAAGGCGAACCTTGTCAGATGGGGATATCTGGTTGACACTAACATACATTGTGAATGTGGAGCAATACAATCAATGGCTCACCTTATTGATTGTCCAAAATGCCCTACCACCTGCACAAGAGAGGCTCTTATGAACGCTGATGAGAGCGCCATAACAGTGGCCACTTATTGGGCCAATAAAATTTGACTCAGCCATCGACACGACGAAGAAGAAGAAGAAGCGAATAATATCTTCAGTCATTACTTGAAGCAGTGAAGCGTCAAAGTTCTATGTATTGATACTTAAAAAGATTAGATGTGTGAGTGAAATAGATAATGCGGTTTTATGGTTGCTATAAGGTATTGATTTTGAGAATGAATCAAATCTTTGAGATAGGCTATAGCAGAGTATAAACGAGTAGGCTAACTTCATACGAATGGGCCGCGCGCTGCCGGTTTGAATGTGTGCGTGCGCTCAGGGCGCCGTGTATGCACGCACTTTTCGCACACAAACGCGGGAATCCGACGGTATCTTGTTAGATCTACAGGTATTTACTGTATCAGAATAGTGCAACAGTACCACATGGCAACAACAAAAACAGTAAAGGTGAAAAAAGTTCATTCCTATCTCTTTGTTTATCCTAAAACCCTTCGGTTCGGTTTATATACCGGTGGTAGAGCTCTTGTGAATGAGCTCGAGGGCGGCAGCACCACCGTCACACCTTTAACCTGCCACCAAATAGAAATTCTTCCATTACTGTGTTCCGGTTTGGTTTGGTGGTGAGATCAGGTCCTGAAATTACTGGCACATGAGGCATAACACCGTAGTCCTCAGCTGCAGCGACGCATCTATAATCTGCTTTTGTGGATTGTTGATGTCCATGGGCTGTACTCCACTTACCATCAGGTGGACTACACGTTTGTTCGCTGTGGGCGCAGTATAAAAAAAATATAATTCAAATAGATACAAGTGAACAAAGCGCCACTTGGTGGTTATAAAATAAAATTTTAGGCATGATTTACACAGCTTTGAGTACTTTGATATACAGTATACACAAGGATATCAGTTTAAAAATCCTTTTCAAACACGAAATATCCTCTTTTAAATATCCCGATACCGAAATCCCTATGTGGTACGTAATACCAAAACCGCTCTTTTTAAGAGCCTCAACAGGGTCACCGATCGTATTTCTAAATTGTTATCAAACCACTAGCTTCATACCGCGTAGTATGTTAACCAAGTTTTATACATTCTTTTTTTAAATGACGCCCACGCTATTATTTACTCCTGTCCATTAAATATACATTTCACACACACAAAGCACATCCAGAGTTGAAACAAATCTTTGCGGATTACTCAAAGATTTGTCCCATGTGGGGATCGAACCCACAACAATAGCGCAGTTGAAAGCGGCGAGACGACCGCTTTTACCACTACGCTAACCGTGCACTTAGCTATCGTAAGTATTTTTTATAGGTAATAGTCGAATTTTTATATCTAGAGCTATAAAAAATAACCTTCGACGACTACGACCAATTTTTTTGGCTTACCAAATATTCACAAGAAACACCATAAAATTTGGTTGAGGCGCTTCGAATGAATTTTATTGTAAATACTGTGACACAATATTTTTGATATGTAGGAAGATAAATATTTCAGGGCTAAGGAGACTTCGTATTCGATAATGTCAAGGTTTTTAGAATCAAAGATCAAAACAATGCTCAGTTATTTGTGTTTTTTTGCCAGTTTTCTTTGCCAGTTTATTTTGTCATAAAAACGTGGCTTTATGTTTAATTTGTAGGCAGATAGCATTTTTGTGAGAGTTTGTTTGTATAGTTATGTTCTCGTAAATCTGGAAACTTTACTTATAAATTACTCGCTATTTATTTTTTTTATTTTTTTATCTACGCCCACAGCGAACGAACGTGTAGTCCACCTGATGGTAAGTGGAGTACAGCCCATGGACATCAACAATCCACAAAAGCAGATTATAGATGCGTCGCTGCAGCTGAGGACTACGGTGTTATGCCTCATGTGCCAGTAATTTCAGGGCCTGATCTCACCACCAAACCGGAACACAGTAATATTTGGCGGCAGGTTAAAGATGAGACGGTGGTGCTGCCGCCCACGAGCTCATTCACAAGAGCTCTACCACCAGTGAAAGGCGTTGTCCTACCAATGTAACAAAGGCAATTTGCTAAAGCGTTTTAGATTTAGATTAAGAAGTAGATTGCGTTCCCTTGTTAATCAATCAAAGCAATAATAATCATAGAAATCAAATTGTTTTACCTACTCAAAATATAAAGTTAAAAATACCTTCAAAATCTGTTCTTATTGGATTGAACGATGATAAACCAACATCTTGAGCAGTTTTAATAACGCAGGCAGATATAAAATACAAATACAAATATTACAAATTACTAAAAGGATAACTAAGTCTCATGGGACCAACTCAACCTCATGCTTTCATAAGTATTAAATCACTATGTGATTCAATAATCTTCTGAATAGCTTTATGTATGGGTCTAAAACACAAAAAACGAATGCCATACCAAACTACCCGCCTTTCGAGTTGCCCTAGAAAGTCCTAGATTTACTATGAATCAAAATAAATAGACATAATAACATAATTTTTCTATACATCACGGATATTTTTGGTACTGATAAAATTCTTTCATCAATAAAAAACATTTCGGGAAATATAATATTTATTTATTTTTTTTCAGTAAAGACTGCTCAATCCTCTACAATTAATTACTTTCAACATGTCATCTACATTATAATAGTCTATGTAGTTACAACAATATATTATACCTACACTAATACACAGCATGTGCCAATATCATGCAAGGTAACAAATGTGTGGCACAGACCTCATAGCCATTTATCTTGTGCGAGGCGAGAACAGATTTACATTATTTTATACGAACGTGTTACTGAATCTTATATGAACTTGTTACTTTAGCGTGAATTTCAGTATGTGGTCTACCTATATTACCAGTTTTGGTACGCTCTGTGAAATTTAAACTGTATTGTATTTTTATGATCTGTCTTATATATGTATCAACTTATGGGTAGACGCTCGAGTGCCGTGTTTTCATACTTACGTAATATGGGTTTAACTATAATATGGGGTGCATGAAAGGAGCCTCCCCGAGTGACGTACACAACGATTCCCTGCGTCCGGCGCAATCTGGGCAATTCGCGAATCCTCCAAAGCGAATTGGCTAATTAATCATTTCACCACGATGGCAAGTCAAAATAAAATATGACTCAGCCATCGACACGACGAAGAAGAAGAACTTTAATATGACTAAGTTTTTATCTATTTTGATAGACAAATAATATTTTAAATACTTAAATGCATGTTTCTTCGTGGGCATTTTCTCAAAATTGTTTAAATCATTAAATGAGTTACAAACAAGCTATAAAAAATAAAATAATAATTTTAAAAACGGGCGCCTACAAACATGCATCTTTTATAAGTGTTTTAGATTTGATTTATCTTTAAAAATAAATAAAAACTTATTTTAAAGTTAATCCCATATTATTTTGTATAAAAACAGCCAAGTAATTGTTCTCCCTATAAATCACCTTCAAATAAAATAATTTACATCAAAGTAAAATCTTATTTCTAAATTAAACAAAAGACAGTACAGACAACAAAACAAATAAATTGAAACAGCATTTATCAAACTTCTTCAAACGGTTTTGTTGCATTTCAGTGAAATACAAACTGAAACTAAAATAACAAAGGAAGAAACCACAATGCAAAGTTGCCGAAAAACAGTGAAACACTTCAATCTTTGCTCATTATTAATGCAAAGACAAAAGATTTGGTGTCTCTACTACGAGTATCATTCTCATTAGCCTTTAATACAAGTTGTTTTTAACAACTTAGCAAAGGTGCCGTTCACCACATAATGTGAGACTGTAATAATTTTAAGGATTTGGAGTTTTGTTAGTAACATTTTAAAACTATGCAACATTTCTGTAATTGTGGTTAAATAAACTTATTATTATTATTATTAGATTTTAAAAAAAATGATCGAAAATTTTTAACAAATAACTCGCCTTTATACATGTTATAACTCTCACTCAAAATGCTGGTATCTATTTAAAACTCCTATTTAGAAATAAGAGTAAAATTACTCGTAAGAGACAAATGATAGCTTTAAAAAAGCGTAAGGCGCTTTTCTAGACAAACTATAAACGTCGTCGCAGCAATTCCTTGTTGCTTGCTATCTTAAGTAGGATACAAACCAACATGGCGAAGTTACATTCAGCTCAGCACAAATGTTGTAAAGAATGAATGGTTCTGGTAAGAGGCGACCGTAGCTGGATGGCTAAAGCGGCTGCCTGGTGTGCAGTAAGGTTGCAGGTTCAAATCCTGCTGGTCCCATATCTTTTTCAACTGTTTCTTAGTATAAACCGCGTAACCTTAGTGTAACCGCGCGTCCCAGAATGGGGTACAGACGCGCCGGGCAGCCTTATACAATATGTGGGGAGCGAAGCCGTGTGCGGGGACAGATCGACAACGGAGATTGATAAACCCGCACACGTCCCCGCGTTTGGGTGTTAATGGCCAGGTAACACTTTGGGTGGAGGAGGGCTTTCGTCTGCCCGAAAGAAGGTTGTTTCTAAGTATAATTTGCTAAGTATAGCTCGATGCTCAATGACTTGGTTCCCCAAGTCATTGCAACTAGAAAATTTATGCAATTCTCATATTTTTCTAAAATTTACGTTTTCGATTAAGAGATGCCCAGCGGTCGTAAATAAAATTAACTGTTGATTATTTTTATAGCATCGAGCTATGCTTAGCAAATTACACTAAGAAACAGTTGAAAAAGATATGGGGCCGGCAGGATTTGAACCTGCGACCTTACTGCACACCGGGCAGCCGCTTTAGCCATCCAGCTACGGGTCGCCTCTTACCAGAACCATTCATTCTTTACAACATTTTTGCTGAGCTGAATGTAACTTCGCCATGTTGGTTTGTATCCTAAGATAGGAACAAATAAATGAACGTGACGTCACGAAATGACGTATCATACAGTTGAGAAATTAAGGGTTTTGGTAAGAGGCGAACGTAGCTGAATGGCTAAAGCAGCTGCCCGGTGTGCAGTAAGTCATATCTTTTTCAACTGTTTCTTAGTAAAATTAACTGTTTCCGATATACTTATATATACAAGGTATACTGATATCACTTTGTACCTATAGCTGAGCTGCGGCCCCTTGTAATCAATTGTAATCTTATAGATTGTCCAACAGCTAATCGAATGGATGAAAACGGTCCGAATTAATTAAACCTACGATCACATTGCTCTCATTTAATTTTCGGATGTAATCCATCGTACAAAGGGTCATCAATGAACGTATACATGTATTTTTTATTGGAAGGTTCAAACGCCATTTTGTTTACATTGTACTTTTGAGCATGAAATTGCTTCAAAAGCGATAAGGTCGCCCTTTGCATATTGTTATTGTCTTTTAATAGTTGTCTTTAGTTTGTAATCAAAATGGTATGCAAATAAAGTTTTATCTACCTATCTATCTAATGCCTATAAGAATATTGATACAAAGTCATTCACCGAGCCTTCTTCCAATAACATCGGAGTCGGCTTCTAGTGTAACGGATAAGCTGAATATCAGTATTTTGCGTGGAGTGACTGCCATGAGACCTCCACAACCCAGTACGAGGTAATACGATACTAGAAACCATTTAACAGTAAACATCTCCAATGTTACTTTTTTATTACATATTGAAGTTAAAAGAGTTTAATGTTAACCCAGTACGAGGCAAAACGGTAGTCTTTGTAAGCCTACTTGTCAGACTTTCAGTGATAATAGGTAAAATCAAAGATCTAGGTGGGTTGTATAATGCACTGTCTCAGTCAGTCTTGTAGGGTTAACGCTTTACGTATATCTCGCTTTCGCTCTCGCGAGCCGCCAAGAAGTTTGACGTTTCGTATAACATTGCTTAAACTGTAAATCGATCAGTACGTGCATCGACTTAGCCACAAGCTTCTCACGTCGACGACTATCTATAATATTCTTTATTACATTAACTACAAAACATGCGGGTTTGATGACGTCATAGTACTCTCTCACGTCCGCACATCCGCCCGCATACTCGGTATGTCACGCAGATGGTCATAAATTGATTCACGATCTGTAAAACGTCCATTTTATTCCGTTCGTCCATTTTATGAGTGCTATGAGCATTTCAGGTTTAATGCCGGAGAAAATTGAACTACACATAAAATGGCTACAAATAATAAATATGAAATATTATTATACCAAGTTAGAAGGTGGTATTGGTGGTATCTTTCGTAATTCTGAAGGAGCTTTACTCAGAATACCATAGTCCTTTTAAAGCAAGGATTATATTGACAATATTATTATAATCCTTGCTTTATAATATTTATGCCGCAAGGCAAATTGTAGACGTTTTATTACAAGGTTCAATCAAAATTCATTTAAAAACCTTTTTAGTGTGAATTTTATATGCGTTAATCTAACTCGACGTCATCAGAGCGAGGGCTCGAGACTGTAAAAATATTCATTGTTTTGGCAGTCTTAAATATTACTGCTCACCATTTACTTACCCAGTGATTTATATTAGGCAACCATTGAAATCACTACCCGTCCCACGCAGATTCTGCTGCCGTTTCTCATTATTCCGTGGATTTTTCTTTTTTTTCTTTTTATAAGAACTTACCTTAATGATACTTGCCAGTCATATTTATTTACGTAGATCACACTCTTTAATCGTAATAAAAAAATAAATTGACTTCTGTAACAAAACGGGCATAGAAAAATAAAAAAGGTAGAGGAGAAGGTTGTGTGCTGTTGTGTCGGATTGCCGATGAGCATGCCAGGATTGCTTGTGTCATGGATTTTGTATGTGCTTTGCGGCTTCACTTTTTGTATTCGGAATACTCTATCTGTCCTTATAATGTATCTGAAGAATCAGGTACTTACGGCTTTGTTGGTTTCTTGAGTTAATTAAAAAAGGGTGAAAATAAAAAGTAAAATGTAATCTGAGGCTTGTTAACAAATATTTTTTTAAGCTAATGGCCACTCAAACTCCTTCAAAAATCAACGCAATTAATTTTGGTGAAGTATCTTTCCCACAAAAAAGAGTTACTTAATTAGCTTTAAATTTCACAGCGTAGTAAATTTTGTTAAAACATACCCTATGGCTTATGGGTAATATTATTGTTAGTATTATTTATATAATAATAATGCACTTGTAATATAACACAAAGTACATGATAAATTGAACATATTACTGAATTAAGAACAAGAATTTAATATTCTAACGAGACTTACTCCACATTAGAACACAAAAAAAATATTTCGAAGTTACAAATTAATCTAAACAAATTTAAATTAAATACGAAACATGGAAAGCACGTATTTGTATGTGATTAATGCATTTGTACAAAAAACAAATTGGAAACCGTATCCGGCATTCAGAATATTTGCGGCCTTTAATTGATTGGCAAATGGCAATCTGTATTCATCAACTGAAAACAACATTCCGGTATTAATTACATCAAAATGAAAATAAAACAATGCCTTTGGTCTGGCAGTACGATTTGCAACCGCACACCGTGAGGGCTTCGGTTCGATTTTCGAATCGAGCAAAAATGCTAGTTAGACTTCTCATCAGGAAATTCTTAAAAGCAACACGGAGTCCAGATTAATGCCCGCTAGATAGCGATAGGCGCCGTCCCATTAAACGGGACTAAATCATAACGTATGAAGTACCTATAAGGTGTAATACAGTTATACATTTCTACTTCTCCTTCTGGTTAATTTGAACGTAATGTTAGCCGCACACACGAATTAATATTGCAGTAATTCGCGTTATTTGCTGGTTGTATGCAATTCACGAGTCATTATTGTCAATATTATTACGTGTCTACGGCTAGCCGAATGCAAAATGAAACACACAAAAAAGATAAAGTGCTTTTTATTCAATACAGAATTTATACATACTCCGCCGAATACAAAAACATCAACAATTACTAGAGAAATTAATCACATGTACCCATAGAAATCTTAATAATAAGGCAATAGAAATGTCAAAGACGCGTGACCTTGTCGCCGCGCATCTGTCAAGTCAAACACAAGTGCGAGTTGAGGAATTGTCGTCTTAATGTCATCGCAAAAAGAATAATTTTGTTTGCAGGAATACAAGCGCATGAGTCTAATCGAACATAAGTGCGAGTTGAGGAATTGTCGTCTTTATGTCATCGCCAAAAAGAATAATTTTGTTTGCAGGAATACAAAAAGTGGTATTTGAAAACCGGCGACATGCGTCCCAGTGTTAAAAGATAGTCGATAGCATTTCTATTGACTAGTTATTAAGATTTCTATGCATGTACCTATGAGCACAGACTAGCCTACAGCGATGAAGTCATAATGATAGATACATTCAGTTTCAGATCTGATGAAATTTAACGAACTATTTTTTAAATGACCCTGCTGAACTGTAATGGTGGCTATACACGTTCGAGTTACATGACGGTTATAATATTCGACAGTTAAAGCGTAAATACAAGTCATTGTCAGGCGTCTCCTGCTGTCAAATGTAAAATAGCGCCGCTCATGCACGACAGATAAAGCTAGTTGTCAAATCAAAGATGCAACAATCTACCCTCCGCTGTCTTAATAGATATTTGGCTTCATTTCCTCTCCATATTGATTAAGTGCTCTTTGGTTATAGTGCATAACAAATGGACGTAAGCGAGTACCATATTGACTATACACGTAAAAAATTACATGGACAATTTTATGTTAATAGCATGGAGTTTTATATATATAACATGGACGTTACGCTTTGCTTGTCGGTTATGCACGAACAATCATGAAAGTCTGAACGTGTTTGTCTACCCTAAGCACCAGCTTCCTATGTTTCTCGGGTCGCGGAAATATCAACATTTGTGTACAGGACGATGATAATACAATCAAATTGTACATTAGATTTCATCAGATTCAAAACCGATTGCAAGTTTAGTACTTAATTGACGTACGTGACAACTGAGGCAGTGAAGAGTGCGGTCGAAATAAAGAAAATCTAGTAGAGTATTTATAACAATATCAGTCCTTACTTAATACCTAAAAGGATCCTAAGGAAGATTAAACTTGGACTATTATCGCGATCTATCTGAGGTCTAACAAATAAATAGGGTAACTTAGGTTAGGCTGCCGACAAGCCATCGACACAACAGTCGCGTCGACAGCTCGTCCGCAACTCGCATTCTTTAAATTTCGAATCACTTAGGACCGTTGCACGCCGACGACTGTTCACTAAGATACGCTGCAAAATATAGCGTGCGATGGACTTACTATGCTCCAAGAGAATCAACTACATCTAAATGTATTTATAATCTCAGTAAATACTAAAAAAAGTACACTTTATCGTCCTAATTTTTATCGCTTTGGTATTGACGTCTAATCTTATCATGTTAAATGAAATTCAAAATATAATCTTAGTCTCAAGTAATCTCTAGCCGTATATTCATAATAATGGCTCTAATCACTTTTCAAGTGCAAATCAATAAGTTAAGTAGATAATGAAAGAAAAAGATGAAAATTTTAGATTTCATTCAACATTTCTATTTGTACATTTAGACTTAAACTGAAACTCAAAATTACAAAATACTTATACATAGACACTGTATTTCAAAACACTTTGTATCTACCGGGGAACAATTTAGGCTCTTGATTTGTAAATTCCATATAGATTCGAGACGACAATATCACTAATCTCACCCGCACATATTTTTGTTCGAAATTTAAAGGTGTTCGAGGATCTAAGTAGTTTCATGTTACGGCTACATAATCGCAACAACGCGGCAATATTGTTCAAATTTCGAAATCAATGACGCAATAAGTTTTCGAATTTGGAACAAAGTTACCGCCTTGCGACAAAAAGTGTAGCCGCATCATTATTGCGACTGAAAGCTGTAGTTGCGTTTAGTTGTCGGCGTGCAACCGTCCTACGTTTTATTACATCACTAAACAGCGTTGCCCGCACTATGCACGTTGCCGTTCACACTGAGAGGAATGGTGTTGAACTCGTCGTCGATCTCATCGGTTTTCCTGTGGACAATAAAAAATATATCAGATCGTTTTATTATGAATTGACTCGTACAATCAGGAACAAAAGTTACTTTACACTATACATAAAGTTTTAAAATTACCCTATATCGTAAATTTTACGCATTAAATTCATAATAACATGAGAAAATATGCATATACATCTAGTCGTTTCAATAGGATGAGTATTTAGGTAGCCGATATGATTTTTTTGACAGATGAGCTGTCATAAAATGCTTTAAGTATTAAATTTACCATCACTTATCAATCCAAAATCTTATCAGGAAATAGTGAAATTAGAACTAAGTAATAATATAAGTTACAGGGTAACGAAAAAGATCAGGTTTTTAGAATGACGTTACTTTCAATATTTGTTTGTTAAAAAAGACTTTTGGGCCTGACTGTACCGTACAGTGATTACATTACCATAATGAAATCACTGTACGGTTAGAGATGCTAGGATTGATACCAGTTGATACCAGTAACATCCTATCCAACTATACTATGAATAATACCTGTTTTTATCAGTTCATTAAAAAACGTAATGAACACATCCCTACTATAATCTTATCCTTACTAATATTACTGTCTCGATCTTCTTCTTCGTCGTGTCGATGGCTGAGTCAAACTTTATTTAGACTTGCCATCGTGGTGAAAGGATTAGCCAATTCGCTTTGGAGAACTCGCGAATGCCCAGGGTGCGCCAGACGTAGGGAATCGTTGTGTACGTCACTCGGGGAGGCTCCTTTCATGCACTCGATAGCCTAGTGGTTAGCGTATGCGCCTCTCACCGCAAGGTCTCGGGTTCGATTTCCTGGTCGGGCAAGGAAAGGTGAACTTTCCTTTAGAACTCACAGTAGCAGCACGGAGTTGGAATTGTGCCCGGTGGTTGGCGATAGGCTTTTCTCTATCCCATGGGACCTAAACTTAACAGGTGATAAGTATGGTGTTCACCGCTGCTACACCCTTCTGGGTAATATAGGCGTGATGTTATGCTGCAAGCAGACTTATTTCCAAGAGAAAATCGCAAAGAAAGATCTATCAAATACCAATTTATTATCCAAAAACGAGTTTTAACGGTTCAACCAATTTTAAAATATTCTTAGTCCCTAAATATCACAATATTAATATCAAAGACAATTTTCTCTTAAAAATATGACCTACAAATATATATTTACTACTTTTAAAATATTGCGCAAAATCTGTATAAAGCCTGCCACAGGCCTTTGACTTTGTTCCAATGAAATTTTATAGGAAAATGTGATGTATTTTTCAGCCAAGTTTTAAGCGAAAGCCTTATTTGATGGATATTCAATACAAATTTATGGAGCGCTCATTGGTGAGCTATCAATATAAGCCCTATATCAAGCACAAACAATACCGCTTGAGCAACAAGACAGTGTCAATTTACAGGTTTATTACCATTATCATTAATATCTTCAGACCACAAATACTCGGGACCATTCATTATTTCACGTGCCTTCAGTTCCGTACTATGTGGACAAGACCAAGTTTTTTTTACCAGACGCCTGCCAAGGAAGGCATTGCGTCACTCGTAGCCCCACATTATAATCTGTCATTCCTTCAGCCTGGATGGATCTTAATTATTTCGAATCATTTCATTTAGCTATATTAATTTAACTAATAACCCAATAGAATTGTAATGTTCTATTAAGAATCTTATATAACAGATTCTACAGATATTATTCTAACTGTGAAGTCATAATACTCAATGAAAGCACTCTAATCAGCTTAACATTCGGGACCCAAATTTAACACTAATGTCTTGCAAAATGTTAACAAAATATTCAATTCATTAGCTAATTACTTCGCCTTTGTGAAATGTCAATTAACGCCTTATCCCTAAGAGTCCTTTTCAAAAGGGTTCTGCATTATCTGGAATTGACATTTACTTAGATAAGTATAAAGGCCGAATTTCATTAGTACTAGAACTTTAGGTACGAAGAATTTGATGTTAACGTAGGCACTACAATCGAAGCGTTCCCACGTTCCTGCCATCATGCGGGAGGAGGACATCGTGGTGGTTTTAGTCGGTAGGCCGGCTTGCCGGAGAGTCCGACATAACCTCTTCAGTGCCCCTACGCTGAGAGGTAGGTATGCGTAAAGCATTTCCCCACGTTAAAAAAAAAAAAAAAAAGACACTACAATCGAACTAATTCACTACTTTCAGATTACAAGTTTTTAATAATGAACTAGCTTTTAGCCGCGACTTCATCCGCGTGAAATAGCTGCGCTTTGACTCACGTTCAAGCTTATTGCTCCGTTCCCGTGGAGTTCAGCGTAATGTAAAATATATAAAACTTTTATTGAGAGTAGACTATCAAACACAAAAATAATTATCAAGCTTCGACCAGTAGCTTTCGAGATTAGCGTTATCAAACAAACAAACCAACTTTCTACCGCGGTTTCGTCAGCGTGGTAGGTGCATCGATAAAAAGTCTATGTTACGCGAATTGTAGTCAGTTACCTGCATCTAAAATTTTATTAAAATCGGTCCAGCCATTTAAAAGAGTAACGATACAGACAGACAGACAAAAATTTAAGAAACTGTATTTTATAGGTGTCATGCAAACAACTATGTACATAGTTATTTTGACATGCATGTGGTGCATGAAAGGAGCCTCCCCGAGTGACGTACACAACAATTCCCTACGTCCGGCGCACCCTGGGCAATTCGTGAGTTCTCCAAAGCGAATTGGCTAATCCTTTCACCACTATGGCAAGTCAAAATAAAATTTAACTTAGCCATCGACATGACAAAGAAGAATTTTGACATGGAAAACCGACATTTAAATTTGATTAAAAAGTTCAAGTCTTTGTTTCACTTACGTGTAAAGTTCATGTTTATCGCTAAGCTTTCGATATCTCTAAATTTTACAAATAAAATTTTGCACGACCCGGGAATAAAACGCGAGACCTCGCAGTGAAATACGCTAACCACTTGACCATCGAGGCCTTCCTGAATAAATTGGTAATTAAATGTAAAAATACTTTAGAACAACCAGTAAAATACAAATAAAAGTTTTAACTAATCATTTTCACGCTCTTTAGTACAACTTTGATCTTACTTAAGATGGGTCATTAAAAGAACTTCTGAATAGACAGTTGGAGACAGTTCCGAACTTTCAGATTACCAACTTTGTAAGGTTTTAGGACTGGGTACTACACCCTAAAAAGGAAAAAAAAAACCGACTTCAAAAAGTAGGTAAACTAAAAAGCATAAAATAAATTTACTTCGCACAAAATAATACGTTTTTTCATTTAGTTAAATAGAAATGATTAAATAATTATTTTATAATTCTGAAGTCGGTGCCAAGTAAATCGGATAATTAAGAACTAATATTCTGTCAGAAAATAGTTGTTAGAAAGATTATTATACTTATTATCTAGTTATTGGTTACTTGGCACCGACTTCAGAATTATAAAATAATTATTTAATCATTTCTATTTAACTAAATGAAAAAACGTATTATTTTGTGCGAAGTAAATTTATTTTATGCTTTTTAGTTTTCCTACTTTTTGAAGTCGGTTTTTTTTTTGTTAAAAATTATTTTATTTTACGATTTTAAGTGATGGGTAGACCGAGCAAGAATGTTTCTCGAATGAGGAGACGACGGTTACTTGAGACGGAAAACTTATTAATAATAATCCCCGTACTCCTAACCGTTGAGGAGTTGTACCTTCCAGCATCAGCTCTGCAACTTAAAATGCAAATATCCAAGTAGCTTTAGGTAATATACGAAACACAATATAGAAGCTTGATTGACCCATGATTTCTCTAGGATCCCATCATTAAATCATGACCTCATATTATGAATATACATAAGTAATATTCAACGTCTCGCCTCATCTGTGTATAACTTGAAAGAATACAGTAAACGGCCTCAAGGAGCCTATATTTAAAGAATTATCCCCGTACTCCTAACCGTTGAGGAGTTGTACCTTCCAGCATCAGCTCAGCAACATAAAATGCTGGCTATACTAGATGCAAATATCCAAGTAGCTTTAGATAATATAAAAAAAACAATATAGAAGCCTTTTAAATTTGAGGGTTGCCCTCGATTTCTCTAGGATCCCATCATCAGAACGTGACTAAAAAAAAATGAGACCACATGACAAGTATATCCTATCAAACAAAAGAAGAATTTCTCAAATCGGTCCAGGCGTCTTCGAGTAATCGGTGAACAAACATAAAAAAAAAAAAAAAATACAACCGAATTGAGAACCTCCTCCTTTTTTTGAAGTCGGTTAAAAATAAAGCTCATTGTTAGCCTTCAGATTTAGATGATTAAACTTTTTAGAAACTTTGGTATTAACTCTTTTCGGTTGTCTCATTTAAAGTCCAATTACTAACGTTCAATTTTATTGTTGGGTAATCAAATTGTTATGATTCGTCTTTTTTTTAGAGATATGTGTGTATTTATCATATAAATTGTCGCTTGCTAACGGTGAAGGAAAACATCGTGAGGAAACCTTCATGCCTGAGAGTAACTAACGTTATCTAGAAGGCTGTGGCAGAATGGTATAACACACACACATCACCTATTATTTCGTCCCATGGGATAGGGGGTGAGCCTATCGCCATCCACCGGGTACAATTCCAACTCCGTGCTGCTATTTGAGAATTAAACACTGTTGCCAGACCCGGGACTCGAACCCACGCAGATTTTTGTATCATTAGACAGTTTGCGCTACACTGTAATTCTCTTCTCCCACTTGTTATATTCGAATTTGTTACATAACAAACGAATGCTCGCAGTATGGTAGCAAATTTAGATGAATAATTTATTGCTACTAAATAATGTAACTTATTAAAGATCTATCCATATACGCGACGTGGGAGTAACCATTGCCACGTCATTTTCAATTATTCATTCAAAAAAATATCTCTTTCACCGTTTTTTCTGAGACTCGGAAGTCGTAGCCCGCAGCGCAATTTATGAACATAACAATAAAGACTTATAAAATATATTTATTTTTACAGGAAGAGATAACGTAGGATAAAATTATTTTTCCTTAACGATATCTTCAAGATTGTTATGATATTAACAACGTTTTATTTCATCGTTACCTACTGTTCAATAATGTTATATTTTTAGACTAATGGATTACCAAAAACAGTTGTTATCTTTGATATGTTCCATTTTTAGGGCGCTCTGCACTAAGTCCGATCTGAAACCCTGAAAATACGATCTGATATACGGTATATAGTTGAACTATTTGTATGGCAGTTTACGGAATATTTTCACGGATGAGGGTGTAAATCGGATGACACATATTGTATCTAGTGCGTAATCTACCTTATCAATAGTTCTACGACTACCTCGGACCAAGATTGCATGGATTCTGATCGGACATGGTGCAAAAGCGGTCACAGACTTACCCAGTTTCACATGTCAGAATTTAAAGATGGTTCCAGTCAACTTTAGAGTCAATCTGGTAAAAGATAATTAGAATGACTTCAGCGTGATTTTTGATACGAAATAGGCGATGTATTAGCTTGATACAACTACTTTTAAATTATCTTATATGAATAACTGAGATTATTTCGAATAGCATGATTAATAAACATTTAAATGGATGTGTAGCAATGTTATGTTATCAATACCTGAAAGTAAGCAAGTGGACTAAGGCCGTTCAAATAATCAGTCATCAAAACAAGATTTCAACATAAATGCCTAATTCAATATAATTAATTATGAAGATGACACTTCATAATGAATTATGTATACTATATTTATTTTCCTTTTTTATTAAATTTCCGTGTAAATACATAAAGTCAAATTATTATTTTTTTTAAATAATACAATATTGTTTTATCTTATTAAGACCTGATTTCTAATCTGTGATTATTAGTTATGACACAGGGTCTTCACTAAAAGTGTTGCCCATCAATAAATCACGACATAACTGTAGAATATTATTCCGAAAAAAATTCCGGTAATTCTTAGGCTGTCAAAAAGAAAATAAACCAATGAACAAGGTATAATAATTTAACTACATACATTTTTTGTATTATGCACGAACTAGCCAACAACAAGATTTAATGGCCAATATGGTATGAGCAGTACTGTACTACTTGGTTTCTACTCTCTCGAAGCATTATAAATATTTATTTTGTAAAATACCCACACTTTATTTCAGCAATTTTTTCTTCGTCTAACTTGTTCTCAGATTCGTCAAGTCTAAACAGAAAAAAACAACATGAATATCTTGTTCTTGAGTTCTTTATTTAAATTCCATTGTGTAAGTTTTTAAAAAACAAGCAAAAAAGGTTAATTTTTAAAGAAATACATAGAGATGTAGATTCACGATTTGATTATGGAAGGTGATTAAACTTAGAGTGTTATTACAAATCCATCGATCGTTAATCGATGGAAGAATGGCATAAGAGTCGTGGTTATTGATTGTTTTTGTGAAGAAAAACTGACAACACCAATCAATTACACCACTCGATCGATGTCGATAACCCATCTTGTTTCACCTCCTTGGCTTTGTTCTACCATAGAATACAGCTTGAGGTGATTAATTTGTGAGCGTAATGTCATTTTCGACTAATACAGTTGGAAACTACTATAAATACAGCCATAGATATTTGTTTGGCTTCCAGTTACGACGGTTTAGCGTGCTCTATGAGGCATATCAATTTAGATACTAAGGAAATGTTGTTAAAAACTTACGATTGAATACAATCACAACATAAACGGGAGATTTCGGTTAGGGATCATGGAAAGTGACGTCACGACTTGGGTATAAACATTTCTTTGATCGAGAGGTCTGGTTCTTTACTGAAAATAATGTATAATTATAATATGATTGTTCTAATACATATTACATTAAAACTATTACTCTTTACCTTTACATTTATATAAAAAAAGCTTGGATTATAACGGTTCTGATAGGATAATTAACAGATTTTCAGCCTTCCTTTTTTATAACCTGTGTATCCAGCAAAGGATCACAACAAAACCAGTAGAATTAAAAAGAAATAAGTCAGTTTAGTAAAATTACAAATAAAACACTTTTTTATTTAAAAAATATCAAAACACTACTGGAGACTTACGTTACCTTTACTATTTTCCTTACCAACAACACACGTGCACTATAGTTTAACAAATCAACGCTAATGGGTTCACTTCCCAAGTCGTGTGTGCTAACCAACCACTGGACTGTACTGTGTACATAATGTACATACCACGACTGTATACAATGTCATTATGTACGCAACAACGGGTACTTTGTGCAATATGCTATAAGAATATATTATGGTATATTCTGATAGAATTTAGCATTATAAATTTTAAAGGTAGATACTTTGAAAAACGCTATTAGAATGTGTCGGTACACCTACCGGCGATTTAAGGAAAAATAAATTGGGAATATATTAAAATGTACTATTGTGTTTACTGTGTACTACACAAATTACAGTTAATAAACACTGTTATCAGGCTCGTAAATGTATTTTTAAGCAAGCTATGTATATAAGCCTGGGCAGTAGCATTTTTGACTTTCATCATAAATTCTTTAAAATTAGGAATGACATAAATTAATCACTGCTTGTTTGATCCATCATTAAATAATTCCTGACTGAATAATGAATGATATAAAAACATAGTTCATAATTTATATCATGAAAAAATATACGGTCGAATTCTAAACCTCCTTCATTATTTATAGGTATGGAATTAGAACAGAATATTAAAACTTCTTATAGTCTTTTTAAAGCATTTAGCTATGCTTAGCAACCTATACTACTTTCTTAAGATAGGTACAAATAGATGAACGTGACGTCAAGTAATGACGAAACATACAGTTAAGAAATTCAGGGTCCTGGCAAAAGGCGACCGTAGCTTAGTTGTTAAAGCGGTTGCCCGGTATGCAGAGGTCACCAGTTCAAATCCTGCCAATCCCATTATTTTCATCTGTTTCTTAGTAGAATATTAAAATCCTTAATCGTCTACAACAACCTATTTTAAACTACACCTTTTCACCAACAGTAGATAAATACTTTCGTTAAATACTAACATGTTCTAAAACCTACAATTATGCAGGGTAATTAGTAAAACGTCGTGACACTAGCCCGACGAATTAACCCGAATAGTCCTGCCCTGCCATTAGCTTACGTAATTGCAAACAAATGACTACACCCATCTTTGCTAACCACTTTTGTCTGGTTACTAGGCAAAAATACCTATTCATTTTGGCAAAAACACTACACATTACCAGTCTAAAAGTAAAAAGAGATCAAAAAAAATATTTCTTCTCAAAAAGGCTTCAGGAAGGTCGCATGAATCTTGATAGGTTATTTTTCTAATCAATTTTTTATTCACGGCCACTGCAGTTGTAACTATGGTCATAAAGTAAAATATTGTATGAAAATAAGTTGACATTTTCATCGATTGTATAAACTATGAAAACTTTTACAGGGAAATCCTGAAAACTATTCAAAATAAATACCAGTACTGGACTAGACTGGGTTTTCTGATGGTAAGTAGAGCTGTACTCTACTTACCATCAGGTGGACAACAAGTTCGTTCGCTGCAAGTGTAGTATAAAAAAAAACCAGTAGTCTAGTACTGGTATTTATTTTGAACGGTTTTCAGGATCTCCCTGTAAAAGTTTTCATAGTTTATACATGGACATCAACAATCGACAAAAAGCAGATTGTAGATGCGTCGCTGCCAGTTGCAGGGCCTGATAACCACCAAAACGGAACACAGTAAAGAAAGCACTATTATTTGGCGGCAGGTTAAAGGTGAAGCTATAATTACGAAACGATGAGTGTGGTTTTAGGGCCCGTTTAAGTACATAAGTACATTTATTGCAATTTCAGACTCCACTCTCCAACTTGTCTGGTATCCATCCCCCGTTTCTTCTATAATAAGTATAGCAAAGGCCCTCAACACCTTCTTATAGTGCTTACATAATTATGTACTTGAAAGACGGATT
Organism: Hypena proboscidalis; assembly: GCA_905147285.1. Classification (NCBI taxonomy): domain Eukaryota; kingdom Metazoa; phylum Arthropoda; class Insecta; order Lepidoptera; family Erebidae; genus Hypena; species Hypena proboscidalis. Next base: position 19,412,807 of record LR990130.1, on the reverse strand, counting down.
CTGAAAAAACTAAAAGCTAATTATTTATTTTAGTGTTTTGAAAACTCACCGTTTCCTGTATTTGTATATGATGAGTACGATGAACGCGTTGCCGATAAATAACGCGGCTATTAGCAGCGACGGGATCACTATATCTGTGAACAAGACAAAATAATATTATAATGATTGCCGCTCATGTCTGCACGTGTGGTGTAGTGGTTTAAGCGGTCACCTCGCCGCTCTTCACTGCACTGGTGTTGTGGGTTCGATCCTCACATGAGACAAATCTTTGTTTAATTCGCAAATATTTGTTCTGAGACTGGGTGTGCTTGTGTGAGTGAATGAGTGTATTTGGTCTTGTCATTGGGACCATTGGATAGTGTAATTGTTTCTGGCGTTCTATCTAATGTAAAAAATACAAATTTATTTATTTATCATAATGGGACCTACACATAATAGGTGAAGTGTGAATGGTAGGTATAAGTCTCAGACTCCTTCATCGCACAACTTTGATTTTATACCTGTTCTGACTGTCCCTTGTCACAACATTTGACGACCGGATGGCGGAGTGGGTAATGTACCTGCCTGCGACACCGAGGTCGCGGGTTCGATGCCCGCTTAAGACAAATCTTTGTGTGCATGAACATGGGGGTTTGTCTTAGTCTGGGCGTTTTATGTATAATAAGTATGTATTTACAAAAAAAAGTAAATATATGTATTAGTATATTATATATCAGTTATTCTATTATTATTAAACAACAGAATACAGTAGTAGGCAAGCAGGCAGGCTTCATATTAATAAAGGGCATACTAAAAATGAGTCACTAAATAGAAAAAAATGCAAAGCTAATTCAAATTGGGACGCACGGACTCTCAAAAACCGTAAAAAATACCCTTATAAATATTTCTCATAAAATATAATAGATGAATTGGAACTGTCCTAAACAAGCAACTCATTTTATGAAGAATGATTATATATTCATGACAAGACCGACAAAGTAGGCTTCAATAGGTACACTTTACATAGTAATTACGTTATATTTCAATACGAAACGTACGCAATACAACGCTAATCAATTTCAACACAAAAGGTATCCAACTCTGAACTTTAAAGCGAATTTCGTTTCACAAAATCAATAATGTCTCAACTTGCCTACACACATTCGTGAGTGAAACTAACTTTTACACGTAGCTTCACTCGTCTTTCAAATTATAAAGCCTAATTTAAATTACGAAACTACTAAGGAAGAAGACGGATGAAAGGAAATTACACGTAGCGGCAATATGAATGTGTGGAGTAACAAGACGGGATAAAAATAGGAATGAGTATGATAGAGGAAATCTGAAAGTTGCACCTGTGACAGAAACGCTGAAGGGAATCATTCATTTATCTTGGTATGGGCACGTAATGAGAAAGGATGTAAGGCATATGACTAAAGAGTTATCAGTTTAAATGACGATGGAATGACAGGGAGAAGCAGGCCGAAAAGATGGATGGATTGCGTTAAAGAAGATCTAAAAGAGAAGGGAGTAAGTGACAGCGAGATGGCTGATAGCGGAGAATGGAGGAAAAATACGGGATTAGGGCAGAAAGAAGAAGACTTGCATAACATTAAAGCATACATTGTAAACGTTGACGTTAACATGTGGAATCACTACATAGTATAATACAAATTCGCTACCCACTGTCTGTCTGTCTATATGTATACTTGGAGCTTTAAAACTAGGCAACGGTTTTTATGCGATTTTTTTTTAATAGATAGATTGTTTCAATCATCGCATTTTTCATCGCAAAGGTTCATATTATGGTACTACATAGTACCCGGAGCGAAGCCAGGGCGGATCGTTGATAATATGAATGTCGTAATTATCAACTTTTATAGTGCATACATTATTTCATACTACTAGTTTCGTAAAGTAAATTAAGTTTACGACACCTGGAATTTTACTAAGAAACAGTTGAAAAATTATTCAACCGGCAGAATTCAAACCTGCGACCTTTACACTCCGGGCAGCTACTTTAACCCCTAAGCTACGGTCGCCTCTAACCGAGATCCTAAATTTCTCAACTACAAGCCTTTAATTAAGCACTTTCTGTTAGCATACATTTCAGTACCCAGTATAATGTAGATATGTAGTCAGGCACAAAGTTCTATTGAACTCAAACACAATACAATCAAACACAAGACAAAAATATTCAGTTACTTCAAATACAAGACAACAAATCGATACCCAGGCCATTATGAAACAAACATTTTCGTTTTCTACATTCATTCTTTTCAAACGACATGACATTCACGATATTTTTTTATCGAATAACCTACCATCGACTCCTCGGCAATTAACTCTGCCAATAGGCTGAATTTGTTATTATTTTTTGATAAGCTTTGGAATTCATTTTATGTATCTTCAAATACATTACGTTTGATACGAATTTGTATTGCGATATAATGTTAATCACGGTTTAAACTCACTTAAATTTAACTTGTAATTGAGTTACAATAGAGATGTTTACTTCTAATTGATTATTTTTATTATTTTTATAGCATTTAGTATGCTTAGCAAATTATACTAAGAAACATTTGAAAAAGATATGGGACCGGCAGGATTTGAACCTGCGACCTTACTGCACACCGGGCAGCCGCTTTAGCCATCCAGCTAAGGTCGCCTCTTACCAGAACCCTAAATTTCTCAAATGTATGATACGTCATTTCGTGACGTCACGTTCATCCATTTGTTCCTAACTTAAGTAGGAGGTCGCAGGTTCAAATCCTGCCGGTCCCATATCTTTTTCAACTGTTTCTTAGTAGAGATGTTTACTGTCTAATGGTTTCTAGTATCGTAGTACTGGTGGTCCACGTAAAATACCGATATTCAGCTAAATTCCTTAGACTAGAAGCTGACCCGAATGTTATTGGGAAAATGCTCGAAAGATTGAAAATTGATTGGTAGTTAAGTCATTACGTGCCACACGTTCATTTGTATCTATCTTTAGAAGGATAAAAACTAACATGGCGAAGCTACATTCAGCACAAATGTTTTAAAAAAACCGACTTCAAAAAGTAGGTAAACTAAAAAGCAAAAAATAAATTTACTTCGCACAAAATAATACGTTTTTTCATTTAGTTAAATAGAAATTATTAAATATTTATTTTATAATTCTGAAGTCGGTGCCAAGTAAAAACAACCTTTCTACAATATCAAATTACAGTTCACACAAAAAGAGAGGCGTAGGTGTTCTAGTGCTCGGTCGCCCAGTATTGGTACTTACCACAGAAATATAACTAATATTCAGTCAGAAAAAAGTTGTTAGAACGATTGATATTATCTATATACAGAGTTATTAATTGTTTACTTGGCACCGACTTCAGAATTATAAAATAAATATTTAATAATTTCTATTTAACTAAATGAAAAAACGTATTATTTTGTGCGAAGTAAATTTATTTTTTGCTTTTTAGTTTACCTACTTTTTGAAGTCGGTTTTTTTTTTGTTAAAAATTATTTTATTTTACGATTTTAAGTGATGGGTAGACCGAGCAAGAATGTTTCTCGAATGAGGAGACGACGGTTACTTGAGACGGAAAACTTATTAATAATAGACAAGAATTAAATCCTTTCGCCTGACTATTGAGGGTCACGACCTTCCATCATCAGCTCATTTGACACAATAACTAGCAGTAAGATTACGCGTACAGTAGTGAAAGAATGATCCTTTAACTCCTAACTATTGAGGAGTTGACCTTCCATCATCAGCTCAACCACATACAATTATTGCGACCAAGCGTAAATCTTGGCCTCGATTAATAAAATATGAGGGTTGCCCCCGATTTCTCTGGGATCCCATCATCAGATCATGACATGCTGACAATGGTACCACCTTTGAAATATCTCCGTTCCAACAGCTCACTTGACATCATAACTAGCAGTCTGAATATGTGTACAGTAGTGAAAGAATTATCCTTTAACTCCTAACCATTGAGGAGTTGACCTTCCATCATCAGCTCATCCACATAAAAATACGTAAATACTGGTGCAGCTTTGAAAAACACACTAAAAACATTACATGTGCCTATAAAATTCGAGGGTTGCCCTCGATTTCTCTGAGATCCCATCATCAGATCACGACATGCTGACGATGGGACCCTTTTGGAATCATCTCCTGTCTTACAAAAAAAGAATCATCAAAATCAGTTCATAAACGACGGAGATATCCGTGAACAAACATAAAAAAAAAGCAACATATATACGAATCGAATTGAGAACCTCCTCCTTTTTTAGAAGTCGGTTAAAAATGAACACGTACCTATTATCACATTATTTTTATAGAATTTAGTTATGCTCAGCAAATTACACTAAGAATCAGTTGAAAAATTATGAATTATAAATTATAATTTTTGCAACTGTTTCTTCGTATGTTGGTTTGTATCCTTCTTCGGATAGTTACAAATAGATGAACGTGACGTCACGTAATGACGTAACGTACAGTTGATAAATATAGGGTCCTTGCTAGAGGCGACCGTCGCTAGTGGTAGAAGCGGCTGCCCGTTGTGCAGAGGTCACATTTTTTATTTCTGTCGGTCCCATAATTTTCCAACTGTTTTTTTTTCAGTACGGTACTGCCTCTCTTAAGGTTTAATAAGCATAATACGAGGCAGTAATATTAACACGCTTATATTACCTTCACCTGTATGTATGTATGTATGTATGTATGTATGTATGTACGTATGTATGTATGTAACCGTCTCCTTTGGACTCGATTTTGACCCACTTTAAACGGACAGATTTCATTCACAGAGTAGATAGCATAGCACACAAATGCTCTATCATCCCGTCTTATGACAGATTTTGAACCATTATTATAGTTAAATGATTTATGAGAAAGGGCAACCGGTGGCTTACTCGGTAAAATGACAGGGAGTAATACCAGAGATCATAGATTCTAGAGTCAAATAAGGAGACTGCCGAGGGTGGTAATTACATCACGCCTATATAACCAGAAGGGTTTGGCAGAGGTTGTATAATACCTGTTATGTTTAAATCCAACTCCGTGCAATTGAGAAATTCCTGCTGAAAATATCGCAAACAGCACTTTTGCCCGACCTGGGAGTCAAAACCGAGACCTCGTGGTGAAAGGCGCATACGCTAACCACTAGACAAACGAGACAGTTACAAAGGGTTCGAAAATTGAAACGCATCTTTATGAAGTTATGTGTATTTGTTTACGTTATCTAGTCCCAAACTAAGCAGAGCTCGTATACTATAAGTTCTAAAACAATTAAAATTTACTAATTTGCTTTTTTATTTAAAACAAGTGGGAGCAATATTTAGGTACAATGCTGATATTCAGTCTGCTTTGTTAGCACATAAGCTTGAAATATTAGCAGAAATGTGCTTCGAAATAAGGTTTTATATCTAACGAGACTTTGCAACACTATATCCTTGTAAACAAGCTACGGCACACAAAAAAAAGTACACAAAAAACAGTATTATCGCCTAAATAGCTCTTGTACAAGCTGTAAGAAGAGTACAGTAACTGCGCTGGTATCCATGGCAATTTTTCAATTTAATTTTTCTATTTTGATTTTAAAAACTACGCCCGCACTATGAATAACTCCCGTGTCGCGTAAATAAGACCATCAATTTAATTTTTTTTGTTCCAACACTAAAACAGAAAAACAGTGAAATCTTAGAAATACATTAATGTTCTAGAAATCTTTATGTCTCGAATGAAAATGTTTGGAATCAAAAGAACCCATTTATCATTTGCTCACATTAAATAAAAGCAGGTTACTAGAAATAGAAAATCTTATCTTATTTATGCTTCAGTAGCAAGAAAATATTATATTTTCTTAAATATTCTAGATTTTCTTTTAATTTATTTATGTTTCATGATCAATAAATTACTGTCATAACAGTTTAACACGAAGCCATGTCTGCAGTTCAAAAGAATATTATTAATGATTCAAGTTTTCAACAACTTATCTGTAGAAACCTTTGGCTAATCAAAACTTATATTGTATGCTTTATTATATATATTAATTATTATATTTCATTACATTGCAACATCGGACTGGAGCACAGGACATTTCGGTCAAAATCTACAGGGTGCAAATGTCAGCGTGACGAAGCCTGATCCTTAGACCCTGGGAGAAAAAAAAAATTGCCCAGGATTTTTTTTTCCGATTGATAATGGAAGAGTACACTTGAGACTAACCCAATACATTTTATTTTTTTCTCATTTCTTGAATTTTCTAATTGAAAAAAAATGCAAATCATGTTTTTAATAATTGAAAAGTATTTTTGCAGGATTTTTTTCATACATTTGCGATTATTTTAAGACGTGTAATTTTTTTTAATTCCGATTTCCAATGTGAGACACTTTCGATGAAAAATTATTGCAGGCGGGGTCAAGAAATCATGGGCTGAATCACCGAAGCGGCTTCATCACGATGTCATTTACATTCTGTATTGACCTTATTAGGCGAACCATAAACACAACATAGCTAATAGTGCTAGACTATTTATGCTTTTGTCTTTTTGTTATTGGCTAAGGTACCGTCTACACTTTCCATCTTACACAACGCACAAACAGTTTGTGCGAAATACAGAAAAAGAAATCTAAGTATTTGCGCAAGCTTGAACGTGTAGCCGGCAAAACGACCAGTTGCACAAACTGTTTGTGCAAGTGAGATTGAGCGCGTAGCCGGTACCTTAATTAGAGCAAAGTCTAAGGAAGATATATCATAACATCATGCCTATATTACTAAAAAGGGTCTGCCAACCACCGGACACAATTCCATCTCCGTGCACTTTGCCCAATCCGGGAGTCAAACCCGAGATCTTGCAGTGAGAGGCGCATACAATAACCACTAGAAGGTAGGTCTAATAAGTTAATTACTCAGTCTCTTAGCAGACCACACCAACATAACCTACTAAAGGATAGAAGCGTTCCGAGCTAACTTAGCATGAGCAATCTCGAGTACCCGAGCAATTACGAAGACGGCATACAGAATCATTATAACTCGCCTGCCGTTGAATTTCCTAGCGAATCTGCACCAATTCCCTCGGTTATATTAATTTGTAAGTGTTTGTAACTTTATTCAGTAACTCTTGGCAGGAAACTACTTTTTCTGTTTGTAGAATACTCGAAATTTGGTTCACAGTGTTTTTTTTTATACGACCGCGACGTATGGAACGAACGATGACCACCAGTAGCAAGTGGTAACTATATAAGCCATGCTGCGTCATCTGAGGAGTACGGTGTTATATCTATGTGCCAGTTTTATGGCCTATCGTCTTTTTTTTTTTGCAAATGACACCTTAAATATACATGTTTTTTTTTATTCTACGCTCACAGATAACGAACGTGTAGTCCACCTGATGGTAAGTGGAGTACAGCCCATGGACATCAACAATCCACAAAAGCAGATTATAGATGCGTCGCTGCAGCTGAGGACTACGGTGTTATGCCTCATCTGCCAGTCATTTCAGGGCCTGATCTCACCACCAAACCGGAACACAGTAATGGAAGCACTACTATTTGGCTATTACTATATGCTCAGAATATAGGCTTAGAACACCGCTGCTGTGTCGCGGGGTGTTCACAAACACACGCCGATCACACAAATATCGTGGTGGGGATCGAACCCACAACACCAGCGCACTTGAAAGCGACGAGGCGACCGCTTTAACCACTACGTGCACTCAAATTACAATGAAAAGGTCAACTAAATGGCATTTCCTGGCGAATCTGCAGAAATTCCGCCGGTTATATTCATTTGGCAAAGTTTTGGCGAACTACGCTCTGTTTCTGCTTAGTTAATTAAGAACTTTAGTTCGTACACGTGTATTGTTCAAACGAGGTTCCTACATTTTTGATGAGGTGAATATGGTGCTATGCAACTTGTAAAGGTCGTCTAACTAGTGTCCTGTAACTATTTTATTGATGGGACGAGCCTTGGGGTGTTCACGTCGACCTCCGTGGGTCTATTGTGATTGTAGCCTCATTAAAGACTCTCCTTTAGGCCAATATATAGCCTTCATAAATTAGAGCAGTCGGCCGATCGGGAATGACTGGACATCATCTGGATCCAAGATATCGCATCCCAGAAAGATGAACATCAAGCCTATACTACTGCAAATTACCAGAGGTGTTTAACGCGCAAATTTCACCTGTTATTCATTTTACATAGGGGTCACCCCCTATCCCATAGCCTATCGCCATCCACCGCGTACAATTGTACCTGGTGGATGGCAGCACAGAATTGGCATTCCAACTCCGTTCAAATTGAGATTTTAAAACCTGCATGAGACCACGTGGATAGAGGCTGTATATGTTAACCACTGGACCAACTAGCTGTCTAAAATATCATACTAAAAATCTACCAAAGACAAAAACCAGACAAACCACAAATGACAATTTCAAGCTGTAAATACCTATACATCAATCCGATCTTCAAGACTGACAGTTATATCAGCGATAGAAGCCGCCGAGACCAATTGTGAAGTTCTCAAACTTGAATGAGATACAATTATCAAGTTCCGTACATTTTGTCTCGGATCGCCAATTTGCATGAATTAGGCTGCTTTTCCAACTGAGATGTGCGTGGAAACTGAGCGGTGCGCGGATGCTTAGTGCAGTTGTCAAACGTTTTGAAAGGTTCACGAAAACGGGTCTTAGTCACTGAAGTACTGCTCGCCTGTCTTGGGTTTGATACCCGAGTGGAACAACAGTGTTATTTAGGATTCTTCCGTCAGAACAGAACAGGACTGCCTAAGTACCTTCTTATTAGCACGTAAACCTACAAATAAAATATACAGTGATACCAAAATCATGCACGTTAAACAGTTATATATTTACAATACGTGTCTCTTTATAAGAAAGGTGCTTAATAATAAAATACATACAAACATAACTTTTACGAAACAAAAACAGCTAAGTAAACGCAGCACCCGTCGAGCTAGTTTTCTCGTATTACCTAAAGTTAGAACGAATTATGGTCAAAAATGTTTAACATACCAAGGAGCACAGCTATATAATAGATTACCTTCCATAATAAAAAATGTAAGCTCAATTAACATATTATTCAAATGCAAACTCGCTGAATACTTAATGGCTGATAACTCTCTTTAGATAAATAAGCTGGGTAAGCATAGTAATATGTTAAAGGAGTTAGTCTAGTTGTTCTGCTAATGTAATATTTTTAAGGCTAAAACGAAAATATGATATTTTTTACTTTAAGTTTAATTATGTTCTCATAGAAGTGACTTGTAGTCTTATTTGAGAATAAATGTCTTTAAACCTAAACGTGGCCTGGCATCGTGCCCGGTAAATGGCGATAGGTTCACACACTATGTTAGGTTTTGAACATCTGACACCGTTTAACCTTTTTCATCGAAACGAAAAATTAAATGATACTATGGGAAGACATTTTCGTCCACAACGCTCATCTTCGTTGGAAAAGCAGCCTTAGACCATTGTCAATGCCAGATAAATGTCCTTTATTTTACTGCTTTAGATACAACTGTTTTAGAAAGTTGGTTAAATACAATTTTGTTCGACAAACAAATAATTGGGGGTTTGAATTTTGTGTATTGAATTAAGTGAATCTTATAAAGTAAGGAATACGTTTATTATCTTTACAATCTATTTTGAATGCTTTGTAAAGTTACTTATTTATTCTTTTAAACTTTCGCGATTTGAGAACATTTTTCAAAAATTAGACAACGGGTCTAAATCGCGTAATTATTATAAAGGTAAATAAATACCTATGCTCGACGTTTCGGGATTTCAGAGTCGGCTCGTGACGAAGAATGATGCAAGTCATTCGAAACGTCGAGCATAGGTATTTATTTACCTTTATAATAATTACGCGATTTAGACCCGTTGTCTAATTCGCGTATTTGGGGTGTTAGCAGAGCATATAGCAGTAGATCTATTTTCCCGTATATTACATACACCTGACTACCGGTCGGTCTGCTTGTAGACGTTAGTCAAATAAAGCTGCTGATGCTTCATAAATCTCTTTACTGGTGGCTCCAAGAAACTGTTTAGCACACAGTGGCCCACCCTGGTAAACCGTATCGACTAACGGGCTAAACCCAGTAAAGGGGGACTAAAACTATATGCCATATAGTGTCTAAAGTCAAGAACGAGAAACGATAGTGTCAAGTCTAAAGTGGTAGATCCTCCACAAAGTGCTTGAAGTCTGCAGCGGCTCGAGACAAATTACCCGGCAATCGTGGCGTTGTAGCAAGGCATCTGTGATATGCCTACAGGGCGCATATCTGGATTCTTTAGTGTTATGCGGCCTTTCACTGCATCTCCTCTCTCTGACTGGTCGTATCGGACCCCCGATCCATCGGTCACAAGATTTAGGAGACGAGAGTGGGTATGTGTCTGCGCAAGCATCTACCCACTATAATATATTCCCGCGCTGATGACCTCTGGCAATATAACATCATCATCATCATCTAATTTTTGAAAAATACTTAAATCAAACAAAGTGTTACAATAAAATTACCGTAAACCTCCACTACACGCAAGTGAATTAAACATAACAGTAGTAATGTATAACACCCAAATTTCACCTCTTATGATTAAGTTCCATATGACAAGTGAGTAAGCCTAACACCATCTATCTGACAGACTACCAGAGTCCATGCTGCTACTGTGAGTTTACTGACCACAATATAAAAAAAAAAACTTTTCCTGACCCTAGGATAGAATCTGAGACGTATCTTTAAGCGAAAGCGTATTAACTTTAACAAATTAGGCTGACCCCCTATCCCATTGGACAAGAACATATTAGGGTGTGGGTGTTGTACACCTCTGCCACACTCTTCTGGGCATTATAGGCGTGATATTACTTATTATTTTAATTTAATAGGAATAAACTTAATGAAACAACGTGCTTATTTTTACTGAACGGAAGGAAGTAAGTTTTTAATTTATGGTCACATACTCATAGCATAGAACAAACAAGAGTTTACTTTTTATAATTTACATATTACATTTTGAGAATATAATATAATAATAACAATATTATGCTATGTTATGCAATTTAAACTCGTCAATCGAAATCCAACAGGTTTACGAACAAATCGATTCAATTCCTCTTTTACCCCTTTCTATTCCCTAGTATACAAGATCTAGTGTAAAGAACTAAGCTGGCTTAAGCCTTATACCTCGATTGAAGAACTAAGTGCTAAGTCCGACTCAGAGTTCGTTGAGAACCTTCTCGTGGTTCACCAAAGCCGATTAAACGTATACGAGGTAAACTTATTTTAAATGATACTTAGTGCATGTAAGAAGGAGTCTAGTCCACACCTTCACTACATAGTATAAAACAGTCGCCTTTTCTGTCCCTATGTGCGCTTAAATCTTTAAAACTACGCAACGGATTTTGATGCGGTTTTTTCCAATAGATAGAGTGATTCAAGAGGAAGGTTTTTATGTATAATACATGCATAGAAAGGGGGAATTGTTTTACTCCAAATTTAACGCGTGCGGGCCACGGGCAGTAATGAATAAATCAAACTACTGGATCGATTTTAATCATTTTTTCAGTGAGTGACATAGGCTATATATTATATACCCGTGCGAATCCGGAGCGGGCTGCTGTGTTTTTATATACAACGTTCACAGTTTTTCTGTAGTGTATTTAGTATCAGCATTGTACCCGTGCGAAGCCGGGGCGGGTCGTTAGTTTTGTATATAATGCAAGTACATTCGCGCAAAGTAAATTACAAGTATCGTCACTATAATCGTTTCGTAGATCATTAGAGTTATGTTTGTGTTATTTTTCATATTATAGATTTAGTATGATTATATTTAATAATTTTATTGTTTTGTAAATAAGTATTGAAATAGATACTATCGTGTTAACATACATTATTTAGGTTAAGCAAGAACTGTCCCAAAAGTAGCTGAACAACATAAGCGACAAAAGAATATTAACACACGGCAACATTAAAAATATGCTTTGTTAACCTAATTTTGTCTTTACTGCTGTTTAGTGACTATTGATGTTCAGCGACATTTGGATTGATGGTGTACAGCGACTTTAGGAATACTAGTGCACAGATACTTTTGAAATACTCGTGTTTAACGATTTTTGTAAATATCTTGTGTACAGGCTATTTTGTTTCCTAGTTGCGACTATAACTTCTGGCATTTTATTGTGAACAGGTGTTTTGTTAAGTTGATTCTGTTCATCGACTTTTGGTGCTGACTGTACCTAATATCTTTTTTGGCAGTTTGACCTTTACTTTTCTTTTAAAAAAAGCAACGACTGCAATAGGAATAACTCCTGTGTCGCGTCCGTGTTCAAAAACATACATTTCAAACACTCAAAGCAAACCTAGAGCCATAGCAAAAATTTGCGGAGTACACAAAGATTAGTCTCTTGTGGGGATCGAACCCACAACACCACTGCAGTTGAAAGCGGCGAGGTGACCGCTTTAACCACTACACCAGCCGTTCAATCATGGCATTTTCATGCGTGCTCCTAGCCTATAGGTCTGTCCCACTGCTGGGTAAAGGTCTTCCCATTATTTCAACTCTGTCTCTCTTATAGACTCTTTTGTTCTTATAGATATCTTCACCAATATTATAAATACGAAAATAACTCAGTATATCTATTTGTTAAGGAAATATAAGGTAAATCAAAAAGCTACAAGCTGGTCTTTCAATATACCACGCGAATAAAACCACAAATGCAAACCAGTGAAAGTTATATCACTACATAGTATAAAACAAAGTCGCCTTTTCTGTCCCTATGTGCGCTTAAATCTTTAAAACTACGCAACGGATTTTGATGCGGTTTTTTTCATTAGATAGAGTGATTCAAGAGGAAGGTTTTTATGTATAATACATGCATAGAAAGGGGGAATTGTTTTACTCCAAATTTAACGCGTGCGGGCCACGGGCAGTAATGAATAAATCAAACTACTGGATCGATTTTAATCATTTTTTCAGTGAGTGTCATAGGATATATATTATATACCCGTGCGAATCCGGAGCGGGCCGCTGTGTTTTTATATACAACGTTCACAGTTTTTCTGTAGTGTATTTAGTATCAGCATTGTACCCGTGCGAAGCCGGGGCGGGTCGCTAGTACAACTATAAAATACAAATACATACAAAGGTTGTACATTTAAGTATGACCTCTGTTTACTTATACAAATAATACAAGTAAATTATGATCAGATTACCATAGTTAGATTGCTTAGGTCAGCCTAAAACCTAATTATGACTCAACAACCACAATAAAGAAATTAATTAACCTTTGTATTACGACCTAATTATAAACACAGTGAGTCAATGGTTTCAAAGAAGAACGTGCTTTATCTTTTAATTTATTTAATCCAGTCTAAAACAATGCATTTTTCTACATTGCACCTAACAAAGCCTTTGGAATAAAAATAACAAAGCAATCATAGTTTTGTCTGACATAATCTTATCTGCAATTTCACTAAAGGTAGTATTGTAGAGCTCTTGTGAAAGAACTCGAGGTAAGTAGCTATACCGTCTCACCTTTCACCTGCTAAGTTTAAATAAATATCTATCAACTAACACACAACGCCATCTATTCCCAAATTAAGCAGAGCTTGTACTATGGGTTAGAATAACTAATACTAATAAGCAAAAATTCATACTTAGAAACACCCAGTATAAGACAATCCCCCATGTTCATGCACACAAAGAGTTGTCTTAAGCGGGAATCGAACCAGCGACCTCGGCGTCGCAGGCAGGTACACTACCCACTGCGCCATTCAGTCGTCGTTTAACTTAACTAATTTAATTTAACTCAAGGAGCCATCTTATACTGCAATCTTTTCAATGAAAAGTGTGAACAAATGAAGTGAAATGTGGATAAAATTGTATTTCCTACTTACCCACTATCACGTTTTCATCATCACGCGGAGGCATATTTGTGTCGTTTCTTCCTTCCCGCGTCGAATCGTTTGCGACTGTCACCTGAACCGCCTCTTCTGTGAACAATTAATAAAAGATAACTTATAATAGCAGCCCTGTATCTTATACATGTCCAACTGCTGGGCTAGGCCTCTTCTCATGATAAGAAAGGTTAGGCCATAGTCCACCACGCTGGCCAAATGCGGATTGGTAGACTTTAGACTTCACACACCCTCGTGCACTTTCTTAGGCACTCTCAGGCATGCAGGTTTCCTCACGATGTTTTCCTTCACCGTTAGCGAGCGATAATTTATATGATAAATACACACATATCTTCGAAAAGACGAATCTTAACGATTTATTGACAGAGGTGTGTGCCGAGGATTTGAACCCGAGACCTTTGGCTTCGCAGTCCTACGGTCTCCCACTCGGCTATCGCTGGAGAAAAATACCTTTAATCCATTTTTATTTTACTATCTTACATATTATCAGTATTATCATGTATTAATATATTGTTTATAATCTTCTGTCAGACTATCAGAGGGCTGTCAAGAATGTTAGGTTATAATGTTGCTTCAAAAAGTATATTTAGTATTGATTTCCACCTTGACTGTAAAATAGGTAAATAGAGGATAGTGTAGATGCATTGATGGTCTAGTGATAATTATGCGCCATAATTGTGGCCGGCGGATGGCGATTGGCTCACCCCAATATGAAACTAGGTAAAAATTATTATTGTTATATTTTATGCACGCTAACAAAGCAGTTCGTCTGTTTGTCTGTCTGTCTGTCTGTCCCACCTAAGATCTTTAAAACTACGCAACGGATTTTGATGCGGTTTTTTGAAACATGTATATAGGATTACATAGTATGTACTCGGAGCAAAGCTAAAAAAGTATAAGGCAGCCATAATTTGCTTTAAAATATTACAAATAATCTTATTTTGTTTTAAACTTTCTCGATTTTAATGCATTTTTTTTAAATACTATACAATGGGTCTAAATCGCGTGGATATCAAAATTATTAATATGTATAAAAAATCACTATGTAAACCATCTGTTATTGTGATATTATTTGTTTAATTTAAAAAAAAAAGTAAATAAATACCTATGCTCGATGTTCCGAAATGTCGTGATCACGTGGCTTATTTACAGAAATATATTACACAATTTAGACCCGTTGCCTTATTAAAAGAAAAAAGTAATTATATAGTTGTATTCTCAAAGTTTTTGCAAACTTTCCCTTCTAACCACGGCACCAAATAGGTAGATCCTAAAACCAGATCTCCTATTAAGTAATTCTAAAATAAATAAAATAAAATAATTCTAAAATCTGACTCACTTGAGTCAAATTTTATTACAACGCAACCACAAATGTTACCTTATTATTTTTAAATACGTTACATATTATTATATTAAGGAACTAAGTTATTAAAACTTTACGATACAGCAAATTATGAGAACAAAGGAAATAAAAATATAAAAATAGTCCTATATAGACCTTATCGCTACTCAGAAAGCTTTGTTTCATGGTACATGTTGAACTAAATACGTCATACGGCTTGGAAACATGAACGTATTATATTTTATTACTGGAACATATTATTTGTTCTACCTTAGGGCCGATTGCACCAAACTTCTTAATCTACAGTTTTATTAATCCTGTATTTGCATATCTCTCATTCATTGTTTGACTCTCTCATCAACAGAGAGATCAAAACCTGAAGCTTGCAGCGCCGTGTTTTTATACTAAAGTTATATGGGTTTAACACATAACATAATATCACGCCTATATTACCTAGAAGACCCACACTTCACCTGTTATATTTATCGACGTCCACCGGGTACAATTCCAACTCCGTGATGCTATTGTGAATTTCCTGCCGGAAAGTTAACGAATGACACTTTGACCGAAACGGGAATCAAACCCGAAACCTCGCGCATACGCTAACCATTAGACCTTCGAAGCATGGGTTAAAATTTAATATTATTAGGTTTTCATCTATTTTCGTAGACATATCATTTCTAAACACTAAATCGCTATTTTGTCAAAATTGTTTTGACAATTAATTGAGTCACATACAAACTGAAAAAATAATTTAATAATTATGAAAAATGGGCACCAACAAACATGTATTTTAGAGTTTTTGATATGATTTGCGATAAAAATAGATAAAAACTTAATAATATTAAAATTAAACTCATATTACTATAATATGAAAACCAGCCGAGCAATTAATTCCCCTTAGCATGTTGGTGAAATTTACACTTAGGTTACGACATTTTGTAAAGTAGGACGTTGACTTCTAAGTTGGTTTAATAGGTGGTATATGTGGTTGGATATTTCATATACCTAGAACAAATAGTTTTTGGTATAGCATTTCACAGTGACCGCATTCAGGAAATGTTCAAGTTACAGTCTTGTGCAAGAATTAAATCTGATAGTCCTTCTTTTGATTGCTACTGCATTTCGTGTTGGATTCACTTTTCATCTGATTCCATAGTGAAGGAATCAAGAATAGGTACTACTGTGTTTTCACACATACGTGTGTGCTATATCATGATAGAAGTTAAATAATATCCGTATATAATAATATATTTCTGTTGGACAGTAACATCGATATTTGATTGCTTCAAAAGAAAGGTATACTCTGTCCATTCCTTTATTTTATTTTTGACAGATCACGCCTATGAATTACCGTTTTTTTGTCAGATTAATGTACTACAATAATAATGTACTTTATTGACAAGCGACACTTTTTAGGGAAGTTCACTGTTTGTAACAAACAACCACAGACTATAAATCAAATCGTGAAATGAAATAAATCGATCATTATGAAAAAGAATAATTTGACTTAATAATAATAATACTTAATTTTGTCTATATTATAATATAAAATATTATATTATTTATTAAATATTGAAATACTAATCATTACACATCTTTTATTAAATAATTATATTTCAGAATGACATATCAAAATGTAAACAAAGGTAACTAGGAAACCGTCATAGACTAAGTATGTGACATTATTATTATATTATTATTTTGTATATTTATTTCATCTAATAAAAACTACTAATAAACGAATAATTAATAATGAACTAAAACCATTTCGATGTAATAAATCGATTGAAAGTTCTTCTTAGACAACATCGCTTATGATTTCAAATCGAATCAGTTACGTGTGAAGGCATCCCTAAATGTAATCTGTCAAAAAGAAAATAAAGGAATGGACAGAGTATAGGTTTGATATAAGAAAGATCAAAGACTGTTCATTATTTTTGAAAAGAGAATCACCCTGTTTCATTTTACTATACCGTAACGTGTCGCCTAATTATTTCTGATTGATTGGAGAAGCACATCGCCAATCATAGAAATCTTAATAATAAGGCAATAGAAATGTCAAAGACGCGTGACCTTGTCGCCGCGCATCTGTCAAGTCAAACACAAGTGCGAGTTGAGGAATTGTCGTCTTAATGTCATCGCAAAAAGAATAATTTTGTTTGCAGGAATACAAGCGCATTTGTCTAATCGAACATAAGTGCGAGTTGAGGAATTGTCGTCTTAATGTCATCGCCAAAAAGAATAATTTTGTTTGTAGGAATACAAAAAGTGGTATTTGAAAACCGGCGACATGCGTCCCAGTGTTAAAAGATAGTCGATAGCATTTCTATTGACTAGTTATTAAGATTTCTATGTCGCCAATACTTTGCATCGACATTTACTTCATATAATACTAAGAAATAGTCGAAAACATTTTTGGACTTGTAGGCGCTGGAACCTGCGACCTAAGGAATCCGTCATCCGCCTCATTTCAAATCCACGAATATATTGACTGTATGATGCACGCTATTTAAAAAGCAATAAGAAATTATTATCAATAATCCTTAATTAAAAAAGTAGGTATTATGTCAACCAAAAACTCCAAAACCAAGTTGACATAACCAAATGACTGAACACGTCGTTTCGCATTAAATCTCCGTAACTCTTAATGACTTTTCCGCAAACATTCGGCAGCCGAACCACGGCATTCATTCCGTGTTAATTAAAGTCCAGTCCAATTAAAATAAAAAGTGTTGGATCCGACGGCTTTTAATTACGCATCAAGGAGTTGACCAACAATTGGTGCAGGTGGTTTTGATTACTTAATGAAGTTTGGACCGGGATTTCGTTGTTCCAATTTTCGGGACGGAAGAGAAAATGGTATTGAATTTCTAATTGATTTATAAATAGTATTTAGCTATGCTTGGCAATCTTATATTAGTATAGAACAGTCGATTTTTTTTTGGACTTGAACCTGCGACTATCGCTTTACCGCTCACCTACTTATATGTAGGTACAATAGATGACGCGATGCATCTGGCAAGATCATGCATACGGTCAAAAGATTCGTGGATTTGGAGCAGGGCTCGGATAGCTGATTGATAAATCGATAGGCTGGAACCCTATAGTCGCGGGTTCAAATCCCGATTCAAGTCCAAATATTTTTGGACTGTTTTTTTGGTTAGTAGTTTCCGATGAAAAGTAGTTAAACATTTCTATACGAATGATATATTAGTAGGATAATAGGCTTCCTGATTGATTTCTAAAATAATTAGTCAATTAGTTTTTGGCAGTAAAAATACAGTGTCGTGAATTTGATAGTAGGTATCTTAATTACGAAGCTATACTAAATTGACATTATTGAAAATTTACAACATTTTAATATAAGCAGATAAAATTTTAAAAGGTCTAATTTATTTCTAAGCTCATATTTAACAAAAGAGCGACGAAGCACACCCCCGCTGCTATAATAACATTATTAAGAAAATGTTGAGCAAAAGCATCCCCATTTATTGTGCCGGAAAAATTATATTCACGGAAAACCTTTCCATTAAAAATTTTACTTTATGTTGGTAAAGACACCACTAACAACGGCTAGCTATGTATCTACTCGTTTCGTCTTTTTCGTCCTTATTTTTTTGTACCAGATATGGCAAATTTCGCCTTACTGCAATTATAGCGAATAGAATAATATTAGCACTTTCTCTGCCTCAAAGGTATATAGTGGGAAGAGTAGATGGTTTCACAACGGGAGGTCTTGGGTTAATTGTCCGGGTCGGGCAAAATTTATTTGAGATTTTTTCGTTAGGAAATTGTCAATAGCCGTATGGATTGTGATAGGTTCACCTCCTATCCTGTAGTTACCACATTTCCGTAAGTGTAATACACTTCTGCCACATCCTGCCGGGTAAAATTGGCATGAAGATATGTTGTTATTGCATGTGTGAAATCATTGAAAAATGGGAACTAATAAACAACCTAGTTACTTCGCTGGCTGGCTCTAGCCAGTTTTATAGTAATCCTCAATTATTTTTAAACATCCCTTAAGACGATAAACAAGGCAAGAGAATTCATCCGTAGTTTATGTAAATTCTAATAAATTCAATTCTCAACTGTGGTTGGTCGAAGCGAAGCAATCTCGCGGGCTCCCATGAGGACGAGAGAAAAAAAAACAAAATAGCCAGTTTATTATAAACTCTGATTAGCCTGGCAAACTAGCTCATGGAAATTTTCTTTATCGTTGAACGAAAGAAAGCAGACGGTATAAATCAGATAGATAGCAAATTGGAATGTATTGGATTCACAATAGAGAAGTCGTTTGAATCTGATATTGTGTGCTAGAATATAGTTTTCGCAAACTTCACGAAAAGTATGCAAGAAATATGATGAATGGCTCGTTCCAAAGTTGGATATTATTGATCGATTTGGCTTTACTTGGGTGTAGTCTAGGTTTCTACCTACTGCGACAAACTATCAAGTACATTTAGCCGTAACTATGACTCATGAGGAGTCACAAAATGGATTGCCTAAGACGAAATATAATAACATATTAAAATTTTCCAATATTCTTGTCTTGCTTCTGTAATACAAAAAAAATAGAATAAAAAATACTAGACGCTCACAATAAAATTATTAAAACCGACGTAAGGTGAAGTAGACGTACATTATTATTATTATTATTACTCACGTTATTTTAGCCGGGATATGCCAACAATTTTTTAATCTAGTACGTAAGCAGCAGCGCTTTATCTAATACATGTCCCACTGCTGGGCTCGGGCCTCTTCTCATGACGAAAAGGGTTAGGCCATAGTCCACCACGCTGGCCAAGTGCGGATTGGTAGACTTCACACGAATTCAAGTACTGTTGTAGGCACTATCAGGCTTCCTCACGATGCTTTCCTTTTCACCGTTGGCGAGCGATAAATTTATATGATAAATACACATTTCTTCGAAAAGACGAATCTTAACGATTTGTTGACAGAGGTGTGTGCCGTGGGTTCGAACCCGAGACCTTTGACTTCGCAGTCCTACGGTCTCCCACTCGGCTATCGCTGCTTCTAGTACGTAAATTACGTCTAAATCTAAAACTAGTCGGCATATCCCCGTTAAAATAACGTGAGTAACCCGTATTCTCAATAATAATATGCAATAAAGTGTATATAAAAGGGGTTATTCACCAACACAAGATGTGGCCAGAACAAAAACGTCTGCAGACGCAGCCCGCATGGCTCCAACCCTCCCTTTATTCCACGACCCCTTTTATCTTCAAAGAGATCATTTATTTTCTAACTATAAAAGCAAGCAGTAGCTAGTCGATGGTCTAGTGGTTAGTGTATACGCTTCTCTCCGCGAGGTCTTGGGTTCGTTTCCCGGGTCGGATAAAGTTTTATTAGTGAGCTTTCCATCAGGCAATTCTCAATGGCAGCACGGAGTTGGAATTGCGCTCGGTTGATGGCGATAAGCTCACCCCATATTCCATGGGACCAGAGCTACACAAAAACAGGTCCACAGGTCACCTAAACATAACAGGTCGCGTCGCCCTCGTCAGTCAGGTAGTCCTTGTACAAGAATGTGCTTAGACCAAATATAAATCAGACAGTAATACTTCCCCGCTAAAGCACGTTGTTAAAAGGTCTTCGCCCTCGTCAGTCAGGGAGCCCTTGTACAAGAACTAATGTGCTAAGACCAAATATAAGTTAGACAGTAATACTTCCCCGCTAAAGCACGTTGTTAAAAGGTCTTTGATCTATAAAACGTACTCACACGATCGTATAAAGTATCCGATTTAAATAAATTGGATTACAATGGCGCATCGGATAACTGATATATTGAAGACTGAGACTACTTCACTATCAAAGCAAGGTTAGTAAGGCTATCGAATGTTTTTATTTTATTTATATCAACTGATAAACTAATTAAGAATTTAATTAAGTAATAAATACGTCAATATACAGTAAAACTACTTCTAAGTGAACTCCGACACGTATTTAAAACAACAAGAACATCGATATAAAAAACCAAAGAATGATATTAAGAATTATGTAATAATGGATAATTGAATTGAATGAAATTAATATTATGATAATTATTGTTAAAATTTAATCTAAGAAAGTTGAATTTCTACTGCATGACTCCTATATTTTTATTTTTTTGCACGCCATTGTTATGGTAGAATGTATTGAACCATTGTTTAATTACTAACACCTGTATTTGTACTACATTCTTGCAAAATAAATGATTTGATTTGATTTGATTTGAAACATACATATTAGTAAATAATACGTTTTAGCCTTTATTTACAAACAGGTGAAGTGTGGGTGTTTTAACATAACTCTCTCTCTTCTCCACCTTGGAGCAGGAGCTCCGGGAGGCACACCTACACATCTCACAACTGCAAGAGGATGCCCACAACATCACCGTGCAGGAAAATATAAGTTTGTTTAGTGAGTTAGTAGAGAGTGCTCCGCAGTTGGTTTCTTCTACAATAACACACACTGACACTTTCAGTTATCCTATTGTAGATTTAAGTAATGAAACTCTAAAACAAAATCAGTCAGTGTGTCTGTTAAATTGTGGCAGGAATAAACTGAAAAAATATGTAAAAATTAACAGGTATATTAGAAAAACACAGAAATTGATTAAAAATCAAAAATTAGTATCCAAATGTGCCAAATTTAGCAAAGAAAAGGTAGAATTATTTGATGATTTAGAATTAAGTACATTAAGATTAGAAAATAGCAGGATTAAGTATGATGCCGACACACAGGCCTTACAATTGAGAATTGATAATTTAACAGAATCATTGAAGTCAACTCAAAATAAATATGATTTATCACTTAAAGAGATTAATGAGTATTCAAAGGCCATGGATGATCTCTTGAAATTAAGTAATGACAACACAGAGCGCTTTAATTCACTTGTTAACAACCATTCATGTCAGTGCGCTCGCTCTAGTTCACCACAGCCAGTGAGTGCTCCCTTAGTTTGCTGTGACAATAGTAAGAACTTGTGTGATGGCTCTCATACTAGTGTTAGGACTCAGCAGTCATTAGGTGCATCAATTGATGTAACATGTTGTACACCAAGTGATGCACAAAGTACTATTATGTTTAGTGATGGTATTGGAAAACATATGGGCTCAAAACTGAATTCTCTTGTTAAGGGACAATCAGTTGTTAACCATTGCTTACCATCTGCAACATATGATTTTATTATTCATTTATCATTCATCGGTGTTTGTCGTCATTTAATAAGTAAGGCCATGCTTCATACGTAAAACAACTTGAAACGAAATTGCTCTCGTTCCTGCCTTTAGTTTCATAAGCTGAGTCCCAGAAAGTTATTATGTTATGTTATGTTTAACCTGCATGTGACGGCAGGTTAAAGAAAGAAAATGTAATTAGGTATGTAGAAAAGCATAACATAACATCACGCCTATATTTTCAAAAAAGGTTCTGCAGATGTATATAACACCTTTATTTTTCATTTTTCGTGCTGCTATTGAAGATTTCCTGGCGGAAAATCCCATGTAACACTTTTCCCGACCCACGATCGAACCCGCGATCTCGCGGTGAGAGACACATAGCCTATGTGTTTATGCGCTCATCACTAGTTTGGTCTAGTGGTTAACGTTTGCGACTTCGTATCAGGCAGTGAGCTGATTAGCGAATTTGTAATTAACCTTTCTTAATCGACTTGCAATTTAACGTAGCTATACTTATTATTCCACACATTTTCCTTAAACATGTTTATTCAAACGGAAAAATATATATATTGACCGCTCAAAATAAGAATTAACCTTGTCTGAAATACAGTATAAACGCTACTTGACTACATTTTCTCAAAGTACTCCATTACAGTATAAGAAACTACGAAAAAACTTATTCACCGTAAGTAATACTAGTTCATGAAGTGATATATCGCTAGCGAAGTTGAAAGGTTTTTTGTACAGAGCATTACGGTAAAGTAGGGTCGACACGACACCCACGTCGACTCAAACGGCTAACAGTTTGGGGACAACCCTATTTACGAACATAATCAACTCTAGCTAGTACTACTAGTAGGGACAAGGGACATTCATACTAAGAAACAGTTGAAAAAAAAGACCGGCAGGATTTGAACCTGCGATATTCTGCATATCAGGCTCCTCCTGTTGCCAGAATCCTAAATTTCTCAACTGTATGTTACGTCTTTTCGTGTCGTTTTCCAACTGTTTCTTAGTATAATTTGCTAAGCATAGATTTAGCTATAAAAATAATCAATAAAAAAGTACATTTATATTTCATATTATCACAAGAATACAGAAATCTCGCAATGTAGCAGTGGAATGCAGAATTTTGCGAAAACGGGCAAAAAAGTTACTCAGTCAGAGTCTGTCTGTTATGCTTTGAGTGCTAAACTACTAAACCGATTGTAATTAAAATTGGTATAGAGGTAGTTTAAAACCTAAATAAGGACATAGGCTACTTTTTAACACGCTTATATTAGCTTCACCTGTATGTATGTATGTTTGTATGTATGTATGTATGTAACCGACTCCTTTGAACTCGATTTTGACCCACTTTAAACGGACAGATTTCATTAAAATTTTGCATACCTGTCAAAGATCGATGACAATGCAATAATTCGATAAAAAAAAAATAAAAAAAAAATTGTTTTAAAAAAAAAACGCTCTTATAAATAAACCAAACTAAAAAGTAGAAAATAAATAATAGTTTAAAAAAACTAAAAAACACGCTTTTAAAGTACTTCTAACTAAAAAGTGAAAAATAATTCCTAATATAAGCTGAAAAAAGCGTGGGGCGCTCTGTATGTAATATTTTTCGTCTATTGAGCAACCCACGCTTTTTTCAGCTTATATTAGGAATTATTTTCACTTTTTAGTTAGAAGTACTTTAAAAGCGTGTTTTTTAGTTTTTTTAAACTATTATTTTTTATTGACATACCACGCGGGTAGTAAAATATAAACGAGGGTTAAACTATGGTTAACTAAAATAACTAATTTCACGTAGACAAAGCCGCGGGCAATAGCTACAAGTTATATGGGCGCTTTTCCCCTTGTAGATATAAAGACGTATCAATTATCTAGACTTATAAAAGAATATTCTATTTCAATACGAATTCACAGCAAATACTTCTAAAGTTGTTTTTCACCGCCAACTTATATTCCTTGGCAAGTTGTTGAAAGGTTTTTTATACCTACTTAAGTACGAGGTACAAACGGTAAAGTAGGGTTTCCACACCCACGTCAGAGTAATGATATCTACAGAGTATTCTAACTCGGGCCCCTTTCCTTGCACGGTACACGATAGGGTTTTATTTGCATTTCATGTAGATAGATAAATAGAAACTTTATTTATGCATACAACATAGGATATACATTTTGTACGAACGTTTAAATAACAATATATGCACAAAGGGCGGCCTCATCGCTTAACGCGATTTCTTCCAGGCTACTTAGCTAGCTTAGCTTAAAGCGATTTCTTAGGTACTCAAGTTTCGAACATTCTTTATTTGAATTCTTTCTTCACAGGCGGCGCGACCCTGTCTGTTATTGGCGTTCTTATTGCGATACATAAATACCTATATACCTGCAAACGTAGGCAAGTGACGCGTTCCGTCCGACCATTTCTTTGAAGATTGAATACTCGGTAGTAAATCTTTACTCTGCCTACATCCGGCACTCGACTAGAGGTAAATAGTTTTAGGACAGTTCTATTTTAGGGTAAGCACTCGAAACCGCCAAGTTTATGACAAAATGTATAAATTTTGTAGAAGTAAAAGATGTCTGAAGATGTTGAACACGTGGTGAGCCTTTGGTTATGCTGAAAAGGGGGACATTTATTTATTTTATTGCGTATTTATTTTGTTTACCATAACAATAATAAAAAAACATCACGCCTATACTACTGAGGAGTGTGAGCCTATCGCTATCCACCGTGCACAATTCCGACTCCGTACTACTAATAAAAAAAAAAAATTTCAATAACATTTTTGCCCGACCCGGAAATCGAACCCTAGACCTCACGGTCAAAAGCCGCAATATCATGTACTGAATTATTGGCAAGCGGCATCGTCATGATGTAATTTACACCCTGTATATTAGTTCATCACTAAAAGTACATTTTTAACTACAAAAGCATTACCGAAAATAGTACTGTTCTCTGTTTTAAAGACATCACAAATCCCACTAAATGCTGAAACGAAAATTCTCATAAGCCAATTGTCGAGAAAGCCGAGACTGACTCTCATAATGGACAATCTTAGAGACCAAGCTATTTCGGAATCACTGAGCCAACGGCTCAAGTACTTTTAGTATCAATTAATTAAAAAGCTTTCCACCGAATCCTATTATATGGCTTAAGAGGAAACAATTGGTAGACTATTTTCTTTAGAAACTTAATCGGGTTGTAACTTTAATATAGCCTTTATTTATTTGTATAGTGTTGTGGACTTTTTTGGTTGACTGACACTGGCTGGCGAAGCTGGCGAAGTTGGACTGACATAATATTTTAAATTTAAAAGACGAATAGATAAAGAATAGGACGACAAGACTGACTTGACGAGAGAGCAGACCGATTCTGTACGCGGCCGATAGTGTTTAAGCTGTCAATAAAATAGTGTTTAAAAATCCTGTGTTTCTCTGCGTGTCGCCCCATCATATAGAAATATCGTTTATCTAAAACATTAAAATGCATGTTTGTTCGTCATATTTAATTCAAAATGATTATTGAAATGTATCAGTTTGTATGTAACTTACTTACTTACTAAATGGCCACAAACAAACATGCATTCTAGTTGTTTAGAAAAGATGTGTCTATAGAAATTAAATAAAATTTCTAATTAAAAAAACCTAAATAAGAATAAATAATACCTCTTCAAATTGAGCCTAAAATTGGATAACAGTAACACCATTTACGCGTTTTTTAATCAATATAGAAATATGTAGATGGATAGCACGATAAGGTTTCCTCCCAAAGACTAGCGCACAGACAGACAGACAGACAGACAGCTATCGACGTCAAACTTATAACACCCCTGTTTTTGCGTCGGGGGTTAATTTTAATTACGTGTATAGAAAATAGCCTACCGATTGTTTCCTTTTAACAAAACGAACTTTTACGGCTTGTACTAGTTTATTAGGAAAACTCATTTTGAAGTGTGTGTGTGTGTGTGTGTGTGTGTGTGTGTGTGTGTGTGTGTGCGTGTGTGGTGAGTTACACAAATATGAGTCGTTTCTTTCTTGGACAAATTGTTTCAAGACATGCGATGGTATCGTTTTAATAATAATATGGTTTGTTAACCTTATTTGCTGTTAAGGGTATACCTTATTTTTATGACACTAAAAGGTTCGGTTTGAGTGTATATTTTGTTAGTAGAGTTAATAATAATAATTGAGAATACGGGTACGCAACTAATTGCCCGGTTGA
Source organism: Hypena proboscidalis (assembly GCA_905147285.1). Classification (NCBI taxonomy): domain Eukaryota; kingdom Metazoa; phylum Arthropoda; class Insecta; order Lepidoptera; family Erebidae; genus Hypena; species Hypena proboscidalis. Next base: position 19,386,151 of record LR990130.1, on the reverse strand, counting down.
TGAATCTCGAGTGAGTAACCCGTATTCTCAATAATAATGTCTTCACCTCACGTCGGTTTTAATAATATTAGAGTTCATAATGTTTACGTAAATGGTAAATAATAACCATATAAGAGTGCGATTATAAAAAAAATGACACTAAACATCGGGTTTACTGACCGATAAGTTAGTTTGCTCGTCCAAAATAGTATATCTATTGGTAAATAATCAAAAATGTCCATAATATGGTAGATGATTCTAGAATTCATGCGTTTCAGTTTTATTATTAGTTGCATAAATACATGACGTATTTTAGTCATCCTCAACATTCCTTACGTAACTCAGGTAGTCTCTTATCCTTGAGATAAATCTCAGCTCAAATAATATATCAAAACATTCGTCCTTCACAAATCAAACTTAAGATTCAACAAAGGGCTGTTAGAAGATAATAAATTCGTAATTTATAGCACCATTGGCTTCAATTGTACCGCGGAACCCCAAAGGGCTAACTGAAGAGATAATTCAGTTCAGACTCCAGTCGGGTACCTACATAACTAATGTGACGTATGGCCCTTCAGAGATCGTAGGGCTGTCCAAAGTTAGACTCGTGACGGCTGTTAAACTTGATACTCGAGTTCAAACGGAATTAATGAGGAAACTTGCTGTGATTTCTTAAAAGTTTAACAATCTATAAATGTGGAGAAAATTCTTAATTCATTGAATAATTAGGTAAGGATTGTCGAACAATGTTTGTAATCTAAAGGCTAAAATAATTCTACATCTTGACTAAGATCAGCTACGTAAATATACAAATATACAGTTCAAAAACCTATTGGGTACATAACTAATGTGACGTATGGCCCTTAAGAGATCGTAGGGCTGTCCAAAGTTAGCCTTGTGATGGCTGACTTGAGACTACCAATTGAGATTTCGGAAAGATTATCGGAATTAATGTGTAAACTTTTGGTAATTTCCTAAAGGATTGGCTAATCATTAATTCTAAGTTTTTTTAATTCATTGAATAATTAACTAGTTGTAAACTGTTTGCGATTTGTAGCCAAATATCTTTTAGATACAACATCTGGTATTATTTAAACTTCTCTATATCTAGCAAATAATGTAATTCACATGCCCCGGACAAAGTCACAAATAAAAAAAATATGATATTTTACAGTAAAAATAACTAGAAGCAATTATACTTTCCAATGGCCAAATGCACACATTCACTCACACAAGCAGAACAAATATTTTTGTAATTTGCAATTGGGAATCAAACCTACAACACCAGTGTAGTGGATACCGGCGAAGCTACTGCTTAAACCACTACACTACACGAGCAGACAAAAGTCCTTTATTGACGGTAGGGCTGTCCAAAGTTAGACTCACGATGACTGTTAAACTCGAGACTGGTAATCGAGTTTTTGGGGCTAAGTTAAAGATTTGACTTAAACTTTTAATGGAATTAATGAGAAAAGTTTTGGTAATCAAAGCTTTATTGTCTATCAATGTGATAGAAAGCTTGGATTTCACGCTTTGTTTAATTTAATTAATAATTAATGAAGCATTAAGTAAACATAATCTTCCGAGTAAAATAAATTACTCCAAAGAAACAATGTATTAAATTATAACTCTCATGATTTGTACACATATTTACTTAGTAATTATAATTACTGTCGCGGGTGTTAAGACCCAATTATTAAAATATTTTCGGCATTATTCCCGTTAATATTTTCAGGTAGAAATAAATAATAATAAAATAAATAAACGTTAAACTATTTACTCGATTAAGAATCTGGATAATTAGTAGTTTGAGCGGCAATTAACTCTATTTCTTATAATACTAACGATGTTTTTAATTAAACTAGACAATTAAATTGCGTAATATTCGGATTTGATATTAAAATTGTATTATTTTTCCTCTTGCAATATTATTTTAACCAAAATAACATTACCTACAAACACCAACATTAATAGTACATACATCTTGAAATTACTATGAAAAACGGAAATGTATTACATTCTTTGTATAAAAATCTGACATGTTGTTGTATTTGTTTAATATAAACTTCGAAAAGGAAAAAATGTTATGTAAAAATTCTCTCCAATCTGTCATTTTCAGAGGTTTGCAAAATGACGCATGATCAAAAACTTCAAGATTTATCGTGCCAATTAATCATTATTAGCATCATAATATGGATTGATGAGACACAAGAAAAACGTTTCATCTCAGATTTTACGAAATACTGTTTCAGCGAATTTTATTATTAACGAAAAAAAATGTAATACTCTCTACCCTGTTGTAAAAGTTTATAAGGTATTTTAATAAAACAATATTATGTAAGTGTAAAAAAATTATGTAAGTTGTTGCCGCCGTTGTTACACCGCACCGGTTATTTCTTGTTTCAAGCTAATTGTATCACTTTACTTTACTGGCTATGAATATTTTTGTTTTATTTTTTTATTGTGGCAATCTAGCGAACAGTAAGTAGCAAAAATACGTGTACAGTATTTCTAACGGACAAACATAATATTTTCCTTGTTTTTAAATTCTATGTATAGGATAGTATAACACATGTATTTGATATATCAAAATACGCAATATTCAGTAGATAAAAATAATAAACTTTGTTTTTAAAATAAATTTCATTTGTAATAACTTTGTACCAATAATTTACGTATCATACTATAATGAACTATTACTATCATATTAAATTTCACGAGTAAAAAATGGTTAAGCGCATAGAAATACGAATGGTTACTTTAAATAAATATTTAACCAAATGCAATGCACTATCGGTAAGGCATGTCTATTGATAAGTGAAATATAACGTACTTACATCTGTGTAAACTTTGTGTCTAGCGTTCGAATAGATATGACACGTACAACTATTTTGTGATCAAATATCATTATATTTGTATCCACAATGGATTTATGTATCAAATATATCATTTTTTAAACTAATTCATGATTAAGTTAAGCTTTACTAAAGAAGCTCTATAGTAAATCTTTCCATTTCCAAGTCATTGGTGCGCAAAAATGAAATCTTCAAAATATACTTTTTTTATTATTCAAAATTAAAAACAAAATTTCTACTAACCTAAAAATAAATTCGTTTTAAAGGTAAAACCAAATTCAAAAATAAATTGTTTCCTATTTCCTAATAAACAACAACAAAGAAAATCTTCAACCGAAAAAAAAAGTTATAAACCTAAACTTCCTCCTAATAATATACTCGAAATCCAATACACCCACCGACTCTCACATACATTTTCTTTTATTAATATTCGGCAACATGAACATTACATACCCAAACAGTTTGTTCCGCAAGAGTTTAAAAGTTTTTGTGGACAAGAGCTTGTAAATAAGAAGGCTTTGTCGACAAAACAGACGTATTTCCAGAACTTGTTCTGCAATTAAAACAGTATAAAAGAAGGTCATTTTGCAAGAAGTTATTTAAAAACTTTTTTAGTATTACGGACGATGAAATGCCACGAGATTTTTTATTTCAGGCTCGTTTGATCAAAACTTTGTTGATTATTCTCGTGTTTTTATCTGTGCTCGTTACAGATGTTTTAGCGTAAAATTATTACCTAATTTAAAAAAATGTTGTTAAATTTTGCAGTTTACAAAAATAACATGAAGGTGACTGTTCTATTTGTTAGCTTTTTAGTCTTGGCTTATATTTTTCTTTGCTACATTCAATTTTAGAAGCAATATTAATTCAAACTACACAACTTGAAAACTAAAATTGACAAATTGAAAAAAATAAAAATGTGACAACCCTAACATTTTAACCAGATGACGTCACTCTTCCCCAGTCAGCGGTACAGTCGCGGACGGACGAGACGACTTAACGAGTTTAATTACTGTCGCCTACACGTGTACATACACACTTCAAATACGACTCGTACAATTTCTTTGTTCTTGGAAGTTTATGCCTGAATTTTTAATTGGAGTAGACGGATTTTTTAATGAAGATATTAAAGTTTTGCTTTTAAAGGTGTGTTTTCACTTGGTAATCATAATCTTATATCGTACCAAGCAACCCTAGCTACAGCTATAAAACACCTTAATTCATAACTTAAATATAAAAAGCTCAAGTATTTACTTATGTACATCTAAGTACTAAGTACCTTCTAAAAACGATCTATGAAACATACTTAATTATCTATCTGTGTAATTCAAAGATTATTAATTTTGCCTCTATTTTTTTTCATTGGCTACTTTTAGAGCGAGTTTTTTTCTACTTTTCCTCCCGCTGCAGAGTGCAGGTGCAAAAGGTCCGCTGTTCAGAACTCGTCCGAAAACACTAACTTTCTTATATAGATATTCTCCGTATGACATACTGCAATGAGGTACTTTCTACTTGTACATGTAGTATTAAAATATTTACATTCAGGCAAAACACATATAGACTGTTGTGAACGTTATGTAACGAAATGATATCAGGATTCATATATCCCCCAGAATACCCCTTATACATATTTTATTGGTTATAATATATTTTATTGGTGGCTTTTAACATACAAAGAACATAATGAAACATGAGTAAAAAAAACACTTATTTTGACTGACAAAAATGTATTTAGATTTTCCTACTCCCAAAGAACTAATCCATATTCTTTATCGTGACAAAACTTGAACCTTCATACCAAAAACTGTCAAACCTAAGCAAATTGAATTAATAAATTGATGAATTATCTGGAGCCCCTTACAGACATTGTGGTGTACAAAAATTTCCTTACATAAAAGTTTGAAAAGAACTGAAGGAGTTTCCGACCGTATGTCACAAAAGTCAGAAAGTGTGACAGAAGATTGACAAATCAAATTTGTAATTTTTGCCCCTCTTGCGAAGATGTCAGAATATCACAATGTTTCTCGGAAAATATTTTGATCAGTGTTCTGAATTTTGGCATGAAATTGTAGTTTGAGAATTTTCGAATATTATTTAACAGGAACAGGATTTATAGGAAGCATTTATCAAACCAATAAAATATTATGTGTATGGAGTTGGGGTATTTTGGGGGACATCTGCATCCTGATATCATTTCGTTACATAACGTTCACAACAGTCTGTGTATGGCCTGAATGTAAAAATTTAATACTACACCTAATTGCAGTCTTACGGAAAATATATATATCTAGCTAGTGCTTTCGGGCGAGTTTTGAACAGCAGAGTTTTCCCTATTTTCCTCCCGCTGCAGAGTGCAGTGAGATGAAAAGTAGAAAATCTTCCTCTGCTGCGTAGCCGAAGTCTTTTTTCTATCCATATATGATTAATTTTGTTTTGTTTGTTGGTAATTTTAGTAATGGTTTCTAGTTTCTGGTAGTTTTTTTTTTTGGTAGTTTGTTTTTTGGTAGTTTTTGTTTCTTTGTAGGTGTAGAACAAACCACTATGAAAGAAAAATCGCTTTTTTTTCGTTTTTTTTATCATTTTGTGTACAATGTACTATTCTTATAGAATTGGCTTACACAATCATACACAGATATTCAAAATATAGATTTACGAAACTGGTAGACTCTATGCACTCCCCTGGCATGCATTTAAATAATTAAATTTGCAATCATTTTTCACGTACCAACTAAAAAATAAAAAAACTGTGGGCTTCTATTTAAAATTTTCAATATCTTTGCAACGTAGGCTGGTTCATGGAGACATTAAAAATGGATGCCTTTATCGACGTACGACCACACCGTACTCGATACGATCGCCCATTTTAAGACCCTTAAAATTTAACAATATTCTTTTGTGAGAGAAGATTTTTTTATGAAATCTTACCACAGCACACAGGCTTAAGATATTGCTGGACAATGGACTTTGAATTTTTATTAGACATGCGAAAATCGAGTTTATTGTGAAGACACAAAGACCGCAATAGATTTTGGTGAATTCAAAATGTGGCTACTTATAACAAACATTCTTACACCAATTTCTATTGTACAACAATGATACTTTCAAATCAGTAAGTTTGCTTTTTTAGTTTTAGTGTCTATTAAATGAATTTATCTGATATTTATTTCTTCTAATATCATAATTTAATAATACAATAATATACACACCTACAATAACTTATAATATGATATTTACAAAACTTTATAGAGCATCAAAAAAAATTTCTGCATCGATGTCAAAGGGCGACATCGTGCCCAGAAGGCTGGCAATATTGCCACGTTGTATGGCAATGCTTATTCTTTTAGCCAAATAAAAACCAGCCTTCTGGTCACGAAAGGAAAAAAGGAATTAGTTTTAGGAACTTTCTAAATGCGTAGCACATAGTTATTATTAGAAAAAAATACTATATATTTTTTTTTTTTTTGATAATTTGTTTTTGTTAAGTTAGATTTAGATACTAGGTACTATTTTTACCCGACTGCGTCAGAAGGAGGGTTATGTTTTTCGAGCGTATGTATGTATGTATGTATGTATGTATGTATGTATGTATGTATGTATGTATGTATGTATGTCTATTTCTTTGGCACGCCCTACAGCCCAAACGGCTAGACGGATTTTGACAAATGAGGTGTCGTTGAATTCGTCGAAACAGTGATAGTGACATAGGCTATATAAATTTTCAAAATGGCGCCGGCAAATGAAAAAAAAAAGGGGGGGGATTAATGGATTTTCTTTTCATCATAGTAATATGGGTATCAAATAAAAGGCCATGAAAAGACCATTTTAAAAATATATACTTCTTATCACATTTATATTACTGATTAAACACAATTTACCAATTTATATATCGGCACGCTCGCGCGCCCGAAGTGGGTGGAAGTTAGTTTGTATGTTCGCTCACGCTAATCTTGGAAACTGCCGGTCGAATTTGAATAATTGTTTTTGCATTTGATAGTTTAACTCACGATTAAGGCTCATTGATCTCAAAAAGATTTGATTTCTACAAATTAATAGATATAAAAAAACATGTCGGTTAAAAGAACTAAAAAGAGGGAAATAAAAAATTATTATTAAAAAAACAAAAAACCCGACTGCTTAAAAAAAAGAACTGAAAAGATAAAAACAAGTATAGCATTATCTACATTAAATTCATTAACAACAAATGAAATATGTCAAACTAAATTCTATATGATGTTGCAGGCGGGGACAAACAATACTTTGTTACTACTATATAACTTCGTTTGTCACAGCCTGCAACATCATAAAGAATTTAGTTTGACATATTTCATTTGTTGTTAATGAATTTAATGTAGATAATGCTATAATACTTGTTTTTATCTTTTCAGTTCTTTTTTTTAAGCAGTCGGGTTTTTTGTTTGTTATGTTCTTTTTTTTTTTTTTTTTTTTTTTTTTTCTTTGATTGTTTGTTTGTTTTTGTTTTCAACTGTGTTGTCCAGAGTGTGTCTGTGAAATAAATGTTTTTCTTTCCTTCTACTACTACTACTATTGTCAAATAAAAGATAGTCCAAAAATAACAAAACTATTTTAGTCAAATTATGAAATACGGGTGTTACTCACGTTATGTTGGTCTATTTAGTCAACCGCGGTTTCACCTATTCTTTTAGGCATTTTCAAGAGAGTGCGATACGTCGCGCCTGAGTCGCGCGTCGCTGCCGGCAGTGCAAGACTGGCGGCGACTAGAGTATTTCATAATTTGAAAAATGTTACAAACTCACGTCAGTTTTAATAAAAATATTGATGTCATGTGTAAGGAGGATATGCCCGTTTGTTTAACTTCCTATTTTGATGTCATCGTGTTCCTACATCCTACACGTTTCCTCGAATACAGTCGTCAACAAATAATTCTATTCCAATTTGTGAGGGCAATGATATAATTGACGGATATTTTGGAAAACTTGAATAATAAAGGGAAGTCACTCTCCAAAATCGGCATTTGTACTATTTTATGTCTTGTTTTAGCTTAAATTTAAGTATGCAGTTTTTGTTTTTACTAAAATCGCTTTCATAGTTTCCAAGAACTTCGTATATATCTTTTAATCACAGACTTATCCATACTAACCGATGTAAATGAGCCAACCTGTATATTCTTACTAACTTTTCGGGCTCAAAAAAGGCACTTTGTATATTCTTATTAAAATTTTTGGGGCTTGAAGTAAATATTATTATCTACTAAGTGATCAGAATGTAAAATCAATACTCAGCATACACCAAGTTCTTTAAGATTTATAGCCAGGAACAAGTGGGCGCCAAACCTACGTCATTATAAAAAAAACTGAAAATTTGCTTTTTGTCTCTATGTCTATTTTTTGATGAATTTGTATCATCAAAATCTCTTCGTCAATGAACATCCTACTATAACCACAGCTTACAACAGACAACTGGTGATAAAAACGCATAATGTATTTCATTTATTTTTTAATTTAGAGTTCATTAAATAATATGACACTATCAATTCCTCTGGAGGTCGCCGATAACGGTCACACATTGACTCGTTTTAGTTATACTACTGTATTACTGATATGTTATCAGTATTTGATAAAAAACAATACATGAGTCGAATGCTGCTATGCTTAGTTATTAACCAACTAATAATCATTAATAATATTATCTTTATGTGAACCTAATGAGATTGTTTGTTTGGTGGGTTCGTGCTAATCTCAGAAACTACTGACCTTTTCTTGTTGGATTGCCTATTTATTGAAGAAGTTATTAGGTTTTATACCATCACGCTACAACCAATGCGTGTTGCATGTTCAATTTGTTGCGCAAACGGAAAAAAATCGTCACGGGATCAGAATAGTAAGGTATAACAAATTCAATGCGGATAAAGTTGCGGGTAAAGCTAGTATTATATTTTAATTAGAGATTATAAACGACCTTAAGGCAATAGATTCAATTAATATTCTATAATAATTCTAATAACACGTGAATGTATTAAACAGTAGTTTGTAAAAATATCTGATAGGCTCAAAAAAACGTGACTTTCTAAGGAAAACATGTTTAAAAATTAAGCAAAACACGTGCACAGATAAAACTATCAAAACAACGTTCGTCAAACTCGAAAGTCAGTTAAAATTGTTTATTTTCCCAATTTATTATCATTTTATAACAATCCTAATTTAAAAATAAACTTTGAAATATTAGTAAGTACATAAATATTTTTGCAATTGTAGCCAACCGGTTTGCATTTAAAATGGCAGGTGCTAATTTATATTGCGGATGTTTGCAAAAATAGAAAAATAATGCAGATGCGTTACCAAACATCTTAAATAAAGATAAGCGTTAGTTTTTACGATATTTGTTAACTTAATTGATTTTATTCGAACAAAGAATGTAATTGTCAGACATTAATAATTCCCAGTTCAGAAACGTGCCAACTTATAAAAAAACATACAGTCATTTAAAACAGGAACATCTAATAGTTCGTCAATGTTTTTATTCCATTTTCTCAAAACCCTTTACCGCCAACCTATTACAACCTCTTTTTAATCAAACTTTTTCTAACGTCAAATTGAAATTCGAATCGATCGCGCGGGAACGCATATTACAAATGGCGTCGTATTTTATTTTTTTTTGGAAATCGTCCAAGCATTTTAATGGAGAAATTTACGCGAGTCGTGATCGTGACGAGTGCGTGTCGCTACGCACCGATGATGGAGTATACGTGTAATTGCTATTTGCCACGTAGATAATGTACTACGCGAAACGAAGTTGATATCAGGACAAATTAACCTCATTTTCTGTTAATGGAACTGGCTGTATGACAATTTTCCGTAGCTTTGGGTACAAAGGAATCCTTAAGCATATTATGACAATTTTCTTCGTAAACCCTCTTGAGGCGTTTTTGCGTTGTTAGATTATTATTAGCGAGACCTATGTAAGTAAATAACATAAGTTTTGTGGTTGTTGCTCCAATAGGACAAAAGTGGATAAAAGACTGTTAACAAAGCCCAATTCAAAAACAATTTGATTTTATTGCTTTTTACTACAAAACCTTTGGAATGCAGTTTGAAATTATTTTATTAGCCTTTTTTTCGAGAAACCGAATAACCTTTTTTGTAATATACTTTTTGGTTTCTTCACTACTTCCTACAACAGACTACCTGCGATCCCCTTGTGTCGATGGGACCCTTTGCTGCCATTCAATTTACAGGTATCTAATGAGCCGTCCCACGACCGAACCATGTAGGTACTGATAGGAACGCGTAACGATGGTATTTTCATGACGTTTCCCATTATAGGCGTAATATTGTTAACAGTTAATATCGTGTTATAGGATATGGTTGTTATAATATATGGATGTTATTAGATACTAGCTATTCGCCCGTGTCTTCATCCGCGTAGTTTTCATTATTTTGAACAAAACTTTTTCCTTTAGTTTTACCCGCATTATACTTACGATTACCAAGTACTTTGCCAGTTTGTTAAAATGTCACAACATAGTATGGACTACACTCATGCCAAGATTCACTTGAATCTGTTTAGTCTTTTCGCCATTACAAGTGGTTAAGACTCGAACAGGGCACCAGACAAACATTGTTTTAACCGAAGGTATTTAATATAAATCATTTCTTTATACGACGTATGTTATAGCAAACAAGCTTATATTCGAGCTGATGGTAAGTGGAAATTTCAGGCACCCTAAGCTCGTTCACCAAATCTTTTTCACCATCAAATCATAATAACAAAGTGGAAAGTCTTCCTGAGCCAAATTATCTTTCATTATCAAACAAAAGATGTAAGATAAAGCGATTTATTCCACTCCTCGTCGATCTACAAATACCGGATTTGAGAACTTAAGCCGCTTTAACGAGGATTCATTATCCTCATTACAGACAAACTCTTGCAAACGAAATAAACTGTCTTACGGACAATTAACCTTTTGTCGACAATATTATTAAATAATCCGTAATTTGCACTTATTTAAGGCCGATTTACATTGAACCTGTGTCACGGAATTTAACTGCTGGATCGGTATATATAATTATGTTTATTACTAGCTGTTGCCTGCGACTTCGTTCGCGCAGGATTTGTCGATTCCCGTGGTCTTGTCCGCGTCAATCGTTATTGCTCTGACCCCGTGGATTATTATTTTTTATCCAAAAGCACTAATGCAAAATTTCGTGCTTCTAACTTTAAAAATGAAAAACTTCCATACTAACTATTCAACTCTCATTTTACCCCCTTAGAAGTGGAATTGCCAAAAATCCCTTCATAGTGCGCGACCTTTGTGCAATATTCAAAAATTCTAGGCCGAGCGCTTTAGGCTCTGCGTTGATGTATCAGTCAGTTGCGCGAATTATTTATGTATAGATTTATTGATATTTAACCCTAAATTCGTAATTATGTCAGTCAATTAAGTAATTTGATTGAATGTAAGTGGTGATATCAGTCAATTAAGTAATTTGATTGAATTTAAGTGGTGATATCATGAGTGCATTCACTTCAGGCATTAATATGCTCAATTAAGGGCCTTCTATTTAGAAAGCCACATCGTGTCTTTATTAATTTAGCTTATAACTGTACAGAAATAATAAATATGAAGAATTTATTTTTGTCGCTTGAGTAAAGCGATATGGCGACAAACCGGATAAAATTTTATAACGAAACAAAAAATCACATTTGACGAATAAATTGTATGTTCGCGATGTTTAATGTATTTGGAAAACGTAAAACAATTTTAGTTTACCTTAAAAAAAAAATCACAATAAATTGTTTTACCGGTGCATAAAAATTAGTTTACCTTGACATATATTTCGAAACAGTCAATATTTGTATTAAAATCTAGATAAAACAAGTATGAAGGTGCTGCCAGATTTGCAAGCGTTCGCCTGTAATGTATCATTTTTGGAAATCTAATTTCAAATTTCGAGTTATATCTTATATTATTCGTATGTATTAGATAGAGACTTAGTCGGCGATGCTGAACATTGGATTCGGTAAAAAAATAAATGCATTTAAACCTAGTTATATTTCGTATTTGTCGCACCACCAAATGCAGTATACTACAAAAGCGGCACAATTTTTTAGTCTTGATAGGCTAGATTGTAAATAAGATATCATAATTTTAATAATTGATTAAAAATATATAAAAAAAGTTATGTAGCAATTCTAATCCTTGACTATTGTCATTCATAGTAAAGTTCAAGATTTGTCGGCACATCTCTTATACGTATCATTACAGGTTGCGCACAATGCTTCAATGTTATATATTTATAATTCGAATCTGGAACGACTGTTGGTTGGACAAACCAAATGAAAGTTCCATCGATCCAGTTAAATTAATTTAAAAATAGAATTGTCTAAACTCTACTAAAATAATTCTTAGCATGTGGCGTCGAAGTCATTAAAATACTAACATTCCTATCATTTATCTATGAGATACAGTCAGCTACAAAAGCATTATAGAATAAATTAAAAATATCACCCGAAAGGGCGTGGCAGAAGTGTACAACACCCACACTACACCAGTTATCTATAGGTCCCATGTGATAAAGCGTGAACCTATTGTCATCCATCAGGCACAATTCAAACACCGTGCACCTATTAAAAATTTTCGGACGAAATAAACCCCAAATAAAACTTTTGACCGACCCGAGAATCGAACTCAAGACCTCGCAGTGAGAGGCCACATACGCTAACCACTAGACCGACGAGGCAGTTTTAATTAAATGATATTAAAAACACGTCACACGTGGGCGAAACCATAGAGCTATCAACCATCTGTCCAAAGCCCCAATAAATCATCCGACGCAATCGACCATCTGTCCCAACTCACTGATACATCTAAGGATTACCCTTGGACACAGAAAAAGGAAGATTTTCTCACACAAAATTTGACACAAATCGTAACGCTCTAGTTACGTTGTACGTGTTGTTACAACACAAACACAATGAAAGTATTTATTCATACAATTTGAATGAAAATGTTAGTTTATTTATTTATTAATTTATTTATTTTACACTCAGCTGCTCACTGTGCTTACAGTTGCCTACTGCGCTCAGTGAGCCACACAAGTAGATGAAAAATTACACACAGATTAGGTACATAGACGTTAATTAACTATAATGATAGTTAATTATGTTTCTGTTGCCACTTGCCACTATGTCGCTTTATTTGCAATAAAGTGGCAATAGAGACAAGATTTTTTTAAGGGTGTAAATGTTTACATCCTTCGAAGTCGATCAATGCATCGATGGACACAAAACAGCGCAGCTCGTATTTGCTGTTTAAACATCAAGTGCATCGATAATACCCTAACATAATACATATATTCAACTCAATTTCAAAAGATCTTTATTTATAAAATTACATATCATAATTTCTTTACAATATTAGTGTTAGTTCAAATCCTATAAATACAAACATCGTGGTGTAGGTTATTGTTCAAGTCTAAAAAGACGCATATTATTATAGAAGTTTTATCATGTATTTAATAAATATAAAAAGTAATTGGGATAAGGGCAGGCAGATGATAATAATGAGAATAGATAATTATAAAATTAATGTCAAAGATACTATACTTTTGGTCAGCATCGATAATTTTGGGGACATTTCGCAGTTTATCAATAATTTCTCTTATTTTCAGATAAAGCTACCTAGTAACTTGAATATCTAAGATTATAACAACCATATCTGTATTTATCTGTGTATTTATTGAATTAGTCTCGTAAACTGATAAAATATACATACATATTTACATTTTCTTCCGTTAGTATCACTTTATAGCAAATGTGTGGATTAAAATGTCCAGGAAATGCACTTTGCTTTATGGTTTATATAGACAAATCATTTTACGAGCACCAACATTGGGATCAGTCTAACGGATTAAGCTGTATATCAGTATTTTACGCAGACCATAAGATAGATTAAATAGACATTGTAAGACCAAAGACAAAATTCTGAAAACCAAACTATAATCGGTTAATATTTATCTTAAATAATGTTTTTCAGTGGCTAGTTTTCAGATTAAACTCTTGAGTTTGTATTAAAGACGATAATTGAATCTGCAGGCGATGTAAATGCCACTTAATAGCTGGTTAATATCTGATGGCAAATTATTTGATAGCTACGAGATGAAAGTACACATTCATAAAAAAATATTGAATTTTCTGTCTCAACGTTGGTTTAGGTTAAGTACTACAAAATTTTAATGTAAATAATGAAACAAATTATCCTGTTGACTATTATTATTTGCATATTAATTTATTATATTTTCAATAATATTTATAAATACGCATTAACCGCTGTGGTCTGCTATCATCTAACAATAACTAAAAACTCGTGATTTTTTAAAGTAAAGGTAAAGTTTTTACGAAATATTACCACGAGCATACTGTTTAGCATTATACTTCCTCAAATAGGTACTAATGTTTTTTGACGATTTTAGGAAAAAATCTATTGCCATAATCAATTTTTAACTGATTGTCCTGTCTTTTCCTGACACCACACACGGTCACAATATTATTTTGTGTTGTGAGTAAAAAAAAAACAGAAAGAAAGAAATAAACGTATTTATATTATGGGACTCTTGTTCTTGTTCTTGATCAGTAGTTATTGGTAGAGTCGGCTCTATCAAACGTTAAGGCCAGTAAAATTTCTGGATGGAATATCAGTAAAATACCTACATATATTTTGTTCTCAATATACTACGCGTAGGCGAATATTTTCCTCTCTATTTCATAAACAAATGCACAATATAAAGTAAAGTAAGAATAATTTTAAATAGGTACCGTAAATGTTGTAAATACCCACGCAAGAACGTACTTAATTAGCATTCAGCATACCGATTATTTTTTAATAACTTAGATTAGAAAGAAAATTAAATCCATGAAAAAAATCCGCACACGATGCCTAACCAATTTTCCACGTGAGCTTACCGCGACTTTAAACTGAAGATTTCACAAACCACTAAAAATCAAATAATAACTTAACCACAAACTTAATCCACATTAAACTAAAACCTCTTTATTCATAAACACAGAAAAAAATATAAACTCACTTTGGCAGAAAACACGTGTTTCCGTCGACACGAGAAATGTCAATTTCGTATTTCGAACGCACTCCACGGCGACCCAAGAACGAATATTCTATTTACTAGCGCGACCGACTGATCACTGAACGATGTGGAGAAGCCCTTGCTTCACGGTGAAAATAATAACAATACGCATCAATCAAATGTCAACTCTATTTCTTCAATAATAGAGTCAAAAATTAAGATTACCGTTATTAGTGTAAATAATCATGTTGTAGCCGACATGCGTGGTGCTGTCTCGTTTTTTTCTTTAGATATTTAGGGTGTGGGAAAAGAAAGGGGAGAACGGAGAATATGCGCATGTGCACAGTTTGTGACTCACGAATACTATGAAAAAGCTTCAAAGAAGTTTTGATGGGGGAGCGTTTATTGTTATCGACAAGTTTTGTGGTACGCTATGATGTTTTATGGGCTATCTTTATGGCAAGATTGGAAAGGCCATGGGAAGTTTTCCATTGTGATTTATTGAATAGTTGCTGCAGTAAATAATCTTTAATAAAGTTTTGTAGACATTATACTACTAGGTAACTGGTACAGCGGCATTCACTGTAAACATTGATATTTTTATTTTATTTTGATGAATGTCGTTGCTATTTAATGGGAAAGCTAGGTTTTGAATTAGAAGGCCAATCGTTAATTTATGAACTTAACTACTTGTATCACCTGGCACAAAGCTTTGTTGTTCATAAAATAGAGAGGGTTAACACTAGTTAACTCTAACGGAATATGAAAAGCAACACTGAAGCGTCAAATATATTTATTTTTCATAATAATATAAATGTGCACTAGAGTCTTTTTTAATTATTTAAGTTGGTTTATAATATTATTATTCAATCATCTATGGTGCGTTTCGATGCGAGACAGCTCGAAAGAATTCTTCACGATATTAAAATAAATACAGAAATTCCCAGACGAAACTGCCTGTCTTTCATTATAAAAATAAACTTTGTATTTTTGATAATACTTACCGATACACAACGGCACTGTGTCATTCCACCTGTTGTCGTCATAGCACCATATTAGTCGCGCCCTCTCTCGGGTGTCGATGAAAACAAAGTTGACGTTGCACATGTAGTGGGCCACGTCTTCGTTGCGGTACACTAAGTAGCCGTTAGAGGGCGCCCTTGGTGTAACGCAACCTATGCCTGCAAAACAGAAACACAGATGGCGTTAAACATTTTAGTGTCAGCTACAAGTTATAGATGTCGCTGTAAGTTACCACGTATTTTTTGATTTCTCAGTTTGCACTAGATGGCGCTTCATATTTTTTTTGCAAAACTATCCTTCACTGTTCTTAAAAGTAAATAGATGGCAGTATTCTCATTTTAATTAAATTATAATCATAAAAGTAAAAAAATAAATATTCATTGATCTTTTACAATTTATTAAATAAATAAAATGACGTTTTCTTAAACTAAATTATAGAAATACCTAACTATGTACAAAAAAGAAAAGAAAATGTAAAATAATATTTTTTTATAATTTAGGTGTCAAAAAATAAATAAATATTTTATTCATGTATTTCAAAAGTAGGCAATTTTGTACTCGCAGTGGTGGGCAAGGTTTAAGTTATATTTATTTAAGACTAAGCTAGAAAAATAAGTTCTTTTCAGCGAGTCTTGACGATAAAATACGAAAAAAAAACTTACTTTTATAATGTAACAGCACTCCTCTCTTCGGATACGCGCCCTTAGACCTGGCTTCCACCGCTACATCCACGACGTTGGTGACCGACGTAAGCCTCAGGGGCAGATCCACCTGCTCACAGGAAGACAGAATAGAGTCTCCGTTCTGATCCACTACCGACACCGCGTCCGTGCAGTGGTTCTCGAAGGGACCTATGCCTGTGGAAAAAGAAAAATACAATTAATATAATATTATCAATACCTTGTTTTTATGTAATAAGCTCAGTGTATCAAATTCCCTCAAAAACAAACACCAATCTTTCTCAATTCTTTGATTGCACGTATTATTAATAGAGCAACTTTTGTGATCAATCTTGAGCAAATTACTGAACAAGTTGCCGCCAAAAAAGGAGCTTTCACTGCTGTTTAGTGGGAGGTTGGACCTTGTAATGGAAGAGTATCCATTCTGGTGTAGAGACTGATACTTTTTTTATCAGTGCTGTCAATCACCAACTGCACATGTATTTTTTTTCTTAATTATCCGTAGTTTTAATAGTTATACTATAACACTACCGTGCGCCTACTCTCGTCTTTTGGACGGGTCTCACCTGCGTCTTAACGCGCAAATAATCACGGTAATGCAAAAGCAGATGTGTCCAAAGGTAGTATTGTAATGTAAATGCAGCGAAGGCACAATTTGAAAGCCTTAATTAACATCTTCGTTCTTCCAGGTGGAGCAGGTAGCATATATAATTATGGAATAATCATTAAAACAAACTTTACGACTACAATTAAATGTATGGGAGTGATGAGAAAAAATGGCTCTTTCTTGTTGATATTTAAAAAAGGTATTGCTGCAGTTTTATTCATTAGGTAACATACTTTGATATCAGTTATCTTTTATATCTTTAACAGTTGCGGCAGAATCGCCTGAACGCACATAACGTTTATACCTTGTAGGGAGCCGTGTACCTAAGTCCCTGTCATTATTCAAGTATGTACTTACTTCTCAAACTGACATCCATGAGGGTAATCCTGACTCTCTGCTCAGGGTTAGACCTCAGTCGCCACTTGCACTCATCCCCCACATAAAAGTGCGGGTATCCCGGGGTACGGATGTATCCTTCACTGTCTTCTCCCACGTCCGCGATGGTCACCTCACGGTTGCAGTAGTGGACTGACAGCGTATCTGGAATAAAGGAATAAACGGCATTTAGAACAAGAAGCGGAGGTGGACTGTTAAATTGTCTAATCTATTTACAACATTAATACTTTTAAAACCGACGTGTGGTGAAGACATTATAATTGAGAATACGGGTTACTCACGTATTTTTTTCATTAGCCGGGATATGCCCACGTTATTTCAGTGCGAGATGGCAACGAAACGCGATTAGTCGCCCAGTTGATGAATCTACGTAATAGATTCGAAACTAGTCGGCATATCCCGGCTAAAATAACGTGAGTAACCCGTATTCTCAATAATAATATTCACAACATGTCTCATACTGGTCGCTAATTTTTAGTTTATTGTCGGAAGGATGATATTGCACCGAAATCGATCGGCGTCGATAGATGCATTTGACGTCTAAAGAGCGCACCTCTACGCTGTTCGACGATCGATATACATAATAACTGTCTTTTGCAAATCACTTATGGCGCAAAAAAACCCGTTTCATCATCGGACTACCACGCAAACGGCACTCAGGCATCGCTTCACAGTAGATATTCCACCAATAGGCACTAAGCGTTTCGCCTCTACATTTCTTATGCGAACTGCAAAAGAATGGAACGAATTGCTCGAGTCTGTGTTTTCGCATGAGTACAACTTGGATCTCTTCAAAGCAAGAGTTAATAGGTAACTCATAGGTAAGCGTGCTCCACCGTAGACCGCATCATCACTTATCATCAGGTGAGATCGTGGTCAAACGCGTGCCTATCCATCATAAAAAAGTGCATAATCACAGATATAGAGCAAAAGCGATTATAAAAAGTAACACACTATTCAGGACAATAGAGATTTCTTTAACAGATTTCCACATCAAACACATATTTTAGTTCCAATTAGTGGTCAAAATATGTTGTCAGTTTTATTACGTTTATACTACTATTTTGTCCAATTTGCGAGCCATTAAAATGGTAATAAATTATACTTTACAACCAAAACATTGAGACCAACAGCCACCAGTTAGTTTTATTACCATCTAGTTTTACTAATTCATTATGGTGATTTACTGTACCTATCTGACATCGGGAATAAGTTATTTAGACTAATGGAAGCTAGGTCGTAAAATTGTGGGGACTGAAGATTAAATTAATATAGCCTTTTTGCCACTTTTCGTTGAGACAGTTTTATGTGGGAAAAGAGTGATGTTTTGTAAGCTCTGATTAAATGGCTGGATAATGGTGAACAGGCGGAGAAAGCCAGCCACAACAACAATATATTTTTTAAGGGTTCCGAATTACCTACAAGAAATCTATGTAGAGAGGAAAATATATAGATAGATAGATGCCGAATTACCTACAAGGAATTCTTATAGATTGATTGATAGAGTAATCTTTATTATATACCAATATTATGGTAGGTAATATTGTAAACAATTGTACTTAAAAATTATGTTGCACAATGGGCGACCTTACCGTTATAAGCAATTTCTTACAGGCAACCGTAAGATTGACAAGTAAGTAAAAGAGTAGTTACGCCATATTATAGTTTCACCATGTCTGTCCGTCCGTCTGCCCGTTCGAAGCTAACGTCGAGGATGTGCTCGAAAGATGAAATTTTGTATGGACATGTAATTTAACAGTGCCAACGATGTGTTAAATTGAATTCTGGAGAACATTGTAGCGGCCGTGGCGCAATGGATAAGGCATCGGACTTGCGTTCGAGAGGTAGTGGGTTCGAATTCTGGTGTTTACACCACGGACGTAAACTTCATTCTAACACAAATAAATCAAGGTTAGCTGGAGGGAGTTACCAAGAATTTTAGTAGTTTGTTTTCGCAAATTACTAGTAAGATTAAAAAAAAAAACAGTATACCTGCCAACCCTATAGTGTGAGACGTCGCGTCGTAAACGACATTCATTTGCCAAATATCATTAATTTGACTAGGACAGAACTAAAAACACTAGTTCAAATAAGAAGGTTCGAGTTGTTAAAAAAAAGCAACTTGCAAAATCTCAATAGATACACTCCACGTAAAAAGATTGATTTTCGTACCAAAATGAAAAAATCTGAAAGCGTCATATATGCAAATAATTCAAGCAGGGTATATTCATAATATACTGTACAATGTTATGAATATTCACCATCAAGTACTGCTGTACTCGATGGTGAATATTCATAACATTCTGAGTACCTAAGTAACTAAAATAATAATATTATTGTATGAAAAAGCTTCGTAAAAGGTATTTTACGGCCGAATCATGAGATATCTAAGTGAAAAGTGTCGTATATTTGTTTTTATATTTGAGTGAGTATTTTTATACAATGTCAAAGATACGTATATAATAGTCTACTTTGACAACACATAGGTAACTACAGTAAACATTTGATTACGACATAGTAAGTTTAATATTGTGCAAATTATAAAATTTCGGGCTAGAGATATGATTTGGGTGTGCTTGTGTGAGTGAATGTGTGTATTTGGCCTTGTCATTGGAACCATTGGATATTGTAATTGCTTCTGGCGTTCTATCTTATGTAAAAATCCAAATTTATCTTTATTTATCTTTATGATATGCTTTTAAAGATACTGTTTATCTACTAATATATAAATGCTATAACATTACCAAGTAGGATGAGAAAAAAATGAGATTTTTGCGCAGAAAAATAGAAGACTTAAGAATACTTTCACCATATTAAACTATTTACATTAACATAATAAATATCATCAAATAGGATGTATTCATAGTTAAAACAGGACAGCGTCTGTCGAGTCAGCTTAGTAATATTATAATAATTCCCTTAGTAACACGAGCAATACTTCCAATTCGATCGGATATCGGACACTCTATCCATAGCCGCACTATCTGTAACGTCAGTCCTGAATTTATAGCCTCGCTGAAAGGCCGGGCGTTATAGCCTTCTATAACTCGACTCTTGAAACTAGCTATTCCATAAATCATGTAAATGCCGATGCACTTTGAGTTTTATAAAATTTGGGTTTGGTAATGTCAGAAATTAAAGTTAAATTCTAGTGTAAATTATCTAGACTTTGCAATACTGTTGTGGTTTTGTAGTGATATTAGACCTAGAACTTTTACAGAAGGGATAAATAAATAAATTTAGGATTTTTTACATAGGATAGAACGCCAGAAGCAATTTCACTATCCAATGGTCCCAGTGACAAGGCCAAATATACACATTCATCAGTCTTATACCAAATCTGTACAAAATCTAAAACTAACTTTCTGTAAATCTTTTACACTAATGTCCATCCAAATGTTGCCTGAAAGAAAACGCGTTAAGCGATAAGGCCGCCCTTTGTGCATAAATATATTGTAATTTAAACTTTCATACAAAATGTATTTCCTATGTCTTATGTACAATTAAAGTTTTATCTTTCTATCTATCTATTTTTGCGAATCTCATAAAGATTTGTCCCATGTGGAGATCGAACCCACAACACCAGTGCAGCTAGCTTAAACCATTCCGCCCCCCCCCCACGTGCAAACTAAATATATAAATTGGGATATAGCTTTAACTAACCAGCTACGGTAACTAAAGCTGCCAGGTCTGCCAGGACACTAAATTTCTCAACTGTATGACGTCACGGAATGACGTAACATACAGTTTATAAATTCAGTTGCGAAAATTGTAAATTAGTATTTACCTAGGTAGCTACTGCGTGTTTAGAAAGTAACTCATGATCTATTTTTTTTAAGTTAGACGTTAATTATTTTACTGTTTAAGTTAAACAAAGTTATTTGAATTTAAAGACTTTAAGGTAAAACTGTGCTTAATTATAGTTTCAAGGTATGTGGTGAAAGCTGGTACGGAATGGTTCTAGGCATTTTATGACGTCAAAGTTTAAAGGTGTTGCTAAGTTAGAATAGTAATTTAATTTTTACTTCGGCAGCTCGAAAAATCGTTCTTTGTTGTTTGAAAACAGTGGGCAGAACTCAATTTAGTTCTTACTCGAAGCACGGATGGGTTATGCTCACTGTTCGGCTTTTTTTAATGACACACAACTATTCACAGAACTTGCACTATGGGTATCATTTTGAACTGCTGAGGTAAGAAGTTGTATGTGCGACACAAGATCAAAGTTATTTACATCTCGTGCTTTTAAATCCCTCACAGCGCTTAAGTTTCTAACCTAGAATCACTCGCTACACGCTTGTGATTCTATTACAGACTCTTTCACTTATTCGGGCCTAAAATGTGCACTCGAAGCAAATACGAACTTTGCTGTCTTGTTGTACAAATAACTATTGCCTAATTATAACTGTTGTTTGAAACCACATCAAAGTAAAATTTTAAACAATAAAAAAACCGAGATGTATTTTAGAAAAAGAATATAACAAAAAAATCTATTTGCAATTTATATACAATATAATATATGAAGTAATGATTAAAAACCCACTAAAATAAATAAACTTTCAGATTTACTTATAAAGTTACAAATTAATTTAAACACACAGCAGTAAGTACGTTCTTACTTACTGCCCAACCTACGTTTGACGTCAAAGGTCCCTTCTCTAAGGACAAAGTTATCAAAGTGGGTTTCTGTAATGTTATTAGACGCCGCGCCGCCGGCAGTACTACTACACCTAACATAACAACAGAGTAGTAAACCCAACGAGGTAAAGGTCAAAGCACACTTATCTGTACGATATACAGTTAGGCTATAATAATATAGCCTAAACCTAATATCATGAGAAGGTGCATCGTTTTTTTTGTGAGCCTGTTTAGACAAGAGAGTACCAGCGACTTTTCTATAATCTGAATTATATATTAGTGCTAACACCACAGTTCTTCAATAGATCCTAAAATAAAGAGTTCAGATGTAACTAAATCGTTGTTTGATCAACAAAACTTTTGGCTTAAATTTTCATCATTAGAAATACTTGTATTTAATACAAAAAGCAATGTGGTGATTCAATAGAAAGCGATCACAAATTTAACCGTTTTGCAAATAAAGTTTTCACCTATCCGGATCGATATGTGAATCCGACCCTCTCTCCTCAACAACAAGTTGGTTCTAGTTAATTTTGCTTGTAACAACATTTGCTACAATACTATTTCTACTCTATTGTTACAAGTGTATTACATCCGTAACTTGGGCATTAAAGCTAGGACTGGTTTTGGCACGATTACTGGTAATACTGGAAAAGTTTAATTCTGGCAGCCTCGTTTGTTTGTGCCTATATTATTGCAGTAGCTTGTTAGAGGCAAAGTATTTGTTTTGTCTTAGCTGGTGATGTTGTAAAATGTTGTATGACCGAACCAGATTTCTATAATTATTTTAATTTTTTACATTAGATAGCACGCCAGAAGCAATTACAGTATCTAATGGTTCCAATGACAAGGCCAAATACACACATTCACTCACTCAAGCACACCCAGATAACCGTGTGGGTTTATCTTTGCTATTATAAAATAGACAATCAAATGACATTCAATATTATTTTCTACCTTCGTGAAATACTATTTCTGTCAATATGCCTATGACTTTTTAAATCTTACTATGATTGAATCTTTAAAAGTAAGATACAGAAAGCATGAGATATATTAAAATGTCTTTGTTGACTTGAGGGCAAATCTAAAACTCTATCAACTCTACTTGTAACTTTGCCTTTTTTTCTAACCCATGATGTCCCACTGTTGAACAAAGGTCTCCTTTATACACGATCACAATATTCTGTCTTGGGCTCTGTCCGTCCAATCCTTCTGAAACTGGTCCAAATCATCCCTCCAGCGCTTTCTGGGCCTACCGCGACGCCGACGACCATCCTGTGGTATCCACTCAGTAGCTATTTGCGCCCATCTTTCTTAATGCATTCTGGGTTCGGTCCTCCCTCCCCCCGCCACTCCCATTAAAGTTTGGCAGAATGAATTACTTAATTATTAAATTTTGAACTTTGCTTCAAAAAGTATTTATAACTGACAAGCATATTCCAGTCTAAAATGGATTACGTCCACCCTAAATAATAGCATGCTACCAAAAATACTCATTTCCTTACTAAATAGAACAAAGTTGGCCTCTCACGGCCAGAAATTACGAAATAACCGGAACCAGCCACTTACATGTCTGGTAAATGATTAATTTTCCTGTATACAAAATTAGGTTTTACTCTTTACATTGTGTTTGTTTTATTTAGTTTATTTAGCAGGCTTTGATCAGCCGTGGTAGTTTCATTTATTTGAATTGTAGACATATTGATATTATTTTTAAAGCATATCAAGTTAACATCAGATTAAGGCCCAGTTTCTGAGAATCCGGATAAATCTTATCCGACCCATAAAATATGACCTGACTGAATTTAAAAGTGACATAAGTTAAACATTTGAAAAAAGAACACAGCTGTCACTTTCATTTTTGTGTGTTATATCTTATTATTCTGTGGTTATATGCTTATTCTGCCGATAAGGTTTATCTCACACCTGAGCTTAATGGGGGCTTAATGTAGCTACAGCTAAATATTCAATGTCAAATTATGTTATAATTTGATATTCGCAATTCACAACTAGAAGTTGTGTTTTAATTTCAATGTACAGTATTTTTTACTGGACTGCACAGAGACTAACATTTTAACCTTGAGTATAGAAATCTATAATACCTAGAAGTTTCAAGAGTGTAATAAGCTATTTGTCACATTTCAAATCGTAATAGTTGAATGGTATCTTAGTTAATGGTACGCAGCCACGGTAATTGTGTTCTCTGTCTTGTTTAGGTCATCCAACGAGCAGTTATTACGGTAATTGGGCAAGTTGAATGGTATAAAAGTATACTATTTTTAGAACCCCTTTAAAAATTGTAAAAGTGATGAGATAGTAGACGAGTCCCAGTTCCGATAAGCAAATAACCCACACAAGTTTTCCGAGGTAAAAAGTATGATAAAACTTTCCTGATTGGCCGAGGTTCTTTTTAGAACTTAGCCTTGTTATTTTTAATGAGTTTCCTTTTACGTGTGTAGTAAGCTTATAAGTTATAGTATTTTATGGCATAAATTACCTTTTCTTTTAACCCATTATAAATAAATAAATATTTTACAACTCACACACAACGCCATCTAGTCCCAAACTAAGCAGAGCTTGCACTATGGGTACTAGAATAACTGATACTAATACATATATACTTTTCTTTTGTAAATACATACATAGAAACACCCAGACTAAGACAAACCCCCATGTTCATGCACACAAAGATATAATATGATTACAATATATAATTTAGCTATATGACATATAATTTAACTTTAAAGTGCTCGAGGGTGTGTGAAGTCTACCAATCCGCACTTGGCCAGCTTGGTGGACTATGGCCTAACCCTTCTCATCATGAGAAGAGGCCTGAGCCGAGCTTTGGGACATATACTAGATACAGGACTGCTATTAACATTTTTATATAATTTAGATTGTTTTCAGCCAAGATAAATAGCTTGTTATATAACAAATAACACAGACGAAAGCGTTGCGTTGGTTAGCGTATGCGCCTCTTTCCGCGTAATCTCGGGTTTGATGCCCGGGTCGGGCAAAGTATTATTTGAGAACTTTCGAACTCACAATTGCAGCACGGAGTTATTTTCGGTAGATGGAGATAGGCTCACCGCCTATACCATGGACCTAAACAAAACAGATGAAGTGTAGGTGTTGTACACGTCTGCTACACCCTTCTGAGTAATAAAGGCTTGATGTAATGTATGTACGTATGTAAGTATTTTTTTCTAATGACTAATTTACATTACAATTTGAACCTAAAGTAAATTAACGTCATATAATTAATTTTATGCAACTAGTTCAAATCAAATCAAATCAAATCATTTATTTCCATGGGCCCCAAGGGGCGCTTGAACACGTCAAAACAAACATCAAAACACAAAAAATATAAAATTAAAATAAAATTTAGCTAACTAAATTATAATACTTATTGTAATAAAATGATTTGACACCGGATAGATTGACTTTAATTCAACTAAGAGATTTGAATTAAAATCAATCCAAGTACCAGCTCCGATGGGTATTGCATCATAAGAAGAGCTAGTAAGAAACTCATGTGCACCATCTTTTCAAATAATTCATACAATATTTGTTTGTTTTTGGACAATAATTCTATGTGTAAGTTATAGCAACCAAAACAACATTTTATAGCTAAAGATGGTTATATAGAGAAAATAAACTTAAATATAGAAATGGAATTAAATTAATACTTATAAATAAATCTATAGTATATAAGGTTGCAATATCTTACACTTCAAGCAGAAAATAAAGGAGTAAAAACAATGTGTGTATACTACTGTATATAAGGGTTTCAGAACAGACAAAAAAAAATAATTATATTTATACTAATAACAAAAACTATTTATACTCCAAAAATATAAAAATTAAAAAATGTACACTCAGATCCGTTATGCTAATAAGGTTTAATATTCTTTTGATGTTCTTACTGTTCACACGGCTACTGATTTCTAGTATTGCACTGAAAGACTATATATAACACCAGACTATCTTATACTAGAAACGTTATGGGTGATGTATTCTTACTACAAACAATCAAATTCATCACAGACTATAACAATACATATAAATATAAACTGTGTAGTACTACACGATAAGCCCGCCCGCCCTTGACGACCCGCCCGCCCAAGCGCCCTTGAACTGCGTGCCCCAGTCACGTTCGCTGGGGTGACAACAGCCTATATCTGCTTGAAATGTGGCTGACTTCTTCAATTTAAAATATTCGGTCTCGGTTTTTCATTCAAAAGTTTTCTTTATGTAGTAAAACTGTATGATACGTCATTTCATGACGTCACGTTCATCCATTTGTTCCTATCTTAAATAGGATACAAACCAACATGGCGAGGTTACATTCAGCACAAATGTTATTTCAACTTCTAATTGATTATTTTTGCCGGTCCCATATCTTTTTCAACTGTTTCTTAGTATAATTTGCTAAGCATAGCTAAATGCCATAAAAATAATCAATTAGAAGTAGAAATACACATCTCGAAAAGACGAATTTTAGTCATTTATTGTCAGAGGTGTGTGCCATAGGCATCCCGAGACCTACGGTCTACGGTTCGACGGTTCTACGGCTCCTACGGTCTCTCACTCGACTATCGCTGCTCTTTATCTTATACCTACTTATATTCAATATGTCGATCCATTATACTTGAAGGTCAATCGCGAGGTCTTCAAATGTACAACGAGAAATTTCGAAGTTTTAGCATTATGATAATTTAAATAAGAGATTGCGACAACGCATCTCACCCCAAACTACGTTGAAAACAAACAAAAACGTTGAAAGGAGCCTCCCCGAGTGACATACACAACGATCCCCTACGTCCGGCGCACCCTGGGCAATTCGCGAATTCTCCAAAGCGAATTGGCTAATCCTTTCACCACGATGGCAAGTCAAAACCTTGACCAGTCAGTCCACTCTTAGTGCCAGCTTTGCGCGTGGTCTCCATCAACATCGAGGGGTTTTCGCGTAACAAATCAGAAATTCTTGCTGATCTGTGTCGCAAAACGCAGTGCCATATTCTATGTGTGCAAGAAATCCATAGAGATCACGATCAAAGTCGGCCATACATGCCCGGACTGACGCTTATGGCCGAGATCTGTCACCCGAAGCACGGTAACGGTGTTTGTTTTCCCCGGCGCCGCGGCGGCGTAAGCATAAAATCCACCAAATGCTCAACCCCAAACTTGGAAACCGCATAACCTTGAATCTGTGAACTCTAAAGCCTTTGTGAACGTGTGACGTTATTACTGCAATAAACGATGTGATATATTCAGCCAAAATGCGAAGAAAATGGGGATACATTTAACTTTTATCTATGTATTTACTTATTTAAGTTATGTTTCATTTTGTGGGCGTTTCGCTTAAATAGATATTTTTCATTTACCTATTTTTTTTCTGTTTTAACAGTTTTTCTCTGGTATTTCGACACAGTTAGGACTTTAAAATTTTAAAGGCCTTTTAACTCTACTGTATTTAGTATTTATAAGAAACATAGTCCAACAAATTTACACGATAAAAAATGTACACTCATTTAATGCATTCAAAAATAAGCTAACGCAACACATTTTAGATATTTAATTGAAATGCATTAGGTGGGTAAATCGTAAATGTCTAAACGATGAATTTAAAACTTAATTTTATATAAATTCATTGTTCTCGAGTAAGTGACTTATGTTTTTATTGAGAATAAAGATCTTTAAACCTATAGTCAACTAAATTTATGAACATGAGCTAGGTATGTATGGCCGTATGGCCAGCTTCAGAGGAAACTCACTCTCTGCCTGCTGACTGTAGGTACATGTATATTTTATTCTTTAACTAGTTTTTAACCTCGATGGTCTAGTGGTTAGCGTATGCTCCTATCACTAGGAGGTCTCTGGATCGATTCCAGGGGCAGTCAAAGTGTTATTTGTGAACTTTTCATGAGGAAATTCACAATAGCAGCACGGAATTGGAATTGTATCCGGTGGATGACGATAAGCTACCACCCTATCCCATGGGACCTAAACATAACAGGTGAAATGTGAGAATTTTAAACACCACTTCTGAGTAATATAGGCATGATTTTATGTTATATTAGGTTTTAAAACAAAACCTTCACAACAAATTTAATTCAGGCATCCAGGCAAAGCTTTCTCTCATAGTTTAAAACAAAAGTCGTGTCCTGAAAATTCAGTTGAAAGTTTCGCCGAGGCGTTGAATGTCGAGACAGCTCAAATTGAAAATCGTCCGAACCTAACACCTGGCGTTAACAGCTAGGGTTGGGAAATTTATATTACTTTTTAATTTATTTTTTAAGATAATTATGCCGAAGACCTTAATCTGCTTTATTCAATTTTATTTTATTTATTTTTTTTACTAACCATAATTCCAGCACTCACAGATTTCCATTACAAATTAAAATATCTGGATTTAGTAAATACTTTTATGTAACCAAGATGAGTAATTGTAGCGATTTCAAACTTAAGTTTTGTATTAAGATTTAGAACCAGTAACACCAGTTCCTGATATAAGATTCGCATTTTTAATTGACAGTTAATTCTATAATTTTTATAAAATATTGGTATTACATGTCTCAAATAAGTTTCGAAACTTATCTTAACTAGTGAAACTGGCCTTAATATTACTAAAAAGTGACGTTTCATAAAATAATGTTTCAAAATGGAAATAATCTTTTCAACGCAACATATCAGAGGACCAGCGGCAGGCAGCAGAAGATACCAATATAATAAAACTATGTAGCTACACAAAATAGAAGATCTAACCAATACAAGTCAGAGGCTTTTAAAAACAAATGTCATGTTTCTAAAATTCCGTATCGGTTTTCAGCGAGATGTCGAAAGCGTCGAGACTCGGGTCGAGACTCGGGTCACTATAGACTGAAAATAGGATATTATGCACTGCTAACGGGACACCTGGCTCCAATAGATAGGGTTGGTAAGCATTTTGTTTCAAATTCAAAATATCCATGCATATAAAAAAGCATAGCAATATACAGGGTGGATGCGACATAGCGACATTTATTGAAACCACAGCTTCTATACATGGCCAGTATGCATTTCCACCGGATAAAAAATTCTCTGGCGAAAAAAAAAATCCACGTCTTCCGAACAAATTGCACGATCGCAATGTTCAAATTGTTCGGAGAACGTGATTTTTTTTTTTCGCCAGAGAATTTTTATCCGGTGGAAATTGATACTTACCATGTATAGAAGCTGTGGTTTCAATAAATGTCGCTATGTCGCATCCACCCCGTATATAGCAAGCATATAAGAAAGCAGTTGATATTTGTATAAGTAAGAAACAGTTGAAAAAGATATGGGACCGGCAGGATTCGAACCTGCGACCTAACTGCACACCGGGCAGCCGCTTTAGCCATTCAACTGTTTCTTAGTATAATTTGCTAAGCATAGCTAAATGCGATAAAAATAATCAATTAGAAATTTTCATAAGTATTTTAAAAAAACTCGGTAATTTTTTGCGCGTAAATATTCTTGTCAAAATTATGCTTTAAAGATACTCAATAGCTAAATTTATAACCTTAGCTTTTAAGGTGATAGAATTGTGCCCGGTGGCTGGCCATAGGCTCACCCCTTATCCCATGGGACCTAAACATAACAGGTAAAATGTGGGTGTTGTACACCTCTGCCACACCCTTCTGGGTAATATAGGCGTGATGTTATGTTATGTCTGTGTTACTAGACGACGAGGCAGTTACAACTAATATCTATCTCTCTATACATACTTCAGCCACTTTACTTTGTCATATTGTAGCCAACTTGAAGAGGGACGATATCTCTTACATAATAATTCATACTGTATGATGTATTACTGTTTTAAATATTTAAGACGTATCTAGTCTGTCTTTGAGTTAGGTTTAAGCGTCCCGCTATTGATATGGGTTCGAGTCGGGTGTATGTAAGTCTTTTACTTACTTCGTTTTTTAAAAAGTGTTTTATTTTTTTTATTTTATTTTACTTTATTAGGAAAACTTACGGCTAATGAGATATAATATACAGAGATGATGAGAAAATGAAGGCCAATTAAAAGTTTTCACAGATAATATAGTAGATTTACATTAAAAAATTAGACATTTACATATAGGTATAACAAATAATAAACGAAACGAAAGAACAAGAATAAGACACAAGTAGGATTTTTGAGTTAAGAGAGAAAGAAAGAATTACACAAAGTTTTTTTAAGTTGACCGCTACTTTGAGCAAACAAATCTAAATCTAAATCTAAATCCTTATCAACACTTCGGCATGCCGCATTGAACGTACGGCTAGCTCGAACCAAGAATGAGTTTTGCCTGTAAGTCGTATTCACTGTTAGGGTCGACACACACCAAAAGCACGTCGAAGCGCAGCGAATCGAAGCGCAGTTTCAGTGTCATATGAATTCCAACTCTATTCTCACAACCATAATACTCATTATCGCATGAGAAACTCTAAGCTACTACTACTATGGAATTCGCCTTAATTCCCGCGGCGCCGCGGGCATCCGCGCGACTCGTTTGAGTTTCTCATGCGATAATGAGTATTATGGTTGTGAGAATAGAGTTGGAATTCATATGACACTGAAACTGCGCTTCGATTCGCTGCGCTTCGACGCGCTTTTGGTGTGTGTCGACCCTTAGTGTGTGAAGCAAGTGTGGTCTACTTAAAAATGCAGATATATTTTATTCTATATATTTTTCTAACTTGACTAACTCGTAGCCGCCCGAGCCGAACGATGTTGCAATGCTAACCGCGGTCGGCCGTGGATGGAAGACCATCTTTAACATAACGATCTTTCCTCCATGCCTCGGAGAGCACGTTAAGCCGTAAGTCCCGGTTGCCATTTGAACATCTATGACAGTCGTTACGGGGAGTCATAGGCTAGAAAGTCTGACAACTAGTCTAACAAAGAGTATGGTATTATCTCGTACTGGGTTGTGGAGGTCTGATGGCAGCCACTCCACGTAAGAAGCCGATTTAGCTGATATTCAGCTTAATCCATTAGACTAGAATCCAACCCCAATGTAATTGGGAAAAAAAGGCTTGGAAGGTTTGATACTTTTCTAGCTTATGTTAACACTGACACTCTATTTGATTGATCATGTGGATTTACATTTTAAGAAGACTAGTTGTGCGTCAGTCTAATTTCGCGAGGGTGTTGTCTTGCAAACATTATACGTACTGTAGCCGCCTGTCACGTATGCGTCAGGCATACCGATGGAGCAACATGAGCCGTGGCGCAGCGTCAGCAATACGAGCGGTGGACGTCGCGCCATACAACCATTTTTACCGGATTGGTGCACTTTCGTTTCTAACATCGAGCGTTAGTCACCTATCTTTCACCTATCTCAAGTCAATTTGGTCTCCTTTCGACCCTCTGGCGGCGGCCAACGTAATTCACCTAAAGCCTAAATATTTCTGTTTTGTAGAAATTAATATGTGTAATTAATAATATTATTATGACAAATTATGCTTAAAATTCAATGAAATATAGCTATTACCATGTAAAACATGACGTAAAATATAATTATTAGTTACCAGTTTTTTTTCTTTAAATAGATTACTAGTAAATTGCAAACACAAATTACTAGTATTCTTGTTAACCCCCTCCAGTTAAGCTTAATTCTCTTGTGTTAGGAGGAAGTTTACGTCGGTGGTGTAATAGTGTGGTGTATTCGAACCCACGACCTCTCGACCGTATCACCGAGACCTTATTCATTGCGCCACGGCCGCTTATAACACGGAATGATTACCAAAACAACGTACCCAGTACTACCCAGTACGCTGGCACTCTCCCAAACGATAATGAATGTAACACTGTCGATGGCAGTCGATATTGTTGCGTAACAATGTCCGTGATTATGGTAAAAGTGGTCCTTGATCAGTCAAAAATGGAGCTAGATAGGCTATAAGTATTAATTATAGTGCTTAAAAGGGCTTTTTTCGTAGGGGATAACGCAAGTTTAGCACTTATACCCTATGTATAATTACAACCTGTCTTCAAATTAAACAGTTCCGCTATAGTTTATCTATACATTTATCTTCTTCTCTTATTTTTATTTTTTATTTATTTTTAATATAACACATATAATAATAATGCATGAAAGGAGCCTCCCCAAGTGACGTACACAACGAATACCTACGTCTGGCGCACCCTGGGCAATTCGCGATTCACCACGATGGCAAGTCAAAATAAAATTTGACTCAGCCATCGACACGACGAAGAGAAGAAGAATAATACTAAGATTGTAAATTTGCTATATATGTACATAAAATATATTATACTGTACAGTAAAATTAAATCGAGGGGTCTTTATAACAGCAGTAGAAGTCAAAACATTATTCTATCAGAATTTTTATCTCTCTGTCCGACTGTATGTTCGTACGCACATCATGCATAAACCACTGCTAGAATTAGACACGGTTTTCACAGTTCTGAAGCCAGGAGTCTAACTTAAATACTGGTTTAGGGGGTGTAACTTTTTATGGGAGGTTTGACAATTTTAAACGAAAATGCATAAAATTCTGCAATAACATGACGTAAATTAACAATAAGAATGATTTTTTGGAAATTCCACGCCCTATGGGGTTAAATTTGGGATTGAAAGGGAATGAAGGCAATGCCTCAATTAAGAAAGGTATAATATGGAATTATCAAATTTCACGCCGCTGAAGTTGCGGGCAATAGCTGGTATGAAATATAAGCATATATATTTTAATGATCGTCGCACCACCACATGCAGTATATTTTACAGTGGCACAAGTTATGTAGCACTTATTTACTAGATTATTCGCATTTTATAGTAAACCGATTAGACTTTAAAAGTGGCCGACTAGTCAATAGTAGTAGGCAATGTAAGAATGTAGGCCGTACATAATTTAGTATATAAATCATGTAACCGTATGCTACAAGGCCAGATTCCCAATACAGTTAATCTTACAAATGAACTATCTCGTGCCTGAAACCTATTGTTGTCTGAAATATGGCGGCCCAGTCTGAAACACTGCTCATATTAATGATATTGGTGAGCAGACGGTACAATTTGGATGTGATATACAGGGTGGATGCGACATAGCGACATTTATTGAAACCACAGCTTCTATACATGGTAAGTATCAATTTCCACCGGATAAAAATTCACTGGCAAAAAAAAAAATCACGTTCTCCGAACAAATTGCACGATCGCAATGTTCAAATTGTTCGGCGAATGTGATTTTTTTTTTTTCGCCAGAGAATTTTTATCCGGTGGAAATTGATACTTACCATGTATAGAAGCTGTGGTTTCAATAAATGTCGCTATGTCGCATCCATCCCGTATAGTGAAATCCATAGTTCGACTAGACTAGACCATGATAAGACTTTATAGAAAGTAATATGAACACCATAGAAATCTTAATAATAAGGCAATAGAAATGTCAAAGACGCGTGACCTTGTCGCCGCGCATCTGTCAAGTCAAACACAAGTGCGAGTTGAGGAATTGTCGTCTTAATGTCATCGCAAAAAGAATAATTTTGTTTGCAGGAATACAAGCGCATTTGTCTAATCGAACATAAGTGCGAGTTGAGGAATTGTCGTCTTAATGTCATCGCCAAAAAGAATATTTTTGTTTGCAGGAATACAAAAAGTGGTATTTGAAAACCGGCGACATGCGTCCAAGTGTTAAAAGATAGTCGATAGCATTTCTATTGACTAGTTATTAAGATTTCTATGATGAACACTCATGTCATAAATAGCTCATGCTCAGCTTTGGTGTAATTTCAGACAAGCCACGTATCACACACTGCTGGTACAATATAATAACGCATTCCGTGCCCTGCTAGGCTTGCCGTGGCGGTGCAGCGCGTCTGGCATGTTTGCAGAGAGTAGGGTTGCTGATTTCCCTACTGTCCTCCGTAGCTCTAAGACGTCCTTTCATAAAAGACTTATAAGTAGCAAAAATACAATTGTTACCACTGTATTTAAAGTTATATTTATGCACGATACAGACTTTTTGGCACAATTATAAACATAATAATGTTTGTAAATTACATTAAATAATTAATATAATGATGACACTTTTGACAACTATATTATTTTTTAGGCTAAGCTATTGTAATTAATGAATATTGACATGTAAAATTTAATCTTATTTTATATTGCTATGGATAATTGTTGTAGGTTCTAATCGGTGATTGTACTGGCCATTAAGAATAATGTTTTTGATATTTAAAATTGTATTTGTCATAAGTGTCACTCACAAATTTTCTCTTCTTGAATAAACATTTACAACAAATAATATGTATTCATGTATAAATAGATGAAAAATACAAAATATTTGTCGTGCATAAATGTATAAATAGGTAAAATACAAAAATGTCGACGGGTGATAATGGTCATGCGTCTAATTCAGGTACGGGTTCCTCGGGAGCTTCCTTACTTACCATTAAAAGTTTACATGGGAAGGATGGATATCCAAATTGGAAGTTTAAGATGCGCATGTACTTAATGCATGAGAATTTGTGGTCGGCTATTGTTGGCTATGACGAAAACAATAGTACACCAGTCAGCCAAAGAGAAAACAGTGATCTGAAGGCTATGACAAAAATGTGTTTAACCCTAGAAGGTGGTGCAATAACCCATGTACGTGCCTGTAGAACAGCCAAAGAGGTATGGGATACTTTATCTAATGCATACGAAGATAGAGGTATATGTAGAAGATTGGCTTTAGAACGTAAACTGTACAGATATGAGTTACAGAATTTCTCTTCCATAGAAGAATACATTAATGCTGTAACCAGTACTGCACAGGATTTAGCAGATATTGGGAGAAAGATTGATGATTTATCTATTGGTGCAATTTTACTTGGAGGTTTGACATCAGATTTTGATCCTCTTGTAATGGCTTTGGAGAATTCTAATATCGAAGTAACATCAGAATTAGTAAAACGAAAGTTATTAAACGAGAACACTAAACGTGAATCGAAGGAGTCAGCACTTGCAATGGTCAAGTGGTATAAAGCTGTAACGAAGCCTATAATTTGCTATAAGTGCAGAGAGCCTGGTCACAAGAGTCCAAATTGTCCTCAGAGAAGAGGAAAACAAGACAAGGATAAGAAAGGCAAGGATTCTCAGCAAAAATGTAAAAATGAGTCTACACTTATCTCAGCACTTGGTGTAGGAGGTACGTTAAGTCATAATGACTGGTACGTTGATTCTGGCGCCTCTACACATATGATATGCAATAAAGAATGGCTAAGTAATTTCGACACTACGTTAGAAGTTAAGGATATAACTCTGGCAAATAATAGAAAGGTCAATTCAGCTGGAATTGGAGATGTTTTGCTTAAAACTGATGAAAAATTGAAGCTCAACAGTATTAAAGAAGTCCTATTTGTCCCGGAATTAAGTACGAACTTAGTATCCGTTAGTAAGGCGGTTGATAAGGGTATAACATTTGTTTTTGATAGAAATGGTTGTTCTATGTACAATTATGATAATGTTAAGATAGTTGGTAAAGCTGTAGGTCACGCCACTCGCAACATTGGAGGCTTGTATAGGCTCGATCATGTTCCTATTCGCCCGGAATGCGTTATGATGTCTAAATCCGATGATGCATCAACTTCATCTAGTTTGTGGCATCGTAGACTTGGACATCTCTGCCGTGTCGCCTTGGAACATCTACGTCGTGGAAAAGCAACAGGTATTGATTTTATTTCTATTGATAAAAACCCTTGTATTTCTTGTATAGAAGGTAAACAAATTAGAAAACCTTTTAAAACAATTGAGTACAAAAAAGGTACTTCTATTTTAGAAGTTATACATTCAGATGTATGTGGTCCTTTTGATGTTATGTCTTTAGAAAATAACAAATATTTACTTATTTTCGTAGACGATTTTTCTAGAATGATTTTTTCTTATTTTATACGCTCTAAGGCGGATGTTAGGAAAAAGTTCATTGAATTTGAAGCTTATGTTGAGAGAGTAACCTCGCATAAAATTCGCAACTTACGTACCGATAACGGGGGTGAGTATGTAAATGGCGAGTTTAAGGAGTATTTGGCTCCAAAAGGTATCAAACACCAGACTACTGTACCGCATTGTCCTGAATCTAATGGAATCGCAGAAAGAACTAATCGGTCTCTAGTTGAGAAGGCAAGGTGTATGTTACAGGACAGTGGTCTACCAAAAGCTTTCTGGCAAGAAGCCATAGGTACTGCCACTTATTTTAAAAATAGATGTCCTCATAGAGCTCTAGAAAATCGCACACCCTATGAGCTTTGGTACAATAGAAAACCAAACATTTCTCATTTACGTATATTTGGTTGTCGAGCATACGTACATGTATCGTCTTGTAATCGTCAAAAATTAGATCCGAAAGCAAAACAGTACATATTCGTTGGCTATTGCGATGACAACAAATCTTATAGATTTCGAGATCCTACCAATATTAGAAAATGTATTAAAGGGCGGGATGTAGTATTTTTAGAAAATTCTTTTTCGAATCCTGAAGTTAATGATGAATCGTCTGAATCATCTTCACATCAGAACGATATTATTGTCTTTTCTAATGATAACAATTTACAGGTGCAAAGTCCTCAACCTTCTTCTAGTAATAATCCTGATAATAATTTACAGATTGAAGTTCCTCCTCCTCTCCCTGTTACTGATATTTTACCAGTCGAGGATCAGGAATTACCTGCGGAAACAGAATCAGTTCGGAGGTACAATTTAAGAGATAGAAATCCTTCAACTAATTATCGTTGTTCTGTTTGCTGTTCTGTGATGCATTCCGGTGAGTTAAATGATGAACCTATTTCTTATTCCGATGCTGTCTCACGTCCTGACAAGGCTAGATGGATAGCTGCGATGGAAGATGAGTACAAATCTTTGATGACCAACGGTACTTGGACTTTAGTAGAGAATACTGGTCAAAAAGTTATACCGTGTAAGTGGGTCTTCAAGTTAAAACGTGATTCTGAAGGTAAAATAAATAGATATAAAGCACGTTTAGTCGCAAAAGGCTTTCATCAAAGTTATGGAATAGATTATGAGGAAACATTTTCTCCAGTTGTTCGCTACTCGTCTCTGAGAATTTTAATTGCGATAGCAACTGAGCACAATTTAAAAATGCATCATTTAGATATTGATACAGCTTTTCTATATGGGAAACTAGAAGAGAAGGTTTATATGGCACAACCTGCTGGTTTTATAGCCGAAGGTGAGGAGACTAAAGTGTGTAGATTAAATAAATCACTTTACGGTCTCAAGCAAGCTGCCAGAGCATGGAATAAGCGATTTGATGAGGTACTTTCTGATTTGGGCTATAATAGATTGAAGTCTGAACCCTGCATATATTTAAAAAAGAGTTCTAATAGTATTGCTATAGTAGCAATATATGTAGATGATGTAATATTAGCTTATGACAAAGATGCCGAGTTATCATACTTAAAAAACGGTCTTGCGAAATATTTTAGCTTAAAAGATTTAGGTGTATTAAGTTACTGCCTAGGCCAACATATTTCTGTAGGAGATAACAGCGTTAAAGTAAATCAAAAACGCTACATTGTTGAAACTATAAACCGATTTAATATGTCGGAGTGTAAAGCAGTGTCTACTCCAATGGATGTTAGCATTGACTGGCACTCAGAGACGGAATCAGCGGGTAATGTTCCTTACCAAAATTTGATTGGTTGTCTAATGTTCTTAGCAATTAATACTAGGCCTGATATATTGTTTACTGTAAGTTTTTTGAGCCAATTTAATAGGAATCCTAAGCAAGTACACTGGACTGCTGCTAAACGCGTCCTACAGTATTTAAAAGGTACGTTAGACTATTGTCTTACTTTTAAAAAGACTGGAGAGCCTTTACGTGGTTTTGTTGATGCCGACTGGGCCAATGGTGGTGATAGGAGATCATACACTGGTTTTATTTTCAAATTAGCGGATGCACCTGTGTCGTGGGAGTGTAAAAAACAGCCTACAGTCGCCTTATCATCAACAGAAGCCGAATACATGGCATTGACAAGTGCTTCAAAGGAAGCAGTATACTTACAGCGCTTAATTGCTGAAATTACAGGTGAGTTTTCAATAGTAAGTCTTTGTAATGATAATCAAAGTGCGCAGAAGTTAGCACAAAACCCCGTGCATCACAATCGGACAAAGCACATTGACGTCCGATATCATTTCATACGAGAGCTAGTTGAAAGCAACAAAATTAAGCTGTCATATTTGCCAAGCAATATGATGTTAGCAGATATTCTAACTAAGGGCTTGAATCGATGCAAGCACCAACGTTGCGTGGCTGAAATAGGCTTAATTATATCCTAAGTTTTTTCATTCCTGTATTTATTTATTTTCTTGTTTGTATTGTAACTTAGGTATATGTTGTGTTTTTTGTTTGTTTTTAACTAGAATAGTATTTTTACGTTGTTTTTATGACACTGATGATACATTTTATATGACTCTGTAAAGTACAGTCAGCTCGATAAGTTCATGTACACTTTGTTGATTAATAATATTGAGCGCAACATTTCCGATTAAGGGGAGGATGTTGTAGGTTCTAATCGGTGATTGTACTGGCCATTAAGAATAATGTTTTTGATATTTAAAATTGTATTTGTCATAAGTGTCACTCACAAATTTTCTCTTCTTGAATAAACATTTACAACAATAATTACTATTTATTGTTGTAAATTGTAAAATCCGAAATAAAGAATATTTTATTTTTTATTTATTTATTTAATAGTAACACATAACATAATATATAATCACGCCTTAATTACCCAGAAGGGTGTGGCAGAGGTGAACAACACCCACATTTCACCTGTTATGTTCAGGTCTCATGGGATAGGGGAAGCCTATCGCCATCCACCAGGCACAATTCCAACTTCATGTGCTATTGTGGCTGAGCGCCATCTATTAAGAAATTAGATTCCACTAGGACTCGATTCCATGCCCAAAGTGGATAAGGCGCAGTGTACGTGGAACCCAGAGATGTGAGTTCGAGCCTCACTGAAATCATAATTTTTCAACTGTAATTTTGTTTAATAATGCTTAGCAAAGCTAAAATTTGCTTTAATATTACAGGTAACAAAGTCGCTAATTGTAATCTTAACTAAACAATAAACTGAGATATTTCATTAATTTTTCTCAAGCACACAACTTGTACAATCATAATCGATTGTTCGCAACAACTACAATGGCGAAAAATCATAGCGTCATGTATTGCTTTCTTCGGCAACAATGCCAACATTATTGGCAATTTCAGACAAATAGCTTTAAGCTCTAGCCTTCTGCCATTGTTCAACATGACTTGAACTTTCAAGTAACGAGCTGTTTCAAGGGAAATAACATTTAGCAAAAGCTGTAACAACTTCATTGTTACACTTTTCCATTGTTAAGATGAAAGTTTTGTAAAAGATATTTTACCAGTACTAAAGAAAGATTGAGTATATTATTAATTGTATTTTGGTTTATAATGGATGTATTATAAACCGTGAGTATTGTTTATTTTTTTTTTAAACGTAGATATAGCATGCGAAAATTAAATAAGAGTAAAAAATGTTGTCTACATACATATAAAGTGAAAGATTGAGCAGCGATAGCCGAGTGGGAAACCGTAGGACTGCGAAGTCAAAGGTCTCGGGTTCTAATCCTCGGCACACACCTCTGTCAATAAATCGTTAAGATTCGTCTTTTCGAAGATATGTGTGTATTTATCATATATAAGTTATCGCTCGCTAACGGTGAAGGAAAACATCGTGAGGAAACTTGCATGCCTGAGAGTGCCAAAAATAAGTTCTCAAGGGTGTGTGAAGTCTACCAATACGCACTAGGCTCATCATGAGAAGAGGCCCGAGCCCAGCAGTGGGACATGTATTAAATACAGGGCTGCTAATATACATATAAAGTTATACCACATTATTGGAAATTTTGTACTCTGGGTCTCAAATTTATGTACTGTCAATGGTAAGCGGTTTGCCACCATGTCATTTATACCATGTATATTTTATGAAACTCAAATTCTTGGCGTGTCTTATGCATTTAAAATACTTATTAATAATATGGGTTCGAAACCCCTCGTCTCATCTGAAGGCTAAATCCGATATCATCTGTACAGTACAGTTAAGTATTATAATACTATCTTAATACCCAATCGTAAAAAATATAAAACATATGTTTTTTATATGTTTTCTTTATACATCAGATACATATTGTGTCGCAATGCGTAACACTTACTAAAAATGGTCAGAACTTTTTGACCTTTCGATAAAACGAGCCATTGGTCCAGAAAGATATTTTATATTTATCCACAAACGAACTACTTAACAAGCCGTACGTGATCAAATTCTTAAAAACTTATATTAAAAGCATAATATATGTTTTATTCGACACTAGCTTTCGTCCGTGTTCCACCCATGTGACACGTCAATAAAAATAGCCTTTGTTATTTCTCTCGGTCAATAAATCGTGAAGATTAATTTGGAAATATGTGTGTATTTACCATATAGGGTGTTGTTATAACAATCGATCAATCGTTGATCGATATTGTCGAACAATACCACCAATCGACTTTATCGACTAGTCAACGTCTATCTATAAATTTTTAGACCCTGAAATTACTAATACGTCCATTCATATTTGACGGTTTTTTTATATCTGGTGAAGTCACATCGTGCGATAAAAATACAAAAACCAATATGTTATTCTCTGAAAAACAAAAACAAACACATTCTTTAATCAAAAGGAAAGCCTTTATTTACTTTGTTACATGTGAAATAAGACACAAGTTCGTATCGTGCCGCGTACATACCAAACGAACGAAAGCCAACGAACGGATTTGTTGGTCCCATTCTGGATTGTCAGCGAACGCCAACGGACAATCGATGGCTTACACTTAGCCATCCAAAGTGCTCCAAACA
The DNA here is from genome assembly GCA_905147285.1 of Hypena proboscidalis. Classification (NCBI taxonomy): domain Eukaryota; kingdom Metazoa; phylum Arthropoda; class Insecta; order Lepidoptera; family Erebidae; genus Hypena; species Hypena proboscidalis. Next base: position 19,345,013 of record LR990130.1, on the reverse strand, counting down.
AGAACCACCGATCGTTGGCCTGCGTTTGCCAGGTGTGTACCCAGCATCACAAGCAGTACAAAATAAATCAATCAGAATGTCACCCCGCCTCTGCACATAAATTTATATTTGTAGCTTGGCGATTACCGTGAGTGACGTAGTGGTTATGACGTCATAGAGAAATGGGCATTGTGTGAGCTGAATCAATAGTGTTCGTGGTAATATTTCTGTTATAATTATAACTGTTTATTATTCTACCGTTATTGCGCAGTTAGTGCGCGTTTTTGTTTTGTGTTTTTTTTTTTTATTATGTGAACTAAAGAAGTACATTATGTATGAAACCAATTCGCAAATCATAAAACGCCGCGTAATCTATGTTGCAAATGATAAAGTCATATTATTAAAACATTTTTAACAAAATTACTTTTCGAAAATCAAAATGTATTTATGTGATTTGCAATTCAATCATTTTTTATAGTTTCGTTTCACTATGTAAACAAAATCTAGATCATATCTCGAAACATTTAATTTTCTACATTTTTAGTGAACAGTTTATCTTTAGTGCAATAAATGAGCCCAATAATATATATTTCTAAAGTTTTCAGTTTAGGAGGACTATTTAAAGCTTTTTAAGCATGATATACAACTATAATTCGATAATTTGAACATACTTAAGCCGTTCTAAAAAGCCATAACTGATAAGTTTTCTCATAAAATTACGTAGGATACGAACTGTGTTGTGACTTAGTAACTTTACGCCTATACTACTCAGAAGGGTTTTAGCAGGGGTGCACAACACCCACACTTCACCTTTTATGTTTAGGTCTCATGAGATAGGGGGTGAGCCTATCGCCATCCACCGGGCACAATTTCAACTCCATGTTGCTATAGTAAATTCCTGACGTAAAGTTCACAAATAACGCTTTGCCCGACCTGGGAATCGAACCTGAAACCTCGCGGTGAGAGGGATACGCCAACCACTAGAACACCGGGGCAGTCGATATACTTTTAATATACTTTCTAAGAAATATATTTTAACATTTTTGATGTATTGCATTCTGTTCTATTAATCTTGTTTGTAAATCGTAATTTACACAATTCATCCATATTCCTTTCTTTCTTTCTGGTCAGATTTTTCGTTCACTGTTCATTTGCTAACCAATTCGGCCCCTCTAAATAGAAATTCACATTTGCAGTAACACAACATAATATCAACAGTTATCGTTATATTAGATCTAAAACCAAATTCTACAGAATTGATCCGATTGCTTTGCTGCAAACTTCCCAAAGATCCCCCGATAGATTAATGGACCATAGCTCTGGGATTAACTCGATACGTTTGGAAATATCACATTAAGAATTCGATTCGGACTGATAACAGATCATTGTATTATTAATTGCAAATATAAATACAATTTGACTGCACATGGTAAAATCGCATTATTTTAGAAATGCATAGCAGTCAATGAAATGTTTAATTTGAACAAATTTCAATAGAAGGTAATGCTGCCAGCATTTTGGGAACGATGCCTTCTGACAGTGACCTATAAAGTTTAGATTAAGTTATGATTATAGTATAATTCAATTTTCTGTAAATAAAATACAGTGAAACTTGGTTAAGTGGGACCTTTATAAGTGATAAACCTCTATAGCTGGAACTCATGCTAAAGGTCCCGTCACTTTAGCACCGGATATCTGAAACACTGGTTAAGTGGAATACCTCTTTAAGTCAGACAAAGTCAGGTCTCTTGATGATCCCAGTTATCCGAGATGTATTACTATCTTTATAGGAGGTTGCCAATGTTTGTGTGTGCAATTTTTGATATCAACGGCATAAAAAAAACACCAATGAATCAAGATAACATTTTGCTGAATCCTGCCCTCTCAGCACGGCTTGCCATTGTTGAAATTTGGATTGAACTATGAAGTAGTTATCAATATCAAAACGTCACGAGGCAAAAACGTTTCTACACGTTGATATTTTAGTAGTTATGGAAGCTTAATAGGTTTGATCAGCATCAGTTAAGAAATATATTACACTAGTTGCGAAGAAAACATACGGAAGAAAAGCCAGTTTGTATGGAAAACGTGTTTTATTTCGTTTTGAGCTAGAGTAATATATTTTAAGTTTCCAAAACCAATAAAACTTCACCATGTATATTGATAGCTACGTCATATTCAAATAAAATGTCAGTCGTGCCAAGGTATCATATTAGAATTAGTATACCTTGATCAACTGTAGCATGACAACTATCTAGACAAACACTTGTCACAAATTGAATTTCCTCGTCCTGCAAGCTATATATTATTTTAAACATAAATTATTATAATATAGAAGTTCTTCATAAAGCATTTTTCAAGTCCGGATGGACCTGAGTAAGTAGATCGGCCTGACTATCGTCCCAATAACGTACCACTAACGATGCTCTAGGGAAATCATGGAGTGGGCTTCAGATCCCGAAGGCTGCAAGTTGGAAACTCTTTTATAACGAAGGAGGTAGAAATATTACCTCTATGTCGATTCCCGTGGTATAGCTATAGCTAGGTAGTAAATATGGTCCGTCGACATTCTAAAATGCAAAAATACGGTACATATTTTTAATCTCACTTTGGTATCTATATATCGGGCAAAAAGGGTTATTTATTAATACTGTTTAAACTTACGTGAGATGACATAACTACTAGAGAATAAACGGGTTAGTTAGTTACTCACGTATTATTATCGGGATATTGCCGACCGGTTTCTATATTTCAATAAGGAAATATTTTCATTTATTATTTGAAGTTAATATGTTGCTTGTTCAGTTTGAGCGCGTAAATTAATGAATTAAATCAACCTGGTTCCTGAGGTCACAGTTTAATAAGATGTATTGACTTGTAGTCATCCTGGTTGTATTGCTACTAGATGGCGCTCATCTGGTAAACATCTAAGTGAAAGTGCTCCGTATTATTTTTTTAAATTAAAATAGATTAAGTTCTGGAAATTAAATTTTGTAATGTAATTAATTGTTGTGGTATTCTAAATAATAAGTGACAGTGTTATCTCCGACAAAAATAACAAAACTGAAAAGATAATAGGTGAAACAAAAACACAGTGTTAAGTAACTATCTAACAAACCCTATACATAATAATGTCTTAAAATCATGTGAATTTGAACCTAAATTCCTACCGTGCCAATTCCACACTTAAAAGTACTTAAAGCGATAATGCAATAAAGTAAAATCGAAAGAAACCCAATTTTGAAGACCGTTAATTATATTTCAAACTTACAATTTGAATATGCCAGTCATTCGCTGGTGTTTACAACGCCATCTAACCAAACACTAATGAACTATCAGATCCTGTCGATTGCTAAAAGTTTCGCGCGAGTGCCGTGCCGCATGCGCATCGTCATCTTAGAACGGTAATCGCTAGTAATAGTATACAAAATATCCGCAAGATGGCAAATAGTAGTGAGCGATTTGTTAATGGGCGGATTTTTTCAAACGTGCACATTGCTTTTTTTACGTGTCCAACAACTTTATTATTTTTTTACACTCCCCTTTTGGTGTTATAATTTATTTTTGATGTCCAAAATATAATATATGGCTTTAGCTGTATTTTCATTATTCCACTTTCTTAATTACTAAATTAATTTATTAAATTTTGAATGATACAGTTTTGTAAATGTCGTTAAATGACATGTCCACCGTCATTTTCGGAACCATAAAATTATAATTACGAGAAAATTACAAATATAATTCATTAAGAAAAGGTGTCATTTAAGTAGTTACCGGAATTTAAATATTTTTTTTAATAAAAGTCTTTATTTTTGAACAAGGTGGAATTTCCACTGAGAAATGCAACTATGGGCGACTTATTTAAATTCTACTGTAATAATAGTTTTTTCTGATCGGTGGCAACATTATACAGCAATCTGTGGAACATCACTTCGAAATTCTCTGTACATCAGTTTCGACAGAAATTTAGTGTAAGGTAAACGTCTAGTTGCAAGTGCCCTGTATTTTTCCATTGATAAACGGTGATTTTCAGATAAGTTAACAATTTTTCATTTGTTTTATGCCTCTTAGATGATAAATCATTCAACATTTTACTGAATGGTACATTTTTTTGTTCGTTTATGATATAAATTATGAAAATAAACGCTTAAATGGTGTCGTTGGCAAAAAACCGTTACTTTCCACTGACTAACTTTGGTATAAATGTTAGTCATTGGAATAATTTGTTACTCAGTGGAACGATAAAACTGTATTCATGGTGAATGTTTTAGTAGTTACAGGCAACCATTTTTTCCATGCACAAGTATATTTTTTATCAATAGATAACACACTAATATTATAAATGCGAAAGTTTGTATGTGTTTGTGCATTAGTGTTTGTTACTGCTTCACGCTCAAACGGCTAAATGGATTTGGGTGAAATTTGGCAAGCAGGTAGGTTATAATCTGGATAGGATACTTTTTATTTCGGTAATCCCATGGAAACGAGAATTACGTGGGTAAAACCGCGGGGCACAGCTAGTTTTTAATAAATTTCGATTTTCTGTTAGACTTATTCATATTTTTAGAGTATTAGCTAGTTTTTTTTTATTTTATATAGTACAAACTACTTTATTTGATTTTAATGATAATAAAAACGACTTGGAAATTATTTTGTACTAGCTGATCCCTGCAGTTTCACATGCGTAAAACGTTACTACAGAGTCTCGATAATTATGAACAAGGCTGATAGTAAAGACTGTTTGATTTAACGTTAGTAAAAAATATATTTCATAATAATGTATTTTATTTAAATGTACATACCATTAGACGATACTTGTTCTGCAGGTAAACTTAAGCATTGTAATCAGAGCCTTACTTTTCCACTTAGTAATTTTGGCATTCCACTGATGTCACTGTCCATTATTTGAAATTACGAAAACCCGGCATTTTTACTAGATTTTTTGCTATTAGGTATTTACTATTATGATTTCCGTAAAAGTTATTATTGTGTGCGCGATATATAATTTTATGAAGAGTTTTAATGCCAATTTTGAATAGTTGTAAAGAAAAAAACGAAGTTAAATTGTCACACGTTAGTCAGAGGAGACAATATACGGTTTAGCACTTAGTGATTCTAATATATGATATTAAATGACACTTTTTTTAATTAATTAGCTTGCACATAACCAAATAAAATGACATAATTTACAAAACAATATGATAAATAGACCATTTACTGGGTAGATAAATTGTTACTCAGTGGAACTCATAATCGTCTGCATTACTTTCAATCGGATATTATTAATAAACTAAAAGACATATTAAAAAGAACTTTATATTTTTATATACCTACAATAATATATAATCAGAATCTACAGAGAAAAATACAAAAATATACAAAAAAAAAAATAGCCTGATTTTAAAACGTGTGCACGTTTAAAAAAATCCGCCCTAATACCAAACCAAGGCAATTATTCAGAGCTAAGTCTATAACTGTATGGATGTATCGTTCAATTCAACAACTTCTGAGTATGAAATGAAAAGCTTAGACTTATCAACAAATCTCCATTCAAGTGATTTATTGGAAAAGGATGAAGAAATAAAAAATCTCAAGATGCAATTAGATGTTACCCAAAATGAGTTAGAAAAAGTTATTTTAGAAAATAATGATCTCAGGAAAGACATTACTTACTGCAAACATCAAATAACTAGCCTGAAGTCGTTATGCAAAAGTTCTACGACACCTGTTACCAGAAAAAATACTCCAAACCGAAAAAAAGGTGATAGAAATAGTCCATTATTGTTGGAAAAAAAAAATAGTATTTCACAAGTTGCGAGTGAGATATCACTAAACGATATAAGCAGAGATGCGATGTTACCTAATATATCCAGCGGCTCAAAATCAACTATAATTCAAGACGACATCGACCGCGACAAGTGCAACGTCTCCAGTAAATGTTATCAACAGCAATCTGAGCGCAAAAAGAAACACTTGTATATTTATGGTGGCCATGAAGTTTATGGTATATCGAAGATTTTAAGAAAAATTAGAACAAGTGCAGCAAATCAGCAGTATGAAATCATGTCTTTTCTGAAACTGGGAGCAAAAGTAGAATGAATATATCAAGCAATTAGGTTTTGGATCAGTTTTTCAGGCAGATGATATTAATATTGTGTATAAACTTTTTCATGAACAATTAAGTTTGTTATATAAATTGTGTTTCCCTGTAACGAAACAAAAAATAAAAACGCATACCTTGTCACCTAAATGGATAACAAAAGGTCTCAAAATAAGTTGTAAGACCAAAAGAAGTCTTCGTTATAAACACTATAAGGAAAAATCAGAGGCAACTCAATTTAAGTACAAAGCATATAATAGAATGCTTCGTCGATGTTTTGATACGGCGCGGCGCAGAGAATAGCAAATCAAAAAAAAATGTCATCTGCTAAAAACAAATGCAAAGCAGCGTGGAATATTATTAAAAATGAATCAGAGCAAACACAAACTACTGAATATATCAGGGAGGTCAACTATAATGGTCAAATCTTAATAAATCCTACCGAAATAGCAAATGCGTTTAATAATTATCTTATAGAAATGACTAATACATCCAAAAAGGGCCAACAAACCTATAAAAATATATCACCACACAGTATATTCTTAAAGCCCTTTGATATTCAAGATATATACAATATTATAAATAGTCTCAACAACACCTCTGCTGTAGGATATGATGAAATCTGCACGAAGGTGATAAAGTCGTGTAATGTTGAATTAGCGCCAGTTCTAACACACTTGGTAAATCTTTCTTTTGAAAAAGGGTGCTTTCCGGATTTACTAAAGAGGTCAGTAGTCAAACCTCTATTTAAAAAAGATGATAAGAAAACACTTGAAAATTACCGCCCCATCACCCTTATTCCAGTGTTAGCAAAAATTTTTGAAAACGCTATGCAATGTAGACTTGTTAGTTTCATAAATAAATTTGACATAATTAAAAGCAACCAATATGCATTTCAGAGAAACAAGTCGACTACGTTGGCATGTTTTAACCTAGTTAGTAAAATAATCAATAATCTCGATAAAAGAAAGAAGACATTCGTTATATTTTTCGTTCGACTATGTTTCACATGAACTACTTTTGGAGAAATTAGAAATGTATGGGGTAAGAGGGGCAGCACTGAATTGGTTGGCTTCTTATCTCAAAAATCGAACGCAATGTGTAGAGATTGCAAATTTGAACAAAGAAGGGGAATTAACAAACTATAAATCTAAATATATGACAAATAATTTTGGTGTTCCCCAAGGGAGTGTTTTGAGACCTCTACTGTTCCTCTTTTACATAAATGACTTACCTAATATATCTAAATATGAATGCACGCTTTTCGCCGATGACATCTCAATAGTAATATCTCAAGATAAAAATGTTGACATAGCAAATGAATTAAATGACATAATTAATCAAGTAATTTCATGGCTCAATGATAATAATTTACATAATCTTGATAAAACTAATTATATTAATTTCAATAATAATCCAAATACTAGACATAATATTATCAACGTAAAATTTGATGATAAAACAATTTCTGAAGTGTCTGAAACATGTTTTCTGGGAATCACACTAGATCAAAAATGTAACTGGAAAGCACATGTGGCAAAAGTCTGTGATAAACTAAATAGATTTGTGTATGTATTTTATAAGCTGCGTAAGACTTCTAATCAAAAAACACTCTTAGCAGCATACTATGGCTATGTGTTCTCAGTACTTAAGTATGGACTGTTGATATGGGGCAATTCTACAGACATCAATAAAGTATTTATTGTACAAAAAAAGTGTGTGCGTGCAATGGTTGAAATACGACCCTACGAATCATGTAAGCCGGTTTTTACAAAACTTGAAATATTAACTCTCCCATCGATGTACATACTAGAATTGTGCAATTTTGTTAAACAAAACAAAAAAATATTTCAAAAAGCATCAGACATTTTTCCGAGAAACACGAGAAATCCAGACAGATTGGTTTTAGACACCATGCCAAAAACTACACTATTTCAAAAGAACTCTTACGCCATGTGTATTAAAGTGTATAATGCAGTTCCTGACAAAATTAAAACTTTAACCAACCAACGTTTTTCACAAGAACTTCGCAAATGGCTTATGAAAATGAACTTTTATTCTGTGGCTGATCTTTTTACTACTAAATATAAATAATAATATAATAATGTAGGTATCGGTATTTTAAGAGTTGTGTTGTGTTGTTTGTGTAGTTATAATTATAATGTCATTAATTTTAATTTTATTTTAATTTATGTAATTAATATTAGAAAATGAATTTTATAATGTTTTGAACCCTTTTAATGTAATTATGATTGTTAATACTAATTTTAATTATTAATGAAATAACACTAACATTTAATTTTTATTTTTATTTTTTGTTTTATGTCATGTCATTTAATATGATAAAGTGTTTATGGCTCTGTAAATAACTAATTTAAGAACTTAATGTACCACGCTTTAAGACAATAAAAAATATTCTATTCTATTGAATATGATCCATATTTATCTTAAAGCAATAAGCCAACCGGAGATGTCATACAAATTTATTAGTCAATCCTATTTCAACGCCCGCTTCTCCGCAATTTTTGGCAGCATTATTTGCATATATATTTGCGTTCATTGTGTGTCCATATTGGTTTTTTAGCCTGATAAATATCTCAGACTAAAAAAACATTACAGAGGCAATTTCTATACAGAAGAACTAATTATACTTTCTGTGCCATCAGTTTTATGGTGTTAATGGGTCTATTGGTGACACGTTAAAAGTTAGACGATGGGGCTATCCAAGCTCGTTCACAAGAGCTCTATCACCATTTAAAGCTTGAATCTCTGCTGAATACTCGACACAGTAACCTAGCATGGTAGTAGCAAGTTTGCGTGACTTCATGAACACCATCACAAAGGCCATCGTGGATTTAATTTGACTGCCTGCCTCGCCTATATTGTTTAGTAGATAACTGTAGCTAAGTGGCAATTAGAAATAACGCTATTTATTTAATTAAATATTTCCAAAAATAAATTGCCGTTATAGCCTGCAACAGCTTCAATGGCACTTAGCTAATATTTATTCTTCCCTATCACAATTGGTCCTTATCCTTATCATAACACGTGAAGTGTGAGTGCTATACACCTCTGCCACACACTTATGGATAATATAGGCGTGATGTAATATCGAATGCCACCGTAACGGCATACCGTTTTTTTTGTAAACTTATGTTTTTAGGATGTGAGAATAGCTTTAAGCGGCTATTTTTTTAACGCTAGCTAGTATAAATTAAATTAGGGCAGAAAAGTGGGTGAGTAAAATAATGTCTTTGCAGAACACCATTTCTACCATACTACAGGCATAGTAAATAATATAATAAATATCACACAACATACACAAAACGCCATCTAATCCTAAGCTAAGCTGAGCTTGTACTATGGGTATTAGAATAAATGATATTAATACATATGTAATTCTCTTTTGTAAATTAACTTTTTATACATAGAAACACCTAAACCAAGACAAACCGCCACGTACATGCATACAAAAATTTGTCTTGAACGTTAATCGACCCGTGACCTCGGCGTCGCAGGCAGGTGCACTACCCACTCCACCATCCCGTCGTCGGGGATAAATACCCTGTTTTTATTCCATGACTTTAAGCCCCAAAACAGGGTAATAAAGCACTTTTAATAAAAACCAAAACGAATGCGAAAACCAACATTCACATTATTCGGTACATAATGGCACAAATAGCATTCAGGCGTAAAAAATACATTGTTTACAAAAAAAAATATACAAAAACCGAAATCGAAACTAGTTCATACATTTTGCTATCGAAAAACTGCACAAAAAATAACAAGGGTGGATCAAAACTATTGTTCTGTCGATCAGGATTGACGTACACCAGGGACAGGCAACCTTTGGCACGTGTGTTTTAATTACTATGCAGAAGTGCGAAACACGATGCATTTTTTTAACCCTAGCCAGTAAAATTATAAATAAAATCAGAGGAGAAATGTAGGTGAGTAAAATAATGTCTTTGTAAAGCAGCATTTCTATGACACGGCATGGATAAATATCCTGTTTTTATGCCATGACTTTCGGCAATCCGAATTTTTCTTTTGTCCACCCATAAAAACCTGGTGGGTTTTTTAAGTAAATTAGGGCAGAAGTGTAGGTTAATAAAGCAATGTTTTTCAAAGCACTATTTTTACCACGCGGAAAGTATAAATATCGTGTTCTTATTATTCCATGACTTTAAGCCCAAAAACAGGATAATAAAAGCACTTTTCATAAGAACCGAATGAAATGCGAAAACAACATGCATAATAATCGATCGTACTCACTGCCATAAATAGCATTTATGTGTAAAAAATATTGCACAAAAAATACGCACAAACTGTAAAAAAGCGAAATCGAAAATGGTTCATATTTTGTTATCGAAAAAATGCACAAAAAATAACAAGGGTGGGTCAAATCTATTGTTCTGTCGATCAGGATTGACGTACGCCATAGCCAAGCAACTTTTAGCATGTGGGCAAAATGCGAAACACGATGCAAAGTTTAAAACCGCGAGGAAAAAAATCAAATTTAAATTAGTATCTACTTTTATTATTCTTTCAGCTAACGATCAATCCTCAATCAATAGTAAGAAGCGAATCATTTGAATTTGAAAGTGAATTCAAGTGCTAGTTCCGTAGACAAGGTCTTCTTGACAAGAACTGGCAAGAAACTGAAGGCCGACTATTTTCAAATGCCAACTTGAGTTATGATTGATGTGCTATTATTGAACTGGTTAAGAATTAACCGTGATCATAGCATACAAACCTACCAAAAAATACAGCGTGGTATAAAAAAACTGAAAGCTGTAGCAGATATATGAACAACTAATAGTGGTTAAAGTTATTATCACAACTATAAGTTAAAGCTTGCCAAATGATATGCCTGCACGTGCATATTTGTGCTCGAGCAAATTTGTAAATTAAGGAGGCTTTGAAAACAAGCTAACTAAAATAGAGCATAACCGTTTCATCTTTATTGTACCTGGCGACAAAATAGTAATGGTTCATTGCCGTCGTAATCAAAGATTTAAAGATTGAAGATTCAAATATTCTAATCATTTATTTTCATACAAAAAAATATAAATTTTCTTTGTTTGGACAATATTTCAAATCTATACCTAATACCAATAAACCAAAAGCTTGATCTGCTACCAAAGAGTATTATTCCCTCCTCCTCTTTCCCCTTTGTCTATCCCCCCTAATATTCCCGACATGCAATCTATTTGTAACCGGAAGCCCTGCGGCGATATGACAAACTGGACTTGCGGGTGCTGATGAAAAATTTATGTCATTTATTAACGGACCCCTTACTCTATGTTGTATACCATCAGATTGTATGTCTGATGATCTGTCTTTAATTTAATGAAGAAAATTATGATATAAATATAATGTATATACTTGTGACTGGGCAAATAATGCAAATTAATGCAAAATGCTTATGTTAAGAAATAAAATGAAAATTAATTTATGTTTGCAGGACTTTACTCACAAGTTTTTATTTTTGGTATATTATATATGTTTTTAGTTATTTAGTAGTAAAAATATAGTAACACATTTAAACTACATAACATTTAACTATAGAAAGGGAGTTGCTGAATATTAATAAAAATAACTGGCAAATATTTGCATTTAGATACTTTTGAAATATTGGCATAAAAACACACTATCACTTTTGTCCTGTCCCAATATCATAGCTTTAATAAACACATTTATATATACAGTGTTCATAATCTCTGTCAAACTCTACCGCATAACACAATTTGATTATAATAATATACGATAAATAATAACCCAAAGAAAATAATGAAACAGTCCACCTATAATAACTAATCGTTCAGAATAACAATGACATTTAATATCGATATCACATTAATATAATCGGCCATGAAACCGAAATTATTAGAAATATCGGATGGAATCCATCACTTATGGAAATGTAGCCATTGTGCCCTGTAATGTATGGGTTTATTATACACTGCCCGGACACCCCGAATGGAAGGGCGGAATGACATATAAGCGATAGTATTAATGTTTCGGTTGACCTACTAAACTACATTTTATTAAAGCCCGTGTTGCTCTTGTTTCAGCAAAATAAAGCTATATGATTCATATCAACACTTGATTAACATCAGAGAAACAAGCCAATTGGAGGCGACATTGTCAGGCGTCACAACTGCCAAATGTGAATGATCGCCGATCATAGAATTCTTCTAAAACTAGTTGTCAAATCCTTGACACTAGCGTAAAACAACCTTACCCCCGCTCCCCGCGAGTTCTGGCAGACTGTTTGCATAGATATTTGCGTTCATTTCGTGTCCATATTGGTATTTTAGTCTAGGTATTTGTTCATATGAGATCCGACTTTGACGATTCGCCTTAACAAATGAACATTGAAGACGGAATCGTTCATGGTCGTCGATTCGTCATTTCGTCATCCAAATTCAATTTTGGATGACCGAGACAAGAGAACGTGTTTTTTGACAAAGACATGCCCGTAATATTTCATGATTCATAAATTTGTCCTTATAAACTGATATTCTTAATTTTTGTACCCATTTTACTTACAACGTTGAGATCTATAGAGGCTGAGATCTATAGAGGCTGAGATCTATAGAGCGTTCTTAGACCTAGCTCAGAGTTACCTTAAACTAAAACTAATACACTGCTTTTTTATCTTAGTTGCAAAGGCTGAATTTAAGAGTAAATATTGGTATACCTTTAATATTATTAAGTTTGCATTAATTGTTATGGACATAATATAATATCTTAAACACTAAAATGTATGTTTGTTCGTGACCATTTCGTCAAAATTGTTTCAACCATTTATTGTTATGGACATAATCTTAAACACTAAAATGTATGTTTGTTCGTGACCATTTCGTCAAAATTGTTTCAACCATTTATTGTTATGGACATAATCTTAAACACTAAAATGTATGTTTGTTCGTGACCATTTCGTCAAAATTGTTTCAACCATTTATTGTTATGGACATAATCTTAAACACTAAAATGTATGTTTGTTCGTGACCATTTCGTCAAAATTGTTTCAACCATTTATTGTTATGGACATAATCTTAAACACTAAAATGTATGTTTGTTCGTGACCATTTCGTCAAAATTGTTTCAACCATTTATTGTTATGGACATAATCTTAAACACTAAAATGTATGTTTGTTCGTGACCATTTCGTCAAAATTGTTTCAACCATTAATTGAGTTACGTACAAACTGATAAAAATAAAATAATAATATTGGATACCCAACTAACCATATTAAACTAAGCCTAAACTAAGACTAAGTACAATCTTACATAGAGCCTTATGACCTACGAAAATATTCAGCAAACCTACCTCAAGTTTTATCAAACCCAAAAAGTGTTTCATACTTTTCATAAAGGTGACAAAAGAGATAATCCGCCTTGCAATTCCATTCTTCTGCAAGCAACACTAATCTAAAATACAATGAATTATTAAATTGCATCTTTCACGAAGGACAATAAATTCCACAATTCTTTGAAATCGCGCGCACGTGACAACCCTGTTTGTTGTCATACTCCATTAAATGCACCCCTGCTTCGAGATATTTCAACGTTTCGGGGCAAAATGTGTCAATTGTATGGCAAATAGTATCGACAATATACCGTGACCTACCACACCCCTCTGTGCATCAACAGTTTTCGACATTCGCGGGTGAAACCAGTTACGAGTGAGGGGTCTGCTAATATTGGTTTATTGGTACAATGGGTTTTGCTGTGTGATTCCCATGAGGGAACTATGCGCTACTGTCAATGGTTATCGCCACCAATTGTAGTCCAAAAGATGTAATGGTGTGTAAAGACTAGATAAAAGTGCGTGTTTGTTAATTCAACATTGATTTACTTTAACTTTTAATTGTTGGTGGTCCATGTGAATTTTTGGAAAAATAATTTGTTGCTGTTTGCTGTCCTATCATTTTAAATTGTATTATTAGTTTTACAATTAAATTTACAATACTTATTAATCTATGGTATGCTTACATATTATTTAACAATTGTGTCACAAACACCATTTACCACAGCTTACTAATAAAAACAAATTATAAGGTAAGAGTCATGCACGAGTATGAAATATAGAAAGTATATAATAGTTATTTATGGTACAAGTGAGAAAAAGTTTATATTTCTGTTGTGAGTGCCAATTTTAAATCTTGAGCTTGCGAAGTAGTCTTAAATTGAATCACGAGCATAGCGAGTGATTCTAATAAAGACTACTTCGCAAGCGAAAGATTTTAAGAGGTCACGAACTGGAAATTAAATTTTTCTTACGCGTTACAATACAAAACTTTTCACCTCTTCCAGTGAGAAAATATTAAGTTTCAAATAAACTCGTACTCGATTACTTAACCTGAAATATTTCCATGAAATACGACAGTAATACCGATTCATAATGCGTTTTAGGGCCTTTTAAAAGTCGCCAAATTAAATATATCGTACGCTTTCAAATACTTTTCACGTGATTTTCTGGTAGAAATGCAAACTTTTGTGTTAGAAGCAAGTTGTCGCAACTCTTTTGGAGTTCCACAAAGTTCTTCATCACTGCATTTACTATTTTTTTGTTAAAAAGTTCCAGTAAACAATTAAACATAAACTGAAAAGAATTTATAGTTGCCCGCGATGACTGACACAGACACAGACTTTTTTTTTTAAATCGTGCGTTCGGAAATTCGTTCCGTAACATTTATTTATAGAGTGTAATTTTAAGTACCAGATTTTAATTAATTTAATGGTTAATCACGAATATAAATCCATGAAAATACTAAATAAGCGTGTATTTATATAATTTAAAATAATTAAAACGTATCGTTTGTAGTTTTTAAATAAAATTGATGTCAATGTTTATTACTAACCTACATGGTGGCTGTTTAGTTTTTTTTTTGCGTCTATTCATTGGAAGGATTTAGTGTTTCGAAATTTGAATCACTTTGCCTCACAAGTGAGTAAAAAGCGTTTTTACTCACTGAATTCTCGCAAGCAAACGATCTTTTTCGTGCTGGTGTGGTGAAAAATTATTTTAAGAGGATGCTAATTCTATTTTTAAATATACTGGGACGCGTTGCCATAATATCGATTGAATTAAAGTTTGTGTTGTAATTATGAACAAGACGGTACATTGGAGAGCGTTTACCTGCATTAGTACGACAACCAGTTGTTGCAAATAGTATAGTAATTATATTAGTATAGTTGTTGTTGTTTTGGTAAGTGTGGCCGCATGTTTCTCATGGCGAGGTCTAGGGTTCGATTCCCGGGTCGCGCAAATGGTTTTTCTGTTAGAAATTTAACAATGGGGGCACGGAGTTGGAATTGTGCCCGGTGGATGTCGATAGGCTCACCCCCCATCAGATAGGACTTAAACATATTAGGTGAAATGAGGGTGTAATACACCTCTACCACACCCTTAAGGGTAATGTAGGTGTTATGTTTTCTAACACCTAAATTGTTTATAACCCTGCCTATTCCGCATAAACCCCAAACATCAATTTTAACTATAATAGTTATAGTAAATGAACAATTCTCACCCCGATATAGCACTATATCACATATGGCTTTTGGTTTGCCTTCATTGCCTACCCCCATACACTTAAAAGGCGTGAACAGGACATCTGCTTGAATATTGGTCATTAAAAATGCAGTCATATTGGGCAAATAGTTTGCAGCATAAAATAGTCGTATATCTGCAGTAAGACAGAGTGTCTGTTTTTGTTTAAAAGCGATATTTAGTGCGCATTTTTAATTTTTATTTTATTTTTAATAACTTCCTTAAGCTTTATAGTCATTTATACGAATTCTTAAAATGATTAAGGCCAAATTGAATGGCCTGCCTTTACCACTGCCCATCAAATGCACTGTAAGCATATTTTTGTCTTATTATGTTTTGTTAAAATATAATTATGTTATGTAAGTAAAGCCATTTATTTAATCATACATATCAAAAGTAAGTAACTAAGGCTTGGCAAACAATCTGCCACAAAAAATCAGCCTAATGTAGCCGCACCCTAAGCAATATTGATGAATCAATTTCACAGTGCGCAGTGGCATGTGTCCTAAATGTGTCACACTTTAATATTTTTATGGATTAACTTAATTAAATGGATAGTTTATCCAAATAACTCATCGCAGAGAGACTAAAAGATGGGGTGAATGTGAGAAATAAGTTAATTAATAAATTAAATTAAATTACAAGTACACATAAACTGCCCTTTTGAAGTGATTAGTATATTTAAAACTAGCTCCCGCACGCGGCTTCACCCGCGTAGTACCTTGAACAATTCTAACTCAGTAATAATCTAGCATTTTAATGGTGAAACAATTTTAGAAATCGGTCCAGTTGTTTTTGAGTTAAGTTGTAACAAACAAACGAACAAAAAATATATTTTCCTTTTTTATTATCAGCTTAAATTACCCCGTAAATAGAACACTATTATTATTCGTAATTTCACACATAAATGCGTAGCGCAACGGTTTCACTGTATCTATCCACAATTTTATCAACCGGGGTTTTTTAGAATCTCCGTAACGTATTTGCAGGCACGTCGCTATTGAGAATACCAAACAGTTGTAATGCTGACTACACAAATATCTTTCGGATATTTAATGCACTACAAAAAGCAGTTTAATTCAATGCGTATCTACTCGTATATCATTATTATTCATTATATATAAAAAAGGCAGCGATACTAAACACCTGTAGAATAGTCAGAAAATTCTTACAATGCGAAACGGATGACACACAGCCACTAAATAATGAATATACATCTATAATCACACCGTCAGTACACACCCCTACAAACACAACTTCAGTACACACTCCCACAATAACAACCTCAGCACACACCCACACAATCACAACCTCAGCACATACCTACACAATCACAACCTCAGCACACACCCACACAACCACAACCTCAGCACACACCCACACAAGCACAGCTCTAGAACCCATCACTGAAACTTATCGTTTCACTGATAAACACTTGGCTTGCTTAGGCCCGTGCCATCAGTTCAACCGGCTTGCCGAGAAAAACATAGAAAACAACAATAATAATAATAATAAATAAATATTTCACAACTCACACACAACGCCATCTAGTCCCAAACTAAGCAGAGCTTGTAATATGGGTACTAGAATAACTGATACTAATACATATATATACTTTTCTTTTGTAAATACATACTTATTATACATAGACACACCCAGACTAAGACAAACCCCCATGTTCATGCACACAAAGATTTGTCTTAAGTGGGAATAGGTACACTACCCACTCCGCCATCCGGTCGTCAAATGAATCCCTATTTCTCTTGGTCACACGGCATCACGCCGATATCGCTGATAATTTATTTGTAGTGTTTGTTATTGTCAGGCAATGGTTCTTATGAAAGACAAAATTAAGAAATATGCGCGGTAAATACATACACAACATATTCAATTTTGTTTTGATGTCCCATAGGATAGGTGGTAAACCTATCGCCATCCGCCATCCAAAACTCTATCTTCGTGCTACTATTGAGAATATGCTTACGGAAAAACACGTTTTCCCGACCCGGGGAATCGAACCCGAGATCTAGCCACGCTGTGAGTAATAAACAAATTAAATTACTTAAGTCCGCTTTAGGCTAACCCAGTAATGTCAATCTAACTAAAGACTGTGGTGTCAAGGTAAAAGGGGATGAGTTCAAAAAAACAACTTTTACAAAAACTTTTTAACTTAAACAAAAGAGTGTTTTCTTTAATGACTTGTACTGACAAGTCATTAAAGAAAACACTCTTTTGTTTTTGATGATAAATATCGTTTAATCAGACATCATATATTAAAAATACCACAAATTTGTTATTTACTTTATATAATAAATAATCTTCATTTTGTAATTATTATTTTTTTAATTATTAAATTATTTATAATAATAACTGACATATCTTACTATACCTTAACAAAAATCAAATATAAATATTTATATTATTGAATTATCCCTTTATGTATTATTTTTTATCTATGTTAATAGCTTTTGCTTTATAAATAAAATTGGATAGATTTATATTCAGTTACTATAATAGTCAAAAGTCAAAGTCAAAGTCAAATCATTTATTTTCATGGGCCCCAAAGGGCGCTTGAACATGTCAAAAAAGACAACAAAATACAATAACTAATTAAATTATAATACTAATTGCACGAAAATGAAAATTAATTTATTCATAAAAACAGTTTTATTGGCATACAAATAATGACTATAATAGTCCCAATAAAACTTAAACAGTAACTTGAATAGAGTTCCAACAACTTGAAGAATTCAACGATGTATAAGTTACTAGAACTTATACATCGTTGAATTCTTCAAGATCGGGATCGATATCGCATGTGTTTGTATTAATTACCAAGTTATTATAAAAATCATGGCAACTGTTATCAATTAAATGTAGAATACTTAGTAAGTCTTTCTTTTTTTCTTGACTTATAGGCACTTGGCCTTCATAACATTTCTCAAGATTCAAACATTCATTTGCTTTGCCCCTTCTGCAAAAACTAATTTCTTTAAACTCAGTTGAGCTGTCTAATTTGGTTTTAAACTTAATTACACCTGGTGCGTAGTCACCACTATACCGAAACCATTTCACATCATGCCATATAAATTTATCGCCAGAGGAATCTACTTTTCGTAACTGCAATGGCCCTTTAAATAATTTAGCAAAATTCAAAAACATATCGCTTTTCATATCTACGACAGTAATGTTTGGACTCGTCACTCTTACCAAATTATGCCAGTCTCTGGGTACATGTATAGCCATGTCAGTTCTTTTTTTCTTACGTTCGATTTGAGCGTGGATTGAATCGCACTCCATGTGCGTATGTCCAGGAACTAGAAACTTATGATCTATTAGCAAATCTGGTCTAAGTTTGTTTATGCATAAAAACATAGCGGCAACATGACTATTTTTATTCTGCCCATCGCATGTATCAGAATAAAAGGTTACTGCCTTTACATGAGGTGGCAATGACTTTACAAAACTGAATAAACATGATGCTATTTGGTTCGCTCCGCGTCCACCCTCAGCTTCGTTCCACATGAAGCAAAAGTTTTTTTTACTAAAACAATCGTAAATTGTTAAATTAAAGGTCCACAAAAGCCGTTTGTAAAATACGATATTTGTTTTCAAATACGGAGTTGGGAGACATTGTTGGAGATCTAAACAGTATACTTTACTGTCATCGTTGGATTCCTCTTTGTCTTTTTTTTTCATTGAATAGGCTGAGTCAGCTTCTAATTGGTGGATATCAAGGTCTCTCTTTAAAGTTTCAGATTCAGGTGGCAAAGCTAGTTTAATTTTCATTTTGTATGCATCGCATGTGTTGCAGGTATCCAGCGAGGGCTTTTTGAAAGACAAACCCATAGTGCGAAAAACATTACCAAAAAAGGTATATGATACGGGATTTTCTACTTTTTCTTTATACATCTGATACATTATTGTTAGTGACAGACCTGCAGGTAAGTATTTTTTGTTTGTATGACTGCGGCTGTAGTGGGATTCGTATAATGGATAAGAATTTATATGATTCTTTATTGTCTGCACTGCATCATCCCCTATTTTATTAGGAGGTGCATGTGATCCACGTTTGTCCGGGCTAGGAATTCCTGATACTCTTATAGATGTTTTTGCTATTACCACCTCAACGCATTTATTAGAAATACCAAATGTTTTCAGAAACAACCCTTGCAAACTTCAAGCATAGTTCCATGTACTTTTAAGTTAAAAATATGATTCATGCTCCTTGGTTTAGGTTCGCCAGATGTGTTTCGTAAACGTTGGGTTTTTTTTGGTATATCTAAAATTAATGACGACAAATAAGCCGAGCGTTTGTTGTAATTACCCAATGCCCATAATTCATCAAAAAGTGTTTTCTGATCATCTGCACTAATTTTTTCTGAACACTTTTTACGGCATAGAGGTAAAGGCGTAACCTGTCTAGACTGAATTGTTTTGCCTGTTTGTGTTTTATATGTTAACCCTTTGTTTCTTTTTTCAGTAATTATTTTCCGTATGTTTGTTCCCTTTCGTTTTCGCCGTTGATTATTTGTTCCAACTAAGTCTTGAATTATGTGGCTATCATTTTTTTGTTCGGTGCCTACATTCTCAAAAGACTCGGAGGAAGAACTGGTCTCTATTACAGGAACAAAAGTCCTGTCACGCACGCTATCATCTGAACTATAATCAGTGGGTTCGGCCGGTTCTGCATTGAATGAAGTAACTGAAACAAAGGTATAACATTCTGTTGAATAAAAAGAAAAACACAATTCAAAATAATAGGTACCGTAGGTAAAAATAACTAGAAATTGAATATACTTACCTACCTATTTAACTCAGTTGTTGTGTTATCAATATCTTCTGCGACCTTACCTATGTATTGGTATTCGAAATAAACTTAATAAATATAAAAAATACCAACCAGTAGGACAATCATCTTGTGATTGGAATCCCAGGTCAGAAGGAGTTATCAACTCCTCTAAGATTTGGACAGCATCTAATTGTTCTTCAGTTAACTCGCTGCTCACGATAGATATATTTGTTGATGACGTGTGGTCAAAACTATCTGACACGCGTTCATGTAAACCTGTAAAATTGCTTAACATTTTAATATAAAGTAACTACCTTTAATATTTGCGGCGCAACGTAACTCGAATGTAGGTATTTAATTTTGTTCGTTGTGCCGCGCCGCCGCCGCACCGCGGCCAGTACATAATAAATACCTACTTATCGACGTGAAAGAGTGCGGACAATTCAATTATAAGAATTTGCTTGTAAAGTAACATCTTAGAACACTCGTTAACTTTAATGAGTGTTCTAAGATGTTATTTTAGATCACTCTTTGTATTAATAATAGTATAGGTTACAAAGATACGTAAAAGTTATAAAATACTCATACTTACATTCTGTGGGTTGTTCATTTAAGGCCAATGCTATTATTTTATTAATCCTGCTCATTTTTCTATGAATTGCCACACTTAACACTTAAAAAACACAATGTTATTATTTTTTATGCAGATCAAAACACGTCAACTTCGCGCGCGAAATGAAACTGACACAACACGACGATTATGCATTTCGACATGTCTCGACTTGTCGCATTTTGCTTATACTTTCAAACACAAATTTTTTGGGCAAAAACGAGACGACTAGATTTAGCTCTCTTTACTTATTTAATGTTTTATTTTTATAACAAAACTCGTTTTGTAATTTAAGTTTAACGTAATAATAATACATTATGTTGACTCATTCCCTTTTTACCGTATTACGTATCGAGGTAAAGTATGCAAATACATAAAAAACTCATTTTTCAATTTTTTTGACTCATCCCCTTTTACTTTAACACCACAGGACTGTTGTATAAGGAATTATAAGTCTTACCGAAGTAAGCCTGTCAAAAATACTCAAGACTCATTTGAGTGTTCCCCTCCACGGAAATCTTTAGTAAAAGGCGAAAGATTTATACGTTCTGAAAGGAAACCAGAGTTACCGCTTATTCGCAATCGAGCCGACCTTACCAAACGGCGGAGAATCTTAACACCGCGATTCAGAAAGTGACGTCACATGCATAGTGACATCTCTCGGCGTAAGCGAAAACTAAATACAACATTTTTTTTCAATGCCGAGGTTGACTTGATTGATGAATAACATTGACTTGGTAGATGGTGATAACACAATTTACGGATATGTAATTAGTTAAAATAAACAAATAGCAATGTAAACTTGAAGATATGTATATGAAGATTAGAAGGCAATATCTCCTAAAAAAGCACATACAAGTGACTTTTTTATCGGTTTGGGTATTTGGCGTTTCATATGGTTTAAAAGAAACAATATTTAATTCAATAACGTATAACACTACCTACGTATTTAACCCATTTTATTTTTAATTAATTAATGTAATTAATTATAATAAACACGAAAATCATGGTATTTTTAGGTTCAGTTATATAAATTGTTGACTTTTTTTTGTTTTCAAAATCCCTCGAAATTAATTTCAAACTAAAGACATCAACGCGTAAATTAAAAAAAAAAAGAAATAACAATTTAAATCAGTTAATGCACATGATTTAAGAAAGATAGATTACAGAAGTTCAATACAAACAATAATATACACACGGCTACCTATAGATTGTAGTAGTATAGATTGGTGTGTAGCCGCTTAAACGAGTTCTGCTAAATACTCATCATATTTATGTAACTTACTTCTGCCCGTGGCTCTACTCGCGTGATACGCTGATAAAGAAGAAACATGTTAATCCAGGCTAATAATTTTATCAAAATCGGTTTAGCCGTTTAGAAGATAAGCCGATACAAACAGACAGTTAGACAAACAGTCCGACAGACAAAATTTAAAAAAAAAAGTGTATTTTATGTTTTGGTATCGTGCAAATAACTATATCAACTGAAATAGACTTTGTTATTTTGACATTGAAAGCAGACACTTTTTTTGTATAGATGAAAAATAAAAACGCTAACGCTATCACGGCTAAACTGCTGAATCGACCCTGACGAAAATCGGAATGAAAATAGTTCAGACCTTAGGAACGTCAACGACTTTTAGAGACATACTCACCATCAAAGCACGCGTACTTGATGTAAACGGCCCCTGGAGACCAGCTCTTGGACGGAGGGAAGTCTTCCGACAGCACGAAGTTACAGTGATTTACTCCCGTACACCTATAACAATGTAAATAAATAAATATAAATATTATACAACATCCACACAATGTCATCTAGTTCTCAAACTAAGCAGAGCTCGTACTATGGGTAGGTACTAGAATAACTGGTGACTGTATATAGATAAATTATTAGTCTCTTTGCAATGTTGTCCTAGATCTACGTGTAAAATAGTTTTGTAGAGCTCTTGAGGAGGAGGTATAGGAAAAAAGAGTCGCTACTTTATTTATCTACCATCATTAGGTAGGCAAAAACTTTTATGTCAAAGTGAATACTGACTCCACTAGTCATTTACGTGTGAGTAACAAAAGTTTTTGCCCTGCATAGAATAGAATATACTTTATTGTACACCAAATTTACAGTTTGACAACATTATAGAAACAAACTTAAATTATTTGAAATGCACTATGGGCGGCCTTATCGCTAAAGAGCCATTTCTTCCAGGCATTCCTATTCCTGTATAACTAATTGCTTGGCCCACTGTACATCGAGAAACTGTTGAAATTTATGGCAACTCAAACACAACACTTTTATTCACAAAGTTCATATCACAAACACATTCGGAAACAGTTGGTTTCATTGGAAATGCATTTTTAAATACTTTATGGACTTTTTGTTTATTATGTGAAAACAAACTTGCAACATATTTTTGAACAGCTCAATAGCTATTGTATTGACAACTTAGTAGTATAGCTATATTGATCGTGATAATAGTTTACGTCCTATGTACAATGATCAGGATTCGATCCACCACCATACCCGTTTGACAGATATCTCATGCTCAATCACAGTGCAAGCAGGCGGGAAGAGCCGCGGTCATTATTTTGACAGCTGACCAAAAAATGTCTTATCTATTACTAATCCTATTGGTCAGAAGCCGTGTATTATTGACACCCGCGGCCCTGACCTACTCGCGTCGCCGGAGACATAGCTGAACCCTCACCTAAAATCAAGAAGAATTTTAAGGTATTTTACAAAAATAATAATAAATAATAATAATAATAAAAACAAAATAATTTATTTACAATCAAAGAAAACAAAACACAAAAAAAAAACACTAAATAAACTAACCTAAAATAAACTACTTAAAAACTAGCGATAAAAGACTACCTAACCTAATCTAACAAATCGCAGCCAGTGGGCAACGTTCCCGAAATGCTGACAGCATTGCCACGTTGGATGGCAATGCTAATTCGCTGTTCAAAATAAAAACCAGCATTTCGGCAACGTGTCGTATCAACTAGTCGTGTTGATATTTCTTTATTTTCTTATCCACAATTTGGTAAAAAAAACATTGCAATGTTGTAGGTACAAACAGAGACTGGCGTCTGATTTAGGATAGACCTGTGGTTCAGATCACCAGGAGTATTACTACCAGATTTGTCTTAATGCTAGTTTTACAGTAATTACTGAAGTACAAAAAGTTTTATTTTGACAAAAAAGGTTTCTTAAGCAAATAAGACAAAGTAAAAACATACAGTAAACATAAAAACAACATACAAAACATACAGTACATAAAAAATAAAGACTTCATAAAGGCACTCCGGTTTTCAGTCGCGTAAGTTAATTAAATATGCTCTAAATAAATGTTATTCCGCCTTTGTTTCACCTGGTTGCTAACATGAAACCTGTGTTAATACTTAATTCTATGTAAATTATATACAAAGCCAGTTCAAATTAAATGTATAAAGAAAATGTTTTTGCGTAGGTTATATTGTTGGAAAAGCTGTCAACATCTATCTTGGTTGGTTGTGTTTTATTAATAATAACTTTATGATGCTAAAGAAACTGAAAGTGTTACCTACCTACTGCTGGTTGTATTGTTACACCATGTTGCTTTAATTACTTGGATTTTATGGTTATTGCAATTCAACATTTAATTTACGCTACGGTTTGTACCGTTGCGTTTATCAATCTTTACTTATTTAATTATTAAGCCAACCATTACTTAATTAATTATTAATCATTACCTGTCTGATTAATAAGATTATCATGAATTTATTGTGTAATATTGCTCGTCTTCTGACCAATAGAATGAGGAATAGACAAAACATCCTATCCTATCCATGAAGAGCTAGAGCTGAGTTCAAAATAATGACCATGCGGACTGCCTGCCCGCTTGCATTGTGATTGAACATGAGATATCTGTGAAATATGGTGGCGGTTTGAGTCCTGACCATTGTATTACGGACATAAGCTGCTGCTATCACGAACAAATTAAAATCACTTTCCAATAATTATTTTGACTCCCTCTTACAAAGTTACAGTTAAAACTTACAATATTACCAAATATACAAAACTTAATGTTTATTTGTTCAATGCACGTACAAACCCCGCCTAGTGGTAAAACAAAAACTGCATCCAAATTACGTCATGCATAGCTGATGCTATCAGGGAATGTGCACCTTCACCCTAGTGTAGTGCTGTGACATGGCAAATTGTGAATATTAAAAGCTTAATATTTCTAAAGATAACTGTTTTTTTTAACCGACTTGAAAAAAGAGGAGGTTCTCAATTCGTCTGTTTTTTTTTGTTTGTTACCTTATAACTTTCGACTAGGCGAAGCGATTTTAATGATTCTTTTTTAATTTGGAAGCTTCCCGTGTGGTTTCATTTCAATTTAGTCTAGTTCTGATAATGGCGCACCCATGAGAAAACCATTTAAGTCCAATTTTTTTGTATTTAAAGTCGGTATTTTTTTTTTATTATTTAATTTTTGCTTTAAAATAATTAGGAGTGTAGGGACACAGGGCAACCGGCGCATATGTATTTAAGTGGATACACTGGATACTTAAGTTTAGTCGCCCGGTTCGCCAGTCGCCTTCCCGTATCGCTAGAGATAGGTCGTAGTTAAGATAGAATAATGTAGTCGATAAGTTTATTATATAACATGTTCCTGGTACCAGTAAATATAAAACATTTAGAATAGTGACCTATCGTTTCTCTCATCTCTCTTCAACATAATAATATACAACATGAAGCACCCCCACAAGGAGTAAAGTACAAGTAACTTTTAAAGTATGTATTCCTTTCAAAAAGTTACACATCAAAACAATAGCTGACTTCCAAATACATATTATTAATTTAAATTTATTTACTGTATAAAAGATTTGTAAATATCTTTTTATATTTTGTATTTATATTATTTTATAAATATTTTTCCTTATTCAAAATCTATAGTTATAAATAATAATTTAAATTTTAATACTTTCAGGTGAATAGTTTAAATTATAAAATTGGAGTCAATTGTTGCAATATGGAAATACATGTTGTGTGTGTTAAGCCAGCATATTTTATTTTTTATTTATATTTTTAGTTTATTTGTAGTTAGGATAATTATTTTATTTAATAACCAAAAAAAATCAATTGCAACCTTTCGTCTTTAAAAGGAATCGTATAATTTTAATTCATGTTTATTTGCCAACAAAATTGTATTAAATGCCAGTATGCATGTGATACCATCGCACATTATGCACCGTTAACCCAACATAGTGCTGTAACAAGGCAAGGTGAACTAGGGGTATTATTATTATGATTTGAATTGGAGCCATGATTGTACACGACCAAATTATAGTTAGAAATTTATTGGTGAACTAAATTATTGTTTGGTGGTTTTTAGGTCAAAATTGGTTCTCTGAATCCTATTATTTTTGTAATGTAGGTATATAATATGTCATGTAAGATACAGGTATAACAAGTGTATGAATAAAATAAAATTAATAAATATCTTACAACTTACACACAACGCCATCTAGTCCCAAACTTAGCAAAGCTTGTACCTACTATGGATACTAGAATAACTGATATGATATACTTTTATCTTGTTAATATATACTTAAAATACATAAAAACGCCCAGACCAAGACAAACCTCCTTGTTCATGCACACAATGATTTGCCTTGAGCGGAAATCGAACCTGTGACCTCGGCGTCGCAGGCAGGTGCGCTATCCCCTTCGCCATCCGGTCGTCAGGGATAAATACCCTGTTTAAAGCCATGACTTTAAGCCTAAAACAGGGTAATAACACAGACTAAGACAAACCCCCATGTTCATGCACACAAAGATTTGTCTTAAGCGGGAATCGCACTAAATTGAATGAATTGAGGCTTTATTTTAAACCACAATATATCAAGCAACTTTATTTTTATATGTTTGGTATTGTTAACGGTAAACGGTAAATAAGTCGATACTATATGTTTTTAAACGTTCGCGATTTAAGAACATTTTTTAAAAATTAGACAACGGGTCTAAATTGCGTAATTATTATAAAGGTAAATAAATACCTATGCTCGACGTTTCGAATGACTTGCATCATTCTTGGTCACGAGCCGACTGGTGAAGCTCAGCGTCGTCTCATTCGAAACGTCGAGCATAGGTATTTATTTACCTTTATAATAATTACGTGACAGACGGCCGTTGTCTAATTTTTGAAAAAAGTCGATACTATTCTCGAAAGTTCTACATATCAATATTATTCGATCTTGATGCTCCTCAATGTCTTATCTTTTTGTCTAACCATGACATATTCTTTTTTAATAATACACCAACATAACATTTTGCCTGCAACACAAACCATATTCTTATCCATCCAAAGGTTGCCTGTAAGAAATTGCTCTTTAGCGATAGGCCGCCCATAGTGCATTTCAACTAATTTAAGTTTGTTTCTATAATGTTGTCAAACTGTAAATTTGGTGTACAATAAAGAATATTCTATTCTAAATAATAAATAAATAAATGTAAATTTTGTAATGAGCTCAGGAAATGGCTTATTGAAGAATGTTATTATTCGCTCGATGAGTTTGTAAAGAAAAATGCCTGTCGATCTTACAAATTTAAAAATGCTCTTTAAGTTTCATTTTATTATATGGTTTATTTTTGGTTTTAGTTGGTTATTTTTAATATTCTTTTATTTTCATTTTATTAATTATATTTGTCCTAGTATTTAGTGTTATTTCAATTTAAATGCTGTTATTTCGTTCCGTTGTAGATATAAGTAATTGTTAGTAATAAGAAGATTACAGTTTGTTACTTTTATTACTTACCATTATATTTGCATGCTGTTTAATAGCTCTTAATAGAGTCTTTATACTGTTGTACCATCTTAATGTACCATATTCTTAGCAAATAAAATATTTCATTTCATTTTATTTCATTTACTTAACATGAGTGTTCGATATATTTCCGATTCTATCAAGATCAGTTTGCTATGAGTATGTACTCTCTTTGTAACGACAACGTATACAATGCAAGACCCTTATCCTGGCAATACATTATTATAGCTTGATTTGTAGTCGTTTGTACATACCTGCCTCCGTATTGCATCTATCATTTTTGAAGTAGGAAATGACTCGCCGAGTGCATTAACGATTAATGATACGCTGTCATTAAATGATTCACTGTTATCGTCAATCTGATTACATCGTTTACGTTTTGAGTGGACGGTTATGCAATTTGTTTAAGAGGCCGGTGTGATAGTGGAAAAGGTTAAAGAACAATTATTTTGATGGAGTTTTCGATAGATCAAATAGCAGATATTATGGATTACAAAATAAAGGCAGAAGGAGAGTACGCATTATAGTGCGAGTAGTACGCATTTTTTGCGTGCCGTTGTGCCGGATCGCGCGATGAGCATGCCAGGTTTGCTTGTGTCTTGGATTTTGTATTTGGTTTGCGGCTTGAATTTTCGTATTCGGTACACTCCATCTGCCTTTGTTCTGTAATCTGACGCAGATATACAATCAGGTTTATTGCTGATTTTACCAACAGTGTTGTCCCACGTTCAATCCTGAACCGAGTTTTCAAACACTCTCTTATTTAATATTTGAACGGACATCGGACAGAGAGATCTCTTGGGTTCAGCGTTAAAGGAAGGCCGCGACCGTTGAAATTGGCCCATAGCAATAAAAATCATCAATTCAAATGGATCTTATTTCTATCGATTTGACAGAACGTATACGCCTCTCACTGCGAGGTCTCGGGTTCGATGCCCGTGTCGGGCAAAGTGTTATTTGAGAACTATTCGTCAAGAAATTCAAAATAGCAGTACGGAGTTGGAATTGTGCTAGGTGGATGGCGATAGGCTCATCTCATGGGACCTAAACATAACAGGTGAAGTGTAGGTGTTGTACACCTGTGCCCTACGCTTCTGGGTAATATAGGCATGATGTTATGATATATTATAAAAATACTAAGATAATTTTTCAAATAGCCTCCTGGTCACGCCCTTTAATATCGATGCGGAGGAGATTTTTGATACTGTATAGTTATGTAAATATCATATTATATTGTTTTGTGGATGTGTTTATTATTGTACATAAATATTTTGCTTTTCTGATTAGACATGGTTGATCGAAAGTAATTTCGTTTATCTAATTATTTCAAATATGGACCATAATAAATTAAACATATTAAATAATATAATATTAATCATCGTTCTTTAAGCGTTGGCATCGACACAATAACAATGTTTTTTAAAAAATGTTCCTTAAAAATTATATTCCTAACTTGCTGTATTATGATTTTTTCCACCTCCGATTAAAATCGACATTTTCAACAGTAAAACCATTGTCCCCTCACAACATTAATATATTCGCTTTTGAATAAACTGTGCCATTGCACGACGACATATTCGAAATATTCGAATCCGTAAATGTTCCGCTGATATCGCAGCGCGCGGCGCCGGGTGCAAGGGATTTAATTTCCGTTCGGAACTAAATACATTTGCATTACTTCCAATAATATTTTGCATATTGCAACGAAGGGACGTGATGGAGATCCCTTTTTTATCATAATTTATTTTAGCATAACACGTTACGCATTATAGTAGTTTGGCATACTTATTCAATAGGCATAACTATCATTTTGCATCATGTTTTAAGCATAATGTGTTTTTTTTCATAATACTTATTAGGCATTTTGTGTCTGGTCTAATAACGATCAAAATAAATTGAATTGAAATGCATATCATAGTGTAAGAATAGGTTAGGAGGCGGCGGGTTGGCGCTTGTGCCGCCTCTTAGCCGCAACTTGACTATTTTAGTTACAAAAAGATTTTTGTTGAAATTAGGATAGCATGCTTTACCTAATTTAATAGTATGCCAAAAGACAATTATGCTAAATAACTATTTTGCCAAAAATACATTATGCCTAACAATAATTATGCTTAAAGTATATTTTTATGCATAAAAAAATGCTACAATAGTAATGCCACATAATGCGTAACTATCTATCATTATGCCAAATGAAGGTATGCGAGGTTAAATTATGAAAAAATATACGCGAAACAATAGAGAGTTATAATGTTGCGAAAAGTGGTAACGTTTCTGTGAATGTTGTGTGTAAATTATATCAATCCTTACTAGACACTCAATAACGAATTGCTTACACTAATGTTCTCATTTAAACGTAGGATCAAGCTAGTGTACTAGAGCTGAGATCTATACAGCGTACTGAGACTTAGTTAAGACTTAGCTTTGGCTTATCTTAAGCAAAATCTTTTGCTTTCATTTTTGACACATAGGCAGAACCTAAGCTGTGATAAGTCTAAATTCGTTTCATATATAGATCTCAGTCTAAGAAATAATATAATTGTATACACCAGTAATCGTAATACCCAGCAGATTTAACCTAACTAATATCATGTGTATGCTGTCTGTATTTGCGATTTACTGCCAGGATGACTTCAAGATCATTAGATTTTATTAATTGTACAGAATAAATCTGTATTTTCTTCATAAGCAGCAAACGAAACCACTTTAAAACCCCGGCCAATACACAATATTGGGTGTCATACCGCCATCGCCATATACCTAATCAATATCTCGATAAGATCTCCAACCGCCCCTCCTATCCATAATGCACCTGGCTCAGCAATTACGTCAATTATTCAATGTCACGCTCTATCGAACAAACAAACAGACGTATTTAGGGCACTATAAACGTGCCAAATGTACTGGTTCCTGTAAAAACCTTGTTAGGAAGTAATTGGACTAACGATTATTGTAATTATTGGGTCCAATTTGATGCAGTTCGAATTAAAACTAATAGATGTTGATATGGAATGGAATAAAAAGTTAATTGACAGTGATAGACATTTTTATTACTTAATTCCGAGGGAGCATATTACTTGTTAAATCAATCGAATGGATTTACTCTTTGAAATCAATAGGCACCTTTAGGCTGCGTGTACACCACAGCTGCGCTCAGAGCGTTGCTATGTTTTTGTTGGAAAGAGCCAGCTCTTCACGCGCAGATTTAGTAAGAGCTGGGTTTTACGGAGCAGTTGGACTGCACGGTTAAAATTTCGCATGCAGGCGGTCTAAAATAAGCATTTTTTATTTTTTTTTAAAAAAAAGCTTACTAGCAATTTGCAAATACAAATTACTAGTATTCTTGTTAACCCCCTCCAGCTAAGCTTAATTCGCTTGTGTTAGGAGGAAGTTCACGTCGCCATGGTGGCCGGCAGAGCGACGCCGCGCCGTGTTTTAGTCTTGGGCGACTTCAACGCCAAGTCGGTTGCCTGGGGTAACCCAGCCACTGACGCTAGGGGACGCGAACTGGAGTCCTGGTCGGCGTCGTCTGGTCTGTCCCTGCTCAACAGAGGGACAGTCCTCACTTGTGTGCGGCGGGAGGGGGGCTCCATTGTGGACCTCGCCTTCGCCACTCCTTCGTTGGCGGCCCGCGTTGTGGACTGGCGCGTGGAGCTGGTGGAGACACTGTCGGACCACCGATATGTGCGGTTTGACGTCTCCATCCAGGGTTCTCGGGGGGCGGTCCGCGCGAGCAGTTCTCCGTTCCCACGGTGGGCGCTCACTCACCTCAACCGGGAGGCGGCCGGGGAGGCGGCCTTCGTCCAGGACTGGCTCTCGCCTCCCGTCGATGTCGGCGACGTGGATGCCGCGGCGATCCAGCTGAGGGCCTCCTTGACCGAGGTGTGCAACGCTAGCATGCCTCGCTCGCGCCGTCCGCCTCCCCGACGCGCCGTCTACTGGTGGTCGGAGGAGCTGGCAGGATTTCGGGCCGCCTGCGTGGCGGCCAGGCGGGCTCACGCGCGGAGCCGAAGGCGGCGCCCCCGCGACCTTGCAAATGAGGACCACCTCTACGCAGCTTACGTGGAGGCCAAGAGGGTCCTCAAGGCGGAAATGGGCGCTGCCCAGGACCGCGCAAAGGCGGAAATGTTAGAGGGTCTCGACAGCGACCCGTTCGGGAGGCCATACAAGGCGGCACGTAGGAAGCTGCGCCCGTGTGGTCCCCCGGTCGCCGAGACCCTCGAGCCGACATTGCTGGATGGGGTGGTCCGATCCCTGTTTCCCTGCAGAGACAACTTCGCCCCTCCAGTAATGGATCCGCCGCGTGGGATGGCCCCGCCCTCCGAAGAGATCCCACCGATCACCGAGGAGGAGGTCGAGGATGCAGTGACCTGCCTTAGGGCGAAGACGACGGCCCCAGGCCCAGACGGCGTTCCCGCAAGGGTGGTGGCAATCGCAGCCACCCAAATGGGAGGAAGACTTCGGGACCTCTTCAGTGCGTGCCTTACGTCTGAGAGGTTCCCGAAGCCATGGAAGGAGGGCCAATTGTGTCTCCTTCGAAAGGGGGGGCGGCCGGCGGACTCGCCCTCAGCATGCCGGCCCATGGTCTTACTTGATGAGGTCGGCAAAATGCTTGAGAGGATCCTCGCCGCCCGCCTCAACCGACATCTGCGCACAGTTGGACCGGACCTCTCGGACGCTCAGTTTGGCTTCCGGGCTGAGCGTTCGACGGTGGACGCCCTGTCCCAGCTCAGGGGTCAGGTCAGGGAAGCCATGGAGGCCGGGGACGGGTTATTGGCTGTATCATTCGATATAGCTAATGCCTTCAACTCCGTCCCCCACAGTACCATCTTAGAGGCGCTCCGCTTTCATGGAGTGCCTCAATACCTGCGGGGCCTCTTGGCCGACTACTTGCGGGACAGATCGGTCCTCCTCGTGGACAGGGCGGGCCGCCTCCGTCGGTACGACGTCGAGTCCGGTGTTCCACAGGGGTCAGTCTTAGGGCCACTCCTCTGGAACATCGGGTTCGACTGGCTCCTGCGGGGCAACCTCCTCCGTGGCACGTCTGTCATCTGCTATGCGGATGACACCCTTCTGACTGCCCGGGGGAGGAATTTCGTTGAGGCGGCCAGTCTGGCCTCTGCGGGTGGATCGCTCGTCGCGGGGAGGATCCGTCGCTTGGGGCTGAAGGTGGCGTTGCACAAGACCGAGGCCGTGTTCTTCCACGGGCCTCGGCAACGCCACCCGCCTGACGCCCACATCTTCGTCGAGGGTGTCAGGATCGACGTGAAGGCCCAGATGAAGTACCTGGGTCTCATTCTGGACAGCCGGTGGCGCTTCGGCCCGCACTTTAGCGGGCTGGCGACGCGCCTGCTGAAGGCTGCGGGGGCCCTGTCGTGGCTCCTCCCTAACTTAGGGGGGCCCGGCAATCGATGCCGGCGCTTATACGCCGGCATACTGAAGAGTATGGCCCTTTATGGGGCCCCAATCTGGGCGGACTCCCTCCACCATCGGGGGAACGCCGCCGCCATCCGCAGACCACAACGGGCAATTGCTCAGCGGGTGGCGAGAGCCTACCGAACGGTGGGCTTTGATGCGGCGTGCGCTCTGGCCGGCACCCCTCCTTGGGAGCTCGAGGCATGGGTGCTCGCCAGGGTGTACGACTGGACGGCGGAGCGGAGGGCACTCGGCCACCGCCCCGACCCCGTGGTGCGGGAAAAGGTTCGGGAAGAGGCGAGGGACGCAATCATCCACCACTGGAATGCGGACCTCGCCTCCGCAATTTTCGGTCGCAGGACGCTGGACGCGATA
The DNA here is from genome assembly GCA_905147285.1 of Hypena proboscidalis. Classification (NCBI taxonomy): domain Eukaryota; kingdom Metazoa; phylum Arthropoda; class Insecta; order Lepidoptera; family Erebidae; genus Hypena; species Hypena proboscidalis. The sequence continues at coordinate 19,311,373 of LR990130.1, read as the reverse complement.
GGTCCCGTCCTGGAGGGCTGGCTTGACCGGCCCCAAGGATTCCTCTCCTTCCGTCTGGTGCAGGTGCTGTCCGGGCATGGATGCTTCGGATCGTACCTGTGCCGGATCGGGAGGGAGGAGACTCCATCCTGCCACCACTGCGGGGCGGCGGTGGACACGGCCCAACACACTTTGGAGGTGTGCACATCGTGGGCTGAACCCCGCCTCGCCTTGGTGGCGGCGGTTGGGGACGACCTCTCGCTCTCTGGCGTAGTCAACGCTATGCTGGGGAGTGAGGAGGCATGGTCGGCGGTCGCCACCTTCTGCGAATGCGTCATGTCGGAGAAGGAGGCGGCGGAGCGCGCGCGTGAGGAGGATCCCCACGCGGCGGCGCTCCGACGGCGGAGGCGGGGTCGGAGGAGACGTCAGTTTCACGATAACCTCCGACTCCTCCCAGGTGGCGGCCAGCGGGCAACCGGTGCAGGGGCACCGTTGCCTGCCTTACACAGGCTGCCACCAGCGCCGGACGGGAATGGCCAGGTGCTCCCGGCCATTCCTGTAGTCCCCCACAATGGGGGGCATGACGGGCCTGCCAGATAGGCGGGCATACGCCGGGAGGGTTGTGGAAGTAAAGGTTCAGCCAGTTTCCCACGACCCTCCCACCATGGCGTAGTGGGAGCACTGCGGGGTTTTAGTGGGTATTCTCGTGCCGCCCAACATCTTCAGGCACGAGCGAGTCCCACATAACCACTTCACCCACCCCGGGGTGGGGTGGTATGCGTAAATGCATTTCCCCGCATAAAAAAAAAAAAAAAAAAAAAAAAAAAAAAAAGGAGGAAGTTCACGTCCGTGGTGTAATGGCCAGGATTCGAACCCACGACCTCTCGATCGTAAGACCGATGCCTTATCCATTGCGTCACGGCCGCTTACATTGACAACGACATGCTGCTAGGAAATATACGTTTTGTGTGTGTATTACAAGCGGGATAGAAATAAATCCAATTATATCCAAGAGAATCTATTGGTACTCATTCACAATATTATTCATCGATTGTTTCAATTTAGTTTAACATAACTTCACACTAAGAACGAGTCTCATTACACATTTATAGGTCACCCATTAGCCCTTAACAGGTGCAGGACAGCCGGAAGTGACGTCCGCTGTCCGCCATGACACTCGCCGGAAGCGGCGCCATGTTTGACAAACGCCGCGTTAACGCGTACGCGCAGCAACCACTTATTTGTATGGTGTCCACGATTAAAATTATGACACGATAGTAAAATGCGTAATTAATTATGGTAAAGTAATTTATGGTGCGCTTTGACGAGTGTTTTCAAATATTTTTGTAGTGAGTGTGGTGTACCGTTATGTTTAAAGGAAGTAGGTATTTATGGTTAAACTTGTTTGTTTACAGCTTTTCGTGTGGTTAAGATGTATTGAACAGAGGTTGAGAAACAGATCAATCAAAGCTATAATAAATTGTAATAAAATAAGTTCTGCTGATCTGATGGCCATGATACCTGCAATATGATATGATAATAATCGCTTACTGTTATGTCCCGCCCATACTTCTGGTATCGTGAATTCTTCCTTTTTCGCGCAGTCTGTTATCCTCTGGAATGCGCTCCCTCTTGAAATCAGGATGAGTAACAACCGATTCACTCTCAAAATCAAAGTTCGTGAGCTCTTGTTGAGCAAATTAGCAGAATAACTCATCTATAAGATACGTTATTATTTAATAGTAGTAGTTTATGTATATTATATTATAGTATTTGTAATATCATATGTAAATATATTTAATAATAATATGTATTACATTTATTTAATTCTAAATATATAATTTATGTATAATAAGTCTATGTATATAGTAATTTTATATATAATCATTCATTATAAATCTTCCTATAATCCTTTATAAAGATAAAGTCCTAATCTAATTATTAAACAAAATATGCATCTACCACTTTTTAACTCTGCATCACCCTAGGTTGACTGTTAGACAATGCCTTTGGCATTAAGTCCGCCTTGTACATTTTTGTTGTGCTAAAGTTAAATAAATAAATAAATAAAATATGTAATAATAACAGTCTTCAATTTGCTAGAGCCAGGATAATATTACGGTGAAAAATTTTTAATGTAAAGGCAACCTTCATTCTTTAGATTAGCAAAAATATGTCCAATCTACAATACCACTCAAAGTTAAAAACGAAAAACTACATTTCTTTATTTTCTAATTCATCCAATACCCATATCCCTTTAACAATCCAAGTGTGCCTGATGGGCTTTAATATCCAGAAGTATTTGATTTGAAAACGCAGTTACACATCTGAGTATGACCAAAACCACTAGTATATTTGTTTTTTTTTAGGCAAAGCCAAGTTATGGAGAAAATATTATTTTGGTAAGGGTAACTTCAGCGGCTCAATTTTTATGTCTTTGGGCATATTTCTGTAACCAATGAAAAAAATAGTTTGTAACTTTTTAACCGGAACAGTTTAGCTTTATTTATTATTAACTGGGACAAATTATAGATTTTTACTGTCGTTTAAATTTAAATTAAAATATTTGAAGTGATTAATATAGCATGTCCGCTTGCCATTTTCCGGCAAAAAAATATAGTTGTCGCAATTTGAGTTTAAAGCGGCCGTGGCGCAATGGATAAGGCATCGGTCACGGTCTTACGATCGAGAGGTCGTGGGTTCAAATCCTGGCCATTACACCACGGACGTGAACTTCCTCCTAACACAAGCGAATTATGCTTAGCTGGAGGGGGTTAACTAGGATACTAGTAATTTGTATTTGCAAATTACTAGTAAGCTTTAAAAAAAATCCTTATGATAAATCGGTATAAATTATAATTTTATCAAAAGGAAATTAGTTGCTCTCTAACAAAAAACAATGCATTCTATTTAAAACTATCTCAGAGTGTTAATAACATAACGTAACATCATGCCTATAGTACCCAGCAGAGGTGTGCAACACTCACATTTCCCCTGCCATGTTTAGGTCCCATGGGATAGAGGGTGAGCCATCTACTGGGCACAATGCCATCTCCGTGCTGCTGTTTTAAAATTCCTGACGGAAAGTTGAAAAATATAACTTGAACCATCGAGGCGGCATAAATAAGTAGGTAAATAAGAAGTGTATGGCGTCAAATTCTGATTGATATGACGTATTTTATATTTATATGAACATGTGTCACAGAGCTGAAAGTAAACTAATTTTTGTCCATATAAATCAGTCAGTTAGAAGAACTCTTCCTCCCAGCTAAAAATTACTACACCCCTCAGTATTTTCCTCCTCAAAATTAAGAAAAGATACATAAACTCACTCGTTTTCCAATCTATCCAATACCCATATTCCTTTAACAAACCAAGTGTGCCCACATAAAGGACACGCCACACTTAACATGCGTTTCGCAACGTTTGCGTCACGCGGACCGGAAAATAACAAATTATACTTAAATGCACTTGCAAATGCGCGGCGTAATCGGTTTGGGGTCCAATAAATTGGTTTTTTTTGTAATACTGGTTCGAATGTATCGAATTGAGCTATCGAAGTATATTTGACTATTTCAGTTACATAACAAATCTAAGACCTTTTTTTTTGTTCATTTTTTAATAAAAATACTATTAATGTAATAATCTCACTTTATAATTTATTTTTTTAGGTAAGGTTAGCAAAATTAACGATACATTGAACACGATAGCTTCTATATTTTTCACAATAAAAGCTAGCAAATATGTTTTGTCCTTCCTGGAGTCATGAATTATCTCTATTTTCCAATGTTGTGTATTTAAGTGGTTTAAATAAGAAGGTGTAACAGATAAACAAAGTTACATTCGAAAAAAAAGGTATGTACAGTCAGCAACAAAAGTACCTAAAAAGTAAATAAAATAAATAAAACAAAGTATTTTTTTTAAACTGCCATACCAATCACATTCTTCACATTTAAAACATCCCCAATATAAAATAATGTACTTATCGATTACTATTCATGGCATTATTAAAATTTGATATCATAAAATTTTATTGTGTGTAGCTACTTCGGTGACTCCACAATGAATGACTACTTATAACACTAGCCTAGAACATAGTCACGACGGAAATCTATACAAAGGGATATATATCTATATCTATCTATTAGCTAAACAAAGGTACACGAAATTATCCCATAGTATATTAACCTCATTCCCACCACAAAGAATTATCCCGAAACGTCTGAAACACCATTAATCAATACATTAAAGACGCTTTGACATCATAATCCTTCACCGTCGGCGTAAATCTCACTGATTTACAATCTGAGTAAAAAAACACCGTCTAGAATGTTAAACGGGGATTTTAGAAGGTTTTTTTTTTTATTCGGTTAAAACGAATCCAATGCGTAGTAGTAACATAGCCTAAACAATTTTTTATTATATTGTGGTAGACTCACGTTTTTGTTACGTAACCTACCTTATTAACTCCATGGCATTACTGACACGTGATACCGTGATATAGATTTTGTCGCGTTTATGTTATGTTTCCCCATACAAAAATTTGACTAAAAATAATTTAAAAATCTCGCGCTTATTATGGGACTAGCATAATTATGCTAGTATCAGATGTAGCGAACCATCTACAAATTTTACAATCTGCTTTTGTGGTTTGTGAATGTTCAATAAAACAGGTGAACTATCGTTAAAGCTATTTTATTTATGTGTGAAGTAATTATTTTAAGACAACAAAATGTCAAATAATTCCTAAACAAAAAAACAAAATGTTGTTTGTAAATTATGTTTCGCATTGAAAACAAAGAAACCATTTTGTTTTGTTTTGTCATTCTCCAACGGAGCATCTAAAAATAACAAAGCTGTGGCCGAGGGCTCTTCTAAGTCATCAGTCTTTGTTCTACAGAATAAAGACTGCAATGTTTACAAACGAATGTGAGTTTCTGTGTCAACAACTCTTGAGGCTAAAAAGTCGACAAGAAAAGAAAATAACTGCGGTAATTTGTTTAGCAAACTTTTTTTTAAAAGCTTACTAGTAATTTGCAAATACTAATTACTAGTATTCTTGTTAACTCCCTCCAGCTAAGCTAAATTCGCTTGTGTTAGGAGGAAGTTCACGTCCGTGGTGTAATGGCCAGGATTCGAACCCACGACCTCTCGATCGTAAGACCGATGCCTTATCCATTGCGTCACGGCCGCTTACATTGACAACGACATGCTGCTAGGAAATATACGTTTTGTGTGTGTATTACAAGCGGGATAGAAATAAATCCAATTATATCCAAGAGAATCTATTGGTACTCATTCACAATATTATTCATCGATTGTTTCAATTTAGTTTAACATAACTTCACACTAAGAACGAGTCTCATTACACATTTATAGGTCACCCATTAGCCCTTAACAGGTGCAGGACAGCCGGAAGTGACGTCCGCTGTCCGCCATGACACTCGCCGGAAGCGGCGCCATGTTTGACAAACGCCGCGTTAACGCGTACGCGCAGCAACCACTTATTTGTATGGTGTCCACGATTAAAATTATGACACGATAGTAAAATGCGTAATTAATTATGGTAAAGTAATTTATGGTGCGCTTTGACGAGTGTTTTCAAATATTTTTGTAGTGAGTGTGGTGTACCGTTATGTTTAAAGGAAGTAGGTATTTATGGTTAAACTTGTTTGTTTACAGCTTTTCGTGTGGTTAAGATGTATTGAACAGAGGTTGAGAAACAGATCAATCAAAGCTATAATAAATTGTAATAAAATAAGTTCTGCTGATCTGATGGCCATGATACCTGCAATATGATATGATAATAATCGCTTACTGTTATGTCCCGCCCATACTTCTGGTATCGTGAATTCTTCCTTTTTCGCGCAGTCTGTTATCCTCTGGAATGCGCTCCCTCTTGAAATCAGGATGTGTAACAACCGATTCACTCTCAAAATCAAAGTTCGTGAGCTCTTGTTGAGCAAATTAGCAGAATAACTCATCTATAAGATACGTTATTATATAATAGTAGTAGTTTATGTATATTATATTATAGTATTTGTAATATCATATGTAAATATATTTAATAATAATATGTATTACATTTATTTAATTCTAAATATATAATTTATGAATAATAAGTCTATGTATATAGTAATTTTATATATAATCATTCATTATAAATCTTCCTATAATCCTTTATAAAGATAAAGTCCTAATCTAATTATTAAACAAAATATGCATCTACCACTTTTTAACTCTGCATCACCCTAGGTTGACTGTTAGACAATGCCTTTGGCATTAAGTCCGCCTTGTACATTTTTGTTGTGCTAAAGTTAAATAAATAAATAAATAAAATATGTAATAATAACAGTCTTCAATTTGCTAGAGCCAGGATAATATTACGGTGAAAAATTTTTAATGTAAAGGCAACCTTCATTCTTTAGATTAGCAAAAATATGTCCAATCTACAATACCACTCAAAGTTAAAAACGAAAAACTACATTTCTTTATTTTCTAATTCATCCAATACCCATATCCCTTTAACAATCCAAGTGTGCCTGATGGGCTTTAATATCCAGAAGTATTTGATTTGAAAACGCAGTTACACATCTGAGTATGACCAAAACCACTAGTATATTTGTTTTTTTTTAGGCAAAGCCAAGTTATGGAGAAAATATTATTTTGGTAAGGGTAACTTCAGCGGCTCAATTTTTATGTCTTTGGGCATATTTCTGTAACCAATGAACAAAATAGCTTGTAACTTTTTAACCGGAACAGTTTAGCTTTATTTATTATTAACTGGGACAAGTTATAGTTTTTTATTGTCGTCTAAATTTAAATTAAAATATTTGAAGTGATTAATATAGCATGTCCGCTTGCCATTTTGCGGCAAAAAAATATAGTTGTCGCAATTTGAGTTTAAAGCGGCCGTGGCGCAATGGATAAGGCATCGGTCACGGTCTTACGATCGAGAGGTCGTGGGTTCAAATCCTGGCCATTACACCACGGACGTGAACTTCCTCCTAACACAAGCGAATTATGCTTAGCTGGAGGGGGTTAACTAGGATACTAGTAATTTGTATTTGCAAATTACTAGTAAGCTTTAAAAAAAATCCTTATGATAAATCGGTATAAATTATAATTTTATCAAAAGGAAATTAGTTGCTCTCTAACAAAAAACAATGCATTTTATTTAAAACTATCTCAGAGTGTTAATAACATAACGTAACATCATGCCTATAGTACCCAGCAGAGGTGTGCAACACTCACATTTCCCCTGCCATGTTTAGGTCCCATGGGATAGAGGGTGAGCCATCTACTGGGCACAATGCCATCTCCGTGCTGCTGTTTTAAAATTCCTGACGGAAAGTTGAAAAATATAACTTGAACCATCGAGGCGGCATAAATAAGTAGGTAAATAAGAAGTGTATGGCGTCAAATTCTGATTGATATGACGTATTTTATATTTATATGAACATGTGTCACAGAGCTGAAAGTAAACTAATTTTTGTCCATATAAATCAGTCAGTTAGAAGAACTCTTCCTCCCAGCTAAAAATTACTACACCCCTCAGTATTTTCCTCCTCAAAATTAAGAAAAGATACATAAACTCACTCGTTTTCCAATCTATCCAATACCCATATTCCTTTAACAAACCAAGTGTGCCCACATAAAGGACACGCCACACTTAACATGCGTTTCGCAACGTTTGCGTCACGCGGACCGGAAAATAACAAATTATACTTAAATGCACTTGCAAATGCGCGGCGTAATCGGTTTGGGGTCCAATAAATTGGTTTTTTTGTAATACTGGTTCGAATGTATCGAATTGAGCTATCGAAGTATATTTGACTATTTCAGTTTCATAACAAATCTAAGACCTTTTTTTTTGTTCATTTTTTAATAAAAATACTATTAATGTAATAATCTCACTTTATAATTTATTTTTTTAGGTAAGGTTAGCAAAATTAACGATACATTGAACACGATAGCTTCTATATTTTTCACAATAAAAGCTAGCAAATATGTTTTGTCCTTCCTGGAGTCATGAATTATCTCTATTTTCCAATGTTGTGTATTTAAGTGGTTTAAATAAGAAGGTGTAACAGATAAACAAAGTTACATTCGAAAAAAAAGGTATGTACAGTCAGCAACAAAAGTACCTAAAAACTAAATAAAATAAATAAAACAAAGTATTTTTTTTAATCTGCCATACCAATCACATTCTTCACATTTAAAACATCCCCAATATAAAATAATGTACTTATCGATTACTATTCATGGCATTATTAAAATTTGATATCATACAATTTTATTGTGTGTAGCTACTTCTGTGACTCCACAATGAATGACTACTTATAACACTAGCCTAGAACATAGTCACGACGGAAATCTATACAAAGGGATATATATCTATATCTATCTATTAGCTAAACAAAGGTACACGAAATTATCCCATAGTATATTAACCTCATTCCCACCACAAAGAATTATCCCGAAACGTCTGAAACACCATTAATCAATACATTAAAGACGCTTTGACATCATAATCCTTCACCGTCGGCGTAAATCTCACTGATTTACAATCTGAGTAAAAAAACACCGTCTAGAATGTTAAACGGGGATTTTAGAAGGTTTTTTTTTTTTATTCGGTTAAAACGAATCCAATGCGTAGTAGTAACATAGCCTAAACAATTTTTTATTATATTGTGGTAGACTCACGTTTTTGTTACGTAACCTACCTTATTAACTCCATGGCATTACTGACACGTGATACCGTGATATAGATTTTGTCGCGTTTATGTTATGTTTCCCCATACAAAAATTTGACTAAAATAATTTAAAAATCTCGCGCTTATTATGGGACTAGCATAATTATGCTAGTATCAGATGTAGCGAACCATCTACAAATTTTACAATCTGCTTTTGTGGTTTGTGAATGTTCAATAAAACAGGTGAACTATCGTTAAAGCTATTTTATTTATGTGTGAAGTAATTATTTTCAGACAACAAAATGTCAAATACTTCCTAAACAAAAAAACAAAATGTTGTTTGTAAATTATGTTTCGCATTGAAAACAAAGAAACCATTTTGTTTTGTTTTGTCATTCTCCAACGGAGCATCTAAAAATAACAAAGCTGTGGCCGAGGGCTCTTCTAAGTCATCAGTCTTTGTTCTACAGAATAAAGACTGCAATGTTTACAAACGAATGTGAGTTTCTGTGTCAACAACTCTTGAGGCTAAAAAGTCGACAAGAAAAGAAAATAACTGCGGTAATTTGTTTAGCAAACTTTTTTTTAAAAGCTTACTAGTAATTTGCAAATACTAATTACTAGTATTCTTGTTAACTCCCTCCAGCTAAGCTAAATTCGCTTGTGTTAGGAGGAAGTTCACGACCGTGGTGTAATGGCCAGGATTCGAACCCACGACCTCGCGATCGTAAGACCGATGCCTTATCCATTGCGCCACGGCCGCTTAAATACAATGCTTTAAGTAACAAAGGAATAAAAAATAATTCAAATAAAGAATAAAATTTGAAAGTATTTTCTTTCCAACGCGAATAGGGGTTTTCACATGACAACAAATGCAGCATATTACCGAATCGATTTTATAAGATAAGATGGTATTTTTTGTTTCAGATAACTGTTTTTTACTTAAATGTGGAAATGCCTAAAAAACCCTTGACACCTTCGAAACATGACATCAAATGACATAAACTAATGAACGCGGATGAAAGCGCTGTTCAAGTAGCCACATACTGGGCTAACAAAATTTGAGTTTACCGTCGACTTGAATAAAGAAGAAGACACGCGATAGACCTTACTGCGCCACTCCAGTGGAGTTAAGCGTAATATTAAATATAAAAGAGTTGCGTGTTTGACAAAATAAATATCTTTTATCTTTTTATCTTTATCTTGAATTCAAATAAAATAAATTCAGGAAAGACTTCTGTGCGCGGCTCCGCCCGCTTGGTACGTGAGTAAAAAGTAGCCTTTATTATTTCTGGGGTCATGATCTATTTTCACACCAATATTCGTTAAGATCGGTCCAGTAGATTCAATTTTTATTGTGCACAAACAAACAAACAAAAAAGCTTTCCTCTTTATAATTAGTAGAGATAAAAGTCATTTCTAGGTATGTGAGATGATCGCTCGACAAATAAGAGCTATGTTGAGAATATAGTGGAGTGAATATGTAATTTGTAGAGGAACAGGCTTTGTGGTTCCTCCACCTCAAAGGGAGGATCCTCTGACCAGGCTCGGTGGTATTGCCTGGCGGACAGCTGTCCAACGGTCGCGTATTGGAAGTTGTATTTATGTACACTTGCTGTGAACATTTCGTTATCGCGATTCAGCGCTCTTTGACAGTTGTGACGAGGGTGTCACTTCTTGACGTTGTCAATGTCAACCGTCATTTAATATGTGCGGATACCGCCACATAATTCACTTCATATGCCAAGTACCGCAATAGTTACTTCTCATTTAAATACTTCTAAGATCAAATGTAAAAATAAGTGATATTTTTACGAGCTATTGACCGACATCGATCATATTATGTAGAACGATCGTAACATTCGTACCCTACATTTAATTTTGTGCAATGGTAATAAAATGAAAGCTTATTTCATAGTGAATATTTCTAGGTAATAAAATGTAAGTGAAAACATCAGACAGTATTCCGAAATATACCAGTCTATTGATTTCTCTTGAACACACCGTTTCTTTAACCTATATATCCTGATACTTCTTAAAAATACTTGACCGTAATCTCCATAAGTACTATCAGACATATAAATTCATGATTCACTTTAATAGGTTACTTATATATCTACTGGTGGTAGAGCTCTTGTGAATGAGCTCGAGGGCGGCAGCACCACCGTCTCACCTTTAACCTGCCGCCAAATAGTAGTGCTTCCATTACTGTGTTCCGGTTTGGTGGTGAGATCAGGTCCTGAAATTACTGGCACATGAGGCATAACACCGTAGTCCTCAGCTGCAGTGACGCATCTATAATCTGCTTTTGTGGATTGTTGATGTCCATGGGCTGTACTCAACTTACCATCAGGTGGACTACCAACACATTCGTTCGTTGTGAGCGTAGTATAAAAAAAAAACTTATCTTGCACATAAATTTCAAAACATTAAAGTCTAAATTCGCTTGACTTTTAACTTCAAATTCCATTGTAAATTGGTAGAAAGGTGCTAATAACTAAGTACTGTGACGTTTTCAAACAAAACATTTGTCAAATGGGTCATGAACCTGTTCCTTTAATAGTAAAATTATGCCTGATTTCGATGGCTATTAAGAAAAATCGAGTACAACAAATTTAATTTAATTTTCCAAAGTATGCCGTCGTCTTACAAAAAAATAAATGTCGAATAAAATCCAAGTCTAGGATTATGTGGGTCAATTTAATATTATATTTACGAATATTATAATATATACAGGGCAATATTCGAATATTCAGTCCGCAAAACCGTCGTAAATTCACTTTTGACACTTTTAGTTTCAGTAATTTCAATGTGTCAACAAAAACTGAACTCCAACAACAACTAGAATTTGCCCGAATCTACCAAACATATTGCGTAACAATACATTCATCAATTAAAAACAAATGAAACACGTGAACAAAACCTGCCAGTTAAAAGCACGAATGTTTTCCAAAAACACAGCCGTAATACAAGCTATATTACACCTTATTACAATATCAAAAAGTTTAAAATGGACTGTAGAAGGTCTGAAAGTCGAAGCTCCAATTTGTGGCTGTACAGAAAGTTGCTCAACCCGACTGAAACGGGCTTCCACAATAATTGTGTTCCAACAAAGCTACTGCTTTTTCCTGTAAAACCGTTTTAAGGCTTCGCTATTAGTTGTAAAGCGGAGAGATTTTATCGGCTGGATGAGTGAAAATACTTCTGTTGAGTAAAATTTCGTTTCGATATTTCGTTTAAGGATTTAGACGACGACCAAATTACAAATCATATATCATATTTTATGTAACCTTGGCTTCTCGAACAAATATACTACTGAGCTGCTGGTACTTAGTAGGAACGAGGTATCTCTTGCCCTCACAGGACACTGCAAGCTAAATAGGCACTTATCCCGTATGGGCTATGCGGACGATGATTACTGCAAATTCTGTAAAAAGGAACCGGAAACACCGCTGCAGCTCTTTTGCGACTGCGAGCCACTGATCCATAGACGAAGCATCATTCTGGGACGCCATCATCTAGGATCCGGATGATGTCAAGTCATTCCCGATCGGCTGGCTGCTCCAATTTATGTAGGCTATTGGCCTTAAGGAGAGCCTATAATGAGGCTACAATCACAATAGACCCACGGAGGTCAACGTGAACACCCAAAGCCTCGTCCCAACAATAATAATAATAATATTTTATGTGAGGTTAAGGGCCTATTTCACAATCTAAAAGTAGCAGTTTTTCACCAAATAAATTACAACGTGACCGAATATAAACGTGACACCATGTTAAACATGAAATCGAACTCAGCAGTCACCTCAATTTGTATGTATTATACGTTATTTTTTGAGTAATTAGCGATTCTTACGGGGCTTAAGTTTTGCTTTTATTTTACAGGTGGGTACAGAAATCTAAATTTTGTTGTAGGAAGAATATATCGCTGTCATTGACTATCAGATTATATATAAAACTTTTAGTTTGAAAAATTTAAAAGTACATATATAAAACTGTGTGTAATTTTTAAACCTTTTCATACAGATCTATAGGAGTTATTTTTGTTGTGAATATAAATCTAGAGCTACTACTTGTCTATTAGTAATTTATTTCTCCAAATAATAATTCCTTCCCTACCTTCCGCACTAAGTTCTAGAATCTATAATCAATTCCAGCGCTGTCATGTAGGTCAGTTCCCACACACAGTGACCCGCTTATACAGGGTGTTATCAGTGCGGCACGGCGTCTACCGGATTACCGGCAAACGTAACATTCAAGTAACGATACATTGTTATGTTATTTTACTGGCTATACCCACACCTACGATCTTATTGTCAATATTTCGCATATTGACTGGGTTTCGTCATACTTTTTCTAGTCAAACCGATAGTATTTAATATTACAGCTCATTTTTTTTATATTTCACAACTTACACACAACGCATCTAGTCCTAAACTAACCAGAGCTTGGACTATGGGTACTAGAATAACTAATACATATAAACTTTTCTTTTGTAAAAAAATACTTATTATACATAGAAACACCCAGACTAAGACAAACCCCCATATTCATGCACATAAAGATTTGTCTTAAGCGGGAATCAAACGCGCGACCTCGGCGTCGCAGGCAGGTACACTACCCACTCCGCCAACCGGTCGTTAGGATACAGTATTGCAATAAGCACCCTAATATTTTAATCAAATGTAAAATGTATGCCAATGATTTGCGGTACTAAGGTAAAAACGAAACATAGTCATTATGAATATTAATAAAATAGTAACTGTAAAAACGTCCGTGATGTGAAAAGAAAAAGTATTATATGTATTAGTATCAGTTATTCTAGTACCCAAAGTACAAGCTCTGCTTAGTTTGGGACTAGATGGCGTTGTGTGTGAGTTGTGGAATATTTATTTATTTTATTTATTCATAATCCTTACCAATATTATAAAAGCTAAAGCTACTCTATCTGTATGTCTGTTATGCTTTCACGGCTAATCTACAAAACCATTCTTTGCAAAATGAAACCGATTGTTAAAAAGATAGTTAGAGGCCTGAGGAAGGACATAGTCTACTTTTTTATATTAGCTTTACTTGTATGTTTGTTTGTATGTAACCGACTCCTTCGGACGCTATTTTGACCCACTATAAACGTTCAGATTACATTCAAATTTTGCACACCTGTCAAAGATCGATGACAATGCAATAATTCGATTTTTTTTTTCTTTTTAATTGAAAAAAAACACTCTTACAAATAAACCTAACTAAAAAGTAGAAAATAAATAATAATAATTTTGAATTAAGAATAGTGTAAAAATTCTAATAAATATAAATGAATAATAGTGTAAATAAGAAAAAAAAAATCCAAAATGTGGAGAACTATTCTTAATTCAAAATTATTAAAATTTATTTTTTATTTTTTATTTGGTTTTCTATATAAGCGTGTTTTTTAGTTTTTTAAACTATTATTTTTATCGACATACCTGCCTACTAGTAGCTACCTAATTGTTACGAATTCCGTTTAATTAATAAACAGTTTCAGTTTTGCAGATGTCTTGTGTAACAATGCCTATGTCTAAGCATATCTGTTATATAAAGCATAAAAATATCGTCAGTCTTTGGTTTTATTAAAACAATGACTCGTTAGTCTTCAGCCACGAAGCACGCGAGGCTCTCATTAACTTAGTTTCATGGCGGATGAACTTTCTGAACAACTTTGCATATGATTTGAAATTAAATAGGGCTGTGAGGTAATTCAATTTTATTTTATATAATCGTCCAACCGTAGCCAAAGTGTTCAATTTTGCTTAAAAATGTTACTTGCGTGATTGAGTAACAAATTCGTCACTAATAATTATTTTTAGCTATGTTGATTATGAGCTACAGTAATACTTAATCTAACATGGATCGACCTCTGTTATACAATTTACTTTCTTATCTCGTTTTAAGATCATAAAAAGTTTTTGAAATAAAAATTCAAAACCGATTCAAATACCTTAAAAAAGCATTTTTTGACGCGAAAAGTCGAATAAATAGTTCTTAAATTAGGGTAAAATTACACATTTTAGGGCAACAAATCAAAAACAATTTTACTCTGAGAATTACCAGACGGGCTTTGGTGGCGACAGGGCAGACCGCGACGGCAATTACCGAATAACATGAACGCTTAGTTGTTAACAACCCTAGCCAGAAATGAGCAAGAAGGAAATTTGTAAAAAAAAGTAGAACCAAAGAAACTACCTATACCTACTGAGAACAAATTATTCAACTAAATTTTACATAGTTACTTCTACACACCAATGTAAAACACTCAATTTGAATAATAATAGCCCATTTTCTTATACATGTCCATAAAAATATTTAATACATGTACCACTACGTCCACTACTGGTCTCAGGCCTCTTTTCACGATGAAAAAGGTTAGGCCATATTCCACCGCGCTGACCAAGTGCAGATTGGTAGACTTCACACGACCTCGAGTACTTTTTAGGCACTCTCAGGCACGCATGTTTCCTCATCATGTTTTTCTTCACCGTTAGAGAGCGATAACTTAAATGATAAATACACACATTATTCTTTGTGAAGACGAATCTTTACAATTAATTGGCAGAGGTGTGTGCTTTGGGTTCGTACCTGAGACTTTTGTCTTCGCAGTCCTACGGTCTCCCACTCGGCTATCGCTGTTATTCAGGCAATTTGAATATTAGAACAATATGCTAACAATTCAAGTGCAATTGCAGTTATATTACGGACAGACAATTCTATTATCTTAGGAAATAAAAAGCTACAATGTTACAAATAATTTCGTAGAATAGGGGCAGCCCTGACGAAGACAATTTGCTACAAAAGATATAATATTGTCATGAGAATTAAACGTTCTTGAAAGTGGGACGTAATAATTACGCTTTGGTACAATAAAATTAAGTTATTCTTGCGGCAAGCTTGGTCTTGAAGTTTATAACTTATTAGTCTGTACTTAGTTTACCTAATGCCCTTTTAATTAAGGTTACATAACAAATCAAGAATCTTGAAGGAAGATCTGAGGTCCCTCCATGAGCTTTTCTGTCTATCTGTACGCAAAATAAAGTCATTATAAAGGGTAATATGCGGCTTTCACCAATGATAAAGTGATTAATATGAAAGGCTTAAGTATTTATTTGTCGAGATTATCGACGTTCTATGTAGGTGATTTTTTTTTTAAGAAGTAACCTAATCAATTGTCGTGTTTAAAAAAATATAGAATATCATGATTTTAGTTCAATAATTGCATTCAGTACAAATTATACTACCTTTTACTAAAGATATTTAATTCTCTGTCTAACTTACAAATAAAGGAACTGCAGACTGACCTAGACAATTCCTTAACTACCTAGATTTATTCTAGATCAAGGTTTTAGACTTCCTACCTAACGAACCGGTCTAGGCTATGTTGTAACCTGATTTAACTGTAGCGTGATTAACTTGAATTAATCACAATTGATAACGTTAACACCTTTTAACTAAACGGAATGTAGATGGAAGAGTTTTAAGGTAACTGGTAGGCTAAATTATTATTTATTAAAAAAAAAGCTATGTTATGTCAAACATGGAAATTAGTCGCGGCACATTTTATGCGGAAAATAAAGAATTTGGTATACGTAATTCCATTATGCTTTGTTATTAATACTTCTTTGACACAACTTCAATCTATCTCTATCTCTCTCTATCTCTATCTCTCTCTATCTCTATCTCTCTGACCACTAGACCATCGAAGAAATAATTTAATTTTCATCTTGTTAAAAAAATATTTAATTTAGGTACCTCTTCCAGACGCATTAGTTACGGAAAAACGTTAGACCACGATCAGTAAATCATTAGATTTCATAATATAACTTACATTTATTACAAAGCTCGCAGAAACAGATATTTTTTTGAATTACTTTAAATAATTTTCTCTTTCGATATTCATTAAAAATCAGATCGGATCATTGTCGCAAGTTAATAAAAAGTATAGAAAAGAAAAGTGAAGCATCTGCCATCCAAAACCAGCGATAGTCACTACATATTCATACTAAACTACAACAACAAAGCCTTCAGGCTTACCGTAGTCACTTTTAGTCTGAAAATGAGAGATTAAAAGCTAGGTCAATAGCATAAAGCCAGACTTTATTCACGTAGACACTACAAACGCTACGCCGAGGCCGAGCGTAGCAAATTGTAGCAAATATGATGCTACGAATAGCTATAAATTTTGCAGTTTTTGTGTATAGGTTTTGTGGGTAAATGTATTGTTTATTTTTATTATTTAGCCTGAATTCTATGGTCTAAAATACCTTGGTTTGTATGTGTACTGTACAGCGATTCAGCAACGCTTTTGGTGTTAAATTTAGAATTTTAAAAAACGTTCATCATATCTTAAAATATTTCTGTTTCAAAACAAAATTTTATACTGAATCACCAAACCGTTACAGATTTTATATGGAAAGTGGGCACAAGCGAATCCCATAGGAAAGTCCATAAACGTGATGAAAATATAGTAAGGTTATGGAGCCCTTGTATACAGTATTCATACAACTTCAGCCATAAAATAGGACCAACTTCTCAGTTAAGCTTGTAGTAAAATCTTTAGTACGTAGAAGCTTTCATTATTAAACATAAACAAGACTGAAGGCTAGTTGCACTCGTTTCTTATAAACCTATTTCAAACGTGTTTGTCAAATTCCCAAAAAGATAACTGACAGTTTATCAGGATCTGGTAAAATTAACATAACAAAACATAACATCACGCCTATATACCCAGAAGTGTAGCAGATATAGCATCTACACTTCACCCGTTGTTTTAGACCCCATGGGGTAGGGGGTGAGTCTATTAAATTTCCTCACGGAAAGTTTACAAATTACACTTTTGCCTGACCCGGGCATCAAACTAGAGTCCTCGTGGTTAGCGATACATAAATTATACGGCTAGACCAACAACTCGTATTAAAATACCAAACTGGTATTTTAATATAATCATTAAGTGAATTATTTAATAAACCAATGCCTCAAAAACTTTCTGTAGATGACAATTAATGAACTGTAATCACCACCACACAATCTTAGTCTCATACCTATATCAGTGGATTAAAAATGTTTAAGGAATAAACAGTAAGGCAGTAACCAAGAAACAGTTAAAATTATGGGACCGCCAGGATTTGAACCTGCTACCGCTGCATACCGGGCAGCCGATTTAACCACTAAGCTACGGTTGCATTTTGCCAGGACCCTTAATTTCTCAACTGTAAATTACGTCATTACAAGACGTCACGTTCATTCATTTGTACCTATCTTAAGTAGGATATAATATAATTCGCTAAGCATGGTAAACTTTGATTGCACCTACCACTTTTACCATCACCTACTATCAGACAATGCCTCAGGCATTAGATCCGCCTTGTACATACTTTTGTTCTAAATTAACTTCATATAAATAGATAAATAAATGCTAATAAATAATCAATAAATAAGGCAGTATCCAATAATCCTCTATGAATATACATAGAGAGGTGAATGACCGGATTAAATCTGTACCAGTAAATCCCCGTAGGCTTCGCTGCTATTATCAGGATTCTGAACTAAATGCCTACGAAATGTGGGCTTTAGATATCGCCCCAAATTATTCATGATAACAGAATTTATTTAGTATAGGTTTACAAAATTATTGGATAACATTTTATTACTTACGCGTTTGGTAAACGTAACATACGAAAATAATTGTAACTGATTAGTACCTAGAGCGTTTGATTTAATTTTATATTACACTAGCGGCAATAAAAAGTTAGTATGTAAATGTAGGCATTTTAGGCTATAAGTTATCCGTGAGTAAAATTCCATCAAATGCCGCGTTAAATAGTAATCAAAATATTTTGGACAAATTCCTGTATGGCGGGGGTAATCACTGACATACATTTCACGCACACAAAGCACGCCCATAGTCAGAACAAACCTTTGCGGATAACACAAATAATTGTCTCGTATGGGGATCGAATCCACAACACCAGCACAGTGTAGAGCGGTTAGAAGATCGCTTAAACCACTGCGTGTGCACTCCACGTAATTTACTATTATTAACCGACAAAAAAAAAGGCGGAGGTTCTCAAATCAACATTTTTGGCACCGAGTCAAAATTAGTGAGATATAATATTTCATAGTTCATGTTACTAAGTTCAATACCCAAGACCTAATGTTTACTTATTTTTTACTTTTTAGTTCTTTTTCGTCGGTTTAATTTTTTGTTAATATTTTTTTTTTAATTTCAATTTAAATGCTTACGAACTGAAACACATAAATTATATTAGTAGACAATAGAATTAATTTGACGTAAGTATCACTAACGCAAATCACCGGGTTGCAAAGCTGAAGTGGCAATGGGCAGGGCACATAGCAAGTAGAACAGATGGCCGTTGGAGCCGAAAAGTTCTTGAGTGGCGGCCAGGCAGGCGCAGCGTGGGTCGCCCCCAGCTAGATGGACGGATGATCCGGTTAAGATCGCAGGGTGCCGTTGGCTTCAGGCGGCTCAAATCCGTGCGTTGTGGCGAAAGTTTGGTAAGGCCTATGTCCAACAGTGGGCGTCGTTGGGTTGAAATGAAGATGATCACAATTATACCCATTAATCACCTTGAGATTTGAAATTGACCAAGATTAGATTCGAAATTGACCAAGATTGATAAATTCTCTGCGTAACATTTTATCTGTGTACACAAATAAACTATTCTCTGTTTTTTCCTACCAACATTATTCTTTGCCTCGGCATTTCGCTCATGAATAGTAGATGTAGGTAAATTTATTTCATAACTTCATTGTTCCTTATAGCTTTATTTCGCATAAGCTTTCAGTATTAGCATAAGCCATAAAGGTTAACGTTTATAAGATTGTTATTTATGAAACTGGCGAGTTGAAAGCATAACAATTTATTAACCCACTTCAGCATCATTTAACATAATATACAAAACATAACAACACGCCTATTATAATTCATTAAAATGTGGCAGAGGTGTTCGGTTAGGTTATTTGTGAACTTTCCGTCAGGAAACCATATACCAAAACACTATGCCCGACCCGGGAATCGTACCAGAGGCCTCGCGGTGAGAGACGCTAACCACTAGACCATTGAGGAAGTATATAGCACCATCTAAACACATAATAATAAACATAAACTTGATTCTTCTTCATAGATATGATGATAATTAACAAAAAAGTATAATAATTTTCCATGTAATAGCAATATTCATTAATCTATACTAAAGCCTACGAAACAAGATAAATTTATGTTATTACAAATCACACGAATATAAATTCTATTGCTTTGTTATTTAAGTTGATTTTCGTATAATAAAAACTGTTAAAAATGTCCTAAACAATCTCAATTGCAATAGAAATTAAACTTTATGGCCTGTGAATTGGGTTTATAATTGTTAATCATGAAAATTATCTCGTTTCGTTGTCTGAAGTGTACTAGTATCTATTTAGAACTATCTATCAAACATACAAGCGCCGTAATAATCTCTTATGTATTTAACTTTGCAATATTCGTATGCTTCTCCCGGAGCACTGGAACGCAGCCTTATTCTTGTGCACGATAAGTTTCTTATGAGTTTATAACTATAATTTATGCAATAAAAGTATTATTATTATTATTATCGTATGGTATCATATACAGGTACTTTCAACAAAGTTGATATATGACCCATTCGACAAACATTTCCTTTGAAATTGTCAAAGTTGTTAAGGTTGACTTAAGTTTTTTGAAATGTTTATACAAAAATGGCATTGATCTGGATCATGGATCTACTTAATTGATAGTATATTAATTTATTATTTTGTTTTTGCCAAGTGGATAAAGGCCAGACATTATTATATTGTAGGTAAACTGATATGTATTGATAGATAGATAGAGAAAGACGTTATTTGCACATCAAATTTGTAACAAACATACAAAGAAATAGATACTTAAAACTATAACATACAAAGGGCGGCCTTATCGCTCGACGTGATCTCTTGCAGGATAACTTTAAGATGGACATAATAGAAGGGATATTTATGTATGTACATTTTAGGTATAATATGTCAAATATTTTTATCAATCCTAGTGTATTTTTCTGGATTGTAATTTTTATGAAATAGACATATTTCGACCATGTCATTTTGCGATTTAAATATAATGCGAAGTAGAGATTATCAATCGAACCCAGGATAATCTCTGTTGCGTAAAAACAAAACATAAAATGCTACTATTCCATACATCATCATACATATTTATCAAGATAGAGATCCGCAAGCACGTACAGATATAAATTAATAATTTATGGGTTCAGGTAGGAGCGGAGTCCATTTAATCAGGAACTTCTTAATGTTAGACGCACGTTATCCGAATTTATTGACCCTAAAAATAATATTATATGTTTTAACAAATGTAATGACATAAAGATTATCGAAAGGCTAATGTGAAAAAATTAAACATGTAATTTCATCTCTCTGACACTAGCTGTCAGACTTACCGCGCAGCGAAGTTAGCTACAATGCGCTCACGCTACGCACTTCACTTCGGTCAAAAATGTCACCCGGTATACATAACCTAACATAACTTAATATCACGCCTATATAACCCAGAAGGGTGTGGCAAAGGTGTACAACTCCCACATTTCACCTGCTATGTTCAGGTCCCATGGGATAGGGGTGAGCTTATCGCCTTTCACCGGGCACAATTCCAACTCCGTGCTGATATTGTGAATTTTCTGAAGGAAAGCTCACAACTAACACTATACCCGACCTGGGAATCGAACCCGGGACCGCGAGGTGAGAGGCGCATACGCTAACCAGTAGACCATCGAGGCAGTCTTCAATCTACAGTTTTATTAAACCCGTATTTGCTAAAGCTAAAGCTTAGCGCTAAACTTGAGTTAACCACGTTTTGGCTCAATCGGCACTAAAGCGTTACATTGGGATTAGCTGAAAATTGGATATCTGTAAATGTAATATATGGTCAGCTATAAAAATGTTTCTATGCAAAACCTGGCACGGCTAAGATAATTTCTTTGTCAACTATTTTTTGTGTCTTTTACGTGACTGTGTAATTTGGTATCGACGAACCTCAACTA
Organism: Hypena proboscidalis; assembly: GCA_905147285.1. Lineage (NCBI taxonomy): Eukaryota > Metazoa > Arthropoda > Insecta > Lepidoptera > Erebidae > Hypena > Hypena proboscidalis. The sequence goes on along the minus strand of LR990130.1, from coordinate 19,289,604 downwards.
ATCATTGTTGTTTTCTCCAAAATAATGTCCGCTTCTCGAATCAGTCGCAACAGTCGTGTTAGTTCTGCAGCAAAAAAAGGCCAGAAATCATATTTATGCTCGTAACCAAACTAATTTAACAACTACGATCCTTACATGTACAGTACATTAACTTCGTCTTTTACATACAGTTTTCAACACTAAAAGACGTGCAGGACAAGACGAACGGTCTAATAGACCGGATGGGAGACTGTTGGGAACCCATGATGTCAAAGATCAAGGTTGACAATAAACAGTTTCCAGAAAGAAATCATCGACTAACAGCTATTTATTCTTCAAGGAATATTTGTAAGTATTGTAACTTTTATTTCTTGGAATTTAGTTGAATATCAGTATTTTACGTGGAGCGACTGCCATCAGACCTCCACAACCCAGTACGTGGTGATACGATACTCTTAGTGAGACTAGTTGTCAGACATTCTGGCCTCTGACTACCCGTAACGACTGCCATAGATGTCCAAATGGGAACCGGGATCGACGGCTTAACATGCTCCGCAAGGCACGAAGGAAAACTCGTTATGTTAAAGATAGTCAGCCATCCGCGGCCGACCGCGGTTGGCATTGCTTAACCTGCAAGATCGTTCGGCCCGTTACCAATTTTAATAGATTTATTTACAATGAGGATTTGAAACGAAAACGCGACGATCAACCTATCGTTCCAACATGGAAATGTTTGTAAATAAAGTTGAATCAAAACAAATATGTAGGTCAACCAAACAGTTACATTTTTACAAGCTATTTCGGAATGAACTTGTAAACAAAATGCAAGCTTTTGGGGCTCTTATATCCACTTAGTTACGATCCTCAATCGTTTTATAGTTTTTGTAAAGTAAACGTCAGAATGCATTCTTTGTTGGAATATACAGGGTGTCTAATTAATCATACTGCTAAATCCTAAACTACCAACCTCTTCTTACTCTGTATGTCTGTGAGTATGCATGTCTGTCTGTAACGCTTTTACGGCTAAATTACTATACCAATCTTAATGAAAATTGGTATAGCGATAGTTTAAGACTACTAGGTACATTGAATGACACACCACGCCGCGTGCAAAAGCAAGAAATATATTTTTATACTCGTATTTGTATTATTATAATATTGTCACCATTTACGGCCATCTTTATACCTAATATTATAAAAACATCCCGTAAAATAGAACTCGGTGGCTACATGGTCGTGGTACGATGGCAACAAAGTACACCAAACGTTTTAATCATTCATTAGTCAACAACAGTAAAACATGTCCGTTTAATTAAACAACAACAGACTGTGACAATGTTGACAAAATGAGAATTTCTCAAATTGTTTTGTTGCTATTTATCGTAGACTAATGTAGAAAGTGCTATCACATGATAGCAGTAAATGATGAATGAAATTACTAGTATAATGTAAATTTAATGGAATTTGCTGTAACCACAACTTATATAATAAATATTTGGTTGCGGTAAGCGAATAGAAAATAAAGGCTATTTTGAATATAATATTTATAATTGAAATTTGAAACCACAAGTTCCAAACGTGGTAAGTATTAATTTCCAGTAAATCAAAATTTTTTTACGTAATAAATATCTTCACAATATCGAACAAATTTAATGTTCGCAATGTTCCATTTATTTGGCAAACATTCAGTTTTTTAGTATTCCATAAAATACTGTTATACTGCACAGTACTGTAATAATTATAAAATGGAAAATGAATTTACAATTCAGCTATATAAAGCATTTGCTTTATGGGTAGGGAGGCCTTTGCCCTGCAGTGGGACACTATATGCTTGTAAAAAAAAATATGCTTTATATAAATTAATTGGATATTCATTAATATAATTTATACCGGTGGCAACGAATACTGACCATGTATGGGTTATGTTTTCACTAATCTCGCATCCACCCTGTATAATATGTACACTAAACTCTAAAAGTTTAAAAGGATGCTCACGATTTCAATTTCACCCAATATAGATCGGTAGCATTATTAGACCAGTCTAGCGTCAAGTATATCTTCTTTAGGAGAAGAAATAGCTCGTTTCCGAGATATACGACTATGTCAGATTGACAGATGCCAGTAAGTGTTCCACTTTATAATTTTGGACACGAAAAAGTCTGGCATTCACCCAAATTGAGGACGACTGCAAAAATGCAGTTGGCGCAATATTTAAGTTAAATCTGTAATGAAGCGATGGCAGAAGCTGCCAACAACATCATCGGGCCAAGCTATTAACTTGTCTACTCATGCTATTTATGCGACAGATGTGTTTGCTAAGTTAATACAAGTTAGCGTAGATTCTTTTAGTTCAAGTAGGTCAATGTTTTTTATAGGCCGTTAATTTTGACCAGTTCAATATTTTAACAGAGTATCGTAGATATGTATAAACCTCCAAAAATTCCAAGAGGCGGTTGATTTTTTTTAATAAACTAGAGACAAAATTATAGATAGATAGATAGATAGAAAATAATTTATTTGTACATAATTTCACATGGAAAAACTTAAGAGGTAACACAAAAGGAAAGTAACAGAAAAAAATGTACAAAGGGCGGCCTTATCGCTTAAAGCGATTTCTTGCAGGCAACCTTAGGATGGACATTTCGGAAAGAGAAAATAAAGCGGTAGTTTATGCTTAGATAATTAGAGATTATTTGCAGTTTATATTTAACAAGAATTGTTATATAATATATTATATCAATAAATTACATATTATAAAATATATATAAGATATATAAATATGTCATAATATATATATATATTATTATACCTACCAATACATAATACTATAAGGAAAGAAAGCTGTACCTTATTCGTTTCCGTTAAGTTGATAAGTATTAGATAATGACATTTCTAACACAGAGAAACTTTGTGGAATGTCAAAATTAGTCAATAGGTAGGACTATTATAAAGTTAAATAAATACCTATGCTCGACGTTTCGAAATGACTTACATCATTCGTGGTCACGAGCCGACTGGGGAAGCGCAGCATATTCTCCGTGAAGCGCGGGTATTGTCCACTAACATTGAGTTCATTGTATCATTTTTGAAAAATGTTCTCGAATCGCGAAAGTTTTGAGACATATAGAAGGGTAACTATATTTACTTTCTAGTTCTTGACGGAATGTCTTTAAAGAAAGCCTGTCATCTGGATCAGCGCAATCCAAACAGACCACAAAAACGGTAGTCAGGTGTACAATGTACTTATAATACGTGACCAAGCGCTTAGCTCACTTTCATGACCAAAGAGATGGGTAGGTCATCTTCCACATTTCTCTGTTCATAGCGTTTCTTCATCCTGACTTATACTGTTTCCTGACTGTTCCGTTTCGTGGAAAAATATACTGTTATATTTTTTTTCACATTTTTATATATGAAAACGTACCCGCTTTGCGTTTGTTACTTACACCAACCAATCATCACTCATGTGGTGGCGAGGACCGCAAACGAAATATTTTACATATTGCCATAAATTTGGTTTCACTACGCTACATAAATACCAAGGCAAATAGTTGACATAGATTTGGTTTCATCACATTAGGAATATAAATCATACTCGTAGTCCTTTTGCAAACGAAGTTTAAATAATTTAGCATACATAATATAACATCACGCCTATACAACCCAGAAGGGCGTGGTAGAGGTGTACAACACCCACATTTCACGTGTTATGTTTAGGTCTCATAGGGTAGCGGGTGCCATCCACCGGGCACAATTCCAACTCCGTGCAAAATAATATAGCTTTATTATAAATGCCGTTAAATAGCAGTTCTAACTTAACTATTGTATTTTTTTATACAACGTATGTAGCGATTGGATGTATAGTCAGGTATCTAAAACCCGTAGATATCAACAATTCATAAAAGCAGATTGTAGATCAGATGCGTCTACTCATCTCTTTTATAAGATAATTTAATTAATTAATTACTTATTGCTGTTATAGGAATGCGAGTCTGTTAAGTAATGCGTTACTCGGGAAATTATGAAATCATTAATTTGAATTGCAGTTTTGTAATGTTTCGATTGAAAAGCCTATGGAATATATCATGTAATCAATCATTTTCGTCCTCAGTCAGAAGGATAAAGTTTAAAAGCTTTTTGTCGAATCTTATTCGATAGCCTTGATGTCAAAAGTAAACTTGGATGTGGTAAGTTAATTCATTTGCAACGTATTTTGTGCTATGACATGGTTCAAAACATAATACCCCATTTATTTACGTGTGGCATGGCAGTCAACTATAGACCCAGAATAAATTTTCAAATAAGTTGTCAAACCGCACCAAAACTAATCTTCCCCAGTAAGAGATTCACCTCTCCTTAGCATATTATGCCATTTTTTATGTAATACAAGAGAATAGAATAGTACATCAAGATTGATAAATTATTTTTTTACAAGAAGGGATATAAAAGTTATACTATAAAAACGTTATGTCTTACAAATTGCGCCAAACAATATTGCCACCAGCGAAATAATTCTCGCTCGCGATCCAAATATATTGTCGCTCTATGACATAACATTTATCCTCGTATGTTTGTTCGTCTGTTCACATAAACACGCTTGTTTACTGTGTGTATGGAGGAATAATATTGTTGCTACCCGCGATACTTCGCAACAGGCGTATGTATAAAATATATTTGTATCGAATTTGCGTTTTTCCATTTGACGACACGGCGACCTCGATTCTTTCTTCTCGCGTCGTATCGTGAGGCTTCAGGCAACTGGGACCGCAATTAACTGGACCCACGGGATCAGTTGCCGGATTACAAAAAAAATATTATTTTTCTTCCGTCAACTGGGACCACCAAAAAGTAACTGGGACACACACAAGTAATCTATTGTCCAAGCCACAAGTGGTACAGTCAACAACAAAAATAATGTTCGCTAAAATAGTTAATATAGCGTTACGTGCATGTCGTGTATACCTTTTAGATACAACACTAATCCGTGATGGTAAATCAAAAACTCTTTTGGCTATGGGTAATGGGTTGCCAAACTGCAATATAATGCACCATAGTTTGGCAACTCATTCCATAATAATAATTATTAAATTTTACTGATATTCTTTGAAATGTTAATATAATACAAAATAAATATTCTAAACGTATGGGCTTATTTCGCATGTTATGTATATGTTACGGTGAATTTAAGGTAACTGGTGCGTCGTGCCCAATAAATGACGTCAGAGACGTAGGTTAATTGTTTGCTTGTGGTCCAAGTTAAGGAAAACTGTACGTATATAATATTAAATTTAGTGAGTGGCACGCGAGCGTTGCGCAAATGATGTCGGCCGTTGGTGGGAGAACGAGCTCAACGGCGGCAACACCACCGTCTGGCCTTTTTAACACCAAGCCACAGATTTTTTTATCAATAGCAACGGTCGTAGAGCTCCCTACTAACCGAACTTCGACCTCTCCGCGGACATCCATGATAAGATATGACCGCTCGAAACCGTTCACCCACCCGAGGGCGCCTCAACCATCATCTCGCCGGTTTAGACGACAAGGATGAACACGAAGATATCGAAAGGAATGGGCCGTCGAACGGCGGCGACCTGGCGTGTCCGAGTCGAACCAATTTCAGTTTTGCCAACTACACCACCGTCGATGAACTATGCGATCGATCCGATATGATCGCAAGCAGTCCCGCGTGTTTCTTCTCGAGCAATGAGTATTGCACGGGTAATGTATACAACGGTCTATGTTCGGTGCATTCCAAAATATTGTACCGCAAGTTTGAGACGTGCCACGACCAAGTATCCAAGTACAAGCTGATTTGGCCCGTGGCAACCAAGGGTTTTCGGGAACCGAAATTTGTATTTCCGCTACTCTCGATGTTGGGTCCGACGGATCCAAAGGATATTTTTATTAACCACGAGTCTTTGGAGGTGGAGGAGCATGCCAAAAATTATCTGTCGAAGGGTAGCCAGCCCGACTTGGACACTGCCGTGCAGCGCAAGTTTGTCAACAAGATGATGTTTTTCCATTCGGGGCACAACGGTTGGCTGAATCGTCACATCTCTGAACTTTCGGATCGCATCGTGGCCGTACACTTTAGCGCCAGCTACGTGCCGACGACGCGGTTTGCCAAGAAACTATATGACCGGGCGCAGTCGGGTACAGATTCGGCCGCCACGACACTGCCGGGTGTGGGCACTATAAAGGCTGTCATGGTGCGCCTGACCGAGTTTGGAAACCTGCTAGACATTTTAAATCTGGCGTCCTTTCTACCGAGTCAACATTATACGCGAGACCAACACGTCAAGGTGTTTGTACCGAACGTGTGCATAATCGACGGCTACATTTGCTACGGGCTAGGAAATGGCGTACGCGGCCCCGCATCCGACGCCAAGGAGTACTACTGTGGCCACGAGATTGTCGATTCGGTCCTCAACGACATCAAGCGGACCACGCATCGTATAGTTTCACCGCTCCTTCTCGACTCGGTGGCGCCACAGTACTCCAACTTGTTGCACATTCAACAACCAGTGGGACGCAACAACGTCGTTCAAGTACCCAGTAACATTGGCAGCGATCTTACCGACTGGGCCTTGTCCGACGCGTGGCAACAACTACCGCAGCGTTAATTGTACACATGACGTTTAAAAAAAACAACATAAAATGACATGAATATATGACTGTTTAGATTAAAACCTTGTATTGATTATTTTACTTTTAATTTTAAATGTACTTTATATACTGAATAAATAATTTGATTTGATATTTTATGTCTGTCTTTTTTATGTCACCGCGCTACCTGTTTCATAATGTAGGAGGAGGAGGAGGATAAGTGGTCACATGGCGACGGATCTAAAGGAACATTTAGGTCGTTTCGCGGCCACCTTTGCGTCGGACCCCAGGAGCCCTCGAGTGGTCACAGAGCTATTGGATTTGTGCCGCATATTGACATTCGACGCTCTGAAGGAGCTGCGCGACGACGTAGAGTTTCTCGACTACTTTGAAAGCTTCTACACGGTCTTGACCAATTATGTGTCGCACAAGATGGCGACGGTGATGATGAGCAACACCACACCACCACCGTCGCCATCGTTGTCGCCCGTATCGGACCAAGTCACGCGCGCGGTTCTATTGAGCTGTTCCTTTAAGAGGTACACGGAGACGTCGGTGGCGTCATCGGGACTATTAAACTCCGCACCGGTGCCGTCTCTACCCGCGGCTAAAGTGACGCCTTTTTTACCTACAATGGTGTGGAATCAATGGCTACTCGGCGGTACTAAACTACCCGAAAAGCCCTGTTATTACGAACTACCTCTAGATTTCAAGATATCATTCGGTTAAAGGAAACACACAGTATTTTTTGTCACAATAAAGGTTTCATATTTATTTATTTATAGTTAATTACAACGACTTTGAGCTTTTTTAGAACATGTTACCTAAAAAAAATACAAATATCATATAAAAGTTACAAATTAAACAAATTTATTTTATTTTAAGAATCACTAGAATATAAACAATATTAGAGGAAAAAGTAACTTAAAAAAAAATTATAATAACAAAACTTAGTCCAGATCACAAATACACTTCAAAATAGCGGACCTTAACCTACTCAATGAGTCGAAGTGAACATCAATTATTTGATCACTAACAAATAACTTTAATATATACAATTATTGGTTATTATTACTATAAGACTTGAATAAAGGTGCACTCGGTTTGCGGTAGGATAAACATTTGACAACTGATATCGGCTGCGGTACACCCGCTCTCATCATCTCGCGTTTCCAAATGTCGAAAAACGTCTGCGCAGAGATGATTTTGCGTCGACGCGGTGCGCCACTCCCGGCCGCGTCTTTATCCAAGACGTCGACGTCGTCGCGGTAGAGGGTGGGTTTGATAAAAAACAACAAATCACGACAACCGTCTTTGTCGTATATTCCGGGGACGGGGCGAGCGTCGTAGGCTAGCGTCACTCGTTTTAAAGCGGCCACAGCAGCGACCGAGTAGGTGTCGTGCGCACCGTCCTCCACGACAAACGAATAAGTTATGTTGTTGCTTGACAACAACACCGCCTTCTCCTCGGCTACGAGGCCGGCTGATAGACCATCGTCTTCAACGCTGCAAGACGCCATCGTAAACGCTCCGATCGAACGCCTCGGCGAGCTGTTGACGTCGAGGGCGGCAGCGGCCGGTCGACACCAAGGGACGTTGTCGTGCCAACTGTCCTTTGTAGATCTGTTGCGGCCTGTGGTAGACTCGGCTGCGACCGTCGATATGTACGCCGAAATGCTGATTGATGGGTCGGCGTCCAGATTGAATCCGGTGGCGCTCATCAACAAGTACGGGTCGCGCGTCAAGACGATGCGAGAGCTCGACTCGTTTCTCCTGTGGTTACAATTGTTGCGGTCCGAATGCAAAGTGACGTTGCGCGTCGATCAAAACAAGCTCGCGTTTGACAGTGAAATGTGCACCGAATTTGTCAACCCGCTGATGGACGCGTTCGTTTCGTACTTTAATAAACCCACGTCGCCTCCGCGAGTCACCGTTTCTTGTCAAGGTGGCGACGCCAGCGGTTCTGAGACAATGCCGGACGAACAAGACACACGCGTAGATAAGCTGTTGTTTGATTACGTGTTTCGTAAGATTGCAGCCAACGAAGGTAGACGAATAAACTTACAAATATCTAATCATCTGACGTCTCAGCAGATGACGACTGATAACCACTCGTGTCCACAGCTTATCACCACACCACCACCACCACCACGGACGTCGGCACCGCCCGAGGTTATCGCAAAGTATCTCGACGACACGGCCACCGCTAGTTTGGTGCACATGGAACTGGCACAAGTCTATCCTAAGAGTTACTTTTGTCGTATAGTGGCCGGCCAATCTTAACACACACACACATTCTCAAAGATGTAAATGTAAACAATCTTCACCGCCGCTGTTTCCAGAGTGATATGATAGTATTCGTTTAATTTTTATCTGAGAGTCTCCACAAAATTTGTCTATGCGAGTGCGTACAAACTCTAATCGATCGGTGCACACTTTAAATTCCAGTATATCGTAGTCAGACGCGAGTGCGTCGTAATCGTTGTTTTTACCGCCACTGGATGGCGGAAAATCATTTATTATTGTCTTGCCGTGGTTTGCGGCCAACTTTTTCAGTCGAGGTAGGCGATGACGTTCCACTTCGATTGTATGATTCAGTTTCACCTTGGCGATCCGTTCGTCTCTCGTGAACACGAGTAATCCGTCCACGTCACCGTGCGCCGAGACCGAATTGGACGACACACTCATTACTACTTGGGCGCCTTGTGGTTGCGACGGTGCTGGAACAAAATAAAAGGTCTGATAAGGTGGCTGTGGTTTTGGGAGCGACGATATATCAATGCATCCCAACGGAAGCTCGCAAACAGGCCGCTCTGCCCACGCCGAGAGCAGATTGATGGCTTGACGCTGGGAGCATTTGTGGAATTTCATCTTGGCGTACGTGTCCGTAGCCGCCGACTGGTCACCACCACCACCACCACCGCCGCCGATGGGCCACGCAAACGTGCCGAGCGCGAGCGGTCGATGCGCAGTAAAAACACCGAGTACGTCTACTATAAACAACTCTCGCGGTCGACCGGTGGCGTCTACGTCGGGTAGCAACTCTACCACTACTAGATACGTTCCGTATACGTCGTCAGGTATAATACCGGTCATGTCCAACGTTCCTTGGCTGTGAAGCGTCACCAGTTGGTTGCCGACTACGACTCCTTTGGCTCGAACGCCGTTCAATTTCAGAGCCACATGTTCAGCGCCCGAGACACGAGTGCAAGCACCACCCACCGCGGCCGCGGTGTAGGTGTTACGACAGGAGCTGTTGCGGGGCGCCACCTCGATGAAAGAGCGAGACCCGTGCATCGGCAAGCTTTGGTACAGCGCGGCGTACGAGATTTTTTTACCCTTGACGGTCCAGTGGCGCAGTTGCGAAACCAACCAAGGGGTGATGACGGCTACGGTCGCGGCCGCGAACGATTCCAACGTCGCGGCGGCCGCGTCTTCGCACTCTACCTGAACGCTATACTTTTCGGCGCGGCCGTGGCGCACGTGATGGTTTAACGCCAAGCGAAGACGGAGACCGGTTTTTGCGTCTCGCACGTGGCGCAAACGCTGTACAATCTTGTACGGGGGGCAGTGCGCCGTCGCTCTGGGATGATGTAAGTCGTCCACGCGCCACGCCAGTTCTTCGAGTAGCGTGGCGTCCTCTACGTCGTACTCGGTCGACTCTGTGTGGCGCACCGGCCACAGATCTTTGTCGCTGTCGAGCGCTATCAGAGCGTGTTTGGTTGTAGTGGTCACTTTCACTTGGAACCGGATGGCATCCCGCTCGGGTTCGATCAGACGTCGCACACACCACGCGTCGCAGTCGCGCGGAATGCTGTAGCGGTTGGCGATGGCTTCGTCCGAGGTCATAACGTTAGCGATGCGGGTGTCACCTTTGGGTGACACTGACTTTTCGCGGAGGGTCCATGGTGCGCCACCACCATCACCGCCGCCAGCCCGGTCGAAGAAAATTTGTATTGCGGACGCGGGAATATCATCGAAATGAATGGAATACTCCACCTCAGTAGTCATCTCGTTAGATAATAAATTAAAATGAGAGCGTAGACAACTGTGCGTGTGTGTTTGTGGTGATCGACTGAACGATTTCCCTACATATAATGAAATACCGTACGGCTGGTTCGAACCAGCCGGAATACGGAAAGTGGCTGCGCATGTTATGCATGATGCAACAGAAGGTGGTGGTGGGGGGCAGGGGTGTATATATAGTAGGACACTCGGACTCGTCGAACATTAGTGTTCGCGTGGTTGCAACGGTGCACACACAACTTGTAGTAACCGAGGCGTTCTGAACTGCTGGTTCGATGGCTTCTTCTGACAACAAAGATGTAATGGATCACATTACAGACGGCAACCGTTTTGATTTGGGTGACTTGGAAGACGACCTTCCCAAGGAGGACCCCTGCGCGATGAACGTCACCTTGGCACGGGTGGCGCCAAAGGAGGTGGAAGCAGCAATTGGTCGACGCCGCGAGTTATCATGTTTTCTGGAAAGAATTACGGAAGAATCCTCGCTCTGTGTGTGCCCCCTGTACGCGTTAAAACTGTACGAACTGATCGCGGACAATTACGACGAGTTGCTCGAACTACTTGTCGCGCCCACTACCAACAAGCCCCGCGTCGAGCAAGACTATGACGATTCGGATAAACTGCGACAGGCCATCTTCAAGAAGTCGTACGCCGCGTCGCCCGAGGAGCCCATGGAGTTTATGTTCTTTCGAGTGGCGGCCATGACCTGCGCCTACGAATGGGTTGAGACCACGTCCATGTACAAGATGCTAGCCGACGGTGATATTATTTTCGCTACGTCAATCATGCACACGGCGGGTACGAGCCACTTTAAACTTGATTCTTGCTATGTAGCATCCATACCCAAGGATATGACAGATTGCCACCGCCACTTTTTACCCAACGTTTATTCGATAATGGCCGATCGCGGCAGTCTTGGAATAAATCTAGACTGTCTGTCCACCGGTGAGAGGGGTGTGCGACAATATTGCGACTTGTTAGAATCGATCGTTACGATGACCGCTTCCACAGAAAGTCGCTCGAACGCAGTGAACGTCAATCTCTCCATGTGGCACGAGGAGATTCTTTCTTTTATAAAAATGCAGAGGTCCGAAGAGAGATACCGCCCGCCGACCAAGTTGTTCCAAACGGTGTGGATACCCGATGAGTTTATGAAGGCCGTGAGGCAAAACCACTACTGGTACATGTTTCCCGGAGACAGCGAGACGGCCGAGTTTCTGAAAACCAGCACCGCGGAGACGTTTCCCGTCGTGTACAACACGGCCATTCGCAACGGCAAAGCCACCATGAAGACGCGCGCTCGCGTACTCTTTCACGAGCTACTCAAGAGCATTATGTTAACTGGCGGACCGTCCGTCATGTTCAGAGACAACGTCAATGAGTGTAACACGCACGATATGTACGGTCCCATCACTTCGACCGACCAGTGTACCGGGCTTGTGCAGTATCAGAACGAGGAGTGCTACACGGCGGGTTCTTTGGCCTCCGTCAACATTGAAAATATGGTGGACGAAACGGGACTGTTCAGATCGGCTCATTTTGAAGAAGCCGTCAAAAAGATTGTGTTTGGGCTGAACCGCATCTTGGAGTGTAACTACTACTTAGCCTCGGAATTGGTTGGGAATCGCAGATTGCGTCCGATTGGCGTTGGTCTGTTGGGAGTCGCGGACGGCCTTTACAAGATGTCCCTAATGTACCACATGGCGGGTAACCAAATATCGTATATGTACGAAAGGCTCTACTATTGTTGTTTGTGGGCCAGTTGTGAGTTTGCCGAAAACATAGGGCAGTCGTTTTTGGAATTTAAGATGAGCTGCTACGCAAAGAATCTGTTTCATTTCGACTTGTGGAAAAAGAGACAGACGGCCAGAAACGACGACCCCATCATTCTGGGGTTATGTCAAGATTGGGACGCTCTAAATGAACGAATCAAAGTTCACGGCCTGGCCAACTCGATATTCGTCGCACAAATGCCCACCGCTACCTCGGCCCTCTTCCTAAACGTCACCGAAAGCTGCTTACCGTTTGCGCCTTTGTTCGATCGCAAGACGACCGCATGCGGTGAGTTTGTGATAAAAAATAAACACTTGAAGGGGGCGACCGTCGGCGATTGGAGTGCGATTCGCAACAACAAGGGTTCGCTCGCGGCGAGTCTTAAAACGACGAACGGTGTAGACTCCAAATACTTTGCCACCATTTTGGACGTGTCGCCGGAGACGTGCATCGACATGTTGACGCACTCTTTACCCTTCATCGACCAGAGCTTGTCGCTACCACTTTACTTGCCCCACCACAAAATATACGACTACAACCGTCTGGATAAATTGCTCTACAAGTTGTGGCGTCAGGGCTTTAAGACGGCTCTCTACCGTCTTCACAAGAACCCCATCTCGGTGTCGATCAACATCTACAAAAAAGACAACGGCATCATTATACCTTTTTTCAAATCAAATCAAATCAAATCAAATCAAATCATTTATTTTAAAAGAATGTAGTACAAATACAGGTGTTTATCGCAAACACTTTCTATATGCGCCTTCCAATTACAATGCCTGTCTACAACAATTCCTAAAAATTTTGTCGAATCTACCTCTTCTATTTTTGTATCATTATGAAGTATTTTTATGTTAATATTTTGACGTTTATAGCTTTGGAATTGGACCATTTTTGTTTTATTGATGTTAATTTTTAAATTATTTAAATCAAGCCAATTTGCAACTTTATCTAAAGCTGTGTTTATTTCTTGTTCGTATGTGTCTTTGTTTTCACATTTTATAATTATAGTTGTATCATCTGCGAATAACAGTGTTTTGTGATGAGTGACATTGGGAAGGTCATTTATGTCATGTCATGTCATGCCTTTATAATCATGTTATAATACATACCTATATAATTATGTTATAATACATACCTATATAATCATGTTATAATACATACCTATATAATCATGTTATAATACAAACCTATATAATATTATTTTAATTATTATTAAATAAACGATTAAAGATTTTTTGTATCCTTTTACCCCCCCCAGTCTTTTCTCTCCGACTTTTCTCTCTCTTTTCTTTCTCTCATCTCGTGGGTAAACAATTATCATCTTTTAGACGACGACGTCTTGGGAGAAAACAATCTGACTCGACGCACGACCGCGAGTGCCAATACGACTAATATTATACCCAAAGAGAGGGCCACCGTAGGCCCGATTACGACCGATGCGCGTCGCGGTTGTATCATCGATGACATGCTTGTGGGGCGGGTGAGCGATGCGATTCGCGTGAAATACCTCATGTACACCATCTTTTCAAAATCTTGTAGAGATATTCGTGCCCACTCTGCGGCCGTTATCGAACACGGCTTCTTTGCGGTAAACGAAGAAGCCGCGCGAACAGCCACCGGAGCCGTGGTGGAAGTCAAGCTAAAGAACTGGCCGTCCACCGCTCCGGTTCCAGTTTCGCTGGTACTCTCCAACAGAGCGGCCAACATGTACAGATCCAACTCTACGTTGCGCGCACCAAACACGGAAACATTTTGCGCCAGGTTGGCCTCGGCCATCGCGTCTAGATCCACTTGTGTGATGGGGTGAGTGACCGAGTAGGGGTCGTAGAAATTCAAGCCGATGTCGATGACACTGAGCACACACACAATGTTACCCACGAAGGCTAGTGTCGAGGAGAGGGCTTTCGTGGCTATTTTCACCATCGAAACTAGAGCCACATCGACGATGCGCGACACCATCAGGCTTTGCCGTAAAACGCCGAGAATGGTGGGCCGTCCCGTCGCCTCGCCGAGAAGCAGCGACGTCGTGGCAACGATGACGCCGCGTTCTATCGGTTTCGCGACCTTCTCCATCAGTATTTTCTCGAGTTTTTCTACAACGGCGGGCGCGGCGTCCAGGACCGCGTTGGCCACGAAATGCACCAAAGTTTCCACGTCGTCTTGGTACATGAACGAACGATTACATTTATCGACGGCGCGGGCTCGGTGCGACGCCTGCACCGCGGCTAGGGGCGTCCGCATACCGTACGGGTCGATCCAAAAACAGTCTGGTACGTCGTCGGCGGCGGGCGTAATCGGCGGCGACGACGGATCAGAATAGGAGCGGATGTAGACTCGTCCGCCGGCTTCGCTGTCATTGGTCCACAGATGGTGGTCCGTCTCGAGGCCCAGCTGGTCCACCGTCACAAACGGATGGATGGCCACCGCACCCGGCCGGACGTCTTCGTACCAAGCGGCGGTCGCTCGTCGGTCGGTGGTGGTCGTGAAATGTTTTACATCCTTGTCCACCTTTTTAGCGGCGATGACGCGATGTATATAGCTCACACCGAAAAAATTGCTCCATCCAATGTGTCGCGGTTCGGCGCAACGGGGCTCGCCACCATCGTCGGGGTGTCCATCGAAATCCACACCAAACGCCTCACAATACGGCGGGTTGATACGAAAGTGCGCCGTCTCGTAACCATACTTGTCGACGTACGGCCGCGAGTCTACGGCAAAGCCGTCTTTTAAGTGACCGTTACCGGGGGCGCCGAACGCGTGACGCGACTCGACACCCAACCCGATATCCATGTACGCTTGATTTTCGAGGATCGCGCACTGCAGGCGGTCGCTGTAGCGCACGTACACGCCGAACCGACGTTGAGGTCCGCATAGGACAAAGTCGGGCGTTTCAGTAACCGCATCGTCGTAGCCGGGCGTGAACCGCAAGATTTCGGTCGACTCACCACGGTCGTCGCACTTGACCGGTGTAAAATGAATGGTGGATATCTTCTCGGCCAACCGCTTGGAAACCATGACACGCACGACGATGGCGTACGGTCTCATCTCGGGTGGAAACTCGTAATCGTCCTTTGTGGCACGACGAATGCGCACAATCAAATGCGAACCGAGCTCGGGATATCGGGCGAGGATCGCCGTGTACCTGTGCAACTTTTTGTGCTCCTCGATTAAAAGGGCGGCGTTAATCTTGGCCCTACGAATGTCTTCATACATGGCTTATTGTGCGCTTCGAACAACATATATTATTATTTATTCTTCTTGGACAGGCGTCACGGCGCATAGAGCTGGTATAAAGGTGGTCATGTGTACCTGACACCTCACCGGGTAGGTGAGATGTCAGGTACGAGTACGGTATCGAGACTTGAATCTAGAAATCAGAAACTATTCACATAGAGCTGATATAAAGGTGGTCATGTGTGTGTGACACCTCACCTACCCTATCGAGACTTGAATTTAGAAATCAGGAAAGTTGTTTTTACGGTAATGACAAAGTGGTTATTATAACATCACCAGTATTGAGACTAGAAATCAGGCACTATTAAATATTTCTTGGTCGGTATTATAAATCCACGTCTAGCATTAAATATTTCCACATTTAATCATTCGTTTCTACATAATAACCTGTCGTGACTTGAGCGTTTCCCATCTCGCATTCCAAATATGGACGGTTATTACAACATCACCCATCAATTAACCGTTCGTTTCTACATAATAACCTGTCGTGACTTGAGCGTTTCACAACTCACATTCCAAATATGGACGGTCCGCGTCCAACCAGTTGTTACGACACACATCTAGGTAAACGCGATAGAGCTTGTCGCGGTGCGGTATGATCTCTGAACCACCCCCTACAATATATAAACTGGGCCCAAACCACCCCCTACCCCTCCGTATCATATATTATTATTTTTTATTCTTCTTGGGCAGGCGTCAGCGCTCAGTTAATTCTAATACGTTAAACCTGGACAACTGCCGTATTAGAAGTAGTACGCGCGCGAAGCCATCGCTACAAACGTTGAAAATTACGAGGTCATCCCCACTCTCCATACATTTTCGCGATTTTGGAGTGGGGGGTTCGAAATCGACTCTGTCGCTCGTCAGCAGCGACCGGCGACAGACGTCTAGATAAACCGAAACCTACTAGGCGGGGCGTGTTGTACAACCCTCATATATGTTTAGGTACACAACTAACAGAGGACGCCAGAATTGTCGGTGTCGGAGTATCTGCATCAAACCTGTGTAGCTCCACACGATTGCCGCAAAAATGTCCTATTAATCCGTGTGGATTTTTTTTCAATTACGCGCACATTACGCAGAAATGTCCTATTTTTACGCCGAATAAATGGGACATTTTTGCGTAATTCGTGCGTAATTGTACTTTTTACCGCTATGTTTCCCTGTGTAACCACACTGAGATTCCGCGGCAGTATGTTCGACCGAACCGATCCCACTTCAAGTATTTTAATTCGTTTCGCGAGTCATCACTAACATGTTTTTTTTGTTTTTTTTCAGGTACGTATATTAATAAATCATTCATTGGTGCATGGACTGGCAGGTAGGTAGGTAGGTAGAGATGTAGGTAGAGATAAATCACTTATGAATAGGTAGGTAGATGAAATAAACACGTGTATGTATGTTTATCTAATAAGGTGTTTGTGATGCTCTTCGCGGAGCGTACTTATTCATTCACGACCGCCCAGAGTAAACGGAGTCATATGAAATATCAGAGGTTTCTCACCGATCACGGTTCCGAGGAGGATTTCAAACGTCTCGTCCAACACTTTTTGCGCAAAGGTAGAACGAAATCCTATTGTAAAAAGGTAATCTCTTCTCTGTTGCTCGTGTTGCGCGAGCGGCAGCCCGGGTATGTGAGACCACCTTTTTTAAATGACATTGTCAACAATGCGTTTAGAGCGGCGAAACGATTCAACGACGCGGAGCGGGCTGACGACGTCTACGACGTACGCGGAGATCGTATACCTATACCTTATGGTGCGCTACCACCACCACCGTCGTCGTCCGCGGCAGCATCGGTGGTAAAGGTGGCGCCTTCCGTGGAACGCAGTGAACTTTTAAACTTGTACGACTATGCACTCGACGTGGTGTTGACGACGACCGCTCGTCATCCAGGATCCACGACGAAGGATGTGCACTTTGAAGCGTGCGTCCTCGTGGTGGTGTGTCGACACACGGGCGCGCGGCCCTCTGAGATTATCGGTCTCGACGAACGCCGATGGTGCGAGTTGCGTCGAGCCGGCCACGTGGAGATTCACTCTAAAACGGGACCCACTAGTCTGTGCGTCGCGCCCAAGCTCATGGACGTGTTGCGGGCGGCGTGCGAGCGACACTATGGCGCACCACAGTGGCCGTTTAGACACGTCAATGATGTCACAATGACGGCGGCGACGCGTCAACGAAACATACTGCGCACCTATTCGCGAGCCCACCGCCAGCTGTGCCGGATTTTTAGGCGAGTCACCGGCCGACCTCCACCCGCGGGTTTCGGGTTCAAGGCGTACCGTCAGTTGGTCGCAGTCGAGGCGCTCGAGCGGGGTGAGGCGGAGCGCGCTCGTTGCCTACTGCGGCACAAGAGATTGGACATGACGCGACATTACGCGACCAAGTTTGACGCAGACACGGCTCTGGCTTACGCGATAGAAAAGAGCGACCGGTTACTACTACCGGCGCCACCTCCACCACCAACGACGGTGACGACCACCGAAGATCAATAAGATGGGCGGCGGAAACGGAGGTGATACGGTGAGCCTCTTTCATGCCGCTATTCACGGGGAAACGGTGGACATGTGCAGCGGTAGCGTAGAAGCGGAAGAGCTTCGTCTATTGATCGAATTGGACCGCATGTACATGATCAACTACAACGATTACCTACCGGTGCACATCAAACGTTACGTGGGCGCCGTCTTGCGACGCCCGAACACGACGGACGCGGTGAAGCAAAAGATTTACGCTGTCGTCGACACCGTCACCCAGGAGATGCAAATGATTCACTTTGTTACGCTCGTCGTCGGCGAGACGCTAGAGTACCGCCGTTCGGAACACCGACTGTTGGCGCTGGCGCAACCGTTGGTCGCAGAGTACTGCCGCGGCTACGCCCATCGGCCCGACGTTTTTCATTCGGCCTTAGTAAACACACGACACGCGCTGCAACAAGACCACCGGCCGCAGTCGTTGGTGGTCAAGTTTTTCAAAGACTTTGTTCGAGAAGCAGTCACCGTGTGGACCATGCACGTCGGCGGTCGGTCCCCCCGAGGAGGAGCGGCCGCCGCCTCCGTCGTCGTCGGAGCTGCCCACGACGATCCTGTGGGGGCCGAAGAGTATATGCTCTCGCGTCTCGACAAACTAACGGATGACGCCACCACCTCCATCTCCACCACCACTACTACTATCACCACCGACTCGGAGGTTACACAAGACAAAAGTAATGATAATGATGTCTCTGGGACTTCCGACGATGACGACGACTCTGGAACTCAAAATGACGATGATGATGTCTCTATCATCTTTTCCAATAATGCACCCGACGACCACCTCTATCAAGATAAAGATGATGACGACGACGCTACGGACATTGACGCGGACGAAATCTACGACGAGGCAGAGTTACCACGACCGGACCGCGACGACAGTGCCAGTTGTCGTTTGTTGAATATAGACGCGGAGGTAGTCGCCGAGGGCGTGTTGAGCCACGACGATGATTCGGACTTGTCTTTGGAGGTAGACGACGCGGACGTGCCGGGTCACGACGATGACGCGACGTCAGTGGAGGTAGACGACGCGGACGTACCGGGTCACGACGACAACGTGGTGTTGGTGGAAGTAGACGACGCGGACGTGTTGGGCCACGACGACACCCATTCGGAAAAAGACACGGTATTCTATGCGGCAGCGGCGGTAGTTTCGCCAACCCGTTTCTCTCTACCGCCATCCGAGCCGTAAAAAGTGAGAGGTAGTAGAGGGGGGGGGGTTCTGGGGAAGGTATAAATATTCGTAACGGACGCTTTACCAACCAGTCTTTGGTAAGATGGGTTTCACGAAGCATCAGGAAATGTGGATTTTGTACGGGATCATTGCCACGCTGGCCCAGCGATTACAACAATACGTAGCGACGACCAACACCCCCGTCGTCGACTCTGCAACCACTACTGGCGACGAGATGCACAGCGACAAGGGTGCCCACGGCGAGCACGACGCCTCAATGGACCTCGACGGGGAACACGCACAAAAGAAGAAGAAGACGGCGGTAAAGAAAAAACAAACCCGTCCATGTGGAATGGAAACCGCGAACACCGACATCAACCTCAAAGGGAACAATAAAAATAACAAGAAGAAGACGGCCGCGGTGGAATATGCTGGGAATTCGACCGCTGTAACATATAGTAGTTACACGGCTGCGACGGTGTATGAGAATGAGAAAAATACGGCGGTGGTGGACGAGCCAAATAGAAAACGTAAATCCAAGACCACGTCCACCAACGACAAGGTGAAGCGGAAGCGCGAATCAAACATAAAAACCAAAGAGGACACGGAAACGGTCGAGTGTGAGCCGCAGCCCGACAAAACTATTGTTCAACAACCCACCGGAGATAAAGATGATGATGATGATACCCCCCTACAAACAACTTTGGAGCGAGCGGCCGCGACGGTGTATGAGAACGAGGAGAATACAGCGGTGGTGGACGAGCCGATCAAAAAATGTAAATCCAAGACCACGTCCACCAACGACAAGGTGAAGCGGAAGCGCGAATCAAAAACAAAAACCAAAGAGGTCAAGGAAACGGTCGAGTGTGAGCCGCAGGCCGATAAAACCATTGTTCAACAACCCACCGGAGATAGAGATGATGATGATGACGATACCCTACTAACAATGGAGCGAGCAAATTTGACTCAGGACCAGGTGAGCCCACTAGATCTCGAGACGAAACGAGACTACTTTTAGGCTTTGAAGAGCTTTAGGTCTATTTTTTTTTTTAATCAGTGGCTTCGTCTTTTGTGTTATTTAGAGAGGGGGAGCACGCGCGGCGGTCTGTTTTGCTCTCACAAATACATAACACATAGGGTGCAGATGAGACGTCCCGACGAACCTCAAACGGTGTTTAATGTTTGTCAAAAATGTAATCACAGTTTTATTACTACCGAATAAATGTATGGTGTAAAAATGTGTAGTATTATTTCACTAGTTACCCAACCCTTTCCCAAGTTAGATGAAACCGCGGGTACATACCTCTATATATAAAGATGGATCTGGTGAGTGTGTGTCTGTGGTTAACCTAGGACCCGTATGTTTTTTTATTCAAACGAACAGACGACTTATCAAATCCATCTCTATATAATATTACATAACCTGTAGGTTGTGGTTAGAATTAAACATGTATATCTGAAGGTTACAGTCGCAATATTATAATGTTGCGATTGTAACCTTTAGAATAATACCCAAATATTATATTATTATAGAAATAAAAAAAGGAGTTGGATTAAATGATTATTTAATTTATTTTTAATAAAAAAAATTAAAATTACCTTAAATAACATATGGGTGGGTAAAATTAAATGATTATTTATTTAATGTAACTTTTTATAAAATTACCTTACATAACATATAGGTGGATAAAAGAGTATAATATTATATAAACATTTATATGGGTAGAAGACTACACAATTTAAACAGAGTAATGGTTGCTCCTGGTACGCTTATTTTGCATCCATTTTTGTTCCTCGTTCGACGGTCTTCTCGTCAGTGAGGCGGTGATCGTGGTGGTGGTGTCGGCGGCACTGTTGAAGTTCCCATGTTCACTCGCAATAGGAGTGTTATAGATTGTAATATCAGACTTATCTTCTTCGAAGCAATCATCATCGCTAGGTTCGCAGGAAATGAAAGTTCCTTTTAAGCCATAATAATCACTATCATCTTCATCGATGGAAGTAGGTGTTTCGTGTACGACATGGGCATCACTAAGTTCTTCAGGTGATTCGGGAATTACGACATTACCTTGGCTGAGTTGCTTGGTTGGAGTGGGTGTTTTGGAAACAATGACATTACCTCCGCCGGGTTGTTCATTAGGAGCCGGAGCAGTCTCGTTTGGG
Source organism: Hypena proboscidalis (assembly GCA_905147285.1). Classification (NCBI taxonomy): domain Eukaryota; kingdom Metazoa; phylum Arthropoda; class Insecta; order Lepidoptera; family Erebidae; genus Hypena; species Hypena proboscidalis. The sequence continues at coordinate 19,268,115 of LR990130.1, read as the reverse complement.
ACATTGCGAGTCGGGCTAGCTTGGTCCTCGTCAAATGCATCGTCAAGAAAGCACTGTAGCACGCTCGGTGACGGGATGCGATCCGAAAGTTCCTCTTCATTATGAACACTCGACGCCGATATTATTGTTTCGCTACAGAACAAGGCGTCTCTCGTATAGTCCATATTCTGCACCGGTGAATACACCTCTGGTGGTATTTGTGGTGATAGATATCTCGGAGGTGGTGTATATTGTTGTGGTTGTGACGATGAATACATATTCGAGATCTGTGGTGCTGCTGCTGCTGCTGCTACTGCTGTTGCTGCCGATGGTGCATATTGTTGTGGTTGTGACGATGAATACGTATTCGAGAACTGTGGTGCTGCTACTGCTGTTGCTGCCGATGGTGCTGGTATCTGTGATTCTGGGTAATAGTCTATTAAAATGTCCAAGTTGGTGGTTGATTGAATGACAGAGTCGACCGTCGGTTCAGTTTTTGGCGCGTATCGGTGAGGAGTCCCACCAAGACGTCTGTCTGCATCGCGTCTTGGAAGCGCAGATACATCACGTGGTATTCCGAGTGTTTTCTCAGGGCCATCTGAATCAATGATATGTGGCTCCACAAACGGGCCATCGTCTTCGCCGGTAATAAGTGCAAAATCGACTCCAACACCGTTGTCTTCATCAATGTCACCATCGTGCTGTCTTCGTTAATGAGTAGACTCGACACCAACAAGTTTGCATTTTCGTGACGCCGCAACAGATACCGAAATTCATGCATTTGCGCTTCCGGGCTGCCACCGAACCCAATCCAAGTGAGCACTGCAACAGTTATCCGAATGTGTGACGACGTAACCATATAAAAGGGCACCACGTCGACCCCGTTACCCCGCACATCCAAGCCCAATTCCGTCAGGAAGTCTATCGGTGTATAGTAGGGTTTGTCCAGCGCCAACAGGCCTTCGATAGACGTGGCGGCCAAGATGGCCCGCCGTTCAAGGTATTCATTCGAAGACATCTTAAACAAGAGAAATGTTTCTTTAAATATCTAATGAACGTACGTTCGCAACGATGGTTGTAGAACGAATGAAGTGTGTATAAAAAACGATCGACTTTAATACTACAATTTACTACCGAACCTTCGGGACGCTTCCGTACAAGACTGGTCGAGGGATGTGAGTCTAATCGAGTACTGTATACGCATACAGTACTCGATAAGATATCATCAACTTTTAACGCAATGTTGACCTACTCTGTCCGAATGAGATCTGCACCTCTAGGAGCGGCGGACGTCGTTCGGTACGTGTTTACGCGCTCGGCGGAAGACGGGCCACTAAGATTAACGTGCGACACGATGGACGCCGCCGCTGCTGCCACGGATCCGACCGACTCGAGGCATTGCTGGACCATTGTGGCCTTTCTACTCAATCACCTCTTTACCATGTTGCGCAAAGAGTCTTGGAAAAAATATAAACTCTTTCGACCGTCAGTGGACATGGATGGCGAGTTGCGGCTCGACTTGGCCACCGCGTCTACGTCGCAACGACGACCAGTATCAGACGAAGTTTTGTTAGGCTATAGGATGGTGTATGCGCTCTTGCCTTTCGTCCAAGTGGTGGCGAGTCGTACTACCACCACTGCGACCGCCTCCTTCTTTGACCTCGCGGCGCGCGGCGACTATGGAGAGGCCCCTGCCACTATCGACGACACAATTAACACCACCGCCTCCGCCACGGTCGCCGCTTGGAATCGCGAACGGGCTTACAGCAACGACGACGACGACAATGACGATGTTGCTAGTGTTTGGTCCGAGTACAAAGGGCCGGTACACACCGGCGTAGGAACTTTAGATACACCTGCACCACCACCACCACCGTACACTAGTAGGCCAAGGTCGGCGGCCTCATCATCGTCGGTGTCATCACCACCACCACCACCACCACCACCGCCATCCACGAGTGTGAGCACGAAAGACTCGTCGCGCATCTATCGCTTCTCCGATGACGACCGCGAATCGCGGTTCGACGGCGAGTCCTTTGACAATAACACTGTCGGCCGCGCAGCTACCGAGGTCGCCTCGAGCGCACACACGAAACAGTCGTCCTCGCACCTCGCCACCTTTGATGTTAACTTTGACAAATGTGGTGAAAACGCGGCCTCTACTGTTGATCGTTCTTCTTCTTTGACCGCGTCGTCCCTCCTAGAGAAACACAGAGCGGATGATTGGTTCTCGTTCGATCAATTACCGCCTGTACCGGACGGTATCAACGAACCACATCCATCGGACCAACTCCATCATCTATAATTCGCATGTATTTTTTTAATATGAGCAAGATCGTCACTCATCTAAAACCCACCACGTCCGACATTAGATCCTCCTAGAGAGCCAAGATGTGTATGTGTCGCGTCATAGTGATACGAAAACGACCAGTTGGACATGGCGCATACTACCCTAAGCGTATCGCAGTTATGTATTAGTGAAGCGCTTAAGTCTCGGTAAAGAAAGGACCGGTCGGACATGTCACATACTACCCTAAGCGTATCGCGGTTATGTATAATGTGGAGCGCTCCAGTCGCGGTCTAGTCTATGGTGAGTTGAACAACGACAATGGCGTCCTCTGTTGGTTGTGTACCTAATGGGGGTTGTACAACACGCCCCGCCTAGTAGGTTTCGGTTTATCTAGACGTCTGTCGCCGGTCGCTGCTGACGAGCGACAGAGTCGATTTCGAACCCCCCACTCCAAAATCGCGAAAATGTATGGAGAGTGGGGATGACCTCGTAATTTTCAACGTTTGTAGCGATGGCTTCGCGCGCGTACTACTTCTAATACGGCAGTTGTCCAGGTTTAACGTATTAGAATTAACTGAGCGCTGACGCCTGCCCAAGAAGAATAAAAAATAATAATATATGATACGGAGGGGTAGGGGGTGGTTCGGGCCTAGTTTATTTATAGGGGATGGTTCGAGTTCGGCGATCATACCGCGCCGCGACAAGCTCTACCTAGATGTCTGACGTAACAACTAATTGGACGCGGACCGACCATATTTGGAGCGCCTGCCTACCCAAGAAGTAAAAAAATAAATAAATGGGGGTACTGACCTAAACTACATAGATCCTCTTAGACACGATTACCTACCATACCTATATATTAGAGTAGGTATATGATAAGAGCGAACGCGTTGATATCTTAAAAATGTGGGCCGAGCCGGCGGTGGACGAACGCGCAACCGAATTTCGGGACGTGACCAAGTTAAAGCGTCACCTGCAGACGCTCGACGGAGAGTTTAAAAAGTTTGATTACTCGCCAGGAAATCTGGCCGCGTTGCTGACGCGCGCGGACGCCGTGTTTCAAGAAGTGGGCACGGTGATTGTGAATCATTTCAAGACGCACGACCGCGGTCTACCACCAGATTCGCTGCACGTCTACGCGTCGTGGATAAACCTTAGCGGCACCATTAACCGGTTGCGCGCGCTCACGCACAGTGACGTGGCCGCGCTCACCGTGGCTTTGGACAACACCGCGGTAATTTTGGAAAACCTAAAGACGGCCAAACGCACCGTAGAGTTGAGCAAATATCTCACATCCGAGGCGCTGACCGACGGCAACGAGAAGGACGCGGCCGGTGTAGCGGCTCTACGACGCTACACCCGCGAGCCCTTGGTTTCGTTCGACGACATTGTGGGTATGGAGGTGGAGAAGCAACGCATCTCCAGCGTGACAAAGCTCACCAAGTACGGACTGAACGCCAACGCATACGGCTCCATGTTGCTGTACGGTCCCCCCGGTACGGGCAAGTCCACGTTCGTGGAGGCGGCCGCCCGCCAAATGGACGCACAGTATGTGTTCATCACCAACTCGGACTTGTTTCTGCCAACCTTTGGTGCGGCGGAGGCACTACTGGCGGACATTTTCACCGCCGCCTCAGCGGTCGCGTCTCGCGGCAACATTGTACTGTTGTTCTTTGACGAGATCGACACCATCAGCGGCCGCGATTCAAACGAAATCAAAGCCTCACTCACGGCCGTGTTTTTGCACTACCTGGATCCAAAGCGACTGTCGCGCAACGTCTTTGTGGCGGCCGCCACCAATTACATTGACCGTGTAGATCCGGCAATCACACGCAGGCTCATGCCAGCCATTCAACTACCCTTGCCCACACCCGATATCATATGCGTCATGTTGGAGCGAATGTGCGTGTTCGCGTTCAACGTGTCCTCGTTGGCCCACTTGATGGCTGGACTCAACTTTAGTCAGGCCAACGTCAAGACGGTGGTCAACGCCGTCGTGCAAGCGTTGAAAATGTGGAGCGTCTCGCCGGGTCTCTTTGTAGAAACAGACGGAGGTTACGACCTGACGACGCTGGGTTCTTCGACGCTCATCAAACACGGATACGCTCGCCTCGGGAATGACATCAAGACGTCGGTGGTACCGGCAATGTGGTTTGCGGACGCGGACATTGCCGAAAAAGTGGACTCGATCGTGTACGTGCCCGACGAGACTCAACTGTTCGACTTGTTTAATTATGAAATGGCCCAAGTGCATATAACGTTGTAAAAAAAAAACAACTTTTTTTACACCTCACCAAGAGAGGAAGGTGGGTTCATTTGGTGGAAGAGTCCGCCGCCGGGTCGAGCAGTTCTTTCGGGTGCAAACAATCGTCGCTGTGCACTTGCACGGTCATAAACTCGTGTATCCGCCGAGGTAGACGCTCGGGGTCGAACATGCCGAGTACGCCCGAACCAAAGATTTGCGATTCGAGCGAGAGAAAGTCGTCGACCGTCGTCTCTGCGCTCCGAAGCGCGTCAAACAGGTTGAGAGCGGCGGGCCCGTCATCGCGACCTTGCATCCGTTTAATGGTGGATATCTCCCGACCGTTGTGGCGACGGAGTTCGACGTTGCTAAGCAGAAGCGCTTCGCGAACCACGCACTGGCGTACGCATTGCTGCAGCGCGCGCATGGTGGGTAACAACGCGTCCACGGCGAACGCGTTGTACTTTTTCACCGGTCCCAATGTGGCATTGGGCATCTTTACCCGCAGAAACGCACCGCGCACTGCGGCCGGTATGACACCGGACAGAGCAGGTGCGCACAGCCCTTTGGGTGTGGCCAGAGTGGATGCGAGTTGCCGGTGGCGGTATCGGTGGTGGCGGTCATCCACCGCGGCGGTGACCACGACGTACGGACATTCGACCGAAGCGTCTTCCGCGCCCGGCGTAGCGTACCATCTTTCCACGTCGTAATAGGTGAATCCCACGGGGCTAGTCTCGCGCGTCACGAGAGAGACTGTGACCGCCCACAGTGCGTGCGGAAACAAAGCACGTGGCGCATCGGTTCGTAGCTCCAAACCGCCGGCTTCCGTATCGGCTTTCGCGACGTAGACGGTCGCGGCCGCCCTCCGCATGCCGTCATCTCGGCGCTTCAGTGATACGGTACTGACTATACGCAACTCCACGTCGTCGGTGAGAGTGGCGGTCGGCAGCGCAACACAGACACCGGAGCTGTCTCGGCGCGTCGTGTACGAGCGCAATACTCCACGGCGTTGCAGTGCATCGTAACGATCGGTAACGTCCATATTGGGTTGCGTGACACTTATTGCGCGTAAGCGGCTAATGGTGGCTCTTGCGCTCAAACGCGGACAACGTTCAAGGTCCACATGTATATGTGCCGTACCGTTCCGTACCACGTTCTCTTTAAATAGGCAAGCGACGCATAACCACACACCACTTGTAAATTTGCTTTCAAATCAAACACACGCGTCTAATGAATTATAATAATAATGATAATGTTCACGTGGTGCATATGGGTGTGCTGGGCCTACGGGCGCCGTGCGATGAGAACCAACTGGGCGGCCGCCTGTAAGTTCCTACGGACGTGCGCGTTGTACTGCCGCAACTACATCAAGTTTATTTCTCTGAGGCGAGAGGAAACCAACAACCCAATCTTCACCGTAGACCGACCTACCTTCTTTCCGGTGCCGTTTTTAGACGTCAACGATTTCGGTGCCAGTGTGTGGACTCGCATAAACGACCAACTAAAGAGAGCGCACTGGACGGCCAACAAAATCCAGCTCATCAACGACATCAAGTGCCTAGGCGAATGGCGGCGATGGGTGCACCCGGAGGCGAGCCACATCTACAAAAAAGTGTTTTCGTTCTTCGCCATCAGTGAAGGTATCATGTTTGACGTGCACTCGTCTCTGATGGTAGCGACTAAGCTACCCGAGTTAAAGGCGTTCTACACCACCCAGGCGGCCAACAGGGTCGTTCGCGCCGAGATGTACGGCATAATGATGCGAGTGTTGGCGACCGACGAGTGCGATTCCTACGAGATCATCGAAGAGATGCAGCGTTCCGCACCGTTGCGCACCAGATGCGACTGGTTGTCCAAGTGGGGCGGGCCCGGCACGCCGTTCACGGTGCGATGTATGTTGGCGCTCGTCATGGATCAGTTGTGGTCGTCGTACACGTTTTATCTGCTCAACGGACTGCACAAAAACAGCCCAATGCTGGAAATGGTCGAATTAAACGAGCTCATCGCGGCCGACGGGGCGTTGTATCGCGACGACCACGTGCAGGTGTTGTTCAAACACTTTAACTTTGAAAAACGCGCAGACCTGCAAGCTGTGCTTCTCGAAATAGCCGAGGATGCATACGAGGCCGAGATGGTGTTTATCGATCACGTGATGGCCCACAAGTGGGACAACGAAGGCGACGACGGGATCCTGAAACATCTCACGCGCAAACGTCTCGTCGAGGGGGTGCAGCTCATGTACGACCACATGTTGCACTTGTTGAAGTTACCCCGCAAGTTCCAACTCACCACCAGCATTTAAAACGAGCCGACAGTCAACTTTAGACATTTGTAACCATGCGCGCGCATTATTTTTTGTATCTGTGTAATTATAATTTTTTTACCATTTTATATTATTTAATTTAATTTTGTTGGATTATAACCGTGTTTATTTTGTGTATTTATAGATTATTTTATAACCGCCTTATTTTTTTTTTCTATTAAAATATAATAATTATAACCTTTAAACCTATTGTGTTTTTATTCATACAATATGAAGATAAAAAGTAAAACAAAATAATAGTATATTCTATTCTTTTGCTTTCTTTTCATCAATCAACAGCGGCTGCTTGCTCTCCTCGGTGCCGTCGTGCATCCACGAAAGGGTGTACGATGCACTCCGTTTGGTGATGATTAAAAACACTACGAATCCCACTATAGGCACCAGCGCTAGAACCCATTTCAACGCGACATTAAAATAATGTATGGTGGAGCTCATTTGACCGCCGATTGTCACAATGCTCCGTCCCACGAGATCACCGTACGCGTCCAATAGGGTCGGCGCCTCACATTCGTATCTGACGCCCACGGGCACCTCGTCAATCGGTAGGTGGTTGCCGCTCATCGGAGCCGCGGTGACGTCACACGCGATACACGAGGAGCCGTCTTCCGGGCAGTCGGTCCGTCGAGACCTTAATCTTTGGGTGACTGTCAACATTTCGGGGCCACAAGCGCTGACCATAGATGTGCTGCCGCCTTCGCATGAGCACTCGACTACTTTGCACGACGACAACACGCGACCGGTGCCGGGCTCAAATTCATATCGGAAACAACCCGTCTTTTGTTTTTTGTACGCGACCAGTGCCACCAAAGCCGCCACCGCAGTAAGCGTCGGTACGTTGAGTACCAGGCGCAAGTGCGACAGCAGCTTTGCTCCTTTCGTGGGGTGTTTCAACAAAATTTCAAACTTGGCATCCTTTTCCACCACACTCAACGTGCTCTTTGACAACAGATGTAATTCCGAAAAGCGCTTGGTCAACATTTGTAACCCTCTACTGTGGAAGGGCATGTGTAATAATGCACGCCCGCGTCCCGCTCTTTTGATAGCAAACATCCTCTTAATACATAACCATATATGAAAATAACTCGTACATGGTTTGAGGGAATCGAACCCACTGATGCGCCGCGTCCTTAGACTTGCTCAAGTTGTACATATCGATAACAAAAAAAAAACAAACGTATTCATTCAAGTCTCTTTATTAACATTATTACAAGATACACTAATATAATTATAATATCAAAGACATGTAGTAGTTAGGTTGGGTTAGAAGTAGGTAGTTGGAGCACTTGGAACACACACACAGCTCATGAGTAGCACTCGAGATTCCTAAACTTGGGCCGATGGTGGCGGATCGCAGTGCGCACGTCTGGTAGCTGTATCGTTTTTCTCTTGGATACTAGACACAAATGAGACGCATGGTACATAACTTCATAAGTCAGCTTGAGCATATATTGCGTGAGCGGTCCGACCACGTCATGGTGTACACCGGTCGGGTGCTTCTTCGACGACTGGGCCTCGTATTGGGTAATTAGATTTGTAACCGTCCGCTTGACTTCGGCCCTAGTCAGCGGTTTGAAATAAATCTTGCCGTCTGTCATGGGCGACTGGTGTCCGGTTAAAAGTTTCTTTTGCCGTCTCGTTGCCATCTTATTAGTTGTTAGACAATCAACCTTACTTATTTAGTCATGATAAACTCTACGTTGTACTTTTTGCCCGAACGATACCTACCCAAGTGATTGATGATCGTGTCCGCAATGTTGCCAAAGTTTTTGATGCGTGTAAAATTACTCTTGTGTTTCTCCCACCAGTTGAAAAGAATCTGACGCACGCGGCTCTCTTCCAAACCTCGGTTGGTCGGTCTGATCTCGACCGTGTCATGAAAGTATTGAATGGGATTGGTGACGTTAAAGTATCGCGAATGTAAATGTTCCACGAGACCCGTCTTCTTCGGTGTGACTGGCTTGACCGCGTCAAAGAAAAAAAAGCGAGTCAAGAACTGCCGCGACAACACCGTCACCTCCAAGTCCAGTGAGTCTATGCTACCCGCGGGGTAGCGCTGCATGAGAATCTGGCCACCCAGGTATTTGGACGTGTACAGTTTGAGCGCCGACCGATGCTCCATCAATCGATCCAGCCGATCGTGCACGTTTACAAAATCAAAGTTGAAAAACAGCGGATAATATTTGTTGTGAAAGCCGCAGTCGAAGGGTTTGTTCACTTGCACATAATGGTTGCTCATGAAGAACACCTTTGCGCGTATGGCATACTTTGTGCTCAGGTTCTTTTGCATGTCCCTGGTACTCAGATAGTTGAAATCCACGTACTTTTTAAACGCATCCACCAACAGTTCGTCGTCTTCGTTCAGTCGCACCAGAAAGTTTTGTCCCAACAAGATGGCGTTGATGTCGTTGTCCGTGGGTTTGTTGTCGTGGAACGTGCGCGAGCTGAGGATCGTGTTTGAGCCCGAGGCGAACACTCGATCCAAGAGTTCGGCGAAGAAGCTCTTACCGGAACTCGACGTGCCGTAAAAGTTGTAGCCCAAGCGCAGTCTGTTGCCCAGATACTCGAGATAGGCGATTATTTTACAAAGCTCTACAAAGTAGTCGTACTCGAAGCTGCCCGATCTCAGCAAATGCACGACGGCTGAGGCAAATGCCCTCTTCTCCGTCGCGGAAGGTGGAGCGTCGAGCGCCGTCACGTCGCCCAGCAGTCGCGCGTAGGTGGGGCCCGCCGCGTGCGACCGACGCATTTCATCCACATCAAACGTCGCGGGGTATCGGATGGCGTCGCGCGCGTCGCACTTTGTGCTCTCGATAAACGACAGAAAGTGATCGGTGAGCTCGCGCTGATCGCGGGCCACCGTCACGTCGGACATGCCATGGGCAAACTCAACCAACTGCGCATATAAAGTCGGGCGCTTGGTATTGACGTACACAAAGAGGGGGCTGTCGTTTAGCACGTGCCGTTCTCCCATGCGTATAAACCACGCGGCCAGCAAAATGGCGCACTGGACGTACTCGTGTCGGCTCAAATCCATCCTCAGATGTGCGGTGTCGCCGTTGTCGCACGTCTCGTCCAGGCGGAACCCAATCTTGCGGAACAAGGCCGTCATGTTCACCGAGGATTGAGCGTTGAGACTCCTAAAGTCGAGGCTCGTCGCCATGTGGAGCGTGTCCATCTCCTCGGCCAGAGTCTCTTTCATGTGACGCATGACACTGAGTTTATTCTCCTCGGCCTCGAGTCGCGCCAACAGCACTCGTCGAAAACTGGGGTGCATTACGTCCATGCTGCTTTCGTCGAGAGTATCATCACCACCACCACCACTACCTTCACCGTCGTCGCCCAAGCGTCCCTCTTGGGGCGTCGTCGTCCCTTTGATGGTGAGATTATGCTCGTCGTCCGTTTCCCACTCGGGTATGCCAATGTACGAGTGTGGCGCGCGACCAAACACTGACACCACGATCTGCACCACGTCCTGTGGGTCCACGGTGACGTATCTGGCGAGCGTGTAGAGCGCGCCAAGGCAGTTGATGATGAGCGCACCGAACTCGGTAGTGTGCGCGATGGTTTCGACGCGAGCGCACAGGTCCTCCGGCCACGGATACTGCAGGGCGCGGTTGAGGTCGGCCAGGAGGGTTTGAAAATCATCGAGGATAAAGTCGCGGATCGGCACAGTCTGGTATCGGCCAAAGTCGGGGTACTGTTTGTACACGGGCCACAGCGGCGACACTAACACTATGACGGGTACCGTCGCTTTCACATGGCGTATGTACGCCGGTACCTTGAGAAAACAATCGAGACCGAAGCGAAACAGGGCGGGTTTAAAGTCCAACAGCAGTCCCCGGTCCACTAGCGAACGGTTAAACTCTCGGTACACGAGCTCGTTGAGCGAAGGCCCGTTGCACTCGAACACGCCCGTTATCGGATTGAAGATGCCGTGATTGGTGCGGTACGAGTAGCTGCACTCGACCTCCACGTGCGACGACGCAATCTCTACGTCGTCAATCTGCATGACAAACTTGCGCATTTTGGCGTCACGGTCAATGTTCATCTTGCGACCGGTAAAGTAGCTCACCGTCGACCCGGTCGATTTCATAATGTACACGTCGCGCGCAAACATGTTGTTCACCGCGGGTGACTCGCCAAAAACGTTACACACCAACTGGTAGATGCGTTGCGTCCCCGTCTCGTTTCTCAGGTGTGTCTTGAGCATCAGATACACAAAGTCGGTGCGCGAATAGTTATTCTCGAGGAACACATCAAACTCGGGCGTGATGCCCAATCTCGTCCACACGAACGCAGCCGCACGATCATCGGGATAGCGTCGAATCAGATAACAACACGCTTCCGTCCTACTCATTTTACCGTAGCGCATCAACGTCGACACGGTCGAGGTGTAAGCGCCACAATACACTGCATTATCCAACATTCGCTCGGCCAGAGAGATTCGATCCAACATTGTCGTAGTTGTGGACGACGACGATGGCGACGCCACCGCGTCTCTGTCTTGACGTTTTCTTTTTCGTCTTCTACCCTCATCACCACCACCACCACCACTACAGTTTTCATCGACGGCGAAAAACTTCTCGGCGGGTAAGCTCAGGCATCTGTCGAGCAACGTCAACGTCTCCTCTGAGATATGATCGATCCAATCAAAGTTGTTGTTGTCGTCATCGTATCCGTATTGGACCGCCACGTCATAAAATGCCAGCTGTTGATCGATAAACGGATAAAAGGGTGCGTGAGTATCGTCTTCGGCGTCGTACATGGGCGTCGAGTTGATAAATGTGGTAGCCGGGCACACTCGGACGCGTTGTTCGTAGGGTTCGAGAGCCTCTTGTAGATTGTATCGTTCGTCGGTAGACGTGGGGGTGGACAGGGAGGTGGCAGTCGTCTGATGTATTAGTGGCGATGCCGCGAGAAACGACTCGATCAGCTCCCGAGGCACTAGTCGCACGGCCGTCTCCGAGGTGAAACATGGCGTATCGTAACGCACATAATCAAAGTCTTCCGCCTTGAATCGGGAGCAAATGCGTGCATACAGACTTTTCGGCGTGTATTCGAGCGAGTCGCGCGCCACGTACACCGTGTTGATAACGGTGTCTCCACTCATCAGTTGCAGATCGTAGCCGACGGGCGCGAGCGACGCGCTAATGTGAAACTCGTTGGGATAGCGCATACCGCGTACCGGTAAAAGAGCTTCGACTGCGTTGTGATCGATAGGTATTACTTGCGGTAGGTTGGTAGCAGTAGTAGTAGTAGTAGTAGTAGTAGCGGTTGTGGTGGTGGTAGAGTGCCACGCAAGCTCGTGTTTGTATTTGCGGCCGTAGGGTAGCAGTAGATTTTTGGGCCAGTCGACCACGTGGCGGTCGCTCAGTTTGACACCAGCCATACGCATCATTAGGTGATCGCGAGCCACAAAGTCGATCAACACGTCGTATACTACGTGAAAGCCGCAATATGGACGATCTTCGCGAACCATGACTCGCTTCGGCATCGCTTCGGCCACGATGTCGGCGTCGATGGAGAGACACTGGGCGAGTTGAGTTTGCAGGACGGTAAACACAGCCGCGCACTGCGCAGCGTACATCGCCGTCTTCGTGGGAGCCACCGCGGCCGCCGCGCAACGACCGCCGTCTCCGAGACGCTGGGCGCTCTTGCACTCGAGACAGTCAATATCAAAGTATAGTTTGGTAAAAGGTAGTCCGGTGGGATTGATGCAGTATTCGTGATCGTAATCTCTATCCACGGCGATTCGTATCAACGCCGTGCACTGATCCATCGTCAAATTGGTGGTGGACAGCTTACCGCGTGCAAAGACGGGTAGACATGCCACCGGTGGCGGCGTCGTATCGAGACATACATCGTCTAAGATATCAGCTAGAGCTTTTTCCATGTCGTAGCACGTTTAACTTGTTACTGCGACTGACTGACGTGTCTGTGTTGAATCTATTTTTATCACATATGGTGGAGAGAGGGTGGGGGGGGGTACGACCGGTACATTCGCGACGCTGAACGTGGTGGTTACCGGCGCGACACCGGATGCCGTGTCGCGTGGCGTACCGTATGAGGTGACGCGCGTTGTAGATAATTGAGGTATTATATGAATAAAAACACAATAGGTTTAAGGGTTATAATTATGTTTCAATAGTCAAGAAATAATGCGGTTACAAAATAATCACACAAATAACATACAAGCACAAAAACATGGTTGTGAAAGTTATTGTTACCCACGCTGGTCTATAATAACTTCATCGACCGCAGCATACGGTCGTACATGTCCTGCACCTCCTCGACGAGACGTTTGCGCGTGAGATGTTTGAGGACCCCTTCGTCGCCTTCCTTGTCCCACTTGTGGGCCATCACGTAATCGACAAACACCATCTCGGCTTCGTATGCATCCTCGGCTATTTCGAGAAACACGACTTGCAGGTCGACGCGCTTCTCAAAGTTAAAGTGTTTGAGCAACAACCGCACGTGGTTGTCGCGATACGCCCCGTCGGCCGCGATGAAATCTTTAATTTTAACCAATGCCGACATTGGGTTGTTTTCGTGCAGTCCGTTGAGCAGATGGAACGCGTACGACGACCACAGCTGTTCCATTACGACCGCCACCATACACCGCACCGTGAACGGCGTGCCGGGCCCGCCCCACTTGGACAACCAGTCGCATCTGGCGCGCAACGGTGCGGAACGCTGCATCTCGTCGATGATCTCGTAGGAATCGCACTCGTCGGTCGCCAACACTCGCATCATTTTACCGTACATCTCGGCGCGAACGACCTTGTTGGCCGCCTGGGTGATGTAGAACGCCTTTAACCCGGGTAGTTTAGTCGCCACCATCAGAGACGAGAGCACGTCGCACGCGATACCGTCACCCATGGCGAAGAACGCAAACACTTTTTTGTAGATGTGGCTCGCCTCCGGGTGAGCCACCCGTCGCCGCCATTCACCTAGGCTCTTGATGTCGTCGGCGAGCGAGATTCTCTGTTGGTCGTGTACGAGAGAATCGAAGTAGTCGCCGTCTAAGAACGGTACCGGAAAGTATGTACACCGGTCGATGGTCTCCTTTCGCCTCAGAGAAATAAACTTGATGTAGTTGCGGCAGTACAACACGCACGTCCGTAGGGACTCACACGCGGCTGCCCAGTTGGTTCTCACCGCGCGGCGCACGTAGGCCCAACACACCCATATACACAACATGATCATTATCATTATTATAGACGAATGGTGTGTGTGTGTTTGATCTGGGAGTATATTTACGTGTGGTGTGCGGTCATACACCACCCGTCTATTTAAACGACTAGAGTACGGGAGCGGGGGTGGGGATGTGGTACGGTACGGAACGATACGGTACTGTATTTTTATTAGGTAAGCATGTTGACGGTAGAGTCGTACTTGGCGAACCCTGCGTTTCCCCCAAAGATCCGGGAACTGGCCCGCACCGACCCGATCGCTTTCTACGTAAACTTGTACACGAGCGTGTTTGACACGGCGTTGAATAACAATACGGACACGAATCCGATCGTGAAAAGAGACGTACTAGTGACAACGACGCGTCTGGTCGTTTCCATCACCCGACTGGCCGACCAAGTAAACGACGCTAACATTGTAGACTTTGTCGATGACGCACTGGTACATGGTCGCGCGGACACGTCGCGTGTCCGTTTCGATCGGTACCTCGTGCCGTGGTCAACCTTCTTTCGGGCAGCCGAAAGCCCTCCTCCACCCAAAGTGTTACCGGCCTACTGGCCATTAACACCCAAACGCGGGGACGTGTGCGGGTTTATCAATCTCCGTTGTCGATCTGTCCCCGCACACGGCTTCGCTCCCCACAATTGTATAAGGCTGCCCGGCGCGTCTGTACCCCATTCTGGGACGCGCGGTTGTCCGCGCGTTCTCCTCTTTCTGAGGTCGCGCTGGGCCCAGGTTTGTCTGAGCTCTATTCCTAATTAGGACGCACAATACTTCTACAGGTTGACACCGCCCTCTCCCACCACCTTGCGGCCCCGCCGCTAAAGCGGCTCCTCACTGCTCTGTCGTTCTTCATACTCCAGCCTGCTCCTGATTTTGTGCCACTCTCGCGCGAAGGTTCTTAGCTGCCAGAAGTTTGCCTCAGTTGCAACGAGATCGGGGTAGTAGATTGGTCCTTCATCCACGCGCGTAATCCCGGCTACCATTTTCCGACGAGGCTCGTCGTACAGACTACACTCCCAAAGGGCGTGGTGCAGATCCTCCTCGACGGGCCCGCAATAACAAGTGCTCACAGGAGAGAGGCTCATATCATAGAGCCTCTTCTTGAAGCATCCGTGTCCGGTTAGGATCTGTGAAACTTCGTAAGTGGGCGCTACCCAAGTTGCCTTGAGCCGCACCTCCACGTCCGGAAAGAATCGGTAGAGTTCCCTGCCCTTCGTCTCGCTCTGCCACCTCTGTTGCCATAGAGCGACGACTTCCTCCGCGATTTTCCCCCTCGCGGCCCTAAGCTCGTCCCGAGGCAGGTCCCGACAATCATCCAACCTTCCCGCCCGGATCACTTCGAGGTCGGCCGGTAATACACCGGCTAGAACCGATTGGGCTGCAGTGCTTACTGACCTGTACGCCTTTGTTAACAGAGTTAACGCAGGTCTCTGCGATCTGAGCAGCGCGCTTCTAACCACGTGAAGGGTCGCACGCCTCCACCAGCATCCGGCGGCATACGTAACGATAGCTATGTACGTGCCGTGATACAGGACTTTAAGGGCCCTGTATCGTACTCCCCAGGATGCAGCCGAGATGCGCGACATTTTCCCGAACGCAGCTGCGGCTTTACCTCCTATTGAAATCGCGTGCTCCCGAAAACTAGAGCGCGAATCCAGTATCACACCCAGGACTCTGGTTGACTCTACACTTTTGACTGAGATCCCATCGAGTCTAATGAGAGGTGGCCGGTTCGTAAATTTCCCCTTCATAGTCATGGAATATGACTTTGAAGGAGAAAAACCAAGCCGGTTTCTGTCACCCCAGCTTTTGATTAAATCTAGCGCGCTTGATGCGGAGTTTTCAAGGCCCCGTCTTGTGTTAGACTCGATGAGAATCGTAACATCGTCGGCGTAAGCCACCAGTGTGACTCCGTCTGGGTATGGCAGCTGGAATAGGTCATTCATAAGGAGGTTCCACAGCGAGGGTCCCAATACTGAGCCCTGCGGGCATCCCATGGTTGCGGTTTTCCACTCAACTGTACTACCCAGGAAGAACCCTACACGTCTCCCCGCAAAATAGCCACATAACATCCTGTAGATGTTTGGCGGACAACCTCCTTGCTTGAGTTTGAGTAGTATCATGGGCCACCACGCGTTGTCAAATGCCCCTGAAATGTCAAGGAACAGAGCCTGTACGTACTTTCTGCAGCTATTACTTACCACCTCCTGTATTGAGCGAATAGCGGTCGATGTAGACCGGCCCCGAGTGAATCCGTGCTGGCAAGCCGAAATGTTGTGTTGGATTGACGGTGCGCAACGGAGCATTACCCGCTCCAGGATTTTGCCCATTACAGGTAGAAGCGTAATTGGCCGATAAGCCTTCGGGTCGCTCAGCGGCTTACCATTTCCCTTAGGCAGTACAATTAGGCGGCCATCTTTCCAGACGCCCGGGAATACGCCTTCCTCTACACATCTACCCACTACTCGCGTAAGTTCCGCGCTAGCGGCTCGCCACACGTGCTTAACGATGCGGGCAGTTACTCCATCGATTCCCGGTGCCGTGTTCGGTAGGGACCGAACGATGTTCCACAGATCCTGGATAGAGGGAGGAGGCACGTCCTCCCCGCTTGGTGAGCATGCGGCCAATAGACGGACATCGCGGTGGTAGTCCGTATCCAGGGTGACGTTGTCGTCCGGGCATAATGAGTGCACCATACTGTGCATGGAGCCACCTGTGTCACAAGCGAGCTTGACGCCGTTCATAACATTGGGCGGCGGACGAAGCCTCCCACACGCTGCCCTGTAAGCCAGTCCCCAGGGATCCTGGTTGCCTGACTCACAGAGCTCGCGGAAAAAGGAGAGACGCGCCTCCTCCATTCCATCTTTGTACCCGCGCCTATGCTCATGGAACTCCGCCCTCCTAGCATCAATAATTAAGTCCCCACCCCGTTTTTTGGCAGCTTGCCATGCACGCCTAGCTTTATTATGTGCCTTTCGCAAGGCGTCGAGGGTCGGAGTCCACCATTCGTAACCCCGTTCGCGTTTACCTCCCCCGCAGGTTCCCAGACACTCTATGGCAGTGCGCACGATTATTTTGTGGAATTGTTCGGCGACTACTGCTGCGGGCTTTCCCCATTTAATAAAACCCACCCTCTCGTGAATGCGCGCACAGAATCGGTTCCAATCCACACCCTTCTCACGATACCGCCTTGGCTCTCCTGACAGCTCCGCGTTCGGAGCAGGGTTCAGTCCCCGTGTGCCCCCGGTCAGTGTATACGTGATGAGCCTGTGGTCGCTCGTGGAGACATTCGCGTGAACGCGCCAGTTGGTGATGGGCAATCCCCCTTTGGTCAGGGTGACGTCCACGTTCGACTCGCCATTTGGCGAGAAAAAGGTCGACGGTTGGCCCTCGGTGTTGTGGATAGTAAGTCCTCGGCTGTAGATGAAGTCTTCCATTTCCTCACGACGGCGAGTAACTTCGTGCCCCTTGCTAGTGTAGTGCCGCGGCATGGAGTGCCAGAGCGGCGAGTGGGCGTTGACGTCTGCAGCTATCAATATCTTGTGGCCTCGTAGCGCGTCCACCACGGTGTTCAGATGCTCAATGTGAGGCCCTATGTCTTGCGAGTATTGGAAGTATGCACTGACAAGATACAGCGGCGCTGTGTTTGCCAACGTAAGGTGGCACACGGTGCAGTGAGGGTTCGATAGATGGTGTAACACGGTGCACGGGATGTCGAGCCGCGCCAGGTAGATCGCCGTCTTGCTTGCCATGCCCGCTGGAAGAATTAGGTGTTCGGATAGCTCATCACCGTTCGCGTACGGCTCTTGCAGCAGCACCACGTCCACGTTGAGCTCTCTCGCGATGGCAGGCAGCTCGAACGTACTGAGGGCAGAGCCCTGGGCGTTAAGTTGTGCTAAGCTAATGTGGCTATCCATAGTATGTCCTCTTGAGCTCCCTGTCTTCAGCGTACTTGCGGGCAGGGCAGTCTCGCGAGTTCGTTTCGTGCTCGCTTGCGTCCTTGCGGCCGAACTTTTTGCACGTTGCGCAGCATGTGGTTGTTGCCTGGCATTCCGCAGCTTTGTGACCATCGTCACCGCACTTCCCACACGTCATTCCCTGGGCCTTGCAGTACTTTTCAGGGTGCCCGTACTGCTGGCATCTCCTGCAGCATGTCACCCCCACGTAGTCGTTAATTTCTACTACGTCCCAGCCGATGTATACTCGCCCAAGATCAACAAGCCGCTTCCTGAGTGCTGGGGCAGCTTGGCAGACCCACATGCACTTGTTGTTATGCCTAGTTCTCCGGAAGAGGGGGCGTAATTGCGTCGCAATGGTCTCGCTAGTGATGCTAGAGTCGCTGGAAAAGTTTTGTTCTAGCATGCTCTTGGCGAGCTCCTCGAACTTAACACCATTTTCGGCACCAACGAGAGCGATTTGGGGGTGACGATCCTTCGGCTCCGTGACGCGTAGGGTGGGCGGCATGGCCTTCTTCAGGGCTTCTGCTGCTTGCTGCGACCCCGTTTGGATGACGACGCCGCTGTTTCCACATGGCCGCATCCCGTGTATCTGTACACCAAGTAGTCCAGGCTTGATGGCTGATTTCAAGACTTCTCTGGTGTCGTTGGTGGTCTTGAGAGTCTCTCGCTGGTCCTCGGCGGGGTATACTGCTACTACCGGTCCGGGGCGTGGTGGGATTGGCTTCGGCTCCGCATGCTTGTTCCCAAGCTTCAGCATATTCGCGAACGTTGGTTGAGGGGCAGAGTATGTTGGTGGTGTGCTTGTCCTCGCCGGTGGTTGGGCTGCAAGGGTCGCCTCTAGGACCGCAGCTCTCTTCTCCACAGTCGCCAGCCTCACCGACAGCTGCATCATGATGGCTAGGAGTCTTTCGGTGTTGGCCCCAATGTTGCCAACTTCCTCTTTGTTGAGGCGGCTAGCCTTCCCGCAAACCGCCTCCATTACGCCTCTGGTGTAGTTCGTGGCCATGCTTAGCAGCTTCTCGGTGGGGGTGCGCACCAGCGGGTCCACATCATCGTCCGTGTCGGGCGTCGGTAGAGGCTCCAGGTTGCTATCAGTGTTCGTAGTCGTCAGCGGCGTCGGGCGTGGTGTGTGCGTCAAAATGCCCCCAATTGGCGGGGGAATGGCGTCGTACTTCTTCCGCACTTGCGCAGCGCGGCGCTTAACCTCCTCCTGAACTTCTTCAGGAGAGGTCAGAAGGCGCTTGGAGCCCTGCACATCGATCGCCATGGGTACTACGCCAGTGCTGCGTTCCTGCTGTGCCGCGCCTGCCACCATGTTGAATGTGGTGGGGAGCGAGACAGTATTATATATCAACGTGCCGAAACTACATCAGTTTATTGCCAGAAGTCGTCGCATAGATATGTTATGTCGGAGGTCCGATTTGCGGATCAACGGTACGGACATTGCGGTTAATGGGCACTCTGTGACATCATCTTCATCATCGAACTGTCGAGATTTGGAGTCGCTCATAAGGCGACTGCGACCAAATCAAACGAGGTCATCGTTTGGTGACGACGACAGAAAAGAATCTGAGGGCCACCCCCACCACACGACGCAGTTTGTTTTACAAGCGTTGAACGCAAATGTGGCCGTCGTCAATCTGTTGTGGTATCTCATCTTTGCACTGGAAGGCGCCTGTGGATCTCTAGAGAAACGACTACCGTGTGGCGTGTTGACCGTGTCTCGGCCTCCCACGAGTGGTGGTAGCGGTAGCAACGCTTGCGGAAGTGGCAAGTCGACTCCGGCCACTCTCAAGCGAAAACCGCCAGTCGTGCCGTGGTCAAACGAACACATTGACGTGCCGCACCGCTACTATTGGCAAGCGACGCGCGGACCGGTACTGTGGTTGTGGACACACCTGACGCTGGGCCAACTGGACGCGGACGTGGCCACCAACCTGATTCCACTGTTGGGTGTGTTCATCGGGTGCGGTCGGTGTCGCACACACTATTCCGTCACGGTGGGAACGCTGTTCGAACGTCTATTGAGGGAAGGACGGCACCCCGCGCTCGTAATGATTGATTTCCACAACGTCGTCAACGTGCGACTGGGCAAACCCGTGTGGAAGTACGCCGAGCGCGGAGCCGGTGAATTTACCCGCTATCTATGTCCACGAGGGGATTGTATTGTAAGTGAGTGAGAGGTTCGCGATGAACGTGCATTTTAAGAATGACAACCTCGCGTCGGCGTTCAGACTGATGGTGCACGTGTTGTACACCACCTTCAACGATCAACCGTTTGATGAGGTGTGTTACGCGACCCGCCTGCGCTGGTTGCTCGGTACGTCCGCCGACGGAGTGATGGAGCGATTGTACGATGCGGTACATCCGCGAGTGATGGCTGTGGTCGCGACCTATGTCTGTCGTCGCCTACTGGTGGACAACCCTACGCTAGTGTATGGAACAGAGGCTAATCTATTACCTGTCATGGTGTGTGTGGTGGGGAGCGAGACAGTATTATATATCAACGTGCCGAAACTACATCAGTTTATTGCCAGAAGTCGTCGCATAGATATGTTATGTCGGAGGTCCGATTTGCGGATCAACGGTACGGACATTGCGGTTAATGGGCACTCTGTGACATCATCTTCATCATCGAACTGTCGAGATTTGGAGTCGCTCATAAGGCGACTGCGACCAAATCAAACGAGGTCATCGTTTGGTGACGACGACAGAAAAGAATCTGAGGGCCACCCCCACCACACGACGCAGTTTGTTTTACAAGCGTTGAACGCAAATGTGGCCGTCGTCAATCTGTTGTGGTATCTCATCTTTGCACTGGAAGGCGCCTGTGGATCTCTAGAGAAACGACTACCGTGTGGCGTGTTGACCGTGTCTCGGCCTCCCACGAGTGGTGGTAGCGGTAGCAACGCTTGCGGAAGTGGCAAGTCGACTCCGGCCACTCTCAAGCGAAAACCGCCAGTCGACTTTTAAATGGACTTGAGCTCCGTGAGTAAGGCCAGTAAACTTTATGAACTCATCAACAAGTTGAAAAGAGTTCATTACGCCAACGAACAGCAGCAGCAGCAACAATTCGAGTCTACGGACGAGTGGGAGAAGGAAGAAGAGGAAGAAGAGGACGAGACACAAGAGGAAAACGGAGACGTATTTAACTTGGTCGACGACGACGGCGGCGAAGACGGCGGTGGCGTCGACAACGAGGAGGTAGAAGACGACGCGAGGGTCGCGGCGCTCGCGCAACGCGACGCCGAATGGGACACGTTTGTGCTGACGACTGAGGAACGAGCGCGGTTATTAACAGTTCAGTCCCACATACTCTGGCTCAAACCGGGCAAATCACCCACGCGCTATTCTCATATCAAGAGCACCATCATCAACACCAATAATAATAATAACCCGCAACACTTAACAACGCTCGTGTGTTTGATACACGCGTTCGTGGAGGAGAGTGAGAGTCGTTGGCCGCAACGCTGTCCCGTGGTGGTCTTTGGTTGTTTCAAAACCTACGCCGCGCTCCGACGATCCGAGTCTCTACGGGCGCGGCTCGCCACTACCAAAGCCATTTTCAAAGTAGTTCGATAGCTTCACCGACACACCATGTCTGTGGTCAAGATGCGAGATTTGTACGCGCGATTGGAAAAATACTACATGGAGTGCAATCGCACAACCAAAGAGTTAAAGGCGCTGTACCCGCCCGACGTACACACCTTGTACTCGACTTCGCTCACACCAGTCTACAACGTAGTGATTGTGCACAATTTCTACGCGAGCCGTCAGTGGTTCACCAAGGAAGAGGTGAAAAAGAAAATATTCGTGGCAGTCCTTTTTTTGTTTGACGTAAAATATTACATGGACGACAACACGCACGCCGTTCACGGGTTCTACAGTGACGACAGACGCAACACTCTCACAAAGTACGCCATTATGGCAAAGTTGGCCGGGTTCGACACGGAACTCGAGAAGCGCTACAAGCTGCTCAGTCTCAATGTCTGGAACTCCTTACTGGACAACCCGGTGCGGCGGCAAAAACAGTTGATTAAATTTAAAGAGTTTATCGTTCAAGTGGAAAGTGTCAATCTACATTGAAAATAAATAATACAACTAAGCTTTATATTATTGGTACAAGAATAAAAATAATAATTTTGTAAATTTGTATCCTTTGTGTAAACCTACTAAATAGTTGTTTGGGAAGTGGACATTTAATCGTTCATTTCTACATAATAAATAACCTGTCGTGACTTGAGATTCACATCGCATTCCAAATATGGACGGTTATTTCCACATTAAATTGTTTGTTTCTACATAATAAATAATCTGTCATGACTTGAGATTCACATCGCATTCCAAATATGGACGGTTATTTCCACATTAAATTGTTTGTTTCTACATAATAAATAATCTGTCATGACTTGAGATTCACATCGCATTCCAAATATAGACGGTTATTGCCACATTTAATCGTTTGTTTCTACATATCTACATAATGACCTGTCGTGACTTGAGCGTTTCACAACTCTCATTCCAAATATGGACGGTTATTTCCACATTAAATTGTTTGTTTCTACATAATAGATAATCTGTCATGACTTGAGATTCACATCGCATTCCAAATATAGACGGTTATTGCCACATTTAATCGTTCGTTTCTACATATCTACATAATGACCTGTCGTGACTTGAGCGTTTCACAACTCTCATTCCAAATAATTATGGACGGTCCGCGTCCAACCAGTTGTTACGACACACATCTAATGCGATAGAGCTTGTTGTGGTGCGGTATGATCTCTGAACCACCCCTGGGCCCGAACCACCCTCTACCCCCCCTGTATCATATATTATTATTTTCTTGGGCAGGCGTCAGCGCTCAGTTAATTCTAATACGTTAAACCTGGACAACTGCCGTATTAGAAGTAGTACGCGCGCGAAGCCATCGCTACAAACGTTGAAAATTACGAGGTCATCCCCGCTCTCCATACATTTTCGCGATTTTGGAGTGGGGGGTTCAAAATCGACTCTGTCACTCGTCAGCAGCGACCGGTGACAGACATCTAAGTATAAAACCTACTAGGCGGGGCGCGTTGTATGTTTAGATTATGGTGGTGACTCATAGTCGCATCCTTCATCTCTACATTATACATAACCGCGTCGTCGCGGCGCGTAGAGCTGATATAAAGGTGGTCATGCGGCCTGTCGCGGCGCGGTATGGTCGCCGAACTCAAACCACCCCCTATAATATATATACTGGGTACGAACCACCCCCCTACCCCCCCGTATCATATATTATTATTTTCTTGGGCAGGCGTCAGCGCTCAGTTAATTCTAATACGTTAAACCTGGACAACTGCCGTATTAGAAGTAGTACGCGCGCGAAGCCATCGCTACAAACGTTGAAAATTACGAGGTCATCCCCGCTCTCCATACATTTTCGCGATTTTGGAGTGGGGGGTTCGAAAACGACTCTGTCGCTCGTCAGCAGCGACCGGTGACAGACGTCTTACCTACTAGGCGGGGCGCGTTGTATGTTTAGATTATGGTGGTGACTCATAGTCGCATTGTTCATCTCTACGGTATTTATAACCGCGTCTGTGAGTCACCATCCTTTCTCGGCCGCTCGGCCACAGCACGGTGGTAAAGGGACGGGGGGGACGGGTTAAATAAGGATATTAGTTTCATCATCAACTTGTAAATGTACAAAAAAGGCTTGGTTTAAAATAAACACTGATATTTATTATTATTATTATTATTCAGTAGTGTAGTAGTATTGTTTACAATTAAATCAGCTGTTGAATTATATTAACATGTCTGTCGGAGCGCTTCTTCAACGTGGTGCCGTGGCCGTCCACTACGTCCTGCAACACCAACTGGCGTTGGGTGGCGGCCACCCGTTTGTAGAGCTGAAAGTGTGGGCGCACAAATTCCACGAGTCGAACTAGCTTTTTATTGGCCGGCTCGGTGGGGCGCGCGGCGTCTCCGCCGTCCTCCAACCAGACGTGGTAAGCGGCGTAGAGCAACAGGGGGTTTTCCATGTGCGCGTTGCCCAGGATTTCGTGGCGGCATTGCGCCGACATTAAAAGTCTTTCGATAATCTTGTGATATTTGCGAATAAACTTGGCCAGATTCAACGGCCTCGGACGCGTCGACCACACGACCAGCGGTTCGTACAGATCTCGCGTCACATCACCGCCGCTCTTATCGTCGAGCACCAACACCGTCTTGACATCACCCTTGTAGTCCTTGGTGATCGAGTCGATGTAGCGCTGCAGGGTGTTTTCGTTCTCGTGGCGGTTCAACTTGACCCTTTCGAACAACAAACACGGGTTGGTGGAGTACAAACAACCGAAAATATCAAACATTACGTAGAGCGGGTTGGCGGCGACGTCTCCGCAGCAGACGCGCACCACGCCCGTGAGGATCCGTTTGACTATCGGGTTGGCGTGTCGCTCGTAGCCCACGTGACCCACGACGTCCGTCTCGGTGTTGTAGTATGCGTACTTTTTCTTGGTTAGAATCAAGAGGCGCTCGTGGCGTTGCTCCAGTGCCAGCGTGAGGTATTTCGTAAACGAGATTGCGTCGTTGACGCGTTTCAGCACGGCGGCGGCGTCGACGTTCTTCGGGTTGTAAAATTTAAGTCCGTCCGTATCCACATAACACACGAGGTCGGCGAATGGCCATCGACGCCTTCGTTCTGCGGCCGAGTCTGTTTTGTTTGGGGCGGCGGTGGTGGCTTCGACTTCGATTGGGCGTTCGCCCGCCTTTCGACTGGAGCAATTGACGGCCCACGTGGTTAGGTAGCGCAGCTCTTCCTCGTACCAGGCGCGCACGTCTCCGTCGACCGTGTCGCATGCGAGGGCGGTAAAGGTGCACACTAGGCGCGCGCACACGGTTAAAAATTTACGTCCAAACAGAGTCACCGCGGCCGAGGCGGGAATGTGCGAGTACAGAAACGCCGGACACCCCGTCACGCCGTAGATCGAGTTGAGTATTATCTTGGTGCCCAGTTGGCGCGAGTCCAAGATGCGCCTCTCGGTGTCGGAGGTGGCGGCGCGCAACGCGTCTTGCAACTGCCGGCGTTGTGCGAGCAGCCCAGTCAGCACGCGCCCTATGAACCCCACGCGTTCGTCCGAGTGCTGGAACATGGCCAACACTGGCTCGCGGTGGCTCAGTGCGCAAGTCAAGTCCTCCCAGCAGAGACAGTGGCCAATCTCGCGGCCCCGGTAGCCGGGCGTCAGCAGCTCTTCGGTGGGCACGCTCGGATCCATCATGGTAAACAGTCGCACCAGGTCGGCGCGCACGCAGCGCTCTAGCACGGAGACTATCGTGGGCGCCAGCGATCGCACAAACTCCAACGTTATGACGGTGCAATTGGTCGAATCGGCGTTCAGGAAACAACTCAGGTTGGGGTAATAACTCTTGAAGTCAAACGACTCGACCGCGCTGAAAAAGGACTGGTCGCGCGCATAATTCAAAGCGCCCTGATAGGACTTGTCCTTGCTTGTGCCCAGACCGACGATGCGCGCCGTGCGTCGGACGGCCGGTGTCGATACGGTGTCGACGTCATCGTTGCAGTACGAGTGATAGGCGTCGACAGAGTTGCGAGTTGACGATTTACGTGCGGCTACGAACGTACCGTATTTGAGCCCGTTGAGAACGAGGCACGAGGCGAGACGACGGGTGTTGCCGCACATACCGCTCGTCTCCGCACCGAGGCAAAAGAGACTCGTTAGACTGGTCACTAGCGAGAGCACGTTCGACTCGAGGAGCACCCGCGTAACGGTGATTGTGTCTTGTATGTTGTACGCCAAAACTTGTTCCAAGCGCGGCATCACCTCGGGCGTATCGTTGAGACGCACGTCGTTGTACAGGGTTTTTTTCAGGCGCACCGTGTCGACCCGCGTGCCCGTAAAGTCAAAGTTGCCGTCGGCCGAGTGGGTGAGTCGCGCCGATGACACGCGGTACACCTTGTTAAAGTCGGCGCGCGCCCCGTCCGAGTGGTACGCGGCCGCACCGTACGCGTATATGCGACGGATGAGCGACGAGTCGAGATCCATCTTGGCGACGCGTTCTCCGCCTCGCAGGCGATTGGCGGCGATGGCGGCCAGTGACACTTTGTCCGAGAGCATGTTGCGCTTGGCCAACACCATAAGGTCGAGCACCACGGCGAGTTCGTTAAAGTCGGCGTGGTGCAGCTCGTTGCGCTCGTGCTTGATCCGCCGGACGCTCTGCAGCAGACGTTCGACGCGCAGAAAGATGGCGCGTCGCCAGATGACGCGCAGATCGTATGCAATGAGATTATGGCCAGTCAGCACGTGCGGATACCGGCGCGGTAGGCCTACCAGTGAAAAGACGCCTCCCTCGCAGTAAAAGTCGACAAACGCCTCCAGCATGGCCGTCTCGCTGTTGTAGCCTCTGAACAGAGCGAACGTGCGGCACGGGCGTTGTTTGTCCGCGGCGGTGGAGTCGCCGTCGTCCTCCTCTATCATCTCGTTGTACTTTGAGTTCATTTTCAATTGAAACTCTGTCGCGGCCGCGTCGCTCACACCCACCGGGTCTAGATAGAGGCACACGTGCACGTGGATCCGGCCGTAAAGTAAATACAGACATATAGAGGAAATCTTTTCATCGTGCGTCGTGCCCATGGGCACCACGTGGGCGGATCGTGCGATCGTTTCTATGTCGATCGACACCACGGGTAGGATGCGCTCTAGTGAGGGTAGTTTGGACGTCAACAGGTTGAGTTTGGTGCGCACGCCTCTGCCGCTGAACGTGTGGTAAAAGCCGACGGGTAGAAAGCGCTCGAGCAGGTCCATCCGGTCGTTGACGGCGAACCCGAGACATTCGACGCGCGGTGGCGTGCCTTTTGTGGGCATCGGTGTTCCAAAGGCGCTCTTGTAAATTTGGATGGCCAACCCAATCTCGCAAACGTCGGGCAACAGGCGGTACCAGGGTAGCGCATTGTCGCTCAGTGCGCCGTAGATGAGTCGGTAGGCGGCGTGTGAGGTAAATTCGATGATCATCAGTCGACCCGTAAAGTCCGGAGTGGCGTCGAACCCCAAGTCGTCGACCAAGCACTGTATAAAGTTGGCGCGCTCGCCGCGCAGCACAATGTCGGTCGCGTAGCAGATGTACGAGTTGACGTCCTCGGTGAGGTCACACACACCCCCTCCGCCGCCGCGCTGGCGCAGCTGCAGCAGGTCTTGCACGAGGCCGGCCATCTTTGTAACGTTCGGTGTCAGAAAACCACCGTTTGCCCCGCGGTCCGACGTCTCGAGGAGCACACAACACGCCGGGTGATAGTCGAGAAAAAGTCTCTCGTGGCGCAGCTGCGTGTCCACGCTGTCCGCCATGTACCCCGACTTGGCGTCGTAGCAAAAGTTGAAAACTAGCCTTGCGGTCATTTCTTTACTTTCGTATTATTTAACACTATATCTAATCTCCGCCGCAATCACTTCGGCGACTGTTATAATACTAATGCGAGAGCGAGCGACACACTCACATTGATAGTAGGGGGGGGCCGATAAGCATCAGTCTCTCCTACGTCACGGTGCGTACCGGACGACCGCGCCGCACCGTACCGCATTATTATGCAGGTGTACTATAAAAACTTTGCGGGCCGCGCGATTATCTTTTGCAATTACCTACCCGTAGCGTTCTTGCCGTTGGCCCGCGTCTGCCAGGCTCGGAGCACCACCAAAGGCGAGTTGGCCGATCGCGTAGCTCTGGACGAGCCGTCGTCGCGGAGAACCACGGGACCGCGTTCACCGAGTCCGCCACAACCACCACCACCGAGTCAGCCACCGCAACCGAAAACTCGGGTCGTACTCTGTTTTTACCGTCGTAGCGTCATCTACACCGACACATTTTTTTATGGCAAACGTGAGACTTGGCTGTATTGTTACGCAAACATGGGCTACGTGGAGATCGAGCCGTCTTCCGTCGTCGAGTTGCTGTCCAAGCTGACGACAGAGCTCGGTTTAGAGGAGGCGGTCGCCAGTCATTTCCTTAGAGCGTTGATGGATTACTGCAAGAAGATGAACTTGGACGTGCGCAACGAGCTCGCCCGCGTCGACCGAGACGTCGCGGCCAATATCGAGGCGCACTTTGCCGCGTTTCAATTCGACGACGGGTGCCCCATGAGCCTGGTGCTTTCCAATTTTTTTGAAAAACAACAACAATCGGCGCTTAGTATCAAATACGCCACCGGTAACAGGGCTCCTACTACCACCACCATCACTGACACTGACGACGAAGAAGAAGAAGAAGATGAAGAAGAAGAAGAAACGGCGCTCGTCGACGACACGAGCGGTATATATTCTTTCACAATGGAGATGTTGGGCGAGGGTATGACTATTTACACAACACAGGAGCCGCCGCACATAAACTTTGTCGTCGACGCGCGCCTCTTGAGAGGGCCGCGGATTGGTGGTGATGGTAAAGTTCACGTGGGACGCAACACGATCGACATTCTGCAAGACAAAGACAAGGTGGTGTTGTTCACGAGCAACGCCATGTTAAAACCATATTCAAAACCCGCGCCCGGCACACGTCCGAGCGTCGATCCCGACAAGGCGCGCGAGTTTGTCGTCAAGGTTGAAAAAAAAATCAAGACGTGCATGGATCGCCTGGTCAACCTTACCGTGCATCGCCACCGGTTGACGGTGACGCCGCGACTATTGCGCCTGTTCGTCGAGAGCGGGTTAGTTTTGTACTACAAGTGTTTGACGAGTCGAGACGGCGAGGGTGACGGTAGTGGTCAACAACAACAACTGCTAGTGGAGCTGCACACCCACGGACTGAAAGCGACGCGCAACTTTCTCGACCTGTTCTTAGCCGAGGATCTGTTGGACGCGGAGATGGTGCAGTTGCATTACACCACGGCGTTAGTGAACCGCCACGTGTCCGCAGATTTGATGAACGAGATGCGATTCCGTTACAAGTTTCTCGAGACCACGGGCAAGATGTATCCCATAGCCGAGACGCGAGACGAGTACGACGTAGAGTACGTATTGAGATTGTATCTCGAGATTGCCCGAGCGTACGACTCGGACTTGAACGCCTCGCGGCACCGCGACGACGGGCCGCTTCTCAGCGTGGTCACCGAGCGCGGCGTCCAACACAGCCTGGACGGGCGCACGCATTGTAAACGTTACAAGTTTATACACGGACCCGCCTCGCTACTGTTGAATGTGCCGTGTAAAAACAACACGCAAGCCAGCGACATGAGCGTCCGAATAGAATAGCGATCGTCCAATTATAAGCGAGATCAAACGCCGTGCGACGATGGCGCATCCGATCAACAACAACAAGTCTGACCTACTGTCTGCGCTCACTCAGTCGCTACCACACAAGGCGCGCGAGCCACTACGCGCCGCCATCGAGAATCTGGACAGCGAGCCTCAATCGTGGAGCCGTCTCCTTGAATTTCGCAAATGCGTCGCGAGAATCTTGGAGGATACGGATCTGGCGCCGGCCGTCATGCGAGCCCGACTCGTGTCCATCATTGTCATGTACGAGAGTACCTTTATAGTAGGACAGAAACTGGTCGACGTGCGTCTCCGCCGAGATTAAACCAAAAGGGTAGAGAGGGGGGAGGGGGGGGTGTCAATTGGTATTAAATATCGTCCAAAGTTAGAATGTATCATTCGATCGTGAGCAATCACCGCGAGCAGTGTATCTTTTCTGTTTTCACAAAATGGCGTTCAATAAGTTGTTGAAAATGCACGAGTCGATACTCTTTGACGACGAGACTCACACGTACGAGTACAATGGTTGCAAGATTAACCAGTCCGTCACGACGTTGGTCAAGACTGTGTTTCCCTTTCACCGCGAAAAGATATTGAACAGAATGGTCCAGAGCACCGGATGGAAACGCAACAAGTATTTCCAGACGTGCGGCGTCAACTATGAGACCCAGCAGCCCATCAAGGACAAGAACATCGTCAAGAATAACATTAGCAATGAGTGGAACAAAAAGGCCAACCTGGGCAGAAAAGTGCATGCGCTGCTCGAGCGGGCGTTTCAACTCTGGGACGGTGGTGCGGCGGAAGAGACGATTAATTGGGAGATCAATTCGTACACCAGAGGGCGCTTGGACTTGACGGCGGTAAAGAAGCTGTTTCAAGAATACCATTGGACACCGTTGAAGAGCGAGTGCCGGCTGGTTGATGAAGAACGCAACGTCGCCGGCACGGCCGACTTGCTGCTTTGCGACGAAAACGGCGACTTGGTCATTGTCGACTGGAAATGCAGCTCCATGGCGTTTGGTAATTTCCGCGATGAATTGGCGCCGAAGCCCATGCAATACTATCCTGCGACCAACTTTTGGCAGTACACGATGCAGTTGAATTTATACAGAGTAATATTGGAGCGCGTCTATGGGTACAGGGTGGCTCACACTGTGTTGATCTGCTTCGATGCAGACTTTGCCATGTCCGTGTACTTTGCGGCCCGCATCAAAGACGTCGAACGGTGGTATTTGAACAAGAAAAAGACGTCTACGGACGACGAAGTGGTGGTGGTCGAGGAGGCGAAGGAGCAAGAGCGTGAACCCACTATTATGGTATAAGCTATATGGTATAAGGTATTCCATAAAAAATATATTTTTCAGTGAATAAACGTTTTTTTTTAAAACCTAGTTGTTTTTTTCTTTTCCTTTGTATATCCCAACCCACCCAAGAGATAAGCCGCGCGATGCACACGGACGACGCCTCGCGTCACGTGCCCTCGTTTGATCCTCTGGTGCGAGACTACGCGGTGGTGAACGAGCGCGCCGAGGTCGCAGCTCTACACTTGTATCTGGCTTTTTTGGAAGAACAAAGTAAACTACTTTCGAGACCGGCGGTGTGTGAGACCCTTCGAACGCGCGTCACGAAAAAGTTGACTCGCTTCCAGACCGCTATAAACGAGTACTTGAAAATGCGCAGCGAAAAGGTGGCTAGTTTTCAACACCTCGAGCCGCAGCGCATGGACGTCGCTCGCAGTCTGCGCGACGTGGCGCAACAGAACGCGACAGTGTGTCGATGCTTGAAGACATTTCAACCACACTGGTTGACCACCGAGCTGAACAGGGTGCGAGTCTTGAAAAAGAGCAACGCCGCCGCGGACGCCAGAGTGGCCGCCGTCGACGATACTCCACGCTCGTCTCTGGCGCTCGATCAAATCTATCAAATGATTCGCGACGGACGTTATATTAATCACGTGCCCGCCGTGATGACATCACTAGCCGAGTTCGACGACGTTACGTTTGACGCAATCGTCGCGCGTCTTTAGACTCTATCCTGTCTGTGTTATTATTCTAGGGTGTCGTCTCTCACGTACTACGTACGCGGGAGACGCAAAAGGAATGTTAAAGAAAACACAAGTATGATAGGGTATTATTTTTTATTATTTACTATAAAGGACAAGTTTTCCATTGGATAAAACAATGGGTGGTCACAATACGGACAAAATAAATCTTCAAACATCAGGTACGACATGACTTGCATTCTTATCGACTCAAACTCAAACGGGGACGAACAGAACGAGCATCGCGGCAATATCACAGTGTGATTGGTGGGATCGTATTCGAAACTATAATCGTTGTTACACACGTTACATATCATGAAAGATTTAATTTTACATGGGTCGAACGGTTCCGCAGTGCAGTTTGTACAATTTCCCGAGACAAACATCTCACGCATGTACAAATCATCGGAGAGATCGCTCTCTAACACTGCCTTTTTACTATGACAGCCGTCGCGAAGTTCTGCCATATACTCCTCTTTGGAAATTAGGCCATCCAGCATCTTCTCGATTAGTAGAGAGGTAGACGTAGAGGAGGTGTACACTCGAGCTTGATACAAAGCGAATGCCCAATGAAGAATAAACTTTCGCTTTATATATCAAATAGGGGATGTGGGGGGGGGGGGGTTGACCGCGAATAGTGTCTTGAGCACCGACGCCTTTTTAAAAAAACTACTTCCCATCACAAGTACGTCTGATTCTTGAGGTTGAGCACTTGTCGCTCGAAAGAGTGGAGGCGGCGGGCATAAGCCACGCACAGGCCGTCCTCGTCCGCACCACCGCGGTACAGGCGTCCCCGGCGCTCTTGTAAACGAATCGCTAGGCGCGCGAGCTTTGTGTGGAGGCGCGACAATATCTGATGGTGAAACGATACGTCTGCGTACTGTACGTCGGGTAGACGTCTGATGAGCGAATCGTTGATGGCCGCGACCAAGGCGGGTGGCAGACGTGCCGGTCGCTCGGCTTCGAGCCGCATCGCCGCCGCTAGTGATTCGGGATCGCGCAAGTCGTACATGTTTCGGGTGACGTTTTCATAATCGCCCACTACCATAATACCGCGGCTCTGTTACACAGGCTTATTATTATCGTTGTTGATGTTGTTGACGTGTCAGTCTGTCGAGTAACTTGTCAAAGTCCTCCAACCAGAGGGCGTTCATTAAAACGTAGGGATAACATAGGACCGTGTGCATAGTGTCGGTGCGTCCGAGTACGGTGAAAAAGTCTCGCGACCCCTCAAACGTTAGGCGGCACTCGTGTTCCGCTTCCGCCTCGGCCAGTACAAAGTCGACGGTGTTGACGCACACGGTGCGCTCCGGTATCGGCTCGCGGCGGCGTATCGCCACCAGAGCGTCGGTCGAGCGCGCCTCGTGCGAACAGCACCGACCGGCGGAACCGCGCGCGGTAGACCCGCAGCGCAGGGCCTCGGGTGGTCGACGCTTCAACAAGTCTAGATGGCACACCTTTTGATTGCGACCGTGTCTTTTGTTGTTGACCCGCCCCCGCAGCAGCGACCAGTTGTCGCCTTCGCAGCGCTGCGAGGGCGCCCCCGCACCGGTCGTAGAGGCGCGAAGGCGGCGATCGCAAGCCTCGCGGCACAGACTCAGAAACGTGTCGTTGAGCTCGCGATAGAAACACAGCGGGTTCTCGGTGTAGTGCACGGGGCGCAAAAACTGTACAGCACCGCGACCCGCCAGCGTTTGCGGCAGACAAATGTCGTAAAAACTCGCAGGTCGCGGATACAGGCCGAGTGTGGCGTGAATCTTGCGACACTCGTCGAGCAGCAGCTTGAATGTGCGCAAAAAACCACCATTACCCCCTTCGGTGATGAGTTCGCGCCAGCCTAGGAGCTTTGCTTCGTCGGCCGTCGGTAGCGGCTTGGTGACGCTCACCGTGTTGCGATCGTACGAGTCTATGGTGACGACGAGATCCGAGTTGTCGAGGTCCACTCGTGTGTAAACGGCGCCGCTCAAGTCAAACGTGCAAATCTGGCCGTCGATCGTGTGCTCACCGGTGGTTTCGTCTAAACGACACTTCATACCGCCGTGTTGGAGTCGGGCGAACGGGCAGCATTTTCTGGGATTCATACTTACTGGGCAGATGTGAAAGTAAGCAGACATGACGCGGTCATTACCCTACTTTTTGCTTCTTACGCTGATGGGGCTAATGGGGTGGGTAATGATGGTGTCGCGGTGGTGTGCGCTCTCAGAGCACCCAGCCCCGTGGCCGCATCGCTTGTCCTTGTTATCATACGTGGGTCTCTCAAAGGGTACTCTGACTACTACTCCTCCTACTACTACTACTACTACTACTACTACTACTACTCCTACTCCTACTACTCCTCTTTACAAAACAACTACGACCACGATCGTGCCAGACGCCGCCACCGTATCCGCCGAACCGACAGGACCACCCACCCCTCCTCCGAAGTACGACGCAATCTATCCGCGACTTCATCTTGAATAATGACTGTATTTTTTTGAAAGCCAAGTAAGTGACGCGCGTAAATGGAATTTATATTTGGTGATCGACGACGACGACATCGTCGCGGAGGCGGTGGAGGAGGAGGACGCAAGACAAGAACCGGTGACGGCGACGACGACCTCGGTCGATTGCTGGCGCGGGAGCGCACCGCCACCGATAGGTTTGTAGAAGAATTCGTGCGCAACGGTGAGACCGAGGCGTTCATTCGAGTGTTGGAGAGGTTGAGCGTGCGGTGCGACGAGTGGAATAGGTCAATAGAAGGTTTAAAACGGCGCATAAAACACTTGCGACCCGCCCTCATCGACGACAGCTACTACTACGAGCGTTTAAAAGGCGCCATGTTTGTATTAAACCGTAACGTGGACACTCTGTCCGAGCTACAGGAGGAGCGCCTGGCCACCGAGCGGAACGAGGATGAAGCGCGCGACTCGCTGCTTCGAGAGCTCGACGCAGACGCCGCTGATTATAGCCGAGAGTCACAGGTGCGTCTATTGTTCCTGTTGAAGCGCGCTAACAACGACTCTAGTTGTGACACACAAACCGATTATGACACATGACTCATCCGGGTGCATATCTAACGAGTGGCTACGACCACGACTAGTGTGTCGCGCCCCGCCTAGTAGGACGTCTGTCGCCGGTCGCTGCTGACGAGCGACAGAGTCGTTTTCGAACCCCCCACTCCAAAATCGTGAAAATGTATGGAGAATGGGGATGACCTTGTAATTTTTAACGTTTGTAGCGATGGCTTCGCGCGCGTACTACTTCTAATACGGCAGTTGTCCAGGTTTAACGTATTAGAATTAACTGAGCGCTGACGCCTGCCCAAGATAAATAAAAAAAATAATAATATATGTTACGGGGGGGGTGGTGTTTCGGGGGTGGTTAGAGCTCAAGGGTAGAAAAATGGACTACCGCATAGAATCTATAACGCGGTCTCGTCTCGAAGCCGAAGGTAAACGCCTGATATCTTCGTACGACATGGCGCGCATCGTCAAATCGTGGTGGCAAGACGCGGCGCGCTCGAGGGCATTGTTCGCTCGACATCCGTACCTCGACGGCCCCGTGTACGTGGCCACCAACAAGGCGTACTTCCCCAAGGCGGTGCTCGCCGTATCCCCCGATATGCTATCGATTACGGCGCAAGAGTTTTACGACGCGCGGTGTCTAGTTGTACCGAGCCTGGGCTTGTTTAGTTGCGGCCGCAACAACAAGAGCCTCGCCAGTCTTCAGACGATAATGTTGCAAGACATCAAGTGGCCTGCGTGCCTGTGCGACGGCAAGCGATGCCGCTGTCGCACCCTGAGACCACCCGACGACGATGATGATGACACAAGGAAGAAACCAAGGGAGGCTATAGGGCCAGACAATTGTGCGACTTTGTGTAAATTTCTTAAAATTGAGTACAAGAACGGTGACATCAAGAACTACCTACAGGGTGGTAAGAGTGTGATTCAGACCAAAGTGCTGGCGCCGCGAGTGCGCGGGCTCCGCGCGCAAATTTTGTGTGACTTTAAGGTGGCCGCGGACACGATCGTTGTGCCCGAGACGTTTGCGCGCGACTTTGGTCTCACGGCCGGCGAGTACGTGACTGTCGACCCCACGCGTATAGACGACGTCGACCGGCTGCCCGCCGAGTGCGTGTACCCCATCGACGAGCGACTGGGCGTGATCGTGAAGCGCGATCCGTGCATCCATCCGGCGTCGGTGTCGACCGTGTCGCGCGTAGCCGTCACCGAACACGACAACTTTTACGTGTCACCGCTCACCATGGGCCACAAGAACGCCGACATCGACGGCGACGTGTACGGCGTGTACGTCGTAGAGTCGCGCGCGGTAGCCGAAGAGATACGGTGCGCGCTCCATCCGCGCAATTCGATGATTCTCAAGACGGGCGTCACCACACGCTTGACTTTCTCTCAAGTGCACGTGTTTTATATGCAAGGACGCCTCCATCTACTGTCGCCGCGGTTCGTGCGGTACGCGGAGATTGCGCGCGCCGAGTGTACGACGTTCGACGCCGACGCCCGAGAAGAGTTTTGCCGTCGTTACATACCCGAGGCGCGTCCCGAATGGTTCGAGCCCACGCGTCACATTCTAGACGCCACCGCCCTGTTGGTGGCGACGCACCTCGGCGCAGACGCCGCGTACGACTTGTTTGACGAGATCAACGCACTGGTGGTTAGAGTGGCGCGCACCGTTTGGTCCGCGCTGAGCGACAGCCTAGCCTGCGAGCTCTTGTGTCGCATCGCCGCCAGCGGAGCGAAATCGAACCTGACAGCGTACGCCTCTCTATTGGACAAGTTGCGTTCGATTAATGGCACGTGGGAGTTTACCAATACACCATCACTACCACCACCTATACAGCTTACACCAACCCGGCAACGAGCGCTCGCGTCTCGGCGCGACTTTTGCAAGATCACGGACGTCATCAGGGATATGGCCATGTCGGCAATGTTGGTGCCGCGCCTCGGATACACTTGGTTCAAAACGTACTCGACTTGGTGCGGTTTACAGTTACATGGCGGCCTCTTGACGTACAACGGTCGCAAAGTGGGCGCACTGGACTCGTTTCGTCCCTCCGGTCTGGTATTCAGCGCGACCGACGTCGAGAGACTGATCGGAGGCCGTCTACCGAGGCGCACCGAAATACAGGAGCGAGGCTCGCGCGCACATCATCACACCGCACAAAGTCACCGCACAGAGAGTCGATTAGATCGCAAAAAAAAAATAATACTGTTGCGACTGGTGTGTGCAGGAAAGGCCGAATGGATAGAATCGTTTCTGCGCCGCAACAAAGTCACGACCGACGAGCTACTCAAGATATTGTCCGAATCCCGCAGTCTAGTTCGTCGTCGGTGATTACGATACTAGTACTGTATATGTGTACATGTTGTATTATTCCTAGCTAGCATTAGCGTTGACCAGTCAAATGAATAATGATAAAATGAATGTATGTAGTGAGTTGTAAACAATAAAAATCTATTAACAGAGCAACACAATGCGTCTTATTATTCGATTCAATCTTCATCTGGATAGGATACAACTCCATACTGGTTGAGAAGTGATTATGATACCGGTACTTTGGTATAATATCTACCAACCATATTGCGAACAAGTATGGAATTTATAGTAGTTTATGTACCGACTGCACTGCGCGATTACCACTCCTACTCCTTGCTCAAACGCCTATATAACCGGGCCGCAAGAACATCGCATCACAGTGCACATTCACCATGGCAGTCGACATGGTTGAGTACATTGCCGACATTCAAAAATTAACCAAACAACTACAACACATAGAACATCACCTATGTGATCTCGCAGAGTCACGAGGACGTCTAATGTTGGTGTCGTTGGACACCACCGCTGACACCACCACCACCGTTGCCCTCAAATACAGGGTCGTGTATTTACACGCTGACCAGCAGCCGTCCAGCCGACACAGGGGTGAGCGTAAAATATGGCCCTGGGGCAAAACTTTGAGTGGCTTTGGAGCAAACATTGTGAAGCTGATGGGTATGCGTCGCACAGAATGGCAATCGAAAAGAAAAATTTTAATACTGCTCCGAGGTCAGGTGGACATCAAGGATCTGTTCGCGACCATTGATTTGATGTCGACCCAGTTCCGCGGTTGCAGCGCCACAGGTTCTAACAGACGTAACCGTAAGCGCTACAGCAAGAACAACAGCGACTGTACGGAGTTTTATCCGATGTTCAACACGAAATCTTCACCCAAACGCTCCAGAACCAACAGCGCCACCACTCCTGACACTTCGGACCCGTTCTGGAACGCGGTAAACAGATCTCCGTCATCCACCAACACCAACAATGATGATGACTGCGGCGGCGACGACAGCGACGATGACGGCGACAAAGGTGGCGAGGTGTATGTTAAAACTGATTCGTATATGGAGGAGATTGTGGTACCCGAGATATTGATGGACGACGAATCACAGTCGTCATCCACCAACATTAAAAATGATGATAAGCGCAGCAACGACGACGATGACGGCGACAAAAATGATGATAAGCGCAGCGACGACGACGATGACGGCGACAAAGGTGGTGAGGTGCATAAAACTGATTCGTATATGAAGAAGACCGTGGTGATGGACGACGAATCACAGTCGTCAGTCGAGTCGCAGTCGTCAGTCGAGTCGCCGTAGAGCTACCATACACCGCTGACGACCGAACCAAGTCGCGTACGTTCAGGACGGGGTTCCGAACGATATGTTCCGAGTGTGTATATATAGGCGGGATAAATATTTTTATAATATAGTCGTTAAGAACCAATAAGACGCGCAACATGGCAAAGAGGGCCGCAGTCACAATGTGCGTCATATGGTGGATAATGTCCACGACAGCGATGGCGGCGACGGTGGACGCGACCGTACCAACCTCCATAGAGGATACATGGATGGACACAACCGTGAACACCTCCATAGATGATACATGGATCGACGCAACCGTGCCAACCTTTATGGAGGATACATGGATGGACACGACCATGCCAACTTCGACCATACCAATGGACAAGGAGCGTACAGTTTCGACGGTGCCGACAACCGTGCCAACCTTCATGGAGGATACATGGATGGACACGACC
This sequence comes from Hypena proboscidalis, assembly GCA_905147285.1. Classification (NCBI taxonomy): domain Eukaryota; kingdom Metazoa; phylum Arthropoda; class Insecta; order Lepidoptera; family Erebidae; genus Hypena; species Hypena proboscidalis. Next base: position 19,229,763 of record LR990130.1, on the reverse strand, counting down.
ATGCCAAATTCGACCATACCAATGGACAAGGAGCGTACAGTTTCGACGGTGCCGACGCTCACACCAACAGACGTGCCAATACCCACAACCACTCCGACGAAGAATAATCCGACCAGTGGTAGTAGTATTAAAACGACGGACGAGGTGACACCAACCAACACTATTACGGCGGAGCTGGAGACGGACCGTACTGAGATGGACACGGAGCGTACAGTTTTGACGGTGCCGACGCCCACACCAACAGACGTGCCAATACCCACAACCACCCCGACGAAGAATAATCAGACCAGTGGTAGTAGAACTAAAACGACGGATACATGGATGGACACGACCATGAACACCTCCATAGATGATACATGGATCAACGCAACCGTGCCAACCTTCATGGAGGATACATGGATGGACACGACCATGCCAACTTCGACCATACCAATGGACAAGGAGCGTACAGTTTCGACGGTGCCGACGCTCACACCAACAGACGTGCCAATACCCACAACCACGACGACGAAGAATAATCAGAGCAGTGGTAGTAGTACTAAAACGAAGGATACATGGATGGACACGACCATACCAACCTCCACGGAGGAGCTGGAGACGGACCGTACTGAGATGGACACGGAGCGCACAGTTTCGACGGTGCCGACGCCCACACCAACAGACGTGCCAATACCCACAACCACGACGACGAAGAATAATCAGAGTAGTGGTAGTAGTACTAAAACGACGGACGAGGTGACACCAACCAACACTATTACGGCGACGACGATGTGTGTGATGATACCACCATCCTCTACGGAACATACTCCTACTACTACTACTACTACTACGACGACGCCGGCGACACTGGAGCTAACCACACTGCAAAATGGTAACTATACTACTACTGATAATACTACTACTACACAGGTCGAAGACGCACCTACCTACGATCTGCCCTGGGTTATCTTGTACCTAGTATTACCACTCGTAATTGGGGTATACTCGACTACCTATTGGGTGTTGCACCACCGACAACAACATAGATACGTCGGATTGGAAATGAGCCGAATGTATACGTAATGATATTTTTAAAATCCTTTATATGTTTAATTAAGACTGTAATCTGTATTTTTTTTAATTAGATAAGCAATACTTTTAATGTTTATATAAAACACCCATGTTTTTAGTTGGGTCACTGTTTTATTTTTCATATTAGATTAAAAACAATACTAAACTAATTTTAATTTATATTATTTTAATAAATCTGTATATTATTTTAGTAATAAATTATAAATTTTAACCGCTTTCAACCTGTTTTATTTATATAATCGTTTGCTTGTCCAGGTTTAACGTATTAGAACTGAGCGCTGACGCCTGCCTACTCAAAAAGAGTAAATAATAATAATATATGTTACGGAGGGGTAGTTAGCGACAGAGTCGTTTGCTTGTCCAAGTTTAACGTATTAGAACTGAGCGCTGACGCCTGCCTACTCAAAAAGAATAAAAAAAATAATAATATATGTTACGGAGTGGCAAGGCACGCGAACACAGTGTATCCACTGTGAATTAAACGACGACACGGCCGCGGCACACACAAGACCACCGTGAACGTGTAGGTTTGTATTAAAAAAAACATCTTACCCAATCATATAATATATGAAGCACATGGTGTGTATAATTGAAAACTTACCTGAAACAAAAAACAAAAGGACATGTAATGAATATTAAAGACATACATATATAATAAGATGGCCAGCGAGGTGCGTTTCACACCGCTGTGCGGGTTCAAAAACGAAGGCGGCGGTAAGCTCGTCAAGTTTACCAGTGACGCCACACCAGTCACTCTGTGTTTTGCCACTTGCGACGCGCTCCAACTGTCGGTAGATCTGCTCAGGTTCTTGTTGCACAGTGTGCCCGGTGTGATGCCTATGCGTACGTTTGATCGCGACGCCATGTTTGACCACGTACTGGAGCGCATCGTGCCCGAGTTGTTTGACGGCGACGACGGCGTGGCGAACCTGAGTCGGACGCACGTTTTGCCCTACTTGGAAGCGTCGAACCGTTACTATGCTCGATACGGTTGGGTGCACGAGACAGAGGAGATGCGCGCCGCGCTCGCGTCGGCTCAGCGGGCGGCCGACGCAAACAATTTGGCGGATGAATTTAAACACTTGTACAGTTTTCTCAGCGATAGCGTTCAAACGGGAGGCGTCACTAGGGCTCTACAGTTGGCCATATTTTGGTTGCATCTGCGCACAAACACGACCTCTATAGAATGCAAAGGCGCCGGTGTCGCCGGAGGCGACGAACCTCTGACGTTCTGGGACATTGTGGCCAACGTGATTGTTACCTCGTTGAAACTGTGGCTGTTGCAACCGTACGACGTGCCGTGTGTGCTGTATGCCACCAGGATGCTGCTGTCACCGCGAGCGTACGAGGTTATCGCTGTGAACAAACGAGCCGACCAGGTCGACTGGGAGGCGCAAATCGTACGTCTAATACGCAAACTGTGCAAGAACCACCGCCTCGGTGGCGGTCTCAACAGCGTGGCTCTCACGCGACGCGTGAGCGGCGACGGCGCGGCGGCCATTCCATACTTTGACACGCTGGTGGAAATGTATCGCAAGAACCCTGCCGTCTCGGAACCCTTTCACGAGTTTGGTGAAGAATTTGCGTTCAGCACCGTCTTGTGCACGTACCTCGGTCTGCGACCGCGGCTCGCCGTGTTGCTCAACTATTACCGGTGGCGGGTAAAGCTGTTTGCAGCCACTCTGACTGCCAAGTGCGGCAAAGATAAATCACAACGCCTCGACCGCGCCGTCCGAGTGATATTGAACCATGTCGATAAGATTTGCGAAAACTGCGTCAACTGTAACTTCGGACTGGCCAACACGATCCGGGGTAGCGTCACTAGAGAGCTGACGGAAAACTTGAAATATCTGGTGGAATTGACCAACATTAATGACTCGACCGACGGAAGCCGCCGCTTGCGCTTTCTGTAAGTGTTTGAGAGATGACGCCGCCGACGACGACGATTACCACCGCTGATGCCACACCGGCGTTGGTGATAGAGGTCGACGGTATGTTGGAAACACTGCGGCAACTGGTGTACGGTCGTCTCTTTGACGACGTATCGTCGGCGCTGAGGGCGGTCCTCCGTCTTCGCGACGATGACCACGCGGACGTCAATAGTATTATTAGAGACTACAACGTGGCAACGTACTCGCTGTACCAGGTGGCACTGCGCGATTACCACCTTTTGAGTTGGTGGTGTCACTTGGACGAAAAACTTTGTAAGCACGTGTTGAATACTAAATAGAAAAAATATTTTTTATCTCTCGGTATAATTATGTAAACGTGGTATGAACGGGTGTGGTATAGTGGCGACACCTAGTTTAGTGTCGCGAGCCTCATCAGAACCAACCTAGTTTACCATAACTAAACCGCATACATCTATCCCTGACTGTTGTGACTGGGAAATGAATCTAGGCCCAAGCTGTCGTGGTTTGAGCCTAGGGGGGGCGACGACAAGTTCTATCCCGTATACCTAGATGTGTGTTGTAACAACCAGTTAGGCGCGGACCGTCCATATTTGGAATGCCAGATGAGAAAAGCTCAAGTCACGACAGGACAACTAGTTAGGTGCGGACCGTCCATATTTGGAATGCCATATGTGAAACGCTCAAGTCACGACAGGACAACCAGTTAGGCGCGGACCGTCCATATTTGGAATACCAGATGTGAAACGCTCAAGTCACGACAGGGAATTATGTAGAAATGAACGATTAAAATATGGTAATATATTTCTCGATGGTGAGGTGTCACACACACACGACTAGCTTTATACCAGCTCTACGCGGTTATACATGATGTAGAGATGAACGATGCGACTATGAATCACCACCATAATCTAAACGTACAACGCGCCCCGCCTAGTAGGTTTTTCGGTTTACCTAGACGTCTGTCGCCGGTCGCTGCTGACGAGCGACAGAGTCGTTTTCGAACCCCCCACTCCAAAATTGTGAAAATGTATGGAGAGTGGGGATGACCTTGTAATTTTTAACGTTTGTAGCGATGGCTTCGCGCGCGTACTACTTCTAATACGGCAGTTGTCCAGGTTTAACGTATTAGAATTAACTGAGCGCTGACGCCTGCCCAAGAAAATAATAATATATAATACGGGGGGTAGGGGGTGGCTCGAGCCCAGGGGTAGATTGACTATGAATCACCACCATAATCTAAACGTACAACGCGCCCCGCCTAGTAGGTTTTTCGGTTTACCTAGACGTCTGTCGCCGGTCGCTGCTGACGAGCGACAGAGTCGTTTTCGAACCCCCCACTCCAAAATTGTGAAAATGTATGGAGAGTGGGGATGACCTTGTAATTTTTAACGTTTGTAGCGATGGCTTCGCGCGCGTACTACTTCTAATACGGCAGTTGTCCAGGTTTAACGTATTAGAATTAACTGAGCGCTGACGCCTGCCCAAGAAAATAATAATATATAATACGGGGGGGTAGGGGGTGGCTCGAGCCCAGGGGTAGATTGCCGCGGCAACCCAGAGAATTACGCGAGGATTCCACAGGGCGCAAGTGTCTCGCCTGCAACAATCACCCGAATTGTCCAAAACGCTTGCGTAATCGGTGCGTAATTGGTGTCGATTACGCTTAGTTGCAAGCACGAGTGTACACGTAATGAGATAATATGAGTGTACACGTAATAAGAATTGTATAGGATGGCGAAATGTTTCGTAACGCTCCAAGTGCGGGTGTACAGCTTCCCCGGCTCGTCCGTGCTCCGTTTGCCTTTCGACGGCAAGGCGTCGTTCCGCGTCGTCGACGGTAGTCTGTGGACGGTGCGCAACCTGGGCGACGGGATCGCGTTGCAAAAACTGACCGGCGCCACGGGCGTGTACGGCTTTGCGATCACGGGCGCGGACGACGGTCAATCGATCGCGCAGTCGTCCCTTCTCGTGTGGCAAAAGTCGCAAATTAGAACCATACCCGCCGTGACCACCGCCGACCACCGAGACGTACGCGTAGAGTGTACACATTCAAAGCTGATTCAGCGCATGACCGTCGCCGCCGCTCCGGGCGGTGGCGACGGTGCAACGTTTGTCCGAGCCATCAGACCCAACGCTCATCGCATCGTCGTCTCCAATAGAGGTATAAAGCTCAAATTACCCGCCGCCGCAACCACCGATGCTGTCGCTGTTGCTGTGGGGCAACACGACCATTATCACGAGACGACCGCCCTGGTCGCGGATCCCGTCCCTAGCGCGTCCGCCATGTTAGACGGCTTGGAACGTCTCGCGGCCGGACTGTCCGTGTTGGACGCCGCAGTCGACCGCACGAGGAGCACCGACGCTCAACACGCCTGGTTGACTAGCGTCGTCACCGCCGTCGATGGTTGGAAAACCTTCACCGCCGAGTGGATTGCGGACGCGCGAGCTAACCTCGCGCTCACCCCCGTCGTCGATAACGTTGCTGACTTTGGCCAAGAGCTGGAGGAAAAGTTTGCAGTTCTGCAAAAAGTACAAGCTCTGTTGGACCACGCTCAGCGTATATCGTACTTTTTGGACGGCGAGTGGACGGCGTCGAGGGAGCGATTGGCGATGTGCGCGCGCATCGTCAGCGCGTGCAAGGACCTCTTTGAGAAGGCTTACCGGGCGAACATAACGGTGCTCACGTTCATCGTGCAAGACTTTGACAGGATGCCCCACGAGGTGCGACAACCGGCAGTGACGGCGCAGTGTCAGGCGATTGAAAAGTTGATCCAAGACGTTCCGCGGTGGCAAAACCTGATGACGGGTTTCGATTCGTGGCTGGAACGAGTGGGTAATTACTCAAAATACATGCTCGACTACGGGGCGACGATGCAAAGAATATTCATGGAGGTGGCGCAAGACTCGAGTCGCATGAGTTCCATCGAGGATGAGTTGGCGAAAAAACCCGCGACCTACGACTGGGATTCCGACCAACGGACACACACCACGCACCTGAAGCAATGCTCCGACACGTTGATGCTTTTGAATCAGAGTGCGGCCGCGTCGCTCGCCACGTACGCCGAGTTGCGCTCAAATCTCGTGGATTTGTACGCTCAGATGCCGCAGCACTTGGTATACGCCGCGCGCGAATGGGTCCACTTGTGGCCCAGCGATAACTACACTCGTCAGTTGACAGAGGCGTCGCAACTGATTGAGCAATTCCAATCGGCGTACAGTGCACTTCAGCACACTGCCGTAGCCGCTACCGCCGCCGCCAATGACGACTCCGCCGCCGCCGCCACCGCTCTAGACGAGGCCATGGATCACGAAGCTTCTTTCGACGAGTAACAAAGAAAAAAATCCCATAATTATTAGACTAGTTTTACTATTTATTTTTTTTATCACATAACTATACGGCAAAGAGGTACGGTGCGGTGGCGACCGAAACCAGCAGACGCCCGATGCCGCCACAGAAGAGCTTGACGTACTTGGCCGCCTTGCCGCTGGAATGAGCTTTATCGCGGGTCGTGTGTTCATCCGCGGCCCGATACCACGTCACGGCCGTCATCACCAGGGTGCCCAGTGAGAGAAGAACGTTAAACAATAGAAAAAATTCCATCGGAGTCATCTTATCCTCCCGATGCGCGCGCAATTGTGTTGATATAATGATAATAATAAGCACTGCGATGGTAGACTATCGTATAGAGTTTTATCCCGTTCACACGGTGGAGACATACTCGTTCGAACAAACGTACAGGGCGGCGTCGTCGTCGCAAACGTACGAAGTCACCTCGCCCACCACGGGCCACACGTGGAAGATTATACTCGCGCACGATCGGCTGCGACTCATCAAGACAGACGACCGGCCCGCTTTCGTGTTGCTGTCGGTGCGCGCATATCTAAAGAACCAAAGCTACCCGAAGTCGATAGTTAAAGCGCCACCTAGTGCGCTGTACGACGACTATCGAGCGATAGAGGTGTCTTTGCCCCGGTTGTGCAGGGCCGGTGGCGGTAGCGGTGGCGTCGTGGTAAAAGTCTGTCTCGACTGTGTACAGATCACACAGACCCTACGGTGGGGGGACATGTTGGTGTGCGCCGACACGTGGTCGCATCCGACGAAACACCAGTCTGCTCGGATGGTGTGGATGTTACGGGACACCAACGAGTACGTTCGTCCAAGCGAAGCAGCGCACCCGCCGCCGCAGTAGTAGTAGTAGTAGTAGTAGGGTTTAAGCGTCAGCACCTCAGGATCGAACCGACAGGTGCAAGACGGGGACAGGAAGTGATTGATCATAAATAAAGTATTTTTTAAGTATATAATTCATTGATATAATTACAAACAATTTAATAAAAAAATACATTTCTTAAAATGAATCAAACACTTAATTCTAAATGTATCCTAAATATTCATTTATAACAAACAATTTTATAAAAAAATACATTTCTTAAAATAAATCAAACACTTAATTCTAAATGTATCCTAAATATTTATTTATACACTACCGCAGTTAAACCATGGCGCCAGCTTTTCCAAGAGCATGACATGGGTAAACTCGAATTTTACAAGTAACATATAAATATCCTGTACCTGTAGTGATAGTTTGGTACCACTGCCGCCGCCATTTATCATCCCCACCTTCAGTGTGTCGAATAACACTCGTACTTTGCGCACGAATGTACTACTATACATCAAGTGGGCCAGCCGCTTTAGGATGGAAAACGCAGCCTTCGCTTTAGTAGTCTTGATGGTCCTTGTTCTTGCCCGTATCCTTGTCCTTACCATTGTTGCCTGTCGTCTCGTCGGTGTTTGTGAAGTAGTAGTGGTTGGTTTAGTCACTTGCCCAATCGACGGTACCACAGCGGCGTCGTCGTCGACGGAGCAGCGGTCTACCACAGCGTCGTCGTCGACGGAGCAGCGGTCTACCACAGCGGCGTCGTCGTCGACGGAGCAGCGGTCTACCGCCGCGGCGTCGTCGTCGACGGAGCAGCGGTCTACCATCGCGACGTCGTCTTCGACAGAGCAGTGGTCTACCACCGCGGCGTCTTCGTCGACGCGGTAGTCCTGAAGATTGTCCAACTGCTCCAGGAGCGTCATCAGAGTGAGTTTGGCGGCGGTGGCGGGACCGTCCTTGCGAGTGTTTAATTGCTCTAAGAGCGTCGTCAGAGTCTTGTCCCGCCACCTTACGTTGGTCTCGGTGGGTGATTGTACTACGACCGAATCCTCCCGCGTCTCCATCTGCGGCGCAGCGGTCACCACGTCCATCGCCTCGGGTAATTTTTCGGTAGACCACCGCTCCGCCGTCGCAGAACAGTGGTCTGCCACCACGAAGGGATAGTTAAAAATTATATCTTCTACCACCGCACCGGGACAGTCGACCATCGTGACGGGACAGTCGACCACGGCGGGGTCGTCGGTCGCCGTCCTGTTTAAATTATTTTCGTAAACGTGCTCAAATGTGCTGTCCATAAAATCAGCCATCGACCACAGCGCGACGTCTGACTCGTCGCGCTCCTGTAACCACAAGATGAAATAATTAACCCTCTATATTGTTTTAATAATAATATGAATTGTCTTATTTCTTGTCATTTTGTTACCTGGAATGTCGCTACCGTGAAACCAATTCCGTCTTCGGCCGATATGTTGGTATCAAATTGAGTTGGTACATCCGTGTGCGTCTGTAATTGAAAGTGACAGACAATGAGAGAAACGTTGACATGAAAAACAAAAAAAAAGTGACAATACAATAGATGATTAAACAAGACTTACCAGCGGTATTGTCTCCATTGGCGTCATCGTGGTGGCGGCGGCGGGAGTCTCGGTGGCGGTGGCGGTGGCGGCAGTCTCAGTGTCGGTGGCGGTGGCGGCAGTCTCGATTTCGGTGTCTGTTGGTACGGGTACAGAGGGAGAGGTGACAGGTGACGTGTCGTGCCACGGAGTACCGAGCGCGCTCGCCATGGAGGGTGACCCCAACTGGTACTCTATAGACAAGGTCTTTAAGTATGCCGTCCAGTCTTCATTTTCATCTTCCAAGACGTATTCATAATCGGCGCACTCTCTCGCCGCATGTTTTAGTTCTCGCCAAAGGTCCCATTTGGGTGTGATGAACGACACCGATGGGAGTCGCGTGCGACTCTTGGTGGTCACCATCTTTCCGAGTGACAGACCGTTGTCGTGTAGTGCGTTAATAAAATTGCGCATCTTTTCCACAAAAACAGGTTCTACGCGCTCGGGACACTGGTCTATACAGGCCGTGTGGGATAAACGGCCGACCCTGTTCTTACATACGAAGCACTTTGTCCTATCAACGAGGTCATGACCGATCTCGTAGTGATTGTATATCACATCCGATGGAGCGGTCACGCCGCAGCAGGTAAGGATTCGGCAGTTTGTGCGCGGCTTAAAAACACCTCTACCGACCGGCGGGCAACTCAGCAGCGTCACGTTGAGGAAGCGCGTCTTCCCTTTGGAGTCCTCGTACATATTTAATTTGTACGCGAGGTACACACTCATTAGAAACAGTCTCTCCTCTAAGGGGTGCCGGAATCGCCGTTTCTGCCTCAAGAGTGTCCTTATACCACGATTAGCGCGGTATAAGTAAAACCGCGCTTTAAAATTATTCTTTGTAATTGCACTCATTATCTCAATAAAAAAAAACACAATATAACACAACTTTGAAAACTATTTTTAGATACATTAATCATTTATAATAATAATTCTAACGTCCTGATCCTAGTATTGCCTATTCAGTACTAAGAGAAACTTGGCAATAGTTCAATAATAATATCCTGGACTGCACGCGTGTATAATAATGGCATACTGGATGCCATTATTATGCACGCAGGCCACCCACATTCGTAGGAAGGCGATACTTTGTTTTAATAACACAGTAGCGTACGATTACATCATCAACAATGGTCCCCCTTTTCCCACTTCCCGTCCCCCTCCCCCTATACTTCCCGTCCTCCTCCCCCTATACTCCCCCCCCTTACCCCCTCTTATAATTTCCTCACCCCCTCAATACCCCCCCTCCCCTCCCTTCACCCCCTTTTTTAAAAAAAACTTTTTTTAAATACTCGCGATCACGCGTGAGTATAGATTTCGCGTACAGCGTCGTACCCTTCCTCGCATATGGAGATGACGCTCGCCAAGTCCCTTCTCAGGATGTAATGGCCCTGTTCTTTATCACGAGAGCGCTTCTTCGACGTGACCACTTGGTTCTCGATGGGATCGTATAAACGCGAACGAATCAAGGCCATCTTGTTTGCCTTGGCCAGCACGCGGGTCATTTGGTCCTGGTACCAAATTAGAAGATGGTCGAGAGCCTCCGAAGATATGCGAAATGGTGTTATCGACTCATTTGACGAGCTATAGATGTCTCTGTGTATGTCGGCCAGGATCGCTTTGAACATTACCACTCTCGGTGTATAGTTGATCTGGATGGTCCTGTGCTTCTTCAATGTCGCCATCTTTTTGGTGCGCTTCAAGGCTTGCGGGGGCTTCCTGTGCATACTCTTACCTCCGTATGGGACGGTAGTAGTTAGATTATGACTACCACTGCTATCATTACTATTGCTAGTAGTATCATCGTCACTACTATTTCTTCCATCATTACCAGTACAGTTATTATCTTGCACAAGAACTTTCATTATTCACCTCTTATATTATTGTACCAATGATGGCAACCAACCACCAAATTAACACTTGTAGCGGTTGTCTTTCAGGACGAGCTCAAACTCGACGGGTGACTGATAGTTGGCCAAAAATATATGCTTGTGGTCGCACGACGCTTCAGTTTCGGTCGCTTGGATGTTGTTCGTCAATGGTTTAAACGACCACGATAAATGGTCAATATTCTTCAAATGCACCTCGACGAGACCCAACGTCGCCTGGAACTCGGTGTCGAAAAAATCAAAAGAAAGCGTAACTCTTAACTCATATTCGCAGTTTGGGATGGAGAAACTTTTAAAGGACCCGACGAACACCTTCATTGTAGATAGGTCGTTCAGCGACACGTGCACGACCGTCTGTTTGGTCGACAATGTAGTCATGGTGATCGTCTTCTTCTTACACGGCCCCTACTTATCAACCTCGTCGATGCCGACCTCTTCATCGGTTAGCTCGGCCACCACGACCGCGACGAGCCGCGGATCTGTCAAGACAAACGCGTGCGTCTTATGCGTGTCGATAAACATCATACGCGCGCTCTTCGGTAGCGTGTGTGTCGACTCGTCGCGGCGCACGAAAGCGACGCGCTCCACGCTCTCGCGAAAACGGATGCGTGCCGCGCGCAGCAGGCGCACGGCGGCATACATGCGCTTGCGGTCAATGTGAGGAGCGTTGGCAAGATCTATCCACCGCTCGAGCACGTCGAGCGGCAACAACTGGTAAACGATCCTACACTCGGGCCGGCCTATCAGATCCCACATCTGGTGGTGGTTAAAGCCGATAATCTGCGATGGGGGAAACTCGCCGCGCATGAGTAACGCCTGCATCTGTTCGGAACGCGACGTGGCCGGCTCGATCGACACGATCTTTCGCACCGCGTCGCAGTGACGTCCGAGGCTCGCAAAAGTCTCACACACCTCTACGCCGGCCGAGTGACCCACGAGCGTCAACTCGATAGTCAAGAACGGCGTCACCGCAACCGTCCTCGCGGCCATCAGTATACGATCGACGAGTGCGTCCATATCTTCCACCGCCTTTTCCAAACTCAACAGCCAATTCCAAGGGAAAAAGGTGTAAAAGTGTGCCACCTTACCGTCGTCAAGCAGCAACTTTTTATTATTTTTTTTTGACTTGGACGACGCAGACAACAACTTGGCGACCGGTTGGAATTTGGCCGCGCGTAGCCCTCTTTCCAAATTTTCGTACACGCGGTGACCCTTGAACGACATCATCACCGACTCGGCAATCAGTTTCGAGAGTTGCCCTCCGTCGTTACCGTCATCGGAACTCAACGCGAGGGCCATAACCTTTTTTGAGCCTAGGCTGCCCGCGAGGGTTTCTTTGATGGTCGGTGGATAAATTTGCATTCCGTCCAGGCTCAACTGGCTACCTCCCAGGCCCGGCACGACTATGACAACGTTGCACACTGGCATCTTACTTAAAAAATATTACCATTAGAAAACGCAATCGAATCTAGCGCACCATCGCCGCCACCGCCGACGACGACGACCTCAGGAGCGGACGATGGTAATAGTCGAGAGCCATCAAGATTTGCAACACGAGCAAAGCAAAACTGGAAACTTTGGTCACGACTCCCACGTCTCTGTGGGCCAGTAGCATGTACACCAAGATGGCGGTGGGCGCGCTCATTTGTACCGTCCAACCGAACGACTCCAGTCGGGTGGCGGTGGTGGCGACGCGCCCGTTGTCGTGCTCCGCGACGTTGTCGGGCGCATGGTATTCGCTGACATGGCCGTGCTTGCGCGCCATCATGGCGGCGGTCGTTGACATTTCCACCTCTCTGGCGGCGTGATTGATGAAACGTTCGTAGACGTCATCGAGTTGTTTTTTTGATACTACCACCTCTCGGGTCATCTTATTATTATTATTTGTAGTTTGGAAGGTATATGTGTGGGGGCGATAAACATTTTAATGTAAATTTAAAATGGGACACAAACGTACGACTAGATTGCTTATTAAATCAAAAATAATACTATGGGTAAAATGGAGGTAAAGTGTTGGTGGTAGGGTGGGTGGAGGAGAACCTTCCTCATAATAATAAAAGTCTTAGTTACCGGTTATGTTTTATTTCAATTATTTATCTATACTATATACACGTACTCGATCTACGGCGTCGTCGTCGCGTAGAATAAGATAGAAATGTTCAAAGTCTTTATTTATACAAGATGTGGTAATACACTCTACCATCACACCACATTCTCGTTGGTAGCAGACATTTGCACGACGACGACTGTCAGCGACCTGTGTAAGGCGGCGCAATATTTTCTCAAGTTTGAACCCATATATGTGCTCCACCCTCGCTACGTATTGTTCAATGGTGATGTTGCTGATGAATACTATGACCACCGAGAAGAGGATGTCGTCGACGTGCTCGTCAACCGAGTACCGATCGTTGTATTATTCGACAAATGGTTAAAAATACCCACGGGGACCGACTGTATAACTGTTCAATTACTATCACCGCTGTCCTCCTCCTCCTCGTCGTCATCATTGACATTGTCGGTCAACGAGTCGCAGTCCGTTTAATGTTAAACACTCATTTGGTCATCATCATCCTCATCATAATCATCATCGTCTCTTTTGTCTTTTTCCGACTTGTTGACACGAGAACGAACTGATGCTGGTGTACTAGTGGTCAAACGATTCAACCAGAAATCTCTAGCTTGGTTAAAGCGTTGAGTCTCTCGCTCTTCCGCTTCGTCGTCATCGTCGTCGGTGGTGGTAGCGGCGGCGGCGGCGTCTTGTATATTTTTTTTATCTCCACCACACCACACGTAGCGTATCCGCAATGTGCGGTACAGGTCAAAGATGAAACGCGCACCGCGCGCACCCAGAAACGGGACGGGTTCCGACTCTTGCGACTTTACATAAATGGTCATGTTCAAGTCGTTGAGCATCATGACGATACGTGTGAGCTTGTCGAGTTTCATGTAACAGTGGGCCTTAAACTCGCTCGACTGGTTCTTCAATAAGTAGTAGGTGCACGTGCCGATTCGCGCTCGGCCGTCGTCCGCGCGCGCCACTGTGTTGGCGGCCCACTCGTTGAGCTGTATCAGCGGGCGCCGCGACAGCACGCTAAACGCCGACACGAGCACGTCGGGCACCACCCCACCAACGCTGTACTTTGTCAGGTCGGCGAACACACACAATCCCTTTTGACCGCTCAGGTTGCTCAGTTTCATACCATCGTAGCGGGGTACGCGGTACTGTAACTCTAACAGCATGTACAAGTCGGCGTTGTTCACGATCGATATGCGCACTCGGGTCTCAATCGAGTCCAAGCTCACGGACAAGAGGCTTGCGTGCGTGAAAGACTTGTACACGACATACACGTTCTTGTCCACTTGCATCATGGACATTTTGGAACTCCACGGCAAGACAATGGGACGGGGCGAATATACTGTCGCCAGGGTCACGATGAGGACGTCCTGTCGACGCCCGTCGCCCGCCGCGTCCACCGTCTGACGCATCTTGTTGTGCGGCGGCCGGTGGCGCACCACCACCTGACCCTCGTGATACGGCAGCGACACGTCATACTTGTTCTTGATGAGCAGGTTAAAGTTTAGCCGCTCGTTCACTGCGTACGCGTCCTCGTTGAGCAAGGGTGAGGTGCACACGAGCGTCTTTAGGCGAAACGCCTCTCCGTCGTACGACACTGGCTCGTCGCAGGGTTGGTGGCCGCCGCGCTCGTATTGTGGTAGCCGGCCGTCTTCGCATACATACGCGCCCGCCAGGCAGTTGGTGGCGAGCAAGAAGAGATGCGCTGTTCGTGCACTCGTCGTCCGCGATCGCAGCTGCGACACGGCGCTGATGCTCTTGGACACCTCCTCGTATTGGTGGTACGGTTCCAGGGGGCTCGCCAACAGGCTCAGACTGACGAGCGATCGCGAAGCGAAAACCATAGGAAACAACACGCGCAACTCCCAGTGGGTCAGATAGAGAGGGCGGCGCTGGTGGTCATTCAGAGACTCGGCGGCGGTGTCCACCAATTTTAACGGCGTACCGTTGATGCTGGCGATGGACACGCGACAGGCGTGCGTCTCGTCCGCGTCAAACTGCACCTCGACGCGTGAATCGCACTTGTTCTTTAAGCGATAAAAAAGGGCCATAAATCTCGCATGGCGACGTGACGTCGGCACGTCCTCGCTCTCTATCGTGAGAAAGTAACGCGTGGGTATAACACCCAGTAACAATACGTGACCGAGTATAGCTCGAGGCGGCGTCTTCGTACTCATCTCGGCAGGTGAGGCCACGCGGACGTCGGGCGCGGCGTTCTCTAGCTCGGTGAGAATCTCCTCGTGAATGCCGTGCGGCGCGCACAACACTCGCACGTCTGGCACCAACGCCATCGTTTTGGCAAAGTTGTCAATGTTACAGTTGACGTCGTAGTGACATAGGAACCCCTTGGCGTTGTCGGGAAAGCTCTTGTTGATGGTGACGTACCGACGTATGGGACGAATCACTTGGTAGAAGGATGCGACCGAGGAGCCGATCTGAGAGGCGTCGGGCCGCCTGTAAAGATTGTTGGTCTCGAGTGTGATGAGCTGTTGCGACGAGCGCTTCGCCTTGGTCACATGATACTTGGCCGTCTGCGAGAGGAAATAGGAAAAGACGCCCTCGCGCACGTAGCGACGCATCTGGGTGACGTTCTTCTTTTTGCCGTTCACCACGGTCCTGGCGAGCAGACTCTTTAGCATCACCGCCGGCGACAGGATAATTTTGTTTTCAAAGTCGTCGATTGGAGTATTGCGCGCGTGCGACAGGTTAAACAATATCCACCGATCACACACGGTCAGGTGGCGAGGCGACACGTTGAGCGCGAGACGCGGATCGAACGCGGTCGCAATCTGCGCACCAAAGTGCTCTTTGGCGTCCTGGTCGCGGAACAACAGTTGGGGTAGGTGATGCCACTTTTTCAACACGCTGCCGCGCTCCTTGGTGTTGTACAAAAAGATGACAGAGGCTGTGTGACGGCGGTCTTGTTTCTGCACGTGTGCCTTTTCCCGATTGTTTGTCAAAAGGTATGGCACGTTGACCACCTGTCCCTGCACGATGAAATATCCGCGCAACAAACGACGGAGGCTTCCATCGCGGTACAGACTCCCCGGCGGCATTGGTTCTGGTGGTGTAGTCGTGGACGTCGTCTCGGCTCGGTCGTCTTCGTGCCCGCCGCGCAGACTTTGGTCCAGACGCGAGCCAATCATGATGGGAAAGTAGGTGCATTCGTGAGGGACGCGACCTCTGTTCGGTGGCTCGGGAAAAGACACGCATGCCATGTACGAGCGTTGATTGTGTATGAGGTTTCTTAGGTCCTCGTTTTTCGGATGCAGGTAGCGATCGTCGTCCTCGCCGCCCGGTTCAACGCTCGCGATGCGCTGCGGTTTTAGGTGAACGTCGTTGGACGGGCACACGGAGAATTCATACTTGTCCACGTCAATCAACGAGTCTATCATCGTGTCATAGTCGGCGACGTACTCGGTCAAATACGCCACAGACTCGGCGTTCATATCTACCGTTGGTGTGTTTGCCGCCATAACCTCCTTAAATCCTTGGACCCGTGCGTATATTGCGATCACGTCGAGAGAGACGTCTTTCGTCAACCGCTGGTGACGAGCGACAGAGTCGTTTGCAAGAAGAATTAAAAATAATTATAATACATGTTACGGGGAGGGTCGAGGGTGGTTCGAACCTAGGGGGGGGTAGAAAACCACCCCCACGGTTTACTTAAACGTCTTTCGTCGGTCGCTGCTGATGAGCGACAGAGTCGTTTTTGAAACCCCCACTCCAAAATCGCAAAAATGTATGGAGAGCGGGGATGACCTCGTAATTTTTAACGTTTGTAGCGATGGCTTCGCGCGCGTACTACTTCTAATACGGCAGTTGTCCAGGTTTAACGTATTAGAATTAACTGAGCGCTGACGCCTGCCTACTCAAGAAAATAATAATATATGATAGGGGGGGGGGGGTAGGGGGGTGGTTTGGGCTCAATATATATAAGGGGTGGTTTAGAGATCATACCGCACCGCGACAAGCACTATTGTGTTTACCTAGATGTATGTCGTAACAACCGGTTGGACGCGGACCGTCCATATTTGGAATGCGAGATGTGAAACGCCCAAGTCACGACAGGTTATAATGTAGAAACGAAGGATTAAATGTGACATAAAACTAATAGTTCTTAGTTAGATGCAAGTCTCGATAGGATAGGTGAGGCGTCACGCACACATGACCACCTTTATACCAGCTCTACACGCCATGATAAGGGTAAGATGCGCACCGTCCATATCGCGGTGTACGTTTGGGTATAAAGCGCGACGTGAAGCGCTTCAGTCTCGGTAGGGTGTTATGAAAAAAAAACGGTTGGATGGAGATTATTCGGCATGGTGTGATTTAGAAACGATCTGTCGGACATGATGCATACTATCCTAAGCGTATCGCGGTTTTATTCGGCATGGTGTGATTTAGAAACGACGGGTCGGACATGATGTATACTATCCCAAGCGTATCGCGGTTATGTATAAAATAGAGCGCTCCAGTCTCGATAAGGTGTGATATAGAAACGACCGGTCGGACGCGGCGCGTACTGTCCTCATATTGATGTGAGTTGTGTAACGTGGAGCGCTACAGTCCCGGTATGGTTAGACATAGAAACGACCAGTCGCGGTCTAGTCTATGGTGAGTTGTACAACGCGCCCCGCCTAGTAGGTTTTCGGTTTACCTAGACGTCTGTCGCCGGTCGCTGCTGACGAGCGACAGAGTCGTTTTCGAACCCCCCACTCCAAAATCGCGAAAATGTATGGAGAGAGGGGATGACCTCGTAATTTTCAACGTTTGTAGCGATGGCTTCGCGCGCGTACTACTTCTAATACGGCAGTTGTCCAGGTTTAACGTATTAGAATTAACTGAGCGCTGACGCCTGCCCAAGAATAATAAAAAATAATAATATATGTTACGGTGGGGGGTAGGGGGTAGTTTAGATTAAAGAATAATATATATATATTAGGGGTAGTAGGGGGGGAGGTGAGTGGGTGGTTCGAGCGCCCCGTTTCGGTTTACCTAGACGTCTGTCGCCGGTCGCTGCTGACGAGCGACAGATTCGTTTTCGAACCCCCCACTCCAAAATCGCGAAAATGTATGGAGAGCGGGGATGACCTCGTAATTTTCAACGTTTGTAGCGATGGCTTCGCGCGCGTACTACTTCTAATACGGCAGTTGTCCAGGTTTAACGTATTAGAATTAACTGAGCGCTGACGCCTGCCCAAGAATAATAAAAAATAATAATATATGTTACGGTGGGGGGGTAGGGGGTAGTTTAGACTAAAGAATAAAATATATATTTGGGGGTAGTAGAGGCGGGGGGTGAGTGGGTGGTTCGAGCCGAAAGTTGGAGTAAATGGTGGTTAAATTTATTTGAAAGTACTGTCTGCGACGGTCATTTGTCGACCGCGACCGAACCATTCTAGTCTCTGGTCGCCGCCGAGGAGAAACCCTAGCTGTCTGCAACGGTCATGAGTGAGCCGCGTCCGAACCTGGTGTGAATCCAACCGCGGTAGGTTATTTCTAGTCAAATGTGCGATAAAGTGTTCACACAAACATTGTTACCCATCTATACGCACCGTGCCATGGTTAGGTTTGAGCTATAAAGTGTTAAAAAAATACAAACATTCTTACCCAACTATACAAGAAGTGTATTATAGTTGAAATCGACTTACCTGAAACAAAAAAGACATATCATGAGTATATTATTTAAAAAAAATGTTCGTGTATTATAGGTGAAAGAGAAGGAAAATCTTTATTTTTTATTGAATACTCTACGATCGACTATATAATAATAACATCTTACACTCGGGACTACTACCTATATCGACGGTCCTGTGCGCGTGCCGTCATGGGGAGGGGGGGGGAGGCTCGACGCAACCAACATAAAAACAATATAAGATAAGAGGGATCTCGTCGTAGAGCCTTTATTTAGACACACTGCGCCACATAACAACTCAACACACGATGGGTGACTTTATCATTGACATTCAGGGTTTCGTGTTCCGCGACCAGCCGATGATTTTGAAAGCTGTAAATGTGCTCAAGTGTGGCGTTAGTGGAGGCCGACGGGGCCGCGGCGCAAGGATGCACTCTTTTGTACTGTTGCCTCACAAGCCCGAGTCGGAGTTGACATCCGAAGAAGCAACCACGGTCGATTGGGCGGTGCGTTATCACGGATACTCGTTTAACGGGGGCTTTTGTTCGCTGAATTACGTGAAGCGTCAGATTCATCGTATAATCCCGAACGGCGCCAACGTCTACGTGAACGGCGAGCTGAAGGCGCGCGTGCTCGAAACAAACTTTGGTTTTGCCCGAAGAAACATTACCGTGTGGACGACGACCAAGTGCCTCTACGAGAAAAAACCCCGGGTCATTGATAGTTTGATGATCGTGGCGGCACTCAAACAACGTTACGATTGGGACTGCGCGGCTAACTTTCGCCCACATCTCCACACTGTGCGTGAATAGTCTGTACCCAAAGGATAAGGTTAGACTCGAAAAATAATAATGACCACCGAATTCAATCTAAAAGCCATCGTCGACGAATACGCAACTCTCTTGACCGAGGACGGCGAAGGCCCGTCACCTAGGACTCTGTACGAAATCTATATCAGACGACCGGTGAGAGAGAGAAAACTGATGACGTTTAATCGATTGGTCGCCTTGGTGCAAAAGGTGGACCGAGCCACGTTCGCCGCTCTCTCACCGGAGCAGAAGGAACGCTACCTCATATCTGCCTACTTTTCCTCTAGTTAATATGGCACGTGGCGCCCCGCTATTCACCCGCACGAACATTCAAAACGCAAGACACGACGTCCACCAACTCTGATAAGATGCGGTTGTGGATCGCCTTAGTTGTGATAGTTGGCGTGACCCTCCTCGTCTGTTTCTGTGGCAGTAGTTCGTGCCGACGTCTGGAGAAGATTGTCAAGTCGCCCGAGTATCAAGAAGAGTTGATCAAGACGGCAGTCGACAAGACACCGCCGTTCGACGAGTCGGTATCCACGCCTATCAAACTACCCATCAACAAGGATTACAGAATCGTCCTGAACAAGATGACCTTCTCCATCAACGTGCTCGTAGCAAACTCGACGCACAAAGTGCAGTCGTCGGCCGTGTTCTTCTTCAACAAACTGTCGGTCGGTTCGAGTGCGGGTGTAAAGGTGAAAGACGAGTTCACTGTGAAGGCGGCGGTGGGCGACAAGATGCGTCTGATCGCAAAAGACGGAACCGAACTGGGCACATTGGATTGCGCAGGCTCCGGGTGTTACCTCGTCATCGCGGGGACGGTCAATGCACAAGTGGAGGTCAAGTAAAAAAAAACCACGAGGCCGTTGTGACCATATACCATTTTTTTAAGGAAAGGAAGGATAAAAAAAAACTCGGTTCAATATTATCATAATACCATTATAATTATTTTATACTATTTAAACATGCTTTATATAATAAATGATTAAACACAATCATTGTTTTTTTTTCTTTTCATTTTATGCGGTTCTTGGACCGTTGTACATGACTTAGTATATAGAAATATTATAGGGATACAATATTATTATTTATTTTCAACTCATTTTATAACAATCAAAGTCTTGATAGTGATTGTGGGGAATAAAATCTTGCCGTTGTAGATGCTCATCCGTGAAAACTCGGCCAGCATAATGTCCGCCTGATTGATGGGGGTGGCGGTCAAGTCCATAGTGTGTACTGTGAACTGTTTGCGCGCCCTGTCAATGTTGATGATTTTCGTGCCGTTTTTCGCCTTGGTCATTTGCACCTTTTTGGCAATCTCAAAACCCACGGGTAATATCTCGGGATTGGCGATGTTCAAGCTCGGTATTTGGTCCATTTCGAGAAAGCCTACGTCTACGCTCAAAAAGTTGTGGTTTTCGTAAGTCACTTGTTTACCCACCATCGTCACGTTCGTGGCCGTAAAGGTTTGCGGGCTCTGCACCCACATTTTATCGCCTTTAGACTCGCGCAGTTGAAGTGGGTCGAGGCTGACCAGGGGGCGCATTCTGGGGTTCAAAGGACACAGTGGGTGAATGGCGCAAAACAACAAGGACACCAAGTAATAGTCGTTGGCGTGAGTGCCCATCTCTTTGAGTAAATGGTCGTATATACGCGCATCCAGCGTCACGGGCGTGATCGACGACGATCGATTGGCGCATTCGTACCAGTCTGTCCTGGTGGAGATGGACAACGATTCCGAGCGGTCGGTGCAAGCTTCCAGTTTTTCCACGACCGTGCGTATCTCCGAGTTGGCGGCGATCGAGCCCCCCTTGATAAACTTCTCCATGACGTTGGTAAACTTAGAGTTTAAATTTTCCCGGAGTCCCAAAGCGTCTGTCACCATCTTCTTGTGAAGCGCGACGTCCTCTAGCGCAGTAACGCCCGACATATTATGAGCGTTATCGTCCATGTCAAAACCCGGTTCCACTTCCACCAATGATGTGCGGCTCGTCGTGGGCATGGCGTCAAAGTCCAGTCGCCGTTTGACCGGGCACTTGGACAGCGGCAACAGGTAGGGCCTCTGCCTTTTTGACGGCGCATATTTCACCGTTGCTTCCATCATCGGAACTTCTTCTTGTTGTTCAGGTTGTTGTTGTTGTTGTTCTACAGTGCCCATAGATAGTAGTGTCTTGGTGGCGGTAATAGTGGCTGCGTCGATTGGGGTTGCGTCAGACGCGACGGTGGCGGCGGCGGCGGCGGCGGCGGCGGCGGCGACAGCATCCATTATCAAGTGTTGCTCGATTGGCTGTAGGGTAACGAATGATTTCACGACTACCATGATGCTCCTTTTAAATGCTTGCCTATATGTGTGTGGGTATATGTGTGTGTTGATATAGTCTAGTCTGGTATCGAACGGTCCGAGACTATCCGTGGAAGGCGCTAGTGCTGACGTCCGGTACTTGGTCCTGATCTCGTTCGGCGTCCCGTGATGTCTCTAGCGGCCCGTCATTTCCTCGTCTGATACCAATGTTGTCCTCCACCGCCGCCACTGGAGGGGCCATCACCTTTACCCGTTTACCATACAGTACGTCATATATACTGGTCACTGCACTACGTTTTCGCTGGTGGTCGTCGGTGTCTTGTTGTAGGACGGGTAGCATACGCGGTAGTTTCTTGGCGGCGGTCTTCATTTCGGGCACGTACATCGACTCGCTGTTCAGTTGAGAGTAGCTCAATTGTTTACCCTGGTTGTACATTTGAGCAACATCGGTCGACGTGAGCCATCCTTCCTTGGCGTGCAACAGAAACATGTTAAAGTGTGGCACTATCACATGCTTGCCCACCGCGACGGGATAAAACGTAAACGCTTCCATAACGACCAGTTCGTGGGCGGACAAAAGTGCGCAACACCCCGGTACGAGATCTATTACCGTATTCGGTGGCGGACTAGTGTTGAACTCGAAGCACTGATTCAGATACATTTCCATTTCGCCTCCCCACCACTTACCTCTACTGCGTGCTATATATAAACGAATTCATTCTTAACGAACGGACTCAATCAAGAGCTATCGCCACTAATGGATCGCTTTGTTGACTTGGAGGATACATTTCTGTGTTTTAACTTTGACTTTAAAACTCATCTACAACTGTTGCATTGCTCTTCGGATTTCTCTTTACATCAACAATTCGAACAACGGGGATACAGTATTAGAATTCGCGGCGAAAAATTGTATAGATTCAAGTTGTTTAGCGACCAACTAAAGTTCTCGAGACATATGGTATTGGAGTGGACACCCACGACACTGTTTGCGCGCCAACTGGATATATTTCTATGGTGCCAGGCCAGAGACGGTGATGGTAAAAATCATCTGAAGGGTATTCTACGCGTCGAAGGGTGTTCTCCAGAGCACGTAAAATTCTTGAAGCTCTTCGAAACCACATAAACCGCCAAAAATGTCTAGAGGGAGAAGCGATGCACCACCACCACCGAAACCGACCACATCTAGTGATATGAGCTACGGTAAAGTGAAAAACAGTGTCAAGTGGCAGGATTTACTGTTGCCCTATCAGATGGACGTGGTGTACTGTAGACGTACGGAAAACCGCGGTGTGTCCGAACCGGATTACGTCTTTACATTAAACGGTGAAACAACACATCGTGCTGCACGACCCATCACGGTGGACGTTCTCAAAGGTGATTACGATGAAGACGCCCCAGGTACTACTACCCAGCGATACAAAGTGTTTACACCCGCAGTGGTACGGACGTCTGTGGGTTTTCGGGCAAAAAGAAACATTAGTCTGGCACCCAGTGAATACCTAGGATCGGCTTTGAGAGTGCTACAACAACAGCCGACGACGCCGACACCACCCCCTTCTGACGATGTATTGTCACCGAAGCGACCGAAGCTGTCGAGAGCCACCACACCCACCACCGTCGACAATGAAGATAAAAAAGTGGCCAAAGATTACGAGGACGCGGCACTCAATGGATTTTCGACCCTATATAGACCCACCGACGCATTGTTAAACATGTGCGATCTAAACACACCGCTTCCTAGGCACACGTGCGCGAGTTTAAAACCGACCGTTACTCAAGCGGAGATACTCGAATACCTTTCGTCGTCACCTTCTACATACGGAACCACTATTCTCGTCGAAGGTCCGGGCGGTTCGGGCAAGTCGCAGTTGATTGAATTTTTACAAGAGACCGGCCGCCGGGTCTTGTATTGTACCGTTAAAAACTCGCTGTGTCGCCACATGAGCTACAAGTTTAATTGTAAAAGCAAGACGTTTGCCAAGCTGTACTTGGCTCTGTTTGGATTGTCATCATGGACGGGCCTCTATGAATTTCAACCGACCATAAACGGACTCGAGCTGGACACCATCCAGGTGTTGTTCGACAAGGCCCGGCAGGTGCAACTCACGGCCCACGCCAAATTTCCCAGCGACATTGACACGCTGGTCATTGACGAGTACTCGACGCTGTCCGTGTCCATGATCAAGTTGGTGCTGCTCATCCTGCATCATTACCGGCAGGCGGCCCGACAGCGAGTGGATATTTTGCTCTTGGGGGATCCTCACCAACTACCACCCATTCAATACAGATATTTGGCCAACAACTTTCTAGTGCGTGACCTGGTCGACCGCGTGTTTCAATTGACGGACGCGTGTCGTTTCTCCAACCGGGGGTACGCGGATCTCATGGCGAGCGTCAGAGTGGCTCCTTTGACGCAAGACATTTACCAACTCTTATTGGCGTACATGCCGATGGAAGTGTGGGCGGACCGTCCGGTCGTAAAGATGACATATCCGTTTGACGACCCCATGCCCGAGTGTCGGTTCGTCCAAGATCAAGACGCGTTGTGGCCGCCACCGCCGCTCTCCACCGCAGAAAACATTGCGAGCTTTGCGCTCGCCAACAAAGCCGAGATTGTAGAGTGGCTCGCACATTGGCATGCCAAGATCAACGACACGCTCTTCTTGGCGAGGCGCAACTTAAGCATACATCGACTCTGGATGACGTACGCCGGTTTGATACACTCACACTCGCCGGACAGCGTCGAGTTTGTGCCCATCCGCTTCGTGGCGGAGAACCCGCGCGGCGAACAATTCACCATCACCTCGCTTTTCAAACAGGACCGCGTGCCCGTGTTGCCGTTGATCCGCGGCGCCGACTACGTCTTTCTCAACAATGACGCCGTCTGCAAGAACGGTGACGTTCTAACATACTTGGGTCGGCGCAACGATCGGTTGATCATGTACGACTCTAGGGGCCTGCTCGTCGCCGTGCGGCCTCAGCTGTTCAAGATGCACTTGTTCTGCTCCAACAAGTACGTGTATCTCAACTCCCTGGACCCGGACACGAGAAAGAAATACAAGTATGTGATGCAGTCGCGCCAATTGTTCGGCTACCCGCTTCAGTTGGCCGTCGCTCAAAACATTTATCAATGCCAAGGGCTTACGTATAATAATAAAAAAATGTACATCAACGTGAATAAAACCACCAAGGAGGAGACCTACGTGGCTCTTTCGCGCGTTACAGACGAGAGATTAATAAAAAATATTTTTCTTTTTTGGTAGTAATTCTTCTTTTATTTTTGTATACCTACACCTCCCTTTCCCCGTGTTTCCGTTCTCTTCCACCACTCATCCTCCTCTTGTTTAATTATTCAACTCGAAGAAGAGTTAAACAGACCAAAGCCACCCGTCGCATCGGCGGCTTCAACCGCAGTGGAGGCCTTCGTGGTGTCGGTGGTCTTTGACGCAGTCACAAATTTTTTGTACGTGATGAAACCGGCTACAAGAGTCAGTAGTAGAAACGCGCCGCATACGAGCCACATGCGGTAGCTGCGCAGCGTCTTGACCCAGCCCGACGACGTCGACATGCGAGCGAAACGGTCGGCGTCTGCCATCCTTATAGTAGACGTCTGCACATACTTCCTGTCATTACGTGTGGACACTGCCACAACGAGTAGAGCGCTCTTTGTGGCGGACGCCGTCCGACCTTTAATATGGTCACGCTACAGACCAGAGCCAACACCAAAAACACTACACGCAGAGTACAACTGTACAGCACCAAAGACGCCAACGCGCCCGCTACGCATACCGTTTCTCCCACATACCCTAACTGAATCTGACAATTGTTATAGGCCAGGTTGAAGCGTGCGTCGCGTTTAAAGTTTTGCTCCATAAACGCGCGAGAGCACGATACGCACATTTCCAAAAGCCCCAACACTGTGTCGGCGCGGCGCTCCGACTCTTTTAGTTCCGTGATGATGGGGGCTTCCGGCGTACCCGGATGCCAAGTGTATTCGTCAAACGAAAGGTACGTGTGTGTCAAGATGGGCAATCGGCGACACTCGCGTCGCTTCAGTATAAACATGGTCGTCATACGAAAGGCGGCGAACGCCGTGGACGGGCCCGTTACGCGACTGATGTATAAATCATCACCCTCGGTCACGGGCCAGTGTGTGTCGAGAGCCTTTCGCGCCGCATCACCCGAGTATCGGCGACGGTTCGCAAACATACTTATACATAGGGTATATATCGCTCGATAAGCGCATAGGCTCGACTCTTAAAACAACCACCACACCCTATCCCCTCTAACCTCGATAGACAGGCTTCAGCGAACCCTCTGGGCCAAAACCACCCCCCCGTAATATATATTATTATTTTTTATTCTTTTTGGGCAGGCGTCAGCGCTCAGTTAATTCTAATACGTTAAACCTGGACAACTGCCGTATTAGAAGTAGTACGCGCGCGAAGCCATCGCTACAAACGTTGAAAATTACGAGGTCATCCCCACTCTCCATACATTTTCTCAATTTTGGAGTGGGGGGTTCGAAATCGACTCTGTCGCTCGTCAGCAACGACCGGCGACAGACGTCTAGATAAACCGAAAAACCTACTAGGCGTGGCGCGCACGACATCATCGCGACATAGGCTAGGGACAAGAAGGGTGCTGACTCGGCTCATAAAAGACCATAGTGGTTAGCTAGGGACTAGATTGGTGCTGACGCGGCTCGCACACGACCATAGTGGTTAATTAGGGACTAGATTGGTGCTGACTCGGCTCGCCTAGCGACTAGATTGGTGCTGATGTAACTCACACAAGACCATAATGGTCGAGCGGGAGGGACAGACGGTTCGGTGAGCGACAGATGAAACAAGTTTAGGTATAAAAAAAATGCAGTAACCTATTATTAGGCAGCGTGCAATGTGCGTATACATCATCAAACGAAGCAGTGTTCACTACCGTTTGTGTTAGGGAACACCGGGACGATTTATATGGGGATCTGCCGCAATCTCGGCGGTCTGATCGCTTTCAAGTCTTCCCAATCACGTTTTGCGACGATTAATGCATTCATTTTTTTACTTGCATTTTTACTCACATGTGAAAGGTACGCGTGTTCAACCACATTGCGAGCCAACTCGTACATGTGTTGGGGAAATCGGTATTCAGTGGGACTAAGTATTTTCAATAGCTCCGCTTTAGCCTTCTTCGGGCTGCGCCAACGTTTTAGTTCGAGTACGGTTGATTCATTAAATATACGTATTCTTCGTAATTGACAAATCTTTCTTTCGGCAGCCGAATGTTTACAATCGCTTCCCGAACTGACTGTGCGTCGAAACAAAACCTTGTTTGTTTCCAATAGTGGTTTCAGTGCAGCATAAACGCCGTCCTTTGCAGTTCTCATTGCAGACTCGTGTTGTGCACGACTCCATTCCTTTCGGTTGTATTTTTCATTGCGATCCAACAAACCGTCGATGAACGAGTTAAAACATGCAAACAACCTCTTTTCCTTTGTTTCGGCAATACTGGTGAAGCTGTCGTTCTTGGACCGCTGCTCATTTCGGTTGCTTTTGGACCGCTTTTTGATCTCACCGGTTTTCGGTGATTTAGTCATCTTCGACGGTGACGTCTTATTAACAATGATATGAGTATAATCGGTTCTAGTCGTGGTTCGGTCAGCTAAGGGTTAGTCACGGTGGCGTCCTCCTCTACTATTATTTACAAGATGACGAGCGGTTCCAGAATCGGGTTGGAAGGTAGAACGTAAATATGTTGCGCACCGACGTCCACTTTGAAAATGTTGTACTGGCGCGCTGTCGGCGTGAGGATTCCGTTTTTAATCTCCAACGGAGATTCTCGGCTCCGATTGGGATCCGGACATTTCTTGGCTTTGTCGCTCAACGAAGTGAACCAACCCAACAACCTCAACGGCGGCTCAATGGCGTGGTCGGGAATATCTATTACCGCTTCGTCTTCGTAATATTGGTCGTCCAGGTCCGTTGCTTGGTAGAATAGCTTACCGTCGACCTTAAAGTGCCGGAACCGTTCAAAGCGGCTCGCGCTGCGTCGCCATACGATCATTTGCTCACCCAACGAGCAACGCTCGTACAACGGACCCTCCACAAACAAGTTTCGGTAGCGCACGAAATAAATTATTTTCGGTTGGACGGGGGCGTCCACCCGTGGCATCAGACGAAGTAGAGCGTTGCATTTGCTACCGCTGTTGCCCGCCAGTCGGTCGGCCGTCAATATTACTTCGGCGTAGTTGTACGAGTCGCTCTGACACATTTCCACACCTTTGGCGGACTTTACTTTTCGCCCGGCAGTGACGGAGGCCGTGTCGACGACCTCCAACGTATCGAGGTCAAAGGAACAGTTGTCGCCGGCGGTAATTATGTCCATCCACCTGCCCACCGTTTTCGACTCGCAATACAAACCGTCGAGGTGCGAGTATTTCTTTTCGCCCAACTTGAGTGTCAACCATTCTTTCGCGCTCGCAGTCGACGTCGACTCCAAAGGAGTAATGGTAAAGTTTTGCAACGTTCTGAGCCGTGGATCGATGCGGAAACGCTCGCCCGGTCGGGCCACGACTTTACCACCGCGCACCAGATAACAATCGCTCGTCGCGCACATTCTACTTCGGCCGTCAATCTCACCGACCGTGTCGCACTTTTCCTTCTCAAAAAGGAAAGGTGGTGGTGAAGGTGGAGGGGGAAGAGGTTGCTGCTTCCATCGAGAGCTCAGCGACGAGTCCATCAATCGCACCAATCCCACGACCCAGAACAACAGTCCGAGTAAAAGGGCCAACTCGTCGTTGCTCCAAACCCACGACATTATTTATTATACCCAATATTACCTTATATATGTAATATATTTGCGCGATTTGCGCGCGCACGCGTCATGTAAGATGTCAACTTTTGAGGAGTTTTTAAACGAAATTAGTCGAAAGTCGGACACCAAGTTGAACGTGCAGGCACTCGCGCGCGACCCGTTCATAAAATTTCAGTTTACGGGGACCGCCACCGGAGACGCGACAAACGCTCGACTGATCAAAGAGATAATAAAGGAACGCGTCGTGGACTATACAATCTATCACGACGACGTCGGTCATTTCTACCCGCCGCCGGTGTACGAAGGAAAGTTACCCATACCGCAGAACGGGTATTGTTTGGGTGCCGTGAGTCACGTGACTCTACTGCCGGGTACTTGTGGACTGACGATGGACCATCCCGCCTTTTACCGGCAACCGATCACCGCCAAGTACGCCTTTGTCCCGAGCGCGTATTGCGACAACTCCAAGCTTCTGTTGTCTCGCTTGCGCGATACCCACGACATACAGGACGATAACATTCTAGAGAACCTACAGCGTCTCAAAACGGAACACCCAAACATTTACCCCAAGATTGTGGCGTTTGCGAAAATGTTCAAAAGTGGTTACGATCCCGATGACTTTGAACCCGTCGAGGTGCCGTACTATAAGGATTTGACCAATGCACGGGTGTGAGGTTATCAATATCATATCATTTACTCTCCTAAAACAACATCGATAATCGCCGAACCTTACATGGCGACGCTGCGAATGTGATGTTTATATTTCAATCGCGCCTAAACGCACTCTTTCGAGGTGTGTGTGTTTTTTTTTCGTACTCTGAAGTGGTGATGTGTGTTTGAAATTAAAAACCAAAATAATTTACATAGACTTTATTTAAACAAAAGCCAAATGTATAACAAAAAAATTAAAAAATCAATACAAAATTGGAATAATTTAAAATTAAATAAAATTACAAATCAGAAAAATAATAAATAATAATAAAAAACTATTCGCTGCGTTGTTTATTGTCGCACTCGGCAGAACGGTGACATCGCTCCGTGCACAGTACACCCGCTCTTCGGCATGAACATTTGCGCGACGCGCACTGCTGGCGGCAGTGGCAGCGCACCACTCCTTGGCCGCCAAACTTGGACTGAGCGACGACCGTTTGGCGGAGGCTCAACTGCCTGTCGCGGCAGACCGACTCTGGTGGCACCATCGGATGCTCGACGCGCTCATACTGGTTCGGTGCCCACCAGTGGTCTAAAACTCCGTGCGGTGTGGCCACGCGGATCATCATGTCATGCTCATCGCCACCTTGTCGCACTTCGAGCACACACGCCAATATATTGCGCGCGTCTAGAGGGCCGCGATCCAGTGCCGGTACGAACAGACGCACCGTGTCGTTTACGGCGGGCGCTGAGCGGGCGTGCGCCAAGCGAGTCCTTCTTAGCATGCGTGCTGCCTGCTTCTTCAGACAATGTCCGGCCAGGATGCGTGCGCGACGTCTGACACCCTCTCTGCGGCCGCGGGTGCCCTCTTCGGTATCATCGCTACTACCGTCCACGTCCATTGTCTCGGCGGCGCTCGTCGAGGTGGCGGGGGTGTCTTCGGCGCTCGTCGGGGCGATGGGGTTGTCTTCGGTGCTACTAGAGGTAGTAGCGTTTATTGTCGCCAACGCGAGCAACTGTTCTTCCGTCTCGACGCCTGTCAAATCGTGTACGGTGGCCAACGAGGCGAGGCCCCTCTTGGCGGGCATACCAAAGACGCACTCGTAAGGACTCTGGCCAATGCTCGAGTGGAACGCGGCGTTGTAGCTAAATTGTACCGTCGCGAGCCCCGCGCTCCATCTGGTCTCTGTAGCATGACGTTGCTGTTCTTCCACCCACGCCGCGAGCATTTGTTTAATGTCCCGATTGGCTCTCTCCACGGAACCCTGGCTCTGGCTGTGACGGGGCGCGCCGTGCACCAGGCGAGCGTGTGGCCATTGCGCCACCAGCTCTTCCACGATAGCGTTAGAAAATTCGCGGCCGTTGTCTGATTGTAGTATGCACGGCGCGCCAAAGGTTTGAAAAACCTGCGCCAACGCCGCGGCTACCTCTTCTGCTCGTTTGCTCGTCAGCGGCTTGATCTGCACAAACTTGGTCAGGTGGTCTTGGTATACAAAAATAAAGCGCCACTCGCCGTCGGGACAGGACTGCATGTCGATAAGGTCCACTTGACAGCGGTCGTTGAAGGTGCCCTCGACGATGGGTCTCACCACATCGCGTTTCCGTGTGTTGCTCTTTTTAGTAGTGCACGCGCGGCAAAGCTTCAAATAAATGTTTACTGCCTCATAGGTAATATTTTTGTAGTTTTTTTTCAGCTCGTACATCATTCGGTTCCTACCGAGATGACCAAGTGTGTGGGTGGCGTGAATTACATCATATAACTCTTCTACTGCGAGGTAGAACAACCGCGGGTCGGCGCGGACATGGCACAATCTTGTGCCGCAAATGTTGTATTTTTGCAGACGGCGAAGACGCGTTTTCGCTGTTAATTTAGTGGGTGTGCTACCTGGCGACTTGGCCTCTTGTACCTGCGTCATCAGAGTCGCGTATCTTGTGCGGTGTATATATGAAGAGTTGGTCAGTTTCTTGCCTCTCAACAGCTCCTCTAGTTTTACATAAAACTCATCGCGCTGCGATTGCTGCTGTTGTTCTTCTTGTTGTTGTTGTTGTTGTTGTTGATGATCCATGATGTTTATATAATTATATGTGTGTTGAAATGGTTGAGTGGTGATGCTCGGCCGTAGAGGTTTCCTTTTTCATTATGAGCATTTTTTGGTCTGGCAATCCGTCGGCGGCTTAAGGAGCAGGCGCGACGGTGTCTTGTTTGTTGCGCTGACAAGCAATGACATTTATTATAGCAATGTACAACTGATGCACGATAAACGCGAGGGAGACTAGTTCCAGAAACGTACATAGGTGTCTCGACTCGGATTGTGCACATGAAAATATTAATAACATCGTTACCACCAGACTGCTCACGAGCAAGTACCGGGGTAAATGGCAGTATATCCCACCATCATCGATATTTTTACCAAGTGATGGTAAGATGTGGCCCATCTTAGTGTTGTTTTCGGGACTCTTGGTGTGGGGCGGTACCCTCGTATCGGGTGCGCGCCGCCACCAACGTCCCCGTATTCCTACCCCACACCCACCCGGGGCGGCGGCGGCCAATTCTTTTGAGGTCCGACTCGTGTCTGCCGTGCGCAAACCCGGAGCGCCCGGCATCCCTAGAGTCAAGATGGACCACGAATGTATCACCCGAAACAAGATGGACCACGGCGGCATCGCCTCAACTCTGACACCTAAGGCGATGACAGTTGTGGATGGCTTTGTGTACCCGTGTGTCAAGTCGTACAAGCCGCTGCCTGGTTATTCGCGATACGCTGGCTACACCACTTTTATACCGGCTCCCAACGGAGACTATATCGCGGGCACCGTAGCCTGTATCCGAGAAGGCCAACTGTCTGTGGACCACCGCGCGCTCGTGGACAGCCTCCAAGTTGACCATCTTTCGGCAGCCTAACAACTCCAAGAACGTTTGTTATTTTATACTACCGAGCAATTTTTGTAAGGGGGTTATAATATGAACTATTATTTTTATATATTTTAACGCAAAAAACGCTGGTTCAAGGTCCAAGAAGAAGGATAATAATAATTATGGATTGCATTAAATAGACAAAATAATAAAGCAGTGGTTCATATTTATAATGTTTTTATTATAGAATAAATAGTTTTTAACCATAATTAAATTAAAAAAAATCAAAATCACAACAAAAATTATAACGACTGAATCCCAATCATAGACCAATCTTTAACTATCTAAATCATTAAAATAAGATTTTTTATAAAAAAAATAATAAAGTCAATCTTCAGTTTCAGGTAACAATTCATTTTTACTAAATTGGTAATTAAAAATAAAACTTAAATTTCTTCCTAACTAGTACTAGTTAATATATACGACAGACCAGTTATCGGTCTAAAAAGTTCCCTTTTGCTTGCTGATGTCTACGAAGAAATTAAACTAATTTAAGAAATGCAATGATCTGAAGTTGCAATGGATTCCTATATATGTAGGTATAAAAGGTAACTAGCAGGCTGATGGTAAAAAAACGGAAGTATTAGAAGAAAAGAGATAATTAAAAAAATGATTTTAGTGAACTTTTAACGTATTAGAATTAACATGGATTCTACGGGTACATTATGAAGTGTTAAAGTGAAATTTAGGCCCTTTGATAACACCATTTCCATGTCGGTTGTTAATACCTGAGAGGACAAATTGATTACTCGCCTATTACTATTAACAGAACGGCACTCGCTTGCAGTTGGTTACCCTTCACTTTTTGACAGGCGCTCAAGTATATTTACATGTGTTTTACTTACATCTCTACACATAATGTGAGATATTTGTTAAAAATCATAACACCTAGTGTCTCCCATATGAGACTACAAGTACCTATTGTTTAGATGTTATATATTATTAATTAATAATAAACATCAATCAGTTCAGACAACATCAAATGTTCCTTTCGCCGCGTGTTGGCCATAGCATTAAAAGTTTTTTTATCTGACTTAAAATACATTTCTTTTAACTTTTATCTAGTAGGTCTATTTAGTAGATTGCACGGTTGGTGTAGCGGTTAAAGTGGTCACCTCGCCACCTTCAACTACGCTGGTGTAGTGAGTTCGATCCCCACATGGGACAAATCTTTGTGTGATTAGCAAAGATTTGTTTTGACTCTGGGTGTGCTTTGTTTGTGTAAAATGTATATTTCATGAACACCCTCCCGCGACATAGAAGTTATTCCTAGTGCGGGCGTCGTTTTTTTAAAACAAAAAAGGAAAAAAAAATAAAACAAAATCTTATGACTTATCATTTTGATGTACCTTCTCCGTACATCTTTCGTTCATAATAATTTTATTTATAACATCCCATTCAAACAAAGTTTCACTTTCACAATCGTTCCTACGAGCTCTACCAACATCACGAGTATCGCATTAGCCGCGCGGGCGCATCGCTACCGTGTATATTTATGTACTAATTTTAGTATTAAAAATATAAATGTAAAGAAAATGTAAACATCTTGGTATTTAATTCGCAGCATTCGATCTGTAATCGTGGAGGTGGGTGTGGGTCTTGGGAGGATAACATTCGCATCGCAATTATTCGCTTATATACCTAGAGTATTCGCGTATATAATAAAAATAATATTAATGGTACATATTAGTAGGTATATCTTAACCCACCAGGTCAGTTTTATTTTGGCGATCTATCTTGGACTCTCGGAACGTGTAGATTTCGACGGGCGCGAGTGGCTTTGGTGGCAGCTCTTTCACCATCGGGTGCGATGCGGGCGATGTCAGTTTTTGCCAAACGAGCCACACCAACGCTGGTAGAACCACCGAACCGACCCCTAAGGTGATTTTGATCCATGGTGATTTTGTAGCGGGTATTATGGCATTCGGAGCGACGGGCGCCGCGGACTTCGATGTAGCAACAAAGAGTCGACAAAAGAGCTCAAATTCGGTGGGACTTTCGTACATGTAACAGTGTTCACCCTTTTTATTTTGGGCCTTGACGTAGGCTAGCTGCGCGGCTTCGTCGGCGTCCGCGCTAGGTACACTTGAGTCGATGATGCACGATAATATTGACCCCGTGCAGTAGCGCTTTTCTTCATCCGAATTTTTAATCATTCGTACACCACACGACGTATTTACACCGTACTTGAAGATGCCAGTAAACATGGGTAAATAGGCGTGTAAATTGGCTAAGATTTGTGTTCGATCGCAGTCTCGAGGGGGTGGTGCTTGACCATAAATCGGAGCCACTCGGATGAGTACGTCGCGCACAATATCTCGAAATTTATCATCCTTCTCGATCTCGCGCACAAAACCGGCGGTCAGTGCTTCGGCTACATCGACATCGTCACCGGAATACGTCCATACTTTATCTAATACCCGTTCCTTCGCAGCCATCTGTATGTGATTCATGGCGATGTTGATATATTTGAAATGAAAATATTTTTTAAGCAGACTGTGTGTTTGGGGAGAGTTTTCGTAGTCGGTGCGAAACTTAGCCACGACACTCGCAGGATAGTTACGTTTCAAAATATTCCACATAGATGTGGCATAAAACGATGAAGATATCATCCTTATTCGCACAAACGGTAGAGCGTAAAAGAAAAATAAAAACATTATAAATAGGGACTTACCTTTTTTTGCAGGCGGTGGTGGTCTTAACAGCGCTGCAGCAGCGTGGACCACTCGGAACACTAATAATACGCGACTACTAACTAAGGGTCTGGTGATGTGGGGTTTTATAGTGTTTATTCCTAATTTTGAGGTAAGGTCGACGTACCTTGTAGGGATCCAAGCATGTAGATTTTCGCCGATAGTTAAACTTTATGAGTATTACCTTCAACGAAGAACACGAGTCTTATCATCTTACATCCAATACGAGTTTATCCGAGGTATAATGGGTGTACGGGGAAGGTACATCAAAATGATATGTCATAAGATAAAGTTAAAATAAATGTTTTTTAAGTCAACACTTAAACTAATACTAAATGACCGACACGCGGCGAAAGGAACGTTTGTTGTTGCCCGAACCGATTTATTTAACTACTATGTATTTTGTTCACTTTGCTGCGTATTGATGTCAGCATAAAACTAAAACTATTGCATTGTACGGGTTTGCTCGTACAATGAGGTTTCTATAAATCGCTAAATCGCTTATAAATTACACCAACTAGTGACGTAATTTGTGCAATAATTAGGATAGAATTGTATTAGTCGCTTTTGTGGACAAACACCAATATAGGTAGCTAAATGGGTGTTATATGGAATTATAGATGACGGGATCTTTACGAGTGTCTATCTATGAGCTTAGTTCGTTTTAAAAAACAACATAGAAATGTGTTTTATCAAAGAAAAACATAACAAACGGTTGGCGCGTTTGGACGTCTAATGTGTATTGGCCTACGGTCTCAACGAGGGCACGACGCACCAGTTACCTTAAATTCACCGTAACATATATATATATATATATATATATATATATATATTAATGTATAAGAAAAGTTTTTTAACTGAATAAAGAGAAATATTTATGTCTTGCATTATGAAAATTTTTCCTTAAGTTTTTAATCAAACCAACGTTATTTTCGGTAAGAAGGCACAGGTGATTCTGTGTGCTTTTCGTGCCATCTAACGACAACTTTTGGTAATAATTTAAACTAAAACTTAGTTATGAATTAGTCACAGCTGCGGTTGATGGTTGATTTTTAATTTAAGAGGAGTATTATACTCTTAACATAATTATATATTTTTTCATTATACCATTATTTTTATTATTATTATGACGACTTACTAAACCCACAATAAATGCGTATATCTATAAGCTTTCAAATGTAACTATTGATAATATATTTATCTTAATCCAATAAGTAAACTATCTAATAAAAAAAAATCTTTCAATTCGCCAGTAATTCCTGAGATTAACGCGTTCAACCAAACAAACTCCTCAGCTTTGTAACATTAGAGATGAGGAACGTGACATTGAACTATGACGTCACTACCGGCTCTGGTATTGCGTCATCGATGTTCCCAGGCCCGGACGCGCGGACGCCGAGACTGCCAAATGTGTCAGATTAGTGCCACAGATTATAGAGTAGTGGCGTGATTCTTGTATCATTGCCCGTATTATGTGTAATACTTTACTAAGTATAATGAGAAATCATAGAGCATTTGTAATTGAAAAGCTTTTGTGAACGCCCTTTTATTATTATGTAATCTATTGCTAATCAGAGAAGGTTGAGTATAGATAGATCTTCTAACTAAAAACTAATTTACATTACGAAATTAGTTTTATGAAATTAATGTAAAACTAAGGCCCAATTTCATTAGTTCCTTCGGATAGTTAAATACTGGCTCAATTCTATAAATATCAATACAAATTTGTTATATTATCCCATTTGATCCTTAATAATAATAAGCATTTTTACAGCTTTTTCCCTAGATATACTCGTATATCAAGAACTATCACATCTATCGTCACTTATTCAAATTGTCTACTAAAATATATAGGTAGCAATAGGCCCGTGTTCCTAGGGTGTAATAAAAATCCTTTTTATTACACCCTAGGGATGCAAAGGTAAAATCCATTTGTAATGGAGACCGAAAAAATACCGTAGAATAACTTAAATTATTTTTTCATTGTGGTCATAGATATTGCCCTCGGGCTAGTGAAAAACCGAAAAACACAGGCAAGAAAATATTATGCTAATGAACGAAATGGTTTTTATTACTGCCGACTGTTGTTTTTTAATTATGGTGACGGTTCACCATGAAAAAGAAAACTTTTATAGTACGGTTTTTACAAATGAGTTTCTTGTTTACCGGATTTTATATAAGGATCGCAGTGGTAGCGAGGCAATATAGTTCAGAAGTTGTCTATGAAATTCTAGAGAATATTACATCACAAATAGGTAAACTTAGTGGCCATGAATGAGACATAAATCTGGTCCATTAAACATAATTCAAAATACATAGTAAGTTAAAGTCTTAATTGCATTGTGTTTGTGAACCCAGGAATAATTCAAAATATTGTTTTCCATCAGTTCAATATACTGTAATATTTGTCGGCGCCGCGGCGTCGCAATGTAAACAACAGGTGCACCGATTACGTCAGCGAGCGGCGAGCGCAGGTGTTTACCCCACCACTACGATACTTGTTTTGTTCGCATTATAAAAGACACTGACCGTTCGCTGGAAAGGCAGTCTTGGCTCTGGCTCGGCTCGGTGCACTAGTTGTATCTCGCTACTGGCTCAACCATGACACTTATAATTAATTTGTGAAAACGAATTAATTATTATACCTGACAATATATTAAGTCAGTGTTAAAATTATATTTGAAATGATAAATTAGGCTTTACGATTGTCAAAATTACTAATTACTTAGAAAGTCTGATTAAATAGCATATCAAATTATCAGTTGATGTACCGTTCGTGTAATTCATTTTCAAAGTATAAAGACGTTATAGCTATACTTTCTTTTATTTACCATGAGTGACCCGCTTCCTACATGAGAAGCGGGATCAGATCCACTCCCACCTGTACTTGGTACTGCCGGCAATTTAATACAGAAACAAATGTAATTTTTTTTCGGCTAGTGTGGAATCAATCTTTGAAAAATAATAACAGGTAGTATGACACATCGCCACATGACGCCCAATATGCAGTTGATACTGGTTTCTTTCGATCCTGATGTACTTGAAGTTGACTTTATAGACTGGTGTCCTAGAAATAAGGAGTAAGCAATTTCCTTTTATATTTGATTCTGGTGCCGAGTGCTCTCTTATCAAAGATTATGTTTCGTCAAAGTTTAGTGGCAAGCGCATATATAACATTGTTAATTTGACCGGGATAGGACATGGTGGTGTGCAAAGTACGTTACAGATTTTATCAGAGGTTATAATTAACGATTTGCGATTAGCGATTTTATTTCATGTTGCGCCGGAAAGTTGTCTTAAAAATTATAATAATATCTTAATTGGCCGTGAGATTTTAGATCAGGGTTTTAATGTCAGTATGACATCTGATAGTATTATTTGTGTCGTGATAAGGGTGTTAGGTTATGTGATGTTACAAATAAGCTCAAGAGTAATTCTATTTTTGCAAATTGATTGAAATACAATTGATACCGATGTTCCGCCAGAATTTCGTTCACAATTAATTAATCTTTTGTCTGAATATTCATCGTAGTTTTCTAGTTGTGTTTCTAATCACGTGTTACGACAGGACAGTTGTAAATTAGACTGGTAGATCTTAGTCGAACGGTTAATCGCCGCCCTTACAGGCTTAGTGCTAGTGAGTGCGATGTTGTTACTGCTAAAGTGCGTGAATAAGAGGAAGCAAGTATCATTAGGCCAAGTTGCTCACCTTTTTCTAGTCCAGTGTTGCTCGTTAAAAAGAAGGATGGTTCAGATCCTATGTATGTCGACTATAGGGAACTGAACGA
Organism: Hypena proboscidalis; assembly: GCA_905147285.1. Lineage (NCBI taxonomy): Eukaryota > Metazoa > Arthropoda > Insecta > Lepidoptera > Erebidae > Hypena > Hypena proboscidalis. Next base: position 19,191,447 of record LR990130.1, on the reverse strand, counting down.
CAACACTGTGTCAGATAGGTTTCCATTGCCTTTGATCTTCTTATAGGTTAGGTGGTGCCACGTGGTTCACTTGCCTTGATATGTTATCTGGTTACCACCCATTGAGTTAGGGATCGTTAATGACAAGCTTTTAGAGTTACTAGTTCTTCGCCTTTCGCGAGTCCTATATTATTAATTGAAAAAAGAAAGAAAAAACAGAAGCGATTGTAGGTATGTGTGTTCATTACCGGGAACCCAATAGCAATACTCGACCAGACAGCTATCCTTTACCACTAATTAGCGATTAAATTGATAAGTTACATGGAGAGGAGTTTAACTAGCAAACTCAGCGAAAAAGCGAGCGTAAGGAGTTCTGTGCGGTGATTATTGATGGTTTTACAAAATTCGTCTTATTGGAGCATAACTTAACTCTAAATGCATCCGATGCTATTAAATCACTTAAAGACTTGCAGTGAACTTGTTTGACGCTCCTAAGAGAATAATTGATCTGCAATTATTCTTTTAGATCGTGGTAGATCACACGATAATACTGATTATAAGAATTGTTGTAACGATAATCATTTAATAGTCGCTGGTTCAAGCCAGGCCAAGGGTCAGGTCATGCGTATTACGAGGACGTTGAAAAGTTTGCTCACTATAGCTGAAACAGATTTGGATAGCTTATGACAAAATCATGTAGTAGATATCCAATTAGCTCTTAATATAGGGATGACGTGTCGGCGAATAATAACAACACAGAGACTTCTTGTTCATGAGACTAGGCAACAGATTAACAATGATACAATATCTGCTAATAGTGATATAATGTCTGTGAATAGTGATACCATGTCTGCGAATAGTGACACCATATCAGTCAATAGTTATACTATAACTGCTGAAAGTAACAGTTTTCATAATAATGAAAATTATAGATACCCTGATTACGTTCTGATTCAGTAGACTCTATTGGTCCTGAATTAATTAACATTGTAACAGAAGCACTTGTACATAACGCAAAGAATTGGGCTATTTGTTAATTATTGAGCTATTTGTGTGTGTGAAGGGTATGTTTGTGAGCGCCCCCGCGACACAGGTGTTGTTCCTGGTGCGGAAGTCGTTTAAAAGAAAAAAAGAAAAAAAAAGAGATAAAAAGCTAAAGGAACAATACTTGTTCGGTCTAGCTAAGTCCGGTCCAGTTTAACTGTAGGGACACACCTGAAGGGCGATTGCCGGACCAGGGGGTTGATCTTGTAGGGTCTATGTAGACCGGACCAAGCAACAAGTCTTGTAAAGTCATAGCTGACTGGACGAAGTGTTTGAATATCTTGAAGGGTCTTATGTAGACCGGACCAAGCAACAAGTCTTGTAAAGTCATAGCTGACTGGACGAAGTGTTTGAATATCTGAAGAGTCTAAGTAGACTGGACCAGAAACAATAGCAGGATGACCGAACGGTACTTAATCAGTTTTTCGTGTTTTAGATGTAACATTGTAAGCTGAGCGTACGAGGACGTCCGCACGTCAGCATGGCCGTGACGGCGCCGCGGCGTCGCAATGTAAACAACAGGTGCACCGATTACGTCAGCGAGCGGCGAGCGCAGGTGTTTACCCCACCACTACGATACTTGTTTTGTTCGCATTATAAAAGACACTGACCGTTCGCTGGAAAGGCAGTCTTGGCTCTGGCTCGGCTCGGTGCACTAGTTGTATCTCGCTACTGGCTCAACCTTGACACTTATAATTAATTTGTGAAAACGAATTAATTATTATACCTGACAATATATTAAGTCAGTGTTAAAATTATATTTGAAATAATAAATGATAAATTAGGCTTTACGATTGTCAAAATTACTAATTACTTAGAAAGTCTGATTAAATAGCATATCAAATTATCAGTTGATGTACCGTTCGTGTAATTCATTTTCAAAGTATAAAGACGTTATAGCTATACTTTCTTTTATTTACCATGAGTGACCCGCTTCCTACATATTTATCTCTCAAGCTTGTCAATTTTATACCGCAATCTTTAGATACACTTTCTTTTTTTTATTGATCAACCATCAACCCTCCTTTATATCGACTCTTTGTTCACAAGTTTTAAAAACAAAATATCTTTGTTTCGAAAAAAGAACTACATAGTTTTAAAAACTTAAGTTTTAATTAAAAATAGAGCATTGTCGCGCTGATTGTCAATTTTATACCGCAATCTTTAGATACACTTTCTTTTTTTTATTGATCAACCATCAACCCTCCTTTATATCGACTCTTTGTTCACAAGTTTTAAAAACAAAATATCTTTGTTTCGAAAAAAGAACTACATAGTTTTAAAAACTTAAGTTTTAAAAATAGAGCATTGTCGCGCTGATTGTTCTACACCAGTGTTGCATCGTGCCGGCACGCGGAGCTTCCAATCGATTGTCGACTTCAACACTTTACTGAACAATAGTACTAAAAATATCAGCTTTCGAACTTTTATTGAAAGTTCCATAAAGGATTTTATTGTAAAAATATTTTTATCTTGACAGTGCAGAAGAAACCACATTGCGACGGCTTTTTTGATAAAATATCTTAAGTATGACGTGTTTAAACACGGGCCTGTTAAAAGCTGTCAAAACTCGTACATTTTTAAACTTTGACATGAATTTTATCTGAAACGCGCAGCTCAGTAGTAATAATGTCATTTAAAACTTAAAGCTTTATCTAGTTAATTGCATGCTCTCTGGTTAGGACCGACTCACCTATTACAGTTCTTACATAATATTTTTCAAAATTAATCATCACTACATTTAATTAGCTATCTAACTAATTTATAAGCCACCAGCAACAAAAAGTAGGTTAAACTATTAATTTAAGGAACCACATGCTCAGGCAGTCCACCATCTTGAATCCATAAAAATATAAAGTATTACATTTAGACACATACACATAGTACAAGATTGCTACCAGAAATCTATTGTAAATCTTTTTCTACTTATAGTTCCCGCAAATCGTATAGAATAAAAAAGAAATAGTATAGAACCTTTTACAATTTACGTTTATTGTATGGCAGTTAACGAAGCTTGATTTATCATATTGGCATTCCTACATTCAATTAACGTCAAAATAGTAAACTGTGATAAAAATCCATGCCATTACCGATTTACGGGATCTAACAGCAACTACAGCAGCTATCTTTCTAATCTGTTGCCAATTTTCAGACAGAAAGAAGAATTTTTCAACAATATTTCGTCGGTCGGAAAACTATAACTTTTTCGTCCGACCATATTGGATCAGTAGACCTTACGATCAGAAATCAAGCTTACGCCACACATGTAGTAAATAAGTAGGATGACATAACATAACAAAACATCACGCCTATATTACTCAGAAGGGTGTGCAACGGTGTACAACACCCAATTTCACATATTTTTTTTTTTTTTTTTTTTTTAAAGCTTACTAGTAATTTGCAAATACAAATTACTATTATTCTTGTTAACTCCCTCCAGCTAAGCTTAATTCGCTTGTGTTAGGAGGAAGTTCACGTCCGTGGTGCAATGGCCAAGATTCGAACCCACGACCTCTCGATCGTAAGACCGATGCCTTATCCATTGCGCCACGGCCGCTTCTTGTTAAGGTACTATGGGATAAGGGGTGAGCCTATCGTCATACACCGGGCACAATTCCAAATCCGTGCTGCTATTGTGAATTTCCTGATGGATAGTTCACAAATAGCACTAACTAACTAACTAGGCATTGCAAATCAAATCAAATCATTTATTTCCATGGGCCCCAAGGGGCGCTTGAACACGTCAAAACAAACATCAAAATACAAAAAATATAAAATTGAAATAAAACTTAGCTAAATAATTTATAATACTTATTGTAATAAAATGATTTGTCACCGGAGCTTAGATTGAGTTATTGACTTGATTGCTATCTTGCAAATAACTATATCAACTAAAAACAATGTTATTTCAACATTAAAACAGACACTTTTATTTATCGTACAAATAATAACCTTCCCCTTTTTCGGTGTCGGTTAAAACTGTCATCTCTCACCACATGTGGCGTGAGCTTACATCATTAGGATAGTAAAACGCGTTGATAGTAAATAAGCGGCTTAGACTTTAACGGAAAGATTAATTAAAAGAAATAAAACCGTCCGTCATTTGTGGTGTCATAAAATGATGATACAGAATGATTAAATCATTTTGTAACACTTCCGACATTGTTTTTATGACCGACGCCATGTTTGATTTGATGCAACTGATGTGAGCTTGGCGAGTTTGAAGTACAATGGTTAAGTATGAAATCCAGTAAGTTTTGTATCGCTAGTTTAACGCTATAACCATTGAGCTACTCGCCATTAAAATAAAGGTTATCTAAAACATAAAATGTTGGAAAATTAGACAAGCCTTGAAATAAAATGAAATATATTTATTTGCCAAGAATATGGTACATTGGTACAATGGTATTATAATTCTAGAATATTCAGCCATTGCATGCAAATATTCTGCGACGCCGAGGTCGCGGATTCGATTCCCGCTTAAGACAAATCTTTGTGTGCATTAACATGGCGGTTTTCTTAGTCTGGGTGCTTCTATGTATAGTAAATATATATTTACAAAAGAAAAGTATAATATGTATTAGTATCAGTTATTCTAGTACCCATAGTACAAGCTATGCTTAGTTTGGGACTTGATGGTTTTGTGTGTAAGTTGTGAGATATTTATTATTATTATTTAATTACTTATATCTAAGAAACACAACAAAATAACAGCTTTTAAATACAACTTAAAATTGAGCTTCAGTCCTTTAAGATTTATTAACAAAAAACAGCTATTAAACATAACTTAAAAAACACGTAATATCCGGGACAGATACAATAGCTAAAATTAAAAAAAAAAACTAAAGAACTGCCTTAGTCAGGCAGTTCTTTAGTTTTTTTTACAAAGAAATATTATAATTAAATTTATCATACATCTTGAGATGTATGGAGTCACTTTATCAGGTATTTCTCACACGTTTATGCTAGAAGTAAAAAATCTTCAAATATCATGAAAAACAACGCAATAACCACGATGTAATACACCATAACACTACGCAATAGACCCACGTGGCGCCATTGAAGCGTCCCCCATAATGCCCCACATCGGCCCCACAAATTATAGCGAGCTTTTATGGCAATATCTTTTGTTTGGCGAGATAAGACGCAGTTTATAAAAATCAATGCAAAAGGGGGAGGCCCAGTTGTCTGCACGTGTTTAAAAGTCAGATAAATAATTTTCTTTTGTATATCGATCCATATTAATAGTTTAAAGAGGAACCGCCTTTTGTTTGTTTGTGCCGAATAGGCTTCGAAACAATTAGACCGATTTTAACCTATTTTTACAAATTGAAAGCTGTTATTACTTTGTACACTCAATTTTACTCTTGTCTAGTCTTCTTTTTCCTTCTCAAAGGTTTGCTGGTAGAACATTCAATATTGAAGTAAGCTCGCCATTGTACCTAATATTTTAACTTTTTTGTTATATTACGTTATTGTACATTCTGTGTGTGTACAATTTTAAGAATTTGAATATTACCTACCTGTTACGAATAATGTAATCTTCTTATTCTTACGTGTCGATGGCATTATGGTTTCTCATTTTTTATTCATATTGTTTTTGCCCAGTAGGTAGGCAACTATGCTCTTTCCCTTGCTTTTTTTACATTAGATAGAACGCCAGAAGCAATAACACTATCCAATGGTCCCAATGACAAGTCAAAATACACATTCACTCACTCAAGCACACCCAGTCTCAGAACAAATCTTTGCAAATCACACAAAGATTTGTCCCATGTGGGGATCGAACCCACAACACCAGTGCAGTGGAGAGCGGCGAGGTGACCGCTTAAACCACTACACCACACGTGCAGACAAATACTTATATAGTTATTTAAGCTTTAATATAATTTCAAAAATATACAGATTTGTAACAAAATGTACGTTAAATTATTTTCATAATTATATTAACTTCGCAAGTAACAAGACCGCAACTTAACGGTATTGATGTTGCTAAAACTTGCCTTTTAAAATTTTGTTATAAAGTAACGTTGAAGGAAAATAATTTCCGGTTTCCATTTTGTTCGAAAGCGTCACTTGAAAATTGTCTTTAACTAAAGTTTTAGCTTGAGTTACCGCAAAATTATTTATTGTTATGAGGAACAAATTAGTTTTTGAAATATATTTTTTTACTTGACTATACAGTAAATATCAATAGATTTTCGTCGTGCTTTTATTTACCGATAGGATAATACACAAATTATAGAATTTTCTATTAAATTAATTAGACAACTGCCTCGATGGTCTAGTGGATAGCGTGTACGCCACTATTCGCGAGGCTTCGGGCGTAACGTGTTATTTGTTAAATTTCCATCAAGAAATTCACGTTAGCAGCACGGAGTTGGAATTGTGCCCGGTGGATAGCTATAGGCTTATCCCATAGGACCAAAACATAACATGTGTAATGTGGGGGTTATACACATTGCCACATCCTTCTGGATAATATAGGTGAAGTTCTGTTGTTTAAACATTTTGCCCTACAAAAACAAAAAAAACTATTCAGTATCGGTAAAAATGTAATGACCGATATCCCCCCCTCTCTTTTTTGGGTTCCGTTGCCGAATGGCAAAAAACTGAACCCTTGATGAGTCGTCATGTCTGTCCGTCTGTCCGTCCGTATGTCACAGCCACTTAAAATTGATTTGAACGAGATCTAATAATTAGTTTTTTTTTAATATGTAATAAATCGTAAACCGCATTTTACCTTTCATTCCATCATTTCATTCATTTATATGTATAGTGGTACGGAACCCTACGTGCGCGAGTCCGACTCGCACTTGGCTGGTTTTTTATTTCTACTTTCTTTCGTGACACCGTCATGACGATTTATGATGTTGTTTTACTACTGAAGTAAGAGTGTTCGTGCGCAATTCCTCAAGTGTTTACTACCACTCCTGAATGAATGGGTACTTGCACTTGTTCATAGTAAACACAATAATAACTCCATAGAACTTCTTAGAGTTGGTTGACTGATCAGTTGGTTAAGTAAAACACCCTTCAATAACAATAATGATAAAAAGAAAAACCAACTTTAATTACAAAAAATGTCCTTAAAAGTATATTTAAGTAGGTAATACTCAACGTCTCGCCTCATCTGTGCATAACTCGAAAGTAAACGACCTTAAGGTGCTTATATTAAAAGATTTATCGCCGTACTCCTAACCGTTGAGGAGTTGTACCTCCCAACAACAGCTCAGCAAATAGAAAGTTGACTGCTAGATGCAAATATCCGAGTAACTTTAGATAATATATGATAAAAAATATAGAATATAAATGGTCTTTAAAATTTGAGGGTTAACCTCGATTTCTCTAGGATCATAAGATCGGGACCTCATGGATAAATCGGTCCACGCATCTTTGAGTTATCGGTGAACAAAGATAAAAAAATACAGTCAAATAGAAAACCTCCTGTTTTAAGTCGGTTGAAAGTAATATTAGGCTAGTTCTAAAGCTATTTTCTTTGATGCTGCTCTTATGACACCTATCAACGTTTCGTTTGACTTCGACCTTGTGGTTAAATCAAGGTATTTAACAGTGAAATAGACCTAGAGTGATAGTTGTTATAATGCCCGCAAATTGGTAATGAAATAGAATCTTGTTACAATTACCTATTTTGACTTTTATAAAAGCCAATCATATTGTCTTGTCTTAACTAAAATTGTGACAAGGTTCTATCCCATTAACATTTATCTGAGGTTGTTCTCATGTGTTTGCGGTTCACATTCACATCAAAAATATGGAATACATGATAAATTGTGGAATGCCATGTGACTTTAATAATTTGTAATGCTGAGGTCTAGACAATAATAAACAAGATTCACAATTGTCTTTTAATATTACTTATACCTTCTTCTTTCTCCTCCCAGATTGGGGGTCAGAGACAAAACGTCGTTTTCCTCCATTTTCCTCTGTCAACCATCTCGCTTTCATTCCTGCTACTTAATGATCACAGGAAATACATCACAACAAAAGGATAAAATTACGTTGCCCTTTATTCTTAGCCGGAAACCGACCAAAAAATGTCAGATTCTAGGTTAATGTTCATCTGGAAGTGCGCCGAGAGTTTGGGACGTTGTCACTAGTGAGTAAGAGAGTAACAGGTCACGTTAGTGACAGCAGGTGACAGACTGGTGACGGATGAGGTACCGTGTTGTCAGCTTTGAAAATACGCCGACGTAAATATTTTCGCCACCATCACGGTGGCGTGCTGTAAAACCAAAAAACCTGCCAAGTACGAGTCGGACTCGCGCACGTAGGGTTCCGTACCACTATACATCTAAATAAATGTTTTTCTTAATTCTTATTATATTGGAATTGATTGAATAAAAGGTAAAATGCGGTTTACGATTTATTACGTATTAAAAAAAACGAATTATTAGATCTCGTTCAAGCCAATTTTAAGTGGAAGTTTGCATAGTAATGTACATCATTATATTATTTTTACATTTATCATTCCCTTATTTTAGAAGTTACGGGGGAGGGGGACATTTTTCCACTTTAAAAGTGTCCCTCGCGTAAACTATTCAGTTTAGAAAAAATATATTAGAAACCTCAATATAATTTTTAAAGATCTATGAGGGGTATATGACGTTCCTAAGTAGCGAACGGTCTTGCAGTTCACCTGATTGTATACATACATAACATAACATAACGCCCATATTACTCAGAAGTTTGACAGGTACGGGCTACGGTATTAATAATACCTTAGATTAAGAAATTTTATTAAATTGGCGCTAAGTAAGCTTTGTAGTTAATTAAACCGGTAAGACTATCCCGAGTTGATTCATCTTCTTCTTCGTCGTGTCCATGGCTGAGTCAAATTTTATTTTGACTTGCCATCGTGGTGAAAGGATTAGCCAATTCGCTTTAGAGAACTCGTCGTGTACGTCACTCGGGGAGGCTCCCTGAGTTGATTAAAAAAGGTTTATCCTACTCTTATTGACTAATACTCAGAAACAGTTGAAAAATTGTTTGCACTGAAAGCGGGGCTGGAACCCGTGACCTAAGGACTCCGTGCTATTGCTCTCCCATATGAGCTATCTACGCTACATTTCAAATCCACAATTCTTTTGACTGTATGATTCACGTCTTGCCGGACGTCTCGTGTCATCTATTTTACCTACATATTAATAGGTAGCAACCAACATGATGCAACAAAATCAATACAAATGTTATATCAATAAACACGATCGGTTCTTTCAATTTCAAATTGTTTTTTATATAACCATGCTTAGCAATATAATATAAGAAACAATTTAACAAATTCTATTGACTAGTAAGTTCAGGTCGAACATTATTTCCTCTGGGTTTGTAACATACACAGTTTCTTTATTAAACTGAACTAGATTTCCATAGAGACTCACACAATCACGTCATGCTCTAGGTACAAGATAAAACCAACAACGTCGAAGTAATTTCATTAAAAATTCAATCCCTTATTTTCCCTAATCCCTTAGCGAGTCAAACACTGAATATTTCGCACAGATTTATTAAAAACTAAATAATTTTATAGAGGTTATTTTATGACTTTACGTAGAAACACGATAAAGATAGCCAGGTTTAAAATTATTTATATTTAATTAGTAGGTAATTTGTAGCCTCGATGCTATACTGCCTCGATGGTCTAGTGGTTAGGTCTCGGGTTCGATTCCCGGGTCAGGCAAAGTGTTATTAGTGAACTTTTCGTCAGGAAATTCAAAATAGCAGCTCGGAGTTGGAATTGTGCCCAGTAGATGGCGATAAGCTCACCCCCTATCCCATGGGACTTAAACATAACAGGTGAAGTGTGGGTGTTGTTATGTTATGTTAAGGTTGCAGCCAAAAATGGCTACGTCAATACCTATTATATTTCAGGTTTCTATTTGTTCTTTAATCATTATGAGCTGTAATCTACTTTTGCCAAATAAACATAGCTTGGTATTAATTGCAAAAATCGTATCAAGTAATTGATACGATTTTTGCAATAAATGAAAAAGAGCTTCATTCAGACTTTACATTTACTAATTACTTATACAATCTATAGTAATATTATTGAAAGTAACTCCGTCTATTTGTTTGTCTGTTACGCCTATACGGCTACACCATTAAACAATTTTTTAAGAAAATTCGTGTGAAGACCTTTCAAGACCCAAAGATGGGCAACTAATTATGTATCCTACTTTTTATCGAGATGAGCTCCGGGCAATAGCTATTACAGTAATAAAAACTTTTTAAACATGTGTGAGACCCAGTTTCAGAATGTCTGCCTATGTAATCGAGATCTGAATTTGATAAGACCCTAGTATCGGATGAATCGGATAAACGCTGGAGTTTTTCGTAATCACGAAGCCGAATAAAGGTCCGTGGGATTTGCAAACTAAAAATCTGCAGAGATCTATCGTTCTTTGTAAGCGGGAAATAGTATTATTCCTTTTGTCGTATAAAAGGTTCAGATTGCTTGACAGAAATATAGATAAAGTAGTAATATAGCTTAAAAACATGGTTTATTTGTTAAACAACTACACAGCCCCCCAAACAGAATATTCTTTTGGTGTGCTGTGTAGTTTACATGTTGTATATACAATATAATTAGATGAAAAAAAAAAGAAGATAATCATAACAAAAATATTGAAGAGGCGAAGAAATTATTGTTTAATGTAGTATTCTAAAATAGCATAAAATCTATGCTATGTTTCCTTGAGGTATTTGTTACATTTTCTGTGAGTATATCACTTATTTTGATACTGTCAAACAAAAACTATGTCACTGTTCCGAAAACACAAAACATTCAGAGAATAGTTGTAGTGTATTGGCGTATGTATATATTCTGATAGTTACAAAGCATACATAGATATTTTATATTTTCCAGTTTAAAACAAAGAGACTAGATAAATAAAATAAATAGATAGGCAGGTATCTCATAAATATTGGCACGACATCTGTTATGCTAGAAACAATGCCTGCCATTCGTCCAGAAATACAAGCTCGTGAGCTGCTACCAAATAACATAACATAACATTCCGCCTATATTACCCTGATTACCCAGAAGGGTGTGGCAGAGGTGTACAACACCCACACTTCACCTGTTATGTTTAGGTCTAATGGGATAGGGGGTGATATGAATTGTGTTAATCTACTCTATAGGCCAAAGTATTATCCAATAATTTGAGGCAGAGCTTCGGTCAAGGAGCCTTAGGTAGGAAGCCCCAAACGGTTTCTATATATTTTGGTCAGCCCTGTTTAATACATTACAACGCTACTCTAATCTTATTTAGTAACTATACAAGTAACGAAAAAAATAAAGAAAGACAAAATCATACTTATCTTGTATTTAAAATAATTAAGATCGTAAATGACTTGGACCACCGCCACATACGATCGTTGATAGATAATGAAATAATGTATGTATTGTATACCCCTCACCGGGTTATTTATTATTTAGTACTTAGGTTTTATTTTGTTTTCTGATGTAAGCGACGTTTGTCTTTTTAAGAAATGAAATGTTTTAAACTGAAAACATTTCTATTTTGTCTCTCTTCAACATTAATTTTAAAGGCTGAACATAAGGCAATATGAAGATTTATGATCTAATTAGTTGTTGGTATTGTCTACAATTATAATAATATTGGTATTTAAATTTGATTTAATTTTTATATTTGCATTTTATATATTATTATTCTTTTTTATATTTTATTATTTTAATGTTATTGATATGTGATTAATTATGATTATAATGTACTCAATTTCAATTATTTTATTTTATTTATAATTAGCTTTTTATTTGTCAATTAATTTATTGCTTATTTTTGTTGTCAATCTGAGGATAATGCAGAGGGCTGCAATATTGTCAACATCCTATACAAGTAAACATTGTTATAAATATATATATTGTAGCGGTTTATTATCCCTCAATAAATAAATTAAAACATTGATACAATTCCTTTCAATTTGTCTCTAAGCAATGTCGCAATCAACAGTGACAAAATTGCTATAAGAGTACTTCAAAGTAAAAGCAACTCAACAGCATTTATGTCCTTTCTTCTAATATAAAAATAACTCTTAATCCTTTGAAGTGAATTTTCTATGAGAAAAATGTTCTTCAGATAAAGTAAAAGATGTTTATAACTCTCTGCTCAGCTCCCTTGCGTCAAACCGCGATGATTTATATCCACTAAAGCTCTTAAGATATCGAGTAACGTGCGGTAAATGTATTAGATATATTGCTGAGAGCTGAAATACTTTGTGTAGGTGGAAGTTTTTATTTATAGTTAAACGCGAATTTAAAAATAGAAAACTTTTTATTTCTTATTTAGATTTTAAACCCTGCAATCCTACTAATATTATTGATTGAGAAATGATTGCGGATTTGTGTGTGTTTGGAAAACCACCGTGATGATTTTAATGAATTTTAACACATATTTAACTTATAGCCTGAATTAATAAATATTTCACAACGTACACACAACGCCATCTAGTCCCAAACTAAGCAGAGCTTGTACTATGGGTACTAGAATAACTAATACTAATACATAATAATATATACTTTTCTTTTGTAAATACATACTTATTATACATAGAAACACCCAGACTAAGACAAACCCCCATGTTCATGCACACAAAGAATTGTCTTAAGTGGGAATCGAAATCACGACCTCGGCGTCGCAGGCAGGTACACTACCCACTCCGCCATCCGGTCGTGCAGATAAACTTGTAACAGCAAATTCGTTTGGTACATCTCGTAACTTCAAGGATAAAGGAACATTTTGACCTCAATTTCCACTAAAAGGTAGGTAGGTGTAGGATATTAAGAAGGTACAAAAAAGACTAATCTAAGATCAGTTACGTGGAATACGTGATTTGCTGAACGTGTGAAAATCTTGGCTTTTCGTGGTGATTGACGAGTTTGGGACTATCTTTTAATACGACCGCTACCTATAGGGTGTTTATGGCCTTTCCTTACAATTTAAATGTATTAAATTTGTGAATATAAGTTATAATATTTCATACTTGTAATATTTTAAAGCAAATTTTAGCTTTGCTATGCCTTTTTGTATTTTATATAATATTAAAGTTGAAAAATTAGGAATCCAGCAGGACTTGAACCTGCACCCCCTGGGTATACGCCCCAAGTGCTTTGCCAATTCAGCTATGGATTCGTATGCTGCTAGACTCTAGATCAAGTAAGGTTCGTCTAGCTAAGGTATATATATATATATATATACCTATGACGCTGGCACAAAAGAGTTGAGAAATTTCGAGTATAGCAGCATACGAATCCATTGCTGAATTGGCAAAGCACTTGGGGCGTATACCCAGGAGGTGCAGGTTCGAGTCCTGCTGGATTCTTAATTGTTTAACTTTAATATTATATATTATATTTCATTTAAATGCCTCTGTGGTCTAGTGGTTAGCGTCCCGGGTCGTGCAAAGCGTTATAAAATACAATATAATATTGCAGGGAAGAGTAATGTAAACAACCATTTTCTATATCGCGGTCAAATAACATTCAATTAATATTAACTCGCTTGAATAGTTAAATAATTCACGTCAATCAAACCAATTGATTGGTTATAAATATTGTAACAGATAGCCAATTAGGCTAATACAATAATATTCAATCACGTGAATATAATTTTGCTACATACCTATTCAAATAATGTATTTCATTAATCATTAAATGTTTGAACGGGGCAGAAATATAGATAAAGATGTAATATAGCTTAAAAAAACATTGGTCCATCTGTTACACTACACATTATACCAAAAAAACATATATACAATATAATTACATGAAAAAAATAAATAAGATAATAAGAACAAAAAATTTGAAGAGGCGAAGAAATTATTATTTAATGTAGTATTCTAAAAATAGCGTAGCATCTATGCTATGCTTTCCTTGAGGCGACTGTAAGTAGGTATACGAAGCGATATATAATAAAAGTATTTTCGAATCTCCCAAATTAATAAAGACACTATATTAAATTTGGGGACTCCAATTTATCGAGCAAGTCCACTACCTGCAACTTAATATTGAGAGCTTACCCTTTGAATTTCTCTTTCACCCAGCCAAAATTAGTGGTGCATGCATAATTTAAAACCGTTTGTTGTCAAAGTATCGGGTAATAGCAATTTCCCCACGGGTAGGACCAAGCAATAGCTACTTAAGTCAATTCTCAATATATTCAATCTCAATATTAAGTAAATATTACAATAATATAACATCAAGTGTACTTGATCAATTTGCTATAACCGAATAAAAATGCCTGATGTGGCGTTTATAAAAGTATATTTAAATTATTTTTAGAATTTAACTTACTTTGGTAATTTAGCGCATAGCTTATACATTTTTGTTTAATCACCACCTGCTCTAAAATCATGCTAAAAAACTATGCTATAAATCGAATTAAAACATGCACAATCTCAGAAACAGACGTTTGACTAAATCAGGACTGTTGCCTGGCAGAAATTGCATCAAGCGATAAGGCCGCCCTCTGCATATTGTTATTGTCTTTCAATAGTTGCCTTTAGTTTGTAATGGAATGGTATGCAAATAAAGTTTTATCTATCTATCTATCAAACTAAACTTGAATATAAAAATAATAAATTGAACGATAAACCGTTCATTTAATCTGTATCAAAAGAAACGATCGTTTAATACATTTTCTCGGTCGCTCCAATCAGCTAACAAACCAGACGCAGCGGGTTTTTGCTCCACATTTCTATAAAATATCATAAAATAGCCCATTCCCGTTGCAAGTTGCCTTTCAATGAAGTTTCTCCATTCATGGCGGTATTTCATACTTGATGGGTTCCGCATAAAAGGCTCTTTGAACTTTTTATTAGAACTTTGATGCCCAACGATTTGCGGCGTTTATGGAACGTTTCATAAAAAAAGGTTATGGATTAGTTAGAGGTTGGATTAAGTAAAAAGCATGTTACGGTCTTTTAACTGATGTGTTTTTTGCTAGATGGAGTTTGCCAACATCAAAGTATTTTAGAAACATTTTGGTACAAAATAGAAAAATATATTTTTTATTTCTTAGTTAAAAAAAACTGGAAAGACTTTATTTTATTAAATTTCTCGACGGACGGTTTGTTCGAATTAAAAAAAAACCGTATAATTCCGTGAAAATATAATTACTCATACAAGTGTAAATGTTTGTAATTGAAGAGACATCTATTTAAAGGCATTTACGTGAGTAGGTCTCCTACTAAAAGCTGTTGTAATTATATAACTAAAGTAGTTAATTATCCGGTAAACAGCCGGCTATTCGTAATGACCGGACTAAAATTGTATCCGGCCATTATATTCGGTTTATGACGTAATTTGCCTGAATAATTTAAATCTGGGGTTTAGTAAGATAGGTACTTAATTTAAAATGAAGTTACGTCCCTTGGGCTTTTGCTTTAATTCTGTTATTTTTACAATAATCTATTAATAATATATGCAAAAAACGTAACAAAGTCGAACTCCTCCGAAACGGTATGATATATATTTATTTATATATTATTATATTTATTTAGTATGTGTAAATATTGCAATTAGGATATCTCTGTTTTGTAAAAAATAGCTATAAGACTTCTATAGATTTTTTTATACATCAACTGCCCTATAATACCTGCAACACAAACCATCTTCTTATCCATCCAAAGGTTGCCTGTAAGAAATTGCTCTTTAGCGAAGGCCGCCCATTGTGCATTTGAAAATAATTTAAGTTGTATTTATTGTCAAACTGTATATTTAGTGTACAATTAAGAATACTCTACTCTACTCTATGACCGTTCTTTATGACATTTTGTTTGTAAATTCAGTAGGTCTGAGAATGGGAGGTAAGCATTTTTTATACCACTAGGTAAAGGTGACAAAATACCACTCGGGTAGTGCCGGGTGCAACAGCTAGTACTTTATAATCATTAATCGACCACAATGATGGATGTTTAAAAGCCAAGGAAATTTTGGACACAAACTATTATTATGACTTTCTATGACCATGATATCAGCCTAAATAGCTTACAGACTTACGCGATTAACTAATGTAGTAGTTAGTTAGTATAGGTAAACTTAAGAAGGGTCATAAAGAGTTGTTGCTTGACGACAAGAAAGCCTAGCTTAATTTAGTTTATCTATTAGTTTGTCAGTTATTAACTTATTAGTTTATATATTATGTGAAATATGAAATATTGTTAATGTTTAAATTTAAATTCATAAAGATAGGTAGGTTATTTCAATACTTAAAGAGCGCATCTCGCCTATAAACAACTGTGTTTGGCGAGAACAACCATCAAACTGTGTAAATGTAACTTACCATTAAATAAATAATAAATAAAAAAAAATAAATGAATATACCATCTAGATGAAGCCTATACTCCAATCAATTCAAACATGCGAATGCGTAATCTGAACAGGAAATTGAAACACAGCTTTGATAGAGGATTAGGTAGGTGGATGGTAACAACTTGATAAGCTATAAAAATAATATATTGATGGGTTTGTGTTAGTACTCTGACAACTGTGTCATGCGTCAAAGCAACCAATTAATTAGAATTCGTAGGCAAATCTCGTAATAGAAAATACACGGTTTTGTTAGCGACACCCGTAAAATACTAATTAAAAGAGTCTTATTGTCATTATATAAATAACTATTCAACAATCTTGGTCAAAATTAGTGCACAGTATAACGACATACTTATACATTCATGGGAAATACATAAAATTACTAATCTCTCATTAGATACGATAATTTCAGGTAGTATTCTTAGATTATGAAAGATTTTTTTGGCAGAAGGTAATATGTAGCAGTAATTTAAAAGCAATCAAAAGGGCAAACGAACCTAAAACCGAATTTTTGTGTATGTTGTAGCTCATAGGAATTTTAGGTCGAAAATTTTAGGGTATATTTTTAAGCTTCGCACATAAAATCAACCTCCTAGGTTCTTCTGCATTAATCCATGCAATTCGCCTGCAATTTAATTGTGCTTACGATAATCTTTAGCTGTTAGTTAGAAACCCATAAACTAAAGCATCAAATCACCTTGCCCAAATATGCGTCATTTGGAATTCACAAATACATACGACTTTTTAGGGTTCCGTAGTACCTACAAGGAACCCTTATAGTTTCGCCATGTCCGTCTGTCTGTCCACGGCATAGCGACGAAACCGTTGGTGCTAGAAAACTGAAATTTTGCATGAACATGTATGTTAACTAAACAAAGAAAGTCGTAGAATAAAATTTGGAAAAATATTTTTTTTTCAGGTAGCTCCCCTACATGTAAAGTAGGGATGTTTTTTTTTTCTCGCCTACCCCATAGTGTGGGGTATTGTTAGATAGGCCTTTTAAAAACGTTTAGGGGTCGCTAAGACAGTTTTTTGATTTAGAGATCCGTTTGCGAGATAATTAACTTTAAAGAGCAAATTTTTGTTCGAGTAGGGCGTCCCCCCTCCTCTATAAGCTAAACTACTGGATCCCAAAATCTGAAAAAAAATGTGTTGGTAGTACATGTAATGAACTTTAAAGGAAAACTATAGCGGATAAGTTCACTTCATTAGTTCAAGAGGAATAGGGGTCCGAAATGTCAGATGCAGTTACTCAGAATATTTCGTTCAAAATTCTTGAAACATAAATAAACATACATAATACATATATAAAATCACGTCTTTATCCCACGGGGGTAGGCAGAGACGATGGAACGCCATGTGCTTCGCTCCTTACATACTTCTTTCGCTTCCTCAACATTCATACATCTCGTCATACGTGCTAGCTGGTTTCGTGTACTACAAACATTTCCTTTCTGAAGGACGCCATTTAGTTAAAAAGTAAAATTAAAAATATTTTTCTACGGAACCCTACTGCGCGTGGCCCGACACGCACTTGGCCGGTTTTTTGTTTCAAGGAAACCTTTGGTCTAATACCTACCAAATATCCGGATAAAATCTATATCTGGAGCAAATCCGGATAGGAAGTATTTTGTATTCAAACAACGTCTCCTATGATACGAGGTTCAAATCCGTCTTTTTTTATTAATATTTGACATCAGGCCCTTTCTTTTCACAGAAACTTGGTTGATTTGGTTTTCCTAAGCTTTGGTGATATTGGAAATGGGGTATCAATCTGTTTTGTTTGTGGAAGTAAAAACCTTTGAAAATTACGTGGGGAAAAAAAGCGACAATTTAAATATGGCAAAGTTCTATCGATGTTTTGAATATGTATACCATTTTACAGAAAGCCAAATAAAAAGATATTCCACTGAAATGTCAAAAGCGAAATTAGTACTGTTGAATATTCAATTTTATAAAACGTGTTAAGTGAAAATAGAGTGTACCTAATTATTTTCATAAAATCAATGAAGCAGATACATAAGTTATATAATAACAGCAAAAAATATTAAATCAAGAAATAAACAACGATAATATAAACCGTATCTTTCAAAGATAGATAACTCAGAAGTCTTTTTCTTAGATCTGTCTTCTATTTTGAACCACGTCACGTCAACACAGTTCCAAACATGGTGAAAGCTGTAGTTGCTAACTAGTTAGCAGTATTCTTGGAAATCCGAGTAGAGCTGGATGCGCTTCAATGAACGGTAATTTAGTTGTTGCTGAAATCAGGCTATTTTCAAGTTGAGTAATAATTTAATAAAATAAATAATAGTTAAAAAAAAGTACTTCTAACTAAAAGTGAAAAATAATTCCTAATATAAGCTTAGCCATATTTTTCGTCTATCGAGCAACCCTATTATTTATTTTCTACTTTTTAGTTTGGTTTATATTTATAAGAGCGTTTTTTTATATTAATTTTTTTTTTAATTTTTTTTAACGAATTATTGCATTGTCATCGATCTTTGACAGGTGTGCAAAATTTGAATGAAATCTGTCCGTTTAAAGTGGGTCAAAATCGAGTCCAAAGGAGTCGGTTACATACATACATACATACATACAAACAAACATACAGACATACATACATACATACAGGTGAAGCTAATATAAGCGTGTTAAAAACCGACTTCAATTACTAAACATGCACTAAAAAGTATGACATACAAAAGTAATATTCAACGTCTCGCCTCATCTGTGTATAACTTGAAAAAATACAGTAAACGGCGTTAAGGTGCCTATGTTTAAAGAATTATTATCGTACTCCTAACCGTTGATGAGTTGATAAAAATAAATCTCATCACATAAAAATAAGTCTTCGAGTAATCGGGCAACAAATATAAAAATAAAATAAAAAATAACAATTGAATTGAAAACTTTCTCTTTATTTTGAAGTCGGTTATAAAGTCGTAAAAGAATCCTTTCTTTCTGAGTTTATTCCTTTTATTTTTTTTTATTTAAAATCTTTTTGCACAAAACGTGACAAAGGCGGACTTAATGCCGAAGGCATTTTCTACCAGTCGACCCTTAGGGTGGTGCAGAGATAATTGGTAGGTGCATAATATAAGAGTACGAGTAAATTACTTAATTATATATTGAATTACAATAATATACATACTATATATATATATACATAAATACATAATTATAATAATACATAAATACAATAACATAAGTACATACAAAACATAATAACTTAACAAACTACTGAGAAGATTCCGCCAAATAGCTCAAATATAACTGCTTTACTTTGTATTTAAAAACATTACGTCACAAAACTTAAGCAAATTGTATGTACAATCATACTTAGGATAGTGCTTATCACATCCACATTTCACGTATTACTCCACAATATATTTAACACGAAACACGTACAGTAATTCTATTTATACAAGTTTGTGCACACGTTGTTTCAGAGGAAAACACTTCATCTTGTACTTAACGAGATCGTAGATGACACAAGTTTCAAACTTGCCCTGTGATGGCTAGTGTTGTCTTATGTAATTTCGAATGTGCCGGCAAAAATTTGATTTTGCTTTGGGTAATTTTTTTTTGTAGGAAAGAAAAAAATTCATAGAAAATTAAATTTTATGCTTTGGTGCTTAAACCTATGACTAAACAAACAAATTGTCTTATTTCTACGATATTTTTCTTCAACATGATAGTAAATAAGAAAGTTTAGCGCTAACATTTACCATCATAATAAAGAGAAAAGAAAGAGAAATTCCAAACATTTTCTTCAGAAAACTGACAGGTAATGAAAAATACGTGATCTGAAACCGTTCGCAGCATTCTGCGGTGTTCTTGAAAAACCCGCAGCATCGTCCATCACTACTGCAGTGCTAAAGGACACTTGGTGGAATATTATTATAAAATTAAAAAGTTTATCTCAAGAATTGCACCGCCTTTCTCTGCTTTATGGTTCCTCGTTAATGTTAGGTGTATTTATTTTGCGTTTATATGCCAAAAAGTTTTCATGCATTTTCTTTGTTTTACGATTTAATAAAAAGTAAATGTGTTTGTACGGAAGCAGAGGTTTAATGGTGATATTATTTTTAAATCCTGTCTTCAAGACCGCTACGACTGATAGTAAAATCAGATCAATCCATTAAAGGATCTTAATAGTCATAATAATTTCGAGTGCACGGTTGGCGTAATGGTAAAAGCGGTCGCCTCGCCGCTTTCAACTACGCTGGTGTTGTGGGTTCGATCCCCACACGGGACAAATGTTTGTGTGATCCGCGAAGATTTGTTCTGATTCTGGGTGTGCTTTGTGTGTGTGAAATTATGTTTTCGAACACCCCCACGACATAGGAGTTATTCCTAGTGCGGGCGTTGTTTTTAAAAAAAATATATATAGATATAGGTTAGTCGTAGCGGGCCTTAACAAGTTCTGAATATTATAAATGCAAGATCAGTTGGTTTCACTTTCTAATCTACATTTTGGAATGATCTTGACGTCACTAAATTGCAAAGATCACATGGTACAGGCTGAAGAATACATAAGATAAAGAGAGAAAGAGAGCGAGAGAGTAAACATTGAGGAAAAAGCAATTAGTCCGACAATGGTAAAAATAAATTCGTTACATTTTTTTTTTACATGACTCACATTACTTTATTTTTATGAGTACTGAAAGTAAACCACATTTTGGCAAAATGCCTGAAACAACACGTCAAAAGAACTAAACGTTCAAAATCTTGGACTCAAAATCTACCTTTAATTTTTTTCTATCGTCTAGCTGCCTGGATTATAAAATATTTCAGCAACTTAATACAAATATTTGAATGCGTCCGACTGAGTTCCAATCTCTGAGGACGACATTAGTGCACGAGTCATAACGAATATTTATCTTCCAAATCAGGGCAATGAAAACAATGTATAAATTTATATATACCTGCAGATCACCGTCCAAAAATAAAGGTGAAAGACACGATTTCTTTGAATTTATTGTTTGTAAACTCATATTGTCAACACTATATTCAATCAGGAGCCTGATTCTGTGTTATAAAGTCACATAACATGCTATGATGCGATTTAAGCATGTGTAATATTACTTTAAAAAAAACTGCATAAAGTATGTAGGTAACTTCTTCTTGCCGTGTCAATAAAAATAATGATCTTTCTTCTATCTTTATAGTTTTAGACCAATAGGATGCGACTAGGACGCCTTTTTGGTTAGCCTGCATAACGTCTTTCATGGTACAAAGGGTAGGAAGTAATGGGCAGGACAACACATGTCATGATGATATAGCTACCCCTCAACTGTCGATCGACCACCTCATGGCTGGTGTCAAAACACGCGCATCTGTCAAACGCCAGCTGCTGGTCGATTTTTCCCGCCGTATTTTAACGGCTCAAATAAGCATTGATAGTATATTTATCCTGCTCTTACTTATACGTACGTACGGGCGATACGACAAGGATGGAATATAACATCACATGGGACACTTGAGCCGCTAATGTAAACAATACTTTTTTGTTTATGTCGAGACTTTCATAGTGCGTAGTTGGTGAATACGACCCGAGTGTTTTGAGTGTGTTTTTGGCAGTTTTCTTGTGATTTATTGGAAAAAGTTAAGTGTTAATCATGAGCGGGTAAGTAATAAACAGTTTTTAATTCATAACTTGCGTTTTAGACTATGATTGTTGGTTGAAAGTGATATGTTTATAAAACAATGTCTGACTTTTGGCGTGCTTGCCCTCTACATTTTGACTTTTTTTGCATATAAATACTACAATAGGAGCAAAATGTAGTTAGTAACATCATATAGACATCTTACTACATACGTTTACTGTATTTAATCGGTACATTCTCATTTCTATTTTGCGAAATGAATAAAACTAAAATACGCAGCACAAATCGACCATCTAATGGCACATTGACAGACAGGCATATTTTGACTTGTTTTGCTTATAAATACTAAAATAAGAGCAAAATGTAGTTAGTAACATCATATTAGTCATCTTACTACATACGTATACTGTATTTAATCGATACATTCTCATTTCTATTTAAAAAAATTATAAAATTTTATTACGCAACACAAATCGACCGTCTAACGGCACATTGACAGACTGGGAAACCTAAAGCAAACGTGTAGAAAATTTGTCAAGTTTTAATTTAGATTTATAAAGTAATTTTGTATGGCAGTATGCCCTTTATTATATTTTTCGATTTGTACAGATCATGAAACTGTAGAATTAAAATTCATATTACAAAAACCTTCAATAGAATTTGCATTGTGAGGCTAAATTTGAGAGCAGTTTTTTTAGCGCTTATTTCCAAGTGCTTGGTTTTTTGTTTAATACTTGTAAAGTAAATGTTTATAATAGCTAAAACTTTGTTTATCTTTAGATTACGAACCAAACTGTAAAATAAATGAGTGGTCTTAGCCACTTGACTCATTGTTTACGAAATTGAAGTATCGAAACTCATTTGTTTTTTGTGTTGCGCTCGGGTCGCCGTTTATCGAGTCAAGTGTTTGATAAGCTTGTGGTGTAAAAAAAGTGTATGAAAAGGTGTTCTTTTTAAACGGAATATTGTAAATTGTATATTCTTTTGTAAAGAAAAATAAAATAAATATTAATTAGTCTTTTATTTTTAATTATCATACGACATATTCGCATGCACTAACGTTCACCTACCGTTCACTAATTTTCACCCAAGGTTTAATACATTATTTTAGAATAAAATAATACTTAATTGTATTATTTCTGTTAGTGTACTTCATACAGATTTAATAACATAAATTTTATACACATCTTTCATACAATTATGAAGTAATCGTCATTTTAATGCGCCGCGGCGATATCGCGAGAGACCACCCTCGACGATTTTGACAGATGTGGGTATATAGGTTTTATAGCGGCTGACAGTTGAGAGGATATACCTACCTACATAAAAAGTTTTGTTTATTAGTAACCAGATTTTGTAACGACAAACAATTTAATAAACTTTAAATTGTGTGCAATTATTTGACGATAGGTTTGTGCCCGAACCATTAATAACATTCTCAACTAAATTGTACTTAAAGTACACAACATATTATAGTAAGGAGCTTAATATTTGTGATTTATTTGTTGTCACAGTCTACAGAATCAACAGCAAAACAACGTATAATGACTTAGCTAGAATAAGAATCCAATCATTTTGGCTCGGTTCCAAAAGTTACCTCGTTCCAAGGCTCCGTAAACAGACTCAAGATTTATTTACTTATTTACTCGATAAAAATCATCATAACGTAAATCCGAGAATCTATTCGAGTTCAATCATTCGGTATAGTTAATAGCAACCGATAAATTTCTCTATTCTCTTTATTTCGATTCATTTTAACATCAAATGCTTCTTGGTACAATTTGAAGCCAAGATCCGAGAATCGATCTTAAACGTTTACTTCTCATAGATATTACAGATATTAATTTATGGAGCAGTTTGTTTGTGGTAATATGAATTTGGCCTTTGAACTTTTAGATGTGACCTTGTTGAAAATACAGTTTCTACTCCATTAAATACATGGGTTTTATTGGCTCTTCAGATCAGTTCAGACCAAAGGAAAACTATAGCTCTATAAAACTTTTAGTGAGATAGTTTCAGGATATAATTTCACCAGGCAACGCTGAAATGGGGTTATTTTTAAGCTATACAATTTAATGATGAGTTGGTGATTTGCTTTTATGCTGGATTACAGAAGCTTAACTTGGTATTTGAATTTACACGAAAATAATGTCGCGGCAGTTATTTCCTCGACAATTCATTCACTCACGTGTAAACATTGCATGCTATAATATGCCACTATATAGTTTTTTAATGAATTTAAGGTTTTATTTTTTCTTCTGAAACGACCATAACGCTTTTCATTATTTATGGCACATTTACTTTTTAGAATCTTATTTATACTTAGCTGAGGTAGTCTGGGAAAAGTACTGTATTTCCGCACTATTGAATACTAACACAACTCTTACAAAGATCTAATGATAATATAAAATTGTTCAAGTGAGTATAACCTTAATGTTATATGTGACTTCGTTAAAGATACGTACTTTGGTTATAATAATATAGGAAGTCACGCTTCATTTAACAGTTACGAGACTTTTCAAGACTTTGTATACTACGAGATACGTAAAGATGTGTAGGGACCATAGATAGAAGCCATTACCATAATACCAAATGCTTTTTCTTTGTACTGACGGCTACCGATCAAGTTATACATTTCCAGTACAAGCTGGTTTCGCATTTCACGGGAATCCAATACAACAAGAGTCTGCACCTGAACCTGCCGCCAAATAGTAGTGCTTCCATTACTGTGTGCCGGTTTGGTGGTGAGATCAGGCCCTGAAATTACTGGCACATGAGGCATAACATCGTAGTCCTCAGCTGCAGCGACGCATCTATAATCTGCTTTTGTGGATTGTTGATGTCCATGGGCTGTACTCCACTTACCATCAGGTGGACTACACGTTCATTCGCTGTGGACGTAATAAAAAAAAAGACTATCTTATACTGGGAATGTATAGGTTGATTGGTAGCTATGTGTACTACACATAGAGTTAACATGAACTCATTTGGACTTCAAGGTGATTCCTATTTTCTTGATCTTTCTTGTAGGATTTGTCCGATTACATTTTATTTTCGATTGCTCATTTTCTAAATCTGTCTGATGACCAATAAAGAATAGGTGATCAAACAACGTATGTATTGTATTTTTAGAGCTAAAGTTTATTTGATATTATATATTTGTAAATGACATTGTGACAAAGCCGGTTACCAATAATTCAACACATGATGCGTCTTTATAATTGGGAAAAGGCTCGGCAGATGATGATAGCAGCAGCTTTTGCTTAATGAGAAATGTGCTAGCAAAGTTATCTTCAAAGCAAAAATATCTTCTAACTTCTTTGCAATTGCAATTTTCAGTACAAGCTTGCTTTATTACCTCACTTTGTTCAGTCCAGTGCTAATCGCCCTCAGTGCAAAGTTTCACTTAGCATTTTAAATTTTCGCCTCATTTTCTTAAAATATACATCTTTTGTCTTACTAGGTACTCTTTGCCCATTATTCAGTTCCATTTTCTATGAAGTTTGAAAGGGTAATTTTATTTCAAACTTCATAGAAAATGGTCGAGTCTCTTGAAGGCTTTTACGTTCGAGTTTTACTATATTTATAACCGACTTCAAAAAAAAGGGAAGAAGTTCTCAATTCGATTGTATTTTTTTTTCTTATCCGATTTTTGGAAATTATTTTTTTGTCTAAAAGAGTATGCTTGTGTTGTGGTCCCATTTTTATAAGGCCAAAATTTGATTATGGGATCTTAAAGAAATCGAGTGCAACCCTCAAATTTTAAAGGCTTCTATATTGTTTTTCGTATATTAGCTAAAACTACTCAGATATTTGCATCTAGCAGTCAGCATTTCATATTGCTGATCTGATGCTGGAAGGTGCAACTCTTCAACGTTTAGGAGTACGGGGGTTCTTTAAATAGAGGCACCATAAGGCCTTTTACTGTATTCTTTCAAGTTATGCACAGATGAGGCGAGACGTTGAATATTTCTTAAGTATTTCTTGCTTTATAGTGCATTTTTTGTTATTAAAGTAAGTTCTTTTTTGTAAAATTATCTATAAAGTGTCCCTGACTGCCTCATTTGCTTTGTAGTGAACGTAAATTAACGGGCTGTGACGTGTAAACATCAGGACGCGTCGTTTAGCACTGCAGTGATTATGTATTCGCTTTTCAAATTGTATTTGCTTTGGTGACTTCACTTGCGTGTTCGGTGCAGTACATTTGCCTTTTTTTGTAATCTGAGCCAACAGCATACAAATGTCTTTTCATCAGTTTTCAAAGCTTTTACTTTTAGTGCCAAAACGCACTTGAAGTCGTTCCCACTAAAATACAAGCGCATATCGGAATCTTTGAGTGCCAAGTACTTGACCCGACTTTGAATGTTATATATAATGTTAGCAACACACATTATTATTAATGTTAATATACAATATATTATTAATTCATAGTTTGTTAAAGTATGAATTTGTAAAAATATTAGATACTTAATAGTACGGTTTTGACTAAAATCGCAACTTTGTTAGGGGATGGCACGATCAACCAGTCAGAACACATTTAGTAAAATGGGAGTATTTCGTCGTGCTTATCCGGCGAGCACACTACTTTTCTAAACGCCGAAATAAGAAGTTGTAATAATCAATCAATAAGTTTGTATTCAAAATAAAGTGCTGTGAAGGTGCTGTGATTTACTGCAAGTGTTTATAAGTGCTACTCCTGTGTGTAATTTGGAAAATATGACCGTAAGTACACTACGAATGTTTGCTATTTCTATTCCTTACTTCCTTACAAAAATATGTGGCCTGTTTTGAAGTGTAACAGCTAATTTGAATTTATATAGAACCTGTACGATTACGTAATTAAATACATGACATAACATCACCCCTTTAGTACCGTGAAAGGTGTGGCAGAGGTGTATGACACCCACACTTCACCTGTTTTGTTAATGTCCCATGGTGAGTCTATCGTCATCCACCGAGTTACAATCCCAACTTCGTGCTGCTATTGTGAATATCCTGACGGAAAGTTCGCAAATGACACTTGCCCGACCCGGGGATAGAACCCAAAACCTCGCGGTGAGAGTCGCATACACTAATCACCAATTAAACGCCCATTAAATGGTCAATAATTTTATAAGTAAATTATTTTTTAACTATATCATATGCCTATGTCCAGCTGTGGACTACGAGAGGCTTAATGATGATAATGATACAATCACCTATTTGTGTGTGTGAAATGTATGTTTGTGAACACCTCCGCGACACAGGTATTATTCCTAGTGCGGGCGTCGTTTAAAAAAGATTAAAAACGCCTCGATAATGCGTGCCCTATTTCCTGTGTCAACGCACCAATTACAAATACAATTACCGAGGCGCGTACGACTGAATCCTTACAAGTATTACCGTATTACCACAGTACATTGTATTTCCATTCCTTGGTAATAGGTATTCTTATCTTTGCTTTTGCAGAGGCGCTGCGTATTTTAAGGATGTTTGCACAGTGAGGGCAATTAAACGAAAATTATTATATTAAATCACTAATAATCTAGTACCTATATAGAAGCAGCGATAGCTGAGTGGGAGACCGTAGGACTGCTAAGCCGAAGGTCGAGATCTTCAGTTCTAACCCACGGCGGCACAAACCTCTGTCAATAAGCTGTTAAGCGGCCGTGGCGCAATGGATAAGGGATCGGTCTTACGTTCGAGAGGTCGTGGGTTCGAATCCTGGCCATTACACCACGGACGTAAACTTCCTCCTAACACAAGCGAATTAAGCTTAGCTGGAGGGGGTTAACAAGAATACCTACTAGTAATTTGTAATTGCAAATTACTAGTAAGCTTTATTTAAAAAAAAAAAAACGTTAAGATTCGCATTTTAGTCAGTATGTGTGTATTTGTCATAATTATAAATTATCGCTCGCTAACAGTGAAGAAAAAACATCGTGAGGAAACCTGCATGCCTAAGAGTGCCTAAAAGTTCTTGAGTCTACCAATCCGCGCTTGGCCAGCGTGGTGGACTATGGCCTAACCCTTCTCATCAAACATTTATTAATGCTGCATTATTTCGGCCAGCGACTTAGTATCGCAATACAACGCGGTAATTCTTCCAGCCTTTGATTATATGAGATTATTTCCTCTGAGGCTTCCAGCATTTTGGGTACGAGGCCTTTTGACAGTGACATATTAAGAGTTTTGATTAAGTTATTAGACTAGTTTAATTCAAGTTCCAACATGTATATTTTTCTGTGAATAAAGAAAATGTAGTAGTTTGTAATTTTAGACATGATAAAATTATTCAATGATATTTTTACAAACTGATTACAGGAACACAGTCTCGTCCGCGCAGTAACGAATGGTAGAAGAAGTATTACCTGAAAAGAGATAAACATATAATTTAATAAAACATTGTTATTTAAATAAAGGCTACTCAATAAAAACATGGCAGCAGTGTAGGGATTGGTCTAAATAAATTTATTTAAACATATCGAAATATGTTCGTCCTTTAATAGTATATATCAATAAAATAAAGATAAATCAGAAGACAAATGGCACACCTGATTGATACAATAAACTTAATGTAAGCTAATATTTTTACTTAAAACTAAAACGCATATTTTAAAGCTTCGCGCGCCTTTATATGACTGAAAAAAACATTGTTTACCCTCTCTCATAATCATAACACTTGATAGCTTCCAATTATAGCCAACGACGGCAATTAAGCAAATTGAAGTTCCTCAAAGTAAACACAACTGATATCAAAAGTAATTTCACCTCCATAGGAAAGTGTGAATAACCACAGAATGTCCTAAATAAACTAGTGACATTCACGCAACGTCCAGGAATCGAATCCCTGACCGCAGCGCTGCGGTCGAATCAGTCTCGTGTGTGAACGCACCTTATGTTGTAATGTGGTTTAAATCATTGTATTTGTATTCAAAGATAGGAAATAAAATGATTTAACTTTGTTATAAACGAATAAGTAATCATATTTTGCGGATTCTTTAATACTTATATACTACAAATATAATAATAATTTGGCTTTTTTACATAAGAAAGAACGTCAGAAGCAATCACACTATCCAATGGTCCCAATGACAAGGTGAAATACACACATTAACTCACACAAGCACACCCAGTCTCAGAACAATTCTTAGCGAATCACACAAAGATTTGATGATGAAGATACGAATCAAATAATAATGGATTTCTGGGCCATATTGAATGTGTTCCATTCGCCTGAATATTAACGAAATTTTCGATCACATAACATCCTTTTGAAGAACGTCGTTAACAATAGGGCAAATGGAACACATACAATATGGCCGACAAATGTGTTCCTATTTTAATCGCACGGTACAGTCACAGTACAGACAGTAAGTTATCTTCGAACAAAGGTACATCGCGCCGTTTGTATGTACGCGTAGCGCTTGCCACGCCCCGGGTTCATGTACGTACGCACGCACACTACGCCGCTCGGCAAGTTTCTCGGTCAGTGGTAGTGCGGGCCGTGCCATTACTGTGAGCGGTCGCTGTTTGTTTAAAAAAATAGGTACGGTTACGCGCTGCACTGCAAAATGTCTTCGCGAGTCAATAGATATTATTGTGAAGTTTATGGTTGTTCAAACGTTTGTACTGTGTTAATCTTAAGGTAAATTTTAGATTAGTAAACTAGATGATTAAGTATATTGTAGTTATACATCAATTGCATTAGGTTATGTTTACCTGTAATGATGGCTCTGTATTTATGTAAATAAATAAATAAAAATAAAAAAAATAAAAAAATGTTGAGAAAATTCTCGAGGTTTTAGGTATTTTAACCGACTTGAAAAAAAGGAGGTTCTCATTTTAGTTAGCAGGAGTTAGGAGATAGGAGGAGCATAAATAATTAGCATCTAATTTTACAGTTTAGATTTTTTTTCATTTTTCTATGTCTGTTCTAGTACCAGTATGTATGCACACATTGTTTTTACTCCTTTTCCTTTCTGCTTTAAGTGTAAGAGATTGCAACCTTATATACTACGGATAGTTTTATTAATATAATATTGGTCTATTTAACAAAGAATTTAATTTCATAGTATTATTCTCTCCATAACCATTTCTAGTCATTGTATTTTGGTTGGTATAACTTACACATAACAATTATTGTCAATAAACAAACAAAATTGTATGAATTATTTGAAAAGATGGTGATCATGAGTTTCTCACCAGCTCTTCTCATGATGCAATACGAGCTGTAATTCGCTGTACGAGCCAATACTGCTCGTACAGCGAATTACACTGTAAACAAAAAACAGTCGTTTACGTTAGTCGCTACCAAATAAGTGGAACGCATAAACGCGTGTTTGGTGAACATATATTGTTTATAAACGTGACTCACAACTACTAAACGTAACAACAATTAACATTAGAAATTAACTATAACTTTACTATTTACAATAAACTATTTAACCTGAAGTGATTTTGGTGTTACTACAAGCTACCTTTTCACAACAATAACTTACATACAATCGAGATAGCGGGTTACAGTCAACGACGAGATAGCCCCAACACCCATCGGAGCTGGTACTTGGATTGATTTTAATTCAAACCTCAAAGTTGAATTGAAATCAATCTAAGCTCCGGTGATTCAAATCATTTTGTTGCAATTAATATTATAATTTAATTAGCTTAAGTTTTATTTTAATTTCATTTATTTGAACGTTGATGTTTGTTTTGACGTGTTCAAGCACCTTTTAGGGCCCATGGAAATAAATGATTTGGCTTTGACTTGACATAAATAAATGCTTTGTTTTGTAAAAAAAACGTCTTTTTTATAATTAAAAAAATGATTTCTGTACAGGTAATTTAAAATATCAATCTGACAAGTGACAACCCTACGCCTCGAGCAAGTTTAGGTATCGTGCGCTCCTAAACGCCGGGAGTTGGCGTACTTATTAATTTTACTATGGTACAGTGGCTTAAGTATTCTTCAGAAGTGCATCAGAATTATCAGCGCTGCGGTGCTTTTTAGCGCTGCAGTATTGTGCTGAGATGCGTACCATTTCTGGCATTATGAATGGTATTTTGAATTATTTAGTTTTAGACGCTTTATAACGTATTTTAGTTTTGTTATGTCAGAATAAATTATTTTTCTTTCTTTCTTTCTTTCTTAGGACAGATGTAAAAAATGATAATGCTCTCATCCTCGTTAAAACTGTAATAATTAAGCTTCTTTCTTATTTAATTATAGAGTATAGATACAGACTGTCAATTTTACAACCAAACAAATGAACAACATGACGTCATGCGAACATTCTGGTTCTGGGAAAGTAAGCACCCTGGGCTTACCATTGGAACGCGAAGTATTTATACTTGCCGTATCTATCTCTACAATACAGGTCTGTGATTACTATCCATTACAGACTAATCCAAACAAGTCCCCTACATAACAAACATTTCTTCAAACAGAATCGTCAACAAACTGTTACGAACTTATCTTAATAGTGTAAATGGACAAAAACGACCAAACACAGCTATTAATGGCGTTATAATGGTCAATCAATAGAAAATGTATTGGGTCTAAAAGGCCCGAGCACTACCCATAGACATTAATATTTATAAGAATTTTTTGGGCATTTGTGAAATGCCTCAGAGAAGGTTATGACATTTTATTGAGCGACGATAGGATGGTAAACGTGTAGGTATGTTTTTTCTGAGATAACTAGAATTCGAAATGATAAATTCATGCTCTAGGTCTCGGGTTCGATGCCCGGGTCGGGCAAAGTGTTATTTGCGAACTTATCGTCAATCTTTCGAAATTCACAAGGCTCACCCCCTATCCCATGGCACAAAAAACATAACAGGTAAAATTTAGGTGTTGTACACCTCTGTAAACCCTAATAGGTAATATAGGCGTGATGATATGTTATATCAATTTATCGAATTTAGTACATAATTATATGCATACTCATGTGAAGATTACTCGTCAACTAATCCATTTTTAACACGCTTAATTAGCTTCACCTGTATGTATGTATGTAACCGACTCCTTTGGACTCGATTTTGACCCACTGACGGACAGATTTCATTAAAATTTTGCATACCTGTCAAAGATCGATGACAATGCAATAATTCGATAAAAAAAAATTCAAATTAAAAAAAAAACGCTTTTATAAATAAACCAAGCTATAAAGTAGAAAATAAATAACAGTTTAAAAAAACTAAAAAACACGCTTTTATAGTACTTCTAACTAAAAAATTATAATTAATGCATAATATAAGCTGAAAATGGTAATGAACAAAAAATACTAGTATAGGTCGCGTCATGTAAAAAGAACGCTGGCGGTCAAGCTGCGCATTAGGCGATTTTTCGGACTGTTTGGCGGTATGAGGTGCGGCGCGGGGCAGGCGGGTCCCGCGCCTCATGTTTGCCGGTGCGCTATTGTTTCATCAGTCAACCTTTGCCTTCCGTACTGTGTCCACGTTATATTCGTTCTCAAAATACCATCGCGCACAAAAGTTTTTATTTACGAAATGGTTTTACACAGAAAAGTGAGAAAATGATTTATGACGTATATTGTTTTATGAAGAGAGAGGCTGATAATAATGCAGTTGATAATTTAAAACAATGTATAAAACGGACCGCAGTGGCAACAAAATATTCTGAGTCTACAGTGAGACGAATTGTAAAAGGTTCAAAAGATTCAGAGTTCCTTACTGTCTTCGGAACTCCCGGAAAAAATAAAAGAATCAAACAAAAACCAATAACAGACATTGACAACTTTAACCAGGGTGATATAAAAAGAATCATCCACAATTTCCACGTCACTGAAAAAGAATTGCCTACCATAGGCAAGTTGCGAAGATCGCGTCCTTATCTGGTTTTCACGTCACCAACGACGACTTAATGAAAGGAGTATCAATATTACTTTAATTTTTTGTAATTAGATTAAACATTTTAAACTAAATTAAACATGTTTTAAATTCTATTTAATGATATTTTACCTAATAAATTTTGCAATGTACTTACCGAAAACCGATATACGAAGCCGCGAGCGACAAGCTAGTTCAAAAATAAAACAATAGGTAGCTAGTACTTTCGTGCGCGAGTGTACCAATGCACAACCCCCCCCCCCCACCACTTTCTTCCAGCGTTCTTTTTACGTGACGCGACCTATATCATTGTGAAAAAGCGTGGGTTGCTCGATAGACGAAAAATATGGCACAGAGCGCCCCACGCTTTTTCATTACCATTTTCAGCTTATATTAAGAATTATTTTGCACTTTTTAGTTAGAAGTACTATAAAAGCGTGTTTTTTAGTTTTTTTAAACTATTATTTTTCTCGCCATTATCAACAGCAGTAACACTGCGGAGATGCCAACGAGACCAAAGACTGACTTGAAGACGTAACTGACTTATACAACCAACAAAGATCGTATTTTCTAATAGAAAATCAAAAAGTGCAAATTGTTGAACGTTCTAACTAGTTAATTGCGATAGTGTTTTGTTTAACCTACTATCAATCTTCATATCACTATTTTTCTTATTTTTTTTTGCTTTAAATATCGATGCCCGCACACCCCGTGCGACAAAGGAATTATGGCTATAATTCCTGTATCGCGAGGAGTGTTCACAAACATACATTTCAGACACACAAAGCATACCCAGAGTCCGAACAAATCTTTGCGGATCATACAAAGATTTGTCCCGTGTGGGGATCGAATCCACAACACCAGCGCAGTTCAAACCGACGAGGCGACCGCTTTAATTACTACGCCAACCGTGCACTCAATAGATAATAAATTTAAAAAAATTTAAAAATTAAATAAATATGTTTATTTGACACAAATAAAGTATATACATATTTTTCACTTATCTTGTTGTTTGACGCTATTCTTTTACATAATAATATGTACAAAATAAAGATACTGGCACTGTTCACTAAACTAGGCAGAAGCCTGTATTTTAGCTAACAGTGTACAGTCGCAGGAAGTGACACTTTAAAAACATTATTTAGGCGTGAAACTCGTTGCACAGCGAGTCATTAAGCAGGAGTATATATTAAGTAAATAATAATAATCTAGATATATTTATCACAATAGATACCATTGAATGCCTTCTTCACACAGCTATAAAATCTAGACTTAGCCGACAAAGCGGTATAGTTCAAACCACTACAAACAATACAAAGGTGTTGTGGATTATATAAGACAGTGGACTGTCTGTCTGTGCTCAAGTCCGCCACAACGAACGATGAAGAGTAAAGGAAATCGCTACGATTACGATACAATTTCCGTTTAACTGATTAGAAGTCTCGACTGGTTGGTTAAGAGATGGTACTTAATTTATCTCGTTAATTTCCTTATTAACTGTCTCCGAAGTTAATAAAATACTATAGAACATCAACTAATAATAGCAGGTTTTCTGGTGCCGTAATTGATATTTGAGATAACATAGATTAACTACTTAACATAACTTCACGCCTATATTATCAAGAAGGTTGTGACAGAGGTGTACAACACCCACATTTCAACTGTTATGTTTAAGTCCAATGTGATAAGGGGTAAGCGTATCGCCATCTACTGGGTACAATACCAACTCCGTGCAGCTATTTTCAATTTCCTGACGGAAAGTTCTCAAATAACACTTTTTCCGACCCAGGAATCGAACTTGAGAGGTCTCAAGTTCGATTCCCGGTGAGAGGCGCATAAAAAGATATAAAAAGCAGCCCTGTAGCTAATACATGTCCCACTGCTGGGCTCGGGCCTCTTCTCATGATGAGAAGGGTTAGGCCACAGTCCACCACGCTGGCCAAGTGCGGATTGGTAGACTTCACACGACCTCGAGCACTATTTAGGCACTCTCAGGCATGCAGGTTTCCTCACGATGTTTCCCTTCACCGTTAGCGAGCGATAATTTATATGATAAATACACACATATCTTCGAAAAGACGAATCTTAACGATTTGTTGACAGAGGTGTGTGCCGTGGGTTCGAACCCGAGACCTTTGACTTCGCAGTCCTACGGTCTCCCACTCGGCTATCGCTGCCTTAAAAAGATAATCTACATGTAAATACTACAATCTTATAAAAAGGCACTCATCAATTTTTTTCCTTTAAAGTATATCTGTATAATATTTAATAAGCAAAATAGGGAGGGGATGTAGAAAACCTTGAACAATATTTTTTTTATAAGCTGGCGCCTTTCTTTCAGTCTTTGTTAATTTAAATTAAATATCATGAAGAAACAAATAAATCCCATTACATTTTCATTAGACGGGAAATTAATTTTGATATATATATTTGCCATCGTTTTCCATTTCACTGAATAGCTTAAGCCCAGCGGCGCGGCGTCTGAACAAATTCAAGAAAATATTACAGATTAAAAATATCGTTTTCAATAGAAAGTTTTCGCTGGAACGCTCTTTGTATGAAAATCTGACAATAAGGAGTTTCGACTGACGCAATTCATTCGAGCAACTTATTCGCAAGCAATTTTAGACTTTAATGCTTTAAAATAGGAACGAGAAAACTATCAACGAGGGATAGAAAGCAATTTGTCGCGATGATATCTTCAAATTGCTTTATGAGTCCGTTCAGACCATTGTAGACTTTATCGCTATAGAAATAGAGACGTTTGGTGTGGTTGTAAGATGTTGAATAAAACCCACAATTGGACGGACATATTGAGCGGAGACGCTTCGTTGATTGGTGTTTCAAAAGATATTATTGATACTAGTGTCCCCGTTGAGGTTTGGATATGATTACTTTTGAAGGGTTTCAAAGACTGATATAAGAAAGGTCCTAATCCGTCGTAATGTTACAGAAATAGGACTGATACTGGTTCTAGATAAGGAGAAGAAGAAGATCGTTGTCTCATGTGTCATCTCATCACATCGTGTCATTGTAATTGTTGTGGATTGGGTTAAGGCAAAGAAACCAGGAATAAAGGAAATAAATTATATTAGGAAAATAAACTAAAGAAAAGCACTGAACCTAGAATGATAAAACCAAAAGACTGACAAGAAACTTAATTGTCATAATAAAAAAGCAAATTCTTATAAATAACTAAATATGTACAAAAATATACAAAAAGGTCCGATTGGGCACAGTAATATTGATACACGTATGTATTTAAATTTGAATTAACATTGACATTCATTTTATTCATATTTTATTTTTATTAATCTGATTGACATTAGTTTTATGATGACATTTCACTTTTATATAGTTGCTCTTTATTATTTGGAAATACTGTACTACTGATGCATGAAAATATAATTATAGTGACAGTTATACTTGACAAATGTATCGACGGTCCCTACGTACATAAAGACATGTCAAAAGTGGCATATTTTTTTATTGCTCAATTGGCAATAGATATAGATTTTCCATATACATAGTCCTGGATATAAATATTTTTTTAATATTACCTATTTAACGTCTTTTACAAATCGTATTCGTGTCGTAGATGCGGATATCTGTACGTATCGTCTTTGTATCGTTTTCTACAATGCTTTTTAAAAGTATCGGCTAATCTTCTAACCAGCTGGACCGATTTTAGTACAATTTTAGATGCTGGTAACTGACTGCAAGGAACAAAGAATTCTACGCGACAAAAGCTAGTAGTATAAATGGAATCCTTATAACACACAGAATATCTTTGTTATCTTGTTTTCTGTCTACAACAAACAAAAAATCAACACAAAAGCGAACCAAACTGTAATTCCTGAAATAGCTACCAGAATTCTACAAATAGAGTAGCAGGTTAATAGTGTCATGTATTTTGGTAGCATTGGTAAGCATACCGTCAGTGCACCCGTGGGTATAGTTAACATCGTATTTATTGGTAGTAAAACAATAATTATTGAGATAACAATATGGTTTGTATTTCAGAGAGGTTTTAGATTATATAGATCGATATCTTTTTGACAAAACTATCTAGTTTAATGTCAAGATCCGAATTAACATGTATATATTTTCCTGTAAATAAATATCAACTAGGCGCCAATATAGCACGCTTGATAGCTGTTACATGTTTGCGCCTTCTTCTTTTAACTGACGTAAGCCATGGTTATATTAACAATGCACTAAATACATAAATTCTAAATAGCCTGAATGCCAATAGTAACATACTGAGATAAAAACTGTTCATCTAACATAATCGAAGCTACCTAATACATTTAAACGGCATTTCACGCCACAAATCAATTATAAAACCAGTACTACAAATAAAATACAAAGCGTACGTCAAACACCGCCATATTTATCTTATCCACAACGGTACTGCATGTCTGTTTGTCCCGCGCATTATCCGAAACGACTGATCCCGAAGTTGCGTAACTTCATAACCAACTATATCCGCAGATGTTTGACTGCGTACATGTTATGGAGTATTCTTTATTAGGTATGGCCGTATGAGAAACTTATTTGGACGTTTTGTACGTACGTATGCTATGCCTAAAATTAACATAACATCACGCCCATATTACCCAGAAATGTGTGGCAGAGGTGTACACAAGCCTCACTTCACCTGTTATCAAATCAAATCAAATCAAATCAAATCATTTATTTCCATGGGCCCAAGGGGCGCTTGAACATGTCAAAACAAACATCAAAATACAAAAAATATAAAATTAAAATAAAACTTAGCTAACTAAATTATAATACTTATTGTAATGAAATGATTTGACACCGGAGCATTAATTCAACTTAGAGTTGAATTAAAATCAAACCAAGTTCAGCTCCGATAGGTATTGCATCATGAGAGGAACTTAGGTTTAGGTTCCATATGATAGAGGGTGAGGCTATAGCTATCTATAGGCCTCAATTCCAACTCAGTGCTGCTATCCAGAATTTACTGACGAAAAACAGAACGGACATCGCACCCGAGACCCCGCGGTGAGCGGCTTCATACCCTAACCACTAGACCAACGTTGCAGTAACTTAGATCTGAATAAATTTAGTTAGGTATTCTTAACTTAAAAATACCGTTAATCACGTTATTACGCAACTTAACGGGACACCGAATCGTGACGCTGGCGGAACGCTCGATTCTTTGTAATCGATATCTTGTATCGAATATTATCGATTCTATAATCGAGATATTATCTCTTCTGTGGGAAGTAGCAATGGGTCGTTACGGTAAATTGCTTGTAATTCAATAGCCCTCGGAAATAATTACTTTATTTGACGTTGCTGTGGTGAAGATATTGTTTTTTTATTAAATAGTTACAACTTTGTGATATTTCTCTTTAATAGAGTCAGAATTAAACTTTGTTTGCTTGATGCAGATGTGTGACTGAATTAAAACCTTTGTAGATTTTTTTTTTGGTGTTGGAATAATTCTGGTTAAAGTCTGGTGGTAGAGCTCTTGTGAATGAGCTCGAGGGCGGCAGCACCACCGTCTCACCTTTAACCTGCCGCCAAATAATAGTACTTCCATTACTGTGTTCCGGTTTGGAGGTGAGATCAGGCCCTGAAATTACTGGCACTTGAGGCATAACACCGTAGTCCTCAGCTGCAGCGACGCATCTATAATCTGCTTTTGTTGATTGTTGATGTCCGT
Organism: Hypena proboscidalis; assembly: GCA_905147285.1. Lineage (NCBI taxonomy): Eukaryota > Metazoa > Arthropoda > Insecta > Lepidoptera > Erebidae > Hypena > Hypena proboscidalis. The sequence continues at coordinate 19,152,935 of LR990130.1, read as the reverse complement.
GGGCTGTACTTCACTTACCATCAGGTGGACTACACGTTCGTTCGCTGCGGGCGTAGTATAAAAAAAATAAAATAAAAATTACACACAAAGTTATACAAATAAAGTTAAACAGTTAGTATTGTGCACACAGTTAGTATTTTCTGATAGGCTCACCCCCTATCCCATAACAGGTGAAATGTGGGTGTTGTACACCGCTGCCACGCCCTTCTGGGTAATATAGGCGTGATGTTATGTTATGTTGTTATGTTAAGAAAATAAGCGCCTGAATTCACTTATAGGTTAGCCGACTTTAAATTGTCTTAATTTTTTTCAGTGACCAGGACCTCGTCATTAGAATTTACCAACAACAAAATTAAGTTAGTTAGTAATCAAAGTTTCTAAATAAAACTCTCAAAATCTAAATGATTCATTAACGATAATACTTGAGGTGTAATGTAATAAAACAAATATTTGATATTTAGATAACAAAATGCATTAGCTGTGACTAAATGAAATAGGACAAAAACCAATTATTTTTATTAAAACATTAACAAGATAAATATCTAAAGCACGCAACTTACGCTAAAGGTTAATGAAAACAAGATTTATCTTCAACCATAAAATTAAGTTAAAGCCCTTTATTACGCCGTCTTGCCCATTAAAAAAAAAAGATACGAATTAGAAAGAATTTCTACTAATTGCTATTCAATGCTCAAGGAACTACCAAAAAGCGGGAGTCTTTCTTTCATCTTAAATCGCTCATAAATCAATTCGGAAGAACCCGCCATTAACTTGTACTGAACAATCAATCTAATTCATGAACACTGGTATTAACATTACATAATTCATCCATTGATCACTGTCTAACGAGATCACTTAGCGTTTTTGTTTGTAAGAAAGCAATGTATCTTTAAAGATTTGATACAATATAGTTGTTTAAGATGTCATAATGTTATGACGTAGTCAATTTGTTTTGAAATTCGAACAGCCCTGTTTATGAAATTTGGAGTTATTTAGCAAGGGAAATTCAATCTTAACTTGTAAAACTTAAAGTACATTTTACATTGGTAAATGGTTGATATAGGGTTGTCAATTTCGAAACATGATGGGAACGAGAGCTTCATAGTTCAATTAAAAGTGACATGACTGATTTATGGAAATTATACTGTTAACGTGATTTGTCAACGGCCCCTTGGATAAAGTGTGTTAAGTGTAACAAATCTAATAACATTTCTCTTGTCTTTGAGAAGCTATAAAAACTCATTCAGTTTTTTCGAAATAAAAACTTTAAGTTTTTATTTTAATTTCAGATTTTATGAGTTGGTTGAGTGGTGATAAAAAACCTTGAAAGTAACCACTTTATTTTAAATAGAGTGGTACTTTTGTATAACTTTTTTTAATACTGCGCCTGCTGCTAACGATCACGTAGTCCAACTGATGGTTAGTGAAGTACAGCCCATGGACATAAAGAATCCACAAAAAAAATGTAGATGCGTCGCTACAGCTGAAGACTACGGTGTTATGCCACATACGCCAGTCATTCATCAGGGCACTCAGTAATGCAAGCACTACTATTTGGCGGTAGGTTAAAGGTGAGATTGTGGTGCTACTGCCTTCAAGCTCGTTCACAAGAGCTCTACCACCAGTAAAATTTGGGAAATGATATTTTTTTGTACTAGCAGGCAGCCAGCAGCAGTGTTATACTTACTTATACTAGCTGCCCCGCGCGGCTTCGCCCTCGATAAAATTTTGCCCTCGAAAATATTTTAAAAGTATCTTATGTCCTTCTCCCGGTTCTAAGCTACCTCCCTACCAATTTTCAGCCAAATCGGTTCAGCCGTTCTTGAGTTATAAATGGTGTAACTAACACGACTTTCTTTTATATATATAGATGTAGCAGTCTATTTTTATATATATATTCGAAAATATATAATATATATTTTATGACCAGATGGCGGAGTGGGTAGTGTACATGCCTGCGAAGCCGAGGTTACGGGTGCGATTCCCGCTTAAGACAAATCTTTGTGTGCATGAACATGGCGGTTTGTCTTAGTCTGGATGTTTCTATGAATAATAAGTATGTATTTACAAAAGAAACGTATATATGTATGAGTATCAGTGTAGTGGGGTGCATGGAAGGAGCCTCCCCGAGTGACGTACACAACGATTTCCTACGTCCGGCACACCCTGGGCAATTCGCGAGTTCTCCAAAACGAATTGGCGAATCCTTTCACCACGATGGCAAGTCAAAATAAAATTTGACTCAGCCATCGACACGACGAAGAAGAAGAAGGAGTATCAATTATTCTAGTACCCATAGAACAAGCCCTGCTTAGTTCGGGACTAGATGGCGTTGTGTGTAAGTTGTGAGATATTTATTTATTTATATAGGTATAGTGTTTACACTGCTGTTACTCTTATAATGCCATAACTTTGCAACATTAACAACAAATAATACCTTATTTTATATCGCATAAAATACAGCACTCGTCTGCATACAACTGCTGTAATTCATCCGATATGTTTGCGGACGACGGGCTTATATTTTATGCATTGTGAAATGAAAATAATACATTGTGTACTCCTCAGTCGTATATAACATAGGTAATTATTCATTCCCTTTGTATTATATTACTCAACAAATGCAACAATATGAGCTTGCTTTCTAGCCTTTTGTTGGCTACAATATAGGTTTTTAGTTGCCATCAACCATTACGAGGCCAACTAAACTAGCCTACTGAGTTTATGGCATAGAATTCTCAATTTATCTGAATTTGTGATATTTTAGAAACTTAACTGAGTGTATTTTGAAGAAACCTATTGATTTGCTAGAAAAATATCGAGTGTTTTCGAATTATTTTCTATTAGAGATGTGCCAAGTCGACTTTAGTATAGATGCTCATAATCTTGTATAAGAATTGTTCATGACTTGTGCTGCTTTAATATACTGCATGAGGTGGAGCAATACAAAATATAACGGTTTTTAATGCATTTGAATTTAACCGAATCTAATTATCGGCCTCACTAACTAGTCAGTCACGCCGATTAGTTGGTCATGCGGACGCTGTCTAGTCGATCTAACCCATAGTTCATCTCTCTATAAAGTGTTCGACTTGTACAACATTTAGCCCCAATTGTACTAATGTTTTTTCTTCTTTTTTTACTAGCCTATGGGTGCGCCCCACTGCTAGGCAAAGGCCCCATGACTTCTAAGTCTCTTTTTTTATTTGCTACCTCTGGCCAATCGTTTTTAAATGCGTCCAAGTCGTAATATTAGATAAACCTTATTGGCAGAATAAGCATAAAACACACATAAATGAAAGTGACAGGTGTTCTCTTATAAAGTGTAACTTGCGCCAATTTTAATTTTTACTTGCAAAAAATTAAATTCGGTCAGGTTATATTTATTTTTTTAGATATATCCAGAACCTCAGAAACTGAGCTTTAGAGTTTTTTATCGTTATCAACATTTCAGGTTCTACCTATTTCACACAAGCTTTAATATACCTTTATTTATTTTCGTAAATCAAAATATTTTTTTATACAATAACTTAAACTTTACATATTGAAAGAAGATTACATATTAATTATATACAAAAATAACACTATTCTATTATACTATATTATATACTATTCAATTAATAAATAAAATCAAATATTTACATTAGGCGTCAAAAAATTCCTCCGCATCGCTGTCTACAGCAGATACCGTGGCCAGAAGGCTGGCAGCATTGCCACGTTGAATGGCAATGCTTATTCGCTGGGCGAAGTAAAAACCTGCCTTCTGGTCGCGAGTAGCGTCACACAAGCTTTTAAGTTTAACGTACGAATATCGTAAAAACTACAGTACTAAAAGTTTTGTTTTGCTTAATTTGTTATAAAATCAAAACTTAAAGAATGATTTCTCAGTGATAGGTAGATAATGTTGCCTACCATTGAGAAACAATTCACCAAATAACAATATGTGTGTACAATTTTGTTTATTTAGTTGTGTAGATTTAAATATTAAACTTTTGTTAGTCAGTGTAAGTCGTTAAGTGTTATACAAATTATAAAATGAGCGTTTCTCGCCATCAAACGTAACAGTTTGGCGAGTTTATCATGAGTTAACAAACTTACATTGTAAAAATGAAAAATAAATGATTTAAAAAAAAAAAAAAGAAATGTGTCATAAAATCGACTCTCTAGCAACTCCATTGACTTACTAGGGCTGGCGATGTAAACTATCTAGGTTTTGTGTCTTATGAGTCTATAATTGTGGGTTCCGTACCATTATTTATTAAAAACGGCGTTCGTTAGCGTTCGCCTGCAATCCTTAGAGTGGCGGTAACTGCCAAAATAGGACCAACATTCCATTCTGGCCTCAGTTTGCCGGGTACGGATCCGGCTTCAAACCAATAACAGTACTAACGCCTAATGTATCACGTACGTTTATTACAAAGGACAATGTAAAGCAAACTTCCAACTTCGCTTTTATAAAACGATACATTAAACAACAAAATGGGTCTGACAACATCAAAGCAAAAATTCAAAGTTGCTTTTATATCCAACAAAAGATAGATTATATCAGTCGCCATCATCGTAAATCTTTAAGGAGATGATCTGTGACGATCTTTACACGTCATTAAACATCCAAAGTGAAGGCAATAAAATATTGGCATAAACAATTTTATAAAACATTGTTATTCTTTAACATATTGTTTTTCTATGTAATGGGTATTAACACCTACAAATATGTGTTTCGTTACAACAATTAAATGGGTTGCGTAATCGTGACCAATGTAATCATAGTCGATAGAGTTTGCAGGTTCATGCAATCACAACCTTAGGCATTCTGATTGATGTTTCGAATATAAATTTGATTTTGCAGCCATTTAGCGAAGTACGAATAGCTTTTGAACTGAAATGAACGAGATTTTATAAATTTGATGTTATGGAAGTAACATTGCTATCATGCATTTATCCATAATTGTTTTTAAACCGTTTATTAGAAAACGAGCTAATATGTATACAATACAAAGTTAAATCTTTACAACTTCCTGAAAACTCTTAGAGTTTGTTTTTAAAAACCTACGCAAATAAAATTGATGCCTATTTTCGTTAAAGTCAGTTAAAATAAATCAATTGATAATAAATTTAAAGAATAGTACAGAGGAACATACGTAAATACAAACAAATATGGACAGTTAAAATCATAGTCCTTTCTTTTGGCTTGGCCGTAGCCAGGTAAGGGCTTGTACACAAAACTGCGAATCGGTGCGATGCGAATTCGCAACTAAGACAAGATCATGCGGCAAGAGTGACCAAACTGAATGTAAAGAATTGACGATGCGAATTTATGCGAATCAATTCGCAAGTCTTGCGATGCGTTGCGCGAGCTCGCAAATTTTTACGATGCGATGTCGCATCGCAGTTTTGTGTACAAGCCCTTAAAATTAAATCAGCGACTAAAAGTGTCACATTTAAGGGGTAGTTTCAGAGGTTTCGAGTAGATCTTATCCGACCCATAAATGACCGAATTTAAAAGTGACACACTTAAAAAAAGAACTCCGCTGTCACTCTAATTTATTTGTGTTACATGCTTATTCTGCCAATAAGGTTTATCTAACACCTATGAAATTGGGGCTAAACCTGTCAAAACTCCTTAATTAATGTCTGTCAAACATGACCGGATGACAATGGTCTCGTTGACACGGACACGGTTCCGGTGACCCAATTCTGATCCTGCTGACCTCCACAATTATAACAAGCGATATGCTCGTGCTGATGAGGCAATTTTGAAGGTGCGGATGTTGTCGGTGGTAAATGAGACGATATTGAACACTGCTGGAAGGTCATTAGGTTTAAAATTGTGGTGATTCAACTTGATTGGAGGTTGTGAATGAAAAGGCTTTAATTGAGAATTTAAGTCGAATTCTAACAGAAAATCGGTAATCTTTCCTTTTAACATAAACTGAAATTCGTTGAAGCTTAGTACAAGCATTCGTCTGATGTGCGTCAGTAGGAGAGTTAAAAAATGGTTAGAAAAATAGTAAGGTTTTGACAGCAGATGGAATGTCTGATATTATTATGTAATGAGTACCTACTGTTAAATAGTACATCCAGATATTATTTATTTCCATGAGTTATATGTATGTACTACGAGTAGCTGTTGCCCACAACTTCGGGGGCGTTGGATTCGCAGTTCCCCTTAATTTGACCCGCGTCAAACGTGACAAAGTTCAACAATACAGTTCCTTACAATGTTTTAACATCTTAACAGACTTTTATTTGTTGGTTTAATTGAATACGCTATTCCACAGAAGCATTGGTCGAATTTGTACAATTATTTGTTTGTTACATAGCCCATAATACCTACATTTCATCTGTTATGGAATGGTTACAAGTGATAGGTGACTGATGAGCCTATCGCCGTCCAGCGACTACAATTCCAAATATGTGCTACTATTTGAGGTGCTACTAATTGCCTAACAGAAAAATAACAAATCACACTTTTGCTAGACTAAGTAATCGAAGCCAAGACCTTGGCGGTGAGAGCGCGGCGCGGCGCATACCATTAGACTAACAAAGTAGTTTTTGTTAATTATATCGAATATTCCCGCGGACGAAGTCGCGGGTAACAGCTAGTAGTTAATAAACGAAGACTTTAAAACTTCTGTAGCTGTTACTTTTTAATTAAGACGCATTACTCTCAACTTTTCTTAGCAAAATTAATTCCATAAAAGGCTATCGATAAACCTACATATAACGCAAATCCATATTATACTTTGCCAGTATAAGATGGATTTGTGTTGTATAGGCTTCCAGTGCAATAGGCATGGTGACTGATCTATAGATAGTAAAATATAGGATACCTTATCAAACTATAGGTAAACATAAACCAATTGAAATATTTTTTTGTTACATACTATAAATCTAACTCATTTTATGATCATTTAAAGTTCATGGACGAGTTCATTTTTAAAATACGAAATTATTCGATTTTTTTTTATCATTAAATTACATACACAATTTATAGCAATATTTGTAATAAAACCATTTTTATAAACACAATATTTCGTATAGCTATCAAACAAAATTCATAACATCACATACAAAATACTCAAGAGTGACGTCACGCTTGAGTAGCCTTTTGTTTGGAGCGTTTGGGCGAGTCTATTATTAATGTGAATTTGAAATTGTATTATCTCAGGAAGTTTATGTTAGGTCAAAGTAATTCTTGTAATGATGTTTCTTATATCAAGAGGTGTTTCAATTACATACAAAAATAAAAATTAGTCATCAGCCGTCTGTACACACGGCTGCACATCAAGCTGCTCATTGCCAGTATAAGCTGGTCTCCCATCGCGCGAGAAATCTATACAATGCAAGATCATCTCGTACTAGAAATGTATAGCATAATGTGTAGCTGTGTGTACACGTCAAAGTAATTTTCTAACTTTGCTTTTACGCAAGTTCGAGTGAATACAGTAACTTTTTCAATGCAAATGAAAATTGCAAAGTAAAGAGTTTTTATTTTTTTGGGACATTTTAAAAGAATTTGTGAAGCCGAATAATAAATTGAGTTGCCCCAGACATAATTAATTAAAACCTTTTTGTTTAAAAATATACTAACTTTTCTCTGAAGGTATGCTTTAATGGAAAGTTACTACGCAAATTAAAGAAAAATACTGCGCTCTTTATCTCGTGAAATGAGTTTTTTAATAAAATTACGATCGCGCGTAAAGCGTCGCCTATTAAGAAAAATATGATTTTGTGCTCATGAATATGAATTAATTTAAAAATACGAGATACGGAGCAAATTCCTTAAAATTTTACACAAGGCGAGGCACTTTAACATAATGACTGACAGACTTGAAAATGTTTTTGTTTATTGCATATAAAGCTTTGGATAAAAAGAAGAAAAGAGATAAAAAGAACTTAGTGTTGTAGCAAATTAAAAAGATTAATTCACTTAACTAAACTACTCTCCTTATTTTTCGGTGTAACTTAGACGCATTTATTTCAAAATGTACTTTTTTTGTAAAGATCAATCTGGGGATGTCATTGTAGACTTTTAACCTTCAGATACTGAAAAAACACGATTTTATTTATAAGGTCCCAAATTGGGCGCCAGTGTCTTGGAATTCTTGATGTCTTGACCCTGGCACGTTCTTCATATTCCTATTTCTATAGTTAAACATTATAATAATTTGATTTACTCCATGCCAATCATTGACAAATCATTGCTATAAATTATAAAAAAAAACTAAAAGACTAGTATACATTTTTGACAGTCTGTTTTAAAATAATGTTTATAAATGTTATTTGCACGTTCGGCATAGCAAATGCCGAACGTGCAACGAACTAGGCATTCTTAATCAAAATTGATTTAATTCAGTGTAACTGTTAAAAAATAAATGGGATGCTAATATCCAAATAGAAATCGATTAATATTATTAATTGGCAACCCCGTAAACATTCCTATAAAAATATGTTTAAGGTATATAAATAGCTTAATATAATGAGTCTACTATATCTAGGACAACATTATTAGTCTCCTTTTTTTATTGACAATAAAATAAAAAAGTTTTCAGTTACCCGTATTTCTTTTTCATCCATTTCTAAACCGTATTGAATTTGACTACAGGTAAATCAGGATATAAATATACCATTATCAAGAAAGAGTTATCAAAACTTTCACAACCATATCATCTCATTTCTGAAATACGAATGATTTAATCAAGTATGCACACAAAGAATGTCTATTGGAAGAATGTTCGTCATTAATTCATTCTATGAAGCGCTCCACCTATATGAAGTCATACTATTTCAGCTGTTTGAAACATACTTGGAGTAACTCTGAACTTGCACGCTTGATTTTTATTGGATTCGTTCGTTTATTACATTGATTGCTAAACTGGCTATTGCTTTCATTTGCTATTATGATACTTCTACGGCTTACGGCTCCAACTAAGTAGTAAGTCGATAAAAATCCGCCTTCTTTTTAAGTCTTGAACAACATCGGTAGAGTAATTAATAAATAATTTGGATTTTAGAAGGCCAGAAGCAATTACACTATCCAATGGTCTTCACTCACACAAGCACACCCAGTCTCAGAACAAATCTTTGCAAATCTCACAAAGATTTGTCGCATGTGGGGATCGAAAACACAATACCAGTGCAGTGGAGAGCGGTGAGGCGGCTGCTTGAACCACTACACCACACGTGCAGACGTAATGTAACCGTGAAGGCGTAACAGACATAGAATACCAACGATCTCTTACTTATCATATGATATATGATATCTCGTATGATAAACGATCGTTGTAGAATACACTACTACTGACGAGTAGTCATTGCAAATTGACACCTTAGTAAAATAGATAGACCACAATAATATATTTACAAACGCAATAATAATATCATCCCAAGAATATTGAAGACAGCTATTGCATCAGATTTATATTAATAAGGATAAGGAATAAAGAGATATTGATTGTAAAGGCGGCTTATAATACAACGGAAGTCGTAAAAGTCAATTTGGGTAGCTCGATACGTGAAATATTGGTACTGTATTGTGTACTCATTGATACTGATAGATAAGGCACGTTTGATGTATAAATTGAGGTTTTGTTCATACGACTATAATATAAAAAGAAAGATAATGAACGAAGCTACAAAATTTATACATCCAAATCAACATTACTATGTCAGCCAAGGGTGAGTTGGGTTAGTTTCCATATTATGATGGTCATATACACATAGATACTTACATTTTTAAAAGTGAATAATGGTTCTAAGAAACAGTTGAAAAAGATATGGGACCGGCAGGATTTGAACCTGCGACCTTAACACCGGGCAGCCACTTTAGCCATCCAGCTACGGTCTCCTCTTACCAGATCCCTAAATTTCTTAACTGTATTATACGTCATTTCGTGACGTCACGTTCATCCATTTGTTATTACTACTCTACTTAAGATAGGAACAAATGGATGCAATGGATGTAGTATAATTTGCTAAGCATAGCTAAATGCTATAAAAATAATCAATTAGAAGTGAATAATGGTGTTAAAAAGAACTTAGTTTGATTAGCACCAATTTAATCCAACCTCTTTAGTAATCATCTTCCAAGCCTTTTCTCAATTATATTGGGATAGGCTACAAGTCAAACGGATTTAGCTCAATATCAGTATTTTACGTGAAACTATTGCCATCAGACCTCCACAATTCAGTATGTGCCCCAGAGGGGCAGAGGTAAACTTCCTTTAGACGCAATAGAATTATCGATAGGTAAATTTAAAAAATATGTTAAAATTAAATTATGTCAAAAAGCTTACTATATTATTTCAGACTACATAAATGATAATAGTATTTGGAAATGAATTGCTCTTCTTATGTGATTTTTTTATGTACTTTTATATTGTTATATTTTTCATTTTAAAAGATGGTGCACATGAGTTTCTCACCAGCTCTTCTCATAATGCAATACCCATCGGAGCTGGTACTTAGATTGATTTTAATTCGATTCTAAACAGTTGGATTAAAATTAATCTGAGCCCCGGTTATTCAAATCATTGTAATTAGTATAATTTAGTATTATTTATTATTTACTTTTATATCATTTTTTGTAATGTTTTGACGTGTTCAAGCGCCTCCTGGGGCCTATGAAAATAAATGATTTGATATTTTTTTTTTTTTGAGGTAAATCAATACTCTTTGTTAAACTAGTTGTCAGAGTTTCTGGTCTCTGACTACCCGTAACGCCTGCCATAGATGTACAAATGGCAACCGGGACCGACCGGCTTAGCCGGTTATATCCATCTAGTTGTACTGTTACTGTTCTACTAGTCTTTGGGTATAGTTACCATCAGGTGGACTACACGTTCGTTCGCTGCAGGCGAAGTATAAAAAAAAATGTTTTTAAGTTGCTAAAAATATTCTTAAGACAAATCTTTGTGTGCATGTACTTGGGGTGTGTCTTAGTCTGGGTGTTTCTATGTATAATAAGAATGTATTTACAAAAGAAAAGTATAAATGTATTAGTATCAGTTATTCTAGTACTCATAGTACAAGCTCTGCTTAGTTTGGGACTAGATGGCGTTGTGTGTAAGTTGTGAGAAACTTCTTATTAAACACAATGATAAATTGGACAACAAAAAAGCTATAATTAAAATTGCTAAGTATTTAATGCTACTCAACTTTCTATCCGAATGTTTCTACACATAACAAATGTAAACATAACGATTGTTTATTTGTATCTATTAGTTAAGTCTGAGAATGATCTCAATAGTTGCCACCATCGTTTAAGTGACACGCCAGTTAAAAATAAACCTCCTCTAGTCACGTCACTAGTATTTACGAAATGGATAAAAAACTTACACTTTACAAATAGAAAAAGATAGTTTTGGTCGATGAAAAAGGTGATTATTTTCATAATAACATATTAGTGTACGTCTAAATATTATTTGATATTTTTAATTAAGGGGTGTAAATGGTTTAGTGGATGCCAGGTGCTATTACAAGATAGAGCCGTTATGGTAATTATGTGATTTTGAGCAGGTGCAAATATATTTTTATGTAATTAAAACCGCCTGCAAACACTTTAGGGTGTATGACTAGCAATTTATGGGGATTGTGGAAACACAAGATGTATGATCTGTCCAAAAATAAGATAGTGTAAACCAAATAAAAATATGCACCTTTTGTGAACCCAATCGAGATAGGCTTACAATAACTTAAATTTACCCAGTGGGAATGAATACTAACTACGTCCATAATTTGTTCAATAAATGTCGCGTTGTCGCATCCAACCTGTATATTTCTGAAGCATAAGAATACATAAATATAAAGGTGATACATAGATATTTAAAAGACTTTGACAAAGAAAGACGCTTGATGATCGACCCATAAATAGGTACTAATAATCACAAATCACTCACTTTTATGAACAGAGAAATAATGATGAGCAAAATTGCTCGCTTTGTACAGCGTGTTAAAGCTGTAGCAAACCGTATGTATCGAATACGGGTACGCTATCTTTTGTTACTTTAAGAGCTCTATGGCGCGTGTTGAAGTATTAAAGCCGCATAATTACTGAAGCTCCTGGATCATATTGAATGCATCAGGTCCAATATAGTTTACCGTCTCATTTTGTTAACCAGAAGACTAATTAACAAATTTGCTCGCTATATACAGCATCAGCAAGCTCTTGAAGACAAGACATTAGCCAACTGTAAATACAAAATTGAAAAATTAAGCATCAGCACCAATCTAGTTTACGGTCCCATTTTGATGAAGATGGACTCTAAACTTTTGAAAACTGAAAAGAGGAACTAGCGATCACAAATCACTCACCCATTTGAAGTGAGGACTAATTAAGAGAATTGCTCGCTATACAAAGCGTGTTGAAAGATTAAAAGCCTCATAATAACTGAAGCTCTTTGTGCCCAAAACGGCCTTGATCCCTCGTTCCTGTCTAAAACAGAAACAGTTTCTATTCACTCATTAACAACGTTTTAGTAACGTTATTCTGTGTAGATTATATCGTTAATTTGTAACTCCTGAACAGAACAGCCCCTTGACAAGGGACAAAATATGTTTGTAAGTTTGTAAGATGTTTTATTCGTCATATAAAAATATTAAACAATGCAATGTTAGGGTTATTATAATATGTATTATAATTAGTATATATTTGACTTCTATGCTGGGCTGGGAGTAAAAGAAAAACATAGAATGCACCAGCTGCTTCTCTACCCGCGCATGTCGTAAAAGGCGACAAAGGGTTTTTACAAGGCATTATACCGTAGACCTATGTTTTGTACAACATCTTTTGTTGTTGTTACTAAAAAGTAGTGGATCCTTCCCACTTAACATACAAAGTCTGTTCTGGCGAGAAAGGCAACCCACCACAGATATGTAACGGGTTTTGGCGGACTCGGCAGTACAGCAAGGCAAGGTGGATGGCCTAGGGCGACAGTAGAAGGCATATAGTTATTGTCGGCTAGACACATCATCCGATCTTTCCTTCAGCTGTGGCAGTTCTCTGCTCCGCTGGTTCAAGGAAAGTGAGGACGAGTGTGTGCTCCTGCATTTGCGCGTACGCTTGGGCACCTTAATATATCCTGCGCATCTGGCTACTTCCGATTAATGGACTCCGATTGTGAAAGTCCTATGGCGATGGGCTGAGGTAGAGAGGTTCGATTTGATGCAGATCGGACTTTGTCTGAGGCCTGCACATAGGCGGTTCTGGGGGTGTTTGACACCGTGGTCGTTTTTGCTCTGCACCGGGGGGACAGAGTGAGCTCGGCAGCACCCAGAATGACAAAGCAGCCCTATTAAGGGAGACACTGCTTTCCCTGCTCAGTCAGGGAGGGGGCTAGAAAAGGTGCCCTAAACAAATGTTCACCCCAACCAATCAGGAGAGTAGTAACCGCGGCTGCCTCCGCATCTCTTACTCGCGGTCGACGTTTCAGTAAAAATAATATGAAATCATCAAAACAAATGACTTTCGGCGCGTGGAATGTACGAACACTCCTTGATCGTGAGGAAAATCTATGTCCTGAACGTAAAACTGCCATCGTAGCTCGAGAACTTCTTCGTTATAGAGTTGACATTGCTGCACTCAGCGAAACCCATCTTGCCGACGAAGGTGAGCGAGAAGAGCATGGTGGTGGTTATACTTTTTTCTGGAAAGGGCTTGCTTCCTCAGAACCACGTCGATCAGGTGTAGGTTTCGCTATTAGAAACAATCTCGTAAAACAGCTACACGAGTATCCAGTACACATATCAGACCGTATTACCACATTGCGTCTGCATATGGAATGTGATAATTACCTCAATGTCATCAGTGTCTATGCTCCTACGCTAGACAAATCTGATGAAATTAAGGACAAATTTTATGAGGAACTGACTCGATGCCTAGGAGGTGTACGACCAAGAGAGCAAATACTTCTTCTGGGTGACTTTAATGCCCGAGTTGGACGTGATTACGACGCTTGGCCAAAAGTTCTGGGTAGACATGGAGTCGGTAATATGAATAGCAATGGTCAACTTATGCTGAGTCTGTGCGCGCAATTTAGTCTCGCAATCACTAACACCATGTTTAGACTACCTGCTAAATATAAGACAACGTGGATGCATCCCAGGTCCAAACACTGGCATCTGATTGACTATGTTGTTGTGCGGCAAAGAGACCTGCCGCAGGTCCAGGTTACCCGTGTCATGCGCGGTGCCCACTGCTGGACTGACCACAGGCTAGTAATCACAAGACTTAGACTTCAACTCAGACGTCTCTCTAGGTCAGAAAGACCAAAACAAACTCACCTTAATATAGAGCGACTTCAATGCAAGCAGACGAGGGAAAATTATGTAGAAACTTTGAAACGTACGCTTTCCCCTTTAGATCAAAGGACTGGTGAAGTTAATACCGACTGGGAGTACCTATCATCGCGTATTTTGGACGCAGCCACGGTCACTGTAGGTCATAAAGGCCGGCAAAATGAAGACTGGTTTGATGCAAACAACAAGGTACTAACAGAGGCGATTGACAAACACCGTAGCCTGTTACGACAGCATAGAAGTAAACACCAAAACCAAAATGCTATCGACATACGCCAGAGTGACCAAGAATTGCGTAAACTTGCACGAGAAGCTAAAAATAAATGGTGGCAAGACAAAACTCGTCAGATACAGTGGCTTAATGACACAAACCAGATGGGTGAGTTCTATAGTGAGGTACGCAAGTTGCTTGGTAGATCCTCTTTTACAAAAGTACCACTGAAGCCAGTTTGTGGCGAAGGACTTCTTAAAAGTAGAGAGGAAATACTTAAGCGATGGGCGGAACACTTCAACACCTTGCTCAATAGGATCAACACTGCAGATATTCAACATATAGTATCTATACCAGCTTTTACTGTTGTCAAAAAACTAGACGATCCACTGGCACTTGATGAGGTTGTTTTTGCTATCAAACAACAACAAAACAAACGTGCGGTTGGTGTTGACTTTATACCAGGAGAGCTGTTGAAGTGCGGCGGTGAGAAATTGCATTCTGTGATGTGGGAACTCTTTGTGGATATGTGGGAAAAAGAGCAAGTCCCAAATTCTTTTAAATACTCCCTTATTCGGACCCTATATAAAAACAAAGGTGATCGAGCAGATTGCGGTTCTTATCGCGGTATTTCCCTCTTATCAGTCCCTGGAAAAGTCTTTGCCAGAATACTATTAAACCGCCTCATGGAATTATCCGAAAAGATTCTACCGGAAACTCAGTTTGGCTTCAGACCCGATCGCGGTACCTGTGAAGCAATTTTCTCGGTGCGTCAACTGCAAGAGAAAAGCAGAGAGCAAGGTCGTCAGATGTATCTGTGCTTTATTGATCTCGAAAAGGCTTTCGACAGTGTGCCACGTGAAGCTCTCTGGGTAGTGTTGGAGAAACTTGGATGCACGGAGAAGTTTGTAAAATTGATAAGACTGTTGCACGACAATATGCAAGCTTCCGTTGCTGTCGACGACGATCGGTTAGACTTATTCCCCGTTACCTGTGGGGTAAAGCAAGGTTGCGTACTTGCACCTACATTGTTCGCGCTATATTTTGCAGTCGTTGTCCGTGAGGTTTTACAAGCAACTCCAGAAGGAATCCGCATTCGCTTCCGTAACGACGGTAGTCTCTTTAATTTGTCAAGACTTAAAGCTCGCACAAAGGTGTCCCATGCATTGATTTCAGAAATCATGTATGCTGACGATTTGTGCTTCGTAACTGAATCTCCAGAAGGCCTGCAGCAGCTTATGTCCACCTTTCACGAATCGTGCCGAGCTTTTGGCTTAAAAGTAAATGTCAAAAAGACGGAGGTGATGGCTTTAGATGCCCATGGTCAAGAGACACTGGCCATCAAACTCGGTGACGATTTGTTAACACAAGTAAATAAGTTTCGGTATTTAGGGAGTACATTGACATCTAAGTGTGACTTGGATCCGGAAATCAATAGCAGGATTGGGGCTGCGGCTGCAGTGTTTGGCAAACTGGATCGCAAGGTCTTTAGGTCACACGATCTTAAACTTAAAACTAAAGTGAGTGTCTACATGGCAATCGTTTTACCGAACATCTTATACTCCGCTGAGACTTGGACCGTATATCGCCGGCATATTCGCTTACTTGACAAATTCCATCTCAATTGTCTCCGGAAAATAATGAACATCCGGTGGTTTGATCGTGTTCGCAATACAGAAGTGCTTCGGCGAGCCAATGTGAGTGGAATCGAAGCCTATCTCATGCGGCGACAACTTCGTTGGTGCGGACACGTCAGCCGGATGCCCAACGACCGTGTAGCTAAGCGCATCTTCAATTCGGAACTTGAGGAAGGCAAGCGTAAGCATGGCGGACAACTCCTCAGGTACAAAGATGTGCTAAAGCGTCATATGAAGAAGTGTGACATAGACACGTCACAATGGGAGCAATTGGCAACCGACCGGCAACAATGGAGATCCATGGTGAAAGAGAACATCCAGGACTTTGAAGTTAATCGCTGCTCTGAGCTTGATGTCAGGCGCGATGAGTTGAAGGCTCGCCCACCTGTGGCTTTCAACTACAATATAATTAATGGTTTGCTTACATGCCCGCTCTGTGCGCGGATTTTCATCAATAAGATTGGCTACACAAGCCACATGCGAGCACACGAACGTCAACTAGGGAGTTGAAGTGGCCGCCGTGACCGAAATCGGTCGAGGAAGTATTATTATTACATTATTACTATTAATATGTATAAAAATTTTCGTACTTCGCCATTTAAAAAAAAAACTGACTTAAATATATTCGAAAGGTTTTTTTTTACAGGGCGTACTTACTTCTTACTTCATAAAAAATCGAGGACAACCCCAGAACGCGAACGACCAGCTCAGACAACAACAGTACGGGTTTTACCCAGGCCGTTCTACTGGAGATCTTCTAGCGTATACCACACGAATCTGGAGTGAGGCAATCGAGACGTACAAAGAGGCTATCTCTAACTGTCTCTCTAGATATCTCGAAGGCCAAGTCTAATACAAAAGTGTTTTAGACGAATATCGCCAGGGGGTAGCTTAAAATTACGACTAGGAAAATGGTGCAAGAAATCTCTTTATCAAATCAGATTTAGAATATTATTTCTGAAGTCACACTTGTTCCTATATAAATTAAGTATAATAACTATTTGTAATTTTTATGGCCTTTGAAGTACTTTCAGTTTTATGTATATTGCCGTCATAAAAGGGATGAATGCAAGCGATGTTCAAACTCGTTTCGTGCACCCCAAATAATTTAGAAACATGACAAGTTGATGGTTAATGATAAACAAGAATTAGATACGTATGTAAACATTTATTATTTGAAGTCATGTTATTGTACTATAAGATTAAATGTAACGTTAAATATTCTCACTTTCGAATAAGAATATTATATTAGTTTGGAAAATGCTTTCGTGTTGATGGCTGCAGTCATATTCTATGAGTCTATAGTACGTTCCATATAAACGTGCACAAAAGTTCATTTACCCGCCTTAATTTTTTTATCTCATTGCAATACAGAAGCCAAATGTTTGTAATACATGACACTTGTAATACGCACTATGATCGCCTCGTACCAATAAACGTTTGTTTACACAGACTTCTATCGCTACGCCTTGTGTTTAGGTTCACCGCAATCCCGTTTCGGCGTGGAGTGGTACAGGCGTAGTAATGACCTTTTGTGCACGTTTATCTGGCACGTACTATATATAGTGCATGGCCACACGGAAAGCGCTTTCAACAGTTTTCATGAGCGCTTCCTTTGTGCAGCTGGTGGAGCAAATGTTATTTGGTGGAAATTGGTAAACGTCTTACAATGTATCCTAGTATTGAAAAATCAACGGCGCGTGCCATGTTTAAATCTGCGACTGCTGGCTTAGCATTCCTACGGATTCCCAAGTAGGTTACTCATCTGCTAAGGCCGTAACTAGGTTTTGAATAATGTCCATATTACATAACTGGGATTCTTGCTAATTTCATCTGAGATTGGTAAGGTTTAGGCGTTAGTAGTTAGAGGTAGTAGCCTTTTTTACCTACCTACTAGCTAAGTGCCGATGTAATCACAAAATAGTTAGGTAATGTAATAATGGATTTTGAAGTATTACTTAGAAACCTATCCTCCTCAGGTGCCTTGTGTGACGGAAAAAAATTGTTAGTAGCTTTTTGATCTAAAGTTGTCGTTTAGTACCCACTCAATCTGAGTGCAGTTTGGGTATTGCCTGTCTTATCTTCAACTTAATCTTTCAAGCAATTTCCCAAATTGAGGTTGGCTTCTAGTCTAAACAATAAGGCTAAATATCAGTATTTTAGTATTTTACGTGAAACGATTTTACGTCATGAGACCTCCAACACTCACTACGAGGTAATATCATACTCTTTGTTAGACTAGTTGTCAGACTTTCTGGCCTCTGACTACCCGTAACCCATAGATGTTCAAATGGCAACTGAGACCGAGGCACCAAAGACAAGTCGTTATGTTATAGATAGTCACCCATACACGGCCGACCGCAGTTGGCATTGTTAACCTGAAAGATTGGACTTAGCCACGAGCTCGTAGTCTTATCATCAACTATCGATGGGTAATAGTTTCTGCGACTACCACGGTTGTCACGGGTAACGGAATCTCACTCCACGACTCACACAGATCGCACGCGTGCTGTATGTTCCACAATAATTTTTATCATCTACTTATAGTTCGTAAAATATTATGGCCATGAGCCCACTAGCGTTTCTTTCCTTTTTTTTTTTTTTTTTTTTTTTTTTTTTTTTTTTTTTTTTTTTTCGCGGGGAAATGCATTTACGCATACCAACTCCACCCGTGGGGGGGACGGGCAGAGTGGCATGTGGGACTCCCGTGCCTACGATGTTAAACGGCACAGAATACCCACTAAAACCCCGCGGTGTGCCCTCGTCGCCGAAAGATGGTGGGTCGGCGAGCCCCGGATCGATATTATATCCACAGGGCTCGCCGCGGCGACCGTGCCCAGTCCGACCTCTGACCGGGCACCCGACTCTAAGTCCTCCTACTCCCGTAGCGACGCCCCGGGCACACCCAGGGCGTCACTCCGTCGCGGAAGGCATCAGCGGGCGGCGGAAAACCCCCTCCACCGCCCGCGGCCCCGCTTAGGGCGGCATTAGGCTCGCGGCGTACGCGCGCCTTCGCCGCCCAGCTCGCCGGCGGCGGAGCGGATCAGCCAGGAGTGAGTCCTCCCTGATCCGCTCCGCCGCCTCCTTCTGCGAGATGACGTCCTCACAGAAGGATGCGACCGCATCCCACGACCTCGCGCTGCTCATTGCCGCGACCACAGCCGGCAGCGAGAGGTCGTTCCCAATGACCGCGGTGAGATCCCGGCGCTGCACCTCCCAAGCAGGACACTGCTCGAGAGTGTGCTGCGCCGAGTCCTCACCGCAGTCGCAGTGGTGGCACATGGGGCTCGCCTCCCTCTTCAGCCTGTGCAGGTACTTCCCGAAGCAACCATGCCCGGTCAGCACCTGCACCAGCCTGAAGGAGAGAGTCCCATGCTGCCGCCCTGCCCACTCCTCGAGAATCGGCCGGAGCGCCTCCACGGTGCGAAAACCAGCACGTGGAGCCTCCAGCCGATTCCCCCACCGGACCATCAGCGTCCGGTGGGCCTCCTCCCGCCACGCACGCAGCTGCTCGGGCATGGGGACAGAACCCTCAGCCCGAGCAGCCGCCCTGCGCCTGTACACTTCGGCGAGCACTTCCGCATCCAAATCCCACGGGGGTGTTCCGGCCAACGCACACGCTGCGTCGGTCGACACCGTGCGGTATCCACGAATGGCCTTGACCGCCAGGACGCGCTGCGGTCTCCACAACCGCGCCCTGTTCCCGGCGGACAAGGCCTCCGCCCACACGGGTGCGCCGTACAGTGCCATTGACCGTACCACCCCCGCGTAAAGCCGTCGGCTGGCGACGCTGGCGCCACCCACGTTCGGCAAAAGCCGACCGAGAGCGGCAGCCACGCCTTCCAGCTTGGGCACCAAAATGCGGAAGTGCTCGTCGAAGCTCCACCGCCTGTCTATCACTAGGCCCAGATATTTAAACTGGGCCTCGATCCGTACGAGGACCGAGCCGACGGTAATCGAGGCGCCAGCAGGTGGCCCGCGACGAGGCCCGTGAAACATCACGGCCTCAGTCTTGGCAGGGGCCACCCTAAGTCCCAGCGCCTCGATGCGCCCGACCACTTGGGACACACCCAATGTGGCCAGGCGTGCCGCCTCCTCGGAGTTCCGACCCCGGGCCGTGACGAGCGTGTCATCCGCATAGCAGATGACGTCTAGGCCCGGGGGGAAAGCCCCACGCAGCACCCAGTCGTAACCGATGTTCCACAGGAGCGGCCCTAGGACCGATCCCTGTGGGACACCGCACGACATAGCGTTTCTTTCCTAAACCAACCACATTAAAAATCAATCTCATCATCCGAACAGTCGCGTGAATTCAATTCTATCTAAATTAAGCTATATAGATGTAAATAGGAGCCATAAAACCACCAATTAGAAGTATATACAGACGTTAAAATCATCATTACGACTTCAACTAAACCAATTAAATGCATAAATAACATCAAAGGATGGAAAGATGAGAAGCTAACCGTAGAGCTGCTTCGGTAATAAATTGACTTATAAGTAGGCACACACGGCTGCAAATCAAGCTATACATTTCCATTATAAGCTGGTCTCGCATTAAGGAAGCTTTCCGAGCAATATGAGACCAGCTTACACTGGTTCAAAAATACAGGTGACATTTATACAACAAAGATAAATTACTTGCCATTAATATCTAACATGTATAGATAATGATCTGTGTCTGAACTAGATAATAAAATTAAACTGTATATCAGACAACAAAGGCAACTTCACCTTTTTAAATTCCTTTATTTTTGTATGGTAGAATCTGACGTTTATATTCCGTTATATACAATTTTAATAACATTTTATATAGCCCGGCCTATTCTTACGAATCTAATGACACCTCATTCATTAAAATCCGTTCAGTAGTTTAGGCTACTATTTTATCTATACTAATATTATAAAGAGGAAAACTTTGTTTGTTTGGTTGTAATGAATAGGCTTAAAAACTACTCGACTGTTTTTAAAAATTATTTCACCATTCGAAAGCTATATTATCCACAACCAACATAGGTCTTAATTCATAATCCAAATTTTAGTGTATGTGAGTTCCCTCATAGAAATGTATAGAAACATATTTTAAATATAATCTTAATTGCCATCTGGGTGAGCCCGCTCTTAAGCTATATTCATATTTGTATACTTGCCCGATCCGATCTCCGTATCTGCATATCTGCATCGCCGATCGCCATATCACGTATCTATTATAGTTTTAGACACTTTACAAAAAAAACTGCATATTACTTGAACAACAAAAATGTGTATGGTGTAAAATAATGTGAAATGCCATTTTGAACATAAGCGGTACTGCATCTGCAAATCTGAAACGTCACCGCGGCAAAATATCGCGTCGTGCTAAAATGGCCTTAGCAAAAATGTATTACATCATTTTTCAATTTTCTGTAGTAAAGTATTCACTTCACTCAAAAAGAAAATTGAAAAATGATGCATGCTTTATTATTATCAGTTATTGAAATAGGATTGCAATTAAGGGTAAATGACGTTCAACATTGTATTAATATGGATAAGTCAAAACTAATTAATAAATACATCATATTTTCTTACTAAAACATAAAGCTAGTACTGTTGTCTGCATCAATATATATTTAATTATATTGCTTACAGGATTAAATAAAATTCAAACAAAGCAGATTCATAATCTCCCTTAATACTATTTTTGTAGTGACATTTTACAACTCCTTAGTCTAAATTCGCTTGATCCATCAACAAATGTCAACCTTATCATCTTTGACAATTTCAAACGAAATATTTGTCAAACGGGTCATATATTAACTTTGCTGATAGTACATTATTAATAAAATGAATCAAATTTTATTATTATTTTTAAAAGGCACGCGCTATATTAAAATTGGGCAAAAGTCTGAATTTCGTTAACTTTTTAAATATTTTGTTTAGAATTAATATAAATAACAATTATTTTCACTTTCTCAACATTTATTTGAATAATCCGCCGGAACCCTGTAATTTAAAGGTATCCATATTACAATAACGACATCAAATCCTGCGACATTACTTTACCGATAACTGATTAATATATAATGCAGTGAAAATAATGTTGATTATCATTTATAGAACAGACTTTGACAGAAATTAACGTGATAAAATGTTTCATTTAAAATCTTTGACTATTTTTGCACTTTTTTGTGTAACATTTTCAAGTAAGTATATATTTATATGTTTATTGTAATGAATCATTATGATATGTTTCCAGTCTGTTCTGCTTTTTGCTTGAACGAATAAACTAGTAGATTAGATGCATTGTTTTATAAATTTCAATCCTAATGTAACTCAATCACTCAGTCATTCTGTGTTTATTTTCCAAAACTAAACCGTTCAATTGATCTTTGAAAGTTGGTGTGGCACTAACCAAAATTAAGTCGAATTTTGCATCTCGTGCCTTGAAGTGCATGGTTGACGTAGTGGTTTAAGCGGTCACCTCTCCGCTCTCCACTGCGCTGGTGTTGTGAGTACGATCCCCACACGGGACAAATCTTTGTGTGATCTGCTAAGATTTGTTCAAGCGCCTCCTGGGGCCTATGAAAATAAATGATTTGAATTTGAATTTGAATTTGTTCAACTCTGGGTGTGTTTTAGAATAGAATAGAATAGAATAGAATCTTTATTTGCAGTAAAATGTGGTAGGTACATTAGATGTTACAAATACGATTAGCGATCAAAACATCTTTGTCTAGTAATATTGACATGCAAATAGTAATGTTACAATAATTGTTAAAACCAAGTCAATTATAGCATCAGTCACAACTATACATTTATTATTCATCATGAATTTTAATTCACTAGGTCATTAATTAATTTATTATAAATCCAACTTATACAATATTATTAAACTTTACTATGTCATTAACACAGGTACATAATTATATTACAATCGGTGAATTAATTGAATTATACAATATATTAAAATTTAATACTACTAAAATTCATCAAATTTATTCTTTTATATACTATTTATAAAATTCCTCAACAGTATAAAAACATTTATCCATTAACCAAACCTTCAGCTTTCTGTGAAACATAGAAATTGGGAGTTGCTTCAGGTCATGTGGAATAGCATTATAAATACGACCACACATCACAAAGCAGTTCCTCTGGTAAAGGGTTGTTTTTGGAACTCGCGGTAAGACGATTCTATCCGGATTTCGAGTGTTTCTCGGATATATCTCCTTAGCTGTCGTGAAAAAGTACGGATGTTGTTTTACAAATTTTGCGGCTTCATATATATACATGCAAGGAAGCGTTAATATGTTCAGTTTCTTAAAGAGGGGTTTACACGAATGCCATGGTGCTGCACCACACATAGCTCTGACAGTTTTTTTTTGTGCAATAAAAGCTCTATACGCGTCTGTAGAGTTACCCCATAGTATTAAGCCGTAGTTCAATACAGATGCGACGTACCCGTGATATGCCATCATGACTGTTTCAGTGGATGATGTTTTTTTTAATTTTGCTAAGACATATACAAATTTATTAAGTTTATTGCATACCTTTTCCACATGTCCCTTCCAGTTTAAGTTTTTGTCGATTATTATACCCAAAAATTGTGTTGTGTTTACCTCTGTTAAATTATCATTCAAATATTTAATGTCCAGGTTTTGAAGCTTGCGACCATAATTACCAAATTGTATGTATTGCGTTTTCGTCAAATTTACTTGCAAGTTATTATCATTAAGCCATTTCATTATTGAATTGATTGAATAATTGATGTCAGTAGTATAATTAATGTCGGAATAATTAGAAATTACAGTAAGAGAAATGTCATCAGCGAATAAAATACAAGGATTGTTGGTAACACTAGGCAGATCGTTGATATAAATCAAGAACAATAAGGGCCCTAGAATGCTACCTTGAGGCACCCCAGAACGATTTACCCTATACGAAGACCTGTGTGCCTTTATTTCTCTTTCTGCATTCATATTCATGATTTCTACGCATTGTTCCCTGTTTTTCAAGTACGATTCCAACCATTTGTGGACAGGACCTCGAATGCCGTACTTTTCTATTTTATTTAAAAGTAAATTGTGGGCAACTAAATCAAATGCACTTTTCATATCGAAGAATATACAAGTCGTTTGCTTATTACTATCGAGACTTTCCGATATTCTAGTAATTAGGTTGAAGCAAGCTAGAGTTGTTGATTTGCCCTTCTGAAACCCGTATTGTTCATTTCTCAATATTTCATGTTTTGTAACAAATTCATAGATACGCTTATGCATAGCTACTTCAAAGACTTTTGAAATAATGGGAATTAGTGTTATAGGTCTGTAATTACCTAAAACAGATTTGTCACCCTTTTTGTACAGTGGTTTTACTATTGACTTTTTTAGAAGACTAGGAAACTGACCTTCGCTGAATGAAAGATTTATCAGGTATGTTAAAACAGGAGTTAGTTCAATCGCACAATCCTTTAAAATCTTAGTGCTGAACTCGTCATACCCCACTGAGTTTGTATTATTCAGCGATTGTATAATTCTGAAGACTTCCGGACAGTCACACGGTTTAAGATACATACTGTTAGATATACTAGATATGTTTATGTTTTGTGTCTCGTATTTATGTTTGTAACCTGCGATACAGAAAATTGTCCTTGTGCAAGAAAAAACGAAAACATAAATCTCGTTCACCAACCTAGGAAAATTATTGTTACCGACCAATGATTTAAACATTTATTAAAAAAAAAGAATTAACACTAAAATGTAATTTCAGGTGCAGTTAGATTTCGATGTGATTACAACTACACTGAACTAGGATGGTTCAAATATTATGAGATCCCGGCGACTTGGCGCGATGCTCGGCTAAGGTGCCGCTTTGAAGGTTTGTGAATTATTTCTAAAAACATCACCCGCCACTATCGCTATCTCTTGGACACAATTATTACAGACTACATGTTTTTACTGAAAGTATTCATACGGCATAAATCTAAAATAACATTAACATCCCATTCGCGGATCAATCTCAAAACTTAGACTAATCAATTAGAGGGAAATTCACATCCTCACTTACGGTGCGATTAAGAAGTGATGGTGATTTATCTGGTTTCAAACAACTCTTCTGTCAATAACCATGAAAGTCATTAAAGTTTTAAACATACTATTATCTCTGTATATTTTATCTATAGATGCCATGTTAGCTTCACCTACTTCAACAATAATGAGAGCGATGCTGACAAGATATATTCGTAATCGCGATATCTTCACCGGGATTCACGCTACATTCTCTAAAGGAAACTTTCATACAATAGATGGTGAGTTCTACAATCTGTGAATAATTTTTTTTTATTGATTTGTTATTAATAAATAAATCCATCGACAGCAAGCTGATGAGCTAGGCACACGATAGAAATGTAGTTCTTCGGACATTCATGTAGATGATATAGCCGATTTTTTCACAGGTATACCATTAGATAATATTCCTAGCGAATGGGCTAATAACGAACCTGATAATAAAAATGACGCAGAGCGTTGTATCTCTATGAATAAGAATGGACAAATATCGGATGTAAGATGTGAGGATCCTCTGCCTTACATCTGCTTCAGACGATACACAACTAGAAACACCAATTTCTGTGGCACAACCGATCCAGGTAAAAAAATATCTTAGCTTTAAGAATACTAATCTTTAAATTCTAGAAAGCAACTTTTCACGACTTCCAATACATAAGTCGCTATAGTGAATTAAAACCAATGATGAGCCTAAACTTGTTTAAAAAACTTTAGAAGGGTTCAACTATCCACCATCAGATGTTATTGTGATTAGCGCAATTTACACTGGTAGCCGGGCTAGCGAGCGAGCGCGCTATGGTGAATCGATGATGCCCATGCTCGCTCGCTCTTTCCTCGCTAGCTAGCTGGAGGTGCAAATCGCGCTATAGACTCTTGATGCCAATAGCAGCTAGACCTTGTCTAAACCAAATCATATTATTATGAGCAAAAAATCGTAGGGTTTGCTAATATCCATTGCAAAATTTCACTAATAAGGTCCTGGCATCATATAATTTATATCATAAAAAGAAATATTAATAAACTTCTTCCAGAATACCGCTTTGATCACCGAACAAATAAATGCTACAAATTGCATACAAGCCCACGAACGTTTGAGCGGGCCCACTTCGTCTGTGAGGCTGAGGGCGGCCATCTTGCCATTATAAACAGTGACGTAGAATCAACGGTCCTCCGAGAACTCTTGGCGCAATATCCTCAGAATCAATGGCTTGGTACATTCTTCTGGAAAGAGGGCGCCTACATAGGATTCAGCACTTGGGACGAGAGCGCAGACTATACAACACTAGAAGGTATGTTACTGTGTGTGTATACCGGCATTTGGATAACGTATGGCCTCAGCTACATGCTGACAGTAGGACGGTTAAAACGACTATCAAGTATGCATCTCTTCGGCTAAGTGTATAAACTTGTCTTTTTCCGTATACCGTACACAGCAAAACATCGCGCTTGAGGGTCTGGGTGTCGTCCACGCGCGCGCCATACGGGCAAATACATCTCTCTGTTAACTTAGTCTAACAGTGGCAATGACTAAGCAGCCATTGCCACCGGAGTCCTGAGGAGAAGAGTAATCAATTTTTTTAAATTCTTCCAGGTCAGTCCCTCCAAGAAGCCGGCTTCGCTAAGTTTGCTCAACACCAGCCAGACAACGCCACAACGGGAGAGTATTGTGGATCTGTCCTCCGGGACGGCCTGCTAAACGATATATATTGCGAAAATCATTACGGTTTCATCTGTGAAAAGAAACCAGACGTCCCTCGATTATGCGATAGTCGCTAAACAATGACCAGCACTTTGTTCTTCAACTGTTTGTTTAATATGGATTAAAAATTATAATTAATAGCGTGTAATAATGATTAATAATATACTATTATAATAAACTACTATAATAATACAACTGCCTCAATTTTATAGTGGTTAGTGTAGGGAATTCATAATAGCAGCACGGAGTTATAATTGTGCCCGGTGGATGGCGATAGGCTCAGCCCCTATCCCCTAACATAACAGGTGAAATGTGGGTGTTGTACACCTGCTTGTTGCTTAATTTGAATCAATCATATTAATAAATAATTAAAATAATTGGTTTTCTTTTATTTTTAATGCAGAGGGTTAGAACTTCGCCATAAAAAGCAATACTGGCTGCTGGGTAAATATTCCACGTTGTCAGTACACACTAAAATACTTAAACGACTGCAACAATTAAAAATCTGATATCCATCTGCAAAAATTGTTTGCGTCATTTCATCTTACTTTTAAGTGCAGTAATCAGATCATGTTCCACCTATTAAAGTACTGCACTCGAAAAGAAAGTGAATTGAGGATTCAAAATTATTATGTAAAAGGTAGGTACGGTGATAGCATCTCAGCATCACGTAAAGCAACAATTTCCTCACTGATAAGACGTCAGTATCATTGTAGACTTCAACCGTTGGAAGCCTGTAGGGTTAGTACAGAAGTACCTATAGTACGCTTGATATTTTTAATTAAGGGATGTGAATGGTTTAGTGGAGTACAGGTGCAGTAACAAGATGAGAATTGAGCAGATATGGTAGTTAGGGGATCTTGAGCAGGTGCAACAATAAATTTATAAGGACGGCCTGACAAACACTTTAGTGTATATGACTAGCAATTTAAAAGGATTGTGGATACAGTCACAAGATGTATGATCTGTCCAAAAATAAGATAGTGTAAACCAAATAAAAATATGGCACTTTTTGTGAACTCAATCGAGATAGGCTTACAATAACTAAAATTTACCCAGTGGGAATGACTACTAACTACGCACGTCCATAATTTGTTCAATAAATCTCGCATTGTCGCATCTAACCTGTATATTTCTGAAGCATAAGAATAAATAAATATAAAGGTGATACATAGATATTTAAAAGACTTTGACAAAGAAAGACGCTTGACGATCGAAACCCATAAATAGGTACTAATGATCACAAATCACTCACTTTTATGAACAGAGAAATAATGATGAGCAAAATTGCTCGCTTTGTACAGCGTGTTTAAGCTGTAGCAAACCGTATGTATTAGGTACTGAGTAACGAGTGTGCCATCTAGTGCAGAGTAACGAATCGTTTTTGTTTGTTTTTATTTTGTTTTCAAACTTTTTATTGTACCATAAACAATTTATAAAAACAATGCATAGCACACAATACAGTAAAGGCGAGCTTAACTCAAATCGTTATTCATGAATGCATTAAATGAATTAAATGTATTAAATAGTATTAAAAAATCAACGGCGCGTACCGTCTGTTTGAACCCGCGACCGCTAGCTTAGCATTCCTACGGATTCCCAAGTAGGTTACCCACCTGCTAAGGCCGTAACTAGGTTTTGAATAATGTCCTTATTACATAACTGGGATTCTTGCTCGTTTCGTCTGAGCTTGGTAAGGCTTAGGCTAATTGGACAGTAAGAGTTAGTAGCCTATTTTACGTACCTATTAGCAAAGTGCCGATGTAATCAAAATAGTTAGGTAATTCATTCTTCAGGTGCCTTGTGTGACGGAAAAAACTACTTTGTAGCTTTTTGATCTAAAGTTGTCGTTTAGTACCCACTCAATCTGAGTGCAGTTTGAGTATTGCTTGTCTTATCTTCAACTTAATCTTCCAAGCCTTTGCCCAGTTAAAATGGGGTTGGCTTTTAGTCTTACGAATTTAGCTGAATATCAGTATTTTAGAATCAGAGGTATCAGATATCCACAACCCAGTACGAGGTAATACGTGGTCTTACTAGTTCTCAGACTTTCTGGTTACTTTCTACCCGTAACTTCATGATAATATTGAAAAAAAATAATTAAGTATTAGGCCATGAGCCCACTTGCGTTTCTTTTGGAAACCAACCATATTAAAAATCAAACTCAACATCCGAACAGCCGGGTGAATTCAATTCTATCCAGATTAAGCTATATAGACATAAATAGTAACCATAAAACCACCAATTAGAAGTATATACAGACGTTAAAATCATCATTACGACTTCAGCTAAACCAATTAAATGCATAAATAACATCAAAGGATGGAAAGATGAGAAGCTAACCGTAGAGCTGCTTCGGTAATAAATTGACTTATAAGTAGGTACACACGGCAACAAATCAAGCTATACATTTCCATTATAAGCTGGTCTCGCATTGATGAAGCATGCCGAGCAATGTGAGACCGGCTTACACTGGATATAGATATACTTAAATTAGATATAGATTGCTTAAGTGGCGATATACAGATAGGTGAACTGTGAGCAAAGAGATCTTTAATTGATTATAACGGAAGTTCGTGTGAGATCTGGTATTTTTTTCTGATGACCTGAAAAGCCGACCGTAGAAGTAGTATTTGGTTTTGCTTGCCTAAATTACGTGTACGTTAATTAGGTACATGTAAAATCGACTTTGCCTTGAGCAATTTTTATTTCATGCCTACGTCTGAAGGTTTTAAGATTACCTGATTATTATATATTAAAACCTCGCCCTTACTAAGCATAACGCCTGTGTCGCGGGGACAAACATTTATTCCACACATGTGTGAGCACGCCCAGAGTCAGGACAAATCTTTGTAGATCATACAAAGATTTGTCTCGTGTGGGGATCAAACCCACTACACCAGCGCAGTCGAAAGCGTCGAGGCGTCCGCTTTAACCACTACGCTAAACTAACTCTTTTTCAAACACCGGCCAAATGCATATCGCGTTTATGCAAAATTTTAGCTTTCTAGCACTAACAGTCTCGAGTTCTCGACGTTATATCTCAGACAGACAGACAGACAGACATAGTAAAACTATAAGGGTTCCTAGTAGGTACTACGGAACCCAAAAGATACATAAAGCAAAGCGGCCGTCGCGTCTGCCTGTCTGTTTGCGATAAGATTAGATATTAGTTTATTTGGTTCAAAATACAGGTGACATTTATTATAACAAAGGGAAATTACTTGCCATTTATATCTAACATGTATAGATAAAGAATCTGTGTCTGAACAAGATACTATAATTAAACTGTGATACTAACAAAAAGAGTTGGAGACCGTAGGACTGCATAGTCAAAGGTCTCGTGTTCGAATCCACGGCATACACCTCTGTCAATAAATCGTTAAGATTCGTCTTTCCGAAGATATGTGTGTATTTATCAAATAAATTATCGCTTGCTAACGGTGAAGGAAAACATCGTGAAAACAACCTGCATGCCTGAGAGTGCCTAAAAAGTGCTCGATGGTGTGTGAAGTCTATCAATCCGCACTTGACCAGCTTGGAGGACTATGGCCTAACCCTTCTCATCATGATAAGAGGCCCGAACCCAGCAGTGGGACATGTATTAGATACAGGGCCGCTAATAATATTACTTATTAATCTTGATAGGCTAGATTGTAATGTAAATAAGATATCAGAAATTTAATAATTGATTTATTATATTAAGAAAAAAGTAGTTTAGGCGCTACGGTGGAACATACAAACATATAAACATACAAATATACGTACATAGACTGCCAAAGTCTTCGCCGTAGTCGAGTAAAAACACGAAATAAACAACTAAATGTGTGCCCATTATAACGTATTTAAGCTGAAAACTAGTGTAGTATAAACAGCATGAGGTAATTTAATAGCTGATTACCATAGAAATCTTAATAACTAGTCAATAGAAATGCTATCGACTATCTTTTAACACTGGGACGCATGTCGCCGTTTTTCAAATACCACTTTTTGTATTCCTGCAAACAAAGTTATTCTTTTTGGCGATGACATTAAGACGACAATTCCTCAACTCGCACTTATGTTCGATTAGACAGATGCGCTTGTATTCCTGCAAACAAAATTATTCTTTTTGCGATGACATTAAGACGACAATTCATTAACTCGCACTTATGTTTGACTTGACAGATGCGCGGCGACAAGGTCACGCGTCTTTGACATTTCTATTGCCTTATTATTAAGATTTCTATGCTGATGATTACAAACACAATCAAGAAATACAAAACGATTTATTCCACTGGCCAACTAACCTTTTTGCTAACCTACTTTACCTTTGCCGTGGTTAGAACTTGTCTAGTTGTCTGAACTAGTCTTAAGTGCTGCCAAATCCTAGGCATTGCTCGACAGTGATGGGTGCTGACATTTTATATCTAGTATTAAATCGTTTCATGTTTGAAGTCGTTTATTTGTATCTTCAGGTGTGTCTTGTAAATGACTTTTCTCTGTGTTTCAAAATATAATGTAAAGTTAACGGTAGAATGAAGTCACTAGAACGTTGCCTATGTAAAGTAAATGTAGTGGTTTCCTAGAGAGCGGTGATCGACATAACGTAACACGTACTAATCGTGTTACGGCCATAATATTACGGCCGCATTATTCCACACCGCTTTCCTAGGAAACTGAAGCTTAAGAGACAGACTCTAAGAGAGACCTAAATATCATGTTATGTTAGTTGCTCCTTTTGTCCGACCCGACAAGCGAATCTGAGTCCTCGCGGTAGAAGGCCGCAAATGCTAACTACTAGACCAACGTGGCAGACACAATAAAGATATACAAAACGATTTAAAAGGTTATAAGGTTGCCTGGCAGAAATCACTATTAGTGATAAAGGCCGCCCATTGTACTGTTATCACTAGAAATAAGTTAATATTGTAAACTCCAGGTGTACAATAAAGTGTATAATAAATAAATAAATAAACATTCCACAGCCCAAATAACCTTGTGGCTAACCTACTTTACCTGTGCCGTGGTCTAGCTGAGGATCTTGTCTAACTGTCTGAACTAGTCTTAAGTGCTGCGAAATTCCAGGCATTGCTCGACAGTGATGGGTACCAACTGATAGACATTTTACATCTAATGAGAACCCACCACCGTTTTATATTTGAAACTTTTAAGACGTTTATTTGAATACCTTTTAACTTGTTATTGATTATTTTATAGCATTAAGCTATGCTTAACAAATAATACAAATTATAGGTGACGTCATGTAATGACGTAACATACAGTTGAGAAATTTAAGGTCCTGACATGAGGGGACCGTAGCTTAGCGGTTAAAACGGCTGCCCGATATGCAGAGGTCGCATAATTTTCAACAGTTTCTTAATATAATTTTAGATCTTGTTGAAGGCTTTTTCTCTGTGTTTAAAGATCACTATTAAGTGATGAGTACTTGTTTATAATGCCAACCACTATACTTATTGCTATGTTAAAAACATGCAATTGTTATGGCAGATAGAATGCCGGCAATCTGAGATGTTCAGTAATAGTTATTAATAGCTTATTATTGTCACTGTTAATTACTTCGTACGTGTTAAATAATAATCGTATCTTATATCTAATCTAATATACTTAAGTTATTATTCACCTAACGTAATACAATTATGGTAAAGCGATCGACTTATTACAGCGAGCTCATACATCCAGAAATTCAGATTCTTAAAATTCATAATCTGAATTTTAGTGTATGTGAGTTCCCTCATAGAAATGTATAGAAACATATTATAAATTAATAATCTTAATTTACATCTGGGTGAGCCCGCTCTTAAGCTGGATTCATATTTGTATACTTGCCCGATCCGATCACCGTATCCGCATCGCCGATCGCCATATCACGAATCGAAATTTTAGACACTTTTATAAAAAAAACTGCTCATTACTTGAACAACAAAAATTTGTATGGTGTGAAAGAATGTGAAATGCTATTTTGAACATAATCGGTACTGCATCTGGAATTCTGAAACGTCGCCGCGGCAAAATATCGCGTCGTGCGAAAATGGCCTTAGCAAAAATGTATTACATCATTTTTCAATTTTCTGAAGTACATGTAGTAAAGTATGTACTCCACTCGAAAAGGAAATTATGCCATCTTTATGATTATCAGTTATTGAAATAGGAGTGCAATTAAGGGTAAATGACGTTCAACATTGTATTAATATGGATAAGTCTTCTAGGACGCGGGTTTTTATTACTGATTAATAAATACATCATATTTTCTTACTAAAACATAAAGCTAGTACAGTGTCTGAAGCAAAATACTTTTAATTATATTGCTAACAGGATTAAATAAAAGTGAAACAAAGCAGATTCATAATCCCCTTTAATACAATTTTCGTATACCTAGACATTTTACAACTCCTTAGTCTAAATTCGCTTGTTCCATCAACAAATGTCAACCTTATCATCTTTGACAATTTCAAACGAAATATTTGCCAAACGGGTCATATATTAACTTTGCTGTTAATACATTATTAATAAAATGAAATCAATTTTATTATTATTTTTTCACCACACCAGCACGAAAAAGATCGTTTGCTTGCGAGAATTCAGTGAGTAATAACGCTTATTACTCACTAGTGAGGCAAAGTGAATCCTTCCAATGAATAGGCGCTAATAAAAACAAAACAGCCACCATGTAGGTTATAACCTACATGGTGGCTGTTTTGTTGTTTGACATCAATTTTATTTAAAAACTACAAACGATACGTTTTAAATAATTTTAAATTATATTAATACACGCTTATTTAGTATTTTAATGTTTTTATATTCGTGATGAACCATTAAATTTAATAAAAAATAAGTATTTAATATTAGACTCTATACATAAATGTTAAGGAACAAACTTCCAAACGCATTCTTAAAAAAAAAGTGTGTCTGTGTCAGTGTCATTCATCGCAGGGAACTTTAAATTCTTTTCAGTTTATGTTTAATTGTTGACTACAATTTTTAACAAAAAAAAAGTGAATCAAGTGATAAAGAACTTTGTGGAACTTCAGAATAGTTGAAACAACTTGCTAGTAGAAGCAAGTTAGAAGCTAGTACACAGAAGTTTGCTTTTTACCAGAAAAATAACGGGAGAAGTTTTTGAAAGCATACGTACACATTTAATAAGTGGCGACTTTCAGAAGGCGCTAAATCGCATTCTGAATCGGTATTCTCTACTGTCGTATTACATAGAATTATCCAAAGTTAAGCAATCGAGTACGAGTTTATTTAAATCTTAATATTTTCTCACTGGAAGAGGTGAAAAGTTTTGTATGTAACGCGTAAGAAAAATTTAACTTCCAGTTCGTGACCTCTTAAATCTCTCACTTGCGAAGTAGTCTTTATTAGAATCACTCGCTACGCTCGTGATTTAATTCAAGACTACTTCGCAAGCTCAAGATTTAAAATTGGCACTCACAACAGAAATATAAACTTTTTCTCACTTGTACCATAAATAACTATTAAAAGGCACGCGCTATATTAAACGTTGGCAGAAGTCTGAATTTCGTTAACTTTTTAAATATTTTGTTTAGAATGAATATAAATTACAATTATTCACTTTCTCAACATTTATTTGAATATATATTCTGTGATTTAAAGGTCCATATCCATATTACGATAACGAAATCGAATCCTGTGACATTACTGTTCCGATTACTGATTAATATATAATGCAGTGAAAATAATGTTGATTATCATTTGTAGAACAGACTTTGACAGAAATTAACGTGATAAAATGTTTAATTTAAAATCTTTGACTATTTTTGCACTTTTTTGTGTAACATTTTCTAGTAAGTATATATTTATATTTATATGTTTATAGTAATGTATCATTATGATATGTTTTCAGTCTTAACTGTTCTGCTTTTTATTTGAACAAATAAACTAATAAATTAGATGCATTGTTTTATAAATTTTAATCCTAATGTAACTAAATTCTGTGTTTATTTTCCAAAACTAAACTGTTCAATCGATTATTGAAAGTTTGTGTGGAACAAGTCAAAATCAAGTCGAATTTTCAACACCCCTGCGATACAGAAAATTGTCCTTGTGCATCAAACGTTTATAAAACAAAATTAAAAAGAACCGAAAATATAAATCTCGTTCACCAACCTAGGAAAATTACTGGTACCGACCAATGATTTATACATTTATTAAAAAAAAAAGAATTAACACTAAAATGTAATTTCAGGTGCAGTTAGATTTCGATGTGATTACAACTACACTGAACTAGGATGGTTCAAATATTACGAGATCCCGGCGACTTGGCGCGATGCTCGGCTAAGGTGCCGCTTTGAAGGTTTGTGAATTATTTCTAAAAAACATCACCCGCCACTATCGCTATCTCTTGGGCACAATTATTACAGACCACATGTTTTTACTGAAAGTATTCATACGGCATAAATCTAAAATAACATTATCATCCCATTCGAGTATCAATCCCAAAACTTAGAATAATCAATTAGAGGGAAAATCGCATCCTCACTCACGGTGCGATTAATAAGGAAGGGTGATTTATCTGGTTTCAAACAACTCTTCTGCCTATAACCATGAAAGTCAGGTAATTTTTAAACATACTATTATGTGTGTACTATAATAATCTTTTATCTACAGATGCCATATTAGCTTCACCTACTTCAACAATAATGAGAGCGATGCTGACAAGATATATTCGTAATCGCGATATCTTCACCGGGATTCACGCTACATTCTCTAAAGGAAACTTTCATACAATAGATGGTGAGTTCTGCAATCTGTGCATATTTTTTTTAAATTGATTTGTTATAAATAAATAAATCCATCGACAGCAAGCTGATGAGCTAGGCACTTAATAGAAATGTAGTTCTTCGGACATTCATGTAGATAATATATCCGATTTTGTTCACAGGTATTCCATTAGAAAATATTCCTAGCGAATGGGCTAACAACGAACCTGATAATAAAAATGACGCAGAGCGTTGTATCTCTATGAATAAGAATGGAAAAATATCGGATGTAAGATGTGAGGATCCTCTGCCTTACATCTGCTTCAGACGATACACAACTAGAAACACCAATTTCTGTGGCACAACCGATCCAGGTAAAAAAATATCTTAGCATTAAAAATACTAATCTTTAAATTCTAGAAAGCAACTTTTCACGACTTCCAATACATAAGTCGTTATAGTGAATTAAAACCAATGATGAGCCTAAACTTGTTAAATATCGTATAAAATATAATATTTTTCTTCCAGAATACCGCTTCGATCACCGAACAAATAAATGCTACAAATTGCATACAAGCCCACGAACGTTTGAGCGGGCCCACTTCGTCTGTGAGGCTGAAGGCGGCCATCTTGCCATTATAAACAGTGACGTAGAATCGACGGTCCTCCGAGAACTCTTAGCGCAATATCCTCAGAATCAATGGCTTGGTACATTCTTCTGGAAAGAGGGTGCCTACATAGGATTCAGCACTTGGGACGAAAGCGCAGACTATACAACACTAGAAGGTATGTTACTGTGTGTGTATACCGGCATTTGGATAGCGTATGGCCTCAGCTACATGCTGACAATAGGACGGTTAAACGACTATCAAGTATGCATCTCTTCGGCTAAGTGTATAAACTTGTCTAATGACTAAGCAGCCATTGCCACCGGAGTCCTGAGGAGAAGAGTAATCATTTTTTTTCAATTCTTCCAGGTCAGTCCCTCCAAGAAGCCGGCTTCGCTAAGTTTTCTAAAAACCAGCCAGACAACGCCACAACGGGAGAGTATTGCGGGTCTGTCCTCCGGGACGGCCTGCTAAACGATATATATTGCGAAAATCATTACGGTTTCATCTGTGAAAAGAAACCAGATGTCCCTCGATTATGCGATAGTCACTGAACAATGACCAGCACTTTGTTCTTCAACTGTTTGTTTAATATGAATTAATAAATATAAAAATAGCGTGTGATGAAAGGGGTTGAAGTCGCCACCTACTGGTCTAAAACAGTATAATTTAACAAGCCATTGACACGACAAGAAGAAGAAGCGTGTGATAATCACTAATAATGTACAGTCGGCCAATGAGTTAGCTATGCAGGACAAAAACTTCCAAGTCATAATAAAGACTTACGACACCAGTTATACTTGCATATCTATTGCAGTCAGTTTTTACTAGGGCGTAGAAGTTTTTGACCTGTATACCTAATTGTTTGGCCCACTGTACTATTATAATAAATTACTATAATAGTATTATTGCCTTAGTGGTTCATTGGTTAGCGAAGGGAATTCACAATAGCAGCATGGAGTTATAATTGTGCCAGGTGGGTTGTGGGTGTTGTACACCTGCTTGTTGCTTAATATGAATCAATAATATAATATATAATGTGTGATAATAATGTACTATTACTTAATTATAATAATAATTTCTATAGTAATATGCTTGACTACATAAATGGTTGAAGCGGTATTTAATAAATAAAAATAAATAATTAAAATAATTGGTTTTCTTTTATTTTTCATGCAGAGAATTAGAACTTCGCCATAAAAAGCAATACTGGCTGCTGGGTAAATATTCCACGTTGTCAGTACATACTAAAATACTTATTCGACTGCAACAATTAAAAATCTGCAATCCATCTGCAAAAATTGTTTGCGTCATTTCATTTTACTTTCAAGTGCAGTAATCAGATCATGTTCCACCTATTAAAGTACTGCACTCGAAAATAAAGTGAGTTGACGCAATGTTGATGATTCAAAATTATTATGTAAACAAACACTAATTATCTTTTTTATTCATTTGAAGCAATATTTAGCAATACTGCATTAAATATTTTATAAAGTTCAGTATAGTTTTGCTTTGCCTTTTTGTATTTTATAAAGTACTAGCTTCCACCCGCGGCTCCGCCCGCGTGGTATGTCAATTAAAAGTAGCCTATGTGTTAATCCAGACTATAAGCTACATGTGTGCAAAATTTCATCGAAATCGACCCGGTAGTTTTGGCGTGAAAGAGTAACAAACATCCATACATACATCCATACTTACAAACTTTCACCTTTATAATATTAGTAAGGATTAAGGTTATGTTTTTCAGTATTTTTGTTGAAGTTATGTAATGTTACTATTAGTATAGTTAGATTTAATCGGACTGACATGTACATAAATGTATAAAAGTCCTTAAAAATAAAGATTAAAAAAAAAACAAAAAAGTATTAAGGTTGAAAAATTAAAAATCCAGCAGGATTTGAAGGTTCGTCTAGGTAAGGTATATTATTCCTGCCTGGGAGGTGCAGCGACGGGAACTCACCGCTGTGATAGGGAACGACCTCACGCTGCCGGCCGTGTTTCAATTCATGGGCAGCGCGAGGTCGTGGGAAGCGGTCGCATCCTTCTGCGAGGAAGTTATCTTGCAGAAGGAGGCGGCGGAGCGGATCAGGGAGGACTCACTCCTGGCTGATCCGCTTCGTCGCCGACAAGCTGGGCGGCGAAGGCGCGCGTACGCCGCGAACCAGATGCCGCCCTAAGCGAGGCCGCGGGCGGAGGAACGGGGACCTTTTTCCACCGACTGCTGACGCCTTCCGCGACGCTCGCCGTCTTACCAACCTACGGCGACGCATGACACACGGCGCAGGCAGGTTATTTTAGTGGGTGCAAGCCCCACACTACCCCACCGCCTTCCCCGGGTGGTAGAGTGTGCGTCAGGCATTATTCCCCGCTAAATAAAAAAATATAAAAAAATGTAAGGTATGTTATACTTATAACGCTGGCATAGCCACGGTTAAGAAACTTGCAGCATACCAATCCAAGGCTGCAGATTTAAATATTGTAATATAACACGTGGGAGTGAAATAATTGTAACTCTATATTAATTCTAAACATATTATAGTTATATAGAGCACATTTAATGTTAAAAATATGTGAAGGATGATTCCCTTAAAGTTTCTCCATGACCGTCCGTCTGGTTGTCCGTCCGAGGCATAGCGACTAAATGGTTCATGCTAGAAAGCTGAATTGCATTTTATGCATATTATTACAATGTTTAAAATAATAATAAAATTATTTATTGACATAAAATATTACAATCACGATATGGATCCTCTGACCCCTATAAGGTGTCAAAAATTAATACGGCAATACGGATACGGTGATCGGAACTCGCAAGTGATACAATTGTGGACCCAGCTTTAAAAATGGATAGCTTCACCGAAAACTCATTAGGTTAAGCCTACACACTTGGTTACAATGTCTGCAGAGGGTACGGTTACGATCTCAGTGAGTACCCGACCTTATGTTAAGACAAACTTAAGTATTAAAGATAAGTTAAATAAGATAACATACTATTCAACTAGTACGAAGTTATCAACAGTGACAACAATAAATTATCATTACTAAATGGATGGCGTATAACAATGAGCACAGCTTGGAAAATTTATTTTAAAGGTATATTTATCTATTAATTATATTTTATAATTTCCATTGTTATTATCATGACGTTTCATTTTACATTTTTATTGTTTTTAATTAACGCACCAACCGCCCATAACTTTGCTCACTTACTTGTCCATCCTAAGGTTGCCTGTAAGAAATTGCTTAGGACCGACTATTGAGCAACATAAATTTTAAGTGCATTTGTTTACAAAATAACCTTTGTTAATATTGGTGTACAATAAAGATTACTCTATCTATCTATCTATCTGTATTTTTTTTTGATTACATCCAGTTTAAATCCATATCTAAATTCTGTTTCAAATCTGAGAGACAACAATCGAGCTCCCAGATGTCAAATACACAAATAATGATACCAAGTAGGATATTTGACTTAAAGAAGACTTTATTTTAAATTAAGAAACAATTTAAACTACATTCATAGATTCTTTTAGATATATGTTTTTAAACTTTCGCGATTTGAGAACATTTTTCAAAAGTTAGACAACGGGTCTAAATCGCGTAATTATTATAAAGGTAAATAAATACCTATGCTCGACGTTTCGAATGACTTGCATCATTCTTGGTCACGAGTTCACTTTTAGATATGTTTACACGACCGGGAATTGAACTATACTCGCTCGATAATCTATTAGATTAGTAAATCTGATTTTGGAACAGAATCTAGTCAAATTATATAAAAAATCATGTCACAGTCATCAAATACCTCCGAAACGGCTTGACCGTTTGCAACCTAGAAAGACGCCCAATGTTGAGCAAAGGTCAAAGCAACTTTTGTCACACCTGACGGTCTTGAGCCACAAGCATCCATTTAATTCCGGCTGTCTTGTCTATCTACGAATGTGATTAATTCAAAAAAATATTAGTAATGACCGGTGATTATGAATAATTACTACATGATTCGCTAAATGTGATTATAATATTGTAACTTCTAATTGATTATTTTTATAGCATTTAGCTATGCTTAGCAAATTATACTAAGAAACAGTTGAAAAAGATATGGGAGCGGCAGGATTTGAACCTGCGACCTTACTGCACACCGGGCAGCTTTAGGGTTCTGGTAAGAGGCGACCGTAGCTAGATGGCTAAAGCGATTGCCCGGTGCCAAATCTTTTTCAACTGTTTCTTAGTATAATATTGAAATTTTCACTTTTGCCTGTAATCAATTTTATCAATCTAGTCCTTGGCAAACAATTCGATTTTGTCACAATAAAACCTTATCAATCCGAGTTGGAAATTATTATATAATAATAAACTTTAATATTATGTAGAATACAAAAAGGCTAAAATTTGCTTTAAAATATTACAAGTAACTCTTCTGTCAATAACCACTTTGGTATGATTGACTAAACTATGTTCCTAGACTTTACAAACTTTTATACCTGAATCATTTATCTACAGATGCCATGCTAGCTTCACCTACTTCAACAGTAATGAGCGTATTTCTGACAAAATCAATGCTCAATCGCGATATCTTTACCGGGATTCACGCTTCATTCTCTAAAGGAAACTTTTATACAATAGATGGTGAGTTATTCTCTTAAATATTTTTTTTATGTGTATATATAAGAATATTTAATATCTATTAACATCTTTATCAACAGGAAAATATACATATTGGAACTTAAATTAAAAAAGTCTAATAACTTAATCAAAACTTATTAAGTCAGTGCCAGAAGGCCGCTTACCCAAAATGCTGGCAGCAATACCGCGTTGTATTGCGATACTAAATCGCTGGCCGAAATATAAGCCAGCATTTCGACAACAAGTTGCCTCAGTTAGACGCGCTCACAACTCTTAAATTAAATTGATTTTTAATAATTAATCGTACTACTTATACGATTTCAGTAATGTGTCATATTCGAATTTATGGAGGGTACCTAACATAAATATTTTGACAGGTATATCACTGAACGATATCCCTAGGCAATGGGCTGATAACGAACCTGATAACAAAAATTACGAAGAGCGTTGTATTTCTATGAATAAGAATGGACAAATATCGGATGT
This sequence comes from Hypena proboscidalis, assembly GCA_905147285.1. Taxonomy (NCBI): domain Eukaryota; kingdom Metazoa; phylum Arthropoda; class Insecta; order Lepidoptera; family Erebidae; genus Hypena; species Hypena proboscidalis. The sequence continues at coordinate 19,111,603 of LR990130.1, read as the reverse complement.
AAGATGTGAGGATCCTCGGCCTTACATCTGCTTTAGACGATACACAACTAAAAACACCAATTACTGTGGCACAACAGATCCAGGTATACTTTATATCTTAAATTTTAAAATTCACATAGAACAATCTTGTAAATAGCATTTATTTTATTTTAATTTTGATTACGATTTTAATTTTGATTTTGACGTTAATTTAAATTTGGTTTTTATTCTTTGTTATATCATTATTTAAATTTGTGTATTTTAATTGACTTGCATTTTATTATTATTTAAATTTGATAATGATTGCCCAACTATATTTCTAATTTATTAATTGTGTATTTTAATTGACTTGAATTTTAATGGTAATAATTTTTTTCAAATTTTATTTTATTTATTTTTAATCTTTAATTATTATTGTAAACTTTAATTTTGAATATTAGTTTTAAATTTTAATTTTCTTGTAACTTTTTACTTTACCTCAATTTTTATTGTTATCAGTCTATCGCTTTTTAAAAAGTAATTATTAATTTGAATTTTGTTTTTATTTTGTGATATTTATTTTATTTAATTTTTTGTAATCAATTTTATATCTATTTTAATTTATTTTATTGATTGTGTATGCCAATTAATGTAAATGTATTTTATATGGGTTATTTTACCTGAAATAAAAGATTTATTATTATTATTATTAAATAGTTTTTGAAGCACACTTTCAGCACTTCCAATTCATTAGTTGTTTAAGCCGAGTCATAAGGCCCCCAAATTCGTTAAACTATTTAACTATTCACCTTCAGATATTATTGTGATTAGTGCGATTCACTGGTGGGCTGGCTAGTGCGTGAGCAGGTGAGGAAAACTATGGTGAATCAATGTTTAGCCTAATAGTTTATGAATTTTGGAGATAGGTAAGCGCCGGTGACCGCACGCGGCAGCGTCGCACTTGAAAGAAAACTCAGTCATAAGGCAAAGGTACAGGAGGATGAAATGTCTTTGGTGGACTTCATTCTACAAAAGAGAAAAGTGGGAAGTCGCTTCGCCATCATCTTCATTTATCCCAGACAGCCTTTATTGATTATTTAAATGACCACAATTTAGCATAGGTCACAAGAATATGTCAAATAAACAAAATATATTATGTAGGTATATATGTCAGTATAATTTATCTTTCAGAGTACCGCTTCGACCAGCGAACAAATAAATGCTACAAACTGCATACAAACCGACGAACGTATTCGCGTGCCCATTTCGTCTGTGCTGCTGAGGGCAGCCATCTTGCCATCATTAACAGTGATGTAGAATCGACGGTCCTCCGAGAAATCTTCGCACAATATCCTATGAATGAAATGCTTGGTATATTCGATAAAAGTTGGGCCTTCATAGGATTCAACAATTGGGGCGAGAGCGCAGACTGGACAACACTTGAAGGTATGTTACCGGGCGTGTGTATTCCGGAATTCGGGTAACGCATTGCCTCAGCAACACCATGCTGATAATAAAACGGAGATAATGAATGTCAAGATGAGTTTTAGAGTAAAAATGAATGTCTTAAGCTTATTGAACTAATAACTCGTAAAACTTTTTTCTTGACACATTGGATTTTTTCATTTATTCCAGGCCAGTCCCTCCAAGAAGCTGGCTTCACTACGTTTGCTCCAGATCAGCCAGATAACGCCACAACGGGAGAGTATTGTGGATCTGTCTCACGGAGCGGCCTGCTGAATGATCTATGGTGCGAAAATCATTTCGCTTTCTTCTGTGAAAAGAAACCAGACTACCCGCGAGTATGCGATAGTCAATGAACAGAAAACAGCATTTTGTTCTTCAACTGTTTGTTTGATATGAATTTATAATTTTAATAAATAAATTACTATAATAATATAAATGCGTCGATGGTCTAGTGGTTATCGTATGCGCCTCTCACCGCGACGTCTCAGGTCCGATTCCCGGGTCGGGCTATTTGTGTACTTTCCATCCGGGAATTCACATTAGCAGCACGGTGTTAGTATTGTGCTCAGTGGATGGCGATAGGCTCACCCCCTATCCCATGGGACTTAAACATAACAGGTAAAACGTGGGTGTTGTACACCTCTGCCACACCCTTCTAGGCGTGATGTTATACATGTGTGTATATAACAAAATAAGTTAGACAGCCCTCTTGGCTGCAGCCGGGCCTAATTCATTAATTAAATAAAAATTGTTTGTAGAAAAAAAATGATTTATTTCTGTAATAAACCAACTACAGCTTGTGACTGTCTTCTAACAATGTGACTGTAACAATTAAAAATATATTAAAGGAGTCCTTTCAAGTTGAATTACTTTAAAAAATGAATGATGACTAGAAGAGATCGATTTCGAAAGTAGTTAATAATACAAAAACCTTTATAATAATTACTTGTATGAACATGTTACTTGTTTAAATCAGATAGTAATCCCCTTTTAAGTCCAAAATATATTGTAAAGACTAACTACTGATCCCTATTGCGCGTGGCCCGACTCACACTTGGCCGGTTGTTTTATAATTTTAATTACGTTTATACGAAAACATGTTAGCACTATCAAAAAGCCTCAAACTATAGACAACAATATTCAAAATTACAAACTAATTATGAACTTTTTAGCATTATTATTACAGGTCAATTTTTTTAAAGTGTGCGAGAGGAATAATTACGTACGTTTATACGAAAACATGTTAGCGCTATCAAAAAGCCTCAAACTATAGACAACAATATTCAAAATTACAAACTATTATGAACTTTCTAGCATTATTATTACAGGACAATCTTTTTAAAGTGTGCGAGAGGAATAATAACGTCAGTGTCACGTTTGTTGACCAGTGCTATTTATCTTATCAGAAATACTTAGTCATTATCGTACGCAATTCTAATAAAGTTATCAAGTTAGTAAGACGCTGCTGACAGCTAAAAGAACTTAACTAATACGCGGTAGCCAAAGGAAATTAAGTTCTAAGCCTTGGCCAAAAGACCTCATGTCATTTGAATGGGTCACATGAGTTAAGTTCTTCTTGATGCCGCTTCTAGCTTTTGCGTCATTGAATTTTCTTTTTAAATGCAGTACATAAATAGGTGAAGCTAGCATGCCTCATGTTAAGCCAGTTTGTAAAGTTAATATAAATAATGAAAATACTATCCAAGTACTTCTTACTTCCATCATCAGCTCAGCAGCACAAGGTGATGACTATCAGACTGATATCTAATACTCTAGACTCGAAAAACTCGTCAGACGCCTACAAAATTCAAGGTTTTCTATCGATTTCACTGAAATTACATCATTCCTCCTGATTTCCTTCACATGACTACATAAATCAATTAATAATCACAAAACGCTTACTTTCGATCAACTATACCTAATTAGAAAATAAATTATTTATATACAATAATATACACACTCACAAAAAAATAAAATATAATATTTACAAAACTAAGAGCATCAAAAACTCCTTCTTAACGATGTCAACCGGAGACATCATGCCCAGAATGCTGGCAGCATTGCCACGTTGTATGGCAATGCTTATTCTTTGAGCCAAATAATAACCAGCCAGTTCACGAGTCGCATCGATAAGTCTTTTTGATGTTTCTTTAAAATGCAGCCGGGCGCTCGGATCCCATGGCCTTAAGGTTTCGACACCAAACGGCTCAAATATATATTATATTATTATATTTCGCACCTCGGTATTAATAATAATAAATAACAGTAAAAATTGGGTGTAAATACCGTTTTTACCTTTCAACATCAGCTCAGCATCATTAGATGTTGACTGCTAGATGCAGACATCTAAATAACACATCACAAAATATACGAAAATTACGGTAAAAGTAATGTTACGATCTTCCTGACTCGATGTCAATGGGATTTTAAGCAACTTCAATACATTACCACGCAACGATATATAGATAGATAGATAAAACTTTATTTGCATACCATTCCATTACAAACTAAAGAAAACTATTAAAAGGCAATAACAATATACCATACTATTTTAAAAGAAAAAAACCTTCAATTAATTGACGAAGTGATTGTTTTACACTCATTATCATCAAAATATGCGCCAAATACTTCACGCCTCCTTTTTTTAAAGTCGGTTCAAATAGATCTTTTCTCTCGCGTTGCATATCTATGCTAGGCAGGCAGGCATGGTTAAGTATCTGTTTACGACGAAGGGTTATATATATAGTAAGTAATAAAGTGAAAATAATGTCATTTATAATAGATTTGCTCTCAAATTAACGTATCAAAATGTTGCATTTAGAACGTTTTATTATTTTTGCTGTTTGCTGTTTACCATTATTAGGTAAGTAATTACAATTTTTTTTTAATTTTATTTTATTTAATCCTACACATACCCAAAACACGTATACTTTACGGTCGCTGTGGCAAATACTCATCTCAAATATTAAAAAAAAATACCTAATAATTTCAGGTGCTGTTCAATTTCGATGTGATTACAAGTTCACTGAACTAGGATGGTTCAAATACCACGAGATCCCGGCCACTTGGCCCGATGCTCGACTAAGATGCCACTTTGAAGGTAATAAATAAATAAATAAATAAATATAAATATTTCACAACTCACACACAACGCCATCTAGTCCCAAACTAAGCAGAGCTTGTAATATGGGTACTAGAATAACTGATACTAATACATATATACTTTTCTTTTGTAAATACATACTTATTATACATAGAAACACCCAGACTAAGACAAACCCCCATGTTCATGCACACAAAGAATTGTCTTAAGTGGGAATCGAACCCACGACCTCGGCGTCGCAGGCAGGTCGTGGGTCTACTTGCATGCTAACTATTTTCTATTTACTTAATTCTTACTTTCATACTATTGCATATATCATCTAATCACCCACTGTTATCTGTTATATTTTTAGGTCATATGTAGTATAGGGTCAGTTTACCTATTGCCAACTACTCAGCTCAATTCCAAACATGCCGATATTTTCCTTATTAAATAACTCTTTTTACCGATCTGAGGATCATAGCCAAACCCTCAAAATAAGCGGTCGCATACACTACCGCTTAGCCACGAGGATATCAGATTTTGCTAAAATGTTTTTAATTAAATCCATTATCAAAACTCTCTCTCTAATTGATTAAGGACTCTCCTATTTTCATTTCAAACAACTCTTCTGACAATTATTACTATCCAATAACTTTTTTTTAATGGTTTGCTAAGATTTTTTTAGCCTCTAAACTACACGTAGATTGTGATGTTTTTCATCCATTCAATCTTTGCCCAACAGGAGGCATGTTAGCTTCACCAAGTTCAACACCAATGAAAACGATGCTGTTGAGATCAATTCGCTATCGTGATATCTTTACCGGGATTCACGCCTCATTCTCCAAAGGGAACTTTTATACGATAGATGGTGAGTAACTTATATCCGTGTATAATTTACATAGTGTAGAATTTAATTAGCTCTATCCCATTCCAATTAAGAGCCATCGATAGCTAGCTCATCCTTTTTTTCGTACTTTGACGATTGAAGATTATGGATTATCCCTAATATGAACATTTTCACAGGTATACCATTAGACGATATTCCTAAAGAATGGGCTGAAAACGAACCTGATAATAAAAATGACGAAGAGCGTTGTATTTCTATGAGTAAGTTGGGAAAAATATCTGATGTGAGATGTGAGGATCCTCGGCCTTACATCTGTTATAAACGATACACAGATAATAACGTAAATGTTTGTGGCACCTCGGATCCAGGTAAATATTTCATGTTAGCTTTAAAAATATTACGTTTATAAGTTTCGTCTAAAGAGTACATTTAAGCAACTTCAATACATTGTTCGTTAAATCAAATTAACAAGATGAACCCTAACTCAATAAGTTTACTAGTTAATAGTTATAGAGGTCATCATTCCATCTTCAGATAATTCAAACATTATTAGACCCTTGATGGCAATAGCATTAACGGCTAGTCCAAATAAAATGAAATCAGGACAAACTTGAGTAAGTCACTGAAGAATTTCACTGTCTAGGCCGTGGCTCATCAGATGAACTCCAAAAGATCTCCATTATAACAAAGAAAGATGTTTTTGTTTGTATCCAAAAATCTTTGGGACTATTGGACCGATCTTAAAGAAAATTCGTGTGGAGATAGCTCAAGACCCTAAAAACAATAAAGGCTATATATTTTATCGACGTACCACGTGGGCGAAGCCGCGCACGGATGCTAGTTATTTATATGGGGACAGCTAAGCGACAGTGACCCTGTACCCAACTACGACATATGTGAAAACATAGTGGTCTACTATGGTTGAGACTGTTTTACGAAAATTGCAACGTTTGTGAGAAAGTGTGCATCCACATTGCCAGCCTAGCGCGGTTGCGACAGCGGGCGCGAAGTATCAAACATATGAAAGAACCGCCGTTTGCGTCCATAGTGTAGTGACTAAGGCGGGCGCCTAGTGCGACAGACCCGAGCGAGATAGTGCGCGTAATTTTTTAAACGTTCCTATCCGCGCGTTATGGCCGCACTACGGGCCTAGTGCGCGAGCGATCCAATGCGCGGGTGGCGGGGGTAACGAACCAGTTCGGTCTTGCCGCTCGGCGTGTGCGCGTCTGTTTGTTAAATGCGAAAAATGGCGGTAAATACTGAATTATTTATAAGTGCAATTCAATCAAAACCACCTATATGGCAAAGCAAATAACTCCCATCTCAGGATCGGACTATCTAGTAAAATTAGCAAATCCTCGTCCATAGTTTGCAACACCTGATATACGTCGTACCGCTACAAGAGCTCGCGCCTCACTGTGGCCACCGCACGCCCCCGCTCGCCGCACCCGCCTCAGGCTCCAGTCACCGCGCATTCACTATGGACGCACACAAAGCATCACATTTCAGCCCTGGCAGCAGATTAACATTAGGGTATTACAAATAAAATAAGTTTAAATCCACGTGCTCACGTAGAATGCTGCTTGTAGGTACAGTGCATATTAATAATTTATTATGTTAACATAAACATAGTTTAAAATGTAAACAACTAGCGACGGCTGCGCCCGTCACTTAAGTCAGTCGTGAATACAAACAGTTTGCGTGAACACGTATCATCTATTATTTATATTCCAATTACCTTACCTCAACAAAATACCAAAGTAAAACCTATATTGGTGACCCCTGTAAACTGTGCTATTTAATAATAGTTAGTTTTTGGAATTTTGGGCAATGGCTACTCCAGTATACTCAGAAGTCAACACACCAGTGATACAAGCACAGGCGCCGAACAATGAGCCACATATCGAGGATGTGTCGGCGTTGGCTAGTATTACGGTTTCCTCGCGTGTTCCTGATTTTTGGGCGGACCAACCACGACTCTGGTTCGTTCAATTTGAGGCAGTTGTAGCAAATCAGAGATTGAGTGAGGCTGCAAAACAAAACTTGGTCATTACGAAGCTGAACAAAAGTGCTATTCAACAAGTAAGTGATTTACTTTTGGCCCCAGCGGAGACTAAAAAGTACGACACGCTGAAAGACAGACTACTACAAGTTTTCGAAGAATCAGAGACTCGCCAGTTCCAGAAACTACTTGGTGAAATGGAGCTGGGAAATCAAAAGCCATCACAACTCTTGAGGCGAATGAGAGATTTGGCACGAGCAAAAATGCCAGACTCGACCCTGCAAATTATGTGGAACAGTCACCTGCCGGCGGCAGTTCAGGCGGTACTGGCGGTCACAGAAGTCAAGGAGTTGGACAATCTGGCGGTGGTAGCTGACAAGGTGATGGAGGCGACCCGTCCAGCAGAAGTGGCGGCGGTGACGTCAAACCCAATCCCCAGGGACACCAGCGTGACGACGGATTTAGCAGCGGCAGTACAAAAACTTAGCCTCGAGGTTGCAGAGCTACGACGTGGTAGGCAATTTCAACGTCGTACCGGGAATATACAATCAAGTTCACACTCTAGAAATGTAAGTAGAAGTCGGAAAGATCCTAATTGGCTGTGTTATTATCACTATAAATTTAGATCCAAATCTACTAAGTGTGTGGAGCCGTGTAATTGGAAAACGACGACGACAATGGAAAATGCGAAGCCGACGGAAAACTAGCGGCGGTACAGCCTGTGGCGGAGGTTTGTATCAATACCTATAATCGCCTATGTGTGTTAGATAGTAATAGTAGACTTAAGTTTTTGATAGACACGGGTGCTAATGTTTCGGTAATTCCGGTTGCTAAAATTAATTCTAACAAACTCGAAAGTGATAGTTACAAGCTGTATGCGGCTAATGGTAGCGAGATACAAACTTACGGTGTACGTAGTTTAGTTTTAAATCTTGGTTTAAGAAGAGCTTTCCGATGGACCTTCATTGTTGCGGCTGTTAAACAACCGATAATAGGGGCAGATTTTTTAACCCATTATAAGTTGTTAGTTGATTTAAGCGCGCGAAAGTTAATTGATCAAGTTACTCGTTTAAATGTTATCGCTTCAGTTGTGTGCCATGACGTATGTGAGTCATTAGTTCAAACATTAATAAATGATAATGTGTGGCATAAATTACTATCAAAATACCCAGACATTACCAGACCAATATCGTTCAAAGAAGTTCCTAAACATTCGGTGTGCCATTATATTGAAACCTCAGGACCACCGGTATACGCTAAGGCAAGGCCACTACCACCGGATAGATTTAAAAAAGTTAAGGCTGAATTTCAGAATATGTTAGAATTAGGAATTTGTCGACCCTCCAAAAGCCCTTGGGCGAGCCCGCTTCACGTGGTACCCAAGAAAAATGGAGATATTAGACCGTGTGGGGATTATAGGCGGCTTAATGCAATAACAAAGCCGGATCGTTATCCCATTCCACGTATAAATGATTTTAAATATTTAATTGCAGGTAATAAGACTGTATTCAGTAAGCTAGATTTAAATAGAGCATATCATTTTATACCTGTAGCCCTTGAAGATATCGAAAAAACTGCAATCATTACTCCTTTCGGATTATTCGAATTCCCACGTATGACTTTCGGTTTGCGGAACGCAGCGCAATCGTTCCAGAGATTTATGGATACGGTAGTTCTTAATGGTCTTGATTTCGTATATAATTATATTGACGATTTGTGCATAGTATCGGAATCCGAAGAAATTCATAAAAAGCATTTAAATGCGGTTTTTCAAAGGTTTAACGAATTTGGTGTCACAATTAACATTTCCAAATGTGTGTTTGGAGTATCAAAATTAAACTTTTTAGGTTATGAGGTGTCAACAGACGGTATTCGTCCACTCGATGATAAGGTACAGGCAATTGTAAATTTTCCGAAACCTGAAAATATCGAACAATTGCGTCGTTTTCTCGGTATGGTCAATTTCTATCGTTCGCATATACCTAATGCAGTGGATAGTCAGGCAGAGTTAAATAGTTATCTGCATAATAGCAAAAAGCGGGACAAAACCGTGATAAAATGGACTGATAAGGCCATCGAGGCATTCGAGAAATGTAAGGTGAGCTTAAAAAGCGCCGTTACATTATCATATCCAATGTCTAATGCTAATTTATCTTTGATGTGTGATGCTTCCAATACAAGTGTAGGCGCGGTTTTACAGCAACAAATAGATACCAATTGGAAACCACTTGGCTATTTTTCTAAAAAATTATCACCTACGGAAATGAAATACTCTACTTATGATCGTGAATTATTGGCTATATATATGGCAATAAGACATTTTAAACATTTAGTGGAAGGTCGGGCATTAACGATATTCACAGATCATAAACCTATGTTGAGTAGCAGTTTGTTTAGCTCTCACAAAGCGCTTGAGATTGATCAGGCGGCAACCGCATTTATCTACAAATAAAGTGTTTTAAGAAAATATGTTAGCTTAACCCTTTAATTACTTATTAAATATTTGTTACTTTTTTTGTTTTAAAAAAGGGGGGAATGGTGTAGGTACAGTGCATATTAATAATTTATTATGTTAACATAAACATAGTTTAAAATGTAAACAACTAGCGACGGCTGCGCCCGTCACTTAAGTCAGTCGTAAAAAAAGGTCAAATAAAATGAAAAATATTTATCTTCCAGAGTACCGCATCGATCTCAGAACAAATAAATGCTATAAACTACATACAAACCCACGAAATTATGCGCGAGCCCACTTCGTCTGTTCTGCTGAGGGCGGCCATCTTGCCATTATAAACAGTCAATTAGAATGGACGGTCCTTCAAGATATCTTCCGAAAATACCCTGCAAATGACATACTTGGTACATTCTTCAGTAAAGACGGCGCCTTCCTGGGATTCAACAACTGGGGCGAAAGCTCAGACTGGAGAACACTCGAAGGTATGTAATGGGGTGTCCTTCATGAGTCACGACGCAAGAGGCAGGCTTTGCCATCAAAAAGATCGCAATGAAAACCACGGCATATCTAGCGGCCAGTTGACAAACGCGTAACGCGTGGGTACTTGTTTTGCAGGGAACCAGGCATCACATCACAAAGACCATGATTTTTTATCAAAATTGCACTGCCCGACTAATCATCAAGCTATAAATTTCGATTGCGCTCTCACATTGCTTAGGCTTCCCGTGCAATGCAAATGTATATCTTGATTTTTAACCATGTGTAAATATGCCCATGATTCGAGAAATAATGACTAAAATTAATAAGGTCATTTAATTTTGTCGCTTGGATTAGCCACCTCAGCCAAACCATGTTTACAATCCTTACAAACAAACAAAAGACACATCGAATAATTCCCATGCCTGTAGTAGGCTTGCGATTTATCACCGTTTCCACGGTCGTTAGGCAACTTACGAAAAAGTTGTCAAGGTTATCTTTTTATAATTTTAGGGCAGTCCCTCCAAGAAGCTGGCTTCGCTAAGTTTGCTGAAGGACAGCCAGACAACTACACAACAGGACAGTATTGTGGATCGATGTATCGCAACGGCCTGTTGGATGATAATTGGTGCGAAGAACATTACCCTTTCTTCTGTGAAAAGAAACCAGACTACCCTCAAATATGTGATAGTCACTGAATAAAGAAATCCAGCGTGGCTAGTTCATTATTAAAAAATATTTTTCATTTTGTTTTACTTTATTTGATAATTCAAGCAATGAAGCCACGTGTAAGGCTGGTTTCAACAGATAAGCCTATATCTGACGACGACAGATGTGTGGTCCTGCCACTTACCACGCATCGGTCGCAGAGGATAGGGTGAGCGGCGCAGCGACATTCCGACACTCCTCTTCCCCTGCGCCCATCACGCCGTAGTAATCAAAGCTGTCCAGTTACAGATTTAAAACAATAAACTAATCAATCAGTTGGCACAAAGTGTTCCTATTGTTTCTACCTAACGTCTATCTATACATTTAAAATCACAGATAAGCAGTCAAACGCTTGCATATACACAGCAACTTCTAATTTCATTTAGTTTATACTCTTTTACTAACGTAAAACTACGTTGAATGTGAATACATTTGGCTTTATCTATCTCGACAACTGTGATAAGCAAACTACAGTATCTTCTACAGTAAAATCGTTTCTTATCCTTCGTCTAATTCTAATAGATAAAATACATTAAGTTTGGCACGCGAGCCGAAGAGATCAATTACCTCAGTTTATCGCGTCCCCAATTTCAGTGATAGTTTTGATAACCTCTGACTGTCGATTTCGTGACCTCGATGTATTTCACTTAAATAATGAATTTGGTTGTAGAACGTCAGTGGACGAGCTCGTGGGGGGCAGCACAGTTAATATTGTTTCCTTTTTAACAGGTAAACTTTTGATATTATTATTGATATTACTGAAAATATATTATTTATGTAGTAAGTTGTAAAACTAACATTAAAAATCTCTTTTAACAGAGCAACACAAGGAGTCTTATTCGAACATTAACAGTTTCTTATTCAACCTTATTAACTATTTATACATTCATTTTATCATTATTACATTTGACTAAATACATTGACATTTTGTCAACGTCAAACAAAACAACTTTCTTCTTAGCTTCTTATACATAAAATCATAGACATAGACTAACAACTAAATTATTAAATAATAAAAGGAAATACATATTTTCTTTACATCTTGTTTAATAGTTATTTATCAAGCCATGTCTAGTTCTAAGTTTGCCATTATCTATAACAAAGTCAGAATGTATCTACGAATATATAATAATATCTTGATCGCTTTCGAAAAAACACTCACCACCATCCATCTCAAATAGTATCCAGTGTGAATCCCTACTATGTTCGAGTATCTCATTTTTACATTCATTCCAAAGTAAATTATAAACACATGTTTAAAATATAAACTTAACTACTAACAACATGTTATTTAGGTCGCCTGAACCAATTCGAACGTTTACACTTACGTTTTCGCTAACCCATACTGAACAGACGTGCCGCGAACGATATGAAACTAACCAAATAAATATAGTATGTACATACTATGTCTCGCGTTGTAAAAGACTTGCCGCGCAATGAAAGACCAGCTTATTCTGGCATTATAATAATAATAATAAATTATTTTATTGCATAAATCAATCAATACAAGCTTATGTGAAGCCCTGGCTTCCGAGGTAGGCATTAAAAATACCTGTGTTTTGGAAGCCAGTGTCCTCTCCCAAATAAGATATTCTTAATATTAATATCATCCATTTTACAGACAATGTACTAAATATATCTTAAACAAGTTATGAGTAAAATTAAATTTCGAGAAAAACTTATTTTTATTTAAATATATTATTTTTAGTTAAGTAGAGTGTGTGTGTGTGTGTGTGAGAGAGAGAGAGAGCTGTAGCTTGATGTGTAGCCGTCTATATATAAACATTTGCAACATTAAATATACTAAGCTTTAGTAATAGACTTTAGCCACAGTAGCTAGACTAAACAGACGCCTGTGTTTACGTTTAGATTAGAAAGGGGCGAGGAGCGAGTGAATATGCGAGGGCAAGAAACCTGTGATCTATTACGTCATTAACAAACCTTTCATGACATTTTAGGGGTAGAGCCTGGCCGGAGGTTTTGGGCCATAACCCCCCTGGGCCTTAGTTGGTAGGTACAGTCGGCCACCCCACCAACGGGTCCCGCGTTGTCGTCGCGGTGGGGCTTAGTACCCGTGGCGCCCTCCACGCCACGGCGAAGCCAAGTGGACCCCAGAGGGGGGCTGCTCCTCGGGTTTTGGGAGTGAAGCCCTTGTGGAGCGGCCCATGTTGCAGGGCCTTTATGGGGGGGCTCTGCAACAGGAGGGCCTGCGGTGTTGGCGTGAGTCGGCACCGCGGCCGAGGAGTTGCGGGGCCGCGGCGGGAGAGGACTGTCGGTGTTCCGTTGCCGCTTTCCCTACCTTCCGCGGTCCCGGCGGGGCCGCAGCCGTCAGTACTGCGGCGTGGTGGGCGGTGGGACGAACATCTGTCTCACCGCGGAGGGCCAGGCCGTCAGATACGAAAGTGTCTGACGGCTTTGCACGCGGCCCTCGGTGCCGGTCCCCCCACATTTTTGGGGGCCATGAGGGGCCTGCCTTGGCGGGCAAGGCCGGGCTGCGGTGTTGGCGCAAGCTGGCACTGTGGCCCGGTGGTTTACGGGGCCGCGGCGGGAGAGGACTGTTGGTGTGTCGTTGCCACTTTCCCTGCCTTCCGCGGTCCCGGCGGGGCCGCAGCCGTTGAACTGCGGCGTGGTGGGCGGCGGGACCGACCACCTGTCTCGCCGCGAGAGGACCAAGCCGTCGGACATGGGGAATGTCCGATGGCTTTGCACGTGGTCCTCGGCGCCGGTCCCCCCACATTTTGGGGGCCATGAGGGGCCTGCTTCGGCGGGCATCGCCGGGGGGGTTGTGGATGTAAAGGCTGTGCCAGATTCCCATGACCCCCCCATCAAGGCGAGTGCGGGAGCACCGTGGGGTTTTAGTGGGTATTCCCGTGCCGTTTACCATCTTCAGGCACGGGCGAGTCCCACATAACCACTCTGCCCTTCCCCGGGGTGGGGTGGTATGCGTAAATGCATTTCCCCACGTACAAAAAAAAAAAAAAAAAAAAAGGTACAGTCGGCCAATGAGTTGGGTATGCAGGGCAAAAACTTCTAAGTCATAGTAAAGACACCAGTTATGGATAAGTGAGTTATATATCTAAATAGTGGGTATATTACACTTATTAAATATGTAATACAAACTTGCATATCTATTGCAGTCAGTTTTTACTACTATGGCGTACTATTTTGCCAAGTTGAACAGTAGATTTTTTAAATTATTAATGAACCTAAAAATAGGTTTTTTTTTGTGACCTCCTGGCTCAAAAGCAGGCCTAACTTGTGATGTTTAAGGTGGCAAAGGTCTCGGGTTCAAACCCACGATACACACCTAAGTCAATAAATCGTTAAGATTCGTCTTTTCGAAGATATGTGTGTATTTATCATATAAATTATCGCTCGCTAACGGTGAAGGAAAACATCGTGAGGAAACATGCATACCTGAGATTGCTCTATAAAGTACTCGAAATCGAGTGAAGTCTACAAATCCACACTTGGCCAGCGTGATGGATTATGGCCTAACCCTTCTCATCGTGAGAGAGGCAGGAGCCCAGCAGTGGGACATGTATTAGATACAGGCTGCTATTATTACATCTTCAAAGTGCAAAACCCGCTAGGGCCAATCCTTTCCAAACATTGTTACAACATACATATCACTTAATATTCCAAGAGTGAGTTAATTAGCGACATCAAACGAAGTCCCATGGGTTCATTCCCATGAGATCCCATCATTGACATCAATACGTGACCGGGCAGTACAGGTCCTGATGAATAATAAGTATTTTTGTGATGCAACTGGATGCAAATTCATAACATCAAGGCTACATCATCCAGAAGGGTGTGACAGAGATGTATTATTACATTTGATTTATTATGTTAAGGGGTTAGGCGATGAGCTTATCACCATCTACCGGGCACAATTCAAACTTCGTACTGCTACTTAGAATTCCCTGACGGTAAAATCCCATTTGTCCGAACAAGGATCAAAGCTCAGAGAAATCACATAAAGCACTTGATAAATAGACTCGTTTTTTATATAAAATATGAAAAATAAACACACAGCCTACAATGTATTTGCTTTTTTATAATTGAGTCCTACGCATCGCATTACTAGCGAAACTTTCCTCGAACACCGCAATGCAAAGCGTGAAAATAGCCTGTAATTTATTTCACAATTGGCCAGGAAGTTTCAAACAGTCAGTTTGATGGTAGAATAGCTCTTGTGAACGAGTTCGATGACGGCACCGTCTCACCTTTAATCTGCCGCCAAATAGTAGTGCTTGCACTAATGTGTTGCGGTGCTGAAATTACTGGCACATCGCAAATTAATAAATAAATAAATAAATAAATAAACATGAATAATATCAAGTAAGTAAGTAATCTTTATTAGTATGAATATGGTACATAATAGATGACTTAAACTAATTACACAGTACCATCATATTCTGCCAATCAAGGCGTGCAAATATTAGTAGGAATATAAAATTTAAATAATTATGATCAGCTGCTTATCTCAGATGTAGCGACGCATCTACAATCTGTTTTTGTGGATTGTTGATGTTCATTGGACAATACGTTCGTTCGCTATATAATGCCGTATAAAATAAAATATTTCCATGAGAAACCATCGTTAAAATCAATACGTGACCGGGTCGAACAGGTCCGGATGAATAAAAAGTATTTTTATGATGCAACGTGTGTGAGGAGGTCGCATTTGGTCTAGTTATTAATATACATAACATCACTTATATATATACTTATACTTAGGAGCCTCCCCGAGTGACGTACACAACGATTCCCTACGTTCCGGCGCACCCTGGGCAATTCGCGAGTTCTCCAAAGCGAATTGGCTAATCCTTTCACCACAATGGCAAGTCAAAATAAATTTTGACTTAGCCATCGACACGACGAAGAAGAAGATCACCATACATTACCCCGTAGACAGAGAATAGTATAGACGACTGATAGCTTCGATCTCCCTCACACAAGACAAAGATAAACTTACGCCAATTTTGTGTAAAAAAACAAGACAGGTGATAAGATTTTTTGTTTCGCCATGCGTGTCGGGTTTTTTGAGCAAACCTTGAGGTTTGCTCAAAACTTTATCAATCAAACTTGACATATTTGACAACGCTGGCAAAATAATTTGGTATTTTTAAATTTTAGTTAGTTTATAGCTATAAAAGTTACGTGAAACCTGAAAAATATTAGCAATTTTTTAACAATTGTGTCTTTATTAAGCATTATTGTAGGAAATATGGTGCGGTGTAGTGTTTTAGGATGTAAAAGTGATAGTAGAAGAAAACTGCCTGAATTATCGTTCCACTCGTAAGTATAACACATTTTGGCCTTTGAATCAAATGCCAGGTTGTATTTTCAATGATTTTATCTTGTGTGAACTATGTTTGTCTATAATTTGATCGACAAAATCATCTAAAATATGAAATTTTAGTATTCATAACCTACTATAAAATATTGTTAGATGTTGTCAAGACTTCCATATTTTTTTCCCCAAAATTGTGGGTAAAATTTTATGTTGCATTTCTTATGATAAATATATCATGTAGTATTTTAGTCAATTTCAATATCTTAATTGCATAACAGTTTCCCGGAAAATATTGATTAAATCCGAAGTGGATTGAAGCTACAGGACGAACAAATTGGGCTCCGAGTAAATTCTCTTAAGTTTGTAGCAGACATTTTGGACGACATGAATTATTAAAAAAAGAGAGTAACTCTTTTGTTAATGAATGCTGTGCCACACAGGTAAATTAATATTTAACCTGTAGGATACATTATATACAGCGTGTATATATAATATTAATTATTATTTGAGTATTTTCAGTTGAGTATTATAGGGGGCTATTTATTTATATATATTACAATATTTGGGTATAGTCAAGTTGAGATACTTTGAATTGATGCGCAACACTGAAAGGAAATCTACGTTTTTTACGGTCCTAAGGATTTTACGTGCAATATAGACTTGAATATTTGATTTCGTTTTAATAAAACTAGCTATGGTCCGTGAATTTTGCTCTGTGGGATTCGTTGATCCTCACGTTTTTACCTGTGGCAGCCGTAACTGCCCGTCCCCGTGCGTGAGTTAGAAAGTATGTTAAACGCCATCTATTTAAACTTTTGCGTAAAGTTACTATTAAAAATTTTACAGTTTCAGGCAAAAGAAGCAGTGGATGAGCTAGCATAGTAATGCCGTCAACGAGTAGCCAAGATTATGTGTCTACTAAACTCAATACTATGATGCCAGCAGTGACTGTTCAAAAACACGCAGCTGAAACGCCAGATGTGAAACTTCCAACATTGGTTGATCGACTTAAATTCAGTCATTACCTATGCAGTATTAACATAACAGTACATTACGCAATATGTTCAATAAACCGAACAATTGTTCTTTATATCTGTTTTATTTTCATATAATAAATACATTTTTCATTTTGGAATTAGTAAATAATATATCTTAATATTTTGGCAAATTTATCCAAAAACTAGGGTAATTTAATTTGCACTGTCGCCACACTGTGCCGAGATTCTCTGTCTCGCTGTTGACCACGTCATTCCCTTATCCAGTACTATCCTTCATCCAAGCATTACCCCGATGTCTGACAGGTGTGTCCTGACAGCAAAATCTCAAAGGATCCCAATTCCAATCATGTAATATCAACGGTGCAGAGACAACAAACACCTATTACCTGAGACATTTTTATTTAAGCAGTATACACACATTGCTTTTACTCCTTTATTTTCTGCTTGAAGTTTAAGATATTGCAACCTTTAATAATGTTGACTAATTTATCTATCAATTTAATTCCATAGCAATATTTAAGCATAGTTTTAGTTGTAATGACTTACACAAAGAATTATTGCCAAAAAACAAACAAATATTGTATGAATTGGAAAAGATGGTGCTCATGAGTTTTCACTACCTCTTCTCGTGATGCAATACCCATCGGAGCTTGGATTGATTTTAATTCAAATTTCTAAGTTGAATTAAAGTCAATCTAAGCTCCGGTGTCAAATAATTTTATTGCAATAAATATTATAATTTAATTAGTTAAGTTTTATTTTATTTTATATTTATTGTATTTTGACTTTTGTTTTGACGTGTTTAAGCGCCCCTTGGAGCCTATGGAAATGAATTATTTTATTTCTGATTTCCGAACGACTCTAAAGCACTAAGAATCTCTAACTATGTTTTTAACAATAGAACAATTTGTATCAAAGATCAAAATATCGACTCCAAAACGCATTCAAATTATCTTCACAGGGGACGCCCCTAAGACAAACAAAGGGTTAATTCTTAATTACACCCCTTCCGAGTCGGAGGTTAAAAACTAAGCCGTTACGGTGCTCCTCCGAAACGCGGAACGTATCATATAATGGAGGTTTTTAATCGCGTCTTAACATAATATATTGTTGTTTACATTTTGTGTTACATATAACAGAACAATAATGTTAACACTAGTTGCGGCCCGGGGTTTTGCTCACTGGTGTTTAATAAAAAGGCCATATTTTTTTTTACAAAATCGATCGATAATAGTTAGTTATGAACTTTTATATTAAGTTATTTTAGTTCTTGCAGCTTTTTGTAATGTAACAAATATTTAACCCATCGGAGCTGGTACTTATCTTAATTTTAACGTAAACAGGTAACACGGTAATTCAAATCATATTTTTTTGATTAGTTGCATTTTAATTTATTTAATCCGTAATCATCGCGTGCTCTGTACCGGTTGAAGAACTTCTTGCCTTCAGGTATTAAGACCACAATTGTGCAGACCCTTATCTTCCCTGTGATCGACTATGGTGATGTGTGCTATTATGACCTGAATGCAGAACATCTCAATAAATACGACCGTCTTCTCAATAACTGCATTCGATTTATTTTCAATCTTCGTAAGTATGATCATGTGTCTACTTATCGTTCACAATTACATTGGTTATCTATTCGTCAACGCCGTAGCTTGCGTGCTCTCACAACCCTGTATTCTTTCCTGATGTCTCCTACTCCTCCTACTTACCTAATGCCCTATTTCCAATATCTGTGTGATAACCACGATAGAAACCTTCGCTCCTCCAATAATCTTCTATTACTATGTCCCTCTCATACTACTGGTTTTGTAAATTCTTCCTTCCCTGTCCAATGTATTCTTCTTTGGAATGCTCTCCCTCTCGAAATTAGGACCGCCACCAGTCGCCTTTAAAATCAAGGTTCGGAATCTTCTCCTCAACAAAAATGAATCGCCACCATAATATTTATTATTATTAGTTCATATATTTATATATATTTTATTTATTAAATATTTACTTATATTTAAGTATTTTGTTATGTAGATATTATGCATATATATATATATATACACACATATTTTCATTATGTATTAATTAATTGTATTGATTGTTAGGACCTTTTATTTCAAATCAAACGCTATATTTTATAACTTCACCTGCCTTGTTAATCTCTGCATCACTCAAAAGTAGACTGGTAGAGAATGCCTATGGCATTAAGTCCGCCTTGTATACAAATCTTGTACCTATATGAAGTTTAAATAAATAAATATATAATTTTTATTTGCTTTCTAACTGTAATGATTTTTGACGTGTTCATGCGCCCCTTAGGGTTTATGAAAATAAATAATTTGACTTTGCCTTTGACTTCTCATTCTTACAATATAGGTAAAAAATACGAAGATCGCCATAGATAACACAAATTATATAACCAAAACAATAACAACTTAATTATATAATAATCATGAGAACATGTTAAAATTGTTAGTAAATTGCTTTTGCTTTTAACAATCTAATGATACACTTTAATAGCTATAATCTATGACGCACGCGAGCCTGCTTCAAAGGTAGCTGAGAAAGTTATATCATCTTCCAAACTGAAGTTATTTATTAAGGGTAGACTCTGCACACATATAAAGATATTGCTGTCTCTATCGGTCTTATATATAAATGTGTGAGTGAAAATACATGTTGATGTTCAGTTGTTACTCAACGGTTCAATACTTAGGATTTGTTGTTTGATAAGTCTGCCGATTTTCAACAAAATTTTGTTGCTATGGTAACAATGGCGAGATTTGTATGTGGAACAGGGATGTTTATTGTTCCACAGTCAGTTGCATTATGCACTAGTCGACCAACTAGTCGACTAAAATCTACTAAATATAGATATTCTATACCTTTAGGCATAATTCAGACTAAGAACTTACGACGCTGTTTTAACAGGCGGGCAGGCAACTAAAAGAGATAAAAGATTTCACGTCGTGTTTTACGCCATCGGTTTTTTTACATAATAATATTATAAGCTATCAGAAGCGGTTTTATTTAAAAAAAATACACGTGGTGATTAATCTAACCTCAATTTAATTTTACTTAATTTTACACATGTAATCAAAATAACAACGATCAAAGATTTTACACAATAATAGATACCGAACGCAAACTGACAAGAGGTCCGCTCCGCACAAAGTTCCGAACAATAATGAATGATCGGTCCGCTTGCTCCGACTTATATACCCTCTCTTAAATTTTATTATTGAGTCTGCTAACAATATTTATATTTATACCTATCTTCATTATGTGGGCCTGCTGGAAATATACTAAAGATTAGCCCAGCAATTTAAAATAATCATGATTTTAATGAACTTAAAAAGCTGATCTGTTTATGTTGTTGCTTTTCAGGTTCATTTGCATTTATCCATACAATTTGTCTACATCTATCTTGGGCTAAATAGGCCATATAAACTGGACGCAACGCGACGACGCAGTGCTTCTGTGTCTACGTCACAGATTACAGATAAATATGAAGCTAGCTAGTCGATGTGAGTTGAGCCTAAGGATATAGCGCGTCCTTATTCTGTAACATGATTTAATTTTGGCGTCCGTATTCAGTTTGATTTTGATGATGATGTACAGTCGAGTTCAAAATTGCCATGAGGTTTACAGCAAGGGTAATTATTGTCGCTTTCGCAATACGTCCAATTTGAGTTCGCGTCAAGGCGTCAAGGCGTCAAGCCTTGCCCGACGCCCACGCATGAAAATAGAGGCTATAGACACAAATTTGATATCAATACAACTTTGCGTGTTTAGACTTTTTTTTTTTTTTTGAAAAGCTTACTAGCAATTTGCAAATACAAATTACTAGTATTCTTGTTAACCCCCTCCAGCTAAGCTTAATTCGCTTGTGATAAGAGGAAGTTTTACGTCCGTGGTGTAATGGCCAGGATTCGAACCCACGACCTCTCGATCGTAAGACCGATGCCTTATCCATTGCGCCACGGCCGCTTAATTAAGCGGGCTTTGTCAACAAAAAAAACATTAACACTCATCAAGATCGATTAAACGATTTTATTTTGCAGGAACAACAGACCGACAGACATTCAAAGTTACTTTGGGATTTATAATATCACTAGTTTCTTCTGCGACTGCACCCACGTAGTATGTCGATAGTATGTAATTGCATCAAAACATTAGTACTATAATATAATAGTGATAGTACCGTTTAACTCTTGATTCTGAGTGTTTTCTTTATTTAAATAATAAAACAAAGTTTAGAAATGAAACTATATTATTTAGGGTATATAATAATAATATTTAATAATATTGCTCTAATATTTAGCACATTGCGTTTCTCTTGAGACAGTGATAAAAGAATTGCATTATTCTGCAACATGGTATTCGTTATTTATCTAATAATAATTACTTTCTTCAGCTCTATTTTACGTTTAACCTTATTCATTTTTCGCTCTCGTGAAGTATAAGCTGACAAATAGGCCAAGTCTCTTCTTTTCATTCTGCCGTTCACTAAAAATACAGAAATGTAAATAATTTACCTCAGCACAAACTCAAATGACAAAAATCTTTATTACTATGCGGTTTATATGCTGTAAATATATTTATCTTATTTTTGTTCAAATTTGCTGAAACGGTTATGTGTTTGATTGTACATATGAAAGAACAAAAATGACATGCACGATATAATGACATTACAATTTAAGTATTCGTAGATATAATGATATATTTACTATGTAAATAATTAACAATACACAATGTAAAGATTGTTTACCCATATTTAAGTCCAGAGAAACTATTTAAATATTATAATCAACATTATAAAATACAAGTGTGACTTATGACACAAGCGAATTGCAATGAATGACACTGTAATTAGGCCAAGAGCTATGCATTTTAAATGAATATTGTATCTGCATAGTTATTGTTATGCATGTAGAAGGTTTTAGGTTCGAAAGCATTTAACGATTATTATTATTACTCCAACTCAAGGATAAATTAACAAGACAATTAAACGTTGTCTTTTCAAAGATAATGTGACATGTTTCTATAGATACTAATACTCTGCTCGGCATATTTAGCTGACTATTAATTTATAACAGCCCTTGAAAGTATGGGGTGATTAGGGACGTGATAAAAATAAAAAACAGATTATGATCAGCCTCATCATTTACACATTTTAACAGTCAATCGTTGTAACATTTACACTTGGTCACAATAATACAATTGTATACAATTGTCTTTTGAAATAATATATAAATAACTATTAATAAGTTATTAATGCAAAAAACAATCATTGTTTTCAACTAACTGTTTTTATTTCTGTTATTCGTCTAGACTTTGGTAGGTACTTTTAACCCATATGCCATGTATACAGCTCAGTCCCTAAATGATTATTTACATAAAAATATAATTCAATTATGTTTATAAAGAACGAAAAGATTCTGCAGCTAGATCTCGGACTATAACTTGTTGCAGTCGTGAATGTCAAAAAAGGTTCAATGCAGTTCATTGCATACTCTCTGGTCGGTAGACTATGGTATGTCATATCTCGGCTTGGTTCGGTATCTCACTGGCACCCCTCCTTCACTTCCGAGTAGCTAACGAATGGCTGCCTCACCCCCCTTCAATGAGTTGAGATAGATATTGTAATTTTCTTTAATTTGTAATATGGTATTTGATGAATGAAAATGAGGTACTTTGATGATAATTATTGATAAAATAGAAAGTACATTATATTTACGAGGGTCCTTCGTTTCGAAAACTTGTAATAATCTGTTGTATAATGCTAAAAAAGTCGCATTTGTCAGGCCGTTCAAAACTACGGATGTTTGGATGCCTATAATTTTTAAAATAGGCAGAATAAAGATAATTTGAAATCGAAGGAACATAGATAATCATGTTTTAAATTGACTGTGCAAAAATTATAACATTGTGATGAAAAATGTAAAAGATACAACCATACTCATTTTGTATGAGAATTCCATACCGGGAGTTCCCTCTTAAATAGTTTTTGTATTTTCGGTACAAAATTACAGACAAAGTATCGTTTGAGAATGTTGTCTTATAAGATTATGACAACCAAATAAAGTGAACTTAAACTGAGTACAACCAAAACTTAAAAACTTAGTTCTGTTGTTGTGCGTTACAGTTAACAGTGATTCAGTACATGTAACGCAAACAACGAAAACTCGGAAACCATCTGAAAATTAGTCTATCATTTTTTTACAAGTCATAGAAAATCGCTAATGTAAGAGAATAAGCTTGTCAAAACAACGTAACGTTACTTTGCCGAAATCAGCCGGCAAAATTGTTTCGGAAATTTAATTGACTTTCCGGTAACAATTGTTACACCCAGTATCATGTCGGAATCACTGGCAAGCGGCTTTGTCGCGATGTCATCTACATCCTGTATATCTTTTACTGTTTGCCCCGAGTGACGTACACAACGATTCCCTACGTCCGGCGCACCCAGTGCAATTCGCGAGCTCTCCAAAGCGAATTGGTTAATCCTTTCACCACGATGGCAAGTCAAAATAAAATTTGACTCAGCCATCGACACGACGAAGAAGAAGAACTGTTTCTATTGAGATTTTACTAGGAACTCTACTTTAGAAATGCATGCATGATCCCACGCCGTCCGCGTCCGTGCAGCAGCCATCCCAATATTTTACTCTATACGTTTAGCATAATAGCTCTGAATAGACGCCATGTTAACTGAATTGTGGTTTAAAACATAAGTTCTTTCTTTCAAGAATAAACAACAAGCCAATTAATAACAAAGAGCTGGTTTACTACACACATCAACAAATACGTTACTCTTGCTAGTCCAGGAGCCCGTGGGCGCCCGTGCTGCGTTATTTTATAAAATCCGTGAGCTTCCCTGCTTGTGTCTGATGCCTGATGTGCCTGTAACATACTGCCGCGCAATTTATAAACGCATTAAGTGCAGCTTACTAAGCTAATGAGTCGATTAGATAACTTTGATGCTGACATTAAGTTCTATAAGGAAAAAAACCCTTTGTTTTTATCTCATTTAGAAAGGAAAAATATTTTTTTTTTGGTATACAAATTGTAGGGATCCTGAAACAACATTTTAACTTATATCGCTTATAAATTTTCTCGAAACTGTTCACATGTGTTGTACTGCGTTTATAAATTGTGCGACAGCATAGCTGAGGATGGTCACCAAATAACGAATTAGGACCATGATCCCATGTAAGGCATGCAGAACCAGGTCCAAATTATTTGCTTCTACGCGGTTTCAGAGAACAACCCGGACCCGTTTCTGCATGCCCTAATCCCAGCAGGCTTTGGGAAATATTAAAACAAAAAACGTTTAAAAAGTAGCGTCTAGGTCAGGCGACCACGCGCTCTCCAGCTATTAACTCAGCAAAAACCTCGGCTTACAGCAAAACATGTAGTGTACTAATTTGGACAAACAACGTAATAAATTCAATCTAATAATCTCTCAAATTGACAGATTAGTGAAATATACACTTTTTAGGATGTAATTAACTCACCCTACTTTAATCTGACGCGCTCGAGAATTTCTGATGGTCAATTTTTTTTTACTAATCTGATCCTGTATCCTGCACGGGCGGCCGCATATATGGGCCTCATGTTTGGTGGAGGTACTTAACCGGGTACAAGGTATCCCCCTGTATATTAATCTGCCGCGCTTGAATAAATCCCGAAATCCCTTAATGGGCTCCTCTACCATAATAACATATTTTATTCTGTATACTCCTCTGTGTAAGGGAGTGGCGGAAGTGGAGCTACACGACAACTATATGGATGTTAGTTTAGTATTTTGGTATAAAAAACTCGAAACTAAAAAAAGCTTTTCCATTAAACATAGACAAAAATATAGACAACACAACATGAAGATTTTAATTTCACATTTATTCAAAATTCTAAACATTCGCACATTTCGTCCGTAAGAAAGAGAGTGGCTGAGCTTTCAGAAATCTTTCACATTATTTCGAAAATTCTATATTTAATCAACGCATGTGTTTTTTTTGTGTGTGTGCAAACGCGCGTGGTAACACACACAACAAACTGGAACACAGTAGTGCACTACTTTTTGGCGGCAGGTTAAACGTGAGGCCGTGGTGCTGCCGCCTTCGAGCTCGTTCACAACATTCCCACCGACAATATTATTATAATTATAAATATGATGCATGCATACTATGGAGTTAGGTTTTAGTGCAGTGAACTTCCATGAAGCAATCAGCATAATAACAAGTAACAGGGCACAAATTGCAGTCCTGTTACTCCTTTCTCACCATGCATTTATGGCAACTGCGGTTGTTTCCACATATTCAATTCTCTTTCATATGTAGCATATTATTATTCTGCAAATGCTTTCTAATAGTAGCAATACTAAGGCAGTTTCTGAGGTTCCGGAAAGTTCTTATCCGACCCATAAGATATAACCTGACCGAATTTAAAAGTGACACAAGTAACTTTAAAAAAGAACATAGTTGTCACTTTCATTTATGTGTGTTATAATAATATGCTTATCCTGAAAATAAGGTTTATCCAACACCTGTAACATTGGCGCTATATCGTTTATTAAATGCATTACTTCTTCTTCTTCTTCTTCTTCTTTCGTGTCGATGGCTGCAGTCATATTCTCATGGTGTTGACTTGCCATCGTGGTAAAAGGATTCGTCAGTCTGCTTGGTGGAAATATACAGACTGTCCAGGGTGCGCCAGACGTAGGGGTTGATTGTGTACGTCGCTCGGGGAGGCTCCTTTCATGCACCCCAAATGTTACTAACACGTTGCCGCGCAACTTGTAAACGCAGTAAGTACCGCTTACTGTTTTTATGAATTGATTCGATATTTGAAATATTTTGAAATGCTTAAATTAAGAGCTATAAACATCAAAAGCCCGTTCGTTTCTATTTCTATTAAAAAGACCATAAATGCTTTTTTTGCTAAACAAATTGTTGTATTCCTTAAAAAAAATCATCTTTATCGTGTTTTTCTCGAGACCTTTACACACATGAGCTTTATTGTGTTTATGAATTGTGTGGCAGTATGTATACAACTATTTTTGGTGCTTAAGGCATCATCCTTAATATAAAATGAACCATTTTAATTATGCTTAAGTCGTTTTCTGATTACTTGGCGCCGTGACGGTGCAGTAAAATATTCTCATTGAAAATAGGCTCTCGGCGGGGTTATTCGCTTATTGAGATTTTGGTTTCTTAACAAATAGTTTCTGTCAATTAGTAATTCTTTCACTCAAAACATGCATTTTTGACATAACGAAACCACGGATTACTCTCCTGGTTACTTGCCTGATATTAATACTTACGCTTAAAAACTCATTTCAAAATAGCAAAAAAATTGAGTGCGTGTTATTACTAATGGCTTACGACAATAGGCAAAACTAAATGGAAATGACCAATTTGTAAATTATTAACTGATATTAAATTATTTCTTATTTAATAGGACGAGGAATATACAAATTTATCCACTTTTATTGTTGTGTTATAGTTTTAATAGAAGTAAAAATTATTTGGTTTTTAATTTTTTACTGAGTTGTGGCGCGCACTGTATTAGTTAATGATGTTTTATCTGTGGTTGAAATAACTTGAGTCGTAATAAAAGGTTTAATGGTTTTATGATTATTAGCTAATCCATACATATAATAAAATTTGAAATTATAAATGCCTGTTCATTAAAGACATTTAAGAAAAAAATAATAAGAGGAGACTAGAACAGCAGTAGAAGCCGAAACATATTTCATATCTGTCTGTAAATATGTTCATAATTATAGGTAAAGTAAATAAAATAAATTTTGTAGATGAATTTGGGATAGATGTTTTGGCAATTTAACTCCCAAAGCAGAAGCTATTTAACAATAAAATAATACTTTTTAAACTACATTTGAAATTGATGTAAAGAGTGAAATATAACTTCTACATTTTTAAAAATATATTTGAAAGTGAAAAGACGCCTTAAAATTGCTGCCTGCCAATTAAAAAAAAAAAAAAAATTTTTTAGTATTACCTTAGAGGTAAAATTTGCGGGTGTGTAACGGTTGATATAATAACAAAAAATCTAACGGTCACTTGACATAATATCACTTAATATAATTTTATTTAATATAACGATCAGTTGTCATATTGATCTGTTGATATAATTTCATTTTATCTAATTTCTTTTGATATAATGAACACTTTTTATAATGCACATTTGACATAACATTCGTTTAGTATATTATTTATTTACTATAATATTCATAATCTCTAAATCTGGACTTTAGGGCAGCCCGACTCGGATAGGTTAGGTTAGAAGGGGATGGCGGGGTCTACGACCCCGCCATCCCCTTCGTGGTTTTTTTTTTAACCAACCAGAAGTAGGAGCCCCGCGAAGCGGGGCTCCGTCGACCAAGTCCGACCTCGACCAGAAAATTAGGTCAAAAGAACAATAGGTTAAATGAAAGTTATATTAAAAGAATATTATGCATTTTGAAAATTATATCATATGAACTTTATACAAAATGTTATTATATCAAAGGAAGATTATATCATATAAAACATTATATCATATGAAATTAGGTTATTTGATATTATAGCATATGAAAATTATAACATATAAACGTTATTTCAAGTAAAATTAGAGCATTTGTTATTATATCAAACATTACACACCCAAAATTTGCGGCCGCTTACAGTGAGGTTTCGCCATGTAGCTATAAATAGTATAAACACAAAATCATAAATTAAGTTTTTGGGCTTTCAATATTTAACTTGAACATTCTCCATATATTTATTTATATAACTACTTTGCCTGCCACCTCGTTTGCGTGGAATTCATTATAAATTAGTAATAGCTACGCCCACGCTTTGACCCGCATTAAACCTTACAGCTCCATTCCCGTGACGTTTAGCGTAATCTCAAATATCAGTTCAATATTCAGTAGTTCGCGAGAATAAAACAATAAAATAAACGAACTGACTTTCGCTCGCGGATTTGTCTGCGTGGTAGCTAAATAAATTAAAACTGATTTTATAAATAAGTATCGAGCAAATAACTATAACATTATATTAAAAATATTGTTGTTGTGACATTAAAATAAAAACAGACAATTCAATATTATTTATTTGTATTGATAAAACCTTCTTGTTGACACCTACTAAAATGCATGTTTACTCTGTGGCAACTAATGTCTTTGGCTGAAGAAAATTGGAACGTTTCATTACAACAAAAAGCATATAAATAGCTTTAAACTGAATTAAGAAAGCAACAAATTCAAACAATAAAATTCAAATTATTTAACTGATTATATCAATAGAAAATTGTACACATTATAACAACAAACACAATATAAGTCATTATGGTAAGAGGTATTTTCGGAGAGATTTTCTCTTTAGTATAAAACGAGTGCATAAAATTAAATAAAATAAGAATGGAACGCGATGTGATGGAAAAAAAAGTTATCCTTATTACAAAACAAATATCTAAGATCAAGACAGTATTTTAAGACAACTATAAAAACGATATATAAATGTGATTTTCACTCTTTGCTTCTGCTATGTACTAGAAACAGTGAGTATGCGTTATAATTTCTACTTAGTCCTCCGTGACACGATGAAATGAAATCTCTCACTTGTGTTGTAATGTTTTTTGTCTTTCAGGTGCAATACACGAATACAGCACACCTATATTATAATAGTATTATGATAAAGATGATAGTGGCGGGTGATTTCAGAGCTAAATATTTTTTAAGACTTAAGTTTCATCAGTGCAAGCCCAGCGAACATTAGAAGAAGATAAATGTTCCTGAAATTCTGTGAAATAATAAAATTTTCAAAACTTCTGATTTTTCTTTAATATATTATTATTTCTCTCACATAATTATCATAGACATAGACACTACGTTACGTACATAAGAAATTATAAATGTAAACTCCAAATAAATTAATAATCGTGAATACAGAATGTAAGTAGTTACATTATCTGGTGCATAACCTGTATTGTCCTATTGTTCGGCAAAGGTCTCCACCATCCATGAAATGGAATGAATAAGGTTTTTCATTTTTTATTAAATTAAGTAACTAGATTTGAACTACGTCGATAAAAAGCACTTACCCGTGTGCCAGAATTCATTAAAATTTGTTTAGTTTGGCGAGAAAGAGGAAGCCTACAACCTAGCTACATAATATTATTGTTTCAATATTTTGAAGATACATTATTTTCATTTAGTGCTTTTTATATCCCAGACTGGCATAATTCGTGCTACTACTAATATTTATTAGTTTTCGTATGAAAAATCTCGAGATCTATGACTGAAAATAATATGACCTAAATTCTATTGCATTACGTATTTAATTAGTATTTTATGACATACATAGTATTAAACAGTTATTGATTTGTTGTATAACGTTAATCTGAAGTAAAAAAACCTTTTAAATATCATTATTTTATCTCGCCAAAGTACAAGAAATTACTAAGAAACTGCTCCATGACCAGTTTCCGATTTTGACATAAGAAATTGCGTTACTTGCCTGTAAAGCTGTCAAATCTGCTAGAGGATAGTTACTGGCAAGCTGTCAATTTTTTTGCCAAGCAGTTATCAACCGTATCTATATGGAAATAAGGATGTACTAAATCCGAGATGTACCGGTTACTTGCCAAACTATTAGTCGATTTCGAAAGCGACTGGAAATTAGTCACATTTACAGAATAGCATAGCGGTTTTGGTTTCGGTATAATTTCTATGACAATATTTTACAATAACAATATTGCACCGTGTTATTAGAAAACGGCTTTACACTGTACGCGAACTATACTAAGGCACCGATGATAAAAATTTACTTACCGATAGCTAACAGGTGCTCTTAAATTGACGGACAGCTCCCTTGACTGCTGTATTCTCCGCTTATCTCCTTCCCGCCAGCTGGCGTAACTCCTCAAATACGTAGGCACACCACATCCTGACAAACTGGTGACATTCACGAAATCCACTGTGACGTCAACCGTGTCGTTCAAAAACGTTTCATTAACAAATTCATTAAACTCAAAAAAAGTATTGTTAACATTTGACGTAAAATTTTCAAACATGGAATGATTTGAGGGTTGGTATACACCGTTGTGTTTAGGACTAGAATACACGTACACTTTGTTGAGTTCTGAGTCGTTCTCAGTTTTGATATTGAGGGTTTCGTGGGTTGCGTTTGTGGTGTTGAGATGGTAGTCTTCTGCGGAGGTGTACCACGCCTCTAATACTGCTATGTGAGAGTCCAGGTCGCGGCAGGTGAGCCGGAATTCGTTGTCGTGGCATTGTTGCTCTTCCACTATTTCTGAAACAAGGGAAAACGATCATTAGTTCTTGTGAATGGAACACGTTACCATTTAGATTTACCCTAGGGATGATCATTGGCCATGGATTTGGTATAACCCATTCCACCAACTTGACAGGCCAAGCTTAAAAACGAGGTGAAATTATAGTTTCTTACGATTTAAGCTTACCATTAGGATACGCTTGTTTTCCATCTTCATACATGCAAATATAAAAAATATGGCAACATATGGCCACATATTGTCTTTTTTATAGCATTTAGTTATAAGAAAGAAAAATCTAATTATAGGTACGCATTCATTCTTTACAACATTTGTGCTGAATGTAACTTCGCCATGTTGGTTTGTCCTACTTAAGATAGGAACAAATTAATTGACGTGACGTCACGTAATTACGTAACGTACAGTTTTGGCAAGACCGTAGCTGTTTGGTTAAAGCAGCTGCCTGGTGTGCAGAAGAAGGTCGCAGGTTCAAATCGTGCCAGCCCTTTAATTTTTTCAACTGTTTCTTATAATACGGCAATTTCCTGCCATAATATAGACTACAATATTTTCGGAAAGGATGTCGTCGTCGCAAACGTTTCTTTTTTAAATAACAGCTTACTTTGTCGTACAAAAACTATAATTAGTCGTGTTTAATGTTGGTCACGCGCGAACTATTAATACTTACAGGTGAAGGAAGGATTTGACCAAGCTGGAATAATCTACGGCTGTTACGTGACCAGCAGATGCCGTTATTTTTACGCACAATTGTCCTACAGAGACACATTGTAAGTTACCTAACTGTTAAAAGTTTATTTAAATGAAATAGTCTCTATTCTACGGGGTTCAAAATGGCTTTGAGGAGCAAACGTTTATGAGAACAATCTCTTTGCAGATTATGATTGCCTGGTAGTTTAAAATCATGCAAGTACGTAGTAAATAAATAAACTATTATTGGGTATAATATGGCAGCGAAACTTATGTATACATAAAAGGTACTGTATAAATAAAAGAATTTTAGTAGCTCAAAAAATATGCAGGTAACGCTTTTGCTGTTTAAGCTGTTTAAACCTACTTCAAAAAAGGAGGAGGTTATTGCTAAATAACTCCCTGTTCCTCCCAAGCTCTGTCCATTTTTTAATAACTGACACTACGTCATCCATTTATCATTTCCCGTGACACTTTTATAATCAACTAGTTGTTGCCCGCGACTTCGTCTGCGTTCGATTTATCCGTGCTATTTCCTACAAAATTGAGAAAAACACACACACTTTCAACCCAAAATTTACCCTCTTAGGCAGCGGCATTTCCAAAAAGTCTATCTTATAGTTAATTCATATTGTGCAGGCACCTAAGTGCAGAATTTCGTGCAACTTTAAAATTGTCGTAGACTTTAAGAATGTCATATCATATCAAGTACACTTTGAAAATGTCATATCATAAGTTTTTAAGTTGGAAGTTATTTACACAACTTTAAAAATCGCATTTAATTCTAGGCAGCAGTTTTTGCGTGATGCGCGTACGAACATACAGACAGACAGAAAAATATTCTAAATATACATTTTTTGGTTTCTAACCCGTATGACGAAGACATGGCTTTATAATTTTTACCCGACTGCGTCAGAAGGAGGGTTATGTTTTTCGGGCGTATGTATGTATGTATGTATGTATGTATGTATGTCTATTTCTTTGTGCCGCCCTACAGCCCAAACGGCTAGACGGATTATGACATATGAAGTATCGTTGAATTCGTCGAAACAGTGATAGTGACATAGACTATATAAATTTTCAAAATGGCGCCGGCAAATGAAAAAAAAAAAGGGGGGGAGGTATGGATTTTCTTTTCATCATAGTAATATGGGTATCAAATAAAAGGCCATGGAAAGACCATTTCAAAAATATATACTTCTTATCACATTTATATTACTGATTAAACACAATTTACCAATTTATATATCGGCACGCTCGCGCGCCCGAAGTGGGTGGAAGTTAGTTTGTATGTTCGCTCACGCTTATCTTGGAAACTGCCAGTCGAATTTGAATAATTGTTTTTGCATTTGATAGTTTAACTCACGATTAAGGCTCATTGATCTCAAAGAGATTTGATTTCTACAAATTAATAGATATAAAAAAACATGTCGGTTAAAAGAACTAAAAAGAGTGAAATAAAAAATAATTATTAAAAAAACAAAAAACCCGACTGCTTAAAAAAAAGAACTGAAAAGATAAAAACAAGTATAGCATTATCTACATTAAATTCATTAACAACAAATGAAATATGTCAAACTAAATTCTTTATGATGTTGCAGGCGGGGACAAACAATACTTTGATACTACTATATAACTTCGTTTGTCACCGCCTGCAACATCATAAAGAATTTAGTTTGACATATTTCATTTGTTGTTAATGAATTTAATGTAGATAATGCTATACTTGTTTTTATCTTTTCAGTTCTTTTTTATTATATGTATAGTATAGATACTCTGTGTATGCTATTAAAATACCCGAAAAATAGTACTGATAACCCGACGCCCGATTAACATAAACTAAAAAGTGGGACACTTTTGCATACTATTTAACATAATATTTTTATAAAAATTCTTTAAATTTTCCATTGCACGTATTTACTATTAGTTGACAAATTAATGGCTTGCTTGTAAAATTGACAACCAATTTAAAAAATATATGTTACTTAAGTTATCTGTGAACATAAAATTATACGGTTTTAAAACGAAGCTCAATCTTAGCTTACGTTGTTAATGTAATATGGAAGTGACGTCATACGTGTCACTTGTGTAGAGAGCACAATTAATCAAATTTAATGAAGCAAAACATTAGTTACTATTTTTAAATGTTTGGAAATACATTACATTATAAATTTTACTTAGTTTTCAATGTTTATTAATAATTTTTTATTTGCAATAAAAATGCATTTTAGATATATTTTCATTTTGATAGGCAATGCACAGTTTGTTATAATATTCTAGTGATTTCCATATTTGAATACATTTCAATTTTACCATAAACCACCCAATTTGTGTAACTACAACGGTATCTATTAAAAAAAGCCGACTAAGTGCGAGTCGGACTTGCACACGAAAAGTTCCGTACGATTATCTATAACAACGGCAAAAAAATAATGCCTGTTAGAATAGAATAGGTAAAACTATAAAATAATTGCATACATACCATTTTCACAAAAACACAAAGACAACACAATAACACAATAAAGGCAACAACAATATGCAAAAGGCGGCCTTATTTCGATGGACAGATAGGAAAGACAAAATGTGGTAGTTGAATATTTTAGGAAAGTCAATTTTGGCAAATAAAAAGCCTGTTGTATGGGAACCCCACTTATTTTTTTTTTTTGAAGTAAATATATTACATAGTATTTTGTGATTATTTCAAGCATCTACCTGTTACTGTTATCAATATCGAGCTGAAACGGGCAAAAATAACACGTTTGTTGTATGGGAGCCCCCTTCCCTAAATGTTAATTCTATACATATCAGTATTTGTTGTTATAGCGGCAACAGTTTTACGTCACCTGTGAAAATTTTAACTGTATAGCTATAACGGTTCATGGGATACAGCCTAGAGACAGACGGACAGACAGTCTCAGTAATAGGGTTCCGTTTTTACCTTTTGGGTACGGAACCCTAAAAAAATACCTTTGAATGTCAATTTCCTCTCATACATAATGTGCAGAACGAATCTCATACATAATATATTATAAGGCAATATTTTATAATTTAACACACCACTTTAGACAAATTGATTAACTTCTAACACTTCATTACTTTATATTACATACCATATAACATATCAAACTCATATACATACAACATTAATAAAACAAAATTGTCTGTCAATTCATTAATATTAATAGAAATAACGGGCCGGCAATAAATGCGGTAACTTTACAAGTTTTATAACTTAGTCCCGATTCCACCAACAACGTGGTAAACTCAGTTTAACGGCCGTGGCGCGATGGATCAGGGTTCGAATCTTTCCCATAACAACACAGACGTGAACTTTCTCCTAACACAAGATTACTAGTAATTTTTAATATAAGTTTTGAGACATAACGAGTAAGAAAGAAACGATAAATGAGTTTTATCGTGAACAAAGAGATTGCAACATGTCTGAAATATCGAAATAACTCGCTTTAACAAAATATACATTTTAAATATCCCGTTATTTCTTTTTTTTATACTTAGTAGTAATTAGTATTTGCAAAAAACTAGTAAATTATTAAAAAAAACAAAAACAAACGTTGCATTTTTTTATTTAACATAACATAACATTACATCGCACCTATATTACCCAGAGTAGGGCAGAGTCGTACCACACTTCACCTGTTATGTTTAGGTCCCATGGGATAGGAGGTGGGCCTATATCCCTTACAAACATTACATGAGAGAGAGTGACGCGAATATGAGTTTGATAAAACAGAAGATTAAAAAGATTGGTGAATTTGGCCCTCAGTGCTTAAGGTAGCAATAGTGAATAGCGATCAACGATTGTCGTTGTTCGTATTAAAGCTTTTATGGACTTCGATAAAATGATTGATGAATCACCACTGTTTATTTGTTTTGTTTCTGTTTAGAATTCATATTGTACACAATGATTGAATTTATAGTGCATCATAGAATATAATAGAATATTCTTTATTTATTATTATTATTATTATAAAGTTTTAATTCCTTAAATTCAAATTACAATTCATATTATATAAATTATTTTAAAATGCATGCAAATTAAATAATTTTAGGTTACCTACAATTTATCTCTTATAAATTATTTCTAAAACTCATGCAAATCAAATTAAATAAATTAGATAAATATTCTTATAATTCATAGCTTAAATGTACTGTTTATTATTAATTATAAGAAAAATATGATAATTTAAATAAAATAAATAAATAAATATTTTACAACTTACACAACGCCATCTAGTCCCTAAACTAAGCAGAGCTTGGTTAGGGTACTAGAATAAATGATATATACTTTTATTTTGTAAATAAATACTTATTATACATAGAAAAACCAAGACAAACCCCCATGTTCATGCACACAAAGATTTGTCTTAAGCGGGAATAACAGCACGCTTATATACGCCCAGAAGGGTGTGGCAGATGCGTACATCACCCACACTTCACCTGTTATGTTTAGGTTCTATAAGATAGAGGGTGAGCCTACCGCCATTCACCCGGCACAATTCCAAATCCGTGCAGCTATTGTGAATTTCCTGTCGAAAAGTGAACAAAATGACCCTTTGCCAAACCCGGTAATCGAACTCGAGATCTCGCTAACCACTAGACCATCGAGGCATTTCGCACGTGCGGGGTGAAGGGTGCATGAAAGGAGCCTCCCCGAGTGACGTACACAACGATTCCCTACGTCCGGCGCACCCTGGGCAATTCGCGAGTTCTCCAAAGCGAATTGGCTAATCCTTTCACCACGATGGCAAGTCAAAATAAAATTTGACTTACCCATCGACACGACGAAGCAGAAGATTTCGCACGTAATATCCGAAAATATGAAATCCTTCGTAATATCAAGTTAAGCCGAAGTTTTAATATGTATCAAAGAAACAGTGGAGGTTTATTCGTAAGTCCTCATTGTGCCTTTCTTGCATAATTCAACGAGGCAACATTCCCTCACGAATAGCCCTTTATATTGTTAATGCATGGATTGTACTGCCTACATTTGAACCTTTTCGGCTTCGTTTTGTAAGCATAGGACGTATTAATACCTTAAATTGAATGGATAGTAAGAATATAAAGTTCATTGGTCGCTAGCTTTGTGTATCGGATCTTATTACCTATTTTCATTCAAAAGGGTGCATGAAAGGAGCCTCCCCGAGTGACGTACACAACGATCTCCTACGTCCGGCGCACCCTGGGCAATTTCGCGAGTTCTCCAAAGCGAATTGGCTAATCCTTTCACCACGATGGCAAGTCAAAATAAAATTTGACTCAGCCATCGACACGAAGAAGAAGAGATTCAAAAAAGACGCGCGCGCATACTAGACGACATGACACGCATATTTTTTTTTATGAAAGTATGCTAACATACTTCGAGCGTTGCCGCTGTCGCATGCTTCCAACTGCAAGCTTAGGAGTGTGAGATAAATATGTCTTGGAGGTCTGGTGTGTGTTCTTTATTTGAAATTTTAAACGTCATTGTGTTTTCAATTATTACATTCTATCCGACTATACTGCATCCCAGAGAGCATGCATTTAACTAGAGACAACAATAAGTTTTTATTGATATTATTCACACTGCGCAAGCAGAGCTGCGCGTTCCAGTTAAAATTCACGTCAAAATTTAGAAATGTAAGGGTTTTTTACCCGGCCCGGGTAAAATTTTCTGTGTAATTTGACAGTCCAATTGTTCCAAAGGTATTACCGTCAAGTTTCTTCATGTTTCATCTTGACATCTATTATCTCTGCTTAATGCTTTTGATTTTATGTTTCATGTTGGTATATTTTTAGTACAAAAACAAAAGTTGATGCATAATATTGATCTCACTAAAATATGACCTGAACATCTTCTACTAGGTACATGTTTGCTAATTATAATATCAACAGACGTTATTTACACCTCCAATGCGATATCGAGAAGAAAAGGGTGGAAAGAGGAAAATGGGGTAAAGTGAAAAGTCGTTCATGACTAAGGAAATTAAATATTCAGCCAAACCATTCCATCTCATTTATATTTAAGGCATTATATGCATTTCTAAATAATAAGTCCCCAGTGAGCAATAAAACAATTTACCGTAGAGTTTAACACTGAGAAAGAAAATTCAATTCCATTAATGCAGAGACTGCAACCTCTAAATGTTATAATCCTTAAAACAACAGAAGCAAAATACGAACAACTCGCTCATCGCAGCTCGCAAATCCAACAGATTGCGAGCGTTCAAACGCTAATGCAATTTAACCGTGCACGAAGCAAGTGCGCTCTGCATCATCTAACCCTCTATTCCCCTTTCATTCACTCCCACTACATTCCATAACCCTCTCTCCCTCCCACACACACCCCATCGTGTCATGAATTCGGATTAACGGTTGCTATGACAACCGTCCAAAACAACGCTACATGCCCAATGCACCAGTTTCTATTGATCCTTCTAACCGCCCAAATTATTCAAAATAACACGAAAACACAAAGGATTAGCAAACATTCAAGGGTCTAATTTAATTGGTTGGAGTATCATCCCAATTGTTGAAAATTAGACTTTGGGTGATATAAATTAAAGTGCAATTTGTATTAATTATATTGGTTAGAGGTACCATGGGATGTTTTGGGGAGCGGAGAACCAAGATGTTAGTATATATTGAGTTGCCGGGAGTCGAATTCGGTCCCTTGCAGTGAGGTAATTGCCTCGATTACTTACTAAATAGATGTAATAGATTGGCCCATCAAATTGATTTGTGCAACTATCTTGTACACTCTACCACTTCATTTCTTAATTATGTTTATGCACTGCCGCGTGTCGCGTTGATTTTCTTCTTAGTACACTAAGGGTCAGTTTCTGAGGTTCTGGATAGATTTATCTGACCCATAAACAATCACCTGACCGAATTTAAGAGTGACACAAGTTATACTTGAAAAAAGAGCACAGCTGTCACTTTCATTTATTAATCTGTCTGCCGAAACGTCAAGCCTAAAAGGTAAATAATACATGATCGCGTTAATTCTTTTTACTTTCATTTATTAATCTGTCTGCCGAAACGTCAAGCCTAAAAGGTAAATAATACATGATCGCGTTAATTCTTTTTACTTTCATTTATTTTTGACCTTTTTCGCTAAAATTAATGATCTAAAACTAAAATGTAGAGTTAGTAACTGCAAATGTTTGCTAACTGACTTAGCTCTGGATTGCCTCCGTTCACTAATTGGGCAGAAGTCGAGTTCAGTCGCTCAGTAGAAATTATTGGATCACTTCATCTCGACAAGAGGAAAAGTAGTGGATTAGTTAGCAAAAGCTTGAGTGAAAGATTGACGTAGTTGAAATTCTTGTCAATTGCCGGTTAGTTAAAAGTTGTAATATAAGCTAACCGTTAGGTCGAGGAACCAAAGGTTTAATGCTGTTGTGTTCTGCAATTTATCTAATGCATCTATAGAATTATAGAGACCTAATGCATAAAGCTACGATTTTAGATAGAAATGCGCACTGCGAACTCATTAGGCGCTGTTTGCCTATAACGTACTATTTCTTTTATTTATTTTTATTTGGTCTTTATAATTGTAAAGGTAGAACGTAGAAGTACTTCACCAAAGTTACCTCTACATCTCCTGTCTGGAAACCATCTCAAACTAAAGTGCTTATTTTTTGATGGACAAGTATTAACGGGTATTTTTCTGTTATAACGCCCTGTTGGTAAAATACTTTTCCAACGATACAATGCTTCGATTGCAGCTGGTTTGGCCACACCAAGATGGCCATACGGCTGACACTTGTCACTCGAAAGAGAACTGTGTAAAATGCTTTCTTTGTGGCGGCCTACATTACCTATGTTACAAGTAAACCCTGTCAAGAGCTGGAAAGGCAAAAAAGAAAGATAAAAGATAACATTGCCTAGAACAGTGTTTCATATGCTTAGGCATTATAATTTTCCAATAAAAAAACCGACTTCAATTACTAATAATGCTTATAAAATAAAAACTACTAGACCAAACTGAACGAAATTTTTATGGGACCACCTGGCAGCTATTTTTTTTTATACTACGCCCACAGCGAACGAACGTGTAGTCCATCTGATGGTAAGTAGAGTACAGCCCATGGACATCAACAATCCGCAAAAGCAGGTTATAGATGCGCCGCTGCAGCTGAGGACTACGGTGTTATGCCTCATGTGCCAGTAATTTCAGGGCCTGATCTCACCACCAAACCGGAACACAGTAATGGAAGCACTACTATTTTGCGGCAGGTTAAAGGTGAGACGGTGGTGCTGCCGCCCTCGAGCTCATTCACAAGAGCTGCACCACCAGTATTTCACCTCGAACAAAAAAAGAATCACGCAAATCGGTCCATTAACCGCGACGTAATCGATGTACATACATAGAAAAAAAACATACCGGCCGAATTGAGAACCTCCTCCTTTTTGGGAAGTCGGTTAAAGATTACACCCCTCACCTGACAAATCTAACGAACGTTGCCTGTTTAATACACAAATCAAACAGGTAAATATGGCTACTTAAAGGTTATATTTCTCTTATGAAACATTTAAAATACGGTGCAGAGCTAGTGTTGTTTACCAATTGTCCATTTCTGCAGTATTATTTTGACAAGCATGAAACTTGCTCATCTAAGACAAGTATTGATAAACATTCCCGTTATTCCGTTTAGTCAGCACGATAAAAATATCTCCATAATATATTGACGGTCGGTAAAACAAACAAACAACTCCCTTTAACAAGATTTCACCCATTCATTGAATGGACACAGAAAGATAAAAGACACACAAACCAAGGAAAAGCCGAAAACAAACATCACAAGGGAACTTCCAGCCAATAAAACATAAATATTCAACCAGAGATAAGGAAAAACGCGGCAAACTGAACATTTAGCACAAAAACACTTTTCTTCTTATACAAACTTAACCCTAGCGGAGAGTTTTGCATAAAACTCAAAAGATTGCCTTTGAAACATAGAAATATATACTATAGAAATGGCTTGTCCGAACACATTGCCCTTCAAATTTGACATTATGAATAGCAGGATCAGTAACGCCATCTGCATTGAACTACCATGTAAATGACTTTGCATTCACGCGATGTGAACCTTGTAAGGGCGTGATGAAATTTCGTTAGCATGTTTTTTGCCGAAGGTACAATAAAATTGTGATTCTTTCAATAGTGTAAAATATTTATTATTACAAAATTAAAAATACTCCTAGTTATATTATTAAAAGAACAGTACATCACGGGAATTCTAAAAGTAGGTCCTATTTTGTTTAAGGAATAAAATAAAATGTTTGTTTTGAGAAATATTTTTTTACTAGCTTCTGGTCGTAGCTCCGCCCACGTGGTATGTTTATAAATGATTTAAGTACAAACTACTGAATGTAATTTGTACTTAAATCATTTGGTGAACATTTTCTATAATCCGTGAAAGGCCAAAAGATCATTGAACTTTTGTTACAAGCTTTTATTTAGTTTTTTCAATTCATCAACTTCAACAAAATTATAGACTATTCTTGACTATTAAAATTAGGTACTTACTTAAAAAAATTTAGTGTTTAGCTACTTTTGTTGCTGACTGTACATATATTATCTCTAGCGTTATAACAAGTTTACGCAGTAACAGTACATTGCACAATGATATGACAATTCATAAAAAATACTTTTTTAAATTACCAAAAATATTCTCTTGAACGTCCGCGGCATAGTTCAACTAAGCGCAGTTGCGCAGATCCAAAGTCATGTCACGCGGATATTCACGATTAAGAAATATGGCGTCGGAACGAAAAATTTTAGCAAATAAAATTGATACAATAATGTAAAGAGGTGGATATAATATGATATTTGTGCCTTACGGGTGATATGTAATACCATAATATTTTTTGTTGTGTTTAATTTGGTACTTCGTACAACTTTTCAGTGCACAATTAGGCATTTTGTCGTGTTTGACCGCTCACGGAGGCAGCCAACCACAGTCAATTTCACTACGCGCTTTTTGTAGTCTGATTGACTCCAAAAAGGTTGAGTCCATTTATCGCGCGTTAGCCGTGTCCTTACTTTATACGTCAATGCTTTGAAAGTAGGTTTTGTTGTCATGCAAGCTAATAAAAGGAACAATGTGGCGACCAAGTTATTATAGTTGCAGAAACAACTTTCTTTTGAATTTTCAGCTAACATGCTTTTTACTAATCCCATAACATAACGCCTATATTACCCATAAGGGTGTAGCAGAGGTGTACAACACCCACACTTCACCTGTTATGTTTAGGTCCCACGGGGTTGGGGGTGGTCCTATCGCCATCCACCGGGCACAATTCAAACTCCGTGATGCTGTTAATTTCCTGACGGAAAGTTTACAAAAAACACTTTGACCGACCCGGGTTTCGAAACCGAGACGTCGTGGTGAGAAGCGCATACGTTAACCACTGGACCATCGAGGCAGAGGCAGTTACTGTTTAAATCAAATCAAAGCATTTGATTTGATTTAAACAGTTGCCAAACAACATTTGCCAAAAATGGGTTACATCGGTGTCATATTATTATACATAGATTAATAGGTACCTCCGTTTTTTACCCATCAGGGTGTACAAATATTGTTCCGATTTTGTAAACAGAGTAGTGTAGTTAAAGATAACTAATAAAAAAAGATACTTTATCTCTAAGTTCTATAGGTTATTCTGCATCACGCTACACCCACGGGAACGGAGCAGCAACATATAACGCGAGGATCTGTCATGAAAATATGAAGAGAAAACTGCAAATCCAAATATAGACGTTAAAAACAAAGTATTCCATCGATTCTCTTCAACAATGACTTGTTTTTTAGGTCGTATATCTAAAGAGAGTTCATTACTCGTCTAGAAGCGCAGTAAAAGGGAATTCTAATCCAATTTTTCTAATGTCTATTTGCTCTGTTAGTAGAATTCCCCGAGTAAAACACGACTTTTATTGCACTATCTCATCTGAGAGCTCTTTCTATATTGAAGTTTTATCGAAAAATGTGAAAACAAACCCTATTTAATTTTATTGATATTTTTAGGAAGCTATGAGGCTAGCAGTAGAGGTATAGTAATAAGTTAGAACTAGAAAATTATACGGCTTGCATATGCATATCAATCATGATTTTAATGTTGCTTAAGTAGATAATGATCAAAGCGATGAGACATAAATTATCGTCAGTATGGAACAACTAAAATACACCGCGAAAATATGATAAAAACAGAACAATGTATAGGTAAATCTTTTGTAGATGTTGCCG
This sequence comes from Hypena proboscidalis, assembly GCA_905147285.1. Taxonomy (NCBI): domain Eukaryota; kingdom Metazoa; phylum Arthropoda; class Insecta; order Lepidoptera; family Erebidae; genus Hypena; species Hypena proboscidalis. Next base: position 19,069,054 of record LR990130.1, on the reverse strand, counting down.
TCACATTCCATTAATTTGAAATGTCTCAGTTATTTTTAAAAGTGTAAAAATTTCCAAACATCTCGTGAATATAGAAAGACACCCCATCTTATTTCATGCCCTTATAAGCACACACGAAATAAGCCTCATTCCAACAATAAGTACAAAACACCGCATATTTCAAACGTTTTGAATGTCTTCAAACATTTTTTTCATAAGTGCCTCGTACCCAACATATTGGAATAAAAAAGCTGTAGTCTCCCTCGAGCACTTGAGAGTACAATGCACATGAGACGTCAAATTGAAGGGATGGAGAAATCAGCCAATACTATACGTAAGTCTGTTTGTCGGTCTGTTACCTTTCCACAGTAAAACTGTTTTACCAGTCACAATGAAATTTGAAATGTATGTAGTCGAAAGTCTGAAGAAGGAGAAAGGCTACTTTTTATCAAATCTGCTCGCTGGCGAAACTGCGGGCAGAAGGTAGTACACACGGCTATATATCAAGCTATTCATTTCCATATGCTATTTGTCTCGCAATGTCGACCATCACGACGGGTCTTTAAATTTTGATGTAGACCACTTAAGGGTTAATTTTACCGGCTCCAGGTCAAGGCGGAGTCCTGTTTTTATCTGTCCTGTTCAGAGCCTATTTACCTCAAAATTGTGTTTTTGCACTTGCACTAGTCTACGGAAGGCCCGTCGATCTTATATTAGAAATGGCTGGATGTATAGCCGTGTAAAAAAGTTGTAGGCCCAAGGGAGAGCACTCAGAGCACAATGCACGTCAAACCAAACTCTTATTCTTGGCAGATTGAAGGGATGTAGAAATCAATTCAGTGTACTACGATTGCCTCCGAGGGTGCAACCCTCACAGTTCTCAGACAAGGGTGCAGACAGCGTTTTGGCGATGTGGGTGTCCATTATCGAGATGCGTGAATCCGAAGATAGATTTGTTTTGAATTGGCTGATATATTCATATAACCTAAAATGCTACATAATTACGTTGATAGATTTGTGACTAGCTTCCGTTCGCGGGTTCGCCAGCACGTTGAAAAAACTACCTATACTACCTATATTATTCCTGGGGTCTTGACCTATCCTCACGCAAATTTTCATTAAGTTCCGTCAAATAGATTCCAACATTTTTGGGTCAAACAAACAAAGGAAAAACTTTCATAATCTTCCTACTTCCTAACCTCCTCCCCTAATAAATCCTTTTTAATAGTATTAGTAATAGGTAAGATTTAGATTCGATAGAAGTGTCGATTTGACAAGAATCTTAACATCCCATAACACAGTTTACAAGTAAATTAATGCTTACTATAAATAACACTAAATAACACCTAAAACATTAAAAAAAAGAAACAAAACATCGTTATTTAAAACTATATTGCTAATAAATATTATCTAAATAAACTACAAACAACCCAATTAGGAACTCTTTCGTTTCTATTTTTATTTCTAACGACATGCGACATCTCCAAAATGGCATCATCATGTATTTCATGATCTAAATTTAGTTTAGCCACAACACATTAAATTACAACTGAAATATAAAAGAAATAAAGATGGCGTTTCTCTGTAAAATAACGATGTCATAAATTATTTAAGATTAGAAGGAATTAACTTGTTGCTGAGACTAAAAGCTGGAGACAAGCGTTAATCAGATTTGAACAGTAAAATTGTACTGATTAATTACTCTTCTTAAGCTTTTTGTGTCCTGTGTAATTAGTATTATTATTAATGATATTCGGTTTTAGTCCTCAGGATTTATAGCCCATCCTTTTTACTGCTACTTTGTAGTACTTCTAAATGAACATCACCTACAATGGAACCCTACAAAGTAACGTCAGACCCTGCAGCACGATAAGACCAATAAAATACGAATAACAAAGATTCTCTTACAGTCCTAAGGTCCGGCAAGAGTGCTCCGTAGGCTTTTACTAAAAATAAATAATAGTTAAAAAAAACTAAAAAACACGCTTTTAAAGTACTTCTAACTAAAAAGTGAAAAATAATTCCTAATATAAGCTGAAAAAAGCGTGGGTAGACGAAAAATATGGCACAGAGCGCCCCACGCTTTTTTCAGCTTAGCAGGAATTATTTTTCACTTTTTACTTAGAAGTACTTTAAAAGCATGTTTTTAATTTTTTTTAAACTATTATTTATTTTCTACTTTTTAGTTTGGTTTATTTATAAGAGCGTTTTTTTTTTTTTATCGAATTATTGCATTGTCATCGATCTTTGACAGGTGTGCAAAATTTGAATGAAATCTGTCCGTTTAAAGTGGGTCAAAATCGAGTCCAAAGGAGTCGGTTACATACATACATACATACATACATACAGGTGAAGCTAATATGCGTGTTAAAAACGACTTCAATTACGAAAAATGCACTAAAAAGTAAGAAATACTTAAGTAATATTCAACGTCTCGCGTCATCTGTGTATAACTCGACACAATACAGTAAAGGGCCTTAAGGTGCCTTGCCATATCAAAAAAAATTACACCCTTACTGCTAAACGTTGAGGAGTTGTATTGACAATAAGCTCAGCAAGGGCGTCGCCAGCTGATGGCGCAGGGGGGGGGCAAGTTGACTTTACCTACTATAATTCATACTTTTCTCATTATCTATGAATAATTTACGGGCGATCTGAGGTCGGGAAGGGGAAGAGGGGGGGGGGGGGGGTTTAAGGGTAAAAAACGGTTTTTCTCCATTTCCGGCAAAACTAAAAGTCCTATGGAAAAAAATCGAATAGCAAAGTTGTTGGTAATAAAAAGATCTTAAATTTTTTCATATAACCTGAAAATTTATGTAAAAATTCAAAAAAACAAGTTTTTGGTTTTTTATTTTAATCTTTTACAAACAATTATTTTTTTCCACGAAATTTGGTGAAAACTTACCTTTTTTGCTCCAAATACGCTGTAATTTATTTGATTAGAAATATTTATTTTTTTACCTTATTTTGAATTAATAACGAAAAAGCACCCTAATTTCAAAATATCAGCTTTTTTCAAAAAGTTGGTATTATTTCTGTTCGTTAAAATCTCTACTTTCCGATGGTACAAAATATACAAAATTATGTTACTATAGTAAATCTTCACAGAAAATGCAAAATAAAGATCGAAACAACTATTAATATATACAATTTTGAGCTATTTACAAACAAATAAGTACCTAAGTTTAAGTTAAGATACCTCTTATTTATCTTATCTTCACCAGTTCCAATGGTGTTTCGAAGTGGCGAGTATGCCTGCTGCTTCCCCACTCCCCCTCTCCCGCTTAAACGATAGAGTAGAGCAGAGAGAATATTAGGAGTGGAATTGGTGAATTCATTCGAGTTTCGACGTACGGGAATGATTGTTCAAGGCTTGAACTTCAAGCAAATCAACTCAGACTTAGGACTTTGGTTGCATTATATTTGGCAACATTTTAGAATCTCTAGGGGGGGGGCAACTGCCCCTCCCTGCCCCCCCTTGGCGACGCCCTTGAAGCTCAGCAACATGAAATGTTGACTACTAGTTACAAATAGCCGATCACCTTTAGGGAATATACGAAAAACAATATAGTAGCTTTTAAAATTTGAGGATTTCCCTCGATTTTTCTAAGATTCCATCTTACTCATTCAGACAAAAAAATAATTTCGCAACTCGGTCCCATATCTTATAAAAAATACAATCGAATTGAGAACCGCCACTTTTTTTTTGAACTCGGCTAAAACTGGGATGTACACAACTTTTCCAACACGAACGACCAGGCTGTTCTGCAAAGTTTAAAAATCTACTACTAATTAAACTCCACATAAACTATATAAATATAAGCCATAACCTCGCAACGCTAACGAAAAATCAAACATGACGATCAAAAACAATTTCTCGAATATGCTAATAATGTCTGGCACAACATTGTATATCGTGTCGTATACAATTATGTACTCACGCCAGCCGATGCAGCGTGACCCATTTTTCTTTAATTTTCTGTGCTTCAAGAACGCCCATGGCACCAGGGCCTCACAGAGACTTATCTGCCCTGAATCTAGCAAGCATCTTAACGCCCGTGGTTTCTCAAGAGCAAAGCTGCGAAAGCAACCTATGACACTAAAGTTCAATGGACACGTTCTCTATAAAGATTATTATTATTAAAATAATTTTATCATCGAAACATCAATAAAATTTAAGTGTCTGTTTGTAAGGTCATCAATACCAGAAATTTAATTGAAGTGTCTCTGTTTTTAATGTCAAAATAACAATGATTTTTCAAGCTGGTATAGTGGTTTGCACGATACATTTGCCTAAAATACAGTTTGAAAAAATGTTGTCTGCCTGTTTATCTATCTGTCTATTTGTATCGGCTAATCTTCTAAACAGCTGGATCGATTTTAATAAAGTTTTAAATGCAGGTAACTGACTAGAAGGCGCGTAACATAGGCTACTTTTTAACGATGTAATACCTACCACGCAGACGGAATCGCGTTAGAAAGATAGTTTGTTTGTTTGGTAGAGCTAATCTCGAAAACTACTGGTCGAATTTTGATTATTCTTTTTGTGTTTGATAGTCCTCGGCTTTTACTAATATATCCCGTATAAGTAAGAAAATCAACATTCTACAATGTCGTGCCGTATACAACTGTGTACTAGAGAGTACAGTACACACGCCTACGACGATTTCTTTTGCACTTCCTTACAAGCACGTTCACCCAGGTCTTCGCAAAGATATATTATATATAGTGATATATCGAACTCAATATCCATAGTAAACTATAACAATAGCTGGCAAACAATATCGTGTCGTATACGACAGTGTACACACGCTGGCGGCGATACAGGGTGACCCATTTCTCTTGAACTTCCCGATAAGCACGAAGCACAGAAATCGGCTATACATCGCCCGTTATCGGTCAATGAAGCTACCTATACTGTTTGATTACATTGTTTTGGTTAATGAATTGATATTATGTCTTGGTTCTTGAGTATTTTAAGATGTCGATAGAATTTAACTTAAAACTAATCAAACCGAGATGGACGAATTTTAATTAAATTAGAGAGACAGAGAGAGGCGTTCCCGAGGTAATCCTCAAGAATATGCGATTTTAAGATAATGTATATATTTTGCTGCAATATTTGCCGTCTTACTGTTTGTTTTGTTACCATATTAATTCGCTGATAAAAACAATTAATCTTTTCTTTTTTGTATTATTAGGTATACATGTGAATATCTCATTATCAATATTATTGCAAATATAATTAAAGAGAGATATTTAAAACCATGTTCAATATCATATAATTTAAAGATTATTTATATTTGTGCATTTACACTATTAATGTTCGTTGACCAAAACATTATTAAAATTCATAACATTCGTTAGGAAAAGAAATATCATCCATTTGTTACGAATGGAATTTTTCTGTCACATTATATTTTCAGTAGAAAGCTTGAAAAACCACTTTAATATATCTCGTACAGAATTTCTACTTTACGAAGCAATAATTTTCTTTTGACGTCTTTGTTTTATGAAGTCATTTCCTAGCCTGTGAATGTCTTTTTTTTTTAGCTTAATGCTGCAAAATTAGAAGGCCCAATTTTAGCTTGAGTTTAACTTTAACGAAGTTAATAAATGTTCTTTTAGCGTAAAAAGTTGGTTCAAAACACGTTATTAAACTTTGGGCTAAGTTAAGTTAACTAAGTTGGAAAAAAAAATTGCTACAGGCTTTAAGCTAACCTTCGTTTTCAGTTGACCAAATTGATAAAAAACTTTACAGGGTAAATTAATACACATATTTTAAACACATTTTTTTGGTCTATTTTTAATACTCGATTGAAATAGTACCTACACTATTAACTTTTAATACCACGTGGTTATGGTAACGTCACCGATGCTCGTAAAAGTAATCCAAAAAAAACTTTTTTTAGAATCGTAAATGTCGCCTCTATTAATCCGATTTCCAGGCCCAAAATAAACTACAACCATAAAAGTCAGTAATTAAAAGCCGTAAAATTAAATCGAATAGTTCGTTTTCAAATAAAATTAAGTGGTGAACGAGTGGGAATCGAGAGATCGATTTATCATCGCACCCTATAGTTGAGCATTAAAGATTAATGCGTATGGCAACACATCAAGGTGTGTAACATCACCTTAACAGGGCCATTCTGCACTCGAGTGATTAATGACCCGATACGCAACTGTCATGTCATCAATTTTTAAAAATGGAACGTTAAAGCTGACGCTCGTGTGTTAAAACTTTATAAAGAAAAACATATTTTCGTTTTTATTGGCACGTGCGTATATGTATTCTGTAATCAGGGGTATGTCTGATAAAAGTGACAGTCATTGGTACTGTAGCTTTTTGCCTGTCGTTTTCTCTTAGTAAGTAGGCAGTCGCATTAAGACTTTGCTTTATTTTGAGATAGCTCCTAAAATTGTTTACTTGTAAAGTTTATAAAGTACTATTGTTAAATAACATACACAGTTTGAGTGACACTACACATTTTGTCTACATTTTAACATCATTGTCGCATTAGAGTTTACAGGCTAACTAGGACAATTGTATGTTGTGTAAATAATAAATAAATAAATAAACATTTGAAAGTTTAATGATTAACTCGTTATAAAAAAACTTATATTTATAAAAATAATATGTAATCATATGTACGACATGACATTATATCCTTATTTCTTGTCACTTAAGTGAGACTTTTTTCTTTTTCTCGAGTCATCTGAATTAATAATAGCGTAATGTCACGGATCCAATGCTTCAGGGGTTGCCCCGGTTTTCGCCAATCACAGTATAATTGTGTCTCAGGGGTAGATACAAACATAATTTGCACATTTTCAATTCCTTCTCTTATCCGGTACAGTAACAATCTAACCCTTGTTTAAGTTGAAGGGTTGGAAAAGGGAATAATTTTTTTGATTTGTTGATTAGAGTTTCGCAAGATTTCTTCTAAAATTATTTTGTAGGGACTTAGTAAGTATGAAAAATATGATGTATCAGCACTATTGTGTATGTTAGCGTCACCGGCACTAACTGCACACTGTCCGGTCGGTAAGAACGTGGATAGGCTTGGGTCCTTTTCGTACAAAAAAACAATGTTAAAGTGCTATCCATAGTTTTCATTCAACGCCAGTAATTCCCATGAACACGCAAAGATACAGACACTCATAGGACGCATTCCTAAAAAGTATTTATTATAAGATAAATTTTCCTGAATATATCGTATCATCAGTAAATATATAATTTCTATGTATTAGTTAGGTTTTATATTGTTTAATTATCAAGCTTATTGACGCTCACAAATTACTTAAATAAATAACCAATAAACAAACGAATAAACAACCCCAAACGAAACGAAGAATCCAAAACAATAGCTGCCATTAAAACGCATGAGAAACACATGCAACCACGAAAATATCCTGAAAGGACTGTATATCTTTAGTCGGTCTCATTCGAGCAAGGACGAGCTATTCTTACGACATTTTACGCTGAGGACTTATGTCGGCGTAAACTGAGATTAGACTTGATGACGTTTTTACGGCGAACTTGAGTTTACAATGATCTTAAATGTAGAAAGCCTGTACTAGATTACTGTAACATTCTTTACGCTAGAGTTTATAGGAAGGATAAAATACTATTATTTATATTTCGGTATACCAAAAAAAGAAAACTTATCAATTTTATGCTTTATCATTCTTGTAAGACACGTTCCATTGGTGTTTTGTTATTCAAAATTGCCGGTATAAAGTATCCAATTTTGTTCAAAAATTGGGTCAACTCTGAGAGACCTACGTAAACAAAGGAACGATATTGCCACACATGTGCACATGTATACCTACCTACATATTATGCATCCGTCAACAAATATAGCTAGATGAATAGTCAAATGTTTGCGAAGCCCACGAGGACGGATCGAATTCATGACACAATAGACGTTTCTCTCTTCTCTCCCTACAACTATCGATTGCGAATTGTTCGCATTCGGATAAAAAAATCTTACCCTCGGGATTAATGGCGGCCTGTCATAATTGTGTATGAATTGTACGAAATAATCATCTGTACAGAATTTGGGCATATAAAGGGGATAGATCTATTTGTCAGATGTGTCGTCACCCTTAATTTTAAAACCAGCGTGTTACGCGAAAAGGGTAATTAGGACGCGCGGACGGTGCAATTTAATATTTTGTAAGGCACATTGTGAATGCATGACGGATTGAAATGTAATAAAGGAAAGTTATAATTAGAGTTTTCGAAAAGGAGCAACGTGCACATGCGAAAACAATAAATTTAAATATCTCGAGCGTGTTTTTCTTTACATGTCTAAAATTGTCTAAAAGTAAGTAACTAAGCCCCAATTTCACAGGTGTTAGATAATCCTTATTGGCAGGCAAAGCATATAATACACAATTAAATGAAAGTGACACAGTGTATTTTTTTTGGTTATATTATATGGGTCGGATAAAAACTGGCCCTAAGTAAAGATAATTCAGATGTTATTTGTATCAATAACCATAATATCATCGTCGCACGATTATTTATTCGTCCTATGATTTGACACAGGTTATCTTACAAGAATATCAACATAAAAGAATACTTCACATTTCTGATCAGAAAAAAAAAAGTCCTTTACTGAAATAAACCTTATACCTTTACGAAACCTAACCGAAACCTTTCAACGCAACGTCCTAGTTTAGTTCCATTCATCAATGGACCGGTAACCCAGAAATCAATTACTCCTGGCCTCCAATGGCCTGGCCAATTACTCCACAAAATGGCCACTTATGCCAATTTACTATTTACAAATGAAAGTGCCATTTTATTATTGAATAGTAGCGAGCGTATTGAATCTACGGGCGCGGCTATTCTGCAAAACATTCACGTAATCAGAACAACACTAATGACATGAAATTGTGCTGGAATACTGAAAAAGTGGCCTTTCGGAGAACCAATTCATTTGGTGGAAGGCCTTGGTCAGAAAATATCGCATTTTTACGCGCTTTATATTATTTAGGTTGACCACAACTGTCTGTGTGACGAAACTAGATTTTTAACTGATTAATTAACTTTTTGTTATTTAGTATATAATGTAAATAAGAAATTTAGCAACCATTTTCTATTTAATTAGTTAACAATAGATAGTAAATAAAAAAGAGCAATAAGTAATAATACCGCCGATTGTACGTTTAGTATTGTAAGTTGTGTATTATTTTTGTTTTTCGTGTAGGATATTGTAATGTATTTTTGTGTTTTTAAAAAGTTCCTGATATTATTATATTGTGTTAAAACCATAGTTTTGTATTATCTTGTCATCCTCATAACACAAAACTACAAGTACAATTTTCTCCTAATTATGTTTACGCTGGCTCCCAATAGCATTATCAACGCAAACATCCACATAAATAACTGATTATATGCCTAATCCTGCAGTGAAGACTCATTAGCATAGATAAATATAGAGTTGGAGCTTTTAGGGACGCTGATAACTTACTCGTTATAAATTTGCATCCCCCTGTCTCTGTTATTAGAGTTATTTATGATTCAAGTGTTAGTTTGTGACAGTGTGATAAGATATCTTAAATTCTATTAAAATAATTCAAAATGCTGGCTGTTGTCAGTGCTAGACGTCGCACGGAGGTGACGACACGCGAATAACATAATAATAATAATAATAATAATGTTTATTGGAACCAAAAAACATTTTTTACATATTTAATGGTTACGGTAATAGCTACGATAGTTAGAAATAAACTGTGTTGCAGCTATTAACGCTCACCTCAAGGAGTTGAGTACATCAGTGGTCCTGTTACATATTATTTTATTTGAAACATGCTTTTATTTTTATAATAGAACTTTCTCACACTAGAGGCTAGGTTAGTCAGTGAGTATAGGTGTATTGAGTGTACATATGTGTGGATGTGCGTGTGTATATGTAAGCGAGCGTGTGTTGTATGTATGTGTGTGTTGTGTGTGTGTGTGTGTGTGTGTGTGTGTGTGTGTGTGTGTGTGTGTGTGTGTGTGTGTGTGTGTGTGTGTGTGTGTGTGTGTGTTTGTGTGTAAGTGTTGTGGGTGTGTTTCTTATACTTTCATCTGCACTAAAATACAGAAATATTTTTAAATTTTGACTAGAATTTCAATACCATCGTAAGTTTGAGTAGAAAGCCATTTATCAGTTACGGATTTACACTCTCGGGAACTAAGTCGATAAATATTAATAACTTTGTTAATTTTGTTATAAATGAATGGGGCGAAGAATGTAAATTGTCGCCGAACAACTTGCAATTTAGTGGGGTGGATCTCGCACACTCTATCACTTCTGCGTTTTCTCGTACAGAGAGTGGGATCGAAGCCTAGCTCAGAATGTTTGCGAACAGTGACGCTTAAAACAAATGAGTGTCTCACTGTTGGAAGTTGCCACATTTTGTAGAGATCTTCAGTCGGGAAGCGGATGGGTTTGTGTGCCATAACTTTGAGTATTGCTCTCTGAGCTCTCTCCAATCTCAAAAACACACATTTGCCTGCATTTCCCCAAGCTGCAATGCAGTAAGTTATGATAGAGTGGGCCAGTGCAAAGTAGACAGTTTTGAGAGTGGAGAGATCTGCTGAGTTTCTTAGATTTTTAAATACAAATATCAGTTTTCTTACTCGTGACACCAGTGCATTGATTTGTTTATTCCATGTCAGTGCACTATCGATCTGAATACCGAGATATTTAATGCAATCAGTACGCGAGATTGAGTTGCAGTTACAGTTCATTGCTGTTAAATTACAGGTGTGGGCTGTCAAGTAGCTAAACGAAGTTGGTTGTGAGACATGTCTAGCGGCAAAAGCAACAAACCTGGTTTTGTCTACATTAAGAGTAAGCAAGTTGCGCGCTAGCCAACCCATGGTTACTCGTAGGGCTGATTCAGCAAAGAAGCGGGCCTCGCTCCAATCACCACCACGGACCAAAATAACTGTGTCATCGGCATATGAGATGACCTTCGTGTTGGGCAGTGACAGCCCACAAAGTTCATTTATATAAATAAGGAACAATGTCGGCCCGAGCACACTGCCCTGTGGAACACCGTAGGTAAGGTACATCTCATTGCTAGTGTGATTATCAATTTTCACAACCTGAGAGCGATTTTCGAGGTAACTTCTGAATAGATCATATGGGAGTCCACGAATTCCAATCAGCTCCATTTTGTTAAGCAAGAGGGGGACAGAGACAGTGTCAAACGCCTTGGAGAGGTCAAGGAAGATAGCAAGCGTCTTGTCGTTTTTATTTAAATTGTTAGCCACAGTGTCTAGAAGGTCTAAAACTGCATCTTCAGTGTTTTTGCCAGTTCTAAAACCGTATTGGTTACTGGCAATAATATTGTGGTAATTTAGGTACTTAAGCAATCTATTGTTTATTATTTTTTCAAGCAACTTCGAAAGAACACTCAATACCGAAATGGGTCTGTAGTTGTTTACACTGTCTCTGTCTCCAGTCTTGTGGATTGGGTGAACTATAGCCTTCTTAAAAGCTGTAGGAAATATACCAGATGACAAAGCAAGGTTAAATACGTAGCAGATGATTGGAACGAGTACCTCTCTGGCAGCACTAATCAAGGCAGCAGGAATGCCATCCCAACCCACAGCACATGTTAGTTTTAAGTCAAGAATTAGTCGTTCAATCTCACCAGTATCAGTACTGAACATGGCCATAGAATTAAGATAACCACAGCCACTGTCACGAGTGGCGTCTTCATTTGTTTGGGCTTCAAATCTACAAGCAAGGTTTGTGCCCACCTTTGCAAAAAAGTTATTAACGAAGTCGACAGATTCAGAAGGAGTTGCCCTAATAGATAAAAGTTCAGCGGCAGAGTTTTTATTAGTCGAGATATTGGCAATAGTTTTGATGAGATTCCAGGTGGCTTTGGGATTTTTGCGATGTTTATTAAATTCCGCACGTTCATAATCGCGTTTCACTTTTTTCAGTAATTTATTGCAGAAGTTTTTATAACGGATATATATATTTTTCGCGATGTCATTGTTGGGGTCTTTCTTACTTTTACGGTACAGGTTGTCTCGGTTACGAATACACTTAAGTAGACCAGGTGTGATCCAGGGCTTAATAATGCGGTTTTTACTGGTTATGATACATGTACGACAATTTCTATTTACCACCGATGATAGAATATTTACTAAAATTGTGGCAGCACAGTCAGCGTCATCACTAAGTTGTACACAGGAAAAGTCGGTAATTTTTAGATCTTCAACGCAGGCAGCAATATCCACACGCCGCGATATCAAAGGCGATTTGAGAGAATTAGTTGTACTTGTAATATCACAGATGGCTATAACTGGGGAATGGTCCGTTATTAAGGAATCAAGGATAATAGTTATTGAGGGTTTATTTGATTTTATAAATATATGATCCAAACAATTATCACCGCGAGTAGGGAAAAAATGCGCAGGCAGCATGGAATGTGAGGCCATAGTAAGCCCAGTTGATGAATCTACGTACTAGATTCGAAACTAGTCGGCATATCCCGGCTAAAGTAACGTGAGTAACCCGTATTCTCAATAATAATAAACTTACATATTTTATGTGACTTTCAATATGTATGATAATTGTTATATTTTATTAATTTCATTTGAAATGCGCACATGAGTTTCTCACCAGCTCTTCTCATAATGCAATACCCATCGGAGCAGGTACCTAGTTTAATTTTAATCTGATTCTAAACAGTTGGATTAAAATTAATCTAAGCCCGGTTATTCAAATCATTGTAATTAGTATAATTTAGTATTATTTATGATTTATTTTTATATCATTTTTTGTAATGTTTTGACGTGTTCAAGCGCCTCCTGGGGCCTGTGAAATAAATGATTTGAATTTGAATTTGAATTTTTAAGCTGCTATATACCAGTTTATTAGCTACATTTTCAAAAACATACCTATTAGTCCATCGACATCGCCGAGCCATAGTACGAAGCACAACAATCCTACGTGCAGACATCGCGCGCGGGACGCCCTCAACATTTTTTCAAAATCATTTCCTTCACTCACATTTTTCACTGACGAGCACTTCTAACCACATATTAATTACTAATGCCGGTTATCCCATTATATTGGAAAGGTCACTGCAACTCAAATTGGATTTAAGGGTGAACGAACGTAAATACGCGAGGTAATCAAAGCGCGAGCGACACGACCGCTCTCAAGCAAAGCTCACGCGGTACTAAATTTCGAGTGTATTTTTGCGGAATGGTCCCGCTACGCTGGTAGCGCGTAGCTCTTCGTAGCGGGTGGGAAAGTCCAGTTTGCCAATTGATCCGCTTTTCATTAGAAACGTTTTAACCCCTGTGTTTATTTAATGATGTTGTGACGTTCGATTTAGTAACATGATTATAAAGGACCGATTACTACAAATTAATGATTTCCGTTTAGAAGCTTTTGCATGTGACAAAATAAATAACAAAGATAAAAATGTTTGTATATGTGTGTTTTTGTAATGTATAATGTGTTTGTAATTGATAACCAATATGTGCAGTCCGGACAAACCGCTGTGGTTTTTGGTCTGCTACTTAAATGTTTATTGTATTTTTATATGAAAATAAATTATTTAAAAAAAAAAAATATAAAAATGTTTGTATTTAAAAATTGTGCTTCAATTTGTTGACACTATTTCTACATATTCAAAACTGCCTCGATGTTCTAGTGGTTAGTGTATGCGCCTCTCACCGCGCGGTCTTGGCTTCGATTCCCGGGTTATACAAAGTGTTATTTGTGAACTTTCCGTTACAAAATTCACAATAGCAGCACGGAGTTGGAATTGTGCTTGGTGGATGGCGATAGACTCACCCTGTATCCCATGGGACCAAATATAACAGGTTAAATGTGGGTTTTGTACACCTCTGCGACAGCATTCTGGGTAATATAGGAGAGGGTGTTATGTTATTACTACATATTATAATGGAAGTTAGTTAGCGGGTGCATGAAAGAGCCTACCCGAGCGACGTACACAATTAACCCCTACGTCCTGGGCAGTCTGCAAATGTCCACCAAGTAATCCTTTCACCACGATGGCAGGTCAACACCATAAGAATATGACTGCATCGATACGAAAGAAGAAGAAGAAGACTACATTTTAGCATAATATAATATAGATACCTAGTAAAAGCTAATGATCGTACTATAATGATAATAATAATACATAGTTCTTATTTCTATTATGTCTTTAAATGTGTTGTCTAAAGCAGCCATAGCCGAGTGGGAGACTGTAGGCCTGCGAGTTCAAAGGTCTTGGGTTCGGACCCACGGCACACACCTCTGTCAATAAATCGTAAGTCTTTTCGAAGATATGTGTTTATTTATTATATAAATTATCGCTCGCTAATGATAAAGGAAAACATCGACCTGCATGATTGAGAGTTACTTTTTCAATAAGGACAAATAGATTTATTTATTATTACATATTGCATGTGTATTAAAGCTTTCAATAATCTACCACATAATATCAGAAATTTTCTATTATTATCATTCAAACGGACACTTCATAAATTTTTATTAAATAAGACATACTACACTAAGAAATAATTAGAGGATAAGGACATAATAATTTAATTCTGTATATATATAATAATTGCTGTAATTTTATTTTGTTAATGTTGAACTTGTACTATTTGTTACTTATCATTTGAATTTATTTAAATATTTGCACGCCATTATTTGGCAGTATATGAGAACAAACCACATTATAACACCAATTAATGTACCATATTTCAGCAAATAAATGATTAATTGATGGATTGATTGATAGATTACCAAGAAGCAGAAAAGAACAGCAAGCACATTTTCAGACCACACGCATGCATGCACGCATATTTATACGCGTTCCTATTCACGTATCTATCTAATATTTATAACGTAGCTGTAAATTTAATTTAAGTGATTAACTACCATAATGTTTGATTTAGGCTTTCCTGGCCTATAAAATAATGGCCACTGGCCAAGTGCGTGTTGGACTGACCAAAATGTCACTACACCATGAGGTTCGCTCGCTCGTGAACTTAATGACAATATTAAAACATAACATAACAACAACACACCTATATAATCCGAAAGGGTGTCGCAGAGGTGTACACACCCACACTTCACCTGTTATGTTTAGGTCCCATGGGATAGGGGGTGAGCCTATCGCCATCTCCCGGGCACAATTCCAACTCCGTGCAGCTATAATTAAATTCCTGACGGAAAATTCTCCAATAACACTTTGCCTGACCCGAAAATCGAACACGAGACACTAGATCTACCAACATCAAATAATATTATTATAATACGATCATGCTTCTATTTTTCGGTCATCTATAATGAAACCCGTTTTCCGTTGTCACGACATGGCATGAAAACGGCTTGACCGATTTGGCTGATTTTTTTTTTGTAGTTTTCTAATACTCTGTACAAGGATCTTACAGAAAAAAAAAAGTATTCATTTTTATATGGAGGATATTATAGATTCCAGTTCAAATTGAAAAGGTACGCATACATAAGATAGGTCAGCTATACAAAATAAAGTAGTGCATCAAATTTACGCTAAGGCGGTACGAAGTTCGCCGGGTCAGCTAGTACTTGACAAAATTCTACTGAGGTTACGTACGGGGGATGTAGCTGTATGTAGCTGGGTCTCGCGTTGCGAGGCATTATAGAAGATAAGACCGTTTTATACTGGAAATGTCTAGGTTAATGTGTGGCCATCAGTACCTAATCTGCCTTAAAATGACTACGGTGATTACGGTCAGCATTTTTATTATAATATGGCTTATTTTGGAAGCCATAGTCTAACAAGAATGCTGACCGAGGACTCTAAGGAAAGCCTACGAATGTAAATCGGTTCCGAGGATTCGAAGAATAACATCACACCTGTATTAGATAGAGGGTGTGGCAGAGATGTAAAATAAACCCACATTTCACCTGTTATATTTAGGTCCTATATGATAAGTGTGCCTATCGCCATTTCCTTCCAACTCCATGCCGCTATTTGCCAGACGAAAAGATTCCTAATAACAGTTTTGCCCGACCCGCGAACCGAACCCAAGACCTTGTGGACCACGCTAACCACTCAACTAACGAGGCAGTTTATAACAAATTGGGCCATGCACAAAAAAGAAAACTCATTATCCAAACAACGTTGTTGAATTACTTACCAAATCTTTTCATAACTTTGGTAGGTTCTATAATAAGTAATAGTGTCATGAAGCAATCAAGTTCCAATTTCAAACTTAAATCATACCTCACTCACACATTCACTCTTCAATCATGATAAACTGATGAACCGTAGAATACTTAATAACACCTATCAACAAAGTTGTTATACTTATCTTAAGACTTCGTCTGAAACCTCCAGACGACATTCAACCAATAACGCAAAATTTAAATTCAAGTAATCTGTGTGAATTCTGAGATTTATTCACGTTCTGTCTGGTCGCACGTAGAAGGCAGGCAAGTTTACCGATAGGTAATAAGGACCATATTAGCTATTACATTACCAGAAATGAAATTATGGCACCTACTGCAGAACAAATTATGTGAAGCGGCCGTGGCGCAATGGATAAGGTAGCGTCGTATCTTACGTCGAGAATTTGAGGTCGTGTTCGAATCCTGGAAATTACACCACGGACGTGAACTTCCTCCTATCACAAGCGATACAAGCTTAGCTTAGGTTAACTATTAAGTTACTAGTAAGCTTTAAAAAAGGAAAAATACATCATATAAGATTGTGATATAGGTACTTAAATTACCTTTTAACGAATTAGGGCTATGGAGGTCATCTCAAACGAGATAAACCATCTGCGCGGCATATAAAGCCTTTATTGAACAATCTTACATTTAAATTATACACTTTTATTTACACAAACTTAATTGACACCGGTTTCTTGAAGATCGTCTTGCTTGCCAGCATAGGCCTCCCCTAAAGCTTGCCGCAATGATCGATCATGTGTTTCCCCTTTCCATATGCTCCATGGCATATAATATAATAGTGCTCAAACACCTGCGCGTAACACAAGTGCACTCACTATTCCCTTACTCTCATAGTTCGATGGGACGGATAGCCGACACGATCAGAGATCAGGCACAGAAACACCGCCAACTTCCTGTCCAGGCAGATATTAATTTTATTAGGATAATATTATGATAGTATTATTATTATATTTCTTCACGCTACCAGAAGGCTGGTTTCTACTTTGGACAAAGGATCAGCATTGCCAACGTGGCAATGCCGCCAGCCTTCTGGACACGTTACCCACGGTCGACATAGATGCGGACGTATTTTTTGACACCTGAACTTTTTATTAGATGTATTTTATTTAATAAGTTTGTATTATAATTTTTAGTTTCCTGTATATATAGTTAGGCATATATTTAGTTTTCACTTTCTTAATAATATAGTGTAATTTTTTAATCTTTAATTGTATAATAAATAAATAAATGATTTTTCGAATATAAATTATGATGGATGAAGAAGATGAAGCTACTGAAGATGTCCATTATCCTCCTCCAGAATCTGGAAAATTTTGATGGAACTTAATTATTATAATGTTTTTGCTATTAGTTAGGTATACCGTCAACAAAGTTAGGAATCGACATTGTGTAATTGTCAACTAAAAATGTTATTAAAACCACTCATTTCGTACACGAAAAATATGCTATGAAACAGTTGAAGAAATCATGAGACTGGCAGTATGAACTTGCGACCCCTGCATTCCGGGCAGCCACATTAACCACTAAGCTACGGTCGCGTCTTGCCAGAACTATACTTTTCTGAAAACGTCATTACGTGACGCCACTTTTCACTCTATCTTTTCAACTGTTTTATAGTATAATTTGCTAAGCATAGCTAAATGTTATAAAATTAATCAATAAGAAGCACAAAAAATATGTTTGTCACAAAGACAAAACTGAGTTACTTTGTCAATGGAACTTTAGCGTCATAAACTACCCGAGACGGTTCCCAATTAAGGCAGTAATCAATTTTCTATCATACAACAATTAGCAACTGTGTTAGCAATCAAACTTTTGCTTAGAGATAGTTACTTGCTAGCTAAGTAATTGTTGTTGTAGATTTAGGAAACTAAGGGAGTTATACCAAACGTCAAACTTCTTGGCAGCTTGCGAGAGCGAAAACCAGATATATATTGAAGTCGTACGCTACAAATAAAAACATATTAATACATATATATTATGTAGGTATAAATGTATTAATATGTATTCGATTGATTTTCAAATAACTGTCTATGTACTATTAGTACTATTGAAACGCACCTACCTTTGTTTCTCTGCACCACCCTAGGCTGACAGTTAGAGAATGCCACTAGGAATTAAGTCCACTTGTGTAAAAAAATAAAATAAATATAATAATAAATATACATAAAGTGTAGACTCTTCACGAGTGACTGAGTCACGAGTGCATTTTACGACCCGACACGATCTTTGATTTTACCTATACTTAATCATTTCAGAAGCAACTTATGCACATAATATGTAGGGTAGGGTGGTCGACAGTGAATCAGAGGTACACAATGAATCAAGCGAATATTTCGGAAATGCGACGTTGCCATTCAATGCACTCCGCACAGCGCGAGAGTCTATCGAAAATCACCCACCACTGCCTCCGCAGTCAGCGGCAACCTACGTGCGAGGACGGCCGTGTGAATTCACGTTAAATGTTTTTCTCGCAAAAAAGTTAAAAAAATCACGTAAGTACAATTTCGTCTTGTTTTTTTTGTGTGTATAGTGGTCAAAAAATAATTTATGTGACAGATTAAGTGTTATTATGGCTTTATTTTAATGGGACTACAATAAGCACAACGTGTTAGAACATTTAGCTACATAACCTCAAAGTTCAAATGTATGGGGTGGCACAGAGTGAATCATTTTTAAGGAGTACACAGTGAATCAGTGGTTCATTGAGTACTACCTGGTTCACTGTATACACTAACAATGCTGAATGGTTTTAAATTTGTTTTTTATTTTTTAGGATGGGACGAACAAAATTGGATAGACTTTCAAGAAAAAAGGGTTCACATTTGCCGGGAGATATGAAGACGGCTGTCGATTTATATCTTAGCGGCGTTAGCATAAGGCAGGCGGCAAAAACGTGCAAGATACCATATCCATCATTAAGGAGATACGTCATCAAATTATATAAAAGAAAGACTTAAATAATACGTTATTGTGATATTATAAGTAGATATTGGCTGATTATTAATTAAGATTTCCAGAGACCTCATTTGATTTAAATTTTAAAATTAATTATTTTGTTGATAACTTTTTGATATTTTTTTTATAATTTTTTGATTATTTTTTTTTTATTATATCGAAGAAAACTTAAATAAGACACTATAGTGATATTATAAATAGATATTGACTGATTATTAAATAAGAAGATTACAAGTGATCTCATTCGGTTGAACTCGATTATTTATATTGTTAAAAAATAGTACGTAATTAAGAAGGAACAATTTATGTTGAATGTTTGAGTTTATTATAACGTTGATTTTACTAAAAAAAATGTTTTATTGCAGTACTTACCACAATTAAATACAAAATTTGAAGATGATTATAAGGATGGTTCACTGTGTGCACTCTTTGTTCATTGTGTACCATCCCCCGGTTCATTCCGTACCACTAGGTGTACACGGTGAACCAATTCTCATTTTTATAAAAAACACATTTCCTCAAAAAGTTAGGCTATATAGATGCAAATGAAGTACTACTTAATCATAGCCAGTTAAATTATACACGATTCTAAGCAAAGAGTACATCATTTAGACACACAGAACCAAAATTACAGCCCTTCGAAATTTAGGTGGTTCATTGTCGACCATCCGACCCTAGTGGACGGCTTTTCAGTGCCTCTATGGTAAGTGATAGGTAAGCTAAGTACATGGCTATAAGACTATATGACTATAATGGAAATATGACTTCTATAGAATAGAAAAGCGCATAATTTGTGCGCTATTTGCATCAAGTATTGATAACTTTTTTAAGCTCCCTCACAGAAGCCCTTTGACCTTGAGATTATTCTGATAGGTCCAAATTGAAAGTGCTATTACCAATATAAATCTGCCGAGCGTTTTGCCAGTAACATTGGGGTCAGCTTCTAATCTAACGGATTTTAGCTAATTATCAGTATTCTATATGAAGCGACTGACTTCCACAACCCAATACGAGGTGATACGACACTCTTTGTTAGTCTTGTTGTCAGAGT
This sequence comes from Hypena proboscidalis, assembly GCA_905147285.1. Lineage (NCBI taxonomy): Eukaryota > Metazoa > Arthropoda > Insecta > Lepidoptera > Erebidae > Hypena > Hypena proboscidalis. The sequence goes on along the minus strand of LR990130.1, from coordinate 19,048,843 downwards.
GCCTGGCCGGTCTACCCGTAACGATAACGACTGCCACAGATGTTCAAATTAAATTTGTATTTTTTTTTTACATTAGATAGAACGTCAGAAGCAATAACACTATCCAGTGGTCCCAATGATAAGGCCAAATACACACATTCACACACACAAGCACACCCAGTCTCAGAACAAATCATTGCAAATCACACAAAGATTTGTCCCATGTGGGAATCGAACCCACAACACCAGTGCAGTGGAGAGCGGCGAGGCGACCGCTTAAACCACTGTACCACACGTGCAGACTACAAATGGCAACCGGAATACCATTACCAAAACCATTTCAAATAATGTCAAGTCTATTATCACACTTTGATAGCAAAACAATTTGACCGTCACGGTGGTCGAACAACGGTCACCATTACCATAAAACAGTTTATACGATTATCGCAGCGATAGCCGAGTGGTAGACCGTAGGACTGCGAAGTCAAAGGTCTCGGGTTCGAACCCACGGCACACATCTCTGTCAATAAATCGTTAAGATTTGATGATATGTGTATATTTATCATATTAAAATTGTCGCTTGCTACGGTGAAAGAAAACATCGTGAGGAAACCTGCATGCCTTAGAGTGCCTAAAAAGTGTTCGAGGGAGTGTGAAGTCTACCAACCCGCACTTGGCCAGCGTGGTGGACTATGGCCTAACTCTTCTGCACGTGTGGTGTAGTGGTTTAAGCGGTCGCCTCGCCGCTCTCCACTGCACTGGTGTTGTGGGTTCGATCCCCACATGGGACAAATCTTTGTGTGATTCGCAAAGATTTGTTCTAAGACTGGGTGTGCTTGAGTGAGTGAATGTGTGTATTGTCATTGGGACCATTGGATAGTGTAATTGCTTCTGGCGTTCTTCTATCTAATGTTAAAAATCCAAAAATTTAATTTAATTTATTTCTCATCATGAGAAGAGTGTATATACATGGGGCATGTATATACATGGCTGCTATTATAAGTCTCACCTTACTTTTAGGGTCAACTGACTATCAGAGAATCATGTCAAATAACATGTATTTGGGCAAAAGGGCCGACAATGTTAGTGACCGACAAACGGCCCTTTGAGTGCTATGGATATGCAAGGCACGTAGAGCATGTCCTGTGAACTTAGTTTGGTCAAGCTATGAGGATTGGACCGGCGCAGGCGATTTGGTTTCGAATAGAAACGTTTTGTAATTGGTAATTTTTAACCGAATAAAAAAAGAGGTATGTTTGTTTACCGATTACTCGAATAGATAGTACCTATACTTGTCATGTGGTATCACTTCTATCAGATCAGTTTCTGATAATGGAATCCTAAAGAAATCGAGGGCTAACTTGAAATTTTAAAGGCTATATTGTTTTTCGTATATTACCTGAAGCTAATCTTATATTTGCATCTAGCAGTCACATTTCATTGAATGCGATGCCGCGCTAGTTTTTATATAACTATAGGCAACTTAAGGCCGTTTACTGTAGTTATTTGCCATGCTGCATGGCATATAACTGTAATTTGGTACTTCACAGATGACAGGACCTTACTTTTCATCTATCAACAGCACTGTACTTGAATCTTGTATAAAGTTGCCCAGAGTTCACTCCAACACAGGACAAACTTTTTGATTGGCATGTGTTACAGTTGTGCACATGCACAGCTTGTGGCCGGCTGTAATGTGAAACTTGCACATGAAATGTTGCTTAACATTGTTTAGGTAGGTACAGTCAGTAACAAAAGAAGCTTTATAACTATCAAACTTCTATACAACCCACATTATTTGCGTTAAAAATTGACCTTTTATAAAATAATGATTCATCCAATCATGAAATTAATTATGATTATTCAAATTATGAAATACGGGTGTTACTCACGTAATGTTGGTCTATTTAGTCGACCGCGGTTTCGCCTATACGTCTAGGCATTATCAAGAGAGTGCGATACGTCGCGCCTGAGTCGCAGCCAATCTTGCGACCAAACCGCGGTCGACTAAATAGACCAACATTACGTGAGTAACACCCGTATCTATTTCATAATTTGAATAATGTTACAAACTCACGTTAGTTTTAATAAAAATAATTATGATTTTCAGAATTAAGCGAATTCATTTGTTTGTGTGTAACTACTTCTGTTGATGACTGTACTGTATGCTGTTGCAACTTACAATGTTTAAAGTTTAAATTAAACTGTTTGTATACTTAGCCTCAAATGCCGGCCTCTCTCTGTCATTCAATGTTAGAACAGGACAGAGAGATCGACAAAATTCGTTCAGCGTTGAACTAGACCGGTGCAATCGGCCCTTAAATAGTTATTGGGATGAAGTAGCGGTCGAAAAGGCTCGAGCCTTTTAGGCCTAAATTTAAGACTATAAGACTGTATTTTATTCATTTTATACGTGAATATTATTATTTTTTTGCAATTTTCAAAATAGAGATGACAAAGAAAAATATTTATTTCGGTGGTGTTAAATATTAAAATATAATAAACTGTAATATAATAACACAACAAAACTTTAATTTATAATTCATAACGTTTTTATTAACCTGATCCTCAAGGGGCTTAAGAATTTTTTTTAAGCTAGAACTCTCATTGCGACGCCAGTCTTTTAAAACGGCTTGGACCAATATGGACATGAAATGAACGCAAATAATGCTGTTAAAACTCGCAGGGAAGCGGGGGATAGATTGTGCCTCCGGATGGCTTATTGTTCTGAGGGCCCTGAAGTCATGGCCACCGAAGACTGCAATTTAGCTGTGAAATCTATCGGACTACCGATTGACAGCTAGGAAAAACCCATGTCCATGCTGTCTAGTTACCACCTACAACACAACATACTATAGGCTGACCGTTTAACTGAGTCCTCGCCTGCGCGGTACAGGGGCGCGGGGGTATGACGACAAAGGGGACTGAAATAGGTGCGGGCGGTGGGCAAATTTTTGTAATTGTTCATTCCGTTCGCTACATGGGTAGCGATCGCATGTGTTGACTGTTGCAGACACCTTGTGAGAGGTACATATGTAATAACTATCTCAAGATGAATCGAAAAATCTTCGGACATAAAGTAAACAGTCAGTACAAGCAAATGGCTTTTAACGTATACGAATATTTTAGAAAAAAGAAATTGGACCCAAAAAAGGTTTTGACTTTCTTACGATTTAATTATATGTTTAGATAACAAATAGTATAATAGTTTACTACATAAGTTCATTAAAATTTTGTATCTTCTTAACTATTTTTCATTTGATAAATCACTATTTCTTTTTTCCGATGATGTCACATATCTTAGGAAATATCTTGGTGCATTTCATCTCCTGTATATTTCATTAAGTGCCCCCACCGCTCGCCCCTGTTTCAGTCCCCTTTGTCGTCATGTCATACCCCCGCGCCCCTGTACCGCGCAGGCGAGGACTCAGTTAGTCGGTCAGCCTATAGTTTGCTACACAACGTAAAGGAACGAGAGTGATGTTTCTCCACCGCAAAGGGCGGATGCTCCGACCAGGCTCGGCGGTTTTGCATGGCTGACAGCTGAAGTGGTATATATGTGCACTCTCTGTGCACATTTAGTTATCGCGATCTAGCGCTCTTTGACATTTGTGCCGAGTGTCACTCCTTGACGTTGTCAATGTCATGCGTCATTTATCATGTGCGGATACCGCCACACACAATACATAATCTATATTACTTAGGCGCTGTCTCCACGAGCGAGTGAATCGCGGCGATATTATCGTCGTGCCACGTATTTCTATACACTCTACATCGTCGCTAGCCCGTCGCTACTAGCAGCGGGCTCGCCGCGCTCTCGCGACGAGCGCGCAGCGGGCGCGCTGTCAAACGTAACTGAATTCTTTCTTTTACAACGCGTCGTCAAGGAAACGCGGCGATTCCGTTACGACTCGCGACGATACGCGGCGGAATTATCGCTCGTTCGTGGAGATTCTCCGACGATATAAGGGCGGACTCGTCGCGATTCTCTCGCTCGTGGAGACAGCGCCTTAGGAATTAAATATCTAATTATTAAATAAAAATGCAAATAGGCACTTAAATAATACATTTATTTTGTTGCGTTATTCATAATTAATAACTTAGGCTAGTGACATAACTCATACATTCAAAATCAACGATACATATTGTCAAAATTACAACCGGCCATTTGTTTTAAGACAACACCAACTATGTCAGAAGATTTAAATCTGGAATATAGCTATGGATAAAACTAGATAAACGTGCTACCAGATCGCGAGCATTCGCTTGTGAACTGACGATTTTAAGTCCTTTGTGAAATTTATGGACTAACGATATTTTCATATCATTTTTTATATTTTTTTAAACTTTCGCGAATTGAGAACATTTTTCAAAAATTAGACAACGGGTCTGAATCGCGTAAATATTATAAAGGTAAATAAATACCTATGCGTCTACCTATTTATTTACCTTTATAATAATTACGCGATTCAGACCCGTTGTCTAATTTTTGAAAAATTTTCATATTATTTCATTTCATTACATAAAATAACACTACAGATTCGATAACACACCGATGTAGGACAGTAATGCATAGATGGTCTAGTGGGTAGCATATGCTCCTCACACCGCGATGTCTCGGGTTCGATACCCGAGTCGGGCAGTGTTATTTGAGAACTTGCCGTCAGGAAATTCACAATTGCGGCACGGAGTTGGAATAGTGCCCGGTGGTTGGCGATAATGGGTGATAATGGGTGATGTACATCTCTGCCACACTCTTCTAGTTAATATAGTTGCATTACGGGAGAATATTAGTCATTAGTCATAGTTTTCCTGGGCGGTATCCGCACTTAGTCCTCCTATGGGACCGTTGTGCGTGATAGGTTTCCAGCCAGCCTATATCGGTCCAGAAGGAAAGCAGCCTCCGAAGACTGCTGCAGGCTTCCGGCAGCGATGTTGGTGACTGGAGAATTTGTGCCCGTTGGTCGGCCACGCTGCTACATTCCATGATGACATGCTGTGGCGTTTCTTCTGCCTTCATGCATCCTCTGCATAGAAGGCTGTCTGTTATTCCTATCGTGTGCAGGTGTTTGTTAAGTAGACAATGACCGGTCAAGATTCCAATGACCTTTAAGAGCTGGAACAACATTCTAAGTTTGCCGACAACCTTTACTTGTTGTCCACACTGTCAGGTGTATTTTCTGGGTTCCTTCGCGCAACCATGATTTAATTTGGGTCCGAGGGATGGGCAGCAGAGATTCCGGACCATACACTTTTGTGTCTGCTTCCCTCCTGGCTAGCTCGTCTGCGGCGTCGTTTCCCAATGAGTTGCTTTGTCCTTTTATCCATTGCAGGGTTACCGTGTTGGTTGTTGCAATGGACTGAAGTGCACTATGGCATTCCATTATAAGGACCTTACGAACTTACGGTCATTAGTCATATTAGTTATAATTGAATCTGCAACATTTTATTACAAACGAATGTTCGCGGACTGGGAGCACTATTATATCCTACCCCTTCGTCAGCTACAGAGATCATGAATATATGATTATTGAATATAGACATTTACTGTTATTCTATAGAATTGTATTGATTATGATTCGTTTAATTAGTATCTAGATTAAATTCCTTTTCATCATGAGTTGCCTTAAAATTTTTAATTTTGATGATTTTAATACAGACATAGAGATAATATAAAGTTACATTACTGAATATATCCTATTTTATAGATATAAGTATAATTACCACACAGTATGGGCCATCACAATCATATTATTCAACAGAAAATGCATAAATTAATCTAACCTAAAAAACGTGAAAGACGAAAAACTATTGTTTTATGCCGCGTCCACACGGGCCCAACGAACACCAACGAATGGGTTCGTTAGCCCAGTGTGGACGCGGCATTACAGATATGGTTCCTCTTCAAAATAGCTCACACAACAATTTAATAAAATATTTTTTTTCTATAATGGAACAAATGCACCAAATTATACTATGAAAATATAATATTTTATTGACAGACAACCAAAAATAATCCAAAATAATACCTTGTCAATGTCAGATATTATTTTAACACATTCATCAGTGGCGCCATCTACACAAAATTATCTAACTAATATATAATAATTGTAAATGTCTAAATAATAATATGGTAAGAAAAGATTTTTAAAACAGATATTTCTTAATTGCTAAGTAAGTAATACAGAATATTAGTTAGTGAAGTAGTGTACCTACTTATCTATATACGACATGAGATTTTGTGTAGCATCACAGTTGTACCCAATAAATTAATTTTATATTACTTGTTCCCGGCCCCTTGGAACGGCTTGTCATTCTGAATTGATACGTCAAAAGGACAGGCTTGCCTAGTGCGGGACCATTGGTATATTTGGTAATAAATCATCTTTATTTTTTGCATCTTCATGACGTTTCCTTGTTGATAACTACGTCAGAATCGAATTGTAATATAAAAATGGCCGTCCTAAAACCGCTGGTCCCGTAGTGTTCATATCTGAGACGCAAAACTTGTGTTAAATAAATATGTTGTACTTACTTAAAATTATTAGGTACTATCTCTAATGCTACAAAAAATCAAGACATTATAAATACAACTGCCACCTAAATTGAAATGATACTTCAAAATCACTAAGCGTCCTGTCACTTAACAAGGTAACACTTTAAGTTTATAAATAAGGACTTGACGATACACAATATACACACAAATTACATGAAAGTACACAATTACACATTAAGCTATACATTTCCAGAATTAGATGGTCAAATGTTAGCTATCGTGGGTATTTTGTAGAAGCAAGATTGCCGATATTTCGCAGCTGTTGCAAGCCTGTTACAACAGCTACTATATTTCAAATCTTATATTATACAGAAACTGTATACCTTGTGAGGCCGTGTACATTTTCGGGATATACAAAATACTGGAGCCTGACAAAAAGTACATATTTGGAAAAAAAATATGGGGCACGGCACTTTAGATTTTTAGACTAGTTTGAAATGGGCGAGATTATGAAATCTCAGTCATCGGACGTCTTTTAGATGACGAGCCAAAATGTATGCATATGAGCATGTTTGTGTATGTCCCCATTTGGCAAACTTCAGCATTGTTAAGTTTACGATGACGACTTCTTCATTGACGCTTATAGCGACGTTTATCAATGGCCTAAGAAAGCAATGCTATGAACTAAATATACAATAACTGTTAGTGACAGGAACAGTTTACGTTCGCCTACAAGATTAAATCTAAGTTTAAATAACAAATATTGTTCACGACGACGATTTTCAATGTAATAACTTATTTCAAGATAATTATAAGTCTGATCAAATACATATTATCCTTTATTGTACAACAATCAAATAACAATAACAAAAATTAACAGATACTAAAATCAGTGAAGCGTGCCAATATATTGCAATTAAGGTTATTTGCAATACATGGCGTTTTCAATGTACAAGAAAAAGCAATTTGTGTACAATAAGTCCGCAATGTATGTTAGGCAGATAGCTTTATCAAAATGTACTTTTAAAAAGTAGTCTATCACACAATATCAGTTCTTTCAAGACATTGCACTATAAAGGAGCAAAAGAAAATATTTTTGTATCAATATTTGCCTAACAAAAAAGTATTTTATCTATACTTTTATTTTTAGTTACATTTTGTTAATAAATATTTAAAAAAAACCCCTTAACCAACATGTTTTGTCGTTTTGAACATTAAATTATACAAAGTACATTTCAGATTTCAAATGTTTCAAAGAGATCGTCTCATTTTTACTTAACTATTTTTACGAACGCGAATTCGTAACTTCAGTCAAAAAAAGCTAAATGTTCAACTATTTTAATACTAAAGAAGTGTAAGCAAAACGAAGGACAATTTATTACAAACCAAACCATTTAATAAGGATCTGCTGCTATTAGCAACACTACATGAAGGTAACAATGCAACACAAACTTCGCAACCCCATCGCGAATACATAAAGGTGCCTTCACGCGAGCATCCGTAACTAATGTAATGTCACTATTACACCAGGGTGGAAGGCCATCAGAGCTTTACCCACAGTGTACATTTTATTCGCAAATATGTCACATTACAGACGATGTTCGTCAGTCAGGAAGGCAGATTGTTACGCAATGCTCTAAAACGCTACATTACAGTCGAATGTTCGCGGTATGAAAGCACCTTTATACAGTGTTACATTTCTGTAGATGGTTCGAGCAATGTAAAAAACATCCCTCAAATACATATTTTAATAACGCATCTATTTGTTGCTATTAATAGCAATAAAAAGATGTTTTATTAAATAAGTATGGTGGGGCGCAAGCTGGTAATTTTCGAGGTATATTCTCGCGATCGCAAGCATTGGTGTATCACAGTGTGCATAACTCTCGCAGTGAACCTACTGTTATGTATTACCACTGTATGAGTTTCGTTAGTAAGCCTGTGCCTAGCAAAAACACTAGAAATTGACTTTAAAATAATATAGTATGTTACTTTAATATAAATCCAGCTTAATTGAGTTATTGGACTAAAAGAGTTATCAGTTTAAATATAGATGGATGGACAGAAAGGCAGACCGAAGATTCGTTCATATATTCTTACACACAACTATCTAGAATTTTATGAAAGAACATATGAAAGAGAAGAATGTGAGTCTCTTCTTTCGTGGAATTTTGGTGCTCAGTGAGATCATACTTGATGCCGACCATCTATAATCATACCCATCACTCTTCCATAGTCTATTCTGACCATAGCCAGCTAATTTTTATTATTTTTCTACAATTTATGTCGGCACAGGCTGTTTCATCATAAAGTAAGTTAATTAAAACAGGTTTCACTTATATTTGTTGATTTTTTTGCATTTCTTATGTTGTCCATATTGCTCAAACAGGTTTGGTTTACCATAATCCAGATGCTGGATTCAGTATCACGGAATTACAGCGCTGGATTTATAACAAACTATGAAATAAGAACATACTCTATTCCAACACAGCGCTGCAATTAATTTCAGGTAGAGCATATGGCACTAACAAGAAACGGTCAGGCAAAAAGGTTTTTATATAAAATATTTCCAAGAAAGACGCGTCGCAACAATACGCTTCTTCACCAGTATCAAGGTTGCGTATATGAGCAAGGAAGGGCAAGATTTGATAATGCATAAATAAGCAAGAGAGAATTGTCATTATCAGTATCGAGAGCAAGATGTATCGGTTTTCCCACCAGGTACCGAAATTAGGGACTGTATCAAGAAGTGCCTTCATGTCGTTATTGAGCGAAGAGTCATCGGCCAAGGAATGATCCTTAGCCGAAGCCCAATCTCACATTTGCGGCAGGAACTCGATCGGCGTGGCGAACTTGAAGTCTTCGGGGAACAGCTTGGCCGCGAACGGGTACATGAGCTTGTAGGACTGACGGATCGTGACGTCAGCAACGCCGGCGATGTCACCGATCTCTTTCTGACTGCGCTTATCGTCAGATGCCTGGAATTTACGAAGGAAGGTAATTATTGATAACTGAATTCCGCCCGCGTGGTATGCTGATAATAAGTTGATACAGACTATGTGTAACATATATTATGTGCAAAATTATGTCTTAGGGGCTGTCCATTAATCACGTGTTGTTTTTTTAACATTTTTTAACCCCTCCCTACCCCTTGGTGATACGTGATGAGGTTTAAGACTGACCCCCCATCCCCACCAAAAATCACGTGTATTTTTTAGTACCTACAAAGAATCTTAAATTTTTTATTATATTATTTTTAAATACCAGTATATCCTATTTTTGAATGGAATTGTATTATATATTATTATTTAATTAATAAGCATGACTATTTTTTAAGTTTAGATTTATAAATATGATCTTTTTAGTATTTTGTTTGTGTGGAATTAAATAAAGCTTTATTATTATTATTCACTCATTTAATCCTTTTTCTCATTTTTTATATGTTTAAATATAAATTATAAAAGTAAAGTACATTTAAAAATATAAAAGTATAAAATTCTACATTTATTTTATTATTATTATTATATCCTATTCTAGAAAATTAGAACCATGATAAAAATGTCTATACAGAATGGTTGCAGGTTGTTTTTGACAGGTATAAAAATAATATTAAAGGAATGGTGTAATCATGTCAAATACATATATTGTACTAATATAATATGAACATATTTAATCAGTTATTAACATATTAACATCCATATTTTTTGTATTATACAGATTTGCATGTGTATACTTTCACTCTCTGATTACATTGTTAATGTATTTTTTGTGTTCTTCGTAATTGGCGTACTGTTCCAATATAAATTATTTACCTACTGCCTGTATGAATTAAATAAATAAATAAATAAACCGCTTTTTGTTTTATAAATCACGCGTTTGACGAAAAAATAAATACACGTGATATCTTACTATACATTGGAACTTGGTACCATATTAACTTTTGTTCAGCTTATAAAAACCTATCCAACCTGGAAATTTTTGCTTGATGGAGTAACAAACAAACATACATACACGCTCACATCCTCACAAACTTTCACATTAAAGGTGGGCTTTTTTATAAAACCAACTATTGTGTCGGTAATTTAATTCCTTGCTAAGTCATTTCTAAAAAAATCTCTCAATCATGCAACCGAAAAAATCAAAGAAATTGAGAATCAAATCATTATTTCAATATTAATAGGTATGCATATGAAATAAACAGTAAAAATGCCAACTTAATTCGATTATAGATTGAATTATTTGAGAACAATGCAGTGAATATAAAGGTACAATTTATGAATTAATATTATTTTATGTTCCGTCGAAGTTTTACTATATTCGGAAATTCATTGATATAAAAAAAATAACATAGTACCTATATGCATCCCCGAAAACCGAATTGACTTCAATAAAATTTGGACACGAAAATAACAGAAATACATTAAAATTTAATTACAAACATTCATGATGTAAATATTTATAACATAGGTGTAGTCTTTGTGTTCTTAATATTGTTTAATAAACACAAGAGTGAAGGATTATTATTTTTTCTAATCCATGATGTAAACACAAGAGTGAAGTATTATTATTTTTTCTAATCCACGATGTCCCACTGCCGAGCAAAGGGGAGACCCTTTACAATACACGACCACAATTTTCTGTTTTGGTCTCTGTCTGTCCAATCCCTCTGAAACGAGTCCAAATCATCTCTCCAGCGGTTTCTGGGCCTACCACGACGCTGACGACCATCCTTGGGTATCCACTCGGTGGTAATTCGCGTCCATCTTTCTGGGTGCATTCTGGCTACGTGCCCCGCCCATGTAGATTCATTCATCCAATAAGAATGAATTATTCACTCATGTACGAGAATTTGAATAGGCCTAGAATTTTGTGACGAAAATAATTCTCATCTAGTTTTTAGAGGTCAACACTAATGACATCTCATTTTGTGCTAAGTATGTTTGAAGCCTTGAGAAATAACTATACAATGTTTCTAAATTGTTGTAAAAAATGTTTATAACTTTTGAACTATTGACACACATTTTCAAAATCACGTTATACCTGATGCTATTTATTTTTATTATTTTTTTTATTTATAGAAACCAAAACTAAGTTATTAAATTTAAATTTTCTATAAATAACACTAATTGTTTTTGTATCAATGAGCAAACATTTAACTGTATTATCAGTTAATTTAATTTACTGATTTCTTTATAAAACGAAATTACTCACAGCATTTTCTGTTTGTTGCCTGCCTTAGTTTTAGTAATCCGTTTAATAGTGTAAGTATGGTTTAAAAATAATCCATAAAATAACTAAAAAGTGAAAAATAATTCCTAATATAAGCTGAAAATGGTAATGAACAAAAAATACTAGTATTGTGAAAAAGCGTGGGGCGCTCTGTGCCATATTTTTCGTCTATCGAGCAACCCACGCTTTTTCACAATAATACTAGTATTTTTTGTTCATTACCATTTTCAGCTTATATTAGGAATTATTTTTCACTTTTTAGTTAAAGTACTTTAAAAGCGTGTTTTTAGTTTTTTTAAACTATTATTTATTTTCTACTTTTTAGTTTGGTTTATTTATAAGAGCGTTTTTTTTAATTATTATTTTTTTTTTTTTTTTTTTGTCGAATTATTGCATTGTCATCAATCTTTGACAGGTGTGCAAAATTTTAATGACATCTGTCCGTTTAAAGTGCGTCAAAATCGAGTCCAAATGTGTCGGTTACATACAAACATACATACAGGTGAAGCTAATATAAGCGTGTTAATTAAGGTAAGCTTGTATTTTACAGTATATTTTAACAGTAACAATTCCAATAACCTTTACTAAATGCAAGTTAAACGATTTTATTTTCAAACAATATATAATATCCTCGACACAATGAAGGAAGGAATTCTCCTACAGTGATTTTCAACTGAAATATAAACAACAGTGAACATAAAGGAAATGCGAAACCAACCTGGGAAGCCATATAGATGGCAGCAGCGGCAACCGAGATAGGGCTGCGTCCAGATACAATATCCAACTCCCCGGCCTTCCTCGCGATATGCGTGGCGGCCCTTTGCACCGAGTTCGGCAGCGACAGATTTGAGCAGAACCGGGACATAAAATCAGCCGTAGTAATAAGCTCCACGGATGTTTCGAGAGCTTTCAGGATCAGTTTGAAGCATCTGCCAATTTCTTTCTTGCTGATCTTGCTGACTGCACAGATTTCCTTGAACGTACGAGGGACACCCTCTTGACGGCACGCGATGTAGAGGCACGCTGATGCGATCGCGTCGTTGGCTCTGCCCTTCAAGTTTTTGCCGTCATGTACCTGGCAAGGTAAGATTTTTGTATCAAATTATATGTTGCAATGAATAAACAGATAATTTTTCCTTAATACCTACAAGGAACCCTTATACTTTTGCCATGTTTGTCTGTCCGAGACATAGCGACAAAACCGTAAAAGCTAAAAAACTGACATTTTGCAGACATAAAATTTGTATAATATGTTGACAAAGTGGTAAAATAAAATCTTGAATTTTTTTTCTTGTCCTCGTCCACTTGTATATTTATGAATGAAATGTTATTGACAAAAAAACATACTAACAAGTATATGTTAACAGAATTTTAATGATAAAATACTGATTTTAAGTATATTTTAACAGAATTTTAATGGCAAAATACTGATATTCAGCTAAATACATAAGACTAGAAACCAATTAACCAAAATTACTGGCACATGAGGCATAACACCTTAGCCCTCAGGATGCCTTAAGTGGATTGTTGATGTCCATGGGCTGTTCTCCACTTACAATCAGGTGGACTACAAGATCGTTCGCTGTGAGCGTAGTATAAAAAAAAACTCCAATATAATTGGGAAAAGGCTCGGCGAATAATGATGAAGGATCTAATAAAGAAACCCTTAACATAAATCTCACTGAAGGCGACACTCTCAAGCAGAGTTAGCAGACATGACCGAGAATGTAAATAAAAATTTACATAATAATAATAATGCACATGTTGTGCACAATGTTAGTATATTAGTCACAGCATCACATCAACATAGCCAACACTCAAGAATGACGCATTTAGAATATTTATTATTTGTATGTTAGTTCCTGATTATGTTGTTTTCATTTACCACCTTGTGAGTACAGAATGCTTTCATTGGACTATCTATTTTGTTTCATCATTGCAAATATTGTAACTGTTGACAAATTAGGGTGTTTCCAGACTGCGAACATAATTTGCTTGTAATGTCATGTTACAGATTCGAATAGATATTACACCAGTGTAGGAGACAAACCGAGCATTATGTATTTATTATTGTGTGTTTGGGCTTGTCATTGCGACCAAAGGATAGTTCGTTCTGGCAAAAAAGAAAAAAAAACGAATCTCATCAGTCTGTGTGCCGGTTTCAAATGTTATTCTCTAAATTGTTGTGCACAATGTTTGTATATTAGTCACAGCAATTTAATAACAATACATCAACATAGCTAACACTCAAGAATGACGCATTTAGAATATTATTTATTATTTGTATGTTAGTTCCTGATTGTGTTGTTTTCATTTACCACCTTGTGAGTACAAAATGCTTTCATTGGACTATCTATTTTGTTTCATCATTGCAAATATTGTAACTGTTGACAAATTAGGGTGTTTCCAGACTGCGAACATAATTTGCTTGTAATGTCATGTTACAGATTCGAATAGATATTACACCAGTGTAGGAGACAAACCGAGCATTATGTATTTATTATTGTGTGTTTGGGCTTGTCATTGCGACCAAAGGATCGTTCGTTCTGGCAAAAAAGAAAAAAAAACGAATCTCATCAGTCTGTGTGCCGGTTTCAAATGTTATTCTCTAAATTGTTGTGCACAATGTTTGTATATTAGTCACAGCAATTTAATAACAATACATCAACATAGCTAACACTCAAGAATGACGCATTTAGAATATTATTTATTATTTGTATGTTAGTTCCTGATTGTGTTGTTTTCATTTACCACCTTGTGAGTACAAAATGCTTTCATTGGACTATCTGTTTTGTTTCATCATTGCAAATATTGTAACTGTTGACAAATTAAGGTGTTTCCAGACTGCGAACATTTGTTTGTAATGTAACAGATTTGAATATTACACCAGTGTAGGAGACAAACCGAGCATTATGTATTTATTATTGTGTATTTGGGCTTCTCGTTGGGACCACATGATAGTGTAAAAAAAAAAAAAAAAAAGATCCAAGATAAAATGCACATCAGTTTTGAATTTTATGCTGGAAATTTAATTAGCAATTTTACATTACAGTTGAATGCTCGTTTGCGAGCACCTTTAAACACATAGAGGTCAGATAATTGTGTAATTAATTGAATTAAAAATCATTTGTACCGAGTGTCCTTTATTTATGAAGGACAAGTTGTCATTGCAGGCGATTCAACTTAAGAATGATACATCATGACACCTGTTTCTCAGAACATTTATTCTATAGTCGGGTACTCACCAGCAAGCCATAACTGTAACCAAATCATCATAGTATGTGGTGAGCCGCTCTAGAAAATTATGTTTTTTATGATTTCTTACCGTGTACCTGGCTTATGGTGCCAAAATTATGCCAATAATATGTAAAAGTACAGTATAGGTTATGATGTAAGTTACCAAGCTGCTCAAATAAAATACCCAATCATAATTTTATTTCTAAACTGATTATTGTACTTTGAAACCAAATAAGGCATAAAGGTCCATGATATAATCACAAATATCGATACCTCGGGGCTCAAAAGGCGTAAGCACCAAAAGTCGACTTTTCAGGAGAGCCAAAAAACAAAAAAAAAAAAACTATTTTCGATATAACTTTCTTGATTTTCGACTTATATAAACCATTCTTAGACCAAAAGTCTTAATTTTTTTTGGTGCATAGCACTGTACCATTATAATTAGAATTTATTCAAAAGCAAGAAAAATAGCTGACTTATACGCCCCGGAAAATTAAAAGTTTGGGGCGGTTTCGCCCCAAAAATCAATGAATATGTGCTAAATTATGGTTGTAACCACCAATTTACATACAAATTCTAGCAGTTTATCGACAGTTACTTGTTTTTATTCAGTTGTTAAATTAAATTAATATCAAGTAAATTCATATTTTTATTTTTGTTATCTTATTACACCTATTTGTCAACTAATTACCTGACTTACGACCTAAAAATTGTTCAATAACTCATTATTATTAAAAAAAAAATAGAAATAGGAGGAGGACACCCACCACTCACCCTCGCGTTGCCCACCTTTATAAAACCTTTATAAAAACCCTTTATTAACTGAGGCGTTCGTAGTTGCAAACCTTAATTCATTACGATGAGTGAGGTGGGCAACGCGAGGGTGAGTGGTGGGTGTCCTCCTCCTATTTCTATTTTTTCAGTAGACTTCCGCCAAGTAACGCCTACTTCTATCAATAACATTATTATTCATTTTAAAAGTAAAAAACTTGTGCAATTACAAATAGGTAATCAATCAAACTTGTGCAATCGCACGTAGGTAATCAAATCTACTCATTATCTGTATTTTCTCCATCCTCTGCATCTGTTTCCGCCAAAATATCAGGTACATTTACATTCGAGGGAAGATTTAAATACTCTGCATGGTAAGTCTTTGGTATGGTGCCATTCTCGCAAAGACGTTTTAGATCATTATATTTAGGGGCTGCAATTGGTAATCTTGCCGTATATAAAGACTTAATTGTACAATTTACTTCTTCTGTAATGACCAGTGGAGACCTACCTATAGCTTCAACAGCCTTACTTTTTCCTTTCCCTTTCCCTTTTCCTTTCCCTTTTCCTTTTTTTTGTGGGTTTTCAAATAATTTGACTTGATTTTCATTTGCGTTCTCTTTCATTGAATACTTTATAAAAATAGAATCTATATGTTTTTTCTTAAAAGTTGCAGTTTTTATTTCCTTGAATTTAATATTCTTTAAAGTTGATGGTGTAAACGTTAAGGTAGCTAAATCTCCAAAGTCTAAAAAGTCAGTATGGTCGAGAGCATTAACGTGGTAGGGCCTAGGTCTTTTTCTTGCAGACTCGAAAAAAGTTTGCGATTGCGATGGTCCCCACACAATCAATCTTTTTACCTCGCGTTCAATAATTGCATGGACTGAATCTACGGGCATGTACGTGTGTCCCGGTAATAAGTAGTTAATTTGGACTACTTGTAAATGAGCGGACGTTTTCAAAAAGTTGTTGATTGTAGCTAGCACAGTCTTATTTTTATTTTGTCCACTACACGAATCACAATACAATAATAAATTTTTTATTCCTCTTCCATCGACTAGCTCAAGATATTTCAACAAGCAAGTAGAAATTTCATTACTGCCACGTTTTCCTTCACTCTCGCCCCAGGTATAACAAAATACATCTTGAGTAGTACTTTCGTAAAATGTTAAGTTATACACCGAATATTTTCTTGAATAATAAAGGAGCATACTTTCTCCATAAGGCGTGTTTAATACTTTTTGTAAATCAAATGATGTTGTTGTTGTATCATTTGTAGAAGATCTTAGGTTTTGATGAATTTTAAACCTTTTATACGAGGCTTTTTTTTCTTCTAGATGTTTTTGTAATGTTTTATCGACCTCTACGTTATTATTTTCTATTTTAACGCATAAAACACATTTATCCTTTTTCGGAATATGAGTATTCATATTCCGAAAAAGGATAAATGTGTTTTATTATTATTATTATTATTATATTTATTATTATTATATTATATTCTTTTAATATCTGTCTATAGTTATTTAGAGTTAAGAAATGTTTTAAGGCGCATCGGTCAAGTTGATTCTTTAAAAATTGGTATGTGCAGGCGTAAGCACCATTATTATCTAGCTTTGTCGTTTGCTGCCCTGATTGTTATTGATCAATATGAATGATGGTTCTTATGACCCAAAAATAAAACTACTTTGATAAAAAATTTTAGGCGTAAAAACATGTGTATGTTTTAAAGTGTCGGTTGCTACCCTCCCGTTTATGAACATTTGCAGTACGTGCTGTTACGACTCAAAAACTCAAAATATCATGTTTATTTTCTACAAGAAATAGGGCTGTAAGCACCATTTTTTTGCGAATTTGAAGATTTTAAATATACAGATCGATAGAGGAGAAAAAACTGAGTAGGACTGCATTAAAAAGTCATTTTCGCTAAAATGGCGCTTACGCCTTTTGAGCCCCGAGGTATCGATATGTCAATTCTAAAACTCACCTGTTTAAACAAGTTATTGGCTCTGTCTACAATCGTTTTAGGCAGATTAATCCTGTCAGCCATTGTGCTGATTTCTCGGAATGCATTAATAAGTGCACGGTCTGTACTGCTGATGTTTCTGCGGTTCTGGTATTTTGACACTCCGAAGCTGTCAAATGATGCATCTCCTCGGCCAGGTCCGATAATGGTGGAAAGATCACCACCAGAGAGTAATGGGTTCTCTGGACCACCAACACGAGATGGATCTACTCCTGACTTCTCATTGCTGAATGTACGCCATTCTGATCCGACGTCAATAACTCTGAAAATAAAGAAACATATTTAGCTTAAGCTTCCGACGGTAATTATAATTTCCCATTGCTTCCCTGATAGGCGCACTTTGATCTTAGATTTAAAGGCAGTTGAGTCTAAAATGTGTTTTTGTAAAATAAAAATATTTTCTGGATACATAACATAACATCACGCCTATATTACTCAATAGGAAGTGACAGCGGTGTATAACACCCAAATTTCACCTGTTATATAGGTCCCATGGGATAGGAGGTGAGTCTATCGCCATCCACCAGGCACAATTCCAACCCGTGAATCGAACTCGTGACCTTGTGGTGAGAGGCACATAATATATGTGGCGGTATCCGTACATATACATGACGGATGACATTGAGGTTTATGCCTCGTTCGTCCTAAAGTTTTGTCCCAAATTCCAAAAAAATCCTTGTTTGTCCCACATCACTGTTAGTCCTGCTTCGTCCCAAATTGCAAGTTCTCAAAAGGTACAGACAGCAAATAACATAGTGATAATAATATAATGATAACGTTTTTGATTCAATAATAAAACAAACACACGTGTATAAAAAATCATCTTTATTATTTAGAATCACAATTAAAATCACAGATATAATAAAATAATAATTTAAACATTTCTACAGCTTAAGTATACAGAACAGTCAGATCTATAATAAACAAAATCCAAGACTAGAAGGTTATCAAATCAACTGACCAACTAACATTATAAATGAGTGTAAAAAATATACTATATATGAAGAAAAGAAAGAAAGAAAATACATTTATTTATTATATATATTTTTTTTTAATTTCAGAAACACCTCATGCACACAGCCTTAAACAGGTATGAATCATCTTTATTGTCTAATCACAATTAAAATCACAGATATGACAAATTTATCATACGACGACCGGATGGCGGAGTGGGTAGTGTACCTGCCTGCGGGTTCGATTCCCGCTTAAGAAAAATATTTGTGTGCATGAACATGGTGGTTTGTCTTAGTCTGGGTGTCTCTATGTATAATAAGTATGTATTTACAAAAGAAAATTATATAATGTATTAATATCAGTTATTCTAGTACCCATAGTACAAGATCTGCTTAGTTTGGGACTAGATGGCGTTGTGTGTAAGTTTGGAGAAATTTTTTTTTATCTTAACATTCCTACAGTTTACGTATACAGAACAGTCAGATCTATAATAAGCAACATCCAAGACGTTAAAAAATCAACTGACCAAGTAACATTAAAACAGCAAACAAATAAATAACCTGCTCTTCTAAACTTATTCCAGTGACGTCAGCTATTATATACGTATTACTTGCTCACTAAGAACGGCTTCTTCTTCTTATCGTGTCAATGACTATATGGTTTTAGACCAATAGGATGCGACTGTGACGCCTTTTTGGTTGGCCTGCTTAAGGTCTTTTATGGTATAAATGGTGGGAAGATGTGGGCAGGACAACAAATGGGCCGTATTTTGGGTGGGCGATCCACATTCGCAACTAATGTTGGATGTATTTGTGAATCCACACTTGGCCAGGTTGTCCTTGCAGCGACCAACCTGCGTCCGAAGACTGTTAAGTGACTTCCAGATCGGCCACTGCAATTCGTTTCCAGGTGGCAGATGTTCGGCCGGGTCCAGAAATCGGGTGGAGCGCAGTTTTTCGCCTCTCAGTTTAGCAGGGTTTTGATCCGTTGAGGTCGTCTCTCTAAGGAAACTTTTGCGGCTCTTGAGACGGGCTGGAGGTATCGAGTGGCCGTGAAGCGGATGACGACTATCTCTCTCGAACTCTAAGAACGGCTAAAGCGTGTATTATACAGGGTGGATGCGACATAGCGACATTTATTGAAACCACAGCTTCTATACATGGCCAGTATGCATTTCCACCGGATAAAAAATTCTCTGGCGAAAAAAAAAATCCACGTCTTCCGAACAAATTGCACGATCGCAATGTTCAAATTGTTCGGAGAACGTGATTTTTTTTTTTTCGCCAGAGAATTTTTATCCAGTGGAAATTGATACTTACCATGTATAGAAGCTGTGGTTTCAATAAATGTCGCTATGTCGCATCCACCCCGTATAATAGGTAATATTATGAGTAAATTTTGCCTCGCAAAGAAGACCGAGTGAAGCGGTTGTTTTACATTGTCAACTGATGTTAAATATTTAATAACACATAGTCTTTTTTGCTGATTGTACAAGAAAGCAAGTTTGGCATATAAAACTAGATTTGGGCCGTACAAGGAATTGAAAATGGGACGAAGCAGGCATAAAATAATTTATATCTATACTAATATTATAAAGAGGTAAAGTTTGTGTGTTTGTTAAATTGTCAGGGGTAATCTCGGAATCTACTGCACCGATTTTAAAAATTCTTTCACTAATAGAAAGCCACATTATCGCTGAGTGTCATAGGCTATATAAAAAACCGAAAAATTCAAAGTTTTTTACGTGGTAGTCCGTTTTGTAAAGAGAATCGGAGAAAAACTCATCGTTATACGTGAAGGCCACAGCAGCGCGGCAGCGGCGCGCGATGGTTTCGGCTTATTTCGGTTCGCGTTCGTGCTCACTTCGGAAGAAGGAGGCGTGACCTTCCTTTTACATCTGAGAGGTAGGTACCCGCGCGGCTCATTCGCGCGGTCGGCTCTTTACGCAGCGGACGTCCTCAAAATTGAATTTTTCGTAACACACTTTCGACATTCATTAATTTTATTTTCGGTACATTAAAAAAAAAATCTTTTATGTTTATATAGTTTTCATTTAATTTAGGTTATAGATAGGCATTAAGTTTGTTTCATGTACCTAGATATTAAATTAGGTTATAGGTATTAAGTTAGTTTCATGTAGATATTAATTTAGGTTATAGGTAGGTATTAAGTTAGTTTCATGTAGATATTAATTTAGGTTATAGGTAGGTATTAAGTTTGTTTCGTGTAGATATTTATTTCTTACGAACGCTGCCTTAACCATAGTTAAGGCAGCGTTCGTTATGAAAGATATATATTTTTGAACATTATGCCCAACGAAGTGGGCACGGGTCAGCTAGTATATCATATTTTGGGACAAAGGAGTTATATTGTTTGGGACGAACAAGGATTTTTAATGTGAGACAAAACTCAGGGCCGAACTAGGAATAATTCTTACGAAATTTTCACAGCGAGGGTACATCAATACAATTTCCAAGACCCTACTGTTGGACACCACCGAGCCTGGTCAGAAGATTTTCCCTTTGTGGTGGAGGAAAATTACAGCCCATTCCTTTACATATATGCTTACCACTAGACCATCGAGGCAGTAAACTTTCAGGATACTTAGACAATACCGCTCATTGTAATAATAATATATACTTATAACTTGAGAGTTTATGAGATGAAAATCTAACTCATATTAAAGTGGCGTTATTCTTATTCTACTGATATGCTTCTGAAATTATTTTATATCATGTCTTAACTAAATCATTTACTTGCCTATTTCCTTCTATAATAGTATTTGTACTATACTTTCAATTGGCCATGTAATAAAAACATTTTCCTGGTCAAAAGGTGTGGTGAAAGAAAACCCAGCAGTATAAGATCACACACACATTTACTTTGTTTCATGCCTCCTATTATGTCATTCTCGAAGCCACATTAATTTTTACTTTTGTCTCTAGATAAAATTATCACCATCAGGGTGGTAGACGATGATGGTTGTGATACAGTTTATACTAGTACAGCTCTCAGCGGCAACCTCTTAATTAATTGTACTTATCTAAATTTAGACAAGCACTTAGTTTTAAGAGAACCTGTAAAAATTTAGTTGTGAAAAATAAACTTATTATTATTAATATTAAGATAGAAAAGAACATGGAAACCGGCATAATAATTGTTGGGGGGATGCATCTTCTAACGATATAACAGATGACAATATTTTTTGGTTTTTAAAATCCACGCTTGCTCTTATGATGAACCTGTGTCGTGGGGTTGTCCAAAAACTTACATTTCATACACACCCAGAGTCTGAACAAATCTTTGCAGATCACAAGACGATTTGTCCCATGTGGGATTCACATCTACAACACCAGCATAGTGAAAGCGACGAGAAGACCACTTTATCCACTATGCACTCATAAAACCCTTTTTTGAAATCCTTTTTTAATTTCGAAAGGGTGTGCACTATTTGCATATTTTTCATGCATAATGGACCAAATAAGCCCACTATCCATTTCCAGAAGTGCAACGGGTATGCTTGAACTCTCTAATAAATCTGGAATCTTCCAGCGCCCATGTAGAAGTAGGAAATACAGAAAACAAACTTCAATAACACATCTCTAAGACTTGTTATACACTTACTATTGACATTGCAAAACAAACAAATGGTGTAGAGATAAGATGACAATTTTATTGTCCTGCAAATTAAGCTGTTTGTTTATTTACAACGTCAAGGTTGTATTCCAATTGCTATTAATTTTGGCGAAGTTTTCTAATGATGACACATAACATATCATCATGCTTATTATTATTACCCTGAAGAGTGTTGCAGAGGTATACAACACCTACATTTGACAGTAGACAGGGGTAATTCCAACTCCGTGCTGCTGGTTTGGTTTTCCTGGGCGGTATCCGCACTTAGTCCTCCTATGGGACCATTGTAGGTGAAAGGTTTCCCTCATTTACTCCAGCCAGTCTAAATCGGTCCAGAAGGAAAACAGCCTCCGAAGACTGCTGCAGGCGATGTTGGTGACTGAATAATTTGTGTCCGTTGGTCAGCCATGCTGCTACATTCCATGATGACATGCTGTGGCGTTTCTTCTGCCTTCATGCATCCTCTGCATAGAGGGCTGTCTGTTATTCCTATTGTGTGTAGGTGTTTGTTAAGAAGACAATGACCGGTCAAGATTCTAATGACCTTGCGGAGTCTGTCTCTATTCAGTTTGGTGAGGTCGCAGGCAAGTTTTTTATTAAGAGCTGGAACAGAATTCTTAGTTTGCTGACATCCTTCACTTGTTGTCCGCACTGTCAGGTGTATTTTCTGAGTTCCTTTGCACAACCATGTTTTAATTTGGGCCTGAGGGATGGGCAGCAGAGGTTCCGGACCATACACTTTTGTGTCTGCTCCCCTCCTGGCTCGTCTGCGGCGTCGTTTCCTAATGAGTAGCTGTTTCCTTTTATCCATTGCAGAGTTACCATGTTGGATGTTGCAATGGACTGAAGTGCACTATGGCATTCCATTACAAGGACCGAGTTTATTGTGTTGCTGCGGAGGGCTTGAAGCACGGATGCACTATCAGAGATGATCTTAATGTTAAGGTCCGTGATGTCTCTGGCTGCAACTGCCTGTGCTGCTTTAGTGATGCCAATACATTACGCTTGAAAGATAGTGTTTAACTTGTCTAGTGTTATTGATATTTAAATGTTCAGGTTGTCTAAGACACTCCGTGCTGCTATTGAGAATATGCTATCAGAAAGTGCACAAATAACACTTTGCCTGACCCGTTAATCAAACCTGAGACTCTGCAGTGAGAGGCGCATATGCTTACCACTTATATGTATTGTGTCTATTATTTTAAGCCTATTTCGAAAAACAAAGGGTAGCAATGAAACTCAAAGATTCTTTTCCATGTTTGAGCAAGTAAATTACAGGTAATTTGATTAAATATAGAAGTTATTTTGTGATATGCCCTTTTGATGTTTCATAACAATTAAGTGTTGCTATTTCTTAATGTTATCTCTAATACATTACATCATTGGATGTTGTTGTCATAATAAAGTGCTGTTACTAAATATTACTACAAAAACTGTTAGCTATCATTTTTGTGGAGTACTTAAGATGTTCCTTTGTTATAAAAGGTTAGTGAAATACAGTTTTTACTTTTACCAATAGATTGTTCGGCAGATTGATACCTAACACGTAGCAGCGTCCTCAGCATCCGCAACTAACAAAACATTGAACAATACTATTCCATCATAATTGTAGCGAGCAAAAATCAAGTGATCTGATTGGTTGACCAAATAGATTTGTCTCATGTCAGTTGTTTTTAGGTCGAATGAGACAGCTTAGTACTGTAAATATCAGGCCGTTGGAGAAACATACAATTCTATACCAAATTTTCAATCAGTGTACAATGATTCTACATCTAATATGTGCTTATAATTATGCAGCAGATATCAACAGCTAATTAATTGTTCCTATACTCAATCTTAGTTTCCACATTACACAATTATGCCAATTATGCTTCGACCTCGATATAATAGAAATCAAATACATCACTCGTATTAGTTCAGCGACTTTGTTAATGTTACGACACAGCATCAGTAGTGAAAAGCTCTGTGAGTTTCGTAAATATTGCTAAACTATTGTTACCATTGCTTACCTGTCGCCAACCACTAGGCCGCACTCCGAACAGATCATGTCCCCAGCCCTGTAGTCCTCGATGAGCGGCGCATCTGGGTGGGCATAGCACACCACCTTATTCGCCTCAATTCTAGAACCACAAAAGAAAGTAGGGTCATTATTCATCAACAAGTAGAAATCACATCGAAGGGAAACATCTTTCATCTTTGACGCCGCTTTTCTGCACTCAGATATCACCATCGATAACTTACGGAAAATCATAATAAAAACATTAAGCTTTACAATACACAAATAACGTCAATATAAACGAATAGGTAATAAAAATATATTAGAAATACAAACCTCGACGAGCTCGCCATGATTGTCGAGTAGAGTCATAGACAATATTTTATTTTGTGAAGGCGTAAATTTTCCGCCAATGTTGCTATTAGAGTTTTTCGTTCCCCCTTCTCGACCATTTATTATTGATTGATTGATTTTATAATGAATTTGATATAATAGAACAATACCAGCATTATATTTTGATCGGCAATGCAGCAAATAATACTTTTGCTTAACTGTTGCAATATACGCTGAATCCCCGAACCACAATAAGATACCATTTTAGCCAAGTCTGTCTTGTGTAGGACTTTTATTCCGGATAAATTGGGGAATTCTACCCGCATGGCAGCACTGCGAGCCGTTTCCATAGACAACATAGACACCTGCAAAATCGATAGCAGATAATATCGACCTAGTCGATATGTCTTTGTATGATTAAAAATAGTATACATGTATATTTTTTTAACTATTCATTTTTGATTTCTTATACATTAGTTAATTATTATATTTTACAAATCTTAAGCAATCACGAATCCCGAATTTCCAAAAACACCGCATCAAATTGTTACCCATAAAATTCTCTTTGTTGGTGTAAATGTGGTATGAATTAATTAATTAGATATGCATATTATTTAGCTATTGTACAATGAACTTCAAGTAGATCAATTGACTGATTTGATAGATAATTTGATTTGGTTACACTAGTAAATCAAATCTTTTGAAGAATTATTTCGTAAACTGATTCTTTTTAGGGTTGCTTTTATTGACTACATTCTGGTTAAAAAGGAATCCAGTAATTTCTATATTATTCTAAATTATATAAAGAGCGTAGGTAAATCAGGTGTTTTAGTATATAATTATTAAACACTGTTGTTTATAATACTGTTTGTTTCTTGCCCACAATAAATAAATATAGTTATAGGTTATTTAATTAAATTGGTTGCCATCGAACTTAAAAAATATAGTTTCTATTAGATACATCACTATTTAAATTTAAGCTTATGATTTTTGTACTAGAAAAATGCATAATATACTCCTTGGCAGATTTGGATTCAATCGACAAATAAGTAAAATAATTACAATATAGTCTAATTTTAACTTACTATAACTTTCATAATTTTTATTAATTTACTAGCTGTTACCCGCGACTTCATCCGCGTAGATGTCGTTATAATAACAAAAATAGCTCCCCCCCTATTTTTCCTACAAAAATACACGGATTTAAGAGGCAACAGTTTGTACACTGATCTTGCCCTCTATCATCCTCTATGGCATCATCCTCTATTGCTCTAGGTTTGCTGGCAGATAACTCAAGTACTGGGTTAAGCTTGCCTATTGTGTACTGTTACTGTAAAATGTTTATTTCTTTGTAATATTAACTGGAATAATTAAATGAATAGCTCTTTTTACCTATAAAAAAATTATATAATGTTACATAAATCAAATCAAATCATCCTAAATATTTATTTATTTAACT
Source organism: Hypena proboscidalis (assembly GCA_905147285.1). NCBI lineage: Eukaryota > Metazoa > Arthropoda > Insecta > Lepidoptera > Erebidae > Hypena > Hypena proboscidalis. The sequence continues at coordinate 19,022,730 of LR990130.1, read as the reverse complement.
TTATGCACAATTTGTACAGAGGCGGACGTAATGCCAAAGTGGTGCAGAGATTTTACATGGTAGGTGCGCTCTAACACTACTTATAAATAAAAATAAATAATATAAAATGATAATATCTACTTTCTATAGTATACCTAAATCAAATCAAATATTAACATACTTAACTACATACAGCATATATACATATATAAATACATATAACACATATAAATATCTAATAGAAAATATTGGATGATAAATATTTATTAAAATCATACACAGCGTGGTAGGTAACATAATGATGTGACGATTCCGAAAACTTATCACGGAGGAGATGCCGAACTTTTATTTTCAATGTAAAACGGTTATTGGACATTCTGATTTCGAGAGGGAGCGCATTCGACAAAAAAACAGAATCAACGAAAAAGGAAGAATTTAGAAGTGTGAGATGGACAAAGAAGGAGTACCTAAATCTTTTGTCTAGCGAAGATTACGCTCGTGGTTGAAGCATAGAAATTGGGAATGAAGAGCTTAGTAACTAGGAGGAGATGGAGAATTAAGGAAAGTGTACGTAAGAGCACGTAAATTCCGACGCTGACGGATGGGCAACCAATTTAAATGAGAACGATAAGTAGACACGTGGTCTTACTTAGTTTTTGGAGATTAAATATAAATCGAATGCAGTTATTGAGAAGACGGTCTAACTTATTGAGACGATCTGGAAAAGAATACAGATACAACTAAAACAAAACTTATTTATTACTTATTCATTTAAAAAATATAAACGCTAAAATAATACCATAAGATATCGCCTATCCACATTAAAAGAATTACCCTAAAATACTGCAAAATCATAAACAATACCCTAAAAAAAAATACAAAAAAAATCTCAAGTAATATATTATCCTTTATTTAAATAAGGAAATTAATAAAAATAAGTTAACTAAAACAAAACTTATTCATTTAAAAAGTATTTAAACGATGATATTCTGAAGAGATCAAATTTAAAAAAAGTAGCGCAGTTCTCGATCATTCTTTTGCTGTGATGTTATTTTAAAACTGCGATATCTCCTAAAATATTCATTTAAATCAAATGATATAAAGGGCAATTTTGTTTTTAAATAAGTACTTGTGATGAATATTTGTATTTATTTGGATAAGGATTAATATCATGTTTATAAAAACACCTTCGCAAACAATGCATTATTTTAGAACTAATTTGGTTAGCATAAAAATGATTATAGTGAGCTAACCTTAAAAGATAAAAATATTCTGTCGCAGACTTTTTTTTACAACTTTTCATGGGAAACAATTCTGTCATACATGGTTTTTGCGTAACTTTAACCGTATACGCAGCGCACACAGCGGAAGCTCTCATAAGGAAAAAATCTTGTAATATAATAATAATAAATAATAATAAAGCTTTATTCATTCCACAATAATAAATTACAAATCAAATAAATATTTAGCTAATTTCATTAAATACGCATTTGCTTAAAATAATAAATTAATAGGATAAAATATAGGTAATTACGATACATTTTATTTTTCATGCATGATAGTGATTATTTAAATTATTGCAGATTGGGGTTCATGAAAGGAGTCTCCCCGAGTGACGTACACAACGATTCCCTACGTCCGGCGCACCCTGGGCAATTCGCGAGTTCTCGAAAGCGAATTGGCTTATTCTTTCACCACGAAGGCAAGTCAAAATAAAATTTGACTCAGCCATCGACACGATGAAGAAGAAGATTGCAGATTAATTATGTTTCGTTGATGTGTACCCCCTTAGGGTAAAAGCCTCCTCCAAAGAATTCCATTTTATTCTGTCGTTGGCGGTGGTCGTCCAATCTCTTCCTGCGGTGGCCACAACCTCATCCTGCCACCGGCCGCACGGACGACCTCTACCTCTCTTGCCATGTTTTAACTTGTAAATATTAAAGCAAATTTTAGCTTTGCTTTGCCTTTTTGTGTTGAGAAATTAAGAATCCAGTAGGACTCGAACCTGACTAAGTGACTTATCACTCATCGCATAGGTGGCGCTATAACCAATTAAGGTTCTTCATAATATATAAGTATACCTATGACGCTGTAACAAAAAGAGTTCAGAAATTTCGAGTCTAGCAGCATACAAATCCATAGCTGAATTGGCAAAGCACTTGAGACGTATACCCAGAGGGTGCAGATTCGAGTCCTGCTGGATTCTTAATTTTTCAACTATAATATATTTAAAAAAAGGAAAAAACCTTAGCGTGATGATATATAGCCTATAGCCTTCCTCAATAAATGAGCTACCAAACACTTAAAGATTTTTTTAAATCGAGCCAGTAGTTCCTGAGATTAGCGCGTTCAAGTAAACAAACTCTTCAGCTTTTAATATAAGTATAGATTACCATGTATAATTATATATAATTCATTTTCTTTTTTTTCAGTATGTTATGTTGTAAATATATTTATTTTTTTACTCATTTCATAATTATTATTTATTATTATTTGACATTAAATTAATAAGTAATTCAATGTCAAGTATTAATAAATAAGTTTGATTTCATGTGACAAATCTTTTACATGTATTATCTATAATTAAATTATAGCTAGTTGGTGTAGTTTTGTACATGAACATATTTTTTATTTATGATAATTGTATTCATCAGTATAATATAGCATAAGTTATGTTTTTCAGACAAATGAATGAATGTAAGATAAATTAAAAAAAAAAGTTTAGTAGCAATATAAACAAAATACAAAAAATCAATTTATTTATTGGCTGTTTACTGACCTATCAGAGTGACATTTCTCAATAAATATTCATTACACGCTATTAATAATTACACTTGTATCGAAAACCTTATCACTGCAAGAAATCAAATTGCACTTCTTCGTAATATCAGTTTATAGAGATAGTAACGCCATCTATTTACAACAGTATTGCATTTTGTAATAATGCAATCCAATTTCAAAAACTGAAAGAGTTACTTCATTAGCTATTACAGGTGACCCCGAATGAGATGCAGTGGTATTGCAAGATTCGTCATTCGTCATTCGTCAATACTGATCTATCCGTCAGGTCATCTAGGTCAGGGCCAAGGGCAATCCCACATATTGCAAGTAGGTCACCTACGCCAATGCCTTTTTGTGGCAGTGTGCATGAAATTATTACTTATTATTACCGTATTTTTTGTATTCAAAAGGCGGGCCTTGTTCCAATAATTGATTTTTTTATCACTACTAAAGTAAATTATTTTGTGATCTTGATTCGCAAGCGATTGACCTGAATAATAAACAACTTTACATTTAGGTAAATTAACTAATACATATAATTGCAATTTGATAAATGTAGGTATTTCGTAATAGTCTTTATTTTAGTAATAGTGAGCGATATCAAGTTTGGTACCCGTTAAGACAAGATGTAAATTAAGTAATAGCGCTTAGTCTCGACCTTCTACCAATAGATGGCAGTATGTGTCACCTATTTCTGAATTCTGAGTTTGAAGGCACATCTACAATATCTTGCCTATGCTTTAAAATATTTTATTGGTGGCAGAGCTTATGTGAACGAACTATACTAAAAAATTAGACATAAAATTAAATAAAAAATGACATTGACTATTTCAATTATTCATTGCTTTCAAATGATTTGAAATTAGTTCGAAACTGTATATCGCGCGCGAAGTTTGCGCTTCGATCGCTCGTGTTAGTTAGTATCTTCGGCTGAAAAGCTGTTTTTCTATTAAAAAAATTAGGGGGGGAGGGGTTATATTAGAACGAAGGCCCCGAAAATCAGTGGTTGCTTGGGGCCCCGTCTAAGGTAAATCCGGCACTGAGCATAGACCTTACCTGGTTAGTTGAAAGCGTAGAGTTCACATTGCATACCATTTGGCATAATAATATCTCTGTTTTGGGTGCGCTTTGTTGAGCATACATTTTTAGGGTTGCGTAGCCGAATGGCAAAAAACGGAACCCTTATAGATTCGTCATGTCTATCCGTCCGTATGTCACAGCCACTTTTTTCCGTAACTATAAGAGCTATACTGTGGAAACTTGGTAAGTAGATGTATTCGGTGAACTGGATTAAGATTTTCATACAAACATAGAAAAAAAAACAATAAATTTATGGGGTTCCCCATACTTAGAACTGAAACTCATTTTTTTTCATCAAACCCATACGTGTGGGATCTATGGATAGGTCTTCGAAAATGATATTGAGGTTTCTAATTTTTTTTTTCTAAACTGAATAGTTTGCGGGAGAGACGCTTCCAAAGTGAAAAAATGTGTGTCCCCTCCCCGTAACTTCTAAAATAAGGAAATGATAAATGTAAAAATAACATATGATGTACATTACCAACTTCCACCGAAAATTGGTTTGAACGAGATCTAATAATTAGTTTTTTTTAATACGTTATAAATCGTAAACCGCATTTTACCTTTCATTCAATCAACTCCAATATAATAAAGAATAAAGAAAACATTTATTTAGATGAATAGTGGTACGGAACCCTACGTGCGCGAGTCCGACTCGCACTTGGCCGGTTTTTTCTTCATAAAATCGCTAGTCCAATTTGTTTTTCATAACATTTTTCTTCATAATGATCGTTCTTCATATTATTTTTATTCATAAGGATCGGAAGTCATACTGATCAGAATTCATTATATTGTTTTTCATACACATCGTTAATCCTAATTTTGTTTTTTATATATTTATTTATACATTTGTACAATTATTACTATGACGATAGGCACATCCCTTATCCAATGGGAACTAAACATAAATAGGTGAAGTGTGGGTGTTGTACACCTCTGCCACACCCTTCTGGGTAATATAGACGTTCGGCCCTTCAATGTTAAGTACTTAATATTTTTAACGTAGGTACAGTGGGCCAAGCAATTAGGTATGCAGGGCAAAAACTTCTACGCCATAGTGAAAACGGACTGCAATAGAAATGCATGTGTGAATTGCATATTTAATAAGTGTAATATATTCACTATTTAGATATTTAAATCACTTATCCATAACTGGTGTGGTAAGTCTTTACTATGACTTAGAATTTTTTGCCCTGCATACCTAACTCGTTGTCCCACTGTAGGTATAGATTTAGATTAATGTTATGTTTTATAAGGCTATTTTAAAGCAGTAGTTTGCATATTAATTCAAATTCAAATTAATTTATTTCGTAAACTATTATAACATAGTATTTGAAATTATCAATCAAAATGTGCAAATAAAACTTAACTAAATACATGAAGCTGAGAAACGGTAATCTAATCCCAAGCATTATTGTCCTCCATATAATCTTTAATGGAATAATAATTATTATTAGTTTTACTTTTAACCAAGTTTTTGTACTTTTGACTTTTAAAATGTCACGAAAATGTTGCATGCCTTTAATAGGCAAGATATGGATTAGAAACCATGTAATATTTACCTATATACCACCTTTGTTACCCATATTTTGCTAATAAAGAATTATGAATTTGAATTTTGAAGTTGTCATAACTATCCGACTACCACTATTATATTATCTGTGCTACCACATACAACCACAACACAAAACACGTTCATCCATAACCTCATAAACCAATACGCTTACAATACAATGTCGTAATTACATTAGATTGATAGTTATTAACCGAACGTTGGTAAACCTGTACCTATGACCATTTACCAACACCTAACAACGTAACCATCACGTCCACGTACCATAATGTCATAATGAAAGCAAAAAAAACTACATTTCGTACAATTAGGCCAGTAGGTCAATGAGTATAGCATTATGAGCTGAATTTTATTATTGGTAAATGCATTTGTAACGGTTTATTATAATGAATATGGAATTAAAATAATGAAGCGATGTGTCTCTAATATTTTGTTTATGCAAAATAATAAAATGGATCACGGAATTCATTTCAAGCATTAAGCAATTATTGTAGAACTTAGTTCGAACTTCTAATTGATTATTTTATAGCATTTAGCTATGCTTAGCAAATTATACTAAGAAACAATTGAAAAAGATATGGGTACAGTGTGTGCAGTAAGGTCGCAGTTTAAAATCCTGGCGGTCCCATATCTTTTTCAACTGTTTCTTAGTATAGTTCGAACTGTTTGAACAATTGAATTATTGCTAATGCTTTTTTTATAACCCTATTTTTTTCGCATAATCTCAATAAGTCTTTTGAAAAATCTCGGCAGGATGTAGGAAATTGTCTAAAACTCAATCTATCATGGAAATATTTTCCTCCAAAAAATAATTTATTTAAGCTATCGCCCGGTTAAAGATTAACCGTTCTGAAAAAAATCGGGCAGAGTCTTTTATTATATCCTATCAGTGATAGTTATTTTAGAATCGGATTGATAAATCCAGGGATTGCCCTTGCAAACAAACAAATGTATTACTTACTACACATAACATAGCATGCTGTACTACCAACTAACTGCTGTAATACCACCTACCTACGTAACCATGTCTAGGGCAAATAAATTATTTCTATTTCTTCATAGTTCATAAATATTAGGTCTTTACCTATGAAATTGCCGTTTTATATGAAAAAATTTAAACGAATTTTTTGCATGTATTTTTTATTTGTATTAATCGAAGTAATCACCGATGCAATCAATGCATTTTGCCAACGCAGTGGCAGTTTATTGAAAAAGAATTCCATGTTTTTAAAATAAAATTAATTTGAAATTAGAATTCTTAGCCAAACAAAAATTATTTTGATTTGAAATGGCCAGTACTGCAGAACGGCAATTTCATAGGTAAAGACTTATTATAAGTATATAGGACTGCAACGGCCTAATGATGATGATGACAAGGTAGGATAGCTAGGATAAAAATTTTGAGCCAGAGGAGACATGAACCAATTCTAGTTATTTTTCGCGAATTATTACATAACAAGTAATATGTGCGTGTTTCACACCTCTGCCGCATCCTTCTGGGTAACATAAGCGTCTTCTTCTTCTTCGTCGTGTCGATGGCTGAGTCAAATTTTATTTTGACATGCCATCGTGGTGAAAGGATTAGCCAATTCGCTTTGGAGAACTCGCGAATTGCCCAGGGTGCGCCGGACGTTGGAAATAGTTGTGTACGTCACTCGGGGAGGCTCCTGTCATGCACCCCATATAGGCGTGATGTAATGTATATGTAAACAAAAATCTACCGTTTTTAGTACCAGGTAGGGTGTTACGGTTAGTTACGGGGTATTAGTTTATATGGGAAGTTCGTCAATTATAAATGACTTATTTAATTTTTGGAACGAAGTTCCTTATCGCGCGTTGCGAAAGGGGGCTAGACGGAATAAAATGGAACGAAAAGTTGTAACGACACTTTTCGTAGCAATTCTCGTAGTGGCGTAGTAATTACATGCTACGTTACAGCTACGGTGCTACATCATCAGACACCCAGAGAAAAATGCGCACGCCGCACGGCGTGCGCATTTTTCTGTGTCCGTCTCTCTCTCGCTTATAGAAAAAAAAAAATAATTAAATTAAAAAAAAAACTAATATGATAAAAAATTTACTAGAGTTGAGTTTCTACAAAATAGGGGCGCTGGCGCGCTACGAAAGGTCCGCGCAGGCGTACATGATCGCTGTTCTAGTCAGATAACTGTGGATTAATAGCTCGATATCGTGCACATTAATCCTCAATTGGATCTGCAAAACATACTTAAATTATAAATTGGTGGACCTTATATATAGGACTTTGTAACGAAACCATAGCGCGATCTAATTCGATCCCAACGCCATCTATCGAGCGGCTTCGGAACTGATTGGTGCTACAGTACTAAATATCTCTCTCGCATAGATAAAGCAAGCGAGATATTTTCGTTTTGTCTCTCTATGAATAATAAAGTAACTTAAAAAATTTTTATCATAACTTAAAAAAAAAAATACATTTCCTGCCTTTTGTTGAGTGTATACAGGTGTTTTGTACATAATCAATAATTAAAAATAGTAACAATAATGAATCCTGACAGTGTTTCTGCACAAGTTCCGGATATTGCTGATGGATTTAGGTAAGTAGAGATTTTAAACAGACAATAATAAATGCTTTTGTATTTTAGCAAGTACGCATTTTAACCTTTCTTTACTATTGTGCTAACCAAGTCATACGCGTTATAATCTCTCCATTATTGTGCGTTTAGCAAGTGTACATAACTATATTAAATTCAAAAGCAAATTATTTTTTAATATTACCACAGAATGTTTACTAATTTTGTGTACATTTCATGGAATATCCGATTAGAACACGTCTAATTATGTCATTGGGATTGGTGATGAGATTATTGATAATGAGATCTGATATTATTATATCGCGAGTAAACTTGCGAATACAATTTAAAAGATAGCAAGGTAATCGCAGAAAAATAATGTTAAAGATAAGGTTTGTTATGTGTGATCATAGAACTATTACTCCTAGAAACCGAGTACACGCATGAAATGTTAAGCCATTTTAATTGTGCCGTTTCAGTTCAGTGTAACTCTCTGGTATTTATCAGATTCTCATTTAGTTTGTCTGTCCGCCAAGCGGCGCATTATAATTTTCAATCAATCTGTTTTTAGCCTAACTTTATACCTTAATAAGTATAACCCTATTTAAATATTCATACAAGCAGTTTATTGATCTAGGCATTATAAGTCTATGCGTGTGTTTGAATGAACCTCGCTTTTGATATTTTGAAATTCGAATATCGCGAAAGTTCGAAGATAAGAATTATTTTGAAATTGAGTGTGTAAGGCACAGGAAATATTGTTATGTAGCCATTCAGCCTATAGGAGTATTGTGATAAAATCTCCACAATGATTTTAAAAGTATCATTCGATTATTTTAAGATTATTATACTACGCTTGATAATTTAATTGTCTTAATGTTTGTTTTTTTTAATTTGGTTAAATTTTTGGTTACCGTATATTTTGTTTATTAATAGACTGTTTTATTTGTTTAGTGGTTAAGGTCGCATACCTTTTACTGCAATCTCGGATGCGAATCCTGATTTGTTGTTATTTTGAATTACCGAACTTCGTTCCATCCGGGTGTCCCTTGACACCTCAGTAGTTTTTTTTATTTTTTTATATTACTCTCCCCAAAGGATTAATTCAATTTGGGTTCGAAAGTGAATAAGGGAAGTTCCTAAATTTTGTAGGAAATAGTACGAACGAACGCCACGCAAAGTTGCGGGAAAAAGCTAGTTAGCTAGCTAGCTACTCGACCCCGTTCACAAGAGCTGTACCATCTCACTTTATCCTTAACAATGTAAGAATTCGTATTTACTTACATAATTAATCGGATATAGCCTTGGTGGCAGTAAAATTGCAATTCATTATCTGTCGGCTCAGGGAAAACGATCGACTTTTGAGATTGTAAGCATTATTACGCAAATGTGAACTAAATGATTGAAATCGTTTAATTAATAGGTAATATAAACTTTGGACGATAGATGAATTTAGTCAGAATTAGGTATGGCATTACTGGTGGTAGAGCTCTTGTGAATGAGCTCGAGGGCGGCAGCACCACCGTCTCACCTTTAACCTGCCGCCAAATAGTAGTGCTTCCATTACTGTGTTCCGGTTTGGAGAGATCAGGCCCTGAAATTACTGGCACATGAGGCATAACACCGTAGTCCTCAGCTGCAGCGACGCATCTATAATCTACTTTGTGGATTGTCGATGTCCATGGGCTGTACTCCACTTACCATCAGGTGGACTACACGTTCGTTCGATGTGGGCGTAGTTAAAAAAAAAAGTTTGCTGCCTCGATGGTCGAGTGGTTAGCGTATGCGCCTCTCACCGATCTCGGGTTCATGCCCGGGTCGAGCAAAGTGTTATTTGTGAACTTTCCGCCAGGAAATTCCTTGGGACCTAAACATGTGAAATGTGGGTGTTGTACACCTCTGTCACACCCTTCTGGGCAGTTCCGGGTAATATAGGCGTGATGTTATATTATGTTATGTTTATTATTTTGTTCGAGGAATTTCTTAGAAAAAGCTTTGTCTGGTTTGACTCACTCTTTTTACCAAACTATTGCTGCGCGTTACCTAATTAGGTAACTCGTGCATGACAACACTGCCCTGGTTTTGTGGTTAGCATATGCGACCGCAGACCGTCATATCTCGGGTTTGATGCCCGGGTCAGCCAAAACTGTTATTTAGGCATTTTTTGCCAGGAAATTCCGGGCACTCTGAAAATGTGCCTGTTAGATGGCGAAAAGGCTATACCCTCCACCCTCAACATAACAGTGAGGGTGTAGTTATATTATGAATTATAGGCGATGATTTAATATTAAAAACCTCTAGAAAGACAAATCCAGTCATCATACAAACAATTTCATAACTTTCGTCCTTATAATCGTCTCGTCTCCATTTCATCACGTTTCTTGCAGTGCGCAGGCGCAGCTGCATTGCAAAAATGCTAACTTGCATCAAGTATTGCATCGGTAAGGTCGTTTGACATGAGCGTGCCTAAACACCCAAGGAAAACTGGCTATGTGTCCAATTAGAGAGGCATTTGTGTTTGGGCGGCTAACTCGAGCACTTACCGTGATTTACTTTTGATTAATATGGGTCTAAATTAATGGACGAAATAACTAAAAGGTTAACCAACAGAAATGTCGCTCAAATGATGATTTGAGAAAGGCGTCTTCGATTGGTCGAGAATTTTACTCAGCCACTAAATGTCGCTTAGATGTTGAGTCAAAATGTATGAAAATGAGCATTTTTGTAATTTTTTTTCTCCTCGCGACCAGTAAGCTGGATTTTACTTCACCCAGCAATTAAGCATTGCCATTCAACGTGGCAATGCTGCCAGCCTTCTGGCCACGGTATCTGCTGTGGACAGCGATGCGGAGGAATTTTATGACGCAGAATTTATTTATTTGATTTTATTTATTAAGTGTTTACGTTGTATACTGTATTATTAGCTTAGTCATTAATTATTTTTTTATACCTTCACAAATTTAAATACAATATTATGTTTAGATTCTAATAAATCACAATATTTTTTTAGTCAATTTAAATATAAGTTACAAAGATTTTACAGATAAATAATATAACTAAAAATAAGAAAACATTTTTATTTCTTTTATTAAATAAATTAGAAGTTAATATTGTTCAAAATATTTATATGATGTTAGGTTATTTTCGTTACCGAATTTCTGAATTCGGTCTCCACGCTCAAGGCCCGCGATAGAAGCTATGCAATAATAAGTAATGATCCTATATAACAAAAACAATAAATAAATAAATAAACAATTAAAATAATTAAATTATACGTCATAAAATTCCTCCGCATCGCTATCCACAGCAGATACCGTGGCCAGAAGGCTGGCAGCATTGCCACGTTAAATATATTTATATCTGTTTTGTCTTTTGAACTATTTGATAGTTAATAAGATAGATTTGGCAGTAAATAATCTGTTACTAGCTTGATATTAAGTAAAAGTAAGTATTAAAATCAAACATGATCCAATTTAAGCTCCGTAAAGTTCAAATTACCTAGTAACAGTTACTATACTTTGTTTCCATGAGAACGAAATAATGTACCTATAAATAGAAATTTATATTTAAAGGTCAAAGTATAAATCTGTTCAAACAATACTAAAGATCGAATTACTTGTACATTTTGTATTAGGTAAGTTGTACCGTTGTACTTACGTATACGCTTCTAGGTAATTCTTCAGAGACTAAATTTCATGTCTATGGGCATATTTCACAATTAACAAAATGTCCTGTGATTTTGTATTTGAACAGTTCAACTTTAACCCTAACTGGTTTTTATTATATTTTTATATAATTGTATAGTATAAGATCCCTTAAACAACGACCTTCACCGAGATGTTTATTTGATGAAACGTATTTTATATTTAATTTAATATGTCAATAGATATATTGCATATGGGTTGCCTAACAAATTTCAGTCCAGGATATGATTAATTAATAATTGAAAAAAAAAATTTTTTTAATCATTTCACCGGTTTGATTATTAGACAAATTCTATACCAATCGAAAGTCTGAAGCCTATAGAATATGCAAACGTTGGGTTGACTATTCTTTTCCGGTCACAACTCTTGGGTAGCCAGGTATAAACAGGTAAATCGATATACCATTTTGCACCGGTCTGATTATTGAATTAAAATTAAATGACAATAAAGATTATTTCATTATGAAAACGATGGTATAGGGTTGCCTGCGAAAAATCAGTCCCGAATGCCGGTTGTCGAATTTTGAAAAGTGAAATATTTCTGCGAGTGAATATATTTTTAAATTTTTTTATACTTTATGTACTAAAATGTACAAAGGCGGGCCGACTTAATACTAAAAGTATTCTCTACCTTACAACCTTTGGGTGATGCAGAGATGTAGATAGTAGGTGCAGTTTTAAACACGTGTGAGGCAGACATGTAGATAATAAAAATCATCAAGTTCAGGAAACTTCTGTAAAAAAAACTGAAGAAACTAATTATTAATGTCATCACGAAGAGGCAGATACAAGGATTATTTTTATGCTTCTAAAGCGAAGCCAGGCTCAAAAATTTTAATTAAAGCCTCTGATACTGACGTTTTGATTATTTTGTTAGGAAATATGCACAAACTTATTGAATCAGAATTTTAGCTTGCCAGTTCAGCAACTAGAAAGACTAATAATCAAACTGTTGATTTCATTAAATGCACTGATTTAGCGTTGAAGTTAGGAATTAAATTATGCCAAAGTCTTCCCGCCTTCCATGCGTTTACAGGTTGCGATTACACGGCAGCATTTTATAATAAAGGAAAAGTAAAACCTATTCAGCTATTTTCGGAAAATGAAAAATTACAAACAGTTTTTGCATCATTAACAGATGCTGCTAAAATTTTCATTGATAAAAAAATGAAGACCGTTCAAGAATTTACGGCTAGTATGTAGGTATGATATCAAGAACTGCACCAACGTGAATGATGCGAGATATCGCATTTTTATGAAAAATTACTCTGCTAAAGAAGACAGCGAGCAGTTTAAAAAAAAATAAAAGGTTTTGACTCCAACTCCATACCACCCTGCTGGATATCATTAACTCAAAAAAATTTACGAACTATTTTCGTAAATTCCATGTGGGTTAATGCAACGAATCCATCATGCCTGAAACTTCAGCCTGAGAATTGCGGTTGGTTCATAGATGAATATTTAAAACCAGTAGGATTCATTGGGATCATACCTTTAAAAATAGAAGACATTGTCGAAAGAACTGAAACGGAGAGTGATGACGAAGAAGGTTCAGAAGTTGGAGATCATAGTTATATGTCCGATGACTCGGAATCTGAATAATAGAAAAAAAAAAAATGTATATAATATACTTTAGTGTCACATAAAACATACACGTTACACAAATGACTAATTGATTAAAAAAAAAAAACTATTCCTCTATTTTAATTATAAACTACTCCAAAATGATACACAGTATATATATACAAGTCTATAGCTATCGTTTTCATTTTCAAGAACAAATAGCATGCGCAATCTCTTTCTTTAAATGGGCGGGCTTTAAACAGCTGCTATCTTGTGTCCTCTTCTAAAAAAACAACACTCGCAGAAATATTTCACTTTTCAAAATTCGACAACCGTCATTCGGGACTGATTTTTCGCAGGCAACCCTATACCATCGTTTTCATAATGAAATAATCTTTATTGTCATTTAATTTTAATTCAATAATCAGACCGGTGCAAAATGGTAGGTATATCGATTTACCTGTTTATACCTGGCTACCCAGGAGTTGTGACCGGTAAAGAATAGGCAACCCAACGTTTGCATATTCTATAGGCTTCAGACTTTCGATTGGTATAGAATTTGTCTAATAATCAAACCGGAGAAATGATTAAAAAAATTTTTTTTTTCAATTATTAATTAATCATATCCTGGACTGAAATTTGTTAGGCAACCCATATGCAATATATCTATTGACATATTAAATTAAATATAAAATACGTTTCATCAAATAAACATCTCGGTGAAGGTCGTTGTCTAAGGGATCTTATACTAGTAGTCGTTCAATATAAAAATATTCGAAGTGTGTCCAATAATATAGAGAAAGAAATAAAGAAAATTATTATTTCCGAGATATGATTACTCTCAATAATAGTTATCATAAAGATCGATGATTCTAACTGAATAATATGTTTATTTTATAAATATAGAGCCAAAACTTTACATATATATTTCATTTTTATTTATGTTTTAGAAAAAAATGTATAAAATTCTGATTCAGCTAGGCACAAAATATATAAACGTCATTATTTTAAGCCCCTCATCAAAATATATGTTTTTTAGTACGTCTATTTTCATATTTTTCATAAAGCAGTAGATGGTAAAATTAAATTTTGACCATATGAATATATTGAATTATTTATTTTATTCTATTTCGAAGCAAATATTGAAATAATTCATAGAATTTAATCAAAATTTAATGTTTCTAATATTGTATTCCATCAATTTTAAAAAGGTGAAAAGATTATTTTTTTTATTATTTATTTATATACAGTACAAAGGTACTTTAGTACGAATTTCTTGAATACAGTTTGTAAATTATGACGTCATATTTTACAATGCTCATGCTTAACTATTCTACTATTTATTTTTTTATTTATTTAACTTTTTGCACAGATACAAGTGTCGAAGGCGGACTTAATGCCAAACGCATTTTCTACCAAATCAACCTTAGGGTGGTGCAGAGATAAGTCTTTACTGTTTACTGGTGGTAGAGCTCTTGTGAATGAGCTCGAGGGCGGCAGCACCACCGTCTCACCTTTAACCTGCCGCCAAATAGTAGTGCTTCCATTACTGTGTTCCGGTTTGGTGGTGAGATCAGGCCCTGAAATTACTCGCATATGAGGCATAACACCGTAGTCCTCAGCTGCAGCGACGTATCTATAATCTGCTTTTGTGGATTGTTGATGTCCATGGGCTGTACTCCACTTACCATCAGGTGGACTACACGTTCGTTAGCTGTGGGCGTAGTGTAAAAATAAATCGTCACTATGATCATGACGGGGGCTAGTTTCATAATCCTTCATTCATCCCGAAACTGCGTCACAAAAATCTGAACTCAACAACCACCTTTACATTACCCCTTTGCGTAAAAAAGATCCACGTGCACGGTCCTTACAAGTATTCCATCATCTTACTTCTAGCAGTGTGGTCCTGATTGCCCCATCAAGGGTATAATGATGACGGTGGACAGTTTCACAATCCGCCATATTCCTCCCGTGATTACGAAACACAAAGTTGAAATCGAAACGCCTTACGTCACCCCTTTCGAGACCCACGTGCCCACGTGACCGATCCCTAGAAACAGTATAACACGGCACCCTCTTAGCAGAGAGGTCCTGATTACGTCACCGTGTTGGAGGCGAGTTTCTCAATCCTTTACAATTCCTCCCATGATAACTCAATAGAAACGTTAAACAAAAACTTTATATGGCTTTACTTTACTCCCTTTGTGTTTTTTTTTACAAATCCAACGTGATCGGTCCTAAAAACTCTTGTGTAGGTAAAAAACAATTACGTCACAACTCACGTTTTACGTTTTACTATGATGTATCGCTATTAAGCACAATTTTCCCTATAAAGTGACGTATGCTCGTGTCGCAATGGCAACAGCTTCCCCGTGACGTAGAACTTTATTGATTGATTTTTGCTTTAAATTTATAGATATCTAACTAGTTTTAAAATTGTTTTTTTGGGGTGCATCAAAGGAGCCTCCCCGAGTGACGTACACAACGATTCCCTGCGTCCGGCGCATTCTGGGCAATTCGCGAGTTCTCCAAAGCGAATTGGCTTATCCTTTCACCACAATAGTAAGTCAAAATAAATTTTGACAAGAAGATTTTTAAGAGCTTACATTAAAGTACCTACTCGTTTCTAGCACAACCTCTGCGTGTTACGTTTATAAAACGTCGACTAAACAATAAGTATGCTATACTGTCTTGTTTAAGCTACATGTATGCCAAAATTCATTAAAATCCATCAAGTTGATTTTACGTGAAATGGTAATAAAAATCCAGACAATTGTCACAAACTTTCGCATATTAATTATATATTTTTTTATACGACGTATGATGCAGCAAACGGACGTATGGACCTGATGGTAAGTGGTAATACAGCCCATGAGCATATTACTTTTTTTTTGTAAATACATACTTACGAGTATAATATATAGAAAGACCCAGACTAAGACATACTCCCATGTTCATGCACACAAAGATTTGTCCTAAGCGGGAATCGAACCCGCGACCTCGGCGTCGCAGGCAGGTACACTACCCACTCCGCCATTCGGTCGTCAAACAACATACTTAGGCTACTTATTATCGATAAACCTACCACGCAGACGAGTTAGTTTGTTTTTTTGATAATCTAACTCTCAATAACAGTCTATAAGTCAAAGTCAAAGTCAAAGTCAAAGTTTCTTTATTTGTTGAACATGGTAAATAATTGATGTATTAACATTAGATAGGTACAGCATGTTCTGTCAATTCAGACGTTCAAATTAAACATAATATCTATATATATATATCAATAATTATTATTATAGATACAACACAGAACAATTTAAAATAAGAAAAATTAAATATAAAATTATCAAACTAAAATTATTACTAAATATTACAAAATACAATCAAATATAACTATAAATAACCATGAAAGAACTATTATTATATTGTGTCATTTAAAAAATCTTCAACACTATAGTAGCTTTTATTGCACATATCTTTCATCAACTTACTTCTAAATTCATATAAACTTAAACTCTTGTAAACAAGAACTTGGAATTTTATTGTATATTTTAGGAGATAGATATATATATAACATTACGCTAAACTCCAGGCGAGCCGAGCAGTAAGGTAGAAAGCGGGTCAAAGCGATATTTTAACCAGTTGTATAATTTAATTGAAAATGAGAACTATGATACGATTTCTGTCAACTAAATCACACATTCGTAGAAGTAACATAATTATATCATCATAACATTTTTTTTTTATTTTACTGAAGCCAGGGTTTTATTTATGTAGGTGTAAAATTAATTTTGGAAGGTTCGAAACACGGAGCAATGAAAATAAAATCACTCGTTTTTTGAAATTGTGGGGCGATCCCCAAAATTCTACCTGTTCATGACTACGGGGGTCCTTAGGGCGCTGAAAGCCACGTGCGTCGTTCTTACAAATATTTATTGCTTCATTCAAAACTTCATCTACAAGAAAGACCATCTATTAATGGTCTTCACCCACAATCACGTCACCCAGCAGCTCACTAAATCCTTACGTCTACGTCTTGTTTAATTACTACACACCTGAAATACCTAAAATCCAACGCCTGTAAAAGAGAACCACGTGCTCGCCGCGGTTCTTACAACTCTTGCTTCATTCAAGAGAAATCCCGTCAAGACTTACGTTATACGTTTTAATTAGGACCTATCGCAATTAAGTACAAATTATTTCCTCAAAATGACGTATTTCTTGTGTGAGTCGTTTGGCAACCAACAGCCTTCCCCTTCCTCCAGGGGGGTGACGTAGGAAGATGATGCCTGTGATAATGTAATATAATTGTATTATTTTATTATTTTATTCTTACCTGAAAAATGAGTACTATGGTACGATTTTTGTCAATGAAATCACACATTCGTAAAAGAAACATAATCTATATCTATATTTATAATAAATCTGTAAAAGTAAAATTTCTGTACATTGAAAATATCAAAAAAATAAATAGCAGGGGGTGTTACTAGACCGAAGTTTATTATTTGCGGTACGACTTATAGAAATAAACCTATAAGTTTAAGTCGTACTTTATAGATTTTATTTTTTTAAGTATAGGTAGTATATTTGATATTGTACGTAGTGACCGTAGGTTATAATACTGTTAGGTAGGATTAGACATTCGTATAGATATTAGTTTATTAGGGATTTTGCTTATTTATTGAGTTTAGATTAGATATTATCATTAGGTTTATTTAGGTAGGTAGGTATTTTATTTTCTGTTATTGAGTTTTTTTATCGATGTACCCACCACGCAGATGAAATCGCGGGAGATAGTTTGTTAGTTTGAAAGCGTCACGTGTCGCAATTTCTATTATTTCGAAATGTCAAGTACGTAATTTCGAAGTAGGTACATGAGTTGTACCTATTTGTCTGTTTTGATTTGTTTGAATATTATTTTCCTTGAGTTTTTGACGTATATTTGTTTTGGTTGGTTTGGTAACAGATAGGTAAGTAATGTACATGAGTTGTACCTACTATTGTTATTTTGACATTGTTACCTATAGCATTTTTTGTTCATAAAACTACATCCACGCGGACGAAGTTGCGGGTAACAGCTAGTCCAGAATAAAATAAATAATTACCAAGGCTGAAGCCAATGTTTTATTAAGGTAGGTGTTGAATTAATTTTGGAAACACGGAGAAGTGAAAACAAAATCGCTCGTTTTTTGAAATGTGAGGCGGTCTGAACCACAGATATAGATCTACATAGATAGCGCAAGTACCACGATTTGTATTGAAACCAAGCGTGCCGACTTTTTAATACCTATTGTGACGTCACAGCCGAAATTTAGTGACGGGAAATCCAAACCGATTCAAAGACACCGATGCCGCCGATGCCCATCCGCCCAGTACGATTCAAACGGCCGTCCGCTATGATTTTCTCTAACAAAAGACGCGTGTAGACTGAAGTTAGCGGCGACCAACCTAGACGCTTGGTCGGGGTTCGGACACGCGAAGTACATGCATTTGCGTTATCTATGTAGATCTATATCTGTGGTCTGAACCCTCAAAACACTCCATTTGTATGACTACGGTGGTCCTGAGAGGGTTGGATAACCACGTGTCTCGTTCTTGCAAATATTGCTTCATTCACAACAAAGACCATCTATTAATGGTCTTCACCAACAATCACGTCACCCAGCAGCTCACTAAATCCCTACGTCTACGTCGTGTTATTACAACACGACTGAAATACCTGTAATCCAACGCCTTTAAAAGGGAGCCACGTGCTCGCAACGGTCCTCACAACTCTTGCTTCATTCAAGAGCAATCCCGTTAAGACTCACGTTGTACGTTTTAATTGGGACGTATCGCAATTAAGCATAAATTGTTTCCTCACAAAGTGACGCAATTCCTACTAGTTAACAGGTTTCCCGTGACGTAGACAATAGCTACAGATATATGTATATTTTAATAAGTATTAAACTCATAACTTCAACTTCGAGGAAAATCAACCCACACTTTAATGTGTTAACTTAATATTGTTATTCTCATCCTTTAATTAAGAGCTAGATTCAGAGGTTTCAGATAGATCTTATCCGACCCATAAAATATAACTTGACCGAACCCATAAGTGACACAAATTACTTTGTGTCACTTTCATTTATGTGTGTTTCCAGCTTATCCTGCCAATAAGGTGTATCTAACACCTGATTAATTAGGGCTAAGTTAAATATCTCATATCGTGTATTATACGGTTGTAGTGAATTAAATTACACGCTATTGCCGAAAAAACAGAATAAACATAAACAATCATAAATCTCCTCACGTTATCCTTATTCTCCCACAAAAATTGTTTCCTCATGAAGTGACGTATTTTCTGCTGAGCAACAGGCACCTGTGACGTAAACAGGCGATGGCTATAGATTTCGTAATATTATATTTCACTTCCTACGCGTTTCACGAAAATCCCGAGTATATTATGAGAGGAAACTCTTGAATAATTTCGATATAATAAATGCTATAAATAGAATCGCTCCGGGAACACAGAAATTAGATTATTCCCATGTATTGGTTTGTTGAATATTTAGTTGATACGTAAAATATTAGATTTTTCTTCGTGTTATAAATTTTGGTGGACGTAGGAGCTTTCAGATCTGTCTTAATTCATTTATGTGTTAATATACTAGAAGATCAAATGCGACTAAAACTTACAGTAGGTACAAAGTTAGATCAACAGTTTCGTTGCCAAGACTCTGTTACAATTTTCTAACGGTTATTATAAGGTACTAGTAAATATAGACAAAATTTGATTAGATACTTTTTGTATCAAATCTATGCCTTTATAGTGAATGATGGGTATTTTTTTTGTTAATGGTTTTTGGTCACCTAAATACAACACCTCAAGTAGGTACTCACTGACTGAATAACGGAAAAAGATAACCAGTTAAGACTGAACAAATTAATTAACAATTTTGTTTGATAATGCGTCATGTCTAAGAATTAGGTTACATTATAAGGTAAAGCAAATACTTTTTTACATTTTTTTAATATTCGAACAGTTTAATAAAAATCTGTCAGTTAGATCGATTGGACACCTTGTTATTTTCGATTTCGAATAATTTTAAAGCAAATTTATACCACAGTAAAGACCGAGCAGTTAATCTTCGAAGAAACGGTCGGGACGCGTCACGTGGCTACGCCTCGGAATAAGTACGCTATAAGGGGACTAACAAAAGACGGGGATGCGCAGTTGTGACGAACGAATTAAAAAAAAAATGTTAGAAGCTTAAGTGTCACAGATAGGCTACACATCAAACTATCCAGTATAAGATAGTCTCGTGTTGTATAGGCTTCCCGTGCAATGTGAGACCAGCTTACTAAAATGGATCAAACCTCTTACTTATGAGGAAACCGAAGAACTCCTTAAACTAACCACGTAACCTAAACTCTCATACACAGGCACTCAAACACACATCACACACAAGCATACACACATACGCACGAACACATACACGCACACGCACACACACACACACACACACACACACACACACACACACACACACACACACACACACAAACAAACTGTATTTATGTCAATCCTGTCTGAATTGTAATCTACTTACCTATGTCTAAATTATCTTTTTATTTTTTTATTTTATTTTTTATTTTTGTTATGGAAGAGCGGGGTCTTCTAATACAGGCATTATTTGCTTAAAAGAAGGCTCCAATCACAAACTAATTGGTGTAAACGTGTTATAGAAATAAACAATTTGAATTTGAATTTTGAGCTTATACTGGAAATGTACAGGTCGAAGGCACGCGTATGACCACGATCACGCCTGAGCACGATTACCTATGAGATACCTATTTACTCTTGCTTTGAAGTCACCCAGATTGTACTCATGCGGAAACACAGACCCGGGCAGGCCGTTCCATTCTTCGGCAGTGCGCATAAGGAATGTTAAAGCGAAACGCTTGTTGCGTATTTGGGGAATATCTACCAAGAAGCGAAGCCGGAATGCCGTTTGTCCGATGCAATATATCCTGTAAAAGACCGATAGCCTGGCAACCATACAACGATGCTCCAGTCTTTGAATTTGAGCGCTTGTCAGTTCGTCGTTGATTATTCTCTTGGCCCTTCTCTAGCCTGACTCGAGCGCTTTGAGCTGGTATTGCTGAACCATCCCACAAATGTGAACAATATTCCACACACGCCTGGACGATTTACGTTAAGATTTACTCTTACTGTAATTATTGTTTTCGTTTCAATTACCTTCAATATTTCTTGACATAAATCTTGTACCCAATAAACCTTCAACAGAAAATAACGAGAGTAATTTAACGTCCTCTTCCGTTCATTTGCGAAAAGATGGCCCTTCAACCCTACTTGAGAAATAATTACGTTAAAAAACAACTTCCATAGTCCCATTTATCTATGTTTACCTGCTTGCTAATAGGATACGACATTAAATAACTATTAAACCTTACATTTCAAGATTATTGTTTCTAAAACTAGGCTTACATTTCAATCTGATTAGGTGTTTACTGGCGTTGACACGTTTAAAATTTGACGTTTACAACTTCTCTGCAGGATATAAAATATAAATAGAATTGATCTAGTTTTGGTTAATTCTCGGTAATCTACTATCACCTTAGCGGTAGCTTACAATAGAAAAAGTAACAGGTATTTAATTGTATGTCAAGAAATAACTTTAGTAGCAACTCCAATCTTAATAATTGCTCTGAAATGATCTCCGTTGTGTTGAATGAAGCGCATATTTTTTGGATAGATACTTTTTAAACCCTGATATTTTTAAATTTTTTTCGCATAAAACACGGTTAAAAGATGTTGTTATAATTATATCGGGTAGGTACAGCATGTTTTGCCCTTTATTTGAGAGCGTGCAAATGTTTAATACATTAAAAACATTTACAATCATAATTTTTATATTCTTAAAACAATTAAAAAATCAGAAAGACAAAAATCCCAAATGTCAAATTCACATATAATGATACCAGGAGATTTTACTGAAAGAAGATTTTATTTTGAGAAACAATTTAAACTACATTAATAGATTTTTAAAAATATGCTTGCTTAACCGGGAATCGAACTATTCTCGCTCGATTTTTGTTTTTGATTTTGGAACAGAGTATAGATGAAAGTTGACCGACATTGCTAGTCCACTTATAAAGGTCAAATTTACCGGTGAATCAACCACACTTGATATATTGTCGTTCCGTTGAACAAAGTCAAAAACATCACGCCTATATTACCCAGAAGGGTCTGGCAGGGGTGTTTAACACCCACACTTCGCTTGTTATGTTTAGGTCCCATGTGAATGGAGGTGAGCCTATCGCCATCCACTGGGCTCAATTCAAACTCCGGGCTACTATTGAGAGTTCCTGACGAAAGAATACCAAAACACGTTTGCTCGACTCGGCCATCAAACTCAAGACCGCTCGGTGAGGGATCGCATGTGCTATCCGCTAAGGCTAAACCAACGAGACAGTTCGCCTCACTCCGCTCGTATTAAGAAAGCCAAATGTTATTTATCAGTTTAGAGAAGTTAATCCATAACTTAGGAGCATTGGGCGCAAGCGCGGCTGCTGACCGAGAGGTCTGGGGTTCGCCCTTGAGACTCGAGTCGTCCAAATTTTAACCTTTTTACTCTATAAATAGATCTAGACGGGTTGAACGAATCTTAGTAACTTAATTGTTAGAGAATCATATTTTACTCAGAATCTCGTTGTATTGTTGTATTCTTCCAGACCGCGAGCATTCACCTGTAATGTAACGTGGCAGATTCGATTTTTGAACATTACTTTACAAACTGCTTTTCTGAGGCTACTGAAGAACGACGCATTAACCTGTAATGAAACCTTTTTACGAATAAAAATTTAAATTTCGAAGTGTATTATTACCTCAGAGTACATATTATTTTTTTACATTGTTAATTCTTAATTCTTTGTTGTACAAAAAAAAACCAAAATACAATAACATTTGGAACAATTTTAAATTAATGTACAAAGGCGAGGTTAAACAGTAAACTGGGTTTTCTACCAACAAACCTTTAAGTGTAGAGGAAAGAGTAAATGGAAATGTAATGTAATGTAAGTGAAAATTATTGAGAAAAAAAATAATTATTAAAAAAACAAAAAACCCGACTGCTTAAAAAAAAGAACTAAAAAGATAAAAACAAGTATAGCATTATCTACATTAAATTCATTAACAACAAATGAAATATGTCAAACTAAATTCTTTATGATGTTGCAGGCGGTGACAAACGAAGTTATATAGTAGTAACAAAGTATTGTTTGTCCCCGCCTGCAACATCATAAAGAATTTAGTTTGACATATTTCATTTGTTGTTAATGAATTTAATGTAGATAATGCTATACTTGTTTTTATCTTTTTAGTTCTTTTTTTTAAGCAGTCGGGTTTTTTGTTTTTTTAATAATTATTTTTTATTTCACTCTTTTTAGTTCTTTTAACCGACATGTTTTTTTTATATCTATTAATTTATAGAAATCAAATCTCTTTGAGATCAATGAGCCTTAATCGTGAGTTAAACTATCAAATTCAAAAACAATTATTGAAATTCGACCGGCAGTTTCCAAGATTAGCGTGAGCGAACATACAAACTAACTTCCACCCACTTCGGACGCGCGAGCGTGCCGATATATAAATTGGTAAATTGTGTTTAATCAGTAATATAAATGTGATAAGAAGTATATATTTTTGAAATGGTCTTTTCATGGCCTTTTATTTGATACCCATATTACTATGATGAAAAGAAAATCCATACCTCCCCCCCCTTTTTTTTTCATTTGCCGGCGCCATTTTGAAAATTTATATAGCCTATGTCACTATCACTGTTTCGACGAATTCAACGACACCTCATTTGTCAAAATCCGTTTAGCCGTTTGGGCTGTAGGGCGTGCCAAAGAAATAGACATACATACATACATACATACATACATACATACATACATACATACATACATACATACATACATACATACATACGCTCGAAAAACATAACCCTCCTTCTGACGCAGTCGGGTAAAAAAATAACTATGACTACATACGTTTAATATCATGCCTATTCTAAACTGAATGTATACTAATATATACTAGTATACAATAATACACAAACTAAAGCGAGAGTAATGTAACATTTAGTAAAAAATTAAATTTCGAATTGTCTGTCCTTGTCCATCGAATCTTCTTCAATACTGAAGGAACTGGTGTAATATTCGAATCTGTAATGTTACATTGACAAGCGAATGCTCGCGGTATGGAAGCACCTTTATAGATAGTACTCCATTTCATAGATCCCGTAGCAACTCACAAAAGTCATTGACGAAAACGATGACTAAAAACAATAACACTATCAATTACCTGTATTGATTACGAGATTATAAAAACACCACGCGAACGGTGACCATTATAGACCTATAAACAATGACAGGATCATAAAAGCCCATTCAATATTACCTATTTCTATAGTATTGTCATGTTTTTGTTTTTGTTATAGTAACGTTAGGGGCGGACGGCCGCGGCAGACCCTATTGCGACGATCAGACACATTCATTCATAAAATAATAATGCCGTGTAATGACAAATTATTCGATGAGTCTTTAGTCTAGTCAAATAAACATTTTACCTCGAAATCAAAAATATTTTTATTTTTTTATTGATTGATGTACACGACACATAGGTAAACAACGACACCATAGATATTACAATCTAACCTGAGGAACTAATAAGTAATTTAATTAGAACTTACACTGCTATTATCAGAAATCTAAGAATGTGTCCATTAACACTAATATTATTGTCTCTATTGCCGGAAAGACACTTTGTTAATGTGTTCTTTATAGGTAGATGTTATCGAACTATGTTAACTCAAAGAGTTTATTACTTTTTAGTCTTCTTGTTATATCCATGGTATCCGTGTGATTTTCGACATTCGTCTATAATGTAATGTTGCAGATTTAAATTTGAGTATTACGTTATAAGAAATACCATATTTCGCTCCAAGACTGGTATAGCTGACGTTGGCATCAAATCTGCCAAACTTAAATGGGAGTGGGCGGGGCACGTATTCAGAATGCACCCAGAAAGAAGGGCGCGAATATCCACCGAATGGATACCCAAGGATGCAGGTCGTCGGCGTCACGGTAGGCCCAGAAAACGCTGGAGGGATGATTTGGACTCGTTTCAGAGGGATTGGACAGACAGAGGCCAAAACAGAAAATTTTGGTCGTGTATGGGGGAGACCTTTGCTCAGCAGTGGGACATCATGGGTAAGAAAAAAACCGGCCAAGTGCGAGTCAGACTCGCGCACCGAGGGTTCCGTACAAACCTGTAGGTATATAAGTAAAAGTTATGGTATTTTAACGTTTGCTGGGTCAGCTAGTAAGTTTATGATTATTAAAAAAAATATACTATGTGATGTAACTAAAAATTTAAGATTTTCGGAATTTTTCCTATATGTGTACTTTATAACGTTGCTTCATGCCAAATTTCAAGATTCCAGGTCGTCTGGAAGTATCCTTTAGGTTTTGATTCCCTTGCGAGTAGTTGCGAGTTTCAAAATATGCGGCTTTAATTGCTGTATCTTTTGATTGCGTTGACGTAGAAGTTTGATTTTGTTACAGCTTAAAGATATTATAGACTTAAGTATTTGTTAAGAATTTCAATATAATACCACTACGCGTTCATGAGTAAAGGGGTAATAAGTTTAAAATTATTAAAAATATTTTTATTATATGATGTAACTAAAAATTTATGCTTTTCGCAATTTTTCCTTTATCTGTGTTATAAGACGTTGCTTCGTACCAAATTTCAAGATTCTGAGTTCACGGGAAGTACCCTGTAGGTTTTGATTCCCTTGCGAGTGTCGAAAATTTGCGGCATAAACGGGAGTATCTTTTGATCGCGTTGACTTAGAAGTTTGATTTTTTCACAGCTCCAAGAGACCATAGACTTGAGTATTTGATATGAATTTCAGCTTGATACCTCCACGCGTTCCTGAGAAAAAAGGTCTTGACAGACAGACAGACAGACGGACAACAAAGTGATCCTATAAGGGTTCCGTTTTTACCTTTTGAGGTACGGAACCCTAAAAATTACCTCACTTGTATTCAAACATT
Source organism: Hypena proboscidalis (assembly GCA_905147285.1). Lineage (NCBI taxonomy): Eukaryota > Metazoa > Arthropoda > Insecta > Lepidoptera > Erebidae > Hypena > Hypena proboscidalis. The sequence continues at coordinate 18,996,371 of LR990130.1, read as the reverse complement.
TTTTTCTCTGCTTGACTTCAATACTAGTAAAGCGCTCGAATTTGTAATGTTGTATTACAGGTGAATCGCGGTCTGAGAACATCAAACAGGCTTATAATATTAAGTTTATAACTACGTTTAGGTATCCAAGTGGCTAGGTCGGCTAGCTCGTAATAAACATAATAAATAAAAATAAATATTTCACAACTCACACACAACGCCATCTAGTCCCAAACTAAGCAGAGCTTGTAATATGGGTACTAGAATAACTGATACTAATACATATATATACTTTTCTTTTGTAAATACATACTTATTATACATAGAAACACCCAGACTAAGACAAACCCCCATGTTCATGCACACAAAGATTTGTCTTAAGGGCATCACATTGCTCGATGACCTTGAAGATCTGGCTGTTGTAACAGTGTTTAAAAATTAAGCGCCCTCTAGTTACAGAAAATCATACTATAACAAAATTTACTGATGATTGTACAAGATTACAGATGCGACTCAATACTGTATAGTATTTGCCTAATTCATTCGGTCTCTGGGAGGCATTAAGTACTTTTTCAGATGTAAAAAGTAATTTATTTGTGCCCAAACTTACATTACGTATTTTTTTTGTTTGATATGAATAAGTTGACTTCGCTTTGCCTGCTAGCTATACCTGCTGAAGGTCTATGATGACCAGATCAGTGCCCAACGGTTCTTAATATTGGAATTAGTCAGGAGAGACCAGTTTTCAAAATCTGCCTAATTGATCACGGTTGCTACTACAGAATACATGCTGAAGGTCTGATGATGACCAGGTTAGCGCCCAACGGTTCTCAATGATGGAATTAGTCAGGAGAAAACAGTTTTCAAAATCTGCCTATTTGATCGCGGTCGCTACTACAGAATGCATGCTGAAGGTCTGATGATGACCAGGTCAGCGCCCAACGGCTCTCAATAATAGAGTTAGTCAAAAGACCAGTTTTTTAAATCTGCCTAATTGATCACGGTTGCTACTACAGAATACATGCTGAATCATGTTGATTTACGTGTGTTTTGATTGAAGTCTGCATACCTTCGGAGTCCACCATCAGGTCAGTCAGTTCCTCACAGTCACCTAGGTCTAAGTGAGTTCTTTCAAATGAGTACAAACATGTTGGTTTACGTGTGTCATGTGATGATTGAAGTTTTCCATCATCACTGTGCTCAAGACATTTTTTAACATAGGATGAATACAAAACATCGTTGAAAAATGTATAAACTGTTGCGACTTATCGTCGGCGATCTGAGGTCGGGAAGAGGGGGAGGGGGGGAGTTTTAAGGGTAAAAAACGGTTTTTCTCGATTTCCGGCAAAACTAAAAGTCCCATGGAAAAAACGAATGACAAAGTTGTTGGTAATAAAAAGATCTAAAACTTTTGTATTTACACTTTTTTCATATAACCTCAAAATTTAATGTGAAAAATTCAAAAAACCAAGTTTTTGGTTTTTTATTTTTATCTTTTACAAACAATATTTTTTTTCACGAAATTTGGTGAAAACTTACTTTTTTTATGTCCCAAATACGCTGTAATTTATTTGATTTCCAACCTCAGATCGCCCGTAAATTATTTTTCCTTTAAATTTTATAATATTCTCCTCCTTTTCTAATTTGTTTCATTCTACTATTATTTTTTTTGTTTTAAAAATTATCGGCACTGGGCTAATAGTAGAGATGATGAATATAACCATCAACCAAAAATATTCAATAAACCAAATTAATAATCTTAAATATATTTGAAATCAAATTCAACGTGATTTGAACTTTGATGACCTCTTGCCGCCAAATTCGCAAGTTATCTTATCGCTCATTGTGCATTTGAAAATATTTTAAAGTTGTATTTTTATTGTCAAACTGTATATTTTTGGTGTACAATAAAGAATACTCTACTCTATCTCAATTGAATTTTAAACTTTAAGTCCTAAATTATAAAGATCATTTTCGTACGTGGAGCGGCGGGCCCGACCGAACGCCGAACAAACTGCCGAGCTGCACGGCCACGCGCATGCGCGCGGCCGGCTTCTCATCGGCTAGATTAGTTTTGATTTTATGCGATTATGTGCTCTATCATTATTAATATAAAGATTCAATTGCTGTAAATGATATTTTCAACCAAAAGAAAGTAATATGAATTATGATCTGTTACTATTCGTAATTTGTAGTGCTACTTGTTTGTTGTGAATTATGTTGATTTTTGGTGACTAGTTTAATTAGACTTTGATGATGTTAATTGTTTGTTTATTTTGTTGAGGCGTGGTAGGTACATCGATAAAAAGTAGCCTATGTTACGCGCCTTGTAGTCAGGTACCTGCATCTAAAACTTTATCAAAATCGGTTCAGCCGTTTAGAAGATTAGCGGATACAAACAGACAGACAGACAGACAGACAAAAATTTAAAATCTATATTTTAGGCATCGGTATCGTGCAAATAACTATATCTGCTAAAAAAACATTGATATTTTGACATTAAAAACAGACACTTCAATTTTATTTATTTGTATTGACGATTACGAAATTTAAATGCAAATCACGAAAAATGTAAATTAGAATGTACATAAAATCAATGAACTTTTAAATACGCCTAGGCCTAGCTATTCTCCTTTTCTATATTATACTATACTAAAAGTCCTAAGCCTGTTAAAGTATGATGGAAAGTTCATTGAATTTAACCTAGCATCAAACTAATGCAACGATAGAACAAAATATTAAACGTAATTAACATCAACAATAAACCGAATCTCGTACCTGACAAAAAATATTAACTAATATTTTCAACCGTAAAAAATATCGATATTTTATTCTGACTGTTAACGTTTAACCAATATAATATTTCAACCATATAGTCACACTGTGATATAGTCTATGATTATTTAAAAAATAAAACTTAAATAAAACTGGGTTTTATTACGCTTACAAACTTATTTACAATTTATACTAAATAAAAAGAATATTTGCCTTAATGTAAGACTATGAGTTCATTCAAGAATAATGAATTCAAAATATTATTTGAAAGAAAAAAACGCACGTACATCCTCTTGTCGTAGGTGTCGTCAAGACACTGACAAGACAAATCCCGAGTAAGCGCCACGGGCATAGCGGGGGTGCTTGGTGGGGAGCTTTGCAAAGATTCGGGTTATATTTGATTATTACAAAATATAAAAATAAAAACGTGAAAATAGAGAATACAAATTGTTACACAGGGTTTTTTCTTTCTTTTAGTATAAATATGATACAAAATGACCCAGCCGTTATGTAGACAATTTGATATTTAGTTTAAAAAAGACCCATGTTCTCAATTTTTTTGCCAACATTTGGACAAGTTTATAGAAAAAGTAAAGAAAACAAAGTTTTTCTCATATACTCTAGTTTATTTGTATATTTTTTTTATAGTAATAGCAAGAAAGAATTCGTCTACAAAATTCATTTTACCGAGCGTATTTTTCGGGTTCGATCGATGCAATCCCCTTAAGTGGGAATCGAACCCACGACCTCGGCGTTGCAGGCAGATACACTACCCACTCCGCCATCCGGTCGTCTAACATTACTAATGATGAGTCACTGTCACTAAACATTTACGTAATGAGAACAAATCAATACGTTTATTAAAATTCTAACTTAAAAGGTGAAGGTTATCCGATATTAATATGCCTATTATTAATCTCAAAGGCGAAGGGTGATTTACTTGTCTGCACCAAATTAGCCATTTAGATATTTAAAATAGCTATGTATTATTATGCGTGTAAATATACACTTAAATATGTAAGAGGTCATCGGCTGCAAAATATCAGAGTCATGCTTACCTACTTCATGCTGGATCCCGGGAATGTTTTAACAATATTCATTGATCAAACGGTTCGGTTTCTATTTCAAAACCGGCGTGCGTATTCCAGAAATGAAATCACACGAAATTTGAATTTCTGTTAATCAAATATCGACCGTATTTATGTGATCATAAGGTTGCACTTAATTTTCGAAACCGACAGTTTCTCAGTTTACGCATCACGCTACATTTTTTATGGATTCAGTACCAACAGAGGTCCCTGGGGGAGTAAACGTAAAAAAAAACATTTCTACAGTCACGTGAGTATAAGCTATCCATAATAAATAACAGAATATAATAATCAATTTATTCCGAAGACATTATAGTATTTATTCTGATGTTTACCTTCACAAAAAATACTCAACATTGTAACAATTACAAAATCAAAATAATAAGTTTAATAAACTAAACACAATAGGTTACGAAATCGGTGATTACGTTACAAAAACCAACCGTGTATGAAATAGATCTAGGTTATCAAAAATGGCTCCGAGCCAGGGTTAATTTCAGTCATGGTGTGGCGGTATCCGCACATGATTAAATGTCGGATGACATTGACAACGTCAAGAAGTGTCAACGTCACACGTCACAAATTTCAAAGAGCGCTGAACCGCGATAACGAAATGTTCACAGCAAGTATTTATAAAATACTACTTCCAACACGCTACTGTTGGACAGCTGTCCGCCAGGCAATACCACCGAGCCTTCCTTTGTGACGGAGGAACATCAAACCCCGTTCCTCTACAATGGTAACACCACAATGATTTAGGCTGTGGTAACTACTAAGAGGAACAGCCTCTATAAACTATGTGTGGATGATTTAGATAGCTCAATGTCTTTGAATTATTATGCCCTGTTGACAACCAAATTAAGTCAAAAAAAAATACAAAGAGTTAAAAAGAACTGTCATTTGTTTAAAAATCAAAGCTAGTGTCAGCTGACACTTTACATTTCATTTTCTTGGAAATCACGAAAATAAATGTAAACCACATAAATTACAAGTAGGTAACCTATTCTCCCCGTTCTAAATACAACTCACAGTCACAACATAACTCAAAAAACAGATCTATTTTCATTGACTTTCTAAAATATTTGCGGTTGGAATTAGAATCAACTACTTTTTTAACCGACTTCAAAAAAAAAAAAGAGGTTCTGTATTCGATCCGTATGTATGTATGTATGTCACCTTTTTATGTTCGCGATTTTCTCGGAAACTACTGATCCGATTTGAATGCAGTTTTCGGTATTTTAATCCTTGTGTTTCAAGGAAGGTTTTAGTATATAATTTATCAGAATCTGATGAAGATCTTTGGAGACAGGCAACGGAACTCTTCAAAAACGAATAGCTAATGAACCACGTTTTGTGCAATCGTGTATCTATGTATTGTTTACACCACTACATAACATAACATCATGCCTGTGTATGCTTTGAAGGGTAAGCAGAGACAGCCAACTTACCTACCCTTAAAGTACCGAAAGCTCTGCTTAGGTTTGGACGGGGCTTACGTTTCAGCACATTTGTTATTATCGTAGTGATAACTTATGATCATGAAGATCTCAGAAAGAATTTTTTGATTATTTTGATTGTTTCTATTGTGTTTCATGCGTAATGATGCCTTAGTATTTCTTCCTAACCCCATCGTTAAATCTAAAAAACTAAGACACTAAAAAACTTGAAATAAAAAAAAAAAAAAAAAAAAAAAAAAAAAAAAAAAAAAACTAATTAAAAAAAAGAATATTCTTAACTCGAGCGTATTCTAAATATTATAATTATGTACTAATTTTTTTCAAAGAAAAAGGAACCGCCTTCAAAAACTCAAAAGTAAAAAATAAAATATTCGCTAAACTTTGCTTACCTTTATATTAATTTGTTTAAAACAATAAACCCAAATAATTATGTAATACCAATTAATTATATTTTTTTGAAGTCGGCGCCAAATTACAAAATCAAATACCAATTCAATTGGTATTTGATTTTGTGATTTTTTCAACAATTATTTCGGTAAATACGGTTTTAATTGTTATTTGATTTTATGATTTTTCAACAATTATTTCGGTAAATACGGTTTTAATTGGTATTTGATTTTGTGATTTTTTCAACAATTAATTCGGTAAATACGGTTTTAATTGGTATTTGATTTTGTAATTTGGCGCCGACTTCAAAAAAATATACCTAATTAATTGGTATTACATAATTATTTGGGTTTATTGTTTTAAACAAATTAATATAAAGGTAAGCAAACTTTAGCGAATATTTTATTTTTTACTTTTGAGTTTTTGAAGGCGGTTCCTTTTTCTTTAAAAAAATTAGTACATAATTATAATATTTAGAATACGCTCGAGTTAAGAATATTCTTTTTTTTAATTAGTTTTTTTATTTTTATTTTTTTTATTTGTTTTTTTTTTTTTATTTTTTTTAGACGACCTCGATATTTAATCTTTCAGAATGAATGAGTTTGTTGTTTATAGTCCCATTTCCGGAAATTAATGAAATGGCTCTTGGAAAACCCGCTGTTGTTCCAGCAACTCAATACTTCACCGTATGGGATGATTTGTGGGATTTACCATTGCAGAAATAAGAACGAAAATAGGATCGATATTTTCTTTAGCATATGTATATTATGGTTTCCAATTAATAAATACATAATAATAATATCTGATAGTTACTGGCAAAGTCAACGGCAAACGCCCTAGAGGTCGCAGCCCGACTAGATGGTCGGACCAAAACCGCTCTGGCCTCAATCTGAACCTGCACGAGGCACTGCACGAAGCCAAGAACAGGAGCGGTTGGAGAAGCATTATCAGGAACAAAGTGATACGCCAGCGGGGGAATCACGACCCTCAGCAATGAGGAAAACTAATATCATTAGTTATATTCATAGAAACAAAGTCTATGCCATGGCTTGCCATACCATACCTATACCCAAACCAACGGTACAAGCCAAGCAATATAAACATATTTACAAAACAGATTGCACACATGAGAGTTCCACCATCAAAAAAACCCCTGACCCCCACATGACACGATCATCAAACCTTAACCGCAGAGTAGACTAAACCTCCATAAAATCAAATAAAAAAAAAAAAATCGTATTAACTCCTACAACTCTTTTTAAAACCGATTGCACACAAGTGAGCCAACCTTGACAGCCGGTAAGTTGGCATTGCCATCTGGCGGCTATTATGAATTTCACTGTTATGAAACATTGCATTATGCGTTACTGAAACGAGAAACAACGCGTTGCTAAACAAATGTTGCGTTGATCTCTAAGATCAGATGCAATCGAGTTTGTATCGATAAATGAGAAATTTGGATTGATTAATTATTTAGAACGTAGTTAGACTTTTTAGTGTGAATGGTTATTTAACGATTTTACAGAAAGAAAAAAATGTAAAATGAAATAAATCTAATGAATTTGTGTCGGTAAAAAAATAAGTCACAATAGATACAAAGTGACCTATTGTGACTAAATCAGAGACCTGTTTCATAAAAATAAATATGGGGCTGATATTATTAGACATTCTCATAGAAAATTGTATAATACTATATACCATAGTATATGGTACTAATTATACGGTATTATATTATATGGTATTAAATTTTTTTAAAAACAGAACTATCTAAGGCTAATAATGATTGATTTAATAGATTATGTCGGTAAAAGCGAAAGGTAAAAATTAACATGAGTTTTACCTCAGATAAATAGAATGCTACACAATCATCTTCTCTTTTTTTCTATGATAAATATAATTGACCCGTTCAAATAAATAAAGCATTACGTATCTAGTAATATCTACCATAGACAGAACCGTATCCAATCTATTCAATACATTTAAGATTACAAATACACATACATGCTCCCATTTACATCCAAAAAACTTATTCTTAATATTCACCGACCTTCTGAAAGCTAGCATTTTGTAGTGTGCAATCATGAAGCCTTGACAAAACGTTTCAATATCGTGCGAAATATATATTCGTCTAAAAATAAGCAAATAATTATAAATACGTGGCTGGTATGTTGATAAATCTATCTCATTATGGAACTAGTTATCTCTACTTGGGAATTGCTTACATCAATTTACTTTACCTGGACACATCAATATCTTACTTCGTTTACATTTTTGCTTGATCATAAGTATTAAGCGCTGTAGTAGAGTCTATCATTAATCTGTGTTAGTACTTACTAAGACTGGTATTAATGTGTAAGACCCGTGAAAATATCTACAATGCTGTCAGTGTTTCATGGCGAAAAATATTGGACCTATTGTGACACAAGCACCATTTAATTGGTATGTAAGAAATCTGCTCAATAATTAGGTTAGACCAATTTCTTTTCATTTATAAATAGCTTAGTTGTAAAATTATTGGGTCAACAACAAGAAACTAAAGTTCCCTAAACAGATAAACACTTTTATTGATAATGATAAATTACACGTCACAAATTATTAGCACATACAAAATCATGAATATAATTGAATTGATAATAAAAACATCCCTATAATAGATATCTAATGCAGTGCGGCAAAAAAACCTTTGCGGAGCCATCAAATAAAAAAAGATAAAATGTCTTTTAACATGGCTGGAATGTTGTAAAAAATATTAGGGATGACATAAAGTCAGACAGTCAGTCAGACAAAGTCACTCAGTTTAGAGTCCCCATAAGATAGAAAAGTTAGTGTGTGTGATATTTTCATACAACAAAGAACGATTTTTCGACCTGCTGAGGTAAAAATTAAACTTTTTGTTTCTTTATCACCAAATTGCTGCCACAATTTTTTTTTACATCAATGGCCAGTACTTTTAAAAAGTCCGTCAGGTTTTTATAACATTACATCTGTGAGACCTTGGCATTAGGAAATACCTTCATGCAACTTTTTACGATTTTTAATGCCTGCTGCCTGCTTCGTTGTTGTGGAATTAAACGAAGGCTTATATTAACTTACGTAACACGTTCTCGTTATTAGAGTAGAATGGAGTAAAATATTTTATTTGGGTACTTTAATATCGTCATCGAAATCCGTCAATTATTTTAATGGCGTTCTGGGTGTTCGTATTAAGAATTTCGATATTACGGTTTTGTTTCGTGAATGTACAAAATTCTTTCGTGACGTATGACGTTTCTGAACTGTAAATGAAACGTCATCGGTCTCCGTTACTTGTCAGAAGTAGATTGTCGAATAAAAAGGTTAGTCATATTTTGCGCGCGTTTTTAAGTCTCTGAGTCATTTCCTTATCGGTAATAGCAGATACTGTTTTATTTACAATTATCACACAGTCATCCATGAGGGTGTATTATCAGCATTTATCAGTTATCATTAATGTGATGAGAACCTATGAATAAGTAATTTTAACCCCTGGTATTTTAGTGGATGGCATGATTCATAATATGAACATTGTATAAGCAGGACTCATCAGAAATTTCTAAGAGAAATAATAAATTAACTTAGAAAAATAAACATTTCATAAGCAAGAAAACTTGTTAAGATTTAAATAACATTTTTAATAAACTGTTATAAAATCATAATCTATCATTTGAAGTGCGTAAATTATCCCTATTAATATTTTACCGATTTTGTTTGAACGGACAGATCTTACTAAAAAAATGTCCTCACAGCGTACCTAGAATTATCCAGAACTCTAGAACACTGTAGAAGCATAGTGAAGTCTAAATGATCTAACTTATTTTTAAAGATGCACAGATTTTTTAATAAGCCTATGATATTATGCATTGCACCCACACCTAGAATAGAACTCCCTAAAAATAGCTTTAGGTAACTTGGTAACTAAGTTACCTACCTACGCATCCTCCAATAATGATAGTAGTTAGAAGATAATTTTATATCAAATTCGGCGAATCGTATATAAGGCATTCGGTACTATTTAATAGAATAACCAGTTATTTAAGTTAGTAACCCATTAACAATTTGCCGGTTATATAATATTATTTACTGACTGGCTCATAGTTCAGATCGACGCTTTGATCCCGGGTCAACAATTCGGCGCTTACAACGCTTCCTGACTCTTGATCTTGACCTCAAAGACTCTTCAGTGTCACTTCTTCTTCTTCTTCTTTGCGTGTCAATGGAAACCAACTAGTTTAAAATGTTTCCATTAAAAAAACACTAGTGTCACTTTTTAGATGATACCTATAGAGAGGAGCGAAGCCGTGTGCGGGGACAAATCGACAACGGAGATTGATAAACCCGCACACGTCCCCGCGTTTGGTTGTTACACTTTGGGAGGAGGAGGGCTTTCGGCTGCGCGAAAAGTGTCACTTTTTAGAGTCTAAAGGAAATGTTTGGTGGCGCAATTTTTTATCCAGAAAATTACAGTATTTTTATATAATATCAGGGAATGACGAATTTAATGAAAGAACATGTAGCAACATTTACTAGTGTTACAGCTAGAGCTAAGAAGATAGAAGATTAAATTTTTCAACAGTTTGGATTGATTATTCGGAGTGGGGACCCAAAATTCGTAGTGAGTGCAACCCATGCTATATAATTATAAATATTATATAATTTAAAAAGCTTTTGTGCAGAATTACCCTAAAAACCAGTAAAGTGCCACAGTTGCACCCATATCTATACTAAACTAATAATATGTACTTAAGTAATTGTTTAGTAATTACATAGTCGTTAGAATTCTTACAATTGGAATCATGTTAAGCAAGCAATCATAGAACAGAAGTAACTCTTAAGAAAAAAATAACTAGTTTAAAAACTATAACCCTACTAAATAAATGGGAGGCTAGAAAATATTTTAGGTAGAAATCCAGAAGTACATTGGTATAAAAATGGTCAAGGTAGAGCCGTGGCCCACGAGACCACGGCTCTATTTAGACAAGAAATAATGTTTAAAATACAGGTTTTTTTTTTTAATAATTTATTTCTTTTTTTTAAGGTTTTCCTGTTATTCTTAACTAGCTACGCCCGTGTCGCACCCCTATAATAAGTAGCCTTTTCCTTCCTGGGGCCTTGAAGCATCACTATAATAATTTTCATCAAGATCTGTTCAGTATTTCAGCCGTGAAAGCATAACAGACAGACAGTTACTTTCTCACTTATAATATTAGTAAGGTTAGTATAAGTAATTTAAAAACAAACGTATATTGCGGTTGTTGTATTATTATAAATATAAAATATCTCACAACTTACACACAACACCATCTAGTCCCAAACTAAGCAGAGCTTGTACTATGGGTACTAGAATAACTGATATTAATACATGTATTCATTCATTTATTCATCATATGATACATACATTCATGCACACAAAGATTTGTCTTAAGCGGGAATCAAACCCGCGACCCACCGTCGCAGGCAGGTACACTACCCACTCCGCCATCAGGTCGTCGCATTGTGTAAATATTTGTACATATAAGTAAGATAGGTAAGCAACAATGATGAATTGATGACTTCACAAACATATTTTCCTTTACACCAAACAATAGCTATTACGTATTACGATACATTTAATTACTCGTACGTCATAAGTATTTCTTCACGCGTAAGTAGATGCTATCATTTCCTACATTCATTCATTGTTTCTCTATACAATAAAAAAATAAATATGTAACACAAGAGCCATTGGTAGTCTCAAGGATAAGTTAACTAAGCCTCAATTGCACCAACGTCTTAAGCCGACGTCAATTGCTGACAAACGTTTTCGATCTCTGGCTAGAGATAGAGAAAGAAATAAAGAAAATAAATAAGTTTTGTGAAATATGGGTGCAATAGGACAACTCCACGAGGTAAGGTTTGTAATTTTATTAATAACTGTTTACCGATCATTATGAAAGGAGCCTCCCCGAGCGACGTACACTATCGGCGCACCCTGGGCAGTCTGCAAATTTTAACCAAGCAGACTGACGAATTCTTTCACCACGATGGCAAGTCAACACCATGAGAATATGACTGCAGCCATCGATACGAAAGAAGAAGATTAACGACTAAAATTACTATTAGATTACAGTATGTCCTGAAGTAGACTGTAATACCACAGAGTAAACAGAGACTAAGCTTCATACAACCGCGCTCAGATACGTCCACTCACACAAGCATAAGACGTCTGTGTGCGTGTCCACTTGCGGCCCTATCACGTACGAGGTGAAACCGGTTTCTACCGGCTCGTAAGTGCCTTAGCGAAGGGCTCTCGCGCGCTCTCGGCGCGGCTCGCGGACACTACCGCAGCTCACATAAATGTACCCTGTGAGTGTGCAGTGTGCAGTCTACAGTAGTCCAGCGCAGCCGCGGTGCGCGCACGCCCGTATGCTCACTCGCAAGTCTCGTCCTAAAGGGCACGACGCGCGTTATAATTTATTAATACAAAATGTACTGTAGGTACTGTTTGTAAGAACAATAATCGTCGAAATAAGAACATATCTTTTTTTTTCTATCCCAAGGAATCTACTAGGTGAGTAGTAAATTGATAGTAAAAGAGTAGCTATTTTTATTATATAGGTACCTATTCAATTTATACTAATGGGGTAGATAGATACTTCATACATAATTACATAGGTAGGTACCTAGTGTACCTACATCAATATCAAAGCAAATTTAAATCTGTGCCGTGTTTGTAATGCGATGGAACCTTGACACAATTCACAGCTAATAATATATTCCTACTTATGTATGAGTCACTAGCTTCTACGCGTGGCTCCAACCGCGTGGTACGTCGATGTAGCCTATATTATTTCTGGGGTCTTATCTTTTTATACCTATAATTGTATAGATGTATGAGAATGACAGTTCTAATGTCATGCGCTCTTCTACCTAATACGTTAATAGGTAGGTAGGTACGTTAAAATTAAATTGTAAAAGGTTCTACTTATCACATTAGGTACCAATTTGAGAGGATTATACTTAAAGACTTTTATTACTTTTTTGACTTGTTGAAATATGTAAAAAATACCTATCTACCCTTATTATTAGCGATTGATTTATTATGATTAGGTACAGGTAATACAATAAAAAAAACCGCCGCGTCGTTAAAACACCACTATGCCGCCAGTGTAGTAATTGTACTAGTCACATGGTTTGTCCTGTTGTGCCAACACTGCCAAGTGCCAACCCTAGCAAAATAGGTAAATATCTTAGACGTTCTTTAAAAGGTTAGCCTCTGTTCGTTACTCTGTGGTAATACGGAAACTCCTTGGTTTTATATATGCTAAAACCGCCCCGGGGAGCAGTTTATTGTGCTCGGCTATTTGATACAGAGTTTTTAAGATTACAAAATTATTGGTACACTATTGGTTTCTTAATTTATTCGGTTATTTATGTATGTGTATTTATATATTGTGTTTGTCAATGTGTAAGTGTACATTGTTGCATGTGGTGAATATTGTTGTTGTTAAATTGAAACTCCTTGGTTGGATCAGCCGTCAAAGAGTCAGATTTTTTTTTTAAATTACTCGATTACCGCCTTTATAATATATCAATGCCTTTACCTCCAAACATTATACTTCATCTACACAAGAAGGTGCGGTTAAATTGCCACTTAAAATGTTCTACGTATCTGAATTAATATAGAAGCTATTTTTTAAAACCATTACATTAAAAAGTATGATGTCATTGCTATGACTCACACGGATGCACGGGACATCCCGAATAGAATGTACCTCTATCGATGCGATAAATCGGTATAATTGGGAAATCACTTAGCGGGAAATCCCTTCCGGATTCATGTTTTTCCGAGTTATAATGAATACGGTGGGTTTTCACCTGAAGAGAAGAGTTTAGTTTGAACGGTTGTAGGCAATTTTAATTGTTTTTTTTCTGCCTATTGGCGGATTATAGCCCGAAGTTCTTGTTTGTGTTGAATGACTGAATTTTCTAGTAATACAATTGAGGTTAAAAATTTTAATTACGGTAATATTACGGTATTATATTTGTCTCTTAGTTTGTTTTTTGTCGGCGTCGAATACAAAAACTGATAGTTTTGTTTAATTTCTTATCTGTAATTTTTTTTGTAAAAGAACAAATTGTAAACAGGTTAGATAATGTTGGAGGAAGATGATGTTAATTTTAAGTTATAAAACATATTGTAATTAGATTCTCATTTTAAGTAAACTTTTGTTCTTATGGGAAATAAATTCTTTAAACTTAAGTTTTCTTTAGTACGAATAAAAAAATATAATAATATTTTTTATTACAAATATGCACTTAAAAGTACAAAATACTTAAGTAATTTTCACTTCTCACCTCACAGCCTTGAGGTTCCTATATTTAATTAATTGTTAGGTATACTTAATAATTATTAATATTAAGTATACTTACTAGAAGTAATAGGGATGATGACTGATACTGAAATAATAATAAATATGAATACCTTATCTATCAAAATACAGGTAGAATTTTTTAAAAATGCACGTTACACTCTATTTATGAAACTGATTTCAATGACACCAAAAATCACCTAACATTGAATGATGTCTACCGATTTCGATGGAAGTGACTACCAAACAAGCGATTTGATTCTTTGATTAGTTTTCAAAATATTCTTTGTCAGATGTGCGTTCTTTTGGTTGGGGAATACCTACTTCGGCTTTGATAAATGTTCTCTAGGTACTTTAGTGCACGGTTGCGTCGTGGTTAAAGCGGTCATCTCGGCGCTTTCAACTACGCTGGTGTTGTGGGTTCGACCCCCACACGGGACAAATCTTTGTGTAATTCGCGAAGATTTGTTCTGACTCTGGGTGTTTGAAATGTATGTTTATATACCCCCGCGACACTAGTCCGGGCGTCGTTTTAAAAAAAAACTTTATCTGAGGCAAAAACAAATAGGCTATACCATAGAATAGTAGAATCGTAATATATGTAGTTACATAATACCTACAGTAGTCAACAAATACATGGTACCATACAATAAAACCATATTAATTATTGTTACACGTATGGAAAATCTCGTGATTACTAGAACTAGGTATAGATAAGTAAGTTTGTTCGAAGGTGTGACTTAATTGGCTGAGTAATTAGGCAGTGGCGTCACACATAATTATCTGTAAATGACTTTAGTGACACTGCCGTATAAATCGCTTGTTTTATCGATATTAACAGTTTACTTCCAAATTCAATTCAACTCGCCTGTTTGAGGCCACACGTTCTCAGAATGCTGGTATTAATTTTGGCCAGAAGTTGAGCATTGCCACACAACGTGGCAACGTTGCCCACTGGTAGCGGTCTTTTAGATTAGGTTTGTACATAGATTTAGCTTTTAATCAATGTTAAGTGATTAATTGACAAGTCGACAATTTTTATTATTTTTGGACATGTATTTGCAATTTTTATTATTTATTAATTATGATCATTGTTGGACTTTTTTATTATAATTTTATATGACTTTGGAATTAATATAATATATGTTATTTAATGTTAAATATGAATGTTTATGACAATATTATTAATTTATCTATTATGTTATATTAACTACTCACTTGAATGACGTGTAAATCAATTACGAATAAATGAGTTTTATGAGTTTTTTATGAGTAATCATTTATTTTTAGGTAAGTAAAAATTTTGTTTTTTATTTTTATTATGATCCCTGTCTTTACGCAAAATCTTCGAATCTTAAAGAAAGAGATAAGTTACAAAACGATTATATACAGCAGAATATAACTTACTTCTAACTATCGCATTATACAGCATAGAAATCGCTCTAAATTTTCCCTGTGGAAATTGAATCCTGTGCGCTCAGAGCGTAGTTGAAAGTTTTGATCGTTTTACTCACGCTGGCAGCTTCCGCTGTATATTTGCAGTTCATCTTAAATTCTTAAACTTAAATCTTTTATTACATAAACTTAAATCTTGTTATTACAAGTACTACAACAACAATGTCCTGATTAAATGGTGAAATAAGTCCCTGAAAGTTCTGGCTCAGTTTTACGGACTGTTGTTGCCACATACGCTACAAAAGTACAAACTTGGTACATACAACATTATAAAAAAAGAAAAAGTTTTTTTTCTTTATACGTGACGTGGTATGGATGTTGACGGGTCACAAAAGCAGATCATAGATTCGCGTTCGCTTCATTTAAGAACACAAGTGTTTTTAGGGTTCCGTAGTACCTACAAGGAACCCTTATAGTTTCGCCATGTCCGTCTGTCCGTCCGTCTGTCCGAGGCATAGCGACGAAACCGTTGGTGCTAGAAAACTGAAATTTTGCATAAACATGTATGTTAACTATACAAAGAAAGTCGTAGAATACAATTTGGAAATTATTTTTTTTTCGCGTAGCTCCCCTACATGTAAAGTAGGGATGTTTTTTTTTTTTTTTTGTCGCCTACCCCATAGTGTGGGGTATTGTTAGATAGGACTTTTAAAAACGTTCAGGGGTTGCTACCACAGTTTTTTGATTTAGAGATCCGTTTGCGAGATAATTAACTTTAAAGAGCAAATTTTTGTTCGAGTAGAGCGTCCCTCCCCCTCTAAAAGATAACGACTGGATCCCAAAATCTGAAAAAAATTGTGTCGGTAGTACATGTAATGAACTTTAAAGGAAAACTATAACGGATAAGTTCACTTCATTAGTTCAAGAGGAATAGGGGTCCAAAGTGTAAAATGCAGTTACTTAGAATAATTCGTGCAAATTTCAAAAACCTTTGAAAGTAATGACTTGTATGAAGATGTTACTTGTTTAATACAGATAGTAAATCCCTTTTAAGTCGAAATATGTTGTTACGACTAGCTACGGAACCCTACTGCGCGTGGCCCGACACGCACTTGGCTGGTTTTTTTTCTACATTAGATAGAACGCCAAAAGCTCAGAGGAAATAATCTCTAGGGGGAGTCTCGTGCAGTGAACATGTGCGCGGCACCGACTTTAGAATTATAAAATAATTATTTAATAATTTTTATTTCACTAAATGAAAAAACGTATTATTTTGTGCGAAGTAAATTTATTTTTTGCTTTTTAGTTTACCTACTTTTTGAAGTCGGTTTTTTTTTGTTAAAAATTATTTTGTATTTATCAGGTACTTTACGGACTAAATTTTTGGACAATTTAGCGTTGACGAGGCGGTATCTATAGATATATAATCAAAGACCAGAAGTAATAAATACTATCCAATTGTCCCAATAACAAGGCCAAATGCACACATTCACTCACACACAAGCACACCCAGTCTCAGAACAAATCCTTGTGAATCACACAAAGATTATATAGTCCCATGGGGGATCGAAATCAGTTTTTAACTTTTTAATACTTTTTTATTGTGCCTCTTGTGCCAGTTATTTCAGGACCTCTCACTACAAAACCGGAACACAGTAATGCAAACACTAATCTACACTACTATTTGGCGACAGGTTAAAGGTGAGATAGAGGAGTTCCCGCCCTCGATCTCGTTCACAAGAAACGCCTCTACAATTAAGAGTATTATAGGTAATTGCATTTTGTTCCTCTTCTAATAATAATAAAGCGCTTTAGGTAAGTACATTAATATATCGTTATTTTGGTCTAAAACTTTAAATAATTAATTCATTGAAACAGTTTGAACTATTTAGGGCAAAGGCGCTATGAATAATAATGGTAATTCTTAATTTATCGGTTGATAGTTCGCTGTGGCCTTCGTTCAACAAAATTATAAATGTTTAGGTGTAGTTTTTACACAGTGAGTTTCAAAAAAAATATCTTCAATTCTTAGCTAAGTATCTGCTGAAACATATTTTCTTTATTTAGTCGTTTATTATAATAAAATTATAATAACGGGATATTTACTATGTATATTTGTTGTAGCGAGTTATGTCAGTTCAGTTTTTGTCGTGAAAGAGATTGCAATAGCTCTGAAGTATCGAAATATCTCGCTACAACAAATATACAATGACACGGTTAAATATCCCTTTATATCTAATATTTAGTAAGAAAATAACCATGTTTAGTCTCAAAACTTATACTATTCTTTTTGGCATACCGTGAGCAAAATAATACTTTTAAACACTAAATACAGCACTTTTTATGTAAACAGCTGTCTATGTAGTAAACCCCAAAAGATAAACAGTTAAAACTAAAAAAACATACCGTAGTTGATGCCATAACCTATCCATTTTTACTTCACACAAAGTTAAATGAAAAAAAACAAAAAACTTTGTTGAAATTTTAGCTGGATTCAGTCCTTACCTTCTAAGGCTTGTTGCTCAAATCCTTTTACTATTAAGGGCATGCCTTGTACCTAGAGCTAATATACTGTATATTAGTGTATACTACACTGCAGTGTATACTTCACTGGTTGCCCTTGGCTCAAAGGGACAGCTTATAACTGGCCGTAAACATCAAGTACTATACGTGTCAATTTTGCAACATTATTGAGGCAATACCCAATTTGTTAAATGACAATTTAAATTTATGGTTAACGAGATTTTTGTTGCAGAAGAGGAATAGTGTTAACTTGTTATATTGTTGTGGTTATGTTGCCAAAGTTGTAATTTAATTACTAATAGGTAACAGTTCAATACGTCAAGAGTTTTATGATTATTTAATTTTTCGCCCAGGTACCTTAATATAACAGCTCACTTGTTATGTTATGTCGGCGTTATACATAGAAGCCTCTGCTACCACGTTCTGGATAATATAGGCGTGATATTATGTTATGTTATAAAATTAAATAATGATTTTGAATTTGGATTTTTTACATTAGATAGAACGCCAGAAGCAATTACACTATCCAATGGTCCCCATTACAAGGTCAAATACACACATTCAGTCGCACAAGCACACCCAGTCTCGGAACATATCTTTGCAAACCCACAAAGATTTGTCCCATGGGCATCAAACCCACAACACCAGCGTGGCAGAAACGGCGAGGCGACCGCTTAAAGCACTGCACTATACGTGCAGACAATGGTTACCTAAATAGTTTCAAGTTAGAAACAAGTAAATTTAAAGTTGCTAAACACATTACTTTCTTTAGAAATATAACTTAGAGTTTTTAATATACCCTTGAATAAAAATTACCGAAGACAATATCTGCTCCGCCAACGTACACTAACTACTTCCAATACTCTGTAGATTGCCTTGGACTTACCATTTAGCATCAGGTGGGCTAGTTATTTACTGCATAAAACACTAATATTTAGCATGTAAAATATTTTATCTCAGTAGGACAAATCTACAATATTAAAAACCCTCATAGTATACATGAATGTCATATTAGTATTCTCAATTATTTTCGTAGTAGAAGTCTTTTTATGCGACCGCCAAGGACGGGTTAATGTTTTGGTAGATTAATTCACACTGTAGTTTTTTATACGGCGTAATTATGTAGCAAATAAATAATTAACTGCATTTAAGAATGCCCTCTTAGTGTCAATGGAGATGATTATGATGCGGCACACACTGACGCTCTCGTTCACAGTAGCTCTACCGCGCGAAAAATTCAATTATTTTCGCATTAAAAGCTTTTCTTATAGATTGAGATATAAAGTTAATATAAACCGGTCAGTAATATACATAATCAATGCATTCGACTCAAAGAGGATCAAAGCGTATCGATCTATTCGCGCTAATGCTGTTGCGTCGACTACAAAAAAAAAGATGGCATAGACATGTCGACGGTAATCCGTTTACCGATGCTCTAGTTTACTTTTTTGCGGGCTGTTTGTGTCGCGTTGAGTATTACGCAATGGAGAAGTTACCGTCGAATGTTTCAATTGATAATTATATGCTCATTTCTAAATATTTCGAGCAATTATTAAGTCTTCTCGACCAATCAGAGCCGCCCATTTCGTCCAGTCATAGAGTGTCAATTGGTGGCTGAGCTTTCAGTAGATAATCACCCCTATTTTATACGAAAGAGACTAGAGATACACCAAATTTCATATTAAGGTTTTATTTTCTATAATAAATTGTTATTGTTGATACCCAAAATTCATCATAATTCATTTTAAGAGTTCAGCTCATGCTGGACCTATCATTCTTCTCTCCTCTTCGTCTTTTGCTAGACTTCCTTTATTATATCGTCGGTTGTAATATGAATTGATGTAACCGCCAAAATGTCGAAAATAAGTTATATAATTATGTAGTTCGACTGCAAATTTCAATCCGGATCGATTGGTGTTGTTAAAATGTTGATATCTTAAAAAAAATGTCGAGTACGTTAACCGAAACTTAACCGTTTTTTTCAATTCACATGACTTTTATTAAGTTATGGGCCGTTTTTGTAAAATCTCATGTTATTAGGTTAACGTAACGATCAAATTGTAATTGCGCATTAATGTACTGAGCAAAGTGGAAAAAATATCATTGACGTAATAAGTCTCATTTATTACCCAAATTATTCTCTGCAAAAACTGTATAATCAGCGACTACCGGGTGGAAATAGACGGAATTAAAGAAAAACATCAAGAAAATATGCCGGAAACTAAACAAAAAGAACAAACACATGACCAAAAAAAGAAAATCTGTAGCGGTAGAAAATTCAAAGAATAACAACAAGAAAAACAAAAAAAGTGTAATAAAGATGACGATACAAAAAGATGAAAAGAAACACGAAAAAGCAGTGAAAGCCAGCAGAAAGACAGGGAAAAGCTGTAGAAAAGACAGTAGAAAAGCCAAAAAGAAACAAGAAGAAGAAAAATCAGGAAAAAGAGTGAAGAAAAATACGAAAAAGAAGAATAAACTACATGTTTTCATAAGTTTAAAAGTAAGAAACAGAAGTAAAAATAAGGAGTTTATTTTTGTTTATTTAATAATTATGATTTATTATTACACTTTGATACTCGATGATAAGTGTTATCTAAAATAGGTAATTAAAGTAATTATGATTAAATTTTTGAGTAAATTTAGTGTTTTTCTAAAAAGAACAAACCTTTTTTATAATTAAACGTGTTTCTGATTATAATTAAAACATGTTGTACCTTTTAATTTGTTTTTTTAATTACTTACTACCTTGCCACTGTTTATCTTAAATCAATGGGTTAATTTAATATTTAACCTTAATAAAAGTGAATAAGTGTGAAAATGCATTAGCAAATTGATTAAAACGTAAG
Source organism: Hypena proboscidalis (assembly GCA_905147285.1). Classification (NCBI taxonomy): domain Eukaryota; kingdom Metazoa; phylum Arthropoda; class Insecta; order Lepidoptera; family Erebidae; genus Hypena; species Hypena proboscidalis. Next base: position 18,975,552 of record LR990130.1, on the reverse strand, counting down.
TCCACTTTTCTAAAACTGTGCGCCTTACTTTAATATTTCTTAGATATTTTGTGACATACATTAAACTGCCAAATGTTTTTCAAATTATATCCGTAAATCAACTAGCGTAACTACATATTTTTGCAAAAAAAAATGATGTAACCAGGCAGGCTATTCTCCAAACTATAATAGCTATCTTATTTTGAACCAGTTCATCTATAAGATCTCACAAAAATAGGATAATGGTGAAAAACACACCGAAATTGGACAAATAAATAAAAAGTTATAACACTTTTTCTGATTTGTAAAACAGTTTTTCGCTTCCCCTGTAAAATCGTCATTTGGCGGTTACAGCAATTCATATTACAATCGACGATATGATAAGACAGCAAACCTACTTTCTCCTTCACGTCGAAATAAATCTTTGGCTGTCAAAGATACAAAGCCGAAATATTACGAGTATGTAAAATATCAATCATATAAATGGCAGTGAACCAATTTGTTTTACAAATTAAATCGAAATTCGTAACGTAAGCTTCGATCATAATAATGAATATTGAGTAAATTGCACATATTATTAAGTAATTTAACAAATATTTTATTGTAGTATGTACTTGCATTCGCAGCGGGTAATTGTTATTATGGAGGTCTAAAGATATCAACTAAGTCGTAAAATAACTTAAATTATAATATAAGGTTGGTATTAAGTAGGTACATGTTAAATGGAATTCGACTGGCGATAATTTGAATAAGTAATTACTGTTGAAAAGCTTTATCGTTTAATTTATCATACATCATATTTGATCTGAGAAATAATGATGAAGCTCGCCGCGATTGCCTACATACAATCTAGTAACTAACTAGTTAAACCTAGTAATAGTTTTCTAATAGATAACATTTGACGACCAAATGGCGGAGTGGGTAGTGTACCTGCCTGCGACGCCGAGGTCGCGGGTTCGATTCCCGCTTAAGACAGATCTTTGTGTGCATAAACATGGGGGTTTGTCTTAGTCTGGGTGTTTCTATGTATAATAAGTATGTATTTACAAAAAAAAGAAAGTATACCTATACGTATTAATATTAGTTATTCTAGTACCCATAGTACAAGCTCTGCTTAGTTTGGGACTAGATGGCGTTGTGTGTAAGTTGTGAGATATCTATTTATTTATTTATTTGGCAAGAGAACAGGTAGGTCTCTCCGCGAAGCCTGCGAAGTTCCTAGAAGCTTCTAAACTTCTCGGCGGAATTATGCTACCCAGGAAGATTCCTGGGTAGCATGCATTCCTGGTCCATTGTGCATGAATATTCATGCACAATGGACCAAATGAATGTCTAAGTATGGATAAACGAGTCTACTTTCCATTGCCCATTTAACACATTTTGTGTAGCACTGGAAAAGAACATGAAACTGTTCAATCTGTAGGTGCATAGCCATAGGACAAGTCTCAAAATGGGGTTGCCAACTGTCCCGTATTTCACGGGACATCCCGTATTTTCGGCAAATCCAAGTGATTATTTGATAGATTTCTCACTAATTAATCTAATTAAATACATTTATATACATTGTATTGTAAATCTAACAGGATTTTCCTGTAGTAATGATGGTTTAATTAAACTTGAATTTGAATTGTGACAGGAAGATAGTGTCATCATTGTGGCACAATGACATAGCGTCATGCTATGCCACATTAAAGTGACGCATCTCCAATGTTGACACGCTGACTGACACAAGCTCTGTGTTGAAGCAAAGCTATGCACTATTTAGCAAGCAGACACATTGTAGCAAGCAAAAGGACTGAGTATTCTTTGCAAAATTTGCAATGTAACGTTTACGAAGGAATAACAAGGCTTTTAGATGTATAAAATATAAGTTTGTATGGTAACTTCGGTCACCATATTATTATGGTGCTTTGGTTGCTGTTGCAAACAATAAATTGACGATAACTCTACTAAAGTTATCGTGAATAAGCTCAGGGGGCAGACGCACCACCGTCTCACCTGTAACCTGCCGCCAAATAATATTGCTTGCAATACTGTGTTCCAGTTTGGTGTATAGTCCCTGAAATTACTAGCACTCGATGCATAACACGGTAGTCCTCAGATAAAACGATCTGCTTTTGTGATTTGTTGATGTCGATGGGCTGTAGTTATGACTTACCATCAGATGATTACGCGTCCGTTTGCAGCAACCAAACATCACATTGCTTGACGGCTTGTGAAAGCTAAAGCGAGAAATACGTAAAGCGTGAACCCTACACAAGTAACTGAGACAGTACATTTTACGAAACGGCAAGAACTTTGATTTTACCTTTACATGGGCGTAGTAAAAAGAATTGATTGATTATGTGACGATTAGCTTTTACAGTAGCCTATTAGACCTCAAGAACAATAAAATCATTTGTTTTTGCCGACTGTATGAAACAAAAGCAAAGTAATACAAGGCGTCGTTAATGATATGAGATATGAGCGAATCATTCACGTTAATAATGTGTAAACACTTGGGCAGGTTATTGACTTATGTGATTACATCACTATCTAAAATCACGGTTTTTTTAAGGTATGAGTAATGTAAGGTAAATCATATCTAAAGAAATGCGTAGTTTGTGATGTATCTATGGGCGCAGAAGGAAATATTGGAAGAGGCACGTGATAACTATTATAAGTATAATAAGCCAAAAGGTGCAAAACATAGTTGTCGTAGGCAAATACGTGTAATAATATGTATTAACTATCTTTACGTAACGTCCGCGTTTAATTCTTTATATTAAGAAGGAGCTGCTCCTGCGCTTTGACTCGTGTACAAGTACAACCTTATTGCGCCGCTCCCGTGGAGTTTAGCGTAATGTTAAATATTCAAAGACCTTTATTAAGAGTTAGACTATCAAACAAACAAAGAATTATCAAAATGTAACCAGTAGTTCTCGAGATTAGCACTATCAAACAAACTAACTTTCTTCCGCGGTTCGTCTGCGTGGTAGGCACATCGATAAAAAGTAGCCTATGTTACGCGTCTTGTAGTCATATATCTGCATCTAAAATTTAGATAAAATCGGTTAGCCGATAAGAAGATTAGCCGATACAAACAGATAAATATAAATAAATCACTATACCTGCTTAAAAGAACATTGTTATCTTGACATTAGAATTAGATACTTCAATTTTATTTATTTGTATGTTATGTATGATTGATGATGAAATATATTAAACTACGGATGGAAACTAGTTTTGTATAAAAATATAAAGTAAAGAAACGATAATATCTATTTAATACTGTTATAATAGTCAAATCAATTAAATACAAAGGCAGCGGTGATACTGTGCCACTGTCGCTTATCTGCAATTGACAGTATTGACACATAACCGCTTCGAGCTGGTCCGGTTTAACAATACTCTATTTCTATTGAATACTAATCACTACATTCCGAATAACATAACATATCATCACGCCTATAATACCCAGAGGGGTGTGGCAGAGGTGTACAACACCCACATTTCACTTGTTATGTTTAGGTCCGTTGGGATAGGGGGTGAGCCAAATCTGTGCTGCTATTGTGAATTTCCTGACGGCAAGTTCACAAATAACACTTTCCCCGACCTTCAGTTTTTCCCCGTCGCGAGGGTCGTCAAGGATTGCGGAGACCTCCGAGGAGAAGTCACACCTGGCGCAGGTATCCACTAGATTAATGGCCAAATGGTGCACTCACAATTTCAGTTGAAATCTGCATTGCGAGAGAATTATTAGAAGGCCATAAATCTAGTGGAGCTGAAAGTAGTTTTTAACTTTAATGTTGGATTTAGAGTTATTAGCTTTGTTGGGAGTTTGGACAGAGCGCTTTTTAAAATTAAACTGCAAGCTTAAATTCTGATTTAAAATTTTCTAATTCATACAAAGACGTTGTGGGATGTCAAAAGGGTAGGAAGAAGAGTAATTTAAGGACCATACGCTGGGCACGTTCGAGTTCAATCATGTGACTTTTAGCTGCACCTTCCCACGCACAGATGCAGTAAGTATCTGATTATACATTCGCCTAATGCTCGGTATATTTGTACTAGTAAAGTATCGTTAGCTACAGTGCGCAGGTTTTTAAAGATGTACACTAATTTTCTAACTCTTGCTATAGTCGACGTAAGGTGCAAAGTCGGGCATCGAACGAGAGCTCGCGGTGAAAGGCGAGTACGCTAACCACGAGACCATCGAGGCAGTTACGCACATTACGAATATAAACCAATATTAATAAAAGCTTACTTAGTAATGTGCAGATACTAATTACTAGTATTCTTGTTAAACCTCTCCAGCTAAGCTTAATTCGCTTGTGTTAGGTAGGAGAAAGTTCCCCACCAACGGGTCCCGCGTTGTCGTCGCGGTGGGGCTTAGTACCCGTGGCGCCCTCCACGCCACGGCGAAGCCAAGTGGACCCCAGAGGGGGGCTGCTCCTCGGGTTTTGGGAGTGAAGCCCTTGTGGAGCGGCCCATGTTGCAGGGCCCTTATGGGGGGGCTCTGCAACAGGAGGGCCTGCGGTGTTGGCGTGAGTCGGCACCGCGGCCGAGGAGTTGCGGGGCCGCGGCGGGAGAGGACTGTCGGTGTTCCGTTGCCGCTTTCCCTACCTTCCGCGGTCCCGGCGGGGCCGCAGCCGTCAGTACTGCGGCGTGGTGGGCGGTGGGACGAACATCTGTCTCACCGCGGAGGGCCAGGCCGTCAGATACGAAAGTGTCTGACGGCTTTGCACGCGGCCCTCGGTGCCGGTCCCCCCACATTTTTGGGGGCCATGAGGGGCCTGCCTTGGCGGGCAAGGCCGGGCTGCGGTGTTGGCGCAAGCTGGCACTGTGGCCCGGTGGTTTACGGGGCCGCGGCGGGAGAGGACTGTTGGTGTGTCGTTGCCACTTTCCCTGCCTTCCGCGGTCCCGGCGGGGCCGCAGCCGTTGAACTGCGGCGTGGTGGGCGGCGGGACCGACCACCTGTCTCGCCGCGAGAGGACCAAGCCGTCGGACATGGGGAATGTCCGATGGCTTTGCACGCGGTCCTCGGCGCCGGTCCCCCCACATTTTGGGGGCCATGAGGGGCCTGCTTCGGCGGGCATCGCCGGGGGGGTTGTGGATGTAAAGGCTGTGCCAGATTCCCATGACTCCCCCCATCAAGGCGAGTGCGGGAGCACCGTGGGGTTTTAGTGGGTATTCCCGTGCCGTTTACCATCTTCAGGCACGGGCGAGTCCCACATAACCACTCTGCCCTTCCCCGGGGTGGGGTGGTATGCGTAAATGCATTTCCCCACGTAAAAAAAAAAAAAAAAAAAGGTAGGAGAAAGTTCACATCTGTGGTGTAATTGTTTGTTTGTAACGATTTTACTCCAAAAATACAAGACCGATTTCTAACATGTCTTCATCATAAGTCTTCTTCTTTGCGTGTCAATGGAAAAACAACTAGAATAAATTTTGTCTGCCCATCATTTAGCCACGAGAACAGCGTTATCAGTGGCGTTCCAGTGGTGGGATATAGGGGGCATGAAAGAAGGTTCATCATTAGTAAGTTAGATTGTTCCTGGGTAACATTTTTTTTTTTATACCACGCCCACAGCGAACGAACGTGTAGTCCACCTGATGATAAGTGGAGTACAGCCCATGGACATCAACAATCCACAAAAGCAGATTATAGATGCGTCGCTGCAGCTGAGGACTACGGTGTTATGCCTCATGTGCCAGTAATTTCAGGGCCTGATCCCACCACCAAACCGGAACACAGCAATGAAAGCACTACTATTTGGCGGCAGGTTAAAGGTGAGACGGTGGTGCTGCCGCCCTCGAGCTCATTCACAAGAGCTCTACCACCAGGCTACTACATAGGTTATATTTTATTAACCATACGGGCGAATCCGCGTGCGAGTGCTTGTTTCTTGTAGAAAAATATATTTTGAATGCATTAAGTGGGTAAATCGTAAATGTCTAAACGACGAATTTGAAACTTAATTTTATATGCATTCAATGTTCTCAAGTAAGTAACTTATGTTTTTATTGAGAATAAAGATCTTTAAACATTATTTTTACTATGCTTTAAACCTACAAATCAAATTTAATGATAGCGGCATAAATGGTTATGGACGAACTTCTCATTGGAAAATATGGATATAATTGATAGCCATTGCAAGAGACACAGAACTAAATATTCAATTTCGACATCTCTTTGCCTTCTCCTTTCATTAATTGAGTATTATGTTCAGACAAGCTAAAGAACCATCGGTTTTTAAATAACTTCATTGAAATGTAGCTAGCTCTTCTAGCTACTATCTTAGTAAATCTATTGATTTGATAGGATACAATCGTGATCCAAATCAAGGACGGTCAATACTTGTTGCATGTTTAATCTAAACTTATATCTGAAATTTCTTAAGATTTCATTTAAAAATACTAGACTGATTAAAATTGCCGCACTATGAGAAGGCTAGATTATTCCTGAGTAGCATAGGCAATTGAAAAAAAAAGGACTGCCTCGATGGTCTATGAGCCACTCACCGCGAGGTCTTGGGTTCGATTACCGGGTCGGGTAAAGTGTTATTTGTGACCTTTCTTCCAATTACAATAGCAGCACGGAGTAGGAATTATGCCCGGTGGATGGCGATAGGCTCACCCTCTATCCGATGGGACCTAAACATAACAGGTGAAGTGTGGGTGTTGTACACCTCTGCCACAAGGCCACAACCATCTGGCGTCCTGTTATGTTATGTTGTTATGAAACAAAATATATTTGATGAACTAACGCAAATCTCTCTAAAGCCGGCAATTGAGCTTACTGGACAACGCATTAAGCTTTTGAATTGTTTTCATACGAAATTGACTCAGTTACGTTTTGGGAAGCACTGTGGCAATTCAGTTTCTTTAATATTTTCCTTTGTTTAATTTAAAATAGGTACATTAAGACATAAAGGAAGGAAAATTTTCAATAAAGTCCTTAGGTAATTTTGAAGAATTTTGTTTGTGGAATATAAAAAGATGACACACTGATGATAATGAAATATGAATCATATCAATTAATACGTATGCAAACAGTCATTATTGATGACGATTCTTGGCAAACGTATTGTAGTACATTATTCAGTTTTATCGTGAACAAAGAGATTGCAACATCTCTGAAATATTGAAATAACTCGCTACAACAAACACATGGTAAATATCCTGTTATATATAATATTTAGTAAGTAAGTTTATTGTTTCTATTATAACCATTATTACAATAAAAACGTCATAGATAAACTAAACAAGCTACCTAACCTAGATAAGATAGGACCTCTGGCAGTACCGAGCCAATTATTCGTAAGGTGTCGTTGCACCACTAAATCGAAAAACTAAATTTAATACTGTGTAATTTAGTCGAGAATAATATAATTTATTATGATAGTAATCTTTAAATCTAGAAATGGAGCAATTGCTAACATCTATAGACTGAACTAGAGCAATATGAGAGCAATTGACAGTTTCAAATAATGGCGTAATAATCTAGCAATTTGTTTTCTTAATGCGTCAAATTAGAGCATAATTTCTTCAAAACAGGGTAGCCATTTAAACTGTTAATTAACTGTGAATACGTGAGTCTGATAAATTACTGCAAACTACAAATGACGGTGAAAATACATAATTTTTTACGACAAATTAGGTTGAACTTAGAAGAGTACATATTGGTACATTTGCGTAGGATCGGTTTCGGGGAATTAAAAGTTATTATTAGAATAACTGGAATGATTGCGAAGGTGGGAGAATAATATTTTGATTCCATGTTTTAGTTGCTAACAGTATCTTTTCTTGTGCTATGTCTGATAGAGTTAAATATGAAATACGATAAGCGCTAGGTATATTTCACAAACTCGAGACTGGAATCCGAAACTCCATTGTTGTAATGTAATTATGCAGTTGCATAAGATGCCGGGGAAAAGCAATCAGGAACGATAATATATTTTTTACAAACCTTTTCTATACTTACATTGTGAAGATGGAAAAATGTCCTACTTCGGCCACATTATGAGGAGGGGTGATAAACCTTGAAAAGCTAATCGTGGTGGGGAATACCGACGGTAAAGGAGCCCGAGGACGTTACCACTAGATGGAGCGACCAAGTTAGAGGCCCCTCAACAACCAAGTTTAGCTCGATCGTCAGAGACGCGACGAACAGATGCCAGTTGAGGCAGATTATTGTAACCAGGTGCAAGCCATCCACGTCCACAGCTGACCACGATCCTTATCCATATATTTTATCCATATGGGACCGACCGCATATACAGCGCAGCGCGAGCGGTGCAAAGCGGGTGAACAAGCGGGTGGAAGTTAATCGGGCAAAAAACTAGAACATTCTTCTCAGTAACACCTCCAGAATGACAAAAGATTGATCCGAAAGGTATGATCTCAGAAAAACCGACCAAGTGCGAGTCGGACTCGTGCACGTAGGGTTCTGTACTACATACATCTAAATAAATGTTTTTCTTTATGCTTTATTATATTGGAGTTGATTGAATGAAAGGTAAAATGCGGTTTACGATTTATAATGTATTAAAAAAACTAATCATTAGTTCTAACCAATTTTCTAAAAATGTATTGTTTTTTTTCTATTTTTGTATGAAAATCTTAATGCGGTTCACCGAATACATCTACTTACCAAGTTTCCACAGTAAAGCTCTTATGGCTTATGGCTGTGACATACAGATGGATAGACGGACGGACAGACATGACGAATCTATAAGGGTTTTTTTGCCATTCAGCTACGGAACCCTAAAAACCAATTACATGTTACTCGAACCAGGATTTGTTACGGAACAAATTACTTCTAGTATTTTTTGTCTACTAAGAAAGGATGTCACGACTTTATGATCTACGTAATTCAAGTTACTGCGAGTCTGTGGGAACGGAATAAGGTAAAAAAAAAAACAAAAACTTAAAGAATCATGTCATTTAAAAAAAACAGTTAGGACTTTAATCATTGTGAGTTTATTTTTCTTTGAACGGTTACCTATTAAATCATTATCAAAGATCAATTCAGTGGCTATCCATTAAACTGATTTTATAGACTGATAGTTATACAAATGCTTATGCTTACATCAGAAGAAAGAAAGTGGAAGAGCCTAGATAGAGCCTTTATCAGTATCTAGCGTGTATCAATTCACCATCTGGTAGACTACAAGTGCATTTACCACATTTAATACAGAACAAGAAATCTCGTCATGCTGTCAATTTTTAGAATTGATCCATAAATATTTTAAGCTCCAATGGCACTTAAAATACAAAATATCGTAGCATCAATCAACACCTACCTACCTCAACATTCATATATAATGGGTAGGTACAGGATAAAAACTGCTTATTGGAATATCAACATGAACCTGACCTTACAGAATAGATAAAAATATCGCCTGCATTTAAGTAGAACAGGTTACTAACTGTCGCCCACGTTCCAAAAATAAAACGTTTCTAGCAATCGACTTACAACTTACGCGGGAATATCCGAAGATTCCAAAGATGGCCGCCGTACTTACAGTGTTTATACTGTAGACTGAGTAGTTCTTTTCTCTTTTTTATTTTCTTTTTCTCACGACGCGCGGGCACTGGTAATTATAATGAAGAAGTATTTATTATGCCAGTAAGCATTTTGCTTTCACCGAATGAATGTAAGTTATTGTAACGCCAAAGCGGAGTATCCAGATTATAATGATAATAATAAGTTTACCCCGCTCATTATCATTTAAAATTTTAATGTAGTTATACGTACAGTAAAGTTGGGTAACTTTGAACGTTATTTACAGTTTTTATACATTACAAAGTTATTTTATTCACTACCCCTATATTTTATTGCTTGAATGGTGCTTTACAATTGGTTTATTTATTACACAATAAATTTTCGAAAAAAAACAACAGAACTACCCGAAATTTTCCCACTTAACACGTTCAAAGTTATAATGAGAGTTGGATAACTTCGAAAAAGATTTTTTTAAGATGTAAAAACCTATAGGTACCTTAAATTCGAATATTTTAAAGTTTAGATAAAAATGTTCGATTATCGCTTGCTATACACATCGATTCATTTTACACAGTTACTATAATGATATAATTAAAAGTTTTTGTCTAATAAAAAATGAAATATTTTGCACAATTTCGTTCAAAGTTAGACGGCAATTCAAAGTTCCCCGAGTTGACCGTATTGCGTTTCTAGGCAGGCAGTATATGAGGAAAATTTTTAGACCGACGTAATCATTCTGGATACGTTACGTACATACAAGTACATACGTATTTCTGAGTTATTATCTTATCTCAAAATTGCGCACTATGCTTCCTGACTTCCTGTATTGGTTAATTTATAAGTTAATAACGTTTCTTGGTTCACGCCGTTCACGGAGCGTATTTTTGCGAGGTAAGCAAAACGTGAACAATTTATAAACAACCATACAATGTTTTTTTGCTTCCGTATTCTGTTTCAGCGGCATTATAATTTAGGTTAATTTTTATACTACGCCTGCAGCGAACGGACGTGTAGTCCACCTGATGGTAAGTGAAGTACAACCCATGGACATCAACGATCCCCAAAAGCAGATTGCAGACGCGTCGCTAAGGAATACTGTGCAATGCTGCAAATGCCAGTAATTTCAGGACCTGATCTCACCACCAAACCGGAACACAGTAATGCAGGCACTACTATTTGGCGGCAGGTTGAAGGTGAGACGGAGGTGCTAACACCCTCGAGCTCGTTCACAAGAGCTCTACCAACAGAAATAAATGGGTTTCTAAACTGTTAAATCCAACAGCATAGCAAATAAGTAGCATAATGTTGCCCCTGTTTACAACACAATGTCGTTGAATTGACGAAAAAGGCGAATGACACATTTCTTTGTTCAACCCACTAAATACCAAAGGTCGCTTTTACATGATTAATTTCGCAAACATAAGGACATAAGCACGACCTCATGACTTATCAGACACCTCAATCAGGATCGTTTTCTTTATGGAACATTCAACAACAAATTACACATACGCTTCCTTATGAGATGCGGTAAGGCCAACGTATGCCAACATCTTGTTGTATATGATCTGGGTAAGTAAGGCCAACAGCCAACACTCATACATAAATATAATTGGTATAATAAGCGTCCTGAGGAATAAAGAACAAGATAATTATATAAATATCACTCAAAACGCTGGTTGTTTGACTGGGTAACTGGATACCCACATGAGTCTTAGAATGGGTCTTTATGGGACTTGGAGTTTGCACAATAATGTCTCATACAAACGAGATCTATTCTGTGCAATAGGTGCCTCCATAAATCCTTTAAAGGGGTCAAATGTGGATGAGAAAAATTTGGATTAGTTTGGTATAACTAAATTCAGCAGCGATAGCCGAGTGGGAGACCGTAGGATTGCGTAGTCAAAAGTTTCGGGTTCGAACCCACGGCACACACCTCTGTCAATAAATCGTTAAGATTCGTCTTTTCGAAGATATGTGTGTATTTACCATATAAATTATCGCTCGCTTATAAGTTAACAAGGTGAAGGAAAACATCGTGAGGAAAGCTGCAACAGTCTGAAGTCTACCAATCCGCACTTGGCCAGCGTGGTAGTTTATGGCCTAACCTTTCTCATCATGAGAAGGGACCCGAGCCCAGCAGAGTGCATGACATGTATTAGATATAGAGCTGCTATTATTTATTACTATAACCAAATTCCACGCAAGCTTCTTGATACACACAATCTGGAGTATCGAGGCCAACGTTTCCAAGACGGATCACCAGATTTGCATATGGTGGTAACATGATATTCATGTATGATCATTTGTTATTAATTATTACGTCAGACGCATGACTCTTGTTCATACTGTTGGCGATGATTAGACTGTTAGTCAGTAGCAATACTGAATAGATAACGTAATTAGTAAGTATTTAGTGTAGTTACATTACATACTGCTACTGTTCTTGGTTACTATTAACTTTGCTTGTAATGGTAAAGGCACGAACATATAAGATTTGTGGTAAAAGTTAGTTTTACCAAGTTGCATTTTCATTTATATAATATTTTTTATATTATAGGTACAGTGAGCCATGCAATTAGGTACGTATATAACTTCTAAGTAAGTCATATTAAAGACGCATTAGACCAGTTATGGATAAGTGAGTTACATATCTAAATAGTGAGTCTATTACACTTATTCAATATGTAATTCACACATGCATATCTATTGCAGTCAGTTTTTACTATGGCGTTGAAGTTTTTGCCCTGCATACCTAATTAACTTGTCCCCTGTACATAATTATTAGTAAACTTCTGTCAAAAAAAAACAGAAAAACAAAGGGGAAAACCTTGAATAAGGTAAGAAATAAATTTATGAAAGTAAAAACAAACGGTGGACTTACCTATATACTTAAATAATACACGATAATTTTCAAATATGTTTATTTAAGTTATATTTTTAGATTAGGAGCTATTAGAGCATTTTTCCATTTCTAGTACGTAATAGCACGTGATTTCAGGTAATTAGTTAAATAATTATTTTAATCATTATGCCACATACTTATACCGTTATAGATTAGATCGTACCATTAGTACCATCACAAAACAATACCACTCAGTAGTAAATATTGTACCATAGATTGCACCAGCCTTAAAGTATACATAATACTACATGCATTGTACAATAATGCTGTATTCTTTTGCAAAACCTTTCGTACAATATCTCATTCATACGAAATAAGTATGAGTATTATGTAAAATACTAACAGAATTTTGAATCACTCATATTAACAACCTTTGCCTAACAACAGGACAATATAGGTTAATAAATAAACAACTTATACTACTCATACATAAGATAAATAATTATGAATAATACGTACCGAAGTAATGGAGTATGTTCATTGATTTTAGTATAATAAATAAAATATTATAATAGCAAATAATTTCTAATTATTTAAGCAAAAACTACCGCTTTATATTTCTTTTTCCAAAATGTCCATCCCAAGTTGCCTGGAAGAAATCGCTTTAAGCGATATAGTATAAGATCCCTTAAACAACGACCTTCACCGAGATGTTTATTTGATGAAACGTATTTTATATTTAATTTAATATGTCAATAGATATATTGCATATGGGTTGCCTAACAAATTTCAGTCCATAATATGATTAATTAATAATTGAAAAAAAAAAATTTTTTAATTATTTCACCGGTTTGATAATTAGACAAATTCTATACCAATCGAAATTCTGAAGCCTATAGAATATGCAAACGTTGGGTTGCCTATTCTTTTCCGGTCACAACTCTTGGGTAGCCAGGTATAAACAGGTAAATCGATATACCATTTTGCACCGGTCTGATTATTGAATTAAAATTAATTGACAATAAAGATTATTTCATTATGAAAACGATGGTATAGGGTTGCTTGCGAAAAATCAGTCCCGAATGCCGGTTGTCGAATTTTGAAAAGTGAAATATTTCTGTGAGTGAATATATTTTTTCAATTTTTTTATACTTTATGTACTAAAATGTACAAAGGCGCGACTTAATACTAAAAGTATTCTCTACCTTACAACCTTTGGGTGATGCAGAGATGTAGATAGTAGATGCAGTTTTAAACACGTGTGAGGCAGACATGTAGATAATAAAAATCTTACTAACCGTGGACCATCAGTGCTACTCTTATCAAGTTCAGGAAACTTCTGTAAAAAAAACTGAAGAAACTAATTATTAATGTCATCGCGAAGAGGCAGATACAAGGATTATTTTTATGCTTCTAAAGCGAAGCCAGGCTCAAAAATTTTAATTAAAGCCTCTGATACTGACGTTTTGATTATTTTGTTAGGAAATATGCACAAACTTATTGAATCAGAATTTTAGCTTGCCAGTTCAGCAACTAGAAAGACTAATAATCAAACTGTTGATTGCATTAAATGCACTGATTTAGCGTTGAAGTTAGGAATTAAATTATGCCAAAGTCTTACCGCCTTCCATGCGTTTACAGGTTGCGATTACACGGCAGCATTTTATAATAAAGGAAAAGTAAAACCTATTCAGCTATTTTCGGAAAATGAAAAATAACAAACAGTTTTTGCATCATTAACAGATGCTGCTGATATTTTCATTGATAAAAAAATGAAGACCGTTCAAGAATTTACGGCTAGTATGTATGATATCAAGAACTGCACCAACGTGAATGATGCGAGATATCGCATTTTTATGAAAAATTACTCTGCTAAAGAAGACAGCGAGCAGTTTAAAAAAAAATAAAAGGTTTTGACTCCAACTCCATACCACCCTGCTGGATATCATTAACTCAAAAAAATTTACAAACTATTTTCGTAAATTCCATGTGGGTTAATGCAACGGATCCATCATGCGTGAAACTTCAGCCTGAGAATTGCAGAAATATTTCACTTTTCAAAATTCGACAACCGTCATTCGGGACTGATTTTTCGCAGGCAACCCTATACCATCGTTTTCATAATGAAATAATCTTTATTGTCATTTAATTTTAATTCAATAATCAGACCGGTGCAAAATGGTAGGTAGGTATATCGATTTACCTGTTTATACCTGGCTACCCAGGAGTTGTGACCGGAAAAGAATAGGCAACCCAACGTTTGCATATTCTATAGGCTTCAGACTTTCGATTGGTATAGAATTTGTCTAATTATCAAACCGGTGAAATGATTAAAAAAAATATTTTTTTCAATTATTAATTAATCATATTATGGACTGAAATTTGTTAGGCTACCCATATGCAATATATCTATTGACATATTAAATTAAATATAAAATACGTTTCATCAAATAAACATCTCGGTGAAGGTCGTTGTTTAAGGGATCTTATACTAATAAGGCCGCCCTTTGTACGTTTTTCTTTTATTTTTCTTTTTGTGGTTTTCTCTTACGTTTTTCATGTTATAGAAATTTTGTGCAAATAAAGTATTTTCTATCTTTATATCTATCGATCTACCTAAAATAATCTATAGCCTCGTAGAACAACAAAATATGCCCGCAATGAGCAATTAATTATTGAATTACTATCTCTAAATCAATTATTTAACTATACACTTTTCACGTAAACAATAAACGCAGTTATCACATATGTTATGTAAATGTTTGTGACGTCACAAACCGCGCCAGTACTGGCGCTGGCGGATTACCTACTTGTCTGATGTAATCTGCGCGTTTCCACTATAATACATCGATAAGAGAATGATGATATCGTATGTTCTGAGTTCTTATACAATATATAGGTTAATTTGTACTCATCTAACTCAAAATGTCGCGTTAAGAGTATCGGCACGAATACGTGTCAGCTACCGGGATTCCGGTAACACATTATCTTGATTAATTTATACAAAGCAAGTTGTACAATTGTTCCCTGAGCGTTCTGAATAAGGCCACAGAGAATGCAATTAATGTAGCCACGTACTGGGCCGGGGTGGTATAAAACTTTGGCTATTGACTCGTAAGTATTGACAAAATTCGCTTCTAATAAGTCAATTTTTTCACGATTAGAAGACATTTTAGCGAAAATCCTTAATTAATAACTCATACGAAGTTTCTCAGCTGAAACTAAGTATAACACACAGATTTTCGAATCAAATTCGAAATTTGAGGGTAAAAATTCTTTTTATTTACTTTACAGTCAATTCTACCCACTTCCAGGCCATAACAAAAAGTTAGACCATCGTAGAAATTCGTTTCTGTTGCCGAAATGTATGGGAAACGTTTTTGGCGATTTCTGTCTTTTCTAGTACTGAAAGCTAAAATGGTCCCATAGAGTTTTTTGATCCCCACATGAAATAGAATCGATTGGGATAAAAAAAAAAATTTGAACTTTCTGCATTTTTTTTGCTAACTGTAAGTTTTTTACAAAATCTGTGAATGCAGTTCAAAATGACCCAAAAAGTTAGGGAAGGTCTTTTAAGAACGTTTTGCTGTAACTGCAACGGTTAAGGTACTTGCCCTTACTGCCCCGTTTCAAAAATACACCCTGTATATATATTTTTTTTTTATCCAATTATTGCATTGTCATCGATCTTTGACAGGTGTGCAAAATTTTAATGAAATCTGTCCGTTTAAAGTGGGTCAAAATCGAGTTCAAAGGAGTCGGTTACATACATACATACATACATACAGGGGAAGCTAATATAAGCGTGTTAAAATAGTTACGAATTGAATAAAAATATATACACGTTGACTTGAGAACCTGCTCTGTTCTATTCGTAGGTTGAAAATAGTAACATACCCGCAGGGTAGGCTTCTAAAATACAAAATAGCATTTTCTTTCATGCTATAGTTTAATGAATGAACTCTCCTAGAACGACAACAAACAATATTTTTAACTATTCATTCGTTATTTAATACAAAAATACATCATTTTTCATATTTCTTAAATAAGTTTCGAGTTATTTAAGAAATATGAAAAATGTAAGCAAAAAAAACTACGAGCGTAGTGTAGCGTATTTAATGCAAAATAATATTTCATCATTACAAACCAATAAAATAAATGTTATTTATTGCGTAAGAAACTAACACTCGGTCAGTTGTGCTATTAATGATTTCATTCACAGATAATAATGGCGTAATAATCGCTAATACGCTAAATATTTTATTCAACACTATCATCTCGCAAAATTTGCAAAAATGGCGCTCAAAAACTATGTCTGCTGTATGCCTGTTAAGTTTTCACAACTTAACAACTGATCCAATCTTGATGAACTTTAGAACGGAGATAGTGAAAAGCCTATACTTTTTATTAACAACAAGGATAGACATTATGAGAGGAATTACTACCTATCCTGCTCTATCCAAAAAATGTTGTCGGGAAAAAACCAAGCATAAGGAAATCTATTGTTAAAATTTCAGTTACTAGTAGTAATATATTGTTACAGTTTTAGGGCACTTGAGGTTGAAGATGACGTACAGACATTAGACATTGCAACACAATTACAAAATTGCGGTGCATGTCTACAACGATGACGCTTTTTTTTTAAACTGACTAATCATAGTGACAAAGGTTTTTGATATTCGGGGTATTCCAGAATATCATCGTGAGGATGAGACTTTTTTGACTTTAATCAAAGAAAATTTTAAAACATTGTTTTTGCTTTAATTAAGGTATCTAATGATGTTCTAAGTGCGAAAAACCTAACTACTTATTAAGTTATAGAAATTAATTATTCTTTTATATTTTGATTTGAGGTATAAAAATATTTCCATTTACCTTTAAGCAGCAGAATTTACCTACTTTTTGACCGAAAAGATAACTTGATTTTACGCCGAAATCCTTATAAATATACCTATTGAGAAAAACTGAATATCATAATAATTTTCCTTGTTCAAATTATATTTATTTGATTGTCCTCTAAAGTCCTATTTCCTATTACCGTCAAACAAATTTCTTGAAACAACTGAGACGTACTAAAGTCGTCGTTATATTCCTGTTACCTTAAATGATTACGCATTATCCTGAATAATATTACCTTAGTATTTTCATTTGACAGGAAAACTAAGGAATAAATCATTCTACTCCATTTTAAGGCAATTAGAATCGGCTAACTTAAAAGTCGAGAAATCAGGGTCTTTATAACTCTTCTAAACTAGATTCAACTTGTCCTTGCCCCGAAAAAACCTTCTGATCCGAGTTCCTAAAATGGCTACCATTAATTAGTACATAAATAACTAATTTATGAGTACATACTTACTAACTTTTTGCAATAATACTGGTATATTTAGTCATATTTACTTGTCACTTCGTAAATGTGACCAAATATAAACTAGTACATACAATATTGCTGTTTCAATGTCAGAAAAGTATGGGTGAATACCCCAGTTAACCATAAATTGCATTTTAATTACATAATAGCGCAAAGAAAGACCTTTGTGGCAAGACTGTGATATCGTGAATCATTAGTCCTTTATTGTCCTTTATTGGGGTGCATGAAAGTAGCCTCCCCGAGTGACGTACACAACAAGTCCCTACGTCCGGCGCACCCTGGGCAATTCGCGAGTTCTCCAAAGCGAATTGGCTAATCCTTTTACCACGATGGCAAGTCAAAACCTTGACCACCTTACCGACTGTCCAAAATGCCGTACCACCTGCACAAGAGAGGCGCTCATGAACGCCGACGAGAGCGCCATAACAGTGGCCACTTATTGGACCAATAAATTTTGACTCAGCCAATAACCAATAACTTTTTGAGAAGCGAAAATGTCTCAACCGTTTGTACCAGGTAAACTTTTGAATGGTTAAAGGAGAGACAGCTAAAATAGTTGAAAGTTAAAGCCTGGATGATGTGTCCATTACGTCACATAAACATATCCTTTTAAGTCATAGCATAGCATAAGGATGTGCGTTGGTTTCTTTGTTTCAATTTTGGGTACAGTCGGTCAACCGCAATGGAACCTTCATATTGAGTTCCAAGAACATTTTGCTCATGCACTTCGTTTGAAAAGCGTGCAGTGGTTAGTGCGATTGCTTGGTTATATAACTGGGTTTCCTTGTTTTCCTCTTTCGATGACCGAAAGTTGCTTCACGAAAAAGCAAATTCTACGTTTGCTTATCTACTCTGCAGTGATTTGTCTGTGCGTAACAACAACTAAATCACTTGTTACTCTTTCATGCCTTTTGATAAAATTAGGGCAGCATGTAGCTTATAATAGCCTAGACTAGCATAGACTTTTCATTTACGTATGTACCACACGGGAGAAACGCTGACGGATGCTAAAATACACAGTAGTAAAGATGCGAGAGACTGTAACTTTTTTCTTATTTTTTTTTTCTTTTGTCGCGGGGTTGTTCAGAAACATATATGTCACATACAAAGCACACCCAGAATCAGAACAAATCATTGTGTATCACATAAAGGTTACTCCCGTGTGAGGATCGAACCCACAACACCAGTGCAGTTGATAGGGTCGAGGCGACTGCCTTAACCACTACTCCAACCATGCACTAATTTTACGCCATTTTTAGTTTTAGTTAACTTGATAATACAATATTATTCAATTCGGTTCACAAACATCCATGGGTTTTTTTGATAGCTAACGTATTACATAGTTATAATTCAGTCAAAACAATAATAAAGTAATAACAGTAGGTATATATACCTACTCATAAAATTAGTGAATCTTATAACCACATTTTGATTGGTAAATAGTATGACTATTGCTATTGGGACAGTCATAAAAACAAAATTAACAGAACAAGTCAACAAGTACCGAGCAAGAGTTGGCTCATCACAGCTCTTTAATGAGCCCTTTATCTAGTAAAGGCTGTGAATGTTTAGAGATGTTTAGACTTTGTATTTCTATGATACAGATGTGCTTGGGTACTTTTGTAGTAGGAAAATTACGCCGGTCGGCTGAACTATAAATACAAATAATCTACTGTGAATAGTACTACATAGCTATAGTGTATGTGTGTCTGCACGTGTGGTGTAGTGGTTTAAGCGGCCGCCTCGCCGCTCTCCACTGCACTGGTGTTGTGAGTTCGATCCCCACATGGAACAAATCTTCGTGTGATTCGCAAAGATTTGTTCTGAGACAGGCCGTGCTTGTGTGAGTGGATGTGTGTATTTGGCCTTGTCATTGGGACCATTGGATAGTGTATTTACTTCTGGCGTTCTATCTAATGTAAAAAAAACTAATTTAAATTCAAATGTAAATAGTGCCGCGTTGAAATATACTGCTGTACGGCATGTGGAGTTATGACGAACGGTATTCACGGTCTGAAATGACTATGAGTTTAACCGAAACTAATGATCGGCTTCGCCTACTAGACGGTAACGGCGACTAATCGACCAAACACATAGTCGGCCCATCTCTAATAGAGACCTAAACACCAATGATTCCATTTAAAAATTTATCTTATCACTGGGCATTATTCATAACGTTCGGTTTCGGATAAGTAAATTAATCATCAAGCTCTTATTGTCCGCCGGAAAGGTCCAATAGATACATACACATCCGAAATGTTAAAAAGACTCATATACCACATACCTCTACATACATACAATCGTAATAGGTAGCAGCAGGACCCACCAAATTGATTAATTAATTTTAATAACTTATTTATTTATTTATTTAACAATTTATGTACACACACAAGAATGGTTAGAAGGACAAACACAATATAAACAACAACAAGTACAAAGGCACTGCTTCTTTTCTTAAAGACATTTCTTCCAGCAGACTTAGTTGAACTTCTTACTCAAAAACCTTGACTTTGTTCAGTAAATGTTAATTCAGACTTCCTTGTTATCTTCATAATGATCTCGACGTCGCTATTCAAATCATTATCATGTAATTGACGAAACCACGCTGAAGGCTAATTATTACCTACGTGATTTTGCTTTTGGACAACCGCATCGTAAATGACTTAATTTTTGACTATTTTTGACATTCACCTTGAATTTACTAAGAAACAGTTGAAAAATTATGAGACCGGCAGGGTTTGAACCTGCGACCATCGGGCAGCCGCTTTAACCAGCTACGGTCGCCTCTTGCCAGGACCATAATTTCTCAACTGTATGTTACGTCAATTCGTGACGTTCGTTCATCCATTTGTTCCTATCTTAAGTAGGATACAAATTTATTATAATTATTATAATTTGCTAAGCATAGCTAAATGCTATAAAAATAATCAATAATTTACCTTGAAATCTTCAGCTTCAAGCGAGGGCCAATGCTGTATATCATCTTTGTAAACGAAGTTATGCGAATAAAAACTTCCACAAGTAAATATCCACATCACACCTGTTTTTTAGATTTTAAAATTTTAGGCAGTACAGTAGTTAGTTTTTCTCACATCACAAAAAGTAATGGCCCAAAAACATACCTTACTTTTTAACACTCCAAGGGGGCAAGCATACTTTTTAAGATAGATTATTACGCGTTTTAGACATGTTTCTCTATATAAAAACATGACAAAACGTGACTAAATTAATCTCGCACTCGTATACTTGCCCGGCAAGTGAGTATAAAAAAACCTCGTCCACAAAAAGTCGTTCAGCAAACATTTCATTTTATTGGATAAGCCGGCCTGTTAACTCTTGAGTAAACATGATTTGGTTCTGAAAATACCAGTTTAACCCCGGAAATGACGGGACACCTCTAATGCCTTGGGATCACGGAACCCTTAATTCTTAAGTCACCATCTCGTGGCTCATTGATCGGGAATGCGTTGGAGTAACTGCACAAAGGATAAAGGATCACCCAAATCGCTCACAGTTGAATCATCAGCCTAACTGGAAGTGTGCAAACATGACGAATTTACGACATGTCATCCTTGTAAGTCGTACATTGCGTGTATCGTAAAAAAATTGAGACTTATTTTTGATGCAAGCAGGCATTGGATGTCTTTTGTGCGGATTTTAGTATTTCTTAAACAAGACATTAATTCAAAGAACGGAATCGAGGTCAGTTAGGGTTCATATTTATTTATATTCACTTAGCTCTTCAACTGGATGTCATAATAAAGTGTGCCTTTTATGTGCGGTACTGATACATCGCGCTATAAAAAAATGTTTTTTGTGTAACATTCAACGGCGCTACATTTGAATGTGCGCTGATTTGCTATTCTTATGATCTTCTAATTCATGTCAGGATTTTAAGAAACAATAACTAAAAATGGATACGTCTATTATATTTTCATATTTTTTTGAATTTAAATTTAAAATAAATATCATTATTCCAGGCTTAAATTCAACTCTGGCGTTAGGCCCTGCTCCCATTGGATTCAATTTAATTCGTGCGAAAACGTATGTGTGTGGTCCAGCGTTACCAGACGTCCCAATATAGGCGGGACGGTCCCGTTTTTTAAGTCAAATGAAATGTCCCGCGCGGGACAGGCTCAGTCCCAGATAACTCGAAAACCATTAAGAGAAAAAAGAAAACGAAACTACATACATACCTAGGGGTTGTTCTTACTTATTTGTGTGTTATTTCAGGTATTGAACTCTATATGCCAATCAAAAAGTACGGTACATAAATCCCGACTTGCCAAAAATAAATCTTTCGACGCTGGCGAGGTTGTACGAACGGATTCAGTGCTCACTGAATCCGTTTTCGTGTGTCAAATAGCTAGCTATTAACGAGTACTGACGCTTCCGTGATGTTCCTTCAGGATTTACATAATATATCTCTAAAACTGCCTTCCTCTTTGGTCTAGCGACGCAACCAGAAACCTTTTATCGCCAGGTCTTTGGTTCGATTCCTGCGACGCGTAAAAGTGTTATTGGGAATTTTTGCGTCAGGAAATTCTTATCAACACCACGGAGTTGGAATTGTGCCTTGTGGATGGCGACAGGCTCATTACCAATCACATCACATGGGACCTAAACATAACAGGTGAAATGTAGGAGTGGTACCTACATGTCTGCGACATCCTTCTGTGTAATATGGGCGCAATGTTATGTTATGCTATCTCTAAGACTGCGCCAGCGTTGTCGGTGTCGTAGAACCGAATAGGTGCATGAAATATATGTTAAAAAAGAAATGATTTCGGTAAATTTAGTCATATTTTCAATCACTCTGGTTCCACAAACATTTATGTCCGTAAACCAAGTTAATCAACTTTTCTGCTTCCATTTTCAACGTGTTGTTCGTACGTTTCAAAATCCCAACATGTTCGGACTGATTTCGGACGTCAGAACTATACGTTCGTCCGACCAATTCGCACACACTCTTATAGAACAAGGATAGTTTGTACGTGTTGGTACGTAAACACACGAGTGAAATTCGTACGAAAAAGGCATTCAATGTGAGCAGGGCCTTAATCCTCTCTAATGAGAGTATGATACCAGTCGACTGCTTGTTACGATGACAATCGAATATCGTTTCCCGGGAACGTATGAGTGTGACGTCACATTTTAATAGAACCCTTCACAAATAAAACCTGCGCAATTACGGTACATACCGCCAGGCGCCAGGTATGTACCGGATTTGCGCATACCTGTAGAATTCTTATATCATAGATAAATTAAACCCATACGTATGCTCAAAACACAATTACCTATAGATACGTAAATAAAGTTGTTTTATAATACACACCGAGGTCTCAAACAAAACAACACATGTCATCGCCTAGCCACCGCAGTTGCTAAGCAACGGCTCACCATGCCACATTACCAAAGAGTATACTAATATATTGGGGCACATTACGCACAGCCTCTTTCTCGTGAAGCGACTTCATCAAATCGTCATCCATGAATAACCAGCAACGTATGAACGACGGTTTTCTCAAGCACCAACTTAGTTTTCGTTTACTTCGTTCTTGCACAATAAGGAAAATGTATTGCGCAATATTGATAAAACTCGCAAATTTTTACTTCAGTTTATTTTCAGTCATTATTTTAGCTGGTTTCCGAACGCAGTGCTGTGTTCGATAATTGAATTCTTATTTTTTAAAGCAGTGACATTTGAGGGATAGACAAAAATAAAAAAGTTGAAATATTACACCACTGCAAAAATTGTGATGTTATTGTGGCTGCTGTACTGTGTGTGAGTAATTCATCCACCTATAATAAACAGTGCCTGATGATAACAAAAGTGCTTAGTGATCATTTGTATTTCGTCACTACTGGTAAGGCCATTATTTTATTTTTACTAATACTACAATGTCTACAATTCTAGATCTTTCGTTGTATTTTATGTGTTCCATTCGCCTAAATTAGAACGAAATTTTTTACCTGTTCCTTTATAAAAAAAACGTTGACAATCGGGCGAATGGCACACATTAAAAATGGTTAAAAAATCTGTTCTTATTTGATTCGCATAGTATTATCATTTGGTATATATACTATATGTCAGTAATAGGTAAATAGCATGAGTTTATTTGTTTCTATGTTTTAATTAATAATGTGGTTAACGTACCATTTATCACAAACAATGATTAAAATTACCAACAATTACATAGTGTATAACTGAATGAAGTTTCTAGGCTTACTCATTGAAGCGTGTTTTCCTGAATTCACTGTAGTTACTTTATTCATTCAGTGACGAAACGGAAAATTTAAATATAAATAAAAGATATCTGACATATAAGATAGCTGAGGTAGGTGACCGAACCTCTGATTTTATTAATTTTTAATTTAAGTACATTCAGCGGAAAATCAAAGTAAAATACAGTCTATAAATATTATGTAATAATATCTACCCACTTAGTTAGGTTTAAAACTAACTGCGTACTGCGGTACTGCGTATATTGTAGTGTCTACGTAGTTTTACATTATAATTATTTGGTGTAGCGTATGTGGGTAGTTCTTCGAACTGACTGATTCATGTGGTCAAAATTTATTGTTCAGATGGTTCAGATGGTTTTCAAATATAAACGTTCAAATATTTTGTGCGCCTATGAATTTAATACAACTCTAACAAATATTTTTTATAGTAAGGGTCACATAACTTAATGCGAAAATCTAAAATAACCCACTGCGTAATTAATACGCGACTACGCGGTACCCTTTAACGCCCTTAGGATTTTAAATTTAGAATTTTCGAACACCACGTAATAATTTAAAATTTGCGGCCATAAAACGTAGGACGTAGTAGTGTTGTAACCTCGAGAATCGATTATGTAAAACTGCGATCTCCTTTGCATTAAATGGTAATAAAGCAAGTCATGAGCAATCTTAATGTTTTATTTGAATCATATAAATCTAGCAAAGAATTATTGAATTCCGGGTGGTGTTAAAAATAGTAAAATTGGTCAGTTCTGGTATAATTCAAAATATTCTAGAGGATATCGTCATCTATATTATTAAAAAAAATATTTAATTATGTTTGTATCTCTTTATTATTTTCATCAAAAATCTTGCTCTTTGAGAGAGAGAAAAACAATATTCTACGTAGGGCTATTCCCTGAACCCTCTGCCCTTAACCATGTCACAAGAATTATTATAAGCAACCTGAAACTGCTTCTGGGCAAACATCGAATCATGCGACTCTAAGCCTCAGATGAAAGAGTACCAGGATGGAACATTACAAATACCCATTATATTTTATTAATTATTATCTGTTTACTTTGGAGAGAAAGAGATAAATATTTGGTTCTAGGTGTCAATGCAAATGTCAGTAGTGTATGTACGTACTACATGGATTCTATGAAAAGTGTTTGTGCGTCTCGCGAAATCGGTACATTTTGACATGGAAATATGGAATGCCCTCGATTTGCGAACAATTTGAAAGATTTTATGTCGACCTTATGCTTTAAGTTCAATTTCTTTGCTCTTAACAAAACATTGTGACGTAATCTGTCTTTTTTAAACACACATTTATGTACTACACAAACATTTGTTAAAAAAAAATACACATAAAATAATTAAACCAAACATCCCACCTCGTGATAACACAAGCTCGAGTTTTTTGAGTAAAGAGCAAACCATTAGTTACACATTTTAACTTCATTAACATGGTGCAAGACTGCGGCATGAATGCATGATGTGGGGTGACGCATGCGTCAAAATTGTGGCATGATATACTGATGCATTTGTCCTTTCGTCACAATAAAAACAATTAACACTTTTTTGTGTTCCAAGTTCTAACACAAAAAAAAATATCACTTGAGATAGTTCACCTCTTAAAAAATAATGACGATGACGTACTTATGACGAATGCATTACTGTATCATGGACATCACGGTATGCTCCACAATGACAAAATTATGCCGCAGTACAGCCAATACATAATGTGAACAAAACACAAAGCGAGGACGTGCAATTACTTAGAGGACAAACTTAGTTTACACTTGAGAGCCTAAGTTCTGACGACCGCCAGAACTTGAGCGATATCGAATGTCGATTGATGTTCGTTCATGACACTTCATTATCTGCCCACATGATACGCATGTAAATCGAGAAGACTGAAATGACATTGGCTGAAAATTATGAAATAGTTTGCGGTTTTTACTAGTTGGAAACAGAAATAACTAGGTAGGTATGTAAGCTATGCGCTGCTCATGAATAAATTGTATAGTTTATCGTAACTTGTTAATTGGATTAATAAATATGGATTAGGTAGGTAGAATCAAGTGCATTGATTTTTTTTTTTGATAAAAGCATAGATATAGAGCGCGTGAGATCCTAGGTCTATGGATAAAAGGCTTATAGGGAAAAGTAAAGGTGTCTGATACGAATAATATAATAATATACATTTTAAAGAGATCGGTGACATAAAGCTCTTAATTAAAGATAGTGGCCAAACCTACTTAATGATAACCTAATTGAACAAAATAATAAAAAAAAACCATTCATTTTTGCATTTTACAAAATTAGGCAAAATACAAATAAAACGTAAATCATTTCTATCAAATAGGTTTTATTCAACATCTTTAATTCAAATCTAGAAATATCAAATAAATTATAATATTTATTTTAATATAAAAATAAAATTTTCGAATAAATTAATAAACGCATATTTGTTAAATAAGTGAACTTGGTTTTACGAAAATATCCGAATTATAATTTTCGAACGAAACAAACATGAAAAAAAAATACTGCCACAAATTAACAATGGCGGAAATTATTAATTAGTGATTCTGGTAAACAAGATATCTCTAGAATAGCAGAAGCATAAGTATTATTTGAATTTCCTAATATAATTTTAATATTTTCTTAATATTAAAGGTGAAAACCAGTGGCAAAATTCGTGGGGATTTGATTTTTCGTTATATTTATGGTTTTAAATCACTTGCTTTGCTCAGTTAGGTAGTCTACTATTGAACAAATTCTAGACTACTTCGCAAGCTCACGATTAAAAACCATACTCAAACGGAATATCAAACTTTCCTCCCTAGTATAATAATAATAAATATAATAACTATTATCTAATATAAAATCACAAATCAGGGCTCCAATCAATTGATGTTTTAAATTTATACTATTCTTGTTTGCTGATAACAAGTCCTAAACTATTTCGGCCGTTTACAATTTTTTTATTATAAAATATTCTCATTCTCATGTGTCATACAAAACGTGAAAATGTTTAATTTAATAATTAAGAGCTTGATTGAAGGTAAATGTGTTTAATCATTTAATAAAAATTACCTGTCTTGTGAAAAATATTGAAACAAAACGTTTGCTATTGCATTGCCAAACGTAAATGAATGGTCGCAGCCTATCCTTTTCGTCAGACCAAGTGCACTGTTCAAAAGAAAGAGACAGACATAGTGTAATCGCTCCGTGTTCAAAACGCGTGGCGTATGCTAGCGTACTACGCAAGCTGACGGTGTGTCGACATTGGACGTTGGATCGGTTGCCGGTCCGAGGCTTCGCGGCGAGCGTCGTCGTCAGTCGTCAGTCTCGCAATGGCGTTAGTGAGAATAGGACGTGTGTTCGTTTAACTTCACAACATCCCGAGCGGACACCGGCCCAAAATATTGGCCGTCTATCAGTGCTCGAATTACTTGGAGATACTTCCTGTAATTCCACTCGTAATAAAGCGACTTGTTCGTGATCACGGACAGTCAAATTTTGGTACGATATCCACTCAGGGCGAATCATTTCAAGGTTCGTAGTTTATTCGTAATTTCCCCTTACTAAATAACGTTACTAAATCGCGTCGATTGTCTCGTTTTGTTTCAAATTTTGTAACATCGTCAGTGCAGTGAGTTTGCAAGTGTCAGTGCAACGGGAAATTACTAATCGGTTGTTTTCGATTTGTTGCAGATCATGTTCATCTCATCGTAGTTCCTTCGTCGTAATTAAGTGTTTGTGTGTGTTTGTGAACATAAGTGTAACGTGACAGTGTTAAGTGTTAGTGATGGAACCTGGATCACCCTCGTTGCTGTGGCCGCTGCGCCTGAGCAAGCCGGCCGTGACAGTGCCGGTGCCGGACCCCGCGGATAGTACTAAATCCGAGGAGCGGGCGCAGTCGCCGGTGCTCACGGACCGGTTGACGGCGGCGCCCTCGCCCTCCAGTCCACCTGCCCCCAGCAGTCCAGCACCTCCTCCTCATCAGTTCCAAGCGGCATTAGTCGCCGAAAAGTACCTATTGTTGGAACAAGTCGACGGCTCATCCCTGTGTCGGTGTGTGGACGTGCGGACACAAGAGGAGTATGTTTGCAAAGTGAGTAATAGTCTATTCTTTACGTTATTCTATAGCAACATAGAACATAAGTCTCTAATTGGTTATTAAATACCTACTGACGTTAGTGCAATGACTCCCGGAACCGCGACGGGTTTATAACATACCTACCTATACTTGCACTCGCTCGGATGCTATAGAATAGAAGATCAAGCTTGTTTGCCTCAGCCAGCACTCGCTATTCCTATCTATAGTTACTAGCCAACTAGGTATCTGCCTCGTCCCGAGTACTTGCAACAACTATAGCTAATGAAACTATCGCAAAAGTTTATGCAAATGTATCAAGTTCTATTGAAATTCGCTATACGTCTATTTATAACATCGGCATTTTACCTCATAGTTTTGATGTAACACCTATTTGAAGACTGAACGGCAAAATATAGAGGTGGAAATGTTGCCAAACAATCCTCTTCTCATGCAACTGATTCGTTTAATTTTCGAAATTGATATAGGCATACATACATAGTGCATTCTGTATAGTCTCGCGACAGGCTAGGATGCGTAACTCATTTCATGTCGTAATTGTGCCTGGTTTCAACAACAGTTGCGTAGCTTTGTTTGATTGATATAGTGCGTAATCTCTTGTTTTAGTTCGACCTCCTAGTCCACAAAACTAATTAGCTAATCACCTAGTTAGACGTCATACGATTAGATGCAACTATTGAACAATAATTCCCTCTTTAAGTTCACTAGTGCTAGGACAGCAATAACAATGGTCATAATTATATATTTCAATTAGGAATTCATCAAAACCACCATAACAAACAGCAGCTCATTTAATTACTTACACACGAGGGTGAGCAAAATATCTAGCAAATTGCAAAGGGTTCTCTCACGATCCCACGGGATAGGACCCCATGTAGAGATAAACCGAGTACTCAATAATATGCCCACATGTCGCCCCCTTCAATCCAATTATTCCGAGTTACCCAAAAATTAACCATCGCAATCCTAGTTACCTTTAGCCTGTGCTTTTGATATTATTATCTAAATGTTACTTGTAATCGATGTATACATAGTGGCCTAAGAAGAATAGATAAAATCTTGAACAAGAAGGCTTTATTTACATTTCGCTTGTTCAGTGCAACAAAGTCGTAACTAACCAAAACTGTATAATTTCACTTTAGTTTGCCAGTTGTCTGTAAACCATGTCTTGGTGTGTGGAAACAAAGACACCCGTAGAAATATTACAAAATCCTACTTAATGGCAAAAATGTTTTTGTTGAAATTAGTGATTTTTCTTCGGGAGTTATGGGGTGACAAAATCTTATTGGCTAATAGTGCACTCTATTGTATACAAAACACAACTATTGTGCCTTTATTATTATAATTTTTTTGCAAATTACAAATTACATATATTCGAAAACAGAAACTTTAATTATTTTTAATAAATGCTCAAGTCATTAAAGAAAATCAAACCTGCCGCAACAAAGTCACAATAATTCAGGTGTAATTTTTTTGTAATGACTTTTATTAACGTAAACGTGATTTAGTACTAGTATGTATTTCTTTCATAATCCTTACTTATTTACTTATATTATAAATGAAAATCATGGAAATAAATGTGAAAAATCACCAATAATACTAATAAATAAAATTGAAATGTCTATTTTTTATGTTAAATAACAATGTTGTCAAGCTGGTATAGTTTTTTACACAATACATTTGGCTTAAATATAGTTTTTAATTTTTTTGTCGAGCTGTCTGTGTGTATCGGCTGAACCGATTTAAATAAATTTTTATATAATACAGACAAAACCGTGGGCGAAAGTTAATTTGTTTGTTTCATAGCGCTAATCTCGAGAACTACTGGTCGAAACTTGATGATCCTTTTTGTGTATGATAGTCTAGTTCTCAATAAAGAGCTTTAGATATTTAACATTACGCTTAACTCCTCGGGAGCAAAGCAGTAAGGTTAAACGTGGGTCAAAGCGCGGCAGTACCTACTACTTAATAGAACGAATTCCACGTGGACGAAGTCGCAAACAAAAGCTATTAATCTTAAAATTTCCAAATGAGTTGTTACGACTTTGTTGTACCGAACAAGCGATTTATTAACACCAACTTAAGACATAAAGTCAAGCTTGGCACAGCTCGTAGTAAAGAATGGTTAATTATCGTCAAATAGAAGTTTTTGACGAGTGTCGCGTGCATTGTTCATAACATCTTGTTCAAAGGCGATGTCATACTTTATATGTCATGGCCCCGCGCGCTGCTCGATCGCACTTGTAGGCCACAGCCATCGCCGTTTTTACAATGTCATGTGTCGACTTTCGCAATCGATAACCTAACAATAACGGCAATTAACGTTAACTACGCTAATTGCTGCACTACACTAGTGGTAACACGCACTTCATCAAACACTGACCGGCTGTAAACATTTAAATCTACAAATTTTACAATCATAGTCTGCGAATCCTTAACGGCTAGTATGGATCACTATACCGCAGAAACCAGTTTCGGACCACGTTATTTCAAATGTGCCTCTAAGCTTAGGCCTATGCTATTTAATTTTAGGTAATACAGGATACATAGGTTAGTAACAAAGGCCTATACGAGTATTGTCAAGGCACAGAATAGGCACTTCCCTCGTGAGAACTTGGCAAGGTTAAAGTGTGGCAACGTTATCGTTGCTAAACGCCGAGCGTATTTACAACACCGACTATTGCCGACACGACGGCCACGTTTATGTTTCACATTCATCATGTGTGATATCGACTTACCGTAATGCATAGAAAAATACTAAATTATGATCCATTTAAACTGCTACAGACTTTACTCGACACGTCATGTATGATCGCATCAGGTCGAGCCGAAAATAAGCTTGACCTTCTCATTGACATTGTGAAATAGACGATTTGATAACGCGCCGATCACTGAATGTCATATCGAGGCTAGGGGCCCCCCTCCTTTTGCCCCACCAAATAACAGTATGAATCGGCTCTAGCTACGTAGCGATCGTTCATTGCTGCCTTAACAGGTTTATTAATATGAGTAGAACAAACGCAGCCGGCTATACGCAGTTACATTAAGAATGTTGTTTTTAGAACGATGGTATCGTTGCACGGTGCAATCAATCTGCAAACAATTGAGACAGCCGCTGTATGTACGGTAATCTACGATTGTAATTTAGTACAACGGATGAAGGCTTGCGAGTTGTTATGCTCCTTACACATAAGCAACCTGATTTATACAATGGAAACAGGAAAATGTTATGTATTGCACCATTGTACCGAATAGATTACGACCTAGGTTATCAAACTGGGAGAGTCAGTGCCGAATTGTAAACACGTATCGAGGACATTATACAAATATTTTGCAATAGATACAAACATATACATACCTTGATTATACAAATATTGATAACGGCCTAAGTAGGTTAGCTCCCGTAAAATACGTTCGATTTCAAATATTATCAAGTGTTCTGTCAACATTGCAAATTCTTATCAATATCTGGTTTTCGCAACACGACAAATGGGTCATGTTTTATTTTCGTACAGCGCCACGCATTAATAGAAATCGAAAAAGCGACGGCGTGTCTAGGGTGATTGGCTGACTGTGCTGAAATAACCGCTGGCTATTAATATGGAATGATTGCCTCAAAAAAGAAATGCTTTGACGCACGCGATGTGATTCATCATCACATCAGTGAGTCGGGAAATCAAATTTGGAATTCGCGTTCAGTGTCGTTGACACTTAGTGTACCACTATGTGTGCTCTCATGAGTACAGGCATTCATAAAGATAACTGTAATACTCATGTACGCAGTCATGTAAACTGCAAACGCCTCTCCTAGCGGTTCTAGAAAGCTTACGGTTGCCGCACTCTTGCACTATTCACTATTGAAAAATACATTGCAATAATTACCTCGTTCGTTTCGTTTGATTTCTACTTAGTCGTATTCTGTTTGAAGTCAACCGCTATATTTGCAACGAGGCGAGGGTTAGCGCGCCTCTATTCACTAAATGTTTCAACCTCGTTATTCACATTAGACTAAGCCCTTTTAAATCATGGCCGCTTTGAAATAGGACGCCTTTGAATCTATTTAACAGAGAGGGACCGAGGTTGCCATATTATATTCGTGTTATACAAATCGCATGTAACGTATTTTAGTAAAAGCAAACGTACAATATTAATTAAGACATACAAACCAATTGATATAAGGTCTTCAAGTCACGCGACGAAAAAATAGGTCATCGTTTGGAAGGAAAACGGTAACGACCCTAATGAAACGATGCCATTGCATTGAATAATACAAGGAGCGAAACACGTAAATTTTCCGGGAAAGTGCCTTCGAATATAAAACCTACTGCTACCAAGTACCTCTGCCCACCAATCCTAGTAGTTCACGATGTCGCTTCGTGAAACAAGTGTTAATGTAAGTGTTTTCCTACAGGTGGTTTCAAGAGACTGCAGCAGCTTACTCCAGGCCCACTATCGGTTAGATGGCCACCCGCACGTCAATCCTATACACGAAGTCCTAGTCGGCGATAAGAGGGTATATTTAATATTCCCTCGATCGCACTCAGATCTCCACTCATACGTGAGAGCGAGAAAACGACTAAGGGAACATGAAGCCAGAAGACTGTTCAGACAAATGGCAGAAACAGTAGCAGCGTGTCATAAACAAGGCATCGTTTTACGAGATCTCAAGCTGAGGAAATTTGTCTTCGCCGATCCTCAAAGGTGAGTTTTTTCTCTATATTTAACTCTAGCTATACAGAAACTTAATTTGATTTGATAACATCTCGCATTGCGGTTCACCAGCATCGATTGGACGAATTGCTTAATGTCGCCATAGCCAAAATATCTGATGCATCAGATCCATGGAAACTATTCGACCAGATCTGAAATTGATCGATCCATTACTTCCTCGATGTTTTTTTATTAATGACGCCCACTGGAGAGATCGTTCGTGAGAAAATCGATGAGTTAATAAAAAGGTCGGAAAGGAAACGGAAATGCTCTTTGTATTTTAAGTAGCGAGTCGTTTCCTCTGTGAGTCAAGCGCCTTGTGCTACTGCGATAAACAGTTATCAAGTAATTCATTATGTCTATTCACATGCGCTATGTGTCGCTCTAGTAATGCTAGTCGTTCTTGATAAACAGAAGTATTGCAGGCACGTTGCGCCACGGCGCCGAAGACGTTCCTCCATTAAGATAGCGCACTGTAGTTTCTAATGAACGCTTAATCACTCAATGACTAAACAAGTAAGGTTTGCCCCAATGACTCGTAACAAATTCGTTATAATAAAGGACAATCAGCGGTACAATAGGATTACTCAACGCCTGTATTAATTACGAACGGCCAGCGTCGGCCGGTAGGAACCAGCGGATTTTCAAACTTTTGAAATGTTATCTGGCCTCCATTGTTGCGAATATCTCCGGCAATGCTAGCGGCTCAAGGCGAGCGGTGTCATTGCTGCGTACAATACTGCGCGCGCCGCAATCAGGTCAAGGGTCCGCGGCACTGCGCTTGCGCACCGCGAATGCGTGGCGAACACCACGCCACCCCTGACCCCTATGCTATTATTCCCATACGGGTACCTGCGCCCCCCTTATCTGGCTGGTAATCCTGACAAATCCCCAGCTATATCATTTTATGCACCCCTTAACACGTCATTTTAACGACCACATTCCTTCAAGATTTCTCAAATTAATTCTATTCACCTGCCCCTATCAAGACCCTTGTTATTGTTGGTTTAATAACATTCCTCTATTGGTTTCTTTATTTTGTTACGATAACATCTTCAAAAACACATTTATTGTGTGTATTTTTTACTTAATGGGAGCCACTGTAAGTCAGATCGTAGTCTATTGTAGTTGTAATTCAGTCGGGTCCCTCCTCCCACGGCGAGGGCAACAGCCAACCTTTTATGTATTGGCTTATCTTTCTCGTCCCGGCCGAGACAATATTCGGTACGCCTCCACGAATTCAGGGTGATAGTTTCTTTGACCTTTGGTCCTCGTCCCTGACTGCGTCCCTGGTGACATTCATATATGTAATATCGCTTTGATACGAACACGAAGCCGCAAATATGTTGCCAACGCAATATACGCAGACAAAACGAAAACCCATCTGTATTTGCGCAACAGTATTAATCCAGTCCGCCGTCGTGTGGACAGACAGTGGAAAAGGTAAAATTTAATACTCTTTTGAGCGCCGCGTCATCAAAGCGAGTGTTGTCAAAAGCGTCGGCTCGCGATGCGGAACGGGAAGCACCGCGACCGTGCCTCTAATGTAAAAACTTTTGCTTAGCCTTTACGTAATAGCAGAGCACGCCGCGACTTGAGAAGCCTTTTCCGAACTTGCCTCTCAAAGCCGGAATGTTTTACTTTTGGTTATTACGCAGAACCTAAACAGTAAAGATTAACTTGCCGCGTCGACATTCTGGAAAGAGTTTTCCTATTACCTCATGACGTAAAGGGAACGTCATTTCGGCAAGTAACGCTTATACAGAATTTTCGCAATCAGTTCGATATGTCCGCTGGATGCTATGAGTACTGTAGTTTAAACTTCTATGTAATGTTGGGTAAACGGGACGCGCTCGTTCGCTGACATCAGTTTTGTCTGGCCGTTAATTTAATTAGACAGGATATTGCAGATGCGTATCCAGTTTTGCCATGTGTCGGCGAAGGAGCGGAAACATCGCATTTTGTACTACTCGATGATAACGGACCATCGCGTGTAGGTCAAGCAGGTAGACAGCTGCTTAAAACAATCTGTGACCCGAGGCGCTCGCTTAATGACCATGTGTTCCACTTTT
This sequence comes from Hypena proboscidalis, assembly GCA_905147285.1. Classification (NCBI taxonomy): domain Eukaryota; kingdom Metazoa; phylum Arthropoda; class Insecta; order Lepidoptera; family Erebidae; genus Hypena; species Hypena proboscidalis. The sequence goes on along the minus strand of LR990130.1, from coordinate 18,940,740 downwards.
TCCCAGAGGATATCCTCTCAAAACGTATGCATTGATTATTCAGATGGTCAAACAAACCCTTATTTCCATAATCGGCCAGCTGACCTTGCTGAGCCCTAATAAATTCTAATGATTGCACATGTGACCGGTCAGTACAGCTGTTGTTCGCGTCGTGAGAATGGTGACCGGTGAAGGTGCTATATGAGCAAGTGTCGCGCCCTTTGGGCTCGATTCTCACGTCTGTTGGATGTAAAGCACCCCTGATTATAAATTCGAGTCATCCGGCGGGACACCGCGATCCGCGTCCCGGCCCGTCTCAAAGGTAAACAAGAACATTAATATTGATTCCGTACTCTCTTTGACGCTTTGAAGTGGATTTTCTTAACACTCGACTGTAGTTTTTCTTGTCCTTTGAGATGAAAACAGGACTGGTCTTTGATATTACAATTAAGAAGCAAAAGCAAAGTTTTAGCAGAATAATTACATTTGTGTCTGCAACAGCTTTTGAATTGATAATGTTGAGAATCTTATTATGTTTCTTAGTAAAAAATATATTTGAATAATATATTATTTACTGTGGATTCAAAGCAATTTTATTTAGTGGGTATTTTTTTGGGTGTTTGTGCATTAAATAGATTGTATCATCGCATCCCTTTAAGTATTCCGCTTTCTCAGCTATCGAGTGTTACAAAAGATAACAAATGAAAAGTTGGTGTGTAATGTAATCAGAAACTATCAAGAGAAATCTCAGGTGTATCCTGTGGAAAGCATAGGGTAGGAAACCAAGGCCGGAGTGGCGATAACGCAGGTAGCCGTGATCTTCCGCCGAGATACCTTTTGACATCGGTAGAGCTTGAGGGTCCCACCGTCTCACCTTTAACCTACCGCCAAATCCGGCTAGTGATACATGAGAATTGGTCGTTTAAGCTCTATAAGAAAAACTAGACGCATCACTGACTGGAGTCAATGCAGACTAAAGGGACTCAGCCGTTTTACAAAAATACCTATAGGACAAAAATATAAGATCAAGCCTTAAAGGACTCCTTATTGGCACTTGTGCGACTCATTTAGTCTTGAATTTTAATTGTTCGACTCAAAGCTTGAACAACCTACGACATCACTTCGCTAACAAATCCAAATTATGATAAACACAATTAATGCACAAGTTTCCTGGAAGGATATCTCGTTAGTAAATACAATAATGCAACAACAAGTTTTTGCAAAGTAAATCACGTCGGTGACATCAGACCTGACGGAAAGCCGGATGTTTGACTGTAAACTGCCTTTATACGAATAATGCATTCTTAATTTTGGCGTTACCGACAGGATATTACGAGGCGGAAGTACATTCACGTGACAAAAATAGCCTTTGTCCGCGTGCTGTCTTTAAAATCTGATTTGGCTCGGCTTCGGCTGTTTGTTACTATTGAGCATTAGCTAAATCTCATAACGCAGCAGACAGTGCGGAGCCCGGCACAACTCGTCCTTTGTAAATACCCTCAGGTATAAAATTGTCCCCGGCGCATTGTTGAGGCGCATCCCGCCCTCCACCGCCAAAATAATAACTTCGTCGAATCATTCCAGGTAACAAAACAAAACCCTGCTTTTTTGCGTAACACGGTGCCCAGAAGCCGGGTCGGATGATCGAATGTATAGCAAACAATGACGGCTATACGGCGGTATTTGATTACGTAACTCTATATTTGCCCCCAGTTATGCTTTGGCATGTCAACACAGGAACCAGCCTTTTAAGAATATCAACAGTGACATCATGGAATTGATGAACTTTGTTTGCCTACTAACTTCGTACGAGGAATGTTGTGCAAAAAATACAAGTGTTTCATGACTGGACGTATATATCTGGATGGTATTTGCACGTCTGTCGTGTTTAACGGGACGGGATATTTACGGTGTGGCTGAGCGCTCGCCAGCGGATGTGCCAAATTGGTCCGCGATAGACGCCGCCTCGCCACCCGGCAGACGCCGCCGCGTCGCATGCCGCCCCGGCCACCGGTTCACACTTAGGTTTCCTGTCTGATCTCAACCTAATGTCGACCCGAGCAGGATGACATGCAAACGCCATAATTTAAAAAAAAAAAAGAACAACACGCGAACCCAAATAACGCCCGGAGGTGGTTAGCGTCTACCGATATCTCAGCAGCGGTCGATCTCATGGCGAGTACCTGCCTGCGCGCCTACGCTGACTGTTTTGAAAACGTTTTGAAACTGAGTTGCTAAAGTCTCGTGGTGCAAGAGACCTCCACATTACAAAGTTATATTTGCATAATACTGGGCGCTTGGTAATATTGCTATACGTCAGTTTTGCTAGTTGTATAACTTTGGTGCATTCGTACCTTGCCATTATTGTCAGATTTGCGTAACGAACCTTTGTGTTAGCGAAATGATCCGCACTGCGTAGTTGGCATATGCTAGCGGTATTTTTCGCGCGGGTGTGGCCGGTGGCCGGTCGGCTCGTGTAGATAAACGAGCGCGCATCGAGTGCTAATTTGTGCGGCATGATTCAGGCGTGCCGGAATTCAAGCGCAGTGTTGGTTCGTTGTTTTGGGGCGTTTATTCGCGGCCTCGATCGCGACTAGCGCAGCGCGGTGAGGTCGCGCACAACTGTGCCAATGTCGCGTGGCCGCCGCCGACGCGCCGTGCCGCGCCGCCTCCTCCGGCCGATCGTGCGGAACCGATGCTACTAATGCCTCGGATCCTGCTCGCCAGTACCAGTACCCACCTCGATTTTATAAATGCCTCGATGACTCATCATCAGTCTCATATCGTCATTCACCTTCCCGTTTGGCCATCCTCTTGTTGCTACGCCTCCGCGTTCACGTCTCAGCTGGGAAACAACCCGGAATGATTTCGTATTTATTACTCCTACACTTCTCCCTCATTCTGAAAATAAATGAATGCGCGAGGACGACGTAAGCATTCGTCATGGTTATAAATAACGCGTGTTCGCACCTTTTTTGGTGGTACGAAAACACCGGATGTGACTACCGGACGCAGGCGATAGTGCAATGCTCCCGAACGAAAGTCGCCTCTACTCGCCAGTACTACAGAACATTATGGGTGTGCGACGGGAGCTGTAATGAATTGCCGGACATAGGTGTCATCCATACAAAAGTAAATCCGATTGTCAGTAGGATTCAAAGCGACGATGGCTCAGTGTTGACGTGCACCTTGCAAAGAGGGGCACATAACACAACAGGTTATTGTTATCGCGTCTTCACACCGGAAACCCGATCTTCCTTCCCGTCTTATTGTTACAATATCGTAGGCGTCAGACTTTATTCATTGCCGCCATTAGAATTATTTTGTACAATTTCCCAATTCGGCGTCGTTAATTTTGCTATCGGGTACACAGCTGAGAAAACGCACGACTAGCTATTAAATCGATCCGGTTGCGTAAAACAAAGGTCTGCGAAACCTTGTGCAAGCGGCGCGCCCGCGCAGCGCCGACATATCTGCGGATTTGCGTAACCGCGCACGGCGCGCACTTATCCGCCGATACGACGCCCGTGTGTTGTGACACGCTCCGTTTGCCTACATCTGCACAACCTACATTTGAAAATGTATCTGCCATCAATTAATTGTTTGCAGATTGACTCATACTCGTGCTCTAAATAACAACACGTTTCAATATTGCCACTTTATTGGACGACATCAACTCCACAAGTTAAATAAGATCGAGCCTCTTACTTAATTTAAAATATTATCATTCAATGTCAAGGTCAGTGCAAATTATTTAAGCCTTGGCCAGCTCGACAAACAGCCCATAACGAGAGTTCTTTCCGCTCCACCTTGTGTTTAATGTGGTGTCCGCTAAAATGGTATTACGGCGGTAGTAATGGAGTTCGCCTTCCACTCGTCTCATGGAAAACAACGGTGGTGGCATGTCATGATATCACCGGGTGAGTCACCGGCGTCGTGACTCCGAAGCCGTGAACGACGGATAAAGCCGACTTGAACTGACTTAACCTTCTCGGGCTGGACCATAAGGCACGAACACTAAAAAGTTCTGCAAAAAGTATTCACGGTGGTCGCGCGCGGCGCACGCGACCGCTCCCTTCGAGGGAATAAGAGATGGGTGCATTCACACTGCAGACGACAAAAAATATGCACGTGCCAGCAATTAAATAAGGACGAGACAGTATAATTGCGCCCTCTCGAGGCGAGCATCGTCTCACTTGACCGCTCACGGAGAACCGAGTTACGTCGAAGGAGGAATCAGTGGCCGCCAGCCGCCACACGCCAGCCATCATTTCCATTTTACCCTCGTTCCGTCCCGTTCCATTCGGGTTGAGATTAGTTTTTAACGAGGTAGCAACATAAGCTCCGTAAGTCACTGAAGCTATTCTAAAGCGATGTATTTATATTCACCGCTGCATTTATTTCATTGCTTTGCATTTTAAAGCTGGTGGAGAGTTACGTTGTTTCGGAGGCGTCTGGGTCACACCGCGCCGTGCCTCGCCATCCGCGGACGCATCCGTGTCGCGAAGGTTACTGACCGCCCGAATCACCCAGCGTAAACACAACATACATTATCTACTTTATCTCAACTTACTATTTATTTAATATAGCCACCTGTCCAGCAATTATAAAATATTATTTTTTTGCCCATGAATGAAACTGCAATGTTTATATTTGATTGAGACATAATTTAATACCTTTCTAAACAATAGTGTCATTCTTGACGATAACGTTATCGACGACACAAAACGACAATGAGTTCGTTGAACCTGTTCACTTGAAGAATGTGCTCAATACTGCACGTAAACGATACTAGAACATTTCAGTACATATCTACACTATCTACTTACATGTTGAGAATATGTCATTTTAAAACATTTATGGAAAGAACAAAAATAAAGCTCTCGCTTTAACAATGAATCACTTGTGTGACAGGGCGATGATGAATTCCACACAAAAACATGTCCCTGCACTTCGATGACGTCACCCAACAGGGAAGTTAAAAGTGTAAGGGAACAATCGAGGGTGTAGGGATGAATCATAGGAAATTTTTGTCGGGTCACTAGCCTCGCACCCTCTTAGCTAAATATACCAACCCTAAAATTTCTCCAAATATAGACTCGCCGGATAATAGGTGAGCATACCTTACCGACCATGGTAAATTGGTGATAATTTTAGACATGTTTATACAGATTTATGAAGCCACAAACTTAGTAAATGTTGTTGAAACAGTCTATAAATAACTTCTGTTCTCGCGCAGTGTAGAGTATAAATAAATTAAGTGCACTATACTATTATTCTGGCCGGAGAGTATAAGTCGAACGGCACAAAAAACGCACAAAACCTGAAGGTGCATTAATTGCCGGAGTTCTTTTACACTCGCCAACGCCAGAACAAAAATAAAAACAACATCCAGACACGGTTCAAGCGTCGCGTCGTGCCTACTTGTGCATGCAAAAGAAACGAGTCCGCGATGATAAAAATATTAAACTGATCGAGAGAAAGCGAACATAAGTTACATGGAAGCGGAAAAAAATAGGCGAGTCGAGTGAGGTTTTGCTAAAGTGCGGCTGCAGGGGACTGACCCGAGCTACCGATCCAATATCGTAAATCTTGCGAGATGTTCTCGAGCTCCATTCTGTCAGTATTTTCCTGTTTCGTTTCAAAGTTCAACAACTTGCGCTTCTCTGCAAACGACAGACTATTTCGCGAACCATCTCACCATAGACTGCTCGTTGACAGTTTCGTATGTTTTTGTTTTTGTTTTTGCCAGCTAATCTCTGATTCCAGTTTAGCGTGGGCGATTTGTGTGAAACGTACATGTTCAAAATTATCTCTTCTTAAAATAAAACGTCGCTCAGTGCTATATCATTAAATAACGGAGGCGGCAGCAATTTGGATGCTCCATATTTTCAATCCAGTAAATATATCACTTGTTCACCTCTTACGTGGGAAGCTTAGTGCGCAAAATGTTCAAAAGCGTGGGCGAGCAGACAAACATACACAGGGAATCATGTCCTTACAAATATTCGACCTCCACGCCTACCCTTGCTCAAAATACTCTGGTGATATTATTTGTAAGTGTATATAACCTTTGCATTTCCACGTTTACTGGTGAGTGAGTAGAGTTGACAGGAGTGATTTATCCGCTTGGCGATTTCTGTGTGCCGAGCGTTTACCTTGCAGCAGCGTCGCAAAAAAAAGTCGGAACCGGTCCTGCGGTGGTCAGAATAACGATTAACCCTCAATCTGCAGTTGTGAAGCGTCTCCACTAAAAATACTTGACTTGGCGTCAGTCTTATTGCGCTTTTTTGTCTACGTTTTGATCCGGTTCTACTTTATTTATTTCGTGCAGTCATCTACCGAGCATGCGAGTGAGTTCACCGGTGACTGTAGTGCTATATAAGCGTGTCATACGTTTAAAAACAATGGTCATTATTCAGTATTAACAGGCGAGTCACGGGCGGTTGTCCTACGGCTTCCTGTTTTGCTGCACTTCCACGAGTTTTGATACATTAACCTCGACATTATAATGTTAAATTACCGTTTTGGTCGCCGGTGGACAAATAATAATCTATATTCATTCGGCTTTTATGCCATTTCCTCCCTATGCACATCGTACGATGTTGCGTATATTTACAATCTGCGCGTGTCGTGATAAAAACTTAGTGTTATCAGCTTGTTTTGCTACGTCATCACTAAGATTTGTTTATCAATTTCCTTTCGCCGCGCCAGCTCTCTCATTTTCCTTATTGATATTTTTGAACAAGAATTTTATTAGTTTCTTCCTGTTATTGTCAGAGATTCCACTTTTACTCACGAAATGACTGCGCCAGATAAACAAATATGGTAATAAGAGACGCATGATGTCATTAAAGAATTCCCCTTGGTTCTTGTTAATCGGGTTCTACGCAACAAAGTATTACTCAGACGTTTAAGGTTAATGAGGATGTTTATCTATTTTACTAAATTGCGTCTGAAATATCTTGGAGTATGTTCTTCATGTTGAAGTTGAAATGGTGTGGGAGCGTCGGCACGCGGCGATGCGCGATGGTAGTAGCGTCCATCGACGATCGTCCGGTAGATACAAACTACGAAGTGTAGTCAGGAGCATCCTAATCTCGTTCCGAAACTCTGGCGCTGACGTAACTCGGTTCACGGTCAACAAGAGGAAATGACGCAAGCGCAAGCGTAGCGTTGCACACAGACAGCCAAACCAACATTACAACACAACACTTCCAACACAAAACTTGCCAAAACGCCGCACGTGAACCCACTTCGATCATTGAATCAAACTTTGTTTTTTGTGGGTTCTGTCGTAACGCCATTAAAATCCCGTGATTAAGAAGTTATGATGACTACTTTTGTGTCGCGAAAGCTTTCTATTATTCGACTTGTAAACGTAATGCTTATGAACAATTCATAGTTCAGTTTGCAGTTACGCCACTCTTGACATTGGATATGTATTTATATTTACGAGCGCTTTGACATACAATACATGCACTGGCATTATGTTACTAAAAAGTTTGTTTTATAAAACAATTGGTGAACGATAAAATCTAGATTGGGTGAATGAGGCTTGATAATAGAATATAAGTCTGGCGCAATTCATTTAACTAATAAGCCCTGGCCAAAGTCTTATATCGGAGCACTTGAATACTGTTCTGAAACATAGCGAATTGTAGTAATGTTCGGTTCAGGAACGCTCGCAGTGACATTGAAATGAGCTGTTCGTTGCGAAACGGTACTCTTTCTTTTTGGTGTTTCTGGCCTCGCTCGGCTCGCTCGTTCGAGATTGAAGAATACGTATAATAAATATGAGAACGTATCCGACCTCCGTTCGCGGTCACCGCTTGTGTAACCGAACGCGACAAACAATACTTGTTATTTTTCACTTACGTCAATTTGCATTTGCATTCGATTGTTATTTTGACAAAATGAAGCTTGATTATAATTGTCGTCTCATAAAAATCTGAATTAATTATAATATTAAATCACCTTGAAGGCGCCTCGGTTATTTTGAGATCCAATTTTTTACTTTATTTAAATATCGTCATTTATATCTGTGCTATGGAAAAGGCCATTGTTTACGCTGAGTTAAATAAATAAATTGTCCCCTTGCTCTAATATGAAATTGTTGAGAGAAAATTGAAACAAAGCCGATTAAGTGGTGTAATTAATAAACGTCTAATTGGCTTATTCTGTTTAAACAGCTAAAAAGCAAGGTAATTTTGTAACTTAATGCTATCGAAATTAAAGCGCAAGTCCGCTCGCCCCGTCGCGTCGTCGTGGCGACAGGTCGTGACATTGTCAGTGTTGATGATACCCTATCGATATGAAGTCACCGCCGCATTTAACATGCGACAATAACACTGGCGTCATTAGCAACGCTATTGTACATTCCACTGTTGTTTTTCTCCGTACAATCGATTTGTTTGTACAGATTTCACGAGGATTTGCGCAGTTAGTTATTCCCCGCCCTCGTCTGCCGCTCTGTGCGCAATCGGCTCTCCGTGGAGCAACGTGACATTATCAAAACACATACAGTTCACGTGTACCGAGTAATCCCTTCGTGCGATTACGCAATTACCTTATTCTCTATATAAGTAATATAACAACATCATATTTATTATGCAATCGCAATCCTATATTGTGTGTCAATCAACATATTCCTTTATACAACTTTTAACGAACAGTCCAGAATGCTTTTGTAAAAAAAACAATTATTCAAACGCGTAACAAATTTAATTTCGCCCCAATTCTAAGTTAACAATGAACCTTTTGCATTTACGTAATCAGATACTGAAAAGGTTAATAAACAATTTGTTCACAAAACGAAGCTGTACAAATTCCATCCAATTTTACGAAGTAAATTGTTTCGAAGTTCACGAAAGTTGCGCCCACTCTTGTTATTCGGCTTATATTTTTGACGCACCAGCCTACCCACGCAAGGGTTTTGTGGCGTAGCACGTGACCCGTAGCTAAGCCTACGCCGCTGCGTAGCCCTGACGTCATAGCGGCAAACTTGCCGGGGGATTATGACGCAGCAGCTAATAAAATTTGTCGGCGCGCGGTATCGATTAGATGCGTAAAGCGTAAAATAATTGTATGAATTGAAATGAATTCCAAGTGTTTGTGACGTACGCGGAAGCGGTCGCGCACGGTCGCACGCGGCCGCGGCCTGGCCGGTGGCCGCTAGAGCCGTAGCCGTGGCCAAGGACGGCTGGGCCCCGGACGCGGCCGCCGCGCTTGCGACACCGATAGCGATGCGCCACCGATGCACCACGCACACACGAGCCACTACACACACAATACATTCACATTTCTTATACTATGTTCTATGTGTCTATTTCATCCAATACTCGTATCGTATAATATTTATTTATCTGTTTTATTTCAATTTTGATACTTATAATTTAATCTTAAATTCGTACCTGGGTCGTAAAACTTTACATTAACTAGAAGTTCAGTTTACGACTGTTTGACTCTATTCACCTTCTGCTGGTGAATGACACGGAGGTGACATTGCCGGCTGTTTGAGTTAGCACCTACACGAGCAAACTCAGTTAGCAAATGACGTAGACTTGATCGTTTATTGCAACATTCATTGAAAAATATAGAGTTGTTTACAAGAGTATGACGCATTGAAAATGTTCTTTACATCAGGCACGTTTAAGGTTGACGCCAATGTTATCTCGAATCTTCTGAGGGTTGTGACGACGCTACTTTAATTTCGGACCGGATGGTGGAAAACAAACATGAAAACAAATGAATCGTATCGCTCTCACAATGATGTACTCTCGAGTAAACTTCCGCGTACGATACGCGTAAACGCTGTTGATACAGCACATCCTGTTACTGAGAAAACTCTAATGGAAATGTTTATAACAACGATTTGCGGTTTTCCTCATACACGTGCCTTAATAATTCGCGTAAAATAACAAGGATTTTTTTTTGTCACCGCTTAAAGATAAAACAGTGATTAAATTATCGTCAAACTACATATTATTATACAAAAGCCGGCTGGCCTCCAATCGAAGACCGCCTCGTTTCAATGTCAGTTGCGCAAGCGCCTCTCTTCCGCCTTCCATTCGGCCACGCCGCGGCCGCCCAACCAGGAACGAGACAACAGGCGTTCTGAATTCAAATCGTAACCGTTTTAAGAGCTGAGAGAAATACTTTAATCATGTTATTTGAGCAGATTTCTATATCGAGATTACATACTGTATGCTAATTTGCACATTGTACGTGCGTACAGGCGCGTACGCGTGACCCGCCGTGACGGAGACCCACCATTTGTCATGTTCATAACGTGACGCGACGCTGGAAACCGCGAAACTATTTGAAGATGAAGCACTTTTTGCGCATGAGAACATCACGTTCTTATGTAATATTGATTTGTCACTATTCTGCCAACATTGACGAGAGATTAGTTATCCAGAATTGAATATGTAATGTAGACTTTGTTAATGCACGCATATAATTATTTCTTTATTTTAAACCAAAATACATTTCTGTTAATCCTGGCCATTACACCACGGACGTGAACTTCCTCCTAACACAAGCGAATTAAGCTTAGCTGGAGGGGGTTAACAAGAATACTAGTAATTTGTATTTGCAAATTACTAGTAAGCTTTTTAAAAAACAAAAAAAAAAAAAAAAAAAAAAATTACAAAAATAAAATAATTAAACCTATAATAAAAATAACTAAAACTAAAACTATATATACACTAATCAAGCAAACCGCTACCAGTGGGCATCGTTCCCGAAATGCTGGCAGCATTGCCACGCTGTATGGCAATGCTTATTCGTTGACCGAAAAAAATGCCAGCACTTCGGGAACGGGATAATATCGCATATAATTATATATTCTGAATTGCTTATCAAAATCTCACAACCTTTCAACTGTGACGAACAGTAAAACAGCTTGTGACAAACATTCCAACAATTAAAATCTTGTCATTAGGTTATGAAAATTCAAAAACATTCAAATGTTTTATAGAGACTTGTGCTATTTCTAGAATAATTTAGTGTTTTTTTTTATTTGAATAGTTCATAACTTTTTTGTCAAAATGATGCATCTTCGTAATTACTGCACATCCATCGAGAGTCTAACTAGACAACATCCAATTTAAAACTGTCGGCGCATCGTCGGCCGTAAGATAATTAAGTTAATATACCTTTGCCATGTGGCCGGACGGTGTACCTACATTTATTTATAATACTTTTTCATTTTTCTTTGTCTCTTGATACAAAGTAAGCCATCTGCCGTGTAAATTGTGCAGTTCTATTTAACTTACAGTCCGTTTCCGGTCCCGTTACATCCGGTAGTCGAGAGTGCTTGAGAACAAACTCGTGCGCATGGCTCCCCTAATGACGCAAAAAGTAGTCAAGTACCATGGGAAACAGTACGGTACAACAGATGGACTCTGGTCCTTAAAATTATTAATATTCAGGATTGTGACACGGTCAATGTACTTCAACGTTATCTCCTTAGGAGACACCCAATAATTTTTAAAGGTCACTACAATCTGTTATCACCTCTGATAAGACCGGGTAAGGTCGTGCTATGCCGCAATGTGCGCCGGGCTCGTCACACCAAGATCAGAGCCTTGATGTTCATTCAGACTTACAAAGAAAAAACTCAAGGTGTTCTAAATTGTATTGTTGTATCTCGTATCGGGTTAATCTCACAACAATTGGGCAGCGACGTTACAATGCCGACTTTTTGTGGACTTTGCCAATTCATACCCTCGTCTGTCAGAGCGAAGCACCAGATGTTCCAGTAAACAAATACGGCTATTATACTCTCTCCTACGCATGATTTATTCGTTCCATATCTTCAGAATCAATGATGGGACGACAGAAATGTACCGACCATTGTGCAACCATCGTCCTATTCAACTCTAAGAAAACACCTTTTTGGTGCAGACAATGAATTGCACATGCGTGTTCTTTACCTGCAACGCACGTGTTCGATATTCGCATTCCGCACAGACAATAATGAATTACTCTTCTCCCTAACCTGTCAGCTCATAAAGAACCCCATTGAATCGCAGACAAGGTTGCTATTACTTTGGTACGCAAGAAACAAGTCCACAGCTTCGCAAATCTGGCGTCTCGTATAAACAGCTTTAATAGCCAACAATTTCTCGGCTTTATGGCCGTGCGTCTTTATATGGCATATTATGTTAGTCTGGTCGAGATCACTGTAATGTTGTGTTGTTACTTTTTACATTAACTAAATGCAATTACTCGCTGCACATGCCTTTGTTACTACGCACTCACTATCTTTGTTGTGTTCTCTAAATTAAAGCAGAGTCACAAAGAAAACAATGGTCAGAAAGTTTGTTTGGACACCTGATGACAACTCTATCTTTGTAAATGCACACACGCGGCCCGATATACGATACATCGGAAGGTCAACAGAGTTTAGTTACTATCGAGAGGCGATGTTTATTCAAATGCACTTACAACCAGCTCCAAGTTTGGGTTTCGACATCTGCCACGAGGTCAATATTTGCCGATTTGAGAACGTTCCTTTCTTTAAAGCGTTCAGAGTCCCCTCGGTTGGTCTTTTCATAGCTAGCTTTTGTTTTAGTGCTGAGTGCCACTCGGCGGCAGATGCTTCCCAGTGCTGACTCTAAATGACTGCGAACATTTGCGCGGAAAACAATTTCAATGAAAACTCTGCGGAGCTCAATAAATGCGTCGGACAGGATATTACGCGATCAGAATAAATTGCTTTTGCCGTTATTAATTTTGATAACTGGGATTCGATTCGTTTCTCTCTTTTGTAACAAAGGGAAACCATCGTAATTAATTTAATATAGTTACGCAGTAAAACAAAGCGCTCGCGATTGGCATCGAAATTAAATTTTGAGTTGTTCTGCGTAACACTAGTAATATGTCTGTATTGGTCATGATTAATTTTGTTGCTCTAGGCATGGCACGGTTTTAATCTCGCATTCCATTTTTTGTATCGACATGTGCGCGGCCATCTGTTGGGTCAGATTAAAAGTTTTTTTTTGTGATTTTTACGTAAAACGTGTATATCAATATGAAAAAGTGACACGCAGCACATGGCACGATAACGTCCCGTAGTCTCTACCTGCCTTTGTTCTCGCACGCACAATACGCACATCTGCCGGAGCCGCCTGCGCACCGATCTATACTATTATATACTGCACCATTGTGCATCTTATGCTTATTTTCAATTCCATCATCGATCATCGTTTTCATTCACGCACGCTGACTTTGCCAAATTTACATAATACACTACTTAAAACGTTTAAAGATGTCCATATTCATGCGACGCCGAGGTCTGAACACTTAAATGTAAACACTATTGCTAAAGGATATTTATTAACATTTTTATTTAAAATTGCTGAAAATTAGACTAAATAAAGGTGCAATAGTGGAACAAATTAATCGCAAGTCTTACTTTATAAATGCCTTTTATAGGCCTGCAAATTTCGAGGTCTAGCGTTTGCTCAATAATTGCTAGCCAAAGCCGCTGTACGGCTGTAGTAAGATGCTATAAATCCAAGTTAGCTTGCCTAATGCGAGGTCGCCTGCTCACATAACTAAGGGTACATTTAATTACAACCATTACAAGTACAAACTGTCCATTCACCAAACATAATAAACCTTTCAATGTAAAAAGGACCACTAAAACCTTCGTTTACAATATGTCCCTGCAAATGTAAAGTGTTTTTAAATGATTTGTTGTTTTAAGTGCCCTCAAATGAAATACAATGGTCGTGTATTAAACAAAAGCGTCGAATGCTCGATGTTGTAGGATAGGAACAATTAATCGAGTGGTCCGGACGCTGCGATGCGAGTTGCGAAAGAATCGGCCAGCAGTTGCTAAACAGTTGTATGCTACCGCTTTTGAAATTTTGTAATACATCTGGATCGTTTTGAAACTTATTAACCTGTTTGTTTTGCGCTCAATTGTACTACACTCGGAGTTTCAAAAGCCCCTCAAAGGACATTTTCATTATTCCTACAGTTACGCTCTCTAAGTGCTGGCACAAAGGAACGCCCTAACGATCAAGTTACTTTTGTTTGTCCGACACTAATTAAACAAAAGATGTCCAGCTACTCTTTGTGTCTGGCCGTCCGCTGTAACTGTCGCAGACAGGTGAATTAAATAGAAACGTATTTGTAATAACGTGCTTTGTGAAAAACTGCCTGTTGTTCATCATCCAGACATTGACAGACCGAGCGGCGACGTTAATTGAGAACGACCATTAAAAAAATTGGAATAACAAAAGGTTGTAAGTAGTAATGGTCAAATGCAGCGGAACCGGCGCGGCGTGCAGTTAGCTCATAGTAACTCGGCTCGGCGTTTTGGAGCGGAGACTTGGCGCAATAAATCCTTGATGGAACCTTAACCCACTTGGATGATTACGAGCGCGCGCGCCGGACGCCGCCGCCACGAGCGCTGCAAACGCTTTTTGGTACATTTGACACTAGCCACGGCAGCAAGCGAGTGTGGATTGCACTAATGTGCAAGCACTAACTAGCTTTTATCATTAATCTTCTTGAAAAGGTCGATTAGCAGGTGCAGATGAGCCCGAATTCCTGACTTTACCCTTTTCATTTCTGGAGTTATTAATATTCATGAATTGGTCGTGGGAGCTGCAACGGTCGCTGCATTGAGGTGCGCAGGTGCGCTGGCGACCTTGCGCAATGGCACATACACTCGGCTACATATCTAGCCGCTAACAAATGTATATCGGAAACCGCTTGCGAGATACTTTGTATGCGTTTCGACATCGAATTTATGTTTACGTTCGGCGCCCTTAACGCTACGAGATATAATTCTTAATGGTTAATGGGAATTAATTGTTGAACTAATATGCGCGTTTCTCAAGGGTGACATCATCGCATCGATCAGAGCTCGCGGTGCCCCTAATGACTGTGGCTGGATGGAAATATTCTTTGATTGACGTAAAAAAATCTGACGGCCGGTGCCAAGTGGGTCAGTACGCCAATGTCGAACTTATCATAAAACCATCTCTGTGCTACATACTAGTTAATTATAGTTTTAATGTGAGAAATGAGTCGTTAGTTATTGTCGTTTGTTGTGGTGTGAGTCTCACGCATGTCATCAATCGAACGTCAGCGCTGCACCGGGCGGGCGTGACGGCCCCAATACTGGGTCAAGTACAACGGTGCTTTGCCATTCATTGTCACCGGCAGTCCCCCCTCCGCCGCAGCACGACCTGTACGCCCCTCCACTGCTGCGGCTGCGCTCGCGCATCGGCCTCGCGCTAAAGCCCCACGCCCGCTGAACTTGACATATCACTTTTTTTAACATATTTTTTGCCAAATATTCATGTCAGTGTTAAAGCGGCTAGAGGGTGGGAGAGTCCGGTAATTCTAAACGCTGCCCTTAATAAGAGTATGGGTCCCTAAATACAGTGTTGTGTTATAGCTGCTTACCTGAAATGTAAGATTTAGAAAAATTTACATGCAGTCATGCACATTATCGGCATAGAACCGTTAGACCTAGCCGTGTGTGATTGATTTGTTCTGAATTGATCATCTTTCATGACAATCATGTTCCATTTAATCTAAGTCATGATGTTTCTTCCACTTGCACGCATTACATCAGCGGTGTAATTGCAACAAACGAGTGTGACAACACTGTGTAGAGTAGTTACTTAACTGGTTGCAGTCTCCGATACAGCAAGAGTTTGATGTAACACTCTGTGTAAATCCTCGCGGGCCGTCGTGATTTCGCATCGTAATTTCCCTCCCGAAACTAAGTATTATACGCGATATAGTGGCCGAACGCGAATAACACATCGGCTCCTCTGACATGAGCGAGGTCGTCGGCCGCGACTCCGCGAGCCTCGGCCGCCACAGCCTGCGGACGCGAATGATAAAATGCTAATGGCCGGAGTACATTCACCGCGTTAGAAAACCTACTTCAGTTCCGCACTTTCTTTATTGCATCACCGACGTGTGCCGTTTCGCGGCACTCTCTTCCGCTGCGCCGCGCCACTCTCTTGTGCAACGCGACACTCACTCGACCATTTCTATGGGAATCCGGAATGCCTCAGTTGCGATTACAAAACCGACGCGTTATTTGTAAGTGCGGCCACGACTAAATAGCCCGTACGCTCGATTCATTAATACAAATATTTCCGCACTTTCTTCGGTTACATCACGCGGCTTTGTTTCGTCCCCTGGGATATGACAGGTGAAGTTTCGCAAGTTCAGTGACCTCTCCCCGCTCGCTGCACAGTACCAGAGTGCTGAGCGAGCATAGCGAGATACCCGAAATTGTGATATAATAAGTCGGCGTGTAATTCCGTTGATGTTTAGAAATGATCATTTCCGCACTTTCCAAGTTACATCATTGCGTCTAGAAAAAGTAATCGCGGGGTGAACGCCCGAATAGACCGGCCGTCTTAATTTAATGTTGTTGATCATTGCTTCGGCATTCGAGGGATCGTTGATCCTTTTATGATCTCATCGTTGTGTGCCTACGGTCAAGTAGTACCAATAAGAAAATAATGCGTAGGTTACCCACCCAGCTTTTTTGCTTCATAAATCGAATCATACTCATTATAACTTATTTAAATAAGCGATCATTTTAAATAAACACCGTTTTTTTGCTTTGATAGGTAAATGACCTCAAGTTAAAAGTAGCTTGTTGATAACATTTTGACAGTGTCTGGTACTTACACAATCGCCAGCACCGGGTGTTATCTATCGGGCATCGATGCGTTGGCAATGTTGGCATCAATACTTTCATCGGCCCAGTACCATTTCGGTCAGGCGAGCGGTGTACCAATCAGAAAGTACCGCTGTTTGGCGTGCCACATTCGCACCATAGCTGCATAGCTGGAAACTTGAGATATTACCGAGAAAAGATATCATTTCACCATAAATCGCATCATCTTGGAAAGTTCTTACAAGTATGAAAACAAAAGGGCATTGTCCGCGAATCCTAGAAGCCTGTTATTTATCAACCACGAGCATTCGAATCGTATTCGATCCACGTTCTCGATTCACACAATCGTACGGTATTTGAAATTCTTCGACGTACGCTATGTACTTTTACGCTTTCGATCGACAACATGTTGTTATTTGCTCCTATTGAATAAAAATTTGAATCTTCTTGAAAAATGGCACGTTTTCTCGGTAATCAATATACCGAAACCAGTCGTGGATCTGGTTCTCATTAGCGATGTTTACGCGTCGTTTTCAGCGAGGTGTAACGGTAGAAACGAGTTCTCCACTCGCGATTTTTATCCCGCAAAGATAAGTATTTATTTACAAACTTTGACCAAAACAATTTTCATCCAGCTTATGTGTAGTCGCTATACAATTTTCTCGCATTGTTTACTCGAGCACGTTTTACTCTTTTGTTGTGGTATCAAAGCATTTATAAGCTGAAAGCACGAGCACAACCTTTGTTCTAGATTTGTGTCGCGTATTCGTATCGATAAGCTGTACATTGCCGCATGTGTTTGTAGTAAACACGTGTTTACGACAGGTCACGCGTTGATGTACATCGTGTGCAGCAAAACGTTCTCTACACGGCCGTATGGGAATGTGGATAGTAAAAGGTTTTGCGTGTCTTATCGCTGCGAGCCGCGGTACCTGCAACGTCATTGGGGTCGTACGGACCCCAGTGCTATTAAAACCATTGTTCCTGGTCGATGGAGTTCAGATAATGATCGCTGTACGTATTTAACCCATTCGCTGCGGCAGACGCCTATTGGCGTTTTTTTATTTCATATTCAGGTGCGGAGTACGCCTATCGGCGTTTTTTTACAATTGTATATATCTTGGCAAAATCCAGCCATAAAAGTAAAATTTTGCGATAGGTGCTATTTTATTTTTAAATGCACAAATTACTGCTCACAGTTTCCGGATTTTAACTATAAAAAAAATGCGAAATCCTTTCTAGGTGCTGAAGACGCCTAAGGGCGTTTTCCAGGCTTTAACAACCTTTGATTCTAAATATATTTTGTTAATTATTACTTTTCTATAATAAAGGTATTTTTAGGGATCACTTACATCGCATAATTTTTATTTCCTATTTTGCATTGGTTTTACGAGTTAGGTTAGTAAGAAAGTTAGTAAGATAATTGAATCGTAATTTTTATAGTAATTAACAGTTTTCTAATATGCAAACCAATATCCCATTACTAATATTTTATTTTTATATATTCTTTTATTAATTATTTTTATACATATACTGCATTAATAATATTATTATATGCAGTGTAGGTATTTAAAATAAGTAATGGAATATTGGCTTACATACTAAAAAACAGTTTAATCAATGATCTGGTTATAAAAATAAATATCTTTGGTATGTTTTTAATATTCTTTAATTAAAAAAAAATGTAACAACAAATGATCTCGACAGGTTTAAAGGTTCAAAAGATTTCCACATATAATTGTTTTTTTACTTTTAAATGTCATGTTTATTCGATTTGAGTGTCGTATTTTATTTGACCCGAGTGTGAACCCTTTGCATCATTCAGAAATGTTAAAATTTTTGCATAAGTGCGGGTACGAAGACAGGGTTTAATTTGGTTCATCTCTTCGGTCACTATCTGACCAAAAAGTATATTCCGTTTATCTGCATTTTCAATATTGTCATTGATGACGTTCATGCAGTCTTCGCATGTCAACATGTCAACATCTTCTTTCTTAATCTTTTGTTTTGTTTTTCTTTCGGGTAACAAAATAGACTGCGAATTCTTGAGTATCGTCTAATAAATTGGGCGACCATGAACGTTTTTTATCTGAAATAAAGAATAAGACGTGAAATATAAGAGTAATTTGGTGTAGCATCGGAATCCTGGACATTATTGTCGGGAATAACTTAACTAATTGCATCAATTTTTTAAAGTTCATTTTGAAACGATTGCTTGTATTAACAAAAATGTCAATGAAAATAACTCCTTATTTTCATTGACATTTTTGTTAATATAAATATATAATATAATAGTGGTATTATAAAAGTAAAAAAAGGTTTACTACCTCTGATATTAATTTATAATGATAATTTTACCTTTCCTGTCATTGAAAACTAAAATATATAAGACGGTAGCTTAGAAATAAAGTACAATTTATGTAAATAAAATAATTTACTTACCATTTATGGCCATATTCTACTAATTTTCACGATCCAACTATTACAGAACCAAAACTTCACAAATAGGCGCCTAATCGATGTTAATTTATTTTTTAACACTAAATACGATCGTTATCGTACCACCAATTTCGCGCATTTGAAGTTAGTTGAACATTTTAACGTAAGAATGATTAATAATTTTAAACAGTGCTGAAAACGCCCATCGGCGTATTATATTATCCATTTGAGGTGCTGAGGACGCCCATCGGCGTTAGAGGTGAAAACCACCCCGCACCTGAAGTATAAAGTTAATTTCCTCTGCCGCAGCGAATGGGTTAAGAACTCGCGTCGAGAGGCCTAGCGGTACTTACAACATACAGGCCGTATTTGCAAACACGTTTTTGTTAGTTTATGGGGCATTATTACGGTATGAAGATCTATGACAATCGTAACGTAACGGGTAGTCAGACAGAGGCCAGATTTTTACAAATATAGCCTAGGCTATGAATGGAGGTCTGACGGCAGTCGCTTCACGTAAATGACTGATATTCAGCTAAAGCTCATAGACTAACAGCCGACGCCAACAAAATTTGGAAAAGGTTCAGTAGACGAAGATGATGCGTTATGATTATGATTGTGGTGTTTTGCTGTGTCGAATTCAAGTCGCATCGATCGCAGGGATTCGTTCCCAGTATTCCTACAACACGTGATCTCGTATAATAAACAGCGTTCGTGCAACGACTCGAGTTGTGCCACGCAACTAATTTCCATAGCAATGGCATCACAATAAGTGCATGTTATATGTAACACATTTTCGCAACGAAGACCAATAAATAAGTAAACTGAATTGTGTAACTCGACACACAACAAATAGTTTCAATCACTACATTTCAAAATATTTGCTTATCACTAACGTTGCTTGTCAACTAACTAAATAAACAAGTGGTGAAAATTTTAAAGGTTTCTTCTTGTGATAAGATATGAGTGAAATGCTGATAAAAAATGGCGATAACTGGTCCCAGACCGGTTGTGGTTAGTCGATCGTACGCTTTATATTCGGCTGCAAACATTTTTTATCAGAAGTCAGTGTTTGAGCGTCCCAAATGAGAGTATTGTTGCGCCTTTTCCTCATCGCTACACTGGAAATGACCCCGTAGAACATTGTAAACAGAGTTATTTTTACGTCGTAATAGTTAGAAATCGGCAGAGATTAATCCTATTTGTCGTCCCACGCGTTTCTGCAATCACGAAGTAAATGTATTTCACAAGGCGAAATCGCAACATCGCTTATTTCGCGTTTTCGAAATCATCCTGCGTCATTCATTCCTACCTTCGCTTTGTACTTACATACGATTACATTGTGTTTATTATTGTCTTCGAATGAAATGCTAAAACAGTTTATTGGTGTCGGTGTCGCCATACCGGACATGCAATAGTCGCATCTGTGTCTGCATTAAGGTATTTTGTTAATTAACCACACAAACTATTAAAAGTCGATATTCATTAGTCCGTGCTAATACACAGTTACTGTTGTGTACTAACTAGTTTGTTTGAACAAGTTACGCTGTGAACGAGCCAGAGACAAACGCGCTTGTTTCGACTGTTGTGCAAACCACATTATGAAATGGAGCGTAAGGACCAGCAGTTTAATGCATTGCGATAACTATGCAAAACGTTATGTGCCTAAGCGATACTGTTACAAAATGACAAACAAAAGGTTTTCGGGCGCCTCAGCCGCCGCATATAAAATTAAACTATTGAATAAATTGCCATACATTTGCACCACTCCCCAGATCCAATAGTTAACCAACTGTTTCAGTAATGCGGCTGGCATTGCCTCGGCAGTTCGCAATCGTCCACTCCATTCGCTACATATCGCAAGCTCTTGCGTCGCCACTCGCCGACGAGCGGGCATAGCTTTCATGATTAATCATCGTTCTAATTTCCACTGCCTGTATTGCAACCCTTACGATGTGCCAACTGCTCTCAGCGTAACAAAGCGCTTGCGTGCGAGCATTCATCTCGCACCTTTTGCACTTCCGATCCACAATAATGAGGAGGAAACGAAGGCGGAGTGAAACAATCGTCGATTCCGCCGGAAACTGCGCGGCCGCATACGGATGCGGACTTACTCTTTTTATTTATCGGCCGATCTAGACCGCATCTGTCAGCGACATAATATATGGTACAGCTGCCCTTTATGGCGATGTCGTTACACAGCCTCCGCAGTGACGCGGCGGGCACGCGCACCTGTCGCCAGGTGTCGCACACACGCATCACCGCAGCGTTTGTTTATGAAATGCAGTAGATATCGCTTTTTGCGGTGTTACGTGCATCGTTAGCGTGAAAGCCATCGTCGTAACTAATCACAGCCTGTCGCCCGATAATCTTATTTTTTCTTTGTACACGTAATAGTAGTGTAATGACGATGATTACTCGTCCGCGATGTGGGAGCACCAGCTTTTTACTCGCACGTTTCCCAACACTTGGAAAAGTCGGTTTAAAACGTAACAACGAGTTATGAAAGTGAATACGCAAACGTTCTAGTGAGCCGGTTACCGGACTATTCCTCGTGTAATATCCTGCATAGACTTCTTAGTTTCGAATAGATAATAATTATCAGCATTACGCTATATATTGCGACATTTGGGTACCGTAGGACGACCGATCTCTAAACGACCCGTGTCGAGCGTGTCTAACAAATGGCCCTTGAAGATGATGGGTACTGATGATGAGTGTCGGTGTTTTTCTCTGGCCTAGAGTCCTTGCACGTGTGATATGTCGACCAGCGCTGTATTTCGAAACGGACAACGCAGTTATATCGGGAAGGAGTCAATGAACGGAAGTGTTTCACGAGTGTGACATGCGGCGCGTTTTATCACGAGTTGCGCAACGGTGGGCTTGCCCAATCGAGCCACACGCGGAACACTACTGTTGTCTGTTTTGCTAAGCGGCTCGTGGCTCTGCGGTCGCAGGAGTCTGCAGGAATCTTGTTAACGCGTCTGTTGCAAGCTGTGCGGTTTGGTCGTGGAGCCGGGGGTCGATGTACGCTTTCTACGTTGTCTTTCTCTAGCAGTGCTGGCGCAGTGCGGGCGTGCGATTGCAAAACGCCGCTGAGGTCGCGCTTTCTTCGTTCGCGACGCCCGCTCGGAGAAATTGTTGCGACACGGAGCTCGTACACCGACCCCGCGTTAGAAAGTCGACCGCTCACCGGATTTAACACGACGCCGCGTAACGGTGTAATTGCAACCATTCGAGACGGAATTCGACGAGATTTTGGATACTTTTTGCGCACGCATTTCATCCGCTTTCTTTCCTTATGCAATCGTCACGTAATAGAGGCGCGCGGGTCATCAACCGGTATCGTTCGTTTCGTAAACGTCGCCGAGCGTGGAGAACACGGGATGGTTTACAATTGGGCAATTGCGTGCGGCATCGGTTCTGCGTTTGCGCAACGGGCTCTGGAGTGGCGCCCGTTCCGCAGTCTGCGCATTGCAACACGGGATTATTTCTGCGGAGGCGCTTGGACCGCCGCCCGAACTTGCAACATGCCATATCGCAACGCGGCTCATAATCCACGCCATTGTGACACGCGGCCGTGCGCGGACGCCGCCCGCCTGCCAAATACGGCCGCAACGCAACCGCCACTCGATCTCCTTCTCCTTACTTCATCGAGCATTGCTGCCGATGAAATGTCACCGATGCGACATCTCGTCTACGTTCGAGCGACTATCGACGCTCAGCTAGGCCGTTCGCCATTGTCACTGCATTCGATTTTAAAACTAAAACAATTTTGCAACCGATGTTCACATTAGCGTTTTCGCAAGCGGCCCAGCGCAGCGCTCGGTTTCAAAACTGAGTTCGACTTGCGTTATCGGTGCTCCGATAAAGCGAATGGTGCCGCGCGCTTTTGAGACCTATATTTTGGCATATAATTATGTATGCAGTCCTCTAACGATAAAGGCTGTCACGGTAAAAATTCTGCATAAAGCGTATGAGTCACGCTTAAAGCTCGAGATAAGGTGGGCTCCCACCGTTCGGTGGTTCGATTCCGAAGCTATTATCAATCAGGTTTCACGAAACATCCGCAGTTGCACAACCGCACGCACCGACATATAATTGGGCATGGTCGGGATGGTTTCCCAACGTATCCCGACGGCATCTCCGTGGTGTGGCAATGGCATCGCTTACGACATCACATGTCCCTACAATGCGGGTTACGAAAATCTGTGACTAACCGCCGCGCTGCGCCTGCGCACCGTAGTCTGTAGGGCTCCGAAACTACTGATATCGAGCGTTCCACATAGAATTAAATATGGTCGACTATTAAAACATTGGCTTTCGCAATGCGCGCAAGTGACATATCTGCTCCGTTTTGTATAGTACAGTGGCGTGTGAAGCGTTTCCTCAGTTGCGCAAGTATTCGTCATACAGCGGCGATACAAACTCGAGCAGGAAGTGCATGCATGTGTGGTGCATCTGCGCTCGATGCCTGCCATTGTTAGTTACGAAACTGTCAGGGTTGAGTTGTGCAATGGCCGCGCTTGCGAAACGTGCCGCATCCCGCTAATTGTGCCATCTCCCACATCACATCACTGCTCCACATGCTAACGCGGTACCGATTAATACCACACGTACACAGCGATCAATCATAATAAACCACGTGCGACATAGTACATCGACATTAAACGACCACTTTATTACCACACAAGCATAATCATCGATGAGCTACATAAACTCAAACTTGACCAAGAAATGTTAAGGAGAACGTTCCCCAGTTACAAACTCGTAATTTTAACGAAATATTTCGTTAACACAGTTGCGAAGTTGTAAACGTGAGTCTCTTTAGTAATAGAGACTGTTAGTTTCGAATAGGTACGTCACGAATTTACGACTACGTGGGATTTGGGGGTAGTGAGCCAGGCGAGTGTGCGTGATCAGGGCATAGGCACAACCCTGTGCGTTGCAGGCGTTGCGTAAATCTGACGGTTGTCCTTTCGCCCGCAGCGGTGCGGTGGCGGCGGGCCCGCGCTCGCGTCCGAGACACCGCGAGAATCCTTGGAGGCCACCGCTCGGAACACGCTCGGAAATCCGGCCAACCTTCCGACCGCGTTACGACACCGTATAACTTATTTACACGTTGCGAAATTCGAATCGATTGCAACTGCAGACATCGCACTTTAGCCTTGCCGTTGTAGGGATTTAATTAGGATCAGTTGCGCAGTCGCGAGGCCTAAACGGATACGAGGACGCCCTCCAGACTCGGCTCCGCTCACTGATGGATTACAAAAAAGGTCCGGAGAGTGCAGTTGCAGGGTGACGTCACGCGTTTCGTCAGCTAGTTCCCACAGCGGATCTGTTGCTACACAGCGAGCGCACGTGCTCCGCCACGCACGACCCATCCTCGCTAGCACTCATCATGCATCCCACATACTCCAATATATTTGCCCCTTGGACTCTACACCGAGACGTTACACTAATTCGCAAGGTGCCTAGCCGTAATATTTCATTTGATAACCGGCCTCTGTTGCGACAGTCTTAACGAGAGTAACCTTTAGCGGGAGCGAACCGCTCCATATTGTCACGACACGATCACTTAGTTAAATGTGTTCATAATAAATAGCTATCGTTTATCTGACATCTAGAAGTATTGCATTTGCAAAGCGTTATTAATATCGCGCTACGGTCTAATATCCTCGGCGCTGGTTGCCAGTGAGATCTCCTCGAGCCGTCAATTCCGAGTCTTGCGCACGTCCGCAGACTATTTGTCAAACAACTGAGACCGCAACTTGCAGGTTTTGTAACAGCGCTCTGAGCAAACTTGATATTTATTACCTTCAGCTTTCGGAATACGCACGGCCTATCGAAACTTACATGTTTCCTCACGATCGCTCCGTGTCGACATTTTCAAACTCATACCATTATAGGGTTCGGGATGTATAAATAGCCCAGGCGCTCGTCTTGGAATCGGTTAGGCTCACCGATCCCTCTATTATTACTAAACCGGCTAAAAATATCACATGTATGTGTGCATTTAAACATGTTGATTTTGCTGCCATCGAACCGCCCACCGCGCACCTGTCCTGCCCGTCTTACCTTAACCTCGCACAGCGAGTATTTTTTAAATAAAATATAACTAGCCCATTCGTTGGGATATTTGAACAGAGTGCGGCAGTACTAAGTACATATTTGCTGTGCTGGCACAATGCTGCCAACGCAGTATAGGCTCGATGCGTTCCCATGAAACCGAAGATCGACAAGTCCCGTTGTCGCCCGATCGGGGTTAGTTTACATTCAATCATACACGACGCAGCCGGTGTAATGTTTCCAACTGTGCATTTAATAATGCATTTCGAAACGATGCGGCCGCTCTGTGAAATACGAGGTCGCGCACGGTGCGCCTAAAGCCCGCGATGTGATGAAACAAAACCTATTGCATCACCGAACAGCTTTATGGCGAAGCTATGTAATTATTTACATGACATTATTGTTGCATATGCACCGATACGGGGCCTCGTATCCCGGTACATTTTGCAACGTTCACACGAACGCACATTTTAATGTATGACGCTTTAATAAAATAATTAGCGGAGCGCACGAATCGCTAATAGTGCACCGACAAAGCTTTGTGCACAAAGGGATCCATTTCGGACGAGTGCGTATCTCGCCTGTGTATTATAGGCAAACGTTCGCGATTTATATGGGTCACTGGGCATGCACGTCAAACGCACGCGACATGACAATGTGGCTGGCTAAATGGGCTCAATTGCGATGCGAGATGTATTATGCTCAATACAACTTACAAAACGTACATGAATCTAAATGCATATTCCTTTTTGTTACAGGACGACGTTAAAATTAGAGTCGTTAGAAGACGCAGTTGTACTCGACGATCCTGAGGATGACTTACTTCAGGACAAGAGAGGATGCCCCGCGTACGTGTCACCTGAAATCTTAAGAGCACATCGGACGTACTCCGGCAGGGCGGCGGACATGTGGTCACTCGGAGTCATACTGTACACTATGCTCGTCGGAAGGTGCGTATCTATTGCCAACTTATTACTAAATGAAACGACTTAATTATCTAACCAAAACAAAATTTGGGCATAATGAACGCGATCGCGAAGGGCGCCAGGATGCACGAGGTGGGCGTCTTCACCTGCTAGGCGTGGGACTTACCGTTTTTAGAGATCGCAAGGGTCGCGGCGACCGTTGGCGACGACGCATCGTGGGGATGATCACCTGTCGGCCGTTACGCGCCAACGGCCAACAATTATATCACCCACATATAAATGATGCTCGTGAAATCTTCGCCGCACCTGCCGCGGTCATGTGGCGAAGACGTTGCTACCCCCACCTCCGACGCACCTGCCGTTCGCGAGAACCTTTGTTTTCTACTTTTTTTCCGACTCCCGCACCCGTAATTTATAATACGAAATTCGGGATTTGGCCGCAATCGCCGGCATCACCTGTCGCCGGAAGGGTTCCAGCGTACCTGAGTTTTTGTTTTGGCGCAGCTGCCCTTTCTAAATGACAATCGGATCGCTATTAATTGGGACCGTGCTTTGTAAAAACATAACAATTTGGGACTCGACTCTCGGTCGATTTTAATGACCGGCTCTTATCTTTTTAAAACTCGATAAGCGTGTTTTTGCGGACTTTTTGTACTTTTGAATTAGAAATCTCTTCAGACACAACTCTAATTTGGATAATTATATTAGCGAAATGTTTCTTTTGTTTTAGGTATCCATTCAATGACTCAGAGCACGCATCGCTGTTCGCGAAGATATCGCGGGGGTACTTCGTGGTCCCGGAGTGCCTGTCGTCGCGCGGCAAGTGCCTGATCCGCTCGCTGCTGCGGCGCGAGGCGGGCGAGCGGCTGAGCGCGGCCGACGTGCTGCGGCACCCGTGGCTGGCGCGCGACCCTCGCAACGAGCTTCCTCCGCGAGCCCAAGCCTCGCACGACCGCCTCGTGCCTGACGTGGACCTGGACGACGACTGCGTGTAGTCACCCACACTTCACCCCTGACCCGGTGCTGGCATCGGGATCCATTCCTTCGTCGCCTCGCTCCCGCAATAGTCTCCGAGCGCGCACCTCGCCCGTTACTTCAAATTTATTTATGAATTATCTTAAGTTATTCCGGCCTTTAGGCTTGCGGTTGCGCTCACTGAAATAGTCCTAGCTGTTCATCGTTCGAATGTCCAATTTTCAGTAGAAGTATCCAAAGCCAAATATAAGTCTCTGTCGAGATTTTAATTTAGTGATTAGGATCCAAAGTGGGATCAAGCGGCCGGGCGGCTGGTCCGTGCCGGCCGCAACAACTTATTTATAAAAGTGGAAGCTGGACGTGGAGAGCGATGAGGGTTTCGGCTCTGGTCGCGACCCTGGCCGGCTTCCATAGCTGTGGTATAGTCGTAACGTTCATAATGACAGAATAAGTGAGACTGATATCGCGTTCTTTGGTTGCAACGAAGCGATACTGTAGTAGTGAATGTTCGCTCCGGACCCCGTCCATCGTCTGGAATGAGTTATTTATATGAAGCATTCTGTTAACTATTACGTTAATTCCTCGTAAGCCTAATGTATAATATCAATTTCACATCAATATAGACGGTATATTGCATTGAAGTTGTCGCGGTAGTGTTAGGTAAATGACCTATGTATATTTTGTATTTATATAAAGTTATATCGTGTAATTGTGATCTCCACCGATGTTATTTAACGATTACTTGATTGCCATTATGTTGTTACGCAGAAGTGATATTTCTTTTGTTGCACAACGTTCAGTTGCTTCCATCATAGAGTTATTTTGATTATTATATTTTGGTTATAAATCGTGATTATTCGACTAATCGGCATACGAAATTATTATTTTGTTATTATATTCAACCGAAATTATGTTTGATATAAAAATATATACGCACCTTGTACCGGAGATGGTCGTAGAATTTGGTATGTGCCATTTATTTAATTTAACGTTATTTATTGTTGTTGTAATGTACGGTGTGAAGAAGACGGCACTCTCTTCCTATTGCTAAATTATTTTTCCATTTGGTACTTGGTGTTGAGTTTTTATTTTGATCCAAATTTTGAGATCAATTTTTAGTTTTTATTGTAATAAAATTGTTTCAAATCAATCAGTAGTGTTATCATATCAAAAAATTGTTGAGTTTCATCAATTAGTTCTTATTAATTTCTCTTTTTTTTTGTTCGGGATTTATTTTGTGATTCGTTCAGTTGAAGTAGTCAAGTCTTTCATAATCAATGAAAGTGTGTTGTACAATAGTAGCCTACTATGTAAAATAAACTATTACTACTTTAATTTATACAAACTGTAAATAATGATAAGGTATATTATAAGGAATATCAAAAAAAGAAAGAGATAGAGGGAATAAAATAATATAGAAAAAATATCTTCCTTTGATTTTTCACAACCCTATATACCTACCCTATACCATACAAGATGAACAATATTAAATACATATTACTTATAAACAAATAAACTTCGTAAGTTTGTACTTTTAATTTACTGTTTAATGATACATTTTATATTATCCATACAAAAATTAAGATAAAATCAATTACAATGTAAGTATAGAAGTTATGGGTAAGTATTAATTTTGTTCTTCTGCTTCTATCAGTGACTGTACCTTGAACACAAGCTGAAAATAATGACAGACAAATCAAAATATTTGCTTGGCTAGCTTAACGAGCGCAAGACAGATTTCTGTCGTTTTTACAAAAACGCGACAAAATCTATATCGTGCTTGTTATGCTAGCCCCTTTGGGAGACAATAGAGAAGTTGACTGTCAAATGGTTCCATAGACAAACACCCTTATTTCCAAACATTTTGGCTCATGTTAATTATGATAAAATAGGATTCATATTACAAAATTTGTACCAAAAAATAGCATTTGAATTTGATTCAATCATAATCGACATCAAACGTAATAAGGGGGAGCGACATCTGGAGGCTTAGGTTTCAGTAATCTCGTCCATTCCGATTCCTATATTAGGAATAACTCGATTATCGAGATTTTAGTTACCTATGAAAAGACTACTTATCAAAAGTAATAAGTTTTTTTGGCAGTAAATTAAAAACCAGGGCCCTAGACAAGCGGCAGTGCATGCAGCGTTAAATACGAATAGATAACGGAACTCTGGGTGATAGCTCATTCAGCGGCATACGACAGAGGCGGAGATAGGACCTCTTGCTCGCACTTAGCGTTGCGTTATCTATTCGAACATAACCGTTGCCGTTTGTATAGAAGGACAGCTCTTAATCTAGTTCTATAAGCGCGATATTTTACAATAGACTTACATGGGGAATTACTCAAAACAAAGAACGGTTATCTAGACAGGTAATACCTTTATCAAGACTATTTTAGTACAATCTAGATATTTGCCAAAAAGCCAAATTTAACAGGATATAATAGATAAGATTAAAGTACATAAGTACTTGTAAATAAAGAGTTAGGTAATTACATTATTCAAATATTATATCGGTTGGCGTCACGGTCTGGTGCCATACTACTCTGTGGCCATACTGTCCATAGTATAATTTATAGCGCCATATTTGGTTATGTACCTAGAGGTGTTTTACATCCCAATCTCTTGCCAGATCTGTCAGTCTCATTCTGTTTCATCAGGCGCGGATCCAGCCTTGTGGGCACTGTGGGCATGCCCACAACCGAAATAGACTTGTTACATCACACTTACATAGTCTATATATTGCATAGATTCTTAAAAGGCTAAAGTTTCTTAGCTTTTAAAGATAAAACTTGAAAAGTAGACACCTGCGGCGCTCTCAGCATTGGGCCCTGCTAATAACTTATCGTAGTGGGTGGTATTATAATTCTGTATTATAGAGCGCTTAAAACGCTGTATGAATGACAATTGACACTACTTACCCTATGAAGCACGGCAAGCGGTCTCCCATCCAAAGGCTGACCGGGCTAAATATGCTTTACCTTACTGCTCGTTATTAGCGACAGCAAAGTGCGCCATAATAAACGGCACATATAAATAAACAAGTTCGCGGCGCGGCGTAAAGCTCATTCAGGCTCGTCTGTGAAAATTGACTTTTTCGTATCCCAGTGGCTTCTAACTCGGGCGTAAGAATTGATCATTTGAGCAGTGTCTGACGTCAATGCATAGGTTATTGACGTCACAACGCTCAGGGCGTCTTTCTCGACCTTAATATACCTAAGTATTTTATAGACATGTTATGTTACTACAGGTTTTTAGATTATTGATTCGTAACGTAACAGATGTGCCGAATGGCAAAAAACGGCACCCTTATGGATTCGTCATGTCTGTCCGTCCGTATGTCACAGCCACTTTTTTCCGTAACTATAAGAGCTATAGGGGCGAATCGGATCAATTTTTGTTTGAGGATTCAAAATTCATACTAAAATGTTATTTATATAACTTTTATTGATAAAATGGTAATCAGTAACAATCCAGCTACACACTAAACATTTTATAACTTAAATCGTGCTTAAATTCTTCGAAATAATAGAAGAAAACATAAAAGGCAGAAATATCCGATTCACCCCAATTCTCGGGGCGAATAGGATCATCCATAAAATGACTTAAATAAAGTTTTCTTAAGACTTATAATCTTTGGAATCATTAATAAAATTTAAATAATATGTAATATGATCAATCTTAATTACTAGCACATAAATCACATATATATAAGGACCTTTTTCCCTCCCGTATCAGCACATTTTTCGTGGTACCATTCCTTACGGGCATGGCACTGAATCCAATCCTCTGGTGGTGAATGAATGAACTGTTCTGAGCAGTAAATACAATGCCAATCTCTCTGTTTTGCAGACGAACCTTTGGCTTTTTTTCCAGGCGTACCCTAATTTTTTTCTTTACATATTCTTTATCTTCAGTCTTCTTCTTTTTTTCCACAATTGTTTTGTTTGTCATAAGTTCATTCTTAGCATCTTTCTCTAGAAGATTAATCTTACTCTGAGGTGATATCAAAGTCTTAAGGACACCTCTGGAAAAAGAGACTCTTCTTTGTAAACTCATGTATGGTAAATCATAAATCTCAGCAGCTCGACGTAAGGATAACTTTTTAACCTCTTTTACTTTATTTGCAGATTTCCTCGTTTTTTCTTGAGACCATTCTCCTGCATTGGTCTTTTTTTTGTACGTGCGAACCATCTATGAAGAAATAAAATGCATAATTAACATTAAATATAAAATAAAATTTTATGAAAAAGTGATCCGATTCACCCTCGATGACCCGATCCGAATAACCCCATGTTAAAGACTTTTGAAATAAATATTTTCTACATTAACCTATAACATTGTGCTTTAAAACTAAAATGTTTTCTAAAATAGTCCCCCTCTCAATCAATATAAAGCAAATAATTCAACATTTTTAAACAAATCCTTTGAATTACATAAATAAATAATAAGTACGTACCTTAGATGAGCGCCACAATTCTACCACACACAAAAACTAACTCACTGGTGAGACGCGCCGGCACTGATGTACTAGTCGAAACAAAACATTGCCATTGGCGGGAGGTGCGGGCAGGGTGCGGGTCGTAAGACCCCAGACGCATTCGTTCCTTTTTATTGCGTTATTTAAAATATTTACAAATCTCTTATTTTGATCCGATTCACCCATTGATCCGATTCGCCTCGGTGTACCCTACTGTGGAAACTTGGTAAGTAGATGTATTCGGTGAACCGCATTAAGATTTTCATACAAAAATAGAAAAAAAAACAATAAATTTTTGGGGTTCCCCATACTTAGAACTAAACTCAATTGTTTTTTTCATCAAACCCATACGTGTGGGGTATGGATAGGTCTTCGAAAATGATATATAAAGGAATTTAATAAAAAAAAAACTATACTTAATAGTTTGCGCGAGAGACGCTTCCAAAGTGGAAAAATATGTTGCCCCCCCCCCCCCCCCTAATAAAATGATGTAACTACATTACCATGCAAACTTCCACCGAAAATTGGTTTGAACGAGATCTAATAATTAGTTTATTTTTAATACGTTATAAATCGTAAACCGCATTTTACCTTTAATTCAATCAACTCCAATATAATAAAGAAAAACATTTATTTAGATTTATAGTGGTACGGAACCCTACGTGCGCGAGTCCGACTCGCACTTGGCTGGTTTTTAAGAATCAGTAACAGAATCCATTCCCATAGTTTTTACTTAAAAAAATAGTTTTTCGAACAATTTAAACATTAAACGAAGTCAGTCTTCTTCTTCTTCGTCGTGTCGATGGCTGAGTCAAATTTTACCCTGACTAGCCATCGTGGTGAAAGGATTAGCCAATTCGCTTTGGAGAGCTCGCGAATTGCCCAGGGTGCGCCGGACGTAGGGAATTGTTGTGTACGTCACTCGGGGAGGCTCCTTTCATGCACCCAGTCAGTTCGACAAACGTGAATTTACGTATTTTTCTTTGTATTGTATTGTATTGTATTGTATTCCCTGAAATATTCGAAAAGTCGTTCTTTCTTCTTATTCACTTTAAAATATTGTAAAGATCTAATTAATGGCAGTTGGCGAAAAACGTATGCCTGTCTACCGTTTCAGATATTATCTTTGTAGATAAGTACCTATTCTAAAAATATAGTTGGCTCTAGTAGCTTTTGTAGATACTTGTTCAAAGTAGTGCAAATTAAGAAATAAATATGCGAACCAAACAACGCCTGCAAAAAAAGTACATCATGTAATTTAGATATAATGTTTTTTTTATTCTGGAACATGGCAAATTCTTACATAACTGAATTTGTTGACAAACACACCCTTAGTAAAGCCAGTGGGTGTAATACGTCGCGTAGTACACTTGAAGTTACTTCACCTACTTTTACCGCCTACATCTCGAGCCTTTTCACGTTGCAATAGAATGTATACACTAGAAACTAGAAAGACCTTTCACTGCCAAGGTGCGAACAGCTGTGTGTGGTCAGGTGATTGACATCAAAATAGTATTAATGAAACAGATTGTTATCTAACACTTAATTCATATTTTTATTTTTAACCGACTTCAAAAAAAGGAGGACGTTCTCAATTCGGTTGTTTTTTTTTTTTTTTTTTTTTTTTATGTTTGTTCACCGATTACTCGAAGACGCCTGGACCGATTCGAGAAATTCTTTTTTTGTTTGAAAGGATATACTTGTCATGTGGTCCCATTTTTTCCAGTCACGTTCTGATGATGGGATCTTAGAGAAATCGAGGGCAACCCTCAAATTTAAAAGGCTTCTATATTGTTTTTTGTATATTATCTAAAGCTACTTGGATATTTGCATCTAGTAGTCAGCATTTTATGTTGCTGAGCTGATGCTGGAAGGTACAACTCCTTAACAGTTAGGAGTACGGGGATAATTCTTTAAATATAGGCTCCTTGAGGCCGATTACTGTATTCTTTCAAGTTATACACAGATGAGGCGAGACGTTGAATATTACTTATGTATATTCATAATTATGAGGTCATGATTTGATGATGGGATCCTAGAGAAATCATGGGTAGGTAACCCTCAAATTTCAAAGGCTTCTATATTGTTTTTCGTATATTACCTAAAACTACTTGGATATTTGCATTTTAAGTTGCAGAGCTGATGCTGGAAGGTACAACTCCTCAATGGTTAGGAGTACGGGGATTATTATTAATAAGATTTCCGTCTCGAGTAACCGTCGTCTCCTCATTCGAGAAACATTCTTGCTCGGTCTACCCATCACTTAAAATCGTAAAATAAAATAATTTTTAACAAAAAAAAAACCGACTTCAAAAAGTAGGTAAACTAAAAAGCATAAAATAAATTTACTTCGCACAAAATAATACGTTTTTTCATTTAGTTAAATAGAAATAATTAAATAATTATTTTATAATTCTGAAGTCGGTGCCAAGAAAACAATAACTCTGTAGATTGTCTTAGATAATAACAATCTTTCTAACAACTATTTTCTGACTGAATATTAGTTCTTAATTATCCGATTTACTTGGCACCGACTTCAGAATTATAAAATAATTATTTAATTATTTCTATTTAACTAAATGAAAAAACGTATTATTTTGTGCGAAGTAAATTTATTTTATGCTTTTTAGTTTACCTACTATTTGAAGTCGGTTTTTTTTTCACGTAACATAACATATTAATATACGGTGGAAGTAGTAGGGCTGTTGTTAGCGAGCCCATAAATGTAAGCAACACCGCTTAATCTATAAACGGTTGATTTGTATACCTTTTTGGTAAAATGTAGCGAACTTAATTTATTAAAAGATCTTTTGTAAAATAATACCTACATTTACAAATAAAGAATATTTCTATTTATATTTCTAAACAATATTGCTCGCACTACTGTTGTGTTGGTTGTACGTACGTCAGTAGAACGTAAGCCTATATTCTTAATCGATTCGAAGATTTTTGGGTACAAACAAACAAACAAAAATCTTTTGCTCATATATAATTACTAAAGATTTATAATATAAATATAGTTCGGTTTTATCTAGATTTAATTATTGTAAAGTTCTAGTCGTGTTTCCTACAATATGACATGTTAATTCTATCAGTAAATTATATATTAAAAGTATCGAATGTTAATGATACTAATCCGAAGTTTTTGGACAAGATTGAACAGAAATTGGTTGCTTCACAGCCACTGAGCAAATAACATCACGCCTATATTTCCCAAGAGGATCAAGATGAGCGGCTGCGGACGGAGGTATTATCTACCTACATATCTATAAATAAATAAATATCACACAACGCCATCTAGTCCCAAACTAAGCGGAGCTTGTACTATGGGTAATAGAATAACTGGTACTTATAATATACTTTTCTTTTGTAAATACATACGTATTATACATAGAAACGTCCAGTCCAAGACAAACCTTCATGTTCTTGACACAAAGCTTTGTCTTGAGCGGAAATCGAACCCGCGATCTGTGCGTCACAGGCATCATGTACACTACCAACTCCGCCATCCTATTATGTTTGCAATTTTGGAACCCACATAATTCATCGAACGTGATACGTGAGCCTATGTATTACTATCTATCGGCCACGATATTGATATCTTTCAGACTCTGTAGTACCTACTACTGATAATTTCCAGAAGGAACCATTTCAAAAATAATCAAACCCGCGACTACTTAACTCGGCAGTGACACGCATACGAATACAGTATTGCTAGACCAGGCTGTCTACTTATCTACTTTCGTTACCTATAACAAACTTGTTCCACAGAAGTTAAGAACCCTTATTAAATCAACTTACCGAATCCTAATATACAAAGACTGGTTGACCATTTCTACCTATTTCTTACGTAAAGCTGCAGGTCGATGCAACGTTAGGTCGTTTGAAAAGTCTGATATTCTGGTTCACAGTTACGTAGCTAGAAATGCTAGAATTAACATGGTTAGTTAACAATAGCGACGCGTAACACTCGATCATCGGGTTTCAGTTTTAGCCGAGCATTGTTAGGTAACATCCTTACATCATAATCGTATTATAGACGCATCGATGCCACTGTTCATATCTAGGTATGGATACATACGATAACATAATTCTTCTTTGTCGTGTCGATAGCTGAGTCAAATTTTATGATAACATAATATTATCTGCCTTTTACCCATAGCACAGAGACAATGTAATGCCATGTGTCCAGTGTCGCCAGTCCATTGTGTCTTCTTTACCCCATTTTACCTCATTTTCTTTCTCAATATCAGTCATACATTTTCACGTCCATTTTGTTTGTGGACTTCATTGTCCTGCCATTTCTGACGGCACTTATGTATGTACTCTTATCAGGCCCGTGTATATCTCCCGAAGGCGGCCACGTCCAGTACTTCCAGCCACATCTACATTGTATACCATTAAGTATCACCTGTCTAGTTGCATTCACCTGAAATTTATTTTAAAGACAACAAGAATTGTATGTTTTTGTTTAGGATCGTAATTATAATATAATATAAATATTATCATAATAAGGAGCTCGTGGCTTAGTCGAAGCCTCGCGGACCCATCAATCTTGCAGTTTATGCAATTTAACCGCGATCGGTCGTGGATGGGACCATCTTAACATAACTTTGTTTTCCTCCATGCCTCAGGACAGCAGGTTAAGGCGTCGGTTTCGGTTACCGTTTAAAGATCTGTGGTACCTAGTCGTTACGGGAAGTCAGAGGCCAAAAAGTCTGCTGGCAGTCGCTCCGCGTAAAATACTGATATCCAGCTTAATCGACATTTACTGGTGGTAGAGCTCTTGTGAACGAGCTCGAGGGCGGCAGTCTCACCTTTAACCTGCCGCCAAATAGTAGTGCTTCCATTACTGTGTTCCGGTTTGGTGGTGAGATCAGGCCCTGAAATTACTGGCACTTGAGGCATAACACCGTAGTCCTCAGCTGCAGCGACGCATCTATAATCTGCTTTTGTGGATTGTTGATGTCCATGGGCTGTACTCCACTTACCATCAGGTGGACTACACGTTCGTTCGCTGTGGGCGTAGTATACAAAAGAAAAAAAAAAAAGACTAGAAAGAAGCCGACCCCAATGTATTTGGGCAAAGCCTCGAAAGAACATTAATTATTATTATATTACTTTCTTCTGTTATCGTTATGTAGGTAGATATCAAGCAGCTATAGACAACCTAATTCGCTGCAAATGCTTTCTATAATATCTACTCTATTGTTTTGATAAAATAATATCTAATCATGAACAAGTGGAAAACGTGACTTTGGGCGCATAAGCCACTTTTTTCGCAGCCCAAATCGCTCACAATTTAACAAATACCTAATAAAATAATGCCTCTATCAGTAGATAAACTATTCTATTTAAGAAAATAAGCATATTTGTATTGTCTAGAAAAAAAATAACTCAATATTCTTAAACTGGATTATGGTACCTAAATAAAGAACGCCGCACGGCGATCAGTCATTAGATATTCAAAGATTCATTTATTTTGTTATTATTTAATTTTATTTTAAATGTTCAGTTAATAACTATAATAGCAACGTCCCGAAATAAATTATTTATTTCTTTGATGAATCAGTTAATATCCTCTCCCTCATGCCAACGTTGTCTATACGTATTAAATTCATGAAATCCAATGAAGCTTGCTGCGGTAACAAGAATCAAGGATAAATAGAGTGATTAAATTCATGTTAAATTACATTTGCAATTAGTGTTTAACCTCAGCTTCAAGGACATAATACTTGAAATGCACTGATATGAATTTATTTGGAATCTTCGATGAATTTTAGCTATTAACGACACCATCAATCATTAACAGATTGAAGTCCTTTCCCCCAATCCACGCCGCGCGGGGACTTAAACTTAATTTACTTTTTATGTAGGTAATAAGTTCTTACCTATGTTTTTAAGTAATTTTTAGGGTCTTAATACCATAGTAAAAATCTATTTTTACTATGTTAATACTCTGCTTAAACATTATTTTCGTATACCTTTACTTTTAGTTTACTTTACTGTTCACACAACAATATTCAAATTTCTCATAGCAGACATATGCACACATATACAAACATAACTTCATGCCTATATCACCCAGAAGGGTGTGGCAGAGGTGTACAACACCCACACTTCACCTGTTATGATTAGGTCCCATGGGATAGGGGATAAACCTATCGCCATCTACCACGCACAATTCCAACTCCGCGCTGCTATTGTGAATTTCTTAACGGAATGTTCACAAATAACACTGCCCGACCAGGGAATCGAACCCGAGACCTCGTGGTGAGAGGTGCCTCTCACCACGAGGTCTCGGGTTCGATCTACGGATTCTACGCTAACCACTACCTTTACCATCGGACCATTAAGGTAGTTATATATTTCTTAATTTTATCACAATGATTGTTTATTGTAAGTATTTTTTATTTATAGGCAGTCTGGCAGACGACATAATAAACTGATAAGCTTATATTATCCTAAAGATATGAAAGATTCGATATGTACAGTGGGCCAACGAGTTAGCTTATAGCTATGCAGGGCAAAAACTTTTAAGTCATTGTAAAGACTTACTACCTACACCAGTTATAGATTAGTGAGTTACATATATCTAAATAGTGGGTATATATATATTACACTTATTACATATGTTATTCACACATACATATCTATTGCAGTCAGTTTGCACCATGGCATCAAGCCTGTTCCTCAAAAACGGCAAGGCCGCAGTGAATTATTCTAACTGTTTAAGTGCACTAAAAGAGAATACCTACGTAGATTCCGTGCTGAAAATTTTCTGACAGAAAAATTACAAATGAAAATGAAACTTGCCTTACCCGTGAATCGAACCTGTAACCACTCGATTGACTCCATCAGTAGTCGAATACCACTAGACCAAACATAGCAGTGACATAAAACCTAAACTGGTGAAGTGTGTTAAGCCTCGCCCTCTGTCATATCTTTTACTGGTGGTAGAGCTCTTGTGAATGAGCTCGAGGGCGGCAGCACCACCGTCTCACCTTTAACCTGCCGCCAAATAGTAGTGCTTCCATTACTGTGTTCCGGTTTAGTGGTGAGATCAGGCCCTGAAATTACTGGCACATGGCACATAACACCGTAGTCCTCAGCTGCAGCGACGCATCTATAATCTGCTTTTGTGGATTGTTGATGTCCATGGGCTGTACTCCACTTACCATCAGGTGGACTACACGTTCGTTCGCTGTGGGCGTAGTATAAAAAAAAAACCTTTCTGGGTAATATAGGCGTGATGTTATGTGTAAAAGCTATACACAATTTAATGTTCCTTAGCAGTTTTGCAGTGTCCATCCGAGTCGACTGTCACTTGACTGAGATGGACGCTGCAAAGGAACATAAAATGTGCCGACTTGCCTTGTCCCTTTTATGAATTATTTATAAAGATGGTGCACATGAGTTTCTCACCAGCTCTTCTCATGATGCAATACCCATCGGAGCTGGTACTTGGATTGATTTTAATTCAAATTTCTAAGTTGAATTAAAGTCAATCTAAGCCCCGGTGTCAAATCATTTTATTACAATTACAATAAGTATTATAATTTAGTTAGGTAAGTTTTATTTTAATTTTATAATTTTTGTATTTTGATGGTTGTTTTGACGTGTTCAACCGCCCCTTGGGGCCCATGGAAATAAATGATTTGATAAAGATACAGATGAATATTAACGAATGTTATGGTAATGTAATAAAATAAAGGCGATAGCCGAGTCCGTAGACTGCGAAGTCAAAGGTCTCGGATTGGAAACCACGGCACCCACCTCTATCAAAAAAACGTCAAGTTACGTCTTTTCGAAAATTTGTGTATTTATCATATAAATTATCGCTCGAGCTCGACATTGTGAGGAAACTAGCATATCTGAGAGTGTCTCAAAAGCGCTACAGTGAAGTCCACCAATTTGCACTTATGGGCTGCTATTAATGTAATAAAAGAACATTATAATTCTCAGAACTTTATTTCTAGTTACAATATTTTACAAAATTAACTATGTATAAGTTATGGTCACTCGTATGCGACCGTTTAAGGGATGCGGTTGCCTACACATGGTTCTAATTAGTTTAAGACAAATTAAATTTGATTAATAGATATTTATTCATACAATTCTGTAGTAATTTGTCAGCGTTAGAGAATAAAATTACAAGATATAGGCAAAATCAGGGATCTCGGCGGGTTTGAAGTCAGCTGCAGGTGGCTTCACCAATCGTCAGCACCGACTCGAGAGTGGCCAATACCAACCTGCAACATTTCTTTTTCCGCTAGCTTCTAAGCCACCGGGATCAATGATTTTGCCTATACACGTTTT
Organism: Hypena proboscidalis; assembly: GCA_905147285.1. Taxonomy (NCBI): domain Eukaryota; kingdom Metazoa; phylum Arthropoda; class Insecta; order Lepidoptera; family Erebidae; genus Hypena; species Hypena proboscidalis. The sequence goes on along the minus strand of LR990130.1, from coordinate 18,900,878 downwards.
CTTATTTTCAAAGAGGTCGTTAAATAAAAATAAAGGGAGTCTAAAAAATCACATCGATAACGAGATGGAAATTATTTAATTATACTAATTACAGCAGGTGCTTTTGTCGATAACACCTCACATCACTACACGTGATTCGCATTGTTGCGTAATAGGAAGCCGTCACTATTCTATCGATAAAACCTTTCAAGGTCGTTCTTTAAGTATTGCGCAATAGTTTTTTGTACGTAAACCTTTATTGGACAATTTAATTATAGGGAAAGAACCGGTTTTAGGTAATAACCGTCTTTTTTAAATATTATCGTACATGATGCTCTGAAGATTAACCACATTTTCGTATCAACTATATTTTCATAAATATTGATTGTATGATTTTTAAATAAATATTTGAATGAGTTCTTTTACAAATCATAGACTAACGAATGAACCATGTTTGAATTATAAAGCAGATCACGATTTGACGTTTCATAGTCTGTAAAATTCGTTAATCTTCATTGTAATTTTTGACGTGCCACGAGTAGACAGACTCACATCGGCCATTAGGTTGAGTATGTGGTGTGGTTGCATGAAGCGACTATAGTTATACGCTTTATTATTTCCTAGCCAGTTCCTACGCCACAACACTATGCATGACAGTTTACAGCCGCTCGGCCAGGCTGGGCCCGTTGGCAGCGGCCCAGGCGTCCATGCGGCGCTGCAGCTCGGGCCGGAAGTGCCGGATGAGGCCCTGCACCGGCCACGCCGCGCCGTCGCCCAGCGCGCAGATCGTGTGGCCTGGGGGACACGGTTAGGTACAGTAAACAATACAATATTATTAACATTCTCCTAATCATAATGCCGACATCGAAGCCTGACCTATGCAGAAGATATTATAGTGCGAAACCATTCAATCATTGGCACCATAGTTCAACCTTTAGCTTTACTAACCAATTAAATTATTTTAACTGCACACGACTACAAATTCTCTTAAAAATATACATCATTATTATAATTTTTTTATATTAACTAATAAGCCACTACACCTTGACCAACCGTTTTTTTTTTTTTTTCTCATTTTAACATTACCGATTCCAATTGAAATAATAATCCATTAATCGATTAAATAATAATATAATAATCAATAAAAACAGAAATATTTTTAGTTTAATATTAAGTACTGTTTCTAAGGTTTTTTTTAATAAGAGTGATTAATTATTGTAGTTAATAATATGTCATAATATTTTTACTTGTTTTATTTGAAATTCCAAAATAACAACTATTTTTTTTGCAAATAATTAAGAGTCAATATTCTATTTTTATTTCTTTTTTTATTAAATTTACATCGCAATACATAAATTAAGTTTTTTTTTTCGAAACAATGAGATTGATTTCTTTTAATTCCAAGACCTAATTTATAGCCTATGATTATTTGTTATTATGACACACGGACATCACTAAAAAGTGTTGCCCGTCAATGAAGTACAGCACTACAGTAGAATATTATTTCTAAAAAAACCTAGACATCACCTGTCAAAAAGAAAATTAACGAATGGACAAAGTATGAGTTTATTTCAGTTATCCTATATTTTGTTAATGTTAATTTAAGTATATTTGGTGACTTGTTCGAATGTTTAGAATAATAATATAATGTACTTACGGTAATTTTTTTACAGTACACTATGTAAAAAAATATTTACCTTCAATCTGTTTGGAGATCTCCCACAATAGATCGATTTCTTTCGGTGACGCGTTACCATCCACAAATCTAAAAAGATAAAAGCATAGTTTATAAACACGTGCTATTTTTACAACTTATTTGTATTAACAAGATTTTTTGCTAGTTTACTTTTTTAAAGGATTTTATCAAAACAAAGAGATTATCAGTTTTTGAGTATGATCTAAATAAGCTATCTATTGTGTTGTCGTTTTTTAATCCGAGTGAATTGTTATAAAACGTGTTTTAAAACTAGAAATATTTAAAGTTTTTAATGCTTTGTGTAAATAATCCGTATAATATTTAAACAAAAATAAACTCTTTAAACATTTTTTTTACAATATCACGATATAAAATGCGGAACTTGATTGTCAATACATTATTATAATTTTTGCAGTAAATATTAAAAAAGCAGTAAGTACAAATGTTAATAACAGAACCATATTTACTGACAAATAAATCATTTATAACTGATATTAACCTGTATTAACCAAACATCCTTTTGACAATACAGGGATGTAAACGAAATGGTTCATTTATATTGAGTAGTTGTTTTTATTGTTTTCACATCGTCATATTGTCGATGAATTGTACAAAAGGTCGTGTGTAAAATTTTGAATAAATAATCGCAGATTACTGTTATCTTGGTATAATATAAAAAAACCGTAAATATATAAACCAAGATAAAGGTGAATAATTTAATAATTTAAATTGATAATGCAATTAAAAAAACTCAGTTTATAAGCACCCATAAAATATTTTTTTCTAATTTTTTCCCATATTAGGTCTTCACGGGCTCAGTGCGTGTTAATTCATTTTAATTCATTGCAAGTTAAATATAATCTTTTACACGTAAATTTTAAGGGAAATTACCCCACAGAAGAGGACAAAGATAAGCACACAAGCGATTGAGGTGAGTAATGTTCATAGATTAGCATCAACATCCATACTATTACGTAACAACGACCTTCAACTGCTGTAGGTCATCTATTCAACACTGAATGCATTGCCACGTGTCAAATGTATTTATTTCTAGGCCAAGGTTGAAGTTTTATTACTGAATAAGTATTGAAATCGGCTATTGTTTGGTTTATTGTGATAAATTATTATTTGATGTTTATGTTACTATATCTCAGGATTACAGTGTCCCGATAAACAATTTACTCTAAATGTAATGAGCAGAGGTCGGAATTAGGTAGAGTTTTTCATGGACTTACACTGATTTCATACAGCGAAAGAATAAAGTGGATATGCCTCAAATCCCGAGATTAATTTTAAAGAGCAGAAAAAAATCCCATGATTTATTAAATATAAAGTTATTTACTTTTACACAATTTAAACTACTGCACGCGCGACTAAATATTTTAATTCTCACAAAAGTTATACAGTAATGTCGGAAGCGAACACTTCAAATCTTACTGGTAATGAATCGGACAAGGAAAATTATTCTGATGGGCCGTTTGAATAAGCAAGACCTCACGAGTCTAGGCTAGAAGTAAAAGTATTTGCTCGTATTTATAAAAAAGGCGAAATATGCGTATGAGAATTTACTACAGGCTATCAACAATTTGTATTGTGAATTAATGTAAACTAATAAAAAAATGATGTCAATTATCTTTGTTTTATTTTTCTATCTCTGAGGTTTTTATTATTATTTATTCCTAATATTTTTGGCCACACGGGATTGTCCATTAGAAATCCCGGGAAGGTCCACATTAATATCAACATTTCGATGCAAGTAAATAAAACCCTCTACCTAATTCCGAGCCCTGGTAATGAGGCACAAACTGGCAATTATTCCTGTTCACACTATAAAAGTGCTGCCAAGGAGAATTCTCAGTTTGCACAGACCTATTGCAGAAAATGGAGACAAAATTATATGGGCTAATGTGTTGAGGTGCTAATAGACTGGGTAATATAGACTACGCAAGGTTAAGGCTCGGCGCAAATGGGCCACCGACCACAGCCACTGGTGTCTGTCGCGCGCTACCGCCACATTTCTAAAAATGTCAGAAGCGAGCGACAGCTACCGGTGTTTGAAAACCGCTACATTTTATAACCCGCTAGTGCAGATCAGAATTCAAATCCCAAATAGCGGGACGTGAATGATGAATTTCCGATATGAATGTATCAACATCCATTGAGACGTCGTGCTCCATGATGGTACGCGTGCGATACGGATAACGTCGGACTGTTACTGCGCGGGGGCTGGAGCAATGCGACAGAGGCGGGTGTCGGCGTTTTGTGTGGCACGTAGTGACCACTAGTAGCGAGTCGCGGACACTACTCTGTACTGTAGCGAGTGGCCGCCACCGGATACACGTGTGCGGCGTGTCTATACAAAATATATTAAAAAGTGTGTTAAGTCGCCTTCGCTGGCCACCGGTGGCTGAGGTCGGTGGCCCATTTGCGCCGAGCCTAAACTAACGCCTGCCCTGAATCACATGTTGTACACGGAAAAAGGGGCAGACGGTGACTCGCCAACTTATTTGTAGTTTATGTTTCGATAACATGAGACTGTGGAGCCCCGGTACTTTGGAAGCCACACATACGTGGGGCCGAAGCCAACAGCCACAGCCTGATAAACATTTTATTCTAAATCTGTAATGGGACCCAAACCGACGACTATCCCTGTTCACACTATATAAATGCACCCAAAGACAGCTCGGTTCGTCTCAAACGTTTGCAGAAAAATGAAGACTAAATAATCGGATTTATTGCAGAAAATTGCTAATTAAAACAAAACTGGTACTATGGATAAACTATGTCGCCTGCCCTAATAGCACATGTAAAACACGAAAAAAACTATTATTTTTATTTTGGGAAACTTTTTTCTCAGCAGTTTGTTACCACATTTACGGGCCGAAACCAAGTAAATGCAGCATGTTGTGTTTGCGTGGGGTTATGGGGCTACAATGTGTTGTGTTGTAACTTCGTTTTCGTCAATTTGTAAGAACTTTCTCACTATCCTACAGGTATTTAAAATTGCAGCTTTTTGTAGCATGATGTAAACGTGTTATTTTAAATCTAACAGCTTTATACTATGGTGTAGATGCTTGGGAATAACTTCTGTGGTAGAAAGGACATTATTTATATAATTTCGCACCTAGCTCAATGTTTTGACGAGATAAGTTTAAATTTACTATAAATTTAATTTACTTTTACTATATTCAATTAATAGTAACGTTGGTCTAGTCTAGTGGTTAGCGAGGACTCGGGTTCGATTCCAGTGACGGAAAAAAAGGATTTTTTACATTAGCACAAAATTTTACATGGAAGAAAGGAACGTTGTGGTTACTTTTTTAAACCACCCCAAAAGGAGAAGCTCCGCAAAACGGAGCTACGATGCGTAAACTGAGATTTCAACAGTCAATATTGTAACACCTTTCTTCACGTATTGCTAGGTATATAAACTATAAAACGTAGATTATTTTTATAGCATTTAACTATGCTTAACCAATAATACTAAGAAACAGTTGAAAAACGCCACGTAATGTCGTAACACACAGTTGAGAAATGTAGGGTCCTGGCAAGAGGCGACTGTAGCTTATTGGTTAAAGCAGCTGCCCGGAATGCAGAGGTCGCAAGTTCAAATCTTGGCAGCCTAATATTTTTAAAATGTTTCTTAGTACCTATGTTTCACGTCCCTCTGCTCCAATGTAGAGGAACGGGGTGTGATGTGCCTCCACAGCAAAGGGATCCAGGCTCGGTGGTATTGCCTGGCGGACAACTGTCCAACGGTAGCGTCTTGCAAGTATATATGTACACACACTGTGAACACTTCGTTATCGCGATTCAGCGTTCTTTGACATTTGTGACGTGTGTGTTACTTCTTGACGTTGTCAATGTCATTCGTCGTTTGTTATGTGCAGGTACCGCCACACCTATATAAAATGTCGTTTCATACCTGTACATCATCTTGTTCATCCAGCCGACGCCCTCCCTGCAAGGTGTGCATTGTCCGCAAGACTCGTGCTTGTAGAACATGATGAGGCGAGCGATGGCCTTCACGATGTCCGTGGATTTGTCCATCACGATGATGGCCGCTGTGCCGAAAGATGTCTGAGCCGCTACTAGGGCGTCGAAGTCCATTAGGACTGTGTCGCACACGCTGCAAATGTTAATATAATAATAAGTCTATGGTATTTATTGTTAAATCTAAAATTGCGTGGCCTCAATAAGCAGCCGCTCTTTTCATAAGGTACTAATTAAAAACATCCCTAATTACTGTGAAAAAAGTGGACGATATTGTTGCGAAGAAAACGCAAGTATGTACTACATTTTTGTGGATGTTTTCATCAATACCTCGCCCTAAGGTGGTTTCTAGCCTTTTAGGACTTTGATTGGCAGACAGGCTGTTCTTTTTTTTTAAAACGACGACCACTCTAAGAATAACTCCTCTGTCGCGGGGTTGTTTACAAACATACATTTCAAACACACAAAGCACACCCAGAGTCAGAACAAATCTTTGCGGATCACACAAATATTTTTACACAAATAGTCACGTGTGAGGATCGAACCCACAACACCATCGTAGTTGAATGCGGCGAAGCGACCCCTTTAACCACTTCGCCTTACTTGTTTAAAAAAAATATTTTACAAGTCCATCGTATCATCGAGGTACTCCGCCAAGTCGGTACGAAAACGTATAGAAATTAATTTACTGTGCGATTTCTCAACTTGGTGAGTTAAGGTTCAAAATACTTTAAAATTAACTAGACTATATGCTTGAATTAACTTGACAAAGCAAAAAAGAAAACCAATAACTCGATTACTTCAAGTGATGACTTTTAACATAACATTAAAATCTATAGTCTCCTATAGATCTTGGAGCAATAACCATATTTCTTAATGCATCTGCTTTTACAATAAATGACAAATAAGTGCCATAATAATAACCCACAATAGTAATGTACCTGAGCTTAAAGGTAAGCAGTGTAAGTAGTGAAGTTGTAAAGAAAATGATCAGGTAAAAAGGGTCAGGTAGCCAATGTTGACTATTGTATCGTTTTACTACCTGGAGAACAATATCTTATATAAAAAAATGTGCGTCTTCATTGAACTTAGTGAAATTTAAATGAACGCTGAAATTTTGCAATTTATTGATTCTATAAAGTACTAGCTTCAACCGCGTGGTAGGTACGTCGATAAAAGAAAGCTTACGTCTTTCTCAGCTCTTTATTAAAATCGGTAAGGTAGTTTAGTTGTAAAAGAGTTACTTTCTCATTTATGATATTATTAAAGACTAGTTTCCTCTCGCGGCTCCTCCCGCGTCGTATATCAATCATAATTAACTTATTAGTGTGCCAAATTTTATCAAAATCAACCTAGAGTCGTTATTGGCGAGAAAGAGTAACAAACAAACACTTATTATTAGTAAGAAATTGTACTAGGTTACAACACTCATGCTACAACTATAAGCCGAATGGCTATTCCACCAACTAATGTACAGAATGGCAATTCTACTTACTGCTTAGGAATGAGCGGCGTGGAGGAACCGCCGGGAATAATAGCGAGGAGGTTGTCCCATCCTCCGATGACGCCTCCAGCGTGTCTCTCGATGAGTTCTTTGAGAGGAATGCTCATCTCCTCCTCGACGGTACACGGCGTGTTCACGTGACCGGAGATGTTGTAAAGCTTAGTGCCTACGTTACGCGGGCGCCCGAACGATGAGAACCACGTGGCACCGCGACGGCAGATCGTCTGAAATTAACAAGTAATCAAATTATTGATTTAGTATAGTTATAGTATACAGTTTGTACATGTTCCATAACAAGTACTTTCCTACTAAGAAACTGTTGAAAAGATGTCCGCTGCTGCCGCTAGCATTAAGTTGTGCTTAGCAAATTATACCAACTATAGCTGCTGCCCGGTATGCGGTTTAAATCCTGCTGGTCCAAAATATAATAAAGAGGATAAGGATTTCTTAACAAAAGTATTTGATTAAATATCTACTTAATGTGGTCAACAATATGGTGCAATTTAGATTGCCTCAAAGTGGACCATCTTTTTCTTAAGCTAAAAGCAAATTGAATTTATATAATTCTGCATTATGATTCAAAATACTCTAAACCTATTCAGGGAGCACTGTCGAGCGCTAGGGTTGAGACGGCCACGAGAAGCTACTATTGACATCTAGCGAACCGCACTAGCGTTTATTCGTTTGCGGCAGCGCACGGCCAATCGTAGCGCCGCCACAATACGAATAGCTGATTAAAAACCTGCAGGTGCGTCACTATTCGCTCACAAGTCCCGTAATGCATAGGTGTGTTTTCGATACCTACTCGGCGAATGAGACAGACCTGGCTTAACACTAAGCACCCAATTAAAACAAGAATGAAATTCTAGCAGTATCAAATACTACTTACAGGTGCAACAGCAATAGTCTCCACATTGTTCACAGTGGTGGGGCACCCAAAGAGTCCAATATCTGCAGGGAATGGGGGCTTCAGCCTGGGCTTGCCCTGTTTGCCTTCAATGGACTCGATGAGCGCGGTCTCTTCACCGCAAATGTAGGCACCGGCGCCGCGGTGTACGAACACGTCGAAATCGTAGCCTGAGCCACACGCATTCTTGCCAAGGAAACCTGCTTGGTATGCCTGGAAAGATAGACAGTTGATTTGATCTATAGATTTAACAGCAGGGAGCCTTATGAATCATTTACTTTGCTTGGAACTGAATGGGAACACTACATTCCTCTCATTTTTAATCACAAAAACTTACAAACATTCTGTATTAACATAGTTCCTTAAAGAATTCAACTGTAACTACATAACCAGAACTAAATTTTTCAATACAAGTGACAATTTAAAATGTCTTAAGTCAAAATGAATTTCAATGGAAAATAATCTAGCTTCTACAAACTCACCTCAGCAATTGCAACTTGCAAATTACTGGCTTCATTGTAGAACTCTCCTCTAATATAAATATATGCAGCCTGAGCTCCAATAGCGCGTCCAGCGATCAGGCACCCTTCCACCAGCTTATGAGGATCATGACGCATGATCTCACGGTCCTTGCAAGTGCCGGGCTCTCCCTCGTCAGCATTAACTACCAGGTATTTTGGTCGGCCGTCGCTGGGCTTGTTCATGAATGACCATTTCATTCCTGTAGGGAAACCGGCGCCACCACGACCACGGAGTCCTGAGCCCTTCATCTCATCTATAGAAAAAGTGGGCAGTTATTATTTTCAGTTTGGTATAGTCTGCTAATGATTTTGTTTTGTCTTTACTGCAGAGTACTACTGCTTGCATAGGTTATTCTTTGTGATTAAATAAAAGATAAATAATTTCTTGAGATTTTTGATATGATAGCTTTTTTCAAGTTTGGTGTATTATAGCTGATGTTCTCCTCGGAAAATGGCGAGAGAGAGCTGTTGATAAAGATTCATATTTAGTTATGGTGTTTTACTCAGAAAAATATATTTTGACATTTAAATAAAAACAAGTAAATTATTTATATATGGATTTTTCATAAAATATTATGGCCCTGCAAACCATAAGCCATGCATAAGCCAAGCATTTGCAGGGCCATCAGCCTTTTTGGCGACTTATATATAAACTCAATTTAAAAAACGTTGAAAACAAGAATCTATCCACCCTACTGCCAATTGGCAGCTATAAGTCAGAAGCTGAGGAAGCATTCAAAATTTAATGATTTTTGGGTTACCAATCCAGGTGTGTAGGTCTTGGAAAGTTGTTGAAGCATGCCAGAATGTAAGATTATTTGGAGGCTTTTAACCTGTAACTACTGAATTATTAGTCTACATTGTTACTAACATGATATGAATCCTTGTGTTTCGAAATTAAAGATATTTTATTTTATTGTAGCTACCCACAAAGTAAAGTGTATTTATCTTTAAAAAGATACCAACAAACAAACAATACTGTACAAGTTTTATTTGATTTATTGATGATATTCTCCAGGACAATTAACTACAACACAAACAAACAACAAACTACAGGACACAAAAATTACTTTTAAAGTGTAGGTATTAATATTTTGTTCAATCATTATCATTATTTCTATAAAATCTCTATTCAGTCACTTGTATCTGTATAAGCTTTATTTTGTAGCCTAGTTTGGATTCAGGTGAAGCAATTACCCTTGAATCCAGATCAAATAAAATATATGTATGAAAGATGTCTATACATAAGGCTTTCAATACATATTGTGTATGTACCCTTTCCTTGAATCAACTAAGTTTTACACATATTCTTTTTAAAATGATATTTAATGACTATGTGCAAACTTTCACATAGATTTTAGTCACAAATACATATTATGGGTAGTTGTGCAATCTGTAGCAATCAATTGAATTTAAACACCAAGCCAATGTTTACAATCAACTCAATGCACCACATCTTATATAAATAGACTTACTGACAACCCAGTCTGATCCCTTGAGCAGGATTTCCTTGGTCTTGTACCAATCTCCTCTGGCCATGGCTCCACGCAGACGCCAGTCATGACGACCGTACAAGTTTGTGAAAATCCTGTCAGAGTCAGACAAGTTCCCATACGATGTCTTCGTAGGAGGGGCCTGCGCCTGAGCCTGTTGATACCGCACCGGCACATTGTTTTTAATCACCAGTGGGCCAGCAATGCCTAAAAGCAGATGTCAAAATTATGTAAGTCGTGCTGCGCAACCACACAATAACATTAACTTCATCGCTCCAGAAGCTTTCCCATAACTTGCAGGATGATATCATTGTATCGCACAGATGAAAATTCAGTTTAAAAGCTCTTGAATATGTACCCAAATGTGATTTAGCAGTCCTTGGGACGATTCTCGCTAGCGTACCAGCCATTTTTCTGGAAAGGAAACAAATGTCAAACTATCAAACTAGAACGGCTAGAACCAAAACGTCAAAACTGTCAAAAATCAGATGTGAATATTTTTTTTCATGATATTGTATTGTCATACTATTATATCTATTTCCCGAATTCCATTTATAATTGTCCAAATAAATCGAGCATTATAAATTTATAATATATACAGTAACTATTTTAATGACAAAAAGGGAAACTATGTAAAATAAAAGTTTTTTTTTTTTTTTTAATAGACAAATATCTATTAACAAATTTACAGGCGTCGACTTGTAGTCATGGGCGTTATTAGATATTTTTAGTAACCGGTATTACACCGGTATGGTGATACAATACCGGTATAGACAACCGTTGCCGAATACCGGTGTTTTAAGTACAGTTACTAAATCAAATCAAATCAAATCAAATCATTTATTTCCATGGGCCCCAAGGGGCGCTTGAACACGTCAAAACAAACATCAAAACACAAAAATATAAAATTAAAATAAAACTTAGCTAACTAAATTATAATACTTATTGTAATAAAATGATTTGACACCGGAGCTTAGATTGACTTTAATTCAACTTAGAGAAATTGAATTAAAATCAATCCAAGTACCAGCTCCGATGGGTATTGCATCATGAGAAGAGCTGGTGAGAAACTCATGTGCACCATCTTTTCAAATAATTCATACAATATTTGTTTGTTTTTTGACAATAATTCTATGTGTAAGTTATAGCAACCAAAACAACATTATAGCTAAATATGGTTAAAGAGAAAATAAACTTAAATATAGAAATGCAATTAAATTATTATAAATAAATCCATAGTATATAAGGTTGCAATATCTTACACTTCAAGCTACTAGTTATTCTAGCTATAGCGTTTACAAACGTTTTATGCTAAGGTTGGTATTATTTGGTATTTTGGTATCCAAGTTAGTTGCCACCACTTTTTACGTTATCCAATGTCCGATATGATTATTATGATTCGACGTGTGAGTGAGTACGCCCCCGGAGCAGAATGATTTTGGCGATTTTCCTTCATGCTTTTTTTCTAGGCTTAGATCTAGGCCAATTTTGTAATGTAGTTTTAACTTTTAACTAAACTTTAAACCTAAATTGTACCTATATTTACACTTTTTATACCACTAACTCACTTATCTAGTTATACTTAATATTTACAACAAATCAATCGTCACTTTAATGAAATAACAGTACTTTACAGTACTTACTACTCACTCACACCCGAATCAAAGGCAACAAAATAGGCAGCTCGTAATCATTAAAAACAAAGTATTTGAAAGTATACTGCGTTAAAAACGACCGCACAGCCAAAAAATGCCGAATGAATAAGTAATAATAAGTATCATAACAAACAAGCCACTCAAGGCTACTCGTTTACAGTTTGATTAAGCCGTAGCGCAATAGATATAAGGTCGTCTTTGGCTTATAACAATAACCTTGAATGGTTTGCGTTTGCGCCGCTCTCGCCCCATTTCTTTTATGCATGCGATATTATCACTTGTAAGAGAGAGATAGATAAGTTAGTTAGTTTTTATCAGTTGCGTGGATTCAGTTGGTTATGGTTGTCAGTTATTTAGTTATCAGATATGATGTGGGTTCGGTTTTCAAACTACGTTGACGCGGGGACGCAGTGATTCGGTAGTTACTTCATAGTATCATACTAATACCTGATAACCGTTGGCAACTATTTTAATACCGATACGGTACGTTAGAGAGATGATAACCGTTTTCAGTTACGTTTTGGTTTAGCGGACACATGACTACGACTTTGAATGCAGGGAACGTGTTCAGAAAGCTGACGGCGCGGCATTGCCACGTTGAATGGCAATGTAATTATTTGAGTCAAGTAATAGCCAGCCTTCTGATCACGTAAACGTCGATCAATCATTTAGTAATATCTTTAAATAATTAGCGGCAATAGCACTCTTGCTGCATAATAGTCCATAGTTCCATACTGACCGAGGCAATCAACAGCTTCTTTTTCTATTACTGCTGATTATTTTTGGGACTTGATTGTTTTGGGTATTTTTGTACTATAAATATTTTTATTTATGGGTAGATTTCCTCGAATTGCATTTTAACATATCAAGCGAATCTGCCTCATGTCGGGTAACATGTATTTAATTTTATTTTATGGCAGTACCAAATACGATTCTTTACAAGTGAGATTATAATTATTTTTATTACGCATGTCTACTAGAAATGATGATACAATCAGAAAAGATGTACAATCAGAATTTCAAAAATATTATCTCACATATAAAGTTTTGTACTAATAATAATATAGCACTTAGAAATAAAAATAACCTAGCTAGTCATTTACTTAAGAGAATGACAACGCGAGTTAGGTTGTGGGCTGAGACGAAAGGCTTTTTAAAAAGGAACAAGAGGTGTGTTCCGCTTGAAGAGCAGTGCAAGACTAACTTTATTTAATATCAAATATTATAAGCTAAGTAACCTAAACAAAGGATCATTATAATCTTAATGCTTCCTGTTATCGTAGTACCAGGAAGTTACATGTAATGTTATCTTTATTACCTAATTACAATGGAGGTTATTGTGTTATAACCTTGTTACGCTTATATAACTCCTCCCCCCTTAAGATGGAGGCGCGTCGAAGGCTGCGACTGAAGTTGGAGTGTTTCAGCTTCAGGTTGTTGCAGGACTGAAGTATGCGCCGATCTGGGTATCCACCAAAGTTTGTATACTGCCACTCCGATTGCTGTTGCGAGTATTAGGATGTACAGGACTATTGATGACCAGCTAGGTGTGTTTGAAATGAATACTGGATCCATTATGGAGTCTTTGATTTCTTCAGATTGCTGTAAGGCTTTCTTCAGGTTGTCTAGTTCTATGTTTTCCAGCTTTATTTTAATAGGTAAAGCTTTCGGTGTTTGATGTGCGCGTGGTAACGGTATTGTTTCCTTGATGTTAATGTACCGCTGATGTGTTGTTAGAGTTCGGTCCATAATTTGTACTTTGCAGTTATTGTTTGTTGTTATCAGGAAAACACCTTTGTTACGTTGGTATTGTACATCATTGCCGCAGATGGTTTTGATGACTTCTTCTTGTTTCATGATGACTATCCAGCTGTTATCTTCGATTTGCTGTATTATGTTGTCTTGAAAGGTTGCAGTTACATATGTACAATTGTGTGGCTCTTGATGTTGTATGAGTTGAGCTATACAATCAGTTGAGTGCAGCAAGGGCTGCCATTCCAGGTGCTTGCAGATGACTTCATCTTCTGCTATCTTGTTGCATGACTCGTGGGGATAAGCGAACTCATTATTGCCCAAGATAAGGTAAGGATTTTTAGGCATAAGGATTGTGTTATTATTGTTAGGGATGGAATATAGATGTAGGAGGTTATAAGGTTGTTCTGCAACTAGTGGTATATCCAATATAAAGTTAATTGTTTCATTAGTACTATAAGCTCGTACTGTAATAGCTTTTTCCCAAAGTTGTATCTTGTTTATGTTTGGGGCAAAAGCCAAGTATGCGCTGATTTCATTCTGGATGCTATTTAACTCCTCTATTAAATACGAGGGGTCGATTATGCTAGGGTGCATCTTTTCAAGATGTGCAAATGTTAGTGCGTTTTCTAGCGTGTCTAATCTATCGTAAAGCTGTTGGAGCGAAGTTTCTATGCTATAAAAGATGCTCATAGTTATGTAGTTATTTTCAAATTCTGTTTCTTGAGTTGAATATTCTTCGATAGCTTTAAATATTGTTATCTGGTTATCATTGATGTTCTTTAAATTATTTTCGTACTGTTTCATGAAATCTTGCATGATGCTAATGGTCTTTTTCTGATTGACTCTATCGCTACTGAGCGATGCTTTAATTGATTTTATTTCGTTTTCGAATTTTGTAGCGTCATTTTGATCTAAGTTTCCTGTGATGGCTTTTACTATGGTGCCTAAGCCGTTTATAAGTCCTCGTTTTTCTCTATATCCTAGTCTATAACCTATGGTGTCTAGTCCTAAATAAACTAACTTACTTTCTATCGTATCTATACGGTACTCTATTTGTTTAATAGTGGACTTGGTATCTGTTGAACTGTTTTGTTTTAATTTAAATGTATAATAGTTTCTACAAATTTCTATGCTTCCTTAGTGTTGTTCACTGGTTCTTGTTGGATTCTTTTATTTTTTATATTTAATCGTTGGAAGTTTAGGAAACAACTTTTTTTAAAGTTTATTGTATTATTCGATGTGTTAATTACCGACATTAATGCATTTCCATTTTTTACCGTCACTAGTGCCGATGGGAAAATCAATCCACTTTTTGTTGTCTTTTTTTCTGAAAAGTATTCTCCTTCTTTATAATTGCATAGTATATTTATAACTTGTTCGCAATTAGGTTTTATTTGGCTATAAGATTTTATGTCGTCTCTAATTGGTATTATAGTTTTCTCAGTGCGAAGTATCATGTTTTTTATATCTATTTTACACTTAAGTGGGACTAATAAATCTAATCCTAGTAATCCCACGAAATCTGAGTCGAAGTTAAAGATTAAAAACTTGTGAGTTATGTTTTCCTTAAATAGTTTTTCCGGGAGTTTAATATATGCTACCTGTTTATGTTTGGAGGTTGCATGTGCTGTTTTGATGAAATGTGTTTCGTTCTTTATTTTTATATTCATGTTTTTTGCATTTTGTAATATATTTGGATTAATGAGAGATTGTGAGGCACCTGTGTCTAATAAAAATCTACCGCCTAATTCACTGATGTAAATATATGGAAGGCGATTGTAGTTTTTTATGTTGTTCATGAAAACTATATTACGAGTTGGTTTTCTAAGTCTGTAAGAAAATTTTCATCTTCTACTTCCTCGGAGACGTCCTCCGTTTCTTGTTCTGGGATGTCATTTTCTTCTACACTATCTTCTCCTTCATTTTGGAAATAAATTTTCTTTGTTTGTTCTGAGTTATTCGGAGTTTTATTTGTAAATTTCTTTTTAAAGGAACCCGGTTTGTTCGGTTTGTTGTATGGTACTGATGGTTTGAACGAGTTTGTTTTAGATTGTTCGTTACGCCTAGCTCTTAATTTCACTTCCTCCTGTTTAGCTACCGTAATGGCCTGGTCTAAATTTTGCACATATTTAAGTTTAATTAAAATAGCTGTTATAGGGTTTAATTTATCGAGGAATGTTTCAAGAGCCATTTGTTCATAATAGATACGTTTTTCAGGATTAGCTGAAATAAGTGTACACATTAAGGCTCTAATTTTATCACCAAATGCATCTATTGTACTGTTATCTCTTTTAATTAGCATTAGTTCTTGGACTAATTGAATTTCAGTTCTGAATTCTCCAAATTTTTTTTTAAGAACATCTTTTATATCACTCCAGGTTTTGGTGCCTGGATTTTCTGACAGTGCTTCAACAGCTTTACCTGTCAGTTTATTCCTAATAAGACACGCTATGCAATCGTCATCTTTATTAGTAATAAGTTCTAATGCATTTTCTACACCTTCTATGTAGAATGCTAACGTTCTCTTGTTTCCATCGTAGCATGGTAACAATTTTGAGAACGTTGAATAATCTGCGGGAGTTGTCTTTACTTCCGGGATTGGTTTTTCATCTAGTGCTACCTTGTCATTAGACATGTTAATCTTAGTGAGTCAGATGGCAACCAAGAATTGAAAAACTAGCGACAATTTTTGTATTAATTAAAATACAGATACCTAGCCACTGGAAACACGCAAAAGTTGCTTATAGTTAGTGTGACAGGAATAGAATATAAGGATTCTCGGGAATAATCAGATTCGATGCTTACCCCACGAGCATAGCCGATTAGAGGCTGTTCGATGCTTAGATGAGTCTGCTGTTGTTGAGCTGCTCTGCTTGTTCTGCTGCCTGACGCTCTGCGAGTTGCCCACGGTAGGTTCTTTAATGCACGCCACGGATTCGAGGTTTACGGAAATCTTCCACTAGAACCGATAAACGCGACGTACCGACTGCGCCAGTTAGGTTGTGGGCTGAGACGAAAGGCTTTTTAAAAAGGAACAAGAGGTGTGTTCCGCTTGAAGAGCAGTGCAAGACTAACTTTATTTAATATCAAATATTATAAGCTAAGTAACCTAAACAAAGGATCATTATAATCTTAATGCTTCCTGTTATCGTAGTACCAGGAAGTTACATGTAATGTTATCTTTATTACCTAATTACAATGGAGGTTATTGTGTTATAACCTTGTTACGCTTATATAACTCGCGCAATAACTTTTTCTTTAGATCACGTTGAAGAACGAAACGGATAATCATCTGTCAAATAAGTATCAAAGTCTACCTCAAAAGAACGAATCATATTCGTTGTTCTGAGAAGTCTACGAATTTATATTTTCAAAATTAATATATTTTTTTAAATATCTAAAACGGATAATAATACGTTTTCTCAATCAATATTATCATTAAAAATATATTTATTAACTTTCAATACTGTTCTGGCAAACTTTTATACAAGTAGGTTGCTATCTTATCTCAATTTTGTTGATTAGCTCAAATTTCATAATCTTATAGTGATTGAGACGTTAAATTACTATGGCAGCCGTAATACCAGCGGTTACAAAGCTTACGAACCGAATAATAAGAATACTAGGATGTAACCCGGGCCATATGACTTTGCAAGGGACCAACACATACTTGCTTGGCACTGGAAAAAAGTAAGTTTGTATTTGATTTAAACTTTGAACCTTCAGGGTTTATGAACATCCAACCACTTGTCTTGCCTGTCATCTATAAAATAATTTAGTTAGGCTTGTGTATATATGTTTTCAATATAAAGGCATTTGTTAATTGTTTAAAAAGTGTTGCAAAAATCTCAATAACTAAATAATTGGATACACATCAATATGTACCAATGATGCACACCAATATATAAATATTGCAAGATCTTTTATAAAGTTCCTGGCTTATTGTATCAATGTATGAGATTTTGTGGTTGCTAATTAAATATATATTTTTTTAGCCGCATCCTCATAGACACTGGAGATAAAGATGTACCTGAGTACCAGAAGCATCTCACAGAGGTGGTGCAGTCAGAACAAGTGAATATAGAACACATTGTTGTAACACACTGGCATCATGACCACATTGGTGGAGTGGAAAATCTGTATGGCAGTATTGCTAGTGAGAATAATTTGTTTTTAGGGTTTAATACCCAAAGGATAAAAACATAATCTTGTTTTAGTTGTGGAGTGGAGCTTAAACTGACTCTTCACAATATCTTAAACTTGAAAGTGAATTTAAGTGCCATTTCCGTTGGCAGGGTGTTAAATTTAACAGACATGATTCTTATTCCATTTAAACATATTGGTACTGAACCCTTCGTGTGCGAGTTCAACTTGCATTTGTCCGGTTTTTATACTTTGAACTTTAAAAAAACACCGGACTTGTGTCACATTTTTTTAAGTTGAAAATTTGGTGCCAACAATGTAGAAACAGTAAAAAAATCAGTAGGAATTATACCTATATTACGTCTCACACAATATAAAATTATTTTGATGTTATGCCATTAGAAACTTTAACAAAAATTAAATTCTTTTCTTATTTTGGACAAAGTCTATTATTATGTTTTTATTTTTTCCACTATTTCTCTAATTTATTGTTGCAGTACAGCCAAAAATATGGAAACACAAGCGCAGCACTGATGATGATCCAGACAAGCTGCTATCAAATTCTATACCCCTGCAATGGCTCTCAGACGGCCAAGAGATTAAAGTAGAAGGTGCCACAGTAAAGGTTCATCACACTCCAGGACACACAACTGATCATGTGGTACTCACTCTGTTGGAAGAGAATATTCTATTCAGTGGAGATTGCATACTTGGTGAAGGAACTGCAGTTTTTGAGGATTTGTATACTTACATGAAGAGTTTGAACAAAATATTAGACTTGAATCCTGAGGTTATTTATCCTGGACATGGAAATGTGGTTGAGGTAGTATGTTTATTTTTAATTGCCAGATCAAAAAAAAATTACCTACTTATTGTTTTGCTCCACCAATCTACAATTTCTTTAACATGATTTTATTGTTACAGGACCCAATAGAAAAAATCGAGTACTACATAGCTCACAGAAATCAAAGAGAAACACAGATATTAGAAGCCCTAAAAAATAATAGCGAAAAACAACTAAATGAGATGGATCTAGTAAAAATAATCTACACGGAAACCCCAGAACATCTATGGCCAGCAGCTGCTTATAATGTAAACCACCATCTAGTGAAATTGACCAAAGAGAATAAAATTATGTGTTGCCAGACTGATGGCGAGAATAGGTGGCAGTATAGTACCCCAATACTCAGCAGTTTGTGAAATATTTAGTTGTGAATTTTTATTTTTATATCATCACAATACATGAGCACAAGCTGGATAGTTCTAATCTACCTAAAGCTAAGGTTCTTAAAAAACTACATACCCTGTATGTTTTATTTCTACCAACCAACATATACAAAATAGGGTAGAATAGAAAAAAAGTACTTCTATATTATGTTTAATTATTAAAAGAGTAATATAGTTTTCATAGTTTTGTTTTATATAAAAGTTAAAGGTGTTTTGTTCTTGTAATATTAAAAATTATACTATTGTATATACAATAGTATAATTTTTTAATGTATGTTTTATTTATCAGGCCGTAATATACTAAGATAATAAAAAAGCAAGTCTGATACCATTAAATCATATTTATAAATCAATAGTATTTTTACATCGTAACAATCCATAGCTATACCACAAAAAGTGGAGATTTTTATTAAAACAATTAGTTCACACAATCTGTGTGGTTACAATAAGATCTTACGTTTTTACCTAAGTAACCTTAACATAATGATAACAACGAAATGAGTTTAATAACATAATTGTCGATGTTTTTACATCATATCCAATAAAATTTGCTAACAGATTCAGGAAAACAATACCACTAACTACTCCGTTCCACTTGCATGATCATTTCCTTCATTTTGAATATAAGTCCGTAATTTTTTTTTAAATTTGTGTTTTTATCAAAAAATCAGAGACTGGCAACGCAGAGTCAATTTCTTTAAACTACTTAGTTTCTAAATTCATTGCTTATCTGACAATATTCTCACTCCCTGCCTTGAACGCACATGACATTTTTACCAGCTGGAATGATATCTTTAGGAGTATTATATGAGTAGAATAAAACTATAATAGTTAGTTTTGAAACCATTCCAGCCAGCAAAAATCATTTGCATCAAGGCGACCATTGTTCCATACAAGTTTCGTTGTAAATTTATTGCTGTTATAAGGCATAATCTGCATATAAGTAATAACAACGACAACACGAGTTAAAAATTGATTGATGTTGTAGCTGCAATACATTAAGACACATCGTGCCGCGGCGAAGCCGACCGGCCAACTGAGGGATATTTAGTAACCGCTCGGTTTTATAAAACTGACCGCGAGTACGTCACGATCCGTTCGCTTGCTGGGCGATCGCAGCAAGCGAACGGATCGTTTCATATAAAACCGAACTTTTTTTTGAGTATTGCAGCTACAATGTTAAGAAAGTTTTACAGACATATTTCTTGATGGATAAAAACAACAATTAATGAAAGAAATATGATTGCAAAACTTATCTTAATAGATTGAATTACCTTAACTAGTCATATGTAGTTCAATTCGATAACAGTTTTTAGGTAGTCAAGAAGCCTTAGGTCTCAGAACCATAATCACTTTACACACGGCAGCTATGTCAAGATGTATAATTATAGCATGATATATTTAATGGACTACCCGCACCTACATTTGTGTACGTTACGCCAGCAAGAAAGTGTCACCTAGAGTGATATGAGTAGAACGTATAATTAGTGCGCAATCTGCTGTAAATGTGCGCCGCATAAAAAATTTGTGCGTCTTGTAGTTTTGAAAAAAAAACGTAAAAACGATTCCTGCTGGAGTAACGTTGTTCTAGCAAGAAAATTCTAGACGAATCATCGGAGATATAAAATACATACATGGGCAGAGAGCTTATATTTGTGCAAATTTGTGCGCCATAAATATAATTTGTGCGTCTTCAGGTTTTCGAGATATTGCGTTTCCCGCTGGAGTAACGTTTTGCGAATTCGTGTATCTCAAAGACCATTATATGTGCGCCTGTAGAATGAACATACACGAATAGCTCTTAATTTGTGCATATTTGTGACATAATTAGATGCCAGATAATATTTATAATTTTCAAGTAATCGCGCTTTATTGAAAACTTAAAAAAATATTGTAGCGCCTAAATGAGAAGACGTATAAACTCGCTAAAAACTGTATTCGTTCCATCTTGACGTTTATAATTACCATACAAAGTTTCAAAACAGAACCTACAAGCGCTAATGAATAATATTACTAAAAGTCAAAACGACGGCATCATAACTTTGACGCCATCAAACAAGAAACTGGCTCAACCTAAGATGTGTAAATGTAAACCAAAAATTAGTGCATTTATCAAATAATATATAGTAAAAATATCCAGCTTCAACTGTTTCGTATTAAGTAAATATTAAGACTAAACCAAAACAGTTATTCGGCGCAGGTTATCCGACCAAATTCGAATGACTACAAAAAAGCGACGGATTCATACGTATCGATGACCACCTTTATTAAACGTATTACACCTAAACTGTGTTCGTACAGTCACACTCAAATGTTCGTTGGGAATTATTATTACAATGACCTAATAAAAATATAATATATATTAAATGTACTTTCTGATCATATGAAATCAAAGAGCTTGTTGGTTAAAAAAAATATTATTTTTATTATCATAATCATGATTCTTAAAGTAATTATGGCATCAAATCACAGATCAAATTTCCTACCTATAAATATTAAAACAAACATTGTTCAATTAAACTATTTGTACCTTGTATAGTCATTTGGTATTATTTAAAATCACAGATCAGTTTTTCATTTACTTAAATACACAAACAATAAAATCACTTAAAGTGGCTCAGTACCATCATGGCGTGAAATTTAAATATTAAGTAGTTGTTGTTTTGGCCGAGATATAATTAAGTTTTGGGTATGATTGTATAGTACGCGAACGTAATAAATACCTACAGAGCGTTATATTTTGTTATGAGTTTATGTTTCTTAAAAAATAGCCGGATTTGAAAACTTCAACCCAAGTTTCACATATCGGGCTGCTTAGGTTTGGGTTTTCAAATTAGGCTAATTTTTAAGAAACATAAGCTGATAATAATTTTAACCGGTCTATACTACGTTCGCGTATCATACTATCATATCCAAAACTAAATTATATCTCGGCCAACAAATAGGTAACTACTTTATACTTGAATTTCCCGTTATGATGGTACTGAACCTTTATCACCGAAAATCACAGTTTTTTAGTTTTTCTACTGATATAATAAATGCAAATGGCTAAATTTATTTATGTCTAATCAAAAAAAAAATCTGAATTTATTTTAATAACTATTTCTACTGCACTGTACTCGGGCACAATACGTTTCAACCAGTTAGCGAGTAAAGTTAAGAAGGTCATCGATACGTTTGAATCCGTCGCTTTTTTGTAGTCATTCGAATTTGGTCGGATAACCTGCGCCGAATAACTGTTTTGGTTTAGTCTTAATATTTACTTAATACGAAACAGTTGAAGCTGGATATTTTTACTATATATTATTTGATAAATGCACTAATTTTTGGTTTACATTTACACATCTTAGGTTGAGCCAGTTTCTTGTTTGATGGCGTCAAAGTTATGATGCCGTCGTTTTGACTTTTAGTAATATTATTCATTAGCGCTTGTAGGTTCTGTTTTGAAACTTTGTATGGTAATTATAAACGTCAAGATGGAACGAATACAGTTTTTAGCGAGTTTATACGTCTTCTCATTTAGGCGCTACAATATTTTTTTAAGTTTTCAATAAAGCGCGATTACTTGAAAATTATAAATATTATCTGGCATCTAATTATGTCACAAATATGCACAAATTAAGAGCTATTCGTGTATGTTCATTCTACAGGCGCACATATAATGGTCTTTGAGATACACGAATTCGCAAAACGTTACTCCAGCGGGAAACGCAATATCTCGAAAACCTGAAGACGCACAAATTATATTTATGGCGCACAAATTTGCACAAATATAAGCTCTCTGCCCATGTATGTATTTTATATCTCCGATGATTCGTCTAGAATTTTCTTGCTAGAACAACGTTACTCCAGCAGGAATCGTTTTTACGTTTTTTTTTCAAAACTACAAGACGCACAAATTTTTTATGCGGCGCACATTTACAGCAGATTGCGCACTAATTATACGTTCTACTCATATCACTCTAGGTGACACTTTCTTGCTGGCGTAACGTACACCCTACATTTACAATATTATCTGCTTTGACCAGAAAAAAGCATCACAATAACTAGTCTAAGTGCGAAGTATTGACGATAATTTGTAGGTATGCACCAACAACTGCCCATAACTTTGCACATTTACTTACTTGTCCATCCTAAGGGTGCCCGTAAGAAATTGCTTATAGCGATAAGGCCGCCCATTGTGCAACAAAATTTTTAAGTGCATTTGTCTACAAAATAACCTTTGTTAATATTGGTGTACAATAAATATTACTCTATCTCTATCTATTCTATCTATCTACCTATCTATTTCCATAGATATCGTCAGGAGACCACACGCGACAGCTATCTATACTAATAAATATTACACATATAGAGAAATTTGTTTGTTAATACCCAATAGGTTCTCAAACTACTAGACAGAACTTGATGAAAATTGTTGAATTGATGTTAGCCTATCTTTTGTTTAGCTGAGGAGCTGCAGACTGAAGCTTGAAGTAATGTAATAAAATAATATATTTTGAAAAGATGTAATGAGATATATTGAGCTATAACATACATCTTGACATTATAGCTGCAGTGAATGAAAGGGATTATGTTAAAGCTTCTCAGTGTTATCAGACTCCGCTACATGTGAAAATAAGTTAGTGAGACAGTGTTAAGTATTGCTGTGTCCAGTGCATCTCTTTATAATCATTAAAAAAAAGTGTATAAAATCTCTTTTTCTGTAATATTTTTCCTATTAAAGTTGAAAGATAGAGCTGCAGTGACTTAAATGAAGTGTAGTGACGTCACAACAGCATTAGCACTGGTGCGATGACGTCACAGTGCTATCGGCACAAGCGCTTGGGCGGCGGCATGATGTCGGAGTCGTCGTGGAAGCGATGGTGCTCGATGTAGTCCAGCAGGATCTCCTTTGTCACCGGATCTTGTATGCTTTGACATACGGCTGCAATTGAAAATATATTAGCGGTTTCAAATGTATGAAAATTTCAATTTGCGCAAGTAAGATAGAGCGTGTAGCTGACTAAGGTTTGCATAAGATGGAGGATATAATCAGATATTTAGCGTAACGGACAAGGATTACGTTTTCTTAATGTGTTATTGTCGCGTACTATGCGAAGCCGATAAGAACAGATTATTCGGCTATAACTAATGTGTTCCATTCGACCTATTTATAAAAAATAATTAAATGGAACAGTCATGTTCTGATGAAAATTTCGTTCATATTTAGGCGAATGGAATATATTCAAAATGGCCGAAAAATCTTGTTCTTATTTGATTCGCACAGTATACAACTGTGGATCGTCAGTTTCAAAGTGTAAAAGCCAACATCCGAATTGTAAAAAAGAAAGATTGTAGAATCTTCACTTCGTCCAAGATAAAAAGAAAGATTACTTTCCATTGCAATTCATTTTACCTTCAGACATTTTGAATTGTCTTTTATATTGAAAAATAAGGAATTCTATGACATGGCCTTACCTGTAAATTTGTAAATAGTTATTTGTTATTTTTTTTAACTTATGTATATGTCAGAGGAAGCTATGAGTCTCGGGTTGATTGTTTGCATGTATAATGCACAGTATTGTTTGTTTAAATTCGATTTGTTTTCAAAACTCTTAATTTAATGTAATTCGATTTATAACATTTTTCTATTACTTAAAAATCTTACTTAAGAGCCCTATTACATTTTTACGTTGCGCCAAATTAGGTGTTTCTGCGACCGCGCGGCAAGTTACGACACTCGATGCACATGTTGCGTGAACAGTGACTAAATAATCTTGATCCACTGTAGTATGATTTCCTATGGCACTTCCACGGTAAACGAATCGTAAAGTATGCTTTGTTGTTAGAATAAAAAGTATTTTTTCAGTTTACCAGTTTAGTAGTTTGCAGAATTGGCTCCTTATCAATAACAGGTATATCAGTTTTACAACATTTAGTCAATTGAAACACATTAAAATTATTTTATTTCGTATATTTTTGATAACATTATGAAACTTAATATAAAGTAAATATTACAGTACGTAAACATTAGGCTAAAGTAGGTGTGATCCACAAAAATAAATACATACATTATAATATGTCGATAAGTGTCGTTTACTATAGTGACTTGATGACAATTTTTCGCTATGCGCATCAATTGCAACCAACTGATTCATGAAGAAACGAAAATCAATTAAGCGTCTTCCTTGAATATCTATATTATCCTGTGAACAAGGCAAAATAAAGCATTAGCATTACCCATCAAAGAGATATAAGTAAATTGTGTAGCGTAAGACAAAGATTAGTTATAATAGGGATTTCCTAAGTCTTAAGCAACTAGTTAGCGTACATACCTTTTCATCATTACGGTTAACAGATATTTCTTCTTTATCTATTTCTTCAATGATTAAACTATCATTAGTCTCGAAGCCTGGATTTTCATTGTCAACACTCTAAAAAATTAAAAAAAAAAAACATAATATTAAATAATTTTCCCAAACGAAGCATTACCTAGAAAAAAGATATAAGTACATTGTGTAGCGTAAAACAAAGATCACTTATGGGGGGATTGCCTAAGTTTTAACAAACTATTTGGTATACAATGTATAATATATATACCTTGTCAGCGTTACAGTTAACAGATATTTCTTCTATATCTGTTTCTTCAATTATTGAATTATCATTAGTGTCGAAGTCTGCGTATTCACTGTCAAAAGTCTAAAAAATTAAAAAAAGCATGAAATAAATTAAATTTTCAATACGAAGTATTTCATATTAAGAAAAGTTCATTATTTTACCATGTCCTTAGTTTCATTGATGTTGCTAGATGTTGAAGCTTCAAAGTTTTCCAGATTCTGTTTTTTATTATTTCTATAAAAAAATATAAATTATGAATATACAGGGTGGATGCGACATAGCGACATTTATTGAAACCACAGCTTCTATACATGGCCAGTATGCATTTCCACCGGATAAAAAATTCTCTGGCGAAAAAAAAAATTCACGTCTTCCGAACAAATTGCACGATCGCAATGTTCAAATTGTTCGGAGAACGTGATTTTTTTTTTTTCGCCAGAGAATTTTTATCCGGTGGAAATTGATACTTACCATGTATAGAAGCTGTGGTTTCAATAAATGTCGCTATGTCGCATCCACCCCGTATAAGTATGTTTTAATAGAAATGGGAAATATGAGCAAATTTCTTATTTTTCTTTCATAAGAACTTTCTCGAACACGCCGAAAAAGTAGGTATTGAGAGGAGCGGATGTCCTTTCTATTTTTTTTTTCATTAGAACCTTCTAACAATTCATAACAAACACGACCAATTAAATAACGACGAAAAAGAAATTAAATACATACCTTGCTTCTCTAGCTTTGCTCAGGTTTTCGATGTTATGCCTTTTACGTTTCCATAAGCATTGGTATTTACATTTACCCATATTGACTGTAGCACAACTACAATAAAACGCAATTATCTGTATAATACAAAAGAAGTAAAATAATTGTGCTACTACAACACACAATACCAAAATAATATTATACTCACAATGATCAAGAAATCGCGATCCTACTATGAGATGCTCACACGCACACACACTGACGTAGCGTTTACTTGCCTAGTTACGCACACTAGCGCACGAAATAAATTGACATAGGTCCGACCTCGACAAGCGCTCGTGCGCATCTGATTGCATCGCCCCGGCGCAGTCAAATAAGTACTACTTTTATTTGATTTATTACAAAATAACTATAGCAATTTTAAATAAAACAAAAAAATTATAGGATAAAGCAAAAGTGAAATATTATTTTAGTAAAAACTTTATATTGAAATAATACGAAATACCAGAGATATTCTGACTTGTTTTGAGGTAATTTTGATTAAAACTTGTATCAATTCCAGACCTTTTTTATACTCATAAAAGGTCAATATTAAAAATATATTTTATAATGATGTTAGTAGAGGATACATTCAATACAAAAAATAATATTTTGATGGGCAGTGTTAGCCAGTTTTTACAAATTAGAGCTCTCAAACAAGGTCTGTTCCCCTCTTTTACTGAATCATACATCAGCAGAATGATGATTACTGCATAATTAAATTAAAAAAATAATATCTGTTGTATTAATGTTTAAGACGAAGAAATGGGCTATCTTTATAATGTAATTTTTTTAAGTAATAAACAGCAAAAAGTATACAATTACGACGGCGAAAACCTTGCACATACGCATTTTTTTGTAATAGGGCTCTTAACTAATAAAAGTTATGAATATTGTAATTGACGTAATGACCAATCAGAGCAGAGCACGCGCCTCAAGTGGGGTCGAGGCGCCATCTTTACTTTATTGAGGTGGACAGTATTTTGCGGAACATTTGAATGCTAACAACTGATCGAGTTGGATCGTTGGCGGTGTAAAATTATAAGAGATAAAGTGAGATCGGTACCTTGAACCCGCTGCTCGGTCTTAACGGTTAATTTGTCTTTTAATTTTATTATAAAGTGTTAGAATATTGTTTAACCGTTATTAAAATAGTGTGAAACTGTGATCGTTGTGTTTTGTGCTCGCATTTTACCCAAATGACGCCCAATAGACCCTCAATTCCTGCCGACGAGAACTATGCTTCTCCGACATCAGAAGTGGGATCGGTGCAGGCACAAAACGTGAGCGAACGGACAACAGCAAATGACGGATGGCGCGCGTTATTCGAAGCGCAACAAACCAGCATGCGGCTTCTTGTGGAGACGCTTACCAACCCACCGAATAGTGAGGATAAGTGCATCACGCTGCCCAAATTTCACCCGGAAGAAGCAGACACTGACGCCCGGGCGTGGTTGTCAACGGCGGACATCTGCTTGTCGGAGCGTGATATACAGGGAAGTAAATTAATTCTAATACTTAGTAAGGCTCTTAAAGGCTCCGCTGCAAAGTGGTTTTCTCAAATAGTTTTTCCTAATATGAAATGGGTAGAATTTAAGGAGATTTTTCTTTCTCGTTTCGATACGTTAGAAACATGTGCAGCAACGTTATTAAATATGCTTACTGGTAAACCACAAGAAGGCGAATGTCTTGCTGCATATGCAAGCCGTTTATTTACGTTACTCATGTCGCGGTGGAATAGTTTGGGCCAAGAAGAAATGGTGGTGTCATTAATACTTGCGCACATGAGGCAAATTGAGCCAAGGTTACAGCGAAACATTTTTTCTGAAGAAATTACTTCTCGCTGTAAGATGCAGCGTGAACTAATGGCTTTTTCATATCGCAAACGGAGTTACCAAGAGGTAACAAAGACCGTTGCAGGCACTACACAAGATGTTAAACGTCCTAGGTTAAGTTCTGTTTCAATAAAATGTTATTCTTGTGGAGAACTTGGCCATAAATCATTTGAATGTTTCAGTCAATCGCAAAACAAGCGGCAAGCAACTACAAGCACTGGGCGCCCCAACACGGCCGTCGCTACACGAACCCCTGTGACGTGCTACCGGTGTGGTGTTGAGGGCCACGTGGCATCTCGATGCTCAAAATCAGAACCAGTTGCCAGCGCACATCCAGCCGCCGCCGCACCCAGCATTGTAAGGCGAGTGGACATGTGTGGCCGAGACCTGTCACCGGAATAATTTCGCAATTTGGTGAGCAGTTCTCATTTTGTTTTGATTCCGGTGCTGATTGTTCGTTAATTAAAGAAAGCGTCTCTCGTAGGTTTGTTGTTGCATTGCATAACGCAATCATTACTTTAACTCGTGTAGGAAAGTCTAGTGTATTGTGTGACTCACAATTTTTATCTAGGGTTGCTCTTAGTGGTCATGATGTACAAATTTTATTTCACATTATACCTGACGAAAACCTAAATAACGATATCTTGATAAGACGCAATTTGTTTGCATTAGGGTTGTCAGTACATATATCAAGTGATAAACTTACCATAATTAAGAAACCTTTCCTAGTTGATATTTGCAGCGTTGATAACTCGGTCAGGCCACCGCCACTCGGCCGTACCTACAGCGATAAATGCATACAAATTCGCGAGGCGCCGGCGCCACTTCGAGTGTTGGGTGTCTACCAAATTATTTACTTTTTAAATTTTACTGTACTATTTTCTTTTTTTTGTTTACTGTACTATCTTCAAATTCCCTTCAATTATGAGTTTCTAATTGCAGACTACTAATTAGGTATTATTATCTGTGTTTATCTTGTAAATTAATTCAAAACTTATTTTTATTTCAATGAGTATCTTTCTACTTGAGTTGAGCAAAGGCTTGTTTTCATTTTTTTATTACAAATGAGAGACTGTAAAATTCGTTTTAGTATCTACCTAGTTGACTGGGTAATCAATCATACGCATCAAACGTAAGATGGAATGGGTGGTCGAATGGGTAGATAGATAGACGATGAATATTATAGTAGTAGGTAGCAACGCATCGGCGAGCCGACAACCCTAGCGACATAGGTATCGCGTCACTCAGCGCCAGACAGCGACAGAGCTACGCGTTAGAAGAGAGAGGCAATACTTAGGTGAATATCTCGTTAGGTACTGAGCGCTTATGCGAGCTGATTTTAACTTTGTTGCTTAGTAGCAAGAGTCTCTATTTCTATGAATTGTTACGGGAAGTGGTGCTTCTGTACTTGTACTTATTATTCTGTGACTCGGTGACTAATTTTAATAGTGTGGATACCAATATACCTGATGACCTTAAACCATCACTCAGCTCAGACAATTTTTGGTTTAGCGTCCTACTTTAGGTAGTTTATTCATAACTTTTCGCTTAAGATGGCACCAATCTATCGCCTATTAGCTAAAAATAATTCTAAAATAATTTGAGCCACAGAATACGAAACAATTAGACAAGACATAATATCGGTATTGACTTGATGCTTGTCGACCCAGATTTACTCATTGAGCTGCATACGGACGCATGTAGCGAAGGTTACGGTGCGATTCTTTTTCAAAAAGTTGGTACAAAATTGCACCCAGTAGAGTATTACAGTAAACGCACTACGCATGCAAAGTCTCGATACCACTCTTACGAGTTAGAGACGCTAGCGGTTGTTAACTCGGTTAAGCGTTTTCGCCATTATTTGTATGGTCGAACTTTTACAGTCGTTACTGACTGCAATTCTTTGAAAGCCTTAAGATCTAAAGTAGACTTAACCCCTAGGATACACCGGTGGTGGGCCTTCCTCCAGACTTTTGATTTTGACATACAGTACAGGGAGGGTAGGGGAATGGCCCACGTTGACTTTTTTCTCGAGGAATCACTTACCTGTTCCGAACGAAACCGCCGTTAGTGATACTCACAGTTTTGTTAGAGACAGTAGGAGAAAAACGTGTCAATATAACTGAGTTATCTTCGAATTGGTTACAAGCGGAACAACGAAGAGACCGCTTACGTCCACTCCCCCAATCTTATGTTCCAACCGAGCTGGATCCATGTTTATCAGATGACAAAAGTGACGGAAAGATTTGGTACTACAAAAATTATTTTGTTTAAAATGATTGGCTGTTAAGACTTAATTAAGCATTCTTGTAGGCGAGGTGGCCACTAAAAGGCGAGGAGGCCAATAAAGGGCGAGGTGGCCAATAAAAGGCGAGGTGGCCAATAAAAGGCGAGGTGGCCAAAAAAAAAAAGGGCGAGTTGGCCACGAAAAGGCGAGGAGGATGAAAAGTAAAATTATTAGAATAAGAGAGGAAGTCGTTTAATACGAGTGATGTGACACACGGCGTGGTGGCTGTTTCGATAGTTCGATACTACTGACTGTCTTGATTTAGTAGGTAGCGTGTGTGAATTCTATTAGGATTCGTATTCAATAACGAATGACTTGGTAACATTTCATTGTAAGGAAATCTATTTTATGAAAATAATAAATTGAGCAAAGATAAAATGTACACGAAATGTTGGTCAGGAGTGGCCGAACTATTAATTGGTTTTTCTTTTTTTTTACAGATAACGATGATACGCGGCCTTTAGCATCACACGAGGGCGTGTAATACGTCAGGACGGCCGTGTCAGAGGAAGCTATGAGTCTCGGGTTGATTGTTTGCATGTATAATGCACAGTATTGTTTGTTTAAATTCGATTTGTTTTCAAAACTCTTAATTTAATGTAATTCGATTTATAACATTTTTCTATTACTTAAAAATCTTACTTAACTAATAAAAGTTATGAATATTGTAATTGACGTAATGACCAATCAGAGCAGAGCACGCGCCTCAAGTGGGGTCGAGGCGCCATCTTTACTTTATTGAGGTGGACAGTATTTTGCGGAACATTTGAATGCTAACAACTGATCGAGTTGGATCGTTGGCGGTGTAAAATTATAAGAGATAAAGTGAGATCGGTACCTTGAACCCGCTGCTCGGTCTTAACGGTTAATTTGTCTTTTAATTTTATTATAAAGTGTTAGAATATTGTTTAACCGTTATTAAAATAGTGTGAAACTGTGATCGTTGTGTTTTGTGCTCGCATTTTACCCAAATGACGCCCAATAGACCCTCAATTCCTGCCGACGAGAACTATGCTTCTCCGACATATATAATTATTTAATTTTAATTAATTAGAAAATTTACATTAATGTAAATTAAAATAAGAGATTAAAATACTTTGTAGTGATACAGTAAAGGTTTTTATTATAGAATATTATTTTTTTATTTTTATTTTGGCCGAAGTGGAGAAGAAGGTAAAGTAAAATATCAAAATTTTTAAATTCTAAAATAGACACTCACATTTAGCAGTCTTAAAACCATTCGGGAAGGATTTATCAGTCCGTTCTCTCATAAACTGCCACACTCCGTCTTGAAACGTGCACTCTATGATCTTATTGTTGAGAAGTTTCATGTTCTTCGCTACTTTCATGGTTGCGAAGTGCACCTCTGGCTTACCAACGTATAATTTACCTACTTTTGTGGGTAGTAGCCTGAAAAAAATAGAAGTTAATGTTATGTATGACTTCTCAGCATCAGTCAGGGACATTGGATTTGCTAAGGTATATATATACCTATGAAGCTAGCACAAAAATGGTTGAGAAATTTCGACAGTAACAGTATACAAATCCATGGCTGTATTGGCAAAGCACTTGGGTCGTTTAGATTCAAATCCTGCTGGATTCTTTATTTTTCAACCTTAATATAGTATTTTTAAAAAATTAGACAACGGGTCTGAATTGAGTAATTATTATAAAGGTAAATAATATAGTATAAAATACAAAAAGGCATAGCAAAGCTATAATTTGCTTTAAAATATTACAACAATGGAATAGGCGAGCTTGAACTGTTTAGTGTCCTTTTGAGCGCGGACTTATGACCGTAGCCACAGTGTGGTCATAAAAAGAACTGGTAAAAAAACCTTAATATTTGTCTCTGCTGCCAAAAAAAGCGCGATATAAATTCGGGTTTCGTCCTCCCCAACCCCGCAATGCCTGGCCCTGCACAAACTACAGTAGATGCACGACGCTGTATTCAAAAACTCAATAGAAATGTTTAGTAAACTCACCCTTGGCCAGTCTCAACAACAATTTTTAACCTAAAGTCCACACTGTTCATGTTACCGGGTTTCCATTTGAGGACATCTTCGCACGGTCCAGGAACGTACGGCTGAAATATTTCAATACATTAGCATAATATCACGCTTGGACATCCCAGAAGGTTTTGGCAGAAGAGCATAACATCCACATTGTAAACTTTTGTTTGGTGACGATGTGATAGAGCGCGAGAAGACTTTCTTTCATTATACTAGAAACTTATACTAGAAACTACTTTCCCGTGCCGGGAATCAAACCCGGGGCTCACAGTGAGCACACGTATTCGTTACCCATTAGACTAACACCGGTTCAATGAATCTCTATCTCTTCTATCACATTTTAAAAGTGTCTTACCTCTTTAGCAGGTTGGAATATGAGTCCATCAGGCTCATGCAGTAGTTGTTTGGCGAATTTCTCCCCTAAGAGCTGCCGAGCCATTGGCAACTCCCAAAACTGTTTGAGTCTTACGCTGAACGGCTCATCTTTCTTTATTATTAAACCCGCTTCCATTGCTTTTATTCTGTAACATTAAGAAACTTAAAAAGTCAAAATTAAAATACTGGCAACATTTTGGCTTCTTATTAGGTAGCAAAAGGGTGAAGGTGGAGGCGGAGGCACTTTTTGTAAATGTACACACATGGCTATCGATTAACCAGTACATTTCCCCTACAATGTGAGACCTAGAGCTTATACTGGAAATGTATAGCTTTATATAAGTAGCTGTGTGTACATAATCATACACATTTTTAAATATTTTCAGATATTTGGCCTTGAAGCGGCAACACTGAGATGTCATGAATTGAAATATAATTAAAATATCATTATTCATAAAGACATCATCTAAGTGCCAGTTCTGTGCCAACCCAGGCTATATACTCTTTTGGGTCACGTTAAGCAACCAGTTGGAAGTGTCAGAGCTCTTATATTTTCATATACACAGTGCTTTTAACATATTATTATGTACATCTATGACTTACCTAGGATCAACTATTTCTTTTTGTATGCAAGTAAGTCTTGTGGGGGCGAACGCCATTTTACTAATGTCATTTCCCTCCAAACATATGACGTCATAGCACAAGTAACGAGGAAACTTCTCGCCTTTCAATTCGTCTATCACCATTTCCTGAAAATTTTAAAAGTTTCAACATCAATTAAGAAAACTCTTAAAATAAATATAAACATAACGCAAACAAATTTTGGAAAATCACAATCTAGAGTCTGAATTTGATGAGTTGAACCTAGAAAATCTGACAACTTGTATAAATTGAAACATTGTATTGCGTCTACATTCAGAACAGTAGCTTTGCATAACAGTTCTTGGCTAGATATTTATGCTGAGAAAAAAAAAAAAAAAGAAATACTCATGAAGCTAACACTGCGAGAAAAGAAATATTACAAATGAAAAAATAAATATACGAAATTAATGTACTCACACCATCAAGTAGAGTGTTAGCCAAGTGCCTGGTTAAGTCATCTCTGTGCACAAACCTCAAGTTGTGTACCTTGAACACGCAGTTATCTCTGTCTATCATGTACACTTCATTCTCTCCGTCTATGAGCATCATAAACCTGTAATAACACATTTTTATTTTGACTTTAATTTTTATTATTTACTTTTTATTTTGTCTTATTATTCCTTCTTTTAATTACAATCAAAGAAAACAAAACACAAAAAAAAAAAAAAAACTAACCTAAAATAAACTACTTAAAAACTAGCGTTAAAAGACTACTTATACTTTGTCCACTCCTTTATTTTCTTTTTGACAGATCACGACTATGAATTACCGTTTTTTTTTGTCAGATTAATGTACTACAATAATAATGTACTTTATTGACAAGCGACACTTTTTAGGGAAGTTCACTGTTTGTAACAAACAACCACAGACTATAAATCAAATCGTGAAATGAAATAAATCGATCATTATGAAAAGGAATAATTTGACTTTTTTTTTGTGTATTGTCTGTATTTTTATAAAAAAAGAATATAATAATAGAATCATGATTACATGAATAATTATTTGCAAGAAATTAAGTCGAAATCTTGGAATTAAAAATTAAAAATGAATTAAATAAATTAAAAATTGACATTATTATTATATTATTATTTTGTATATTTATTTCATCTAATAAAAACTACTAATAAACGAATAATTAATAATGAACTAAAACCATTTCGATGTAATAATCGATTGAAAGTTGTTCTTAGACATCATCGATTATGATTTCAAATCGAATCAGTAACGTGTGAAGGCATCCCTAAATGTAATCTGTCAAAAAGAAAATAAAGGAATGGACAGAGTATAACCTAATCTAACAAATCGCAGCCAGTGGGCAATGTTCCCAAAATGCTGGCAGCATTGCCACGTTGGATGGCAATGCTAATTCGCTGTCCAAAATAAAAACCAGCATTTCGGCAACGTGTCGTATCAACCAGTCGCGTTGATATTTCTTTAAATAAAGAATGGGCCCCTGGTCCCCACAGCCCAAGCGTCTCAACCCCAAAAGGCACAAACATATAACCACTATCGAGGAGACTATATTTGCGCCTCTTGAGGTTTTCGGCTGATTCTGCCGCCGCACCAGGCCTATCCTGGGTCCCCGGGAGATGTGAAGGCGCCATAACACATTATATTTATATATTACTCCTCGATAGTCTAGTGGTTAGTGTATGCGCCTCTCACCGCGAGGTCTCGGGTTCGATGCCCGATTTATTATGTCCATCCTAAGGTTGCCTGGAAGCGATCGCGTCAAGCGATTTTTGTACGTTATAGTATTAAGTACCTATTTCTTTGTATGTTTGTTACAAATTTGATGTGCAAATAAAGTATGTTACCAGAAGTGAAGAAGAAGTATAATTATGTTGTTTATGGTGATGCTACAAAGCAAATCACCTTCCACCATTGGCAAACACTTAATATAATTCCCACCCAGGCAGAAACCTTGAAATCTTTACGTTAATTAAGGATTTAATTAACATACCTAGTCCCATCAGCTTTCCATGACACTCTATAAGGTTTCTCGTGCAGTTTCTTCAAGTTTGACTGCTGCATGGACACCGGCTGTGATCCTGGGAAGCCGGTGGTTTTCCACCTGCAGAACAGCTGTGCCTTCTTCTGGACTTCACTGAGTCGAGGCTGGGCGTCGAACGGTTCCACACCCTGGACCTCGGGCATGAAGGTTTCTTTTTTGTGGGTTGTCTCTTTCCTGTTTTTATTTTTCTTTTGAGGGCTGGAAGTAAATACTTGATAATTTTACATGTGTTTTTATTTTGCCCATTGGTTATGATTAGAAAAATACATAAGAGTACATAAGAGTTAATTATAATACTGTTTGTTTCTTGTACCACAATAAATAAATAAATAAGACAAAGTAACTCTAATTAGGTATTATTATATTGGCTTAATGATGATAGATTTTATTATATTGATAAGAAAGTAATTAATTATATTATTAAGAAAAAAATAGCTAAACCTTATATTTATTTTTAGTTTTCAAGTTATATGCATGATTAGAAGAAATACAAAAACTAAAATATCTCAAGAACCTTTAACTTCCGCCTATGTGTGTCCATACATAAAGTTGTTGCAAATGAGCTGTACTATCCCCCCTTACAAGGTTGTGCTCTCATTTAAATCACCCAGTATAAAAAAACTAGAACTTACTTGGATGAATTCTGGGAATTGCCAGGGGCATCTTCTTCTTCTGCTTCCTCCTCTTCCTCTGAAAAGTAACAAACTTGAATCAGACCCCTGATTCAGAAAAAATATTTTACATTATCATAGTAGAAGTAGTTTTATTTGTTACTTAGCAAATTCGATGCTTGAGCGCCTCAAGGGTAAACGAAATAATGATAAAGTGTATTTTCCAGTGAATAGGATGGCGCAATTCAATGATAGTATATTTTGTATGATACCACATATTTACAATAATCTTCCATTATATATAATAAAGTGCCCTAACATTAATATGCTTTGGAATTCATTAAAGAAATTTCTTACTAATAAGCAGGGCTCGGAATTAGGTAGAGTTTTTTATGTACTTACACTGATTTCATACAGCGAAAGAATAAAGTGGATATGCCTCAAATCCCGAGAATAATTTTTAAAGAGCAGAAAAAAATCCCATGATTTTTTAAATAAAAAGTTATTTACTTTTTTACACAATTTAAACTACTGCACGCGCGACGAAATATTTTAATTGTCACAAAATTTATACAGTAATGTCGGAAGCGAACACTTCAAATCTTACTGGTAATGAATCGGACAAGGAAAATGATTCTGATGGCTAGAAGCAAAAGTATTTGCTCGTATTTATAAAAAAGGCGAAATATGCGTATGAAAATTTACTACAGACTTTCAACAATTTGTATTGTGAATTAATGTAAACTAATAAAAGAAATATGTTAATTATCTTTGTTTTATTTGTCTATCTCTGAGGTTTTTATTATTATTTATTCGTAATATTGTTGGCCACACGGGATTGTCCATTAGAAATCCCGGGAAGGTCCACATTAATATCATTTCGATGCAAGTACATAAAAAACTCTACCTAATTCCGAGCCCTGCTAATAAGGCATACTATACCGTTAAGGAGTACCTAAATGACTAATTTAAATAATAATTAGTTAGTAATAATGACATTTAATTATTTTATGGATTTTGTGTAATTAATATAATTTGTTGTTTTTTTAATGTAGAGTTTTATAATATTTATATTAATTTTAAGTAGATTTCTTAGGAACTTTAATATTGCATGCTGAAGGGCGGAGTATAGCTGTGCTCATTTTTTGTGTGATAACAAATGCATGTAACATCTTTGTGACCTATATTCCCAATAAATGATATGCTTTATGAAACATAACATATAGATATAGTTATTTTTGGATAAATATATAAGTAAGGTTAATAATATAATAGTAATTTTACCATTACACCAGTCTGGTAAGGCAGGAGCTGGTAGGGTGTCTTCTACTTCACTGTATCTTCGGTATAGCTCTTCCAAATAATCTTGTTTGTATATACCTGGTGGCCTAAAATAAAAATAAAAAAATCATAACCATACTTTGAAAAAATAACTATAGACAGCTCAATCTGATAGTTGCTGTTATTACCTAATATATAGTACATAATAATATGATATTAAATACATTATTTATCCAACCAGATTTAAAAAGTGGCTGTGGCGCATTGGATAACGATCTTTCGTTTGAGAGGTTGTGGGTTTGAATCCCAGCCATTACACCACCGACGTGAACTTCCTCACGAACACAATCAAATTAAGCTTAGCTAGCTAGCTTAACAAGAATACTAGTAATTCGCAAATCACTAGTAAACTTTCAAATAATATTTGTGCCTGCATTACTAAGCAAATGAACAAGATGACGTGAGAACTATCTATTACTTGGAAGGGGATCCGGATCCCCTTTCCCAGTAATAGCTCTGGGGCTATCGGTTGGAACAGATAGTACATACACTCACTCACCATATCTATCTCTTCTTTATTATCTTCAAAAAAACAATGCCTGGCCTAGGAATAATGCCAGTGTCGCGGGGGTGTTCACAAACATACATTTCACATACACAAAGCACACCTAGAGTCACACCAAATCTATGCGGATCACATAAAGATTTCTCCCATGTGGGAATCAATCCCTCAACACCAGCGCAGTTGAAAGCGGAAGGCGACAGCTTTAACCACTAGGCTAATCCTGCACTCAACACCTTTATACAGGGCTGTGGTAAATACTAATAAATGATTTAACTTCAAAGGGCACCTACCTCATACGTGCAAACTCAATGATGGCAGCATCAACACTGCAATCCAATTGTTCCACCATGTATGAGACCAGCAGGAAGCCAGTTCTGTTGAATCCGTGAGTACAGTGCACTCCAACCATCTCTAATGGTTTCTGACTTACATATTTGACTACTAGATCAATAAATTGCCTGAAAAAAATGCAATAATTAACAATGATAAAGATGATTATGCAATAAAAGGTATGCCATGCGTAACTATCATTATGCCAAATAAAGGTATGCAATGTAAAATTATGCCAACAAAATGCAACAAAAACAAAAGAGAACTGTTTCTTATGCACTGTTGTGCCAAAGGGTGCCACAATAACATAACTTGCATCATTGTAGCTAGATGCTCCATGATAAAATATCAGAACAAACATGTGTTGCAAACAAAATTTAACAAGACACTGTGTTAAAGGTAGAAATCTTGCCTGAAGAACATGACCACTTCAAAATTGTTATCACAACGAACTTCTTATTAATTATTTTTATAGCATTTAGCTATGCTTAGCAAATTATATTATTATAAAGAAACAGTTGAAAAAATGCTACTGCCCGTTGTGCAGAAGGGAAAAATAATGAAACCAACAAAAACGAAAAAAATGTAAACAGCTTTGTAATACATAAAATAAAGATAATTTCTTGTGCCAAGTATTCTACGTAGTAAATTCATTCAAATGTCAGTCTCACCTAGTTTGTTCCGGTGAAGGTGTTTCTCCATGTCCCCGGCATTGCATCTTGACATACTTGATGTCAGCCTTCTCTACGTCTTTCTTGTCATAGAACCTACTTGTGTTCGTCAGATCTACCCATAGACCTAGCTTTATCTGAAAAATAAAAAAAAATATGTTCAGATTTTGTATTTGAAGATATATACTGTCATTTAATTATTGCCACTGAATAACAACAAGGAACACGTTAACAATGTAATAAATAGTAGTTATTTATGTCATTACTGTAAAAACAATGTTCTTATACTAAAAATAGAATTGACTTGAAAACCTGGCAATAACTGCCAAAAAGCATTTGTGTAATGTTTAATTAGTATTTATGAAACCAAGCATTATAAATTGTGATATTAACGTTCATATCCAAAGGTTACCATGAAATGAATGCATATTGATGGAAAACAGCTGACTATAAAAAAAATATTACGTACTTTCTCACTCTTTGTGTATGCCATCAACATGGATGGTGTGAAGCGGTTTTCCTCAGGTACTTGCTCATTAAACTGTGGTCCCAAAGGTGTCTTGAAGGCCAGGAACTTATCTGCCACCAACCCCGTAGCCTTTCTTGGACACCTTAACCACCTATTTGGTATTGGCCCAGGATCCCTTTGGGCCATTGCGATTAGATTAAAGAAAACTTGTTTATAGGAAGAATATAATCTTAAGTTTGTTTAATGCACATTGGTAAGTATTTAACACGATGCACGGCTTTTTTTTTACTTCTTAAAAAACTAAACATTAACATCCACTTTGACAAATCGACACAGCCACTACAGCCAGCATCTTTGAGTGTAGTGTTGGGCAAGCGTAACGGTAAATGTCAAAGAGAAATGTGTTCTTTTATCGATACCTTTACAAATCGATCAGTCAGTCAAAGTTATTTTCTTTATTGCGATATAATTCAGAATATGGGTTTAATATAACATGACGCCTATAAAACCAAGAAGGGTATAGCAAAGTTGTTCAAACTCTGTTAAGTTTTAAGTAACATAATATTAAATAACACGTGATGTATGCGCGTAGTCAGGCGTACAAACAAAAGATATGCATCAATCCGTTTCAACCAATCACTCTTTGTATCAATTCACATTTAAATGTATCAGTATATCTTTTCAACGGGTGGCGTCTTTCTCTATCGGTGTATGGTGCAACCGGATAGCATAGTATACGCTGTCCACTGATTAACAAGGCCAATCCAGGCGTCGCTTTCGTATAATTATGCTAATTTGAAATATTCTGTCACGCTTTCACAAGACGAAGAGAAGATATAAGAGTTATTGGAGTCTAACAACTCAATCTCAATCACACTATCACCTATTCATTAATTTTCGAGTAGGTAAAGGTAAAATCAAACATTTAAGTGCTCAAGCGCAATGCTCGTCAATTGGTCGATGAAGTGCAGCAGAGCTAACTTCTAAATATTTGATTTTATCTATAGCTATTTAATATTATTCATCAATAATATTCATTATAAATAAATAACTAGAAATAAACCAGAGCCCAATAAATCAGAAATACCTAACATAACGCCAAGCTGAGTAAAAGTCAAACTGAGTAATTGAAATCTGTGCTGCTATTAAAATTTTCCTGTCGGAAAAAACCCAAATTACACTTTTTCACGCGTAGAGGTCACATAATAATAACCACTAGAACTTGAACAATGAGGCAGTCGAATATGGGCTTAAAGCGAATATTTCTACAATTCTTGTAAATGATTATCCCAATATGTCTTTACGCGTAAACAGAGGTCAGACAAGTCTGACAACTAGTCTAACAAAGAGTATTGTATTACCTCGAACTGGGTTGTAGACAGTGGCGTA
Source organism: Hypena proboscidalis (assembly GCA_905147285.1). Classification (NCBI taxonomy): domain Eukaryota; kingdom Metazoa; phylum Arthropoda; class Insecta; order Lepidoptera; family Erebidae; genus Hypena; species Hypena proboscidalis. The sequence goes on along the minus strand of LR990130.1, from coordinate 18,860,183 downwards.
ACTATAGGGTGGCAGGGGTAGCAAAATGCCACGGGCCCCCAGCCTGAGGAGGCCTCCGGGCCCAAGATGCCACGACCTTGAAAGTAACTAAACATTAATTTTCAAAAAGATTTAAACGCATTCATTCTTCTAAACATTAAAAATCGTTGACCGGGAAATTGCAAAAATATTGGAAAAGACAAGGGACAACGAGATTTTTCTGCCTAAAAATCTGGCATTCTAAGGTGAAATTTGCATTCCAGTACTGAATCACTAGTAAGCGGCTTCAACGTAATGATGTTTACTAGGGCCCCATCCAATATTTGCCACGGGCCCCCGATGGTATAGTTACGCACTTACGCCACTGGTTGTGGAGGCCCGATGGCAGTCACTCCACGTAAAGTATTGATATTCAGCTAAATCCGTTATACTAGAAGCCGACCCCAATGTTATTGTGAAATGGCTCGGAAGATGATAATGACTTAATAGTTATTTATGGTACAAGTGAGAAAAAGTTTATATTTCTGTTCTGAGTGCCAATTTTAAATCTTGAGCTTGCGAAGTAGTCTTGAATTAAATCACGAGCGTAGCGAGTGATTCTAATAAAGACTACTTCGCAAGTGAGAGATTTAAGAGGTCACGAACTGGAAATTAAATTTTTCTTACGCGTTACATACAAAACTTTTCACCTCTTCCAGTGAGAAAATATTAAGATTTAAATAAACTCGTACTAGATTGCTTAACTTTGGATAATTCTATGTAATACCACAGTAGAGAATACCGATTCAGAATGCGTTTTAGCGCCTTCTGAAAGTCGCTACTTATTAATTATGTCGTATGCTTTCAAAAACTTCTCCCGTGATTTTTCTGGTAAAAAGCAAACTTCTGTGTACTAGCTTCGTGGATGCGTTTGGAAGTTTGTTCCTTAACATTTATGTATGGAGTCTTATATTAAATACTTAATTTTTATTAAATTTAATGGTTAATCACGAATATAAAAACATTAAAATACTAAATAAGCGTGTACTAATATAATTTAAAATAATTAAAACGTATCGTTTGTAATTTTTAAATAAAATTGATGTCAAACAACAAAACAGCCACCATGTAGGTTATAACCTACATGGTGGCTGTTTTAAATAAATAAATAAAATAAAAAACTCTTTATTGTACACCAAATACAAAACAATAGAAACATAATAAGAGATATAATACACAAAATGGTATGGTAATACAAGTGGCGGCCTTATCGCCTTGTGGCAATTTCTTCCAGGCAACCATTGGATGGAAAGAAATTTTGTTTTTATTAGCGCCTATTCATTGGAAGGATTTAGTGTTTCGAAATTTAAATCACTTTGCCTCACTAGTGAGTAATAAGCGTTATTACTCACTGTATTCTCGCAAGCAAACGATCTTTTTCGTGCTGGTGTGGTGAAAATAATATTAAATAAATTTATACATTCCATTTTACAATGTTTCGTTTAATGTTTGGTAGTAGCCATGTCATGACCAACATCTTAAGTTAAAATACTCAAAATTTTCTTAATTACTCAACTGGTCCTCATTTTTATTTGTCATGTTTGGAAATTATAATAGTTTTGTGATTTAAATTTTAACACTTAAAATCGTATCATTATCTTTTATCGATGAAAGATATTGTTTACGAATGAACAACATACGACGATAATGGCATTTGAACTCACAGATAATTAATTTGAAAACAAGAAGTCCACTTTTAACCAAATACTTTTCGGTAATCATAACTAAAATATAAAATGAATTTAAATAATAATTACTAACAAATAATTTAATAGAATAAAATAGTATTGTAATTTTTTAACATGCTTTATTTTAAACTTACTGGTAGCGATCGAGAACCTTCAGTTTATAATTAGGTTTTCAATATAGAAGGAGAATTATTTTACATTGTTTGGCTAAAAATTTAATACTTTGTTGCCCAAATTTAAAAAGTATTTACATATTTTTTACAGCGTTATAAAATTGATTATTAAATCAGTCAGTAGAGTTATTTTATGTTTTGAACGTCAACTAAACTATTTTTGGCTGTTGACAGAAGTAGCAACTTTACAAAATATGAAACGTCTTATATTGTCATTTCACTCTGCCTTTTGCAAACACTGTGCTGCTAAAAAGAGATAAACGGTTGTCTAAGTTTTATGTGTTGGCTACATGTCTACATTTGAAGTTGGTATTTGCCAAGAGCCTGCCATTTTGTAAGATAGAAGAGAGATAAAAAATAGTTTTATGGTGTTAAAATTTTACGAAAACTCTGTTGCCATTTGTCTTAGGGCCAAAAACAAATGTTTAAATGGACGCATCGTCCATTATAACTCAGGTGTCACGGGATGACGAACAATTAAACAATTATGGATCCGACAGAGGTAAATCCCAACCGAATTACACCTGTTACCTACTGGCATCAAATTAGAGCGTATAGTGTTACCTTCTCACGACTCGTAAATATTTGCCGATCGTGATCGATGTTGGAATAACGGATTAGTGTCCGTTTTGTACCCCTTGGTGTCGTTTCGCGAGTGTGTGGTTTGAGGTAAACAAGTGGATCGTGTGGACGCGATAACATTTACCAGCAACCTTGAGTACTTCTGGTTGCCGAGGGTCCCATATGTGATATTCGGTAGGGTTTCCGTGTGTGTGTTTATGTGTTGAAGTGTTCTGATGTGCAATGGTTGTTTTAGGGTCATCCCCTGGCGGCCAGCATAATGAAGGGGATGTTACGCCAGTATCGGGCTCTGCCCCTTTGGGAAGTAAAAAGTCGAGCGGGAGCGGTGGGTTCCTGCGTTCACTGCTTTGCTGCTGGCGCGGCGGGCGCGGCAAAGGCCCGCCCGGCAGCAATGGCGCGAACAGCATCGATGGCAGGGCTTCGCCCCCGCTCCTGGTCATGGCGGAGCATGCCCCCAGACCATTGTTGCCACCAGTGAGACACCAGGATATGCATAAAAAATGTATGGTCATTGATCTTGACGAGACATTAGTTCACAGCTCTTTCAAGGTATGTTTGCATGTTTGGTATTCCTATTGCCTTTACATCTGTACTTGATGACATTACTGAAAGATGAATAAACTAATCTGAAAAGCCAGTTTTCAGCTTTGCTTTTATAATTTTGAGTACAAAATCTTTATAGACAAACACAGGCAAACACAGAACCTGTGTGGCATTTGTGTACATTACAAGTTGTAAGGATTGTGTGGTGTAATATCGAATCCTAATGCTGTCTGTATATGGATGCTCTTTCAGTTATTATAAACAAATCATTTCATTCACCATTACTTAAAAGTACATTGCAAAGAGCATGTTCAAGACAGAACATAACCGTGCTGTCTAATTTTGGATATGCTAATATAAGTATTTAAAATATTATAGATCTTAAACAGATCATTTAAGCATTGGTTTTAGGGCAACTTTTACATAAGTACTTGAAAATTATATTATACAGCTAACAAAACAAGGCTGTAATCATGCATATAAGACTATCACTTGTATTTCTTCTCTCTTTATTTGTTTACACTATTTAAATAAGACAAAATGTTCATGCATTTATTAATTCTCATATTTGTAATGATTCCATTATTATGTGAAGTATGCTAAAGTTATCTTGTTTTTAACAAATTATCATTGTGTGGGTTGTAGTTATAGGTTTACATAATTTGTTTCTGCGTTCCTGATTTATCTTTATAACTTATCTACAACTACTACATTATATTTTAACAATCCAGAAGTGAGTGGGTTACTCAGTAATTTACTCAACTAAAGTTGGCATTACAGTATAAACTATTCTTGAGAATTTGTTTATTTAATACAGAGTAGGTTAACGGGTATTCTCAGTAATTAACCTTAATCTATGAGAACTTGTAACCTGTGGCACCTTTACTATTGTTATGATGATACTTCCTACATAGACTAGTGCAAGTGCCAAAACACAATTTTGAGGTAGATCCGTTTAGCATAAATTTTACCAGCCCCAGGTCAATGCCGCACATGTTTTTTTTATTGTATGTCCTGTTTAAATGTCATTCTCATCAATATAGAGATTGAAAACTCGGTTTAGTATTGATCCCAGGGCTGGTAAAATTAGCCCTAAAGTGAAGGGTCTAACTCAAAATTATGCTTTTGCATTAGCAATGACATAGGACCTGTCAATAAGAAACATTACGTAATATTTTAACTTGATAAAGTATTTATGAATGAGCTTGTTGACGGTGTCAATGCTATCTTTTCATACATATAAACTGCCTCAACGGTCCAGTGGTTAGCATATGCGCCTCTCACCTCAAGGTCTCGGGTTTGATTCTCGAGTTGGGTAAAGTGCTATTGATCTTTCAGTCAGGCAATTCACAATAACAGCTTGGAGTTGGAATTGTGCCCAGTGGATGGCAATAGGCTTACCCCCTATCTTATTTGACCTAAATAGTGGGTGTTGTACACCTCTGCCACACCCTTTTGGATAATATATGCGTTATGTTATGTTATATAAATCAGATCCTGCTAATTAGTTTAATAATTACTAACTTCATGAAGTGTATTGAATTACTTTCTTCTTATGTAATTTTACTGAAAATATTGACCAATATGCCTCTCAAATTGCCTTTCTGTCTCTAATGCTTTTACAGCGAAACCATTAGACCAATTTAAAAGCTGTAGACAGAAACTGGTATAAAACATATTTCCATCACAGGAATTCATAAAGTAATGCCAAAATTCATCTCACTATTATATGATAATATGCTAAGCATTCTTATGTTTTTTCTGGTTACTGTTAGCATACATGACTAGGACATGATTCACCAAAACATTTGAATCATGAATCACTCATATTGATTAAAGCTATAAACCTTTTTAACCATGTTTTTGAAGGTAAAACATTAATGGGTATTATTTTCCTTTTTGTATTTTCTTTTATAAGTACACAGTCATTCATATTATGAGCTATAATATCACAAGTACATCCTCGTGGCTGAGAATCTTAGCCATGACTCATCTAACTTGTTTAAGAAGTCAGACAATACGCCAATTATGTTTATTATGTGATTAGTTCTGAGCTCCAATGCTCTACTCATTTTATATCTCTAATTAAGGCTTGTAGTTTCTATGTTCTATAAAATTGTTGCAATCATAATAATAGAACGCTGAGGTTTTATATTATTTTGAAATTGTAGGAAAATTTTACTGATGTTTTTTCCAGCCAGTTTGATGTTAGGTCTAAAATTCTTTTTTTGTTTGTGATTCTGAATCATTGACTCTGGGCCCTTTCACTTGGAAATTTACCTTTCTCTTTCAACCATAAATGTTGACCCTTTTTTCTATTAACACAATTTCTTTACTTTTCATTTGCATTCAGTATTGAAATTATAAATTATTAAAATTGCTGTTATAAAATTTGAATATCAATAAAGACATGAAGATCAAAATATACACATTTTGGTATGACAGTGAAAAATATTTCTCGACATATATATTCACACCTAGATTATCCAGAATGGTGTGGCAGAGATAAACAACACCTACACTTCACCTGTTGTGTTTAGGTACCATTGGATAGGAGTTTAGCCTATCGCCATCTACCAAGCACAAATCACACATTTAAATTAAAAAAACGAAATCTTATCTTTTCCTAAAAAAACTGTAGTGCTAATTTTAAAAGTTAAAAATACAATAAAGTAGTCAATTATATTATCTATATCTAAACTATTGTAAATAAAGATAACATGTTGCAGCAGAGTGAAAGTATACCAAATTGCTATGATTTGTTTGGTGCTTATAACCACAGATAATGGGAAACCAGTTTTGTGTCCCACATTTACTCTGTGACATAAATAATGCACCATAGATGGTTTTTCCGCAGTAGTAAATTAAGTAATCAGTTTGCCTTGATAAATGGAGTAAATAGGTGGTCATTTTAACGTTATTACAATTTCCCGCCAAAATATTAGATCAACATCTTCATTGTTATGCATTAATGAAATTGACAGAATTTAAATTGAGAATTGCATGATTTAATTTAAGAATTTCATAAGTTATAAAATTATACTTAAACAAAATATACCTTTCAGAGCAGTGTGTTGCACATTAATGTAATAGTATCAACATTTTGCTCTTGTCCCAACTAAATGTTCAATCGTAATACTAACCCAATTTAAAAATGTATTATTGACTTATAAAATAGTTACAGGAAAAATTGGCTCAACCAGTAGCCCATAAAATACGTAGTCAAGTGCCTAATGGATTTATCATCGTTCTACTTAAAATCAGTTAAAAAAAATTGAGACTGACAGGATTTGTACCGGCGACCTCTGCATACCGGGCAGCCGCTTGAACTCCAAAGCTACGGTCGCCTCTTGCCAGGACGAGTTCTTGGCAGACAGAGACTTTTCGCAGGTTCAAATCCTACAGGTCCCATAATATTTTCAACTGTTTATTCGTATAATTTGCTAAGCATAGCTAAATGCTATTAAAATTATCAAAAAGACGTTATGTTGATTCTGATTATTTTCAAGCACTTCGACTTGCTAATCGGTTATTAGAATAAATTAATCATATATTTGCTATGTTCCATTAATATGAGGCCCTAGTTGTTTGGTCACGATTCAAGTACTGACAAATTGTGACGAAATGTCGCGGTGCTAATAAATCTTTGTAACGCGGTTAGTGTCGTGTTATCATGCGCTTATTTCACTTTATGATTATTATATGCCGTATGTAGTAAACGATCTTTAATTTTGTGTAGTAGTAAAGTTTAAATAATAACTATAATAATAGCAGCCCTGTATCTAATACATCTCCCACTTCTGAGCTCGGGCCTCTCATGATGAGAAGTGTTAGGCCATAGTCCACTACGCTGGCCAAGTGCGGATTGGTAGACTTCACACTCCCTCGAGCACTTTTTAGCCGCTCTCAGACATGCAGGTTTCCTCACGATGATTTGCTTCACCGTTAGCGAGCGATAATTTATATTATAAATACACAAATATTTTCGAAAAGACGAATCTTAACGACATCTTTTTAATTTTCGAAGATATGAAAGTTTTAATACTAACTGTATTACCAAGTAAAATTGTAGTCCTGCTGCTTCTCGTGACAGTTTCTAACTTCAAGTATTTAGGTCTTCACACCACAATATTAAAATCGTCTTTTAAATAGGTACAGTGACAATCATCGACCCTGACGGGCACGGCAAATGTAGAAGAGAGAAAGAAAGAGCTCTTTGTGTTTATAACAAAAATATTTTAATTTTAAAATTGTATCAGGAGGAGTTATACAACTTGAATGGACTACAAAATAATACATTTTATATATGGCTTCAACATTCGAGATCTTAGTTATACGTTTTTAATACAGAACAATATATTCTTTGACTTCAAGATACGGAGATTAAAATCAACCATATCAAGTACTGATAAAGTTGCCTTCTCTGTTTCTGGCAATCGTCAAGAACATTAAAGTGCAGTTGCTGTACAGTGGGCCCACGAGATAGGTATGCAGGGCAAAAACTTCGAAGTCATCGGAAAGACTTACTACACCAGTTATGAATACGTGAGTTACATATCTAAATAGTGTGTATATTACGCTTCTTAAATAAGTAATTCACACATGCATATCTCTTGCAGTAAATTTGCACTATGGCGTAGAAGATTTAGCCCTCCATAGCTAACTCGTTGGCCCACTGTACCTATATGACATTGATTTGTTTTCGGCCACCTCGGCCCTCTTTCCATATCGCATTGATATCTTATTGATATAATTATTTTATCGTAACCCTATCGGTTTTTTTTACCGCCAGATTAGGTTTTTTTTTATCAGCACCTATTCATTCATATCCTGTGATAATAGTGATAACCTTGGAAACTGCATTAATTTTTGACCTTGTTTGTTGTTTTGATTTGGCTACTGGCTAGACTAGGAGACGACCCGAAGTAGTTAGGAGAATGGTTGGGTGATAACTTTGTACCGTTCTTCTTCTTCTTATCGAGTCTATGGCTTGTTCAATTATACTGTCTTAGACCAGTAGGTTTGTTTGTCTGCATGAGGTCATCGCAGGTGTAAGTGGCGGGTAGTAAAGGGCAAGACATCAGATGGGCCATACTCTGGCTAGGGGATCCACATGACTTTGAACCATTGCGGTGTAAGGAATGGTCACTTAGACCCTGCGTTACCGAAATCTAGGTGTCCAGGGTGCGCTGGACGTTGGTAAAAACTTGTTCACTTTCTTCTTTCATGCACCCCATGGGTGATAATGTTATTCTATGATTGTTGCAATCAACTTCTTGTACTGTTCTATCAAAGGCTACGAGCACATTGCTAAAGATTTTTACAAGTAGGTATCTTTTAAATGCGCTTTAGTTGCTCTTGACAACAGAACAGACCATAATTGCTGTAAGTATGCTGCATAATAAATAAATGCAGAGTTATCTGGGTGGGCGAGGCTGTAGGACTAGTCGAGATCTCGATTTAAAACCTACAGTTAGCTAGCAGTGATGTCCAATTAGTAGCATTTGTTTAATAATATTTATTTATCAATCACACACACAACTATCATTACAGGCAATTCCCAATGCCATAGTATAGTGTTGTTTTGTATTTGTGTTTGAGTTCTTTCACTGGTATTGTGGGTTCGATCCCCACGTGGGACAAATCTTTAGGTGATTCGAAAAAGTTTGTTCAGAGACTGGGTGTGCTTGTGTGAGTGAATATGTGTATTTGGCCTTGTCATTGGGACTATTGGATAGGGTAATTGCTTCTGGCGTTCTCATGTTAAAAAAATCAAATTTAAATTAAATTATATAGGGCACAAAAATAGGAACATAAACCAAAACAAAACAATTATAAATTTATAAAAAACACGAAACCTAACATTAATCAAAACACAACACAAATTACATATAAAAGACACTCAAAAATATAACAATCACATAAGAAAACATACACATAAGAATATATTTACAATTTCTTAATTAAATCATAACTATACTCTAAAATTATCTATAAATAAATAACAACCGTAATATATATATGTAATGTGACTTGCGAATTCGCTCTGGGTACAACTAAATATATCTATCGTTGATATATTATTATCAAAATAAATGCGATTGTTCCAATTTACAAGTAAATAGGACAAATTTTGCAATTACGTTTTGTTCGCTCCATATAAAATTCATGCCATTATCACGAATCCACTTCACAAGAATTAATGTATTCTACGCCAAGTAAATACTGTTTTATATGCGTAATCTATTTAAAGAATACAATAATAATATGTAACATATTATCAGTTAACTTCGTGATAAAGAGACGGAAGTTTACATGTGTTATGTAATTGTATTGCAAGTATTGCAACTGACATAATGAGCACTTATAACTAATTAGATTAATTACGATCATGATATAGAATCTGTAAAGTTATTGTTGAAGTTACTAAAGTTTGTAACGTGGTCTTCTAATGACCAGTTGGGTAGGCAGAATAAAGAGAAACAATAGATAAATTAACAAAGGTATTATTATTCAGATTAAATTTACATGGTAGACTCAAAGCATAGGTTGGTAGGTAGGTAAGTGGTACGTTAGTTTGGTGAAGTCCTGGCGATGCGAAGATTGAGGAGACACTTAACTTGGCGCTGGTGACCGCAGGCAAAAAGCACGCGTCGCGCGCGCAGCTCCTTTATATACCCCACAGGTTGCGACGTCACAAGTTAAACTAAAATAATGTGATGTGGTCTAGTGGTTAGCGTATGTGACCTTTCACTGCAATCGTTCGATTCCCGGTTGGTCAAAACTTTCATTTCGTTTTTTTTTTGTTAGAAAGTTTTCAATTGCAGCAGGAATCACAATTGTGCCCGGTTGATAGTTATAGGCTCCTACATCACATTATTATTTAGCCTGTCACACTGACAGACATTCTACTACTTACTACAGGCGAGATGTATTTGATATTTTCTCATCACACGTCATTTACACACGACTACACATCAAGCTATGGATTGTCAGTATAAGCTGGTCTCGCATTGCACGGGAAGCCTATACAATGGGAGACCATCTTGAACTGGAAATGTATAGATCGATATGTAGGCGTGTATACGTCATTCATTCAGAATCAGGCCTCTGATTTCTCGAAGAGATATTTTATGATCTCAGTCTCAAGCACCAAGGGCGCCACTTCATAGTCGCGCCTACTACATTCTTAGTTAACAAATAGCCTTCATGAAATCGTTTACACACGTTAGTGACCGTAAAACTATACAATCGTTTGATTTGTCATGTAGGAAAATTAATTAATCGAGTGATTCAAGAGGAAGGTTTACGTGTATAATACATGCATATTATAGTAGAGAAAAGCCGAGAAATTTAAAGATTTGTAATGTGATGTCGTAACAAACCTTTAAACACATTAGATACGTTGTGTTTCGAAGATATTACAGATTTAAAAATTGCAGGATGTTGAAAAATATTCGTGGTATAGGGAAAGGGAAATTGTTTTACTCCAAATTTAACGCGTGCGGGCCACGGATAGTAATGAATAAATCAAAACTACTGGATCGATTTTAATCATTTTATGCGAATACGTGCGAATCCGGAGCGGGCCGCTGTGTTTTTATGTACATACAGCAGCGTTCACAGTTTATCTGTAGTGTATTTAGTATCAGCATTGTACCCGTGCGAAGCCGGGGCGGATCGCTAGTATATTATACAACTAACCTACTGCAAGCCGAGAGCTTAGGATTAGTAGGATAATAATCTGAAACGACTGTAGAATTTCTTATGTATAGCAATAACAAAATATCACGCCCATATCAAGTTAAAATAAAAAGTCTCAGTGCACTTTTGGGAGTTGATGATTATACCAGACGTTGTTCTGTTTAAGTTTTGTAAGTTGGTACTAAAAGCCCGAGAAAAATAACAACCAGTTTGTTTAGTATTTGTATCCCATTTCGAGAATCAGTCCGGCATTTTTGTTTGAGGTAAAAGGCAGGCATTCCAGGTAGCTCTGGATTCCCCGGTAGTCATACTCAAAACTGCTGGAACTAGAGTACACTAGGTCAACGCAGTAGGTACTCGAAATCTGACGCAGTGTTTGCAAAATGAAGTTGTAAACGGTTTTGCGGTTGCGTAGTAGGAAAATGTATGACACATTGGTGGTCTAACTAATCTGCGACGTGCCCTTGCCGATTGAGACGCCTTAAAACAATTCACCTTCGTCCACCATATTAGGAGCGCATTATGAGTGCCTAATCTGTCAGCAGGTTATTCACGACAGGTTCGACAGGAAATCGAGATGTCGGGTGATAATTAATGTTTTAATCGAAGTATTAGCGAGTGTCATTTCCGTTTGCCAAATAAATATGCTGATTTTGTTTTGTTTGCGAAGTTAATTCATTAATCACTTTTGTTACATCTCCCTTTGTTATGGTAGAGTTTGTATGAGGAAGGTTTTGGATTGTTTAGTCAAACACGCTTTGGATCTTTGTTTTTATCAAACACAGTTTACAAGCGGATGAGCTTTTGCCGTCCATCTGGAATCTGGATTGCTAATGAACAGCCAACAAACATGATATAATATGTGTTCTTAATGATGACCACTGAAGATTGATTTGATATATAATCTTTTGCCTATTGTTAGATCTGAAATGACTGTAGAATTTCTTGTGTTGAAATAACATAACACAACACAACTTCACGCCCATATTATCCAGAAGGGTGTAGCAGAGGTGTGCAACACCCACATTTCACCTGCTATGTTTAGGTCCCATTCGATAGTGGGTGAGCCTAACGCCATCCACCGTGCACATTTCCAAATTTCCTGACGGAAAGTTCACAAATAACACTTTGTCGGACCTGGGAATCGTACCTAAAACCTCGAGGTGAGAGGCGCATACGCTAACCACTAGACCATTGAAGCATATAATATATTATAGTAATAAGTGCCTCAAAAACTCGTACACCTCGTGTCTATTTTTAAGACGAACCAGGAATTTCGTCCATTGTTCATATATTCAGGCATAGTTTCTAAAAAGATTTATAATATACTTTGTCTTTGTCTTTCTTAGTAAACACATTACATTCTATTCTATATTAAAGGCAATAAGTTATTACAGCGAAAGAGGTCGGAATTTCAGCGTGATTTCGATTCGATCGGAGTCGTTTGAATACCAAATAAATTAACACGTTTCATTCCACACGACTTTGTCCAGATGTCAACACGCTTAGACGTTGTAGCCCACATTACATTGTACCGAATGTGATGTAAATTTTGCGACAACCACAAGACATGTTTACTGCTAACGAAGTTTAACACTACCTTGTATACTTGAAAATTCAGTTAAAACGTGTGTGTGGTGACCTTTACGCTGCCGTGGGTCGAAATTTATCACCTAAGCGTATAAGTACAACAAATAGTAAAATAACATTACATAACCTTTGCCTAAGAGAAAAAGCCGAAGCCCGAATTTCACAGATGCTAGATAAATCTTATTGACAATTAGCATATAACACGGTTAAACGAAAGTGACTATGTTCTTTTTCAAGTGTAACTTGTGTCACTTTAAAATTCGGTCAGTTAAGATCTATCCGGAACCTCTGAAACTTGCCCTAAGTATTGTAATTGTTAACCTAACTTGGGTTCGAGTAAAGTTCAACTTGATTTTAACACGCTTATTATTAGCTTCACCTGTATGTATGTATGTAACCGACTCTTTTGGACTCGATTTTGACCCACTTTAAACGGACAGATTTAAAATTTTGCACACCTGTCAAAGATCGATGACAATGCAATAATTCGATAAAAAAAAAAAAAAAAAAAAAAAAAAATAAATAAATAAAAAAAAATATAGTTTAAAACAATGATATTATAGAACTATAGATATGTTACGTTCATAGAAATTACGATTTAAATCCGTTCCGAGCTATTCCAAATTGCACACATTGACAAATGTCCGCAGCGCACGCATCCTTATCGCTCTAACGTCAAAACAATATCGCTTTCTCTTTCTTAACTTGAACATGGCGCATGGCGTCTGGCACGTGACTGCGCTCGACGCAGGCCACACGCAAACTAAACACAAGACGTCCCAATTGGGACGTATTTGAGTATTCACAGCGCGAGCGCTTATAACATATCTGCTTTTGTTTTTATATAATATCATTGGTTTAAAAAAACTAAAAAACACACTTTTAAAGTACTTCTAACTAAAAAGTGAAAAATAATTCCTAATATAAGCTGAAAATGGTAATGAACAAAAAATACTAGTATTATTGTGAAAAAAAGCGTGGGGCGCTCTGTGCCATATTTATCATCTCTAGAGCAACCCACGCTTTTTTTCACAATAATACTAGTATTTTTTGTTCATTACCATTTTCAGCTTATATTAGGAATTATTTTTCACTTTTTAGTTAGAAGTACTTTTTTATTTTAGAGACCAGTCGTTGTACTAACGATTAAAACATTTTTTGCTGTATACCTCGAATCACGATTTGGCATTTCATCGCTTCGAAAGGTGGCTTACATTTCATGGCTATTGCAACTAGCCTGCCATGTCTCTCGGCGATAAACAACGCTATGGCATGGCAGATAAATCCTTAATTGATGGAGGTCTTTGATGTCCAAAATCGTGGGCTATAGCATTTTTTCCTTACAATGGATGGTATTCACCTAAATTAAGATAGGTACCGATTGTAACCTGAACCCCTAAAGATCTATTGTCTACGTGCTTACTGCCCATAAACATCTCACCACCAAATAAGTATACAGAAGTGCAAGCAGTACTACTTGGCGGCAGGTTATAGGTATGACGGCGGTTCTTTCGCCTGCCACGATTTGAGACACAAAAGCTCCATCGCGAACGTCACCATCCTTATATAAGTCAGGAATACAAACCACATGTTTGTTCCGCATTTGTCGTAATGTTCCCGTTCCAAAAGGCTTGTTCTTTTTAACATTTCAGTTTGGTAACTAGAGCGTGTAGCCTACAGCAGTCGAGTAGCCGAGTAGCCGCCCAAGGGCTCGTAACAACACGGGACAACGTTTAATATTATAAAACAACACTGACAGAATGTGATTAATTTTGACTGTCTAGTCGGTATGGTCCAGTGGTTTATGTATGCGATTGCTTATTGTGATGAGTCGGGCAATAGTGTTACATTTATGGCATTCTTACCATCCTCAGTAACGGAGGCTGGAATTGTGCCTGATAGATGGCGATAGGCTTATCATATAAGAGTTATACATAGTGAAATGTGGTTGTTAAAACACTTCTGCCATACCTTTCAGGGTAATATAGGCGTTATGTTAGTTTTGAATCCAATCTCAGTGCGTAAGAAAAAACGGTCATCATCTCAGATTGAGTTACATTAAGGCAAAAATATTGCGGGCGGTTGCGACAAAGTTATTAGATTAAAAACAGGTTCATTTTAATGATGTGGAGCAGCATTAAATGTTAGGTGGAGAGTGGAGAGGTATTGCACAGACGGTTTCGAAATTCTGATTTAAAATGTAAGAAGTGTAAGAACACATTTAAAGCTTGGTGGCACAGCCGCCTTCAGCACGGCCTACCATTCTTGACATTTAGATTTGACCATGACGTAGTTATCATCACCGTACAAATGACAAAAGACAAACGAAAATGACGTTTCTATGTTGATAAGTCAAAGTATTTTATTTGTAAACATAAGTTAAAAAGTTGTTACAAAAATTACAAAATGTTCAGCTATGTTTGGCCTAAGGCATACAAATACAGATATTGAGATTCTAATAATATAAATAAAACAAGTTTAAAAATTAAAAATAATAATAGAAATAATTATGTCCCCCAGTTAATTAGCTACAAATCTCTTAATATTTCTGCCATAAGGTATTCAATTATTGTGTAATATAATTATATAACTACGTCATCGTCGTATTGAAATGTCAAGAGTAGAGCTGTGAATATATCCCTTGACGCAATTCTATTTGGTCTCAGTCCCAGTGTCTTCAATCCCATAGTTTATGTCAAAAATAGTTTTTATCATTGGTCATGCATCACTTGTCTAGGCTTTGCAAATGTCAACGTAGCTGTAGTACTTACGAATACCATTTTGTACTGGTATATCCACTTAATGTTGGCAGTAAAATTAATGAAGGTTTAGTTCTTTATTAATTCGTTGTCTTGGTGGTATTTCCATTAACCTAGATTTTGTCTGCTCGCTCCCTCGGTACCTACCTGTACGTTTTCAATTGCGCTTTGATTGTCACAAATGACCATCATTTGGAATATTATAGAAACTCCTAACTTATTTTAATGGTTATTTAATATTGGTTTAATCAAGCGATGACGCATTGGTTATTTACGATTTAGTTTAAAACCACGCCCGTAGTGTAAATTTAGAAACGTACACGTACAAAACAACATCAAAACTTCGACTCAATAAAACATAAACAAAAACTATTTAGGGGGGACAAAGCTCTACTGTCTAGAAAATTATAGTGATTATGTGTCAATGGGTTTTTTGAATGATTTACAATGAAATTGATAAAAAATATGACATAAAAACAAAGTCTTCGTTGTGACCGATATACCTACATAATTTTTATGAACCTACTAATCAAGTCTGGTCACTGTGGTAAGAATGAATGAACTATTAATATTCTAAAAACAATAAAATGCGTACGAGATATCACTACATAGTATAAAACAAAGTCGCCTTTTCTGTCACTATATGCGCTTAAATCTTTAAAACTACGCAACGGATTTTGATGCGGTTTTTTTTAATGAATAGAGTGATTCAAGAGGAAGGTTTTTATGTATCACTACATAGTATAAAACAAAGTCGCCTTTTCTGTCCCTATATCCCTATGTGCGCTTAAATCTTTAAAACTACGCAACGGATTTTGATGCGGTTTTTTTAATGAATAGAGTGATTCAAGAGGAAGGTTTTTATGTATAATACATGCATATTATAGTAGAGAAAAGCCGACAAATTTAAAGATTTGTAATGTGATGTCGTAACAAACATATTTTTCTGCGCTTACATTGCAAACGCTGGCTAAACCTTACGAGATAGATCAAATTTATGTACTACGTAATTGTATATCTTGAAAAGATGAATAAAAAAGTCCGCGACAGCATATGTTTATCTCCTAAAGATAACCCACAGTAACCATTTTTAACCGACTTCAAAAAAAAAAAAGAGGTTCTGTATTCGATCCGTATGTATGTATGTATGTCACCTTTTTATGTTCGCGATTTTTTATCTTTTACATATTACAAAAAAAATATGGGTTATTTACCAAGCTATTTTAAACGATACAGTATCATTACTTATCCAATTAAATACATTAGATACGTTGTGCATTTCATGTAGATCAAAATTGCCCTTTACAGCATGTGATTTAAATGAATATTTTCGAAGATATTACAGATTTAAAAATTGCGGGACGTAGAGTTTGCGGCGGTATCGGCCGGTCGGGGCGGCGCGGGAGCGAGCCTGTTCAGAGGGACAGAGAATCGTCAATAGAGCGTGAGGCTCGACTCAGTCAGCTTCGGGATAAAAATAGAGCTGAGAAATGTAAAAAGTAAATAAGTAAAAATGTTGTGTATGAATATTCCAAAGATAGCAGGAAATCTTCATGGTATAGGGAAAGGGGAATTGTTTTACTCCTAATTTAACGCGTGCGGGCCACGGGTAGTAATGAATAAATCAAAACTACTGGATCGATTTTAATCATTTTTTCAGTGAGTGACATAGGCTATAATATATTATTATTATATACCCGTGCGAATCCGGAGCGGGCCGCTGTGTTTATATACAACGTTCACAGTTTTTCTGTAGTGTATTTAGTATCAGCATTGTACCCGTGCGAAGCCGGGGCGGGTCGCTAGTAGAAAATTATATGGAAGTATGCCATTGGCCGTGCCATTATATGACTTTATGAATCGGTAATAATGAAGGTGTAGGGCTGTACAAAACATTCAAATAAAAACAGTAATCATTGTAATTTTGAACGGGAATGAACGCGAATCATGCATATTATTTACCTTTTGGCTATACGTTTCGGCAATTTGAACAGGAATAACAGGGATAATTCCCGTTCAAAATTAATATTATAATCATGGAACGCGATAGTTTAGAACTTAAAACAATTTTATTATCGTCTTGCCCAGCAATGGATCATGGCCTTTGGTTTTATTGATATTCCATTAATTGTTTTGCAGTTTAGTTTAGCAAATAGCTTTAGAATAGCGACCGACTTATAATCCAAATTTTCCGTTTCGGTAAACTATTAATGAGATATTGTATACATTGATGTAATCTGATTGCTGAAGCGCTCCGATTTTCCCGAGGTTTGATGAAAAGCGATGATTATTGAGTTAAATATAGAAAGGAATTGTTATTATTACTGTTAATAATACAGTTTTTCTATTCTAGATCATTATCATACTAGGATTCGTGCTAACATTTTAATTGATCCTTCAGCAAATTAAAAAGTTGGCAGGTCAACGGCTTTTTAAAAATATCGTAATAAACTTTATACCAGCTGCGTGATTATGCATAACATTTTGTTTTTTGTGTCGTTAAGATCTGGTACCTTGCAAAATTGATATCAAGTTGGACATTGTGTGTTTCTGGTTCCTCAGCTACTGTTTTTTCTTGATTTTCCAAAATGCCCGGTTTTCTTGAGTCATCCGGCACCGCAGTGAAATTGTCATAATAAATCAACACCGCAGTGTTGATTTATTATGACAATTTGTCAGTAAAAACGAAAGGAAAGAAAGGAGGCTTTTTATAAATTGTATTGATGGCAATCTAGCACCCCCTCTCCCACCCCTTCCATAGCTGGCTGGCACACCATAGTTATCGAATATAATGGTGTAGTGTTCGTCAGGCGGAGTGGGTTCGTGACAACAGTTCAATAGGTCGGTTTCGACTTCCGATCGGGCCACCCACGCCCTTATCCATTGTAAGCTGATATTGATACGTCGACCGCGTACCTATTATGTTTGAAAAACACATTTATATCTTTTGTTTTGTTTGATGATTGATGTTGTATAATTGTTGTGAATGTTTTTGAGGTAGCACCACCGTCTCATCTTTAGTCTGACGCTGTAATATTTATCACTGCTACAGCCTGTTCGCTCCGCAAACTAAAATTGTTGATTTCGGTGCCAGAAATACATAACGGTCTGAAAGTTGGCTGTCATAGTTGTCATTCTTTGGTGTCATGGCAGGATCGAATTCACTTTTCCGGCACTTTGAGAAGTTTTAACATACAAATGTGTGTGAGAAATAGAGTTTAAACATAGGTATTTCTTACAAAAGATATCCATTATCTTCCGTGTGACATGAATTTTCTCATCAGTCACTTATGGAAGTATTGGATTTAAATTAAAACATTTAGTTAACGTTGTTATTAACGTCGCTTTTATAGCTGTATTATTTATATAATTTATTGTTTACCCTTAAACAGTATTTGCTCTGGAAGAAATACGAGTACCTATTAACCGTGATAACATCTAACCGTATAACATTATAAAGCAATTTAATAGTAATTTGTAATGTGTCACAAACCTGCGAAAAAAAACATTATTTTCATTTATATAAATATGTTGTACGAGTATGAAAATTAAAGGAAATAAAACGTGTATGTAAGAAGTTTCAAAAATGTAGTCGACGCGACGTTTGACGCGGCCCGTACTCGTGAAGCCTTTGAAATGTACGTTAGCCACTAAAAATACTTTCTACAACCAGCTCTGATACTTGACGCTTGCATTCGCTCCATGAAAGAGTTTGTAGCGATATTTATAATATAGTTATGTCGATTATATGGCGAAATTATATCGACATTATGTATACTATGTTCAAATCAAATTTATTATAAGTGATTTTGATAGGTGATAATAATATGATGTTATGTAACATTTCTAACACTCTTTCTGATATATTTTAAGAAAAAATCCAATATGGTCCCTATAAAACTCTTGTTAGCAATCAAATTGTTAAATGTTAAAAAAAATCATGAACAATACGTTGGTACTACGAGAGAACAATTGGGTTTTATCGTCTCAAGTATTTGTTTACTATAAATACTTAGCAGGAAAACGCTTAACGAATTGTTTTATCTGAAATCCTGAATATAAAATTCAAGTCACGTTAACCGATCGAATTTAAGCGATATAGGAGGCAATTTGCCACATCTTATAATTCAAGCTAATTTACACAATTTTTTTTCAACCCATGATGTCCGACTGCTGAGCAAAGATCTTCCCATACACGACCACATTTTTCTGTTTTGAGTTCTGTCTGTCCAATCCCGAAACGAGTCCAAATCATCCCTCCAGCTTTTTCTGAGCCTACCGCGACGCCGGCGACCTTCCTTTGGTATCCATTCGGTGGTTATTCACGCCCATCTTTCTGGGTGCATTCTGGCTACGGGCCCCGCCCACTCCCATTTAAGTTTGGCAGATTTGATGGCAAGATTTACACCAAGTAATAAAAAGAAAACTACAGCTAGAACAAGATTTCTTGATCTTTTAGAACCAATGGAAGCTGGTTATCAGTATTACCTATATAATTCTTGGAATATTTCATAGAAGCTTTATGAACGCAAACAAAATAACGAAAGAATGCTCTACGTATGTTTACACTAAAATAATTTTATAGAGTGGGGATAGAATGAGCATTATCTCGTCATTGCAGACTTTTACGAAGAATATAATTACATGTTATAATCTCAAGTGAACGATTTCTTGGTACTGAATTTGTTATAGTGTTTGGAGAATCTGCCCGCATCAGCACATTCTCGGTCTCGATTTCGACTGCTATCTGATGATTATGTTATTAATTTATGTGCCATTATGCCATTTCCATTGTACTCTTAGTGATCAAGCTCCTAATAGTCTGGTTTTGTATGCGGCAATCAAATTCGGTTGGCAATTGTGAATATATCGGGCTGTCCTAAGGAGTATAAGTCAAAGAGTTTCTTTTATAGCGAATTGAGTCATCAATCGATGTGTATATGATGAACTTTGATTGCTTGTCATTGACCATTAGAACACATTTGATAATCGATTGCAGCTCGATTCAATGAATGGTTCTAGCTATGCTAAATATAGAGTTGTACTGTATTGTCACATTTGTCCCTCAAAAAAAATACCACAAAGGTTGCTTCGCCTCGCTGTTCTTTTACCGACCAGTATCTGCCACTGACTGCAATTATGTGGAATACTTCCATTTTAAATATATGCGTCCGCCCTACATCGTCTTCTGTCCATCACTATTCGTATCGACTTTCAATAGGTCGTAGTTTTCTTATTCCATGTCTATATTCATCGATGTATGCTCGAATTAATTTTTTACTCGAGTGATAGATCTATTTTTGTACGGAACCCACGTAGGGTATGTGCGCTGAACTTTGACACCTACGTAAATAGAATGATTGGTACGATTCACACGGCGAACGATAGCCAGTTTAGTAATGTTCGCGAGATTAAATTGCTTTTAGTAAAAAGTCTGCCTGAATGGCCACGTGTTCAAACACTAATGTACTTGGATGTTATTTAAATAAATCTTTCTTAAAATGTAGCTTTCAAAAGTTGGATTATGAACGTGTTTTATTTTTAATCCACCTCAAATTTATTAAATCGTTATCGGATTAGATAGGATTGTTTGAAGGGATTATGCGGATTATATGGAAGAATTGTGACATTTTGTCGATAATTACAAGGAATTAAATGACATATCTCGGGTTCGAACCCATGGCACACACTTCTCGTCAATAAATCGTAAAGATTCGTCTTTTCGAAGATATGTGTTTATTTATCATATAAATTATCACTCGCTAACGGTGAAGGAAAACATCGAGATTGCCTAAAAAGTATCGAAGGGTGTGTTAAGTCTACCAATACGCACTTAGCTAGCGTGGTGGACTATGGCCTTACCCATCATGAGAAGAAGCCCGAGCAGGGGGACATGTATTAGAAACAGGACTGCCATTATAAATGACATAACATTATTTAGTATTAAACCAAAGGACACATTGACCCTGTTAGTTGACTGTTAACTAAATAATACTTATCCAGTACGTAAATTATGCTAAAAGCCAATTTAAAAGTTAAGTCTTTCAAATAAAGTTCTTAGTTTTATCTACCTAACGTTAAGATAACCTTCTCAAATCTGAATATCAATTACTTAATGTATTCAAAGCAAATATAATATTGCATTGGCTTTGGCGTGTATTGGCTAGCGACTATCTGTGTGCTAGTGGCGATGCCGGCAACCGCGTGCTATAGAAATGAGGTGACCCTTCACTGCCGATCCCTAATGGACTCGTACTTGATAAAAAATGCTAAAACATCTACGTTTCTTTTTAAACTTTGCCTGATGCCATTTATATGACTTGTTCTATTTTGAAAAGGAGTGAGATTTTGTTTTATTTTTTTTGGGTCGTCTGTTGTTTATGTTTAACTAGGCAATAGGCTTGTTATCTTAACAAGACTAGTTAGTTTTTATTTCCTTTTTTTACCACCGAAAAATTTTGATTAAAAATTTATCGCGTTTAAATCATATCAATAAGAATAGTAAGGATATGTTACTTTTCAATTATTTAATTTTCCTTTAGATTGTAGCCCATAAATCGTATGGGACCATATCTTGTTTGATACCTCAAAGAAAAGGTGGCTCAATTTTCATATTCAAACACAACACGTATAGTATTTTTTTTATTGTCAAGCTATTCGCAAGAGTATCAATGATCAGTAAAACTTACATTCGAATCTAATTACATTAATAACTAGGAAGAACTAAGTAACGTAGCCAGTCCGTTGTTTACCAAACACATTTTGAGAAATATAATATAAATTACCTACTTGTAATCTAATCACTTAGCCTGAAGCAAAATATAATATTCAAAAGTTAGATTGGACCTTCTTAATGCTGGGTCTAATCTCATAAGCTCACAAGGGCAAGACTTGTCGTGAGGTTGCAAGGCCAAATTCTCAACTGATCCAACAAATTAAACGGCAAACGTTGTATTGTTAGCACAACGTTTGTGCCAGATGTCAGTGGGCATTGTAAGTTCGCATTTGGTTAGTCAAGTCAAGGCCAAACCTTGGAACTGTTTGGTCAAACCTTGGACTGTTTGGACACACAATCGGGAATCAATTCTCACACATTGTACGTTCAACGAGTACCTTTTAGTGCTTGATGTGTTTGCTCTTGAATTGTTATTGAATTGCGTCTCAATGCTGGGTGATAATGGTACTCAAGATGAAATTGTTCAAACGATTGGTGTTACGTCAAAAAGTAACTTTGATTAGAGCGTGGTCGTTATTGACCCATCTAAGAACTTGAGGAATTTACGTAAAATAATAATAATAAATAATAGCAGCCCTGTATTTAATACAAGTCCCACTGCTTGGAACAGGCCTCTTCTCATGATGCGAAGGGTTAGGCGAAAGTCCACCACGGCCAAGTGCGGATTGGTAGACTTCACTCCCCTTCGATAATTTATATGATAAATACACACATATCTTCGAAAAGACGAATCTTAACGATTTATTGACAGAGGTGTGTGCCGTGGATTCGAACCCGAAACCTTTGACATCGCAGTCCTGCGGTCCTACCACTCGGTTATCGCTGCTTTATTTATAATCTCGCCCAAACTTTAAACTAATGTGTGAGAAGTATAGTCAGACGGCAGAATGAATGTGAAAAATTGTATAGTCCTTCGTACTTAATTTAAACGTAAACAAGATTTGCTTTCGGAGTTTTCCTGAAGCGTGAAAGTTTCACAACACGTCCCATGTGGTACGGCGGTAATTCAATAAAGTAACGCTACAAAAGCCACTGATCTGAAAAGCATTCAGCAGTTCTCGGCAGCATAATTAATTTAATTCACCCTCTAGCTACTTCTTCTTGATAATTATTATTTAATTAATTTCCTGCAAAAAGTAGGCCAGGCCTCCACGTGCAATCAGATTACAGGCTGTAAAAACCGACCATAAATAAACGTACAACAGACATTAATTTACGTCACTATTTTTTTTTATAAATATGACATTACGAATGTTGTGATGCAGCAAATATTGTCTATTGTCGACCAATGAGCTGAACGTAAATAGGAAGCATTCTTATTTCAAAAATGCTAAGATCAAAGGCGTTTATAGTTTATAGCCAATGATGACTCAGAGTTCGCATGCGTACACGCACGGATTTATGAACTGTTTGTTAATTAGTATTTTAAATTTACAAAAAGAAAAAAAGAAGTTATATTACTAGTTTTATTTACGATACTAGTCAGACAAGCTTCCTATTTTAATAGTAGTATATTTACCGTTAATACCGTACAGATCTAATATGAATACTGACCTGTCTTGAATACAAGTAACGGTTAATAATGGAAAGTTATTATATTGTGTCGCTATTATATGGAGGTAATAGAAACTGCCTTTGATACGGTTAGTGCGGTGACACTAGTGTCCTAGTGTACAAAACTGTATGCAAATGTCGGACAATGAAATTTATATTAGTGATAGAAGCTATCGCAATGGAACTGTAGACATCCTGGAATGGCAACGTATAACTCCTTATAGGATCGGGGTTAATCCTTCTTACAGAATTGGCTTAGGAAAGTTAACTAGAATAATAAGGTCTTATAAGAAAACGGTCAATGAATTGCTAGGAATGTTCATTCCACACACAAATTTGGGTTTGTTCTCTGGAATTAACTATTGAATAAATAGGTACTATCAGGCAAGTTTACACATGCTCGCTATTCAAAATATTTCCTTGAAGCGTGTATATCTGTGCAATAAGGAACAGTATATTATACCGCGCTATGAGAGCGGTGCTACGCAATTATCACCATAAAGAGAGTAGACTCCCGAGCGCCGTTTTTTCTTACTAACGTAATATGGGTTTACCTTTAATATTTATTACAATTAAAGACAAATCATATCTAATATTTTTAACACGTTCATAGCCAACTAAAATTTTCTAAAATTTTCAAAAAATAACATTGCTTTTTATGATTATTTTTAGTTCTGTTTGTTTATATATATGAGTTTTATAGCGATATTTTATATTTTTGATTCTATTTTAGGTTTTTTTTAAGTGCCGGACATTTTAACCCGGCGCGGCCTAAACGCAATAATTCTTACATTTAGGCCGCGCCGGTCAAAATGCCGGTCAGCGTACTTACTACGCATAAGTACGCTGACCGGCATTTTGATCGCATGTTTCATCGATATTTCCCTAAAACTAACACACGTCTATTACGCACGGGCGCTGCATGCCATAATGCACAGCGCGGGAGTGCACCGCGCGCGCACTTGTTGTTCCCGCCACCCTTCACCCCTTCCACCTCTCTCTATAGGTATTGACCACTACGGATTTGTTTACGGATCAGTTCGCACTTAGTTTGATAATTAGTTGCAAATTGTGATTTCGTGCGACAGAAAAATATCGTTTTGTTATCAAAATGGACTATTGTTTTGATTATGACTTTACACAAGAACAATTACTTGAAATAGACTATTTAGAAAAGTAAATACAGATAAAATAAAACAAATGCTCAGTTATGGAAGAAATGGAGCCAAAAACAAAACAAAAAGTTTCTTGGTTCTTAAAATCCTTATTTATGTCGACAATGTTTTGATAAATGCCACTAAAATGTTCCAATATCTCTTATAATTTTCGTCAGAAAACGTTTGCTTCACTACCAGTCCATATGACAAGTCCGTACTTTCATATGTAAAAAATGAGACGTTTGATTTAAAATTTAATGAAAAATAACACTTTTGTTGATTATTATATTTTTTGTTTATTTTAATTCAACTTGAAAAGAAAATAAAAATTTTTGATCCGAAATCTTGTTTTTTTTTTTTCCAAGTCCAAAAAGTAGGTATAGTATCAAAAATTCTAAAAACCAAGTGGTTACGGGTGTTCATTAGGGCCGCGCCGGTCATATTATATGGTTTATTACGTAGCGCTTGCATTTTGCGGCGTGATCGGACTGCGCAAAGTAGGGTCTGCCTTGCCGGTCATTTTGATCCCCCACGGCTCCAACGGGTAGATGAGGTGCCGGTCATTTTGACCCACCATGGCGGTGAACGTGTTAAAAGGCATGATTGTTCGTGGTCATTTTGTCAAAATTGTTTTCATAATTAATTAACAAACTGAATAAATAAAAAAAAGATTGAAAATATGAGCGCCAATAATATTGAGTTAAACCAATATTACTTTTGAATGAAAATCAGCCAAACAATTGTTCGCCCTTAAGGTGGGCATGCGTAAACTTTCCTGATAGTAGTACACTACAAGAATGCGGCTGTAGCAGTATTCATAAAACGCATCTGTTGTAATGTAATGTTTATACAATTACTACTATTTATACAACCGTAAGAAACTAATGGTAGGCATCAAAGTTCATTTTTGTGTCGATTGCATATCGAATTCCTTATAACTAAAATTATTTAAATATAATTATTTTCCTAATAAAGTGTGTTATATTATTATTATTATTGTTACAAAAATGCATGCCCGACTATCTTGTCTTCATCTTCAATGCAGCGGTAATTTATTAAGTAAAGGGTTCAACTATTTTCAAGATTTCTTGATAGTAAACGTTTTTACTTTATCCTTATTTTGCAAACAAGCGTTTCAATATTTTCCTAAATGGGTGGAAATTTTAGGCGGCAAATCTAAAAGTGTATCCGAATCGCAATATTGAGTTTTTAACCAAACCCCAATTTTGCAATATTTTAACGTCAAATAAGCAAAGACCTCATATAGGTATCTCCATCCTCAAATACTTTATCTTAGTTATGTGTTGGTACAAGAAGGTCTTGTAATATTACGTGCTGGCTGGAGCATAATTTAGATTTATGTACGGCTGTGAGATCACCGTCGCCGCGTCGAGGTGATTACGCTAGTTCTCTAATATTGATAGTTTTGCCGCCGGAGTTGATCATGTTTGGACCATAGAAATCTTAATAACTAGTCAATAGAAATGCTATCGACTATCTTTTAACACTGGGACGCATGTCGCCGGTTTTCAAATACCACTTTTTGTATTCCTGCAAACAAAATTATTCTTTTTGGCGATGACATTAAGACGACAATTCCTCAACTCGCACTTGTGTTCGATTAGACAAATGCGCTTGTATTCCTGCAAACAAAATTATTCTTTTTGCGATGACATTAAGACGACAATTATTCCTCAACTCGCACTTGTGTTTGACTTGACAGATGCGCGGCGACAAGGTCACGCGTCTTTGACATTTCTATTGCCTTATTAATAAGATTTCTATGGTTTGGACGGATCATTTATTACTCGGAACTTTATTGGTCGTTATAATAATGTCTGTCTACGCAGATCATGCTGAAAATGATGGCTTTTCGACAAAAAAGATAGAAGTTATACTAGTAATCTGCAATTACAAATTACTAGTATTCTTGTTAACTCCAGCTAAGCTTAATTCGCTTGTGTTAGGAGGTAGTACACGTCCGTGGTGTAATGGCCAGGATTCGATCCCTGGACTTTTCGATCGTAAGAATATTATTTACATAATTATATCAAAATTTGATGCGCCACGGTCGCTTCGAATCTTTCACGAGAATGCAGGGGAACTCTGCTATCTTTGGTCAAGCTTGCGAGAAAAGTAGGTTCCATGGTAGATAATTAAGTCTCTGTCATTAATTTTTCTTTATTTTTTTTTGTCTACACGTGTGGTGTACTTGGTTCTATCCCCACATGGGACAAATCTTTGTGTGATTCGCAAAGATTTTTTATGAGACTGGGTGAGTTTGTGGAAGTGAATGTGTGTATTTGGCCTTGTCATAGGGACCATTGGATTAATTGCTTCTGGCGTTCTATCTAATGTAAAAAAACATATTTTTTTAAGAATTTTACTTCCATCGAAGGAAACAAAACACTATTTTGCCAAAGCTATCGCGATCGCGTATTTCCTATTTCGTGTACATTATCTCAATTCTAAATAATATGTTGGTCACGCTAAACGACCGGTTACAAAAAGAACAAAAAATGTCCCGACACAAGTTATTTCGTGTTTCCATCCTTGAAGCTTTCTTCGGACCCTGCTAAACAAAGCGAAGTTGGCTGAAATGCCTCATGTCACGCGAGCCAGCTCGACCTCTACACTTTACTACGTATTAAATTTATGTTAATTATCATTAATATAACACAACTATGCATATTTTTATTTTAAACGCTTGTTGTGGTATTTATAGTGTTTTTATGGCGAACTTCACCAATGACACATAAAAATATGAATCACGAAACAATAATTTCATTAATATTTATTTTTATAACATACCATAACATAACATCACGCCTTTATTACCTACAGGTTGTGGCAGAGGTGTACAACATCCACACTTCATCTGTTATGTTTAGGTCCCATGGGATAGGGGGTAAGCCGATCGCCATCCACCGGGCACAATTCCAACTCCATGCTCTATTGAGAATTTACTGACGGAATGTTCACAAAAAACACTTTGCCATGAATGCTTTGAATATAGCCATGATGTTATGTTATGAATGTTACTTGATTAGACTTCATCTAACTTAAGAGAAAGTAGAAGTCGTAATGAACTCCTCGCCAAGTGCCAGGCATGATACTATTTAGTTACTGTTTAGTATGAACAACATCATAATTTGCATCTATTCAAATTACCTCTCTGCATATTAAACCCTTTGTGTTCTGTTTTAATTAGCCCGTGTTCCACCGCCATTTGATTTATGTATATTGTTAGTTTTAATAGCGTAAGGGGCTATAAACTACTATTATATAAACAGGTGTTTTCTTCGTAAATGTGTGACATGTGTCTTGAATTAGTTAAATTACCATTGGTCACGTTGAGTGGTTATTCAGTGAATTTCTGTAATTTCATGAACGTGAAAGATCTGCGCTGGTTAACTTTGAGTGGTTGTTCGTGATCAAACATAATTAACGTGCTTTGTTAATCACAAAATTAAACGAAGTAAGTGTAGTAGTGGCTGGAACCGTGACTTTGTTTATAAGGAATTTGATATTCGAATATAAACATTAAACGAATGAGTGCACGATTGGCAAAGTGGTTAAAGCGGTTGCCTCGCCGCCTTCAACTGCGCTGGGGTTGGGGGTTCGATTCCCACATGGATCATCTTTGTGTGATCCGCAAAGATTTGTTCTGACTCTGAGTGTGCTTTGTTTGTGTGAAATGCATGTTTGTGAACACCCCCGCGACACAGAAGCTATTTCTAGTGCGAGCGTCGTTTTTAAAAAGAAAAAAAAAGAACATTCTTTTGTTGATTAAATAGTTTTAGAATCCTATGTTTTGTCCGGAACTCTGGATACTGGCACTTCTTGTATTTCTGTCACCAACCTGATTCTTTGTTTCTTATGCTTTCACAGCGTCTAGTAAGATCAAAAGACTAGTGCCAGGATGGTTTGTAATCGCATTGGAACGGGAACGGAGGAATAGTGGAGGATTATGTTCTACTGACCGAATTTCTGTCACGGTCGCCAGTCTAGCCAACTATGCATGAGATATGCATTAGTGTCTGTACTGCGCACACGTACACACAGATGCACTCTCTCCTCGCGTACCATCATAATTCGATAGGCAATACGACTTGCGAACAAGATTTCCGATAGCATGCTTCAGCTAAAATAACTAATCGAAATTCGTTAATTTTGATATTTTGCCGTCACGGGTGTGTGGGACAAATACAGATATTTCTTTACAAATTATATTAGCACCTAGTCTCTCGTGACTCTTAAACGTGAATAAATATTAAGTGCTAAGTTATAGCTTAAATAAACTTATAGTTAATACTTATTTATAGTTACCACACAGTGCCACACACTGGCCGTGATAGAAAAACAATACAATAGAGCTATTATAATAGATTCGCGAAGGGAATTGTTTTCCATATTGGGAAGATTCTAATAAAGCTACTCAATTCCTTTGTAAATAATGATCCTCGTCCGATGAATACAATTGCCGCTCAAGAGCCTAATTAAATACAAAGATACTCGACATTTTCCTTGAGGCAAATTACAATTTTCTTTTGAACGTAAGATGTACACGTTTTTAATCGAGTTTATAAAGGAGGATTAATGCATTATTTTTCTCTTAACATGACGTTGGTAAATATAGCGATTTTCCCTTAACCTACACGCAATTTTATCATGATTACATTGGTTAGTTCGTTTTAAGTAGAGAGATACTTACAAAATATCTCTGTCTCACTCAAATGGTTTTTAACTAGGTCGTAACTTTCGTTTTCACCAATCCCCCTGTTCCATTCCATCTGATAAACAAAAGCGCCATTCTTTAACGCAGAAGCTCGTTACCAAACAGTTGCCGAAATCGGCATCGTTTGATATTCGAGTAGAGACGTTGCGATGAACGAAATCGTTTTCCATTACCATATCGAGATTAAGCTGCTTATGTTACATTTTAGATGTCTGATATTTGAGCCGGTGATTTGCAAGCCATTTCTCTATATTGCTTTTGACACGTGTGAGGCAATCAGATCGAATTTTAATAATTGGTAATTTCAATTTGGTGTGCCAACCAAATCTTGTACGTTAAGTTTATTATCATGAAAATATGTTGTCATAATTCACAATTTCTTAGAAAGTGAAGGGCTTGAACAAGAGAAAACACGAAGCTATGTTGTTAAGTTATTACGTTGGTGCAAAATAGCCCATTAAAATATTCTAACAAAGAGAACAACAATCTATGTTTCAAGGATAATAAAACTTTATACTACTTCACAAACTAGTGTTATTGCTTGAGATTTTCCTTGAAAGTTTCAGAAATTCTCCGAAAAGAGGTCGCTACTCAACTTACCGAGAATGATCGGACTTTGTCAATGATCGATGTTTCAAAAATGTTTCGCTAACCGACTGTACTTGTAGACTAAATATTTGCTTATTATAATTATTATATTGTAACAGGTGCTTTACTTTACTTATTATTCATGAATTGATTTCGAAGAGATTGTATTATTAGTTCCTGAAATTTAACTTAGAACCAAATATAAATCTATAGTTGCCTTCTATGAGAAACTTGTGCATGAGCGCGGTTCGTATACGAGTCAGTCTTTCGTAGGATTTTTATCTGATCAACTTATCAGAAAAAAAAGTAGTAGTCTTTGATTTTATCTTGGGTGTAATTTCCCGCAGGTGTCATGAAAATGTGACATATTGTCTGTGTCAAATATTTATTGTTAGGAACAGACGTGACTTTGTTCCATATTAGTATGCTTCGGCGACCACAAAAGAAAAAAAGCGGTACTAGCAACGATTTTTTCCTTTTCGAATGTAGCAATGAAGTTGTAATAAATTGTTTATTCACCTGTCTGATGCCACCAAACTATTATCAAATATAGTATTTTAATTGCCAGCCAGGCAACTGTGTTTAGTAATGAATGACTTATTATAGGCTATAAGATTTAACATCCTAAACATTTAACATTTTCTATTGAAGATGATATAAATAATCTAACAGGGACAAAAATAAATGGTATTAAGTAATACATTTGAGATTATCTTGTCATGTGCCAAATCTGATATTTTATGATAACATTATTAAGAGTCTGAATCAAATTGGTTTAACTTTAACTTCCTAATCACTGGTTGCTGTGGTTCTGGTGCCGCCGATCTGCTCTACAAGTCCTATTAAAAGCGCCTCCTAAATCCTGGACGAGCCTGAATAAGTGTCCATGAAAGCTTCATTCTGCCTGTTCTTAACAAGTGATATTTTGTTTCCAGCCGATAAACAACGCGGACTTCGTGGTCCCCGTGGAGATCGACGGCGCGGTGCACCAGGTGTACGTGCTGAAGCGGCCGCACGTCGACGAATTCCTTCGACGATGCGGCGAGCTGTACGAGTGCGTGCTCTTCACGGCGTCGCTGGCTAAGTACGCGGATCCCGTCGCTGATTTACTGGACAGGTGAGAAATGGACACTGGACATTTGGACAGTGGGAACTGGACAACTGGAGAGGCTTTAGTAAGCCTATTATACTTATTGATCGGCTTTGATTTCATGGCTTTCTCCTCCAATGTCCCCTCGCGTAGTTAAAGGGTGCCGAAAGAGGATTAAAAAGAATGACGAGATAAATATGTACGAATGGTAGACACCGGTCATCCGCCTAATGAAGTTTATGTCAGAGAGCCTTGGGGAGAAATACAGGCATAAGGGAAACCCACCCAACGTGTAGTGGAGGAGGGGGGCACTTTCTTATAACTATATAATACTACTATTAACTATTAACATAAATAATACATATATGTAGGTTCACAAAATAAGTTAAAATTAAGACACATGTAAATGTATTTGTACTTGAGCTACTGCTACTGTCTCCCAAACTAAGCGAATATACTACACTTGGTCGAAGTTTCAACATAGCACTTACGCAAACAACTTTGATTCCAGATGGGGCGTGTTCCGCGCACGGTTGTTCCGCGACAGCTGCGTGTTCCACCGCGGCAACTACGTGAAGGACCTCAACAGCCTGGGCAGAGACCTGCGGCGAGTGGTCATCGTCGACAACTCGCCCGCCTCCTACATATTCCATCCGGATAATGCTGTAAGTACTTCTTCTTCGTCGTGTCGATAGCTGAGACAAATTTTATTTTGACTTGCCATCGTGGTGAAAGGATTAGCCAATTCGCTTTGGAGAATTCGCGAATTGCCCAGGGTGCGCCGGACGTAGGGAATGTAATGTAATGTAAAATGTAAGTACTAGATCCGATATTCTACTTCTGCTACATTATAGCGCAGCTTTGACACAAGCCATTGCGGGTACGATCAATGAACTTGAAGGCGGATCCCACTGAGATCTTGCAGTCTGCTCATTGATAGGCATGTTGTTTAAGGCCTTCAAGAATATAGAGTTTATAATAATAAATAAATATTTCGCAACTCACACACAACGCCATCTAGTCCCAAACTAAGCAGAGCTTGTACTATAGGTACTAGAATAACTGATACTAATACATATATACTTTTCTTTTTATGTAAATGCATACTTATTATACATAGAAACACCCAGACTAAGACAAATCCCCATGTTCATGCACACAAAGATTTGTCTTAAGTGGGAATCGAATCCACGACCTCGGCGTCGCAGGCTGGTACACTACCGACTCCGCCATCCGGTCGACAAATTCATCTATTATTGAGTCAATCTCAAGTTATACACAAATTACCGATGAGTGCCTTAATGATGCTAACAGTAAACCTGTTGTAATGGAGTGTTTTACGTCTGTAGGCGCAATCTTTTGTTGAATGCCAATCTGAGCCTTAGCAAGCTTGTGAAGCGGACAAAGAAACGGCAACTTACTACTTAAATATCTGTGATTTAACTTGGCATGATTCTATGGCTTAATGGTAAATGCCTTGAACAAAACTATCATTGATAACGATCAAAGGAGCCGGCACGCAACAAAAATTTATCTTGTAGACTAATTTAAAGACACGCATTACAGTACCCTTTAACTTCAGTAACGACAGTAACTAATGAAAATTTGTATATATATTATCTCTTTGTGGTTTTTTGGATAGGCAGAATGAAACTATTCTTTGGCCTGATATTACCCATTCATCACGAATGACTAGGCACTGCTTTTATAATATTGTTGTGGTGTACACTTTTGTTTCGTACCCACGCTTTTGTGTTTACTCTGACGTCAAATGACGACGATATATTTACACATAAATAGAGAGGTTTTTATTAGGACTTCAAATAGGTTAAACCCAGGAGCGATCGATTCAGTGACGTAAATCAAAATACTCATTCGAATACAATGGTATTATATTGTCACTTTAACAATAAAGTGTATTTTGATTTACACCTTTAAATACAATCGGTTTCGTCGATATAGAAATTGAATTTTCTATGTCCTGATATATATATAATATCCAATATAATCTTTCTTCATGTTTATCTTTTAAAAAACGATACCCGCACTAAGAATAACTCCTGTGTCGCGGGGGTGTTCACAATCATATATTTCACACACACAGAGCACACCTTCGTTAAGGCAGGGCAGATCGTGAAATTGGCAGACCCTGGGCTAACTCCACCGTAAACATAAAGGTCCCTAGTTTAGTCCCGGGTTCGCCTTGCGCTTAAGATCAAATTAGAATTATGTACGGCGATGAAGAATCGCTGGGGGCAGTACAACGCGAACGTTATGTGCGTTTTCATTTGATATGATATATAAACGTACGCAGTGAATCTTTTGCATCCCGTCGTAAAATACATATCATTGTAATATTGTCTTAACAGATCAAGAAGTTCTTCTTACACTTATGTCAACTCTCATAAAGATTACCTAGATATATTTTATTATAACTAGATAAACACAACTGATGCATCATACAAGAGTAACGTCCGAGCGTGATGCAATATGTTTTGCTCTGATATAATCTAGATCAGTGGTTCCCAATTAGTGGTACGCGTACCCCCAGGGGTACGCGAGATTGCATCAAGGGGTACGCGCAGCAATCTCTAAACTAAAATCCTTAAAAAAAACATTGACAAATAAAGAATCTCTATTTCTATTTCTACAATTGCCAAAAAAATATTGTTTTTAATTAAACGGCAGTAGTTGTTGTGAAAGATAAAAATAAAAAACCAAAAACTTGGTTTGTTGAATTTTTCAGATAAATTTTGAGGTTATATAAAAAAATGTACATACAAAAGTTTTAGATCTTTTTATTACCAACAACTTTGCCGTTCAACTTTTTTCCATAGGACTTTTAGTTTTGCCGGAAATCGAAAAAAATGTTTTTTTACCCTTAATCCCCCCCCCCCCCCTCCCTCCAAAATTATCGACCCTGGTCTATAAAGGGGTACGCAAGTTCGAGGTCTTTCTTAAAGTGGTACGTAAAAAAAACTAATTGGGAACCACTGATCTAGATGTTATCTCCTACATAACATAATTTAATTGCAATAATGTATTTCCATCTAGAATACTTAGAAATGATATCATAAATACTTGTGCTAATGGTGTATTGTATTCTTACTTGATTTTGCAAAAGGTTTTTCCTGTACTAGAATCATTTACTGATGCTCATACACTGATTCCGATAACCCACACTTATAAATTTATATGGGTTTCTTTATCTCCACAATTTTTTTTTTTTTTGTTTTTTTTTTTATTTATTTAACTTTTCGCACAGATACATGTGTCGAAGGTGGACTTAATGCCAAAGGCATTTTCTACCAGTCAACCTTAAGGTGGTGCAGAAATATGTTTGGGTAGGTGCATAAGTATCGAAAATTAAATGATTTTTAAATAAAACTTATACAAAACTACACTGCTAATACTATATAAATGATAATATTAATAGATTGTCGCTAATATATAGAGGAAATATTTTTTTGTTCGATTGTTTTTACCCATTTATCTCCGAATCTACTGGACGGATCTTGATAAAAATTTACGTGAAACTAGTTTAAGACACCTCCAGGTGCCCTCCAAACCAAATCAAATCAAAACAAATGCTTTATTTGCCAAAAAATGTGTTACATAGGTGTCATATACATAGAAAATTAGGTATCTCCATTTGTTACCCATCAGGGTGTACAAATATTTGTATTTATTAATGTATTATTTTAAAACTAGTATTATTTTAAAATTAATTTCATAAATATACTTAATTAGGGTTCAGGGTAAATCCAGGGTAAGCATACGAGCGCGAGATAGATTTTATCGCGTTTATGTCATGTTTCCCCGTATAAAAATATTAAAAAAACGTGACTAAATGCCCGGCAGGAATAGTATAGGCTACTTAATATTGACGTATCACTCGAGCGGAGGCGCAAACGGAAGCTAGTTACCCAATACCCATAACATATTATCTGTTTTATTTTATTATTAATGATGTTTAAAAGTGGCTTTTATAGTTAAAATCATGGGATTCCATAGTGGTAATACTGACCAAGAGCAATACTAAGTTTGTTTAGCTAAGCATTGTACAGCTGATGCAGTTTTTCTTACTTCAATGTATATACTTGAAATTGCAATTTTCGTCAAGAAACACTCCTATATATTTGAAGTAGCATCCAAAAATAAGAAATTTCCATCAAGAGATTGCACTAAATTAAAGTTAAATACAATGTCTACTACCCTGTATAAAAGAAACAGTAGCTGTATGTGTGTACAAATATATAACAAGATACCAAAATATATAAGAGAATTGCCCTTTCATAAATATATAGCACAGTTAAAAAAATGGTTAATCGAACATTGCTTTTACACAATTGCCGAATTTATGACATTCGATTCTAATGAATAATGTAAAGAGTGAAACTATTTGTTAGTACTTTATATTTTAACATATACATTTCTTTTTTTTATTTTTATTATTCAATTAAGTTAGTGTTTACTATTATATAACTTTAATATAATATAAGTACTTAGGTATAACATTGTATATTTTGCATACCGATTATCCGGTGAAACATGTGTACTTATTATTAAATTGTACCATCTTTTTGTCACCATGTTTAAGGCAAATAAACGTTTCTTTCTTTCTTCTTTCTTTCTTTTACATAGTCAGTAGTGTGCAGTGCAGTCTACTATGTCCCACGTATAAAACCACGTCTGCACGTGTGGTGTAATCGTCTCGCCGCTCTCCATTGCACTCCTATTGTGGGTTCGATCCACATGGGACAAATCTTTGTGTGATTCGCAATGATTTGATCTGACTGTGCCTGTGTGAGTGAATGTGTGTATTTGGCCTTGTCATTGGGACCATTGGATAGTGTAATTCTGACGTTCTATCTAATGTAAAAAATCTAAATTTATTTTACTTATTTATAAAAAAAAACTTCGTCAGCTATGCATTTATTACATTTTTGAAAAATGCCTCAAATTTAAAGAGCATGCTAAGCACGAGCGGTTCGGTCAATTTATCACATATGAATCACTATCTTCTTACAAAATATCTTAAAACAATACGCACACCGGGTGCAATAACGTCATAAGTGCTAAAATTGCAAAAATGAGATTTTGATCACAAATGCTGTTAAACATGCGTCTACATCCGGTGCAAAAATATCATAAATGTAACTCCAAAAATGACCCTCTGAGGGCCTAACTGTCGTTGTGGTTTTGGCGGATTTTTGAGAACTCTAGTGCGAGAACGTCCTAATTGGACGATTGCGCGCGGCCTCTCGCAGAAAATGTTTGTGAGTAGGAGCAACAACGTCATAAAGGGAATTATGACAAATTTTCATACAATTTTGGGGTATGAATGTCATAAGTTCACACTTCTGACTTTGTAGTCCTATTTATTTTAAAAGCAGTAAGTAGTTCTGTCATTTATTACAATTAACAATTTAATTTAATTACAATTAAAACGCTCTACGGAAGGCTCGATTTGACCATATTCGCCGCATTGGGAACAAACTCGCGAAATCAGTCGAATCGAACTTCTGCCGCCCCTTACTACCTTCACTGCTAAAACCTGATGGGTCACTTGCCCACACTGCCGAGGAGAAAGCGAACTTATTCGCTTCTATCTTCGCAGAATCTTCGCGGCTAGATACGACTGGCACTATACCCCCCCTCGTCCACTAGTTTGCGTGACTTCTATGTCAGACATACGCATACGTCAGACAGAGGTTCGTAGGATATTGCGGAATCGAGACGTGAACAAAGCAAGTGGTCCCGACGGTATTCCAGCCATGGTTCTAAAAACCTGCGCACCTGAACTGTCTTCCATATTGACGCGCCTCTTTTGCCTCTCCATGGCTTCTGGACAAGTCCCAAAATCCTGGCAGCTTGCTAATGTGCAACCAGTGCCGAAAAAGGGTAGCCGTGCCGACCCTGCCAACTATAGACCGATTTCGGTCACTTTTAAGTACTCTTACAGAGTATGGAACGTGTACAGACTCCTGGCATACCTAGAAGCGAACGACCTCCTCAGTGACCAGCAATACGGGTTACGCCGAGGCCGCTCTACTGGAGACCTTCTAACGTATGCCACGCACATCTGAAGTGAAGCCATCGAGAAGAATGGAGAGGCTTTGGCAGTCTCGCTCGATATCTCGAAGGCTTTTGACAGGGTTTGGCACGAGGTCCTTATTAGCAGGCTACCGTCCTTCGGTCTACCCACTATAGTCTCTGTGATTGGGTATAAGACTTCTTGAGGGACCCATCGATTCGGGTTGTCGTTAATGGCAGCTCGTCCGATCAAATGGCAATCAATGCCGGAGTCCCTCAGGGATCCGTGCTCGCAGCAACGCTTTTCCTGCTTCACATAAACGACCAACTGATAACAGGTACGTTTGGATACGCAGACAACACAACGGTTGTTGAAAGCTATATACTCAACTCACGAGCTAGTCGTGTACAAATACAGTCGCTCAGAGAGGCAATGGTCGAACGTATGAACGTGTCTCTGAAGGCAGTCTCCAATTGGGGTGAAGACAACTTAGTCACTAGTCACTTCAATACTAGTAAGACGGCGTGTCTTATCTCCACAAAACGGAGTCTATTTATCCTGACTCCTACCTTCCGAGATGTATCCCTTCCAATAACCGATCGTCTTGAGCTACTAGTATCTCGCTGACTTCGAAATTTAATTTCGGCTTTCACATTGAGTCGAAAGCTCAACTAGCCACCAAAAAGCTGGGCATCCTCAACAAGGTGAGACAGTATTTTACACCGGGGCAGTTACTTGACCTCTATCAAGCGCAAGTCCGGTCCAGGTGTGGAGTACTGTTCTCATCTGTGGGACGGTTCAGCCAAATAGCAGCTTGAGGCGCTCGAGTCAGTCGAGAGAAGGGCCAAGAGAATCATCTGCGATATCGATCTGACGGATACTCGACAACAAAGTCTGGAGCACCGTCACAAGGTTGCCAGCCTATCGGTTTTTTATAGGATACATTTCGGCGAATGTGCCGAGGATCTACACAACCTTATCCCTCCGTCCCCGTTTCACCATCGGACTACCAGACAAACGGCACTGAGGCACCGCTTCACGGTAGACATTCCTCTAATACGCACTGACTACGACTGAATAAGAAAAAACATATTGGGCAGATGCCGCCAAAACAAAATGGCCGCCGCAGATTATTAACATCGACCCGCTCTATTTGAAAGTCCCTTTATAAGACATTTAGAGGTTTAGATTTTTTGTTTAGTTCTGCCTTTATGACGTTATTGCACAGAAAATTTTACGTTTAATTTAATTTTCTGCACAATAATGTCATAAATGTAGGTATAGTTTTAAAAAATATTAAAGATGTACCACATATATACATTTTTTTTTTTTTGAAACAACCTTAATTTTAAAATATGGAGAACAAACAATATTTTGGTAATCGATATATAAAAGTATTGTAAATGCATTTCATTTTATCAAAACAACAACTTTTAAATCGATCTCCTGAAAAAAACGTAATTTGTTACTTATGACGTTGTTGCACCGGGTGTGCGAATAGTCTGCATGCACTTAAGTGAGTTGTTTTAGAATGTTTGCTATCCGTGAGCCGTATCTTATCACTGCAATGCCGAGATTGATGGTCTATGTGCCCATTGTTTATGCTCCATACTCTATTCTATAAAGGGCTTATGCTTATATATGTGTTAAGAAAAATCCTTTCGTTGTAGGAAATGACTAAGCATTGGTAATCGAATGCCCGATGGCTGTAGATGGTGTTAATGGGTGGAAATCAGGGTTGTTAGGGAGCTCCGTAACTGTAACCGAAACTTTCGGATATCCGATATAAATAAATATCCGTAACCGTAACCGAATCCGAAGAAAAGTTTCGGATAATATCGGATAGTGGCGAAGCCTAATTGAGACACGTTATTACAAGTTGTTTTGATCGGTCGGCCGTAATTCGTACCAAATGGTGACATTTAATTAAAACTATTTTATTAGCTATATTTCTTAAAATCTAACATCCGTAACCGGCTATGCTATTCTGTAAATGTGACTAATTTCCAGTCGCTTTCGAAATCGACTAATAATTTGGCAAGTAACCGGTACATCTCGGATTTAGTACATCCTTATATCCATACAAATACTGTTGATAACTGCTTGGCAAAAAAATTGACAGCTTGCCAGTTACTATCCTCTAGCAGATTTGACAGCTTTACAGGCAAGTAACGCAATTTCTTATGTCAAAATCGGAAACTGGTCATTGAGCAGTTTCTTAGGAATTTATTGTACTTTGGCGAGATAAAATAATGATATTTAAAAGGTTTTTTTACTTCAGATTAACGTTATACAACAAATCAATAACTGTTTAATACTATGTATGTCATAAAATACTAATTAAATACGTAATGCAATAGAATTTAGGTCATATTATTTTCAGTTTCATTTCATTATAGATCTCGAGATTTTTCATACGAAAACTAATAAATATGACAAGTAGTAGCACGAATTATGCCAGTCTGGGATATAAAAAGCACTAAATGAAAATAATGTATCTTCAAAATATTGAAACAATATTATGTAGCTAGGTTGTAGGCTTCCTCTTTCTCGCCAAACTAAACAAATTTTAATGAATTCTGGCACACGGGTAAGTGATTTTTATCGACGTAGTTCAAATCTAGTTACATACTTTAATAAAAAATGAAAAACCTGATTCATTCCATTTCAAGGATGGTGGAGACCTTTGCCCAACAATGGGACAATACAGGTTATGCACCAGATAATGTAACTGCTTACATTCTGTATTCACGTTTATTAATTTATTTGGAGTTTACATTTATAATTTCTTATGTACGTAACGTAGTGTCTATGTTTATGATAATTATGTGAGAGAAATAAGAATATATTAAAGAAAATCAGAAGTTTTGAAAATTTTATTATTTCACAGAATTTCAGGAACATTTTTTTTCTTCTAATGTTCGCTAGGCTTGCACTGATGAAACTTAAGTCTTATAAAATATTTAGCTCTGAAATCACCCGCCGCTATCATCTTTATCATAATACTATTATAATATAGGTGTGCTGTATTCGTGTATTGCACCTGAAAGACAAAAACATTACAACACAAGTGAGAGATATTTATATGTGATTTCATCGTGTCACGGAGGACTAAGTAGAAATTATAACGCATACTCACTGTTTCTAGTACATAGCAGAAGCAAAGAGTGAAAATCACATTTATATATCGTTTTTATAGTTGTCTTAAAAGACTGTCTTGATCTTAGATATTTGTTTTGTAATAAGGATAACTTTTTTTTCCATCACATCGCGTTCCATTCTTATTTTATTTAATTTTATGCACTCGTTTTACACTATAGAGTAAATCTCTCCGAAAATACCTCTTACCATAATGACTTATATTGTGTTTGTTGTTATAATGTGTACAATTTTCTATTGATATAATCAGTTAAATAATTTGAATTATATTGTTTAAATTTGTTGCTTTCTTAATTCAGTTTAAAGCTATTTAAATGCTTTTTGTTGTAATGAAACGTTCCAATTTTCTTCAGCCAAAGACATAAGTTGCCACAGAGTAAACATGCATTTTAGTAGGTGTCAACAAGAAGGTTTTATCAATACAAATAAATAATATTGAATTGTCTGTTTTTATTTTAATGTCACAACAACAATATTTTTAATATAATGTTATAGTTATTTGCTATAAAATCAGTTTTAATTTATTTAGCTACCACGCAGACAAATCCGCGAGCGAAAGTCAGTTCGTTTATTTTATTGTTTTATTCTCGCGAACTACTGAATATTGAACTGATATTTGAGATTACGCTAAACGTCACGGGAATGGAGCTGTAAGGTTTAATGCGGGTCAAAGCGTGGGCGTAGCTATTAATAATTTATAATGAATTCTACGCAAACGAGGTGGCAGGCAAAGTAGTTATATAATTAAATATATGGAGAATGTTCAAGTTAAATATTGAAAGCCCAAAAACTTAATTTATGATTTTGTGTTTATACTATTTATGGCGAAACCTCACGGTAAGCAGCCGCAAATTTTACCTCTAAGGTAATACTAAAAATATTTTTTTTTTTTCTAAGTGGCAGGCAGCAATTTTAAGGCGTCTTTTCACTTTCAAATATATTTTTAAAAATGTAGAAGTTATATTTCACTCTTTACATCAATTTCAAATGTAGTTT
The DNA here is from genome assembly GCA_905147285.1 of Hypena proboscidalis. Taxonomy (NCBI): domain Eukaryota; kingdom Metazoa; phylum Arthropoda; class Insecta; order Lepidoptera; family Erebidae; genus Hypena; species Hypena proboscidalis. The sequence continues at coordinate 18,819,071 of LR990130.1, read as the reverse complement.
AAAAAGTATTATTTTATTGTTAAATAGCTTCTGCCCGTGGTTTCATCCCCGTTAAGTTCGATATTTCTGAGTTATTATATCTTTCAAAATTGAGAAACCTTCCTCATACACTTGCAACCCATAATTTACCCCCTTTGGGAGTTAAATTGCCAAAAAATCTATCTACAAAATGTATTTTATTTACTTTACCTATAATTATGAACATATTTACAGACAAAAATCCAAAAAATATGTTTCAGCTTCTACTGCTGTTCTAGTCTTCTCTTATTAATTTTTTCTTAAATGTCTTTAATGAACAGGCATTTATAATTTCAAATTTTATTATAAATGTATGGATTAGCTAATAATCATAAAACCAATAAACCTTTTATTACGACTCAAGTTATTTCAACCACAGATAAAACATCATTAACTAATACAGTGCGCGCCACAACTCAGTAAAAAATTATAAAACAAAATAATTTTTACTTCTATTAAAACTATAACACAACAATAAAAGTAGATAAATTTGTATATTCCTCGTCCTATTAAATAAGAAATAATTTAATATCAGTTAATAATTTACAAATTAGTCATTTCCATTTAGTGTTGCCTATTGTCGTAAGCCATTAGTAATAACACGCACTCTATTTTTTTGCTATTGAAATGAGTTTTTAAGCGTAAGTATTAATATCAGGCAAGTAACCAGGAGAGTAATCCGTGGTTTCGTTATGTCAAAAATGCATGTTTTGAGTGAAAGAATTACTAATTGACAGAAACTATTTGTTAAGAAACCAAAATCTCAATAAGCGAATAACCCCGCGGAATTATCCGAAACTAACGGATAATCCGAAATAAATTTATATCCGCATCCGAATCCGTATCCGGTATAATAATCAATCTTATATCCGTAACTAATCCATATCCGAAATTTTATATCCATAACATCCCTGGTGGAAATAAATGATTCGTAACTTGTCAGCTGTACTCTGCGGTATCTTATCGAATAACAAAACGATTCACTGTTTTTGTTTACTGCATGATCTTATTTATGTACACTTGGTTCTTAAATTGACGTAAGAAATCTTCGAAGAAAATGCAGAAAATTAACATAACATAACCTCACGCCTATATAATATTACCCAGAAGGGTATGGCAACACCCACATTTTAAATGTTATGTTAAGGTTCTATTGTTAACCGTCTTAAATTTATCATACCCCACCAAGGCGTTTTGATATTTATCTCGTTTCTAAACAGCATTTATCATTTCAGGTACCTGTCGCGTCATGGTTCGACGACATGACAGATTCAGAACTTTTGGACTTGATACCGTTTTTCGAGAAACTAAGCAAGGTGGACAGTGTGTACACAGTGTTGCGGAATTCCAACCACCCGTACAACCCTACGCAGGGCTCCCCGCCCGCATAGCCGGAAGCGTAGCCGGTAGCATAGCCGGGAGCGTAGCCGAGCGGGAAACGTAAGAACTTCGACATAAGTGCCAATTTTGCCTTCTTGAATGTAAGGACATTATTTATACCTATTTTACATTTTAGGTATTTCTTAGTGCGTAAGTGGTCTGTATGATGGATTTGTGATGATGTTTTTGTTTTTATTTAATCCACTGGTGAGCTTGCAACAAAAGTGTTCGTATATAATTCGACTTAATCTAGATATCTTCTGGCTGACTAACGTAATTACTGTACTGCGATTCTCATCTATTCATTTTCATTGAATTCGTCAAGTTTATATCGTGCTTGGGATCAAATACCGATAAGTTAGGATATTACCTGTGTTGTTGTCGCTGTCAAGTGTCGCTCGGTTGGACGAAGATATAGATTCAAGTGGAAACTAATCTTTAAATATCTTCCTGTGGTACAGATATTTAATTCGCTTACTGTAGACTACTAGTTTTTGCATAAAACCTGCATTGTATAAGAAATGAGGGCTACAGGTCTATATCTGTGCCTCAGTAACATATTTACACTATGGTATCCATCTCGTCTATGGTCCCGCGCGGTTCTGACCGTGTCAAGAACATTGGTTTAAGAAGACCTTACATGGAATTACATTTATTCTAATATAGCCTATCTCGATCATAGAGCATGTATTTAACAAGAGACAATTATAAGTTTTAAATGACATTATTCCCACTGCGCGAGTAGAGCTGTTCGTTCCGGATAAAATTAACGTCAAAGTTTAGAAATGGAGAAAGGATTTGACAACTTTTACCCGGCCCGGGGAAAAATCTATGAAATTTGACATCTATTATCTCTGATTTCGATAGTCTATGAAAATGTCTTTTGAAAATTAATACTATTGCTACGTCATAAGTTTTAAATCGAGTCGTTATTCCATTGTAAACAATATTCAAATTTTTTTTAAGACTACACAAAGCCATCCTATCCAACCATCATGTAAGGCAGTTTTCTTAAACCTACGTTCAGAAATGATGGCGATAGACGAAAATATCTCGTCGTGTTTATAATTTTGCCTTCAACATTGACTTACTATATATGAATGTATAATGTAAATTTATAGACTTAACATAATCACGGATTCTAAAATTCGACTGGGATAAGCAGTAGTGTCGGGCACTAGTGAACTGTGTAAATATTTTTATAAGAGAGTAATAACGATCGCCGCTTGAATCATGGATTAGAATTAATATGATTAATGTACATACATTTATATCACAGCGAGAGAACTCGCGAGGCAGGACGATAGCACTAAAGGTGAATGGGTCGCTCGTGGCTCGTATTACATGCCTATTCTTGATACTCGTCTAACGAAATCATCCTAAAACATATACTAGTAAACATATATATCTAATTTGTAAGCAATAAACTTAATTATTTATTATAATTATATTAATTTTGTGCATGTACTAATGTCGACGGTCAATTAAGAAGTGGTGTAATACGGGTCACTTTAAGGTTGTGCACATTAGAGAGATTATGTATTGCATTACCCACATTCATTGTACCATATAAACTAGTGTGTACATACCTTTGTTTCTATGGTAAACCGTGAACTTCCCCTCTTAAGTTATTGGTGACAATAAGAAGTCAATCGCGTCAGTGTCATATGAGTGTTTTTTTAATGATTTAATAATTATAATATGTTTAATTGTATGTTATACACGGGTGAACGTAGTAACAGATCAACTTGGCATCTAAACGTATTATTTGTATTGTTTCTGCTCGTGTAGAGAAAAATCGCATATTGAATAAAACGTATACCTATTTTGTAAGATTAATCATAATTATGATTTATATGGAAAAGATTTATTTAATAACATGGATTATTTTTACAATAAACTGTTTTATTATTATCATCACCCCCTTTTCTATAAGAGCAGAAATAAATCAATGGAAATGTAATAATATTCATCATCTCAGTATTAAACTAGCTTTGTAGTATTTGATGCCATTTTTACAAAGTAAAACGAATATATCTCTATGGATTTTTAATCGAAATATTTTTTATGATGGCAATATTTTTCTATGGTAACTTATTCGGTGTCAAGTATTGCAACTTTTTGGTGACGACTACACTAAAAAAGCGATAAATATGAAGTATCCGATCAAATGAGCGAAAATGAATTAGTTTTATATAATATTGTTGGTCAAATATGTTACATACATTTTTTTATTTGTGTAATGCATTTACTTAGCATTAGAAAACCATGTGTTGGTATCAGCTCAATATTTCCGTCTACGACCATTTTAATTAAACAACACGATCGAAAATCTTCGCTAAAAGTGCAGTCGCCGCCGCAAACTAAATTCGAAATTATCTAACAGACTTACGTAAGAATTGATTAAATTAGTAATTAATACGAAATGGTGCTTTCAGTATTAGTTGATTAAGCAGCTCGAAATTTTGACTGTTACGTAAACTACATTCGGCATAAACAATTGGTATACTAAACTGACAGGACATACTGAGAAAAAAAAACATTGGCGGTAAAAACTAACGTAGGAATAAAAACTTGGCTCATACACGCCATGTATTTATTGTTTTAATTGCTAAGCAAAAAGGTTTTATTGTTTTTGTATTATCTTTTGATGTCGAACTATTATTGTTTTGTGGGCGCTTGTAAATAAGATTTTTATTAACTTAACTGATTTAAATTGAAACAAATATCAATGTAGATGATCACGTCTCTTAATATACGCGTTAGTTTGTTATTTAGTGACTACACGGTATGTTAGTACCCTAATACATATATTTTAGATGTATGTGCGCTTAATACTAGTATATCCTCGTTATAGACAGCCGGCTTGTAATCCATTCGAAACAGAGGCCATATAAGTTAGAAAATTATAGTCCTCCCAAGCCAATAACTGTTAATACCTAAAGTGTAATAAATAATCCTCTAAGTACTGACGGAACGGGCGCATATTGTTTTTGTGTCACAAAAGTGTTTATCCATCTTTTACATGTAGATATCCTGTATCCGTAAATGTTTATTTTTGCGCATTTCAGCCTAATTTGGACAACGACTTGTAGATAAATGTAGGCGATATTTAAATTCCACTATAATACAATATGCGCCCGTTTCTAAGCTACATACACTTTGTGAAGATGAGCTTCCATTATTTTTTCTATCTTGTAACATTTTTCACAATTGTGCATGTGGCTTTACATACCTTGCCTGGGATGTACCTCTAAGACCCAATGTCTTCAACTCCGGGTCTCCGACTCTTTCGCTCATACAATGTTTGAACGAGACAAATAGATCGAAGCCAAGCGTTGAAATCGGCGCTTATTTGATTTGTATGTAATCGATTCAATTTAAAATCTTAAGATTATCAGCTGTTATAGATAACAGTTTAGATTTTGAGACTTAATTAAATCGATTATGTTTTTTCTTTGACATTATGTATTGTATTACCACAGTGTATAAAATACAGTTCGTTGACATCCAAATCGACACACGGTCGGTGCAATTGCATAACGGGTCTCAGACAGACTGGGAATACGGACTGCGTTTATTTCCTGTGGTAATGATCATTGAATACAAACAACGTAATAAATTTGAACCACTAGCTCACCAGGCATTTATATCCCTTTTCATTAATCTGTTTACATTATTAATTGGTTCATTAAAAATAAATGTCCTTAGACTAGCCATTCACATTTGCTGTCATCTCCAACCCCTACCGCGAACTTACCCGTTGTCCTAGGTGAGCGACGCGTTTCCATACAAACGCGTTCGTCGAATGATTTGTTTGGACGCGTCGCATCGCGTCACGTTCGTCGCTCACATATGACAACGCTACATTGCATCTTTTAAGTGAAATAACTTTTAGTTTGTGTTATTTTTATTACTTTAGTCGTCCAGGGACTGTAAAAAATTCTAACACAAAAATGAGTTCTCACTTTTTGGATGAAGGTGCGTTATATCGATTGATAATAATTTGATAAAATGTACTTTAAGATGTCCTCCTCTTTGCTAAATTAATGTGTTTACTGACAAATACATACTACCGCACCAATCCGCACTTGGCCAGCCTAACCCTTCTCATCATTAGAAGAGGCCCGAGCCCAGAAGTGGGACATGTATTAGATACAGGGCTGCTATTTACATACTACCGACATTTTATTGTGAAATTGTTTGATTTGGCAGTTAATAAGGTCTCCTAAACTAACATTGTAAACGGAACTTTAAGCAGTACTATTTATCAATAACGTATGAAATGTTGAAGAGCAGATAGCTGTTGGAATATCTGGTCAAACCTGTCTTAGTGTACAGTCAGTTGCTGAGTAAACTCACTCCTTTGAAGTGCATAAAAATACTTCAGGAGGGTGAGATTTCTCTACGAGGAGGTTGGTTTTGTTGCCTACAGTTAATATGATGTGGAATATTTTGTCTATTCCTCATCCTTTGGTTAGAATCCGTGTTTTCGACACCCGCTCCTACTCTGTTTGAAGCCTTAAAGATCGTTTTACAAATTGACAGTAAAGAACATTTCCTAATAAAAAGTCTGTCACAAGTTAGGTATTGTATGTTACAGTCCTCCTCCGTCAGCCGTATTCCTCATGTCTGAGGGTCGTGACCTCCTCCATCCATAAGGCTTGTTTTTATGATGTTACGCCATTTTAATCTATCCTCTGCCACTCGGAGAGCATCGTAGACAGTGGAGTCGAGAGTGGTGCGTATTTGGTCCGACCAACGCATCAGGCTACGGCCCCGCGCTCTTTTACCTTCCACTTTGCCAGGGACCACCAGTTTTTCGAGGTTGTCTCCATCCTTCCTGGCAATGTGTCCGAAGTATGTTACAGTAACACGGTTCAATGTTCATATCCTGCAATAATCACCCATAGAGCCACAGTAGAACGCATTTATTTGTAAGCATTAACATTAGACTAGGATGTTATAGTAATATATATGTTGATTTCTAGTTTAAGCGCTCTATTGTTTTTAATGACGCGTTTTCTTATTAATGTGTAAGGCTGTGTTTTTACCAGAGATGCGCTATGAACGAGTTAGTTTTAACCAATTAAATTATTTCATTGGTCGAGTTTTACTAACCAATTGAAGAAAACACATCGTTAGCTACTCATCTTAGCTCATCTAAGGTGGAAACTCAGCCTAATTAGTCTGGTAGGAACACCTCCCTGTGACCATGTAAGTTATAACTTTTATCATTACTATTATATTCTTTTTAATCGTCCAACAAAGTTATTTAGGAGAATAATTGTTAACGTTTATTTAAAAATGCATGCAATAAAAATCGATTGATATTTTGCTATTAATATCGTATTTGTATTAATGGGTTAATTAAATAATCGCCCCCGTAGAGCGGAAATTGACTAACAACAAATATTAAGCCCTAAGCTCACAGGTAAACCTTATTGGCAGAATAAGCATATAACACACATAAATAAAAGTGACAGCTGTGTTCTTTTTTCAAGTGTAATTTGTGTCACTTTTAAATTTGGTCAGGTTATATGTTATGAGTCGGATAAGATCTATCCGGCACCTCAGATACTAGCCCTAAAGTTACTAAAATAACTTATATTATTATAAATAATATTAATTTAAAAGTTTTATATTTGTCAAGATATAAAACACATACAATCCTTGAGTCTAAAAGAAAATAATTTGTTTGTTATTTAATTTCCGTTCTAAGGGAACGTAATATAATTTTATGTCTAACATTATATTGAGATTTGGTATCATTGTTGTATCACTAATTTGGATTTTTTATTGTAATTTAACATTGAATAAGGACTTGAAATGGAAATGAATATGCAATAACTTGTTTTATTTAACTTTCTTAATGAGCTTATTGTTGTAATCGTTTGAGTATTGTTCTACCGCGGTGCTTCTAGAGTGTCAGAATCAGATTTTGTGAGGTTCGAGTAAGTAAAGAGTGTTTAGAGGGAAGTAAAAATCAAAACCAAGCATTACTACTGAATTTTGGGTTGGATTTCATTCAGCTGTATGCGCCAGAATATAAGTAAAGATAGAGAGCATATAGTACATAAGAATATAGCTTTCGCTTCAGCTCAATTACTACTCTAGTTAAATAGACCAAGTTTAATGATTTGTTTGATGACTCCCTACCTAGTCCGGCACACCCTGGGCAATTCGCGAGTTCTCGAAAACGAATTGGCCAATTCTTTCACCACGATGGCAGGTCAAAATAAAATTTGACTCAGCCATCGACACGACGAAGAAGAAGAAAATGATTTGTTTTCAACAGACAGAGCCCAAAACAGAAAATTGTAGTCGTGTATGGGGAGACTTGCTCAGCGGTGGGACATCATGGGTAAGGAAAAAAAAACACGACACGAAGAAATCTTGATTAGATGTAGCGAACATACTCATATTTCTGACGCTCAGCAAAGTGTAGTACCAACCCAAATTTGAATCGTATTTTTTTTTAAATGCTAAAAAGCAATGAAGAATTTTCACAAGCTTGCCTTTCTTATTTAAACTCTCTTTGTTTGAAATAAAGTACAAAATAGCACTGGTTGAAACTTCGCGATCAAAGTATGAGTTAAAACGATTGTTATTATTAAGGTTGTGCTTATGCTGTACCACATATCTTTTGTATTCGAGTCGAGGATTATACATTGGTTATTGATTCTTGCCTCTAGGATTAAATTTAAATACTCTAGAATTTTTATACAATAGCTACCCGTCGGTGTCACTGCCTTATATGATATTGCCCCAAACATTTTTTTGCAGTTAGGAGCGGTATATTAAAAAAGAAATATTATCTGGATGAATTTTTAAGTGCTAACTAGTTACTAGTTTATGTATACAGGTCGAGTAATATTCTTGAATTACAACCATCAGCGTAAAAAAGTAATTATATATTTTTAATTGAATATTTAATGCGAGGCTTCATATCTTCATTAGCTTGGATAATCGCTTAGTTCCAAATAACCAGATGTTATCTGGATTTGCTCCGTTGTCTTCCTTTGAATAACTATTAAAGTAGGATTCTGATATTAAATGCTAGATTTTTTCTCATTTGTATGAATTAAAATCTTTTGCGGTTAATGCATACAAGATCAAAAGCCTTGCGTTAAATAGTGTGTTCAAAAGTAAATACCGCTCATAACTGCCCCAATTATGTATATAAATATTTTAATATATCAAATATTTTCAATATGCTATCGATGTACTACAGCTTATAAATAAACAGTAACAGTGCAATATTCTTTCTTTAAAGTGTATATTAAATGTATTTTGAAAATTAAAGCTATTATATTAAGGTTCAATTTCACTTAACAATGAATTTTAACAATAAATAGGAGTTGGCATATTGTAGATATATTGTACAGCATTATGTCGACACGACTTATAGGAATACATTCGATTCATTTTTGGTGTTGTGTATTTTTATAATGTTGCGTCCAAGTCGGTATTATGAACATTTTGTACCTATCTGAGACTAGGCACGTGAGAGGACTATAATTATTTATATGCAATAATAGCCATGGAAATAAATAGGGGGAGACACGAGAGTAGCTAGGTAACATTTACCTGAGACGAAATTTATATAATGGTGTACATTTTTGATATGACGTTGTACAAAAGAGACATTTGGTATGTTATTTTATAGGAATGAAATAAATAGCCTTAATAAATTGTTTTGTTTTTATTTTTTGCCTTGTTGACCATTCGTATTGCCATTGTTATTACTTTTTAAATGAAGACAAAAGTGACGTTTAGGCCACTATTTTTTTTTTAAAACGATGCCCGCACTTGTAGTAATATCGCGGAGGTGCTCACAAACATACATTCCACACAGACAAATCACACCCAGAGTCGAAATAAATCTTTGCGGATCACAACAAAGATTTGTCTCGTGTGGGGATCGAACTCGCAACACCAGCGCAGTGGATAACGGCGAGGCTACCGCTTAAACCACTACGCCAATTGTGCAGCATCATTAAGGATAGCCAATAAAGTTTTCTGTTATAACATTAAATTTCTAAAGAATATCTCTACCGATACAGCTTCAGGGCAACTCCAGTTTTTCTTTAAAAAATGTAAGGAAAATTGAGCGAAAGGGGATAGTGTAAAATTCTACAAATTAACGAACTGCCTCGATGGTCTAGTGGTTAGCGTATGCGCTTCTCAACGCGAGGTTTTGGGTTCGGTTTCCGGGTCGGGCAGTGTTACTTTTCGTCACGAAATTCACAATAGCAGCTCGGAGTTGGAATTGTGCCCGGTGGATGGCGCTAGGCTCATGCTGTATCCCATGAGACCTAAAACATAACAGGTGAAATGTGGGTGTTGTACACCTCTGCCCTTCTGAGTAATATAGGCGTAATGTTATAATATGTATGTTACTACAAGTGAACGATAAAAGAAAGCCAATATGTTTACTGCCAATTTTATTAAATGTTAAATATATATTTTTTGAATATTTAAACACACTTCACATAGGACAAAGATATTTATATAGTAATTAACGTATTATTAATATGTAATATTAGTGATATGACTCGTCAATTGCATTCAACAATCGATTAACGTTTGCATAACAATCGAGTTACGGTAATTCATGATAAGTACATTATCAAACGTGTTTTCAAATCTTATTTCATGAAACAATTACCTACACTTACATTAAAACAAATTAACCAATTTGTGCAATAAAACAACTCAAAAATGTTGAAATTGTCAACAACAAAATACTATAAACAAGACAACATAATTTTTGTATAAAAAATAACAATTTGTTCGCTATAGTAACAATTCTCGTTTGTACTACCAAACCTTTGGATTATTGCTTACATTTTCTATCCTAATTTAAAACGAAGTTTATTAATAATAGGCACAATATTGATAATATTGTTATAGTAAATGAACTCTGTGGACAAGTGTATGGATAAAAGTGTCTCCTGCAACCCAAATACGATCTAAAAACTGATAAAAGCATTTAGATAACAACAATATGTGAAGTTGTTGACAACCAATCAATCTATACTAAGAAACCGTTGAAAAAAATATGGGATCTGCAGGATTTGAACTCGTGACGTCAGGATATATGACGAAACATAGAGTTGAGAAATTTAGGGTCCTGGCAAGAGGCGACCGTAGCTGGTTGGTAGTGGCGATCGCAGGTTCAAATGTTGCCGGTCCCATATTTTTTTTAACTGTTTCTTAGTTTAACTTTGCTAAATGCTATAAAAATAATCAATAAGAAACCAATTAATATTATGAGATATTTGGTCGCAGGAGACTCAGCTGATATTGAAGTAGGCTAGGGCACACAGGTTAACGGAACATAGTAGGAAAGTTCAACCTCCTCAAGATAAGAAAAAATGCAGGCACAATAACTAAGGCTATTATATTTAAAACTCTTTTGAATGGTCCGATATTTGCTAAAGAAGGAAGATACATTTATTAGCTAGCTATAGCTATGAAGTATACTAAAGTTTTAGAACACAATCTACAATTTGACTAATCATTGTAATAAAATAAATTTAGAATTACAAATTCGATTATACCTTCCACTTGCACCTACGCTTTTACCATTTTGGTGATTTGGTATTGGAATAAACAGACAATATTTAAGGATCAGGCGAGTACGTACCTTACAGAGTGACTGTGTCTTTGTCTTTTCACCTTGATTTATTTTGTTTTAGACACAAGTACGGCATATTGAACTGTTGGTGCAAGAGGACTTGATATTTTTCAATATAAGTTAACAATGTCTACCTTGAAATTTAATCTAAACAAGACATAGACATAAATAATATACATACACAATTTTGGCACGCAACAAACTATAATAAATACAAGTTAACTAAAGTTGCCTACATTTAATACTATAAAATAAATACTTCAGGATTAAAAATGAATCCTGTTGCTAAAGCTAAGAGTATTGATTGATGATATTCTAAGGTGGGTAATGGGAATGTAACAAAATGGAGAATGACTTTCAAATACAAGTTACAAACAGACTTTTATGTGCTCACAGAGGGCGCCACTAGTATCTTCAGTTTCGTCGCACACAGTTTTTTTTATAATGTGCATATTTTATGACCTAACGCACCAGAGAAGGCATAATAATATATACGCAACTCCCAGACTAAAGGCACAATTACATGATGGAAATTTTTTTAAAGCAATTCCTTTGCCTTACAAAACTTACATCATATAAAGGGGTCTTTATATTTTCTAAAACCCTACTTTGCTACACTTTGAGACAAGTATTGATATCCTATTAACTCTGGTTTATTTTCATACCCGCGTATGATGCTATTATAGAGTCCACGCTAGCACTTTTCTTCGACGACAATAGTTAGAACTAAGCGTAATGACAAGTAAGATGAGCTATATTTTGTCTATTCCTCATTCTGACGGTCAATTACGTTTAGTTCTCGCTATTGCCGTCAAGTATAAGTGGTGGCGCTTACCAAAGAATGGGTTTAACCATAGATAATGAAATTGAAGAATGAGTTGCAGTCACTGTCTATATTTAAAAAAAAGTTTCGATTCAGGGGGCTCACATGAACAAATTTCTAGTAATTTTTTTGCGAATAATAAAAACTCCTACTGTTTTCCTAGTATCAGCTACGGCCCAGGGGGTAGGTGTCATAACCCCCACAGCACCTTCCCGCTGGATCCGCTCATAGAACAATAATAATTAATAAGTATCTCAATGTATAAAACATTTAACATATTGTTAAAACGATTTCCCTAATGGCTATTTTTATTTGTTCATAGAATATTGTCTAAAAAATAACTTGTTTAACGACCTTATTTCAATTTATTAAATGCTTAATTAGATATTGCTATTTATTATTTTAGTATTATTAATGATACTGAGCTAATCTAATAGTGGGGGATACGCAGATGATCGACCTACGCCGTTTTACTTACGGAAGAAACTACTTTTACTTTACTTTTTTACTATATCAATTTTTTTTTTTAACATACATTAATGGGCTGTCTCAAAAAAATTAAAAAGCATTTGAAAAAAAGTATTTTTTTTTTTTTTTGTTTGTGATTATAACATACTTTATTGAGAAGGTATATAACTTAAATTACATGAAACATTACATCAATCAATGTATGTTAAGGAACGTATTTATGTGAGATAGTAAAAGTTTCACAAAGAAAGAAAAAGAAAAAAAAACATTTTTTGTTTGATCACGATCTCACCTGATGGTAAGTGATGATGCGGTCTACGGTGGAGCACGCTTACCTATCAGTGTAGTAGGTTGTTCTTCTACGCATTCCTACTATAAGAAAAGATCATTATGCACAGTTTTTATTTTAGTAGAACCATTTTATACTATCACTGACTTTATTACAGAACAATTGCTATTATCCTGGGTTATTTCTCTTGATTACCTTTTTTATAAAAAAACCTGACCTGACTCATAGTGATATTTTTATTGGAGTGCCAATACTGACAAAATCAAAAATAACCTACAACTTTTTTCTAACAAAATTTTGATAAAACATAATTGACATAATTTACCAGTTTTCTTTTATGATAATGTCATCAGAAATAACATGACTGTGCTAGCTCTACGATAACTCGCAATACTTACATATTACTTTATCAACCAGAATATTTTGAGATAGTTGTTTGTACGTTCTTCTTACTAGTTCTTACTCACCTAATGGCTCTTTTAAATCAATACAACTATATTCCGCGCACTACAAACCAAAATTTTTTTCCATACTAAGGTTGGCTGGCAGAAATCACCATTAGTAATAAGGCCGCCCATTGTACTGTTATCACTAGAAATAAGTTATAATTGTAAACTCAAGGTGTACAATAAAATTTATAAAAAAATATATAAATACAAACATTCTAACATTTTTATCGAACCTCTCGCTCGCAATAACGACTTGCACATGTCATCCCTTTCAGTTGATTTGTAATGCGCGTCACTATATGAAATATAATTTAAGGAACGCCAAATCTTTGGTATACTCTATGAACTCAATAATTTTCCAAAAAAACAGACTTTAATTAAAATAATTTTAGACTTATATGGTTTTCTCATGGGTGCCATTAAATTGTCAGAACTGGACCAAATTGAAATATGACCATACAGGAAGCACCAGCTTTCAAATAAAATAATTAAAATCGCTTCGCCTAGCCGAAAGTTATGTGCTAACAAACCTTTAAAAAAAAGCGAATTGCGATCCTCCTCCTTTTTTGAAGTTGGTTAAAAATACATATAATAATATAAACAATTCAGGCTTAAAACATTAAAATATTTAAATTGGAGTTTAGTTTTTAAATTATTATGCAGGAATCTCACATATACTATTTTTTTTAAACTTAAGACAGTTGCATTAATTTAAATGAGCCACAATACAATTTAACAGTTACCATAGACATGTAACAATTTATAACAGTTAGTTTTTTAACAATTCCCTTCAAGGAAGTATACCAGTTCTTTTTTAATGAATTAGTTAGTGTTATATAGCTATATGGATCCTGTGGGATACAAATACAAGTATACTGTTGTAAGTTTAAAGGATTTGTATTCCAACTCACTAGGAACACCTGTTGGGTGTCAACTGTCATCCCAGCGAGTTTCTTTTTTGTTAACATGTAGGGTGGTGTAACACGTTCAATCTAAGCGGCCGTGGCGCAATGGATAAGACATCGGTCTACAATCGAGAGGTCGTGGGATCGAATCCTGGCCATTACACCACGGACGTGAACGTCTTTTTAACACAAGCGATTTAAGCTGATTTGGATGGGGTTACCAAGAATACTAGTAAATTGTATTTGCGAATTACAAGTAAGCTTTTTTAAAAAAAAATACAGATAAAATTCTTAACAGTTTGATGGTTTAAAAATTGTCATATTATACTAAGTATAAAACTGGTATACTTCCTCAATCCTACATCTAATGGAACATCTAGCTTGGACTTAAGGCAAATTATTGCAGAAGCTATAACTAAACGAAACGCACCATTTATTGCGAGATCATTCATTATTATACGTTTTGTTCACTTATCAGTTCATTGACATCTTCTCTTGTAGTATTTGGAAGTAGCATGCCTGGAACAAATAATTAATTAAATAGAAATTATAGTTATAAGCGTTTGAAGTCGCGATTGTAAGCAGAAAATGGCTATTTGAGCTATTTATGGAGAAATCAGGTAACCTAGCGGATTTTCTAAGAAGCTAAAGGGTTAGGCGGAGTATGATTTTCTCATAAAAACGGAATGCCGCAATCATTTGTGATTCTAGCGTATTAACTAAATACTATTGTTATTTACATTCAGACAGTATTAATCTTGATATTTGTTAAAATAAACCTTTATAAGTAAACTGAATTTTACATATTTTTACAGCGTAAATGTCAGATTTTAATCATATTGGTTCTGTATTATAAATATTTATAACTATAAGTATAATAAACAGAAACATAATTAATTTTGTCTAGTTTGGAAAAAACAAAAAGAAATGGGCAAAATATTAAGTTTTCATTCATACATTTTGAACGACCAGTAATGCTGACTCGCAAACATTAATGTAAAACGCGTGCGCCTAACAAAGATATCACTTCTCTGTCTGACTTGTGCACTTGTTTTGAAAAAACACGGTCCACCCGCCGGATTTTTGGAAGGCTGTCTAGTTATCAGACATGCCAAATTATTAAAAAGCTAATTTCAATCTTAACACTCAATGAATAAGATTCAAATTACCTTTAACGTCGTGAACATCAGTCCCAGTTCTCCGTGTTGCATGCCAGGCTCTAAGAAATCCTCTATAAAGTGTATCTCGGAGCCGAGCTGCAGTATTCGCGCTCGGACCACCACGAAGTGGAACACGGGGAACAACTCATCCATACTCCAAAGGTAGTTTTGGCCTGAAGAAGTAAAGAAAGGTGTCAAATAAGTAACATAAATTAAATTAATTAATTTGGTCCAGACGTAAATAGTAAAGTGTAAAGAGCAACAAAGTCATCTAAGTTATCACACCGAAATCGATCGACGTCAATCATACTAAGTTCGTTCCACCTATACTAAGAAAAAGTTGAAAAAAATATGGGACCTCTGCACACCGGACAGCCACTTTAAGCAACTAAGCTACGGTCGCCTCTTGCCAGGATCCTAAATTTCTTAACTGCATATTTAACGTCCCGATCATCCATTTGTAACCTATCTTAAGTAGGATACAAACCAAAATGACGAAGTTACATTCAGCACAAATGTTGTAAAGAATGAACGCGTACCTTATTTCTACTTCTTATTGTTTATTTTATAGCATTTAGCTATGCTTAGCAAATTATATTAAAAAACAGTTGAAAAAATTAAGGGACATGCAGGATTTGAACCTGCGACCTCTGCATACCGGGCAGCCGCTTTAAACCACTAAGCTACGGCCGCCTCTGCCCATATTTGTACCTATCTGAAGTAGGATACAAACAATTTGCTAAGCATAGCTAAATGCTATAAAATATAAATTCATACCAACTGGTATAGACAAAATCTGGCTGGAGATGGCAGCTTGACCAATCGACGAGGACCATACTCAATAATGGCCAATACCGACCCGTGACATTTAATTTTCAGCCAACTTAAAAACCACCAAGATCTCAGATTTTATACAATACAAAGTTAAATTTCACCTGGTCTCTCGGGCCACAAAAACTTTCCATCTTCGACAAAATTCACAGATAATGAATAAACAAAGTCTCAAACTCACCTAATTCCTGTTGCACAGCAATAGTCATTTTCTGAAAGGTGCTCCTGATAACGAGCAGCTTTTCAATAGGAGAGAATGTGGTCTTGAGCTGCTGCAGCGTTTCTACAGCTTCCTGGAACAGCTGCTCCTTTAGGGGGGAGGTGGGGGACAGCTGGTTGGCGGGACATGTGTAGCCTACCCAGAATTTTCTGAAAAGATAAATACCACAATCTTAAAGTGTGAATTGGCTTGAAATTAAAAACTAAGGCGTTAGGGCGTCTATATCTACAACAAAATAATTGTATATTTTTGAATTGGCAAGTGATTTTTCATGTAAATTGTCACTCGGCTTAAATCAAAGTCACGCCCATTGGCGTGATGTGATTTGGCATTGTCTGGGACAAATCATTGTGTGATCTTTTTATTCTGAGACTGTGTGTGCTTGTGTGAATGATTGTGTGTATTTGGCCTTATTATTGGATAGTGTAATTGCTCCTGGCGTTTTATCTTATGTAAAAAGTCTATATTATTATTATGATTTGCCACGTCGATGTCATGCTATGCAACGTCATTCTGATGAATGTTGGTTGGACATAATAAAAATATAAAGCAGCAACTCACTGATCAATTCCCAAGAAAGCCATAAGCGTGAGATCCGGCTGCCGATTCCACTTCATCAATCTCCTCCAGTAAAGATCATCTTCTCTCTTATTGTGGAGCGCATACAGCACGAACAGTGCGGGGTGCACGCGGGGCAGGAGGGTTGGTTGGAGTAGAGATGCTGCTGACACAACCTCACTGAAAAAAATGCCGTCAGAGATATTATTAGCTAACTACACCGACTAAACCGATAAACTGTCACCGACTGGAATCTCAGAGATGGAAAGCGAAGTAGAGGTCGCCAACAGACAAGATGGGCGGATGACCTAAAACTAACGGCAGGACATCACTGGAGAAGGGTAGCATGTGATCGACCCCAATGGAAAAAGTTAGAGGAGGCCTATGCCAAGAGGCAAACTGATCTTCGGGACATACTATAATAAAACTGTACAAATATTAATACTCTAATTTGATGTTAATGATCAGAATAAAGGGCTAATTATTATTATTATTACATATACTAAGAAACAGTTGAAAAAGTTATGGGACCGGCAGGATTTGAACCTACGACCTACTGCACACCGGGCAGTCGCTTTAGCCATCCAGCTACAGTCGCCTCTTGCCAGAACCAGGTATCAGAAGGTCGCAGGTTCAAATCCTGCCGGTTCCATATCTTTTTCAACTGTTTCTTAGTATAATTTGCTAAGCATAGCTAAATGCTATAAAAATAATTAATTAGAAATTATTAGATAGCTAAATTTATAGACCAGATGTTGAGATAAGGAACAGAGTATATTTAGCGGAAAATATTAAACATCTATTGCTTTATAAGTTTTGACACTAAACATGGTTATTTTATTACTAAAAATTATATATAGTAGTCGCGTACGACGCCCCGTCGCGTAGTAAAAGAGTGCGGAAGAGGAAAGATCTAAGATTTAAGTTTTAGTTTTATCGTGAACAAAGAGATTGCAACATCTCTGAATTATCGAAATAACTCGCTTCAACAAATATGCATGGTAAATATCTCGTTATAATCTAAGTTTTAGTAATAAATTCCTTTGTTTAAATCAAAATCAGTTCAATAGTTTTGCTGTGAACTGCTACAGACAACTACGGCGGTAGCTCGAAGAACCACAAACGCACCATTTAATAATACAATCTCTTGCTGATACATTCCTGTTAATTGGCATATAGTAAGGTGGTACAGCAGATATCATGCCCGTTGTCTCCTGCCACGTGTACGCGTCAAGATCTTATGCAAGCTACTAAAAAAGGAGTGGACGTTGCTGCTTTTTGGGCGAAAATTGTATAACATAAAAAGCCATTGACACGAAAGAAGAAGAAGGTACAGCTTGATTTATGATACATTTATCAAACTCACCCATCAATAGGATTGCTGTCCTCAACGCCATCTATCGTGAGCACAGCATCAGCGCCCTCGAGCGGCAGCGCGGGGAACAACAGCCTCACCACTTGATACAACCTCAGGGTAATACTCTTCAGTTCTTTAACGGCGTGACTGAGGAGTAAGGGATGGACGCGAACACCTCCATATGTGGTGTTGAAGGCGTTTGTGACACCTAGGACCAGCTGGCCTAGGGGATGGTGGGTGGATTCGCAGGCCTGTGAAAAAGACATTGATTTAAGCTCAGATATTTGCCTTTTTATTTTTACCTTTGTATAGATTTTCAATTTATTTAATGTAACCTTATATTTCTTTAGTGTTTTTTAATAAATAAATAAATAATATTACAAAGCTCAGATGAAGTGGTACACTGAGATAATTTCTGTTTTTAATAGTCAATTTTTATTCAACAATCTTTGTATACTGGTTCTATTTATTATGGCCCAATGCAGATGGTAGCGAAAGAAGTATGTATGCGTAGCATAATATGGCGTTTCATTGTCTCTGCCTAGCCCCGTAGGACTAGGGCGTAATTTCATGTATGTATGAATGTTAAACTCAGAAATCAACACAGAATAACAAGGTATAGAAAACTATACCCAAACCAGGAAATAAAAATACTATGTCAGGTGTTTTTAGTTCCTGGTTCGGGTATACATTATAATTATATTTTTCTCACTATAATAGTAAAAAAAATAAAATAGTAGCCCTGTATCTAATACATGTGCCATTGCTGAGTTCGGGCCTCTTCTTATGATGAGAAGGGTTAGGCCATAGTCCACCACGCTGGCCAAGTGCGGATTGGTAGACTTTACACACCCTTGAGAACTTTTCAGGCACTTTCAGGCATGTAAGTTTCCTCACGAAGTTTTCGTTCACCGTTAGCAAAAGATAATTTATATGATAAATACACACATATCTTCGAAAAGACGAATCTTAACGATTTATTGACAGAGATGTGTCTAGGGTTCGAACCTGAGACCTTTGACTTGGCAGTCCTACGGTCTTCCACTCGGCTATCGCTGCTCATGATAGTATCAAAAAAAAAATTATAAAGTGAACTCACATTATACAAATAAAGTTTCAACTCCGAATAATTCTCCAAATTCAGCGTCTTCTGTCCAAACTGAGGTATCACTTCTAAGCAATCAACAGACTTCTCCAAATCACTCCCTTTCCTTTTGATAGACATCTTATTTCTTTCTTTATGCGAGCAGGAAATTGCCACAGCAACATTTTGCCAGATTTTGACATTGTCAATAGTGTTGCCAGATGGCCCGTTGGCAAAATGGTTCCCGGTTGGTGTGAGGATCGATTCAGAGACTCCGAGGCATTGGAAACATTGACGGAATAGCGCGTTCCATTTCTGGTTTGGAGCTACGCTGAGTTTGCCGAAGGAACTGAAAAGAGGATGACACATTATTTTTCATTAATAGTCGATAAAAAAAATTGTCTATCAACCATAGAGCGATTTTCAATAAATTCCATACCATTTTTTATCAGGATAAATGTTTAGAGGCAGTAGTGAAACACTATCGCAATCACGGAATAGGAATACCAAAGGAAATGTGAAGTAGGCGTGGTTCGCGTGCCACAATTAAGCGTAGCTACGCTTAATCAATCCATGTCTATGACCAGTCGTGTTCTGACAGCGCGTCAAGTTGCTAATCTTGCGTATTTATTTTATATTTCTTTAACCATGCCGTATTGTGCTATTCTGGAGTGTAAAAATGATAGTAGAAGAAAAAATCTCATGAATGGAGGTGTTTCATACCATCGGTAAGTATGATTTCTTATAAAAATCATGTTTCGTTAACTTATAAAAACATCTAGAACATTCTACAGAATATTCTACGCATGATATAATAAGATAGGTCTCCTCACCACGATGACAGTTCAGTATGTTGTGCCAGGAATGTATGAGTGTTGTCAAATTTTCATAGAACCTGGCACAAATATGGTGGCATATGTCAGTCTTGAGCATATCTGAGTTTTTTGTACCATGATTCTACGCTACTCGTTTAGTGATGTGTGAGTTCGTACAATACTGAGTTTATCGATAGACTTAAAATAGAAAAGTAATCACAATATAATATTACAAATTCGATAGTTATTCTGTCTTTTAATGTAAAAAGGTAACAAACAGTGTTACCTTTTTACATTCAATCTGATCTGATCTGACATAGAGTTAGCTGGTACCCTGAGGACAGCCAGGGGCTACTTCTCATCATCAGCAGTGATTTAGTACATTTTACCAGACAGACAGACAGACATCGACGTCAAACTTATAACACCCCTCTTTTTGCGTCATGGGTTAAAAAATAAAGTATTCTTATTTTATCCAGATTATTTAAAATGAGCTACACTACATGTTAAGTATTGTTACAAAAAGATTCAGTTAAAAAACGCGAGCGGTAGCTACTGGTACCATTGTGCGAGTGTCGAGTCTATTAATAAAAAATAGTAAGAAACTATATTATACTAAATGCAACATTTTCACATATAAAACTCGTTAGCTCAAATAAGAAATCATGTATCTATCGATATCGTTATTGTAATTATAAAATTCAATATTGCGCATCACTGGGTGAATAGCGCTAAAAATCAATCTATGAAACAAAATCTCAACCTTATGTCGTACGTGTTTAAGGTTAAAATTGCGTCCATCTAAAATGCTGCCATCTCTACTCAAGTAGCGGAATTATCTCGTCAGTCAAATGTAATACATTACTAAGATAACAAAACGTCGTAAGTACTTTTTGCAGTTTATCAAAATAAAGCTTATCAATAGCAGTGAAGGTATATTTTCAAATTTATAGCATGTGCTTTATGCTTATTTTTACTAAAATAAAAACGACCAATCAAATGAATTCTTTGTGTGTAGTGCGAAGTATGATTATTGGTTTATTTGTGTGAGTTTGGCGACAGCAGTTTTCATACTAATTGTGTCTTATACCATTTCCTTTGGTATTCCTATTCCGTGATCGCAATAATAAGGATTAAAACATCAATAAAAATCTTAGATAACAATAACTAATTAATTAATATTATTGAATGTGACGTGAGTTGATAACATTTTAACTATTAAACAACGGGTATTACTCACGTATTATTATGTCTACTAAGGCGACTGGCAGTTTCACTCGATTTAGACGAGCTTCGTCAGGCCATGAGTACGGAGCGACGCGAACCGGCCTGGGACGCGTCTCTTTTCGCACTGACATAATAATACGTGAGTAATACCCGTTGTTTAATAGTTAAAACTAATTAATTATTAAGCAAAAATATAATATACCTACTATTAAAACGTTAAGCGATAAAACTTATCGCTTGATATTTATCTAGTACTAAGGCAAAATACAACACAAATATTAATTTTACATACATTATTTTGTTATAACTAACACCTTGTAAAATATTTGTAGACTTACAGACATCATGAACTAGCACCTGAGTTCCTAAGCATTAAGATAAAAGACTTAAGAGATTTTAATATACTGGTGGGAAAAACATAACGAATAAACACTCTATTTTTAACTCACTTAGGTTTAGATTCGTTTGGCAGAACAGGATTCGAGACGTTCAAATGCATGGTGGCGTTGGATATCTTGACGCCTTCCGTCCACGCACCGCTCAAGGAACCTTCGATCTTATCTCCACTGGAGAAGGTTAGTATTCCCTTGCCGGAGAACACGCCAGCTGATCTGAACTCGCCTTCGTAGTGTGTTCCATCTTCGAACACCATTACTCCGTGACCCTGGAAGATTATGGTAGAAGGTTAGAAAAGAAAGAGGAGAGCGGTTTTGGTATAGAGGTATCTGGTAGTACAATAAGTTTGTCTTCAAGTGCCTGTGGGGCTTAGATCTATGACTACAAGCTGCAGAGGTGAGTTATTAGTTCTATTAATAGAAAATTACTTATTTCGAGACCTTATTCTGCTTATTAATACACAAGCCCCTTGTGTTTGTCCATCCTTAAAGGCCGTAGACCACATAAAATATCTTGGCATTATATTAGATAAGACACTAAACTTCAGATCTCATATTATCACTCTTACGGGCAGAGTACGTAAATTAATATATATTTTTAAGACACTTCGCCACATTGCTAATCAAACAGTTATTCGCTGCGTCTATTTTGCCTTGTGTCAATCTATTGTCACCTATTGCATTTCGTGCTGGGGTGGTGCCGCGAAAACCATAATAAAACCACTCGAGATAGCGCACAGAGCTGTACTAAAAGTCGCTACTTTTCGACCGATTATGTTCCCAACTAATGAGCTGTACCAAAAACTTGAAGTATTGAACGTAAGGCACCATTTTATATTACAAGTTGTTCTTCTGAAACATCGTCAAACCCCTTACGTAACTGTAAACAAACGAAGAAAAGACAAAATTTGTTCTCTTCCAACTGTTCGGACATCCTTCGCCAAGAGATTTTTCTATTACCTTGGACCTTGGTTATACAACAAAATCAATAAAATATGTATTGTATTTGGAGATACAAAATATATTTGCAAAAATACGGTTCACTCGTTATTACTTACTCTGTCATACGACGAAACTGAACAATTTATAACAAACTATGTTTAGAAGTATGCCAATTCAACACACTCAATCATGCACGCACACACACACACACCCACATACCTACACACACACACACACACACACTTACACACACACATACACACACACACACGTATTGTAACTATTTATTTCTAAAGTGGATTTATTTCTCATTTCTCATTTCAGTTTTCCTTACTTTATTTTTATTGTTATTTTAAACAACTTTGTCATAAATGCTAAACTGTACTGCCTACTGACTATTGTATTCCAGCAATAGGGGAACGGCACTGTCACTCCTTCACACAGGTTATTCTGTAACCTAGCTAGGAGAACAGAACCACACCCACTTTAACTGTAGTAAATCAGTCATTACTATTAATGTACTTCTAATAATTCGTGTATTTTTTGTACTTACTGCATTATTCTTTTTACGTAAATAAATTATTATTATTATTATTCCTTTAAGCAATCTTATCTGGCGGGGCATGAATCATAGTTAATAATAATAGTTTCTAGTAGGTTAATTATATTATTTAATCTACCAATAACGCATAATCATTATTACAATTAACTTCATATCTATTCCATTCTAAGGTTTATCTGTTTATTTATGAGCAAGTAACTCTGTGTATGTATGTAACGCTTTCACTGGTAAACTACTGAAACGATCTTCATGAAAATTAGTATCCAGATAGTTCATGACATGAGGAAGGCTATAGACTGCTTTTTATTGACACACCAAGCGGGTGGATCCGCGCGCGTGAGTTACAAGTTATTTATTTATACTACACGTAAATATAAATAAATAACATTGTTAAACCGCTGTTTATAACACAAATCAAATCATTTATTTCCATGGGCCCCAAGGGGCGCTTGAACACGTCAAAACAAACATCAGAATACAAAAAATATAAAATAAAAATAAAAATTAACTCATTAAATTATAATACTTATTGCAATAAAATGATTTGACACCAGAGCTTAGATAGACTTAGAAATTTGAATTTAAATCACTCAAAGTACTCCAATGGGTATTGCATCATGAGAAGAGCTGGAAAGAAACTCATGTGCACCATCTTTTCAAATAATTCATTTTTTTTTTTTTACAATAATTCTATGTGTAAGTTATAGCAACCAAAACAACATTATGGCTAAAGACACTTAACTACGCTACGTATTATCACATTACAACTGTCCGTCCATTTATATTAAGATTTCCGTTCTGTTTATTGATAAATGGCCATAAGAATAGACTATAAATTATTTTATCGGTATGGCTCTTACATTGTTTTGACTTGAGAAAAGATAGAATAAGGAATAACAAATGTTTATAGCTCACAGAAAATGCCGAGGAGTTCTTTGTAAATATGAGGCTGATGGATCGTTTTTCAGTTAAGATTGTCGTGATCGGTCCCTGGCGAAGCATATCGCGTTTCCTTCTTGTCCAAGAGTCTACGTTAAGAGTATAACCATTTTCTGGTTGGGATCGGAATTTCTTGTGCTAGTACCTACCGCCGGATTTTTGAGGTTTTATTTATTTATATATTTTGGACTTTTTCATTAGATACAACGCCAGAAGCAATTACACTATCCAATGGTCCCAAAGGCCAAATCCACACATTCACTCACAAAAGCACACCTAGTCTCAGAACAAATCTTTGCGAATCACACAAAAAATGTTCATGTGGGGATCGAACCCACAACAGTGCAGTGGAGAGCGCCGAGGCGACCACTTAAACCACTACACATGCAGACTTTGTTTTAACTTTACTTTGCTTTTGCATGTATGGATTTACTTCTAATAATATTTGAGATCAATAAAAGTGGTCTAACCACAAATATTGTGTATTCCCTGTGTTGAATATAGAAATAATTGTATTTGATACAACCTGTTTGTATATCTATGATATAAGTTTCAATATTCTATTGTCTTGTGTATTGAGTAAATAAGGGACATGACCACGAGGGGTGAGGTTCAATGGAACACCACCTCTACAACAAATACAACCGTGGAACACATTTGATTATGGCTTACAGCCGATTAAAAAATTCTATTGTCAATGGTATTGGCAACGTTTTTTTGTTAGTTGTCATTTATGTGATCGGGAAAATTATAGAAGTTTGTTTTGTACACAGAAAATCTCTTTTATTCACAATAAAAGCCCTCGTAAACCCTAAAACCTCAACACCCTGTACACGGTAATTAGAGAGTAGTCGCTTTACTTACTGTCAAAACATCCTGCATAAACAATCCCTCATAGTAGATGCCATCCAGCGTCACAATCAACCCACACCCGTGCTTCTTGTTATCGCTCCAGTTGCCCAAATACTTCTCCCCCTTGCCTATATCATCCATGACCCCATACCCTTGTTTGACCCCATTGTTCCACTCCCCGGTGTATATGGTCGCTGATGAGGAGCAAAAGTCCCCTTGCTTCTTGATCCCGTGGCCGTGGGGCTGGCCGTCTTTGAAGTACCCCTCGTAAATGTCGCCTGCAGTGTACTTTATTACCCCGTACCCGTTTTGGAGATTGTCTTTCCACTGGCCTTCGTAGACGCCTGGAAAGGTACGAATAAGATGTAAGCTTAATTCAGTTCACATGGTTCTAGCTCATCTCTCTGTCATCTTTCGAGATTTCAAAAGGAATATATTAAGGTTTTCATAAATATGAGGCAATGGAACTCTTAGTAGAGGGCTCGACACTTCAAAAAAGGCAGATAAGAATCTACCTAAGGTAATTCGACGACGCTGGTTCGATTCCCGTTCAAGACAAATCTTTGTGTGCATGAACATGGATGTTTATGTTGATCTGGGTGTTTCTATGTATAATAAGTATGTATTTACAAAAGAAAAGTATATATGTAGTAGTATCAGTTATTCTAGTGACCATAGTACAAGCTCTGCTTAGTTTGGGACTAGATGGGGTTTGTGTTTAAGTTGTGTGATATTTATTTATTTATAGACATGCCTTCCTTTCATCTTTCCTGACGTATATGTATTATACACATTCCTATCTTCATTGTATGATACTATAAAAGCATTGTTTCATAAATCAGTTATAGAATTACGCAGTAACAGGGATTTCCTGTTCCATTACATAGTACAATCAGATATCTACCTAATATAATTCTCTTCCGGATGAATCTTGACCGAGTTTACAATATGGTTCGCTTTTAGTTTAGAATTGTTAAAACAAATACAAACAAAAACTCAATGTCCATTCAAGGCTTACAGATATTTCGCAACACTGCCTTGGCACGAATGATTTAAACTAGCTAAACATTATTTGTGTATTTTTGTTATGTACCTAATGTATGTTAATTTTCAATAATGTTTGGGTAATTTTAATACTAATCGTGTTTTTAGTGGCCTATTTCAACAATGACGAGTTAAGGTCGTAGTTTTGAAACTTAGGTATGATACTCTCTGTCGATCTCTGAATACGTGTAAGGACCATAGCATTTTGATGGGTTGCCTTTTGATAACTTTACCTTTTGATTGATTTTAGGTCAACAGCAGATACCTAACAACGTCTTAAACGACTTTCTAGAGGCCTCTAGCATATGTCCATTATAGGTAGAGAGAAAAGGCATTTTCCCTACGTTACCGGAGAGACGATCGCTGTTAAAACGGCAACAATCATTGCAGCACGAAAGGCATCAATATTAGCACAGCAGTTGTTCATTATGTCAATACGAATTGGCCAGCAATTGAAGAACATAACGAGGACATAATATTAGATAGATATCTGCAGAGAAACTGCTACTGTTCTGCAGACATAAATTATATGCCTAGATTGATAATGGATATCATTGTCATACGTTGTAGCATTGACCCTCCAAGTGTATTAACTCCGATACTTGCTAATAATAAACATTATTCATAAATACAATGTTTGCGTACAACTTGGTGACTCATTTCGCAAATATTTATGATTCCCCCATATACCTATGACTTTTATCTTTACGTCATACACTTCACTTTTGGTATTATTTATTTAGAAACATGTGATGTAACAGGAAACTGGAAATCGATTCAGTTTCCCATAAACTTCAAGGAAATTACCTTTTTCCCTAAATTTATAAAATGTACTACCTACAAAGGAAATTTTCCCTGAAATAGAGACCCGACCCTTAAACTTGAGTTTAATGTATTCGCTAACTGCATATTATTATGTTCGAAAGATCATAGTTAGGTTAGTATTGTAATTATTATAGTCAATGTCGTAGTAAATGACGTACCTAAAAATAAGAATCCCTGGCAATGACAAATATTTTTTAAGAAATGTGTAGAGAGTTAATGTAATATCTTCGATATAATTAAAACTTACCTACATTAGGGTTTTCCATCTTCCCATGTCCACACAATGCGTTCAGCTGAAACTGCCCCACGTAAATTTTACCGTCCGGCCATTCCACTCGTCCGTTCCCGTGAAGTTTTCCATCCAACCACCTACCGGTGTACTTTGCATCTTTGTAAAAAGTGTTTTTGTTAGAAAATGTGTGACTGGCAGTTCTTATAGCAGGTGGTTTGAAGTTTTCCTTGTTCAAAGCCAGTCGTATCGAACTGTTCAAACAATGAATCCATTCTGTTTTCTCTTGTTCTGTACCTGTTGAAACTGAGATAATTTCTTCAGGAGTCGTTAGCTGGATCACGTTTTGAAGGGAATCCGTGTTTGGAACAGGCTCTATCCATAAAGTTTCTAAGGGATGAACGCTAGGAGTACTGCCACTCACATGTACGAAGAAATCGTTGAATAGAATAAACCAGTGCGAAGAGAAACGACCAGGATTCACAAGATTGAGTTGGCGGGATTTTGATTCTCTGACCAGTCTCCGCTCTGGTGTCCGGTACTGCTCTAGACTTTTGCCGATCGTTTCCCAAAACAGTTTTGTGACATCGGCGTCCTTCCGTTTCTTTTCCTGTTCGTCTATCAAGGAATCTAAGGACGCTATGACTTTGTTCAATCTTTCGTCGACATTCATCTTTTTTCTTTTGGTCTTGTACCTAAGCAACGATTGTGCAATGCATTTATAAGAGCTTAATCTTGTTAGAGGCTGGACGAACGCGAGGCTTACTATGGCTTCTAAAGTCTTTTTATTGTTCTTTTGTTTGTTAGACGGGAGCTGATCGCTAAACAAACTATAAACACAAGAGGGCACATCGACGACACTATTGATTTGCGTGAATCCGCCGATTACGATCAAATTGCTTACAGCTACGTAATACTTTCTGTACAAATAAATAAACTCTTCTAAATTTTTTATTAAAGAAATATCACATTCGTTTATATGTTTCTCGGCGTACTGCCACATCGAGAGAACATTTAGTGCAGTAATGCTTAATATGTCACCAAAAATATCACAAACGGTTTCGTAAATATTGGAATGTGTAGTTACAGCTTTACTTTTCTTTAGAAAAGGTTTTACTAGATTATGATATATCAGAAGCATTTCTTCCAGATACCTTTGAGCAATAGATAGATCCTGAAATTCTGGACATTTGGACGACTCTTCTATTGAGCAATAGCTGATGTTACCAGATGACAATATTCTCCAATGGTAGCACATGTTTTGGGGTTTACTTATTAAGTTTTGGGGCTCACTGATTTTAACATTTACATCTGTGTGGTTTTTATCTTCCTTTTCCTCTTTCTGGACATTTAAATTAACAATAGATTCTGTATAGCCTTCAGTATGCTTACCCATGTAAAATATATTTTCATTATGTGTGTATGCCAGGGTGTGATGGTCTGTGGCTATCATATCTCTCACTCTATCACTGTCCAAGTTTTCTTTAAACTGCTTTGGGCCACTTTTATCTTCTCTGGAGTCAAAACTGACCTGATGGAACTGATTGTAGCCCCACATAAAGAGTCGCCCATCCAATGTTAAAGCTGAGCAGTGCCATTTACCACAAGATACCTTTTGGAGGCCAAACCCTGACAGGGTCATTACTACCATAGGTTTTATCCTCTTTACTGTATCTCCTATCCCTAATTGGCCATATGATATGTCGCCCCAAGTCCATAATTCTGTAGCTAATATATTTTTTCCAAGCTTTGTCATGTTTTTGAGATTTTCATTTTTCCTGGCTGCCTCATACTCTTTCTCACTACTGATTGTACTTGTGGAGAACTGCAGATCTTCGACATTGCAGTTGGATGTGCAGCTGTACATTAGAGAATTCATTTCATCATTTTGTAGTCGCATTTGTAGCTCCACAATATCATTGTTGTCACTGCTGCCACTTACATGCCTTGATAGTGTTGCCACTTTATCACCTACAGTTTTCACTCCTTCATAGACAAAGTTGGTAAGATTTGATACATTCTCTTTTATTATTCTGGTAGGTTTCTCTGTGTATTCTACTAAGTAATCTTCACCTGCCGATACCCAAGAGAGCTGCCTGCTTAAAAATTGTCTAGCAGCATCAGTGTTAATAAAAATATTGTTAATTTTATCTCCACTAGCATCATCTGCTTCGCTTTCTTTATCTGTCAGGTCATCACCATCCTCTATACATTTAGCATCTTGAAAACTTTCATCTATGTCTTTTTGTGAATTTGTTCTGGCAATTTTTGATTCCTCAGATGAGGGACTAGAATCTTCAGTGAAGCTGTGTGCATCCACATGGACATCAGTTTGTGGGGCAGTGGTGCTACTGGAGTCTTCACTTGACTTACTAATTTGAACACCTAAAGGGCAGGTTTCTGACAAAGATGGCACGGATGCAGGGGATGCTAGTCCTATTATTGTCTGGCACTGTGAGCAGTTTGAAGCAAATACCTCCTCATCATCATTATCACTCTCTGTGTCACAGTTGCCGGACCGTCTCACATTTTTCCTTGCTATTACAGCAGCAAAGTTTTGACCTACAGATGCACTATACACTGTCCTACCTTCAAAAAATGGAATTTTCTTAATGCTACTTGATTCTAACGATATTTGTGGCATAACACCAGACCCCCAGAGTTGCCCATCACTGCTTATAAACAACTGTCCAAAATCACTTGTCACTACATTCCGAAACCTCACTTTATAACTGGAGCTCTTGAAACCGTGTGGACAACATTTCGCCTCCTCTTTTACTACGATTTCTTCTTTGTTTTTAAAACTAGCACTGGTTTTGTATAGACGCCCATGGACATCTATTATGTAAAGGATATCATTGTGATATGATATGTCTATTGCTGAAATGCTACTGATCTTCTTGAGAATAAGGCAGTCTTCAATGATTTCGCAGTGGTAGAGCCCATGGTCATTGCCTAGGACAATGAAGTCTGTGCCCAATGAACATAACTTTACAATTTTATCAGGTACTGGCTGCGACGGTGGTATACTTATCGGTGTTAATCCTCTCCAGAAATTATGCTGACTCATTCTTTAATAATTGTTTCCTTTCTTTAATGAAAGTAGGAGTATCATAGATTTAAATCAGGGCGGAAGTACCAATGAACACTTTCTTATATCAATGTAACACATTATAATACTCTTGAACGAAACTATTGACTTTATGACACACTCTTTGTTATCGAGTATTAATGTTCTTTTGTAAGCAATGTTTATTTATCTTAATATGGATCATAGTGGTTTGGATGCGAAATTTACTGTGGACCTTGACTGCCTTCGATTGACATATAATTTAGTTGACATCTGACAGCTGATTAATCATCGACTACTTTTCGAGACCGTAGAACTTTATCATAGACAATTGAAAGACTGAGCGGCTGCCGGTCGTCACTAGCTAAGCGAGCCCGAGCCGCAAAGCGGCTGAATTAATTATCTGTCCATCGAAAGAATGGCAACATTGGAATAATAATGTCAGATAGACTTCATAAAAAAAATCAACTAACCTTTCGTAAAAATGGCGGCCCGTGGTGGTGGATCTGCTAATAGACGCGTTCCTGAAACAGAAGCCACAATTACCTATGTCCAGTGCGATGGATTGGTAAGTACACATAAATATACTTCTACATGACTTAAAATATAAAACTATCTCTGTGTGTTATAATACTACAAATGCTGTTCCTCGTCGACACGTCATGTATTCCCTGTTTTCTGCATTATTTAATGTTTTAGCGATATTTCTATACTAAAAACATCTCATACGCATCTATTCTTACACTATAACGCTGGTATTCAAAATGTTGGTGGTTTTTATAACAACAGTTAGTTCATTAGAATAGGTTATGTTGTGGATATAAGTTTTTATGGTTCACGACACTTCCTGAATTATTGCTGGAAGTCTATAAATATCACAATCATCATCAAACAACGCAATTTGTAAACATACATGAACGATCTATGCATACATTTATGTTGAATAAGCTTGAATTTAGCATGTATTTTTGAGCTAGCCTGATGACCTGTGCTTTGTTGTTTACTAGTGAAAGTAATGGTCAATTAGACTGTTTAGACAATGAGTCATGTCTCCTTAGGGCCGTTACCCTCAATGATCCGAGACTCGGCTGATTGCAGAGATGACCTCATGTTGTGACATTGAGTAACTTTGGCTGGATAAATTAGCATCATGTAGTTCTGTTTTAGGATGGTGAATAATGGTTTTATAATGTTGTTATTTGGCTTTCTTGAAACATTTTTGGCAAGGATACAAGCTCAATTATTTAAATGTCTGAACTCATAACAGTCTATTACAAAATATTTCTTTAATTTTTCAGTCCATTGACCAAATCTTTGTATGGTTTTTTTTATAGCATGATTTTGGGTTTAATTACAGGCGGTAATGAAAATAGTGAAGCACTGCCATGAAGAATCATGCAGCAACATGGAAGTGGCTCAGGGAGCCCTGCTGGGGCTGGTTGTGGAAAATCGTCTGGAGATCACAAACTGCTTCCCATTCCCCAAACATGATGATACCATGGATGAGGAGGAATACCAGCTGGACATGATGAGGAGACTCCGCCGTGTGAATGTTGATCATTTTCATGTGGGATGGTAATTGACTTTTATGTTTTTATTTAAAAAAGAATTCAATTTATACCTGCCTAGTGCTAAAGTCTCATTTGGATCTTTTATACATTACAAAGGTAACAAACAAGCATACATATAGTCTGTCTATTGGTTATGCAGATGCAGTGTGAGAATTTCACATGTATATGCTATAGTTAATCTGTTTGCTAAGGTTTATGTTTGAGATATTGTTAGCTATCTATACAATCTATTCTTACAAGCTTTTGACTAATTACTTAATAATAGATGTCTTTCATTTTCAGGTACCAGAGTGCAGATGTGGGCAATTTCTTGAGCCAGTCACTCTTGGAGTCTCAGTACCACTACCAGACCTCTATCGAAGAGAGTGTTGTGGTTATCTATGATACTAAAAAGTCTGCAAGAGGCTTTTTGACTTTGAAGGCTTATCGTTTGACTCCTCAGGTGAGTTAGATGATGATAATGTTAATAAGAAATTAAACATTGTATTAACTAATCAATAAACTATTTCTTGACAGTAAATCACACTAAAAAAACCAAATTAATAACATTCTGATCTTATACAATACCATATTACATGGTACTGATTGTACAATACCATAGCTAGAGTGTAAATTTATTATTAGAAACTTTGTTGGTGACAGTGTTAATTATGTATGTTTTGGTAATTGTGCTTAGTTATAATACTGTTTGTTTCTTGTACCACAATAAATAAATAAATTAACATAAAGAAAAATGAATATGAAATGCAAAATTCACATTAATATTAAGTTTAATGAATGTTAAATAGGCAGTAGTAGCTGCACCCCATGAATCTCAAATGGACTATAAATGCATAATAAATCACATTATCTTATTAATTCCAAGGTCTGTTGAAAAATTGGTGTGATAAAGAAGTAGTATTGCATACAGCTTATTCAAAAAGTTTATCCATGAAATTATAAATTCCTAAAATGGTATTGTTTATTTCTATTCCAGGCGATTGCCATGTACAAAGAAGGTGACTACACCCCTGAGGCTCTTCGTAACCTGAAGATTGGGTACGAGAGCCTGTTCATTGAAGTGCCTATTGTGATCCGCAACTCGCCGCTCACCAACATTATGATGTCTGAGCTCTCAGAGATGATCCCCGAGGAGGAAGGCTCTAAGTTCCTGGATTTGGGCACCGCATCAGTATTGGAAGGTAAGCTCATTGGAAAAATCTGTGTAACTTTCAATATTCTTGGTAGACCATTCAGTTTATTAAGTAAATTAAATCTATAAATAAACTCTACACTTAATTGAATATGCAATTTCGAAAAGAGCACATCTCTGAAAATTAAAAATGTTCAGGAATTGAAAAAAACTGATTATTTTTCAAACTAATGTATTGTTTCTAAAAGTAAGTATTGAGTTATATTTTGATGTTAATAAGCCTTCGAAAGATACTAGATTGATTTATTTTAAAATTAATATAAATGTGTTATTAGATATTTTATAATTGTGAGATGTGCCCTTTTCGAAATTTACTGATTTGAGTACAATAAATAAAACAAAAAAACATTTGAAATGTATGTAATTTTTATTTCTGGCATCTGAAATTCAACATATTACTAATATGGATATGATAAGTAACGGACTTTTATTAAAAATCTTCTTCTACAGGCTCTCTTTCGGTAGTAGTTAGCCATTCTAGAATTTCTTCATAAAAGTCCATAAATTCTGCCGGTAATAAATTGCTGACATTTCAAATTTGAAATGTCAGCAATTTTAGGTGATATTAAATCAATAAGTTCGAAAAGGACACATCTCTAGAAATGTCTCTAGAAATGTTAGAGATGTGACCTTTATGAAATTGTTTCTGTACAGAGTGTACAGATTATGACGTTTATAGTAGAATTATTACCAGAGATGTGCTGTTTTCGATCATAATGGGTGAAGACAAGCATATAAGTCACATTGATATAAAAAAACGTATTTGACAAAATATCCGACATGTGTCCTTTTCGAAATTGCATATTCAATTAATCTCTTCTATTAAATACTAGTTATAATATTAATATAAGTTTCATTTCATTGTCTCTACTAGTAAAATAAATTAAAATTTTTGTTTAACAAATTCAAATTTTGTGTAACTATCTAGTGATGATGTTATTACATTTTTATATTTTTTATTTAGTTTAATTTATTGATCTCTCAAATGCTATGTACACCTATTTATAGACTAACATATGAGAACATTTTATGTAACATTTGAATGTATAAATATGTAAGCTGTTGGTGTTCCATAATTTATAAATAATAATAAATCAAGTACTTTGAGAAAATAACTATGCAAAAGTTAGTTAATATTACAAATAAAATAGTAGTAGTAAACCATGCACCCATAACGGTGGTTGAGCACTAGTGAACAAGCCCCACCATCTCACCTTCTAGGAATCTACCTTCCAAATGTAAGTGCTATTACTACTGCTTTTCAATTTGGTAGTTAAGTAAATCCTGAAATTAATGGCACATATAATATAATATTGTAGTCTTCAGATCAGACAACCTACAATATGTATTAAGGATATTCAGGGCTGTAGTAGTTGCCATTTTACATTCTTATATATTTTATTTAACCTGTGCTAAACATACTAAAACACAAATATCTGAAATATCTATTTACAGGCCAACTCCGCAGCCTAATGGAGCGCGTAGACGAGCTGAACCAGGAGGCTATCAAGTTTAACAGATACCAGCAGCTCGTGGTCCGCCAACAGCAGGACAAACACCGCTGGTTGGTCAAGAGGGCGCAAGAGAACGCCGCGCGATTGGCTAAAGACGAAGCTGCTTTACCCGAAGAAGATGTTAACAAGCTCTTCAAACCCCACCCTGTACCCCCCAGGCTTAATCCTATGATTGTCGCCGGCCAAATCAATACCTACAGCCAACACATTAGCCAGTTCTGTTCCCAAAGCCTCGCGAAGTTGTATTTGACGCAAGCTCTTCAGAACGCGAAGGAATCTAAGCAGAATCAATAGTTTTATACATATTAAAACTGATGTCTTTAAATTGTGTTTTTATTTCTATAATAGTTTCATTAGTTTAATATATTATTGTACTTGTTTTAAATAAACAAGTGTAGAGTGCACTAACACTGAACAAATTAGGGCTATAAACCTAATAATCAAAGTTTCGTCCGCGGCTTTGTCTGCTTCGTAGGTACATCAATAAACCACGCAGGCGGTGCCGCGCGCAGTAGCAAGTCGGTAATATATTACCGACTACACGACAAGAATGATTAACATAAAGTAACATTGCGCTTGTGTTACCCAGAAAGATTAGGCATAGGTATAACTCGAATAATGCCCATATTTCTCAAGTATCTTTGCTTATATGGTATATATGTATTATACATGAAGATATAAATGATTTTATATAAATAAACGAATTTATATCCCGTTATGTTAAGATCCCAGTAGATGGCGATAAGGATCATTCTCGCAGTCGGTCAGTAATTTTAAAAATGCATTTATTATGCTTCTGAGGGTGCAGTACTTTTAGGTCTTTTCAAGTCGAGTCGCGGTTCCAGGCCCGTAACCGCAGCGAAGAATAGAGAGAGGAACTCGTACGTCAGTACTACATACTTAATAAAAACCGTTTTAATAATAAAAGACCTAATAATATTCAGCAAATTCAATTCTTTAATAAATTTAATCGATAATAAGACGAAAACTGTTTCAAAGAAATATTATTCCATCAAAAATTATATGGAAG
This sequence comes from Hypena proboscidalis, assembly GCA_905147285.1. Lineage (NCBI taxonomy): Eukaryota > Metazoa > Arthropoda > Insecta > Lepidoptera > Erebidae > Hypena > Hypena proboscidalis. The sequence continues at coordinate 18,783,679 of LR990130.1, read as the reverse complement.
ATATAAATGTTTGGGATTAGGTTACCGTTTCATACGAGCTGTTATGTGAGTAAATCTAAGCTGCCCGTTAAGTTTTATTTAGTCTATTTTATTTGTACATTTTGTTTGACGATTTCAAATATTATGCAATAATAGTTTACGAAATAAAAGCAAAAACAAACAAATAATAACAACAGCGCAGTAGCGATACTTCTGTTTTCTTCAAATAATGCCATAAAAAAACAAAGAAGCTAGTCCAATTCACAATAATTGATCGATCTTATTAAGTCCAGCCACACGCATAGAATTCAAACAACCTTGTAAAAAAATGTCACGGAACACCATTTTGCGTGTATTTTTTACGTAGGAGAATTATATAAATTGAGTATTCGCGTGCAACATCTCAACTATTATGTTGTTTCGATCAAATTTGTAGACTACGTACATTTAATAAAGCCATCATATAGAATGAGATGTCGCCATATTTGGGGACTTGACGTAAATTGGGGTATCTGACGTAAATTGCAGGATTTGGGGTAAAATAAGGTAGCGATTAGCTTATTACAACGCAGGATGGATTATCCTGCGGTCGTCTAATCGTGACCGCAACAACTTTATACCTACGCCAATTTTGTATGATTTGCTTGTAAATGGCTGGCCCGAAATAATTTGTGAAGCTAGTATGGTTAATGACTTTGGAAGTTGTTCTCTTCGCTTGATTTAGGCTGTGAGATTATAAGACTACGCAGTTTACGACTTATGTTACCTACAAAGCAGAAATGTAATTGACGAAATTCAAAGAAAGTTTGAAGAACGTGGTCTGAGTTCAGTGGCGTAACTATAGGGTGGCAGGAGTGGCAAAATGTCACGGGCCCCCCGGCCTGAGGAGGCCTCTGGGCCCAAGATGCCACGACCTCAAAAGTAATTGAACACAATTTATGAAAACAAAAAAAAAACGCATTCATCTAAAAATAATAATTTAAAACGCGCGCGAGCTTGCAATGTCCGGGGCATTCTCGATTTTTTTTTTTAATTCCAGTACTGAATCGCTGGTAACGATTACGTAACGATTTTTACTAGGACCCCATCCAATATTTTTGCCACGGGCCCCCGATGGTATAGTTACGCCACTGTCTGAGTTATTAGTCTATGGGTCTGAAAAAATACTTGGTTACCAAAATGGACATGGAATGCTATGCTGAACTACCCAGAAGGGTGTGGCAGAGGTGTACAACACCCACATTTCACCTGTAATGTTTAGGTCCCATTGGATAGGCAGAGAAAATTATGGTTCCGTAAAAAAAAAACTTAAAATTGCCTAAAATAGGTGCATATTACGTAGTTACTACTTATAGTTCCACCGCAAGCAAACAACACCGCCACGAATATTGAAGTAGTAAAAATAGTTACTTAAGTAATAATTTGCGAGCGTTTGTAGTCATATAACTTTAAGTAGACGTTGGTAATTATTTAAACTTCGTGATCGAATAATAGTTGGCGAACCAATTGCCATAATTAATAGGCTTATTTTGCTTCGTTACTTGAAACTACAATTAAATTTCACCTTTCCCTTTACAGTTTATTTACTTTAAAAGTAATTTCATTTTTTCTGCGTGCATGGAATGAGTAAATAAGTGAAAAGAAAGCTTTATTAGGCAGTTATAAGCTACAAGTTAAGTATTTATTAAGTAAAATGTGCCAACTACCTCGTTGGTCTAGTGGTTAGCGTATGCGAGGTCTTGGGTCCAATTCCCGAGTAGCGCAAAAGTGTACTTTGGGATTTGCCCGCTAAGCAATTCTCAATAGCAGCACGAGGTTAGTATTGAGCCAGGTGGATGGCGATAGGCTCACCCCCAATCACAAGGAGCAACGGTCGCCATTTGGCAGGACTCTACATTCCTCAACTGTATGTTACGTCATTACGTGACGTCACGTTCATCCATTTGTGCCTATCTTAAGTAGGATACAAACCAACATGGAAAGTAACATTATAGTTTTATAACTGTTGCTAAGAATATAGAAGAAATGATTACCGTAGAAAACTGTGGTAGAGCTTTCCAATCACGATGGAGCAAATGTCACCGTCTGCCCAGTGAATCCTGTTAACATCTGGGTTTTGGATTGGTAGTGATGGACCCTGAAATGATTTAAGTTTTCAATAATTATTGCCTTCATTAACGTTGCCCATCAGATAGCATACATGCCAGTTTGCTACATGTATTATTTTGTTGTGATCTAACAGATCAGAATACTAAAAAGCTGTTTTGACCCCAGTTGACCGAGCCGATGTTATTATAATTAAAAAACTTAAATAGCCAAATTACATGCAATTAAAATTATAGCACCGTACAATAAATGTGCGGTTAAAATTACAAAGTAAATTACAATAAAATTTATTAATCGTTATTAACACAAAGTAGATAGGTAAACTTAGTGAGTGAGCACGTTTTGAACAAACGGAGTTGGCTGAACATCAATTTTATATTGTAAATAGTAATTGCGACGACGGAAAACGGCCGCTAATTGTGTTGCCAGTAAAAAATAAATTATACCCGGTGTCATTTGTGGGAGTTTGTGAACAAACGCTTGCAACATTGTTCTTTTCACATGGCAAGTTTAAGAGCTGTGTATTGACAGACAGAGTTTATTGGGTGTAATTAATAGGTTCTGTGTGAATAGCACAACTAATAACTTGTATTGTTGACCGATAACCTCGGTGTTTTAATTTACTTTGTAACTCAAGTTGCGTTGTAAACTTGAATTTTATTAGTGTGCTAAGGATAATAAATTGCAATTATATTGATGGGTTTTATTGTTTAGTTTGCACGACAATTAAATGTACCAAGTTACATTTGAATCAGGTGATCGGTTCGATAATTTTGATGAATTTGTTGAACTATCAACCAATTAGTTCTGTCAATTGGTCGAGGTAAAAGAATTGCGAAAAAAAAATTATCGACCGGGAGCTCGTCGCGTTAATGTATTTTCAAAGGCAAGTTTTAGTGAAAACTACGCTACGAAAGTACTACGAAAATTTTCCGCCTGATGAAATGTAGGTACTTTTTTTGGTCTCCGATCTTCATGGGACAACCATGTGGCGCATTTTACCCAGTATCGTACTTAAAATTCGTACCTCAGATGGTTATAAGCTAGGCAGATCAACGAGTTAGGCATTTCGTACCTATAATCCTATAGTCCCACCAAGGAAAACACATCGGTGACGGATTTTGATAGAAAACAAGAAAAAAATAGTTTGTAAGTTTACGAATTAAGCATGATTATTGATTGAGGTGCATAATGATTTTAACGTGAATTAACGCTATTAAATTGATTTATTTACCTCTCGGTGCTTGACGCTTCGACATGGTTGCACTCTGTCATGGTTGCAAGCAGACCACAGACTATAAAGCAGACTGATTCAAAAGCGCCCCGGCCGGCTCCGTGCGATGATTTTTTGAAACCACCATGACACTATACTAACCGAGTCCGGTTTGTGAGAGTTCGTTGATAGCAGGAACGGGCGAGCTTTTGTGATGTTTAAGAATGAAAAGTAAATAATTAAATTACATCGCGTAATTTCCCGTTAAAATCATATTATGCAACGCGAAAGTTTAAAAGTTATTAAGCATGATTGTTGCTCGGCTCCCGATTGTTTTGGCATTTATATTTTCATTGCAGTTTATGGGTAGACAGACATCTGTAGGATACTTTTTATTGAAAGTGAAGTCATTAATGTAAGGTGCACTTTGTCATGTATCTAAGTCTAATTATATTAGATACTTACCTAAGTGCTAGGAAATAGGCATATATTTCATTCAGACGCTAAAAAACGTTGTTTCAGTCAAGAAAAAATGCGGTAAATATTGGGTTTTGGAGATTATTTTTATAACCTGCAATTACATATCGTGTGCACATTGCTTATGATTTAATGTCTGCCTACATAACGACGATATAGGGGTGAATAAGAAACTGCACCATACAAGCCCTTCAATTATAATTATAAGCTCTAATGTCGTTTAAACAAAGCTCAACATTGAAAACTGATTTTTAAAGTTACATACACATAAGGGTGTAACAATTAAAAACAAAACGTTACTAATTATAAAAAACATACAACAGCAATTCATTAAAAAAATATGCATGTCTTGCAAATGTGTTGGTGTTACTATAAAATTAGCACTTTGGTATAAATGTTACCAGTTACAGGAAAAGTCCACTTGTCGGTGGGAGGAGCGACTAGTACTATATTTTATTAAGTAATCGCTCTGGGCGACGACGTGTAGGACTGTATAAGTGCCTTGTTAGAGTGGTCTATGACGCAGGGGATTGCTAAAACGTTGCTCTCATTAACTAGCCGTGTTATTACCTACATATTTATGCAGGGCTGGCTCGTGTACTAGTATATTGGTTTAAATTTTCGTCGTCATCAATAGGTAACGAGGTTCGCAATAAGTTTATAAACAATATTTGCCGAAATACGTATAGATAAGTTTATTATCCAGTAGGTGGCATCCGATCAATAAAATGGTGTCTTTTAAAGCGAAATGAAAGTTACAATCTAAACTCACTTAGAAACGATAAGCGCAAGTTTTACATCTAACTTAGGTTTAACTACTGATGGAGCCAGTGGCGTAACAATAGGGTGGCAGGACTGGCATAATGGCCACGGGCCCCCGACCCAAGAGGCCGCGAACTCAAAAGTATTTTTTTTCATTGTATAAGTATTTTATTTTATTTAAAAGTATTTTTTTAAGATCTGCTTAAAATTTAAAGTGAGACAACTATCTAATACAACTTAAAAAAAAAAATTTTACAACGTGACGATTTTTTCTGATAAGGCCCCATCAAAAGCATTTGCCACGGGCCCCAGATGGTATAGTTACGCCACTGGATGGAGCTAAATGACCTTAAAACTCAATATCAATAGAGACTCGGTTTGATTGCACGGTTGGCGTAGCGGTTAAAGCGGTCGCCTCGCCGCTTTCAACTACGCTGGTGTTGTGGGTTCGATCCCCACATGGGACAAATCATTGTGTGATTCGCAATGATTTGTTCTGACTCTGGGTGTGCTTTGTGTGTGTGAAATGTATATTTGTGAACACCCCCGCGACACAAGAGTTATTCCTAGTGCGGGCGTCGTTTTTATAAAAAAAAAATAAAAAGAAACATAGACAATAGAGGCATTTACTGAAAACACATGCACGATATATTATGTAGGTATGGTGATGAATGTAAGAAATAACCCTTAAGTTTAAGCAGTAAGTGTACTTTGAATATTTGTGCTGTTTTTAAACATCGACTGGTTGACCACGAGCAGGTTGGTGTCTTTTTTACCGACTTCAAAAAAAAGAAGGAGGTTTTAAATTTTTTTACCTTTGTTCCCCGATTACTCAAAGACACCTGGAAAGAGAGAAGAATTTGAGATTTTTTTTTTTGTGTTAAAGAGTATACTTGTCAATGTGGTCACATATCCATCAGGTCGTGATCTGATGATAGGATCTATTGTGACAGCCGCTGGAGCAAACGAGTCCTAGAATGGAGACCGCGACTCGGCAACCGTACCAAAGATTTATATTTTAATATTTTGACCTCGGATAAGGATTTCATTTTCATAATAAGTACATCAATAAACTACCTTAAACAGCCTGCTAGTTAGTCTAAAATAAGAGGCTCAACCCTAACTCCAAGCCAAGCCCTCATAATGTATCTTAATTAACAAGTCCTACATAAAATCCATTACTTCCTATTCGAATAAAACGCCAATGCATTCAAATGTACTTTTCAACAGCAATGTGCTTTCCTAATACGCTTACAGAGACATTAACATGGATTTAGTGCATTCTCCATTAAACATGAGTAAAGTATGGCGCCTCTATAATAACGGCCATGGAAAGCGTTGGTTGAAATGAATATAATGAAACATCAGTAATTATTCCTTCTTGGTGATAATATTCCATAATTATGTTTTTAATTCCGTTCAAACAGATATCTCGTGATCATCTCATGTTAATTTATCGTAATAAATGTTCGTAATTAAAACTTCATTCCTTTAGCGATCACGAGAAACTTTTTTGTGGCGTTTTCACGATCCTTTTTAATTATGAAAAAACATAATTATACTTTATTCTTCGAAATTACCATGAAGACTGATATTTTTTTAGAAACCGTCATCTTTTGTTTTGATACACGAATGGTCGCAAATATCGGTAATGTACCAACTGCTTAAACTACCTAAATAAAATTATTCGATTACCGCTGGGTACGGAAAATTCGATTAATGACTGTTAATCGAATCGATTAAGCATTAATACGGTAAACGATGATGCGGCTCCGTGCCTATTTTTTATAAGCGCGATCTTTCAAGGGCCAGAGCCGTAATTTTATTATGCAAATGCGGCATAAAGTGTTGCCATAATCGCTCGAAACTATTAGCCAGAGACAAGAGCGCGGGAAAATTATTGAGATAAAAATTGCGGCATCGTAATGCTGTAACTCATTTTGAACCCACTTGGTAGTCAGAAGGGAAAATCAATTTTATAATTTTGTAGGTAAACATGGTATAATACACGGCTAATACGCTTTAGTAAGTCGCCTGGAGGTCGCTATCGCTACATCGTGTTTAATTTAAGTTTCATAAAATTTTAATTAACTTTTTCCATGATGTTGGTTAAGCACATTTAACAGTTAACGGGATCGCCACTGTTCTCTTCTTTTGGTCGATCAATTAAAAACAAACCAAATAGAAAGCTAAAACAGCTTAACACAATTTTAAAATCATTGAAATGTTGCGACATGGTTAACCAATCTTTGCTTTCAAGAAATGGCATTACTTTGACAATTTTGTGTCATTTAATGTTGCCAGCAACAAATTAGTTTTCGTTCTTTGACTATTTTGCCAAGCTATATTCATATTATGTGCCATCACGGTATAGTAAATTAAATTCTATTGGTATGTTCAAGCCAATTTATTAAAGGTAAGGGACAGAACTGATAATTGTAGCTAGATTTTCATAGTAATAACATAATGCTACTTTATAAGACCTATTATCATCTATTCACACAGAGGAAGTGGCAAAGGACAGCAAAGGTGTTATTAAATAATTCCAAGATTATGAATATTTAATCTAATAGCTTAAGTAGATACTTCGTGTCAAATTAAGCTTGATTAGGCGTCTCGTAAAGGCTTCACCTACTTAGCATATAAACAGTCTAGACAAAAAGTTCGTTACCGAAACATAAAAGAGGAGGTCCATCCGTCATTGGACCTCGCACAACGGTTAGTACTGCTAATGGCCGAGCCCACAAATTGTCCACGCGAAACGATAACAGTTTGATAACGTTTAAGTATTGGTTTTGGGCGAATTTAATCAAAACCGTCGCTATAACAGTTATTACGGGGGTCGGGTTAATTTCAAAATATACGATAAAGGATGGAAAAATAATATTTAAGGGCATTAGGGCTGCCGGTGTCGGTGTAGGAGCAATTTGGTAGATTGCACGAGCGCCGCCGACCGCGTATTTTCTGTGAATTTTTTAATTAAATTACGAGCCCAGATGCTGTAAAGTTGATGGGAGAACGTTTACGGAGCCACTCTTAACATGACCTCACTGACGGGCTCCAATTCATTTTATTGTTGAATTCTGTTTGGGTTTATAATTTTATAATACCAAATTGAGATGTTTAATGGAGTACCGCGTTAATTCTTACTCATTTATGTTCATTAGAAATAAAATTGGGTAGAGTTTCTTGAGAAAATTAAGTGATGGAAATTGATTGATTTATTTACATTCTGTTTAAAAAAGATTTTGTACATTTAGAAACTAAACTACGTGTAGGTACTTACTGGCTGAAAAAATCCCATGCAAATGCAGAGAAAGCACAAGTGGGCAATAAATCTGGTTAGTATGACGCGGCCGGACAGCTGATAAAGACTGCGCCTCGCATATTTCACGGTAAGTGCACCTAATGTAATAATTCTAAGCTTATCTGTACACTTTGTAGTTGTTCTGATACTCAGCGAAATCTCGACAGATTGCCCAGTTTTGAGATTTAGGTTTCTTAAGGTGGCGGTGTTACACATAGCACATTCGTATCTAATGTTTTAATTATTGTCATACATCTACAAAAGTGTAATTTGTGGCATGGGCCGAGCTGGCATCATGAAAAAATGTTTCATATATTTCGGTCCTAATAAGGCAAAGAAAAAAGAAAATGGGTACACACTTCGCCAAATGTCGCTTAACAAACTCTAAAAAATTTAAATAATAAAATAATCGCATTCGTCGTCGAGTTTAGAAAATAAAAAAATGGTTTGCTTTTATTGTTGGCAACACAGACAAAATTATAAATTTAAAAATAAGAATACAGATTAGGAATACAGGTTCGTTAGTGTTGTACATTAATATCCGTAAATCGATTCGCCTTTCGTACAAGTAAGTAACTAAATGCAAACACTTAAGAGCAATTTTCTTCTCAACTAATATCAATAAAGTCTATAAATAGCAGCAATTTGGCGCGCGGCTAGTTTCCCAATTACCAGTACTTACCGAAGTAACCTCAGTTTAAAATTAAGTGGTAATAAAGCATAACTCGGGAGCCTTCTGTATAAGGATGCACAACTTATGGGGGATAATGGAACAGAGCGCTATAAGGTTTTATGGCTCTCGTAATACGTCGACGCCAATTTTGTAACTATGTTGGTTAAAAAACCGACGGTTTTGTTGTAGGTAATGAAATTATATTGGCGATTCTGTGATGTTCAACGTTGTTTATTTGTGCGTTTGGTTGTGGTTATGGTTGAGATTGACGGAGACATTGATGACTGCTATAGAGTCGTAATCTTAGCCACAAATGATATTGCGATTTAATAAAATTTTGCTTTTTAGTTCTGGCGGTACGGTCTATCAAAATATGAATTAACTAATCGACCACATTGACGACTAAATAGCAAACGGCCAATTTTGTAGGCAATAATTTGTTTTATGTACAGTGGGCCAACGAGTTAGGTATGCAGGGCAATAACTTCTAAGTTATAGTAAAGACTTACTACACCAGTTAAGGATAAGTGAGTAGCATGCCTAAATAGTGTATATATTACACTTATTAAATATATAATTCACAGATGCATATCTATTGCAGTCAGTTTTCACTATGGCGTGTAAGTTATTGCCCTGCATACCTAATTGCTTGGCCCACTGTACAGGCTCGACTGAAAATGGAGCCAACTCAACGACCAGTCAACCCTATCTAAGTTTATACTGTGAAGCTGGTTAGGGACTTCTAGCACTAAATGCGTAACCAATCTATCAATTTAAAAACGCAACAACATTTTGTCATTAAATCTAAGATTTATTAGCATACATACACACACATATTTATCCCACATTTGACATTACCCATCGAAAGATTTGCAGATTTAAAAACTACATTTAATTTGGATAAAAAATAAAGATTTTCAAAGGTCGCTAACATAAAAAAAGTTTCTTAACTTACGTCATAATATATGTATGACCAATCAATTTAAATTAGCATTTTTTATCAATGAACAACTCTTATGTAGGTATAATTTGATTAACATCTAATTGAAAATAATAAAAGGTTTCAACCAGCTTTATAATTTCTGTCAGCAAAAAGTGTAACATTAAATTATTAGACTTAAAAATATGAAGTGCCCGCTACTGATTCGGTACCATCTTATCATACTTACTAACTAATTTAAGACCGTAAGAACGAAACATGTAATTTTGAATGTGTCAGAGGACAAATGAGGGACAAAACGTGTTTGGTTGTATTATTTGGCTATACGTACGGATACATATTTCCCTATTTAATTATTTACCTGTATATTTATTATACTAGCTTCTGCGCTCGGCCCCGCCCGCGTGTTAGGGTTGTCAATAAAAAGTAGCATGTCCTTCCTCACGTCTTGAACTATGTCCATACAAATTTTCATCAAGATCAGATTAGTATTTTAGCCCTGAAAGCGTAACACAGACATACAGTCTATTTCCCATTTATAATATTTGCAAGGATTTACCTATAGACGTATTTGCCAGATTCTAATTCTTCCATTGATGCTAGTCTTTGCTAAACATGACCATTCCTTTTTGCAATGTCTGGAGTGTCCTTATAATTAAACAGCACACATACCCCTCAATTGTCAAATATTGAAGCGCACATGATGTAGTTTTTTTCGTGAAAGTTACCTTAGATTCAAATACATTTAAAAACAAAACATGTCAAAAGAACAACAACATTGAAATCAAAATGCAACAACTCGATGCCCCGCTATCTTGGATGAAGGATAGTACTGGATTTGGCATGGCTCGTAACCATAGTAACCATAGTACTTTAAAAAGAGATGGCCATATACAATATCAGAAGAAACGACAGAGAAAGCAATATTATTTTTTTGTCTCTGTCACCGTACAGCTTTTTATTATTTGACCTATTTGAATTTGCCTAACCTATATCGTGTCGGTAGTGGAAAGAAGTCGTTTTTTTCCTAGTTTAAACTAGTTACATAGCCATATTCCGTGCCCTAAACATACCGTAGTAACTGTAGTGAACAATAAACATGGTGCAGTGTTGTATAATTGGCTGCAAAAGCCGCAGTGAGCGTAAACAGGAAAATATAACTTTTCACAAGTAAGTATCACTTCAAACCTTAGGATAGCTTGTTTTCAGTTAGTAATGCATCCCCTTAGAATCTGGTTGCCCGACAATTCTCAAATCAATACAAATAAACAGTTAATTTCAGTAATATAAGTTTTCTAAAAAATCACGTTTTGTTGTATAACACTACCAAATGTAGTATGCCGTTGTGACAGTTAAAAAATTTTATCGTTAGAATAATGTCGTATTATTTGCTCCATTTTTACCGTCAAAATACAACTTCACACCAAAGAATTCGATAAAACTGTGAAATATTTACCATAAACTTATTGTTATCATAAAAACATGTGAATTTGCCATTGGTATAGTTACTTTTCTGTTTGGCTGGGTTATATATTCTCTAGGGATACCAGCCCAAAAGTGGAAACTTTCCCTGGAATTTGGGAATGAGTAGAAAGTTTAATTCGTGTATAATTTTTTTCATTGTGATAAATAATAATATTCAAGATATCAATAAAGACTAGAATAATTAAATAACTTAATTTTTATATAGTTTTTATAATTGATTGTAAATCTTTTTTTAGATTTCCCAAAGAAGCCCACGTACGACATAATTATGTGGATAATATCTACAGGACGACAAGATTGAGAACCAACTAAGCACTCTAAAATATGTTCAAGACATTTTGAAAATAGATGTTTTAGAAAGACCCAACGAATGACCTATCTTTATGAATTTTCAGTATCGACACTTTACATAATAATGTAAGTATGCTTCTTACTAGTCGTGCGTATTTTTTTCGTGTTAGATTTACTTAAGTAGCGCATTATAATTTACAGAACTCACCAACAATAGATATACCTTCTACATCAGTAGGTATACTATCACACATGTATGTGTCGATACAAACAAATTGCATACAAATGAATTATGTATTTTTACTGTATAATTTGTTTTAGTTTCTTATTATTGTGCAAATCTGTCCAATGGCTGATGAAGCTTTGACTACTTCTATTACTAACCCAAGTCGGGAATTGCAGTAGGGACGGTGGATATTTACTGTTTAATTGATCATAAAAAAAATCTTAGGTTCTGAATACTGAAGTAAATGTTACACCTGTTCTTCCTTCTGCTGGAAATAGTTGCCGATCATTCAATGTAAGTATTAGTAAAATTATTACATTGTCAAGATATACTCGCATTTCTTGTCAATATAATATGCTCAGTAGGACATATTAATAAGCTTATTAATCTTGTCAGTTTCAATGTTTTAACTTAAAGTAGAAAATGATGTGTAGATCAGAGTTCTAAGTGATAATTTATCATTGATATTATAAAAAGTATCTGAATGTACGCATTCATTATTGGACAAAAAAAATCCAAGACAAGCAAGTAAAAATTAGAAATTTTTATACTAAGTTGATTTTGTTTAAGGGATAGTAATACAAATTATATTTAATTTTGAGTTTTATTTAACCCACTTCTTCATTATTTGACTTCACAATTAAACGCTGGTTCCAACGTCTATTGGTCTTATTTAATATATTTTTTATTATATTTGTTCTTTTGCAAGTACCTTATTTTTTATTTATGTATGAATGTTGAGAAAGCGAAAAAAAACACAGCGAACTAACGTGTAGTCCACCTGATGGTAAGTGGAGTACAGCCCATGAACATCAACAATCCACAAAAGCAGATTATAGTTGTGTTGTGTGCCAGTAATTTTAGCCGCTTTAGTACTGCAAAATATAACTTCTTTGCCTAGTACATTGACAAATGGAAAAGGTCTAGCATAACAATATTATTTCGGGGAAAATTGGGTACCACTGGTAACCCCATGAAATGTCTGTACTTTCTTGCCGTCCTTTACGGGTGTACGCAACTTAAATGCTCATGTCATCTCTACCTAATACTTACTCTGAGCCCGCTATGTAAATTAAAATGTGTTCCAAATTCAAATATAAAAAATGCTGTCATCCGCATTTTTGCGTAATCCAAACTACTTGATTAATAAAGAACAGACAAAAAATTAGCGATTGTATCGATTGATATCGGTAATTGTTATTCGGTCCGGGTGAGTGCAGTTTTGCGATTCGCCTCACTAATTTCTCACAGTTCTAGCGAAGTAATGGCGGATGAATGGCGGTATCATTTTTGCGTTAAGCGTGTAATCATTGCTGTGGGTAATTCGGTGTTAGCACGTCGTAATTCATCACGATTTTGTGCTGTGTACAGTTTCCATTCTTCGACGCGGCGCTGCTGGAAATTTTTTGTCCGGTTGCCATCATAATGGTTTGTATTCAAATTTCTCTTTTGGAATGTAATAATATAATTTGTTTAATTTTATAGTAGGTATTTTGAACTCAAATAAGTATTTTAATAATATACGAAACTATTTCAAAAAAAATCATTGTACCTGTATATTGAGCAATAAAAAAACAAAAATTTAACTTTTATTAGGAGAATCGAATAAGAACAATTATAATAATATACTACACATATTGAATGTGTTCCATTTTTCTGAATTTAAACGTAATTTTTGATCACACGCCTGTATCTTTTGAATGAAATTTTGTTCACAAAGGGGCAAATGGAACAAAGTAAGTAAGTAAGTAAGTAATCTTTATTTGTATGAATATGGTACAAACTAATGAATTACACAGTATCATCATATTCTGCCAATCAAGGTGTGCAAATATTAGTAGGTAGGTATATAACATTTAAATAACTTTGAACAGCTGCTTATCTAAATGTCAAATTCAATTTGAACGAAAAGCCCGGTTTACACTTTGTTTAGTGCGAGTGCAAGTGATTAGTGCGACTGCAGGTGTGTAGTGCGAGTAGTGTCCAATTTTGATTAGTGCGAGTGCAGGTGTGTAGTGCGAGTAGTGTCCAAGTGGCTCCGTTTCCGAGGTCGTGGGTTCGATTCCCACTTAAGACAAATCTTTGTGTGCATGAACATGGGGGTTTATCTTAGTCTGGGTGTTTCTATGTATAATAATGTATGTATTTACAAAAGATTTTTTTTTTTTATTATTATTTTTTTTTATTTACCTTTTTTTACATTATTTTTTTAATCTGTTTTTTTTTCTATACATATTATGTATTAGTATCAGTTATTTTAGTACCCATAGTACAAGCTCTGCTTAGTTTGGGACTAGATGGCGTTGTGTGTGAGTTGTGAAAGATTTATTTTATTTATTTATTTATTCATGTTTCAGATACTCCTGCACAAATTTATAAGTTACGTCTTCGGTCCACTTTGCCATTTTGTACAACAAGCGCCCGACGCTACGCACTAAACGCTAAACACTAAACACTCCTGTCCAAACGTGCTTGCGCTAAACACTAAACACTCCTGTCCAAACGTGCTTGGCACGCTGCGAATCCACTTTGTTTAGTGCGAGTGCGAGTGATTAGTGCAGGTGTTTAGTGACAAGGTGTGGACAGCGACTGATTAGTGCGAGTACTTAGTTGGCTGTGTAGTAAAGTGAATAGAAGCGTGTTCTATTTTTTTGCGAGTGGACTGCGTAGTAGCCACGCCCCGCGCGCCCTCCCTTCCCCCTCACTCGCAGCGTGCCTGCACTAAGCACGTTTGGACAGGCGTGTTTAGTGTTTAGTGTTTAGCGTTTAGTGCGTAGCGTCGGGCGCTTGTTGTACAAAATGGCACAGTGGACCAAAGACGTAACTTATAAATTTGTGCAGGATTATCAGAAACATGAATAAATAAATTAATAAAAAAATATTTCACAACTCACACACAACGCCATCTAGTCCCAAACTAAGCAGAGCTTGTATTATGGGTACTAGAATAACTGATACTAATAGATATAGAAAAAAAAAAAAAAAAAAAAAAAAAAAAAAAAAAAAAAAAAAAAAAAAAAATGTTATCTTTTGTAAATACATACATATTATACATAGAAACACCCAGACTAAGACAAACTCCCATGTTCATGCACACAAAGATTTGTCTTAAGTGGGAATCGAACCCACGACCTCGGAAACAAAGCCACTTGGACACTACTCGCACTACACACCTGCACTCACACTAATCAAAATTGGACACTACTCGCACTACACACCTGCACTCGCACTAATCACTTGCACTCGCAATGAATTGGACACTACTCGCACTACACACCTGCACTCGCACTAATCACTTGCACTCGCAATGAATTGGACACAACTCGCACTACACACCTGCACTCGCACTAATCACTTGCACTCGCACTAAACAAAGTGTAAACCGGGCTCACTAAACACTCCTGTCCAAACGTGCTTGGCACGCTGCGAGTGAGGGGAAGGGAGGGCGCGCGGGACGTGGCTATAGGTCGCGTCACGTAAAAAGAACGCTGGAAGAAAGTGGTGGGGGTGTTTGCGCATTGGTACACTCGCGCACGAAAGTGCTAGTACTTTCGTGCGCGAGTGTTGTTACCTATTGTTTTATTTTTGAACTAGCTGTCGCTCGAGGCTTCGTATATTGGTTCTCGGGAAGTACATTGCATAATTTATTAGGTAAAATATCATTAAATAGAATTTAAAAGATGTTTAATTTAGTTTAAAATGTTTAATCTAATTACAAAAATTTAAGTAATATTGATACTCCTTCCATTAAGTCGTCGTTGGTGACGTGAAAACCAGATAAGGACGCGGTCTTCGCAACTTGCCTATGGTAGGCAATTCTTTTTCAGTGACGTGGAAATTGTGGATGATTCTTTTTATAACACCCTGGTCAAAGTTGTCAATATCTGTTATTGTTTTTTGTTTGATTCTTTGATTTTTGCCGGGAGTTCCGAAGACAGTAAGGCATTCTGAATCTTTTGAACCTTTTACAATTCGTCTCACTGTAGGCTCAGAACATTTTGTTGCCACTGCAAATTCAAAATTCAAATTCAAATCATTTATTTTCATAGGCCCCAGGAGGCGCTTGAACACGTCAAACTGCGGTCCGTTTCATACATTGTTTTAAATTATCAACTGCATTATTATCAGCCTCTCTCTTCATAAAACAATATACGTCATAAATCATTTTTCTCACTTTTCTGTGTAAAACCATTTCGTAAATAAAAACTTTTGTGCGCGATGGTATTTTGAGAACGAATATCGAAAAATCGCCTAATGCGCAGCTTGACCGCCAGCGTTCTTTTTACATGACGCGACCTATACTACGCAGTCCACTCGCAAAAAAATAGAACGCGCTTCTATTCACTTTACTACACAGCCAACTAAGCACTCGCACTAATCAGTCGCTGTCCACACCTTGTTACTAAACACCTGCACTAATCACTCGCACTCGCACTAAACAAAGTGTATAACCGGGCTAAAGATCTGTTATTATTTGATGCGTAACTTCAGTGTAAAATGAGGTAAAAGTTTAATGAAAATGACCGGCAAAAACTTTAAAGCGAAAAATGGTGTTAATTGTTTAAAATTTCGTTGTTTATATGCAAAATTAATTAATTAATTATGGAGTTGCTAGCAAAATACCGTTTGATTAATGAGCCGGCAAGAGCGATTTCATTCACATTTTATATTTTGTTGACGAATAATGATAACCATGAATTAATGCATTACTCACAATGTCACAATTGGGTAGGTGTAAGATAAAGTAAAACAAGTTAACACTAAAAACTAATAAGGTAGTAAAAACTCAAGTAATTGAGGTGTACTTGGATAAAATATTTACCGTATTTTGAAGAGGCATAATTAACCACTTAAAGCGAAAAACGTTTTTTAATCGATCGAGTAGTTTTCAAGATAATTAAAAAAAAAAAAAAAAAAATCATATTCTTATTCTAAAATATAATATTCTTAACTTTACCAAATTTATGTTATCCGTCGCTATGTTTATGTTAGCTACAGAGCACCTATGTATTCTATACAAGCTTTATACGATTTTGTACTACTTTCTTTTACAGTTTCAGTTCGAATCTTGAAATTGTTAAGAGTACCACCAACCACAAAATCGTTAATCTGGAACCTAGATTGATTACTCTCACTAGCCTAGCTTATCTGATTTTTAGGCATATTTTGTATTAACAAAACCTTTCTCCATCAGTAATTGAAATACTGAGCCTGCCGCAGACACTATCATAATTGTTATAGACGTGAAAAAAGGTAAATTATGATCCAGAAAATATAATTGAAACGCATTCATCCGTTTCGCATTTCAAAAATCGAATTTCGCCCATTTACCCATTAGCTGAATTCGCGGATGGTTTTCGTTCCTCTGATTGCAACCGCCAAAATGTCTGCGAGCTAGACACATAACAGTATTTTACAATTAGCTTTACCTATACCTAATTGCAAAATTGCTTAAAAATCTGTTTTTTTTTTGTTTTTGAATCATGGGAAACTATAGGTGCGGTATCTTTTTGAAACTCCGTGTGAAGTTCAACCAATTTAAATCTTGATAAATCGATGAATCCATACATATTGATGGAGGATTTTCAGACTTTTATTTTTTTAGCGCTAAGGGCAAAGCTATATAATTAAGGAGTGTCTTCATATTATGTTCCAGGCATAATATTGGCTAAATGACTTAATGATCAGTGCGACATTTTGTCCATCAAAATCAGCCGAAGGCGACACTGTATACCTGTTATCACTGGAGGCGACATATTTGTTGTAAAGAAGATTTTAATATTTTTATACAACGAGAGCGATTAAACCTTCATTCTGTTGGTAAGTAGAAATTGCAATAATGGACATCAACACAGTATAGAAGCGTTGCGAGTATTTTTCACTAACTTATTTTCCAAACCAAATTTTAGTCAAATAATTATTGTGTATTTACTATCAGAACAAGTATGTTACTATTTTTAAACAGGGCACAGAACAAATACATCAAAGGTAACAAAAATTGTAGCAATTTTATTAGGAAGTCCATTTATTTCTCTAAAGTACGGACCTAATCTGCAATCTCTTTGGTGCCTCTCGACTCTCGAGTTCATCCACAAAAGATTTTTGACCTCTATTTTTGTTACGGAATTTATCGCAGTTCTAATTTTAAATTTATTATAACTTTTTTTGTAACTGGAGATCCTTTGCAGCGTTTGTTTACGGGGTGTCTTTGTAGATAATTCGATTCGCTCATAGGGTGGTAACACGCCTCGGTCACTCTAATATTGACATTTTAGAAACAGTAACCAATATATATTTTTTTCAAATTTGTATTTGTGGTTTGAATAAGATTTTAACTGTTACTGATCAAATAAGTTCTAGATTTAATCGTGCAACGATTAAAACAGTTGTGAACACAGTTTTTATTGATCTATATTATTAGTTTTGGGATCCATCAAATGTTTGACATCTTGATTCTATAGCTAGCCCATTATGTTCTGCGACGGCGAATGTTTTCAAGTAGATAAACCTTAAGAAGGCATCAACGCATTCGGGTTGAACTGGCACAAGCTCGTTGGTATCTTTTAAAAGACTAATTTAAACTCAAAATACCTAAGATTCATATAATAAATAAATGCTATACTTGTCATAGATGTCTGTGTGATGAAGACTACCTACTACAGCAAAATAAAATTTGATCATTTTATTATATATTTTTTATGTTTTTCGATTTAAAAATCGAGTGTGAAATTTAAAGATAGATAATTTTTCAACTAAAATATAGAAGAAGAAGAACTAAAATATAAAGATATTTAAATCATTAAACCATAATATGAAGCGGCCAATATCATTCTATATTCTTAAAAACAAATTGATTCGACATTCAAAATTTCAACACGTTCTGCGTAAAGTCATATTATCAGTCGTCAGCCGCCATCGTCAGTCAGTCGTCAGTCATCAAGCCATCGTCAGGCGGCTGTAATCAGTGAGTTCGGTAATTGCTGAGTTCGCACGTCGTATGTCAACCAATGGCTGCAGGCGATACCGCGATAGTGGTTCTATTAAACCGCTGATTGCGATTGTAATTACGTGTCGCGGTTGCTATTGCTTTCGAATGACTGACAATTCATATGAAGGGTTGACTTGACATGAAAAGCCGCAGCCAGATGCAAAGTTAGTTCAGCAGTTGCGTAATCACGTTTTTACTTTCTTCACATATTCAGTTGAAGTGCTTTATTTATCCAGGTAAATGGCTACAAGTTTATTTTTTATTAGATGGCATTATTAAAATTTAATCATACTTTTATAGATAACATCAGTTTAAATTATTGAATATCTGCCCAGTCAAAAATACTGTTATAAAGACTAATAGCTAATTACAATTCCGTGAAATCGTGCAAAACATTACCTATGTGAAATCAATTAAATCCGTGTTTTTTGTTGTGTTTGCTACCAACTCAACATCACAACTCGTGACTAACTTTGCGCCACGTGTTTACAATTTGACATCACGATTTATCTTACAACAAACTTACCGTATGACTATCACTACATAGTATAAAACAAAGTCGCTGCCCGCTGTCTTTCTGTCTGTCCCTATGTATGATTAGATCTATAAAACTACGCAACAGATTTTGACGCGATTTTGTTTTGGATATAATGATTCATTGTACTTACGCTGTACTTAAGATAGGAACAAATGGCGTAACATACAGTTGAGAAATTTAGGGTCCTGGCAAGAGCCAACCGTAGCTAGTTGGTTACAGCGACTGAACGAGCGGTTACAGGATACAGCGTGCAGAAGGTCGCGACATTAGTTTTATCAACAGTTTCAATTGTAAACGTCAACTTTTGTAATGCAGGCATTGATTTCATCCAACTAGTTTCGTAATGTAAATTAGGCATAAGCGAAGCGGCGAGTTTCAAATAACACATTCACCCGAACGGGGATCCAACCCGAAACCTTACAGAGAATAGTCGCAAATTATACCAAATTTTAACAGCAACTTTGATTTGCAATAAGAATGTAAGAAAATTACTAGCCATTAATACACGTATTAAGGCTGTATCTACACTAGGCCGGCCACAAACGGTCAGTCCTCAGATAATGTACTTGTGTCGCCGGCTTTAATAGTTAGCTATGCAAATTGGTTTAAATAAATGGTCCATAACTTGATTTTGTTTTTATTTATCCGCACACCATCAGGTAATAATTCAAATTATGAAAGACAAGTCGTATGACCATTATTAATTGGTTGTCCGGTGAGTGATTTGGAAGTTAATTATAGTCTATGAAGGACAGACGGCTACCGATTAACCTATACATTTCCAGCATAAGCTGGTCTCGTATTGCACGGGAAGCAGTACCGGATTAAGCCAGCGCGGGGCCTGTAGCAAAATCTTTAATGGAGCCCTTAGGTTGCTTTATGTTTTCAGCATCTGTTTTCAGCAGCGCAGCGAACTGCCCAAATTCATTGCCTAGGTTGTTCTCCAAATCGTCTTTGTAAGCACAGACCATTACTGAGGCTTTTTCAGAATATATTTTGTTGTAAGTAATTTTAGCTGCCAAAATACTCCAAAATCTATTTGTATGATATGCTTTCATATGCCTCTTACGCATCCAAGATATTTACGCTCCTATTTAAATTTAATTATTTTTACAGTCAGACAAGCGTTGAAGCGCGGGGCCCTCCAAGTCGCGGGGCCCGTAGCATTTGCTACTATTGCTAAAGTGCGTGATCACGTCTTCAATGAGTTGGCAGAATTAAGACAAACATAGGTTTACTTCGTTATAATATATAATATTTATAAATATTTAGGTATGATTATATTTGTGTATATTAGAATCGTATATATAGATCCATATATTATTTATATATTCTAAATAGTTTATTTTAAGTTTTTTGTAGTGTAATAATTTTTATATTGATGTATTTAATTAAGTAATTGTAATGGTTTGTTTAACCTACTCTCAGCTCTTGCACCTACCACTTGTCGTCTCTGCATCACCTATAGGTTGACTGGTAGATAATGCCTACGGCATTAGGTCCACCCATGTACCATTTTTGTGCATAAAGTTTTTAAATTAAAAAAAATAAAATATGGGTAATCCGGCACTGACGGAAAGTCTGTACAACGCTAGACCATCTTATACCGGAAATGTATAGGTTGATCAGTAGCCGTGTGTACTTGTAACTTTGTAAGTTATAAAGTTATAACTGGTTTTTCGTGCTAAGTCCTTAGCGACTTGATGTAAGGTACCTATTAATATGAGTGATATAAAATGTATTTTATTATTTTTTTAAGTTGTAGATTGTAGTTCTACTGAACAAGAAAAACCATCATTACCTATATAAAAAGCATGAGCTTTTCTTCAAGGCTAAGTTTTCCAAGCTTTTCTTTGTCTACCTACAAAGAAAAGCTTAGAAAGGGTGAACTTTTGTTCTTCATAATAATAAGTTTGGAGATCCGTACATATCATCCGTCTGTAATCTTAACCGTCAGTTACATAGAACGCCTGCTGTATTATTTATTTAATTTTAGCTTTACTTTTGCAATAGTTCTATATCATTATATATCTGACTACGCGCAGAACAGCATTTTGTTGTTTGTAGTCTTTAAAAAATCAAAACTCCCTCAAAACCTTGCAAACCGTTCCTCAACCCAAGGTCAGCCAAAACATTAATCAACCAATTTCACCACAAAAATATCCAAAAACCAGCAACACAGTGAAAACTAGTCAATAAATCAAAGAATTACCATCAGCTTTCTTGGTCCCGGGCTGCAGTTGAGGCCTCCGGGCAACAATTACGCGTCGCGAACTGCCGCACTACCATTATACAATTTAGGATAATTAACTACCGGATTTGTTGTGCTACCCACACCGTAATTGCCTCCCATAACATGCTACTACCACTATTATTAGCCCCAAGTTCATTTTGTGGCTAATACAAGGGACGTTTGTAATTGTACCAGATTTGTTTATATGTTGAGTGTGGTCGAGAATGTGATGGTCCGGATTTCAGAATATTCACTATTTGTGACCATGGAATTAATGTTGTGTTAATTTAATTATGTTTAAAATAACTAATTCCATATCGAGACCAAAACATAACCTGTCGAGAAGGCTGGACGCCTCTTTGACACGTATTTTTAAAACTAAGTTTGGGTATATATATATATAGCTTAAGAATGCTTAATTTCAGAGGATCTTAAGCTATCCTATGATGACCAATGATCCCAGGAATTGAACCACGGCTCATTAATTATATCAAGAAAGAGAAATTTTAACCACCCGATTTAACCTCAAGCAGCGATCATTACCCGAATGTGGGTTAGGAATTAGGTGGGTAAGCCATATCGCCACTTGCACCCGCGATGACCTTATGCGGGCCAACAAAGAAGGGGTTGAAGTCGTCACCTACTGGTCTAAGACAGTATAATTGAACAAGCCATTGACACGATAAGAAGAAGAAGAAGAAGGTGGGTAAAATTGGGCCTAGGAATTTTTGAGGGGTATTCGAATAATCGAGAATCGAGAGTACCCGAGAACCGAGAGTTCGTTCGTTGCCATGCGAGAATGTAATGTGTAATCGCTTGTGAAGTTTTGATTAGTGTGTTTAATTTTGTGTTTTATTGGATAAGTGAGGGAAATTGGTGATTATGTAATTGTATAATTGGCGGCTGATAAGTGATTCTGGCGTTTTACATTTTTTGTAGCCAGTTTATTGAATTTAAATTTTGAGAACCGTTTTTATAAGATCATTTTTAATACATTTATTTTGCGAGCCTTCTCTCAATTACATTGGGATCGGCTTGTAGTGAAAAGACTTAGCTGGATATCTCTGATTATTATTTAGGATATATTTCTAGTAATAAAAAATACCAATGTGGTTGTTCAATTTTATACCATCTTACCGTTTTTTAATGTGCTTTTTTTAACAAACACATTTTTATAAAGTTCCATCCAAATGTCTTAACTTCCAACACTTCAACCAAATTAATTTACCAAATCTTCAACGCCAAAGACTAAAAAACAAAAATTACACCAGACAAACCGTTTAAAATTTAACGGCACGCGACATTTTTTACCTTCAAACTCGCGTAGTGTCGGTACATAAAATAAACCGTCATTACGGCTGCCCCCATTCGGCGGGAATTATTTAAATGTCAGCTTAATTGCTTTAACAGTCCGAGAGCAGTAATAAGGTGTGCATACAACCTGTAATTTGGTCTCGCATTCAATCACTCTTGCTTGCGCGTCGGGCCATAGACTATAACATTCTGAGTAAAAGGTACTTTTTGCTGGATTGTTTTCTTTACAAATTATAATAAATAAAGACGGAGTTACGCTGATGCTGCATTGCAGAGCGCGTGATAAAGTGATGGATATTGTCTTAATAGAAAGATGGTAGAGAATTGGTAAACGCGTTTGAAAAAGAAAGCACCTTACGTAGAAGCTAGCCATCGTCAAAAGCTCTGTAACTTGAATAACGTTCTTAGTAAATAATATAACATCGGCAGCCTGTTTTTCTAGGTATCCACATAAATGTATATTAGGCTATCAACCGAACAGGCTAACATTCGTTTGTTCTCTTAATTCAATGCATAATACTTTACTTTTTCATAATATTTATTTTGTTCTAGCTTTCGTCCGTGGCTCCGCCCGTAATAAAGTAGTACCGAAGCCTATTGGGTACAAAAAAAACGGCTAAGTGCGTGTCGGGCCACGCGCAATAGGGTTCCGTAGCTAGTCGTAACAACATTAAACGTACCGATTACCGACAAATAGCCAAAATACCAACATTGTTTGCAAGCAAAAATAACTTTGTTTTTCATAGTGTTTTATGGAATTTGTATCAATAACAAAGTTATAATTTGCGGTTGCTGAAAAAGTGCTATATCTCAAAAACTTCCGACTGATTCTCATTCAAAACAATTTTGGTTGAAAGTTTTTATTAAGATCTGATATATATTTTTTTTAGATTTTTCACTCCTGTGGTTTAAAAGTTAGACGGGGGGGGACACTCATTTTAGCACTTTGAAAGTGTCTATCTTTGGAACGATTGACATTGAATAAAAATGGTTCTAGAAACCTCAATGTAATTTTTAAAGACCTATCTATAGACACCCCACACGTATAGGTAGAATGAAAAAAAAATAAAATTGTTTCAGTTCAATGTATGGGCCCCCATCTAATATTAATATTTATTTTTTTTTGTATAAAAATCGTAAAGCGGTTAACAGAATACATCTACCTACTTAGTTTCAATTGTGTAGTCCTAATAGTTTCGGAATAAAGTGGCTGTGACATACGGACGGACGGACAGACAGACAGACAGACAGACAGACAGACATGACGAATTTATAGGGTGTCCGTTTTTTGCCATTCGGCTACGGAACCCTAAAAAGCAACAAATCTTTCAATTTTATAATATTAGTATTAGTATAAGCGACACACAGATCACCAAAGTTATGCCGCAACCAGCCCCTAGCACGACTAGTCACTCAGTCACTTGACGTGTTAAGGGGCAGTAAATGTATCACTTGTAAAAGTTTTATCATGAAATGTTTTTAAATATCAATATTGAAACAATGAAATTTTTCTAAAACTAAAAATATAAAATTATGAAACAGTCAATAACGATGCGACACTCCCATGAAATGTCCACTCGAGATTTGAACCTGCGACCCCCGATGCTTTGGCGACTCAGTAGGGTGACGTAACCAACCGCTACATTTTTTATTTTACCATCCTAATATTGATTTATTAAAATGTACTTTTAAACGAAAGTGTTTTGTTTGAACCCTTCGCTAAAGTAGTTCGAAGTATTGCTACTAGATGGCGTTACATACACACCTTCGTCTGCTGTCTTTGTTGCACACACACTTGAAATTTTCAGAAATTTAATTAAAAGATTTTTTCATTAAATCGCATTTAAGTAATATATAAACGGCTTTGTATTAGTGACACCAAAATAAATCAAATAGGGAAGTTATATTTACGTTAATTCAGAAAAATCCTGAACGGCGATATTAAAATTTGCATCCCTGTTAGTGTATAAATAACCTATTGTATGTTTAAAGCTATTTAATGAGGGGTTCCTTTTTATGCAGTATGGTAGGATTTAAAGTAGGTCCTTCAGTAATTCCAAAGGGGCCCCTCACGGGGGACCCAGGCAACAGTAACCTAGGGCTAGACGAATCCTATATACTAAGGACGACCTAGACCGTCGCCACTGGTGATGCTAGAATGTCCAACGTCTTTCGAGACTAACGGTACCGTCTATCGAGACGCACGCGACACCCGCTTCGTATTGTTAGCTAATAGTACCAATTGAACCTTCTAAACACCATTGTCGTAGAAGATTTGACACCCCTTTGTTATGTAAGAAAACTTGTTTATTACTTTAGTTTTTAAGTCCGTTCCGTCTGTCCTATTTATTGCAACCAAAAATAATAATAATCGTAGTTTAGTACCGATCTACCCATACTGTATCGTCATTCGTGTTGAAACGAAACAATAAATAGATTGGCAGAACAAAAGGCATGTGAATAGCGCGCGGTAATTCCCGCATCCTTCTCTGCTGTAAACATTGTAAAGTACTGTAATCGTATCCATTATTATTATTTTTATCTCGCATCCCTAAAAATATAACTGAATCGTTTGTTTGTGAAACCCAAAATATGATCAAATTACTTACTAATTTATCACTTATAATCGTGCAGGTATTCAATGTCTTATTTGTTCAGATTAAAATACTTGTGTATTTACGTCGACTGGTCGATTTCTCGTACTCTTTATTATCTATTTTCAAAATTTGACTTGTGGGTGGTTTTTTAAATAATTAAGCCGAATCATTTTGTCTACGTCCACTTTTGAGCCGAAAAATCATATCAAAAGAACAAAGACCTTTTTGTACCCACCCTCCAATACGACATTGGATAGGTATTTTTAAGCTAAACAAAAGTTATTATGACAAAAAGATCCAAATGATAGTCCGTTTTGAGCTATGCGTTCTCAAGAATTAGTAACTGCTTACCCGCTTTAACCCGGTTGCAGCGTAATGTTAGATATCCTAAAACGTTCTCTAAAACTCGATAAAAAAATGCAAACATAACTATTTAAATGCGAACAGTAATTTCAGAGAAAGGCGCGTTCAAATAAACAAATTCCTAGAGTACATTTGTACTTATTTATAATAAATCATTGTGCAAATTCTTCAATAACTACATTGTGATACATCATTGGATAGCTATTATCTTTTTATTAACCTAATTATTATTACATATTAACCTAAGGTATAACAAAAATTATAGCTACTACTGAGTTATAACAAAAGTTATTATTGCACCAAGTTTAGAATGTTAGTTGCATGGTGGAACCAGATTCCATCCAAAAATAGTTCTTTGGTCCTTTTGATCTTTCCATTTTTTTATTCCAAATGTTGAGACGTAGCGTACGTAGTTAGTAGAGTGCCTAATATTAAAAAATATGCAACAATCCTACTTCTTGATATACTTGAAGTTCCTTCGATCCCGTAGGACCTGTCCATCGCAGTTGTGATAACTTTTAAAACCTGCCGTAATCATAAGCCTATTAATAAAGCCTGGAGTGAAGGCGTCATCTCGCTTTAATCAACATTTTCAATGAGATTATTAAACGCCGCCGTTTTCAACATGGCGGCGACTGATGTGCGTTGATGAGTTTTATAGTGGGACCATGTTTAGTTTGATGTATTTATGATGTTTAGTGTCGATTTCATCAACTTGTTAAACTTAGTAAAATCATTGAAAGAGTTTTAATTGAACCATAGATTATAAAGTTGATGAAATCGGTCCTAAGCTATATGTAAGGTTTGACGTTTAAACTACAGGTTAGATTGGGAGAGAGAATATTCGTAATTTTTTTTTCCTTTTTCTTAAAAGAAAACTACGCCTGCTCTAGGAATAACTCCTGTGTCGCGGGGATGTTCAAAAACATATATTTCACTCACACAAGCACACCCAGAGTCAAAACAATCTTTGCAGATCACACAAAAATTGTTGTTCCGCGTGGGGATTCGGTCTCCACGCTTTAACCATTACGCCAACCTAGCACTCAAAACTCTAAAAATTACAATCTGTTTGAGAAAATAACGCATGGATTCTTCATAATCTTCTCTCTTACTAAGGGCCAATTTAATTGAACGCACTAAACCGAGTATCACACGGAATACAGTGCAACACATTTTCAATTTATTTGTCTATTAAAATTTAATTGAGATCGAAGACCGGTTTCATCGTTAAACTCAGTTAGCACATTTAGTGAAATTGGCACTAAGTTAGCTATCTTTTATTGGCAGTCCAATCAAATTTGATCTAGCTGTTTTTAACAAATATTTAGATTTCCAATAATACAACTTAATTATTGTGGCAACAGATACCTCGCATAATAATGTTGTAAACAAAAAATACTATAAATAAAACCATTTCAAATAGGAATACAAGAAAAACATACAAGATGGCGCTAGTGTAGCCATAACACCCGTCTCTACTATTGCCATCTTTGTTGCGCCTACAGGAAGGGCATCTATCTATCGCGGAGTGACACATTTTAATATAAAAAGTCTGAATCGCGATATCAAAGTGTTTGTGTCCTGTAGCAACTATACGCTAATTGGTCAGCAATATAATGGGAGTCCGTTTCTACGCAGTAAAGTAGTACCCGAGGTGGGAGACTGCACTAAGTCCACCTCACTCGTAGCGCCCTGCCCCTCCCAGGGACGCGCAAGCCCATGAAGCCTGACTCACGTCTAGCCCAAGTGACAACGTCTCTGACGTTTAACAAGAAGAAACCTGCTACTTGTTAGCAAACTCGCTGATTCATTGAATTGAAATGAGAGGCAACTCTCAACTACACTGCCGTAGAAAATTTGACTCTCATTTTACAATTTTCTTTTAAGTTATTCTATTAATTTCAGTGTCTAATTATTTTCTTTTTGCAACCACAGTTTTTGGTGGTCGCTAGTGTTGAATTGTAGCGGTTTAAATATATGTAAAATGTGATAAATAATTAGCACGTGGTTTCAATAAATGTCGCTTTGTCCCATATTATGTATTCTATAAATTAATGTGTCCTCACACATATTAAATTACAGTATTATTTATTTGCAAAGTTACTCACTGATTGTTTATAGTTATTATTAATATTTAATGTCTGGTTTAGTTTTAATCACTGCACTTTAGCGCACAATTTATACGAGAAAGTTGTCTACGTCGTGATGATATAAAAACTTTTTTTTTGTAGAGCACTTATTTGATTTTTTTTTTATTAATATACGAGTACAATTGTTATCTTTATAATGTTATTTGAACAAATCTGTGGCTTAAAGCTTTGTACTAAAGAAACAAAAAAAACCGGCCAAGTGCGTGTCGGGCCACGCGCAATAGGGTTCCGTAAATAAACATAAATAAATAAATAAACGTACCGATTACCGACAAATAGCCAAAATACCAAAATTTTTTTGCCAGCAAAAATTACTTTGTTTTTATAGTGTTTTATGGAATTTGTATCTAACAAAGTTATAATTTGCGGTTGCTGAAAAAGTGCTATATCTCAAAAAGTGTCGACTGTAATTCAAAACAATTTTTGGTTGAAAGTTTTTATTAAGATCTATAATATATGTATATTTTTTTTGATTTTTCACTCCTGTGGTTTAAAAGTTAGAGGGGGGGGGGGGGAATTTTGTCTGGTGGATAGCGATAGGCTCACCCCCATGGGACTTAAACATAACAGGTAAAGTGTAGGTGTTGTACACCTCTGCCACACCCTTCTGGGTAATATAGGCGTGGCGTTATGTTATGTTGTGTAATAATAAATGACAATTTTCGCCCACGCACGATAAAGTTGTGGAATGAGCTCCCTTCCAAGGTTTTTGCCAAGAGAATACAGCATGGGGTTTTTTTTATATACTACGCGGGACTACGCCCACAGCGAACGAACGTGTAGTCCACCTGATGGTAAGTGGAGTACAGCCCATGGACATATTGGACATCAACAATCCACAAAAGCAGATTATAGATGCGTCGCTGCAGCTGAGGACAGCAGTGTTATGCCTCATGTGCCAGTAATTTCAGGGCCTGATCTCACCACCAAACCGGAACACAGTGATGGAAGCACTACTATTTGGCGGCAAGTTAAAGGTGAGACGGTAGTGCTGTCGCCCTCGAGCTTATTTACAAGAGCTCTACCACCAGTGAAAGTTCTTTAAAAAGAGTGCAAATAGGTTTTTAAAGGGTGATGTGCACGCGTGAGGCCCCTGGCGTTGCAAGTGTCCATAGGCTACGGTAACTGCTTACCATCAGGCGGGCCGTATGCTTGTTTGCCAGCTTAGTGGAATAATAAAAAAATATTTGTTATTATATAACATCATTCTGACATAACTCTACAGAAGATATGCGCATGTGGTATTTTATAGAAAATAGGTTATAGAAGTCGGATTTTTTGATTTTTAAATGAGTTTTGAAATGACAAAATTTCTATATTAATGGCTGTGTTTTTACGTTATTTAATATTGGTAGTAAGGTATAATATTCATAATGTTACATACTTATTATACATACTTATATGTTACATACTTAGTATTTAGTAAATACACTTAATCATATTAATTAAGAGTAGTGTTTTTTTATTATATACAGGGTGTAAATGACGTCGCGTCGTGACGAAGCCGCTTACCAGTGATTGTACATACACTTTTCATGTTTTCTTTATTTTTTTCTGAGCAAATTTTAGTTTTTCGCTCGTTACTCATTATAGCGGAGTCACTTTACCTTAAGACTATCCCAATACATTTGCAGGTCAACTTAGGGTTGTCAGATGGCTTTTTAATCCTTCTTGCAGATTTTTCCGATCAAAAAATTTCACATCTAAAGCTTCTAAATTATGTTTCTAATAACTGGAGAGTGTTTGCCCAAACTTATTCTCATACATTTGCATATTTGTCTTAGAATAATGTACTGAATGTCATTCTGTATATTTTTTTATGTTCGTAGAAAAGATCCGTTTTTCTTTGTATGGCGAATAGGCCTGGCATATTAACCACAGTGAGATAACGTACACTACTAAAATATACATCAAATTATTCCTTACAGTCTCTAGATAACATAATAT
Organism: Hypena proboscidalis; assembly: GCA_905147285.1. Lineage (NCBI taxonomy): Eukaryota > Metazoa > Arthropoda > Insecta > Lepidoptera > Erebidae > Hypena > Hypena proboscidalis. Next base: position 18,754,087 of record LR990130.1, on the reverse strand, counting down.
TGGCTTCTCAATGTCTAACCGAAATATTGAGACATTAGTTGAAATATTCATAGCAATTTTCAGCTCAATGGGAGTTTCTGTTCCTTCAAAGTTTAACGTTGTTTAATTCGTATCTGAACCGCTATATATATATTTAATTGAGAGGATATTTAAAAACAAAACACATGACCAATTAGAGCCAAAATTACCCACTTCTTGTGAAATCAACCAACGAAAGTATAATGGTATGGAACGAAGGTATGAAATCGATCATTATGACATTTAAATGTCAATTTCCCTGCACAAAAATCCCTTAGATGGCGTTATTGTAGCAATGACTATCGGCTCTAATATTGCTATCTTTGTTGCACCTATCGGAGGAGTGTCTGCCTGTCACAGGATGACCATTACAAATAGCAACAAATCTGAATCGCGATATTAAAGTTTACATCTTGTTTATCTTGCATACAATAGTTGGGCCAGATTTGTCGGAGAGTCCGTTTCTACGCAGTAGAGTAGTACCTGAGGTGGGAGACTGCATTAAGTCCACCTCATTCGAAGCACCTGTAGTGGTCCCAGGTTGCTTAGTCTGATGCCTGACTCTCAAGTCTAGCCCATTGACGTCCCCGACGTTCTCGGCCGTCTGCAAAGACGCGCATTGATGCTCGCTATTGATTAGCACGCTCGTTGATTCATTGAATTGATATGAGGGGCTTGCCCTCAACACCACTGCATAGAAAATTTGACTCTCTTTTTTTTGTATATTTAACTGATATATTTTAAAGAATTATGATCAAGTTTGTAATGTATTAATCAACTTTAAAACCTGGTATTATTGGTATTGGTTCGCGAGTTTAATTTTAGCAAAGCCTGAATAATGTTGTGTCCTAAAACTCAACGATAATCGGGTAACTGGATGGAGTTCCAGTCAAGGGGCGTCGTAATTTAGTATAATTAATAATAAATATATATTCGTGGAGTATAATTAATAATAATTATATAATCCATTTAATTATATTTGATATTTATTTGATGTCGCTAATACCTTCTTATCTACCTATCAAAAGCTTTTTTTAAGCCAACCCAGGTTCAAGTGAAATAAGTCGGAAATTGAGATGTCTCCCACAAAGAAGACAATTTTATTGGGACCAAAATACTTTTATTTTAATTCCTAAGATCGGTAACGTACATTGATGGTATTGTACTTAAAATAAAAAGCAGTGAGTATTAAAATCATCAGCGCCGCGGCCGTAACAGAAGCTGCTGCTATTGGATTCTACAAATATATGCTAAACCATCTGTTTGCTAAAATAAAGTCTGATTTGTCTAGACCGTGTTTTTGACATAAACACCTTAAAACTCCAACCAAACGAAATTATAACAATTGAAATACTTGTTTGCCGTTAACATTTTGCAAAACAGCGAGTGTTTATGAAATGACGACGCCGTATGTAAACGGCGGGTTTATACAAATCGCCTGCGACATCGATAATGCAGTGCATATTGTACATCTTTATATTCAATACTTCCTTTTCATTACATATTATCTATGACCTTAAAATTGATTCACATAACTGCCCAGATTTCGAAAATCATTCAAGCAGCAATGTTTAAAAAATAAAAACCGGCCAAGGGCGTGTCGGGCCACGCGCCGTAGGGTTCCGTAGCTAGTCGTAACAACATATTTCGACTTAAAAGGGATTTACTATCTGTATTAAACAAGTAACATCTTCATACAAGTCATTACTTTCAAAGGTTTTTGTAATTTGCACGAATTATTCTAAGTAACTGCATTTTACACTTTGGATCCCTATTCCTCTTGAACTAATGAAGTGAACTTATCCGCTATAGTTTTTCTTTAAAGTTCATAACATGTACTACCGACACAATTTTTTTCAGATTTTGGGATCCAGTAGTTTAGCTTTTAGAGGGGGGGGGGACCCTCTACTCGAACAAAAATTTGCTCTTTAAAGTTAATTATCTCGCAAACGGATCTCTAAATAAAAAAACTGTCTTAGCAACCCCTAAACGTTTTTAAAAGTCCTATCTAACAATATCCCACACTATGGGGTAGGCGACAAAAAAAAAAAACATCCCTACTTTACATGTAGGGGAGCTACCCGAAAAAAAATTTTTTTCCAAATTTTATTCTACGACTTTCTTTGTATAGTTAACATACATGTTTATGCAAAATTTCAGTTTTCTAGCACCAACGGTTTCGTCGCTATGCCTCGGACAGACGGACGGACAGACGGACATGGCGAAACTATAAGGGTTCCTTGTAGGTACTACGGAACCCTAAAAAAAGAAACTGACATCTAGAAGTATTTGCGAACTGTTTTGTAAAATTCAAACTTATATGTTCTTTGCGAGACAGAATTATTTTCATTAATTTCTTTCTATATGAATCATGAATTTTATTGTAAAATTTAAAAAAAAATACCGTTTGATGGTGTTAGTCTAGCAATTACAATCAACTCTACTATTGCTATCTTTGTTACAAAAAGGGAAGGGTGTCTACCTGTCGAACAATGACAAGTACAAATTGCAGGAAGTCTGAATCGCGATATTAAAATTTTCGTCTTGAGTCTCTTACATACAACAGTTGGGCCAGTTATATCGGAGGGTCCGTTTCTACGCAGTTGAGTAGTACCTGAGGTGGGAGACTGCATTAAGTCCACCTCATTCGAAGCACCTGTAGTGGTCCCAGGTTGCTTAGTCTGATGCCTGACTCTCAAGTCTAGCCCATTGACGTCCCCGACGTTCTCGGCCGTCTGCAAAGACGCGCATTGATGCTCGCTATTGATTAGCAAGCTCGTTGATTCAGTGAATTGATATGAGGGGCTTGCCCCTCAACACCACTGCGTAGAAAATTTGACTCTCTTTTTGATGATTGAAATTATGATTTTTTTCAGTACAGTGGCAGTGTGTCATATTCTGAAAATTTTAAAATTGTTTTTTATTTGATTTTTGTAAATAAATAAATTGATTGTTTGTGATGCTGAAACAGTATAATAATCAACAAAAACACAAAAAGTTTCGTTACAGTGCCGTAAATTCTAACTTAAGGTGATGTATTTTCAATTATCACTAAAATGATCGTAAAAAGTAGCGGCAAATGGATTTAAAAATAAGTATCGGAGCTCCATTCAGTTGTCCGATTATCGTTGAGTTTTGGGACACCTTGTATAAAATTATTCAGGCCTTGCTTAAATTAAACTTGTGAACCAATGGAAATGGTTTTTTATTTTGATTAATACACTACATACTTTATCATGATTATTTAAAAATAGTCAGTTAAATAAACAAAAAATAAAAATAAAAAGAGAGTCAAATTTTCTACGCAGTGGTGTTGAGGGGCGACAAGTCCCTCATATCAATTCAATGAATCAACGAGCTTGCTGCTAATCAATAGCGAGCATCAATGCGCGTCTTTGCAGACGGCCGAGAACGTCGGGGACGTCAATGGGCTAGACTTGAGAGTCAGGCATCAGACTAAGCAACCTGGGACCACTACAGGTGCTTCGAATGAGGTGGACTTAGTGCAGTCTCCCACCTCAGGTACTACTCTACTGCGTAGAAACGGACCCTCCGACAAATCTGGTCCAACTATTGTATGTTAGATACTCAAGATGTAAACTTTAATATCGCGATTCAGATTTGTTGCTATTTGTAATGGTCATCCTGTGACAGGCAGACACTCTTCCGATAGGTGCAACAAAGATAGCAATAGTAGAGCCGATTGTAATTGCTACACTTACGCCATCTTACGGATTTTTTTTGCAGGGAAATTGACATTTAAATGTCGTTACATAATGAGCAATTTCATTTAACTTTTATTAACAAATGGTTGATTTAAAGGCGCCTAAAGTACTGATCAAATTTTAATAAATGAGGTGTCATTAGATTCGTAAGAATAGGCCGGGTGACATAGGCTATATAGATTTAACCTATAAAAATGTTATCTAACAGTATTTAAACGTCAGATTTTAACATCAAGAAATAAAAAAATCATGACGTGTTTATTTATTTAAAAGTCTTTATTGACACAAATAATACAAATGGGTTCACAAGATGAGTTAAAATTAAGACAGATGTAAATGTATTTGTACTTTAGATACTGATACTGTCTCCCAAACTAAGCGAAAGCTTGTCCTTTTTTACATTCAAAAAGTTCATATTGTCAAAAGCGCTAAAGTTATTAAAATGGCTATTAAAAATAGGGGTTGGTGATAAATGGGTAAAAAAAATAGGGTTATATGTATTTTTTAATGCCACATTATAGAAAAATAAAAAAAAAATGTCAAAAAATTAAAAAAAAAATGTTAAGGGTGAACAACCATTATCACTTAGGGTAGGGGTATGAAAAATAGATAGTAGCCGATTCTCAGACCTGAATATGCATATTATATAAAATTTGGTAAAAATCAGTAAAGCCGTTTCGGAGCAGTAAGGTAACTAACATTGTGACACGAGCATTTTATGTATAAGATATACTTATATAAATTTATACTTATTATTTTGCTCAAGTTAATCCTAATATATATTATATTAATATCATTAACCGAATAGAAGTCAAATAATTCTGTCTCACAATAAAAATAATGAATATAATGAGAAGGAAGAATTGGCATTGGATATAAAATGTAAACTAAGTATACAATAATGTGTATTTATTATCGGCACGAGCTTCAATTGAGTACAATCGGCTAAGTTCGTGAGTGGTTGGGTGGCGCTGTGTCATGCGCGCGCAATCTGCCCCTGCTGCGCTGCGCCCGCGCTGACACCGTCAAACGTCTCACTTGATATCGTCATAGAATAACTTGAAATTCAGATATGATTTTGTATACCAACATTAATGATGATAAAAGATGCATGTGCAATTATGTTTTGTTATAAAATATTCAAAATAAACAAAGTTTAAATTAGGAACAAATGAAAATTAAAAATGTGAAAATTTAGGCCACTATTAGACTTTGCTTGTTCTTAGCAAATGCAGGTTACGTCAATGATCTTTATTCTATCTACAATCATAATCTATGAACCACTCTCAGGCTATCCTTTGCTATTATCATTAATAATTGAAATCGAGCATAAAAAGTGGCAAAAGCGGTCAGATACAACTTCATTACAGTGGCCAGTGGTAGATTGAACGCCGCACGATGCCTTTGTCCAGTAAAAAACGAAGAAGCCATGATCTAATAATGTAATGTAGATATCATGATACGTTGCGATGAGATATAGGTAGATTTTTTTACGATTTATGAAATAAGCGGAGCTTGTAGTCAAGCTTGCAGTAAATGTTGTCCTCTATCAACCATAAAAGCAACAGAAGTGTGACTGCATAATGAGAACTACAATTTAACTCCTGTACAAGTAAATAACACGGCCTAATTTCACCAGCTTATTAGATTTTCTCCTTCGAGCTATTTTAAAAGAATCATGATTTCGAAATAGTCCATTAAAAATAGATCTAAGCAGCCTAAAAGTTTCTTCCAAAGCACTTAAACAGTGTGATTTTAACCGTCCAACATCTTCATAGGCGAACCGATCTAATGAGTTATTTTTGCTCCCCTCTTCAATAAACCTGCATTTACTTACTTACTTACCTCACTTTCACCATAAAACATTACAAAGGAAAGTATCAAAAAAACTGCCTCAAATACTGACGTTAAAAACAATAGATCACTGTCAAAACAAATTCCTTGTTGAGCCGATGTGTATCGCTGAAAGGCCTATTAAGCAAAGACACGCTATTCGTCTACTAATTGCAGAAAACAACAGTGAATCCACAAGACAATGCGATAACCCTACCTTCTTTCAACAGCCAGGCAATAAAGACCTACACCCCTCTCTTTATTGCTTAACATTCAGAGTAAAAAGGGGCTACCTAATAGAGAGCTATAGGCCATATTATGCTGGTACCTTTAATAGCCAACAACCGAGCTGGGAGGTCTGCCGGTCACCTCGCTAATTGAATGTGTCAATCATTTTAACAACGCAAATGAATAGGGCATAGAACTTAACGTATCCAGTATAATGTGACCCTGCTTTGTTTGAGGAGCACGGATTCGGAGAGGTCTGGATTTGGTTTGACGAATGCCCGGGGCAAGCTATCGCTCACTCCTGGATATGCCTGTTTATACTGGACAGCACTAATTGTGTAATTTTCCAGTAAACTCATTAGGGGCACGAGTACCAATTGGTTTTGGGTACCAAACTTTGAGGAAATAAATAAATAGATCGGTGAATAATGCAGTGTATTTGAAAGGTCTTTACTTGGCAATCGTTTCGTGAGAACTTTCAATGTGTAATTAAATTGTTGGTAAATTTCCTTGTCTTTTACTTTTTCGTGGTTATTGTTTATGAAAACAAAGATAAACTTATTTATCGATTTAATTTAGGGGGTACCGTTATATATACATGTAATAACTTAAGGATTGGTTTCCAAGTTTTAGTGAGTACCTAAAGTTAGACCAGGAGATGGAGGCTGACCGGTAAAGCTGCATCGTTTTATCTGTTCGATATCTAGCTTTTTTCACTCATAAATCAATAGTTATGTAGTAAATAGACCCAAGTCCATTTTTATCTTTAAGAACAAAAATCTGCATGCAGAAGCTGTTATAGTCGTATCCATATCAATTTCTCTTAATCTTTAATCAACGTCGAAGACAAACAAATATAGTCTCATTAAATATTAAAATAAACAAGAATTGATCACTGTCTTCTTACTATTATTAAATCAAACAATTTACATTCACAGATAGAGCGGGTGAAGAAAAAAAGTGATTTGTTACGATTAATCATAGAGAAGTAATATTTCATCGACGCCAGTTTCGTTGCTTGACGCGTCTCATTACAATGTTAAATGAAATGAATAATTTTGCCGCCGTGGTAGTATTTGAAATCATGTGTTAGTATTATTTAGATAAGCATTTGAATGACGTGATTCCATTTACTCAAAGGTAATTTTAAATGATATTTTTCGATTTATCGACCATATTGTATGTACTTAAAAAAATGTTACATTTTTGGTGTATACAGTCACAATATACCACGTTTGTCTTAGTCTGGGTGTTTCTATGTATAATAAGTATGTATTTACAAAGTATATATGTATTAGTATTAGTTAGGTATTCTAGTACCTATCAGGCAGGATCGGCGATTTGCCAAAATTCAATTCCGATTCTTTAGGTGAGAAAGTGTCGTTGTTGATGATATGCTGATATTTGCTGAGGAAAAAACATCTCTTGCATTTTTTTAGGTGGGTCGTCAAATTATTATAGTCGTATCAATTTATTACATTATAATGTATTATAACAAAGTCGTGAGACTAAATGAACTCGTAATTTGCTAAGAATGAGATTAAATATGGCACAGTTTTATGATTGATTGTTCTACGTTATTAAATGTTTTTTGTCTGGCACTTGTGATTTATTTATTTATTTACTTATACATATGTACAGCTTTACAGTTTAAGACCAAGAGGTCATTCATAGAAAAAAAATAACATTAGACAATAATCTGATACATGAAAGTACAAAGAAAACAATACTACATGATATAACTTTTCTCATTACTTACTTTTCCATCCTAAGGTTGCCTGTAAGAAATTGCTTATAGCGATAAGGCCGCCTATTGTGCAACATAATTTTTAGGTGCATTTGTTTACAAAATAAACTTTGTTAATATTGGTGTACAATAAAGATTACTCTATCTATCTATCTACTACACACGAAACAAACAATACAATAAATAACAACTATGGCTTATCTCTATCCAAGGTTTCACAAAAAGACAATATTTCGCTACGTACATCCAAGCCGAGGCAAATAGATCACATTCCGATTTCGATGTCATTAGGTTATTAAACAGGTGATATGATATAGGCATGAGTATTTAGAAGGCGATATACATATAAAACCTTATGCCGACATTGCATCGATGCCGCGATATGACAAATCATCATCATAATCAGCCTAAAGATGTCCATTGCATAGGCCTCACCAATCGATTTCCACAGCGCGTGGTTTTAGGCCGACTGAAACCAACGACTCCTCGCGATCTTGACAACATCGTCCGTCCATCTCGCGGAAGGAGACAAATAAGAAAGAGAAAATGTCATTGATAAATTCAACTTCGAATAAAAATTTAAAATAGGTCTGCAAACAGGATAAATCTATCATGGGGTACTGTACCTACCCATATTATTAAAACCGAAATAATTAATAGAGACATGTATATTTTAACATTTAATTACTTCTTATATTAACCAATGTTTCGGATACGTATAAAAAGGCGGCGTTTTGTAATAACCGTAATTCAAACGTCCAAAGAAATTAATATATTAAACGACACAATTTATCACAAATACGTTGTCATATTTCAATATTTCTCGCAAAAAGACCCTAATTGAATGTTATATTAACTTTTTATAACGGTTAAGCAATTTGTAACTAAAATAGATATACGAGATTATCTTAATAATCATATTAACGAGTTATCAATATTTATAAGGATCATTTTAATCTATTAATATTTAATAACATCATCAAGGTTGAGAAATAGCCAAAAAGGCATCTGTTATTTTGTATCGATTATATTATGATATGATTATTTGCACCTGCAAATTGTAATCGATTTCGTGTGGGTTTGGCGGCACGGGCACATCTCTTTAGATGTGTAGCGACAGAGACGTCACGCTGCGCGTACGCACCCCTACCGTTATAGCAATATTATTAGTTCTTTGTTAATACCGTTTTAATATTGATACGTTTTATAAAAAACCTAATCGAAATATTTATTATTTATTAAATTGATGTTAATGTCGATATAATTTGTAAAATAAATATTGGGAATTAAAGATTTACATTGTACATAGATAAGTGGTATTCAAGCCAGTGTCGAAAAGGATGAATGAAATCTTTTTCAAAGAATCATCTAACAATTCTGAAAGTATCTTCTTCTTCTTCTTCGTCGTGTCGATGGCCAATTCAAAATTTATTGGTCCAATAAGTGGCCACTGTTATGGCGCTCTCATCGGTGTTCATGAGGGCCTCTCTTGTGCAGGTGGTAGGGCATTTTGGACAGTCAGTAAGGTGGTCAAGGTTTTGACTTGCCATCGTTGTGAAAGGATTAGCCAATTCGCTTTGGAGAACTCGCAAATTGCCCAGGGTGCGCCGGACGTAGGGTTTCATGCACCCCTGAAAGTATCATATTGAAATAAGTTAATTAGGGCAACATTCGCTTTGTGAAAGTTGTGTGATATTAATTTATTATTATTATTATTTTCATCTTGTATTGCAAACCCTGAATAGATCAATGATAATCATCATCTTCTGACGTTTTGTTGGATTGCATTTAGTTAGTGAAATTTCAGTATTTTGCAGAGTGATTCCTACCAGAACCTCACAGTCTAATATACGTACGTACGACTTGCGATGTAAAAAATATATACATAACATAACATCACGCCTATATTACCTAGAAGGGTGTGGCAGAGGTGTGCAACACCCACACTTCACCTATTATGTTTAGGTCCCATGGGATAGGGGCTGAGTCTATCGCCATACCGAGCTCAATTGCAACTCCGTCATGCTACTGTGAATTTCCTTAGGGAAAGTTCACAAATAACACTTTGCAGAACCCGGGAATCGAACCCGAGACCTCAGCGATTGTAAACTTGTTTATTAAATTTAACTTAAACATGAGTAGAAACAAAACATTCTACACACCAGTTTCTCAAACACCAAATTATAATATAAATTGTATTTTTTATATGAACTTCTTAACTTAATAAGTGTAATTCATCACTCGCTAGGAAGCCAATCGCTACCATGGCTGTTCTAGCTGATTGAATTAAGCTTATCAATCATTTAAATGAGGGGCCGACCTTACCTGTGTGCCAGCGCTTACTGCAACTGATTGTTCTTGAAGGAATGTGTTAGTGTGAGTCTTTGTGAACGAGCGCCAGAGTATTAGAATCAATGTTTTGCTTGATACAAAATTGTAATGGGCGTGAGAGTAGCTCAGTGTATGGATGTGCTAACTGACTAACACTTCTACTATTCTCTGAGTAAATCCATAACACCGGCGACCTAAGAACCTGACAAAACGAACGATATTTGAACTATATCATTCAATTCTGACTGTGCCGGGAGTTAACAAAAAATAATTTAATTAAAAATGTTTTGCAGGCGTATGGGTCGCTGAGGCTATGGTTTTAGTAGAAAAGTTTGTAAGCTGCCTTGGCCATTTTAGATAAAATAAAAGTTATATATTTCATTGGTTTCATAAAAAAAATAGATGCGAAATGTTATTTATCTGCTGTCCAGATTGTCAGCCATCATTTATAATTATGTGTGCAAAAACTAAAGTTACTTTATTTATTCAGAAAATCTCTATAAATTAGCGGTACGCAAACATTGCAGCATAAATTTACTGCCGAGCATAAAACAAGCGCCGGCGCGAATAACAAATAATTGAAATTCGAATCTCAATCCCGCGAAAACAAACTGCCAATAATATTGATTAAAAAACAACAATGGCGTGTCCACGCATCGTAAGATAATTTCGGGACAGTATTATAATAAATTCCGGTGTTAATAATATCGTGAGTGGGCCGCGGGGTGTTCGGCGTTCGGCGGCTCAAAGATGGCGCGGCGCGGGTCCGCGTGTTGATTTTCAGTTTATTTCATTAGATCCGCGCTGCGGGGTGCGCAGGAGTGACGCCGAGGAATAGGGTGTGTTTGCGTTGGGCTAGAGCACGGTGTTGTCCAGTAAGAAAAGGTAGGCATTATCATTGTTATTGCTCAAATAATGTTTTGGGTTACATGATTATCTTACAATTACAAAATAGTTCTAATACAAAAATAAGCAAAATAATAAAAGATGGTAAACTTGTGCTTAATAATCTGATAAGATAAATTTATCAGTGGACGTTGTCTTTATTTCATAAAGCCTACATTTTGGCTTGACATTTTAAAATGACTTACAAACCAAGATATTATAATTAAATTAAACAATAGGTACCTTAATACAAATAGCGATTCTCCACGCCCAGTTTGATGGTCACCCTCGTCACCGCCATAGGGTTCACCTGCCCGCTTAAAAATTGTAAAATATAGCATTTTTAATGAAGTAACCTTTTCAATTTTCGGCTTTACGGCCTTTATCGGCGTGACATCGGCCCTAATCAAGCTCGTTTGCTTGTTTCCAAATGTTTTTGTGGACTTTTTTCATACATTATTTAGTACCGGCGCTGATAACCTTTCTTTTTTAATTTAAAAAGTGTACACGGAGGAAAAATATTTGATAATTGAATATTTGTGATCGTTTCATGAACTCTAATAGCTGGGTCGTGTGTGAAGGCAAATGTAAATGAAATGTAGATTCGATTTGTTATGTCGTGATCTCGTGAGATCGTAATAAAATGTTTCTTTCATGTCAATATTGATGTAATATTCTTTGATTGCTCGAAAGTAGGGCATGAAATTCTTAAACAATTTAACTTTTTCTTTTTCTATCAACATAATCAGAGCTGATTGTGACTGTTCTCTTATAAACAACGTGGAGAGTAATTTAAAATTAATAGTATTTTTCGTTTATGTGTAATCATGTAAAATAGCATGTAAAATATTAAAATGTTAATTAAAGCGGAAACATAAGCTTGATCATATATTTTTTATTGTTGTTGCTGTGATGTCGCAATAAAAGCAACTTTCTTTATGTTTCTGACGTTGTAAAACAGTGTTTTTTTATACGGGTAATAAAATCAAATGGAAGTTTATAAGTTTGATATGAGGCACGGGTCAAAGGTTGTAGTATATTCAATTTTGATGATCCACAGAGGGTTATCTCATATGAAATTTATTCAAATTCTTTCTCTGTGTCGTGGGCGAGAACTTATGATGTAATAGCTGAACTATTTAGTAGCACAATGTACGACGTATGCAGCTACTTGCATTGGTTTATATGCCGTTACATATTTGAATAACAAAAAGTACATAAAAGTCTGTACAAGTTGCATCGATTTGATGCATATAAATGTTTAACTTCATTGTGCGCTCCCGGTACTATAAAGTGTTTATTCAAAATTTCCAGCGATAAACAAAACGAAAACTTGTAGCAGCCGTAATGATTTGTAATAATTCCTCCGCATCGCTGTCCACAGAAGATATCGTGGCCAGAAAGCTGGCAGCATTGCCACATTGAATGGCAATGCTCAATCGCTGTGCGAAGTAAAAACCAGCCATCTGCCACGAGAAGCGTGGATTACGCGTTTTGCAACGTTTTGAATAAAGCCGGAGCACTCGGACTCCATGGTCCTAAACGGCTTCAACCCCAAACGGCTTAAATATATGTATGTATGTACATACATATAACCTTTTGCATTGAATTTGTTGCCGGTCTTGACGGATTTAGTCGGTATGTGAGAACGGACCGTAAGGAATGTAAACGGAGTTTATAATTCTATACGGTTATTGAGGATGATAATGCGTGGACATCTGGAATTACAAATAAAACGTGCTGAGGAAGACGTAACATTAAATATTTGGCATCTCACAGTGTCTCTTTATATCGGTAATACAGTGCCGGTATCTGTCGCACGTTGTCCCACTTGTTCACCAATCCATGGTTGCAGTACTTTGGTTGACATCTTCATCATTTGCACATAATAATATCAAAATAACGACACGTGCACTTATAACACTTTTTGTTGAAGCTAATGACGTTCCTAGTAATAGTGGATTTTTATTTATTTGTATGTTTACATAATGCTCTTTGATTTCCGGTTCGAAGACTATCAGAGTCTTAAGCTCGTGAAGCTTTTTTATAAAAAAAATTAAAGCGTTTTATGAAAAAAGTATTTTGTTTTCTTCCTTCCTACCGTAAATCCAAAGAAAGTGGTTTAAAACTTACTTATACTACAAAAATGTTGTCTATATTTTTTTGTAATTTTATTTTCTCGTGTTCTTTATCATCACTTTCATTGGCAAGTGAGTCATATAATTTGTATGTGAAATGTATGTATGTGAACACCCCCGTGGCACAGGCGTTATTCATAGAGCGGGCGCGTTGTTTTAAAAAAAAATACAATCTAAAATGAGTTAGCTTTGCTTGTTTAAGAGGGTTTTAAAATTAAATCACTCAGAAAGAAATTTGACTTTGCCGTCGACTCGAATGCAGAAAAAGATAATACATAAGTATATATTTTTTACTATATTATTATAATTATTTAGCACGGACGGCAAAGTCAAATTTTGTTAGCCCAGTATGTGGTTTTAGCGCGTCCTTCGTGCATGTAAGCAAAAGAGGTCACATTGAGTAAGAAGTTTGTTATGTGTATTTTTTCTTGACATTCATGTCTCCCCTTGATTACTTTAGCATTATACCACACAACAAAGCCTTTATTTACTGCTAATAATTCAATAGGACCATTACTATCATATTTTACAGCCGTTTTAATAGTAACATCACGTTTAAAATAAATTTACATGTGTATGCAATTTTGATCGTAAACTCGGCAATTATTATTTAAATGAAAGGTTTTTCATTCGTTATTATGTTATTAGTCAATGTTTAGTAAATGCAAATGGTGCCGTTATTAGGCAATTTGTTTTTTTTAAGATGTTAAAACAAATATTTATTTTAATTATGTTTGCTTTGAAGATTAATGTAATTCTAATGCGTTATCTACCTACTTTAATAAATTTCATATTTACAATTATTAAGATCGGTCGTCTGCTTCGTTGGTCTATTTGTGTATCGCTCACCGCTAGGTCTCGGGTTCGATTCCCGGGTCAGGTAAAAGTGTTATTTGTGAACTTTCCATCAATTGTTAATAGCAGCACCGAGTTTGAATTGTGCCTGGTTGATGGCGATATGCTCACTCCCCATGGGACCTAAACAAATCACAATCTTATACACCATTTCCAGACCCTTCTGGGTAATAAAGGCAATATGTTATATTAAGCGGCCGTGGCGCAATGGATAAGGCATCGGTCTTACGATCGAGAGGTCGTGGGTTCGAATCCTGGCCATTACACCACGGACGTGAACTTCCTCCTAACACAAGCGAATTAAGCTTAGCTGGAGGGGATTAACGAGAATACTAGTAATTTGTATTTGCAAATTACTAGTAAGCTTTTTAAAAAAAAAAAAAAATTAAGGTAATATATTTTTGACAAGTATATTTTTTAAAGCCACGATAAAATTAACAGTGTCATTAGTAAAATATTAATGTTTAAAAATTAAGGATCCAGCAGGATTTGAGCCTGCACAACTCGGGTAAAATAGTACAAGTATCAGTATATTTGAGTAAGTAGTATATTTGAGTGCACGATTGGCGTAGTGGTTAAAGCGGTCGCCTCGCTGCTTTCAACTACGCTGGTGTTGTGGGTTCGATCCCCACATGGGACAAATCTTTGTGTGATTCGCAAAGATTTGTTCTAACTCTGGGTGTGCTTTGTGTGTGTGTGAAATGTATGTTTGTGAACACCCCCGCGACACAGGAGTTATAAAAAAAAGTGTCATTAGTATTCAACATATTTTTTTCACTAAGTTTTGACAGCCACTTCAGAATAACAATTCACATTATTTATCAATGGTTTACGGTAAATCGGAATTAAAAAATAAAGACACTTTGATATTATACTATGCAGATGTATTTGCTATGACACTCGCTTCCTTCAGGCACCTCCTTCTACAATTATATAGATCTTAAATACTGCCTCGTGTGTAACATGTACACGAATACTTTAAAAACATTTTTTATATATTATATACATATTTTCTTAATCTGTCTTGCCTTGTTTGTTTATTATAAATTTTGTTTAGTAATAATAATACGCATGTTTGTCAAATTTTGTACTCGCAATAACTAAAGTTACAATGTGAATGCTATGCACACCTATTATTTGTAAAATTACATATAATTTAAGCGGATTAATGTTAATATTAAGTATCTCTGTAATTTTACTGTTGGTAGTGCTTATAAATAAATAAATAAATAAATACAGCAATCGTAATTACTCCAGCGATATTATTAAGTCATTTCTCTCAAATCAAATCGCTATAAGGCAGCGATTACATTATAGCATGATCATTGCATATAGCAGTAATAGTAGAGATGGTTTACATACATAATGAATTATCCCATCATATACGAATGACACTTGCAAAAACGTGGGACAGCAGAGATGTATGTAACGGACTAGGAAATTATCAGATGAGGAATGTAGAAACTCAGGTGATGAGTTTATGTGAGTGTTATGTGACTGCTCGATGCCGTTCTAAAATATGTTTTTAATTCCGGAGAAAGAACTACTATTGATATGACTGTAAAGAAAGTTTTTACAGATAAACAGTAAGTTATATAATATTAAAGTTGAAAAATTATGACTCCAGCAGGACTCGAACCTGCTTCCCCTGGGTATACGCCCCAAGTGCTTTGCCAATTCAGCTATGGATTCGTATGCTGCTAGACTCGAAAATTCTCAACTCTAAGTGACTAAGTGACTAATCATAGCTGAATTGGCGTACTTGGGGCGTATACCCAGGGGGTGCAGGCTCGAGTCCTGCTGGATTCTTAATTTTTCAACTTTAATATTATATAAAAGCTAAAATTTGCTCTAAAATATTACAAATAAACAGTAAGTCTTTGTGGTATTTGCTTTTGAATCTTATGTATATAAAAATGAATGCCTATTTCTCCTGGTCGCGGCATCACGCGTCTGATAATAGTGATTATTTCTTTGTTGTGTTTGTTAGTGTCAGGAAATTGTTCTTATAATAATAATAAATCTTTATATTTCATAAAAATACAAAGACTAATTTGTTACATCACTAGTCTCCACACTAGGATTCCCTGTGTCATGGAGGCCAGTCTATTTTATCGTGTACTTAAAATTATATTTAATTTAATAAATCTCTCGTAAAAAAAGATAGAAGTATTTAAATATAAATAAAAATAAGAAAGAATCTATTGAGAAAATTGTGCGGCAAATTATAAAATTTAAGTAACCTTATGGGGTTTGACCAAACATTGAAGGAATGCGTGTAGCAAAATATCGTCAAATAGGATGTATTCATGGTTAAGACAGGACAGTGTCTGTCGGGTCAGCTAGTATCCAATAAATTACAAATTACAGTACCGCTTGAAGCACTTCGAAGCACGTCTGAATTAAATCACATAGATTGAAATGAAATATTAAAGCTTTTAATTTACGCTTTGAACACTACACTTATCTGAACTTATTTAGCTTTTGAATTCTTGTGAATAATTTGCGATTGACTTTTGAAAAATATAAAAGAATACTGAAATTGGATAGTGAATGAACAAATAATCAAAACAAAACCTTCTAACCCTTGACAATTAACCATTCTGATATGCCTATGTAACAAACGTACATATTATATTTATATTTAATTTTGTAAAATCACATTAATTCCCATTCTAAAAACCATTCGCTTCAAAAGGTGAAAAATTAGAAACGTACACAACTATCAAAATGAGCATTTATTTAAATGGTAACATTTATAAACAATAAACTTTTACGATTGTTGCTTCTATTTTATATCTATACATAAGTTAATAATAACGTCGTTTAAGTAAACATAAATAAGTTTTTTTTATTATAACCAATAAAAGTATATAAGTAGGTAATTTCATCACTTTAAAAAGCTGCAAACTAAAGACACGGTAGGTATATAAAATATGATACTAACTTCTACGTCACAGTGAAGACTTACTACACTAGTTATGAATGTGCAGAATGCGTAAATTATGCCATGTTTAAGAAGTTTTCACTATTAAAGGACGTACACATGCATAACTAGTGTAGTCAGTCTCTACTATGACGAAGTTGAATTTGCACCCAGTTTAAATTTACCTAAGGTTGAGTGTTTAGTATATAAAATAATAAAATAATTTATTAATAATAAATACATTTTAAAGTCTTTTGTAACAAAAACCTGTAGGTATACCTAAGATTGCCTAAATTGCTCGAAGGTATGTGGAGTCTATCATCACTTGGCCAGCGTGGTGGACTAATGCCTTACCTTAGGATGGAGAACCTTAGTCTTTTTATCATCCGAAGAGTATTGAACCTGTTAAAATCGGTTCTTATTTAAATCGCATAGTACTGCTATATACAAAGTTTATGAGGCCCTTAAAGTCACATCAACATTTCCTACAACCTACAATGATAATTACATAAATAAAAAAATGCTTAATTAATCTTTCGACATTTGACGACTAAAAAAATCCTTAACTCTTCAAAAACAGAACAAGATGGCAGCCTAATCGCCAGCGAACCCCGACTGTGAGGAAATCATTAATTAGTTCAAGAGATGCCTTCGAACCGATGAAAAAGTCCAGAATAATTTAAACCCCCATAATTGGATATTATAACAAAAATATCGCATTTAAAAACAGGCCCATTCAATTTCAACCAACCTCATTTGTTACTGTTTGTCTATGGTAGTTTTGTTTTAACTCGTTGTCTCTGGTTTGAGTAATTGTTACCAATTTATTATTTTAATTTAGTGATGTTGCCGTATTAATATTTGGAATGAACTGATTTATTTGAAAATTAGGAATGGTATGATGAGGTTTTGAAATAATTTATAATATAATTATGATGTAATCAAAAAAACTTTAATGCGAAAAGTTATTGTTAATTTATGTATTGTCATTGATTTTTTTTTATGAGTATGTATGAAGAGACTTTGACACTTCTTTATTGTACTTGTCAGTGTAAGTCAGTGTAATATATATATATTTTTTTTAATTACTAATCGAACATAGGATAAATTAACAATTATATTTTAAATTGCACAATTTGTCATGCCTGGCCGTAATAAATAGCACCTGTATGTTACTTGATTAGCAGAGGAAGGGCTTAGGCAAAAGCAATTATTGTATTCATCCTCATTTGCAAATACTTGACACCTTTCACTTGGGTTTTAGCATTCGTGCAAAAATATACAGGGTGGATGCGACAAAGCGTCATTTATGGCACCAGTTAATTTATTTAAAAAAAATGAAAAAACACGTGTTCCTAACAAATTGAATTTTGATTGGCAAACATATTTTTTTTTTGTATAAATATATTACCAAAGGTTGCCTGGCAGAAATTGCGTCAAGCGATAAGGCCGCCCTTTGCGTATTGTTATTGTCTTTCAATAGTTGTCTTTAGTTTATAATGAAATGGTATGCAAATAAATAAACAATATTTTTTTTTTTGAAGTGATCTATCTATCTATATTATCTGGCGGAAATAAGTATGGACAATAACCCAAATGACCTATAGAACTTAGAACTGTGATTTCAATAAACATTGCTATGTCGCATTCACCCTGTATAAGTCGTTAGTTAATCAGTTTTTATGGCAGTTATTTTTAGTAAGTAGATGTGAAAAGGTAAATGTTTTAGTTACAGGTTGTATGAAAGGATTGCGGTTTGCTTGATGCAAAGACCATGCAATGAAAACGTTTGTTATTGAACAGAGAAATGCGTTTATGGTTTTTAAAAGTTCGAAAAAGAAATTTTGTCATTTTTGTTGTTGTTTTTTTTATGCAATCAGCTGATAATTTCGTTGATAGATTTGGGCCACCTGCAATACGTTTATGGTTGTTGATCTGCTGCAATATTTAGATACATCTATCTTTTCAATAACAAACAAAATACCTATAAAAGTAGTAAATAAAAAAAATATAAATAGATTCAGAAAACTTAATTTTGGTTGCTGAGGCGCAACTGAATAAACATTATCATTGACAACATTATACTAAAAAAGAGTTGAAAAAGTTATGGGACCGGGTTTGAACCTGCGACCTTCTGCACACCGGGCAGCAGCTTTTTTTTTCAACTGTTTCCTAATATAATTTGCTAAGCATAGCTAAATGCTATAAAATAAACAATAAGAAGCTTTTATATGGGTTGGACTCGCAGACTAACCTTTTGGATTGGTCCAAATGGCACCAGAAATAGAGGCAGACCAATTACCAGATGGGCAGACGACTTAGTACAAGTGGCTGGTCCACAATGGATGAGTAGAGCAAAAGACAGAGACGCTTGGAAATCTCTAGAGGAGGCCTTCACCATCGAGAAATGAGGGGTTCTTACTACCAGCGAAATGCAAAAACTTATATTAATTAGTGTTTATTTATAAGAATAGTTATTTAACGTATTTTGTAATTAATTTAAGTTTATTTTAGTAAGAAATAAAAGGTTTTTTTTTTTTTTTTATTAATTACATATCTTGCAGAGCATTTTCCGACCACTTCTGGTTGCCTGATTGAGCTCAAAATCGGCATACTTTTGTAATTCCGGTGGCAATGCAATAATATGATAGAAATGGTCTGATTATACCGCCATGAGTGTCGTCACGAAACTTTGCAAAATTATTCAGTTTTTATGATAATACACTAATGTAATGGGAACGGCCTGATGCTGCAGCCAAGAGTCTCTCATAAGGGAACGCCTCGACCCTTAGGAGCTTAGATAAATAAAGCTTTAAAAACTATTCTATCAGACAAATATATCTTTAGATTAAGTGCTTGATATACGATTTAAAATAAAATATGAATTAAAAAATAACTTTTTAAAACAAGCTTTTATTTTGATTGTACTTAAAAGGTGATATTTAAGTTATGGATTAAATTATCGGTTGAAGACTTTTTTTCACTTTTTAAGTACAATCGGTACATCGTACAAAAAATATTATAAAACAAATATAATTATTAAACCAGAAGTCTACATGAAAAAAAACCTTTCTCTAACTTCCCACAAATAAACGTTCTCATTATAATTTTAAAAGATCCTCAGTCGTGATCATCGCGAGCATAATGCGGGGGCGCTGCAACTCGTTGATAAATCATTGTGACGCTTCTTGGGCCCCATCGGATGGTGATTGATGGAGCTCTAAGGGCCCGGTTATCGACTCTTTAGGGCCCCAGCGTAACACGGTAATGATGGCCACTGATGAGCTTGAACTGCTGTCACTTGGAGTCAAGTACTCCAAGTTAACCTTAACTTTTACTGTTGGGTTCTAGCAAATTAAAGATATATTCTCCAGTAAATATATAAGTTTTATTGAGATCAAAGTTTGCACATTGGCACGGGAAGAGAAGTGACAGATCAAAGAGCGGGAAAAGTCCAGCGCTACTAGTGGCTTAAACTAGAACTAATCATAAGGTTGCGTTCCAATTACAACATTTACCTACCCTTAGTTTTATCGATGGAGGTATAATTAGAGATTAATTAGAATTTTGGGTGTACGGTTGGCGTAGTGGTTGAAGTGGTCGCCTCGCCGTTTTCAACTGCGCTGGTGTTGTGGGTTCGACCACACCACACGGGACAAATCTTTGTGAGATCCTCAATCTCTGGGTGTTCTTTGTGTGTGTGAAATGTATGTACCTATGTGAACACCCCTGCAACACAGGAGTTATTACTAGTGCGGGTGTCGTTTAAAAAAAATAATTAAGAAAGCCTTGTAAGAAGTCAGTTTTGAATAATAATAGTTGTTAAAGACAGTTCAAGGGAGAAAACATTGCATATGATTCGGGCTGTGTCGGTGAGGTTAGTTAAACCATGAAATTATTTGCAGAACCAAATAAATGGCTTTTAATACAAGTAAAGCTATGTCACTGCAATTTCTAGGTCTAAAATAACGCTTTTAAGATAAAAGTATAAGCTTGTTTCGTTAGCTACACACTTCATAAACACAGTTTTTATATTTTTTATATCTTTTTGTATGTTTATGATGCTCGTGTTTTAATTCTCAGTCAAGCAAAGGCAATCAAACCGTTTACGATCAGCAAAAAGTCTGGATTGAGTAATCATGTAGTTTCGACATGTTAATCGTAAAAATAATGTTGTTTGAGCTAATCTCCGTCAGCATTGTTACACGCCAACATTTACTTTTATCGATAAGATTTTTTGTATAAATTTTATTAATCGTTAATAAATTTTTATTTCATCGATTCGCCACGCTCATAACGAAGCGTACAGAATCTATTATTTGGAATTAACTTTATTGTATAAAATCACCCATCGTTTAGTTAACAATTCGACACGAATTTGAAACATTCGCGACGTCGGAATATTATAATCGAATCGCACGCGCAAATAATACCTTATTTGGTTGCTAACACCGCCTTGCGCTTTGAAATTTAATTAAAAAAAATATTATTATAAGGCGTCCAGGCGGTTAGAATTTATTTTAAGTCACCTTTTCTAAGCAAAGAGTACAATATCCGACAGATCCACTGACACTCTGATAGTTGTGGGCATATTATGAGTTGATCCAGTTCACCAAATTAACTGCATTTTATATTGTTTATTTCTTGCTACACCCTTTCGAACATGGCGATTGACAGATATTGACGGATAGCCATGAAGATAGTAATTCAATAAAAACTGCAAAGCGGTAGAACAAAGCGTGCACTATCCTGCATCGATTGTCGGGCGCCCGTTATCAGAATCGATTCAGATGCATGGATAGCATCGTGATCGGGCATATCGATTAATTACGAGAATTGATTAGGAGTGGGCGTGGCGCAGCTAACGAGACCAGCCGATTTCGTGTTTGTTTAATTACTTTGGAGTCCGCCTCCAACGAAGAAACCCTCAGTACTTTGTTAGGCTTCTGGTCTTCGGATAAATTATTGTGGATATGATTGCTCCCTTGTATGTGTAAATACGGTTAATACTTATTACTCGATGATCGGTAAATCGATTTCTTATTCAATTATAATTATAGTGATTGCATTTAATAACCGGTCGGCATCGATTACGCTGCGAAGTCTTGAGTTTCTATTTAGATAAATATAATATTATTTTTAGAAAACGTACAATACACGGAAACGTCATTAAGGAATTTGCACAACAATTGCTTGCCCTTTTTTTTAAACAACAGTAATATGTTGTGTAATTACTGAATAAAGTAATTACTACGAAGCCAACCACTATCATTTGTGCATTTTTTTGGAGAGGGTTGACTATTTCGTGATCATATATATTAAAAGCTAAAAGGAATGCAGGCATTCGCATTCCTCAATATATCAATTCGGATTCGCTCTTCTTCTATATAATTACAACGCCCTTCCCTCAGCTTGGTAGAATTCAGTCGTAACGATAATGGGCTGTCACAACAGAAGGCTTCCCACGAGCAATTCTAGGAGGTCACAAAACATACAAAAATGTTGTTTTCTCTCTTACTTTTTGTGTGAATTCATAATTAGATTTGGCGAGGTTCAACCCAGCACGGCAACCGAGGGTTAGCGCAAGTTATATGAGGTCTGAAGGTTCACGAATACCGTTGAATCCAGAGGCCAGTTTAACGCTTTCTTTATAGCCTCAGGTCAGAGGACAACTCATGACCATGATAATATTCTCATTCATGATTCGTACGTGATTATTTTTTTTTGCTTTGGTTGGTGTATGTTACGCAAGTCCACTTATTAACTAAAGGATCACAAAAAGTAACAAGCGGATCTGACAATAGCGAGTGATGATTTTCATGAATTTTAGCGATTGTAGAGCCCTTGCGATCGAGCTCGAGGGCGAAAGCAAAACTGTCTCACCTCTATCCTGCCGCCTAATAGTAGAGCACTACAGTGAGTGTGTTCCGTGTTGTTACATATTGCACAGATCACAAATAACTGCATCAATTATTGCCTTTGTCCAATGTATTAGGTAATTACGAAAAAAGTCTCACAGAAGACTGTTATTGTTTAATATTTCTTGACATCCTTATTGTGCATATCGATTAAAAGATTTACATCACATCACCACTTTTAAAACAGTTCGTCGCCAGTCGCTTCAGCTTATGCCTCAATCCACCCTATAATAAGAGGCTGTCGAGGGGCGTTCCCGGGTAGATGAGTTCGGGAGGATAAAAATTCGATTACAATTAAATTAACCCAACTGATATTTATTTTACATTAATAAGTATCTGATTTTGGAACTGGTGGTTTATAGTGGCATGTTATTTTTTATGCGGTCGTAAATTTTCATTGCTACACTGTTTATAAATTGATATGCTTTCCAAAAATATTAAAAAAAATGTTGATGTAAGCTTTCGAAGTATAATGTTATAGTGTTGATGAGGCCCAACCTTGTTCACCTCTACAGCCTTTTTTTAGGGTTCCGTAGTACCTACAAGAAACCCTTATACTGCTTTGCTATGTTCGTCCGACCGAAGCATAGCGTCGAAAATATTAGTGCTATAAAGCTGAAAATTTCGCATATATATGTTAACAATGTAAAAAAGTGGTACAATAAAATATTTAAAAAAAAACCCCTCCGTGTAAAGTAGAGATGTTTTTTTCAAGTCGCGTATCCCATAGTTTGGGTTAATGTTCGATAGGTATTTTAATAACAATGAGGGGTTGCTCTTGCCCTCCCCTTAATGCTTAACCGATCAGTTGAAAGATTTGAAAAAAATATGGTGGTAGTATATGTAATGAAATTTTAAGGAAAACTATAGCGGCAACGTTAACTTTATTAGTTCGAGAACTATAGAGGCCCAAATTGTAAAATGCAATAACTTGGATTAGTTCGTACATTTACCAAAAACTTTTCTTAATAATTACTTGTATGAAGATGTTACTTGTTTGATTCAGATAATAAAGCTCTTTTTTATCCAAATATGTTGGAATGACTAGCTACAGAACCCTATTGCGCGAGATCCAAAACGCACTTGGCCAGTTTAAATAATACCGAAAATCATAATCTATTCTTTAAATGATGGTTCAAATACTTAGGCCCAGTTTATTTGATCTTATTGGTAGGATAGACATGTCATGTGCTGTATAAATTTTATTATATTTTATTTGGCTGGCTATTCTAAAATTTATCTGGAACTCGTGAAGCGAAATTATATTACATCTTATTAACCCCACCGTTAATGTGTCTTACGTTGAATGCTACTAATATTTAGTAAATAAATTACGCACTTTGGTGCTAAAAAAGCTGGTGATCTTAAAAAGCTTCCATTGTAAGATGTCACTCCTAGCAGTGCTTGCTTATTGCATGCTTCATTCGACATAATGTAAATTGCTTCATTATCTACTGTATGAGATATGTATTTAACAATTAATTAATTATGAATTAAATATGCAGTTAATTCGTAGATGATTTAGCAATGTAACATTTAAATACTATCCAATGCTTGATGTGGTGGATTTTACTTGAGTTTTATAAAATAATCTTAACACACATTTAATTAAGTTGGTTAAGCTTAGCTTTTATTGAGCTACAACCAGCATAAGTAAGCTAAATGGGTAATTCAATTTTGAACATTTTAACATTTTGTTTTAAAAGGGGCTAAGTAAACACATTGCGAAAATAATGATACGTATCAAACGTCTTTTTCGGGTAAATACCAAGTGGATATACTGTGACGGACGAATGTTAATGATACAGAGTTGTATATAGACAGACATCCTGAAGATAGACCAACGCAAACCATAAGTGTGAATTTTTACGATTTGGTGCACTCAATTAATGTGAAATAGTAGAATTAGGGCTGGATATGAGAATAAATATGACAAAATCTATGAGACTGCCTCGATGGTGTAGTGGTTAGCGTATACGCTTCTTACCGCGAGGTCTCAGGTTCGGTTCCCTGGTAGGGCAAAGAGTTATTTGTGGACTTTCCGTTAGCGAAGTTTCAAAATTCTCAATAGCAGCACGAAGTTGGAATTGTGCTCGGTAAATGGCGCCCTATCCTATGAGATCTAAACATAACAGGTGAAGTGTGGGTGTTGTACACCACTGCCACACCTTTCTGGGAAATACAGGCGTGATGTTATGTCATGTTATGTAAATATGAGATCTATTTTATAAGCAAGTACTGAAACACAAGCCTCGGCTTAGCTTGGGCACCAGTCTCCCACAATAACGAATTTACTGTACTGTACTTACCCATATTGGTTTTCATTAGCAAACCATATACCAAGTTCCGCTATTCCAAAGAACCAAAATTCTATTAGTTTATAATTAGGTACAGCCGATTTCACTGATTACAGCAAAACAGAAAGTAGCCATAAAAATCTACGAAATTAAAAACTAATAAACGTGACTCACGGCTTTCTTTCAATCAAACGTTAAATCATGAGATAATTGAATTTCTGATTAATGGTTAATCACAAACCAATCGGATTCGTCCCACGCACGACCCACGGAGGTACCCGACGGTTTCCGATGATACCCAAAGTAATTGCAGTTATTGAATTACATTTTAATTAAATTCGATTATGTAATTAATGTTCCCGCCATTGTTAAGTCGGCCATGATGGATGGCTTGACCTGCCAACGGTTAGTTGCTATATTTTTCAACTTTTGACATGTAATAAGATATTGATTGATGAAAGTGAACGTTGAAAGGCGAACATTATTTCTCTTACCGATGCTTAGTTTATTGAATGACTTGAGATGTATTATTATTACTGTACTGCTTGATCGAATTTGGTGCGCTACTTGAATACGCATGGTGGTCGGTAATCGAGATTTTGATTCGAATGGTTATCGATTATGCAAGTGTTTGTTATAAATCGGTTCATTTGGTATTCAATTGCTTTCGGTAGATCAAATAAAACATTTAAGAAGTTGTATAATAAGCAGTAGTGGTTCCAAAAAGCATAGTTAGAGTAGGTCGGTTATGTATGACTGGCTAGGTACTATTTTATATAATATTAAAGTTGTAAAATTGAGAATCCAGCAGGACTCAAACCTGCACCCCCTGGGTAAACGCCCCAGGTGCTTTACCAATTCAGTCATGGATTTGATTGGTTTTAGCACCATTAGCACCTATGGGGTAAGTGATAAGTCACTGAGTCATCAAGGTATATATACCTATGACGCTGGCACAAAAAGAGTTGAGAAATTTTGAGTCTAGCAGCATACGAATCCATGGCTGAATTGCCAAAGCACCTGAGGCTTTTACCCAGGGGAAGCAGGTTCGAGTCGTGCTGGATTCTTAATTTTTAACCTAATATAACGTAACATACAAAAATGCATAGTAAAGCTATAATTTACATTAAAATATTATAGGTACCTACTATTTGTTTAGATAATGCAGTAGGTAGCTTAAGTACCAAAAATATAATTTAGGAATACCCCTAGCGCATTCTCTGATGATTCCCGGTAAATGCTCAATATTATTTAAATTGTCAACAATAGAAAAGATAACACCAAACAATGACGGGAAAATCATCTAGTAGTTGTATTTGTTAGAATAATTTTAACAGTCCTTTCACATATTATTATAATGCGTCACCATAACTCTTCCTTATTGAATAATTTATTTCAGGTAGCCATTGCACCACCGGACTACAACACGCCGCTTCATGAATCATGATAGATAGATATTTCTTAAATACGCACGAAGCGCTTCGCTCCATTCATTATGTGAACTGCTAGAGAATGGAACGCCCCGTCTGAGTCTTTGTTTCCGCATAAGTACGATCTGAGTGTCTTCAAAGCAAGAGTAAATAGGTATCTCATCAGGTAAGCGTGCTCCACCGTAGACCGCATCACCACTTACTATCAGGTAAGATCGTGGTCAAACGCATGACTGTCCACCATAAAAAGGTTTTTCTTTGTCTGGTCATGGATCAATAACTGTCGGATCTTCTTCACTTTCCCAAACCTGAAAGTTTCTCGACACGTGGTCCTATTTAGAGAAAAGATGAAGATAAGACCTAAAGATAAGTCTCTATGTCGTTTAAATCATAGTCAGTCTGTAAAAGTGGTGGAACTGTTAAAACCATTAGGCTACTATTTGGTGTTTCTATGTACTGGGTGGCGCAAAAGTAGTGGCACTAAAGAAAATACTTTTTTTTTTTTTATATGACATTTTCTGTCATTCTGTTGTTGAAAATTGTGTAGTGAACAAATGTAAAATACACTGAAAATAAACATGGACCGTTTTACTCCCCAAGAACGTGGAATAATTGTGTCAATGTTCTTACGGAATAATTCATCAGTGATAAGAACACAACGTGAATTTCGTCGACGATTTCCCCACCGTCCGGCACCGATTGGTCGCACAATTCGACGCTTTGCCACACGCCTTGAAGCAACTGGCTCAACATTGGATAGACCTAAGTCTGGGAGACTAAGAACAGGCCGTTCAGCTGAAAATATCGATGCTGTGCGCGAAGATGTGGAAGAGTGTCCAGAAACATCAACGAGGCGACGTGCCACGCAATTGGGCATTTCCAGACGGACCCTGCAGCGTATTTTGGTGAAAGACTTAAAGATGTTCCCGTATAAAACTCAAATGACTCATCAGCTGCTGCCTGCTGACCACCGAGCTCGTCTAGATTACTGCCAGCGCGTCATAAACCTCAACCTTGAAGAGGATGATTTTCCTTCAAAATTGGTTATGAGTGACGAAGCGCATTTCCATCTCTCAGGGCATGTCAATAAGCAGAATACTCGGTTCTGGGGCACTGATAATCCGCGCATTATTCAAGAAACACCTCTACACCCACTAAAAGTTACTGTATGGTGTGGCATCTGTGTTGACAGAGTGATCGGACCCTATTTTTTCGAAGACGCTGGAGGCAATGCGATAACTGTCACTGGAGAACGCTACAGAACCATGTTACGTGAGTTTTTGATACCCAGTTTGGACGAATTGGGGCTGGAGCACATCTGGTTTCAACAAGACGGCGCTACGGCACACACAGCGCGCGACACTATGGACTTAGTGAGGGACGCTTTTCCAGACCGAGTTATCTCTCGTTTTGGCGATTTGCCTTGGCCTGCAAGATCACCCGATCTGACCAGTCCAGACTTCTTTCTTTGGGGTTTTTTGAAATCTCGGGTGTATGTGAACAAGCCACAGACTCTCGCAGCTCTAAAAGAAAACATTCGTCAAGAAATAACGAACATATCGCAGGAAGTGTTACGGCAAGTTATGCAAAATGTCATAAATAGGGCTCAAATGTGTATCAACTCTGGAGGTCACCATTTAAAAGACATCATCTTTAAATCCTAATGGTACAAAATTTAATGGCACAAATATACATTTAAAAAAATCTAAATCTAGTTTTCTAATTTAGAAAAAATGTTATAGCTGAACCAAATAGGGTCTTTACTTTTGCGCCACCCAGTATAATAAGTATTTATTTACAAAATAAAAGTATATAATAATATGTATTAGTATCAGTTATTCCAGTACCCATAATACAAACTCTGCTTAGTTTGGGACTATATAGTGTTGTGTGTAAGTTGTGAGAAATTTATTATTTATTATTATTATTTATTATATAAAAATGGTTCCTCATCCACAATGTATAAAATCATCTTTCATTCTTTAACTGAGTAGGGATAGTTTCATAGTTTTTGTTAGCTTATAGCTTTATGGTCTTCGTGAAGTCTGTAAATCACATTGCTTACGAACAATTTTTTCAGACTTCTTGTTGCTACTTGCAGGGAAAACTTCTTGGTATTTTTAATCGTGTTAAATCTGGTACTTTATAAGCAGACAATTTATGATAGCGCTCTTTTGCCACTTTGATGAAGAATTGTGAAGCCTTTTATGTACCAGCTCACAAACATAAGCCAAAAACTAACTACTTAGGTACATTTTGTATAGGTACTCCATAAATTAAACTCAACATGAACGGAAAAACCAAAATGTAAGTAGTGAGTTTCGATATAATACAGACGGTGAGATTCCAGAATAAAAATACCTTTAAAAGTTTTATATTTTGTTTATTTTTTACAAGATAATCCATAATTATTGTTTTAACAAACAGTAGAAGCATAGACATTGTGGTTTGTGCAGCTTTTCTTTTTTTCATATACGTTGCGGTTTACAATCCTCTTTGGTGCAACTTATAACATACTCTTTAAAAAAAAAAATACAGGAATGTGACAATTTATGGGATGACCGCACCATAGAGTTTCAGCTTGCATTTTTTATTTACCACAATATGTATATTGATAATTCAATGGTATTATTACGACATGGACAAGACAATTTTGATGATGTATACCTACTTTAATAGATAACATGGTCTCGTAGGATAGAATAATATAGCCAATAGATTTGATTATCACAATTAACATAATAATATATACAGATTAAAACCACGTATCTGTCCATAACATAGTAAAGCTTTTCTAAAAATCATAAAACTTAAAAAACAGTTTTAACTTTTACATCAAATAAAAAACGAATAAAATGGATATTAATTAAATTTTCTTCGAACTCCACTGTCATGGCACGTAACCATGCTAAATAGAAACAAATGATGTTTTGAAAACCCACACACGCAAGCTTTTTATTGTTTTAATTATTACACTTTTATATATTATAGCCACAAAGAAAAATGCAAGCTGAATTAATCATGTCGGTCATCATTTTCACAAAATTCAA
The DNA here is from genome assembly GCA_905147285.1 of Hypena proboscidalis. Classification (NCBI taxonomy): domain Eukaryota; kingdom Metazoa; phylum Arthropoda; class Insecta; order Lepidoptera; family Erebidae; genus Hypena; species Hypena proboscidalis. The sequence goes on along the minus strand of LR990130.1, from coordinate 18,724,706 downwards.
CATATCGAGCTAAAGCCACCAATTCTACACACAAATCATAAACAATCCAAGCAATCTCTCAAAACTGTACAAAATAATAATTTAGGAAACTTTTTATACAAAAAAACCAAGGAGAAAATTGTATGGAAAATTTCAACAAGAAATTTTCTTTTAACCCCATTTGGTCATTGTTTATTCCTGAGCTAATGAAATAAGCAATGTTTATTTTTCTGTTAGACAATAAATGAACGAGATTTGTATAACTAAATTATTGTTTAAATAATCAACTTAAGTAGACTTAGGTTCCATTTTACCAACTACAAGGCAATATATGATATTAAAATGCCGTCAAAATGTTCGCGCTTGCTTTAACCACGATTAGTTTCGTTGGTAAAATAAGCCCTTGGTGCCTGTTTTTTTTAACCACTGGTGATATGTAATATGATAATAATATTTCTAGCATTACAGATATTATATTTACATCGAGAATAAATACTGGTATAGTAACTTGTCTTATTGTCTGTTTTTTTTGCTTCTAGGCTGTAACACTCCTAAAGGCACAGGAAAGGCATAGACTTCCTTAGGTTATTTAAACTTAAAAATACTTATCACCTACAATAAATAACAATAAGGCCTATATTGGACGGATTTGAAGTAACTACAGGAATCTTACAACTTATTAACATAATAATGTACTAATATTTACTAAAATAGTTATCTTACACGGCTTTCTTGCCAAAACACCATTGTATTACAAAACGAAGACTTATACGTCTTTTTAGTATAGAACAGAGTTTAACACTGAACCCGGTTCTCGATATCTTTCTCTCTCTCTCATTTAATGTTTGAACGAGACAGAGAGATCCAAGTTCCAAGTTTAGTGTCAAACTCAGGCCAGTGACATTGCCTCTTACTAAGGTACGATATATTTCAGACACACTAACTTGAATAACCCAAATACCCCCTCTAAATGTAAGCGGCAATGGACGTGTGTTTAATACAGGGCAGCAATTTATTATCATCTAATTATGGAATGTTAAATCAACTGATCCAATTTACATTAATGTGATCCTGATTTGAGGCAAATATTCATAATATGTATACGTTATTTGTGATATTATATAAGTACTGTATGTCCTTTATTTAGTTTTGCCTCTAACACTTAGCATTTCAACTATGGTTAAATAAGTAGGTACTATGTATGAGCATTGCTTCAATTTAGATCTTCAAAATATCAAAACCGAAAGTCCCGAACTTATATTTTAATGTACGAACGACACAAAATCAACTGAACCTCACTTCAAAGATACGTTGACCAGTCAGGCGTTGTAGATTTTCTTTCAAATATTATATGGGCATGTTGCTTTTGAAATTACTCGCGTCTTCCAAACATTTCGCGTCTTTCACTCACTGGTCTTCAATTAATGTTGGTGAGATAACTTCTAAACAGGTTCAAAGATCAAAATGCAAAAATATGTATTTGAAGAAGTGTTAAGCTCTGTTGTTTCCTGTAACACTTTCTGTCTCAAACTAAATCGTCCATGTAGGTTCTGTACCAACACCATTCATTTTAGGAAACAAGATTCGATCTCCACACCGGAGCGTACCACCTCAACTAATCAGGTCTGGGTGGTGCCGCTGTCTCAGGATTTCCAGCCTCAATTCATGTTCTCTTGCTGCCATTCTTAGAGCAGCAATACTGGAACTTCGTCTTTCGATTTCTGGTGCAGAAGCTTGGGCTGGAGGGGATTCGCTGCCCGGGGATATAGGAGGTGAGACAGGGGGAGGGTCTGGGGACTGCCGAGGATGAGCCGCGAGGCCTGCGAGAAGAGTGTGGAAGGGCGGACTGGAGGTGTAGAGGGGGGTGCTGAAGAGTGGTGGCCGTGGTAGTGGAGCGCCGAGATATTGGCTCCCTAGGACCGGTGCCCCGGTGTACCTGATGACAATGGAAAATGGAAGATATGAGGGCAGGTATATATCATTCATATAAATTAAATTTATTGTTTTACCAGTAAATCCGTAAAAGAAGTTGCCAAATTTGAAAGACATCAATGATTCAGGATACTTCTTTTGCTCTACTTTTTAATTAGTGACACGTGGATTGAGTGTGGTCTTGTATTTAAACTTAAAATAATTATTATTGGTTAACGATATATTTGCCATACATTTTCAGTCATCCACAAGAAAAAAACAAAACCAAAAATGATATCAAAACGTAACTCACCTAAATGACGCCAGAGCATTAGCATCAAATGATTTTCGAAATCCAAAGCCCAGCTGTGAGAAGGGATTCGGCATGGACGCCACCACGGACGGCGGGGGTGCTCCTCCCGCAGCTCCAAGGTAAGGGTTGTAGGGGTGCGCTTGTGGACCCACCTTCTCCTGCTTGCGCCATTTCGCTCGACGGTTTTGGAACCACACCTGTAAAGACGAAATAGATTAGAATGGAAGATATTTATGAGGCAGAACGTTCATCAACGTCATCAGCTCTAATTTGAGATATGGATGTGCGGTCTGTTTAAAGACTTTTAATTTTTATATAATCCATGGCTTCATAACTATATACCAATCAGATAATAAAGCTAACCGCAAAGCCAGAAGCATTGGTCAAATTTAATCAGAAAAAAACATCAGTTTTTTAGGCTGTACATTATTTAAAGAACTTTTTTACTGAAGAAAATGAAAGTTTTATTTCGCTTGTGAAGGTTATCGATACAATGTCTCGAAGTCATGTCGAACATGTATTTTTGTGTGTTCTCATCCCTCGTACATCGCAAAAAGCAAGGACGTGACGTAAAATATGGGGGCTTCAACAGCAGTTTATTATATTATAACAACGATAAATTATTGTTCAACAGGCTCATGTATATTTCAACAGTTCTTCAGATGTCTGTCACAATTATTTATACAATGATCTCCGCAAGAAATGTTTCGTTACTTCTGAGTTAAGATATAACCTAGGATCTAATGAGCGTAGAATATATTGATGTGTTTCTTTGTGTATGTCCTTACGTCATAAGGCAAGGCATTCCCTACATGTTTTTGCGCAATATAAGAAATAAATAGGCACATAAAGGAGATATAGAGACGTTAGTTGCGTGTCACGAGTCGCACCTTATTTATTGCCCATTGAATGAGTGGCACTGCAAATAACATCATGTATCATCTATCGATACAATCGACATGAATTTACAAAATTACATCCTATGGCGTTATTAAATTTTAATTGCATCATTCAAACCTATACTCATCGTATATTACAGATATAAAAATCCATTTTCTCAACAAAAAACGCAACTTTGTAAGTTGTGTGCACCATTATCATCGTATGAAATATTTATGCAGTCATACAAAAATGTTAAGCCGAGTAAAAAATACTGTCACGAACCGTACCGCCATTATGTAAACTGTTATTTTTATGGCAATTTAAATTAATTCACTTATGATAAATGGTGTATTGTAAAAAATTAAGCGCGTTTCTGTAAATGTCGATGCGGTTTTAGCGGATGCTGTGATAAACAAGAAACGCTTTGTGTTTACGGTTGTGCTCAACACTGCAAAAAAGACTTTAATGTACTTTGGTACGGTTGAAATTAGGGTTGGGCAGTATGATCTATTAAGTTTACAATGGCCATTACGGATATGACTTCATACGCGGTGAGGCCGCGAATTTATAAATGTTGTAATTGGTCGAGCGGCAGGCATGCGGGTATGGCGGGCTCAGTGCAAAAAGGAACCGACGGGCCCAGGTGCCGTGTTTAATAGCTTAACAGAGTCGCGCATTAAGGTAATGACCACTTGCCTCGGCCAGCGCTGCGATCGGCGAGCAGAGCGCTAAAACAGCGCTCCAGGCCGATTCGGTGCCTTCGTGGAACTGCTTTGACAGATGGGCGTGTGAAATTCACAAACCTGGAGCTTCGAAACAAGAAGAGCCTCTGGCTTGCCGACACCGTGAAAACAAAGCCTCAATATAATCGCTTTTTAATCTTTTTTAAGACTACTCAATCACCGGTAGACTCTGCTTTAGCTCTCTGTATGTCATAATGGTAAACAGTGTACCAGGAAAGTGTGTGGTTGTAAAGCGTGTGCGTAAATGTAACCTTTTTAGCACAATTATTATTCACATATAAACCAGAAATGTTTTAATTGGTAACCTGTTTGATATTCTTGAAGTCAAATTAAGTTATTTACTTTTATTGAGGTAAATATATTTAGCTGCTTTAGATGCTGACACCTTTATAATGTCAACACACGTTCACACACCTCACTTTCAAACCAAAGCGCAATTTTAGTCCACCCCGCGTCATGATCGAATCAGCTGGTAATATTACAAGAAAATTGCTAATGACCTCATTTAATAAACAAGGGTTTGAAAAATACGCCACTATTACGCAAATGGATGGTAGCTTTTGATGGCGGGACTGCCATCATTTCTTGTGAGTTCCTACCAAAGGTGTTGCCACTCGATTGAAGGGACTACTTTATATTATAGCTTAGACACTTATTTTCCATCAAGCTGACAACTATGCATGTCCTCGCAGATAAATTGCAGTTTGAAAATATACGTATATTGAATACATCTCTACATTTTTTAACTTAAAATGTGAATTCATGCTTGTTCTATTTATTCTAGCTAAACAATTGTCTCAGTCCCATGATTCAATATTTGCGTATTATATCAAAATAATAGTAAAAAAATATAACAGAATATTGTGATAGTACGCTTTATGATTTTCTTATTTAATATTTAAACGAGGCATAGAGATCAACAACCGGGTTCAGCCTTGACCTGGGGCCGGTAAAGTTGGCTCTAAAGTGTTTCATTTGTGTTTTTGCACTTGCACTAGTCTACGTAGGACTTACGATATTAAACTTCTTACACGGAAGCTTGTTGAAACCGATGACGCGGCGATGTTTTTGACCTTCGACCAACAAGTTTTCGTCTTTCGATTTGGCGTATATGTTGACTAAATTATGTTTTACTGAAACTGTTTCATTGAAATAATTTATATTGGCGATTGTTTTAATTGTGTGTTATATTAATTATCATTTGGTTATGCTAATTATACAGATGTTTTACACAATTAAAAGTAAAACAATCTATTGTGTTAAAGATACGTGGGCCCAAGCAAACTGTTGCTTGAACCACAAGTAATAACTATATTTAAGTCCGCAACAATGTGTCGGACTTAAACACGGCAATTGTATACCAGCTACCTTCGAGAAAGTACTACACTTGTTCTTTAACCCTCAGTTAAGGCGAGGGCTGCTAAAACCAAGTTATTTTTAAGTGTTTTGTGCACATAAAGCATAAATGAAAATATTAAAAATAATAAAACTATAAAAGAAAGCTTGAGTGTCCGAAATCAGTGTCATGAGATCGAAAGGATTTTATAACTTCTTAAAGTTTGAATGTATTGTTAGTTTTATTTTTATTTTCCATTAGTAATAATATTATTTTTGTCAAAATAAATATGTTTCTTTCTTTCTTTCTTCTTCTTTCTTAAAGTATTTTCGAAGTAACTTAGCACAACTATTTTGACTACTTTTATAAGTCGGACACCCGCGTTATAACAACTGACCGTTTACTTTTTAATAAAAGACAATGAGCCACCGACACGTCATATGCACATTGAACTTTTATTTGTAAATTGCTGCAACACATATAATTTGTGTTGTCCCTTAAAAGGTGTTAAAGTTATTCGTGAGATGTCACATTACCGCCTTAGCTTTAACATAACTTTAACTGCCGCCATTTAAATAGTTGGCTAATAAGCGCGTATACTTTTAAATGGCTCTTGTTGCTTTTATCACGATAGTTTTTCTGCTTGCCTTATTACTTCAAAAAAAAAGGAAAAGGTCTAAATTTTTGTTTGTTCTTTCCTTCATAACTCGAAGAAGTCTGGACCGATTTTTTTTTAATGATGTTTCTAAACAATTCGATACCTTATAGAGATTACAATCTAGTCTAGATATAACATTAGAGACTCATGAGTAATTTAGTTTTGACCTAAACTACTAAATTAATTTATGCTAAGAATGTGTCCATTAACACCTATCTCTATTTTATCTGTCTCTTTTATCGATCCGATTTGAAAAAAATATTTTTTTGTTTAAACGAGTATACTTGCCATGTAATCCCATTTCATCAGGTCACGATCTGATGATGGAATTCTAGAGAAATCGAGAGCAAGCCTTACATTTTAAATGCTTCCATATTGTTTTTCGTGTATTACCTAAATCTACACGGATATTTGCATCTAGCAGTCAGCATTTACTGTTGCTAAGCTAAGCTGGAAGGTACAACTCCTCAATGATTAGGAGTACGGGGATAATTCTTTAAATATAAAGACAAATTTAGGCCGTATACTGTATGATTTCAAGTTATACACAGATGAGGCGAGACATTGAATATTTTAATTATTTTTACTGTTTAGTGCATTTTAGTTGGAATTTAAGTAGTTTTTTTTAACTGTCATTTTACTAGATTACATCCTTTGGTACACTGTTTTCAGAAGCTTAAAATTAGTAGAAAGAGCCTCCATTATCTTTGAGCTTATTGTTGGCCCTTGAAGTTTGGCCTTGACGTTGGGAGCGAATTGCACCTGGTTCGAACAAAGTATATGTGAGAATGTGAGAATGTAAGGGCTTCTGTGCCAGTAATGTCTTAGTACAAATAATTGATTGAATTATTATGTCTTAGCTAAGAAAATATTCGTAATACTTCCAATCGAATTGTGTTCTTTTTGTTCACATTAGTGTATTGACTTGACAACTAAGTCACAGTATAAATATGTACAAACAGTACGGAAACTGCCTACAAACGTGCGAAACGGCACGCACACATAAACATGCACACCGACGAGACGCCTAGGCGGTTGTCGCGGTGTTCTCAGTAGCGAGTGCCGCTTAGGGGTCTCGTCGGTGTGCATGTTTATGTGTGCGTGCCGTTTCGCACGTTTGTAGGCAGTTTCCGTACTGTTTGTACATATTTATACTGTGACTAAGTGTCCATTTCATCAACGTGTTAAACTCATGTTTAGCGCTTAGCTACAGCTTTCGATCTCTGTCCCGTGCGAGCATAAAATGATAGATAGAGACAGTAGTGGATTTACCAGCAGGCTGAGTAGGCTGGAGCCTAGAGCGGCAGATTTTTGGGGCGGCAAATTTGGGGACCGTATAAATTTATGTTTTTTGTTATAGAATTTTACATTACTCACGTTTAATTTTTGGATCGTAAAAATAATCTAGAACTTGACAATTGTAGAGCAAGGGCCACATTCCGCCACTGGATAGAGAGAGATGCAAATATAGGTTCCGTTAAAACTATTGATTAAGAAGTTCCGTGAAATAAGCTCTTACTGTTCTTACTGACGTATCGTACGTAGAGCCGCTATCTAATAAATATGCATTCTATTTGCATACATTTTCAGCAATAAGTCATATTATTACTTACTGAAACATGACGATAATTAAGTGCTGATAATCTTAAAACACAGACAGGTTGAGAATTCACATTCCTACACTACCTGAGATCTTTTACTGATAGTAAGGGTGGATTCCACCTTAATCTTCGGTGTTTTTAAACCCGTATTCTCTATTTATTTCTCTCTTTCTCTTATTCAATGTTTGAGCAGGACACAGAAATTGAAACCTGTAGCTTAGCTTTAACTTGAGTTAAACAAGTTGGCGAAATCGGCTTATAGTGTTGTACATGCCTTTATGTTAATTAGCACCAGGCTGCCACAAAAACTAGTCTATGAAAAGCTGGTTCCTTTTATGTTTATTTTATCATATCATTTAATTACTACTTTGCGAGTTCTGAAGGTTTTGCATCCATTAATTATGCCCTTGTATAAAAGCAATGTCGCAAGTAAATTAATTCCATGAATTAACTTCAACATCTGTTATGAATCGCATTACCAGTTCGAATCGATCCATTGTATGATTCGATTACTTTATCGGAACACTAATTTGTATTCGATGTATCGAGTGATCGCTCGATGGCAAAATAAACCCTTGCGACGAGTAAGTGTGGGGTTTGTCCTGTTATTAAAAATGGAGAATGTGAAGTGCGAAAATTTTAGGTGGATGCGGCAATGCTTCAAATTACTGTAATTTTACAGTTCATTGTGATTTGCATGTTTAAATTAAAAAAGTGTATTTTTATTTTTTCGTCGTTGACAACTTATTCAACTCCTTGCAAAAGTTTTCTTTTTTTAATGGTCACTTCTCAAAATACTGTCTTGCGATAAGCCATTGAAGTATGTAAAGTCTACAAGTGTGTTTTATATAATATTAAAGTTGAAAAATTAAGAATCCAGCAGAACTCGAACCTGCACCTCCTGGGTATACGCCCCAAGTGCTTTGCCAATTCAGCTATGGATTCGTATGTTGCTAGACTCGAAATTTCTCAACTCTTTTGTGCCAGCTAAAATTTGCTTTAAAATATTACAAGTATCTACTAGTGTGTGTTTTCAAACCTAACCCTTTTTTAAATCAGCTACAATTTTATTGATCGATCAGTATAATAAAGTTACCATAACAATAAAATATTGAACAACTGTGTTAATATTATGACTATTATTAAATTAACTGGATTTAGGCGTTTATTGAATGACAAAAGCGACTCATGAGTGTGGTAATTGAATTGTATTACACCCTGGTTATTTGTAGATATTAATTTATGTGTATTTTAATTTTGTTACAGTCATGTTATGTGAATGTTTTACATAACATATCTTTCATTCACTTTATGGCTATTATGTATGCAAACGAGTGAGTAAAAAGTCATAAAAATTAAAAACCAAGCCGTCCCCACAGGGGGCGAACGATAACGAATTACTATTTAATAATTAGGTAATTATGTGTTAGTATAAATTAATACATTAATATTATAGTAAAGCGTTATTTACACAAGCAGCGATAGCCGAGTGGTAGACCGGAGGACTGCGAAGTTAAAGGTCTCGGGTTCGAAACCACGGCACACACCTCTCGTCTTTTCAAAGATATGTGTGTCTATCTTATAAATTATCGCTCGCTAACGGTGAAGGAAAACATCGTGAGGAAACCTACATGCCTGAGAGTGCCTAATAAGTGCATATACCTAATACGTGAAGTTTACCAATCCGCACTTGGGCAGCGTGGTGGACTATGGCCTAACCCTTCTCATCATGAGAAGAGGCCCGAGCCCAGCAGTGGGACATGTATTAGATACAGAGCTGCTATATATTATTTACACTGAGGTTATGAGGTTATGGCGGCTATGGCGCACGTCTCGATCTTGAGACAAACTAGTACAACTCTCATATTTGTGCTGCTGTTTGTCGAAGATGTTTTAGATGGGCTGCCTAATTTGAGTACCGCTTTTCCACTTTTAAATTGTAAAGCTTTATTTGCACCGAGAAATTGTAATGCGACGTTATGACGCACGTATCGTTGTTAATACAGTTTTAATCGTTTCGTTACTAATGTTTGTGCAGCTGCAGTAACTGCAATGTGTCATGTGATATGGTGGAATTAGTGTTGCTAAATTTGAGGTTGTCAAATATTTGTTGCTGGAAATATATCTAATGGATTCTTAAATTGTTTTATGTAAATACTTTGCTGTTTTGTGGTAGATTCTTGAATTTTGTTAATAGAGTACAGCCTATAGAGTAGAGCCTAGAGCCTAGAGCTAAGATATGCTTTTCGACGAGATGTTGATTTTAGTAGATGCTATGCTATGGTGTCTCTTAGGGCTAGCATGAAGATGATATCCGCACCAATATGTCATGATTCATAATGTGGTTACATCAGTCACGTCTGTGAGTGTGGTGTAGTGGTTTAAGCGGTCGCCTCGACGCTCTTCACTGTGTTGGTGTTGTGAGTTGGGTGTGGTGGGACAAATCTTTGTGTGCTTTGCAAGGATTTGTTCTGAGACTGGGTGTGCTAGTACGAGTGAATGTGTATATTTGGTAATTGGGACCATTTATATGACGATTCTAAGTACTTTGTGAAATCTAAGGAATAAAGATATTTTCATATCATTGGGTAGTGTAATTGCTTCTGGCGTTCTATCTAATGCAAAAAATCCAAGTTTATTTATTTATTTTATTTATCAGTGTAACTCAACCTTTACAATACAATCTGTATGTGCATGTATAATTGAAGTTAGCATGGGCTTAAGAATATGAAGCAATATATAAATATCCAACCCCATGATATGGAATATTTAAAAGATTTAGCCATCTTTTATCGGTTTTAGTTATATATGACTGTTAATGACGATTTTATTGCTGAAGCTTATGGGCGTAGGTATGGAAAATTGGGTTACATTATGCATATCATAAATGTTAATCTACATCTGATTGTCATACAAACTCGTGATTCACATGTCTGTTTGAAATAAAAATAAAATGTTCTATTGATTTAGTTTAGACAGTACAAAATATTTCTTTATTTATTTTTACTATCTCTACTACTAATTCGAATAGGAGAAGAATTACTATTACCGAACTTTATATAAAGAATAGAATAGAATAGAATAGAGTCTTTATTTGCAATAAAATGTGGTAGGTACATAAGATATTATAAATATGATTAGCGATCAACACATCTTTGTCTAATAATTTTGACATGCAAATAGTAATACAATAATTCTTAAAACTAAAGGTACATTGTTTTCTTTCTAATGTCTTGTTAAATGTAGACTGCATGGTTCTAAAGTAGAAAGAAGAAAATGGTTGTTTATTACAGAACAGTTTCAACGAACACAAACAATACATTCCAACACAGTACTTATCTGGCTCATACAGTAAGTTTTCTCAGAGAAAATTTACGTTTCCATACAAATCTTGCTACAGGATGGAAGTAAGTGAGAGGTATCAAACAACTGACAGAAATGACATGAGGAACTGCATTTCCATAACTGTTTATGAGGTAATAACTAATAACATTCTGCGAACGAGAAAGAACAGCCAGTTAACTTATTATCCCGACAGCCTGTCGCTACTTAGTATTACTTAGCTCAAATTACCGTATTTAGGTTCCTCGTATTACCTACTGCTACGTATTACTTACACGAAAGCCCGCTTGGACTAACGGTGGAATAGACATGATAAATAATTTTAATTTCTGTGTGTAATCGAAATAACTCTCGATATTTGAAACATCGTTGAAAGAATTGCTTTGTTAACACGTAAACTGCCTGAGATAATAAGATTTTAAATTCACATTAATAAGAGACTCGTTCAAGCACTCAAAACCAATTGCTACATAAGCACGCTTATGTATTTTGTATGTGAAGTTAGGATATTTTTTAAATAGCTATATGAAATACTGCATTTATGAAAATGGTTTTATTGCCAAAGTTGCTGTAATTTGTGTGGGTAATTTATTGATATCAAAATTAAAATTTTAAGTGTTTCCAAACTATCTTTTTGTATACGGATTGGTTCAAATATTTTCATTTAAATTCTAAGTTATTATTTACGAACTAGAAGTCCATCCTTTCTTTAGTTTTTTTTTCAATGACATATTGTGTTATATATTTAGTGTTTTTTTCCTTCTATTATTATTATACTTTGACCATTCCTTTATTTTCTTTTTGACAGATCACGTCTATGAATTACCGTTTTTTTGTCAGATTAATGTACTACAATAATAATGTACTTTATTGACAAGCGACACTCATTATGAAAAAGAATAATTTGACTTTTTTTTGTGTATTGTCTGTATTTTTTATAAAAAAAGAATATAATAATAGTATCATGATTCTATGAATAATTATTTGCAAGAAATTAAGTCGAAATCTTGGAATGACATATCAAAATGTAAACAAAGGTAACTAGGACACCGTCATAGACTAAGTATGTGACATTATTATTATATTATTATTTTGTATATTTATTTCATCTAATAAAAACTACTAATAAACGAATAATTAATAATAAACTAAAACCATTTCGATGTAATTAATCGATTGAAAGTTATTCTTAGACAACATCTATTATGATTTCAAATCGAATCAGTAACGTGTGAAGGCATCCCTAAATGTAATCTGTCAAAAAGAAAAGGAATGGACAGAGTATAGTCTCAATCTTCAACAAAAATATTTTATAGTGCCACATCCTCGAGCACTCTACATTCTTAATCTGCGGCACGTACTTTATTATAGTTATCACTGATTCTGCGTCTCTCGATGCTCTGACTGATTGAAGGTTACAGACAACAGTACTGACTACAGAGCAACGGAATTAGTGGTTACTTGCTTTTATAAGAGAATGTGCACAGCCATGAGAAAATGTATCAACACGTTAATACAAATAAATTAAATTGAAGTGTCTGTTTTTAATGTCAAACTATGTTTTTTTCATTTTGCACGATTGCAATTTTTGTTTGTCTATCTGTCTGTTTGTATCGCCTAATCTTCTAATCGGCTTGACAAATTTTGATAAAATTTTAGATGCAGGTAACTGACTATAAGGATCGCAACATAGGCTACATTATATTGATGTACCACGCAGATGAAATTGAGGGTGAAAGTTAGTTTGTTTGTTTGTTAGCGATAATCTCGGGAACTACTGACCAGATAGACATTTTCCTATTGTAAATAATTGCTTGTTAATTACCTAGTAATTTGTTAATTATTATTACGTTATTTTATATAGTACTTCATCTAAATGGTAACTTTAATATATTATAAATAAACTTAAATAAATGTGTTGACGACCGGATGGCGGCGTGGGTACCTGCCTGCGACGCCGAGGTCGTGGGTTCGATTTCCACTTAAGACAAATCTTTGTGTGCATGAACATGGGGGTTTGTCTTAGTCTGGGTGTTTCTATGTATAATAAGTATGTATTTACAAAAGAAAAGTATATATATATGTATTAGTATCAGTTATTCTAGTACCCATATTACAAGCTCTGCTTAGTTTGGGAGTAGATGGCGTTGTGTGTGAGTTGTGAAATATTTATTATTTATTATTATTATTATAACAATTACCTAGTGGTTCAATAAGTTGCGATCCTGTCATTAATATAATTTTCAGTGCATATGACTTAATGTTATATTAATTTCACGATAAAGAATACATTAACGAATGTTTAGCATTTAAATTGGAAAATAATGTGGCGGTATCCGCACATAATAAAATTAAATGTCACGTGACCGCGAGTGCTGAATCGCGATATCGAAATGTTCACAGCAAGTGAATATATATACCACTTCCAAAACACTACCGTTGGACAGCTGTCCGCCAGGCAATACCACCGAGCCTGGTCGGAGGGTCCTCCCTTTGTGGTGGAGGAACATCACACCCTGTTCCTCTACATTGGTGACCCCGACGTGATCAGAACACGCAGAATCACCCCCACTCACTGGGGAATCTCACCGCTCCACCGCGCACCTCGACTCACTGAGGAATTAGCGGCACACAGTCTCGACTCACTGTAGACTCAGCGGAATTCAGTTCCGACTCACTGGAACTCTCATCGACCTCCGGTCTTGGAGGGGAGTGATGTGGCGGTATCCGCACATAATAAAATTAAATGTCACGTGACCGCGAGTGCTGAATCGCGATATCGAAATGTTCACAGCAAGTGAATATATATACCACTTCCAATACACTACCGTTGGACAGCTGTCCGCCAGGCAATACCACCGAGCCTGGTCGGAGGGTCCTCCCTTTGTGGTGGAGGAACATCACACCCTGTTCCTCTACAAATAACTTTTTGTTATATAGGTTATGATTTAGCCCAGTAATTAGGTTAAGGGGTTTTTTGACTTCACACATCTCTCGCGAATGCAGTTTTACAAAGTTCTGAAGAAAATTTGTTAACACGTATACTATAATAATATTTCATTTTATTTCATACTATTGGAAACCCAACAGCAGGTCATATAATTTGATGTACATGAATTCTATGTAACATATAGTTAATTACAGGTCTACTAATTAACAGTTGAATACGCTAATAAATATGTGTGGTTTTAAACGTATTAATGAATAAAATTACATTATTCAATGTTTCAATGTGATACAATATTAGAAAATTTTGATAAAAAAACCCTAACTGAGCACTCGTTTCACTGATTCCAATTTAGATACAAAGATATCGAGTGGATGAAATAAGATGAAAGTCATAATTCTATGCTACCAAAGATCTTTGGCTTGACAGTTTTGCTACAACAGTTTCCTACTCAGCTTTCACTCCTAATCCTCCTCGCGTCGTACTCCTCATTGCTGAGGGTCGTGATTCCTCCGATGATGGTGTATTATTTTATTTTTATGACACTCCTCCAACTGCTCCTGTTCTTGGCTTCGTGCAGTGCCTCGTGTAGATTTAGATTGAGGCCAGAGCGGATTTAGTCCGACCATCTAGTCGGGCTGCTACCTCTAGGACGTTTGCCGTTGACTTTGCCCGTTACTATTAGTTGCTCGAGATTGTGGCCATCTTTCCGGGCGATGTGTCCAAAGAACTCTAGTATTCTACGTAAGCATGTGGTAGAGAGCCTGGCTTTGATGTTAAGTTCACGTAGAATAGAGTTGTTGGTCCGGAATGCGGTCCATGGTATTTGGAGCATCTTCCTCCAGCACCACATTTCCAAGGCATCAGCTTTCACTACCAGCCTAACAATTACCATGTGTGAAAACCGAACCCCGTATTCAGTTGCAGACACACTAATAGCTACAGCTACACCTTCCATCTCTAATTACCACCAGTGAGAACTGACCTTTACTTCAGACGGAATACGTAATTTCATTAATGGGAACATGTCTTTACAATTATAGCTTGTAATGAGATATCAGTTGAATGTTATTACCTGTTAAATAATTATCCATGCTAAGCAAATGGTAGCAAGAAAGATATTATGAGCAGGGTACTTCATAACAAGCTATAGATTTCCAGTTTAAGATGGTCTAGCCTTCCTCTGAAGACCAGAGACCAGGTTAGACTGGAAATGTATATCTAGATGTGTGTACCAGTTTTTGCATGCGGTTGACGTGTTGGGAAATCGGTGATGATAACAAAGGCGTAATTAATTTATTCATCGGATAGTAGGTTTCAATAACAAGCACGATTTAATTATGTTTTTTCTGATTAAGATAACAACATAATTAAATTAAAGTAGGGTGTATTTTAATAGAAAATAATATGACGTTGTGCTTAGGCGTTTTGGAAACGTACCGACTGGCCAAGTGGCAACGATTTATTAGATTCTATAAATTACTGTAATAGCTAAATATAAAACAGCTCATTTACCTGTATTCTTGCTTCTGTTAGGCCTATTTTCATGGCGAGCTCCTCTCTGAAACAAATGGAATTGCTGATAATTCATTCAACATAAATATCTTTATCTATTTATATAAAAACTTTTGCGAATCTTGAACTCTAGTTGCCACACACACATTGACTAGATTGCTCTTTAAAGAAACGTTTTTTAAAGATTAGTTGAAAAGGATAAAGGCATGATTATACAGGGTGGATGCGACATAGCGACATTTATTGAAACCACAGCTTCTATACATGGCCAGTATGCATTTCCACCGGATAAAAAATTCTCTGGCGAAAAAAAAAATCCACGTCTGCCGAACAAATTGCACGATCGCAATGTTCAAATTGTTAGGAGAACGTGATTTTTTTTTTCGCCAGTGAATTTATATCCGGTGGAAATTGATACTTACCATGTATAGAAGCTGTGGTTTCAATAAATGTCGCTATGTCGCATCCACCCCGTATATATATGTATGGATTAGGTGATGGCGAAGGTATTGAATTATCTGCAATCTTCTATTAATGTTTAAAATATCTGACATATTTGAATATGACATTTACTATCAGGTCGACAACTCATTCGCTACATAATTCATAAAATAATATAGTAATACTAATGAGTAAGTATAGCTATTACATACTATAATGCTGCACTGAGCAAAGAGATCGTAAATTATAAAAAAAATACACAACATACGATAAAGATACAATAATATCGATAAAATTCAATTCTTAACATTAAATAGGCGTAACTCTGCTGGTATTTACAAAAAGCAGTTTAATCGATCCTTAGGGCATAATTATATTAAGTTAGAAGGTAACTTATTAAGTTATTATACAGGTGAACGCATTCAGTAGGTAGTCCCGGTAGTCCCCACGTCACTTTTCATGACACTCTTGAAGAAATAATTATATTTGCTATGTTATAATTTACATTTATTGTTATTTATTAAAAAGCTACTAGGTATTTTATTAAAACACCGCCCGTCCTGTGTCGCGATAGTTTAGCTAATATAAAATGAATAGCTGTTGTAAATGTGGGGTATCACAAAATACCAGCGCTTTGCGGTGTCTTGCAGCAATGCAAGCGCTGTAAAGCATAACGCTGAGCGATATCCCGATTCCTGCACGGATACTCGTGACGGATGTAACTTTGACTTTATTATTTATATTATTGTCTATTTTCATTTTTATTTTTAATTCTGCTTTTAATTTCTTTTGTTCTTTTTTTTATTTATTTTTTTCTGTGTGTTTAGTTGTAAGATCTATGCTGGAATTAAAATTATATTCTTTCTTTTTTCAATTGTAAAATAATAACTCGATACTTGTAAATATGTAGTCTATGAGTAAAGCCCTTCTGATGGGATAAAACAATAAATTACTTGGATTACGATAATCTTCAGCAATGTATTTGTATAAGCGGTTTCTTATCTGATAAGAAGTGAGTTTATTTGTTATCTATTAGGTGATTATTAGTGGATTTATATAAGAAAACGGGATTAGCTAAAATAAGTTAGTAAATATGTTGAATAGTTTTGGTGTGATAATAATAATTTTCATCAATGTATGAATAATACGCATGTTTTGTGTGCATAGCTTTTATGAGATCTACAAGTTATATATGTACCTACTACACAAATCATTTTATGACTTGAATGTATGTGTAGCAGCTATGTGTAACTCGTTGGTACACATTAAAGTATCACTCAATCGAAATATAGACTAAGTGCTAATTGAAACCATAGCACAATTGTTAAAGTGCGATGGGCATTAATATCCCAGGGATGTGGGTTGAAAACAAAACTGGATGGCAGTATTAGTTTAAACTACTTTTGAATATATTGTTTTACAGTATAATTGTGCAATAAAATTAGAAACCCAATAACACAATAAAATAAATTACCTCGTAAACACATCCGGATAATGCGTCCTCGAGAAGGCTTTCTCTAACTCCTCAAGTTGAAAACTGGTGAAGGTGGTCCTATACCGCCTCTGTTTCCTCTTAGGGGTGAATTCATCAGCATCATCGGAGTCTGCCGACCCTGGGACCGGTCGGTCTGAAGGTGATTGGTCCGCTCTGGACAGCTCAGGCGTTGTTCGAGGGGAATCGTCCTTCGGGACCTCTGATACCCCCATGCTGGCGGCGTACTTCTGGTACTCTTGGTTTTGGGTGAAGTAGTCTGGAAAAACAAAAAATAATACTTTAAAAAATAAGTAATAAATATCAAATTAAGCACCAGGACAAAGTGCCAAAAGCAAATAATGGGCTGAAATAAAAAGGCATAACGTCAGAGTAATCTATGTACCTAAACGTTAGCTATTTGTTCAAAGGCTGCAGAATTTGTGATTATTCCTTTATTCATTTATTGCCTTTACGATTAAAAAGAGTAAGAATTCCCACGTCTTATAGCACACACTGGCATAAATATTAAACGCTGCCAATCAAACATAAGCACTTAATTTCCACGCACTTCAATGACGAGGTAACGGAAAATATCATGAATCATAATTTAAGCACTTTCACAGTTTTTGTGCAATAATAAGGGGTGTAACATCTTTATAGGATGCCAATTAAGGGTAAATGGAACCTTGTGAACAGGCAACACAGCTTATTCGAGCTGTCAAATAAAAAAAAAAGCATTAAAAGCGCGTCTAGTGCGGTCAGTTTTTGTCTTTTGTTAGTGCGTTTTGTAAACGTATATAGGAATGGAAATGTATAATCGTTAGAATCAATTTGTGTGCTAATTACTTAAGGCTGGGTTCGAACACCGCTTGTCACATCCTATACAAATGCGTTAATGGATTGTGAATAGGAATTGCGCTACGATGAGTTAATCCTTATAGTAACAGACATACTATTAAACTGCATTTTGTATCGCTTGTAGAAATAAAACTGTTTAATTTTCTTTGCGTATTTTAAAAATGTCCGATTCTGTTTTTACTAAAGTATGTCATTATTTGTTTTCTCATTTTTTGTAGACATCCATGAGCTGTACTTTACATTTTCACGGGCAAGAATAATGATAAGTCCTTCCCTACTTTTTCTAGTCCATTTTCCCAGCGTAAAATCCAGTTCACAGGCCAACAATGTGAGTCAATTACGAACATAAAAATATCGTGATTTACAACTATTACAATTATAATCTGACCTCAGTTTCTTGTAATCAATTGTGTCGTTTAATTCACTTAATGTCATTAAGATAATTGTTCTCTGATTATGGTGTTATGTCTTTAATTGGCGCTTATTACCTACGCTTCGGAAAAATAGCACGTACATAATTATCTCAAGTAATTTTTGCTCGCTATAAGTGTATGGGTAATTATTACTAATTATAATTGAGCTGTTCAATTGCCTCGTATTTATTCTTGAGATATTTTCCTTGCAATTAGATCAAAATCAAAACAACGTTATTAGTTACGTGAGTAAGTCAATTTTATTGCTTCTATCTAACAATGTAAGTCTTCATACATTTGACATGTATGAAGACTTACATTGTTGTCATACATATTTGCAAATAAATTACAAGATCATAGACATTTATCCTAGAACCTCAAGAAACTGTGTAGCCACTGGAGTTGGTACTAGACCAAGCCTTATTTAGTAACTAAGCTGGCATTACACCTGACAATAAATAACTAGATACCAATTTCCCAAAAAAAAACTGCACTCGGAACTGCATTGAAGCTACGATATACCTTCCGTCATGTTAGGTTCTATCTCCACTACTAAACCAAAACATAAGAACTCACTCTAAGAAGCTCAAGGACGGTGAACCAAAACCTGACCAGTTGTTTACATAGTAATTTAAAGTGTTTACTGGCCAGGTTGAGGTCCACCGTCCAAGAGCTTGTTCACAAACGCTCCACCACCAGTATGTGGCGATACCTTGCCGTTACCTCAGAAGTTAGGGATAACAATACGAAACAACGTAACTTTATAAGAATCACCTTTTATTCCATAAATTAGACTTAATGCACTTATCACTTTAACACGTGTTTAACTGTTAACACGTGTTACTTCTTGCAATACTAACATTATAATAAACACACTTATTACTTTTAAATGTCTTTACTTTTTGACATCCAGGCAGCAAATGACCATTGCCACCGACCTTATACCTTCCTAACCCACTTTACCGCGGTTTTTCTACTGTGATCTCATTGGACAGCTTAATGGCGCGCGACCAATGAGAACACAGAAGTCAAATTAAATACTCTTTTAAATTACAAACTAATAAAATAAGAAAATGACTAAATAACGACAATTTGCAATAGTTTTTAGGAATTATAAGCTAATGATAAAGTTAGAATCATAACAAGTAGAACTACATTGTTGCCACCCGTTCATGCAATAATACATTAAATCAAAAGACAACCTTAACTACAGTAAAAACCCGAGACAGTTTCACCGTAATCTAATAAAACCACAATTAAAGTTAAGTTGTTATGACAGGTTGCTCATTGTTTTAAGCGACACTGCATTTTCCTTCATTGTCGTAACGTTATAATGCTCTGAGATAGTTTGTATCAATGTAAGGTTATACAAATACCTACAGTCAATTTGGTTTAAAGTACATCACATGTCATGTTTAGTTAGAATTTCTATGGCTAGTAGAGTGAGATGAATTAATAGTAATGTACCGTAATTGCAATGTTTTGGTAATCATAGAATATGGTTTTGCGATAGCGAATAAACAAATAATTACTTAAACAGTATTTTATACAGCGGATGTAGAGATCGTAATCAAATAATAACTTGCAAAATATTGCAAATATTAGTATGGAAATCTTTCAGTGTTGCAAATGTGGCACTGAAGTATTTGGATAGTGGTCCTAATATCACTCATCACCAAAACAAAATAACGTACTTAGTGCAAATATCCTGTGGCGGCATGTTGAAGGCAAGACAATGGTGCATGCCCCTTCAACCTTATTCACTTTAATTAAAAATAAGTAGGTAAAATACTAGAAATTCCGTTGTTTTTTTACATGCCGACAGAAGTCTAGCCTTCATCAGAAGAATTCAATAGCAATGCCGACACTGTAATTTTCATTCATTCGAAATGACGTAAACAATGGAAATAAATTAAAAAAAACATAACGGCAAAGATCGCGTGCGATTAAGTTGGCAAATTGCTGAAATAAAACTGGCAAATTACCTATGGAACACGGAAGCAATTATTTAAATTAAAATAAGTAAAATATTTGCGCCGCGATTACATTTTGTTTTAATGTTGTTTAATGTTTTATTAAATACAAGTTATTAGAATTTTTATGGTTTTGTATCAAACGTAATTTAACTTGTGAATTTTTTGAAACAAAGGTACAAATAAAAGGGAGACCAATGGCTTAATATTTATTAATGCATTTTCTTTTCTGTCCATTAAATTAGAAGTTAGTAGAAAAATAGAAAATACGAAAGTCAAATTAATATTAATAAGTTTTAAAGCAAAGAGTTTGACATTATTTAGATTACCAATTAATTAAGATCACTGTATAATCCACCATATACATTAGATTTGGCAAGGACCACGAACTGAAAATTTCACATTTTATTATCACTCACATTCACACACGCCCATTTTATTTTTCTATTGGCACTTATCACACAGTTGGTAGTTAGCACAAGAATGAATTTTACTCTAAGTAATATGCGATAAGACTTGATAATGCCATTCTAAATGATTTTATCATAGTCAATTGGATTACGGGTGTTTGTAACTATTTTATTATCTTTTCGCTTTTAATATAATTATGTTTTATAGTTTATTGTAAGCGCCTTTTATTACCATTCTTCATAGAAAAATATTAAAACTGTTGGTCGTGTTTTATTGCTTGAGTGTTACTTGGTTGTATTTTTTGCAATTTTTATCAAAAATATTTAAGAACACTTTTAACAATTGTTCCTCAATAAGTCGTTTTTCCTTTACAATACCGATACTGGTAATATACGTTTTACGGCAAAATGGGAACTCATTTCGCCTTAATCTTGCAAAAGGATAAAGATTAAAGATTCATTTATTCGCAGGAATATGGTATAGTAGATGGTATACATGTTTTAGCAGCCCGACATATTCACCTATATATGTAGAAGTAAAAATACTATATATGTGGTAAAGTTTTGCATAGGTATATAATTTTGCTTTTATCCTTATAGGTACTCTCACTGGAAAGTACCATGTGATAAGTTACGGAAATACCTTTTTGATAGGTACAAAATTTAATTGTAATTTGTGTGTTGTATGCGTGTTCAATGAAAGAGAGGATAATGGAATACATTATAAATTAATAATATAACGAGCAAAAGTCATTTTTAGACAAAAACAACGTGCTATTTGTTTAAATCTTCCTAATATTCCATCGCAAATGAACACACGGTAAAAGTGTCATATAAAAGAAATGACAATTCAGTTCATCTATTATTAATTATCCAGTAAACAATTATAATCTAATTTCCTCCTAATAATGGAGTAAACTGTAAATGAACAAACGGAACAATACAGTATAATAATACATTTGCAAACATTCAATTAAAATATTTTCTTCTCAACATAGTAACAAGCAACAATGCTTGTCCAATTTAGATAATATTCTTAGATAATACTAAACAATAGTTTTTGTTTCACGACAAGGAACTAGATTTGGGTAACATTTTTTTTAATACAATTATCTCTTTCATTGATATTGTCCAACTTGATATCAGAATTCACGATAAAACAATTAGGTACTACTTATTGGACTGATATTATCAGGCTATCATATCAAGTATATGATACCCATCATTCTATGATTAAATTAATAATCAGGGTAATGCAGTATTCGATCTAATTAGTTTTACAATTAAAATCTGATCTAGAAACAAAGTGCCGACAGATTGCACGATTAGATGACTGTTTGATAGGTTTCCAGAATATTTTTTACGTCTGCATGGCGTCCATATGACTAATATTGAATTAAAATATAATAGAACTGAGTTCAGGATCTACAGATTACAAAAAACATTAATTTTAATTTAGTTTACATTACATTTTGATTTCCGTTTGCGCTATCTATATTGAAATCTCTGCGATTAAAAGTTAATTAGAAAAATGTTATTTGATTAGTATAATAACTGTGTATTACACTTTTGTGTTTCTGCTCTATTTTTTTATTATGGTTGCAATACACAATCAAATGTATTGTTATGAAATTTTATGCAACAGATTTGAGATAAATAAAGCTTTACTTTTAAAATCGAATGCCCAATTTATTCATTTTGTATTTTGAGGCATTATAAAATTATGTCGCGATTTTAAGGGTAGACTCCCGAGCACCTTGTTTTCAAAATTGTTTTAATCATTAATTGAGATACGTACAAAAAGAAAAATTAAAACATTAAAATAACGTAACATAACATAAAATTACGCCTTTATTACACAGAAGGGTGTGGCAGAGGTGTACAACATCAACACTTCACTGTTATGTTTACGTCCTATTTGGTAGGTGGTAAGACGCTAACGACTAGACCAACGAAGCAAAAAAGGCTGGCAACAAACACGCATTTTTGCGTTTTAGATATGATTTGTCTATAAAAATAGACAAAAACTAAATAATACTAAATTTAAACCCATATTACTCTTGTATGAAAAACAGCCAACCAATTGTTCCCCCTTAATTACATATTTAAAACGGAACCACGTATCATTTAATTTACAAACGTAGAGAAAGTGCGGACAGTAAGTTCATCAGATACAGGAACGCAAAAACACTAAATGCAATTTAATGAACGTACTAATAATGGTAAGAAATGTATTTGCAATATTATCATTAGGGAAAGTTGATACAACGCGGAAAGTCGGAACACAGAGAAATCGTTACCTCACCAGAGGTAAGCAAGTAATCAACCAAGAAATGTAGCTGATGGGTTTACCAAGAAGATGCTTTATCAATTTGCTTCTTCTGCACATCACTTATGGACGAGGCATCAATTCATTAGCGGATAGTCCGCTAATGAATTGATGCAAAGCAATTGGTGAAGGCCAAAGAAATGTTTGTTAATTAATTGGCGACGGAATAGAATGATCAAAGGACCTTTCAAATCAGTATTTGTTCAAAAACTGATGATGTTATACACAGGTAATGATTTGAGACAACATGTGTTGGACTGTTAAGTTTTGCAGTAGACATGACTGATCGTGTTTTTACAATAACTGTCATTTTTCTAGACAATACAAATTTACAAAAAGCAATTAAAATCTTTTGTCAGATGTAATGTTGATACTTAACAACAACAAACAAATTCCTACGAATTTGCAGATTTAAGATTTGATTTAGGTCATATTTATTGACCGTTGGTCGTGATTCGATTGAAACTTTATCTAAAAAATATAAATTTGAATCATCAAATCATCATTTTGTCTAACAACTCAAATTTCCTGTTTCGTATGAAATTAACCAAGATGACGTGTTTATGCGGAATAATATGATTCGACGTGTTAACTAACGAAATAATCGATGTTTTCCTCAAAGGATAATGATATAATATGATATCATGCAGATAGATTACGATATGATAGATTATATATTATAAAATAAATTTAAAGAGATACATATTATGACGTTACATTCTCAATACATTTACGAAAATTTAATGTACGTTCACAAAAACCAAACGAAATTTAAGAAAAATAGTGATCTCCATAAATTAAATCTAAGGAACAAAAACAAACTCGCTGTGCCCACTACTAGGCTCCATAAAATCTCTAACTCGTTTCCAGGTCAATGTATACGCTTTTACAATAAACTTCCTTTAGACGCAATAGAATTATCAATAGGTAAATTTAAAAAATATGTTAAAACTAAATTATGTCAAAAAGCTTACTATAGTATTTCAGACTACATAAATGATAATAGTATTTGGAAATGAATTGCTCTTCTTATGTGATTTTTTTTATGTACTTTTATATTGTTATATTTTTCATTTTAAAAGATGGTGCACATGAGTTTCTCACCAGCTCTTCTCATAATGCAATACCCATCGGAGCTGGTACTTGGATTGATTTTAATTCGATTCTTAACAGTTTGATTAAAATTAATCTGAGCTAGGGTTTTATCTTTATTAATCTAAGGTTATTCAAATCATTGTAATTAGTATAATTTAGTATTATTTATTATTTACTTTTATATCATTTTTTGTAATGTTTTGACGTGTTCAAGCGCCTCCTGGGGCCTATGAAAATAAATGATTTGAATTTGAATTTGAATTTGAATTTATGAATTAGTATATGAAATCATGCAGAATCAAAAATTTTAATGTACCTACATTTCTCAGGCAAAGCCTTTCGCAATGACACAATAATGTGTATAACATACATTTAAATACTGTCCACCTTTTACCTGACCTAATAAAATGTATGCTTACCACATTTTAATATGTTATTAGAAAAGGTAGGTTCTTTTGTCTAACTTTTTTTTTTAATACTATGCCCACAGCGAACGAACGTGTAGTCCACCTGATGGTAAGTGGAGTACAGCCCATGGACATCAACAATCCACTAAAACAGATTATAGATGCGTCGCTGCACCTGGTCTCAGCACCAAACAGGAACACAGTAATGGAAGCACTACTATTTGGCGGCAGGTTAAAGGTGAGACGGTGGTGCAGCCGCCCTCGAGCTCATTCACAAGAGCTCTACCACCTATGACAACCAAGTTGTCTGCGAGATATAGATGTCTAATTATAAGATGCTAATTAACAATGTACAGAGATATAAATAGGTAATTATTTAAGCGCTTTACAACACGTCATTTTTCTATGGAACACCCGTAATAAACCTTTAATAAACCAGCAACTCCATATCTATACGTATACAATTTTAGATATATGCAATTAGTCTATAATGCATTCGGTATGTAGGGCAATTTGTGACTTAATCGGGCCACATTTAATGTTCGATTGCTTTCCGAGTACTCGATTCAATCGAGTCGTACTATCGATGCAACGATCTTGTTTACTCGATGTATTTGTAGGCACAGCTATTTAAATTTGCTCGTGTAGTGGAGTCCTTGGATTACTTTAATTGTGTAGATCGTGGTAGTATTTATTTCTAATGAATTGCGAATTATGGTGTTTCTCAGCACTTTAATCATTATAAATCTCTGTTGCTATGGCGTAGAGCAATGTAGAGTGAAGAAATGTATAATTTTAAAATGTCTACTAAAAGGTAAACTCTCAATGAAGTCTTTTAAATAAGGAGTCAAAGATTTTTGATAGTTTTGTGTTTTAAGTGTGCTTAAGTAAAGACTTAAAATTAAGGCTACGGGAGCCTTAATTTCACAGGTTTAACACCACCAAAAATATTAAACTAATTGGCAGGATAATAAGTCTATAACACACATAAATGAAAGTGACAGCTGTGTTCTTTTTAGGGTTCCGTAGTACCTACAAGGAACCCTTATAGTTTCGCCATGTCCGTCTGTCTGTCCACGGCATAGCGACGAAACCGTTGGTGCTAGAAAATTTTGCATGAACATGTATGTTAACTAAACAAAGAAAGTCGTAGAATAAAATTTGGAAAAATATTTTTTTTTCAGGTAGCTCCCCTACATGTAAAATAGGGATGTTTTTTTTTTTGTCGCCTACCCCATAGTGTGGGGTATTGTTAGATAGGCCTTTTAAAAACGTTTAGGGGTTGCTAAGACAGTTTTTTGATTTAGAGATTTGTTTGCGAGATAATTAACTTTAAAGAGCAAATTTTTGTTCGAGTCTAAAAGCTAAACTACTGGATCCCAAAATCTGAAAAAAATTGTGTCGGTAGTACATGTAATGAACTTTAAAGGAAAACTATAGCGGATAAGTTCACTTCATTAGTTCAAGAGGAATAGGGGCCGAAATGTCAGATGCAGTTACTCAGAATATTTCGTTCAAAATTCTTGAAACATAAATAAACATACATAATACATATATAAAATCACGTCTTTATCCCACGGGGGTAGGCAAAGACGATGGAACGCCATGTGCTTCGCTCCTTACATACTTCTTTCGCTTCCTCAACATTCATACATCTCGTCATACGTGCTAGCTGGTTTCGTGTACTACAAACATTTCCTTTCTGAAGGACGCCATTTAGTTAAAAAGTAAAATTAAAAATATTTTTCTACGGAACCCTACTGCGCGTGGCCCGACACGCACTTGGCCGGTTTTTTCAAGTGTAACTTGTGTCAATTTTAAATTCGGTCAGGTTATATTTTATGGGTTGGATAAGAACTATCCAAAACATCAGAAACTGACCCTTAGACAAGTTTAGTTAAATGCTTTTAATTGGATTATCCACATAATTGGATGTCTAAAATTAAATCTTTTGCCCCATGGGCTATGACTTAATAATTTTGACTGTTTTTACCTAGAAGTCATTCCTGGATCTAAAATAGATAATTCGATCATAAAATATCAGTCTAGTTAGAGTTTTGTAAAACAAATACTTGTGGTGTTTTCCGCAGTTTTTGTATAGATGCGCACGAGCCTAAAATATTATTTACAATTATTTAATTGTATTAATTGTTTTTTTTTCTCTTTTCCTGGGTCAGAAACCCATCGGAAAAAATACAACTAATTAATAACATACAAACTTCATGGTTTATGTTACATTTTTCCTATAATTTAGCTTGTAACTAACAATGTTTATCTCGGTTGTTGCTAGTATCCATTGTTAATATTCGTGGAATTCGATCGTATGTTTAAATCAAACTTACTTGTTTGTCATAATAATTATGTGTAGGTTTATGAGTAACATAGGTATTATGAATAAAGGAGGAAGAACCCCATTTGTTTTTAAGTTCCGGGACAATTAAGAACTTAACTATGTAATACAGACCAATTAAGCAACTGAAATCCGATAAAAAAGGTCCATGTACATTTCAGTGGATCATAAATGACTTATAAAATCCTGGGTGAATTCTGTGGAAACATTAAATGCTCCCATCGATTGCCATCAAATTGGAATAATTTAAAACTTTCCCACACTGGCCACCAGTGACATAGCGGGTAGCACTTACTTAATCATAAACAATCCAACTTCATATACAGAATATAAAATTAACAAATAGCCATCATTTCCTTCGTAAATTACTCCTTAATAATATGCGGGCTTATCTCCGCCTAAGACATCTACCGTTCGCAAAAATTTCTACCACTCTATAAAGCCATTTAACATCCTATATCTTCCTAAATAAAGTCTAAATTGGCCTGTTTTTGAATGATACAATTGATGTATTAATTTTGTATTTGTTTGCAATAAAACAAAGGGATACGAGCAAGTTAATTACGACCAGAAATGTAATTAGGGCTAATCAAATATCATGATCTTTTTATTCGTGTTGCTTTGGCTTTTTATGGCGACTATTTTTTGCTCACCACTTGTAATGTTCTTCTGTGTGGCCTGTATATGAAATGTTATGAAGTTTGTTAATACGGACATAAAATATCTCATTTTTAGCCTGGGGATGGCGAGGAACTATGATAGCAACATGTGGTAGGTCAGGTTTTATGTTTCGACTCCGTCACAATATACGGCGGCGTAGATGTAACTTCTATACATATACTAAAATTGTAAATTTGTCTGTACATTGTACATATTTAAGGGTCTAGCACAAAGGGTCTTTATAACAGCAGTAGAAGCCAAAACACATTTTTCAGCATTTTTGTCCGTCTGTCTGTCTGTCTTAGTGTTCGTACGCGCATCACGCAAAAACTACTGCATGGAATTGGATGAGGTTTTCACAGTCGTATAGCTAGAGGTCTAACTAAAAAACTGGTCTATTTTTTATCTTTGTATTTTATCCCAAAGGGGGTAAATGAAGGGGTTAAGTTTATAAGGGAGTTTCGTTAATTTTAAAGACAAATGCTTGAAACTGCATATGGGTTCTTTACATGACGCAAATGAATAGTTTTTTTGGAAATATGTCTCCCCAGCTAGGTGAATAAGCGATTATATCTAGTATATATGGGAGTTAAGCCAATTTTGATAAAAAATGCATTAAATTCTGCATATAGGCTCCCTACACGACATAACAATAAGATAGAGTTTTTGGCAAATAAATAATAAAGTGTAAGAAGGAAGTGCCACAATATTATAGGAAATAACACGGTTAAGAAATATAAATTTTATAGCAATACCACGCGGACGACATCACGGGCATAAGCTAGTAAGAAATTAAAATGAACTCTGACCACGTCCAGAATTCTGTGTTTTCAATAAATGGCCTATGTTTATGTCTTTCTAGCTTTTTGCATTGTTAATAAATTGAAAGGTTGAATTAAAAGTAGTGTTATTGTTTGCACTGTAGGTACCTATGTACTAAAAAACTCTGAAAACCCACAATTAATTTTGCCAGTCAAACCCGCTGAAAAACCAGAAGATAATTGAGGAGTTTACTAGCTATTTGCCTAATTCATAAAATGAAGGTCAGCTTTTTCATGAAAGTAAAACACAACTGGAGAAGTGAGGTAAGCAATTAATAACTATTCTTATGAGTCAGAGATATTGGGTATTAAAAACTTATTTTGATAATAATGTAATATTAATTTGCTATCATAAAAACGTTTTAGCGTCATAATTTTGTATTGAATTACGCGTAGGGTGAGCAAAAACGCGGGAAAAGTGAGACTTTCTCGAAGCAATTATAGATGGAAGAGATAGCGCGTACGCACGATTCAAAATGGCGGCGCTTAACCCTTAAGTGCAGGGTTCATGTTGACACGATCAATGAAAATTTGATATTAAAAAAACGTAATCCCTAAATACATGTGAAAAAAGGAATAAGTTGTGTTTTTACGTATAACATTAGACAAAATTTTTGATTGTGTCTACAATACATACCTATTAAACATAGGTAACATTGCTAATATAACGTAAAATATATTTGTTTGCATTTTGTTTACTAATCATACGAGTAAATGAGTATTCTTAGCATTTGATATAATTACATAATCTATTCATTTAATATTATAATATAACAACTCAAAAATCATAGAGCAAAAAGTTTACTGTCAGATAAGATAGTCCTAATTTAAAATGTAGCAGTCTACAACTGATATGATATACAGCAATAGATCAAAAACGATAAAAATAGCGCAATTTAACTTACACTTCACACCTACTGGCGCCAATATTTTATCTTTTAATTAAAATACGTTGTCAATTTGGCGCCATTATTGTAAGATAACAACTGATTGGGTAATTTTTAAGTAGTGTCAAATAGAAATAACACACGTTTGAGGTAGTAAAACTGCCTTATTGGTGTCTACGAGGGCTTCGGTCCGATACCCGGGTCGGGCAAAAATTATTCAGGTGCATTTAAATTTGACAGAACAAACATGATAATTTAACCCAAATCAATGATACTTCAGTTGAACATAGAGCCAATTGTGACAGATTTCATTTTCAGTTTCAAGAAGTATTATACTACAGTTATTTTATATAAGAGAAGTCCCCAAGAAGGAAGTTAAATGATAAAAATCTCGTTTACTGTTACAAGGGACTTACACTACAATAAGGTCGTACACCATTGCGGCTAGATGATTGGCAATAATAATACGAACAATGCGCTTGAACCAAAACGTTATCAATCATTGTTGCT
The DNA here is from genome assembly GCA_905147285.1 of Hypena proboscidalis. Taxonomy (NCBI): domain Eukaryota; kingdom Metazoa; phylum Arthropoda; class Insecta; order Lepidoptera; family Erebidae; genus Hypena; species Hypena proboscidalis. The sequence continues at coordinate 18,694,851 of LR990130.1, read as the reverse complement.
TTAAACAACTACACGATTCTTATCTCCGCGGTAATCTAAATAGACTTCAATCACGGTATTTTGGTGATTAGATCCTATCGAAAGTAATTACCCAGTACAAACGAGCTACCGATTCCATGTATAATATATTTGCCGGCTTTTGCAAAGTAATGTACAGACGGCTGCACGTCAACCTATACATTTCCAATATAAGATAGTCTTTCGTTGTATATGCTTTTCGTGCAAAGCGAGACCAGATTATACTGGAAATTTATGGTTTGATTGGCAGCCGTTGGTACCTTCTTGTCCTGTAGTTAATTAAATGATAGTGGAATCTTAATTAATTTTATTACATGATTTGTATCGATCGGGGGTGATTTGATGTGCGCATTTTAGGGTCAAGGATTGTTGTTGTCAAATGTCCATTATAATCAGCTGGCTTGGTCTTCTAATATTGCAACAAATAAATTGATGACTACATTTATGTTGTTCAGTTGTAAGCGGAAAGTTTAATCGCAAAGAGAAATCCTCAATTTACAAGTCTACCTGCCCAGACCTTTGATGTTAAAACAAAATAGTTCTAAGTCGTGCTGGTTTCTGAGTAGATAAGGATCGATCTCTTTCTACTTACCCGTTGTTTAATGTTTTGTAAATTGCATTATTACTTTCTGACTATTAAACAGCAATGTTCTTGAGAATTCATATAATTATCTCAATCGTGAATTGTATTAACATATAATTTTAAATTAAAATTACTATGATAGTTGGTAATGTAATTCGTAAAAAACCAATACTCTTGGAAGGAAATTAAATTCTAGAGTGCGTGTGTTGTCGCACTAAATTAAAAAAAAAATTCAATGAGTTCTAATTGCGGTGCGGCGAGCACAGGGTTGATATTATCTTTGTTACGTTGTACCAAACATTGATCGATTGTGCTTACATTTCAAATAATTATAGACAGGCTTGCGTCATAATTTTTATTTTATAAAGTAGCTTCACATTATCAATTTTATTTAGGGCCAGATTTACTTGCCAAATATACCACTGAGCTACGGTTCTTGATCTGTTATTGTCAACGAAATTAATGACGACAACCAAGTCTGATATACCTTCCGAAAAAAGAGTGTCTAAAAATGGTCGTCCATCTTTTCGAAAGCCGCGCTATTTACGTAGCGTGCCAATGCTAATAAATTAGTTATCGACTCTTTATTATTTAGTAGACTATAACTACTATTTTTAGATGTAATAAAAGATGATTTATAATGATTAATTAAAACAGGAAATAAAGAAAGAATTGGCATCACATTTGCAGATGAATACTGCGTATGTTTCATGCAAATGTTGACCTATGCATATTATGCATGCAGTCATCATTATGCATATGAATTGACTGACTTTATTTTTTTGTTTTATCGTTTGTGTCATAAATGATTGAATTAGTCATTAATTGTGTCAATTTTGACATTGATATTGACATTCAGAAGAATAGATTATATATTTTATGTCTAATTTAATAAGCTTGATGTGATTATGACACAATTGTTTTTGTTTAGTATTTAATTATGTATTATAATTTTAATAATGTAGACAAAAATATAATTTAGTTTTCTCGAAGCTTCTTTTCTTATCTATCAGCCACTCGGGAGTTTAGGATGAAACTGTTTTTGGTGCGAAGAAAATGTTTCTTTGTTGATTTTATTTATTTGGAATTCTCTTGTTAGAGGTCTTTAAATGTGTGTTATTAGATTCCTAATTGTGTTTTCTTATTAGTCTAGATACAGCCTTATGAAAGCCTTATGAAGATAGATAATAACATGTTTCATTAGGATTATTAGAAAACATATCAAAAACGAAAATTAAAAGCACTTGAAAAATAAGACCTAGGCGTAACCCATCTTAACCCTATTAACGTCCACGGCCACAATAAGACCATTTAATACAATACATATTTATAAGATATTAGTCACCCGCGATAGAATTAAAAATAATTTCACAGCCATTCGATCACACTTCCATTCGTGCTAATCGACAATTAAGGTATACTGGTATTAATTTTATTTGTTCCTCGCGGTCGGACAAAGGGTGACCATTTGCAATTTCAAATAGCTATTAAAACCTCTTTCAGATGTCGCTAATGTCTGTTAATTGTTAAAGGTGACAAGGAATATATATCTTTATCATCTGTAAATTAAAAAGCTAAAGTGCTGGATGAAATATACTACTAATTGTTATTACTGAGTTGGTCGTTATTTCAGATGTTAACATTGATAAATTGGGTAGTAATGTTTGTGATAATGTGTGTAATTGTTATTATGACGAGTGAAAAAGTTTAAAGTTAATGAAGGAACAAACTTTTAATGCCAACGTGACGACACTTTTTTATGTAATACACGATAGATATAAGTTAAATACTATTAGGTATGTACTTAACAATTAATTCAAATAGGACATTTAGCCTCAAATTCGCAGGTGTTGGATAAGCCTTACTGACAGGACAAACATATAACACACACCGGACGACCGGACGGCGGAGTGGTAGTGTACCTGCCTGCGACACCGATGTCGCAAGTTCGATTCCCGCTTAAGACAAATCTTTTTGTCTTATCTGGGTGTTTCTATGTATAATAAGTATGTATTTACAAAAGAAAAGTATATTATGTATTAGTATCAGTTATTCTAGAACCCATATTACAAGCTCTGCTTAGTTTGGAACTAGATGACGTTGTGTGTAAGTCGTGAGTGTTTATTTATTATATTTATTTACATAAATGAAAGAGACAGCTGTGTTCTTTCCTCAAGTGTAACTTATGTCCCTTTTTAAATTTTGTCAGGTTTATTTTATGGGTCGGATAAGTTCTATCTTACCTAAAATTTATATTATCATTGTTTTGTTAAGTAGCTCTTAACTTTAATGCGAATGTATGAATATTGTGAATATGTATAGGTAGATTTGTCTCTATTCTTAACAAATAACTTTATTAAAATAATGAGCGTCAGTTAAACTTGTAAAATATACCGAGGTGAGCTTTTCGAACATCGATAAAAAACTCGGTAGGCCTTTCAAAGCCACCCTTAAAGCTTGATGGTGTGACTCTGGGGAGGGTGACCAGCTTCAGGTACTTGGGGCACATTCTTACGGCAGACCTCAAGGATGACGCGGATATAGAGAGAGAGCGGAGGGCATTGGCGGTCCGTGGGAATATGGTTGCCCGTAGGTTTGCGAGATGCTCAGTTCCGGTGAAGATTACCCTGTTTAAGGCATATTGCCAGTCTTTTTACACGAGCAGTCTATGGGTAAGGCATACCCGTCGGTCAGCCAATGTCCTTCGTGTACAATACAACAACATCTTTAGAATGTTGTTGCGACTGCCCCGTGACTGTAGCGCGTCGGGTATGTTTGCTGAGGCCCGTGTTGATGACTTTCATGCAATCATTCGTAAAAAAATTGCATCTCTAGTACAACGCCTGAGAACCAGTAACAACAGCATCCAGCACAGATGAAAGAAGAAAATGACATTTAATTATTTGTAAGAGTGACATTGTAATTATTTTAATTTGACATAATGGATTTATTCGGTGTATTTATTATTTTATTGTAAATTATGAATTCTGACTATATTGTTAACTGGGAAAATATATGTAATGCTATAATCTTTATTATATTATTATGTATGAATGTTAATTGTATTTACAATGCTTTTCTGTTTAATCTGTTTTCTGTATCTGTAAATCTTAATGTAAATTAATAATTTCATTTTGACTAACATAGATACTAAGTTTCACTCACTAACAATATTTTTGTATGGATTTGTATCTGAAGTAAATGTTTAATAAAAATAAATAAAAGTGTTCAATTCAAATTACCGTCCACTTAGTTTATTATCTATTGTAACGAACATGATCTTTTTGACAACTTGCCTTTGAGGCAATTTAACCGTGTTGTGCTGCGGAAATGTCAGTCCAGGCGGCAGCTGCGGCCTCCCGGCTTTGCTCACTTTCAACTCGTACTTTCGCGTAACCATAAATTACCGCGACGTCCGGACAGCGCCTTCCTTTGCCAACTAATTGCAAACAAATATCGCCCTTCGCACTTGCGCACTGCATACCCACAATTATGCCATCGTTTGCCCGCATATAAGTGCAGCTTTGCGTAAGGACATTAGATGTGCAATTGTGCGTGCTGACTCCGCATTGATAGTATTGCCTCCGAGCGCTAACCGTTCTCTGTAAACGTAATCCGGTTCGATTTGCATGAATGTAAGGTAACAAATTGAATTGATGAGGAATGGCAAGAAATAATCGGCTCATAATTTCTGCGAATGTCTACGTTAGTACAAGTGTGTGTGTTAGTCACGCTGTCCGTGTCAGTGACGAGTTTTATCAGTTGATATGCGTCAGGTTTATGACGCGAATAAATCTCGTGCGAGAGGCCGATAGCGCGATAATGGAGTCGCAGAATTGGCGACGCGGGCCTCGCTAGGTGGCCTGGCACTCAAGGGTTAACTCTCTGAGTTTGCCGCAAACTATGAAAAAGATTTATGACGCAGTTCAATTTAGATAAAGACATTGTTGTATTGGGTCAACTAATTGGTTGGTCAGGAAACAGTCAACTATTCAGAGCTCTACTTGTATTGATATTGACGGTACTTTAATTTGTTGATTTAAATACAGGAATAGGCAATTTAGCTAATCTGTATTAGCTTCTGCCAATAGTGATAGTACGGTAGTGTGTTATACGAATGTACAATATGTTATTTACGATAATATGTGTCTCGTTTGCCGTGAAAGATTGCAGAGATGCTGTTTAAAATATTACACCTTTCTAGTCCTACCCCGCTATCAGCTGTCGGTATCAAGAATTGACACTAATCGTTTCTGCCTAGCCCATCCGGCCTATCTAACTGATTTGCAAGCATCCGTAGCATATTATAATCTATGAATACATTATATTTCTATTAACTGAGATAAATTATAATTATTTTGATAAAATTCCAATTAACCTATTAAAATATTAGCAATATGCTAAACATACCTTTTTAACGGTTATTTTAAGAAGATTTATTGATAGTGCAGGTAAAAAAATAAATACATTATATTAATTTCATGAATCACGAGGAAGACGTTGAAGATTGACAGTTATATTTGACCTTGGAACTAAATTAACAGATAACTAAGATATTTCGAAAAACATGTCGTCTCTTTCATTTCGTGCATGACGTCAGAGACGTGTCAATTGTTTTCGGTTGAAAGACTTGAATTTATAAAATAGCCGTAGCGATTATGATGACGAATATGATGTAGCATTTTGAACTTGCAATTACCATGGGACCTGAAGAGTTGCAGTTGCAGGCTACCATCAGTCCGTAGACCCATAGAAGCATGACAGAAGTAAAGTCACAGTATCCTACTTGTATGCTACAATTTTATGCAACATCGTTTCCAATTAGATATCAAATACATAGAGTGATATCAGTGCGATCGATCAATGGTTCATAGACTTTAATTATACACATTTAATTGAATAGATTGGACCTTATCTGATCTAGAACTGTGCAATAATGGTATAGCATGTTGACAACTTAATTTGTTTTGTGTAAGTACTGTGTTTGATCGTGTATTTCTTTGACTATATTATGATCTAGAAAAATGAGGATAAAATGCTGATATAAAACAATGGAAGCCGGGACTTGAACAAAATACACGATAAATTTTCATATGTCAACACACATAAAACATAGATTCATGATTAGAAATAAAAAAAATCTATCAGCAACAAAGTTAGATTTAATGACAATACTTCAATGTTCAATTTAAATTACACGAAATTGGATGACTTTTAGCCTTTTGGAGCAGTTTCAATTCGGACGTTTTTGAGTGCTTACATGATTTTTTGCTTTCTCAACATAATAATACATCTCGTCATACCTGTTCGCGAGGGTTTCGTGTACTACGTACTTGTCCTTTATGAAGGGCGCTATTTATACTGTCTTCATATCTCTGTGAAGGACGACCTCTTCCAGAACTTCCAGCCACATCTGCGTTGTATATCTTTTTCTATATCAATGAACGTTTCTATAATAGACATAAATACATTGAAAAGTCTATCAATCTATCTACACGTGGTCGTCAATATCGCTTCAATCTCTACGATACATAAAATACACCAAAGGTTACCATCATAGCTCTATAATTAATAACCATATACATATACATGCATACATTACATTAAGCATATACAGAAGTCATCAAGTTATTAATTTAATTACTTTGATTACTTACTGCATAGAAGTAATTCCCCGTAAATAAATTACTTTGTTACACGTGTAATTAATGAATACTTTGTGTGATCTAATGTTAATTAAATCAGGGTTCTTTAATTATTCAGCAGCGTTATTTATTATTATTTTATTATTTAACACGATTCCAATTAATTTTGATTCATATGTCAATTTGAACCAATTAAATTAACATATGAATCAAACTGAAATTGACATATGAATCAAATAGACTTGGCATCGCGTTTAATCGCGTCGTAATAAGCCTGTTTAGATTATTATAATATCTCTTGGTACATTTTTTCCTTTAGCATATTACGTTGCACTTTGAATCATTTAAACAAATCATTTTGAAAGCTTCTTTGAAGTCCTCCTAACAGTAAGTTTGTAACTCACCATAATCCATAAACATCAAAAAAGAGATTGAAAATGAAGAGAGTCACGCTATTATGCATGCAATGCAATTTCTATAATATGCAATTTGTATGGATCTTGGATCTGAAATAAAGACATTTTATTATTATTTTTTTTTATTTATTATGAGGATGTCTTCCTTGCCAGTAATTTCTTGGCCCAATTTGGGCTTAATCTTACTACCAAATCCGGCAAATATAGTGAAACCGGTACAGTTTGTCGACAATACACAATGTAAGATATATATTTAGGCCGTGAAAGACAAGACTTTAAAAGCATAATTCGATGAAAATGTAATGCGATAGAATCACTCAGATATACAATACGTACGTATAATGAAAGTAAGAGTCATATAATTAGTTGATAAGTAATGATTTCTTGGAAAGTAGTGAATCAATTTAATTATATTAATGATTCAAGAGTGCTCAATTATGAGAATTCAACACTTAAGGTGCTTAAAGTTGAAGTACTTCACAGTCATAAACTTATTTGTTTCGTAATTAGTACAGTTTTATTGAAATTATAAAAATATTTTTTTTATTGAATACTATTTTTTTTTTATTATCTAGCTTGTGTAATCTAGGTTTCTATTATTATTAATCAGATCAATCATTTTTCAACCACACACGGCTGCCACACGATTTCAGTTTCATTCCGTTTTTTTATAATAATATATAAATTTTATAATTATAGTGTATATGATTGAAATTGACTACCTGCTCTTACTAATGTCTATACTGACAAGTATTTAAGGACTCATTATATCCCTGAAAATAGTCAAATTTATAGCCTAGTTAGTATTGTAATTATTCTTAATTAACAACATGTTAATCGTTTATATGAGCTCCAAGGAACCACCTATGAAGACCACATCGAAGTATATTAATACGAAAATGGCAATGAATTGGTACCTAAAATCATTTTAAGAAATACATTGCATTTTTTCAATTAGAATGCTTATTTGTAATGTTCAGATACAAATTACTAGTATTCTTGTTAACCTTCTCCAGCTAAATTTAATTTGCTTGTGTAAGGAGGAAGTTCACGTCTTTGATGTAATTTCGAATTCGAACCCACGACCTCTCGATCGTAAAACCGATGCCTTATCCATTCCGCAACGGCCGCTTAAATATCAATACTTTATAACTTATAACTCAAAACCAGTATACACCATGCAACATTGCGAAAAAAGTATAAAGAATAATCAGACGGTTAAAAACGAATAAAACGTTGATTTGACAGGCTTTGGCTAAACTGGATTGATGGATACCAAATTAAACGACACTAAAACAAACAAATTTGAACTTTATTTACTGCTACATAAAGATTTCATGAACTGCAGTTAACAAGATCAATCGGTACCAATTCATTTTGCAATTATGCACGCGAGAATAAACCTTAACACGACCAGTTATGGGTTTTGGAAGTGTAAAAGTGAAATGGTTTTGCTTTCGGTAGGATTTGTCAGTTAATAAATTATTGAAGCTGACTGGTGTTGCACTGTGTTTTGACTGGTTGCAATTAATGCACTTTGAGAGTTAAGAGGATTAGTAGAGATTATAAATCCTTGCCAAGGTTTTTCGACATTATTTTAGCCTGATTTGGACCACTCCTGAGTATAATTTTAATGGTGGTGAAGCTCTAGTAAACGAGTCCAAGGGCGGCAGCACCATAGTCTTAAATTTAACAAGGGTATTCAAAAATATGCCCAAGTTTGGTCAAAACATCCTAGCATAAAATTTAATCGCTGTTTTTTCGATCATTTTGACTACCTTGAAATCTAAAATAATTTTGAAGCTCTATGTCCACACGCCATAATACCTATCTGAATGGTACAGATTGCCATCCAATTAAAAACGGGGGTACAAATATCGAACATTTTACTTACAATTTCCGCTACAGTTTTAAGTTCGCTTACTATATATTAATAAATGAAGTCCTCCTTAATTAATATGTTGACATACAAACTATAACAAGCGTATCGAATTCCCAACAAAAAATGATGTTCCAAAGAACTTGGTTGACACTCACAAACAGGGAATATACCATGAAAGGACCAAATTCCGAACGTTTTTATTTAAAAAATATATTCTCATTAGACACATATTATTGAATAGTCAACTTTAAAAAATGCTTGCAATGCATGAAGTAATTTTAATGTCATACTGTAATTACAGTCAGTATGTTAAGTACGTCGCAAGGCAAATAATTAAGCGCCTTAGTTGTCATTTTCTTAGTTTATATTCTTAAGAAATACGCGTATGTAAATTAGTTCACGGGGAGCGTATCGATGTCACTTTTTCATTTCACACCATTTTTGGCGATAATGTGTTGGACTTGACAGTGTTTCGAAGAAATTGGTAATGTATTCATTCCCGTTACAGATAGGTCCGAATAACAATAACAAGTGAGCAAATATTTCGGAGATACATGCTGCGGAATAGGCAAGCTGACATTTAAATGAGCAGGACAGGTGTAGTTTGCAATTCATAAAAGCAGCACCAAATTGAAACACATTTTAATAAAGCTGCCAAAGAATTAAAAGTCAGTGTTATACACTAATATCGCAATATAAAGCTACGTGTTCAGAGTACATACATAAATTGTGGCAATTTTTGATTCTGCGGCAGCAAACGGGTGTCATTACCAAAAACTATTATGACCAGGCAATTTTAAGGACTAATCAATTCACCATCAAACTATCTATCTCTAATACAACGAAATATTTTTTAAGAAAAAATACAAAGTACGTAAAATAGGGATAAGGCCAGATTAAAAAAAAATATAACATCCTATAAACTAATCTCGAAACCGCCATCAGCACTATTGATAGATACTATATAAATAGAACATCAATTGGCACCACCGGCCTTCCAGAAAACGCATATTATTCCCTACGGTCTCGAAATAATTTAACGCATAAGAATGACGCAAAAACACCGAGTATCAAATGATTATTTTCCCACAACTGTGTAATTGGTACAATTCGAGAGAAATGCTTACGGCCAGATAATTGGTTAACGAGATGTTGTACGTCAACTATTGCAAGACGGCCTGGCGTAAAAGAACCATGTGACCTTTGCAAAAGGTGTAAAATAAGTTCTTAAAACACCTTTTTGAAGAACGCGATCTTTGAGAAATAAAAAAACTAGCACGTGGTAGGTTTTATCTAATAAATATGTCGCGTTTGCTGTTAAATGAAGAATAGTCAGAATTCGTTTTATTTATTGACATTCTTCTAGAAAACGGGCTATGGTACACTCTTACTACCAGCTGGTGCTGATATAAATGCAAGATGATGGGATAAGGTATCAAAAATGGTCATTTTATAATGAAGCTTATAAAATGTTGCTTCATTATTATGCTACTTTTATAATTGAAATAATAATAAGAATCTTACATTGCAATCTTTGAGATATTTTGGTTCCATAAAAACATTGTTTAACTGTCTTAGCCATTCACTCTAGTTCTTAAACTATAAGAACTTTTTAAAAGGAGAGTTAGTTAGAGTTAGAGTACAGGTACAAAAATAGCTATAAATCCTATCAACATGTGGCTTTCTTGTGAAAATTTCCTATAACATTTAATTGTTACCAAGCGAATTAGCTAGGAAATCGATCTAATGACGCGATTGATTCCACGAAGGTGCTCTCACAAACAATAGGTGTTGACATTTTCGTTCTTCCTGCATCGTGATGTTTTTTAATTAGTGCTTTGGGATATTAATGGACCGTAATTGTGGGTTGTCTGTATGTTAGTAATCGTAACAAAGAGTGTGATGGTGTTCTAAGGTCTTTTGTCATTGCCTACCGTTTCAATAAGAGTGTGAAATCGTTTAGCTTTGTAGAATAACGGCTTTGTGTTATCATAGGATAGGAAGAACTCTTTGCTATGTTACGTATGTGTAGTTAATGTTACGGATGTATAGTCAAACCTAATTATCATTATTTACAACTATTTTCCCTATTACTTTTATATTTATTAAAAATAACATACATAACATAACATCTCGCCTATTTTACCCGAAGCCTATTATAATATTATTTGCCATTTTTTTATTTTTTCGTAAAAAAACAAAATATATACCTAAACCTAATTTATATATATTTATTACTGTATTTTAGACTACATATTTTGAAATGAACTGCTCTTTTTATGTGACTTTCAATATTATGATAATTGTTATATTTTATTCAGTTCATTTGAAAAGATGGTGCACATGAGTTTCTCACCAGCTCTTCCGATAATGCAATACCCATCGGTGCTGGTACTTAGTTTGATTTTAATCTGATTCTAAACAGTTGGATTAAAATTAATCTAAGCCCCGGTTATTCAAATCATTGTAATTAGTATAATTTAGTTTTACTTATAATTTATTTTTATATCATTTGTTTGTAATACTTTGACGTGTTCAAGCGCCTCCCGGGGCCTGTGAAAATAAATGATTTGAATTTGAATTTGAATTTATGTTTTCTCTACAGAACTTTAGACAATGTACTATTTATATAATTATTTATTTAAACTATAAGCACTAAAATGTACAAAGGCTGACTATCAACTACGCAGATTCTTGATCCACCAGAATACTATTTTTGTATAGACATTTTAAAATACTAAAGTCTAAATTCGCTTGTTCTATCAACAAATCTCAACCTCATCATCTTTGACGATGTCAAAGAAAATGTTTATCAAATGGGTCATTATTTACTGTGCTGACCTTAACAACCCTATTTTATTTAAGATATAGACGTATAGTATATGCTTTACTTACGTACGTCATCAAACCAACCTATTATGGCGATATAAATCATATACCCACAAACACAAACACATACCCAAAGTTTGTAAATAACGTAAGACACAAAAATGCATTTCATGAACACATAAAATTGCAAATGCGGGTACATATTAATCATCGTTACCCTAAATCATAGTAAAAAAAAACAGACATTATGAGAATTAGGTATTGTCCCATATGCCTAGTATATTATACTGAATCTAATGAAATAGGTTGTCATTCTGTCACTAACTGATAATAATAATAAATACTCTTTATTGTACACCATAAAAAAACAAAAGAAAATTACAAAAGAAAACACACTTAAAACTAGTTGCACAAACGGCGGTGTTATTGCTTAAAGCAATTTCTTCCACACAACCTGGCATGGAGAATAATCATAGGAAAAATAATAAAGCTATGGTATACGTAAAAATAAAAAAGATAGGATAATATTCTTAAGTCTATGTACCACTTGGTACGATGATATTCATATCAATAAATACATAATATTAAAAATAGGCATATATACAATATATACATATATAAATACACATATCTTATCTACATATATCATATAAGCAGATGAGAGATTTCAAAAGATTATAGCAATCGACAAACTAAGGAACTCTTTGTGACTGCAATAAATAGTGTTCTCTGATGTGTTTTTTAAAAATAGGCAATGTTTTGGCAATATTATCGTCGGAGGTAAAAGCCGGGCCTATTGTACAATTTTTTAATGACAACTTTTAATTAAAGTTACAGTTTCAAATTAAAGGTTCACACCTCTGCTTTTTCGTAATTTTGACGTATTCTGGTGTGATGTAAAATGCAGATATTATTATACTCCAAACACTCAACTATGTTAAGAAAGTGGTAAAATAAAACCTAGAAAAATTGTTTTTTTGGGTACTTCCCCTGTATATAAAGTGGGGATGTTTTTTTTAGTCGCGTGCCCTATTGTGTGGGATATTGTTAGATAGGTTTTGTAAAAACACTCAGGGTTTGTCATTCATTCTTTTGAAATATAGAAACCCGTTCGCGAGAAATGTAACTTTGAAGAGCAAATTTTAGCTTGAGTATAGTATTAGCGTATTAGAGTCTCCTCTAAAAGTTAATCCGTTGTCTTAAAAATTCTGAAAAAATCATGGTGGTAGTGTATGTAATAAACTTTAGTTCAAGAGTAATAGGGGCCCGAATTGTAAAATGCAGTTACTTAAAGAAGTACGTACATTATACAAAAACCTTTGAAGACCTTACAGAAAAGTAAATCTGTTTTAAGTCCAAATATTATGTTGTCACTACTAACTACGGAACTATATAGCCCGTGGCCTGACACGCACTTGGATGGTTTTCTTTTTCACAATTTACCGCTCTAGTTTCTTAAAGTTCAATATTAGTAAGGGAAATCATATTATGTAACTTTGTTATAATATGTTGTCCGTTTTTACAAGGTCAATGTGTACCATCATGCAGTCAATATTCTGTCTTACTATCTCCTAGATTGCAAGTAAAATCTCAAGGCTAATGAGTAAGAAACATTTAACTGCCAGTAGACACAAGCCAGTTTGCTACCAACATCGCATACAACCTTAAACATCCCATAAAAAATCCCGAATATTCCAGTTATTCTAATCAAATAAATAAATATACATCTTCATAAAACTTCTTTGACAACCCTAAAGAAAAGGCTTAATAACAACGGTCGTGTCTTGGGCGACTGTCGACGTCGACGGTCGACAGCGCGGCGTTGCGGCCCGTTCGCGAAAGAATCCGCTCGCAATTACGCCAATCAATTATAATGGAAGAGGAAATTGCTCGTTTCCGCGGCCGCTTACACTGAACACTGAGTTGACGCGGGTGGTGCAAGTTGTAGGAGGAGCGGCCTGGCGATTGGGTCATCGTTAAGCGTAAATGCTTTCAGGACGCTAGTGGCTGTAACTCAAGGGTTTGAAACTGATTTGATCAAAATTATAGCCTACACAAGACTAGATAGTTATAGACACCGAATATTTTAGAGTTCTTGGCGCTGCACAGTTAGGTTTAATCTTTATGATTCAATTTCATACAACTTGATTAAGAAGAGTATTTTATACAAATGACGATTGATATAGTAAAAATATTTTCTTTAAAAGAGAAACCGTAGCTAAATATTCCTTATTAAAATCAAATTAAATCATTCCTTCGTTTTAATTATTTTTAATGTTTATATATACTGTGTATAATTTGCTAATAGTAATCGTTAGCCAATGTGGGTAGGTTATGCCATTGCCTAATATGCAGCGATCGAAAATATTTCCGATGACAGTTTTCTCAAGACCCACATAATCTCAGAGTCATTAATCATTTTTAAATCGCTGTCGCTGCCTCCTTTGCCTTATACCACCCGCCTTCCGACGCGCCTAGCACGCGACTAACATTTGAACGGATCACGGCACGTAGCTCATCGTGATTGTGTCCCGCTGTACGTGAACCACCAGATTCCACGAACAACTAGCCACCAGAATTGGTACCCCATTTGTTAGGACACGGATCCTCAAACTTTTTTTGTTATTCCTTTTTGGATTCAAAGCATGTAAAAAAGAGTTTAGCTTTTTTCTTCAATCAATTTCTAACCATGGAAATTATTTTAGTATAATATCCTTTTTTCCAGGTTTTCATATGTTTCATTTCCAGTTAATCCAAGTTTTGTTAAACTAAAACCAATTCAGCAAGAAAGAATCTGTGTTTAAAATATTTGGATTCTTGGCCATAAACAAATTATTCAATAAGTTCAACTTTATAAGAGCTATCAGATACTAAACCTGTAAAGGTATCGCCAGTTTAACAAGACAATCTTGATTTTTATATTGTGGTAGGGGTCTTACAGCACATGAGATCAGTTCACTTTGAGAAACCATGGACCTACATCCTCGGTTGTTCTTACAATTTCCCAGGAAGAAATCGTTTAGTTTTTGCCCAAAGATTTTAGGCCACTTCAACCATCCTGACGATTTATGAAACAACATTTTTAACAGAATTAGGAGATTCTGATAAAAAGTTCATTGTTTGGAGTTCCAGTTTTTATGCTCTATTGTATCCGCAAACTAAAGAAGATATAATCGATAACAAAGGTGAACTTTAATGTGTTTCCAATAAAATCTTTCATCAAAATGATTGCGATTGCTGCGTGTTTAGTTTTCGATCGTCCAAGGGTTGCCATATGACGTCAAGTTTTTTTTGGTTTTAGTAATTTTTTTGTTACGTAGCTTTAAGCACACTTTTTAGAAGTTTATTTTATAGATTATGTACTAAAACTACTAAATGAATACATAAACATATACTATAGGTACTAAAGAGGTTTGAAGCCAGTTTGCCTTGGTTTATCAACTTTGAAACCTACCAACTGGGTACCAGATGGTGGCATACGGGAACCAGGTAGACTCAAACGGAGATGGCTAGACGATTTCGACTCATATGACTGGTTGAATTTAGTCATGCATAGGGAGATTGGGAAAAAATATGGGAGAGGCCTATGCCCAGCAGTGGGACACCGAGCAGGCTTGGTTTAAATTCCTGTAACCTCTACCATCACTAAAAATAATAATCAACTTTTCAAACGAATTCGCGGCACCTGTCTTTCCTTCTACAGTTCTTAGTCCATCATCTCATTAAAACTGGCCATAATAACATCATACATCATGGCATTAGCTCCAAGGCTCCTAGAGTCAGTACTGAGAAGCAGTTTATTTAATTAGGAGAGCAATCAACGTGCCGCGCCAAAGTGATGGCGATACAGTGCACCACGCGTTGGAAATGTACATAAGACTTTGGTAGTTGGTTCATTATACACTACTATACATACTTATAATGATGGCGGTCGTTATGGTGAATAAAATAAGGCATTGATAATGACTTGAAGTCATATCCTTTAAAACATAAAGCCTTACCGAAGATAAGACCAGCCCGTTACGAATGATACGTACAACTTTGTGCCACGAATGTATGAATATGACGTCACATTTTCATTGCTCACGGCACAACTATGTATTTATGTAAGGGATTTGGTTTTACCTAGGTTTCTTCTACCATGGATTAATTTGGTTGTGAATGACAGCAAGTTAGAAGACTATGTCTATTATTGCATTATTATTTCATAAAAATGAGATTGACTATGTATTTTTCAGTTTCAAAGCAACAGATAATCCCCATTTATCCAGTATACCTAATACATCGAAAACAACACTAATGATGTAATTTTTTTTTCAGTAAATTGATAAGTCCTCTATTATACAAGTAAAGGATGCAACTCGCCATTACCGAGATATTTTAAGTGCTAGTAATTATATTGATAGGGGTTCTGGGTAATCGTAATCAAGTGTTATTTAAATAATTATAATTATCGGAAACGCTTGCACAATGAAATACATCATTATACTGTATGTTTTGTGAGTAACCCTTCACTTTCCTGGAACTAATCACCTGTTAAACAGTGTTTCACACCCTTGATTGATAGATTCATATTCATTAAACTGAGGTAATTAATTGTCAGGAAGAAATTATTCAAGAGTTCTTTCGAATCAAGATAAAAAGCAGAAAATGATACGTATAATCTCAGCGCCTCAAGAGAACGCTATCACTTCATAAGGGTCGTAATCAAATCAAAATCGACATTCCATATCATCGCATCTGACTTTATCTTTTGTACAAAAACCGACAAAATACCGGTACTAATGAAGACACAACAGAATAAACATGAAGCGATGTAATCAGCCGACAAAAAGACCTTACAATCACGACTGTAGCGGGGCGGTGGGTGACAAAAATGCAATTTAAGTTATGCCAAACTAAAAACTCAATTCTGAGTCGAAACTCGGGTGTAATGGCGGGCGACGGACAAAAACTGTCCTTCGATCATCCCATGGCATAATTAGTCTCATGCTGAGCCGAGATATATACCGATCTACGACTCGTACATTGGTTTTTTCACCTATCGCATTGAATTCTCTCCGCTGTTCCTACTTAATGTCGCCGATGATGTTTCTATCTTGAAATTTCACTTTTTCTCGGAACAATTTGCCGTTTTTGTCGGGAGTAATGATCATTACGTTTACATCGAGATGTCTTATTTATGTTTGTAATTTATGTTCCTATTCTATACTGATGACGACCGTGTGGTTGAATGTGGGGTGTTGGTGTAGCGCGAGCTATTTCCGGGCTTTGTGGTCCACTTGCGGTATTTAGAAGAATGGCCGTTGTCAGAGAAAAGTGGCTCGCCCACTTTTGTAACATGCTATCAAGGTATCGTGTAAATATTGAAACATGGTTGGAAATTGAATCAATAATATACTATTAGTAGAAAAGTAGACGAACTAAACAACTGATTAGTCCTCAATAAACATATAATGAAAGATTTAAACCACATTGAAACACTTTAAAGCCAAAAATACATTAATAGTGATTAACACATTGTCCAAGAATGTGAAATAAAACTAATTTAACCCTCCATATAAGGTAATTGTAACAAAAACAAAAATAACCAATAAAAGGCATTATTTATGTAAATTGGTATGCAAAAATTAATGGATATCAAAGCTAATAACAGATTTAAACCCAAATAAGGTGTCTAACGTTTTAAGCGGAAGTTGGAAATTATAAAGCAAATATGAAAGATAATGGACTTTATTTAAAAATACTAGAATACTAGTTATGCAAATAGGCTAGCTACAGAATACAAAAATATTCAAGATTTTTCCGTGAAAGTGTGTGGATTACACACCCGTCTAACATAAACTGTACAATGTTATTTTTTTACCTACAGATCAAGGCTTTAGTTAGAACAATGTATAGCCTAGAGCCCTACAGATTAGAATATGTACTAGGCTAGGCTCAGGGGCCCAACCTGCTCCCCGAGGTCTCGGCCTCTCTATTTACCCAGGGTTAGCAGTATTGCTAAAGATGAGCACATTGGGAAATCGATGATGGTCATCTTATACCAAGGCCCGTTTGAAACCCCAGTCGAGTCCATTAACTTAAATGCTGCCCAAATTTATAGATTTTGCATGTACCTAATACGAAATGGATACGACGATATTATCTCAATGTTCAATTTGTTCGAAAACGTGAAATACTTTGACTGGTGGCGATAAACACTAACCACTAGTCTAGAATCTGTGGTTTCAATAAATGTCGCATCCACTCTGTATAAATCCTAACGGATAGACAAAAACCGAATACCGAGCATAAGGGTTTTGTATTCGAAGGAATGTCACCATAAATGTCTCTATACAAACTCTATATTATGTAAACTTAAACTGCTTAATTAGTATATTCTATCTAAAAGTAACTACACCTAGTATTTAAGCCCATAAGTCATAAGACTTTGACATTTATGAATGGAAATTATGCAAAAACCATTTAACCTTTCAAAAGGCACACCTATTCTCATACACAGTTATTTATTGACTAGTAGCAAATATATACGATGTTATGGAAGAATAATGGACTCGATTCTGGGAATATAGACGTTGACGGTGGAAATGTATGCAGAATTAACATTGGAAAAACGTTGGAGTTTAATGCTGATTTATATATTGAGGGTAACAGGTAATAGTATTAATATTACTAAAATATATTTTGATGAAAGAACGAAAAAGAGAAAGAAGAATGTACGATATGGTAAAGATGAGTAATGGAAAACGATGTATAATTGATCTTTAGGATTTGATTATGTAAAGAAAGGTTTCTATATTTAAACAACATTTTTGAATCCAAAACCAATATTACATGAGATTCTGAGTTCCTTCATGGGAAAGCCGGCGTTGATTTGTCATTTGAGCCTCACGGTATTAATTTACATTACAATGCAACCCAAGTGGTTGTGAATATTATACCTACTGTTAGCTGCAGTAAATCAAGGGATTGCGAGTGATCAGTGATGCCTGTTTACAAAAGTTCTTCTTTGGTAATGTCGTTTAGCAAAAATTCAAACGTTATGTTAAACGTATTTGGCATCGTATCATTATCAGAACCGTATAATATGGCCAGTTTATCACGCTCCTGAGTATTTGCATGGGAGACCACCGCCGTGCCGTGCCGCCGTGGTCGGGACGTTCCTGCTGTTTGTCTCCTAATAAAGAATGCTCGACAATCTGTTATTTTGTGTGCTACAACCAGAGTTGGCTCCCTGGATTCTTCGCGGAATCACTCACTTCACCTCGACCACTTTTTGTAACCGCGACCGGCCTCATACTGTTCTTTACTTCTTATACCTTTCAAAGAAGGCCCTAAGTACTATATTGATTTGTCGTTTATACCAGCACTGTTATATGCCCTTTCAATACACAAACCTCACATCCAGCAGGGTGGCAAACTACTCCTTTTTCGAACCCAACAGTATATTCAATGCAGGAATTTATATCATGGCGAAACGCTTGCTTCATAAAAACCAAATTCCATTTAATTATGGATGATTTTTAAAATCTGTGAACAATGCCAGCCATCCTTTGTGGTCGCACGGCAGCTTTTTTTTATTTCCGATGAAACTAATTTGATAATTTCTTATTGAAATGCGGTCGAGTCGTTCGGTGAACGGTTGATATGTGTAAACTATATATAACTGGGTTTCTAAGAAATGAATTAATGACGGACGAAACGGTAGCATTGCGTATACGATATGAAAACCAATTATTAGAATCAAGGATGCGAGAATCAGAAAGTGTTTTGTTGGCAATCGTCGTCGGTGAGATATGAGAGTGTATTAATACCTACCAGTCATGAAGTTAACCAACCGAGGGTATCTCACACGTTTTGCAATGAATATATTACGGTTTTATGGCCTTAAGGTGTAAAACATCTTGCTGGCAAGTTTTTCCTACCATCTAAGCATGGTTTCTAATCAATAGAACGCAGTGTTTACTTAAGCGAAAGTATACAACCCTCTTGTATATTTTTTCTTCCTTTTCTTATCACTTTTCAAAATAGAATAAGCAGAACCGCCAGTCTTTTTTTTTCACGACAATAAAATTATTACGTTGAAAAGGAAAAAAAATATGCATCTACCATTACTCACTCCCCTAACTCTATCGTTAATCTATCATTCTCCTTTAGGGCAAAATTAAATTCTAGAAGGAATCTTCGGTAGTTAATTGACTATAAAGGTCAAGAAGACACTTTTTTACCTGTCAATTCTGGAGTCTATGGATTTTCCAAAAAAGATCCGATTACTCTAATATGCAAATATTGTTAGACGTACCCATAACTCTTGTAGTTTGTTACTATCAACAATATTAATATATTCGCAATTAATATTGGTGTGTCGTCGGTCGGCCCGCCGCGGCGCGTCAGTTAGATATGTCAAGATTTATTGAGTACGTCACCCGCTAAAAGGTTTGAGTCAGTCGCCGGACGATAAGTATTACTTATAATTAGTGAGGGGACACGCGACCACAGACGTGGTCAAAACAAAGTTTAAAGCTTTTTTTGGTGCTTACAAGTAAAGTTGTACATGTTTTATAGGATTTTTAATAGGTAGTTAGGAGATAATGTTTACATGATGTTCTTGATTTAATGAGATTTATTCTCATGGACCCATGTTTTGAGTTAGTTTTTAGGGAACCAACAGTATAATCCCCCTTTTTTTTCCTTTCGGGTCATTTATATGCATTAATTTTGTTTAAAGAAATTCTGGTATCTTATAACACCCTTATGAGTTTGCTTTATTTGAAGCGTGTACAGTAGCTATTAAGTCATTTTGGACTAACTTATTAATAATAGCTTTAACACTTTACTATTACTGCAAAACCTATGTTCGTGACTTACAACCAACCCGCATGATATATATTCCATATCGTGTGCATCCAAATCAGTCGATTACTCAAAGTATTGCAATTTGAATCTAGAGGCCCAACCACGAGTCCTTTAAAGTGACATAACGTCTTTTGACATTAATACACACCTGGAGAAATATAAGTATAACGATTAATTTACTCTATGAAACATCAATTTATTATTTATTTCAAATATCATATAATATTAAAATAAATGTCATTATTACCGCAATACCTACAATTAGTGACTTTAGTTTATATTCAAAGGTGTCTAAGTTGAAGTACCAGCTATTAGTATTGCAATTTAAACTGAAATGTTCGCACTATTCTACTCCCAACTGTCAAAATGACATATCACCTATATGATATTAAAACATGCACCTGAAATAAAAATACAATAAAATAATCCAATTTTCTATAACGTATTAATTTATTGCCGACAAATTACTGAAATTGCTAGCAATTTTTAAACGTAATTATTGTTTTATATAAATATAAAACACATTTTTCTACAGAATTACTATGCCATAATATGTACAAATAAATTACTTATAAACCTATATTAGTTAGGTATCTATCCATGACGTAATTATCGTATACAGGCAATTAGTCTAATTATTGCAACTTGAATCGAAAGGCCCGCCCACTGCTATTCCTTTAACTGTCAAAGTGACATAACGCCTCTTTGACATTTATATACACCTGGAGAAAATAAACTCTATAACACTGCTTTTTGTATAAAGTATTAATTATCTATCGACAAATTACAACCAATTTATTATTATGTTCATATTTTTGACATAAATGTTACAAGAATTGTATTACGGAATGTCAAAAGAGATTTATTAAATGAGTTTAAACACATTACTGTAAGACCAATTATAACTATGTCGCGTAGAGTATTTATATTCTTTGAAAACTTTGCTATCTATTAGATACATATCACGTACAATCGATTACTCAAAGTATTGCACTAGAATCGAAGGGCCCGCACACACTATTTAACTGTCATACTGCCATTGTAACACCTTTTTGACATTACCATACACCTGGCCAAAACTGTTTACCAATCCATTTTTCTATGAAGCATTAATTTACGAACGACAAATAAATTACGTCCAATTTCTAAACGTGTTTGTATTGCGTGCGAGCCCTACCGTGGCTACCCTGTTGACATTCCGCCGGCATGCCGAGGCCCGCGACCAAATTGCCGCCTTTATCTTAGGCGCCTTCGACAAATTACGTCGGCTCCAAAAAGTCAACGAGCTTATCACAAAATGTTAGACCGTGTGTTAGTTGCTTGTATGTCCCTGCTTTTAATTTCGCCCGTATAGTTTTTGTTCATCCTCGTTTTAGGGTTATCTCGGCAGGCTGCGTGCCTCGGTCACATATTTTCGTCTGCAGGACCTTTTTGGTGTTTTGGCTGGTCGTAAGTGCTTTGATTGGGTGTGTCATCGGTGTGTTATGACTTTTGACGGCCTTTAGTGTCGTTTTGGCGCTTTGTTTAGTGCTATTTTAGCATCTTTGTTGTTGTTTTAAATAGCTATGTAGTTGCAGACTACTGGTATTCTCTTTAACCTTTAATAAGGTTCACGTCACAATCGTAGTGCACCAACTGGTACCGCTAGAGTTCCAGATTTTTAAACACGTTAAGTTAAATTATTGTCGTAAGTTCGAATATTGTTCATGATTACTGTTATAATAGCAACCCAGTATCTAATACATGTCCCACTGCTGGGCTCGGGCCTCTTCTAATGATGAAGGGTTAGGCCTTAGTCTACCACGCTGGCCAAGTGCGGCTTGGTAGACTTCACACACCCTCGAGCACTTTTTAGGCACTCTCAGGCATGCAGGTTCCACTTGGCTACCGCTGCTTCTTCTATGTATACTGTTAGAAGCTTTCAATTCAGCATCTGAAGGAGCTTTACGGCATTACAATGTAAGTCGGTAAACTGTGTAAACTCTTCAAAGTGAGCTTTTTGCTTGTGACGTCACTTTCTGCATTGTTTGCGTGCGAATGTTGCTTAACTTGAGTAAATTGGTTAAAAACGCTACAGGGAAAGTACAGCCATTATAATCGTTGGTTTGAAAGGACGCAATTGTGCGGAAAAAGTGGCAGTTTGGAGTTTCTCTTTACTGCCTCGGGGCACTCACCCTTTATGTAGCTACTCCTTAAAGTTATATAATACTCTTTTGGCCCTTTTGTTTATTTATTTTAACATTCTGTCAACTCTGTGTTTGTATAGAAATTGGCGAGATGCCGCTACACCAAAATCATTATAAAAATCTTACTTTACACATACAATTACACATAAAATTACACATAACAAAACATCACGCCTATATTACCCACAAGGGTATGGCAGAGGTGTACAACACCCACACTTCACGTGTTATGTTTAGGTCCCATGGGATAGGGGGTGCCACTTGCCATCCACCGAGCACAATGCCAATTCCGTGCTGCTATTCTGAATTTCCTGACGGAGAGATCACAACACTTTGCCCGATCCGGGAATCGAACCCGAGACCTCACTGTAGAACGCGTACACCAACCACTAGACCATCGAGGCAGTCTCAGTCAGTTCTAGATTTTTCTTCAAGATTAATAGAGTTCGGTAAGCTGTTTGTCACCACATTTACTTAAGTTAATTACTAGAGCAACCGTTCTGCTAACTCTATGTGGTGTCGATATCATAATTTCTAGTTCTTTGTGGTTTCCTGATGAAAAAAGTTTTCTGAAAAGTAATAGCAATGGCAGAACTGAGCATACGTACTTCTTATTGATTATTTTTCTAGCATTTAACTATGCTTAGCAAATTATACTAAGAAACAGTTATAAAAATATGGGACCGGCAGGATTTGAACCTGCGACCTCTGCATTTCGGGCAGCCAATTTTACAACTAAGCTACGGTTGCCTCTTACCAGGACCCTAAATTTCTCAACTGTATGTTACGTCATTAATAAGGCTGCCCGAATGCACAGGTCGTAAGTTAAAATCCCATAATTTTTCCAGCTGTTTCTTAGTATGATCATAAAATTCAGTTTTCCGAATGGTAGTATTAATTATTTAATTCGAATACACCGACACAAACTTCTAAGTGCCTGATTATGTGCATACAAAAGCAACAACAACATTTTATTACTTCATTAATACTAGGCACAATATTTATAAAGTATTATAAATATTGTTAGTACGGCAACCGTGATGTCTTGTTCGATAGAATAAATACTCATTATTGTCAACATAGTAATAGCAACCCTGTATCTAATACATGTCCCACTGCTGGGCTCGGGTTTCTTCTCATGATGAGAAGGGTAAGACCATAGTCCAACACGCTGGCCAAGTGCGGATTCACACACCCTCAGTCACTTTTTAGGCACTTACGATGTTTCCTTCACCGAGCCATAATTTATATGATAAATACACATAATATATATCTTTGAAAAGACAAATCTTAACGATTTATTGACAGAGAGTTGTGCTGCGGGTTTGAACTCGAGACCTATGACTTAGCAGTCCTTCGGTCTCCCACTCGGCTATCGCTGCTATTATTATTGTCAACATAAGCTGTAGGTAATAAAATTTCTTCTAGTTCTTTCCTAAATTTATTTATTGTACACATAGCTACACATTACAGCCCTTGGCAAATTTAAAACTTTGTATAAATATTTGAGGGAGGACATTTTGGAGGGAGGACACTAAAACGGAGGCTACCTTTATTATTTAATGAAATGCCCTATGAATTAAGATCTGAAAAGAACAAAAGCAAGTTTGCCATGGCTTATAAAAAATATTTGTTTGATACATATAACGTAAATGAGTCATAGAACTTACTTAAGTTATGTAAAGATTATCTTATTACCTACAATAAAATATTGAATAACTTTAAATTTGAAAGCGAATAACACAAATAGTCTTAATTATGTTAATTAAAGTGTAAGTGAAATGTTGTTATAATCCGAGTGCAATGTATTTCCACAGACAAACCGATCATTCGGTTTTGTGGAACCCGTTTAAAAATGTATGATTTTATTTATGAACTAGCTGACCCGGCGAACTTCGTACCGCCTTAGCGTAAATTTGATGCACTACTTTATTTTGTATAGCTGACCTATCTTATGTTAGCGTACCTATTCAATTTGAACTGGAATCTATAATATTCTCCATATAAAAATGAATAGCTATTTCCCTGGTCTCGTCATACCTTAGAAGGACTTTACTAATTTTATGAAATAAAAAACAAAATATATATTTTAATAATAGTGTTTATTCCGTAGGGTTCAATAATTTCACTTATATTTTTACAGAAAATTTATTCATATATATTTAATTTATTTTGTTTTTTTTCCTTCTTTTTTTTCCCCTAAGAACCTTGTACAGAGTATTAAAAAACTACAAAAAAAAAATCAGCCAAATCGGTCAAGCCGTTTTCATGCCATGTCGTGACAACGGAAAACGGGTTTTATTTTTATATATATAGATAAAGCATTTTATCTATCTATCTATCTAGCTATCTATTAACCTTTCCTATTAACCTTTCCTTAAAATTACCAGTATAAGAAGATCACATTGTTTATGCGTCCCGTGCAATGCGAGACCAGCTTATTCTGAAAATGTATAGCTGTATATAATGTGTAGCCGTGAGTACATTTACAAGACTGTATAAATATCCTTGGAAGGTGCTAACAGCCTGACTGATATCACCATCAATTCACGATTTGTTACATTACATACATAACCATTTATTTAAATAAATTAGACATAAATATATTCGCATAATATCGCATGTCAAAATTAACAGTTAACATAATTTGTTATATTATTAGCATCAAAATGGTGTCAGCTTAGGCACTGTATATTATATTTTATAAATGACTGCTCCTCGGCTTTCGTAGCTTAGCGTTATGAATGTTATGATAAAACATTAATTTGTAACCTTTTTAAAAACAAGGCTATCAAATACAAAAAGGCGTCGTATAAAAAAATGGTTGGAGAAGTTTTCAAATCCACCTATTCGTTTCAGAGATTATAATAGTTAGCTCAGTTTAATTCCATTGGGGTTAAATCCGTACAATTGCGTCATGTTTAGTAATTCTTAAACCACCATACGTGGTCTCAAAAATTACAAACCGATGACCTATATTAATTTACAGATAGGATCGTAAACCGGCTTTATTAGTATGTCTTTTATTAATAATTTTCTTCTTTTGACATTAAGTTATTTCTTAATTATATTTTCGCTTCCATTTTCGTGTTTTTAGTGATGTAATAGAGTGCTTCGTGCTCCAGGGAGCATGATAAATAGTTTTGGTTCTCGTAAAACATTTAAGAAAGTCATAAGAGAGCTTGATTATTATGAGCTCAGGTTACTAAATAAAGGAAGATGGAGTGTACCGAACACGCAAAGTGAAGCGACAAAGCAAATACAAAATCCATGACACAAGCAAACCTAGTATGTTCAACGCGCTATCCCGCACTATACGGCACACAAGGAAGAATGCACAAGCGCTCTGCCGGCTTTTGTTGCGTGTTAGTACAGTGGGCCAAGCAATTACGTATGCAGGACAAAAAATTCTACGCCATAGTGAAATCTGATTGCAATAGATATGCATGTGTGAATTACATATTTTATAAATTTAATGTAATATACGCACTATTTAGATATGTAACTTATCCATAACTGGTGTAGAAAGTCTTTACTATGACAAGAAGTTTTTGCCCGCATACCTAACACGTTCAGGCGATGGACGCTATATTTTGAGTGTTCATCGCTTGTTAGTATTAATCTCGCTGCATAACGTAGCCCTTGTCGCGTTAAGTATTTCACGTTGGACAACGTGTTAGTAAAAAAAAGTAAGCAAGTAAGCTATCTTTTTTTTATAATGGATAGGCACGCATTTGACCACGATCTTACCTGATGGTAAGTAATGATGCACAGCAGTGCTTTTAACTCTTACAAAACCCACATTTCACCTGTTATGTTTAGGTCCCACGTGGTAGAGGGTGAGTCTATCGCCACCGGGCACAATGCCAACTCTATGTCGAACCCGTGACCTCGCGATGAAAGGCGCATACGCTAACGACTAAACCAACGAGACAAAAAAAAAATAAAAAAATAAAAAGCATTTATTGACTCTAGAACATGTTTGAAACAAAAAGTACTGTTACTGATGCCCAAACTAAGCTATTGCTTGTATTTTGGGAGACAGCGCGTTCAGTCGTGGAGTATGACTCTGTGTTACATTACATAGACAGTTCTATCGTAAAGTTTATCTATTGTAGTGTATGTCAGTTTATTTTAAGTACCAATTTAGTATAATTCCTTTAACATGATTGAATTATAATATTTATTTTAAAATAACCTTGACAACTCGAAACTTATTGAATAAATGATTAAATAATACCAATCAAAAGTCATAATAATATGATAATTTGTGTTCATCAAAGTTTTTGTAATATGTAAATATAAAATTACTTTAAACGGCTTAATTAATTTATAATTTGTTTGGTATAATAAAATAACCTTTAGATTTTAACCATACAAATATGAAAAAACTGAAAATCAATAAAAAAATATACGAAACTGTCACTGGGATAATTGTCTTTCTTAAAACAGCCGTACTATTTTGCCATAACGCTATGCCGAATTGGGTCGTTTATGGCAATCTGTCAAAGAATTGTCTACCAATACCTAAGAGGTCATGGTACCAGTTACCAATTTAACTATTCAATTTTAATGTCATTTCACAATGTCGATTCTTCGATTTAACGGGAAATGATTGGACAATAAAATATAACAATAAGTTTAATAGACTAGAAACAGTGGACGATGAACGTCTTTAATGTTTCTATTGCTTTTACTTCCGGTCATAAATTAGGCTTAGAAATTAAAAAGAAAGCAAATTTAACTTTTAAACAAGTTTATTAGGGCAATGTTTAACTATCTGGCTTTGTGATCAAAACATAAACTCACAATCAGCTGTGGAATTTGGTTTTCCTTGTTAAAAAGTACCTAAAATGACATGAGGAAAAGATGAGTAGTTGAGAAACGATAATATATCATATAATATAAATTTTAATTGACAATTATAAAACCACAAATGAAATTGTAGTATGCCGACGGCAGCCAACAACCATGATAACAAATATCAAGGAAAACTAGTTACGAAAAGTTGAGTATTCTACGAATTACACTATAATATGTAATTGTTATAAATATTTTGGCTATAACCGAATCTAATTATGCTGACTATAGCTTGAAATTATTTGACATACTTAATGATTATCGCTTAGTTGATCTTACTAAGGTAACTTATAGCACTAATAACAAATCAAAACAAATCAATTTTTACACAACGTGTTCGTCAATCAAAAATTAATTGCATTATACCAATAGCTAATAAACAATAAAAACTAAAGAATATAATTGGTAGAATGATTAAAGAAAACAGGTTTTATAGAGTTTCGCACTCACAGTAAGACGTCCAGCGACGATCTCCCGACGGGCGACGTACTGTAACACTAAATCTAATAAAGTTTAAACACTCAATTTCAGATATGACCGAGTAATTAAAGAACAAGCAATTAAATGAAAACATCAATTAATTAGAAGGGCAGAAGCGAGCGGGCGCGAGGCTGCGGCACTCACAACTGGTTTGAAGAAACGAACGCAGCGTGCCTCATCCATAATTCAAATAAAACATGGGCCCCAGACCCCGCCCCTGCGGTACGCCGGCCAATAGCCTACATATCCAGTACGAGACGCAACTCCGCCTGCTATAAACTTATTTCCCCACCTTTCCTATTCTAAATTAGCCCTATTCGATTTCGCCAATAAATTAATATCAGCCGATAATATCATCCCAACGCGGCCGACGGTATCGAACGTCGCAGACGTAATTACTCGTGGGTGCCGATTGATTATTTGCAATATTCAATTAATAACAATCGTGATTTCGATGATCACGACCCGAGCCGGTCTTTCGACTACAACCAGAGTAATTTTTAATGTCTTAATTGACAAATTGAGTTTCTGAGAAGATAGAAAGCAATTACAACGTTCGATTGATTTTTTTTAAGTGGGTAATCAATTTCAAGTCGTTACCGCTACTGGTAAAAAATGGTCGACGTTGTTCGGTAGCAAAAGTAATTTGGGTTGGGACTTAGTTTCTATTAAACAAATGAATTTGGCGTATCAAACAGGAAATTCTTTGTTATTGCCTTATCAGCATCAATATTTTACAAAAGCGAATTGACACAAAGATAAAAATTGTATTCTGGTCTCGGCTCCGGGTTCAATGGCGGCCCAGTCACGAGCTCGACCACTTTATGCACATTAACTAATTTATTTTCGGAGATTTTGCTTGACGACTGACATTCGACTAAGTCCTCGTTGATAAGGAGATTGAAATGGTTAAAAGGATTTTGATGCCTCGGCTACATAATTATTCATCCTCGATTGTTTGACTTACACAATGTCTTCGCATTAAGCTCCACGCAAACCACAAAGAGGATTAGTCGATAGCTTCTTTCTTTTTCTGTATTCATACTGTCTTACACATGCGATTGTAAACCAGTCTTTCATTATGAATTGCAGGCTTAATTTCTACTAAGATATGTTTAAGGTAGCAGTCAGGACAATGGTTAATAATGAATCCTTTATCACTATCCTCACTGTCATTGTCCTGACAAAGAGTTACTGCAGACAATTACTCGCTTACGTAAACCATTTTCTTTGTTCGCAACACTAATTCATTTTGGTGGATTTTTTTTGCTTTTAGCATTGTTTGTTGGTACAATTTGTCAGTTTGTTGTCCTTTTGAGGTTCGTCCGATAGACGATAAAAAAAGTGCCCCTTTTCGGAAGTTGCTAATGATAAGGCGCCAGTAGCTTTGTTGTCTTTTTTTTGGATGTGGTGTGAATTAGAGCTATGATTGCCTCTTATTAAGACCAATAAACGTATTTGGTCCATTCTCATCCTAATAGTGAAGAGGATGTGAGAATTTCGGGTCTTCTGAGCAGCAGGTAATAAGTTGGTGAATATTTGCGGTTTGTGAGTTGACGACACGTGGCGGCGAGTGGACATAGAGTCGGCATTTAATAACAGAGTAGAGGCCTCGCTCGGTGTGGCCCGGAAGTCGACATTGTCATCATGAGATGTTTTGAGAACATTTTTATTACCTTCTTCCGGAGACGATGAGAAGTTAACGTCAAAATAATATGAGCTTGAACTGTAAGTTTGATTGTAAAGTTTTGTGAACAAGCTTGAAGAAATAAGCACCACAGTGATTACACTTTTATTCTTTCTTGGTACCAGTGGTTACAGATTACAAAGATCTAATATCCTCTGTTATACATTTCAAGCTCAATAACATTAATCTATGTAGATTACTCGAACATCGGCACATCAAAGTGTTGAAATAATAGATGTGAATTGACAATTCATACCCGATGATTACTTGAAGCGAGTAAATTCCCCTAATTACACTTAGGCATGCAGAACATTAGCAAATGCTCATATTATACATAATTACATTGTAAAGCAGGATGTAGTAACTGCACTTATCTATGACATCTAAAATCAAGGGTTCGGTGTAATTACAATAATTTTAAAACCTGATTCAATGTTGGTGTGTAATTTTATCTTTTTAATATAGTGACGCAATGGAACAAGTGTAAATAGATTATAAAAGGGAAGTGATCGTTGTTCGCTCCGGAATTAGTACGAAACGATTACCCAGATAAACATCTCCGCCCTTATAATTATTGTTTTTTCTGTCGTTAACGCGCGCCACGTAAATTTAGACACGAAATGCCACCTCATTTACTTCCAACCCTCAATGTCATTTACAAACATGATAATTTCATTTTCGAAATTACATTATAGATGTTTATCTTGAACAACGGCAGCGGTAATAACATTAGGACGGTAAATTG
This sequence comes from Hypena proboscidalis, assembly GCA_905147285.1. Classification (NCBI taxonomy): domain Eukaryota; kingdom Metazoa; phylum Arthropoda; class Insecta; order Lepidoptera; family Erebidae; genus Hypena; species Hypena proboscidalis. The sequence continues at coordinate 18,664,661 of LR990130.1, read as the reverse complement.
TGGGACCGTTAAAGCGGACGGCGACGGCGTTGGAGCGGAGCAGTGTTAAAAGAAGTCCAAGAACCAACTGATAGTTAGGTACTTACTAAACCGTCACTAAATGTGGTCCAATAAAGTTTGTATAGAGTGTAATGCGAGTCCGGGGCGGGCGTGACGCCGCGCAGGCGCACGCAGCCTGACCCCGCGCGCCGCACGCCCCGCCCCGCCGACGCCCGCGTCGCTACCGTCTACCGTTCCGCTAAACAAACTTCACGCAGAGACGCCAAATCGATTCGCCGCGATCGCATCTCGCCGCATCGTCCGCCTAATAATACTAAATCACTTTTTTATCATCACCGAGATATTGTTAACGGATCGACTATGAAATTATACCGGCAATCGGCGGCTCATTGTTTCCGTTTCGCTCCCAGAGGATCCAATCCACGGAGAAAATCTGTTAACTCATATATTCATTATTTCCAAATCGGTTCTGCATTGTTTCTGATGAACATCTTTGTCTGCCAAATTGGCGTAGTCGAATCCTTTTGGAGGTTACGGCAGAAAGTGTTCCGGCGATTTGCTGAAAATTTAATTTTCGGTATAATAAAGGAAGGTAGAGCGAGACTAAATAGGATCATCACCGTATTAGGAACTTATAAGGTCGGGTGCTGTGATGTGGGTGTTCCGGTGCACGCAAAATGTATCGAGTCACCTAATGATATGATATTGAAAACGTCCAAGGAGTTATTGAGTTGGTTGAACTCGAGTTTAATCAACGATTACTGAAAGGAGGTAAAAAACTAGGGTATGTAAAAAACAAAGATGGCGCGGTGGTTTGCAGGCAATTTGAATGATCGTCCATTGAGCGGAGTGAAATGGAGCGGTGCGGTGACACGAGCCACCTACCACACAGAGATTTGCAACCTTTTTACACTGGCAATCAGTCTCATAGACAATCAGTAATATTTGATGCGCTGAGCTATGACGAATGGAATAAAATATCGATTTATTTGTTAAATCGAACGAGGAACTAAAATTGTAAATCAGAATAATTTAGATCGTGACCGTTGAAAATTAAATAGCAATACGAACACAATTTGTCGCTTAATCACAGTATAAAAACATGTGCTATTATTTAAATTAGAATTATTTGGGTATCGTGCTGAAATAGGATAATTTTCTGCCTTGTCACATACGGCCATTAAAAATCCATTGGTACGATTTAATGTGGGTGTACAAACTGTAGAAGTAATAGCTTTGTCGAGTGAACAACTTGTACAAAATGTTGAGGTCTGCTGTGGGCAATCACAGCAACTAGCAATACAAATACATTAACATTGAAAGCGGCAAAAGAAATCATTTGAGGTTGGTACGCACTAGATTTTAGTTTTTGTAACGCCGGATGCGGCATGCCAAGAAATTGGTACGCAATAGTAATGTGTATATAATATCAAGTTAATTGCTTACTCGACAACTATAAAATAATATAAAATATGTCATTATTATTGTATCAATGCTTGGTAGCTGGTTGGTACATGTAATGACATTACTTTCGGTATAGTCACTAAACGGGACCTCCCATAGTATAATTTAGTTTTATCATTGTGGAGGATACTTTTTTTTAAAACCGGCCAAGTGCGTGTCGGGCCACGCGCAGTAGGCTTCCGTAGCTAGTCGTAACAACATATTTCGACTTAAAAGGGATTTACTATCTGTATTAAACAAGTAACATCTTCATACAAGTCATTACTTTCAAAGGTTTTTGTAATTTGCACGAATTATTCTAAGTAACTGCATTTTACACTTTGGACCCCAATTACTCTAGAACTAATTAAGTTAAAGTAACCAGATAAATAGCGTCCTTCAGATAGGAAATGTTTGTAGTAGGTACACGAAACCAGCTAGCTCGTATGACGAGATGTATGAATGTTAAGGAAGCGAAAGAAGTATGTAAGGAGCGAAGCACATGGCGTTCCATCGTCTCTGCCTACCCCCGTGGGATAAAGGCGTGATTTTATATATGTATTATGTATGTTTATTTATGTTTCAAGAATTTTGAACGAAATATTCTGAGTAACTGCATCTGACATTTCGGACCCCTATTCCTCTTGAACTAATGAAGTGAACTTATCCGCTATATAGTTTTCCTTTAAAGTTCATTACATGTACTACCGACACAATTTTTTTCAGATTTTAGGATCCAGTAGTTTAGCTTTTAGAGGGGAGGGGGACGCCCTACTCGAACAAAAATTTGCTCTTTAAAGTTAATTATCTCGCAACCGGATCCCTAAATCAAAAAACTGTCTTAGCAACCCCTAAACGTTTTAAAAGTCCTATCTAACAATACCCCACACTATGGGGTAGGCGACAAAAAAAAAACATCCCTACTTTACATGTAGGGGAGCTACCTAAAAAAAAAATATTTTTCCAAATTTTACTCTACGACTTTCTTTGTTTAGTTAACATACATGTTTATGCAAAATTTCAGTTTTCTAGCACCAACGGTTTCGTCGCTATGCCGTGGACAGACAGACGGACATGGCGAAACTATAAGGGTTCCTTGTAGGTACTACGGAACCCTAAAAACGGGATATAATCCCACCCACACGCCTACCCCTGTGACTCCTGTGATGCCAGAATCTACAGCGGTAACCAACTGAAAGCATTAACCCCGCAACGAATTTAATCAAAAGTATATAGTTGGAGTTGCAAAGTATGCGGAGGATACTGTTAAGTAGTCCAATATACAATCGTTCTTATATCGTTTAACATTATAGGAGACTATAACATTACTTGTACATTGTAAAACAACTTCACTCAGCGCCCAACCAAAGCCATCAGAAAGAGCGAGATTTGGTGGCTAAGATTTCAATGATCGCCATTTTTACAAAGTTTGACATGTCAAATGTCAACCATAATGGTAGATGGCAAACCATAGTTTGCATTTAATGTCACTATTATTATTTTTTTATTATTATTGATTTGAAATTTGCACGCCTGCTTGGGTAATAAATCAGTGTAACTTATTTTATTAATCTGTGTACCAACTAAACCGGGTAAACCTGATTTATGCAAATAAAATCTTTGAATAGTTTTGGTTACTGATACCCAAAGATGTTTGTTGAACTTTGGTTGCACCTACTAAAATTTATCATCCCAAATTGCAAATGATTTTTTTCTAAAATGAAGTCACACTTTTCTGACTATATATACTTAGATAAACTAGTGGTTTACCCAAGTACTAGTTATAGGTACTCGTTGTTTAAATGTCCTTGTCATCGACCATAAACTAACATACTAATAAACACATAACACTCCATTAAAATTAACGTTAACCAACAAGGAAACGCGTTGTCCGCACGGACATAACTTGTAGTATAAATATATTAAATATTAAATTATTATCGCTTTGAGTACAGCCGTTCCGTGCTTGCGCGCCATTAACAAACTCATGATATAATCCTGGACGATGAAGCGGTCAAAACGAAGTAATCACTTGGTTTAGCCTATTTTTATTTCAGAGGGGTGATATACAATGGGAAAGTAATGACATTTGTCCTTCTCGAGGTTTTTTTTTTTAACGGGATATAATCCCACCCACACGCCTACCACTGTGACTCCTGTGACGCTAGGATCTACAGCGGCAACCAACTAAAAGGCACCGTGCATGACACACGAGCAATCCCAGGAAGAGTTAAAATTGTCTTGGAACCCGAGACGAATTTAATCAGAAGTATATAGTTGGAGTTGGAAAGTATGTATCTTTACTTCCCTCCTTCTCGAGGTTTGTCTGAATACATTAAGGTTGACTTCTAGACTCGTCGCAGTCAAGGTAGGCCCTCGGAATTGCCGAGGCACTTATATATCTGTCTCTTAGTAATTACACAACTGCATGTCGATATATTGTGACCTTTATAAAACCATAGAGTAACTACAGTGCTAGAAGCGGGCAGTATTGTCTGTGTCAATTCTGGTCATAAAGTTACATCTAATTCCGCTCCATGTCGTTAGTGACGTGCCAAATTTAAAAGCGTTTAAGTGGCAAGAAAGATAGTTGTACGACCCCTGAATAGACTTCTTATAAGACAACAAACAACTTGTACTTACCATAGATTTGCAAATAATGACCAGGACGGACCGCTCTTTGAGGACCCGGAGTGTGCATTTGTAAGTTATCTTCCATAAACTAAAGGGGCTCCTTCCTGTTTCGAAGCTCCAATGTAATTACGATATTTACGTCCTTGGTGGCTCATATCGTATGACTATGGTAATATTTACAATAAAAATAATTAAATAAAAAATCAAATCAATCAAAAAACTACATTAAAAAGACATCAACGCGTTCAGTAGATTTCAATCCACTTTTTTGTATTTCCTAATATTTTAAGTTCTTAAGCACAACAATTAATAAAAAAATATATATTTTGTGAAAGCAAATAAACAAACAAGACACCACAACAGTAACACCACGAAAACTAACCGCAAACCATAAATATAAAGTCTAGGCAATTATTTAATCCTATATTTAAGGGATATTCTTTAAAGGTTATCGGCTACAATAACTTCAGAAATATTACTTTAAATTGTACCCGCACTGGCCATCAGTCCATCACATAAAGTTTGATGTACCACCGTTGTACAATTACGAGTACGTTTTGTACAATAACAATAGCGACCTTTGTTTAAACTTTAGTACTTTCTCTTTACCTTTAACAGTGGTGATTGGTTGCTAACTGCCGTTAATGTGGTAATTGCATACTTTTTTTTTATACTACGCCCACAGCGAACGGACGTGTAGTCCACCTTAAGTGGAGTACAGCCCATGGACATCAACAATCCACAAAAGCGGATTATAGATGCGTCGCTGCAGCTGAGGAGTACGGTGTTATGCCTCATGTGCCAGTAATTTCAGGTCTGATCTCACCACCAAACCGGAACACAGTAATGGAAGCACTACTATTTGGCGGCAGGTTAAAGGTGAGGCAGTGGTGCTGCCGCCCTCGAGCTCATTCACAAGAGCTCTACCACCAGTAAACTTAACTTAACTTTGGACTATTTATTATTATATATTTTTAATGTTAGTGTGTGGTAGGAACTGCCTCGATGGTCTAGTGCTTAGCGTATGCGCCCTCACTGTGAGGTCACAGGTTTGATTCCCGTGTCGGGAAAAGTGTTATTTGTGAAATTAAATTCACAATAGCAGCACGGAGTTGGAATTGTGCGCGTTGGATGGCGGTGGGCTCATCTCCTATCCAATGGGACCTAATAAACATAAAGGGTGAAATGTTGATGTTGTACACCATTGTCATACACTTCTTTTCTGTTTTTTTTTATAAAACGACGCCCGCGCTAGGAATAACGCCTGTGTCGCGAGGGTGTTCACAAACATACATTTTACATACACAGAGCACACCCAAAGATTTGTCCCATTTTGGGATCGAACCCACAACACCAGTGCAGTGGAGAGCGGCGAGGCGACCGCTTAAACCACTACACCACACGTGCAGACAAACGTGACGTTATGTTATGATGTGTGTGACTTTTTATTAAACTGAAATAACTAGTGAAGCCTTAACTAACTAAATGTTAGTGTAAAGTCGAAAATTGTATCATTATCTCTAAATACATTTTGACTCTTAAAAGTCCTATCGTAATAAACAAAACGCATCGATTTGAAATATGAAACCTATTACACATTACCATCTTTGTAAAAAGACAAGTGCTATCGTTATTCATGTCAGCTCATAAAAAATTGCTTAAATCCATAAAGAACAACAGTTTCAACAAAAAAAGCAATTTTCTACTTCCAAATCATAACTCATAGCTAGACTTCACTATTTTTATTGCCTCAATAAAGTCATATTACAAAACACAACAAACTTTGAAACAATAGTTTAGTACATTATTGAGCAATTTCGGGGCCATTAATCCAGTAACGGGGTAATAACATGTTTGATAACGTTATTGGATAGCTAGTTACTGGACAGATCGTTACGATAACTGCGATTGGATTGGTCTGATCGAATATTATGTGATTATAGCTTGTAGTTGTTTAAGTATTAGTTTTGCAACGAGAGAAGGTTGCTATTGTTTCAGAATAGCTTTCTAAACGTTCGTTTGGAGGTTTTCGAGTGGTTTGAATTTGGAAGATTGTTATAGAATGTTAAGTGGGTATAGATTGAGTTATTACCTGTTGCTATCTTTTGTTCAAATATACCGCAGTTGATTGGTCCAAATTACGTGCTGGCAAATTTTGGGTGAACCTATTTGCTAAACACTTCTTACTATTATTGCGTATGTGCACATTACATTATAATATGCTTGTTTTTGAAACAAGCTTAAAACGAGGAGTAGTGTATAATTGGGCTATCTGGATCACAGGAGATCCAGACAGCCCAATTTTAAGTTCTCGAGAAGTGGTTTTGAGTTTTTGAGAACTGATTTTTGTTCTCTCAATAACTTAATCTATTCATAAATTTTTATTTTTGATTTCTCTATAACTGGATCATTCAATTTTTTTTGTCTCGATCATTTTAATAATGATGAACTCGAGAAAAGATATTTGTTTCTTAAGAACTGATTTTTGGACTACTTAAAACAAACTTATTTGTATCGATCATTCAACAACTAAAAAACGACTACTGTTACTAGTTGAAAATTAAATCAAGGTTTTTGAGAACTGATTTTTGTTTCTCAATAACTTAATCTATTTATAGACTTTTAGTTTTGATTTCTCTATAACTGCAGCAATTATTTTTTTTTTTTGTCTCGATCATTTAATAATGATGAACTCGAGAAAAGATATTTGTTTTTTAAGGTCTGACTTATTTTTTCTTTCTTTAACTAAATCATTCTTACCTAAAGTATTAGGTACTTATGAGAGTATATATTTGAATTGTTAATAGCAGTTTTGATTTTGGTCTCGATATATTGATGTAGTTATCTGATTTTTGTTTTCTCAATAACTTAATCTACTCAAAGACTTTTTGTAGCAACATCTACAGAACTGGTTTTGTTTTCTCTAATTCAAACTTTTGGCTCTTAAAGAACTTAAGAATAAATATTATTTTCTTAGGACTGATTTTTGGATCACTTAAAACAAACATAATTGTCTCGATTACTCAAAAACTAAAAAACTATTACAGCTAGTACCTACTAAAATTATGAGATCTAGTTTTTGTTCTTTCAATATCTTAATCTATTCAAAGCCTTCTTTAGTAGTATAATCTAGATAACTTAACAAGACAAGTTTAGTATTGAACCTTTTATAATAAAACGCAATAAATATCTATAATGAGCATTTATTTTATAAATTATTTTGAATTTTTTGAATTAAATCATTTGTAGATTTATAAATATCATCGAATAACACACGTTTTACAACATATTGCGCACACAACTCTGCTTTACATTTACAAACGGTCTCCTCTTGGTTCTCGAAATCTTTGGCATCGTATATTTCAATGCGGACAACCTTGGATCCAATGGCAGGCTTTTTTACAAATGAATAGGAAGTCAAGTTTTCGGAATGTGGTCTTTTTCGGTGTGATTGATTTCCATTATTTCTCTCTGGACGTACTGCTTCCGATGGTATAAAGTTAAATAATGGCTCTTCTGAATCCTGGAAATTAATATTTAAACGATTAAATATTTTTATCCCAAGTTACTTGTTAATTTAAATAATATATTTAATTTTACGATTTATAAATTTAAAAAATCTACAAGGTATCTTATTTTAATTGTAAATTAAATTATGTCTGATCTGAACTAATGAGTTTACATATTATTATATGTATAATATTATCTCACCAAAGCATAAAACAGAATTTCAGTACAACAATCAGATGGACTAGATTTAAGTACATATTATTATGTACACATAAAAATTAAAAAAGATACAATAAATACGTTTGTGTATTTTTAAATAAGTAATAATTATTAACTAATTCATACATTCAATATAGGAAATAATACTAACCGACAACATCATTTCACAAAATTTTAAACACAGCTTACACGTATCAAATATGATTACAGAATAAATTAAATATTACTATTTCTTTCCATCAAGTTAATTTTGAAACATTTTTTGTCTTTGTTGCTCTTCTTTGTATTTTACCACTACCAATATAAGATGGCCTCGCATTGTACAGGCTTACCGTGTAGTAAAAGATCAGTCTTCACTGGAATGATTTTTGGTTGGTGCGGGCCGCTCCTTTTTTAGAGTTTGTTTATGCTTACTAGCGACTGAGAGGCGTCGGATGCAATCGGAGCATGCGTATGTTTACAAACTTATCTACTAATAAATAATTTTGTGCTATCCACTTGTCAATCCATAGTAATGTATTGACTGACGTGTGTACTTCTCATACATTAATTGTTAAACAAACCCAGATGAAAGTAGTAGTATGCTCCAAAGTGTTTATTGCTGCATAAGCAATATTTTTAGTATTCCGTCCGAGAGCGTATTATTTCGTTCTGCAAACATTTATCTCAAGTTATTCATTCAATTATCATTAGAATTCATTTGTACGGAACCTACATTTAGAAAAGTAGTCAATCTTGACTTCATTTTCTTTTAATAATCATTTTCTTACTCACACGTATACAGGATTGAATATTATTATGTTCACACTAATGAACTATGGCAAGCTATTTAATGGTTAAGCAATAATCTATGGTTCCTTACTTCGCTTGGAGCTGCTAGTGGAAACTTCTAATTCACTACCGTGAATATACTTATCAAGTCACCAAGACCAAGTACCAGTTTTCTAGTGGAACACAGTGAAATAACTCGTTCATAAATTCATTTATTCAACATGTAAGTATTCTTTTAATTATTATTATTTACAATATTTCTCATACCATTTTTAGATTTTTTGTATACGTTTGTGAAGTTTTTTTCAATAATGATAATATTGCGGTTAGCCTAAGCCAAAGTCTTGTATTAATGAACTATAGTACATTTTGTCACGTTTAAACACAAGTAGATAACACCAGCCTTTCAAGTCAGCTACAATTCCGAATAGTAATTATATTATTATAAATTTTACTTGCCTTTAATAACCTCTACTATTAGGTATATTAAGATCTGAAAAATATTGGCAATACAACTGTAATTATCATGGATTTATTTTCTGGACAGGTCGAAACTTGGAAATAACATTTTCTCCACGGACGATGCGTCGTCATCTGAAGAACTGGAAAAGAAACCAATCGAGAAGAAAGTCAAGAAAAAATCTGATCACTCAGAGCCTTCTAGCAGTGGGGTTCGCTCAGCGAAAAGCAGTGTCGGCGCAGGCGCCGTCGCTCGGTCCATGGACGAGACGTCATCTTCTGAAGAACTGGAAAAGAAACCAGACAACAAAAAAAGCAAGAAGAAAAGAACTCATCACTCAGAGATGTCGAGCAGCGGGGCTCGTTCAGCAAAAGAAAGCGCCGGCGCCGGCGCTCGCTCCAGCACTAAGAGGGCTAAGGCTGACAGCAGGAGCACCGCCGCAGCTCTCTTTGGCTCCGATAGTGAAGACGCTGCACCCACTGATAAAGAAATCGGTAAAAAAATATCTCCCTTAAATTCTTACATTATGAGACGAGTTACGAATGGGTATTCGCGACAAAGTAATTTATTAAAAAGTGGCACTCATTTCATTGAACTAAAGATATATAAATGTGATGAAATAGAAAATGTGTCGCCTATGAATAGATGGCGGCAAGCAATTATCAGTTTAAAAAACAGAACGGATATTGATACCGAAAGTTGGCGTCATTTATCTGCTTATTTGAGTGCCATTCGTAAGGAATTTAAGGACTGTCCCTCAACTATTATTAATTCCTATAACTAATTTTATAAAAAACTGTAAAAACTATGCATATTAATCATACATTTTATAGTTAAGTAAATATAATCTTTTAGTCTAAGATACCTTTAAATAATAATATTAGTAAACAATATTAGTTTAATTTCATATTACTATAGAAATAAACAGTCTCCGTTATTTCTTTCGATATTTCATTACTTACCACTTACCCCGTTCTCGAAAGCGCTTCTTTTTATACTCTGTGTATTTTTAGATAACTAGTGAAATATATTATAATGATTATTAAATAAATACATATTATATAACCCTATAATCATAATATTTTTAGATAACTAGTGAAATATATAATAATGATTATTAAATAAATACATATTATATAACCCTATAATCATAATTATATAATATAATAATGACTTTATCTTTCTTAAAACTTGTACTTTTTTTTATTTTATTACATGGCATAATAAATAATAAAAAAATCTTATAGTTTTTATTTTGAATTGTTCACAGTTATCATACGTCCTGAGGATGAACAAGATAAAATTAATTGTATACTATGTGAGAAATGTAGTTTAAGAATATTGAAACGAAACTACAAGAATCATACAAGATCAAATATACATAAAATGAACTGTTTATTGAGTACTGAATTTGAAAATATTAAAATAATAGCTACTGCATTTAAGAATAGAATAGTGACATACAGACTAAGTCCTTTACAGGCAGATGAGCACCTTACACCAGAGGCTTTCCTGTGCTATTTTATAAATGATATATACAGAATTATAGAATTATCGTTAGCAAAATACAAGTGTATCAAAGTTAATTTCGAGTTATTTGTTTATTTCATTTTACCTAAGTCAGACGAACAACAACTTAAATCGTTTAATACTAAATTTAAAATTGTATGCTGCAACACGGATATTAATGGTTTAATTATTACAATAATAAATGATATAGTAGAAAAAACGATTGCATTTGAACATTGTGAGTCCGGTTGGTCATTTTATAAAGTAAGTCATTTAGAACTGAATATAAATAAATATTCACCTATGAGAGGGGGTACTTATTTAGAACTGCCTTCGGTTATAAGAAATATTAAAAGTTGCATAAACATTAAAAACAATGATAAATACTGTTTGTTGTGGAGCATTGTGGCTTCGCTATGTCCTGCCAAAAGTAACGTATGTAGAACTGCATCTTATCCTCATTTTTCAGAAGTTCTCAATATTGATGGGATCTTATTCCCTCCTACTATTTCTGATTTAAAACTTTTAGAAAAACAGAATCTTGATATAAGTATCAATATTTACGGTCTTGATAATAAATGTAACGTTATTGGTCCTCTATATTTGACTACGTTAAAGAAAATTAATCATATAAACTTATTATACATAGAAAAGGAACAAAAAGGTCATTATTGTCTAATTAAAGATCTACCACGACTAGTAAAACGCCAAATCACTAAACATAATGGAAAACTAGAATTTTGTGATTCGTGTTTACAGTTTTTTACTTGTAAGTCTCGCTATAATTCGCATAAATGTTCTGAAATATTAGCTGTATTACCAGTTGAACATAGTAAGTTAAAATTTAAGCACTATGAAAGAAAATTAAAAATCAATTTCATTATATACGCAGACTTTGAAAGCATATTGTTAAAGTGTAATACAGTATCAAGTGGTAAAACAATTAATATAAATTTGCATGAACCGTCATGTTTTGGTTATTATATTTGCTGTTCTCATGATAGCGATTTAAATAAATATGTTAGCTATAGAGGTCCAGATTGTATTGAAATATTTATAAAAAACTTGATTAGAGATGTAAAACGAATCTTTAAAATATTATCACTTAAAAAGTCCGTGTTTGTATTATCTGATAATCAAAGACGCAACTATGAAATGGCTCATTCATGTCATATCTGTCAACAGCCTTTACTAGGTGATAAAGTTCTCGATCACGATCATATTACTGGCGAGTATCGCGGCGCAGCGCATACCCAATGTAATTTAACTTATAAAGTATGTCCCTTTATTCCAGTGGTTTTCCACAATTTATCGGGATATGACAGTCATCTTTTTATAAAGGAATTAACAAGATATGAGGGCGATATCAAGGTAATACCTAAATCTAAGGAAAAATATATGTCTATAACGAAAAACATCTATTATAAAAAATTGGCTCGTCAAATACAAATAAAATTTATAGACTCATTTCAATTTTTAAGTTGTAGCTTAGATATGTTATCAAAATCATTAACAAAAGAAGAAAACTTACACCTTGCTAGTGAATTCAGAAATGACGATCAGTTTGTGTTACTAAGAGAAAAGGGTGTTTTTCCTTACGATTACATTGATTCGTGGACTAAATATGATGAAAAGGAGCTTCCACCTCAATATGTATTTTTTAATAGTTTAACATCGGAGCACATAACAGATGCCGAATACCAACGTGCACAAAAAATTTGGAATGTTTTTAATATTGATTCCCTTGGAAGATATAATGACTTATATTTAAAAAGTGATGTGTTATTATTGTGTGACATATTTCAAAAATTCAGACAAATGTGCTTGACATATTACAAATTAGACCCAGCTCATTATGTATCTTCACCTGGTTTAAGTTGGGATGCTATGCTTTTATATACTGGCGTTCAATTGGATATGATTTCTGATTTGGAAATATATGAATTATTGGAAAGTGGAATACGTGGTGGTTTGGCTCAATGTTCACTTCGATACGCCAAAGCAAATAACAAATACCTACCAGATTATGATGTAACAGAACCTTCTTCTTATTTAATATATCTCGATGCTAATAATTTGTACGGACATGCCATGACCAAAAAGATGCCTATATCAAACTTTTATTTATTAAATGAATATGAAATAACGAAATTTGATCTATTTAGTATTGCAGATGATGCAGATTATGGTTATATCTTAGAAGTAGATTTGGGATATCCGCATCACTTACACGATTTTCATAGTGATTTACCTTTTGCACCTGAAAAAATAATACCTCCAGGTGGAAAAATACATAAACTAGTGGCAAATTTGTATGATAAATCTAAATATGTTATTCACTATACAAACTTGAAACAGTGTATCAAACATGGATTGATTTTAAAAAAGATTCATCGTATATTAGCTTTTCGACAAGACTGTTTTCTAAAAAAATACATTGATTTGAATACTCAGTTACGCCAAAAATGTAACTCAACATTCGAAAAAGACTTTTTTAAATTGCTTAACAATGCTATTTTTGGAAAAACTATTGAAAATAGACGAAAGCAAACAGATGTTAGGATAACATCGCAATGGGTGGATACGAAAAATTTAACGAATAAACAAGTAGGTGCTGAAAAGTTAATTTCAAAACCAAATTTAAAAAGTATCTATATATTAGATGAAAATTTTGTAGTTATTCAATTGAAACAAGAAAAATTAACCTTAGATAGGCCAATATATATTGGTTTTACGGTTTTAGAATATGCAAAACAACATATGTATCAGTTCCACTATGATTTTATTAAAAATAAGTTCAAAAATCAAACGATGCTTTGCTACACAGATACCGATAGTTTACTATATTATATAAATACCAAGGATTTTTATCATGAAATAAAAAAAAATATCTCGCAATTTGACACTAGCAACTTTCCTGAAGATAACCCTTATGGAATACTTAAAATGAATGCTAAAATTCCTGGTTTATTTAAAGATGAATTAGGAGGCGATGTCATTTCTGAATTCGTTGGTCTCAGGGCTAAGCTATACTGTATAAGTAGTAGTAGAACACATATTAAGAAAGCCAAAGGTATAACAAAACACGTAACAAGAAAATTAACACCAGCTAACTATAAAAAAGCCCTGCTGAATAACAAGACATATAGTCATAAGATGAGAATTATAAAATCAATAAAACATGTATTGTATACGCAAGAAATTAATAAAGTAACTTTAAATAGGAGTGATGACAAAAGACAAATTTTGTCAAATCAAATTTACACTTTACCATGGGGACACTATAAGTCTATGAAATAAATGTTATGCTTATTATAATTATGTAAAAATGCGCTAAACTGAAATATTTTAAGACCAGTTAATATAATTCTAACCGAATATAAAAGAGATACACTTTATCTGTGCTTGTAAAACTGAGTCTTAATTAACTCGATTTAGTTGTATTTAAGGAAGGAGGAATAAGAAATATATTATTATGTTTATATTATAAATTGTTAAATAAAATATTTATCTAATAAACGTATTATTTGACAGCTCATTTATTTTTTATTTTTTTCCATTATTATAAATACCATAACAATTATAATTGTGTTATAGATGATAATAAGAAGTTGGTTGAGCAAGCAGTCATCGCTAGGACAGTAGTAAAAAGATTTATACAAAAAATCCTATAAATAGCAAAGATGAAGTTGATAAAGCAGCCTGTATCGCTAAACGTTAGTAATATTAGTGTTGAGGAACATGCTCATCAAATCAGACATAGCGTTCTATTACCGAATACTATTCGTTGTATAATATGTGGTCCATCAAATTGTGGTAAAACTAATGTAGTAATCAGTTTGTTATTTCATGAAAATGGACTCAAATTTCAAAATCTTTATCTTTACTCGAAGACTACGTTTCAACCTAAATATCGTTTTTTGCGGGAAGTTATAAGAAGAGTACCTCAGATTAAGTTTTATGAGTTCAGTGATGATAAAGATGTGATAGCTCCGAGTGAAGCTTTAAGTAATTCTGTGATTATTTTTGATGACGTTGCTTGTGAGAATCAATTAAACATTCGTAACTATTTTTCTATGGGTAGACATAAACAAATTGATTGCTTTTATTTATCTCAAACATATTCGAAAATTCCAAAACAGCTGCTACGTGATAATGCTAATCTTCTTATAATATTTAAACAAGATGATATAAATTTAAAGCATATTTACGAAGAACACGTTAGTTCTGACATGCCATGGAATCAATTCAAAAATATTTGTAACACCGTTTGGAGCAAGCCATATAATTTTATTACCATAAACAAAGATTCATCATTGAGCAACGGAAGATACAGGGAAAAATTCGATATGTTTTTTTCATTTTGATGGAGTTATATATTGATGTAGTAAATTAATTTACATTCAGTATTACTGTTCTCGTGGTTGAATATGGTGAAAGATAAAAACATGGAGCAAAATGTTAAAATGGAATTAGTGAAGTCTGTTGACTCCATAAAAAATAAAATAAAACAAATGAAAAATTGGGAACATGAAGTTAACTTATCTCTAGATAACTTACTTAAACCGGTTTCAGATCCCCTAAAAACTCTTATAAATTCTAATAAATTAATCGAAGAAAATAATAAACATAATAAAAATGTATCCGAAAGTGCTACACTTAATGAGTCATATATAAATAATAAAAACACTTCTAAAGGTGATGACTTTTATGATGCTGATATAAACTCTGCAAGCTCTCCTATAAAAGATGTAATAAATAATTCAGGAATTTCATTAGAAAGTGAAGATATTTATGGTATTTATGATGGTGTAAACGTACCATTTGGAATAAGAACCGAAAATAAAACTTTAATGATAGGCAACTCCGAAGTATCTTTTTCTAAAATAGACAATTTTGGTAGCGATGCTCTAGTTATGATTAAAATTGGCAATAAATGTTATGATTTTACCCCCGGGATAAAAGAACTTTTACTTCGAAAGAAACCTGATTTAAAGAAAGTAACAAACGTTGACAAACTTGTTTATAAAGATATATTACATTGTACTAACGCTCACAAGAGAGATTTTAATCCTTGTGCTCAAATAAGAGGCGATAAAGGAATTAAGTATCGAAAAATAATTCGTCCATTATTTGCTGAGACATTTATAGGCACAAATCAAAACAAAATTGGAGGCAGTTTGCCAACAATTAAAAAATATAAAAAGAATACTGAATTGGTATATTGGGACGATCCGAATGAGTTGGTTGAGAGACTGAAATTATTAGTTGCATCGAGAGATGCGGGTAATACTAATCATGACAATGAAATTTTATCAATAATTGAAGAACTAAAAGAAGCTAATATAATTAAAGAATAAATACTGATAATAAAGAAGTTTTTATTCAGTATATTCAGAGTCATTCGTTATGAAAATTGTCAAAGTTGGTATAATCTTCTAATTAGTAAAAAAATAATTATAAAGTTTAATCTATTGAAAATAATTGACATAAATAAAAATAATAAATTGAAATTATTGTTGTACTGTATGTATACATTTGAATAAAGTAAAGCGAGGCAATGAGCAAAGCTGATGTGGTAAATGAAATCCATAAAAGTGTGAGGGTGAACTTTCCACGAAGACATGTTATCATGAAAGATATAGATGATTTATGGCAAGCAGATTTAATTGATATGCAATCTCTTGCTAAGTTCAATAAAAATTATAAATATATCCTTACTGTTATTGATACATTTTCAAAATATGCTTGGGCTCTTCCCTTGAAAAGTAAGAGCAAAGATGAAGTGCATAAGACTTTTATGATTTTGCTGAATAATAATCGTGTACCTAAGAACTTACAAACTGATGCTGGAACTGAATTTTACAATAATAGAATAAAAAATCTTATGCAGTCCTATAACATTAATCATTATTCTACATATTCATCTAAAAAAGCTTCAATAGTAGAGAGATTTATTAGGACATTGAAATCTAAATTGTACAAAGAATTTAGTTTAAAAGGTAATTATAACTGGATTAATGGCACCTTGAATAACGTTCTTTATAAATACAATCATACCTACCATCGAACAATTAATTATATCCCATCAAATGTTAATAATGTAAATAAAAGACATATATTAGAAAGATACAATAGGTTAGTGAATAACATTATAATGAAACCCAAGTTTAAAGTGGGTGACTATGTTCGTATCAGTAAGTACAAAGGAATTTTCGAAAAAGGCTTTACTCCGAACTGGTCAACAGAAATTTTTAAAATTAGATGCAAACAGAATACAACTCCTATCACTTACTTAATTGAAGATACGATAAGAGGACAGCCAATTTTAGGAGCATTTTATGAACAAGAACTTCAGAAGACCAAACATCCTAATGTATATCTAGTAGAAAAAATCCTTAAAAAGAAAGGAAATAAGGTTTTTGTAAAATGGCTAGGTCTACCTTCTATTGAAAATTGTTGGATTGATAAGTCGAATGTGTTGTAAGTAATAAATACTTATCTCACTTGTTACACTTACTAATTTTATTAAGATATATTTAATAGCTGTTCTATATTGTAATGGTTAGTCCTAACATGTGCACTGGAGAGAGTAGTCTTCTCAATTGGTTAATAAATCACTTACCATTGGAATTACATTTGCCAGGTTACAATTACTGTGGTCCTGGTACGAAATTAATCAAGAGACTTGCTCGTAGAGATAAGGGTATAAATAAATTAGACGATTACTGTAAAGATCACGACATTGCTTATTACAAGTCATCGAACTTAAAGGATCGACGCAAAGCTGATTTAGTTTTGTTCGAAATGGCAAAGAAACGAGCGGTTGCTGCTGATTCGAGTATAGGAGAAAAAATTGCAGCAAGTATAGTAAAAAATACTATGTTAGCAAAAATTAAAACTGGTTCTGGTCTAAAAACTCATAGTAAAGAATCTTCCAAAAAAGCGTCTGGAAAAGGTCTTAAAAAGAAATTTAAACATGTAATTACTTTAACGAAAAAACATATGAAAAAACTAAAACCAAAATGTAAGAATGCAGCAATAGAGGTAGCTATGGCTGCGGCTAGGGAGTTAGCTGATAAGACATCTATTCAAATACCTCGTGTTATTCCTATACCAAAAACTGGGGGATTTTTACCTTTGATTCCTATTTTCGCTGGATTATCAGCGGTAGGAGCTTTAACGGGCGGAGCTGCTGGTATTGCTAAAACTGTTAATGAATACAAAATGGCTAAAAAGATATATGACGAATCGAAGAGACATAATGAAAAAATGGAGGCTCTTTGTATTGGAAAAGGACTTCATCTAAAACCACATAAAAATGGACTTGGTATTTTTATAACAAAAGAAAAAAACTAGATTTTCGGCTACCCAAACGAGCTTTAACTAATTATGACATTTTGAAATATGGAAAGAGTATTCCCTATTTTAGAGGTGTCTTTATGAGAGATGAGCTACCTAAATATCCCTTTCAAAAAGAATGTGGAGTTATTAATTTAGATAGTTCTAGAAATCCCGGTTCTCATTGGGTAGCCTATGCAAAATGTAATGCTTATATTGAATATTTTGACAGTTATGGAAATCTTAAACCTGCAAAGGAATTCATAAAATATTTAGGTCTTCATGTCCATTATAATTATGAAAATATACAAGGCAATCATCCTTACAATTGCGGACATCTATGCTTAAACTTTTTAAGAAAGTTTTGGCATAAGCATGGAATAAATTAACCGGATTTATTCAAAAGTAATCAGTATACAAATATGTCTATAACAGTAACCATCTCTGGAAAAAAATCAGAAATAGAAACGTATTTTCACCCGCCTTTAACTTTATCTGAAAAATATGAATGTGGGTTGCTATACTTTTCTATGTTAAACGCGACACCAAAACTACATTTTAATAATACTTTGCCTATATTTAGAATCGAATGTGATTTAATATACGGTTCTTACGTTAACGGATCACCAACTCACATAATTCATGAATTTGTATCTAAAACTAAAACCGGCCAACAATACATAGAAATACCTACGAATATAATTTACTTCCCAGTGAATAAAAATATAATTTCATCTATATCTATTAAAATTGTTGATCAGTCTGGACATTCAATTGAATTTATAGAACATATTCAACTACGTCTTCATTTAAGAAAATTAAAATGATATTATATAATAATATAAATCTGCCAGTCACAATAAAACGTCTTATTTCGTCTACAACTACTACGGTGCATAGACGTAAGAAAAAGGTGAAAAACTTAACTAAAACGAACAAAGATTTCCTTAAGGCTCTAGGTTTTACAATATGAATATACTTCAAATCAATGACTTACCACACTTCGATACTTCGATTGAAAGTTATGAAGTCCATTCCTACAATCCCTACAATAACTGTTTTAGAGAAAACGATGAAATCAGAATTCCAATCCATCAACAGGATATATATGTGCTACCATCAGCCAGTTCAATTTACGTCGAAGGTCGAGCACAGCTCTTCAACAAAGATGGAAAACCACTTGAAAAAACTGTTTTGTTTAGCAATAATCCTACTATGTTCTTATTTCAAGACATCAGATATGAAATAAATGGTATTGAAATAGACCGCATAAAAAATGCAGGCATTACTTCGACAATAAAGTCGTACGTTTCGTTAAATGATGCTGAAAGTAAAGTAGCTGCCCTGTGGGGTTGGGATTATAATAGATTTGCAAATGATGGTAATTTTTGTGCTGTCATACCATTAAATAAGGTTTTAGGGTTTGCGGAGGATTATAATAAAATTGTAATAAATTGTAAACATGAACTTATATTGAGTAGAAGTAACTCTAATTTAAATAGCGTTATACTTACCGATGATATTGCACATTTCCAAATATCTATAGAAAGAATACAATGGAGAGTTCCTCACATAAAAGTATCAGATCGGGAACGACTGACATTATTGAAACATTTAGAAAAAGATAAACCTATACAAATGGCATTTAGAAATTGGGATTTGTATGAATACCCTTTACTGCCTCAAACTACAAAGCATTCATGGTCAGTTAAAACAGCGTCACAAATAGAAAAGCCTAGATATGTAATCCTCTGTCTACAAACTAATAGAAAAAGTAATAAACTAAGAGACAGCTCATTATTTGATCATTGCAATATCACAAACGTAACTCTTTTTTTAAATTCACAATACTATCCATATGAACCTTTAAATCTGAAGTTTTCTGAGAACAAATATAGTATATTATACGAAATGTATGTAAAATTTCGTCAGTCATATTACAACTATCCAGCAGATCCCTTGCTTAATTTAAAAGACTTTAAAGAAAAGGCTCCCCTGTTCATCTTGGATTGTTCAAGGCAAAACGATAATTTAAAAACAGGCCCAGTAGACGTTAGAATAGAAATTGAATCGTCAAAACCAATACCAGATAACACTGCAGCATATTGTTTGATTATAAACGATCGACTTGTGGAATACAAACCTCTAAGTAACATAGTGCGCAGGTTATCATGACTGCTATTGTAGACGTTCAAGGCTTTAAGACAGAAGCAAACGAATTTATCTTAAAAGAAATTGCTATATGGTGTGATAAAAAATTACAAGTGTTCTTAATAGAAGCACCATTTCCCTTCCGTGATTTGACTGAGTCAGAAAAACGACAAGTAAGATGGATCGAACGAAACAAAAAAATATACTGGAATAGTGGGTTCATTCCTTACAGAAACCATTGGAAATATTTAGAATATTTAAAAGATAAATTTATTTATACTAAGGGAAGTGAAAAAGTATTATGGTTAAAAAATATTTTAAATAATAATAAGGTTGTTAACTTAGAAGATAAGAATTGTCCTAATTTTTATAGTTTGTGGGATCAGTACAAATATTCTGAAGATATATATAACTGTATTCAACATAAATCAATATGTGCTTTGAAAAATGTTCTATGTTTAAGAAATTGGTGCTTTGATAATAAACTTTTAAATAAATAAATAGACGTTTTTCTTATTATACTTGTTAGTATTCCCTCAACACTCATCTCATCTCAACACCATCATTGTACTAGTTATTTGGATTATTTTATAGTGCAATAACTAACTAGAACACCAATAAAATAAAATGTTACAAAATTACAATCCTCGCTATTTCATATATGACACATATAAAATTAGGTTATATTCATTCAGGCATTATTGGTCAACAGTTAATTTAAGGGCAGCAGTTGTGTGGGAAATGGCCGATGCGGGATTCTTTTATTGTGGTAATGGTATAAATGATCGAGCAGCGTGTTTTTCATGTGGAGGTGTTATTGAAGATTGGGAAATTCATAAAGATCCATGGAGACAACATGCAGCACTCTTCCCTAAATGCTTGTATTTGAATTCCGTGAAAGGAAGAGATTATATAGAACAAATTTATTTAGATAACAAGTAATACTGTTGCCAACATTCCTACGAACATTATAACTAAATGCACAAGACTGATGAATAACCGATTGCATCGTTTGTAAAATACTTCAGTTGTGGACATTCATATATCTACATCTGTATACCGAAACCAGTATCATAACTGCTATCAATAATTCAGATAACTACATCAGTATACCGAGACGGATATCATAACTGCTGTCAATAATTCAGATAACTACATCAGTATACCAAGACCAGTATCATAACTGCTATCAATAATTCATATATCTACATCAGGATACCAATAGCAGTATCATAACAGCTATCAATAATTCAGATAACTACATCAATATATCGAGACCAAAATCAAAACTGCTATTAACAATTCAAATATATACTCTCATAAGTACCTAATACTTTAGGTAAGAATGATTTAGTTAAAGAAAGAAAAAATAAGTCAGACCTTAAAAAACAAATATCTTTTCTCGAGTTCATCATTATTAAATGATCGAGACAAAAAAAAAAAAAATAATTGCTGCAGTTATAGAGAAATCAAAACTAAAAGTCTAAAAATAGATTAAGTTATTGAGAAACAAAAATCAGTTCTCAAAAACCTTGATTTAATTTTCAACTAGTAACAGTAGTCGTTTTTTAGTTGTTGAATGATCGATACAAATAAGTTTGTTTTAAGTAGTCCAAAAATCAGTTCTTAAGAAACAAATATCTTTTCTCGAGTTCATCATTATTAAAATGATCGAGACAAAAAAAATTGAATGATCCAGTTATAGAGAAATCAAAAATAAAAATTTATGAATAGATTAAGTTATTGAGAGAACAAAAATCAGTTCTCAAAAACTCAAAACCACTTCTCGAGAACTTAAAATTGGGCTGTCTGGATCTCCTGTGATCCAGATAGCCCAATTATACACTACTACGAGGTTAGATATATACTATACTACATGAACTTAACTCCAAATGACTTTTAGTCAAAACGTGAGTTACACTGTTTTGACTCCTTGGTAAATTTGACATAATTACTGAAAGGAGTTTCCGTCTTGCTCGGTATATTTTGCGGTATTTTAACACTAAGAAGAAACAGCAAACTAAGTAGTTTGTAAATACGCAACACATGTAAAATGAGCGCCTACCGGATGGCAATTGATTACTACTTCTTGGTGTGTTACCAAACCAGAATATAATTGTAATAATATATTTGTCTGCACGTGTGGTGTAGTGGTTTAAGCGGTCGCCTCGCTGCTCTCCACTGCACTAATATTGTTGGTTCGATCCCCACATGGGACAAATCTTTGTGTGATTCGTAAAAGATTTGTTCTGAGACTGGGTGTGCTTAAGTGAGCGAATATATGTATTTGGTGTTGTCATTGGAATCATTGTATGGTGTAATTGCTTCTGGCGTTCTTACTAATGTAAAAAAAATCTTTATCTTTATAATTTCATAAACTTTACTCCAAAGACTCACAAACACTGATCTTCTATCCAATTTATCCTCAAACCTTTTTGCCCCCCACATGGCACCATAATCACTCACAAACCTTGGTAATTGTATCACACAGGAGCATAATCGTCAACTGTTACGCTAAGCACAAACTAATGTAGTTTTAATACTTTTATAGCTGAGCCCGGCAATTTAGCTCACAAAAAAACTATTTGGAAATACGTGTGCTAATGTACAACTAATTTTATCGCCATTTTAGTGGAGGGTTTAAAGTGTCCAAACACTTTTTTAAGTGTGATTATATTAAAAATCATTTTTTTTAATGTTATACATGCTGCAGTGAAAAGGATTGTAATTTATCTGATGATAAACGGTCTACAAAAGTCGCAAATGCGTCGCTAAATTAAAAGACAATGATGTTGTAATGTGTATTTCTGTATTAATTATATTTTATAATTTCCATTGTCATTATCATGACGTTTCATTTTACTTTATTTTATTTTTTCTTTAACTAACGCACCAACAACTGCCCATAACTTTGCTCATTACTTACTTGTCTATCCTAAGGTTACCTGTAAGAAATTGCTTATAGCGATAAGGCCGCCCATTGTGCAACATAATTTTTAAGTCCATTTGTTTACAAAATAACCTTTGTTAATATTGGTGTACAATAAAGACTACTCTATCTTTATCTATCTATCTATGTTACTTATCTGGTTCCATTCATTTTAGACATTGACTTAATTCACAGTATAGGTTAAACCTGGATTCTATATCTTTTTCTCTCATGCAACGTTTGAACGGGATAGACAGATCAAGAACGTTTGTTTAGCGTTAAACGTCTGTTAAGAAGAAGGGTGTGGCAGAGGTGTACTTCATCCACATTTCACCTGTTATGTTTAGGTCCCATGGGATAAAAGGTAAGGACTATCGCCACTCCAATTTCTACAATTGTGAATTTCCTAACGTAAAGTTCACAAATAACATTTTGCCTGACCCGGGAATCAAACCCTAGACCATCGAGGCAGTCACTATACTTTAATAGTCACTTTTCACTTAAAAACTGACTTGCAGTTCATCTAAATCGTTAGTCGACCATCTGTTCAAAATATCACCTTCTAATAGCTAAATAATTCAATAAAAAATAATATGCATGAAATTACAACCTAATAGTGATGTGGCATCACAAAGAGTAGTGAAGTGACTCAAATTGATTCTTATTGTAGGTTCCGTACACACATTAGGAAGGGGTGAAATGCTTAGGGGTTGTTACGATCATGCTTATTATGTTTTTGTGAAGTAACAGGTACGTGCGTCAAATGATGGGTAGGTATTAAGCATGGAAAAGACGACATTTTTGAACAGTGCCGTAGATATCAGGACAAAAATGCTTTTTTATAAAACTTAAGTCAAATTTACATTACGAAACT
Organism: Hypena proboscidalis; assembly: GCA_905147285.1. NCBI lineage: Eukaryota > Metazoa > Arthropoda > Insecta > Lepidoptera > Erebidae > Hypena > Hypena proboscidalis. Next base: position 18,640,820 of record LR990130.1, on the reverse strand, counting down.
TTCACAATTGGTTTGCCTTAATGTCATGCAACAACGCATAAAATTAAGACATGCATTGGGAAAGTTCATGCTTACTCGCGAAATTTCACCGTGCAAATATCAACACTCACAATGCGTGCCATAATTTCATGCAACTAATTTCGTTATATAGAAAGAAAGAGATATTTTATTGCAAGATTGTTTAACATGGCATGTTTTTAAAGGCCTTAGCAAGAGATAAAATACTAAGTTTCATCACCCAAAATCGCCTCTTTCTAGGGCAGGACAGGACTAGCTTCAAAGCTCAATATATTTTTTTAAACCATGTTTGTATTATAGGTTTTTAAACTACCGCGATTTGAGAACATTTTTCAAAAATTAGACAACGGTCTAAATCGCTCGATGTTTCGAATTTACCTTTTTAATTATTACGCGATCGTCTAATTTAAAAAAAAAACATATTTGTATTTTAATTTTAATTCCATTTTAAACTTGCCTATAATGCCCTTATTTATTATCCCTTTATTCACATCTCTTTATTCATTCAATTAATCAGAATTCATGTTTAAATATTTCAGTCAAACCGAAAAACATTAACGCAGCAAAAACATTTACGTTATCTGTAAATAGATAAAAACTAAAATAAATTTTGATAAAATTAAATGTAAAATAGTTATATAATCGGTATCTTAAAACATTTAAACTCAGCACGTGCGAATAACATCCTTTTTATAAAAAAAACTGATAAAAAGAGATAGACTATATTTATTTAAATTTAGAGTAGGTAAAAAACTCGTTATCAAATTTATTTGAAGTCGGATACCTATACGTGTATTAAATGTATTCATTTTTTTGTTGTAAAATATTGGCTAAAACTATTTAGATAAACAGTAACTTATTTCGGCTCTATTGTATTCATAAAGACCTATTTATTTACCAATATAGTGAGCGTTTTTTGAGTTAAGCTCGCCTTTTGTACACTCTTACTGTAATATGTTTATTTTTTTGTAATCTTTTGTGTACAATAAAGTGTTAAATAAATAAATAAAGAATATATTTCATATTAGTATAATAGGATGCTAAAATTCGATATGGGTTTCCAAATTTAAAAAATATATACCTGTCTAACTCTAAACAGGCGGCAAATTATCTAGAAGTTATTCTTTTTCTTTATAGTTTCAGAAGTTACAAACTGCGCCTTCGCCCGTGTAGTATCTTGATAAAAATTATCTTATGTTCTGGTGTCTACAACTATCGCCATATTTCGTCAAGATTGCTACAGTGATGGTCGTGAAAGCGTAACTGACAGACAGACTATCAAATATGATATAACTAAGGATGTAATCTAGTATTTAAAAGAGTTCTAATGACTTTTTAGATGAAGCAATATAATTTTTTTAGTCGCCATTGATAACTCATGCACGAATTATAAAGTGGTTAAGTCAATCAACACCTATATTGGTGGAATACAAAACACTACACTTAAAATAGTATTTTCTAGTTAGGCCTTTGTTATCCATTTGAAATTCTGAAATGCAATATTCAGACTTTTCATTCAGCTCCGTCGAAAAACTTAAATTTTCATGTGGTGAAGCTACATTTTTGCCAACCGCTTTTCATGTAGATACTTTGTTTCTTCACAATCTAGCAAAACATTAATAATTTTTCAACATCAATTATGCGACAGAAGAAAAAACTAATTACAACAAATAAACAAAACAAATGTGTCGTTATTAACATGTGCAATTGTATTTAATTACTACCTACGGCATTATGAGTACTCTTGACACTAATTCGAGTCAACGGGAACCCAGAGTAACCACTGTGCAATCAACAGATAGCCATCTCAAACAGTGCGACAATAACTGAACACGGGGCTCATGTACTCTGTGCCAAATCGCATTTTAATTAAACAGATAAGGCTGCCATTAGCTAGCAAATTACCCGCGGAGCTGTTTGTTTTATTTTATTTCTGCTTATCTGTTAATGTTGCATCTTGTCCGTCAAATTACCGGAAAAGGTTAAAGGTGCGACTGACAGCGATTTGTAGAAGCAAATGAGTTTGCAAACGATTAAAACAGCAAATGAAAACTTTATTTTACATATTATCAAAAGTCAATGTCAAATTCAGTGTTTTGTCAAAAGATGAAATAATTAGTAGAAGCCTTGCTTTAAGGCTTTCTGGAAAACATACGAGTAGTACTGCTACTACAAATTGCTAAAACACACAAACATCATTTTATATTATATGAGCCATGAAATTGCGTATTATAATTAAGCACAATCGTAACAATTATTTAATTATTGACATCGTATGTACAATCGTAACAATTTATTTGTAGGTTATTTGGCTGTTAGAAGTCGTCTGCCAAAATATTGATATTTAGAGAAATTGTATAGATTATAAGCAAAGCCGACACCAATGTACTCGGAAAAAACTCCCTAATGAATGATTCTGTACATTCCTCGTTACTGCCTCAAACAATATCCGCTCCGCTGACAATGGGACCGCATACCAAAATGGCGGTAAGTCATCATATGCATTTATTTTTATATTATTAAACACATTACGCTGTTTATCTATATTTTTTACATCATTTAATTTCCTGTAAGAAATGAAAATATTGCGATAAAATGAAATGAATAATTGACTTAATACTTTAATAAGACGTATGATGAACTAAATACGGGACGATGGCAAATTGGGTGTGTGCAACAACACCACAAAACACCATGATACTCTAGAAAATAACTGGGTGATTCCTGGGAAGCTTGATTTTGACGGTCACATCGTAATATTATCTAAAATAATAGACATACATAACTTAATTAGCACTCATACGATTCCTTGACTATTATAGTAATGAGGCCTATTGATTAAAATAACAATGTAAAACTGAAAATTGGTTTAAAATTTTACGTGTCACACGCGTAACCTGTACTTTGTAATGACGATTTATTTTGTCTACGCTCATAGCTTTATATTAATTCATATATTTTTGAATACCTAGAAAGTGCTGCTATCCTATTATAATTATAATAAACAAAAAATGTGGTCAATTAGGTAGCGCATGCTTTGCCCTCAGCAGAATTGCGCGAGTAATGACTGCTAGAGAAGTGCGCGCGTGCTACTTTGCGTCGGTGCACTCTGTGCTGCAGTATGGTGCGGAACTGTGGGGGAGCGCTGCCGACTGGGAACGCGTCTTCCGTATGCAGAAACGTGCCGTCCGAGCCATTGTCCAGATACCACAAGATATATCGGCAAGGCCTTATTTCAAAAAACTTGGCATTCTTACACTACCTTGTATAGTAATATATCAAGTAGCTATATACGTGAGATTGAACATGCCTGCATACAAGAAACATGGCAGTACACACTCCTACTGCACTCGTAATAGAGAGAAGCTATCCGCTGTATCCCGAACGCTTACAAAAACGTCCAAGACAAGTCATGTCATGGGTCCGACAATTTACAATAAATTACCCGAAACTGTAATAAGTGCCTTAACTCTAGACAGTTTTAAGAATCGTCTCAGAAGATGGCTTGTTATGCATGCATTCTACTCTATCGATGAATTGATAACATTTAAAAATTAATCTTGAGCTTGTCTGAAATCTAGTTTAATAATTTATGTGAATTTTTGAATTTATTTATTTGTGTTTTTATTGACATATTGTAATTGACATTCTGCATTGTATTATTATTATTATTATTTGACATTAGTGGTATTTCTTTATTTTTTTTTATTTTTGATTGTTTTTCACGATTACTTTTTTTCATTATTAGTTTTTCAATAATTAATTAATTTCTCATTATGCAAATGGTTTGTTTGATGAAAATATTGTATTGACGTGTAATATATTTTTTACCAATAAATAAGTTATGAGTTATGAGTTATGAGTTAATCAAACTGTTATAAAAAAATAAAACTTATAGTAGCTATAGTCATTCAAAAACATGTCACGCGGCGGGCGTCGTTTCAACCGTGCGACGTAAAATAGCAACCAAATTCGGTTCGAACGTGGTAGGCATCTCGCGATTGGTTCGACACATCGCCAGTTTACTGGCAGTGCTCAGACGTAAAGGTGGTGTCGCTCAGTTTCGCGCAAAATAAGTTAGGTGAGTTCTTTGACTACTACACGTTTTGGTCCTACAGGGTTGATACATTCCATAGCTTGTTTTACTACGTAGTTGAAAATACTTTCACCTTAATGCTTTAAGATCATGAATACTTATATCCTTGAGTAAACTTTCAAGTAAAAATATGTTTAATATTATTAATAGATTCATTGTTATATCCAAAAATGTAAATTGTCGTGAGATCCGTGGGCGCAGATCCGTGGGTTTTAAGCCACGGATCTTTGTTTTCGGCCATGAATCTTTGTCCTGTACGCTGGCGAGTTCTGCCAAAGGTACTACCTTGTAGACTGACACTGTTCTTGCTATTTATCTATTTACTAATGATGTCAATTAATGAAAGTGTTTTTTAGAGTTCCGTATTATCTACTAGAAAGCCATATAGTTTCACTATGTTTGTCTGTCCGGGCCCTAGCATCTAGACTGTTAGTGCCGGTAAGCTGAAATTTTGTAAACATATGTATGATAACTATGGCTACAAAGTGATAAAATTAAATCTTGAAGAAAAAATAATTGGGGTAGGTACTTTTGCTAAGAGTAAAGGGGTTTTTTTCTTTCACGTACCTCTTATTGTAGAGTATCATTAAATAGGTCTTTTAAAAGCATTAAGGGTATGCAAAGGTAATTTTTTACTCTGAGATCTGCTAAAAATATTTTTAACCATGGATAGTATTTTTTTGTTTAAATAGCCCTCCCCCTCTAAAAGCTAAACAATTGGCTCAAGAAATACAGAATAATTCGTTACTGTGGTATTACTGAATACGGTACAGAAGACATGCTACATACGTTGCGCGCTCTATGTTTGCGTTGCTCGGGCATCGCTCACAGACACAATTTCTAAGACTACTTTCGTTCGCACGCGTACGGCCCCTGGACCCCCGCGTGCCCGCCGAGTGTAGGTATAGCAACTTAGGTATATGCATGAGCTAGTTTTCTGTAGCCAACGATTTTGTGGTAGTATTAAAATATAATGAAGGCAAAGTGTCACGGCTAAGTCCGAATTGAAAAATGCAATTACTTGAAATAATTCGTACAAAATCCATAACCTTTGTTAATAATGAATTGTTTGAAGTTGTTACTTATTTAATAAAATTAATTAATACAAGTATATTTAATACAAGTAGGTCAAGCAGTGAGCCCCTCTTAAATCTGTATTACTAGGTATGTTCTAACGGTTGATTATGGAACCCTACACTGCATTTGGCCCAACAAGCACTTGGCCGGTTTATAATTATGCTTTTCCATGCACTGCGAAAAAAAAAACGGTAGTCCAGCATTATTAGAGTCCTCAATTGTCTAGTTTTTATATTTACTTTATACGACGTATGTAGCGAACGAGCATGTAGTTCACCTGATGTTATATGTAGCTGTAGCCCATGAATATATATTATCTACAATCCACAAAGCAGATTGTAGATGCGTCGCTTCATCTGAGGGCTACGGTGCTTTGCTTCATGTACCTGTAATTTCAGGATCTGATTTCACCACCGAACTGGATCACAGTAGTGAAAGCATTCGTATTTGGTGGTAGTTTAAGGTAGGATGGCGGCTTTACCACCCCTTGAGCTCCTCTACCACCATCCCTGACTTATCTTTATTATTTGTTAAAATTAAACACGTTTTTATAATTATTCTAACTTTTGTTGATTTTGTTTTTGCTGATTAAGTGAATAAAAATATTATTACTAGACAAATGATGTTTTATTTACAATTTCGTTTAATATTCTTTAAAATAAACGACTTTTAAGCTATGCCGCCTCGTATTTCATATGCTACCTAAGATCCATGGTTTTTTACGTGAGATCCGTGGCGACCCAAAACAAACATATTTTTATTTCCGAAACTATTATGTTTACGTGAGTGCCTTATGGACAGAAAAGTTTGTTTTTAAGCTCTCTTTTGCTACATATTTTTTGTTTTCACAAAACTTCAAAAAAAAAAAAGTGCCATGGATCTTACGCCAGGAACGCTTCTCTCAGGAATCACCCAACTATTAATTTATAACATTCTTGCATTAATTTCGCCTCATCAACTGGATGACAGACAAGTCCATGATAAGAGTCAAAGCATACCTACTTCAACAATAACGATATCATTCTGGTAAAATAAACAGCTTGCTAAAAAAAGGTTTTCGATATCCTACCATTCGCTAGATTTATAAATAAAAGCCGTTTCAAATAAGCGCGCTTTATAAGTAGTATATAAAGAAGAGTAGATGTATGCCCATAGGCCTTGGTCCAATTACCTACATTTAAAAATATTACGTGCGCAAGTTGCGTACAAATATGATGAAATACGCAGGACATTGTTTACTCAGACAACTTACTGACGTCACTATCGCGTATACCCACAATAAATGCAAACAAACACTTTTTTATGGTAAGTTCCACCCACGGGTGGATGAGATAGGCTATTTTAGACGTCAAAAAAAATACACCTAGCCCTCTTAGGATTTACATTTACTCCATACCAATTTTTATCAGCCGTATACATCCATGTAGAGACTTTAATAACATACACTTATTAACAGTTACCAGCAATGGTTATAACTTACAACCCACCACCTGATGGTATGCGTAACTATTGTCCATCAACGTCCATAAAAGATTTCAGAATCGCTATATTTAAGGGCTACTATCTAACCCAGTGATGTCATGGCTTCTTCTCACCTTCAAAATGAAACGCATTTGTCAGAATGGAAGCCAGCTCTCCAAAAACTCCAAGTATCTAACCAAATAGCCACCTAACATTGAATATCTGTAAATTCTGACAGAAGTCAAGAAGGGATCAAGCAAATTCATTGGTTGTCAAAAATGTTAGTCGGTTTTAGGGTCGCAGGGCACACTGCTTCAGAAGTGGTTTTTACAAAGTTCGTTAGCAAAAGCTCTACCAGTCTTATTATTTATTTATTTATTTATTTATTTAAAACTTTATGCACAATTTGTACAGAGGCGGACTTAATGCCAAAGGCATTCTCTACCAGTCAACCAAGGGTGGTGCAGAGCTTTAACATGGTAGGTGCACTTGTAAAGATAGTAAAAAAAAAACTAAAAACTATAACAAATACAATATACAATATTATAACATTCCGAAACCCACAGGCACTCCTGTTATCAGTACCCTAGTACGGGAGTCCCCCATCAACCATTGTAATGGCCAGACGACATTATTTTTACAAGCATCAATAAGTGACCCTAATTTTTTTATTCTTTTAGTACAAGGCCCGCGCGTGCGCTACAAATGGGCCCCTGTGATAACTCTCACTTTTAGATCCTTTTACAATCTCGTCCACGCATAAAAGCCTCCAAAACCATAAAATATATTCAACTTTATTGAAAGGACTTAAGTCTCCTTTTGGGTTGGCATATTTCTAGTACTTTAAATTCCAGAAACATAAGTCATTTGTTAAGTTATCAGCACTTTATTTAGTCGAGATTTTCTGAATATCAAGAGGCTTGTTTTTGGTTTGTGGCGCGTGTTTGGAATTTTTGGAATATTTTCGTTTTGGTTGTAAATTGTGATGTGTCAGTTATAAGCTCTCCTTGAGTGGAAGTTACGTTGATTTGACACGATGCGATGGTAAAGGTAAATCAAAGATCTTGGCGGGTCGTAAAATGCACTGTCTCAGTCACTCAAGTAGGGTTCACGCTTTACGTATATCTCGCATTCTCGCCCTCGCGAGCCGCCAGGAAATTTGACGTTTGGTATAAAATGATTATTGTGTTTACCTAAATTGTGAGTATAGATATCTACTCTTTAAGCTAATTCTGTTTGTACTTACGGTTTGTCTTAATGTTACCTCAGATTATGTCGCAGGAGACACAGATTTTGTGCCAATCCTGTATCAACGCACGAGTTTAACATGGAAATGTACTCTGAAAATTACAATCAATAATTTATTTATACGTTACGCTGATTCAAGCTGATAGAAAATACGACCCGTGGACACCAGTGCCTAGAAAACTTTACTTCCGTATTGCCGCATTTTTTACGAATATTGCATAAAGGTATAATTAAATGCAATACTTATTAAAACTAATTATCCGTGTTGATGGGCTCAAAGTGCGCGTAATAATTGACTTGTACACCTTTCTCTGATAACTTTATGTTAAAAATATTAACTTAGAAAATTCTGCTTGTTTGCTTTTAAAATCACCTTTTTCACCACTTTATCATGACCCCTCGCTCTATTGATACGTCAATTAAAAAGCTTTTTAATTACGGGTCAGATTATAGTGGCTTAGAAACAATTCTGCAATATTTTACTTTAAAGTTCACTTGTTATGAATAACAAAGGTATTGTTAAATTAGATGTTTCATTTGCTATGAAATTTATAATAAGGTGTTCACTTGAAATCGAATGCTTAGCTTTTGATACGCCGTAAAAAGTGTTAGAACAATGTGTTTGAAACAGGTGTTATTAATATATTTTTACTTTTTATATTAATGTTTTTTACTTTATTATATAATTGGATACGACACATAAATACTGATTGGAAGGGTATTAAATTGTGCACGTCTAGTAATAACGACATTATATCTTGTAATTAACTTAGAGATACTCGTTGTTAAAATAATATCTGCCCTATGATAAACTAATTACATTGCGGATTTATCCTTTCTAAATCGCCTCATAACTTGTAAACTAAAACATAATCTGATGGATGTATATGTTCATCTGCAGCCTAAGTTTACTTTGAAGTATTTTATTTATTGATTTAACTTTTTGCACACAAAATGGTACACAGTTGGACTTAATGCCTAGTGGCATTCTCTAACAGTTAACCTGGGTGGTGCAGAGAAACAAAGGAAGGTGCGTTTCGATAATACTAATAGTAAATATACACAGATTTGAAAATCGATTAAATATATATTAATACAATATGGTACATACATAATACTTTAAATACTTCAATAATATACAAAAGAGAATGGGGATGAAGAATTTAACATTATGATAAGTAGGTATCTGTGCCACTTCATGGTGATTATTTGGTGTTTATATGAATCGAACGTTTATATGAATTTTGAGAAAGCTTAAGAAGTATGTTATCAGTGAAGCACAAAGCGTTCCATGGTCTCTATAATGTATTATAATATATTGTTGCCATCTGGATGACAAACAAGAGCTTTGGGCGACAAAATAAATTACAAAAACTCACAGAAGGCAATAAATTAACAAAACGTTACAAATACTGTCAGAATTATCGACTAAACGACCATTTTATTAATATAAAACAAGGTCTGGTAACCAAAGTGCTTATGTTACCTACACGTATTAATTGATAGGACCACGTACTGCACCTGCTGCCCGTATATGACATGTGAAGCGCACTTACGCCACGCTCGTCGTGAAATTATGTACCCGGATATTATTTAAAGGCTTTCTTACACTTTTCTATGAAGAATATTATGTAATGTAGCTTAAGTGTAGAAAGAAGTCCAATTTTCATATATTTTAAATGGATTCTACAATGTTCCGTGTGATTTTGTTGCGTGTATGAAACAATATCTTAAAACTGAGATGCTTAGCTATGGGCATTTTTACTGTATTCTGACTTCTTTCACAAAATAGACTTCAAATCTACAATTCTCAGTCGCCAGAAGTATCCATGCTTGAATCAGCCAGACCTACCTGCCTGTAAGAAATTGCTTTGCGATAAGGTCGCCCATTGTACTATCTAAATGATGTGCTTCATGAAATTTACTTTCAAATTTGTGTACAATAAAGAGTTATCTATCGATCTAAATATCTATCTATATATCTATCTATATATCTACCTATCTACCTATTTATTATAAACCCACCCTACTATTAACAATGCTAGGTTTTGCATAAAACTTACTTTTTAGTTCGATAGCGGCAATAGTAGTGCTTGCACTGCTGTTTTCGGGTAGTTGATAAAATCAGTCCTGAAATAACGCGACGCATCTTCAATCTGCTTTTGTGATTGTTTATGTGTATGGGCTATGGGTACCACGTACCATCAGGAGGGCTATACGTTCTTTCGCTACATATATTATGACGTATAAATGTATATACATATAACTGTATATACAGTATAGACCATATTTTATTATACAGTTTAGGAATAACGAAAACGTTTTCATAGATTGACCTAGGGAGCAAATGTAGCCTATTCTTTTCATAATATTGATCGCTAGGCATTCCAAAATGTTTTTTTTAAGCATAAGCTTATTAAAATAAAATGGTCAATGTATATTATCATACAAATATCAATGAATACCACTCACTGGCGAAGTAAAAACATTATTTCGCAGTATTGACACATTGTTTACACAATTCATTGAATTGAACTACTTGACATTCAGCCGAGGTACAAAATTAGCTGTATCGCATGCTCGAAGCAAAAACTTTATAACTAGTTCAGTAAATTTCTGTTTATTATGTGGAACATCTGCTTGTGATATACTGAGAAAGGGACTACCATTGGAATCTTTTCTACAAAGTTAGTTCTAACGTGAAGTACTATAGTTAGCATGGAAAATCTGTTGTTAATAGAAAGAAAGAAAGAAACATATTTATTGTAACAAAAAAAAAAAAAAACTAATATAAAATTAGAATAAAACATACACAACAACATACTTAACAATTTTTTTTGTCAGAAATGGACACCATCTCAGCAATAGAGCCAGAGCAACAAAGCCCTGCAGCGCTGATTTTCTGATGGTGCCAGAGAGAGAACGGACGGTATCACATTAAAAATAATAATAAACTTAAACTTAAGTACATATCAATAAACAGCAATGAAAAAAAAGGTAAGGTTTAAATTTAAATAAAAATAAAATCTGGAATAAAACTAACAATACAAAACAGAGAAATGTGTTGTTGTTACTAAGTAGCATAGTTTTTCAGTCAAGACTTCTGACCTGCTGGTCTTGACTGAGTGTCGGGAAAAGTCATGAGTACTAAAATATTACGTTTACTTTAATGCCTATAATAAAACATATATTTGGTTTATTTTATTAGGCGAACAAAACAGTATTTGCTTTAAGGCCCTTGTTTGAATAAGTTGATTTCTTATTTTATTGGAAGTCAACGAATTCAGTGAGTAATTTGACCTGTATTTTTATCGTAGTGACAACGAATGCAAAAAATTCAGTCAATTAACCCTTCCTAACTGCGTAAAATGTCACAGTGGAGTTAAAAACTCGAAGCGTCAATTATTCTGCAACTTCCTCAATGTATTCACTACAGTTGCTATCGCTATGTTAACTATAGTTACCCCTAGTAGAGACACAGACAGAAAATGCATATTTTCTGGCAATTTGTTCCGAATGGTTACTTTATAATTGTGTGTGAAAAAGGAGACGTTTTTGAGAAGATCACTAATTAGCAGGTTCGAATCTATTTATGGTATGCGTATAATTGAATTAAAGGAAATGTGTGAATATACTTAGTTACTCATATTCTAGAGTACTTACTATGGATATGTAAATGAAGCACACTTTTAACTACTTTTTTTTTAACGTGTGTTGTGAACGAGTTTGACACCTGATAGTAAGTGATAGGCTGCAGCCTTGAATATATCAGCCAAGAATAGAAAAACTGTATAGTGCAAACAGTGCTGTCACCTAGCCTTTTTATTTAAGCACTCCTTTTTCTCTTTCTCTCTTCCTGGCCATTATTAATCTCATCTGGTGGTGGAGTCAGCCTTTCTCGTTTTCTCACTCCACTTCGCTCTATCGTCGACGTCTGTGTTGCATGCATTGTATGCCTACTTGTCTCTTTCTATTATCGCCTTCTTTCTACTTAAGCACTCCATTTTTTCTAATTTAGTTCGTTATAAGTTTATGGGCTATATAACGTTCGGTATTCTTCTTCTTCTTCTTCTTTCGTGTCGATGGCTGCAGTCATATTCTATGGGCCCAGTGCGTGTCCACGCGGATAGCGCTTTCATCGGTAAACATGAGCGCCTCCTTTGTGCAGGTGGTGGAGCATATGACTATATCTTATTGTTACTCAATGAATGCTCACTAGTTTAGACAGTCCTTCACACAAAACGGTCTAATTTTGAATTCCGTTTGCTAAAGTGATAATGCGATGATATTTTATTTGATTTACGCAAAAGCCTTATCTTTGACATTTAAATTTATTTAAATAAAATTAATCAAAGGCGTGCATTTTTTGGCGACATTGCGTCTATAAATATCAATGCCGGGGGTCACGAATATAATCTTAAGTAGGTATAATACCACGAGCAACCTTTTATCAATGACACAATCAATTCTTTACCAATAAGCTTTGGTCCGTATCACATTTGTAAAACAAATCGCAGCTTTGTAATGCTTAAACAATATTTTAGGACTACGTGAAGAGGTGAGACTTATCACAAATTATTCTGCAACACAGATGGTGCTTTGAGTACTGGTCGTTGAAAATGTGGTGGGGATGACAATGTAGAATAAAAACACTCGTCTTAGTCGATAATCTGTTTTGTGTGTTAAAAACTCTATTGTAAAAAGTCAATTTTGTTTTTTTATAAAAACATAATTCAGGTTCGTAAGAGATAATTTATTTTACATATAGCTGAAGATAAAAGTAATGGCGAAGACTTTTTGTAAATATCATTCTGTTAACTATCAAATCTTAACTGCGGCGCTCATCTTTCACTACCTTAATGAAAGTCTCATTACGCGTGAAAGTAAGAGTGATCCTCATTACGTGAACATCACACTTAAAGCTTTAAGTTAAGATAAACAATAATTAGGCGACGTGGGTCGTCAGGCGCCACATTTATCTGTCTTAAAACCTATACCTTTACAAGTGGTATATCTTATGGTAAATGACATGGCGCCACAATGGAGCAGTCTTGGATACCTACATAAGTTGACGTAAGGCGCGGGGGAGGGTAGATTGTTTCGGAAGGGGGTAGGGAGAAAAATTAAAAAAAAACTTACTTAATCTTTTGCCGTTATAATATAAGTGTTGAGCCTATTAAACCATTTAAACCATTTATTCACCACACATAATCTTACATTTAGAAACAAATAAAAATAGTTTACACAAAATATAAATAGTATCCAGAAAATGTGCGGCAAGGAATCTAGCTCAGTATTTGCTGCGCGCAATGCACAGCACTGATTTTCAGCTAGTCCCTGCCAGAAGGAACAACACAGTAGATCAAATATATTAATGATATCTGGTCGTAATTTAGGGCATCTGCGACGGCATTGGAGTGTGTATGAGGTTCACAGTGTTGTATTTTGAGCGAGCCTTCTGAGCCAGTGTAATTTGGCGTACTCTCGTGCTGGGTCGTGGCATAAGTTTTTAAGATTAAGATGATATCTATTGTAATATTTATAATCGTGCGACATGTTTAATACGGATCTGTCAATACTCTGTCCTGGTTTACTGATGGATAGGGTTTAGGAAAGTGGCCATATCTCCGCTTATATACAAGTAAAGGTATACAGTACACACACACCTGGGTTTACCTTATGTAGAAAGTCGATGCTCACACTGATGCGGCCGTGGCGCAATGGATAAGGCATCTTTCTTACGTCGGGTTCAAATCCTGGCCATTACACCACGGACGTGAACTTCCTTTAAATAAGCGAATTAAGCTTAGCTGGAAGGGTTAATAAGAATACTAGTAAAAATTAAGTTTTTGTAAGCTTTTTTTTTTAAAAATAAAGGTGCTGTCAAGAATATATTGGCCGCAACAAACATAGTATCTTGGCTTAAATATTTTGGTAACTTTATAGAACATTTTGATCGAAGACTGTCTGTTAAATAGGCATAATACTGCCTTACCTGTTACTACTACGTTAGTGAAGGCTACGTGCAGAAAATCACGTTTCCACTCCTATCGTCCCTGTGGTCGCATGTGATACATTCATTATATATTGATAAGTCTAAAAAAAGGTACGTGGCTTATGCCAGAGCAAACTGATGCCACCAATTAAACCACATAATATATTTATTTGTATCCTTAAATGGAAATGGGAAACCACAACATGTTACCTATTAATTAAAATGATATCAGCAAAAATACCAAACCTTGTACATTGAAATATACAATTGACGTGGTTTCCAGTTTACGTTGACCAACTTTTTTTTACGTCATAATATGTGATGGAATAATATAACATAACATAACATCACGCCTATCTTACCCAGAGCGGTATGGCATAGGTGTACAACACCCACATTTCACATGGTATGTTTAGGTCCCATGGCGGAGGAGGATTCTATCGCCATCCACCGAGCACAATTCTCAAAACTCCGTGCTGCTATTGTGAATTTCCTGACGAAAAGATCACAAATAACACAATAAACGACGCTCGCACTAGGTATAACTCCTGTGTCGCAGGGGTGTTCACAAACATACATTTCACATACATAGATCACACCCAGAGTCGGAGTCAGAACAAATCTTTGCGAATCACACAAAGATTTGTCCCATGTGGGGATCGAACCCACAACACTAGCGCAGTTGAAAGCGGCGAGGCTTATACTTTGCCTGACTCGGGAATTGAACCCGAGATCATCGAGGAATAATATAATTTAAATAGTTAAATTCATAATTTGGTGACGCAAATAGGACTACAATACAAAAATCGATATAATTGATTCCCCGCTGATTTAATTCCGGAAGCGGCTGGTTAGTGAAGTGACGTGACATGGTACGGAACCCGGTACCAATCGACTACTAGAGGGGTGGTTACTTACAGCTCAGAAGCATGTGGGCTTACGTCATTATGAAAAAGCTGAAAGTTACCCTATTTGTGCCTTTAACATAACTATACACGATCACTATAGATCGAATATTAATCATGATAGCTTTGGAAAATATTAAAAAAAATAATGTAGAAAAAGTTACGTCATAGCTAATAAAGCGTTATTTTTAGATAGGTTAGGTTACGTTTTTCTTAGTGATGTATCGTAGAAACCACCATCCACCATTGAGAGACACGTAGTATGGTCTAACAGACACCCTTAAGCTTTCCGAAATGAAGGAGTCCTTTAAAGGGTTTGATCCATGCTTCGTGTATGGTATGCCACAGAGGCCCGAGTGACAAACAAGTCTTATTACGGGACACAGGACCAGAGGCACAATTCTTCCCGGACAATGTCGGCAATGCCAACCATCTGCCAACCCTACACCCAACATGTAATAGGTTAGGACCAGATACTACCTACGTTAGATTCTAGTTAATTCTGGTTGTATTTTTTACATTGTCGTTTTATGATCGATAATTTGATCGTAAAAATGCAATAAAATCAGTGTAATATGACTTCATCTTTAATTACCAGATAATTTTGTAATCTGCGGATTACAACATAATAATAATATGTATAAATAAGTATGGGAGGTACTAAAAAATCATCATACAGATTCAATAAAATATTTTTTTTTGTGTCTGGAATTTGGCCGTTGCACGTCGCACCAAAATGGTACGCATAGTTTAAAATACAAACATAATTATACAGGATCGATGCAAAATAGAGAAGTTATTGACACTAGATCAATTTTCATTAACACCGTTTTTAAAAAGATAACATTTTTCGAACACATTGAACTCACAACGTCGAATATTTAAATTCTCGGGTGTTAGCGGTTGGCATTTCATCAGTTCTGGATAAGTCCTTGGGGGCCTATTCGGCACTATTCTCACAGATGAAATGTCAGATGTGTATTAAAATTTACAGAATTAATCGGCGCGTAACTTTTTTTTTAATATACTACATATACTTGTGTAAAGTGGTAACGTGGTAACTATAGCCTATAGACCTCATCATTCCTTAAAAGCAAATTGTAGATGCGTCGCTTCATCTGAGGACTATGTTAGCCTCATGTGCCCGTATTTTCACCACCAAACCGGCAGACAGCAGCACATGCAAGCACTACTATTTGGCTGCAGGTTAAAGTCGAGAGGGTGGTGCGGCCCCCCTCGAGCTCGTTAACTCGAGCTCTACCATCATCTGTCTGAAACCTTACCAGGAACTGCTGAAATTGCGTCTTAGTATGTATATTTTCATTTGCCCAGGGCAATTTATTGTTTAATTCTTAATTGTGTAATGTGACATGAATACAAGTTGCAATTTCCGACTTTGTTCATTTTGTATGTCCACATAATAATACGTTTCACATAAAATCCGTAATTATGCAAATTGCATTAATATAGTATTATCTATGCAGTTAATATTCGCTAGTAAATTATTTATAACACACAAGGAACCGTTTATTCTTAGTGCACATTGTACACACGAGTACACAGCAAGCCAGTATAGGATGATCTCGCATTTTATAGGACTCCGTTGCAATGGGAGACCAGCATATACTGGAAATGAAAAGCTTGATATGGTAGCGGTGTGTAGGTTATTAGGAAGACAATTTTATTGTTTTTAATGACCGTTGGTTCGTAGTTAAATACTTTGTATTTTAAGATGTCTATAAATATAGGTTTTAGATTATATGCAGACAAGTTGAAGGTGAAACAGATATGTCAAGGGGAATTTAGCTTATATATGCAATTAGTCACTGCTTATAATATATTTTTCTGTAAATTTTCCGTTTATGTATACAGGGTTGAATTCTTCAATAGAACATAATTAACTTACCTATTGCGGCTACATGAAAATGGCCTTAAATCTAATTTAATGGTCTTAAATCTAACTGGCAATTTATTCTGGGGTTAAATTATTCATATCTACTTACTACACTAATCAAAAAATGTTCTGTATCAATTATTTCTATAGAAAATGAATGTTTTTCGTTTTAGAAGAAATATTTAATTTTCTACTTTAGGAGCTTAAGAACGAATACTGAATCTTAAAACTTTTTGTTTAGTCTTGGTTACAAAATCGCATACCGAGGTCAAATAAGTCTAAAAATCCACAAAACATTTTCGTTCAATGGAGTAACAGTTTAAGAACATCAGCTGCTTATTTTCACATTAGCAACACCATATCGTAATAGGTACCTATAGCATAGCAACACCTGCCGTTGTGGGTGCATTGTGCTTGCATATGCGTGCGTTTTGAAATCTAGATATTTTACAAGAATGGTTTTGGTAAAATAGCGGTAATTTAAAAAAGAATTAATGTATTTAATGCCCATACGTACTTTTTATGAAGTTAGTTAAAACAATAT
Source organism: Hypena proboscidalis (assembly GCA_905147285.1). Classification (NCBI taxonomy): domain Eukaryota; kingdom Metazoa; phylum Arthropoda; class Insecta; order Lepidoptera; family Erebidae; genus Hypena; species Hypena proboscidalis. Next base: position 18,623,582 of record LR990130.1, on the reverse strand, counting down.
CATGCATGAGGTGATTGCTTAATATTGCAGGTTTTCATTGTGCATAATATTTTAGTTAATTTGTTGAGCAATCTTAGGGTAAAGGCGGGATACATGCCCCAGTGGGATTGATGCCTCACTTTCAAAAAACCTAACTTCCCAAAGTCGCAACTAAAAAATAATATTATAACTAAGAGCCGCAGTCACCCCGCACCTCGGGTAGCCATTGGCCGTCGTGCTGTGAATAAGTGTTTAGCTTGTGTGTGCATTTATCTCCGCGGCGAAGTTTACAAAGACGTCAAAGTTTTAAAGGTAAGTTTTAGCCGTTGTGTAACTTTTAAAGTAGTCATTAATTCCGTTATATTTTTAATTACGTCGGTGTACTGATTCATCAATTATGCATCTTGATGCAAATAATTCGTCATTTGTTTTTAATTAGTTTAAAAAATACTTGGGGCATCTATCCCTATCAAAAAGGATAGTTGCCTTGATTTTTCGAAGGATAGGTGCCCCTAGGGGCATCTATCCCTCTATACAAAATGTTTTAAATTTCAGGCGATTTTCGTTGCTTTTGTTAGTTTTTGGTACAATTCGTTGTTTTTTGGAGTAGAGTTTGGTAATTCCACTGGTTAATTTTGATAGAATTTAATAGGTTTTGGTGTATTTGGTAGCATTTGGTTGTTTTTGTTGTTTTTTATTAGTTTTTGGTGGCTTTTGATACAGTTTTGTTGTTTTTGGTAGAATATTTTTTGTGTTTGGTATATTTTGGTTGTAGGTTTTGTTGGTTTAGATGGATTTTGTTATATATGGTAGTTCTTGGTAGTTTTTTTCCACTGATGTACTATGAAGCACTTTGTATAACTCGGGTAAATGTTCTATTTCATATCAGGTGTATTAAAAGCCCTCAGCTATAATTCGGGTCTCAAAATACACCCGCTATGAAATTGACTACATTCACCTTTTGGTGTTTTATATATTTTACCTTCAATTATGTGTTTACGTGTATTTAGGTATATTTGGACTTTTTCTGATTGTAGTAGTAGATGCCACAAAAATATAAAAGACATGTTCTAAAGAACAAGTTTAGTTTATGAGTTTATGAAATACCATGGGGATAAACGAAATATCCCGACAGTTTGGGATTCCATCAAGAACATTGCGAAGACGTTATGCTGCTAAGAATACATTTTATTGTTTTAATTAGAATGTTTTTTATGATTATGCATGTTAAAACTTAATAATTAATATTTAATAATAAGAATTTAATATTCCTATTTATGTTGAAATTGCTTATAAAACTTTATTAATGTAATTTTATTTGATCTCATAATATAATTATATTCTAAGACAGTTAAAAGACTTTAAAAACTGCAAAATACTTTTCGTTATTAGGGCCATGTTTCTTGCAAACAATTTCTGTTTTAGGGGTAGCCTTTTACTTCTAAAACACTAATTGTCCTCTAAACCTTATAAAAGTTTGGTTGATTTTTTCGTTAATACATTATAAAGTGCATCTATCCCGCACCGCAGGCATCTATCCCTCTTAGTATTTTCATGGTGGGGCATCTATCCATACGGGTAGGCATCTATCCCCAAAAAAGGAGTTCCACAAAAAGCTAAATTCTGCAAAATCTGTAATTAATAGGTCTAAAAAACCAAATCACAATTAAACATAAAGGACTAAACTAGCTGAATTCATACTCATTATTTATATACAATGAATATTTTCAAAATTAGGAGGTAATTTCAAAAAGTGGGGCATCTATCCCGCCTTTACCCTAATAAGGGAAGCCCAGCCTCCCTGGTTATAACCACCTACTTACTGCAAAATAGAAGTAATGTGTTAGCACAATACTAGGAATTTATGAGTTGTAGCTGTCCTTATCATCAAGTATCATGTCGGGATTATGAATGACCCACGGTCATCAGGCCCGGTCGCACAATGAAATTTTCTATAGAAAATTTGACAGTTCTATACGAAATTCCACAACTTATACTGGTCAAATAACTGTGCCTTACTGGATCTAAACACAAGGAAATTGGATCTCACAGTTTAATTAGGTTATGTACTACGTACCAATAATGAACATCCGCTAACAAGCTGATCTTTTAATTTGGATCGACGTCATACAAACAAAAAAGTGGGTTTATTCCATTATCCCTTAGTCTATTAGTCCTCTAATAACTATATATCTAGTATACCTATTACTACGCCATTATAAATTCTCAGAAACACATAATAAATCGTTTTAATGAAGCTTGCAGATTGAACAATGTGTTTTTTAATGTCAATTATAATCAGTAAATAGCAGTAATAGATTGTTGTAATTTTATAGCATACTTGTGGATAAGTACAGCCACAGTAAAGTGGTACAGTTAGAGGACTTTGATACTAACTTACATCCAGTCAATGTCCAAACAAAGATAGCGTACTATTATCTGTATTCTGTGATGTCATCTATACATACTTTTACTTTTTTGAAAGTAAAATATGATTGGTTTTTTAATTTCTACTATTTCAGAAATACCAATATTTTTTTACATGTACGGGACCTATGAGGAGTTATAAGCACTCATTTATAATAGTGTTTTGAAAATGTATACCAATTTTCAGTTCTATGGAAATTTCTGAACTTACAATATTATTTATAGTCTTATCGAGACCGGACTTTATCCTTTTTATTGAATAGGAAATATGAATTGAGGTATATTTAATAAAAAAAAATCTATAAATGCAAAAGAATTATTGTATTTAAAGTCAATGCAAAATGCTAAAAGAGGTGTTATATTTAACCTTTACACATGCATAATATGCATACAAAAGACATCAACGCTTTACGATGACCTCGATTAAAAGCCGATATACAGACATTTGTATACAATCGTCATAATAATATAATCAACAAGGTTTTTATTACAAAACCCCAATTATGAAATTCTAGTATTAAGTGCATAAAACATGAACATAACTGATGAGTGGCTATTTTAGATATCACCATAAACCTAATGTAAAATTTACTTTATATTTTTTTTTATCGATTATCCTAGTGCGGGACTAGGAATAACACCTGTGTCGCGGGTTTGTTCACAAACATACATTTTACACACACAGAGCACACCTAGAGTCAAAACAAATCTTTGCAGATCACACAAATATTTGTCCCGCGTGGGGATCGAACCCACAACACCAGCTTAGGCGACCGCTTTAACCACTACAGCAAAGTGCAATCACATTGAATTATATTACATTACAATTAATTTATGGAATGGTATTGTGGTATTTTTCTATTTGGGGTCGTAACAAAACGATATGTTAGCCGTCTCGCTAACACATTCTCTTTCATACCATCTTTTACGCAATCCGTCTTTTCATTGGTCTGCCTCTTCCTGTCCTTCCATAAGTTCTGTCCCAAATTGGATTAAAGTCAATCTAAGCTCCGGTGTCAAATCATTTTATTACCATAAGTATTATAATTTCTTTAGCTAAGTTTTATTTTAATTTTATATTTTTTGTATTTTGATGTTTGTTTTGACGTGTTCAAGCGTCCTTTGGGGCCCATGGAAATAAATGATTTGACATAAACAATTAAATACTCTTTACTACTCTTTACTCACATGACTTTCATCGCTTCTCATTGCTTGCAATACCTACACGTCACATGTGCAACTTTAAGACTTCATCTAACATACTCACTCTTAATTGTACCCCGTCTTGTCATACAAAGTTTATAACATTAACGTTCTTAATATAAAAACAATTTAATAAATCGTATATCAAAATATTTTCCCTTTCGACATGACAGTGGGTATAACATACACCACTGTATCCAAAATGGTGTTTTTTTCTCTCGAACGTTGTAATATAGTGCCAGCAGTGACCCCCTGCGGTCTATGGTGCCTTTATTACCACCGGTTCTAAGCTTTTGTGTGACTCTACCGACTTAGTTTTTGATGATATTCTCATTATGGCCACTTGATAAGTAGTAGCTAGTAATTGTATGTATGTTATTTATAGAAAAAATTCTAGATCTTGGCGGTGTGCTGTATTTCATCGACCTATCGGCGGACATCCACTCGAGCGTGTCTTGTTAGAGCGTGACCCGTGACGATTCATTTGCGCCTTATTTCACTACCGCCTAGATATTTAATTTGATCTAAACCTTAAAATGCCTCCTGTTATCATTAGTATAGTAATTGCAGAGCAAATTTTACCACCAAATCGAAATAATATTATTCAAACCGACGTGAGGTGAAAACTTTATAATTGAGAACTCACGTAATTTTAGCTGGAGATATGCCAACTAGTTTCGAATCTATTACGTAGATTCATCAACTGGGCTATTAAATACTTAATTAAATCGAATATCATATTTGACGACTGATCAAAACTTCACAAACTCATATATTATGAAAACAATTTACGTAATAAACCGTTCTTGAAAAGGGTGATTTACATCATATGTTATAGTGTGTTTAATATTTTTTTTTTTTATATATATCGCGAGCAGTAACCTCCTGCTGGCCACGGTGCCTTTATGACCACCGGTCCTAAGCCTTTGTGTGCCTCTACCGACTTTGTTTTTGTTGATATTCACATTATGGCTTGTAGGCCACCTGATGGTCTCTTAATTTTAGCTCCTAAATATGTAGAATGTACCAGCTGTTTCGTACGTTTATATTCCTACTGCATGTAACTATCAAGATGATCTAAAGATTAGCCATAAGTGGCCTGTCACCGTGAGGTCTCGAATTTTATTTCCTGTTCGTGCAAAAGTGTTATTTGAGATTTATCCGTAAGGAAATTCTCAGTACGCAAAAGCAGCACGGAGTTAGAATTGTGCCTGGCGGATGGCGATCGGCTCACCCTCTATCCCATGGGACCTAAACATAACAGGTGAAGTGTGGGTGTTGTACACCTCTTCCTCACTCTTTTGTTATGTTAATGTTATGTGTTATTGCCATTCTAACGCTATTCAGTTTTGTCAGTTGGACGTAGTAAAACGTTTATTGTGTATCAAAAAGGAGGTTGTACGACCTGACCTCTTGAGGTTATGGTCGCGCTGACTCTAGGTGTGCTTTGTGTGTGTGAGATGTATATTGTAAAACCTTCTCGACGCAGAATGAATACAACTTGCGGGTGTTTTTTCTAAAAAAAAGGTTGTCATGGGATATTTAGTCTCAGTGGCGCATTGAGCAAGAGTTACCATATTATATTTCTGTCCAGATATAATTGTTTTCCTTCAGAATTCTGTTGTATTATTTTAGTACTAGACCTACCTACATCAGTACTTACTAAAATTGAATCGAGGTAGGAATGTAGAATACCAAAAGATAAAACCATACAATTGAAAGTACCTATAATACAGAATGAGGAAATGACAACCATTGACGCTAGTAAAACCATTTTTAATTTAAATTAAGTGATAATAATATAATTATGTAATATAATTCATATATGAAACAAACAGATAGCATTATTTGTAGCACCATTTTTTTTTTTCAGCCAACTATCGAATATGTTAAAACTGTTGAAAGGATAACATTTCTTTTTTTTAAATTTTGACATCACATTTGACTTCTAAAGTAAATTAATGTAATTAATCAATTAAAAATTAAAAAGAAATTGATTTTATTTAACAGTTTTAATGCGACTCATCATGCATATCATCGTTACAGAAAAATAGGTCCTTTTAAATTAAAACAGAAGGAATTTTATCCTCCCCAATACAAATCAACTCTAGATCTATAAAAAATGGTAACTTATTTATGTTATCTCAATATTCCAATTATATTCCACCAAATAAATTGCATATTCTGTATACTCAGACTGCCGCATGCTGTAGACATCTGATTTAATAACAACATTCTCTTAAATGTAACAAGCTCATCAATGTAGCATTATATATATTAAAGTATTGTATATTTTGCAACAGAATTGGTTTTGCCAATGGAGTAGCGGCCCGAGGGTATATCAAGTACGTTTATAGAACATCAAAACATTACAATATTAACATACGTACTTAATTTTATAATATACCAGCCTACTTAGCAACCATTTAGGTACATCACCATCAATCATCAACAGTTTAACATGCTAATCAAGATCATCGACTAATCATCGAATATTTTTACGACCATCGACTAATTTATTATTTTATTGATGTCAACGACTAATCGGACTGATTGACAGCCTCGTAAATGTCAAAAGGTGTGACTTTGTAAAATTCATTTATATGTTAATTAGAATATCAATGTAATTATTAAACTAATTTGTTGAATCGTCTGCCTAATTGCGGCAAAATTCTTAATTAAATTGTATTTTTGTAAAGGGCCGGTTTGTCTGTCAATAATTACCGCATTTGACGTTCCTCTATGACTTGATTTACTGGTTGGTTCTTCGTAAAAAAATCATGATTCAATTTAAAAAGTTAACAACCGGTTTTTATACCTATATTTTCCAATGAATTTTCAGAAACCCTACCTATGTAAACATCTGTCGATAAAAGTGCAGTGTAATATACCGGCAATGCATAATGTGGAGGTAAGTTTTTAATCAATTTTGAATTCTTTTAGTTCGTCAAAGAAAGTTTGTTTATGGTGGTCAAATTATACCGGATAATGATTAAAATATTATTTTATCACACTTAGCGTATGTTTGGGTGATTAAATGGCGACTTACCATCATTCGCATTCACGTTGCCGTCGGCAGGCCGATCCGAGTCCTCGGTGCCAACGAGGTTCCTAATGCTGAACGAGCTGGTCTTCCTCGACGATGTCACTTCCGCCGTCACGCTGCTGACGTCACAGCCGGCCTCCGTTCCGTTCACTAACTCCCGACACACCTGTTCAGTCCCGTTCAGTGAAAGTACCTCGGTCCCTCCACCTTCCAACAAATCCCCGCGACGAGTTGTCAAGTCCATCTTCAACTACCTCAACAGTCTTGGCACACAACGAATTCAAATTTCTAACAGTACTTTTGTTTTTCTTTGACATTTTCGGTCAAGCCGCGCGGGAAAGTCCGTTACACAATGCGTAATTGGAACTCATTTCTATTTTATTCAGTTAGAGAAAGTTTTTAAATTTTCACTAATTGAGTCACTGGCCACTTTTGTTTTTGTCACAGTTCTTTGCTCTAGGTTAGAGTAGTGTTGGTCCTTCGAGACGGATTTTCTTGGTTCCTTTTAATAAATTTGAAATAGGTAAAACCTAAGCACTTAAGTCACTCGTATGCAAATGATAAGAAAATAGGGTTGCACTAAATAGAGAAGGCACGTATGTTGCGGCGCGGCGGCGTGAGGTGCGCGAATTTTTGCGACAGTCGCGCGCAACGCGCGGTAACTCCGCGGTAGTGAAGGCGACTGGTCCTCCGTCCTCCTCGGCCGTGAAGTCGCGCGGCCCTCCCTACGCCTCCGGAGGCGTGGCCACCGCCCCTCACTCGCTCAGACCGCGCAAATGCAGCCACGCGACTTTTTACTCGATTACGCCGCGATTTTTTCCGCTCGATCGATTTGTTCTAATGAGATCTAATTGCATTTATTGATAAGTGCAATGTGTTTACAGTCACAAAAGGCACCGGTTGTCGCAATTTTCTTAATGTGACGCATATTTGAGTGTCTTTTTGCGCTACCTTTATTTATGAGGAGCGGTACATGTCTTGACATAATTACCGCGGCATAGAGGTGTCACGTAATTTTCATAATAAGACAGGCCGCGACCTCCGCAGGTATTACTAGTAAAAAATCTATGAAGGTAATTGTATCGGAATGCTTTGTCAGTTTTTATGGAGTCAATTAAGCATGTTATTAAATGATATTATTTATCAATTATTTCAGAATTAATTATAGATGATAGCGGGCTTTTATAACTAATTAGAATGGATAAATTCCCCGAGTGTCACATAACCTGTTTCTATCGCGAATCAATGGTAGTCTAATTGTAATCAAATTACATGAAAGTAATTAATGTCATCACTTCACGTCAGTGTCTACACAATAGACAGAATTTTATTCAATTTAATCTAATTTTACTTAATGTATTTAAATTATAGCCAGTAATTAAATTTGCTATCTTTCTACTGAACACAGAACCACCACTCTAGCAAAATTGTAAGTTTTCTGACTCGTATTGAATCGAATTTAAACCTTCATGGTTAGTCAGCCCCAACATAACTTACCAATTACATGACAAAAACCTTAAATAGAAAGTTCTTCTTCTAAAAATAAATAAACACATGACTAAAACAAAATTTACACAAATATAACTAAGATGTTATTAGGAATTGATTTATCAGTTATCACCGACTACAATAAAGCATATTCATCGAACAAACTGACAAAGTATTTATTAAAATCTAGTTACCTAGGTAAGCATATAAATTAAGATAGCGTGGTGCCGTTTCCTAAATCAACTTTGACAATAACTGAACTGGGAAAATGTGTAGTACCATAGTTGATCAGGGTTGTCTCTATCACAATCTATCTTGTTTAAACGATTTACCATCAGGAGCACTATTCTGTGCTCGTGATGGTAATACTGATATTGTGACCTAGGTATGATGCCTAGGTCACAGTATAGTTCTAGGTACAAAAAAGCCTAAAATAAATAAATAAATAATAAATAAATATTCCACAACTCATACACACAACGCCATCTAGTCCCAAACTAAGCAGAGCTTGTACTATGGGTACTAGAATAATTGATACTAATACATATATACTTTTATTTTGTAAATACATTCTTATAATACATAGAAACACCCAGACTAAGACAAACCCCCATATTCATGCACACAAAGATTTGTCTTAAGTGGGAATCGAACCCACGACCTCGGCGTCACAGGCAGGTACACTACCTACTCCGCCATCTGGTCGTCTAAAAAGTAATGCATCAATCTTGTATAGTGGTTTATGAAATAGATTTATATAAATACCAGATCAAGCCAGAACCTATAAAATGAATATTGCTTATATAATTTTCTTTTTAGATATATTTTAATTGAAAACTTGGTTCTTAGTTAATGTTTATCTTAAACAAGCTGACCCGACAGACGTTGTCCTGTCTTAACTATTAATACATCCTTTTTGACGATATTTGCAGCACGCATTTTTTCAATGTTATAAAAAGAATAAAGATTTCGTTAGAAAATTTAATGTGTTGGTTAAGTATTCATAATTTTTCTAGTTATCCGCGCAAATTTTGCATTTTTTCTTTCGTAAAAACCGCCTCCTGACAATAACAAAATTACATCAAAAAAAATTGCGAAAACGGTCGAGCTGTTCACACGTGATGCCGTGACAAAAGTAAATAGGAATTTATTTTATATAATACCTATCAATATTTTTTTTAAATTTGAAAAAAATATGTTATGTTTGTCTGTCAACCCTGTTGCTAATCCTTACAAAACAAACCGTTGATTGTCTCTACTTCTGTGTTTGTCAACGATTCATAAATTCTAGTTAGTAGTCTGGCTCCAGGCAATAGCAGATTTGCCTCACTTGTGCGTTATTTATTGTAGTCTTAATGCAAATGCGGATAATTGCAGGAATAGATACCGGGCTATTTGTCGGCGATCAGATGGCATTCTAATATTTGTATCGTTGAAATTGTGTTATTAAAATATCTTTTTTGTTTTTTAATAATTAACATTTACAAAAGCCATCTTAAAAAATTAACATTTTAATGCGTTGCTAAAAAACCACAGAGGTTTGCCTGCAGCGCAATTTTATCTGCAATCTAGTACAGCAGTCGTAAACGCTACTAACAAATTATTATTACATTTTAAGTAAAAAACATTACATTATTAACTTAGGTATAACAATATTTTATCTTCTTAAATATTTAAGTTACAAGAGCTAGGTGAATGCATTTACTCTATTAGTTTATTCTAGAATTGACTGTTGTTGAATTACTGAGTTGACGCAGACGTATGCCAATTAAATGAGCACTATTTAACATAACAGTATGCCGCCTAAACTGAATGACGTGTTTTTGACTATATATTTACATTGTATAAGCGGCCGTGGCGCAATGAATAAGGCATCGGTCTTACGATCGATAGGCCGTGGGTTAAAATCATGGCCATTACACCTCGGACGTGAACTGCCTCCGAACAAGAGCGAATTAAGTTTAGCTGGAGGGGGTTGTCAAGAGTGCAAAAATACAAATACTTGGGGACGTGGTTACATGAAAAATGGGACTCAGATTTAGAAATAAGGAACCGAATTGAAATTGCCCGAGCATCTTTCATTCGCATGAACAAAGTGCAATGTAACAAACAACTTGACATAATACTTCGAGTCAGAATGCTGCAGTGTTACATCTGGCCAATAGATTTTTATGGCTGTGAATCTTGGACCATCAAAGAAGACACAACTGGAGGCATTGGAAATGTGGTTTTATCGACGTATGTTACGAGTTAGCTGGATACATAGAGTCACCAAATGTCGAGATCCTTCGACGCGTCAATAAAAACCGCAACCTAATGGCGACCATCAAGAGAAGGAAAGTCGAATACCTCGGTCACGTATTGAGACACGAGCGATACCAGCTTCTCCAACTTATAATGATGGGCAAAGTTGAGGGCAAACAACGCGTCGGCAGAAGGAAAAAATCCTGGCTTCGCAACATTAGAGAGTGGACTGGCATCGCCAACGTAGAACACCTATTTCGCTTGGCAAAAGATAGGAAAAAATATGCAGAGCTGACGGCTAACCTCTAGTAGTGGAGAGCAAGTGCAAGAAGAAGAAGGAGGGGGTTAGCAAGAATAGTAGAATAAAATAATATCATAGTAAACTTATCAAGAAAAAAATGGTTTGCAAAATTGACTATCGCGTTATGCTATACGCTACTACAGTAATATTACCAACACTTTAGTGGCATTTGCGATGACAACATGATATCTCAAAAACAGCAAATATACAAATCACTTATCAGTTTATAGAATCTAAAATTTCGAGGTGTTTACTATACAAATAGGCAAAACACAGGTTTTGTCGTTATTAATTTTGGATAACATAAAATATTAATTTTGAGATGTCACGTTGTCATTGAGGTGATGTAGATTTTACCAAATACCTATCTACGATACGACATATTATTATCTCGTAGAAGCCCTTAGTAGCCACCGTTGTATATGTTACGGTTACAAATCTTAGTCAGTCCACAAAAACCTTTTGCCATACGAATCTACAACCTATCATAATAATATAATTATACCTATGGTTAAAGATACATACAATATATTATTGGAACTATCCTATTGTGTCAAATATGGTGGGCACTTAATCTGCACTCACTCTTCAAAATATCATTTCTGATTGATTTGTTTTATTTTATTTATGTATCGGCACGAACTATAATATCAAAATTAAATACATTCCGATATGAAATTACACCTGATCAAAGAGCTTCCGCCCATTACTTTGATACAAACACTCACAAACAACAATGCATTCTATTACCTACACTGTATACAAATGGATGAAGCACCGATGCTTCAGGCTAAACAATTAACATTTTTTATTCAGCGCATTCTCATCAACAAATAAGGTTTTAATCACTGAAGACCAATATTTGTGAAGCGATTGGACAACGGTCACATCAATAATTTTCAACATACTGCAAAATTAAGTGTTGGTTTGTTTGTCCGTTTGGGTTTTTAAGGAGAAATTATTTTTCTTGGTTACGCATGCGTTTTATCGGTTTTATCACTCAATTTCAATGTAGAAACTTGCTCCCAATAATTATAATTTTTCTCAAATGCTCCGATTAATAAAAAGAAAAAAAAACCTTGTGTCTAAAAGTCTTGTGCCCCAAGTCCGTCTGGAAAAGTTTGGAGGAGGCCTTTGCTCAACATTGGGCGTCTTTATATACTGCGAAAACAAAAAAAAAATCAGAGATTTCCATAAAATAAGATTCCGTATAGTATTTTGTATTACTTGTATTATTAAAATCGATCGAGTCGACCGCGGTTTCACCAATAATTGAGTGCATGACTAGCTGCGACTAAGATGCGACTTGTTGCTCTCTCTCTTGAAAATATCTACATAAAAGTATAGGTAAAATTGCTGTCGTCTAAATAGACCATCATTACGTGACTAACATCCGTACTTCATAATTGAAGTGTATTGATTTTTTAATGTTTTTTTTTTCTCTGTTACATTGATCCCTTTTTTTTGTTATACATTTACGTCATTTAATTACTTGTACCTTTAGATCATCAAACACAAGAAAACCCACACCCAAACACGAGTCCCATATAAATCGCATCACCCGGCGCAGGCGCTGGCCGCGGCTTCTCAAAGCCACGGGCCAGCGGGGTGCTGTACCCAATTAAATGGGCCAGGCTGATTCTATTTGTATGGTAATACACTCATTACCAGAGACAAAAAGGGGCCGATTTATGTCCCAAAAGGGTTAGTTTGGAGGTTTAATTGTGTAGGTGCCCGGTTTTGGTGATAGACTCTGAAGTTGTGTGTTTTAAAACTTTGCTCATTTGAGATTGAAACTGTTGGGAATTATTAAATTATAATACAAATTTGGCCCGTTACTGAGTCTGAGATACTTCTTTTCATACCAAAGATAAATACTCCGATTTTGATTAACGAAGTACGTGCTTTCATCTTCAAAGAATACTATCTAGTGTTCAGAAGTCCAAAATCTGAAAACTATCTCACGAAGATTGATCACAATGTGAGTGACATTATGATCAATTTTCTTCAGATAATACGTACTTGTTAAAAGAAGTTTGGTAAAAATCGCTTGCAATTTAAATATTCAATCCCAAGTATGTATTTTTAAAGCAAAAACTATTGAATGCTGATACTAAGTAAACTAAAAACAATTCTTTTGTGCCAGCCGCTAGACGAACCATTACTTGGTTTTAGCGCCATCTATGCGATGTAATAAGTTACTTATTCACATAATCGCATACAGTACGTTTGAATTAAGATCAACACATTACTGTCGAGAGATGACGCATTTTTATCAATACTTGTAATATTTAAAGCAAATTTTAGCTTTGCTATGCCTTTTTGTATTTATATAATATTAAAGTTGAAAAAATTAAGAATCCAGCAGGACTCGAACCTGCACCCCCTGGGTATACGCCCCAAGTGCTAATTAATTTTTCAACTTTAATATTATATAAATACAAAAAGGCATAGCAAAGCTAAAATTTGCTTTAAATATTACAAACTTAAAACAACTTATACAAAAATCACTTCTCATTTTAATGAAGGTGGTTACTTGGTAATTTGGAGCAAGAAACTCACGACATTGAATCCATGCATACTCCATATACATAGCTACTTATTTACCTAATTTTACGCCAGTTTATATCACATTAACTTCTTATACGATCTCATATCTATTCTAAATTTCTAATTCATGGACGATTTTCTGTATCGATACAAAAAATATGCCGAACAATAAAAGTATTGAGTAACGAAATAAAAGCATCAAGTTATAATATCAAACTATTACAATGGGCTGAATATATAAGTAAGCTTTCTATAGTAGTAATATCTAGTTTAATAAAGCGAAATGTCCTAGTCATCAGGCCTTTTAAAGTCTACGATACGACATTGAAACGATTTTTCTTGGATTTAAATATTTTTGTCCCTTATACCTACATCAAATGGAGCGGACAAGACTGTAGATCATCTGATTTGGAAAATAATGAAATAGAGGCATGGCTAACAATTAACTCATCCTGTAATTTTAGTTGCTGAAAAACCAAAAAATCAAAACATTTCTTTTCGTGAGCTAGTGAAACTGATTGAATGTTTATAGAAAAACATTTGACCTATTAGTTACAAAGGTTGTGCAGTCTTAGATAAGATTAAAGCCTTGTATCCTGCGATCCAAACATCAGACAAAGCATTTTTGACATCAAATCAAAACACTCGATTTCTGTTAACTGTCCGATTTGAATGATATCGTTCGTTTGGCAACATGATGTTTGAGATCTGTTCGTTTGGCAACATGTTTGAGTAACGACATTAGCTGAACAAAATCAGTCTGTCTTTCAGTCAATCGGTCAAGCCGTAAGTGGTCACTATCTTAGCTAATTATAATCATAGATCAATATCTAGTTTTGTTTTACATCTTGCTAATACCGAGTGACGTAATCGAATCGCATACAATAAAATCCTCAACATTTATACACACAAAGACGCCGCCGTTTTATACAATCAACTACTGTTGTTTGTTTGTGCATTGTGCCGACTGCTATTAAATCAATAAATAGATTAGGCAGATCTACTTTGTAAGCGATACATCGCCGACTGGTAATAGTAGCTGAAGATGGGCCTACGAGAGAAAGTTTAGTGATAGGGTTTCGTGAGAGGCAGGCCCTTTTATATTTAGGATTATTATTCTTGGGGACGAGGATTGTGGGGTGTTCATGTCGACGCCGTGGGTCTATTGTAATTATAATTTCATTGTAAACTCTCCTTTAAGCCAATACTTTGCATAAATTGGAGCAGTCAGCCGATCGGCAGTGACTTGACATCATCCGAATCCAAGATATTGCGTCCACGAATGATGCTTCGTCTATGGATCAATGGCTTGCAGTTGCAGAGGAGGTGTAGCGGTGTTTTCGGTTCTTCCTTTTAGAATCTGTAGTCGTCATTGTCCGCATATACGGGATAAGTGTCTGTTTAGCTTGCAGAGTCCTGTGAGGGACATGACGGCTAGAGACACTTTCTTCGTACTTAGGTAGTGCTAGCAGCTCAACAGTGTATTATTGGTTCAAGCGATGTATAAACATAGTATAGTATGTATAGTCTTTAAACCGCCTTCGGACACAAGTAGATCGCTGCAGGGAGAATCTGGCCAAATGGGGAATCACAAACTTCAATAATACCTCGTGCGATTGTGGATTCCCCATTCAAAACCTGGCTCATCTACTTTCGTGCCCATTGTCGCCCTCTACGTGTGCCCGTGAAGACCTAATTGCTTGCTACTTACTGGGCAAAAACAATTTAAATAAAAAATGAGAAAATAAAATGCCATTGACACGTAAGAAGAAGAAGAAGCGATTTATGTTTAGGATAGGCTCAAAAGCAAAACAATAATGTGGCATCTTATCTGAAACTACCTACAAGTGCAATAACTATCTCGTATCCTCCCTGTAAAAGCCATGTTCGCCTCGTGCCGACTGCTATTGAATCAATTACATAGATAAAGCAGATCTGACAATCGATTTCCACAACGCGCGGTTTTGGGCCGACTGAAACCAACTGGAAATCGATTCAGAGGCGTCTTTACCTATAGTGCAGGGTGTGCGGCGCACACGGGCGCCGAGTTTAAGGGGGCGCCGGGCGCCCTGCGCCCTCTAATAATAATAATAAATCATTTATTTCAGGCTGCATAGGCCCATAGATATATACCTTAACCTAAAATACATAATTATTAATTCACTTCCTTTGCACTAAGTTTTTGTGCGTTCCTGGGGTATAGTTGTCTATTGCGACAACTCCAAAGATGCGTCGATGCCGGCTACTCCTTTTCCTACTTGTTAGATTTTTTAATCTCAAACGAAATTGACATACAAGATATGCGTGGTCAAGGTTATGATAATGGTGCAAACATGAAAGGGAAAAATATAGGTCTACAAAAATGAATTTTAGATTTAAACCCGCGCGCATTTTATATACCTTGTGCGGCACACAGCCTAAATTTGGTAGTGAATGACGCTGCTAAAAGTTCATTAGAAATTTTATTGTCAATTTCTTTTCAATTGTGCAGGAAATTTATGTTTTTTTTTCTGCGTCAATAGCACGTTGGCAAATACTTGCTAAAGAAGTGCCAACTTTAACTAAGTCTAAAACCACTCTCAAATACTCGATGGCAGAGCAGGGTTGAAGCAGTAAAAGCTCTACGTTTTGAACTGGGAAAAGTGTATGATGCCTTGTTTACTATATATTCCGATAGGAGCAAAAATGCAGAGTCAAGAAATAAGGCAAATTCATTATTGGCAAAAATTAAGTCGTTTAAATTCATCTGCTCTCTCTGCTCTCTGCTTATTTGGTTTGAAATTTTAAGCAAGATAAATATAGTTAGCAGGCCCTTCAAAAGACAGACGTTGTATTGTCAGAAGCGGTGAAAATGATTGATAATACAAAAATAAGTTTGTCTGAATTCCGTAATGAATCCGCTTTTGAGGAGCTCCTTAACCGGGCGAAAACTGTAGCGGAAGAAGTCGAGGCAATAGTAGAATTTCCCACACCTGCACGCCCTCGCGCTCGCAAAAGGTTTTTTAATTATGAGACGGAGGATGAACCGATAACAAACGCGAAAATACATTTTAAAGTAAATTTTTACTACTATTTGTTAGACACCGCAATTACTAAGTTCGACGAACGGTTCGAACTTTTGAATGAAAATAATGTAATTTTTTCATTTCTTCAAATATTGAAACACTGGAAAGATTTGGACTCTGATACAAAAAAAACACATTGCTCTAATTTAGAAAATAAACTTTGCCATGCTGGCTCTTCAGTTGTGGAACAGTTCGAGCTCTATAATGAAATCGAATTATTACCAATGTTTATTGATGATTCCACTACGCCGTTGGATATTTTAAATTACTTGTTTACGAATAAATTAATTTCAGTGTTCCCAAATCTGTCCACAGCACTGAGGATATACCTGACACTTCCCGTCACGGTCGCACATAGCGAAAGGTCATTTTCTAAACTAAAAATAATTAAAAACTACCTTAGATCAACATTGTCGCAAAGTAGATTGACAAGTTTATCATTAATAAGTATTGAACATGAAATCAAAATTGAAGTTAGTTAAAGATTTCGCTAGTGTAAAAGCTCGCAAAGTATTTTTTTTTGTAAATACATTTGTGTGTATATACCTATATATATTTGTGTGTACGAGCGTCCTGTTTGTTATGTAACTATAATAGTTTTTCAATTAAATATTTTTGAAAGAACTAGAAAGTTGTGATTTTTTATTGTTATAACTTAAAAAAACTTTTTGCTTCCTGACTTCATTTAAAATTGCACCATTTGCATCCGAATTTCTGTTTGAAAATATAACTGTTAGTATTCCATTTTGACCCCGCTCCTACTAGACTAGAGGGCGCCATTGTACTGGTTGCACACGGGCGCCACGAGGGCTAGAGACGCCTCTGAATCGATTGGTGAGATCTATGTCCTGCAGAGGACGTCTCTAGGCTGATGATGATGATGAAGCAGATCTAATTTGTAAGCCATATATTGGCGACCAGCAAGTAGCAAGAGATGGGCCCGCGAGAAAAATATTAGCGATAGGGCTACATGAGAGGTAGGCCCTTTTAAGTTTGTGTTAGGCTCCAGAATAAATTAATATTGCATCATGTTTTTAACTTCCTAGAAGGGCAAGAATACATAATAGGATCCATGTTTGTCTCATTGTGCTATTGAATAAATAGATAGATTAGGTAAATCTACTTTGTAAATGATTTAATAATATCGCCGACTAGTAATAATAGTAGCTGGAGTTGGGCCCGCAAGAAAATATTAAGCGTAATCTCGTTTGAAAAATATCCTCCTCCTCGCGTCGTACTCCTCATTGCTGAGGGTCGTGATTCCCCCGATGGTGCATCACTTTGCTTCTGATGACACTCCTCCAACCGCTCCTGTTCTTGGCTTCGTGCAGTGCCTCGTGTAAATTTAGATTGAGGCCAGAGCGGATTTGGTCCGACCATCTAGTCGGACTGCGACCTCTAGGACGTTTGCCGTTGACTTTGCCCGTTACTATTAGCTGCTCGAGATTGCAGCCATCTTTCCGGGCGATATGTCCAAAGAACTCTAATATTCTACGTAAACATATGGTAAAGAGCCTGGTTTTGATGTTAAGTTCACGTAGAATAGAGTTGTTGGTCCGGAATGCGGTCCATGGTATTTGGAGCATCTTTCTCCAGCACCACATTTCAAAAGCATCAACTCGGTCACGGTCGGCCTTTTTAAGTGTCCATGTTTCCACACCATAACTAAATATGGAGAACACCAGAGTGTTGACCAGAGTAACCTTTGAAAAATATAGATCGACATAAACATAATTGGAAATGAGATCACTCTTTTTATGCAGATATAAATTATACTAATATGCACCTAACATATCCTTATTATATTAGACATATTAGGTTATTTCGTTGTCCTTATTTACATGAGAGATAATAGTAGCTCTTTCATGAATAAGGACAAAACTTATTGCCACAGTTAATTTCATTATAGAAAAACCCATTATCGTTTTCCCCAAACCAAATTTCGTTTAGTTGTTTGTCGGTTCGCTAGTCTAACATGTTTTGTTATTCTATGGAAAGTTGTGCAGATTACTGTTGCTACTGTGTATAATTTGTACGGCTAATGGATGGATTTGCGGTGGAAGTCACTGCACTAAACACTCCTTTGTTACACAATGTTTTGTCCAACAATGTCGTCTTTACAAATACCTTAACGTAATAGCTCGTCTTTAGGGATTTTAAAGCCGAAAGATTTAAATCAACACCAAAGAATTTGCCGATCACTTACCCCATGAGCAATACTAACACCTATGTCTATAACTACCAAAGTGTTCACGAATTTTTTATTTCATGGAAATGTGAGTTATTCCTAAAAGCTGGTTCAAAAATATGTGCGGTCAGAAAATGTTTGTATCTACAACTATACTTTCTTTCTCGTTCGATTTATTTAAAATAAGCCTCCAATAATTTTCCAATTTATGTTTTTTATACAGGGTGGCTTGGTGCTTTTATGTTGCATAGTAAAATTTACTGTTAACCTACACAATCGATTTTCTAATAGAATAATGAAGGTTTTATTTTTCAATTCGACTGGGCTTGATTCCCGAGCAAGAATTTCCTAAAATCTAAGTACGCAGTTTTTATTTATTTATTTATTTATATATATAATTACAAACTGCCCCATACTTACCGATATAAATGAGCCAGTGTAAAAAAGTATACAGAACCGTGTTTGTACACTGCCCAATTTCACGGCGAGCCCGGGGCGGTCGAAGCGCAAGTCACCGTCCAGCAATCAGGCAGCGTCGCTTTGTTTCAGAGCCGTGGCGCCAACAACACCGCAATATGGCGAATCTCACCATTAGCACGGAAATGTGTTTAATGAGATGCCAGATCAACAAATACCGTTTTTGTTTGTTAATTTCGGTATTTAGAAATTTTGCGATGAGTGGTTATTATACTCGCCATAGGTGTTGACCATTTTATGGGTTCTTAATTAACTTGAGTAAAGATTCAATGGTATTTATTGTTTGAAAAGCTGCCTATGTCAAGCTCTGTCTAAAAGCGAAACTTATAAAGCACATTGTGCCTTTCATTGTGAAGCAATATTAATATCATTTGCCAGACTTTTGGATTGCTTACTTGCAGCGCTAAATAACTTGTGCTCAGTATAACAAACGTAACGTTTTTTATACGATACTCGCACTGGGAATAACTCCTGTGTCGCGGGGGTGTTCACAAACATACATTTCACACTCACAGAACATACCCAGAGTCAGAACAAATCTTTGCGGGTCACACAAAGAATTGTCCTATGTGGGGATCGAACCCACATCACTAGCGCAGTTATAAACTGCGAGGCGACCGCTTTTACCATTACGACAACACTTCTTCTTCTTCTTCGTCGTGTCGATGACTGAGTCAAATTTGATTGGTCCAATAAGGGGTCACTGTTATAGCGCTCTCGTCGGCGTTAATGAGCGCCTCTCTTGTGCAGTTGGTAGGGCATTTTGGACAGTCAGTAAGGTGGTCAAGGTTTTGACTTGCCATCGTGGTGAAAGGATTAGCCAATTCGCTTTTAAGATCTCGCGAATTGCCCAGGGTGCGCCGGACGTAGGGAATTGTTGTGTACGTCACTCGGGGAGGCTCCTTTCATGCACCCCCCATGCACGACAACACTAATAAGTCCTTTACTTATTCAGGCAAGATTCTCATGAAACTGCTTCCTCAGTTAAGTAAGATGGTAAATGTGTTGACTCATAAATTATTGATTTGCAGATATAAATAGACCTCTATTTATATCTGCAAATCAATAATTTATGAGTCAACCCTCAGACAGGCACACATAATAATATATAATATCCAGTGAATTGTTGGTCCCTATGGATTATAAACAAAAGCATTACCTTCACAAGACCCCAACCTGCTTGTCACTACATTTTTAATTAAAACACATAAGCCCGAGTGTGACGACACACAGTTAGAACTCACTAACATTAAAACTTGAAATAACTCGAAAAGCCGTAATAAAACCTCATCACGTGCGATAAAATCTTTTTAAATTTATTATATGGCATCTAACCGCATGTGTACAGAAATAAACTTAATATTAATTAACTGCCAAAAGGTCTGAGAAAATTAAATTGTTTAACGCTTTAATTAAGGAAACTTTTATGATATACGGTTATTGTGGACGTGAATGATATTAAAGTCGTCTTATGTGTCAAAATATGAGCGTGTAATTCTCGAATTTTAATAAGTAATATTGTTGTATTGCCTTAGTTGCGATAAGACCGCCATTTGTACATAGATTGTTTCGTGTATATTGTACTGTAACATTTCCTGGTGTACAATAAAGGTTTAATTATTATTATTTGATAGTTTAATTAATAATACTCAGCGAAAGCAAAACCAAGTAACCGCCATTGAATTTAAGGTGCATTACAAGCTAATCTAAAACTCCTAAAAAACTGTCACGTATTTCTGAGATTTTTATGCGAGTTCAGTTGTAAATAAAGTAAATTGGTGAATTCGGGGCCTAACGTAAGACTTAAAAAATTGGATAGGAAGTCTTTAGCGCTGACAAACTAACTTTTTTTGTTTGTTTGTAGTACGCCTGCAGAGAACAAACTTGGAGTTCACCTGATGGTAAGAGAAGACAGCCCATGAACATCAACAATCTACGAAAGCAGATTGTAGTACGTCGCTGCAGCTGAGGACTACGGTGTTATGCCAGTAATTTCAGGGCCTGCTCTCACCACCGAACCACAACGGAACTCAGTAATGCAAGCACTACTATTTGGCGGTTAAAGGTGAGACGGTGGTGCTGCCGCCCTCGAGCTTCACAATAGCACCAGTAAATTAAACTGATAAATGAAATATGTTAGCATGTAAAGAAGATCAATTCTCGACTCTACCTAATGCCCGTATTAGACAAAGGAAGTAGCTACCAGTAATGAGCAGTGGTAGGGCCGCCACTGGGCCGGCGCCGGCCATAATTACCGATGTTAATACTCTTCTCCAGTTTCGCAAATCATCGTCCTCATTTATTTAAACAACGCAGTACTGGTGAAAACACAAGTGGCAGCTTATGGGGCCTTTTTGTCGGTATTAATTTATTATAACAGATCCATTATGTTTTCCTGGTAACGTTCAGAAGAGCAGTGCACATATATGACAACTTCTTTTGATTTTTGTTTATAACTTTTTATGTCAGTTTAACGACAAAGCTGTTAAAAAAATATATCTAATTGGTTAGATAGAAACTCCTTTATTATGATTTTGACGTTTGAAAGTTTAGTCATGTTACTGTAGTCAAACTGTTACATATATTGAAAAAAATAACTAAATATAATAAATTATAGATAAAAAAATATTTTTATAGATACTGGCAGGAAGACCATTACGATGAAGATTACATAATATCACGCCTATATTACCCAGAAGGGTATTGCAGAGCTGTATAACACCCACAAAACACCTGTTATGTTTAGGTCCCATGGGATATGGGGTGAGCCTATCGCCTTCCACCGGACACGATTCCAATTCCGTGTGCTTTTTTGTGATATTTTGTACATACATATAAAATCACGCTCTTATACCACGGGGGTAGGCGGAGACGATGGTTATACACTACGCTCATTACATACGATATTTACTTGTTATATTTTCTTTTTTGTCATAGTAATTAGTCGAAAAAAGTCGAAAACAGTTACCATTCATTAAATATTTGATGGGGTAAGAGTTTCTTGTTTATCATCGCAGCAGTATGACATAGCGGTATCACACGGTACAGGCTATGTCCCATCTCATGGCCTATCCCACTTGCTTCACCACTAGCGCTCATGAAAGCCGATGCAAGCGCTATCCGCGTGTATCTGCTACTGCAGCCATCGACACGAAAGAAGAAAAATCGAAAGGAGGTTTTCCTCAACTAATCAGGTTTTTTCTTAATAAATCTCAGCTCAGCACATTTGTCGTCGATTGTATTCACATGGGGCGATGTAAATTGAATTAGTGGGCGTGTACACGACTCCGCGGCGGCAGTGCCGTGTTCCGTGGACCGTGTGCCAAGTCTTAATACTTATACATTGTGTAAAGCCCGGGTTTACGGAAGCGAATATTAATAAGGATTAGGCTACTGATTGGTTAATAATGGGATAGGGGGTGAGCCTATTCCAGCAATATTCCACAATTTAAGCTCCGTGCTGCTATTGTGAATTTCCTGACAGAAAGTTACAAAAAACACTTTTCCCGACCTGGGAATCGAACCCGAGACATCGCGAGGCGCATATGCTTACAACGAATCCATCGAGGCAGATGACATTTGAATTACCGAGAATCTATATTTAATTTATTTATTTAATATACATAATCAATATAACCACAAACAATTGACAAAATATAAATGTTAGGGGTACGTTATTTTACTTTACGATTTAAAAAAAAAATAACAAATACTTAACAAAAGCAACGCACCACATCCAAAACCATATTACATAACTTCAACATGAAATTCAACCATCATCGTCCAAGGCTATGCCGAAAGTCATTAAACTTTGACAAAAACTCGGCCGTGCAGCCTTTCGATCCACAACCCTTGCACAGAGCTCGCTAGTGATGTAACGAATACCAGTTTTTAATACACGAATAGTAAAACTGTTCATCGAATTCAAATAATAAGGGTAAAAATATTTATGTACCAATTTTTTTTTGTATTCACCTACTCGAAATGTTACATTCAACTGGTAACCAATGCCTTAGCAAAGTTTAATACTTAATAATATGTATAAATGTGACAACGTAAAAAGGCAATAATTATGTAAGGTAGTAGTAGATGACAAAATTACTTTATTTTGTTAACCGACTTCAAAAAAGGTAGGAAGGTTATCAATTCCTCTGTTTAAAAAAAATAAATATGTTTGTTACCTCATAACTTTTTTTGAATATAAAACCTATGTGACTATTTTAAGACAGACTTCCAAAAAATTCAACGTAACATTTAACTTCTAAATGATTATTTTTATAGCATTTAGCTATGATTAGTAAATTATACTAACAAACTAAAGATGGATGCTAAAGCGGCTGCCTGGTGTGCAGTAAGGTCGCAGGTTCAAATCCTGCCGGTCCAATATCTTTTTCAACTGTTTCCAAGTGTAACATTTTTTATTCTAAAAATCTTAGCTTCGTTTATTTAAAAATACTGTCTGTTAAACTGAAATATTTTTTACATACGTATTTCGATATTTAACGAATACGTATTAGTAAAACCACTACCACAGAGCATCAAAGCCGACAGCAAAAAAGCAGAGATCTTCGATAACTCAATTTGGTCCAATTTATTGCCGGCCGCTAATAGGCGCAGCTACCCTGCTCCTTAATTAGTTTTCGTATGAACGTGACGATATGACGATGATAGTTCTGTCTACCTTTTAAGGTAAGTGTGCCAGTTGTGTGATTGTATCGTTGAAATTGCACTCACTTATTTGTACTTTAAGAGACTTATTATATTTATTCTTATTTTGTGACGATTTTGGTATGAAGGGTTTAATTAAAAAAACTTTTGCTAAATAAAACAAAATACATATATTATTGAACTTTTTGTTCTACTTTACTTTTTATGCGATCGAAATTTTTTAAGTTATCCTAATTTAATAACAAATAACCTTAATTTGAGATTCACATAATTGTATAAAAAGTCCTTGGTTCAAAATTAAAATGAGTTTATTTAAAAGTACTGCTCATCTTTTATTTATCCTCGTCCGTGTACCTTTATTTCAACCCATACAAAGAGAAGCGATAAATAAAAGCAATAAATACAAACCAAACAAATTATGTGTAATTTGAACCCAATTTAAATAAATATCGATTAAATCAAACACTCGATTGTGTTCCGATTCGATTAAACGAAGCACTTTAAATTCGATCACAACACGCAAATAATGTTTTAATTCAAAACACTCTTTGAGAAATCGATAAAAGGTTTACAAGAAACATCGAAACTCGAAGCAAATAATGCTGGCTGATAACGTTAGCACGAACGCGGGTCAAATCATCCGAACTTTTTCGTTTTGTCGTCCAAATATAGACCTTACTACGTACAAAATTAAATCAGAAATAAATCGACAAATGTGGTTCGTGACAGTTCTATTTTTTTTCGTAAACGAATCATTGGGTAAAGCTTTCCATTAGTGGGCACGTGCCGAGTCGACAAACAAATGACATTTGGAAAGAACTCGATTTGAAATTGGTTTGAAATCGGAACGTCTCGGCCGATACAAATGGCGTCTAGACTTTTGATAACCCGACCACGAAACACGTAAGTCAAGCACGAAATATTATCTACATCTCAAATTTTTTCCTCAATCTTTTTCGATGATATTTATATACTTCTTATTTTAAATCATTATAAATCTTTTAATTTTATTTTGTTATTAATTTATTTAAAAAAAAACTTAACAAAAGCAACACATCACATCAAAAATCATATTGCATAGCTACAAAATGAAATGTTTTATGCACTATATAATTTTTTGTTTTCTATTAATAAGTAGGTAAGTGATAGATTTTGGTTGTTGTATTAATAATCTAACAAAAAGATTTAACAATGTTTTTTCAAATATAGCTATTTCTAACAATCTAACTGTGGTCTTACAGATTTCCTTTTCTTCCATCGCTACCAACTGAAAAAGCTTATTTGCACAACCAAAAAAGGACGAATGAAAGCCATTGTCTTTGACTACCCAAAGCGTATTATCTGTACCAGTCATAGAGCCAGATCATTTTACACCACAGATAATAACAGATGAGGCAAAAGCAAACATCTCGGTCGATTGGAGCAATTGCGGTGGCGAGCGGGCGCGAGGAAGTCGCGTGCGATGCAATTGATCGCGGTCGCAATTGTTACCAGGCGATGAACTATAAAATCTAATAGACCAGAAGAATTATTCAGTTTTGTTCTTGTTGGTTGTAAAGCGGATATTGTTTGGATCAGATAAAAACTGAGCTACGGTTTAAGAAGTAAGGACTCAGGACACAGTAGATATCGATGTCTCACAACTTTACTTTAAACTAGCTATTAGAAAGTTTAGAAACTTGAATTAATGTGACTTCTTCGATAGTTAAATCTACAATTTTGCTCAATATACAGCGTCGTGGGGCACGCTGTATATTTACCACATGGAGGGAAAATATCTTAAATAACAGAGATGGAAAATTTTACTCAAAGAAGACTTAATTTTGATTCCAAAATCAACTTTAAATTGCGTATATTCATTAATGTCTGCTAACTGTGAAACAATAATAGTGACGTTTGTCTTTATTTTACTTACGGACTTTAAAAAAAGGAGGAGGCTCTCAATTCGATTGTATTTTATATTATTGTTAATTAAACGAACAAAATAAATAACTTAAGCCGCCACCGTATTTGAAATAAAATTATACATCAAAACTTAATCCAATTGCCCAATATTCATGATTAACGAACTATTTGTATTATAATTTGTAATAATAATATAACAAAGAAATGCTTTTCTAACTTGGAAACGTAACTACGCCATTTACAAACCGCAATCTGTCAGCTTGTGTACTCATCCAAAACAATTGTGATGATCAGCGACCGGTCGCTATTAGAATTGTTAAAACATGGAATTATTATAGAAAATTATTGTTATGCAAGGGATTATTGGAAATGGCGATTGTGTAAGATCTAATTGCTTTATGGTCAAGTGGATGATTGATTCTTATGTAAGACTAACTTAAACTTGTCTATTGATATATTTGTTATCCTATAATTGCATAATGGTAATTATACTTTATAATTCTTGAAGAATAAATATTAATTCATGAGAGTAGTTAATTATTTAGTTTATTGTTGTTTCAGGTTTAGCACTTCAAAATGGATCGATCGTAGTTTGAACGTTTAATAAAGCAACATTGAAACGCAAATACTGTCAACGTAAAAAAAAATTATACTAAGAAACAGTTGAAAAAAATTATGGGACCGGCAGGATTTGAACCTGCGACCTTACTGTTCACCGTTACAACTGTTTCTTAGTATAATTTGCTAAGCATAGCTATATGCTATAAAAATAATCAATTAGAAGTAAAAAAAAAAGTTATATTAAAAAAAAATACTATGTAACTAGTGTATGTTTTTTACGATTAATTTTACTTTTGATCAACTGAGAAGCTGAGAGCTGCGCTAATTGAGAAGATACTCGTGATAAAAGAACATTTTTTATTTCACAACCTATAAAGACGCCCAATGTTGAGCAAAGTTATTCTCCAAACTTTTCAAAAATAGGCAATGTCTTATAATACTGAGTGCCACAAAGGAAAATAAACAAAAAGTACTAAGCTAAAATCAAAGAAAAATCTTACATAAATAAAACAAATATAAACATAGCGAAATGTCTCAACAGTTACCCTAAACCGTTTTACTTACTCAACCGTATAAACTACCACATTCCGAACATCTACCAAAAACTCCGTGACACAGTTACGGCTCATTCAGCACGCTCGGTAATGCCAACATTCAGAACATTCAAGTTAATCAGGTAAAGAGGCACAAGTCAACTCTGTGGTCTGCCAAATTGCGCGCGCAGTTCGGTCATTAGCGGTTTGACTCGGCTGACTCGGCGTAATGACCGTCATTATACTTTGTGGTGTTCGGATTTGAATTTAAAAGTGTGTTTGAATTTGGAATAGAATACGAATAGTTGTTGTCAGCCAGTCATGATCTTATAGTTAAAATTATAGACGTGATGGATAATTGGAGTTTCAAAAGAACAAAGATCGACGCTATTAGCATTTTGATGTCCAGTAGTAGTTTATTAGTTGGTTCTAGTTGCCAGAAGTACCTATTTAATGCCGCTAAAGAAAAACCAAATTTGAAGACTTATAAATAAAACGAAGATAAATAAATAAATATCACACAACGTCATCTAGTCCCAATTAAGCAAAGCTTGTACTATGGATACTAGAATAACTGATACTAATACATATATAGGTATACATTAATTAAATTTAACATTAACTTTAGACACTTTCAAGTTAACAATAAATTAGGATATTATACTTATATATTCAATTTTAAATAACAATATTAATGACATTTCAAAATAATTATAATAATAATTTAATCATCATATTTTAGTAATTGCCAGTGATAAAATCATTAATTGAATATATTAGTTTTTGTTGTAACCACTTTTTTAAGGTTTTTTTAAATTGTGTTAGAGGCAATTCTTTTATTAATAGGTAATTTACTATAGATTTTTATACACATTGCGTAACATTTTTTATGAAACAATGTAGAATCATCATCATCTTCATTATTTAGCCTCTTGTAGTCCACTGCTGGACATAGGCCTCTTTCAATTTGCGCCACAACACCTGGTCCTGAGCCTTCCGTATCCAGTCCCCTCCAGCGACCTTCTTCAGGTCTTCAGTCCACCTGGCGGGGAGGCGTCCTACCTTACGGTTGCCGAGTCGCGGTCTCCATTCTAGGACTCGTTTGCTCCAACGGTTGTCGGTCCTTCGGCAGACGTGACCAGCCCAAACAATGTAGTGCGTGGTGTAAAATCCAAAACCAGTCGTTATTCACTACACTTGATTGCCAGATTCATTATTTTACAGATCAACTGCATTCTCTCTCGTTATCGCCACATAAACTACGGTCATATCATACAACATAGCAGAGCCAGTAATATTAATAAAAGTGTTGTTTCGACCGACATGGCGGCAAGCGCCGTACCGGTACTGTTGATAGTTTTCTATTATGAATTCAATCAGCATAAATTAGATTTAATTTGGCCGATGACGACTTGACTACGGATGAGTTTCGTCGGCTTGTAAAGGCGGTTGGGTACTGGAAGATATAAGCTATGTCAGCCACGTAATGCGAGCAATATTAGTGATAATAACTTTTAAACTTTCGCGTTGCACATTTATTGATGGGCGCTGATGAATCAGTCTGCTTGCGACCATGACAAAGTGCAACCTTGTCATAACGTCAAGCACCGAAAGGTTTAATTAATCGCGTTAATTCCCGTTCAAATCATATCAATAAATATTAGTAATGTCATTGAGTTGACCAATTTAAAAATTGCAGAAAATTTAAATGATAAGCGCTGTGTTTTCATACTAACGTAATATGGGTTTAACTTTATTATTTATTAGATTGTATTATAGACAAATCATAATTATCTTTTACACTAAAATGCATGTTTGTTCGTGGCCATTTTGTCAAAAATGTTCTAATAATTAATTGAGTTACATACAACCTGAATAATAAAAAATTGGGCGACAGCATACATGCATTTTATTGTTAGATATGATTTGTCTTAAAAGCTTAATAATAACAACGTTAAACCTATATTAATTTTGTTTTAAAAACAGCTAAGCAATTATTCTCCCGGAAAATCCTAAAATTTGTTGCGTTTTGCGTACGTATAGAAAGCAAAGTAAGCATTTGTGTAATAGAGGTAAAAAAACTTTACATGAATATGAAATGATTAAAAATTGCATCAAAAACAAATACTTCCAACGCCAAAAATCATACTAATCGTCGATCCTTCAACTCCATGTAAGTTAAAGGAAAAAACCGCTGTATAATTGTATATCTCACATCGCGCTCTCTCTGCATCTTTCTGTAGTGTGCAGTTGCCCTAAAGCGATCATTCGTTTTTGTGATTCCACCTTGATTATGAGTAATCAATTTTTTTGTTTATTTATAATTTAGTATGGAATTAAACGAAATTGAATGGATAATATATGTCTTGCGTAAACATGTCCAATGCCAACATTATAGGGTTAGCTTTGATTTATAATTAGAGTAATTGGCTTTGGGACTGAATTCCCACAGCATTTTGTCCTTTGTTGTAGTTAACAGTTTTATATATTGTTAGGATTAAAACGTAATACTACGGTATAATTTGTGTATCGCTCACCGCAGTGTTATTTTTTTTCATTTTCTTCTAGAAAATCTTAATGGTCCCGGGGATGGGGATAGGTTCACCTCCCATCCCATAGGATCCTCAACATAACAAGTAAATTGTGGGTGTTATAGGTACACCTCTGCCACACCGTTTTGGGTGATATAGGCGTGATGTTATTTTATGTTAAAACGTAGTTTTTTTCATGGGTTGTATAGTGAATTATCTTGTAACAAAATTGAGCGTATTTTGAGATATTATATTACGTACCAGTAACTTCAGATTTTATCTTACCATCAAAAACAAATCAAATAGTGCATTGTCATTTAACGGCAAGCTAAAGGAAACGCCATCGAGGAAGAAGGTAACATCGCAATGCCTTCTCTCACGAACACGTTCACAAAAGCACTACCACCAAACATAAGTTCTTGAAGGTTAATCCAATGAAATCAATTCTACTGGGGTGCATGAAAGGAGCCTCCCCGAGTGACGTACACAACGATTCCCTACGTCTGGCGCACTATGGGCAGTTCGCGAATCCTCTAAAGCGAATTGGCTAATCCTTTCACCACGATGGCAAGTCAAAATAAAATTTGACTCAGCCATCGACACGACGAAGACGAAGAATTATACTGCCATCCTTATTCTATAGCAGGAAATATCATTTGCACAATAATGCTAGATAACACTTCAACTAACGTCAATTTTTTTTATGCCCCTTTTAAAATGGACATCCATCCTGTTTGTGTTTGCCTAATGGAAGGAAATGCAGTCAATATTTTTTTTAACAACCTACTACGTTTGTAGGTCTCCCAAAGGTAAGATATAACTGGATGTCTAGAGCCCATGAACAATCTTCGATATACCATAGACTAGCTTTTGCCCGCGACTTTGCGTGGAATTCGCTGTATTGATTTTTATTTTTATACACCAACTACCCTATATATTGCCTGCAACACAAACTATCTTTTTATCCATCCAAAGGATGCCTGTAAGAAATTGCTTTTTAGCGATAAGGCCGCCCATTGTGCATTTGAAAATAATTTAAAGTTGTATTTATTGTTAAACTGTATATTTTTGGTGTACAATAAAGAATACTCTACTCTACTCTATTTAATAGTAGCTGCTCCCGCGCTTTGACCCGCGTTAACCCTAACTGCTCCGCTCCCGTGGAGTTTAGCGTTATGTTAAATATCTAAAATCTTTTATTGAGAGTTAGACTATCAAACACAAAAATAATTATCAAGATGCGACCAGTAGTTCTCGAGATTAGCTCTATCAAATGAACAAACTAACTTTCTCCCGTGGTTTCTTCTGCGAGGTAGGTACAGCAATAAAAAGTAGCCTAGTTTACGTGGTTAAGGGTGTATTTGGAAGGGTCGTAACGGGCAAAGTACAATCTTTTAAAAAAAAAAACTCAGCACACTCTATGTCACATCATCACACACAAGTTAAAGACTAGTAAAACCCAACTGCGTTCATGAATTGCAAGAACTATAACTGTAGGGACACAGTGCAACCGGCGCATATGTATTTAAGTGGATCCTTAAGTTTAGTCGCCCGGTTCGCCAGTCGCCTTCCCGTATCGCTAGAGATAGGTCGTAGTTAAGTTAGAATTATGTAGTCGATAAGTTTATCATATAATATGAACTCTGGTACCAGTTAATTAAAGCATTTAGTATAGTGACCTCTCGTTTCAATCTTATCAACAATTATACACAACACATGAAGACCCCCACATTGGTGACCCCGACGTGAAGGCACTTGAAACATAAGAGGCTGTGTCCCTACAATAACCATAAGCCATGTAATGCTATTCGTACTAAGTTCATACAATTCACACTATAAGTGAACATAAGCCATGTAATGCTATTCGTTATAAGTTCATACAATTCACACTAAAAGTGTTACTTAGTATGTTGTTGGGTTAGACTTGACCATTTAATAGCTACGATTAGCCAAGTGCACACGTTTTATGAGTGCGCTGACATTTGCCTTGATACTGCTGTTATGTCAGTAATATTATTTCTCAATAATACTAAGGCCAGTTTCATAGATGTTAGAAACCTTATTGGCAGGATATAACACGCAGGATAAGCATATAACACACATGAATAGTGTTCCTTTTTAACACGCTTATATTAGCTGCACCTGTATGTATGTATGTATGTAACCGACTCCTTTGGACTCGATTTTGGCCCACTTTAAACGGACAGATTTCATTCAAATTTTGCGCACCTGTCAAAAATCGATGACAATGCAATAATAATAAAAAAAAAAAATAATAATAATATAAAATAAAAAAAACGCTTTTATAAATAAACCAAACTAAAAAGTAGAAAATAAATAATACTTGTAATATTTTAAAGCAAATTTTAGCTTTGCTATGCCTTTTTGTAATTTATAAAATATTAAAGTTGAAAAATTAAGAATCCAGCAGGACTCGAACCTGCACCCCCTGGGATCCTAAGATCTATGCGGAACCTCAGAAACTGGTTCTAAATTACGTTAAAGATTTTATTAATATGATATCAAAAAGATACCGTTTACTTTACCTCCAGTTACCCAAATTTTCTTAGGAACATGGGAAAATTTTAGTGACATTTAGGCGCTGTCTCCACGAGCGAGTGAATCGCGGCAATATTATCGTCGTGAGAGTATATTAGAGTTGCCTTCATTTCATTTTGTTAAAAGCTTTTACGCAAAAGTTTAAAGCTTATCAAAGTTTAACATTTCATTAATAGTAATGTAGTAATGTGATCCTGAAATTCATAGCAAAAAAACTAATAAATAAATAACCTTAACTTATATTATGTTAGACGCTTTTACATTAAGATTGGATTAACAAAATCCCCGATTTAAATCTTAGTTCCTTCTGAGACAAATGGACTAATTATAATACAAAATATAAGTTTTGAGACTAAACATAGTTATTTTCTTACTAAATATTAGATACAACGGCATATTTACTTCTATATTTGTTGTAGCGAGTAGTTATTAAGTTATTTATACATGGGAAATTATCCGTTATATCTAATATTTAGTAATAATACATAAGCTTATTGTAAAAAAAACATCTTTACTTACAAAAAATTATACATATTAGATCTTAAATTAAAATAGTCTAATAACTTAATCTAAACTTAATAATTCACTGTCAGAAGGCCTCGTACCCAAAATGCTGACAGCAGCAGCGTCGTATTGCGATACTAACTCGCTGGCCGAAATATAAGATTCGAGAACGAGTTACCTCAGTTACATAAACGTAAAATTTCATACATAAGCTAAAATAAAGTACTTTTTTTTTTCTAGAACTTAAACCTGTATATCCAGTGTTTGTATTCAGAAATATCAAATAAAGGCACCCGACATCCAACGTTCATACAATTACTTTCATTGGAGTGTATCCGCATCAATAAATGTACAGCTAATGATATATTAATGAAAGACCCCAGTACAATGTTGTAACATACAATTTGCTTATCGCTCCATCTCTGCCTACCCTCAGTGATTAGTGCAGGAATTAGATACGAGTACGGGGCCAGGATAAGCTTGTAATTAGATAGGTGAGCTTTTACTGTCTATTTTATATTTCTTATGCTGGCGACTGACTTAAGTCAATTTTGAGTTTAACTAATTTAATATTTTTTTGGTTAGTGGTTTTACAAAGTTTATAATAACAACCAAATAACCTAGTCGTTTGTGACAACCAATGTGGGTGCCTAAGTGCTACCCTCATATTTGGGCTGGCACATTTTATATTTAATTGCAGCGAAAATTGCAGTCAAGTGTGTGTAAATTTTATCAACATGCCGAAATACGGCAATGTAATGGAAACAAAGAGATAGTGCAAAATTTACTCGCATATAGTTAGATGACGGTATATGGATAAACGCATTGATGTCTTTTGTAGGCAAGTTTATACGCAAAGGCACGCT
Source organism: Hypena proboscidalis (assembly GCA_905147285.1). NCBI lineage: Eukaryota > Metazoa > Arthropoda > Insecta > Lepidoptera > Erebidae > Hypena > Hypena proboscidalis. The sequence continues at coordinate 18,590,487 of LR990130.1, read as the reverse complement.
AGCGCGTTTTATTCAATGTATAATACATCTGACTATTTATTTTTCAAATTACTAGTATTCTTGTTAATCCCCTCTAGCTAAGCTTAATTCGCTAAGCTTATATATTAGTTAGAAGGTAATTCACGTCTGTGGTGGAATGATCTAAATTTGAACCTATGACCTCTCGATCGTAATACCGATGCATTATCCATTGAGCTAAGGCCACTTTAAAATAATACAAGTTGTTGTAAAAATACATGCGGTCTTGCAACATGTCTGGCATCAGCATTACAAGATTAGAAAGCTTACGGCCGTTAGAACCGTGTAATAAGTACGCTAAAACTAATAAAAGGCAAAGGTTTCGGTTCTACACAAGCGTTCTAAAACCTCTTCATTAATAATTGCGTAATTAAACAGAATTCTGCCTCTATGGTCTAGTCATCTAGTGTTTAGCATATTCCCGAGACCCGAGATCTCGCGGAAAGGTTTGATTTCTGGGCCGGGAAAAGTGTTATTTGTGAACAGTCAGGAAGTTCACAATCGCAACATGGGGTTTGAAATGTGCTCGGTGAATGGCGATAGGCTCACCCCTTATCCGATAATACCTAAGCATTACAGGTGAAGTCTGGGTGTTGTACACCTCTGCCACACCCTTCTGAAAATCATAAACAGAATTATGCAATATGAAGGTACTAGTAAAACCAAATGTAAGAATGAAATATAGATTGCACCACAGTTATCCAAGAAAATGAACAAAGTAGGTAATATTTTGTAATTATATACACATATACATCTGCAAAATTATATTTCTAATTTGTGTTCCTATAATTATTTAGTATGTTTATTTAACGGGGAAACTTGGTTGACTGTTTTCTATAATTATCTATATTTATAGATAAATTATATCTGAAACACTAAAATGAAATACGCCTTATATGAAACCAACGTTTCACATCCTGTAGATTTTTTTATGTAAACTGTGTGGAAATGTTTAATAGATAGCATGTTGGATTAAAAAGGGTCAATGATAAAATGTGCAGATTATTGCTTAATTTGAAATTACTTTGAAACAAGAAATGTTTAATTAAAAATAATCATTGTGATGAACATAATAAATGCTGGTTATAATTTGTAATTGAATAGCAATTATTAACATAATTATCTAATAGCAAAGATTTAATTAAGGTATTTCTTATTTACACAAAATTTAAAATAAGACCCAGCAATAAGCACGATTAATTAATGCAAAATTGTGGAAATCTAATTAACTAATAACTTTTTCATTATTTTTGAACTCTGATATGTCTGTGTTTTATTTCTATTATTCTTCTTGTAACTGCCTCGATGGTCTAGTGGTTAGCGTATGCGCCGAGGTCTCGGGTTCGATGCCCGGGTCGGGCAAAGTGTTATTTGTGAACTTTCCGTCAGGAAAATCACACTAGTAACACGGAATTGGAATTGTACACCTACACAGCCTATGCCACACACCCTTGTGAGTTATATAAGCTTGATGTCATTTCTAATAAAAAGAAAACTTGTCCAAAATTTCACTGAAGCTGACGCAATTTAGGTAGTCCTGCGATATTGCCGAGGAACTAACATATCTGCGTCACAATGTCAACATTATTGTTAGACACAAATTGTGTGTCGATATTCTGTGACCAATAACCATAGCGCTAGAAGAGGACAACCTAGATTGCGTTGACTTTACTAACGAATCTCGACAGAAGTTTTGTAATTTTTTCATATAGTATCTTAAATTAAATTAGCCTAATAACTAAATGTAAACTTAATAAGTCACTTACAGAAGGCCTCGTTCCCAAAATGCTGGCAGCATTACCGCGTTGTATTGCGAAACTTAGTCGCTGGCCGAAATATAATCCAGCATTTCGAGAACGTGTTGCCTCAGTTAGACGTGCTGACAACTTTTTGTACAGACTATAAGTACGGCCCCAAGGCCCTAATGTTTCGGCCGCAAAAGGCGCAAACATGTAACAGCTATCAAGCGTGCTATATTTGCGCCTCTTGAGGCACTCGGCAGAATCAGCCGCCGCGCCAACCCTTACATGAGTACCAGGAAGATGAGACAAAGCGGAGGTGTCTACGCAAGTAGCGTCCCACACCAAAGGACGGCATCTTCCAAGGCACAAGAGTCATTCCGCCGGGTCTAATAATTTTTCCATATTTATATATTATATCTTCTCTTTTACATTTTTAATCGCAGAATTTCCAGTATATTCAACAAAGAAAAACCAACCGCCAAAACCTACCTCTACCCGCCCAATCTACCCATCCGCCATATGCTACCATTAGCGATAACTAGACATTTATGGGACACGAGGCATCAACAGAATATCGGTATAAATAGAGAATCGATTAATTTATATGTTAATTCGATCATCAAATAGTCAATGCCTCGTTATACTAATCAATATAATGATTTAAAAAGTTATATACAGTGTGTTAATTTATGAAGAGCAGCCAAAATAATTATAACAAAATTCAAGCGATAAAATATCATTAATATTTTAAACATAGAATTGTTGCGTGTTGCTTTAGCAGACCGGTGCATTAAACTTATTTTAAGCATGATATACATTTAAAATATATTAATATTAATTTACATAATTAACCTCAATTTAACTCTCTTTATTTTGACAGCTCTAGGAAGTGTTTGAAATTAAGACGTTCGAATTTCTCATATAGCGCTTTAGCTACATAATGACTTAGAACTCTATACAAGTAACTTGTATATTTCATTTGTTTAAATTACAATGAAGTATACCAAGAAGCAGTTGAAAAAGATATGGAACCGGCAGGATTTGAACCTGCGACCTATTGCACACCGGGCAGATGCTTTAACCATCCTACTATTGTATCTTACTTAAGATAGGAACAAATGGATGAACGTGACGTCACGAAATGACGTAACATACAGTTGAGAAATTAGGGTACTGGCAAGAGGCGACCGTAGCTGGATGGTTAAAACGACGGCCCGGTGTGCAGTAGGTCGCAGGTTCAAATCCTGCCGGTCCCATGTCTTTCTCAACTGTTTCTTAGTATAATTTGCTAAGCATAGCTAAATGCTATAAAAATAATCAATTAGAAGTTGAAATAGAGTATACCATCATAAATACTGTGTACACCCTGTATTATGGAATATACAGCATGTTCTACAATATTAAAATAATTAATTGGGTGTATTGGGACCAGAGATCTAATGCATTTAAGCTATTAGTTTTGAGGTAATTGGATATTATTAGTGCTTATAAAATCAAGTTATGGCTTAATAACCGCATGTTTAGGCGCAATATGGTGGGTAAATTAACTATTTAGGATTGGTTTCATACAAAAATGGAACAAAATAAGCCTAATACATTTTTGTCTATAATTTGTTAATAATTTTAGGATCGTGCTTGACCGAAATTAGATTCAATAAGAATCGCCGCCTGTAAAATTATACATTTATATATAAACTAGCTTTAGCCCGCGGCTTTGCTCGCGATTGTAAGTTGTCGTAAGTTGAGTTATCATTATAAATAAATACCCAATTAAAGTATTTCTTTGTAAACAATATTCGAAGTCTTCCCTTCAGGTGCTAACAAAACCAGATCTCGAGGCGAACTTACCTACTCTTGAGCAGGCGACATAAAACTGGCCGTGTGAGAAGCAGTTCCCCCTCAGATCGATGTTGCGAAATAAAGCTCAGGGTCAGTCACTGAAAACAGCAGTTTTCAGTGACTGACCCTGAGCTTTATTTGTAGTCATTGCAAAAGACACCTTAGAGTTCCCCGCGGAACCACGGGCAGAGTCTGACGAAAGTCTCCAGCTAAAAGGACGGTAACTCCACCCATCGTGTTATTGTTGCCCCTGATATCTTCACAGTTCAACAGTTCGGTTTAGTGCTTCAAAACCTCCTTTTTGTGCTCTCATCCCAAACAATCAATTTGCAATCGCGGAGTACTTGTGCTACATTATTCTGTTTTGTGATGTTGCACATAGGAGTTTCAACGTGGAGGAGATTTAACGGGAGCTTGAAGGCAGCGTGAGCTGTTTTGCCGCCCTCCAACAATGTTGCTGCAATTCCTGAAGATGCTACAGCTAAAGCAATACCATGGTTTTTCCTTGTTTTTGCCAATAAAAAATTAATGAGGAAGGTTTTTCCTGTGCCACCAGGAGTGTCCAGAAAAATAAAATGCCCTTTTGCCTTCTCAATACTCCTAATGATCTGTTTATAAATGCAAAGCTGTTCATCTGTGAGTAACTTCTCACTTTGCGAAACCATTTGCCTTAAAGCTTCTGTGTCATAATAAATTTCTTTAAGATATTCTCTATTATTGTGGATCTTGTGTTTCTGTGGATCTACCATATCTAAAGCATACTCTTCCTTCGTCATATAATTGTCACCGTTGCTGGCATGGGACATCACAGCAAACTCATCCCAATTCTGTACCACGTGATCTTAAGTGATCTACAATTTCTATACGAATTTCCATAGACCTTTCTTGTATACCATACAACAAATAAGACAGCGAACGAAAAAGACATGCGCCATCGCCTACTATAGGGATAATAGTAAGACTCATGTCTATTCCGTTCATGCTAATATTTTCTGTTGTCATATTGAGATATGAACACAAAAAACAAAAACAATAAATAAAAATCAAATCAATTAGAAAACTTGTTAACAATAAATTTGTTAACAATATTATTTTTTCTATAAATAAATGCAACCAAGAAACTAAACAACTTAAACGAAACTAATTATAACACAATCAACAAAAAAACAAACAGAAATCAAATAATATTGTCCATAAAATATTTAAAATTTAGGAACAATATTAAATTATTTAAATAAATAAATTCAGCCCAAAAACGAAACAATTTAACCAACTAAAAAAATTATTGAGTAATTCCTCTGAGGAAATTATAATAAAACAAAAAAAAACTAATATTATTATTGTTCATAAAATATTTACAATTATTATTATTTATTTATTTACTATTTTTTCAATAACAAAATACAACCTAAGCAACGAAAGAAATCATATACACAAACAACACGGAAGAAAATCAAACAGAAATTAAAATAACAACAATGAACAACAGTGATCGCCGAACAAATTACACAATATCCAAACCGAGCAATCGCTAGAGAGAGAGAATGGTCTAGAATATTCGAAGTTTTTTTTTCATTTAAATATTAAAACTTGAATTTCGAATTAATAATTGGCCATTGGGCAACAAATAATTATTCTGTACACCGTGACCACAGTTTTGCGAACTGTCAAGATGGCGCTGAAGCAGATGCTGACTATCTTTACATAGTTAAAAGTCCTCCCTCCGCCAAGCATGTTCTTACCAAAAAGTGTTTAGTTCACCTTTTTACCGCTCGACTTTCTACTAAAACTTTGGTCGAGCAGAAAAATGCGCCGGTCAATTCCAAAACAATCAGGCATGCTTAGGGTCGGACCACACGGCACATTATAAATATCTATTATGAAAATCTTCAAAAAATACATGAAAACGTGAAATTGAATTTAACATTAAATTTAAAACAAAGTTACTGTATAAAATCAAAAACATGTTTAACATAATAAAACACATGCATAAAAAAACAAAAATGTCCAACTAATAAAAATCGTAAAAATTTAGAAGATAAATAATATCAGAAAAAGATCAAATAATGCAAAACGTAAATCATTAATATCATAAAAGTACATAGTTAAATAATAAAAAAATAAATAAAAAAAACCTTTTGCTAAAAGTTAAAGCGAACATAAAAAATGTAATAAATACAATAACATCTATCACTGAAGGAATAAATTCTAAGTAAAAATATCACGACGGTTCATCCATTCGTGAGTTACGATGCCACAGACAGACTCACACACACATACAGACACGTCTAACTAATAAGTACTAATAACACCTAGTCGTTTTTATGTAGGGGGTTAAAAATGGAATGTCGGTAAGAATGTCTAAATGTTTTGGAATTGATCGTGCCAAAAAGTCACTCGTGTAGAAAAGCCCTTATACCATGGATTTGAATTTATTCTATTTTTTTTATATAATGACCTTTTATAATTTACATCACACATCTTCCATTACATTGTTTTGTTTAGTAGAAACCAACTTCTACTAAACAAAACAATTACTTCTTAGATATTTAGAGAGGCCGAAATGACAATTAAGAAGTTTACACTGACATAAAATCCTTTTTTTATGAAACTTCATGTCAACACCTCATTGTCACACGATTGCTCAACAAAGTTCCATTTTTGAAATTGATCGAGCCTCATGATTACTACAAACGCTTTTCCATACAAACTTGTCATCCCACTTTTCACCCTGTTAGAGGCCGAATTTTCAAAAATCCTTTCTTATTGCACGATAAAATCTTGTAAAGAATACACCCTCCAAATTTCAAGTCGCTACGACCTATGGTTTAGGCTGTGCGTTGATACTAAGTCAGTCAGGACAAAGCCTTTTATATATATAGATGATTGTTATGCTTTTTAAAATTACAAAAGCCTTTTTCTTACTGCCCTTATCCTATTTTATTTGGAGTCGACGTAAAACGTTTTCCTCCATTTTTTTAGGGTTCCGTAGTACCTACAAGGAACCCTTATAGTTTTGCCATGTCCGTCTGTCCGTCTGTCCACGGCATAGCGACGAAACCGTTGGTGCTAGAAAACTGAAATTTTGCATAAACATGTATGTTAACTAAACAAAGAAAGTCGTAGAGTAAAATTTGGATTTTTTTTTTTTTTTCAGGTAGCTCCCCTACATGTAAAGTAGGGATGTTTTTTTTTTGTCGCCTACCCCATAGTGTGGGGTATTGTTAGATAGGACTTTTAAAAACGTTCAGGGGTTGCTAAGACAGTTTTTTGATTTAGGGATCCGTTTGCGAGATAATTAACTTTAAAGAGCAAATTTTTGTTCGACGTCCCCCCCCCCCCCTCTAAAAGCTAAACTACTGGATCCTAAAATCTGAAAAAAATGGTGTCGGTAGTACATGTAATGAACTTAAAAGGAAAACTATAGCGGATAAGTTCACTTCATTAGTTCAAGAGGAATAGGGGTCCGAAATGTCAGATGCAGTTACTCAGAATATTTCGTTCAAAATTCTTGAAACATAAATAAAATACATATATAAAATCACGCCTTTATCCCACGGAGGTAGGCAGAGACGATGGAACGCCATGTGCTTCGCTCCTTACATACTTCTTTCGCTTCCTCAACATTCATACATCTCGTCATACGTGCTAGCTGGTTTCGTGTACTACAAACATTTCCTTTCTGAAGGACGCCATTTAGTTAAAAAGTAAAATTAAAAATATTTTTCTATGGAACCCTACTGCGCGTGGCCCGACACGCACTTGGCCGGTTTTTATTTTATCAGCCGATTAAAATTACAAAAGTAATAATATTAAATTAATAAATTGACACTATTTTTTTTAAATGGTGTCTGCACTAGTAATAACTCCTCTGTTGCGGAGGTGTTTACAAACATACATTTCACACACACAAGTGGGTGTCCTAGAGTCAGAACAAATCTTTGCGAATCACACAAAGATTTGTCCTGGGGTTCGAAACCACAACACCAGCGCAATTGAAAGCGGCGCCTTAAATTAATTACAATGTTTGCGTTGTTGGAAAAAGCACTAGATTTTTTACATTAGATATAACGCCAGAAGCAATTACACTATCCAATGGTCCCAATGACAAGGCCAAATACACACAATCACTCACACAAGCACACCCAGTCTTAGAACAAATTTTTGCGAATCACACAAATATTTGTCCCATGTGGGGATCGAACCCACAACACCAGTGCGGTGGAGAGCGGTGAGGCGACCGTTTAAACCACTACGCCACACGTGCAGACATAATATGTGTGGTACAAATAGAGACTAGCTTATACTGGAAATGAATAGGTTGATTGGTACCCTGTTCCTTGTTGAAGTATGCTTATAGGTTTGTTGAACCTGCATCTGATATTTATCTTGCCTTAACAAATTTCCGTCTATTTAAGTAATTAGGTTATGAGAGTGAGTGAGAGAGAAAATAAAGTGACATACCTGGGTTTCCGAATAATTATTTATATTCATTGATACCACAGTGACCGAAATTCGGCAAGGGAGACTCTTTATAATAGCTGCCCTGTATCTAATACATGTCCTCTGCTGGGCTCGGGCCTCTTCTCATGATGAGAAGGTTTAGGCCATGGTCCACCACGCTGGCCAAGTGTGGATTGGTAGACTTCACACGACCTCGAGTACTTTTTAGGCACTATCAGTCATGCAGGTTACCTCACGATGTTTTCCTTCACCTTTAGCGAGCGATACTTTATTATGATAAATACACACATATCTTCGAAAAGAAGAATCTTAACGATATATTGACAGAGGTGTGTGCTGTGGGATCGAACCTGATACCTTTGACTTCGCAGTCCTACGGTCTACCACTCAGCTATCGCTGTGATTAGACTCTTTAATATCAAAATAATACGGAATAAATAAATATGTATATTATTATTTATATTTGTATTAAGTGTGACTGTCAGACATCAAATGAAACCTGTGTCGTTCTCATTACATATATCAGGGCAATATAACATGAAATATTCATCTCATTTAAACACGATAATTAAAATCAACTAATAAACAGTAAAGTGCTAAACTTTGAATAACAATAAATTATCCTTTTCTGAACAAAAATAGCGACAAACTACACGTCGTCAAAATCGAATAACCTAGAAATTAAAATATAATTTATGTAGAAATTAAACTCTTGATTGAATCGATATCGCATAAAAATCGTAATAACTCTTTTCTAAATAAAAAAATAAGCAGTGATGTAAATAATTGAAAGTATAATATATCGAGTTAGCAAAACCAAAAGATAAACTGATAAAGTACGAGTGTCATTCAACGACGCCAAATACGAAAGCAAAATTGATTCAACACAAAGCTTATTGTAAATACCGGATTTAATCGAGAGTGTATTTAAAATAATTTAAATGGAAACGTCTCGGCGTCATTGCACGTTCACAAAACGTCTTTATTCGTTCGCGTAATTTACGACAACCTATAAAATGTGGTACCTAAAGATCGGTGAATAAAAGTTAGCACAGCGCAGGCGCTTGAACCAACACTAAAAAACTGAATACAGCGCCGCTCTTATCGATTATTTGTATCGATAAGCATTTATCCGCGAACCGACGCGGAATCGATTCGACACGCCACTTATGTAGGTAATCTGTGGATCTTAAAAATTTTAAGTAATAATAGGAGATTAAATTTAATTAAAGAAATTGTTTAACTGTCTCTGGTGTGAGCTATCGAGCAATTTTATCTTTTTAATTTATTATTTAATTATTTTTGAACTGACACTTTTTGGATTTTAGTGTTATTTGTTATTTACACCAATGCCAAAAATTAATAATATAATTTCAGAACGAGCAAATAAGTAACGATTTATTTTAATTGAGTCTATTAGTCTGTCTTAAAATTAATACAAATTAAAAATATTATTGATTTTATTCATCACTCGGGGCCTTGGTATTTACGCTATTCTTCCCACTTCTTGGTACTTTATGTTATTCATAAAGTTCAATTGAATTAAATATTAAATCCCTGATAAACTTTAAAAATCAATTTATTTAAAATACAAAGTAAAATATTAACTATTTGGCATTTATAATGCTATTATTATTTACGTTTTACCTGTCATGTTTAAACTTAATTATCATAAATATAATTCTGATTAATTTGTAGATTCTATTATGATGATAAAACCATCTCGAATACTTAGTATCTTTAATATCGATAGTTGGTCACAACACTAGTGCTCGGCCGCTGGCCGGCAAAGCTCGTAAAATCTTATGATAAGCAGCATTATCATCACAAAGGATGCATGTAATTGTTTGTCAAATAAATAATAATAAAATTTTGATGTTTATTAAATATAATTTTGAAAAGGACCTTTTATGTATTCTTGATTGTCGTAAAAGAAATTACGTATTTTACTATCAAACGAACATGTGGTTGTTTGGAGCTTTAAAAGTTGAGGTATGAATTCTTTTCAAGAGAAAATAATTGACAGTGATAAAATAAATGCGATCTGCAATCTGGAATGCCTCGCCAAGACGAGCCAGCGAAGTGAAATGAAAATTGGTTAAGCTAGTACAAGGAAGTACACAAATAACAAAATAGTCAAATTTGGCAAGTAAACCTCCGCAAATTTTAATGCTAGAGGTCTGAATATTGGTAGAGGGACTTCATATCAAAAACAATGTAACCTGAGGGCACTTTAAGTTTTAAAAATAAGGGGAATCCCACCGATTTTTTTTAAATGTAAAATATTGCCCAGGCGAGGCCATAATATGGCCTGCAGTGTCTAAAAGTGGTCATATCTCATGTAGGTATAGCCAAGCTTCTATCAATTTCATCTTGTTACAGTGAAAAGATTTAAGTTGTTGATTATACACTAGATGTTTTTATTTAGTCAACTATGCTTTTGATTTGTATTGTCATTATTGTAGATGCGCAGAAAATCTGTTTGAGACCTCAATAGGTCTGGGTGTTTCTATTTATAATTAGTGTGTATTTATAAAAGAAAAGTATATGTATTAAGTAGTTTCAGTTATTCTAGTACCCAAGCTCTGCTTAGTTTGGGACTAGATGGCGTTGTGTGTATGTGGTGTGATATAGTTTGATATATAAAGAAACCAAAACCAATCGCTCAAAAGCTAATTGATAGATTGGCTGCATTTATTTGAGACGTGTGCGTCAGACGAAGTCGTAAAATCAAACTTATTTACTAGTATATAAATCACTTAATAATCCACTTGTTTTATATCAATATTAAAATTATTACGGAATTAGACATGACGAATCGATCAACTACTTTTTCGTTGCCAACTAGTGCCAGTTTATATCAAGAACTTGAAATTGTAGGAAATCAAGGTTTATAAAGCTTTTTTAGGCCCAATTTTACCATCGTGTTAAACATAAAATAACGTAACAAAACATCACGACTAAATTATCCAGCGGGTATGGCTGAGGTGTAAAACACCCATATTTCACCTGTTATGGTTTTTTTATGTTCCATGCGATAGGAGGTGAGACTATCGCCATCCACCGAACACAAATCCAACTCCGTGCGGCTATTGTGAATTTTCTGACGACAAGATCACAAATAACGCTTTGCCCGACCCGGAAATCCGTAGATCAGCGTTAACGGGAGATTATTAAGTTTGGTGCAATCAGCGCTAACATTTTAGATTCTGTTGACTGTTTCGTTGTTTATTGAGAAATTGTGTTCTGTTTAAGCAGCAGCAAAAGCAACGATAGCCGAGTGGGAGACTGCGACGTCAAAGATCTCGAGTTCGAAACCACGGCACACACCTCTGTCATTAAATCTTTCAAATAGATGTCGTAGAAGAAATGAAAATATCGTGAGGAAACCTACCGTAGCCTGAGAGTGCCTAAAAGGTCGGGCTGTGTAAAGTTTATCAATCTGAATTTGGCCAGCGTGGTGGACCATGGCCTAACCCTTCTCTTCTTGAGAAGAGGCCCGAGTCCAGCAGTGGGACATGTATTAAATACAGGGCTGCTATTACTATACAACAAATAACCAATATTATTTTTACCTGGACTGGACAGTAGTTATTTAGAAACTTAATCAGTTTATATTATTCTTATTATATTTCAAAAAGTCCAAGATTTACTGCGTCTTTGTTATTTATTCATTCACGCAAATCTTCATGCTTCAATCAGCTGATTACGGTACACAGAACATTGACCCTACAGTCCACTCATCTAACTATAATCTAGTGTACAACCGCATCGTCCTAGGTCATGCTGCATCTACATAATTGCAGCACGTAGTCCCTTCACCGGCCTTGGGTGACTAACGCCAAATTGTGATGATTGTGTGTGATTGGTGGTGAATCATTGTGGGATGGTAGGTGCCATTGGTAGCGGGGAGCGGGTAACTTAACAGACGAACTCATCTTCGGTACATTATTTATGCTGGACTAGTCTCCCAGGACTGCAAAATATAGCCTATGTAACCATTTATGTAATTCGGTAAATAATTATGTAGCTTCCTTATGGTGAAATAATTAAAAAAATCGGTCTTATAGTTTTTGAGTGAAATAGAAACAAAAAAATGAATAATTGAAGATGTTCTCTTTATAATATTAATTAATTAATTATAATGAGGTTAAGATGACACTTAATTGTTTCAATAGGACTTTTAGAAGACGGTTTTCTGACGAATGATTACTTGGTTAGTTAGGGTACCTCAACCTAAAATTTGTTAGTGATGAGTTCATAATTATGCCGAGAAAAAAAATGTCTGAATTTTGAACCGTTTGACTGTGAACTTTTACATTAACATAAACTTTTAATAAAAATACTATGCATTCGCTTAAAGTTAGACATCCCGTCCCGCTTCTCCTTACAATTCCTCTTCTAAACCCATTTTGACTGTTAACAAAATTTGTCCATCATATAGCCCAGCACGGCTATAACAAGTAACGGATAGTAAGTGCTTACTCAACGAACCATTACAATAACAAAAGATTGACGTGGCAATGGTGGTGTCATTAACAGCTGATATTATTCGATCGCGGGTCACTAACCCCAGAAAAAAACAGAATTAGAAGTAATAATTATATTATTAACGCATCGCTACATTTCTGCATTCCTCGTGAAATTTAATCTTAAGGAAAATAGGCGTTTCCTCTAGACGGTACCGTGACAGCAACGAAACGGTGAACTTACTTTTCAGTTTTAAGTATGTATGGACAAATTTTAAAAACGTTGCTTTTATTGTGCAATTATACCTAGATATTGCACGTAACTTCTTAATCTATACCTCTCCTCGCACCTCTCTCTTTCTCATTCAATATTTGTACAGGACAGTGAAATCGACAGCTGTAGCTTACCGTTAAATGTGAGAACGGTGGTGAATTCGACACTAAATCATTAACCGCTAACAGTGTGACCTCACCTTTTGAGTCTTCTTTAATCCACGCAGTCAGACAAATTAGTCGCCGCCATATTTTGCGGATACAAAATCACAGTTGTTTAATTAAATTACAGTGTCATGGCGATTTCTGGATATTGTTGATGGTTATCTGTGTTGTTCGTGATTAATGTAATGTTGAATCATCCTTTACTACAGAACAACAGGTTTTCCTTAATTGTTTATGGATTTGTAATTTGTTTTCGTGAATATTTTGACTAGATTAGTCAATATTAAAACAATTAATATATTTATTTATGTCACTATTTATTATTAAACAATTGTTTTTATTGCGGTTAGGGTGAATTGTTGATGGCATAGGCAATAAAACTTGTGAATTATCAAAATAACTCCATTTATTTATTCTTAAAAATACAAAATAATTACTTAACCTAAAGAGGACGGATTTCACAAAAGTTATAACTAAAATAACATGCCTATTACTATAATTTAACTTATTTACAATTCAAAAAGTAACTCTAAAATACAATCTCCATTCTATTAAATTAATACTATTAATCACTTATTAGGATGTATTTACAATAACAAATACTTTTTTGTAAATTATTCTATTCCCTTCAACAAATAAGATCGGCTCTTTGTCTTAGTAACTCGAGTCTTAGCTCATGCTCTCTAGCAGCCAACCTCAATGCTGCAATGCTAGAAGTCCTGACATCTTCCATAGCATGGTGCAAATACAAGCTTTCACTCCCCGGGGAAATTGGGGGAGAAACTGAAGGTGCCGGCGATTGGGTAACTTCGGGCGACAATCGGGAATGATCGGGCGACGGTCGGGAGACCTCCGAAGATGGATGTGACCGCTCGGGTGTTGGTCGCGAATGTTCGGGTGACATTCGGGGCGGCTCGGGCACCGTTAGATTCGCGAATAAGGAATGGAAATGTGCGGGCGATGTCGCGTACAGTGGGGCCCCGAAAAGAGGCGGACGCGATAGCGGGGGGAGGTACTGAGCGCCGAATAGAGGTGTGCTTGCATACCTGTTGAAAAAAAAAGTTACATTAATACATGAAAACTCTTAAAGTTTTTTTTTTTTAGAAATAACTATTGATTTCTGATCACAACCTATATAATAATATCAAAAGACTATCTCATAACTTATAATTTACGTGTAGCATATTTGGTCATTAATTTCATTAATCAAATGAGATTATTTTATTATGTAGAGTGGCATAGTTTAATGTAGTTGTTAATTAAAAACTAGTTTGATTTCAAGTATGGTACATCTAATTAATTTTATACAGAGAATGATTAATTTATGGTCCACGTATTCACTAATTTATTTAATTAATAATTTAAAATACTAATTGGGAATATGCTCACTAATTTTATAATAGACTTTGTAAGTAACTCAGCATAATTTGATTTAGAAATATCTGCCTCAAATTAGATTAAGATGAGATTTTATTTGAAATATACAATATTAAATACATCCATCAAAGCTTATGGCTTTCAAAACAACGCCCAAAAAATTAAACAAACATTTTTTAATACACTTTTAAGACAGTTATAAATGATGAGTGCAACTTTTTTTTTAATTCTTATTAATTTGCAAATACAAATTACTAGTATTATTGTAAACCCCCTCCAGCTAAGATTAATTAGCTTGTGTTGAGGAAGTTCACGGCCGTGGTGTAATGTCCAGGATTCGAACCCACGACCTCTCTCGATCGAAAGACCGATGCCTTATCCATTGCGCCACGGCCGCATAAACTTTACAGTATATTTAATTTAAGCTCTTATTTCACCAAAATTTTACTGAGAAACTTACCTAAACGAAGCAAGAGCAGCATCAAACGGCTTCCTTAGTCCAAATCCAAGCTGAGTCAATGGATGTGGAGGGCCGGGCAAAGTGGCTGAAGTCGGTAGCGGCTGCGATCCCCCCAGATAGCCGCTGTATGGGTGCGCGTGAGGACCCACCTTCTCTTGCTTGCGCCATTTCGCTCTTCGGTTTTGGAACCATACCTGGAGGAGAAAGATTATCATTAAAAGATTGTAAGAGACTCTTTAGATATGCTATGGAACACGGAAAATATGTTGGAGAGAGGCAATTTTTCAACAACGCTTTGATATTTCGAAACTTAATTTTCTATTTCGGTACATAACAGATAATAAAAGAATAGTTCCTTATATAAAATATAACCGCTAGTTAATTAAAGAACTTCAGCAGTTCCGGTGGCCCGAGTTTGTAAGAGAAACTGACGGTTTTGAAAATTTTGTGCATCCTTATTTAAACATAAATACGGTTTGTATTTGATTGACAGAAATTCAAATTTCGTGTGATTCCATTTAGGGAATACGCATGCGAATATCTTATCACATTTTCTCACCACACAAGATTTTACAAACGACTAGACGTTTATGTTTGTATAATTAAAATTTATTAAGAATCGGTTTTTAGCTATCTTTCAACGTAACCCTAATAACTGATACAGTAATTGATTCCGCCTAATTGCTGTTATTGGTCATCACAACCATATCGAATCTCGTTTATACAGTCACAAATTTAATTCTGGTAGCTACAACATTTCCTCATAGTACCAAATTATCCTATCATACGATTATATTTATTAACAACGCTTAATCAATAATTAATTCTAAGTAATTGGCGGCTTTCTAGCTATATTTAATCAGTTATGAAGTTATGATTATGTGGGCAATTTCAATTAGGTAGTACCTAAGTTTCCTGCAGTGCATAAATGTCAAAACGTTTTTAGTTTAATTAGATAAAGCCAAAGAAATAAATAAAATAATATAAAATTTTAAGATACTATTTTAAAATGTAAACATTTTTTGATATAAATACAAAGAGCTCTTTCTTCCTCTCTCCTACTTTTGCCGAAAAAACTAATAATTAATTACTTTTTTTGTAATTCCAGTATTACAAAATCAATTACGCGGCAATGTCGACAGCTACACAGACTGACTTTTGCACTTATCTTATTAGTGTGCGTAAAATAAAAAGGTAAAGAAACCTAACATAAATCAAAGTTAATTAAAAGTCGTCGTGCGTGTCGCGGGCATATGCCCAATCCGGACTTAAAAGGAATGTCTAGTCATTAGTCCAGAGCTAGACAACGCAAAAAGTGTCTAATTAAAACGTATTGAGATATATTGTATGGGCATGGTGACTTTATAATACCTACATAGGTATTAGGTAATTAATTTTATATTGGTTAGTAATAAAATTAAGTTAGCGACAGTATTATCAAAAAGTTCCTTTATTAATAAAATTTTCAATTATATGCTATCAATAATTATATTAATTATACTTGAGTGCACGGTTGGTTTAGTGGTTCAAGCGGTCGCCTCGCCGCTTTCAACTACATTGGTGTTGTGGGTTCGATCCCCACACGGGACAAATCTTTGTGTCATTCACAAAGATTTGGACTCCGGGTGTACTTTGTGTGTGTTAAATGTGTGTTTGTGAACACCCAAGCGATACAGGAGTTGTTCTTTCGTTTAAAAAAAAACTGACGCCACTCCGACCGTAGGTTTGTTATAAAATTATTTCCGCATCGTGACTGTATATTTTCGTTTTTTATCCAAATTACAAAATTAAATTAATCAATTTCAATAGCTACCTAATTAAAGTTATAAATTGTGTTTTATTTATTTTTTTATTTTATCAAAACATTCAATTTTAATTAAAATTGATAAAACCTGTCAGTAACTCTCATGTTCTGTAATTTCTGTTAATATTTGGACATAGATTTAAATTTTTGTGATTTATTTATTTTGGTAGCCAATTATAAGGCATACCCACTTATTTTATAATAACTACTAAGCAAACCGCCCAATTTATTTAATTCATATATATTTAATTTAAAATTGAAAAGTTAAAAGAAAATTACGACGATCGATGTTTACATTTCCAATCATGTAAGATGTAAATTAGTTTAATCGAAGATACAAACACATCCTCGATTTTGCATATTTTATTCATGCATACTGCTTATTATTGTGACACATTTACATTTTGTAAAGGGCATCGCTCCATATGCGGTCCTATCCAACCAGTCATTACGTTCAATAAAGTCATAGAAATTGAGTCAACAATCCTACTAGATATCGTAAGCAAAAAGCACAGTTTCCATAAATGCCGCAAAAGTCTATCGGAATTAAAAAAGTAGTTTTCTAAGTAATTGGCAATTTTCAACAAAGTCGTATTTCCAATTTTGCCGCGACTCGGACATTAATGAAAACATCCTACGGTCTTGTTTGTCGTGATTAAGTGATCATTAAGGTGTCGTTACACCGATACTCGACGGGCGGAGTCGCGTTTCCCCACGAGGCTTATAAGGAATCTTGCCGGAGTACTGTGACCATACTTCGGCGGAGTAATGACAGATATTAATCGTTTTAATCTCTTTTAATAGCGCACTTTAAGAAAAGCTCGAAAAAACTAATTTGTGAACGTGACCTTTTGAATAAAGAGTCAACGAATGGTGAAGACTAAATAAATGAAATAAATAAATAAATAATCCACAACGCCATCTAGTCCCAAACTAAGCAGAGCTTGTACTATGGGTACTAGAATAACTGATACTAATACATATATACTTTTCTTTTTGTAAATACATTCTTATTATACATAGAAACACCCAGACTAAGACAAACCCCCATGTTCATGCACACAAAGATTTGTCTTAAGTGGGAATCGAACCCACGACCTCGGCGTCGCAGGCATACACTACCCACTCGGCCATCCGGTCATCAAAATGAATGTTTTTGATGAATTTATATTCGGTGGCGTGCTACAATGTGGTTTCGGCAACACAAGGATCTTTTTGTGTTATAATTTTTTTATAGACGAGTGATGAGTACACATTAATATTTTATGTGTTGTTAGTTTACTTTTCTGAAGGAAATGTAGGTATGTATATTGTATTAATGGTTGTATTATTTACGATTAATATTTGTATAACATGAAAATACAGGTTGTACCTTTGTTTGGAACGTGGAAATAGAAAAAAGCTTCTAGACTTGACTTAGTTGAGTAGCTCGGTTGGAAAAATAGCTAAGCAATTTTACAAGCCACCGGCATGGATGGATATTATAATTATCAATTTTTTACATAATAAATGTCGAGTAAAATTAGAAAAAAATATTGATTTGTATTATAAAATAGTGTTACCGTATTTAATCGTATTTTTAACGCTTGAGTAATATTTCAGAATCATATAAGCAGTTATTTTTATGACAAAAAATTATATTGCTTTCACAGCTAGTTGCGTGAAGGACAATAAATCATTGGAAGCTGTTATAAATTCTAGAGCAATTATAAAAGTACTGAATCCATATTAATTTATTGCGTAGGAAATAATCGCAACAGCTGCTGCCACTTGTACTTTTTTTTTTATTATCTACAGGTTGAGGTCTAAGTGGTACGATTGATATTATTCGCGGTTTTATCATGTTGACTGGTGCAGCAACAATGTCTTAAACGATGTGATGTTCTGATTTAAGTTTATAGAAATTTTAGTTTCAGAAAAATAAAATATACACGTCGGTTTCTCGACAATAGCACTTGCTTATGTGAAATTACCGTGAATAGGTTCTGTTAAACGAGATTGAGTAAACATTTGAAATGAAAACAACTATGTAGTTTTCTATTTTACCATTTCAACGCTAAAAAACGCACAAGTATCTTTAACTGATGAAATAAACTTTACATAAACTTTTTACTTTAGTTTTCAAAGTCATAAATAATAAATATCTCACAACTTAGGTACACACAACGTCATACAGTCCCTAACTAAGCAGATCGTGTAATATGGCTACTAGAATAACTGATACCAATACAAATATACTTTTCTTTTTGTAAATACATACTTATTATACATAGAAACACCCAGACTAAGACAAACCCCCATGTTCAGGCACACAGATTTGTCTTAAGCGGGAATCGAACCCGCAACTTCGGCGTCGCAGCCAAATAAATGCACACCTATCGCATTTACAACAGTACCTGGTCGACAGATAAACATACATAATACGAATCACGCTGTATACTGCTCATTGAACATCCACTACTAGACACCTATGCCGTACACGTGTTATTGATTTAATTAGAAAAAGGAGTTTATATACAAACGCATAAAATTGCAGTAAAATTTAATACTAACTTCTTTTCAACTATAATATTATTAAAACCGACGTGAGGTGAAGACATTATTATTACGGGTAACTCACGTTATTATAGCCGGGATATGCCAACTAGTTTCGAATCTAGTACGTAGATTTATCAACTGGGCGATTAATCGCGTGTCGTCGCCGCGCTGACGCGCGACATCTCTCCAGTTGATGAATCTACGTACTAGATTCGAAACTAGTCGGCATATCCCGGCTAAAATACACACACACACGTCGGTTCATCAACTGGAGAGATGTCGCGCAACGGCGACGACTCGCAATTAATCGCCCAGTTGATAAATCTACGTACTAGATTCGAAACTAGTCGGCATATCCCGGCTAAAATAACGTGAGTAATCCGTATTCTCAATAATAATAACTTTTTTAACGTTATAATTTGTATATCTTTTACACAAAGTCTTATAATTCAATGTGACATAATTGTACTTTTAGTACGGGAATGTCTTATTTTTTCTGTTATTATGGTCTCTTTATTCACTGTCAATACTGTAGATATTTGTACGTGAGAAAAATATAAAATGTTAACTCAAATAGTTTCGATAATTGCTTGTTTTATTTTATTTTTTGTTCTCTATATTTATTGTAGTACCTACTATTTAATACAAAGTAACAAAGTTATGCCATAAGATGTAGATATAAAGCAAAATGACAGGATTGACCAATTTTAATTGCACCAAGTCTTCTGATTTTTTTATAAATAGGTAGCATATTAAATAGCAGAGGAGCTCGTGGGTAAGTCGAAGCCGCGCGGATCGATCGATCTTGCAGGTTTAGCAATACTAACCGAGGTCGGCCGTGGATGGGTCACCATTTTTAACATTACGAGATTTCCTCCGTGTCTCGGAGAGCACGTTAAGCCGTCGGTCCCGGTTGTCTTTTGAAGATCTATGGCAGTCGTTACGGGTAGTCAGAGACCAGAAAGTCTGAGAACTAGTCTAACAAAGAGTATCGTATCACCTCGTACTGGGTTGTGGAGGTCTGATGGCAGTCGGTCCACGTAAAATACTGATATTCAGCTGAATCCGTTAGACTAGAAGCCGACCCCAATGTAATTTGTAAAAGGCTCGAAAGATTGAGGTAGCAATTAAATTTAGCAAGCTTATTAAACGTCTGTTATACTTTTTACGCAAATTATTAGAACCAATCTAATTCATGCCTTAGTTTTGGCTCAGTGATACTCATAGCAAGATCAGAAAGAGATAAAAAATGTACTCTATTTATATTATATGAGAAGTTAAATTAACTATGATAGCGTAGTAAAATGGTTGTAATAAAAATTTAATCAGAGATACAAATGAGTTGATAGAAGCCTACAAATTTAAAAGTGCAGTTGGTGAATGCGCTTGTTGCAACACAAATGAATTAAGCTACGTTAATTTTTTAAGGAAAAGTCGCTAGTATTGTTGTTTTGTCGTACGCATAATAAAGATTGTCTTTAAGAATAGTGCGTGAGACCTCACAAGATTAGCGGCAAGTGGGACCTCGTTTGAAAGACACGACTGCAGTAAAACGTGTGAATCTTAACTTAACGTGTCAAGAAATTATAACGTGAGACAATATTATTATAATACGCATTATATTGTAACTAGAAATCCGCCCTCACTTCGCTCCGGGTGTTTATAAACTCTATTATATGCATTTAATGTATTTATAAACCTTCCTTTTGAATCATTCTGTCTTTTAGTGGAAACTGCATAAATATCCGCTGCGTAGTTTAAAAGATCTGATTTTTTTTTGGTTTGATTATAAATAAATACATGGGTAATTTTCTTATTTTCAGACCATTTTTCTATTAAATATCTTTCGTCTAAAATAGTCTAAATTAAATATACATCAATAAATCACTAACAGTTAATTAACCACAGTTGATATTACACACTGAGAAGTACATATTGAGGTATTACTTTTTTTAGATCAAACTATCTTTAGTTATAAACCCAGTCAGAAGGGTATGCATGGTCCTATGATATGTAAAAGCACACGATACTCTATATATTTATTATTTTTTATGGTAAGTAGGCACGCGTTTGACCATGATATCACCTGATGATGCGGTCTATGGTAGAGCACGCTTACCTATGACATATCTAGGTATGTACTATTGCTTTAAAGATACCTAGATTTTACACCTTCGGAAACACAGACTCGGGCAGGCTATTTAATTCTTTGGCAGTTCGCATGTCCGCAATGTTGAAGCAATACGCTTGGTGCGGAATTTGAGGAATATCTACCATGAAGCAATGCCGGCGTAATATGGCCATACCGCCCGTAGAAAGAGCTTAAATTAAATATCAAATTGAAAGTATGTTATCCAATCTGATATCCATAATTGAATTCAATGTGTGTAAATTAACGTGTGTAAGTTATTAAAAGAGGTATAACTAAATTTGATGTGCCATATTAATAGATATGGAATGTGTAAACTATCCGACTGAGCGTGACTCGAAGCTGGCGTCCTGTCGCGCGTCAGCATGGGGCCTAACGTGCGACTTTTTGTCGCACCGTCTGCCGCAGCCTTATTTTATGACTTTACCTTAACTGACTTTGATTGACTTCATAATTTGCTGAATTTATGTATGAGTGCCAAATTACTTTTTAAAAACCTGATTTGGTAAAAAGTTTTAATTTATTATCCCTTACCTGTATTCTAGCTTCGGTGAGGCCGATCTTCAAAGCCAGTTCTTCTCTGCAACAATTAAATAAATTTGTGAATATATGTCTCAATAATGAACAGTTGATATTTGATAAATTTAGTCAGATCACAGCATGATAGCATTATACGATATTAAATCAATAATAAAGAAGATTTTTTTTGATTTGGAATGTCATGGACAGTTTTACCATTGTTCGTAAAATTACAATAATTTGCAATACGATCGTTTATGATGTTATTAACCGGATTTTAAAAATTAATTATTTCCAATAAATATCTAGCTAACTGTAATACTTTAAATCATCCAAAGATCAAATATTATCGTGTCTTCAGCATTTCTGACGTATGTTGTACTGTGGACCATGCAATTAGGTATATAAGGCAAAAATGTACGTCATAGTGAAGAGTGACTACACCAGTAATGGATAAGTGAGTTACATACCTAAATAGTAGGAATACTACACTTTTTAAATATTTAACTCACACATGCATAACTAGTGTAGCCAGTCTTCATTGTGCTTTAATTGCTTATGTTTGCTGTGTCTTCATTGTAATTGCTTGGCCCACTGTACTATCGCATACACAGGTTGTTAAACTATCCTTCGGTTATATTAGATCATATTTATTTCAATAATGAAATTTTAGACTTACCTAGTAAAGACATCAGGATAATGCGTCCTCCCGAAGGCCTTCTCCAGTTCATCCAGCTGATAACTGGTAAACGTAGTCCTATACCTTCTCTGCTTCCTTTGAGGAATGTCCTCGTCATCCAAGCCACTGCCGGAGCCAGGCCGTTCATGATCCATGTGAGGAAGGTCAGGGGTGGTGGAAGACCCAGGCTCTGAGACGCCCATGGTGAGATATGGTCGGTAAATGGTGGTGGTTAGGTATACCGAGGGTTTGAAGTGTCTGTAACAATGAGAAATGTAGGATATATTTTAAAATTCAAGCATTTATAGATGATTAGACGATGATAATAATAATATGAGTTGTTACTGTTGTTAGATAATGTTCAGTTAAAAGAGCTTTTGTCTACAATTTAACGTCTCGAGCACAGATTTTTAATACCACTCTCTTAGGTCTATGAACAGGGTCTTAAGTGGTATTTTAGAATTAAGTATCTCAAATAATTTTACTTTATGCTATTTATTTAGTCACGTCATTTTTACAAGTTTAAATATAAAAAAACAAAAAAAAATACGCGTTGAAAATTATAATAAATAGAATCCCACCGGCAGCGGCATCGGATTCAGGGACCATTACTCGAATTAATTGATATTATAATGTCAGTTGAATTTGTGTTCGGTTTGATCGTTACGCCTATAGCAAGATATTTGAAAAACTATGCATGTTCACGAACCTACACCTACAAATTATGAACAAAAACTTATTTTATACCTGCAAAGATTGCAATCTAACACAAGCGAGTATAAATTTCAAACGCAGCTTATACACATTTTAATCAAAGATTACTTTATTAATTACATTATTTTTAACTGATTCAGCTCCTAAAAGGTCATCATCAAACATGAAATATCGGCACTAGATATCTATAATTACAAGTGAACTTTTTAAATTATATTTACGTTGATTACAAAGGAGATATAATTATATTGAAGATAATGTTGTCAGTTATTACTTCGGGCTTCGAGCTTCGATGGTTTCAGCCCTTGGCCAAACGTCAGGCACAATTACGTCATATCGGTAGTACGCATCTAAATTGCAATACGCAAACATCCGCTTTCTTTCACTATTGTTTATGGTGTTGGTGAAGTTGAAGGGCTACAGGGCTTGTATGCTAGCGGGAGAACGATTTTGTCGCGTTTTAGTTGTATTTTTGGACCGGGAAACATGCAATACGCGAATAAATTCATCTCACGCTCGTATGCTAGACCTACTGCTCTCGATAGATAATAATGTGACTCTTAGTAACAGCTTTGAATTGGTCAGAAAGAAGGGCAACAGGACCGACAAAACTTCATTGAACTTGGACATTGACATGTATATGGAATTCCTGAATTTCATTGTTTGTAGTATTTATCCGTATATGCATCTTATGTTCTTCTCGTTGAAAGCTTTTTATTTGACTGATTGACTTATTTTGAACAGTTATCTTTATGCGACGGAAGAAATATTATTTTTTACCTCATCTCACACTTATTCAAATCCACTGCATAACCATTTCATGTTTATTTCGTTTATTTCGCATGTTTATTTGGCTGTTGTATCAGCGATTGACAAATTGAGGTACCAAACAGGTGCAAAAAATATAATTACTACTTGAGAATTTTAATAATAAAGATACATTCTAAAGAAATGCGGCAACTTTTCATCTTCAGTGTGCAGACTACCTTAAATGCGCCTGCCGTTAAGATGTCTGAACATTTTTGGATAAACTTGATTATTGGGCACTATAAAAGTTATGGAGACCATAAAACATCTTGGTTTAAGTAAGTGTGAAAAAGTTGATTGGCTTTTATGCAAGTTTATCTTTCGGCCACTAAAAATTGATTACTGCAATCTATTCGCTCTCTTCACGGTGTGAATCTGTTGCGAACTTCATTCAAAAATTTAACTAAAATTCAAGAAAACTTGTGAACTGTTACAGATGTAGATCTTTTGATGTTTTTTTATTGTTAGGGCAATTAAAGAAAATTAAAAACGACTTCGACGCATTTCATAACGATTGACTAGAGGTGGCAAATAACAGAGAAAAATAAAAAATGAGACAATTGAAGCAAGCAAAGCACAATAATGCACTTAGTTACAAGTAACTTAGTGCATTAATATGCAATATAAAATATCTAAACTGTCTCTTAGATTTGATACAATATAAACGGAGATAATAATCGATCCTTAAAACATCAAAGAACTTAATAATACAAAATTCAAGTTCATAGCGGATCCAGAAAAAAATAAACGAAGTCTACACGAAAGCGCAAGGGAAACGCAAAATGTTTTGAAAAAGGTAACAATCTAACTTAAAAATTAAAAAATGTATCGTTAGCATAGCAAAAGTTCTTTCACTCATTATAAAAATAGGTCTAAAACAGCTGCATTTCCTAGAAAGGAATGTGTTGTAAAAAAACTGTTTTGTTTCGCTTCGGCGATTTTAACACAGCCGCTAACATAGAACAGACATTATCGCCATTTATAGCATCAAAAACTTTACGTACTATGACTTTCGTGTCATGTTTCTTATAGTTATTTAACCCGTACTATTTAAAGTAATATTGGCCGCAAATAAAAGTTACGAGAACGCGAATTCCCTATTCCTGAAATAATATCTTCTTGGCTTCTCTTATTTCGTTGAGAATGACCCTACTTTAGAAATAGGAATCCGCTGGTTTTTTTTATCACTAAGCTGAGGCAACAATTGCTTGGCTTTTTCTATAATATGCGTTTAACTTTAATATTATTAAGTTATTATCTATTTTTATAGACCAATCTTGTCTAAAACACAATGCATGTCAAAAAACAACTTGTACATGTTTTTTCGCGGCATATTTTTTTAAATTATTTTATAAACTTTTCAGTTTGTATGTAACTTAATAAATTATTAAAACAATTTTGATAAAATGACCACAAAAAAAACATGCATTCAAGTGTTCTAGGTATGCTTTGACTTTTAAAATAGATAAAATTTACAATATTAATGTTAAACCCATATTATTTTAGTATGAAAACACGGCGCTCGGGAGTCAACCCAAAATCAACCGCATAAAAACCGACTTTATTGATTATTTTCCTCTCTGAACAAATTGTAGCACAACTGAAGCTAAACAAAAAACATCCCTTGATTACCGTAATCAGTAATCACCGTACATTTTTGTACCGGACGACACACCGATTCGTTTTATCCAAGAAACAATTAACACAGTTAATCAACTAGAAGACCCAATTATACAAGTGTTTAATTAAGTTTCTGCTCAACAAAAAACCATTCAAAAATGAACCTTATGTTTATAGAACACGTTGCATTATTGTATGCAAAATTTGTAGTTGAAAAACTTTATTGAAGCCTCATTCGTTTTTGCATAAGCGAATGTTGTCGTGTAAGCGATATTTTTAAAGATAAGGCTTTAGTTATTACAATGCAGGTAACAATACTTTATTAAACAGCTAAGTACAAATTAATTTGCAGTCCGTAAAGTTCTCTTTTATGGTCATGGGCGAAATAGAAATATAAATACGAGACGCATAGAGACGTTAAATGTTATCAGAAAAAAATGGCCAAGAATTTTCATACAGATATGTTATGTTGTAGTTATGAACTTTGAACTACTTAGTTTTCGGGTTAATATTTTCACTCACAAATAAAAGTCAGCCTGTCGTCACGGGGAGACGCCGCTTGTAAGAAGCAGTGAAAAAAAATCGAAATAAACCCTAAATTAGAATTCTGCTTCGACTTAGCCATGAGCTTGTCTCTAACAAAGATGATATAACAACCAAAAATGTAAAAAAAGATTTATAAAATAATCTTTAGATAAAATTAATTAGTTGGATGGTAATAGAATAAAAACCATAAAGAATGAAACTCAAGTCAAAAAGAATACGAAGAACTAAAAATTCTAGAAATCATTGATCCAAACAATTAAAAAAAGCGCAAGGATTATGATTGTAACCTATAATGACATCTCAATGGCTAGAAATAGAAAGTAATTATCGTAATCTGTCAGTTCGGGATTTAGTAATTGTTATTTAAGATAAGTCGTACACAATACTGTAAGATTTCTCACAGAGGAACACGCAAGTTATTAGCTATGGAATCCATTTAGTTTTCCGTCATCTGTCATGGTAGACTTCAGGTAAAGATAGTACTGTAGAGATGTCCTGATCATCTACGAAGAGATGATAGGTGTTTATTTGTGGGTCCATTGGGTTTCTTATAAGTATATTTCTTCCATCTATATAACATAATACTTTTCATTTTACTTAAGAAGTTCTACACGATCTTATCGTTTGAACTGATCCAATTCTCTACACTTTCCTGTTGTTAAAAATAGCCTGTTCGCTAAGATCCATGTCAAATTTGACCAGTCCAGTTTGCCGTTTTTACTCTTTAGTCATTCTATGATGTCTACTTATCATGATTATGATTTTAGCGGAATAGACAATTGAGAGCTCCGATGACCCTAATTTTAATTTTTTTCTGATTCTATTTATTAATATAAGTAAAATTGGCAAAAGAAAATCATTATTATAGTTTCAAATTTCTACGATTTCGTTCACTCCACTTACATCCAATAAGCCTCATTATTTAACTTTAACCGCATTGTTCTCTATGGCTAAACAAAATTAGGTATAGTTCCAATCGATTAGTGGCTGAGTGGCGACGGTCACTCTGCGGGTAGCCGTGGCGTGGCGCGTGGCGGACCGTGACGTCACACCTGCGCGAGCGCATCTGCCGCACGCGCCGATAATCGCGATTCAGCAACGACTAGCTTTTGTGCATTTTGTTTTAGCACTTATTTCTTTGTTATAATATTGGGCCTAGATCAATCTTGTGTATGGCATTCCAATATCAGTGGTATCTGCTTTAGTACTTGCATTTATTGCGTACAAATACATGTTGATAAATAATATTAAGGATACTCTCGATATAATATGATCACTCTATTATGTGCAATTTCAGACGGAGAGGTTAATATTGGGAAAAACATTTATAACAAAAAAAGAGGTGCTTATTTAATACCTCCGCGAGACTAATACAGATATACAAAATATTCAGAATATACAGATATACAGAATAATTCAAACTAATAGCGAGCTTAAAGGTGTATTCAATACGTTAAGAAAGCGATTGTTAGCGATATCACAAAAAATACCGTGTGTAGAATTTTTTGCCTAGGTATATTGATGTATACTTCGATGAAAGGCATGTTAAAAGAGGGAAAAAATACTAAATTATTAAACCAATTTCTGTTCTACCACGACGCGAAAAAAGTGACACATTTCCCCTACCTTCATTGTGCTCGGCAGTAATTAGTTTTTTCGTCTTCACCTCATAGATACGTACTATCTAGTTTTTCTATATTCATGCTAATAGAATGCGTACTGAATCTAATTATTTCCACGGATACCAAGAATCTTATATCAAAGTTGTAATTACATTTCACAAATAATACAAAAATATGAAAAGTGGAGTGAAATTCGTGAGCAAACTGAAAAAATATATTAACTGTCGACACGGTCCAGCGATTCTTCTTGGCAAGTTATAAAAAAAACGTTGAGTAAATTAAATAAAGCAATCAAGATGTAAATTTAAACGCTCCAATGATCTGGCCGAGAATATTGACGAAAATTATATTCCCTGATTGGCTTTGTCGAGCGAGTAATCGACACATTGTTAGAAAACGCTTTTTTATTTATGGAGTAGCGGGACTGAGTTCGTTTGCTTTGGTACTGCAAAACCTTTACTATTTACCGCATAATTTGTAAGTGAACTTTCATTGGCATAAGAATAAATAAAATAAGCTTTTTAGCCGTGTCATAACGTCGTTGCCACTCAAGTGCTAAAGTTAAAACAACCTGTGCTGTGCCCCTCTTGCGCTCTTGGGTTCCAAATCTGTCTCAGAATATCAACATACAATTTTGTCATTTGTGAGACAAATATACGTAATAGTTCCTCGGTAATTCTGCGGACCACCCTAAACAATTTTGAATCTATCCAGTTTTGACCATTTGACATACAAAGGTTAGGAAAACGGTTGTATCGCGTTTGAATGATTAAATAAAGCTTTTTTTAGTCAATTCCAAAAGTTTCATGCTCCTTCGATCCCAAAACGGAAACAAATTCAGTGATTATACAACTTTATAATTGAAGTAATATCCAGATAGCTGAGCAGAATACCGCGGCTGTAGACGATAATTATATTGTTTCAATTAATGCCGTTGCTATAAATATTAGCAAAGTTCGCAATAATTTAACACACTATTGGACAACACTGGTCGTTATAAGGAATAAAAAGCTTGTAATGTAAGATTTTAGTGCCGTAAATGAACATGCTTTTGGAATAGCTAATATCATGAAAGATGCACCCGCTCAGCCTAAAGAGTATGTTCCTTTAATCGATTCACGTACCGATATAATTGTACCTCCAGTTTAATAAAAAGTGCAATAATTTGATTTATACGTGCAAAGCCTTATGAAGCAGACAACGCAGTGTGAAATTGCCAATGGAGATTTAGGACAAACAATGAAATACTTTACATTATAGGAACGTTAATCTTTCTTATTTATGTGGGTTATTACAAAGATAAATATGCCGTTTTAATACTAATTTTAAAGAGAAACCGTTTCTGACTACAGCTTGGATATCAAGAACTTTTAACATTGCCATTAAGATTGAAGTAAATATTACTTACAACAAGTAATAGTTGTTATTGCATCCATATTCAGGTATTTTAATTTAATTCTCGACCTTACACGGCTATGTCATCACAACCAATAAAATATATAATTATATGGCACCACATGACCATCTTGACCCATTCCTATTATTGAATTATACAATTAGACTTTATTTCCTGTTGCCTTGCATGGAAAATGTTTATGCAGAAAACAAGAACACAAAAATAGAATTGTAATGAAATACAAAAGAACAATTTTGTCGCGTTGATCCCCGATAAGCTAATATGGGGCTTTAATATATTCAATTCGATAACATTTCCTCTATACAGAGTTCAGTGAAAGAATTATAATAATAGGATTATGTATGAGAGATATGGGGAAAGAGGCGCCTATAGGATTAGTTTTTTTAAATGTCTACAACAAAGCTTAGTGATAATCAACTGTTTTGGGTATTGTTAAGGGCACGTTTCAATTCTACGTATAAAGTTTAAGTAGTTTACTGTGTTAATCGCATTTTTCATATTGATATTTCTTTTAAAATAATCTTCCTACGTCATCGTCTTTATCATCGTATTCATAATTTTTACGTTTTTCCCCAAATACATTCAGGTCGGTTTCTAAATCAACCAATGCACCACATCATTCTTCGACCTTTTTTGCCACTTCCACTGGGGTTGTCATTTAGTCTGACGGATCCAGTTTAATCAAAAATCTATATTTTTGTAGAGCGTATGCCAAAAGGCCTCGATTCATAAACTTAATAATATCAATAACGTGCTTTTCATTTATCCACAGTAGATTACTCCACAAAACAATCTCTAACATCTCAAACAAAATAAATATTTACCAAAACCCAATCTCGCTGTTGCAGTTTATCGTCAGCTCTAAGAAAGAAGGATTAAGCGTTTTTGTCCATTAGCTCTGGGTAAGTGTTAATGGCGTTTCGGATTATATCGCTGAGCTGTTGATAAGAGCTGCAAGTGCCTGACTCATCCGTCCCCTGACTGATGGCTGTCTGCTACCTGATAACCCTGACGTTGACTCTAAAAACGTGTCTCCTGCGACCAAAAGTAACCATACATTTAGATCAAGCTTTTCGGACAGGCATTTCGGACATTTTTTATACAATCTACGTATAAGCTTGTAGTTTACCTATGTTGATAAAGCCCAAGAACATCCACATTTCGCAAACCATTGCAAATTTGTCTCCACATCGGAAGATTGTATACATTGTATACATGTGCTACTCGTAGGTTCCAAATGATGTAATTTCCATGAATGTTTGGTAAATTTTGGGCAACAGGAGACACTTCTCTATACTATTGTCCTATCTTTGAATTCCCTCAACGTATCATCCTAACGTAATCACCCTGAAAAACCCATCACAGCCTATTATAACAAAGCGGTAAAATGTATAATTGAATAGCTTCCTCTACTCTTGATTTATTTGATTGCTATAACAACAAAGCATTCTTTTGTTCCAACAGCATTAAAAGCATTGCACAGTTTTTTCACTGCATTCTTTACTCCTCCATTGTCGGTAGATAAATTATGATCAGTCGGAATAACGTACATTTCTACATAATTTGTTTCCTCGGATAAAAAAACGTCTGCGGATCTAATAACATTCACAAAGCTAATATTATTTATCGTAATCATAATCTCTACAACATCCGATTCAATTTCATCACCCCATAACGAACAACGGAGAATCTTCAATTTTAATAATGTGAACATTAAAAAAATAATCAAGATTGAAGTGGTATGGATGTAAATGGACATTCCTATTACGAACGCTGCTAGTAGCATCGAGTAGCGTGTAATGAGAAACCAGAATGTTAATTAAGATCTAATTAAGTCTAATACAATCAACAATGCTGCTCGCGTTCCGGAGGCATCCGCAAGTCATCACGAAGATTTTGTATCGACTGCTTTATGAAGATCTCTGACCTCCGATCGCGAACCTTATCTTGGGTACCTTTTTTTCTACGACACGGTGATGTGGCACGGATCTTTGGAACTGGTCATGTTTATCGAATGAGATCGGCCAACCCTTTGGTAAAAAACGGTTAAAATCAGTCTTCTAAAGCCTATTGTGATGTGAGAACTCAATTTAGTGAACATTGCTGCAATGGAGACGTGAGATCAGTTGAAAGGGTAATATAGATATCTAACATCTGAATGCGAGCCTTTGCCAGTCACAAATCATTTGTGAAGTGTTAAACTTTATTTTGATGAAAATGTAATTACGTTTATGTAAATAATGTAATATATTTTTGGTAAATTAGGTAAAATATTAATACAGTATAATCGTTAAAATTTATTACTGTTGGCTGAAGTAATTATTGCGCTTGTGATTTTAATAACTGAGTGTATGAATTTATAATTTTATCACGAAATGAAAAAATCTAATTATTCTCATTATAATTTAGGTATTAATATATCATAGTAATCAGAACTATTCAAACCATAAAATAGCTTAAAATTCCAAATATTACTATGCTAATATTATATTAATTAAGACATTAAAATTTAACACATTCATAATATACGATTTACATTTAATATGCCTGATATTAGGTTGGTGAACTTTGGAAACATTATTTATATGCTTCCGGTAAGGGCAGAAAGTATAAAATAAAAACACATTATTAACATGCAAACCCGTACCGGTATCATTTTATGGCGCTAGTCACGATCAAATGACACTAAAGTTTATATCAATTCCACATAAAAATTCTATTCGCATATTCCTAACATACCACCCGCCGCCCGTCGGCAAATATCACTAGAACATTTTTATTACAAATTTAATAATAATTAAAAATGGGTTTTATAGCTACATAATTAACATACATGTAAATTGGACAAATTATGATCACGACAAAATATTTGGCCAGAAACACGACAGCTATAAAACGAGACAGCACCGGTTGAAGCTTATAAAAATACAATATGACCCACACATTCCGCCGAGGAGGCTAATAAAATCAAGATCAATAACATAAATACGCTATTGTTGTCCATCTTTACAATATCTAACAACTTTTATAGAGCTTGAGATATGGGAATAACATTCAAAGCTGACCATAATACAAGCTATAAACAAAATTAACAACACAAGGACCCCTGCTGATTTCAATTTTGAGGCTGACATCGGCCCTAATTCAATAAAGCAATAAAATTCACCTAATTATGCAAATGCCTTTAAAATATCAGACATTATGCCTTTTTTGACTCCCAAAAATATGATGCGAGCCATCAAATAAGGTTGTGGGCTGTGATTAATGAATGCCGGTCCTAGGTAAAGGGCAAACCTATTATTTTAACAGTTTTTGGTTACACTTAATTAACAAGTCAGGCGTTAAGTAGTTCTATATTTTTAAATAAATGTCTACATATTTTTGCTAAGTATGAAAATTAAGATTATCACTATTTCGTGTTATTATCATTTTTTCTAGACTTATAAATTTGCATGTAATTTAATTATTTTAAGGTTTCGGATAGCAACAATTAAATTAAAAGATTTTAAAGTTTTTTATATCTCGCGTCATTTGTAGTAGAAGTTACAAAATTATAATGCTACAACATTATGTTATAAAAATATTACAAACAATCCAATAATTTATTAATATAAGAAAATAATATTTATACGTAAATAAATAAATTAATAAATAAAATGAATAGTCTAATAAAAATAGAAATAATAAAAAGTACTCACCACACACAATTCACACAGGTGAACTCCAAAATAAAGTCCTTAACACACGAGACGAAAGCTAGCGAACACGAATAAATTGCCGTCAATAAAGGCCACAATTTACATGATACCCCGTGACGTACAAACGACAACAGAGCAATAAACTATAACACTCCAACGCCTTCAATCGACTGGTAGAGAATAAAGCCGGTACGGTCGCCTACGCACGAAAAAGTATAACAAAAAAGTAGCGGGCCGAGACCACTCCCCTTGGGTACGCCCGACCAATGGCGGAGCGGTGATATCGCCGCCGCCGCGACGGTGGGCTGAATCACTTGATACGGGTCCCTGCTCCGATGCCGCTAATTGACTTTATCAACAAACTGACTTTACTGGCCGGAGTCACGATATATGCGTTTGTCTGCCGTGTCAAAAGCCTAACTGTGGCCCACTAGCACTGTAATTAAGTATGGTGCGAGTTAATGGATGATTTGAGCTAGGAGAGATTATTTTCTATCTTTTACATACTCGAAGTGAAGGCCATGGAGATTACTTGAGAAGTTAACATGCAATTGATTAG
Organism: Hypena proboscidalis; assembly: GCA_905147285.1. Classification (NCBI taxonomy): domain Eukaryota; kingdom Metazoa; phylum Arthropoda; class Insecta; order Lepidoptera; family Erebidae; genus Hypena; species Hypena proboscidalis. The sequence goes on along the minus strand of LR990130.1, from coordinate 18,557,008 downwards.
AAAAGTCTTTTCATTTTATCAAATTAGCTACCTAAATATTAAATGGCAAGAAGATATTCAATGAAATTATTTACATACTTGTTTTTAGTGAGACAGAAATTTTATTTAAATGATGAATTGCTGTATTGTAATTTTGTATAAAATTATAAATTAAATGGTTAATGTTAGTATTTTTTTTTTGGATTTGATTTAAACTGTTCATTAAGATTTAGGACATGACCAAGCTACCGTAAAAAAATCCTAATGATGATTTCCTGTTTATTTACATCCTCCTATCTTATGTGTAAAATTGCTGTAAAAGAATTAGATCGCTTTTCAAATACGATAATTCCTTTTTGTTCAAATACCTCATCCCTATTGAACACAAGGGTCCATATTAGGTATCCAATTAGAAGCTATGAAAGCTTTATATAGCTGGTGGGATTACTATTTATCTGAGTGTCGGCATCTTTGAGCTAATTGCGAGTAAAGCTATAAACCGATCCCAATAGATATTGCAACTATCCGCGACTCCGCAACTTAGTTAGCGGCATAACTTTGGCAGTCAAATAAATTCCACTCGAGGTATAAATTTTATAATGAAGTACGTCCAGGTTTTTACTCCGTACATATTTATAAACGCGATTATTCACTTTTCCCTTAGAAAGAATATAAAATGTTCAGGAATAGTGCCAGAACTATAAAATTATAAAGCTCGTAAAATCATACGAAGTGCCTTGCCTAGTAAAGATTTTGAAGTCTTAACACGATATTTATTTATTTACTCCATTACACGGACAATGTATTCTGATAGGTGATATTTTTAGTAGTTTTAAATAAACAAGTGAAGAAGTTATTTTTGGGTTTGCGTTTGCAACATTGCGGACTTATATAGCCATTGATTCAAAGGCGTTATAACCGATCCTAACGGGATTTGTAAGATTTAAAAGTATATATATTCCTAATTTTATCTTAAATCTTCTTAATTAAATTTAATATTTCATCAAAGTTGGCTCGAACGTTTCGAATTTTAATGATAATGTATTTTTTACTGATTGTATCAAATCGACTAATTTTGTTTAAAAATGTTGTATTGAGTTTTTTTTACAAATCTATCTCATGATCTAGCTAGGATTAAGTTTATGGCTTTATAATTAACAATATTTTGTACGCCTTCAAAGTACTATGTTTTGGGTTGTTCCTAAAGTTCCTTAAAGGTCGCGCTGTTATTTCATACTAACGTAATATGGATTTAACTTTAATATTTTTAAGTTCTTACCTATTTTTATAGACGAATCATATCTTTATCACTAAAATACATGTTATATACTAAAATGTGTGTTATGTTATAATAATTGATATAAATTTAATAATTTTAAAGTTAAATCCATATATTAATTTTGTATGGATTAATCAAAATGCATTACCTGATTGAAACGTTTAGTAGGATGATAGCAGCGATAGCCGCGATAGCCGAGTGTAAGACCGTAGGACTGCGAAGTCAAAGGACTCGGGTTCGAACCCACCGCACACACCTCTGTCAATAAATCCTTAAGATTCGTCTTGCGAAGATATGTGTGTATTAATCATATAATTTATCTTTCGCTAACGGTGAAGGAAAATATCGTGAGGAAACCTGCATGCCTGTGAGTACCTAAAAAGTACTTGAGGTCGTGTGAAGTCTACCAATCCGCACTTGGCACGCGTGGACTATGGCCTAACCGTTCTCATCATGAGAAGAGGCCTGAGCCCAGCAGTGGGGCATGAAATAGATACAGGGCTGCCATTGTAAATGCCTAGATAGTTTTCCAGTACAAGTAATATAAATTATAACATAACCAACAAAACGCTAACGAAACGAACTAAGATCTCAAATCTCAACATAAAAGCTTAAAAACTTAATACAGCTTTCTAGTTTCTAAGCTAGGCTCTGACCTGAAACGTATTCTTAAGCTTGAAGTAGAAATTTTTCCACGAAGTCATATTATCAAGAGATTAAAGCAGTAGTAATCAGCAACCGTGCGCGCGCAATTAGGGTCCCACCAAGACATAATTAAAACTATTAAAATGAGATTTGGTGCAATCCAGCGACTTCTATTGCTCTGTTCCGCATACAATTACATGAAATCGCTTTACGGATTGTTATTCTAACATAATAATGTTTAACATAATTTTAAATTCAGACAAAGGAGTATTTTTCGAGGTAATTTGTGTTAGAAAGTAAACTACACCGCTTAGGTGATTTAGATTTGCTGTGTGAAACTTGAGCTGCGATTTTTACCTCATCATCTTTATTGTTGGTTATTTTCCTAAATTTCATTTCACTTTATGCGCTTTTTGTCATTCTAATGGATGTTTTTATTTGTTTCATAAAGTAATGTTTCATTGTGATGAAGGTCAAGCTTATTACAGTATATACAACATCACTATTATATCTGTTTTCATATGTATCTGATATTGCCTGTTGAAAGCATTTGACTTCTATATTTTACATATTCACAATACTTTAAATTAAGTTTAGCCTTTAAACACGGGATAGCCACAAATTACTTACGTTAAGCGTTTTTACTGCAATACAAAGTTCATATTCAAATATAAACGTATTTTAATGAAACACAATCATCGTAATAACGTTAGATAAACAGGCTTGGATACTGATTGCGCATTACGTACTACTGATTACAAAACAACGAGGATTTCCTCCCCGTAATTACAGTGACACAAATTACAAAAGTAATAACACATGAATAAAATAAACAACTAGCTAGCCTCCCCGCCCCTGCTCCGCTCACCAACACTTTAAGCAGAATCATATAAAATTATAACTAACAACGTAATTCCCTCACCGAGAGTAAATTGGCTCATATTTAATTTTGGGAAAATGTAAAAATAAACGTTTTTATTTGTGTAAATAACACAATAAAACTGCGGGGCCATTACGGGCCGACACGAATTTGTACGCGCACCAAATTACACAGATAAGATCTGTGTCGTAGTAATTGTTATTTTACTGTCGTTAGTGCCCCGGATCGCGTAAATTCAGTTAGGGGTTATGATTTTTTACAAAATTCAATATTCCTCTTTTTGTTATGGCCGGAAACGGACGCGTTAGAAAAAATTACGCGCATCCGGTCAGCTCGCTGCTTTTGCGCTATTGCAATAACAGTAATTAGTTTTTGATGCGAAAGTGATAAAAAATGATGCGTTTGTTATAATATGACAATATTAAAGAGTGTGTCCACTAATGTGGGGAAGTGTTGTCAACTCAGTTTTATGTTTCCAGAATGCAAAAATGTGTTTATTGTTAAGTAAATACAGCCTACTTTGGCATACAGCTGTCGCGTTGTGTTTTGGTGTGATGTGTAGAACGGATGACCAATTCTGACCATTTGCGGTTGCGTAAATCAATCACAATGATATATATTTTTTGTGAGGTCACCGAAGAGTCGGAGCGATGGCGATGCCCCGGATGTACGGGACCCGATTCTTGTCGCTGGTTTCCTTCGTTTTTTCATTTCACCAGCACAATTTAAAACAAATTAGTTAGGACGTTCACTCCACTTCTTGCTTGGTTTCTTGTTCAATTGTCATTTTACGTCGGTTTTTCAACAAAACGAACAAATTCGATTCCAATGCTTTGTTTTAAAACAAAAGCTACGGTTAATTGACTAAGTCCACGGAGTCAGTGACTTCATTCTTATTGGCGGTCAAAGGAAACGCGATTCGATTCGGATAAACATTAACGCTTACTGTTTATTTAACTAGTTTCTTGTTATTTGGTTTGTTTCGATAACTCTATTCATTAAAGCGTTCTCAGCCATCAGATTAATTTAAACTAATCGAAACTTAATTTCTTCTTTTTTTTATTTGTTAATAGTAGCGTCCAGCGTTTTCATTTTAAGTATCAATATGCAAGATAATCGTTTTACCTGAGGCAATATAAAACGCTAAATCATTTTAATCAAAGTCGAATTAACCGACGAGTTTTGGTCTACATGCGAGACTAAATCCTAACTCAATATTTGTTTTAATGACGTCATAAATTGATTGACCACGGCCGAGTCGTGTATCCCGTAAACCGTCACGACGTTCTCAAACACGACCGAGAAATAACTTACTAACGAAATTTAGTCGCCTTTGTATGGAGGAACAAAAAGCAAATCAAGTTACTGGCCGAAAACAGAGAAAATCAACAAACAAATACCATTACCACGGCCATTTTCAAACGGGACGCGCTCGTGATGGTAGCGTTTTTCAGTGCCTTCGTCGATACCTCACCACGGTTTTATTACACTACCAAACAACCAAACTATTAATCCATTGCTGTGTTAACCCTGAAGATCAAATATCCAAACCTTTATAAACACGCAGTGGTTACCGACCAGGCATTTCAATCTCAGTGTTACATTTTTTCGTACCAATACCACAGGGATTCAATTCACGACTCCTCTTTTTGGATAGATTCGGTTGGGTTATGGCCTAAACAAACTGCTGTTCGTCTCGTGAATCAATTGGATTCGGCAAGAAAGTAAGGCAGAGCTTTTTTCATAGAGCGTGCTTGGTGGGAACAAGTGCGACAGATGAGTAAATATGCCAGTAGCAAGATAAAATGCGTTCGATACGCAGACTCTGTTGGTTAGGTAGATGTGGGAAGAGAATGCATTCAATTAAAATATTTTGGAATTTGATGATAAAAACCAAGTCAATTTACCTATAGAGAAGGTAACAACTTTAGGATAGACTAGAAAGTGTAACTATGTATGATTTAGATTGGTTATGAAAAACTGAAGAAACTTTTCTTTGCAATAAGTTATCGCCAATCGTACATACCAACAAAATCAAGACTGTTTAAATGTCGAGAACAAGAATAAACGTTTACAACAAGGTGAAACCTTGCAGTAATTGTTTATTCTTAAATAGAACTATGCAGTACTTTACGACGCCTTAAGCCGAATAGAGCGCAGGTCCGGCCACATTAAGATTACTGCTCCCATCTCTGGGCAGGAGCTTCCAAATACCAACTCAACCCACTTGACTCCCTGCAAAGGCGAGCTGATCGATTAGAGTCGTCGGGACCACGCAAGAACTTCGGATCCTTCTGAGTGTTCTATTGTCTTTTCAACGGGGAGTGCTCAAAAGAACTGTTTAACCTGGTGCCTGGTGTGGTCGGGATTATCCTTACCAACTGAACACGATTTCGTCCAGTACGGTCTGTTTCAGTGATAATTTCTTCCCCGCACCTGCAAGCTCTGGAACGAACTACCTGCTGCGGTGTTTCCCCAGTACTACCCCATGTCCTTCTTCAAACGAAGAGAGCAATCATTTCTCGGTAGGCAGCGGCCATGCAGTGCCCCTGGTGTTGTCGAAATAAGCAACGGTTTTCATTAAACATTAGATTAGGCGTTAGATCGTCTGCAGGCAGAAAAAAAATAGCTGTAGTCAACACTCAAAAAAGTTATGAGTATATTTTTAAACATCCACACACACACGCTAATCACTAAAAAACAAACATCCACTTTTAATTACAAATCAAAAGTATATTTAAATTAATTAAATTACGGGTGGTCTATTGCCATCTGCATATTCACAAGGATAGAGTTTCAGTAATAACTAAAACCTGCAACGGTGTGTGGCCAACTCTCCAAGCAAATTACCATTTTTTGTCCTCCAAAAGAACTAAGATTAATACTCAAATCAGTGAATTTAATAGTTAATAACCGTCGATTGCTGACGATTAACTATCAAAATTAAGCTACTAATTACATTCATAAACATCATAAAAAGTACCCTCATTTCTAATCGCCATCATTAATTATTCTCAACTGTCATTTTTGACATTAATCATATGGTAAAAAGGATTCGCTTAGTAATCTGTCATATGGTTAGTACATCACTGGGTGTATAGGTGTCGCTGTACGCATTAGAAAGCCCGCCAAATCGACTTTTAATTAGTCAGATAAGGGGCTCATTACATCGACATTAGTTGTGCCAACTAACGTTTTATGGAACTGTTTCGGGGTTCCGTAGGAGCAATAAAGGGGTAACTTTACTCATTTACTTTTCCACCAACTGTTGGCCTATTTATCATAAAGCATTTTGAATAACTACCCTAGATAAAAGAGATAATGACTGAGCCCGCGAAAGTAATGAAATGAATGCCTTATCAAAACATAGGTAAACAGAAACCAAATGCAAATACTTTTAGGTACATACTTTCGACAAACTCATCTTTTGATCACAGTTTTTAGCAACTTATTGAATGGAACTTATGAATTAAATTAATTTCCATAAACGCAATATTTCATATAGCTATCAAACAAAATTCTTAACTTCGCATTCAAGCTACAAAACGAAGACGTCACGTCTACGTAGCCGTTTGTTTGGAGCGTTTGGGCAAGTCTGCTATTAATGTGAATTTCATATTGTATTATCTAAGGCTCTTTATGTAATATCAAAGTAAATCTTTAAAATAATATTTCTAATATCGAGAGATAATGTTTCAATTACATACAAAAATAAAAATCGTCAATTACTCGTATAGATACAATAATAGCTTGATCTAGAGTCCTAGATAATAATATATATTAATACGTGTACCTAAATCCTTGGGTGTATTCGTCAATAAGTTAGTACCACAAACATTCAGTATCACAATCTTAAAATGTATATAATCTTTTCTTTTTAAGTTAGACAAATGTGTGGCCATGATAAGCCAATGCTAACTCACCAATTTTCGCATAACCTCGCTAACATACTATCGAACCTATTTAGTATTTAATTATTGGCAATTAGCAGCAATATAGTTAATCACTGATACTGAAACTCAACTAAGGATATCTGATTAAGTGATTTACTTTATAGCGACTATCAAAATCGTGACTTTTTGTGAATGGCATTAAATGAGGCAACATTGACTAACTTCCCTCGATTTCAGCCGTATTAAACGTTACTGCTCGGCACCCGTAGGTCGAGGCGTGATGTCAGCATGGAAATCACATTGTGACATAGCCGCTTACTGGCATATTGGATGAATCTGCCGAAATAAAACGTGTTTCGTAGTTCGCACATTTTTCTAATTTTCGAACAAAAAATTGTCGCATCTTATGTGTTCAATCACTAAAATGTTATCCCATACATTTTTGATTTACGAGTGACGTAAAATTTTCTTGAAAGCTGTTTAAAAATGATGAAATTTTAATGAGATTTTTTTTTTTTTAATTATTTATTTATATTTAAGGGTAAGTCACATTTACATACTTTGATCGTTTTCTCGCCAAACACAGTTGTTTAAAGGCGAGATGCGCTCTTCATGTTTTAGAATAACCTCCCTATAAGTAAGTATGAAGTAAAATATTAACAATAATGTATATTTACATATAAAAAACAAAATTAAGCAAGGCTTTCTGGTCGTTAAGCAGCAACTCTTTTTTTTCTTCTTTAATTTACCTATACTAACTTCCGAGTTAGCTCCTTACATATCTATGCTATTAAATACTTTTGGTACAAGGAACTTGGTTGTTTGCATTTAGTCTCAGAATCATGTACTGAAATCCTTGGTAGGCAGCTTTGTCACGATGTAATTCACGACCTGTCAGCATCCTCAATAAATGGGCTATCAAACTCAAAAACATTTTTTCTAGTGCGTTCAACTAAATCAGTGAATCTAAATTCTTAATCATTAAACTGAAGAATAAAATAGGATGCGGAACCTTTATAAACAGTACACGCAGGGTGATGGCCACAAATTACGTCAACTGCGTAATATTAGCGTTTCCAGCGGCAAGCGAGCGTATCGCGCCCGTAATGTCGTTTTAACCGATGTTAATGCTATTCTTTCTTTATTACGAAAGCCCCGCACCGTGGAAACGTCTGCCGTCTACAAAGAACAAATACTCATTCATATTCAGTACTAGTTAGGTTAAACCCACGGCTTCGTCTGCGTGAAGTTCGTTTTAATAAGTAGTAGCTGCTTCCCGCTTCCATAGAGTTCAGCGTAATGTTAAATATCAAAAAACTTTAATGGATAGTGAAACTATTAAAAACAAAAATAATTATTAAAATCTGATCATTAGTTCCCGAGATTAGCGCTAACAAACAAACAAACTAACTTTCACCCGCGGTTTCATCTACGTGGTAGGTAGTACATAAATAAAAGTAGCCTATGTTACGCGCTATGTAGTTAGTTACTTAAATATAAAAATTAAAAAAAATCGGTCTAGCCGTTAAATAAGATTAGCCGATACAAACAGACAAACAGACAGACATACAAAAAAAATAATAACTGTATTTTAGAGGCATCGTGCAATTAACTATATCAACATAAAAAATCATTGTTATTATGACATTAAAAACAGACACTTCAATTTTATTTATTTGTATTATGATAAATATTAATTAACTGGTCAATTGTTGTTCCAAACGGTCAATGCAATTTATCGATTCAACATCTCATAAAGTGTCCCGCAAAGTCATGTTGCAATTAGAAATTATACCCCGTAGGCCGTATTAACATAGCGTTACGGCATTCAATTCCTGTTTTTGTACTATGTAAATGTCCAGCGCAAAATAGTGCCAGCCAACAATCAACTGATACGTTATGCTATAACCATGTCGAAATAAATAGCCAAGAGTTTTTATGATACTATCAATTTAACTAGAGGTTATATTTATGCAATTTTAAACTTGGTACAGTCAATACGTATAGTTTGTATGTAAAAATAAAACAAGAATCAATAAAATGTAACGGCTAATTCAAAGATTACGCCCCATTACAGGCACTTAGGTATCGAGTGGATCGTACCAAATGATACGTTCGCGCAGTCCCACGGACGGGTAATCTTACCAACACATTACGGGACGATTTTCACGGCTTGCTATAATTTAATATAATCCAAAGAAATAGTTGCACTCGGAAGGTTTCTGGACTACATGATACAAGAAATATTCGATCTCCTTGCTTTTAAATTTGATTCAAAATAAAACAGGTTGGTATTGATGAACTCTATGCGCATGGAACATGGCTGAAGTTTGAATTTCGAATTGAGTTTAGTTTTAAATTAAACTTTAATGATTTTCAGGCAAGGAGGTTCCGTGCTGCGGTATCGTTGTACACAAATGATCGTGATTTCGATAATCGGATGGTATGTTATCGATCACGACGCTAATATTTCGATTCGTTTTGATTGTGGATCAATGCTTGTTTTGATTTCCAATTCGCGCTTGCGTCTTTGGCACTAAATAGCGTCACGTAGACGGCGCTCGCCTCTCTTATTACGTATGCTCGCAATTTTCGATTTCGATTTGAAATTACCGAGTAAGGATTTTTGGTACGTAGGCTTTGATTTAAAATGGGACGAGAGGCTCTAGCGAACATTTGCATTTATGTACTCACAAGTAAAATTTTTTTATGTGCTTATCGACTCTACCCTTACTTCACTGTTAGGACCATAATTGTAGTAGTCACTCAGAGCGCTTTATAGTCTAATTCTTTGTTTGACAAATGCACAAAAAATTAACCTATTACACAAATATTAATTTCATTCGTAGTTCTCATGGAAATATTTGATATCAAGAACATTTTCATGACAATACGCCATTTAAAATCTCATTAAAAGTCACATTAGTTATTTTTAAGGCCGTGTAAAATATAAATTATAACAAAAGCTGACCTTACCAAGTGACAGCGACTACCAAAGCAATTTAACAAAGAACTTAACCTCCAATTATGTCGAGTCAAACACACATTACCGAAATTAGATAAACGAATCAAATAGTCCTGCTTGATTATTAGTTACAATAACATTATGTGAGCCGAACGCAATAACGTACTTCTCGATTGCTTTTCAATCGATTCTAACCTCTGTGTCGGCAGCCCTATGGGTACTTTTGAATCGGTTTGTAATTTTTCGTTAGTAAAATGGGTGTATTTTCGTAATGTCGGTCTGGCGGCCTTGCTCGATAACAGGTTAAGTAAATGACACAAAATGGCCGCTAACGGCAATAAAAAATAATTCGGGACGGACATCTCATATTACTTTTCAAAAATTCAATTTCATTTCCACGTTGTGTTACTTTTTTGATGCATCCCCGTGCATTTATTGTCGCAGGAAACAATTGGTAAAGTCAATTTAGTTTTTTGTTAAGATGTCTTCATTTTAAATTTGACATTAAATTCAACCATTAAAGACGCATTTAGGTAATTTAACTATAATCTGGAGGCCATTTAAAGTCGCATATGAAATAAAGAATTGTGTAAATAAGTTTGTTGCCGTCGAAACTCGTAATAAAAGAATGAAGTCTTTGTTTCGAGTTTAATGGATGTTAATGTTTGATGGGCTCTTACCTACCACCGTGAAAGTTTGATGCAAATTTTCGACTATTCACATTTCAAAAGATTGAAAGATTCATCCTGCTTACGTACTTATTTTTTTGCAAGAACATCATCAATACAAATAAATAAAATTGAAATGTCTGTTTTTATTGTCAAAATAATAATGATTGTTCAAGCTTTAGCTTTTTTTTAGCTTTTAAAGTTGTTTGCACGATACCTTTGCCTATTTTTTTTAAAAACAATTCGTCTGTCTGTCTGTTTGATTTGGCTAATCTTACAAACGGCTGTAGGTACTAATTTAATTAAAATTTGAGATGCATGTTACTGACTACAAGGCGCGTTACGAAAATTAGTTTGTTTGTTTGATAGCTACTACTGGTACCAGTACTACTATAGACGACCGGATGGCGGCGTGGGTAGTGTACCTGCCTGCGACGCCGAGGTCGCGGGTTCGATTTCCGCTTAAGACAAATCTTTGTGTGCATGAACATGGGGGTGTCTTAGTCTGGGTGTTTCTATGTATAATAAGTATTTATTAACAAAAGAAAAGTATATACATATATGTATAAGTATCAGTTATTCTAGTACCCATAGTACAAGCTCAGCTTAGTTTGGGACTAGATGGCGTTGTGTGTAAGTTGTGAAATATTTATTTATTATTATTATTATTTAATTCAAAAACACTTTTCTAAAATCTCATATAGATAAATTTAAAGATTTTTTTAAAGTTATAGAAATAATAAGAATTGACATAAAGTAGTAGCTTATTACTACCAAATTTAATCCTCTCAACTAAATATACTAAGAAAAGATTCCTTCATAGCCAATACAACGAAGGTGACGCAGAAATCTTCTTAACACACAAGTACTTGAAATTGCGTATCGTTTCCACACAAAATCCTCTTTTAATTTTAATTACTTAACACCTTTTAACAATCAGCGACTTAAAATAAATCTTTCCAACGTTACAAAGAATTTTACAAATAATCATAAAATTAAAATAACACCATCCTTCACACGTCTTAGGATCGATAACAATACAAAATGGCGATACTTCTCAGAAAAATTGATTCAATAAAGTCGATTACATCAAATTAGGATCAATATTGGTAATCAATTTCGTACCATTTCCTCTGTAATTTGGACTTGTTTAAAAAAATATTTTAAGAAATAATTGGAAGAAGGTTGTATAGCGGATGTCACGTTCAAACCCTTGTTATGACGTTAGCGAGAGCCTTAAGAACCTCCGTGGTAATTTGAGGTAAGTTAGAAGTTTGATGCCGATAAATTCCGCTTAAATTGTAATTTGACGAAGAAGCCGAATCTTGCTTCTGGCATATTTCTAAAGAGATTTGTAGTGATTTTTTTTTCTGGTCAAGGAGAGCTCCACAGATTGTTAAACAACAAGGAAGTAGAATACATATTTGTATTAATCAAAGCATGAGCCTATTTTTTTTTTTTTTTTTTACACTATTCCCACAGCGAACGGACGTGTAGTCCACGGAAGTGGAGTACAGCCCATGGACATCAACAATCTACAAAAGCAGTTTATAGATGCGTCGCTGCAGCTGAGGACTACGGTGTTATGCCTCATGTGCCAGTAATTTCAGGGCCCGATCTCACCACCAAACCGGAACACAGTAATGGAAGCACTACTATTTGGCGGCAGGTTAACGGTGGTGCTGCCGCCCTCAAGCTCATTCACAAGAGCTCTACCACCAGTAAAATATAATTATAAAGCCTATAGTCCATTTTTAATCGCGGATACTAATTTGACGGCTAGAACAATACATAAATGATAGCTGGGCATTGGCTGTCAAATTAGTCTTTTGAATTAAAAATTCAACTATAAATAAAACACTTATTATTCCATTTTATTTAGGTTAAAATTAATTTCAGGGCATGCCTTCTGGTGAATATGAGAGGCGTTCCGGAGGACTTTTTTAGTTTTTTTGTACGGTGTACAACAACTTAGCTCCAATTACATTAAATTTCTTAAGCTGCGGTTAACGCTAAACCGGTATTAAGATCTCTTTCAATCAATGTTTGAACGGGACGAGGTGATCATAAAACCGTAGCCCTTGCGATGAAATTAGGGTACTATTTTCAGCAGTCCAAAAAGGAGAGATGCGTTTCTTTAAACGTATTCGCAGAAAATAGACATAGCTCGCAAAATAAGCTCGCTGAAGTGGCACGTCTGCCGAAGGACCGACAGCCGTTGAAGCAAACGAGTCCTGGAATGGAGACCGCGACTCGGCAACCGTAAGGTAGGACGCCTCCCCGCCAGGTGGACTGACGACCTGAAGAAGGTCGCTGGAGGGGCAGTGCCGGATTAAGCCAGTGCGGAGCCTGTAGCAAAATCTGTCAGGGGGCCCACTTAAAGGGGCTTCAATATTTTTTATATATTATGGGGCCTTTGACCTGCATTAGGTTTTAAAGTTTATGGTATTAAATAAATACTAACATAGTTAACTACTAACAATTAATTATAAAACAACTGTTTTTGATTAAATGTGGGCAAATTTAGAGCAAATTTATTGAGTTTTTCATATCTAGTTCTTTAAGCAAATAATGCTCTACAAGCTGGCTCATTTATATCGGTCAGTATGGGCAAGTCTGTATATACAAAATATACACAAATTTGTTCTTACAAGCAAAATATTTTACGCTACTATTTAAATTTAATTAATTTTACGGTCAGACAGGCGTTGGAGCGCGGGGCTCTTCAATTCGCGGTGCGTTTGCTACTCTTGATATATGGCTAATCTGGCACTGTGGAGGGGACTGGGGTGCAGAACCGGGTGTTGTGGCGCAAATTGAGAGAGGCCTATGTCCTGCAGTGTACTACGAGAGGCTAAATGATGAAATGATGACGTCACTGCCTCGTTGACCTAGTAGTAAGCATTTGCGCCTCGCACCGCGAATTTCTCGATTACCGTTATTTGTGAATTTACCGTCAGGAAATTCACAATAGCAACACGGAGTTGCAATTGTGGCCGGTGGCTTGCGATAGGCTCACTCCTTATCTGGGACCTAAACATAACAGGTGAAATCTGGGTAATACAGGCGTGATGTTATGTTATGTTTTGTCATAAACAGAAGCTTGACCTCCTTCTACTTTACTCAATTGGTGTTAAAACATAATAAAAAATCATACAATTGCAAATATAGTACTTTATTTGTGAATAGGTGCGTACAGCGTACAGCGTACTGCGTACAGTTATCGAATAACATGGCCCAGTGACTATGTCCGACTTTCATTGTGACCATTTTAAATAAATAAACGTGAACTGCCATTCATTAGGGCTGGTGCTTTAACTTATTGATGGCAGTAAATTCGAGGTTTTTATATCTATCATTTAAAGACATTGATAGATCTAATAATTACTCGGTCTTATGGAAACCATTTCATCTAGCTAATTGGTCCTGTGCAATGGTGAGATTAATGGCTGAAATGGAAGAAGAATGACATCGTTTTACGCCTAACTTTTACAAATTAATAAACTACCAACTCTATAGATTTTCAGGTATTTTAGGTTTGATAGATAGATGGATAAAACTTTATTTGCATACTATTCCATTACAAACTAAAGATAACTATTGAAAAATAATAACAAAATGCAAAAGGCGGCCTTATCGCTTGACGCAATTTCTGCCAGGCAACCTTTGGATGGACAGATTTAAAAGAGAAAGCGTTGTAGTTTCAGGGTGTGCGGTACTTAAAAAACATTTTAAATTTTTCCATTTGCTTAAAATATAGATAGGTAAAGATAATACCTAATATAAGTTAAGAAATATAATTTGTAACTTATTTAATAACATGGTATGATATATTTAATATCATGTATTTATAACAAAATATAACTTTATAAGGTTACCGTATCCTGCAACCTCAGGTAACATTATTACTCACCCTGAAAAACCTTTCCTTGGCCCCAATTTTACAGGTATTAGATAAACCTTATATCCTATGATCCTATCCTGCCAGGATAAGCATATAACACACATAAATTAAAGTGTGCAACTTGTGTCACTTTTAATTTATTTTTTTATTCTACGCCCACAGCGATCGAACGTCCACCTGATGGTAAGTGGAGTACAGCCCATGGACATTAACAATCCACAAAAACAGATTATAGATGCGTCGCTGCAGCTGAGGACTACGGTGTTATGACTCATGTGCCAGTAATTTCAAGGCCTGATCTCACCACCAAACCGGAACACAGTAGTAGAAGCACTACTATTTGTCTGTTCTGGTTGGACCAGAACAGACACAGTATACCCCATTTTTCCAGATTTTGTCTGCAGCGGCCGACCTGTGATCTCAGTCGATTCAAGGATTTCCATATGGACCACTGCAGATTGGATCCTGGGGGTACACTCTCCTGTGTCTTAAAACCGGTTTGCGGAGGGATTAAGAGTGCCTAAAAAATACTCAAGGTAGTGTGAAGACTACCAATCCGTACTTAGCCAGCGTGGTGGACTATGGCCTAACCCTTCTCATGATGAGAAGATGCCCGAGCCCAGCAGCGGGACATGTATTAGATACAGGGCTGCTACAATCATAGCTTAGTTATGCCTTTTTGTACTACCAACTAAGCTACATACATCATACTAAATTTCAGCCTGTCTTCGGTTCTGTCTGTGACAAGGAACCCTAGAACAATGTTTTGATAAAGTAAAAGATAAGAAGCAAAAGAAAAAGAAAGGCAGATGTAGCAAACTGTTGTAAAGATAAAACGACATGCACTTTTAATATTAATACATAGAAATTGATTGTAACTAAAGATAGGTACACTGCCAGGGTTATTACATTTCATTAAATACATATTTAATTATTTAGTAGAAATGCTATCTATTACGAATATTACGATACATATCAATTATGCCTACTAATGGTGTGAATTTAGATTTAAAACGTGTAGAGACACTATAAATAAATGTTTTTATTTTAAATTATTCAACTACCTACTTTGTAGAACTGTCGTAGGCTAAAGATTCGAGTGACTAAAAACCTGTTATTTTCTTATTTTGTAGTCGTCTCTCAGAATTCATAATTTAATTAGATCTTCAAGAAACATAACATGCCATAACACCACGCCTATTTTACCCAGACGGGTGTGGCAGAGTTGTACAACACCCACACTTCACCTGTTATGTTTAAGTCCCATGGGATAGGAGGTGAGCGAATTTCAACTCCGTGCTGCTACTAGAAAGTTCACAAATATCACTTTGCCCAACCAGGGAATCGAACGCGAGACCTCGCTGTGAGAATCGTAACGCTAACCACTAGAACATCGAGGCAGTTAAACTCTTTATAATGCCGTTTAAAACCTGTCTTTCTAGGATACCTCACAAATTCAATTATAAGTCTTAATGAATTCACATATATTTACAATCAGAATATTAATTATGACGGTATTTATAAATACTGGTAATTGTTTTAAACTACCAACAACACATTTTTGCAATAAAAACTCATGGTATAAAAGAAAGACATACATTTTTTATTCTTCCTGCACGCAATGTTGTTTGCATCATGACAACTGTAAGTAATGTATGTAGAACTAGGTTTTGCCCGCAGCTTGACCCGGCGATTAGTCGACCAAGTCAGCACTATGTTAAAAGTGTGTAGAGGGCAAAATTGATGCACCAGCTCTGCACAATGAACTGGTACGGCTATACGTCCCCGAAAATTAGCTTCGTATGAGAAGTCATCGGCTGTTTGCCGTGCCACCATGTCGTACTGCTTCTCGTGTCACTTCTCCTATACCACGCGCACTTATCACTCTCAACATTCTCATGGACTCCAATACAGAAAATGATTTGTTTTCAAATGAATACGGTGTATTATTGGTGTTTTTGCAACAATTTTGTGAATATCAGTAATATACATATATATTTTTTTTGTTATGTATATATTGTGAGTAATAAGTAAATAAATGTAAATCCATAGATTAAAATTCTACTACCATGGAAATTTACGCTTATACCCGTAGTTGTCGCAACTTTAGCAATAGGTCTCACCAGAGACCATGCATTTAACTAGAGAGAACTAAAAGTTTTAAATGGCATACTGGTGGTAGAGCTCTTGTGAATGAGCTCGAGGGCGGCAGCACCACCGCCTCACCTTTAACCTGCCGCCAAATAGTAGTGCTTCCATTACTGTGTTCCGGTTTGGTGGTGAGATCAGGCCCTGAAATTACTGGCACATGAGGCATAACACCGTAGTCCTCAGCTGCAGCGACGCATCTATAATCTGCTTTTGTGGATTGCTGATGTCCATGGGCTGTACTCCACTTACCATCAGGTGGACTACACGTTCGTTCGCTGTGGGGTAGTATATAAAAAAAATCCCACGTTTCTTTTTTTTTGGTGTTTTTTTTCCGGTTTTGACAGCTTTTACCCGGCCCGGGGAAAATTTTCTATGAAATTTGACAGTCCGATTGTTGCAATAGTATAACCGTAATTTCTTTTTTTACATCTTGAGCAGACATCAAAATGATTTCTATTTAAATACCTGTGACTGATCTTAATTTATTTCGCAAAATACTCTACTTATCTGAATAAAAATTGTCAAATTTCCATACCAATTTTCAAGATCGGTTCTGTAACTAGGGTGTGAAAACCAAACAAACAAACATACCTTCACAGTAATGATATTAGTAAGGACGTACATACTTACAAAGTACACAGTAAAATTATAGTTTTATAATAGTACAGACGACAGCCCTAGTTGGACACGCAGTTTGAGCACACAATGAAGCGAGGTGGCGGGGTGTCCCTGCGCGGGGGGAGGTGTGAATTGCTCACGCGCACACAAAAGTTAAATAAAACAACCTGCTTGCAGGAAACACGCTGCCCGACGCCGAATTACCCGCTCTTACACCGTTCGTAGTCGAAGAGCTCGAGATTGCCAGACCCAGAAAAAAATGTTTTTATTGCATTTCATAATGTTAATTTTAGGTGGTAAGTCTTAGGTTTTATATATCACAGCAGCGATAGCCAAGTGGTTAGGGTTCGAACCCACGGCACACACCTATGCCAATTAATCGTTAAGATTCGTCTTTTCGCAAATATGTGTGTATTTATCATATAAATTAACGCTGGGGTGCATGAAAGGAGCCTCCCCGAGTGACGTACACAACAATTCCCTACATCCGGCGCACCCTGGGCAATTCGCGAGTTCTTAAAAGCGAATTGGCTAATCCTTTCACCACGATGGCAAGTCAAAATTTGACCACCTTACTGACTGTCCAAAATGCCCTACCACCTGCACAAGAGAGGCGCTCATGAACGCCGACGAGAGCGCCATAACAGTGGCCACTTATTGGGCCAATAAAATTTGACTCAGCCATCGACACGACGAAGAAGAAGAAGAACGCTCGGTAACGGTGAAGTAAAACATCGTGAGGAAACCTACATGCCTGAGAGTGCCAAAAAAGTGCTCGAGGGTGTGTAAAGTCTACCAATCCGCACTTGGCCAGAGTGGTGGACTATAACGTAAAACTTCACATCATGAAAAGAGCCCCGAGCCTGCCAGTGGGACATGTATTAGATACAGGGCTGCTATTATTATTATTTTAATATTATGTATTTATTACAAAGGTAACTTTAGAAGATATTCCCTTAGCAGCTAAATGGTTTCGGCAGTTCCACCACACACCACTACACCAGACAAACTAACATTGCTACAAGACAAAGCCACCACGACCCAGGTTATCGTAACCTGCAAGCTCAGGTAACCTTAGTGCTCACCATTTGAAGATCCTATTTTATCTCTTTTTAAAAACCCCCAGCTTTAGAATTTAGGGAAAATTTAATCAGATTGTCTCTTACTAGAAAACTTGTCTTGGGTGTATGCACTGATAAACTTTTTAGCTTTGAAATGTCGAAAGTTAGGCAGTTTTTGGCTCTTGTCCTATCATAACAAATTGATTTTTTCATACAAACGACATTAAACATTAACGTTGGGAAGCTAGTGACAATTGTCGAGGATTTTATTTGAATTACCAGCTTTCAAATATACATTAAAATGCGATTACGCGTTTGACGCTACGTTAAATATGGTGTTGCATTTCAACTGACAAATGAAATTCATTCCGGATCAAATTAGATGTTTGTATTTATTATTGATATTACATTGTTTGCAAATTATCCAAATGTTTAAAGTTTATTTTATGTTGAGAATTCATACTGCTACTACTTATATATATCTTCTTTAGTCCACTCAGTAATCAGTAGTAAAAGTTGTTGAAGCGTCGCCGCTTTCATTAGTTTAATAAAGGGTTGATTTTGATAAGATGGTTTTTTTACCAAGGACCCAGTATTTATCTAGATTTGCTAATTTATCGACGTTTATCCTCAAGTTTCCCCTGAATCTAAATCTCAAGTCCCTCTGACATTATCTTCAGAAGTTAAAATTTAGAGGACTTGTATCGATTTTTGGCATCTCTATTCTAATCGTTTACTATTAGGTTAAAGACACAATATAGAACCAAAAAGGAAATCACCGATACTCAAACACCTCGCAAACGAAATAACAAGGCAAATTAAATTATTTACAAAACGCCAGGCATTCTTGTTTTCATGTTTTTATGGATACAGTGTTCAATATGCACTTATTCGCTAGCGATATTATGTTACACGTCAAGGTGTGAAACACATTACAGATAGGACAAAAAGCCTAAGAATTTAATAGACAAGTAGTTACCCTTATCTAAATATGTAAATATATTATCTCGCCCAGCCAAGATGGACACGGTCTATCAACTATAATGTGCAATAAGTTTTTATCACTTATTTTTTCATAACAAACAATTATCTTCTGTTGATACTAACATACGAAACTTAAGTGTTAATTAAATAATGCAATTATAGGGTCATATCGAACTAAGTAACGGATACCGCGGCTATTTTCCTACCAATAGAAAATCAACCCTATGTCAACAAAATAGAGTATTATTTGTGTGTTATTGTGTTCTGTGGTATGTTTTCGCTATACTGCACAAGTGGTAAGTTCGACCTTTTCAAAAGAGGAAAAAATGTTGTTTGACAAGAAGTGAGTGGTGCATTCGTGAAATGCCAGCTGCTCGATTCTAGTAATGGTAAATTGTATTAAAGTAATGGTTGGTAGTGACATGTTGGACAAAGGATCAACAGTCAATCAGTTTGGGTATTGCTACTGCACAATGTTTCATGGTGAAATGTGGTTAAATAGTTATCAGTGTAATTGAGTAATCGTGATTTGGAGTAGGGGTCTCTCTCAGTAGCTATAATTTGTTGATTCATTTCACTCATTTTTCATTTTAGAGACGATTTCTTACATAAGGTTAATTTGCATTAAAATATTCATGGACGGTTATTGCAACTAGGGCCTTATTTTATTAAAAAAATATTAGTCTGATCTGATGATTTTGGATATTCTCATTGTAAAATAACATTTTTGTAACATTAAGGCGAATAAATCAAGAACATAGCTGTCATTTTTGCTAATAAGGTTTATCTAGCACCTTTGAAATTGGGGCTAGGAATTAGACTATTTCTTGGTAAATCAGGGCCTAGGCAATTTTAGCTCTGAAAATTAAATCAGGCAGTTAAATTGTCGTCGGCGACAAATCAATATACAAACAATATTTACCTGTATTCTAAAAAAAAATGTTGTATTGTAATGTTTTTTTATAAAAGAAAACCTGTAAGTCATACAGATAGAACAAAGCTGCAAAAAATAACAATAACTGCAAACACTTTACACGCACATCGTATTTATTTACGTTATCTATCAATCAATCAAAGTACAATCAATAATTGTGCAGCAGACGATCTAGCCACCCTTACTACATTGAAAGTGAACGATATTGTCATAATAACTATGATGGAAAGGGTTAATTTTATAGTAGTGGAAAAAAAATGGATTTTCTGTCAATTAATTTTTACAAGAAGCTTGGAGTTGTAAGTTAGCAGTGTAACGTTGTAAGTTAGAAGTAGGAGAAATAAAATATTACGTCTTCTTAGTACCTACCTATTCCATCTCACTCGCTTGCGTTGCAATTGCAATACAGGTGTATTGCAATCAAAACCTAAAATTACTGATAAAGCACCCTTTCTGGCTAAATATTAAATTAAATTTACCACTTATTTTTTATTTATCAAATATTTTGGATTTGCCACTTATTTGATCGTGTGAGCTAGCCAATGAGGGATATTTTGTCTCATCAGGTGGCGCCACTGTAGAGTAAGGTCTGTCAAAGTTTCGGATTCGGATCAAACCGATTTTTGTCCCAATTTCAAGTGGGGACATTAATACGTCCGTCTCTCGCACCAGTGCGTTCTCTACCGCTCGTAAAAGTTGCTCCCCAGAAAGCCCTAAAGAACTGTGCCTGTATAATCTATATATATAAAAATGAAACCCGTTTTCCGTTGTCACGACATGGCATGAAAACGGCTTGACCGATTTGGTTGATTTTTTTTTTTGTAGTTTTCTAATACTCTGTACAAGGTTCTTATCTATCTATATATATAAAAATGAAACCCGTTTTCCGTTGTCACGACATAGCATGAAAACGGCTTGACCGATTTGGCTGATTTTTTTTTTTGTAGTTTTCTAATACTCTGTACAAGGTTCTTATCTATCTATATATATAAAAATGAAACCCGTTTTCCGTTGTCACGACATAGCATGAAAACGGCTTGACCGATTTGGCTGATATTTTTTTGTAGTTTTCTAATACTCTATACAAGGTTGTTACGGCAAAAAAAAAAAAAAAAAGTATTTATTTTTATATGGCGGATATTATAGATTCCAGTTCAAATTGAATAGGTACGCATACATAAGATAGGTCAGCTATACAAAATAAAGTAGTGCATCAAATTTACGCTAAGGCGGTACGAAGTTCGCCGGGTCAGCTATAATGATAATAAACCCCTCTGGGACAGTAATTTCAGGGCAGGCGTTAGTTTTTTAATCCATAGTCTGAGACTTCCGGTCCATAAGCATCTCACTACAATAGACCAGATTTTTAGTTACCATAGTTTGCAATAGTTTAACACAAACCGGGGGTTGTCCTTGGGTGCATTTCTATAAAGTAAACTGGGATGATCGTCGGTTTGTACTCCATCACATTTAGATTAATGCGTTAATCGGGCCTCTGCGCTGTTGGCTTAGGCCCCACGCATGCCGATTTCCGAGATACGGAAACGTTAACCACATAATAATAATAATAATAATAATAAAGCTTTATTTAATTCCACACAAACAAAATACTAAAAGAATATCTTTATAAAAATCTAAACTTAAAAAAAAAATGTGCCTGTATAGACACTTATAAACTCAATCATCGCAAATAGTGATATTGGACATTTAGGAGACCTCACGCTACACAAGCCAATTCCTAGCGGTGAATTCATACGCGAAAATTTTTGATCAGCCTTTTATTAGATTTATGTGTCAAAATTTGAACGGGCGGCCAAAATAGACATAGACATAATATGAATCTAACTCAATCACAATCAGAATCAATCATATTAAGGGTGGTTACATATTCAAACGTAGAAAATCTTGACCTCATCCAACCATTTCCACCCTGATTACAATTTAATACCAATTCCTTGGTTAATACTGCGTTCTAATAACGCAATAGTTAGGATCGCGTGCCGGCGGCCATTATCCAGATTGTAATACTGATGTCTCACTCACTGCTATACGATAACGCGTTGCGGTAACGTTATGCGATAGCAGTTATTGGGATGTTGTGATATATGGTGATCGATGGGTCAAAGGTGGTGCAAGCTGTTGCGTGGAGATAACAGATTTAGAACCAATTTCATCAGTAATTCTGTTTCTGATAGCTTGGGATGGTTACATAATATAACATCACGCCTATATTACTCAGAAGGGTGTGGCAGAGGTGCACAACACCCACACATCACCATGTTTAGGTTTCATTGGATAAGTATGCCTATCGCCGTCCACCGGGCACAAATCTAAATCTTTACAGCTATAGCGAATTTTCTGACGAAAAAGCCGGTGACAGGCGCATTTTCTAACTACTAGACCATCGCGGCATAGGATAGTTCAGATAGCTCTGACGGTTAATTCTGGAATATGCCACCTGAATCTGGCCCTAATTTTCCTTATTTACACACAGTTTAGATACCAGGAAACGGATTAAATGCGAGGGTATTTATTCCATTCTTCTTCGTCGTGTCGATGGCTGAGTCAAATTTTATTTTGACTTGCCATCGTGGTGAAAGGTTTAGCCAATTCGCTTTGGAGAACTCGCGAATTGCCCAGGGTGCACCGGACGCAGGGAATCGTTGTGTACGTCACTCGGGGAGGCTCCTTTCATGCACCCCAAAAGAAGAAGAAGAAGAAAAATTACTTGATACACTAAAACCTACGAAAATTATTATCCCTTATTAGCCATTGGAAGATGAAAATCCAAAGTATCTAAACAGGTCAAATAACGTAACATAATAGGTCCCAAGTGATCGGGGGTGAGCCTATCGCCATCCACCAGGCACAAATCCAACTTTGTGATGCTATTGAGAATTTTCTGACGAAAAATCCTATATAACAATTTTGTCCGACCTGGGATACAAGACCTCGTGGTGAGAGGTCTTGTGTCCCAGGCACATTAGCTAACCAATTGACAGCTTTCGTCTTTTTTTTCATCTTGTTATTTATTAATTCAAGACAGCAGCGATAGCCGAGTGGGAGACCGTAGGACTGCTAAGTCGAAGGTCTCGGGTTCGATCCCACGGCACACACCTCTGTCAATAAATCGTTAAGATTCGTCTTTTCGAAGATATGTGTGTGTTTATCATATAAATTGCTAACGGTGAAGGAAAACATCGTGAGGAAACCTGCATGCCTGAGAGTACCTAAAAGGTACTTGAGATCTTGTCCAAACTTGGCCAGCGTGGTGGACTATGGCCTAACCCTTCTCATCATGAGAAGAGGCCTGAAACCAACAGTGGGACATGTATTAGATACAGGGCTACTATTATATTTATTAATTGCACAAATGACATTAAATCAACCTAATAAAACCATCAGTAAATCTGCCAAAATCCCATCAACTAGTTAAAATAAATACACTTACTTAAATCAACGGTAAATCGTGAAAAACCTGGAAAGAGTTCAAGTTAATTTTATCGCGTTTGCTTAGCTATTACTTAATCCTGAGAGTTAAGTTAGACACGCGAACAGAACTTGTTTACATTGGAAGACCAATGATATCAAAGCTTTGACAACAAACTTTTTTGCTGTTAACCTACTTTGAAGTGATGTTGTTAAGTTTTGTTATTATGTGAAAATGACACTTTATGCGGCGTAAATTATAAAGACATTGAAGCATTATCAATTTTGTTCACATTAACAGTCTTCTTCTTCTTACGTATCAATGGCATTATGGTTTCTCATTCTTTATTTATATTGTTTTTGCCCAGTAGATAGCAACTTCCACTCCCTTGCTTGTGGCCTGCATTAGGTCTTCACGGGTATAAGTAGAAGGAGACACCGGGCACGAAAGCAGGTGAGCCATGTTTTGACTAGGGAAACCACAATTGCACGAGGTGTCATTGGTGTTTGTGATTCCCCATTTGGCTAGGTTCTCCCTGCAGCGACCAACTTGTGTCCGAAGGCGGTTGAGAGATTTCCAGACTGGCCACTGCAGCCCACTTCCAGGTGGCAGGTGTTCGGCTAACTCAGGAAAATCAGCGGGTGCTGGGAGCCTGTTCTTCCACACCTCGAGTCGCACTTCAGATGGACTTTGGTTCGATAAGTTAATATGTCTCATGAAGCTCTTTCGACTTTTCAAACGAGCTGGTGGAAGATGGTGGTCGTACAGAGGATGTCGCCTGTCATTTGTTTGTTTCAGCCTTTCAGAGTGACACGAAGCTTCTCGGTGAGCAGAAGGTGGTGCAATACCCGCCAACGGATACCAGATTAACAGTGAAATAATATCTATCATGATACATTATAATCATTTATATTTCTTAAAAAATATGTTACTTGAAAAGGTATCTGTTGAAGCTTAAACTAAAATTGTGCCACAACAGGTCGTCGTTTAGTTATATTAGCCATTCGCAAAGATTTGTTAATATCTACTTCAGTATACCCGTTTTATGAATAACCAATTATTTTTGTTCTAGCGACTACTGGCGCCATCTAGTGACCGAATGTTGAAACTTTTAACTGGCTTAAAGAAACTAAATTAGTAATAACATTTTCACCCCTAAAAGTAAAATAAAAAAAAAGAAAAGCAATCAGGTGAAGCTTTACCGTAAAAAGAAAACGTTTTAAGGCAACATACTTGCAAATACAAGGTAGAAACACCGTGTAACCACAATCTCATTACAAATTTTCCAATTAAAGTTTCAGCGTGTTTCAGCAGTGGCAAATTAAATTTGTTGAGCAGATTAGTGGCGCTCATGAAGTTATTTCAGCTGTTTATCGTTGGTTTGCATGTGCGCGCTTTACTCCAAAACCGTCCGTCGACAGCGCCGTAAATGGTCGTGTGTGGTAGAAGTTACAAGCGATTTTAATCGAGTTTGATTTGTATTATCTAAGAGATGGCCCGGCTGTGGGTTTGGCCGATAAGTCGGCGTTATTGACAAGATAGATAGATAGATAGATAAAAACTTTATTTGCATACCATTCCATTACAAACTTAAGATAACTATTTAAAGATAGTAACAATATGCAAAGGGCGGCCTTATCGCTTGACGCAATTTCTGCCATGCAACCTTTGGATGGACAGATTTAAAAGAAAAGGCGTTGTAGTTTCAGGGTGTATGGAGCTTAGAAACATTTTTAATTTTTTCATTTGCTTAAAGTAAAGTAAAGCCGATTATTAAATTCAGTGTAATTTAAATGCATTTCAAACCGTTCTATTATGTACTGTATACTGCACCACCACATGTAGTATATTTCAAAGCGACACAAGTTATTTTACTCTTCTTATTGACAGTTTTAGTGAAGTAAAAAAATATATTTCTATATTGATTGCTATTGTGTATTTGATCTCGGCGTAAATATAATACAAACCTGTCTTCCTCGTCCCTTCATCTCATGTAGGTATAGTAGTTTATCATTAATTTATAGTAAATCTAATTAGTAGCCTGAGCAAGTTATGGATTTGTGGTCCGAGTGCCGTGAAGACGAGTACTTGTACCATTCAAACGGACAAAAAATTACACTAGTATTTACACCGGGATTGAGACCCAGTATTTTATAAAATTTATAACAATGCATAAATTCCCTCCTCCTGACCCCTCAAATGTTTAACTGTTCTAGTATACTTTGCTAAGCATAGCCAAAGATCTGTCCTTTAATTAAAATTAAAATAAGCAATAGTTTATTTCAGGCTAGTTAGTTATTCCAGTCTAGACTAGTAGATCTATAAGAATGATTATGAAACATATCAACAGTGATTCAATTATATTTAATTTAATTATTCTAAAACATATGCGCTATAAGTTCCTCACTTACACCAACATGATTTACTTATAATTGGTGGGCTAAAGTCGGGCTGTTCTTACAAATTGTTTATTTCGGTGTAACGAGCGGCTTACGACTAAGCAACTAAGTCTAATTATGTAAAGTAGGCGCGTTATATGATTCTAACTTGTTAGCTAGCACCGTGAGAATATTATGAGACGTAAACGTGAGTATACAAAAGTTTTACCTGAATTATGAGCGTTGTGAAATGACAACTTGTGTTTAACTATATCTAGCTGCCGTCGAAAGCTTCGTCTGCGTGTTACAGCAATAATAAGTAGGCTATTTGTTAGTCCAGAAGTTAGCTATCGTCATACCAAATTGCATCAATTTCGGTCCATCCATATCCGTCTGAGCGTTAGAGCCCCAAAGTCAGAAAAATCCTCTAAAAGTCATTGTTATAAATAAATAAATATCTCACAACAAGCAGAGCTTGTACTATGGGTACTAGAATAACTGATACTAATACATATATATACTTTTTTTTTGTAAATGGTAAATACATACTTATTATACATAGAAACACCCAGACTAAAATACACCCCCATGTTCATGCACACAAAGATTTGTCTTAAGTGGAAATCGAACCCACGACCTCGGCGTGGCAGGCAGGTACACTACCCACTCCGCCATCCGGCCGTCAACTTCGATT
Organism: Hypena proboscidalis; assembly: GCA_905147285.1. NCBI lineage: Eukaryota > Metazoa > Arthropoda > Insecta > Lepidoptera > Erebidae > Hypena > Hypena proboscidalis. The sequence goes on along the minus strand of LR990130.1, from coordinate 18,530,545 downwards.
CGTATATATGTTGCTTTTTTATGTTTGTTCACGGCTAGCTTCGTCGTTTTTTGGTCTCATGCGATAGGGGGTGAGTTTATCGTCATCCAGTGACACAATTCCAGCTCTCACTTGCAGTGGTATCTAGGCACTTTTGTTATATTGAACATACGCCAACCACTAGACCAACGCACCAAGGAGCAGATTTCGAAGACTACATAAATATAAGCAATTATATTATCTATCTTATCAATAATAATATGTACGCAATGTTAAAAAAAAACTAATTACCGGTAATATCCGCCGCTTATCTAAAGCGTCAGTAAGTAAATGTTTTACTTGAGTATTCGTGATTAGCAGATAGCAATGTCCTCTTTAGATAAATAACTTATAATTGTTACTTTTAAAGATAAACTAAGACTACCACAAATAAATTTAGAATTATTTAAAAGAAATTCATATTGCATGTGTATTAAAACTTTCAATAATCTACCACATAATATCAGAAATTTACCATTATTACCAAAAGGACACTTCATAAAATTTAATTAAATAAGACATTAGGAATACTTAGAGGATAAGAACAATATTAATTTAATTCTGTATATGTATAATAATGGCTGTAATTAAATTTTGTTCATGTTTAACTTGTACGATGTTACTTATAATTTATGTAAATATTTGCACGCCATTATTTGGCAGAATATGAAGACAAACCGCATTGTAACACCAACAGACGGAGCGAGTGATGCTTTGTCTATGCACCAATTTATGTACCATATTTTAGCAAATAAATGATTGATTGATTGATACGAGCTGTATTTTCTGACACTAACTATAGAGATAATTAAAGTGCGCCGGACGTAGGGAATCGTTGTGTACGTCACTCGGGGAGGCTCCTTTCATGCACCACGGCAGTAGCAGAGTGGTTAAGACGGCTGCCCAATGTGCCATATTTTTCAACTGTTTCTTAGTAGTAATTTTATTGTCTACTGGCTTCAATGCGCGGCTCCTTTCCTGGGATCGTGAGCTATCTCCACAGCAATTTTCTTTAAGATCGATCCAGTAAATTCGAAGATATTTGGGTACAAACAACCAATAAAAATATTTTCGCTTTATATATTGGTATAGAAGAATATTAATAAACGAGACATCGCCTGTCAGGTAGATACATCTATAAAATATAACATAATGTTGTTTAAGAATAACCTAGCATACCTACTAATAGTAAATGAAAATTTGAAATTGGTCAAGTTAAATTGAAATTAAATTATTTTAAAATTACAAAGAATTTAAAGAAAAATAATATAACTAAAAATAACTAATGACTAATAATAACACTACATATTACATTACACACATACAATTAATAAATAAAACAAAATAATATATGCGTCATAAAATTCCTCCGCATCGCTGTCCACGGCCAGAAAGCTTGCCACGTTGAATGGCAATGCATATTCGCTGGGCGAAGTAAGAACCAACCGAAGTGTCGATTAGGCGTTTTGCAATAATCGCTCAAGTATTTTTTGAGTTAAATCGTAACGGGTACCATTCTCCTAGCCATTTTTCCAATAACATTAAAATCTATTAGAAATAGTAATATCTTATAGTTTCTAGACTATAACTGTTTTATGTAGACTAGGGCGATACAAATCTTTAATTCAGCATCTGTCCGTCAGGCACTCAATAGCACGGAGTAGGCATTGTCCGCGGTGTATGGCGACAGTGCATGGAATCTAAATATAACACGTGAAGTGTGCGTGCTACACACCTCAACCACATCCTTCGTGTTAATAAAGGCGTGTTGTTTTATTTAAATATTTATATAAAAACTCGATCTTTACCTCAATCGTACCGTACATACATTGACATAGAGATGTTATTATAGCCCACAGTCGTGGCAATATTCTATTGTATAAATGAATAAATATATAAATATTTCACAACTTACACACAACGCCATCTAGTCCCAAACTAAGCAGAGCTTGTACTATGGGTACTAAAATAACTGATACTAATACATAAATACTTTTCTTTTGTAAATAAATACTTATTATTATTATACATAGAAACACCCAGACTAAGACAAACCCCCATGTTCATGCACACAAAGATTTGTCTTAAGCGAGAATCGAACCCGCGACCTCGGCGTCGCAGGCAGGTACACTACCCACTCCGCCATCCGGTCGTCAATATAATATAATAACCTCTATAAAGTCTGAGCTCTCCGCACGCACAACTAAATAAAGCGGAGTTGATAAAGCTATGATAGTAATTATACTAGTAATATTCATTATTATTGCCCTAATATTCATTACAGCGCTCGTAATGTAGTTACAAAGTATAAATGCAAACTTATTTGCAGCAAGAGGGCGCCACTATACCAGTAATTATTTCTGATTTTATGTTGTTTAAGGTAGATTCTAATTGTTAAATTATTATAGTTAAATAATGATAAAAATTTCATGTTTTGAAAATATTTAAATGCAATTTTGTGCATTATTAATAATGCAAAACGGAATTAATCCTCACAAGAGTAAATACATTTTTTCTTTTTGTTTGTTTATTCTTAATCTTGAAAATACAGAAACAGCTGCACAAAGATGCAATTTAATAAATTATTTCATGCTCCGAGAAAATAAATTGTGAGGTCATCGGCTCAAGATAAGGAGATTCCACAACAGAGTCTATACCGTTATTTCACATTATAGATTGTCGGCGCCGTGGCTTAGTTGGTTAAAGCGCCTGTCTAGTAAACAGGAGATCACGAGTTCGAATCTCGTCGGGGCCTAGTGGTTCTTTTTGCTTTTGAACTTTGTGTTTTGTTTAGTAATTTTAACGATTTTGAAATAATATTGAAATGAATATTAATAAAATATATAGAGATAGATAGTAATAACTTTGTAAAAAAAGTTAATTAATTAATAAAATTAAAAGACCAACATACCTTAATCTCGGTAAATAAACATAATATATCTGCAAAGCAAACATAAAATTAAATTACTAATATAATTACGGTGTCAAATCCAAAAACAATAAGAGAATCTTTTTATGATCTAGAAAATTTCAAAAGTGCACGTCACGCGCCGTCGGCAGGAACAAACACAGTCATAAACGGGCACAATAAAGGCACTTTCGAAGTACAAGCCGAGTCTCACACAGTACAAACACGGACTATTCCACCGCGGTATTACGAACACGCGAGCCGTCACAGTGCGCATCAAAGGGCTAGTTGAAAAACCCAATACCCCATAACAATAACAAGGGTAATCAAAATAATAAATGGCGGCCCAGGGCGGATCGCTTTTTGTGTCCAATTATTTTTATTGGTGTTCTGTTAATTACATTCTTTGGCGAGAGCGAGGCGCGGGCGCGACTTACGCGAGCTTCGTTTTTATACTCCTATTCTGTCATCGATCGATATACGTTTGTTTTATCGACAACTTCATGAACATAAAAAATTCACGGCCTCATAAAGAGTAACTCTCTATAATAAGTATGGATGTTGCAAAACTGGATGCTTTAACTTATTCAGTTGTAGTAATAATGATACGCTCAGATGTTCCTACTGTTTTTTTCATTTCATTTGTCGTAAAAACTGCATTGTATTTTTATGTAGCATATTTATTAAAGCACTAGCTGACCCGGCGAACTTCGTACCGCCTTAGCGGGTTTGATGCACTACTTTATTTTGTATAGCTGATCTATCTTATTTATGCGTACCTATTCAATTTGAACTGGAATCTATAATATCCCCCATATATTTTTTTTTTTTTTTTGCCGTAACAACCTTGTACAGAGTATTAGAAAACTACAAAAAAAAATATCAGCCAAATCGGTCAAGCCGTTTTCATGCCAAGTCGTGACAACGGAAAACGGGTTTCATTTTTATATATATATAGATACATATTTAATTTCACAGCCAGCAATGATGATGATGTAAATGTAATAACGATAATCGTATTAAGTTAGTACTGAGTTATAAATTAAAATTTGTAAGCTTTTATAGCAGTACCTACGCTATAGTTAAAAAATATCTTATACTGGGTTTTATAGTTTGTTGCTATTTAGATTTAACATGGTTGCGTTCGAAACACTGCATAAAATATTAATAAGGAACAGAAAAACAATGCAAACTAATTAAGATAGGATTAATACTTGTAGTCATATGGCTTTAATTAAGTGTATAAATGCATCGAATGAGGAAACTAAAATTAAATCCTAACGTAAGAGGTATGTATCTTCCAGTTTATTAATATTATTATGTATGTTGGCAGTTTTGAACCTTGTGATGTCTGAAATAAGGTTGAAAACTACCACACCTGTGTGTGCCTAATCTAAAATCTTTCAGTTACAGGATGTCATGCCTTTTTTCGTTTAGAACTATATGATGATTCTTTACTAAGTAATAAATGCTTACGACTAACAGAATATTTACCGAATTCGAATAGCGACTTTGCTATCGATTTTGCATTCGACAAAATAGCAGTTTCTTTATAATCGACGTTGATTGTTGCGTTTAGTCGCCGGTCGGCGCGTTTGCGACTTTTTGTGTCGCGGCCACGTTTATTGATTGAGCTATTTGTTGAGCCGCTAACTTTTAATGGCCGCAATCTTGCATACGCATTTCTTGTATCTATACGTGTGGATATTCAGCCCTTTGATTAAATTTAATCAGCGTTTCTTGTGTTAGAAATGTTGCTAAGGAGTAATATGTACCTAATTGTGTAAGAGACAACTGAGGTCGATGGATAACTAAAAATAAAATACTATTTTAGGTTATAATGTATTCTTATGTAATGTTGCTAAGGAAAAAGGTGCACCTAATTGTGTGAGAGACAAGTGAAGTCGATGGATAGCTAAAAAATATAATACTGTTGTTGTTATAATATAAACATTAGATATTTTTTTTTTATACTACGCCCACAGCGAACGAACATGTAGTCCACCTGATGGTAAGTGGAGTACAGCCCATGGACATCAACAATCCACAAAAGCAGATTATAGATGCGTCGCTGCAGCTGAGGGCTACGGTGTTATGCCTCATGTGCCAGTAATTTCAGGGCCTGATCTCACCACCAAACCAGAACACAGTAATGGAACACTACTATTTGGCGGCAGGTTAAAGGTGAACTCATTCACAAGAGCTCTACCACCAGTAAAATAAAATTGTGTATAATAATCCATTTATTATCGTGATAGGGTTTAATCAAGAAATTTGTATAGTACATAGATAGTATTTAGTTGATAGAGCCCGTTTACAATTTCCTTAACACCAGAAATCCTCTGGTGCAAAAGGATTATTTATCATTTTGTGGATCAGCAAGCTGCTAGTTAACTTATTTAGCGTTTATTTTCTTTTTGACAGATACAGATGACGGACAGAAACTAATGGCTATTTATTTTTTTATTTTATTTATTGTAAACCTTGAGTTTACAATTAGAACTTATATCTAGTGATTACAGTACAATGGGCGGCCTTATCACTTCTTCTTCGTCGTGTCGTTGTTGAGTCAAATTTTATTTTGTTTTGCCATCGTGGTGAAAGGATTAGCCAATTCGCTTTGATGAACTCGCGAATTTCCCAGGGTGCGCCGGACGTAGGGAATCGTTGTGTACGTCACTCGGGGAGGTTCTTTTCATGAACCCCAAATCTCTAGCCTTAATACTAATAGTGATTTCTGCTAGGCAACCTTATACTATTATGTTACGAACACTGATGACGATATCGATATTTATTTTACTCATTTAATTAACATTTTTAGGAAATGCCAAAGTGTCGAGTTTTTACATGAAACTGGCAATATCCTTGGGTTGATTAAGATTATAGAATAGAACAAAATTAACTATTTAACGCCAGGATTAAGATATATTGCACAAGATATTTTTTTTATTTTTGATCAGATGGCGACCATTAGCAATAAACTATCTTACTAGGTATCCTAAAAACAATTCAAATATTATAAATAGATACCTTTTACTTGTTTGAGCATGGAATATGATTATTGTTTTCTCTGGAATGTACACGTCCTCATACATCTTGTAATATAATATGTCGGGTGACCTACAACACAGGTTTTCCTAGTGTAGGCATCCACTTAACAATACACAATTGTAATGTGTATACTATCTTAGATATTAAGTCATTGGTTGTCTTGCTATGTACATATTTATGTAATATTTTTGAATTACCCATGTTAAAAATCGCCAACGCGATGTTATGGTAAAAAGGTTATTACTAAAGATAGTAAAATATATAAAATGATAAAATTCCACTTTAGCAGTTAAAGGTTAAAACTTAACTCTAAAATTAATTCTACGGCGATGACGATCTAGTGTCATTAATAAATTAAGCATTAATAAAATTAATTATGCATTTTGATATTACGAACGACGTAAAAGGACTTATGAGATGACACAACACATCATAAAATAAAAGTTAAACTATTCAGCTGTGTCATCTAGCCAACTTTATAACATACGATGTTATGTCCACGATGTGAAAATGATATAAATATCTTGCTTAAAAAGTTGAACCAACTATAAATAGTACGTTAAATCTTTTCACCCACCAAAAGAACAAATTAATTTTAAATTTCTTCTTTGATTTTGTCATCAACAAACATTGTATCGGACTAGTATACCTTGATTTTAATGGGTCAAAAAATGCACTTTCTTGTCCAGATATACAAAAAATATCACGAGTCTCCGACTGCCTCGATAGTCTAGTGGTAAGCGTAAACGTTTCACCTCGGTCTCGAGTTCGATTCCCGGGTCGAGCAAAGTGTTATTTGTGAACTTTCAGTCAGAAAATTCACAATGACAGCACGGAGTTCGATTTGTGCCCGGTGGAAGGCAAAGGCTCACCCCCTATCCCATGGGACCTAAACATAACAGGTGAAATGTGGGTGTTGTACACCTCTACCACACCCTTCTGGGTAATATAGGCGTGATGATATGTTATGATATAAATTTAAGCTTTTTGAAACAGAGTATTTCTACCAAAAGTTTTAAATTATTCAAATTATGAAATACGGGTGTTACTCACGTAATGTTGGTCTACTTAGTCGACCGCGGTTGCTGATTTCAATTTCAATCAATTGAAATCAGCAAGCATCCAAATTTCAACCGAGATACTGGCTGGTCAATACCTCCCACCTGGAAACCGGTACTTCAATCCGAATCGGGTACTGTTGACAGACTATCGCCATCTGCCGACACTGTGAGCTCGTTCCACACTGCCTCGAACACGCACGACAACACTGACGGTGATGACAGTGCCTAGACGTATAGGCGAAACCGCGGTCGACCAAATAGACCAACATGACGTGAGTAACACCCGTATTTCATAATTTGAATAATGTTACAAACTCACGTCAGTTTTAACAAAAATAAAGTTTTAAATCTTGAACTTTTTAATTTAAACATTTACTTAAAAATTTAGGTAGCAATCAATACAGACACTTATTTGCCATACGTACAATATTGTCACAGCAACATTGTCATTTTAATTAGCTATATGTATGGTAAAGCCGTTGTAATTGTGCCTTAGGCTGTAATTGTGGAGATCCCGTGTATTAGCCATCATTAGTCTAATGGTAGAGCGGTATTACTGCTTATCTACCATCTTACCACTGCCATGTTTAGATGGACATGTGTTATCAGGGTAATTGAATAAAGTATAGGTTATAGTTTTATATAATATAATTGCGATAGCTATCGGATTGTACGTCAACAAAACATAAAGTAATAACCTATAGGTTATAAGTCCACCATTTTTAGAAAAGTAAAAGGAACTTGTGGACTTATGCCTTATTATAGTTTTTTTAAGTGTTCAACAATTTTACTGGTGGTAGGTAGAGCTCTTGTGAATGAGCTTGAGGGCGACAGCACCACCGTCTCACCTTTAACCTGCCGCCAAATAGTAGTGCTTCCATTACTGTGTTCCGGTTTGGTGGTGAGATCAGGCCCTGAAATTACTGGCACATGAGGCATACCACTGTAGTCCTCAGCTGCAGCGACGCATCTATAATCTGCTTTGGTGGATTGTTGATGTCCATGGGCTGTACTCCACTTACCATCAGGTGGACTACACGTTTGTTCGCTGTGGGCGTAGTATATAAAAAAAAAAAATTTGAACAACACAACTGACAACAAATATGACACAAAAAACAGGGAAAACTTTCACAATGTGCAAGCTTTTGAAAATATGCAATATCTGCATAATTATTTTACTTTACATACAATACTTTTTAGGTAATATTTGACTTTATGTAAATTAGCAGTACCTACTTTTTGTTAATTAGCAGCCACGCCTATTGAAAAAGAAAGAATAATCAGTTTATTTATTTTATTATTTTTCTGATGACCTGACTGCCATTTCTTTTTAATGCATTTCATTTAATAAAGTGATTTTACTTTTAAGTTATAATGTGCTATGAATGACGCATTTTAGTAACTTTGTACTAAAGGTAGATATTGGGTGAGCTTATCGCCATCCGCCGGGCACAATTCCAACTCCGTGCTGCAATTGTGAATTTCCTGATAAAAAGTTCACAAATAACACTTTGCCCGAGCCGGTAATCAAACCCGAGACCTCGCAGTTATAGGCACATATGGTAACCACTAGACCATCAAGGCAGATTAATAATATTGCATATTTTTATACTTTCTTTGGCCGGGGTACCCATAAACAATAGGTTATCTATTTAATGACAAAAATTCCAAATATTAAATGCACTCTACCACCCCAAAGCCATTTAAATCAAAAACATAATCGTGAAATCGTTGTAATGAATACTGATACTAAATTAATAAAGCATATCAATCAAAGACTGGCGCCACTAGTTCTTCACACAATAAAAATAATTAAACTAAAATTCTAAGCCAATAACTAAATAAGCGGAGAAAATCGTTAGGCCCCAATATCATTAAACTTGTTTAACAGTCGCTTATGCTAAACACGGTTTTCTCTGTCTCTTATTCAATGTTCAAACGAGACAGAGGGATAAAAATCCGAAGCTCAGCGTTCAACTCAGCCGATGAAATTGGCCCTGTCTTAATCACATTTCATCCATTCGTTTTACGACTATTTCCTACGAAACTTTATTGGTCGGCGCCGATGATTGCTATTATTGTTAATATTAACTGTGGAATTCTTTGTATTTTTATTAATGTTAATCGTTGGTGCGGAACCCGGTTCGGTGAAGTGTGACTCGTTGTTAGCGCCGAGTCACACTTGCGACGCGAGTCGATGCGGGTCGGTGCGATTTCGACGGTAATAGGGCGAAATAATTAAAATCGGCGTGTGGACACAAGTCCCGTGCTGCCAACTCTAAATGTTCATGTCGCCAGATTCAATGCTAAATGACGCCAGGAAGTCGCGAGTCGCCACATTCCTGCACTAATAAGCTTTATTTTTTATGTCGGCAATCGATCAAATTTTGTCATAATCATCAACACTAATCATCCTTTACTATTTACGTGACTTTTACGATTGAAATACGGAAAACTGCCGTCAGTCCTATAATATGTAGGTACATGAAAAGTGAATTTTTAGCTCAATTTTTAAGTAAATAATACGTTTTAGTACAGTTTTTTATGTGGCGACAAAGTCGCTAAACTGACAACACTGCCCAAGTCATTGTAATATTTAAGATCGTTGGAAAATGGTGTCTTAGAAATGTATTTTCATGAGTTGCAGTCACCACCTATGTATACTCCAGTGTCTGTCAATTCGTTGTCTCAAATAAAGCCTCTGTTGTCTTAACTTAAACGCGTTGTAACAACTGTATATAGTGATAGCAGATACATAATTTCTGGCATAAAACTCTTTCGGTCTTTACATAAAACATGTTAAAAAGCAGCGATAGCCGAGTGGGAGACCGTAGGAATGCCAAGTCAAAGGTCTCGGGTTCGAACCCACGGCACTCATCTCTGTCTTTAAATCGTTAATCGTTAAGATATGTGTGTATTTATCATATAAAATATCGCTTGCTAACGGTCAAAAAAAACATCGTGAGGAAACCTGCATGCCGGGAGTGCCTAAAAAGTACTCGAGGTCGCGTGTAGTCTTCCAATCCGCACTTGGCCAGCGTGGTGGACTATGGCTCAACCTTTCTCATCATGAGAAGAGTCCCGAACCCAGCGGTGGGATATGTATTAGATACAGGGCTGCTATTATTACATTTATATAAAACATGTCACTAATTAAGATTTTCATCATCTATAACTAAAAATTTCTTAGAAATAAATCGCAGTTTCCCCGCCTCGAAAGTTTAAACCCGCCCTAAGGTCTGACAAACACTCCTCACAAGTCTAAGTGCTTTTTCTAGTGCGTTTAATGAAGTGTAGCATTTAATTAATAGCTGATTAACCACAGTTTTTCACTTCATTACTATGCTACGAGTAGGTATTCGTGATATTACACTTGTGCAGTCTTATCGCTGAATCAATTTTTAATTAGAACACATTGTTAGCGATCGCATACCTACAGAACTGATTAAAAGCTTAGTTTTTATTGTTTAACGATTGTGCAATTTATGATCTAGTTAAAATTTAATCAATTTTATTACATATTTATATTGAAATTTGTTAAGTATATTTATGCAATTTTGCGTGTGAAAAGTGAAACGACAACTATTCACAACATAACATCACACCCATATAACCCGGAAGTTTGTGGCAGAGGTGTACAACACCCACATTTCACCTGTTATATTTAGGTCCCACGGGATATGAGTCGTGGGAGCCTATCGCCATCCACCGGACTTAATTCCAACTCCGTGCTGCTATTTATAATAATAATAATACTAATAAAAAATTTCTTTATTTCGGAACATCGTCCATATTAAAATAGCTTATTACATATATCCTTAACTATCTTATATACTAACTATGTTTATTTTATTTTAACATTGTGCACCAGTGCTTTAACAATCCAAAGGTGTTAATCTGACAAACAGTTAAAATCATTAGGTTCTTACATTTAAACAAACTATCTCTAAATTTAGCTGCACGATGGCGGATCAATGCATCAAGCCCCGGCAAACCGGCCTCGGCAAACATAAGCGATGCGCTACAGTATCTAGGGAGGCGGAACAGCACCCTATAGGCGTCATTGTATTGTACCTTTAAAGACCGGTACTGCTCTTTAGTGAAGTTTGAAATTGAAATTGGAGTAATTTAGAATAACGATGGAAAGTTCACAAATAACACATTGCCCGACCCGAGAATCGAGCCCGAGACCTCGCGGTGAGAGGCGCAAACGATATAATGGATTATATATCTAAAAATAATAATAATAAATAATATAATAAAATAAATAATAAATAATAATAATAATTAAATTTTATATATATATAAAATTATCTATTGCAATGCCCTAGATCATCGAGGCAGTTTGTAGCACTTATTTACAAAACTATGTGAATATTGTGAAGGACATGTGTTTCTATTTAAATGTACTGACACTTTATTTCATGATGGCTAGTTAAATAAATTCACGTTTAGGTACTTGTCCACAATTCTCAATTGATGAAGCGGACTACGGTGATGGATGATACATGCAGTTTCTATAAACAATTCATGTATTAAGTCAGACCATATAATAATAACCTTATGTGTCTCAAGACCATAGTACTGTACTAATTAATTATGTTTAACACAACTGTGTTCTTACTTTTATATTATTATATAATCAATGAACAGTTTTTTTATCTGGAAATATTTGGATACCCATTTATTCCGATATCATAAAGAACATTTGTTTAGTTGTAGTCATAAAGAACAATCAGTAGCTTGTAAAAGTTAAACATCTGTTACTGTTTAAGTCGATGAAAAACAACTATGTTTTTTTCATATTATATATTTAGTTGGTTACGGTGACCTTGTAAAAACATGATCAAGATCATTCAATTTATTACAGCTTCTTTGTATGCAACAAACAAACCTGCCATCAAAATTCTTAATCTTATCTTTATCCTAAATTAGTGGCATCATTTTAAAATCATATAAAAGTAGTGATAAAATAAAATTTTGGTCAATGATTAAGATAAATGTTTTCTTTATTGTAATGGAATGTTTCTCTTACTATTATTTGATTAAAACTTAAGCATAACGTATCAACCTTATCTAGAATTTAAAGTGTCATATCTGAGGTTTGAGATTATGTATTTCCATAAGAATACAATTCACATAGATGAAAACTTAAAACATTATTCTTAGTATAATACTGTATGTTGTTCGGCGCACAAGAAATCTGAATTTATCTGTAGGTTCATACTTTGTTTATCTTGCGGCTTGGAATTTGAGTAATAAATTTCTAAAAGTCTAGCTAATTTCAGTCTTAGAACAACATTATAAGACACACCCATAAATATCTCACCAAAACGAGTTCCCTCATCGGAATGAGCATCAAATTAACTCATTTAATCTAACAAACAACATTTACGAGCTATACTCGGAAAACGCCGAACATCTGTAAACAAATTTGTAACAATCATCTTGTCATAAAAGCTAATCAAGAGAATTGCGTTACAATGAGAACAAAGACGGGTTTATTGCCTAATTATCATGATTTGTTTTCTCTAATGAGAGCTCTATCCTATATCCAACTATTACCTATCAAACAACCTTCTTTCAACACCCAAAAACTTATCTAGCAAACAATTTTCAACTTTATTTATAAAGCTATAAGATTGTTGAAAAAGATTGAAGATTAATGTACAGAATGGTAACAGTTTTATGTTATTATAGTCCCCTAATTGGAACGGATGCTTTGTTCCAAATGTCATATTTAATGTCTCACTAATTGTTATTGTTTGTAATAAAAATATTATTGCTTATGAATGCAGGTAAAGTTAATTTTAGACTGCGATGCTTGTGTACCTGGAATTTATTGAGCGCCTACTAATTTGAGTTGGCATTTAGTGTTTGTTGTAGTTTGTCTGAAATTAATTTTGTTGAAGGTATCGGTTTGTTTTTTAGTTAGTTGTTCTCTTTACTTCAAGCATGGCTCAGTTTATGAAAATTATTATGTTTTCAAATGGCAAATATTTATTTATTGTGGTACAAGAAACAAACAGTAGATACTATAATTAAGAACAATTACCAAAACATACATAATTGACACAGTCACCAACAAAATTTCTAATAATAAAATGACACTCGACAGCTTAATTAATCGCACAGATAAATAATAAATATTACAATTTTTGACAATTTAAGAAAATAATATATAAATATATATATATAATATTTGTATATATTATTCTACGTCGATATAATATCCCAACTCTTACAGTGACAATTCATACTAAGTAATTTAATATTGTGTTAACTCTGACTTGTAATGTTATTGTGTGGGTTATGTGTTGACTAAATTTCTTAAACATTTCTTAGCCGAAGGTGATAGAAAAAAGTTATTTGTATAACAAGAGAGTAAAGTTCGCATTTTCATTGTATATTATATAAATATATTATATTGACAACCGGATGGCGGGAGTGGGTAGTGTACCTGCCTGCGACTCCCGAGGTCGTGGGTTCGATTCCCACTTAAGACAAATCTTAGTGTGCATGAACATGGGGGTTTGTCTTAGTCTGGGTGTTTCTATGTGTAATAAGTATGTATTTACAAAGGAAAAAGTATATATGTATTAGTACCAGTTAATCTAGTACCTGTAGTACAAGCTCTGCTTAGTTTGGGACTAGATGGAGTTGTGTGTGGGTTGTGAAATATTTATTAAAAAAAAAAGAAAAAAATATATTTTATAAATATATTATAATATTTTATATAAATGCAAATAACTTTGATCACGTGTCGCACATACTACTTTTTACTTCAGCAGCTCGGAATAGTACCCACAGTAAAAGTTCTTCTACTTAATTTAGGAATAGATAACGTGCTGTAAAAGTCGTGAGACATTAAAAAAAGGGCGACCAGTGAGCAAAACTCAACTTCGCTTCGAGTGAAAGCAAACCTCGAACCAAAATCTAGGTATGCTCTTGCTCAGTGAAATGACTCGAAACTGTTTCCTTACAACAAAAAAGAACTTTTTGAGATGCAGAAGAGAAAAAGTTAAATTTTATTGTTTGTAACTTTGACTAATTTGTTATCTAGTACATGACTACCAACTACTATTAACAAATTAATCAAAGTGAATAGTAAATACCTAAAGTAATATGAAACTCTAAAATCTAATTTCTTTTCTATACCAATAAATCTTTATATTGCTAAGAGCCTTACCTTGTTCAAATACCAATAAAATTAAAGTCAAACTTGGACCTTTGTTAATTTCTACTCAATAAGATATCCGAGTGAATCAAACCTCTCCAAATGAACTTCATTGAATAAAATGGTCGGTTGACTCAATTAAAATGGAAGGTAGTTTGTTGACCACCTGCTCATTGATTCAATTGTAAGAGAGGGCGGGCCGCCCAGGCACCGCCCATCCCGCCCACCGCCGCTGGCAACCACAGCAATGTGGTTGTACTGTCGGTGACAATATACGTAGAAGGATTAAAAATATAAATAATAAAAATCAAGGTGTGAAAAGCAAGCAAGCTGATATCGCTTTAATAATGTCATGACTGCCTTTTATAAAAAAAAACATAAAAAAAGTAATTTTATTTTGTTTATTTCATTTATTTACTTTATTAGGAAAACTTACAGCTAATGTGATATAATAGACGTAGATGATGAGAAAATGAAGGCCAATTAAAAGTTTTCACAGATAATATAGTAGGAATACATACAGAAATTATACATTTAGGTACGTATAGGAATAACCGACACTTTGTCTATATTTGGCATTACTCTGTCTCCCGCTTTGCTTTGGAGGGAAGTAAAGATACAATACTTTCCAACTCCAATCCTGATTGAACCTACTTCTGATTAAATTCGTTGCGGGTTCCAAGACAATTTTAACTATCCCTGGGATTGCCCGTGTGTCATGCACGGTGCCTTTCAGTTGGTTACCGCTGTAGATCCTGGCGGCACAGGAGTCACAGTGGTAATTGTGGGTGGGATTCTATCCCGTAAAAATATAGGTATAACAAATAATAAACGAAAAAGCAAGAATTATACACAAATAGGATTTTTGAGTTAAGAGAGAAAGAAAGAGTTACACAAGGTTTTTTTAAGTTGAGCTACTTTGAGTAAACAAATCTAAATCTTTATCATATCATCTAAATAGAGTTAATTGTATCCTATTGTTATTATTTATAGGTAAAGAGATTCTTGCTGCCTCGTTGGTCTAGTGGTTAGCGTATGCGCTCACTATTAGGTCTCAAGTTTGACTCCCCGGTCGGCAAAGTGCTTTGTAGGATTTTTCGTCTGGAAATTCTCAATAGCAACACGGAGTTGGATTTGTGCCCGGTGGATGGAGATAGGCTCACCCCTTATTACATAGGACCTAAACATAACAGGTGAATTGTGGGTTTTATACACCTCTGCCATACTCTTCTGGGTATTATAGGCGTGATGTTATGTTAGGTGCTTGCCAATCAATAAAACCTGTACCAGGTTAGAACAAAGCCCAAATTAAATAATAAGCTTTCAACTAGATAATCTTAGTTAAATCCAAACATTTTTCTGTATTGTCTGTAAGCCGCACTTGACCTAGGCTATTTAGGATGAAACAATGGCATTTGTGACAAGCTTTTAGTCAATATCCGCGAAAGTTATAAAGTTTATCGAACACTTACATACGGTATATTGAGACATTATCCATTGGCAGCAGTATACCTTATTAGTTAGTTAAATAATAATATTTATAATATATTTTATCTACACCCATGCTATAAATCCTCTATAAACGTTCTTGAAACAGTTAGCTAATTGCCAACATTAAAACAGCCAGTGTCATAATAACCCCCAAACGGGTGTTATAATGTTGTACTGAAATTCATTATGCAACTCCTTTTTTACTCATCGAACAGCCACATTCTCATGGCATCTTTATGAATTTCAAAAAAAGAACATGTCATGCACGCGCGTTTCACTACCACAGCGCCGTAATTTAAATAAAAACTTATTCGAATTTTTGAATTGACGTCGTATCCCGCCATTTTTGTTCAATAATAGTATTGAAAAAATACTTTTTAATAATTGTACGATCCAAAATGTAAATAATTATTACAATAAATAATTATATTATTACCTATACATAGTTTTTTTGTATTAGATACTCACTAATTAAACTTTCCATGAATTTACATAGAGTTCTTACAACACTGTACCCTAATACCCTATGGTTTCAGAACATTTATAGAGGATTCATATCATGGGGTAGATAAAGTCTTGTATGCAACTGTTATAATTAGGTATTAAAACACTCATGTGATACTATTATCACACTCGGCTTCGCCTCGTGTTTTAATACCCCTCATTATAGAACAGTTGCATAAATAACTAATAATATAATTTAATTGGAATTATGCTTTATTTGAATACTTTATATAATATTGGATCTATTGTTATTTTAATAATATTTGTTACTTTTATATAATTGCAATTTTTTTTATTTCATTTTTTTAAGTTATATTTTAATTCATACTGTATTATTTTTTTTTTTTTTCATGTTTTTTTCCATTATGTTGCGTTTGGTTTAAGACTGTGAGCTATATAATGATCATTGTATAATAAATAAATAAATAAAAACTTACCCTAATTACCTGAAAAGTTGCAAAATCTCCTTTATTTCAAATGAATTCAACCTCCTTTAACACTTGTGTTCCCCAGCATCCTTTGAAGCAAGAGCAATAAGTTATGCAGCCCTGATTGCGTCGAGCGTCGGCTAATGAGTTCTTATTAAATATTTATTAATTGCTGCGACCCGCTGCGCTTGCGATTGCAATACAACTATTGAAATATCATTTTAAATTGTGCTCATAGCTAGAAGTATAGGCTCTCATTTAGAGACGAGAAAACATTAAAAGGTTTTTATCAATGATGAGTCTCTATTGATCTTTTTAAGAATTTTTAAGCTTTTTTTATCTTCTTTTGTGGATTTCCATGGGCTGTGGTTGACACTTTCTTTCTTTATTTATTTATTCGTAGTTAATTACAGCGGCTTAGAGCCAATTACAATGAATAACTTAAATTGGTACAGTGGGCCAACGAGTTAGGTATGCTGGGCAAAAACTTCTAAGTCCTAGTAAAGACTTACTACACCAGTTATTGATAAGTGATTTACATATCTTAATATACCCATATTACACTTATTAAATATGTAATTCACTCATGCATACCTATTATAGTTAGTTTGCACTACGGCGTAGAAGTTTTTGCCCTGCATACCTAACTCATTGGCCCACTGTACATATAGGACATGTTATTTAAAAAATATGAATATCGTATAAAAGTAACAAATAGAAACAAATTAAACAAAGAACAATTAATAAAATTCATAATTAAAACAGACATTAATATAGTACCGTACTTCACCTCTCATACATACTCTCACAAAACACCAGACATACTTGAAAAATTACCTTCCATTCGTCCACAAATACATCACATTCAGCACTTGTAATCAGAAGGAGGATGAGCGTTTCTAGGCGTTTTCTTCTTCTACTTATCATCAGGCGGACTACACACTTGTTAAAATTGTGCTCATTACTTTAGAAGCGGGATAATAGCTAAAGAATTATACTCATTTAGGAAGTTATTAATTAGGTCTAAATATTTAATTATTACTCGGTGAGATCCAAGACTAAATATCTATTACTCGATATAAGATACAAGAATCGACTAGAGTCGATTAATATTTTTATAACATAGATTCACGCCTGTTTTTCTCAACAAAGCCATGACGACTGACATGACGGACGCGACGTGAATAAATCCTCAAACCTTTTATGAAGAAAAGCACAATTTATCCGTAGGCGTTATGAACTTATGAATGATTAAACTTGTAATTCTTTTACTAAGTAGTACTTGAAAAATAATTGTTATTTAGCTTTCTCAGGCAGTAACTGCAAAATTTATGTAACCACACATTATAAATATTTAGTCATTCATTTGCAATCTAATTACTTATTTAAATACAACACTAAGATTAATTATAGTCTGTCCATACAGTTATTTAATACTTTCTTAACTAACGCAGAACTAAAAGTCAATTAATTCACGAATTGGACGCGTAAAACTAATTCATTACTTACAAATCATTTCGAAACAAACACAATAACTCTTGAAGAATTGTGTGTTTGTAAATAATATACTATCTTAAGGCGAAGTATTGGAAGACTTATGTGCCGTCTCTCCGCTTGCCCGTATTGAAATTTAACCACAATATATTATGTTTGTTTGTTAAGTTAATTGTTAAATGGAGTGCCTCGTTATATTCTCGCGCATATTTTATTTGATATCGGCACGCCGAGGCCGGTCCTCACCTGATTGTGAAACATGCATCCGCTGTGAGTTTCTTTGAACGAACTCTCCAATCGCCGCGAGCGCCTCGCTCAATAATCCTGTTAATTTTCATTAAAATCATAAGAATATCTTACATTTTCTTCTCTGACTCCAATTTATGGAACTAATATTTTTAATTCCTCACAAATCACAATCCGATAACCCGAAGGCGCTTAGACCGTCCGTACCAAATTAAATAACCGACGAAATTAGTCGTTATTTACGAGATTAAAACTATGGCGCCTTATTTTAAACAAATACCGGTCGGCCATTTTATTTCCTCGGCCATACATCGCGCTACAAAACATTAATGCCTGTAACGACCTACTTATGTAAAATATTTACTGCCAACTGTACCATAAGAGTCTCCGGATGTAATTTTGGCTCATAACGCGTGCGTTCACGTCGAATTCCTGAGCTTTTTGTTGACGAGGTGTAACGTTAACGCGGGCGTTATCGAATATTTTTATATTCATGCCTGGGACGCCGGCTTTGGGTCTAAAGAGTCATAATTAAAAGCAATAACGTGAGATGATTGGTTGGCATTAGGTACAAAACGCGATTAAGGTTTACGATAACAATTATTAGGGAATTTCATTAGGAATGCAAATACAGGCCCCGAGATTGGTCTGTTGGGTAATCGCCGCTGTAATTAGTACATATATAAAGCCTTCGTCACGTACTTACGTTGATGTTTTTTTAATTGTGTGACCATCACGAGATTCACGAGTTTCATTCGTGCCGAAATGTTTGTCCTTGTTATTATTATGTTCACTTTTACTTCTCGCGGTTTAATAAATGTGTGACACTTTACCTATACTATAATATTAAATGAGTCATCATTTTATAGGTCTCTGGAGAGTATGTTGGTCAATATTCTGATAAATTTTCATATTTCAATGTTTAATTGATATGCCACATTTATTGCCGGATTTCTTTAAAATCGTGCCTCTTGGTGTAATCTGCATAATACATGAATCAAAATCATAACAACATTTGAAAAATACTGAAGGTAGAAAAATGTCAGTAGAAAATATGTAAATGATTCCAGCCTTATAGTTAGAATAGTTTTATTTTGATAGATGAATTTATATTAATAATTATATAATTATTATTTTTAGGGTTCCGTACCTCAAAAGGTAAAAACGGAACCCTTATAGGATCACTTTGTTGTCCGTCTGTCTGTCTGTCTGTCAAGACCTTTTTTCTCAGGAACGCGTGGAGGTATCAAGCTGAAATTCATATCAAATACTCAAGTCTATGGTCTCTTGGAGCTGTGAAAAAATCAAACTTCTAAGTCAACGCGATCAAAAGATACTCCCGTTTATGCCGCAAATTTTCGACACTCGCAAGGGAATCAAAACCTACAGGGTACTTCCCGTGAACTCAGAATCTTGAAATTTGGTACGAAGCAACGTCTTATAACACAGATAAAGGAAAAATTGCGAAAAGCATAAATTTTTAGTTACATCATATAATAAAAATATTTTTAATAATTTTAAACTTATTACCCCTTTACTCATGAACGCGTAGTGGTATTATATTGAAATTCTTAACAAATACTCAAGTCTATAATATCTTTAAGCTGTAACAAAATCAAACTTCTACGTCAACGCAATCAAAAGATACAGCAATTAAAGCCGCATATTTTGAAACTCGCAACTACTCGCAAGGGAATCAAAACCTAAAGGATACTTCCAGACGACCTGGTGGAATCTTGAAATTTGGCATGAAGCAACTTTATAAAGTACACATATAGGAAAAATTCCGAAAATCTTAAATTTTTAGTTACATCACATAGTATATTTTTTTTAATAATCATAAACTTACTAGCTGACCCAGCAAACGTTGTTCAGCGATAAAAAAAAAAAAACAGATGTTGGCCGATTCTCAGACCTACCCGATATGCACACAAAATTTCATGCAAATCGGTTCAGCCGTTTCGGAGGAGTTTGGAAACAAACACCGCAACACGAGAATTTTATATATTAGACTTGCTGACCCAGCAAACGTTGTTATGCGATTAACAAAAAAAAATAAAGAAATAGATTTTGGCCGATTCTCAGACCTACCCGATATGCACACAAAATTTCATGCAAATTGGTTCAGCCATTTCGGAGGAGTTTGGAAACAAACACCGCGACACGAGAATTTTGAAAATGTTTTCATATATGTATTGACAAGGTACCGTCAGCTTTCCACATTGTTATGTTATGGATTTCATTTAGCAATAAAAATACCATAACTTTTACTAATATACCTACAGGTTTGTACGGAACCCTCGGTGCGCGAGTCTGACTCGCACTTGGCCGGTTTTTTTTAAGATCTTTTAGATTAGAGTTTCCGTAGTTATTTAGCTTTTATATAATTTATTTTTAGGTTAGTAGAAAAATTGTTTAATTTTTTTATTTTTGCTCATTCAATAATATAAATACTAACGTTTTATTTATCATCAAATTACAACTCATTTACAATAAGATGAAACTAGCATCTTATATAATACTACAGTAGTACTAACAACTAGCCTACAATCGTAGTGCCTACAAATTAATTACATTTGTAAATACCAATCGTAAACTTGACAATAATTTATGTAACAAACCGATTTATTCACATAAATCAATGTTTATTGAGCAATAATTGAATTGTAATTTATAATTGAACTATAAATTAAATGTAAGTTAGCTTTACGCTTTGTTAAAGGAATAACACTAGTTAATTTTTACCATCTGATTTCCTATTATACAAAGCTTGTGGTTGGGTGAAAGGTGTTATTAAAGCTCCTGTAAACTATTTTGAGGATCTACCACCCAAAGAATATCGGTTTATCACACTTAGGCTTAGTTCTTTTTCTTCAGTTCCTGATAAGATATGATAGATAAAAGCCGGTTTATTTTATAAATTGTCTAATCTCTAGCCTAGTTATATCTAATATAAGTTCTGAATAGACTTCTATTTTTATAGCATTTAGCTATGCTTAGCAAATTATACTAAGAAACAGTTAAAAAGATTTGGGACCGGCACGATTTGAACCTGCGACCTTACCGCACACCGGGCAGCCGCTTTAGCCATCCAGCTACGGTCACCTCTTACCAGAACCCTAAATTTCTCAACTGTATGATACGTCATTTCGTGACGTCACGTTCATCCATTTGTTCCTATCTTAAGTAGGATACAAGAGGCGACCGTAGCTGGATGGCTAAAGCGGCTGCGCGGTGTGCAGTAAGTTCGCAGGTTTATATCCTGCCGGTCCCATATCTTTTTCAACTGTTTCTTAGTATACATGGTACTTGTACAACTATGACGTGGTGTGTTTTAAAACTGCCTCAATGGTCTATGCCGTCGTATGCGCCTCTCACCGTGAGGTTTCAGGTTTGATTCCCGGGTCGAGCAAAGTGTTAGTTCCTGGGTGGGGTAAAATCCACACTAGCAGCACGGAGTTGGAATTGTACCCGGTGGATGGCTCACCGCTTATCCCATGGGACCTAAACATAACAGGTGAAATGTGGGTGTTGTTCACCTCTGCCACACCCTTCTGGGCAATGGCAATATTAAGATTATATATATACCATAGTGCATACTTTAGCTCCTCAATGTTATGTTGTAGGTACAACAATAGAAGACGAGCACGTTTAATTTTCATTTACTTAAAAAAACTAAACGACTCAAGCCAAGGGTAAATAAACCACTAATTCATTCATATATCCTTAGCTAAACACACTAAAAATAATACAAAAATCCAACTTCCTAATCACATAAAGCATACAAACAGTATTCAGGCCGCAGGGCACAAACGAATTTAATTATTTTCGAAACGGACCAAAGACATTTGCATAAAACAGCCATAAGTTATCTCTACAGAAATTAACCTCGTGGCTCAACTCAATTAGACTAAACCAAAGCGCATACTAAAAGGGTTTAATAAGCTACGCCCGGTTTTTAGAGTTCCTTATCGAGAAGATGATAAAAAATAAATAAATAACTCACAACTTACACACGACGTCTTGTCCAAACTATGCAGAGCTTGTACTAAGAAAACTAGAATAACTGATACTTCTTCTTCTTCTTCTTTTTCGTCGTGTCGATGGCTGAGTCTAATTTTATTTTGACTTACCATCGGGGTGAAAGGATTAGCCAATTCGCTTTGGAGGATTCGCGAATTGCCCAGTATGCGCCGGACATAGGGAATCGTTGTGTACGTTACTCGGGGAGGCTCCTTTCATGCACCCCATTAGAGTTCCGTATCGAGATGATAATAAATAAATAAATATAACACAATATTCACACAACGTCATCTTGTCCCAAACTATGCAGAGCTTGTAATATTTTAAAGCAAATTTTAGCTTTGCTATGCCTTATTTTATATAATATTAAAGTTGAATATTATATAAAATATGCAAAGCTTGTACTAAGGAAACTAGAGTAACTGATACTACGTATATAATTTTCTTTTGTAAATACATACTTATTAAACATAGAAACACGCAGGCCAAGACGAACTTCCATGTTCATGCACACAGATTTGTCTTGAACAAAAATCGACCCGTGACCTCTGCATGATATTGCTATCTTGTAAAGAAAGATTTATTATATTTTTGTTAGTATTCCATTTTTTACGGGATATAATATCTATCCTTCCTTTCCTCTCCAAAGTGCTCGAGGCCTGTGTCCATAAGCAGCTTTCTGCGTTTATATATGGTCACAATCTCCTCAGTCCTTACCAATCCGGATTCAGGCCCGGGCACAGTACTACCTCTACCCTTCTCAAAGTGATTGGCGATATTAAGGCGGGTATGGAGGATACCAAAGTCACAGTGCTGGCTTTGGTAGACTTTTCAAACGCTTTTAATACCGTCAACCACGAGATCCTTCTATCTATCCTCTCTCAACTTATGATCTCCTCTGGTGCACTTGAATGGTTTTCCTCTTATCTTTTGGGACGTCAGCAGTCGGTGCGCCATGATGACTCCTCGTCAACTTGGTGTGAACTCTTCTCTGGCGTCCCCCAAGGCGGTATACTCTCTCCTTTACTTTTTTCTGCTTTTATTAATTATATTACCCTCAATCTTCAGTGTGCGTATCATCTTTATGCCGATGACTTGCAGTTGTATGCACAGGCAAGCGTTGAAGATGTTGCCGATGCAATCGATAAGGTTAATCAGGACTTAGTGGCTATAAAAAACTGGTCTGACAGGTTTGGAATTAGTGTCAACCCCACTAAATGCCAGGCGCTCATTGTTGGTAGCCAGCGTATTTTAAATAGAATTCAGTCATCCTCTCTGCCTTCAATAACGTACAACGGGATGTCTATAGCGTTAAGTCCTGCGGTCAAAGACCTAGGTCTTCATATCGACGCTACTCTCTCCTGGCAAACTCACGCTTCAAGTGTCAGTCAAAGAGTAACTTTGACTCTACGCTCTTTGTACCGTCTGAAAAACTTCCTCTCATCCAGGACCAAGGTGATGCTTGTGCAGACTTTGATATTCCCCATAATCGACTATGGTGATGTATGTTATTTCGACCTGAATGCAGACCTTCTCGATAAATATGACCGCCTTCTTAATAACTGCATTCGATTTGTTTTCAATCTTCGCAAGTATGATCATGTATCTGTTTATCGCTCTGAGCTCAAATGGTTACCTATTCGCCCACGCCGTAGCTTGCGTGCCCTCACCACTCTTTTCTCCTTCCTTATCTCTCCAACTCCACCCTTCTATTTAACGCCTTACCTCCAGTATTTGAGCTCTAATCATGCTAGGGATCTACGGTCATCTAATAACAGACTGCTTTTATGTCCTTCACACACTACTGGCTTTGTTCATTCTTCTTTCTTCGTTCAATCCGTTCTTCTGTGGAATGCGCTACCTCTGGAAATCAGGATGGCAACAACACGTCACAGTTTCAAGATAAATGTGCGCAAACTGTTAACTAAGCAATTGGCAGAATCATCTTAATGTATCTTATTCAACTTATATAATTATCAACTCCTCTTGTAAGGCTCACCTGTATATGTTCATATTATTATTATTGTATTATAAATGTATGTATTTATTTATGCTATAAACTATTATATTATTTATTATTATATATTTTTTTATTTTATGTATCTCTTTTACGTATTTTATATAATATGTACTTCTTCTATTTACATATCTATCATAATTCGTCTTTCTGAACTGCACCTACCTATGCGTATCTCTGCACCACTCTAGGTTGACTGTAAGAGAATGCCATCAGGCATTAAGTCCGCCTTTGTACTATTTTTTTTGTGCAAAAAGTTTAATAAATAAAAAATATAATCCCACCCACACGCCCACCACCGTGACTCTTGTAACGCCAGGATCTACAGCAGTATTAACCACCGTGCATGACACACGGGCAATCCCAGGTAGAGTTAAAATTGTATTGAAACCCGCAACGAATTTACTCAGAAGTATATAGTTGGAGTTGAAAAGCGTTAGTTAGTATTCCATTATCTGCAAAACAGGATTCTAAATATTGCCTCGATGATCTCGTGGTAAGGATATGCGCCTCTCACCGCGAAGTCTCGGGTTTGATTCCCGTGTCGGACAAAGTATTATTTGTGAACTTTCCTTCAAAGAATTCACAATAGCAGCATGGAGTTGGAATTGTGCCTGGTGGATGGCGATAGGCTCACCCCCTATCCCATGGAACCTAAACATAACTGGTTAAATGTGAGTGTTGTACACCACTGCCATACACTTCTGGTTAATATAAGCTAAATTTAAAACCCAGTCAATAAAATCTCAACTCACACTTGTTGTTATGTCAATTTAAGTTTTTTTAACGCTAAGCTCATAAGTCAAGCTATCAATTAGACAGCATATCAGTCAAAATTGTGTTTCGTGACAGACAACGTAAGCCTGTGGTCGCTTCATAAGCGTTTTGGAAAAGAAACCAGTTTTTAATAATAATTATAGCAGCTCTATTAGTTTTTTTTTTGTACTACGCCAACAGCGAACGAACGTGTAGTCCAACTGATGGTAAGTGGAGTACAGCCCATGGACATCAACAATCCACAAAAGCAGATTATAGATGTGTCGCTGAGGACTACGGTGGTATGCCTCATGTGCCAGTAATTTAATGGCCTGATCTCACCACCAAACCGGAACACAGTAATGGAAGCACTACTATTTGGCGGCAGGTTAAAGGTGAGACGGTGGTGCTGCCGCCCTCGAGCTCATTCACAAGAGCTCTACCACCAGTACTCTATATTTAAAGAATTATATTATACAAGCTGACCCAACAGACGTTGTCCTGTCTTAACTATGCATACATTCTCTGTGACGATATTTGCAGTACGCATTATGTCAATGTTATGTCAAACCCCATAGATGTACATTCAAAAAGTTCATATTGGCAAAAGCGCTACATTAAAAAAATAGGGGTTACTGATAAAGGGAAAAATTAGGCTTGTATGTATGTTTAATGCCAGTTTATAGAAAAACAAAAAAATAAAATTGACAAAAAATTTAAAAAAAATGTTAAGGGTGAACCACCCTTATCACTTAGGGGTATGAAAAATAGATAGTAGCCGATTCTCAGACCTACTGAATATGCATATAAAATTTGGTAAAAATCAGTAAAGCCGTTTCGGAGGAGTAAGGTAACTAACATTGTGACACGAGAATTTTATATATAAGAATACCTACGACGCTGGCACAAAAGAGTTGAGAAATTTCGAGTCTAGCAGCATACGAATCCATAGCTGAATTGGCAAAGCACTTGGGGCGTATACCCAGGGGGTGCAAAGTTCGGTTCATTCTTAATTAAATAAGATTCAATTAATATAAGTAAGTATAATTTAAGGTATACCTTACCTATGTTCTCGTCGCTATTGGTAGCACTTGAGCCTTAGTGAATGTACCCGAGTGATGTGTTTAAATGACCCTGACTTTAAATTAATGACATGAAGAATGATATTTATTAATTTTTAATTTCGCTCGAGAGTGCTCATTGAATAGTTGATATTTCACCATGACATCAGCCCAAACGCCAATTTTATATCTCATTAATGTCATATACAGGGTAAATTATAAACTCATTACCTTTCACAATCAGTTTCAAATAGGCACGTGCATTTTTAATAGAACAAAACTACTAAGGAGTTTACAAAATTCATCAAGTTTTCAATGAGTTAAATTGAAATACCCATTGGTAGAATGACTTAGTTGTCTATTTTATATGAAACGTCAGCGTGTCTTCATCGACACAAATAAATACAGAAATTATGTATGCATTTATATCTTTATATTTTTTACTCATTTTAAAATAGTATCTTTCCCTCCAGATACAACGTGAAAACATTATTATTAACTCAGGTTTCCAAAACACAGGAACACCTAGTTTGGAAACCACTGTATAAAAACAATGTCTGTATCTTTTTTGGTAATAAACTTTATTTTGTTTTTTTATTTTATTTTGACTTTCATAAATGCATTTCTGACATTAATAGCTGAATTAAGACATTCATAGGTGCAAAATTTGACTACGCTTTCTTGATATTTATGCCTCTCTAGTTGTAAAAGAGTTATATTCAACCTTTTTGGAAAAAACTAAGTATTTTAATATTTTAAGTAAGTTAAAGCTTTGCTACGCAGTATATTTACCTGAAGGTTAAAAAAGTTCAGAATCAAGTGGACAGAGATTCGAAAAAAAGTATTGAAGAAATTTTTCTGTAAGTAGTTTTAATTTTTTTTAATAAATGAATAACCACAAAGGCGTGATAGCTACCTGTGATTTTTATAAAAACACTGTATTATGCAAACTTAAATATTGATTTGAAAGGCTTTCTAGTAGAAATATTAAATACTCTAGATTTGATTTATGAGCCGAGGAGCGGAACTTTACATTAAAAAGGTCGATACATCATAATGATGATTATGATATTTTGAACCTTAAACAAGGTTCCCGTTAATTTGTTTAATTTATTGCCCATCGAAGTAAAATAATATTAACTAATTTGAATATAACAAACTTTACATTAAAAGACCTTATTTGAATTGTCTTTGGTGTCAATAACGGACGTCGTTGATTCAGAAAAGGCGAGTATATATTCTTATTCTTTATGGTTTTACTTTTAAAATAGGAACAAATAGATTTATGGACTCGTTTTGCACAAAAATAGCCGATGCCTTCTCGATCCGAAAATGATATCATTACAATACAATATAATTTAGTTTTACTTTATAAATTGTTCTTAGTGTCTAATTAGATTAGAGAATAGATTAGCGACCACCTAAACAGTACTGTTAACTTTTGTGCGGCTGAACGCTGGATCCCAAGATACAGGTCTTGACCTAGTTTGGGAAGCAGTTTTAGTTAACTAATCTAAACTTTCCAACATTTGTAAAAATATATATATAACAAACAAATGTAAGCATCTTTTGTGTAAATAAAGAATTTTTATTTTTTAAGATGGTCAATTTATGAGAGACTGGTGCCTGAAAATAGGCAATAATATCACTTTCATTGATTAAAATATCTTTCTAACGTAGAATTTATCTCGGATATAATAGGTTCCTAAATGTTGAAGGCTGCCATAGTCTCATAATGAATGCCAGTTCATTCAAATAATTGAATTAGCTACTTGATCAGCAGGGGTATAATTGTTCAGAGTTAGGTATAAAACCAAATTGTCACCTATCATCTTCATCCGTATAAGCCTAGATTTCAAAGGATATCCAAGTTTAATAAGCGTTTACAAAATGTAAGTCAAACACGGTGCATAGCTAAAGGTAATTGGATGCGGGCAGTTATTTATGCCCGCCATACATGAGGCAGTGCAAACACGGGCAGAGCCGGGGACTAAGCGAGCTCTGGATGACTTGATGATGTTTATGTGGGTTAAGTATGCAAATAGAAGTTAAGAGAGCGTTTTGTTTATTCTTTTAATACAAATGTAGTGAAACAAACAGGTGAGAGAGACGTATAAATCGACTCTCTACGTCCGGCGCACCCTGGGCAATTCACGAGTTCTCCAAAGCGAATTGGCTAATCCTTTCTCCACGATGGCAAGTCAAAATAAAATTTGAATCGGCCATCGACACAACGAAGAAGAACAGGTTATAATAGTTGGTCGATAAGGATCGATGCTAATTTAAAAAAAAATGGGATGAGGAAAATCCAAACTTAAAAAAAGTAATTTATTTATACTAATTCGACGATTGACATAGCATGATACGACTATAATACCCAGGAGGTTATGGCAGAGGTGTATAACACCCACTTTTCACCTGTTATGTTTAGGTTCCATGGGATATGGAAAGTGCCTATTGCCATTACCCGGCACAATCTAATTTTGTGCTGCTATTGAGGATATCCGGACTGGAAGTTCACAAATGCAATTTGGCCGACCCGGGCATCTGATCTGAGACCTCGCGGCGCATACGCTAACCACTAGACTATCGAAGCAGTTCGAGTAGTAGGTACACAGATAGCTCTTATTTTAAAATTGGAGGAAGATTGAGCATATTGAAAATTGCTTAACACTCATCCCTAATACATAATCGTCGTAAGTATTTGCCGTATAAAGCTTTAATCAGTTAACACTACCATATCCCGATGACGTCACGCCATCTTCCATATAATCCTAGCTTTCCGATGGAATCGTCCGATACGTGGAGTGATTCAAGGAAGCGCGTCAATAAAACTGAAGCAGTATGTAAATGTGTGGCGCGGCGTGTTGCCCAGCGTGACGTCACACCCACTCCTGCGTATACACACCTTCAAACTCTGATACTATCGGGATAAAATGTCTCTTTCAAGTATGAGTAATCCGGATCAGTTCTAGGATATGTGATGTTTTATAACAATGCTATTATCAAACGGTAATGGTAATATCAAACGACTTAGCCCTAATCTATTAAACTCGTATTTGCATTGTTCTACCATTAAATATTTGTACGGTAAAGAGAGAATGAAAACTATAGCTTCACGTTATACTTAAGTTTCACAAGGCTGGTGAAATCGGCTCTAAATAAAGGCCAATTTTACCCGCTGGTTAAGTATTTTTTATAGTTAAATAAAAGACTTGAGTTACGTACTTTCGCATATAATGCTAGGAAGGAAGGTATCAACATTAATGCAATGTTAAACATATATACCTATTAGAGAACATGTTCAATTTGAATAATACTGCAGTTAATATAATTTCAATCCAACTGTGTCTCATCCCACGTATGGTAATGGAGACATTGGCTACATTGGTGACGACAAGCCTGTGAGCGTCGACACGCTGAGGTTATTATGCGCAAATGCACTGATTAGATAACTATACTGGAGGTAACCAGGCGATGAGATATCCTAGGATATTTGAGATCTAGAGCAAGACCTAGAAGATGATATGATTGGCCATGTACATTTACTATCAATAGCTCAGCACCAGCTATTCGCTCCGTGCACATCAGCGGCGCCACCTATACGCCGGATTATGCCGGGCTCTATCATCGCTGCTAATTTGTGGCAAAAATAAATAATAGTTAAAAAAACTAAAAAACACGCTTTTAAAGTACTTCTAACTAAAAAGTGAAAAATAATTCCTAATATACGCTGAAAAAAGCGTGGGTTGCTCGATAGACGAAAAATATGGCACACGCGCCCCATGCACGCTATTACATACATACATACATACATACCTACATACATACATACAGGTGAAGCTAATATAAGCGTGTTAATAAAAACCATCTATTTAATTGTATTTAGTAATGCAAAATTACTGTTATACCAGAATTTGAGTGAACAAAGGCTTATAAAAACATTTTTGGTTACTAAAAATACATGAGATGAGAAAAAATTATTCCATCGCGGACTTTTTTATTTAGGTATCTTACACATCCGTAGTACATTTATTTGATCTATTTCGTATGGTTTAGTCGTATGATACATTGTACATGAAATATACTAAATATTTCTTTTCTGGATCGGCCACTGCATTTCCGCATCACTTGCCAGTAATGTCAGTACCAAATCTTACTATCAAAGCGGAAAACATTTTATTATTTTAGCGTCAGATTAAAGTGAGACACCTTCGAGCTTGTTCAAAAAAAGCTATAGTACAAGATAAAATTATACTTACTACTTTATTCCTTCTATTGTGCTTGTCACTGCATCAAAACGAATTAATTTACATTTGTAAGATCTAAGATCGTGGTGCTCCTACAAGCCTACACAAAATGTGTCCTATATCGCGACAATAGCGTTCCCCGTGTCCCAGTATCTTTGAATCTATCGTCCGCATAAACAATTGTATGTCTTTTCACTTTATTTGCGAGTACAGACATAATTTAGCGAATTTAGTGCGATTGTAAAATATTTTGAAGTCGCCGTGTGGGAAGGACGTTTTATGAACATTGCATTTAATAAAATGTCTCGCATCGAAGTGCATTGAGGCTGTGTTTAGACGTGTGCAGAAATGAGATTGTTTGTTTTGGTTATGATGAATAAATTCGCCATGAATTCACTGTGAAATTTATGGGCGATTATGATTGTTATGTTTTGTATTGTATCCACTTTATCCATTTGATTCCTGAGTGCTTGCAGGTTAACCTTACTTTTAATTAAGATTCTTTGTCTTCGTATCGTCTTTATCTACCAATTTATAACCTACTCGAACACCTAAATGCGACTAACTAACAACAGTTGACATAATGATGCCCCTTATTAAAATATTCCAGACAACCAATGATTGTCCAGAATATTTCGAGAATGTTATCGTGAGAATTCAATCTTGGACTAAAACCTAGGTACAAGCAACCTGCAGGTTTCTTATTTTATCTAGATTTATGTTGAAGATGTCAGTTGCAATATTGCGTAGGCTATGGAATCGAATCGTGAAAGGTCACTCAAGGTATTTCTTTGACCCTTCTTACCTTTCACTTTCACAGCTTTGCACATTTTCTACGTGCTTCCTTTAATTCCTTATTGCCTACAATAACAGATATAACTAGATAAGGTATCAGGTAGCTAGAACATTATCAAGAAGAAATCAGTTATCAGATTTATATTTATGCGTTTTACCACAATCACATCTGTTGGTAAAAAAAATATAATTATTTTTAAGATGGTTAAGCTGTATATTAAACTAGATAATGGGTGGAATATGTAGGTATATCTTTAGGTTTTTAAATGCAATAAAGTAGATACCGTGGCTCTTTATACATATACCTAGCTACATAAACAGCTTGTTATCACCCTCACCACTATAGAACGACCATAGTTAGCAATTTTCCGCTCGATTTACCCCAAAATGTGTTCGCCCCATTACGAAAACACATCGTCATTCCGGGAACAAAGACAATTAAAAAAAAGCGGAACAGTTCTTTTTGAAACCCTGTTTGTATCAGTCTAATTAATTAGGAGCAAACAAGAACGATGATATTACTAAATGTAAATAGTAGAAAGCCGCCGTAAAATTAACTAGCTGTTGATTTACTTCATTTTCCGTTAAGTTTTTGTAAAATTGAATGAATTGAATGGGTGTCGGTTTCGACAAAGCGTTTCCTTTCTTTATGTTTCAATGAGTTTAAAATAGAAAGAAATCTGTATAGGTAAGGGTAAGATCTTTTAATTTGATGTGGATAAGCGGCATGAAAACGAAAAAATGCAAGTTATTTAGTAAATGAAGTTTAGTGGTAAAAGTCTTGTGAACGAGGCTGATGAGCAGAAGTGCCAGCAATACTATTTGGCAGCAGGTCAAAAGTTAGATTTAACCTGCCGTTTTAAGTAGTGCTTGCAATTTTGTGACGGTTTGTTAATGAGATCAGGTCCTGGAATTACTGGCACTCAAGACATCTTACAAGTAAATGTATTTATAATCTGCTTTTGTGTACCTACTTACAGTCAGGTACACATCCGACGCTACATTCTTTAACTAAGGAAAAAAAAATAAAAACATCTATATTATTTGTACCTAATTGAATGTACAAAATGTAAAGTTCGACACTAGACGAAAACTATCACAATTTTGATATGATTTTAAGGTAACGCCCTTCTGAAGTAGAGAAATATTATACTTAGGGAGGACCAGTATCTTCTGGGTTCCTTTTGTATGAAGGTAGATATCATCTGTTGTTGCTGTTGTTTTAATGAGGGCTATCGCGTATGAATTCATCACTAGGAATGCCTGTGTAGCGTAAGGTCTCTGAAATATCTAATGTCACTATTTGCGGGTTGGATATGTCGTCATTGAGTTTATAAATGTCTATAGAGGCACAGTTCCTTAGGGCGCCCGGGCGTTCTGTAGACAAACTTTTTAACACTTGTGCATAAGGCACGAATGAGAGCAAGAGAGACAGACGTATTAATGTCCCCATTTGAAATTGGAACGCATAATCCGTAGTTCATAACAAAGTTGGTTCTAAAATGTTTGTAAATCAATGTCTCTCAAGAAACTTTGATAGACCTTACCTACTTATAGTGTCGCCATCTGGTGAGACAAAAAAGGATTAGACCACAATTATGTGCTGAACTGGTATACCTTGGTAGAAAGTTAGCAACTGACAACTGCAATCGGGCACTGTTAGCAACTGCAGAAAGTTAGCACATGACAATTGCAAACTAATTTTCTTATGTGATTTTTTAATTTACCATTTGGTTAGCTAATGTAGCATCTGCGTCACGAAAAACCTCTGGCGGTCGCTTTCAAAAAATAAAAGAAGCCGTCTACCATACGCATTCTAACACTTCCTCATTTTTCAATAAGAATCAAGAACTTTTTATCGAAATGATGGCGCCGTATGTCGCACAGGCGTGGCCCTAACTTGCTAGTCAGCGTCTACCGATTACACGTGCCACGCCCTCTAGCGGCCGCCCGCGTAATCACAGCATTACTTGCAACTTTTACAACCTTTTTGTTAATAGTTTGTTGTGGTTTTGGTTTGTTCAAAATTGGTATTAATCGCTTGTTTATGTACTTAGTGATTTGTTGCAAACTGTTTATAACTTAACAATAAAGCAATGATGCTATGCGATGTAGAAGTGAATTCATGTTATATAATAATGCTTCTGATAAGTGATATCAAAATGGTATTTATTATACGTTTCATGTTAGGCTTTGCCTGCCCATATAGGACAGGTCTAATGCGATACTAGACAGTGTAGTCACTAAGTCAGCGTCTATATAGACACCGATCAGATTACGTGTCACGCCCTCTAGCGGCCGGCCATAATCAACGCGTAACTTGCAACATTTTCGATGTATGGTTTTTGTTTGATCGAAATTGGTATTACTCGGTTGTTTATATAGGTATATTTATGTTTGAGATCTTGAAATTCTGTTGTGAACTGTTCATGTGTCGCTATGCCGAAAGACAGTTTCGACGGTCGGACGGACAGTTAATTGAGCGGATTCATGTTTTGGTATTGTTGGCACGATTTCTGCAGATGCCGGAGTATGTGTGCATAGCATGTGATTAAAAAGCTTTGCGATACATAACATACCGCTTATATTTACCAGAAGGGTGTGGCAGAGGTGTTAATAACCCACACTTCACCTGTTATATTTAGGTCCCATGAGATATGGTCCATGGGTGGGCTGGGCCTACCACAATCCATCGGCCTTTAGCTTTGTGATACGTTCGACGCAATCGCCTAGTACCTACAAAATGGGTGAAAAAAAAACAATTTCGAAAATGTATATAGTTACTTTAATTTTATCTACATATAAACATGTGTGTATGATATTGCTACATCAAAGGTACTTATACTAAGAGACCAGTGCATTACAAAAACATTTACAATCAAAATAATATCCCTTTCCTTAGTCTTTGGCACATTATCTTTGAAACAAAGACTCGATTTCAACTTTCAGTTCTTTAATATTCTTAATATTACTATACAATCCTTTGTTTTATACATAGGCGGTTAATTCGCTATTCTAAGGGTATACTACTGGTATTCACTAATTGACTCTACTGTATTTTAGTAGGGTAACTTTGTTCCAAATAATAATATCGAGATGATTTTTATGTATGAAGACTTAAGTCTAATGTTAGAGAGCTAAACTGAAAGGAAACAGATCGATCAATTTACCTGATAAATACTATATATTTTATCAACATTTAACGCATACCAGTTTGAATCAATGTTTTTTTATGTTAAGTAAAATATATGTCATGAAAACCATTAGGCATAACTTCGCTCTGTACGAGTCCTAGTACAAATAAATACATAATGTTTGTATGATTTCACAGTAAAACATATGTGAAATACTTGATAAACAAAAAGTTAAAACATGCCTCCCTTACAACAAAAAAAAAATAGCATGAAGCACCAATAAAAAAAATAATCGTCGAATCCTAATATTGACTACGCAATCATACGACATATCACTAGAAGCAGGATTCTAATTAAAAATCAATCGCCAATGTATAAAACGATCAAAACAACATCAGTTGTTTGACATACAAAATGTATATTATATTTATTTTCATTATAATTTCGAATCAGTGGTAACGTAACTCTAAGAGCAAAATATAACAGCTATTTGTTCACACAAAATATAATTACTTGGCAGTATGTAACACAACGTAAAGAACATAGTATGATAGCTAAAATCTGAAGCATAAAAATTTAAGGGCCCAAGCGAAAATAATCTGTACTGCAAAAGAAAATAGAATTATTATATCATTATAACTAGATAGAAACACGTCATTAAACGACGAAATCATAATTTTTAATTAATTGCCTGAGCCCAAATAATCACATAAAATAAAACATAAACTTACTCCATTTTTTATATAATTATTGTGGTTTCATATCATAAGAAAAGTGACAAAAATCACGAGAGCACGAAGGCTAAAAATCATTACACTCAAAGTAATATTTTGCTTCAATATAGCTAAAAACGAGCCACTGCTATAAATAAATGTTTCACAGAATTAACATTTTTATTCTTAAAAATGGAGCAATGGATAAATTAATAAATTATATACGTACCTATAAAACAAAAAAAAATCATTTAAGTATTACTCACAGAACATTGTTATGATATTTAGTTTTTAATGTACTCAACGCTTCTGACATGACTATATTGAAGCAAAACTTTACTCAAATAATTGTATTTATCCAATTTAATACCAATATCGATAAATTATGAAAATACTAAACACAACACTAATAATTCGCAATATTATACATTATAATAATAATTGTGACTTATAATAATGAGAATTGACTATAACAAGAGTGACGAGAACAAAATTTAAATCTAATTAATAAAAACTATGAGTATTAAGAATTCCATATCGATTAGAATTCGGTGGTAAAATAGATATGTGATTAATATTTACAACTTTTTCTTTGATGAAGTCGATTTGATTATAGAACTGTTATTTTGGACTTTCTGGAGTGGATAATTGAAATGGATTGATAAATGGATTATCAAGAGTCGAAAAAAATAGTTTATATTTGGTTACTGCCTCGATAGTCTAGTGGCTAGCGTATGTGCCTCCCACCGCGAGGTCTTGGTTTCAATTCCTGGGTGGGGTAGTGTTATTTGTGAACTTTCCGTCTGGAAATTTACATTAGCAGCACGAGGTTGGAATAGTGCCCGGTGGAAGGCGATAGGTTCACCCTCTATCCCATGGAGCCTAATAACAGGTGAAGTGTGGGTGTTGGAAGGGCGCTGTAAACTGCCCTACCGGGCGATGAAAATAAGATGATGAATGAATAAACGAAAATAATATTAACGATAAAAATATAATAAATTATTTATAGTCTGGTGGTAAGGAAAATCTACTCACCAGTAAAACAGCCCGAAGTACCTTTCCGAGGGCAGGATCCTCCGAAGCTGGTTTCTTGCGATTGCGGTTTAATTTTTTATTTAACAAAAAAGCGGGTGAAGATAAATGGTTTAGCGGAAGCGTATGGATGATGAATCAAAGAAGAATGCGAAAAATTATAATAATATTTGACACAATGTCACTAAACTTCAGTAATTTTGAATTTTGATTTTTTATGGCGTTATGGTCTAGCAGCCAGGAAACTGCACCTCTTTCGGCAACACTCGAGCTATAAAACCTAAGAGCAGAAATCCAAACCACCAGACTGAGATAAAATAAATTATATTTGAAATAAAAATAATAGAATAATATATTATATATAATGAGTAGAGTTGCGTAACCATGCTCCCCTCTTTGCAAGATTGTAGATCTTGCAAAACAAGAGTGAAAACATTGGAAATATCATTTAACAGGCTAACAAAATAAATTCATAAAATATTTATTACCATGAACGAAACTTAAAATGAAACCTTTAAGAAAGCTATTTGCATTATATATATTTTTTAAAAATTAAAAAACATTGCATTAAAATTAAAGAATTAACTAGAAAACATAATGAGAAAATCATTGTGTAGGCAATGGGTATAATTTAACTACAGGACGTTTGAACGTCCCGAACCTAGTCTTTACCATCGCGACACGAGTTATATTATCTGACCCCGGATAAATGTCAGTTATGACTCCTAGTGGCCAATTTAAAGGTGGAGAATCATCTTGTCCCACAAGAACGATCTTACCCACTTGAACCGGATTATCGGGCGTAGCCCATTTCAATCTGACTTGCAATGTATGCAAGTATTCTAGGCGCCACTTTTTCCAGAAAGATTGGACCATATGATCGAGTAATTTTTTGCGTTGAACAAGACTAGTGTCTGTTACATTTGCAGCTGGTAAATATTGTAAAGGAGAAGACATTAAGAAATGCGCAGGAGTGATAACCTCAGGGTGAGGATCTGACGATACGACATTTAGTGGTCGCGAATTCATCACGCACTCTATCTGCACCAACACAGTTAGCATCTCTTCATAAGTCAGAAGTTGACTTCCAATGACTCTATACAGATGGGTCTTCAAACTTTTTATATTTGATTCCCACATAGCTCCAAAATGAGGAGCTCTAGGTGGAATCATTTTCCACTGTATACGATGGTGGATAAGTTCAGGTCTTAGAACCTTATTCAATTCGTCGAGCTGAGATTTCGCTCCGACGAAATTTGTACCGTTGTCTGAATATAGACAAGATACTGGACCACGTCTAGCTATAAAGCGTTTGAACGCAGCTAAATACGAATCTGACGTTAAATCAGACACCAATTCAATATGTATGGCCTTAGTGACAAGGCATACAAAAAGACAAATATAAGCTTTCTGCGAATGCTGACCTCTCCTACGAGCCAAAGTAATACGAAGCGGACCAGCATAATCTACTCCGGTGTGAGTAAAGGCTTTGGCTTCATGAATTCGATAAGGAGGAAGATCAGCCATTTTAGGCGTAGGATGAGACGGGTTAACACGAAAACAAGAATTACATTGTCTCACCTTTGCTCGCACAACAGTTCTAGCATCTAATATCCAGAAACGTTGACGCAAAATTGACATTAATAAGCCTGCTCCAGTATGACAATTTAAAACATGATAATGCCTGATAATAAGGTCAACAACATGATCATGTTTTGGAAGCAGAACTGGATGTTTTACTTCGAATGGCAAATCCGATTTAGAAAGACGTCCTCCAATTCGAAGTAAGCCTTCTTCATCAATAAAAGCTGATAAATTGCGCAACTTTTTTGAGGGCAATTTATGTTTTTGAAGAAGAGCAATATCTTCAGAAAAGTGCACAATTTGCACGGAATGAACTATCGCCTTTTCAGCAATAATCAAATCCGATATATCATTAATCGAGGAAATTCTTTTTATAAATTTAAAAACATACATGACAGCTTTCAAAAGCTTATCCCAAGAAGATAAGCGTTGGGATAATTTATAGAGTACCGATACCGGAGCGTCATGATGCTCTGTCGTAGCGGTAAAAGTATTGGCTTTCTGTTCAGGCATTTCATAACCTTCAGTAGGTGAAAAAGATTTAACCGGCCACTCTGAAGTAGGTTGACACATCCAATCAGGGCCATTCCACCACAAGTTATGGCTGACTATTTGTGATGGGAGTAAACCTCGAGAAAGGCAATCACTTGGATTTTCTATTCCAGCAACATGATAGAAGTGTCGTGAAGCGAGATTTTCTTGACATTGCGCCACGCGGTTGCTCACGAAGACAGACCATCGATGAGGAGAAGAATGAATCCAAGAAAGAGCTATGGTCGAATCAGAGAAAGCATAAATCTCTGCTACATGGGCACGATCACGATACGTTTCATGCACAATTTTTATTAATTTAGCCATTAAAAGCGCAGCACACAATTCAAGTCGCGCTAGCGTCGTCACTTTAGTTGGAGAAACTTTAGACTTCGCACATAAAAGTCGGACCATTATACCGGTCGCATCAGTGATGTGTAAATACACGACTGAACCGTAACCATTCATACTCGCGTCTGCAAAGGCTACGATATTAACAGTGCAGTCACTTGACACACCGATATGACGCGGAATTTTAAGAGTTGTTAACAAAGACAATTCTTGTATAAGAGCGGTAAAACGACGGATCACACTCTCTGGCGGAGTATCATCCCAGCCAATATTAGCCAACCAAAGTTCTTTGATTAACAATTTGGCATACAAAATTACGGGGGCTACTAAACCTAAAACATCAAATAAACGAGCCACCACAGACAATATAGTTCTCTTAGTACATTTATCACTAACATGAGACGCGGTAAAAAAGAAATTGTCCTCTCTAGGTTCCCATGAGAGACCTAAAATCTTCAATGCAATCGGACTATCCTGAGTAAAATCCACCGAACCACGATGTGAAACGGGTAAACTCTCTAGTAAGTTCGCACAATTGCTCGACCATTTCACTAATTCAAAGGCACCAGCCTGGAATAAAGAGATCAATTCTCGAGCCAGACGGGTGGCTGTTTCAGAATCAGGTAATGAGTGAACCAAATCGTCCATATACAATTTAGTTCTAGCAATCTTAGCGGCTTCAGGGAATTGAGGAGACATGTCCACTGCCAGCTGTCGCACAGTGCGCATAGCTAGAAACGGACTCGATTTCAACCCAAACGGAAGACGTTTGAACTGAAATGTTTTTACTGAATCATTTTCATTAAAACGAAACAGTATTCGCAAATACTTTTGTTGATCATTATTAACACCAATCTGTAAATACATTTGCTTAATATCAGCGGTAATGGCTACAGGAAATAATCTGAAGTCAAGTAAGAGTAGAAATAAATCGGTCTGTAAATTAGGCCCTGTATACAACAGATCATTCAAAGAAAGACCAGTATGAGTTTTGGCACTCGCATCCAGTACAATGCGTGGCATAGGCTTGTCCGGGCGTACAACAGCATGATGAGGTATATAATATCCATCATCAGTGACTTCGGATGCCGAAACTTCAGAAAGACAACCAATCGAAATATAGTCCTTTATAACAGTATTATAATTTTCTCTTAAACTAGGCACCTGATTGAATTTTCTCTCTAAAGTCATAAGTCGCCGGAGAGCATTACAACGAGAATTGCCTAACTCATTCGGGTTTCGACAGAAGGGTAAGGTCACAGTATATCGACCATCTCCATTGCGTATCACAGATGAAGAATAAAGATTCTCACACTCTGTTTCTTCTGGACTTAAAAATTCTTTATAAGGTATTTCCTCTAACTCCCAAAATTTCTGGACTAAGTCATTAAGAGCCAAAGCTGAGAAAGAACTAGAATAAGTCTGTTTGCGTGGATAATCGCCCATCAACACATAACCAAAGGCGGTTAACAAAGCGGGAGGTGCACGATTACCCGACTCTACTCTATTTCCCAAATAAATGTATGGAAATAGCTGAGCACCCAACACTAAATCAATATTGCCTGGGATATTCCAAGTCAAATCAGCTAAAGGTATGCTGTCCAGGTATCCCATATTAGACTTTTCGATAAAGTGCGTAGGCATCTGATCAGTGACACAATCAACAACAAGTGCCTGTATATTATATTTATTTTCTAGATAAACACGAGATTGAATTTGAATATTCACATAACCATGTATTGGTCGAGAGCTCAGACCGACACCCTTTACGTAAGAATTGGTTAATGGAATTATAGTGAGATTAAGTAATTTACAGCATTCCACTGTAACTAAATTATTTTGAGAACCATTGTCAATCAAACAACGAATTATTACTTTACGGTTACTATTATTATTAGCAACTGCGTACACTTGAGCAGTAGAGAGCAAAATATTAGAATTAGGCCTCACATTAACGCTCAAAGAAACGGAAGCATTAGCAGGCGGCATATTAGTACTAAAATTATGTACGGGAACTGACGGCATAGAGCGCAACGGCAACGGAGCGGAGACATGAGCGGAGGCTTGCGCACCATCATATTCGTTGATATTATTATGATTGATACACTGAGAATCGGCGGTAAGAATTTGTGCTGCATGTGTATGAGAATTATTATTTTTCTCATCAAAATGCAGAATAGTATGGTGACGTTTCTTACAAAGCCCGCAAAGAGAAGCCGACTTACAATTCAAAGCGGTATGGGAAGTGCTTAAGCAATTTACGCACCCGTGTTTTGATTTTATAAATTCGAATCTCTTTTGTGGGCCGCATTGACTTTTAAATTGTACACATTTGTACAATTGCATATGGTCAGATTTTTGACAGTAAGCGCAAGTGCTTGGAACGGCGGTCGACACATCGTCATTCTGGGCCACGAACGCCTTATAAGTAGAGTTTGTGCGTGAAGATGACCCCGACGAGGTTGTCTGTTTATTTGCACTACTTTGCGTACGAGGATTTAAGATCGGTCCCGAAGAATTACATCTACTCAAGATCTTGCTTTGGTCCCGTACAAATGCAATAAAATCTTCAGAAATAGGTATTTCTTTATCTCTCACGGACAGCTCGAAAGCCTGAGCGGTTTGTGAATCAACTTTACGTAATGCACAATGTAGTAAGGTAAAATCTGTTAAATTTTTTATTTCAAGTTGTTTCAAAGCTGCAATGGAGGCAGAGTATTTGTCAATAAAAGTGCCAAGACTACTAGCAGAATTGTTACAAGGTTTCAGATCTAAAATATTATTTAAATAATGAATCCCTAACGCTCTTTTGTCCTGATACTTATTTACCAGACTATTCCATAAAATGGAATAAGTTTCAGACGTCGGAACAATACCAGCGGTAATTTTCAAGGCGTTATGAGTCAATTTACCTATCAAATACTGCACACGTTGCGAGTCAGAGAGATTTTCATTATTGTGAATATTGGCCTTAAAAGATTCATAAAATATAGGCCATTTTTCTGTACTGCCGTCAAAACTTGGTAATTCAATAGGCGGCAATTTAATATAATTTCCACTCGAATGCGATGGCGAAAAAGCAGCCTTATCAGACCCTGAACTGATCCTATTCCGACTTCTTTTGATACGGGCATACAAATCCTCAAATGATAGCAACGAAGAATAGTCAGGGACCGAATTCGGGCGCTGAGTCAAAACCAAATCATTAATCCGATCGATAATATTCTCGAACTTAGAACGTAAGTCGTCTATTGTTTCAGACTCGATCATGAATTGCTCATTTGATCTCGAGTCAAAGGAAGAAATATTTACTGCTAAATTATACGCGCGATTAACTCTCTCAAAGATGACATCTCTTTTTCCATACAGTATGGATAGTTGACGCACAATTTCAATCTCGTCAGCTGAGGTAGCCATCTTGATAGATTTAATGTAAAAAGAATATTAATACCTATTTAAAGTACGTAAGTTCAATGCCTATTGTTCGTAGGAGCAATACCTAACAAATATTACATAAACATACGAGCAATAAACATAAATAGGTGCGAAAAAACAAAAATATACATGAAATTATTAATATTTAATGCTGGAAACAATTTATCCTGCTCGACTGAAGGACCATAATATGGAAGGGCGCTGTAAACTGCCCTACCGGGCGATGAAAATAAGATGATGAATGAATAAACGAAAATAATATTAACGATAAAAATATAATAAATTATTTATAGTCTGGTGGTAAGGAAAATCTACTCACCAGTAAAACAGCCCGAAGTACCTTTCCGAGGGCAGGATCCTCCGAAGCTGGTTTCTTGCGATTGCGGTTTAATTTTTTATTTAACAAAAAAGCGGGTGAAGATAAATGGTTTAGCGGAAGCGTATGGATGATGAATCAAAGAAGAATGCGAAAAATTATAATAATATTTGACACAATGTCACTAAACTTCAGTAATTTTGAATTTTGATTTTTTATGGCGTTATGGTCTAGCAGCCAGGAAACTGCACCTCTTTCGGCAACACTCGAACTATAAAACCTAAGAGCAGAAATCCAAACCACCAGACTGAGATAAAATAAATTATATTTGAAATAAAAATAATAGAATAATATATTATATATAATGAGTAGAGTTGCGTAACCAGGTGTTGTACACTTTTGCCGCAACCTTCTGGATAAAATAGGCGTGATGTTATGTGCTTACTAACTGCAGTTAATTTTTTTACTTTTGAACAGATGATGATTTGTTTTGTAAAATGACTTAAATGGCTACATACATATAGGATGATTGTGGCTTTATTGGAGATGGAACATTATCAATATGACGACTAAATGATCTAAATATATGACAATTCGCATGACAATTTCCATGTAGAAGATACAAAATATAACATCTTTAATTCCTTACTTAATTCACTGCACACAAGTATACATTAAAGTCTATTAAGAATGAAAACTGTATTAATTTTAAAATTTTCTAACCAATTCCTAAAATTCGAAAGCCGCTCTAAAACGACGTTTTATTTATCCTAAAGTGCTTCCAGGTTAATTGTGCCAGTAATCAATTAAAACTAGTCTGAAAGCACTCGAAATCAGGCAACTATTTTTTTTCTTTTTACTAAGGCAATAGGTAAACTGGAATCTTCTATTGGTATCTATGGCTTACTGTTACACTTTGACCCCTAGCGGAGAATGGAGGAACTATTATAATCATATTTTTATTAAAACTGACGTGAGTTTGTAACATTATTCAAATTATGAAATACGGGTGTAACTCACGTCATGTTGGTCTATTTAGTCGACCGCGGTTTCGCCTATACTATACTTTTAGGCATTTTCAAGAAAGTGCTGTCACTAAATAGCCGGCATAACATGAGTAACACCCGTATTTCATAATTTGAATAATATTATAATTATTAAATCATTCAATCAAATATTTATAACTGAAAAATATATGAGACCGGCAGGACCTGCGACCTTACTGCACACCGGGCAGCCGCTTTAGCCATCCAGCTACGATCGCCTCTTACCAGAACCCTAAGTTTCTCAACTGTATGATACGTCATTTCGTGACGTCACGTTCATCCATTTGTTCCTATCGAACAAGTTACCAACGCCGACTGCGCGGCGGCGCAGTCGGCGCCAGTAGTCGGCGAAAACATTGGTACCAGAGAGCACGCACGCTTTACGCCCCTTCTTTTTTCACACGCTTGCACGAACGAAAGCTCAAACTATTCTCTTATTGAAGTTCCATCCTACAATTTACATGTAGAATACAAAGCAGCAGGTGCAAATCCTGCCGGTCCTATATCTTTTTCAACTGTTTCTTAGTATAAGCATAGCTAAATGCTATAAAAATAATCAATTAGCAGTTTACAACTGAAGACTCAAATCATTCTTATCAATATCATCCCCTTTTCGTTTCTACCGTCTCGTATATTAAACAATCCCTTTATAGTTAAGTATTTTGGCCGTGCTTTATATTGGCAAACAATTTTTTACATACAAAAAGACGCGCGGGCGGCTCGTAGTATACAAAATGCTGCTAATTTCTTAAGAATCCCGGTGTTCGTCTACCAACAGATCTCTGTCTTGCAAAGTGACACAGATTGACTGTTAAAATAACATAATAGCTTATACTATTCGCTACTACCTACTTGTAGAAATCACTAAAGACACGCGCACAGCCAAAAATATGGTACAATGACGACTGGTGGTCGCCATTGTGTATACTTTGTGTATAGTGGCAGTACCAGTAGGCAACCGTTTGTATTTACTAGAGATGGTTATTAGTATACTAGATTACACTAGAGGCCGGATGGATAACTCAGTCCACGCCTGCAACGCTAAGGGGTGGGGAGAGTGA
Organism: Hypena proboscidalis; assembly: GCA_905147285.1. Taxonomy (NCBI): domain Eukaryota; kingdom Metazoa; phylum Arthropoda; class Insecta; order Lepidoptera; family Erebidae; genus Hypena; species Hypena proboscidalis. The sequence goes on along the minus strand of LR990130.1, from coordinate 18,486,062 downwards.
CGAAAAGGACAGTCACAATGAAATGATTATAAGCTTGAGGAATAACTACGTACCTACTACAAAGCTAAATTCCCTTTAAGTGCTGGGACCCACCCGATAGACCGAGGATAATGTTAGAAGGATTTGATGGACATCGATGACGTCATCACTCTCAACTATAAATGTGCGACACGCTTCTCCTTTGAACGACCTCCCTAAGGCGGCTTGCGAGGAATGGCTTATCTCGCCGACTGCAATCGACCGATTTGCACTAACATAATACGTATGATTTAATTATCAATTGATTAATAAATGAAAGCAGAATAAAGGATAACAATCAATTGTGATACTTAATTATAGCGAATGAAGAATTTAGCTAACATTTACAGAGTGGAAACAATTTGTTTTACTAATTCATTGGACCAACAGTACATTTAGTATTGCTCGTATTAAAAGCTAACACTTATAAGGCCCGTGTTCAGTTCTAGATTCAGACTATAGACGCCAATTCGCTAACACACTTAGAACTTACTTCGGAGAAAGATGGATGGTACAGCGGCGAGCAAATTCTTATTGAAATCTTTGATCATCTGTTAGGCATTCGTGATGAACAAAAAAATCTAAGTTTACCTTTGACTCTACATAAATACTTTCCTCCGGCGCTCCTTGACTCTTAATAGCTAAGGTGATCAGGTGCCACTAAACGTCATAGTTTTTAAAGAAAACCTGCGGCCCTCTCTTGTCTTCTGACATGAAAAACACTAAAGTACCAGTGCCTAGTTATTAAAGAAAATATTTCTGAAAGTCGGCGCCTGCGGCGCTCTCCTTCTGTAGAGCCAACTCAAGTGCCACTTCGTATTTAAAAAGAAAGTATTTTAAAAATTCGGATGTCTGTGGCATGTTCATACACGCAGCGTGCATTATTATTTAAGGATGGCAGACCTCCTCCCAAAGTGGCGGCAACTAGTGCCGTAAATAAGAACGAGAGCCTTATTTCAAAGATTCTTTTATTTCAGAGAATTTTATTTCAAAGATTTAAAATAAAATTCTTATTTTCATAGGCTTTTCTAAATCCTCCATATCCTTTATTTAGTGACCTTTTATTATTTTGACGATGCCTTCGGATGATTTCCATCAACTTATGTAGATATTTTGCTCGCCACTGAATAGAATGAGGCACTTGGAATAAATGACGTCATAAAAATTGACTAATTACGCGGCCTAATCAACTTGTGTAAATGTATCGTAGAAAATTCACTAGTAAATTCGTGGTTTGTGCATTCTGTTTAAGCACCTTATTGTGATGATGATATTACTACAGTGCTCTTACAAGTTTATGTTGAATTTTGCTTAGCATTTATGCGCAGTCATAGTAGCTTTACTGTAACAAGCTGCCTTTTTTTTTAATCAAACATGTAAGAATTTTGTGCAGTTATTAAGAATTGACAAATGGGTGTTTCGTTCTAGTCAGTAAAAACTCTTTAGTATTTAACTTAATGAAAAATTAAAAAGGCTTGTTTCTACGGTCAAAATTTTTTCATTATTCGCGAAAAAATGTCTGGAATTTGTTTGGAATTCCTCTAGCGCTAAAGGTGTATCCGACCTAGAACGAAGAATGAAGATCATTTGTTTATTGATTCTTTTAAACGTGTACCATAGATTGTCACAAGTTTCCAAGCATTACTAGCCATTTGAATATGGTAAACGCACTAATAATTTTGCATCACTCTACATGATATTCTTATATACTTCTTGTTACAGTAAAGCATGTAACGTCTGCTAGAGCGATGATTGTTGACAGTGCTCCAAATTATACCATAAAAGTACATGATATTATTCAGTAGATAGTATTATACAAAAGATGTTAATACTTTAGTTTAGAAATAGAAAGGCTTATTGTAAAATCGCACTTTCATTCATTCCCTTGATTCAATTCGCTCATGTAATATTTTATTCCTATGTAATGTATAGAACTTGGTTTTCCAGATAGCTCGTACATTAATTGAAATAGAGCTATTGGAGAATCTAGTGTTGATAAATGCGTAATCTACGATTTGAACGTTTCGTAAAATGTACGTGTTGAACATACATTTTTCATTCATCTGACAAAGCGCAGCTTTGCACTGCGCTTGCGTACGACTCAGAACTGATACCAGAAGTTAACAGGAGCGAGTAATGTACTGAACTGTATTATAATGTTTGAATCAAGAATATGTGCGCAAGCGCAGCTTCTTCTCGAAGACTTCGAATATCCATAATTAAATTACACAAAACGACACATTGGTTCGATAACTAGTTATCATTGTCTTTAGTTCAGTAGCCCAGACTCGAGCAAGATGGCGCTGGTTGGATGACGTAATCCAACATTGCAAATCACACGTCTCTTGTAAGACACTAGGTCGTCCTTTACAGCAGCAGCTGTGACTCGGGCGCGAGCGTGAGTCTGCGCTAGGAGGGCGAGGCGGCGGCGGGGGCGGGGGGCGCGGCGCGGGGCGAGGCGCGGCGCCGCAGCAGCTCCGTCACGGTGATGGCCACCTGCACCGTGCCCTTGCCCTCCAGCACGTCCGCCGCGCAGCACATGAGTTTCTGAAAGAGATTAGTCAAGTAAGCTTTTTTATGGTAATATTTTGTATTCTTGCGGTGTGCACGATCCTTCTACAAAAATATCTCAAAACAACAAGCATAGGTATGCATTCAAACCCCTCCTCATTTATACCACCGTAGACCGCATCATCACTTACCATTAGGTGAGATCGTGGCAGTGGCGTAACTATACCATCGTGGGCCCGTGGCAAAAATATTGTATATCTACTCTATAAAAAATCGTTACGTTAAAGCCGCTTATTACTATTGATTTTACTACTGGAATGCAAATTTATTTAACCTTAGAATGCCAGATTTTTAAACAGAAAAAATTGTCTTTCGCGATTTACTATGTTACCCTGCTGCGTTATCGTGCCCTTATCTATTCCAATACTTTTACAATGTCTCGGTCAACAATTTTCAATTATTAGATGAATGCATGGATTGGATGCAATTATTGGATGGTGCATGAAAGGAGCCTCCCCGAGTGACGTACACAACGATCTCCTACGTCCGGCGCACCCTGGGCAATTCGCGAGTTCTCCAAAACGAATTGACTAATCCTTTCACCACGATGGCTAGTCAAAATAAAATTTGACTCAGCCATCGACACGACGAAGAAGATTTAAATCTTTGTTTTTTGAAAAATTATGTTTAGTTACTTCCGAGGTTGTGGCATCTTGAGCCCGGAGGCCTCCTCAGGCTGGGGGCCACTCCTGCCACCCTATAGCTACGCCACTGGATCGTCCACACTGTCAACCAAGATAAACCAGGCACCTGAATATAGCCATCGCTATACGAAATGTACACTTTCTTTATTACAACCATGCCGTGGTCAGTCAGTTTGTCATTTGTGGTATAGTTCTTGCATTTCACAAGGGAAGTTCGATTGACAATCGGCTTTGCTTGTAGCTTTCGTGAACTTGCACAAAGAAATGTGCGTATTACACAGAGCTCGTCAAATCATTATCAAATCATTGGTCTTTTCTTACATTTGATCTCATACACACACAATGACATAAAGTGTACAAATTCGAGTAAAGCCGTACTGCCTTCACAAACTGTAAGAACTATAACAATTATTTAACAATGGGGATAAGGTGTTATAAAAAAACGCGAAAAATGCCAATAAGAAATTTATTTCTTTAAAGTAGTTGAAACATTGTAAGTACATACAAAAAAGTACATTTCAAACAGCGCTCTATTATAAAATTATAACTAATAGCCAAATATATTTCGAAAACCTTCATATATTATAGTAAAATAATGAAATGAAATCTAATGAAAGTGCACTATGTGAAAAATGCGTGTTGTATAAATGCAAATTACATCTAGAGTAATACTGGACTTTAGTACATAATATTCGAAACAAAATGAACAAACAATCAAATGAGAATGTTCTTATATTCAATGGAATTAGACAAGACTGGTTTTAATATCCATGTTGTGTACGTACAGTGAGCCAAGCAATTCGGTTTGCAAGGCAAAATCTTCTACCCCATAGTGAAAACTGACTGCAATAGATATGCTCTTGTGAATTACATATTGCATAAGTGTAATATACCCGCTATAGAGATTACATATCCGAATAGCGGCTCACTTATCTAAATGGTGCAGTAAGTCTTTACTATGAATTAGAAGTTTTAGCCCACTGTACATTGGCAAGAATTATTTGAGCAGAAAACAATAAATCTGTTAGCAACTCAATTAAATCTTGACATACAAAAGTATAAATAAAGGTATGAACACTGCTATTTTTGCATTAAAATTAAAATGTTTCACAATAGTTAAATTACAAACAGTAGCAGTTGATTTTTTTTAAAATCATAATAATCACAACACACACATTCTAACAATGCTGCCATCACACAACCTAAAACAAACCATAGACTCAATATTAAAATAATCAGTGTTGCCAACTTCAGAAAAAATTATTTAAAAAGTTTATTAAAACCAGTCGCTATAAACTACATAAATAAGTACCCAAGCACCACAAGCTAATAAATATATGTACGCTATAAGCTTTTAAATAATATATTAAACATCTATTTATATCTCTTAATAATTATTAGCATTGTACTTGCGACTTTAAAGCTCAAAAAGTAATAATGTTATGAAGCGTAGAAATTAAAGACCACACATATACAAAAAGGTTTCGTACAAAATGATGTCTACTTTAGGATTTTTTATTATTTGACATAAATACTTTTTCATTTTGTCTGATATAACGACACCGAACCACGGTTGAAAAAATGTAATACTTTATTGTGCGGTAAATTTTATAGGTATTTTATCTAATATATATTACGTTTATTTCAGGTTTGGCTTTAAAAAAGAATGGTTTATTATCAAGTTTAGGAACCAACTGAGAAACATTTCCCAAACATCTTGGAAATAAAGGGAGAACAGATTAATATTTTGCTTACGTATATTGTATGCCAAATAACAAAAACAAATAAAATTTAGAACATGTTTTAAAATGGTTAGGTATTAAATAGTTTAAGTCATAGAAAACGGAAGCTACAGTCTTTATCAACACATCTTTGGAATGATTACAATATAATATTAAACTTTCTTCATATATATTTTACGAATACTTTGCACTTGTCTTCATAATGTCGTATATGATTGCATAAAATCATACATAAAATATAAATATACTTTATACTGCTCTTATTGGCATCCATTTACTGCTTGGCTTCATAAGGTATCTGTTGATTAGTTTTGTAAATTGTCTTTTATATCTTTCATAAAATTGTTAGGTAAAAAGCCTCGAAATCCTAACTATCACTACTTGCTACCAATGTATTCTTACCTATGAGACAGTTCGCATTACGTAGAATTGTCTTTTTTAATATCTAATTCCTTCTCTTAAAACCGTATAACTGAATTAAAGAAATCAACCTATACCTATGCTTGCGTCTCGCTCTCTCTCTACATAGCCTCTTCAATATTTAAGTCTGTCATAATAGTTTGTGTATTTTTAATGCTTTTCTCAAACGTTATTCTACCTGATAACATTCCAAAATGTTAATCCTCTAAGATATTTTTATTTTAGTTGTCTATGGGCTTGTGCTTCTCAAAATGCTTGGTCATTTTAAATTCGACCACAATGTTTTTACTGACGCACCTGCCCACACCCACACCCAAATCTGCATGTGATACTTTGCCTAGCTGATATACACACTACCCTAGATTGCCGCATAAATCCTATTTAAAATTCCATTTACCCAATTCTCCATTGTCACTACGCAATACGCAACTGTCCCTTTTACTTACAGAATAATAAACCTTAAGGACATTTTAATCTTAGAGACCAGGACACAGAAAACAATATCATGTTTTGATTGGTTCATTTAAAAGTCTTGTCATCGCGACAACCAATCAGAACTCGACAGTAATAAAAGCATTTTAGGGTCCAAACTGTTTTAGAATAACGACATACAATTTCGTAATTATTGTGGGACAGATATAGAAGTACCTCGGACAGGACAAATTTGGTCTCCTAATATGACTTGAAACAGACAAAGCGTCTTAAGGTTTAATACTCTGTTTTTCCTAATTCATACGACATACCGCGACAATAGCTTTTGCATTAATAATACAATAACGATATGATGTTTCGATTAAGGCATACAATTCTTATTTAATAAGAAATATCGATAAACAGCTAAGCTACGAAGGTTAACCGATTATCGTATAATATAATAGATAATACATACGTTTCCATTTCTCATTATAATACTTCATGCACCAATGTTTTACGAGTTTGTATTTATTGTACTTTAATTTTGATAGAGCTGGCTTGTTATGTTATTTGACCATACTTAAATAAAAATTCATCATTTTGATATACTATTATAGCAAACTTCAAAATTATCTATGAAAGTAATCTCTCCTAGCCTTAAAATTCTTCTCTTCCAAGGAAAAGTAAGATTTTAACTTAACCTTGACGATAGATTATATTAGCTACGGCAGACTCAATTTACTGGACTATCGATCGATATATTTTTTTTTTCAGAGTTAAAACTCTTAAAAAAAATATATCTATCGAAAGTTCTAAAATTGCTAAAAGTGCTCTCTTAAAAGAGAGCAATTTTAGCAAAGTGTTGTTGAATTCCTCAAATCAAATAACATATCACGCCAATATTTAAAAATGACTGAAAACCATACATTTCAATCAGCAATTCCTTTTATCTCTTCACTTATATACGATGTCTATTAGCACACTTATTTCATCCATAAGAAAGTATAAGGCACAAGCCACACTGGATTGGGGACGACGAGACGAGTAGTCAGTTACATAGAGTATTAAACTGTATCTCTTTTATCATTAAGAATACTGATTACTCACGTTATTTTAGCCGGCGATATCTCTTCTCGTCTTCACCTCATGTCGGTTTTAATAATGTATCTTTATTACTACAATATTGTTATAATTGTCTGCACGTGTGGTGTAGTGGTTTAAGCGGTCTCCTCGCCGCTCTCCACTACACTGGTGTTGTGGGTTCGATCCCTACGTGGGACAAATCTTTGTGGGTTTCGCAATGATTTGTTCTGAGACTGGATGAGCTTGTGTGAATGTGTGTATTTGGCTTTGTCATTGGGACCATTGGATAGTGTAATTGCTTCTGGTGTTCTATCTAATGTAAAAAAAATATTTATAATTTATATGTACATAATACAAAGTACGAGCATTACAAAGTCACGTCAGACGGGACGTCGGAGTGCTCGGGGCGCCGCCGCGGTGTCAAGCATTACGGTGCTTTATAATAATGTAGATAATGTTTATAATTCTGTAACATGCTACTCGTCTCGTCGCGGCCAATCCAGTGTAGCTGTGCCTAAGTGTCCATTCTATCTATGCGTGTATACTATCGTAATTTGGTGCAAAAAGACTACCTAACCGTGTGGTTATTACGCGTAAGAGTTGCATTAATCTGGCATTTATTAACACAAATACGTATAAAAAGAATCTTAAATTATATTACACTACATAGCGAAACACTCAACACAACAAAACACTTGAGATCTCTGGAATAAATGTTTTTGCAGACTGTAGTATTGAATCATTTATTTAAATATGTATTTATTTTCCTACTTCACTAGTTTTCAGAACATTTTTTTTTGTTTAAAAAAAATATTTTATAACCCTCTTTAGCAAAGCTTAATTCGCTTTTGTTAGGAGGAAGTTCACGTCCGTGGTGTAATGGCCTAGATTCGAACACACGACCTCTCGATCGTAAGACCGATACCTTATCCATTGCGCCACGGCCGCTTTTTAACGAACTTTCTAATTCGTCTCATAAAATCGCTGTTTACTTTACTATGTAACTAATATTATTTCATAAGATAGGCGATTCAAAACATTCTCTTTCTTTTCGAATAACTGGGATCACTCAAAAACTACAATCCACAAAACTTGTTACAAAAATCAATCAAACACGCAAAAAACAGTCGACAATAGCAACCAATAAACTCTATACTAAACAATTGGCAAAAAATGTAAAATAATAAAAAAAAACCTAATTAAAATTTAAATGCCTCCAATCGGAATGAAATCAACAAGTGGAATATACCAATTAAATACAAAACTATAAGATTTAACAAACAAATTTACTGCAACCCCATGTCTTTTTAAAACAAGAAATAATAAATTCCGTGTGTAAATGCTTATCAATAAGGTCCAATTCCAACTTAATGTTATTATTGAGAATACGGGTTACTCACGTTATTTTAGCCGGGATATGCCGACTAGTTTCGAATCTAGTACGTAGGTTCATCAACTGGGCGTTTCGTCACCGTCGCGCGAGATTCTAGACTAGATTCTAAACTAGTCGGCATATCCCGGCTAAAATAACGTGAGTAACCCGTATTCTCAATAATAATGTCTTCACCTCACGTCGGTTTTAATAATATTAGACTTAATGTTATCGTTCTTAAAAAAAACTAGCCTCAAAATTCGATCTCAGACCACGATCACAGTCAGACTGTGTAAAGGCAATCAGGTTAATAGACCAAATGTAAACGAATCTTAATGTAGCGATGTGTGTAGTGTTTGAATAGACAACCTACCCTTTAAATACAGATTTTTATCTTAGAAAGAAATATAGCAATTAACGTTTTCTTAATTACTGTATCATTTTATGTCCTGATAAACTATTTATTATAGTATGCTAAGAAACAGAAATAAATATGAGACGGCAGGTTTTGAACTTGCTACTTTCTGCACACCGGGCAACCATCATCCATAATTTTTCAACTGTTTCTTAGTATAATTTGCTAAGCAATAGCTAATGCTATAAAAATTATCAATAAGAATCGAATTTATCATCCAATTTATTTATACATCGCCAGCTGGTTTTTCGACATTGGTAGGTTGACTATTTAAACTATATAGATTGAACGTTTACTGAATGTGTAATTGTTAAATACATTGACCTGTGGTCAAACAGATATTCAATACACATCTAATTAGTTAAGTTTACAAAGGATACATAATTAGTAAAATGGTGGACACAAAGAATGTGCCAAGACACAGACAAGTAAAGAAAACTCTTTTCTCATCTTCCTTAGTAGCATTCTCTGTAGAAATCACAGTGTTAAGGTTATTCTGAATGTCGAGATTCATTTTACCCCTGTCATATCTTTCAGCGTCAATCTCTTCCTGTCTCAATTCTAAAGGAAAATCCACTTCATCAGTATCGTATATTTCCAAATTGTCACTCTTTAATATGTGATCTTCTTTACAAAAAGGCGTCACGAATTGGACTCTATTAGTCTGGTAATAGGGTCCTCTGTTCCTGAGCTCGCTACCGTTGATGGGAGAGTAGTGTGCGGTGAGATCCGTGTTGTTGTTTTCACAGTTGAGTTGGAACTCCTCGGATTCGTCGATTGTGTAGTGTTGGTTGTTCTCAGCGAACGTGTTGAAGTTGCTGATGAATCGCTCCTCGGAGTATCTCCTTAGCTGCCGTTGGTAGTAGTTGACTTCGAGGGACTCGAGGTCGTCACGGTCGTAGTACTGGCTGTCGTGCGTGAGCGTGTGTGTGAGAGAGTCGCAGTGGGCGGCGTGTGTGAGCAGAGCGGTCACTGCGCGAGCGATAGACAAGATGGCGGAGTCCCCGCGGGCGTCCGGTCGGTTCCCCAGTATGTCTTCGGGCGAGCAGAGGACCTCCTGCAACACACGCCACCCATCTCTTAGATTCACATTATTGTTATTTCTGTAGCTCGTCAAAGGATATACAACACCCTGCAACACTCAAAACGACACGCGACTCCAAGATTTTTTAACTTCGATTGACGGTATTTTAAGTCACTTTCTTAAATATTATCACTTTGTAATCACTTCACAGAAGAGATGGTAAATGAATTATGGGAGCACGAATGACAACAAAACGCACGAATGATTACAATAAATTAAATTATAAATAAAAAGACTACATAGTAGATGGACCATCCAATAATAATATCGGCGATTGTCTTCGAGAGTGTGAGCCGGTAGCGTATAAAAAAATTGGGTTAAAATAAATGTAAAAAAATCGTCAATCACCAATACTAAAACAAGATAGTATCTAGTTTTAATTTTCAATTTAAGTAATACTTTTGGTCAACTCACCTCTTCTACGCCAATTTTTCGACACGCCTCTAAGAAGTTGTCCACATTTCTTCTACACCTCGCCATTGTCAGCTTAGGCTGAAAAATAAACACAACAATAAGAAATTAATAAAAGTTTTTTCATTCAGTATATCTCAACGGCGAAGCAACTCAATAATAATTAATAGCATTGAATCGAGTCACCGTAAGTCGATTTGAGCCAAGGTTTCTTGTGACTAAAGAGTTCCTTCTTAGATTCCTTCATTTAACGTCATATTATTCAAAGTCAAATCGTTTATTTTTATAAACCCCAAGGGGCGCTTCAACACGTCAACATACATTATAGTTAGACAGCAAATTAAAATAATCTAATAAATTAAATTTTACTAATAAAAATTATATGATTTGAATTACCGAAGCTTAATAGTTATTTATGGTACAAGTGAGAAAAAGTTTATATTTCTGTTGTGAGTGCCAATTTTAAATCTTGAGCTTGCGAAGTAGTCTTGAATTAAATCACGAGCGTAGCGAGTGATTCTAATAAAGACTACTTCGCAAGTGAGAGATTTAAGAGGTCACGAACTGGAAATTAAATTTTTCTTACGCGTTACATACAAAACTTTTCACCTCTTCCAGTGAGAAAATATTAAGATTTAAATAAACTCGTACTCGATTGCTTAACTTTGGATAATTCTATGTAATACGACAGTAGATAATACCGATTCAGAATGCATTTTAGCGCCTTCTGAAAGTCGCCACTTATTAAATATGTCTTATGCTTTCAAAAACTTCTCCCGAGATTTTTCTGGTAAAAAGCAAACTTCTGTGTACTAGCTTCTAACTTGCTTCTACTAGCAAGTTGTTTCAACTATTCTGAAGTTCCACAAAGTTCTTTATCACTTGATTCACTTTTTTTTTGTTAAAATTGTAGTCAACAATTAAACATAAACTGAAAAGAATTTAAAGTTCTCTGCGATGAATGAAACTGACACAGACACACTTTTTTTTTAAGAATGCGTTTGGAAGTTTGTTCCTTAACATTTATGTATAGAGTCTAATATTAAATACTTAATTTTTATTAAATTTAATGGTTAATCACGAATATAAAAACATTAAAATACTAAATAAGCGTGTATTAATATAATTTAGAATAATTAAAACGTATCGTTTGTAGTTTTTAAATAAAATTGGCGCTAATAAAAACAAAACAGCCACCATGTAGGTTATAACCTACATGGTGGCTGTTTTGTTGTTTGACATCAATTTTATTTAAAAACTACAAACGATACGTTTTAATTATTCTAAATTATATTAATACACGCTTATTTAGTATTTTAATGTTTTTATATTCGTGATTAACCATTAAATTTAATAAAAATTAAGTATTTAATATTAGACTCTATACATAAATGTTAAGGACAAAAAAAGTGAATTAAGTGATAAAGAACTTTGTGGAACTTCAGAATAGTTGAAACAACTTGCTAGTAGAAGCAAGTTAGAAGCTAGTACACAGAAGTTTGCTTTTTACCAGAAAAATCACGGGAGAAGTTTTTGAAAGCATACGACATATTTAATAAGTGGCGACTTTCAGAAGGCGCTAAAACGCATTCTGAATCGGTATTCTCTACTGTCGTATTACATGGAATTATCCAAAGTTAAGCAATCGAGTGCGAGTTTATTTAAATCTTAATATTTTCTCACTGGAAGAGGTGAAAAGTTTTGTATGTAACGCGTAAGAAAAATTTAATTTCCAGTTCGTGACCTCTTAAATCTCTCACTTGCGAAGTAGTCTTTATTAAAATCACTCGCTACGCTCGTGATTTAATTCAAGACTACTTCGCAAGCTCAAGATTTAAACTTGGCACTCACAACAGAAATATAAACTTTTTCTCACTTGTACCATAAATAACTATTAATCGAACTGTTTAGGTCCAATACAAATCCAATTAATTATTAGGTATTGAAGCGTACGACTGCTGACGCTACAAATTGTACTACGGCGCAAATGCGCAGTTGCTTGACTCGGCAGTCTTGTCAGTCAGGTTTATTTAATAACATAAGTATGTATTTCTGTTACCAATGAATAAAGTATATAATTAGCACGCAGCCTATATCAATTACATCAACATTAAAAACCCCCTACCGGTATTAAGAAATAGACTACTTCTTGGATTAGAAATAATCATAATGTATTAGAAAGGGGTAAATTCGGCGGCTAAGGCTACGTTTCCACTACGAGCTTTCTACGAGCCTTCTTTAAAAACTCAGCTTTGCTAACGCATTTTGACTACAAATACATAGTAACGCAGCCTAATAAGATGCGTGAGTTGTACGAATGAGTTACCTGCGCGGGCGACGGCACGTGCACGGACGCCACGGAGCGCGGCCGCACGTGGTTGGCGAGGTGGCACAGCACCACGCCGTCGCTCAGCACCGGCGCCAGCTGCTCCGGCAGCGACATCTTCAGGCGGGACTCGATTATCTGTGGACAGACAATATCCAAAATGAGTATAGCTCTTTGGAATCTCACTGGAGGCAACTAAGAACTAATGATATAATAAAAATTAGTTGTCCTGTATATAAACCATGTCCCACTGCTGGGCTCGGGCCTCTTTTCATGATGAAAAGGGTCAGACCTTAATGGCCACGCTGGCCAAGTGCGGATTGGTAGACTTTAGAAGACCCTCAAGCATTTTTTATAAGCCATAAATATGATTTCCACACAATGATTGACTTCATAATTTATATGATACACACATCTTCGAAAAGACTTATCTTAACGATTTATTGACAGAGGTGTGAGCCGTGGGTTCGAAACGGTGACCTTTTACTTCGCAGTCCTACGGTCTCCAGACATCTCATGACGAAGAACTAACATTCAGACAGTTAAAGCCTTGCACGATCAAAATTCGTTCAATTCAAAGTTTCGCAAAAGATTAAGGAGTATTTGCCAACTAGACCCCTTTTCTGACTATAAGAAGTCGGTTAAAAATGGCACAAACATTTTATTACCTCTCATTCTATATCCTCGAAATTCCATTCAATAAGCTTTATCCTAGGAAAACAAACGATTAAAATGAAATAGTCTTACCAATCGTAACTGCTGCAGCAAATCCAATTCCTCCTTTTGCTTGTCGAACTCTCTCTTCATGGTAAAGCTGAGCTTATCTGGCGGCGCGTCCTTATTCCACGCCATCTTGCCCGGCGGCTTTGGCGCCGCACCTTTCAAATACGACACACTGGTCGTTAGCACCTTTACATTATCCCCGTTCACCTGCCGGGGTATACTCGACTTTCCTAAGCTGTTGTATCCTATCGTATTCGTCGGCGATTTAGTCGGTGACGTAGGTTTTATATACGCGTCCGACTGTCCATTAACGCGACCGTTGTACTCCACGTTGCCATTAACGGTCGAGAATTTGTTCACGTTCCTAGATGGCACAACTTTTTGTACGGGCCTTTTGTTCTCCTCCTGTTTCTCCGCGATTCCATTGCCGTTTTGGTTGTTCTGGAACCTTTTAGGGGTGGAGTGAAGGAGGGGGGAGTTTGGCACTTGGGAAGTATTGGGGGAGGAGGTATTTATGGTTGAGTTGGAAGATGCGGTTTTATAAAGACTAGGGGATACGTTACTGTGGCCGTTGACTGGGGAGTGACTGATTTGGTGGATAGGACTCTGGTTTTGGGAGTGCGGAGAGGAGTCCAGCTCGGGGGAGGGCTGGTCGGTGCGGGGGCGGTATATGTCTTGTTGACGCTGCTGTCTTAAGGCTTCTTTGTATTGTCTGGAATGGTCCAAAATGTATAATTAGTTTTTGTTAATAAAGGAGGTTAATAGCACATAGATTTCGTTTTATCTATTAGTATATTTTAGTTCTTTCATGTTTATTTTAATTGTTAGATCACGTTTAGAGTAATGAAGAAAGCAATGTTTATTCAAAGAGGGTGAATCTTAGCACCCATAAGACAAACAGTGGTACAAATATAAGCGTGCAGAGAGTTTTTAACCACATTGTTATTAATTTTAAAATAAACCAACGTTATGTACGTAGTTATAATCACAAGTACTATATTTTCCTTAACAAACTTTATAATTTTACAGTAAGCCGTCATTGTGGTTTTGCTTAATCGATTAGCTTCCATAGGACCAATTAATTAGTTTAATTATACTGCAAAGTATATACTTTCATACTGTCAACAAGATATACATTCATTTCAATATTGAATTACTGTTAAAACTGTTTGGAATTATGCCGATAGTGGATACTATTCTCGCATGCCTCCATTATAATAATAATTATTATATTATTATAACTAATAGATACATAAATGATGTAGGTATATCAGTTTTGCGATAGAGTATATATGAAGCTTTACATTCATGCTGTTAATTATTTCTGTTATATTATACAAGTAATGTAAGTTAAAGCCGATCTTGCGGGTTAAGCAATGCCAACCGCGGTCGGTCGTGGATGGGTGACCATCGTTAACATAACGAGTTTTCGTCCGTGCCTCGGAGACGTTAAGCCGACGGTCCCGGTTGCCATTTGAACATCTATGTCAGTCGTTACGGGTAGTAAGTAACCAAAAAGTCTGACAACTAATCTTAAAAAGATTACCGTATTACCTCTTACTGGGTTGTGGAGGTCTGATGACAGTCGCTCCACGTAAAATACTAATATTCAGCTAAATCCGTTAGACTAGAAGCCGACCCTAATGTAATTGGGCAAAAGCTCGGCAGGTTTTATTCCTAATAATAGCATTCGATTTTCCTACAATTTATTCTTAATGTGTTGATATCCACCGAGATAATGAGTCAAGAAAAAACATATAGTACGAGAGCTAGCAACGTCAGGAAAACAAGCATTTCAGGTAGGCCAGTTTTTAGATATGCTATCTCTCTCACTCTCCCGCACGTCATATGGACTATCTGGCTGGTGGTAGTGGTTGCGTTCATCAGTGCGCATCCTACCTGCACAGGTAAAATATCGATTTTTTAAATCATTTTAAGAAGTTTCTTTTTTTTTTCATTATTCTTATTGAACTTTCCACAACGTAAATCTAATATAGCCAGACATTTTTATTGCTGTTTAAACTGTGCCAGACGTTAATTTCGAATGAAAAAAAATTTTTTTTTCAAAGTAATTCAGTATGGCTGAAATTTTTTTATAATATTATTTAAGTATCTAAAAACTTAAAATTAATTTGCCATACAATTATTCGGTTGTTAACCTTCAGCCAGACCGATTTAAAATTGAAAAGTTATTGGGCATGTTGGAAGAGTACGGCAGAAAACATATGTATGTCAAGAAGAAATATAAAGGCAATTTGACAGTAACACATTTGCAAAATTTTTATTGTCACTGCTATAGTGATGGCCTTCATTGTCGATGTGCCCATCGATATCGAAAGATTGCACTGCATACTATGTCAATATAACGACCGGATGGCGGAGTGGGTAGTGCACCTGCCTGCAACGCCGAGGTCGTGGGTTCGATTCCCACTTAAGACAAATCTTTGTGTGCATGAACATGGGGGTTTGTCTTAGTCTGGGTGTTTCTATGTATAATAAGTATGTATTTACAAAAGAAAAGTATATATATGTATTAGTATCAGTTATTCTAGTACCCATATTACAAGCTCTGCTTAGTTTGGGACTAGATGGCGTTGTGTGTGAGTTGTGAAATATTTATTTATTTATAACATAAGATATTTTAATATTCAGGGAATTCGTCTTCCTAAAGAAGACTGTGAAGACGCTGTTGCATTAAAAAAAAACAAGAAATAGATAACATGAAATACGTTTATTTATTACACAAGAAATTAGAAAATACAATAATACAAATATGATCACTTGTGCATTAACGTAAAATCAAATGGGCCTCGGGTCAGCGCAAGAAATCGTAACCCAAAGCGCTAAAAGACATCCAATTTGGTGCAAACTAAATGGAACATGAAGTATTGTCATAAAATTTTAACTTGTTAGTGACAGTTATTTAAATTTCTATACAGTTTAGGTGTTAATGGAGCATAGCATAAATTAAATTAATTTAGTAACTTAGGTCAAAATTAAATTACGCATTAGTCTCTAATTTTATATCTAGACTAGATTGTAATCTTGATGAAGTATCTAGTATATAGTTTAGATAAATCATAAAAAAAACGCCGATTATTGATATATTTATAAACATTTACAGTGTAAATATATTTTCAGACCTACTAAAACGAACACATAAAATTTCATTTATGTATTTTATTTATTTATTTATTTAATATGCCAAATGTAAAGTTTATTTATTCAAAAAAAAATCTGACTATATTGACAATTTGTTACTTGCAAATTTTGCAACAATTTTTTATTTGATTAATTATGGATCTCCAACAAGAGCTATACACATTATAGACATAATAACAAACACAATGAAACATTTAAGTGTATTCTCTCAATTAAAGGAGACCACAGCTCACAAACATTAGATAAAAAGTTCAAAAATAAAATTAAAATAAAAAATTACATATTATGAGATCAAAACATAGCATTAAAATTTAGAAAAAAAAATATTATTATTTTTTAATAGGACGTTATTTTAACTGAGGTTCGAAAAACAATTTTACTTTTCATTAAAATCGATCCTACCATTTCGTCTGGTTTGTTGGAGAGCAATTGCCATCATTAGTTGCCGACATTATTATTAAAGGTAAAAATTAAAAATAAAATACTAATAAATTTATTTGCCGAAAGATTATTCAATTTTTCATTATTTTACAGATAATAACTTATTAAAAGACGATGACAACCCAAAAGACGACGATGACAATGAAAATGACAGCAGTGATGAAGATGATGATTATGATTAAGATGCCTCCGTTTTTTGTAATACAATTTATCAATTAAAATACAGTCAAACCTGGATAAGCGAGAGTTCAATGGAGCACAATCTCATTCTCGCTTATAGAGGTTTCTCACTAACCCGAGTTTCTCGCTAATGCAGGTCCATGGGTAGCGTTTCTCTCTTATAGGGGTACGCAGCAATAACAAGTCACAGCAAGTATGAATGCAGTAAATATGTAATATGATAAAATTATGTGCATGATATGCACAGAATATATTATGTACATATATATTTTAAAATGCTTACGAAAACAAAACAAAAATTAATGTACTATGTAATTTTCAATTT
Source organism: Hypena proboscidalis (assembly GCA_905147285.1). NCBI lineage: Eukaryota > Metazoa > Arthropoda > Insecta > Lepidoptera > Erebidae > Hypena > Hypena proboscidalis. The sequence continues at coordinate 18,468,731 of LR990130.1, read as the reverse complement.
TAATTCGATTCATTTTTAACCTTAGAAAATATGACCATGTCTCATCGTATCGCTTAAAATTAAAATGGTTGCCTATACGACAACGTCGTAATCAGCGCGCACTAACTACACTTTTTTCTATTCTAAATTCCCCATCACCCCCTTCTTACCTGACACCATATTTCCAATATCTCTGCTCCAACCATGACAGAAACTTACGTTCTTCAAACAATCTTCTCCTCCTCTGTCCCTCTCACACTTCTGGATTTCTCAGCTCCTCTTTCTTTGTCCAGTCTGTCCTTTTATGGAATGCGCTACCTCTTGAAATCAGGATGTCCACAAACCGTTATGCGTTCAAGGTTAAGGTCCGTGATCTGCTATTTGACGAATTTGCGGAATCATCTCATCATTGTTAGTATTATATGTAATATGTATAAGTATAATATATTGTATATGTATATTAGGTATTTTAATTATGTATATATTGGATATGTTTATGTATTATTTATATTTTCATATAGTTATTATATATTGTTATTTGTGTAATTATATGTAGGTATGTAAGTACTCATCATTATTTTATTATTTTATTCATCTCCTAATTAAAACTTCCTTTTTGCACCTACTACCCCACTCTCAGCATCACCCAAAGGTTGACTGGTAGAGAATGCCTATGGCATTAAGTCCGCCTATGTGCGATATTGTACATGAAGTTTTAAAATAAAATAAATAAATAAAAATAAATAATTTTAACTTTCCGTTTTGACATGATGCAGATCAGAACTTACCTTCCCAATTGATAACTATAAACTGAGTGAGTCCGACAAACAGGACAGTACACAGGCACACATGTCCATTTGAAAAGAGTGCGATAAAATAACAACATTATTTCGATCCACGAAATAGAATAAATACAATATTGACAAGAATACAAAAACAATGGTAGTATGGTAGTTCCACAAAAGTTTAGAATGAGTCATAAAATAGCACATGTTAAATAAAGCTCGACTGTCGCTTATAGAGGTATAGATAGGAAGCAGTCTCACTTACTAGTGGTCTATGAGGGTAAAAACGACTCTCTCTTACAGAGGTTTCTGTTTCTCGCTAATAGAGGTTTTGGTAGCTTAAAATGAGGGGTCCCGGCTATTACTCTCACTTATAGAGTTTTCTCACTTATCCAGTTCTCGCTTATCCAGGTTTGACTATATAGTTTTTGTTTATTTTCAAACTTGAAATTGATTATTATCTTAATTTTGTTCAACAATTTAACAATTATTTTGATACTTCATTAATCCACACATTTATTCATTATTTCTTAATTCTTTCTCTGTAATTTATTCGACATCTATTTTTAGACCAAGCTAAATTATACCACATCACTTTCCACTTTTAAATCGGTCTGGCTGAAGGTTAACAACCGAATAATTGTATGGCAAATTAATTTTAAGTTTTTAGATACTTAAATAATATTATAAAAAAATTTCAGCCATACTGAATTACTTTGAAAAAAATAATCTTTTTCATTCGAAATTAACGTCTGGCACAGTTTAAACAGCAATAAAAATGTCGGGCAATATTAGATTTACGTTGTGGAAAGTTCAATAAGAATAATTAACAAAAAAAAAAACTTCTTAAAATGATTTAGAAAATCGATATTTTACTTGTGCATGATGCGCACTGATGAACGCAACCACTTCCACCAGCCAGATAGTCCATATGACGTGCGGGAGAGTGAGCGAGATAGAATATCTAAAAATTGGCCTACCTGAAGTTCTCTCTCAAAAACGTTGCTACCTCTTAGACTAATATTTTACGTCTTTTCACTATCTACCAGACCTGACATTAATTTTGGTGAGCTGTGGGAAGCGCGCGTAAGGACCAACGAGTAGACCGGAATTCATTAGCGCGAAAGTTCATACAATTTCGTTAGTTCTCAGCCAGGCTAGGTTTTTATCCAGCAGCAGAGCACCCAATTAGTATTTGTGCATGCCGTACATGGTATTCCGTATTGTGTTGCTGTACAAAAATATCCCCAATATTACCCGCTTTTCGCTGTTTACAAGACTAGTACCCATTTTGGTGGCAAGTAGGAAGCACGCGTAGGGAGCACCGAGTAGTACGATGCTCATTAGCGCGACAGTTCGTACAATTTTGTTAGAGCCCTAGCCAGACTGGGGAGCACCCAATTAGTGTCCGTACAAAACGTGCAATACGTGAATGCAATCCGGTATTTTTATTGTTGTCTCGGGTACGGATCGAACCCGATCGACGAGACGTCTCGTTATTTTTTTAAATAGACAAAATACGTTGTTATAAGCTCACAGGCATTTTTCATTGCCTGGAATCTTTCCTTCAGGTTAGCCTTTTTTTTCAACGGACGGAGTAACATAAAAATGTGTATTTAAGGCTCAAAAAATGTTTGTAGGTATATTTTTGGAGATACAATAAATAAATAACTCACAACTTACACACAACGCCATCTAAGCAGACTAAGCAGAGCTTGTACTATGGGTACTAGAATAACTGATACTAATACATATATACTTTTCTTTAGTACATACATACTTATTATACATAGAATCACACAGACTAAGACGAACCTATGTTCATGCACACAACGCTTTGTCTTAAGCGGGAATCGAACCCGCGAACTCAGCGTCGCAGGCAGGTACACTACCCACTCCGCCATCCGGTTGTCAATGGTCCAAACCTCAGAATAGCACAAGACAGTTGTTGTCGACCATCAAATCGGTATATTTCAAACATTCCAACGTTCATAAACACAGCCACTTTCAACTAACGTTTCAAGATCGCTCTGACCTCACGAAGTAATTTGCTTAAACTAAATATAATGACGTTTAAGGGCCGTTAGTTCGCTCGCCGCCTTTAGCAGTGTATCAACACATTTCTCTACAGAATTAGAGAAAATAATGATTATAAAACCGAGATTAGGAAATGTATTTGACATGGCCACTAATAAGTCTCAATTTCATTTAAAATTACATACCTACGCTAGAGGGGGTAGTACCGTAATCATGGGTGATTTCAGAAATAGTGTTATGCACGCAAGATTCTTTGTAATAATTTTAATTATAAATAAATAAATAAATAAATTTGGATTTTTTACATTAGTAAGAACGCCAGAAGCAATTACACTATCTAATGGTCCCAATGACATGGCCAAAATACAAACATTCACTCACACAAGCACACCCAGTCTCAGAACAAATCTTTGCGAATTACACAAAGATTTGTCCCATGTGGGGATCGAACCCACAACACCAGTGCAGTGGAGAGGGGCAAGGCGACCGCTTAAACCACTGCACTACAGTGCCGCTTAAACCACTGCACCACACGTGCCGCTTAAACCACTGCACCACAAATGCTTCAAATACGTAACTTATCACATAACATCACGCCTATATTACCTAGAAGGGTGTGGCAGAGGTGTACAACACCCATGGTGGTGAGACTATCGTGATACACCGGGCACAATTCCCACTCCGTGCTTAAGGAATTATAATTATTAAGGATTTCCTGACGAAAAGTTCACAAATAACAGTGCCCGACCCGAGAATCGAACCCGAGACCTTGCGGTGAGAGGCGCATACGCTAACCAGGCAGTACCTTTCATTTTGACGAATATTCTAATATTTGAATGGTGTTGTATTGCATTGGTCCTAATTGCCGAGAGCGCGGCGCATATTATATAGAGCGCTTGAACCAAATCTTTCCTCACATGCTTACACATGTAAATATTGACCTGGTATTCATTTTCACACACAGGATATCCTCGCGTATACTCGTATATCATGTATAGGACGGCAAACAATAACTCTTGCTTTTTAAATATAATGATTTATTGTTCCGTTCTCGGTCTGCTATTGATATTTTTGGAGAATATCTTGAAGGTGTTCTGTGTTCTTTCACTATGATGGGTCAAGGCGGGTAGTTAACTTGCTTTATATGGAATTTTATGGTAGTCATTTCTAAAGCTTATAATGTTTGAACCGAGTTTTTAGATTACATTTTACTAGAAAGGCGTCTTACATGGGGGGCAGTGGAGAGCCACTGTCCCTCCCCTCCCTGTAAGTCGTATGGACAAGTACTTTCGTACAGCAGTCGACAAAAGTTATTAAAATATGTTCGATTTCCCTCCTCTGAACCCAAAGTTGGGAACAGGGTCTTACACAAATATGTCGATTTGGATTTCAGTCAGTAAATAAATCTGCATTATAAACGTTGAATAGCTGCGGGAAAATCTGATGTATAAAATATTAATCTGCTATTAAAACCGACGTGAGATAAACACATAATTATTGAGAATATGGGTTACTCACGTTATCAGTGCGAAACGTGATGGCGACGAAACGCGATTAATCGCCCAGTTGATGAATCTACGTAGGTAATATATTCGAAACTAGTCGGCATATCCCGTCTAAAATAACGTGAGTAACCCGTAATCTTAATAATAATATTAATCTGCTGTTTATCGTCTAAAGATATCGAGTAATGAGTAGGTATTCTGTTTTCCATTGAAATTAAGTTTGTTAGCATAAGGGTTAAGTTTTCTATTTGTTAGCTTAAAAATCTAGATAAACATAAATAATAAAATTTCATGCACGATTTTCAAGACAAAGTACGTCATAAAATAGCGTAAACAATTAAAACGTTATTCGGCATTCAAAATAACAGCTTTTTTATGACGTGTACAAACGAAATCATGTGATATCAAACCTCGTTAGTAAAAAATACAAACCAGTGCGTATGTTAGTGAATGTTGTGCGTATTCTATGTAAATGATTCTCATTGCAAAACGCCAAAAACTTTATATTCTGATCAATCAGTGGTACTCAGAAGGACTGATGAGTGGTGTATAGTGGTTGTATACTGCTACTAAGGTGGAAATCTCTCTACTCTCGGGCAAAAACAAGTCACTCATCTTAATTTCTATCGTATGATGCTGACTGGGTCCATAAGTTTTGGACTTTGAGAGAGAAATAGAATTTGCTTTGTTACAAAGTTGCGAACACAAATTCTATGGACAGACCAAAATTCTAGAGTAATCTGCGTTAAGAGTCAGGCGGGGTATGATTTTATCATACAAACAGAATTCCGCAATCATTTGTGATCAAGCGTATTAACTGAATATGATTGTGTTAGTTACATTTAGTCAGTATTAATCTTGGTATTTGTTTAAGAGAATTGAATTTCACGTATTTATACAGCGTAAACATCAGATATTTATCATATTTTTTCTGTATTTTAAACATTTATATCTGTAATGTTTTATGAACAGTAACATTTTATATTGTCTAGTTTAGTTAAACAAAAAGAAATGGGCAGAAAATCAATCATATATTACGTATTCATTCATATATTTTGCAAGCCAAGATAAATTGTATTTGCGTTTACATTTTAAACGACCAATAGTGCTTTCTGGCGGGGATAATGTTAGGTAAAAGCACGGTCCGTCCACCGGACTCTCTAGTCTGTTACGAGTGTATCAGAGAGCGAATCATCATTCATATACCCAATTTCGACAAGAAAGTACAACCACTATAAAAACCTTCTGACCTTTGCAATAAGAATCATCTTTTATGACATGTCCCTACCTGTAGGTCTGTTGATGAGCTAATTTACTCTTATCATCGCCATTGGACATCCCATCGGGTGATATACGGACGCTGAAAGGGACAACACCGGGGTTAATATGGACATGAGACAAAAGGATGGACGTGACATGAGAGATATAGGCTGATTGTACTTTTACCTCTGTTTCGGCCAAGGCAAAGAAAAATAAAGAAATATATAAGCAGCTATACTAGCTATAGAATAAAACCCAGATTAAGTTGAAAAAGAAATTGCTGTGTTGTAGCGGGTAGGATTAAACGAACTACATGTAACTTATTAATTAAACGGATGCTATTTTTATGTGCAGCTAAATTTTACACATCTTGTTATAGAAGAAATTAATAACAGCAGGATAGACATATTTGATAGGCAATCACATCCATCTATAATAATATCAAGATTAAGCAAAAATTTCACCCAACTTATTAAACCGCAGTTTTCTTAAACCCGTTTTTCGATCTCTCTCTATCATCATTCATTTCAATGTTTGAACGAGACAGAAAAAGCGTAACCTGAAGCGCGTAACAAAACGAATATTATTGACAAGTTGGTGAAATCGGTACTTAATCTGTTTCACTCTCTAAAGATAAATAGTTGTTTGTGCAACAAGAGAGCAAAGTTCGTATTTTCTTCGAGTGCTAATTTTTGAGTCCCGAACTAGCGACAAATTTTATGGTATTATCACGAGCGTAGCGAGTGATTCTTCACTAGAATCTTGAGCGTAGTAAGGGACTCAAAAGCACAAGATGTAAATAACTTTGATTTCGTGTCGCACATACAACTATTCACCTCAGCAGCTCTGAAAGGCGAGCAGTGGGCATAAACTCGATTTTGCTTCGAGTTTTGTTCTCGCTTGAAGAAAAGTTAAGTTTTGCTCACTGCTCGCCTTACCGAGCCTTTTTGTTCTTATACAACAAGAACGACATTTCGAGCTGCTAAGCCGAAAAGTAAATTATATAATTCTATGAATGTGATGTTAATTTCTTTATTATTTGATTTAACTAATAGTTGTTAAGTGCAAAGGAAATGTTAGTGGAATATACATTTTGTATAAGCCCGATCAAATCTTGGTGTACAAGAATGCGATAGTAAAATGTATAATACTTGTAGACGATTTACATATTATCGCGTGTTGTTACAATAAATTAAATACTTTTTAATGTTGTAATTACTTTAGTAGTTCGGTGTTATCGTATCCGCTACAAACACGCACAAAGTTCATTAAGTAGTACAACAGTAATGTGACACCCCATTAAAATAAAGAGGCTATTACTAGAATTCTATTTCACCCGAAAAACACTAATACTGTCCACGTAACGCTAATAAATGACTTTCAGATAATAAATGTTTTAATACTTAGTCGAATATTTTGTTTGACTTGAAGCTGGTTTCAATTCCCACTACGTGACTATAGGATTCTTATTCCTAGGATAGGATTATAGGAGCTTTACCACTCAGCCATCCAAGCCCCGCTCCAAATCTACGAATCTTTTAAAGGTTGCCTGGCAGAAATTGCGTCAAGCGATAAGGCCGCCCTTTGCATATTGTTATTATCTTTCAATAGTTATCTTTAGTTTGTAATGGAATGGTGTGCAGTTTTATCTATCTATCTAAATATCTTTTGACTGTAAGCATCGTCATTCCGGACACAATAATTGTTTTGTCAATTGATCTCATATGTCTCCTTTTATTTGATTATCCAGTGTCAGCAAAATATAAATAGACTAGGCTGTTCGGGTATTTATAATGAAAATGCTTACAAATTTATAATTAAAGCTTCCTCACGATTGTAGGTTAACGATTTCGTGTTTGCTCAACTAGTGAAACGGCTATCGAATCCGTGAGACATTATTTATTTATTATGGTACAAGAAACAGGGATTTGATTTGGGATTGATTATCCAGGGAACTGCTAATCATAACAAAATAGCCGAGTTGTAATCAGATTTGTTTAAGCAATAATCAAGGTCCTACTAATACTATCACAATTCATTCATTTCAATTTCAACGAAACAACTTCTCCATTCTGTTCAGCAAATGAAATAAATGGCTGGTTAACTGAAGCATCATCTACGAAGAGCACCCAATTGAATTAAAGATGTTTAAAATTCACATTAACCTTCAATCTCATTAGGACTGCCATAAAATCATTTGACAAACAAGACGCATGATTAGTATCATTGCTACATCGCTATCATTTATTAGCGTTCAAGGACGAAATATCACCAAAATAATAATGAAATTTATTAAAAAGCTATAGAAAACCCTATCTATAGTCCAGCCCTATATAAAAATGTAATATAAAAGGTTTGCTTTAGTTCTAGACTTACCCGGAGAGCAGAGGTGTGAGTGGCGCTAGTTGCGTTTCGCTGGATAAAGACTGCGCCCGCGACAATGCTGCTCCCGGTGACAATGTGGATGGTGTACTTGGAGTGGATCGACCACTCCCTCCGCCTGCTTCACCACCGCCTATGGATGGATGCAGAAATATGATTATACAATCAAGAAGTCTGGAAGCCGGTAGTCTCATAATTTAAGTCAAATCTCCATTAGCTACGACCGAAATTTACCACAGTGTTAGTCAATACCAAGATAAGACGATTCTATTCTATAAATTAATATGAATGTTTCATAAATAGGAGCGAATAAAACTATTATACACTTTTATTACATTTCAAGTTTTATAGCAAACCATTTATCAAATGACCCGACAAATGACATCAGATTAAACTTCACTTTCAAACGAAAATCGAGAAATCCGGGGATCCCATTTATTACACTCGGTGCACTAAGCGGTGAACTTTGGTGCAGCGGCTGTTATAACTTGGTGCAGTTACATTCATGCGAAACCTAATACGTGTATGTGCTATATACTTGTATACGATGCATTGAACTCTTATTTTGTATTATAATAGCAGCTCTGTATCTAATACATGTCCCACTGCTGGGCTCGGGCCTCTTTTTATGATCAGATGGGTTAGGCCATAGTCCACCACGCTGGCCAAGTGCGGATTGGTAGACTTCACACGACCTCGAGTACTTTTTAGGCACTCTCAGGCATGCCGGTTTCCTCACAACGTTTTCCTTTAACCGTTTGCGAGCGATAATTTATCTGATAAATATCTTTTAAAAGACGAATCTTAGCGATTTATTGACAGAGGTGTGGGCCGTGGGTACGAGCCCGAGACCTTTGACTACGCAGTCTTACGGTCTCCCACTCAGCTATCACTGGCTATTTTGTATGTCACCAGAAGTAAAAAGTTTAAACCATTTGAAACTGTCAATCTGTCTCATAAACACCGTCTTTTACGGACTGAGGACCTCAATTTCAGCCCGAGCCGGTTTCCGGACGTAAATTTTTTTATACGCTCGTCATTCATATTTTATGGCCGAGAGACATTTGTGAATGCCAACAGTCATTACGAACGCTTGACATCATGAATGGCCCGTTAGCGGTGTGTGCCGTATGAATAAAAATATACTCTAGTAAAAAAGGCCAGTGGGCAGTTAGCCGTATGTTTGTTCAGGGCGATGACAGTTTGAATTGACCATTGTGGTCCATCTGTGGTTACACAGTTCAGAGATAACTAATATGAGATAAGTTTGTTTTGAATGCCTTTGTGTTTGAACTACCATAAAAAATATTGGATTCACAGTTGAAAATTAGTGGACTCTACTTTTAGCCTACTTCTAGACCTTTTGTAACTTTATACACACATAATGATCACTGCACAACACAATACAAACGTATTGTGTTGTGCAGTGATCAATTTAAGAATGGAATTTTGTTAAACATAGCTTTCCAAAAATATCAATAAAGAGTTTAAAAAGGCGAAACTCATCGTAACGTTTTTGCATGTTATGATAGGATGTGTGACAGTTTAATTCTATGATGAAAAATGAAGCATATTCATACCATCATTAGACCACTTCTTGTCAACACCGTCAGTACTATAATCATCCACAGCCGAGGCATGTGGTCATTCCACATGCCTCGGTTTCTGCCTTAAAGGCTAAGACAATCTATGATAGCGTCGTCGTTCTTAGGATATGTCGCTGTCTGATTTAGGAAGTTGTTGAAATATTAACTCACCATCATTAGACCACCTTTTATCAACACCGTCAGTACTGTAGCCGCTATCGACGACATGCCTCGGCTTGTGCCTGAGGCAATCTATGGTAGCGTTTCCCGACGTGATGATAGGATGTGTGGTCGTCTGATTCGGCGTGTTGTTGACATAAGAACTGTGTTTGGCCGACCGTCGCGTTTCGTCCATTCTTCTGTGCGGTAATGTGTCTTTGTTCGCCATGTTTTCGAGGTACTTGAATATGTGCACACGCCCGCGCATGCATATCTGAAAAGAGGATTTCTTTAGTATGTGGCGATATAAGGAGAGTTAAAGACAATTTAAACACAGCAAAAGAGAGAAGAAGAGCAATGTCTTCAATGGTTGTTCGAGCTGTTTCCAATGGCTCTGAAGTACAATGAAAAGAGCTGCCACTCATTATCAAACAGTGTACAAATTTAACAACCAATCTCTGCATAGCTTCTCAAAGGTTGATTGAGCAGTCCATCAATTCTAAACACAGGTTTATTTCGATCTAAAGAGTCTTTAAGTAGGTTTCTAAAACTTTATGAGTACTAAAACTGTGATTGGAATTATGAAATATACATACCTAGTGACACAATGAACTGTGTTTTATGTGGTTAATAATATTTTCTAATTAAAGGAATACAATAAGTATAGTGACTGGTTCATGGATAGTAAATCAATGCATGAATCTGTAGTTAAATACCATAAATTTAACTCATTTTATGATCGTTTAAAGATTCATGGGCGCGTGCATTTTTAAAGTATGAAAATTAAAAAAGACATTACATTGCCCAAACAATTTATAGCAACTTCTGTAATAAAATTATTATCATAAGCGCAATATTTTGTATTACTGTCAAACAAAATTCATAACTTCACATACAGAATACATAATCGTGACGTCATGTTAATGTAGCCGTTTATTAGAAGCGTTGGAGTATATTAATAAAGTGAAATTAAATTATATTATCTCAGACAGTATACGTGTTAACAAAATATTTGTTTTAATAACAGCCAGAGGTATTTCGATTAAACATAAAAACAAAAATTATTAATAATGCCTATTACAATAGAGATAACAAATGAGGTAAACCTTCAGTTATTTCTGTAGTGGCATTAGGTAAATTAATTCATATTATTTTCGTTTTATTTGCCTTGTCCCACTATATACTAATACATTTCATAACAGTATTTCATCAATTTAACAAGGTAATAAAAACAAATTATATAACATAAGCTTACTGACTCATGTAAGTATGTACTTAATAACTTACTAACCGACATAATTAAGTTGTGGTTTGCTCTATATAGAAAGTAATGCAGTAACTGTTGATTATTGCAGCCAATTATGTCATAATTATATAGAGGAAAACATAACAATATAATTAATATGATTAATGAATAATGTAATATTATTATACAAGACTATTTAACATATGTTTCTAAATAATTACGAATACTTTTTATACCTTCTATTTATATACAATTAATCAAATAATATTCTTAATCGTGTAGACAATGTAATCAATGACTATACAACTCATGTGTTAATTATTTTATTATAGAATTTATTTATATATATTTTAGATCTCTACATGAAATGTTAATGGTTATTCTGTGCTTATGTAAAATTTCGCATGCCAATAATAGTCGATATGTGTACCAATTAATGCCATGATTGTATTTGATTGAAATGTAATAATATTTTTTTAAGGTTTTTTTTAATCAAGCTGTAATTAAATGCGGCAATGATATTAAATCAAGTTTTGCTAATAAATCTTTTTATAACACCCAAACCAGCCCCAGCGCGCTTTGCCATCGAGTCGACTATGACATGACATAGTTTGAACATAGAAACTTCTGTCTTTATTTATTAGGAACTGCACTCGCTCTATGCAGTTTCAGCTAAGGACGATTTGTTTTCTGGTTCGCTAGATGAGTTCACGAAAGCCATTACGGTTTTTAATGTTCCTAAGTTGTGTTTATGTGAAAGTGTATTATGTACCAATAATACTTATAGATTAGATTTAAGTGTGATCTGTATTGCATGCCTTAGGGTAAAATATGGTGGTCTTTACTACTTTGTAACATCAATGTATACCCATATTTGTAGTTTGAAGTTTGATTTAATTATTTAAGAAAACTAATGATAGATGTATTTTATGTATGTATTAATAAATAAATCATGTTCAATAACTACGTCGTTAAATAATAGCGATGTGGTGTTAACACATGGCTTCAAGGGTCTGGTTCTTAAAGTTTCATGTCAAAGTTGGTTGCAAATGCAATAGATTCACCGCAGTCTGTAGCCGTAAATGCGCATAGCATTTGCATTACAACTTTTTGTTAATAAACGTGGGTACACTTAGCATACATATTGTCTCTGCCGTATCCTATATTGGCACAGAGATAATTTATGACATGTCCCACAAAACTATAACAGTTAGTAGTACAATGTGGTATCTATTGGAACAGCGCAAGTGATTCCCCGAGGTAATCAAGGACTGAATCACAATGCATTGTATTACATCACTGGATAATTTCTTTGATAACTATTTGTTTTGAGTTTTGTTGTGAAAAAGTAAAAGTAGTAGCTGTATAGAAATTTTTAAGAATTCTTAAAACAACTGACGACCGGATAGCAGAGTGGGTAGTGTACCTACCTGCGACGCTGAGGTCGCGGGTTCGATTCCCGCTAAGACTAATCTTTGTTCGTATGAACATGGAGGTTTGTCTTGATCTGGGTGTTTCTATGTATAATAAGTATTTATTTACAAAAGAAAAGTATACGTATATGTAATAGTATCGTTTATTCTAGTACCCATAGTACAGCTCTGCTTAGTTTGGGACTAGATGGCTTTGTGTGTATGTTGTGTGAAATATATATTTATAACTTACTGTGGTGGGAGGTGAGACCAGAGGGTTATTGTCGAGGTTGAGAGTAACTAGTGTGGTCATATTCCTTAGTTCTAGTGGAAGCGACGATATGCAGTTGCAGCTCACGTCAAGGTGCTCTAGTCGGAGGTATGTGATTTCTGAAAAAGGGAAAGTTTCATTATTTACAAACAAACTAGGTAACTCTGTCTATCTGCTACGCTTTCATGCCTAAACGGCAATTTTGTATGAGGATAGTTGAAGGCCTAGAGATCGCTATAAATTAAATAAATATGCATACATAACAACGTATTGGATCAATCATTTTACCCGGGTATGGAATAATTAGGTCCTGTTTCAATTTAATGGAATCAAGTACGCTAACAAATAGATATTAGGTTACTAATTAACTGTAACAGGTAATTACAGTGCGTTATTTACGTATAAGAAGTAATATAGAACGACACAACTCAGGTAAGTGGGAAATTAAATACCTTGATTGAACATATTTTTTTGTAGAAATTGTCAAGGAAAAAGTCGGGTTTAACAACTAGAACATTAAAGACTGTAAAATTACGAGACGTTGACGCAATATAAGTTATTATTACGGTACACAGCTGTCACCATACCTCAATTCAGCGCCATCAACCTAACGAAGTTACATGCATAAAATAACTCTAGACTCGGCACTTCAAAGCGAGTTCCTTAAGTAACGTTCAAACATCAAGTTGAATTTCCCTACTTAGCGCGAACCGCTTCAGGAGCATATAAATAAACAATAACGTATCACTCTCACTGAATATGTTTGAAATCAAATGCCGGTAATATTACAGATTTGTACGTCCAATGGCTCTGTTTTGCATAGCAATGAGTTCCCAAGTAGCAAAATATGGTTCTGTAATTATCCTAGGAGCATGTATTTTTAAGTCCTATAGTAATCCTCAAAATGTTTATAAAGCCGCATTTGGGCGCTATTTATAGGAGTATTACTCCCTATAAAAGTTTTTTAATAGTCCGGTAAAGTGCAATTTCAATATATAATTATCTTTTTATGTGCTTTTACCAGACATTTTAGTCCTATAAAGGACCGGTAAACGCACGGAACATGCGGGATTACTCCTCTAACGGTATGTCACGTGTCATTCTTTATTCGTTTATAATTGTGATGCGCTGATGTGTTTGAATACTTTTTTATTTTTAAATGCTAAGTAAAGCTACATTATAATATAAATGTCTAACATAATATTAAGTATCTTTTGTCATTTGATTGTTTTGTAAGGAATGCCCACTCAACTTGCGAAATTAATTTTATTGATAAAGTTTTAGATGATAATAAACATAATCTTCATGCGCCTTCAAAATTAAACATTTTCATAATTTGTTAATTCGGTAATAATTAACTAATACCTATCCTACATAGGGTCGAAACACGCGCCATAATATTGCATTTTGAATTTATCAGAACCTTTATATGACTCTTAGTCAAAGTTATGACTATTACATGACATTCCTACTTCGCCACCATATTTAAGTTTTGGTCAATATCCTTGGCCTATAACAGCTATATCTAAGACGTTCTTAGGAGTGCATGTCTTATAGTAGAGTAAAGCTAGAGTTTAACAAGAGCAATAATCATATAAAATACGTTTATAGGATCAGAACCGACACTTTGATAATAAGTCTTATAACTTGCGCTTATTGGAGTCCAAGTTCTAGTAAAAGTCATATAAAGTAATCTTATAAAACTAGTTATAGAACCGTATGTACTTGTGGTGCAAATCCTCTTGTAAGATGCTGTTGTTAGATCACCGATCTTCGTCAAAGCGTATATTAGATTTCTATAAGACGTTCAATCTTGTAAGTTAATTACTATAGGAATATTTAGCTACTTGGGTTTAGTATTAGTAAGCTTTTAGATTCTCATCATTATTGAAATAACATCAAATCATAATAATCTTCGCCTAAATCTTAAGTTTCCTGTCTAAGCTCAAGCGAATAACATTTCTATTTAAGTTGTACCGGCTTGTTTAGATTCTATATAAGCATAATAAAAAGATCCGGTTTAAAACAGTTTTAGATTTCTTGTTACTATGCAAATGCAAAGCCTGCGAATCATGAGAGCTTTTAATCGACGCGGGAAAAAAGATTCAGGATTATAACTTGTCGACATTTATTTCGAGCTAAGCGTACCTATCTCTCGGCTCTCTGTTCGTATCTGAAGTCCGGCAGAAAATGAAGAATATACAAACTATTCTATTTGATAAGAATTAGATCCTTCGGAAGACTTAGGTACGAAATGTTCAAACTTCATATGTTCGATACAAATCGTTCTATCTCCACGTAGATCGTAGGCTGTCCTGTTTTTGCTGACATACTAAAGTTCACATAAAGAGGACAAACCCATTATCTTGATATAAGGCTCTATGAAAGGTTAATCGCTCCCAGGAGACAGGCACGTTTCTTGTTGAAATATTTATATCTGGGTCATACTTGCGAAGCATGCTATTTCATTTACGTAATGGAAGGAATCCCTATGGAATATGACGAAAGTCCGTAAGGCAATACGATTAGGTATCAACCGGTGGTTAAAGGTAACACCAAATCGATCTGGTAAATCAGAAAATATTTTTCCATTCTAGGAAAGTGTCACTAAAAATGGCCAGAATGATTTAAACACACAGTAAATCAAGAAAGCATCATATTGGACGAACTATATTCTTAGAAGAGTACAAAAAAAGTAAGTAGTAGAAGAAATAATTTAACAAAATACTTAAATTATACTTAAACTTACGTAATGGAAGAAGTCCGAGTTGATTATTGCTAAGATCCAGCGCCCTGAGTCCAGTACAGTCCCCTAACGTCATTGGCACTTGCGTCAGCCTGTTATTGGAGGCGTCAAGCTCAGCTAATGACATCATCTTGTTGATCTCCTTCGGTAGCGTCGACAGCATATTGTCTTGAACTAGCAGGACCTGCAGAGGCATCTGGCATACTTCCCGCGGCAATTCCGTTAGCTGGTTTGAACTGCGGACAAAGAGAAGATAACTGTAAAAGTTTGTTCTGAGGAATTGCATTATGTGCGCAAATAATGAAAAAAATTGTGCACTTTAGTATATTATCTATTCGCACAATTGTATCCTAGGCGTTTGTAATAGAAAACCTATAAAATAACTACAGACTACAGACATTGAAACCTTAACGATGACCATTCCATAAGAGGGTTAGTCACTCCTCTAAAATGCAGTCTTGTAGTGAGAGCCTCACTAACAAAGACTACAAACGAAGATTTATTTTATAGGTAAACTCCAAAATACATGAATAAATCTGTTCTACTGCACGGTACTGCAGCAACTATCTTCAAAGCAAATGCATACAAAAGTAGCTACACTCGACTGGAACGTTTCTCTTGCCAAAACACTACTCCAAAATTATTTTATTTTCTATAACCGACTGTGCTATCTCCGAAACTGACTGTGCTGAGTAATATTGTTCAACCCAAAGTGGAACAATAAAATAAAATACTGTGAATTTCTTTTGCACTCTTTGCGGGTAGATTCTCAAGTTCATGAATAACTCATGTCTTGCAGTAATATTTAGAAACTTGCTACTAAGATTATCACATGGATTATTAAATAATCTAAGTTCAAACAATCCATGTTTGATAAGAATCTGCAGCCAGGAGGATCGATATTGGTAGTGAATTGTCCACCTTAATGCATTTTTAATTAATGTCGATTGCCAAACCTTAATTCGATCGACCTGCCAAAACTTTGGTCCTTAGGAAAAAGAAAATGATGGCTATTATGCATTACATCAACAAAACTATGAGAACAATATCTAAACATGAGCAAGAGTCATGAAATTCACCAACTTATTCCTAGGCTTAAAGTCAACGAACGCGTATATAAACAAATGCACCGACCGATAGACGATTGAAAGGTTATTTTTACCGAAGAAATCTACTTTAACATGAGACGTTGTTTTAATTAGATCGCTCTACACATAAATCGGTCGTCGCTTAACCTAATAGTTTTGGGACTCGTGCCAAGATAACTAGTAAACATTGGTGTAAGTGTTCTGTACTTCCTGTTGTATAAAAATGCTTGCAAACAAATTTTGTTGGCTTTCGTGGGGCAACTTGGAGATAAGATAAGTTTTGTCAACAAAATTATCAAATAAGACCACACAAGATGTCAAGTCAGGCATATATTTATAGATCAAAAGACGATAATAGCAATATAACGCCTATCCTCCTCCACTCCGTGTGCAATCGTATGAGTGAGACGTGTGTAAATCTGCCGCGTCGATTTTAATTGAGAGTGCGTAAAAAGTGCAATAATTTAATCTTCATCAAATGTTATCTCTAGTCATGTGATTCTACATGATATCGTTCATTTTATATACCCTCAAATATGTAGTTTACATTTAGAACTAAAGCACGTCTTCAGTCGAATACAGACAACAAAGTTACCAAACTCCTCGCCAGACGCTTGAGCTCGTAGCCAAAACATCAAAGGCGCATTTGAGAGCGCAACGATCTCAATACCCATCTAAATGAACCTAAACAAAGACCCTCGTCAAATGAAGGCATTTAGGACCCTACCTTCTAGCTAGATTTTTCTGTCTAGACACCTAGGGACATTGAACGAAACAGGATTCAATTCTGCAAGGGAAATCAATAAATAGATGAAAGGTCGATGCTCTTCAATGGGAAAGACTGAAGAACTATTCGACTATCGCGGATTATGTCGCAGCAAAAAGTTCTCGATTGCGATTCACACAATGGAATTGGCCTATATTTGGCGGTAGCGATAAATTGTATGGGATGACGTAAACAATCCAATAAAATAGGTTATGAAGGAGTACGGGAGCAATGAACGGGAGGGATATTAATATGGTTGTTAAAGATTACGATTATGCAAGTAATACTGGTAATATGGAATGTTAGCATCTTCAAGCTGATATTGCATTGCAAAGAGTTTCTGCTATGCCTTATGTGATTGGAAATGTAAGTGTTGTTTACGAATGCGGTTTTATGCGGCACTCAATTGGCATAGAGCCACGGGATCGGACGAGATAGCTCAAGACAAATTGTTGAAGCTAAGTAACATCACGTTCTAAGAGAATGGATACCGCAAGGCAATCATAACTGATCGTTTTCTAAAACTCGTTGGTCTTGATGGGGTTTCTATTTGGATAACAAAAGCTGAGGAAATTGTTAGCTTTTCTAATCGCGGAGATGCTTTTAGGTTTATTTATACTATGCTAGTTTTGCAAGGCAATTCTCTTGCCATCTCTGTTTTTGATCGCGATAAACAAAGCAAAGCATGTGGCTTTATTGTTAAAATTTAACAAAACAAATGAAATAATTACCATGCTTTTTATTGAAGTCAATCATATGACTTAACCATGTTCTTTGATATCAAAGGCACGACAGGCGTCAACTACTCAACAACTGGACATAATAAATACAAGTCGCAGTCAATCATTGTTATCCACATCTATTCATAGAATAAACCGCGTAGTAGTCTCAGAAAAGCCTTGGCTTCAATAGCAATCAATTATACCAACATCAACAATATTGATGACAAGTCTGCCTACATAATCCAGTTTCGAATCCCGTTGATCCAATACCGTCAAGTTTGCAAAACAGCGCTACATTTCTCAACATCATCTCAACCGTTATCTCACCGTAAATGGAAACGACAGTTTCACCAGAACAAGACTACGAGGACTGTCATCGGATTGCAATGCAAACATTAAAACGAGCTTTCTCAGTGAAGCAGGTACAAGTGAACTGTGCGATGGAACCTTGTCACAATTCACTTGTGGATTAAGAGCGCATGAATCCATACACGTGGATACATGCGCTCTTATTATTGTTTTGACAATTTCATTACAATCGACAAACAGCAGCGATAACCGGGTTCGAACCCACGACACTCATCTCGTCAATAAATCGTTATGATTCGTCTTTTTTGAAGATATGTGTGTATTTATCATATAAATTATTGCTCGCTAACGGTGAAGGAAAAACATAGTGAGGAAACATGTATGCCTGAGAGTACCTAAAAAGTACTCAAGGTCGTGTGAAGTCTACCTGAAGTCTACCAATCCGCACTTGGCCAGCGTGGTGGACTATCCTTCTTATCATGAAGAAGAAGCCCGAGCCCAGCAGTAGGACATGTATCAAATACAGGGCTGCTATTATATTATTACAACCGAAAACTAATGTTTATCTTTTTGCAATCATAAGAGTTCGTGTTATTAGAATATACGTCGCGTAGTATTGAATAATTATTTATTTCAGCCCTCTATTTGAGTAGCATTTCTATGAGTCGTTTACATTAGTTTCACCAGAAACAAAACTAAATAATGTCATCAGATTTCAATGCAAAAATCGAAATAAGCTTTCACGATGTGAATAGGCAGGTACAACTGTACTTGCCTGTTCAATGGTTGTACTAGCTAGTTGTTAATTTAATTATGTGGTGTATGCGGAAGAACAGGTATGGTGTTACATGTGTTATGGCCGCAGTAAGCGTCAAATTAAAGGAACATGAAATACTACCTGTTGCACGAAGCCGGAAGATTCTATTCGAGGGATTTGACAGACAATGAATGACTTGGCATCACCAGAGACAAGATAATGTTCATAGGTAGGAGCCTTCGCGGAAGATAAATTCCGAGAGAAAGGTATTATAGTTAGCCAATAAGTAAAACATGTGCAGTGTCGTGAAAATTAATAGTCCATTGTTTATCGGGATAGGATATACTAATACTTCTTTATACCTTTTCCAACCGTCTATTTTTTTTTGACATTTCAACATTAGTGATGCCTTTGCACGTTACCGATTCGATCTAGAGTAATATAATCGATTTAATTTAAAAAGATTTTATATCGATTAAAATGCACTAACATATTTTTAGTTGATTGATTATTCGTTCATAAGTTTGTTTTAATTGAGAAGACTTAAGAATCATCGAAGTTAATAATATTTTTATTTTTTAATTGAAACACGGTCATCACTTAAAAGTGTTGCCATTATTACTTTAAAATTCAAAGGCGTGAACTGTCAAAAAGAAAATAAACGAATGGACAAAGTATAAGTACTATTTTCAAACGAATAATGTAAAGTTCAGCCTTTTTGGCGTCTTCAAGAGAACAAAACATGGAAACGGATATGATTATAAAAAACATTATGAAATAATGTAAAGTTGGCATGCGTAACGCTGCAAGTAGACCATAACTTAGTCATAATATTATAAAATGGCTAATTATTTTTAACGCCAAAGATTAGAAGAATATTATGAAGTTATTACGCCGTGAAAGTACTTATCACATTTCTTGTTTTCTCTTCGGCAAGAGTATATTTTTTAGTTTTTTACGATGCTGCAATATACGTTATTATTCGAAACAGAAATGAATATATTAGAAACATAAATGTATTATGGAATGCCTTCGGCGTAGAATTCATTGCACTTGGACGAGATAAATAGCATAGCCGTCATAACAAAACAGTTTTGTAACAGACTGAAATTCAGCTATGAATCTTTTACTAACTACCTACCTATTTCCTTTAGTAGTCATTTATTTTACAGCTGAAGATTCAGACAAATTCATTCGTCACTGTCCTGAATCTCGTTTAATTAAAATACCAGTAAAATCCAGTAAAACTGACTGCCGAAATCAACGGTGCGAAACTGTTGTCTCGCAAATCAAATATTTCTTCTTTTATACACGAAGCGCTTTTTTAATATAGCATTGGTTTTCTGTGCGTGTTTATCAGTCATATTGTAGGTGTTTTAGTAATAATTTACTAATAAATGAGATCTTTTTCTCAAATTTTATTTAGACATTTTTAAGAAACGCTCGAGAAATCGCAAATGTTTATACTTCAAATTCCACGCTCAATGTCGCATACAATCCTATCTTTCTTACATAAAATGAAGTAATATTTACTTTGAAAAGCAATTGGGACAGTTTATTTTCGCCTACGCGTCCTCAGCTGAATACCTCCGTCAAATTAGTAGACACAATGATAACATTTGCTCACGACTTTATTGCGAGGGTCGGTCCCTCCGGCCTCACCCTGAAAGTAGGGTAGACTACAGGGCGAGTGCTGCAGCTGTAAAATCCTTTGAAACGCGGGGTTTTATACCACTTATGTGTGGCAAACGGGCTTTTAGAGCACCTGGTGTTACGTGCTAACTTTAAGCACATGAAAATGCATAAATATATAATAAGGACTACAATATCACGTCTTCAGTGTCAATAATTACAGCGCTAAACATGAGAACTTCTAAATTCAATTCTAGTTATTATTGCTTTCTTGATTGTTCATCAAAATATAGCTTGCAACTTTGCAAGACGATTTCTACTTCGCTCTCCCTGTATTCATTCACCACCAACTTAATTATTTAGACATATAGGGTGAGAAATCGTAGTCAGAACTAAAAATATTATTTCAATAGCAATCTGAATTACGGTATAATTACTTTCAACTGTCAGAAGATATTTTATAAGCAGTTTCAAGTCACGCTATTAAGACTAAAAACATTTATCATGATACTAACTGTTTTACTCGACTATGAAAGTATAAAGATTTTCATTGTGCTGTATTCTGGTTATTGACTTCTGAACTGAAAATATTCAGCAGGGAACTAGGCTACTTAAGCCATAATGGGAAGCACAATATTCTTATTCGACAGTGTTGGCTCAAAGCCAGGTATATTGAATCAGGCATTTTTTTTGCTTATTTTTTGTGAAAGAATTCAATGCCTTGTTATTATGCTTACTGAATATTGCCAAGCGTATAAGACTAATAAGGAAAAGGTAAATTCAAAGTTAAAAGGGCATGTCAAAATTTGGTTATTTTTCCCTCTGCTGTTAATTACCTACTATATTTATCTGAATCGTCAGTTTCTGTTATCAGGTAAATAATACATCTCTTTCGATGGCAATGCAGTAATCTGATATTGACCTGACCAAGTGTCTATGCAACCTACAGATTGTGACTAGACTTATCTAGCGGCTATTACGGCATAAGCTGCTTAAGCAAGCAGCTTATGAAATGCCAGCAGTATATATTCCTATCTTCTCTTCTCTTACAAATAAGGGAGAGCACACACTGATCAAAGTCGGCTTCTTGGTTTTCAAACACCATTTCACTCCAAGCAATTTCGGAGAACGTTCACGTTTCAGTTTTCTCATGGTATTTGTCATCTGTTCATCACTGATGATATTGTCATAATTTAATAATGCATTTAATTCGTAAGGAAATCAATCAAATTCTGGATAAAATTACCCACTGATATTTAAAGCAATTTCCCATGTCCTTTCAACTTGTTAGCCCTAGTAACGCCCGCATACCGGGCATGAAAAGCGACATAGTGGGCCCCTGACTTCCCCTCATTATTTAGTGCGAATAATTCGCACGTTCCACGCTGCTGATTCAAGGTCGATAGTGTATCGATTCAGTAGGGTGGCAGGGAAGGGAACATGTGTTGGCGAACCAGGGGGAACTATTATAGTTTTGTTACGTGTTGGAATGGATGGATAGATTTTTTTATAACTGCGAGCAGGGCGTCCGATTTCACAGACTGCAAGAGAAGAGAATAATCGGATAATATAAACAACTGGATAAAGATTACGATTTTATACAAAAACTGGTGAATAAAACTTCTGTTTTCCCTTTTGATAAGGCACAGCATTTAACATTGATTAGACATATCGTCCGGTCCACTTTGAAATAACATGGCAATCCGAAAATAAATTAGGCTTAAGACTATAATAGAATCAGGGATTAAATAACCGTAGTTATGAGCAACACGGTAATCATTACTTATTACGTGCCTTGAAGCAATAGCTAAAACAAGCGATTGCTCGCTTTAGCGTAACGATGCAAAACTATCGAGTAAGTAGAGTAACAGGTTTTATCGTACTCAGCTAATGGGCACCAATAGGATTACACAATTTATTCGACTATTGTACTACTAACTACTACACATGAACGAATACGTTAATACGCTCCATTTTCGAAAGTCTATGGTGCTCAAGATACACAGACACAGAAGGCTCTTCAGAACGATGATTATGAAAACTACAGGTCATGCATAATAAATAACGCAATCAGGCAGATAACGTGCGCAAGATAGTGCATTGCTAGTGGAATTTAGGTGACCACCATGTCATACATATGGTTTGCATCCCAAACAGGACAAAATCTTTGATTTCTGACATTTACAGTGTCTATTTTTTTTTTATAATCTCTTAGTTGTCTTTGACAACTTGCTGGGCTTAGTACTAAGTGGACCTTTTAAACTTATGGCATTGTGCTATTGTAGTACACATTTGGCGAGTACGTTCCATTTTCGAAAGCCCGTACGTATGTCATGCGCAAGCGCGAGTTGATCAAGCGTCATGGTGCGTGCGCGCGCGCCGGACCGCGATCACAATGCGTCAGTTACGCTTTGCTGCTGGTTTTATGACTGAGTCCGACCAATTTCGAAAATTGAATGTTTTGACAGAGAAAGAATGGATAACAATAGGTTATGTGTTTATAAGGGCGAAATCAAACAAAGCAACAGCTGATGTGTGTGGTTGTTTGACAACAATGACAGAATTGCAGACCATTCACCTTAGTTTATGAGCTGCAATAATAAAGGAGAGGCCAGTATCAGGTATGGGAGGTATCTGTTAAGGTTCCAGTGTTTCTTGAAGCCGGCTTTCAATATTGGGTACTTCTTCCACTATCTTAACCAAACCTCTTGATGTTAATGGTCAAACCTCTTGGCAATTAGTATATTGTCCAAAACGACTATTGTCTCAATGACCACATAATCCTTTCATCAGCAATCTCGAAAGACCACGTTCAGATACTAAAAATATTTATAAAGTGTGAGTAAACATGTCCATCAGTTCCATTGAAATATTCATATCTAAATAAATAGTGGGAGCACCGTATATGTAACAATGGACTCTGGACACTGTTTGTTTAGTGTGAGTTGTATAAATTCACAGAAGAGGAACAACTGCTTTTGTTGGGCGGCCAGGAGCCGGGTTTGTCCGGAGTTGAGATTGTTTGTAAACTAACAGTAACTGCAACAAGTGCTAATCGTTTGTTTTACAACTGAACTCGGGTCCGCCACGCGATTGGGAAATCTTATCACTGAAAACCATAATGTCTGAATGACTTCCCCCACTGGACAGTAAATATTATGACTTGGATCCGTGCCTACAAATGTCATCAGTAAACTGTGTTGTGCTTATTACTACGTAATCAGAGATGACATTGCAAAATCCGACTGTATGCACGTAAATTGCTATTCTATTTTTCTTGGAGAAAGTGATCCTCTCCCAGACCAAATCGCCTGTGAGATAGACCGCCTAATGTATGTGATCCTTTCCATATAATGAGAGTATAATAATGCTAATAATATTATACAATTAATATAAACAAATGATTGAGGAATAGTTTGACTCTCTATGGCATTGTATTTTTACATCTAACTGAAACTGTTTTTTAATTCGTTTGGAATTGTCATTTGTACACAAAGTAAAAAAGTTCGGTGCTTCAATCGACATTGTCGGTTACATCACTCACGCGTCGGCTTTATTTTAACTTCTATCTCGCTCATACATTAATTATAATTACATACTAATTGTTTTGTAAATAAGACTAAACGGGAAGGGTAATTAAATTAGCAGCGAAATTACCTTGATTTGGAACAGGAGCTCATAAAAGATAATTGAGTAGGAGCGTGCAGATAATTAATTCAGAAAAGACATTCTATTTTGGGCCTGGATTTAGGCAATTTGGGTTTGGGAAATTAGTCTGGGTGTTATGACGTCGTGTATGGCAGATGCTTGGACACCTGTTCAATGCCCAATATATAGTCTTAAATGAGGCTTAATCAAGAGATGTTCGACGGGATAAAACAGGACATAAAATAAAAACATTTAATGTCAAACTTGTGATAAAGGAAACCTGATCCAAAGATGTTCATCGAAACGAAATTGAAAGAAAATAAAACATACCTTTGCAATTTGACTCGATGGTACTCGTGGAAATAACCCAATTTAAATTGTATCTCAAATTTTACTAATTTAAATTGAACCTAATTTTTAGCCTGAAAACTACAAGTTTAATTTCTAACAATTTTGCTTGCTTGTGTGAACAATATAATCATGAAATTAATGCAGAGCGTCGAAATCGAGCGACATTCATGAATACATTTAGACACATTTGCCTAAATCAATATTCATCCCCTTATGCTAAATTCATACGCACATTGATAACCTCCTTTTTACAAAGACGGTAAGTACATATAAACATAATGTACTTAGTCGATGCTTATCAGCTGTTTACCTCGGTAACTAGCCGACACTTATCACGGGTATCTCCTTATCCACGTGTCAACGTCTACGACGGCCATGACATCTCGGGTCGTTAACCTTTCCGCCATGTGATCTTCAAACCTATGAACCTTAAGATAAGGAAATAGAGTGCATTTTTAAAGTGTCGTTTTTTGTTGTTATAATTACGGCGATATTGATCTTGGGTGTTGTAGACAATAGAAGTTTAATTTGAATTTGTTCTAGCTTTTTGTTACTTTGTTAATAGTTCATGAGTCATGATCTCAAGTTAATCACTTAATAGACTCGACTGATTTTGGTCTGAATTTAGAAAAGTTTATAGCCTGAAAAGCTTATTTAATATAGCAGAGAACTAATTAGTAAAAAGGTCTTCTCTTTAAGAATAAGAATAAGAATATTTATTTGCGACAAAAAGGGTTTACAAAGGTGGTAGGTACATAAAGTTTTATTCAGCATGTTACGTTGTCAATACGGCATGCAAATATTTAGTAATGAATTAATATAGTGGGACAGTACAGGCTAATAAAAAAAAATAATAATAATAATAATTAATACAAGGACAAATTAAATTTAAGGTTTACTAAAATGCATCAATAACTATAATTACTGACTTAATTTGAAATAGACTAAACTTTAAAAACCAAAAATTTATAATAACATTTATATCACCATGAGATGAGATGAGATGAGATGTCATAAAACTCAGATTTCTTAAATCTCATCGTGAGATTTCTTAAATCTCATTTCATCTCATGGTGACCATGCTATTATAAATTTAGGGTTTTTAAAATTTAGTCTATTACAAATTAAGTCAGTGATTAAAGTTATTGATGTATTTTAGTAACTATGTCTTATCATTTTATTGGACAGAATAATGCATTATATTGTATGTAATGCAAGTTACCGATAAGTTATCATAATACTGTTACCACAAAACCGACAAATAGTCAACAATGACCCTTATTTGATTAAATGTATTATTATTCAAGGTTGATAAAGTTTCCTTAAATACTTTGAAATAAAAAAATAAAAAAAATGTTTTAAACATGAGACTTGTAATTTACGTTAAAGTTTGTTATTAGATCATTGCACATTTTTTTTACAAAGGGCAACAACAAAAATAAGAGCACATTGTTAATTATAATCTTACGATACTGATTAGAACCGCAAAACGAGAAAATTAAGCTCACGAAATATGCAGAGGCCTGCCGTTTACCTTTCTAGAAACCTTTAAAAACTACGAGACAATTGCATTTTGATTAGAATAATAACAATGGCCTGGATTATTGTAAATAGCGGTACTGTTCACAATAATCCAGTACAAAATACATAATGAATTGAAAATAAAAAGAGGGCAATTAAAAGAACGATGTTTGAGATTCCTATCCTTAATTAGCCGTATAGAGGTGACCCATGATCTAATATTTAGAGGTCTTATAGCTGAGACACCAAGGTGAGAGGTCACGTTACCAGCGTCGCAGGGGAGCTGATAACGATTGATAAAAATATTAGGATTTTGTGGCACAGTCGAGACTGGTGTGCCTTTGTGGTAAGCAAATCGTCAGGAATCCAGAAACACAAATAGGAGACAAATTAAAAGAACGCCTCACTGCCCCAGTCAGTATAATAAATCCGTAAGTAGTAGAAAAGCATCCTACTCAACCGAGCGTCATAAATAGCCATAATAATAAAAACAAGAGCACACTCCTGGTATAAAACCGAGTTAACTAAACCGCGGCCATTTGTTATGGCCATTTTCTAAATGGTTACAAGCTGTTGTTATTTTTGTAGAATAGCGGCGTATCTTGAGTTCCTAGCGTGTTTGAGACAGTAACATGTGATATTGATGCTTGTTCTATATTTGGTCAAAGTAAATTAAAATTACTAGAATCATTCTGTAAGTCAGTTAACTGCTAAGTTTATGAAATGTGTATTGATGACAGTCATAACTAGGCAGGAAGCCCCATGGCATCATCCTTGCACCTTTGACTTTCGTGCGTTTGTTGTTCAAATTAGGGGCCCAGGGAAGGAAGCACATTATCGTAGTAGAACCAGTCTGCTTGCAACCACGGCCGGTGTAATCTGTCTGCCAAAACCTCAAGCCTAAAAGGTAAATAATGCAAGATCGCGTTAATTCCCGTTAGGTTTTACTTAATCATGCAACGCGTAAGTTTACAAGTTAAAACTATCGTGATTGTCCAGCAACCCATTAGGAATATTTTGTGGACTGTGATGTTCATGGGCTGCAATCTTCAAAGCAGTTGTCACTAACACACCGTTCGATGCATATAATATATTATTGACGACCGAATGGCGGAGTGGGTAGTGTGCCTGCTCGAGACGCCGAGGTTGCGGGTTAGATTCCCGCTTAAAGAAAGGTATATGTGTATTAGTATCAGCTATTCTAGTACCCATAGTACAAGCTCCGCTGAGTTTGTAACTAGATGGTGTTGTGTGTAAGTTGTGAGATATTTATATATGGTATGGCACTATTTTTAATTAAAAGAAACTAGCTGCCCCGCGCGGCTTCGCCCTCGATAAAATTTTGCCCTCGAAAATATTTTAAAAGTATCCTATGTCCTTCTCCCGGTTCTAAGCTACCTCCCCACCAATTTTCAGCCAAATCGGTTCAGCCGTTCTTGAGTTATAAATGGTGTAACTAACACGACTTTCTTTTATATATATAGATAGATTTCCATAGAAGGCTCTCAGGTTAATTGGAATCAATAGCAAAGTAAACAAAGTGTTTAGTGCTCCATTCGTAATAGAAACGCGTCGGCCATGCCCTTGGCTGTGATTGAGCGAGATGGTCCCCTGCTATTACCTTGTTAGTAAACTGTACCAGCTGTCATAGCACATGCAGTCTGCGGTCTATGACGTGATGAACCAATTTGTTTGTGTCGATGGTACAGCGCCGCTCTTGTTCGATTTGGCCTTGATCTTGTGATTCTTTACAGGGATGCCTACATCTTTGTTGTTTTGTATAGAACATGCAGCATATGTTACCAACATAAAAGATCTAAAAATATGTCTATTCCTTCGCTAGCAATTTTTCTTTTTCTGTACTTTTTGTTTTTGTGGTGGCGCAAAACGCTACAATTTCTCATTACGGAAAACAGCCACAATTTCTCCAACGCCAGCTCAAAATTTTTAAAATATTTAATTTATTGAATCTTATAAACGAGCACAGAGTACGGTTATTAATGAAAACGCTAGGCTATCAACCAAAAATAAAATAGCTAAAAATGACAACTGTCAGTCACAGTCAATAAGAAAATTGAACGTCAACGGTTCTTATTAATTTTTACGAGAAAAATGGGATTCAATCGTAAATTAACGTAAATAGAGTATAATTGTATTATAAGTAGTTATTGTTTTATCGTAGTTCGTACGTAAACGCAGATGAGCGTTTCCCCCTCAGAGAGCGACAGACGGGTATGACGGGCGGTGCGGGACAGTCTAACCGCAAAAGGAGCACCGCTCGATAAACGCGCGCGTTGGCTACGGTTGCCGCGCCGAAGCGACGCAGTTTACGGTGCCGCTATTGTGACCAGACGATATATCGGCAGGGAGATATCTTGGTTAATTCTTTTAATTCCATATAGAACAAATCTACCTACTACCTTCTCTAAAAAATAATGCACTCGACGTAATGCGGTGACTTATACAAGGTGTTCAAAACTTAAATCGGTGTTTTCGGTATATAATAATTATGTTACTTGGACTTATCTTTACAGAAGGCAGGCACATAGGCACAAGGCTAAGGCGATACCTTCTATTCGTTTTTAGGGGTCTGTATCCAAAGGGAAAAAAGGATCCTATAACTGAGACTTCGCTGTCCGTCTGTCACCAGGCTGCATCTCATGAAACTGTTTCCGCTATTACAACAAATACTAAAAACCAAATAAAGTAAATATTAAAGGGCTACCATATAAAAAACGTGTTGATTTACTCTATATTGGTCACCGAGCTGTAACTCATGACCCGTGATAGCTTGACAGTTGATTGAAGTCTGTTTTACAGATGTTGTATAACTGCAACAGTTATACACTATATAACAACAAATACTAAAAACTTAATTAAAAAAAAACATTTAGGGGAGGGGGCTCCCATACAGGAAACGTGTTTTATTATCGTTTCAGCTCGATATTGATGACGGTAGACGCTAGAAATAATCCAATACAAGACATGTTTTTATTTTGCCGTTTTTATAGATTATGGTACGGGATCGCGAGTCCGACTCGCACTTGGCCGGTTTCTTATAGACAGGGCCTGTAAAATTATTTTATTCTCCGACTCTCTTAAAATCCCAAAAAACATTGGCAGAGAATAGCTTTTATAGCCACTAACTGTATAAGTTTGTAATAAAAATATGCTAATGACGTATTTTTTGCCTTTATGTTTTCATTAGTCGAATTTGCTATTCAGGTTTAAGAAATCAACAACACAAATAATAATATGAATTGTATGAAAAACATAAATCACTGTCCCTTATCAAGCAAAGATAGATTGGTTCACCCTAGTCTGTAACCGGCCATTTTGAAACGCGAACCGCGGCGTTCCCCCGCTGCGCACCAGTCGCTCCGCAAACGTCCGCCCGTGTACAACCCGACAGACGGCGCGGCGTTCGAACGCGCTTATCATTCTTTGTCTTCACAGTAATATAGTATAATGCAGTTCGAATATGATCCTGAAAGACTGATAGAAGAAGTCAAGAAACGGCCAGGGATATGGGACTACGAAAGTGCAGATTACCGTGCGAAAAACATGCGGTGCCGGCTGTGGACTGAAATTGTCCGTGAACTCATGCAAGGTGATATTAAAGTGACGAAGAGCGAAATGCGAGAACTTGGTAAGCATTTTTTTAGCTATTTCAAATGATATTTTTGATTATGTAAAATGTTTAATATGCCGTCTGTTGATAAATAAACAGCGGCGACAGGTTTGTTTGTGAAGGGCGTTGTATGTTATCGTTCAACAGATGGCGCTACGAGTACTACGATGCGACATGCCGAGTTTAGTGCTTTGTAAACAAATTATATTCGATCAGTCACAAGTGGTTTTTGTAATGAACAGGTTGCTAGTTGTTATAGTTATTATTTTCTTTTATACATTTTTTTTAACAGAATGCCATTGCCAAATATACAACTTTTATAATTAACTTCTCCCTTCCTTTTTTTTCAGAAATACAACTACAGAAGAAATGGAAGAGTATTCGCGATTGTTTCCAAAAGTACGTCAGTCATCCAAACAGAACTAAGAGACCATACATATACTGCAAACAGCTACAATTTCTTTTGAAGGACCAGCAATCACTTCAAAAAGACAGCAACAGTAAAGAATCCACGAATATTTCTAGCGACTCAGATGAGTATGCCAAACCTGCAAGTAAAAAACGTTGGAGAAAAAAGCAGAACATAAAACTGGTAAAAGATGAAGAAGAGTCATCAGATGACGACAGTCAAAGTCAAAGCTTCGACACGCAGGAGAGTTTTCAAGACTATGCTGAAATGGAAACCCCGCCAGCTAAATTACCGAAATTGACTAAAGCACCTACTCCCATAGATGAGTTCGCTTTTGCAAATGTCGACATTAAAGAGCCGGAAGACCCAGAAAAGCTGTTCTTACTATCCTTATATCCCCATTTGAAGTCTATACCCGAGGAGAATCGGTTAAGTGTCAAAATGGACCTGATGCAGGTGTTGCGCAATGCCAACTACAATGTGATGCACCATACAATTATTTAACATAATACCAGGCCTGCTTCTCCGCAGGGAGATAGGCAGGGGCTTATACCCCCATTTATTAGTGAATTGTCCTTAGGCAACATAATGCCAGATACTGAGGTATTATTTCCCATAACTTAACTTGTGACAGATTTGTTCATATTTATTTCAAAATACTGAACATTTATTAGTTAGAGAAGATTGAAAAACCCAATTGAAACATAAATGAGGGACTTGTATCATTCCAATATATTTGTATCTACAGTCCTAGTAGACATAATTTAGTATTAGTATTATTTAGATTTTAGTTAAAAGATATTATTGAATATTAAGAGGTGTAACAGAAAAAGTATACAGACACCTTAGTTATTTAATGTATTATTATTTGAACTAATATCAGGTAATGACAGTTTAAAATATAAAGCACAATAAATTATTAATTAATAACAACTATTACACCATTGGACTTTAAATTTAGGATTGCAAAATTAGTTGCATTGTGCAATTTAAGTCTTATTTTGTATTCACTCAGACCAACAATAATATTGTTTTTTTTATTGCCAACTATATAAAAACTGTAAAAATGTAAATATTTTTTTAATTGTCTCTTTTCCTTCGACAACATAAAATATATTATATAAAGATATTAATTAAATCCCGGTTGCACCAAACATATTTATACGGATATATTAAAACCCGTATCAGAATCGCTTTCGCATTAAATTTTTAGACAGAACAAAGAAAGAGAAAGCTGTAGCTTAGCGTAAACTTGAGTTTAACACGTTGGGGAAATCGGCACTTACTAGTACGATCTATTTTTATATTCTTTCTCACAATTAACAAGATCTTGTAAGCAAAAAAAGTACCCATTTGAATTTGAAGACATTTTTTAGTAAATATTGATAAAGAATGTAGTGAAAGTCTTCCAGTTTTTGCACAAAATAATGCATTCTTAATTATTCAATCGAAATTAAAAGTATATAAAGTAGTTACAATTTTTAAAACTGTATATACCTGCTTTATTAGACCAACATGGGCATAATACATAGAGCGGGGAAAATCAGTATTTTCTTTTTTATCTTTAATACACAAAATTTAATTATTTCATTTTATTTTAAACCCGGGTATGATCTCTCTATCATTCAATGCTTAAACAGGACTGTGAGATCGGGCACGTTCGTTCAGCCTTAAACGTCTATTAAAAACGTTGGTGAAATTGGGCCTTTCTTTTTCTTCGTACGTACGTGTAGTCCACCTGATGGTAAGTATTTACTAGGTTCATTCCATGGACATTAGCATCCACAAAAGCATTTGTAGATACGTCTCTGCATCCGAGGACTAACGGTGTAAGGCCTCCTGTTGCAGTAATATCTAAGCTGGGATGGCTAACAAACGGGTGCGCCAAAGTTCACCTAAAGTTTCAACTCCGATAATTGGAAATCCGAAAATGTTCTTCCTAACATTTTTCATCCTAACAATTACAATTCCTAACTACTCTGTCACTAATGTTCATAATTCGAAGCATTCAACTTCCTAATGTCGGTAGCAATAAACATCTATTGTACTTTTATTAGTTTTCCTATATTTTTTCAGCATAACCATCTTTTACGCTATTATTCAAAGTCATAATCTTTACTGTCTTAATCTTTAGCTTTTATTTTGTGTAATCTGATTGTTACACAAAATAAAAGCTATAGTTATAGCATAGGTCAATTATGGGTAAAGTAGTAGGTTAGGTTAGGTTAGAACTGCGACCATAACACAGAATCAATCTGTTTTTAAAATAGGTGTAGTACTATTTTTACAAATTTGCAACAGTTCTTAAATAGGTGCTCACTATGAAATATGCTGAACATATTTTGGTGCACATTCAGTATATTTGGTGGAACAAAGGCAAAATTAGTTAAATTATATGGGAATAAATTGAAGCACTTTTAAATACCATCCATTATGTTTAGGGATAAAAGCGTTCTGATAAAAAAAGGTAGGAGTTTAAATGTATTTACATTAATGATATTAGTAATAACAATTTTCGGAAACATGAGTGTTATGAACAACACCGGTAGCACTACAAATGGTATGAATAAAAACTTTAGGATGAAAAATTTTAGGAAGAGTGATCATTCGGATTACAAATCGTTAGGAAGAACAATTTCGGGTAAAGAACTTTAGGTGAGCCAATATGGACCCCTAACAAACAATTAGTTACATTATCTACTTATAATGGTCACTTACCTTAAATCTAAATATGTGAGAGACTGCAGCCCGCCGACTGCATTTGGTACAGCTCTGATAATGTTTTGCGATAACAGTAACTTTTCTAAAAAAACGTACGACGTCAGTTCGTCTGGCAGTTCACTGAACCGATTTTTTGACAAATCTGAAACAAGGAAACAATACATTAGTTAAGATAAAAATAACAACAATACAACTTATAGCATGGCAAGACAGTGTAGAAGAAATTAATAGGACCGCCACTGTGCTCTTCGTATGGCCATCCAATTAATAATCAACCAATCAGCACAAACCAATTGAAAAAGCTAATGGTGAACAATGCTTACATGAAACATCATTTATTGACTTTGCCAAAAGTCTGTCAAATCATTTATTTTCAAAGACCCAAGGGGCTCTTGAACACGTCAACAAACAGTTACAGAGCAAATAAAAATAATATAGAAGAATTAAATAATTTAAAATTTTACTAATCAAAATAATATGATTTAAATTACCGAAGCCTTGATCAATTTTAATCGAACTGTTCAGGTTCAAATTAAAATCAATCTAAGAACCAGCTTTGTCATTACAATGCCAGCAGATATAAATTCGTTTCCGTTCCTGGACTCTAATTAACCAAATGATAAATCACTTTTTAATCTGTCTTACTATTTATTCTTAAAATACCAACATCATCAAGTTAACTAATAATAAATTTTAAAATTGTAAACCGTCAATAAAAGCCTAAAAAATAATAATTGTACACAATTACACATTAATCGATAAAATGTAACATTAACACTGCGACGTCACGATTTATTTTAATATTTTCATTGATAAATAGCATAGAGCAACGCAGGAACAGTGAATATTATTGTAGTCATATCTATAATGTCAACCGTTTAATTTATGATTGCCCCACACATATCTACTTATTCATGTCAAGTTATCAATTTGACATGAGTAACTGCATTTATAAAGACGAAACCGACACAATCTGATAGATGTTGAGTGATGGTAATATAGCACCTGTGACGTCACGATTTATTTTAATATTTTCATTGATAAATCGCATACAGCAATGCAGGAATTGTGAATATTCTTGTCTTCTTATCTATAATGTCAACCGTTTAATTTATGATTGCCCCACACATTTCTACTTATTCATGTAAAATTATCAATTTGATGTCAGTAACTGCACATGAAACCGACACAATCTGATAGATGTTGAGTGATGGTATAGCAACGAATAGTCTTACCACCATGGATGTCTACAAAATACTTGCGTTACCCGATGGCCTGCTGTCTCAAAATAGCAATGAACAGAAATTTTAATTTAGAACTGTCAAATTAGTGCATTTCTTTGTTGTCGTAAATAACTTTGAATGACATAACTTCGGCCCTTTACAGATTCGTGACACCAATATGCTATTAGTCAGCTTGTGGTGAATTGACTGAAAAAAATTGGCTACTTCGCTGTTTGACACCATGAATTTTTGACACCACGGTGTCAATCGCAGAAGAACGTTTTTTGAATTGGCTGTTTGGGACCACGGTGTCAATCGACGAATACCTTATTTGGCTTCGTTGATTGACACCATGATGTAAAACAGCAAAGGACGGCCCATTGGCATTTTTATTATAACATAACAATCATGCACAAAAGTGTTTACACGATTTTTATTTAAATTATACATTTTTTCTTAAAGTGCTTGGAATGGCAAAACTGTTTAGTTACCCATAAAAAAAATTCCGATAGTAACTACTACGTTTTACTACTACATCTCTTGAAATTTAATTTTGATGTTCAAAATATCAGCAGGCAAAAAATAATTAAATAGAAATGATTATTACTTACATGCCCTTAAAAATGTTGGTAATAACGTTTAAAAAAGGGTAGAAGTACCTGAGTTAAAACAAACAAAAATCTCAGGTAAAAGCAACCCTTTTGTAAAAAATTAGCCAATCAGCGATCAATATGTCAACCATCCGTAAACAATACGTTCCTGATTGGCTAATGCTAACTGTATGGTTATTTGCATGTCGTTGAGTTACGAATCTTAAGGTCACAGTAGGACGTTCGTGCGTTGAAAGTGGTACAGTGTATGTGAGGTGTTGTTCTTGTTATAAGTATTTGGTAAGTACATTTCGCAATATTTTGTTCATTATCTTCTCATATTATTTGTATGAGTAGTGTTAAGTAATTATTAGACTTAGGAGTTGTCGGGGCAAAAGCTAGTGATAAGATAACCTTATTGACAAATGCATACTTATCGATAATTACAGTGGTGTATATTGAACACTTATTATTTCAAGTTCAAGAGTCATTTGTGGATATACTAATACCTTAGGCAATACGTGTTTTTACTCATAGTACAAGGCATTCTAATTATATCCCTAGTTCGTGCCCCGACAACTCCTAGGTCTGGTAATTATACCAAGTTTAAGTTAATAAAGTAATTCATTTAACTTAAACTTGGTATTTACAACTGGTTAGGTATGTCTTTTAATTGATACTAAGCATTTTTAAATGATAATTTGTAACATTAAAATTGCTCACTTCAAAATGGATGGTTTGGATTTGTTTTCACATTGAAATTATTAGTTTTAATCTTAAGGCCTTGAAACTTCCAGGTAATAATATAAAATCAGTTAATTTAAAAGGTGAATTAAAGTTTACTTATTCCTATTTCGAAGATAATGTTAATTGTATTTTATTGTAGGGCACATTCATTTGCATTTCATATATCATAAAGTGCAAATGTAAATAAATATAAAGGCGGTGTTTCAGAAATGTATAGAACCTGGGCTAGGTCTTGTACAATACATTTTTATGTGTTTTTTGTCTGAAAACATTGTGGATGCTAATATCATAAAATTATAATATAATTGACGAACCAAACATACTGTAAGATTATTCCACGAAACTAAAAACGACCACTTTTGGCTTTTGTTTTTGGTCTGTTGAAATTTCGAACTGCATTCGTTCAGAAACTCCAACTGCACTTACGTAGCCGGAGCGGGCCCTGTCACGTCGTGGCGTCCCATCGCTTCATTAAGCGCCAACACAGTAATTCATTATGAATATCTGTAGTTTATTATTATAACTAATGTCACAGGGGGAACACTCCATAGAAACGACGCGGTATAATTAACTATTACAACTAAACTGAAGAAATGACGTTTGTACACGCTGCGAATGTGTGCGTGAACATTATGGATGAATGAATAGGTCACCCATGCTTCTCTCATGCATGCGTGTTGATGATGTTGCCTGGCGGTATCGCGGATCGGTGGGGGCGGAGAGTGGCCCTTCTGTACGTTAGTACTATATAAATTCTTTGCTAATGTTCTAAAATGATAAAATACTGTGAGTCTGTAGTCATTTCATTAAGTCATTATTTCAATGTATGAACAGTATTGCACATAAAATTGTGTTGCTAATCAAATTTTTTAATTTTATTTTGCGCTGGCGATTCCGCAAATGAAAAATAAAACTGTAGTTTTCCAAGAACTACCGATTTTTTCTCTATATTTCTGAATGGTGTACAAGACCTAGTCCAAAATGAAACAAATTTACATGTTACGAAAGCTGAAATTTTAACGCTTACTTTTTTATTTTAAGGATTGGTGTTAAAATGTCTGAACACCCGTCAACCTCACATGGTTTTGACAACTTAGAATTTCAAAGAACCAAGAGAGGACACCGAATGCTTTGTCGAGGTGGATACGATTATATTTGGAAACTAAATAACAAAGATGGCTCAGAGATATGGAGATGTACAAAGAAAAAGACCAAGTGTAATGCAATACTCAAAGTGAGCCCGCCCCCTTTTACAATATTACATGAAACTATCCATAACCATAGTTCAAAGGATCATGCAGTGATTGAAATAGAAAGGCAGATGCAATTGTGTACTGAAGCTGTTAAAAACAATATCAATAAGCCTGTACCGAAAATTTTCGAAGAATCAATGGAAGCTCTTGCCGATAAAGGAATCAATTTATTGAGTCCATTACCTAAATTTAATAACATCAAGAACAAACTATACAATCAAAGAAACAAAGCACTAGGTGCTAAAAAACTTAACTTCAAAAACGCCACAATTCTAGAACTACCTAAAAAATACGAAGATTTATTATTCGCTGACTATACATACAAAAATAAGCGCATAATAATTTTTGCAAAAAAAGAAATGACCAAATATCTAAAAGAATCAAAACGATTTTTAGTTGACGGCACTTTTAAAATTTGTCCCAATGGTTTCCATCAAGTATATACTTTTCATGCGGATATAGGCAGCAATGAAGAATACGTCAACATAGTTCCCGTGCTGTATGCTTTACTTCCTGATAGAAAACAGGTCACTTACGAGATTTTATTTGAAATGATAAAAAGTCAAGTCCAAGAATGGGAGCCCACACACATTTCAATGGACTTTGAAATGACTGCGATATTGGCTATAAAAGGTCTATTTCCAGAAGTGAAAATAGTTGGCTGTTTTTTCCATTTTAGCCGCAGCTTGTGGCGTAAAGCCAAGCAGCTTGGAGTAATAAAATCTAGACTGGGCAGGATCCATGTGAAATTATGCACAGTTTTGTCACATTTGCCGCTCAATTTATTAGATGACGGCTGGCTGTATGTGATGGGAGAAAGTCCAAATAACGCTGAAATCACGAAATTCAATGACTATTTTGTCCAAACATGGCTCCAACACCCTGTTCTATCTAAAGTATGGAACACTTTTAACGAAAGTCATAGAACCAACAATATGGTAGAGTCGTGGAATGGAAGAGTAAAAAAAATAATGCCCTTAAAACCAAATATTGGTCAATTTCTTAGTGGAGTGGAAAAAGACGCCAAATTTTACTATAATAAAATTAACCAATCAGGACCTATTCAAATTTCTAAAAGAAAAAAAGAGAGCATGCAAATCAATGATAGAATTAATAACACCATCCAAGAATTATTGACTGGTCAAATAAGTATTGGTCATTGCTTAGAAAAATTAAGATAAAAATTTTAAATAGTAATATAGTCTAAGCAATTACCAATTATTGGATGATGATAATGATGATTGTGATCTTTAATTTTAAGTTATATATAGAGAAAAATATTTACCCAAAATCATGTTTTAAATCATTATTCATGTTTTATATCTTTATTTGTTATTAGTAAAGAGGTAATTTACCTTTCCTATCTGTGATTTTTTATTGTTTATTAGAACTTTTTATATTTAAGGCAAGATGATTATGTGATTTTTAGTACTTAGTTATTAGTAAAAAGATTATTTATCTTTTCTATCTGTGATTTTTTATTGTTTATTAGAACTTTTTATGTATATTATGTGATTTTTAGTAGTTAGTTTTTAGTAAAAAGGTAATTTACCTTTCCTATCTGTGATTTTTTATTGTTTATTAGAACTTTTTATATTTAAGGCAAGATGATTATGTGATTTTTAGTACTTAGTTATTAGTAAAAAGATTATTTATCTTTTCTATCTGTGATTTTTTATTGTTTATTAGAACTTTTTATGTATATTATGTGATTTTTAGTAGTTAGTTTTTAGTAAAAAGGTAATTTACCTTTTCTATCTGTGATTTTTTATTGTTTAGTAGAACTTTTTATATATAAGATAAGATGATTAAGTATGTGATTTTTAGTACTTAGTTATTAGTAAAAAAAATAATTTACCTTTTCTATCTGTGATTTTTTATTGTTTATTAGAACTTTTTATGTATATTATGTGATTTTTAGTAGTTAGTTTTTAGTAAAAAGGTAATTTACCTTTTCTATCTGTGATTTTTTATTGTTTAGTAGAACTTTTTATATATAAGATAAGATGATTAAGTATGTGATTTTTAGTACTTAGTTATTAGTAAAAAAAATAATTTACCTTTTCTATCTGTGATTTTTTGTTGTTTGTTAGAACTTTTTATTCATATACAAGATTTATTCATACAAGATTCCATTAAAAATTTGATTGTAATTTTTGTTTTAATAACCGTTTTCTTTTCGCCAGTACACAAATCACAGTTGACCTTTAAATTGTTGAAAGTGGTCCAAATCAACAGTTTTATACCATGGTGTCAATCGACGAAAACAAAATAAGATATTCGCAGTTTGACACCACGGTCGCAAATTATTATGGAAATGGTCCTAAACAGCCAATTCAAAAAACGTTCTTCTGCGATTGACACCGTGGTGTCAAAAATTCATGGTGTCAAACAGCGAAGTAGCCAAAAAATTGTGATTTGTAAAAATAGAGATTAAGGGCCAGTTTTGAAGGTTCTGGATAGATCTTATCCAACCCATTAAATATAACCTGACCGAATTTATAAGTGACACAAAAAAAAAGTAACAGCTGTGTTTTTTTTTTATTAAATTATATTTATTTAACATTATTATATTTATTTACAATTTTATTTTTAGCTTATACTCGGTAATTTTGGTCTTATCCGGCATTCAAATTGAGACACATTTTGATCTCATGCTTTCCTGAGATTTGCACGTTTTTTTTAAATAGACAATTTGTCAACTTTCAAATATTTTTTGTATCTTGATATTATTGGTGTATCCAGGTTTCTGAAGACACAAGAACTTTACAGGAAGTTCAAAGCCACAGTAACCATGACAACACTAACAATACACTCATAACACTTACGAAACCATACAAAGCGATTACAAGTGCCCAAGAAAAATGTAACAAAATACGTGCCAGTGTAGTTTGTAGGGGACACAGGCGTTTACCTGGTAAGAAGCATTTTATGGCATGATACTTACCCGTAATAATGATTTAGGGTGCTTATACCAAGGATAATAAATAATACGTTATTACTTGTAGGGTGTGTGGCTTGAGTGTAAAAATAAAGCACCCAAGTTAATTTTTAATGTCTGTAAGTAGGTAAGGCAAATTGCTTATTATAAAATACCTTAATGATTTATTTTAGATTTTATAATTCATTAAATAAATTAAAATAACATTTGTTAAACTAAATTAATATCCGCATCTATATATTTAAAGAAATCAAGTTTAAGATTTAACACTACTCCTTATGTTAAATACTAAACCTGATTTATTTAAATATATTTAAATGAAGACGTAAGGTCCCTGAAGCAGCTATTACTACACTTCACGGTATTCTAGAACTTTTATATAATTAGAGCATTTTAATTAGAATTTCTGAAGTAACCAACGGGGTATCGGACTCTTCCTTCCAAACTACTGGGTACCGTATGTGTAAAAGCCGCTTTACTTTACGTACCAAGAAAGAACAGTCGTGTTGTTTCTGAGGCAGTGAAAACTAGACATAAAGAAACTCATCTAAGTATTTATAAAATTGTACAAACAACGCA
Organism: Hypena proboscidalis; assembly: GCA_905147285.1. Classification (NCBI taxonomy): domain Eukaryota; kingdom Metazoa; phylum Arthropoda; class Insecta; order Lepidoptera; family Erebidae; genus Hypena; species Hypena proboscidalis. Next base: position 18,428,475 of record LR990130.1, on the reverse strand, counting down.
ACTAGTTGCTAGTTCGTTGACACAGCTAGGTTGTGGTTGCAAACCACAGCCGAGACTCGCAAGGATGCCAAGTAATGCCAACGGATTATTATGTTATCATACAGCTATCCCTGAAGGTAATTTGCTTACTTTATGCGAGCATTACATTAAATATTGCTGTTGGCTCTGGCAGACGTGCTTAGAGGTGAAGCAACTGAGATAAATCATAACTGCTGCTATTTTCGGTTTGTGCTTATCAACAGATAACTTATACAGGCTTTTCATATTGTTATCTGTTACGGGCTAGTGAAAGGATGAATGTATCAGACGAGTCTGGAGTGCACTTGAGTGTTGAACCAGTGGACATTTATTTTAATTAAACTGTAGATAGTTGTGTTGTGTACAGTCAGCTGCAGAGAAATCTCACACCCACCCAAAGGGGTGAGTTTACTACTAGAGGTACTGAGATTACGTCAATTAGACTTCCTTTATACCCAGAGGTCTATCATCATTATGTACGTAACTGTATCGCCTTATCATCCTCATGTGTATAATGCACATCGCATTTTTATTAGGTACATAAATGACCACAAAGTAATCTTATCGTATATTTTTTATGTTGATAACAATTTTGATGAGAATATAGAACAAAGGAATGCAATTCTACACCTGTGAGGATACTTAAAGAAATAACATATAAAAATAAATAAAGATGTATGCAAGCCGGTAGTAAGCTAGCTCCAATGACACGAGAGGAATGCCATCGGACGTTATTAACATACATAGAAACGTGTTATATGGAAGTAATCGACATATCTTCGACTAAAAAGGCGTTATACAAAAACGGAGGACTTAGCTATGTGAACAACATTTTTGAACGCGTTCGACTCGACCTTAACCTCTAATGATAATATTGAAGAACATTTCAAACAACCGGTTTCTGATAGAATAAGAGGTGCTCTAAAGTACAAACCTAAAAGAAAAAGAAAACGTATTTCGTTTCTGCGATGTATTAGAATTAGATTGTACCTTTAACTGATGTTATTTTAGGGATCGATTAGGGAGCGTTATCGATGTAATCAATTATAATCGAAACGAATCGATATCATATGTATTGATAAAACAAATCAATTAATTTCGATAGGCGCGGCCAATGTAATCGAATCACAATCGTTATTGAGATCACTTGTCTCAGGATAGTTGAACTCGTATTTTGATTTATTAACGGTCTAACTATCTAGCCGACAGATATAGTGACAGCTGTATAAATAAAAAGCATCTGTTTAAGAACTCAAGTGGGTTTCTTGAAAATATTAAAGTCCAACGAGAGACTATTATAGTTAAGTCTGGTGAACTGTTTAAAATGTTGATGATTTGTGATATCTGGATCTAGCTTCTATGTAAATGAATGATTGATGAATTTAAATTTATCAAAAGTCAAGTCAGGTCAACCAGAGGTCCAGGGTTCAGGACTCAAAGCCTAGCCTTTCATTTCATCAGGGTTCGATGCAATTGAGTGCTTGCGTGACCCCTATCATAAAATCTAAACCATTCAATATATTACCGGTTAACTAAACTAAATTGTCAAATCAATTCAAATATTGCACGCCATTCACCGAATACAAACTAACAATAAATCAATGGTACAAGTCAGTGTTGTGACATTTTTCTTGTCTCATTTTTTGCAACATTTCATCCCAAAGCTTTTTTTGGGGTCACTAAGTTTTTCAAAATGATGAATAAGTGTTATGCCACTTAAATTTGACGAAGACATCACCCGCAAGTGTAAAAAGGTGCCATTATGTTTTTACTAAAATGAAAAGTTTACGCTCTTCATTGAATGAACTTTTGTAAGAGCCAAAATCACCGTACATGACATAAAAAACTTTTACAATATTATTTATGGTCGTGCTAAGCAGCAAATCAATTACATTGCTATTGACTAGCGCTATTTTCCTCGTCAATAAAAAAGTTTGTCGATAGACATTTCACCGTAATCGATACCGTCGATATCGACTATCGTATGATATATCGTTGAATCATGAAATTTAGAAATCCGCCTTGTCTAGCAGTCTCAGCAGCCGACACTAACTACCGGTCTAATTCGTTCTTCCACCGTGTAGTTAAAAAAACAAACGAATATGTTAGGAAGGATGATTTGGATATATTTAATGACCACACTCAGTTTCGCAGTTTAATAACAAAGCAATTTTTCGATCCGTAGTAATGTTAATTTATCTTTACTCTAATTTAATTATTATTACCGTATCATATGTGAATTATTTAGTTCTGTTATTTATTATTATTATTTGTTTTTATTTATTTTTTTTAATATGTAAGTTTCGAACTTAGTCATACATATAAGTGGAAACTGTCAATTGGCTTATGTTGTTATTTCAATAAGTTATTTTATCGATTGTTCTTAAAAGCTGTTTGTTTCCCTAAAATAAATAAATAAATAAATAAATAAATAAATAAATCATACGGAGACGACGACTAAAAAATGTGTGTCAACTATCAATGGGCCGAGACTGCACCAAAACTGGTTTCTCCGCAACTTGCCGTGAGAACTGCCCAATGCATTTCGTTTGGGCTTTTTCTTTGCAACAAAATCAACCTTTTCCTGTAGTCTGGCTGGTGTGTTATTATACTTATTATGTAGTTATGAGCTATTAAGTGCAACTTTTTATTATTTATAATAATTGGATTGGAAGCCTGTTCAAGGAAGCCGTAGGAATTCAAGAAATCCGCTTTACACTAACGTAATTCATTCATAAACTTATTTATTTTTACATGTACATAGTGCAATGAAACTTAAAATAAACCAGTTTGAGCGCAAATGTTTTACTGAACCGGTATTATCCGGCATTGAACTGGTATAACCATTTCTGTAGTTCCCAATTTCAAGATTGCCGACAGTAATCGCGTCACAATATCATAAATCTATGATATAATTCTTACGACCTCATTTATTTCGAATACAGATAATGCGCTCTACTAATATAGTTAATGGAAACACTCCAGGGAATAGCTGACTAGAAAATTGAAGAACTGGGTCGTCTATATAAAATGAACCATTTCTAGGGGAAAATATTATGCGCTAACACGAAAGGAGCGGGAATAAATGCATAAATAAATATAGTTTAAAAAAACTAAAAAAACACGCTTTTAAAGCACATCAAACTAAAAAGTGAAAAATAATTCTTATTATAACCTGAAAATAATAATAAACGAAAAATACTAGTACTATTGTGAAAAAAAGCGTGGGTCGCTCGATAGACGAAAAATATGGCACAGAGCGCCCCACGCTTTTTTTCACAATAGTACTAGTATTTTTCGTTTATTATTATTTTCAGGTTATAATAAGAATTATTTTTCACTTTTTAGTTTGATGTGCTTTAAAAGCGTGTTTTTTTAGTTTTTTTAAACTATATTTATTTTTCACTTTTTAGTTTTAGTTTTTTTTTAATCCTGGCGATCCTAATCAGGATAATGAGATAAATTTATGAAATTATTATATTGTCGCTGATTCTTTACAAGTGTAGAAAGTTTGAATTAAATCTGTCCGTTTAAAGTGGGTCAAAATCGAGTCCAAAGGAGTCGGTTACATACAAACAAACAAACAAACAAACAAACAAACAAACAAACATACAGGTGAAGCTAATATAAGCGTGTTAAAAACATCTTTACAAATAAAATTGTGCTTACTATATTTATATCTACTTTGAGCATTTAAAAAAAAAACATAACTATGAAAAACTAAGTGTAGACTTGTTACAATCCTAAAATGAGACCCATTTTTAAAGACAGTACAGAGTATAAAGACGAAGTTCATCAAGGCTTGTTCCTATGCAAAGCCTTAGAATAAAGGTTTCTTTTCCTCGCTGACAAGCAGTGTGGGCGATGACAAAAGGAGGTCTTCTAAGCATTAATGACTAGAGCCAGACGCCTTTGAACAATGAAGATGACACTAACAACTCGACTTGATGAAAGGTTTCTCTTGGGGCCTCCTGTAGTTATGACAGGCCCAGATTCGGAGTAATTTACATTAAAGTTTATGCGTTATAATGAAGTTCTAACAACATTTATGAGCTGTTGGCGTCTTGTGAGTATATGAGCTCAAATTAGAACATCTATTTTGGTTTAAATGCCAGTTTGTATATGGTACATTCCAATATGAAAGTATAGGAAGTATTTGACAGTATTATAACAGAATAATTGGGTCCAATAAGTCAGTTAATCCGACGCCAGGACAGCTAATCTCAAACGCAGTAACAATACATCAACAGTTACAGACACATAAATAAATCCATTGCAATTGAGGCCAAAGTGAGACTTAATAAATACGAGGACAACACTCAACTCCTGGCATTCGGAGATTATATCCTACTAGTTTCCGGCGTCAGTCATAAACACAGTGTTCGTTACATGACTCACCAAGCACTGAGTAATCTTATAACTACACCAGCCGTATTAAAGCAGATGATGTTTTGAAAACAAATTATAGAACTATGGGAATAAAGTCTTTATAATAATAAGCTAGTATACTGACATAACATATTGCACGAAGAGTGTCTATAACGTGTGTGATGTGTGATTAATAAGCGTAAAACCAATCGAGCGACATCAAAGGCTAGAAAGTCCCCGACCATTATAGAAAAATATAAAAATAAACTCAAGAGCAAACGAAGCTGCAGGTACGTGATGTTATCTTTCATTTGGTCGTTAATACTAACTGGAACACAAACATTGGCAACCGCCGATTAAAATTACGCTTTATTGATGGATACCCACAAGATGTTTACGATCAAGTTTTCTGAGAAAGCTTACTCATGCGCTAAAGGAAAAAGTAAAAACGGATCATCAAATATTGATAGAATATCGAGTCGCCAAACAAGATACTTTCTCCATATATTTTATATCTTTGGAAGAACTAATAAAACGGTCGAAAGTGGAGTAGTTCGACTTGAAAGCTAAGAGCTATTAACTTACATAGTTTAAGTATCATATAGCGAAACATTTTAGCATTTGGATGTCTGAAAGGACTGAAAATTGTGGTACCATAGGTGACAAGATTATTTAATCATCGATTGCATATCTATTTATTACTCGATGATAAATAGCAGTACGTATTCAATTTAGTTACCGGTTTAATGTATCATTAGGCGAATAAAAATGAAAAAGCATGGATGAGGAATAATGTGAATACTGCAATCGATCTTCTCTGGTAAGTATATTTTTATACCAAAAGGTGAGGTATTTCTGCATGACGAAGGAAGGGTCGACGGCTAAAGGCCATTAGGTAATGGGGCCCAACCATACGACCATGAACTTTTGATTGACACCGAGTGGAAGATAAAGGTTATATCAAAATATAATACCTAAGTAACTATCTCCAGACGATTGAAACTTCAGCCGTGTTTGCACATTCAATGTAATGAGATGCAAAGCAGTTATCGGCGCTATAAACACGTCATGTCGACTATACGTTCCAGGTAGACGTCGTTATCTTGGGCAAACATCGATTCTATGTGCACGTTAACCGATACTCTTGATAATATCGAAAGCTTTTAGTGCGTCACTTTACTGGAACTCTGTTTGTTTACATAATATGACAATAGAGACCGTTACAGTTTTTACTGAGTAAAATGCATACAGCATCAGAAAGTCATATTAATTGAGCCGATGGCCATATCGGTTTGGAGCTATATGATTTAGTTCGTCTATTGCCGTCAATTTTATGTTTCGCAACTTGGCTCCGATATACAGTTCTACATCTTTCTGAGGTAATACGTAAATACAACGTAGACTCATTATGTAGCCTCCAGAAATAACTCGCGTTTTTATTTACTTTCACTGTTTACGTGATACTCGAGTTTTGGAGTTTAAAATCAACGCATGGTGAAAATCTGCGTGAATTTTAATATTCAGCAAACTGGTCGGCGCTCAGTGTTTGGTAACAAGTTTGCGTTCTAGTTTTTACGTCGAGTGGTGTCCTCGAAAAATAACCGTCATTACCACGTGGTTGCTAACGAGCCTATTTTTCGACGCCATTTAAGTCTCGTTTTCCTGTAAGCATGCCTTTCAAAATGCCGGATACTTAAAAATGGAAATGTACGTGCATCAGGCGTCGTCCTTACAAAATTGTCTCTAACGTTTCCTTTTACTTTGATACATCTTTGAATAGTCCTATCTTCCTGCGTCCTACACAAATAAAATCTTAAAATGTTGACGATAATTTCGTTCCTATTCCAGCCACAAAAATACTATTATTTATGGATCAGAGCGCTCCAAATTCATTGTGTGTTCACTTAGTGTCATTAGAAAACATTCATGTCGACACTTTTCGGTATAGCAGAATTTATCGCATAGATAGAATATCTGGTGACGTGCCAAGAAGCCGATACATGCGCTGCGGACTGCGGGCCTCCAACCTTGACCGATGACCGAATCGTATAAATCTCGACACAAAGCTTTGGCTATCTCTAATGCAACAATACAAGTATGGTCACTCAATCCACTTTTATTGGTTACAACTATTTTAAATCAGCACAACGAATCTTTATTACACGACCATTTTGCAAGTATATTGTCACGTAACTCTTTAGCATTTCACTTCGCAATCGTAACCATAGAGTCGATTTAATGTAACCATGTATGCAACCATTTAATAGATGAGCTGTTTCTCAAGGAGCCGGCGATGATATCTGAGTTCCTGTTTACAAATGTTCTGTTGAAAAAATCGAGTTAAACTGCTCGTAAAGGTTGATCACGTACAATAATCACAGCGAGCCTCTTCGACCTTGGCAACAATTCATCAAGATTGCTGGCATAATACGCACCTATGCCCACTGAGGTTACATTACATCATGCTATAAAGTCATCCAGCGTAACATTATATAAAACACGTAGGTACAATGATAAAGTAGAACAGATTTATAAAGTGTCGATAGTTGATAAGCGGTTTCGGGTATCGAGTTCGTTCATCAATCAGCAACAAAAGCTCGATCGCTTGTCGGCTGCGAAGCAATTTGATCGTGTTCAATGTGTTGACTGTTATCTATCGGTTATACTAGGTTTGATTGCAACAATGACTCAGCGTTGTATAACAAATCATTTCCAATGCAAATGAGATGGGTTAAGACGGCAAAGACCGTGCTTTTTTATGCCATCGATTTGGCATATGAGATTGCAGTAGGTACATGGTAGATAATAACTGGTGCAACTGTCAATGCGGCATAGTAGTTTATAGCTTTGCAGTTTGCTAGACCTTGTCTTCTAGGTAGAATCTGACGTCACTAGCAAGAGTGCTAAGTCACACATGTCATAAAAATGGAGAAAGCTTCACAATTCAACGGATCATATGTATAAGGATCCCTAAAAGCTCTACACCGAATCATTGCAAATGCAAATAAGAAGGCCTAAATGCCAGATTGCGAACGCATGCAATAAAGCAAACTGCTTCTGTTAATGACTCCGCATAATACAGTTACATCTGGCTCAAAGGATCATGTGTTCTAAGAACGTTGATCGCACGCATCACGTACGGAGTACGGACAGTACTTTTGTGGGTGCGCATTGCGCATGCGTCATATTTATAAAAATGGACTGTCATATACACTCGCGAGTAGGTCGCGATAACGGTACAATAGCGAATGCTTTGGGCGATAGTTTTTTTTCTGTGACCGTACTAAAGATAGCAGACTTCGACCTTAATTACCTGCAATAAGATCTACTATATCAATGATTATACTTGAGGAAATGGGAGCTAATAAAGGGACTGGGTAACGGTTGTGTCAATATTATAACATAAATTAGCGCTAATTGAACCTGTTCAAGTGAACAATCGTAAATTATAGGGGAGCAGTGAGATAATTACGGTGATATGACTTGGTCGACCCAAAAATAACTTAAGGATCTAGCTTTGAATAAGCTCTTACACAGGAGGCTTCACATCGTTGATCGTTGTATTGCACCGAAGCAATGTGAATTACAGCATCGTCCGTAGCAAAACAACGTGCAGTCTATCAGCTGTGTGAAACGGTTATCAAAACTGCATCCAGCACACACTTTTTAAACAAAACACTATCATATCGATGAAGTGGAATACATCAAAGCGCGATTGCGACAAGCAAAGAAGCGGCTTTAACAAACGCTCTCACTGAAACTAAATTGCTTATCGATGTTATAATTTATTGGTCGAGCAGACCGTACACTTGATCCGATAATGTAATTAGAAAGGTCGGAAACATTAATGCTGGCGGAAACCTTTAAGGTGTGGGCGCTAATGCCTATTTAAGGCGAACATTTTGCGCAAATGTACAGTTTTGTTTTGCAGCATGTGCAAGTTACATGTGCCGGGTGATCAATACGCCAGTCGGGACGGCGACCGGCTGTCGGCGGCATGGCGTGTCACCCCTAAACACAGCTGATTCCCTATCCCCCTCGGCCAGTTCGTTCACCCTTCGCCCCGCACTCGCCTGCACCCTCCCGTACTTTCGATCTCGATAAAAACATAACGGCATTCCACGTTCCCTACCAAAATTTGAGTTAGGAAATCACAAATTTCCTGGCTTTACTAAGGTTCTTACTGTGTCACCTAATATGAAAAATATAATCACGGAGGTCATGATCGAAAAATGGATTTGACAACTCAAATGTAACTTTAATAATAGCCCAAATGTATTCGCGAAAAGGTGTCGGGCCTCCTCCTGTAGCAAACTACAGTGATGGATTTGAGGTTCGCGATGGGTACACCGAGCAACAGCAGCAACAGTACACCAAATACTTGAAGAAGTTAAAAACAGAGTTCGAGGACCGCTTGTGCAAGAAACCACTACAAACATTTTTTGATTTTAGTGAACTGGAGAAACTACTGACACTAGGAACGGGTGCTTTTGGTCGAGTTTTATTATTAAAACATTCGAAAACCAATAGATTATATGCGATGAAAGTTTTGGACAAAGAAAAGATTGTAAAGATGAAGCAGGTTGAACACACGCTATACGAGAAGCGAATTCTTGAAGCCATCCGATTTCCCTTTACTGTATTTATGGAATTCAGTTTCAAGGATAACACCTATGTGTATTTCATTATGCCGTTCGTACCAGGCGGTGAAATGTTCACCCATCTTCGTCGAATGGGTAAATTCGAAGAGCCGCTCGCGAAGTTTTACGCTAGCCAAGTAATTTTGGCCTTGGAATACCTGCATTACTGTAACCTAGTTTATCGCGATCTAAAACCTGAAAATATAATGATTGACAGAACTGGTTACCTGAAAATATGTGATTTTGGATTTTGTAAAGTATTATTACAAGGACGTACATGGACCTTATGTGGGACACCCGAATATTTAGCTCCCGAGTTAATATTGAGTAAAGGTTATGGTTTCTCTGTGGACTGGTGGTCGTTTGGTGTGTTGCTTTATGAAATGAATGCTGGATATCCGCCCTTTTACGCGAATGATTCGATGAGGACCTATGAGAAAATTGTTAGTGGCAAGTACAGATGTCCGTTTAGTTTTGGCAGTGACCTTAGAGACTTAATCAAAAACATTCTTCAAGTTGATATAAGTCACCGTTTTGGTGTAATGAAGAATGGTGTAATGGACTATAAGAATCACAGGTGGTTCAGAGGAATTGAATGGGATTCTATCCTCAACTGTAAGATACAACCACCATTTATACCAAAATACAAAGCTCCTGGTGACATGACAAATTTTGAGCAATATGAAGATGAACCCTTAATTCAATCTTCTAGATGTCGTTATGAGTCTGAGTTCGCAGATTTTTGATATAATCTTTATTATTTATAGTTCGGCGATTAAAAATGTGAATACAACGTTGAGTTTTCTTTTAAATTTTGAAGACAAACCTTAGAATTATTCGCGTCTGATAATTCTGTCATAAAAAACGCTCATCCTGACCCATAATCTTGTTCGTTGTTGTTCGTTTTGTTAAAAGATGATTTGAATCCATAATGGGCACGTGTGGGTGCCCTCGTGATGTGCGCCTGAGCACGCTCGTCGTATAATAATAGCAAGCAACGACACGCGACAAAACTGTATAACATTTGAAATTCGTGACCAAGTTTCAGTTGACATTTAAACCATAAAAGGCTGGCGTGTTCACTTTAATTAATTAAGGATCCTCTGGAATATAACATTAAAAGCATTACTTTGTTAAAATTCAGTAGGGAGTACTACTAAATAAATAAATAAAATAAACAAACCGTCAGTCAAAGGGGAAAAATAACGACTAAATATTAAGTACTACTATGTTTACCCCCTTGATGTTTCAACTATTCCCTGTTATGATATTATGATATCATTATATTATTACACTAGCGACCCGCCCCGGCTTCGCACGGGTACAATGCTGATACTAAATACACTACAGAAAAACTGTGAACGTTGTATATAAAAACACAGCGGCCCGCTCCGGATTCGCACGAGTATATAATATAATAATATAGCCTATGTCACTCACTGAAAAAATGATTAAAATCGATCCAGTAGTTTGATTTATTCATTACTGCCCGTGGCCCGCACGCGTTAAATTTGGAGTACAACAATTCCCCCTTTCTATGCATGTATTATACATAAAAACCTTCCTCTTGAATCACTCTATCTATTGGAAAAAACCGCATCAAAATCCGTTGTGTAGTTTTAAAGATTTAAGCGCACATAGGGACAGAAAAAGCGACTATGTTTTATACTATGTAGTGATAGTGATATCTGATAGTAACGATCGTACCTAAATATTAAACTGACCCGTCATTTGAAAGTTCTTCTTTGGGGGTAATATAACGACTTGTTTACTACTTCTTTTTATTAGTTTCTAGGAATAGCATTATAACACATGTACTGGTTAGAAATCCAAACACATGTACAGCATATTCCTGAAAGAGTCGGCTAAATAGATCTAGTGTGTGACCCGATTTCGAGTTCGTTCTCTGCCAAGATTAGCATGACTAACGGTCTAATGGGTATGTGTTTTTGCTTTCAATTAGAAACTTCATTGTGAGATTTGAATGAAGTCTTATTTGATTTAAAGATTAATATTATTATTATAGAAACATAATCGTTACGAGTAACGACGCTTAAGTTTATTTATCTCCATTTTGATCCTGACTTTAAAGACTAGAAATAAATTCTCTTCTGTAGTGAGATATTGAGATAATTATAGCTCTGTTTACATGTAGATAATTACTAAGCTCAACTGAACTAATCATAATAACAGTGAGCTTTAATTAAAATCTTCGTGGAACGTTTGCCAATTTATACAAGATAAATAATTGACTGTTTTGATAGTAAGATACAAATAAAATCACCCACAGACATCACCCGCTATTTACGAGTGCAACTTTGTGAGTAAAAGCGCCAGTTTCACTAGTGCCTTACAAAGCTCATAGTAAAAACTAATATGGACACGAAATGAACACAAATATCTATGCATAAAGTCTACCAAAACTCGCGGGGGAGCGTGGGAGTAAATTGTGCCGCGCGTCTTATCATAGAATTTGACAATTACTTTTATATGACGTGCAAGAGCGGTGCTCTTCCACATTTGGCAGCAAGGCGCGCCTGTCAATGACGTCTCCAGTTGGCTTATACTTACAAGTAATTCTATAAATATGTGTGTAACTGGTAAACTAACTACGTGCCAAAAATTGGGTCGTACAAAATAAAACAGTATACTATTTTTGCTTGTAGAGTAAATTTCATGATAAATAAAAATAAACTTGAATATGGCTATCAGTTCCTGCTGCCGGGTGCTACAATAATAGGGGAAAGATTTCAATAGTATAATTTATATTCCTACAAACACGAGTAGAAACTTCGGTATATTGTTAACTGAAACATGTGCAAAATTACTCATAAAATACTATAGTGGTGAGTAATTTTAATAGAAAATTTTATTTCTGGCACGCACTAGTGATGATGTTGAAATATTTATGCTATTTATAAGGGTAATCCCAAAGGATGTTCTTGAGTATAAACTGGTGAATCTTAATCGATTTTGGAGGACAGTGGTCGTTTATTAATGAGAGCTTTCAACCTTTTTATTATTAGATCAACCTTTTATAATGGACGCTCGCTGGATCAAGAGATTTTCAGTATTTTTACCGACCGTTTTAAATTAAAAATAAACTTGGAAGTACTTTGTTACACGTCGATGTTACTGAATTGTATGTTATCAGCAGATTTTCTAAATTATCTATTTGTATTTATTAGTATTAGTAGTAAGATTGTCCTACAGAAGATTGCGTGTCTTTATCTTAGCACTAAATAACCACATTATTTCCTCTTTACTTTTTTAAACTACTAGCATCTACTCGCGTGGTATGTCAATAAAAAATAGCTTTTGTTCCTCTCCAAGCCATCAACTATTCCTATACCAAATATCATCAAGCCGTTTAGACGCGAAAGTGTAACAGACCGACACGCAGAATTGCTTGATTAAGGATTAAGTTTTGACACTTCTTTCTTTAAAACATCAACATTTCACACACTCATGACATTTAAACACAGACTACACGCATAGTACTTAATTGAATTTCTATTGGCATGTAACAACATACATCGTGTAACCTCATTTTAATGATGAACGGGACTTTGGCTGTCGGAATGCTAAGGGCCGACATACCACATGTCCTCGATTTATAACTACGGAAAACAGAGGAATTTGTAAATTATTTTACAAACGGCAGAATGTATTAGAGATTTTGCTTTTGGAAAATATAAACGTAATAAGTGTTCTGAAAGATTATTTTTAAGTGTAACTTGTGTCACTTTTAAATTCGGCCCGGTTATATTTTATGGGTCGGATAAGATCTATCCGTAACATCAGAAACTGGCCCTTAATGTATTAAATAGAGTTGAATTAAATTTGAAATAAAAAACAGGTGAGTTTCATCGAAAATATTTAACGAATACTTAAAGTTGTTACTGAAACAGAGAAACTAGGTCATACAAACAGTATCGGGCCGCACTTTTAATAATGAAATTGCTTTTATCAGTCAATATTTTTCGACTCAATAAACAAACGTAGCCAGCTGCTTATTATTTCATTCATTACTCATCTGCCTACAGTAGAAACAATCAGATCGATTGAGTTAATTGCATTTAATCGATGCAGTACATAGAATCCTAGTTTAAATCATACACATATTATCTCGGAAAATTATAGGTACCCGAGAATCAGATTGACATCACAATATAACAACTTATCTACCTCAAAAAACTTACAAGCTAATCTCATTATGTAAAATGAATACGTCTACTATACTACGTATGCTAAACTGAACCTAGCACGAAGAAAATGAAGTCAAAGCACACAATTTAATGGTACAACACCCATGATGGGACAATGGTCTGAAACAATGGTGTTTCCCGGCGTGTGATAGTTGCAAGGGACCTATGCAGCCGAGCGGAAAGTTAAGGAAGCGCAGTTCCGTCTCACGCAGAGGATGTGACGTCAGGAAATAGCCAAGGTGATGTCTTTGAGGGTGCGTCTAAGGTGAGGCAGTTGGTGTTCGCTGTTTGAATTCTTGATTTGGTAGTAGTATTCCTTTAGGTGCCATGTTGCCAGTATTGCCACCCACGATGGTTAAACTGGGTCACACTTATGTTCATGTGATATTTTAACAACTTCGTTTACAAAGAATTTATAAGGTAAGGTTTCGCCAAAATACGGAGATTGCATTAGCCTCATCTCAATGCCTCTCAAGTAGAGAAGCGAAGAATTCAATATCTCACCCATATCGATGGAACTAAGGTCGCCTCCTCCATCCTTTCATCAACAAACGCTGGTCAGTAAAAGATCAACACACTACTTACCATTATTATACGTTTTAGGTCAACCCATAAAACGGCTACGCAGAAACTTAATACGCCATAATACACACCATAAACCGAAATGTTACTTGTAGTCTTGTACACATATTGACCATTTCTTGAGTACAAGATTCCGTTACGATTACTACGTATTGAAATTTAGTAGTATTCTATATTTATAGTTATACTTGGAGAATGGCTGCTTTCTTTACTGTAAGAACCATCATACAATGGATTCGCCGACACTTAACTGTCCGTACCGTGTAGTAGTGGAAAAACGACCAATATCTGATAATGTGTACACACATTCAGATACCCTATTTTAACAAATATTTATCCAATTATCTTCGTCTGACCAAATCCATTCGCGACCAATCGTTTTGAAGATTTATACACCGTAGCGATAAAAGCACTAAAGTGGCAAAGTTCACTTCTATTCACAAAGGCATTTCTTGAGCAAGAGCTTGCATAACTGAACTCTAGGTACCACGATACAATTGAGAATTCATCTTTGATATTCTGACGAGAAAAGCAACGCCGATGTATACTGTATTTTATTTCTTTCATTATTCATACAGGAAGACGACACGGGATCGGAGATTGTACGAAATATTACAAATGTTAAAATCGAACTGAAATGAACCGTATGACTCTGTGGCACTCGATTTATTTGACAATATGACGTTAAAAAATGGCAACAGGAAATTTGATGAGTCGACAGGAAGACAAAAAGTTTATAGGCAAACAAAAAACCCAATATAAAACGGTTACATCAATAAAAAAAAAGAATCCGTGTAACACATCGTACATTTTAATATTTTGGACGTGGAAAGTGAGAAGTAAAAGAGATTTCAAATAAGCACTTTTTATTGTAGGAACGTAAATTTAAACATCATTAACAACATCAAAAATACAGGAGGCTCTTGGGAAATGAAGAGCACTCTGCTCTTATTAAACCAGATTCGTCAAAATTTACGACATTAAACTTTAGTTCCGCTATAAACTTACATAAGCTAATCAAGTCTACATACTACTAACCCAAAGCATATTTTACAAGACGTTAACACAATTAACGGGCATAAACTGAAGGGATTACACAAGCAATCGCCGGGAACATAAAACACAATTACATAAGCTTTGAAGCCCGCTGTGGGCGATATTGAGCTATAGATAGGCGATCGAACTAAAGCACGCTGTAAACAGCGTGCTTTATTTCGAAGTAGCTGTAAACAGCTACTTCGAAATAAACTTGTTTCGGAACTGTCAGTCTCTATGATATAATATTGTTCAGAATCATGTTTTTGATATCTAATAGACTTGTATTTGGAAACAACTCTTTTATTTACGTACGGGATAAGGTGTAAAATATCTCCCTAGTAATGTATTTCTCCTTTGCTTCATGGTTGTTTATTTTGAGATGCCATATTTTGCATAGTATGAGACCAAAAGCAATTTAGCACTACTATTTGGCAGTAGAACTTAAGTAAGACAATCTTAATCTTACAAATGATTATAAAATTACATTTGAATTCATCAATCCGTAACTTATTTATTACAAGCACTCAAGACACGATACTCAAATGATTTAATAACTACGTTCGTTCGCGTTCTTATACATTACACAGAATAAGGAACGGTAGTAAACTAATCCAAAAGTAAAGTACTCAAAACTTTTGAACTAATTTAGATTTAGTAAGTAAAATTTGAATAAGGGGCTTTTCAATTTGCCAACGAATTCTACAAGAAACTTCAACTGTCTGGCGTATCAGACGCAATTTGATTCAGGAACACTGGCTCCTGAAGTGCACTTCGCTTAATGCTCAATCAGACAATCTCAAAACGTCTGGTTCCTAATTACCATATGTGCTGATAAAGGGAAGTCAAGTGGACTAGATGTCGAAAGCTTGTGATTAATTGAATGAATATCGAGAGACTTTTAATCTTGGTTCGATAGACTTGTCAATGTCAAGGAATTTGCTCTTGAGATTCTTGCGAGAAGTTGTAAAGCTCGCTCGCAAGAGATTTTTAAATGTGTTATATGTTGAAGTAGGCATTCAGCACGAAGAAAGAAGGCATCTTCACGTGTGCTTTGCAGATTCGCAACAAATCGATGAATGAGGCAGTACAATAGAAACGAGAAACTTGCCTCGATAGTTGCGGGGCTTTTATGAAGTATGAATATAGGACATTCTGAACAACGGTATACTTGCAAAGAAACGTTTAGGCGTTTCTACTTCTCACACACAGAGTATTCATTATAATAGCAATGGTGTCTACTCATCAATTCATAATTGACGGCGGCCCGCCCAAAACATGTTCGTATGTGCTTTATTACTCCGCGAAGGTTCGAATTGCCATAAATAGAGTCCGGCTTAAGGCTGTGTAGTTACCGGAGCTGCGCTAAAATAGCCAGGTTAAGACGGACACAAATTTGCAATACATCTGAGCCAAGACTGCCGGGTTTGACTTGTCAATAATTAGTTAAATACATTGACGGAAGCTCGCGTTTAGTTTTCAATAAGCAAAGCACTAATACGTAGTTAGTTACTTTCTATACTGTGATAACTCAGATAATAACTGGTTAGGCTTGCAACTGCAATCAGCATCTAGGAACAAGTTTGTTGTAATTGCATGATAAATAAATCTGAACAGATGGATATACCTGAAATGTTGTAAATTACATCGGTATGTAGCTAATGAAGACATCTATATCTTAATAATATATTAATAACATTTATTACGGTACAGGGTCTACTAAAACATTTACATAATCATTTATTTACTTAGGACTAGAATTATAAATAAAAGTCAAACACAGACATGACATTTATCTTAACTACCCACACAGGGTCAAAATAATTTTCAGGCAGCCCGAAGCGAAACTCTCTCGACCTTTGATACGTTAGTTGTTGATTATAGTGAGTAGAGATAACAATCATAAAATGTATATTTACGTATTATTTCGAGAATGCCAAATTTTTTCCATCGGTATTTTACCAAATTGACCAAAAACGCGTCTCTAAAATATATTTTGATAAAATACCGGTTTAAGTAGTTCAAGTGTCAGAGACGATTATGTTTGTCATTTTCAGGTCCTCAATATACCGTTGTTTTATCCAAAAACCGCCCGCTTGAACTCCTGTTTCCGATTTTTTTTTGGCTGCGGCATCCTTTGCATAATTGACACGCATTAGGGACAGTAAAATTGTAAAAGGTATCTGAAATAACTAAGTACCTACTTACATAAACGATTATTATTTGAAGATGAGGCACTTACCTGAAAGAAAGGGAAAATAAAATTAGTAACAATTTAATTTTAATTTTTTCTATATACAACGCCCACGGCAAACGAACGTATTTTAAAATCCAATTGAACAAACGACAATACATAATCATTTTTTACCGTCTAGCTGATCTGATGGTACATTTTATATTGTAAAACTGTTCAATGGTTACAAGTAAACCATTCCAGTTTCTCAAGTTTCTATTTTAATTTTTAGATAAGGCTTAGAGCGCGAGATGGACTTAGTCGCATTTTTTTAAAATCTTTGTATGGCGAAACATGACAAAAACGCGATATGTTTTTAAACTTTCGCGATTTGAGAAAAAAAACGCGATAATATTTATCTCACGCTCATATGCTAGGCCTATGCTCTAAAAAGGCAAGTATGTTGAGTATCCAGTAGAGTTAACGCCTTCGATGTGGGTCAGTTGCTGCAGCATTTGATGCGGCGAATCGTAAAGGGCGCGATGAGAGGGGCGCCGAAGGGCTGCTGACGTAGTATATATTATATTGATTGAATTATAGAGGGAGATATATTTAATAATAATAACAGATGGTCATCTTGGCAAAATTAATAATAACAGGCTAAGTCTTTATTATTAAGTTAATCGTGATTGTAAATGGCATCGAGCTATCCAATATTGGCTAAAGAAGAAAAGATTATAATTACCAATATTAGATGGCAACTAGCAACAAGTTATTGTTCCGTTTGGTTATGACAGCTTGTACAATTAATTTGGTATCAAATTAACAACGGAAAGAGTGAAGATATAAGTACTTATTTAATAAACTAAGCCTCAATTTTACTGATGTTAAATAAACCTTATTGACAGGATAAGGCTATATAACACACATAAATGAAAGTGACAGGTGTTTTCTTTTTTCGAGTGTAACTTGTGTCACTTTTTAATTAGGTCAGGTTAAATTTTAAGGGTCGAAAAAGATCTATACGGAACCTCAGAAACTGGCCCTTAATGGCTTTTATTAACACGTCATAATAAACATGATTAGTGCAGGACTATCTAGACTTTTCTAATTAGTCATAAGGTAAATCCAATACACGCAGACAACCAGTGGAATATCCCGATAACCAAAACCAGTCTTCGATTGAGGTTTTATTAGAAGTCGTTCGTGTTGACCTTAAACATACTTTCCCAATTTTACGATATTTATGCCAGTAGTAAAATGAAGCAATATTAACTTTTATGGCATGGCGAAACGTAATAAGACGAGGGAGCGTCGAGATAAGAATATGATTCATTGATAACTTATTGCCCTTGAGGGACAGCAAACATTGATCGATCAATAACAAAGCTGATATTTGTTACAAGGGAGCTTTAGATACTGTTGCTTCTTATAAGTTATTCAGAAGGCATGAAATGATGAGTCGTGATGAAAAATAGTCTTGTCTTTTTACATTACGATTCGAACATGACGTATCAACATAGAAAAGTCAAAATACAAAAGAAATTGACGTTGATAACTACTCCACAGTCTAAACGTAATGTTAATAGGTGCAAGCAGTTCTAAGGTGGCTGGATGCAGAATCGCCTTCCATTCTTCGAACTGAAGACTTACACATAACTACCTGATACACCTAATCGGCACAAAGAAACATTAAGGGGTATTTGTAGAATGCAGTCAATACAGTCCATTCACAGTGGTATGTATTTTAATGACAAGAAAAATCAAAAAAAGGAGAGCATTTTCTTGAAAACATAATGATTATTTCCATGTCTATTCAAATTATGAACTAGTAATCTTTTCGCAAAGGGCTAGAAAGGTCACGCCATATGGCAGTAATAATCTCCAGCAACAAGTTCTGGTAGATAGATAATAGGTAATCCATGCAGTAGACTTTCACTGAATCTGAATAACACGGTCAAGCCCTTGTATGGTGTTCCATCAATAGAGTTTCCAATTCCCTATACACGATGGTTACACCACGATTTTACCTTTAACGGATTATCCCGATAATCTATTTAATAACAGGTTATTTGCGGATTAAGCTATTGGATTGAAATCTGGTTAATCCTGAAGTACTGGTATATTATGACAAAAATGTAGGAATGAAATCCGCGATGTAATCCGATTAACTAAAAGGAGTTATCGAGTGAATGTAAATTCAATCATGCTCGAAGAAACCTTCGAAAGATTATATCTATAAAGTACGCGGCTATTAATGCTGCCTGTTCGAAATGTTATTCAAGAAGCTATATTTTATAAGTAAGATAAGATTCATCTTCGTGACACTCAATAACAAAACTAAGTATAAAAACCAAATCATCATTATTTATACTAAGAAACAGTTAAAAAAAATTGGGACCGACCGGATTTGAACCTGCGATCTTCTGCACACCGGGCAGTCGCTTTAACCAGCCAGCTACGGTCGCCTCTTGCTAGAAACCTAAATTTCTTAAATGTATGTAACGTCAATTCGTGACGTCACGTTCATCCTTTATTTATATCTGAATACGATCATTCATCATTATTTATCCGCCAAGTTACATGTGTATTTCATCCAACAGTGTATTAAAAGGCCCTTAGATTTTCAATAACCACATGAATCAATGATTTTATACGTTCACTGTTCAACTTTCGAGATTAAGCGGCATGCAGCGGGGGCGGACCAGTAAGTCTACCCATTCATCTGACGCAGAATCGCTCCGCAGTGCGCTTTTCGGTGATATACCTAATAGATTTAGATAGCATTGGAAGTACAAAGACCGTAAATGAATATTCACGAAAGCTTTATTTCCAACATTCATCAAACGGTAGACAACCTTGAAATTAGCCCATAAAAGTGCCCTAATAGCTATGCCATTATTATGATCCATTTCCCAAAGTTAAGTATAGACTATAGACGAGTGGGCACTCGGTGGGCAATTACCGAAATTAAGTGACCTGGCGCGGGCAATGACACCTATTACCGACTTCTAACTAATTAATTGGATGACAATGTGTTTTGCTTACGGTGCGACATAATTTAAGTGGAAATGGATGTTATAACTATCAAGTTCGCTTTGTTTTTTTATACACCGAAACGAATAAAGGTGTTACCTTTTAGAAAGGGTTTCTGCCACTATGAGCTAGCCAATTAGATTTTTTTTACTGGATATCAAAGACTACGGTGTTAAAACTTCTCGTTTCTGTCATTCATGTGGCGACCAAGGTTTCAAACGGAAGCTTTAGACGCGATGAAAGCTGCAGACGACGGTAAGGGAAATATTTCTTCCATCTTCTCGTTAAATTGTTAAATTTCTCCGGGTTGTTAATTTAATAGAAAAGTAATTTTTCGTAGCATAGACTCGGACAACGTAATTGATGAAGTATAATTTATTAGCCTCTTAGATTTGTAAGTTCACATTTCATATTTTAAATTCATTGATCAAATTGTTGTTATATACGTGGTGGACGTGGGTCGCGTCCAAAAGAATGAATTGGTTTTTATTAACTGGACAAGTTATAATTACAAGAACAGGAGTTAAACATCGTCATCATACTCATCATCCGATAAAACAAAATTCATGAAATCATTAATATTCTTCTATTTTGAACGAAATTGAATTGTGTCGTTTTAAAGTTTTAACTTATAAGCTTCTAAAATATTATCCAATTATTTCATTCTACGTATCACAGCGGCAATTGCAATGTTCGCAAATAAAACGAACACATGACGCCAAGTTGTCCGTACATAATCCTCCTTGTGTTTACCAATCGAGACGAGTGCATTTGATCTCGATAAATGCGCCGGCGCATACGAAGGAGTTAATCTAATATTCTTAATTGAATCAATGAACTTCCCACGGCTGTTTTGCACGCGAACTGTTAGAAATCTCAGGTTTTATTATTACATTGTGTTCTTGCGGGGTTTGTGTCGATGAACATTTTGACATGCATACATGATGGACGATTGATTGCTTATTGTTTCCGTGTAAGATATAGTGCTTCTTACTTTCTACAATTCATTTTTTATGACTTCCTTAATAAAAGAAGTCGAGTCGTGACATGATACCAGTATCATATTCGAGCGCTTTCTGAGAAAGTAACAATATCTGCAGAATGTAAGCATTTTCGTTGCGATGAAAAACGACAACTGCGAAATGACGACTGACAAACCGAAAACCTCGCAAGAGCAAAGCAATTACGAATAACTAGCTTTAAAGTTTTCACGTGTAGTCGTGTCAGCTCAACCTTTTCGGCGCTGGGTATTCAAAATTAATTAAACATACGTCGACAGCGCAACGCGGTTCTCGTTCATCACAAATAGAGGTAATACAAAATTGAATGCCGGCATAAAACCCCTTTTTCGACTGAATGGCTAACGAGTGCCCAGCCATACACGTTACACATCTATGTAAATATTAAAGCAGAGACAAGCCCATCGCGGAGGAAGCCCGTATCCACCTGCATACTAATTTATTACACGTCTAGAATACCCCGCCATATGAAAAGGACTACATAAATGTCCTCGAGTAGTTTCAATTCGTATTCTTTACGCACGGTCGGGTAATCGTCATCAGTATTCTTAGCATTGAAAGTGTACGGCGAATCGAATAAGAATGATGTATTGTAAAGTTAAAAGTTCGCCAAAACTATGGCCATCGCGAATATTAAAATACGCATGAATATTCCACGTCACCCTGATGCTAATTTTACGTCAATTTGATGACCATCGTAAGCGTTGAAGCGGTCTTGCGGAAAATTAAAAGGGTTAGATGAGGCTGGTATTAAAATACATAGAGGTCATCCTGTTGCGCTTAAGGTCTAATTAGACCTTGGATACAAACAAAAAATAGACGAAAAACCGAAATTTATATTTCAGGAAACGATGGCTGGCAGCATTGCCACGTTGTATGGCAATCAACGTGGCAATGCTGCCAGCCTTCTGGACACGATGTCGCCCTTTAACATCGATCTGGATGAGTTTTTTGATGCTCTTTAAAGTTTTATAAATATTATATTATAAGTTATTGTAGGTGTTTATATTATTGTATTAAGTATAATATTTAATTAAATAATTGTTAAAATATTAAGCTAATGGAGGTATGACCGGTGTACACTTTACTTTATGCTCAACAAATAATTGTTAACTTAAAAAAAACTGCGTGGATAAATACTCCCTATTGGGCCAATAGAAACCAACAAGAGAACGAGTCCAAAGATTGCGTAGTAACGATGCGAGCGATACGTCTGTTTACTTTTTTTATTTCCACTCATCCGCCCACATGTGTACCTGTGTTATGCGTGTCAACGTCTGAATAGAAATCTCCAAACACAGGTATTTTTTTCCGCATTTCTAGTGTATACTAACTGTTTATTTGGGCATTCGCTCTTATTTGTATAGCAATAAAGTTCAAAATGACTTTGTAGTTTGTGAATAGTAGCCGGTGAACTGGAATTACCTGATGGTGTTATCGTCCCCCTATATACGTAGGTGCCGCTCGAGTGAGCACAGTGCACCTGTCCTATATAACGCAATACATGAACTGTGTATAAACTTTAACTATAAAACTTTGCAGACCTGTTCAGTCTATAATATAGAGGGAAAAGTGGCACTAAATAGTATTTTATTGGAAACAATAAACAAAGCTTGGCAACATGAATAGAAATTGTTTACGAGTGTCAGTGTGGTGATAACGCGCTTCGTAACTAATTAATTATTATCAATAGATTAACTGAAGCTTTTAGTAACGAGGTCAATGGAGGCCGTCTGCTTTTATTACACGGTTCCCTGCAGTCTTGTTTTGGTGGCAAAGTTTTCGAATGACTGTTGCAGGATTTATTTGAACTGTTAGGGCAGCGGTTCCCAAATGTTTGAGTCACTGAACCCATTTAATAAGAAAAAAATGTTGGACGTAGCTCTAAATGCTGGCGGGTATCCCACAAACGGTCCAGACAGTCCGCATAAGACACTTTGGGAATGGCTGTATTAGTGTGATAATACACCACACATCTAGAAACTTTTGCAAGAGTATACGTACTTATCGAGGAGGCGATATACCATAGCTCATTGATATGAGCTACAAAGATTATAAATAAAAGTATCACTGACGATATTTTTCTAAAAATATGCCAATTCCATTTGATATACTAATGAGCTATCATAACAGATTCAGAAAGTTGTTTAACAACTTTCGGGTCGATACCACATTTATAAATTCTAGCTATAAATCAAAGTGAATTAGCATTATTGATTACTTATCAGCAAACAGACTAATAAATTTTGATTAAATGATGACATAAAAAACAGTTAACTTGTATCTAATATTCTCTCATACCATTTTACTTCGAAAAGGACTATGAAAGGATACCTACAAAGGATTCCTATACTGATTCAATAAAACAGCACGTATCGACTTTTATACGGCATACCTATGTTTCTATTCATTAGCTTATTAATCCATTGAAATTAAAGTGACTTCACCTGTTTTCCACAACCCACCCACTATACAACCAAATAATTACCCCAATTGTTCACATCAAATCTGGTTTACAGCGGTACTGTAGCCATTAATTATAACTCCGTTCCCCGTACAGGATTTCAGTAAAATACAATGCACGAACGCCTCAACCAAAACAAGTTGAGGAAATCAACATTGTAAGTACTGTTCAATATAAATGAGACATAAATAACGTATGAGACGATTATAATAACAATGTATTTATGTAAATATATGGGTCATTGAAATTCTGTAATAATGATATTCAACAATTCTATAATAGAACTGGACTAAGATAGTTGTATTCGGGCGCTGAATTAATAATCTGTAACCTAGCCTATGAGTCATCAATTAATATTAACTGGCAAATATTATAAACGTCTCAAGTTTTGAAGAATCTGAAGGACCGACAGCAGTTGGAGCGACCGAGTTCGAGAATGGAGACCGAGACAAGGCAACCGTAAGGTAGTATACCCGACACCCATGTCAACTGTCGACCTAAAGGAGGTCGCTTATGGGACCTGGATACGGAAAGAGGACCGGGTATGGTGGTGTTAATTGGACAAGCCCGAGTTGAACTGCCAAAGGCTGGTTGATTGATTTTATATATGCTTAACATCTGTTCAAAAGAAAGAAATCGCTTTTAAATCTTCACAATTTATTGCTAAAAGTAACACGCAAATGTCTGTTAATGCTTAATCTCGCAAATAAGCGTAAATAATTACAACTTTCATTGCACATACAGAAAACTTTCTAGAAATAAGCAATTTGAAAGACAGGTCCTAGTTTCTCTTGTAAAATCAATTGGATGTGGTTTATTATTTGACATCAGTTAATGCTACTCCAGAAAGACTTTTTGATGGGGTATTATTAGGTAGTTGATAGAAAGCACCCAATTACAGAGACAAACAACTTCTATCAAGCCATAGTTAATATGTCGTTTTGTATAAAATTGCAGGTAAAATAACACTTGATTAGTTGCCAGGTCTTTGCCATAGTTCGTGTGATAGAGCAGTTCAGCACACTTTGAACAGTGCGCTTTATCGGGTGCACTAACCAGTTCGTGTTACCATGCAGAATCTTTAATTTAGTACTTAAAATATAGCAGGTAAAATTTAGGTCACCAAACATTGTACTCCAAACACTCTAAAAACGTTTACCAAATTAAGTGCCCACCTAATTGCTGTGTTTGATATACTATTAGATCAATTAATTCATGACCCATTTGACAATTGTTTGTTTAAACAAACATTTCGTTTACAAATGTCAAATTCGATAAGGTACGAGTAGCTATCAGTTTGATTAATAATTAAATTTACCTACTTAAATTTATTTCATACAAACAAACGCCGCATCATAATCGTACCTAGCTACCGCGTACAATTGGTATAGTTAACTTTTAGATATAGGGAAGTTTTGCACTAGACACACAAACCATATACATATTTAGTACATAGACATATAGCTCTAGTATCCTTTCCCCTCCATCTGTATACTATGCGCTAAATAAAATACGTTACGAACTTTTTGCACGAAACTCAGAACGTGTAATTATTTTATCTAGGGTGCCTCTTGCAGGAGTAAAGGCTTCAATGAGGGAAGCGCATAATAATCCGTTGCCCGCATTTGCGATGTTTTCCCTCTTTCAGATTTTTCAGCTGCTTTTAAAGCTGCTAACAAATTATGGTTATTTATATCTCAGATTCTAAATGGTAATTGAGCCTCCCAGAGTGACGTACACAACGATTCCCTACGTCCGGCGCACCCTGGGCAATTCGCGAGTTTTTCGAAGCGAATTGGCTAATCCTCCACGATGGCAAGTCAAAATAAAATTTGACTTAGCCATCGACACGACGAAGAAGAAGAAAAAGAATGGTAAATTTGTAAATACTTGTAAATGAGGCCCATTTACTCGATGCAAGATTTGCAAGGAGTTCTAATGCTTGCTTTGTTTATCGAGATTAAAAAGACAGGGATGGCAAGAGTATTGCCTAGCGAACTTGCACCGTGCAAATAGGTCTTTAAATTGGATAATATTTAACACCAATTTGTATTAATTCGACATAATCTACTTAGCTTACGTTACATAAACGCAAGAGAGATTACTCAAACAATAATTATACGCATTCAAACCGTAGCTTTGTGTGATGTTTGTTAACGAAACTGTTATAATTAGCTGTTAAAGTGCTGTTTACAAAGCGTAAACACGAGTTATTCACAGCAACAATGTGAACCTTTTAATATACAGTTTACAGAAAGCCAACGGTCGTACATACCGCTGTCCTTATAACTTTTAGACAAAATTGGAATACCTGGAAGAGTTCGAGACAAAAAAAATGTTCTTATGCAAAGAATAAAGTACACAGACTTACGATGCAGACTGTCAGCTATAATTATTTTTATTTTATTTATTTTATTTTATTAGGAAAACTTTCAGCTAATGAGATATAATATACAGAGATGATGAGAAATAGAAGGCCAATTAAAAGTTTTCAAAGATAATATAGTAGATATACATAAAGAAATTAGACATTTACTTATAGGTATAACAAATAATAAACAAAACGAAAGAGCAAGAATAAGACACAAGAAGGATTTTTGAGTAAAGAGAGAAAGAGGAAATTACACAAGTTTTTTTTAAGTTGACCGCTACTTTAAGCAAACAAATCTAAATCTAAATCCTTATCAACACTCCGGCATGTCGCATTGAACGTACGGCTAGCTCGAACCAAAAATGAGTTTTGCCTGTAAGTCGTATTCACTGTTGGTGTGTGAAGCAAGTGTGGTCTACGTAAAAATGCAGATGGCACACGCAGCTCTATTTTGCTTACTAGCTCACTCACGTCAACCGACCCCCTCGCCACGCTTGACAGTAATGATAGATCCGCAGTTTTCCTTCTTTCTTCTAACGGTAGAAGATGAAATTTTTTGCATCTGCTATAATAATTGGTCAGATAGCAGTTAGAGCGATATTGAATGTACCTCAAAAACTTCCTTGTAAGGACTCTATGCGATTAATATAGAGTCGAAACTCTAAACTTTTGTTTGACGTACATATAGACAATATAATAAAAAAAGCAACCCGTTCGCTGGGATTTGTCTTCAGAATTTCAGCAGATTTCGATAATATTAAAACTATAAAAGTACTTTACTGTTCCTTTGTTCGCAGTCACTTGGAATATGCCTTTCAAGTCTAGAATCCCAATTATAATATCTATATTAATCGCATAGAGTCCTTACAAGGAAGTTTTTGAGGTACATTCAATCTCGCTCTAACTGCTATCTGACCAATTATTATAGCAGATGCAAAAAATTTCATCTTCTACCGTTAGAAGAAAGAAGGAAAACTGCGGATCTATCATTACTGTCAAGCGTGGCGAGGGGGTCGGTTGACGTGAGTGAGCTAGTAAGCAAAATAGAGCTGCGTGTGCCATCTGCATTTTTACGACTTTTAGATTTTTCGTTAGATTTTTACGATTTAAAAGTTCGAGACAAAAAAAATGTTCTTATGCAAAGAATAAAGTACACAGACTTACGATGCAGACTGTCAGCTATAATTATTTTTATTTTATTTCTTTTATTTTATTAGGAAAACTTTCAGCTAATGAGATATAATATACAGAGATGATGAGAAATAGAAGGCCAATTAAAAGTTTTCAAAGATAATATAGTAGATATACATAAAGAAATTAGACATTTACTTATAGGTATAACAAATAATAAACAAAACGAAAGAGCAAGAATAAGACACAAGAAGGATTTTTGAGTAAAGAGAGAAAGAGGAAATTACACAAGTTTTTTTTAAGTTGACCGCTACTTTAAGCAAACAAATCTAAATCTAAATCCTTATCAACACTCCGGCATGTCGCATTGAACGTACGGCTAGCTCGAACCAAAAATGAGTTTTGCCTGTAAGTCGTATTCACTGTTGGTGTGTGAAGCAAGTGTGGTCTACGTAAAAATGCAGATGGCACACGCAGCTCTATTTTGCTTACTAGCTCACTCACGTCAACCGACCCCCTCGCCACGCTTGACAGTAATGATAGATCCGCAGTTTTCCTTCTTTCTTCTAACGGTAGAAGATGAAATTTTTTGCATCTGCTATAATAATTGGTCAGATAGCAGTTAGAGCGATATTGAATGTACCTCAAAAACTTCCTTGTAAGGACTCTATGCGATTAATATAGATATTATAATTGGGATTCTAGACTTGAAAGGCATATTCCAAGTGACTGCGAACAAAGGAACAGTAAAGTACTTTTATAGTTTTAATATTATCGAAATCTGCTGAAATTCTGAAGACAAATCCCAGCGAACAGGTTGCTTTTTTTATTATATTGTCTATATGTACGTCAAACAAAAGTTTAGAGTTTCGACTCTAAACTTTTGTTTGACGTAACCTCAAGGTCACTTATCGTACTCACTCTAGATAAAGTGGTATCTAAGAGATTTTTATATACATTTTGGAATATATAATCTTTTTGGGGGTACTTATAATCTACCGTCATGATAGTGACTGCGTTTACTAATGAAAAAATATTTGTAGTACTTCTCCGTAACTTCCTGCGTTGTCATTTACTAAACGTTGGAAAGTGACAATTAAATACCTAAAAGGCACTAACTATAAATGCATTTCCCAAGAAAGAGCGAGTTGAATGTAGCGTAACGAGCCAAAGAAACGATAATATAATTACTACATGAACGCTGTAGTTCATTCAACATGTTCTTTTTATATCAGACGCAAAAGGAGTTCAAGGGATTATTTTGTAATATATTACCATGGCAGAGTCCGCTGGTATTGCAAGTTTAAGATCTGTGTGCCCTTTAATTAACATGTGCAGATCATTATTTAAGTACTTATATAGTTTACGGGTGTTTAATTGACCAAATAACAAGCAGTAAACTTAGTCCATGCAAATTAACAATCACAAAAGATTGCAGAAACGTTTGCTACATCTGAGGACCACGAAAGTATGCTGTCATTTCAGAATTGAATTTCACCACCAGCACGCAGTTAGTGCACCAATATTTGGCGGTAGGATAAAGGTGGTGACTCTGTAGCTTCCTTCGACTTCGTTCTTAGAACTAATACTTACTACCATTAAACAATAATAATAATTGCTGGGAGATAATAAAAATGCGGCGGCCAAAACAGACTGTGGATCTTGGAATATTTTAACAATATTTATTACCGTAGTACCTACAAGTTGTTTTAATTATCGCCATCCTTTGAACAACAGTTAATTTATGTCCATTGTTCGAGTACCTTGATAATGACAAAAGAACAGGGCCGTAGCGAGATTGATGACAAAGACAGATTAGTGTTATATTTTTAATGGTTGTTGATGACGTCATTGTGAACGTATACTATGGTGAATGAGATTGACTGGTTGTACAGCTTTTCTGAACGAGGTTCAGGGAGGACGCTCTATCACTGTCTCGCCTAATCTATCAACCAAATACCTTGTAGGAACAGAAACATAGCAGTAATTAATACTTTTATTACTATGTATATTCCTGTTCAAGGATGACATTAGGCCCTAAAATTACTGACAAATGAGTCATAACTTCGTAATTCGCAGTTGTAGCGTAGTCTGTAGTTGGGAACTTCTTTAAAAAAAAAAAAACTTCAACTCGATCATCGGATTCTAATGTGTAATCCCCGGGACACACGGACATGGCGAAACTATGAGTGTTCCTTGTAGATACTACGAATTCCTTAAAAGCATTTTTTACGTACTCAAGATATTGAATACTTAACTTTTTATTTTTGTCAGAGAATAGAATCCTATCACTTATCATTAATCTCAACATACATACATAATTTTTTTTATAATAATACGCCCGCAGCAAACGAACGTGTAGACCACTTGATGGTAAGTGGAGTACAGCCCATGGACAACCAATCCACAAAAGCAGATTGTAGATGCATCTCTGCTGCGAGCTGAGGACTACGGTGTTAAGCCTCATAGGTATGCCAGTAATTTCAGGGTTTGATCTCATTGTTCATCTTCTTGTTTCATTGCTTATATTTGTTAAATAACTTGATAAGTTCAAATTTTCATATTATATTGTCAAAGACAAATTGTATCGCCGAATATTTCGACCGATCGAGGCAAGTGTGTTTTTTTTCGAGGAAACACTCTGTCAGTTGCTACTTACCATCAGTTTAACTACACGGCCGTCCGCTAAACAAGTCGTATAAAAATGTTTGCAATGACGTCACTGTGAGAACGTATTCTCAGTAGGTATGTGGTCAGCGCTTGTATTCTATGTAAATAGACTAGACTAGGTAATAAATACTTGATTACTAGGCTAACACCTGCTAGTGTGACTGAATGATGATCCACAGTTCATGGTCCATTGACAACCGATACAGAGTGATTAATACGCGTCTCGTTACAATATTGATTTTAGGAATAAGATCGATTTATTTTGATTCAGAATAGTTAAAATACAAATTAGTGAAGGCTATATTTGGTGCTTATACACATTCGAAGTTATTTTCAAAAACTATGTTTATGAGCCATCGCTGTACATCGTTCTAAAAATTACTTTGAATTAAAACAAGGTAAAAACCTCCCGCTCGATGAAGATAATCAAAACGCTACAGTAGTTTTAGAAAATGTTAAGAAAGTATAAATAAATACGTTTCCCCCTTCAAATATTTAATTTCGCGGTCCCAAGTTTATACATTTGAATATGAAAGTACATGCTACACCCACTCACATATTAAAGTTTCAACATGTGAGTAAACAGACTTTACAAATTCACGATAGACCGCTTTATAATTAGTTTCATGTTAATAAAGTCTTTCATACCCGCCATGTACTGTATTATTTTAATTAGGGCCATAGCACACACAATACCTTTAATCGTTAAACCGCGCGATTGCGATGCCGTAATCGGCGTAATCGAACTTTTTCGATAGAAAATGTTGCCAAATCGCCGATGCCAAAAATTGCGCGTGCGCTATGGTCCTTAGAACAATCTTCAATCAATTTCATTTCAATCTTTCTTCAGTTGACACAAAAAAATAGAACGAGTTAAGTATTTGCAAAGATGTCATGGTCTGTCAAAGATAAAATAAAGAACTTCCATTTCACACAACTTTTACGTTTTTGCACATGTCCTTTCTCGCAAATGGCACTCATAAGCATTACGATTGCACTAACTCCAGCACTAATAACGTTCCAAATTAAATTAAATTAGATAATGTTAAGCTGGAACGAATTCTCGATCATAGCCGAGCTATTCAGATTCTATTGTAACTGATATTATTCTAGGTCTCTAAATAATAGTTTTGGAGGTCATGCCTAGGCTAACGAATGTAGGAGATAGCTATACTGCGTACGTCGTGCGATCTTCTCCCAAAGAGAAAAGAGACTGATAAATTAAGTATTGGTAAGAAGTTCAGATAGTTAATTGTTAACAGCTTGCTTGTAAACTTTCTACAACATAATCTAAGGCCAAAAACGTGTGATCTTCATTTAAAAAGCGATTCGAGAGATACAGATCACACATTAACAACTTTTAAAGTTAATAGCTCGTATTAAATACAGTAGCAGTAAATACAACAACAAAATAAGTAACAGATACCTAACTAAATGCAGTTTGCGTGTATAAAAATGTATGTAACGGTAATATTTTTAGGCACATTCTTTTTCTTTTGTGATTTTAACAGCATTTAACGTAAATCCGGACTTTTATTAGGGTTAAACAGTGTTTTTATAATGAAGTTATCGATCCCTACATGGGACAAATCTTTGTGTGACCAGCAAAGATTTGTTTAGACTCTGGGTGTGCATTTGTGTGTGTGAAATGTATGTTTGTGAATAACCTAGCGACACAGGAGTTATTCCTAGTGCGGGCGTCGTTTTAGTAAATCAGTATGACCACTAAAAAAGCTTTTTAAGCTTGAAAGCACAGATGTGTTTAATGTTTTCAAGTGTAATAATCTTCAATAACTAAGAATTAACAAAAATGTGGCTTGTTAGCTACCTACGTCGTTTCAGGCGTTTAACTGTTAAAAGACTCACTAAAAGTACCCGTACAGACATACATAAAATAACCACAGAACAATAGGTATTACTGTATAACAGTAAAGTTCCTCAAGGCAATACAAACATAAAATTTACTGTTTGAGATGTAAAAGCTGGCCTCGGATCAGCTGGCTGGCGTCCCACGCGAGTCAATAGCAGTCAAAGGGAACAGGTTACATTTTCCACGAACCCACGCTTTGTGTGGGTGTTGTTGAAAATTATTCAACTTTTCCAGGTAATAAACTTAGTAGTTTTATTAGAGAAAACGATCTTGGTACGCCTACGCTTGCTCTTACATTTTTGGTAAAAAAAATATCGAATTGGTTAGGAAATAAAATTAAAAATTTTACGTTACTATGGTCTTTTTATGTTACTGTACCTATTCTCCGTTTGTGCCGTCAACCGTGGTGGTTGCTGAAAATCAGCGCTGTGGAAGTTTTGCAGAAATGCCAGACTCCGCAGCATTAAAGCTGAGCAACCGCCACTGTTTTCTTACATAATTATTACTTTTTTATAATACCTGTTTTTCCATCTGTTTGTTATGTAAGAAAATAAAAAACTATTTTCTTTCTTTTCTTTTCTTTCTAAAATATTCTGGAACGGTATAGGGTAGGTAGTTTGTTATTATATCTGACACGGCATATAACAGAAACTGCATAAAGACTGACCTTGAAGAATTGAACGAATAAGTCCATCATTTCACCATGTTTTTGTTTTGTTGTTTAGAGAGAGAAAACAAACCGAATATTGTCGTATTCATAGCTATATTTAAAAATGATAACCGACTTGTCATGAAAAAAAACTACGACACCCACAACAACGCGACGGCGAAACGACGAAATGAATAAAAACTTTTTTATAATAGCTTCGTCCCGTATCTGGTGGTGCCGTAATGGCAATAAAAGAAACCAGTCGCGATGCGAATCAAATAATAACAGATTTCTTGACCATATTTACTGTTTTGTATTTGTCTGAATATGAACGAAATATTATTCGAAAACATTTCTGTTCAGTTTTAAAAATTTTGTTCACAATGGAGCGAATGGAACACATTTAATATGGCTTTTCTTTTTTGATTCACATAGGCAGACAACCAGCTAAAGCTGTTAGGAATATTTTTTCCTAATAAACCGTTTTCATCAATATTTGATAATATCAACAAAATGGTATGGAGATTATGTCCAATTAAGAACATAAACCGATATAAGTAGGTGCAGTTTGAATTCAATTGTGAGCAAGCTTGATGTATTGCATTTTTGCATTCGACATACAGATATCTAATCCATATCTGTTACAAAATATTCTGTATTGGTTTGATAATACTGGAGCTTATAGATTAGCTAGAAATAGTACTTTTATCAGAACTTCTGTAGGTATTGAGTGCATTTATATGGATTACACACATGCATTAGGCTCTTGTTATTGAGGCAAAGAAGCTATGCCTATGCAAATACAATTTTTGTGCAAGTTTTCCTGTTCATTACTGTACCTGAATATGTTAATATTCAGGTACATTATAAGGTAAGGATAAAGCTGCAATAACTTCAGCAACTTATGAATAATTAGCACAATTCACAGAATTTATTGTAATAATTATGTTGAGGTAGATTTAGTAAATTCTGCTTTTCACATTATAAAATTGTGATGCGGGAATTAATGGTTCCAGACATAACAGACATTACTTTTTATGAACTGGGTAGCCCTATACAGTGAACACAGTGAACAGGCTTTTATTTCATTTGATACCTTTTATATGGTAACTAAGGCCCACTAATATCCTTAAGATTACAGATAGATCTCCATCAGACATAAAAAAAAATATCCTGCTACTGCTTATCTGAAAATGTGTACATGGTTTTGGCTGGTCTTGGTTGAAAAAAATGTTGCTGGTCCTTGCTAGCACCATACCTCCTAACATAGGATTTGTAGGATTAACATAATTGTTATGATGGACAGAAATTACTAGATAATGATAATAAAACAATTGTTGTAGTCCAGGTGTATACTGTTTGTGTGTTTGAGAAAGTGTTACAAATTAATATGTTGTAGTCATAGTTTAACTCAATAACATATAACTGTGAGGTTTACATAAATTTCAATTCATACATTTAAGTACTTAAATTTACAAGACAAATCATACTCAACCTGCCAATTTCCATTCAGGATATAAAATTCCATTATAAAACCATATTAAATATTCGACTACAATTAATTTATCGGTAAGAAAACAGAGATAGCTATGTAGACTTGAAATAACAAACCAAGATAACAACGCGTGTCTTAATCATATGGTTGACCTAAAATTTTTCGGTTTAAGCCTACTAAAGATGCCAGCTTTACCATACGGCTAATGAAGAACCAAACTGTAAAACCTTGTCCCTTCAATTTCTCAGAAACACAGGTATCTGGCATCATAATAATTCCTGTTTGGAGTGTTCATATTCAATCGATTTGATGACAAATAGTGCCGATGCGACGCGAAGAATGCCGGCTAACATAAATAACACAGTTACGACTTCAAACCACTCCGCTATACTTGCAGCTCATTAGACAAGCCCAAAATAAAATATTATACGTAAAACGCATAGAAATGCAGCACGATTTATTTATAAAACTCAACTTACCAGCCACAACTGTATCGCTCAGGTCATACTTCACTGGTTTTGGAAACTCCCGCAACTTACGTCCACTTAGTTTTAATTCACCACTTAAGTAAGCATCTTCCAAAATTCTTTCTAACGACTTTGTTAACTGACTATGAATATTATTGTGCCCATTCATATTTACACTCACACACGGCCCCAACACGGCCATATTCTTTTTGAACTGAAATTAAACTGTTTTTTTGTGCCTTGTCTATAGACAGAGTTTAGCCAACACAATGAGTTATAAATTGCTAACTTCATGTATGTTCTATTTCTAAATTGTCTTTGGTATAAAGCAATGAATACACAGTCTCAGTCAATAAAATCGATGTGTTTTTACTTCGAATTGATTAATTAAATCATTGGTTTTGGTGAAAGTATGTCCTTACAGTGGATCTTTTATTATTCTTTTGAAAGAAGAGCTGTATTGCCTTTAAAAGGGGATTAGAATTGAGTTACGAGAATGTGTCATATGAAATGGTTTATAATTGAAGGGCCCAGTTGCAGAAGTCCCTAAGTCCACTTAGGGTCTTTTTCATCTGATAAGGGCAACGTGTAGAGCATGTCAAATATTATATAATCACATTTTTTTTTATTTGGAAACAAGTACCTAGGTCGATATAAAGACACATTTTTTTTTTTTTAAATATGATTTTGACGTAAAAAAGTCACTTGGCGCATAATAAGTCTCTACGTCCTAACACTTTTGGTTAAGAAGTCACTAAGTAACCTCATTCAATATCATAAAGTTCCTTAGTCCAACCAATAAGTTCCTAAGTCCAAGTAAAGTTGATGAAAATAATGCACCAAATCTGGTTGATGTGGACTCTGAGGATGATAAAAAATGATCCTAGAACGCTAAGTGTGATTTGATTTCACATAAAACTGTTTTTGTTATACAGGGTGGATGCGACATAGCGACATTTATTGAAACCACAGCTTCTATACATGGCCAGTATGAATTTCCACTGGATAAAAATTCTCTGGCGAAATAAAAAAATTCACGTTCTCCAAACAAATTGAACATTGCGATCGTGCAATTTGTTCGGCAGACGTGGATTTTTTGTTTCGCCAGAGAACTTTTAACCGGTGGAAATTGATAATGACCATGTATAGAAGCTGTGGTTTCAATAAATGTCGCTATGTTTGCATCCATCCCGTATGTAATTTTTATTTAGTTAAAACCAAAATAATATTTATGTTTAGTCAGTAAGTTCAACAAATATGTAACCAGTTTTCTATTTTGCTCTTCTAAGAGTGTATTATTATAATATTTTGAGAAGATAATTATTATACTGTCAGCTGATGAAAATAACTTACCAAGAAGTGAAATTTAATTTAGTAATAATAATAATGTTTAGTTTAATATACCAGAAACCAAAATATTATGAATGATCTCAGTACATAGTACATTGTACGAGTATATAACTTAAAATTGATCTCACATAAAAAATATATTTCAATTAAAATTTAGTGCTTAAGTCCTAAAGTCCACCATATTTTGTTTGTGTAGATTTAAGTCCAAGAAATCTTTAGTAAAAGTACCTAAGTCCTTAGAATAAGCGTTAAAAGAGGCTTAGTCCAATGTTTGGGACCTAAGTCCAGTTCACAAAAAGTTGATTATACTGAGAGGTTTAATAGTAATATTTAATATTACACTTTTTATTAACATTTAAAATTACACTATAATATAAGGGAGAAAACTAAATATATGCCTAACTATATATACATGAAAAAAAAAATAAAATAAATAAAACAAACTTAATAAGAAGAAGATTAAATTAAAAGTTCAGGTGTCAAAAAATACATCCGCATCAATGTCGACCGTGGGTAACGTGCCCAGAAGGCTGGCGGCATTGCCACGTTGTATGGCAATGCTGATCCTTTGTCCAAAGAAAAAACCAGCCCTCTGGTCACGTGAAGAGTCAACTAGTCTTTTACTAATCTCATTAAAAAGAGAACGGGCTCGAGGACCCCACGGACCCAGCGTCTCGACCCCAAACGGCTCAAATATATAATTACCAATAAGAGAATTGTATTTGCGCCGCTTGAGAGTCTCCGCTGAAGCAGCAGCAGCGCCAGCACAAGCTGATGTGCTTGGAAGGTGTGATGGCGCAAGGGTGTCGACGCATGTTGCGTCCCACACCAAAGGCCTACCCATCTTCCATGGCAGTAATGACATACCGTCTGGTCTCTTCCCATCGTCGCGCGCCAAGCCATATATTGTTATTGAAATAAAAATTAAAAAAAAAAAAAAAAAAAAAAAAATATTTAATTAGAAATATTTCACTATTTGTTTTTATGTTTTACTATCGTTTTTTGACAACCTGAGTTTTTGGACTTAGAGACTTCTGCAACTGGGCCCTTCAATTGCAAATAATAATAAAATGGTCGTATTTTTACAAAAAAATATTACACATAAAATACATTAACCTACTTTATTATTATTTAACACGATTCACCAACTAAACTCCGTTCCATTTTAATACTACCACCTCAGTATTAACGGTCTAAACAAGGCGCTCAAGTACCGACGTCCACCGCGAGAAATAAGTTTAAAGTGCACAAAAAATAATCATATCTTCGTCAATTTTTAAGATAATTGAAAAAAAATCACCAAACTTTATTGCAAGTCTAGGACAAAAAAATTAAAACAAAGGTTGGAAATAAATTTATTAATATTAAAAATAATCAGATACTTATGTATCTCGATACATTATTTATTTCCTTGTTCACTTTATTCAATAGTACCTTTACTACTCTCCACCGTTCCCTCTTTCCTCTGACTCCGCCCCTCCATATGACATTGACATGAAGCTTTAACCTAAAAATTCTAGACATTTTATAATAGTTTAATTAAATTGGCGTAATACAAAATGACTATATCCAATTTAATGCGTGCGGCAAACACCTTGCGGTGCCTTAATAAACCCAATGCATCACAAATTGAGGTAAGTTCTCATTTTATTTCATAAAATATTGTTCTAATAATTATTCTATCCGGTGGAATTTACGTAATTTATAGAGCCTTCTTGATTAACTTTTTATTAAAGAAATAATGTAATAAAAGTGAAATTTTATGACCTATTACAGAAATTCTCATCGCATGTTAAATATGCCGAACACAAGCAATTGGAAAAGATCAGAAATATTGGTATATCTGCCCATATAGATTCGGGTAAAACTACACTGACGGAGCGAATATTATACTACACCGGTAGAATAGATGCCATGCATGAGGTAAGTGAACTATTTAGCGGTTAAAATTGCCTGCTACAACCATCAATTTTCTTATTCTCACAAAGTGCTTCAGTTTGCCATAACCATGTGACTGAAGATACTGTCATGTAAATTAATGATGCAACTGCATCATAAAATTTTCTAGTATTCTAGTTTACCTGCAAATCAATATAGATTATTCACTATAGTGTGTAATACTCCCTTGCTTTTTTTAATTTCATTTCAGTGGGCAAAATCGTCGTCTTATATATTTTTTCACTTCAGGTTAAAGGCAAAGACAATGTAGGTGCAGTTATGGACTCAATGGAACTGGAACGTCAAAGAGGAATCACTATTCAGTCGGCAGCCACATACACAATATGGAAGGGCCACAACATCAATATCATTGACACTCCTGGCCACGTAGATTTCACAGTTGAAGTAGAAAGAGCCTTGAGGGTACTTGATGGTGCTGTGTTGGTGTTATGTGCTGTGGGTGGAGTACAGAGTCAGACGTTAACTGTAAATAGGCAGATGAAGAGATACAGTGTACCGTGTCTGGCATTTATTAATAAGCTTGATAGATTGGGTGCTAATCCTTACAGGTGAGCAAGTTCAATATTTAAATTCTTAAAATGTAACCTTCAGTTTCATGTAAAACTTGTAAAACTAAAGATATGTTTCATGCTTTAAAAGTTGGTAGTGCAAGCAGTTGAATGTCTTTTTTTGCATGTTTCTAGTGTGTGGGGTATTAAATAAGAACCAGATTCAAAGAAAAGAGAAAGAGATTTAAATTCTAATTCAAATTCAAATCAAATTCACTGCCTGGTGAAAAAATGTATTTTTCACCAGGCAGTGTGATATGTACTGTATCATCATAGTAACTGCTCTTTGGCAGGAGAATAAAGTTGACACAGTATTAATATTATAATTTATTTGTTAGAACTTGTTCAGAAATGATTTATTAGCAAGAGACATGTTTTGTGATAACACTCAGTGTGATATCTGAGACTAATAAAGTTCCCTTAAAAATACCAGTACTTTAAAGACTTCCAGAAAAATCCTACACTAAAAATTTTTACTTTTCAGAGTTATCAAACAAATGCGCTCCAAGATGAACCACAATGCAGCCTTTATCCAACTGCCAATAGGTTTGGAAAAAGAATGTGAAGGCATCCTAGACTTAATAGAAGAGAGGGCCATCTATTTTGATGGTGAT
This sequence comes from Hypena proboscidalis, assembly GCA_905147285.1. Classification (NCBI taxonomy): domain Eukaryota; kingdom Metazoa; phylum Arthropoda; class Insecta; order Lepidoptera; family Erebidae; genus Hypena; species Hypena proboscidalis. The sequence goes on along the minus strand of LR990130.1, from coordinate 18,389,808 downwards.
TACGGAGTGAATATCCGTTACGATGAGGTGCCTAAAGACAGGAGAGCTGAGGTGCAGGAGAGGAGACATGAACTGGTTGAACATTTGTCTAACGTAGATGATACTTTAGGTGCGCTCATTCAATATATCATTAGTTTATTTATTTTTCTACCATGTAATTAGATTGCAGCATCATTATTAAAATCAGAAACTCATAATGTTAGCCTAATATGACAGTTATACCATCTATTATTTGGACAGAAATTGACCGTAAGATGGTAATACCTACCTTAATAAGTTGTACACTTATCTTGCCCTCTATGGCATCATCATCTACTCTATTGCTCTTGGTTTGCTGGAAGAAATCTCAAGTACGGAGTTAAGCTCGCCTTGTGTATATTATTACTGTAATATGTTTATTAATTTGTAATCTTTTGTGCACAATAAAGTATTAAAATAAATAAATAAGTTTGTGTACTCTAGTACTATGTTAATTAAAGCATAATTTTTTTTTTTTTACTTTTCGTTTTAATATTCTTAAGGAAAACAGAACATATAAGCCATAAAACCTACCGATTCAAATTCAACCTCTAAACAGCTGCATATATTATTTCAGGTGAACTCTTCCTAAATGAAAAAACACCCACTACCGAGGACATTAAGGAAGCAGTTCGTCGCACCACACTACAGCGTACTTTCACACCAGTACTTGTTGGAACGGCTTTAAAAAACAAAGGTGTGCAGCCATTACTTGATGCGGTGTTAAAATACCTACCACATCCTGGAGAAGTGGAGAATACAGCTTTATTGAATGAAAATAAGGAAGGAGATGGGCAAACAATAATATTGGACCCGGCAAGAGATGATAAGAAGCCGTTTGTGGGTCTTGCATTTAAGTTGGAAGTGAGCAAGTTTGGACAGCTGACTTACTTGAGATGTTATCAAGGAATGCTGAAGAAAGGAGAGAATATCTTCAATGCTAGGACTGGGAAGAAGGTTTGTACTTTTATAATTCAAGTATTTTATTATGCAATTTAAAGGTTGAATCGTAAAAATATAGTTGCTTCACAACCTTTGTAAGTCTAAATTGACATATATAAAATAGGTATGACTAAAATTTATTGTCTTAATGGTCTTAATGGTTAGCATATGCGCTTCTCACCGCGGGGTCTCGGGTTCACACCCATTTGGATAATATAGGCGTTATGAATACATGTATGTAAAATAGGTATTCGGTTCAATATTGCCCAAATTGCACAAAAGCGATTATTATTACCATTTTTTTTTTAATAACAAAAATAAATGCTGAAAGTGTGTCTAATAGATAGAAGATACACGGGATTAAGTTTCTTAAATGGGAGCGTAATAAACACCATTATAGATACACATTTTAGAAAATACGGCAGTGACTCTATAAGTCATTTTCTAGCGCCTTTCAGAGCTTGGTTGCTCAATAAAAGTATGTGCTAACTGGAAATTTCCCTTATTCCAGGTAAAAATCTCCCGTCTAGTGCGCATGCACTCAAACAACATGGAAGAAGTGAACGAAGCATTGGCCGGCGACATCTTCGCGTTGTTCGGAGTAGATTGCGCGTCCGGAGACACGTTTGTGAACGACGGCAAACTTCAACTGGCAATGGAATCTATACATGTACCAGACCCGGTCGTGTCAATGGCGATTAAACCGAAGAATAGTAAAGATAGGGATAACTTTTCTAAGGCTGTTGCTAGGTGAGTAATAACTTATTGTTTTGGGATATTTTGACAACAGTATAGATCTAAGTTAGCATGACTGATAATGAATTAATTTGATAAAGTAGGATAAATAGTCAGTACATTAATATAATTAGTTAAGATAAATTAAGTTAATCCTTTCTCACCATTTTATTTAAGTTAAGTACTATGAAATTGTTAGAATTAAGTTAGTGTTGTTTAGAATTAAGATTTTGTTTTTTTTTTAAGATGTTCTCTTAAAAAAAAAACAAAATCTTAATTTCATTAGCAGTAATAAATCTTTACAAACGTGTATTATGTATGTTGTTGAAGTGCAAAATAAATAAGGAACGCGAGATAGGATTTGTCGCGTTTTTGTTTAATTTTTATTTTTAATGTATCCATTTGACATTGCATGATATTTAAGTAAATTTTATATTATTATTGTAAGCATAAAATTATGCACGCTTTACAGCTGATTATGGTGATACGAAATGTATTAATACTGTAGCATCCCTTGTACCCATATTTCGAAAAATATAGAAATTAATTGAATTGAATTATATTGAGTTGAATTGAATTGTTTAGAGAGGCATGATAAAAACGCGACTAAAGCTATCTCGCTTGTTATGCTAGGCCGGCTTGAGTTTATATATGTACTAATGTACTAGCTTGTGGCCGCTTAGAATTCGATATTTCCATGCTAAATTGAGAAACTTCCCTCTTACACTATCCATGTTATATCCTTTTTGGGAGTGGAAAATACAAAAAAATATCATATTGTTAATTTATGTCGTGTAGGGAACTTATTCGCAGAATATTGTGCAATTTTCTTCAAAATTGACGTACTTCACATTTATATCCCCTTGGGGGTTCAGGGTCTGTGTCGATTTTCTACACAAAATTAAAGGATGTTCGGCAAACTGTTTGCAATGTCTCCAGCTTGTGTTTAGGTTTTGCGATAAACAGCCAGCGTCTGAAGCCGGCATGAAAGTTTACGGAAAAGTAACCTTTATTCTAATGTCTGCATTTTAAAATTATTTTTTTTATTCACGGTAATTATATCAGTTGACCTCCATTTCAGATTTACCAAAGAAGACCCAACATTCCAGTTCCGTTTCGACCCTGACAACAAAGAGACCATTGTATCAGGCATGGGGGAACTTCACTTAGAGATCTACGCACAGAGAATGGAGAGGGAATACAACTGCCCTGTGGAGTTGGGCAAGCCTAAGGTGGCATTCAGGTGAGTTAACATCTAAATGTTACCAAGACAAATAGCTACATGTCTAAAAATTTCTTGATTGACAGTAAACTCACAGTTCTGGTATTTTAGTATGTACATAAAGACCCAGTTTCTACCAAAATGTAGAGAAGATAGATGTATACTAAGAAAAAATAGGGGCTAGTAATATTTTAAAGCAAATTTTAGCTTTGCTATGCCTTTTTGTATTTTATATAATATTAAAGTTGAAAAATTAAGAATCCAGCAGAACTCGAACCTGCGCCCCTTGGGTATACGCCCCAAGTGCTTTGACAATTCAGCTATGGATGTTGCAAATTTAAGAGACCTGCTGGATTCTTAATTTTTCAACTTTAATATTATATAAAATATGGGCTGATTTAGGGCGACCGTAGCTTAGTAGTTTAAGCGTCTGCCGGGTGTGCAGAGATGGCAGATTCGATTCAACTGTTTGTTAGTATAATTTGCTAAGCATAACTAAATGCTATCAAAATAATCAATAAAGGAGATAGATGTGTTTGAATCAGATTTCGTTGCTTTTCATATTATCTCCTGTTTGCTTAGCTTCGGTAACTAAACATGGTAGGTTTTTAAAAAAATAAAAATAAAACAACGTCCGCACTAGGAATTATTCCAGCATCGCGGGGTGTTCACAAACTGACACTTCACGCACACAAAGCACACCCTGAATCAGAACAAATCAAATTCAAATTCAAATTCAAATATCATTTATTCAAGTAGGCCTAGCAACAAGCACTTTCGAATCGTCATTTTTTAAAAAAGTATCTTTGCGGATCACACAAAGATTTGCCCCGTGTGGAAATCCAACCCACAACACCAGCGCTCCGCCAACCGTGCACTCAAACACTTCTCTTTCTCCGCTTTGGAGGCAACCAGGTTTTACGCTAGTTGTCACAGCACCCAGATATAATAAAATTATGCTAAATACTTTCTTTACCTGCAATGGAGTACCAAGGCACTGCAGTGCACAGTTGGAACCTAGATCTAGAAAATAGCCTATACAACAGCTTATTGTGAGTTGTTGCCCGTGAGGTTTTGATTCCCGAGCGACCATAAGGCAAGCAGGGAAAGCTATTTGAACCAAAATAATTAATAATTAACTTCTTCCATAAAATACGAATGAATACTTTCCAGAGAGACAATGATGTCGCCGTGCAAATTCGATTACTTACACAAAAAGCAGTCTGGAGGCTCCGGTCAGTTTGCCAGGGTCACCGGCATCATGGAACCTTTGGAGCCCCATCAGAATACTGGTAACATTCATTCCGATGATATAAGTTTTGAAACTAAACACGGTTATTTTTATACTATATATTAGATGTCACGGGATATTGACCATGTATATTTGTTGTAGCGAGTTATTTCGATATTTCAGTGATGTTGCAATCTCTTTGTTCACAATAAAATTAAAACTTAAACACTAGTCATTGTGGGTAATGTGAAAACAGCTGACAATAATGGCGCCTGGTTGCATAGTAAATGAGTGCAGAAATGGGTAGATCGGTTTGTCTGACAATAAAACTGTTACATCATGAACAAATATAACAATTGCAAAATCTCTGATATATAGAAATAACTCGCTATAACAAATATTTATGGTAAATATCCTGTAATATGTAATATAAATTCTGATGGTTCATATTATCCAGTTATTTTTTGAGTCTTCTGCTCAATGTTTTTGAATTCTAACTAAAATATTTGTTTATGTGTTTTTTACGTTTTCATATCCAAACTATACATAACCGATTTTGATAAGATATCGTTAGGAGAGTGTTATAATTAGTTGTAAGCTTTTGGATATTTAAAGCAAATTCTAGCATTGCGGTTGAAGACTTAAGAACACAGTTGGACTTAAGCTTAACCCACATTCCTGGGATCTCTGTTCTGGCAAAATGTATTTGTGAACTTTACGTCAGGAAATTCTCAATAACAATGCTTGACCCAAGGTGGATGGTGGGTTCAAGTCCCATTGGATCCACATTTTAAACTGTTATATTGTACAATAATTTTTAATAGTTTTTACTGAACATAAAATAACCCATTTAATACCCCTGCAAAATTAAGAACACAATGGTACTAGAACCCACAGCCCTGGGATATCCGTTCCCAGTGCTTTATCCCAGGTGGATGTGGGTTTCAAGTCACACTGGATCCTCAAGGTTTAACTGTTATATTGTATAGCTAGTGTATAAAGTAGGTTATTTTATGTTCAGTAAAAACAACTTACTAAAAAAAGCCTTCAACAATTTCAGTTCTGGAGTTCATTGACGAGACAGTAGGAACAAACATCCCAAAGCAGTTCATCCCTGGCGTGGAGAAGGGATTCCTCGACACGTGTCTCAAGGGATACCTCTCCGGGCATAAAGTGTCTGGCGTTAAGTTCCGACTGCAAGATGGCGCGCATCACATAGTGGATTCCAGTGAATTATCATTCTTCTTGGCGGCTAAAGGAGCGGTGAAAGAAGGTAAATACATAATACATTCATAATATCACGCCTGTGTTTCTTAGAAGGATCAAGCAGGTGTGGATATTATCATGTTTCATCTGGTGAGCCTAACGCCATCTATCGGTCACCATGTCAGACTGTGCTAGTACTGAGAATTTCAAAGTGCATAGCACGCGTGTTTCATATGCTATCTCCCGTATAATTGGAGGTGAGACTATCGCCACCTACTTGTCATAATTCGGCCTTCGTACTGCTACAGTGTATTATTATTATCCTGTTCTATTAAACATGCAATAATTGTATGTTTGTATGTATAAATAAATAAATATCTCCCAACTTAAACACAACGCCATCTAGTATATTATATAAGCTCGGCCGTTCTCGATAATGGCTTTAGAAATTTGATAAAACTTGCAGAATTAGTAGTTTTGGGGATAAAATTAAGGTATAGTGGGTATAAAATTCGATTTTCGTTTTATGACGATTTTAAAATAGAAATTAATAGTACATTTAGGTAGTAATTGCTTTTAAGCTAGTTTTCGTGATCGGCACTGGTTGAAATTGAAATTGGTTTACCAATATTATGGGTTTGATTCCCGGGCAAAGTGTTATTCGTAAACTTTCCGTCAGGACATTCACAATAGAATAAGATGATGATAATATAATTATATGAATATATCATTGTATAATACTGCCGTCAGCTCTCCTACGTTGCTTTGCCCGGGGTCCACGATGATCTGTATATATTATGCCTGTAAAACATTGTGGAATGCAATCAAAATATTGAGTACATTATGTACTTATAGCTCACAAATTAATTATACTGATTTATACGTGAATAAATTATACTTTTTTAGTTTTTATACTTTTATTTATACATTTCCAGTATTCGACGACGGCGCCTGGCAGATCCTGGAGCCAATCATGTTCGTAGAAGTGTCACTCCCAGAAGAGTTCCACGGCACCGTCATCGGCCAGCTCAACAAACGCGGCGGCATCATCACCGGCACTGAGGGGTGCGAGGGGTGGACCACGATATATGCTGAAGTCCCGCTTAATAATATGTTTGGCTATGCTGGAGAACTGAGGTCAGTTTGCAGATGATATACACATTCATTAACACGCTTATATTAGCTTCACCTGTATGTGTGTATGTATGTATGTAACCGACTCCTTTGGACTCGATTTTGACCCACTTTAAACGGACAGATTTCATTAAAATTTTGCACACCTGTCAAAAATCGATGACAATGCAATAATAAATTTAAAAAAACTCTCTTATAAATAAACTAAACTAAAAAGTAGAAAATAAATTCTCGATAGACGAAAAATATGGCACTAATACTAGTATTTTTTGTTCATTACCATTTTCAGCTTATATTAGGAATTATTTTTCACTTTTTAGTTAGAATTACTTTAAAAGCGCGTTTTTTAGTTTTTTTAACTATTATTTATTTTTAGATTTTATTGAGTTAGAAGACTTATTCGGGACCTCCGATTTGCTCGAATTGCATTTAACTCGAATAGTTGGGTCGCTCGTAGTCGGAGTATTTAAATATTTCATTTATATTTTCGCTCTTAGTCTGTCTGTTTGTCTGTTACGCTTTCGGGGCTAAACCTCTGAACAGATCTTAATGAAAATTGGTATGGAGATAATATTAGGCTTCTGAAAGTATACGAGTGAAGCCGCGGACAGAAATTAGTGCTCTAGAAGAGCTATTTATTACTTAAAACAAATTCCTTTATACTAAGAAATAGTTGAAAAATTCTGGTAGTGGCAGGATTTGAACGTGCGACCACTGCATACCGGGCAGCCGCTTTTAACACTAAGCTACGGTCGCCTCTTGCTAGGATCCTAAATTTCTCAACTGAGGTCGCAAATTCAACTGTTTCTTACTATAATTTGCCAAGCATAGCTAATTTAAAAAAATAATCTGACTCCTTTTTCTTCAGATCGATGACCCAAGGCAAGGGTGAATTCAGCATGGAATACTCCCGGTACTCTCCCTGCTTACCCGACATACAAGAACAGCTCATAAGGAAGCACCAAGAGAGCTTGGGCATCGTCCCTGATAAGAAGAAAAACAAAAACTAACCGCCTATACTAGTGTTTATTTATTATGTACATAAGGATTAGTTTAATATATTATTATTAATTTTCAACAGCTTTTTCCTTTTTTTTTTTTTAAGCTTACTAGTAATTTGCAAATACTAATTACTAGTATTCTTGTTAACCCCCTCCAGCTAAGCTTAATTCGCTTGTGTTAGGAGGAAGTACACGTCCGTGGTGTAATGGCCAGGCTTCGAACCCACGACCTCTCGATCGTAAGACCGATGCTTTATCCATTGCGCCACGGCCGCTGTTTAAATATGTTGTTAGTTGTGCTACGGCCATATGCTTGCAACATGTTCACACCCTGCACCAGATCATAAATTATATTATGACTGTGGACCTGATTGTACAACACAGTATTATTTATCTAGTGGTTAAAAAAAATTAACCACACATGTTAATGCTCTAGCTGCCAAACTGTGGAGTACAGGAAGTAAAGTTTACACAAGGCTAAGAAGGAACAGCGTTTCAAATCTGACTGTTAGATTCGCCAAAGAATAGTGAGAGTGGTCAATGGACAACTCTCCTTGCCTAATATAACAAAGAAACGGCTAAATGTTTATGACAGATTGCTGGGCTTAGCAGGATACATAAAAAAAAAATCTAGTGGTTAACGCATGTGCCTCTCACCACGAAGTCTCGAGTTTAATTGCCGGGTCGGGCAAAGTGTTATTTGTGAACTTTCCGTCAAGAAATTCTCAATAGCAGCATGAAGTTGGAATAGTGCCCGGTGGATGGCGATAGCCTATCCCATGGGACCTATACATACCATGTGAAATGTCGGTGTTGTACACCTCTGCCACAGCCTTCTGGGTAATATAGGCGTGATGTTATGTTATGTTATGTAAGATTCGAATTTTTTTGAGGACAGCATATTATTATATCAAAAATTAACAAATTAGGTTGAGCTGATTAGATTGTTTGATTTGCAATTCTATTGCCATACGAGATCTTCTTTGCCTAGCTGTAAATTCCACCGATAAAGTGACGTATCACGTTGGCTATGGTTACCACTGACCACCGAATAGAACTTTTTTACCTCACGCTCATCGCGCGATCCGGCACGACGTTTGCGCATTATTCTTTGTGTGCTGTTAAGCCGGATCGCGCGATGAGCATGCCAGGTTTGCTTGTGTCATGGATTTTGTATTTACTTTGGTGGCTTCACTTTGTGTGTGCTGTACATCTGCCTTTATTCTGTAATCTCAGACATTAGTATAGAAAATGTTAGGGTAATAAAATAAAATCACTTCAATACATTTATAAAAACCCGTTTATTCATAACACTCCACAAATATATTCCAAAAACGATACAAATCGTAACAAACACTCCAGGTACAAATAATAATTGTTTCACTTACATTTATTCCATATTCTATAATCCTATAGTACTCGAACTATATGACCTATTTTAGGCTATAGAGAATATCAATTTAGGACTAGATTTCTAAGGGACTTTTCTAAACAGTTATTAGTGCTAGAAAAACCAAAATAACAAGTGCGTTTTGGCAAAATAGGTACAGTCAGAAACTAATCGAAGTAAATAAATTATTGAATAAAATACATAGTCACCTACTGCTGGTATATTTTTATCTATGGGTTTATATATTTTTTTGTAAATTAGTGAAATAATTTCCTTGCTGACTGTACTTAGAGCATTTATTTCCAGACTACTTAATGAAATTTTAACTTTACGAATCTATGCATTGCTTTAGTTAAAAAAATAACATTTTAAGTAATTTCAGTCACCGGTCAAAAACATACAACTACAATCTTATGCATAAAGGTACCTAATTACATTTATATTAAAATATATTTATTTATGAGTCTATTATGTAAGTGTGATTAAAAATAACAATAACAAAACCACCTTTTATAGCAAACTATAACATTTTAACTATATTAAAAATGTAGCAAACAATATATTTTCATACAACTATTTTGGCGTCATAAAAATTTTCTAAACAGGCGAATAATTGTACCTTCTAACTACTACTGGCGTTTATTCTATTGGCACTTCGTTTATTTTTTTGTGTGTAACTACTGTTATCTATAGTAACTTTATTTCATTTATGACTAGGTATAGCTTTTAAGATTCATGCTGTATTTGTCGTACAGGTATACACTCACAGAATCAGACCACCAATATAAGGAGCCCTTTATTACCTATGATGTGTATTGCAAAAAAGAGTTTAAAAAATCTAAGCCTGTCTTGTCAGCTATATTAATTTGACAGTTTTGAAAAAAATAAAAAAAAAATCATATAGAAATAACAATAACCACATTTTTTATTGCCTGCCTGTACTCAATCCTTCTTCAATAAACTTCACAAAAATAAAAACGCCAACATTAATACCGGCCAAGGTAGATACCAAAGTTTTTTTTTGAGGCGAGGAATTCTGCATATGCGCAGATGAGACGGCTTACATAGCATAAGTTATCTATACGATTCACAATAATAATTTGGTAAAGCCAGCTAGAAATCATTATGCTATAAAGACACCAAATATAGCATGCGCCAATTTAAAATATATATAGGAATGAATGGATCAGTTACATTTTTATCTCATTTAAAATACTATCACTCTTATGTAATGCTACTTTAAAATATCGCGATCATTTCCTCAATCATACTCCTACTATTTTACACCATTGAGAATTATTAATGCTTCTAACTAGAATTATACAGAATGTAAATGCCATCGTGACAAACCCGGTTACCAATGAATCAAAAAAGGTGGTGCAAAGATTATACATAAAAAAATTGTCACACATCAGAAAATCAGTCTTGGAAAAGTTTTACACATGATAAAAAGACGCAAATTTTTCATTAAATCAGCTTGTGAAAATACTTTTCAGTAACATTTTTGATCGGGTAAAAAATAGGCAAAATTCGTTGCCATATTGCGGCATAAACTTGATCAGGCAATTGCAATTTATTGAGATATGTTAGAGTTACGTAACTATTTTGTAATTAGTCGGAAAAGTTTTAACTACAAGTTTCTTGGAAAATGCATGATTTTAGTTTATACATAAAAGTCTCGGCATGATGGTATTGAATAACTTAATGGTAATCGGCTTTAAAACAATGACATTTACACCCTGTAGATAATCAAAAAACTCTAAGCTAAGACACATTTATTTTTAAGGACCTAATAAACAAAACGAATAGTACATGTATTTACTAGTTTAAATTAACACACTTTGTGCCAATTAACTTATTTTCTAAAACAAATCATAACAGAAGAGAGGAGGCCCGAGGCGGCGCAGACTTTGTATGGAGATGAGATTTGTAACAACTTGTGACATCTTTTGTGTGGAGTTTGTAGTCGTGATATATTAGATGTCCATTAAATCCTTATATATCGTCGCATCGCACCGCGTCTCTGCCTCGCCTCTTCTCTCAACAATACTCAACTTACTTGGTGTGTCAAAAAAATCGATAGCACGGAAAGCACATGAAATTACTGTATTAAAATTTAATTTGGCAGATGTGTGCATTTTTCTTAAAGGGCTTTTTAGCAGCGTAAAATGTCTAGTTTCAAAACAGTCGTTCTCTTTTAAGACAATTTTATTCTAAAAGGATTTTTCTGCAACTTGTGCTTTCGTGCTAAGATTTAACATTCAAATTACATAGAATTTTAGACCGAAGTTTCAGCTGATGTACTATTCTTTCTAGATTCACTTTTTCTGATTCCACTGCTCCAGGAATCTTTGCGCCTTACGAGGTCGTTCTGAAAACCATTTAGACGTCCATACTAAGTTACAAAATTACTACGCTCGATGTAAAAGTGTAGAATAAAATAAATATTTAAATATTCTTTCAATAAAAATATTCAACATGCTCTCAAAAATCCATTATTCAACAGATATATATTTAAATTTCAGTTTCATAAAAAAAACATACTCGCAGAATTCTGAGAAGTTCGTTTCAAATAGTGTTACTTTTTCAAAATGATTTTGTAGATTAAGTAATTAATATGGACTTATTTTTTTTTAGATGTTGACTAAAGGATTTTAACACTTAAACATGCAAAAATACATAAGAAGGTGTATTAAAATAAATGAAGGTATTTACAATAAGGTATTAATTACCTACTAATACAGGTGCGAGATGTATGTACATTAAAATACACGGAAAACACAAAGCAGGGTACATTATCTATTTGTTATGGCACAAGGTGGTATCAGTAATAAATATGTAAATATTACAATTAAAACATCGATTATAAAATCATTCTCAACTATGATATGAGGAAATCTACTTACGTCATAAGTTATAGCGGTCTTCTTTAGACTTACTCCACTAAACTAATTGATAATATTACTAACATCATCTTATAATTCTAGAACAATATTTCTATACACAATATAAAGATATTTGAACATTTTCTCTAATACAATTGTTGCACTAATAATTAAGTACACAAAATCATAGCATCATCTAGATATATAAACATAGTACATTCGTCGATTTAGAATGAAAACAGACTTTGTAATCTTTCACATTTAAATATAAATTATCCTGAAAGGAACACGAATAATACTATACTTCAAATATAATGTCTTGAAATGATTATAATATTCAGACTGATTTCCGATTCCAATTTGATAGTAGTTCGTGATCCAATCGAATGCAAAAAATAAATTATAATTTCTGTAACTAAACAGGAGAATGTAATCTTAAACTAAATAAAGGTTAGCCGAGTGCAGACTGCTACAATGTACAAAAATATCGTAGAGCTTGCAGAACTAGCCAGTATGGTGTCTAAAAATGCCAATATATTGACGGGTACCAAAAAGTAGCAGCCTATTTTGGATAACACAAATTAGCTATGTCTAAACAGTTTGTATATCATGCACACTGTGGGGATCGTGGTACATGCAGTGTCTTCGAGCGTAGTGCAATCATGCTGCACTTAAAACCTGGTGTCATTGACAACCACCTTCATTGAAGAGTCGTCTTCTTCTACTTCGTCCATGGTCGACAGTCTCCTCTCGATTTCTGATAGAGCGCTTTTGGACATGAGTTTCTTGTGCTTGATACTGTAATAACAAATAAATTATTTTACGGGTTCAATATGAGATACTTTCAGTATTTTAATTCTGTTCGCAACGTACTTTTTCTTTCCTGACTTCGATTTTGAATCTTTCCCGTCGTTACGACTTTTCATTTGATTACTATTATTAACTTGCTTCCATATTCCAGATTTATTTACTTCCTCCGATATATTTATTGAAGTCAATGGAATGTTCATTATGTTACCGTTGATGAGAGGTATCTGCAGATTTTCTTGATATGGCGGTGGATTATTCTTGTTGGTTTCCTACAAGGTGACATCCTAAGAAACTTCTTCAAAAACATTGCAACTATTAAAATAGAGGTTACAAAAGAACTATCTACAAACAATGGAGATCGGCTACTCACCATAATCAATATTTGTATGATTAAATTAAATTTAAACTAGAGAAGGAAAATACTTATGACAGCAAAAATAAAATGCGCATGTGGACATAACACTGAGTTTATTTCGTGGTAACTACATCGATTAACATGAATAACAAAAAATATTTGAACTATACGATGACAAAGAAAACTAAAATGAGTTAGGCGAAACATTTTAGTTTCAGCGGCAAAGGTTTAGTAGTTTTGCATGCCACCCCACCTCTGCGTCTCCGAGTTCTCGGAGTTCATCTTGGTTCCTCTTAGTCATCTCTGGCATGACGTCATCCAGTATCATCATTTCTCTTCTCGTGAAAAACAAGTCTAGAGCCTTTCTGATACCAATCATCACCACTAACATCAGTGGGAAAAGGATAGATGTTGAAGAGAATGATTTTATTACCCAGAGGCAGACTAGACAGGCTAACTGGATCGCTGTAAATACATGAACACGACGAATTGGCACCTGAAATTAAAATGTTTCTGTCAGTCCTATTTTCATAAAGATGCAATATCAGATGTAGTAATTTTACATTTATACATGGTTTTACCTGTCTGAGAAACATGTGGTCTGGTTGATATTTCTGTGGCATAAACATGATAAGAATTCGATCAAAGAATTGCAGACCCTTCAACGATGCCACTCCCATATAAAGAAACACACCAAACAAAACCGGCATTGGAATATTACTTAGAACTGGTGTCAACACCACTGAACACCCAATCATTAAGAAAATTAAGATATGGGTTACTCTTTGCTCTCGAACTCCTAAAAATTGAGGCTTCTCTCCTGGTGCAGCGCATTCTGATTCCACTTTTAAAGAATTAACGTGGTTAATGCTCAATACTGTCGCTGCTACAAACCATGGTAGTCCCATGACAGAACAGATTTGGATCAAAATTGCTAAAACGAACAGATCTAAATGATATCCACATCCTTTCTTAAGTTTGTTTTCTTTCCGATTCACTATGACAGCGGTGATTTGTTGGTCCATAAATATCAAAATAGTTCCTAATAATGCTGGCAATAGGGCTACCAACGCAGACCATACTGGGTTCCCACTGAAAGGAGTAATGACCCAGTTCCTACTTGGTAGAGTTGGTTTAAACTCAGAAGGTACTTCCAGTTTGGGTGTTTTTACGCCAACTTTGTAATCCAGGAAGGACATTGACAATATAGCAATAATCACGGAAAAGTCACTTATAATTGCGCGAACCTGAAACCAAAATTGAATTCGTGTTGAAACATAAACTTAAATAGCCATTACTTATTCAGATCTTAAACTAAATCGTCAAAACAAAGCGATGAAACGCTTCAGCTTTCTAAGAAGCAAATAAACACATTCTATTACTAAAACAATGAAAAGCAATTAAGCTAGATTTTTTTACCTTAGATGGAAAGAACAATGAGTTTTTGAAGTCCTTTAGTATAATTGATATGATGAAGGTGCCCAGAAAAAGAATGATGGACATCAAAAAGACATCTGGTACATAAACCTTGGTATCGCACCCTCCACCAGCTAACGTTCCATTATAAAACTGAAAATAAGTAATTTATTAGCTGTCGTAAAGTCCATTAATGGCACCTGCCACACGTATAAACTAATCATCGTAGAGTGTTTTAAATTAATTTAATTCGATACCTGACAAGACTCTTTGTCTACTGAACTCCAATTAAATTGCTCTGGCTGCTCTGAGTAATTGCTTGGCAAACAGTAACACTCATAATTGAGTACTTCATCAGGGCGTGTCTTTAGAGGATACTTTTTTCCAATTGATATTACATTTTCCACCGCCTAAAACATAATGAAATAAAACCACGTGAATGTAAGTCTTATGTTCTTAAGATACCAGACATCGTTCAGACAATTAATTAAATGTTTACCTTGTAAATGAAAATAAATGCTATAAGAGTAGCAAAATTCTCCTCAGTGAATCTTGTGATGTAACAAACAAGTGCACTTGCATCAATCGCTACTAATATGACCAAAATTATAGTTATCCACGTGCCTATACAAAACCTAAACGACATATAATTCCAACCAATTTGTCTACAGAATTCAAACACTATCGTTTCAAATACTAACACTGGTCCAGTTGATCCTAAAATTGTAAGCGGTTGCCCAGAAAAGAAACCGTAGCCCATCCCACAAACAAATCCCGATATTAACGATTCCATGGCGGCCATGTTTTTTCCCGTTGCCTCTCCCAATAATCCACCAAACGTAATGATTGGGGACAAACAAGCAAAGTACAAAAATATCCATGAGGCTATACATTGTAAAGCTAATGCATCTTTGAAGTCTGACCAATACCAAGGCACTTTCCTTTTTAAGTCATTAATTAATCCGCCAAAAAGGTGGCCAGTTCTCGCTAATCCTGACTCTTCCCTTTGTTTTTGTTCTTCCTCTTCTTCATCGAGTTCTTCTTTTGGATTATTATCATTGGGACGTTTTCTGGGGTTTTGTGACGGTATTGCGGCTGGAGGCTCAATACGTATAGCTGGATCCCATTCTCCGGGAGGCAGAACTGTAACGGCATCTAAAAACTCGTCTATACCAGCTAAAAGATGATCTCTTTTTCTGGCTCTGTAGGCAACTTCATGGAATATCTCATCTGACATTAACGTTGCCATTGCTCGACCAATTTCATGAAAACTAGAGTTACTGTTCGGTGGCCCAAGTAAAACGAACATGAACCTTGTTGGCACCGGCACTTCAGTCAAATCTCCCATTATGGTGCCCGTTTTAAGTCTTACAAAAGCTGATAAAGTTTTCTCAAGGAAATCAACTTCACCAACTAGAATATTTGATGCTTCTGCACCCGGAGGTATTTTTCGCATGAAGTGTGTATTACACTTGTGATTTATATCTCCATTCATTGGTAGATCGCTAGAGCTGTGATTCCGTGACATTGATGCGCTACTTGGACTTTTCACCATGCCATCATCATGCCCACCACCTGAAATATACAGTTTTGTGAGTAACGTGTATTTTTACAAATGTGTATCCATCAAAAGCCTTAAAATTAACAAAAATGCTGGTTAGATAATGGTGTGTCCAAGCCATAGTATATAAATCAATACTCCAAGCATGTATAATATACGTATAAAAGTTAATAAAATTCAAAGTATTAAGTGTTATGATGCTATTTTAGACTATAAATGTACCTATATATGTAGTGAGACATGGAGCTTACACATACAAACTTCAATTAAGTTATTAAATAATGGTTTATCATTACGCATTTTATCAATCCAATACCAGTAAACCAATTTAGATAAAAAATAAGGCTAGAGTAAGCTTGCATAATGGCAGACATAACGAACACCAGAGTCGGCACAGAAACATGGAAAATGAAAATGGTAAATGAAGATCTTGACAGTGATATTTGAGTAAGAAAAAGAAAAGGTTAGAAAGAGAAGAAACAACATTGATTGAGGATAAGCGGTTACCCGCACTGGGGATGCCTAGGAAACGACTGAATTCTCCTTTGTAAGAGTGTCCGCTTGTTGTACCGCCTTCTTCAACTGTAATGAATATAACGCCAATTTTCAAAAGGATCTTAGAATAATAATAAAGGTTAAAAAGAGTTTAAAAATAGTAAGTGACCTTCTCCAAACAATACACCGATAAACATACAATAAAATTAGCCTTAGTGCGTGCTGTAGTGAATGTCAGTAAAAGGGTGTGAGTCAGTGAGCGGCTAGTATTATCGTTTCACACGCATGGCTAACCTGGTACTGCTAGATAAGAACCCCTGGCATCTGATGCTTGTAGAAGAGCAGTGTGAGGAGACGAGGTGGACCCCCGACAACTCCTCGAACTGGAGCGTCGAGAGCCACCCTCCTGAAAATCTGATAGGATCGGATGACCCATGAATTTGTGGCTAAAAACCTTGAATTAATCTGATAGAATGATGATTGTAAAACAAGCACCTAATATAGTAATATGTACTCACTTTTACATGAAGAATGATTACGTCCAATGTCAGCTAGTGACCGTATCAGAGGGAGTCTCGACATATTGTTATGGTTTCGCTTCTCGTGTTGATGCCTGTGTCTCCTCAATAAAGCTTCTTTAACTTTTTCTCTACAATCATAACCTAAGCACCCATCAGTTACCATATTGTCTAGAACGTTAT
Organism: Hypena proboscidalis; assembly: GCA_905147285.1. Taxonomy (NCBI): domain Eukaryota; kingdom Metazoa; phylum Arthropoda; class Insecta; order Lepidoptera; family Erebidae; genus Hypena; species Hypena proboscidalis. The sequence continues at coordinate 18,372,706 of LR990130.1, read as the reverse complement.
CAGCAACTTGTTCCAAAGAGCTTGCTTCCATATCGAGAATTACGGATCCATTTAGTATGAGACTTCTTAACTCAAAAAGTGAGTGAAGTGATAGAGTGGCGACGTGTGGCTTGGACCAACGATTGCCACCTTCTTCAACGTCCTCTTCGAATTTAATCCATCTGGCTGTTTCTTTCCATTCGAATTCATCTCCATCTTTGACCAACTCTTCCATTTCTGAGAATAGCGGATGTGATTCAAGTGTGGAATCATCGAGGTCTTCTCCGAGTATGAATTGTACTCTTTGGGCCGGTGGAGTTACTGAAATGAGGTTAATTTAAATTATTCAAATTAATTGCTTAAAATAAGTATTGTCAGAAAATATCAAAAACAATTTGGTTTTAAACTTAAGAATATAATAATATAAAAAAATGTAAGCTAGACAAGGCAAGACATGCTAAAACAACGATCGAACGGAGAAAATTAAACGATTTCAAATTCTGTTATTCATGCCTACTTAAAAATTAAGGTGATAATAAGGCTCTGAAAAGAAAGTTTTAAACCAGAAATGAAATTAAGTTGAATATAAAGAATGATAGGGGTTCTTCTAGATCTTACATGTTTCGCCGTCATCCGTGACGCTTAATCTTCTGACTCGCGTCATTAACCCAGGCCCTGAATTGGGAATATTAAGTAGGTATATTTTGGAATAAATAGAAATGAAATTTTGTATTGATGTTGGACAACTTCACAATCAATTTGAATAAGCACTAAATTAGGGCTTTATTATACCACAGCGACTAACAAGACTCTTTGTGGTTGTATCAAAGGAGCTAATTTAATAAAGGTACTATGTAATTTGGTGTTAGAATACAAATAGTACAGATTCTCGGGTATTTTTTTTGCCGATGACACTATAACATAATGGCCTTCTAAGATTGATCGAACGTTTTAATTTATTTGATGATTGATAGGTCTGTAGATAGTTTTGGTAACTAGTCTGTTTATTTTCTTTATTGGTCAAAAGATTATGCTAATAATACTTACTTACAAAAATATTTTGTTAGAGTGAAAGGTTCTCTTAGCAATTAACTATTTCAAATATATTATTCCGCCGTTCTTTGAATTACATTTTTAGCAGAACAGAATCTTTGCGTCGAACCTAGCTTATAATAAATATTGTTTTTTTTTATTTAGTTAGGTTACTAGTTTATAAGGGATCATAAGCAACCTTACCCGGTCTATCAGCTTCCTTTTCTCCATCGCGATGGTGATGCTTATGTTTCCTGTGGGAATGCCTCCGAGCTGGCACGTGTACCCCCACGAACACGGTGTGAGCGCGGTGACCTGGAGACAAGTTATTTTTTTTTTTTTAAATCATATCAATTGTATCAAGAATTCAAGAGTAATGCAAATATACGTGGGCAGTATAAGTGGCAAACCTTACTGTAAAACTACCGCGAAGCGGTATCGCATACGACAAGCTAAAAGGTCAATGCTTTTATTTTGTAATGTCCAATATGTTCATGATGAGAATCATCATATCTTTTTTTCAATGTAGGACATTCCTACATAACAGTTGGTGGACAGTTAGACCTTGACCTGCTATAGTATTAAAGCATGTTTTCGCCCTTAGGTATTTGTGTTAGAAAGTTAGTTAGTTAGTTATTGAAACTAATACAATCGTGGATTACGCAAACCCTTATAATGATAATAGGATAGATTGCCAGATTGTAAAAATAAATTAGATTTCATATTCTAAGATTTCTTTTTATCTCCAATTTGTCATAACAAGCCAACTCCGTCAGCCTGGGCTCGACTTCTCAATTTATTCCAACTTTTTCGAACAAACTTTGAAGCTTCATTGAAATTGTCGATATGAACATAATTTTAAATTGCCTGAAGTACTTCGATGAAATTTGTTTAAGCAATCAGTCTACATCTACGCTTATAGTTATTATTCTGTTCTGTAGAAATGGTCTCAGACTTTTCATACCGGCTCCAGACGCTGGCTGTTTATCGTAAATACCAAACAACGAACAGCAAACGCCAAACACAAGCGTGTGGATACATTGCAATCTGTTTTCCGATAATCCTTATACCGGCTCCAGCCGCTCGGCAAACAATGGCAAACAGCAGGTGTTTCTTAGTGTTTGCCTGTTTTTGTTTGTGTTCGCTAGTGTTCGGGGTTGATGTAAATTTTCTTCACAAATCTGGCGGCTACAGACGCTGGCTGTTTGTCACAAACAGCAAAGAGCGAACAGAAAACGCCGAACACCCATCACAAACACCTAATACAAAAAAACGTCCTCACGTTTGGCGAACGTGTAAGTATATTCCTAATCGACAAACATGGCTGGCGTCGAGCTTGTGGAAGCTATTTGTATGCCATTGTTTGTAGCTGGCATCAAGATATTTTTACGAATTGTCATAAACTCCATATTTATACCTAAACCAAGGATGGTGGCGATAATAAACGTAATTTACTTTATTTGCTTCGTTTCCGCAGCAATTTACGTTGGTTGCTTCGCGCCTGTTATGTTTTACTTCGCAAATTGAGCCCAAAATCATTCACAATGTGGTACCGGTAAATTAATGGAATTATCGGAATTCTATTATGGGCCACTTGTTGCATATATATATTTCTGAGCTGAGAGCTTTTTGGATAAATTACTTTGAGCTTACGTTTTCCGATTTACTACCTAATTTTCGACCGTAATTTCTTACTGTATACAAATTTTATATTTCAATCGTACCAACGTCTATTTTTGGTATTGTTACGCAGCGCATAAGTACTTATATAATTTGACAGTGTTACCTACAATGTACAATTATACCTATATACCTACTTTAAATAATAACGGATGTTCTAGAATTAATATTGTTATTCTATGCCTTCAAATTGCTTTTACCAAAATAAAATAATGATAAATAAAATTACCATAGACGCTGAGCAAATTATTATGACAGGTTTAATGGGTAAACATAAGCTTTAGTCTGAAATAATGTCGCTGAATAAAATACCTCTGTATTACATAATGAAAGATAAATTAATCACAGGACTCATGAATTATTTATAGGCTATACTGAAGCTTTTGCAAAACAAAAGAGTACCTTATAATAACTAAAATATTATACATAGACATTTAGTTATAGCGAACTAACTTCTTAGTTAGAAATATATATTTAAGACAAGTCCTTTATAATAAAAAGGTGATAATTAGGTGATAACTAATTTATACTTTACGATTTTCATTACTGAGATATTTTTTTTAATTAGATCTTTTTTCATAATCCGATCTGGTTCTTCTTATGACATTCGTATATACATATTATATAGATAGCAGATAAATGCTAGACATTTTTAGCTTCAAACTGAACGCCTGACTGACGGAACTTCTTCCTAACACAAGTGAATTTAGCTTAGCTGAAGGAGGTTAACAAGAATACTAATTATAGCTTTAAAAGAAAATATTCCATTATGCAACCTTAAAATTATCAATTAAGGGATAATTTTCCAACCCTTTTCCCCCTCTGAGGGATGTTCACTAGCCCTACTGAATCTATCCTGTACATGCAATTGCAAATGTCCTATCACGCGTTCTGACTCTGACTCCAGCGGCCTGTAATCATTAAGTAACCAATTGGATTATGCAATTGTGCATTACGAGTATTACGACACATATGCAGTTCGACACGTTGTTTGCCAATTCTACTAAATTCTATCTAGAACCTATCTCAAGTCGTAATTTGTTTTTTCTTTTTTATATCCTACTCTTGCAGCGAACGAACGTGTAGTCCATCTGATCTTAAGTGGAGTACGGGCATGGACATTAACAATCCTCAAAAGCAGATTGTAGATGCGTCGCTACAGCTGAGGACTACGGTGGTATGCCTCATTTGCCAGTCATTTCAGCTTGAATCGAATCAAATAGTTTTTCACCATGATTTGGATTCTTTTTAAGGCAAATTAGTACTCCTCCTAATCCTAATTATATGATGCAGTTACAATCGGGCAGGAAGAACATATTACACTAGCCTAGCCTCTTTTTAGCTCTTATTTTTTTTTGCAAACAAGAAACTGGCAATATTTATCTAAAAGCGGGCAATATGTACCATTTGCTGCATATATGATAGTGCACGTGCTACAGAATTGCATTTAGAGCTTGTCTAACGAAGAGCTGTTCGGAATTCGCAATGAGTTCGATCGTGTAGGTACCGCCGCGCCAAAAGGCTTTTACAAGGGATATGTATTCAGATTTTAGAGTACCTATTGCAGTTTACGTATTCAATTGTGGGCAAGTTGCATCGAGATATTTGTGAAAATCTAAATGGGTCAAACAGCTGCGACAAAAATAACTTACCGATCAACGAAAATCTATATTGAATTTCAGATTTGTTGGTCTGTTGTTGATCTTAAAGGAACTATTCAGGTTGTTAGGTTGGAGATAACACAAAGTAACATAACATAACATCACGCCTGTATTACCCATTAGTGTGTGGCTGAGGTGTACAACTCCTACATTTCACCTGTAATGTTTTAGTCCCATGGGATAGAGAATGAACTCCGTGCTGCTATTTGAGAAATTCCTCACGGAAAAAGTCGAAATAACACTTTTGGCCGACCCGAGACCTCGCGATGAGAGGTGCTTATGCTAACGACTAGACTAACGAGGCAGATCAAAGGAGATTAGAGATAAAAATATATTAAGATGTTTATTGAGCAGGCAATTTTCACTAATTTAGTCCCAATCAAGGAGAGCCTTTCATTTGGGCACGAATTGCCAAGGTTGATGTGGAAGTCACTAAATAGGCACTGAACTCAAGTCGGTCGAAGCAAACAGAACCTGGTAAGGTGGGGTTTTGTTGACGAATCGGACCTACATTGTGGTGCTGTACAGACTATGTCCCACCTGTCCTACTTGCTCCACCACCTGCACAAAGAAAGAGCTCATGAATGCGGATGCAAGTGCCAACCGCGTGGCCACATACTGGGCTGATAGAATATGACTGCAGCCATCGACACGAAAGAAGAAGACTAATTTAACATAGCCAACTTTACAGATCTAGGAATTGATAACAAGAATTGTTTTGGGTAGAAATCTGTGGTGAACAAAGGCTTCAGCAACTTTTATAATCTACGTTTAACAAAATGATCTTCATTTATCTCAGTCCGTGCCTCGTACAAGAAATAGAACGATGTCCTAAAAAGAAGATTAATTATCTCTCTTGATTTCCGTTTTGGCTAATTGCTATATTAATCAAGGACATTTTTCAAGAAGGCAAATTGTCTAAGAATGGGCACAGTCTAAAGTAATTAATGAAATGCTACGAAAATCACGGATAAAAGTTGTCTGCTAATTGATTATTTTTATAGCATTTAGCAAATTATAATAAGAAACAGTTGAAGAAGATATGGGACTGGCAGGATTTGAACCTGCAACCTTACAGCACACCGGGCAGCCGATTTAGCCATCCAGCTACGGTCGCCTCTTACCAGAACCCTAAATTTCTCAACTGTATGATACGTCATTTTGTGACGTCACGTTCATCCATTTGTTCCTATCTTGAGTAGGATACAAACCGACTGCCCGGTGTGCAGTAAGGTCGCAGGTTCAAATCCTACCGGTCCCATATCTTTTTCAACTGTTTCTTAGTATAAAAGTTGTCTATATAATAAAGTTGCTAGTTATAGTAAGCAAAAGAATAAAATTCCAGTGCTTTTAATTTCCCTTTTAGAGCTCTAATAAAAAGGTGTTGTCAAGTTGCGGAACAAAGGTCTTTAAAAAAAAATCTTACTAGTAATTTGCAGAAACGAGTTACTAGTATTCTTAATACGCTTGTGCTAGAAAAAAGTTCTCGTTTGTGTTGTAATGGCCAGGATTCAAAGCCACGAACTCTCGATCGTAAGACCGATGCCTTATTAATTGCGCCACGGCCGCTAAAATAATTAAAATATATTTAATAGGAAATAGTTTTCTTCATGATTAAAAAACCTACGGTAGGGATTTTTCTTGGTTTTGTTACATAAAATCCTAAAGACGATCGGAGCAAAATTTTCTGAAAATCTATAAATAAATGCGAAAGTATCTCTGACTGTCTTTCTGTTCCAGCTCACACTGACTATGCCGATACTCATAAAAATTGATACGGAGTTAAATATTCGACTGAATATTATAAATATATAATCAAGGTTACTCATAAACGATTAAAAACGTTCTCTTTGTTCTCAAGAAGATACTTGACGGCTGAGACATTTTCGACGTGTAGACCTACTCAACATTTTTGGTTCCAAGAGAGTGAGGTGTAAGGATTATGAAATGCTCTCACACCAATGTAAGCTACGGACTACTCAAGCAAAAAACTAACTTAGACAAGTTGCATATTGTTTTACTGAATATTAGATTACACAATAATTGAATATTAAGACATAGATAATTAACTGTTGTCATTATTATTTCTATTATTATTTCATTTTTTTAAATTTAAGTTTTATTTATATTATTAGAATTAAAATATCTGTATTTGTATGCCTTAGGCCAAACATAGCTGACATTTTGTAAATTTGTAACAACTTTATTTACCAACTATGTTTACAAATAAAATACTTTGACTTTGACTTAGATATAACGGAATATTTACCATGTACGCAATATCTTTACAGTTTTATCGCGAACAACACGCAGATTGCAACATCTTTGAAATATCGAAATAACTTGCTACAACAAATATGCATGGTAAATATCCCGAGATATCTAATATTTAGTAAGAAAATATCCATGTATAGTCTCAAAACTAATAATGTTGTATAATACCATTACATCTTTAGAATTTTGTAGAACAGGGCACCAGACTAAGGGGTAGATCACCAATGCGATGGATAGACCAAGTCGTGGCAGCATCATCAGTGGCTTCAAATTATGACCACGACCAATTTGACTAGAGTGTACCGGGTGAGAAGAAGAATAAGTGCAGAAATAGCCTAAGCTGTCACGAAAAAGGCTTACTATAAAATTTCTGTACTTACAATTGTGTTCAAGTATCGTAACTAAAGTTTAATTTTAGTTTCCGGAATTAAAATTTATTACTTTCGGAACGTGTATTTAGTTTATATCTCTACAACCTTAAATCAAGAATCTATTGTCAAACTTTATGCGAGATTGAGTTGATACAAGGGTATACTTTAAACGACCGTACCGTATATATAGTATACATCAATCTATGTCCCATTATAGTCCCATGTCGACAATAATGCGCTCCAGTGCATGTTACATAATAGCATTTACATGCACATATTGATGTGTGGGATTAGTTGCGTTCATCCTACGCCTTGCTATGTTATAGTTATTTGGGTGGTCACACACTGGCAATATGATGCGCCTTAACTAGAAAAAGCACAACAAAAACTAATCAAAGTGCGAAAAATGACGATTAAGAACAAATTAATGTATACGGGGTGGATGCGACATAGCGACATTTATTGAAACCACAGCTTCTATACATGGTAAGTATCAATTTCCACCGGATAAAAATTCTCTGGCGAAAAAAAAAAATCACGTTCGCCGAACAATTTGAACATTGCGATCGTGCAATTTGTTCGGAAGACGTGGATTTTTTTTTCGCCAGAGAATTTTTTATCCGGTGGAACTGCATACTGGCCATGTATAGAAGCTGTGGTTTCAATAAATGTCGCTAGGTCGCATCCACCCTGTATGACGTTTAAATACACTACAGTAAACGCTCAGAGGTGTCTGCCCCTGGATCCATTAAATGAAGGCCCTTTTTCAAATAAACCTTATTGGTAGCAGAAACATATAGAACACACATGAAAGTGATAGCTGTGTTTTATTTTCAAGTATAACTGTGTCATCTTATATTCGGCCAGACCTCCGCAAACAAAGACACATCTACTTGAATGCCCCAACTGCGCTGACAATTGCTCCCTGAGCGATCTGAATAAGGCCACGGAGAATGCATTTAATGTAGCCAGCTAAGTTGCCGGAGTGGTATAATAGTTATTTATGCAACTGTTCTATAATGAGGTGTATTAAAACACGAGTGTGGGTGATAATAGTATCACATGAGTGTTTTAATACCTAATTATAACAGTTGCATACAAGACTTTATCTACACCCATGATATGAATCCTCTATAAATGTTCTGAAACCATAGGGTATTGTACAGTGTTGTAAGAACTCTATGTAGCGGGATACGACGTCAATTCAAAAATTCGAATACGTTTTTATTTAAATTACGGCGCTGTGGTAGTGAAACGCGCGTGCATGACATGTTCTTTTTTTGAAATTCATAAAGATGCCACGAGAATGTGGCTGTTCGATGAGTAAAAAAGGAGTTGCATAATGAATTTCAGTACAACATTAGTACACCCGTTTGGGTGTTATAATGGTTATTATGACACTGGCTGTTTTAATGTTGGCAATAAGCTAACTGTTTCAAGAACGTTTATAGAGGATTTATAGCATGGGTGTAGATAAAAACTTAAACCATTGACTCGTAAGATGAAGAAGATTCGGCCTGAGTCGGCCAGGCAACATTCGCGTATTTTATTTCAGACATCACGGTACATAGACCTAAACCTTGACTATTATGTATTCCACAATCTTTAATAATGTACTAAAAGTCTGAAACCCTTTGATATGTTATTAATACATAATTCATCGATCAGGCACGTATTTTTCGTGGCTCGCTTTCCGCTTACGTTCTATCTCCGGGATCCATTAAACCTTTAATCGAATGGAAAAATGTTTTATACATAGTAATAACAATAAAGCCTTACGTAATGATACTAATATTTCTGTGACGATTGCTTTGTTTTTGGGATGATATTTAGCGATTCCTGCAAACCTAACTTACCTTTATTTTTGCCTTATAAAGCTAATGATCCATGTCACTCACATTAGTTATTTATGCAACAAAAAGCAAATTCGTTTTTGCTCGCTTTCATTCATTCATTTTATTTATCATTCACTTAACGTGCGGACCGCTAGGCTCGAAGGAAAATAAATAAAAATGTCTCCACATTGAACGTGTGATTTTTGACGGTTTTACTCGATTGAGTATAACCATATGTGGGTACGCATTATGAAGTATTACTGAATAGTAGGTTCAGTAAGCTGTTCACTGTTTTCATACAACTACGAACGACTTACAGCTGCTGAGGTAAAAAAGTTATTTCCATGATGTCTCATTGCGATGAAAACGAAATTAAACTTTCTGTGAAAATATTTCTAAATACAGTTTTTATAGAACGACGAACGTTAGGCTTTTCCATCTCAATGCCTTTCACTGAACACTAAATCCGATTAGTCCAGTCACTCGTTCTCAATCAATTGTTACCTGTCTGGTTCCAGAACCAGACGGTAATTGACACATTGACTCACCATGAACTACCGATTTAACATTGCTCAACTCTCGAATAGAACTGGATTAAAAAAAAAAGAACCCTCGATTCTTCTGTTTGTTTTTAATGCCAGTTCTATTCATCTTTAGTATTTTTAATTATACGGTATAATAATGTATGTATGTAGACAGTGAACGTGTAATCTACCTGATGGAAAGTGACTACTACAGGCTATGGATTGCTAAGAAGATTGGAGATTCCTCGCTTCATCTGAGGACTATGGTGTTATGTTTCAGGTACCAGTAATTTTATGGCTTGATATAACTACTTAACCGGAACACAGTGCAAACATTACTATTTGGCGGATACATGGCGAAGTAAAGATACATACTTTCCAACTCCAACTATATACTTCTGATTAAATTCGTTGCGGGTTTCAAGACAATTTTAACTCTCCCTGGGATTGCCCGTGTGTCATGCACGGTGCCTTTCAGTTGGTTACCGCTGTAGATCCTGGCGTCACAGGAGTCACAGTGGTGGGCGTGTGGGTGGGATTATATCCCGTAAAAAAAAAAAGGCTACTGAACGGAGTTGTTTTCCATTTATCTAGTGAACAGGCATAAACCGTGAGCATCCATCAAGCATCGTCAATTCACGAAATAACATCTAAATATACGACATAATACCGTATATGTGTCAGTAAATTCAGGCCCTATTCTTATCATTAACCGGGAACACAGAAGTGAAACAATATTTACCTACCTACTATCAGGGTGTTATACACCAACCGATCGATCAGCGATCGACGATGGTATGGCAGACGAGTCAACGTTATTCGATTGATTAATAGTGTAATTACAAGATGTCAAGTTTGGAATTCTCTTACAATGTCGAAATTCAAAGCAAGCAGTAAAATTGCGTCAACTCTATTGCTTGCTTTGTTTATTGCGTATAAAAATATATAAATGGCAAGAGAATTGCCTTGCATATAAAAATAGCCGCCCTGTATCTAATAAATGTCCCAATTCTGGGCTTGGGCCTCTTTTCATAATGAGAAAGGGTAGGCCATAGTCCACCACGCTGGTCAAGTGCGGATTGGTAGACTTCACACTCCCTCGAGCACTTTTTAGGCACTCTCAGGTTGCCTGCAGGTTTCCTCACGATGTTTTCCTTCTCCGTTAGCAAATCACAAATTATATGATAAATACACATATCTTCAAAAAGACGAATCTTAACGATTTATTGACAGAGGTGTGTGCCGTGGGTTCGAACTTGAGACATTTGACTTAGCAGTCCTTCGGTCTCCCATTCGGGTGTCGCTGCTGTAGGCTTTAAACAGGTTATTAAAGGTGAGAGGGTGGTCCTTTCTCTTCAAGGTAGTTTTAAAACAATTTCACCAATTAACTAGTCTACGTTTTGTTCTTACACGAGCCACTTAGTAATATTTATTCGACAAACTCATTAAAATTTTCGTGAAGTTGCGATCGTGCGTGGATTTTGGCAATTAACACAAAATAATTATTTTACTTCAATAGTGAGCCTTACTAGGAATTTACTTGAACTTTTAATTGAATAATTCTGGCTTTTCTGTACAAACGTACAATTCAATTGATTTTTGTTTTTAGAAATCTTTCTAGGAATAGAATATAAGGTTTGAGACGTTGTCAATATCAAAATAGAATGAACTTTAGGTATTTTACAATTATATATATTGAACTGACTGATTTGACAATTATATATATTCAAATCAGTCACTTTAACTATCGATCTTTTGGGATTCAAGACTGCCATATTAAAAACTGTACATAACATAACATAACATCACGCCTATATTACTCATAAGGTCGTGGCAGAGGTGTGGCCTACATTTCACCTGTTATGTTTAAGTCCCATGGGATATGGGATGTAACAGCCTATCGCCATCCACCGAGAACAATTCTAACTCCGTGCTTCTATTGTGAATAACCTGACGTAAAGTTCACAAATAACTTTGCCATACGCTAACCACTAGACCTTCAAGGCAATAGAACTGTACAGTACACAAAAATCCTTGTACATTATTTTCTTTTGTCCCTGACCATGGAAAAGCCGTGGTTCTATGTATGGAAATGTGAATAAGAAGTAAATAACCTAATAACCGTGAGGGGTAAACGCCGAAATTGGTAGGTATATAACTTAAACGGGAAGTTTGACACTTTACGACACAATTCCAAGTTTATTTCCCCGCTGTGTTGTTGATGAAATGTTCTCGCAATATTTAGACAACATTGGAGAAAGAAAGAAAGTTTTATCCTGAAATGACGTCACGGAGCCCTTTTTGGTTTAACAAGCAAAAAATTCAGTATTGTTTTAATGAACTTACCGCTGCTCGACCCGAAAAGAGTGATACGACCCCATGTTTGAATTCATTATGCGATTAAAACTGTTGCTAATACATTCATTACCAATAAATTTTAAACACATTTACTTATTACTGACGTTTTTAATTTATCATTAGGAAACAAATTCTGTTCGAAAACGTTCTCAAAAAGAAAAACAAATTAAAAAAATCGCCAGCCAAATAGTTCTATTTTCAAAATAGGAATGTGATTTTTAAATGTGTTTATTAGCTATGATCAATCATTGTTATCAAGGAGTTTAGATACTTGAAGAGAAAACTTTTTTATAACTCAGTTATTACTAAATTACAAGATATTTTTAATGTTAGTTTTCCAAAGAGATTTACATCGTGTAATAAAGCATTCAACAATTTACTCGATACCTAGACCGACTCGATACCTATTCGAGCTACACGTGTATAATATTTAGCATAAATCGATGCAATCTCTGAAAAGCCGATCGCTATAAGTGGCACAGGAAATCTTATCCCAGCGCCAATCGGGTCAAGAGCAGAGCGCGAGATTTGCAATTTTATGTGCTATTTCCTACTACGATAGTAGTTAAATCGATTGTTTGTGGTTTTTAGTAGTAGACTGTCGCGTAGTCCACCTGATGGGAAGTGGAAACTACAGACTATTAACATTCACAATATGAAAAATATAGATATACACTAGATTTTACCCGTGATTTGTCCGCGTGGCATTTGTTGTATTAAGCTCAATTCTATCCTTCTTATATTTCAAAAGTTAGTGAGTGTGTTTGGATATTTGTTTCTTTTTCACGCGAAATCTACAGGATGGATCTAGATTTTCAGACACATTTTGCCTAGATTAATATTATCTTACTTTTAATTATTGTAATACGCCGGTGGAGTGTTATAAATATGACTGCTGCTGGCGAATATTGAACAGATATTTTTCAGTAAGAAAATAAAAACATTATATTTAAAAATATTGTTACCCCACCTTTTGATATGAACATAATTAATTTCGCTGCGATTTAATTTTTTTCAAAAGTTTAAGTCACGTGGGTATTCGACATTATTCTCGTCCCTTCATTCTTGTTTGTGATTTTTTTTTTAGTTTTTTATAAAATCTATTGGATGTATTTTCAACCTGCAGTCTTAGGCGCTGTCTCCACGAGCGAGTGAATCGCGGCGATATTATCGTCGTGCCACATATTTCTATACACTCTCTATGGAGCCATCTCCACACGGCGATATTATCGCCGCGATCCGACGAGTGGCAACGAGCGTGCGAAACGTCATTACATCGTCGCTAGCCCGTCGCGACTCGCAGCGGACTCGCCGCGCTCTCGCGACGAGCGCGCAGCGGGCGCGCTGTCAAACGTAACTGAATTCTTTCTTTTACACCGCGTCGTCAAGGAAACGCGGCGATACCGTTACGAGTCGCCGCGGAAACGCTGCGATTCCGTAACGACTCGCGACGATACGCGGCGGAATTATCGCTCGTTCGTGGAGATTCTCCGACGATATAAGGGCGGACTCGTCGCGATTCTCTCGCTCGTGGAGACAGCGCCTTAGGGAAAAGATAACAATATCAATTTTCGTCTGCGCGCTGCGGTCGAACGCAGTAAAAGTTTTCTATATTGTATTTTAACTGAAGCTATCAAAAGTATAGAAAGTGAAACGAAAATTTAATATTTTAGGGTAAACTGGAAGTTAAATATAATCTTACTGAAAAATATCTGTTCAATATTCGCCAGCAGCAGTCATATTTATAATACTCCACCGGCGTATTACAATTATTAAAAGTAGGATAATATTAATCTAGGCAAAATGTGTCTGAAAAGCTAGATCCATTCTGTAGTTTTCGCGTGAAAGAGACACAAATATCCTAACACACTAACTAACTTTTGTAATATCAGAAGGATAGAGCTCGGCCAAAGCCTATTTTAGAAAATGCCTGAAAAGAGTAAGTAGACACATCGTATATTGCCTAACTGAAAGTTTCACTGAAACCTTTATCTAGGTTTCCATAAACAAAAAGGCTAGCAGTTTTTATTTGAGGCCACAGAAATACCAGTAATACGTACCTTTAATATCGATTTTGTGACAAGTTTAACGCTGATTGAATTTGGTTGGAACTATTGGGTAATTATGATCAAAACTTTTACTTATATAATATATATAACTTTGTACAACTTTTTAATTACTTTCTCCCCTAAAGTTTTACGATACTCTGAGTTTGATACAATATGTTTTGATTAAAAACTAATTACACTTTCATTCTGATTTCTAAGTTATATAAAAGGGGGTTGATTAATGTAACGGTTAAGCACCAAACAAATATTGTATGCTTAGCCTACACACGCGCAATGTTACCTAATGATTCGCGTATAGACTAGTCAAAGTTTCATAAAAACTAGTTAATACGCGAAATATTATCAATAATAAAATAAATATTAAATAAATTGTTTATTCTCTCTTCACAAAAGGTCTTATAATTAGATTAGTTTGTAGACATCTGTTTATTTTTACCTAATGTAAGACACTTGTGCCTGGTGTAGGTTTTGAGTAAAACCCTACATTAAAGTAAATGCTGCGTGTATGCAGCTCATTATTTCAAGAATGGGCAAATTTTATTTTAAATGTCGCTAGCCAAACCACTTCTGTATTCGATGCCAAAAATATCGAAATATGGGGTTGCGAGTGTGTAACTGACCGGGCAATAAGTTAAATATGATTGGACAATTTGATAGTTTGCTGGCGATATTTGAGCCAATGCCAAATCCGATATTACAAAGATAACGACTTAATTTTTGAAGCAGATATGTTTTGAACATTTCCGGATATTTTTTTCCTATCCCAAGCTCATTTAGAAATACAAACTTAACTTCATAATAGTTTCTTTTTTAACTCAATAGAAGAATATGATTATGCCCAATCGAGCCTTTTTGTTATAAATATTTTTTAAAGATTTTGAATTGAATTTGTTTCTGTTTTTTAAAATAGGTTCCTTGTCAGTCTCCTTGATGTTTCTGTTCTGTTCTGGTGTTTTATTAGGTTTTAGTGTATCTTATTTTTTTAATATAGAATTTCATCTCTATTTTCTTTCTCGTTTCAACCCAATTCACAACAATGATGTTAGCAAGTAACAGTGATAAAAATAAGTTTACCGTGTTCAGCAAAATCGGAATCGTTTTATTTATTCCGTCCCTCAAATGTATAGTAAAGCTGGAATAGAAACGAATATCGGCAATCCTGAAAACTATACTCGTAAAAATCTTTACGATTTGTTTACCTCAAAATAATACAAACACCGAGAAGGCGAGATAATGTTTCAAAGTCGTCAATATTTGAAGCCTAATTTACATTACGAAACGTTGCATGAAATAAATTCATGCATTATAAAAGTTGATGTTTACGTTATGTTTACCGTTAATGAAATTAATTTCTAATTTTATCTTCATTGGCACAGTGTTTAAAACATTAACACAGAAAAGAAAAAACATCAAGTTCAAAAATTTCGCAGTCCTATTCATAGATCTCCATAAAAAACTAAGCGGGTGAAAATTTCGTACTATAATTTATAGTGAAAGAGTTTAAGTTTATCTAATGTTTTTTTTTTTTTTTTTCAATACAAAACGAACATCGTCATTAAAATATTCATTAAAAAGCAAATAACATCTTTTATTTCCATGGGTCCAAAGGGCACATGAACTCCTCAAAACAAACGACCATATATATTATGGTTTTTGCACTTTAATGGTTTTGGTTTTTTTTAATGGAATCCATATGTGGTTGATCCGCAACCGAGCAATATAAAATTAAAATAAAACTAGTCTTATTAATCCTATAAAACTATTAAACTAATTGCATTAAAAAAATTGAATTACCGGAGCTAACATTAATTTCAATCCAACTTAGGTTCGTGTCTTACTGGTATACATCGTATTATGATTAGATCTCTATTTAATTAATCTTCACAGAGGAATTCGACTGAGTAAATACAAGCATAATTATGCAGTATCTAATCTCAACACTTTGAAATTTAATATACACATCTAAAGTATATATTATATAATGTAAATATGTAATAATTGAGTACTGCTAAAAACGATTTTCAGAAAGTATATTATTCTCAAGGTAAGAACGTACAGAGAGTGGGCGTGCAATAACAGTCTTCACAAACCTTGAAGAAAAACAAAACTTCTTTCTACCCCCGAATGGCACAAGAATTTATTTTATCGTCAAATACGTAGAATCAATACCTTAAAAAGACTTGATTTATTTTTATTTCTCTCTTAGAGAATGTAGTGAGCTGTTAGCGGCGCGCAGTTCATTAAGACGGGCTTTCACGGTATCTCACGCTGTTTGCTTTCCCAAAGGTCGTTTCATACTAAAGGCTATGCTTGACCTTTCCGTATTGTTCGTACAGGTTGTAGTGTAAAAGGTAGTTCTTGTTTAGGTACTTTTATACCCTTGGGTCCTTTAGTTACTGTTATGACTAGGTGTTAGGTGATAATAAAGCCCTTTAAAAGAGGTTAAACATTAAAGTAGGTCCTCAGTCAGTGGCAAAACGTGGAATATAAATTAGGCGTGTATGTACTTAATGCAGATTTTGAGCGATCTAAAAGGAAAGTACGTTCAAAACAACTCACCTAGAGTCCTTTTATGACTGTTTATAGTTTCAATCTTATCCTACTTATATTATAAATGCCAAAGTTTGTGAGGACGCATGTATGGGTGTACGGTTGTTTGTTACGTTTTTTTTTCCAAAAACTACT
Organism: Hypena proboscidalis; assembly: GCA_905147285.1. NCBI lineage: Eukaryota > Metazoa > Arthropoda > Insecta > Lepidoptera > Erebidae > Hypena > Hypena proboscidalis. The sequence continues at coordinate 18,356,238 of LR990130.1, read as the reverse complement.
TTAAAGATTTTGATAAAATATGTTTTTAACTTTACACTTTCATTTATGTATGTTATATGCTTATACTATCAATAAAGTTTATTTAACATTTGTGAAATTGGGGATTAATGAATGTATATAAAGCGTAGATTGAATTAAAAATTACTTTTTACCGATGCACGATCTGGTAAAACCGTAGATGGAAGCACTTATGGCCTGTTTCAAAATCGTGAAGTACCTAACAAATTGAAGTGACACCTGAGTACGATTTCACGATTAAATTGTATCTTTTTTATTTTCGTTCAAGTTATAATTTAATCTGATGGTTATCCCTTGCCTACTCGATGATTGTAACAGGCCCTTACTAACATAAAACCAATTTGTGTACAGTATTACATACAATATAACATAAGCCAGTAATTAAATCATAATTTAGTCAATCAGAACTTACTGTCTGCCTGATCAGACGTACATTATCTATAAGCTGCCGTAATGAACAATCAACGGCATATTGTATTTGAACAATAACGCGTGCGGCGAATTCAAGATGGCAGTATTAGATAGTGTAAAGCGCTATTTGGTTAAGTATACACTAAAATTGAGAAAAATAAGTGTACCTGCAAAATACATCATCATCAGAATTACAAAGTCTGCTATGGGTTCGGTTCGGTTTGGTGGCTAACCTAGTGGCAATCGGACCGGGGACACTCGCCGCGGCGGGCCCTGTGGATGTAAGATCGATCCAGGGCTCGCCGACCCACCATCTTTCGGCGACGATGGCACACCGCGGGTTTTAGTGGGTATACTCGTGCCGTTTACCATCTGCAGGCACGGGGAGTACCACATAACCACACTGCTCGCCCCCCACGGGCGGGGTGGTATGCATAATGCATATCACGGCGAGAAAAAAAAAATAAAAAAAAATGTGGCTAACCTAGTAATTTAGAGGCAAATAATGCTGTATTATAACTGCCTCGATGGTCTAGTGTTTAGCGTATGCGCCTCTCACCGCGAGGTTCGATTCCCAAAGTGTTATTGTGTACCTACTTTCCGTCAGGAAATTCACAATAGCAGCACGGAGTTGGAATTGTGCCCGGTGGGTGGCGATAGTCCCTATCCGATGGGTCCTAAACATAACAGGTGACAGTGTTGTAAACCTCTGCTACACCCTTTTGGGTAATAACGGCTTAATGTTATGTTATTTTAAAATGCTATTAAAAAGAAATCAGTTTAATAAGTACCGTACCCAATAAAATTGACTTAAATTCTTAGTCTTAAAAGTTATATTATTTAATACTATTTAAATTAAGTACCGTTAATTAAAATCGGTTTAATAGTTTTTACGTAAAACTATGGAACTTAATATAACTTAGATTTAAAAAAAATGATTTTAATAAAACAAAACTGTTCTCTAATCTGAACTTAATGTAAGACAGACAGATATTCGTATGTACTTAAATCTTATTACGATATTAGATCCACTTCTATTTATAAAAAAAAGGGTCTGCCAATATCAGGTCTCTAAGGGTCGACACACACCAAAAGCGCGTCGAAGCGCAGCGAATCGAAGCGCAGTTTCAGTGTCATATGAATTCCAACTCTATTCTCACAAACATAATACTCATTATCGCATGAGAAACTCTACGCTACTACTACTATGGAATTCGCCGAAATTCCCGCGGCGCCGCGGGCATCCGCGCGACTCGTTTGAGTTTCTCATGCGATAATGAGTATTATGGTTGTGAGAATAGAGTTGGAATTCATATGACACTGAAACTGCGCTTCGATTCGCTGCGCTTCGACGCGCTTTTGGTGTGTGTCGACCCTTAAGCGGTCGAAGGACGCAATACAACTTTGTAGCGCTCCGCTCTAACGATTTCAACTGGGTTTGACATGTTCCATATTAAAAAAAAATTAACGAAAATTTCGTGTTTTCGTCGGCTTTAGACTAAATGTCCACTAGTTTCGCTTCACGGTAGATATTCCACCATTACGCACTAAGCGTTTCGCTTCTACATTTCTTATGCGAACTGGCAAAGAGTGGTACGCCTTGCCCGAGTCTGTGTTTCCGCATGAGTACAACTTGGATCTCTTCAAAGCAAGAGTTAATAGGCATCTCATAGGTAAGCGTGCTCCACCGTAGACCGCATCATCACTTACCATCAGGTGAGATCGTGGTCAAACGCGAGCCTATTCACCATAAAAGAAAAAAATAAAAAGTAAATTATTAAATTGTTTTTGCTCTCAATATTCTGTTCAAAGTAAAGAAAAAAATTTCTAATGAAAATACTATTAAATTTGTATATTTTTCATTTGTATATGTTTATTTAACCTGTGAAAAAGAACACTTACCATATCTAGAATCAGTGGTTTTAATAAATGTTGCTTCCAACCCCTATTAAACTGAGTTTGGATCATAGAATACATAATATAACATAGCATCACGCCTATTACACAGAAGGGCGTGGCAGAGGTGTACAACACCCACATTCAACTGTTATGTTTAGGTCCCTAATACCATATAGGGGATGAGCCTAATTCAGACAGATATCACATTTACAAAAATAAAAAATATAACCCAACGTAGCACTCGCCGAGCCAGTTTTATAGTATTACCTAAAATTAGAACCAACTATGGAAAATCAATGCTAACCTTTGAAGGAGCCCAACTGTACAACAAATTGCCCCCCACACATTAAAAATGTACACTCATTTAATTCATTCAAAAATAAGCTAACGCAACACTTTCGAGATATTTAATCAATTAGATATTTAATATATTTTGAATGCATTAGGTGGGTAAATCGTAAGTGTAAAACGACGAATTTAAAACTTAATTTTATATAAATTCATTGTTCTCAAGTAAGTGACTTATGTTTTTATTGAGAATAAAGATCTTTAAACCTAAGCCTAACGCCATCCACCGGGCACACTACCAACTCCGTGCTTCCAGTGAGAATTTCACAAATAACTCTTTGCCCAACCCGGGAATCGAACCCGAGACCTTGTGGATAGAGAGGCGCATACGCTAACCACAAAACCATCTAGGATGAATACCTTTGTATTTAATAATAATATGTGTAATATTACAGCGTGAATTGTAGTTTCCAGTGTTTCCACCTATTCACAATTAACTAAAGCCCCCATACAGCTTTAGCAGGCTTAGTAACACCAGCCAGTATAAACTCAATGTCAGTACAAAACAATGAGTAATACACAAAATTACACGTTGCTATATGAAAATGATAGTAATATGCTGTCCATGTTCAATTTATTGAATACTGCTTCCACACGCAGATTTGTCCGCGTGGAACTTTTATTAAAAAGTAAACTATACGGGGTGGATTAGTGCCATTTAATGAAATCACAATTTCTAGACATGACCAGTGTTCAAATCCACCAGTTAAATAAACGTCGCTATATATATCCATCCTGTATGTTAGGACAGGCTATAATCTACATGCTTGTCAAATTTTAACGAAACGAAGCAATAAACATACGAATACACACACAATCACAAACTTTCACCTTTAGTTACTGTCAAAAGTGTTTATTATGTTTTGTGTGTGCGTTTGAAACACACAGTACCTAGGTACAATCATCTAATTTTATAACGAGGTTTATAAAACGTTGCAAGCTACACGAATGCAATCTTTAATACTGGGAATGAAATAATTCACTTATTCATACGTGATGTACGCACGGCTACATATTATTATCAAGTTATATTCCCAGTATCCGATGTTCTCGCATTGTAAAGGCTCCCCGTGCAATGCGTGACCAGGTTATACTGGGAATGTACAGCTTGCTGTATGGCTGTGCTTATGTAGAAGGTTTTACCGCGAACTTGACAGAAATTGCTTGATTTTTATTCAATTTCTCTATGAAGTTAGGGCTCTATTGAGTTAAAGAGGGTTTGTTGTCCACGTGCAAGTGCATATTATTATTCTTTGCTTTTTAGAAGGTTATGGCACTGAAGGACTGCTATGTCACCGGTCTCGGGTTCGAACCCACGCCGCGCAGATATGTTTGTATTTAACATATAAATCATCGCTCGCTAACCTGCATGCCTGAGAGTGCCTAAAAAGTACTCAAGGGTGTGTGAAGTCTCAGCGTGGTGGACTATGGCCTAACCCTTCTCATGATGAGAAGAGGCCCGAGCCCAGCAATGAGACATGTATTAGATACAGGGCTGCTATTATTATTGCACTAGCGAAAATACGATTGTTTCGCTACGTGCGTCGAGGGCACAAAATCAAATTACTTTTTTTGTAGAAACGACCTAAGAATTCGATTATTGTCGGTTTGTTTAGTCCGGGTACCTTTTGTTCACAAATGCCCTAAAATAAAGTTTGGCAACCTGTGATTAACCCTTCATATTGACATGTATTTATAGTCTAGTCCTTAAGGTGGCTAGTAATAAATAAAGCCGTCACGAATCTCCCTGAGGCGAAGTCAAATAGGTTAGGCAATAGATTTATTGGACGTCAGAGTGTCTGAATTCAAATATTAACTGTCTAGACGTGAAAAACATTATAAGTATCACACGTTTTATTATTTATTTTGGACAAATGTTGATATTGAGTTATTACATCAGCACCTTGGAAACTTCTTGGACACATATCTGGATCGATCTTTGGGTCGGGCCGAAGTGTTGCTTTTTTTTACGGGATATAATCCCACCCACACGCCGACCACTGTGACTCCTGTGACGCCAGGATCTACAGCGGTAACCAACTGAAAGGCACCGTGCATGACACACGGGCAATCCCAGGGAGAGTTAAAATTTTCTTGGAACCCGCAACGAATTTAATCAGAAGTATATAGTTGGAGTTGGAAAGTATGTATCTTTACTTCCCTCCAAAGCAAAGCGGGAGACTGAGTAATGCCAAATATAGACAAAGTGTCTATATGGAAAGAGTATAGACACCACGGACAGCGACAAAACTATGGGGCCTAAATTTGATTGCTATAATAGGTATGGCAGAAACGGCTAAATGCACGGCAATTTATTCTGTTCGATACGAGATCCTCATAGTATACAACTCCAGATGTCAATTGTAAGCTATTTATCATAACATTACAAAAGTGTTAAATATGATTTTCCGTCAGTTCAGTTCATAGTATGAAGTTGTGCTGTTCTTACCATGAAAAACAAAGGCGGGATGTTACGTCATGTTTGTTTATAGCACAATGTCATAAACAATGTGTATTTACTCTGTTAGTAACATACAACATGATATTATACATATCGGTTCAACACAAAAAATGTTTCTCCAATAAACAAACTAAAAATATTTACAAAAAGCCGGGTGCTTGCAACTATCGCACGCACGTACAAGGAAAAACGGGCAATACTATTTGTAACGAGATATAGATAGCTGCCAAGGGAATCGTTTCCCTTGTATGGTTGCTACCCCGTGACAAGGAGTCTTTCACTCCCCTGGCCTAATTTTACTTACTTATATTTTAAATGAAAAACAATTCTGTCTGTTTGTTATTCACGTCTAAACCACTGAACCGATATTGATGAAACTTAGCATGGAGAAGGTCTGAAATAGGAAAAGTTTTATAATTTAATTAGTTAAGATTTATTATAATTTTATATTTTTTGTATTTTGACGTTTGTTTTGACGTATTCAAGCGCCCCTTGGGGCCCACGGAAATAAATTATTTGATTTCTGATTTCTAATATCTGAAAGCTGTTTCCACAAAGTAACACTGGATGCACGTATTTATCGTAAGGAAACAAGCTATTTCTTTGAATAAGGAGATATATAAATAGCTGCCATGGGAACTCCCCGTCCCGAGGGAATTCCTCTTGTATATGGTTGCTGTTGCCATCCCGTGACTAGGAGTTTGGCACTCCCTTGACCTAATTAACACCAGGGTTTATTACGACAACTTTTCCCTCTTTCTCAATACAGTTCGTACGTACGCTTGTTCTTTTACTTCATGAGTTTCAGAGGTACAGTTAAAAGTACTTTCCCTTTTCTAAATATGGAGATGAGAATGGAAAGAATATTCCAGTCATTTTCGCGCTACCTCATTTTTATTTACAAACAATACAAACAAAGGATCAGTCCTCAGTATTTTTATTTCCATTTTTGTGTTGTCAAAGTTGAGATTCTTCAAATAACATAGTCTTGCTTGCTCTTTTATATCTTTGAAAGGTCAAATGGTTCACACCTAGATAGGGATTTTACTGCAGAGTTCTTGATTGAATAACTATAACTTAAATAATAATAATAAAGCCATTTATTCCGAAAAATCATTTACACTTCAACTTATTTACTACATTGAGTGCACGGTTGGTGTGGTGGTTAAAGCGGTCGCCTCGCCGCTATTAACTGCGCTGGTGTTGTGGGTTCGATCCCCACATGGGACAAATCTTTGTGTGATTCGCAAAGTTTTGTTTTGACTCTGGGTGTGCTCTGTGTATGTGAAATGTATGTTTGTGAACACCCCCGCGACACAGGAGTTATACCAAGTGCGGGCGTCGTTTTTTTTTAAAAAAAAAACATACTTAAATTATGTCCTTAAGGTCGGTGTGCCTTACGGCATAGGCTTCCTCCAACGCCATCCACTGTACCTTGTCTGCCACCACTCGGATCTAGAGAGGACCCAAGGTCAACCTGAGTTTATCTTACGGCCTCGACTCCTGTGTCTGCCCTTCCCATCCCTTGGGTACCAGACTGTCACTGCTTTGCCCCACTTCGGTTTTTGCAGCAAAGCAGATGCCATGTACACCGCCACTTTAGTTGCTCGATACGAGTTAGGATGTCGGTCGGTCTGGTCAGAACCAGACCGACCGTTTAAATTAGAAAACATCTATAGAAGCAGACTTCTATAGATGTTTTCTAATTTTCAATAAAATTTAATCAGGTACTACGTACTAGAGAACTATAAATCAAATCAAATCAAATCAAATATATTTTATTTCAGGCATCAGGGCCCATACATAAATACCTAATAATTAACATATATATTTGTATTTTATAACTTAGAAACTATTTAACACTTTTATTCAGCGAAGTGTTGCGCCACAAAAGCGGCGATACGCGACTCCCTCCGGCCAGAAATCCTCTTGCAGAAACGTCTCAAAATGGTGTGTGGGGACGCGCACCACAAACGATTTGAAATTTGTGTTGTGGCGCGATTCTAGCAGAACGACCCTCAATGTCCACTTCGTCTTGCCCCGGATGTACTCCACGAGGTATAATAATATAAACTTAATGCCAAATCTTCTTAAAACTAAAACAAACGCGATCCTTCGATAAAAACAAACAAATATTTGAACATTATATCGTAAGCCTGTTCACAAACCCATACATCACTCATACTATTTGCTATCATTACCTGAAGGATAATTCTATTACGGATAGAATGAAACAAATTCCATCAGCAAATACCGTCGTGGGATGTACGATACATTATAGGGTTTGTATTATTGCTGTTTATGTATTGTTTCAGTTTGAGGAGCTTTACTATAGGATCGATATCTTTCGGGACATAGATGCTTTTAGTTGTGTTCAAAGGGAACGTATTCAGTATCAGCACACAGAGAGAGACAATTTCCAACACATAACATCACGCCTATATTACACACTTTACCTGTTATGTTTTAGGATCCATGGGATCATCATACACCTGCTGCTATTGTAAATTTCCTGACGGAAAGTTCACTAATAACACTTTGCGTGACCCGGACATCGAACCCGAGACCTCTCGGGGAGAGGCGCATACGCTAACTATTAGACCATCGAGAGTTTCAGTCAATTTTGAAGTACTGGTATTAATTAACCGTGGTTCAGTCTTTCACAACGTGAATAGCACATTAGATATTTAAAAACAAGGTGAGGCGTCAATAACTTTTTTTTTTTTTATGGTAGATAGGCTCGCGTTTGACCACGATCTCACCTGATGGTAAGTGATGATGCGGTCTACGGTGGAGCTCGCTTACCTATGAGATACCTATTGACTCTTGCTTTGAAGAGATCCAAGTTGTACTCATGCGGAAACACAGACTCGGGCAAGGCGTTCCACTCTTTGGCAGTACGCTTAAGAAATGTAGAAGCAAAACGCTTAGTGCGTAATGGTGGAATATCTACCGTAAAGCGATGCCTGAGTGCCGTTTGTCTGATAGTCTGCTAGTCTAACTGAATCAAATGTAACTCAATCAAAAAAAGTAGTCGAGTCTACCACGACTCACGTGCACAATTAAAAAAAATCATAAGCTATCTGTTGGTTCAGGTTATTTTACGTGATATAACCAAATCCAATTTAGATCAAAACCTCATACTGGGAGAAACAAAATGGCGGAAACATACTTTTATCTCATTTTGTAAATTTTTATGTTTCAACCAAATAAGTTGTAATAACGTTTACATTTCATGCAAAATTGATAGGTACGTAAACAGTAAACGTTCTAACCATTAATCGAAGACATAGATAGTTTACAAACTTTGGCACGTGTACGGTATACAGTTATCTTAGCTAGGACCTAGAAGTGATAAGTACAAGAGACCTTTATTAGCAAAGTTCATTGGAAACACATAGAGCACGTCCAACGTCTAAATTATACCCTCATCTTCTCCACAATGAATATGGTAATTCAGAACGCAGTACAGCCGACGACGGTAGGTGGCAATTACAATACATGTCGAGGTCTATTACATTTGAATATAACAGTTGCTTTAAGTACCATTATTAAGTTATAGATACCGTCGTATTTAGAATTCTTAATGATAAAAAAACGTTAACGTCTCTCCTCACCTGTGTATAAATTGAAAGAATAACATAAAGGTGCAATATTTAAAGAATTAAAAAAAAACACATTCGAAATGAGAAATTTCTCCTTTTTTTAGTCGGTTAAAATGGTAGAAATAAAGTCAATGTTTAAGGTAATCCTAAAATAAATTTTATTTTTAAAATTATTTCAGAACTGGACGAGGATGAAGGACGTGTGTGATTTTATTTATGAACTGACATAACCAATATAATATGTTATAGGTATAATGTACAATGTAATAGGTCAGATATAGGTATACATATCTTCATTTAGGCTTTAATTCTTTAGAAGTGAGAAGAGGCCTTGATTAGCTTATTGTGGCCTTTAAAGCTCTTTGAGGTGCAATCGATAGCCCTGTACTTCACAACCTTTACTGTTGTCTGTATGTGCCTAGCAACTTCTTGGGTGTTCGTCAGAGTCGCCGGCATAGGTTGTTCGCGCAGCCGGTATGTAATACTGTTACAAGAGCAAAGTCTCCATTGTGTCGCACCCTAGAAGCGCTCAACGTCCTTCTGAGTACAAATCCGGAATGTGATACTGTGTTTGTGGACGAATGGAAGGTAATTTTACAAGTATGTCTGGTGTTTTGTGAGAGTATGTATGAGAGGCAAAGCGGTACTATATTAATGTTTGTTTTAATTTTGAATTATAATAATTATTTTTGTTTAATTTGTTTCGATTTGTTACTTTTATAAAATATTTATATTTATTGATAACATGTCTTATATATAATTAAGTTAATTATTGTAATTGGCTCTAAGCCGTTGTAATTTTTAAGTGATGGGTAGACCGAGCAAGAATGTTTCTCGAATGAGGAGACGACGGTTACTTGACGGAAAACTTATTTAAGGTGCCTATATTTAAAGAATTATCCCCGTACTCCTAACCGTTGAGGAGTTGTTCCTTCCAGCATCAGCTCAGCAACATAAAATGCTGACTACTAGATGCAAATATCCAAATAGCTTTAGATAATATACAAAAAACAATATAGAAGCCTTTTAAATTTGAGGGTTGCCCTCGATTTCTCTAGGATCCCATCATCAGAACGTGACTTGAAGAAAACGGGACCACATGACAAGTATATCCTTTCAAACAAAAAAAGAATTTCTCAAATCGGTCCAGGCGTCTTCGAGTAATCGGCGAACAAACATAAAAAAAAAAAAACAACCGAATTGAGAACCTCCTCCTTTTTTTGAAGTCGCTTAATAAATAAATCATTTTAATAATTTCATTGCAGTCCACGTCTGCTCTCAATAACGGTTCTATAGCTGCCCACGTTCAGGTACGGACGGCTACACTTCGACCTATACATTTCCAGTATAACATAGTCTCTTGTCGCATAGGTTTCTCGTGCTTTCGAGATCAGCTTATACTGGCAATCGGTAGCCAAGTACATACGTCATAATATATATTTGGTAGGTATGTGTATGGCACGTGGCAACATGGAGTGCGTCGATATAGAGCTGCACGTGTATTCGGTATTGTGTAATATTGGAAGTAGGTTTAACTGTATTGTCTATGGAATAATGAAGGCTTTAAATAGAACGAAGCCTTTCAGAGTATGATGAAGGCTTAATGATTTATTGTGCTGAAGCGCTAAAGTTAAATATACTAACGTATAGACTGCCGAGTTTTTTTACTACTCATAAACATTACATTACGCCTACATCACCCTAAAGGGTATGGCAGAGGAGTATGCGACCCAAATTTAATCTGTTATGTTTAGCCCATTTGATGGGATTGGGGGTGAACCTAATTCCATCCACCGGCCACAATCCTAACTGTAGGGACACAGCGTCCTTATGTTCAAGTGCACCTAAGCACGACTCATTAGTTTCGGCAGTCGACATCTCGCGCATTAGGTTGTTTCCTATTTTTATAATAAGTTCGGCACTGTAATACTTTTAAGTTGCGCATATAATATAGTGAGTAAAATAACTTCACGTGTTTTAATTAATCATCGACTCAATAACAACAAAATATAACCCTAAATTGGTGACCCTAATAAGACTCTAAACTAACTTTTAATAGCATTTTCAGACAGAAAAATCCCTAATAACACTTTTTCCCGATCCGGGAATAGAACCGGATAGATACACTAGAACATGTACTTAGCGGATCGGTTGATAGCCCTGATCTTGTTTCGCGATTGTCTTTTAACGTGCCTAGAACGACAGCAAGGAATACCAATTCTATCCATCTCCCCTTGGTGACCACTACTAATCGTCACAATGCATTTTTGTGGCGAGCGAGTAGTAGTACTAACAAACTATGCAAATATGTAGACATTGATATATTTAATACAAAAATTGGACCGGCTAGACAGATACTCAGTCAGGACTTCTTTTCCAAATATTTATAGCGATCTTTGATGTGTTTTTAAGTTTTTAGTGTTATAATTAAGCGCTTACTTTTGTACTTTTATTCTGATGTTCACGAAATTTGTATTTATATTCAAAAGTTTATTCGTGAAGATCTATTATTGGCTCTCTGTCATTTATTTACGTTAAGCTATTCAAATTGTTACATGCTGATCTTCCTATAAATAAATTAATATATAAAATGTATCAAAACTTCTCTAGTGGTTTGCGTATCATTCATTAGACCAAACGAGGCAGTTTTGCTACATCTATTTAAAAAGCTCGACAATTTTGATTATGTGGACAGAATCTGAAACAAAATAGCTTGGCAAATCTAACTTCTTGAAAAGTTTTGCACGGTGATAATATTTCAAGTTATCAACGAATTTACCGTTCAGTTTTAATTTGAGAACGAAATTACGTCTCTAATACTGACAAGTTGTTCATTTAATTACAAAGCAATAGGGCGACCGACGCGCGAAGTATTCTAGGTTTGAGAAAAAGAAAAGCAAAAAGAAATATACTCTGACCTTCAAAGTCCTGCTCGGTGTAGTCATGGTGCGTGTGCTTCCTCGCTGCCGGGTCTTTTGGCGCCTCGTCGTCATCCGCCCTCGTCTCCATTGTCCAGGGTCTGAAGACAACCAAATAATATGTTAGTCAAAAGTACTTCATAAAAAGGAATGATCAAAAGTTGTTTCGCCACAAACCGACATTAAATAGTTTATTATTTCTAGTTTATAAGCGAGATTTAATATATAAAAGTGTTTTTCTCTTCAAAAAAGAAGAATTAACTGGTCTCTGAACATTGAACATTGATATATTGAATATATTAATATATAAATAATATTGAACATAAAAAAACACGTTTTTAGCATTTGATAACTAACTTTTCCATGAAACCTAAATGTGACTATTATGACTTGAACAACTATTTAACCGTCTTTTTGCGTTATTTTACTTTGAAAGTCGAAAAAGAGGTGCTGCTTTTATTTCGCCAAGGCACAACTTTTCACACATAATTTTCCTGACGTTGGTTGCACTCAAAAGTAAATCAGAACTTGAAAATTATTAATTGCCTTTTCTCACATCCATTGCCAAGATTATCACCACTGACAAACTTAATTAGTCACCAAAGCAGAAAAGCATCCATAGCCACAATATAGAATTAGATAGGATCACGTAATATAGCCTTAAAATGTATACCATACAATACATAATGCTAACTGTTATTACATATATACAATATAGATTTAGCACACACAATATTAGAACCATAAGCCAATAACTTGGTCAACACTAACGCACCGCAGGTAGGCTCGTGTGACCGGCGCCATTTAAGGCTTTACGAGACAACTTATGCGATAGCTGGCTCCAAAAGCACTGAATATATTAGGCCTTTAAATTACTTAAACTGGTATAAGTGAAGGGTTTTTAAAATATACGGAATACTAGATTTCTACGTATGCAGATCAATGTCCTAATTTATAGAATCATTCTAGGTATTGCATATTTAGGCCCAAATTGAATCTATAATTGAGACGAAATGGGTATATTGATTAAGTGATAACAGAAATATATTAATTGTAAATGATGTGATAGATTGGTGACATAACCATTGATTATCCACAAAAGATGGCCTAATGTCGTAAAATAATCATGGCTCCTGTGAACTTTTTACTTAAATCAGCACAAAGTTAAATACATAAAACATCACGCATAAAGTACCTACTAGGGTGTGGCAGAGGTGTACAACACCCACATTTCACCAGTTATGCTTAGGTTCCATGGGATAGGGGGTGAGCCTATCGCCATCCACCGGGCACAATCACAACTCCGTGAATTGCCCAACAGAAAGTTCATAAATAACACTTTGCCTGACCCGGAACTCCAACCCGAGACCTCGCGGGAGAGGCGCATACTCTAGCACTCTAGCGGCAGTCGAAGTCGATGTAAAATTCTGTCCCACAAAATATTGCCTATTGTCTTAAAACAAAATTATTTCTCCTGAGACAGTAACTTTAAGCTGTAACTTCTTACCTAAATCGGCACAAAGTAAAGTACTATACTTTTGTTTTGCTAGGTCTAAAGGTAAAATTCAAGAGAAACAACAACAACAACACTCATCAAAACTTTAACCTTAGTCAACTAAGTAACAGACAAAAAGAATAACATTCTAGATAAAAACGCCAACGGACATCTTATTAAGTTTATCAAAAACCACAATGCTCAAGACGCGCAGACGACTCAAATGTCTTTGTCAAAAGTATTTCCTGTAAAGACTTTCGCAAGGACTTAAATAGATAAAGCTATAAACAGTCGTAAAGTAACAAAACGAGCAAGAGATTACATAAATTCAGGAATTCGGAACATTTTAAGGACATTCAGAATTGATTGGAACAATGCCAACTTGTACCGGTAGTATTTATGTCATTTAAAAACTTTATAAGAACACTATTTATTATTATTTTGACGATCCGATGACGGAGAAAGTAGTGTACCTGCCTACGACGCCGAGGTAGCAGGTTCGATTCGCGCTTAAGACAAACCTTTGTGTGGATAAACATGGGGGTTTGTCTTAGTCTATACGTGTTTGTATCAGTTATTCTAGTACACATAGTACAAGCTCTGCTTAGTTTGTGACTAGATGGCGTTGTGTGTAAGTTGTGAGATATTTGTTTATTTATTACGAAGAAATGCTAAAATTATTAGGATTATCGACAAATTAATTTAGATAAGTAAAGTTTTTAATGCGAGATTCTGTCCGCGGCTCCGCACGCGTATTACGTTGATCGAAAGTAGTCTATATTATTGGAACGAAGTTCCTTATCACGCGATGCGAAAGGGGGCTAGACGAAAAAAATTGGGACTAAAGTTGTAACGACACATTTCGTAGCAATTCTTGTAGCGGCGTAGTAATTGTGAAGTGTGCGTGTTATATACCTTTTTTTTTTTTTTTTTTTTTTTTTTTCGCGGGGAAATGCTTTTACGCATACCACCCCACCCGTGGGGGGACGGGCAGAGTGGCTATGTGGGACTCCCGTGCCTACGATGTTAAACGGCACAGAATACCCACTAAAACCCCGCGGTGTGCCCTCGTCGCCGAAAGATGGTGGTCGGCGAGCCCCGGATCGATATTATATCCACAGGGCTCGCCGCGGCGACCGTGCCCAGTTCGACCTCTGACCGGGCACCCGACTCTACTCAGTCCTACTCTCGTAGCGACGCCCCGGGCACACCCAGGGCGTCACTCCGTCGCGGAAGGCATCAGCGGGCGGCGGAAAACCCCCTCCACCACCCGCGGCCTCGCTTAGGGCGGCATTAGGCTCGCGGCGTACGCGCGCCTTCGCCGCCCAGCTCGCCGGCGGCGGAGCGGATCAGCCAGGAGTGAGTCCTCCCTGATCCGCTCCGCCGCCTCCTTCTGCGAGATGACGTCCTCACAGAAGGATGCGACCGCATCCCACGACCTCGCGCTGCTCATTGCCGCGACCACAGCCGGCAGCGAGAGGTCGTTCCCAATGACCGCGGTGAGATCCCGGCGCTGCACCTCCCAAGCAGGACACTGCTCGAGAGTGTGCTGCGCCGAGTCCTCACCGCAGTCGCAGTGGTGGCACATGGGGCTCGCCTCCCTCTTCAGCCTGTGCAGGTACTTCCCGAAGCAACCATGCCCGGTCAGCACCTGCACCAGCCTGAAGGAGAGAGTCCCATGCTGCCGCCCTGCCCACTCCTCGAGAATCGGCCGGAGCGCCTCCACGGTGCGAAAACCAGCACGTGGAGCCTCCAGCCGATTCCCCCACCGGACCATCAGCGTCCGGTGGGCCTCCTCCCGCCACGCACGCAGCTGCTCGGGCATGGGGACAGAACCCTCAGCCCGAGCAGCCGCCCTGCGCCTGTACACTTCGGCGAGCACTTCCGCATCCAAATCCCACGGGGGTGTTCCGGCCAACGCACACGCTGCGTCGGTCGACACCGTGCGGTATCCACGAATGGCCTTGACCGCCAGGACGCGCTGCGGTCTCCACAACCGCGCCCTGTTCCCGGCGGACAAGGCCTCCGCCCACACGGGTGCGCCGTACAGTGCCATTGACCGTACCACCCCCGCGTAAAGCCGTCGGCTGGCGACGCTGGCGCCACCCACGTTCGGCAAAAGCCGACCGAGAGCGGCAGCCACGCCTTCCAGCTTGGGCACCAAAATGCGGAAGTGCTCGTCGAAGCTCCACCGCCTGTCTATCACTAGGCCCAGATATTTAAACTGGGCCTCGATCCGTACGAGGACCGAGCCGACGGTAATCGAGGCGCCAGCAGGTGGCCCGCGACGAGGCCCGTGAAACATCACGGCCTCAGTCTTGGCAGGGGCCACCCTAAGTCCCAGCGCCTCGATGCGCCCGACCACTTGGGACACACCCACTGTGGCCAGGCGTGCCGCCTCCTCGGAGTTCCGACCCCGGGCCGTGACGAGCGTGTCATCCGCATAGCAGATGACGTCTAGGCCCGGGGGGAAAGCCCCACGCAGCACCCAGTCGTAACCGATGTTCCACACCTCAAGCCATCGGACACTGGCAAGTGTGGAGGCGTGGGGCAAGAGGAACAAGCTTCGATTTGCCCCCCACAAGACCCAAGGGATGGTAGTCACCAACAAATTGAAGTTTGATACCCCGCGCATCCACATGGGCGGCATACCGATCGAAATGGTTGACGAGGTGAAAATACTTGGTCTCCTTATCGACAAAAAGCTAACTTTCCAAAGCCACGTAAGTCGAGTGTGTGCTAAGGCGACCAGTATTTACAAGCGGCTATGCCGCACCGCCAAAATCTCTTGGGGTTTGAACCCGGAGATAATCAGAACGATGTATGTTGCGGTCATTGAACCCATAATTATGTACGCGGCCAGCGTTTGGGCGCCGGCTGCCAAAAAGTGGTCGGTGCAAAAGAAGCTGAACGCGGTACAGAGAGGGTTCGCACAAAAGATCGTCAAGAGCTATAGGACGGTATCACTCAACGCCGCCTTGGTCCTCTCTGGCCTCCTTCCCTTGGATCTGAGAATCCAGGAGGCCGCACGATTTTACGCTGCTAAGCGTGGTGAGCCGCAAGATGCCCTTGGAGACCGAGAGGTGGAGGCCAGAGTGGAGCATGGAAAAGCAGCTCATCCATCGAGGAGAACAACAAACGGTTTCGTGTGCCTGGAGGACATGCAGCCCCAAACCTTGACCGAGCACTCTATCGTCGGTACACATATTTTTACCGACGGTAGTAAAATCGAAGGAAAGGTGGGCGCAGCTCTCTCCGTCTGGAGGAGCGGTTCGGAGGTCCGGTACGGCAAATACCGCCTGGAGCCGTATTGTACTGTGTTTCAGGCAGAGATGTTCGCTATACTCAAAGCAACCGAGCTAGCACTAAAAGAAAAGATCGAAACGCAGTACAATATTTTCAGCGACTCCAGGTCTGCGTTGGAGCTGATACGGGACTCCGAATCGCTCCATCCACTAGGTTTCCAGATCACCAGGAACCTAGAGGCTCTGGGCACCCTGGGCAAGAGACTGAGGCTCTTCTGGATCAGGGCGCACGTTGGAGTCGAGGGAAACGAGCGAGCCGACGAACTGGCGAAAGATGCCGCTCTCCACAAAAAATCAGCACCGGACTACGGGTCTTGCCCATTGTCCTTTATAAAAAGAACAATCAGACAAGAAACCCAGGAGCTGTGGAGAAGTAGGTATAACACCGGCACAACAGCATCTACCACCAAGCTGTTTCTCCCCGACTCCACCGACGCATACAGACTGGTTAGGAAAATAACGCTGAATCCTACACTGGTGCAGGCGTTGACCGGACATGGAGGATTCGGCCAGTACCTGCACCGGTTCAAGTGCAAAGATAGCCCCAGCTGTATCTGCAGCCCTGACCAGGAGGAGTCGATACTCCACCTAATACTGGAATGCCCAAAATATGGAGCAAGAAGACATGACATACAGCTCCAGCTGGAACAAGACCTGGAAAGGAAAAACTTACCATCACTGCTGGCAAATGATAAAGAAGGGATTTTTAGAAAATTTTTGACAGAAATAGTAGAAGACGTAAAGAAAAGGAACAAAACAAAATAAGTAAATTAAATACAAAATAAAATAAATACAAAAAGAATAAATATAATTAGATAAAATATAAGAATAGATAAACACGTGAAATGGACAATAGAATAAGAAAGAAAGAAACGTAATTAAATTAAATACATAAAAAGAAGCCTCAACATACCCCCGAGTAATTTGGTCGGGGAGAAAATAAGATAACCCAGAATAAAAAAAAAAAAAAAAAAAAACCGATGTTCCACAGGAGCGGCCCTAGGACCGATCCCTGTGGGACACCGCACGACATAGGCCTGCGGAGCATTGCTCCGTCTCGGTCCTCGTACAGAACCCCCCTGCCTTCGAGATAGTCGGCCACCAGCCGCATCAGGTAAACCGGCACTCCATGGTACCGGAGTGCCTCGCTGACGCAGCTGAATGGCAGAGTCCCGAAGGCGTTGGCGATATCTAACGATACCGCCAACAACACCCCTCCGCCGGCGACGGGCGTGTTATATACCTCTGCTAACCCTTCTGGGTTAATATATTGGTGATTTTATGTTAAGAAATCTAGCCCTTTCTCATGTAACACGTAGGTAGAAAAGAATCTAAGTAACCGTCGCCAGTAATCAACTATCGACCGCTATAAATTGCGGCAGTCGACGACCAGTGGACCAAGGCAGGTTACGGTTGACAATTGAATTAATAGGTTAGCAGACTTTGTCCTGCCCAGAGAGCATACATTTAACTAGAGATAGAGAACTTTTATAGTTGAACGAAGAAGTCAGAGTGAGGCTAAGCTTTATGAAACCTATTAGAAGAAAGTAGTATTATTTCAGCGGTGAGAACTAAAAAGGAGAGAGCGCGTCAGCTATTGGCTAAAGCCAAATCTCAGTGATGTTATAGCTGGCTTACCGACACGTTTTTATTGCCTAAAATCGAAATAAATATGTCAGTTAGCAAGCTTTCAAATAAATACATGATAAAAGGATCGCTAAGAAGACAAGAATATTTTATCTGACTGTATTTTCTGATACAAATTCAGCAAGTACTTTGAATATGCTAATACCAATACAATTACCATTCGATTTTATAGACGTTGCTTTCCATTTTAATTAGTAAACACTGATTAGCTTTGTACTTACAGCTACGATTTCAGGGTTTGTTTTGCATATATATTATGGTATATAGTACCATGGCGTGACTGGTGAGTGCTTACTAAGGTTACACGTAGATTGGATGCCTTAGAAACAATAAAATTAGATATGTACCTAGCAATTTATTGGAAGGTTAGTCTGTCAGTCTGGACAATATCTGCAACGGCTAGAGGGCGATGAAACAAAACTTTCAAAGGGATAGCTGATAAGATTTGCTTTAAGAAAGAAATTAGAAACCTGCGCAAGAAGTTATTGGCTGTTTTTAATACTAGTAGGATTATTCTATGTGATGTACTTTTAAAGGCGTACTTTTTAACCGACTTCAAAAAAAGGAGGAGGTTCTCAATTCGATTCGTATATATAGGTATGTTGCTTTTTTAGGGTTCCGTAGTACCTACAAGGAACCCTTATAGTTTCGCCATGTCCATCTGTCCGTCTGTCCACGGCATAGCGACGAAACCGTTGGTGCTAGAAAACTGAAATTTTGCATAAACATGTATGTTAACTAAACAAAGAAAGTCGTAGAGTAAAATTTGGAAAAATATTTTTTTTTCAGGTAGCTCCCCTACATGTAAAGTAGGGATGTTTTTTTTTTTGTCGCCTACCCTATAGTGTGGGGTATTGTTAGATAGGACTTTTAAAAACGTTTAGGGGTTGCTAAGACAGTTTTTTGATTTAGGGATCCGTTTGCGAGATAATTAACTTTAAAGAGCAAATTTTTGTTCGAGTAGGGCGTCCCCCCCCCTCTAAAAGCTAAACTACTGGATCCTAAAATCTGAAAAAAATTGTGTCGGTAGTACATGTAATGAACTTTAAAGGAAAACTATAGCGGATAAGTTCACTTCATTAGTTCAAGAGGAATAGGGGTCCGAAATGTCAGATGCAGTTACTCAGAATATTTTGTTCAAAATTCTTGAAACATAAATAAACATACATAATACATATATAAAATCACGCCTTTATCCCACGGAGGTAGGCAGAGACGATGGAACGCCATGTGCTTCGCTCCTTACATACTTCTTTCGCTTCCTCAACATTCATACATCTCGTCATACGTGCTAGCTGGTTTCGTGTACTACAAACATTTCCTTTCTGAAGGACGCCATTTAGTTAAAAAGTAAAATTAAAAATATTTTTCTATGGAACCCTACTGCGCGTGGCCCGACACGCTCTTGGCCGGTTTTTTATGTTTGTTCACGGCTAGCTTCGTCGTTTATGAACTGATTTTGATGATTCTTTTTTTGTTGGACAGGAGACGATCCCAAGGGGGTCCCATTGTCAGCATGTCGTGATCTGATGATGGGATCTCAGAGAAATCGAGGGCAACCCTCGTATTTTATAGGCACATGTAATGTTTTTAGTATGTTTTTCAAAGCTACACCAGTATTTATTATTCACACAGCCTCGATGGTCTTGTTGTTAGCGTATACGCCTCTCATCGCGAGGTCTCGGGTTCGATTCCGTGCTCGGCCAAAGTGTTACTTGAGAAACTTTCCGTTAAGCAATTCACAATAGCAGCACGGAGTTCGAATTGTGCGTGGATGGCGATAGGTTCACCCCCTATCCAATGGGACCTAAACATAACAGGTGAAATGTGGGTGTTGCCCACCTCTGTCACTGCTTCTGGGTAATATAGGCGTGATGTTGTGTTTTAATTTAGAAACAGTAATCTAAATCAAACCTCCGATACAATGATTTGTCTTGCATATTATTATGTATGTACAGATGTACTTATCACCCCATACACATCCAGTATAAGATGACCTCGTATTGCATGGGAAGCCAATACTACACGAGGTCATCTTGTCGGAGCAAATCCCGACCATCATCGCCTCACCGACGCACGGAGGCGTGTAATAATCTAGCATTACAAATTTACGTAGTACAGAAAAATAAAATCAGGTGTCAAAAAATACGTCCGCATATTATTATTATTATTTTAAAACTTTGATGTGACTAGTGATATTACAGAAGTATTTAGCAAATAATTAAACAGTGTAGCAGGGCTGGTATAGACTGGCTGGTGTCACCATATATTTATTTAGATAAAGTGTTCTTAAAGTTTTTAAAACACTCTTTTATTATACTCTCCAACAAATCAAGACTTCGACACATCTTATACTTCCATAGTGTCATTACATAGGTGCTATCTGAAAATCAGCGCTGTAGTATTTAAAATTTCATTTCATTTATTTGCATAAAATGTGGTATTAGAAGGTGACAAATATATAAATAATGTACAGTGACACATTTCGCCATTTGGAAGTAGCATGCAAAAACTTAATAAAGACATATGAGATATACTTCTACATAGATGTTTGGGGTATAGATGATAATCCAGGAAAATTTGGTGAATTAAAACTGCGTAGATTTGGATAATTGAATTTGTAATGTTGTTTCTCACAATGGTGGTAATAGAATGAGAATCTACAATGAACTTAAAGCTAACTTAACATCTAAGCATGCTAATGTAACTTGACGCGTGTTGCGGTGAGAATTATCATAGGCGTTCCTGAACAATAGATTATAACAATTGTATCAGCTGATAACATTTTAACAAAACAATACAAAGAATTAATATTTAGCAATTATTAATGAGCGCCATATCAAATTTATAATGAACAGAATTAAAAAATACTATTATTGTAATATTAATAACATTTATACCTAACACTTGACATTGAATAAGTCAATAATTTTTATTACAGTGCATTCCTAAAATGATATGAACGACATGACTGAAACTGCAGCAATTGCTGAGATAGTCTCCTTTTTGGTCTCATACAGGAGTGTTCCACTTGTTTACCATGCCTGTGCTTATTCTTAATTTTATTGTTCTATTTTGTTTAAGTTTACTTTTGCATGCCTTATTTTTACCATGGTACTCCTTTTATGAGTCTAATTTAAATGCTTTTTCTTTAGTTTATACTGGAAGAGAAAATCTTGTATATATGTATAGCCGTACTATAGTGTTACAGGTACCATGGCGTGACTGAATGGCGTTTACCATGATTATACATAGATTGGATCCCAAGGGATCGATGATTAGATTCTATCGGCATTTACGGTTGTTAGGTACATTCTTCTTTTGTTTGCTTACGCTTTTTGACGACTGAATGGCGAAGTTGGTACTGTACGTGCATGTCGCGGGTTCGATTCCCGCTCAAGGCAAATCTTTGTGTGCATGAACATGGAGGTTTGTCTCGGTCTGGATGTTTTTATGTATAATAAGTATGTATTTACAAAATAAAAGTATAAATGCTCTGTTAAGTTTGGGACTAGATGGAGTTGTGTGTATTTAATGTGATGACTACCCACTCCGCCATCCGGTTCTAATATTATCAGAATTGTTTTTTTTTTATATAAAACGTGCCTCTGTAGGCGCCTTTCTTATTTGTTTAATTAACTTGTGGCTTGTGAACAAGGAAAGCTGTATTATAAATCTTCTACTTTCATATTCAATTTATTATTATTTTCGTCTATGTTGTTGTTTTCAATTGTTGATCTTCAATTTCAATTAATATTAAGTCGTATTGGTTGGTTCTATACTTTGGAAAATAATAATTTATTAACACTTTAATTAATATTGTGAATTTCTGGACGAAACAGTTCACAAATAGGCGTATACGCTAACTTCTAGATCATCGAAGCATAGAGTAGGGCAACGAACTGCTTATAAAATGTGTGAATATAAATCAGCGATTTATATTCACACGTTCTACAAAAAGAATAAGACTGAAATAACTGTTGCTTTTTCAATTAATATTTAATTATTTTGCTGCTGTTACGCGACAAAATAATAAAATATCAAGAAAATGATAGAAGGCGAAAATGATAGGATACTTACAGCAGCTTACACGCCGTATTTTAAAGGAGTAAACGAACAATAATCCCAATTTATCAGACTGTATGCATGATTATGTTGTAAAAAACAATTTAGATATTCTGTATCCGTAGATACATATTATATTTCGATCAAAATTACTGGTACTAATATTGCTGACTATAGTTATAAACCTTTTGTACCCGCAATTTTGTAATAAGAGTCACATCACTCCTCGTAATTATAAAATGTTTTGTCATTTATTGTTAATATTAAAAGTTACATTCGTTTCGTAAAACTAAAATGGTGGCCTAGCACGCCTTAATCACGTATGAAATATTTATACACATAACATTCTTTACTGTTTCTATTTGTACTACAAATAACAAAAGAATTTAACTTGTAATTGCTTCGTAAATCTACGAGAAAAGTTGTCCTTATTTCACCCCGGGCAATACCGAACAAGCGAGCATTATCAGACAGACGAAATTGGAACACAAATATATAATTTATATCAGTCCCTACAACAATTTCAAAGCCGAATTACGTCCTGAATAATTGAGGCACGTGTTTTTTTTG
This sequence comes from Hypena proboscidalis, assembly GCA_905147285.1. Taxonomy (NCBI): domain Eukaryota; kingdom Metazoa; phylum Arthropoda; class Insecta; order Lepidoptera; family Erebidae; genus Hypena; species Hypena proboscidalis. Next base: position 18,333,496 of record LR990130.1, on the reverse strand, counting down.
TTTCGGTCTGGTCTGTTGAAATTTACATAGCATAAATTTCACGGTTAGTTACCTAACCTTCTGGGAGATGCTACCAATAAGGATAAAAATACTCTTAGCTAGACTGAAAACAACAGACGCCTGAGAACTCACGACTAGAAGACGAATTTCGAAAACTTTGATAATAATACAATTTTATTCCAAAATTAAATTCGCCAATTCTCTTTAAAAAAATATATTTAAATTATAGTTAATTCAATAAAATTCAAATAAAAACAATGATGGTTCGTGTCCATTTGAATAATACTATAGGAACAATATATTAATTAATTGATTATAAACTCATATAATATGTATAAAATTTGTATACAAGGCGGGCTAAATGCTATAGGCATTTTCTACCAGTCTACCTTTGGGTGATGCTGAGATTAACAAGGCAGGTGAAGTTATAAAATATAGCGTTTTGATTAATGATTTACCTTTATACTAAATTGTCAAATGGGTCATGAATGTATTAGTTAGATATTACATATCTCATCAACACTTTTGGAAGTTAACTTTATATTAAGTTAACAAAAAAAAAAGCGGCCGTGGCGCAATGGATAAGGCATCGGTCTTACGATCGAGAGGTTGTGGGTTTGAATCCTGGCCATTACACCACGGACGTGAACTTCCTCCTATCACAAGCGAATTTAGCTTAGCTGGAGGGGGTTAACAAGAATACTAGTAGGTAATTTGTATTTGCAAATTACTAGTAAGCTTTTTAAAAAAAGAAAAAAAAATAATACAATTTAAATTTAATGAATTCAAGCAGCTGCCATTGTAGCAAGGTTTGAAAAACATCGAGTCGACGAGGAAACTTTTATGATAAGCACTTGAATTCACGACTGACACTCTGTTTTACTTTGAAAACAAACATTTTGCTCAAGTTTTGATGCGGTACAAGAACTTAGGTAATTTCATTTGTCTGATATCTTTGAAATGATGTGCGAATTATGCAATAAAACGCATCAGATTAACACGTTGCAATGACGAATAAACTACATTAGTAATATGTAATCTTACGGAATGGTAGACTTGGCAATTCAGACATTTTCTAAGTCGCTTTAATTTATGTGTGTTATATGCTTATCCTAGCAAAACTGTTTACCTGTGTAATTAGGGTTTCGTATATTTTAATTACATTAAGGTCTGAATCACCAAAAAATAAAAAAAAACAAAATGTTAAACTAACACTTAGATTATGTAAATGAATTAAGAAATTAAAATAAAACTTTAAAAAACTCATCATCCACTAACTAACAAACCTGGTTTAATAAGTGACTATTTATAATAGATAACTATTGTACGTTTTGTATATGATTATATGAACATTTCAAGCGATAATTACACTATATGTATTTGTATGTAGTTATATCCAATAGCAAAAAATATGAGATATTTTACAAGTTGATGATTGGGAGTCGTGAAATTTAAAAAAGCTTATTTATATACCTGATCAGTTGATAAATTGATCCATGTGGTTGCGTATTGTTATATAGCTTTAATTAATTAATAAATATTTCACAATTTACACACAACGCCATCTAGTCCCAAACTAAGCAGAGCTTGTACTATGGGTACTAGGATAACTGATACTAATACATAATATACTTTTCTTTTGTAAATACATACTCATTATACATAGAAACAACCAGACTAAGACAAACCCCCATGTTCATGCACACAAAGATTTGTTTTTAGCGGGAATCGAACCCGCGATCTCGGCATCGCAGGCAGGTACACTACCAACTCCGCCATCCGATCGTCTGAAATTAATTTGAATTGAAATTAAAATCAAATTAACTTTTAAACTATCGCGTTGCATGATTATTATCCGCCTCCGTCAGGAGGCGGAGAGTTGCTGATTCAGTACGCTATAGAAAACGGCCGGTGTAACCCGTTGCCGAAACGTATAGCCAAAAGGTAAATAATATGCATGTTTCGCGTTAATTCCCGTCAAAATTATAATAATAATTAAAATCCAATCTATAGTAAACTCGGCACCTACTTACAGACAAAGCTGGTTTAATTATGTGACTTTACAATAGATGTCTATTGTACGTTTCGTATAGTCACAGTATAAATATGTACAAACAGTACGGAAACTGCCTACAAACGTGCGAAACGGCACGCACACATAAACATGCACACCGACGAGACGCCTAAGCGGTTGTCGCGGTGTTCTCAGTAGCGAGTGCCGCTTAGGGCCTGTCCACATCGCCACGGCACGACGACGTCCGCGCCGGCGCCGTGGGACGGTGCGGTGCCGTGGCGCGGTGCGTTGCCGTGATTACGTTGACGTACCGTAAAAATGCCTTGTAAATTTTCGGTACATTCATCACTAAATACAGATAAATAGCAGTCTCGTTGTAGATATGGACAAACATCCTTCCAGCTTACCGTTTTTAAGTTTTTGTCCTTGAAATTATCTATTGCCTTGTCCCAAACCGGCTTACCACGCCGCCCGTTCGACGCACCGTTCCACGGCGACGGCAACGCGGCGCGCCTCGACACCGCACCGTTCTACGGTGACGACGTCGTACCGTGGTGATGTGGACAGGCCCTTAGGCGTCTCGTCGGTGTGCATGTTTATGTGTGCGTGCCGTTTCGCACGTTTGTAGGCAGTTTCCGTACTGTTTGTACATATTTATACTGTGGTATAGTGGTACGCTACAATACATTGAAGAGCATGTTTGTTTTGTTCCTCTTCGCTCTTGTGTGCAGCATTACGGAAGTATGGACCTTGTGAAGCGAACTGTGCAGTGTATTTGTATGAATTTTACGTAATAGGTATGTTCTCCGTCTAAGATATCTTGGTAAATATTTATTTTCTGACTAGCTTTCGCCTGCGGCTCTGCTCAAGAAGTACCTACTTAAGTAAATCGTAGCTTATATGTATGAACGTGTTTACTAAGAAACTGTTGAAAAATTATGGGACCGGCAGGATTAAAACCTGCAACCGCTGCATACCGGGCTTTAACCACGGCTACGGTCGCCTCTTTTCTGTACCCTAAATTTCTCAACTGTATGTTACGTCATTAAGTGACGTGCACGAGTATGTTATTCTATGCTATGCTGCGGATAATGGTGTGAGTTGCATATCTAACTTGAGTGTATAATAAAAGTTCTTAAATATGTAACATACACATGCATAAATAGTGAAATCAGTCTTTATTGTTAGGTTTTGCTCTGTATACCTTTTTGCTTTGTCTTCTGTACATTCACACAAATTTCACATTTTTCAATATATTAGTAGAATTAGTATGGAATAGGAGGATTCTTTTTATAAAATGCTTCCTTATAATTTACAAATAAAAATTACTAGTATTCTTTTTAACCCCCTCCAGCTAAGCTTAATTCGCTGGTGTTATGAATTAGTTCACATCTGTGGTGTAATGGCCAGGATTCAAACCCAGGTCCTATCTATCATAAAACCGATGCCTTATCCATTGCGCCACGGCCGCTTCCATATGCTTCAAAGGTTATTAGATTAACCTAAACGAATGCCTAAACGGGTGCCTTAACTCGTTTATTAAGTTTCTTTCTTTCACCCGCGACTCCACCCGCTATAATAACGGGTGGCGCAAAAGTAAAGACCCTATTTGGTTCAGCTATAACATTTTTTCTAAATTAGAAAACTAGATTTAGATTTTTTTAAATGTATATTTGTGCCATTAAATTTCGTACCATTAGGATTTAAAGATGATGTCTTTTAAATGGTGACCTCCAGAGTTGATACACCTTGAAGAGGATGATTTTCCTTCAAAATTGGTTATGAGTGACGAAGCGCATTTCCATCTCTCAGGGCATGTCAATAAGCAGAATACTCGGTTCTGGGGCACTGATAATCCGCGCATTATTCAAGAAACACCTCTACACCCACTAAAAGTTACTGTATGGTGTGGCATCTGTGTTGACAGAGTGATCGGACCCTATTTTTTCGAAGACGCTGGAGGCAATGCGATAACTGTCACTGGAGAACGCTACAGAACCATGTTACGTGAGTTTTTGATATCCAGTTTGGACGAATTGGGGCTGGAGCACATCTGGTTTCAACAAGACGGCGCTACGGCACACACAGCGCGCGACACTATGGACTTAGTGAGGGACGCTTTTCCAGACCGAGTTATCTCTCGTTTTGGCGATTTGCCTTGGCCTGCAAGATCACCCGATCTGACCAGTCCAGACTTCTTTCTTTGGGGTTTTTTGAAATCTCGGGTGTATGTGAACAAGCCACAGACTCTCGCAGCTCTAAAAGAAAACATTCGTCAAGAAATAACGAACATATCGCAGGAAGTGTTACGGCAAGTTATGCAAAATGTCATAAATAGGGCTCAAATGTGTATCAACTCTGGAGGTCACCATTTAAAAGACATCATCTTTAAATCCTAATGGTACGAAATTTAATGGCACAAATATACATTTAAAAAAATCTAAATCTAGTTTTCTAATTTAGAAAAAATGTTATAGCTGAACCAAATAGGGTCTTTACTTTTGCGCCACCCGTTATTATATGCTACACACTCAGCATGCTATGTTGATCAAAAGTCACCTACATGTTAAACCAGACATGGTGCGAAATATAATCAAAATCGACGAAGTAGTTTTTGCGCCGAGAGTTACAAACAAACACACACATTCTCTAAAAGCTTTCGCAATCATAACATAAGTTGGTAGGATAGTATTAAGCATCAACCTAAATACAAAATCACGTATCTAGATCTAGTTTCCTACGCGATAACGCTTACCAATAATTGGCTTGATCTAGTTGTAATTTAATTTGCATAGATATTAGCTGGCAACTCGCTTGTTATTTATTATAATATACAGAGTATATGTGATATAGCGACCACTGTTTCTAAACATGGCCATAATTTTATATAATATTAAAGATGAAAAATTAAGAATCCAGCAGGACTCGAACCTGCACCCCCTGGGTATACGCCCCAAGTGCTTTGCCAATTCAGCTATGGATTTGTATGCTGCTGGACTCGTAATTTCTCAACTCTTTTTTTTTGTGCCAGCCTTTGCTAGACGAACCTTAATTGGTTTTAGCGCCATCTATGCGATGTGATAAGTCACTTAGTCACATACAGTAAGTTTGAATTAAGATCAACACTATTACTGTCGAGAGATGACGCATTTTCACAATTTCAATTCACAATTTTTCAACTTTAATATTATAAAAAATGCAAAAAGGCATAGCAAAGCTAAAATTTGCTTTTAAAATATTACAAGTATGGCCATAATTAAAATTGTATTTTTTTAAAATTTCTTTTATTTATGTCATTATTGATATATTATTTTTAATTATAAATATTGATAAATATATCCTTTTTTCATATCCCAACAATTAGTTTACAAATAAATGCACCTACTACTTCTTTCTCTGCACCGCCCTATGGCTGACTGGTAGACAATGCCGTTCTTTTATCTATGTTATTATTGATATATTATTTTTATTTATATATAATTGATAAATATACCTTTTTATCATATCCTAATAATTAGTTAACAAATAAATATAGAAAGAAGTAGTAGGGGCCTTCTACGTCTTTCTCTGTACCGCCCTATAATTGACTGGTAGAGAATGCTTTTGGCATTAAGTCCGCCATTGTACAATTTTTGTGCATAAAGTTCTTTAAATTGAATTAATAAATAATGACCAGTATTCATTTATGCTAGTTTTTTTTGTACAAATAAAACGGTGGAAACATACTGGCCATGTTTAGAAACTGGTTTCAATAAATATCACATCCATCCTGTATAATTGTATAGTAATCCTGTAAATGGAATTCTCGACATTTATTGCGACCACAGATTCTAGACATGGCCATTATGGCCAGTATTAATTTTCACTAGTTTTTTTTTGTACAAATAAAACGGTGACAACATACTGGCCATGTCTTGAAACTGGTTTCAATAAATGTCACATCCACCCTGTGTATTTGTATATTAATCCTGGTAATGAAATTCATGAAGATGTAATAGCTGTCACAATATTAATATTCGTATTCGTAGGCTGGTATATTGGTATATATTGGCCTCATTCGGGTTAATTTGGATTTGAGATACTTCAGTAATACTGGTGGTAATATAATTGAAGTAGGAAATCAGCAATAATGAGTTAGCATAATTATAAATATTTGAATAGTTTCGCCAACGGCCATATTTTTTACTCAATTACGGCGAAACTAAAAGGGAGGTTAATGATTTTGGCAGTCAATGTATATGTACTCGTATTTTCGTCGCCGAGGCCGGCCAAGGAAATGCTGGCTTGATGATTTTGATACCTTTCTGAAACACTGGCAGGAAAAAGCTTCGTATTGGAAAGAGTGGAAGTCTTTGGGCGATACCTTTGCTCAAAAATGGGACAATATGTACGTGTAGTTAAAAAAACAAACGAATATGTGAGGAGGGAAGATTTAGACTTATTTAACGACCATACTCAGTTTCGCAATGTAATAGCGAAACAATTTTTCGATCCATAATAATAATGATAATTTATTTCAATTTACTGTTATTCTAATTTATTATATCCTATCGACTTATTAATTATTATTGTACCATATATTGTGAATTATTATTAGATCATGTTATTTATTTATTTTAATATGTAAGTTTCGAACTTAGCCATACACATAAGCGGAAACTGTCAATTGGCTAACGTTGTTATTTATATAAGTAATTTAATTTAATTGATTGTTTTAAAAGCTGTTTGTTTCCCAAAATAAATAAATAAATAAATAAATAAATATAGGTTAATAAAAAAAATGTATATATGTTTGTATGTTTATATGTTTGTATGTTCCACCGTAGCACCTAAACTACAAAACGGATTTTAATGAATGAGGTGTCATTAGATTCGTAAGAATAGGCCGCATGATACGCTGTGATATGCAACGCTATTTAAACGTCAGATTCTACCATCAAAGAATAAAAAAGTTAGATAATCATGACGTGTTTGGTATCAAATGAAAGGTCTTGGCAAGCACATTACAAATATATATACCTATCATAATTATTGTTGAAGTTAAAATCTATAGTTTAAATGCGGTCGTACTGTTCTCGCGGTCCTCTGTGTAGCAAACCAAAATTAAGTACAATATTATTACTTAGTCAGGTTATAGCTTTAACTTAAATCTTGTTGACGTCTATTTTGTTCAAGTAGTAACTTTATTAGAAGAGAACCACCCGCAGACACTTGTAATATATATTGTTAGTCTTTTAAACACGTTAACATATGCAATATATTAAAAAGATAAGAGAATACATAAATAGTATACCTACTCTAAATTTATTTTAGAATCCATTATACTTTTTAAAATAAATCATAAGATTAATAAGCACAGAACTGGACTTTCTACATAGGTACAGAGGACAGCTGTAGGTGTGTTAACAAATACTGTACCAATACAAACACGTAGCACCAAAATGTTAGGCTAACGCAAACAAATCGCAAACGCCCTCACTCGGCACAAATACAAATGTTTGTTCTAGCGTTTATCCTGAGTTGAACATGTGACAATTAGTGAATATTTGATCGAGAGGGTGTTACACAACCTTAATTGTTTTAATTCCCACCGATGCGATGTAGATAGATAAATAATCATTACTTTGCTGCTTTTAACGGGATATAATCGCACCCACACGCCCAACACTGTGACACGCCAAGATCTACAGCGGTAACCAACTGAAAGGCACCGTGCATGACACACGGGCAATCCCAGGGAGAGTTAAAATTGTCTTGGAACCCGCAACGAATTTAATCAGAAGTATATAGTTGGAGTTGGAAAGTATGCTAATTTGCTGCTTATGTGTTGTGCTTATGTTTCATAAATTTAACCATTAATATCTAATACATGTGCCACTGCTGGTATCAGGCCTCTTCTCATGATGAGAAGGGTTAGGTCATAGTCCACGCTGACCAAGTGCGGATTGGTAGACTTCACACGACCTCGAGTACCTTTTAGGCACTCTCAGATATACAGATTTCCTCACGATGTTTTCCTTCACCGTTTACTATTGATGGCGTGCAAATACTGACTTATTACTAAAATTTAATTAAATTAACACAGGTACTTAAAATACTGCTACTGCTTAACCTTACGATCGATCGATATTCACGGTTTTTGCTTAGCCACGAGCTTATCACCAAATCCGTTCAAGTTATTTAACCCATGTCTAATAATCTGGTTTACGAACTGCACACCTTTGAAAGGTTTCGGGATCGGATTTCCATGAACTAACTAGCGAAGTAAATCCACTGCTGATTTCCTTAGCTTGATAGTTTATGTAATGTTAAGTAGGGCGACCCTTTTAATTGATGGAACGCTTACCCAATCATGATATTATAAGGATTATAAGGTAGGAGGCCGCAATTAAATATATAAAAAATAATTAAAGCGTTGTATACTTTAATTGGTGATATAAGTGAAATCTTAACTTATTCAAGCCTTTTCCTAATTACCTCAGTATTATCAGTATTTTACGTGAAGATATGATAAATATAAACTAGACACAGCTCGCAGCTCCGCCCATAACCTATCATAGTGTGTATATTTGGTCAACTACATGGATGAATGGAGTCGGTATTGTGCCCGTTGGATGGCGATACACTAACCCTCTACCCCATGGGACCTAAATATAACAGGTGAAGTGTGGGTGTTAAACACCTCTGCCACACCCTTCTGGGTAATATAGGTGTAATGTTATGTGATGTTAAATATACACAAAAACATTATAATAAAATCGGCCGAGGCGATTCGGAGAACCTCGATAACTAACACCGCGTTATGAAATTTTAAAATATTGTAATGGACCTTTCATGACGCGAATTTTTCATGACGGAGCCCAATTTGGACGTGCCTTGAAAAGCTTAATAAGTGCACAGGTGGCGATCGGTTACGATCAGTGTACAATATTCCTTTACCATATATTCCGTTCTATTCTACCTAACCTTTAATTATTCAACAAGACTGACTAGAGAAAAGCCAGAATTACCGTGATGTGACAGTTTTTTATCAATTTACAAAATATTAGCAGTAAAAACAGAAAAACGTTGTTTTGAAACTGAAATATACCGAAATTACCGAATACACCGACGAGAAAAATGGAAGTATTGACTACTAAAGATCATTTACAGAAACTACTATTATCACATGCCTAGCCAGTTGGTTGAACCTAAAAACTCATCCTCTCCATACGTTTTTACTATTGTCTGCAACTTTCTCGTTATTAACTTTGACCATTAATTCTCGAAAGCATTCGCCTTGGGTGAAACTTTTCCCGAAGTAGATAGGCTACCTGTTTGTGAAGATTTATATTCTGGAATTGTGGTAGCGACGGCTAAGTTTTCTGAATGTTTGTTATTTATTATGGCCTATTCTATAATTATATTAATGAGTCTGGAAAAATAAAGCCGTATATAATCCATTATTTTTCTTTCCGACATCCAAGGAGAGCTTTTTTTTACTGTATTAAAATGTGCTGAAGGGTTTTCAGCCCAACTCAAAATGATTCGAAATAGTCAACTAACTACCTAATTATATAAATAATTACATAATATTATGACAGCTGATTAAGTTTTAACATTGATCCTACAATTGAAGTCGAATGTAGAATAGTTAATGCATACCTATGTATAGTTAATGTCTCTGTGCCTACTAAATATAAAAACACTTTAATGAAGCTACGAGTATGTCAATGGTTGTATATAGCTATGCCAAGTACATTTAGTTTTTTTATCGCGCGTTGCGATAGGGGGCTAGACGGAAAAAATTGGGACGAAAAGTTGTAACGACACATTTCGTAGCAATTCTCGTAGTGGCGTAGTAATTACTTGCTACGTTACAGCTTCGGTGCTACATCATCAGACACACAGAGTGAGTATTCGGTGAACCACATTAAGATTTTTTTTATAACTTAGAAAAATAACAATTTCTTTACTAATTAATCTCCCTTGACACCTCAGTAGTTTTTTTATGTTCTATATTTATTTATCCTTTTGTTCACTGCCCTCAGCGTGAATGCTCAGCGTTGTCTAACGCTGAGCACTCCTGTATTTAACGTATGGCTAACTAGACTGACAAGAGCCATACGTAAGCTCTATATTGGGCGTGATGGAGCGAGCCGATACAACGGGCGAACGAGCGCAATTTGTGGACTCGATGAATGAGTAATGTTCGAAATCGAAGGCAACTATTAGGCAAGATTATGACTACCTAAATGTTTCCATGTTTTGAGAGGTTGATTGTGAAAATAACAAGTATAGTTACTTTGCATCTGTGGTTTGTCCATAAATTTGCGAAATGGAGCACAACCATATAAATAATTGCCAGGATTACGTAAAAGCATATATTATTATATACCTAAATAACATAAATATTTGTAGGCACACGTGGTATTGTTCTACGAATAAGCGTGTTGAAGCGATATCAGACAATCTGATCTCAACTTGCTTCTAGGAAATACACCCACTATATTCTGTACCAAATCAGAGACAATAGTCGAGCTCCAATATGTAATTCACTAGTCATTATTTGTAAATTTAATACCGTATTAGTATTATTTTAGAATCAGTGTGTCAATAATGTAAGGAAATTGTGTATGAATATTGAGTGACTTCTGTTTTTCATAGTCTAAACATTAATACATAGATAGTTTTGATGTTTAAGCACCAATTTGACCAACGTGTTAAACTGACGTTTTATTAAACCGACCAATTCTATCTCTAACTATCATTCAATGTTTGAACGGGACAGAGTTCAAAGAAAAAAAAGTTTCGGAAAATCAGCACTTAGTCTTTTTTGAGCTGTTTGAAATGTCAATGTCTGCTGTGAATCGAGATTTAACATGAGATTTACAAAACAAAGATTTCTTTTAAATTAAAAGATTATATTTAAGACTGCAGAAAGAAGGCTGCTTCTTCAAGACCATTATTGTATGTTTTAAAACGATTTAACTTTTACATATTCACTTATTCTTTTCTGTTTTTCATAAAACCTGGCAATTCATTTTCATTTCCTCATAAATGTTCTAAGATTAAACGTTATTTCATGCCGCAATGCTAAGCTGCTTAGCGCGGAACTCCAAGAAAAATGGCAAGGATTTTTCCTTTCAAGCCATTTCTAACGTTTATGTAGCTATTATGCTTAATTGTTGGGTGTGTATTGTCGTAAATGGGCAATGTTTTTGCAAGTAGTGGAACTATTACTTTTAATAAAAGTTAAAGTCCAGACTGCCTTACTTAAAATGTAAAGAGGTATAGTAAGATTTTGAAAATGTTAATTTCTTTTTGCCATACAAGTTTTTGTAGTTTTTATTCTTTATTTTATTTTCTTTTTAACATTAGATAGAACGCCAGAAGCAATTTTTACACTATCCAATGGTCCCAACGACAAGGTCAAATACACACATTCACTCACACAAGCACACCCAGTCTCAAAACTAATCTTTGCGAATCGCACAAAGATTTGTCCCATGTGGGGATCGACCCCACAACACCAGTGCAGTGGAGAGTGGCGAGGCGACCGCTTAAACCATTACACCACACGTGCATAAACATATGTAGTATCAAAACGGAACATATTTTGACTGTAAACAATAACACTACCTTTTCTAAATACGTCCAAACTAATTTGTAACTGATTGATGTTTAATCAGTCAATTGTTATTTGTTAGAACATATTTAATGCAAATGTTCGATGAGAAATCCAAAAGGGCACACGACCATTTATTAATATTGGATTACAACTCATGAAATATAGAAATGACCTTTACGCTTAGTACATATTAAGGTTATATCCTAAAGGTTAACCTCATTTGTTTTAGTAATTACAAGGAATATGCCTAATCTAATTACTGGCATCATTATATTACGCGAAGAAATTAAAATCGACCACACCGAACGCGCTATGAAGACGGGGAAATGGATATATTGTTATAAAAATAGGGTAGGGTAGGGTATTTGATTGTATAAAATATACTAAACTAATAATAAACAAACGTAAACTTGCCTAAATTATGTACTAGGCATCTTTTCAAAGAAACTGTAGCCAGTGGGCAAGGTTTCTAAAATGCTGGCAGCATTGCTACGTTGGATGGCAATGCTTATCCGTTGTTCAAAGGTTAGCATTTTGGGAATGTGTGGTCTTCGTTGTATTATTAAATAGCTTTAGAAAATGAACAAAGAACACTGTAAGAACCTATAAAATTTGAAGGTTTCCCTCGATTTCTCTGGGATTCCATTATCAGAGCCTGACTTTGTGACCATTTCGAAACTGCACTCAGTGAAATAAAGAGCATAGTCCTTTTTGAAGTTGGTTATTTATTAAATTTTAGTGAAAGAAAATTATTTCAAATTAAAAAGCTTTGATTGTAAGTAAATCTTCAAAATCTTTGAAAACAAAAGTGAAAGATGGCCGGTGTATACAAACAAAACAAAGCGTAACAAATATTAAATCTTATCCATAGTTCATAAGTCATCAATAAGGTCAACCTATAAACAGATGACCTCCTTTGTATTAGTGATTGCAGGGAAGGGGCGCAATCTAATTACTGGCATCCTTTGATTATCATTATACTATACTAAAGCCTACGAAATAAGATAAATTTATGTTATTAAAAATCACACGAATATACATTCTATTGCTTTGTTATTTAAGTTGATTTTCGTATAGTAAAAACTGTTTAAAATGTCCTAAACAATCTCAATTGCAATAGAAATTAAACTTTATGACCTGTAAATTGGGTTTATAATTGTAAATTATGAAAATTATCTCGTTTCGTTGTCTGAAGTATACGCGAAGAAATTAATATCGATCACGCGCTAGTAGTGAGTACCTCTAGGTCGGGATCGATATTGGGCGGTTGATTATTTGCTGAAGCAGAGTGTAATGAAAGAACTAGCAATGTTCTTCCATGGTGCTAAAGCGGTTCATTCTAGGTATGTGGGTTTATCATTAAATGTTTTAATAAGGAAATGGAAATTGTTATTATTCTCATTTGCCTACTTTCTGCGTGATACGCGTAAAAAAAGGCACTGTTGTTAATTAAAAACGATTTATCTTTAATCAAAGACGACGCCCGAATTAGGCATACTCCTGTGTCGCGGGGGTGTTTACAAACATACATTTCACACACGCCCAAAGTACACCCAGAGTCCAAATCTTTGCGGATTACACAAAGGTTTAATTTTGTCCTGTGGGGATCGAACTTACAAAACTTTTGAAGTAGAAAGCGGTGAGGAGACCGCTTAATCCAAGATTAGGGCCTGAACGTCTCTTGTCATGAATTTGCTCACTGACACAAAGCTAGAGAGCCCAAACACTGTGGGGTTTATGTAACCCTGTAGTATATTTTCCCTCCAGGATTAGTTCAGGTATTAAATCCCATTATATTAGTAATTCAATAAACTTATTCACGTATACCAAAAATTTAATATGTGTGTACGTGTACAAATAAACGTCATCAAAATATAGTTTTAGTAGTTCCTTTTGTAAAAATCAAAACCTTAATATTTAAGGGCTGGGTAAATAATAATTAACTTATAATACGTCCAACTAATAATACGTAATAATTATGTATAATATATTTCGAACTACGCCTTATGCTTCCATGATAATAAACGATCTCATATTATGAGATTACGCTATTTACGACTCAAGATATTATTAAGAAAGCTTCTCGCAATTTCTCTGGTAATGTTTTCGAGGCTTTTCATAAACTTAGTAACTGGCAAAGGAGATGGCAGAGAGAGTGGAGAAAACTGTAATATTCTGGTGAATCGCGCAGCAAAGAGAAAGCATTTCGCCCTATCCTAAGAAAGAAGCCGTAATTGCAGTTTGGCCTTTTTTGGTTTATTGCATATTTGAATTCTACACATCATATTAACCTAAAAAATAACCTAAAAAGTCTTATCAATTCACCAGTATTAAGCTTTTCTAACCGACTCTTGTACTGCATGGTTCTACGAATAAAGCATAAAATTCTTCTACTGTCAAATTGCAATTTGTTAGGAAAGGGCGATTTATTTCGCATCAAGTTATTCCTTCAGCTCAAGAATGTGCGTGCGTGAGTGCTCATTTTGGCACGCGAAGATGATTGTAAAGGAGTTTTTCTTTCTCCATTCTATTGTTCTAAAGTTACTACTTATCCCATATTATATTTATTAAGCAGTTTGCTTATTGATTTAAATTTTGTTTATTAGATATTGCAAATTACGATACTAAAGTAACACCAATTGTATTTTTTTTTTCTTTACGAAAGTATCTACTTCAAAGCCTTTATTTATTGTGTAAAAAATAATATTTCTATTAGTTTTCACAGATGTATATGTAAATATTTAGGTGATAAGGATGATGACTGAGCCCGCAAAAGTAATAGAATTAATACCTTATAAAAATATAGTTAAATTTAACCACATGCAAAAATTTTCTTACATACTTTAAAGACAAACTTTTTTATGACCATACAAAGTTATATTTTAAAGTACAAAATTATTTAAAAAAAATTCATTGAATAATTTGTGAGTTATTCAATGACATTTTTTTTAAAATAATTTTTAGTAATTTCATAATGAAACTCTCTCTCTTAAAAGCAATTTTTCATATAGTGATCAAACAAAATTCATAACCTCGCATATAAGCGACAAAACGATGACGTCACGTCTACGTAGCCGTTTGTTTGAAGCGTATATTATTGGCGAGTCTATTATTAATGTGAATTTTAAATTGTATTATCTCCGAAAGTTTATGTGATATAAAAATAATAGGCAGTTTATCTGATATCAAGGTAATTCTTTTAATGATGTTTCTAATATCCAATTACATACAAAAATAAAAAAATTGTCGTCATCCCAATTATCTACAATGCTTTTGGATATAATGTTTTCTAGAAAGAAGTAATTTACGTTATTTTCGTATAGGTATAATTATTATATTTTCCTTTGTTTGTGAGGTCTCGCCAAATTATCTTGTACACACACATATTAATCATTAAGCTGACATGAGTATAATTTCAGATAACCTCTTTGTGTAATGTCATAATTAATTAGAGGACTACCAATGTAAGCACATTATATCTTAATGACTAATTTATATGTATCGTATTGTAGAGCAAGTGTATCTAATCTAATTGGTTCATTATTTTAAGAGCAATATTATTATTTTTTTTCGATTCTAAATATTATACTATAATATAACATAACGATTACCGGGTCGGTAAATTATATTTGTGAACTTTCCGTCAGGAAATTCACAAATATAATTAAATAGCAGCACGGAGTTGGAATTGTGCCCAGTGGATGGCGATAGGCTCACCCTCTACCCTACTCTACCTCTAATAGGTGAAGTGTGGGTATTGTACACCTCTGCCACACCCTTCTGGGTAATATAGGCACGATGTTATGTATGTATGTATGTATTAAACAATTTTTCCAAGGTGAAAAGCACTAGGTGACTAGCTGCCCGCATTAGTACCCGAGATAAACATAAAATCTGCGTTGGTGTTTGTTATGTTATGTATGTTATTTTTATTTAATAAATATTTCACAAATAAGTATCTCACAACACTTACACACACCGCTATTTTGTCCCAAACTAAGCATAGCTTGTACTATGGGTACTAGAATAAATTGATACTAATACATATATATATTTTTCTTTTGTAAATACATACTTATTATACATAGAAACACCCAGACTAAGACAAACCCCCATGTTTATGTACACAAACATTTGTTTTAAGCGAGAATCGAACCTGCGATTTCGACGTCGCAGGCAGGTAACCACTCCGCCATCCGGTCGTCAAAATTTTTCGAATAAAAGAGCGACAACAGTCCCGTTCTGTTTGTATGCAGTTGTACCGCCTACCACTTCAATTGTGGTGATTGTGGCTTGGAAAACAATAGCAACACTGAAAACTACGGGCAATTCCCCTTGCGACGGGCATGAGACTTTTTTCATTACCGTAATCATTTTGTGGTACAGATGGCTAACTTATGCTTTATAAAAATACATAATATTCATGAAATTTAGTAGGAGAGCCTTTTTGCGAGTGTATGAGAATAAAAATGAGTCGGAACCACTGACAATATTCATTATATAAATTTTATTTATTTATTTATTTATTTAAACTTTTTGCACAAATTAAGGTACAGAGGCGGACTTAATGCCTAGTGGCATTCTCTAACAGTCAACCTTGGGTGGTGCAGAGAAAAGCAAGGGTAGGTGCAATAATGTGAGAAAAGAACTGAAGAGTTGATTTGAAAATATATATATTTGGGAGAAGCGAGTATAAATCAATACATAAAATACATACAAGAGGTACATAGATATACAAAATGTTATAAAATATATAATGTAATATACTTATTACTATTACATACGTTAATAAATACAATAATATAATACATAAAAATGAAATATATATAGAAGATGATAAAAGCTAAATTTAACATATATTATGATGATTCTGCCAATTGGTCGGTTAGTAATTTGCGCACTTTAACTTTGAAAGTGAACCGTGTTGCCGCCATCCTGATCTCCTGAGGTAGGGCATTCCAAAGAAGGACGGATTGGACAAAGAAAGAAGAATGTACAAAGCCAGTCGAGTGTGAAGGACACAAAAGAAGTCTGTTATTTGATGACCGTAGTTCCCTATCATGGTTAGAGCTCAAATACTGGAGGTAAGGTGTTAAGTAGGAGGGAGGAGTTGGAGAGTTAAGAAAGGAAAAAAGGGTAGTGAGAGCACGCAAGCTACGGCGTAATTTTGTTAGTGAGCTTGCCTACAATTTTTTTTATGTACAGTGAGCCAAGCAGTTAAGTATGCAGGGCAAAAACTTCAACTTGTTCGTGAAGACTGACCACACCAGTTATAGATATGTGAGTTAGATACCTGAATAGTGGATAGATTACATTCTTTTATATGTAACTAACACATGATTATCTGGTGTAGATAGTTGTCATTGTGACGTGAAAGTCTTTGCCCTGCATACCTAATTGCTTGGCCCACTGTACCTACTATTTATAATTATTGATTCTGATATTACTTTTCTAGTGACTGCCTCGTTGGACTAGTGGTTAGCGGATGCGCCTCTCACCGCAGGACTTCGGGTTCAATGCCGGGTCGGGAAAAAGTGTTTTTTGAGATTTTCATTCTCAAATAGCAGCACGGAGTTGGAATTGTCGATGGATCGCGATAGGCTCGCCCCGTATTCCATTGGGCCTAAATATAACAGGTGAAATGTGGGTGTTATACACCTCTGCCACACCTTTCGGGATAATATAGGCTTGATGTTATGTTATGTTATTTCAGAAATAGATTTAAAACTATTTTTTTTCAATATTTAAATAACTTCGCTTTGACTTTAAGCTATAACTTCACCGATCGTGCTTTAGGTACTGGACGTACCAGCTTCACGTTTACTTGCACAAACAATTTATTTAAACAGATCGCTTTATAGGCTACATTTAAAATTTTCACAAACTGATTTTAGAATACAGCTCAGCCGGTACCTTCCACATGTAGTTCGACATTAACAGGCTCACCCCATTAGAACTAAACATAACAGGTGAAATGTGGATGCCATACACTTCTAGCCTCACCCGTCTGGATAATATATCCGTGATGTTATGATATGCTATTTAAGATAATATAGATTTTAAACAATCACAAACAACATCTATCGTAATAAGAGGGTGGATTCCACCATCTGTACTCATGACATTTGTCTGCACGTGTGGTGTAGTGGTTTAAGCGGTCGCCTCGCCGCTCTCCACTGCACTGGTGTTGTGGGTTCGATCCCCACATGGGACAAATCTATGTGTAATTCGCAAATATTTGTTCTGAGACTGGGTGTGCTTGAGTGAGTGAACGTGTGTATTTGGCCTTGTCATTGGGACCATTGGATAGTGTAATTCCTTCTGGCGTTCTATCTAATGTAAAAATCCAAATTTATTTATATTTATGACATTTTATATTTTAAAAACAACTAGTACGAGCCTGGTTCAGATTGGAAACGACACAAATGAGTTTCATGAAGCCTTTTGGAAGGAGTAATCAAATTAATTACGTTTATAGAATAAAGAGGAAATCGTGTGGGGCTTCAAGCGAATTGACGGCGTGGCACGAACGTTTTAACCATGGACGTTTTAAGTCTTCATACAATATCGCAGATTAGTTTTATCTAAGATCCAACATGTAGGTATATTTTTGTGTATTGTTGTGTGTATCGTTCATCGCGAGGTTATAGATTCGATTTTCGGATCGGGAAAAGACTTATTTGGGATTATTCCGTCAGAAATTTCTTAAAAGTGATTTAGGCGGTCGCCTCGCCGCTCTCCACTGCACTGGTGTTGTGGGTTCGATCCCCACATGGGACAAATCTTTGTGTTATTTCAAAATTTGTTCTGAGACTAGGTGTGCTTGAGAGAGTGAATGTGTGCATTTGGCCTTGTAATTGGGACCATTGGATAGTGTAATTGCTTCTGGCGTTCTATCTAATGTAAAAAAATCCAAATTATTATATTTATTTATTTAATTAAGCTTAGTTAATGAATTTACACAAAAAATAATATAGTATTGTATGTTTTAAGAATGAATGAATGACTTTAAAGGCTAATTTTCTGTAGTTATTTCTGCGACTATCTTAGAGTTAATTAAGTAATTTACTTAGTCCCATCAGTACTCGTAACATATTTTTTTATACAACAGAAAAGTATGTACGGGGTGGACTAAATGCCTGAGGCATTGACTAACAGTCAACCTGCATGATGCAGAAATTAAAAGTGGTATGTGTAATCAAAGTTTAACCATGGGAAGACGTGTATATATTTAGTTTAACTAAAGTTTATCAAATATTAATACACTTATAATATTATATACATACATTTAATATTTACAATATTTCTAGTCCGAGTCTGGTTCACAAGTGCATGAAAGGAGCCTCCCCGAGTGACGTACACAACGATTCCCTACGTCCGGCGCACCCTGGGCAATTCGCGAGTTCTCCAAAGCGAATTGGCTAACCCTTTCACCACGATGCGATGGCAAGTCAAAATAAAATTTGACTCAGCCACCGACACGACGAAGAAAAAGATTGGAAACTAACACAAATGAATTTTGTTGAAATCTTTTGAAAGGAATAAAAAAATAATTACGTTTATAGAATAAAGAGGAAATCGTTGTGGGGCTTCAAGCGAATTGGCGGCGAGGCACGAACGTTTAACCATGGACGTTTTAAGTCTTCATAATGTACAGTTGTAGCAGTTTGCATTGTCTGTCAATTAAACTAGGGTGATGCAGAGGTTAAAAGGGGTAGGTATGATCAGTGTTACCATGGAAAGATATCGACGCTAGAAAGGAGAAATGTTTTAACAGCTATTTTGGTGAACCATTTGTGATATACATGTACATAGTTGTCACTAATATCGACTAAAATGGCTGTTCAAACATTTTGCTATTCTAGTCGACATTTATATATTTAGTATAATATATATTACATAACATCACGCCTATATTTCCTAGAAAGGTGTGGCAGAGGTGTACAACACCCACACTTCACCTGTTATGTTAAGGTCCCATGGGATAG
The DNA here is from genome assembly GCA_905147285.1 of Hypena proboscidalis. Lineage (NCBI taxonomy): Eukaryota > Metazoa > Arthropoda > Insecta > Lepidoptera > Erebidae > Hypena > Hypena proboscidalis. The sequence continues at coordinate 18,313,884 of LR990130.1, read as the reverse complement.
GGGTTTTGCCATCCACCGGGCACAAACTCCGTGCTGCTATTGTAAACTTTTTTTCGAAAAGTTCATAAATAACACTTTGCTCGACCCGGGAATCGAACCCGAGACCTCGCGGTGAGAGGCGCGTACTCTAACCACTAGACTAACAATTAATACACTTCTAATATTATATACCATACATTTTATATTTTCAATACAACTGGCCCGAGCCTGGTTCGCATTGGAAACGACCGCAAATGAGTTTTGTGAAACCTTTTGAAAGGAGTAATTCGAATTAATTACGTTTTATAGAATAAAGTGGAAATCGCTGTGGGGCTTTGAGTAGGGTTGCCATATGTTATATCTATATTATCTTGCTAAAATGCCTGATTTCTAGTAAAAGGATTGACATTTTGCTTAAGCGCCACTTACAACAGTAGTAGATACCTATTTTTGTGAATGTGCGCCGCGCGTTATATTATGTGTTGAAAAACAAAGTTTTAATCATCGTCTTTTGAGACACATGATTGTAGGTGACTGTTATGAAAGAAAAGAACAATAAGTAAAACATAATTTTAGTTTAACTTTGCTCTAAAGTGCAAAAAGCCTGACATTATTCAAATTCAGTCGCACTTCTGACAGGTACCTAAAAATTCTGACATGTCAGGACAATATTTGTAATATTTTAAAACAAATTATAGCTTTGCTGTACCTTTTTGTATTTTATATAATATTAAAGTTGAAAAATTAAGAATCCAGAAGGCTTTGCCAATTCAGCCATTGATTAGTATGCTGCTAGACTCGAAATTTCTCATCTCTTTTTGTGCCAGCGTCATAGGTATATATATATATACCTTAGCTAAACGAACCTTAAACTTTAATATTATATAAAATGTCAGGATTAATCCTGGCGTATGGCAACCCTAGCTTCGAGCGAATATCGACGGTGTGACACGAACGTTTAACCATGGACGTTTTAAGTCTTCATACATTAATATGCTTCTGTGTATATTATGTATGAATGAGCGGCTTTGATGGCTAATTTTGGCTGATTGTGGTTGTTTGTGGGAGAAATTGGATTAATTAGCTGAATTTAGTAAATAACCTTGCGGGAGGCAACTTCATCGTCTCAATTTGTAAAATAGTATAAAAGACCAGCGATCAACCTAAACATACTTGTAATATTTTAAAGCAAATTTTAGCTTTGCTATGCTTTTTTGCCTAGGTATACGCCCCAAGTGCTTTGCCAATTCAGCTATGGATTCGTATGCGTCATCTCTCGACAGTATCAGTGTTGATCTTAATTCAAACTTGCTGTATGCGAATATGTGAATAAGTGACTTATCGCTTCGCATAGATGGCGCTAAAACCAAGTAAGGTTCGTCTAGCTATGCTGGCATGCTGAGTTGAGAAATTTCGAGTCCAGCAGCATACGAATCCATAGCTGAATTGGCAAAGCACTTGGGGCGTATACCCAGGGGGTGCAGGTTCGAGTCCTGCTGGATTCTTAATTTTTCAACTTTAATATTATATAAAATACAACCTAAACATGTCAAGTATTAGATGGTCTCGTGTTGTATAGGCTTACCGAGTAATGCAAGACCAGCTTTTACCGGTGCAGCTTATAGTACTTGTTAAGGGGTCAGATTAGATCCTTCGCATTTTTTTTTAATCTACTTGCGCGCTAGGATTAACTCCTGTCGCGGGGGTGGTCAAAAACATACATTACACACACTCAAAGCTCACCCAGAGTCAGAACAAATCTTTGCGGATCAAACAAAGGTTTGTCCTGTGTGTTGATCGAACCCACAACACCAGCGCAGTTAAAAGCGGCCAGGGAACCGCTTTAACCACACCCAGCGTGCACTCAAATTTGACCGTATTACCTAATTATTATTTTAGATTATTACCACATCGTAGTTTTCAGATGACACTTTTACAATCATCTTTAAACTGGTTTATTGGCTGTAGTTGCCAATTAATACGCAGTTCTACACAGACAAGGCCGCGGAAGTAAGCTGGTTTTGTATAAATTGCTAATGACGATGACTAATTTTAAAACTAAAAGTGTACAAGATATAATCGTAGATGATTTATTTATTTTAATTTGAGAACATTATCCATACCATCAATTATTCAAACATTTCCACAAACTATACCATTTATAATCCAATTTCGGAATTAGAATGGAACCGAATGCTCATTAATGAAACAACCAACGGTACTTCGAATATGATGAAATAAAATTAAATCCTTTGAGCCGATATTACTGTTTAATTGTCAGTATTGAAGGCTTTGTTGATATATCCCAATACAGGGTGTAAATGACATCGTGACGAAATTGTTTACCAGTGATTTAGGATAATAATGATCCTCAGACCCAGTTTTTTTCATTGGGGATTGCCACACTTCGGTAAATCGGTAATTCGGCAATATTTTACACGAAGAAAACATATCGCAAATGTGCGTCCTACGTGCACGTGCATCTCTTTCTCCGCGCCTGAAGTGCAATTTGTTCGCAAGCGTCAGGTGGCGTTAAAATATTTGTTTCAGAATTTTTATTTTAAACTGTTAAAAATAACACAATGATGATTATTAATTTCATGTTTAATTTACTAAATAAGTTATTTAAATTTAATGTCCCAATTTCGCATCCACCACCAATTGTAACTATATTACAAACCAACAATTGTAACTACTGATTGGATTTGAATACTTATTTTTGTGTTCGATAGTATAACTTTCAAGAAAGTTTTTAGATGTATAACATTACGCTAAACTCTATAGGAGCGGAGCAGTAAGTTTTATTATACATTCAACTCCTGCCGGTCCCATATCTTTTTCAACTGTTTCTTAGTATAATTTGCTAAGCATAGTTTAATGCTATAATAATATAATAATAATAATAAATTTCTTTATTTCGGAACATCGTCCATATTAAAATAGCTTATTACATATATCCTTAACTATCTTATATACTAACTATGTTTATTTTATTTTAACATTGTGCACCAGTGGTTAAACAATCCAAAGGTGTTAATCTGACAAACAGTTAAAATCATTAGGTTCTTACATTTAAACAAACTATCTCTAAATTTAGCTGCACGATGGCGGATCAATGCATAAAGTCCCGGGAAACCGGCCTCGGCAAACATAAGTGATGCGCTACAGTATCTAGGGAGGCAGAACAGCACCCTATAGGCCGTTTAGGAGCATAATGTCAAAAGCGCAAAATGACAACCGATCGCAAATTGTCAAAAGAGTAGAATGTCAAAAGCGCACATAGTCAAAGGCGCAGATTGTCAAAAGCGCAGAATGTCAAAAGCGCACATAGTCAAAAGCGCAGAACGTCAAAGGCGCACATTGTCAAAAACATACTTAAACTGAGTAATTGCTTGACATTGTTATTTTTGGTCACAATAGGAAATGAAATACTAACTTGATATTTTTAGAAAACATGTATTTACTTTAAATTTAAACTAAATAAATCAGCATAGCAATAGTCAACTTTCTAAAATACTAACTTGATATTTTTAGAAAACATATATTTACTTTAAATTTAAACTAAATAAATCAGCATAGCAATAGTCAACTTTCTGAATAATAATTGTTTTTTACAAACAAATGCTCAGAATAATTTACCTGTAAGTAAATAAAAATTGAGTTACATATCATTTTTAATAAAAGCAATATTTATAATTAAATAGTGTCTCTTATTTTAACTCTTATATTAAAAATTGCGGGACGTAGAGTTTGCGGCGGTGGTATCGGCCGGTCGGGGCGGCGCGGGAGCGAGCCTGTTCAGAGGGACAGAGAATCGTCAATAGAGCGTGAGGCTCGACTCAGTCAGCTTCTGGATAAAAATAGAGCTGAGAAATGTAAAAAGTAAATAAGTAAAAATGTTGTGTATGAATATTCCAAAGATAGCAGGAAATCTTCATGGTATATAGGGAAAGGGGAATTGTTTTACTCCTAATTTAACGCGTGCGGGCCACGGGTAGTAATGAATAAATCAAAACTACTGGATCGATTTTAATCATTTTTCAGTGAGTGACATAGGCTATAATATATTATTATTATTTATTATATATTATTATTAGGGGTGCGTGAAAGGAGCCTCCCCGAGTGACGTACACAACGATTCCCTACGTCCGGCGCACCCTGGGCAATTCGCAAGTTCTCCAAAGCGAATTGGCTAATCCTTTCACCACGATGGCAAGTCGAAATAAAATTTGACTCAACCATCGACACGACGAAGAAGATTATTATTATATACCCGTGCGAATCCGGAGCGGGCCGCTGTGTTTATATACAACGTTCACAGTTTTTCTGTATAGTCTATTCATATAGACTTGGCAAAAAAGATAAACAATAATGGCTGACGAAAAAAAATAGTGATGTGAATCATTTAATGAACTGTTGTGAACTACTCAAAATGGCGCTTCAACATTCATTCAGTGAATGATATTAATTAATTAAAAGTCGTTAAAGTCGGTTAAAAATGGACTTTGATTTAGTTATGTGTCGTTCGCGATTGAACGAATCTAAAGAACCGAGTCGCGCGAACCGCACAGTTGAATGGGCCACTTTAGCTGTAGAAAAGGATTAATTCGTTACGATTTGTTATTCACGATAAATAGATTAAATAAAATTTAATTTAATATAAGTACAGCTTTCAATAAATTTAAGAATGTTTTGAACAATTTAAATTCATCATCACTGACAAAAACGTAAATCAATCCCAATCGTTCTTTCGTTCACTTGTCTCTAATCCCTAAATCAAATGTCAAACTTCCATGTCGTTTTTTTAATCTGTGGTTTGAAGTCTCCTTGGAATAACGAAATTTGCAAAAAGAATACATTTGCACAGTGAATTTACAATGAATATATGTGAATATTAGTGTGTTATTCTTTCGCAATATCGTAATTTGTAATTGGGGGGGGTTTGTTTACTGTTTTTGCCAAGTCTAAATGAATCGACTATAGTGTATTTAGTATCAGCATTGTACCCGTGCGAAGCCGGGGCGGGTCGCTAGTTATTTATAAAGAGGTGGTTTACTTAACCGCCTCCAAACACAAGTTGGCCCTTGCAAGGAGAACCTGGTTAAGTTGGGATTTACACCAACAAATAACATCAATTGTGAATGTGGGTTCCCTACACATAATATGGCTCACCTGCTATCATGCCGTTGTCTCCTGACACGTGTACGCGTCAAGATCGAATGCAGGCAATTACAAAAAGAGTGGACATTGTTGCTTTTTGGGTGAAAACTATATAACATGATTTGAACAAAAGCGTAGGTTGCTCGATAGACGAAAAATATGACACAGAGCGAACCCACGCTTTTTCACAATAATACTAGTATTTTTTGTTCATTACCATTTTCAGCTTATATTAGGAATTATTTTTCACTTTTTAGTTAGAAGTACTTTAAAAGCGTGTTTTTTATTTTTTTTAAACTATTATTTATTTTCTACTTTTTAGTTTGGTTTATTTATAAGAGCGTTTTTTTTTTATTTTTTATTTTTTTTTATTTTTTTATCGAATTATTGCATTGTCATCGATCTTTGACAGGTGTGCAAAATTTGAATGAAATCTGTCCGTTTATAGTGAGTCAAAATCGAGTCCAAAGGAGTCGGTTACATACATACATACATACATACATACAGGTGAAGCTAATATAAGCGTGTTAAAAAGCCATTGACACGAAAAAAGAAGATGAAAGTACGAAACTCTAAAATTTATGTCGCTCCATCTCTTAATGATATCAAATAAGTAAAGTAAGAATAGTCATTAATTGCCCCAACATTGCTTACTCCATTTTGTCTTTGTTCGACAAATTAAAATGTAGGACTCCGTATGTACTTCATTATACAAACAGTTTTAATTATTCAGCAGTTTTAATAAGCTGTGAACAGCGCACAAAAGAACGGCATAAAACTACAATGTATCTATGATATTTACTAGTAACCATTATTTTAAATCATAAACTTTGTATTGTCTAGAATGATCTAGTGGTTATCGTTTGCGCGATTCCCGGGTCAGGCAAATTGTTATTTGTGAACTTCACGTCAGGAAATTCACAATAGCAGCACGGAGTTGGAATTGTGCCCGGTGGATGGCGATAGGCCCCTATCCCATTGGACCCAAACATAACAGGTGAAATGTGGATGTTGCAAACCTCTGCCACACCCTTCTGGGTAATATAGGCGTGATGTTTTGTTACGTTAAAAAAAACAATTTTATAATTATTCGACCAAATTAAACATTGAAATCATTCAATTTGTTAGGGCAACGAGAAAAATATGATCATAATTACTCAAGAGGATTGCTTGTCTCGTAAATAAATACCAATTTCCCTACTATCGAAAACATTGTTTAGTACATGATTACCAGATAATTGGCTGTTCGCGTACAAGCGACGGTATCGCGAGCTATCATTAAACAAGTTAATGGAATAGCGAATACCAAGTTTGCCAACTTCGGAGAAGTGGAGAAACTAAACGAGCTGAAAAAACTTTTCGGATTCGGGTTTGTGAATGAATAAGGAGAAAAAGTTTATAATAAACAAAATTAAAACATACGTTTAGTTGGAGTAAAGAAAAATACTCGACTATAATGTTGCCTACTCGCGCGTTGACCTTCGATTTTATTTATTTATTTATTAATTTATTGTGGTACAAGAAAAAAACAGTATTATAATCAAGAACAATTACCAAAACATATATAAATTTACACTGTCACCAATAAAGTTTCTAATAATAAAATTACACTCGACGGCATAAAATTACACTCGACGGCATAAAATTACACTCGACAGCATAAAATTACACTCGACGGCATAAAATTACACTCGACGGTAATCATGGTTATACAGCGTATAATACCGACATTCAGTCGCGACATTTATTCGAAGACAAGTTTAACTTAACTGCAAGAAAGTAAAAGGTTCATCATATTTCGATATATCCATACCATAGTTATTAGATTTATTTGGGATCAATAGTTTTAATAGTCACTGGAAAAATTAACAGATACTTATATAAAAAGTGTAATTATTATAAATAAGGAGCCTCCCCTAATGACGTACACAACGATTTCTTACGTCCGGCGCACCCTGGGCAATTCGCGAGCTTCCCAAAGCGAATTGGCTAATCCTTTCACCATGATGGCAAGTCAAATAGAATTTGACTCAGCCATCGACACGACGAAAAAGAAGAATACAAATAAATTAAAATAACAATGTTTTCGTTGCACGATACCAATGCCTGAAATACAGATTTTAAATGTTTGTCTGTCTGTCTGTTTGTATATTATGCTAATGTTCTGAATGGCTAGACCAATTTTGACGAAATTTTAGATGCAGAATTTTATAGTACAAGACTACTTTTTATGGACTACTACTACTACTTTTACCACGCAGACGAAACCGCGAGCTTAAGTTAGTTTGTTTGTTTGGTAGCGCTAATGTCGAAAACTACTGACCCGTATTAAACGAATTTTACGCGGTTGAAGTAGCGGGCAAAATATAATAATAATATAATAGCAGTTCTGTATCTAATACATGTCCCACTGCTGGGCTCGGGCCTCTTTTTATGATGAGAAGGGTTAGGCCATGGTCCACCACGCTGGCCAAGTGTGGATTGGTAGACTTCACACACCCTCCAGCACTTATTAGGCACTCTCAGGCATGTAGGTTTCCTGACGATGTTTTCCTTCATCGTTAGCGAGCGATAATTTATATGATAATTTATATCTTCTCAGACGAGAGGTGTGTGCCGTGGGTTCGAACCCGAGACCTTTAACTTCGCAGTCCTACAGTCTCCTAGTCGGCTATCGCTGCTTACTCGGTAATAGCTATATAGTTATAAATAAAGTATGTATCTACATTATATTATCTTTAACAAAGATACATTTAACATTGCAAGAAACTCAAAGTAGCATTGATATCAAAAAAAAGGTTCAATGCATAATTGGATTCAGCAAATCTTTTTCTTCGTCGTCTTTGCTTTTAAAGTAGCAATTCATTTATTGCGAATCTCGAATGCAAGGTCTCCAGATACCAATATCTGGTGGAATGCGACGAACGTATCTAAAGTTCCATTAGAATAATGATATTGCTTTGGAATGCTGAGTATTTGTAGACAAAGCGACTTGAAAATACTTTGTACTTATATACTAATGTAAGTACATTTTTTTTTATACTTCGCCCACAGCGAACGAACGTGTAGTCCACCTGATGGTAAGTGGAGTACAGCCCATGGACATCAACAATCCACAAAAGCAGATTATAGATGCGTCGCTCCAGCTGAGGACTACGGTGTTATGCCTCATGTGCCAGTAATTTCAGGGCCTGATCTCACCACTAAACCGTTACACAGTAATGTAAGCACTACTATTTGGCGGCAGGTTAAAGGTGAGACGGTGGTGCTGCCGCCCTCGAGCTCATTCACAAAAGCTCTACCACCATATTGCGACAATTTGCGGCATACGTATGTAATGCAATTTTCTACCATATGGATTTTGGAGGTAAGGATGTACTAAAATTTCGAAATCAACCGTTTCATTTACACATAATCACACCACCAAATACATATTACATAATGATAAATGAACATTGGATGTATGGTATATATAACATAGCATAACATCACGCCTATATTACCCAGAAGGGTGTGGCAGAGGTGTACAGCACCCACACTTCACTTGTAATGTTTAGGTCTCATAGGATAGGGGGTGAGCCTATCGCCATCTACCAGGTACAATTTCTACTCCGTGCTGCAAAGTGTAATTTGTGAAAATTACACTTAGCCCGTCCCGGAATAGAACCCGAGATCTTGTAGTTACAAAGGAGAAGAGTCAATATGCTAACCACTACACCATCGGGGCAGTTATTTATGGTATGATTAACATAATAATATAGGTATGCTATGTTTCTTCAGATGTCTTGATTCATAGAAATATAAATATTAATTTGCTAATACTAAGGTAACTGTTATTATAATGTAAATGGCTTTACATTATAATAGGTAAATAATTCTTTAGGTAAAGTCAAAAGGTATGACGACCGGATGGCGGAGTGTGTAGTGTACTTGCCTGCGACACTGAGGTCATGGGTTCGATACCCACTTAAGACAAATCTTTGTGTGCATGAACATGGGGGTTTGTCTTTCTATAATATGTATGTATTTACAAAAGAAAAGTATATATGTATTAGTATCAGTTATTCTAGTACCCATAGTACAAGCTCTGCTTAGTTTGGGACTAGATGGCGTTGTGTGTGAGTTGTGAAATATTTATTTATTTACTTAAATGTTGAACAAATTTCGCCGTAATACACAGAATAAAAATGAATAAGGAAACTTTACCGATAGCCATATCACCACTGTCATGAATAAGTAAGTATCCAAAGCGAGTTTCGGAAACATTCATTCATTTTTTTGTTGCGCGTCACGTGTTGATGAATGTTCAGCTTGGTACCACACTGTTTTAATTTTATTGTACTCTTGGGAAATGTACTGAAAAATTGTGCACAACATGGTTTGATTACTATTTCTTATGCTCCTTATTATTAACACATTCGTGCTATGTTTGGACTAAAAGTAATTGACAGTTGCCAACCATATTTTCATGATCATGCCATCTTAACCCTTCCATCGTTATATATTCTAGAAGTATGTCTCTTTGTAAAAAACAATCCATCACTATTTCCAAAATTGTCTGATACTGTACAACCTAACCGACGCCGACGAGACCATGAACGATTATGCATGCACAGCGCCAGAACTGCTCATTTGGGGAATAGTATAATCTGTATGGCGCCTAAAATTTACAATAAGTTACCAAAACAATTTGAATCCTTGAATTTTAATATGTTCAAGAGTAAAGTTAAAGAAATGTTGATAAAGAAATGCTATTACAATATTAAAGACTACCTTAATGATAATTATATATAAATTATGTAATCTACTACGACATTACTACTCTATTATACTATTTATTATTACTATACAATTCCTATATTATTATTCTAACATATTTTGACATTGTGTAATTTTAATTAATATCAATTTTATATTTGTACGCCTTGCATGGCAAAACATGTTGTTACGTAACCAATACCACCAATACAACTGTTATAGAAAGTAATATTCTGTAGACCACACATGTTTATAGCAAATAAATATATCTTTATCTTTATCTTAAAAAAAAAAACATACCATGACATCACACTTTAATTACTCAGAAAGTTGTGGCAGAGGTGTACAACACTCACATATAACCTGTTATGTTTAGGTCCCATGGTAGGGGGTGAGACTGTCGCCATCCACCGGGCACAATTCCAACTCCGTGCGAGAATTAAACGCGAACATTGTGAGAATTTCTTGACAGTAAGTTCACAAATAACACACTGAATAAGAGTGATTTACTTAACTAACCTAACTTTATACTAAGAAACAGTTGAAAAAGATATGGGACCGGCAGGATTTCAACCTGCGACCTTACTGCGCACCGGGCAGCCGCTTTAGCCATCCAGCTACGGTCGCCTCTTACCAGAACCCTAAATTTCTCAACTGTATGATACGTCATTTCGTGACGTCACGTTCATCCCTTAGTTCCTATCTTAGGTAGGATACAAACCAACATGGCGAAGTTACATTTAGCACAAATGTTGTAAAGAATGAACGCGTACGTTATTTTAACTTCTTAAATTGATTATTTTTATAGCATTTAGCTATGCTTAGCAAATTATACTAAGGTTCAAATCCTGCCGGTCCCATATCTTTTTCAACTGTTTCTTAGTATAATTTGCTAAGCATAGCTAAATGCTATAAAAATAACTAACCTAACTTTACTCTGTACTACTGTATAAGTAGATCGGTCCAAGAATATCTGATAATCTTTTGCTCTAGCCTCAACCCTAGACTGCACTATTATTTGATAGTCAGTAATTTAAAAAAATCTAGTATAGGATGGAGTGTACTAAGTAAATTCATTTTATTAATGAATCATCATAGTTCTTTAATAAAATAACCAAATTGGTAACGCGTAATTAACGATCTTCCAAAACCGCTGTTCTGCGTTTGTGACAAACTGCGAGTCTGGTTGTGTCACAACAATCTCGTTTTAAGTTTTACTATTTTTAATGAATGAAACTTTATTAACAATGTTTTCTTCGCGACCATCTTTGATTAAAAACAGAAATGTAATTAAAACTTATAGTTTATTTTAGTTTTAACACAATTTTATTTATAGGAATGATTCATAGAATAAGAACTTGCATTAAAAAAGCAAGTTAAACCAATATAGTTTCTCTCTAACTTATGGATCTTATAATTTGACAAAAAGGGATAGTCCTATATTCAGACGTTTGGAAATTTCGAAGGTTGTGCGTAGTTTTCATTAAATACATGATAAGAATGTGACAACCAAGTGCTTTTATGAACCTCCCCCTCAGCTCCAGTTTGGAACACTTGACATTTTTAATGCGGTTTCTATGCTTTAAGTCATATTGTCTACGGAATTACATACTGTTATTAGTTCTATATATCTATTTTTGTGTAGACTTAAAATAAAAATTAAAACAAATCTTGTTAATTAAATATTATTTTGTGAGTTTATTTATGTAGAAGTAGTGTTAACTAATAGTAAACTTTTAGAATTTCTATATATGTTATAATAGGTGTAACATATAAAGGAGGTGTTTTAATATATAGGGTAGTTGCGATGCGGGCACGATTATACACGTTAATCAAACATTACAGGCTCAAAAGTCGGAATCGTACAACAGGTTAAGTCATAACAGTTATCTAACATAAATAAAAAAATAAAAAAAAATGCCTGTAAGACATTGCTTTTTAGCGATAAGGCTGCCCATTGTACATGTCTTATTGTTAAATTATGTTCTATACAGTGTCTTATTTTTTGGTGTGCAATAAAGTTTATTCTATCTATTATTTCCGACGACCGGATAGCGGAGTGGGTAGTGTACCTGCCTGCGACGCCGGGTTCGATTCCCACATAAGACAAATCTTTGTGTGCATGAACATGGGGGTTTTTCTTAGTCTGGATGTTTCTATGTATAATAAGTATGTATTTACGAAAGAAAAGTATATATGTATTAGTATCAGTTATTCTAGTACCCATAGTACAAGCTCTGCTTAGTTTGGGACTAGATAGCGTTGTGTGTGAGTTGAGAAATATTTATATTTATTTTATATTATTAAAAAAATATGGGCATTAACAGACACAACAAAAATAATCAACCATAAAATTTAAAATGAACTCAAATTGAAGCAATATTTTTTTTCAATCTTCCACAATTTCCTTGCGTACACACGGCTACGCAAGCTGTCCTTCCCTGTATAGGATGGTCTGACATTGTATAGGCTTTCCGTGCAATTTTCCAGCTTATACAGGAAATGTATAGCTTAATGTGTTTTCGTGTGTACAGTGGGCCAAGCAATTAGGTATGCAGGGCAAAAACTTCTACGCCATTGTGAAAACTGACTACAGTAGATATGTAGGTGTGAATTACATATTTAATAAGTGGAATATACCCACTATTTAGATATGTAACTCACTTATCCATAACTGGTGTAGTAAGTATTTACAATGACTTTGAAGTTTAAGCGCTGCATACCTAACTCGTTGGCCCACTGTACATGCGTCACTGTCTTGAAAATACAAAGGGCATGTTTTAGTTAGTATTCTTTTCAAAAACCTTTGGAATGGCACGCATTGTGAAAAAGGAAAAATATTGTATTCGTTTTACAAAAACCTTTGTAATGGCACGCATTTTGAAAAAGGAATAATGAATCGCCTGTCGATGGCCCCGGTTTTGCGATCGCCTTACTTTATAATTTGACCTTTATGGGTAGACTCCCGAGCGCCGTGTTTTCATACTAACGTAATATGGGTTTAACTTTAATATTGTTAAGTTTTTCCTATTTCTAAAGACAAATCATATCATTGTCTGCACGTGTGGTGTAGTGGTTTAAGCGGTCGCCTCGCCGCTCTCCACTGCACTGGTGTTGTGGGTTCGATCCCCACATGGGACAAATCTTTGTGTAATTCGCAAAGATTTGTTCTGAGACTGGGTGTGCTTGTGTGAGTGAATGTGTGTATTTGGCCTTGTCATTGGGACCATTGGATAGTGTAATTGCTTCTGGCGTTCTATCTAATGTAAAAAATCCAAATTTAATTTATTTTTAATTTAAATGTTTGTTCGCCAATTTTGTCATGATTATTAATAATTAATTGAGTTAGATTCTCGGATCGGACTAAGTGTTATAAGATGCACGTGTGGTGTGGTGGTTTAAGCGGTCGCCTCGCCGGTCTCCACTGCACTGGTGTTGTGGGTTCGATCCCCACATGTGACAAATCTTTGTGTGATTCGCAATGATTTGTTCTGAGACTGGGTGTGCTTGTGTGAGTGAATGTGTATATTTGGCTTTGTCATTGGGACCATTGGATAGTGTAATTACTTCTGGCGTTCTATCTAATGTAAAAATTAAAAAAAAAAAGATAACTTTCCTTTTGAAAATTCACAATAGCAGCATAGGTAGAGTTAGAATTGTGCCCGGTGGATGGCATGCTTTTCCATGGGACCTAACATAACAGGTGAAAAGTGGGTGTTGTACACCTCTGCTACACCCTTCTGGGTTATATAGGTGATTATGTTATGCTATGTAATATTAAAGTTAAAGTCATATTATTTTTGTATGGCAAACAGCTAAGCAATTGCTGTTTTCCAATTCTCCCTTCAGACGCTTATTTACTGATGAAAAGTATTTCATCTTTACCAGGCTGTTATTAATATTGTCGCTTGATTGCTACCATTATCATATATATGTATATATATAAAATAATAATATCTATTATAGTTAATAACCACTTAAATTTCATACATTTATAAGTCAATTCCCTAAAGTAACACAGCAAAACTCGGCGACATCCTACTACAAACGAATAAATAACTATAAAAACAAAGAGCCAAAAGGCCTCAATATCAATCCCAACTACGCTTGACCGGATTTGTTATTCGATTTGGAAATTTCCTAGTTATTTGGGGTTGTGTTGTGACTTGAGGATTGCGGATTCGCCATCGTTTGCTTTGATCTATTTTAGATTGAAGCCCAATATGATAACTGTAAAAGTTTTTGAGAGGTTTGAGTGTTTATTATACAATCAATAACGCTCATCTAGGTCATCTCACCAGTGTTGTGTCAGAGTTTCTCACCAGCTCTTCTCATGGTGCAATACCCATCGGAGCTGGTACTTGAATTGATTTTAATTCAAATCTCTAAGTTGAATTAAAGTCAATCTAAGCTCCGGTGTCAAATCATGTTATTACAATAAGTATTATAATTTAGTTAGCTAAGTTTTATTTGAATTTTATATTTTTTGTATTTTGATGTTTGTTTTGACGTGTTCAAGCGCCCCTTGGGGCCCATGGAAATAAATGATTTGATTTGATTTGATCGTACGCTCATCTTAACCTAAACAAAATAGGAGAAATATAGGTGCTATATACCTCCGCGACTCTTTTCTTGGCAATATAGGCGTGGTGTTGTGTTATAATATAATAGTTAACTTCATAGAAAGAAAAACTAAAAATAGCTCCAGTCAGTTCTTCATTAGTGCCAAAAGTCGATAGCATCCGACAAGGGAGCTTCCATTGAAAAGCTTTTCCATTAAAAGCGTTGCTTTATTGAATACAGAGTCGCGTCCATTGCGAAGATATTTCTGTTTAAAGAACTTCTATTAATCAATTTAACGGAAATAGAAATAAATAGGGCACGTACAATTCTAATATAAATAGTACAATTATTCTCAGATACGTGTTTCCTTGGTCCTATTGTAAACAAGCTTGTGTTGATTGGCAACAACTTACCATTTTTATTGTCGGCGTCGTGTAAAAATTATATCCTATAACACGACATTTATGTTAGATTCCTTTATAATATTATATAGAAAATGTCTGCATGTCTGTTAAGCCTTCACGCCTAAACCATTGATCCAGTTCTGATGAAAATTGATATGGAGAAAATGGACATAGTTAAACACCGCAGCTGAAAAAGCATACGAGTGCGAGATAGATTTTGTCACGTATTTATCCTGTTTCCCCACACAGAACAGACTTACTTTCCAATACAATATAAGGAATCTAGAATCTTGAATAAATGAGACGATAAATTGAGGACACCTGCGGCATATGTTATCCGATCCCGTCATTCAATTCCGACTCCAACATATACAAAGAATATACAAAGGCAGATTCCAACACACAGGCCAAATGGACAATCAAATAAAAACAAACTATACTATCTGATAGTTGAAGGCAATTCTTACAAATGCAATCAGCCAACATTTTATGAGCTCCTTCCGAAGTATCAAAAGGGTCACTACTAATTTGGTCCAATAGCTGTGCAAACATCGGTGGTCCACCAACGTTTGTACAGCTACTGGACCAAATTAAATTAACTACAATCTTCAGCTGCCTCGTTGGTCTAGTGGTAAGCGTATGTGCCTCAAACCGCGAGGTCTCGAGTTCGATTTCCGGGTCGGACAAAGTGTTATTTGTGAACTTTCCGTCAGGAAATTCTAAATAGCAGCATGGAGCTATAATTGAGCCCAGTGGATGGCAAGTCGACCCTCTATCCTAAACATATCATGTGGGTGTTGTACACCTCTGCCACACCCTTCTGGGTAATATGGGCGTGATGTTATGTTATGTTACAACCTTCAATAAATTTACAACAAGTTAATCTAGTTGTTTACTCTCTTTATCAGCTGTAAATTAAGTTTATTGTTGTCTAAGCTTTCAAAGTGCTTAAGATCTAAGTTAGTGCCTGAATTGAATCATGTTTAGTAAGTTACGGAGAGTTTGTTCGCTAATGTTAGTTTATAGTTGCAGTATATCAGAGTTATTTTATAAAACAACCATTCTGTACATTCAAATTTATACAAACGTAATCATATTGTCTGCACGTGTGGTGTGGTTTAAGCGGTCGCCTCGCCGCTCTCTATTGCAGTGGTGTTGTGAGTTCGATCCCCACATGGGACAAATCTTTGTGTGATTAGCAAAGATGTGTTCTGAGACTGGGTGTGCTTGAGTGAGTGAATGTGTGTATTTGGCCTTGTCATTGGGACCATTGGATAGTATAATTGCTTCTGCTGTTCTGTCTTATGTAAAAAATCCAGATTTACCTTTATCTTTATATCTATCGAAATGCTGGCTTATATTTCGGACAGCGAGTTAGTATCGCAATACAACGCGGTAATGCTGCCAGCATTTTGGGTACGAGGTCTTCTGACAGTGACTTATTAAGTTTAGATTAAGTTATTAGACGAGTTTAATTTAAGATCCAATATGTGTATTTTTTTGTAAATAAAGTCATCATTCTATACATTCAGTATATAATATTAAACCTAAAGTAATTCATACTCCAGATGACACATATTAAGATCAGAATATATCTAAAAGTGTATCTTATTATATAAGATAGGATCTAAGAAAATATAAGTAACGTTATCTATATAAAGAGGATTTTAATACACGTGTCAAATAAAAATTGTAAGGAAAAATAAGGATTTCATAAAAGAGAAAATTGTAAAACATTCTTGTCTAAGTTCCACAACCCCTATTTGGTAAATCCCTCAAAGGTCAGGATTAGAGTAGTGCCTATGCTATGTGCAAGAATTTAAACCCTCACGTCTGAAAATGTTTACGATAATTTCGCCAAAGAGTATTTTTTGATGGATGGCGGAGTGGGTAGTGTACCTGCCTGTGACGCCGAGGTCGTGGGTTCGATTCCCATTTAAGACAAATCTTTGTGTGCATGAACATGGGGGTTCGTCTTAGTCTGGGTGTTTCTATGTATAATAAGTATGTAATGATTTTAAACTATCACGATTTGTACACATAATTATATATTATAGACACGGGTCTTAATCGCGTAAATATTTTTAAGGTATAAATACCTCCTTGCTCGACTGTTTCGATCGAGTCACACCGATCGTGGTCACGAGCTAACTGGTGAAGGCTCAGCGTCGTCTCCGTGAACAGTCAGTAAGCAGGCAACATAACTCTTCACAAACGGACACAGTTATTAATTTGTCGGGCGCGCCTATTGATAACGTCACTCAGAATATTCTGGCTAAAGGGTTAAATTACGCCGTAATACCTAAACAAATTCCGTATGAGGGCGTCATAAGTAGCATCGAGGAGGTGATAACGCGCAACAAGTTACCGTCTAACGACGCGGATACACTTAGACAGGATGTTGCCGTTATCTTACGAAAATCAAAGCTGCCGAACCCAAATATCACTACGGAAGAGCGTCACGCACTAAAATCCTTACGTGACAACACGGATATTTTAGTGCTTAAAGCTGATAAGGGGAACGCCACCGTAGTGATGAATATTTGTGATTATGACAGTAAAATACGGGAATTGCTGAGCGATACATCTGTTTACAAGCCAGTGTCATATAACCCAACGGCTAGAGTGACAAAACGAATCCGTGCACTAGTCAAGGACCATGTAGACATGTTTACGGAAGATGTTTACAACCGGCTATTTAGACCCAAGATCGTACAGCCACCTAAACTTTATGGTTTGCCAAAGGTTCACAAGGTTAACGTGCCACTGCGTCCGATCGTAAGTCAAATAAGCTCACCTACTTACGATCTCGCGAAACACATCGCTTCAGTACTGCAACCATTAGTAGGTAAAACTGCATCTTTCGTGAAGGACTCTCGTCATTTCGTTGACATACTCAAGAACGTGAGAGTGGAACCGGATGAAGTGATGGTGAGTTTTGACGTGGAGTCACTGTTCACTAATGTTCCCATTCAGGACTGTCTTGAAGTCGTCGAGAGGAAGTTAAGCGATAACGATCTGCCTAATGAATATGTTGTTCTACTTAAAAACTGTTTGGATGGTAACTACTTCTTACACCGTGGACAATATTACCTCCAGATCGACGGGGTGGCCATGGGTAGCCCAGTAGCACCGGTAATGGCCAACATCTGGATGGAGTACTTCGAGGAAGCCATAGACAAGCAGACCTTTCAGGTAAAGCTCTGGAAGAGGTATGTCGACGACGTGTACTGCATTATGAAGGGAAACAAACAGGAAGTAGAACATCTATCTAACCACCTGAATGCCATTCACCCGAACATTAGATTTACCTATGAAATGGAATCTGGCAGGTCGTTGGCCTTTCTTGACGTGAAAATTATGGTGAGAGAAGATGGTACCTTGGGCCACACTGTGTATCGAAAACCTACGCACACAGACAGGTATCTAAACGCCCAGTCGCACCACCACCCGCGTCAGCTACAATCCGTTGTTGCGTCACTAACTAACAGAGCCTATGACCTTTGTGACCCTGAACATTTGGAATGTGAGCTCACACATGTTCAGGAGGTACTCGAGCGCAACGGATTCAGGAGCGTCGTGAAACGTCCAAAGAGAAAAGAACGTCAGCCCGGGGTAAACAGAGCGCCAGCTTTCATGCCATACCTAAAAGGAGTGACGGACAAAATTGGAACAGTACTTAACAGGTACTCCATCAAGACTGTATATAGTCCGCTCTCCAAAGTAGCGAATCACCTGCGAACCCCGAAAGATGTCATTCCTCTACAGACACCCGGTGTGTATAAAGTGGATTGCAGTTGTGGTAGCTCCTATATCGGACAGACCAAAAGATCAATCGCACAACGGGTCAAGGAGCATATCACGGCTGTTAAAAACCGTCAGATCCACAAGTCGGCTATTGCGGAACATTTGTTGGAGTCAGGGACCAACCACTGGATCGAACTACATAAACCACAGGTTCTATCTACTGAGCGTCACTATTACTCCAGAATAGTACGTGAAGCGGTTGAAATCAAAAAATACAAAAATTTCAACCGCGAAGATGGATACCGACTCTCCACAGCCTGGAACCCTGTCATCGCCAAATGCAATCGTTGCCGTAATGATACGCATCAGTCTAAAGACGTCGTCAGTATTGTGTGCAGAAATACCGACAATGTGGACAAAAATAAAAATTGTGACGACCAAGTGAGGGTAGTGAACAAAACCCTCGCTTCACGGAGACGACGCTGAGCCTTCACCAGTTAGCTCGTGACCACGATCGGTGTGACTCGATCGAAACAGTCGAGCAAGGAGGTATTTATACCTTAAAAATATTTACGCGATTAAGACCCGTGTCTATAATATATAATTAATAAGTATGTATTTACAAAAGAAAAGTATATATGTATTAGTATCAGTTATTCTAGTACCCATAGTACAAGCTCTGCTTAGTTTGGGAGTAGATGGCGTTGTGTGTGAGTTGTGGAACATTTATTTATTTATATAATACTAGCTTTCGCTCGCGACTTCGTCTGGTTGTTATTTTGGGCTAACGCTAACTTCAACCCGCGACTTCATTTATATAGGTAAGTAAGTTAAATCGAACGATGTAAAGGGCAATTTTGTTTAAAATTAAATACTTTTGATGAATAACGTATTTATTTGGATAAGGATTAATATCATGTTTATAAAAACACCTTCGCAAATAATGCATTTTTTAGAACAAATTTGGTTGCCATAAATAAGGTTATAGTTAGCTAATCTTAAAAGATAGACATATGCTGTCGCAAACTTTTTACAGAACTTTAAAAGGGGAACAATTCTGTTATACATGATTTTTGTGAAACTTAACCGTTTACACAGCGCACGCAGCGGAAGCTCTCAATACGAAAAAAATCCCTCGATTTTGAAAAAAAATTATTGGTGCTCTACTCCTAATGGTCTTAGCGTGATATATAACCATTTGCCTTTTTCGATGACTAGGCTATCTAACACTTTTCAAATCGGACCAGAAGTTCCTGAGATTAGCGCGTTCAAGCAAACAAACAAACTCTTCAGCTGTGTTTTTTTACGTATGTGTATGTGTAACTGTATTTTTTTTTTATGTATGTTAACTTTCGACTGGACGAAGTGATTTTAATGATTCTTTTTTTATTTGAAAGCTGGTGCTTTCCGTGTGGTCCCATTTCAATTTGATCCAGTTCTGACAATGTAATGCTTTACTAAAGCTTGCATGAAAT
Organism: Hypena proboscidalis; assembly: GCA_905147285.1. Classification (NCBI taxonomy): domain Eukaryota; kingdom Metazoa; phylum Arthropoda; class Insecta; order Lepidoptera; family Erebidae; genus Hypena; species Hypena proboscidalis. Next base: position 18,293,798 of record LR990130.1, on the reverse strand, counting down.
ATGTACAGTGGGCCAAGCAGTTAGGTATGCAGGGCAAAATCTACTACGCCATAGTGAAAACTGAATACAATAGATATACATGTGTGAATTACATATTGAATAAGTGTAATATACTCACCATTCAGATATGTAAATCATTTCTCTCTAAGTGGCGTATTAAGTATTTACGATGACTTTAAAGTTTTTGCCCTGCATAGCTAGCTCGTTGGCCCACTGTACAATGTTCTCACAATATTTTTATAATGTATGTAATGTGTTATGTTTATGTCTAAAAGTTCGGAAAAAAAAGCGCACTAGCTTTGTGTAATGTAATCTACTTTATAATTTGTTAACTTCTAGGATTAATTTACACTAGATTTGTTACGTTTGATGTTTATTTTTATGCAATAAAGATCTTTAAAAACAAAAAAAAGGTCTGACAATAGTAACCATGAGAAAACCATATAAGTCTAAAATTATTGTTATTGAAGTCGGTTTTTTTTTATAAATATTATTTATCATACGTTAAAAAAAATATGAGATTGTATAACAACTAACTATTAATTTTACCACACTTTTCTCACTCGACCTTCCAAACTTTCGTCTGTAACTTTTCCGTTGGCAAAACAACTTACATCATCCGTCATATCTACAAGAGACGTCATATCGAAGAGAAAATTGTTTACTGGCTTGGTCCTTGACAGGCGACGGGCTATCCATCATCAAAGGACATAAGAAGGAAAAACTATCCGTAAACAAAACAAGGATAGCCCTTGGATTCTCGGCACGAGAAAACATTGATGTTTGTTTGGAATAGTAGATCGTTTTAGGACTCTGACAGATTTCATCTTTTTTTTAAGGTTGGCTGTTGATCGGTTGACCGGGAAAATATTTTGGGAATTCATATTCATTTATTTCGTAAACTATTATAACATAGTATTTGAAATTGTCAATCAAAAAGTACAAACATAACTTTAACTAAATACATGAAGCTGAGAAACGATAATCTAATCCCAAGCATTATTATCATCCATATAATCTCTAATGGAATAAAAGCCCTTCGAACACAGTTTTCGTCTTATTATAGATTTAAATTTATTGAAACTTTGAATTTCCCGAATTTTGCTCGGGATTTTATTATAAAATCGCACACATTGACCTCTAAATGTTTTTTTTATTTTCTGGAGCCTAGTGGCAGGTAAAACTAATTTATGCTTGTTCCTTGTATTTAAATTATGTATATCGCTTTTTTTTTTTAATTCTAAAATATTCTTATGTACATAAATAAGGTTTTCATAAACATATTGACTCGCCACTGTCAAGATACCGATTTCATTAAATGGTACCAATATCATTGATGTGCCAACACAAATAGCCCGTATAACTAGGTAGAAATATATAAAACTGTAATTTTTGTTTATTTAATTCAGCTTATTTATGGAATTTTTGAGCGGTTGGCGTAGTGGTTAAATCAGACGCCTCGCTACTTTCAACTGCGCTGGTGTTGAGGGTTAGATCACAGTATTTATTCCTAGTGCAGGCGTCGTTTTTATAAATATAAAAATAATAAAAAAAACTACTTTTCAGATTTTTATAACATTATTTATCGTCACGGTCCAACCTATAGGAACGCAGATGTTATATTTAACACGAATAATAATGCGTGGTGGCTATAGTTACCTAGTACTTTTCACCTAGGAATATCATGGTCAACGCAGATGTTGTTTATTACCCGTAATAATGCGGGGCAGCTAGTTACCTAGTACTTTTCATCCAAGAAAATTTGTTTAATACATACATAACATCATGCCAATATTACCCAGAAGGGTGTGGCAGAGGTGTACAAATTCAAATTCAAATCATTTATTTTCATAGGCCCCAGGAGGCGCTTGAACACGTCAAAACATTACAAAAAATGATATAAAAATTAATCATAAATAATACTAAATTATACTAATTACAATGATTTGAATAACCGGCTTAGATTAATTTTAATCAATCTGTTTAGAATCAAATTAAAATCATACAACATTTACACCTATTATGTTTAGGTCTTATGAGATAGGGGGTGAGCTTATCGCCATCCACCGGGCAAAATTCCATTTCCGTGCTGCTATTGTGAATTTCCCGACAGAAAGTTCACAAATCACACTTTGCCTGACCCGGGCATCGAACCCGCGACCTCGTAGTGAGATGCGATTCACTGACCACTAGACAATTAAGGCAATTTTAATATTTGGTCATTATATAACAAGCAAGAAATTAAAAACCTTTATGTTACAAAAGTCCTTGAAATATAAATATCTGAACTAATAATAATCTTTCAATACATTATAAATAGATGGGCGTAGAAGGTTATTACGACGAACCTTGGTAGCTGCTGTGAAGAACTCGCTAAGCAAGAGAAATATGTAACATTGTATCTATCTACCCCCACGGATAAAGGCATGATTTTAAAAACGTCTTACAGAATATGATTTTATACAATCCCTAGGAATAGTATACCTATACTTCATACAACGAAAAGAGATAAATTTCATGATATACAATTATAAACCCAATTCACAGGCCATAAAGTTTAATTTCTATTGCAATTAAGATTGTTTAGGCCATTTTTAACAGTTTTTATTATACGAAAATCAACTTAAAATATAACGCTATAGAATTTATATTCGTGTGATTTGTAATAACATAAATTTATCTTGTTTCGTAGGCTTTAGTATAGAATACCGTATACCGTATACCGTTAATATCACTAGCTAAAGACATTCTCGTCACTAGACGCAGCGTATACGGCTACTGATCGTAAGAGACCCCGGGTACGATTCCCGTAGCGAGCGAATGTAGTACATGGCATATTTCCGTCAGAAAATTTACAGTACGTTTTAAAAAACGTAGAGCTAAAATACAAGAAAAGAGAGTAAAATAAACAAAAGATACAACTCATATTACATTTTATTTTTTAAGTAAAGAAGAAGTTCTAAAAGAAAAGCGAACAATAATTCAAGATGTTGAAATGTCACGAGTCGTCGCTCGCTCACAAAATGGAAAAACTTAAAACCAGCTTTTAGCTAAGAATTGTACTACGTGGACGTAGCGTATTTGTGTTATACAAAAAGGCTACATCCACGTAGTTTTGTGTACATAGAAAGAATAGAAAAACGTGTATTATATCATCTATTCATGAAAATCAACTGCTGACGTGAGCCTACCTAAAGCATCGAGATATTATTAAAGGCAAGCTCATTATTACTAAAAGCTCTATATAACTAGATCTCTTTATAACTGTAACTGGCTTCTAACCATGGCTCTACGTAAATGGAGGCTCTGGAAATCCGCTCGAGTATGAAGAAAAAAAAAGCATATAATAAAAAAAACCTTTGAGACTGAAATTGGTTATTTTTTACTAAATATTAGATATCACGTGGTATTTGCCATGTATAATTTATCGTGAACAAAAAGATTTCAACATCTCTGAAATATCGAATAAAACAAACATACATGAAAAATATCCAGTGATATCTAAAATATCGTAAAAAAAATCTTAAGAACAGTCTAAAAACACGTAGAAACACTTTTCTATAAGTGATTGATTTTAGAGTTTCCTTTTTTTAATACTTCTGAATGGTTTCTATCTGGCTTTGATCGTGTCGTCATATTGTTCTGATTCTAAATAATAATTATACAGAGAGTTTCCTCAGACAAAGTTATATTTTTAGGTTTTACACTTTGAGTTTTTAAAAGCTATGTCTGAAATAAGTCTTCTTGTGTGCTTAGACTTGGTAACAATGTATATTTAATATGATAATTAGCCCTTGGAGAGCTTTAGAACGGAACATAAAAAATGTTCTGACTTCATTTATTTTTGTTATTAGGACATCTTCAATTTTTAATGTTTGATTGTTAAAACGATTTTATTTACGTATTATTATTCAAATGGTTTATTTGTAAAAAAGTGAACTGACTATCAAAACAGTGTAAGCAAAACCTAGTAATTCAGTTTGGTTGCTATAGCGTTCAGAATCGTCCAAGCCAACATGCTTCACAATCGGATTTAACGAGCGCACAGCAAACAAATCATGTACACAATAGTCAGAACTAGCTCCGAAACTTGGTTTATTTTCTCAAAACCTCGCAATAACCTATTCAGTGTTCTATTTTTAACACTCGGTGTTTTTAATGTTGTTTTGCTCTTAATTTAATCAAAAAAGTTCACTTGCTTGCTTATGATATAATTTATTGTAGAAACTTTGTTGGATTGTGATGAAGCTATATTTCTGTGTATTATAGTTTTTAAGAGTTCTGTTTGTTTGCGAAATAAATAAAAATAAAATAAATATAAAAAAAAGATCAGCAAAACATTCGTCACATTTCAAGTATATAAAGAAAGAAAGTAAGATATTAACTTGCATTACGACTAACAAAATAACATAACATAATATAAACACGAGCAATAAAATAATGAACAGAAATATAAATAGTGACAGTATTAAAATACTAGCCATAATGACAAATAGGACAGAAGTCAGCATATTGTCAATGACTTGAAAAGTCCCTGACACTGATTTTCAGCTATGTCCCTTTGAGAGAAACGCGCATTTTTGTAAATAATATATATGTATTAAAACTGTTTGCATACTTATTTTGTTATTTGTTTATTATCATTAATAATAGTACAGAATATTGACATTGTAAATAATTTTTGACTTTGCTTTAGAAAAATCCAATTTAATATTTCACGCCATTCATTTTGATTTAGTTAATCTTAAGTATTAAATTACTAAACAAATGTAGCCAACCGATTTCTATTACGTTCGGAATTGTCCAAGCTAACATATACAATCACAGCAAACAAATCGTTGTATGTACACTATAGTTACTCGTAGTACTAGCTTCAAAACTTGCTCTATTTTTTTTAAAAACCTTCCAGAAAGTTTTCGTATTAATTTAGTGTAAAGCGAAAACTGTCAGCTACTCGACGTTCAAGGCGACATATTGTGAATGGAAAAACTATTTCTGAAGTTGCGTATTATTTTAACAATCTAGCGTTGAAGACCGTAGTTTGCAAGCATATTGCTAGCATTATTTATTCACACATTCATTATTACTAGTTGTATTTTAAATGTTATTTAAATGGTAGCTAAAATTAAAAATAATTGATTTTAAATTAAATTAACACCCATCTTGAATACGTTGGCTGCATGATCGATGCTTTTGAATTTTGCACCAAATTTAGATAAAATTAAAAAAGTATTTTGTGGTAAACTTAGTTTCCGCAACTAAACGGAATACTGTACAAAAGGTTTAACATGCGTAATACCACAAATCAGCTGGTGTAAATATGTATAAAAGAGATAATAAACATAATGTATTTAAAAAAACCTCTACTTAGTAAAACCTCATTGGATAAAAGCGACAAAGGTAAGCGTTTCCGCTTGTAACCTTCACGATTGTTTAAACAATAAGCCTCCAGGTATTTTTATTACGGTTTTGGGGGTTCTGTACCTGAAACTTAGGTGAAGGCTTAGGAAAATATTACAGAATCATCCTCTTTAAATATTTGCGTTTTAAAGTGAAAGTATCAGATTTTTTAACTTTGCTGTAGGCAAACTGCGAGAAATTACGAGACAAAAAACATTTTGGAAAAAAGCCAGTAGTTTATAAGATTGAGTTTTGAGTTGTTTGTTTATTTTTAATTTATACCCAAACCGTGCACTAAAACCACCTGATATGGATACGCGTACCTCATCTACCTCAAGGCTATCAGGCGTTTTAGTTCCTGGATTGGGTAAGCTTATGTTTTATTCTGTTAACAGATTTAGCTTTATTTATTTCTAGCTTCGTCACACGGCTCTGCAGCGATTACTTTGTGAACATGTAGCTTTTCTAATGGTGCAAGATTATTTTTATATAATATATATATATAACTTTATTAGCAGCCCTGTATCTTATACATGTCCTACTGGTTGGCTCGGGCCTCTTCTCATGATGAGAAAGCTTAGACTCCACCACGCTGTCATGATAACATGATTTTATCTTACAATTAAATACCTATACCCAACCCTCAAATGTATTTATTTTCAACTAAAATTGACACAGATGAAAATAGCTCATTGATTCCCTGTAAAAGGCCACACAGCAGGTGACACGTTCTAGTGACAGGACGGACGGTAAGCGGATTATGGACGTTCGTCGCTTCTCTGAAATGGACAACTACTACTGGTCACGGTTATAGTCAATGTGATGATAGTTTTTTTAACCGACTTCTAAAAAAGGAGGAGGTTCTTAATTCGATTCGTATATATGTTGCTTTTTTTTTTATGTTTGTTCACGGATATCTCCGTCGTTTATGAACTGATTTTGATGATTCTTTTTTTGTTGGACAGGAGATGATTTCAAAAGGGTTCCATCGTCAGCATGTCGTGATCTGATGATGAGATCTCAGAGAAATCGAGGGCAACCCTCGAATTTTATAGGCAAATGTAATGTTTTTAGTGTGTTTTTCAAAGCTGCACCAGTATTTACGTATTTTTATGTGGATGAGCTGATGATGGAAGGTCAACTCCTCAATGGTTAGGAGTTAAAGGATAATTCTTTCACTACTGTACACATATTCAGACTGCTAGTTATGATGTCAAGTGAGCTGTTGGAACAGAGATATTTCAAAGGTGGTCCCATTGTCAGCATGTCATGATCTGATGGTGGGATCCCAGAGAAATCGGGGGCAACCCTCATATTTTATTAATCGAGGCCAGGATTTACGCTTGGTCGCAATAATTTTATGTGGTTGAGCTGATGATGGAAGGTCAACTCCTCAATAGTTAGGAGTTAAAGGATAATTCTTTCACTACTGTACGCGTATTCCTACTGCTAGTTATTGTGTCAAATGAGCTGATGATGGAAGGTCGTGACCCTCAATAGTCAGGCGAAAGGATTTAATTCTTGTCAATTATTAATAAGTTTTCCGTCTCAAGTAACCGTCGCGTCGTCTCCTCATTCGAGCAACATTCTTGCTCGGTCTACCCATCACTTAAAATCGTAAAATAAAATAATTTTTAACAAAAAAAAAACCGACTTCAAAAAGTAGGTAAACTAAAAAGCAAAAAATAAATTTACTTCGCACAAAATAATACGTTTTTTCATTTAGTTAAATAGAAATTATTAAAAATTTATTTTATAATTCTGAAGTCGGTGCCAAGTAAACAATTAATAACTCTGTATAGATAATATCAATCTTTCTAACAACTTTGTGGGTTGTGGAAAGAAACCCAACAAAGTTTTTTGGATAAAATATATTTTTATTAAAAACACTTACATCAGAAGGAAGAAAAATTATGAAGTATGTGTGACAGTACGAAATATGAAATATGAAAAACAAAACATTTTGAAAGTATAAAAAGTTTTTATGTGAAGCGCCACATCAGCCCCCCCTGTAGACTCTAACTAGAGTCGAAACCTAACAGGTAGTTTAACCACTCGACCAGACCGTGTTGTCTTAGGTGTAGAGACAGCAGGAGAGATATTACTACTGACAGGTGAACTTACCTCTGTTTCAGTAGTGCCGTCAGATGAGGTATGAAGCAACTCGGAGTTGATGATGTGTGCGGGCTTAAGTCTATCTATACTTACATTAACTGGCTTGTTGTTGAAGTTAATTTTGAAAAATTTATCATGTCGCTCTAAAACCTGCCATGGCCCAGTGTATGGGGGCTGTAGCGAACGTCTAACTGCATCCTGTCTTAAAAATACATGAGATGCTGTTGACAACTCTTTGAAAATGAAAACTTTGTGATCACCGTGACGTTGAACGGGAAATGATTGAAATGATTGCATATGAGAACGAAGTCTATGTACGAAATCGGTGTAATCGATAGGGTCTTTGTTAATTTCAAAGAAATCGCCGGGCATTCGAAGATTCTCACCGTAAAGTAACTCGGCGGAGGAAGATGTTACATCTTCTTTCCACGAAGTACGCATACCCAAGAGCACCAGCGGCAAAATTTCTACCCAATCCTCCGTGGAATGACACATAATAGCAGCTTTTAGTTGTCTATGCATACGTTCTACTATTCCATTGGCGGAAGGATTATAGGCAGTCGTGGTAATGTGATGAGTACCAGTCATTTTAGCTAAGCGAGTAAAAATGTCGGAAATAAACTGACGACCTCTGTCTGACGTAACTTGTTCTGGACACCCAAATCTAGATATCCAGCCAGAAATAAATGCATGACAGACAGTTTCAGCTTTAATATCGGGGATGGGAATAACCTCAGGCCAACGTGTAAAGCGATCAATCGCTGTAAAGCAATACTGAAAACCATGTGATGGTGGTAATGGGCCGATTAAATCGATATGTACATGTGAAAATCGCTGACTCGGTGGAGAAAATGAACTGATGGGCGAATGAACATGACGTTAGACCTTAGACTTTTGACATTCTATGCACGATTGAACCCAATTACGACAATCTTTGCGAATATTGGGCCAAACAAAGCGTTGAGTGATGAGTCTAGTTGTAGCTGCACCACCGGGGTGGCTCAGACCATGAATTGAGTTAAAAATTTTACGGCGAAATTGTGGCGTAATGTATGGTCGAGCGATTGTACCTGATATGTCGCAGTACAAGGGATTTGTAGTGCCCGGCAGTGTAATTTTCTTCAAATGCAGAGATGAACCAGTTTTTAATTAACTTTTTAGTTCATTGTCTGTATTTTGAGACACAGATAAGCTGTCGTAATCAATGAATTGAAGTTCATCAACAGACCTAGATAATGTGTCCGCGACGACATTGTTTGTGCCCGATATATGTCGTATATCGGTTGAAAATTGACCAATAAAATCTAAATATCTGAATTGACGCGGGGAAAACGTATCAGAAGATTTAGTAAAAGCAAAAGTAATTGGTTTGTGGTCTGTAAAAATAACAAATGGTTTACATTCAAGAAAATGTCGAAAATATTTTACAGCCTCGTATACGGCTAGCAACTCCCTGTCATACGGACTGTACTTCTTTTGACTAGGAGAAAGTTTCCTAGAAAAGAAACCTAAAGGTTCCCAAGAATCGTTGTGTCGCTGCTGAACTACTGCACCTATAGCGATGTCAGAAGCGTCAGTAACTAAAGATAACTCAGCATTGGGCCGAGGATGCGCGAGCAATGTAGCATTAGCTAATTGTTGTTTACAGAGTTGGAAAGCTGTTTCAAGAGAGCTATTCCACTCGATAATAGTTGAAGGTTTAATGTTAGAACCCGCAAGAAGTGCATTAAGAGGTAGCTGAGCAGTAGAAGCATGTGGAATGAATCTATGATAAAAATTGAGCATGCCTAAAAACCGTCTCAGCTCTTTAATAGTTTTTGGTGGGGAACAATCTAAAATAGCGCTAACTTTCTCCGTCAAAGGCTTTGTTCCTTGACTAGAAATAGAATAACCCAAAAATGTAACTTCAGGCTTCCCAAATACGCACTTTGCAGTGTTAATGAGAACTCCATGTTGTTTTAAACGATTGAAAACAATTTGGAGGTGTTCTAGGTGCTGTTTTTCAAAATTACTACTTATTAAAATATCGTCGATGAATGGATATGCGAAATCTAAGCCACGGAGTATTTCATCGATAAAGCGTTGGAATGTTTGAGCTGCATTCCTTAAGCCAAAACTCATGTACACAAACTCAAACATTCCAAAGGGTGTTGTGATCGCAGTTTTAGGAATATCGTCAGGTGCGACTGGAATAAAATGGAATGCGCGAACTAAATCAATTGTTGAAAATATGGAGCAATGATGTAGATTATGAGTAAAATCAGCAATGTTCCTTACCGGGTACCGATCAGGAATGGTGCGCGAATTCAGACGACGATAGTCACCGCACGGTCGCCATCCGCCTGTCTTTTTCGGCACCATATGCAGCGGGGAACTCCAACAACTCTCCGAAGGACGTATAATACCTGCACGAAGCATGTAGTCGAACTCCTGCTTAGCCAGCTTTAGACGATCAGCGTCTAAGCGTCTGGGTCTAGAAAACACGGGCGGGCCTGGAGTTGTGCGAATATGATGCAAAGTTTGATGTTTAGTAACAGGCTGTGTAACATCCCCTTCAGGTCTCGTTAGTTCGGGAAACTGAAGGAGTAGTTGGTGAAATGGCGAATTACCTGAAACTGTTTTAATGGGATGAACAGACGAGGTGTTGATGGCTGACACTGCACATATTTTTAATTTAGTAATATTATCTAGCAAACATTTATTACGAACATCTACTAAAAGTGAGTATCGATGCAAAAAGTCGACACCGATAATTGGTTTGGTCACATTTGCTATTATAAAACGCCATATAAAATCTCGTCGTAACCCTAAATTTAATTTTAAACTAACTAAACCGTATGTAGCTATAGATGAGCCGTTTGCAGCAAAAAGTTCGTAATCACTCTTCTTGAAATTGCCACGAAGTTGTTTGACCGGGTAGACACAAACGTCTGATCCGGTATCCACAAGGAAACGCACTCCCGTATCTTTATCTGTTACGAATAAGCGGCTAGCTGCTTGGCAATCACCTACCGCCATTAGTGTTGCTTGTTCGCGTTTTTTTCTTGATATTTGCATGGCGAAACACATTTAACTGCCTTCTCTTTAAAATTGGCATGGTACCAACAGAATTCATCTTTCTCATTGTTGCGGCTCGATGAACGTCCACGCCAGGGGCCTCGGCGTCTTGATCGGGTACGAGACCTAGGCGCAGATTGCAGTTCCGCAACCATCTCCGTTAGTTTTTGCACCTGTTTACTAAGCTCCGTTACATTCATTTTTCTCAGGATGAATCATGTATCGAAATGTCGTGGGTCACCAAATTGTGGGTTGTGGAAAGAAACCCAACAAAGTTTTTTGGATAAAATATATTTTTATTAAAAACACTTACATCAGAAGGAAGAAAAATTATGAAGTATGTGTGACAGTACGAAATATGAAATATGAAAAACAAAACATTTTGAAAGTATAAAAAGTTTTTATGTGAAGCGCCACAACTTTTTTCTGACTGAATATTAGTTATATTTCTGTGGTAAGTACCAATACTGGGCGACCGCGCACTAGCACAACTACGCCTCCCTTTTTGTGTGAACTGTAATTTGATATTGTAGAAAGGTTGTTTTTACTTGACACCGACTTCAGAATTATAAAATAAATATTTAATAATTTCTATTTAACTAAATGAAAAAACGTATTATTTTGTGCGAAGTAAATTTATTTTTTGCTTTTTAGTTTACCTACTTTTTGAAGTCGGTTTTTTTTTGTTAATTTAACTACCACATTGTTGACCAACGTGAATGATAGCACGAGATGTGTCAAGCGGCAAACTTGTTGCTGTAGCGACTACTTTAGATTCTCTGTAAGAAGCACAGTACTGTGACATGTTTTAGTTATCGATCGTCTATCTCCTATAATGGGCCACTACTACCTGCTTCTGCCAATACTAGTTGCAAGCCGTGCTAAGAGGGCTGGTTACTGGTACATTCTATATATAATAATAGCAGCCCTGTATCTAATAGGCAGTCTGAGAGTGCCTATGCCTATGCATAGGCACTTCCAGACATGCAGATTTCCCAGCGATGTTTACCTCCACCTACATACTCCACACATATCTTCACACACATGCTTCAGCCTTCAAAACCTTCTTAACGGTGACGGAAATTAAGAATATATTTTACTTTCTTTCAGTACGACGTTCTAGCATATTTTTGTTGGTTATATAATAATCATGACCACTGCTATTAAAACCCAGATACGCAAAATTCATCGATGATGATATAGGTTGTAAAATAAGCGCTCCTTTATTAAAATCGATTTCGGTCCCTTTCGCTCAATGCTCCCCATAAATCGAAATAAACATTAACCTGCTATAAATAGATTGTTTTCCAACTTTACTAGGTCAAGTCGAAATCCTCAATTTGCCGGGCGAAAGCTTTGGGGTGAAAAATACTCGATTATGGGGCATGACAATAAAACGGTAAATAAAGAGGGATTAATTAAATTCAGCTCAAAGTTGATTGGCAGGATGTGCAAATAAATTGAAATCTTAATTAAATTTTGTAGGTGGTACGTAGATATACATTTTTGAAATCTATTAATTTAAATACTCAAGCCAATGGTCCACCTGTGACTAGCTGTCAAACTTTCTGGCCATGACTACCCGTAACGACTGCCATAGATCTGGCAACCAAGACTGGCAACCAAAAATTCATTAGGTTATAGGTAGTCCCCATCCAACGGCCGACCGCGGTTAGCGTTGCCTAACTTGTAAGATCGATTCCGCGCGGCTTTGATTTAATTGCGAGCTCCTCTTATAAATAGTTATGTGTTAATGATATAATAATTGGGGCTCTACCTATTTCTATATATATTCTTCTGCTAACTAGTAGAAATGGTTAAGTTAAAAATGTTTTAATTACTGTGATGGACGTAATTGACATTAAAAGGACGCCGCCGATAGAATCAACTTTGCATAGCTAATTCTTTCGGCGTGTAATTACTGTAATAGTGGTTTTATTGGGGAAGTAAAGTGGATTGGATGAGAGATAAGCCGAGGGTGGTTGTTTATCTATAGATTCTTATGGTGGAAAGCTTTTTAAAACCAGCTGCTGGGAGGAAGCACCATGAACGTATGGCACACCTAGAAAATTATTGTTGAATTTATAGCTTATTTATAGCTTTTTACTAAGGTATTTTAGGAATATCCATTGTGAAATATTATATCATAAATATGTTAATTTGACTGTGTAACTAATTTTCTAAATTATGTATTAAGATTCCTGAGGCAAACAAAAAATATCTCGACAACAGAAATTATAATATCAAAGTCATAATATCTTCTTGCTTTTAATACATAAAGTAACTTAAATATGCCGACCCTTAAATTAGCGTAAACAAACAAAATGTAGACTTATAATGCTGTCGGAGATTTAAATTATTTTATCTAAAAAGAGGCTTTATGAATGTAGGGGGAAACCGAGTTATTATACACTTTTGTACATTATTTTTGTAAATGAAGGGTTATTTTGCTAAGTATCTAAGTAAGTTATGTATACTCATAATACAAGATCCAACCGCTTAATAGATATAGGAAATATAAGATGCGGTTGCATGGAAGCTGGCAATCCTAGTTTTTTTTTAATTCTCACATTTATTTCTTTCAAATGATGAATTTATCATAAAAAGAGACACCTAGAAAATTAAACTGTGGGATCTCAGGCTTTTTGTGTTGTTTAGTTGTGGTAACACTTTGACTTTTGAGTTTGACAGTTTATAACTTCATAGCGAACATATGATGCATACTATGATAATAAGAATGTATTTTAAAAATCAATCGTGTATCTACTAGAATAACTGATACTAATACATTATATACTTTATAATGTATCAGTTATTTTAGTATCCATAGTACAAGCTTTGCTTAGTTTGGAACAAGATGACGTTGTCTGAAAGTTGTGTTATATTTGTTATTTATTATTATGCCCTTTTGGTAGAGCAACATCTACAAAAACCGGTAGGTTTTCATGAAATGACTTATTTCTAAAACTTTGTATGAAGATTTACTATCTAAGTAATCTTAATTTGCGTTGCTAGATTCAATATCACCTACTTCAATATGGTTCAATAGGTTACTAGGTATAACAAATGCCTCTAGGAAAAGCAATAAAAGTCTATCGTAAACATTTACGCAACACCTAACCTCGGACCTCGGGTCATTAACTTACATTGGCCAACAATCTCCCATTTATTTTAACTAAAACCTGATTCACTTCGGGCACTAACTCAGATCTTAAGCATCTTAGAAGATGAGACATCAATAAACTTAATCTACAGCTGAGTAAACAACTAGATAAACTTGTAGCGAAGTTCCTTAAGACTGTACTTTAGTTAATTTGGTCCAAAAGCTGTACAAACATTGGTAAATTGGTCCACAGTGACCCTTGATACTTCGAAAGGACTTCGTAAAATGTTGGCTTATTTCATTTGTTTTTATTCAATAGTTGATTCCATTAAAATTAGGTCATATCTTTGTAGATTGCATTAAAGGTGGAGACACCCTTGAAAAGCTAGTGGTCACTGGCAAAGTGGAAGGAAAAAGAGAGCTGCCAGCCCGATGCGTACGTCTCTCGACTCCACTGTCTACGATGCTCTCTGGGTGGCTGAAAATAGATGAAGATGACGTAATATCATAAGAAGACTTATGGATAGAGAAGATCACGACCCTTAGACATGAGGAATACGACTGACAAAGGAGGATTGCATTAGACGCCAATAAGGCTACTACATGAATAGCGACTATAATTCAAACTCCGAGCATAAACTAACTTTGGGCAACAAACTGCCATGATTAAAACTAAAACCTGATTCGCTTCAGGCACTTACTTAGATTTTAAGTACAAGGTTAGACAACAATAAACTTAATTTACAACTAGATAAAGAGAGTAAACAACTAGATAAATTTGTAGCGAAGTTCTTTAAGCCTGTAGTTAAGTTAATTTTGTCCAATAGCTGTATAGACATGGGTAGAATTGTCCGCAGTGACCCTTTTAATACTTCGGAAGGACCTCGAAAAATGATGGCAGATTGCATTTAATTTTGTGATAATGCTTTCTTGGACTGTATTGGCTATTGATAGAGCAATTTGTTTTTATTTGGTCAGTTTTTCTGCATCGGACTTCAATGGAAAAGGTAGAAATAAAAGGACGACATTTTGTAGCTAAACTTTGTACTTTCAAAGAGCACTTAATCAATATGGAAATGAAAGCAAATATCTATGCAAATAAGTCTGCAGAAACTCGCGAGAGGCGGGGCTTAATTGTTTCGCGCGTCAATATTATTTTAACAACTAGTTTTGTTATGACGTGCAATAGCGGGGCTCTTCCATATTTGGCAGTTGGAGACGCCTGATAATGTCCGTTTGGTTTAATGATCTAAGACTACAACAAATGTACTTTGTGCTTCAACAATGTCGTCTAATCCAATGTGGCTGAACGAATCGCTAATAACTCCATTACTTGCTGTACGTTCATGTAAAATAACACACATATTATTTTGATAGTAAAGTACAACATTAAAAGAGACTAGTGTATTTTTATACTAAGAAAAGGATATGGGACCGGCAGGATTTGAATCTGCGACCTTCTGCACACCGGGCAGTCGCTTTACCAACCAGAAACGGTCGCCTCTTGCCAGGACCCTAGATTTCTCAACTGTATATTACGTCATTTTGTGACGTCACGTTCATTCATTTGTTAAGTAGTCCTATCTTAAGTAGGATACAAATTCTTAGTATAGTGTATTTTTGTCTCAACCCTATAGGCAAAGGATTTTTTTACAAAAAAAAACGAGTTTGATAAATCTCGGTTAGCATTTTAAAAGGATTTTTTACAAAAAAACGAGTTTGATAAATCTCGGTGAAGTCTCATCTCGTAGCAATTTCCCGTCAGACTCTGGGTTTGAAGCTTAAGAGTAGAGTAGCCTAAGAGCCAGTGGCCAAACGACTTTCGTCATTATATAATAACTGAAAGTTTATCTGTTTGTGCTTCTAATGGAGGTTAAAACGGTCACAAAATATGGAATTTGGGTCGTGGAGGCTTTGGAAGATGTAAAACAAAGGTGTAACAAAAGTTACTATTGTGTAAAGCGTAATTTTTAGATATGTTGACCTGGGTGATGATAGAAATCATCTCCCACCATTAGCAGACATTTAGCTTGGTAACACCAAGCAGACTGGCGAATCCTTTCACCACGATGGCAAGTCAACACCATGAGAATATGACTGCAGCCATCGATACGAAAGAAGAAAAAGAACACCAGCATAGAATGCCTCAAAATTCAATATTTATTTAAGATCGTCAGTGATTTCAACCATCACTAAGGTTACCAAAAATTACTGTTTATATTGTAACGTAACTTATTTTTACCACAATCCAAATTATATTTCGTTTTAACCCCTATTAAAGACACCAACAGAAAATCTTTTTGCTTTTTATTAAATTACGTAGGTCGGGCGGCCACTCGCTCTTAGACTATAAGGAGCAGAACGCCTTTCATCTTTTAAGCAGACTTAAAGGTAAAATTAAGGTAAAATTGAATTTAAGTTTCGTTTTTCACAATTTAGGAAAAATTAAAATTTTAAGTATGATCCATTTAAAGGTATTAAAATCGTACAGTTCAATTCTAATACCAACTGTACCTTTATTTATATTCGAATTGAGAGACGGAATAGGGTGAGTAATGGGATTGGCTTCCTACAATATATAAAAAAAATATACAAAATATAAAAAAAAAACACAATTTACTATGGCATATTGCCATAGTAAATTGTGTTTTATTTGATATTATTTTTTATATTTTGATATATATACCTAATATTGAACATGTTACTAAATTAATGTTAGTACCATACATGAATTTGAATTTGAGAATTGTATTAATATTTTTAAACAATCAACTCGCAATAAATAGGCTCGCAAAAAAAAAGTGTTTCCTTGTTTATAATTTGTCTGAAAGCTTTTTCATGTTGTTCATAAATTCGAATGCTTACACTAACAGGCATTTAATATTCGTTTACCGCAACATTCCTATTGTTTATTCCATTTGTTTGCGAATCATGTAGTTTCAGTTACAGGAAAATGTGGTAACAAGATGAATAATACAGCAGTATAATAATATGATGCGAAGTCAAAGGAATGCACATACACTTAAATGGCCCTTATGCTATTGTCAATAAGGATATACAACTGTCTTCCAGAGACAATAAAAAATAAAAAAGCATATATTATTCAGCATTTTCTACTAGTCTAAAAACCTTGTACTACTCAATTAACGAGTATTTGAATGATACCAAATTATTAGTATTTAATAAAATAGAGTATTTAAACACTACACATATAAATATAATTACATAATACCGTAATATTATTAAAACCGACGTGAGGTGAGGACATTTTTATTGAGAATACGGGTTACTCACGTTACTTTGGCCGGGATATGCCGACTAGTTTCGAATCTAGTACGTAGATTCATTAACGGGGCGATTAATCGCGTGTCGTCGCGCGACGTCTCATATCCCGGCTAAAACAACGTGAGTAACCCGTATTCTCAATAATAATACATAATACCGATTCATAAATGTTATGCTTTGTCTCTTCTTATTTTTTAATTATAAACTTATTTTTATTATTTTTACTTAACATATTGTCCTCTCTCCTACTCTGCTATGCCCAACAGGTTTCACAATGTTCCTAGATATAATACTTATATTTTATATAATAAATTATTATTATAATAATAATTTACCACCTAAAATATACATTTGTGAAACGCAACACAGTATTGAGTATTGAGTCCGTGGCTTAGTCGAAACCCCGACCGATTGACGCGGTCGGCTGTAGGATGGGTCCATACTGACCATCATTGTTTTTGAATTGAATAGCCCATTTATTGAGATAGGCTATAGGCCATATAACATGTCTGCACGTGTGGTGTAGTGGTTTAAGCAGTTACCTCACCGCTCTCCACTACGCTGGTGTTGTGGGTTCGATTCCCACATGGGACAAATCTTTGTGTGATTTGCGAAGATTTATCTGTTCTAAAACTAGGTGTGCTTGTGTGAGTGAATGTTGTGTGTATTTGGATTTGGAAAGTGTAATTGCTTCTAGCGTTCTATCTAAGGTAAAAGAAAACAATAACATTACTTTAAGGTTACCTCAAAAAACCGAAGTTAATTTAAGAAATTCCAGGCAAAGTCGCGGGGTATCATATCTAGTCTCTGTAATGTGTAGATAGAAATTGTAGCGGCAGTTTATTTTTAAAAGTAATTAGCAAAAAATGCTCAAAACGTGTAAAACATGTTTGACCTCACAAAATGTAAAGCAACATTTTTGTCAAAGGAAATCAGGTTGAGAGCTACTCGTGCGCTCTTAGTCGCATCCGTGATTTTAAATAACTACGCGTACTACAGATATCATAATATATAGTTTAACGTAACGCATATATTAAATTAATATAAAAACTAATTCGTCCACTAATGTAGGGAACTACGTAGACGTATTCATATTATATACATATCATACATACATATAATATAGTCCAACGTCCCAATCGCCCAAATACACACACACACACACATTCACATCACACGCGCAAACACCCGCTTACACCATTCAGGCAACACACATACACCACTACCAAATTCTTGATTCTTTAATCTAAAATTTTTAATTTAACTAACTTTGTAAATTAGTGGGTATTCCTATTTGTATTTAACTTAATTGTGAAACTGGAAGGTGATGGTACTTATAGCACAGGATTTCCTATTTTAAGTACCAGCTGAACATTATGTTTCGATTTCTTTTGTACCTATGTTAAGTGTCCTACTGTATTTTTTTTGTGTGACAAATAAATTATTATTAATTAAAAATTAATTAATTAATTATACAGATTGTTTACCTAATACCCATGTTTCACATGTTATGTGTATGTGATAGACATTAAGCTTATCGCCATATACCAAACACAATTCAAGTCTCCTTGCCGCTTCTAAGACTTTTCTGGCAGAAAAATCTAAATTAACAGTTTTGACCGACCCAGGGATTAATTCCGCGCCCGAGTCCTCTCGGTGAGAGGTCGTATGCGCTAACGACTATACCAACGATTAATTCGCTTATGTTAGGACGTTTCATGTCCATGGTACTAATGGACAAGAGTTTAACCAACGACCGCTCGATTGCAAGTCCGACGCCTTATCCATTGCGCCTCGGCCGCTTACGAATCTTGTCATGTCATAGGTACAGCTGCTGGGGTGCATGAAAGGAGCCTCTCCGAGTGACGTACACAACGATTCCCTAAGTCCGGCGCACCCTGGGCAATTCGCGAGTTCTCCAAAGCAAATTGGCTAATCCTTTCACCACGATGGCAAGTCAAAATAAAATTTAATGACTCAGCCATCGACACGACGAAGAAGAAGAAGCTGCTGACAAATAGACGGATAGGTTTAGTAATAGAATCTCGTAAACCCCCGTTCTTTATAAAACCCTAAGGCCCAGTTTCTAAGGTTCCGGATAGATCTTATCTAACGCCCGAATATAACAGTGAGAGAAGTAACACTCATGAATTAAGATCCGAAAAGAACAAAAGAAAGTTTGCCATAGCTTATAAAACACATTTGTTTGATACATATAACATCAATGAGTCATAGAACTTACTTAAGTTATGTAAAGGTTATCTTAATACCTACAGTAAAATATTGAATATCTTTAATGTTAAAAGCGAATAATACAAAGACTTAAGAAAGTGTAAGTGAAATGTTGTTTAATCCGAGTGCAATGTATTTCCACAGACAAACCGATCATTCGGTTTTGTGGAGCCTGTTTAAAAATGTATGTTTTTATTTATGAATAAAGCATTTTATCTATCTATCTGTCATATAAAGAACTCAGCTGTCTTTATCATTTATGTGTGTTTTTGACTTATCCTGTCAATAAGGTTTACCTAACAAATTGAGGCTAAATATCAACCATTAATTGCATGTTTTCACTGGTTCAACGCAACTACTATCTTAAAAAAATTATTAGTAAAGGAAAGTGGTTAAGGTTAATGGATGGTGACAAGAAAATGGTAGTGTTTGTCACGCAAAGAGTATTTTGCCAGTCATTTGATAATGGGTAAGATGGGTGTGTTGCCGGGCTTCAGATGTTTCGGAAATAGCCAGCCTCTACATAAAATGTCGGTTGGTTGTTAATACTATACCTACACGAATTTTGTATCTAATATTCTTTGCTATAATACTTTATCTTTTATTGACATTTTGTTATCTAGAACCGGTTCTATCGGTGCACCCGGTTCTAGTGCTGCTCCGGAACCGGATCCGGTCCTGTATACCCTAGATACGACCCTCTGAGTACCTCTCGGTCTTCAACCGATTAGCCCAGCCGTGAAATTGTTCATCCATTCAATAAATTTAATCCAAGGTATTGGATTTATACGACTTCTTGGACACTCAACGAAGCGTTGTAGGTATTATGTTAGTATAACAGCGAATCTCACCCTTGTAAAAATATACTGCTCTGCTCCTGATAGTTGTAGGTTTGTGTAAATTAAACTGTAATCTGCATTAAGAATTAGGCAAGTAATTAAAAAATAATTATCTTATTCGGACCAGTATTCCAAGAGATTAGCGTGTTATAACTATTCAGTTTTATTAAAATATTTTCATTTTAAAATAATATTCGAATGGATATTTCCAAAGGGTATAGATATCTTTTTTTTTGGGTAAAATTCTAAAATCCTTCGATTATGACAAAAGTAATCAAGGTCAATAAAGACTATCTGTAGTTTTGGTAGCATAGACGCCTAGTTGAAATTTGTATTTGTATTTTGGAAGGCTACAGTCTGTTATGTTTTAAGTTCAGCTATCTTAATGTCTAGCGAGATAAGGGTAGCGAGGCAGCTAAGGCCTTGTCCTGTCACAAGTGTAAGAACCTTGGTAAATAACATATTCAGATGTAAATTACATTTCTACTATTGTTACAAGCGTACCGTGTTATCAAGTCATAATATTACTAATATGATAGAATACCTATAGAATCTAAACGATAATAACTTCTAAGTATAAAATTACTGCAACGTACATAATACAAAAAAGGTAATTGGAAGACTAAGAGAACCTTCAAGATCACGAGGGGCTGCTTCTGGCGCCACGGCCAGCCTCGCGGGCTGCCTGAAAAACAAATATACGGTAATATTCACAGCATTCAAGAAGAGCCGGGTGGCGCACACCAACTGTCTCATGAACGCTCTGAACATTTCTAGTTATTAAGTCGACCGCGGTTTCGCCTATACGTCTAGGCGAAACCGCGGTCGACTAAATAGACCAACATTACGTGAGTAACACCCGTATTTCATAATTTGAATAATGATACAAGCTCACGTCAGTATTAATAAAAACATTTCCAGTTTATTTCTTTATATATTGCAAACGTAAGAATTCGAACATTTAACGCCATGCAGTATGCTTAGATAAGGATACTGCTTGTACCTAATACAGTAAAGCTCGACTAAGCGCCACAAGCCAGCAAATAACCGATATCACACAATATAATTTGTAATTTCTTATTGTTTATTTTTATAGCATTTAGCTATTTTATTTTATTTTCTTAGGAAAACAAACAGTCTTTCTATATACTAAGTTAATTACTAAAATGCTATCTACAGACCATGTAACAGTTTTCGAATATTATAGCTATATTTGCGAGTTTGAAAATTACAAAGATAATCCTATAATAAGATAACAAAGTGCTAGCAGTTATAATGTAACAGTGAAAAAATTAAGGTAAAGATAACAACTTCATTATCATTAAAAGTTAAAAATTATATTGCTATAGCGCAGCCAAACCAATTTTTAGAAATTAATTGTTTCAGTTGATTAGGGGTTGTGTTAAACAGATCAAATTCAGGCAAGGCTATGAAGCAAATTATACTAAGAAACAGTTGAACAAATTATGGGACCCGCGGGATTTGAACCGATCTTTTATTATGAATGGCTCTAAAACATTATACATGCAGCATGGTACACACCACGTTGATGACAGCTATACACGCTGACTTAAATCCATGCAAAATCTTACTAATTTGTTGAACTATTTAAAGGTCGTCAGCATGCATGTCAGTACAGCGAGCGTAGCCAAGCTTAATATCTTGTGTACTCACCTAATCATTGACAATGATTCCCACGATGATAATATTAAGTGGATTCAAAGCTGGTTTCAACGAGCTTGATAATTTAAAACATCATAATGTTCGATGAAACCCGCTTCAAAACCACCAAGTGCTTTTCGACGTTAGACCATGTCTTGATGATTCTTGGCAGTCAATCTACGAATCTAGAAATGGTTTATCTACACGTGGTAAAAAGGAAATGGATTATCTACATGCAGTAAGCAAGCAAGCAAAATTGTTTAACTATTCACAAAATCTAAAATCACAATCTTCATTTATATAAATAAGTTATTACGCCTAGCTTACGCGTGATGAAACTCACTTCGAATGTTTTTTTTACCCAAACAATGAAAAATATCAATAATAAGTATTATTATAACTATAACATGCATAAATGGAACAAAGTGAATAACATTATGTGTACTTAATATAGATAGAAGGTAACAAAAATAAATAATTTTCAATAAGAGAATATAGTTGTTCTTAATCTACACACAAATATATTTCCAATGGTGTCTCATTCCTACCGATTAGAGCCAGTCCCATACATACATTGGACCCATCCTCCTTTACATTCAGTACCACGAAATCAATATTATGATAATTACGGAACATACTACAATTTTTTTTATTACACACGATACCTATTAGAAATGGGCATAGACATAAAACGCCACGCCAAATCCAACATCTCAATCACTCCTTAGGATTCACGCTTTAAGTATATGTCGCTCTCGCGAATGGCATACCTATATTTCTTCATTAACATTCATACACCTTGTCATACATGCTCGTTGGTATTGTGAATTAAACGTACTAGCTCTTAGCTTGATTTACATTGCTATTACATGTAGATGTAGGCCCTTCACCCCTTACGTTAAACTAACTTGAAAGGAATCGTAACTAACAGAGCTTCCACGGAGACGTTCAAAAGATAATCTCAAGGGAATATCTGAAAATACGAGTGCAGACGGCTTACATTGCCAGTATACGATGGTTCCGCGTCGTATAGGCTTCCGTGCAATGCAATTCCAACTTATACTGGAAATGTACAGGTTGATCGGTAGCCGTGTGTACAGTCGGCCAATGAGTTGGGTATGCAGGGCAAAAACTTTTTTTTTTTTTTTTTTTTATTCTATATAATTTTAGGGACTTTTGAAACGCACAGCGTATGTCAGTCCCATCGTACCATGGCAAAAACTTCTAAGTCATAGTAAAGACTTACGACACTAGTTATGGATAAGTGAGTTATATATCTAAATAGTGGGTATAATACACTTATTAAATATGAAATACAAACTTGCATATCTATTGCAGTCAGTTTTTACTATGGCGTAAAAGTGTTTGCCCTGCATACCCAACTCATTGGCCGACTGTACACATGTATTCCATTCATGTTTTCTAGTTTCATTCTTTTTTTCTCTAGTGTAGACCCTTATCAATATCTATATAAAAGAATACATATTATTCGGTCAAGACAGAGATCCTTTTTCATCTCATAAAGTTGTAAAATTATTTTCGCTTGTTCAAGTGAGATTAAGCGATAATTTCTTATTAAGTCCCGATTAGTAAGGATAATATTATTAAAATTTAACAACAGAAAAGTGAAGTTGGAAAAGTATTAACATTTAGTTTTTTTTTATTAAGTATTTATAGCGTGAAAAATACCGTTGGTTGATATACTTATTATTCTCAGGGTGTTGGCGATAAACATTATGCAAGTAGCACGTTATGAGAGATTCAGGCTTACGCAGTAATTTCACGTAAAAAGCATAATGTAGGGCAATGACGAACGCCAGCGATAAATCACATGGTGGTAAATCATGTTATTATTGAGAAAACGGGTTACTCACGTTACTTTAGCCGGGATATGCCGACTAGTTTCGAATCTAGTACGTAGACGCGCGACGTCAGTGCTAGACATCGCGCGGAGGCGACGACACGCGAATAATATAGCCCAGTTGATGAATCTACGTACTAGATTCGAAACTAGTCGGCATATCCCGGCTAAAGTAACGTGAGTAACACGTTTTTTCAATAATAATGTCTTCACCTCACGTCGGTTTTAGTAAATCATGTTGTTGTGAAAATGTAATGAAATTATAGGTATCATTCCGATATATTTTTTCCTACGAGCAATTGTAGGTATAGTAAAGTCATAAAAAATACTTTGGACCGTGGTCTTGAGTGAATCTTCTTGACATTTTGAGTCACATATAACCCATATCACTATTCACTTTGAGTCAACTGAGCAGCTGACAAGATATCACAAATGTATTCAGATATTCCACGCAACTTCTGAAAGAAACCTTTTATTTCAGTGAACATGAGCGTACTTAATACATTCTGATTTCAATATGATATGTGAATGAACAACCTATTTGAAGTTAGTAGATCAAGCTGTCTGCAAAGTTTCAGATGAAAATAGTTAAGATATTGCGACTTACGATTGCGATAATGACAATTATCATTCGAGATGTAGAAGACATCATATCTTACCTCTTAGCGAAAGGCGTAAAATTGCAGATATGACCACATATATAAAAATAGCTCAATGTTTAATAGATTCTTCAGAACTCCTTTCTAAAATAAGTCTTGTTGTGCCAGCAAGAACCCGTCGTCATCCGAATGTTAATTATTTACACGTTTCCCACAGTGATACGAATTATAGACAAAACTCTTTTTTTAACAGAACTTCAAAACAGTTGAATGGTGTTGACTTGCCTGAATTTGATCTGTTTAACACAACCCCTAATCAACTGAGACAATTAATTTCTAAGAATTGGTTTGGCTGCGCTATAGAAACATAATTTTTTACTTTTAATGTTAATATTGAATTATTAGTTAATATTATTATCTTTACCTTAATTTTTGCACTGTAACATTATACTCTTAACGCTTGTTATATTACATAATTATAAGATTATCTTTGTACTTTTCAAACTCGCAGATATAGATATAATATGCGAAAACTGTTACATGGTCTTAAGATAGTATTTTAGTTATTAATTTAGTTTATAGAAAGACTGTTTGTTTTCCTAAGAAAATAAAATAAAATAAAATAAAAATAAAATATTTGAAGAAAATTCAGCCTAGTAGTCAGGCCATACGCTATGTAGGGTTCCGTAGTCAGTGGTTACAACATAGTTGCGGACTCAAGCTAAAGACTAATACATTCTGGACACTAGACCTTGGACAGATAGATAGACAGATATGGTAAAACTAAGAATTTACTTTGGAACCCTAAAAATTACGACGTTTTTTTTTTTACTTTATATATTATATTATTTTACTCGTGAAGACTAAATAAATAGCTATCTATATAAACATGAAATAAAAGAAGAATACAAACTTATTAAATAAAATAGATCTCGTATAAAGTCAGGTGTCAAAAAATACGTCCGCATCGATCGGCTGGCGGAATTGTAAACGTTGTATGACAATGCTGATCCTTTGTCCAAAGCAGAAGTCAGTCTTCTAGTCACGTGAAGAGTCAACTAATCTTTTAGTTAATTCATATAAAAAATGTTAAAATAATGTTAATGTTAAACGTTCTCGAAATGCTGGCTTATATTTCGGCTAGCGACTTAGTATCGCAATACAACGCGGTAATGCTGCCAGCATTTTGGGAACGAGGCCTTCTGACAGTGCCTTATTTAGTTTCGATTAAGTTATTAGACTAATTTAATTTAATATCCTATATGTATATTTTTCTGTAAATAACGACTAGTCTGTAAACATAGTTTAAATTAATTTATTAACTGAAATATTAAATAATTAAATATTTCAACATTTAAAAACAACAGAATCATATTAAGTTTGTACATAACTTTACACAAGAAATATTAAAATAGAGGCTCAACAAAAAAGCTAGAGGTCTTTGACTTCTTCAAGTGCAGTAAAAATAAACTTGTGTCTGTAGGAATTGCTAAACTTTAAACTTCAACGTTCAACGACTGCAGCTTATGAACTCGAAACAACGATAAAATGCTATTAAATGTACGTTATACCGAAGCAAAGAGGCAATCAAAAGATTTATCGAGAAAGAGATTATGCTGGCTAAAAGGACGAAGTTTAAACCCATCTTAGGCTTTGAAAATATTGGTTTAGTAAGGACTACATTATTTATTCAGAAATAATCAAGAGAAAGGACATGGCATATATTTTTGTATTTTTTTTAACCGGCACGATCAAGTACTCTGAAGTCCTCTAAAGTGGATGGTACTCTACTTGCGTTTGCGACTGGCGTAAAAAAATAATTAATCTTATAGAATAGTTCACAGGTTCTTGATCCCTATTTAACATCTGCTTTAATTCTAATTCTTGTTTTAATTCCAACAAATCATACATACATAAACATAGAATCATATAGGTACATTTTTATTCTGCGACAGCCGCGCGCGTCAGACTCGCAAGGCTCTAAAAGTATGAAAATATGTATGTGTGTGACAGTCTTGACCTAGCTTTAGCAAGTAATCGTAAAAAACGAGATTTATGTATGTAGCTTGATGTAACAATTATTTTTGTGAGAGAAAGAACTAGGTTCTTAATCTTTATAGCAATGTAAGCTAGGTGAGACAAACCTCAATTCATATAAAAACCGAGCTAAACATTTAACTAATTCTCCAAATAGGGCAAATAAATGATAAATACGATCCAATAATATAAATTCAGAACCTAAATTACAGATCACGTATTCAATTAAGGTAGCCATTTGTCATGACAAAGCGAGGCGTAGCTGTCCAAAACGCACTAATTCAACTGTTTAATCGGCCTGGCTATTCCGTAAAGATGACTAATTTCCAGTCGATTTCGAAAGCAATTAATTATTTCTTTTGTAACCGGTTCATCTCGGTTTTAGTGCATCCTTATTTCTATACAGATACGGTTGATAACTGCTTGGCAAAAAAATTGACAGCTTGCCAGTTACTATCCTCTAGCAGATTTGACAGCTTTACAGGCAAGTAACGCAATTTCTTATGTCAAAATCGGAAACTGGTCATGGAGCAGTTTCTTAGTAATTTCTTGTACTTTGGCGAGATAAAATAATGGTATTTAAAAGGTTTTTTTACTTCAGATTAACGTTATACAACAAATCAATAACTGTTTAATACTATGTATGTCATAAAATACTAATTAAATACGTAATGCAATAGAATTTAGGTCATATTATTTTCTGTCATAGATCTCGAGAACTTTCATACGAAAACTTATAAATATGACTAGTTGTAGCACGAATTACGCCAGTCTGGGATTTAAAAAGCACTAAATGAAAATAATGTATCTTCAAAATATTGAAACATTAATATTATGTAGCTAGGTTGTAGGCTTCCTCTTTCTCGCCAAACTAAACAAATTTTAATGAATTCTGGCACACAGGTAAGTCCTTTTTATCGACGAAGTTCAAATCTAGTTACATACTTTAATAAAAAATGAAAAACCTGATTCATTCCATTTCATGGATGGTAGAGACCTTTGCCCAACAATGGGACAATACAGGTTATGCACCAGATAATGTAACTACTTACATTCTGTATTCACGATTATTAATTTATTTGAAGTTTACATATTTATAATTTCTTATGTACGTAACGTAGTGTCTATGTATATGATAATTATGTGAGAGAAATAAGAATATATTAAAGGAAAATCAGAAGTTTTGAAAAAAATTATTATTTCACAGAATTTCAGGAACATTTCTTCTAATGTTCGCTAGGCTTGCACTGATGAATCTTAAGTCTTAAGAAATGTTTAGCTCTGAAATCACCCGCCGCTATCATCTTTATCATAATACTATTATAATATAGGTGTGCTATATTCGTGTATTGCACCTGAAAGACAAAAAACATTACAACAAAAATGAGAGATATTTATTGTGATTTCATCGTGGACACGTTCACGGAGGACTAAGTAGAAATTATAACGCATACTCACTGTTTCTAGTACATAGCAGTAGCAAAGAGTTAAAATCACATTTATATATCGTTTTATAGTTGTCATAAAAGATTGTTATCTTTGATATTTAATTTGTATTGAGGACATTGACGTATATTTCTATGATTGAGGATAACTTTTTTTTCATCACATCGCGTTCCATTCTTATTTTATTTCATTTTATGCACTCGTTTTACACTAAAGAGAAAATCTCTCCGAAAATATCTCTTACCATAATGACTTATATTGTGTTTGTTGTTATAATGTGTACAATTTTCGTTTTGATATAATCAGTTAAATAATTTGTTAATTTAAATGTAAATTTTATTGTTTAAATTTGTTGCTTTCTTAATTCAGTTTAAAGCTATTTATATGCTTTTTGTTGTAATGAAACGTTCCAATTTTCTTCAGTCAAAGACATTAGTTGCCACAGAGTAAAAATGCATTTTAGTAGGTGTCAACAAGAAGGTTTTGTTTTATCAATACAAATAAATAAAATTGAATTGTCTGTTTCTATTTTAATGCCAAAATATTTATTATTTGCACGATACTTATTTATAAAATCCAGTTTTAATTCAATTAGCTACCCCGCAGATAAATCCGCGAGCGAAAGTCAGTTCTTTAATTTTATTGTTTTATTCTCGCGAACTACTGAATATTGAACTGATATTTGAGATTACGCTAAACGTCACGGGAGTGGAGCTGTAAGGTTTAATGCTGGTCAAAACGTGGGCGTAGCTATTACTAAAATAATGAATTCCACGCAAACGAGGTGGCGGGCAAAGCAGTTATATAATTAAATATATGGAGGATGTTCAAGTTAAATATTGAAAGCCCAAAAACTTTATTTATGATTTTGTGTTTATATACTCTTTATAGCTACATGGCGAAACCTCACGGTAAGCGGCCGTAAATTTTACCTCTGAGGTAATACTAAAAATATTTTCTTTTTTTTTCTAAGTAGCAGTCAGCAATTTTATGGCGTCTTTTCACTGCAAATATATTTTTAAAAGTGTAGAAGTTATATTTCACTCTTTACATCAATTTCAAATGTAGATTAAAAAGTATTATTTCATTGTTAATATCTTCTGCATGTGGCTTCGTCCCCGTTAAGTTCGATATTTCTGAGTTATTATATCTTTCAAAATTGAGAAACCTTCCTCATACACTTGCAACCCCTAATTTACCCCCTTTGGGAGTTAAATTTCCAAAAAAATTATCCCAAATTCATCTTCATAATTTATTTTATTTACTTGTAAGGAGCATAATTATGAACATATTTACAGACAGACAAAAATCCAAAAAATATGTTATATTATATACCTACTGCTGTTCTAGTCTCCTCTTATTAATTTTTCTTAAATGTCTTTAATGAACAGGCATTTATAATTTTAAATTATATTATATGTATGGATTAGCTAATAATCATAAAACCATTAAATCTTTTATTACAACTCAAGTTATTTCAACCACAGATAAAACATCATTAACTAATAGAGTGCGCGCCACAACTCAGTAAAAAACTGTAAAACAATATAATTTTTACTTCTATTAAAACTATAACAAAACAATAAAAGTGGATAAATTTGTATATTCCTCGTCCTATTAAATAAGAAATAATTTAATATCAGTTAATAATTTACAAATTGGTCATTTCCATTTAGTTTTGCCTATTGTCGTAAGCCATTAATAATAACACGCACTCTGATTTTTTGCTATTTTGAAATGAGTTTTTAAGCGTAAGTATTAATATCAGGCAAGTAACCAGGAGAGTAATCCGTGGTTTCGTTATGTCAAAAATGCATGTTTTGAGTGAAAGAATTACTAATTGACAGAAACTATTTGTTAAGAAACCAAAATCTCAAATAGCGAATAACCCCACCGAGTACATTATGCCCACGATATTTCCATATTAGTTGTACTCCGAAATAAGCCATTTTGAACCTTGTATTCTAGTTTCTAGAGAGTGCATTGGCTTGACATGGTCAGTGTATTAATTAGTGTCGGATTTAAACTCGGATGTTAGTTTGATTGAAGCGTGAAAGTAATAAATTATCGGTTTTAGGTGTACTAACAAATCCTACAAATAGGTATGTGGGGTCAACTTAATAATTTTCATCAATATCTACGTTAAAAACAAACTAAGGTTTTTTTAGTCAGTCTCTAAGTTTTTTTATTTTTTTTTATTAAGATTAAAAACCTGTACAATGTATTATAAAAGTAAAATAATCACGTTTCTAAGAGTATGAAATCGAGAAGACTTTTTCGGGATCAAATGGCATAAATGCTGATTATAAAAAAATTAAAATTAAAATTTGTATAACAAAACGTATTTAAACTTAATGAGGTTGAATAAAAGTCATATTTGTTTACATAGTCTTACGGACACAGTTTGTGAGAATGTCTGGATGTGTGTGTATGTGTGAATGTATTCTTAATTCTTAATTTTACAAAAGAAAAGAAACACAATACA
This sequence comes from Hypena proboscidalis, assembly GCA_905147285.1. Taxonomy (NCBI): domain Eukaryota; kingdom Metazoa; phylum Arthropoda; class Insecta; order Lepidoptera; family Erebidae; genus Hypena; species Hypena proboscidalis. The sequence goes on along the minus strand of LR990130.1, from coordinate 18,263,677 downwards.
ATATATTTTACGTTGATGCAATTTTAAACGTAACGCGACGTAACGCGACGTAACGCGATAATTGCTACGCCACGCGACGCAATTCATAGAAAACAGAAAAAAGACACATCGTTTTGACAGCGCTCATAACGTTCTTCGCGTGTTTTGTTCGACTCGAGTCGCGTAGCGTAACACTTATTATTTTATTTTATTCATTTCATCGTACAAGCTAAAGGCTGACCGCTTAAGTGAGACCTCGCCCGCGCGGTACAGGGGCGCGGGGGTATGACGACAAAGGGGGCTGAAACAGGCGCGGGCGGTGGGGGCACTTTATGAAATATACAGGAGATGAAATGCACCAAGATAATTTCCTAAGATATGTGACGTCATCGGACAAAAGAAATAGTGATTTATCAAATGAAAAATAGTTAAGAAGATACAAAATTTTAATGCACTTATGTTCGTAAATAAAATAGTTGGGAATTAACTATTATACTATTTGTTATCTAAACATATAATTAAATCGTAAGAAAGTCAAAACTGTACATTGACTATTTTTAAAAAAGAATATTTGTAACTATCAGTTAATATAACAAACTCCACGCGGACGAATTCGCGAGCAACAGCTAGTATAGGTCCATATCAATATCAGTGGAACTTGATTCTTCACTTTCGAAGGAACCATCATCGGATTCCTCAGAGTCGCCCTGAGTGTTAATAATAAAATCAACAGCATCATCCCGAATTCCATCATGTTTGCAGTACTCTTTCTCGATGTTAATAACATGATTAACACAATGCTCCCACTTCTGTACGGAATATTCAGCAAATAATTCCTCTAACATAGTTTTTTTTGGTCTAAATTAGAGTCCACACTTTTTAGTGCTAATTGTCCCTTAATGTCACCCCAAACCAACTCAATAGGGTTCAGGTCTGGGTGGTATGGAGGCAAACGCAACACTTCATGTCCCTTTCTTTTCAATAATTCATCAATTTTATAAATATCTTCAGTTTCTGTCTTTTTAATCAATTTAAATAAATCATCCTTTCTAAGCTTATTATCAAAAACCACGTCATGTCGTCGTAACCATGTTTGCATTACTGTCTTTGTAGAAGCCATAGTCGGCTTTTTTTCTTCTCGAACCGAATGGTAAGCTGCGTTATCCATCACGATAATAGAATTTGATGGTATATTGGGTATTAGCTTTTCATTTATCCATTTACTAAAATTCGTGAAATTCATGGTATCGTGATAATCACCAGTCTTACATTTGGATTTAAATATCACGAGTGCTCCGTCTACAAATCCAGTTAGACCTCCACAATGTACTATGATCAAACGGTTCCCTTTTCCGATACGAGATAGCACGCCATGTACATCCTTGGATTGCCAGCACTTGGAAACGTTATGAGACTCATTTACATAAGTTTCGTCTAGGTATAAAATATGTCTACCTTCTCTACGATATCTTTTTATAGTGCTCAAGTATTTCCACCTCCACGATGTTATATTTGGCTGTTCAATAAGGAGCTCCCTTTTAGAACTACATTTCTTAAATTTAAAACCTAATTCATGTAATAACCGCCTTAAATATTCCCTTCCGCAGTGTAATATATTCTCTTCTTTTAGTACAGCATTTAATTTTTTCACAGTAGGTATTTTTTTATCTACTGTATAAAACTGAGTGACCACTTCTTCTTACCACTCCTTTTGTGAAATCATCTATTTCTACTCTTTTTTTGCGAACCTGTTTGGTTTTTTTAGGTGATTCGAAGCTTACGTTGTCTTTCAAAAATTTTCCTTGATGTACGATTCTAGATACAGTCTTTTCCGATAGTCCAGTAATTTCTGCTACGGTTTTGTTTAAATGTATGTCTTGTTGATATTCCATAGAATTTGGGTCCAGTTTCTTTTTTCTAAAATATTCGTATACGTTAAAAGCCATTTGCTTGCACTGACTGTTTAATTTATGTCCGAAGATTTTTCGATTCATCTTGAGATTGTTATTACATGTGTACCTCTCACAAGGTGTCTGCAACAGTCAACACATGCGATCGCTACCCATGTAGCGATCGAAATGAACAATTACAAAAATTTGCCCACCGCCCGCACCCGTTTCATTCCCCTTTGTCGCCATACCCCCGCGCCCCTGTACCGCGTAGGCGAAGTCTCAGTTAAGCGGTCAGCCTATAACAGATTCTGCATCTAAATCGCTCACAATATTAAAGACTTGTCACTTTACGTGTCTCACGTAGGGCAACGCCTTAGCTTATAGCCTCTAAGCTTAGCTAAGCTTATATTATATAAGCTACTTTTTATCAATGTTCTACGCAAGTTGAGCTGCGCTCGAAAACTAGCGATATAATATCAGAAGTGGGATATAACAATATTTTGTTCTTGTTGGCTACGAATAACTCGTCGGTGTGAATTCTAGAGTCAGTTCACGAGAGTTGCTTTAAAGTTATAGAAAGTTCGCTCGAATGCATGAGCTTGAACAAAACCTCTCAGAAACAGGAGTGAAGTTCCAGGTATTTCACTTGAGTATTGAGCGTAGACAGTACAGACAAGTGAAAAGTTTAAAAACAACATCACAACTTCAAATATTCGATACAAATAAATAAAATTGAGCGTCTGCTTTGAATGTCATAATAACAATTTTTTTTTCAATATGGTATTTTTGTTTGTTTGTATACAGTTTTTGAAATTTTCGTATATCTATATATCTGTTTGTATATATTATAATATATATTAGGGATACATACATAGGATAATATATATTGATGTACCTACCATGCAGATGAAACCACGGCAGAAAGTTTGTTTGTTTGATAGTGCTAATCTCGAGAACTACTGGTTGGATAATACTATTCAAACTTACGTTAGAATATCACAGCCCTGATGAAAATAGTTCGTTAAGGAAATATTTTCATCAGTGCGACGCGAGCCGGGGTACTGATTGCACCGAGCGTACTGCACTCACAGCCCTGATGAAAATATTTCCTTAATGAAATATAGAAACCGGTCGGCAATATCCCGATAATAATACGCCGTAAATGTCCACCGTCGCCAATTTAGTTCATGAAGTCAGGCAGAGCCGCAGGCGTAAGCTAGTCATACACAAATAAAGGATAACGTTTTATATTCTTATAAAACATCAGTCACCCTTGGTATGACATCAAGATATTTATTGAATACCTTTTGATGGCTTCGGTATTGGCGGTTGAAGCCCTCGAGACCTTTGCCATTTATTTCTAGAAAATTCCCCGTCTTATTTTTTTAGAGCTCCATTCCATATGTCACGAATTCGGAATCTACGGAATCCTTTCAAGATCATTTGCGTGGGTGTCTGTCTTGGTTGATTTTTTATATGCCTATATTTCATTCTCTATGTCAAGATTACACGCAATTTTATTAGAAAGAATTGTGCCCGGTGAATGGCGATAGGCTCATCCCCTATCTCATGGGACCTAAACATAACAGGTGAAGTGTGGGCGTTGTACACATCTGCTATACCCTTCTGGGTAATATAGGCGTGATGTTATGTTATCTTGAAGTTTATTAGACATTCCAGAATATCTCACTGAGTTCAGATATCATTAACAGATCTACATTTTCTAGAAAGTTGCTTGTTTAGTTGTTGCGTTAATTCTCGTTAAAATCGTATCTATGCATTTTAGTGTTAACATATAATTTATCTACAATAATTGCTAAAAACTTAATTATATTAAAGTGAAACACATATTACTTGTGTGTGAAAAATTCCAAGCAATAGTTACTGTGGGGGTCTTTTTATGTTGTGTAGTACTGTGTTGAATTAATAGAAACGATAGGTCACTATACTAAATGTTTTAATTAACTGGTACCAGAGTTCATATTATATAATAAACTTATTGACTACATTATTCTAACTTAACTACAACCTATCTCTAGCGATACGGGAAGGCGACTGGCGAACCTGGCTACTAAACTTAAGGATCCACTTAAATACATATGCGCCGGTTGCACTGTGTCCCTACAGTTACCATTTCATTTCAATTGCATATTAAAATACATGCTTAGCCAAGCTAGGCGCTCGGTTTTTGTTTCGGTACCGAGGATCTAACTAATTTAAGATATTATTTTATGGCTTTTATACTGATAATTCAGGAGGCCTTAGTCAAAATAACATTAATACAAAGAACCAATCTCCCACACATGGGTTAAGGATTGGTTTTTTCATTATTTATGGATTAGGTGCGCCGGTTTCTTCTACCATTTTCTTTTTTATAAGCTATATTTGAGGTTGACCTACATTGTTAATTTGTCTATGCTGTGAGTTGGATAAGTTTTTGTATGCTATAATTAGTATTTTTAAATATTCATAGCCGTAAATATCACACTCTATTGAAAGAGAATCAACAGTCGTGTAGATTGATTATTCATTAAGTTATGCTGGGTACACACCTGACGAACGAAAGCCAACGCTAAAGATGTAACCACCACGCTTTGGATTGCCAGCGATCGGCAAGAAATGATCGCCAAGATATGAATCGTGCATTAACTATACCAGCCCATTTTTTATTTTTTTTTTATATTAAAAACAGACACTTCTTTAACATTCATTTGTACTGGTGATTACATTTTTGAGATGGACTATCAAGCACAAGAATAATTATTAAAATCCAATCAGTAGTACTCGAGATTAGCGTTATCAAACAAACAAACTATCTTTTCCCCGAGGTTGCTATTGCGTGGAAGGTACATCCATAAAAAGTAACTGTGCTACGCGCCTTGTAGTCAGCTACCTACACCTAAAATTTTATCAAAATCGATTTAGTCGTATAGAAGATAAGCCTATACAAACAGACAGATAGACAGACAAAAACTAGATAAAAGCATAGGTATCGTACAAATAACTATTCCTAATAAGAAATTGTTATTTTAACATTAAAAAGTGAACAGGCAATGCCCAAAAACTGTATCGCCAAAACCCTTGTGTCACGAATATAAGATAGTAAATAATTTCTAGTTTTGTGTACGACGATAATCTAGTAAAAAGAAACATAACTTAAGTGGGATTTAATAAACAAACGAGATTGTCTATTTAAACATGAATGATGAACTAGAATCTAATTTTGTTTTGATAGAATTATCACGTTTTTTGCACTTGTTTACTTACTTTTTTCATGACATCCCAGCTTACTATGAAAATATCCGGCTTAAAATTAAACTTTCATATTATTCTTGGTTGATAGCTTTTCATCCATCATTAGAACCCGAATCGCGTCCCTGATACAGCGGGTCCGTGGCAGTTCCAACAGCCTCCTGAAGACCGTGGCCAACAGGCTTGATGTGGACAGTGCTATTATGCAGCACTGGACACGCGTCCATTTAACCAAGGATACCACAATTACATATAACCAATATGTGAAATAGTGGTATCCTGTTATTTATTTTTTTATGTACTCATTTTAAAATAATTTACTAACATAGTTTTTAAGATTATTGTTACTAACACTATGAATTCCGGTTCGAAATAAATGAATTTTATTTTTTATTTTATTTTATTTTATTTATTTATTCTACATACAATACAGCAGTTTTTATCTTGACAAAGCCACGGAATAGATAGCACAGCAGCGATAAACAATCCCATAGTCGATTGTCATACCCCTTTTATTTATTTGTTTTGATGATTATATGTAGGTAGTAGGTTACTGACACACATGTTTCTCTTTGCGTCGGTATCACGTTTCAACCCACTTGAATTTATTTAAAAGCATCCGAGAAATTTCATTCGAATTGTTTACGACGGGAAATTGACAGACGCCCACTTGTGTTTATTCTCCTGACGATTATAGGGCAAATAATATATACCTATTATATATTATGTATATAACGCTTGTTATACGTTTATATTATTCATTAAATTTTTAATAACATACTTAACATTACATCACGCCTATATTACCCAGGAGGGTGCGGCAGAGGTGTACAACACCCACACTTCACCTGTCATGTTTAGGTTCCTTGGGATAGGGGGTGAGTCTATAGCCACCGACCGGGCACAATTCCAACTCCGTGCTGTTATTGAAAATTTCCTGACAGAAAGTTTACAAATAACACTTTGCCCGACCCGGTAATCGAACCCAAGGCCTCGCGGTGAGAGGCGCATACGCTAACCAATAGACCATCGAAGCAGTCTAGTTATACATTTCAAAGCACTTTTTTTTTTTTTTTTTTTTAAACATTGCCAAGTTTTCAGTGCCTCATATTTTGGCATTTTACCTCGACTTCCCCAGCTCCTGATAAAGTTTTATATCATCAGGTATCCGCCTGATAACTCTATAGAGATTCAGGCCCAATTTCTGAGGTTCCGGATAGTTCTTATCCGACCCGTAAAGTATAACCTGATCAAATTTAGAAGTGACACAAGATACACTTGAAAAAAGAACACAGCTGTCACTTTAATTTATGTGTGTTATATGATTTCTGGCCAATTAAGTTTATCACAGTGTTAATACTGTGATAATAATAGCTGTATCTATTACATGTCCCACTGCTAGGCTCTTCCTATGATGAGAAGGGTTAGGCCATAGTCTACCAAGCATGCCTAATGCGGGTTGGTAGATTTCACACACCAGCACTTTTAACAACTCTCAGGCATGCAAGTTTCCTAACGATGTTTTCTTTCACCGTTAGCGAACGATAATTTACAAGATAACATAACACATATCTTCGAAAAGACGAATCCTAACGATTTATTGACTGAGGTGTGTGCCGTGGATTCGAATCCAAGACCTTTGACTTCGCAGTGCTACGGTCTCGAATAGGTTTTATGTAGACTAAAGTGCTAGCTCAAATATTTAAATACCTACAAATCTTTCGGTGGGCGCACCGGCTGGTACCAATTGAATAATGTAGAGGGAGCGCTGAACCACTCCGTAAAAGATAAAAGGCTTCAAACAGGAACCTCGCTCGAATCTCTAAAGAGAAGGCAAAAGGGAATAACAATAAAAGGGACTTACGGAATCTAAATTTGATTATTTTGTATTGAAATGTATGAGGGACAGGGTTATATTTGTGGCATTCAAAAGTTTTATTTTTGTATCCTGCTAGGTGGGCCTAGCAATCTGTCATAAACATTTAGCCGTTTCTTTGTCTAAGTTAGGTCTGAGTTAATATTGTTATAATAGGCTAGGAGAGTTGTCCATTGACCACTCTCACTATTCTTTGACGAATCGAACAGTAAGATTTGAAACGCTGTTCCTTCTTAGTCTTGTGTAAACAGTACTTCCTGTACCCCTCAGTTCTGCAGTATTCAAAAGTATACATAATTTTTTATTGAGCCTTTTTATAAGGGAAGGATTCCAATCTATTTAGCTGAAAACCAATATTTTGCGTGGAGCGACTGTCTTTACATCTGCACAATCCAGTACGAGGTAATACCGTGTACATACAGTTCAAAAGTACACACTTTATTGAAATATTGTGGTGGTCTACCAATTATTTTTTTCTTATCTGTGTTGCCTCGGAACAGTATTTATACGTATACCTACGTAAAGCTTAAATATTTTCTTTTAATATTTTGGAACTGTTTATATGCAGAGAAAAATAATCCGAAGCCGACTTACAAATTTAACTGAATTTGTCAAAGGAAAAGACAATATTTATTGCTCATTTAGATATCGTGCTCAATCCTAGACCGCATCATTACTTTCTGTCATCGCGTCAGGCGTGATGGTGGTCAAACGCAAGCCTATCCATCATACGAACCTCGCGATAAATAGGCTAAAATACAGCTTGACTTATTAACATCACGTACTGTACACATATTACATATTCATATCTTGCAAAGTCTTGTAAACTTCGGGAATGTGTGCTGTACTCTAAGATAGAGGAGAGCTTAAAGCTTCTAATCGTGGTTCAGTGAAGCTTGCTGTTATCACAACCGTAATGTTTACGACTTGAGACTTTATATATGCAATTTATTTACTTTTGTGCAAGATGTATCTCAGAATAGTATGGATAACAGTTAATGTAGTGTTTTTATGTCAATAAGATCTAAGCATAAAATGTCTTCAATAAATTTAAATTATATTGCTAATAACGAAGAAAATAATTCCGAGTAAACCTAAACCAGCGTGCCTCAGAATGCATCAATGATTCGGATGGTGTGTGAAAGTAACCAAATCGCACTGGTGAGTAATGGTTCAGCAGTTAGAAGTATAAAAAAATAAAAAATACTAACAATAATCACCAATACAATGAATGAAATAAATAAAATAGAAGTGCCTGTTTATAATGTTAGCTTGCACGATATTTGCCCAATTTTTTTTTTTTTTATTTAGTCTTTCTGTCTGTTTTAAAACCATGTAACTGACTACAAGGCACGTAAAATAAGCTATTTTAAACTTAGACAAAACCGCGGGCGAAACTTAAGTTGGTGTTTGATCGCTAATCTCGTAAACCACTGGTTGGGTATTCCTAATTATTTATGTGTATATGTGTGATATTTTGTATAACGCTAAACTCCACAAGAGCGGATTAGTAAGGTTGAACACGGATCGAAACGCAGGAGTAGCTTCTTAATACAACGAATTCTAAGCGGACGAAGTCACGGGCAAAAGATAATTTATTATAATTTTATTGGTAACGCAAAAACAACACTTTTTTTAACCTATATTGTCCCATTGTTTGACAAAGGTCTCCCCCAAAGACTTCCATTCTTCCCTCTCCAGAGCTTTATCCTGCCAGTCAAGCGGCCGTGGCGCAATAGATAAGGCATCGGTCTTACGATCGAGAGGTCGTGGGTTCGAATCCTGGCCATTACACCACGGACGTGAACTTTCTCCTAACACAAGCGAATTAAGCTTAGCTGGAGGGGGTTAACAAGAATACTAGTAATTTGTATTTGCAAGCTTTTAAGGTAGGTAAGCTTTTTTTTTAAAAAAAAAAAGTCTTCCAGAAAGATGTCCAAGTCATCGCGCCAGCGTTTTCTCGGCTGGCCTCGGCGACGACACCGGTTCTCCGGTTCTCCGCAAAACAACACTTACTCAAAGTAAATGTATTTCAGCGTTGAAATGCATTGCCAATTACAAAAAGGCTTTGCGATTTAGGGTAGCAACAATATGCCGTGATGAGGTTCCCGTGGGCATAGACAGGGTCAAATTACCTTTCACATTTATTCAAGCAACCTTATCTATTAAACATTGGCTAGGATCTATCTTAGGTATTTTAAAGGTGAAGTAAAGGTCCTGTTTTTTGGACCCTAGTAGATTTGACAAGTTGTTGAATCTTTTAAACTTTTACAAGAAATCACAACAAGAATACACTTATATCATAACTGTGGTGATACCTTGCCATTACCTCAGAAGTTAGGGATAACAATACGAAACAACGTAACTTTATAAGAATCACCTTTTATTCCATAAATTGGACTTAATGCACTTATCACTTTAACACGTGTTTAACTGTTAACACGTGTTACTTCTTGCAATACTAACATTATAATAAACACACTTATCACTTTTAAATGTCTTTACTTTTTGACATCCAGGCAGCAAATGACCCTTGCCACCGACCTAATACCTTCCTAACACATTTTACCGCGGTTTTACTACTGTGATCTCATTGGATAGCTTAATGGCGCGCGACCAATTAGAACACAGAAGTCAAATTAAATACTCTTTTAAATTACAAACTAATTAAAATAAGAAAATGACTAAATAACGACAATTTGCAATAGTTTTTAGGAATTATAAGCTAATGATAAAGTTAGAATCATTACATTACGAAACATAACATCATGCCTATATAACCCTGGAGGGTGTGGCAGAGGTGTACAACACCCACGTTTCACCTGTTATGTTTAGATCCCATGGGATAGGGGGTGAGTTTAATTAATTAATGCAGTAAATCATTGAGGTTAGTTTAATTATTACTGTTTTAAAATTGTACGACTATAATAAATAAGATACAGGTTAAAAAAAACATAAGTTTTAAAGTGCTCAGTGTTGTTAAGAGCAAAAAGAAACGGTGCGTAAATGTCAAACAAATCATGCTAGCGTGGACAGCCTATAGTTGACCCATCGTACTTAACTCTGTGCTTGACAAGTTAAGTAGGCTACTGCAGACACAATCTAGAAAAATGGGGCATATTAACAGACCAGACGCAATGTGACTGCGGTGCTCCTCAACAAATGATGCCACATCTGCTGAATTGCCCTAATTGTCTTTAGAGCATGATCTTTACGACGCTACAGAATGCGCAATTGGTGTGGCCACGCACTGGGCGGGAGTAATATAAGTTTGTAGTACCATTGATACGAAAGAAGAAGAAGACTTGACTCTGGCAGTATTATATTATAGTAATACTACAAGGAGGCTTAGTTGCCATAAACAAAACAGAAGAAGAAGAAGGAGTTGACCCCAATTTATTAGGGATAAGGCTCGTAAGGTGATGATGAATATTTCCATATTTAACTAGCACATTTAACGATACATATTTCTCGTTGTTACTTCCAAAACGCTTCAGGTGCTTTCATATTAAACAAAATAGGACCGACAAAAAAAGGGGTTCACAAAAAACCGTTTCTAAGTCAAAACGGCAAATTTAATTAAACTTAGTAAGTGGAAAGGCTCGGTATTAAATCCCTTGGAAAGAATATTTTGCTTTGGTCAAGTTTGAAGGCACTCGTGCCTTTGCTCTGGCTTTAAGTTTGTTTCATTTACGTAAGTTTTACGCAATTTAACCAAACTAGATAGCAAGTTTCTAACTTTTATACCTGCTGAACAAATCCGGGCTTCCAATCAGAGACAGGATAACATTCTAGAGTATTTCAGATAACCATTGAAACTGCGAACATATATTTTTTTAAACCTTTAGTCAGGTCATTCAACGGTGGAAAATCTTAACACAGACTTCAAATTTTTCCTTTGATGCCACCTATTGAATGATTTTTAAATTGATACAAAATACAATTACCAGGCAAGAAAATTAAAATAAATTAAAATTATTTACCAGGAAATCCTCAGCACGGAATCTTGTCCCCTGTAGATGGCTTAGTTACTCCAAATGGCTTATCTAGTTGATGTATATTATGTTTGTAAAGTTTATTACATACGGAGAATTTGCTAATCGTGCTTAAGCAGACATATTAATTTAAAATATACAATTGAATGATTATAATAATTATAACGTGCTCATACATTGTTTATTACTTTCATTTCGGCACTACAAATATTAATCTTAATCTATAACTTCTTAATCTCAACGTCAAACCGCAATCTACATATTAAATGAATCATTACTCTCAAACTAATTACTCCAGCCAGAGCGTAATAAAATCTTACAGCTAACTGGAAAGCCATAAAGCCCACCCGCTGAAAAGTCAAAAGTAGTCTACAGAACCGATAATAACTTTTTATGGCTATTTTTATTGTAATCGTTTAGCTAAATCGACCTTGCTTATATTACTGGTATTGGTTTGGTTCATAAAAACTCAGCCACTGTCAAAGGGGTATGACCAATTGACTCTGGGATTGTGTATCGCTGCTGTGCTATCTATTCTATGGCTATGTCAAGATAAAAATTGCTGTATTATATGAAGAATAATATTAAAGATTAATTGTAAGCCGGATATTATAATAAATAGGTTTAATAAAAAAATAGTGAATAAATGTAAATACGTGTGCATTATTCTATGAAAAAAAAAATGCACCCAGCTTGCCCTTAATTTATAAATTTGTTTTGATTATTAAATTTCTTAAATAATATCTCATATTTCTTAATAATTAACATACACAAAACTAGAAATTATTTACTATCTTATTCATGACACAAGGTTGGTGGCGATACAGTTTCTGGGCATTGCCTTTATTTAATTATCCATTATTATTAATATATTTAATTTTTAATTACCTGAAGAAATATGTGTATATTTCTCTTTTTTACTTCCAAAACGCTTTAGGTGCTTCTATATTGAACAAAATGTAAGAAAATTCACTTTGTATCAAGGGCTATTTTTATTGCAGCTAAATCAGTCGACTGTAGCGTCATTGAGCCGCTAATGCAAAACCCATGTAGGAGATTTACAAGACTTGAATTCCATAATAATATGCATGTTAAGTATGTACTATGAGGTAAGTAGACTCATGACCCATATAACAAATGTTTCGTTTGAAATTGTGTTACATTTGATATGGTAGCTAGTTGGTTTTAACTTAACATATTACTCAATTGAAGATACAATTTGTATTTCACTGTTATATTATACGAACACAATGCTCATTTCGCACATAAAATATTATTTTTGTTAAAAAAAACCGATGGAAAATAACACTGAGTGTACATGTGATATATGCCCTGTAAATTCAAATTAACATTTACTTCATCATTATTCGAACCCACGGCACAAACCTTTCAACCTCTGTCAATAAATCGTTAAGTTTCGTCTTTTATATTTTTTTAACTCAACATAATTCAGCATTTAGCTTTTTCTAAGGCTCTTATACAAACGATATTCATCTTTAAACTGTAAAGTTTTCTAAATGTGTACTGTTAACTTGCTTGTGTGTTACTTGGGATATGTGTGTATTTGTCATATAAATTATCGCTCGCCAACGGTGAAGGAAAGCTGCATGCCTGAGAGTGCCTAAAAGTGCTTGAGGGTGTGTGAAAGTGTGAAGTCTACCAATCCGCACTTGGCCAGCGTGGTGGACTATGGCCTAGCCCTTCTCATCATGAGAAGAGGCCCGAGCCCAGCAGAGGGATATGTATTAGATACAGGGCTGCTATTATTATGTCATTATTCAATGTGTAATAAAATGTCACAAAATAATATATTCCTTTGTGCTCCAGACTCAAAGTGCCCGTCCACTTGAAACAAGTTCGCTGTTACGCGATGACAGACGTGATTGAGTGTCTATCAGACGTCTATACAAAATTGCAAAAATGTCTATGTGAAAATAATTTGACGTGTAACTTGTTGGGATAAAGTCCTTTTTTATTTGAATATTTTATTTTTTGGATAACAATATAGTCGCCACGCCACCGTTCCCTTGTTTTCAGCGAAGATTTAAATTAATATTAAATGTATTTTGATACAAATAAATGCAATCAAAATCATATTTGTGTTTCTTTATTTAGAGGGTTTAGATACAAAAGTATAAAAATTACTAGCTTTTGCGCACGGCTCCGCTCGTATGATAGGAATATCAATAAAAAATAGCCTAAGATCTTCCTTCCTTCCATTCTCAGGTCTTAAAATATCTAATTGTCATAATATTAGTAATTTACAATAATATAAGGCACACATTTCTAACTGCGAGTGTGTAAGAAAAATCAAAACAAAAACAAACACCATAATATTATTTACAAAGTGAATAATAAATGTCAAAATAAATAACTGCCACTCTACACGAAATTGAAAGTATTACACTTAGCACGTCACCCACTGAGTTCACACGCTCACTGTGAGCACTCGAACTCATTAATCATTTGTATCAAGTGACGAACGAATTGTAGCAACGTATTTGATCATGTATTTTATTTGTCACTCGAAATACCAAGATAAATACTTAATCAAAAAGATATTCGCAGTATAAATTATGCGGCTTATAATTAAATTAAAAACTAGTAATCTTAATTTCAGGGCAGGGAGATAGAAGCTCAATTTTGATGAGTGATTTTGTACATGTGTGGTTGGCGTGGGGGTTAAAGCGGTCGCCTTGCCGCTTTCAACTACCCTGGTGTTGTGGGTTCCATCCCCACATGGGACAAATCTTTGTGTGATTCGCAAAGATTAGTTCTGACTCTGGGTGTGAAATGTATGTTTGTGAACACCCCCGCGACATAGGAATAATTCCTAGAGCGGTCGTCCGCGTCGTTTTATTTATTGAAAAATAAAAGAAAATTGCGCATGTATGTGCTAACACGGCAGTTTCAATGTATATTTGATAGGCGATACATATTCGTATGTCAAAATACAAAGATCACTTAATCAATATGGAGAGGAACTGCAAGCATCTCCATACATTATGTATCGAAATGTAAATACACATTTTTATATTATAGCTGCCGTTTGTGAACTGCAATTTCATGCTAACTATAAAATTTAAGTCTTTATTCATTTATAAAAGAGCTTTAATGTGAAGGAAAACGTCGTGAGGAAACCTGCATGCCTGAGAGTTCCTAAAAAGTGCTCCAGGGTAATGTAAAGTCTACCAATCCGCAATTGGCCAGCTTGGTAGACTATGGCTTAACGCTTCTCATCATGAGAAGAGGCCCGAGCCCAGCAGTGGGACATGTATTAGATACAGGGCTGGTAATGTTGCTGTTTATTTATGGATTTCACTACATAATATGAAGCTACAACTAAATGCCAGACTGTCAAATGCTCTTTATCACGGCACACATTGGAAATGTAGGTAATAGTTAGTTATGTGAATGTTCATTGAAGATATTGCACATATTATGTATTTATAAGTGATCTCTGCCTAAAAACGTTTTCAAAAATTACGCTTGATACTACGACGTAATTTAAAAAAAAACAACTTAAAGCCATCACGAGCAAAATGCCATATTTGGTGACTGTTTTTACCTTTGTAAGAGACACAATGTGAAACCTTTAGCTATTATAAAATAATGTAAGTCAGCCACCCACAGACTCACTCTACATCTGAATTGTGTCGAAAAACTAATTTCTGAAATGCGACACGTGTCGTCATTTGGTGTGAATGAAAATTCACACGAAATTAAAGTTCACAGTTTAATTAATACGAAACGTTGCAGCGAGAGAAGTTTAATTTATGTATTTCACTAAAATTAAACATGTAAATCCGAGCTAAATGCCAGACTGTGAGATGTTTTTTAACACGGCTCGCATTGGAATCCTAGTTAGTAGTTAATTAAGTAAATATGAAATAAAGTGCACATAGCATAACATCACGCCTATATTAACCAGAAGGGTGTGGCAATTGTGTATAAAACCTACACTTCACCTGTTGTGTTTAGGGCACATGTGAGGCTAATTATGTGAATTTATCGGTTCGAAGACATGTAGAATATTAATGTAACAGCAGTTAATTTAAAGTAGTACTTTAAATTATACGTTTTACTGTGGGCCCTGTTTTATTAATAAATATTAAAAAGCCTTTTATTTCACCATTAGGTTGTAAAAATAATAATAATTTATCAATTCATTAAATAATACAATAAGAAAAAAAACATTTCATTTTCATGCAGTAATAAATAATAAATATTAGTCTGGTAATATTAGATTTCTGATAGTAAATAAGCAATATTGTAATTTTATATTATATTTTTTTTAGACACAATGTAGTTGTTTGGTGTGACTAGTAACTCACACGATATAAAAGTTCCAAGTTTAGTTTATGCAAAACGTTACAGCGAGAGAGAAGTTTAATTTTATATATATTACTAAAATTAAATATGTAAGTCAGAGCTAAATGAAAGACTGTCAAATGTTATTTACCGCGGCACGAATTGAAAATGTAGGTAATATTAGTTATGAGAATTGAACATTCTCATAACTATATTTAATGAATTAAATATAGTGCACATATTATGTCGTAATACCCCAGTGCTTTAATTCAAAAGTCCTCAATCATTGCGTGCTGTCAGCGATGACTTACGACACTGAAAGGTGGTCACTGTGTACATCAATAGATACAAAATATGCATTAAAATAAAAAACCGGCCAAGTGCGAGTCGGACTCGCGCTCGTAGGGTTCCGTATCACTATACACTGAATTGATTGAATGAAAGATAAAATGCGGTTTGCGATTTATAACGTATTTAAAAAAAAACTAATAATTAGATCTCGTTTAAACCAATTTTCGGTGGAAGTTTGCATTTAATGTACATCATAATTATATTATTTTTACGTTTATCATTCCTTTATTCATAATGAATGGAGCAAATAGTTTGTATTGTGGATACAAGTAGGTTTGTATTTATGTAACTTATTCTGAAACAGTCGACATATAACGTTTAATTAAATATGCGCATGTGTGTCTTCCAATTATAAATGTGTATTATTTTGAAGCAAACAAAGCCGTATGATATTTATTTTTGAAAAACCTACAGTATTTTTTGCAAGAGTATAAAATAATAAAGACTTTGAAAACTGAAACTTTCGAAATTGTAATTAAGAGACAAACTATCTCCTATTTTACACGCTTATATTAGCTTCACCTGTATGTATGTATGTAACCGACTCCTTTGGACTCGATTTTGACTCACTTTAAACGGACAGATTTCATTAAAATTTTGCACACCTGTCAAAGATCGATGACAATGCAATAATTCGATAAAAAAAAAACTTTTCTTTTTTTTAAAAAACGCTCTGATAAATAAACCAAACTTAAAAGTAGAAAATAAAAATATAGTTTGAAAAAACTAAAAATCACGCTCTTAAAGTACTTCTAAATTATTTTCACTTTTAAGTTAGAAATACTTTAAAAGCGTGTTTTTTAGTTTTTTTAAACTATATTTTTATTTTCTACTTTTTTTTACCAAGGAAGGTTTGTCAGAGGTGAAAAGCACCTACATTTGCCTTTTAGCTCTAGGTCCCATGTTAGGCTCACCCCCTATGGGTGAGCCTATTGCCATCCACCGGGCACAATCCCAACTCCGTGCTGCTATTGACAAGTTCCCAGTGAAAGAATAGAGTGGGGTAACTGTCACATTAATGTTGTTACCTATTTCATTATTCTCTATCTATGATGTCTACGAAATTCTACGAGGCTGCAAAATTCCTGGCACGATGTTATCAAAGAAGTTATTTTTGTTGTATGGTACCCATATCTATTTTTAAAGCGATAAGTAAGATGCCTCTATATTATGTTTGGCATGTGAATTTAGACATGTGAGAACAAGGCTATAGAGAAATAGCATATAATAAATAACAACAGAAGATTCACTCCTTAATTAAAGTCAAGTGTAGGTATAAAATATACCTACACCTCGCTTGAGGTGCTTGCACGCAAAATTTTAACCTATAACCGCGCGAACTGCAAACTTTCTTTGCTCGGCGCACTTTTATGGCAGAGATGCGAGCATAGGGTTCAAAGACCGCAGGGCAGGGGTGTTTCACTCCGCAGTTTTGGCTATGTTTTGCTTGCACTAATCTCGGGAAGGAGTATGGCATACGGCTGGCGGCGCTCGGCCCGCGGTGTACGTCAAACTAGCGTATATTTGCGGCTCGGTCTTCAATTCAAATAGCTTAGAAGTATTAAATTGAAGTCCGCGAACTTGTAGTAATTTAATTTGCATTAAATTGTGAAGTGACAACCTTTCGTATCAACGAGAGTAGGCAATTAACTCGCCGTACGGTCTTAGTTAAAAAAATTAAATAAATATCTCGCAACTTACACACAACGCCATCTAGTCCTAAATTAAGCAAAGCTTGTACTGGTACTGGAATAACTGATCCTAATACATATGAACTTTTCTTTTGTAAATACTTATTACTTATAGTAACATCCAGACTAAGACAAACCCCCACGTTCATGCACACAAAGGTTTGTCTTAAGCGGCAATCGAACCCGCGACCTCGGCGTCGCAGGCAGGTACACTACCCACGCTGCCATCCGGTCGTCAAAACTACTATTATTTACTCTCAGGTGAGGAGTAGGTATATTTTTGTACCTAAACTTGACTAATGTCACGGAGTTAATCTTCTGTTGTTACTTATTCTGTGCTTCGGGTAACGTACGCCGCGAGCCGAGCACCAGCCAGATGCCATACTCCTTCCCGGGAGTAGTGCCGGCAATATATACCTAAACTGCGAGGTGAAACCTTCTGGTAAAAGACTATAAAACATCACTCTACGACTAATCATAGCGGGAGAACAATATAATATGTTTCAAAAACGGGGGAAATTTATTTAATTTGGGAGCTTTAATATTACTGTTACTAAGCGGAGCAGTACCGTAAAATGCTGGTAATACCGTGGCTAATATAAAAAATTCCACCCAGACAAAGTCGCGGGTAATATCAAATATGAAACGTACTTTAATCAAAATATGATGACTTTGTTCCCTATATCACATAAAACGTAATTTTTTTTGGACAATTTCGACTCAACAAATGAGGTTAGTTTATATGGCATAAATGAATCAAGAACAATGAAAGCGACACATGTATAAATCTCGAGGGACACATAAATAGCTCCATTATAGCAGAAAGCTACTGCCTACACACTGTAACATGATAAAGTTTCACCTAATATAATAAATGATAATTTGACACACATAACTTTCTGTACACAATACAATGAGTCCACGTCGTGTTGTTTGTACGAAAAGTCTTATAAGAAAGGTATTTTTTATAGTGTCTTCTAATAAGCTTTGTTACTGTATTTTTTTAACCGACTTCCCAAAAAAGAGGAGGTTCTCAATTCGGCCGGCATGTTTTTTTTCTATGTATGTACATCGATTACGTCGCGGTTAATGGACCGATTCGCGTGATTATTTTTTTGTTCGACGCGAAATAGCTGCCAGGTGGTCCCACAAAAATTTCTTTCAGTTTGGTCTAGTAGATTTATTTTATAAGCATTATTAATAGTCGAAGTCAGTTTTTTATTGGCAAATTATTTTAAGATAAGAATGTATGTTATTTATCTCCGCAAATTACAAGATTTACAGTTTCTTATTTCAATTACAGTTTGGTCTGACATATATGTAATTTGTGGGTGATCTGGTGTCCAAACTAAGCCGAAGCCTGTATATTAGAGCACCAGGCCCCCCTACATCAGATTCAAATAAATTTTATCCAATCTAGTTACACTATTAACATACCATCATGCCTATATTACCAGAAGGGTGTGGCAGAGGTGTACAACATCCACATTTCTGTGTTTAAGACTCATGGGATGGGGTGAGCCTGTCGCCATCCACCGGGTACAATTCCAACTCCGTGCTGTTATTGAAAATTGCCTGACGGAAAGTTCACAAATAATACTTTGCCCGACCCAAAAATCGATCGCTTACATCTTTAAAACTACACAGCTGATTTTAATGTGGTTTTATTAATAGATATAATGATTCATAACGTAAGTTTTTTTGTATAAAACATGCATATATTATGTAGTACTACATACCGGAGCGAAGACAGGGCGGATCGCAATTTTATAATATTTTTTACAAACACATAATATTTTTTAATTATTCAGTAAATTGTAGACACAATTACCACTCCCCGTTATCACACGTAATATTTTTGTATCAGAAGTTTTACAAACCTCGAAACAAAGAGAAAACCAGAAATACTGCAGCATTTAAATTTAACGGAGCCTTCGTGAACGAAACAAAAGATTTAATAAAACCTACATGCTCAATTGTTTATTTTTATTCCGAACAAACTTTTAATTAATTATCTACTCTATTGGGATTTTTCTCTACGAAGACTCATGGGACCTAAAAATAACTAAAAGTGTGGGTGTTATATATATATCTGACACACACTATGGGTAATATGGGCGTGATGTTTTGCATCTTTACTAAACACGTTTTAAATGAGTGAGTACACGGTTGGCGTTCTGGTTAAAGCGGTCGCCTCGCCGCTTTCAACTGAGCTGGTGTTGTGGGTTCGATCCCCACATGGGACAAATCTTTGTGTGATTCGCAAAGATTTGTTCTGACTCTGGTTGTGTTCTGTGTGTGTGAAATGTATGTTTGTGAACACCCCCGCGACACAGAAGTAATTCCTAGTGCGGGCGTCGTTTTTTTGTTAAAGATAAAAAGAAATGTTTTTACAGACCTTTCCAAAATAATTGTTTGTAACACTTTCTATAATAGAATGTTACGTTCGGTTTTTTAACGAACTTAATTGGCTGCCTAAAGCTGGATAATGAAATAGAAAAACACGTGTTTCCTGACAGAAGTAATTCCTAGTGCGGGCGTCGTTTTTTTTTAAAGATAAAAAAAAATGGTTCTACAGACCTTTCCAAAATAATTGTTTGTAACACTTTCTGTAATAGAATGTTACGTTCGGTTTTTTAACGAACTTAATTGGCTGCCTAAAGCTGGAGAATGAAATAGAAAAACACGTGTTTCCTGGCAAATTCGAACCTGTACTAACGAGCTACGGTTTAAGCCGTGTTTGACGTGGCAGATTTTGGAGATTATAATCGAGACTATCAATTTGAAATAGCGTTGATCTTTGTATAATATGTGTTTAGTTTTTTAACCATGAATAAAAGAGTGCATAAGGCAAAATATCTTATTCTTACTTAGACTGAAAGTAGTGCATGAAAGGAGCCTCCTCGAGTGACGTACACAACGATTCCCTACGTCCGGCGCACCCTGGGCAATTCGCGAGTTCTCAAAAGCGAATTGGCTAATTCTTTCACCACGATGGCAACTCAAATAAAATTTGATTCTGCCATCGACACGACGAAGAAGAAGAAGAACTTAGACTAGAATACTTGTATGAATTTGAATGCTCCTAGGCAAATACCACCGTGAAATAGATAGCTCTAAACTTACACTATATAGGGCCCTTTCTTGTGACGTAGGCATGTGGGTATGGAGTCTTATTGGTGGTCCAATATATCGAGCGGGCCCCGAGCTAAGGTACAAAGAGCTGATAGGTAGAACCGAACCAACGAAGCCTATGGGTAATGTTTAACATTCAGATGACCAAATTTTGAGAATGACTGAGGAAACGACCAAACTAGCGCTTCAATTATTGCGTAATACGATTATGTTAAGTAAACGGTTGGTCCTTACTTGCATATAAATACGGAAGAGATTACATTGACAAAAATAGAACGCATGCCGATTTCATTTAGGTCAATACCTATAGTTTCTGGCATAGGATGCATAAACGATAATTTAAAACAACACCGTGAACTTTCAAACCGAACCTTTATACCATAACTGTTAAAACTCCATCCCGTTAAAAGTTACGTACCAATTACAATGTTAGCTTTACCAGGGTAACTTCGCATTCATAGTTCGCAGTTAGTTAGAACTTTGTCGTAGTTATTCTGACTAGTATTTACAGAAAACTGGTTCAATTTGTTAACCAAAATGTACCCAAGAGTATTTTGGTTGACAAATTGTCGTCTCGTGACCACTTTTGAGCGTCAAATTTTGAGCAGTCATTTTGCGTAATGACTACAGTTATTATTCAAGTTTGATTAAATGTTTTGAAGGTAAATTACTGTCATTATTATTATTTCTATTTTGGGAAGGCTTAAAGATATTTTTAAACAAATTGTCCTGTTCCATTATTACTTGCGGCAACCTGCGACTCTAACTGCGAATTTGCCACCGTAGTACGTCAATTAAAAAATAACCTGAGACTTTTTCTTATACCTACTAAATAAACACAAAATCGATTTTTTTTTAAATTTTACATTAAAATCTATCGAGTGGTTTCAGAGAAGTTAGATTACTAACACTTGCCAAGATTCAAGATTCAAATAGTTTATTTACATGTGGCGCTTGAACACGTCAAAACATTACGAACAATAATATAAAAATAAATTAAAAGAAAAACTAAATAATACTAATTACAATTATTTTAATAACCGAGGCTTAGATTTATTTGAATCCAACTGTTTAGAATCAGATTAAAATTAATCTAAGTACCACTGTGACACGGGTTTTTTTTTCATTACAATTCCTTTGTATACCTACTTTAGGAGAAATTAAAATGAGAAACACGATTAAATAAGTAGAATAATGTTCTCTTGATATCCAATGCCTTGGAAACTTTCCGATAAATGAACAGCTCATTCATCTAGAAATTGCCTACAAACGGAGGCATACAACTGTTTATAGTTGATTGATACACTTCATTGCTTCTCATATAGCTAGAGAGATATCTTGTGTATTGGCATTGATGTATAGGGGGAGTCCGGGAGGGATGAACCACTGTCCAAAATTGTATTTTAAATTTGTGCAAATGAAACGTGCAATAAACGTGTAACATGGTCACATGCAAGTGATCCATCACTTACATCCTTCCATTTTGCATGATGGGTGTTTTGTTGGGCAATGAGAACAAAAAATGTGTTTTTGTTGTTGCAGAGTATTTTTTTTCACTTAATAATATTTGTGGTTGTTGTCCTCTCTATTGAAAAATTTAGTAGTTTTAAGTAATTTTGCTCTACGACCGGGCGTTTTTTTTATCTGATGAGCAAAATGAACCAGCGCAGGGGCGGGGGACATGACCATGCTCCTTTGAAGGAGTTTTATGGAAGTGATTTTATTTTAGTATTAATTTTATATTTAAATTAATAAGCTAAGTAGTAATACTTACAGGAAGCCATAAGGCTCTCAAAAAATCACAAAAACAGAGTTATGAAATGGCTTATATGAAATTAAAGGAAGTGATTTTGTTAAGATACGTTTTTTAAGTGTTTTACTTTCTAGGAGTAATAAAACATTGTAATCTGTGTGTGAATTCAGTCAAACACTATGATTACAGATGAAAAGGATTTTATAATCTTAAATTAATTAAAGTGTCCTTTTTGGGGAGCCTTATCTTATTTTCTATCTATTCTATCCATAAGTTATTATAAAAATACAATTATTCACAAAATGTACCGAATATAGTAGGGTATCTCAAATATGTATAGTCGATTCCCTAAATTCTGTTAACAAGCAAATTTTGAGAGATTTTATTATATTATGTAAAAAGCGGTTCCAATCTCCCGAACTCCGAAATATTCAATTAAATACCAAATTACACTTATATTGTTTTCAATTAATCTCTAAAATAACAAATGTTAACATTATGTTCACTTGACATTGTCAAGTTGAGTTCACAACAAATTAAGTTTGGTAATTGTTTTTATTTATATAATAGTATTTATATATTTATATATATATATATATTAAATTTTATGATTTAATATTATAATATGTATTGTATGGTTTTAGGATTAGACTTTTCTCTTTTATTTGGAACATTTTTACAGCACCTACCTTTGTTATCTCTGCACCACCTTACGGTTGACTGGTAGAGAATGCCTATGGCATTAAGTCCGCCATTGTACTCATTATGTGCAAGAAGTTTTAAAATAAATAAATAAATAAATAATTGGAAAAAAGCTCAAGAGATAAATATTGATTTGTTTAATTATACCTTTAGACCTAGACATCCCTTTTTTTCGAATTACATGAAGTATTTTATTTTATTTTATTTTATTTTATTTAATAAGCACACCAACTGTATAATTACACAGAGCCATACAAACTATTATAATAATGTACAGGTAAATCATATAGTAATTACACAAATCACAGGCATGCATTACACTCAAACATTTTCTCTTTAGGAGACTACAAAAATAGAAATATTAAAATTAATTACTAAATCCTAATTTTATTATTAAATTAATTATTTTATATTATTAAATTACTTATTTTATATTATTAAATTAATTATATTATTTTATATTTATTATTAAATTTGAACATATTTATTCATATCAATTAAAATTGTTTGTCAAGAAGTGTCTGTATGATGCAAATGTCATAGAAAAGAGGTCGATAGAGTTGTTAGACGCGATGGATATCTCATTGTATAGCCTTGCCATACGTGTTAAAGGGCTATTGAATGAAGTATTCAAAGTGGAAGTGGGCACGTCAAGTACGCGATGATGCCTCATAACGCGTTGGCTTAATCGGAAGTTAAAATAATGAATTAATTGTGTATCTATTGATCCGCTTATAATTTTATGAAGAGATAACAGGTCCGTAATGTCACGTCTTTCCTTTAAGCTTTTTAGTTTAAAATGTTCTAATCTAGCCAGATATTCGGGAATAGTTTTACGTATACCATTTTTTATGCTTAAGTGTCTGACAAAGCGAGCCTGAATAGATTCAACTTTCTCTACATAGGTCGAATAATGTGGAGACCAAATAGTGGAGCAGTACTCTAGTCCACTTCTAACCAGAGCATTAAAGAGTAAGATGATACTGTTAGCATCACGAAATGGTTTCGACATACGAATAATAAATCCTAACGTTTTTTTGGCCTTTAACACTACTTTATCTATGTGTTGACGGAACGATAAGGATGAATCAAATGTGACTCCTAAATCACGAATAACTGACACTCTATCTAGCGGAATTCCATCTATATGATATTTAAAATCTATAAATTTGAGTTTGTTTGTAAATGTTATAAAATTACATTTTTTTACATTTAATGTCATATAGTTCTCTGAACACCAAAGCTGAAGTACATCCAGGTCATTTTGAAGCTTAATACAGTCGCTAAGATTGGTTATTTTACAGTATATCTTTAGGTCATCAGCGTATGCCAAGCAGTCACATTTCAAATTAGCGAGGAGATCATTTATAAACACTAGAAATAGCAAAGGACCTAATTTTGAACCTTGGGGAACCCCAGAACTAGGTGTAAATGGTACAGATTCATATCCAGCTAATGCTACAAGCTGCGAACGATATTGTAGGTAACTCTCGAACCACCGTAACAGACTGCCATGTACTCCAGCGTTGCTCAACTTTTTCGAAAGCAAAGAATGATCAACGCGATTGAAGGCTTTTGCAAAATCGGTATATACGGAATCAACTTAACCTCGACCCTCAAAAGTGTCGGTGATGAAGGTAGTGTAGATTAGTAAATTTGATGTTGTTGAACGATTCGACACGAAACCGTGTTGCCGAGGACTTAATATGTGTCGGAAATGAGAATATACTACACTATATATTAAACCTTCAAATATTTTAGCAAACTGAGAAATAATAGATATTGGTCTATAATTGGTAACATTATCTAAACTACCCGACTTATGAATTGGAATAATATGTGAAATTTTCCATAGATCAGGGAATATTCCTTCTTTGAGAGATTTGTTGTAAATTATATGGAGAGGTTTAATTAGTGCTGCCATACTTAAGCGTATAAAAATTGGAGGCAATCCGTCAGGTCCTGCTCCTTTATTTAAATCCATTTTTTTTTATACTGTCCATGATATCGTTTTCTGAAATATATATCGATGTGAGACAGTAATTAGACGCGGTGCCAGAGGAAGAAATATTATGACGCATATTATTTGCTCCATAAACAGAAGCAAAGTATTCTGCAAATAAATCACTTACATGACGCCCTCCCTCTACCTCACGATCACCATATTTAACAAGATTCGGTATTCCTCTATATGTTTTTTTGGATTTAGTGAACCGCCAAAAGGCCCTAACATTAGTTTTTATATCATGTTCTATCTTTGATATATAGCTTTTAAAGCACATTTCAGTAGCTATGTTGGCCTTATTACGAAGCGTATCAAAAGTATCATAATCGCGAGGATTTTTATATTTTTTAAACCGAATTCGATATTTGTACTTCTCCTTGAGTGTTCTTATTAACGAGGGAGAAAACCATACCGGATAATTACTTTTTCTAGGTTTTATCCTAGGCGTATGTTTTTCAAGTACTTCCCAAATTATATTATAAAATCGCTGGACAAATTCATTGCAATTCAAATTCAAAAACTCATTCCAGGGGACTTGTTGTAGTTCGGAAACACACGATTCATAATCAGTTTTGTTAAAATTTAATTTATCATGTGATGTATTACGTTGCAAATTAGAGTGAGCGGAGTTTTGTAATATCAATTCAAATTCAAGTGCTGGATGATGTATATCAGGTTTACTCAGTGGAGGTGCATCAGTAACAGAGGCAGATAATTGTTCGTTCACCATAATAAGGTCAAGGATGTTGTTGTTTGCATTACATGTTTTATTTACTTGCACAAGGTTAGTAAAATGAAGAAAATCCCTCAAAGTTAACGATTTAGAGTCGACCACATTCATAAATGGATCATCATGGTGGGACCATTCAATATTGGGTAAATTAAAATCACCGAGTACCAATGTGGGAGAATCAGCATTCTGCAAACAGATATCCTCAACATTAACTAAAAATTCTTTAAATATTTCAATCGGTATATAAGATGGTAAATAAACTAGACATAGATTTATACAGACACTTCTAAAACTTATACAAAGCCATATATCTTCTACAGAGGTTTGCCATTGAACTTTATTTACAAATGTGAACTTTTTACTGACAGCAACCAGAATCCCACCACCGTGGGATTTGGAGTACAATTGCTTAAAGGTATCACTGCGATCACGTCGTACAACAGTATATCTCTGATCAAAGTACTCTGAGGAATAGAATGACTCATCTAACCACGTCTCCGAAAAACAGATTATGTCATAATTACAGTTCAAGATAGACTTATAGATATCGTGAGACTTCAGTTTCATACCTCTTACATTTTGATAGAAAATTGATAAAGCCATTAAACTGTGATTAAATTTAACATAGCATTTGGATCTATATATAGGTTTAAATTTAATTAGACAATTTTATCTAAACATTGTTTGTCCTTAATTAATACACTGCCTGAGTTTTCATCCTTAGCAACAAATATTTTTCCATATTTTACCCATACAAACTTATAGGATTTTTCTACTAAGAAACAGTTGAAAAATATTTGACCGCAAAAACCTGCAACCATCTGCTTCTTTGTATCCCACTTAAGATGAATGAACAATGACAAATGAATGAACGTGACGTCACGAAATTACGTATCATAAAGTTGAGAAATTTAGGGTCCTGGCAAGACCTGGCGACCGTAGCTGACTGGTTAAAGCGGCTGCCCAGTGTGCTGAAGTACGCAGATTCATATCCTGCTGGTCGCATAATTTTTTCAAGTGTTTCTTAGAACAATTTGCTAAGCATAGCTAAATTCTATAAAAAAAACAATAAGAAGTTACATGAAGTATGTTTATTCAACATTGATGTCGAACTACCATATCGAAGACATATTTCCATCCTGATTCGATTCAGGAGTGTTTCAATCAAATATTTATGAAAACATAGAACTAGGCATGATGACAGGTACATACTCGTAGTTACTTATATCTAACATGTAATACACGGCTTGCCTCGGCCGCGAAGCCGAAGAAATTCAAGAGAAGCCTTTTCTGTGATATTCGCACCTCCTAACAACGCCTGATGTAGAAATATGTTAGGCAACGGGATGGGGAAGTATGGCTAATTGGTTGTATAATGACGTAAGATAAGATTACTTTTTAACCGACTTCCCAAAAAGGAGGAAATTCTCAATTCGGCCGGTATGTTTTTTTTCTATGTATGTACATCTATTACGTCGCGGTTAATGGACCGATTCGCGTGATCCTTTTTTGTTCGACGCGAAATAGCTGCCAGATGGTCCCATAAAAATTTATTTTAGTTTGGTCTAGTAGTTTTTATTTTATAAGCATTATTAGTAATTGAAGTCGGTTTTTTAATGGAAAATTATCTACTACTAGGCATACTAAGAAAAATTGATTTTGTTGTCGTTGCCTAAAAAAAAAAAAATAACCATTTTATACCTTAGAATAAATTTAATATTTTACAATCCGACGAATGTGAATTCAATTTATAATTAAACCAATCTATAGACGAGAAAAAAATAAGCATCCAAAGTCAATTTGAATTTTCAAAATGGTTTGAGCCATTTGAGCCCCGAGGTATCGTTTTGGCTCCAGTCACTCAAACATGAGCAATTAAACTTATAAAATTTTGGTAGAAAAGAAGATTTGAATACACAAAAATGATTTTTTACGTGTCCGTAGTAATAATCTCACAGTCCGACTTTTCTTGAAACTAAAAAAAAAATGTAGTATTACATGTTTGAAATTATATATTTATTTATTTTATTACGTACTGAGGTTTTAACACAATCATCATAAAAATAAATAAGGTGACATGGCAACAATATTTATATCCAAGTTCTGTAACCATACAACTTTCAGAAACGAACAAAAACCCCTACCTCACCGAAACGTGCTTGGATACAAGTTATCCGAAGGTGCCAGGGAAAAGGGTCACTAACACTGAGAACGTGACGGGATTATACATCCACCCTGCTAGAAAAAAATGGAGGATCAAGGGTACATTTGTTCATAACTTATTTTACACAACGACGGCGTTTGGAACTAAAAGTTTTTGTTTAAAAACTAAAGTGTTTACTTGGTTTAAATGTATTAATATAAAATACACATATTTCATGAATAAAACTACATAAAAAATGTTAATTAAAATCGTAGTTCTACTTTGAAATTGTCCCAAAAGATGTAGAAATAACATTTCGTAAATACAAGCGTAAACAAAGTACATTTACCTGATCAGTGGCACATCACGAAACACACCCAAAAATCAAAACTCTGTATTTATAACACAAAACAATCAAACCAACTATTCAGTGCACATGCACTTAACAAGTCACTCACATATAAACAGAAAAACACGAATTTTGGCTAACACAAATAGGTATATTAACACAAGTATTACTTTGGTATAGAAGCCAAGTCCGCGACAACCGACGCGCGTGCTAGCAACTCTCGTCTGTTACCAGTTACCACTTTGTTTGAGAGTGTTTCTGCGCATGCGTGGCTTTACTGGCTACCCCTAAGCTATAACTTACACAGAGCATTCTGTGTCTACATCTATTCCGATTTGGACATTACAAATGAACACATACCGACACGGTAGTGCTAGATGAAATACGAGCGAGATAAAGTCAGTTGAACAATTCAAAATATGCTTTGAATCTGTAGAAGTAAAGTTCGTTTTGGTTTGTAGTATCAGTTTTAAAGTAATGTTATTGTATGGTTTAAAACAAAATTTAACTTTGCAAATGTTTAGTATATATACGTTTGGCTATAGAGTATAAAATAATAATGGAACTGTAAAAGATTTCATATAAAACCTCATACTATTATAAAAAGCCAAGATTTTTTTCTTGTGACATTTTATAAGGATTTTATAACGCGTGAACCATTTTTCATATTCATTTTACAGTTGCGAAAACAAAACAAGAACCAAACAATGGAGCATAAAAAACGTTGATTGTGTTGTCTTTCTCTATGGAAACGTGCATGCCCCCCACTCCTACCTACCTTAAGAATGGTAGCGACACAATTACATGCTATTGAAATTTTCCTGACAGAAAAATGCCAATATAATGTTTTTTTTAGATTATAATATGTAAATTGTATCTATATTATTTAAATATACTGCCATAATTCGAGAATAGGAATAAAAATCATGGCAAAAAACTTCTCCAAACATATTAAAACGCTCAGTTTTCTGGGCAATTTAATTAAATATCCTAATAAATCATCTAAAGTTCACTTTTGTTTATCTCTTGAACTTAATTTAGAATATTAAACTTGTAAACAGACCATCCAAGTTTATTCACACAAAATAATGTTCAATGAGAAAACAAAAATCTTCAATTTTATTATTCTTAAAAACACGTCAGACGAGGGTTATTAAAACAGTTTAATTTTGCTACAATTAATTTAAATCTACATATCTAGCTAGCTTCGCGCCCGGGCATTGCCTGTCTAGTCTCGTTCGGTCATGGCCCCTATAAATGGAAAAAAAGCACTCAATACCTCGTATAGTTCGTCTGCTGAACTGAAAAATATAAATGTAATAATGTTTTGTTCTCTAGAGACTAAAATATCTATAAGCTTTTAAAAGTGTTTTAGAGTTTGAAAGGTAAAAATTTATATATTTTTGCACTTAGGACCCGTCTTAACTAAAAATACTATAAAATGAAGAGTAAACAATTTCATTTGCATTGTGATTGAACAATTAGCTATTATGAACATACATAACTCATACAGACATGTAATTGTACAGAAATCTCTTTTGTTCTTAGTTTTTACACTAAGGTAGGTTTGAAATGTCAGTTTTTGTAAATATCAATCTAAATCGGTAAGTTGATCTCTAGCTGGCACTTATTCGTTTTCATCTCAGCAGCTCGAAAAGTCGTTCTTCGTTGTATGATAACAGTGAGCAAAACGAAATGTTGCATCGAGTTATTTCAGTGAGCAAAACCCAATTTTCCTTCAAGTTATGCTCTCGATCGAAGCAAAGTTGAGTTTGGCTTACTGCTTGCCGTTTATTTTATATTTATGTCAAACAACTTTCACACCAGGTCATCTAATCCCAAACTTAGCAAAAATTGTACAATGGTACTATTTTGAGCTGCTGAGATGAAATTTGTATGTGCGGCACGAGATCAAAGATATTAATATTTCGCGATTGTGAGTCCCTCACTATGCTCAAAAATCTAACATAGAATCACTTGCTACGATCGTGAAAGCATAATTAACAATCACATATAAAGTTAGATTATATGTCTACATCGTTTCACCAAAAATCATTTTAAAAAAATGCACTAAAATGTAAGAAATACTTATCAAACGTCTCGCCTCATCTATGTATAACTTAACAGAATACAGTAAACGGTCTTAAGGTAACTTAAACTTGCTACGCTCATGATTCTACTATAGAATCTTTCACTTATCCGGGACTTAAATTTAGCACTCGAAGCAAATACAAACTTTGCTCTCTTGTTGCATAAACAACCATTGCCTACAGAGCTCCCCACGGTCTAAGCATTCGTCTAGACACATTTAATATCATAGGTACTACAGGTAAGCTTTATTTATTCGTCTGGCAACGGAAGAAAAGCCTTAATAAAACCGGGAAGGGTATATCAGCGCTTGCAATGATAAATGTGCATGCTGTAATGACAGTTTTTTGCAGCAGCAAAATGGATTTGTTTAAGAATCATATAATTTAGAATGGCTATAGAAAATTGAGCCACAATGTCAAAAAATAATTCGTTGGGTTTCTGAATTCATTTAATTTTTAGTATTCCGTAGTACCTATAATAAATATTTTTCCTACATGTAAAGTGGGGATGTTTTCTTTTTTCTGCTGCGTACTCCATAGTGGAGAGTATCGTTAGATAGTTGTTTTTAAACATAATAGGGATGGAAAGTCAGTTTTTCTGATTTAGAGATCCTTTTGCAAGATAATTTACTTTAAAGAGTAAATTTGTGTTAGAGTAGGGCGTCCCCCACCACCTTCTAAAAGCGTTTAGCTTTAGGAAGGCGGGAGGACGCCCGTTAGCTCGAAAACTCAAAAAAAAACATGGTGGTACTTTACGTAATGAACTTTCAAGGAAAACTATAGCAGCTACGTTAACTTAATTTGTTCAAGAGTAATTGGGGACCAAAGCGTAAAATGCAGTTGCGTAATGCGTAAATGTCAGTTCATAGAAAATACAAAAAATAATGACTTGTATGAAGTTGTTAATGTTGAATACAGATATTAACATTATTTTCCCATTATTATGTTGTACGGGTAACCACGGAACCCTATTGCGAGTGGCACGACACGCACTTGGCCGGATTTTTTTGACTTTGTAATTGTATACTGGTTGTAGGTGTCAACAACAGTTAAGTGTAATAAGCACTTGTTAGCCCACGTTCTGTATAAAATAACTTGCATTGAGTGAAAGCTTCAAACAAGAAGGAGTTTGAGGAAGAACAAGCTTGAAGTGGACAGCCGTCACTCCTTTTAAAACCTCTGCTAAATTTTTCTTGCATTATGTGTTCCGCTTCGGTGGTGAGATTAGGCTCTGACATTACTGCCACAATAGGCTGTAGTGACAACTTTTGTCCGTCCGTTTGCTACATAGGTTGTTTAAAAACATATCACCATATAAAAAAAGTATACTCTACAATTCAACAAACACTGAAATTGCTCTTGAAGATAAACTTATCGTAGCTTTGAGGACAGTATCTCCACTTCGAGTTAAAGTTTCTTTTAAAGAAAGGAAAAATAAGTATTGTTGAGATATTGCACGAGTAACGTCAAACATTTTAATCCACTAGAAAACTTCTAAACTGCTAGGGATAGAATCTTTTTAACCGACTTGAAAAAAAAGGATGCGGTTCTCAATTCGATAGTATTTCTTTATTTTTTTTACCGATTTTTCTAATTTCTCTTTAAAGCTACTTGGATATTTGCATCTAACAATCAGTATTTCATGTTGTTGAGCTGACGCTGAAAGGCACAACTCCTCAACGGTTAGGAGTACGTGGATTATTCTTTAAATATAGGTCGTGTACTGTATTCTTTAAAATTATACACTGATGAGGCGAGGCGTTGAATATTATTAGTATTTCTTACTTTTTAGTGCATTTTTTGTAATTGAGGTCGATTTTTTTTAAATTATATAATTTAACTTTATATGTGATTTTTAGATATTACTTTATGAGTTTTATTACAATCAAAAGAGGTACCAGAATACTGTAAGAGTTCTTTAACAAAATTGATGAAAAGATATGTTTATTTGGTAAATAGCTTTTTGTTCGCTAAGCTTTTTACCCTGTATGTTCTTAAAATGATACTTTATAAGTTTAAATTTTATTTTAATAAGTAAATAATTTGTAGCTATGTAAATAATTCAAATTATTAATCAATTATATAATATGATCATTTAAATTTAAAATGTAATAGAACATAGCGTACTATATAACATTAAACTTAAGAACTGTAATACTAACCTATGATCCACAAATGAATAAATAAATGAAAAAAAAACTTTAACTTAAACGTTATACCATAATAGTAATAGTATGAAAATAAGCCTGTAATAATACTAACCAAAATGGGATTGGCCGAAGATTCGGCGGTCAAATGGCCGACTAGTTGGTGAAGCAGTTGATTAGATTGGTTTAATTTAGAATGGTAAATACATTTTAACCGTTATTTTTCGTATTGTTCGTCGCACCACCACATGCAGTATACTACAAAACGACATTAGCCATGAAGCGCTTCTAATTCTTGACTATTGACATTTATAGAAAAGCTTACCAGTCGACGAGCACAAAAGTGGCCGACACATCGGCACATCTCTAATTTAAACCTTTTCCAACAAAATATTCCTTCCACTTTGACCACATTCCGGCGTGTGGTCTCTTCGTTTCATTACCTTGAAACTTTGCTAACCATTATAAAACTCGCCCTTGTTTAGAACGGTAAATATGTACGAGTTGTATTTCCGTTTGTTTGTGGTACAATTTTCCGAGGCATGATTACAGTAAACGAGGTGAGAATGTTAATATAAAAAATAGTAAAAAATATAATTGTGAAGTTGTGTTTTCTGTGTATCAAATATGATTTACGCGTGCGCCATTAAAAATGTGAAATATGGCTATTGTAAATATTTTGATCATAAACTTCATAATTAATTATTAACATATTATATAACATTACATCACGCCATTATTACTCAGAAGGGTGGCACAGAGGTGTATAATACCCATTCTCATGGGTATTATACACCTCTGGCCTATCGCCATCCTCCGGGCACAATACCAACTCCGTGCTGCTATTTGATTAATTCCTTACCGAAAAATCCCAAACAACACTTTTGCCCGACCCGGCAATTAAACCCGAGAACTCAGTCAGAGGAGCATACGCTAACCACAAGACTAACGAGGCAATACTAATATTAGTCAAAAAAGTTTTCACAATATTTACATTTCTAGAAGACGCACGGGCGATCACAATATTTCGCGTAGACGTGCGTAGCGTTGCGTAGCCCACTTGGCGCTACGCCAGGGGTCGTTGACACGGCGTAGCATCCCCGTAGCACGCCACCCTCCGGTAATCAAGTTATCACTTTATGCCAGTGTTTGCTTGAGTAGTTCTGTGTACGGTCAGAATTATCAGTACATTTGTAGTTTGTAGCGCTTTTCTCGTTTCCATAGTTTAAGTTTACGTCTGGGCATAGCTGAAATTTGGGTGTGTGAATTTTGAACATAATAAACTTGGACTCGATTGTCACCATCTCACGTCTGTTTATTTTTGTGTAATTATTTTTTTTTTTTCTGATAGGTTGTTCTGACCTTTGTTCTTCGACGCTAAATTTTGACGATTTCGCGAGAATTAGCATAAAATTTGTCATATCAGTTTTTAATACTTGCATTATAATATATAAGTTTATTGCTATTGTAAAAATGTTGCCGTTGCCCATAAAAAAGGGGAGAGTGGGCAACAGTGTAAAGTTGGTACGTATTGTATAAATAATGTCATTGCCTAATCGTTTAAAATTAAATTCTAATTTGGAAGTGTAGAATTTAAATATTGCCCCAATAAGGTAAAAGTAGATTGTCAAATTTTGAACTATATTTTTTTCTTACACCCTTACTTATTTTCCTTTGCTTTACATAATCATACTTTGATCACATCAATCAAATCGTAGCTCGCTACGTCGTAGCAGCATTCTACGCTCGTAGCACCAACCGAAAAGTTGTAAAAGTTGGTGTTACACGAACTCCGTCACAACACTCAGGTTTGTTGTAAGTTTTAAGAGGCTATCAAAGAAAATGAGGCAATAAGATCTTACAAAACTTATCGCAATTAATAAGCTTATGAGGGAAGTTTTCGTGATCTTTTTATACTCTTGTTTTATGAGAAATAATAAAACTTCTTCGTTATTATCTTCCGTGAATATCGTTTTCTACGTGATAATTTATACGTGAATAGCTCGTGGCTAAGTCGAAGCCGAAGTAATGCTAACCGAAGTAATGCTAATCGCGGTCAGTCGTGAATGGGTAACCATCTTATTATATTCGTGTGGTGTAGTGGTTTAAGCGGTCGCCTCGCCGCTCTCCACTGCACTGATGTTGTGGGTTCGATCCCCACATAGGACAAATCTTTGTGAGATTCGCAATGATTTTTTCTGAGACTGGGTGTGCTTGTGTGAGTGAATGTGTGTATTTGGCCTTGTCATTGGGACCATTGGATAATGTAATTGCTTCTGGCGTTCTATCTAATGTAAAAAATCCAAATTTATCTTTATCTTATCTTAAACAAAACTAGTTTTCCTTTTTGCCTCGGAGAGCACATTAAGCCATCGATCCAGGTTGCCATTTGAACATCTATGGCAGTCGTTACGGATATTCAAAGGTCAGAAAATTTGACAAATAGTATAACAAAGAGTATTGTACAAGCTCGTACTAGGTTGTGGTGGTCTGATGACAGTCACTCCACGTAAAATACTAATATGCAGCTGAATCCGTTAGACTAGAAGCCAACCCGTATGTAATTGAGAAAAGGCTCGGCAGAAGGAAGATACAATTTATATATATTATTATACAATTTTATTACCCTTGCTACTATAAAAGACGTGGCGGAACAATTCACCGCATCTGTTTGTCTGTTCGCAAAAAACACAGAACCGATTTTCATATGTTTTTTACAATGAGATATGATGATTCATGAGAAAACTACAGGTATATAATTTATCAAGGTATTTAAAGTCACAATTGCAAGCTAGTAACGCAAAGGCAAAGGCAAAGTTTGTCAGTGCAAGTAAATATGAAGCAAACCTTGGAAGTACATGATCAAATTACAACTACGGGCTCCAAAACTCAATTTTAAAACCTTTTACTGCACTGAGAAAATGCCGCTTAACCAAGTTATAATTACTAAAAGCTTCGAACCGGTACTTGATTGTGTTTGAGACGGGGACAATCTTGTTCGAATGGGGGACAATCGAGGGACAGAATTTTAAGCAGCGCACTGGGATAGTTCAGCTTTACGCCCAATGACTCACTCATACCTTATTGAAGGGTTGAAAGTCTAAAATAGTTACTGACCGAACGAAAACATAAGCTACAATAAACTGTAAAATTGCGTTTTACAGTTCAGTTTAGCTTGCGGGTTTGTTCGGCAATAAGACCT
The DNA here is from genome assembly GCA_905147285.1 of Hypena proboscidalis. Taxonomy (NCBI): domain Eukaryota; kingdom Metazoa; phylum Arthropoda; class Insecta; order Lepidoptera; family Erebidae; genus Hypena; species Hypena proboscidalis. The sequence goes on along the minus strand of LR990130.1, from coordinate 18,228,071 downwards.
TTTTGACATTTTAGCCGAATTAAATAAAAATGATCAGTTTCAAATTTTTTTCTTTTTGTTTTTTCGACGATTACTTGAAGACTCCTTTGTGACTGATTTGTAAGTTTTTTTGTCAGAAAGAGTTACTTTTTATCTGCTCATTAAGTAACGATGTAATGATGGAAACCTAAAAAGATCGAGGGTAACCCACAAATTTTAAAGGTTTCTATTTCATATTATTAAAACCGACGTGAGGTGAGGACATTATTATTGAGAATACGGGTTACTCACGTTATTTTAGCCGGGATATGCCGACTAGTTTCCAGAGTGCCAGACGTCGCGCGAAGGCGACGACACCTGAATAACAGTCCAGTTGATGAATCTACGTACTAGATTCGAAACTAGTCGGCATACCCCGGCTAAAGTAACGTGAGTAACCCGTATTCTCAATAATAAGGTTTCTATTTATAATGCTTTTCGTTTGTTACATAAAGCTACTCGAATAGTTGCACCTAGCAGTCAGTACCCAGGCATACACGATGTGTATGCAATTTATATTGTATTTTAATTTAACTACAACACCTATAGGTACGCGTATAAAACATATGTTTGACGACCGGATGGCGGAGTGGGTAGTGTTCCTGCCTGCGACGCCGAGGTCGTGGGTTCGATTCCCACTTAAGACAAATCGTTGTGTGCATGAACATGGGGGTTTGTCTTAGTCTAGGTGTTTCTATGTATAATAAGTATATATTTACAAAAGAAAAGTATATAATTATGTATCAGTTATTCTAGTACCCATAGTACAAGCTCTGCTTAGTTTGGGACTAGATATCGTTGTGTGTGAGTTGTGGAATATTTATTATATTAATATTTATTATTTATAACATACCATAACATTAGATAACATAACAGCTTGACAATAATCTTGAAACAGAAACTATTTTTTTTTGCTGACAAAATAATGAATTTTCACCTAAACAAAGATCAGCGATTGGCTCAAGATTTTTTTTTTAATTGCGTTGATTTGACTGGTTTGATGGTCCAGTGGTAAGTGGTATGCGTCTCTTACCACGAGGTTTTAGGTTCAATTCTCGGGTCGGGCAAACTGTTATTTGTGCACTCTGCGTCAGGAAATTCACAATAGCAGCACAGAGTTAACAGGTAAAATGTGGGTGCTGTACACCTCTGCCACACCCCCTTGGGTTATATAGGCGAGATGTGACGTTGTATGTTTATCGGTTAATTTGTATGTTGGTTGCCTTACGAATGGCACAGTGTTGTCTCCATTATTTTCTACCCTTACTGCAAAGCCGTAGAGTACACTAACATTGGCACGCTCAGTCTGTATAAGGCTTTGACATCATATTTGTACTCGTTTGTGATATTATGTTCTAAATTAAAGTACATTAAAAGCAAACACAACTACATTTTCTGAATAAACCTTTGAAGATAATACGTTTTCGTACGAGGGATTTAATTGTAATAAGCTTCTTTACATACAAAATTTAACTTCGTTCCTTTAATGTAAATTGAACTCACTCTCCCTTTTTTTTGTCTTTAGAAAATAGAGTTACAATGGTTCTTAAAATATATAATGTTCAGTTCATCTGTTTTGTCAGTCTGTAGGCATGCAAACATTTCAACCTGCATAGTAAGTAAATTAGATTACAATTATAAGAATTATTGTAAAATTTACTCTAGACACTTTCGAGTTAACAATAAATTAGGATTTTATTATATATTTAATTTCAAATAACAATATTAATGGCATTTCAAAATAATTATACAATTAATAACTCTTCACTCTATCGTTTCTGGGTGTTTTGCCATTAATATACAGGGTGGATGCGACATAGCGACATTTATTGAAACCACAGCTTCTATACATGGCCAGTATGCATTTCCACCGGATAAAAAAATCTCTGGTGAAAAGCAAAATCCACGTCTTCCGAACAAATTGCACGATCGCAATGTTCAAATTGTTCGGAGAACGTGATTTTTTTTTTTCGCCAGAGAATTTTTATCCGGTGGAAATTGATACTTACCATGTATAGAAGCTGTGGTTTCAATAAATGTCGCTATGTCGCATCCACCCCGTATATAATTATGTACCTACTAATCTACAACTCAGTGTGTTAGATCCATACACGAAAATGGTAAGAGAGCAAAATAACAACTTTCGGCTTTCCATCAAAGTACTTTGATAGATCTGGATCTAAGTGGATATTATAGCACCATCTCATCTTCGCAACATATAGTTAGTATAACTATTCGCAAAATCTGCGAATCCAGACACGGTCAGTGTAGTGTGTACTGGACTTTATAATGAAAAAAGTCAAGAAGTGAGGGTAGACGGAAAACCATCGCCCTCGCGATCGGAGACGGTGCGCCGCTAGAACCAGTCTGCGACCACGACCGGTGTAACCTAATCGCCTATCTATCAAAGTAGAATTTTGATGGATCCACATCTAAGTGGATATTAACCACAATTTCATCTTTCCGAGATGTACAGATTGGATGCGACATAATGTCAATTATTGAAAACACAGATTCTAGACGTGATCAGTGTTAATTGTTCATTCATATAACAATAAAAAAATGTTTTTTGTATTAATGAAATGATCTCAGTTTATTTTTCCGTAATTTTAATTTTAATCAGATGAATGTCACTTATTATATTATAGTATTATAGTAGCCCTGTATCTAATACATGTCCCACTGCTGGGCTCGGGCCTCTTCTCATGATGACAAGGTTAGGCCATAGTCCACCACGCTGGCCAAGTGCGAATTGGCAGACTTCACACTCCCTTGAGCACTTTTTAGGCACTCTTAGGCATGTAGGTTTCCTCACGATGTTTTCCTTCACCGTTAGCGAGCGACAATTTATATGATAAATGCACACATATCTTCGAAAAGACGAATCTTAACGATTTATTGACAGAGGGTTGGTACTTTGTTTGGATAATTATCCAAACAAAGTAAAACGTAATCAGCCATCTTGCTACGTGTTGGTGTTTGTCTTACAGCTAGCGACAAACAACAAAAGACAGCAGATAGAACACTATTCAACAAAAGCTTGAATACAAGCATTTGTGTAAACAATCTAGATATGCATAGAAATGAGATGTTTAATGTCAAGACGTTTAACCTGTGGTTGAGCTCTTGTGAAAAAGCTCGAAGGCGGCAGCACCACCGTCTCACCTTTTACCTGCCACCAAATTGTAGTGTTTGCATTACTGTGTTCAGGTTTGGTTGTGAGATCAGGCCCTGAAATTACTGGCATATGAGGGATAACACCGTAGTCCTTAGCTGCAGCGACGCATCAAGAATCTACTTTTATGGATTGTTGATATCCTTGGGCTGTACTCCATTGAATTGTATTTACTATGCTTTGGTTGAATCAAAACTAATGGGTGATTCCTGGGAAGCTTGATTTTGACGGTCACATCGTAATATTATCTAAAATAATAGACATACATTACTTAATTAGCACTCATACGATTCCTTGACTATTATAGTAATGAGGCCTATTGATTAAACTAACAATGTAAAACTGAAAATTGGTTTAAAATCCATTTGAAACTGAAAAACGGGGTGATTTAGCTTGAATTTTACGTGTCACACGCGTAACCTGTACTTTGTAATGACGATTTATTTTGTCTACGCTTATAGCTTTATATTAATTCATATATTTTTGAATACCTAGAAAGTGCTGCTATCCTATTATAATCAAACTGTTATAAAAAAATAAAACTTATAGTAGCTATAGTCATTCAAAAACATGTCACGCGGCGGGCGTCGTTTCAACCGTGCGACGTAAAATAGCAACCAAATTCGGTTCGAACGTGGTAGGCATCTCGCGATTGGTTCTACACATCGCCAGTTTACTGGCAGTGCTCAGACGTAAAGGTGGTGTCGCTCAGTTTCGCGCAAAATAAGTTAGGTGAGTTCTTTGACTACTACTCGTTTTGGTCCTACAGGGTTGATACATTCCATAGCTTGTTTTACTACGTAGTTGAAAATACTTTCACCTTAATGCTTTAAGATCATGAATACTTATATCCTTGAGTAAACTTTCAAGTAAAAATATGTATAATATTATTAATAGATTCATTGTTATATCCTAGAATGTAAATTGTCGTGAGATCCGTGGGCGCAGATCCGTGGGTTTTAAGCCACGGATCTTTGTTTTCGGCCATGAATCTTTGTCCTGTACGCTGGCGAGTTCTGCCAAAGGTCAAAGGCCTTGTAGACTGACACTGTTCTTGCTATTTATCTATTTACTAATTATGTCAATTAATGAAAGTGTTTTTTAGAGTTCCGTATTATCTACTAGAAAGCCATATAGTTTCACTATGTTTGTCTGTCCGGGCCCTAGCATCTAGACTGTTAGTGCCGGTAAGCTGAAATTTTGTAAACATATGTATGATAACTATGGCTACAAAGTGATAAAATTAAATCTTGAAGAAAAAAATTGGGGTAGGTACTTTTGCTAAGAGTAAAAAGGGTTTTTTTTTTCTTTCACGTACCTCTTAATGCAGAGTATCATTAAATAGGTCTTTTAAAAGCATTAAGGGTATGCAAAGGTATTTTTTTACTCTGAGATCTGCTAAAAATATTTTTAACCATGGATAGTATTTTTTTGTTTAAATAGCCCTCCCCCTCTAAAAGCTAAACAATTGGCTCAAGAAATACAGAATAATTCGTTACTGTGGTATTACTGAATACGGTACAGAAGACATGCTACATACGTTGCGCGCTCTATGTTTGCGTTGCTCGGGCATCGCTCACAGACACAATTTCTAAGACTACTTTCGTTCGCACGCGTACGGCCCCTGGACTCCCGCGTGCCCGCTGAGTGTAGGTATAGCAACTTAGGTATATGCATGAGCTAGTTTTCTGTAGCCAACGATTTTGTGGTAGTATTATAATATAATGAAGGAAAAGTGTCACGGCTAAGTCCGAATTGAAAAATGCAATTACTTGAAATACTTCGTACAAAATCCATAACCTTTGTTAATAATGAATTGTTTGAAGTTGTTACTTATTTAATAAAATTAATTAATACAAGTATATTTAATACAAGTAGGTCTAGCAGTGAGCCCCTCTTAAATCTGTATTACTAGGTATGTTCTAACGGTTGATTATGGAACCCTACACTGCATTTGGCCCAACAAGCACTTGGCCGGTTTAAAATTATGCTTTTCCATGCACTGGGAAAAAACGGCAGTCCAGCATTATTAGAGTCCTCAATTGTCTACTTTTTATATTTACTTTATACGACGTATGTAGCGAACGAGCATGTAGTTCACCTGATGTTATATGTAGCTATAGCCCATGAATATATCTACAATCCACAAAGCAGATTGTAGATGCGTCGCTTCATCTGAGGGCTACGGTGCTTTGCTTCATGTACCTGTAATTTCAGGACCTGATTTCACCACCGAACTGGATCACAGTAGTGAAAGCATTCGTATTTGGTGGTAGTTTAAGGTAGGATGGCGGCTTTACCACCCCTTGAGCTCCTCTACCACCATCCCTGACTTACCTTTATTATTTGTTAAAATTAAACACGTTTTTATAATTATTCTAACTTTTGTTGATTGTGTTTTTGCTGATTAATTGAATAAAAATATTATTACTAGACAAATGATGTTTTATTTACAATTTCGTTTTATATTCTTTAAAATATGCCGCCTCGTATTTCATATGCTACCTAAGATCCATGGTTTTTTACGTGAGATCCGTGGCGACCCAAAACAAACATATTTTTATTTCCGAAACTATTATGTTTACTTGAGTGCCTTATGGACAGAAAAGTTTCTTTTTAAGCTCTCTTTTGCTACATATTTTTTGTTTTCACAAAACTTGAAAAAAAAAAAATGCCATGGATCTTACGCCAGGAACGCTTCTCTCAGGAATCACCCTAATATACAGCATATTATTTTGGGCGGCAGTTATGAGTATGATATTCATGAAGCGTTTGTCTATCAACTATGGTCGTCGTGGTTGTTTGAACTATGGTCCGAATACAACAGCAAGATTCATGTGTACCGCATATTAAGAAATTAAAAAATATCAAGATATATAATGTCTTAATGATGAACTTTGCTAAAAACCTTAACGAGTCTGAAAAATAAATGGCGCCACGGGAACAGAGCTAAACATTTTCCACAAAACCGCGCAGATTAAACCTGAAACTATGAGGCAATTAGCTAGAAAAAGTAATAAAATTTATTGATATAAACGATAGTCCCCATCACAGGACAACACCACAGACAAGCGAGGCGTGGTGTGTCGATGACGAGGGGAAATGCACCCGCCCCGCACCTCATCCCCCGAATGCATCCAGATCGCTAGCGTTCTCTGGTTCCCGCTTCTTGGAAGCGCCTAACATGTCAAAAATGACACGGTCAAACCAATCAAAAGAAATAAGAAACAAATATAACACAACTTACACACAACGCCATCCAGCCCCAAACTAAGCAGAGCTTGTACTATGAGTAAATACATTTATGCTTTTCTTTTGTTTTCAAAGACAAAAAACGACATTCGTCCGGAAAGGTGAAGTGGTCCGAGAAAATTTGATAAAGAAAGCTAACTCGTAAGAAAATAACCCAAAGTCATGCGATCGTGCCACCATCACACGCTTTTCACATTCACAAACCATATGCAGCAAAATATTACAAACATATTAAAAACAGGAGACTATACACAAACTGAAAATCTTTTATCGATTCTCTCTTAGATCTCTCGTAAGGCATTCATTCGTTCTTCGCTCGCACTTACAATCAGCTTCATCTTCATACTTACACTCTCACATCATCCACTCATATACACTCACTCCTCAACGCAGTCATCACACAATAATACACTCGCAGTTAATTCAGCTTTTTCTTTTCTTGCTGATATTATATTTTTTTGATTTATTTTACCTATAATTAACTATGTTTCTGTTTCCTTCCTGGTTTAGAAGTTTTGTTTTTGTTATTCGTTCACGAAAAGAAAATAATGTCTGCCTTATTCTAACCGAGGTGGGGCACTGGTGACCTGTAACACAGGTTTTATTTAAACCTACATCAGGCACCAGTCTCTCACATAGGTGAAATTAAGACTTTGTCTGCCTACTTCTTTATAAGTTAAATCCTACTTATTAATTGTAAAACAAAAACCTAATGTGAAGAAAAATAAACGTTTTATTTTATTATTAATTTTATTACAAACAGGTACAAACCTTGACATTACCACTGTTACCAGAACATTGTGAAATAATCCGCAAATCTTGCACCAGGGTGGAGGCCTGGTGACCTGAAATACAGATTTTATCAAGTTTGGGCACCAGTTACCCACAATAATCTGTGAAATAGTATGAAAGTTAATTCATGTATGAAAATAATTATTGTGGTGTGAAATAAATACTTCTTTTATTATTATTTTATATAAAAAAGGAAGCTCCGATTAAAATAATTTCAGTTAAATTACTTTAACAGAGTCAAATCATATAGGTACATCCATGCGTAGATATTTTGCAAACAAAGGATTCAAAATCGCAATTATAAAGCGTATTGTACATTTGCTAGCTATACGACACGGCTCGCCGTGCGCTATCGATCAGTGACGGCTGAGGACCAACGACCGCACGCGGATATGCACGCTTTTAATGGAGAATGCAATGGATATGGAGAATTATCAGATTATGAGAGTTAACGCTGAGAGTTAACAACATTTTTCAAACAGCATTTGACAGCATTGTTTTAGAATAATATATTATATTATATAATAGAAATAAAAATATTAGTTTTTATAGTCATAACCTAAAGTTAGTTGGCAGACTAGAGAAATGTGATATATTAAAGAGATGCGTACCATTTCTGGCATTATAGATACATAGATAGAGTAATCTTTATTGTACACCAATATTAACAAAGAAAATTTTGTACACAATTGCACTTAAAAATTATGTTGCACAATGAATTATAAATAATGTTTTAAAATTATTTAGTTTTAAGACACTTTGTAATGTTGTTTGTCCTGGTGCCAGAATAAATCATTATTTTCTTTTCCTTTTTAAAAAAAAATCATGATCAATTATATCACGACGCTTTTCAGGTTAGTTACTTTAAGTAAATCAAATAGTATCCATACGTAGCTATTTTGCAAACAAAGGCGACAAAATCATAACTTTAAAGCGCAGTGTACACTCGCTAGCTGTCTATACGACACGGCTCGCCGTACGCTATCGATCCGTGGCGGCGGACCAACGACTGCATGCGGATGTAAGTACTTAGTCAAATGCACGCTTATAATGGAAAATACACTGGAAATGGAGAAGTGGATGCGATTATGAGACTAACAGTTGTATGAAAACAATATTATTATTAAATAATTATAAAGCATTTGATTGTTTAAGAACGTGAAATAGTAGTGTTTGCAGTCATAACCTAAAATTAGTTGACAGACTAAAGAGGTGTGATATATAATAAGAGATGCGGTACCATTGCTGGCATTATTTTTTCTGATGCCAGAAATAAAAAAAACTTATAAATTATATCACAACGCTTACAACATGACGCTTTTCAGTTAAATTACTTTAAGTAAATCAAATAATATCCATACGTAGATATTTTGCAAACAAAGGCGACAAAATCATAATTTTAAAGCGCAGTGTACACTCGCTAGCTGTCTATACGACACGGCTCGCCGTGCGCTATCGATCCGTGGCGGCAGACCAACGACCGCATGCGGATGTAAGTGGATACATGCACGGCCATAATGGCAAATACACTGGAAATGGAGAAGTGGATGATATTATGAGACTAACAGTTGTATGAAAACAATATTCTTATTAAATAATTATAAAGATTGTTCAAGAACTCGAAATAGTAGTGTTTGTAGTCATAACCTAAAATTTGTTAACATACTAAAGAGGTGTGATATATAATATTGCGCAAATTACTAACCGACCAATTGGCAGAATCATCATAATATTTTAAATTTAGCTTTTATCATCTTCTATTATATATTTCATATTTATGTATTATATTATTGTATTTATTATCGTATGTAATAGTTATAAGTATATTACATTATATATTTTATAACATTTTGTATATCTATGTACCTCTTGTTTGTATTTTATGTATTGATTTATACTCGTTTCTTCCAAATATATATATTTTCACATCAACACTTCAGTTCTTTTCTCACATTATTGCACCTACCCTTGCTTTTCTCTGCACCACCCAAGGTTGACTGTTAGAGAATGCCACTAGGCATTAAGTCCGCCTCTGTACCTAAATTTGTGCAAAAAGTTTAAATAAATAAATAATAAGAGATGCGGTACCATTGCTGGCATTATGAATAATATTTTATAATTATTTAGTTTTAGCAGACGCTTTGTAATGTCTTAATCTGATGCCAGAAAAAAAAATATAAATTATATCACAACGCTTACAACTTGACGCTTTTCAGTTAAATTGCTTTAAGTAAATCAAATAATATCCATAATGTAGATATTTAGCAAACAAAGGCGACAAAATCATAATTTTAAAGCGCAGTGTACACTCGCTAGCGCCGTGCGCCATCGATCCGTGACGGCGGACCAACGACCGCGCGCGGATGTAAGTGGATAGTTACATGCACGGCTATAATGGAAAATACACTGGAAATGGAGAATTGGATGCGATTATGAGACTAAAAGCTGGAAGAGTTTACAATAACTAATTGAATATAACATAACATCACGCCTATATTACCCACAAGGGTGTGGCAGAGGTGTATAATACTCACATTTCACCAGTTATGTTCAGGTCCCATGGGTTACGGTGTGAGCCTATCGCCATCCACCGGGAAAAATTCCAACTCCATGCTGCTATTGTGAATTTCGTTACGGAAAGTTCACAAATAACACTTTGCTCGACCCAGAAATCGAATTTGAGACCTTGCGGTGAGAGGCACGTATATTCACATACCTAAAACATATATAAAAGAAAAAGTATTGGGGAAAAAAGTAAGAGATCTAATTTATTATTACAATATCTTTCATAATCCGCAGAGGAAGCTTAGTGAGTAGCGATAGCAAAACAGTTTTTCATACTCATAATATTTTTGTCAAACAAACAGTAACAATATTGGTAAAGCAAGAACATGAGGCCGTAAATCAATAGAGCTTATGAGAAGAGGGCTTAGTCGTAATCCGTATGTATCAAACGGGTTGTTTTGTTAGATTGAACAATCCACTACACATCTCTTAACCTTTTATAATACGAACTAGCTGTTACCCGCGACTTCGTCCACGTGGAGTTCTTTATAATAATAATAAAACAAGCAAACACACAACATTTAAACACATCACACTTAAACACACCACACTTAAACACACCACACTTAAACACACCACACTCGAATATTCCACATTAATACACTCGAAATGTTGATTTACACTTGGCTTCGGCCCGTGTTTGTCTAAAAACCCCAGCATCAGCTGAGATACAAAAACGTAAAAAAACAAAATAATAATGATAATGATAACAATATGTTTATTTGTTAGAATATTGTAGTTACAAGATGTTACAGTGTTTGGAAAGTCCATAATACTCTACCGTTTCCGGCGTACAAATATTAAAAACATATTAATATTAATTATATTAAGTATAGTAGCTGTTCCCGCGCTTTGACCCGCGCTGAACGTTACTGCCCGCTTCCATAGAGTTCAGTGTAATGTTAAATATCAAAAATCTTAATGGATAGTTCAACTATTAAACACAAAAAGAATGATTAAAATCTAATCATTAGTTTCGCCCGCGGTTTCGTCTGCTTGGTGGGTGTTAGGCATCAATAAAAAGTAGCCTATGTTACACGCCTTGTAGTCAGTTACCTGCATATAAAATGTTATTATAATCGGTCTAGCCGTTTAGAAGCTTAGCCGATACAAATAGACAGACAGACAGACAGATGGACAAAAATTTAGAAACTGCATTTTAGGCATTGGTATTCTGAATGAATATCGACCGTTTTTTTTTATTTTGAAATTAAAAACAGACACTTAAATTTTATTCATTTGTGTTGATAATAAAGAAAAAAATATTTTCTCTTTCACAAATTGGTAAAAAAATACATTGCAATGTTGTACCAACAGAGACTGGTGTCTGATTTAAGATAGACCTGTGGTTCAGAATTGATGTTATAAAGGTACAGACGGTGGCTACATCAACCTTACATATATTATTATGTCCACCAAAAGATGGTTTCGTGGATATAGGGCCCAGGTAATGCCAGACCAGCTGTATTGGAAATGTGTAGGTTGATTGCTATGTGTACTATTTTTGATAGTGTAAAGTACACCATAGATTGAATAACAAAAAGAATATTTTTGGTCGAGTTTTTACTCGTGGGTGATGAATTATTAACCGACTTCAAAAAAAGAGGAGGTTCTGAATTAGACATAATTTTATTTTTCATTTTTTTTATGCTCGTTCGTCGATTACTCGAAGACGCTTGAAACGATTTGAGATATCCTATTTTTGTCTGAACGAATACACTTGTCATGTGGTCACATTCTCATCGGGTCACGACCTGATGATGAGATCCTAGAGAAATCAAGGAAAACCTTACATTTTTAATGGCATCTATATTGTTTTTCGTATATATGACGACTGGATGGCGGAGTGGGTATTGTACCTACCTGCGACGCCGAGGTCGCGAGTTCGATTCCCGCTTAAGACAAATCTTTGTGTGCATAAACATGGGGGTTTGTCTTGGTCTGGGTGTTTCTATGAATAATAAGTATGTATTTACAAAAGAAAACTATATATGTATTAGTATCAGTTATTCTAGTACCCATATTACAAGCTCTGCTAAGTTTGGGACTAGATGGCGTTGTGTGTAAGTTGTGAGATATTTATATATATTGGAACATCTGAATTTTGAAAAATATTCTTATTGCAATTTTTTTCGATCAAATATTTACTATAGATTATCTATAATTAGGTGGATACTCTACGATTCAGAATTCATGATTTATATTCTGTCAATTTTTCGTTTTTTTCGCTTTGTGTTATATTTGTTTGTTGGTGTAAAGCCAGATAAAGCAGCTATGCTTTCTCATATATGTCAGGGGGATATTATATAATAAATTGTGCATGCAGCTTTATAGCAGTGTAATGTGACTTGGTTTCGAAGATTGGATATTATGAGATTTTATAAAACCGTAAAACCACACAAAGTGCCTCGTATTTTCTCATCCAGGGTGTAAATGACCGTGACGCTTACAAGTGATTCAGTACACGATTCTGAGGCTTCGTCGCTATGTAACTATGCAATTTACACCCCGTATACAACATTTTACTGCTTTGTAGTTATGTTGTTACTTTCTCGTGGAAATAAGGAGTTTTTATACAACGGTTTTATACGAACTCACTGTAGAAAATGCACGTTGTATGGTAATTTTGTCATTCTGGTTGCTTTAATGTTATTTTTATGCAGGACTCAGTCATTAGGATAGTGCTTTAGTGATACATAACATAAGTTTACTGTTAAATTGTTCCATAGACAAACATTATTACGACATATTTTGTACTTATAAATATACCGCCATTACAAACAAAATGTAATTTATAGAATAAAAACCTTCTGCAGGACAAGCCTAGCCTAGTGCAGGAGTTTTTTTAGCAATTTAAACAATTCTTTACAAAAAGGAATATCCAAACGTATGTTTAACAAAGTTTTTTTTTAATGTAAAGAATTTATATACTCTTGTGGTATTGAATAAATATATATTATTAATTTTTTTTATTATTTTTATTTCTTTTTTTTATTCATCAATATGTTAATATGTACCTAATTAATGAACAATATATTGCTGAAATTGAAAATTATTAATGTGTTTATTTATTAAGTATTTTAAATTTGTAAAAAACATTCACATAAGAATGTAAAAAATGGTTAGTGAATAAATAAATAAAATAAATGAAACATGCTCATTACGTTTTCAAAAATAAGACAACGGGTCTAAATCCTGTAATTATTATAAAGGTCAACCACTGACCACGAATGATGCAAGTCATTTCAAAACGTCAATTTATTTACCTTTATAATAATTACGTGATTCAGACCCGTTGTCTAATTATTGAAAATGTTCTCAAATTGCGATAGTTTCAAAACATATTTATGCTTTGGCTGAGTGCGCCAAAGTTCACCTAAAGTTTCAACTCCGTTAATTGGAAATCCGAAAATGTTCTTCCTAACATTTTTCATCTTAACAATTACAATTCCTAACTACTCTGTCACTAATGTTCATAATTCGAAACATTCAACTTCCTAATGTCGCGATGTCGGTAGCAATAAACTCATCTATTGTACTTTTATTACTTTTCCTATATTTTTCAACATAACCATCTTGTACACTATTATTTAAAGTCATAATCTTTTTTTTTTAGGTTGATTTTTATTCATAATAATCAGTATTATATGGATTAATTTTACCTAACTTTTTCAGTTTTATTTATTTAGTTATTTTTACATAACATGTATAACATATAAGACTAATAGTACCATGGTACAAGTAGTTTAATACATGTTTTCAAATACAAATTTCAATTAAATTAGTTTAATATTAGCGGCTATAGCTTTAAAATATTCACTTTTATTGGTGTGTTCTGGTTTAGGTTATAGGTTAGAACTGTGACCACTACTGTGCCAGAACGGTCCGATAGTTATTGGTTTAGTTAGGTTAAAACTGCAGTATAAACTCCCAGGCCATAAACATAACCGTCAATAAGTCGTGTTTTATGAATTTTATTCATTTAAGACCAAAATCAGTAAAACGACCTTTAATCATTCTAAACTGTTGGTTTTTTAGACATAATTATCTTACTTGAACTTAGCAATAGATACAACTTAGTACGTTATGTAAAGCTTACCCCCCAAATAATAATCATACCCTCAAATTAAAGCTATAAATATCATCTTTTACCCACATATATATTTTTTACAGTTGGTAAATGTTTATTTCTGAGTATGAGTAAAAATATTATGGTAATTATGTTTAGGGATAAAAGCGTTATGATAAAAAGTAGGAGTTTAAATATATTTACATTAATAATATTAGTGATAACAATTTTCGAAAACATGAGTGTTATGAACAATGCCGGTAGCACTAAAAATGGTATGAATAAAAACTTTAGGATGAAAAATTTTAGGACGAGTGATCATTCGGCATACAAATCGTTAGGAAGAACAATTTCGGGTAAAGAACTTTAGGTGAGCCAATATGGATCCGCTTTGGCTCATTATCTGAACGACATCTGGTGGTCGAGTTTTGCGTAATCTTGATGATGAATGATTTTTTTTTCTTGTCTTAATATAGGTATTATACATGCCTTTTTATTTTTTTTTAATTATTCATATTGGTAAATTGAAATTTAATTTTAAATAAATTAGTTAATTTTATTCAGATTATTTGTAATAATAATATATGACTGAAATTAATAAAATAAATTTTAATATTTCTTTAGTGTGTTTACACCATAATTAAACTTTAAAATGCAAATGGATACTTTCTTACAAGAAAAAAAAAAATAAATGAAATGAAATCTCGTTTTACATTGTATCGTCCAAGATATCACGTTGTAATTGTGCCTGGTGGATAGCGATAGGCTCACCCCCTGTTCCATGGGACCTAACAGGTGAAGTGTGGGTGTTGTACACCTCTGCCACATCCTTCTGGGTAATATAGGCGTGATGTGATCATTTTATATTTATGACATCATGTTGTTAAATTTGTTTATGCAAAATAAATCATTCTTTTTAACATGCCTAAATTTCAGTTTTAAATGATTGGGAATTAATTATCATTTATTTTCAATAAGAATACATGGAGCAATACAAAGCAAGTACATATTAGATTAATCTAAATATTACAAAAGGTTGTAACGTTGGCACCTGTACTAGTGAAAACCACTGTATCACAGGTACCAGCGCCTTCCATTTCTATCAACAAGATAATGAACGGTGTACTGTATTATTACATAACAAAGTTTACATGAATAAACTATTGTAGGTATTTAATAATAATTTGTATAATATAAATTAGCATGCAAAAATCATTAATATAGATTTAGATTACTTAGTTTATCTAGTTTTAGCAAACAGTTTAGTTAAAGTTATTTAATACAAAAGGGAAACAAAAAAAAATTGCGTGATGTTATAATCACAAAGGTTTGCCCAATATAAGAAAGTAGCAGTTCCTTTTATTGTAGAAGGGTGGAGTAAACTACACAACAATTCACTGTATAATTCCCTTGTCTAGACTTCGTAAAATGTTCTCATTATAGTTTCCAAGTGCACAGATTTTCAGCATGTAGTTGCCAATAAAGTTTAACTGTTCGTTATTGTGGCATATTGTATGTTATTTATGGGGAAGACATGAAAATAATATTACCAGCATGTGCCAGACATTCGAATTCGGTTGGTGGCACGAAGTTGCATAACTTATATTTGAAGCATGTGTGCGAATGATTTAGTATTTTTTTCACGAAACTTTTTGTATCACAGTTAAGCCAAAGCCGGATTCAATCTCTCTCTAATTTAGACAAGATAGCGGAGTAGGTAGTGCACCTACCTGCGTTGTGTGGCGGTTGTGTAATAATTATTTATATTAATAGAATTTTTAAACGGCTCTGAGTGGGCGCAATTGTTCGTTCAGTGTTAAACCTCGATTAAGGACGTTCGCGTTGGTAAATTGTAGTTGAGATGGAAAGTGCAAACGGCTAATTGTAAGCAAATGTCCAGTAATCACTAATTACTTTAGTTAGATCTGATCTGGTCACGTTTGCCGACGGACCGACAACAGTTGGAGCAAACGAGTCTTGGAATGGAGACCGCGACTCGGCAACCGTAAGGTGGGACGCCCCCCTGCCAGGTGGACTGACGACCTGAAGAAGGTCGCTGGAGGGGACTAGATGCGAAAGGCGCAGGACCGGGTGTTGTGGCGCACATTGAGAGAGGCCTATGTCCAGCAGTGGACTACGAGAGGCTAAATGATGGAAAATGATGAGATCTGTCCGGTGTTTGAAATTAATCCGTTTCTATTTTAGTTTTTTATCTGCCTGCCTCGATGGCCTAGTGGTTAGCGTGTGCGCCTCTCTCCGCGAAGTGTCAGGCCTCTCGGTAATATAGGCGTGATATTCTGTTATGATTTGTATGGTAATGCCAGTGATCGCCGCTAGGTGTCGCTACTAGTAGGTACACTTTTTTTATTTTTTTTTTTGGCCCGGGTAATGCACCCGTGAATATAATATCACTTCATGTTACAAAGGTATTCTTTAGATAGCCTGGAATAGCCGCAGGTGCTTTGTCAGTAAATTGTCTGTTAGTTTGAAACATCCATTCAGATATGGGATAACTTTTTTATAACTGTATAAGACTTAGCTTAACTTCTACCGAAATATGAAATGGTAAGGTTAAATTTGAATCAAGTGTAGGATAGATTAAAAAAACAAAATTAATTTGTTTTGGGAAACACAGGTGGAAAATTAATTACGAAATTTATTTTATTAGAATATCCTATAATTAGAACAAATGGTCTCGCATTGTATAAACTTCCCATCCAATGTGAGACCAGCTTATATTGGAAATGTATCGCCAGATGTGTAGCCGCACGTACACCAAACATATGAAAAATACATGGATAATTTTACTTACGTCACGTTTTTATTACTTATTTACCATTCAGAATACATTATCAGCTTAATTCAAGTTGAAGTATGCGGATAATTCAATCAAGTTCTGCCGGGCGATCTAGTCGCGATTTTGTCATGCTTCTCCAAACAAAAATATTACATAATTGCGATAAATCCTATCTCGCGATTTTTAAAAAACAATATCACTGATTGCTTTCTTCGTTTAATTGAGTTTTTAATAAAAATAATCCTTCAGATTTATTACGACATAGCACCTTTATTCTACTTTACCATTCGAATAACGATTACTAGAATAACTAACAAAATTGCTGCTTGTTTTCTAATAGGCGCTCTGACAAATGAAAAATAAATACTTACGGTATATTTCTCTAAACTGCATCATACAAATTGCAAAGCAACGTATGACTCGCTCTAATATTTGAACAGACAAACAAACAGGCTGATTTCCAAGTTTGTTATAACCATTTACCATTTTCTTTATCAATACCATTTTCGGTCTACGGCCCACCCTTGTGCGATAACTCGCGACGTCGAGTCATTCCGAGTCATCATTGTAAATCGTCTTTCAAACAGTGACCATGTGATGCCTAAATCTTAAACATGTTTAGCTATTGTGTTTTCAATGTGCTTTTGTTATGTGCTGTCTCCATATTTGCGACGAAAATTGTTGAAGGGTGAGTGAAAAAAATGCCTTTTCAATGTGTAACGTAGATGTTTGATAGGTACATTGCAGATGCACAAAAACTGGATAAAACTGGTCTTAATCGTACTAAAATAACTTTAATTGTAATCAAAATGTGAACATGCATTTATTAGACAGAATTGCAAAGCAACTTATCTCACTTGCGTACTTACTTGATTTTATCCAAAGAATAATCCAATCATACGTCTACGTGGCGTAGTACCATACTCAACTGATTAGGACATAATATCTAAAATATTTAACACTTTTATATCGACAAGTTGGTTTCTACAACAAAAACCATTAATCTAGGAGTCTGCATTGTATCTACGCAACGAAAATATATTTACACAAAACTAAAGTAAGACGGGCAATTCACACTGCCACAGAGGCAATCTAGAAGTCTAGTCGAGTCCCTTTTCTATTATTCTCTCCCGTGGTTAACCAACTTGCTTCCCAGACTGCCCCTGCGGCAGGTGCGTTATTCGATCCGCTACGGCAATACAACGTTGCTCATGGTCTTCGGATTAACACTAACTCGGTGACGTTTCCTTATACGTAGAGCAGTCTAAACTGTGATATCATAAGCGGACACATCAAAGAATGTAATTAGGTCCCATGTATCATAGAAACATTAGTACTAATTGCATTGTTAGGTGGTATTTCATGTATCATTTGTAGACAATAGTTTAGATACATACCTGTTTCTTAATAATTAACATTAAAGAGCACCGACAACTCATTAGAAAGTAAGTGAATCTACTAATAACATGTGTCTATTGTTATAGACCACATCATGTTTCTATATCATTACGTTACCAAGTAATGTGATGTGGTTTGTGCAAACCAAATAAAATAAACCGAGGTTGTACTAAAATAGAGTTGAATTACTTACTTTATAAATAAACTATTCGATTCCTCTAGTAAAAACAATGCATAGTGCAATATGTAAAGTGTAACAATTTTATAATAAATCGATCTGTCTAGAAAGTAATTGCCTAAAGAAATTAGATATAATCACTAATAATGATGGATTTCTAAATTGTTTTGAACCTAATATGTGAAACAAATTTTCATTTTACAGATCTCAACCTATCTTACAAAAGACAGTGGAGGCTTTATTTCGCGAAAGAGATTCAACATCACAACCCGGTGCTTGCAGAGTTCTTCGATCCTCGAAACGCCAGACGAAAATGTGCGACAGAGATGTCGGGCTATCGACCGTCCTAACTACAGCGAAAGAGCAAGCAATAACCGCGTGCGAAGAAACATTCCAGTACGACAGATGGAATTGCTCCCTCATTTTCAATAAAAAAGCCAAAAGGAGCATCTTCAACAAACTGTTCAGAGAAACTGCCTTCGTGCATGCGCTAATGGCCGCATCAATAACGCATTCTGTTGCGAAAGCCTGCGCCTCGGGGGACCTATCGTCCTGCTCTTGTGTTGGAAACTTCGGCAGAAACTCCTCCTGGAAAGTGGCGGGATGTGGGGACGACTTCAAACATGGCAAGCGAATCACTAAAAACTTTTTGGACTTTAAACACGCAGGCAACGATCAAATTGCCGAAGTTTTGAAACAAGATGTGATAGTAGGCATTGATGCCATTGGAGAGCAACTGAAAGAAGTTTGCAAATGTCACGGGTTTTCTGGATCTTGTACTACCAAGACTTGTTGGAAGAGAATTGGGCCTTTTAACTCCGCTATGGGGTTGCTGAAGAAGCATTACCACCATGCAGTCAAAAAGAAAATTATGAACTACACGACAAAGAGAGCGATTTCGCCGAAAATTCGAAGTAAAATGCACTTGGATAGAAAGAATTTGGTATTTTTGCAGAAGACGCCTAATTTGTGTGTTAGTACTAAAGGCAGGACTTGTAAGGATAGACATAATTGTGCTACTCTGTGCTGTGGTCGAGGGTTTGTTACTAGTAAAAGAAAAGTGAGTTCTCGATGCAGGTGTAAGATGGTGAACTGCTGTTTTGTGCAGTGCGATACGTGTGTAGAAGAGGTCGATTATTATACTTGTAAATAAGATGGTGTATCTCAATAAAATATCTAAAATACTTTTTAAATATACGTTAGGAGAAAATGTATTCAGGTTGGCTTGTGTTATATTATGTATCGAAATGTATTTTTGTTAACTTAAAAGAAGGAAAATGTTAGGGTAATCAATTTAATATTGTTGATAGTATTACTAAAGGTTTCTATAGTATTCTTAAATGATAACTGTTTTATTGTTAAGCCGGGTTCACTATCAACAAAACTTGTGGAAATTAAATTTGGCAAGCCAATTATGCTTTGCAGAAGCTGCCACAAACAGGTAAATTCTATTAAATGGACTTTCTTTAACTGTTATAATGATTTTGTCTAAGTTATGGAAGTTATAAGTACATTTAAATAGGTAAATGACTAATTATAGAGTTTAAATACTGTACGTTTTTTTGCTAGTGGACACTGGCCTCAAATAAATTTTATATGTGCCAAAATTCAAGTACAGGTCGCGCGATGGATGAAGATCGCTCGCCGTCGGCGCACACCCGCCCCCCTCGCTCCGCACGCCTTCAAATAGACCTTAAAATTGAACACTGCGCATCCCTTTCCACTTTTGCCGAGCGATCATAAACCACCGCGCGAACCATAGAAATCTTAATAACTAGTCAATAGAAATGCTATGGACTATCTTTTAACACTGGGACGCATGTCGCCGGTTTTCAAATACCACTTTTTTGTATTCCTACAAACAAAATTATTCTTTTTGGCGATGACATTAAAACGACAATTCCTCAACTCGCACTTATGTTCGATTAGACAAATGCGCTTGTATTCCTGCAAACAAAATTATTCTTTTTGCGATGACATTAAGACGACAATTCCTCAACTCGCACTTGTGTTTGACTTGACAGATGCGCGGCGACAAGGTCACGCGTCTTTGACATTTCTATTGCCTTATTATTAAGATTTCTATGGCGCGAACTGTACGTAAGTTAAAATGGAGTTGTGAATAAACTCGAAATGGTTCGTGTGAATTTTCACACTCGTGATTCAAGCTTTATTCTTGTTTGGAATTCAACTCCTTGAAAAGTTTATATCGCTTACATATACATATAATGTTCAACAATACCGTTTCTAAGCCAACTTCCTGCATACATTTCCCTCTTTTCCTGTTACTTATCTTAGAAACTAAGCAATTACTCAAGCATTTGTTTTAAGATTAGACGGATTGTGATACGGATAAGGTATGCCTGCCGATAAACTGTGATAAAAGCCGCGGCTGAAACAGGTGAAGTGTGGGTGCTATACACTTCTGCCATACCCCCCTGGGTCATATAGGCCTCGGCTTTAACTTAGGGCAAAGGTTTCTGAAGAAAGATTAAATGACTGTTTACTAATTTTGTTTTATTTAAACACAAGCTTATTTTTTTTTTATTATTTATTTATCTTCTCGCACAGATACATGTGACGTAGGTGGACTTAATGCCAAAGGCATTATCTACAATCAACCTTAAGGTGGTGCAGAGAATATGTTCGGGTAGGTGCATAAAGTATCCACAATTCAAATTATTTTAAATAAAACTTACTCAAAACTACAAATAAAAAAAAAAATACTATAAATAAATAATAATAAAATTAATAAATTATAAGTAAATACATTATTCCGATGATTTCGTCAAATATTTATTGTATAGCCGCGGTACACTGGTTCGAAAAGCGTCACGGCTAGTTGTCATATCGTTCTCGTTAACCACTAGAACAAGAATAACAAACAATTAAGTTTAAAGCCTCGAGAAGCTAATAATGGTTGGCAGCACTGAAGGCAAGTGAAGTAGAGGCAGAGCCCCTACACGATGGACAAATGCCGTACGAGACACCACGGGTGCCAACATCCAGGGGGCAATACAGCTAGCCAAAAGCAGAGGAGCTTGGAGAGATATGGTTAAGAGCAGCACTCCAGGTGGTAACAACCCTCAGCCATCAGGCACTGACCAAGAAGAAGAAGAAGTTTAAAAATTATAACCCGAATACGTAATAATATTTTATTTAATGTTGGTTTGCTACACAGAGAGGACCGAGAAAACTGTGCGACTGCATTTAAAATATAGATTTTAATTTAAGCAATATGATAAGTATACTTATTCGTAATGTACTCGCCAAGACCTTTCATTTGATACCAAACACGTCATAATTATATTTTTTTTTGAATGTTAGAAACTGCCGTTTACATTCTGTTAGATAACATTTTAATAAAATTTATATAGCCTATGTCACCCGGCCTATTCTTACAAATCTAATGACACCTCATTCATTAAAACCCGTTCCGTAGTTTAGGCGCTTCGGTGGAACATATAAACATACAAACAAACATACATGCATGTATACATACATAGACTGCCAAAATCATTACCCTACCTTTTGACTTCGCCGTAGTCGGTTAAAAAGTAGTATTAAACGTGAAGTTAAGTCGCTTGTTGGCGGACGGCGCAAGAAAATAATCATATCTTCAGTAATTTTGAAGACCTTAAAACATATATATTCTTTCATCATTTTTTTTCTTTAAGTTTGTATAAGATACCAGTAGTTTCCCAAGGCTCCGCCTGCGTGGTATGCTGACTTTCACCTAGCGGTATAATTTGCCTGCTATGGCTCAGCTCTATTAAATATATTAAAAAAAAATATATGAATCGGTCTTGGCGTTTCGGAGGAGTTTGATAATTAACACTGTGACGAGACTTTTTTATGTAGGTACATTGTATATTAGATATTATGATAATTCAGGTTATTACCTTCTACATGATTGTTATTTCAAAATTGGTCCTGCCGTTTGAGCGTAGAACTGACAAACATGCACACAAGCTTTCGCCTTTAAATATTATTGGTTTTTTATGGTTATGCTAAGGACGTGTATAAAATATAATTAAACTAATAAACAAAATAATAAAAACCTTTATGGTAAATACACGTATTTTTATGAAATACAATCGGTCTGATAGTTTTTCACTAAAGCGCCATCTCTTTTATTTTACTAGAAGTAACAACTGGTCTGCGTAGTGAAGCAAGGTAGCGGTTCGTAGCAACCAACGTAGCAGGTTTCGATAAAAAGTAGTTCGGCTGAATGCCGCTAGATGGCCAATCAGTACCATTTTATTATGAATATTTTGTTTTTTCATTCTACCAGTAACCATCCAATTACAAAATATATGAAATCAACACTAACATTTATAGGTACAGTGTGAAGTCAACCAATCCACACTTCGCAAGCATGTTAGACTATGACCTAACCCTTCCCCCCATTAGTAGCCCCTGGCTATTTTTGGATAAAAGACCATTTAATATTGGATTAACCAAAAATTATAAGTGTAAATATTCTAAATATTTTTTGTTTTTATAAGTAAAAAGGGTCGATCTAACCAGATGGCAAGTTTGTCTTGTCGAAGGTAATGGGTCCCTTACGGGATAGCAGCTTCAAATTTCAAGTTTCATATCACTTGTTCCACCAGGTTTTTTACCCACCTTTGCAGGAATAGGTACATCTGATTGATCGTCAATTCAGACCAGCTTGACGAAACTGGCTACCCTCGAGCCGACTGACCCCGATTGACATTTTAAATCTTTTTAATATATGATAAAGTGATGTGTAAACTTCAATAGCGCGATGCAGGGCGCTATTGTGTTCGTCCCTTCGTAAGCGTATACATACAATATGTGAGTTTGTATATGTATACCATTTATTCTACTAAACGTGTTCATCTCGACGCTTTTCTACAAGAACAGATTGCAGACTCGATAAATTAAAAAACCATTTTACCGTCAAATTAATCAATGATTCTAACCACGTTTTACATTCCTCTGGCATTTTAACTATAACAAAATTAAGACAATTTTTAATGCTTCCATACTTTATAAAAATTAACAAACCATTTTTTTTGCGGCTATTTTGTTAAAATATCGAAGCTTAATTGATTTAAGTATTTATTTATTAGGGGTCAACCTACGAATAATTAAAGTACAAACAGTTACACATTAAAAATAATTACAGTGATGTGATAAATTATCAGTGATTAAGTGTGCACTTACAACGTTACCCACAAAATATTTTTTTTTTTTCTGCAACCTAAAATTGAGAATAAACATGCATCAAAAGGCAAAATATGCGAACACCTCCAGTCATTACTTAATTTGCTTGATATTGTGTATTAACGAAGTTCTAAGTATGTTTAGCGCGCATGGAAAAGATATCTAAATCGGACAATCGGTAAAATTATCGTTATATTTTGACAAAAGCGTCGCAAGGGAGCTCGAACTTCAGCGTTAGTTTCAAGTGAATACTTGAACTATTACGTAGATTCAAGTCTTGCACTCCACAATGTTGAAATGGTCTTATTATTATGTACAGTGTCAATTATAGACCCTGACTGGCACGGAGAAAGGAAGAAAGAGCTCTCTGTGTTACAGCTTTATTAGTATTTAAATTTTTGCAGGATGGTGAAGCAAACAATGGGCGTGTCCGCACTTGCCACCTAATAGCAGTTCTAGGAACAATGTAACCTCTTCTTCTTTGCGTGTCAATGGAAAAACACAAGGAAATGATATTTAAATTTTGTTTGACCAAAACTTTGCCACAAGAACGGCATTATCGGTGGCGCTTCACAGGTCGTCTATGGTACAGGTGGGACATACGGGTCATGTAAGAAGGTGAGCCATGGTATGTAGTTTATCATAGGATCGTATGTAGTAATGTAACTTAAACTACTAGTTAACTCAGTGCAGTTATATCTATGACCATAAATATCATAAAGAAGCATGATTTCTAGGAACAATCGTCTGGATTTTAAGCTCATAATATTATAGTTTTCAAGTGCATTGATTTCAAGCACTTACGTTGAACCATCTCTAAATTGTCAACGTATCATTATTTATCAATTGGTACAAATAAATAAAATTTAAGGGTCTGTTTTTAATGTCAAAATAACAATGTTATTTTCAGTTGATAGTTATTTGCAAGATGCCTCTGCCTAAAATACAGTTTTTAAAATTTTTGTCTGTCTGTCTGTCTTTCTGATTGTATCGGCTAATCTTCGGCTTGACCGATTTTGATAAAATTATATGCAAATGCAAGTAACTGACTACAAGACGTGTAACATAGGCTACTTTTTGTTAATGTACCTACCACGTAGACGAAACCGCGCGTGAAAGTTTGTTTGTTTGTTTGTTAGCGCTAATCTCAGGAACTAATGATCGGATTTTAATAGTTCTTTTTGGGTTTAACAGTTTAACTATCCTTTAAGGTTTTTTGATATTTAATTACGCTAAACTCTATGGAAGCAGGCAGTAACGTTTAACGCTGGTCAAAGCGCGGGAGCAGCTACTACTTAATATAACTAACTCAACGCGGACGAAGTCGCGGGTAATAGCTAGTATGTAATAAAGAGGGTTCCACACCGACACGGCATACTCCAATTGTGATCTGTCTGATTATTTATTGGGATCATACTCAATACTAATTCCTATTCTGCGCAAGTTTCTCGTCTGTTATGACTACTTAAATAAGTAATATAGTGTGGGTAGGATACCAACTCACACACGTGTAAGGTGACGATTCAGGATGCTATTG
The DNA here is from genome assembly GCA_905147285.1 of Hypena proboscidalis. Taxonomy (NCBI): domain Eukaryota; kingdom Metazoa; phylum Arthropoda; class Insecta; order Lepidoptera; family Erebidae; genus Hypena; species Hypena proboscidalis. The sequence goes on along the minus strand of LR990130.1, from coordinate 18,203,097 downwards.
TGTACACAATAGCATCCTGAATCGCGCTATCGAAATAATCACACAACCTTACTATATAAACACAAGTTTCTACAAGTTATACGGTGGTCAGTCGACTCGAGGGTAGCCAGTTTCGTCAAGCTGGTCTGATTTGACACATGTACCTAATCCTGTAATGGTGGGTAAAACCTGTTGAAACAGTGATAAGATACGTGGAATTTGAAGCTATTATCCCGTAAGGGAACCATCACCTTCGAGATGACATACTTGCCATCCGGTTAATTCGACCCTTTTTATTTATGTTTACAATAAAAAAAACAAAAATCAGTTAGAATATCGTGTGTTTCATATTTATTTTGGTTAATCCAATAATAAATAGTCTTCTATCCAATAATAGCCAGGGGTAGCTCTTCTAAGGGGAAGAAGGGTAGGCCATAGTCTACCACGCTTGCGAAATGGTGATTGGTAAAAATCACTAAAATGAAGAAGCGTAAAGATTGAAACTCACGGGCACTCTTATCACCTTCCAGATGATGTTAATTTTTTTAATTAAAAATATGCTCTTATAAATAAACCAAACTAAAAAGTAAAAAAATAAATTATAGTTAAAAAACTAAAAAACACGCTTTATATAGAAAACCAAACTAAAAGAAAATAAATTTTAATTATTTTTAATTAAAAATAGTTTAAAAAGTCCTATAAATATATAAATGAATAATAGTGTAGACAAAAAAAAATAAAATATTTCAAATAAAGCGTGGGTGCTTGAGTCAATAACTATAAATATTTCATTGACAGAAGAAGGATTATCATTTTGATAATATCTCAAATAGCACCCAACGCTTTTTTTTGGATTTTTTTTTATATTTACTCTATTATTCATTAGCATTTTGTCCACTTTTCTAAAAAAAAATTCTATGTTAAGTTTGGTTTTCTACATGAAGCGTGTTTTTTAGTTTGTTTAAACTATTATTTATTTTAATTACATTATTTGCAACAATATCGCAACAGAAACAGTTTTTTTTTAATATTTTACAATACAATGAAAATAAGCCACTTTGAATAATAAACAAGAATTTATTACCTTCTTTCTTCTTCAATTGACATTGCTGTTTTATTTAGCGTTTTTAAACGGTCTCCAAGCTTTCCTTTAAAAAAATTGCGTGGTCAAACATAAAAACAAAAAGAATTATACTCGTCCATTTTCTTTCGACGGCTAAAAATTGTTTTAAAAGTCGAGCACAGCTGTCACACATTCATAGTTTTGTCGTTAGAATGTCACACACACGCATATGAGGGGGACCAACACAAAGCATCCTGAATCGCGCTATCGAAGTTTTCACACCACTTTACTATATATACACAAGTTTTTAACATGACTTCGGGGTCACTCGACTCGAGGGTAGCCAGTTTAGTCAAGCTGGGCTAATTTGACGATCAGTCAGATGTATCTTAACCTGTAAAGGTGGGTAAATACTTAACAGTTAAATAAACAAGCGTTAAACTACAAAGCAAAACCACCCGTAATTGGGTACCATTACCATCGAGATGACTACTGCCGTCTGGTTAGATCGACCCTTTTTGTGTATTTTTACCATATTTTTTACTAATAGGCAACAGGGCTAAAGATGAATTGTTTTTTTAATCAACTTGATTTTTTAAACCAGTGTTGACATGTATAATTCATTTTATTTTATGTTGCCATGGGAAATTACTATTTATAATTGAAATTGTTAAACCTGAAATAAAGTATATTTTATTTAAATAAGACACATTCACCAGTCGTCGGTTTCGGTTAGCAACAACCAATATAATATCTTTAAGTATTATTAACAAAATGCCAAAGATTCATATGCCTAATGGGATATTCATGAATACTTGCGGCAGTGGATCCCAAGGTTTGTTCGACCGCAGCGCAATTTAGTTCTGATTGTTGTCCCAATGCCCATAAATATAATAATGTATATTGTAGAAGAACCTACAGATACAAAAATCTATGGAAAATATAATTAAAAACATGTTTTGAAAAAACTAAAAACATGTTTTTTTTATAGCAAACGAACGTGTAGCCCACCGTGAGTCCACCTGATGGTAAGTGGAGTACAACCCAACACGTGTGGTGTAGTGGTTTAAGCGGTCGCCTCGCCGCTCTCAACTGCACTGGTGTTGTGGGTTCGTTCCTCACATGGCACAAATCATTGTGTGATTCGCAAAGATTTGTTCTGAGACTGGGTCGTTTGTGTGAGTGAATGTGTGTATTTGGCCTTGTCATTGGGACCTTTGGATAGTGTTATTGCTTCTGGCTTATTATATTAAGTAAAAATTCAAAATATTTAATAATTAGCGATCCACAAAAGCAGATTGTAGACGCGTCGCTGAAGCTGAGGACTACGGTGTTATGCCTCATATGTCAGTAATTTCTTGAAATGACTAACATATGAGGACTTGGTTTAATCTCACCACCAAACCGGAACTTAGTAATTCAAGCACTACAATTTGGCGGAAGGTTAAAGGTGAGACGGTGATGCTGCCGCCCTCAAGCTCGTTCATAAGACTTCTACTACTAGTAAAAGCTTTGCGGCCATGGCCTTTATGCTTTAGGTTTTTTTTTTAAATAATATTTAAAATCTAGGTGCACCTGGGTATCACAAAGATTGGGAACCCCTGCCATAAAGAATTAAGATGCACCGATAACATCAAGTTAATTCATGTCGATGGCGAAATTTTATATGCGTGGAACGGAACGCTTATCATAATAAATCAAGAAATCAGTATACTTGTGAAAGGTAAAGAAATTGCTAAAGGGATTAATGGTTAGTGATAACGTTAATTATTGAGATGATTAATAATATTTTCATTTATTTTTTTTAAGGAAGTAGTTTCAGTATTATGTGAACCAGAAAATAACTATTAATATGCCTGTTTGTTATTGTGCCCGATGGATGACGATAGGCTCACCCCCTATCCTATAGGACCTAAACATGACAGTTGAAGTGTGGGTGTTGTACACCTCTGCTACACCTTCTGAGTAATATAGGCGTGATGTTATGTAATATGCCTTTATCGCTCAGTTTGTAGGAATGAGCCCAAACATATTTTATGATTTGAAATCTATGTAATACACCTTTGAGAGCTTACAGGCTACATCCTACATCTATAGAAACCACAGATTCTAGACGTGAGTAGTGTCAATTTCCACCTGTAATTTGTTTAAAAAAAAAAAACATTTTTACCGAAAAAATTGTATTCTCAATTTATTCAGTTCATGTGTTTTTTTTTTGTTGAAATTTATCTAGTGGAAATGGGGAATTACAAACATGGCAAGAAATTGTGGTTTCAAAAAACCACAATTCCTTGTCACTATGACACATATATACCCCACGACTATGGAGAAACGCAAATTCGCGCGTGGTACAACAAACCATTAATTAGTTGAAAACCAAAAAAATATAATTCTAAAAAAGGTTCTACTTACTAGACTAAAAAGACTGAACCTATTAAAAAACAACATTTATAAACATCAACATATTCGATAACTGTGCAATTCTACCAATATAACATACCTACATAATAAATCGATAGCCTCCTTTTTTTGAAGTCGTTAAAAATACAGTTCATTCCATTCAAATTGAACATCAACACCTCAAAGCTCTCCCACCGATCTGTAGCGCATAACTTATCGTAATGTCGATAGTTGCTCACTATCGGTGCAGCCATTCGTGTCTGATGGTACACGACGCGTTCGGCTCGCAACTGCGGGAGCGCCAACAAAATAACATTTCACCTCGGTATACCGAAGAACATAATATTTGAAATGTCACGTCCCTAGATTTGTATAGAGTGATGTTTTAATGCCTTATTTTTTTTTTATACTTTTATACCTATTTGTATCAATTGTGAGTATTCCAAATTATGAAGTTAAGAAATCATCATTTCTCTTTATTAATTATTTTACTTATTTTATATATTTTTAAATATGATTGAGAAAAAATACAAAAAAAACATTTAAAATATAAAAAAAACAGTGTCCTACCGACATCAGGTGCAGGGAGCAAGCTGCCGATGGTTAGGGCTCCAGAGAGTGGCACCTCCTCACAATGCGTGCCGTGACTAAAAGGACCGCCTTCAGCGTCTGGTCCAGCTGCCTAACGCGAGCCTCTTTGGGTGTTGGTCGAGGCTCTTTGCTATCAGTCCATTGACTGAGACGACTATCGGTATAATGATGGCCAAATCCAGATCCCACATGTGTTATTATAGTCTCATTCAAATTAAACTTTGATCCAAGAAGCTTGAGCTGGAGTCATGGATGGACTTGAACATCAAATATCCTTTTAAAAATTTATAAACCATTGAGGCTGAAATATGTATTTTGGAAAAACCATATCACAGGTTCGTGGCAACTCAAAAAGTTCCGATCAATTCATCACCAAAATATGATAGTACTGACGCACATCCGACATCATTATATCTAATAAAGCATTTAATTTCAACCTAATTCCAGTCATTTATCATAATCATGAAAACAACCACAAAGCAGTATTTCAGAAGAATTTCATCACGTCACGTCTTAGAATCAGACAATCCTACGCTGCAAAAAATGAATGAACGTTTAAATAAAATAATGAACAATCATCAAGTGACTAACGCCAGTAAGTAAGTAACTATTAAGTCTAAAGATCACCCAACATTATTATTATGACGCCTATAAATGACCCCTAAACCATTAAGGCTGGCCACAAAATTGTGGTTTGTTTTCGATGCCAACTCACATAATTACGATATTAATGAAAAATAAGCTAAAAAACAGCAGCCTGGAGATTTATTTATTTATTGACCCGCAGCGAGAAGTGACCCCTACTGTTGGCAACTCGATCGTGAGTCATCGGATCTATGGTGATTTGACTGTGGGAATAGATAAGTGGAATTTTTGGACTAATTTTTGTAGTTTGGGTGGCCTTTGGAATTGTTGTGGAAATTTTTATCGGAGTATCGCTAAATTATCATTATTTTCACAAACATTCTAGTAGCTAGATATTTTAAATAAGAAGATATTTAAACAATGACGAAATCGGGTTGCAAGATAAAAAAACATTGTATGGTGCGTCATTGCCTCCAGGCAAAGTTTGCCTTCTAAATTGGCCTGAGCTGCTGTAGGCAAATATAATTTATTGAACAAAAATAACCAAAAGCAAAACAATTTTTAAGATTTGATAGACAGAAAGCTTATAGCTTGGGTTAAGATAAAGGACACTTTTTGTTTATTGGCCATTAGGCCATTATTATGTACTAACATACCACGTGAGCAGAGTTTCGGACCAAAACTAATTTTTATTAAAAAAATATTTAAAAAAAATCGTTCATGAATAGAGTTCCAAAAGTAATCGCGATCGTTACCTAGCCGAGACAATGCCAATAAAAATTATGTTATCCGACCAATTACTGACCATTAAACAAAAATCTTTATAGCTTAATGTAATACTCGACCGTCCATAACTATAATACGGACCATGTTTTTATTTATGAACTTATGAAGTATTATTGTTACTATTAAAAGTTTATTGAATACAAGGACGTATTATATGAATTATTAATGTAGGTTTTATGTACTGATGCATTATAAAAGGTATTTGAGATCGTTTAGGGTGAACGAATGTTGCGTAAATTGATGTATATGGATTAAGATGGATGGAACTCCCATTGAGTTAATTCGGTCTGAGATTCTAACCTTAACTTATGAAGCAGCAAAACTTTTGGAGCATCTAACAATAAAACGCAGCATGCTCGTTGTATCTTTACGTATTTAAAAGTTTTGTTAACAAACAACAATACACTACAAGACACAGTGGTACCGCAATTCTCCGTTAGATGGCGCACTTCTCAACGAAGTTAATTGAAATTGAATCATGTGTTGAATACTATCTAAAAAAACCGATTAAATTATCTATATAAAAAATGGCATTTATAAACATTTAAATGTAAAAAAAATATATTCATAATTATATTTCAGTGTAATTGTGGTAATCAAGGGATTTTAATCAAGTTTAACAATGTTGCCCACTTCTAATCCGAAAATGAGATGTATGCAATATATTTTTTTACATATTATTATTGTTGGGACGAGGCTTTGGGTGTTCACGTCGACCTCCGTGGGTCTATTGTGTTTGTAGCCTCATTATAGACTCATTTAGATCATTTAGACCAATAGCCTCCATAAAGTGGATCAGTCGGCCGATCGGGAGTGACTTGACATCATCCGAATCCAAGATATGGCGTCCCAGAATGATGCTTCGTCTATGGATCAGTGGCTCGCAGTCGCAATAGAAATAAACTATGTATTATTATATATAGCTTTTTTCTACTGATAACAGCAAAACTACAAATACCAGTTTAATACCATGCAGTATAATTTTAATCAAAAGAATTCTTCAGATTATAATCGAATAGCAACAACCTGTATCTCGCTGAAGGGAAATCAAACGTCAAGTTAAATTATTAATGTTTGCTTAAACAGATGAAACTGTCGATATCTTATGAAGACGTAAAATACTTTGGTTCTTGTTTTGTCAATCTGTCTGTGTCGTGGGTCTGGATAATTAATTATGTAAAATAATATGATATTATGCATATCGCGTTTAATGCTTCAGTGGAGTGGGAATGAATTTTGTTTAGCGTCTAGTGGGTGATAAGTTTATCTTATAATATCTTCTATGCATCTTTTAAAATGGATAAACGTAATTACTAGCCCCAGTTTCACAGGTTTTAGATAAAGGTTTTTGGCAGAATAAGCATATAACTCACATAAATGAAATTGATGCTGTGCCCTTTCTTAAATGTAAACTGTGTCACTTTAAAATTCGGTCCGGTTAAATTTTATGGGTCGAATAAGATGTGTAATCTATCAAATAAGTTACGGGTTTTAGCTGTCCCGTGTTTAGCTGTAGCTACCGCTCAACTTGAGGTCTGGGGCTCGATCCCCGGGTTGGGCAAAAATAATCTTTTTGATTTTTCTGTTACCCTTCACCTAACTAGTACCTCGAACGATATAGCCTATGTAACTCAGACAATAATAATATTGCATTTTTAATGTCGAAGACATTTTTGAAATCTGGCTAGAAGTTTTTTAATCAAATCGTAACAAACAAAAAATCGAATTTTTCCTCTTCATAATATTAGTCCAGATTTACATTCTGCAATAAGATAATCATTTCCTGAATACTAATTTAAATTTGATTGAAACTAGACAGATAAATGTATTTGTAAATAGTTTTTAAATGCAAGTGACTACCAGGCAAAAACTTGGATTTTTTGCGGTGTAGGTTACAACGGTAACAACGCCATCTATTGATTTTTTTCGTAAACTGGGAATAACATTTAAAAAAAGTTTAACTAAACGAAATGTTGTGCTTGTAGCTTTAAAAATAACAAATTTTCCTAACGTTTATACCTCATTTCAGCCCTTTCAAAATATTATTGCGAAAAATCCATCTTAGTGCGCCCCCACAGGCCCTTCACCATGTAAGAAAAAATTTCAAGTTACTAGCCCAAAGCACGCGATGTAGAAAACTTTGATATCGTATCAAACTTTTTACCTCAGCAGCTCGAAAAGGCGACAACAATGAACAAATCATCATCAATGAGCAAAACTATAACTAAACTATTTCAAAGCAAGCAAGTCTATTATTTAGTAGGTAAAATTAGAAGTACTCATGTTATTATTAAGAATACGGGTTACTCACGTTATTTAAGCCGGGATGTGCCGACTAGTTTCGAATCTAGTACGTAGATTCATCAAATGGGCGATTAATCGCGTGCCGTCGCCGTCGCGCGACGTCTCGCACTGATATACCCGTATTCTCAATAGTCATTTGTCCGCTATACCAAAACGTAACTGAAAACGGGTATCATCTTTCTAACGTACCGTATTGGTATTAAAATAGTTACCAACGGTTATCAGGTATTAGTATGAAACTATAAAGTAACTACCGAATCACTGCGTCCCCGCGTCAACGTAGTTTGAAAACCGAACCCACATCATAAATATTATCTAAGTAGGTAGGTTTTTCTTACCATATCAATGTTAGTGTACCTGACTGAACCGTGACTCATTTATATCACAGACATTATGATACATCACTCATCAGTCTGTCGTATATCTGGATCTAGTTTAAAGTGATTACAAAGTCAAACGAGAGCATCCATCATTGCGCTCATTAGGGGAGGCTCGGGTATATATTACTGTCTCTACAAAGTAGCGATACTATACTAATGTTTATCTTGAGCGATCAGCGACGCTTATAAATATACTGATTGGCGTGTTATTATTGCTAATGTATGACTGCGCGGGCGCATCTGTCTGCGCATGTATGTACTTTTGTAAATTGTTGCTTGGTATGTCTGTCTACACATTTAACTACAAACAATTATGTTGCACAGTTGAAATGTGTAAACAATAATTTTGCAAAAAAAAACCTACTTCAAATACAATATGACAATAATGGCGGAGTGGGTAGTGTACCTGCCTGCGACGCCGAAGTCGTGGGTTCCATTCCCACTTAAGACAAATCATGAACATGGGGGTTTATCTTAGTCTGGGTGTTTATATGTATTATAAGTATGTATTTACAAAAGAAAAGTATACATGTATCACTATCAGTTATTCTAGTACCCATAGTACAAGCTCTGCTTAGTTTGGGACTAGATGGCATTGTGTGTGAGTTGTGGAATATTGAATTATTTATTATTTATAATACAATAGTTTTAGACTTAGACCACACGGTAAGCACCAGCTTTAAAATAGATCATAAAAAAAATCAAATTCAGACGAATTTTATTGAGAACCTCGTACTTTTTTGAAGTCGCTTAAAACCCAATCGCCTTCGACATAAATGCAATGAGAAATAGAACTTGGTATTTCTTAGTAAGGAAGTGCCGTAATAATAATATCAGCCCTTTTTTATTTTTTTATTAATCTTTATTTTTAAGGACTTTTATACATTTATGTACATATCAGTCCGATTAAATCTAACTATACTAATACTAACATTACATAACTTCAACAAAAATACTGAACAACATAACCGCTTCTTCACTGCTAGGATTGGAAATAATATCATTCATAGCGCCTATTTGAGATGTGTTTACATTAAATAGTTTAAAAAACTTATCCCTATTCTTCTGAAACCGAACACATTCCATCAAAAGATGCTGTACGTCGTCAACTACCCCACAAACTTCAATAACAGCCCTGTAACAAATACATGTCTTACTGCTGTGCTCGGGCCTTTTCTCATGAGAAGGGTATTGCTATAGTCCACGACGCTGGTCAAGTCCAGATTGGTAGACTTCACACGACCACGAGTACTTTATAGACACTCTCAGACATGCAGTTTTCCTCACGATGTTTTCCTTCACCGTCAGTGAGTGAAAATTTATATGATAAATACAAACATATCATTTTCAAAAATATTCGGACCCGCGACCTTTAACTACGCAGTCCTACGGTCTCCCACTCGGCTATCGCTGCTGGCAGTGCCGTAATGGGTATACCTATTTAATTTAATTTTATGATATACCTAACAAGAGAAGGTCCTATAAATATCAAACAAGTAAATACCTATTTAATTATATAACGTATTTGTAATTACATAATTAAATAATATAATTTTCTTTCATCGTGCAACAAGGAGCTAATGCAAAAATGACAAAAAGAATTTAACTATTCAATTAAAAAAGATCCCCGCGGCTACTTAATCTTTTTTTTGTATTTTTTTATTTTAATTTGTTTTTTTTTATGTGTTTTTTTTTTTTTGATTTTTTTGATTGTATATTTGTTTTTATTTTTTTTTTTTTTTTTTTTTTTTTTTTTTTTTTTTTTTATATTTTTTTTTTAGTTTTTATTTGAGACAGCCACTTAGGAGAATTTCGACAATAACAACGCAACTGAACATTATTGCCGTTGCCTCACACATAGATTTCGGACATTTCGGTAGTCCATTTTGCTTTGGGAAGCAGTCGAACGGAAAATGACAGTCTTTAAGTAAAAGGGTGGATCTGAAAAAATGCTTTGACTTTTTTTAATTTTTTAGAGTTATTTTAATTTTTGTTGGACCTTTTTACAGATTAATTGTTTGGATGTTTTTATACCTATTACATGACTTCCCTTACGAACAACACGCTAATATATTTACTTGATATATATATATTTTATTTACATATTAGATAACATAGGAAAGGGACTTCAGCATCTGGCTTAATTCATTTTAGTATTTCATGTAACATATTATATGAGACGAAAGAATTGAGTGCCTTGAATACACCAGGACTATTTATTGTGTTACAATTTATGAGAAACGTCCCAAAAAAATCTTTAACAAGTCCTTGTAACCGTCGTATTCTCAAACACATCAACAAACAGTCAAGAATCTCTTGACAGTGTTTAAAAATCACAAAAGATTAGTATCATCCCTCACCAAAACGAATGCTACCAATTATACGTATAAGGCTTTAACTAAAAAATCTATACTTACATACCTCAAGTATCGCTTACCTGCGTTCTGAATGGGGAGATCTAAATCCCTGTACAATAGTATTAGGATCAATAAATGTGCAAGTATTTTGTTTGCGACAAAATTTACAGTTACGATATTATTCGTGGGCAGTCGCGCGTGCTAGCCCCTCGGACAATGGGGATTGCATCTTAATGCATTTCTGAACGGATACATTTTACTTTATGAACTTGTTTTCAACTGAGGTAATGTCGAAAATGTAACGATAAATTGCTAAGTCATACTACTAACCGTACCAATGTACCGTCTTGTTCATAATAACAACACAAACTTTAATTCAATCGATATTATGGCAACGCGTCCCAGTATATTTAAAAATAGAATTAGCATCCTCTTAAAATAATTTTATATACTTTCTATATTTCATACTCGTGCATGACTCTTACGTTATAATTTGTTTTTATTAGTAATCTGTGGTAAATGGTGTTGGTGACACAATTGTTAAATAATATGTGAGCATACCATAGATTAATAAGTATTGTGTTACTGTTTGTTTACCCAAATAAATAAAATAAAATATACTAAAATATTTGTTAAATAAACTGGGTACAATCTATGTAGTTTATTCTTAAGTGACAGCAAACATTATTAATTATGTTTTTTACTTAATGATTTTTATTATCTATCTATGAATATCCTTTCAATCTATATCGTCGAACTTGGGGTGCATGAAAGGAGCCTCCTCGAGTGACGTCCACAACGATTACTTACGTCCGGCGCACCCTGGGCAATTCGCGAGTTCTTCAAAGCGAATTGGCTAATCCTTTCACCACGATGGCAAGTCAAAATAAAATTTCACTCAGCCATCGACACGACGAAGAAGAAGAAGAAGTTGAACTGCCTCGTTGTTGTAGTGGTTAGCGTAAATGCCTTTTACCGCGAGGTCCCGGGTATAATTCCTGGGTCAAGCAAAAGTGTTATTTGGGATTTTTGCGTAAGATATTTCACAAATAGTAATATACTGATTGGTATTTTGCCTGGTGGATGGCGATAGGCCCTATCCCATGAAACCCAAACATAACAGATGAAGTGTGGATTTTGTACACCAGTGCCATAATGGTTCTCACCCTTCTGGTTAATATAAGCGTGGTTTGCCCGTTTAACTGAGTCCTCGCCTGCGCGGTACAGAGGCGCGGGGGTATGACGACAAAGGGGACTGAAACAGCTGCGGGCGGTGGGCAAATTTTTGTGATTGTTCATTACGTTCGCTACATGGGTAGCGATCGCGTGTGTTAACTGTTGCTGACACCTTGTGAGAGGTACACATGTAATAACAATCTCAAGATAAATCGAAAAATCTTTAGACATAAAGTAAACAGTCAGTGCAAGCAAATGGCTTTTAACGTATACATAAATTTTAGAAAAAAGAAACTAGACCCAAAAAAAGTTTTGACTTTCTTACGATTTAATTATATGTTTAGATAACAAATAGTATAATAATTTATTCTCAATTATTTTATTTACGTACATATTATAAGTTCATTAAAATCTTCTTAACTATTTTTCATTTGATAAATCACTATTTCTTTTTTCCCAATGATGCCACATATCTTAGGAAATATCTTGGTGCATTTCATCTCCTGTATATTTCATTAAGTGCCCCCACCGCCCGCACCTGCTTCAGTCCCCTTTGTCGTCATACCCCCGCGCCCCTGTACCGCGCAGGCGAGGACTCAGTTAAACGGTCAGCCTAAAGACCTAAAGTTTATTAGCGTTCGAATCTCAATTCATAAAACGAACAATGTACATTATTGTAGCCCAAAATTAAGTAAAAGACATAATTATCATTTATCATATATCATATTATCGATCAATATAGTCAGACAAAATTTATTACTGAGTTTTACTGTTCTATATTGCCATCATTTCCAGGTGTACGGACCATACACATATATTATAAAACTAAACTATTCGTATCATCTGCTATTAGTTTCCAACCTTTTTTAGCAAAATCCAGATCTATGATTAATTAAAAAAATATAACTATTTACGTGGGCTTCTTTTATATAAAAACTGGTATTGAAAAATCAGTCACAGCTCACAACTCACTCACAATTGAAGGTTTGGGCGTATATTACAAACAATTACATCTCAAACTAGCTTCGAAATGAAGAGATTAATATTGAATACTGTTGAAAAGGCGGTTGGGACCCGTCAGACTCCATTCCGGATTATTCACGGGCATCAGCCGTGGACGCCTTAATTAAATAATCAAAAATGTGGCCTGCCCTTAATGCTAGCCTATGAAATGATAATGAGTTTATATTTATAAATATAAAATAAATATAAATATCTCACAACTTACACACAACGCCATCTAGTCCCAAACTAAGCAGAGCTTGTACTATGGGTACTAGAATAACTGATACTAATACATGTATAATTTTCTTTTGTAAATACATACTTATTATACTTAGAAACACCCAGACTAAGACAAACCCCCATGTTCATAAACATAAAGATTTGTATTGAGCGGGAATCGAACCCGCGACCTCGGAGTCGCAGACAGGTACATTACCCACTCCGCCATTCGTTCATAATAGTTCATAATTATATCGTAAGCAAAATTTGATTAGAAAAGTAGCTCCAGGATGTACTGAAAATCCTACAATATATTAATGAAGGCGATTTTGATTCATAAAACTCCATTCATAAATCCATAATCAAGAAGCAATTATTATACCTAATAAATAAAATTGAAATGTCTGTTTTTTATGTCAAAATAACAATATCTTTTTCAGTTGATTTAGTTATGTGCACGATACCTATGCGCAAAACACAGTTTTTTGTATGTCTGTCAATCTGTCTGTTTGTTTCGGCAAATTTTCTAAACGACTACATCGATTTTAATAAAATTTTATATGCAGGTAACTGACTACAACGCGAGTCACATTAGCTATTTTTTATTGATGTCGGCCAATGAGTTGGGTATTACACTTATTAAATGTGAAATACAAACTTGCATATCTATTGCAGTCAGTTTTTACTATTGCGTAGAAGTTTTTGCCCTGCATACCCAACTCATTGGCCAACTGTACGGTACCTACCACGCAGAAGAAACAGCGAGTGAAAGTTAGTTTATTTGTTTGTTATCGCTAATCTGGGAAACTAATGATTGGATTTTAATAATTCTTTTTGAGTTTGATAGTTCAACTATCCATTAAGATTTTTTGATATTTAACATTACGCTGAACTCCATGGAAGCGGGGCAGTAACGTTTAACGCAGTTCAAAGCGCGGGTGCAGCTTATATTTAATATAACGAACTCCACGCGAACGTAGTCGCGAGTAAAAGCTATAATACCTAAAGTGTGCGTAAAAAAACAATTTTCTGACTGGCAATAAATTTCAATATACCAGTTTCGGTGATTAAAACGATATTGATCAAGTAAAATCTTAACAAGGCAATACTGAGACGATTCCATCGGTAATTATAAAATTCCTTACTGTATTAAAAATTAAAGGCAAAAGAAAATTTTATAAATGTGGAATTAGCTTTGAGTCGATCGAGTTGCGTCGAATTTTTTTTTACGGCTGTGTTATAAAAATTGTGCCAGTTATTATTTTCATTAGGTATAGAAATTAAGTCGAGCATGCGTTTGCCATACAATTTACAATTAGAGCTAACTCAGGTATATTTGATTAAATAAAATTAAAGCAATGTAAACTTGGTACTAAGTTTTAACTTGGACTGCCTCTATGATATGCGCCTCTCACCGCGTGGACTCGGGTTCGATTCCCGGGTCGGGGAAATTGTAATTTGTAAACTTTTCATTAGGATATTCAACAGCAGCATGGAGTTGGAATTCTGTCCGGTGGATGGCGATAGGCTCATCCCCTTTCTCATGGAACCTAAACATAGCAGGTGAAATGTGGGTGTTGTACACCTCTATTCCACCCTGGGTAATATATCCGTAATTTTATGTTATGTAAACTTGGTATAGACATAACTATAAAAAGTACTGGGAATCTCTCTTAGAGCGTATAAATTGACGTTATAAATTTTAACACTGACTCCACGTGTACAGGCACGGCAATTAGGTTTGCAGGATAAAAACGTTTACGCCATAGTGAAAACTGAATGCATTAGATAAGCATGTGTGAATTACATATTTAATAAGTGTAATATACCCACTATTCAGATATATAAATCACTTATCCATAATACTGGTGTCGTAAGTATTTACGATGACTTTGAAGTTTTTGTCCTGCAAACCTAACTCGTTGGCCCACTGTACCTACTAGAGCTAATGCTAAAACATCGTATTATAGACAAACCTGGTTTAGCATTGATCTCGAGCTGGTCCCTTAAACGCTTGTATGCTTAAAACCCGTCGATTTAGACCATAAACATAGACTTATTTAATAAAATATTAAAGTTGAAAAATTAAGAATCCAACAGGACTCGAACCTGCACCCCCTGGGTATACATCCCAAGTGCTTTGCCAATTCAGCTAAGGATTCGTATGCTACCGGACTCGAAATTTCTCAACTCTTTTGTGCCAGCCTTAGCTTTCTTTTGGTTTTTTTTTTTTTTAAAACCAAAACAAGGTTCGTCGTTATAAAAAATACAAAAAGGCATAGCAAAGCTAAAATTTGCTTTAAAATATTACAAGTATAGACTTATTTACCGATAATACAACCATAACTTCACATAGTCCTCCATACATAGGTAAACATGTGCCATTTGAGTGGCAAGTGGTTAAATTCGTCGTTTTCGCGTTATGGTGGCAGGGTGGCACCTCTTCAATTATGTATTGCCACGATAATGTATTATTTAACACTTAGCCGGGTTTCGACACATTTCTTGTTGGCTCCCCGTGGAGTGACTACATTTTGGGTTATGGCCTAAGTTAAAGAAGGATGGCTTCTATAAATAAGGCGAAGTTAGCAGCATTGTATGTTATACATGGTCCACTGCATGGCTCGGGCCTTTTCTCATGATAAGCAGGATTGGGCATAGCCACGCTGGTTAAGAGCGGATTGGTAGACTTTACACACCTTCGAGCCCTTTTTAGGCACTCTTAGGAATGTAGGTTTCCACACGATGCTTTCCTTCACCGCTAGCGAGCGATAATTTATTATAATATGATACACACATATCAACACACTGATTGCTCAGCACCCAGATGTCGATATATTTTACATAAAGTTTGCTGTTTTTTTTTTAAATATGTCTGAATTTATTTTTTTGTATTATTATGTAATTTATTTATGTACATTATTATGTATTGTATACCTAGCTTATTGTATGTATTGGGATATACTGTTAGCGCAATGAGTATCTCATTTAATAAATAAATAAATAAATATCTTCGAAAATACGAATTTATACGTTTTGTTGACAGCGGTATGTGCCGTGGGTTTGAACCCGAGACCTTTGGCTTTGCAGTCCTATTTACTTTTACTTTGCTACTGCTGTTGTGTCGTGTTATCTTACTTTTAAGATAGTCAAATATAAGAAGCATGATTAAAGATATGCCAGTTATACCAAAAATATAATAAACACTTCACCGAGCAAAGTTTAGCTTCATATAATATATACTTATTATATACATCGGCTTGGATTCGAACACGAGCTCTCGAAATCAGCAAAGGCATACGTTATCTACTTCACTAACGAGGCAGTATAGCATCTAACAGATGAAAGGATAAATTAAACCAAAACTTTAATCCATCGCAATTTTTCTTGCCTTAGACCTCACCCACGTATCGATATTTTTTTTACGCAGACGACAAGATGGGATTGACAGTGGACGACTGCAACAGTGTTTGTCAATCAACTTCAGGATAACATACCGCTTTTTGTGCAGCTAAGTTAAGAAATTACTGCGCTTGCGCTCCTCCAGTTTGGTGTTATTGCCTAGTTATAGGAGTGCTGTTAGGTTTCTAATGGGAACCTTTATAACGCTACGGCTATCAATACCTTTATGACATAATAATAGCAGCCAGCACTAATGGCCTAGGGCCTCTTCTCATGGTGAGAAGAGTTAGGCCATAGTCCATCACGCGGGCCAAGAGCGGATTGGAAGACTTCACACGACCTCGAGTGCTTTTTAGGTACTTTAAGGTATGCAGGTTTGTTCACGATGTTCTCCTTCACCGTTAGCGTGTGCTAATTTATATGATAAATACACATATATCTTCGAAAAGACGAATCTTAATGATTTATTGACAGAGGTGTGTGCCGTCGGTTAGAACCCGAGACCTTTTACTTTGCAGTCTTACGGCCTCCCACTCGGCTATCGCTGCTTTTGACATCTTAGGGCAAATTTTACGAAACCGTTCGAGTTCAAAGCCAATGCCACTTTCGATCTCCATCTCTATCTTGTTCAAGGTCGTAACGGTACAGAAAGATTGAAAATCGGCTTCAACGTTGGCCTCGGTTCCACACGTTTGGTACAATCGGCATTTGGTCTTATTTATTAAAACTGGAGCTGCCATTTTATTTTAATCTTATGCTAAATCGATTTACCACTAAACCGTCCTAAAAGGAGGACACAATTCATTACCATAACATCTTAATAACGGATCAGCAATAGGTTTCATAGATCTAGGCTACTATCCTAGATCTATTTTCAACGGGTGCGCCAAAGTTCACCTAAAGTTTCAACTCCGATAATTGGAAATCCGAAATTGTTTTTCCTAACGATTTGTAATCCGAATGATCACTCTTCCTAAAAATTTTAATCCTATAGTTTTCATTCATACTATTTTTAGTGCTATCTAGAACTTTAGGTGAGCCAATATGGACCCATTTTCAAGCGATACAGAACGCTATAAAATACTTTTTTTAAATAAATACTTTCTTCTTTCTTTTATCCCTTATTCCAATTTATTTGGGATCAGCGCAAAACGTCCTTTTCCTCCTTACGCCATCTCAATCTATCAATCTATCGTAGACAGTGGAGTCGAGAGTGGTGCATATTTGGTCCGACCACGCATCGGGTAATTTAAATACCCACGCCAATTAAATTTCCTTCCGTTCGCAAAGTATCTTACTACAAATTAAGTATACGTTCTTATTAATTAAGTATCAACGGTTCAGTAATGCAAATGATATTCTATTTAAATATAATCTAGTTAAGAGTACCATTTAGCGTCAATCTGCATCCTTGATCAGTAATTCTGGAGTTATTTACTGCAAAAGTGCATCCTTTAAGTAATGAGACGTTTCGCACTGCGTTAAGTGTTGCCAGTATTAATTTTTATATAGGGTGTTGCTATCTTGATTTTTAACCAACCTAAGGAATTGATTTGTGATTTTTAGAGTATCGATATTTTCTTGGCCTACTTATAAAACATAACATCACGCTTATATTACCCAAAAGGGTATGGCAGCGGTGTACAACACTCACATTTCAACTGATATGATTAGGACCCATGAGATAGGGGGAGTCTATCGCCATCAACCGAGCAAAATTCCAACTCCGTGCTGCCATTGTAAATTTCCTGACGGAAAGTTCTCAAATATCACTTTGCCCGACTCGGGAATCGAACCCGAGACCTCGCGGTGATTGGCGCAAACACTAACCCCTAGACGATCAAGACAGTTGTTAACTGTGACTCATTAAATATAGTTTTTATTCTTCTTGATTTCTAGAGTTACTTGACCGATCATTATTTTCTTTTTATTCTTAGACCTACGGCCACAGTTAAATTGAACGAATTATTTATTTTTTTAACACCCCATTTTACATTTCAAAACTGACACAAACTCTCGTTTTGAATACCAACTGAGTAATTATAATAATAATAAATAATATAATAAAAAGCTTTATTTAATTCTACAAAATGAATACTTGAAAAAATATATATTTTTAAACCAAACTTAAAAAATAGTCATGCTTATCAATTGAATACAATGCCATTTTTAAGTTAAAACATTTAAACTAAAATATAAGTACAAATATTATTTTGTACTGATATTGTAATTATTGTATAATATAATATACAGTTAAAAATCATGGGGTGCATTAAAGGAGCCTCCCCGAGTGACGTACACAACGATTCCCTACGTCCGGCGCTCCCTGGGCAATTCACGAGTTCTCCAAAGCGAATTGGCTAATCCTATCACCACAATGGCAAGTCAAAATAAAATTTCACTCAGCCATCGATACGACGAAGAAGAAGAATTAAAATCATTTTAATGGTAGAAATTATTATAAAATTTAATAATTATAGTAGTATGTTTTGATAAATTTAATTGTCTTGAAATAAATTTTTAATTTATTAATTAATAAATGAAGTGTCGCTGATTGCTATTACTGAGTAGTAGCTGTTTTATATTTCCTATAGTTCATCACTCAGGTTCCAGATGATAAGTTAATATATGAATGGCAAAACATCCTGTAGAGCCCATCTAGTTTGGTCTTAATGAAGTCTTCTCCCATACATGATACATCTTTTCAATTAACGTGTGCGGGTGTCATTTATAAGAAATCGAGTGCGAACTCTTGCGCATTTATTTTTGACCGTGTTTATTTTAATTGAATTTGCTTTGCTCATAGAGAGGGAGAGAGCTTTTTTGTAAGAAGCTCATGAAAGATGGTATTCACTAATACGCGGCATCCAAATTTTGGAATTATATTCCTCCTCCCATTAGAAAAATTAACACAGTAAACACATTTAGAATGCATTTACGTCGATACTTGATGAATGCTCAACAACAGTTGGGCATGGTCGATATTAACATGTCGTTTATCTGATATACCTATACATTATGTTATTTTTAATCTTTTTTATTGTAAATTAGATCTCAAGATGTAAAGCTCAGTTCAGCTCAGTAGCCTTTTTAAATTATTGTTTTATGTTACTTGCTTCGGTCTATTTATATCTTTTGTTTTGTTTTTTGTTGTTTATTTTTCTATTATTTCTGCCCACTACTCGATGTATCTACTGGTTTATGTATCTGCTGTATATTTTGTTTGTTTGATGTATTTTATTATTAACAGCATATTGATATCCGTGTTGTCACTTAGACCTGATTGAAAATCAGCGTCAGACGTAAGTCTGACAATATGCTGAATCAGGACCTATTTGGTGCAACCATGGGGCATAATTCAAAATGTTGTGTATTTTCATAACCTATATCTATAGTTAACTTTCTGCGTCCCATCTGTTGGAACTAAATAAATTTATTTTCTTTCTTACTTTCTTCTTCTTTCTAATTTGAAAAACCTTTTATATCGTCATTTTGTTAGAAGCATAGAAATAAATTTGGCTAGATAATATGTATTGATGACTACCTCGATGGTCTGGTTGTTAGCGTATGCAAATAAAGTATGGTCGGGCAAAGAGTAATTTGTGAAGTTGCCGTCAGGAAATTCACGATAGCAGCACGGAGTTCCAATTGTGCACGGTAGATGGCGATAGACATACCCCCTATCCCATTTTACCTAAACATAATAGGTGAAATGTGGGTGTTGTACACCTCTGCCACACCCTTCTGGGTATTATAGGCGTGTTGTTATGTTATGTTTTATTATGTATTGACATTGTGATAGCCATTCTCTCCACACCCTTTTAAACTATTGGCTCTCGCTCGTGGCTAGAAGTAGGTAGTCTATGTCTTTCCAGTAGGGCTAGCGTGAGAAAGATTTCGTCGCGTTTTTATCATGTTTTTGTATGGGGTACCATGACAAAACGTGACAAAATTTATCCCACGCACGTTTGTCAGCCCTAATGGGATCTTTAACTATTAAATATATTATAATAGCAGCCCTGTATCTAATACATGTCCCACTACTGGGCTCGGGCCTCTTCTGATGATGAGAAGGGCTAGGACATAGTCTACCACGGTGGCCAAATACGGATTGGTAGACTTTACACACTCTCGAGTACTTTTTAGGCACTCTCAGGCATGCAGGTTTCCTCACGCTGTTTTCCTTCACCGCTAGTAAGCGATAATTTATATGATAAATACACACATATCTTCGAAAAGACGAATCTTAACGATTTATTGACAGAGGTGTGTGCCGTGGGTTCGAACCCGAAACCTTTGTCTTCGCAGTCCTACGATCTCCCCACTCGGCTATCGCTGCTTTTATTAATGCCATACCAATATTCATTTAAATCGGTTTAAAAAAGAATTTGAAACGGATTGATACAAATCTTCGAAAATTTCATGTAAATTTAACCTTTTATTAAAAATGCACTTAAACGGGTTATACGAAAGTCAATTAAAATTATATCATTAATAACAGTCGTTGATTTCGGTGGCAATGTTTGTTTTGCCACTTGCCGAATTGAAATATAGCGCAACGCATTACTCGCCGCCATGACAGTAACTTGTGGCAACTACATACATCAGGCCATTGATGTAGAAAAGGATATGGGGTGACGCTTCATAAGTTGAAAAAGTATGGTGTAACTTCATGCGGTTATTCTCACTGGAAGTTAGAAAACATAAAATATATTATGATGAGATGATGAAACAATAAATATTATGTTTAACATTAAATTAATAAATAAATATAAATATCTCTCAACACACACACAAATCCATCTAGTCCCAAACTAAGCAGAGCTTGTACTATAGAATAACTGATATTCTCTCTTCGTCGTGCCGAAAAAGAAGAAGAATAACTGATACTAATACATATACTAATATACTTTTCTTTTGAAACATTGTAACATAACATTTTCGTTTCATACTTGTTTTAGAAAATATATCATTTGTGGTTATTTAAATTAAAAAATATACCTTTTTATGATTTGTATATAAATAAAACAATATTATTATTCGATTTAAAGTATCCTAGATATTGATAAAAAATTAAAGTATTATATACTTATTTTTTTACAGTTCACAGAATTTTTAAAACGTGGTGATTATACTCGTAGGTATCATTTATCTCGAGTGCCCGTTGTCCAACAGTTACCTCTATTGAACAATGAGATAAAACAGATAAAAAACAATACTAATCTATTGTAAAAGACAAAGAAGTAGTTGATTTGTAAACCGTTAAAGTACAGATTATTTAGATTAGCTATAGATTATCTAGTCTCACTGCTAAAATGTGAATATTCTCTCTCAATATTGCGTTAATCTGTACATTTTCCTAGTATTCTACTGTACTTTAGGTAACAGCTAGGACCAATTTTAATAATAAAATATTATATAAAAAACCATAATTACCTAATATATCGTTTACAACGCTTACTTAGTATATAGTTTTATTTAAATATTAACCATGTTTAACTGTATCATCTATTGCAGTGGTTCCCAATTAGTGGTACGCGTACCCCCAGGGGTACGCGAGACTGCATCAAGGGGTACGCGCAGCAATCTCTAAACTAAAATCCTTAAAAATCAATAATTCAATATACTTCATACATTGACAAATAAAGAATCTCCATTTATATTTCTAATATTGCCAAAAAAATATTCTATTTAATTAAACGGCAGTAGCCGGTAAGTTAATCGTTATTGAAAGTAGAAATAGAAATAAAAATTGAGATGTATAGTTGAAATAAATAAGTAGTCATTAACAGATAGCATTCCATGAAAATTAAACATTAAAATTAATAATAATAATTTGATTTAATAATTTAAGTAATAATTTAAAGTATAAAATATATTTTCTAAATAATTGTCGCTGCCATTACCTAATTGGTGCCATTCTTAAATAAGCGGTTAATTTGCTCGTCATTGTCAATCATTCAGTTCGACTTATGTCGCGTGAGCGTGTCGCTGTGCTTGTGAAAATGAATTGAAATCTCTACTTTAAAAGCTACAAAATTGTACATATTAATATTTTTTTTTCGATTTTTGTTATGCATTTTCTGTGAAGATTTACTACAGTAATATATGTATTTTTTTTTCACCATCGGAAAGAAGAAATTTTCGATCATAAATGAGGGTGCTTTTTCGATATTAATTCAAAATAAGGTGAAAAAAATAAATATTTCTAATCAAATAAATTACAGCGTATTTGGGAAATAAAAAAGTAAGTTCACCAATCACCAAACTTCGTGAAAAAAATTGCTTGTGAAAGATAAAAATAAAAATTTTATCACATAGTAATATATAATTTTAATGTACCTTAATGTTTTCTCAATAATTCTCGTCACATCTCAACACTACATCCACTCTTCAGCCATTACCAATTTTCAAAAACAAATATTTATCCGGAATTGCACGTAATTTCACTTCTCAATCACTAGTTATCGTTCAATCTGTGAATGTATTGAATATTTCATCGTTCACGTTTCATTTCGAATGCAGCCTTATTTTTGACACAATCGATTACAATGATAAACTTCTCGAGATGTTCAACTTGCTCAGATTTCTCGATTGATTAATTTACAAAATATTAAACGATGTAGGAAGTTTATTTTATTTTGGTTGAGAGTAAATGTTGTATGCTGTATGGCGTTTTATTTTTAAAACTTTTAAAAATTTTGGGGTGACCATAGTACCTTTATTTTTAGCGGCTAGTACCTACTTTGGCCGATAAAGCGTAAAGTACATCCAGATAGGCGACTGTAAGGTAAGGTTTTAGAAAGAAAGAAAGAAAAATCATTTATTCTGGAAAAATAGAATACATTATAAAGCGTCTAAAACTAATCAATTTAAAATACCATTCATAATGCCAGAAATGCTACGCATCTCAGCACAATACTGCAGCGCTAAAAGCACCGCAGCGCTGATATTCTGATACTCCCAGTATCTCATCATCAGTTCTATGAGAATTTTAATTGAAAATTTAATTATTAAAATTAATACTCAATTTCTAAACACGCATATCACCGTTATTTGTGAAGTCTAAACAACATAACACTAAGCATGTTGTTAAAAAGCTAATGTTTGTCTGCAGGAACAGAAAAATACGATATTGTGTTCTAAGTTTATCTTATCTAATATTTTATGCTTCTAGTCAAGACAAAATGCGCAACAACCATTACCCGCCTCAAATTCTTTGTAAAACCGAGTAATTAAATCATTAAAATTTCGGTAAAAACCAAACCTCAATAGTTAAAATTATTATAAGTATTATCTTCTATTCTTCTGGCACACAGTTCTGTGGCGCCATACTTTACGGCACGGAATAAAATGTATTGTTCTAAACGTCTTCATTGAGGTGGTCGTACCCCTTTCACCCGTTGCGTGGAGAAGGAGCTATAAAAATCGGTTCATTCATCCTTAAATTATTGTGAATGGAAACTTTTTTTTAAAAAAAAAAGAGCTTTCTAGTAATTTGCAAATACAAATTACTAGTATTCTTGTTAACCCCCTCCAGCTAACCTTATACGCTTGTGTTAGGAGGAAGTTCACGTCCGTGGTATAATGGCCAGGATTCGAACCCACGACCTCTCGATCGTAAGACCAATGCCCTATCCATTGCGCCACGGCCGCTTAAAACTTTGGTTGAGTAGTTGAAATAATATGATGTATATGAGAAACAAAATCTCGTTAATGGTCCAGTTTGTGTGTGATTTAAGTTTTATATAGTAATTAAATGAATCAATATTAATATGCTTTTGATAACATAACATCACGCCTATAATAACCAGAAGGGTGTGGCAAAGGTGTGCAACACCCACATTTCTACTGTTATGTTTAAGTCCCATGGGATAGGGGGTGGGCCTATTGCGATCCTCTGGGCACAATTCCAACTCTGTGCTGCTATAATAAATTTCCTGACGGAAACTTCACAAATAACACTTTGTCCGACCCGGGAATCGAACCAGAGACCTCGCAGTGAGGGGCGCATTCGCTAGCCACTTGACCATCGAGAATATGGTTTTGAGTGTTACTTTAATCTAGTAGATAAATGTAGATATATTCTTTTATATTTATATTTATATTTTTTGGATTTTTTACAATAGATAGACCGACAGAAGCAATAATTACACTATCCAATGGTCCCAATGACAAGGCCAAATACACACATTCACTCACACAAGCACACCCAGTCTCAGAACGAATCTTTGCGAATCACACCAAGATTTGTCCCATGTCGGGATCGAACCCACAACACCAGTGTAGTGGAGAGCGCCGAGGCGACCGCTTAAACCATTACACCACACGTGCAGACAACTTACTACTCTAGTAGTTATATTTCGTTACTCTGTGGTTATATTTTTAATGTGCATTGACCATAATTAGCTTATATCTCGAACTGAATTTCAAGCTCCAAAATCCCAGTATACAATACAACATATTTGCATAGACACACAACGCGTGGGGCATGAAATGGCCAACATAGAATAATCCCAACCGTCCCAGAAAATAGACAACATAAATTATCCACGGCTTTCGGCCACACAAGGCATTCCATTCACGAAATCGACAAAGCCTTTAAAAAACCAGGACGCAAATCAGAGATATCTCATTATACACGCTGATACTAGACCACGCCACCATGAAAGCGCGAAATTGCTGAACAACTGTGTAGGAAAAAACTGTTCATTTATTTATATGTCAGGACAAGAATGCACAACACAAAAATAAATATGTAATGGTCGACATGGATACGCCTTGGATCTTTATAGGATCCTTTCGAACCGGCGCTAGTCCGCACAAAGGCTACAAAAGGGAAAAATAGGAAAAAAATTGTGAAGCTCCTGTAGGTGAAGTTAGAAGAGGTAGCGGATATTAGACGTAACAGTGCTACATTTTTTAATTTTTTTTGTTTTAAAATTGTTTTTTTAGTCTTGTTTGAAAGCTAGTCAAATTTGAGATGGGGACTTTACACACCATCGAGACAAGTATTTTAGACTTGCTTTAAATATGAGTCTATTTATTTTATCAAAATTCATTATTTGTCTACAGGAAACTTTTTTTTGTATGATACATACAAAAAAATAATAATATTTACATACTTGTCATGACAATGTGGTCCAATTAATCTAGTTACGACCTGCTAATGGATAGCCTCTAATTTTATAGGCTATTTGGATATTTGCATCTAGTAATCAGCGTCCCATGTTGTTGGGCTGATGCTGGAAGCAACAACTCCTTATCTGTTAGGAGTACGAGGATAATTCTTTAAATATAATTATGCACCTTTCGTAACCACCCTGTTAACTGCTGCACAAGCAGCCTAAAAGTAGTAAAATGAGTTATGTTAAAGATATTCATTACAAAGAGAAACATACAAAAAAAAGAAAAAAGACTTCAAAATACCTTGATGGAGTGTTAAATAACGCAAAAAGTCGTACAATACATAGTTATAACAATTCCAAAAAATGGATATTGTATAAATATATTCCTGTTACATCCTATCTTTTCCGCTCAGCTTATCACATGCACTACTTCAAAAAAGATGTCGGATCTTTTATGAAAATTTGGATGCGCCGGGTGCGAGGTTTTTTTTTAAATTCACGTGGGAGGTGAGACGTAATTGCCGAAATTCCTAATTTTTGACAATCAATGGACAGGATATTGCTATTATGATGTACCAAAATGGCCGACATCTTGGATTTAGAGATGTTTTGGGATAATGTTCATGTTTTTGATTTGATTACGGACCCACCAGGGATAATATTTTTAATATTTTCGGAATATTCTTTATGGCTATTTTATCGCTGAAATTATGTGAGGCCAATCACAAAAGAGATCTTATTGTTTTAATAATGTTTTTTCTTTGAAGGAACTAATAATTAAACATTAAAAGACTATTTACTTGCCTTAAGTTTCTTGCCTTTCGTTTTCATAATATAATATCCTAGATATATCTTATTCTATTAAACTTGAAAAAAAATATATGTTTGCAAAGTTTTGAAAAGCGCTTAAATGCAATTATCTGAGCCCCTAAATGTTCTGCCGAATTCTGTAATTTCTGAGATATTTCATTTTTAGGTTCTTGATTAAAAAGCCCAGGTTTGGCAATTTTTTTTTAAATTTCCATTTATATTGCAACTAATAATTTAGCTCATCGATTAAAAAATAGCCCTAATTAAATAAGTTTTTTTTTGCGATTTAATTTTTACTTCATATAAAACGTGTCGCGTAAAAAAATTACAGCAGCTCACATACACCCAAAAAAATTTGGCTCGTTACATATTTGTCTTAATAAATAAAGTTATTATTGTTTTTATATATAATTTGTATTATTATCCTCATGTAATTTGCAAGCTATATATAAGCATATTTATAAGCCAATAAATATGGACTAATGTTTTTATTAGACATAAAAACAGAGCGAGGCTCGGTCTCCAGGTACATTAAATAATAACGAGAAATAATTTAAGTAGTTCTTACTTAAATATGAACTACTTGCATTATTAAGGCTAAAGCAAATATAAACTACAAAAATATTAAAAACCTTATACTAAAAACAACGAAAGAAACCAAAGTGCTTTCTGTCGCAAGTGTGTGTAGTTTCATTTAAATTGGATGTTGATGTTGCCCAGACATCAACTTTGTTGTAAAACTAATTAACCAAATCGAACTGTCACTAACCATAAACTTTCTACCCATAAATTCTAACAATACCAAGACAGACGTAGACAAAACTAATTTACTATCACCTTAGCTTTCAAACAATAAAACATGTTTATATAGTATAATTCAGTTTAATTGTCCATTCATTCTCGGCGTGAATACGGTCTCGAACTCACACGATGATAGTGAACACTCGGACGCTGATGTTTTAATAAATTTATTTATCTTCTATCCTGCTTGTTTTCAATGTAAATGATAGAGAGGTGGATAGATTCCTTGAGAACAGTTTCCCGGTTTCCTCTCACACCCTGCGGAGGCCCATTCGTGACGCCCGTCTGAATTTCATCTTAGAAATTGTTGTTGAATAGTGATGTTGATAGCTCGGGTTTGTTCAATGTCGATGTTTTATTATACCCTTATACGTATTAAACTCCTACTGAAACTACAAAAGTTATATAAACATTAAAAGATAAATAAAAGCAAGTGATGGATGCTTATTTAATTGTACAAGGAGTTGTCAACGCGTCTAACTGAGGCAACTCGTTCTTGAAATACTGGCTTATATTTCGGCCAGCGACTTAGTATCGCAATACAACGTGGCAATGCTGCATTTTGGCTACGCGGCCTTCTAGCAGTGACTAATTAAGTTTAGATTAGACTATTTTAATTTAATATCCAATATGTATATTTTTCTGTAAATAAAGAATTGTCCTATTGTAAAAACCATAGGCAATTATATTAGTACAGGCTTCTTTTATATAGACATGTAACGGGGAAACAGAGGCGGGTGAAAGCTAATGTACTGAATAAAATATACCCTGCGTTTTTGGGTACCTTTTTAAGTACTAAAATAAACGTTTTATTTAATTATAGAAAGGAAAATAATATCGATAGTTGACATTCTTAGTGCCGTCCCATCCCTGAGCCCCGCCCTCAAGCATCAATAATCTCATCCCACAAAACATCTTAAAATACAATAATTTACTTCTAAAAGTGGCGAGTTTGTCGCCTAATTTGTTAAAATTGTTCCACAGTCCATTTTTTCTTCTTTTCTCTTTTCGCTAAAATGAGTAAGCGAATATTCTTTGTGTGTATTCTAAGATTAATTGTTAAAATTATTTTTATAAAGACCTTTTTTAGCTACGGGATGTCTTTATTAATATTGGTATTCTCTAACTTACCTGATACGTGGGGAGCAAAATAGTGTTGTATGTGTATCAATTTTTTGTGTTCGTCTATGTGATGACGTATTAGATTAATTGGTTTTGAATTTATTAATTGCCGGATTTGATGTCACAAATTTGTTTCTCATTTCGATTTAAATTCGCTTATGCATTTTACAATCTTAAAGTCTAAGGTTTGACCAATAAGTGAGTATAACGATGAGTATATAACAGCCCTGTTTCTTATACATGTCCTACTGCTGGGCACGGGCCTCTTCTCATGGTGAGAAGGAGGCCATAGTCCACCACGCTGGCCAACTGCGGATTGGTAGACACCACACACCCTCGAGCACTTTTTAGGGACTCTGAGGCATGCAGGTTTCCTCATGATGTTTTTCCTTCACCGTTAGCGAGTGATAAATAATATGATAAAAACCCACAAATCTTCAAAAAGACGAATCTTAACGATTTATTGACAGAGGTTTGCCGTGGGTTCGAACCCGAGACCTTTGACTTTGCAGTCCTACGGTCTGCCACTCGGCTAACGCTGTTTTATAGTAACGTGTACTCCTGTTAAATTATTGCAATGTTCAAGCAGAATGAACAAGGTCTACGTGACAACGGCAACGTAACATTAAATATATTGTATCATAAAACTAGATAAATACACCTGCAGCTATGCATGTTTATGATAATAGCTATGATTTATACTTTTATGATTCGTAAATCTTAGGTATTCTTTACAGAGTTTTACATAGCAATAGATAGCTGACAGATTCTGCAAAAGGATTACTAGTTACCTATCCATTCTCATTATATGAACAATAATAGTCCGCCTATGTACTATTTTTATGTGCATTAAGTTAAATAAATAAAATAAATAAATAATAAAATGGAACCGTATTCAAACACTGAGGTAGGTATATTACCTATTCTTTTTAAAACCCAACTCTTTTACTACTTCCAAAGAACTACCATATTGCACTATACAGATTTTTACAATACAATTCGCAAATAATAAAACAAAGCGTCTTTTACCATCGAAAGTGAATGCGCAGGAGTCGGTTTTAGACAAAAAGGGATAATCCTTTGTTTTCAACAATATTAGCAATATTTTGTACTGATTAACAATAGTAGTACTTCTTAGAAGTAACCATATGTTAAGTAAGACAGATAATAATGTTTATTTGAGTCGTTTGTGATAAACCGAACAAGTGCTAACTCGAATTGGTTACAATTGGGACTATAGAGGACTATGTAGCTAAGGGGACTAAACGACGACTAAAAGAGGTATAAAATTTTATTGTTATGTTGGACAGCTGGGGTTGTAAAAGGTAACTGTTTTAACAACTCCACCTTTGGTTTAACCACATTTTTGAGTAACAATATTTTTAAAAGTAGGGTTTTAACAGATATATATTTCTTCAAATAGTAAAAGTGTTACTTTAAAGTAATTGGTTTTTGAAGTTTCTGGTAAAATATAAGATGATTATTTTACTAGAAACTTCTTTTTCTTCATGACCTCTAAAAATGTAGAACTGCTAGAAGCAATGTTTAATGTAGTGAAAACTTGCTACTACCCAAAGTGTTGTATTTAGTCAAGTATTTGAAAAAAAAAATTGTAGAAATATGAACCAAAAATTTCTTTGCCACAATTTAACTAAAAAATCTACAATATTCCAACCATATTTGTCTCATAGTGTTATTATCGCATTTAGTACAAGCGGCGGGCGTCTATTAAAGGGATAACATTAGTCTCATTAACTACATGATAAAATATTACCTACACTAACAGCGTGGCAATTTCGGCAAATATTCTCACGGCTTTTCCTTGAAACCGTACTACTACTCAAAGGATTTGTTTTGTCTAATTGTCTAATTATCATATATCACAAGTAACAGAAATATGAACCAACATTTCTTTGAACCTTATTTGTCTAACAGTGTTACTTTTGCGCATTCTGTAAAGCGAGTTTGCGGCGTCATTTAAAGAGATTACTATAGTCCCATTGTCTACATTGCAGAACAAAGGCGCCGATATCATCGACCGTCGCTTATCTCAACTGATAAGATTCCATGAAGGTGCCGATCCTTTGACGGATGGGTGGGCAGTTTGTTTTTTATTGTGAGAAGTAGGTTTGTCTGTTTTTCGTACCTACTTGGTTACAAGAAGCTTGTTTGGATAGGAGGTGCTACTAAGGTAAATGATTGCAGAATGGATGTGATGGTAGGCAATTTGAAACTATTGGGACAGTAAAGGTTTGGTCTACCGTGCTCTCAATTGATGATAATTAATTGATAAGGTTAGGTCTTAAATATTATATGCAGACCTTCCAATCATTAATTTTCTGGATAAGTACGGTATACAAAAACATTTTACTTTGCAAGGTGAATAAAAATGTAAAATGGACAGAAAGTTTACTGAGATTGCGTTCTGGTCACATCCCATGTAATAAATTTGCACATCTAATGGGAAAAATTGATTAACCTAATTGTAATACTTGTGGTATCTTAGATGATGTATATCATGTTTTGGTGGAGTGTGACCGGAATGTGAGTGAACGGCAACTTCTAATGTTAGAAGGTCAGGATGTGGGAGTTTTTAATAGCATTCTAGCGTCTCGCCCCTTTCGGAAAGCGCTAGAATGCTATGTGAATTGTTATTTGTTTTAAGTAGAGAAATTTGATTAAGTATTTATGTTATTTTTAGTCTAAACGAGAGTGTCATTGTCACTAAGTGACAATACTCTTTCTTTTCATCAATAAAGATTAAAAAAAAAGGTGAATAAAATTAAAAATGATAGTCATTACTTCATTTATCTGAATTAGATGACAGCTTAGAATAAAATTTAAATTGAATGCATTGAAGACCATTAGGGTTGATACTTTAAAGGAAACTATATATCCTTCGAGCCTTTGCCCAATTACACTGGGGTCGGTTCTAGTCTAACGGATAAAGCTGAATATCAGCATTTTACATGGAGCGACTGCCATCAAATCTCCACAACCTAGTACAGGTCGCGCGATGGTTTAAGATCGCTCGCCGTCTGCGCACACCCGCCCCCCTCACTCCGCACGCCTTCAAATAGACCTTAAAATTGAACACTGCGCATCCCTTTCCACTTTTGCCGAGCGATCATAAACCACCGCGCGACCTGTACGAGGAAATACGATACTCTTTGTAAGACTAGTTGTCAAAGATGTTTAAATGACTGGCCATAGATGTTTAAATGCTGAAGTAAACTATTAACATTTATTTATACACATTTAAGGACCCATAAAAGCAACCACAATCCCAAACACTGATAAAGCCATTTCAACACTAAATTCTATAAAACTATAACATATTACTGCTAACGGAGTTTTAATAAAAGATTAAAACGTCATTTGGTTCCATTAAAAACGTATTCTATATATCTTAAGGATCGTAAAAGCGTTGTATTCTACAACTATTTATTGGTTGAAGCATTTACAAATAAGTTGAACATCAATAAAAACGGTGGAGAAGTTTATGATTTGACGAATATCTACAAAATATTTTGGTTCGTTACATTTACGACGAGATAACCAAACGCCCCTGGTAGGCAGGCGTGTAATAAAATTAAATTGAGACCTGAGCGACTTCTTGCTTTCAGATAACTTTGTCGGACGGTTTATGGCTAGTTTCCTTCGTATTTCGGAAAAGTTTGTACGCGATTGTACTGTTTGGACAAGATCTTTGGCAAATATCATAAGAAATAACTACTGAAGACAGCTTGAACGTGTCAATTTTGTTGTAGGGAGGCAGACAAGACAAATTGAATTAATAAAAGCATAGATTACTAAACGCAAAGACCAGCATACCATAAAAATCGTCGAATGTCGATGAGACCAATAATTGTAAGAACGTCACTGTAACCTATCCAAGCATTTATGCTACCCAGAAAATACCAATCGTGGCTTTGTCAGTTCCAAATTGCTATTCTCACATAAGTTCCAAAGTAACAAAACAGTCAAAGGCTCCAAAACAAGCTGTATTCATTATTACGATTCACCCATATCAATTACGACTCTAATACTTGAGTGCCCGATGCTACACCATTACATGAAATACCGACTCATTATTCGAAAGAGGCTCCCACACATCAATATTTTTGGATACAGCCTCAATGGCATTCTGTCCTTTCTTTTTTTCCTTTTTTTTCTGACTCCCGGACTAAGATTCACACGGTGGAGTAAGACGTTGTCGTCGCAATATTAGTTAAATATGTAATCGGTGGGTTATTAGTCTATATTGGCGGTCCGATTGAAGGTTTCGATGGCTATATTGTGGGACAGCCCTTTTTTTGTGGCGCCAAATTGTACGTCGAGGCTCTCGGAGTGTGAAATTAATTTTTCATATTTTATTGTAGGTTTGGGTGTCTTCTTTTCTCATGCCTTTGTGTTTAGAGAAGTGATGTCTTTTGAAGCATAATTTATTAGAATTAGAATGGCCTAAAACTTGTAAATTATGGTTTTGTACCATTTAAGAATCATGAAAGGACTTGGCTCTAGTAAATTGATCTTTGCTTAAAATCTGAAATAGGAAAGCCGTCAAACACAAATGAGTCATCGCATAATTATGACGTTTAATATTTAACAGTTGAAAATAACTAAGTTTGACATTAAATGTCTATGAATTAGGTAGCTAGCACAAAGAAGGTACATAATTTTTTTTAAAGCTACTGAAGATGTCATAGTAGTTAAAAAAAAAAATATTAGTCGCTAACGGAATTCGCATCGAAAGAATTCTGGTTCCAAAATCAAAAATATCCAAAAATCGAAGGTCTTGATTAAATATTTCTTTTTTTTTTATTTAGGCAATGACCACACGCACAATTAATGCCTACCTAATTTTGGCTTCGGTTGGCGATAAAATCGTAATTTATGTTAATATCTGTATTTAGTATTGAAGTTTACGGGGCGCGTGGTTAATGAATTTAGGCAATCGGAAATACCGCAAATGGCGGTTTGGGTGGCAAAGCTAAAATGTGTTATTTGTTAGTTCCGCAACTCATTTAGGGGTTATGCAGACGAGCCATGTAAAATTTTTGACATTATTATAATATTTGGTGATTTACTTAATTAATGTAGAAATAATACTCTTACTTATTCTGTATACCTAATTTATATTTTTTCATGTCTATGGTCATATTATTATTGGTCATCAAATACATACGTTGACAAATATAAACGTTGCAGTAGTAGTTTTAGAACGTTCTATGTATAGACTGAGTGAGGATATTGGAAAAATAAAAATGCCAAGCCTATTTTTTTCAAATAAAATTTGAAATACAGGGATAGTTCTTTAATATATATTATGGAACATTGTACTTCTCTCCAATCACCGCTTCTCAAGGTGTAGTCATTACTTTTTTTTAAAGTAAACTATTTTATCAATCTATCAAATAGCTGTTTGCTATAACTGGCTAGTCAACTTAAGCCCTTAGTAGGTTTATGTCGTTGTAGTACTTAAGTATGCAAAATGATCGGTTACCGCTTACATAGTGGCGAGACCACACAGACTAAGGCTAAGTGGGCACTGTAATTATTAGGCAATTATTGTGTACTTTGACTACAGTCTTAACAATTTATGCGTGTAATGAAATACGGTAGTTGACAATAAGTCAAATTCAATACTTTTATCGAAATGACGAAAATATTTTTTTTACAAATATTGTATGAGATCGCGTCACATAGCATACTTATGTCATAAAAATTAGCTAGAAAAATCGAAAGTATATCGTCAAATCAACTAATGAAAATTTTGATTATTTTTGAATATATTATTGTATTAAAAACAGTGAGCAACGAGTGATTAATTTGGACACAACGTTGTAACTGTGGTAGGTAATTTAAATCGGTAGTATCTGAATCTGTGTTCACGCTGTCACAGGTGTTTTTTTCGTAGATAATAGCATTATTATTTATTTATTTATTTCTTTATCTATTTATTTAAACATTATGCACTAAAATTTACAAAGGCGGACTTAATAATAAAAGTATTCTCTACGAGTCAACTTTTGTTTTTTTTTTTATTTTTTTTATTATATTATGAGTCTAAACAGTAAAGACAAGTTATTTTGTAACGGCGCGTCGAGCATAGGTATTTAATTACCTTCATAATAATTACGCGATTTAGACCCGTTGTCTAATATTTTAAAAATGTTCTCAAATCGCAAAAGTTTAGAAACATAGACAATAAGAAAAGCCAAATGCATTTTTCGAGACTCAAATAATTATTTTAAAAATTCTAAATATTTACGTAAGCATAAAAAGTTTAAGTCCAATGATACACTAATATTGCAAAAATGTGTATGTGATTCATAATCATGTAATAACTTATTTTTATTGACTGCCTTTTCTGTTAGACAGCTAAATAAATATAAAACGCTTTTTAATTTAGGTTGGCAATAAAAATAATATACTTCACTATAGTTTCATCGTATAACCAACAAGACCAGAACCACAATGTCAGCAGGTTTCCTAAAGACCTTGTTAATTAATTTATGATTATTATGAAATAAATTACATTTTAATATTTTAACCCCATTGGTGGCAAACTACACACGACATTGTCAAATTCAAATCGCCAATTTTATTGCCTAGTTTTGTAAAATTTATTTTATGGTCCTTACTATTAATAGGGCACTAATGAAACAACATTATAATTTAATAACTGTGTCAACGGGTTTTTAAAAGCGTAAGTAAAATGTTGCCAAGACGGGAACGACCTGAGATAGTGGTGACACACGTCATTTATTTATTTACCTTGCCAGGACTCGATTTTCTTAAAAATTAAAAAAAGCCACTTATATTTTAAATGATAATGATAATTTGATTTTACATTAGATAGTATGCCAGAAGCAATTACACTATCCAATGGTCCCAATGACAAGGCCAATACACACATTCACTCACTCAAGCACACCCAGTCTCAGAACAAATCTTTGCGAATCACACAAAGATTTGTCCCATGTGGGGATCGAACTATAATAAGTGTACTATAATACAAATGTATCTAAATAAGTTTAGGGTTACCCCAAGAACTATTAAAAAAATCATGGATATTATTATATATAGGTTTAGGTAAACAATTATTTGAAAAAAATTGGTCAAGGTATGTAGGTACAGCTATGTCTTGAAACTTCATTAATTTAATTTTTGCTATGGCGTGCTAAAAAGATTCAATAAAATATCCCTCTTGAAATCGTACCCGCCTCGTGCCCGTCACGTAAACTATAAGCATTACTAAATGTGTGGGATAATTTAATAGCAGCGCAGGCGCAAGCGGCGCGAACTCTGACGCATCTTAATTATGTTAAGTTCTGTTGTAGTGGCCGACTGACCACTTGATAGATGTACGAATCTAATAGAATATTCGTTTTTAACGCTTGGTTTACGATCATTTTAAGTAACAACAGCCACTTTAATACCTTCTAAACGTTTTATACATCACGTCATAAAAGGACCTATATAAAGGGATTTAAATAAACTTAATCAGATCTATTGTACCTAATAAAACTTAACACATTGTATTTGCCTTGTAAATAAGAACTGAAAATGCGACTGGGCAAGGCACGTCTCACGGTTTGTACCCGGGAGATGGACAAAAACCGCCAAAAAAGTAAAATTTTCTGTTTGGATTTATTTACACAGAACTTGGCACCCCTAAAGATATAATTTCTTTTGTAGGCGTAATATTGACCTTGGCTCTTATAACACATTTATGTTTTTGATGGCATTTAGGTCGCTTGTCCCTAATACATATAAAACTTAACAAATTGAATTCGCTTTGTAAATGAGGCATTGATAAATATTGTATGTGTATTGTGCCTTATGTCTTGCCATAAGCTAAACATATAGGATAAAATGGGACTGTAAAAAAAATTGTCTAAGAGCCATAGCACACGCAATTCTTCGATTGAAACAGTCAATTGTTTTAATGAAAACAGTCGCCAAATCGCCGATAGGCGATGCTAAAGTAGGGGAAAGCGCTAATGCCTACCATTTTTCACTCGGTTGAAAATACGTTTTCTGTCTTTCTAGCAGCAATGTATATACTATGTAGTTCTATCTATCCATTCGTGAACCTACATTGTAGTCCGTAGTGGGTCGCAAAACAGCGTGTTTAAGAGTTGTGTGGTCCGCCGCGGGCGCATCGCTTGACGGACCAATTGCTTTATTGTTGCACCCCGTGGCCCTTATAGTGATGGGGTAATGATATTTACTATCGGATTCTATATATTTGTGCCTATCATTTAGTTTATCAACACCAATATTTGATTTAATTGTTCCATTGGCTGCATACGTCATGGAATGTGCCCTAGTTGTATCTGTTGGTCACAGTGCTGTGTGGTCCGCCACGGGCGCGGCTCTTGAAAGTCCAATTGCCATTATTGTTGTCCATTCGTGTGTCTAACTATAAAGAACTACAACTACTGCTATTGAGAACGCAAAGTTAATAAAGTAATTACTGTACTTATCAATCTTCTGCCGAGCCATTTCCATACATACATATTATTATTAGAGTCGACTTCAAGTCTAACAAATTTAGCTGAATATCAGTATTTTAGGTGGAGCGACTGCCATGAGACCTCGACAATTAGTACGAGGTGATACGATACATTTCGTTATTGTACTTATATCAAGAGTAATATCAAGCTGCAGTTTCTCTTGGATGTGCTGTATTCAGCCCTGAAAAGTTATACAAGATCGGCCTTAACGAAACAAAATTATTATGCTTAGTTAGAATTTCCTTTTAACTACAGACATAGAAGACTTAAAAGGACGAAACATTTTGAGCTAGTTTAGTAAAGTGAGTGCTTCAAGTGGTTTAGTGCTACTTTAAAAGAACACAAGAACAAAGTGTCTTTTTCGATAATAGAGACAATAAGAAAGGAGTTAATGACACAAACACATTCTTAGCATAAATAAATTTAGTATATAAAAGTATCTAATTGTTTAGAAACATCATTAAAAAAAGTTATAATTTAATATTATTATGATACCGGCAACTAACATCACTACGACGCGGCGACGTAGAATAGTCTCACCACTCTCACCTCAGCTTGCCCTCCCGTGACGTTCAGAAATTCCGCACACCGCCTCCGGTGGCGACGCGCGGAAATTTTTACGTTCCGTGACTGCCAAATACGTGTTATGAGCGGTTATGACTTATTGTTTGAAAGGCAGGTTTGTTTAGAAAACCCTTTGTGAAGACACCTTTATTTTCAAAGGAAAAATTTGTGATGCAAGACTGATCGTACTGTGGCTGAAAAGACAAGACTAAAGAAAGACTTACATGTAGATTTTATGCTGGCCTGGAGCAGGTGGTCGCTTCTACAGTGATTGGGAAATTTGAATGATAGGTTTCGATTTTATTTTCCTGTCATCTGTTTTTTTATTGTAACTAATTTGAATTAATCAGTTTTGTTTTAAGGAAAAGAAATGTGATAATTTTCAACAGTCACAAAATTTTGCGTGACTTCATAAATATTATACTTTATGTAATCAAATATCATTCAGCTTCTACATTATTTTAATTTAAATAAACTTTAAAATCACGAACACTAAATATTCCAAAGAATAAATCACACCAAGTTGTAGTCATATTTCAAACCGTTCTCTATAAAATAATTTTATAGCATTCTGAATCAAATAAAAGGTTAAAAATAAACCTAAATGTTATGAGAGAACATGATAAATTATACGTTAGGGGATCATTAAACAAACCTAATTTTTATTTTATACACCTACCTGTTGAAAAATTTAAAAAATGTATTTAATAGCCCCCGTCCTGGTTTCGCCTCGGGGATACAAAATCTTATACGGACACGCTCAGGCAGCTAAAATGCCACAACCAAAAAACGTGAATTTATTTTTTTGATCAAAGTACCAAATAGAGCTCAATGTGAGTAATTAAGAATTAGGCTCCGTCTTAATTGAAAAAGGAGCGATCTCATTTTTATGCGTCAGCTTTGTTACGCTTATAGTTTGTGGCTAACTTAATTTCATAATCAATATAAAAGCCACGGCAAGTGTGATCTGTCTGTCGAAACGTCAAGCCTAAATGGTAAATAATGCAAGATCGCGTTAATTCCCGTTGGATTTTACAAAATCATGCAACACGTAAGTTTAAAAGTTAAGGGTTTGATATTCTGTTGTCCTGTCAAGAATATTCAATAGCTATGTCTTGAAAAAATCAATAACCATAATCGCCCTTCCTTGTCATTCCAGTTGGTCATCCCAACAGGGAGCGCATGTCGCACATGACTACTAAACCTCCATCAAATCGGCTGGTACTAAAATATATTAACTAAGCTCCATTTTATCGGCTGCTCACGTCCGAACTTGTTCAAGGTCATGACCTTGACAATTGCTAGATGATGCCAAACCAATTATAGAAGAACTAGTTCGTTTAGTTTTTGCATCGCGTGCTGCAAACGAAAGGGAAACGTTTAAGGCCTTAGGCGTGTGTAATAATAACACTTTTAATGTCAAATGGATTAGCAGGCGTTATGTAATATTACGTTTTGTTAGTTTAAATTGAGGATATGATTTTGGTAAGACTATACTTAAAGGTTAATGTGGGAAAAATACTTTGCTAACCTCTTTTAAGGCTGTAATAATGAGTAATTTATTTTGAAACATATCTTTAGTTACATTTTATGGTTTTGATAATTTGGACGCAAATAAGGTTACTAAGTGCAGAACACGGGGTTAAAAACCACTGGTGGTTCGTAAATGATCAATACTTTTTCACATCACTTCAAAGTTTTTGTCTGTAAAATGGAGACAACCCAACACATTACAATGCTTCTAGAGAAAGATCCGGACATCGTCTGGGTTAGACCCAACTAATAAAGCTTATGACGTTATTGAAAGAAATTGAACTTGTATCCAGGAACATGGGTATTCCCCAGTTGTGACGCATAGGCAATCGAAAAAGATGAATCACGGAAGATTTCCACAGGGAACAAAATTATTCTGAAGTTTATGACGTCTACGCAAAGACATGCAGTAGCGAGAAGTATCGCGACTTTCTTAATTTTGATAATATCAAACAAAGACATTATTTACATTGCCCTTATGATAAGTTTAAGGCATATGATGCAGAAGCTTAGAAAAAAGAACTGGAAATGCTCTTAATTTGGCAAGAAATTCCTCAAGCCGTGTGTGGCAACAGGAAGCGTCGCCAAAGGAGCCGCACTCACGCATGAATGCACACGTCATAATTTAGACAGTTTTGAGGCTCTGTCTCACTGTTAGCGATAAACATTATAAGTTTGAACTTACCAATTCTAAAATACCATACTGATAGGGATAACTTGTAACTTAAATTCTTGTATTTCACTAAAACACTCGTACTTATTAAATAATTCAAAAAATAATTTATGTCACCGCAACTAGAGTAAGAGCATCCCTTATTTTGTTACTTAAAGCTTGCAATTGAAAGCAAGCGTCAGCGTCAACGTCCGACGTATGGAAATATATTTTCATACAAAAAATATTGCTATAACTATTTGTCTCCCTGTCAACCGCGACTCTTAATTTGTATTCATTGCATTCCAGTTCAGTGGAACAACTCGGTACTTACAAACTTTAATTGTATACAGTCTTTTAAGATACCCCGTGTAAGCTATCAAATCGAAAGAAAATGTTTTATGACAATCAACAACCAACCGCGTCGCTCCTCGCCCGCAATGGGACACGCTGCAATCACCACAAAATAAAGACTTCGCCTCACTCCAACTAAATTACTGACACCTTCATTTTACCCTTTTCTTTTTGTTATACCTACATTAATTTGCATTTGTTGCCGAGAGCGATCTGATTCATGTGACTTTAATATTCATGGTCTAGTATGTAAATATAAAAATGTCGTGTTATGATATCTTGTTTCGGTTAGTTATATTTAATTAATGTGTCGATTAATTTTTTAATTGTAATCGTATCGAATGTCATGCCAGGTGTTCTTTTTGGCGAGTTTGAGATAGTTTTGTGAGTGTGTCACAGTCACACCTGCTTTAGATGTAAAAGTGATTTTTAATTAGATATGACATAATTTCTATAATCGTGAGTAAATGAGATGTTTGACCGGATAATTAAAAGTATTTCGATTTCTTTTATTTTCTTATGTAGTCTTGATTGATTTTGATTGAGATGCTTGTTGCATATTGTTGGTATATTAATTTGATAAGAGGCAATGCCCAAAAATTGTATCGCCACCAAGCTTGTGTCATGAATATAAGATAGTAAATAATTTATTGTTTTGTGTATGACGATTATTTAGTAATAAGAGACGTTACTTAAGCGGTATATAATAACATAAGTGATTTTCTATTTAAACATGTAGGTTGACCTGGGCGCTGCAAATTTTTTCATGAATAATCACGTGTTTTTACATTTTTGCACTAACTTTTTACATGATTTAAAATATCCGGCTTACAATTAAACTTTTATATTATTCTTTTTAAAAACAGCAGTTTTTATCGTGACATAGCCACAGAATAGATAGCTCAGCAGCAATAAGCAATCCCATAGTCAATTGGTCATACCCCTTTACAACTTTTTCGTCGTGAATATCTCAATTGCCTTTAAATCTATTGCAATCGTTTTATGGGACTTCCTTTTTGTTTATTTGGCTGAAATTAAATTGAATCAACACAATCAACTTGTTCTACAACAATTATAACAAAATCCTTTAATTAAATAATTTCACACAAAAACTTTACTTTTTTTACCGGCTCGGAATTTCATTGAAATATCATTCCGACATGTTTTTATAGAGGATCACTCACACCTTTTTTTGTACCGTCTTCTCAATGACTGAGGTGAGATATTATAATGCTATTAGTCTATATGACCGCTCGATATATCATTCGGGGGCGGTGATTTTATCGCCGGCTAAATGCGCCCAAGTATTTTCGACGTGTTGATTTTTTTTCTCGAGTTTTTGCGATCTGGAAACATTGTTCTGACTGCCATTAGTAAGTCGTAGCCGTGTGTTAATGCGAAATGAATTCGATTCTTCTTTATGATTGCTCATGTCTTGCCTGAATTAGACCTCCGCGGTTTAGACCTCTGTCTAGTTTACTTTTTTTATTAATCAGTGTTGTCTGCTCAGTTTTTACGACTTAATTTGATTGCGGATTTAGATTAATCAGTCCTAATGTTTGTAGAGGTTTGTATTTGATTTGGGTGGCCGAAAAGTTCTCATTTAAATTGTGGGCACAGTCGTCGAAATTGACTTTAGACCGCATTTAAACCATGAAATAACGAACGGATTAAAACGATGACACTGTATATTTTTCATAACAGCTACGGAACTATTAGGCGAGCAAAAGAATACGCCAGTCATAGATCAGTCATCAGCTACTTTACATCGGGTGTAGAATGTGTCGGTACCTTAACAATTTGGATGAAAATGGGCGGCTGCTTAATACAGTTGTCATCGCCATAAAACTATTGTGAGGGGCGGATGGGTTTTTTTTTTCTATCGCGGTATGGGAGGCGACCACACCGACTCGCTTCAATGGCCGGCCGCATCTATCCGTAAATACAATAAAACGTAATATTTACGTTCACTCGAAGCAATAAAGATACAATAAGCGAGTACCCAAGTAAAATGTATCTGCGGTTGCTTTTCCGGACCATCCTATATAAAACCCAACCGTATTTATAACAGTGTTAAGGTTGGTTTTTGAATGTTTTGTTTCAGTTATCTAAGGTTGATACTCATTGTCCGTTTTTAGAACTTATTTGTAAAGTTGCGTATTGTCTTAGAGGTTATGTTTGCGTTTCGTAAGAGATAAGCAAGGGATAGGAGAGCCTGTGAATCAGGCTTTTTTATTTCTTGTTTATTTTTGGCAGTAAGCTGTCGGTTGTTCGTAGTTGTTTGAAATAAACAAAGTTCGCTAGGTGATTGTATAAACGTATAATTTCTGAGGAAGTATGAGAAAAAATTGTTGACACATTGTTTTTTGTGTTTCTGTATGTTTTGGTGTATTTGCATCTATGTTTTTGTGGGGCAAAATGTTTGTAGAAAGTTTTGTCTTGTCATTGAAACTTCCAGTTTCTAATTCATATTTCTAGTTATGTTCCATTTTTCCAATTTAACAATTACGTTACTTTATTACAAGCGGCACTTTAAATTAAGATAAGTGCTATATTAAATTGTCCAATCTAACATAAATGATTGGGGGTGAGCCTATCGCCAGCCACCGCCTATTCCAAAGGATCTAAACGTAACAGATGAATTGTGTGTGTTATACACCTCTGACAACCTTTTGGGTAAAATAGGCGTGATGTTACGATGTGTTTTGTATGTAGGGCTAGGATATCTCTCGTTATTACATCATTTATTCTGACGATTTATTTTCTCCTTGTAAATTTAAAATTTTATTTATTAAATTATTATAATATACTTGTTTTAATTTCGAATCTAATGTACTTCATTCTTTATTATTTATATCTTTAATTTAATTAATTATGTTTACTTTACTAATGTTATAAAATTTATTATTTTTGACGTTATTTTGTGACATATTATAATTATAAGAAAATGTAAAAAACGGACATGTAACATTGAGTTATTAATAAAGAATTGTATTGTATTGTATGCTAGCACTACATGAGAAGTAAAAGTAGCGGACCTTCAGGTATTTTACTTCTTCATGGATTTCCAATGACTCACCCAGTAGCATCCACACGTGGCTTCCGAATTCATTCAAGATCTCAACAAAGCTAATCAATTCATTGTTATCACAATGTGCACCATAAAACACATAGACAACGCCATCTAGAAAAAAACGCCTAATTTATGTTCACCACCCCCATTGTTAATTATTTACGAGATTCGGTCGCCCGTGAAGTTTTACCATCGTCTGTCATCAAAGAAAAATCAACCATATTCATAGAAGATTATGACCGAATTTTCGTTGGAAGAATTTTCGTACTAAATTCCACAAAGCTCAACTGCTCGTAATGAGTCTTTATTCATTTCCACTAGTCTTAATTTCACGGCAACCATTGTGTAACACACTTCTGTTTCACTCAATGAAGTAACTTTACGCCTCTTGAAAGTTCTTTCCAATTTTCAACCTTAGCACCTAGTAATAAGGTGTATGGTTAATTCAATTGGCAAATTAAGCGAATTTAACGTGACTACCAGAAGTAATGGCGTGATTTAGGCACCGTGAAGGAATTCCATTGACTATTGACAATGTGCACTTAAATTTTGTATGTTTTAATTATTGGTTCGGAGTACCGTTAAAATTAGGAGCGTAACCTTATTTATAGCTAGTATTGTTTGATTTGAATACAGAAGCGTGCCTTTTAACGCATTTGAGAAACAATTGCCTTGTTGATTATTTTAGGGCTGTATCTTCTCAGGTGTTTTAGTCTTATCTTTGGTTGACACCTGGTATACCATAAACAGATGTTGAAGATGATGCTAGATACTACGACTGTTTTACAATAGACTATTTCACTATGAAGACCACCAAGTTTAAAAAAGAATATAGGCATTTTGTCGACAATCTCGAGGTTGCCGTAAAATATGAGCATATTAATTTTAATAATGATTTACTATAGGCAACAATGTTGAGTGAGCCATGATTTTAAATAATATTCATTCATTATTGAATTTATAGGCAGTGCTGTGGACGTCTAATGGCAATCTCTACGTAAAATTCTGATTGATATTCGGCTGAATCTGTGTCTAGAAGACAACTCCAATGTAGGTAAATAGCAAAATGCTCTTACATCTGAGGTCAAGTAAATTCTTAACATGTGTTTTTGTTTTTACTCCTTTATTTTCTGCTTGAAGTGTAAGATATTGCAATATTTAAGTTTATTTTCTCTTTATAACCATATTTAGCTATAATATTGTTTTGGTTGCTGTAACTTACACATAGAATTATTGTCAAAAAACAAACAAATATTGTATGAATTATTTGAAAAGATGGTGCACATGAGTTTCTCACCAGCTCTTCTCATGATGCAATACCCATCAAAGCTGGTACTTGGATTGATTTTAATTCAATTCTCTAAGTTGAATTAAAGTCAATCTAAGCTCCGGTGTCAAATCATTTTATTACAATAAGTATTATAATTTAGTTAGCTAAGTTTTATTTTAATTTTATATTTTTTGTGTTTTGATGTTTGTTTTGACGTGTTCAAGCGCCTCTTGGGGCCCATGGAAATAAATGATTTGATTTGATTTGATTTGACATCTCATAAAATATGAACTTGACTTACCAGTTGTATCATTACAAAGTGTTGCATCTCACGATGCGAAACGAATCAGAGGTTGCATACAACTGATGCAATTATATTACAATGTAGGAATGCATGAACCTATA
This sequence comes from Hypena proboscidalis, assembly GCA_905147285.1. NCBI lineage: Eukaryota > Metazoa > Arthropoda > Insecta > Lepidoptera > Erebidae > Hypena > Hypena proboscidalis. Next base: position 18,158,613 of record LR990130.1, on the reverse strand, counting down.
ATCTGACGTTGTTATAGTCCTTAATCGCAACGGGAGAGTCGTGGAGGAAATCCTGTCGATTTCATTCAAGACCTCATATTCAGAAATATAGTATAGTAGGTTAATTATAAAATATCAGATGTAGTTAGTAGGTGTTTAATTTAGTTAGAATTTCAGACGGAAGTTCAATAAAAGACGCAATTATAACAATACTAAAATAACTAACTATACAGGAATAATACTTTACGATTTTTCACATCACAAACATTCTAGATTCGATTTTGAGCATCACGCTAAAAAATGCCTCTCAGACTGACGAGCATTCGTCTACAATGCATTTTTTTTATAATATTTCAAATTTCGAATTGTACTTATCACTACAGAGTGCGTACTGCAAAGCTCGGTCCATCTATTTGTCTGCACATGTGGCGTAGTGGTTTAAGCGGTCGCCTCGCCGCTCTCCATTGCACTGGTGTTGTGGGTTCGATCCCCACATGGGACAAATCTTGTGTGATTCGCAAAGATTTGTTCTGAGACTGGGGGTGCTTGTGTGAGTGAATGTGTGTATTTGGCCTTGTCATTGGATAGTGTAATTGCTTCTGGCGTTCTATCTAATGTAAAAAAATCCAAAATTATTAAATTATTATTAAACTATCTCACTGGTGTTATATTCAAATCTACCACATTAAAAAAGAAAGCTCGCGGTCTGGCAGCACCTTTAACGTCTCGCCTTACAAATTATGAGTATAGGCTGAAAAGAAAGAAAAAACAAAACACTCAAAAGCAATTAAAATATTGTTCAGACATCTGGGCACACCACTCTCAGTAGTTCTTAAACACAAATATTCAATTAGGCACATCGTAGTTTGTCTACACGTGTAACGAACCCCATCGTCTCGACATGTGCACATGTGCAACGGACACGTGCCGTTTTTTTCAGTTTCGGAAGCACTTCAGTTTACTGTCGATGGCTGTCATAATTTATGACTTTTAAATTGCTTTATTTTTAGTTTCATGACCCTTGTGTCGTTTTTGGCGTGTTTTTTTTTTAAATAATTTATTATTAAATGAAAGTTTAAAGGGATGGTAGAATTTTAACTTGCAATCTTTTAAGATTAATTGTCAACAATACTTTCGGTTTTTACAATAATATTTTTTAATTTTAAGAACAACCTTAATTTTTCAATTCATTTTTAAGTAATTGTAAAAAAAAGACGTAATTTTTAGTTGATTGCCTTAAAAACGGATTTTTGTGATAATAAAAAAAATCCAAATCTGACCAGAGTTCTTTCTATACTAAAAAACGCTATTAATATCGCCTTTAATAGCAATAAGGTTTTAATTTTACATCCAATACATACCGCACTATAAGTACGGATGTAAATAGTTTACACACCGTAGACCGCCCGCGTTGATGTCTTTTTAAGGGCCCAACCGATCGCGTAGCAACTATAACAAGTAGCTACGGATATTATTTAAATAAGATACATAACGAATCCAGCTACATGAAATAAATGCATGCATTTAAATGATGATTCCCTACACGTGTAATTTTGACAATATTATTACATCAACGAATTCACGAGTATGCCTCAACTTTTAATTTCATCTTGTTTTGCAAACAAGGCTTTACAAATAGTGTTTAATGAAGTTATTTTAATAAGAAGACACAAAATCTTAGTTTTTACGAAATGATTAAGTTCAATACAATAAAAAAATACTGAATTCTATTGTCTTGTCTAGTTTATCAACCAACAAACTATAGTCTCATTCGTTATAAAATTATTTTAGCCCGTATTTAAATTGTTTATGGAAATTATTAATCATTATTAATAATTTAAAAAACACTTTTTATTTAGCACTGTGTAAAATAGACAATTTTTTTCATGATTTAATATTGAAATATTTTTTTCATTGAAAGTCGGTGCATTGCGTGGGCGCTGGTTTAAAGCACGTGTTCTGTAGTCAGCGCGCGCGCAAGCCGCCGCGCGCTGATTGGTCGACGCCGCCCCTCCCACCGCGGCGACCGATATGCTGACTCACGCGCATCGACCGACTAAGTTCTTAGATTTATTGTTATTTTGGCTAAAAGCAAAATTATTGTAAAATAGAATAATACATTGCTAAATTAATTTAAAACATTACTAATACAATTTGTTTTTTTTTTAATATGTTCATGTTAAGACAAGTTAAAACTTGAAAAATCATGAGAAATGATAATAGTAGTAATTTTTTACTTTTAGATTTAGTACTTTAGTGCAGCATTAAAAAACAATACGGCTAGTAATAGAAACGAAAATGTTTTTTTATATGTATGTAGTTAATTTGTCTTCTGTAGTAACTGCACATCTAAGTTAGCAAAGTATTTACTTAAACACATAACTTATGTAAGTAGGTTCGCAGAATATTTCAGGAATTGCTGCTAAGTAACATAAAGTACATGGTTCATATATGTGTATGTACGTACAAATGTTCATGGTTACGATTTTCTTAGAAACATGAGAAGTACCTGCCTATCTTAGATAAGATATGTAGTTAGTAAATTATATATATATATGTATGTGTGATAAATCGTTGTATGTAAATTAGTCATAAATTTTGTGTCATTAAGGTGCAGTATCTATTAAATATTTATAAAATTTTTGTTTAATCAAAAAATCATTTTTTTTATCATCATTACAAATAAGAATAAAAATTTCATGATACGTACTTAAAACTTAACTAAATAAAATATTTGTAAACTTAATAAATTAGGTAGTTACAATTCAATAGGTAAATTTTTCAAGTGCAGATTAACTAGACCAGTTCAAACCTTTAAACACCAACCTAACCTAATGACCTAACAAAGAATCTAAAAAAAAAACAGAAGTGGTCTCCGGGCGGGTGTGACAGGTAGATGCCTCCCACCAATCCGGCCGACCCCGCCTCGATGTCCGCGGCCGGCGTGGAGGACTTGGCAGACGCTAATGTGCCTCCACGCGCCGCGCTCATGAAACGCGGATCCGCCCATAATGCAGTGCTTGTGGTTATTTGTGATCGTGCTGTGTTTCACGTGCGAGGCGAGCAAGCCTCGCAGAGGACGCGGCAGTATGTGGTGGTGAGTCCCGTCTTCGTATCTCTCGTCTTTGACGGATTTCTACCCCTTTGTTGTGTTGCTATAGATAGGTATGTCATGTATAGTCGTGCAAGGCTGTATGTGACATACAACTGAATATAAGGTTGTGAAAAGTCTTGTTTGATTATGTTGTATTGACATTTTTGGCACATACAAGTGATTATCCAATATGACAGTTAAAATGTCACTAATGTCATTGAGGTTTGTCAAGGAATTTGTTATTCAATTAGTGGCTAAAATATGTAAATAGTTTACTTTGTTGTTAGTTTGAGTAATTTTACTCAAATTGTCGTATAGTTTACGACAGTGTGAGCAATTACACGTTGTTGTCGTGTTTTTCCGCATCGAGATGTGTAATTTTACACTGTGTACATTGTTACCAGATGTTCATAATTGGTCTCGGCATAATTAGCGGACTATTAAACGAGGCATAAAACTTTGCGTAGTAGTGTGAAATCGATAATAGTGCAGTAGAATTTTATTCCTCCGTTTTATTGGTGTTATACTTGAAACGGGCTGCGTGAGTAATTCAATTCGTTTTAATTGATTCTGTAACAAAAGAAAAATAAACTTTTATTTGACGGGAGAAATGGTGTGAACACGATGTTTTTGTGAAACAAGTTAAAAGTTATGTGAGAATAAACTTGACCTAGTGACTCTTTCGTCTAATAGGATCATATAATTTATGTCCAAACATAACCTAACAACGAATCTCAATCACATGTTTTACATTGTTATTACATGCTTTAAATCGCGCCGCTTTTCATAGCTTTTGTTCTGTTAAACTTACTTCCTTACGTAGCTTTTACATTTAAAAATAGTTTGTACAAAATAAAATAATGCCTATATAAACTATGAAATGAATTAATAACTTACTTCAAGACTTTTAAAATAACTTACTTAATTTCAACAAACGACAGCAAGAGTACGAAGAGACGAGAATACGCTAAGAAAGTTTTCAAAAAAATAAAAACAGTTATCAAATGTTATCGTGATAATACAAAGTGTGTCTCCCGTCACCTCCCGTGCGCCGGAGACTGACAGGGCATCAACGTTTATTTGCACTTGCTATCACTTCGCTCCTGGTATGCGACGAGCCTAATCCCTGACGTAGACTATAACATCTAATAGAATGACAAAATAAGAAGTTAAAACAACGTTTATTAACAAAAAGCAATAACTTTTTTCTTATATCTTGTTTTAACAAAAAGTTTTGTTAAATTAAGGAACTTAAAAATAAAAGGGAAAGTGTAAATTTAAGTCGAAAATTAATTTATGGATATAATGATTAATTAACATAAATTAACAAAGAACTGTTGCGATCATCAACAAAAATATCCAAATATTGAATCGCAATTTATTGCGATGATGTAATCGCAAGAAATATGATAAAAATTATGATAATGATGATTGAAATACAAATCGCGTCAATACTGAATATATTAATTTATATTAGCCAAAACCTTAATATATCACATTCTAAATGACGCATTATTTTTCATTATTATTTTCATTTGTCAAACTTAGCCTTTTTGGGTTGAAAGGTCTTCATTAATTAATCATCAATATAACATCTTTATTATACGACTACAAGTACTCAAAATTTAACAGCGCATTACTTTATCACCAACAGTTTAAAATCCACTAAACACAAAATTTACGATCAAAGAAAATTTAATGACAATAAAGAGTGTACCAAATAACAAGTATCATGTAAAAGAAAACATAAAATTTCATGTATTTAAGTGAATTTTTCCTGGCAATATTCAAGAGCCGTCGGCACTAATTTAGTGTAAACATTATACACATTATAAGGCAAAAGCACATAAATAGCGTGCTAATTAGCCATGTATCAAGCTGCATTAATTATGTTGATATTGGAAATGCGCTTGCGCAGAACCGATCGTCGACGCTTATTTACGACATCAATAAACTTGTACGGTGTTTAGTCATTTTGTATTTTAGTTATTTTACTTAAAATCTGAAGTATTAGTTAGATTAATAGATGATACCACCCTAAAAGCCTAAAGGAAAGATGAGTCTGTGATGTTCAATTTCTATTTTTTTATCATTTTCGCTAAGACTTAGATATTTCTGTCAGGTAGAATTTAACAAATAACTATCAAGCGTATATTAATAAAAATATTGTATTTTATCAATTAACACGCAATTTTTTAAATCATTTGAAAGCGGCCGTCGGCCGGCTACTTAAGTGTGCCCAATACAAACCAAATCACTAACTGTTATTATCGTGTTACGTTTTATTCAGCATATACTTTAATTTCCTTAAAATTTAATAACATTTTTAAAAGTAAACCAAAATAAAAGAAAATAATATTTTATAATAAGTTTGTAGTAAGTTTTTGAAGTCCGCGTCTATACTTTTTATAATCATCTCATACTTTATCTTGATATTAAAAAAGTCAACACACAGTGGCGCGTGCTATTGCATTACTCAAATACTCTTTGTTTAATTTATTAATATTAGATAAAATACCGTTTAACTCAAAATCAGCTGTCATATATATTTAATATTTTTTTTATTTATAAAATCAAACACAAAAAATGAATATAAAACATATTATGGTACTAGGATATGAGTAATTAATTAGCAATGTACAAGATTATTAATGATAATTTAGTCTGGTTTTCTCAAGGAAGTGTATAGATTTTATCACAACTAGCCGTCGGCGTCGTACGCGACAAGCATTCAGTATCGATCGTTTTATAAAAAATATGATTAAGTTTATGGATATTATGTTGGTCTAATTGACTAAATAAATTTAGTAAAATTACTGATTATAATTTATAATAGGACATGATCCATATTTATTGTACACCATATTTTTGTTACGAAAAATAAATATTATTGATGACCGAAAATAACGTATAATAAAACAGTATTTTTAAAACAAAAGAGGCTTTCTATTTTAACATATAAACACGTATGAGAGCAATGAAAACGTTGCGATACAATCGGCGCGCGCGCCGACGGAGGCGTGAATTCTTTGAACCGAATCTTTATCCACTTTCTACCGAAACACTCGTAAATGTTACGTGAACTGTGTTAATAGTCGTACTTTAATAAAAAAACGCACTTTTTAATCCATCACAATGATTTATTATCCACATTTTGTTTTTCGTATAAAACTTTTGTAAAATGTCAGTCGCGAATAACCCCGCTGTCATTCATCAGGTTTATTATTAATCAACATAATGTCAAATATAATAGCTTTATAAAGATTAATATAAACTAATAACTCTTATTATAAATTCGGTAACCGTAAAAAATGCGCGGCTCCGTATTTTGGGTGTTTTGGATATTAATCATCGAAAAGAGATACCATACTGACATTTGTGACATTAATAGGCTCCACAATTAACATACAACTTTTTTTGTTTTTAAATATAAATGTACAAGTATAACTATAAAACTTATCAAGGTAATATGAAATATAAGCTGGGCACTTAGTTCTTATAGCAGCTGCCGGAAGATGGTGTATCGGCCATTCCTGCGGAGGTTCAAGCCCACACTATTAACGTGGTCAGATTTAATAAAAATAAAACAGCTTACTTGTTGCATGCAAAAAGGAGTTAATGTACAGTGACTAAGAAATGTGTAAAGCATTGTTTGAATGTTAATTAGTGGTGTTTGTTTAAAGATTTGACTGGAACAGTAAAACATTATTCAGAAAATTAATTTCTCATTCGTATAGTCAGTTAATAGACTTATAGTAATATTGTCACTTACGACCAAATGAAATCGAGATCAAATTCGAAGTCATCTAAAATTTGAAATTACTGTTTCATTAAAACCTCGTGAGAACAATAATATGTATCTATAAAATTCGTGAAAACCTTCAAGCCACCAAAGAAGCAACGGTAAAAAAGAAAAATTGTCATCATTGATTCCCTCGCTTACTTTTAATTACTAGACCGTTTATTCCAAGTCCAACATCCAAGCCGCAGGGGCTAATATTCATCAGGGGCACATAAAATCTTGCACATTGCCTCGAGCAAAAAAGAAATCGCCACACCACTTCATTCGTATTCATCACTCGTAGTCCATATTACATTACGCTCGAAATCGCGTGCGGGCGTCACGATACCTTGATAACTCCAACCACTATAATAAAACACCTCAAACACGCTACTAATTTAACACTTCAGGTTGCAACAGAGGTCCACATAAAGTGGCTTATAAACTTTGATATTTTGACGCCTCGCGAGACGCCAACAAATTAAATAATAAAGGGCTGATTCGTATGCAGAACGCGTGTGGCGAATGAAGTCTTCTACTTTAAGGACATGTGTTGCTAAATCTAAATTGCAATGAGGTTTTCATTAAGGCGAGACATTTAGTATTTATCTAACCTATCAATCTAATTCAACCTTATTTGAAGACTAGATGATCTTGAGATTAAGACAAAAGATTCAAGAGACAAACAAAAGAAGAGTTAACCCGTTTTTTGTGTAATAGACGTCGCTTAATTACCCAAACAAGGGGACACAAGCCTCCAAAAGACAATATTTTGACACATTCACACAGGCTTTATCGCTGTGCAAACATCGCGTTTGTTCGTGAAAGCCATTCAGAATTTTTTCCACGAGGACTTTGTGTTGTACCACTATTTGATTTTCTACCAACGTGACAAGTGCAAAGGACCTTATATTATGGTCAGGCAAATATGGATATCCCTCGTTTTTGTTTTAAAGTACTCGTGGGTGTCAACATAACTGGCTCCAATTTATTGCATCTACAACTCTTATTTACCCAGCCAGTGCACACTTTAAATTGATTGATTTATATCCTAGATAATCTAAATTAAAACCATCTGTCTGCCGTTTTTAAGACTTATTGCGTGTAATAAAATTTGGAGCAAAAACAGTGACAAATCCCATTTAGTTTTTCTAACGATACGAACTTGATTTAAATTACGCTGTTTTTACTAATATAAAATATTAAGTGTCGCTGTGACAAATGTGTAAATTGAGTAGTTTGTAGCTAATGTCTTATTGGCTGTTGATAGTTACACCAATATCCATTTATTTCAATAAAAATGAATAAAACTGGATTACCGGTAGTAAAAAACCGTCTGCGGTCGTCATAAGTAATCAAATCAAATGAGCTCGCTAATAAGAAATGTAATAATGTTAACGTTGGCTCCTAAATATAGAGATCAGTAGTGCTAATGTGTTTAAAAATAAGTAATATTTAGTCACAAAATCTATTACCAAATATTCTCCCACGCGTGTTTGAGCCCAATGACGTCATCAAAGATACGCGCCGTCTTTATAGCCTATTGATTCTTTATAACGTAACCTCTCATCTTCAAGTTTGTCTATATTTTTAAAAGTAGAACAAAAATTTTAAAACCACAGTCTCCATGAATTCTCGAAGGAAATGAGAATTTCCGACGAACACGTTCATATTTACGTAACACTCGACTACAAAGAAAAGCAAATAGAAAAGTAATACGATTTCCAGCGGTCCAAGTCCAAAAGCGAGGCACCGCGAGAGTGCACTGAGTTTTTTTTTACTGCAGGCCGAATATGTTCTTGAAGCGAGGCCGAGTCAACAGGCCGTGATCTCGATCGCTCTCAGCCCGTGTTTGCCCGCTTGGCCCTCAAGGATTAATGCGCGACGCAAATATTTATCTAAACGTCTGCGGATTGACAGTTCGGTCGTCAATTGTTTGTTGTCTTTACCTTTTCAAATGAGCATTTCATTTCGAGTTGCACCCATTGCCTTAAGTGGCGTTCGGACTCTGTTTATTTTAGTTTTTTCTTCATCAACTTCTTCGGGCCATTGTTCTTTATTGTCTTCTACAGTGACAAAAGTCAATCTTATCGCTTTTGGACGATGGGATTTAGTTTTTTGTTCACTCGATTAGCAATTCTTTGGGTTGTCTTTGTAACAAATCCTATTTTGTTCCAGGGGTATAGCCAAAGCAGGAGAGCCAAATAATCTGTCACCGATATCACCAGGAGTTCTATACATGGACCCAGCAGTTCACGCAACGCTCAGGCGGAAACAGAGAAGATTAGCCAGAGAGAACCCTGGCGTTTTATCAGCAGTTGCCAAAGGTGCCAGCATGGCGGTCGCGGAGTGCCAACAGCAGTTCAAATACAGGAGATGGAACTGCTCCACGAGAAACTTCCTAAGGGGAAAGAATTTATTTGGCAAAATTGTTGACAGAGGTAAGCTATTATTCGATTAATTAAATCCAAACAAGTGACAAAGGTTGACGAGTTAATACTCGAGTCACGATTTGATTGTCCTCATAACGAAACAAAAACTGAACAATAAACGCAAAACGTTTTTGGGTACACGCGTCATTCATTTGTCTCAATTTTGATATCGCGAACAAAACGAACAAAACATTAAAAAGGAGCATAAGAAGATAAGCCCTAAATACCCTTCTAAAATACTGAGGAAACAGATTACAGAGCATTGAGACGTTTAAGAGGCTCATCTTTAAAAAACTCAATCGAAAATCTCGACTCGTATACAGTTTTACATTCAACCCTGCAAAAAGCAACGGCGGACAAAAAGATGTGTTTTGTATAAATCCCCGATTCCAGTTACAAAGAGAGGCTACAAATTAAGTGATATCTTTAGTTGGCAACCCTTTTAAAAGATTTTATCTGTATTGAACGGGAGGGTAGCGCGTCGGGGGCACAATATAAAGGACTCATCAAGATAAAACATCCTGGATCAATTACATGAGGCCGAGTGACGTTTGAGTTCCCGTTCGTCGATAACTCTTTTTACCTTTTTCAATTCCGTTTTGTGAGCGTGTTTTAATATTTTATGATAGGTTAAAATACAAATTTACTTTTTTATCAATGAGATCATAATCCGATTCGATTCTGTATCGATTATTGAATAGTGAATGAAAAAAAAAACATGTTTTTATACACTCATAAACACCGGTCTACAATTGCGCGAGCGTCGATTCCATTTAGATGATTTGAATGGATGTAGATTATTATCAATAGATATAAATCAGCAAATAGATACCCATTAGCCTCACAATACTGGTTATACAAGTAAATTCAATAGGTTGGGGGCATTACGCTCGCAATAATCCCTTTTTACGCTTTTACCTACCTTAAATATGGTATTAAACATTTTATTTAACAGTATAAAGACTTGAGTTTTCAATTTAAAATAATAACCTACATTTATAAAGGTACACTTCGAAATTAAAATGTTTTAAAACGCATCGCTTTATTTAGTGATATCATTAATTAAAGTTTTTGGGTGCTTTAATGGTTGGTAGATAAGGTTTCAAATTGTTTGGCAGACAAGTTTTAAAACAGTAAAAGGTTATTTTGCCGTGAGATCGGGGCTGCCCTATCTCCGGTGTCCGATTTCGATGCTTTGTACGCGATACGCCTTATTATGAGCCTGCGAACATCTGTTCGGCACAACAAGAATTATTCGCTATTACGGCAAAAAACGCATTTTGTGATTCAATTCTGTCGTTTGCATTATTTTTTTGCGATTGTTAATATGTTTTTGCAACAAATCTTTCCATCGAAAATTGGAATGCATAAAAAGTGGGTTACATAAATTAATTCTGGCAATGAAAATGAGTTATTCGAGATTTGAGAGTGGTTTTGGTTGGATCAAAGTTCGGTAAGCGCATTAGGGGGTTATCTCCAAAATTAAGAGCTTCTGGCTGCCGTATCTTGAGCTAATTCAATATATATAATTGTGGATTCTCGATACATTTAGTTGTCTGCTCCGGTTATTGACCCGGTTTTTGTACGTTAATGAATAGTGCAAGCTGTTTCGGTAAATGTCTCTATTACCGGCTTGAAGGCTGCGGTCAATGTGGTTAACAAATTAAGATCCTTTTTGTTTACAAAGAAATTATGACTTTGAGATTTTTTTTTTGATGTAACTTGTACATGTATAAGGTCCACACTTAAAAACTAGAGGTTTATTTCGCTTAGTAGTTTAAAATATTAAACTAGACATAAAAAAATAATTAAGTAGATAAGTTAACGAAACATAATATTTGCTATAATGTGCTATCGACCATTATTAGGTAGTCAATGGTTTTAGCGTAAAAATGAGTGTCGTAAAATCAGTGGGCTCATTTAATTGATATAACTAGTTATTAAATAGAGGCTTAATCGATGCCAAAGGTTGAATTTATAATTACAGTAGATTATAATAATTGTTTTCTCGTGTGAAAATTTTATCCTCATGTTGAGTTTGAAAGTTAGGAGAGCTTTTGTGAACAAGATCAAATGATTTGATCATTGAATTTGTAATTTGAGTTAAAATAGACATAACATAATATAACATCACGCCTATATTACCTATAGAAGGGTGAGGGCAGAGACGTACAATACCCACATTTCACCTGATATGTTTAGGTCCCATGGGGTGTGAGCTTATCGCCATACACTGGGCACAATTCCAACTCAGTGCTGCTATTGTGAATTGCCAGACGGAAAGTTCACAAATAACACTTTGCCTCGCGCTGAGAGGCGTATTCGCTAACCACTAGACCATCGAGTCAGTTTATTTAAATTTAGAAAATAAACTTATTAAATGTGAAATCTGATGAAACTATTGTTGATCTAAATATAGTCTACTTTTTAAATGAGATGGACCAAACCGGATTATAATATATTCATAGATTTGGTAACAAATCGCAATTAGATATGTTTACCCAACACTGGCTAAGTCGTAAAGAAAAAAGTGAGATCGGTCTTCGTAGCCTCAGGCGATCATCGAACGTGGGACAGGCGAATTTATACCAACATTATTACACTATTTATGTTCTAGAACCAATTAAGTTATTCATAGCTTTTGTACAAATAAAAAATAAATTGACATTACATTACACAACTTAAAAAGACAAATTATCTGATTCCAAGTTTTTAAGAAGTTGTAAATCTACTTACATTCTAATGGAGTATCAATATCTTAGGACGAAGTACTTAGTTACTCACAGACAGAATGATAAACCGTTCTTGCAGTAAATATTAAATCATCGACAGGTAAAAACGCCTAGAGCTAAAAATAAACATTGATCTTACATTGAAGCAACAAACTAAAGAAGCAAAGTACCATTTTTCTAAATTAAAAGTCAGATATAGCACGAGAGTCGGGACCACCATCGTAATAATTTCACATGATAAAAAGAGCAAGGGGATTACAAAATTTATGTTATATGCGTGTGCATTTAGAGCATATTACTTTATTAAGGGCAGGCAGGGCGGGCGATCGCGGCGCGCATATTACAGACTGCACCCACGATAAAAATATTTATTACATTGCAATTACGTTCATTTGAGAAAGGCATAAAAACGAACGGAACCCCGCGGGAGTCCGTCACAACGCTACTCAATAACCGAAAAAAAAGTGTTTGGGACTCGCAAATGTGATCCTCGAAACTCATCAGTCCCTAACGCATAGGTCTGTCTCAGCATAATCACGAGCGAGCTCACAAAGACCCCCCGGTCGTGACACCAATAATTACTAATTTACACGTTGTCACACCATTGACAGTCGGTCGCGACAACTTCATCTCTTTGTGGTGTAAACCTCGAGGATCGTATTAACACAAATGATGACAACGGCACAATAGCCCGGTCTTTATTCGTCGCGTCATTGTCGAGCCGAGAATAGAAAAATATATGGTTTGAGATCCCGCGGCGTACCCCCTGCTGTGTAGTTTAGCGATTCCGCTGCACTCGGACAAGCTCCACGGAAGCCAGCTTTACACCTAACGCAGCTCCTAATGGCAGGTAACTCGGCCAATAAAACCCGACCTTTTTTCAAATATTTCCTGTTTTGGTGTGTATCGTACGCGCACCCGAGATTCCGACGTCGTGGGTGGATAAAACGTATAAAACGATCCACACCGAAAATAAAGCCGATATAAAATGCCCTCGACGAAATATTTAATGCTCAATTAGATAAGCGTTTTAAGTTTTGTGGCGTTTGAATTGTTTTCGAGATAACGCGCGTTTTGTGAAGCTGAAATGAGACGATTAAGGCCGGCCGGTGACCAGATCGATGTTATTTATCGACAGATTCCCAGTTTCCAACTTCTCGATCGCCCTTTTATTGTTTATGGACAGCTCACTTAAAACGAAATTATTTTCGGTGTTTTTTCTCGAGTTTGAAAACAAATGTCTTTGTCCATTGTGTGAATGGGTGTCGCGATGCTGGCTGGTAGCTAGTGGTAGCTGCAGTGCTTTGTGCCACTCACAATGAGTGATATACGACCGACGTAATTTTGAATTGTCGCCCCGGAGCCTCGAGACGCGGACTCAATGTGAAATTATCACCCATACATGGCATAACGAAAATGAATTATTGCTTTTTATTGCCCGTCTTCCAAGTGCCTTTACGGCGAAATTACCTCCTTTCTTCTATTTCTGTCACTATGCATCAGCGCCATTCTTATTTCATTAACGGGAGAATAGTGGCTATAATAATCTAGACGATCCATCTTTCAGTAGATAAAATGTCATTATATACTCGTAAAAGACATGTTTAGATACACGACGTCAATGACTTCATCTCGGTCCGATAAAGCCGGAACGACGACTAAACCGACCAAACGCCGTATTATAAAACGAGTGATTTATGGCTGTTTTGAGTAATTACGTCTCATCAAATTTGAATAATGCAAGTCGTCATAAATAAGGCACGAGGCGCGATGGCGATGCGCGAAACCTCCATAAGTCAATCTTTCAAATTAATCTTGTGGAAACACCCCGACGCGACGTGATGACTCAATGCGGACAGAAACATATTTAATTAGTACATTAATTTTGAATTATTTAATGGTAGTGTGGCGAGGCCAGGTGTTCGTCAAATGTCAACAGTGATTAAGTTTTATTTTAACAGTGCGATGCGGCGACGCACGCTTGGATTTACGAGTTTTTGACTTTTATAAATTCTCAACGCCTCGCCTTAACTGGCAATCCGTCGGGACGGAATTATCGCTCGGTGCTCTCGCTGTAAACCCACCACGGGATCGTTTATTATCTCCACAGATAATCCACGGACACTACTTTATTATCAGTTATAATAATAATTTACTTTTATAGATCCCCATTACTCAAGTTTGTTCTTATTTGACTGCGATTTGATGGGGCGAAATTGCCTCAATAAAATAATAGCGTACCTTAATTATGAATGTTTTATTGAGTAGGGCTATACGGCTTATGGCCGATGGCTATTTGTATTAGAGGTTATAGACGGCCGGTGTCAGATTAGCGTTGTTCGGCCGTTTAATTAGGCTCGTGTCGGGAATTTACATATAATTTAATGCCGTGACTAACGCGCTCACACGGACGGAGGCTCTTTACATCTGTCATAATTTTTCTACGTCGCAATTTATTCGCAAAACGCGACAATCGGCTTTGTTGCTCGTCGCTTCCAACACGATGAAATATTGGTACGATTAATTTATAGTTATAAATTGATGCTTATGTTTAATGCAGAACAAAGAACTACCGGACGATGTCAAACTGGTCGAGACTCAAGTATCGATGCCCGGCAGTGAATCATCGATAGACGAGCCTTAAAATTCTCACAGACCAATTAAAAATTATTTCCAGTTGTCGTTTATGTATCTAATTGGTCGGGTCCGGGTTCCGTTAGATCTTGTTCAGATAAAGTAAAAGTAGCGATGTAAAAATCACAGCGGGCACTCATTCACATGTTGGTGGGCAGATGTGGCGACATTTATCTACGGATGAAGCCGTGGAGCTCTCAGCACGTGGTGCGACGGCCGAGCCACCTGGTCGGGGCACCCCGCCGTACGACCTCCGACTTCGCCCACTCGTAACGCACTAAAACAGATATCTGTGAAACCTTCGCCAATTTATAACCCTACAATAAAACATAAACACTGCCTTGTACAAGTATCAGTCGTAACTCCAACATCTGGCTTATACGTCCTCAAAACGACATAAACTCGATTAGCCAAAACATGAACTTTATTAACGTTATTTACGTGTGCCATATTTAATTGGCTCAAACTTATACGTTATAGTTAATGTGAGTGAACGTTTCCAAGTCATTACAGAAGATAAATGCACCATCCGCGACTCGTACAGCCGTATATACGTATCCCTTGAATTAATTTCGTCCGAGCATTGAATGATGGCGAAATTGACATTAAAATTCCCGGTCGAACGTCTCAAGTAATTGCTGAATAAAATACTTTTGTATAACATCCCAAAGGGAATCACAAAAAGCGAGTCCAAGAACGGTCCGCGGCAGTGTGCGCGCCGTAATTTATATCGGTGCACGATGACAACTCAATAAAAAAATGATTTCATTTGCTTATTGAGCCCTTAATAAAGCTGGCGCGGGCTCCTCCGGGCCTGTTCCACATATTATTATTATAAATAACAACAAATACGCGTTCCTTATTATTTTTACATCCATACGAGGCTCGTTTTTTTGGTGGAGTTTATTCGATGGCCGGAAGCCCACCAAAGGCGTACGGGCCCTCACTATATTACTAAATGAATGGTATTAGCTGGGGATGTGACACGCGATTACACTTGTGTTAGACGCGTTAATTGTCAGTTTTATTTTCATTCAGGTATTTAGCGATCGAGATCGGAGCTTAATAGCTATTGAGGAATTCCATCATAGCCATAACCTTGGCTGCATTCAAGGCTTAATGAGATGCTCGCAACAATAGCAGAGTTATTAAAGCGCATTATGCCGTAAAATTACAATGTCTATCCGAGATAATGCTTGACCACGGCTCGCTCGCTTACGAATATTTTAATCGAATATATTTCGAATATTATAATTATGTCATGTAACATTCAAGAATCAGGGTACTTACTACCCGTTAATTATATGGCCTCATTGAGGAACATGGCGTAGACAAAGAATCAGTATGGTATTAATCGATAAAAGTACAAGGGCTATTAAATCGATATTAAGAGAGGGAATTCGATGCGCGCGCCGTACCACTTGTAATGATCAAATTTATAATCTCTCGGGTAGGTAAGAGGCACTTCTTTTATTTTCAATCTGAGAGATATACCCTCTCTCTTTTAATTGTATTTTATGAGTATTTGATTCTAATGCCGGGCCATTAATTATTTATAGTATTCGATACGGGATGCGAGTATCGATTTATGTATTCGTCCGCACGAGATGAATGAACGCGATGCAATCATTGCTCAAGTCTCATTGTGTGAATATAAACTTAATGATCTTGTTTCTTGTAGACTGAGTTTCTCAAAGTGGGGTACATGGGGTTCACCTGATGATATAATTAACGGAGCTGTTTAGTAGTTCACTAAAGATCTTTGATATTCTTAAATTGATATTGTCTCTAAAGATACATAACTGAATTCGTAAAATAAGACACTAAATAATGTATTCGCTCCAATAAGATAAAACCTTTTTTCTTCTATACTAAAATAGCGTAGTCAATAAGTACCTATTCAACAGGGAAATTCCATGGGGGCAAGGCTAAAAGGTTAAGAAACACTGCATAAACGATTATTACCTTACTTCATGTCTCAAAGTTACTGATCGTCTTGATTCAATTCGAGTTGATTACTTTGCCTGCCCCAATTCGGTCTGCATCATTTTGTATCAAAAAACATATAGACCCACTCACATATATTATTAAGAATCGTATCGCGGACAGGTCGAAACTTGAGATAGAATTTTACGAAGGAAATTAAAAAACTAATGTGCCCATTGCTCTCAAAAAGGATTTTAATACTGTCAACAAATTAAAAATGTCAATAAAATAATACGACAAAAAAGAGCAGATGCAATTCAATCCCTCGCATCTCAGTTGCTTGATGAACCCTAATGTTTTGCGTGTTTAAATTATAATACCTAAAATATTTTAAAACGTCGTCATTTTTTATCCTCGTACCCGAAGCAATAATAACATTTGATTAAAATATGGACCCCTCTGTTGTTGGGATGAATTAATTATACGAATGCCAAACATGCCAAAGTGAAATATGTGTACCTGTCGGACTTCAATAACGTGCTTTACAAATGCTATTTCAGGGGTCCGAATAGTTTGAACAACTATCTGCTACTACAAATATTATACAATACTTTGTGTTGTTTGTTAAGTAAACCAGTGGTTACTTAATGCATTTTTTAAATTATGATTTATTTTGTCCCTAGGTTGCCGTGAAACAGCCTTTATCTACGCCATCACAAGCGCAGGAGTAACGCATGCGGTAGCCCGGGCTTGCGCAGAAGGCGCAATCGAATCGTGCACGTGCGACTATTCGCATATCGACCGCGTGCCGCACCGGACCCGCGCCGCTGCCGCAGCCAACGTACGAGTGTGGAAGTGGGGCGGGTGCAGCGACAACATCGGCTTTGGCTTCCGATTTAGTAGAGAATTCGTCGATACCGGCGAAAGGGGCAAAACACTAAGAGAAAAAATGAACCTTCATAACAACGAAGCAGGCAGAGCGGTAAGTGTCCACTTCTCATACCCATACCACTCTCTCATCTCTCTATTATCCAATCGCCACTCGACAGTAGCACCTATAAACATTCATAAAACAATCAGTTATCGGGCCAATGACGGCCATTGTCGTCGCACGTGTTTACATTACCATTACAGGTGACGATCGATCGTCCACTTGACATGTCCCTTGTGTAATATTAATTATACGTCGCACGGCTCGGCCCATCGCGCGACAACTGCGCAACAGGCACTCATTCGTTGCGCTCGCGCATCACCCTCCCACCGCACACCCACATTTGCATACCCACTGTCCGCTCCTTCCTAAAATTCATCAAAAAGGGACGTCGGGCGCCCCGAGCCACCCAGACGCGTCATTAACCAAAGCGCTTAATTCCTGTCACGACAGACGCACTGGGTGTCCACCTGATGAATATTCACAGCATTCCATCGATTGTTTAACACATATTTGAACACTAGACTGTATAACATACCCGGCCATCTACATGTCAATGAATAAATACCGTCGATGACGTTCTACGAAGCGCCTGCGCTCGGAGATAGGAAAATATTTACTGTCTCCGATCCTCGCGTCATTTATCTACCTTCTAAGAATGATGAATGTCCCTAGAGTATGATTTATGATCGGTCCACGCGCGGTGACGACCGGCCCACCTCTTCACGATTTGTAACAATTTGCTCGATCGTGAGATGCGATCGATGGAGTGCGCTTAAAAGATCATCGATCACATCGTATCGACGCTTATCGTGGAATTTAAAGATATTTGGACATCATTATAGACCTCCCTACGATAGAATAAATTAGACTTCAGGATCCTGATCGTGATGTTTTGTTCACAGCATGTGCAAACGGAGATGCGGCAAGAGTGCAAGTGTCACGGCATGTCGGGCTCGTGCACAGTCAAGACTTGCTGGATGAGGCTGCCCAGTTTTCGCTCTGTGGGCGACGCGTTGAAGGACCGCTTCGATGGCGCATCTCGGGTCATGACGCCAAACACTGACCTGGAAGCGCCCGCGCAACGGAACGACGCGGCGCCGCACAGAGTGCCACGAAGAGATAGATACAGGTTCCAACTGCGGCCTCACAATCCAGACCATAAATCGCCGGGAACGAAAGACCTCGTATACTTGGAGCCATCACCTGGCTTCTGCGAAAAAAACCCGAGGTTGGGCATTCCCGGCACACACGGGCGCGCCTGCAATGACACGAGCATCGGTGTAGACGGCTGCGACCTCATGTGCTGCGGCCGAGGGTACCGGACAGAGACGATGTTCGTCGTGGAACGGTGTAACTGCACTTTCCACTGGTGTTGCGAAGTCAAGTGCAAATTATGTCGCAAAGAAAAAGTTGTGCATACGTGTTTATAGACAAGCGGACGCCAATGACGTTGTGATCAATGAGAGAAACTTTAGTGTGGGACAGTTGTGATTGTGACTCAGACTCGAGAGTGGACCTGTTTTTTATTCGGAGGCAGATAACGGACCTTGTACATAATCACTTCCCTTTTTTATCTATCGAAGTCGTCGAAATCGTAAATCATGTTGACTTATGTAAATAGTTTCTCTGTCACTGTTTATTTCTTCTTTTATACATGATAATTGATCCGGCGTAAAATTAAAGTAAGCTACTCTCGTTCGGTTAATTTATTTGACTATTAAGTGCGAACATGTGATCTAGTAACTTTATTTTTTTGGACACTGTCGTTCGGAAATTAATGAGACCAGTTTACGGACGATTTATTTCTATCATCAGGTCATTTTGTATTTATTCTAAATTGGTCTTATTGGTTTCCTTACGCGGTCAGCTGTGTAATTTATTTATTCGTAGGTATGGTATCCTCGACTGAGCATCCCAAGAAGGCACGTAAGCGCATTGAAACGAGACTTTAAGTGATATTTCTTAATATCATTCCAAAGTTAATACTCAGGATTTTCAAAGAAGTTATTTGCAATTATAATAACAGCGGTAATAATCATTTGAGTTTTATAAATACTTTCTATTTTATGGACGTCCGCGTTGGGTGCATGCTCGTATAACTGTTTTGAGATTCAACAGCGAAATTATCTTGTAATTATAATTTCGTATTATAATTAAACCGGCTAATGGAATTTGTGGCTTAATGGCATTTGCATAAAGTGTCTTCTTGGGTGTTCAGGTGTGGAGGTAGCGTTGGGCCCTTATCAGTGAATAAGTAGCGCCATCGTAAAAGTGTCCCACATTACGAGATAAACGCTCTGGAGAATTTTAATTAAATATTAAACGAATTAAATAATCAGTATTATACGTATAATATTGTATTTGTGTTGCGTCCGATCGTCCGATATCGCGACAGTGTTGCACGCAATCTCACTTGTCACTTCTCATACATTTTATATACCTAGTGCTCGTCCAATGAACTCCACTTAGTTAAATGCATGTGTTACTGCAATAGTAACTTCGTATTTCAACGTTTTTTTATACACCATGTTACTGTTATTAGACAGATTGCATTGCAGTCAATCACTTGGCGAGTTTACATCGTAACTTAAACGTAAAAACTTCGGACAATAATAAGACTAACTTCAGAACCTTTTGAAATTAACATTGACACTGACTAAACTTTTTTTTGATTTGGTAACTTTTTGGGACAAAAACTTTTGACATTCCAAATTCGACAGTTTGCCAGTAAATGTGGAAGCTTTATTGATCATACAAGTACTTATATCAACTTGAATGATATTTCATAATATGTGATATAACATAGTATAGCCAGTAAGCATGTATAGGTAGTATAATCATACAATGCTTGATTGTGTACAATGCACTGAACATACTAAACTAACTCGTCAAGTATGTTTTTATATTAAAATATTTATTAAAACTTGTTTTAATTTATTTTATTTTACTTTAAAAAATAATTTTACTTTTTAAAGTAAAATAACTTGTTAGGTTTAGTGAAAAAATCCGATGTTAAAACAATCGGTATTATTTAAAACAGGTATTTGAGTACTTAACAATTTATTATTAGAAAAAAAACGCTTAATTAATCGGATCTCTGTACAAAGACGTACTTAAAATTATTTCGAAATTCAATGACAGAGTCTGAGAACTGATACCGCGTCGGATTTAAAAGACTGAAGTTTTTTTTTAATTTTCGTAGTTGTAAAATCCATGACTGGATCTATAAAGCCATTGTTTCGAATCTTAGCATGGTAGCTAATGTGATAAAAAAAGTATTTTAACGTAATTTAAAAACAGAAACCAGTGTTATGAATTTCAAAAATCGAATTGGTGCCATTTTTATTTCTTTTTTACACCTGACAACAATTGCCGGTTTTTATCAAAATTTTTAATCTGCCTAATCAAATTGTCATTGTGAAATTTATTTTTATGCATGTAAATATTGTCCTTATTGATTATTTTAAGTTATTTATGTGAATTAGCATTTTAAATTGTAATTATTAGGTAAAATACAATTGAAATCAGCTGAACTTATCTGAATCTCAAATCTTATTATTTGTAGGTATGATAAATGTACCTTTTTTGAAATATATTTCGTCCAGTAACCTTTAGGGGTTAACACAATTTATTATAATATTGGTTGTACATTAGCAGTATCTATTTATAATAATTAAAATATTGATTAGTTGTTACTAAAAATATTAAATTGATCAAAAACTTAAACAAATCCTTTTATTTTTCTACACCTTATCCATATCGACTACTTCTGAACTATTGTATGATGGTAATTGGTTAGTGATTAGGCTAGAATCGTGTGATTTTAGGTACGATTCTTGCAATAGTAAGATGTTTTTAGAATAGAAAATTATAAGTAACAACATAGAGGTTTGACACTATATAAAAAGGTAAAATTTAAACCAATGTGTTAAATATGTTTTCTTTATTTCCTTGCATGATTTCCTATAAAATCCACAAAGGTGAATCAATTATAATAATAAAGCTTTCGTTAAGGAGGTCGAGACGAACACCATCTCCTTTAAATCATTCCAAGAAATAACTGGCATAGGCTTATACTTCTGCCGCAGTAAAGCGCATTTTACACTTTCGAGGAAAACGCGATCAAAGTTGAAGTTTGTTTGAAGTTACCATAAAATGTTTCAAAAAATATCTCTTTCTTTAATAGAGATAAAAACGGATTTTTGATTCTTATATTATTTGAATGTCAGCAGGTTCATTCAGCATCACAAATATATAAAAAAATCATTGCCAGCAGGTTAACGGTGAGACGGTGGTTGTTCAAAATTGATAATATACTTATATATAAAAATAATGATGTGATGCTGAAGCCAATTTTTGTCACATAAGAAAACTCCTTAACGCTCAGTAGCAGTACATTCATGTCAATATACTCAATATCGCTTACACACGTGCTAGGCAGCCACGGCTAAAGATACCAGTATTGTCGTATTGATGTTCTTTCAAGTTTACGACCATCTTAATCCTTAGTAAAGAAAGTCGATGCAAGTGCATTAATTTCGATATATAGTTCAGTACATCTCCAAAGTTGTCTCTCGATAAACGATGTCTTATTTTGAAATTTATGCGCGCGCATTTATTTATACAAGTGTCCGATAGGGCTGCCTAATGTTCCTCATTCCTTAGCTACATATAGACATTGTATTGTCTTTAAATCCTTTGAGATTGGATAGAAGTTATGATTGTCTGAGAATTTTCCTGTCTTAGCTCTGGACGGATAACTAACATGTTTTTTTACTCTTCTTTCAGTGTGTGTTAAAGTGTTAATGGTATGCAAAGACAGAAATTGAAGTTATTACAATTATTATCTAGGTTTTCTTGATATGTTAACTGTTAAGCTATAAAATTCATAAATATCAAAACTAAAGAAATGGCAACCCTATACGCATCGCCATTTTGTTTTATTACAAACGCAACCGTTGTAGTTTTGATAGCGTGCAATTTTCTGAAACAGCTTTATTTTCTAGCGGAACGGCATTCAACATTAAAATGAACCTTGACTTAACAACTTACGATGTATTTTTGTTTGTCATTTTGTCTCGAAAGTGAAAATCCGTTGAGTGTTGGTGGTCGGGCTCGCCCCGAGGTGTATTCCCACGAGTATCGGGCCCACTGGAAAATTTATGCTTATGAACTGAGAAATCTGTCATAAGAGATACATACCAAGAGGCTGAACCTGAAATACCGTAAATAATTTTCATGCAAAAAGACTGTGTGTGAATTTCGAATTGTTGTTAATACAGAGGCACTTTAAAAATAGTTACATCCTCTTAAGAGGATAGTTTTTGAGAGCACTCTCTATACAAATGGAGTAGATACTTCTGACTTCCTCGGTAAGGTCACTAATACGATCCCTGGGACGGGCAAAAGTGTTTTTTGGATTTTTTCTGTAAGCAATTTTTAAGCAGCAGCACGGAGTCTGGAATTGTGCCCAGTAGATGTCGAGGCTCACCCCCTATCCCATGGGATCTTAATATAACAGATGAAATGTGGGTGTTGTACACCTTCGGCACACTCCTCTGAGTAATGTAGGCGTGATGTTATGTTATGTTAATGACACCCCCACGCCAGAACACAAGTAAGAGCGCTAACAGCTTGCTCATAAATGCTTCACGAATGTCGAAATTTTATTCTATTTTTTTATTTTATGAGATCTTATTTACATTACAATCTAGCCTATCAAGACTAATAAGTAATATTATTTTAACCTAAATTGCTACGTAATAATAGTCTGTAATAATGTGTCCTATATAATCCCATGGTAATGAAAAAATAGTAAGTCCATGTTATAAAAAAATATGTTAGCTCAATTTGCGTAAAAAACCTCCGTCCGTCATAAAAACCCGTCAACTACACAATAATAATTATATTTCTTATCGATATATATTATTGAATTTGGTTTCACACGTTCAATAAAATATTTCTTTTAGTTTTACATTCAATATGTTAACACTTACACTCACACGATGTTTGAGTGTTTTTCTAGTTATGTTCTTTATGTGCCCAAAGGGTGAGTATTTTGTAATTATATTTCAAAAAAATAACTCTCTTTTTTACCAATAATTCGTAATTACACCTGCTAAGGCCTATTGTAATTACACCTGCTGTCTCGATCTCTTTGTCTCATTTAATGTTTGAACCAGATAAAGAGATCGAGAACCTAGATATTTTGCCTATGCGGCTGAAATACAAAAAAAATAAACAGTTATCGTGGGCATTTATATCGGTCGCGTTGAATAAAAATGACATTTCGACCATTTTGACAAAATTTTTATTTAAAATAATAATATATATCAAAATTGTTGGGGATTCATGATTGTCATCTTTATTAAATAGGGCTCAGGTTGACTGTTCTTATCACTTATTCAATTCAATCATTTATTTATCAAATTACACAGATTCATACATACAGTTATTATTAAATTAAAATTATTATCATCATTAGTCACTTATTAACTAGTGCATGAAAGGAGCCTCCTCGAGTGACGTACACAACGACTCCCTACGTCCGGCGCCTGGGCAATTCGCGAGTTCTTCAAAGCGAATTGGCTAATCCTTTCACCACGATGGCAAGTCAAAATAAAACTTGACTCAGCCATCGACACGACGAAGAAGAACTAGTATAAAATTACAAATTATAATTATGTATTCTATTATTCATTATTCAATCAATATTTAATCAATATGTCATTTTCATTCTTAGAAAACTCCTAGCATTTTGTCATAAACATAACATAAATCCAGGCGTACAATACCTAAAAGGGGGTTTTATAGTCGTATAGCACCGACACTTCACCTGTAATGTTTAGGTCCCATGTGATAGGGAAAGCTTATCGCCATCTACCTGGCACTATTGCAAACTCCGTGCTACTGATATGTTTGTTCAATAAAAATATTCTGACACGAACAGTTGACCGATTTCAACCTACTATACTGCGTCCAAGATAAGTAAATACTTATGAAGTTTTGCGATTAGAAACGAATTTATTAGGAAGAATAGTAGCTTTATAGGGACACTAATGTAGCCCTTAACTTATATATTGAAACATTATTGTGATGGTGAAGCAAATAACTTGTAAGCATATTTCTTTTAAAGAGAGTTTGCTCATTTCATTACAATTATTTATACCTATATACTTCATATGCAATGCAATACTTTTAAGTTCTAAAAATATGCTATGTATATGAATATAATACTGTAATGTAGTAGGTAACTACTTCATCTTTTGTTTGAAGACTCGCATTTTTTTAAGTTCTTTTTATAATACTTATTATCAGGTACTCACCATAGTGCATCTATTGGGCAAAGATATTTTCGCGCCATGGGAGCTCGTCCGCATCCCAAATTCGGACGTGCTTTTAAGTCTATGGGCATGTATGAGAGGAAACCCTTAAAATTGTTATATGATAAGGAAAATGCATCACCAATCTTCAACGCCTCTAATACTAGCACTGTAATATATTCAAACAAACCTAAAAGATGGTCAACTTTCGAAGGAGTATCCAAGAGACCTTTAAAATTGGTGAAATATTATACTTACGACAACAAAAATCATAAAAGGGTGACAACCTTAGACGCCTTCTTTGAATATAAACCATTCTCTTATAAGAAGATTTCTAGTCATCTTGCTAAATCAGATCATAAGGGCTCCAAAACTGTTGGAATGTCGGTGTATTATGATCCCGTCGATAAAAGGTTCAAATATGGATTCAATAACAAACCTGTTGGCAGCAAACTTGATGGATCTTCGAAATTGGAATTTAAACCTAGGATTGTACCATTATCGAAAGAAAATACTTTAAGTCAAAATGAGTCTGAAGTATCTAAAGAATCTGGTGGAGTTACCACTGAACCCAAATTCCCAAAACCTTTATTTTTGATTATTCCAACTAAAGCCCCATTTAATTTGTGGGACATGTTACCTGAATATCAGGGAGCAGAAGTACCTGATATCGAAGGTGACAGCAAAATACCTCTAAAGCTGATCCAAGGATTAGAACTTCTATCATCTGCTGAAAAAGACACCCGGATGGAGTCAGGGTTTGATCTTAACCCTACGGAAATGGAAAAGTTCAAGATTTGGGAAAATGCAGAGGTGCCATATTATATTGATGTTGTTTCTTTCAAAGGTGAGTAAACATCATTGCAGATTAAGTAATTACTTACCCATAGGCCTAGTTGCCTAACATAACTATAATAAATTCGAGTGCACGGTTGGCGTGGTGGTTATAGCGGTCGCCTCGCCGCTTTCAACTGCGCTGGTGTTGTGGGTTCGATCTCCCCACACGGGAAGATTTGTTCTGACTCTGGGTGTGCTCTGTGTATGTGAAATGTATGTTTGTGCCTAGGCGACCCAGGAATTATTCCTAGTCGTTTTTTTAAAAAGAGAAGAAAAAAAAAATATTAAGCTTTAAGTATTAGTTATCTATAGACGTGGTAGTATGATAATAAGATGATTTAGCAACCTATCTTTAAGATATGTAAATGTTCATAGACTGTGCTATCACTTACCCGTATTAAAAAAATGCAATTTAGGCGTGAACGACTTCAAAGGATAAATCATTACTGCTAAATATAGTTTATATTTGTCGCTCACCCAGATGAATTTTACTGTCACTCAATTTTTCTTTTATCAAGGGCAGGTCGCACACTGACAAAAAATTGCAGGCAATAAAAAAAAACCATTACTTGTGTAAAAAACCATTTTTTACTCTGTCTAATGAGCTCTAAAATATTATAATAAGACAGGTGTTAATGAAGTTCATATTTTTTGTATTTACTTTCTTTCTACTATGGTTCATGTGATACACGCTGACTAAACGGAAGACAAAAGAAGATCACATTTTAGTAAAAGGGTCCGTTACAGATTTTTCCGTTTTAATAATTTATCTTTGATTATTTTTATAGCATTTAGCTATGCTTAGCAAATTATACTAAGAAACGGTAGAAAAAGATATGGGACCGGCAGGATTTGAACCTGCGACCTTTTTGCACACTGGGCAGCCGCTCTTAGCCATCCAGCTACGGTCGCCTCTTACTGGCACCCTAAATTTCTCAACTGTATAAGCTGTGGCTAAGAGCGGCTGCCCGGTGTGCAGAAAGGTCGCAGGTTCAAATCCTGCCGGTCCCATACCTTTTTAACTGTTTCTTAGTTTAATAATTTATGTCGAAACAATTGGACTAGGGAAGACTCGAAACCACGACCTTGAGATATAGTTCAGTTATTCTCCCACTTAAGGGACCAGTCCTTGTACCTCCCCGTCCCGTATAATCCCGTAAATGTCTCAACGGTTTCTACGTAAAATTTGCTAAGCATAAGTTAGTACCATAAAAAATAAATCAATTATGATTGATATCTCCTTACAGACAAGGTTCTTCGAGACCAAATCCGGACGATGCTCAGTGAAGTGAATTCCCTCACCAGGTTGAATTTCGTGGAGCTGCCGCGGCCACCTGCAGATGACGACACCCGATGGGTTCTGTTTGTCAACCGCATTGGACAACTCACTTGTTCTGACCATTCAATCCACAATTTGAATACGACAGGAGTACAGGTATGAACAATAGTTTTTGACACTTAAAAATAAAGCGAAAAGGAAAAGCACCATTTCTTTATGGGAAATGGTCCCACCCTGCACTAGGGTAGGATAATTCGTTGGATAGATATTTTTGAGCAAAATACAAATTACTATGGTGAATGATACTCCGTTCGGAGAAATTCATTTCAGAAATTCAGTCATTTCTTCATCAATATAATATTCTAGTAATCTGCTGTACTTTCTCAGGAGCCTAAGGTTAAGAAAAAGTCAAAAATATCGATCGAAATATATATTGATTATATATTATAAAGTCTATTTGGCGTCAATTATGACGTCATTCCGAAATAAAACTGGTCCTACAAAGCTCTCATGTCTGTCTGTATCAATACAAATCGGCGTACGATGCCTAATCAATTTGAAATAACGTTATATTCTGTATGACAAAAATATTTTTAAGTTAGGCATAACTTAATCATATTTTTGTCGATGTACCTAACACGCGAGCAGAGCCGAGGGCAAAAGTACGCATTAAAACTGAAGAGTATAATTGTTTGAACAGCCTTATCTCCGGCACTATTAGTCGGATTTTGTATAATTCCTTTTGCGTGCGCTACCAAAAGAAGTAGCTACCCACAATCAAATTTTCAGTCACTTATTTCTTAAAATCGTTATTCTTAAATGATTTGATGAATTAAAACTTAAAGTAATCGATAATAAGTGCATTATTTTATATTAGGGATGTTTTAAATGTGAAAAATGTGAAATGTATAGAAATTTGTAAATTTTCAAGCGTTCAGCTACTTTTGTTGCTGACTGTACCATGCGGGTGGAGTCACGCGGGTGGAGAGAACATAGATAGTAATAAACACAAGCTTTTTATATATTTACGAACAATATTAATACCTACTTTATTATATTTGTGATGGATAATAAATCTTATTTTAGCAACATAGTCTAATATTTTTTTCTTTTTATGCCCTAGCGAGTTGTCTTAGGGTATGAATGCATGAGCACAGGCCGCGAGTTAGCTGAAGCTGTATTGGCCATAGCTGGAGTACCTCCTCAACATAATTCACCAGATCGAGACCAGTATATTAAGGTCAATATGGAAAATGTTATACCAGGTATGTTAAGCTTAGCTAAATTATAATGTTTATATTTTCGTGTTCTTTTTCGAACTCAATATTAAAGTTTTTATTTATTAATTGTTATTTATATTGTACAATAGGTACAAAATTATTTAATTTATTTTATTAAGATAATAAGACCCACAGCAGCATTGAGACTGATTTCTATACTTTTTTTTAGGAAAGGAATACTTATTTGAAAAACTAGATGACAAAGATTGGTTGTTCCATAATACTGGATATGACTATGAGAGTGCTGGGCATTTTGACACCCATAAACATTCTGTAAACGGCAAGGCTACTATTGAATTTAGGGTATGTCTTACGTTCTCACTGTTCAATGCGTTGTTAAAGAATATTTTCGAATTTTGAATTAAAATTATGATTTCTCTTGTATCTTTTGAAATGATAGAATCAATCTTGAAAACCAAAATTAATAACACAGCTAGCTTTGATTTTATGAATTTGGTATCATTTTAACCAAGGCAAATTATAGCTTAGGTATAATTGGTGTGATTTAGTTGTATCTGTTGTCACCAAATCTTAGCATTGCTCATTACTGATGTGGTCATAGTGGTTGCTCTTGAAGACATAGCCAGGTAAAATAACCATATCGTTTCACATAACTTAATTTTTTAGCCTCCGCATTCACAAAGTGCTGTCCGTGAACAACGTGGCTTAAGTAACAATGATATTTGGAAAATAAGTATGCTCTATAACTTTATATCCACTAAAAATAAAGGTAAAGAACCAGCATGCAGCAAACTGTTTTCTCCAGGAGAAAACCTTAATAACGTTAGGGATCCATTTCAGAAAAAGAGTATCCCCCGACCAAAATCTAATAAATACCTTGGCATTTTGAGTAAAGAAAAAAATCATAAGGACGCAGAAGTTGAAGTAGAAGAATATAGCGGCCCTGATGGTCCAGATGATGATGATGAAGATGGATCTGATAATAGTAATGATGAATCAAGAATATTGCCATGCACAGGCACAGAACCATGCGACAACATTACAAGTAGAGAACAGTATGATGAAACAAGTAATTTGGAAGATAACGCAGAGTATGAGGATAACGGTATTCTTGATGATGAAGGTTTTAATTATGATGATAATACAGAAGATAAATCAGGCAAAAAGAAACTACTAAGTGGTAAGCAGAAATGGAAACGAACGCCGCGACCTAATGCAAAGCCTACAATGCCTGATCCTCTTGAATATTTATCTGATTACGATACAGGCAACGAATTATACGAAAGAAGTCCTACGAAAAAAACTAGGGGATCCGAAGTCCACAAACAGGGGGTCAGGATGGCTTCTTAAAAATCATACTTGATATTATTTTAATATTAAACATTTATTATTCATCTATCACATTATAGGCATGTTTGTATGTTTCGTTTCACGTAGCAAGTTTCACATATTACTTCGCAACACCATTTAAACTGGCAATTACAATTCTCAGTGTCTCTGACCGAGGTTTCCTTGTAACCTCTTCTACAGCAAAGCTGATCACAACTGTCGGTACCAGCTGAGCTGACATTGCACTGTCGACCCTGCGTCCCGAGAGATCCAGTCTTCATGTTAGGCGAGCACGAATCCGGTGATTCCTCGGAGTAGATGATATCTTTCTTGCCAGGTTTCTTGATACTTGGGCTTTCTGGCATGAAACTGTCACCGTCGTTGCTGGCAATCACCTGACAAAATAGGAGATCGTTAATATCGAAGCTTAGCCTTAAATCTTTTTTTGCCCTTGTTACACATAGTGTCACCCACGGAATTGTGTTACATATGTTTACTTGTGAATAAATAAACACATGGATATCAGTGCAAGCTCACCTTTGCTGCGCCTTCAAATCTATCACGGAGTTTATCTCCGACCTCCCTGAAGGTGGGCATTCGCCACCAGCAGGTCCTTAAAGTACAAGAGCCGGAAAGCCCATGGCACTTACATTCTATCTTCATACTATTCTTGATTGCCTAGAATAAAAAAAAAACAATAAAGAAATGCAATGTAATAAGTTCTTATTGTTATTTCATTTAAGTGGTTCCACTATTTTATTTATACATTAGTTTCTCCTTTAGCGTAACTCCATTGATATATTATTTTATAGAAATGATAAATGTTTTTCCACAACAGGTAATGTTTAATTGATTTTGGTATCTACTACATAATACAATTAACTCAAATAGCACATTATATTATTATATGGAACTTGTTTTTCTAATAAACCTAGTGTCTTCTTAGCAACAAAACTCACAGAAACTTTTTGGCAAGTTACTTTTGAGACGTTTATGGCAGTTACTGCATGTCGAAATCGACTTGCTTTTTGAAAATGTAATTGCAATTGAACACTTGGCTTAAGATTTATTAAATTTAATAGTTTGGTCATCCAAGATAGAATCTTACTAACCAACCTCCCAGCATTATGGTTATGGAGTTTGATCAAGGTTTTTATGTCACTTCTCTTCCTGTATCTGCTGTCCATGAATTCCCTGGACTTCTTGAGACCAAAACGTACGTTGTCGCTGCACCCCCCCCACTGCCACCTCTCCGTGGGCACCTGAGAGGGAGGTAGCGATACTGATTCACGTCCGCGACGTGGCTTAGGTGCTCCCTAGGACAAAAAAAAATAAGATAACTAATATGATTTAGTAATAAGAATTGTACAGAAACAGTCTAAGCCTTATTTACCGGATTAAACTTCAACTCTGTTACAACAAATGTTTTAAATAAATTTTCCATCCATTCAAATAAATAAAATTTGCAATAAAAATATAAAAAGCTATTTAAAGATCCATTAGAATGGAAATGAAATCCGCTGTATTATTTCATAATGCTGGCTCCAAGTTACATACTTTTCGCAGGCTTTAGAATTTTATCAGTAATCAGTATCGTTTCTGACTGCCTCGTGATAATCTAGTAACTCTAGTGCTTAGCGTTTGTAACTGAATATGCTCACCGTGAGGTCATGGTTTGGATTCGCGGGTCAAGCAAAAGTTTTTTTTGGTTTATTTTTCGTGAGAAACTTCTCAGTAGCAGAGCGTAGTGTGGAACTATGCCCTGTAGATGGCGATATGCTAACCGCCTTTGACATGGGACCTACAAATTACTAGTGAAATTTGGGTTGGTAGATTCTGCCAAACCCTACAGGCGTAATGTTGTTACAGTACCTTTTCACATGAGCATTCCAGCAGAGATCCCGCCGTGCACGCCCTGGTGATGGAGTAGGTGACTCCTGCCGCCGTGATTGCGTTCACGAAACCCGTTTCACGAGTGTCTGTGAACAAAAAACTTACTTTTAGAAACTAACATACTGTAGGTAGCCCAATGATTTTTTACTTTTTAACAATTTATATATTTGGAAGGTGATGAAATTATTTTTTTTAAAAGACGTTAAGGGCAAATATATTTTGAATCCTTGATGATTAGTTACACCAGTTTATAAAGAGCAGTCGCTTGATAGACACTAGCGATAAAACAATAACACTATAATGTATTTTACACTTGTTTCGTTCTAGTTGGCACTGACATTATGTGTCAATGAGTACTGAAGCATAAATAAGCAGCGATAGCAGCGTGGGAGACCGTAGGCCTGCTAAGTTAAAGGTCTCAGGTTCAAACCCACGGCACACACCTCTGTCAATAAATCGTTAAGATTCGTCTTTTCGAAGATATGCGTGTATTTGACATATAAATTACCGCTTGCTAAGTTGAAGCTAATATCGTGAGGCAACCTGCATACCTGAGAGTGCCTAAAAAGTGCTCGAGGGGGTGTGAAGGCTACCAATACTTGGCCAACGTGGTTGCTCATCATGAGAAGAGGCCCGAACCCAGCAGTGGGACATGTATTAGATACAGGACTGCTATTATAAATACTGAAAACCTTCGTTCTTCAACGTATTTTAGACCATAATGAAAACAAACAAACGAATAATAATCACAAACTTATCAACATGAACGATGCATGAATAAAGCAAACGCTTAACACAACAATACTGACTAGTTTGACGAGGATCGTTTTATCTTCATACTATTAGTCGCGGTCATAGAAACGAAACCATAAAACAGCAAAAGATACTGAAGTTGTTGACCCAAAAATCAATATTCACGCGAACCTCGTAATAAAAGTCGATGCTTCGTAAATTGAAGGTCTGATCCATAAAACATTTGAAGGTGGTATAGAGCAAAACAGTTTGAGGAGCTAAGTACAATGCCCAAATAAAGGGAGAAGAATGATTTGTTGTGTAGATTACGCCTAAAATTACTTAATTATATTTTATTACCGTAGTCTTTAGACATCGGGGACCGTTCAAGTACCTAAACGTATGCTGATTTTTAAGCAAGCCGCTTGTCAGCAAATATGTTTAGGTTTCCATTTTCTATTTCTTCCAAACGACTAAGTTGAGTACACGCTTAGTGTAGTGGACAAAGCGGTCGCCTCGTAGCATTGAACAGCGCTGGTGTTGCGGGTTCGATCCCGAATCTTTGTGTGTCTTTGTTCTGTCTCTGGGTGTGCTGTGTGTGTAAAATGTATGTTTGTGAACACCTCCGCGACACAGGAGTTTTTCCTAGGCCAGGCGACGGTTTATATCTATTATAAAAGAAAGTCGTGTTAGTTACACCATTTATAACTCAAGAACGGCTGAACCGATTTGGCTGAAAATTGGTGGGGAGGTAGCTTAGAACCGGGAGAAGGACATAGGATACTTTTAAAATATTTTTGAGGGACAAAATTTTATCGAGGGCGAGCTGCGCGGGGCAGCTAGTAAAAAATAAAAAGTAAGGAAAGCAAGGACAAGTTAAGTAATTCTTGAATGGTCCCTAGCGAGGCATCGACTATCCTCTGTGGGTTGTCGACCATTACCACTTACTATCAGGACCACACGTCCGTTTGTACTGACTGTAAAGCTCACTGATAATAAAAAGTTATTTTACCAACAGATAGGTTAATACTAGTATTAATAATAGTTAATACTCCATCTCTTTTATGTCTCCCATTCTATATCTTCCTTCTTATTGCTCTTTATATTTTTTGCTGCTGCCTTAAATCGATCTATTGTACTATTTACTTGAATAGCTATATATCTTTATTGTATATAAATATATATATATATGTATGTATATATATGTGTGTGTGTACAATGTATATATTATACTGCTAATCGTATGTACTGTATATTATTTATATGTAAGTATTAATATACCCAAATCCGTTTACGCAATTATTTCTAGTGCACTAAAAAAAATAACTACCTATTTATAATTTCTTAAGCTCTCTTGTCCATCCAAAGGTTGCCTGTAAGAAATTGCTTTTATAGCGATAAGGCCGCCCATTGTACTATCTAAATGATGTACTATATGACACTGACTTTCTTATTTGTGTACAATAAAGAGTTATCTATCTATCTATCTATCTACTAGCAAAAAACACTAACATAAAAATATATTGCAAATCAAAATCTCGCATTGACTGTATGTCTCACGCTAACAGGCACTTGGCAATAACAATTAATGGCAGGTCAACCTGCTGAATGAATATTCAGTGCCATGAATATTGTGAAATCGCTGCGGCAGGCATCCATTGCATATTCTCAGTACATCAAGACGTGTACTAGCTTTTTGTACTGACACACAATAGGTTATTGGGATTGGATTGACTTTGTGATGAAGTTTGAATACAAATCATTCTTGTGCGTAAAACGTTATTGGCAATTTATTGTAAACGCATTGATGGGTAGAGAGATCCAAGCTATGCCTATAGTTCAAGAAACATATGCGTGAATTGCCTGGTATAAATGCAAATGAACCTAGAAAGCTGATTTTGGATGGCTAATAGATATATTGTAGAGGAAGCTTTAAAGAACATATATATTTTATATTTGATATATTTTATTTTTATTTTTTATTAACTTTTACCGCCAAGTTGAAAAAGATAGTTACAATTGTGGTTTTCTCGATTTATCTCTTCTTTCCACAATTTTACAAAAAAATATTTGTATAGAGGTTGTATGAGGTTTAAAACGTTTGTTAAATACCATAAGTTTTCACTTACCGTCATTCAAGGTGGCAATATCAGAAAAAATGTAAAAAAGGTAAATAATCAAAATGTTGTTTTTTTTTGTTCTTCTCCTTATTAGTGATTTGTATTTATACGCAGAGCATAGAAATATAACGTATTAATTGACTTGAAAATTTCGTCATAAATTATGTTTAAAATTCACAAGGGAACTTACTGGCCTAAGTTAACTGAAAATAATACAAACTTTGATCTCTAATTTTCTCATTTTTTGAATGACGATAGGTGAACATTTTTGGTATTTAATAATAAAACGTAACCAAGTCTACATAATGTCCATACACATCTTTATTGTTAAATAACAGGGATCCGAGATAAATAAACAAAACTAAAATGTTAACCACATTTTCCAATATGGCGGCGAAAGTTAATAGGAAATTGAGGTCGAAAGGTTTATGTATGCTTTTTAGGCTTCCTCTACAACATATCCAAAAATCAGCTTTCTGAGATCATTTTCATTTACAAATCGTTTAATACATAATTTGTCTATATTGTTTGATATATTTTTTTCTGTAGGGGGAGCTTTCTATAATCTCGTGGGAAGAAGTAATTCTGTTTTACCTATTTTTATTCCTAGATGAACTATCTGATGTTATTTCTGTTTTATTTTATGTGTATAAAAATGTTTATTATCTTTTGAAAGTGTATTCAAATAATATTAGCTAAAAAATTGCATGCTGTAATTTACAGTGAAACATGTTAGACAATTTACCATGTAAGATCATTATGTAACCATGTTTTCGCAAATAAATATATTGATTGATATATTGATTGATTGATTGATTGATATATTTGGTGCATGCCATCTTTTTTTTTTCTTTTATCCTCAGGTAGACTACACCCCGAAAAGCTACATACAGGGTGTATTTTTGAAACGGGGCAGTAAGGGCAAGTACCTTAACCGTTGCAGTTACAGCAAAACGTTCTTAAAAGATCTTCCCTAACTTTTTGGGACATTTTGAACTGCATTCACAGATTTTGTAAAAAACTTACAGTTAGCAAAAAAAATGCAAAAAGTTCAATTTTTTTTTTTTTATGCCAATCGATTCTATTTCATGTGGGGATCAAAAAACTCTATGGGACCATTTTAGCTTTCAGTACTAGAAAAGTCAGAAATCGCCAAAAACGTTTCCCATACATTTCGGCAACAGAAACGAATTTCTACGATGGTCTAACTTTTTGTTATGGCCTGGAAGTGGGTAGAATTGACTGTAAAGTAAATAAAAAGAATTTTTACCCTCAAATTTCGAATTTGATTCGAAAATCTGTCGGAATTGCGAAAAGTTCATTTTCAACAAGATGGTGCTCCGCCACATAACAGTCACCTTTCACGTTCCAATTTGAGCCGCCTATTCGGTACACAGTACACATGGTCCAACACAGTGGCCACCTCGTAGCCCCGATCTAACACCACTTGATTTTTTTTTATGGGGCTTCGTGAAAAACGAGTTGTATAAGACGACGTACGCCAGTGTTCAAGAGCTCAAGGATGCATTAATGACCATTTTACGTAATATTCATCCCAGAACATTATTAGCCGCCATTCGTTCAGTGCAAAAAAGGATAGACTTATGTATTCGTGAAAATGGAAATCATTTTAGCAATTTATTTCATAAACCAATTTCTTAAATGTTTAAATGTTTTTTTTTATTTAAAAAAAGTACAAAATTTTACCTGACCTATGAGTTTCGAGTTGATTTATCATATTTCCGTACGAAATGTATGGGAAACGTTTTTGGCGATTTCTGTCTTTTCTAGTACTGAAAGCTAAAATGGTCCCATAGAGTTTTTTGATCCCCACATGAAATAGAATCGATTGGCATAAAAAAAAAATTTTGAACTTTTTGCATTTTTTTTGCTAACTGTAAGTTTTTTACAAAATCTGTGAATGCAGTTCAAAATGTCCCAAAAAGTTAGGGAAGATCTTTTAAAAACGTTTTGCTGTAACTGCAACGGTTAAGGTACTTGCCCTTACTGCCCCGTTTCAAAAATACACCCTGTATATGGTATAAAAATCACATCAGCCTTTTCAACCAGTTGAATATAATAATAAAATTGCAGTTTGATGTCATCCATCAGTCAATCATTCAGATGCAATTGTTGCTCCTCGACGTGGTACACCGGCCACGATAATTGCAGTGCAGCGCAATAGACAGCTATTAGCCATTATGAACCTGGCACTTTGTATAGCCGGCTATAGCCTATTATGTTAGACGGTATTGTCATTGCCGTTTGATGAGATGATTTCAGATTTGAATGCTCTATTGAGATCGATTTGGATTCATAGTGCTGTTGGTTATCTAGTTTGTAATTATGTTGTTTGTATGACACATTAGTGTAATGAAGCTTTTTTTTTTTTTTTAATGTTTGCACTGCCGCACAAAAATTCTTTCTTCTCCGACAAATTTACTCGGAGATTTTATGCTAGCTGTACTTTTATCGTTTTTTATTTCATTTTTATGCGACTATACTCTGGGTCTGGTGTCAACGTATACAATAGTGTATACGCTGAAGGGGTAAGGTAAGGTGGAGTGGTTGGGATAATAACTTAAAGATATTTCTACTTTTCTATTCTATTCTATACTTTTAATTTTTTTTCCTTATTATTATTTTTTTATTTCCTTCTTTTTTTTTTCTTTGTTTTTTTTTATTTTTTACAGGTGTTTACAGATACTTATAATCTATCATCTAATTTTGTTAACATTATGTTTTTCATGGTATTTACAGTATATTAATAATATATAATATATGCAATATCATTTCTTATTTATTCCTAAGTATTACATTGTTTGCAACTTTTTGTGCGTATTCTATAAAAAATATTTCTTAACATTTTTTGTTACTTATTAAATCTTTTAAATTTTTACAGGTAATTTTGTCTCCCATTTTGGCCTCCACGTCGTAGGTATCTATCTATGGAGTGGACGGGGCATTCAGCGAGGATGTGAGTAATGGTTTCCAGCATATCAGGTTCACATATACACGATGGGCTCCCCTTGCACTTAAACCAGTGTAAGTACTCTGAGAACCCACCGTGACCCGTAAAAATCTGAGTTAGTGTGCCATTTAGTCTAAAGTGTAATGAAGTTAGCACATGGCTGGGGACCAAAAAATACTTAGTTATTTAGGTAGATAGATAGATAGATAGAGTAATCTTTATTGTACACCAATATTAACAAAGAAATTTATGCTGTAGATAAATGCACTTAAAAATTATGTTGCACAATGGGCGGCCTTATCGCTAAAAGCAATTTCTTACAGGCAACCTTAGGATGGACAAGTAAGTAATGAGCAAAGTTATGGGCAGT
Organism: Hypena proboscidalis; assembly: GCA_905147285.1. Lineage (NCBI taxonomy): Eukaryota > Metazoa > Arthropoda > Insecta > Lepidoptera > Erebidae > Hypena > Hypena proboscidalis. The sequence continues at coordinate 18,121,007 of LR990130.1, read as the reverse complement.
CGTTGGTGCGTTAATTAAAGAAAAAAGAAAAGCAAAATACAGTAAAAAGAAACGTCATGATAATGACAATGGAGATTTTAAATATAAATAATACAGAAATTAAACTACGTATAGTGTCTTAAACCTAAAATTATTTATAATAAACTAATATACCTTATTAAATATATTATATAATACTAAATATATTATCTACTTATATATACCTAAATATATAAAATATATACTACATATATACATAATAATATAAATATTATCTAATATTCAGGACACAATATTACTAAATATCAAGGTAGGTAATGTTGCTAATGTTAGTGATTGCTAGGCAGGAAAAGACTAGCCAAAGGAAGGTATAGCTCCACTCAAGCTTGTTTGTAAGGATTCATTTACTTTGAATGGATCATCACTTCTCTCAAATTTTATTAGCTGTGTCACCTAAAGCTAGTACTAATTCCCAAGATTTCAATATAGAAATGTATATTCATCGGTATCCACCTGATTTCTCCGCTAGGTTTCAGTTCGGCGATAGTATTGTGGCATTCATTAAGTTCAGATTAGATAACCGCGGTGCTCGCGCAATGCGGTGCAGTTGACAGCAGATCGGCATCGGCCGCGCCTATCGATCCCATGCTAATTGGGGCCAGTGCGGACGAGCCGTATCGTCTTGCATTCCCGCCGTCCCGCCACCCGTCCCCAGAGATACAGCAAAATTTATTGCACCAACAATTTATATAATTGACGTGCGACAAAAAAGCGAGAGTGCACACCCATCCGATGCAGAATTCAACCCGTAATTACGCCCCGTCACTCCTGTCCGCGCTTGATTTTCATAGGCATTTTCCATTAAATTTCGCCGGACCGCGCCAAGGATGCGTCCTCTGGAATTATGAGAGGAATGTCAATTTCGAAATATTTCGCTAGTCGTTTAGCGGAAGGTAAAAAAGTGGCGTCGCGGCGGTGCGGGGTCGCGAGGGGTCCGGAACGGCCGCTGCATGGGAACTGGTCTGCACCGCGCGGATGCCGTGGACGCCACGGTTTTTCTACAACGCGCGCTGCGCTGTCGATAGGGCAGCGCGGTCGCGACACTCGCTCGTCATTATAAATCCGTGGCGGTGAGCTCAGAGCCGCGCATTCCACGCGCACCGCCCGCGTTATGCGCTGTAATTATCACAAAACGCGGCTCCGACTCGCAAATATGTCGTTGGGAACGGGGGACATGACATTCTCATCACCAAACGCTGCCTTTTTTCGAACGTCTCCGGCTTCAAAATATGTCCAGTACCGAACCACTCCCACGACGTCCATCGCCGATTATATTCGGGTGCCTCGCGACTTGGCTTTTTGCGTTCTCTGCCACGAGCGCCCGCGGAATGTCGGTATTTGTGTCCACTGAATAATTCAGTGAAATTGTCGATCGATCAATAAAACCGATGGAATCAAATTGATTCACACTTGAAAGTTGTATGGCTTCAATATCGCGAGTGTTTTTGCAACTTCAAAATACTTGGAAGTCGTTCCGCCATTCACATCGAGTCAATCAGTCGCACGTGCGGACTGCTCATGATAATGCTGCAATGAGTTTTCTGGTACTGGATAATTGAGAGCGATCTTTGTATAAACGCAGTCTAACTAAAGATACAAGTGCACAACCAGTTCTTGTAGGAAATGTGTAATTAATATGAGTTGGAACTTGTTTTAGTCGTTACATAGGATCTTTTTGCTAGTTAGCTCTCCATAGATCACTAATAGCTGTCAGAGCTGTCAATGCTTAAATATTGTGATTTACTAGATTTTCTTCAATCTCGTCACCACAATATGTCTTTTTACAAATAAAATATATAAATTAAACATACCAAAATCAACATTATCAAGATATCTGATATTAACAACTTGTTATGAATTAAGTACAATGGATTCTAAAATAGATGCCGTGATGGCATTGCATTACATTACATGTGGCATGGTTCTTTATAGTGCTATCACTGATAGTGCTTCGATCGAAGTATCAACAGGTTCTGAAGAAAATAAAGACGAGAATGTTCAAAATACAAGCGAGTCAAACAATAAAACGACAGATAATGAAACAAACATTGATGCATCTTTTAGCGAAAAAATAAACAAACCATTAAAGCAACAAAACGATACCGATACAAGCAATAATAATCTGATAGAAGAAAGTAGTCATAAAACTCATAGTGTAATTCTGGATGAGATTGACAAATTAGACAGAACAGACTCAAAATTACTTCACACGAATCAAACAAGTAATTCAGACCCCAAGGTGGATAGCATCAAAAAGAATGACATAAAAAGTTTTCCAGGAATACCTAAAAGTGCAATTGTTTTATGTGATAGTGCTGAACTAAAAATTGATGAAAAAACTACAGGAGATGGTAATAAAACAAATGAGGAAGTAGCTGCAGTCCAAATTAGTGACACAACTAATGAATCATCACTCATTCCGGAAGTTATAGATGAAACCAGCAGTAATGCGGATATTGGTATCAACTATGAAACAGGTGATGATAAGGATGAAGTAGTTAACGAAGAGAATACTACTGAACATACTTTTATCACAAATAAAACAGATTATGATGAAATCGATCGACAAGACACAGATACAGACAGTGAAGTAAATGATGAAATGGTTATTGATTTTTACGACTCATCAACTGATGAACTTGATTCATCGAGTGGAGAGAAAGAACCTATGGTTAATTAATAATTATTATTTTATTATACATACTCTGTTACAAACTATAATATCGTTTCTATTAATTTGATGCTGGAGCTAGAATTTTTTGTCCCAAAACATGTTATCTAAATCAAAGGTAGTGAGTTATTGTTAATTTTCATCTTGTACCCTTGACACCACCGTGTTGCACCACTAGTTTGTTAAAACAGATAATTACTTCTACGACAAAATAGCATATAGTCGGGTTTTTAAAATAAATTGCAAATTACAACATTAATCACTGGTAATAAGAACATAAATTATGTTGATATAGAACATTGAATGCCTCGAGGTAACGTCAAATTGAGGAGATAACGCGTGGAAAGACGTCTCGAGATGATCTCGGACGCAGCCCATATGTGAAATTGCTGAGAATTTTGCAATTTTAATTTTATTTATAACGAGCCTGTTCAAGGTACGAGCTTGCAGCGTTAAAATTATTGTTTAAACTTTTTTCACGCTATATTCATCCTAAAATATTTGTTTTTATAATATAAATTGATATAAATAAAAATGTTCAAATAATTATTTTACTAAATATTTAAATCTGTTGTATTTAGTTAAAGTAACATGTCAAGCAAAAACTTATCCACAATAATAGAATAATTTTGAATTTAATCATTTTAGGATGAAGTACTTCGCTTAGTATGACTACTTCGGGTTCCCTGCTGGCTTAGCATACGAACATGACATAAGTCATGGATGAGAGATGGCTGAGAGTTTTTATCTCACGTTTAACTCATGCGCACAACGACCGTCACGTTTTCTATCTCACTTGTTATAACGTCAAAAGTAGAGACAACAAGTGCACTCCGACCTTCATCGAACCCATTTACCGAATTTTGACAAATAATATCGAGTTAATATGAGATATTACTCGTCGTCACTATTGTGCGACGAGATGATATGAGATAATTATTGAAGTTAATATTTTATTTAAAGCGATGTAAAACATTTATTTTGTAAATTGTGCGATCAAAAAACGTTCGTTCAGCGTTAAAGGATAATAGGTTATTGAACTCTAAAATATTATTATGTTGACTTCAAGCATGTTTGGGCGGTATATTCACAATTTTGCCTGCTACACGCTCAATCTAACTTGCTACTTGATAACAATGTAAATTAAAAAATACGAAAGTAAAAGTTTTATTTTATTATTGTGAATAATTATGAAAATAAATCATGATCATTAAATATAAAATAAAATAAGTATTTTCGTCATCTTAAGTGTGTTATTGCCACAGCGGACGGAGCGAACCCGTATGTTGTTGGCGTTCGTAGTGCAAACCTTTCTGCGAGGCGTTGATAGTAAATAAATAAATACTAGTCTTGCCTATGCATGCATAATGTGTTTACGCACATCCGGGCCGAGCCCGTTATCTCAATAGAGAATTTATATTAGATTTAAATATTACTTGCACTGTATTTTTTTTAGAAGGAATGCTTTAAAATGATTTCTATATAATTGATTTTAGCTTGTAACGTACTTTTCATTAAATAAACTGGCGGCGCGGCGAGGCGCGCGGCCGCGGGCGCGGTGAGCCTGTCGCGCAAGCACCACGTTCGTAAATGATCGGCTAGCTTCGGCGAAGTTCGATTTTCCTGCGCACACGACGGCAACGGCAGTCTACTGTTCGCCACCGTGCCGGGCACCCTCACGTCGCTTTACTTGTTGCGCTCTAATCAGCTGTTACAATTATCGTAATATTACTATTGTATTTTATTTAAATCGCAATAGACAGTTGTAATAAGTACTTCGTTTCATTGTTACTGGCCCATACACCTCTACAAAACAATAACTAATAGGTACGTAAAATGAGCCGAAAGTTGAACACGTATCACGTATATGTATGAAAAAATACAAGAAAATTTCATTTAAATGAAGTATCTCAAATCAGTAAATCTTACAACGACCGCCTGCATTTATAATTTTGTTTTCAAAACGTCAACAATTAATGAGATAAAATGAATGAATTTACCGTTACATATAAGTTTGTTCTAAGTAATGTAATTTGTTGTCACATGCCTATAAAATTTGAACTATGTTTCTTTTATGTTTTAAATTATTTAATGGTAAGTGTTACTTTTTCTAATAAATTGGCGTAAACCATCATTTGAATTATGACGGATAAAAATATATCGTGCGCAAATACAGTTTCATTTTTGAAACAGGAGTATAAACATGCTACAGTACTTTTGAATTATTTTATCACTTTAAGTCAAAAAGGTTTACATTTTATGTTATTCGTAACAACCTGTGAAAATTATACTTTTGAACGATACCGATAACCGTACCGGTTGGCAAAATAATATTCTGCTAAGGTCCGAATCGCTAACAATATCGCAATTAGTGCTTCTCACACGGCAGCTATAATGCAAAATGCGAAGATTAAACATATACATTTTAGCTGTAAACTTCTACGTAAAGATGTAATGAAATGTATAGAGATTCAAATATACATTTATACATCATAGCTAGACCACATAAAGCACAATGTAGAGATAAACGCGGGTATCATGCTATCTCTTTCATGTTATGAGAGATACATGATAAAACCGCGACAAAACCCATCTCACGCTCGTATGCTAAGCCAGCTGGACATTAAAATAAAAATAATTTTATATACCCTATGAATAGGATTGAAGAATATCTCTGAAATTTGAGATTACGCGTTGTTAGACTGGCATTTGGCTCGTAGGCAATGGCAAGTATTTATTAAAATAGATAGTATAATTAAAAGAAGTTATATAGTTTTTTTCCGTTGAAACGAACCAAGTTTTTCAACCGCTGCATCCCACTCCGGAGACCATGGCAGGAATCGGCCGGACGTTCCCGCTAGAAACTGATAAACTGAAACTCGCTCCCCGATACAGATCGCAGTCGCATTCGCTCAGTCCACTTTAAATTAACCGTTCACGCACTCCCGTTCAGGAATTTTAGATTTGAGTTGGATGCAGCCAAGATCGGGACACTTGCTCCTCGCAAGGGGTTAATAAACAGCTGATTATATTACGCGGACACGTTACGTGAATCATTTATTTGTATTACTTTTTATTTATCGCTTTTGACACTGCAACGTCTGATGCACTTGTAATTCTCTTTTGTTCACTTGTAAGGATAACCAATTAAGTGGAGAGAAGTAATATCGAATCGGCAAATCTTTTCAGCTTGTCATCACAACCGTTTTTATTAGATATGTAATTTTATAATAAGATAAAACGACCAAAAGCACTATACAACACTTGCCGGAATCTGTAGTTGGTCAGTCTTTAAGACATGGTCGTTGAAGATTTCTTTATTTTCATCGTATTTGTCTTATTTTTTTATTGGTTTTATGACATTACCATTGAATTCATCACTTTATTTACAGATAAGTTGGTTTTGAGGTGCTAATGGATATAGAATAAAACGTATGCATCCTTTGATAGATTTATTATTTCATACGTTGACATGTTTTTTAGTTCTTCTTCGAAAGTGTTTGTTGGGTCATTGTTGAAATGCTTTTGCGTTGAGTCATAATTAACTACAAAACATAAGTAATATACCTACTTATGTTTTGTAGTTAATTATGACTCAACTCATTGATTACATTAGAGAGCTTGACAACCTATGCTTTACATTTTTAAATACCGTTAACCACCGCTTAATTGTTTCCCATCAATATTAGATTGAAATAATCTGATTAATAATTGACGATGATGGACTATTTTACCATTAACATCCAAATTAGCTACAGTAGTGCATACTTATGTATAGTTATATTAATTTAAATGTACTGCTATTTTATCTGAGCATCCTTACATAACTGGCATCTCTTTAATAACTTACTATGACTTATAATGGTCTTTCTCGCTAAATTCCAGCACGTAACATCTTCACCCCCATTTCTTAGGCTGGAGTGAAACATGCGTCGCCCGGTGCGATGTTTCCTTAGCAAGACGTCAAGTATCGTATGTCGGGCGAACACAGGCGTTGCCGTCGTAAACATGTATGTCATACCCACTACCTACGTGTGCCAACCGCCTGCCGCTCGTAAAACGATCATAACAACCTTTATTACCATTTAGTACCTTACAAAGATGGGAAAGCAAGATAAACGCTGCAAATTGATTAGAGCACAGATTCGCTGCGATTTCACTTTTTAAATTCACTTGCTCTTTACTCTTTACTCATGTGAGCGGACAAAGTAAATCGTTCGGATAAAAAGACCGCGATAGCTAGTTTGAGCGCAGATCAGCTTAATGCGAAGACAATACATCGAGTTGTCACCGCGACCGCATCGGAATGTTTAAACGAACGCGACCATTTTATCTCATCTGATTAATTCAAATATTTAGCGCAATAAATACGGGTTGGCGGGGATGTCGGGGGGTTGGGACGGGGTGACGCGGCGGCTGTCGGCGTGACGGCGGACGGCGCATGCGAGCAATTGCGTCAGTGTCAGCTTGTCACCGGCTGGCCATTGTGGGCCCTGTGGCCGATATACGAGCGTGGCGCGCCCGCTGCGGCCGCGCACCTGATTTATCGACGTCCCGCGCCGGCCGAACCGCAAGACGCGGGACGCGCTGTCGCCGCCGAATAAAGCGCATTCTCACGCTACTGAACGCACGCGAACTCACCCGTCTCGTACCCCGTATTAAAATGGAACGATCGTTTCTCATTCCTTTCCCCCAGATATTTTACGTCGGGTAATACGATACGACACTGTCCGGCTCTTTCTGCAGTTTTCGCGGTCGTTTTTTCCCTGGGCCCGCTATTGTTCACTTGTCAATTTCTTTAGCTAATGCGAGTAAGCGTCTCATTATGCGGTGCGGTGCGTCCGCGACGCGCATTGCGTGTTGTGACAGCAACCACCCACCGGAAGGGGCCGAGCGTCATTCAACCGCGCACAAAACGCGAATACTTTATTCAACGACGTCCGATAGCTAATTTGAATGGATTGTGCCCGTTTAATGGGAATAATTAGCTCTGTTAATGCCCGCGCTGCTCGGAGCTGGACCGCCAACTCGGAGGAATATCTTTGTTAGATCGTGTGTGTGCTTCGTGCTGTTAACTTTTGTTCTACCAGTTAACGCTTAATTAACGCATTTATGGACAGTCTAGGTGGCGTTGCGTCACATTGTAGGACATTACTATTGCGGGGTATATGCAGGCGCACGCTTCGAGATCCTTGTCGTGTACGCAGACGACAGCGACAGTTCGCAATGGGTCGGCAGTCGGCGGGCGAAGCATCATCTCGTCATAGCCGTAAACGCATTTCTCACGGTGACGGGTGACATCCACGGACCTGAATACCGCCGCAACAAACGACTTCCCTCATTTTCCCCTCATTAAATCCGACCGAAAGAACACTTTACCACAAAGTTATCTCGAAAACGGTATTATAATTCCTTAAAAGTAACGTTTTGAAAAAAGTAAGTTATCGTGCGGTTCCCAGCGCCTATGTGTATAGGAGTGGGGTATTTCGTTTAATTTGGCAACGGGCGCTGGTGACAAGTGCGAGCTGTCAGACTGACGGACAGCTCCTCGTCGCTGTGGAAAAAATAAAGTGGCACAGCTCAGCATTAAGATATGAGAGAGACAGACTTATTTCTTGCTGGTGGGGTAAGAGAGAGAGTGGCGAATGACAAAAGGTTTGGTGCCTGTGAGTTCTTTGGTCCGTAGTGATGGGGTTGATTCTCGCGACAATTTCGTGCTTGAGACGTCGATTACTGCTCGCGAGGAGATGTTTGACTTTCAAATAACTATAGGCTATTGTTTATTCCTGGATAAGCAACAAGCTGTCGAGTGTATCGAACACTTATAAATATGTAGTTTAGCTTTATTTGGAAATACGCTGTCGTTTGTCAGACACATCGAGTCCTTAAATAAAATGGTAAGTGGGTTTTAGTTTATTGGTTTCTGAATGCTAAGTTTCAAAACAATGTAAGTATAATTGGTATTTTGCTTAACAGAATATTGATATTTATACGTATTCAATATATTAATAATGAAAGTGAAAGCTACGATAGTAGAAAAAAGGTGTTATTCAACTTTATTCGAATTTAGGGTTAACGAAAGGCGATTTATATTAGTAGAGACACTTCTTAAGTAACTCAACCAAATTATCCTGCACCTGCCCAAAATGCAGCGAAACTTTACGACTTATGATTATAAGTGCTGCGCTTAATCCAATAATCGATATCGATAAAACTAACGACACCCTGCGTACGCGCATAAGGGTACAGATTAGATACGAACTGGCCGGACTTACACTATAATTAAGAACATTTACGTGTTAGGGGCGCCAAATTTATCGCTGCATTTTTTGTCGATATGAAGTCATTCTCGAGTATTTATGTTGGGCTGTGGGTACGTGTGAGGTCTTAAAGGTTCAGTAGTCAGGTTATCGTGTATAATCTTTACGACTCTTCGGGGACTACTCGCTGCGACCTGTCCACACTTAATGGGCCCTTGAGATTAGTTCGTATGTGTATGTATGGCCCGATATTTTTGGGCTTTCAGAGCCCGTGTTTGTGGGTTTGTTTATAGCTTAATTAGGCTATTTTGTTTGAGTGGAAATCGTGGCGTCGCTCTAGCGAGATAAGGTGTCGCGGTATTTACGATTTTGTAGCCACTGCCGTTTTATGGAGCATGTTTTGATTGAATTTAGTGTTATCTGGATTGTGTACAGGTTGGATTTATTTGTGGTTTTATTGGGGAAAACAGTTGAGATTTCTTATTTTTTTTAGCCACATTATATAATAAAAACACAACTTCAATTATATGAATTCTGTTCGAGTCGGTCAAACTTTGTAATACCCTAATATTAAACACTCTTCGCCGCTTATCAATGCTGGATCTTATTATTATCAATCATAGCATCGTCTGCACGCAAAAATCTAACGGACAACATAATAACACCTTGATATGAATTAGAATTGGACCCAGAACGTCACCATCACCTCTGACACGCGTCAAATAGTCAGTCGAAGCATTAAGCAAAAATTTGAGCACCAAAAAACCATGACCACCCATAATAAGATAAGTAGAACTTGCTCTTCTGATACTTAGGTCTTACAAATAATATAATTATAAGTCTTCATATTAAAACTGACGTGAGTTTGTAACATTGTTCAAATTATGAAACACGGGTGTTACTCACGTAATGTTCAGTGCAAGACTGGCTGCGACTCAGGCGCGACGTATCGCACTCTCTTGAAAATGCCTAAAAGTGTAGGTGAAACCGCGGTCGACTAAATAGACCAACATTACGTGAGTAACACCCGTATTTCATAATTTGAATAATATAAGTCTTCTATTGCCATCAACGAGTCAGTTTGAGTGTGTAGGTTGCAACAATCCTCAAAATCAAATAATTACAATAACGAAATCGATATTAAGTTCTAAGTAAAACATTACTTAGCGTACAGTTACGAGAAACCTGATAAATAAATTTAAATAAGAATGAATCTTTTTCCCATTGATAAAGATTTGACATTAAAAAAAAAAGTGAAGGAATGCACCGACCACAAACTTACTAATGAAAGGAACCAATTAACAGTCATTATTTCTTTAAATAAGTATAAGTATACAGGGTGTTTGAATGTGGTGTTCAATCACACACACTTTGCTGATTTATTTCTTTCTTTTGTTATTTATTATTATTTTGATCATTACTTTCTGTTTTTTTTTTATCTTTTAAATTTTAATTTCAGGATTTTTGTCATTACCTTAGTTATTAATATTGTACACTACAAAAAGATACAAAACTTTGTAAAATAGCAATTCTGGCTAACCAAGAAAAAGGAAAACCTAGTTTAGTAGCCACTGGCTAAAAATAATGTCCTTAATGTATATCTTGGTAATAAAATTTTATTTTATTTCATTTTATTATTTTTAATTATAATTCAAGTAATAGGGCAAGTGGTTGTCTTTATTTAGTCTGAAATAAGACAAATGTGGTACAGACGAAGCATTTAGCGTTAATTGAAATAACCTATTTAACTGCATACAACAACACAATTTTTTAGAGAGTCTCTTAATTATTGCTTAGTTGATATTTTGATGACCAATTAAAAATGTAAATCATCTTTGATCGTGCGTTTTTAAGTTAAGAGTTCAAAATATCTAAATGCATACACTTATATTTTTACATATTTACTGAAATATCATGTTAGCCTATGGCTAAGCGGCTATAGCAATCGAAAACTAAATGGCTATTACTAAAAAGTAATATACTTATTCAATAATTATAAAAGAAAGAAATAACACTCCATCCTGTACACGTTATTTTTTCTTGTCACCCAGTGAAAAAAAATCCGGGACTAATTCAGATCTGTAGGCCATGCGCCCGCGCCACCCATCGCTGTTCGCATCAATTTATAGGCTTTTAACCTAATTTGTTGACCATACACTCATTCTACCCTTCTCAGCCCCCCACCCCGCAACCGTCACCCCTCATGAAGACCCACCGCCCACGCGTCTACCATCTTTGTTTTACTTTTTTAATAATTAATTTAGTATCGAAGACGTTTCCCTTATCTCCAAAATGGATTTAAATCCTGGATTTAGAAGCTCGAGAATTCATTATAAGATAACGATAACCTCGTTTTGCTAAAAAACGTCAACATTTATGAGAAACAAAAGTACCAAATTAAGCTATCATGCCCAGTAATAAAGTATCTAATTAATGTATTTTACATTAGCTAAATGGTTGTCGATACCCAACAGCATCGTAAAAACAAGCGTTGACTTTTAATATCACGAGTATTTTATATTTTATAGGCAGCTATATGCAATAAACAATTTACATGTATACTTTTTGGTTAATCTGACCAAAAAGGTGTGGGCACAATCGCGGATAAGTTATGGAAGAATGTTTATAAAAGCCCCAGGGTAGTATATTTTATAAATATTTTGTGTGCACCCAAAATTTTGACAAATACCACTTAATTTACGCTAATGAATCCCAAATGAATGCATGTTGACGACGAATGGCGGCGCTGTAGTGTTGTCACTCTATCGATATTGTGTAGGTGTGGAATTAATGTTCCCGATAACCTTTCGACTTGTCGTTTTTACATAATTGCCCGCTAACTAGAATAATTCATTAAAAAATGATGAGTAACTTTTAAAATAAATTAGAAGGTTCGATTCGATTTTATAACATCCATGAATTTGATAAGATGATATAGAATTATCATTACCGATACAATATACATAAATAAGCTATTCAATTTATGTAGAAAGTCATAAAATTGTATTAAAATTGACACTTCTACTTTAAAATTAAGGTCATTTTAACTTCCTGTCGCAACGATAGTGAAATTTTTAAATTATTATTAGCTGCATGTAAGAATTCAACCCACGATGTTTATTTCACACTATCACACTATGATTATTTAGATAAACTCCTGATTATTTAAGAAAAGATGACAAGCAATTGATATTCGGATGGGCTTATAAAATATGACTATAGTCATCGACATATAAAAAGAAGATAGCAGACGTTATTAGAACGCTCTTAGTAGTGCCACTTGTCTTATTTAAAAAATCTTATCGCTTCCTAATATTAACATAAATTGCGTTAAAAATAAACCTGAGGGAGTAAAAATAACTACAGCTACTAAATAAACAATAAATAAAAGTACTTTTATTATTGAACCGAAAGCTCTAACTTCGAAAATTAAATTATTTAACTAATCTAAGCGTGCAAATAAAGTCAATATAAATAAAATCATCGATAGCAAAACCGCATCACTAAAGGACGCATTTAGATAAACGAGCGGTCGCATAAAAATCAACTCTTTTGGCCTAATCGAATTAGGGCCTGATATCCATCTGTACGATTTAACACGTTTTGCATTCTTTTGTAAGGCGACTAATAAAGGTTGCAGGTAGTCGTCCGACAATATCTTAAATGTAGATGAACTCATCGACGTTTTGTCGATATATCTATCGTCGATCGTGAATATCTTTTGTTCGTTCATGTAATTTGGTTCATAATGGATTATGATTTGGTGATATCGGAATTTTATGTTTGGGATCTTTGATTTTTAGTTAGTCACTGATTTTATGCCAACCGTTTGGAGGATATTTCGATTTTTTTTATGTTATTAGTGACTGACTGTTCGAAGTACTAAAAAGAAGAGTAAATCTGAATATTTATCAACGTGTTTTAAACAGAAAGAAATGTGGAATATTCCATTTATGGATATTTTTACACATTACTGTTATTGTTTAAATCTAGTTTTAAAACATGGGTTAGTTTGGAGGGGCAGACCTAGCCGATACTTTCATTTAACAGTTCCCAACTCAAATATCACGGTTAAAACTTACATAAATACAGTCAATAATATTTCATTTCAACTTGAAAACGAAATGACATTTCATAAGTAACTTAACCCATAACCTTCTGCGACATGAAAGTACACATTTGTTCCTTTCGAAACATTATTATATCCAACAACTTTAACATTCACGATTTCTCATTAAGGTCGTTCCGCGGAATATTGAAGAAAAACGAGCCTTTGTTTACTTTATATGCAAAATTTATCGTTTTATAATGAAAGACAAAGTTCCATAAATTCAAGAAAAAGTAGATAAAATAAAAATTCTTCATGTGTTAAATAGTATTAAAAGCACATACAAAATGGAGAAAAAAAATATGAACCCGCTTATTAGACTCTAGGTTTTGTCTGCAGCTTCACCCGCATATTATTAGACCAACTACATTCTGAACTGATGTTTGCCCTTAATTCCAAAAGAAGAACTAGCTATAGGATAACATTTCTTGCCGAAGATAGCTTTATATTTATTTATGGTCTACCATAAATGGTAAAAAATGGTCAAAGCACCTGATGTGTCAATTAACTAATCAAGACCAGATCACAAACGGAAGGCAAGATGATGATGTTATATACTTCATAAATTACTAGTTTTCTAAGCATATTGAAAAAAATTGAGTCTAAAGGACTTGAAGACCAAAGAAATTGAAAGTTCTCAACGGTAAAAAAAAACTGTTCTTATGAAATAATTAAATCTAAAAATGATTTACCTCTCATGAGTATCTTCCTCATACTCCTTCTCTGGGTGGTACAATTCCACCTCCTATGCCTGAACTGGTGCGCGCACTCTGTGGCTCCCAAGGTCACGCCTCTGGTGATCTCCTTCAACAGCCCCGTCTCGTTCCTGCAGATCTGTGCCAGGCGACCCCGTGTCCGCCGATTCTTCTTGCAGATCATTCGAGGGTCCAAGATTACTGCGCTCCCGGATGCCCTGCGACGATTAAAAAATAGTTTTAGCTTCAAGCAGTTTTCAAAGCCAAGTTCTTGAATGGTCTTATACAGTTGTATTGGGACAGTTTAACAAGTGAGCCTAAATATTAATAAATAATGAAATACGGTTAGTTACTATAGAATTATATTTTCTAAAAAATGGCTTCCAAGATAAAATCACAATTTCTAGGATCTAGAAAAAAGTCTTGTTAGGCAGTCAAAATAATAGATTGGCTTTGTCTGCTTACTAAGAATAATCTTCACCTGGCAAAAGTGAATAAAGCTATCACAGAGCATTAAGAACCAGATTAACACGCAGTTGCATCGAAAAATATCAACCTTTAATAATATATGCCGCTACCGACGCTATATGACCAAAAGCAGCATTCTTAATGTAGTTACAATAATACTATTCACCATAAAACACACTAAACGTCTCAAATATTTTGTTTAGTTGATATGCCAGATGAAAACTTCCCATGCGCACATTCCAATCAACAGATACCAAAGTTTCATAATCACAGAAATAGTCATAAAATCCGACTCACTCAATACCACTAGTGTTGTACTTAAAGTAAGTTTCAATTTACGATACGCCATGGTGAGCGTCGACAGCCGAGCGCCAGGTCGTGATGAAAGATCGATTGTTTACTCGGCCCGGGTTCATTGTCAGTATCGATATACTCGAGTATCGAGTGCGAAGCACTTCGAATAAATTTAGACGCGTCTGTGGATGTTCCAGGAAGCGAGACGGACGAACGAAACTTATCGATAACAGTTAGTTACGCGAATATCATTCGTCTATCTGACACTGCTCGGTCGAAAGACTGAAGCTACTGATAGCAATCGGTCTTCATTATTTTAATCCAGTCCTGTTTATATTGTGAATTTTTCAAGTGGTTCTTCGTCTATTGTTGCAAGAGTTTTAATTTTATCTAGAACCGGAAATTTACGAAAATAGTTACGCCGCATAAATTTTACTCTCTGTGTCATTAAATTGCTTATTTATTGTTTCATTTATAAATACGATTTTGCTCGCAAATCCGCCAGTACATGTATGGTTTAGCATTTTTGTTTATTGTTATTTACCCAAGTAAAATATTTTTATCGACTAATAACGATGTTTTGGACTGATCCACTAAACATCGTAATTCGTTTCTTGTTTACTATAAAACAAGAATTATTGCAACGGTTTCCTATAGTAAGTATGTATTTGGAAATTATAATACGTAGCGGTTACGTAACTCTGACTAATTTCATGCAGATACTTTTTGAAGATTGTATGAGTAAAATTAGTTATTGTGTAATCATCACTTTCTGTATCAGTTAGCACGTGTTAAATAAATATGATTTTCATCGCAGAATGTTTTTTTCTGTATTTTGTTCTGATGGTCAATGTGGTCACTTTAGATCGTGTAAATACGGCAGAATAATCAGAAGACTACGTCTAAAATGATATACAACTACTACTAGTTATTAAATAGTTTCCTGCCAAAGACTTAATGTTTAATTAACCATTGCAAGACAGCGGATTGCATTGCAGACTTAAAAATTATTGAAGAGGAATTTTGGTAAAAACAGGAGTATTAAACAAAGTACTTGCTGAATCGAACTTGCCAGATTTACAGAAATATCTTGTAGTTAATAGAATTCACTACAAGGCGGCCTTGTTGGTTCATGAGCAAAAATGCGGAGTACAACAGTAAAAGTCAAGAGGCAGGTAACTTACGACCACAACATGCCGAAATACAGGTTTATAGTTTACACAATGATTTTATTAACCCCCGCGCGATTGCTTGTTAATCTATGTGTTTATATTACGTCGAATTCTGGTTTCATAATACTTCATACACGGATAGCACGGTTTGTAATCGGCAAGGTATTTAGTTGTGGTTTTCAGGGAATTTTTTGTATGAAACTTTCTGAAATATGAAGTTTTATGAATGTTTAATAGGTCTGAATCTCAAATATGGTCTCAATAGTCTCTCTTTAAAATCTCAAATAGGTGCCTTAGTTGACTTTGAACATTTGAAATCAACGTATTGATATATATTTATCGTGCATTTTGGGAACGTAAATAAAGATCCCTCTCGGATTGGACACATTTGTAACTTATATACGTTGTTGTTGTTTTTTTGCGTTGTTTTAGTAACCAAATGACTGAAAATACGAGCTACGAAACTTTAATTTTACAATGGGCAAACAAATAACAAGTAATATAATGTATAAAAATCTGGTGTAACAGTGTTAGTTGTCGAAATCCTCTAAAACAGCTCGACTGATTCTTATGAAATTTTGTGTTTATATTTTGTAGGTTTGAAATAGGAGGTAACCATTTTTTATACCGTTAGTTTGATATACCACGAGGGCGGAGCCGCGGCCAACAAATAGTATTTTATATTATTTTTTATGCATGTAAGTTTGTCTTACTCAAATACCTCACAACCTTAAGGTGGGTTATATGTTATATGCCACTGTAAGTTTGTCACCCATTTACCATATTTCACTCACACCAATCCACCCATCTCACCCACATCACACACTCACACAAATGGAACGTACATCGTCATGTCAACTCTTGCGCATTGAGCCGCCACTCCAGCACCAATTGATTCAGCTAATATAAGCACTCGTAATGATGATTTGTGGTTTGAGCCGTTTCTTAATCATAAACGGTCTGTCATTGGTCAATGAATGAGGATAATGTAAACAGTGCTGGTGAATGATGGGAGTAAACATTGTTTTTATGTTCTCTAACTACTAGAATATAAGGTCGTTCTGGCATTTGTCTGTGTATTGTGACTCCGCTATTTATGAATTATACCTTTGTCTTCTTCCTGCCCTTATGCCATTTTTGGGGTCAGCAAAACGTCTTTTTCCTACATTCTACTCTCTTAGTCGTCCTGCTATCACGCAATCCGTATTTTCTTCGGGCTACCTCTTCTGATCCATCTCTCAACATTTAAAGTGTTTTCTTTTTAAGTCGCATATGAAGCATACGTATGATTAATGCAAAAGTTATTCTGTTAATCTGCACAATTTCACAACTAAATCACAAAACCGATCTTGGCTAAAACTATTATAGAAATCGTAAATTGATTTCTAAAATAATTTCTTCAAGATATTCAGACTTTTTATCAAAGTACCATGCGGGTTGGCTATGCCACCGGCCACGGGCAAAACATATAAGTAGACGTATAAGTATAAGTTGTCAATACAAAACGATTTTCTGCACATTTCATTTATATCTATATATATATCTGATGATTCTTAGAGAAACAGCTTTTTAAGACTTTCTTCTTAAATGCCGGGCAAAACTATTTTCGTAACTAAAACATGAGACGCGAGAGGAAGTTTTTGATTGATTAATGAATTACCATTTTGCTATAAATTGTATTCGTTAAGACTATTAATTTTCTAGTCTCTCCTACAAACACGTTAATATTGATCTATCTATATAAGCCGAGAGCATACTGAGCATATAATCTACTCAGGATCAGAAATGTTCTTATTTACCTGTTAGATAGTAACTATAACCATGTATTTTTAGTCGATAAAATAATATTTTAAATCATTTACCTAACCTGAAAGGCAACAGTTTGAATTTTCTACTATGAGATTGACTATTTTGGAATGCTATAAAAGCGATGAAATGAATTTTCATTTTCCAATACAGGTGCACATTAAATGGGTTATAGCAGTTCCAATCAGGCTTCTTCCATTGTGTTGATGGCAACATCAATATATCAAGACGATAAGCCAACTGGATAGCGCACGCAGGACAGGTGGACCATGGTCTGTATGGCACTACTCTCGCAGTATAGGTACGTATCGTGGGCATAACCCCTCTTTACCGGGTTCTATTTGCTTCGGCCGACGCGGTGACGAAGTCTATTAAGCAATTTTCATGTCGGTCATAGCAATTCTTGGTCAGGTAGAAGGCTCACCTTGGTTGGGCCTAAAAGTGGTGGGCAGAGTTATCCTTTCTTGCCAAAGTTGTTATCGCGCATAAGTTGATAGGGGTTCAACGCACCAGAGGAAGTGGTGTGTGTGGTGTTATTGGGCATTACGTGTCTGTTGTCTTCCGAATCAAATTCCAATGATCCAATCCGTAAAAGTATTTATAAACTGAGTGACAGGTGCTTAGTATTCTTAAACTCTGCTAACATTTTTCTAAAAATCAAGTCCAGACCCTTACCACAAATCACTCATTGAACCAGCGAAGCAAACCTATTCAAACAACTTTAATAATGTGATAATATCCCATTGAATTGACGACGACAGTTCAATGCATTGGATTTGAACTCTTGACATTTTAGTCGCCAATAAATGTCTATATCTATCAAATTATAGTCACTCCTACTAATTTATTACGTGGCTATAGAAATATTAGAATTGTATTTCAATATCATAAATGAACTTTTTATGCCAAAGTGAAACAAGAATCAAATTTAAAGGAAAAATATTTGAATAAACGTACCTTTTTTAATAAATGCTAAAACTTTTATACTTATTTATCTCACGTTCACCTTACACCAAGTCCCTACAATGTTCGTGGTGTTATCAGTCCCTAAAATTATTAGCACATGATGCAATAATATGAGAACTATAATTATACAATGTGTAAATGTACGTGAGAAATGACATCGTGACTATTCGTGACGAAGCTGCGTACCGGTGATGCAGTACATGATTCATAGACCATGCGTGCAAAAAAAATACAGAAAAGTCACGAAAAAAAAAATATTTTTTCGCATTTTTCAATAGTTCACTCTATTATTTTGATTATTTATTTATTTATTTGATTCAGGCATCATGGCCCATATTAAATACACTAATACAATATTAAAATAAAATATAAGTACTATAAATATACTTAATTATAACACTATAACTATTTCACACGTTCCGTCGGCGACATGTGACGCGCACTGTCTTTATACTACATACAATCGCGGTGTAAAAATCCAGAAATATTTCTAGAGAGGCAAACAAGAAAACTTAACAACATAATAACAACACGCCTATATTACCCAGAAGAGTTAGGCAAAGGTATATGAACAACACTTCACCTGTTATGTTTAGGTCTCATGGGATAGGGGGTGAGCCTATCGTCATCCACCGAGCACAATTTCAACTCTGTGCTACTATTTGAGTATGAAACAAAAACACTTTTGCCCAACCCGGCATCAAACCCGAGACCTCAGTGTGAGAGGCGTATACGCTAACCACTAGACCGACGAGACAGTTATTTAGATATTTTTTTTTGTCGTGACAACAAGAATAATCTAAAAAACTCTACAAGTTGTCTCATTATCGTTTTAACCAATCCAATAATTATGCAGAACGACATTGAAATAACTTTGCCTATTTGACTTCAACAGATTATTGTCATGACGTGGGTGACAAATAAGTTGGCAATAAAATATTAAATTGATTTATTGATTATATAAAATTAGCGAGTCCATGTCAATTCATACTGCAGGTTTATAATGCTTATAAATATATTTATACGGTTGTTAATGTATAAAATGTGTTAAATGTATCTATTGAATAATTTTAAAAGTAAGAAAATAATACAAGAAAAGTTAAAGAAATAAAATTTGTAAAACCCCTTACTGTAATGACGTAACATGTAAGTGCATTGTAAAGTAAAAATTGTTTCATTTTTATTTGCTAACGTACTTGAAGAAACAAGAATGTCTGTAAAGTACTGCCATTGCAGACTAAATTATTATGTTTAGAATCTAACAGGTTTGAAATAATTCACTTTGGATAATCTTTTTTCGATGTTTCATTAAGTTATTGCTTTTTAAGTATAATCGTAATTTTTTCTATGAATAATTGTAATTTCTTAGATAATTGTAATGTGGTTCAGAATAATTATGTTATCAATGTGCAAATATACTTATTTCATTCATATAAAGTAAAATATGGTCATCTTTTATTGGGCTTTTATTATGAGAAAATATTTTTTGAATGACTTAACTCATAATAAAGATACGTAGGTGTGACCTGCGCAATAAAGCACCAAATTGATACTTATTCAACATTTTAGCACGTCGTTTCCATCCCGTTCAATTTTAGACTCCCCAATATTTACCATATCATATATTTGTCAAACAACCGAAGCTCTGTTACGAAATACGTCACTGAACGGTTTCGAATTTATTTTGGCTACAATTTAGGTGTTTCTACCAAGATTTCTTCTTAGAAACATCACAGCGCCACTTGAAATTTTAACCTTCTCAAGATTAACTAAGGTTGGTTTTCGAATGTGGTTTTGTTAGATGGAATTTTGCCAAAGTGGCGACACACCTCTGTATACTCAGACGAATAAATTAGCAGTGATAAGTTGTATGTCAATTAATTATTCTTCAAAGCGCATCTGGTGCGAAAGCGAGGAAGCAGTCTCGGATGAGAGGAGTGTGTCGCCTAGATTTGAACGCTGAAATTAAACAATGAACTGGTCTGGAGGAACTGTTAATGGATACTGTTTAGAAGGGCTTAAAATAAATATAGTGTGTAACCAAGATATTATAAGCAGCTTAAATATTAATAGATACAAAGACGTAAGTCGAGTTTGGTTTGGAATCTTTGGATTTTTAATAAACCCAGATTTAGACAAAACCGATTTTTTCATGGCTTCGTAACAGCTGAATCCATGATAGATAAGTCTGGAAGGAAAAACTATCACATGCTCGTTTTATATGTTGTTCTAGCAATTTTTAACAGGCTGAATGAGAAATACCAAATAACAAATTTTTGCCGCACAATCGCTAAGGCAGATTAATTTCTTTTTTTTTTTAATAAAAGGTGGTAAACTGGTAATAAAAATTACTAGTATTCTTGTTAATTCCCTCTAGCTAAGCTTCGTTTGCCAGGATTCAAATCCACGACCTCTCGATCGCTAGTCCGATGCATTATCCATAGCGCCGAGGCCCATTTTCAAATGATAAGGCAATCATTTCAAGTCTCGCTGATTTTTTAAAGACGTAATTTGTTTGAAAGAAAGCTTGAATACAAGCAATAAAGTGTACTTACCCTTTGGTCGACCGCGCGACGACCAACATAAACAAGCTTACTGGCAACAAAGTGTTACTCATCAGTCAATTGTCAAAGTAGCTGCTGACGTGATCATCAGACTGACCCCGACCTATGTCAACAATGGAGTTGGCACGCCGCTGGTGTTCAAGATATTTGTAGCTAACTGCCCAACGATTTATTGCTAATTGTTAGATGAATAACTGACGAGCTGATTGTAATACAATGTGATTTGATTTAAAATGATATTGTAATGTGTTGTTGTTGTTTTAGAAGTAGCTAAAAATCAATAGAGTGGAAAATGGGAGTTATTTCATTACAATAATTTTACCTATTAATATTATAAATATGAAACCTAGTGAGGATGTCAATACTTTTTTAGTTCACACACCAGACATTACATTTTGCCATTCACAATGAATAGCTTAATAACATTATATCTCATGTAAGTCCAAAAATAGTGAACACAGCATTCATATTTGTACATGCTTGGTAAGGAAGGTTACCTTACAATACGTATATATGTTACTCTTTCACGTAAAAACTATTAAATCGATATTAATGAGAGCTTTGTGGACGTAGGTCGCAGGTGGAGCCGCATATATCCTATTTATTTTTGGATATATTTACCGTGAAAGCTGTGCAGCTTACATTAAATACTCCATGTTAACTAAGCTAAGTGTATAAACACATGGTTTATTTTTTTTCAAATTAAAGTTGCTGTATCGCATTGCACTCTTATGGTCACTCTTTGATCAATAATTTAACGATCTTGAAGATATTTTTATCCGATTGAAAAAGACGAATCTAATACCGAGCTCATTAATTGCATGCTTGATTGGTTGAGGACAAAAATCTCCTCTTTTCCTTACATAGTACATTAATTGACAGCTTTCAGAAAATGAGGAAGGATTCAACCAACATACATTCAACTAGGATGACAATGAATGACACTGTTTGCGGACACCGGGCGAGGCGTTAACTCGCGACATCGCCACGATTAGCGGCTACACGACGCCTTAACTGTAAACATTATTACCATTACTGAAGACAAACATGAAAAATACAACTGAAAACCTATTTTCAATCTTATTCAGAGTGAAGTAAAGTCGGAAATATAGAAGCAGGGGTTGACAAGTCAATACGCAATCTTCATATTAGATCGCTCTGTCACATTGTATGTAAGTAAACACTTTTAAAAGTTTATGTGGCTATGAGCTATGTTGTCCGAAGAGGTTAGCGGGCGCATCATGGACGCTCATGGCGGGTATGGCATGTATGTCTGTTTGTTCTGTCGTTAAAATTGGGTCTGAGAGCGGCTGTTAGCCCGTTTTACACTTTCGAAAGAGTGACATTTTGATATTTTAGATTTATATCTGTACTGTTATAAAATCTTAATCAGATTTTTAATTTTACGTCACTGTCTCTTTATATGTTACTGTACCTGTCTTCTGTTCGTGCCGTCAACCGTGGTGGTTGCTGAAAATCAGCGCTGTGAAAGTTTTGCAGAAATGCAAGACTCCACAGCATTAAAGCTGAGCAACCGCCACTGTTGTCTTACATTTTGTTTATTACTTACCTGTTTTTGCTGTATATATATATGTTAGTTATGTAAGAAAATAAAAATAATTTTCTTTAAAAAAAAAAAAAATGTAGTTTTGAGACTAAACATGGTTATTTTCTTACTAAATATGTAAAAACTGTTATCACATTACCCGATTACTAGTTTTATCGTGAACAAAGAGATTGCAACATCTCTGAAATATCGAAATAACTCGCTTCAACAAATATACATGATAATTATCCCGTTATATCTTAATCAGATTGTTGTATTAAGAACATTGGTAGAAGTAAGACAACTTTTTATATGCTTAATTCACTTTATTTTTACTGTTTACCACGGTCAGTTCATCCAAAGAATCGGCAGGCCAATTAATTCACATTGTCTTTTTATAGTCGTAATAAAAAAAAATTGATATGATGTAATATGACAACTAGAGCTTAAACTACGTTTCAACAGTCTGAAAAATGTAATAAAACAGTCCATGGAAATAGAAACTGGATGGTCGCCCTTAAATTAATAAAAAAAGATTTTTGTCTTTATCAATCTTCTGCGATTGGACTTATGAAATACAAAGCACCTAAATTGCAAAAAAAAAACATATTTAATACCACTGTTAAAAAAATGTAAAAAAAAAAATAAAAAAAAATTATTGCTCTGTACTCATTCGTCATCATTGTGTATTTTAGCGCCGCAGTAGTTAGAGGCGATCCGTAATGGTTGCACGCGATAATTGGTGAAATACTACGCACAATGACGCACCCTGTCCTCTGAATGTTACAGGTGCATAGATTATGAAATTCCGGTAGATATGACTACATATTAAAGGCATTGGCGATTAGGAAGTTATATATACCTAACCTAGTTGCTTTTAGGTAGCTTGAGCGTGAGATATGAAAGTGTTGTGAATAATAGGCTAGGCCATAGTCCACTACGCTTGCCAAGTGCGGATTGGTAGACTATAATAGGAAGACTAAATATCCATTAATGATGGAGTAGATTGAAGTTTCCCTAACAAAATTTGTTTATTTATGAAGTCTAAGCATAAATTGATGACAAGTTATGATGCGTTAAAGAGTTTAATAGAAACATTTAGCCACACAATTTATAATATAGCCACTATTTTTGACATGTCGGGATGAGCAATCACGTGGCAGTTGCCAACTGATATCAATTTATTCAGTTTGATGGCAAACCTTTTAGTTATAATAAAAGTTATTTCTAATACTTACGGTTTTGATAGACATCGATGCACTTCGTAGTTCATTTTCTTTATAGTCTTTACATTTTTTTACAGTATTCTGCCTAACTTCCCATCTGCACAACCTGCCCTACACGACCACGATAGTTAGCAGCCTCTCGCTAAGCGCACGGCAAACATGTGCGGGTGGCAGTGCGACAGGGCATCGCACTGAGTGCTAAATGAACTAGTTCTTACACATCGGTATGCGCTCAGTTTTTATTTAAAATTGGGTGGTACGTGCGTGAATGCGTGTTTTTTTGGTTTTTGATATCAAATTATTCGAAATATATTTAGAGACATTATGATAATGTTTGTACTTGTTGAGTACTAAATGGACTAGTTTCTAAACATCGGTATGCGCTCGGTTTTTACTTTTTTTATTTTTTTTATTTATTTATTTAATGGTAAGTTACATTTACACAGTTTGATGGTTTTTCTCGCCAAACACAGTTGTTTATAGGCGAAATATGCGCTCTTTAAGTATTAAAATAACCTACCTATCTTTATAAATTTAAACATTAACAATATTTATAACTGTGTAGGTACGATTGTGTGGCACGACGCATCTGATTTTTATTGGTTTTTGAAATCAAATTATAGATTATTCAAAAATATCGAATTAATGTACATTCGTAGTCGGAGACATTATTGGCTGAAAGGTATGTGCGTAGGGTTGCTATCGCATTGACTTCTAAATGCACTTGTTCAGAGGTTTCCAGAGGATTATTAGAAGAAATATTATTTACTAATAAAACGAGAGGCTCCCATAGATTTTGGTACAACAAACTTTAGGAAACCATGCACTTGTTCCATACTCTCGGTTTTTATTGTGCAGGTCAAATTGGGTGGCACAAGTGATAGCAACGCGTCTGAATTTTTCTCAGACGAAGGATAGCACCTATATAGATGGAACATAACAATAAGCATAATATAAGATATATGGTTATGGTTCTATGGTTATTCTTCTCACTTATGGTGTTAATACTTTGGAAAGGGATAAACATATGTTTCTCGGTGTCAATGCCAATATCAGTGTACTTAATTAGATTCTTATGAAAAGTGCTTGTGACGTCACAGAATCAATACATTATGACAGACGAATTCCCTCGATTCATTGACGGTTTGACAGGTTTTTTGTGGTTTTTATGCTTTATGTCATTTTTGTAAGAAATGTTATTGTTTTTTCGACGTTTTCGACACGAATTTAATTTTCAAACTTTAACCGATTCAAGTAATCAACCCAGTAGTACATAAATCAGCAATTAAAATCTCTAGTAGTTATGATCTCAGAACAGTGAATGGTTGTGACAGGTGGTTTTATCAGCTCTATTCAACGTCTCGATTAGATTTACGATGTAATTAATTTATTTACATCACATTCAAGCTACTATCAACTTTGTTAAGGCGTAGAAATGTGGTTATTGTGCAAGCTATATCAATATTACAAAGATGTAGAATTGTTTGTTTGTAGAAGCTAGACGGCACGGCGACGGCGAATCAGCTGTTACTGTGTTTTAGCGCCGCCATGCCATCTCCGTCGCCGCCATACAGTGAAGATACTCTTTATACAATTTACATACATTTATGTTTCTCAACGAAAAATTCCCTGTCCCGCCTCCATCACCGTCCCGTCTAGGCTTTTGCTCCGTGACATTCTCTAGATATATAAGGAGGGTGAAGTCTATAACCAAAGCCAAACTTCCTCGAGAATTCAACACCGTATTTACTCTACAGTATACTTTATCACATGTAATTCCAATACCTTTCTGCCTACCAAATTTTATCAAAATCGATTCAGAAGTTTAGCTGTAAAAGCTCTACTAAGAAACTTAATTCCACATACAATATTAGTTAGAATTTACATAAAATCATGTCTATACTACCCGGCAGTGTACGGCAGAGATGTATAACTCCCATATTTTACTGTGATAAGGCGGGTAAGCCATTTACCACCTACATTTACCAGGCATAATTCGAACTCACTCTGACAGCTATTAAGACTTTCCCGACGGATAAATCCCAAACCGCGAATCGATCCCGACATCTCGCTGTTGGAGGCACACTGAGCACTAGACTAACGGCAGTTAGAATTTTCCTCATTATATTCCAAACAGCTAACCCTTAACTCGTACAATAAACCCGGTAATATCCGCTATACAGCCGTCACAACAGACCGGTTACGACAATAAACTTGATGGATAGCCCTCAGTCTGTTTAGATATCAACATTCTGAACGACTTCCATTGACGTTTTGAAACGTTCCACGACAATTTTGAGTATTTTGAGTAGGAGGACATTTGCTTACAAATTACGAATGAAATCCAAGAGATAAATTGCCTTATCTTTGGACTTAGGATAGAAAGGTTTAGTGACCAGCAAAGCCTTATTTACATTATGAGAACTAGTATTACATATTGCACGGTGAAATAGTTCTAATGAACAATTTCACGAATAAACATCGACTTTTCGGGTGTGTCCAGCGTTTGATGTACATTGAGTCATTCATATTGGGTAGTGTGTGTCGTATAATTAATTAAACTCAATGTAAAGCAAACTTTAGCATTACAATGCATGCATTAATTTCGTGCAATTGGTTTCGTAATGAAAATGTCACTGCAGGCTTTGATTTAAAATAATCTGGCGAAAGACTTAAATAGTCTTTATTAGTCAACCTATATGCTTTACTTAACTAAGGTTTATTTATAAATAGGTTCCTTTTTTTTTGTCCACTTTATTCAAACCTTTCTTTGTTATTTTGTGTGTGGTTAAGGTTTAGGTCCAATTGCCATTATAGAATATGTTTGATTGGTAATTTTATTTTGTCCACCTACCAAATACATCCTCAAATAAAGGCTGTTTTTGCCCTTAATTTTGATGGATAAGTATAAATATACCAAATGACATTTATGATATAAAATGTAGTCTATTCCAATCCAGCGCTGAAGTGCCGTGATTCAAGAGTGAGCCAAGATTTATACTCTGGATACAGCGAAGGACTGCCTGAATGTTCTAGTAGTTAGCGTATGTGCCTCTCACCGCGAGTTCTCGGGTTTGATTCCCGGGTCGGGCAGAGTGTTATTTGTGAACTTTCCGTCATAAAATCACAATAGCAGCACGAAGTTGGCATTGTGCTCGTTGGATGGGGATAGGTTTACCCCCTATGGACCTAAACTTAACAGGTGAAGTGTGGGTGTTGTACACCTTGCCACACTTTTGGGTAATATAGCCATGATGTTATGTTATCTGGATCAAGCTACTGGATCAATGTACAGTCTTTAAACTAACGCGACCTTCATACATCTTTCAAGGCGTCTGAACTATAACCCAAATACTTTATTCTTATCCCGATATTACAAATTGCAGGCAATCAAAATAGTTCTAATAAACGTACAAGAAATCCGATTTCAAGAAAGTGCCTGACGTCATAGTTATTTTTTGGAGTTTTGTATGAAACTAAACAGATTATTCTTAAAGTTAATTTTAATTGGAGCTGTTTATTGTGAACTTTCAATCAATATAGAACTAGAGTGATGGTGAGACGGGCAAATATATTATTTTTGGACTAAATTCGTCTGAAAGCTGTAGGTAAATAGACGTGGGAGTCGTTTGTATATAAGGATAATTATATGAGACGCGGGTATCTGCCCAAATGAAGAAGATTAAGCTGATCCCATTAAAAACCGGCACTTAACGGGGTTTAGTTAATCATAAATAAAAATAAATATCTCACAACTTACACACAACGCCTTTTAGTCCCAAACTAAGCAGAGCTTACTATGGGTACTAGAATAACTGATACTAATACATATATACTTTTCTTTTGTAAATACATACTTATTATACATAGAAACACCCAGACTAAGACAAACCGCCATGTTCATGCACACAAAGATTTGTCTTTAGCGGGAATCGAACCCGCGACCTTGGCGTCGCAGGCAGGTACACTACCCACTCCGCCATGCGGTCGTCATAATTACATACTAGCAGATAAGCATTGAATGCAAAGTATAACCGAACAGATATATTATCCGGCGTTGTGATGGTAACATAGTGTGGTTGATAACATAGTTTACAACTTTGATAACATAGTGGTTGATTTTACAACATTGTAAAAGGAATAGTAGTAAGTTGTTACTTTAATTTTATCCTTATGTATAAATGTAACAATGTTTTAACATAATTATATATATTAATGTAACACTGAGTCATACTCCACGACTGAACGCTGTCTCCCAAAATACAAGCTATAGCTTAGTTGGGGAATCAGTAGAAGTACTTTTTGTTTCAAACATGTTCTAGTGTCATACCTTACGCAAACATTGTTGTGATTAATTTGACTCAAATTAATCACAACAATGTTTGCGTAAGGTATAGTTAGTATTAATGCTTTTTATTTTATTTATTTTACTTTTTATTTTAGTCCGTCTCTGCTATAGAATAGAATAGAATAGAATATCATTTATTTCTGAGTATATGGTATTACAGGTTTTACAATTATTACAAAATGGTTCACATATACTACCGTAGCCGGTGTAGAAATATTAAAATTTTTACCTTATAATCTATTTATATACTACTAGCTGTTACCCGCGACTTCGTCCGCGTGGATGTCGTTTTATGAACAAAAAATGCTAAAGGTAACAATGTCAATATAACAATAGTAGGTACAACTCATGCACTTAAGGTGGGGTTATGCAGACTCCGCCGATTGTGAATGCGGTGTCAGTCCCCAAACGATGGGTCACCTTCTTACATGCCCCATAAGTCCCACCACCTGTACCATAGATGACCTGTGGAGCGCCACCGATAATGCCGTTCTTGTAGCAAAGTTTTGGTCAAACAAAATTTAAATATTGAGCTTTTCCATGTGTTTTCCATTGACAGGCAAAGAAGAAGAAGAACCTATCTATTACCAAACCGACCAAAACAAATATACGACAAAAACTCAAGGAAAATAATATTCAAACAAATCAAAACAGACAAATAGGAACAACTCATGTAGGTACCTACTTCGAAACTACTTCAAATTTCGACATAATAGAAATTGCGACACGTGCGTTCGAGCCAGCCCGTAGAGTTTAGCGTAATGTTAAATATCAAAATTCACCCAGTTGTTTTTAAACTTAGCGCTTTCAAACAAACAAACTTTCTCCCGCAATTTCATCTGTGTGGTAGGTACATCAATAAAAAAACTCAATAACAGAAAATAAAATTCCTACCTACCTAAATAAACCTATTTCTGATAATAACTAATCTAAACTCAATAAATAAGCAAAATCCCTATAAACTAATATCTATACGAATGTCTTATCCTACCTAACAGTATTATA
Organism: Hypena proboscidalis; assembly: GCA_905147285.1. Taxonomy (NCBI): domain Eukaryota; kingdom Metazoa; phylum Arthropoda; class Insecta; order Lepidoptera; family Erebidae; genus Hypena; species Hypena proboscidalis. The sequence goes on along the minus strand of LR990130.1, from coordinate 18,091,839 downwards.
AAATAACCTACGGTCACTACGTACAATATCAAATATACTACCTATACCAATACTTTAAAATTAAAATCTATACAGTACGACTTATATAAAAATAAACCTTTCGGTTTATCTTTATAAGTCGAACCGCAAATAAAAGTTTGTCATAGGTCATTTATAACCTACGACAAACTTAATTTTGCGGTTCGGGAGCAAACCGCAAAGTTAAGTTTGTATTTTATTGTATATTATTACCTACTACGACCTATTAGATTAAAAATACCCTATTAGGGAAAAAAGGAAATAAAAGCAAATCGGATTTTTTTAAAGTAAAGGAAACTATCTAACCTACTTATAACTATAAACTAAAAGATATATCAAGTATGAACAAAATGAACAAAATTAATTTACAGGACCTAATTAATAAAAAACACTTAAAAAGTTATACGAAACAATAAACGAAATACTGGATCGAAAAATGTAATTCTCTATAGCGCAAATTTGTCTAATCGCATGCGTCCGACAACGATGCCTGCCGCAAATGCCACAACACTTCGGCGAATGTACGCGACTACGACCGACGGCAGCGGTGGTGATGCAGAGCATTCGTTAAAAGGAATTTAAACTTCAAAAGCGACTGATTTCTTATCAAGTATACTTAAATATAAAGTTTCATGGTTTTATCTTTTAAAATTAAGAAATCCCATACAAACTTTCAACCTCTATTTCAACCCCTTCATCCCTTTTTTTTTTTTTAAAAAGTAGCCTATGTTCTGTCTCAGGGTCTAAAGATTGTCTGTACCAAATTTCATCAAAATCGGTCGCGAGGTTTAAGCAGGAAAGCGTAACAGACAGACAGACAGACAGACAGACAGACAGACAGACAGAGTTACTTTCGCATTTATAATATTAGTTAGGATTAGGATAGGATTTTACATTTTATTGAGAAAAAAAGAAGCATTTAAATAAATTAAATATGTTATTATGTTAATATTTTCTACCTTTATTTATTTTACATTACAATTTATAATCCATGAAATCTTTAATTGAGTAGAAACATTTGTCCAAAAGCCAAGAAAACATTGCATGTCTAAACTTATTTATAGGTAACTGTCTGATCTGTGGTGGAAGCTTATTGAAAATTGTAACTGCCATGCTGGCATATAATTTGGCATTCTCTAAAACGGAATGGGAATTGTGCCCAGTGCCGGGGTGAATGGAGATAGGCTCATCCCCTATCAAATGGGTCCTAAAGATAACAGTTGAAATGGGGTTGTAATACACCTCTGGCGGGCAGTCCCTTCTGGGTTGTATAGGTCTGATATTATATTATTATTTTGGAAGATTAAAATGTCCATATAATATTACCAAAAGTTCGTATGGATCACAATGTCTTATAACCAAAGGTCCAATATAATCCAGTAGCTGTGTTGTTGTGAGCATTACAGCATCTATAAATTGATCAAGAACCTGCATGGTTCAATATTACTTTCGCCTTCAGTTGTACCGAGCGGTTAGGAATACAGATCTAATCAAAACATTGCAAAACGGATACATTTACATTATCTACATTAGGAATCAGTAGCTAACTTCAATTTGATTAAACTTGCTTAGTGAGTTAATTGTATTTACATTCAATAAATACACAAAATAAATAACTATGATATAGAAAAGTTCATGAAATATTTATTAAATATATCGACGCTGGAAAGCAATTTTGTCGTATCTCGTAAAATAGTTTTTTTTTTATTGGTTCATTGAAATTAAAAAAAAAAACGGCGTGGAACAGTCTGATCAACGTTTTCCTACGATGATTTCTTGATATGATACGACCTTGACTTTTTATATACTATTTTCTCAAAACATACTTCATAATGGAGTAAATACCATAAAATCTACTAATTTTGTATGATACATAGATACAACAAAAATATACGGTAGTCGTTTGTATGGTTCGTAACACTTACAGCATTATGTTTTTGTGACAAAGTAATGTTTTATTGAGATACAGCAATTTCGCCGCCTGAATATTTTATGGCAGCTACAGATACTACATTTCTATCGTTCGGGTTTGAAATGTACTTAGACATATAACGTTTTATTCTGCCCATTTTACATGTACCTAAGAAATTTATAATTATGTTTTTTTTTAATAATTTGTATTATTTTTTTTTTGATATTTCGTCCAAAATATCTGTCAGGATATTTCTCAGAGCTCGTGTACGTGCTCGTGTGTGTGATTTTTTTATTTGAATGCATAATTACTAAAGATTATTTGTCGAATAATATTGTTTAAATAAACAAAAAACATTTTTAATTATACATTGTATTTTGTTTTACTTATATTTACCACAAAATTCAAAGGGTACTTCTGAAAAGAATATTAGATATAGCAAAATGACAGGACTTACAAATTTACTTCATAATACATCATAATCGTTGCCTAAAATTTTAAAGCTTTTTCTTGTGCCTAGAATAGAATAGAATAGAATAGAATATTTTATTGTCTTAAAGCGTGGTACATTATGTTCTTAAATTAGTTATTTACAGAGCCATAAACACTTTATCATATTAAATGACATGACATAAAACAAAAAATAAAAATAAAAATTAAATGTTAGTGTTATTTCATTAATGATTAAAATTAGTATTAACAATCATAATTACATTATAAGGGTTCAAAACATTATAAAATTCATTTTCTAATATTAATTACATAAATTAAAATAAAATTAAAATTTAATGACATTATAATTATAACTACACAAACAACACAACACAACTCTTAAAATACCGATACATTATTATATTATTATTTATATTTAGTAGTAAAAAGATCAGCCACAGAATAAAAGTTCATTTTCATAAGCCATTTGCGAAGTTCTTGTGAAAAACGTTGGTTGGTTAAAGTTTTAATTTTGTCAGGAACTGCATTATACACTTTAATACACATGGCGTAAGAGTTCTTTTGAAATAGTGTAGTTTTTGGCATGGTGTCTAAAACCAATCTGTCTGGATTTCTCGTGTTTCTCGGAAAAATGTCTGATGCCTTTTGAAATATATTTTTGTTTTGTTTAACAATATGCCTATGTTATAACTAAAAAGATACCGCAATATTGCAGCTTCAAATTAAAATACCAATTGCTGTAACTCAAAGAAAACGCATGTTAGACTAACTTTAGAATACTATCATAATTGCCATCTGATAAATTTTATTATAAGAATGACGTGATACAAAATTTATCTCTCTGGTTCAGCTAGTTTACTAGTTATGAATTTTTGAAATAGTTTTTTGGCTCTGGTATAAAGTTCAACTTTCCGAGATACTACAAGATTGCTTTCTTGCGTCGATATGTCGTCATCACATCAGATAACTACGAAATAAAACTTTCATTGTCATTATAAATTTTCTATCAAAAAAAACAAACAAACAAACGAATGTTCGATATATAAATTTAATGTATTTTTAAAATATAACAGTATAACAGTAGGTCGACGGCACCTGTCAGGCATAACAAGCGCGAGAAAGATTATGCCGCGTGTTTGTCATGAGCATCCAACAATATGACAAAACGCGTCAAAATCTATCTTATACTTGCCCCTCTGGAGTATTTCTCAACTATCCCCACAAAACCACTCCGATCAACTTCTCACACATTAATCAATAAACAAAAACATAAAATGAAATTAACGTTTGACCATTTGGTATCAGTCCCGTGGGCGATTCCACCTACATTCAAACTAATAGATATCGACTTTTATAGTTAAGTAGTGTATCTAATTTAACGGGCGATTAGGTAAAATGTATCAGTGATTAAGAAATTCACTATGAATAACCTTTTAAGGAGACCTGTCCAGCAAAATGTTGATCGAAGTAAGTCAATGCTATGATTAACTTAAATTAGTTTGTAGACCTTGGAAGATCAAAGTTTGTGAGTAGTGATGGAACGAAAACCAAATTAAATAATACGAATACTAAGTAATAATAAATGCCTTTTTAATTACAAAACTACCAAAACCATGCTCTCAACTCAATCATAAATAGCGAGGGATAAATTAAGCAATAGACCATTGTAAAATCAGGCAACAAGGCAAATCAGTAGTTGCTCGTCTATGTCCCCATACAAAAATAAGACAAAAACGTAACAAAAACTATCTTGCCCTTGTGACATTAACAACGGGTGTCCAAAGTACGGCGAGTCTGGCACTTAAATCTAACAAACAGTAACAATCCCTACTGGGATATGGAAATCTGATGACACATTTCTACATTTAATACTGATGTCCAGCCAGCTAAATCGATTAAATTAGAAGCTGACTCTAGAGTTATTGCAAATAATGATGAAGATATTCAGTTAATATTTGTAGTGGATGATATTTGGCGAATACGTATATTAGTTTTTGTTACCTCACTATGTGTGAGGTTTGATTTGTAAATTATAGGATCTGTCAAAACAACTGCCATTGTTATTCATAATGATTATTAATTATACTTAGTTAATAATTTGATTCCTAACATGCGCAAGGTGACGAGGTTGTTATGTGTCAGAAAACTTATAATATATTGCTATATTCATATTAATATCTTGCTCTCGATAGACACGGTGAGCCTTCGGACAGAAATCGAGCTCCAAAATGTAATTCACAAATAATTATTTGTGAATCTCGAATATCGATTTTTCTCTTTCTGATTTTGGTACAGAGTATACATGGATCCTTATCTATTGCTGACGTTATTCAAAATAGCGAGCAGGTACATAGTACTTTTCCGAAGAGCATGTGAGTAAAGATATGATGTCAAAAGATGTGACAGGCCAAAGCGTGTATTGCTCCATTTTCTACTCAAGTTGTTCTTTAACTACGAGTAAAAAATATTTCCATACATTATGTCCAACATATTTAATTACACACAAGTAGCGTACAAAACAATTATTGGGCCAAGAAAAATATACATACCTACTTGAATAAATATTGTAAGAGTAATACACAAATACTTAGTAATCTGAGTAGTCCACACGGCTTCCAATAAACCTGTACATTTCCAGTATAAGCTGGTCTTGCATTACACGGGAAGCTTATACAAATTCAAATTCAAATTTCAAATTCAAATTCAAATTCAAATTCAAATTCAAATTCAAATTATTTATTAATTGTTTGTAACAAATGTTAAGTATACAGTTATGTTCTTATGTACTAGAAATGAAGTCCCCGTGTGTAACATGCCATATTTGGCGTACAATATAACCATGCATATTTATTTATAATAATTATATGTATACATATTAGTCATAAATTATAAAAATATCAAATTTATCACATAAAATTAATTTGAACTATAACATTAAAAATATCTTTACAGAATAAATGCATGATAAAAAATAAAGAACCGTCAGTCATATAATTACATTAATTAACATAAAATTGGTCATTGATTACTTAAAAAATCTCTAAGCTTTTTCCTAAATTCATTTAAAAATTCTAACTGTTTAATTGAGTTTGGCAATTTATTAAATAATTTTACACTAATACCAAATACACTTTTTTGAAATAATGCCGTCCTACAACCTGTAATTCAAAGGCGAAACCATCTTATACCGGAAATGTATAGGTTGATCAATACCTCTTTCTATGTTGAGACACAGCCTGTTTGATATTTATTGGCGTAAGTAGGTGTATAATGTATACGTAAAGTGGTACGCAATCTCTGCAATGAAATATATTAATTGTAGGAATCAGGGGACGAGATAATGTTCGTAACTACTTTCACTCAATGGTATAAACAGATTTGATGGACTTATCTCCTGGTTAGTAAACAAGCCGAGTAGCCACTGAGGTTTAAGGATGGATATGTGTCAATGTTGAAGCTTCTAATCGATTATTTTTATAGCATTTAGCTATGCTTAGCAAATTATACTAAGAAACAGTTGAAAAAGATATGGGACCGGCAGGATTTCGGGACGTCACGAAATGACGTATCAAACAGTTGAGAAATTTAGGGTTCTGGTAAAAGGCGACCGTAGCTGGATGGCTAAAGCGGCTGCCTGGTGTGCAGTGAGGTCGCAGGTTCAAATCCTGCCGGTCCCATATCTTTTTCAACTGTTTCTTAGTATAATGTTGAAGCTATCTTCTATCGTATTTCCAATATGCAAATCGAATAATGTTCGACGCAGATTATATTAATTTATAATAGGAGTGATGAGTCAAATAATCGCAATAGTTCGTACGATGAAAATGAGAAGAGGATCTCGTGGCTAACTCGAAGCCGCGCGAGCCCATCGATCTTATTAGGTTAAGCTATGTTAACCGCGGTCGACCGTGGTTGGGTGACCATATTAATGACGTGTTTTCAAATTCAAATTCAAATTCAAATCATTTATTTTCATAGGCCCCAGGAGGCGCTTGAACACGTCAAAATATTACAAACAAATGATATAAAAATAAATTATAAGTAAAACTAAATTATACTAATCCTTTCCTTCTTGACTCGGTGAGGACGTTAAGCCGTCGGTCCCGGTTGTCTTTTGAAGATCTATGGCAGTCGCTACGGGTATTCAGAGGCCAGAAAGTCTGAGAACTAGACTAACAAAGAGTATCGTATCATCTCGTACTGGGGGTTGAAGGTCTGATGGCAGTCCCTCCACGTAAAATACTGATATTCAGCTAAAACCATTAGACTAGTAGCCGACCTCAATGTAACCGTGAAAAGGCTTGGAAGATTGATGAGAATGGTAAAACTAAAATCATTTTTTTTTTCAGAATTTTGCCTTGCACTGAAGATGTTGATTGAGAAAGTCTATCCAGCAACACAAATACAGAGACCTCAAGAAATCATCTAAAACTCTAACATTCCAATTGTTGAGCCTTAGATTTAATCTTGTACTCAATATATTTAAAGTGCTAAGAGTACACGACATCACATAGGTACGGATACAGGAAAGAAAGACATCGAAATATTCAATTTTACTAACAAAATTATATTAGGAAGAAAAGCATATCTAAAGTGTGCCCAATAGCTTAATCACCATCAATTAAAACTACTCAAACCGTAAAAAACTGTAAAAAAAATTAGTCAAGTCCAATTTCCTTAGCTACAACATCTTAACATGCTCACTTACCTCAATTAACTTATCCATACAAAATCCATTTATAACATTGAAACTTGTATTAGCGCTACCTACCAATTTATATGAAAATAATCGATGATGGCCGCAGTAAAAAATCATTTATGGCGTATATTTTCTCCGAGGCATTAGCATCAATTCATCAAGCTGCCACTATGGCTCAAATTGCTAAAATTGAGTCATTCTTAACAATTACTACGTTCAGTGACCATCAGGTTCGGATGTTCCATTTCATCAGAAATCATGGGGTCACCATCAAATTTTGTAAGGATGGGTGTACACTCTAAATAGCGGTTGAGTTATAGTTACCGTCTTAGCTTCAAATTCACCAACGCCAACGTGTTATAATCTACATTTTAAGCTGACCTAAGTTTTTGATCTCTCTTTGATGAGAAAGAGAGATCGAATCTGTTAGTAAGTCGAAGTTTGGTAAAACAGCCTCAATTTTATTCCTAATCCGCGGTTCAATGGAAGATTTTTTTTTATTAAACTACGTTATCTTTTGACTACTTTTTATAGACATAACATAACGTCACGCCTATATTAGCCAGAAGTGTTTGGCAGAGGTGTACAACACCCACATTTCACCTGTTATTTTAGGTCCTATGGGATAGAGGGTGAGCCAATCGCCATCCACCGGGCACAATTGCAACTCCGTGCTGCTATTGTGAATTTTGCTGACGGGAAGTTCACAAATAACACTTTGCCCGACCCGGGAATTGAACCCGAGACCTCAGTGAGAGGCGCATATGCTAACCACTAGACTATCGAGGCAGCAGCGAGTATTATAGACGTCATTGTTATAAGCATCATTGCTTACAACCTGTTAGTACAAGCAGTTAGGTATTTTGATAAAATCATGGTACGGACTGTAACCATTGGCACAGGAAACTTCTGTAACACTCCACTGTACACCTTGTTTTTGAAATAGCAAAATCCTTTAACACAGCACATTTTGACAATAAACTCCAAGATGAATCATTGCAAGCAGCGATAGCCGAGTGGGAGACCGTAGGACTGCGAAGTTAAAGGTCTCGGGTTCGAACCCACGGCACACACTCTCGTCTTTTCGAAGATATGTGTGTATTTATTATATAAATTATCGGTCGCTAACGGTGAAGGAAAACATCGTGAGGAAACCTACATGCCTGAGAGTGCCTAATAAGTGCTCGAGAGTGTGTGAAGTCTACCAATCCGCACTTGGCCAGCGTGGTGGACTATGGTCTCCCCCATCTCATCATGAGAAGAGGCCCGAGCCCAGCAGTGGGACATGTATTAGATACAGGGCTGCTATTATTATGAATCATTGCCAACTGCTTTTGCGTTACGTATTGTTTACATTACCTTATGTTTAAGACCAGCCAGAGCTAGTAAGCTGAAAGGACATCAAAAAGGCTTCACTCCAAAGATTCAATAAAAACCAACATAATTCATGGTGTCACCTTTCTGTTCCACGAACATAGTCCATAATTGACACCAGAGAACATTTTCTACTTTGCTAAATTGCCTGTAATAATGACACCATATTTACTACCATGTTATTAGTGTATAATTAAATTATAGACTCTGGCTTAATGTGTGTGTCTATAAAGTTATAGACCATGACATTGAAACATCTTTATCAAGTAGTGACGGTTTTATAATAACATTTAAACATACTTTATACGACAAAAAACTTATTAGGTAACCAAAAGGAACCATAAATCTAGATTTATTAATGCCCCACGGCAGCATATTTACGACATATTATTACTGCTAATAAATGTATTATTATACGGTTATATAAGCGTTATATATTCTAGAACTTTATAATTATACTAGCTGACCCGGCGAACTTAATCGTACCGCCTTAGCGTAAATTTGATGCACTACTTTATTTTGTATAGCTGATCTATCTTATGTATGCGTACCTATTCAATTTGAACTGGAATCTATAATATCCTCCATATAAAAATGAATACTGTTTTTAATTTTTTTCTGTAAGATCCTTGTACAGAGTATTAGAAAACTACAAAAAAAAAATCAGCCAAATCTGTCAAGCCGTTTTCATGCTATGTCGTGACAACGAAAAATGTATATAGATTATAATTATATTTCTTCATAAAACGTTACTCCAAACGGGGCTGTATGTTTTAACACACTATAAGACAAAAGACAATTATTGTTTTGGAAATAAGAGTGTCACAAAATTTTTGTGTTTTTTTTTTAAATATTGGCTATGATGTATCTTTTTTCTCAATCAATTATTTATATTTAATTTTTTTTTTTAATTTGTAGAGCCAAATATATTGAACCGGAAATTTGAAACATTTCGAGTCAATAGTCCCAAAATTTGACCTTAGAATCAAACCAAAACATCTTACTAGTGTTAAGCAAGTAAAGTTCAATTAAAATATTTAAATACCAACTATGGAGGGAACTCTTAATAAGTAGCCAAAACACTATGAAACAAACAGCACATTCATTTTTCTCCTTTATGTCTAATTTACATTTAGAAACTAGTTGCAAATGCCTTGATGGTCTAGTGGGTAGCATATGCACCGCGAGTTCTCGGGTTCAATGCCCGGGTCGGGGCAATATTTGTGAACTTTCCATGAGGAAATTCGGAGTTGAAATTGTGGCCGGTGGATGGCGATGGGCTCACCTCCTATCCCGTGGGACTTAATTTAATTAGCTAAGTTTTATTTTAATTTAATATTTTTTGAATTTTGATGTTTGTTTTCACGTGTTCAAGCGCCCCTTAATTTACATTAGATTAAACATAACAGGTGTGTTTACATCTCTGCCACACTCTTCTGGGTAATATAGGCGTGATGTTATGTAAACTAGTTGCATGAAATAGTGACAATTTCATTAAACATTTTTCAACTAAACATCAACTCTTACAATGCACGCATTCATTTAATGCAATTAGTTTACGCAGTAAATCCTAAAAAAAGATGTGGTAAATAAACATAAGTTTCATAATATTATTATGTCGCAACAATGTAGCAAAAAATACAAAATCAATGTTTTATTAATCCATCGTCGACAGCATTACGAACGCTGCGCTCGCGCATCATTTTGTTCCAACTCCTAATTTAAGTCTCCATGATTAATTGCAAATTAAAGTCCCCATTGCGGTGGTACCTGCCTGATATGACTTTATTGAATTTCACGGGCTTGATTAATGTTGCCAATATATAAATTATTATTATCGATTGTAACGATGAAGCTTTTTATTTAATATCATTGTTATGTTGTTTATTTCCACGCGATTGTGAAGGTGAAGAGGAATGAGTTAAACGTGTCGTGGCGTGTTATGTTAAAGTTAAAGATACGTTTTGATCGGTGTTTGAAATGTAGATATCTAACATTTGATTTTGGTCTAGCCATTTACCTATAGTGATAAAATACCTAGAGGCATTGGCGTAAAATCAAATGGAAATTTGATAGCTGAAAGTGCTCCAAAACGCAGTCACTTCATCCAATTCGGTGCAAACTAAATTAAACATTGACGTTTTGTCGTAGAATTTAAATTTGCTTGTAACAGTTATTTATATTTATCAACCTATGTCCTGAATTGCATGCAATTCTTTTAAAATTGACGAATTTCCCATATAAATACAAAGATAAAACATATACCAGTTCTTTAGTTCGTCCTCCAGCTACATAATTGTCAAAACAGCGTCGAATTCCATGCAGTAGTTTTTAAGCGATGCCTGTACGAACATACAGACAGACAGACAGACAAAAAACTAAAAAATATGTTTTGACTTCTACTGCTGTTATATAGACCCCTTTCTGAAATATATTCGTTTTTCAATTTTATTATATGTATACCTAAGATATACAAGCAGCGATAGCCGAGTGGGAGACCGTAGGACTGCTAAGTTAAAGGTCTCAGGTTCGAACCCACGGCACACACCTCTCGTCTTTTTTAAAGATATATGTGTATTTATCATATAAATTATCGCTTGCTAACGGTGAAGGAAAATATCGTGAGGAAACCTACATGCCTTAGAGTGCCTAATAAGTGCTCGAGAGTGTATGAAGTCTACCAATCCGCACTTGGCCAGCGTGGTGGACTATGGCCTAACCCTTCTCATCATGAGAAGAGACCCGAGCCCAGCAGTGGGACATGTATAAGATACAGGGCTGCTATTATTTTAGATATAGAAAAGTAACAGATATCTGAATAAATTGATAAAATTTTTAATATATTAAAAGACTAATGCTAAAACTTAGCTTAGCACTAATCGCAGCTCAACAGGTTAAGTGAAATTTAACCGCAGTCGCAAAATACTTGTACTTTTACTGTGTGTTTTAATGGCAAGTAAAACTGCATTTATAACCTTTAGTTTGCCTACAGCTACCACTTACCATGGTACACTATTGCAATTACCAGTCTTTCTTTAAATTTCAATGCTGCTAGGCGTCAAACTTACTAATATACTAGATTCTCCCCGCAGTTCCGCCCGGGTGGTATGGTGATATAGCAATATGAAAATAGTTTACAATGTATTCTCAAACTAATATTTATGACGTTTGCCGAACAAATTGAAATTTAAAGTCATGCAATTTGATCAGAAAATGTAAAATTATCATTTTCATTAAAAAAAATACCGGTAGAAATGAATGAATGAATTAAATAACCACGTCTAGAATCTGTGGTTTCAATCAACGTCGCATCCACCCTGTATAATTAAAAAAAATCGAGAGTTCACTTGTACCAATTTATGTAGGTAAACTGAAATGACGATTAGAATTTGTAATGCCTCTATTTAGAACAACACTTGAATCTTCAAGCTCTACATTTTAAATATCGATATAATAACATAATAACCCTCTTTTTTCTAAAGAATTTAGTAATCCAAAACGGTTAACTATACCATTGAAATTTGAACTCTATCTATATAAAAATACAATATAAAATTGAAGAGTCATAAACAAAGGTATTATAATTAATAATGGCCACCAATCACAACATAAATAATAATAAGTCATATTAACATCGGAGTGTATTTATTTTACTCTATATCATAAAGGTAGAGACATGAACGTAGAGCGTTGAAAACGTGCTTTATTGCACTTCCTCGTTATAAATCTGATAGAGTAATTACTGGGCTATGCTTTATTAAAGTTTTTTTGTGGAAAATAGGGTAATTCGTTTCTACATCCCATTCTATACCATAAGCTGTAATTTCTAAGGCATATGAAAACATAAGTACATTGCAAGAGCTTTATTATTATGTCGCATATTTTGTTGGTTATGTTTAATGTGTTCAGCTATTTTACCAAATGATGATAGTGCTTAGAAAAAATAATAAATCTAAAAGAACTTGATGCCTTAAGCCATTTTGTATTTACGACACCAAAACTGTGGGATCCTTTCCTCTATAAATTATTTTTTTTTTAATTTCAATTACTACAACAGGAGATGCACCATCACGTTGAGGGAATGCAGACTGTCAGACTGCTGCTGCGCATTGAGCTCGACGCTGGTCTCGTATTGCATAGGCAGCCTATACAACGTAAAACCATCTTACACTGAAAAGGTTTAGGTTGCTGTGTAACCCTCTGTACATCAACTCCATCCAAATGATCACATTGCTTGTATTATAATCACCATTCTATGAGTTTTGTTGCCATCATAAAAAATGCTCAAAGGGTAAAGTTCTAACAGATAATCATCTTTTTTTTGACCGGGCTTTCTAATTTGGATCTAAAGTATAAGTCTCACTGTTAATTTTGTTCCAAGAATCTAAGTTTTTCAAACCCAGAAGCCTAATTCGACACAATATCAAGCTCAGAATGAGAACTAGAAAGGTTTGGCACCCACATTTCACCTGTTCGCCTATCGCCAGGGTCAGCCTATCGCCATCCACCGGTCACAACTCCAACTTTATGCTGCTACTGAGAGTTTCCTGGCGAAAATATCCCAAATAACACTTTTGCTCGACCCGGGGATTGAACCCAAACCTTGCGGTAAGAGGCGCTAGAGATAGACTAGAGTCAAGTAGTCCAATAACCGAAACAACTAGGTAGTTCAGAATCTATATAGTATTACGTCAAAAAAAGGAAATTATAAAGCTGATTTCATTTAGAATCTACAACATGAGGTTGTTACAAAAATTGCATACTCCAGCTATTGCTATGACCCGATAGGGCCATAACAACTTACCCAAGCAACCCTTCATTTTGTTGACCACCTCAGTCGTATAAAAAAAAACTATTGAAAGTCCTCTATCGTGTACCGATGACTTTCCTCTTTTATAAAGTCATCAGTGTATTAATTAGTTATTCTCCATCCGATAAACGAAATCGAAAGTATCGTCTCGACATCTGTAGACTTTTATTAAGTGAGACCAAATACTCTTGACAATAAGTGAAACCAGGGCAAAAAACTGGCTAGGGATAAAACTAGCAGTTTTTTTCGTACATTTTCACAATAGCGCCTGTTGCGGAAACAATCACTGACTAAAGCGGGACGTGAAACACTATTGTCAAAATGTCAGCGACATAATTTTGACTTTAAAAACTTGTACTAAGTTCCCAGTAAGATTAACTATAGCCCAAACTCTTGTCTTTATAAGTCACAGTTTCTTCTAAAGACGAGAGAAGAGAAGATAGTATTTAAATAATAAATCAGGTTTCGTTATTTCCACATCTCATTTCTGCTTGGCTTCGGTAACGAAATCTAGTTAGTTATTCAAACACTTGTCATCTCCTCTCCGCTTTGGTGACCGGGCCTAAGATGCCCGTGCACTCAAGAGGGAGATAACTATAATATGTTCTGGATAAGATTTGCACCGTATCACAGATTGACTACCATTTTACAATAAGTTCTTTGGACATAAAACATATGGATATACTTTTTATAGCTAAAGAAGTGTAACTAATTCTCCGACTCAATTTATTTCTTTTTTTTAATTAGCTCATTGCGGATTCTTTGTCTTAATTTTCATTCGTTGTTGTGTAGCTTCACCTAACATATTTGTCACGAAAACCTAAAATGCGGATAATTATTTTTTTTTTTTTAATATACTTAGAGGTTATAACGCTACAAATTTTAATTGTTATTTCCACTTTTTCCACGCCTCCTTTCCTCCATTCTCACGTCACCAAATTGTCAATAGTAATAAGAGAGCAATTTCATTAAATATTAATTAAAATATAAAGCTATATAAAAACTTATTTGTCTTAAAAACGTGATTATGAAACAAGTTTTCTTCATAAATCCTTTGTTTGCCGGCAATTTGAGAGTACTTGTGAACTTTACGAAAGCTTTTTAAATACTCTATTAAAGTTGTAGAACAAAGCACAATTAATCAATGTTGAAATGAAAATTGTGTTTGAATATATTATTATGGCAATACCTAACTAATATGTAATTAGTTGCATAACCATGAAACATCTTCAAAAAAATGCTTTTGCACTAATAACAAGTATTTTATAAAATGAAATGTTGAAATTTACAATAAATTCTACTTACTAAAAACAAGTATTTTATAAAATTTAATTTTTGCAATTTGTATTTTGAATGGCATGTGCACATACTCGCTAGAACGAATTGGTTTGTTCGTGAAACCTATGTTAAGATTTATTTATCCATGTATAGGTTATCCACGTTGTATCTTCAAAACATTATTTATTCAATTTTATTGTGTTGGAATACGTGTTTCGTTATGATGAATGAAATTAATTGAAACTTCGTTCGAAAAAGGCCATGCGACGGTGGCGCTCGAAAAAATTAAATAAACGAAAATCAGCTGTGAGCCTCTCTTGTCCTATAAGATTCTGTTAACGTATTACAAAGAGGTGGCTTTTCGTGCGTTTGTCTGTCAAAGGCTTTCAGGGTACTCACCACCAGGAATCGGTGATGGGCGCGAGCAGCAGCAAGCAGGCGGCGATGACAACAGGCCGCATTTCTCGACGGACATCACTGCCCCAAAAACCTTACTATAACCATATTCTACTAAAAAAACACCTAAAAATTTCCTACTTTGATACTGGCAACCCCATGTCTATGCTCGAAGCGTTTTTCTTATTTTTTTTTAATATAGAATGGAGTGCGTTCGATTTTTCTAAACAGTTCCGAAATTTCGCGGCGTGTTGCTTACGTGGATCCCTGTCGGCGGGAGCGCGCGGCGCGACTGACGCTCACCTGAGCCCACCCCGCCGCACGCGCAGCGCAAAACGATTTTCGCGCTATTTTGGCTAAGATTTTAGCAGATTAGGCTTCGCGTGATTAGAGATAAAAGGTGGGGATATGAATATGTTACAACGAGAATATTAACGCCGCGTGTGGGCGGATTGTTAAATGGTTTACCTGCATTAATTAAATATAATGCGCTCAATAATTGACTTTTATTTTATTGCTCCATTTTTACATGATATCATATGGAGAGCATATTTTTAAATGAAAGCACAGCTGTTTAGCTTTTGTTAGGGCAGTGTTATACGAAGCAGACATTACCTGATTGCGAGTGATGGACAGTGAGAAACGTTCCGAACATTCTATAAATAGAGTTCACGTGCGAAACTCTAATTGTGTTAAACAAACAACCACGTACCTACACCTGGCGGTTCAGAACGTTGAATATGACATTTATACAATTTAACTAATATTACATGAGATGAATGTTGAATATTAAGGAGGCAACAGACATGATGCGTCGAAAGCTTCGCTTCAGAATCAGTTATTTGATTAAAGTGTCCACTTACACATGATTAAGACTTTTTATGCTTTGAAAATCGATGTTATAATGACATTACTCTAATGATTTTATAAGCTAAGAAAATTGCAGATGAAAAAGTATTTGCAGTTTACTAAATCGAGTGCACTATTTTCTAAATACGTACTACAAATGTTACGAGTTAAGATTAAATTTAATGACCCAGGGGAAATAAGTTAAACGATAGAAAAAACCAGCTGAAATTGTGATTGATTTACTTACAAATTATTGTCAATTAGTCAAATTTTTGCACAAGCTTCGATGCCCACTTTCGGTAAGATCGACTGTAAATGTCATCGGTAAAATTATCAAATCGATTTTCAAAAAACTTTCTCTTTACCACCATAAACATTATACATCACTGATTCGTGGCTTGATCCGGTCAACTATCTTGAGATGAAAGAAACCTTGTGAGCTTAAAGCTACGACAACATAGTAAATGTAACAAGTCAGACATCACCTTTAGGCAACACGGATTTGTCGTTAGCACGTATAAGCTTTATGATTATTATTTGCCTTTGTTTCCTTATGTAGTTGACAGACGAACATCGTTTAAAACTTTCAATATGTTTTTTCTTATGTAGTTTCTTCCGTATTCTGTGAAAGTGATTGATTAATAGAACTTTTCCTTATAACTTTTTAACGACCACTTTTACTTGCATTATATAGCAATGTTTGTTTCATAAAATTAACTTTTTAAATATAGATACTTTAGTAAAGGAAATGTTCAAAGTGTTTGTTTTCACCCAAAATTTTAAATTCTGCGCCTGCCAGGTTGTTTATACATCGTAGTCATACCATAGCTTGTCGATATCAATGTAACTTTCAGTTTCTCTTACAACGAAATCTAGATTGTTTTTCGATAGAAATGGCATGTTTTTTTATGTTTAATTTGTCGTTTACAAACAAATTTGAGATTTATTTTTTGTCAAAAACATTATTGTAAAAAATAAGGGCCAAGTTCAATATTATTCCTACAAAAAAACTTGATATCTATATGGGTGCCAAGCTCTGTGTTAATAAATCAAAGCTGAACACTTGACTTGGCTAGTTTTTACGTACAGATTACATTGATTGGTTGATATAATGCCATGGGCATCGGTAACTCAATTCGGTAAGACAAATATAATGTAATCTGTACGTAAAAAAATAGGTTTTTTAATGTAAGTCAGTCAGTCACAATAAATCTGGTTTTTTAACGTTAATATTTCGATACCTATTTGGGCAACATTTTTGGATTCTGGATAAGCTAATAGACTTCAATACATATATTATGTCAAATTGCAAGTATGAAGGTCAGATAGGGTTCGAGTTGTAGTGGTTCGTGTAAAAATACACACTCTGCATCTCGCTAGTTCTCTTGAACCTTGGCTGCAACGCTCTCACGTCGCTTGATAGGCGAAGATGACATTTTTTTTTTTTAAATTTGAGATGAAAAAAAAAGGCAAAGACATTTCTACCTAAACACACACAAGATTTCGTTTTTATAGAATTCTATTGGCATATTTTATTAATTAATAACAAACAAACACATTTGATAATACTGTCACAGATTTATATGTGGGTAAAATCTAAGAGCACGTAATCAATACGGAGAGGAAATGAAAGCAAATAATATAATTATGCAAATAAATCTGCCAAAACTTGTGGGTTGTTCCGCGTATCCAGGATTTGTCAACCAGTTTTATTTGACGTGCAAGAGCGGCCCTCTTAAACATTTTGGCTGCGGGGGACACCTGACTTTTGGTTTAATTGCACAAGGTGCAATTTTTGGAACTCCTTAAAAGTTTGCAACTCAAACAAAGACACATGTTTGGTGATGTTTCAATATTACTGTTCTGTCTAGTCATTTGATTAATAGCTCTTACGTCCAATTATTCTCTGTAATTCATCAACAAGTACCTTGTAAAACTATCGTAATTTGCGCTTTTATTGCCCATTAAATTAAGAAGAGCGCTTAATTATAAACAATAGTATATTTATTGCGGTACGTACATTTCACCTGGATTTATTGGTTTTGCGATAAAGCGGTGTTTTTCATCGTTTTTTTTGTGAATTATCATCATGAGGTCTTTGGTGCGATGCCCGGTTCGGGATTGATTTTTCTGTCAAGAAATTCTCAATAACAGCACGAAGTTGAAATTTTGCCCGGTAGATGGCGATAGGCTCAACCTCTATCACGTGGGCCTTAAACATAACAAGTGAATTGTGGGTATTATACACATAGCCACACCTTTCCGGGTAATTAGCGTGAAGATCGATGTATGTGTATTGATCGATTTTAAAACCTAATAAACCCGTGTTCACCTTATGTGTAAGATGACTAAATGTATTTTATTGAGGTCTACCAATTATCAAGTTGTTCAGGTTTAATAATATGACTACTTCATTTTTTTGCTTTTATAAGACTATATTTTTGTTTTTGTTATTTTTGTTCAATTTATTGGCTAATTCAAAATCAGCTTATGCAACTATAACACTCATATTAATGACACTAAAAAAGGTTCATTTAAAAAAATAATCAATATGATCGGCTATTTAAAATAGTCTCTAACACTCTACTTTTAAGAGATTCATAAGTTGCAGTTACATAATTTTCCTGAATCCTGAAACCTAACAGCCTAGACCGGCTGCAAGTACTCATGAGCACTAAACACAGAATATCAAAGCTAAATGCTACTGTAATATTTTGTTCTCACCAAAATATCATTTAGCATCGTTGTCAAACATTCAGAACTTTGTGCTTTTACTTTGAAGTTTTTACGATACACCGACACTTTGTGGAATCATTCTTTTGAAGAAATTTCAATGTAAACAGTACTACTGTTATAGACTTTGTTTTGTTAGCTGATTGAATAAAAGTCTGCTTCCGATTAGTACATCTCGCTTGAGTTTTATTTAAATAGATCATAATATCCGGTGAAAATCACACACACACACACACTCACACTCACAGAAATTCACTACTAATATAGGTACGAGTATGAATGTATAATAACTATGTAAGTACTAAACTTATTGTGTTCTTTTACTTGCTGTGGCCTGATACCAATAACAAAAGAGATTAGATCTTACCATGGGTATCAGTGTTCATAAATTTTTTGTGCGTCTAGATTCTGGGTAAATGTTTTGTAAATTAACTGTAATTTTTGGAAATAAATATATTATTATTATTATGTTGTTTATGTTCCCTATTATTATTATTAATTTCCACCTGAGTTCGACGATACTTGGCTGGTTATAGTAGAAACTATTTATTTGGAATACTAAGAAAGATATTAAAGGCTATCTTAGCGTTGGTATATTTCACTTGGGCCACTAATATTCTAAGAAGTTTTCTTTTGTTACTTATATTAAATTATGAATATTCGCGGTTCGGGCAAAGTGTTATTTGTAAACTTCCCGACATTCTTAATGGCAGCACGGAGTTGGAATTATGACTGGTAGATGGCGATAGGCTCACCGCCTATCCCATGGGACCTAAGCATAACAGGTGAAGTGTGGGTGTTGTACACCTCTGCCACACCCTCCTGGGTAATATAGGCGTGATGTGTTATACTATGTTACTTATGAATATAGTTTTTCTTAGCCGTGAAAATGTTGAAGGCGAAAATTTATTACGAATTTTTGAGTGCTTCTATTTTCCGTCCATGTTGGTGAAAAGTTGTAATGTTTTCGGTGATTTTGATAGAAAAAATACTGTTTTTGAAAGTAACGATGCTGCTTTAATTAGTTTGAACACCTAAACACTACTTTTTTAAATCAGTCAACTCAAACACAACCTTGTCAATCAGGACACGATAACTATGTACTAAAAAGTTGCACTACCGCATCTGAACCATCATATTAGTCTACCAACTTTATACCCACGAATACTAACACCACAATTATGTAAATACTGGCCAATTATCGTGGCCATACTGGCCATACTTGTGGCCAACGGTAGGCGTCTACTTGCTATATAGATGTGTCTCAAACTTTTTTTCTATTAGCACGTATTTGACAATATTTACCAAGATTTTGTAAACAGGTCAAAGTAATTAAGATTTAAGATTCAAGATTCATTTATTCGCAGGAATATGGTACAGTAGATGGTATACATGTTTTAGCAGCCCGACATATTCACCTTTAATAGGCATGCGAATCTTTGTTTAAAGTAGTAAACTAATGGACAATAAAGTAGCACTAACAAACAGGATAACTTATTTTTTACAGGAATAGAATTCATTTAGCGTATAAAAGCACTTTTCAAGTAACCAAGACTTAAGTTTTCTTTTAAAAAGATGTAAAGGTAATTCTCTTAAAGTTTGTGGAATGTGGTTACTGTTTTTGTAGTGAAGAGTGCTAATGTTAATGTATTTGTCTCATAAAATTTTGTTTGATATCACATTCTTTTTGCTTTGTTTGTAAGAATCTGTTAATTGTATGTCTTGTTTTTGTTAACTGTATGACTATAGATAAGGAATTGTAATGTGACGTAATAATGATTACTGACCACACTTCTTATTATGTAAAATGATTTTGTGCACTTTCATGTATCAATATTTTTATTGAATTTATCAAAAAAATTAACTGATATGCTACTGACTCTGATAGAAATAAGCCAACCGAAGGTGTCATTATCTCTCGCTGCCAAAATAATGTGGCAGAGCGCCGCACTTGCACGTCATATAAAAATAGTAGTCAAATCATAGCTGCACGGAGTCCAACCCGAAGACCTGCCCATATTTATGGGCAGCGACAGAAACCACCAGCAAGGGGCACAGCCCCGATCTAGTATCCACCCTCCTCCTTGCGGGGGAGGTGTGATGACCACCACTGTAGCTGCACGGAACAATCTACCCCACCGCTCGAGATGGTTGACAACCATCCTGGTTATTTTCTTATCACAGTTAGTTTAAAAATAAAAAAACTAAATTCGAATGAGCTGTGGGTCCGAAAGAACATTTTAAAAATAATATTTTTTTACTGGTAGTAGAGCTCTTGTGAATGAGCTCGAGGGCGGCAGCACCACCGTCTCACCTTTAACCTGCCGCCAAATAGTAGTGCTTCCATTACTGTGTTCCGGTTTGGTGGTGAGATCAGGCCCTGAAATTACGTGCATATGAGACATAACACCGTAGTCCTCAGCTGCAGCGACGCATCTATAATCTGCTTTTGTGGATTGTTGATGTCCATGGGCTGTACTCAACCTACCATCAGGTGGACTACACGTTCGTTCGCTGTGGGAGTAGAATACAAAAAAAAAATGTTTAGTCTGCTCGTACTAGTAACCGAACCGAAAAAAATGGATGCAAGCTTCGCTCCTTCATTCCAATTGCAATTTTCGGCCTTACGGGCGAACTGCCGTAAGGCCGAAATTGTAAAGTAATCATTCTATCTTACAGCGTTTTTCTACTTGGATGAGGTTTCTAAAGCTATGAGAAAACAGGCAAAGCCAAAGAGAGCTGCAATAAAACATTGCAACAAAGTACCTCTGAGTATAATTTTCACAATTTGACATTAAATTACATTGTCAACAAAATGAAATGGTCATAATTTTCACAGCTTTCCCTCCCGTACTTCACAAAAGGTTGAGAGCTTCTGTGTTTGTAGGATAAAGCGCTAATAGTCGGTGTAATTACAGCTGTTAGAAACATTTTGCTAATTTACGTGATATTTTAACATTAACAAGCTTGCTTGCGGAGCAAAAAAGTCTGTTAGATGAAGCTGATTTTAGATTTAATCGGAGTTCCGTACATTTAAATAAATAAAATAAATAAATATGTCACAACTTACACACAACAGTTTCACGTTACAAAACAAAAGGTGAAATGAATAAAAATATGATAGTAGCCATTAATAATTTTGCTCCAAAAAGGGGAAAATACATGGCGCATAATATTGTATTACGCAATTTGACAGTCTCAAATTTTTTTTTTTTTTTCGTATCTTCGCTTCGGCACTTAGGGCCTTATCATACTAGCGGATTACGAGCAGATTCAAAGCGGAGCGGGCGCGCAGCGAATTCGTTGCGGACGCTCGGCGTGGACGCCATTTTGTACTGTCTCGTACAAAATGCCAGCCAACCAGCTTAATAAAATATTTTTTTCAAATGTCAAATCATTTTTCATCATAACGGATTCTTGTGGGATTTTATCTTGCTTAAATATTTTATGTTTGTTTTATGGTAGGTAGGAACGAAATTATTTAGGATTATTTTTTAATCGTTTGCAAAACAACACAAATTAGTCGCTCTCTTCCATTCGATTAATTGATAATGGATCTTCCCAAATTCGTCGATGCTTTCGTTTTCGTCGCCGGCGTTTCCGAAGTAACAAAGCCAACAGCAGTGTTTCCTCGTCGGAATCAATTTTGTTACTGAGTGTATTGTACGTCGTAAATTCGCTACAAACACGCGACGAAAACGTAGCGTATTCGCCACGCGTCCGCGACGTCTCCGCTGCGCAGCCGCTGCGTGTTCGCGACGCATTCGCTGCGCGCCCGCTCCGCTTTGAATCCGCTCGCAATCCGCTAGTATGATAAGGCACTTAGTGTAGTAATGTCAACTAGACTAGCCAGATTAAATACTTATATATATACAGGATGTCCCAGTTAAAGACGTCAAGCAGAAATGGGGTAATATAGTAGGTAATGAAAGTTACCAGAAAAATATAAAAAAAATTCTCAGTTATGTATTTAAAAAAATATGAGCATTTTTAAAAAAAGTGAAAAAATTACACCTTGTGGCGGTATTTTTTCGTTTTCATTTTATACTTATTTTAGTTTTCGCAGCTTATAAAAAAACAATAAAAAATAAGAATTTTCGTAATTAATCACGGATCTCTAAATTACTAAGATTGTACAATTAGCCACTTAGTAATTGCTGTGTACATCTCAATGGCACGTAAAGTTACATGTTTATCCATCTACAGCTGTTTTCTGATATTTATTTATAACTTAAACTATTTTGTATCACTTCCAGGCAATTAAAATGTTGTGATAAAAAAAACTATAATATTTAATTATTATTTTTTATCACCTATACTGTGCCTATGTATAAGAAAATCAAAAATCTATAGTACCTCTGCTTTAGTGTGGTACGCTTCAGCACACAGTTGTATTTGGCAGCAGTTAATAGGTCAGGCAGGCTATAACATTTTCCATAAAATACGTGTAAAATATATTAAAACTAGATCTAATTCTAATTTAAGTATTAAAGAAGATAATTAGTCTAAAAATAATCTAATTTAAACAAATGAAAACTTTTTACCTACCTTGGCAATTTCCATCAACAATTTTTTTTATAATCGGCGAGAAGTTTCACCTCTAACAATCTTTATTTCCCATGATATCAATCACGCACACAGTCAAAAACAAATGCTAAGTTCAAATAAAGCACTCATCTAGCCAAAGCCCTTCGGTCTTCAACAAACACTTGAAGCAGTCACTTAAAATGATTCCGATGTTTTTGGTCAAGAGGAGGAAGACACTGGGATTTAGGACTTGGTTTTTATTATTAAGCAATCTTATGTACAGTGGGCCAAGCAATTACGTATGCAGGGCAAAAACTTTAACGTGTTAGTGAAGACTGATTACACCAGTCATAGATATGTGATCTTATCAAATATGTAACTCTCACATATTTATCTAGTATAGTCAGTCGTCATGGTAGGGTGCATGAAAGGAGCCTCCCCGAGTGACGTACACAACGATTTCCTACGTCCGGCGCATCCTGGACAGTTCGCGAGTCCACCAAAGCGAATTGGCTAATCCTTTTACCACGATGGCAAGTCAAAATAAAATTTGACTCAGCCATCGACACGATGAAGGAGAAGAAGTAGTCATTGTGACGTGTAAGTTTTTTTCTAATTGCTTAGCCCACTGTACAGTGGGCCAAGCAGTTAAGTATGCAGGGAAAACTTCTACGTCACAATCAAGACTGACTACACTAGTCATGCATGTGTGAGTTACATATTTAAGAAGTTTAATGTGTATTCGTAAGCATGTATATCTAATAAAGGTTAAGATCACTTTAAGCCATAAGGGTGCTCTTTGCATAATATTGTTGTCTTTGAATTTAATGAAATGGTATGGAATTAAAGCTTTTTCTATTTTTACAGTTGAAAAATTATGGGACCGGTAGTGACCTTCTGCACACCGGGCAGTCGCTTTAACCAACTAGCTACGGTCGCCTTTTGCTAGGATCCTAAATTTCTACACTGTATGTTACGTCATTTCGTGGCGTCACGTTCATCCATTTGTTCCTATCTTAAGTAGGATACAACTGTTTCTTAGTATAATTTGCTAAGCATAGCTGAATGCTAAAAAAATAATCAATAAGAAGTTATTCTATGTTTACTATTTAGTTTTTTTTTTTTTTTTTTTACCTGGTGTAGTCAGTCTTCACTATGCCGTAGATGTTTTTGTCCTGCACATCTAATTGCTTGGCCCACAGTACCAGATCCACATTGTAACTACTGGTAACTGTCTGTCTGTTACACGGAAAAACCACGAAAATGACGAATAAAATTTAATATAATATAATTTAATAACCGGGAAAAACAGAAAATAAATGGAGTTTAAAATTTTAAGTTTTTATTTGATTTCGACTTACGTGAACGAATTTAAGGGTAAAAAAACAATCAAGTTATGTAATCATAGAATAAACCTAACACTAATAATAACAATTGCTAAATTCTAATTCTCTTCCAGCTGTAAATAGTTAAGTATGTTTTTGTTTTTTTTATTAGTTAAAGAACTAATTGTAAGTTAACCTTAATAATAATGTATTTTACATGTTAATAAAAAGTCTTAATTCTTATTGCTAAGAACTGTCTCAAAAAATTAAGATACTTATCTTAATTTTTTGAGATTGCTAAGCGTGGCTAAATGCTATATATTTATATACATTTTTTTAAACTCTTAAAATCAATAGTTCAATTTTAGTATTTATTATAATTTTACAAATATTTACAATAACATAATTTTTCTTATTAATATTAAATTAAATATTTATATTAAGTTACTAATAATAAAAAAATAACAAATAACTATTTACAAATTTACAGGCAAGGTGTCATAGAATTCCTCCGCATCTAGATAGATAGATAGAATAAACTTTATTGCACACCAAAAAATAAGACACATTATAGAACATAATTTAACATTAAGACATGTACAATGGGCGGCCTTATAGCTAAAAAGCAATATCTTACAGGCAACCTTTGGATGGACAAATAGATAGTTAGACTGATATAGGGTAGTTTAAGGTGAAAGAGATGAGATAGAAGGTTTACTATATATAAATCAATTTAAAATAACAGTTCCTGTTTATTATTAGGGTAAAAAAATAAAATTATGAAAACGTGAATATGATTGCAAAGTTTTTACGTAGACTGATAATTTTTATACCAAGTAAGTACCATCATTAAATTATAAAATGCCCACTCATTATACTAGAAAGACACTTATAAGCTCGTCCCGTTACAGGAGCATAATTGCAAACTTTAATTGCGTACTTAGTATAGACTTAATTGATCCATCTAACAGATGTAATAAAACGCTAGTAAAATATCAATAAAATCTATTTTAGCTTGCAGTAAAAATAAACTAATTACAACTCTGTGAGGTAGGTAGCTTTTAAACTCACTTTTCCAGAAACCAATGTTTTTAAAATTGACGTACATAGATTTTGTCATTAAATAATATAAATATCACACAACTTTCACACAACATCATCTAGTCCCAAACTAAGCAGAGCTGGTACTGGTGCTAAAATAACTGATACTAATACCTACATACTTTTCTCTTGAAATACATACTTATTATACATAGAAACACCCAGACAAAAACAAACCTCCATGTTCATGCACACAAAGATTTGCGGGAATCGAACACGCGACCTCTGCATAGCAAGCAGTTGCACTACCAACTCCGCTACCCGGTCGTCACACCTACCTACTAAGCTATAAAGCTACACATTTTTACTACTAGACTAAGATCCGACGGTCGCCAGACCTATCTCATTTTCTGACAAATGAAATGTATGGAGAAGATTAGTGCTAATAAACTATGAAGAAATTTAGCCGCGTAGCCAACCTGACCAACGCGCGACGGCTAATTTTCAGTAAAATAAGTTCTAGTTGCAGTGCATATGACCATCTCACATTAAAAGGCCTTCTAATTCAAATGAGATGAAATAGCGACATACTAAATATTGTTTTGTTACAATTTTCAATAATAATTATTAAATATCTGCTCCAGAAAAGAATTATGTAGCTCTATGAACCAATAAAAGTGTGTCAACATAATATTATATTGAGACATAATATCTTCTCTACCTAGGCCAATGGTTAAAAAGCAAATTTAAGGTAAAAAGAAAAATATTAAGGCGCCAACTTTATTAATTAATAACTAATAGAACAGATTCGTAACCAAAAAACGTGTTAACTGGTTTATGAATAGATTACAGTAATTTTATCAAGCGCCCATTTAAAATAAAAAAGAATTTGATAAATATTCATCAGAAAATGTTTTGAAAAAATCGGACCGTGCTTGTCCAATTTTCGCCCTTAGGGTTCCGTAACTAATAAGTAAAAGTTAACAGTAGCGGCGGGTATGCATACT
Source organism: Hypena proboscidalis (assembly GCA_905147285.1). Lineage (NCBI taxonomy): Eukaryota > Metazoa > Arthropoda > Insecta > Lepidoptera > Erebidae > Hypena > Hypena proboscidalis. Next base: position 18,065,417 of record LR990130.1, on the reverse strand, counting down.
TATATGGTACTTAATATATCTACTTAATCCCGTACTTTACAAAATAAGGGATATCTGATATGTCTTGGATCTTGGTCTATTAAATGCAAAAAATAAAGATAACCTTTAAAATCACTAAATGCATAAAACCTTTAAAATATACAAAACCTAACCGCTTAATTCAAAACAAAAATCAAGAAATCAGTATACAAGATTAATTGACAAATCCTAACCCAAATAAGGATCGTAAGCTCCCAAAATGAACCAAAAACAGCTTTTATTCAACTACTTATATTTACAATCGATTAATATTCCGAATTAATTCAACCGACGGGTCAGGTCATGTTTTTTTTAACAAATTGAAATCAATTTAGGTGGTCTCGCTACATCCAAAGAAACGATATAATGTTTTAGAATCTCAATTAACTATGGCTCACTCAACGAAAGATATCTAACAAATCAATTAAGTAATGCAAAGAATTCATTCACCTTTAGTACTGGGACAGGGTTTGTACTGATCGGTATTTATCGATATCGATTTTTAATATTGTTATTATTTAACATTAGACGTGATAGATATTATATAATTTTAATTAATTGTAACTTGCAATGACGCATGACGCACGGGAAGGATGTATAGAATTATTGTGTAAGCATCTAATAAGAATTTTCTGCAAATTTGTCAATTAGATTGTGAAACCTTTTATTATTTCAGAAATAAATAGAGCATGTTAATTTCTGCTGTTAAAAATTTACTTTGTCTTTAACGTCGATACTTAAATTCTAAATTTGCGTCACTATTGCACAGCTTTGAGCAGTTAGCTCTTAACTAATGGCCTACAGATTTCGTAAAAAAAAAACCTGTAGTTGTTAGTCAGCCATCAGTATTTATAAAGATTCAGCGGCTTAGGTATTAATTTTGTTAAGAAGAAGAAGAAGAATATATTAAAACAGCAACATACTACATTAAATTTTTAAACAAACATTAAATCTGAAAATGAAAATGAAAAATGAAAAAAATTAAAAATATTTTATTTCAATAACAATTGAGTGTTACAAAAATTGATTGGAGTCTCCTTTTAAGCTGAAAAAGCCTGTGGTAGAAGACTCCACTCATTCGTGGCTATTTTATTACAAAAAAATAAATAAATTATTGATTACAAAATTAATTATAATTTTTACTTATTTATTTTAACATATTTATTTATTTACTAAATAAAATCTTACACAAAAGTATCGATACAACATCAACGACAAAACTCACCACGCACATCACTAACGTTATCGCGTCATCGATTAAAACATTTTGATTAGCTTTCAACTTACGACCAATGTCATCCGATACGATCTAAACGAAACGTCTTAAACGCCATTACGGGCATTCTACAAACTGTCCTTACAACACTGGATGAGTTTTAGAAATTAAATTCCATACATTAGACGCTTAATATGGTACTAGTAACACAAAGCGACACGCAGCCACCCCTGACAAGTGACTGTGCAGGAATGTCGATATCGATCTAAGATTAGGCCGTCGATATGTCCCGCAATAGCTGGCTCTCGACAGCCCTATTGAAGTCAGTCTTGACGATAATTTTAATGAATTGTGACTTACAATGACGCATGACGCATGGGAAGGATGTATTATTTAGCATCTAATAAGGATTCGCTAAAAACCTGTTAGATGTTATAGTAAACTACAGACATTAGCTATAATATCTGAAACCTTTTCATCAGGAATGCGTGGATTGAAAAGCAGAACGTTTAATTTATAGTGTGTAATCAAATGTGTGTTGATATTTTGCAAAGCAAAAATTTCACCATAAACAGCAACATCTATCAATGTTTGTTGTTTATTTTCCTTTGACAATACAATATGTTTTATAAAACTTCCATATTGTTGAAAGGGACATTTAAACAAAGTATGTGAATTATCAATTAAAATATTTATTTACAATAAATCAAGGAAAACACAACTATATAGACATCTTGTGGACCATCGATTGAGTGTAGACAGCGCTTGTCATTATATATTGACGACCGGATGGCGGAATGGGATGTACCTACTTGCCTGCGACGCTAAAACAAATCTTTGTGTGCATGAACATGGAGGTTTGTCTTAGTCTAGGTGTTTCTATGCATAATAAGTATGTATTTACGAAAGAAAAGTATATATGTATTAGTATCAGTTATTCTAGTACCCATAGTACAAGCTCTGCTTAGTTTGGGACTAAAGGGCGTTGTGTGTAAGTTGTGTGATATTTATTTCTTTGATTTATATTAAAGAGTTTGTTTATTCGCGTTCCAACCGCCAACACATATAAGCAATCCGAACGGTCAATTCATCAACAATCGCATAACCTACATTCCCTAACGATTGAATCTTAATGTTCACATAAAACAAAGCCTTTCCTACCAGCTATCGTTAGCTATTGTTTAATACAACTAATTAACCAACTCATTGCACCGAACGCCGCCAATAAAATATTATGTTACGTTATTAAGAAATTACTGTAAACGTTTGTAGTTGCTGTTAAACGTCTGTTGTGGGGGACGTTAGGATTATATGGATATGTCATACTGAACGAATTAATCTTCTTCTTTCTTATCGATACATCCATCGTGTGAAAGAAATCGCCAGACTGCTTGGTGGAAATTTGCAGACTGCCCAGGGTGCGCCGGACGTAGGGGATGATTGTGTACGTCGTTCGGGGAGGCTACTTTCATGCACCCTAATGAATTAATATAATCATCATATAGGCCTTTTCATAGTTCAACATATGATTTGTACAGCATCTTTATGACTGCATTAACTATGGTCATATAGGCCTTTTCATCTTACAACATATGATTTGAACAGCATCTTTATGACTATTTTTATTAAAACTGACGTGAGTTTGTAACATTATTCAAATGATGAAGGCGTTACACACGTAATGTCGGTCTATTTAGTCTACCGCGGTTTCGCCTATACGCGCGCGCATCGCTGCCCACAGTGCAAGACTGGCTGCAACTCAGGCGCGACGTATCGCACTCTCTTGATAATGCTTAGACGTATAGGTGAAATCGCGGTCGATTAAATAGACCAACATTACGTGAGTAACACCCGTATTTCATAATTTGAATAATCTTTATGATGGCTTTTATTATGGCTATTAAATGAGTATGGTTACAATAAAACTAGATAATTGGTAGTTTTAAGTAGTAGCTTTACTATTCTCGTATTCATTTAGACTGTGCAATATAAAGACCATAACAACGCATCTGCAATTTTATGTGTATATTTTAGAGGCATTATGTAGATTTAGTAATGTCGCTCGATCTCTTTTATTTAGCATTTAAAAAAGTATCAATATCATAATAACTACCTAATAATACTTTAGAAAAGTTAAAGCAGTGGTGGCCAAACACTCTCTCTCTAAATGTATCTCCTTGCAATATTTCCAAGAAAGCTAAGACTTAGACATGGTCCTTCGAGCCAGATCTGAACCAGCGACCTATGGATCTTGGCCCGAACCAAAGCCACCATTTTATTTCCCTATTTCTTGCTCTTACATATCCATACAAATCTTTCTCCCCATCAAAGAACAATAACTCGTAAATATTTATCACGCGTTGTAAATGAGTATTTTTCAAGGGGCACTAATTATTTCCACAATCTGCAGCCACACAACAAACAATTGGTTTGACTCCGCTTTTCACTTCTACCCTCACACGTTAATGGTCATTAGCGAAAAAATGCCACTTCTTATTTTATTAAGAGACGGTTTATGGATTTATTTCTTTATGTTTTGTTGAGTTTGTGTTGTTTAAGGCTTACTGATATTGTTTAAAAAAAACTCAGATGACCCTTTGATAAACTCAATCCAATTTTTGTAATATTTTAAAGCAAATTTTAGCTTTGCTATGCCTTTTTAGGGTTCCGTAGCCGAATGGCAAAAAACGGAGCCCTTATGGATTCGTCATCTCTGTCCGTCCGTATGTCACAGCCACTTTTTTTTCGTAACTATAAGAGCTATACTGTGGAACCTTGGTGTAATGTAATCGGTGAACCGCATTAAGATTTTCATACAAAAATAGAAAAAAAGCAATAAATTTTTGGGGTGCCCCATACTTAGAACCAAAAATCAATTTTTTTTTTCATCAAACCGATAGGTCTACAAAAATGATATTGATGTTTCTATCATATTTTTTTTCTAAACTGAATAGTTTGCGCGAGCGACGCTTCCAAACTGGAAAAATGTGTCCCCAAACCCCTTCCCCTCGTAAAAATGGTTTCCCCCCCTCCCCCGTAACTTCTAAAATAAGGGATTGATAAATTTAAAAATAATATGTGATGTAAAATAAAAAATAGTTAGACTTATAGAGTATGTAACTAAAAATTCTCGCGTTTATAGTGACCAATATTTCGATAAAGTATCCTTATTATACTTTACTATCTACGGAGCAGTCACCATACCTATTATTTTAAGATGTCGGGAAGTGGTCTGTTTGTAAAACCTCCCTTGATGGAAGCGAGGCATTATCCTGTTCACAGGGTTTTCCCTTACTATTCACGCTACAAAGATTCACGTATATTAAGAGTTCAATTAAAGGACTGAATCACTGTCTGTCTGTTCACTCATAGTTTATTGAGGTCCAATGACTGTAATTCATGGAAACACGGATCTTACACTTCTTTCAATTAATTTATGTGGAATTTGGAAGGTAGGTTCAATTTAGTCGAACTTTGTAATTTATTCTGGTTTATATTAAATAATTTGAATATTATTCACATTGTAAAAAGACATGACAGTCAGCCATTATGGCGACAAACGATTGAATTTATAATATATTTCTTATATTAGGGTTCCTGAAAAAATAATAATAGAAATAAAGAAACAAAATTAAATGCAAATATTGTAAACAATAGTTATAGTTTTTTTTTAAAGAGATGATGATATATTTATTTTTCTAAATTTACTAAATTACCTGAATTATGTATTTAACTAACAATTAGAATTATAAGCATTTAATATACTAACCCTAGAATTAAATAATAGATGTTAAAAAATCATATGTAGTTTAAGTTTGTAACAGGAAATAAAAGGCTTTTTTATTTTTTTTTATTTTATTATTATTATCCTACACTTATTGTTAACTAGCTTTTAACCTCGACTTCGTTGAATTAAATAATAGCTGTCCCCCCGTTTGACTCACAAACAAACCTTGCTGCCCCGTTCTTCTGGAGTGCTGCAAAATATTTTAAAACCTTCCTTAAAAATTTGACTATCAAAGTTACACATGGTTAATATTGACGAATTTCTTTTAAAATACCTATTGTACTGAATCTACGGGATTCCTTGTTGTTTTTAATACCAATAATACCATTAAAATAAATAAATAAATATTTCACAACTCACACACAACGCCATCCAGTCCCAAACTAAGCAGAGCTTGTATTATGGATACTAGAATAACTGATACTAATACATATATACTTTTCTTTTGTAAATACATACTTATTATACATACATATAAACACCTAGACTAAGACAAACCCCCATGTTCATGCACACAAAGATTTGTCTTAAGTGGGAATCGAACCCACGACCTTAGCGTCGCAGGCAGGTACACTACCCACTCCGCCATCCGGTCGTCCGAACTACATTATCAACTTATTTCATAATACTTTTTAATTACTGCCATCTTCTAAGTATTTTGCTAGTCAAAACGGGTGGTTTTACTATATATATATATTATTATTATATTATATTATAACCACCCGTTTAGACTTTGCAAAGTTTGTTTTGAAAAGCATTTGTGTTTTAACAAAGCTTCTAAACCTTCGCTTTACTTTTCCACATGACGAAATCAGTAGCAACCTGATGACGTATATGCTTCCCACCTTACGCCTCGCTACTCGTCATCTATCACTTGACCAAAATGGATTCCGCGAACTCCAAATCGGAGCTGAATCAAAAAGCTGTCAATCATTTGACTCACCAGCTTCTGACCATGACTCATGGTCAACATGTCTGGATTATACAGGGTAATTTTAAACATCTAGATGCTTTTAAGAGAATATTGGTATATTTGACGACCGGATGGCGGAGTGCGTAGTGTACCTGCCTGCGCCGCCGCGGTCGCGGGTTTGATTACCGCTTAAGAGAAATCTTTGTGTGCATGAACATGGGGCATGGGGGTCTTAGTCTGGGTGTTTCTATGTATAATAAGTATGTATTTACAAAAGAAAAGTATATAATTATGTATTAGTATCAGTTATTCTAGTACCTACCCATAGTACAAGCTCTGCTTAGTTTGGGACTAGATGGCGTTGTGTGTAAGTTGTGAGATATTTATTTATTTTATTTTTATTTTATTCACTTTAACTTTTCTTAATAACTATAATTTTGTTACTTTTTAAAATACTCAATACATTATTGAATATCATGTCTTATACTGTGTAAATTAAATAAAACAGTTGTAGATTTATCTTAATAATCTCAAGTTAGCCTTACATTTCCGTGCACACATTGTGGAACACTCTATTTCCACAATGATTTTTCGAATTGATTGATAGATGTTGTAAAGTCGTTAAACAAAAAATTCAGAGTAGCGTGTAGAAAGAACTTTTCTTACTTAATAGGTTATTAAAATGAAAATATTTGTAAAATGACCCTGTATTTAATTTGTTCCATTCCCGTGGGATGCTTACAGGCATATTTTCACATGAGAATTTTAGCGCTTGTAAAGGTGGCTTCCCATGTCACCGCAACCTACCGTCTGGCTAAGGAATGATAGCTATTTTATTCATAAATAATCCCAAGCCAAGATCAACTAATTATTTTTTTTCCTCTTTTTGGATTTTTTATTTTAAAATTGAATGTCTCACAACGTACACACAACGTCGTCTAGACCCAAACTAAGCAGAGCTAGAATAACTGATACTAATACATATTATTATATACTTTTCTTTCGTAAATACATACTTATTATACATATTTTAATTTATATTGTTTTATTGATCCTGCATAAGGTAGGCAAAAAATTACATAATAATATATTAGATACATTAAACCAATGTTTAGCATTGTTTTAAAACATTATTTTAAACCCTTTTAAATGGAAGCATATTTTTTTTTCAATTAATAACAAAAAATCGTAATAAAAATAATATAAACAAGTTCAAAAAGATCATGCACTGCCCGGGAATCGAACCCGGGTCGCAAGAATGGGAATCTTGCATGATACCACTACACCAGCAGTGCTCAGCCTTAAGACGGAAAATAGCGTTGCTATCGCTCGCACTAAAAGGACGTGCGCGCGCAGTTCTACCTTTGTTTGTGTTCTACAATGGACATTTTGATGCACTTTTGTAGATGGTTTGGAGTTACTTACAGACGTATTCGTCTGCATCACTGTCAACTGTTAATGTGCCTGTTCTGGTCGCCAAGATACAGGCATGTCTAGTATGACTTGATGTATCCTACATTGATAAACATTAATTTTTATTTTATAAGATATTTTATTTGTGAAAAACTTTAATTAAAACGCCCAACAGTCTACTTTGTATAGTCTAAGACAAATATGATGCCTGTGTCTACAATATTAATATATATGTTATAAAAGGCCACCATTCCAAGCACAAACTGTAAACATGGACCAACAAATCTACATCTGCGGACGGCGGAAATAGCTAACTAATGATCCTATATCAATTTTCTTTTAAATACTAATCTTACTACTAATTCTACGACCACTACCGCCACTTTAAATGTATATAATAAGTTTGTGGTCCTTTTACGCTCGGATGACCGGATGGCCGAGTGCATAGTGTACCTGCCTGCGACGCCAAGTCACGGGTTTGATTCCAGCTTAAAACAAATCTTTGTGTGCATGAACATGGGGGTTTGTCTTAGTCTGGGTATTTCTATGTATAATAAGTATGTATTTTAAAAGAAAAGTATATAATGTATTAGTATCAGTTATTCTAGTACCCATAGTACAAGCTCCGCTTAGTTTGGGACTAGATGGCGTTGCGTGTAAGATATTTATTTATTTATTTTCTCACAGTGTCATCGCTGCATGCCGAATTCGTTACGCCCCCGTCCAAATGTTTGTCCAATATTTTATAAGCATTAACTTTTTAATTTATCTGATCCTAAAGTCACATTACAAGATTAAGGACAGGTTTGTGATAAATTCATAAGTTTATTTGGATTTTAATTTTTTCCGTCCTTTTGTTCGGTATAATGATTTCATTAGGTTTTGTGGCGTTTGGCCACCAAGAGTGTCCATAAATTACGAATATACACGTGTAATTTGCTGTTTATACGACCTGTGCCTTTATACTTCTTGGCGAGAAGTAACTACAAATCCAAATAAACATCCATAAAAATTACAGATAGGATGAAGGAGCGATGTTATATCTCTTGTTCCAGGTATTTGCATGCATTTAGGATCTACCTCACCATCAAGAGGTGCCGAAAATAGTGTAGCTCTATAATTTCGTAGCGAATAACAAGTAACAAAAAACTTGGTGTTGCCAGCTTAAGACTCTTTCTAAAAAACCCTAAAATATATTGATTGTCAATCCCACTTGTATGTGTAGGTTCCATGGGATAAGGGGTGAGCCTATCGTCATACACTGAGTACAATTATAACTCCGTGCTGCTATTGAGAATTTCCTGACGGAAACCTCACAAATAACACTTTGCCCGACCTGGGCATCGAACCTGAGCCCTCACGGTGAGAGACGCATACGCTAACCACTAGACCAACAAGGCAGCATTTTTTGGGCAATTTTCGATAAAGCGACGTTAAATTCATCATCCATCGTTTTCCTGTTTTTAAATCCTGATTTTATTAATGATTGAGTATCTATAAAGTTTTTCAGATCAAAAAGTGGTTTTATCTCAATATTGGGAGCATACCTACTCCCGAAACACCAAGATACGACCGGACGCGCGCGTGTAAACACTCACAAGCAAGAGCGCAATAAAAACGGTGTAAAATTTTGATGTTTCTATTCAACATCACCTCTTTCCCTCTCACACACGTCGCTTCCTATCTGCCTTCTCCACCTCACCTGAGAATGGCTCGGATTATTATCGATGCACTTTACACAAAGCAGAAGACCCAAACTGGGCTGACATTAATGTGATTTTGAAAGTAAATTCTGTAGGTTTAGTGCTCGATAAGTGCCTTGTGGATGAGGTGTCAAGAGATAAAATTAATAAATGGCTAGATGTAATCATTGCAAGGACGGCTGTAAAACTATAAATAATATGATAAAGCGTAGTTTGTTAATTCGTATGTACTTTGATCTCCAATTTTGATGATGTTCATTGAGCAGAATTATTAAATTAACTGCGGTTAAATGTTTGAACTTCAATAGCACTGAAGTTGTTATTTAGACTAGATAATATTAATATTCATAAAAATAAAGTAAACTTCACGTCGTCGCTTAGAGTTCTGAAACTAAGCATACTGAAACTGATCCAATTGCAGGAGACAGGATGTAGAATCCAGAATTTGATTGTTACGAGTAAGATGGTTGAAATGATGACATAGTTTCTGGTAAAGTAGAAAGATAAATAGATTCACTAGTAAGGTCTTTTACTCATCCTAAGGTTTCAACTGGCCTAAATCTACCACTTATAACAATTTTTGAGACAATAATCTGATTCAAACACAATCAACATCAATCGTAATAACGGAGCTGGTCAAAATTCATACGATAGGACGGATGATCTGGTTAAGATCGCTGGGAGCCGTTGGCTTCAGGCGGCCCAAAACCGCGCGTTGTGGCGGCAATTAGGTGAGGCCTATGTCCAACAGTGGACGTCGTTGGGCTGAAATGATGATGATTTATGGGTTATACATGTACACATTATTTTTAGTTAAAGTAAGTACTTTCTTAATTTACTACACTACACCACTGACCATATCTATTAACTTATTCCTGTCCATCCAAAGGTTGCCTGGAAGAGATCACTTTATAGTGATAAGGCCGCCCATTGTGCATGTTTCAATTAGACTCTATATCACAATTATGTACATCTTCATTGTGTACAATAAAGAATTCTCTATATATCAATCTATCTAACTATTATTCTCTAAACTTTACTTTAAAAATCTCTAAATAAATCTTAGCAGTGTCTACACATCTTGGTCGAAACGTATGATTGACCTGATTCCCTTCAAAGCATCAAGTATTTCAGCAGTAACCTTGCTCCCTAGCAACCGTGCCGTAGCGTGTAATATGCGCAGGCGCATCGAAACGCAGACACGGAGTAATGTTAAATAAATTAATTTTGGGTGCAAATTACGCGTTTACCCTTTAATCGAGAAAGCCGCGTCAATTTCTGACCGTGGTATTACTGGAAGTGAGGAATCTGTGGATGCGCTGCACTTCTTCTTCTTACGTGTCAATGGCATTATGGTTTCTAATTTACTTTTTATATTGTTTTTGCTCAGTAGGTAGTTACTTCTACTGCCTTGTGGCTTGCATTAGATTCTTTACTACACATATAGAGGGAGATAACGAGCACGAAAGCGCTGCACTATGCGATGAATATGAAGACATAAACTTGGTATACTCAATAGTCATAAATATGGAATAGGTTATCTGGACAAGCTTGTACCAGCATACAGCTTCGCATCAATTACTACGTGTCGCTAAATACCAATACCAATAGATATTAAGTGTTATTTTGCGCTCTGCTTGTTAGTGGTAAAGTCAGATGAAAAGATGGGTACAGCAACATTATTATCATCATCAGACCTTCAAAGAGACGAAGCAACTGCAAAAAAAAAATATATTTATGAGATGTAAGCTGTAAACTGGTTAGAACTTACAGATGTCAAAAAACAAGTTTGTAGAAACAAAATAATTAATCAAAGCAATTTCTTTAGCTCTTGAAAATAACAACTAATAAGTCTCAATCTAAAATAAACACTAACATTTATTAAGCACACGTTTGATTGCCCACATCAATCACAAAGTGCCTTCTCCAGGCCCAACAGGCTCATTGTCATCACGTCCTGTAAGCCAGATCTTTATCTGATTACCAATTTGATAGGAATGCGAACGCCGGTACCTCGATACAGTTCCCGACCTAATGGAATGGTATTAGCAAACCTATATTTATGAACACCTAAAATACTGCCTCATTTTTTTGCGAAATTAAGTGATTTTGGAAGGTTGAATAAATATTTTTAAATTTGGCGTGTTGATAGAGATGAGTCGTGAGTTTTTTGTAAAATTTGGCAAAGGAATTGTGGAACTAAACTGAACCAAAGTTTGCTTTCGTTACTAAATGACATTGAAGTCGTAGTTGTTAAACGCAAATTACGTTGGAAAATAATCTAGTCTTTTATTTACAGGAAGGACATTTCGCCAAAATTTCAAGGCCAAAATTTCAAGGTCAGCAATGCAAGCACTATCATATGGAGGTATGTTAAAAGAAGCTGTTCCACATCAAAAGCTTGTCAATTTTCTGACTTACACTGTGTGCTGAAATCATCTATTTGAGTCAGATATAAACCTGAGCACCATTTTACCCGCACATCCGACGCGCTACACTTTTGGTGTGAAATTGTATTATTAGTCATCTTGGATAATTATGGAGTGTAAATGATTACTAATTACTAAGATTTACATCTTGATGTATTCCCTCAGAGGCTTAATAAATCATTTTGTGATTAGCAACGGTCTCTGGAAGAGCTCGTCGAGTGGGAAATCGCTCTTTAAGTTAAGGTACTCTGGTTTCGGTCTAGCCGTGCATAGGTCACGCCTGCGCCACGTGCCTGCCCTAATCCCATTTTATTTGAGGTCGGTGCGAAACGTATTTTTAGTCCATTCGTCAGCCGTCTCGCTTTCAGTCACTCCCTTCTTTTTCATATTTTCTTTTACGGAATCCATCTATCTGTTCTTCGGTTTGCCTCTGCCTGTCCATTCATCGATATTTAAACTGATCACACTCATCATTCAGTTCATAATATATTATGTATAATAAAATTACGTTGGAGACTCCTACGGACCTTCAAGAATGATAAAGTGAAGCTGTCGATACGGTAATCGGAAGCCTGAAAACTGTTAATTAAATTTGCAAATCGGTTTTAAATAGAGCCTATGTAGCCTAAACTAATGAAGGCGGAAGGAATTATTATGTGCCTAGTCTCCAAAGCCTATTTTATTCTCTCTTATCTCTGTAGGTATATCTAACTTAGACATATTTAAATTTATCAACAATCGATATATGAATTTCAAGTTTTTTGATCACGCTAAAGCACACACATTTTCAAACAAACTTACACACACACAAAAAAAACAAAACCCCAATATTGAATGACTCAGCCATCTCCCACATTAATATAATAATACAAAAATTACACAAGAATTAATTACACGAACACAAAACAACGTTACCCAATACCCTGTAGGTAAAATCAAAATTATTGGTTACCCTCAGAGTTAAAATGTTTCTCACGGGGTGAATTGACATGATTATTAATAACGCCTGAAGAAGGAGGAGCGATTGACACGTTAATACACCATACACAAACATAAAAACATCAATACACATGCAAATATGACCGTTATTTCAACAAGGGTAGGGTCCATTAGAGGGGTAAGGGGTAAAGTTGCGCGACGACAAAGTGATGGTTATCAGGTCCACTCCATAAGATATCTTTCTCGATGAACATTTGACGTTTGAAGCAAAGTGATTTTGACGCGCCGTATCGTGGGTAATTATTTGCGTATCATTGTCTATAATTTCCAATTTTAGGGTTCCGTCGGCAAAAAATGTGGCATGTTGATTGGTTTTGACGGGAGGTGTCAATTTTTGAGTAGATAATTCTGGAGTTAATTATAATGGGCTGCTGTAATTTATGTCAATAATGATTTGAAGGTGAGTCGGGTGCATTGGTTATTTTGTTAATTACTGATTAAAATAACAGATTCTATTTTAAAATGGTTTCATACTTAGCTAAGAAAGTGACTTTTTTGGTCATATTTATAACCTTTATAACTTAAGTTTTAAGTTACGGATTTATCTGCCAATAAGAAATAAAAAGTAATGAAATACTAACCAAGCAAACCTATCCTTAATTATTTATTAATAAATAAATATAAGGTAATTAATTAAACAAAATTTCTATTATCCTATACGACGAAATAAATCATTCCTATTAGAGACCTGTAAGCTATTTTGCATAAAGCCTTCAGATTGATCATCAAACATGTAAAACATAAATATCCAAAATAATTATGACACACATCTTAACTCAGTTGCACCAAATACATAAGTCAATTACACACTAATGAAATGGATACCTAGGTAACCTTACTTAGCGAGCGGTAAAATGAGCAGTAGGTATCAAATTGCATGTACCCAATATAGCACTTCTGTCTGTACACTATTAAGCCCCGCCCAGCCACGCCCTCTCTCCCCGCACCCCTCAACACCCACGCATTTCCAGCTTTTTCAATTTCAAATTCCAAAGTTCCAAATTTGAAATTTCTCGCCGCGAAACAATTTGGGCCTGCGGAACCCGCTCCGAAACAATGCGACTCGTACAATTTATTTTTCTTTTTTGAAATTTATTTCTCTTTTGAAGGTGAATGAATTTTTATATTAGTTTTTCAGTCTGTTAACTTTATAACTTTACATTTCAGCAGCCGTCTGGATTTTGAGAATCCTGTCGAATTTATTACAAGCCTACCTATTACATACGATTGTTTTTAAACGGCACAATTCCAAATTCTTGTTGCTAGTGAGAACTGCTCGTCAGAATACTTTTGCACGACCCGGGAATCGAACCCAAGACCTAACAGTGGGAGATCACACACGCTGACCACTAGACCAACGAGGCTGTTCAACAAAATTAAAATAACACAAATAATAAACCACACATTTCTACTTCCTAATCTAAATCTAATCCAAGCTCATCAATTCTCAAATTAATACTCAAGTCATTCACCTTTAGTGAACTATCCATTACTACAAGGATGCTCAAACAATAACCACCGGGCACAATGGAATGATCTGACCACAATGGTTGTAATTAAACCACAATCCAAATACTCTCGTCTATATGATCTCACTGGTGGTCGCAATATTATATTAACAACGACGAGCTAATTATTATTTGGGGGTCAAAATATTTCAGTATTTTGCCTATAATGACAAAACCTCTCAGAGGAAAGTATTAAATACACGAGACGGACTAGAAAGCAAAACATATACCAATCAACAAATCTATTGTTTTGAATTTTCTGAACATCCAAACGCTAAACTAATATTTCTTGTTTCTCCGTCTAAAAAATATGTATCTGTTTAAAAAAAAAAAAAACCGACTTCAAAAAGTAGGTAAACTAAAAAGCATAAAATAAATTTACTTCGCACAAATAATACGTTTTTTCATTTAGTTAAATAGAAATTATTAAATAATTATTTTATAATTCTGAAGTCGGTGCCAAGTAAATCGGATAATTAGGAACTAAGATTCAGTCAGAAAATAGTTGTTAGAAAGATTTATACTTATTATCTAGTTATTGGTTACTTGGCACCGACTTCAGAATTATAAAATAATTATTTAATAATTTCTATTTAACTAAATGAAAAAACGTATTATTTGTGCGAAGTAAATTTATTTTATGCTTTTTAGTTTACCTACTTTTTGAAGTCAGTTTTTTTTTTATTTAAAATTATTTTATTTTACGATTTTAAGTGATGGGTAGACCGAGCAAGAATGTTTCTCGAATGAGGAGACGACGGTTACTTGAGACGGAAAACTTATTAATAATAATCCCCGTACTCCTAACCGTTGAGGAGTTGTACCTTCCAGCATCAGCTCTGCAACTTAAAATGCAAATATCCAAGTAGTTTTAGGTAATATACGAAACAAAATATAGAAGATTAATTGACCCATGATTTCTCTAGGATCCCATCATTAAATCATGACCTCATATTATGAATGTACATAAGTAATATTCAACGTCTCGCCTCATCTGTGTATAACTTGAAAGAATACAGTAAACGGCCTCAAGGAGCCTATATTTAAAGAATTATCCCCGTACTCCTAACCGTTGAGGAGTTGTACCTTCGAGCATCAGCTCAGCAACATAAAATACTGGCTACTAGATGCAAATATCCAAGTAGCTTTAGATAATATACAAAAAACAATATAAAAGCCTTTTAAATTTGAGGGTTGCCCTCGATTTCTCTAGGATCTCATCATCAGAACGTGACTGGAAAAAAATGGGACCACATGACAAGTATATCCTATCAAACAAAAAAAGAATTTCTCAAATCGGTCCAGTTGTCTTCGAGTAATCGGTGAACAAACATAAAAAAAAAAAAAAAAAAAAAAATACAACCGAATTGAGAACCTCCTCCTTTTTTTGAAGTCGGTTAAAAATACACTCCGCTGATAAACCAGGAAAGATACATTTGTATGTGATCAACAATAAGATTTACCGTATTAAGCATTAAATTCCGTATTAAAATTAAATCATGAAATCCTGTTGAATTACAAAATATAGAATTGGTCGCTTGACATATACCTTATAGCATTTATACAAATTTAATATTCGTATTTCCGCTGGCAATTTGACGAAGGGATCCACACAATATCATGTGACATAAACAAATGTACACTGTGTAAGCTATAGTTACTAAGTAGGTACCAATTTATAACACTCTATGGCTCATCTACAAATAAATCACAGCTACTCTATGGCATGACTGCGCACTCACTAGCGTTCCCACAACGACCTCCATCGCTCACCGAGACCTGATGAAATTAGATCGATTAACATGATAAATCTATCGATGTACAATCGATACGAATCGATGTGCGACTGACAAATTACGATCGGTCCCGTCTGCGACTCTAATGGTGATTTAAGTCTATTAGTGATGTTTTGGACTTATTAATTAACCGTATTTATGTATGTGAGATATTTTTTGGTGAATTTAAAATTGTCAAAATTCAATACAATACTCGTTGTCTGCTGATCTGCATAATGCTTTTAGAAAGCCTTGGTATGATGAAATGATTTTCAACCTTAGCCTCTTATCTTTTCCTAATCCATAAACAACATTATAAAAGCCATTATATAAAAAACCACCTTTCCAACACGAATGGACTTGTTTGCAAGCCAGTAAGTAAAAGTAGTTTTTACTTACTAGTGAGGCAAAGTGTTAAAAATTTTGATACATAATATTCTTCCAATGAATAGGCTCTGAATAAAAAAAGTTAAGGAGCAACCATGCAGCTCTAAAACAATCGTAGACAGAAATCATTTTTATCAAATCATGTTTTATTAAACATATTTTAATAAAATATAAAAATATGAAATTGAATATATTGATTTTTATATAAAAACATACTCTATTACATTTTTTATAACTCAATAACAGTAATTAAATATTCGATAAAATTAATAAACGCATACCTAATTGTAAAATATTTCTTCCAGGTTTCCTTGTACTGTGGCACTCTTAAAAAGGTGGATATAACTTATATAGCATAACATGAACATATTGAACATCATACCAAAGCATAATAAACTTCCAACAAAAATTTCAAAAGAAATTAGGCCAAGAAAGTGGCAGCCTTTTCCAACATGACCTACTAAACCTGGTCTCATACTGTCACTTATTGCATCTTTTCACTGTAGATAATTTCCCTTTCTCTAAAAACTCCTTGGCAGCTAAGCCAAATAACACTTGTCTCTAGCTATGCCAATTAAGTAAAGGTGCTTTATATTAAACTAGCTTCCGCCCGCGGCTCCGCCCGCGTGGTATGTCAATTAAAAGTAGCCTATATGTTAATCCAGACTATAAGCTACATGTGTGCAAAATTTCATCGAAATCGACCCGGTAGTTTTGGCGTGAAAGAGTAACAAACATCCATACATCCATACATCCATACTTACAAACTTTCGCCTTTATAATATTAGTAAGGATTAGCCTCAAGATCTTAAACGAAACAAGTCCCTCATTGAGCTTACATACATGCCTGTATAAACACAGACTCGCACGGTATGTTACTTGATAATGAATCAAAGCTGGCATCCTGTATGCCGTACTCTGACGAATAACTGACTAATTGACTCCAAGAAATATTTGATTATTTTTTACTTCATTCAACAATGTATCTTTATGGTATGGCACAGACGGTTTGGATGTTTGTCTCTTACAGATATTTTATGATGAATTTTTAGATAACATTTAGGCCCAGTTGCTACCGAAGCGGAGTGTAGAGGAGCGGAGAAGTGCAGGAACAGTGCAGAAAGTGTGGAACTGGCAGGTAACAGCCATCAGAGCGGAGCGAAGAAATGTGGAAATAACTATATCTGATAATCGTTTCAATACACATCTTTTCTCCTCTCCAGAGATTGAGTCTTCTATCTTATTTTTTAATTTTCAGCGGGTTCTTATATTTTAAGAGCTTTTTCTACCATGCTTAGAGGAT
The DNA here is from genome assembly GCA_905147285.1 of Hypena proboscidalis. Classification (NCBI taxonomy): domain Eukaryota; kingdom Metazoa; phylum Arthropoda; class Insecta; order Lepidoptera; family Erebidae; genus Hypena; species Hypena proboscidalis. The sequence continues at coordinate 18,047,966 of LR990130.1, read as the reverse complement.
TGCATGTTGATAACGTAATATATCGTAAGTCATTTTTGCATAGCTGATGACTGATCCACATAAACTGGCAATAATATATGGCGATAAATTTTTGTCTTTGTAAATGTAGCGACTCGCCTACCGGTTAGATAAACCCTTAGTGGTTTTTGACCGAGGCAAATGATGTATAAAATAGTTTTAAGTACTTTGGTTATAATAAGTCAATAATAAAAATAAAAAAATAACATTCCGAGGATGACTTCGATCGTCATGTCCCACTGCTCAGTGTTCTGAAGTTTTCTCTCGTATACATACTATATATTACACACTTATCTTTTCTATAGGTATGTCTAAATCTTAACAATATTTCCTTGTCAAGGCGTTACCAAACTATGCACCAGTGCGTCGTGGAAAATAAAGAGGTGAGATAGAGGTTCGATTTTTGTACCTAGGTGCGTGGCGACAAAATATCAAAACGAAAAATGTTTCATTTTTTTTTTTTTTTTGTAATCTAAAAATGTAAAAGTTTTAGAAGGTTTACTAAGAATATAATAGTAGCACAAACTAACTCCAGTCATTAATTCACACCCCTAGAAAATTAAGTGGCTTTTTGCAAGCAAATTACGCGACAGACATAAAGCTCGTTAAAATAAATCACATTTTTAATGCTGGCAACAAATAGATGTTTTATGAATGGGAAATTGTCTCTAGAAATGTGTGGGAACACTGCGCTTAAGGAATGAAAGGACTGCAAAGGATTCACAAAGTGGTCCTTTTATTATAAATCTTGTAGATTTTCTGGAGGGCTCTGGTTTTTTGACGAAAGGAGACATTTTGTTTATTGTATATGTAGCTGTTATGTAGACATTATAATGGAAAATAAAATATTGTCAGAAAACTCAAGAAAGAGAAATGTCGATAAAATATTCTTTTGTCATCTTTTTGCTTTCAATTAAATACCTACATGAAGATATAGAAAAATATAGAATGCATAATGATAGACATTTTCTATTTGATAGCCTGGGATCAGCTCCTAATATAGTCGAGAGGCTGTGATTAGCAAACAGCCGCGTTATGATTATTTTACTTATAGTTCGTTAGTATATATAAGAGCACATCTTTATATTACGATGAATGAATTTGAATCAACTCACTCTCTCATACGTCTTCACGATGAAACCGCTAAACTGATTTTGATGAAACTTGGCATAGAAATAGTTAAAGGCCTCGAGAGAAACATTAGCTATTTTCTAATTGTATTATATATAACATTAAGACTAAGAAAGAGCCTATATGGCCTAGAATCCTATAGTCCCGGGTTCTAATCCCGCTTTAAATCCAAATAATTTTTTGTCTGTTCGTTGACTGTTTGACTGTTAACTTAGTATATAACACAGATATAGATCTACATAGATAACGCAAATGCATGTACTTCGCGTGTCCGTACCCCGACCAAGCGTCAAGGTTGGTCGCCGCTAACTTCAGTCCACGCGCGTCTTTTGTTAGAAAAAATCATAGCGGACGGCCGTTTGAATCGTACTGGGCGGATGGGCATCGGCGGCATCGGTGTCTTTGAATCGGTTTGGATTTCCCGTCACTAAATTTCAGCTGTGACGTCACAAAAGGTATTAAAAAGTCGGCACGCTTGGTTTCAATACAAATCGTGATACTTGCGTTATCTATGTAGATTAATATCTGTGGTATATAAGCTATTTTATCAACACCATGCAGGCAGAGCCACAGTCATAAGCTAGTTTTCTTTATTATTATAAACTATAGCAATTAATATTTAAATCACTTGCATCATCATCCCAATTAACTGAATTAACTCACATTCTCGACCAAAGATAACTTACCGCTAATTAAATTACAATTGCAACTACAAATTATATTCCGCGGTCATTAAATTACAATATCGCATAATAAATTAACAAATAATCAGCCAAGAGACGGGGCAATAGAAATTCCGATGTGAATACTCGATTAATAATAAGCGATTAAATACATTAATGCAGAAGATATATTGTGGTAGCTGTGTGTAATCGATAGACGGCAGCCATTTCCCGGTTTGATGGCAATCTGATGTTTAGGAGAGTCAATTTGTAACGGAAAAGTTTTGATGGAATGTGTTTTGATGAAAAGTTTTGATGAATGTGAAATTTAGAGTAGTGAGACGTGCTTGCTTTTATTGTACTCCACCTGTTGGTCTGCAGGCTATGGAAGAGCTTGCAAATACGTCGATATTTTTGAGTAGTGAGATTTTATACAGGGTGTCCCTGTTACTTCTATCATTGGTACGTCAAACCAAAATCGGGTTATAGGGTAAATTATAACAATTATTCATAATATCCATCATACATTTAAAGTTCCATTTTAAAATGTTATGGGTACCATCTTTGGTTCAAAAAAGTGAAGTTTATTTGCAATCTATCGAAACAATTTTTTATTTTTTTAACTAGTGTTTAAAGAAAAGTGTATTCAGGATAAAATTACAAAAAAACAAGTAAACAACGCTAATCCTACAGCTTACTCTTTACTACACTATGATAACTGTACAAAAAAAAATTAAATCTTATCGCAATTTACCCAAGAAAATACTTAACATATACTGGAATTACCACCTGAACAAATTGTTTAATTCAATAACGTAAACATCCGAGGCATAGATAATATGCGAGCCGTTTGCACTATCTATAAAAAAGGATTATCATCAGCTATGCTGGAGTGTCCCGAATGCTAATGGAAGCAGTCGATGGGAATACTTAACATAGATAAGGTAGATGTAGATGTAGAAATAGGCAACTATGAAATCTTTATAGTTGACATAAAGAAAAATAATAAACTGCTAATAGTGTAAATTGAAGTCTTAGCCTCGATCCTCAAGTAGAGTAAAAGTGTTACAGGGTATTTTTTTGTTGGGAAGTTCTCAGTAGTAGCACGGAGTCTCCAGCCTCAGTGCTTGTGCCTAGTAGATAGCGGTAGACTCACGGCATTTTACATGGTACCTAAACATAACAGGTAGAATGTAAGTATTTGACACCTCTGCCTAAACTTTCGGAGTAATATTCAGGCGTGATTTGATGTACAACTTATCAGTCAGGTTATATTTAATGGGTCAGATAAGATCTATCAGAACCTCTGAATCTGGCCTTTAATATTTTAAATCCATAATGAAGAATTTTAATAGTACGTATTTTGCATAAATACCAAAATTAAAGAAAGCTAAAGAAAACATTTAAATACGCAGAAATCACTTCACAATTCCCAAAGTATTTGGCCCAAATTGCTCACACCTTAAGCATTAATTAATTCTTCAAGCTTACTTTCTCACCATGCCTTACCTGTATTTTTTTAAACAAATAACGCGTCTGTGCAAATTACATGCGGTATAATCTACCTGATCTGGATGCGTGTATGGTTGCCGGGCCGTTTATCAAGATGGCTAAATGTGTGCAATTAGCCCTTGTGAAATGTCACATACGCGTACTAACGAGATCCCGCCTCGAGCGTACGCGGTCTGAGCGAGCGTACCGTAGCGTCCGGATATTAGGCCTGCTGAACATTTGCGATGCTGCGTTTCGACCAGACATATTTATATTGCTAACGATGCATTTGGTTATAATAGAGTCGAAACAGTCTAGGTTCTCCTCTAGCGCTGTAGTCGCTCTATGGTTCTATATCTGCCTCAAAATATCGACATACAATTGTGACATTTTTGACACATGCATGTGCATGTGCAGTGCCTCGTGAATTCCGTGAGACTACCGAAACTGCGACAGCTGTATGACCAATAGAATTGACAATTCTTCTTTGTCGTGTCGATGGCCGAGTCAAATTTTATTTTGACTTGCCATCGTGGTGAAAGGATTAGCCAATTCGCTTTGGTGAACTCGCGAATTGCCCAGGGTACGCCGAATCGATGTGTACATCACTCGGGGAGGCTCCTTTCATGCACCCCAATTGCAATCTGCAAAAAATTGACAATATTACTGTCAAAAGTTTCAATAGACAAACAAGCTCATTGCCATACACTTCGACCTCTCATCAGAGCGACATATATTTTAGTAATATATTAGCCTATTTCTCCGTAGCGAGTTGCGCTAAAGAAAACTAGGAAAATGAAGCAATTCTATTGGTTTTAACTAACAGATCGTTAGCTACACATCCTTACATCTCTCTGCTGGAAACACAGCATAGCTATTGTCCATCAGATTCGCTCACTAATAATTATCAAAGTAAAAATATTGAAAATAACTAATATTTTTCACAGCTTAGTCACTATATCAATCCAGATATACTTAACATCGAAATACTTTCCACGATATGAACAACTTTTTACCATACGGGTGCAGCAATCTAACTTGAAAAAGCTTCCCTAATTAAAATGAATACCACGCACGTTTAGTCGCTGCGTTAAAAACCGCACATTTGTAGCCGGCCTAAAATATCGCGTTCGACCCTCCGCTGATTTATAACCCTTTTATATAGCCCCTAAAGTTATCTAATTGTGTCTGTGTGAACATTTCTACAAAGTTTACAATCTAGCGAGTAATTAGCGCTTAGTTTATTATAATATTTTATTGATGAATACATGGGTGCCATTAAAAACTATGTGTTTACATATTTATTTTTATTACCGAGGAAAATGGTTATTATCTGGAGGTTATAAATGTCGAGACCGTTTAATTAGGCTGTTTATTATAGCTGTTTGTCATCGGGAATGATTTGGAAGTAGTTGTTAAATTCGTTTTTAAAATAACATAATATTTTTACTAGTATATACCTCCCAGAATGTTTATGAGGGTGACTATTAAAAGTAACCAAACTTTGGTCGTAATATAAAAAAATATGGGTCCGGCAGGATTTGAACCTGCGACCTTCTGCACACCGGGCAGCCGCTTTATCCAACCCGCTACGGTCGCCTCCAGCCAAAAAACTAAATTTCTCAACTGTATGTTACGTCATTTCGTACCGTCACCGTTAGGATACAAATCAACATGACGAAGTTACATTTAGCAAAAATATTCTAAAGAATGAACGCGTACGTTTTTTCAATAGTTTCTTAGTATAATTTGCTAAGCATAGCAAAATGCTATAAAAATAATCAATAGGCAGTTTTAATATTATAGTAAGGAGTCACCTAAAGAGTGCCAAAACATTATTAATTTAATAAAATATATCTTCAAGTTAAAAATAAATACAGAGCCGCAATACATTGTCATACTCATATACGCAAAACCACAAAACAAAAGGGAAAAAAAACTGTTGGTAATTTGAGATTGTGGCTGGCAACACCTCTCACCACCATGTGCCCATGTCTATCAGCCAATATGTGATATAGCGATCATTCTGCGGCTAGCACCAACATTGGAATTGATTATTTCATTTTTTTTTTGTTAAGGTGGTCTGGGCTCTATATTAATAGTGGAGGTATTTACATGGTACTATCATTATGACAGAACAATGTAGAAACAAAGTGTTCTGTCTTTTGAAGTGTGCACAATTTCGAAATCCAGTATTTAAAAGTTCTTTGCTACCTATAGAGATGCAATTTCATCAATCCATTGTAAAGGCAATTTGGTCTGCTTTATAAGTGTAGAATACAACTTTTAGATAGAACCTACCTATTAGCAGTTATAAGTCAAAAGGCGAAAAATCACCTAAAATTTCATGGATGGTCACCGCTCTAAGAGCACAAGTCTTTGGATGCTGCAAATCTGGCTTTAGACAACCGGTAGGTATTCTAACAACATACCAAATCTGCAACGTTATAAGATTTTTTGCGTCTCAACAGCCATTACTATCTCTACAACGAATAAATAAATAATTTTAATAACATGGATTTTTTTTAATAGCAATTATACTATCCAATAGTCCTAATGACAAGGCCAAATACACATATTCACTCACACAAGCACACTCAGTCTCAGAACAAATATTTGCGGATCACACAAAGATTTGTCCTATGTGGGAATCGACCCACAACACCACCTCACTAGAGACCGGCGAGACGATCGCTTAAACCACTACGCCACACATGCAGACAAAATAAAGGCCTAATAATTACATTCCTTGTAACACTGTGTGGTTATTCGCACCTACGCGGTACGTGTAGAGACATACCCATAAGCCCGGTAGACCACCATAAGGTAAACCTTAGTGCTTCGCGGGGTAATTGATAATGACGGAGAATGATCCGTGACAGTAGCTCCGAGCGAAGTATTGTATGTAACACGTAATAGCAAGTAAATGCGACTTTTGGGCTGCCAGCAATGAAAATTATTTTTTGCAAAAACATCTTGCTCCTGAAAGAATCTTCATTTGTTGAAATTAACATTTTGGTACGTATATATGGTTACATTTAATTATGCCGCAGCGATAGCAGAGTAGGAGACCGTAGGACTGCGAAGTCAAAAGTTTCGAGTTCGAACCCACGGCACACACCTCAGTTAATAAATCGTTAAGATTCGTCTTTGCGAAGATATGTGTGTATTTATCATATAAACTGTCGCTTGCTAACGGAGAAGGAAAACATCGTGAGGGAACCTGCATGCTTGAGAGTGCCTAAAAAGTGCTCGACGGAGTGTGGAGTCTACCAATCCGCACTTGCCTAACCCTTCTCATCATGAGTAGAGGCCCGAGAGCAGCAGTGGTACATGTATCAGATACAGGGCTGCTATTATTATTTAATTATCTAACAATCTGAATTGGAAGCGCTGATTCTGTAGTAAACAAAATAAGAAATCAGACTCCATGTAGTACTTACACACTTTCACACCAATAAAGCAGCGCAGTAAAATCCGAAAATGTGTTTTCTCTAAAATTCTGACGAGATTTTTTTTTTTTTTATACTACGCTCACAGCGAACGAACGTGTAGTCCACCTGATGGTAAGTGGAGTACAGCCCATGGACATCAACAATCCACAAAAGCAGATTATAGATGCGTCGCTGCAGCTGAGGACTACGGTGGTATGCCTCATGTGCCAGTAATTTCAGGGCCTGATCTCACCACCAAACCGGAACACAGTAATGGAAGCACTACTATTTGGCGGCAGGTTAAAGGTGAGACGGTGGTGCTGCCGCCCTAGAGCTCATTCACAAGAGCTCTACCACCAGTACTGAAATTGAACCACCAGAACTGATTACTGAAAGATCAGCCACCAGATGTCGCTCAGATGATAAATCGATATAGGCGTCTCTGATTGGTCGAAAATCAAACCCAACCGCCAGATGTCGCTCAGATAATAAGCCAAAATGAATAGAAATAAGCATGTTTAACCCCTTAGGTGGCGCTGCCGCTCGAGGGGTTATCGATGGAACCATTTGACAGTTTACCATTATAAAATTAATAATAATTTCTGTAACCTGGCAACTCTGGATAACCACAGTAATCGTTCGCCACGTAATCGTCTTGGATATTTATTAAAATATGAGTGTTTACTTCTAATGATGGCACAAACCCAGCAATTGCCGACAATTGGGTATGCCACCTCATACATTATTAGATAGATATCTCAGCGCGTAGAAATCTAAGTCATAGAACATAGAAAGTACAGAAATTCAGCTTTATATCAGATGTCTTGCCTTTTAACGTTTTGGAGCACTTTTAGTTCGAACATTTTTGAGCACAGAGCCGAGATCCATTTAGAATTTTACATCAATGACTTGCACACAAGCAAACGCCGAGCGATGCTTAGGAAATAAAACCGAAGTACATACATAAGCTTACCTTCTGTATTATATATTACTACGTGTCTAAGCTTTGTTCTACAGGTAAACGTGCCAATTATGTATTTAAACGGTTTAATGCCAAAATTAGGTGTTGTAGTAGGTGAAACACTGGGTAAGGACGGACGATTACACGGATATCAAAGAGGTAAGGATAATATACTAAGAAACAGTTGAAAAATGATGGGCAGGATTTGAACCTGCGATCTCTGCATATTGGGTTGCCCACTTTAACCATTCAGCTACGGTCGCCTCTTGACCCTAAATTTATCTATGTATATTACGTCATGACGTGACCGTTTCTTAGTATAATTTGCTAAGCATAGCTAAATGTTGTAAAAAATAATCATAACTGGTGGTAGAGCTCTTGTGAATGAGCTCGAGGGCAGCACCACCGTCTCACCTTTAACCTGCCGCCAAATAGTAGTGCATTACTGTGTTCCGGTTTGATCAGGCCGAGATCAGGCCCTGAAATTACTGGCACATGAGGCATAACACCGTAGTCCTCAGCTGCAGCGACGCATCTGCATTCTGCTTTTGTGGATTGTTGATGTCCATGGGCTGTACTTCACTTACCATCAAGTGGACTACACGTTCGTTCGCTGTGGGCGCTGTAAAAAATAAAAAAAACTAAGAAGGTTATTGTAGGTAATAAACAGTCATGGGTATGGAATTTGCAACAAAGTAATTAAAAATCGCATTATTACATACACAGAATCACGCCTTTATCCTACGGGGGTAGGGAGAGACGATGACACGCCATGTGCTTCGCTCCTAACATACTACGTTTACTTCCTTAACAATCATACACCTCGTCATACATTGTTTCGTGTACTACTGGTACTAAGTACTTTGCCTTTCTGAAGGACGTCACTTATCTGGTCACTATAAATGTCTGTTATATATATTTTTTAAAAATTATTCATAATCCATATGGTAGTAGATTAAAGGTAACTACCAAAGAGAATGGACGTCACTTTCCTCTTTTCTCTGGTAAATCCTTACATAATTTTAAAACCAAATTAGTTTATTTTACAATATGGTAATTAAATTTCAACTAGATGTAAAAATGTATTTAAAAGGTGAGTCAGCCTGCAAAACAATTTATTGTTATTTTTTAGTGTTTACTTTGAATAAGATCATTTAATTTTGTAAAACTTATTTACCTAAAATAAATGAAGACATTTAAAATTTAAAAAATTAATCAATCTGGCAAATCCACGAAAAACTATAGTTCTGAAGTTTTAATATGTTTGACTTTTGTGCTCTTAAGTTATATTTGTCGAACATGTATTATATTACCTTATACCTTAATGCGCAAATGGTATAAATGAATCAACCTATCAATCCTCGTGATAATCCACAAATACAATTTAAAGATTAGAAGTTGAATTTAGAATTGTAAATGCCAGTAATATATTTGTCTGCACGTGTGGTGTAGTGGTTTAAGCGGTCGCCTCGCCGCTCTCCACTACACTGGTGTTGTGGGTTCGATCCCCACATGGAACAAATCTTTGTGTGATTCGTAAAGATTTGATCTGAAACTGGGTGTGGGTGTGCTTGTGTGTATTTGGCCTTGTCATTGGGACCATTAGATAGTGTAATTGCTTCTGGCGTTCTATCTAATGTAAAAAAAATCCAATTTTTTTATGGAATTCTTTATAAGAAGGTCTTTATAAGTAGTTTTTTTTAAATTCATAATACACATCAAACGCCTGACTCAGGTAAAAGAGATATAAAATGGTAAGTGCGGATTCATAAGCAAAAGATACAAGAATGCATCCATCAATAACCTCTGATTTATTTCACCTTACAGCTGTTAAACTAAATTGTTATTCTCAATAAAATTAGTACTAACAAATAAACTAGATATCCAAATTCTTTAACATTTGCACCTACGTCTTTATTTATTAGTCTTCCGGTCGAGTTTAAATTAAATGCAGTTTTCAGAAGATTTATTACTAAGTTTTATTTTAAAATAAAATTGCAAGATGAAGATAATAAACATTTCATTGATATTTATTTTTTCATTCATTCTTTCTTCATTTATATTTGCAGGTTGCTGTTTTTAAGGTTTTCTTTATTTGAGAAATAAATTTTATGTTACCAACTGCCTAAAATTCTTAAACCTTCCATATAACTGCAAATTGTTTTCTAGTAAATAAGAGCAGCCTTGTATCTAATACATGTTCCACTGCTGGGCTCGGGCCTCTTCTCATGACTAGAAGAGTTAGGCCATAGTCCACCACGCTGGCAAAGTGCGGATTGCTAGACTTCACACACCCTCGAGCACTTTTTAGACACTCTCAGGTATGCAGGTTTCCTCACGATGTTTTTGTTCACCGTTAGCAACCGATAATTTATATGACAAATACACACATATCTTCGAAAAGACGAATCTGAACGATTTACTGACAGATGTGTGTGCCGTGGCACTTTGCAGTCCTACGGTCTCACACTCGACTATCGTTGCATCTATAACATACAATAATGCTGATATCAATAGTAGTGAATACGCTTTTAGTTCAGGGCAGATTCTGAATAAAGGAGTTTCAGCTAATTTTGATGATTATTTTTTTATCGTTCTAGGTTTGTCTTTCTTTATACGACGTACAAAGCGAACGCGTAGTCCTCCTGATGTAGTAACTACAGTCCGTAATTGCAAATGCGTTGACAGAAACAGAAACAGTTGTGCTCTTTCTCCGCCCTTGAGCTTGTTCACGAGTGTTCCACCATTATAATATGATTCGCAATTCACGAGTGCTCCAAAGCGAATTGGCTAATAAATTGGCTTGTCAAAATAAAATTTGACTCAGCCATCGACACGACGAAGAAGAAGAATACGATAATATTCAACTATAAAACCTTTAGATATTAAAACAATACTGTTATTATTAATGTGAATAAACCGGTAATATAAGTAATGTTTCGTCTCGTCTCGACGCGTGGCGAGATCAAAGCCGCATTAACATATCACCTGCCTGCGCATAACTTTCATTTAAATAAGTCGTGAAGATAGACGTGTTTATAATTACGCGAAGTGTAGAAAATGTTTCAGACTAGGTATAGACCAAATGGGATTGAAATAAATAAAAAATGTAGGTAATTTATATTTTGGTGAAACTTAGATCTAATAAAATAATTTTTAACAAAAAAAAAACCGACTTCAAAAAGTAGGTAAACTAAAAAGCAACAAATAAATTTACTTCGCACAAAATAATACGTTTTTTCATTTAGTTAAATAGAAATTATTAAATATTTATTTTATAATTCTGAAGTCGGTGCCAAGTAAAAACAACCTTTCTACAATATCAAATTACAGTTCACACTAAAAGGGAGGCGTAGTTGTGCTAGTGCGCGGTCGCTCAGTATTGGTACTTATCACAGAAATATAACTAATATTCAGTCAGAAAAAAGTTGTTAGAATGATTGATATTATCTATACAGAGTTATTAATTGTTTTACTTGGCACCGACTTCAGAATTATAAAATAAATATTTAATAATTTCTATTTAACTAAATGAAAAAACGTATTATTTTGTGCGAAGTAAATTTATTTGTTGCTTTTTAGTTTACCTACTTTTTGAAGTCGGTTTTTTTTTTTGTTAAAAATTATTTTATTTTACGATTTTAAGTGATGGGTAGACCGAGCAAGAATGTTTCTCGAATGAGGAGACGACGGTTGCTTGAGACGGAAAACTTATTAATAATAGACAAGAATTAAATCCTTTCGCCTGACTATTGAGGGTCACGACCTTCCATCGTCAGCTCATTTGACACAATAACTAGCAGCAGGAATACGCGTACAGTAGTGAAAGAATTATCCTTTAACTCCTAACTATTGAGGAGTTGACCTTCCATCATCAGCTCAACCACATAAAATTATTGCGACCAAGCGTAAATCCTGGCCTCGATTAATAAAATATGAGGGTTGCCCCCGATTTCTCTGGGATCCCATCATCAGATCTTGACATGCTGACAATGGGACCACCTTTGAAATATCTCCGTTCCAACAGCTCACTTGACATCATAACTAGCAGTCTGAATATGTGTACAGTAGTGAAAGAATTATCCTTTAACTCCTAACCATTGAGGAGTTGACCTTCCATCATCAGCTCATCCACATAAAAATATGTAAATACTGGTGCAGCTTTGAAAAACACACTAAAAACATTACATGTGCCTATAAAATTCGAGGGTTGCCCTCGATTTCTCTGAGATCCCATCATCAGATCACGACATGCTGACGATGGGACCCTTTTGGAATCATCTCCTGTCCAACAAAAAAAGAATCATCAAAATCAGTTCATAAACGACGGAGATATCCGTGAACAAACATAAAAAAAAAAGCAACATATATACGAATCGAATTGAGAACCTCCTCCTTTTTTAGAAGTCGGTTAATAAAACATAAAATGCTCATGGCCGATATTATTTTCATGCTGTTCACGATTAAAAAGAAAAGCGGAATAAAGAGTTATTATCTTATTATAATAATAATATAATATAATAATAATTTATTTTCCAAAAAGTAGATTGTACATGGCATACAGAGTTGTCTTATTATAATTAAAGTTATAAAGAAAACCAGTACAGCTTTAATAAAAGGAATCATAGTACTCCCTTTCCTAAACTAGGCAGGAAACCTGTCTGTATCTTAGGAAAGAGTATCCATTTTTGATGTCTTAATACGGTTACAACAATATTGGTACGTGCAGTGGGCGAACAGTTACTACTTGTATTTTTCTTATTACATATTTTATAATTTAATGGTAAAAATTAAAAGTATGAATGCGTCTTAAGGTTACATCTTGATTAGTTTATAAATTTAAATAGTAAAAATGTTTATGAAAATCTAACATCATAATATAGGTTTGATTTTCTAATGTTTTCACGCTGCATTTTAACTAAGTATTTGACATACGACACAATACTCTATAACAACAATATAATCAAGACATGGATTTGATAATATCCTAAGTTGGTGGCATAACACGCAGTATTTTTTTCACAACGGAGCACGCAGACAAGCATTTTTCTGTCACTGACGAAAGAACAGTTTTAAATTAAAGCTATGGTAATAGCTAGCAGTTATCATGTTATTTGCCGTAGATTAATATTACATTTTCTTAATTTTCATGCATCATTTTATTCATTATGAATTCACATTCATCATATTCAATCATAGGCATATTTTATTATGAACATTTTTTTAAACATTTAAAGTGTTTTACATCAACGCAAAAAATGCACAGAATGCAACCACTATAATTAAGTTTTTTACAATGCCCTAAACCAACAATGAAAGTGACCCTAACTGTCATGGTGACATAGAGCAGTACATTAAATACTATCAATAAAGCCGTCAATTGAATGCTAGATAAAAAACATATCATACAAATTATTTTTAAAATACCAGTACTTCAATTGAAATGTATACAGACATTTCTATTCTGTGACCTTAAAAATCAACCCATACTCATTATGTGGATAACAAAAAACTTATTTTAAACTCTATTTAGTAGTAATAAGGTACACAATGAGGGTATACATTATTTTGTGTTAATTGACTGTCATTGCGCACGCGACAAAACCACCCTAACTAAGGGGTAGTTGTCCCTCAAGTTAAGGGTTGTTGTGTTGTAATGGCTACCCTCTCGATTATTCAACGATTTGTCATTCAAGTTGGGTTAAGTTTGTCTTGACAACATGTCATGTTTTAGTTTGTTTACAATGGTCATTACAAAGTGAGTGAAATAAAATACCGATAACAAATAATACAGGGTTTTTCGGTAAATGTGTGATTTGTTTAAAATCAATGTTATTGTGGAGTTAAGAAGATGTTTTAACTTCGAGCATACAGAAATATTCGGTGACCAAAACAGTTGATATTTTGTTCCTATTTGTTCCAAGTTGTGAATAGCTATGTTAGTAATACATTATCTCAATTGATATTGGTATTAGGTATTAACTACAAGTAGTATAAGTTTGTGGGTCAGTATTTTTTTTGGCAAAAGCTCTTAATTAAAACTGTTTTAGTATGCTTTTTAAGAGGTTTGACTTATGCTTAAAAATTTACTACTACGTTATTGAAAATCCCTTGAAAGCCGGGATATTGTTTCCCACAGTCGGGACGACGCGTGGGGCGGCATTTTATACGCAGGGATTGCGTCCACTGGCCCACTGTCAAACGAGAACTCACTGTGTTCACACGCGGTCCGTAACATATAAAAATCATCTGTTCGTGCCGAAATATAGGAAATAATCGCGTAAACAAGGATAATGAGGCGAGTAGGTGGGGCCGCTTCGAAGACGCCCCTCTAGCTTTTTTTCTCAGCGTCTGGGCGGCGCGAAGAGAACGCCTTACGTCCCACGCGCCCGAACGCACCGACATGCGCGATCGAACACGCTCTCTATACAAACCGACGGCAACGCGCCGACGGTACACCGAATAAAAACGTAAACAAACAATAAAATGCGAATAAAAAACGCTCGTGGACACTCACCGAATACAACAAACGACGCGAAAATATCACACATAATTTATCACAATTTTACCAAAACGTGGTTAACATTCCATTATTGATGTTCTTAATTTAAAAGTTTTGGAATAGGCAAGCATTTGAACCTGTTTTCGAAGATGTTTTGACGTTCAGTGACGGAGAACAGTGCGGTGTGTCAATTTTCGCGGTAAAAGTGACATCTTAAAACAATGAGCCCGCGAAAAAAGGACCTTGTGTTGCCAACATGAAAAGACTTCGTGTTTATATTGGAAATAACAGAATGTACAGGACATTCCATGCAGCAATACTTTTCTTATTGGTATTTTTGTTTAATATAGCAAGGTAAGTTTAATCATCACTAATTCGAATTTAGACAAATAATTTACACATGTCGACATTTATTTTAAATAAATTAAAAATATTAATTTTATTGTATTTTTAATGGTGGAGACTAAAGAGTTTTTTGTAACGATAGGTCATGAAAATCCTCATAGGGTAATAAACAGCACAATAGTCACACAAAGCAAATCACCAACCGTCAAACAAATAGGGGCGCAATGAATGCGAAACTAAAACATCACGACACCTAATCATGCAAAACGGTCCTAAGTAGACACGGCCGACTAATGAATAATGATTCACGTTTAATGTATGATAATGAATGCAAATTTAAAAGGTGACAATCATTTTGTCGGGCCACCCAATAGCGAGGAGATTTACGTAGTATGGTAATCGTGTCGATATGCCACTGCACGCGGTCGCATAATCGTAGGGCTGTTTGTACCGTGATTGATATTCAGAGTGGAGAATTAGTTCCAACTGGAAGAGATATCAACTCGCAAACGGGTTTTGAAAGACAAGATTGACAGCAAAAAAGTGACTTGGTTGTTAAAGGGATTAATATTAAAGGAATTATAAAGTAAAGGCAACCTTCATGTTTGTTTTAAGATTCTTAACACTTATTAAAATAATATAAAAATTCATAACAACATTCGATTGCATTAATGGCAATTATTAAAGTACGATAATGTTTGATCAGACTTGTAACAGAGAAAAAGTGCCACAGCAAATATAAATAAATGAAAAATTGGTCTATAAAAAAAATTGGTTCGTTGTTTAAAATAATTTGAATTGAACTTCGTTTAAAGTTACCACATGTCCGTTGAATGAACTCAAAATAACCGTCAAAGAACTCATCAGTTACTCTCACAAAATCAATTCAAAAACGAGCATCACGAATTTTATGGCTATACCGTTTTTGTTTTTATCGGTTACTGCTAGATGGATTTTACAATATTACAATCTTATTCACAGAATCGCATTTCACACACTTCAACTTGCTAATTTAGACGAATCTTCGTCAAAATGCATTTTATAGACCGTAATAAAAGGTGCCAAAATGGTACTAGCATACAATTAGTGACTTTTATCTGTTCAAATATCGTAAACAGAGAAATTTGTTTGGACTAGCTTCAGCCAACGGCCTTGCCCACGTGGTAATTCGGTAGAAAGAAACCGAAATCCATAATCATTGTCACTAAGAGCCTAAACTATTTCACTGACATTTTATCAAAATAGGTTCAGTGATTTAGCTATGAAATCTTAGCAGACAGACAGAGTTCCTTTCGCATTTACAATTTTAGAAAGGATACACAGAGATTAAAACCGGTTTTAGAATATTTCTTTCTTACGTCTTGGTTTGACTTTTAATTACCTGGAACGTTAAAGCTAGCGTGCGTGTATAATTGTGATGGTTGAACCAATTTTATTATTTTGTTTCAAGTTATTCTGATTTCATTTATATTGATACTAGTTAAGTTCAAGATCAAGGCTATTCTTAGTAATGTTTATTAAATTTGTGGATTAAATTATTTTCATATTATCATGATCTCATATGATAATATTCGTGTCAAAAAACTTCATTCGCCTGCTGAGGTTTGCTAGATGATCTCATTGTATTCGATTATGTAACGCAAATAATTATTAAGCTCTAAATCTATTCAAAAAGTCAAAGTTCAGAATTCAATGATAAGCAAAAATACTGTAACATCCTGGTCTTAATTACATTTTAAATTTATGGCCTTATAACCAAAGACAATAGTAAAAAATCGTAAGTCAACTATTGCTATGGAGATTTATAACTGCCCTCTATTACATTTAAATAATTCATTTAAGAGTCGAGACTTAATAACTGGCTATATCAATAAATATAAAATAACAGTTATGTTTTCGAATGTTAATAGTTTTCCCAAATATTATCAGTATTTATAGGTAGTCGTAAATCAGATACATTTTTGAGTGAACGATCAGTAAGTGAGAACCACACCTTAACAATTTTCTCGATTAGCCAAATTAATAGCAAAATTGATCATGTTATCTGTGCCAATTAATTTAAATGATGTTATTTATTTAGTGATTACTGAGTTGAGATGCTGGCATAAAATTCTATCTGTGATATTGCCTACAAGTTGATTTGTTTGAATATTTTAAAAATAATCATTTGTATAGCGGCGTGGTGCTAAGATATTTAAATCAATCAAAATATAAAAAAATGTACAATGGACACACTTTTGTCTTTTAAAATCTTAATCCACGATACTATATTTCAACATTTCAAAGGATAGTGCTGCCATCTAGTATATCAAAACATAAATCGAAAGAACGTGAAACTTTATTCACATCTAGTAATTTTAAACTCTTTGGCCATATTATTGCCCAAGTAATAGCAATAATGACCACAAGTATAATTAATGTACCGGCATAAAGTTTAAGAATATTAAGTTCTATTTCGCATAAATACTATCCTAATAAGTTTATGCAAAGCTACATTTAAGATCTATTAATTTTATTGCTGGGTTCTACCATTTATGACGAATAACGGTTTATCTTTTTTTTCATGTTACACATTGACTGTATTACTACTTATTCAAGCACTTGCTAAATTCACTTGAACTTTTTAAAGACTGTAATAGGCTAGGCTTGCATACATTACCCTACCTTACCAAATAATGACTCCACATATCTTTTATCTTCCAACTATGCGCAGGCCTGCAAATTATTGCATTCAGCTCACCAATAAATAGCTCTAATTTGTAGATACACCTCTATACACCGAAGGCCTCAGACTTAAATTCTCCGATAAGGCAATAGCGATGCAATTTATGCATATATTAACACTTATCGAACTAATTGCTTCTGTTACAAGATTTTTAAACGCGCCACAAATTAAGTGTATCTCATAGAATAATATAAATCCTGCCTGTATAGTAGGTATACACATTGTTAGTACACGGAATTTCAATCAGACCAACCAAGCACCGACGAATAACATCGTAACTGAAAGATGTAGACAAACGATTTTGTGACTTGTGCTGAATATGTAGAGTATTTTTTTGAATGGAGGTTTAGGATATAAGTTGTTTGAAAACCCAGTGTTAGAGAGGATAAAAGTATTTGCAGAATTGTCGGCATGCAGAGAGAAGCAATGCAAGTAGCTGTAATTTGTATTGAAATAACCTTTCCGAATGGGTATCGTAGCATTTCATCAGGCCGACAACGCTTACGGATTTATTATTTTTTACCGTCGACGGTATTAAAGTACGAAATTATTGTTTTTATCTCGTCATGTGGAATTTTTAAAGCAATTATTAAGTATCGCGTCGGTTTTTAATTGGATCAGTTGGGTTTAACGACTTCTTAAGAGCTGTTAGGTTCCACTAAACTCAACCAAAAGGCCAACGTGTGTGATTTTTGACGATCACCCGTAGTGATGCGTTGAATTCCATTTTTACGAATACGTATTGTAGTTTTTTTTGCATTACGGCACTTTTTTAACGTGAATAAAAATAAATTAGATGTAATACTACTTTTGTGGATTGGGTGAAGACAAAACCAGGAATAAAGAAAATAAATTATATTAGAAAAATAAACTAAAGAAAAACACTGAACTTAGAATGATAAAACCAAAAGACTGACAAGAAACTTAATTGTTAAAAACACAAAAGCAAATTCTTATAAAAAACTAAATATGTACAAATAATATACAAAAAGGTCCGATTGGGCACAACTACCATTATAAAGTCTCAAACATGCGAAATATATTTTTCTATTATGAATAGTATCGTAAGTGCACATCTTGTCATTTTATTCAACAGATTGTTTAATCGTATTATGACTATCAAAGATCTTATCCAATATTTTTTACAAATCTCACTTAAAGGGTTTTAAAAGTGAAGTCCTTTGCATCAAAATATTTTCATAAGAAAATCATTTTGCAATGGTTGTCTCTAAGAGATTGCCTTAGTTGCGATATGACCGCCATTTGTACTGTACATCTTCTTTTTTTCTGTATATTTATTATTCCTTGGTGTGCAATAAAGCTTTTTATTATTATTATTTTGCATTCTGGTGAATATGAAAAAATTGTATAGCATCACTAAAGTTTTGACAAATACTTGTGATTTTATTCGGTTTTAAACGTGGGTTTGGTGTGGGTCAAGCATAATTAATTTTGCTTTTATTGTTATACTTTATCGATGCCGTAATTTAAACATTCCTCACTTGCCATAGCTTGTACTTTATAGTGGTATTTGTTTAAAAAAGAAGATATTTTTATAAAATCGAACTAGACAGATGTTTTTTTTTATTTTTATTTTTAACTGCAGTGTTACTGACTCTATCTTACAAAATTAAAGACATTTATAATAGAAACAGAAACAAAAACAGAAACATTTATTTGTATAAACATAGGTGTATAGGTGGATCTTGTTTACAGTACAAAATAGTTTCACTATGTTTTACCCCGTAGGCTGTACAAATTTTTAACAAATGAAGTGAAAAAAAAAATATGATACCATTAAAAAAAGAAATGCAAACATTATTCGGAGCTAATTTTAAAAATAATAACCTGTGGGCATGTCGACCAAAAAGTACACACAGAAATCGTTACTCACTTCTAATTAATTATTTTTGAGGCGACCGTAGCTGGATAGCTAAAGCGGCTGCCCGGTGTGTAGTAAGGTCGCAGGTTCAAATCCTGCCGGTCCCATATCTTTTTCAACTGTTTCTTAGTATAGAGTTACTCACTGTTAAAAAAAACATCTCTCTTTCGATATACATAACATAACACCCCATCACATCTATATTACATAGAAGGGTGTGGTAAAAGTGTACAACACCCACACTTCACCTGTTATGTTTAGGTCCCATGGAATAAGGTGTGAGCCTACCGCCATCCACCGTAAATTTCCTGCCGGAAAGATCACAAACAACACTTTGCCCGACCCGAAAATCGAACCTGAAACCTGATGGCGAGAGGCGCATACGCTATCCACTAGACTATCGAGGCAGTTTAAATGTTATTAAAACTAATAAGTAACAGTTAACTAAAAATACACAAGAAAATTACTCTTACCCTCATTCTGCCATGTTGAATATTATCAAAGAAATGCCATACATTACTACAGCGCTCATTACAATCATTAAGCACATTTACACTCATCCTGTACACGAAGCGTCGCACTCGCATACACCCTGTATAACCGTGGGAAGGAACAGATAACGCAGTTATGTAAAGACGGAAAACTGTGTTTAACTAGTTACGAAGGCTTTTAGAGATCCTCGGAATCGTTTTGTGGTAATCTTTAACAAATGAGCTTAAAATTGATCCCAAGGGAAGAATCTAAGCACTAGGCTGACTTCACCAAGCTTCTTGAATTAAGGTTTAATTAAACTCGTATTGACATATATACATCTTTCATTCAATGTTTATATAATAGCAGCCCTGTATCTAATACATGTCCCACTGCTGGGCTCGGGCCTCTTCTCATGATGAGAAGGGTTAGGTCATAGTCCACCACGCTGGCCAAGTGCGGATTGGTAGACTTCACACCCCCTCGAGCACTTATTAGGCACTCTAAAGCATGTAGGTTTCCTCACGATGTTTTCCTTCACCTTCGTTAGCGAGCGATAATTTATATTATAAATACATACATATCTTCGAAAAGACGAGAAGTGTGTGCCGTGGGTTCGAACCCGAGACCTTTAACTTCGCAGTCCTACGGTCTCCCACGCGGCTATCACTGCTTGTTTGAATGTTTATATAGAACAGAGATATCCAAAGATGTACCTTAATCATGAGTTTAGCACGTATGGTGCATTCGGCAATTAATCAGTTGAATATAGCGACCGATCAGTTTAAATAACAACTATCGTAAGTCTTATATATTCAGAGATTAATTGTTTAAGATTTAAAAAAATATGATTTAGTTAAGTTAACTGAACTACTGGTTCACTATTTTAGCTCTTATATTATAGCACCATATATGCCACCAAAACGTTTTATGTGTTTTGAATGCAATTTTATAAATAATGTCAACATACAAAATTTTCAAATTCAAATTTAAATCATTTATTTTCATAGGCTCCAGGAGGCGCTTGAACACGTCAAAACATTACAAAAAATGATATAAAAATAAATCATAAATAATACTAAATTATACTAATTACAATGATTTGAATAATTTGATACTTACTTAACAATGCTACTTAAACCCATGTCTTTTTATACAAAAAAAAGTGCAGAACCAAAATATCCCTCACAAAAGTCACTTGACCATTTTAAATTAAGAACATACATACATTTTTGTGATAAGAGCAGTTTGTACACAGTTAAATAGTCGTATTGCGTTTGCCCTTAAACTATTTTCTGACCAAACAAACTGAGGCATTCAAATAATGGGTGTAGGCAATTATCCAGAAACCAGTTTGAAGGGTAGACATAAAAAAAATATTTTTATTGTACACACGGCTACGCATCAAGCTATACATTTTCTTAAAATAAGCTGGCCTCGCATTAAACACTAAACCGTCTTTGGACCTAAGTTGGTAGCTGCAAAGACAACCTGGGCAAGTGGGTATTCACAAACACATCACACTATACTTTGACCATTCCTTTATTTTCTTTTTGACAGATCACGCCTATGAATTACCGTTTTTTTTGTCAGATTAATGTACTACAATAATAATGTACTTTATTGACAAGCGACACTTTTTAGGGAAGCTCACTGTTTGTAACAAACAACCACAGACTATAAATCAAATCGTGAAATGAAATAAATCGATCATTATTTCATTTATGAAAAATAATAATTTTACTTTTTTTTGTGTATTGTTTGTATTTTTTATAAAAAAAAGAATATAATAATAGTATCATCATTCCATGAATAATTATTTGCAAGAAATTAAGTCGAAATCTTGGAATGACATATCAAAATGTTAACAAAGGTAACTAGGAAACCGTCATAGACTAAGTAG
Organism: Hypena proboscidalis; assembly: GCA_905147285.1. NCBI lineage: Eukaryota > Metazoa > Arthropoda > Insecta > Lepidoptera > Erebidae > Hypena > Hypena proboscidalis. The sequence goes on along the minus strand of LR990130.1, from coordinate 18,026,441 downwards.
GTGACATTATTATTATATTATTATTTTGTATATTTATTTCGTCTAATAAAAACTACTAATAAACGAATAATTAATAATGAACTAAAACCATTTCGATGTAATTAATCGATTGAAAGTTCTTCTTAGACAACATCGATTATGATTTCAAATCGAACCAGTTACGTGTGAAGGCATCCCTAAATGTAATCTGTCAAAAAGAAAATAAAGGAATGGACAGAGTATAGTTGCGAATGTGGATCGCCCACCCAAAATATAGCGCGTCTGTTGTCCTGTCCATTACTTCCTACCCCATGTCACCTTTATGCAGATCAACCATTATGGCGTCCCAGTCGCATCCTATTTCATATCAAATCAAATAATTTATTTCCATGGGCCCCAAGGGGCGCTTGAACACGTCAAAACAAATATCAAAATACAAAAAATATAAAATTAAAATAAAACTTAGCTAACTAAATTATAATACTTACTGTAATAAAATGATTAGACACCGGAGCTTAGATTGTTTTTAATTCAACTTAGAGATATAAATTAAAATCAATCCAAGTCATCAATTAAAATATCCAATGGGTATTGCATCATGAGAGAGCTGGTGAGAAACTCATGTGCACCATCTTTTCAAATAATTCATACAATATTTGTTTGTTTTTTGACAATAATTAATTAAAATTAAAAAGTTATAGCAACCAAAACAACATTATGGCTTAAGATGGTTATAAAGAGAAAATAAACTTAAAAATAGAAATGGAATTAAATTAATACTTATAAATAAATCCATAGTATACAAGGTTGCAATATCCTACACTTCAAGCAGAAAATAAAGGAGTAAAAGCAATGTGTGTATACTACTGTATATATAGGGTTCCAGAACAGACAAAAAAAAATATATATAAATATGTTAATAACAAAAACTATTTATACTCCAAAATGAATAATTAAAAAAAATGTACACACAGATTGCCTTAACTTAACAGTATTTGAAATAACATGAAATGAGGTTATACAAATCAAATTTAATGAGTGAATAAAAGAAACTATATAATTATGAATAAATTTTCATTAATCATCATATCAAATAATAAAAATAATGTATTGATATTCATTGTGTCCTGCTCATTCCTTCGTACCCCATGTGACCTATAAGACCTTAAGCTGATCAACCAAAAAGGCGTTCCAGTCGTATCTTATTGGTCTTTAACTATATAGATATTAACGGAATTACTATAGTCATTGACACGACAAGAAGAAGAAGATTAAACGCGAGGCCTTCTAATACTAGAAATGTATAGCTCGATGGGTGGCCATAGTTACCTACTTTATACACACATACATACAAACATATCAAGCCTATATTTCCTAGAAGGGTTTGCTACAGATGTATTAATACCCAGACTTCTCCAGTTATGTTAAGGCTCATGATATTATCAGCCCATGTAATAAGTACTGAGTTTATTGCTATCTACCGGGCATCATTCCTGGCTGCTGTGGCCAATTTTCTAACGAAAAATTCCCAAAGAACACTTTATTTACCCGGGGATCAAACTCAAGATCTCACAATCAGCAGGTCTCTGGAACTCTAACCACTACACCAACAAAGTAAGTCTTGCAAGTTACAGACAAATATGAATATAATATTCATAAAAAGGTATCTACTCGTGCTATCTATATCTGGACCTAGCCGGAAACACGAGCGCCACACCTGAGTCTGTAGTTTAATCTAGATCTGAAAAAACCTCCGTAGTAAAAATAAACGTTTTTATCAGTGTCCATCGGGCGACTGTCGCGTCTATCTGATTCCATTGTACGTGATGACATGTTTTTATTTAACCTGTAACACTTCCTGTCGACCTGTGAGCTATCTGTCGTGATTTGTGGCTAGTTTTTGTTTTTGAATATTCAGTTTTAATAAAGATAAATTTGAATTTTAACATTAGATAGAACGCCAGAAGCAATTACACTATCCAATAGTCCTAATGACAAGGCCAACACACATTCACTCACACAAGCACACCCAGTCTCAGAACAAATCTTTGCGAAACACAAAGATTTGTCCCATGTGGGGATCGAAGCCACAACACCAGTGCAGTGGAGAGCGGCGAGGCGACCGTTAGAACCACTACACCACACGTTCAGACAAAAAATAAATAAAAGAATAATGAAATATTAAATAATAATATAATAATAAATAAAATTCATTTATTAAAATACATTGGTCAAATACATAAGCGATAACAACATTTAATATTATTATATACATAAGTGTATATATAAACAATACGGTGCCTGAACTAGGTAATCCTGTGTTTCAGGCTAATAGACTAGTATTACAAAAATGGTCTTAAAATTAAATAATCTAAATGATAATATGTAAAAAATCCAAATTTATCTTTTATTTATCTTATAAAGAAAACAAAAGGAAAAGGAAATATATTTTTAGGAGGTAGTCAACTCTTCAGATAAATTGGAGTAACTAACTAACTAACTTAACTTTATTTATTTATCAATTATATAAATTAATTTAATTTAAATAGATACTTATTTTATCACTATAAGTAACTTTTCTGTATCTTCATAAGACATTTTTTGGAGCAGTTCTTTGATAGCTTTCTTACAGTCATTATGATTAAGTGGATAAATGTAACGCATGGCATTTAGCCTATTGTAGAGTAGCGGGCCTAGAAATATATAAAATTTTGATGTAAAAGCGTGTTTGAATCTGATTTTTTGGATGCAAACAATATCTTTTCGTCTTTTGTTAGTATGGTCAGGATTAAAGGGAAGACTTGCGTGTTGTTTAAGTAATGTATTCAAAATAAATAACTGTCTAACTGTTAGTACGTTACAGGAATTATAGAGGAGGTTAGTTGGAAATAGGAAAGGTCGATGAGTGGCTACTTTTAGAATAGCTCTTTGAGCTCTTTCGAGCGATAACAATAATGTTTTACCTGCCCCACCCCATGATGTAATACAATAAGTTAGTATTGATTGACATATAGCAAAATAAGTTATTTTGATTATTTTCGTGTCAGCAATATGACGTAACTTTTTGATAAATTAAAGAAGTATGTAAGGGTATATGGCGTGCCATCGTCTCTGCCTTACCCCGTAAGATAAAGGCGTTTATGTATATAAGTATGTTTTTATAAAAACTTATATGAGTAAAGGTTTTTTTATAAAGCTTAAATTGCAGCAACCCATCGCACTTTCGATGTTTTCTACTTACGTCGTTTTTCCGATAGTCGAAAATGTTCTCTAATCATTTTCCACTTACAGAGTTTCTACTGAGAGTGCGATATTTTATAATTCTGAAGTCGGTGCCAAGTAAATCGGATAATTAAGAACTAATATTCAGTCATATATTTATTGACTGATAATAATATTACTTTAGTAACATGTTCAATAACTATTTATAATAATTAAACCTATAATAAAAATAACTAAAACTAAAACTATATACACTAATCAAGCAAACCGCTACCAGTGGGCATCGTTCCCGAAATGCTGGCAGCATTGCCACGCTGTATGGCAATGCTTATTCGTTGACCGAAAAAAATGCCAGCACTTCGGGAACGGGTTGACTCAACTAAACGTTTAGCGACGTCTTTATAAAGAGCGTGAGCCCCTGGACCCCACGGCCCGAGCGTCTCTACCCCAAAAGGCACAAACATATAGCCACTATATAAAAGGCTATATTTGCGCCTCTTGAGGTTTTCGGCTGATTCTGCCGCCGCACCAGCCCTATCCCGAGTCCCTGGCAGATGCGACGGTGCCAAAGTGTCGACGCAAGTTGCGTCCCACACCAAGGGCCGCCCCAAACTCCAGGGAACAAGAGTCATTCCGTCGGGTCTCTTACCATCGTCACGGCTCAGGCCATGCGATATTTTATAAATCCCTATGCACACACGGCAGCTATTAATGTATAATTATTAATATACAACGTATACGTTGTCTTGTCTAATGTGTTAACATCTGTTAATTTCTATGAAATGAATCGAGATATATCTGGATCTAAATTATACATTTTTACATTATAACAGCCGTAGGAAATGATGCACTGTCAGGTAAACTTGTTGTTGACTCCTGAAATTACTGACAATGATGTAAAATTTACATAATGTAGCAACACTGCCAACCTTACAATTAATCATTTGTAGATTTTAACAGACTGCAGTTAATACTTGCCATCACGGAGACGGTACTCACTTTGACCAATCCGTAGAACATTGTAAGGCATTATCACGTCCAAATATTTGCGTATAAAATTTGTAAACTTCAATTAAATTCTAAATTATTTTTAATATAGAAACTTCTTCAATTAAAGCTCCACAAAATACCAGACTAAGTCCTAACAAAATATTTCATAGCTATTCACAAAGGGGCGCTCATAACTTTTCGTTTCAAAACTTAATTAAAAACTTTCAAGTATTCTGAATGACGGACGGCATAACACAGACATTTTAATAAAAATAATAAGCAGCTTGTAGCATACACATAGGTAGAAATTTTTCACTTTATAGAAAAGGCATTTTCTGGACACAGTTGTGTTATTTCATAATATTAATTTTATAATGAAAATATGCTAGTTTTGAAAAATTAAGACTACCAAATACGAACTGCGTTTTCTTTGTAATTATTAAAAAAACCACGTATTCAGACAGAATTCGCATACACTTACCTTTAGATCACAACTCACACTGAATAATCAGGCCCCACAACCGGCATTTCAATAAAATAATAATCAATTTAAAGAATTCCGATACTGTTGATTGTCGACCACAGGCGATTCAGTAGACATAACTATTCAAATAATACAAAAATGAGACACTATTAGCTACCGACATAGAACAAATTGTAAACATTCGGATACCATCTAAAGCTCATCTAATAAATTAATTATGGTGACTATGGCCATGAGAATAGGCCAATTAGTGGACTATGTGTGGTGGCTATGGTGACGTAAGTAGCGATAATATTTTATTTATTTATCGAACGATAAATTTGTCAAATGGTTTATTATAATAAATAAGTTTACAGTAATTTAGACGCGCTCTTTCAAGGATAGATTTTAGGCTTAATTCATACAAGAAAAATAATGAGTTGAAAGTATCGTATAATAAGAAATTGCTTCTGTATTTCAAAAGTTGTTTTGTTTATCTTTGTCGTTATAGCTAGCAGTTAGGAAATACTAATCATGACAACATTATCTGAAAATTCAGTATTTTATTGTTGTTTTTAACGTGCAAAAATCCAAACAAAACTCATAATAACAACTGACACACTGATTTATAAAAATATATATCCAGGAATAAAATGTAGGAAGCTATTACTAAAATTATAATTTTAAATACTGAAAACAAGTCTTTACAAGATTAAATGTTAATGATAATATTTTATGAATAAAGCTATCAAGTAAACCGCATAGTTTTTAAAAGACTCCATGTACTTACAACGTGAATTGAGCATTAAACAATTGTTCACTCCTAAATTAGAAAACAATTGATTTATTAGCTATAAACTATTGTGATTCTAGTAGGTGGTGAAACCGAACGAAAGTTTATGAAGATGAAGCCTTTAATTGTGATTTATTGTTTTACTTGCACTTTTGTTACTTTCATCTAAGACGACTTTCTGTCTTTCAGCCCACGTAAGTTGGCACAGTTTCACCTAGGTAGATGTAATTGATAGCCAGAAGTCTAGCAACATAATTTATCTAACAAAGGGAATTAAATCGCTCCGCACTGGATTGGGGTGGTCTGGTAAGAGCCCCAAGTTCGTTCACCTCACGGTCATCACTTGTTTTTTGACAGATTGACAGATCGATTGTGTTAAAACTGTCAATTGTTTTGTCATCAATATCAGCAAAGTGTGAAGGTCGTGGAAACGACATGCCAGTGGTGGTAGTCGCTCTCCATAAAATACTGATATTCAGCAGCACCGTTTAGATTAAACCACGACTCTAATGGCTAAAAACTTGTAAAATGATGATCAAAGATAATGCTTTTCCAATCAACTTGATCAACCTGTACTCGTTGATGTTGTTTATACCAAAGTTTTATATCGTATAAAAGACATCGACGCGTTGCGCGGGTTTAAATTGTTGTTCCCTTTAAAGATCATAGTATACTCAATAGTACGCTAAAATGTCTTAATATATTGTCATAGTTCCAAAATTACGAAAAATCATTTTCACGTTTCCCGAACAAATTAATTTGACCATTGAGATCATATAAATGGGCATTATTTATTGAAAACATAGACAAACATACAAAAAATACATGTATGCCGAACATATTGAATGATTTCAATGTTTAATTTGTTCTGGAAACGTGAAAATGGTTATTCGTAATTTTGACATTAATGACAATGAGAAAGTATTATGTATATCGTATTTATCTATATATATAAAAGGCTTTGTCCTGACTGACTTAGTATCAACGCACAGCCTAAACCATAGGTCGTAGCGACTTGAAATTTGGAGGGTGTATTCTTTACAAGATTTTATCGTGCAATAAGAAAGGATTTTTGAAAATTCGGCCTCTAACAGGGTGAAAAGTGGGACGAAAGTTTGTATGGAAAAGCGTTTGTAGTAATTATGAGGCTCGATAAATTTCAAAAATGGAACTTTGTTGAGCAATCGTATGACAATGAGATGTTGACATGAAGTTTCATAAAAAAAGGATTTTATATCGGTGTAAACATTTTAATTGTCATTTCGGCTCGAAGAAGTAATTGTTTTGTTTAGGTAGTAGAAACCAACTTTAATGTAATGGAAGATGTGTGATGTAAATTATAAAAAACTATTTAAATAGGGTTAAAACTATCATTTTGATGTGCTATAGTCAGGTGGCAAACATGCCCAAGGTTTAGCTGATGGTAAGTTAGGGCATCAACTGCGCAAATTATACAACATACACTTATGAAGGATGGACTAATTAATATTAAATATAATCTATAAGTACAATAAAGCCCGACACGTGCGTTTATTTAAGTAAACAGGAGGTAGAATCAAAATCCATCGGATCTTGGTATAGTGGTTTCAACGGTTGACGAATTAATAGCCCATATATATAATGATATCCAGAACCTACCAAAAAACCAATGGAGTGGCTAAGTGAGCGTGCGATTTTGACACCAAAAAACGATCAAGCTTCCGTCATTAATGATATTCTGCTAATGTCATTCGAAGGGTCTATACGATAATACCAATACAAATCTGTTGATACTGTAGTACATTCAGATGATGCTACTAGCTATCCTCTAGAGTTCCTGAACATTCTTAATCCACCCGGTCTTCCTCCTCACATACTAAACCTAAAAGTGGGTGCTCCGGTAATGTTATTGCGAAACCTCAATCCTCCCAAACTATGCAATGGGACCAGACTGCAAGTGAAAGCGCTACATAAAACGGTGGTCGAGGCCATCATATTTACAGGCTGTGCACGAGGGGAATCAGTGTATATACCACGGATACCACTTATACCATCTGATTATCCCTTCGAGTTCAAGAGATTGCAGTTCCCCCTTAAGGTGTTTTTGCAATGACTATAAATAAAGCTCAGGGTCGGTCACTGAAAACAGCAGGTAACGATCTGAGAGGGAACTGCTTCTCACACGGCCAGTTTTATGTTGCCTGCTCAAGAGTAAGTTCGCCTCGAGATCTGGTTTTGTTGGCACCTGAAGGGAAGACTTCGAATATTGTTTACAAAGAAATACTTTAATTGGATATTTATTTATAATGATAACTCAACTTACGACAACTTACAATCGCGAGCAAAGCCGCGTGCAAAAGCTAGTCCTGTATAAAAATCTCGTGTCACATTGTTAGTTAACAAACTCCTCCGTAAGGAATTAGCCGATTGTATTATTTTTTTGTAAATAATACTACAGGTTGTAGACTATTTTACGGACTGAAGATCGACATACTACCCAGTTGAAGTCATGGGTGGCAGCTAATTAAGTTAAATATATCACAACTTACACACAACGCCATCTAGTCCCAAACTAAGCAGAGCTTGTAATATAGGTACTAGAATAACTAATACTAATACATACATACTTTTCTTTTGTAAATACATACTTATTATACATAGAAACACACAGACTAAGACAAACCCCCATGTTCATGCACACAAAGATTTGTCTTAAGTGGGAATCGAACCCACGACCTCGGCGTCGCAGGCAGGTGCACTACCCACTCCGCCATCCGGTCGTCAATAAAATTGTTAAATATGTTCACCGTGTATTGATTGTGTCTTTGATCTTAGACCAGAACCCATTGTAAAACAGCTGAAGTTCACCAGCACATTGGTAATCTATTTTCATCCGTTTCAGCTCAAGAGACAACATGCTCCCCAGCCACGTGAAACTAAGTTCCTCCCTAGCCTGTCGCCTCGTCGGGGGCCTGACCAGGGAACAAAGATCCGTCTGCCACGAAGCTCCCGACGCAGTCTCTATAGCCTTCGAAGGTCTACAGCTAGCGGTCAAGGAATGCCAGCATCAATTCCGATGGCATAGGTGGAACTGTTCCAGTCTGGTCGTCAAGAGTAGTAATCCACATGCTAGTTCTATTATGAAAAGAGGTTAGTATTATCATAAGTTCATCAAATCAAATTTGCTTGTTTATTTCTTGTGCTCTTTCAGCACAATATTCTTGGATGTCGTAAATTGATTCATATATATTCGTTATTTACCATCGAATGATAGAAGCCTTATCTTTGGCAAAATTGGCTGGCATGATAAATTAATATAATATAATAATAATAATAAATATTTCACAACTCACACAAAACGCCATCTAGTCCCAAACTAAGCAGAGCTTGTACTATGGGTACTAGAATAACTGATACTAATACATATTATATAGTTTTCTTTTGTAAATACATACTTATTATACATAGAAACACTCAGACTAAGACAAACCCTCATGTTCATGCACACAAAGATTTGTCTTAATTGGGAATCGAACCCAAGACCTCGGCGTCACAGGCAGGTACACTTCCCACTCCGCCATCTGGTCGTCAAAATATGGCTAAGCTCTTCTTCCGGATTTGTCAGTTTAAAAAATATTTTAGCGACTACAATGTCTTTGCTTAATTATGCATAACAATCTCAAAATTAATTATATTGCTGATGCATTAACAATCCTTAAGATAATACAAAAATAAGCACAAAAAATTTTTAAGGTGATTACACACCAGGACTTTACCCCAGTTGTCAAAGCAGTAATTAAATACGACTCTTATTTCAGTCCAGCCAAGCAAAAGACATAAACATACTTATTTATGAAACTTTAGTCAAGTACCTACTCGAAGTCCAATAACATTCATAAGATTATTCCAAAACGTAGGTGGTAGCTATCAGTACCGATAATGCCAAAACCAGTATCCGATCAACGAACATGAAATTCCATTTTTTTCTGATATTAAAATAAACGCAACTAAAATTTTAAACCAATCGCGATCAACCATTACAATCCAAATTTATTACGACTAAAAATTATTCACGCACATTAAGGGGCCACCGGTAGACCGACATCTCCGCGTATTATGTTCTTAATATAGGTATTTACAGAACGTCGTCCGTCTTTATGTCTATCTCCGGGTGTGAAAAGGTTTCGTCGACCTCGTTTTTTCCACACGTTGACGTGGAAATTTACGAGCATGGAGGATAACACAACAAATAATAAGCTAGTGGTGGCCAGGTGGGCCGGCACCCGCGCCCCGCAATTTCACGCGACGTGTGGGTCCCCAGGACCCCTCCCCGCGCACACCCACACCCCACCCCCTCGCACCGCCAGCCGCTCGACCAATTAATATCTTAACTGGAATTGCCTGGACTCCAGCTCGTACCAACGAACTTACTCAATTTTCTCCACGCCCTTTTATTGCTACGCGCATTTTAATAACAGTTCGAGATTCTTTATTAAACTTCATAAAATCAGATTGGATAATCCACTAGTAAGATAGACGCATACAACGTAATATAGATTAAATTGTGAGAGGATCAACGGAGAATGCTATTGGCCCCATTGCTGCATTGTACGCCAGACATTATTAGTATTGGTAATGCTCCGTAACGACACCTTCCGGCTCTTCAGCGACACGACTGCGTTTAAATTGAAAAATTGTGAAAAAAGCAGCGTATCTAAACACTTAAACATCTTTCTTAACGTGGCCATTGTTGGGGTCCCGAATTGAAACGCCGACAGGAGAATGAAAGTAAAAAAAGCGAAGAACAAATCGAGATGCTTTTAAATAGGATAATAGCGATCGATGATCGACGAAGAAAGATAATAATGATTCCGGACCGTTGGTTTTTTTGCCCGAACATGTAGACACATCGATGAAAGAGCGCAGTGGACGGATGGCATTACGGATAGATCGCAGGATTTGTTCCGCTTCCCCGAGATCCTCCACACGTCGTTAGCGCTTTGTAGTACGTGACGCTGTTACAATATATTGTGGACGATTTAATGACTTTTGTGAGGCTAATGAGACTATTGTCGGAAAAGTTTTCACCTCGAGCGTTATTAGTGGTGATGATGGTAGGCGAGATTAGCGGGCGTCGGACGTCGGCAGAGCCGCGTGAGAGAATGAGTGGCGGGCAGGCGGGCAGGGCACGCAGGGTGGCGAACATGCGTCGATACAAATCTGTCGGCGCACGCGCACGTGACATGAATTCACGACGCGAATGTGTCATAAAAAAGTGACATTTATTGGCGTTTTATAGCAACAACGTGTCGGCAGGTGACGAGAGCGACAACAATGTGGTTATGATGCTGCAAAAATATTACGCGTTGTTCCGAGCTCTTATCTGCAGACGTGTCGTGGGAACTGACCGCCTCGCGCCGGGATGACTTTATTACAAGAGAATCGGGCAATATTTTATGAAGTGATATGTCATGTTCATAATGTTGGGCCGAACACTCTTCATCGCTTCATTGTTATGAGATAATTTGCTCTTAATGGGCAAGAGATGTGTAAACGTTCGCCAATAGAGCGCCATCATTGACCTAAGATAACAACCTTTAAAAGGATTTAAACAAAAAGTTGTACGTGCCGAAATGCCTGAATGCGATGTAGCTCAACCCTCTAATGGTGGCGATAGCATCTTGCTCGGTGCGTTACCAAATCGTGCTCCTTCAGATGTCTCTCAACTGTGAGAAAAAACACACAAAAGCTGTTATAAAAAACGTGAATTTGTCCAAAGTTTCCACTTTTAGACGTGACATCGAGTGGCTTTTTGTTTGATGTTTTTGTTGCCTGTCGGATTATGAAACAACTTTTAAGGGTTAATTAAGTCAAGGAGAGTATTAGTGATCCTGCGGCAATTTTAACAATAATGGCATGGAAAGGTGGTGTCATGACGTATCACTTTTATAACTAACATAGTCTTCTGGCTTTATAGTTGAATTATAATAACTTAACTTGAACATTCTGAATTTCGAGGTCTCGGGTTAGATTCTCGGGTCGGGCAAAGTGTTATTTGTGATCTTTCCGTCGGGAAATTCACAATAGCAGCATGGAGTTGGATTTGCGTGCGGTGGACGGCGATAGGCTCACCACCTATCCTATGGGACCTAGCATAACAGGTAAAATGTTAGTGTTGTACAATATACAATATACATATGCTCTACAATATTATACACCTCTGCCACACTCTTCTGGGCAATATAGGCGTTATGTTATGTTATGAACATTCTGAAACAGGCCCAACTTATAATTTACAATGAGTAGTGAGAGGTAAAGAGTACAATAATTTTGGAGGGCCTTGTCATTAATCAAATAAATATTTTTCGCGGTGAAGTCCTTGCTATCTCAAATAATCATCCAAGAAAAAGAAGCGAGAGTTGACTATGGTTATATTTTACTAGACTAACTTTGTCAATGTATATTGAGTAATCAACACTCTTCAAACTATAGATAGAGGTGCCAACTAGAAGTATCAGCCTAATCTTCACATGAGAGCAGCGATAGCCGAGTGGGAGACCGTAGGACTGCGAAGTCAAAGGTTCCGGGTTCGAACCCACGGCACAGCTTTGTCAATAAATCTTTAAGATTCGTCTTTTTGAAGGTATGTGTGTATTTATCATATAAATTTGCTGACAGTGAAGGTAAACATCGTGGAGCAACCTGCATGCCTGAGAGTGGCTAAAAAAAACAAGAACTTGAGGTCGAGTCAAGTCTACCAACCCGCACTTGGCCAGCGTGAGGGACTATAGCCTAACCTTTCTCATCATGAGGAGAGGCCTTAGCCCAGCAGCGGGACATGTATTAGATATATAAGATTAATAATAAATAATCTGTACATTTCATTCCCTACAATCAAAATACTTTCATAACCCTATTACCAACCAAATAACTCAACCAACACGTCATCAGAACCCCATGCCTCGTACCATACATGTGACGTCATTGGTCATCGCCTGGTTTCGTCAATTAGCGATTCGCAACAGTCCAGCGCTGCCGTCCATACTTAATTGATACAGAACCCTTCCAGCGATACACTTCTTTTATTTCAATACCAAACTTTTGAGCTTTTGGAAGTTGACGACCTCCTTGGTTAATTTAGGAGGTATTTTACTTAATTTGATTGAAAGTCAAATTCAAATCATTTATTTTCATAGGCCTCAGGGGGCGCTTGAACACGTCAAAACATTACAAACAATAATATAATACATTATAAGTAAAATTAAATTATACCAATTACAATGATTTGAATAACCGGGGCTCAGATTAATTTTAATCCAACTGTTTAGAATCAGATTAAAATCAATCTAAGTACCAGCTCCGATGGGTATTGCATTATGAGAGCTGGTAAGAAACTCATGTGCACCATATTTTCAAATGAAAATGAATAATATAACAATAATTATGCATATAAACAATAGTGTGATTTTTTTGATAATTATTAATTTAATAATCCGCTAACATCAACTAAACAACTGTTAATAATGGCAATAGAGCTGTGTCAACAACAGATATAATAAACAAACACAAAACAAAACAAAATTATACAAGCAAATACCGAAAACAGTAAACATTTTCATGTAAATGTTGCCGAGACGAAGCGGTTTCGACGTCTTGACCTGACGACTTGTCTTGACGTATTGTCAGGAAGTTATCACATCTTATGTAGCGCAAAGATTCTAACTCTACAAGTCCTCACTTCACAATCTCTAGACCTCTGTAAAAAAATGCGGTTTGGCCGTTCCGTTACTACAAGAACTATAGTATAGTATATCAGTTAAATATTGAACAAAACTAAACGGCAGAACCTCAATATTTTGACAGAGGTCGAGTAAAAGGTTTTTAAAATGTCAATAGACAGTGACAAGAGTTTTTTTTTATATTAGTCAATTTTACCGCGTGAACTTCACATTGTGACGACCGGATGGCGGAGTGGGTAGAGTATTTGCCTGCGACGCCGAGGTCGCGGGTTCGATTCCCGCTAAAGACAAATCTTTGTGTGCATGAACATGGAGGTTTGTCTTAGTCTGGGTGTTTCTATGTATAATAATTTTTCAATTTTTCGATCCGTAGTAATGTTAATTTATCTGTACTCTAATTTAATTATTATTACCGTATCATATGTGAATTATTTAGATCTGTTATTTATTATTATTATTTATTTTTATTTTTTTTAATATGTAAGTTTCGAACTTAGCCATACATATAAGTGGAAACTGTCAATTGGCTTACGTTGTTATTTCAATAAGTTATTTTATCGATTGTTCTTAAAAGCTGTTTGTTTCCCTAAAATAAATAAATAAATAAATAAATAAATAAGTATATATTTACCAAAGAAAGTATATATGTGTTAATATCAGTTATTCTAGCACCCAAAATACAAGCTCTGCTTAGTTTGGGACTAGATGGCGTTGTGTATAAGTTGTGAGATATTTATTTATTATTGTAGGCACAACATTTAGCCGTTTCTATTTTAACGATGACAATGAAATTGGTCACTTGTCTAGACTACCTAGGAAACATGGTTGACCAGACCTGAAACCAATGATAAAAAGCTCATACGAAGATATTGATACTTTAATTAATTTGCATTATAAAATCCTTTAAATAATGCAAACGCGATAAAAGTCCAATTATACCCGTAATTTTCGATTCAACTCAAAAAAACCCAAGTGCGTCCAAGTGTGTGTCGGGCCACGCGCAATAGCTCTACTCGAACAAAAATGTGTTCTTTTAAGTTATTTAAAACGGAACGGATCTCTATCAAAAACTGTCTTATCAACTCCTTAATGTTTTTAAAAGACTTATCTACCGAAACTCCACATTATGGAGTACGCAACCTTACATTACAATTTTTTTTTAATTATTTTATTCTACCACTTTCTGGACATAGTTAATGTACGCATATCTATGCATAATTTGAGCTTTTTAGCACTAACGGTTTCGACGCTATTCCTCGAACAGACGGTCATGACGAAACTATAAGGGTTCCTTGTAGGTACTACAGAACCCCTAATAAAAACGAACGCAGAAGATTTCATCATCTATTACGTAGATATACTTCAAAGCTATTTAATTTGCAATCATAAAGCCATATGTCAAAGCCGTTTTATTAACATTTCATCAAATTTTAATAAACACAAATCCACCCCGTTATCTATATAAAGAAGAACGCAAAAACTTAAGTAACCATTACCAGTAATTATATGAATATATACGGAGTATTTCCAATAATTGACAAGCGAAAAACTCAATGAGAGTTCATTCATTTTGGCGCCAGATTTATAAGCTATCCAGTTTGAAGCGAGAAGGTGCACTAAAAACTGTTTTGAGAATCACAAAGTGCACAAATCGTAAATCACTTACGATGCGCTCGCGCAGCGCCGAGCGAGGCTTGTGCGCATCAAAAACGATGTTACACAACGCGGAAAAAGATGACCACCGCCGACGCTGCGAGGAAAAACCTATCATTATGCGCATCCGATTATACGAAACGTCCGCGATCGTACACGCTTCAGAATCGGAAATGAAATAAAACGTTAAATGATAAAATTGAAATTTGTATTTACTTAGCCGTCGATTTTTTGCCAGTCGGCGCCGCGTTTCCCTATATGGACGAATGTAGATTTACCAATTTAATCCGCGGTTCGAGGAATCGAGGTGGCGCTGCGATCGCGGACGTGAGCTGTCCGCTGCAATGGCCAGTGTCCAGCTGTCCTACTGATGGACAGGTATAAGTAATTAGGTCCAGAAGCGTTACTTGTTTTTGTCTCGTTGAGCAACCGACCACTTTAAATCGCAAATGCGAATAAAACTCCTTCGGTTTCAACATTGTACCTACTTATGGTTAACTCGAACGCTATTGGGCAGATAAATTAATATTTAAATTGCAAATATCGCTCTCATATTAATTATACAGTAACAAATTATATGAGGACAGAACTCGTTGTGTCTCGTGTGTCGTAAATCGCCAAGCGTTTTTTACGAGACAACTCGTAACGAAAATAATTACATATCATGCATTATTTAAACAAACACCGGCAAAAAACTCTTATACAAGTGTAAGGGAAGAATTTAAAATCTGTCACCCGTTCGAAATTCAGAGCATTTCTTTGAAAAAAGTCGAAAACGAATAATCGGAATTCATTAAAGTCGATTAAGGAATTCGGCACGGGTATCGACTCGAACGATATACGACCTTAAAGCCGACTAATTGGCGCAAATTGACACTAAAACGTGGGATTGTGGTAATTATAATACGGTCGTGGTATAATGTGGGGCGTTAAGCTAGCCTTTACATACGTGCCTGTTTGATTGTTAAACAACTCCACTCAAATAATTGTTTGTGTCTACTTAGAATTCAATAAAACTAATTTTGGAGTCATGCTTAATTATTTGGTTGAGTGTGAGAACATTGGGACGAACAATACGTATCCCATTAGCTAACCGAAGCCGGCAACCATTCTGTGCTGTTTGTTTTTTATTGTTCCAGACAACGCTACAAAAGATCAAAATATTAAGAACCGTGCTCGATTTCCATATCAAAATTTTGTGCTTGGTGTTTTGAGTGTAACACAACCAATCACATTAAAATTCCACGACCTTTTCCAAATATTTAGAAGATCGAATCAGTCGAGCAATATATTATTGAACTTCTAAATATTTTGATGACGCAGTTGTAATTAAATCGAGATTGAAGAAACCTTTTCGAGAGTGCATCGTATTGCTCAACCCGTTACGGGCATTCGATGAACCCAAACGGAAAACCTGAACAGTACTCTCATTTTGAAGACAAACAAACTTTGGCAAGCATACAATAATTCGTCGGTAACAGTAAACCCGAGCGATACATAACTCGGAATCATCGAAATCGATCAACCGAGCGTGCTATAAATTGCGACATATCGATTCTATCGCGTCTTGGTCGATCGACAAATATAAATTTGTCACTGGCCACTCGGAAAAAGCACGTCCTCGATGGCCACAGTTTATAAATAAACAATAACATATCCCTATTTGGATGGGACACCGTAACATACATCAGAGTTTTATATTCGATCCCGAGTGATAACCATAGTAGGGAATACTTTTACTGGATACGATTTTTTCGATCGGTTATCGGAACGACTAACTGATGACTGAAATTTACAGCATTCTTCTCTTGACACAATTAACTCGTTGCTCTTCGCTAACCCTGAATCCTGGAGTTTAATCGCCAGGACAGGCAATCGTTATTTGCGATTTTCCGTTAAAAAAAATCCAGTAGGTCTGGACAAGGTGACTGGAATAGGTTTATTAATAACGGCGATAGGCTAAATCAGGTGAAGTAATCTGGGTGTAATTATGCTATATTACATCACGCCTATATTAACTTGTGGGTCACATAAGGGTCGACACACACCAAAAGAGCGGCGAAGGGCAGCGAATCGAAGCGCAGTTTCAGTGTCATATGAATTTTAACTTTATTTTCATTACTATAATACTTATTATCGCATGAGAAACTCAAACGATTCGCGCAGATGCCCGCGGCGCCGCGGGAATTCCGGCGAATTCCATAAACGGAGCCGTGCGACTGCGCGAGAAGTCGCGGGCATTCCCGAGAATGCTCGAGCAATCGCAAGCGGCCGCTGGCAATATCCCGCCCCTCGCCCCGCTCCCCGCGCGCGTCTATTGCGCGTGAGCATTCGTATTCACTCCTTGCAGTGCAACGAATACAGAAGTGATGGAAATGGATGAAAAAAATAAATCTTTTCCTCTTTATCTCTTCGGCCGCTTCCTCTTCTTCTTCAATTATATGTGCAATAATAATTAAATCCAAAATACCCATTTTCACTGCTTATACACAAGTTTACTCGAGTTTTGTTGAAAGTGAACTGCGCATAGGAGAGCGACCCGTAAATACATCGCGGGCAGGCCCAAGAAGGCGCGCGGAGTCCCGCGACTTCTCGAGCATTCCAGCGACTTCTCGAGCAGTCGCGGGAATCCGCGCGCCTTCTCTACCGAGCGGGTCGCTGCGCTTCGCTGCCCTTCGCCGCTCTTCTGGTGTGTGTCGACCCTAATAGGCGAGAAGTTATAGTAAATTTTGTGTTGAGATTTCCTCCTCTGTGCCAATAAGCATTTAATAATTATGTAGAGTGTTGAATCAAATTTTAAAAGGTCGTGAGATATAAAAGCTCATCATACGGTATTAATTCATCGGACGAACGATCACTTCGCCGAGATAATGGCTGATTTATAATGATTATCATCATATTAAACGCGATTCATCCTAAATCATGTCTCATACTTTTTGCGTCCGTTTGACTTACGCTAGAGACCTCTAAAGCTCTTTGTTGAAGTGTTGACTTTTCTTTCATATTGAATTAATTTGTTCTTGGAGAGATAATATCTATTCTGTATCTTAGTGTCAGAAGTAATACAGGAGGTAAAATTAGAAATTGAGAATTACGTGAATATTATTTACAAGAGTTTCACAAGTAAAAAGTGTGAAATACAAGCAACAAAGTTGACTTACTGATAATATCTACAAGGGTAAGGCTCTTTATTGGCACACCGTCATAAAAAGTGGAAAATTGCTTCGAGAATTTTAATAGGCGTTTCAGTTTTTAAGACTCGAAAAGAAAGCAAAGATTAACGAATATAATAACGTGCTAAGTACAGATATCAAATTTTATTCAGGTAATATTTTTTCTATTAAAATAATTTCTAATATAGGAACACAATAATATTTAAAGTCGATATTAAATCAGATACAGCATCAAGATGCCATAGAAGCGCTCAAATACCATGATCATCAGAAATAAAACGACCGTTTTCTTAATAAACCATATCTCTGAGTGTCAATTAGGCTCACTCGATAGAGGGAGCCACTAATCCGTAAAGATAACTCGATCCTCGAATTAATCACTCGATACAATCGGTTTAATTTATTCGACTCGTTTGGATCAAAATTACGAAGATAGCGTTTCGGTGAGTCCGTGGGATCGGCCAAAATAACTGAATGTTAGGTACCAATTTATTAACACTTAATTAGTAATTAAGGAATATTACTTTTTATTTGATTGTAATATAAATATGATCTAACGCGGTAAATATTTGGAGAGGCGGATTTGTAATAATTGGTTATTAGTTAAATATACCTACGGACTTAATGATTAATAATTTTATCGGTGAGAAGCGAGTAGATATAGTCTTGCTCTTTCTGTGAATGTAGGTCTGGTATGTTTTTTTCCTTTTACTTAATTTGGTGAATTCGATGAAACATTATGTTTTTTCCCTTTTTCATATCAGCCGTCATACTATTACTAAATAATCTCGTTAAAATTCACTAGAGTTATCGGCATTGGATCTTGAGCGCTGAAATATGGATGCTTTTACAAGTAACTTTAAAAATGTCTAACAACAATCATAATAATATTTCAATAGCCATATTGAGTGCTTCGATGGTCTAGTGGTAAGCATATGCGCCTCTCACAGCTAGGTCTCGGGTTCGATTACCGGGTCGGGCAAAGTGTTATTTGCCGTCGGGCAATTGACAATAGCAGCATGAAGTTGGAATTGTGCCCAGTGGATGGCGATAGGCTCACATGGGACCTAACTATAACAGGTAAAGTGTAGGTGTTGTACACCTCTGCCAAACTCTTCTGGGTATTAAACACGTAATGTTATATTATGGTAAAGCCAATATCCGAATCTTAATCTACAAACCCTTTTCAGCACCAAAATTTTACAATTCTTCGCATTAAGCATACAATCATAAAAGCAAAGCTGACCATATAACAACACAGGCACGAATCAACGGTGCATACAGGATACGCAATACAAAGCAGGTGGCATGCCTGCATAATTGCCCATTAAAGAGGAGATGCCACACAAATGCCTATTCAGCACAATGAAATTGCAAGAATAGCGTATTAACCACAGACATAGAACTACAATTAATTTAAAGACAGACCTAACTCAAATGCAAATCGGTCAGTTTTCTATTTATGGTGAAAAGATTACATTGTGTGAGCACTTGCGTTGCTTATCTGAAGATCATGAGTCTCAGTATTTAATTTATTGCAATATACAGATAAATGGTGGTTGTTCGTTCCGCGTTCCTATAAATCTGTTGGCCAGTTTGTGGGCTTTCGTTGGACGGTTTCGTGTTGCCATGACTTGGGATGGTCGGACACGGAGTATGAATAATTATTGTAAAGAAGTTTTTTTGTTTAAGGATCTCTGGATCCACCAGCTCATTTTAAAGTATCTTTACTGATGCGAAAGTAGACTGCTGTGTTTTACTCATTTTAATAATCACTAGGTTTTGCCCGCGCTTTGATCCGCGTTCAACCTTACTGCTTCGCTTCTGTGGAGTTTAATGGAGAGTTAGGCTATCAAACACAAAAATTATTATCGAAATTCGACTAGTAGTTCTCGAGATTAGCGCTATTAAACAAACAAACAAACTTTTGCCCGCGGTTTCGTCTGCGTGGTAGCTACATCAATAAAAAGTAGCCAATGTTACCTGCAGCTAAAAATTTGTCCAAATTGGTCCAGCCGTTTATAGCATTAGCCGATAAACAAACAAACAGACAGACAAAAAGTTTAAAAACTGTATTTTAGGCAAAAGTATCGTGCAAATAAACCAGCTCGAAAAAACATTGTTATTTGGATATTAAAAACAGACACTTCAATTTTATTTATCAAATTCAAATTCAAAATCCTTTATTTGTAGATCATAGATATACAGATATTCTCTTAAATAATTATAACATATTGATCGCTATGTCTTGCCATCATTGGCGTACAAATATAACATAATATATAGTTATAATATAATAGTAGTAGAAGGTAGTACAGCAATATTAGTATAATTTACAATTGATAACTATTTATCAGTTAGATATTTATTCACTGTATAATTAGCTTTTGTGCATAATAATGTTAATGATTCGTTTTTATCAGTATGTTTTAACCTGATCAATAATGGCAAAAAATGGGTTCCACCAAATTCTGTTATCATTGTAATCAATGATAAAAAAAATTGTTAACAAAGTAGCGCTTTACCATTTAAGTTTTTTCTGGTTCATAAGATTCCAAATTTGTTCCACGTACTTATAAATCAGTTGCCCAATTTGTGGGCTTCAATTACTTTCGATAGACAGTCAGACATGTCTAGGGTTCCGTGGTACTTACAAGTAACCCGTGTAGTTTCGCTACTTAAATAAATATAAAATCCAAAGCTTTTCGTCGAGACTAGTAGCACAAAAGAGTTCAAATTTTGTATTGTTATGATTAATAAATAAATATTCCACAACTCACACACAACGCCATATAGTCCCAAACTAAGCAGAGCTTGTACTATGGGTACTAGAATAACTGATACTAATACATTTATACTTTTCTTTTGTAAATACATACTTATTATACATAGAAACACCCAGACTAAGACAAACCCCCATGTTCATGCACACAAAGATTTGTCTTAAGTTGGAATCGAACCCACGTCCTCGGCGTCGCAGGCAGATACACTACTCACTCCGCCATCCGGTCGATTGCATGTTAAATATGCCGAAAAGGTGGTAGATTAAAATCTTTTTCATGCCTTAGAAAAGCGATGGCTTTTTACCAGAGAATTTCTTATAATATCTTCTTACATCGGATTTACAAACATGGCTTTACAGTTGTTTAAGACATAATAACAACAGCTTACGCCATAGCAGAGTTCGCTGACAAAAAAACTAATTAAAAAAACAAAATTATAGTGTAGTTAGGAAACAGCACTTTTAACTTTTTTACGAAATTTTACAAGTGAAAGTCTACTAGGAATATTTTTAATTTTTTCTTTCGTAGTGTATGGTTGTCATGTCAAATTTATTAGTTTGATCATTAGCATAATTGCCGCTTATTATGCAAAAAGTTCTTGTATAATAATCCCGTTTTGAACCCAACCATCCTGGTCACGTACCAATCGATGAACCAACAGCTCCTGTACACAAAGCAAGCTATACATTTTCAATATAAGCTGGTCCCTTACTAAAAAGGCTTCTCGTACAATGCGAGACCAGCCTAAACTGGACATGAATAGCTTAATGGTTGCCGTGCATACATACGATAAGTTTAGTATTTATCATACGCACAGAAGCTTCCAGTTCGTATCGCGGTATCATCGGAATGTGCCCTATACTAGCAGTATTGAATTTATTGAAAATACGATCGCTCGATAGGCTACTTGCTTTAAAACTTGCGATGGTAATAAATTAAAACGGCACTATTTTTAAGTATAGATGAATAATTTACAGTTATGCCCGCTACACACGTAACGATATATCCTGGCGATTTAACTGCGTAGATAAATTGAAAGTTCAACTGAGGAATGTCCTTCCATACGAGACGATAAAACTGTGCGGACCAATCGACAACGATATCTGTAATAAATTGAAACTACCACCGCAAAACAATAAATCTGCAACATTTTTTTATACATACTTACATTACAGCGAATTGGTCTGCACAGATAAATCGTTACAGTGTATGGTTACGTGTGTACACTGACGCAGTAAAAGGATAAAAGGAAAGCTTATTCACAAAACGCCTATTTTCAAAGTGCTCTTTTACATTTAAACTGAATTACACACCATACTGACATTACATTTGATATAATATCTCATCCTCTTTCCACAAACCTTGTAAGAAAGTTGGAGAAATAGATTGCTGAATACACAACTACACTATCTAGCAAACACTCCTGTATTCTTACTATGTACAGAGATACACATAAATATAAATGGTTTCTCTTCATATTGTGGAGGAATGCCGCGTAAGCCTTCCGAGACCACACACCGAATAAGGAAATAAAGAACCTGATATATGTACGACGCGGCTTGCGCGATGCGATTAAAAGTCGTACGATTGCAGATGGACGCACTTTTTGTTTTGTCTCATGGTATACTACTTGTGTAATGAAAATAGCAATAGCACACATAAAACGTTGACTTGAATAATAATACAATTTAGTTACATTTAACAGAAGATTGACTTAGAGTCCATTTTCCACCCAAATGTACTAAACGAAAAATTACCCAACCAGAATTTACGCAACAAGTAAAAAAAACTAGAAGGAATCGCCAATTGTCCATCTAAAAATTATAGGAAATTTAGGGTTATATATTATAGGGTTTATATAAATTATAAACTAACTGTTGTCCGCGACTTCGTCTGCGTGGGATTCGTTGATCCCCGCGGTAAACGTTACTACCCGATCACATAACATGCTCAACGCCATCTATTAACTTTTTGCGTAAAGTGACTACTAACTTAAACCCCTAAATTCACCCTCTTGAGGATAAAATTTAGAAAAATTCAGATACAAAATTAATTTATTTTGATTTAAGTTCAACCACACACAGAAATTCACAATATTTTGAATTCAGTTAAAATGGCTTGTATTCCATACAATCTTTTAACCCTTATATCAGTCATTCAGAAAGTGTATGCACAAGTATCATTGTCAGATTCTCATCGCCAGTCTTCATAAACAAGCCATGTTAAAATGTCAAAACAATGTGTTACAATAAAAAAGTACAAAATTTTTTATTCAAAATAACAGTTTTATGCGCATTAACTTAACTGGCGTTGTTTATTTTTATCGTAAGTAAGTAATAGATTATGCCTCATAAAACTAACCCTCACCATTTCTCTCCAGGTTTCCGCGAATCATCATTCCTGTACGCCCTCACGGCCGCAGGGGTGGCTCACTCCGTCGCCCGCGCCTGCGCCCAGGGTCGTCTCCTGTCCTGCGGCTGCGACCCTCTAGGCTACCGGGCCTCCCACGACCCCCGTGGCAGGGCGCGCGCCAACAAATGGGAGTGGAGTGGCTGTTCCCATAACCTGGCTTATGGGATCGAGTTCTCCAAGAAGTTTCTGGATGTAAGGGAGCAGGTGGACGATTTGCAATCCAAGATTAATGTCCACAATAACAATGCGGGGAGATCGGTGAGTTTTTGACAAGATTTATATTATTATATTCGATTTTTGTATTTGCTTAATATCTGTACTGTATGCTGAACCTAAGTACCACTGTGGACACGGGCCTTCTCTCATGATGAGAAGGGTTAGCCAATGGTCTTTACTTGTGTGTGTCAAACAAAAGCTAAAGCCGCTTGAAAGCCTGTACGATGATTTTCTTGTGCATTGTAATATTAAAAATACAACTGTTTGCTCTAGAATAAATAAGTAAATTTAATATTAATGGGCAAAATATTAAAACCCTAAAATAGTAAATACATCAATGGTAAACTTGGTTCATAATATGATCAAGGGTGGTTTGGGTGCACGGCAAAGGCCCCGCCAAATTCAAGAGACAATTACTTATACAGCCTGATGATCAAAACATATGCATGCGCAAAAACGAATTATTCCAATTAACTTTGATGTAATATTCAAGTGTAAGACACAAAGATTAAAAAGACACTAGTGCAGGAGGGCACTTCAATTTGCCTCGTTAGGCGTTGTGTTTGATGATAGAGGGTGAATGACAAATGAGGTGTGTTGATGCAAGTGGCGACAAAGGCAAGTGAGAACTTGGCGGACATCATTGAGTTTGAGTTTTTTAGATACATGGCTATACAATAACCTATACATTCCAGTGTAAGATGGTATCGCGTTGTAATAGCTTCCGGTGCATTGCGAGGCCAGCTTAAACTGGAAATGTATAAGTAATAATAATAAATAATAATAAATTCTTTTATTGCATAAATCAACAATACACGCTTATGTGAAGCCCTGACTTCCGAGGTAGGCATTGAAAATACCTGTGTTTCGGAAAGTAATAAGTACATCGGTAGTTGTGTGTATGTACCTATAGTGCAGCTTGTCACAAAATATTATGATGGAATAAGATGCGAAGATGGCCAGATTCTAATAAAGGTATTATATACTAAAAAACAGTTGAAAAAAATATGAGACCGGCAGGATTTGAACCTGCGACCTTCTGCACACAATGGTATAATAGCAAAATTAGCGCTCATTGATATGTTATAGGCTTTTTTTACCAATTATGTTCGATTTTTCTACATATTTCTTTAACTTTAACGTGTCCGTTAATTCAAATGCCATACCAAAGGTCACTAGAATTACATAATGACTTAATCTGAATTTAACACCATGCATATTAATGTCCATTAAAAATAAATTAGGTCACCAACTACTTTCTCCTCTTTTCAACATTATAACGTATAAACACGCCTTTTACGACTTTTACATAATGATTAATCGAAAACCTCAGGTAAGGCGGTCGATTATGACACCCCTGAAGTAAAATTACCTAGGTAGCTGTACAAATTATTAAGAAAGACATCAAAATAACACCCAATTTATTCATTTCAAATTGGAATGGTGAATGGGAGAGGCTTAATAATTTAATGACCAGTGTGTGTGGTCCGCTTTATGTGAATACTTGTAAGACCTATTCACAACATGTTAGGGATGGCATGTAAGAGATAATCAGTGAGGATTATTATGCGGCAGATAAAAGATGTACGGGATTAAAGAACGATGCTAAACTTTAGAGAGGTGCTAATAAACTGCCTTCCTGGAGGTTCTTTCAATGATATTTACCTCTAAAAAGAGTGTCTGTTTATTATAGGTATAGGTACTACGGACGACGGCGAAATAATTTCTGTACGCTCTATGTAACATACATAGCCTTGTTTTAGCAGTTACTTCATAAACTTTATTAAGTCCTATGCTAAGGATGATGCATGAAATGAAATGAAATATATTTATTTGCCATGAATATGGTACATTGAGTTGTTACAATGGTATTATAGTTCTAGCATATTCAGCTAATTAGCAGCATGTCAATATTATGATAAATAAAGAAAACGGACAAATAAACTCTTATTAATAACGATTATTAATCTGAAAAACACAACTGAATAAAATCTATTAAATACAACTTCAAATTGTGCTTTAGACTTACTAGAACAAGGATGACGTACATTTTTCTACTGTCTCTTGGTAAATCAACTTTTTTTTTTAACGGGATATAATCCCACCCACACGCCCACCACTGTGACTCCTGTGACGCCAGGATCTACAGCGGTAACCAACTGAAAGGCACCGTGCATGACACACGGGCAATCCCAGGGAGAGTTAAAATTGTCTTGGAACCCGCAACGAATTTAATCAGAAGTATATAGTTGGAGTTGGAAAGTATGTATCTTTACTTCCCTGGTAAATCAACTGACAAACGTCACAAACGCACTATTGCCGCGACCGTGCATAGATGATAGTAAGCAATAAGCTAAAATTGCACTAACTTGCGCAGTAAAAATAAAAGAAAATCTTTGGAATACACCTTAAATGCCCGAAATTATATTTCGAGTTGTCTTTTTTTACTATTAATTAACGTAGGTAAATACAAACAGCAGTTTTATGTTCTATTTGTTATAATACTTTTAAATGTTTTTTAAGCTATTTAGATAACAATATTAGATTATTTATAAGTAAAGCAGCAAACAAAAATGCTTTATGGTTAATGTACCTACTCAAAACAAGATTTTATTTTTACCTTGAAAAGTCCTATAATACCAATTATGTTTGTACATCCTTAGAAATATCCTTCAAAAAATCAAAATGTCAATCTGCTCGCGTGTCTACAATCGCACACATCCGTCCTGTCACTCACACACACCTATTAAATCCCAATAGGGCTGTCACTGTCACTGGCAATTTTAACAAACTAGCCTGTCAAAATTACTAACTAAAGGCGTCAAGTTATTCCTTCAAAATAGAGCACCAGTGAAGAGGCGTGGCCGAGTAATCACCTATGTGGGTGGCCGCCACATACATGCCTATAAAATATAGTATTATATTGCATTGGCCGATCGTTGGTGATCACACTGATCACACCCCATTTGTGTGGTGTAAGCTCGGCTTATTGTGTCCTAGCCTTTATGATGGCTTTCTAAAGGATTTTTCAATTAAATTTTAGCTGTTGAAATGGTGGTAAAGTATTTTATTGGAGTCCTGACAAGCATAAATCGAAAAATGTAATCCACTTATATATTGCTGTTACTAGAAAAGGCCCACATATAAGGTTTTTAAATTATTTTCATGTTTCGGTTAGGTTTCACTTACCAGCCTAAACTTTATTGCCAATTATGTTACCAAAAAATACGTTACTATAACTTAAACTGGTGTATAACTACGTATTACCTAAGCTAAGTACCCAAGTAGCACGTAAGTGTCGTCAGAATCAATTATACAGCCAATATAGAACTTAAAGTGTTATAAGAGACGTATAAGAGAGTCAGGAAAGGTAATAAGCGTTATAAGAGTGTTACAATCCGCTATTATACAGCTCAGCTGTATATAGGCTTTATTATGGTATCTGCGTACACTTAAGGTGTTATATCGGAATATTACAACTCTACTATACAGCTTTAATAATTGTGTAACACTCCAAGCTTATTTATATAAAGGCTGTATTATAGTGTTACTTGACACTTGTTGCTGTACAAAGGCATATGCTAACTCCATTATAACACTAGTTTTTATGGTGTAATTTAACACTCTTATAAGTATTAAAGCTGTAATAGTTACTTCTAAGAGAGTATTATAGAACTAAAAAGATAAATGACAGCTATAGTACATGCAGCTTTAGTCTGTATTATTGACGGAGACGTCAAATCAATGTCGCAGTCAGGAGATGGATTGAGAAGGAATATTTGAATATAAGGAATTACAACTTAAATAACAGTAATGATAGTGAACCAATATTGACTGAAAGAAAAAACCATTCTACCACACCGACAATCCATAGCTCCAATAAGGGGTTCCGTAGTGGTTCCGTACGAAAAAAAAAAAAGGAAAAAAAAAGGAGATAAAAATAACATTATTAATTGCTTCCTTCGCCATCATAACACCCCTTTTGATTCCCAGGAACTTGGCACTATGCAAAGTTTTTTTGGCATTTTTCTTCAGTTTCTATTATCTTGAACGACATAATTATTCTGAAAAATAAAGAAAATACCTTAATAAATAATCGTCAAAATGGTTTTAGAGATTTTAATTCTTTATACTTATCTCTAAAGAGGTTATTAGTTATTATCTAAGAAGAAGAAGAATTTTATTATCTCAATGAAGAGCATAATACAGCCTATTGAATAAAAATATTCTAAAATTACTCTAATTAGAAGTTAAAAGCTGTACAATACACTTCATTTATTCCATAGTACAGCTACTGGCGCTATATTGCTCTTCAAATAGTGTTAGGGCTGTTTAAAATTGACGTCATTTTCTAATAAACAAAAAAATATTAGATGATTCTAAAAACAAAAAGAATTGACATTATTTTGCATTATCTTTAGCCGTATCATGTTTACTAGCTTATATAACGTTAACTTGGCCTTTTCCTTATTACTTGAAATTAAAATGTTGTTATTCTAACCTAAAAACTTACTTACCGATATTCAGTATTTCTTTTGTTTTTCTTGATTTTTATGCTGGCGCGCGAATATTTTACCGAAAACCATATACAGGTTTACAATAAATATTGGTTTGCACGTTATTTTCACCAAACCAATAAGTTCAAAATCATTTATATGTTTTTCTTAGCAAGTAATTTGCCATTATAATAATATGCATTGTAGA
The DNA here is from genome assembly GCA_905147285.1 of Hypena proboscidalis. Taxonomy (NCBI): domain Eukaryota; kingdom Metazoa; phylum Arthropoda; class Insecta; order Lepidoptera; family Erebidae; genus Hypena; species Hypena proboscidalis. Next base: position 17,998,335 of record LR990130.1, on the reverse strand, counting down.
TAAAAAATATGATGTACATTAAAATATCTATACTTTTGTAATTCTTTTATAACACTATTCTAGAACTTTAATTCTTACAAGCTACTTCTAGGATACCATCTGGAGAGTTGTAGTTTCTTTGTACACCAAATAACAGCTCTAATACAGCCTTTATACAGCTACTATACAGCTCTTATAACACCAAACGCTGTATAATTTGTGCCCATTTTACACTTATAAGGGCTGTATAAGCGCTTATGCAGCCTTTATACAGCTATTATACAGCTTTAAGTATAAAATTACGCTCTAGTACAGCTTTTATACAGCCTGTAATGCTACTTGGGTATGGCAACAGTACTCCTCAAATTCGATCAAACATAATTTCGACATTTTATTAATAGTCTCGTGCTAACAATACACTTAAAATCAGTTCTCAGTTCTCTCAAGCGTTAATCACTCAAGCAATACACGAAATCATCTACAGTATTCCACTAAAACGATCCTACAATAACATTATAATTTCTCCACTGACACCCAAACATGTCTTAAGCCTATTTGTAGCGGCCAATAAGTAAATACATGCGATCGGACACTACCGTCCGACACCCGACAGCCGACAGTCCGACAGTCCGACAATGGCCAAAATACCGAGACCTACTGTGCAGGATTACTACAAATAATTTAATAGGCCTCTTCCGTCTAATAATAAACATGTCAAACCAAAGTTAAATACTACACGACAAACTAATCGCTACAATTATCAAAAAACATTCACGCAATTTGAAATCTTATCTTCAAGACATAAGATTGGTCTACGGTTGTCAAAGATAAATTTATATGTTTGTATATAATATTATATTAATGTCCGTAACCAAATCTGACATTAGACCGGCATACCATGTCCCTGCTTACTTATTAAGGGGATTTACGATTGAATACAATTTACGTTCATACATTAGTTTTTTTATACAAACACGACGCAAGTACAAATTATTTAATGTGCTACTTTTTTAATTATGGTGTAAGGCCAATTAATTTATTTGGACTTACCGGACGTCAGTGACATTTATGGTGATAATTAGGCTGTATGTATGCGGTTTTTTTATTTCTACGTCACATAAAATGTAAAATATGATTACAAAAACTAATATGTTAGATAACTCAATACATTACGCCTGTGTGACCTCCCTTCCAGGATGACTGGACATCCTGTGCCCTTATCCCATGTACTAGGAAAAAAGGTCATTGACACCTTGTGTTAAAAATGGAACAGCTATATGAATTAATCTTATTCACGAAACAAATAAAGTGATTAATAGGAAGAGTTTATTAGTATAATACAAGCAAATCAAGCAATACAATATAATATCATCCTTCGTTCGAGTACGGATAATAGCAAAATTAATTTGTTGGTCATTTGCTTACATACTAATAATTTAATAACTTCTCAAACAGAAGTAAAATAATAAGAGGCCTAAGTAAATTGCAACTTCCTATATAAGTAAAAGATAAAAATAATATAAATTCAGAAAACGGGTTTCTTAGAGATGTCCAACAAATTCAGAAAAAAAAATATAACAAATTAGTAATAAAATAGGCTAGACCCATAAAATAGAAGACTTACCTAGAAAAATACATCTATAAAGTTAAACAAGTAGCTAATAACATAATCATAGTAATTAAAAAATAATTTATATACCGATGCCGCGTCTAATTTAGTGTGACATTTTATGGCTAGTATTTATGTAACGATTGATTACAATGTTGCCAGACTTGCCAGCTAGAAAATTAAGTGGATTATAGTCCGTACTCACATACGATTTTACTCCATCCATAGTAAACTCCAAGAGGCGAAAAACCTAACGTGTGCACCGCAAAGCTCGATGGAAAACAACTGAAAATTTATTTTTACTAAATGTATGAACAATCAACTACAACCGTATTGAGTACGGATCATTACGCTTATGACTTCGCTGGTTTACCGTTGCTTCTTCTTCTTCTTAAAAAAATAAAGGAGCAATGTAATATTTCTAGCGTTCTTTTTATTTTGGAAAGGGACTGAAATTTTATGTTTATTTAGTGATTTTTTAGAAACGATGTCGTATACTCCATAATAACCTATTCTTGCCCAATTTAATTAATAAAGACTTCATATGAACAATGAACATTTACTTTTTTTTGTAAGTTAAAGTAACTTTTTCTTGAAAACTCAAAAAGGATGAGTTATATAAGAATAAAATTTTTTTTGAGATGTCTTAATCAACATTGCATCAAATATTTTTCTTGACTGATTCGATTTTTTTATCCAATTTGTCCACCGTCATCCAAACGAATCCAATCCAATCTCACCCAATCATAGAAGCTGCGACGACTCATCTAGTTTTTGTCCATATACATCAAATATTTAATATTACACATTACTGAGTGGAGCCGTGAAGTAAATTGAGCTATTAATGTGAGGACGGCCCCGGTGGTCCGGACCACACTTGGCCATTGTTCGGCCAGGCCAACATTTTGTTTTGTGGCCACATAATTAACAGCCTCCCAGAGAGATCTTTGTTAGACACGCTCGGTTATAATAACCCCTGCGATGATATTTTTATTAATGTCAAAATAAAGTCGGACGCGTTTGCACCGAAGCGTAACAATGGGGAGGGTGCTGGACGACTACTTGCATAATTTATTTGTTTTTTACTCATGAAAGAGTGTGGCGTAAGTTTAAGTTTTATGTTTCGAGCTCTGGTTAAATAAGAATAAGAATCGCATAAATCGGATGTCTTGTCTATATTTTTAAATTAATGAAATTAATAGAATGCTATTTTAATAAATAAAACAAAATTCTTAGATTGCCAGCTTTAGTTCTCGTGCTTTAGTTTCCTATTTCTATGATTTTGTGTCACAAGCTGTCTACAAATAAGGTAAAAAGCTACTCTATTTATTTTATCTAGATGTAATTAAATGATAATTAAATGTATCCACAAATCTTTTATCAAATCTCAGTCGGTTACCTTTACTTGTCTTACTTGGGCAATGTACTGGTTCTCATAGGTTTAAGTATCGTTACTGCAATTCTACATTGCATAATTAATCCTTATAATACAAATAAAAAGAATTAAAAGATTTATATCGTACTGTTAGATCTACCGACAAAGTTGTCCTACTTTCAAATAGGAGCACGTTATTTTCAATGCATATTCACAAGTTGTACGTTTCTGTTAATAGCAACCATTTGTTTATTTTACGTGTGTGTATACTACATGTGTGTTTTATTAAACGAAAATATGTATTAATATTGTGGAACCTAACATTTTAATCAAGTTTCGTAAGAATCCTAATTAATATATGAGGGTTATTGAATTCTAATAGCGATTTGCAGTACAGCTTACTAGTAAAGTAAAGCTAATACATATTACTTGTGGTAGGAGGAATTTCACGTCTGTGGTGCAATAACAAAGATTCGAACCCACGACCTCTTGATCGGAAGACCGATGCCTTATCCATTGCGCCACGGCCGCTTAACTTAACTATGTGCGAAATTAGTCCGTGAAAATACGGTCCTGAGTATTAGTAGAAATATTTTTACAAGAAATCTAGTGATACAAATCGTAATGCATAAACGACGCACTAGATCATCATCCGATTTCTCTTACAATTAGTAAGAAGTTTTTACAAATTCAGAGCGAACAAAGGTTCGCGCCGTTTATATCGGTCAAACTAACGCTTTGGTGTGAGCGTCAGCCTCGAGAGCCCCTCAGCGGGATCTATAAAAGATCTCGCATCGACCCACACAAGAAATTAGGTACCACATTAGAGAGCCGAGGTGATAATTACGTTACAAAAAACCGATGCGCTGAGTTAATATTGCGTTGTCTCGATGACTCTAAAATCGATTTAAATATAGTTTTCGATTTTTTTGAATCGATTGCGTCAGATGAATTATTGGTTATGTAATCGTTCAGTTCAATTGCTTATTTATGTAATCTGATTCATTCATGTTTTTTACGACGATGGATAATTGAGGATCGAAATATCAGGGACACTATAAAGGTGGTATTGTGGATGTGATCAATTTGTGGGGTGGTAGAGTGAGGTAAAGTTAGTAAACAACGCGACAATTTAACCTAACATAACATCACGCCTACATTACCCAGAAGGGTACAGCAGAGGTATACAACACCTACATTTTACCTGTTATGTTTAGGTCCTATGGGATAGTGGGTGAGCTTATCGCCATCTACCGGGCACAATTGCAGCTCCGTGCTGCCATTGTGAATTTCCTAGCGAAAAGTTTACAAATAACACTTTGCCCGACCCGGGAATTGAACGGGACCTCGCGGTGAGAGGCGCATACGCTCAGTTGCGTCAGTTTCACTAGACAATTGAAAAGCCTTAAATAAATAAATAAATTTGGATTTTTTACATTAGATAGAACGCCAGAAGCAATTACACTATCCAATGGTCCCAATGACAAGGCCAAATACACACATTCACTCACAAAGCACACCCAGTTTCAGAACAAATCTTTGCGAATCACACAAAGATTTGTCCCATGTGGGGATCGAACCCACAACACCAGTGCAGTGGAGAGCGGCAAGGCGACCGCTTAAACCACTACATCACACGTGCAGACAATAATAATAATAATGATAAGCACCTAACATTGCAAGCACAGGACAGGTTCGTATATCGTAGTGCTACGACGTAGAGATGGATCAACAACATGTTTAAACGAAGGCTTATTATAAAACATCAGAACTATGCATTTCATTGTCTACGGTTCCATTCTGAACTGCAGTTTACTATATCCGTCCCCTTAGAAAACGAAATAGAACGTACAACTACCACACGAAATTTTGACCACTGTTCTACAAAGTTTTTTTTTCCTACATATAAACATTTATTTTTAACTGATTTCAAAAAATGGAATCCTCACTTCGATTGTTTTATTTTTTACTTTTTAAATTTGTATGTTTGTTCGGCAATTTTTTGAGACGCCTGAACCGATTTGAGAATTATTTTTTTTCTGAAAGATTTTATTTATATTATATCAGGTCACGATCTGATATAATATAAATAAAATCTTTCCTCCTAGGGATCCTAGGGATCCTAGGGATCCTAGAGAAATCGAGGACAACACTTAAATTTTAAAGGGTGCATTGTTTGTAATTAAAGTCGGGCTTTTTTTTGGGAAATTATTAATTGGTTCTTCTTCTTTGTCGTGTCGATGGCTGAGTCAAATTTATATTATGATATGTTACTTGCCATCGTGGTAAAAGGATTAGCCAATTCGCTTAGGAGAACTCGCGAATTGCCCAGGGTGCGCCGGACGTAGGGAATCGTTGTGTACGTCACTCGGGGAGGCTCCTTACATGCACCCCTATTAATTGGTAAAAATGTATTTACGTCGCATTCACACGCTATAGTATTTTATTTAACTTATCTTAATTTGCTTGCCTAAAGCATGAAGGAAATGCCACCTCAATGTAAATAACTATGATAATTTATGAAATAAAAGGTTGTTGAAGCACTTTATAATAAGTCATATAATGAGCATGAAGTGCAGTTGACTACAAGACATTGTAACCTCCCTTTATGCGGCTTCATGTTACATGCACTATACAATATTGTCCTTACTTATGTTATGCCACGTTTATAAGCTATATCTACTACAGTTATACATGTATGGCATTACAAAAATCATGTAATGTACTGTTCAGCTTGCAATTTTGGGGCCAGAAGCCTATAATTCTATCAACTAGTTTAACAAAGAGTATCGCGGTATTGTATCATACAAAATCCATCTTGTAAAATACTGATGTTCAGCAGCATCTGTAACTCCAAAAGCCTATCCCAATGTAATTGAGAAAGATTGTGGCAATAATGAGAATAAAGTTTCACGAATAAGCGAAACTGAGACTGACTCGTTGGAGTAGTGGTTAGCGTATGGGCCTCTCACCGCAAGGGTCGGGTTCCCGGCTCATACAAAAATATTATATCGTCATTGTCAAACCAAAATCTGCTATGTGCACTTTTGTAAGATTTCTACTTTAAACCTCTGCATATAGTTCGCTGCTATATCCTGCCATATAGAAAAACTGACATGTGCTTATGACCATTATATGACGATCTACGACCTCTTATTGACGAACTCTTACCTACAATCCCTTGAATGCAGGAGACCATTTTTGTCAATTTCTCAAAACTATGATTTCTGCACATAGCAGATTTTGGTTTGACAATGACGATATGGGATTTCTTATCTTATTGTCTCTATTATCATTTTCGATAATAGAGACAATAAGATAGGTGTTAATGGACATATTCTTAGCATAAATTAATTTAGTAGCTTAGGTCAAAATTAAATTGCTCATTAGTCTCTAATATTATATCTAGACTAGATTGTAATCTTTATGACGTATCTATTTGCTTAGAAACATCATTAATAAAAAAGAAATAAAAAATATGGGATTTGCACGTCAGTCAATTCTCAATAGCAGCACGAAGTTAGATTTATGCCCGGTGGATGGCGATAGGCTCACCCCCTATCAAGTAGGACCTAAACATAACAGGTGAAATGTGAGTATTATATAACTCTGCCACACCCTTCTGTGTAATAAAGCCATGGTGTTATGATATAAATAAGCGAATCCTAATAATAGCTTAGTCTAATTCCGGGCAGCCCTATTGAAGCCAGAAGCTGCGCCCGCGCCGTGTGCGGTGTACCTAATGGTTATTTGCCGTCAGATTACCAACGGCCACCTCAACCTATTAGCATTAGAGTTAATCGTCGGATAGATTGTGTTGTGATTTGCATTTCGAAATGTTATTAAAATTAGGTATATCAACAGTTTTTTATACGACTAGTGTGTACTTTTAGTGCTTTTAGTACCAACTAGTTAGCTTTTAACATCCCAAATAAAGATGCCTGGCTGTATTAGAAAGGTTAGACATATTTACCCAATTATTAATTTGTCGATACCTAAAAAAAATATAAATTTCAATCAATCTCTAGCCACAATCATTAGCTTTAATTGTCAGCAAAACTATGTTGTTTAACAATGTAAACGATTTAAAAAGAGAAAACTCACATTTCAAGTTGAAACCGAGAATTGTCACATCAAGTTCGCAAGTGTTAATAAATACGCATGTCTTAACCTGCCCTAATGTTAAGTTTACAAGCTATAGACTAAACGCAGTTTTCTACGGAATTTAGTGTGTGCAGACTAATTGTCCAAAACACCAACATTTACAAAACTCTATAAAAGTCTACGCAAAGCGTGAAACGTGTGAAGCCAGCACAAGACTCGATTTTCATCAAACTGGAGTGAAGCGGAGAAGTGCGCCGAAGCTGACAGGTAATGACAGGAGTCAAGTCACAGCTCCTCCACGCGCAGCTTTGGTGGTAACTGGGTCTTAGTAAGCAAGCCTATCCCAACACGGGGTTCATTTGTACAAAAAGACCACAGTAAATTTACAAAAAAGTGAAATCCAGCACCACTAATTGCAAGCCAACATTTTTCTCTTTCGATTCAACACTTAACAGCCCATTACCAACTTAATATAAACAGCACATAAATAAACTATAATATTTTAATGGCGATGCTTAGTCCACCCTTAAGGGGCCATCATTAAATAAATAAATCAACTTTAGTACTTAAAGTAAATTAAGATTTATGACGATATGATGATTGAATTCTTAATGCTACTGGTGTTTAATTGAAGAGGTTTAAATTCTCAGTAGTCGTGTGTTTATTTAAGTACTTGAGTTAATGGGTATGCGCAGCTTTCAAATGCTCTGTTTATATTGACGATTTCGTTTTAGAAGTTTTGGTTGACGTTTCAAGTGGTATTACTTCTTTGATTTTTCAATTTTAAACGAAGGGCTTGCGATCTGATTGATCTTGCAGATTAAGCAAAGCTAACCGCGGTCGGCCTTGGATAGGTAAACATTAAAAGTTTTCCTTCGTGCCTCACATTAAGCCGTCGCGGTCGGCGTCATTTGAACATCTGTGCAATCGTTACGTAAGTCAGAGGGTAGAATGTCTGACAACTAGTCTAGCAAAGAGTATAGAATTACCTCGTACTGGGTTGAAGACTGATAGCAGTTACTTTAGGTAAAATACTGATATTCAGCGGAAATGTTTGACTAAAAACCAAACCAAATATAATTAACAAAAATGGCTTGGAAAAAAAATATTTCGTAATGATATAGCTCTGTTTTTCGTTCAATTTTGCAGACCTTTGTACAGGAAAGTGACTAGTACACAAGCGTTTACCATAAAAGAGCAGGTTTTACATAAATTGACCACCACGTGCAAGTGGATCAATTCTCATGTTGTAGTAATCAATATAAATAAATAAAATTGAAGTGTCTGTTTTTAATGTCATAATTTATATGTTTTTTATATTGATTTTTTATATTTAACATTACGCCAAACTCAACGGGAGCGGCAAGGTTTATAACGAAAGCCACGCGGACGAAGTCGCGGGCAAAAGCTATTAATTAGGTTTAAAATCATTTATTCTCATAAAAGACACAAAAGCCACTTACCTACATGAGAATATAAAATATAATTTTGTAAACTTATAAATATAACCGCAATTAACATTTTGTCGAGTGCTGATAGTAAAACGTGATGTAGTAGTGTCTTTAGTGTACTCCGCGGAAAAATCAGCTTACGATTAAATTTCTATTGTTTTAGAGATAATTATATTATGATTATAGTAACTAAATGGTTAAAAGAATAGCGCCATATGGAGGAAACGCTATAGGGAGTTTTTATCATTGTGTTAATTTATGATCATTTATTTAATTTTGGTTCTTCGTATTTTAACTTCTGACCCTTGTGTACCTAATACGGAGCGTCATTAACCTGAGCTGACAATTAGCCAATCAACTAACACGATTTTTACTCTCGATTAGTATCGATTGCGTTGTGACACAATTTCTATCAAATGAGAATCGAACCTCAAGTCGTGATCAAGTGCTATAAAAGAGAATTGAGTCTCGAAGTTGAACCTCGGTGGTGCATACAGCGTCACAATTAGGAACTATTGGTAGTGCGGGCGCGGCCGCAGGCTCCGTATTAGTCGGTCGTATTTCACGAGCTGCCCGCCCCGCCAAGGTGAGAACATAATAAGCGGTTCGGCTCCATTTTTAATATTCCGGCTTCATTACAACGTATTACAAGCGTCTTGGGTGGCGAATTCTATCGCGAGCGTTCTTAATACCACGCTATTAAGGTCTTGGGATCGGCAGGGCGGGGACGTAGCCGATTTATTTGAATTTTTGCTCCGACTCAATTTGGGAAATTGTTCGGCCGGCGGCTCTGGCGAAATTAAGACGTCAGTTTGATGGCACCGAGGCGTTTAATTATGTAAATGGTGAAGGTGGGTGGCGCAATCACTGGTGTTATTCGGTCACGTAAGGGACAGATTTACGATTCTGTACGCGTCGAACAATCATATCTGTTATTTTCGCGTTGTTTTGTTGCATATCTCAGGATAGGTGGCTGTTATTGTTTTTGTGAAGATTGATTTCGATATACTTTTTTTGTTTCGCTCTTGGCCGTTGCGAATGATTTACGAATGTATTATTTTTCAATGACTCGTTGGTAACTGGTAGTACTAGTAATATTAGCGAGCATACGAGGTTCTGGGGTTTGTTGCAAAAGCTCTCTTCTCCTACATTGTACTTTAAAAACATAGTTCACGAAATGTTTGCCTACTCAGTCGCTACCATAGCTTATATAATCTTATGATGGTTTTAGATCAAAACTGTATGTTGCAATACACTTTATAAATTCTAATCACCTACGGAAAGAAAATTCGTTAGACTTATCTGCACCTCAATAGCCTGTATCCTTCTAGATCCTGGCATCACACATGGAGGTCCGCTGCAAGTGCCACGGCCTGTCAGGCAGCTGTCAGCTCCGCACGTGCTGGAGAGCCACTCCTGATTTTAGGGTGGTTGCATCTACCATTAAAAGACAGTACAGAAAGGTAAGGATGCAATTGGATGCAATTTTCATAACACATTGGCACTTGTATGATACAAGTGCCAAGGTCTGTCAGGTAGTTGTCAGCCGCGTACGTACTGGAAAGCTACTCCTGACTTTACTGTAGTCGCGTCTGCCATCTAAAACACCACATACGGAGGTCCGCTGCAAGTATCAAGGCCTGTAATGTTGCTCACAGCTCCGTACATGCTGGAGTGACCACTCTTTAGTTTAGGGTAGTTGCTTTTAGCATCGAACGACAGCACAGAAAGATTAGTCCTACCAAACATTAAAAAAACTTTTCATGTGCCTTTCGTTTGTGAATTGTAATCATTAATATCAACATTTTATGTTGTGGTCACTGACTGCTGTGTACACTCTACACATTTTGTGAAGATGATCTCTACATGTAGAGTTCAATTATTTCCTTGTATAATACCTAGATTTAGTTAATGATACAAGTAACCATTTGAATCGCTGTAGGGTTTGATGGTGGCTCAAGAGGAACTCAACAGTCCCTCGTCAGTTCTGAGAGGAAGACCTAGAGGTAGAAGGCGAGGGAAAGCTAGGCCAGCTCCAAAGACCAGTCTACTGTTTTTTGAAAGGTAAATATCAACAATAAAGGGACGTTTTTACCACAATAATGTCCATAACATTCTCAAAGTTTATTTTTGTATCCAAAATCATATCGAACAAGATATACCTACGTTTTAATTTACGAAAACGAAATCCGTACTTTAAAGATTAACCTGTATAAAAGCGTTAGATAACAGATGTTCTTGTGAAACCTTGTGAAATACATAAACTGGACTGCAGGATTAATTAACATTTCTATGTATTCTTTGATCAATACCAGATTTAAGACTTACTTTTTGACCATCGTCCATAGTTAATAGTGCCAGTATTTATCAGATTACGTTAATTCATAAGTCTATGTAAAAAATCAAAATCGACGTTTCAAGGTCATTAACCTATATTCTTCTTACAGGTCTCCAAGTTTCTGCGACGCAGATCCTAGAACAGATTCAGCAGGGACATCGGGCAGGGTCTGTCGCATCGGCCGGACCTCCCGCTCAGGGTCCTGCGACCTCCTCTGCTGCGGCCGAGGTCACGCCCTCATCAGGAAGTCCAGCATCAAACCCTGCAACTGCACCTTCCACTGGTGCTGCAGAGTCGACTGTGACCGGTGCCGCGATGATAAGTGGGTGGCCATTTGTAAGTAGCTTTTGATTGGCCTAAAAAGGACAGTCAATTTATGATGCCAAATAGAGGAGCCAGTAAAAGTAGTGATTACAGAGAATGTTCGTTGGATTTTCGGGGTCATATATTTTTTTAGGTCTTCTGCACACAGAAATACTTTGGCACAAATAACTATAGACCGTACTTTTTTGATAGAAATGAATTTAGAAATGTGATAGAGGTTGTATTCTGGAGTGGTCGGCATCTCGTTGACCAAAATCGTTATAATGTAGAATTCTTAATGGCTGCATTTCATAGTGGGGGTGTTATGACCTCCTTTGCTGCGGCCGAAGACGCACCCTCATCAGGAAGTCCTGATGAGCAGAGTCGACTGTGACAAGTGCCGTGATGATAAGTTGGCGGCCATTTGTAAGTAGTACCCATAATATGGACCAGAATAAGGAAGTCAGTAAAAGAGTTTTGCAAAAAAAAAATTGGATTATTGAGTACGTTTCTTTTGAAGAGTGATCTTCGAACTTTCTGGTAGACTAATAATTGGCGCATTCCGATTTTTTGTCTTTAGAATCTAGACGTTCTATAGTCTACGTAGTAATCAAGTAAAATTTCGATACCTTCAATTTCCATTTTAAATTCGTCTATAATATTTGCAGACCCACAAGCACAGCAGAGCTCAGATGATTTCGCCTAATGTAATTGATATATAAGAAATTATTTATACAATTACACAACACAATTTTCACTTGTAGATTTTACGTACATTCTGAATCTCATTAGCTAAATCATTCCAGATTAACATTCCATTTTAATAATACCTAAGCATGATGAGAAAAAACCTTCTCTTTATCTACTCATATTTGCTCAGAAATTGTGGAAGAAAGACCCTAAACTTTTAATTACTTTAGGTATGTAAGAAAATTATCATGTTGTTCGTAAAAAGGTAAACAACAATGCAAGTTGATTTATGCGTCTGATGTCACAAAATGTACATTGCAATAATGTGCACAGATTTTCATTCAAGTTATAAATTTATTATTATAAGTATCGGCTATATGCAACATCTTATAGTTTGTTCAAATTTCAAATGTACGAAAATTTCAATTTGCTCAAGAAAGATTAAGCGTGTAGCCGGCAAATCGACCTGTTTGCACATTCTGCTTATGCAAGTAAGATGGAGTGTTTTCTTAGCGTAAGTTGTTAATAAAATCAGTATTAACATTAGTATTGTATTTAATGTATTTTTAATAGAAATACCTTTTTCTGTAAATACTCTGTAGATAGGTATTGCGTAACGATGTACTTATACATTCCTGTTTCAGTGATATTTATTAAATTAACTATTTATTGTAACTCTAAGACTTTGTACCCGCGACTTTTATTTAAGAAAATAAAAATTATGATTGAAATTATTCGTTTCTGTTAATAACGCATCTAACAAACCATACTGAATCATCGATGTTATTAAATTCGCGTATTCATCTCTCATGCAATCTCTTCACTGAACAAATTTATCCTACAATTTATCTGTTAAACACGTATTTAGTCTAAGATCAAACAGTAATAAAATTTGTAAGGTGTGAGCTTTGGCCAACAAAAAAACAAATTTCAACTAATCTTCGAATTAAAGTCTCTATTTTATTTTATTTATGTCTTCCATTTTGCCTTACCTAATATTAAAACTCGCAAACAATTGCCATAATCTTGAAATATTTCCTGCATTTTATCTCAAACAAAATGTTTGTAATCTAATACAGCAAGCTTGTTTTGTAAACGGTTAAAAGCATCAATCAAAACAAAATAATTTTACAAAAACTCAAGTAGATCCTTCAAGACGGTAGAATCGACAACAATGAGAGGTAGGCATTATTTTCCTCTTACTTAAGCCTAATTTGAGCGCTCGTCTCAATCGTCTCAAGGGTCCTCGGTTCGACGCTCTGTTGATGCATATCATGTCTATGCTGACAGCTGAAGTGTTGAGTCAGTTTCAGGTAGCTATGTTGTGTATTTTTTGTTTGTTTTGTAAGAATATGTGTTTTATTTAAGACACTGTTTTTATACAATGGATGAATCACAATAAGTTTATGCCGAGATGAGTTTAATAGCATCGATCTAACGAAAGAATATAAACGTTTTTAGTCAATCATAGGATGTGAACTAATTTCGACTAGTATTTAAAGAGTTTGGAAACGACATGAATCTGTTTAAAATTTAAATTTCCAAAAATAAAATAAGCTTGTGTAAGAATAAGTGCACATGAAAGCAGTATCATGAAAAAGAATAAATAATAGTTTAAAAAAACTAAAAAACAAGCTTTTAGTTAGAAGTACTTTAAAAGCGTGTTTTTTAGTTTTTTTAAACTATTATTTATTTTCTACTTTTTAATTTGGTTTATTTATAAGAGCGTTTTTTTTTTATTTAATTTTTATTTATTTTTATTTTTATCGAATTATTGCATTGTCATCGATTTTTGACAGGTGTGCAAAATTTTAATGAAATCTGTCCGTTTAAAGTGGGTCAAAGGAGTCGAGGCCTAAGGAGTCGGTTACATACATACATTAGTACATACAGGTGAAGCTAATGGTGCTCCCACATTGCCGTTAGAAAATGTTTAGTAACGTTAGTAAACATTTGTTAGCAAACATTTAATCACAAATGTTAAAAAATGTTTTCATGATAGAAAATGTATAGTAACGTTAAGTTAACAAATTATAACAAAATAAAACATGTGTGATACTTTGAGCGCTTTTTCTTGTAATGAAAGCTATTCCAATGAGCAAATCCTCTATAGACGCTCACAGAACGCAAACCAAACTGCGAGCCAATACCAGATTTAAATGTTATAAATGTTAGTAAACATTTTCTATAAGTGTAGGAGCACTTATAACATGTAACAGTTCCTAACAAAATGTAACAATTGACAACATTTGTGAGTAAATGTTTTTATGTTAGAAAATGTTTACAGACATTTTCTAACGGCAATGTGGGAGCACCATAATATAAGCGTGTTAAAAATCTAATTACGTTACAACTACGCGATAACTCACCATATTATTACAAACTATATTTTATAATTATTTTTAAGCAGAAAGTTTTACCGTATCAGCTAGTTCATAGAGAGACACATCAAGAAACTTGCAAAAGGCAAATCAACGGTTTAACTGGACTGCCAAATACGGTAGCCCTTAGAAAAAACCACTCAAATTACACCCTCTACACAAAGAGCTGATCCAACAATGAATGAATCTAAAGAGCACTACTGCGATTACTTCCCTTGCTTTCATACATCAGATACATCTTACCTAACTGTATATTGACAGGCCTGATTGAATGGTGAACACTTTTGACAGGTTTACGGTATCCCGATTCTTCACAGTCCGATAGCTTTGATGGGTTCAGGGTAGTAAGAAATCCAAGTGTTGGATTTTAGTTTTTACTTGATATTTGACTACATATTTATTAAGTTTTCCTTGTTTTTTTAGGGTTCCTATAAGGAAACTTAATTTTGCCATTTCCATCAGTTTGTCTGTCTGTCCGTCTAAGGCATATAGCGTCGAAACTGTCAGTGTTAGAAAGCTGAAAGTTTACATGATAATGTATGTTAACTATGACAAAGGGGTAAAACAAAATCTTATAAAATATTCTTAATAATCTGTGAAGGCGAAACCATATTTTTTATATAAGTTTTGAAACTCAACATGGTTACTTTCTTACTAAATAATTACTAACGGAATATCTAAATAACTTGCAACAACAAATATTCATGGTAAATATCCCGTTATATATAATACATATTTTTGATTGAGCAAAAAAAACTCGAAAAAATATGAATTTGCCAAAGTTATCTTGTCTATAGTTATTTATGTTCCGCTTTTCTCATCAATTACTGTTGATCGACGACTTGTAACCATGACTGATGGGTTTGTAAGATAGATCGAGTAATACGGTGTTGCGGATTCGAGTTATTGTTGCCTAAACAATATACAAGGCACTGTTTGGCCCGATTCGTTTTATTAGGAGTGTTTCGAATACATAAAGGTGAAAGAATATTGGGATTTCAAGACAAATTTATGTTTCTGTTAAAGCAACCTATTACGTGTCAACGTCGCCGCTGCCTTTAAGTCACATATTAACACAATATGGTATCCATGGATGATGTTGAAAGAATGAATGAAAGGAGATTAGTGGCAGAGATATACAATGCAGATGTGGCTGGAAGTACTGGAAGAGGAAGACATAAAAAGACCAAATAAATGGCGTTCTTCAGAAACGGCAAGTACGTAGTACACGAAACCTTAGAGCATGTATAAAGAGATGTATGAATGTTGAGGAAGCAAAAGAAGGATATAAGGAGTGAAGCACTTGGAGTTCCACCGTCTCTGCCTACCGTGGGATTAAGGCATGATTTTATGTATGCATGTTTAGTACTCAGGTGGCTCAAAAAGCACCTACACAATTTAACACAAATCACAAATGGCTACCAGTGAAAGCTATATTTTCGTGTATTCAGAAGGTGGAAGTCAAAAAAAAAAATATCCTTCTCGTCTGGACTGGTGGTGGAGATCAGTTGGCGAATTCTCCTGGTAAAATTGCTTTTCAGCGATACCATGTTCGCTGTCAAGGTGATCCTGATAACATAAATATTAGTGAACCAGTTACAAAGCTGCACCAAGTTTTAAATTAAACCTGTCCTCAATTAAGTGGCACCAAGGCAGTCGGAAGGTCGCTGGGCATTATGACCTAATACTATTAGAGGATTACTACTGTTCTTAATACGAGAAGCCCTAGCACTTGTGAGCGTTCCTGACTTGTTTTACCACTCGACTACGAGCCGTCGGTGACGGATAGTCGCGTCTCGCTGGAAGATACGGTGTGTGGAAAATTTGCTGACTAAAAACTAATTGAAATTAAAAAAAGGCTTGCATTTTAATTCGATAGAAGTTAATTGCAACTAAATTTTAAAATAACATAAATCATCCAATTGGTGTAAATTTAACCAAAAAAAATTATTTGAAGAAGTGGATAAACTCGCACTGTGAATTTTATTTTGTTTATCTCTTGCGCGGTTTTGAATTTGAATTTAGCTTAGCCAAGTTCCACTATGAGTAGCTGGTAGGTACCTATGCGTGCAGAACGAAGGATCTGGAATGATAAGAAATATCTTTTTAATGATCTGAGGTATACCTACACCATGGAAAGTTCAAATGACTGGAAAAATAAGTCCAAATTTCAAAGATTTGTAATCAATTCGTTAATTTTAGGATTCTAATTAATCTGTTATTTCAATATCCTCATAGAATATCAGCTGCAAATACACTTAAGCCTATGGAGAAGAGAACAAGAACGTCACTATGAAGGACGGACTGAACGTGGCCTCCTTGCCGAGTCCCCTCGAAAGGTATAAACTCGAAGGGAAACTCGGATCAGGTATCTTCGGCGAAGTCCACCGCGCTTCGGATAACCAAGCTAATGGCAAACATGTCGCCGTCAAGATACAAGTCTATACAGACGAGAATGAAGCCCATATTCAGGAGGAATACAAGATACTAAGGGATTTCTCAAAACATCCTAATCTTATTGACTTTTATGGCGTCTTCTGTGAGAAGTCTGAAGGGGTGAAGAAAATCTGGTTTGTCCTCGAGGTGAGTTCATGTTTCCCGTCACAGAACGGCCTTTTTCTTTATTAAATAGTTATCACAGAACAAGACCTAAGGTGACATTTTTCATATTTACCGAGAGTTCTAATTCAATAGTTCTAGTTCTAATTATTTTAAGTATGTGAATTTAGATTGTAATGTTTTTAATTATATTATTTTTTTACTTTGTTATTCTGTGACAATATTTAATTTAATTTGTTGGACAATCTTGGTTCATATTTGCATTTTAGATTTTTTTTTTTCTTGTATTAATCTTGAGTATAGTTTTTTTTTTTGTTTAACTTGTTTTATATTAATATGATTCGTGTTACCGAAATATCATGCAAGCGGTGTTAGTCTGTAAGTAGTTGTTACACTTAAAAAACTATATATATGAGCATGTTCATTTAAAAATTGTAATGGTGTAAACAACAGCTGTAGACTAGCCTTAAATAAATAAATAAATAAATAAATAAAATAAAATAAAATAGCAATAATGCTTCAAGACTTCCTAACTACCCCAATATACATCTGAACAATGTCAACAATAAAATATCTTTCTGCTTCTGTTATTATGCAGCTACTGGTTTATTTTCAAATGATTCTCCATTCACAAGCCTTACAATGAATAATCTATGTTGCAGTTATGCGAATGGGGATCTGTCATCGATATTGTCAGAAAGCTGAAGGCATTGGACAGAAAAATGTCGGAGGAACACATCGCTTACATCCTCAAATATACTATCAAGGTAAGACCATATTCGACTGACTATAAACATGTCCGTTGTCACATACGAGTCGAGATGGCTGTTTATAAAACAAAGGGCCTGCCAGTCCACCTTTCAACGGCTGAATCAATTGGTAGGTACTTTGAATGCAAACTCAATTGTTCTCGGATCTGTGTCCTGGCTATTTCTGTTCCTCGCGTGACGTCGAATAAAATATTGCCAGGCGAATGTCCACGTACGTTGAAATACAATCTAGAGCCATTACTTAAAATGCACGCCGCTTTATTTGATGTGATTCGCGACGGAACAGTCGAACTTGTCGATGCGAATGTCGGAGCGCGCCCGACAACACCGTGATGGCCCCCCATCGCGGCGCATCGCTCAATTATCGTAAATAATGCTCGCGCACACAAGATATACGGACCTCTGAAGCGGTAGCCGTAGATCTCTCTAACCCGAGACTGTCACTGCAAAACCTTTCTTATGACCCTCCTTTTAAAGTCTACCAACTTTGATATGTATTCGTCTCTAGAGCTCAAAAGTTATCGGAGAGGCTTAAATGCGTATTATCTTTATGCAAGCCACTTGGTTCACAATACCGGTGCTCCGTCCTCTACGTACGGCTGATCTTCCACGCATATCTATCGATGTTGCATCTCGTAAAGTACGATCAAAGACCATCTCGTGATGTCATCTTTGTCGATATTATGATGAGAAGCAACGTCGATGCATATTAATGTTTCGCTACCGACGAAACTTACATGAATAAAATTATAAGCTTGTAACTTTACAACTCTTGTTTCAATTATTGATGAAGGCATTTGCATACTTTGCGTACCCAACGCACAGAATAAGTAGCGTATTGGATTACGAAAATGCATGAATGTTTTAATTGAAATTAATTAATTGACAATATCTTTCATCTGTAGATTTCTTAAGGTAGATAATATTAAGTATGGAGGTATGTGAACTACATTAATTGCCTGTGGGAGATATACTTACCCCCAATATGAAACTAAACAAATTTTGATATGAAATCTTCTTATTTAGTAGTGGAAAAAAACTATCTTAAATTGAATTTATCGAATCAAGTTAAATTTTTAAAGATGCATTCTGTCTGACGATTCTTTATTTCAAAGACAATAATCATCACAATAATGTTGCAATATAAACAAATAATCAATCAAAATAAATCTCTAAATATTGTAGTTTTCGCAATTTAATTTCGCAAAATGTCTAGATATTAAAGAACATCGACACTAAAAGGTATCGATATCCTTAATCACATCACTAACAACTAAACGATCGTAATGAACGCATTAAACAAGCTGATATATCAGCCGGCGGAGAGCGCGGACAGGCCGCCCGCGACAGCCTCGACCCGATGCTTATGCAAATAGCTCCCAATGAATCTCCAGGCGTGGGGACTTGACTGACAGTGACGTTAGTATCGCCAGCCTTAACAATCCCCGTCACATTAGGGGCGGCCACTCCATCACTCCTTGTCAAACTACCGCGTGGAAACTCCCGATTGGTGCAATCAATCCTACTTCTCATTTGTATTCTAGGCGCTCGTTTACTTGCACGAGAACAAAGTGATACACCGCAATATACGATGCAGTAACATTTTGATCACGAGGGACGGTGAAGTGAAGCTGTCAGACTTTGGATTGTCGTGCAAATTGAAGGATACGATTGATAAGAGCACTACTAATATAGGATCGCCGAGTTGGATGGCCCCGGAAGTCGTGACTTGCGCTGATGGTGGGTATGGGAGCAGAGTAGATGTGTGGGCGTTGGGTATAACAGCTATTGAATTGGCAGATGGTAAAGCACCTTTCCAAGAAATGCATCCTACTAGAGCACTTTTCCAAATCGTGCGAAATCCGCCTCCGAGCTTATCGAAACCTGCAATGTGGTCTAACGATCTGAATGACTTCATAACGGAGTAAGTTATAATATTATTATTAAATACCTTTTAAGATCTTCGTGTCACTTGACATAAAGGTTCCACTTACTTTCAGATGCCTTGAAAAAAATCCTGAACACCGACCCTACGTAATGGAGTTGGAAGAGCACCCTTTTATACAATTGGTTCCTGAAAACGACTTCCATGTAAGTTGATTTCGAATAGGTGCAAGTCCAAGCGTTGAAAAAATACTCAATTCTCTTGATTACAGCTCACCACAGAATTCAAAATACTTGCGGCAGAAGTAAAAGGTGTGTTCGATTCAGATAAAATCATGGAGAGAATCATACGAAACGGTCTACTAACGACACAAGGCTCAAATGAACCTGAGACTATGCAAGTGGAAGATTTGGCAGCACTCGAAACGTTGACAGAGAACAGCATACTTAGTGAACTACAAACAAAACTAGCAAAAGGCTCTTTTATGTCCTTCGTTGGTGACGTTCTTCTCATCCTAAATCCAAATGCGGCTGAAGATATTTATAACGAAGATGTAAGTACAAAACCTGATAAACTGTAGGTAAAAAGTAAACAACAAATCATTATACCTTTACCTTTTGATTTCAGTATCACAGAAAGTATGAATGTAAATCAAGATCAGATAACGAGCCACATATATTTGCGGTAGCAGACAGCGCATATCAAGATGCTCTTCATCACAACGAACCACAACATGTCGTATTTTCTGGTGAAAGTAAATCTGGCAAGACGACCAACATGCTCCATGCACTGAGCCATCTGACCCATTTAGGTGCAATGAAAAATAATACTGCAGATAGAATACAAAAAGCTGCAAATGTTATACAAGCCGCTATAAGTGGAGCGACTCCCATAAATGTACATTCCACAAGAGGAATGTTTCAAATTCAAGTTACGTATGGAAGTTCTGGCAAGTTAAGTGGTGCAATATTTTGGCTTTATCAGTTGGAAAAGTGGCGTGTATCATCTACTGACATGTAAGTGTTTATTGCATAATAATATCTATAAAACACTTAACAAACACAATTGCATCGTCTATTTAAACTTCAATGAGTTATTTCATTATATGATTCCGTTTAAATATTTCTAGGTCTCAAGCAAACTTCGACCTTCTTTACTATTTTTATGACGCTATGGAAGCTGCTAACCGGACTGAAGAACTTTGTTTAGAAAAGAACAGAAAGCACAGATATTTAAGAATATCAGAGGAGCCTACCAAAGGTGTGAAAGGTGTACGAGAAAACTCTGGTAACAATGTTGAACTCTACAAAGAATTTATTGAAAATCTTAAAGCTCTGGATTGGGAAGAAGAAGACATAACATTTTTAGAAACAGTTCTAGCTTCTATATTAGTACTTGGTAATGTGAGATTTAAGGATAGTAATACAGGCATAGCGGAGATAGAAAATCCTGATGAAGCAAAGAAAGTGGCTAAATTGTTAGCTCTTGAAGAAGTTAAATTCTTATGGGCTTTGCTTAATTACTGTCTAATAGAAAGTGGGAGTGCTGTGAAAAGAAAACATTCTACTGACGAAGCCCGAGACGCTAGGGACACTTTAGCAAGTGCACTGTACAAGAGATTAATAGACTGGATGATCAATTTAATAAACTCCAAACTTTCATTCATGAGATCGGTATTGTACGTAAATCTCTTTCTACATTTAATAATAACATAATTATGTTAATAAAGCCTGATTTGATGTTTTTTTTCAGTGGTGATAAATTTTCAGTGAGTTTGCTAGACATGTTTGGCTTCGAGTGCTTCCATAGAAATCGATTGGAGCAATTAATTGTTAATACAACAAATGAGCAGATACAATTCCTGTACAACCAAAGGATGTTTGCATGGGAGATGCAGGAGACAGCTGACGAAGAAGTTTCTCTAGTGTCTTTACACTTCTACGATAATAAGAACTCAGTAGATCAGTTAATGGGGAAACCTCTTGGACTGTTTTATATTTTGGATGAAGCCAGTCGGACAGGGAGTGGACAGGAGTTTATCATGAGTGAGTTTTTTTTTTATCTTTTTATTATATTATTATACGATTATTTAAATGAAAAACAAATGTATGTACATTCTGTTTTCTCCTGTATTTGATTAAGTGAGTTAAAATATATATAACTAGCTAAGAGAAAATAAGATAATCAGTATCGTAATGGTTTATTTTTTAATTCTCTCGATAGTGGTTGTAGGGATTCCCACACGGGCTTAATCATATAATTCGCGAACATTGTTCTAAAGCCGAGTTTGCTTAGTGTGTGTGTGACTTGTGTATTTGTGGAAGCCCCGCAACTTGTAGATTATCCTTATAAATCAATGTTAGGTGTCAAGTTTTCGTAAAAACAACACAAACAACTAATCTTATTTTGGATACTAACAAAACAACTAAGGATTTACTAGATAATGTAAATAAATAATGCATATTACATTCGCTTCAGGCACAATTCGAACAACATGCAAAGGACCCTATATAAAACTATCAGGCAGTCACGAATTCAGCGTTGCTCACTACACGGGCAAAGTTAACTATGACTGCAGAGAAATGGCCGACAAGAACAAAGACTTCCTGCCACCAGAAATGATTGAGACCATGAGAGCTTCGACGAATATTACAGTGCAACAGTTATTTAGGAACAAACTGACAAAGACTGGTAACTTGACGGTGTCTCCGGGCCAACCCAAAATGGCGGTCGTAGTCAAGTCAAAGTCAGAAAAAGAAATGGAGAATAGTAAAACTAGGGTAAGTTTTTTTAAATGCTTAGCCTTGGTCACCTATCGATTTCCATTCCTCAAAAGTTGTTTAGCCTCGTTCACCCATCCATTTCTATTTCTTAACGAAGTTGCTTAACCTCAGTATCTTTTACCACTTAGATTGATTGAATCGTGATCTCTTTTTGTTACGTGCATATTAGGGCCAAAACACGCTTCTTTTAGTCGTTATAACAGATCCCGCATCTGAACGCATGAAGTTGTGAAAGCCCGATGCAGCATCGGTTGAAATGCAATTTGAATCCTGCAAGCGAATGACCGATCCAACGAAGAGTCACTAATCAGTCGCATAATCGCCAGATATACTTTAAAACAAAATAAAATGTCACGTTAATAAAAAAAACCTAAGTAATTACCTACAATGACACTAGAACCAAAATACGAAGCTTTATTCAAACCAACAATTACATATTATATTCCAGAAATACAACACAGTTTCAAGAGGCCAATTTTCTCAAGTACATCGAATGAGAACGGCTGCAGCTACCTACCGAGCAACCAGCTTGGAAATCCTGAAACAACTGTCGGTAGGCCCTGGCAGCGGGGGTACACACTACGTCAGGTGTATCAGGACTGATTTGAATGACAACCCCAGAGGCTTCCAGACGGAGGTAGTGAGGCAACAACTGAGAGCCCTGGCGATATTGGACACGGCGAAAGCGAGACAGAATGGATATTCCTGTCGCATACCTTTTGCTGAGTTTATTCGAAGGTAAGCACAGTGGGAAACACTAGAATAATAATTACGGATTCAAAAGGTATCGATAAGATCAAATCTATGCATGTACTTTACTGAAAAAACTAATTAAGTTAAAAAATATCATATGATACGACATTTTTACTAAATTAAATATTATTATACACAGACACGATACAGACAAGCGGTTAGCAATTATCCTGAACAATAAAATACATGAATTTCGAAAACCCTCGCCTCAAATTTATCTAGAGGTATTCATTCAGCCACCGAGTACATGAACTTGGGAGTTCACAATAAATAATGCTTTACTAGAAGTCACTACAAATTTAAACCAACCAAAGATTTCCATTTTCCGCAGGTATCGTTTCCTGGCATTCGATTTTGACGAAAACGTAGAGGTGACCAAGGACAACTGCAGATTACTCATGATTCGGCTCAAGATGGAAGGATGGGTGCTAGGAAAGACGAAAGTTTTCCTTAAATATTATAACGAAGAATTCTTATCAAGGTATGTAATGCCTATTTGGTTTATGTATGCACTATACATTTGCTCATTGTGATGTCTCCGGTTCGATTCCCAAGTCGAGAAACAATGTTATTAGACATTTTGCTGTAAGTTTTTTTAGATGCAGCATGGAGTCTGGAACCGTTTTATATTACGTAATAGAATATGTAATCCCGTTTGTAATTCACAACTACACACAGACGACCAATAAGGCAGATGTATTTCGACCGGATGGCGCAGTCGAGGTCGCGGGTTCGATTCCCGCTTAAGAGAAATCTGTGTGTGCATAGCATGCAGATTTGTTTTGGTATGGGTGTTTCTATCTAAAATAAGTATGTAGGTATTTACAAAAAGTATGTATGAATTAGTATCAGTTACTCTAGTACCCATAGTACTAGCTCTGCTTAGTTTGAGACTAGATGGAGTTGTGTTTGTTGTGTAATATTTATTTATTATGTATAGGGGTGTTATTACACCTAAATTGATTAAACTCTATTGATCCTTGAACAGCGCAAAGGTGCTGCGCTCTTATTGGCTCTTAGTGGAATTTATACAAATCTGCCTAATTCTTCTTCTGCGAAACACAGGCATAATGATACATGACATTTTGCAGTAAAAACATAGCAATTCCCAATGTATACCTTCCCTATTTCTTACAGATTATACGAGACTCAAGTCAAGAAGATAATAAAAGTTCAATGCATGATGCGAGTGTTTCTGGCAAGAAGAAAAGCGAATAAGGACAAAGCAAAGATGATCCATGGTAAGACTTTCGACTTTTTAGCTATGATAATTTTTTTTTCTAACCTATATTGTCCCACTGCTATTAGTTGAAGAAAAATATGTCAATCAAGAATCCACCAATTAGCCTTCGTGAGTAAGGTGTGGACCCGGCTTTAATCTATGTCGAAATGCCCAATAAGACCGAAGTAAAATTAAGTTCAATAAAGGTGTTTAACTTTACTTTTCAGTACGAGAACTAAAGAAACAGCAATCTATGAACGTAACAGAAGACGAAGCCGCGTTATTGATACAAAAAGGTGAGAAAATAAAATATTTCTCAATTCTCTATTACCTGACCTACTCAAATTTTTGAGTAGGTCTGGTGAAAATTTTGACAGTTTACGACTTCCACCACAGTATACAGATATACCCAGTATTCTGTCACCACACCTACCCTTGAAATAACAAAAGAAAATCACGCCGTACACGATAGGGCTGCTTGAATTCGTTTGTCACAGAAGTGGCTCCGCCACGTCTTTTGTTGGCGTTCTCATTGGACTCTTATTTCGAGGCGTAATCATATCTCACGTTCTGCCATTTTCTGTGAATATAAAGTACTCGGTATATCTTTAATCGACGTGGAACCGTTTGTGTAATAACATTCTTAGATACCATATCAAGACTGGGCATGTGTATAATAATATAAACGATTGACTATTCGTTTTATTTTATTTTTTTCATTTTCAGCGTATCGTGGCTACATAGTCCGCAAGGCATACGGACCATTGATAAGCAAATCAACCGGTCAGATCGACGAAGAGACGGCGTCATTCCTCAAGAGATTCGCCATGAGGTGGAAAAGCAGGTCTATATTTCAAGTGCTGTTACAGTATCGAGCTGTGCGGTATCAGGATTTGGTGCATTTTTCGCAGCAGGTAATTATAACTTTCTGCCGAGCCTTTGCCGAATTACATTGGCCATGGGCTTTTAGTCTGATTGCTTCAACTGAATATCAGTATATTACGTGGAGCAACTGCCACCAGAACTGCCCAACCCAGTACGGGGTGATACGATACTCATTCATACTTCATACTTGACTGCTTCTTTGGTCTAGTTACAAATGGTGTTAGATTCGATTTCCAAGTGTCGGTCGGACAAGTGTTCTGCAGTGTATCTTCGGTGGCAGACGAGCTAGCAGCTCATCTGATCTTAATGTCATTCAAGATTACCCGTCAGAAAGTTCTCAATGCTATTGAGAATTTGCACGGATTCTGGCACTATGGTCGATAGATGGCGTTAGACCCACCCCTACCACATGGGATTTACTAAGCTGGCGAAAAGTGGTGGTTATTTGCCACCTCCTTCTGGGCAACACAGATAACGGCATTTTAGTATTTAAAACTTCGGTCTTTCTGATTACAGGTCCATATCTACAACCAGGCGGTATTAGAAGCGTTACTAAACACGAGTACATCAGTTTTACTTGACCGTGTAGACCCTCAAGCCAAAGAGGCTGACTTCCTGGGCTCTGGGCCTCCAACTGTATGGAAACTGCCCTTCAGGATTGACCAGCTCCAGTATTATGACACGTCTTATATGTGTGACCCATCTGCTAAGTGCACGTAAGGAACTTTTCTAGTGATATCCTACAACCATAAAAACTAGCACAAAAATGAGGCTCAATATTACAGCATCCTCTTTTTATACCAAAACAGAAACAAACGAAATTTTAATCTTAAGATAACACAATTAATTTTTAGAATGTATTTTGTTTGAACTTTTTAATGGACCACACTAGAAAGAATAAGAAATTTTATCCACATTAGAAATTTTATCCTAGAAACCTAACACTTTTTGTTGTTTGTGTTATACTAATTGACGAATTTCTTCTTGTAGTGACACATTTGCCAGTCAATACGATTCCGACCACGAGCAGTGGGACGAGCCGTTGAAACGTCGATTTAGTTCAGCACAAACCGACCTCTGTACAACATCGACGAGCACTCAGACCCTCATTACAGTGCCGTTCTGCAGAGATCCGACCCAACCCGTGCCGCCTTTACCACCCGACGAAGACAAACTACCATCTTCAAAACCACCACGCAAAGATGGAAAAAACGCCGTTTACAAGAAGAAACCTAGCCATTCGCCTCAAAGTTTCTACCATCCACCAGAACCCTGGACGGGAGTAAGGGACGACCAAGATATCCTCGAAGACGCAGCGCCGAAACTCCGTAAATCGACTTACAGCAGAAGTATGTACGCTATAGACAAAGATGTGCAGGATCCTATAATGGAACTGCAGGCCATGGCTAAATCAACCAGCGATATGAATGAGGACGATCCACCGTTCAATTTCCAGGCTATGTTGAAGAAAACTCCGAGGAACAGAGCATCGATGAAGAGGTCGAATGAATTGCAGAACGATATGGAGGTAGAGAGGGTTAAGACACCGTGTGGTAAGCCGCCGGTTGTTCCCAAGACTGCCCCGACGCCTCCGCCCACGAAACGACCAGCACCTACGCCTCCGCCGAGTAGAATGGTGTCAGAAAGTCCACTGCCCCCCAAGGTTACTCCACCTCCACCACGGTCTTCGAGCAGAGAAATGATAAGACAGAACTCTAAAGACCTTATCATCGCTGCACTCAAAAAGAGAGATTCTCAAACGGATCTCATGGAAAGCGAAATAGTGGAATTAGCACCAGGGATCACAGTGGAGGGTACCGTCACAGATTTATAAAACACCAATTATATTTGTAAAAAATATATTTAATCTCCATTGCATTGGAAGTCCACACACATTTTTTTCTTTAAATTATATTATGGCGTTACAATATTAATATTTTTCGACAGTAAGTTTTAAAGCCATAAGTTTATGTTAAGTCATAAGATTTCTTGTTACGAATGAATAATTAAATATAATTTATATATCTCAATAGAGTTAAGTATATTAAATACAAAGTTGTTTCTTAATTAAAGCGAATTATGGCGAAACATTGTGTCATGTAACACGTTTTTAGGTTTCATTAATTCATACAAAAATATATCAAACTTTATATTAAATCTTAGAATAGCTTAAACGAAAATTGCTTTGGTAACTTATTATACTTGCTTATAAACTAAAAGTGGTCAAATAGCAAAGTACCACAAAAACAGTGTTGTCAGGTTATTACAATATAATGATTAAGTTTTATAGCATTTATTTCCTGAGCGATACATTCACAGTGCAGTAATTTAATTAGCTGAATCAATTTTGTCACGCCACTCTTAAATCAGTGAATGTTGAACACAATTCTGATAATTTCAGTAGTGTTGATGGTCATTTTGTATAATAATTAACAAGGCTCTTCGTACATTTTATTACATGGTATAGTCCTTGCAATCCACGAAGACGGTTGGCCTTTACTTGTGGTTAACTTAAATCTAGACACGTGTCATAATAGTGTGTAAAAGATCAAATGAAACAAAAGACCGAAAACTCGGCCGAGAGTGACTCGTTCCTTCGATTACGCAGACTATTTCGTTGTGCATACACGCAAATTGCAAGTAACTGTCAGTTGAACCGCTCTCGTGAAATGCAATAACTATACGTCGAAACGTAATATAGTAAGCGCCACCGCTCACTACTAAGCAACAAGCGAGAACTAAACGTAAATGACCTATGGGATGAGGCATAGACAAAATATCGCTCATTCTGTTGGTTATTACGTTTAGTCGTGACTATTGCCGGCGAAAATGCGTGCTGGCGCGAACTCGATTATGTTCGAGTTAGTACATGTCATATTTTAAAAACCTTTTATTGAAACTTGATGACATGTATCGCTCATTTTCTTTAAGTTGGATAGACATAAGTTATAGAATTATGCTTTACAAGATCACATTGTTGTTATATTGAAGCTCGATTGAACAATTTGTACAATTTGATATGTTTATCAATATTGGAAAATTAAATAAGATAGAATTAACTGGCTGGAGGACTATAGGTCATTTTGACTTCAGATCATATAAGAAAGGATATAATATAGAACATTTTTTTTTCTGTGTGGGGTATAATTACAGAATTACAGAGAAGTTTACTGTCTAATGGTTTCATAGACCAATTTCCATACATTTTGGCTCATTATCTCAGCGACATCTGGAAGCCAGAGATTGATTCTCGACCCAATCAGAGCCGCCTAATTTGACACATTAAATGATGACTAAGCTTTTTAATAATCTCATCCATTAAGTTGAAAAATTCGGCTCATCTTTTTCATCTGACGAGCTGCGAACAGAATTATGTCATATTTATAGGAGTGTATCCCTTCTGCACTATCTGGAATGGTATATATTAAAAAAACAGTACAATTATTTAAACCCGGGATCAGAAAAACCAGGTTCATAAAGTCGAAAGAAGCTTCAACGCTCGACATTTTAACTTCTGAGTATTTTTAAACAGTAGTAATTTAAATTATTCGACCGACTAGAAAGGGTGAAAAATGCAATATCTTGTACTTCTGTCTTCGAAACCTTTATACACAACATATTATTATGCCTTTCTTATATATTCTGTCATAGTGACAAGTTACAAAGTACTTATGATCAAACAATATAATCTAAGTTGGATGTACACCATTTACTTTTACAACTACAAACTTGCAACTGCCTTACATGTAAAATCACTTGGAAAATATAGTTTATATACTACAATAAAGTATCAAAATATAACGTTTTCCTTTCATTTTTATCTTTTCCATATATATTTTCTTGTTTATAATTTAGGCCTCGCGTAAATACTGTCCGATTGTTTTCGAATACTTCTTTTTATTCCTAAAGATCATCCTAACGTTATTGCCGAATAATAATTGACTTAATGCTACGAATTAAATAGAGAAATATATCAATAGGGTTATAAAAATATGGATATTTATGAATAAAGTTAGTCTTAAGCTCTAGGAGTTCAGTCAGTGAGTCAAAGAAATAATTAAAAAGTGTAATAAATTATGTGAGATGTGAAGTCAATAATTTAGGCAACAGAAAAAAAAAGTGTTAAGAATTTTATTATTTTATCTTGCCATTTTATTACGGTAAAAGTATACTTTCTTGCATTAAATGCTCATAATTTATCGAATGCAATAGGTCCTAAGCAGACATATTTTTTTACCAGTGCTCAAGTTATTTTCATATTTGCTGCATAATGTTACTAAACTGCCAAGTTACGGTTTATTATACCATACACAACGATTGACCGTAGAGACAATAAGAGGGCACCACGCATGCGCAGCGCACTGTTTCGCGTCGATCGATGCATTGATCAACGTCGATCGATCTATGTAGATGTATTAACTCTCTTAATCAAGGATTTTATGCTGATATTAGTACGGTCAGTGTCTAGCTTATAGATTTATCTTCATGGGGAGAGTTGGCGGTTCAAACCTCTCCAATTGTTTCAAGAAAATAGCCCATTTACACGTGATACTAAGGAGCAACTAGAATTTATTACTTTCTTCACTTCTGATTTCTACTCTCCTCTCCCAAAATTCTATCACCCCCTTATACTTAAACCGTAAAACTACACATCATAAAAATTTACGCCAGTACAATTAAACTGTCTGCTTAGTAGACTGGTCTAGAATTAATTTTTTTCAATATTTTTATTACGATAGTATAATATTATTCTGTTAAGTTATCTTAATTCTATTCAATGACTTACATTACAAAATCTAAAGATGATTTTTTTAATTAATTACTACGTTATTATGACCATGACTTATTTTGAGATCATCACAAACCTATATTATTATTATACTTTTAATAATTTTATATTCTGTTTAGATTAATGTCATGATATTTTATGATTTTACGATGCCCATAAATAAAAGCGTGATATTAAAACTATTTACGACAAACTTATATTATTCCTAAAATTAGTATAGTGCAAAAATAAAACAAGTGAATGTTACTGACCACGATGTTATAAATAATGCCGCAGAACTGGCCAACTGATTAGGTACTTAAAATATCTATATTAATTCCCTGGTATATTTTAAACAATGAGAAAAAGACCAGAATTATCACACTGTGCAACAAAATTAAACTAAAGTTAGGAAATATAGATACTTCGACTCATCTTGGCGCGCGGTTCTATGTGTGTGTACACACGGGAACTCATCAAGCTATTCACTGTCGGTATTAGAATAGACAGGCTAGAAAGCAGCTATAGCCGAGACCATAGAACAGCGAAGTCAATAAATCGTTAAGATTCGTCTTTTCGAAGATATGTGTACATTTATCATATAAATTGTCGTTTGCTAGCGATGAAGAAAAACATCGTGAGAACACCTGCATGTCTGAGAGTGCTTAAAAAATGCCCGAGGTCATGTGAAGTCTACCAATCCGCAATTGGTCAGCGTGGTGGACTATGGCCTAACCCTCATCATGAGAAGGCCCAAGCCCAGCAGTAGGACATGTATTGGATACGGGGCTGCTATTATTATTTCAGCTAGCCTCGCATTGTACGGGAAACCTTTACTATTACTATACTATGCAAGACCATCTCATACTGGAAATGTAGAGCTTGATGATGATGTAAACATTTTTTTTTTTTTTTTTTTATTTATAAGAAATCAATTATTAAAATTAAGATATCTTATTTATATTACAATCTAGCCTAGATGTAAACATGCAGCTTTAAATTGTGTCACATATCAGAGTGCTCCGTCAAGCAAACATAGAAGCGCGCGCCAAATGACCTGAATTACTTGTAACCTACAGTCATATTTTTTTTTCTTCAATGCATTATATAGACATTTACTTCCATTTAACCATATGTGTGAAAATAGTCTTGGTATAACGCTTAAAACTATTGTATTAGTACTGTTATAGAGCAGATTCCATGAACGATAATTGCTAAATGTATGCAAAAAGTTTTTATATTGAGAAAATCACCAGTAGTTTATTTTTAATACTATGTATTTTATCCCCACATGAGATAGTGCCATTATTAATTTTAAGTTTTTTTTTTATAATTCATAAATATTATAAACTTGTTCAAAACTTTCCAATGTAAATTACACACTAATGTTATAAAAATAGATGTATTTTTATGTGATACGTAATGTTGAGTATACAAGCGCCAAAATTTATAATCATATATATTTATTACACAGTGACACGCCTTACAACTAATTTGCCATCGCTAACTGCATTCCAAAAAATAGCTGATTTTGCCATATAAAATAACTGCTTACAGAGTTATTTATATGATTACTGGCAAGTCAAAAACACACAACGCCATCTGGCGATCCATCATAGGAGTTGAACAGGACATTTTTACCTTGTTTATACAAGTATTTGAGTGACGTTGGGTTCGTTGAGGGTGAGTACAGCATGAGCTTCGACCATGACAACGAGGGAGTTCCTCGCCTCCTCATGCGGCACGCCGTGAGCGCGGGTGGCGTGAGTGTACCACGCGCCGGTTGAGGACATCACTGATACACACCATTTGCACGACAGTCTGGAAAATTAATTTGATTGTAAATTAATAGAATAAATAAAGTTTGTTTCCAGATTAAGGTGATTACAAAGATGTTTACTAGCAGTCTTCAGCATATTCTGTCATTGATGGCGTTCAAATATTTAACTAACTAATTAATTTTAACTTATTTATTAATAATACATTCATTATGTGTCATATTCCATTAGTATAGTTCGATTTGCATGTGTCAATACAAATTAATACTTTATAAATTACACATGTCATATTATTATTAATGCTTGGGATTGAGATCCGGCAGGCTTGACCAAGGTGACAATTCACCGTTGTAATCGTCGTAGAAACCAAAATTAGGTAATGCTTGTCCTAGGTAAGCGACAAATGCGACGCGACTCCATACAAATGCCTCTGTTTCCATAGCAACCGTCACTTGCAATGTATGGATCTCGATTTTAAATGACAAAAGGCAATGCCCAAAAACTGTTTCGCCAAAACCCTTGTGACACGAATATAAGATAGTAAATAATTTCTAGTTTTGTGTATGACGATTATCTAGTAATAAGAGACATAACTTAAGGAGGATTTAATAAACAAAAGAGATTTTCTATTTAAACATGAAGGATGAACTAGAATCTAATTTTGTTTTGATAGAATTATCACGTTTTTTGCACTTGTTAACTAACTTTTTTTATGACATCCCAGCTTACTATGAAAATATCCAGCTTAAAATTAAACTTTCATATTATTCTACATACAATACAGCAGTTTTTATTTTAACAAAGCCATGGTATAGATAGCACAGCAGCGATAAACAATCCCATAGTGACATAGTCGATTGGTCATACCCCTTTGATTTGACAATTACAATTAGATTTTTCATCAAATTGTAATTGTCAAATCAAAGTAGTATTAATATTTTTACCTGTTAGTAACATGTCTGGACTTCACATGTCTTCGCCTGTATCCCCAACTGTTGTACACACGCGGGCAGAAGGGACATGGAAATGATGGATCTGAAATGTTAAATTCAAATTTAAAAGAAGGATACTTTTATCCAGCTAATGTACTAAGACTAATTCTTGGGTTATAGTTGCTTTATAGATAATCTTCTTCTTTACTAGATTTGCTGTTAGCAAGCTACAACAGCTGCTAACTGTTATGTAGCAGTTAGCAGCTGTTGCTAACTACTACATAACCAGAAATTAATGCTAAGAAACTGTTGAACATTATGACACCGGCAGGACTTGCACCTGATACTTTATGCACACCGAGCAGCCGATTTAACCAACCAGCTACGGTCCCCTCTTGCCAGGACCCTAAATTAGGATCCTATTAGGGTATAATTTGCTAAACATAGCTAAATTCTATCAAAATAATCAATATTAAGTACAAATCAACAAGCTCAAGCTCAATATCATTGATTTTCTGATTTCTGATGACCATAAAGGCCATTAGGAAATGACTTTTAAATCTAAAATATACTATTTATTTGTGTCTTTGATATCGGCAACATTTTAAACTTGAGGTCACACATGTCACAAATATAAAATTCTGTATGTGTACATCAAGATACCACCAAATTTTTTAAATAAACACTAATATTACCTTTACAATTCTGTGCCTCACTGGACACCAAATTCAGATTCTCCGTCTTAATACTCAATGACTCAATTCTTGTGCCACTCTGCAATACAGTTTCAACTTCTTTGTCGATTTCTATGATTTCATCACAATTGATCTTCTCGTTTAGACATGGTTGTGTGCTGGTCACTTCAATCTTATCCATACGGTCATTTAGGCATGTCCTTCTAGAACATTGTACCGAATTACGTTTCCTTTCTGTAGTATCTTCTAGTAAAGCTATGTCTGCGTCATTGGTGTTTTCTCCGGAATAGTCAGTGAGAGGAGATTCAATTGGTTCGATCTTGAGGATAATATTCTGTAAAAATGATTTTATAAGTATTAATTAATGCATTAACATTAACACAATTATGTTAGTATGTTATTAAAAATATTTGATATTTTTTTTCAAACTAAGATAAGTACCTGGAGACCGAGTCTCACTCCGTTTTTATATATAGAAAAAGCATAAGTCCATATCTTTTTAAACAGCCGGTATTTGACTTGAAAATCGCACGAGAATAGAAAAAAGTAATAGCTCTATTTAACAAGGCAAATGGTAATGAGCCAAAACTTCTTGGGTCTATGTGTGCCATAGCGAAGAGGCTCTGGGTACTATTCAGCAACCAACTTTATTCCTTGAGGATTACTTTGCTAAGCAGGTGCTCAGTGAGACAAATCTAATGGGTCTACAACTAATAGCTGCCTGTTCAATGACTGAGAAATGAATGAGAACTCAAGTAGGCCACTGCAGACACAATCTTGAGAAATGGGGTATATTAACAGACCAGGCCCAATGTGACTGCGGTGCTCCCCAACAAACGATGTCACATCTGCTGAATTGCCCTAATTGCCCTTATAGCTGCTCTTTGCACGATTTGTACGACGCTACAGAATGCGCAATTGGTGTGGCCACGCACTGGGCGGGAGTAATATAAGTTTGTAGTACCATTGATACGAAAGAAGAAGAATGCAAGACCAGCTTAAACTGGTATTGTATAGGTTGATTGGTAGCCATCAGAACACTTACAGATTGCTTTCCACTATCAGAAGAGATCCTATGAACATTTCCTATTTCAACAGGCACTATGCACTTCTTGCATTTATTGTTGTTTTCAGTCTTCTTGCGTTTTTTTGATTGAGCCGATGTTGACTTCTGAAAAATATAATTTGTTTATTAACTTTTTTCTTAATCTGTTAACATCCATTTTTAAGAGAAATTGCATTCTTTGACAGACATCCTTGGTGGATGCACATATAAGCAAGTGGGGGTGCATTTTAAAGGATGGCAGAGATTATAGAACCAGAATAAAATTGAATTGAATTATTATCAGTAAACAACCCCCTTATTACAATTGATTTCAATTGTAAGTGAATCAGATACATGTGTGAAAATTTGTACCAAGAATTTACATACAAATCCAATTTAATCACAATCAGCTTTAATTATAATAAGGGGGTGGGCTTTTAGATAATAATTCAATTCAATTCTATTCCAAATAAGATGCATACAAAATTTTATTTACATAGCAGGACAAACAATGACTTAATATTGCAGATAGTATACACATTACAATTGTATATAGTTCAGTGGATGCCTTTGCTATAAAAAGATGTGTAGTAGATCACCCACCATTTTATGTCACAAGATAGATGTGGACGAGAAAATTTAAAGGTAAACAAGAATCATGCTTCATGCTTAGTAAAATAAGTTATACTTAAACAATATAAATTTATTATTGTAAAATACACAAAATTAGTAAGTTAGTAATTATGTTGAAATCAATCTTAAAAGAACTTACATTTTGCTTCTTTTCTACTGAATCTTCCAGTATGGCAATGTCTGTATCATTGGTATTATCTCCAGAGCAATCGGTCAGCGGGGAGTCCATTGGTTCCAGTTTTGGCACAACATTCTATAAAAAGGATAAATAGGTACCAATGAATAAAAAGAAAATAAATAAACAGCTTTCACTAAAGAGTGCTTTTCATATATATTTTTTTTTAATTATTTTGCATAATGATGCCTTCCAAATGTCATAGCTACAATAACTTTGTGACGTCGCAATGCGCTCCCCACTGCAGACCCCTGTCTGTGGTCACCAGCCGGTGAAGTGTCTTACCAAACTTCGCTTCGCCAGAACTTCTGAGATATTGTTAATATTGGAAATTGTTAATAATAATAGCTTTGTCAATTTTCTATGTCTTTATTTATTCTGTCTACCCAAATGGTCATTAGAAGACCACTTTTTACAACTTAAAGCAACCTTTTAGCATATTTGCTTATCGTTGTAATAAGCTTAGTGGATATCTTATATTAGCAGTACATTGCATAACATAATTACAAGAAATATAACAATAAAACTTACATTGAGATTGTCATCAGGTATTCCTTGTACGGATGCACACTTTCTACACTTACTAGTACTTGTGTCTTCTTGTTCACTTTTCTTGCGTTTCTTTGGCACTGCACTACTTGAAGTTTTCTAAAAAAGATGTTAATACTTTAAGTTGTGCACAACACTAAACTTACAATATTCTGTAATGCTGGTGGTTGTCTCCTCAGCCAAATTAAAAAGAAATCACTGTAAAATTTACAATGAGAATGGTTCTACTCCTCCTCAATACTATTACACTGATTGGTGGACAACGGGTAAGAATTGATTGCCCATATATACCTGATACCTGACTGGTTGGTAGAACTATGGGAAGAAAATTTTACCCCTGGCTCTACTGTTAGTGCACAGGCAAAGCAGGGTATTAATGAGGAATTAAGGAGTAATTTAACGTTTTTGATACAAACTTTTAGCATCTGAATAGCTGCCAGTATCCTAATGATGCACACAAGCAATATTATATGCTTTGAGTAGAAAAAGAACCACAAAATTCAGTCAAAATGCGAAATACTGACAAAAATAATATTGCAGGTGTCAGGTAGCCAATGATAGATATATTTATGCAAGCAATAATGTTAAGGTTAACACCAAAAAAGAAAAGCTACTAAATTCAAATGCAACAAAAGGAAAATTAAATAAAAGCCTCCTCCTTTAAGGCAATTGGATAAAAAAAACCGGCCAAGTGCGAGTCAGACTCGCGCACCGAGGGTTCCGTACAAACCTGTAGGTATATAAGTAAAAGTTATGGTATTTTTATTGCTAAATGAAATTGTTTCCAAACTCCTCCGAAATGGCTGAACCAATTTGCATGAAATTTTGTGTGCATATCGGGTAGGTCTGAGAATCGGCCAAAATCTATTTTTTTATTTTTTTTTGTTAATCGCATAACAACGTTTGCTGGGTCAGCAAGTCTAATATATAAAATTCTCGTGTTGCGGTGTTTGTTTCCAAATTCCTCCGAAACGGCTGAACCGATTTGCATGAAATTTTGTGTGCATATCGGGTAGGTCTGAGAATCGGCCAACATCTGTTTTTTTTTTTTAATCGCTGAACAACGTTTGCTGGGTCAGCTAGTAAGTTTATGATTATTAAAAAAAATATATTATGTGATGTAACTAAAAATTTAAGATTTTCGGAATTTTTCCTATATGTGTACTTTATAACGTTGCTTCATGCCAAATTTCAAGATTCCAGGTCGTCTGGAAGTATCCTTTAGGTTTTGATTCCCTTGCGAGTAGTTGCGAGTTTCAAAATATGCGGCTTTAATTGCTGTATCTTTTGATTGCGTTGACGTAGAAGTTTGATTTTGTTACAGCTTAAAGATATTATAGACTTGAGTATTTGTTAAGAATTTCAATATAATACCACTACGCGTTCATGAGTAAAGGGGTAATAAGTTTAAAATTATTAAAAATATTTTTATTATATGATGTAACTAAAAATTTATGCTTTTCGCAATTTTTCCTTTATCAGTGTTATAAGACGTTGCCTCATACCAAATTTCAAGATTCTGAGTTCACGGGAAGTACCCTGTAGGTTTTGATTCCCTTGCGAGTGTCGAAAATTTGCGGCATAAACGGGAGTATCTTTTGATCGCGTTGACTTAGAAGTTTGATTTTTTCACAGCTCCAAGAGACCATAGACTTGAGTATTTGATATGAATTTCAGCTTGATACCTCCACGCGTTCCTGAGAAAAAAGGTCTTGACAGACAGACAGACAGACGGACAACAAAGTGATCCTATAAGGGTTCCGTTTTTACCTTTTGAGGTACGGAACCCTAAAAAGGCTATAGTAATATTTTTAATGAAATGTTCGTGTTAATAATTGTTGACATGCCAAAGAGAAAACACTTAGCTATAAGCTAAGAGACTGGCCTTTTTTTTAGACATGCCATGTGGGCTGGCTGTCTAGAAATAAGCTACTATTACAATACATTTAAAGATACTAACATCGTCATCGCGCGAAGCCTCACTGCCTGGAGACAAACCGCAGATTTTCAATGTTTCAGCCGTCTTCAACAACACTGGCAAAAACTCCTCAGTCACATTTACCTCTCCATTGTACATAAAAGTCAAAAGAGTCCGTAACGAGACCGTACTGATGTCATGAAGCACTATAATTGGATCCCTGTGGGGGTTTTGCTGCGAAAAAAACGTGTGGGCGTTAGACAAAACGTACACTTGCGGAAGCCATAAAAAGCAGTACAGAACAACCAACATTAAATTACCTGGAATATCGTCCTGAAAACTGAACTGTTTGCTGACAAAATCACCTTATGAGCCTTAAAACAGTGCCCTTCTGATACCAAAGTCACGTCGGACAACCCCTCGTCTTTAAACAACTCTTTCACATTACACAGTATGTTATTCTGATATCCGTTCCATTTTAAACTTATCTCTTGATTAGCCATAATTATCCAGTTATGTAAACATGAGGAAAACAAAAGCCTGTTTCACAAACAAATGAAAATTAACGAGAAAAATAATGTACGGTAAGCGACGCAAAATTCTCTTGAAAGAAAACAATAGTGAGTGAGTGATGAGTGATACGAGATACGAGTATACACTCGATACTTTTAATCGATACCAATTAATACTTATAGTCGGAATTTTAATTCGATTCCAGATTTGACATTAGCTACTGTCATTTTGTGAAATAATGATACCACATATAATAGTGTAGTGATGAACACAAAAATCGATAAACAATCAGTGTGTGTGCCATCATCCTTCATGATCACATTTTTTTAATTATTTCACACACAATTATAAAAGAAAAGTCTCAGATCGTTAATTAATCGTCAAAACTAAATTATCGGTTCAGAAATATTTAATTTCCTGATATACTTAGTTTACGAGAGTAAAATTATAAACGAGAAGAATCGATCTGGAAATATTCCATTTCCATATCGAATAATTTCGCAACGTCACTATTTAGTACTTGTCATAACGTTGCAACACTGAAATTGTCAAATCTGGAATCGAATTAAAATTCCGACTTTAAAGCTTTTCCCAGTGTCTTTTATTCTTAATTATTTTTTAATTTACATGATGGTAATTAATTTTGCTATTATTAAAACATAAATACTAGACTCAAAACCACAAAAAAACGGGGGCGCTGACTTTTTAAAATGTTGTCATTCAACCTTAAAGCCTCTTATTAAGCGTCTTTGCTACCATGCGTCAAGGAGTGCCTAGAGAACCGACTATTTTTCTAAGTATGTATTAAAAAGCTGGCTTTCAAAACATCAGTCATTAATTTAATATTGTTAACAAAATAAGCGTCTCTATCAAAGTAATAAGCATTGGCTAACAGAGGTTATCAATATGGTCAAAAATCGATATCGATATTTTTACATTCGTGGTATCATTATCATAACATCTCTACCACAGTGTTACCAGATTAAGTTCTAAATTCTGAAGAAAAAAAAGAATTTAAAATCATTGTTGTACATTTACAGTGAAATAACATTATTCATTACAGCCCAAAAGTGCTTAGCCGTTGCGTGCTTTTTGTGAAAAACAATAAGCTATTATCCACACTTACTAGTTAGTAGAAGTTTAACAAAGTGTTACAGAAACCTTGAAATAATTAAATAGACTAAAAAATATCAACTTGTGTGAGATCAAGGGACTCCAGGTGTAAACAATTCAAATAATAAAATAAAATGTCTATTTCACTATTTATCGATGATACATTACAGCCGATACCGCATCCATATGGATGCGGTATCAGCATCACGCGTTTCAGCGACGCGGCGACGACGTACGGTTTAGAAGCGTGTGTGATGCTGTGCTGCTGGTGCTCTTAGGGACCAAAGTGATAGGCTACGGCCTTCTGATATGTGTGTGCCGAACAGAATATAGGTAGTTCAGTTTTGGAACGACGTTCCTTATCGCGCGTTGCGAAAGGGGGCTAGACGGAAAAAATTGGGACGAAAAGTTGTAACGACACATTTCGTAGCAATTCTCGTAGTGGCGTAGGAATTACAGGCTATGTTACAGCTACGGTGCTACATCATCAGACACACAGAGAAAAATGCGTACGCCGCACGGCGTGAGTATTTTTCTGTGTCTGTCTCTCTCGCTTATAGAAAAAAAAAAGATAAAATAAACTAAAAAAATAAAACTAATAAGAAAAAAAAATATGACTAGTCCGTGCAGGCGTAGGTACACGATCGCTGTTCTAGTCAGATAACAGTTTATTAATGGCCCGGTATCGTGCGCATTAATCCACGATTGGATCTGCAGAACTTACTTAAACTATAAATCGGTGGACCTTAATCTATAGGACTTTGTAACGAAACCATAGCGCGATCTAACTCTATCCCAACGCCATCTATCGAGCGGCTTCGAAATTGATTGGTGTTACAGTACTAAATTAATCGAAAGGAACTTCGTTCCATGGATCCGGGTGTCCCTTGACACCTCAGTAGTTTTTTTTTAATCCCAGTTAGTAATATGGCAGCAAGAACAAGAACAATAGATTAATGACATTGTTTTTGCTCGGCATTGTTTTTGCTGTCAAATTAAACTCTGGGATTAAAAAAATGCACTTTAAGCTACCCTTTACCCGAGAGCCCTTTACTGAACTTACTCTTAGTCTTTGCTTAGGATTAGAACCAACTTTACCTGGTTCAATGTTTGATCGGGACTATTCGGGACAGAGAAATCGGAAACCGGAGTTCAGCGTTGAACTCAGGTCGGTGAAAGTGGACCTAGGAACAATGCTTAATTTTGCATTTTCAAAAATCAAAGACATCAACGCGTTTAGTGGTAACGCACAGTTTTAAAAGCTTTAACTTTTCTTTTGCGAATACTATTACAATATCCTTAATGGGTTTTGTAAGCTTTGCATTGTCGCCGAACTATTTAATAATATCTGTTAAAGTTTATCTGACCTTTAAATAACACTAATCTCTTTCTTGGTCATCAATAATAATATATTCGAAACGTCCAATCTATAACAATTTAGTTTTGATAAACAGATAAAATAACCTTCAATTATTTTAATCAATTAACAGTTGTAGAATGTAGGGGGAGTCTGGGCGACTTGAACCGCTTTTTTACGTAACACGTATTTTCTGTTAATTGAATTTAGGGATTCGATTATACATATTTGAGATACCTTACTTTATTAGGTACATTTATGTATAATTGTTTTTTTAAATATTACAACGCAGTTAGAAAAAAATTGAAAGGCTAGGGTATCCCCAATAAGCGGAACACTTGATGGGAGTAATTAAGGCAAAAAAAAAAAAAACAT
This sequence comes from Hypena proboscidalis, assembly GCA_905147285.1. Lineage (NCBI taxonomy): Eukaryota > Metazoa > Arthropoda > Insecta > Lepidoptera > Erebidae > Hypena > Hypena proboscidalis. The sequence goes on along the minus strand of LR990130.1, from coordinate 17,957,397 downwards.
TTTCAGCTAGAATCATAGTGTTTTATACTTATTTTGCACAAAGATTACTAACATTGTTTTTTCACTTCACTCCTAGTAAGTAAAAAGCATAAGAAAACGTTTTCCTAACATAATTATCCATCATGAATTAAAGCACCGCCTTTAGTTTCATATAAGGCAATTTGCAACTCCGTGTAAATTTTTGGAAGGTTTATATAGATATAGTATTAACTACTTACTTACATAAAAAAATTAAGTAATTAATACTGATAGAAAACACTTAAATAAAACGCCCACAAAGGAGCATAGGTAAAGTAAGGCCATTTTAATAGGTAACATTTGACAGTTGCATATGTAGTCATGTTTTCCGCCCCTACGCAGGTTCAACTTTACCGCTAACATAAATTTGAAATTTTGTTCCTTCCATAAAAACAAATAGCATTCATGAATTATTTCTATTATATCTTCATTATTTTAAGGAACCTACGTAGATTGAAAATCTTCTTGTTCTCATTTTATCTTTTGATACGGACAAAAAAGGTAGGTAGAAATGAAAATAAGCTTGTTGCATAATTTAATAGAAAATAATAATTATTAGAATCACAGAATTACATTTTTGTTAAAATAATTTATGTACAACACTATCCGCTTAAACAATCTAATAAGACAATAACGAAGTAGGAATCAACTCGAAAATATTTAGATAATAGATAACAAAACCACTTCAAACTAAGCCCTAAGGAAATAAATAACTGGGTCACGTCACAAACATAATTCCGAGCATTGCCCTGAAAATGGGCTTATCGCACCTAATCAAATAATCTAGCTATTGTGAAATATTTGTCTATTGTTTTAGATTAACGAAAATCAATAAACCATCAACCACTAATATTGATTCCTAATAAACAACTATAAAACTATTAATCAAACCATTCGTTGTTGTAACACGCTCCGACAATCACTGGAACAACGTAGACTGAAAAAAAAACGAAAAGAAAAAAAAATATTAAAAAACTATTTCGTGTCATTTTTTATACTAGTTGCGCCTGAATAAATATTAACATGTTTTGTTCAACGGTTATTATGACGCTAGTTATATTCGCTGCAATATTTTTTGAAATTATACAGTCACTCGATTTGTCCGGCTACAGAACTGATGCTGATATACTAGAAGACGCTCAATTAGAAACAGTAAGTACATTTAGTTTTTCTTTTACTCGACGCACATGTAGATAGTGAGTTTGCATTCTACGCAACCTGAAAATTCAATTATGCGTTCCAAGGTTTCTTTAGATTTCTAATCCATATACTTAGTTGTGCGTTATGTACAAGATATTGTTATAACTATAGAGGTTTATGGAAATCCATCGGTAGAAAAACACTTAGATAAACATGATTTTAAAAATTATTTACCGAAATCTGGTGTCCTAATACGAAATTAATCATAATATATTTTATCTGGTTTTGATTTTAGTGTTTATTAATAAAAAAATATGGGTACCCTTGCGAAATTCATCAAGTAGTCACAGAAGACAACTATGTACTTGAAATGCATCGAATACCGAACGGACATAACTCGCTTGCTAAACCTAGAGGAGTGGTGTTCCTTCAGCATGGACTCCTGTCTTCGTCTGCTGAGTGGGTGCTTATGAAACCTGGTAGAGGACTTGGTTAGTAAAATTATTATGCTAATGATATCATGAAGATGTTAATATTCAACCTTACGGTGTACTGAATACTGCCGTAAGGCCGAAAATTGTTGAGCAAACATTCTCACTTACGGCGTTTTTCTACTGGGAGTACTTGATCAATACGATTTGGAAAAGTATCTTCCACATTTAAGAAATCGTATCCCACTTCTGAATTTAAGACACGGGCCAAAAAAGTCGCCAGGAGATGTGAATTTCATTTCTGCGCGTCCACCATGCATAATACTAACTTCCGCTCGGCGCTCAAATGTTTGTTCGTACGGTATGTCGATGAAGATTAGACTCAGTGACGAGTGCCACAGATAGCAGGCACTGCGCAGCATAAAATACTTGCCATGCCCAATCCACAAATACCTGGAATTGGCCACGTGATGGCATCATTATTTATTGTTTTATAAATTATTGGCACGTCCATCAATAAAAGTTCGCCATCCCGTTAGCTTTTATGTTGTTTTCTAGACGGCTAATTATATTCCAATGCAATTTTCTTTAAGATCGATGCAGTCATTTACAGTAACTTTCGCATTTACTAGTAATAGGGCTTTTTAATTTGATCAAGCGGCTCAACCTATCCTACGTTTCAGCATACGTACTAGCAGACATCGGCTACGATGTCTGGATGGGCAACGCCAGAGGCAACACATACTCCCGGAACCACGTCTCCTTAAAGCCTTCATCATCATCGTTTTGGAAGTTCAGCTGGCACGAAATCGGCTACTACGATCTCCCAGCTATGATTGACTATGTTTTAGTCAATGCCGGGGTCTCCAAAGTGCAGTATGTAGCCTTTTCTCAAGGGTCTACGGTTTTCTGGGTAATGATGTCCACCAGGCCGGAATATAATGATAAAGTGGTGGCCATGCACGCGCTGGCACCTGTGGCTTATGTCGGGAATATAAGGAGCCCACTCATTAAAGCGATTGCACCTTTTACGAATTCACTCGAAGTAAGTATGATTTTTCTAGTATTGTCCCAAGTTAGACGCGTTTCTGGTTTACAAAACTACTTACAAAACTATCTTATATTATGAGCGTTGTAAGAACCCAAAAGTTTGTTGTTGTCGTAGGTACAGAATCGTAGTAGGTAGAAGAGATATTTTCGTTTAAATGTGGCTTCAATTCGGTTACAAAAAAAAACATTAACGGTAACCAATCACAGGATAAACTATTATACTAACCTTTTTCTTCTTATTATTTTTAGGTGATTTCTAAAATAATTGGAGCTAATGAAATGTTACCGAATGGTATCATCAATGACCTAGCGGGACAGAAGCTTTGTGTAGAAGAGGCGATCACACAGGCTCTGTGCACCAACCTCTTGTTCCTCATTTGTGGGTTCAATGAGGAGCAGCTGAACACGGTAAGTTATCAAAATGCCAGAGGTTCTTAGAAGTTCATAACGAAAAAAGATGTATCCTACTTAAGATAGGAACAAATGAATGAACGTGACGTCACGAAATGACGTATCATACAGTTGAGAAATTAAGGGGTTCTGGTAAGAGGCGACCGTAGCTGGATGGCTAAAGCGGCTGCCCGGTGTGCAGTAAGGTCGCAGGTTCAAATCCTGCCAATCCCATATCTTTTTCAACTGTTTCTTAGTATCATTTGCTAAGCATAGCTAAATGCTATAAAAATAATCAATTAGAAGGTAAAAGATACCCTGGAGCTGATAAAACATGCATAGGCTGAGCTAGATACCATTACCTTCGCTACTTCTTTTTTGGTTCTTCAAATTTATTGCTACTCCTTTGAGCAGTTCAGGCTTTAATTGAAGCAAAGGAATACTTAGGCAAATATATATCGTACCTAATAATATCTGCTTACCATTTATCAAGAGATTGTATCATTTCTAGACCATGTTGCCAGTAGTGTTGGGCCACACACCAGCAGGGGCCTCCACAAGACAATTCGTACATTTCGGCCAGCTTTACAAATCGGAGAAGTTCGTCCAATTCGACCACGGACTGGTCGGCAACAAGCGACGCTACGGGACATTTAAGCCGCCAGCCTATAACCTGCAAGCTATAAGGACTCCAGTGTTCCTTCACTATGCAGAGAACGACTGGTTATCAACACCAAAAGATGTTAAAAGATTAGCTGAAGAAATTCCATCAGCAATCGGTATTTACAAAGTGCCTCTCGAAAACTTCAATCATATGGATTTCGTGTTTGCTATTAATGCTACTGAATTAATTTACAACCGCTTGGTAAATATTATGACACAGTTTAATTAACAGAATTAACACAGACATGCACAGCACAGAATTATTACACAGAAATGTTATTGTTTTGTTACGAAATAGATAATTTTGTTATCTAATGGTTTATCATTCGACTTGATCACTTCACCTTGGCATCCTCAAGTACACCTGTGAAATATCAAATGTTGAGCAGTTTATTTTTTTCAGTACCTGATAATCTAAGGTAGTGATGGTCGTGAGGTAGATAATTAACCATCAATAATTATATCTTTTTCGGTAATCAGATTTACATTTAAACGAACATAAGGTATTCGAACCTAATTTGAAAGGTCTTTAGATAATTATAATGAAAAAATATTATCTACTAACTTTACTCGTATTAAATGAGAAAATATTACTTGAATTATGTTTATATTTTTTTTTACTTTACTGTATATTTTACTTACGTTACAATAATTAAGTTTCTTGTGTCAACCTAACTTTCTGCAACAAATAAAACTTGAATGAATATCTGGTAGGTTAGTAACCATTTCTTGTTATGTCAGTTCTTACGTGATTACAATACAACAGAGGTAACCAGGCAGGGTCTGAAAGGGTTCCTAAATGACGATGAAGCCAGAAATTATGATAACTATTTCAATCAAATTCCCCTTATTCCGTGTCTAGAAAATTTAATCTATAAGCTTGTTTTACTCTAGTTTGGCAATAAAAAAATATAGAATACACACATAACGAAGCAGCGATAGCCGAGTGGGAGACCGTAGGACTGCTAAGTCGAAGGTCTCGGGTTCGAACCCACGGCACACACCTCTTTCAATAAATCGTTAAGATTCATCTTTTCGAAGATACGTGTGTATCAAATTAATTATCGCTTGCTAACGGTGAAGGAAAACATCGTGAGGAAACCTGCATGCCTGAGAGTGCCTAAAAGTGCTCGAGGGTGTGTGAAGTCTACCAATCCGCTCTTTGCCAGCGTGGTGGACTATGGTCTAACCCTTCTCATCATGAGAAGAGGCATGAGTCCAGCAGTGGGACATGTATTAGATACAGTGTTGCTATAACACACATAACAAGGCTTGCATTTATCTCGTGGGGGTAGGCAGGGATATAGAGGTAGGCAATAAAGAATACCTAAGTTGTTACAATAAGAAAATGCCGCGCACCCATTCATTTGCCAGGTTGAAACTACTGAAAATATTACTCAGTAAAGAAATGAGAAATTACTTACTAATTCTTGTAATATTTAAAACCAAATTATAGCTTTGCTATGCTTTTTTTAGTTGAAAAATTAAGAATCCAGCAAGATTCGAACCTGCATCCCCTGGGTATACGCCCCAAGTGCTTTGCCAATTCAGCCATGGATTCGTATGCTGCTAGACTGGAAATTTATCAACTATTTTTGTGCCAACGTCATAGGTATATATATAGATAGCTAGACGAACCTTACTTGGTTTTAGCGCCACCTAAGCAATGAGTGATAATTGTGATAAGTCACTTAGTCACATATACTTACCAATATTGAATCGACGCTAGCCAAAGCTGTGGTCGAGCAATGAGGATCCGATCGACAGCTTTTAGCACTATGGTAGCTGGCCTCAATATCTATATCTTTTATCAAGCAATTTCTTTTTTTTGCCAGACCCATTTCACGACTCACGATCGCGGTAAATTTGTCTTGTACTGAAACAAATATTATTAATAACTGCTAAAGAAATGTACGAGGTTAATCAAATATAATATTAGTCCAATAATTGAATGGGATATATGGTATTATAAAAATACGGGTGGCTAGGTTGATAGTATTAAACACCATATGAATTAATCAGAAAAAGTTTCAGTGTACAAATTATACGAGAAGGTTTTTTATAATCTGTAACTTTTAATTAAATTTATTGATAGTGGAGACTCCCTCACTCCGTTTTGAGAACGACCCAGCTTAAATATACGAGCAACCATACAATTTATTCCTTTAATATATTACTAGACATAAATAACTAATACTTACCTTTCGTCAGTAACTTCAGAGGGTCTTCTTTCTTACATATTGATTCACTGACAGCCATATCAGTGTAGTCCGGTGTGTTAGATTTATGGAGAACTTGCAATAAAGATATATGACTGTAATCCTAAACAAACATAAGATTAGTAAGTGTTATCATACCTAAATCGATCGACATCGATCGATGCATACGACATTAAAAAGAGACAATAAGAGCGCATCACTACGATATTCAACGAATTTAGATATTATAATACCCTAATATCAAACGCGGCTGGTAAAAATTATTATTATTAGAAACTAAGAAATCATAACGGATGATATTGTCAATAAAAACATTTAAAGGTGTCTTGCTATTTTAACAACTGACCAGACAGGTAATTTTTAATTCGTCACCCTTGCACCCGTTTAGGAACTGTCGCAGGCGAGGATCGAGTGCTATCTCCCGGCTATAATATTATAATCGATTGCTTTTATGGAAGTTGGTTACCTTGTTTTGACAATTTTTCATAGTAATGATCATTTCTGAATCAATTGGTACTGCATTAGACTCATTTTCTTTGCTATCATTGCCCTTAGATGGTTCTGACGAAGGTTTTGTATCTTCTTTGATGGCATTCTTTACAAAAGGGTTAGAAAATCCAAATTTCCACCAGGAATTTTGGTACATATTTTGTAATTCATTTTTTAGGTAACCATTTTGTCTTTTTAAATCATAGATTTCTTTCTCTTGTTCTGTGCATTTATCCTCGAGGGTATCCAACTTTACAATAAAACTGTTTTTGTAGTTGACGTTGCTGCATTGAGTTCCGGCATCAACTATTTCAAGTGTAGTGAAGGTGTGTCTACACACTTTTCTACTAACTGACATGGTTGATGTGCACGTGGACTTACTATTAACTTTATTTAAATTCTGTATCACTGTCCCTTTGCTGTCTGGATTGTCACTTGAAGAATTTGATAGACAAGTATTTTTTTCATCTTTACCATCTTTGTAATCATAAGATTTAAGATTGCTTGGAGTAGTTGCTTTTCTAATAAGTGATCTATTCACTGGACCATTATTGTTATGTAAAGCATTTAAATATCTAAGAAACCTAGCTTCTTGTACCATATTTGCTTGCCACAATTTCGCTACAGATCTCACACTATCTACGCTGCTGATTTCCGACTGTGATAACTCTTTATTCTTTGACATGTTAACATGAAATAGCTTTTCAACAATGATATTCCAAAAAAACTTTATGCTTTTTAATGCTTCTAGACATCTTTCACACGGCCAATTAGCAGTTTCAAACTCTTCCTGAAATTTCAAGCATTTATATTACACATTACATTACAAGTAATTTCACTATTCGCACTTTTCTTTTAGGAAATTATCTTGGTAAATTATTGTAAAAATATACATACATTATCAAAATATTTGTCATAATCGTCTTGGTTTTTAAAGCACTCTTTCATAGCGTGGCAGGACGTACAAATACTTTCAAGAACCACCTTTGATTTGCAATGTAGATGACAGCGTGGTGTCACCTGTGAAGAAAACTTGAGATTATTTGAGGAATAGTCCGTGGCTATTCCTCACTAGCCCCTTACTCTTCCCCGCGTCCACCTGCGTTTTATGATAGCCCCCTGCTTTTGTCTTGTCACTCCCAAACTTTGACACTTGGTACTAATAAAAAAAATATTCGCGCGCGCATATTTGTATGTAGTTTGCTTGGTACCCACGCTCCCTCCCCTTGCCCCCCCCTCCCCTCTTTTCACCGCTAATGTTGCCTGTATGACGGTGATAGAGCTTTTGTGAACAAATTCGATGGAAGAAGAACCACCGTCTCTCTTTTAACCTGCTACCAAATAATAGTGATTGGAAGTGAGATAAGGTCCTGAAACTGCCACATGAGAGATAATATCGATAAACTAATATGCTTAAACCTTTTTTATGAGTCATTCTAGCTACTGATAAACATCGCATGATAATCCGTGCAGTAGCTTTTAAAATCGCGAGCAGAAAGGTAGCTTTTTTTATAGTTATAATTTGTAGTGATCAGACTTAGTGCCCAAGAGGAGCTCGAGGCTAAGTCGAAGCCGCGTGGATCTATCGATCTTACAGGTCAAGCAATGCCAATCGCGGTCAACCGTGAATCGGTGACCATCTTAACATAAAGAGTAAAGCTGACGGTCTAGCACGGCAGTCGTTACGGATAGTCAGATGCCAGACAGTCTGACAACTAGTCTAATAATCTAACAATGAATACTGGGTTTTGGAGCTCTGATGGCGTCGCTTCACGTTAAATACTTGACTTGCTCCACGACTTGACATATGAATATTATTAATTTTATTTGGCTGTTTTTAGTTGTTAAATTGGACTTTATCTGTTTCTATCAAATTTTTCCTTATTTATTTTCACATTTGACATAATATAATGTTATAATTTTATTATTGTAATTGAATTGAATTTATTTTATATCATAATAGTAGATTTTATTGGTTGTTTTTAATTAAGTTGCATGATTTTATATTTTTAAATGTTTTAAATATTCCACACAATGTAAAAATTGTTATGAATAAATAAATAATAATAATATGGTGAAATACCGCACCGCGTACCGCTCGACACCCCAAGCCGCTCACGATGTTGCGCCCTGTCGCCTGAATGGCTTTGCATTGGGTGAACGATTGGGGGGCCCATGATAGTGAGTTGGCGAGTTACCACCTGCTTATTTTTCCGTGTAATTTACATGTGTTATTAGGGCAGGCGACATAGTTCATCCATAGTACCAGTTTTGATTTCATTAGCCATGCACCACAATAGATCCGATTATTTAGTTTCCATTTTTCTGCAATAGTTCTACACGAACCGGGGACTGTCCTTGGGTGCATTTATATAGTGTAAACAGGGATAGTCGTCGGTTTGTGTCCCATTTCACATTTAGATTAAAATGTTTATCGGGCTTCTGCGCAGTTGGCTTCGGCCCACGCATGCCTTCCAAAGTACCGGGACTCCATAGTCCCGTGTTATGGGAACATAAACAACATAATAATAATAATGATATTCAGCTAAATCTGTTAGACAAGAAGCCGATCCCATGTAATTGTGAACAGGCTCGTCTAATTGAGGCTTAGTAACCTATACTTTGTCCATTCCTTTATTTTCTTTTTGACAGATCACGCCTATGAATTACCGTTTTTTTTGTCAGATTAATGTACTACAATAATAATGTACTTTATTGACAAGCGGCACTTTTTAGGGAAGTTCACTGTTTGTAACAAACAACCACAGACTATAAATCAAATCGTGAAATGAAATAAATCGATCATTATGAAAAAGAATAATTTGACTTTTATTTGTGTTTTGTCTGTATTTTTATAAAAAAAGAATATAATAATAGTATCATGATTCCATGAATAATTATTTGCAAGAAATCAAGTCGAAATCTTGGAATTAAAAATGAAAATGTAAACAAAGGTAACTAGGAAGTCGTCATAGACTAAGTATGTGACATTATTATTATATTATTATTTTGTATATTTATTTCATCTAATAAAAACTACTAATAAACGAATAATTAATTATGAACTAAAACCATTTCGATGTAATTAATCGATTGAAAGTTCTTCGTAGACAACATCGATTATGATTTCAAATCGAATCAGTAACGTGTGAAGGCATCCCTAAATGTAATCTGTCAAAAAGAAAATAAAGAAGTGGACAGAGTATAGCAGAGCACACACTTACCTTTGCTTTGCTTTGGCACGTCATTTTCTTTATCATATAAATTAATGTACGTGTAGGTATCACACAAGTAGGCATATCACTCTTAATCCATTCCTTTAGATAGTGGAACCTTCTTTCACCAACATGGCTCCAGGCTCTCAGGTCACTGCAAGAGTCGTATGATTTGATTTTTCCCTCGTTTCGGGAAAACAGTTCTATTCTATGTGAGGGACAATAATTGTAAAAGACGTTCATTTAAAAACACGGCATATCTTTAATACCATATTTTCCTGCAATTTTTCAACGAATATATTCATGTTGACGCTAAATTTTGAAAACGAAAGTCATGTTGAGTGACAAACAATGTTACAAGGACCAATATAATAATGAGCATGACTGGCCCATAGTAAGAAGTTTCTATGTTAATCATATGTATCGGTTAAGTTTTATTAAGTCACTGTTTTACTGGTGGTAGAGCTCTTGTGAATGAGCTCGAGGGCGGCAGCACCACCGCTTCCATTACTTTGTGCCGGTTTGGGGGTGAGATCAGGCCCTGAAATTACTGGCACATGAGGCATAACACCGTAGTCCTCAGCTGCAGCGACGCATCTATAATCTGCTTTTGTGGATTGATGTCCATGGGCTGTACTCCACTTACCATCAGGTGGACTACACCTTCGTTCGCTGTGGGCGTAGTCAACGTTTCGCCCAGGAAAATCGGCTGTCTATGCCCGTGTGCAGTATGAAGTATTTTATCCGTAATCTAAACGCGTTTTCTTGTCGTCCTTGTTGCCATTTTGCGGATGAGATAAAATGCCACAAAGTTCGTAAAATTATAATTGTAATACTAATTAACACTACCAACTGTCTCGATGGTCTAGAGGTTAGCGTATGCGCCTCTCACAGCAAGGTTTTAGATACAATTCCCGGGTCGGGCAAAGTGTTATTTGTGAACTTCCAAAGGAATTGTTCCCGGTGCATGGCGATAGGCTTACCGCCTATCCCATGGGACCTAAACATAACAGGCGAAGTGCGGGAGTGGTACACCTTTGCCGTACCCTTCTGGGTAATATAGGCGTGATGTTGTGTTATACTTATTAAACATTAATTGCTAAGAGTCAATCAGTGGACTGTCCGAATCAAAAATCTGAAATCAGAAACATTTATTTGTATAAACATAGGTGTATAGGTGGATCTTGTTTACAGTACAAAATAGTTTCACTATGTTTTACCCTCTAGGGTGTACAAATTTTTAACAAATAAAGTGAAAGAATACCTACAATCCTACAATAAATATTATAAAAGAGTACATGCATAGTTTATATTATTATTTTAAAATTTATCGTTATAAAAATCATTGATATTATAATATCCTTTATCAATTAGCATTCTCTTAAAATTAACCTTGAACAATTGTGTATTGAGATGCTTAATTTGCTCAGGTATATATAATATATATATATATATATATATATATATATACGATATTGTTGTATAAATATTTTTGGACCCATACACATTATACTTTTATGCATTGACTAAGTCTATGCTTTTATGGACCAATGTAGTCTTGGCTGGATGTAAACAAAGTTTATCATTGTTATGACGTCAGTTGCGAGTCACGTGACAGCCGAGGAAACAGAATGATGGAGATTGGTTTTAACAAATAACGCTACTTCAAAGATGTATAGTGACGGAAGTGATATAATGTTATTTTTAATGAACATCTGTCGACAGCTTTCTGTACCCTTTCCGAACATGGAACGAATACTAAGTTTTTCACTTCTAAAGGGAGCATCATTATTTGTTGAGTTGCCCCAGAAAATAATACCGTATCTAAGCTTGGATTCAATGAAACCATGGTATGCAGTAAGTAAGGTTCTAATGTTGACGCAAAGTGCATAAAACACACTACTGACCTTTTTAATCAGTGAGAATGGATTGACGTGTGGTAGATAAAGTGTATTTTTGATCTTCGGACATAGACTACATAAATGTACTCTATGTCTTCGGAAACTTGCCGAATGTCTGTGCCATAAGAGATAATGAATGACCAAATTTCGAATAAATACTCGTCACAGTAAACAAAGAAAAATCATTCAAAATTTGACATTCTACAAATGTCGTGACATTTAGTCTAGATTTCATTTGACACTTCAAAATATTTGATATTTTCGCTATACACATTTTGCCATAAGATAAAAAGTTAAACAAAATATTATAAATCGTATCGTTATGTATAAAATGGATGGCGATGAACAGTAGCATATATTTATTTACATGTATATGTTTGGAAAAATCTTACCTACGTAGAAACTGTTGGTATCAAGATGTCATTTATAACAAAGAGAGAGCGCGTATTCAACGAGTACGATCTTTTCGATCTCCCTGCGAGGAATGAGGGGAAACTGAAGGCATATGCTTCTTGCACGGATTCACGGGCTTGGTCCCATTTCTGTACGGACAAGTCCGAGCACTTGGTAGAGGTGATAAAGAGGAACAATGAGACGGTGAGGCCGAAGTACCTGCCAACTAATGTCATCGTCGACACTCTGATGGTGGCCAAGAATACGGAGATAGCACGCTTGAAGCATAGGATTCAGGAGTTTGAACAAATGCTGGCTGCGTATGATCAGCTCGATCTGTCCTGTGATCAGAAATGCGAGATAGCGAATGCTGTAAGTGTTAATATGCATATTTACTTAAGTCTGCTCCATATTTACATCCATAAATACACTGCCATATGGCTATAGTAAAATTATGAATAAGAATTAAGATATTAACTTGTTTTTATTTACAGCATGCAGCCATACGAGCAGCCAATAAAGAACTCGATGAGATGGTAAGTATTATTGTAAACCTACTTACTACACACTAGCTTCTTAGTGATAGAAATGTTTGAGTAACTTTGTTGGATGTTCTCGAGATAGCTGCGAAAATGCACTGTCTCAGGATTGGTACCTCACATTTTATGTATCAGTCTCGTTTTGGCGAGCTGCTTAACCGTACAGACCTACAATGAGCCTGAGCTACCGTGCAAAAATTGTAGACATAATGACTCTAGCAGTGCAGTAGAGCTTTTCCAAACGAGCTCATGCCACTCGTGTCAAGAATCATCTCATCTTTAACCTACCGTAGTACGGATCGCTCATAATAGTTAAGCTTGAAGTAAAGATTAGGGCCTGACATGACTGGGAGGCATTATTTAATTTCGTAGATATTCGGCTTAAAAGTGCATCTATGCCTATTTTGTTTGGGGTATGGTAACACTACATAACATTTCAAAATCAAGAAATAACTAACTATAATTTAATATCTTCATATTCTATAAATTGTGAAGGTTGCCTGGAAGAAATCGTTAAGCGATAAGGCCAGGCCACCCTTTGTGCATATATTGTCATTTAAACTAATGCACAAAAAAAGTTTTATTTATCTATATCTATACCTATATATATCTATAATATCAACAACGAGTTTGGTTATATATTGTTAAAAAGACAAAAGTCGTCATAATTAAGTAAATGAAACTGGTAAGCATGTAATGTATATTAAATAATACTATAACCATGATATAAAATGTTTTTTCAGTGCCTGGATCTGGATCTGTCCGGTTTCACGGAGGTAAATATTAACTCCTGTACTTATGTAGGTACAGGTAAATATCTCTATTCATATATAGGTATATTACTACTGTAGTAACTGAGTATTCAATTCTCTTGTAAAAGTGTTTTTCTTGAAGTTTCGTGCTAATTTTTACCTTTCGACCATTTTAACTTTTTACCAACGGGCCTGAAGCCTGAAGGTGTCGGCAGAACTCTATTTTAGTCACTTATCATTATGCAATATTGTATGGAAACGTCACGTGTATTACCAAAAACCGGCCAAATGCGTGTCATGACACGAACAGTAGGGTTCCTTAGTCAGCCGTTACAACATTTGGACTGAAAAGGGGTTTAATATCTGTATTGAATATTAACAACTTTATACAAGTCATTAGTCAGTATTTTGTGCAAAATTTTCCTAGTAACTACATTTTATATTTTGGATGTCAAGTTGGTCAGGAAACGTCTTTCTCGAGCGAAAATTTGATCTTTAAAGTTGCTAATCTCGCAAATCAAACCAACGCTTCATAATGAGCACATACACAATGTTGACGCGGACAGCTCAAATTAAAGATCTGGATGCAAAACTGAAATCTACTTTGGAGGAACTGAAATCATACAAGGAGCTGAATGACAATTTACTTAAGGAACGGGATGATATTGAATTGGAAATGAAAAACATGAATGATAATAATTTTAAACTTAAACGTGAACTAGCTGAGTTGCACAGCTTGTATTTAGATACCATAAATCAGAGAGATAAATTAGCTGAAGAAGTTTGCTCGTTTGGGCAGTGCAGTGACACACATCATGAGGCGTTGAGTCGCATTTGTGAATTAAAAGCAAGTTTACATGAAGCTAGAAAGTCTATTTCAATTTTAGAAGAAAATCAATTAGCGAGTAGTCAAAGTGCCACTCAGCACCTCTTTGATACTTTGGTAGGTTGCAACATTGATAGGTCTATGAATTTGAGCCATACACCACAGTTTTCTAGTCATAAGAGTGTCAAGAAATATTTTAGGGTTAGGAAATTGATTTTAAAAACTAAGAAATTGCTTTCAAGAAAGGAACTTGGCATTAAGTGTCATAATTTAAGAAAAGAAAGATTTAATTTAATTAGTACTATTAATAGGTTTGAGGAAAACATGATTGAGAGTAGGTATTTATATGATAGGGACACACAGGCCTTACAAAAAACATTATTGAATCTGGAAAGAGATCTGTCAAAAATGACTGATATGTACAATGATTGTCAGCAATTAATTAGAACACAGGAAGTAGAGTTAGATGCTTTAAATAAGTTAGGCAATTACAATGAAGATAGGTTACAGTCTCTTACTAATAAATATGAATGTGCGGGGCCAGAACTTACTCACCACAGCTCTGAGACAAACCAGAAAGAAAATCAGTTGGGCTCTCAAAACACCTTGTGCAAACAATCTCCAAATACTTGTCATTCCTCTGACACTAAGAAGGAAAATAAAGTTATAATAATTTCTGATAAGTTAGGTATAGGTTTTGGAAATTTATTAAGTAATTACACAAATCAGCCACTTGTTAATTTGTGTTCAACAGGGGCTAAATTCAATAATTTAATATATAAATTAAACAATACTTCCCTCGACCAAAACTCCACTGTGATCATGCTGTATGGTGACAGTTTGTCAGTTACTCGGAAAGATGTTTTAAATCTAGTAGAAGTCATGATGTCACTGAACACAAAGTTATGTTGTAGATTTATTATTTGTGCACTACCATATTCAGAAACGTTAACTGAAAGACAGAACAAACAAATTTATAATTTAAATATGCTATTATATAATAGTACACATCGTCACAGCGACTTTCTATTTCTAGACACTAATATGTTTATTAGTAATTATTATTTAACAGAAGATAATTCATATCTGCCACCATATTACAAAAGACAACTTGCTAAATTGTTAGCATTTAATATTCATAGGGACACAGGTACCAATAGGGTAACCAAGAATATGTTTAGTGTTTTAAGGACAGAATGTAGTTTAAGCACATCCAATAATT
This sequence comes from Hypena proboscidalis, assembly GCA_905147285.1. Classification (NCBI taxonomy): domain Eukaryota; kingdom Metazoa; phylum Arthropoda; class Insecta; order Lepidoptera; family Erebidae; genus Hypena; species Hypena proboscidalis. Next base: position 17,942,149 of record LR990130.1, on the reverse strand, counting down.
TAAACTTTTAAGCAAGACAAGGGATAGGCAGTCTAGACAGGCATATAGTCTAACTGTAGTGCACCAGAACATCCAGGGCCTTTCCCGCAAAGAATTTGAATTAGATTTATTTCTAGAAAAACACAATGTTCAAGTCATGTGTATAACTGAGCATTGGCTTAAAAAACATCAATTGGTATATAATAATGAGCACTATACTATTATGAGTGCGTTTGTAAGAGAGAAAGCCATTCACGGTGGATCATTAATTTTTGTCCATAACAATGTTAAATGTAAGTCTCGAAAAGATGTAATGGATCTCTCTATCGAGCGCACTGCAGAATTGTCCTGTGTGGAGCTTGATCAATATATTATAGTATGCGTATATAGGCCACCTCTTAGTGATTATAATGTCTTTGAAAATACAATGGAAAATGTTTTGAAAAAGTTTAGTTTTACTAACAAGTATGTTGTAGTGTGCGGTGATTTTAATATTAATTTACTTGAGCAGTCAGTCATTTGCACTAGACTAATAAGCTTATTTAAGTCATTCGATTTAGTTCATCTTTTTTCAGAGCCGACGAGAATCACCTCCCACTCAGCAACTTGTCTGGATAACATATTTTGTAATAGTCAACATCTGAGTAAAGTTTTAATAAATGATCTTAAATCAGATCACTGTGGACAGAAAGTGTTATTTCCTGCTTTAAGGACAACAAGTTTAAGTAAATTTACATGTACACCAATTACAAAGGAACGTATTAATACATTTAAAGTAAATATTGCTTCCAAGGTTTCTAATCTCAATAGCTATGGTGATCCGGACGACCTTTACAATTCATTATTTGGTGTTATAAAAACAGAATATAACAATACATTTAAAACTAAGACATTTACAAAAAGTTCTCAACTGAAATTCTGTGACTGGGCGACACCTGGCATTTATAAAAGTAGAAACAGGCTTTATGAATTGTATGGTATGAAGCAATTTAATTTTGATCCAATATTTATAGAATATGTCAGAAATTATTCAATGTTTTTTAAAAAGGTATGTTGTTTTGCTAAGTCTTTATGTTTAAGTCGAAAAATTAAAAATTCTGAAAACAAAATTAAAGCTACTTGGAATGTCATCAACAGTGAAACAGGACGGAAAAAGATGAGTGAAAACAAGGTTGAATTAAAAATTGATAATAAACTAGTTATAAATAACGTTGAAGTTGCTGAAATGTTTAATGATTTCTTTGTCAAAATTTCTATTAATATAACTAGTTCGTTAAATTCCAACCCAATTACAGCAGAATCGTTAGTAAGAAGTCGTGTGGATGAGTGTGTAACCCAATTTAGTTTTTCAAATATTAACCCTAATGACATAATCAAAGCATTCAAATCCCTGAATTCAAAAAACACTAGGGATTTATGGGGAATATCTGTTAATTTAGTAGAAACTATAATTATGGACATAGCACCACATTTGGCCATAGTATTTAATGAATGTGTCAATATAGGAGTTTTTCCAAACTTAATGAAACATTCTAAAGTCATACCTTTATTTAAAGAAGGGCCCAGAACTGACCCTTCCAATTTTAGACCAATTTCTATTTTACCGGCTATTAGTAAAATATTTGAGAAAATTATATTGCAACAATTAAGTAGTCATTTTTATATAAATAAATTATTTCACAATGAACAGTATGGGTTCACTAAGGGTCGTTCCACGATAGATGCTGGTGCGACTCTTTTGCAACATGTTTATAGTGCCTGGGAAACCTCGCGGGATGCTGTTGGTGTATTCTGCGATCTTTCTAAAGCTTTCGATTGTGTAGAGCACCACACGCTCTTGCATAAGCTCAGGCATTATGGTATGAGGGATTCTGCCCTTGATCTGATCACCTCTTACTTGAATGATAGAACCCAGCAGGTTGAAGTCAATGGATCAAGGTCTACCGGATCAAAAATCACAATGGGCGTGCCACAAGGGTCTATCCTTGGCCCCTTTCTGTTTTTGGTTTATATAAACGACTTACCATACCATGTGCAGGGTTTGTGCGACATAGTACTATTTGCCGATGACACATCGCTTATTTTTAAAGTAGATCGCAAAGAAAAAGATTTAAATGAGGTTAATGGTGCACTCGCTCAAGTCCTGGACTGGTTTACAACTAATAATTTACTTCTAAATTCGAAAAAAACTAAAGTAATTAGGTTCACAATGCCAAATGTTAAAAAAGTAAGCACTAATGTAATTTTAAATAATGAAACTATTAGCCTCGTAGATTCAACAAAATTTTTAGGTATAACATTAGACTCAAAACTACAGTGGGGCGCCCATATATCGTGTCTCACGGGGAAACTCAGCTCAGCAGCTTTCGCGGTTTGGAAAGTACGACAGCTGACTGACATTGACACAGCAAGGCTTGTTTATTTTAGTTATTTCCACAGTGTCATGTCCTATGGAATCCTACTTTGGGGCAAGGCAGCTGACATTGAAACCATCTTCATTATTCAAAAGCGTGCGGTACGTGCTATATATAACCTAGGAGCTAGAGTTTCGCTTAGAGAACGATTCAAAGAAATAAACATACTTACTATAGCATCACAATATATATTTGAAAATATTATGTTTGTTAGAAAACAAATACATACTTACACAAGGAACAGTGATATTCACAGTATTAACACAAGAAATAAACATAAATTAGTTGGCCAGTACCATCGTTTACACAAGGTCCATAATTCATTTGTAGGACTTGGTGTTCAATTTTATAATAAGATACCAGCGAAAATTCTAAATCTTCCTACGCATAAATTTAAATCTGCAGTCAAACAACACCTTCTTCAAAGGGCTTACTACAATGTCAATGAGTATATAAACGATAAAAAACCTTGGAAGCAAGTTAGTAGCTCTACACAGGATTAGGATTTTGCTGGTAAAGAATTGTGAATAACTTTATAATTTTTCGGAATTCGTTTGTGTTCTAGAATAATTATAAACAAAATATTTATTGTTTTAACCATTATTTAATTATGAATTTAATATGTTACAATGTATGACGATTCTAAGTGCTTGTTAAAGTCTAAAGAATAAAGATATTTTCATTTCATTTCATTTCATTTCAATCAATCGCTTAATAGAAAAACTGTCCTAGAAACCCCTTATTATTTTCAAAAGACCTATCTAAAAATACACCGTACAATAGGGAAGGAAAATTAAAAAAAACTGCGCCACTTTGCATGTAGAATTTCCATTAAAAATATTTTTTTTTCAATTTCATCCTTTCACTTTCCACATAGGTTAAATACATATTCGTTCATAATTTCTCATTTCTAGCACTAATATAACGTGGCGAAACTATATATAATATGCGCCTTATTTAGATTAGGTACAGTGGGCCAACGAGATAGGTGTGCAGGGCAAAAATTTCGAAGTCATCGTAAAGACTTACTACACCAGTTATGGATAAGTGAGTTACATATCTAAATAGTAGCTTTATTACACTTTTTTAATATGTAATTCACACATGCATATCTCTTGCAGTCAGTTTTCACTATGGCGGAGAAGATTTTGCCCTGCATACCTAATTGCTTGGCCCTCTGTACACAACTTTGTTGCTTGTCTATAGCTTGTAACTTTTGCCAGAAGCTCCATCTTACTTTGCACAAACAGTGTACAAATTTTAAATGTATCAAGGTTTCAATTTGCACACAACGATTTAGCGACGAGCGTGTAGACGGCAAAACAACCCGTTTGCACAAACTGATACTGCAAGTAAGATTGACACTCCATGTAGCGGGATTAAGGTTTGCACTTGCACAAACAACATGGAGCGAAAGTCAGTTCGTATGAAAAATACCTAACGATCGACGTTGAAGTATATTTAATTACGCTGAAACATGGCCTAGACTTAGCAAAACCTCTTTTTTAAATTAATGTTTTTTTTTCAGGGTCTCGATTCTGAAGCATTTGAGGTTAGTAAGAGCTAATGGACTGCACTTATGTTATTATTATCCTTATAAATAATATCTCTCATATATATAAACGCTACGCTTTGCTCAACATCGGTCAAATTTATTTAATTTTATTTTCATAATATTTTTCCTTTTCAGACGGGTAAATCCAGAGGCGACGGTGATGAGGTATGTCAATGTACATGTTATAATATCATATCTATACATATAACGGTTAGCTCTTTATCCGCACATACAATTCAAGCCTTATTTGTTTATCAATTCTATGAAGGTAAATAATAATATCTGTGTTCAATTAACCAGTGCCTTGCCTACCAATTTAAATTAGTGTTGTGTATGAAAATGTACTTGTATCCTCCTCTTTTTCCTGTTGTGGAGGAACTAAGTCCAAATTAATACCTACTGTTGATTTGAATTACATACTCTTATTGGATTATTATTCTATTACATATAACTATTTAATGTGATTTTACAGTATCTGGTTCCACGATTTCAAAATCTTCTTCCTTAAACTTTTGCGAGTTTTTTTAAACTCGTTTGCCAACTATTCGAAGGCCTCTTGATCGATTTGAGAAAATTTTCTTTGAAAGAAATTCGTCGGAAAAATATATCGATCGACGTAGATGTGATAACACCCTTAGACTAAGAACTCACGACGTGGTTTTCGTCCGCGCCCACGTCCGGTTGCGGCTCCCGCAGGCTCCGTAGAATGCAGATTTTAATTTAAAAAACGAGAGATTTGTAATTTTTTTAAATATACTTCAAAAAAAAGAAGTTTTGTATTCAATCAGTATGACTAATTATGTAACTTTTTTACGTTCGCGATTTACTGGGCTAACTACTGCTCCGTTTTAAATACGGTTTTCAGTATTTTTATTTTTGTGTGTCACGGAATGTTTTAGTATATCATTTTAAGGATCTGATGAAAATCTTCGGAGGCAGGCAATGGAACTTTTCAAAAACGAACAGCTAATGAACCGTGTTAAGTGCAATCGCTCGTTCGTAGAATTCTGTAGTATATATTCGGTATTGCTAACCACTAAAAAGAAAAAAAGAAAATTATTCTAAAAAGAACACTCACACAAATCACACCCAGAGTAGAAATTAATATTAGTGGATGACAAATTACGCACGGTTTAATGATTTATTTTATTTTATGTTATTGGTAATGATTATTATGTTGTGATTATTATCTATAGTTTTATATACTGCAAAGCTTTCTTTTAATTATTTTTGTTTGATTGTGTGTATAAATGCTGTGGGTTATTGTTCACTTAAATACTAATATCATTATATCAATTTAACTCTTAAATCGTACTTATTTTGAACGTGTTGAACAGGATCAAGAAGTGAATCCAAAAACCGAAACCAAGGCTATCCAAATGGGAACCTCAATAACCTCCGAAGTAGGAACTAGTAAGGATTTTTTTCAATCAAAACTATAGTGGTTTCTTAAATTTTAGTCGACGTATTTTCCTTAAAACTATATTTTTTAGTTTTAGTCAATGGTATGACCAAAAATTAATGAACTTATAATATCGGACCCATTAGCAAAGCAAAGTCAGTAGGAAGAAAATATTTAAAATAGACATGACGAAACAAAAGTGAAGATTTAGTAATGTTTTATGTTTTTAATTTCAGATGCCAAAGATCCACGAATCGATGAAATGCAAGATGTTATTATCAGTAAAGACGCTAAATTAAACGCGATGAAAAATACAATAGCAGTACGATAAAAATCTAGATTATAGACATAATAATAATATCTCATTAGTTCCTAATATCAACATTCTCTCTTTGCAGGTCATGGAAAACGATGTTTGCGAACCATATTGCATCTATGCGCACATATACACGGCATTGGAAAAAATATTTGGGATACTTTGCCAAAATGAGAAGTACAGGCAATATTTAAATTTACTGGTTTGTAAAAGAACTTTGGCAATAAAGTACTTAACTGAATTATAGTAGTATACATTTGCACTACAATTATTTTATATAACTTTCGTTTTCCAGACTGCCGGCAAAGACATTCGTTGCATCAACGTGCAAGGAAAAATTCTTTTTAAACTAAAAGTCTTAGAAAAATTCTGCATTGCATTAATAGCTCCGTGTAACCGAGAATTTAACACACCCTCTGTCCCCCCCACGACTAATTATGACTGTGAATGTTATCGTGCTGAATTAACAACATGTATTGAAGCTAATTTTGCAATGACTTCAGCGGAAGCAACAGCACACACTAACATCGATTGCAAAAGAGCACATCTTGTTGCTGATATAATTCAAAACGACGAAATGAAAGAAATTCTTAGTAAAGATAGCTTTTTTGCTAAACAAGAAAAAGACTTATTAGATGATGGTTACATTGTACAAGACTACAACATAGAAACGAAAAATTTGTCTAGACTAAAAAAGCTTCAGGAGGACTATGACGATTTAATGAACTGTTACGAGACACTAAAGCATGAGAAAGAAGGCTTAGAGACACGTTGCAAAAACTATGAAGAACTTGAAAAAGAATTTGCAGATCTCAAATTACAAATTCAGGAATATAACTCGTTATGGAAGGAAAAAGAGCATTATCGTAAGCGGTCTGCTGATTTAGATCATTTAAAAGAGCAGTATTTTATACTTACCGATGAAACTGCAAATTTAGAAACACAATTAAAAGCTGAATCAGAAATTAATAAGATCAAAAGCAGAGCAATCGATGAAATACGAAACGAAAACCTTCATTTGGAAAAAAAGTTTAATGAAGCCCATATCACTTTCGACAAGGAAAAAAATTGTTTGTTATGTAGATTAAAAGAAGCTGATTGCAGAGTAATGTGTCAAGAACAACAGATAAAAAGTTTGAAAACGCAAATAGACAGACTTCTGGAACAAGACCAACAAACAGTATGTAGTTAGATTTTACCGGCCCCAGATGCTCAGCGAACAATGGACAGTTGAATGCTAACAGCGGACACTAACATCAAAGATTGTACGGCTAACAGTTTGCGATGTCTCCATACGCTTGGCGCGTGAGCTTGGTTACTACGGACGTCTCGGGTTTAAACCTAATCTTTATTCACATATACATATATATACTTTCCAACTCCAACTATATAGGTACTTCTGATTAAATTCGTTGCGGGTTCCAAGACAATTTTAACTCTCGCTGGGATTGCCCGTGTGTCATGCACGGTGCCTTTCAGTTGGTTACCGCTGTAGATCCTGGCGTCACAGGAGTCACACTGGTGGGCGTGTGGGTGGGATTATATCACGTAAATATATATATTGCCTTGTTGGCCTGTGTTGTGTTGTGTGATGTTATACACCTTGCACCCTTCTGAATATAGTCGTGATGTTATGTAATTCAATGCCTATTTAAAAAAGCTTAAGAAAAAAAGTAAAGAAAGAAAGATATGTTTTTGATTATATAAGTTATAAGTTTGTTTTTTATGAGGCGTTTAAGGTTGAATTTAAAATTAAAATAAGTCAATCTGAAACTAATAGCTACTAGGTCGACGTCCCGTTTGCTGTTCGCTATCCGGCGTTTGTGACCAACAGCCAGCTGTAGTCTAGAGGCACCATTAGGCGGTCTGATAAATTTTATTATTTTACAAGTTCCTCTCGCAATTTACCGTGAAATGCAGACAAGCTTATTAATTTTGAATTAGAAGCATTATAACTCTGGAAACATTTAATTATTATTTTTAATAATGTAACAACTAAGGACCACGCTCAATCACGAGAATATTTAAGTCTTTGGCATAGCGAAAGTAATGTTATTATATATTAGTAATGGCTATTTTACTAATAATATTGTTTCAGCTAAATCCACCGGAAGGTGAAAATAATTCAATAGCTCTAATAGATGAGGTCGAAACTTATAAGGCACAAATAAATAATTTAAAAGATGTACTATTCTGCAATGAAGAAGAAAAGCAAAATTTACAGCAACAATATCAAAATCAACTTCTATTAATAAATGAACTTAAAATGCAAGTAAATAATTGGAAAGGTAAAGAAAATAAAGCTGTATCTTTAATATAGGTGTACGATATTTAAATAAATATTGTTAAATTCAATTCAATTATAGATGCATATGAGAAAACCTTACAACGCAATGATTCTTTAGAGAGGTACACACAATTCCTATTTCAAGATGCAGAAGAAAAATCAAAAGCAGTAGAAAATTTATTAAATGTTATAGACAATAAATCACAAGAAATCAATAAATTAACCGATGAAACAGTAAAAAGTCAGACTGAAAATAGAGAATTACACCAGCAAATGAATGAGTTACGAAGTAATTTTAACAACAGTATAGAAACATTAAAAAATGAAAAGTTAGAGGCACAGAAATCCGTAAATTTGGCAAGAGAGGAAAGCCAAGAGTTGTTAGAAAAAATAAAGGATTATGATCAAGTAAAACACTTGAAAGCTAATGCAACTGAATCTTTGGAAGTTCTCATTGAAAATAAAAAACAACTCGAGAACTTATTAAAAGATGCGGTAGAAGAAAACAAAAGTCTAAAAGTTGACTTGCAGAATAGCTCAACTTTATTACAAGAAAACCAAAGATTACAAGAGGTTAAAAGTTATCTACAGAATGAAAATATACATTACAAAACTTCAATAGAACTTGTCCAAAAAGAAAATGAACAACTAAAACTTGAGCTAGATGATTTTGAAATGTTATCACAACAATTCAAAACCTTACAAGAGGTTCATAAAACCCTACTTAAAGAAAAAGAGAGCCTCGAGAATTTGCTACTCAATAAAAATCTTGAGCTAGACAACTTAAAGCAATCAATATATCTTACTAAACGAAAAAGTGAGGAATTAATAGATAAATTACAACAATTTGAAGATTGCAAACAAACTAACAATGTATTACTTTTGGAAAAAAATGGGCTTCAGAATGATCTCAAAAGTAAAGAAAAGGAGTTTAATAAATTATATGAGGATTTTAAAAAAAAGATAGAAGAAAATCAAAATCTGTATAAACAAATAAAGCATTTACAACACAATCAAATTGCCGCTACCAGTAGTATACAATCTTTACATGATGATAATTTGTCGACTCTCGCTTCATTGAGTGTGATGAAAAAAGAAAGTGCTGAGCTGGTTGATAAACTTAAACACTATGAAATGTTAGAAACTGAGTTCGAAAGATTAAAACGAACACATGAGCAAACAAAGCTGGAAAAGGAAAAATTACAAACTGAACTTAATATGAAATTAGCCGATTTAAAAAGAAAGGAAAGAGAAAATACAGAATTACATAGTCATAGTCAAAATTTGATTTCACACAACGAATCTTTAGAGAATGCTCTAATAAGTTCTAGAACTGAGGTAATATTATCCAATAAACATATTATTGATTTATTATTATATTAATATAGCTCGTTGTTCTAGCAGTATAATTTGTAAATTGCTCATAGTAAGTCTGGGTCTGGGTCTGGGTTTGATTCCCGACACCAGCAAAAGTGTAATTTCGATTTCAGGCTCACCCCCTATCCCATGGAAGCTAATCATAACAGGTGAAATGAGGATGTTGCACACTCCTGTTACACCCTTCTGGGTAATATTGGCGTTTTTTTTGTTTATGTTATACCAATATAAGCCAACCCAAATATTATTTTCAGCTTATTGTGAAGCCCATTGCCCCTGACCATTCACTAGAAGATATTCTGTTGGCAGTAGAAAATCTAAAACAAGAAAAGTTTGTAAATCAAAATAAGATTCGAGACTTACTTGATAAACTTGATAAAGCAGTAAGTTCAGCTAAAGCCTGCTATTACAAAACTATAAATTTCTTGTAATATTGAAGCAAATTTTAGTTTTTCTAAGCATTTGTTGCAGCATGAGTTCGAGCCTCACTGGAATCATAATTTTGCAACCGTAACATTGAATAAATCTCTTATGAATGTTTGTTAACTTTGTTTGAAAAATATTTCTACGTAAAAAGCAATTTCGTCCATCCTATATTTTTTATAGTTTAATATTAAAAATATTTTTGATACATAAAATATTTTTGCACCTTTAAGGCTAAATATCAAAGATTTTTTGTATCTTTTGCCATTTGTTTTCATGTCATTTACATTTTAGGAAAATATTATTTCGGATCTCAATGAAGATTTATTAGCTCGAGATGACAGGATAACTATATTGGAGAATCACATTAATGGCTTGAAAGACGAAATAAGAAAATTACACATAAATTTGGATGAAATGGTCGATACTGGTGAACAAATAACAAAATATAATTATCAAAAAATAGATTCAATAAGAAATATTGAAGCTCATCGTAAGTATGCTCTCTATATTTTTGTAACTATTATTATTTATCCACATTTTATATAATGTGCTTAATATTTTAGACTCAAAAGCAACACACAATATGAAACTAGGACTTGCCGAACTTAAACGAAATAATTCAATACTAGAAGATCAATTGTCGGCAAATAAAAGAAAATCAGAAGAATCATTACTCGATATCAGCAGATATAAATCACAAATAACTATATTAAAAAATGAGCGAGAGATTATTGTAACTGATATCAAACAATTAGAATTAGCAAGTGTAGGTGACAGTGTTTTAGGGCCTAAAAAATGTGAGGTTGAAGATATTCTTATGTCTCTAGCAAGAATAAAAAAATATCTGGATGCTCGAAATTCAAAAATATTGAAAGTGCAGACATCTTCCCAACTGCTTTTAAGTAAAGCTGATGAAGCCAAAAGACTCGTAGAAAAAGAAAAACAAAAAGTTATATCTGAAAAAGAAGACGCAATTAAAGATAGACAAAATATGGAGAACCAGTTGTTGGAACTAAAAGAAAAATTAGAAAAACAAATAGCAAATGATAAAATTGTAATGACAGATTTAGAGTCTACGATAGAAAATCAAAAGTTGATCATAGAAAGAATAAATAATTCGACTAAAGATTATATTTCAAAACTAAAGGAAGAAATGAAAAATCTTCAAGATCTATATCAGAATTCTGTGAAAGAAATAAATGAACTCCAAGGCAAATTACATACTCTTACTGAAGATCGAAATACTACGACGAACATGTTAAACAAAATCAAAGTGGAACTGGAAGGTAAAGCGGTTGAGATGTGTGATTTACAAAAGGAGTTACATGAAATAAAAAATAAACCGATTGCTAACACTGGCACTCAAACAAAAATTAAAACAATTTATCATGATGCAAGTACACAGATTGATAAAGAGTTAGTCCGTAATAATAAAGTACCAATAGAATATGAAAATGGTAATTCAAATAATAAGGAAAGTAAAGCAATAGAATTATTGAAAACGGAAAATTTGAATGTACCTGGATTCAATAAATTAATTCAACGTAAAAAACACCATGAACCACAAACGCATAAAGAGTCACGAAATAATGATGTACAAATATTAACGGCAAATGTTGAACCAACATTCGATTATGTTAAAAACATTTATAAGAACTATAAAGTAAAATGTCTTAGCCAAAGGAAATTGGAACATTATTCAATATCTAATTTCACCGATAGTGAAATAAACGAGGAGTGCATGGTTACTTTATCCCCTGAAAGTTTGGAAGAAAGAGGAGAATCGTATTCAAACACAAATCTTCTGAATCCAAATTTAATAGATATTTATAACAGACACTCAATGCATACTAACTCTTCTAAAGTAAATAATACCTCTGATAATACAACATTTAAAGACTATGGTGAATACAGTCCAGCCAATAATAATGTAAACACTACACATAAAGACAATGACTCTATAACAAGTCCTTCTTCGCGTAAAACGCCAGAAAAAGGTTTATTTGTAATTTATAAAGACAGTAAAGAAAGTTCAATCAACAAAAACCAAAACAGTGGTAAAAATTCAACAACCTATAGTCAAGCAGTAAACAATATAGATAATTTAGAAGACAATGAATTGTATTATAAAGAAGAAAATAAAGATGACAGTGAGAGTGATATGTTAATAAAGCAAAGGCTTGAAATTAGTGTGCCGCGAGTAGAAAAAGACAGCATTTCATTAGTGAATACATCAGATGGTGATAAAAATTCATTTAACTCTGATTTGGCACTATATTCCTCGTCTTATGATCGCACTCTATCAGATACAAAAATTTGTCATGACAGTAATAGTAAAGATTTTAAAAGTAGCACATCCTCTCTACCTATAAATTCCAATTTAGAACCAGATAAATATTTTAAATCTCAATCAACTTATATTGAAGCATCAATTGCTAATAGTGACAAGGTAGAGAACAAATATAACATATCTAATACAAATGACAAGGTGCTTAATGCCTTTGATAGAGTATCTAACCATAAACTGTCGCGAGTTGGGGCTAACGCTCTACTACTGAATATTGAAAATGGTGTTTTAGCCTCCGAAGATACGGTAGAAAAAAGGACGCACGCCTTTGGTAGGAAATATATAATCAATACGGTTCAAGGTGAAGTTGATCCTGATAATATTAATAATAGCAATTATTTACGCACAACCGTGCAAAGTGTAAAAAGTGATGAAACATTAAATTTGGTAAATATGAGTGCAGACAATGTGACGAGACAAACTGATTTAAACATCAAATCTAGTTATATTTTAAGGAATTCTAAATTGAGAAAATCAGGGAAAAAAGTTAAAAAAACATTTGCTGATCGCAGCATAATGGTACAGATGGATACACATACAGAGCATGAAAAAATTATTGAGTCTCTCACAAAACAATTAGAAAATATTGAAAGAGATTATAAAAAAAGGATTGAAGCAATCAAAGTCCAATATGATAGTAACATTAAGAATATAATCAACGAACACAATCAAGGTGTGAAGAGTATACAGGGATTGCATGAAGATTCGCTAAAAGACATTAAAACAATTCATGAAAATGAAGTCGAAAACCTACGGTCCATGAGTTTTGAAGCAATGCGTAAAGCCGAAAAGCTAGCAAAAGAAAATAAAGTTTTAAAGACCAAGGCGCATGATCGTGGGACTGTTTGTTTGGATGAGGTACGCTTTTACATTTAAAGTGGATTATGTAAGTACAGTCGGCTCATTATAGGTATATAGTTACAGACAAAATAGCCAGATATATAGTACCGCCTAAACTGATCAATGATATTAGTACAACCAAAGTCTTCATGTTATATTAATCACTTTCACATATATGAGTGCATTCAAAGTCTCTAAATAAAAGTAACAAACACAGCGCCAATGGTTTCCGCCAATCGCTATATTTATTGGGTACTTTTGATAGAACCATAGTCTGATAATTTCTACCGTAAATATACTCTTACCTGTCAAATCTAATTTCAAATAATGTCAAATTATTTTGGCTTCCGTATTTTTAAGCATTTCAAAAAGCCCTTTAAATACATAGGTAAAGAGTTCGTTTTCATTTATTGCTTCATATTTTTGAATACTTTTAAAGCGTTGAATCCATTGGCACTGTGTTTGTTAATATGATTTCGACACTTTGAGTACACTCATGTATTTGACAGTGTCCATGTTTAGATATATGTATTTGTGCAAGATGGGTGATTTATTTAATTAGAAGACTTTGTTGGACTGATATTATTATCATTAATCAGTTTAGGCGGTCTTATATATCTGGATATTTTGTCTGAGACTATAATATAGTCTCAGACAAAATATAAGGCTCCTTATATATTATATAAGGAGCCGACAATACTATTAACAAGTTCCTTTTATAGGTCCGATATTGTAGAATAGCTAGTACAAGAGTAGATTGCCATAGATATGTACTTCTTCTACTAATTTCTTCAATACATAAGACTTATTTGTACGAATACCATTGTGTTATAAACTGATTCGAAAAATTGTTGCTTGTTAACCATTTTATTGAATATATTTTTTTACATATAAGTTTATTAGTTAACTCCTTTTAATGACTTTCATATTTCCACAAAGGAACCAATAACAATTGCAACAATTGAGCAAAAAAGGCGTAGGAAATCTCGTGGAGATGCCAGGCTTTTGACAAAGACAATAGTGGAGGCTTTCAATGTTAAACCTAACGCCCGGGATCACGGTCTGTGCACCTGTTCCTTAGATGTAAATGTCTCCGATACTATTAGAAACATCTTTGAGCAAGTGGACGTCGAGCAAAACAAGCTAGCAGAAACTACTTACATGAAGCACATAATCAATAAAATGATTAATGGAAACGTCCAGGTTTGAAACTTTACTTCGTATAAGCCAGTGATTGCGTATTTACCATGATTAGGATTCGATACCCGCTCAAGACAAATCTATGTGTGCATAAACATGGAGGTTTGTCTGTGTCTGGGGGTTTATTTGTATAAGTATGTATTTACAATAAAAAGTATAATATAATATGAAATAGTATCAGTTATTCTAGTACCCGTAGTTTAGGACTAGATGACGTTGTGTTCAATTTGATATTTATTTATATAATTTTTTTTTTTAGTATAAACTCCAAATTTCTTACTACATATTACCTAGTAAATATTTTGACAAATTTATAGGCTTTAGATGCACATGAGTTGTCGTTTCTACATCTGAAAGTATGCCGCATATGGAAAGCCAAGCAAACCAAAGAGGAGGCTCTTCAAAAAAGGATAGACTCTTTGGAATCTGAACTAATAAACAAACAAAGGAATACGCAGGAACATTGTAAGTTTATTATTTTATTCTGTAGGTAAGCATAAACAGGTCAACTCGTCTTCAAAAACATTGAGTTCATGGGTTTTTACATGCAGTATGATTTTAATTGTTTTTTTATATTGGCCTGGTTTAACGCTCCTTCATGCTTGTACAGTCCATGGCTATAATAGATTTCACACACAGACCTGAGCAGGGGTGCACAATCTGATGATGCGTGTAGCCGGAACATTTGTAGGGATATTCAAACAACATTGTTTTGTCGAAGTTGCCGAACTAGACCGCAAGGTCGCGGAGGAGAGGCGTCGCCTGCAAGAGGTCCGCGAGGCAGTCTGTAGAACCACTTCACAGATCGCTCAAACAGTCAGTCCTGTCACTAAGCCAAGTTTCGTGCCGCCCCCACCACCACCTCCAACTGCTGCTGCTGCTGCGAAAGACTTCCTGGCGGGAGGGTAGGTCGTCGATCATCTCACTTATAAAAAAGTAAATAGTAAAATTTTAAAAAAAAACCAACGCAAAAAGTCTAAAGCAAATATTTAAAATTAATTCTATTCGTGCTCTATTTTTTACTATTTTATTGTTGTCAAAATTTAGCTGTACCCCGCCGCTTCATTTTACTACCATTTCGACTAGGAAACCTTATCGTGCTATCCATTTTCTTATATAATTATAAAAAAATACATAAAAGGTGTAACTCATTCCGATTTTGTTAGCTCTATTTAATTAATTTAATTAATTTAATTAAAAAAAAGAAGAAATAAACTTCGTTTTGTTTAAAATACGATGATGTATACCAAACATAACTAAGACCATAGCAAGGCCACAGTATAAATATGTACAAACAGTACGGAAACTGCCTACAAACGTGCGAAACGGCACGCACACATAAACATGCTCACCGACGAGACCCCAAAGCGGCACTCGCTACTGAGAGCACCGCAACAACCGCTTAGGGGTCTCGTCGGTGTGCATGTTTATGTGTGCGTGCCGTTTCGCACGTTTGTAGGCAGTTTCCGTACTGTTTGTACATATTTATACTGTGGCAAGGCTCTGGTTTTTTAATGAAAACGAGCTAAGATGATGACACACACAGACACAGATACATAAACAAACATTTAGGCCAAGCTTATATTGCATAGGGGGTTAAAGAAAAATCACTTACATCGTCCAATTAAGAAAACCATTTTGGCAGGCTCTTAAATTGAGTATGGATATTATGTATAGTTCATAGATATATCATATTACACCTGTAATAACTTAAATATTTCGTAACATATTAAATAATGATCGTGCCATGCCAGAGGTTATTACGAAGAACGATAAATATGTGTCTTTGTTTTGTCTAGATGTAATTGCAACAAAGCACCTGCTTACGTAGAACTGAATGCTCGAGGTTCAGCAGGAGATCTTTTTTCTACGCCTGGCCATAAACGACGCGCTGCCACTCGCACTGATGCGAACAGGGTGTGTATATATTATGCAATTTTTTTATTTATTTAAAGCAAAGTATATTGTTTTCCATACCATAAATTAACCAACAATTTCAATGTTTTTAAATGTATGTCATTCTTTCTTTTCTGAGCTAATTCCCAATAACCTACCTCAGGATAGGCGTCTTGTCTAACGGATATAGCTGTTTAGGCCCTATTTGCCAATATAATAGTGAGCATCGACGTTATCAAAAAAGTGATCTCAATGATATGTTTATTTTTACTTAATCTTTTTCCGCAGGGGGTCATTGCCAGACTGGACGTGGAAGAGCGCCGTGAGAAGAAACTATACAAAGACGAGCCCCCAACGCGTTTGCGTCGTTCGCACGACCGCCAAACGCGCTCTAAAATGTAAAAAACAAGCTATTACAGGGCCCTTGAGCGAGATTTACTCGACAAAAGTTTACGTATTAAATGCTCCATTAGGGATATATTGCTCTAGTGTCTAGTATTGGCAGTATGGAGCCTTTTTTCTGTTGTTGGTGCGATACGCAAACTTTGAAGTTGCTGTAAAACTCGCAAGGGATCCTTTTGATATCCTGTTGCGTGTCGATAGGATGTCAATTTTTATAACAAGGACTTGACTATACTATGCCAGGTATAGTGCTGATAGCGGTCATTGTCGCCCTCGTACCACTGTATACGTTTCTGTTACAATGTGTTGTCGCTTCCGATTGTCGCTTTGATGACAATGTTAGTTGTAGAAAGTGGTATTGTTTCTCTTTTCAATGTTGTTGGAGGAGCAGCTAGTGGTTGATTAGAATAAACAGTCGCTATCACCACTCTACCCGGCAGGTTCCATGAGCGATGTTTTCTCTCTTCTTGGAAAGGATCCATTTTTCGTACAAATCTGTTTCAATTGATTAGACAAGATTGTTGGGCAAACCTTTTGTATTGGCGTACACGGCGTCGGTATGAGTGGGTGATTTATAGTTAAATTTACCAAATATTTTTGTAACTTATATTTTGTTTTTATACATAATTTATATTCTATTTATCTCTGCGTGGTGTAAATTATTGTGTATTCAAATATACAATACATATGTTTTAAAATATTTCATTGTTTTCCTTATAAATAACGATATTACTAAAGTTATCCTTGATATCATAAAACTTGTTTCATCCAGAATAGGCTGGATTTGAGAAGTTGACTGCGGGAGGAGTGTATAGAGGATTCTCCGCAACATCGTATCCTTGTGCCTTGGATGCGTCATGAAATTTCTGGAATTCTCTCTTATCATGCAGATCCACTAATATCTTCCAGACGATTATCGTCAATATTCCAAGTAACAATACTAGACCTATAGATGTCCCCATGGCAACTGGAAAAAAAATCACGTGTTAAAAGTAGCTGGGCTTTGTACTATCGGGGCTACTACTTTTTAAGTGCAATTGTTTACAACATATTTTCTTTGTTAATATTGGTGTACTGTAAAGATTACTCTATCTATCTATCTATCTACTACCAGTAGGAACACGGGCAAAATTTTGTTCTTGCCAGGCAGTCTAGTGCAGTCTATAAGATGTGTTATTCCCAGATTTTCGATTGGAGCTACCACTTACAATGATTAAATACATTTGTCGCCGAAAAAAAAATATTGTAACAAGGTTTCAAAATGTGTACTCACTAAATAAATCAGCTTTTGGCGGTGACTCCACTTCGTTCTGTATCCCCAATTCGATATTATCGCCGATGTATCGATACTTAAAGCTAATAATACTGCTATTCTCCAGTTGCTTATGGCACAAAATGGCGGAATACCATTCGATGCCGTTAAACTGAGTTCTGTTCAAGAATGTCAATATAGTATTTTGCGGATCATATTTTTTATCACAGACATCCTTTTCGTTTAGGATGTTGCACTCGACGTAGTCCTCCAATTCTTTGCAACGTTCACAGTCGTCGCAAACATCACAGAAACTACCGGAATATGTTTCGTTTGTTCCTGAAATGCTGCCGCACTTGCACGAGCCACATTCGCATATGCCATTACCAGAGCATAGCTGAAACAAACATTTTATATTACTTTCCACTAGATACTTTCACACTAAATCAATAAGCAGTCTTTGTCCTTCTATAAACCCAATTTCGTCAAAATCGGTTTAAGGATTCAGCTGTGATAACGTTAAACAAAGGCTCTTGAGTGAAAATTAAATTAACTTTTAAACTATCGCGTTGCATGATTATTATTATAATTTTGACGGGAATTAACGCGAAACATGCATATTATTTATTGAAATTTGAAGATAAATAATAATTTGCTGCGAATAACCCGATTTTACTTGTTTGGAGTAGGGTGCGACGCATTTCTTGTCAGAAGTAGTGCAGCTACAGTCTTCATGTGTCCAATCTTTGTAGCACTGGCACCGTCCCAAATGGCACTTTCCGTTGCCAGAACACAGTTGTGAGTTGACCCGTGGACAAGAATTGAGATCGTCGAATTGGCAAAACTGACCGGAGAAGTCTTTCTTACAATCACATGTGCCGCATCTAAAATTATAGGTATAGTAGTATAACGAAGGTCATACAGAAAATCTATACATTCCCAGTACAAGAAGGTCTCGCGTTGTATAGAGTTCCCGTGCAATGCATGCAATGCAATACGTGCAAGCACTGTCTACACAGATGCATTACTGTTTTCCAGTTTGGTAGTAAGTTTAGGCCCTGAAGTAACAGGTAGGTATATGATGTTTAACGTCTTAATCCTGAGATGTAGCGCCGCAACAATCTACTTTTGTGGATGGTCATCAGCTGTAGTTATTACTTATTAGTCACCTGGTAACTTGACGGTCTTCCGCTATCGGTATATACTTAGCACTTATATATGTATACACAAATCGTCGTATACAAAAATCGTTTCTCATTTACCTGCATGTGCCTTTCCCACTGCATAACAGATGGTCATTAAGATTTAATTTGCATTTCTCCATGTCTTCTATGGTCTCTGCCGATGTTCCATTGCATTGGCATTGGTCACCATAGCTTTAAGAAAAAAACACATGCATACAATATACTGCATGAGGGCATGCCTATTATACATGCACTATTTTGTGGTGCAATGAACAATACAATATACAACTGTTTTATCATGAATCAAAATGTATTTAGCATTTTAATTTACCCGAATCCGATGGACGGCCTCAGTGACGCCAACTAGTTGGTTCAGCGCAGTTCTTTTTATTTTTTTATAAAATATAACATTTCAATTAACTTTTATACGATAATAATTAAACTTTAAGAGGTCATCACATTTTTTAAACATTGCTTTCTTAAGTCTGATAATTCGATTTTGTTAAGTTTGAAGTTATGTAGTGCCAGACAAATGATTATTAAAAAAAGAATAATAAGGTCGTAATTTTGTACATAGTTGATATTTACGGTCTAACCTAAACATCAGATCAAGTAAAATCTCTACCAAGTTTATAAAATTAATAAAAAGAACAATATAATAAAATATGTTCAAGACTGAACCGGACAATATTTGTGAATCAAGTCTAATTTTAATAATTAATTTCATGTTTACCTTCCCGGATTGCATATACAAATGCCACACTGAGAAACACCAACGCCATTACATTTAGGACTTAGAGGTGCGGTTGTTAGTTCACAGTCACATTTACAATCCACCTCTAATTCAATCGTAATATTATCTATAAAATTGACAGTTTTTACAACTACTTCATTGGTCAGGCCTGTAGAGGGACATTGTTGAATTGTAAGAGTGGCGTTTATTTCTACCGTCCTGTTTTCTGAGTTACTTTGGCAATTGGTGTATGGTTTTCCTTTGCAATTTTGGTCAAAAGTCACCTGGACATTCTCAGGTTCTCGCAGCACTTTGTAATATAACTCCACTCGCAAGGCTTGTTCCTGTTAAAATATGTATTATACAATTGTAACGTTAAATCAGCCTAATCCAGCTATATTATTGAGTGAGATCTAGATTTTTAGAGAGAAATTTAGATTTTCATGTTAAATCATGTTTTGGATGTATAAAATTTGCATCTGTGTGAACACACCAAAATAGATGCATAATTTACCCTCGGTAATTAAAATTATGCACTATTAATGAAAATATTAAACTGTAGACTTGGTTGACACAATGTTTTATGATGATAAAATCATTCGAATTAGGAGCGATAAAGTACTTTAAAAAAATCACAAATGTAGTTAGTATCTAAACGTGATATGAATAACAAAGATTATTTATATAATAGTAATATGATACTGTAGTATAGTCTATATAACTATAGTTCTATGTACATACTAATATTTAATTAAAAATTGTAATAATTTTTTCCCACAGACAAACAACGACAGTTGTTTTGTGGCACTCTGCTTAGTATTAGTTATACTGTATTTGTTAATAAAAAAAAAATAATATATATGATAACACTTACTATATAAGTTCTCTTAATAATTTCCACAGCATCACTCCTTCTCTCTAAGGAAGCATATCTGGCTCCTACAATGTGACTGGCCAGTCGCGTGTACTCAGTTGAAACAACAGTTTTTGCAGCAAATACAATAATGAAATTGCCTTCCGTAGCTACTTTATTTATTTGACTGACTGACGGATAGTCGAAAGTCAGAGCCATGGTTTCATTGTATAAGTCATTGTCTAAATGGCATTGCATATCGTTCGGTAGGATTGCTCCTACCGCCCTACCATCGCCAGCACTGTGGTAGGTGGAATCGGTGCACAGGACAATCATTCGCATAGCATTAGGCCTCCATTTCAAATCGTCCATACAAGTCATAGCTTGCATCAAGCCATCCAGCCCAGCTTCCGGCAAGTCGTAATTACCGCCGAATTCAATTTCGTTCATTTTAGCTTGGAATAGTGTCATATTATTTGTTAGTGGGAGATGATTGCGAAACGAATGTGACGTGTGAGGCGACCTACAAACAATAAAAGTAAGTTTTATAAAGAGCATATTAATCAGAACACATATTAATACAAAAACGACTATTTTTCATATTTTTGTACACAATCTTGGGTGAGAAAAACCATTATTCTACCGTCAAATAGTAATGTCTGTATTTTCAGAACTGAAAAGCCTTTAGATATTCAGGGTGTAAATCTCACCCCCAACCGGATTTCGGCAATTATGCCCAGAAATTAGTGCGAAAAGATGGAGATGAGAAAAGTCTTGTCTCAAATATCTTGAAACTTGACGCATAACATCGTAGTCCACAGAAGTAGCCGGCCTATAATCTGCTTAAGTGGATTGCGGGGACTATAGTTACCATAACCATCAAGTGGACTACACGCTGGTTCTCAACAAAGGTTGTACAAAGAATCATTTTGGAGATGGTCTAGAAATAGCAGACTCATAAAGGAAAAAAAATGGTTAAAATTTCATGTAGATACTTATAATTTCACATGGGCTTTCTTAGTTCATTCGCGTTTTCCTGAGTCTCCTATGACGTAAAAAACCATAATAAAATTACCAAATTTATAAATAAAAGGAAGTACCTAATATAAAACGAATACTTACTTTTTGTGTATATCAACAAAGGGAAACCCAGGCTTTTCCACGAAACTGCCAATTCCCAACTGTACATTATTAGTGTATGAATTCAATTGATGGTATATCTCCTGTGCTTGTTCTTGCAATGCCTCTTTATGGTCTTTCATGGTGTAAGAAATGTCCATCAAATAGTACACATCAAGGGGATAATCCTTCGCTGGTTCAAATTTGACTGTGAAGTTAGTTTTGTGCCCTGGGCGCGCCTTGATTCTCATTCGTTGAGGCCTCATCAGCACTGTTTCATTGAACGGATTGTCAATGATGAAGTTTGTTGCCGGCTTAGATACTTTTATGAAGTCCTTGGCGCACCATTTTGTGGTTGCATTTAAATCGTTTTGTGGTATGCACCTGCGGTCCATAGGCTTTTCCTAAAAACATTTACAATCTAAATTAATAAGTAATATAAAGCTAAAGGATTGGCTTGTTTGGAACTCGCTTATCTCGGGCACTAATGGTTAAATTGGAAAAACCTATAGGTTTAAGCAGATACGGTGGTACTTTTAGCAGGAAAACACATACTTGGGTATACACATACCAGAATATTACGTATTTTAGTTTATATGTAGAGCTGGACCTTGAAATTACTTTAGATACACATACCACTACTACTACTTAAGTTCAGATAGACACACTTTTAGTTATCATCCACAAGCCTGATCTATGCTTCATGTTCTTTTTTCTTAGACAATTAAACCAAAAGGACTAGTTATTATCAGGTGTCGTCCTCTGTCAAACGTAAAGAGCGCCGTTCTTGCACGCCATATACAACTAGTTGTCAAATCATTGCTGCTCGGCGCAATCACTTCCCCGTTCCCCAGCGAGTTTTGGCAGACTTATTTGCATATATATGTTGACCTTAATTTCTCTCCATATTGGTTAAGTTCTCTTTAATATTATTGACTTACTATCTTATTAAAACTATATTATTAACTAAGTGTATAAAAGGTTAACTTTATGAGGCGATCTTCATGCCGAATGTACTCGATTGGACGTGGCATCAACAACTCCTCTATTTTTCAAAATAGCTTCATCATTTAGTACGTAGCTTATACATAGAGGACGCGAAATCTTTTTTACGAAAAAACACAATCTAATTTCCAAACAAATTGATCATTGCGAACATGCAATATGTTTAACAAAAGTGTTCTTATTTTCTTTAAAAAAAATACCGATGGTAATGAATATTGAATCGACCCCGTTTATGTAACTGTTGTGAGATTAGGGCCTGTATATAATATGTATCGACGCAATCTATAATCTGCTTTTATGGATTGTTGATGTCCATGGCTCTTAGTACCACCACAGATGTACCACTTACCATCAGGTAGACTACACGCCTTTCGCAACATGCGTATAGTAAAGAAAGTTTGAAAGTTTAATAGGAACAGTTACTTACCTGTGCACACCAAATGCACTCATTTTCTGCTTTACTAATACATTCACCACATGTTGTCGCTTTACATTGATCGTCCGATTGACAAACTATATTAATAACACAAAAACTTAAAAGTAAAAATATAGTGCCACCCATAATTAATTAATATTCATTTAATTAATATTAATCCGTATAATACATCACAGAGTTAGTAATAAGCTAGAACTGATTTATAATTATTTTGCGCCTTTAATAGACATAAAAGATGACATCATTTTAGAATATTTAAGGCCGTTTATATACTATTCACAGGTTACTTCAATTTTAAGTTAAAATTTATCTTTACAAATTTGATATTTTTATACCCTAAAATCGACGCAGTATTGTACTCTTTTTATGCTGTCCCTCTGTAGATAGTATTTCCCAACGGTTATCTTTATTTATTAATATTGTTTGAAACTTTAATCTTAGTAGCATTGTTCATTTATTGGTGGAATTATTGTTTGACGAACTTTATAAATAAAAAATCGTTTTACTGAGCTCTACGTGTCGGGTAGTCTCTTGAAAGTTCTACTTGCTGTAAAATGCCGTAAAATCTGGCAATTTATGGAAAGAAGGACCTCATAATCCGACATCATTACGAATTAAAGTGACACTATTATTGCACTAATAATATTGGGGGTGCATGAAAGGAGCCTCCCCAAATGACGTACACACACAACGATTGCCTAAGTCCGGCGCACCCTGGGCAATTCGCGAGCTCTCCGAAGCGAATTGGCTAATCCTTTCACCACGATGGCAAGTCAAAATAAAATTTGGCTCAGCCATCGACACGACGAAAAAGAACTATTATTATAGTCATTACTAGCAAAAACTTATTCAAAAAGTAACTGAAAAATTTCAGCTGATGTACACGTGGCCTTAAAAAATACAAATTTATCCTCATCTGAGAATTCCAGGATAATTCTGTAACATCAGTACAATTAATATAAATAGCTTCAGTTATACGACAATCGCTGCCATGTTAGCTTATATCATTTGGTCAGTATTTATATTTTTTGTCTATTCAGCAAGTACAAAGGATTCTTGCTCGTCATGGCAAAATTGTCGTGATTGTATCAGAGACCCCAGTTTGTGCGTATGGTGCGCTATGGTAATGTTTTATTTTTTTATAGTAAGGCTTGTTTTACAATCGTCGAATGAACGTTACTAAGGATAAAAATATAACACTAACAAAATGAAGAGCTAACTAAGATGCATTTTATGATTCCATTGTGTCACTTTTATATTAGGTTAAGCTACAATTTATGTGACTTTTATCTCTTACTTAGATTTGAGAAACAGTCTTATACAAGTACTTTTACAAATTGGTACCTTTAGCTGTTTACAAATTCTCTCCTTGGAATCACTTCCATTAAAATTATTATCTATCCTTTTTTTGTAGTGCTCAAGACTAACACTAGGCAATAAAGTTTATAATATTTTCAGAATGATTTCAACGGAACCAGATGCGTTGCCAATACTACTTACAAAGATGACTGGTGTAAGGGCAAAATAGAACACCCAGACAATTCTAAACATGCTTCGGAAAATGAAGAATTTAGGTCTGGCTTAGATCACGTTGTTCAGATCAAGCCACAGCAGTACAAAATGGAACTTAGACTCGGAGTACCTCAGACTTTCAATTTTTCGTTTCTAGCAGCCAAAGATTATCCAGTGGATTTATACTTTTTGCTAGACGCATCTCTTACCATGAAAACCGTTAAAGATGCAACAGCGATACAAAGTGAAAATATTTATAACGCTCTCAAAAGTTTGACTAAAAACGTGTATTTGGGCCTGGGAACATTCGTGGATAAAATGGCTTTACCATTTGTTAGGTAAGTTTGGGTCATTAATAGTAACTTGAGCAAGCAAATTTTGAAATGTTATAACAGATCTTCACTGACTTTTTTATAAGATTTTATTTAATATATACCGACTTATGCCGATTTTTCAGGAAACCTTAGAATGGAAATTATGTTGATTATTTTGGTTCCTTGCATTTTATCATAAATTAACTTAATGGACTTGACTATTGGTGGCACGGTTCACAACAATATCGCTTCAGCAAAATGGTAAACAGCCGTTTCGAGATCATGTTATGCAAAAACACTTGTCTTCACAATATTTTCTATATCTTGCACGAATTTAAAACTTTTCATCATTATTTCAGTACCTTCAACAGCACAGAAACTTACTCATTTCGTCATTGGCTTAAACTGAATAATGACAGCCAACAATTCAAAAGGGTTCTTACTGAAACTAGTTTTGGAAAAAATCGTGACGCACAAGAAGGGGGTCTTGATGCTTTAGCCCAAGTGATGACATGCAATGACTTGATAGGTTGGAGAAACGACTCAAGAAAGATAGTTGTATTTGTAACCGATGGTCCATATCATGCCGCCGGCGATGGAAGATTAGCCGGCATATTTCAACCATACGACGGAAAATGTTACTCTCAGAGTGGCACCTACTCCAAAGAATTAGAGATGGATTATCCATCAGTGGGCATGATTAACAAATTAGCAATGGACCAGAACATAATAATCCTGTTTTTTATTGGCGGTGACGACACTGACGTGCCTGAAGTGTATAAGAAACTGAGCACCGTGTTGAGTGGATCTCATTTTTCGGAAATTGATCAGGATGAAATAGGTTCTACACTGAAGGAAATTTACCAGGTATTCTTATTATACTTCATTTTGAAGACCAGGTTTCTAAAATCATTAAATTATGAAAAAAAATATACTTATATATGCATAAAATTCGTTAAATTTACAACTTATTAGATACTAGCTTTTGTCCGCGATTTCGTCCGCGTGGTATTTGTTGTATTAAGTAGTAGCTGCTCCCGCACTTGGACCCGCATTCAACGTGACTGCTCCGCTCCCGTAGAGTTTAGCGTAATGTTAAATATATTAAGACCTTTATACCTTAGACTATCAAACTCAAAAGTAATTGACGACCGGATGGCCGAGGTCGTGGGTTCGATTCCCACTTAAGACAAATCTTTGTGTGCATGAACATGGGGGTTTGTCTTAGTCTGGGTGTTTCTATGTATTATAATTATGTATGTATTTACAAAAGAAAAGTATATATATGTATTCATTTCAGTTATTCTAGTACCCATATTACAAGCTCTGCTTAGTTTGGGACTAGATGGCGTTGTGTGTGAGTTGTGAAATATTTATTTATTTATTTAATTATCAAAATTAGCATAGTAGGTTTTGAGCTTAGCGCTTTCGAACAATAAAACTATTCGTGATGATATTACTAATCTAAACTCAATAAATAAGTAAAAATCCCTATAAACTAATATCTATACGAATGTCTAATCCTACCTAGCAGTATTATAAAATAACCTACGGTCACTACATACAATATCAAATATACTACCCATAATTAAAAAATTATAAACTAGTATCTACGACTTATAAAAATAAATCTAAATATTTTTTCAAAAATTAGACAACGGGTCTAAATCGCGTACCTAATTATTGAATGATGCAAGTCATTCGAAACGTCGAGCATAGGTATTTATTTACCTTTATAATAATTATGTTATTGCGCGATTTAGACTCGTTGTCTAATTTTTGAAAAATGTTCACAAAACGCGATAGTTTAAAAAGATAAATCTAAATAAGTGTACTTAGCAAAAACTAAAAGGAGTAAAAAGGTCGCACTGAAGAGCACGGTTAAGTAGCAGTTAAAACTTACTTAGCCGTGTGCCCTTAGTGAACTCCATTGCGGGTGACGTAACCTACGACAATCTAATTATTTGCGGTTGGTAGGTACAGTAATCGGGTCCAGGGGTCGAACCACAAAATTAAGTTTGTTTTATATTGTATATACTTTGCCGGGATAAAAAGGATCCAATGTGGTGCCCAGGATATTAAAAAAATATTATACCAAGTTTCAACGTAATCGAACCGGTAGTTTTTGCGTGATGCCTGAACAAAAAGACAGACAGACAGACAAATTGTTTTTTAATCACCTTTTTGGGTTTGGTGTCGGTCTAGCAACACCCCCTGCCATAGTTTTTTTTTTGATATTTTCACTGTACAGAAATTTTACTTCTACAGATTTATTATTAGTATAGAAGAAGATTATGCAAAAAATTTTTAACATAATTATGCCGGTGCCATAATTTTAACTATTTCTTGTATTATTTGCTAAGCATAGCTAAATGCTATAGAAATATTTAGTTATTAGGTATTGATACTCAAATACAATCTAATAATACATGTATAAATTTTGAATGAAAGTTAATTCACTTTTCAGAGCATATCAACTAAAATCATACTGAAGACAATCATTAAGGCTGGCAACAGAAAAAACATTAATATTTCTTTTGTACCCGACTGCACAAAAACAAATTCGAAGGTGGGCTCAGAATGCGACATAGAAATAGGTAAAGAAAAACAAATAGAGGGCACGGTGAAACTGTTGAAATATGACGGACAAGACAAAGTTAGCATAGACATAGAGATAGAAAGTATTCATGAAGAGCTTAACTTAGATATTGATGTCATCAGTACCTGTGATTGCGAGGAACATATTGAAGAGAGATCTACAGTTTGCAATGGGAAATCAAGATTCTGTGGTAAATGTAACTGTGAACCTGACAGGTAACACTTTTTTCTTATGCTATCAATAAGATTTTTTTTTAAATTTTCTGCTTCATGCAGGTAGCATTGGTTATCTAATCGGGCAAGTTGTTATTCTGGGTTTTTCTATATCGAAGCAGCACGAAGTATTGAATTGGGGCCTTCGTTCACATGGGACCTAAACATAATAGATGGAAATGTAGGTTGTAAAAATCTCTGGCACAGTCTGGCATGTTATCTAAGCATCATTTCATGCAATGATGAAAGAATCAATTAATCTTTCAGATACGGAAAAAACTGCGTTTGTTTGAAGAATACGGACAACACGTTTAACGGTACTGTGTCAACGTGCATTCGCGAAGGTAGTGATGTGGCCTGCAATGGACACGGTTCCTGCGTGTGCGACGCTTGTAAGTGCTGGAAAGGGTAAGGTCTTCGCTAATAACATTATTGTCTTCGAAACACAAAACAAGCCCTACGCCGTTTTTGCTCAATTTCGTTTTGATCTTTCAAATAGCACTCTTGCTACCCACTTTCTTAGATTAATTGCACTTGACATAATTGCAGGCAAGAAGGAAAACATTGTTTTTGCATTTAAGACCCTCAGATTTATTGATTGCCCCTTATTCATAAACAAAGCAATTTTAGTTGAAGTGTTTTTTTACCTGTACGAATAGACTCGGTTCTGAAATCTTAATCAATATAAATAGGAAATGAAAGAAAATATCTTTTCAAATAGGTCTGCCCAAACTCGCGGCGAAGCGGGGGCATAGTTGTTCCGCGTATCCATCATTTGACAACTAGTTTTAAATGACGTGTAAGAGTGGCGCTCTTCTACATTAGGGCCTGACTATGAGTAGCCCTTTTGGTTTTATTATCTTAGCTCGAATGATATCGCAGACACTTTATTTATAGGTACAGCGGCAAATTCTGTGAATGCAGTTCTATCAGCTGTCTTCTAGGCAAAGGGCAATTATGTTCTGGCGAGAACCACGGCAAATGCGTATGTGGCCAATGCGACTGCAAGCCAGATTGGTACGGGGACGCCTGCGAATGCCCTAAGGCAGGCTGTATCCATAACGATAAGGTAAGTAAAGTGTTCCGATACATTTGTGCATGATGGGTGATTTATATACCTAATTAAAAGACTTTGGTTGTACTGATATCATTGATCGATTTGGTTGGTACTGAGTTAAGGCGTTCCAATATATCTGGATATTTCGTCTGTGACTATATATAAGAAGCCGACTGCACCTACAATAAAGTGTATAGACAAAATAATAAATAAATAAATATATTATGCCTCATGGAGGATTGTCTTTGTATGAGTGTTTCTATGTATAATAAGTTTGTATTTAGAAAAGAAAAGTATACATATACATATTAGTATCAGTAATTCTAGTACCCATGGTACAAACTGCTATGTGTCATTTCAGGTTATTCCTCGAATATTGCAACATTGTAAAATCCATTATAACTGAATGTTATAATGGATTTTAAAGTAATTAAATATCAAATTAAGAGGCGGTTATTTTCATTCTAAATTAGAATAGGCTAATAATTCTTCTGATAAGGCAATACTACTGCTTATTTTATTTATTTATTTATCATTCGTAGGTTTGCAACGGCCATGGCGACTGCAAATGCGGCGTTTGCACTTGCCATCCACTTGCCGAGTGGGACAAGCGTCACCCTCGGGACCCCAACTCTTACTGCGAAATAACTGAATGTCCCGACTGCCACAATGCCCAATGTCGAGCCCTAGAAGACTGTGTCGTCTGCCGACGAATGGACAATGAAACTTACTGCTCATCTTGCAGTGACCTCATAAGCATCCGTGTGGTGACAACACTATCAGCTGAATACTTGAATAGTACCTCCTGGAAAGTCTGTACTGATGTAAAGGTTGGCACTGGGTGCTATTCCAGCTTTGTCTATCGATATGATGATGAAAAATATACTCTCGAATTAGTGGCGCAAGAAGAAAAAGATTGTGCTGAAAATTATTACTGTAAGTTGAGATAATTATCTAAGTACCTATAGGTTTTTGGTATCATTCCACTTTTAGCTAACAGGCATTTGTTCTGCCTGATGATAAGCAGCTCATTTTTTAAATTAACATGTATCTTGCCAGCTAGTAATTTTCAAGTGAAGATCTTTGATAGCTTCGAATAAGCCTGCTTACTAATCTAGACACGCGACAGCGAGTCCAGCAAAGTGAATTAAAATAAAATATTGAAAAATCCTGGTGACGCATATTAGTATCCAAGGATATAGCTGTTCTCATCCAGATTTATAGAAATCTGTACGACAATTAGCTATTAGCTTGGGAAAGGAAGCTAGATTGTTGTCTTTTCAGATATTGGCTACGCGACCCTAGGCGTAATAGTTCTCATAGGAATTCTGACGCTGGTGGCTTGGAAGCTTCTTACGAACGCCCGCGACCGCCACGAGTACCAGCAGTTCATGGAATCTTCCAAGAACGAAGAGAACAACGCCTGCATCAACCCACTGTATGCGTGCCCTCAAACTAAGGTTAACAATCCCCGGTTTGGAAAACGTTCTATAACTCGTTAATAAAATGATTTATCAATAAGCTTTTCATTAAATAACTTATTTTTGTATACGATTATGTCTTTGATTCTAATCATCCTTCGCGTCGTCTGTACCTTACTTGAGCTTCTATCGTTTTTTATTTGCTTGTCACAGCGGTGACAAGCAAATAAAAAAAAGTAAAAAAGTTTGTTGCCTAGATTAACATACAGGCTACTTTTTATCGACATACCACGCGAGCAGAGCCGCGGGTGGAAGCTCGTCTTAAATATTCGCATTTTCTTACATTTAGCCGTAATCTTTGGGGTAGATAATTATTTGCCGTTCTGAAAAAGTGCGCCTTATATTATAACAATAGCAATACATTTTCACACGAAATCCATAATAATTATTAGCAGCCAAATATATTATTATAACTAGAGTTGCCAGATGGTTTTCATCCCTTGTACCGTAATTTGCCGCCATGTTTTGTGTTTGTTTTTAAACTTTTATTTAGATTGCAATGGACCCGCATTGCAATCTAAATAAAAGTTTAAAAACAAACGCATGTATTATTATGCAAATCTTGCAAAGCATTTTTCGACCACTTATAATCCCGATCCAGCTGTAAATTGGCATACTTGTGTAATTTCTGTGACAATGCAATAAAATGACAGGAATGGTGTGTGATGCAGCCTGGAATCTCTTATCATGCGGCAACTCCTTGAAGCTTAAGAGCAGAGAAACGAAACATTGCATAATAATTATTACAATAACGGCTAAATGGAAAACATATTGTAAATAGTTAAGACTAGCTTCCACCCACGGCTCTGTATGTCAATCTAGTCTATGTGTGCAAAGCTTTATCTAACCATTTTAATTACAAGATATACCCATTTGAATAGAACAATGCTGGTATTTTAAAAATAGTTATACTGATGTTTTATATTCCAAAAGTAAACACGAAATAAAAATATCTTTTTCAACTGTTTCTTAGTATAATTTGCTAAGCATAGCTTAATGCTATAAAAATAATCAATTAGATGTATCAATAGTTTATCTATTATTGAAACATACAGAAAAAAAGTCGAATTAAAAATACGACTAATAAAAAGTAGTTCATCTAGTCGATACGAGATGGCGTTACTGTGGCAAGTCCGCTATTGTACTTGCCAATCAAATACCACGATATCGTTCTGTCGCCGCGATATGCAGTCAAACAATATTTTCCTTTAAAATGGACTGAAAAATAGACTTTATAAATTAAAATGCGAACAATAAAACTCTTAAAAGCATGTTAAATAGAGAGTACTCTACCTCGCAATATTGAAAGTTCCATGGCACGTATCTCCTTTAATATATTTCTGCGTTCATCTACGGAGGGTCCGTTTCTACGAAGTTAAGCTGTACCTAGGGTGAGACCGCGCTATGTTCACCCTCTCATTGATACACAATTTGCTACCGGAGAGCTATTGTGAAGCCTCGACACGTTCGTCTGAAGCTCAATGAATTCCGCGTTCAGTTTCTCTGTCCGCACTCTCGGCCGTCTTCCGATGCGCCACCGCTGCCTGCTACAAGTTAGCAATTATTATTGATTGATTTCAATTAATATGAAGATATTCTCTCAACAACACTGCCGTAGAAAAATTTACCCTCTTTTAGCATGACCTTATACTAAGACAGACTTAGATAAATAACTAACCAAAAAAGGGGAAGTAAATTGTGCCGAGCATCTTTAATTTGAACATATTGTATATGAAAACGTAACATCATGCAAGAGCAGCGCTCTTCCGCTGCTGGCAGCTGGGGCCGCCTGACAATGACTTCTTCGGTTGGCTGATTGCTGCAAGACCTAGTAAGAAGTAGGGTTATAATGGTGGGGATCATACTTAAACAACAGAGAACAATGCGTCGAAATCATGAATATGAATGATGAAAGAGAATTAAAGGCACGCAGATCTTCGTATAGGGTAAATAATTGCCGGGTATCTCAGGGTAGCATTCTTTCGACTAAAACGCAATAAATACTATTTGGTAATTAAGGTCGCAAGCTTCAAAATCTGGACACTAAATATTCTTTCGATAACTTAACAGAGGTAAACAAAACACTATTTTTGGGTATTGTTATCGAGAAAAACTTAAACTGGAAGCCACGTGTGGAAAAGGTTTGTAACAAACTTAATAAATTTGTTTATGTTTTGGCAAAAAATAAAAAGACATTATCTACTGAAACAGTTATGAGGGCATATGGGTACGTCGCATCTGTATAACATTATGGTTTAATACTTTAAGGCAACTCTACAGACGCGTATAGAGCTTTTGTAGTCCAAAAAAAATGTTTGAATATTGATTTTAAATATTAGTTAAATTTAATTGTTGATTGTTAGTATTCATAATCTCTAATAAGAAGGGCTTGTGCAGTTAACGCAACTAATCACATTCAAAATTTGACTCCCGTTTCTTATCATTGGAATTATTGTGTCAGTATAACTTTAAACGTTTTCGATAGTTTTTATTAAAAATAACCATCTTATTATAATAAGTATCCCTTTATTTTATTTGATAAATAGTTTTCTTTTGATTTGGTTTCTCATCGACAAAAATAAGTTTACAAAAAAATAACAGAACTATCTACATAGAAATATATAACTATCTAATAATAATAGTTATACTGAGAATAATTAATTTAGAACTATTAAATATTTTTACTATGATTATACAATTTTTTAGGGTGAAAAATGATTTGTTATTCGAATATTTTATAGTTAAGCTAAAATTTTATGACGCATATTTATTTAAAAAACCCCGATCTATATCTTTCAAAAAATTACAGTCTCAGTACTTACCTCAATTTTACAAAAAACAATATAATAAACCCGTAGGTGCATAATTACCTCATAAAACAATTAATCGTCTCACTTATTTTTACGATCAATGTAATCGAATTCTTAACTATTCATCATTTTAAAATAACAAATATTGCAATGTTATATTGACTTATTGACCGCGCCAACCAATATTTGTGACAGTTGTTCTCTTTTTTTACTGTCCTCCTTGCCTATGGTCTCGATGACATCGAATAAGGCTTTATGCCTATTCTCTAAAGAGGTTGCTAACAAAACAATATAGTAATTAAATATTCGAATAAAGGCATAAACGCATAATTACGTTTTAAATATTATTAGGTTATTTTTTTTCTATGAATATAATGTAATATGAAATTATGAATTCCGAACGAAACTTAGGTATAAATAAAAAAAACAGCCACAAATAAACAATTTATATTATGATTGCAGGGCATTATTTATTTCATTATTTGTTTGTTGTGTTATAGTGTTTAATACAATTCTAGTGATCAAGATAAGTATCTCTTTAACATCAGATGCGTGAGTTGTGGTTGAGTTTCCTAATTAAATTTTAATATTTATTTACTGAAAACCTTGGTGAAAACCAGTATTGGCAAAACTCGTTAGATTGAGATTTTTGATATAGTCATAGAAATATATACTATAGAAATGGCTTGTCCGAACAAATTGCCCTTCAAATTTGACATTATGAATAGCAGGATCAGTAACGCCGCCATCTGCATTGAACTACCATGTGACAATTCATAACAAATACTTTTTTAAATTACCAAAAATATTCTCTTGAACGCCCGCGGCATAGTTCAACTAAGCGCAGTTGCGCAGTTCCAAAGTCATGTCACGCATATTATCTGTGGTCACGCGGATATTCACGATTAAGGAATATGGCGTCGGAACGAAAAATTTTAGCAAATAAAATTGATAAAATAATGTAAAGAGGTGGATATAATAAGATATTTGTGACTTACCGGTGATATGTAATACCATAATCTTTTTTGTTATGTTTAATTTGGTAGTTCGTACAACTTTTCAGTGCACAATTAGGCATTTTGTCGTGTTTGACCGCTCACGGAGGCAGCCAACCACAGACAATTTCACTACGCGCTTTTTGTAGTCTGATTGACTCCAAAAAGGTTCAGTTCATTTATCGCGCGTTAGCCGTGTCCTTACTTTATACGTCAATGGATATAGTTCTGGTTTTTAATCACTTGCTTTGCTTGTTAGTCTACAATTGAATCATTCGCTACGCTATGTGATTCAAACCCTAGACTAGGTACTTCGCAAGCTCATGATTAAAAACCACACTCAGAAATCTCAAACTTACAATTAATTAAACAATCCACTTTATGAGCACTGAACATAATTTTTCCAACTTTGAAGAATAAGCAATTGAAAACTTTATAATTTAATTTAATTGTAGGTATTTTTTATTATTTATACATTAGCAACACAACACTAAACAAAAGCCTACTCTAATAACAAGAATACATAAATTTAAATATTACCACATATTGACGCGATGCTCTCTTGAAGAGTAATTTCCGCGAATTTTCTTCGAACGCCCGCGACGATGATTCATCTCATGGGTTGAATATACCGAACAACGCACGACATCGACAGTATGTTGGCAGTACTTGTCCTAGCGTGAACCACAGCGCGCGCATTTTGGATTAAGAACACGAACGCTGCCGCGTCGCGTCTTACAACTCGCATTTAAAAAAAGAAAATTTGTCTTTGAACTTGTGTTATTTTAATTATTTTTTTAAGAACGATGGGTTGTGTGTGGTTTTCGGTGTTAGTGCTCCTCGTGGTACATCAAGCGTTTGGAAACATTTGTTTCGATAGGGATAAAATATTAAGCTGCGATGATTGCATCCGATGTGGTGGCTATTGGTGTAACGAGCCTGGGGTAAGTGTTTATAATGTACATCTTATTTCTCACAAGAATTATATTTAAAAAATACGTGTGTACTGAAAATGCGACATTAGTCGTAAGTATAATAAATAAGTATAATAATATTATTCGTATCGATACAATTTTATTTTTATTTGTTTAGAAGTCAGTTTTGATTTGAAATATTTGAGTTTTTATTTAAAATGTATTGATAATAATGCAAAAGATAGAAAGAGCAACGCAAACCATTAAATATGGTACTCGCATCTTTGTATTTCCAGTTATTCTCCCTAGGTTGTCACAATGAGTCATGCAAAGCAGTAAATCCAAATAATTATTCTGCAGTAGGCACTTTCCTTAGAATTACTAACTAACTTAATTAGCGACTACAGTTTCAACAACTTAGTCAAGTTACCTGACACACAAAACAACGAAATAAAAAATAAAACATCTGTCCCACGCGGTTCGCTCGTCTATCAATTCATTTATTTTACCACTACAGGTAGTATCAGACCAATACATTTATTTAGATATTTCTAGAACAAATATACATGGTAAATATCCCGTTATATCTAATATTTAGTAAGACAATAACCATGTTTAGTCTCAAAACTTATATAATAGATTCATGAGACCCATTTGACATAAGTTTTGTTAATAATTGTAACAGTAAAGGTAGCTATTAATTTGTTTGTACTTGACACGTGCCACAATTTGAAATTAAATTTGGAATTCGTTGTCTAGCGAATATAGGTTTACGTTTTGAAATTTCTTAGCAGAATTAGTAAATAGGCAGATCATTAATCTATTTGAATATGAAAAAACTTAATATGCCAAGATTTTTACATAAATGTAACGTCATTTGAATGGCGATTCCTCAACACAATTAATAAATACCGCTCATGATTCATACGAGTAAGTATATAGGGCTTGTAACATTGTTCATCTTTACCTTACTATTGTTGTAACAAGAAATTTATTAGGTTATTGACTAACTGCAAAAATACCCCCACAAGTATGATTGTTTTTGGATTTTCCTAAATGACTATCCCTACTTATATTAAAAACGCGAAAGTTTGTAAGTAGGGATGTTTGTAAGTCTTTCACGCAAAAACCATCGGGTTGATTTCAATGAAATTTTGCACAAATATAGCTTATAGTCGGGATTAGCATATAAGCTACTTTTTATTGACGTACCACGCGAGCGGAGCCACGGGCAAAAGCTAGTAATAAATTATTAATTATAATAATTCTCAGTGACAATGCACAATAAAACTCTGTCTAAATACGTCCATATACCGAAGTGTGGGTTCCACTTATCTTACTACTTACACAATCCTGTCTTTTTTATACGACGCATGTAGTGAACGGGTATATAGTCTACCTGATAGTTAGTGGTAACTACATCCCATGAGTATTTACATACCACAAAAGATACCAGTTGCGTCGCTGAGACGATGATGCTGTCTCTCTTGCACTCGTTTACAAGAGCTCTACCA
This sequence comes from Hypena proboscidalis, assembly GCA_905147285.1. Taxonomy (NCBI): domain Eukaryota; kingdom Metazoa; phylum Arthropoda; class Insecta; order Lepidoptera; family Erebidae; genus Hypena; species Hypena proboscidalis. The sequence continues at coordinate 17,905,718 of LR990130.1, read as the reverse complement.
AGTTCGTGAGAAACAACATCACGACTATATTACCTAGAAGGGTTTGGCAGATATGTTTAACACCCACTCTTCACCATGTTTAGGGCCCATGAGATAGAGGGTAAGGCTATCGTCATCCCCCGGGCACAAATCCAACTCAAGGCTGAATGAAAAATCACGTAATTTAATACGTTTGCCTGACCCGGGCAAAATTGAATCTAAGACAAAACTTCGTGGTAAAAGGTACATACGCTAACCACTTGACCAACGAGGCAGTTCGTGAATCAATTAGGTAAGAGTGACTTAAATGGCGAACAATCCAAGAGAGCAATAAATTGATCAATGCAAAAAGAATATGACGTCTTTGAACGGAAGGAAACAATTGAATCAATGAACAGACTGACCGACCGACGTGACCTATTCTTGGAGGGGCCTTACCTTAAATTTAACTGGACACTAATGTATTTCAGTACTTTCAGTTAGTACTTTAGTTTGACTCCGTCTTGGTGGTTAGCGCTTGTGACCTTTCACTGTATGTGGTGACCTTTCCCGGGTGGGGCAAATATGATGTTTTGGATTTTTCTATTAAGAAATCCTGAATAACAGCACGGAGTTTGGAATTGTGCCAGGTAGATGACGATAGGCTCACCCCAAACACTAAACATAACATAATGTTATACATCTCTGCCAAACCCTTCTGGATAAATTATCATGATGTTATGTTACTTTTGTTCTAACGTCAAAACTGAAAGTGTCCTTATGAGTCCTATATGCGGTCTACCTTTAGTCAGCATTTTTGGTTTTTTACACATGAATTTTTGACCTGAATTCAATAGTACCTAGGAATTCCGATTTAGATTCAACCTTTGCCGGCTACCCCGCATTTTTCGACCTAAATTTAATGACTAATCCTAACTCGAAAAAAAATATTATAGTCGAAATGTAGGCCTTGCTGTAGGGGGAAAAGATGCCAAAAGCAAGAAAGGTGACAGTTTTTAGGCAAAATGTATGAAAATATCTTTAGGAACATGACTATAGCATAGCCCTGCTTTTTATATCCTGTTAGCAAGGATAGGATAGCTAACTAACATTACACTAAGGACAATATGGGTGTCCAAATTTTTTTTAGGTTTGCTCTAAACTTTGGAGACGACTCGGCTCTCCCTAAGGGTATTCTGTAAATCTTTTATTTACACTAATGTCCATCCAAAGGTGGCTTGGAAGAAATCGCGTTAAGCGATAATGCCGTCCTTTGTGCATATAATTGTTATTTTAACGTTCGTACAAAATTCCTATGTTGTATATATGTACTAAGTCCTATGTTGTATGCACAAATAAAGTTTTATCTATCTATCTAAGTGCCGTAGATCTAACAATTATTGAATTTTATGCACAAATTGCACAATTTCGCACAGTATAATAATAAATAATAAATAAAAAAATATCTTAGTCATCACACAAAAAACGGTATATCAAGTTAGCCGGTGAGCAATAAAAATCAATGTTTTCCTGATTCGACTTCCGCTTTAAGATGTTTTGTACATTCTCTAAGCTATGCCTCTGAGTCATACTCTCTAGAGGTAAAACCTGCTATCCACATGCTAAAAATAATATCAATCTTATATAGTGAGTAGCTATTAAACTACTCTTTATGATGGTGTATACGTAATTACGTTTACCATGTACTAAATTTTTTTACACTGCATTTTTTAAAGTAATAAATTGCTATAAATGTCATGCCGCATTTATAATCTGAGATCTCACAATGTTTTTATTAATAGTATAGGTGTAAAACAGAATAAGTTTTATACATTCCGACTTAGAAACACGTGTCTTCAGGCTAAAAAACACACACATTTCGTTAGTAGTACAAGATTATAAATGAGTAAAATAGCCTTAAATACCGCTATTTTCATAATAATGCTGATCTAACTAGACAATCGTAAGAAAACTTAATTTTTATACAGATGAGAAATATTGAGGTCAGAGATGTATAGTAATTTATGACGTTCCCCACATTAGGAATGATCCCTGACTGGTCAACTAATTTGTCCCCTCGCTAATTAAGCTAATTGTATAACATTGAAACAAAATTGACAAGTCCACTGCACAAAAGAATGTGTTTAATGACATTTTGAATGTACTTTGAACTTTGAGTTTGCTTTTTTGGTACGATAAGTTCAATTAGCTTGAATTAGTATGTGTCTGCAACATCGCACACGCTTGTATATTGTGACTAATTAGACTCGGTAGATACTTTCAATTATTTTAGTTTCATCATATTATTATGTCGCTTCTCTCCAAATTTACGGCAATGATAAATTAATATTATATACCATACATAATATAACTTTTATAAATTTAATTTTTAAGACATTCAAACATAACAGAACATCACGCCTATATTATCCAGAAGGGTCTAGCTGAGGTGAACACACACATTTCTCTGTTATGTTTAGGGTCCCAGTTAATTTAGTAAACCAGTATCTGGTCAATAGGCCTGATTTCCGTTTTGCACATTATCACAGTATTATTATGACATGAAAATGAAACTATTATTTTTAGATTCAAGTCGAGAGATTTCGAGACAAATGCAGTTTTAGAAAGGCCGAATATTACATTTTATTAAAAGATTTGCATTTTCGCAAGCCTCAAGCTTTTCGTTTTCTGATTCCGGGACAACGGGACAAGACAAGCGAAAATGCCGGTTCAAGCCCGTACATCCCGAGTTCCCGACCGTCTGGCAACCCTAGCTACACCTTTAATCATTCTCAACAATCGTTTCTTTACGACATTTTAATGAATGGTTAATTAGGTAAGTTCAAAAAAAATCAGTTAAACCAGTTAAGTGAATGTTATAATTTTAATATTTATCTACAAAAACCAAGCGCTGTCTGCACTTGAAACTTTATTTTTAAATTATGAGAAATGTCAATGATAATAACATTGAAATGTGCGTTTTATGCTTTCTTGTCTCAAGGTACTAAAGTGTCGTATTTTAAAGTAGTGTAAGTAATTATTTTGAGCTGAAAACACGACAGACCTCTTAAAACCGTGTCTCTCAAGGAGCCCTTAAGTCTGCATTTTTAGAAAGTTTCGCTTATCTGCACACAAAGCACACTCAACATTCTAATTTATGTACATTTTGACATGTTAAATGCATATTTCGAACGCATTTTTCTTATTCATAAAACACTTATATGACTCAACTTGTAATATAACTAAAAAGTTTAGTCAAGTTGTCTCTTTACGCATTAACTATTTGGTCAACTATATGGTCAACTAAATGATAACCAAGATCATCTATAAGTAAGGTTAATTATCTGCCCAGTAGATAGAGATCAAGTACCTAAACCATAAGAATAAATAATAATTATATCTTCTACTAATAAAATACTACCTCAACCTCTTTGTCTTGGACAAACCTCTTTCTTTATACCGTATACCTAACATAATTGGATTTCTGAACTTACCCAACTGGGCTTCTTAAGTAACCCCTTGCCCCTTAACGTACTTCCTGCACGGAGGTTCATTTAAAAAATATCTACTAATACTATGAAAATTAAAGCATAAAATCTTCATTACACGGACAATACACAATCAAGTGAAGTGGCGGTGTTTTCGATCGATACACGAATTTCCTGAGCTACCCCATTTTCCAATATCCGGCGTTTAGCAAAACAAACTGCTATTGGTACAGAAAATATCGGTTAATAACTAGAAATAAAGCCACTGTATTAATATTGTTTATTTTCTACCTTTCCGGTGGTGTAGCGATACCAAAAACATTGCTAAAATTAAATCAACAGTACTTAGTAGGCTTGAAAAATAGCTTTGTTAAGTTGACTGCTTTGGTGGTCCAGTGACCGCTAGCTTTAAAGTTTTACCAAGGTTTGATTTTTGAACATGACAGTGTGCACCATTGGACATAGGTTTGGACCGTTAATATTTGGAAATGTTAGAAAGTTACTTATGTCAGTTCACAATGGTTGGAAACTCGGAACCAATGATATCACTCGTCTGTAGGATTCCTTATTATAGCCGTTTCATAAGTCTATCAAAGTTAATGTTAGGTTATATGTATAATAAAACAAGTATGTATTTATAAAGTACTGGTTCGTTTGGGACTTATTGTCGATGCTTTGTGTGAATGCTATGCGATAATTATCTATCTAAAGCAATTGCCTGAAATGGCTGAAATAAATATTCGTCAGCAAATTTAAAGCAATAAATTGAAAAATACTCTAAAGTTTTGTTTAAGAAATAGTTTGTAACTCGTAGACGGGCAATTTCAAACACAAATGGCGACTTTACAGTAATAAATTTGTAAGTGTCATGCAGTCGCCATTGAGACTCAGTTGTGTCTGCTTGGGTGTGACGTCACACCCAATGCTAGCTTAGATGCATCTTAAACTTGAAAACATTTAAATGTAGATATTTCAAGTGCTTTGAACGGATATCTGAGAAATTCGGCATTTGTTTATTTGTAGAGTGTATGTTGAGTTCGATTTTATTTATGGAGAGCTTCAAAATTCAAAACACAAGAATATTATTGCGTAAAAATTAAGGAGACTGTTAACTTTTACTACTTACTTACTTTACGTGCAAGAAGACTATTTTATCTAATTATGACCTTCGTAGATTTTTTAGTTATTTATGAATGGCTGCCCGCACAACTACAATATTATTGTCAATATTTAATACTTCGAGTAGTTTTTGTGGTGCTTTTTTCTTGTTACATATAATATAGACAATAATATTACTAGTGTGTCGAGGAAAATTAGAAGACACGTGTTGTAAGTTTATGTGAAGTCTCACTCAACATTAAAATATAAGCCATGTTTTTTTACCCATTACTTATTTCCCGATAACAATCCGATGATTATATCGAATTAATAACTTGATGACTCATATTTTACACATCCAATCATTGTTATTTTCGCCATAAATGCTTAAACTGTTGGCGCGGTGCCACTCGGTTCCTTTTGTCAGTGGAATATGTCATATTTAAATGCTAGATAGATGAGCAAAACGGAATATTTACTGGGCAGTTTGCAGACGCTCTGTCGTTATTGGTCTATCGGGATAGTATAATGTTTTGTTTAGAAACGATTACGTACATTGCAAGACTTCATATTTATTAAAACAAAGATATATTAATTCTAAGCTACTAACTCTCTGCATATTTTCACAAACGAAAACGTGACAAAAACGCGACCAAATCTATCTCGCGCTCGAGCACGGTATGCTGAAAGTTAAAGTTGCATTTGTTAATTAACAGTTAATCCCTACATATATGTATAAGTTACGAGATACAAGAAACTGCAGCATTATTCCAGTGCATTATTAATAGTCATCAAATGAAATAAAAGCCTGCAATTACCTGATGGTAATCACGTAGGCATTCACAGACGCCGGCGGTAAAAAACATTTCCCGTTTGTTTACTGAGACATGTCATAAACATTCCTTACTTATTCACGTCTCTCTACTATTAACTCTACATTTTATTCATAATTGGTAAAACAGGGTGCCAGTTTTGTTTTTCTTTGTTGAATGCCGTGACTAAAAATTCAGTATCAATGTACAGATGTACCTATCATTGTTCAGCAGTATTGTTTAAAATCCTCAAGACAGATTGACATAATTACTTTCAAGAAAAACAGTTCCGTTAACCCGGTTTTACTCAGAACAAACTGCATCACACATTAACAGATCGACCACGTCCAAGCTTCTGCGGACTCGAATGTTATGTAAACAAATCAAATTTTACCGAACAGAACAATGTAATTCATCTCGCACAACTTCCAGTTTCACGATAAATACACCTCAGGCAAAATCAAGTTGGTATATTATGAACAACAAACATCCGCGCAATCACACCATTCTGAGAAAATATACACAACCCGCTGACCTATTTCGGGTTTATACATTAAAATGTTACACAATTTTCATGCACGTCAATGCAATCAAGGGACCGTTTACACTTAATGAAATATACACTCAGTGTCTCATGCTCAATAAAACAATAAATACAATAAATTGATAAATAAACTGTAACACGAAAAAAAAAGTTTATTGTGAATTTAATTATACTCCTGTAACATACACTTTTGTTATGCGTTGTTGATTTAATATGTATGACTTATGATACTGTATCACAAATATTAACTCAAAATGATAAAAATATACAACACGCTGACCCATAATAAAATTACACAATTAACGAGCATGTCAGCGTATCAAGGGAACCATTTACACTCGATGAAATATACACTACTGCCATCAATCTGAGCTGTATGTAATAACTTCTCCATTTAATAAACTGATAACAGTATATCACAATTAAATAACAGAATGTACTTATTTGTAGAAATTAATTTTTATCACAAAAATATACAACCCGTTGACCCATATTGCATAATTTGCATGCAATGCAATCAAGGGACCGTTTACACTTAATGAAATATACACTCAGTGTCTCATGCTCAATAAAACAATAAATACAATAAATTGATAAATAAACTGTAACACGAAAAAAAAAAGTTTATTGTGAATTTAATTATACTCCTGTAACATACACTTTTGTTATGCGTTGTTGATTTAATATGTATGACTTATGATACTGTATCACAAATATTAACTCAAAATGATAAAAATATACAACACGCTGACCCATAATAAAATTACACAATTAACGAGCATGTCAGCGTATCAAGGGAACCATTTACACTCGATGAAATATACACTACTGCCATCAATCTGAGCTGTATGTAATAACTTCTCCATTTAATAAACTGATAACAGTATATCACAATTAAATAACAGAATGTACTTATTTGTAGAAATTAATTTTTATCACAAAAATATACAACCCGTTGACCCATATTGCATAATTTGCATGCAACGTAATCAAGGGGACCGTTTACACTTGATGAAATATACACTACTGTCATCAATCATCGCAATAAGAAGTTGTCCACGCGAATTAAATACTTTTTGTAAGTAAAAAATAATATTTTTACAATTATTTGCATGAACTTTAAGGTGTTTCGACATGTCATTCGATCCGTTACCCTTTTGTTACTTGCATTGTAAATTGAGTATAATCATAACCTAGTGACTGATTGATGAGGTTACCCGCGTTGGGCAATATTGGTATTCTGAATGGGCTTGGACCACGCCACCTGACATTTGGGACCATAAGGCTGGAAAGAATGACACAGATCATGTAAAAAGGTCAAGTGTGAGTCGGGCGTCCTGTGGTTAAATGTCTAAAAGATATATTGAATCGATTTGTTGGTACTTTCGCTCGTGCGCACGTTTAAGTAATCTGACATTTGGTTATCTATTTCTCAATAAGGTGACATTATTTTTAAATGGAACACACCCCAGTTTCAAGCAACATAAATGGCGCTGTCTGTAATTTTTATGAGATGATTGGAAAAACACATGAGAAATTAATTTTGAACCTTAACATTTTATTCGGTGGACTATTGCAACACAATTTAATGCTTCTTATAGGTCAATATTAAATAATACGATAAGAAGAACCCTTGTAGTTTACGAGGGCTTATCTCTTTAAAATTACCGATGTCAATGATGCACAAAGCTACACGTAAATAAATAAATAAATATTTCACAACTCACACACAACGCCATCTAGTCCCAAACTAAGCAGAGCTTGTAATATGGGTACTAGAATAACTGATACTAATACATATATACTTTTCTTTTGTAAATATTTACTTATTATACATAGAAACAACCAGACTAAGACAAACCCCAAGTTCATGCACACTAAGATTTGTCTTAGGTGGGAATCGAACCCACGACTTCGGCGTCGCAGGCAGGAACACTACCCACTCCACCATCCGGTCGTCCAAATTTACTTGACAAGTTCCGTTGAGACGCTTAAAAATACTTTTGAAACATGAAGCCATAAATATGTTACATCTCTTAACATGAAGAACATATTGAATGTTTGGAAGCCAAATCTGATCAATCAGGCGTAAAACAAACTTCTGTGTGTCGTATATGTATTTGTGATTGATATGTGTGTGTAAGTAATATGTGTGTGATATGATGGTGTCGTAACCTGACACTATTGTTTTGTTGGCTTCGGTCTTTCACTTGCCATCTCATAATGTGTTTAACAATATGAGCCCACTGTTATTGATATGTCTGCCAGTTCTGCCACCCTTACCCCAGGTATAGTAAAGGAAGATGGTTGTAATAAAATTACATTGTAAAATTTTCCTTAGATCTTAGTTCTTTTCAAGCCAGTTTTGCATAACAAATTATGTTATTAAAAATATTTACTTATATGGGTCAAACGATCGTCTACTATTAAATTATTTCACATAACATAACATAACATCACGCCTATAGTAGCCAGAGGGGTCTGGCAGAGGTGTACAACACCCACACTTCACCTGTTATGTTTACGTCCCTTGGGATAGGTGGTGATCCTATCGCCATCCACCGGGCAGAATTCAAACTCCGTGCAGCTATTAAGAATTTTCTGACATAAAGTTCACAAAAACACTTTGCGACCCGGGGATCGAACCCGAGACCTCGCATTCGGTAACCACTAGACCAACGATGCATTATTTTATTTTATCTTAATATAATTGTTATTTATTTATTTATTTATTCATAAGCACTACCAACAGTAAAATTACAAAGATACTTAATAATTAACATTAGTTAGCTTAAATTATATGTAATTCTACAAATAATAGGTGTGCATAGCATTCACATTGTACCTTAGGTTTTTAAGATTACAAACTTTGACAAACATGCATATTATTATTACTAAACAAATCTATAATAAAAAAAAAAACGAAGCAAGACAAATTAAGAAAATATGTGTATATAATATATACAAAATGATTTTTAAAGTTTTCGTGTACCTACATGTTACACACATGAGGGATCGATATAATTGTACATTATCAACGCCTAAATTCTTTTAATGTCTCATATGCATCTTATACATTTCTTTAAATCACTCGCCTAGCTTTAATAATATATGTTAATAGGACTCTGTTTCTTTTAAACTTTATTTGAATAGCTTGAGATATGTAGATATAATTCTGTTGCATTAGTTTAGATGTATAGATTCTAATAACATTCTAATGTTCCTTTACTATATTTCACCAGAAAATAGTATGTAAAAAAGCTATTAGCATCGCTAAAAGCAGAAATAATTGATTGCAATCTGCATCTGTTGTTCATACTTTTTATTGAGTTTGACCGACTGACCGTGACATGAAATAAATAACGTGATTGCGACATTGTTTTACACAATTTTTATAACTAAGGCAATAGTCGAGTAAGTGAAATTATAAATTCATATTACTTATTATGTTTTAACTAACGATCATTAATTGATTTTCTCGATTATTATCTATTTTATTTACGCTTCTTTAATAATCATCTCGATCGACTCTCGCATATCCCTGTATGTCTATTGCTCTGCCACTCTCATTGTCTAAGATAATTAAACCAAAAGGACAAGTTATTCCCACACGTCCTCCGCTCCAATGGTGGAAGAGCGCCGCATATAGAACTAACCCTACAACCCCACGCCCCGCTCTCCCGCGAGTTTTGGCAAAATTATTTGCTATAATCTCCTCTCCATATTAATTAGGTGTTCTTAGCTTATTACAAACTTATTAGTCAATTTCGTACCTTATTGCGATTTTATCTCATATTATAACTATTATTTTATCATCTATCAGGACGGAAGTTGTTCATCAACTCCATAAAAACCCAAGCTGTGACTCAGTTATGACTGGACACATGAGTTTCTTTGACATATATTATATTAATGGTTGTAGGTACTGTAACTATACATAATATATTATGAACGTTGATATAACGCGAAGGACAACCCATTTTCTTGTTCACATAAAACATTAATAAACAAATTACTCCGACATTTAAACTCGAATTAATGTTGTCAAGTCGTACCCCTTATCTTAAATAAATCAGCTGAATATCGATGGCCCGATCGGCTCGCTAATTGCAGATAAGGGCAAAAACCTTACCAAAAATGGTATATTGAAATATGAAAGATTCCATTGAAAATTAATCAATGCAATTAAGGTTGCTCCACTTGCCTATATTAACATGTTTCTTGCGTGAAACATCTCAGTTCTTCTTGCGTAAGTTGGGTTAAAAAAAGCGGCATACAAAGGGCATGTTTCTTGCTTGGTGAGTTAATAAGTTAGCGCAATCGCTGTCTAGTTGTAATTGAGTGTCGGACGAACTACTTTATTACTGTAAGATGCTACTCTGTTACAGACTGTGTAGTGTGTGTGAGTTTATAATGAGAGCTTTAAGTAAGTAATAAGCATATCTATGTTATACATGTCTGACTGCCAGACATATTATAGTATTCTGACGAGAACCCTCCAAATAACACTTTTGCCCGACGCGGTAATCGAACTCGAGACCACTAGACCAACGAGGCAGATGGCAATGGACAATTTAAACATAATAATATTCTTGTAGAGAAAAACCTCCAGTTCCAACTGTCACTAGAGAGAAACTCTTTATTTCCCGATATCAATTTAACGATATCCAGGTCTCATAATGATTAATGAGTTGATAATATTTTATAATGATATATTGTGACGTAATGATAATGATTTATCATTAATTAATTATGTCTTCGAGCGTTCCAGTACAAAAAAAGGATTCCGATGAATTTCGTTTCGTTAATTAACTAATAAAGTGATTTGAAATAGATTTTCGAAGACTTTGAGATACCATGCCATTTAAATAAATTGTAATCGTACATATTTTTTGTTATATATTTATATACAAAACATAACATGTTGTATAACACCGACAATTCGCCTGTTATGTTAAGGTTCCATATGGTACAGAGTGATTCTTTGCCCACTTTACCAGACCCAAGACCTTAAGGCGAAAAGCTTGTATGCTACCACTAGACTAACGATTTTTACTTTTACTTTCACTTACTATTGTCTTCTTCGTCGTTTCGATGGCTGAGTCAAATTTTATTGATCCAATAAGTGGCCACTGTTATGGCGTTCTCGTCGACGTTCATGAGCGCCTCTCTTGTGCAGGTGGTAGGGCATTTTGGACAGTCAGTAAGGTGATCAAGGTTTTGACTTACCATCGCGGTGAAAGGATTAGCCAATTCGCTTTTAAGAGCTCGCAAATTGCCCAGGGTGCGCCGGACGTAGGGAATCGTTGTGTACGTCACTCGAGGAGGCTCCTTTTAGCACCCCAAATATACTATTAACTACGTATATACGCAGATTAAGTAACTGTTAATTAATTACAATATATGTATACCGATCAACATATACATTTTCAGTTTAAACTGGTCTCGCATTGCACGGGAAGTCTATACAACACGAGGCCATCTTGTACTGGAAATGTATAGGTTGATAGTTTTGCCTTATTCGGAACTTCAATCCCGCCTGTTTCCTTATATTTGTTTTTTTTTGTTTAATTACCTCGTTCCGGCAGAACAATATTGTTGTTGGCTTATAGTTTTCAGACGACGCGACGCTACTGTGCAAATAAAAACTTGGCACCAAGCCTTTTGGACGCTGGTAGTTTAGAAAAAGTTTGTTGACTCGGAGTATCTGAGAGTCTCGTTGGTTTATTGGTTAGTGTGTGCGACTGCTCAAAGAACTTTATTTGCATAAAACACGGTTACAATTACAAGTTGTTGCTCTCCGTGAGGTTTCGGGTCCTGAGTTGGACAATTGTAAGATAGTTTAGTTTTAGTTTAATACTTTATTGTACACATAAATTACATTAATAGAATTACAAAAAAGTGGTGATTATCTTACAAAAGGTGAACTTAACTCAAAAATGAGTTTTCTGCCAGCAAACCTTTGAGGGCCAGAGGAAAAATAGACTTGTAAAATGTGAGAGTGTAGTGTACAAAAAAAAAGAGAGAGATGAAAGAATAAATAAGATACTTAAATAACTGAACTATGGCGGCTATGTATATCTACATACTTACATATAGCACATAACAATAATATACCGAATGTAACCTAAATTATGATACTGAATTTTCATACGCTATCTTAGCACCACTATCATCTTAAAGGTAACGGGCGAAATGTGGGTGTCAGACACCTTAACCTAACCTTTCTGGGAAAAAGATGCGTAATGTTATGTTATCTTGATGATACTTAATCCTTTAATGCCCTTCTTTTTTGGATGCTTGTAAATTTGCAGTGGCTTATTTTCAAGATGTTTTATTTCAATTCCCGCTATAAATTTCTTCTTACAAGGATTCTTCATTACAAAGACAAGACTTCTGTTTTAAATATCTCTTCACTGGGTATTTTATTTTGGTTACGTATCGTTTGTCATGAAACTGACCGCTGTGAGAAGTGAAAAAGCAATTAACGGCTTCATAATCCAAATGTCAGTTCCTGTCACCCGAGTCATAGTTATTTCAAGAAATAAATTATTTTAACATACAATGCCCGCGACCAGACTAAATATGAGTGGGATTCCCGATTGCTGTGCAATTTAGCAAGAAAACTTTGTGTCATTACGGTCGAAATGACACTGATAATACACTTCAGAGTTTCATTGGAGAAAAGCCAGGATTCATCGATTTTCCTAGTCTTGTTTACCAGTCTAGGAGACTGGGAATTCCCAGTTTGCGAATTTATTACTTTTATTCTTCTACGCAGAGAGCGACGACCTCTGCACAGAATGTAGAAATGGCACTTGTATTTTTATTGTTTTATTTTTATATCTGTGTCGCTGGGTTTTGTTTTTAACTTTTTGGCGCAATACGTGAGACTATGTGTGTCGTATATTCGCACCGGAGCATATGATCGGCAAAAATAAAACTGCGAGCGCTTACCTTTTGATTAATGAACTAATATGTGAGTTTAAACATCCAACCTCATGGTACATACTTACATATTTTTTATACAGCTAGACTAATACTGTAATGCTATTTAGGTAGACAAAATATGATTCAGTATGAGAAGCGGTTATTAAAATATTAAGGTGGCCTTGCAAGGAAAAAATAAATATTTAGAACATTTTAAATTGTATCTACGATGCCTTTTATTTAATCCAGTTTATTTATATCATAACATTTAGACTCCTATTTTAATTTCATGGTCTAAGACAAAACTAATACCATATTCTCATATAACACTCTTCCAAAGCAGGAATGATCCGTCCAATGTTTTACGTTATAGTCAACAATACGACTCAATTACTCCATACAAGGCAAACGCAATGAAATATCTATCTGAAATTGGTAATATCGATGTAGACTTTCAAATATACTGTCCTTATAAGTGAAGTTGCTGAATGAGAAACAGACCATTACGGAAAACAATCAAACGTCTTATTTGCTATCCAATCTTACTATAAAGATATTTAAGCCATGAATTTATATTGAAGAGAGTGGTTGGGACGTTTTAAAGGCTTTATTCTCGTTTAGATCTATCTTGATCTCAATGAAGACCAACTCGACAAACTTGAGCGCCTTCAAAATGTCTGTATAAGGTTTATATTTGGACTACGCAAATATGACCATGTTTCTATATTTCGCACTAAACTCAAGTGGTTACCAATTCGGCTTCGCCGGAATGCACATATTCTATCGTTACTTTATAACATTCTTTTTAATCCTTCGACTCCTTCATATCTAAAACAACGCTTTCTTTTTCTAAATGACACGCACACGAGATTCCTACGTTCTTCAGGGAATTTGAGATTAAAAATGCCGGAACATTCTACCAGGTTTACCGACAAATCATTTACGGTGCAAGCTGTAAGACTCTGGAATGAGTTACCGGTGTCAATAAGAAGTGCCAAAACACAATCAACTTTTAAATCTTTAGTGAAGGAACATTATCTCACTTTATAAAATTTCATACTTGTTTATGCTGCTTTCATCTCACTCCTCAATCTTTCATTATTATTATACCGTCTTCTGTCCCTAAACATAATAAAGGTATTTATGTATATTTATATATATGTAGGTATATATATTTGTACTTTTATTGTATTTATGTATTTATATGTAGCCCTTGCATGTAATTAGTATGTTTTATTTTTTATAATATTTTATTGTACCTATAGTTAGGTACACTAATATTTATTTGTTAGAAGTAGTTTTTTAATGTATTTATTCCTTTCTTCTTCATTCAAACTTCATGCTAGTACACCTTTTACTTCCCTTTCGTGTCTCTTTCATACTTTTCCATCCAATGGTTGTCTGTAAGAGATTGCCTTTGCAGCGATAAGACCGCCATTTGTACTTTTGTTATCTACATATTCTTCTGTATTATTTTTCCTTGGTGTGCAATAAAGCTTATTATTATTATTATTATTATTATTAGACTATATAAGTTTGTTGTAGTTACATCAAATGAGAGACATTTTAATAACATTAAGTAATAAAAGTTGGTTTACTTTCCTATTCGTAACTAGTTTGTATCTAAAAGGTTGCTGGTACTTATAGCACATTATTTCCTTTTTAAAGAACCAGATTGAACCTAATTTTTATACTTTTTTTATACTTTTTTATACCAATATTAAGTGATCAACTTTGTACCTAATATATTGATTATTGGCATTTTTTTATGCTTATGTTTGTTATTTTAGTGTTTCGCATCACAATTTTATTGTGAAAAGCTAAAATCTCATCACTATCACCTTAAGTTACTTCAAAAACGAAATAAGTCTTAACACCCATAAAACATAATATTATGTATCTTTGTGCAGCAACCAATGTTTGTTAAAATACCAGAACCGGGGGGAACCGATTCTACATAGGCTTTAAAATACCCGGGTATACCCGTTCTCACAGTACCGGATAGAACCGGACGCATGCCCTAGTGGCTACGTCTGAGGACAACGATGAAAAGCCCTAATCTTACTACATATGAGCTGGGGGGAGTGCTTCCTTTCCTTACTCGAGCGAGCTTATTCACAAAACTCTACCATCGACAAACTAATTCCAATTTAAAGCAACTTTTAGAAATGGGAATGTAATTTTACCTCCTATTTTAATACTAGCATTCAAAATATTTAATTCTAAAAACCTAACCTAGTTTGGGATTCCCTACTCGGTTCACACTTTAATCTGACCTACCTTTAGTTCATTTTGTGGTTAATTTTATATTAAACAATACAGCGTAAAATCAGGACGTTTTAAATATCGTTTCGGAAATTATAATACCAATATGTATATAATGAACATGAGTCAAACCGTGTGCCATTACCAAGAAAGAAACTATATGATGCGGGTGATCTCATTATTTGGTGAGAACAATGGATTTTATTAATATTATAAGAAATATTTCAGAAAAACAATATTATGGAATTTCTATACCTACCTTGTGCTCATTTTCCGGTATAAGAATGGTATAAATTGAATCTTGAATATTCTACTTCTATATACCATTTATATTTAAGAAGAAGTTTAAAAATTGTAGCAAATACGCATAATAATTTAATAGTATTATATTGTCTACACGTGAAGAAAGAAGAAAGAAGAAAGAAACGTTTATTTGCCTTAAACATGGTGACAAAAAGATGGTACAATTTAATAATAAGTACACATGTTTCACCGGATAATCGGTATGCAAAATATACAATGTTATACCTAAGTACTTATATTATATTAAAGTTATAGTAAACACTAACTTAATTGAATAATAAAATAAAAAAAAAAGAAATGTATATGTTAAAATATAAAGTACTAACAAATAGTTTCACCCTTTACATTATTCATTAGAATCGAATGTCATAAATTCGGCTATTGTGTAAAAGCAATGTTCGATTAACCATTTTTTTAACTGTGCTATATATTTATGAAAGGGCAATTCTCTTATATATTTTGGTATCTTGTTATATATTTGTACACACATACAGCTACTGTTTCTTTTATACAGGGTAGTAGACATTGTATTTAACTTTAATTTAGTGCAATCTCTTGATGGAAATTTCTTATTTTTGGATGCTACTTCAAATATATAGGAGTGTTTCTTGACGAAAATTGCAATTTCAAGTATGTACATTGAAGTAAGAGTTAGCAACTTTAATTTTATAAATAAAGGCCTACATGAATCTAGCGGGGCGGCACCAGAAATGGCTCTAACGCATTTCTTTTGTGCTATAAATGCTTTATTTATATCAGTAGAGTTGCCCCATAACAATAGGCCATATCTTAATACTGAGCTAATATATCCATGGTAAGCTAATAATGCAGATTTTTCGTTTGCCAATTTCCGAATCTTTTTTAATGCATATACGAAACGATTTATGCGAGTAGTTACCAGTTTCACATGCGCTTTCCAATTACAATGCTTGTCAAGCATTAATCCTAAAAATTTTACTTCTTCAACTTCCTCAATTTTCTGATCTTCGTAACTTATTTCTAATTTATTTTTTACATTATTATAATTTCTGAAATTAATTATTTTGGTTTTAGATAAATTTGCAGTCAGATTGTTTACATTTAGCCATTGGGATACAGATTCTATAGTATTATTTATTTATTGCTTATATTCTAAATTAACGTTTTTATGGGGGATAGCTACTGAGATATCATCTGCAAATAGAGTGCATTTGTGTTCTGTAACCTTCGGGATATCATTAATGTAGATTAAGAACAGTAATGGCCCCATAACACTGCCTTGTGGAACACCGAATTTATTCTCTTTGAATAACGATCTAAATGACGTGGATATATTATTCTGATCAACACGAGTTATCTCTACACATTGCTGGCGGTTACTCAAGTAGCTTTCGATCCACTGTAGAGCTTTGCCTCTGATCCCATACAATTCGCATTTTCGTAGCAATATTTGATGGTCAACAAAATCGAACGCACTTGTCATATCAAAGAAAATCGTCGAGACGTGTTTCCTTTGATCTAATGATTCCGTTACTGTTTTCATAAGGGAAAAAGCTGCTAGTGTGGTCGATTTATTTTTCTGAAACCCATTTTGTTCCTGGACTAAAACTTTGTGTTTATTTAAAAAACTATTTATTCGTGAGTGCATCAGTCTCTCAAAAATTTTGGAAATAATTGGTATCAAAGTAATTGGTCTATAGTTACTTAATTGTTCTTTATCATTCTTTTTATGTATTGGTTTGACTATGGATATTTTAAGTTTTTCAGGAAAAACCCCTTCCCAAAAAGATACATTGATTAAATGGCATAGAACTGATGCTAATTCGTTGTGACATCGCTTTATAATTTTCGTAGCTATCGTATCATATCCTACAGCACTTGTATCTCTTAAAATTTTAATAACTTTGATAATCTCATCCTCATTACATGGGCTTATGAAAATGGTTGAGTCCACAGCATCAAGTAGTTTATAATTTGGATTATTTACATTAATTTTATTTGTTTTTGAAATGTAGTAATCGTTAAAAGAAGATGCTATTGTTGTTGGATCACTCACCAAGTTACCTTCATGCAATATTTGTTTTATATCTGTATTACTACATATTCTATCAATTTTATCTCCAATCTCCGTGTGGTCTAGTAGTCTGCACGTGTGGTCTAGTGGTTTAAGCGGTCGCCTCGCCGCTTTCCACTGCACTGGTGTTGTGGGTTTCGATCCCCACATGGGACAAATCTTTGTGTGGTTCGCAAAGATTTGTTCTGAGACTGGTTGTGCTTTGTGTGTGTGAAATGTATGTTTGTAAACACCCCGCGACACAGGAGTTATTCCTAGTGCGGGTCGTCGTTTTTTTAAAAAAATAATTAATTAAATTGTGTGTTTTGGGAGCTTAAGTTAAAGGTGGGTTAAGTTAAGATATAAAACTGAATCTTTTCAATTCTTTTTCTTAAGTTTTGAGATCATAAAGCACTTTTAAAATTATCTTGAATAGATTGACTAAATCATATTATGCTAAATATATTTATTTCTTTATCCTTGTGTATATCGTAGGAACTAGGTGATTTGATAAACCAAAATTTAATTCGCAAAATTTCACATTGTCAAATCATTAAACGGCATATGTTTACAAGTAACCATGCATATAGTAACATCTGAAGCGACGATGAAATAACATAGATTCAGAATCCACATCGTACAAGTTTATTACGCTACAACTGGTCGGATCGGATCAACCATGGCCGTAGACCAGTGTCGCAACAGGCAGACCACCTTTCTATAGTCATATCGTGCCACTATACCACCCACTCACGCTAGAGACGTGCTAGTGAAGAAACTAAGGTAATTTGATGGGATTCTAAACATATCATCACGTCTGTGTTTCTCATTACAGTTAATTCTGAAACTTGTAAGTCTTTTTGGAGTATCCCGCTAAGTGACAACGATGTATGTACGAAATAATTAAAATTTGCAATGGCTGATGTTTTATAATAATTTGCATTATATAATAAATTGCATTTCCACTTTAAAACAATTCAGAACATCAGAATATTAGTCTTTGCTGCTTTTTTTTACAATAGAAATGATAGCGAAGCATCTGCTAAGAGACTCAAAGGTACGATGCTAGCTAGATAGTTCTTCATCAAAACTCTACCAACTGAAAAGGTTTTTATAAAGATTTAAATAAATGCAAATTAAATAAGAATCGTGTTGCCATTGACCTCAAACGTAGTGACCTAAAACTTGAAGCTAGTTCAATAAATGTTTAACGTTAAAACATTGGAACTTTCTCAACGAATTTTCTGCGTTCACGAAGTGAGTCAAAATAATGATTATGTCCTTTCATAGACTTACTATCATATAATTATATATTAACTTTTATCATACTATATATTGACTATCACCATACCAATTCTCATCAAGATTGGTTGTGTAGTTGTAGATAAAGACGTAAAAGCGCAACAGTCAGACATAGATACTTTCGAGACGGCTGACAGAGGAGAATGGAGGAAAAAGACGTCATGTGCCGACCCCGAATGAAGTAGGATAAGATCAGAAAGATAAAGAAGAAGAAAATAAAGGATTATTTACTAAAGACAAAAAGCACGTACGCATATTGCAAGAAGTAAGCTTGAAACTCTTGGAACACTGCAGCAGAAAAAAGAATTAGAAATGTAGATTTATTTATAACTAACACAATCATGTCTTATAGTGCAGAAAGCCAACACCAACTAACAGGAAATAACACCTCTATTGCCCAACAAAATCCCCACGTACACTTAAGAATCATTGTACCAAATGTACAAGCCGTGTACCTACAAACGTATAATCAATAATATTGTACAATTTTGCAGTATTCATAAGTTAGGTGCTTGTGCTTCTGACACCCATTCTATTTCCGTTTCAGTCAATATTTTATCACAACGGGACAAGATATTAAGTTCAAGTTTAGACGCTCACAAAGTAATACGTATTTTACCACAAAAAAAATAAAATGGACGAATTACCACCTAATTGTGATTCTCAAAAAGTAAAAACGCTGACGAGATGTCTTCTTTTGGCGAACAAAATTGCAGAATGATCCCTGATTCATTGTGATAATATAAGAGTGGGTAAGCCTGCAGTATAATGAAGTCGCTTGATTGATGCTTTTGTTTCAATAACATTAAACCGATACATTTCAAAATATTTATAGGTTCCTACTACCATACTTGTTGTTTATAACTATATTCTATTTCCGTTATGATCGTCATTGCATTACTTAGCCTGATAAAAGCTAGTCAATATAATTGAAAATACATGAGGAAATTTAGAACTAAATAATATAACCACGCTTGTTGTTCACAGAACGGTTAAACTAAAGTATTTTATCAAACGGCCTAATATGGAGAGGAAATGATAAATAGATAATAATCAATATGGAGAGGAAATGATAGCAAATATCTATGCAAATAGTAATTCGCGGGGTAGCGGGGGGTACAGAGGACGCCTGATAATGACAAGTCCGTTTGGTTTAATTGTCTAATTTGTTTAAACATCAGATTGGTGCCTAACAAACCTATTCTATAGACCTATTCAATAAAAAAATTAAGTTTTACCTCAACGCAAACCCTATTTAGGTATTATATTAAACTCGTAAGTAAAGTATTACAAGGGCCAACACGTCTATCGACTGTTTATTCATAACCACAAATATTTTGTTATGATAAACGCACCTCATTAATAACTTGTCGAGGATTCCATTGTCCAGTGATATTCTAGTAAACAATGGGCCTCATTAATGTAAGATTGTGAGTAAACATTTTTTTTATGATAAAAACCTAAACAGCAGAAAAAAACCTTCTTTAAACAGAGATAGAGATGCTACTGAACCGAAGGGAATACAAAAAAACATACGTACGTAAACTTCTTGTGTGAGTGGTTATAATCAATCATTTTATTACGAAACCTAACTCGTGCCGCTACTTCTTTGATTAAACAGGTTTCTATAGCCATACGTACTGTAGACAGGTGGTAGGTGCAAGCTACCTTATTCAAACTCTTACAGAACAAAAAGAAATTACAAAAACAATCATTCTTAACAAAATAGGGAAAGAATATAGCAACATCGACGGGCAACAATATCTATCTATTTAAAAAGCGGCTTATTGCTTATTCAAAAAAAAACATACAGTAAATTAACATCCCACCGCTGCAGTAAAGCCCTTTGCGGAATTATGCCGAGTAAAGAACAATTGTCGATAATTACCGACTAGCAGACCACACACGTTACCTAACCTCCCAGATCGAGTAATTTGCGTGTTCTACAGCTCTATTTGAAACCTATAAGACCTTCGTTAGACATGTGGTGAATTCTGGTAGCAGTTACTAACAATGCATTTTAAGTCTTGTGAATTAATCGTGCAGTGTAATGTAAACTTTATAGCGAAGATGATAAAGTACAATATTGAAAAAGTTAAGTTTGAATGTCGCTGCATTCGTGTGCGCTTCCACACACACTATTGTCCCTATAAATTCTTTCATATTAAAGTTTATACCGTATAAGAACTGGATTATTAAAAAAACTAAACTCATTTCTTCTTCCAAGTCTTCTGATTAATTAATTTTAAAAGTTAATACTATTTGATATAAGCCTTTCACTTCCATTGCAAATATACTCCTTCAAACACACTGTAGTTAGCCTTCTAGCTTCTAGCCTTCTTTGTTTCTAAACATCAAACCGGGTATGTCTATATTTTCTCTCATAATATTAAGTCTCATCCCACTCACTCGTCTCAGAGGTACTATAAAGTCTACTGCCGTGAACGAAGGGGCTAGCATAACAAACGTGAGATAGATTTTGTTGTGTTTCATCATATTTTTGTATGGAGCAATATGACTAGAACGTGACAAAATCTATCTCACATTCATTATGCTAGCCCGGCAGGACTGATCGCTCTCATCAAGATCTGCTATTACCACGACACCCACATAGCCAGTTTTAATGCACACTTAAGGGTTTATTGCCCTTTCACTTAATATAAATGTAATAAGATAGCAACGTGAGCCTAAGATAATCTCCCGTTTAATTTAAAAAATAATAGTAAAGCCGCGAGGCAAACTTCAAATCGATCTGCCGATAAAGCTATTATGTCCATTCTTGTTCAACACTAATCCAATCCAACCACTTTGTCACATTTCTAACGAAATCTGTTTCAAATACGAGTACTTTATCTACATCTCTCTTCACCATTTCTCTGGTATTTAATGTTCTTAATTCTGTCAAAAATAACGAAATTATCGAAATTCTTGCATCTCAATGGCTGATGTTTTATTATGATAAGATGTAAATGGTATGTTTATTACACAGTAGCATACCAGCATAACACATAAAATTATTTAAAAACTGTGGTGGAGAACTGTGGATGTCCATTTACAACCATTTTAACTTGAATTTTTTTTTTTTTTTTTAAATATTTCACAACTCACACACAACGCCATCTAGTCCCCAACTAAGCAGAGCTTGTACTATGGGTACTAGAATAACTGATACTAATACATTATATACTTTTCTTTTGTAAATACATACTTATTATACATAGAAACACCCAGACTAAGACAAACCCCCATGTTCATGCACACAAAGATTTGTCTTAAGTGGGAATCGAACCCACGACCTCGGCGTAGCAGGCAAGTACACTACCCACTCCGCCATCCGGTCGTCTCTAATTATAAGTTGCATTTCCATTAAACAATTCAGAATATCGGTTGTCATAAAATTGGTCATAACTTTAGTATTTTACATTGTCGAGCTTAGATGTGAGAACTTTTTCGAATCAAATAATTAACATACACATACTTCACGCCTATATTACGTAGAAGGGTGTGGCAGAGGTGTATATAATACTTCACGTGTTTTGTTTAGGGCCAATGTGAGAAAGAATGAGCCTATTATAATAAAATATTTATGACTCACTGAATTCCAAAATTGCCTTTAGATCTAAAAGATCCCATGATTTACAGAAAAATAATAAAATGATTGGCTCTACCTATCATGTTGTATAACAATAAATGTTTCATAATTTTATTAAATCTCGTCCACAATACCATTTTTACTACAATTTCGTTCACCAACCTATCCTGTTGTTGAACAGCATTCCTCTTATTTTGCGTGGGCGTCGAACCCCACACCCATCGTTCTTGCATTATAATTATTATCTGGAATGGATAAACATGCTCCAAGGCGGGTTTTGACGCCAATGGAACTTTCATAACTATAATACAATTTATAGCGGCAGAGCTTTTGTGACTGCCTCATTGGTCTCGTTGCGGCCTCTCACCACGAGGTTTCGGGTTCGATGCCCGGGTCGGGCAAGTGTTACTTCCACATTGTGCCGTCAAGATGTTCTCAATCGCAGCACGGAGTTGGAATTGTGCCCGGTGGATGGCGGTAGACTCACCCACTATCACATGGGACACGTCTGCCACACCAGAGTAATATAGGCATGATGTTGTGCGTAATTAGTTTTGGTGAACAAGCTCGAGGAGATAAAGGACATAGTAAAAATAGATAAGTAGGCCAACTCCCGGCGTTTAGGAGCGCACGATACCTAAACTTGCTCGAGGCGCAGGGTTGTCACTTGTCAGATTGATATTTTAAATTACCTGTACTGAAATATTTTTTTTAATTATAAAAAAACGTTTTTTTTTTACAAAACAAAACATTTATTTATGTCAAGTCAAAGTCAAATCATTTATTTCCATGGGACCCAAAGGGCGCTTGAACACGTCAAAACAAACATCAACGTTCAAATAAATAAAATTAAAATAAAACTTAAGCTAATTTAATTATAATATCAATTGCAACAAAATGATTTCAATCACCGGAGCTTAGATTGATTTCAATTCAACTTTGAGGTTTGAAATAAAATCAATCCAAGCTCACCAGCTCCGATGGGTATTGCATCATGAGAAGAGCTGGTGAGAAACTCATGTTCACCATCTTTTCAAATAATTCATACAATTTTGTTTGTTTATTGACAATAATTATTATGTGTAAGTTATAGCAACCAAAATAATGACTAGAAATGGTTATGGAGAGAATAATACTATGAAATTAAATTCTTTGTCAAATAGACCAATATTATATTAATAAAATTATCCGTAGTATATAAGGTTGCAATCTCTTACACTTAAAGCAGAAAGGAAAAGGAGTAAAAACAATGTGTGCATACATACTGGTACTAGATCAGACATAGAAAAATGAAATAAAATCTAAACTGTAAAATTAAATGCTAATTATTTATGCTCCTAATGAAAAACAAGCATAAAAAAAATTACAAATTTGTGACAGAAAAATATTTTCTGCGGTTTCGTCCTGTGCGAAAAGCCTTATTATTTTCTGATAATGAAAAATAAATTCGTATGCTTAACGTTAATTCTGGGTTTGAAATAGTGTCGTTTGAACAACCATAAACTTCACAATAATATCTTTTGACTCGCAAAGACATTTTGCAGTGCAGCGCGTAACCGTACCTAATTTTTTAAACAAACACCGACCGCTCACAGTAGTGACACGGCCCGCACTACCGGTGACCGAGTGAGTGGCCGAGCGGCGTAGTGTGCGTGCGTACGTTCATAAACCCAGGGGCGTGGCAGCCGCTACGCGTAAATACAAACGGCGCGATGTACCTTTGTTCGAAGATAACATACTTATCTATTTTTACTATGTAAAGGATCATGGAAAACATCGTAGTCCTTTTATGTTACCTGTTTGGTGTCTTGTAGATTGTAAATTTAAATAGATTGTAGTTTCATTAGGTTGACTACACGACTGTTACCTACATACGCTGTATACAAAAGTATAGTTCGATTCTTAAAAATAGCTATAAATTATTATCACGCTACAATCCATTAGAGCAGAGCATAGACAGCAGCGCGCTGTAACTTACATAAGATGCATTGATTTACCTGAGGCAATAGACTGTTTTGTATTGGACTATCTTTTTAGACGCGTAATTACTTTCTTGTCAACAAAATTGAGTTATTAAGGCTGGTCTAAAATTAATTATGTATTACATTATGTTGGTAACATTAATTTACTTTCGAAAATATACTGTGAAAAGTGTTCAGTTGTGAACAACATCTAGTAAGGATCTATTTAATTATTTTTATCTTAATATACCATATTTAATTATAATAATAATACTGTAGGGCAGTCAATATATAAGTATAATTATTTAATTTGACTGCCTTTGCTACTGTCACTGCGATGTCGATGGGTCCGATTCTCGGGTCTGACAAAGGCGTTATTTAAAGTAAAGTAAAGTAAAAAATCATTTATTGCCACCTAACACATAAAAGTTGCAGAAAGGAAAAAATACATTGAATAAATTACAAGAGAAAGATTAAAATGTTAAGATGTAGCAAAAGGAGAAGACTCGGCCAGCAACGCCGATTTTCAGTCTTCCCCTATATACTGCCTATGAAGTACAAAGGTGCGGGTACATTTGTGAGTTATCCGTCAGGAAATTCTCGATAGCAGCACGAAGTTGGTATTCTGCCAGTGGATTGTGATAGACTCACTCCCTATCACATGAGACATAAAAAGTGGAATGTGGGTGGTATACATCTCTCCCTCATCCTTCTGGATAATATAGGCGTGATTTTATGAATAATTATACCTCTAATTTATAAGCACATCGGCACGAGCCCGCCAAACTGAAGAGTGTATTGGTTTACAAGTGTCTTCGAAGTCGGTTCCGCATCCGCATGTCGTAATACACATTCGCTACCGGTATTATCCTCTACCAGTTTATAAACCGGTTAATCGATAAACTCTATATTACCTAAACATACGTAATCTTTACTTACCTATTCATCTCATTTCTCAACATTCGACCCTATTAATATTGTGAATGCAAAAGACTAATATGCAAAAACCATTAAATCGATTTTGATGAAATATGGCACATAAGAAGAAAGCACCTCCATTTCAAACATCCTGCCGCCAAATCGTAGTGATTGCACTATTAAATGCCGGTTTTGTAGTGAGGTTAAACGATGAAGTAACAGGCCCAAAGAACATGAAATTGTAGTCCTCAGATGTAGAGATCCTTGGTATTTATTTACCATCAGGTGGACTACACGCCTGTGCCTTTATACGTCACATAATAAATCTTAACTCACCTATCCATCTCATTACACAACTACCAATACAAGCATAAAACAACATCCTAAATTGCTACTTAAAATGCAAACTGCAGAAAATGACATAAAAAGCTTTTATAATTAATAGTAATACCTGAATATAAGAGGCTGGTATGCCTATATTTACTAGTTGTTTACTTTCCAGAGAATTGTTCAGTCGTCCTTGAATGCTTTGAATACGCCATCAGTAATAAATAATGCACTTAAGGGGATCACATAACATACCATACATTATACTAAAATCAGTTGAAAAATATGGGACCGAACATGCGATCTGCACACCGGGCAGTCGCTTTAACCAACCAGCTACGGTCGCCTTTTTGTACCCTACTTGAGAAAGGAACAAATAAATGTACGTGACGTAACGAATTAACGTAACATACAGTTGAGAAATTAAGGGGTTCTAGAGGTTCATTCATTCATTCATAATTTCAACTGTTTCTTAGTATAAACTTGCTAAGCAAAGCTAAATGCTTTAAAATAATCAATAAAAATACCATACATTAGGTCAAATTTTGACACTAATTATATTTCAATCACAATTAGCATCTACCATAACTAGGGCTGATCTTGATAAAGTTTCCGATCCTCGAATGGGCAATAATAGGCATCTGCTATTTATCGACATAATTATCTTGCAAACGGAGCCGCGAGCCGAACCTATTATCTTCATATCTATTGTTTACTTTTTCATAACAGTATTCAACGATATTTCTACACATGCCAATAGTGCATACAAAACAGTGAATTAACATACCCCTTAATGAGAGAAACAGGTAGCTTATTGATGTACTGTCGATGTCGTGTCGAGCAAGTTGCCAACTTGGTCATTACTGATCGCCGGCGCCAAACAACATTATACATTGAAATAGGTTACATGGATATGGCTTTGCATTATTTACTACGCTCTACGGTTATTCAAATTGCGTAGATACAAGCTCAATTCAAATGGAATTACTTTATTGCTTATCTACGATGTGGACACGCTGAGAGGTTATAATAAAGAGAGTTATTTTATCGTTTTTTTTTGACAAGGAATGTTGTCAATATTTTCTTAAAAATTAGACAACGGGTCTAAATCGCGTAATTATTAAAAAGGTAAATATAAATACCTGTGCTCGAGGTTTCGAATGACTTGCATCATTATTGGTCAGGAGCCGACTGTTTATTTACCTTTATAATAATTACACGATTTATTTAGACCCGTTGTCTAATTTTTGAAAATTTTTCTCAAATCACGAAAGTTTAAAAACAATATTTTCTTCTCTCTAGGACATCAAAATCTAGTAATAGCGACATAGAATGCAACCATAAATTCAAATAGTAATGTTATTATCCTAACGTAACATAGTTTATTTGTGAAAATGGATGGTGTTGGTACTTATAGCACAGGATTTCGTGTTTCAAGTAACAGCAGAACATTACATTATGATTTCTTTTGTACCTATATTAAGTGACCTACTATGTACCTACTTTTATTTAGTGTGCCAAGTAGTAAAAGACTGTACTCTGTAAGTACCATAAGATCAGAATATACCATGAGTCATGTTATCACTTGGATCGTGATTATTCGTGACCAGACTGAAGCCTATATGTACGTATTTTGTTTTTATTAATAATCATCCATCAAAGCGCTAGTCCCTTGTTGAATTTAGATTATGGAACTTTACAAACTGAACCGGAACTAAGAAATAGGTAGGTACTTCTCATGCCTCATTTGTCGTTTAATAGTACAAACACGCAACGACCTACCACAGCCAGCAAGATACAGCTATCTCTGTATTCAATCTGAATGTGTTACACTAAAACACCTCTTATAAACATGCTAGCTTTAATTAATATGGGCGTTTATATGCTCATCAAACGTTTATCATCTAAAAATATCTGTCTCATTTATATTCCGTTAGCAGACTAATGATATTAACGTCTATAGTAACACTACTGGCCGCGTGCCAACCGTCTTTTAAACCTGTTTTTTAAAACATCAACCAAATTATACGTTAATTTAATTACTTAAAAAGTCAAGCTGGTAAAACCGTATTATAGTTTTTTTTTCAAACCTCGCTTGTAATTGCAAGATACAATTTGCTAGTATTCTTGTTAACCCCCTCCAACTAACCTTAATTCGCTTGTGTTAGGAGGAAGTTCACGTCCGTGGTATAATGCCAGGATCGAACTCATGACCTCTCGATCGTAAGACCGATGCCTTATCCATTGCGCCACAGCCGCTTCTGAAATATAACATTGAGTCACATCTGTGTAACCCAAAAAAGTTAGGTAAAGGCATACCCCCATCTCACCTGTAATGTTTAGATTCCATGTAGAGATCTTCCTCAGAGAAACCCCCTAACAAAACATTTTCCCGGGCCCGGGTATCGAACCCGAGACGTCGCGGTGAGAGGACTTGAGCAACAAGCTAGTTAATAGCATTTTAGAAAGAGCCGATTAACTCCATATAGCCGTAAATATCAGCAGTGCATTGCTTAATGCAGCAAAACGTGCATGAATTACAAGCATCGACCTACTTTCAAGACAGTTTGTTTGACTAAATTGTTTCATTCGCGGGACTAATGTTTAACTGCACGACCGCGACGTTTCTTTACATCTACGGTTACCAAATCTATGCTAATTTAGATGTCAAAAAGCCCATTGATAGAAGAGGTTTTCTATCAACAATGCTCAGTTTAGTACCATTACGTAAAAATGTCAAGGGTATGTCCAACCACGCTCTAGTTCGGACAAATTTCACGCCCTTGTCACGTCTAGTTAACGCGTATACATCAATGATCTTAACAGGTTTCAATCTGGACCGCGTCATGTACCATACAATTTGTTTAATTACAAGTCTATGTGCAGACGGTTACACATCAACCTACACATTCCAGTATAGACGACCGGATGGCGGAGTGGGTAGTGTACCTGCCTGCGACACCGAGGTCGTGGGTTCGATTCCCACTTAAGACAAATCTTTGTGTGCATGAACATGGGGGTTTGTCTTAGTCTGGGTGTTTCTATGTATAATATGTATGTATTTACAAAAGAAAAGTATATAATATGTATAAGTATCAGTTATACTAGTATCCATAGTACAAGCCATAGAAATCTTAATAATAAGGCAATAGAAATGTCAAAGACGCGTGACCTTGTCGCCGCGCATCTGTCAAGTCAAACACAAGTGCGAGTTGAGGAATTGTCGTCTTAATGTCATCGCAAAAAGAATAATTTTGTTTGCAGGAATACAAGCGCATTTGTCTAATCGAACACAAGTGCGAGTTGAGGAATTGTCGTCTTAATGTCATCGCCAAAAAGAATAATTTTGTTTGCAGGAATACAAAAAGTGGTATTTGAAAACCGGCGACATGCGTCCCAGTGTTAAAAGATAGTCGATAGCATTTCTATTGACTAGTTATTAAGATTTCTATGGTACAAGCTGTGTGTGAGTTGTGTGTGAGTTGTGAAATATTTATTTATTTAAGTATAAGATGGTCGCTCGTTGTATACGCTTCCTGTGTAATACCACAAGACCAGCTTATAGCGGCAAAGTATAGGTTGATAGGTGTGTAGGTACTAAACTTAGATAGAAATAACTCTGTATATTATATTATATAGTGGACATTCCTTTGTCGATAATATAAGGTTATAATTGACTAGTGTAATATTAGATTTAATAATAGCGTAGTTGTACCTATAGTTATTAGTTACGTATAAGGCGCAAAAGTGTCAATTATATGGAGCCTGGCGTGAACAAATGATAATTAACTGTCTGTGTTTTGCAAGGATTAAATACAGAACTTGTATCAAAATTATAATAAATAATTCCAAGTATAACTGCCTGGACTAGTGGTTGGGGTATGCGCTGCTCACCGCGAGTTTTTTGGTTCGATTCCCGGGCCGGGCGTGGCAAATCAAATCAAATCAAATCATTTATTTCCATGGGCCCAAGTGGCGCTTGAACACGTTAAAACAAACATCAAAAGACAAAAAATATAAAATTAAAATAAAACTTATCTTACTAAATTATAATACTTATTGTAATAAAATGATTTGACACCGGAGCTTAGATTGACCTTAATTCAACTTCGAGATAAGAATTAAAATCAATCCAAGTACCAGCTCCGATGGGTATTGCATCATGAGAAGAGCTGGTGAGAAAATCATGTGCACCATCTTTTCAAATAATTCATACAATATTTGTTTGTTTTTTTGACAATAATTCTATGTAGCGATGGGCTCACCCCCTTTCCCATGGGACCTAAACATACCAGGTGAAGTGTGGGTGCTATACATCTCTGCCGCACCTTCTGGGTAATATAGGCGTGATGTTATGTTATAAATTATATTCATGGTGGATGTGACATAGCGTCATTTATTGAAACCACAAAACAGGCGCAAACGCTAACCACTAAACCATCGAGGCAGTTTTACAAGGAATTATTAACCGACTTCCCAAAAAGGAGGAGGTTCTCAATTCGGCCGATATGTTTTTTTTCCAAGTATCTATGTACTTACATCGATTACGTCGCGGTTAATGGACCGATTCGCGTGATTTTGTTTTCGACGCGAAACAGCTGCCAGGTGGTCCCATAAATATTTCTTTCAGTTTGGTGTAGTAGTTTTTATTTTATAGGTAAGCATTATTAGTAATTGAAGTCGGTTTTTTTATTTGGAAAAATATTTATAAAAAAATATACTTAATAATTATGTTTTTTATAATCGTCGCTTAATCTTTATTTTAAGAACATATTTGACCATCTTTACCGCCACGGCCCGAAGTAACTGACATACATACGACGTATATGCAAGTATTTTGTTGATGTTCAAGAACTGTACCACTTACCATCAAGAACTACTACAAGATAATTGGGACATTCGTCGCATAAAAACATTTTTATTTTAATAAAACTTATAAATATAAGGAGCAGGTGGACCTACGCTAAATTATTTTTCACATTGCAAAGTTATTTTTATCCAAAATTTGCATACGTCAAGGCAGGTCGCCAATCAGGAACCTTAAGGGTAGACTACCGCCCACATATAAAGGTATGTGCTGTCTCTATCGGTCTAATATATAAATGTGTGAGTGAAAATACATGTTGATGTTCAGTTGTTACTCAACGGTTCAATACCTAGGATTTGTTGTTTGATAAGTCTGCCGATTTTCAACAAAATTTTAATAATTAAAAAAAAAATATTAATTATTTTTTTTTTTTTATTTTTTTTTTAGATAGATATTGTAATTTTCTTTAATTTGATGAATGAAAATGAGGTACTTTGATGAAAATTATTGATAAAATAGAAAGTACATTAAATTTACGAGGGTACTTCGTTTCGAAAACTTGTAATAATCTGTTGTATAATACTAAAAAAGTCGCATTTGTCAGGCCGTTCAAAACTACGGATGTTTGGATGCCTATAATTTTTAAAATAGGCAGACTAAATATAATTTGAAATCAAAGGAACATAGATAATCATGTTTTAAATTGACTGTGCAAAAATTATAACATTGTGATGAAAAATGTAAAAGATACAACCATACTCATTTTGTATGAGAATTCCATACCGGTAGTTCCCCCTTAATACAGATTGGTGTAGGTATACACGGCTATACATAAGCTATACATTACCAGCTTAAGCTGGACTTGCGTTGCACGGAAAGCCTATAGACCACGTTATCCTGGACATGTATCTTTTGATCTGTAGACGTGTGTACATACTTTCAACACCTGCCTCGTCCATTAAACATTTGGAAAACGGACACACGGTGTGCTTGCATTCTCATCGACTTTAATGAACTGAATTGTTACTAAATAAACATCGAGGGTACTGGTGCTTTTAAATAAATTGTAGCTTAAGTGCCTCGTTGGTCTAGTGGTTAGCGTATGCTGCTTTCACCGCAAGGTCTCGGTTACGATGCCCGGGTCAGACAATAGTGTTATTTGGCATTTTTTCGTAACAAATGCTCAATAGCACCATGGAGTTTTTTTTGTCCCCGGTGGATGGCGATAGGTTTACCACGGGTATTATACACCTCCGCCTTACCCTTCTGGGTAATAAAGGCGTGATGTTGTGTTATGTTAAAAAATTAAGAAAAAAAATTCTTTATTTTTTTCTTCTCAACGATTGCCATAGATCTTCAACTGGCAAGCGGATC
The DNA here is from genome assembly GCA_905147285.1 of Hypena proboscidalis. NCBI lineage: Eukaryota > Metazoa > Arthropoda > Insecta > Lepidoptera > Erebidae > Hypena > Hypena proboscidalis. The sequence continues at coordinate 17,874,007 of LR990130.1, read as the reverse complement.
CGACGAGTCATGATGGCTGAACTATTATTAATTCTAAATAGTTACAATAAGTTTGAGTTTATCAGAAAATTATCATGTGTCTCTTTCTTTCCAGAGCTTACATTGCACGTACTCATTGACGGATGACTGGTGTCCAAACGATCGGGAGACCCCAGTGAAGCTCCCACAGGTCAAAACTCCCGGGGACCTGGTCAACCCCAGCTATGTCGAGATGACGGTACTGGTGGGACATCCGAAGTCGCTGCAGATTAAATATTCTCTTTCTACGAAGACGACACCTCGGGTAAGTTTATGTAAAGCTAACGGCTGTATAGTGATTATGCAATCGAAAAGTTAAGCAGCACTCACCGCAGTCGCTCCATGGGTGGGTTACCATGCATCCAAAGGGCATCGTGTCCCGGAAAGTGTGTCATTCGTCTAACTTTTTGTCGTTCACATCACATTAATCCAATAGTTACAATCTTTTATAATTTGTATTAATTTTATAGTTACAATTATAGATAGTAATATAATACAATTAATTAGTAATATCGTTTAAACACATTATTAGCACGTACCAACGTTTTTACCGAGAAATGACAGCACACATACGTTTCGCAGGTGTTGCAGAATAATAATTTATCAATGTTAAATAAAGTCACGCTAATAATATTGACTGCAAGAGAAAAATTAAAGACATTTCTTTGTCTAGTTGATTGCATCAAAGTCTCTCAAAAGCATTATTATTATTTATTTATTTTATTTTTATAATAACAGTATAACTTATTTATACTAAGCAGAGTTCCACAAAACAACTTTTGTTTCAATCGTTTATACCTTTTAGACATCGTTGTAAACAAGCTTATAGTATCCACCTGATAGTAAGTAGTAAATGTAACTACTTGCTACTGCCCACGAATATCTTCAAAAGATCAAAAGCAATTAACGTAGGTAATGAAAAGATCTCTCCACCAAGTAGAAACTCAATAAAAGTCCAAGTTATTACGACTGAGTAAAATAAATCAGACGTAGTCGTTCTTTTAATCAAGTGCACACAGAATAAAGCCTTTTTAGTTTTTAATCAGTCGATAATATCTAATTAGTGCATACTCTTTATTCTGTCTGCTGCTTTTATCGCAGCAATGACATGTGTAACGTCGTAGTCATCCTAATACAAAAACGTTCAAAAATAATTTACCCGGTATCATTGAGCGATAAAAACGCACAAGTTTTGAAGAGGCTTAATGTATGTTTGATGGTGGGAATAAAATACGCTTCAATAATATTTAGCCAAACAAAGAAAGATTTAGCGTCTACATTATTCTAACTGTATCATAACATGTCACATCAAATTATAGTCCATCTCAAATGAGCATATCTTGTACAGTAATTATAACAATTATAATAATAGCTGCAACCGCTTATTCTATAATGATACTATAATTATAATTACACATGCCAGAAATTATAGTTGAAGAGTACAAAGTTTATAGTTATATTAGACACAATCAAACTAACTCTAGACAATCAAATGAAAAAAAAACTTCTGTTATTGAAGTCGGTAATGTGATTCTGTAGTAGCTACTAAAAAATACATTTATTGTGAATTTATTTACCGATTCAGCATTATTTACCGGTTATCTAAACGTAGGTTCAAATTCTGCAGTTTCCAAGACTAAAAGATAAAATTAAGAAGTATGCCATTAAAATAAATCGTTTTATATTTACTTATGTTACTTATGATAAGTTACTTAAATTAGATTACCCCCATGGAATAATGGCGTGATTTAATGTATTATGTATAAGCTTATACTTAAATGGCATGAACATCTTCAAAGGAATGCAGACATAATTGCATAGTATTGCCTTATACAGGGAAACAGGATTATACATACAATATATGCACTGATTATGTTCGCTGCTCTCCCTTAATGTTGACTTAAGTATTATAAACACACGTTGTTTTTGTTCGCTCACAATATTCACAAAGGCTTTAAGTCAATGTCCGTATCCGGCTCTAGAAGCAATAGTCATAGAATGTTTATCTTAATAATATTATTGTAATGAGTCAAATCTATACTTGCACCAACGCACGCTCTATCGACAATATAGAGTTGAAGTTTTAATACGATGATGATATAGCTATGCTTCCTTTCTTTTTCTTTTATAAGTGCTTGATGTTTTAGCTTTTTTTTCTATTGTCATTAGTATTTCTAGATTGGAGTTTGTCTCTTGTCTCAGCAGCGTCTCAGCAGTGTATTTATACTTTGTCCATTCCTTTATTTTCTTTTTGACAGATCACGCCTATGAATTGCCGTTTTTTTTGTCAGATTAATGTACTACAATAATAATGTACTTTATTGACAAGCGGCACTTTTTAGGGAAGTTCACTGTTTGTAACAAACAACCACAGACTATAAATCAAATCGTGAAATGAAATAAATCGATCATTATGAAAAAGAATAATTTGACTTTTTTTGTGTATTGTCTGTATTTTATAAAAAAAGAATATTATAATAATAGTATCATGATTCCATGAATAATGGTTTGCAAGAAATCAAGTCGAAATCTTGGAATTAAAAATGAAAATGTAAACAAAGGTTACTAGGAAATCGTCATAGACTAAGAATGTGACATTATTATTATATTATTATTTTGTATATTTATTTCATCTAATAAAAACTACTAATAAACGAATAATTAATAATGAACTCAAACCATTTCGATGTAATTAATCGATTGAAAGTTCTTCGTAGACAACATCGATTATGATTTCAAATCGAATCAATAACGTGTGAAGGCATCCCTAAATGTAATCTGTCAAAAAGAAAATAAAGGAATGGACAGAGTATAACTGTCATATAACACTGGCTGGCACACATTTTCTTTATTTCATAATCTCAATTCATATTTTTATCAATCTCACACATTTGTATGAATTTTCATAAATTGAAAATAGAAATGTGTGAGGAGATTGTCTAAATTATAAATTAATACAGTATGTGTGAGGCCGCTCTAACACTCGACAATCGATGTATATTAGAGATTATTTGTATTGACTAGAGCAGTTATACTTGTCAAAATTTTGATCTGACTGAAAAAATTGTACTGCTACTATTAGCTGCTTTAGATCTGCATTATTTTCTCTTACCTGGTATATTATGTACCTAAACAAGATGGCAATCTTGCTTATGCAGTTTGATACAAAAAGGAAAGAATCATCTTACATGGTTCCATACATTTAGAGTTCAATTGCTCATGAAAACTTTCTCCCACAGATCAATATCCACAAGTTGAGCTCAACCCAGAACGACAAATTCGAAATTAAAGAGAATGCCGAAAACAGTAAGTGTCGAGGAGGTGGGCACTGCGCGAACATCCAAGCGATGGCTACTAATGACTTCTGTACAGCTAACAGCACTACTCAAGAGTTTGTGCATGCCAATGTCAGTATTGGAGGAATACCAGACCAGGTGCAGTTGAAGTTCCATGTGCCTTGTGCCTGCGAATGTAGTAAGATTGTGGAGCAGAACGCGAAGGCTTGCAACTTTAATGGAAACTTTACTTGCGGCATTTGCTCGTGTGAGAAAGAATGGTAAGAATATTTTTTCTATAATTTTTTTTAATAGGTCTTCAAGGTTTTTTCTCATTCATTTTAAAATTTTCCTTTACACACGGCTATCGATCAACCTATAGTATAAACTGGTCTCGCATTGCACAGAAACCCTGTCAAACCTGAGATCAGCTTATATTAGATATTAATAGCTTCATGTGTAGCCGTGTGTACATAATCGTCAACATTAAGTACTAAACAGCAAAACTATTATTTAAATTTTTCAATATGTATGGATGTAACTTATTTAATAATAATTAAATATTCCACGACTAACACACAACGCCATCTAGTCCCAAACTAAGCAGAGCTTGTACTATGGGTACTAGAATAACTGATACTAATACATATATACTTTTCTTTTGTAAATACATACTTATTATACATATAAACACCCAGACTAAGTCAAACCCATGCACACAAAGTCTTAAGTGGGAATCGAACCCACGACCTCGGCGTCGCAGGCAGGTACACTACCCACTCCGCCATCCGGTCGTCAAATGATTTAAATGTATGTATTTATTAATGAAATGGCCACGAACGGACATGTATTTTAGTAATTCTGATATTAATTGCCTATATATAAAGTTGACAGATCAGGGAAACTGGTACTCACAGACTCCCCCAACCTGGAAATTGTCGAGGAGTTCATCTATCTCGGCTCTAACATAAGTAACAATGGAACTTGCGAAAAAGAGATAAGGAGACGAATTGGTATGGCAAAAAGTGCCATGGTCGATCTGGACAGGATATGGAAAGATAGAAACATCTCAAGAAGGACAAAAATGAAGCTGGTACAATCCCTTGTGTTTCCCATTTTCTTATATGGAGTCGAAACATGGACACTGAAAGCTGCGGACCGCAAACGCATTGACGCATTTGAGATGTGGTCCTGGAGAAAAATGCTCCGAATACCTTGGACAGCCCACCGCACTAATCTTTCGATTCTTAATGAACTGGGTATAAAAGACCGCCTTTCATCCCTGTGCCTCCGCAGAATCCTTGAGTACTTTGGCCACATAGCGAGAAGAGAAGACGACAACCTCGAAAGACTGTTGGTCACTGGGAAGATCGAAGGCAAGAGACCTAGAGGCCGTAGCCCGATACGCTGGTCTGACCAAGTCCGCACTAACCTCAACACCACGGTCCACACCGCTCTACACACCCAAGACAGGCACAGATGGCGGACCATCACACGTGATATGATGATACAGAAAAGAGGTCACGACCCTCAGGAATGAGGAATCGAAGCAAGGAGGATATAAAGTTAAACCCATATTTACCCTTATTACTTTTCTATGGAAAACAACCAACCAATTGTTTTCTCTTAAAGCTGTGAATAGGTTTAGAATTAGATGATCCGGCAAACCGTTGGCGTGTAGATAAAAGTGCATGAGAAATTGCTAGCTACTTGAATTGTAGATCGATCGTCTGACATAAGACATCGCGTCGATGGCTAATCGGGCACGGCCGGCGGGCATCCTGGTTCGTGGACGATGGTCCTAGCCCTAGCAGCTATATCCATTATATTACGGAGTATGAATGTTTCGTTACTATTGAAAACTGCTTGTAATAAACTATACTTGATTAATAATTATTGAGACGAGTCATAATCGCGTAAATATGTATAAACACCTCATACGCTTATGCCTCTTACGCAGACAGCGATTGCCGAGTGGGAGACCGTAGGACTGAAGTCAATGGTCTGAATCCACAGCACACACCTATGTCAATAAATGGTTAAGATTCGTCTTTCGAGGTAAACATCGTGAGGAAACCTGCATGCCTGAAAGTGCCTAAAATGTACTCGGGCTCGTGTGAAGTCTACCAATTCGCACTTGGCCAGCGTGTTGGACAGTAGCCTAACACTTCTAATCATGAAAAGAGGCCCGAGCCCAGCAGTGGGACATGTATTAAATACAGGGCTGCTATTATTACCTCATACGCTTTACCGTTTCTGGTCATTTTAATGCCACGTTTAAGTCAACAATCTTGATTTTTTTTCTTTGGCCCCTGGCCCTGGGTCCTGCCCTGCTCTTGGCAAGCACTCGAATCTAAAGAGACCTCTTGATAAATTCTAAGATACTTGAATGAACGAATTAGCGAAGAAAACTAAATAAGTATATTAGCTCGTCGTAATTACAACTGCATTGGTATTAGATTTTTCTAGCGTTATGCTTGGAGCTTTCGAAACTCCTCACAAAAACGATCAATCGTTGTCCAATCATTGGATTGCAGTAACTATGATGAGGCAATACGTAATATCCACGTTACTTACTTGTTTAGATCGCGATATTAAGATATCCTAAGATACCATGATGTTTTTTTGCATAAAAATGCTTAGAAAAATAAATGTTTTAAAACATTTGAATTTTTTGAATATTTTTAACAATACCCAATGGGTGTAAATTATATAAATAAAAATTGTGTAAATATGTGTGTGTGGTAAGACTGATAAGGTGAGGTATGCACCGTGCGCTCTTATTGGTCAAATCAAATGCATTTTTTTCGGCTTTTCTATTACACACTTCCGTCTCTTAATTGCAGACTTACATTTTACGCCCAGTAATTTTCATCAATCGTGGTCATAGGTGGCAATGTATTGCACAAGTATTCAGGTAATATTTTTTTTACAGGACAGGTGCTGATTGCAGCATTGATACTCGCCCGACTCCTCGCCCGACTCCTCGCCCGACTCCTCGCTCGGCCGAGATTCCGACTCATCGCCCGGCCGAACGTCTGACGGAGCGCCCACGCCAATGCCCCGACAACGGCGGCCGAGGAGATGTACCCTGCATCAGCCCTCATAATGATGTAAGAATCCATACGAATCAAATAGTTTCAAAATATCACAAAATAGTACAAATAGAAACTGCCTCAAAATTAAGCATTATATTAGCATTTTGGTGGTTTGTAAGCGGGCGTTGGATGTTCGTTTGGGAGTTGTCCTGTTTAGGACTGTCTTGTACCTTTGCGGTGAAAAAATTAGTCACCTAGACTCTGCGTAACCGAAATCTAGGTGTCCAGGGTGCGCCGGACGTTGGGGAAATCAATGTTCACGTTTACGTCACTCGGGGAGGCTTCTTTCATGCACCCCAATTTGGTGGTAAGATTAGGTTAGTTACACCCGCCTAATCTTTGACCGTGATGTTATGCAATTTCATCCAACAGCGCGAGTGCTCCGGCAACGGCTACTGCGACGAATGCAACACCTGCGTTTGCAACCAAACCATGGAAGGCTCTAGATACTTCGACCAAGAGGACTTTTGCAGCGACCTCTGTATGACCGCCAGCGAATGCACTATCTGCTTAGTCAACAACACCTTAGGCATTTGCGAATTTTGCATGGTCCGAGCTATGTATAACGTCTACGTAGAGAAATACAACTCATCCCATAAGGAAGAAAAGGATGAGTTGGGTAGGAAGATGTGGGTGAAATGCAATGAGACCATGTCGGAGTGCCTCTATACCTATGTGGCGAAAAAGGACGATGAAGGAGATGTACATATGATGGTAGTGGAGTCATGCAATGATATCAATGCGGATGAACACACTGCGGATTCTAATGGTAAGACATCTTGTTTACTTAAATACTTTGTATATTTAGCTATGCCTAATGGTCCATCTATATTCTGTCATATAAATGGCAAATCTACCCACTTTATATTAATATATTAATTTTTTTAACCTAATAATGTCCGAACCAAGTAAATGCCTTAGTTCGCTTATATCATGTCCGTACGAAAGTACTTTGAATATAAATTGGTTATTTAGGCAAGCTAAAATATAATCCGAGAAATTAAGGATTTTAAAGGATGAGTAATTTTATTGGCACCTTAATACCACATTTTATAAATATCGTTTTTGCTGAAAGTCCGGCTTTAATTGGTTACTATAAATTAGTGTGTAACTAGCCGGTTTTATTATAACCTTTATTAATGATGATGATTAATCTACGGCCGTGCAACCATAGCCATATCGGGTACAAAACGCAACAAATTCTTGCTGAGGTGCCATTTATTTCATTAACATTTTACTTCATTAAAAGTGACGTAAACATACAGTACATAATGTTCTGTACAATTAAATTAATTAAGACCGACAGGTCTTCGAAATACTTGGAATTTCGTGTCTTTGGTATCTCATTTACGTCATATTGAACAAGGGGTACATTATGAATGAAAACAAACAGTTTTTTTATCCAGTAAAATAAAATATACCTTAAATTGTACATAATTAAGTGTACAATTGTTTGAAATGTTTAAGTTTACACAGATGTGTTCAATAAGTCCTTGGCTTTTGACATGTCGAACAAATATGCGCAGACGCCGGCTGCAGCGCATCATTCACTTTCTAAGAACATAATAATTAAACATTTGGTCTTGATACAACAAACATTATTAAGCATAATTGTCTAGCTTTGTTACCCGGGTTTGTTTGTTTGGGCAGACGTCAAAGTACGGGAAGAAGGGGACACTTGAAAAAAAAATGAATTATTAAATAAATACTGTTGTTGAGTTGAATACCCAATTTAATTATTTATTTATAATTATGTGAGGGATTAAAATTTCGTGAATATATAAGTACAGTATGTAATAATTTTGTAGTAGGTACGAATAACGCTTATTAATGTATTTTATAATCATACTTGTATAATAGGTAGGTACATACCTACTATTCCTTATAAGTAAAATTACATTTAGATAAATTACAAAATGTCATTTATTAAGGTTACATAATTAAATAGAATACTCGAAAATACAAGTTCATAATTTAAATGCTGTTTTACACATAAATCCTGACTATAAAATGTGTCATTGATACAAATTTAACTCATACAAAGCTATAATTGTCAGTATATAACAAACAACTATACATATATTAGAATGTATACAGATGTGCCGACTAGCCGGTAATCCGATTTTTGTAGTCACCAATCAGTCAGCTTTACTATAAATGACAATAATCTAATGTAAAAAGAGCTACATAACTTGTGCCGCGTTGAAATATACTACGTGTGGTGGTGAAACGAACAACACAAAATAAAACGGTATTAACATAATTATCGGCCTGGACTATTGGGCCATACCAATAGTCGGGCCGACACATCTCTAATATATACCTATTTCTGTATTAATATTATTAAAACCGACGTGAGGTGGAGACATTATTGAGTCGCGCGACGGCGATGAAACGCGATTAATCGCCCAGTAGATGAATCTACGTAATAGATCCGAAACTAGTCGGCATATATCGGTTAAAATAACGTGAGTAACACGTATTCTCAATAATAATATTTCTGTATTCTAATTGTTGAGAAAGGCACTGACCTAAAAAAATATAATACTTTTTATTATTTACCCACTCACTTAGATAACAATCGAGGCGACAGCAGACAAAAATACAGATTATACTGGCGGCAGACAATCATTATAACTGATTAGTAAATTGCTTGAAAAGTTATTGTGAAATATGTTTAGTAAATGGACTAACTTGTCGCAAATAGAAACATTAGTAGTTAAATTGATATTTTGGAGCGGTTTTATTTAGAATGCGATCGTTTACAGGTCTACGGTTCAATGTCCGGTTCGAGCAAAAGTATTATTTTGAATTTTTCCGTTAGAAAACTCACTAGCACCACGGTGTGCATTGTACCCAGAACTTGACGAAGGCTCACCTCCTATCAAATGGGGCCGAAACATAGCTAGGGAAGTGTGGATGTTATATACAACTCTGCCATACCCTTTAGGCAATATAGGCGTAACGTTACGTTTTATATATTTTACAAATGCCACTGAATGAATTCAAGTTACAAGTAGTATGTGCTATCTCTATGTTAACGTTTTATTTCTGTTATATGTACTACTGGACCAATAACATCCTTATAACTACCAACTCGGCTGCAGATAAGCATTGTTCTCCGCCTTATTTTGTACAAACCTGTATTATTATATTGTGCAGACGGTTACACATCAACCTATAATATATCGCACCTCCAATAAAATAGGGTTACAACTCGAAAAAGTCGAATTTTGAGTTAATGATACAGAAATACTTCAAATTTTATCATCTATCTTCTCCAAAACGGTTACATCTGTAACTCTAAAACTCGCCGCATGATGGAGTTGTAACGCTACATGACTAAAGCATTTTGATTCAAAAATGATCTCAATTAGTGTTACAAGTAGTTTTATGAAAGTTGAACGTGCGTTTGTTGAGACAAGTAGTGTTACAATTTGAAATATAATAGTGTTCCAGACTGGTAAAATCTTGTTGTTTACATCAATTTGTCTAAAGAAGAGTTACAAGTCGAATTATTACAGTTTATTGTTAAAGGATTGAATTAAACTAGTTCAATATTTCTATAATAAAGTGATATGTTTTGTATTGTATCAGTATTTTAGATAGGAATTATTGTAATGTAGTGTTACTTTTTACGTTGTAACAGTATTTGACTAAAAATGTACATGTAGGTTGTCTGAATATTTCGACTTGTAATCTTGTTTTATAACAATGTTTAGGTATTTTCGGATTATTTGCTTTGAATATGCTTTATGATTCTAGGATCAAACTGAAACGTAATGACGCAATTCTACGTTTAGCCTTAAATGATAATCAAAAGATTGGGGGAACAAACTTGCAAGGTAAAATGCCTACTATACTTACCTTACCTACCTGTTTTACCAGGTAGTTTTCATTCTAAAAGTTAATATTGTGTATTATATGGTTCTGCCATTGATATAACTTTATATTCGGACAACTGCGGAGGACAAAATAAAAACAAGTTTATAATGGCTCTATACGCCTATTGCGTACTCAAATACGATAAACTGAAATCTATTACACACAAATTTTTAGTGACAGGACATACTCAAAATGAAGGCGACTCCGTTCATTCGGTAATTGAGAAATGCATTAAAAGAAGCTTAAAATCGGGGCCAATTTACGTGCCTTCTCAATATGCACAAATCATAAGAACAGCCTAAAAGACTGGACCCCCATACTCGGTAAATGAGTTTTCCTATAATGATTTTATATCTCTGAAGAAGTTACATGCAGAACTACGCTTTGGTACGGGTAGACGGGTAGCATGAAATTGAAAGACGTCAGAGTTGTTAAATTCATGAAAGAAACACCTTGTGTTCTTTATTACAAGAACTCTTATGAGGACGAAGGATTTTCGGAATCTAGAATTTGGCGAACACACCCTGAGGTTCTGCCTGGACTAAAGCCTGCTTACGTCAGATAGCTTTCAATAAGCGAGAGGAAGAAAGCTGATTTGATGAGTTAATTAATAGTAATCATATACCACGTTTCTATGCGCCTTTTTACAACCAATTGTAATTGAATATTGAATTACCTAATACTAATTACTAATACCTACATTTTTTTATAATTATACACTCTAAATTATGAGACGACTGAAACTTACTTTATCTGTGATTTTGATTTTTATAGTGATGATAGTTCCTATGTAGTAACATTATTTAATTAAGGAGAACATTAAACAAATATTATGTAAGCATAGCTTAATTAAAGACTACCTAAACTTGTACTGTAAAGTGATTCGTTGAAATTGTGATGACTAGAATTGTTTACATTTTTTTAATTAGAATTTTTCAATTTTTGAAATTTTGTTTTAAGTCTACAGTTGTATGTATACTTTACTAAGTTAAAAGAAAATAAAAAAACTGAGTGATTTTCATTATAATAAGAATTGTTACATTTGTGATATTGTATTTTTGTTAAAAGAAGTTCGAATAGTTATCTAAAATACTGTTACAATTCGGAATTTTCAGGTTGTTTTTCAGGAAAATTGAAAAATGGCTTATGCCATTAAAACATATTTTGTGTAAGTTCTTCAAGTATGTATAATTTTAATCTCATTATAATAATAGTGTAAGAATAAAGACTGATTAACAAATCCGTGAGTTTATTTTCACCTTTATATAAATTCAGGTTTTTCGAGTTGTAACCCTATTTTATCGGAGGTGCGATATATTGCCAGTATAGGATGGTTTCGTGTTATATTGCTTCCGAAGCAATGCGAGACCAGCTTATACTAGTAATGTATAGGTTGTTTGGTGGCCGTGTGTACGTGCTGTTATGACGTACACTCCTTATAGTACAAGAGAACCGCCCACTACTTACATTGTTAATTTTGTGGCCTAACTGTGATAGTATTACTAAGTAGGCAGTAGAAACTTAGAAATAGTAGATATTTCTACTCTTCTTTTAATTAAAACTTCCACTTTTGCACCTCCTACCCTACTCTCAGCATCACCCAAAGGTTGACTGGTAGAGAATGCCTATGGCATTAAGTCCGCCTATGTGCGATATTGTACATTAAGTTTTAAATAAATAAATAAATAAAAAATAAAATATTTTAATGATTATCGTGAGAATTAGAAAATGAGATGCACCGCATTTACTGCGACAAAATGTAATTAATCGTTTAGAACGGATATAGTCAATCTGTCAGATTTTAAAACCCGACGTTATTCCCATAAATTAATTGTTTTTCCTTCATTTCACAATTATTTCATTAAGTTTAGTTGCATCAAGAACAGAAAAACCTCTGCCTGAGTTTACCTTAGACACTGTGTCTTTATCCAAACTAACCCAAACATTTTCCTCCAGTGGTCATTCCTAATACATACGATCAGGATCGAGATCATAATCGGGGGGCCATCTGAAACCACAAAACGACCCTGCTATGAGAACATTGATAAAAATCCCTTCTATATTTCGTCCTCACGCTGTAAAAACCTCTTAAATGAATAATCTAACCATACCATTTTCCACCAGTGGCCGTAATCGTCCCTATCACCATAATCGGCGTGCTGGCTATCGCCGCTTTGGCCGGGGTGGCCATCTGGAAGCACATGACCACGCTCCCGGCCGTGCCCATGAAAGACCCTGGCTATGAGAACATCGATGCTGAAGACTGCACGGGAGAGAACCCCCTGTATAAACCGCCTACGTCGAGCTTCAAGAACCCTATGTATGGCAAATAAAAATATTGGTAAGTAAAAGTTTTTAATGTATTTATAATTTTTATTTTGAAATGCTGTGACATCGTATTTGTTCTGCGATAGTATGTGCCTTTATGACGCGTAAGTTCACTTTAGTACCTATAAGTTTATTTAATACTAGCATCCGCGCGCGGCTCCAGCTTAATCCAGGCTATAAACATGTGTGCATAACTTCATCAAAAACGACTAGGTAGTTTTTGCGTTAAAGAGGAACAAGCATCCGTACATCCATACTCACAAACTTACGCGTTTTTATATAAGAAAGGTTGTGATAACACACTTCAAATGATGAGCACCGGTTTTAATTCAAAACGGAGTTCTCTTACAGAAAACCCATAAACAAATGTCGTCTATTAGTTTACTATAGATGGTGCTCATGAGTTTCTCACCAGCTCTTCTCATGATGCAATACATCGGATCGGAGCTGGTACTTGTATTGATTTTAATATAAATTTCTCAGTTGAATTAAAGTCAATCTAAGCTGCGGTGTCAAATCATTTTATTGCAATAAGTGTTATAATTTAATTAGTTAAGTTTTATTTTAATTTTATATTTTTTGTATTTTGATGTTTGTTTTCACGTGTTCAAGCGCCCCTTGGGGCCCATGGCAATAAATGATTTGATTTTATTTTGATATAGCTTTATAATGTATGGGCGGGCATATTAGCCACTAATAATAAGGTTGGGACTTAGGTATAGCCTAAATAATAATTTATAATTACACCATTGTGTAATTGTTTAATGGTAAATTAAACATTGTTCATTGAGCACAATTTTCCTGAATGATCTACTGATGTACTTATTTATGAATAAATGAAAGTAAGTCACAGTATATTTCATTATCACATGTTTTACATGCGTAATATTGAGGTTTAAGCCTATCAATGCCACAAGGGAACCCTGAACTATTAAAAAATAAAGTACTAACATGTTTTCTGGGTTTTCCTTTTATAATTATAATATTGTTGACACAAAAGACATTGTGGTTTCTAAAACCTGCATTTTGATTTAAAAATTTGTGTCTCATGTCAAACCTTCCATTATTATTATTTTTTTATTTAAAGTTTTAGCAGTTTTTGCAGTCTATACTTCTATGCTGACATATAAAGAGGAAAGATTTGAATTTTGTGGATGGCGATAGGCTCACCCCCTATTTCATGGGACCAAAACATAACCGGTGAAATATGGGTGTTGTACGCCTCTGCCTTCCCCTTTTAGGTAATACAGGTTCAATTTTAGGTAATACAATTCAATTCAGTAATTCAATTTTATAATATTTCTATAATACATAAATGTTAATATATAGGTGTAAATAAGAATAAGAATACGTTTATTTGTCTTTAAAATACAGTTTTCAGTTGAATCCTTATACAATAGGGTAACCTAACTTAAATTACTCAAGTGATAATCGATGAGAGAGTTGTAGTACATTATATGTCATTAGTAGGTACACATTGCAAGAAAGAGAACAACTACCAACAATCATATTGATAGTTGTTCTCTTATCTTCTCCATAATGATAAAAAAAGAAAAGAAAAGATTGACCTTAACTGTATTACTATAAAGTTCATATTTAAATAACAGTCACGATTCAAATGTAAACATTTTGCATTTATAAACACAAAATATAACTAATACAATCAGATATCAAATACCGTTGCCTTCAATACCGATGGCTATCAGCCTGAAGCCTATAATCAAGAGCCGTGCTATTTACTCTCTTTACTACATACAGCCTTGACGTAACTGCAGTAGTAACCGTTCACTTTATTCTCGTATTTAGGATCAGTATAGTCGTATTATCAACTGCAAAATATGAAAGGAAATTGGATTTAATTTAATTAAAGATCTAAATTCAGTTATCAAATAATATTCTGCACCACCCTAGGTTGACTGTTAAAGAATGCCACTAGGCATTAAGTCCACCTGTGTACCATTTTGTGTGCAAAAAGTTAAATAAATAAATATTGGGTAAAAATATCTGGATGATGATAGCATTGAAAACATGAAAACCCATAGTATGATTATTTAAATTTTAATAAAAAGTATCAAAGCGTTTAATAATTATGGCAAATTGACCTATTTTTATTTTATATTTTCATTACGGACAGTCAAGCTGGTAGAGTAACTGAGTGCACGACATTCAGTATCGCGGATACAAATTATTATTTATATTATCTTAGTTTACTTTAAAACCAATGATTTTGACAAGTCCCTTGTATTTTTTTCAATGAATCATACAACCACAGATATAGATCTACATAGATAACGCAAGTATCACGATTTGTATTGAAACCAAGCGTGCCGACTTTTTAATACCAATTGTGACGTCACAGCCGAAATTTAGTGACGGGAAAGCCAAACCGATTCAAAGACACCGATGCCGCCGATGCCCATCCGCCCAGTACGTTCAACTGGAGCCGTCCGCTATGATTTTCTCTGACTAAAGACGCCCGTGGACTGAAGTTAGCGGCGACCAACCTTGACGCTTGGTCGGGGTTCAGACACGCGAAGTACATGCATTTGCGTTATCTATGTAGATCTATATCTGTGCATACAACACTGTTAACTCCTATCATAAACATTACGGAATTAATTCAACAAACCACGTCCTCATTTTAATGATAGTCCAATATTATATCATTTACTATCAAACGTATTCATTGAAGCTGTTGATTTCCACTATTTTATTACATCATTGAGTAACATGGTCTGCAACGTAACTTGGATGTTGAAACCACGTAAACCTAGTTAGGAGAAATAATGTTCAATGATTAATCTTTCGTATACGTCTTGCAATTTATTGATTGTAAATTGTAATAACATAACATTGTGTGTTAGTTCCTTGTTCTGCATATGGAACTGTGTATGTAGTGTAGATAAAATATGTGTACATCTACACCATCTATACCAATATATATTACGAAGAGGAAAGATATTTTGTATGTTTGTTTGTACCCAAAAATCTTCGAATCTACTGGAAATTTGTGTGGAGATAGTTAAATTAAAGATCCCAAAAATAATTTAGGTTACTTTATGACGACGTACCATGCGGGCGGAGCATGCTCTTAGTATTGTATAGAAAAAAAGGAAAAGACACAAATTCAGTGTTATCTAACAAGCTTAGGACATGTGTGTCTAAACTAACAATGTCCTTCTAAAGAATTAAATATGTTTGTCAATATATAACGTTTGTAATAAAGATAAAACAAAATACTTTGGCGGATCAATTAGGCGGATCTGTAACTAATATATTTAAGTAATTCAACCATCTTCAACACACGATAGCTAACTGTTATTGCCCTAGAAAGTATCAAACAGAATTCCAAATCGAAAACTTAATCAAATTATTTTATATCCCATAAATTTTACAATCTAGTTATCGAATCAAAGTTATAATGAGCACATTTAAAAGTTACAGCTATTCGCCTGCATTGTAGAACAGGTTTTAACTATACTGGATGTAAAACCTTCTTATCTTTGTCAAATATATCTTATCGCTGTTATATCTCTCCGATCTTAGTAATTAAAGTACTAATCTACATAACCGTGGAACGGTATTGCATATATGGCTTTATATGGCATTCTCTCAAACAAAGAGCTATGCATTCTTTTGTGTTTTGTCATAAACAGACTTGTTTTTATTATACGACAACGACTGGATGGCGGAGTGGGTAGTGTACCTGCCTGCGACGCCGAGGTCGTGGGTTCGATTCCCACTTAAGGCAAATCTTTGTATGCATGAACATGGGGGTTTGTCTTAGCCTGAGTGAGAAAAGAAAAGTTTATATGTATTAGTATCAGTTATTCTAGTACCCATAGTACACGCTCTGCTTAGTTTGGGACTAGATGGCGATGTGTGTGAGTTGTGAAATATTTATGTATTTATATTTATTTATTTTATTTATTATTGAGAATACGGGTTACTTACGTTATTTTAGCCAAGATTTGCGACTAGATAACCGCCCAGTTGATGAATCTACGTACTAGATTTGAAACTAGTCGGCATATCACAGATAAAACAACGTGAGTGCCTCACGTTGTTTTTAATAATACTAGTCATGTATTTATCGCGTGCCGTGATCTTGACACTTTGTGATAAACGAGTGCTTTCAACCCTATTGTAACAAAACAAACTACTAGACTTTAAAGTGCACACGTTAGACACAACACCCTGTATAATAAATTATGGGGTGCTTGACTTTCGAAGAAGGTGGCAATTTCTGTAGTAAAGGCAGTCTAGACGAGGTTGAAAGGTTTATAACGAAGTTAGTCTATATTCGCTATAGATCATCATAAATATATCGCTTAGAAAAAGTAATAATAGATCATATGAATTTAATATTATTATGTTATGTGTGGGTATGTACTTAAAGATGATGGTAAATAAGCTCTTCGTAACCTGCAGCCACATAACTGTGCTTGCTTCCACTATACTGTTCTGATTAAGTGATGGTTAGGCCCTAAAATCCTGGAACATGAGGCATAACAATGAAATCGTAGTCTTCTGATGTGTCCCTACATTAGTGTATTAGTAAGAATGGTGTAGGTTACTAAGACTCATCAGTTACTGACATAGGAGGCATAATACAATTCATACAGTCATACAATAATACGTTATTTATTTTATTATTAATATATTTACATTATCAAATAATATATTATGCCTGCCTCGATGGTCTAGTTCCCGGGGCGGGCAAAGTGGAAATTCACAATAGCAGCTCGGAGTTGGAATTATGCCCGGTGGATGGCGATAGGCTCAACCCTTATCCCATGGAACCTAAACATAACAGGTGGAATGTGTGATGTAATGTTATATTTATTACTAGCGACCCGCCCCGGCTTCGCACGGGTACAATGCTGATACTAAATACACTACAGAAAAACTGTGAACGTTGTATATAAAAACACAGCGGCCCGCTCCGGATTCGCACGGGTATATAATATATAGCCTATGTCACTCACTGAAAAAATGATTAAAATCGATCCAGTAGTTTGATTTATTCATTACTGCCCGTGGCCCGCATGCGTTAAATTTGGAGTAAAACACTTCTCCCTTTCTATGCATGTATTATACATAAAAACCTTCCTCTTGAATCACTTTATCTATTGGAAAAAACCGCATCAAAATCCGTTGCGTAGTTTTAAAGATTTAAGCGCACATAGGGACAGAAAAGGCGACTTTGTTTTACCTATACTATTATATATATATATTTATTATATTTATTTGTTATGACATATTTATTTATATACAACCACAGCATTATCTGATGTCTTCAACGAGGCTAGACCAAACTATCTCTTCCGCATTACATTTATTCAATAACCGTTTCAGTATTATAGTTCTATGGAAGTTATACAACTGTTTAGTTCTACAGAAATATTTTACTGCTGGATTGATTGACATGAATTGTAGCCGTATCGGTGTGGAAGATTGTGTGACCCCAATTGATATTAATAAACGCAAATAAATGCATTTTTATTGCAAATGTGAACTGATGTTTGCAATTTGTAGGTTCTGTGAAGAAGAAGAAAAATGCGCAAAATATTAGAAAGGTAATAAACTATAATAGACTATAATAGGCTCACCTTTCTATCCCATGGGACCTAAACATAACAGGTGAAGTTCTTCTTCGTCGTGTCGATGGCTGAGTCAAATTTTATTTTAACTTGCCATCGTGGTGAAAGGATTAGCCAATTCGCTTTGAAGAACTCGCGGAATTGCCCAGGGTGCGCCGGACGTAGGGTATCGTTGTGTACGTCACTAGGGGAGGCTCCTTTCATACACACACTGAAAACGCTTTGGCTTTAATCACATCTTGGTTATCAATAAATTGTCTAACACTCAATATGAATAAAACCAACTTTATCACATTCGGTCATAATACATCCCTGATTCCACCTGCAATAACTATTTTTCCACATAATCCCGCTGACCACATTGACATTTGCAATTGCCCACCGATCGCCAGAGTCACCCAAACGAAATATCTCGGTATATATATAGACCAATGTCTAAAAATCTAAGTTAACGGATCGGGTGCGAAAACTTATTTATATCTTTAAACTTCTACGTAACGCAGCTGATTTAACCACCCTTAAGATGACCTACTACTCATTAGGACAATCAACAATTTCTTATTGCATCACCTCCTGGGGTGGTGCAGCCAAAACTAATCTTCTACCCTTGGAAAGAGCACAAAGAGCTGTTCTTAAAGTCATGTCTAAAAAACCTTATCGTTATCCTACTTTCAGACTCTATACAGAACTATCGGTCTTATCAGCGAGACAGCTCTTTGTGCAACAAGCAATTCTTAAAAAACATGTCACAATACCTTACGATCCCAGTTTAAATACCCGAAAACGTAGATCTGACAAGGTGTGCTCTCCAATACGACATAGGACTGTACTGGCCAAACGCCACTATAAAGTCATAAGTGGTTTTTTATATAATAAACTAAATAAAATACTAAATATATATCCACTTAGCAAAGAACAATGCAAAAATAAATTAAAAACATGGCTTGTTAGTCAAAATTACCTAGAAACAGAGTCCCTACTAGATACCTTAAAATAAATAAATTTGCTTCCTATTTTCTGCATATCTCGTTATAGCACTACAGTATATAAGTATATCCCTCTCTTTACATCCACAACACTCCCTACTCACACGCTTCAAACACATTTACTCGGTATCGCATAAATAGATACATCACACGCATTTCATTCGTTTTCACACTGACTCTGACACACACACGCACACACCCTTTTTACTTTAAATAAACTTATGTCGTTTTTACCATTAAGATCTATATCTAAGGCGTATGATTGTTTTACCTAGTTTCCTGAATAAACAGGCTTGCCTATTTCAGGAACTAAATGTGCCCACTATACTTTTCACATGAAATAAAATGTACCAATAATATAAATCGCTTGTGGCTGCTTGTGGCGTCTCTTTTGCTCCTGTAACACAGGTTAAGTCCTAGCATAGAAGTGAAGGATTCGTTTTGAACACCACAAGCGACCGAACGTACCAACACTACATTTTATGTAATTTAGTTAAGTGGCTTTGTATCTGCATTTATTACTAAATAAAGATTATTATTATTATTATTAAGTTATTATACACCCACAGGTGAAGTGTGGGTGTTGTACACCTCTGCTACACCCATATGTCTGGGTAATATAAGCGTGATGTTATGTTATGTGTAATAAACTAATAATCTAATCTCTAACCTACTGCCTAATTGATCTTGTGTACGGTCTTACCGCCATGTTCGGTTCGAGCTAAAGTGTTATATGGGATCTTTCCATCAGGAAAATCTCAATAGCAGCACGGAGTGGAATTGTACCCGATGGGTGGCGATGTACTCACCCTCATATGATATTATCTAAACATAACAGGTGTAATGTTATACACTATTATCATTAGACGGGAATGTAGTACCTACTTAATTTTATTTTATTTTATTTTACAATGTTAGGAAAACTTACAGCTAATATGATATAATACAAAGAGATAATTTGAAAATGAAGGCCAATTAAAAGTTTTCACAGATAATAAAGATAATAAAGTAGGAATACATTAAGACATTTACATATAGATATAACAATTAATAAAAGCAAGAAATAGACACAAGTAGGATTTTAAAGTTAAGAGTGGAAGAAACATTTACACAAGTTTTTTTTAAATTGACTGTTACAAACAAATCTAAATCTAAATCTTTATCTTTATCAACACTCCGGCATGCCGCATTGAACTATAAATAATATAAAGTATATATACTAATATAGTATTTATAAAGTCATGTCAAACATAACATTTGAAAGATCATCTTTGAATAGGAAGTACGATTCGATACGATTTTTTTAATGAGATCACCATCGGTATCACCATTATGTACTGTTACGATACTTCGACGGAGCCTTCAAAACCCGAAATGTCATTAACATGTTATAATAATAAACGCATATAGGCATATTTTATTTAAACTTCACCGCCGAGTTAACGCAATGAGTTTTGTCGTAATTATCATGTTTCTATTTTCATGTTTTTAAATTATCTTTGTGGACTGTAGATTCGAATTAAAGATGGTATTCGCAGTAATGGTGTTTATTAACGACAAGCACAGCATGAGGTACACTATGCATAAAATAATGTTACAGAGAGGCTACGACTCTTAGATACCGCCATGATAGTAAGCGCAATGAAAGTCTTGTAATCTATATTGTCTATGCTTAGAGCATAGATAAATAAACACTAAAATATAAACTTGCGTCTATAGTGATGACATAGACAAAATCTATTAAAATAAGATAATTGTGTGATATACTTACAAAGTATGCAAAATTGATATCGACCAGCAAATTCTTAGAACCAATCATTATTACTCTAGCCCTAATAAAACAAAGACCTAGTACAAACCGAACTGCAATAGA
Organism: Hypena proboscidalis; assembly: GCA_905147285.1. Classification (NCBI taxonomy): domain Eukaryota; kingdom Metazoa; phylum Arthropoda; class Insecta; order Lepidoptera; family Erebidae; genus Hypena; species Hypena proboscidalis. The sequence goes on along the minus strand of LR990130.1, from coordinate 17,852,941 downwards.
TAACATTCAATAATAGAATATTTGTAATATAACGCTCTCTGCTGCGTCAAAGGTTACTGTTCCGCTCCCGTGGGTTGTAGCGTGATTTAAAAAAGTCTATAGCGTTCCTGGATAAATGGACTATCCAACACAAAAAGATTCTTTCAATTCGAATCAGTAGTTTCTGAGTATAGTTCAACCAAACAAACTTAGCTTTATAATATAAGTATGAGTATAGCTAAGATAACTGCTAGGTCCGACGAGGCAGTGACATTAAAAGCTTATCGGCGAGCGAGGCCGCGGGCACTTAATAGATTTATAATGTGCAATCAATTATGAGCCAGTCCCTGTACCACTTAATTTGTGTTTATGACGTCAAACGAAATTACAAAGAGAAGTTTTAACTTGATTCACTGCTAACGTGTAGTGGTTCTGTATGCGACCACTCACCGTGATACCAGGCTCGATGCTCGGGTCGAGCATTTTACGTCAAAATTGTAAGTTTTTGTCGTATCCAGAGTCTAGAATTGTGCCCGATAGATGGCGATAGGCTCACCCCGTAGCACACGGAACCTAAACTTACTTATAAATACACCCCTCTGTTCTCAAAGAGGTTAAAAATAAAAGATATAGCACCCGCATGACATGTCATGTTATCCACAACCTGTGGGTACAAATTATAGGATAAGAGAATGAGTACAAACGCCTACACATGAAGCTACACATTTCCAACTAAAGATGGTCTCGCATTGTATAAACTGCCCGTGAAATGGGAGCTATAGCTTGCTTTTTTTTAACGGGATATCATCCCACCCACGCGCCCACCACTGTGACTCCTGTGACGCCAGGATCTACAGCGGTAACCAACTGAAAGGCACCGTGCAAGACACACGGGCAATCCCAGGGAGAGTTCAAATTGTCTTGGAACCCGCAACGAATTTAATCAGAAGTATATAGTTGGAGTTGGAAAGTATGTATAGATGAGTATAAGAATCAGCTTGATGGGAAGCCGTGTGTACAAGTAAAGAACTGGGATTATTCATTTTACAATAGGAAAACGGTTTAAACTATTCTTGACTCATCTGTCATTTGGTTCTAAGGTAAACCCGTAGGTGCTGATAAATAAGTTATAAATAATATATATTTCATGCCTCGACACTGGTTATTACAGATCACAGTAGACTTTGAATATTTATTTTCCCATATTAATTAATACGTATTGTTTAATATATATTTTTGTTGCACACTGTGCAAATGTCTGCCTAAGTATAGATGTGTACAGTGAGCACGCGAAAGAAATTGGAGGTAAATTTTTCCTCTTTGCTCTGGTGCACAACGTTAATGAGAGCACAGCAACCATAGTTTTCGTTGCTTTTTATGATTTGATTGAGATGAGCTGACGCAAATAGGTATACTAAGAAACAGTTGAAAAATGGGACCGGCAGGATTTGAACCAGCGACCAGCGATACATCCACACATTAAACCTAACGAACAAAGATCACGGTGCGCCAAAAAAAAGTTATATACACCAAACAATATCTCTTCAATTGGTTAAGCATATATATATTACTAGCGACCCGCCCCGGCTTCGCACGGGTACAATGCTGATAATAGATACACTACAGAAAAACTGTGAACGTTGTATATAAAAACACAGCAGCCCGCTCCGGATTCGCACGGGTATATAATATATAGCCTATGTCACTCACTGAAAAAATGATTAAAATCGATCCAGTAGTTTGATTTATTCATTACTGCCCTTGGCCCGCACGCGTTAAATTTGGAGTAAAACAATTCCCCCTTTCTATGCATGTATTATACATAAAAACCTTCCTCTTGAATCACTCTATCTATTGGAAAAAACCGCATCAAAATCCGTTGCGTAGTTTTAAAGATTTAAGCGCACATAGGGACAGAAAAAGCGACTTTGTTTTATACTATGTAGTGATTATTAAGAACAGCGTTGCAAATTAATATACATCATTAAGTTTCGTCTGTTATTCAAACAAAAAAGCTTTACAGTTATTCGTTCTATACCATCCTCTACACAATATCATTTATACTTCTCACAAAAAATGCTCCTCGCATCGTTACTCAAAAGCGTTTTATTTGGTTTGTTAATGTGAAAGGTATACCGCGCTAAGTGTGAGATGACCTCCCGGGGTCATTGAACGCAGACAGCTTAAATGTTGACCCCTCGCCGAGCACCCTGTACAGCATTACTGGCAATAAGTAGACAGTTGTAATTACATTATGCCGAGTGTAAATATTGTACTTAGTTGACGTCATCACACAAATGTTTAGGTACAGTTTTTGTTATTGTGCCCGTCTAAGAATAACCTCACAGTCAAGCTATTAGGCCGCACACCTACAATATTATTCTAAATATTGCTTTCCTTTCTAGTCAAGGCTTATAATATTGTAGGTGTGCGTTAACCATAGATTTTATTACTATCAGTTAAATTGTACAAACGAAACATAGTCCCCAACGCCCACAGATTTATTAACGACGAGCAATAAAAGATGCATTAAATATTGAAAACCTGGTTTATCATAATAATATACATTATGAATAAATTCTTAAACCTTTTAATGAAAAAAGAGTGCATAATGCAAATAATAATTGATACACGAAGCGGGTGCGCTAATTCTTGCAAATTCGCAACCGGCGCCCGCGCCGGCGCCGACAGCATACGCACACATTGTACAAACACAATTGTTAAAGTTAGTAAGACGTAAATCAATCTTTGCACGACAAACCCTCGTTGTTCACTTGCCATCAAGAAACGGCGGGTTCTAATTTTATCCATTGGCATAGTCAACTCTGTAGTTAGTTGACTTTAAGTGAAGAAAAGTTAGACATAGACGTATATTTTTAGACCAGCGTTCGCGTAGTTTAGTGAGTTCGTGAGTTTGCAACGACAATAAAGTTACGTAATTCCAAACAATTGTTATTGATAGTATTACGCTTTTATTCGCTTTTGACCGCGACTTCGTTTGCGAGGAATTCGTTATATTAACTAACGCCTTGACCCACGTGTTACGTCGAATAGCTTAAATCCTTCTTAAGATTTAAAACTATCTTCGTAGTAATTTAGCCATAAAAGCGTATAAAACAAGCAGACAATGCTTATTAGCATTTATAATATTAGCAGGCAGTTAGGGTTTTAGGCTGTATTATTGTATGCTATTTCGCGTAAATAAGAAGTCTATGTGTCGTGCTAACAATAAATTGCACAACCTTGGTTCAGTACCAACGTACACATGTTATTGTACGATTTATCTTATAGCGTCATATATGGATTTGTAAACAGGATAAACTCAATACCAGCATCTGTAAATTCAAACCATACCTAATTAAATAAGTTGGTTTACTACCTACTGCCAATTACTACGTGGTTTACCTTATTTTATTTTGATTTTTGTTCTGCGTACTAAGTGTATTTTGGTACTAGTTATACAGGTTACTTCCACCACGGAATGAACTTCCAATATTGGTTCATAAATATGTAGTGTGCATAAATATGGTTATTTCAAAATTTAGAATATGAAGAAGAAGAAGAAAATCGGGTGTTATTTGCTTAACAACTACAGTACAGTACAACAAAAAATATAAGAAACAACAATAAAGAAATAGGTGTAAGGAAAACAGTGGTGGTTGCTCAGCTTGGATGCTGTGGAGTCTTACATTGCTGCAAGAGTTCCACAGCGCTGGTTTTTAGCAACCACTACGTTTGACGACAGGAACAGGCAATTTAGGTGTTGATATGTTTATAAAAATACTAAAGAGAAGTGTAGGTGTAACCTTTAGATAATTTAATAGCAAAATAGTTGACTGCCTTGATGGTCTAGTGGTTAGTGTATGTGCTTCTCACCGCGAGGTCTTGGGTTCGATTCCCAAGTCGAGCAAAGTGTTATTTATGAACTTTCTTTCAGGAAATTCACAATAGCAGCACGGAGTTGTAATTGTGCTTGGTGGATGGCAATAAGTTTACGCCCTATCCCATGGGACCTAAACATAACAGGTGAAATGTGTTATTGACCTCTGAAACACCCTTCTGGGTAATATAGGCGTGATGTTATGTTACGTCAAAATAGTTAAATTCTGGTAGTGATTGAAATAGCCCAAAAATATTCATAAAATCAAAAGGTTAACACAAGTGTGCTCTTTAACTTTAAATCTTGTTCGTGAGCACCTCTCTATGGTGTCAAAACCTACCTTTTAGTGGCACAAAACTGGATCGACCAAGAATGTACTTTGATCCCTTATGAGGCAAATAGCCTAGGAGCCCAAGGGCAACGACTCGCAACTCTCAACTGTGTCTAACGAGTAAAATGACGGACAAAAAACGTAAGTACCCACTCAACCTGGTTTCAAATCATTAATGTGTATAATCTTTTAAGTGTTTCTATGTGACAAATGATGTTCGTAAAAAATGACATGCCAAAACATGCCAAGATGTCTTGAAGAGGCCATTAAACGAAGATATAGAATGTACGATAAGCGTAGAAAAAAAGCGTTAGTAAATAACTCATTTGCTTTTTCTGCCTTCCATTCAGGACAGGACATAACATAACATAACATCACGCCTATATTACTCAGAAGGGTGTGGCATAGGTGTACAACACCTACACTTCACTTGTTATGTTTAGGCTCCATATGGTATAGAAGGTACGTCTATCGCCATCCACCGATCACAATTCCAACTACGTGCTGCTATTATGCCTTTCCTGACAGAAAGTTCACAAATAACCCTTTGCCCGACCCGGGAATCGAACCCGAGACCTCGCGTTGAAATACGCATTCGCTAAACACTAGACCATCAAAGCAGGACAGGCTATTTGATGTGAAATACCAAATATTTTGTTACCCGGCCAGTTTAACAGGTGCCTGATAAGCATATTTGAAACTTTAATGTCAGAATAAATGACAAATGTATGAAGAGTTATCAGGCGGTTAACTATTTCAAACATTTATCAGGAACTGGTAAAAGTGTCATGTTTTGATTAGGAAGAAATATTATTATGCGTCATTTCTTTTGTCGCTCTTCATGATCTAAAACTTAGTAAGTGATGGTACTCTTAGTACAATTAAGCTTCTTTATATGCAGTAAATCCTCGTTTAATGAATTAGTGCAATTGTTGAATATCTACTTTTGCAATTGCAGAGGTGCTATAGTCAACAAATAAGTCGGTGAAAAGAGAAATTTTGAAGAGGAATCGAACGAAAAAACAGACGGAAAATAAAACAAATAATTAAAATGCATATAAATAAACAATAAATTCACATGTCAAAGGTCACGTGTATGTACTGATAAAAAATAAAACAACGCCTACAATACAAGGAAAAACGTCTAAAATCTCTATTTATTTGCTCTGGTTATGCAAAGCAGTGAAACACTCTGGACCACCACTTATGCTCATAAATTACCTATTTATCTGTGTCTCGAATAAATCACTGCTTTCGTGCGATGGATAAGACATTTATTTCTTTGCACGACTAATTTAGTAGCTTCTATGAAGCTAGGTTTTGCCTGCGGGTTCACTTATGTAGTTAAGTGTAGTTGATTCGAACTCACGCTCACGATAGCTCTACTCCATATTTCCATACAAGAGGTCTCCTTAGGTTCTGGTTTTATTAATAGCAATAGCACCTTACTCGGCAAAAGGATATGGCCAATTCACTATGGGATTGTTTATCGTTGCTGTGCTATCTATTCTGTAACTATGTCGTGATAAAACTACTGTATTATATGAAGAATAGAAATAAAGCCGAATATTTTAATAGTAAGCTGGGTTCATGACGTGACGGGTTGTCTGCACGTGTGGTGTAGTGGTTTAAACAGTCGCCTCGCCGCTCTCTACTACGCTAGTGTTGTGGGTTCGATCCCCACAAGGGACAAATCTTTGTGTGATTCGCAAAGATTTGTTCTGAGACTGGGTGTGCTTGTGTGAGTGAATGTGTGTATTTGGCCTTGTCATTGGGACCATTGGATAGTGTAATTGCTTCTGGCGTTCTATCTAATGTAAAAAATCCAAATTAATATAATTTATATATGAAAAAAGTTAGTGAACAAATGTAAAAAAACGTGTTCAGCGCCCAGTTCATCCTTCATTTTTAAATGGAAAATCACTTTTGTTTATTTAATACCGCTTAATTTATTTCTCTTATTACTAGATAATCGTCATACACATAACTAGATATCGTTTCCATACGTGACACAAGGTCGATACAGTTTTTGAGCATTGTCTTTTAGAGCCAGCTATTTTTATAAAGCTCTATGGTAGGTATTGTACTTCAAAGCTCTATAAAAATAGCTAGCTTAAATTTGTAGGTGCTATTCTATCCATAACAAAAACATAATTTGACATTAAGTGCTGTCTAGTTTTATCAGGATAATGACCGGAGTTGTGACGCTCATAAATGCGTTGTGGAGGTCATTCCGCATGAACCATACGTGGGTTCTGTACGTAACGCACGCGTCATTCGCACTCTACAACTACTCTAATAGATGCTTCCGATACTTATTACTGGGACAAATATGAATAGCACAGCGAACTCTACACTGAAAAATTGTAAAGATCATTATTCGTTTGCTTTTGTAAGGGAAATGCCTATTTTCATAAAGATCATTTGCATACCAGTAGTATATAAGTATTGTAATAACGAAATATTTCATAAAGGAGACAACGATTTTAAAACAGAAATACCTTAGATATTTGTGTTAGTTGGAATTCAGTCCTTATTTACTGTAGCTGAAGTTTTACAATCATCTCCACATATTTTTTTAATGTTTGATTAAGTAATTTAGTTGTAAATGCATAACAAACAGAGTTAATTTCATTCTTAAATAACACTAGCATCCGAGCGCGGCTCCAATCGCTTGGTTTGTCGATAAAAAGTTACCTAAGTCGTCTCTAAGGACTTGAACTATATACCATATTAATTTCCAACGATTTAATCAATCCTTGATTAAATCGTTTAGACATTAAAGACTAACAGATCGACAGACAGAATTATTTTCGCATGAATTTATATTATAAATCTAAGTCTAATTAGGATTTTTTCATTTTTATGCCCTACCAGATTACTATCTGGTATCTTTTATTACTGCGAATATATAAGTTACATACATTCGCAGTAATAAAAGCAGTATACCTTCATTAAATACTTAAGTAGGTACTAGGTACTGTAATCAGTCTAAAATCGCAAACAAACCTATTATCCCACTTATTACTAATACAAACTAGCTCGTTATCCTAAGGTCTGTAATACAGATCACCGCTATCATAGTTTTGGCTTACATCTCCTTGGCACAGTTATTCGAGTCTCCGCTAGATCATAAGTAGGCACAATTACTCTACGTACTACTAAGTACAGTTACCTAGATTAGTGTTGAAATCATAATCACTTGTCCATAAAACGAGGAAAATCTTATTTTTTCTTAAACAGTAGTACATTATACTCTCTACTGTTAAAATATAATTAAACAGTTTATTATTGATAGTAAAAGTAAACTGCGCAAAGTGTTATTTGTGAACTTTCCGACAGGAAATTCTCAATAGCAGCAGGGAGTTGGGGTTGTGCCCGGTGGATGGCGATAGGCTCACCCCCACCTAAACCTAACAGGTGAAATGTGGCTGTTATACATTTCTGCCACACCCTTCTGGGTAAAATAGCGTGATGTTATGTTAAGTTAATGTATGTTATAAAAGTAAACTAAAAACTTGGTAAAATAACCTTTTCGCTACATGGACGAAAATCCAATTAAAATGTTATCTTGAAATCTTAGCACGTATGGTCATGAAGGATATTTCTCAGTTTGGAACTGCGATGTTACTTTCACAAACAGTCAATTAAATAATAACTCTACACAGATAATATCAGACCCTAAAAACAATGGGATCATAAATTGTACCGATTTTATCTTCTTGATTACACACTTCCTTTTAAACTATATTGAGATCATCGAGTGATAATAAATCAAATCATTACTGATATCTAAAGCACAGGATATCCCTATTAGTCAAATTTATATCAATGAAAGAAAATTTCTTAGAACATTATAAAACGTCTAGAATTAGTTATCGAATTTAACTTTATTATTATCTCGAGAAAGGATGTAGTTTTCTTATTTATCTTAAGTTCAGAGATTATAAATCTGTCTTGTAGTAAAGGCAAAAAAAACTAAAAAAGTACTAACTCCCCTTATCATCGCTGTAAGCGGCACCACATTATAAAAATAAATAATAGTTTAAAAAAAATAAAAAACACGCTTTTAAAGTTATTTTTCACTTTTTAGTTAGAAGTACCTACTTTAAAAGCGTGTTTTTTAGTTTTTTTAAACTATTATTTATTTTTCTTCTATTTAGTTTGGTTTATTTATAAGAGCATTTTCTTTAATTTTTTTTTAAATTTTATTTTTTTATTTAATTTTTTTATTTATTTTTATCGAATTATTGCATTGTCATCGATCTTTGACAGGTGTGCAAAATTATAATGAAATCTGTCCGTTTAAAGTGGGTCAAAATCGAATCCAAAGGAGTCGGTTACATACATACATACATAAGCGTGTTAAAAAAGCTCGTAATATACCATTTCATTGCCAGCCCCATAGACACAGCATGTTTTAATGTTTAGTTAACATGTAGCAATGATTATCACCACTATTAGCCATAAACAGTTAAAGTTGTAAGAATATAATTCCAGACATGCTTTGCTGTGGTCTTTCACAACACATTGTAGCTCTCACCGCCTCCGACAAGTCCCATTACACAATAATATTTTGATATACTATTATTGCCGTCTGGCTGCGTTTATCCGTTTACGTTTACTATATTACACACAGTATAACGTCCGGTTTAAAGCTCAGAGACACAATGAGAATGAAGCAGATAAATTCTCGTTGTATTAGTTCGAAGTTCTCTAGATTATCCTTTTACAGTCATAAAATTAGCGGATAGAATCTTTAAAACTGCAAGTAAACACTAATTACATATATAGGTAGGTGGTAGTTAGGTACTTACTGTTGTGGTCCCGTTTTGGTAAGACAAGGCCCAAAGTAACTGACATAGGATGCATCATAAATCTACCTCAATGCAGATTACTTGCTTGATCTCTTGTACATGTTAGTAGGCTTTATTTGCCACTTACTATCAGTAAACAACAAACAAATTTGCTAGTAACGTCATTCACAGTAATACATTTTTTGGAAAAAACAAATTCCCGGTGGAAATAAATACTGACCATGTATGAAAGCTGTGGTTTCAATAAATTTCGTTATGCTACATCCATCCTGTAGAAGAATCTGTACCAAACAATATAACTGTTAAACAAAACTAGTGAATCACAATATAACCTTCACTTTGCATCAGAATCTCATCAGATTAGTCACCATTTTCGCGGAAAACTTTTAGAACCTGATTGCTCTTGCTACGGTCATTCACTACATTCGAACTTAATTTATTCTACTACCGAGATTTCATTCATAATTCGATACGGATGTTTAGAAACTAGGTACATATTTAGTCATTGCTATTGTTTCATCTATATTAATGTAAAAACTTAGAGAATTATATTTTCAACCAACTAAATTGACTGCTCAAAAATTATTCGTTTATATAAAACTTTAAGACCATTTTTAGCAGCATATTATTATATAAATATATATTATATTTCGTGTAAGGAAGATTGCGAAGTATGTCGTGTATAAGGTAAAGTTTATATTGGAAAAGACAGGGCATATTAAATAACAGGAATATTTCCTCTTGACCTTTAGTTATAAACTGTAAATTAATGAGAAAATCTCTATAAATACATATTAAATCATATGATGTTAGTAGTAATAACAATGATATTATAGAACCATAGATATGTTACGTTCATAGAAATTACGATTTAAATCCGTTCCGAGCTATTCCAAATTGCACACATTGACAAATGTCCGCAGCGCACGCATCCTTATCGCTCTAACGTCAAAACAATATCGCTTTCTCTTTCTTAACTTGAACATGGCGCATGGCGTCTGGCACGTGACTGCGCTCGACGCAGGCCACACGCAAACTAAACACAAGACGTCCCAATTGGGACGTATTTGAGTATTCACAGCGCGAGCGCTTATAACATATCTGCTTTTGTTTTTATATAATATCATTGAGTAATAATGACTATTTCTCTACTTTGTAAATTATAATAGGTAGGTATGTATGCTATCACATATTGAAAACCACAAGTTCCTTTATAATAGAGCAGTTGCTGAAATGATGTCATTTCATGAAAACCATGACTTAGCGATCAATTTTTTATTACAAATACATCTTGGCAAATAGTTTAGAAACGGAAAATAATTTATATCTGCTGGCAATATTTTATAAGTAATGAATAACTTTTCATAAAAACAAAGCTCACGACTGGTTTACCATTTCGTAGATTTTAAAATAAGAATGGACTGCTTTTTTTTTAACCGACTTCAAAAAAAAAAGAGGTTCTGTATTCGATCCGTATGTATGTATGTATGTCACCTTTTTATGTTCGCGATTTTCTCGGAAACTACTGATCCAATTTGAATGCAGTTTTCGGTATTTTAATCCTTGTGTTTCAAGGAAGGTTTTAGTATATAATTTATCAGAATCTGATGAAGATCTTTGGAGACAGGCAACGGAACTCTTCAAAAACGAATAGCTAATGAACCACGTTTTGTGCAATCGTGTATCTATGTATTGTTTTCACCACTACATAACATAACATCATGCCTGTGTATGCTTTGAAGGGTAAGCAGAGACAGCCTACTTACCTACCCTTAAAGTACCGAAAGCTCTGCTTAGGTTTGGACGGGGCTTACGTTTCAGCACATTTGTTATTATCGTAGTGATAACTTATGATCATGAAGATCTCAGAAAGAATTTTTTGATTATTTTGATTGTTTCTATTGTGTTTCATGCGTAATGATGCCTTAGTATTTCTTCCTAACCCATCGTTAAATCTAAAAAACTAAGACACTAAAAAGCTTGAAATAAAAAAATAAAATAAAAAAAAACTAATTAAAAAAAAGAATATTCTTAACTCGAGCGTATTCTAAATATTATAATTATGTATCTACTAATTTTTTTCAAAGAAAAAGGAACCGCCTTCAAAAACTCAAAAGTAAAAAATAAAATATTCGCTGAACTTTGCTTACCTTTATATTAATTTGTTTAAAACAATAAACCCAAATAATTATGTAATACTAATTAATTATATTTTTTTGAAGTCGGCGCCAAATTACAAAATCAAATACCAATTAAAACCGTATTTACCGAATTAATTGTTGAAGAAATCACAAAATCAAATACCAATTAAAACCGTATTTACCGAAATAATTGTTGAAAAAATCTCAAAATCAAATACCAATTGAATTGGTATTTGATTTTCTAATTTGGCGCCGACTTCAAAAAAATATAATTAATTAGTATTACATAATTATTTGGGTTTATTGTTTTAAACAAATTAATATAAAGGTAAGCAAAGTTCAGCGAATATTTTATTTTTTACTTTTGAGTTTTTGAAGGTGGTTCCTTTTTTTACGATGAATTGTTGATTTGAAATTTGGTAACTAAACGAACAGCACAGTGAAGGTCCCATTATTTTTTACTAATCATTGCCAAAATAACTAATTATTGGCTATGCTAGGTCCTTTTGAAGGCTTCCCACCATCTTCATACAAATGTTCATTAAATACCGCTAAGGTACGTTGACACGTCCTGTTGTTAACACCAACTGAGTTACTATAGCATTAATTATAACATCGGTAAGGATCCTGTTAATTGTATAATTACCTATAATTAATTGACCTCGTCTATAACCATTTTATAATTAATTATTGCATATAAATAAAGATAATTCCACATTCCATAATAAGCTTATTCATATCGTAATAAATATGTGCTGCATCTTAATACGACAATATCTTATGGATTCCATAATAAAACTCAGATGTATAGTTTAATAGAATATATTAATAGAAGTAGAACCGCATTATTAAGTGGTTTAACAATTAAACCATCTAAGTTCGAAACCGGTTATCCAGGCAATTAAATTGACTGTGAAAACGTTTGTAAGAACTTGTTTGGTACAGTTAGTTAGTTTTCCATATTAATAAATGTAACGTTTTCAACAGTAACACACCGTTCAAAAGTTTTAGTAATACAAACACAAATCTTTTAAACTGAAATGAACTGTTTGTAGCGATCGGATCTGAGGTCTTCAGTTTTCGACATTATTATCTTAAAATCACTCGAGAACTTTAGAGTGGATGTAAGAAAGTAATGTTAAATTGTTAGGACCTAAAGAAGCTGATCCGCCACAAGCCTTGTAGGAGTACCGTGCCTACGGGCGCTCTTGTGTATAAGCCGTCTCTAGCTTACAACAACTGTTTAATGGTTGACTATCAGTTTACCCTTGATACAGCACAATCGGCACACAAACTTATAATATGAAATATCAGTACTCCGCAAACTTCCCTCAAGACATTAATTTAGCAATAGCATTGCACAAGTATCTTAGGCCGCTGCCTCCTCCCACGTTCGCTAAAAGTCAGTCGATAATGTTTACTACCTATTTATTATGGCACCGCTACCGCAACAGGCTGATATGGTAATGAAGGGAACTTATCAACCAAGTCAATTGCACATTTTACGGGTTTCCGTAACATAAACCACTTTTAGAGCATTTAGTGATAGAGTAGGCTGCACTTTCTACAGGTACCCAAGTTGTATAACGTTGCTGTTATGACAAGGAATTATAGATAGGTAGATAATAAGTAATTATTCACTGTTCAATTGAAAATACCTACGCTTTCCCTGTTTCAAAACAAAAGAAGAATTGGACTTGCGTCAGAACATGCAGCTGAAGTAGGTAACCTAACCTATTGGATGCTTTTTGTCCTGAGCCACAAATGTACAACTTTAATTTTATTTTTATCCGTACCTAACTTTGATTGGGATGTTTGCAGTTAATATATTACATTTTAGGTTAATATATAAATTGTAATTGAGTATAACAACAAAATATTTATACCAAAATACCTAAGTTCTTGCTGTTTATAGTCACTTATTTACCTATAACAATGTTTATCACTCGGAACTGTGAATCATCTATCAAGGCATGTACTCACGATGTGATTGGAAAGCTATTTGCCAGGACGTGACTTACAAATTCATTGTAATACCAATACTGAGTAATTCCTCATGTTTGATCGCTACTTCTCATGGTGGTTGCTTTACTTTGCTTCTCCAAATATTCTCTTGCGATATGGGAAATTCAACCGTAATAACATAGAAGTAAGATTACCTCCATGGTTCAACTTATCTACTTAAATGTTTGCACAAATTGGCCAAATAAAGACGTGCGACTACCTTTACCATGTAACTATATGAATAGATATACATAATTATGGTTTACCTTATGTTAGCTATTTTACTTTTGATAATCATTGTCCCTGTCCACATAATAATATAATATTCACTAATAATATAACAAAAACATTCAATAACACTCAATTTAGTTCAAATATTGTTGCATTGGTTTAACCCCGTTAGTTATGTGATTGTTGTTCTAAGAAATACAATTACAAGGAAAAATAATGAAGTCTACCTACCGCCTTCTTTTCCTGGTTAATTCTCAAAATATATCTGTGCAAATGAGGACGAAGTGATGAGTGTCACGTTTGCGGAAATAATTAGAACTGCAGTACTAAATCCAGATCATAGAAATACATAAACAATTTTAAACATAACATAATATAATATCGCGCCACACCAACACTTCACCACACATATAGGTGATAGCGCCATATACCGGTCACAAACACTTTTGAATAAAATCTTAAACGAAGGCTTAAGTATAAATCGCATGGATAGTAAAATTATGCTTAAAAAGATGCCTGCTTAAAAACAAGTGCCAAGTGCAAAGTGCACAAGATTTTGAAATAAGCTTAAACAAAGGCCTATATCAGGTAGGAGAGAGAAAAAAGTAAAGATTTTTCAAAATCAAATTTTTGATAGGTTGAACCTATGGCCATGACTGTAGACTTATGAAACAATTCATTTTATTCACTGTTTGTAAAACAAGTCTAAGCCAAACTCATTTTGAACAATCTATCATCATTATAATAAGTATGCATAAAATAAATGCGCAGCTCGCTAGACTCCACACGGTATGCAGATACATCTTGGTCGCCATCTTGACAAACAGCGCGTTGTTTGCTAATCTCTCCGTCGATCAGTCCTCGTTACTATCAATTGATCGGATATAAGTTCATTGCCGTTTGACACAAAAATCATGTTATGTTGTAAGGATGAAATTAACGGTACTTACTTTTATATGAGGTCGATTTAATAACTGTCGATCTTGAGCTATTAAGTTATTGGCAAATAGAAGATAAATTAAATCGTACATACTTAGCTAATAAATTATGAGGACTGCCTCGGTGGTCTTGCCGTTTAATTGTGAATCGCTCACCGCTAGGTCTCGGGAAAGATGCCCGGGTCGGGCAAAAGTGTTATTTGGATTTTTACAACACATTTAAGATGGAATTATATTTCCTCTCTTTTCCTTTAATTAAAGTAAAAATTATGCACTTTTCAGTTTGTCAGAGGGCTTGAACTGAACTTACTATTTTTCTTTTCCCTATTCCATTTTCCTAATGTTTGATGATAATCGTTTCCTCGAAACTCTTGTCGTGTTCCGTCTAAAAACCCCACAACCGACCGGACGTTTTTCCGTGCCCTCCGAAGCAGGATGATCCTCATTTTATATGTAACTCGTTTTCCCACCCATAGATAGACCGGTCCTCAGATTACTTTGATACTTTTCTCATCTAGAAACGGATAAATATAAAACTAAATTGTTAATATTATATATGTAGAGTTGTAGCTACATTTCGATAACTTGCCAATAAATACTAACCGATTCTCAGGACATAGTAATTAAATCTATTTGTGGATTGTACGAGGTTTATAAATAAAGATAGGATCCATCCAGTAAATTTTCTAGACTTTTGACAACAAACTAAGCTGTCATAAAGATGGAATAATATTGCGCTAAAACAAAAACATTGCAACCGTGGCTTGGTTCAAGGTTCTACTGAAGTTTATAATTATCATAACACGTTTTTTAAAGATGAATGATAGCGCATACTCGTAGCTGCAGCCGGAATGCAGCGCTAAACGGATCATCTCATCAGACCGATATAGCTCATCTGACGAAATCAAGACGATCCCCATTTAGGTGGACTTAAGGGAGAATTCCAAGAATAAGACTCAGCGACAACATCTCGCGAAATGAGAGTAATTTTACTCAAGTTAAAACATCTGGCTCAATAAACGCAGCAGTAATGTTGGCTTAAATGAGGTTGAGTTAAAATTGTTACAAATAAACTCGAAATTTGAAAGTAAAGTACACAATAATGTACAAAAAATGACTCGTAGGTACACTTTCAAAAAGACTATGTTGGAAAGCAGAGCATTCGACCGGTATTGGGTCGCAGTCGCAGTCGCAGAGATCGAATCTACCTTTTGTATGAATGCCAGTCATTTTATGCGTCCAGTCCACTGTCCACTTGACAAACGCTCTGCGATAAAGGGTCAAGACCCAGGGCAGGATGCCTCGTCTAATAAGGGACGTGTTTGTACAACTATAAGGCCGCAGTGTCACGAATCCATTGCTCACAAAGTAATACATTGAACACCACTCCTTTTATGAACGTAATAATTTTTATATCTGCCCCGTGGCTATTTTACCGGTTTTATTATTATGTCCACTATATATTTATGGTTGTTAATTCTGAACTAGATTAGCTATGATGATAATATAAACATTGTAAAGATTGATAACGTTTAATAATCATGTAGAGCGAATATAATAGTCATTTAACTCTTCAGTGTCAAATAAAACATCTCACATTTGCGTATATTTCGATCTTCAAGTAAGTTGGTATGAAATTAACTGAGACTATTGGCGTGTTTCCTTTTGTAGTAGACAAAATGTTGTTATACAATATTACATTATTTTCATTATGAAGAAGCAACAGTGTTGCCTCTATGTAAAACAAGCTTTGGTTCACGAGACATTAACATAACTGGCGAAATGTGGGCGGAATGGAACTCTACGACTCTATCGTATTCACGTCTTCGTATACACCGACATATTAGATAGAGACACTACAAGCAATTTCTTTCTTTAAGAGACAAAAGATTGATTTATTTGTATTTCTGTAACTACAATATTCATGAGCACGCAGTGCGCATAATTTTCAAATTATGATTATTATTTCCTACATAATTTATCCTTATAAGACTAAATACTTTATAAGGTACCTGTTTATTAGTTTATTATGTGCATTTTGTATGCTACTAATAGTGCATAATGTGGTCCGTGGCATATGACTAACTATTTATCATAGTTATTGTTTACCTATTACATAAGGCCGGGTCTTGTAGGTAAATAGACGATTATATATGTTTTCTAATTGATTTTCATATAGTATTTAGCCATGCTTAGCAATAAATATTTGGACATGAAGCGAGGTTTGAACCCGCATTCTTAGGATTCCGTCCTATCGCTCTCCCATTTTTTCGACTGTTTCTTAAATTAAAGGTTTTGTTTTACCTATAGCAATCTCTCACATACCAAAGTCCGTATTTATTGTTTGTATGTAACTGTATAGAAAACGCGTGGGCTTGAGAAAAGCCGCAGTTATTCATTTGCCTTCACCACAAAGGAAATACTACCGACAATCGGTAGCGTTTACTCTGCAAACAAAAAATGACTTCCACGTCATTCACGTGTCAATAAAGACACCAGAACAAATCAAAACAAATGTTTTGAAAAATGTTGGCTTCGACCACGCTTCGACAACATTTTACATGAATATTGTACATAATACTGAATTGCTGAAATATTTTTACTTTCCACTAAACATCACAAATTCTTAATCTGATCCTACATTCATGATGACCCTAAGGCGATGAAAATGACGTAGACCGTAGGCTATCCTATATTCCAAGAGACGTAATACAAAATTATTAATTTCCAGTGACGTTTTACAACGTAAACACCGTTCTTATTTGTTTTGATAACGTTACCGCAAGTAGAACTTACGCAAACAGCTTACCCATCCGCATCCTGAACCATTAGTTATCGGTCCTCGATTCCCCATACACACATTACATATTCGTCATAAAGGCACAGACTTACCTACTTACAAATAGTAGTCCATTATTTGTGGTAACAAGATTGAGTCACTCGCGCGTCACATAACCTCTGAGTCACTGAGGCACGCGCTCCTCTCACGTTTATATCTATACATATATTAAAAGGCTTTTTTTTCCATAGGTGTTACCTGCCAACTGAATCATCGAGTACCGAGGAGCAGGGTAGAACGGACCTGGGGCCTGTGTCAACGACTCAAAACAACAAAAGCTTAATGCGTCAGCATTTTAACTGCGGCAAAATCTGTCCAAAGGAGACTGCACTGATTACAACAGGAATGCCAGCTCCGGCCCCGTTCCGGTCCAATATTCCATTCCAACACTGCCTGTGATCAACACCAGCGTGATGAAGAAATTGCATTCGTCCGGTGTTCATGTCACAAATGTAACTAGAATACATTTTATAGGATAGTATTAGCGTCGGTTCACACATCTCAGCGTCGACGCGTCCTGACGGGAGAGGGATTTAAATATTGTCGCATACCTACGTTTTGCATACGATGTGCAGTCTCGCCTCGACCATTAGTGTCTATCGCATGGGATATTTTCTCTTCACTGTCTCAGACAATATGCGTTTAATGACGTCAGCGTAGAAAACAACGACCGGATAATCCATTTGCTGCACGTTACGTTGTTTTCTTCGCTGACATTCCCAGCCCTCGGAAGGTCGCGCCGTGCGTGTCATCTGTGAATCGACATTTAGTGGGTTATGTAATTAATACCTCTGTGATATTTAAGACGATATAATAAGATAGTCGCCTGAGTCACCGTGGCTGTGTGATTTGTAATCTAACAGTAAACACAGACCGTATTGAACGTTCTGTTGACGCATAATAAAACAACTCACGATACAAGTTCTCTTCGCGATTGAATGTTACATATGTACGCAAGGTTAATTTTAATTATTGTACAACTTTTAGGTGACTCAGACTTGATTGTTATCGAAATTGCTTAGCCATGCCGTAGACAAATATGTAAAGATTTTTGTATTGCATTTTATTGTAAGTAATTTTTAATTTACCTTTACGTAAAGGGGTCGTTAATTCATATTTGTTACGATAAGTATTCTTTTGTTGTGTGAAAGAGATGTTTTTTATTTACGAGCAAATCGCACAGACTTGTGATGACCGAATGAATGATTAGTTAGGAGAAAGCCGCGTGAAAGTAGAATAGTATAATGATTTTAGTGTAGGTGTGTTACAATACCTACAGAAGTGGCCAAGTGGGCAGATTCATGGTGCAATCCAACCGCGCTCGTGACTAACGGGTTTTAACCCGAATTCGGATAAAGGTCGTAGCCAACTGCCACTGCCTGCGTTAATGATGTAGTTCACTATGACTACGATCGATGCTTCATTAGTTAGAAATATGACCATATGGCTGTTTAAATGGAAATTTACTTCGTTCTAAATTATTAATCGGTCAAATGTTGAATGTTTACTTGTGTTAATGTTCCTACGAAAAATATATTTAGTAGGTATTTTTTTGCTTAAATTATTGAATATCAATAATATTGTTTCGAAATGTTCAACCAATGTTATTTAAAATCAGTATTTTGTTCATCATTTTGGTATCATCAAATGCTTCAGCTTTGCCTTATTGAGTTATAATCATTATTTTTTTAAAAAAGGTACCTATATAAGCCTCATACTGTAGGTAAGTACAGTCTGTAGGCAAAATATTATATAACAAATATTTTAGTAATTCATGCTGCAATTAATTATATTATTAAATATTTAAATATTCTCAATTCATTAAGAGGTAGTTATTTGAAAATGACTTCAGTAAAATTGTATTCTTCTTCTTATATCTTGTTTTTATAGGAAGAGATCCAGACATTGGAAAAAAACATTTGTCAACTTATGGCAAATAATTAACTAACTTGAGAAAGATAAACTTTTTGGTAACTTTATTGAAATGATAACACTCAACAGAAAATAAATATCACCTCTAACAGCTCTTCCTATTATAAGCAAAATAAGTATAGTGACATCAGTTTTCTATTTAATTGAGCCCATATAAATATCGTATAAATTCTCAATAAACATACATTGTATTGTATCTAGTAATTGTGTAAACAACAGTGGACCTGTATTCCGTATTATCTAATATGTAGGCTATGCTATAACACTATCAAGTGCATTGTACTTCCGTTAGAATATGTGTACAAAGTATAGTTCAATGTTGAGATAACATCTGTAAATAATGACTAATCTCCATACTTAAATCTTAATGCGTAGAACTAAATTATTAACATCACATACAGTAGTTTATATGTATTTCTCATTATTTTAAGTGTTATGTATCTTATTAGGTATGTATGATATGCGCCGAATCTCACTATAGGACGCTCGTTGACTTTACCATGATATAAGTACCTATTAGCGCATTTTGTATTTTTGTACATATGTTAAGCTAGTCAGTAAAATATTAAAACTGAATCTTTTGTCTTTTATTACATACAATATAGACGTAACATCACGCCTGTATTACCCAGAAGGGTGAGGCAGAGGTTTACAACACCCACATTTCACCTGTTATGTTCAGGTCCCATAGGATAGGGGCATGGGCGCCGGCAAGAGGGTGCCAGGGGTGCACTGCACCCCCTGGGAATCTTGAGGTCAACAGGAATTATTGAAATAAAAAGCCGTGTGTGAGCCGTGACAACTGGGTACCTATATAATAAATTCATAATAAATAGTCGGGGTGCATGAAAGGAGCCTCCCCGAGTGAATACATGTCATAACAATTCCCTACGTCCGGCGCACCCTGGGCAATTCGCGAGTTCTCCAAAGCGAATTGGCTAATCCTTTCACCACGAAGGCAAGTCAAAATAAAATTTGACTCAACCATCGACACGACGAAGAAGAAAATATATATATAGATAAATAGTCAGAAATTTGTATATGTCTCGAACATTCAGACAAATTTTTTTTTTTATTAACAATCATAATTATACGGCAAAGATTGTAAGAAAACTAAAATCTGCACCACCTGGAAATTATTTCTGCCGGCGCCCATGGGATAGGGGGTGTCTATTGCCATCCACTGGGCATAATTTAAACTCCGTGCTGCTATTGTGAATTTCCTGACGGGAATCGAACCCGAGACCGCGGTGAGAGGCGCATATGCTAACCGCTAGACCATCGAGGCAGCTACATTACATATTATACAAACCTATGTAAAATTATACTAAGAAACAGTTGAAAAAGATATGGATCCTGCCAGTCCCATATCTTTTTCAACTGTTTCTTAGTATAATTTGCTAAGCATAGCTAAATACTATATAAAAATAATATCAATTAGAAGTTAAAATAACGTACGCGTTTATGCTCTACATTTGTGCTGAATGTAACTTCGCCATGTTGGTTTGTATCCTACTTAAGATAGGAACAAATGTATGAACGTGACGTCACGAAATGACGTATCATACAGTTGAGAAATTTAGGATTCTGGTAAAAGGCGACCGTAGCTGGATGGCTAAAGCGGCTGCCCGGTGTGCAGCAAGGTCGCAGGTTCATATCCTGCCGATCCCATATCTTTTTCAACTGTTTCTTAGTATAATTTGCTAAGCATAGCTAAATGCTATAAAAATAATCAATTAGAAGCTATGTAAAATTATTTTATACTACACCTACGTAGAAAATACCTCTTTGCAGTATCTAATACGGAGAATATCTATTCTATCAAAGAAAGTTAGTCTTTTCTGACGAGTTCTGAAAAGCAACATGTAATGTATGTTAGAGGTCTGAAATATTACTCATAAATTCATTACTCCCATGGGAGTAATGAACTTTTTTTTAAATTGCTTTTTTTTTCATTTTGTTTTCTGTACTTTTTGGTAAACCATAAATAAAAAAGAATATTAAAAGAATAAAATAACTACTTTTATATAAATAAATAAATTAATGTAACTTAATTATATAATAACTCCATAAATAAACCACTAAAATCACTATTATTACCTGTTACAAAATAATTACAAACGTTTTTTCACAAATCAACTTCATAAAGTGTAGCTGGCTGCATGCGATGGTGATTTTCTGCCTCAATACAGACATGACATAATAGATAAAGAAATAAAACAAACGCTTCCAAAATTAAATAACTTCTTTTATTTCAGAGTCAAATTTGTTTCCTACATAAACGTGTTAGAAAGATGACGCTGTAACATTAATTGACCATTACACTAATGGTACGCGTCGTTAGCTGTTACGTTGTGCACGAGTGGAGGGCGTGAATTATTGCTTGTGCCACTGCCAGCCCCGGACTCGCCGCTCGCCACATGTGGCATGTGGCAACTGCAACCGTGTGCCATCCGCCATCTGCGCCCGATACATTCAACTCTCCAATTAGCCACAAATATGACTGAACAATTATTTATATCTTAGCTATACCGCACGCCTTCGAACCGATGACTTAACATCCGAGACTCGCAGTAACACAACTACACAGTATTCTACTACCGGTTTCAATACAAACTTTTATATTAATAATATAGATTTTTAATTTTCTTTAAATAACTATGCAAATATGATCACAAATACCCATGAACCGATCGACGCGATCCCGAAACATTTCTGCAACATCCAAAGATAACAACTACACTCCACTACAGAGCTGGCGTCCGAGTACGACGCGAGTACTGACCGAGTGCTGTATCGAATACGTTCCGTTATCGAGTGCGATCCGTACACGAACGCCCGCCCGCAACTGCCAACGCGTCTCAACTACTATCCAATGCCACAAACACCTAATTTTAATCAATAATCAACAATTATCGCCCACCTCTAACACTACACGCTTTATTTATACGATCAAGTGGAAAAATAATTTTTGATCTTCCATCAAATCAAAGTAACATCTCCCATGATATTTTCACATGGCAAAACAAAAATTCAAGGCAATACGTGAGAGTGCGAGAGCGCGGTCCGCCGGCACTTATTATTACTGCGGAGTCCGAGGGTGCTTCGCCCGCCGCCTTCGCCCCGTACCCGCCCCCACTCCACTACATATATGAACAAGGCGCGCCGCTCTCCCGCCTCCCACCGCTAATTGGAAAGACAATAACTACTCCCCATACGCTTATAAGAACACTTCATAAAACAGCTTTATATTATACTACATAATTTACATTTATATTAGGTTTACATTTTTACACAGCAATAATAAAGTTTGTAGTTTTCATTATAATATACTCTATATACTCCCAATTGCTAAATATTGTCGCATATTAAGCATGTTTTTATTCATATCGACACCGCATGGTCATTGGTGTCAGCATTAATTTACATTAACAAAATACTTTAAATCCTGCCTACCTTCTTCTCCATCCTAAATACGAATGAAACTATAAAACGGTGATCGGACTATTCTTCTTTTAGAACTCCTATTAGTCACTAATTGTATTCCCAAATCAGTAAGTAGCCGAATACATAACTAAAACTAAGCTTCAAACTAAACTATGGAAATTTATAACAAATTTAATAAACGGACACAGTTCACAGATGTTGCAACTTCACAAAAATCAACTCAAATCGTTTCAAACAAATAATCTATAAATGCTGACAATATTGTCTTTTGTTTGGAATGACACTTTAACACTCTCTAAAGTTTCAAACATCCACTTCTAAAGCTTGATTTACACCAAAAGTTACAACCGTACAACACTAGCATATGCATCGAACTGATGCTCGATACCGATGCAACACTCTTTGCTATAAATCAACATTAAACAACATGTCGCTGGCATTACGAGAACATACCAAAATATCGCTCGGTGTCACCTCTCGTGTAAATCAAGCTCAAAGTATATAAATATGTTAGAATTTAGACGACTGATCACAATATAAATCAGACTTCTCTATACAAAACGAGCGTGTTAGTAAAAATAATTTTAGAAAAAACAAAATAATTATGGCAAAATATTGGCGAAGTGTAGCGAATGGGCTCTCCACGAATATTTAAGTTAAAAAGATCCAATACCGTTAAAAAACAAACACAAGCACTCAACAAACAGCCGCGGGGAATTATTACACTAAAACAACTCACGGAGAAAACTTAAACATGCGTCACAACTACTACTGCAATACTCGCCGAGTGGTGCAGCAACCGCGAATACCGGTATGCAGGGGACGCCGGACGCTGCGACATCTCTTGTAATGTGAGAACTAGTTAACAATGACGCTGATGAGGAGCTCTTGGAGGCAACGGAGAAATTAGCTGAAAGCTCAGCCACCAGAGATCGCTCGCATGATGAGTCAAAATTGGCGGTCTGATTGGTCGTGAATCAAACTCGGCCACTAGATGTCGTATGTGTATGGAAATCAGCATGTTTGTTTATTGCACCATTTATCAGTAAAATACTCCATTAAAATCCTCTCGCATACGCGTTTCTACGTTCACATTAATTACAAGAAGTGTCCACAATAAGTTGAATACCAGACAAAACGTAAAACGCTTAATGTCCGCTACCACAGCAAAAGCGTCGTATTCAGGCAAAAATAGCTATTAGCATTGCGTACGATTGACGTTTTGACAGGTTTGTATTATGCTAGAATCGCGTCGCCTGCATCTCAACATACGCTTACGTGTGAGCGCGCTAGCTGCACACACGTGACGTGCATGCAGCCAGCGTGCCCACACACCCGACGATCGCGCACGCCTAATGTGGGGACACCTTAGCCTTATTACTTAGAATATTGCAGAACTGCCAAGGACGCAGTTCCACTGCTAGTACAAGTGTAGGTATAGTGCCTAGACTCGTCGCGTTAAAGGTTAGCACAGTTATCGCGGCACGTTATTACAAACGGAACTAAAATGATATTTACACAAATAATGCACATAACATAAAATATGATAAGACATAACCATCTTAAGTATTCATTACGTTATATTTTATTTATTACACTATGGCATTGCAACTTTGTGACTCGGTTGCGGCTACACGTCCCTCGTTACAATAACATAATTTGTTTGCGAACACAGGAAGGCACTGCAGGTGCCTGGTCAATGTCGTAACGACGTACGAAGGTTTCGCTTAAGATGTATCAATATATTATATTTTTATAATCACAGTATGAAAATAACGTCAGTATTGACAATAAATAGCCTTCAAACGCGAAAGCATTCGTCACTCGGGTACAATTTGGATAGCGTTAGTGAATCGATAGGACGCAAGGACTGGCTCGATATGGACTGTCGGTAGCCGAGTATTCGCATACTTAACAGATATCGTGCAGACTAAAGAAATGAGAATTACAACGTCTCGAGTGCGATATTGAAGTATCTATTACACTTATTTAGTTATAATTTAGAGTACCGAAAAATAGGTTAGATAATAATTTGGAGAGCTGTTGGTTTGTTGGTCGTCTCATTTCCCAGCGTGTCCAAGTATCTGTATTATATGATGTAAGGTTTGTGGTGTGTGGAGTGGCAGCGAGCCGAGTGACCGCAGGATCCCACGTTTGATGTCCGGGACACGCCACACACTTGCTACGGCTATTATAGGTCCCTGTGAATCAAAAAACAATGGTATAAAATACGTATATGACATGAAAAATAAAGGCCTGAAATTTCAAATCAGAAAGAGCCTGATATTTTTCTTCTTTTATTAAAGAATTGAACATTTCAGAATCGAATACTTATAAATTTTACTCAGACTGGAGCTATTTTATCTTTTTGTTACTCAAATATGAAAACTGGATCGACTCATTGTATTTTATACGGTGAAATGTAATAACTCATTGGTTTTGCATAAGAATTCATAAGAAATATCATCGTGCTGTTTCGGGAATATTAAGATTAGATAAGCCTTAAAATACGTGTCAATATTAAAATAAATAAATTAAATATTATAATTCTTACCATAACCACCTTAGTATTTGTATATTTTTGTTTTTTTCATTAAAGTACCACCCCCAGTGCTTCATGCGTCGTTTAGTGCTTGAATGTATGTATGTTTGTGTACAGACCTACCTCATCCATTGCTGTGATGTGTGCGAGGGGGGGGAAGGAGCGTGCGCCTGCGTCGCCACCCTCTGCACCACCTGTCAATATACAATTATCATATTGAACATTTGGATCAGTTGTGTCGTTGTTGTATGTTGGAAACCGTATGGTACTAATTGCAATCGTCAGTGATGTGCCGTGCCGTGCGGACACCAGCGGCCGTACCTGCTGCACGAAGGCGCGCGTGAGGTGCGGCGCGGCGCGCTCGGCCAGCTCGAAGGCGCGCCGCAGCTCGGCCAACGCCGCCGCGCTGCCGGCGCCGTGCTTGCGGGACAACTGCGCACAACAGGTACATCTTATATCAATTCTCGTGTCACAATGTTAGTTACCTTACCTTTGCTTTTTACTCATTTTTCATTTATTTCATTTATTTATTTATTATTCATTTTCATTCATTTTTTTTTACTCATTTTTACCAAATTTTATATGCATATTCAGTAGGTCTGAGAATCGGCTACTATCTTTTTCATACCCCTACGTGATAATGGTTGTTCACACTTAACATTTTTTTTTTGAATTTTTGGTAAAAAAAAATTGTTTTCACCACACCAGCACGAAAAAGATCATTTGCTTGCCAGAATTCAGTGAGTAAGAACCGTTTTTACTCACTAGTGAGGCAAAGTGATTCAAATTTCGAAACACGAAATCCTTCCAATGAATAGGCGCTGAAAATAAAACCAAGCAGCCACCATGTAGGTTAGTAATAAACATTGACGACATCAATTTTATTAAATAACTACATACGATACGTTTTAATTATTTTAAATCATATAAATACGCGCTTATTTAGTATTTTAATGGTTTTATATTCGTGCTTGACCATTCAATTAATTAAATCAGGTACTTAATATTAGACTCTATAAATAAATGTTACGGAACGAATTTCCGAACGCAAGATTTAAAAAAAAAGTCTGTGTCTGTGTCAGTCATCGCGGGCAACTATAAATTCTTTTCAGTTTATGTTTAATTGTTTACTGGAACTTTTCAACAAAAAAATAGTGAATCCAGTAATGAAGAACTTTGTGGAACTCCAAAAGAGTTGCAACAACTTGCTTCTAACACAGAAGTTTGCTTTTTTACCAGAAAAATCACGTGAAAAGTATTTGAAAGCGTATGACATATTTAATTAGTGGCGACTTACAAAAGGCCCTATTTAAAACGCATTCTGAATTGGTATTACTGTCGTATTTCATGGAATTATTCCAGGTTAAGCAATCGAGTACGAGTTTATTTCAATCTTAATATTTTCTCACTGGAAGAGGTGAAAAGTTTTGTATGTAACGCGTGAGAAAATTTGATTTCCAGTTCGTGACTTCTTAAAATCTTTTGCTTGCGAAGTAGCATAATATATTGCGTACCTCATTGAGAAGCGGATAAATAAGCTGTTGCAGATAGGGGTGTCTCCTAGTCTTGTTCTCTTCACTGTTAGCTCCTCTGTGGTCTAAGGGCGACGCCTAGAACGAAAACCATACAATTATTAGTTATTCATTTTATTTTTAATCCAAAATACATTTTCAATTTAAAATCATGCGAAAACACAAACTTGGACAGCTCCATTCTTTGGCAATCCCTTCATGATATATTTTTAACAATAAACTATGTATTTTATACAGTATTTAAATTAGATTCTAAGAGACTAAGTGCATCAACATTTGCATTTATTAAATATCTTCTCCGACAAGTAACATACATTATTATGTTCATTAGTGTAAAAAGCCTTGTATGGATGTAGCCCATGACCCATACTAAGTGTTTACCGATAAGGACGCCTCCATTGCCAGGTGAACTGAACTGACAAATGAAAGAAGATACCTGTAAGAGACTCAATAGACAATAGCTGGCAGCCGACGGAGCCAGTATGAATAGCCAGTGGTCGTTACGTACGTTTTTGTTATAGACTACGCTGTCCCTGTTCTGCGCGTGCTGCTCGTGGCGCTCCTTGCGCTCTTCGCGCTCGCGCTCGCGCTCCTTGCTGGACGCCAGCGCCGGCGCCTGGCGGGGCTGCGGGGGGACGCATAACGTATACAACACGGCCGACAACACAAACACAAATAGTTATAATAATATGTCGATGAAAGCTAACCAAAAACACGCGCCAGGTTTTTAAAATGATTTCATGATTATAGTCAAAAAAACTCGAGGTTGTCTTCCTCTAGCGATGTAGATATGTCTAAGAGAAATGCCGTACAATAGAGTTTTGTCAAGACAGATAAATACTTCGGAGATTTCACTCGTCCTGAACTATTTTGACTCTTTCATGGTAGTTAGCGTTCAATGACAGAAACCCGAAAGCATATGATTTGACAATAATTTAGACACATCAACACATATAATTTTGCTGGTGATTTAATATGATGAACGAAAGCATAAATTCATTGCCTTTGCGTCAATGAGTTCATAACGACTTGCCCTTTGACATTTAAAAAACGGTTAATGTAATATCTATCAAGTACATACAGGGTGTTTATCGTTGGAGTTGTTGTTGTTGGCGTGAGGAGGCACGGCGGGTGGTGTTTCTATGTCACGAGAGCCATTGTGCCGCGATGACGTCACGCTGCGCTCCACTACCGCAGGCACCGGAGGAGGTGTTACTGAAATATAAGCATGAAATATGACATAAAAAACTCTTTTAAAATTATTTCATAACCAGTGGCGTAACTATACCATCGGGGGCCCGTGGCAAAAATATTGGATGGGGTCCTAGTAAAAATCGTTACGTAATCGTTACCAGTGATTCAATATCCAGTACTGAATCACTGGTAACGATTACGTAAAGATTTTATTTTTGCATTCCAGATGCAAAAAAAAAATCGACAATTCCCCGGACATTGCAAGCTCGCCCGCGTTTTATAATTATTATTTTTATATGAATGCCTTTTTTTTTTTGTTTTCATAAATTGTGAACAATTACTTTTGAGGTCGTGGCATCTTGGGCGCAGAGGACTCCTTAGGCCGGGGGCCCGTGGCATTATGCCACTCCTGCCACCCTATAGTTACGCCACTGTTCATAACTTGGTTATGATCAGTATCATGTTTCAAGAAATACGAAATATGTATGTATCGAGGAACTAATACAAAAGATGCCCTAAAAACACGTCATTTGCTGTTTTATTTCAATCAATTTTGTAAATCTTAAAACAAAAAATACAAGTGTGGTTAATGCCACACTTGTATTTTTTGTTTTAAGATTTACGTGAAGACAGAAATTGAGAGGTTGAGACCTTGCTTCATAATCAAGACAGCAAGCTAGTAATAGAAGTTTGCAGGCTATGATAATAAGGGTGTTATTAAACCGTAAATCGATCGACGTCGATCGATGCATTAGACATTTTGACGACCGGATTGTGGAGTGGGTAGTGTACCTGCTTGCGACGCCGAGGTCGTGGGTTCGATTCTCACTTAAGACAAATCTTTGTGTGCATGAACATGGGGGTTTGTCTTAGTCTGGGTGTTTCTATGTATAATATGTATGTATTTACAAAAGAAAAGTATATATGTATTAGTATCAGTTATTCTAGTACCCATATTACAAGCTCTGCTTAGTTTGGGACTAGATGGCGTTGTGAAATATTTATTTATTATTTATTTGTAGAACAAATAAGTGCGCACGATGTCGATCGATTTCCGAGTGTACTGCTTACCGGGCTCCTCGGGCTGCTCGACGCAGTCGCGGTCGGCGACGAGCAGGTCGTGGTGGCGCTTGTCCTTGCCGTGGCCGCGCACCGTCATGATCCACGGCTCGTCCGCCTCGCCGTCGCCGCTGCGGCACTCCTCTCTGCAACGGAACACGCTGTATATCTAACTGATCTCATGACGATGCATTATCAGAAATTCCTTCTCTACTAAAAAACAGAAATATATTAACTTTTTAAAATATTTAAGCTTTTTTAACCATTTTTATATTTTGATAGTTCTTGTCTTATAAATACGCCACTGTGTTCAGGTTTACTAGTGTGGTCAGGTGCTTGAATACTTACACAGCAGGCCTTAGTAAAGATCTTTTACACCTAAATATTTAATAGACATCCAAGGGCTGTTAGCGTTTCAACAAAGTACACCCATATAAAATAACGCCTACATTACCCAGAAGAGAACGGCAGAGGTGTTTAACACCCACACTTCACCTGTTATGTTCAGGTCCCATGGGATAGTGTGAGTGTTAGCCATCCATCGGGCACAATTCCAACTTCGTGCTGCTATTGTCAATTATATATAATGTTTCCTTTATTATATCCTCCCACACAAAAAATCTTAGTGAAAATGTAAAATGTAGCAACCATAATAATATGTAACTGCAGTCTAATTACTACGAACGGTGTGTAATTCCAAACAAAAGTAAAGAATTGAATACTAACGAATCCGAATTCTCCGACTCGGTCTCGCTCTCCTCGCTGCGCTGCGCCTTCCACTTCTTATACCTATCTATTAGATCCATTAGATACGAATTCTTCTTAGCCTTCCGGATGAACTGGAACTTTAGTAACTCCTTGGCCGTTGGTCTCTGTAATGCACAGCACAAACAATTAGTATGACTAATTCTGTTAGATAACTTTTAAATCAATTATTATTAAAAAAAATAACCTCTTTTAAAATTATTCTACGTATGTCTAAAAAGCTAGATATAATCGTATTTTTTAGGAATTAAAAATACTTAAATATGCCTTTAAGTTAAGTTACTTTACTTAAAAGTACATGCTCAAAAACTGTATCGCCATGACATAGAATACAGATAGACATAGCCAAAGAATAGATAACACAGCAGCGATACACAATCCCATAGTCAATTGATCATACTTCTTAGAGTATCGTATCAAATCCACGTGAAATATAATAATATTAAATTGGTAACTGACTAGAACCGAAGAATGTATGCAGGATAAAGTTGAGATATGCAAAAAAAAAAATATATATCTAAAACTAAAGAGAAAATATAGAACTCAGTTAATATATCAAAGTCAATGACAATAAAAAATATCAAATAATTAATGATTAATTATGTAAATGATAAAACTACAAGTTTCTTCTTCTATAAAACTTTGACTTAAAGAATTACAAAAGGTTTTGTCGACTGATTCGGGAAAATAGAACGCACTATAAATCCCATTCTAAAGGATTACAGCTTAATCCCAAATAGAGGGTTGTAACAACGCACTATACTAAATCGACGGTCGTTCGGATTAACCCGAGAGGAACAACTTACATTTGCCGGATCCTTATTGAGGCACGCCTCAGTGTAGCTCGGAATGGGAGGGTTCTTATTTGGCTAATGTCATTTTTACCAACCGAGAGTTGTACCAAAAGAGCATCAAACAAAACCAGCCTTCGTTGAGAGGATTCCGAGAAAAACAACTTACATTTTCCGGGTCCTTGTTCAGGCACGCCTCCACGAACTCTTTGAACGGCTTAGAGTAGCTGCCTGTGAGCTGAGGGGGGTTATTCTTGGGTATGAGGAACAGCACCCTCATGGGGTGTAGCTCGGAGTTGGGAGGCTCGCCCTTGGCCAGCTCGATGGCAGTTATGCCTAATGACCAGATATCGGCTTTGCTGTCGTAGCAGGACTGCTTGATGACCTCGGGCGCCATCCAGAAGGGCGTGCCTACGAACGTGTTCCGTTTGCTTGTTGTGTTCGTTAACTGGCCCGCGACACCTGGAATCATAAACAAAACTCATTAAAAAATGATTTGAAGAAATACTGCAGATATACTGCTGGTGCTAACGTATGCTGTTTACATTATGTGCAAAACTTCCTCAACAATATATTATATGAGTCAGTTCCTTTTTGCCGGCTAACAGGAAAAAAACAAATACGTCGAAAGTAAACAAAATATGATTGATGGATTTTTCTTTGATACGCAGATATAGGTAATTTGCTTTTCAAGACACATAATATATGATATACTCAGCTAGTTAATATCGACAAAAATTATACTCATAATACGAGTATTGAGCTAAAGGGAAATTATACAGGAAAATTACAATAAATATTGTTATGACGAGGAAAACAATTTTCTTTGTGTGTATAAATAAACCAACGTTTAGCAAAATTAAAACATGAGAAGCATGCGCGTTATTAAATTTTATAATAATATACAATTATACAAGTAACCTCCGTATTAACCTGAATAATCAATCGCTGCGCTCATTGCATGCATGTCAAGGAAAACCGCATTCATCAAAATCTCCGCATGTAAATTCACAGCGAATCTAAAGGGTTACCCGAAAATGTCTCATATTATGTTTTTTTTTTGTGACTCACCTGCAGTTTTGTGGTTTTATTTATTTAATGATGCCCTAATTTTACGAACAAAGCATGGAGCAAAATTGCTTACACCTAGCTATATTGTATATTCTTTGCTTTAACACGTTAACAATAGTAAGTTTACTGGTGGTAGAGCTCTTGTGAATGAGCTCGAGGGCGGCAGCACCACCGTCTCACCTTTAACCTGCTGCTAAATAGTAGTGCTTCCATTACTGTGTTCCGGTTTGGTGGTGAGATCAGGCCCTGAAATTACTGGCACATGAGGTATACCACCGTAGTCCTCAGCTGCAGCGACGCATCTATAATCTGCTTTTGTGGATTGTTGATGTCCATGGGCTGTACTCCACTTACCATCAGGTGGACTACACGTTCGTTCGCTGTGGGCGTAGTATTAAAAAAATAAAAAATAAAAAGTAAGACTAAGTAATAGTAAAATGCTTACTACGTATTAAATTAATATCCGAATCATACTTTATTCTATAATCGGGACGCAGCTGTGAAAACAGAATTTTCGCCAAGTTAGAGTGATGTGTTAACTGGTGTGTTGAAATTTTGAAAACATTATTAAATATAGTGATGGACGAGGGTCACGACTCCTTAAAATATTCATTTAGATCAGTCAAAATAAACACGGCGAAAGACGAAAATCTAATTCTCTAAAAATCTTTTGAGACGTAGAAAAATAAATGTGTTAGCGGATAATAATAGACGTCACAATGAAACTGGACTGTCCTCTCCCTCAATAATCCCTTAGTGGCCTTTCACGACACCCACATAAAGAGACGGGGTGGTCTATATTTAGTCAACAATCACAAAGGACAGTAAAGCCTATTTTCTATGCGAGTGTGACCCCTTTTTTCTGCTGGCTGAATTCAATTATATAGCCACACAAATAGAATAAAAAAGCAATCACAATAAAGCAAACAGAAACAAACGTTGCGCTTTAGTATTGGTATTGTACAAAGTGGCGGATTCAGCCGGCATTTTCCAATATTAAAGTGTTCGATAAGTAAACAAAGCTGTATCCGACAAACATCTCCGTTTGAAGAAGCTGAAAGACTTCACACAGCTCTCGGCGTTGCAAAAGGGCGTTCCCCATTTACTTTGGCAACGCTCGCAGTTGCCTTGCGAACGGTTCAAACATTGGCCTCCAGCCAGAATCCATGGGCCATAATGCGCGCTTAACTTATAATACAAGCTGGTACAATGTACTTTTGTCATCTTTTTGAGAATTACATTATAATATTTGTAGTAAATAAAAGCGATTTTGTTTTGCTCTTCGGTAAGAGCATAATATGAAGAATAAATTTGGCGTCGCATGTACCCAAATCTATGACGATTCATTACTGTACCTACCTACCGGAGACCTTCCAATTCCGGATTCCCTCGGATTCATTCAAAAAAGCTAACAAAAATTCGAACACATATAAAAGGTCCATTAAAAACAGCTTTTAGATTTAAGGAAAATTTTACTTCATAAGTGAATTCATAGACCCCTTGGGAAAGACGCAATTCCAATAAATGAGCACGCCATCTAAGGAATTCGCCTATCTTTTGTAAGGGACCCCCTTGAGGCGTTGATTTCATTCTGTAGCTTGTTAAAAACTCTTTAAATATTTTGCGCACCTTTACAATATTTCCCCAAGATGACAGTATAAAGTTATTTGGAGAGGAACGCGAAAATGGAGCGTAGTTAATTAAGATGAAATACCTTTTATAAAACAACGACCCTGTTAAAAATTCAGGGAAAAAAAATTGAATTCATATCAAATTATTAGAATATGCCGTTAGATAAGCTGACTCATTGTTTGCAGATAATAAATCTATGGTAAGTATTCATAGGTACCCCGCGATCAACTCAATCAATAGCAGTAGTACTGGATTGTTAAATCATGAAGTAAGATCAAATTAATATTCAGCAAACATTACCAATGACATAATGTGCGCTAAGCACGCACAGAATCGGCTCAGTAACAAATGTTCTAACTGTTCTAAGTCTCTATCCATTATTGATACAACAGCCATCAATACTGACACGTGCCGATAGAAAACCACACCTCCGTTTCCAAACCGCTCTAAATTCTGAAGCATCCGTTGTATTTCAAAGATAAATCATTCACTGTGAATGATTTTCATGTTGGAACTGCATGCATGGTTTGTTTTACGAGCGGCGAAGCGACCATCCATCCGTAATTATTCGAAACTCATATCACTACTGCACATCGCGAGAAAAACCTTGACAGACATGTGGATGAACAATGCTAAAGAAAATCATTGTTTACGCACGGATATTTTCTAGGCATTGCAAACACGTTAGGATAACTTTATGGCATGTTATCTATTAAATTTCTCGCAACACTTTCAAACACTTACGAATGTGCGCCGATTACACGAATATTACTTTCTTTGTTTATACAATTCATTGTCTATTTAGATTTTACATCTCATGACGTGTATAAGATTTGTGCCCTAATTTTAAATCTTATCTTTTTTGCTGGAAAAGTGAGCAGATACCACGTGGCAGGAAAGAATAGGCATGGTGACTGATCCATATATAGTAAAATATAGGATACCATAGAATACAGGTATCCTATATTTTACATAACGCAAATGTAGGAGTTTTTGTTACATGCTAATCTAACTCATTTTATGATCATTCAAAGTTTCATGGGCGAGTTCATTTTTAAAGTGCAAAATTATTAAAAATAATTTTATCATTAAATTACCCACCTAATTTATAGAATTTTCTTGTAAATTTCTTATTTTTTTTTCTTTCGTAATTTTTCGTAAAGCTATCAAACAAAATTCATAACTTCTGATACAAAATACATAGGCGTGACGTAACGCTTCTGTAGTCGTTTGCTTGGAGCGTTTGGGCGAGTCTAAGTATGAATGTGTAATTAAAATTGTATTATCTCAGGCAGTTCACGTGTTAACAAAGTACTTCTTTTAATGATGTTTCTAATATCGAGAGGTATATAGATAACACACGAAAATTAAGATTATTTATCTTGCCTATTCCAGCACGGTATCTCTAGACATCTGTGAACAAGCTTATCTTCAAACAAAAGCCGGTCAAGTATTCACAGTAAAAATGAAAACGGTCGCC
The DNA here is from genome assembly GCA_905147285.1 of Hypena proboscidalis. Lineage (NCBI taxonomy): Eukaryota > Metazoa > Arthropoda > Insecta > Lepidoptera > Erebidae > Hypena > Hypena proboscidalis. Next base: position 17,818,336 of record LR990130.1, on the reverse strand, counting down.
TGTCTTATCTACAAAAATGTTACCCTTTTAAAATGTTGATGAAGCAAGCAAGGCCCCAAATTCACTTTATGACTCCAATTACTGAATAAATGCTGCGTAAGTGAGTTCTGACTTTAACAACATTACGCGCTAAAAGTAAGGTTCGGAGAGCATGAAGGAAAGATACTTATCTTGTATTTTATATTCGGTACTCGAAGTAAGGTCTTAGTCCCAATTTTACAGGTGTTAGAAGATAATCCTTATTGGCAGGATAAGCATATAACACACTTAATAAAAATGACCGCTGTGTTGTTTTTTCAATTGTAACTTGTTTCACATTTAAATTCGTTAAAGTTACATTTCATGAGTTGGTTAAGAACTATCCGGCACCTCAGAAACCTTCATAAAATATTTATTAATTACAAGTTGTGATAAAATATTTGTTTTATTAATTACTAGCTGCCCCGCGCGGCTTCGCCCTCGATAAAATTTTGCCCTCGAAAATATTTTAAAAGTATCCTATGTCCTTCTCCCGGTTCTAAGCTACCTCCCCACCAATTTTCAGCCAAATCGGTTCAGCCGTTCTTGAGTTATAAATGGTGTAACTAACACGACTTTCTTTTATATATATAGATAAATATACTAACCAAAGTCAGCTAGTTTGACGTCTCCCATTTCGCTGAGCAGGACGTTGGCAGCCTTGATATCTCTGTGCAGCTTCCTCTCGGAGTGCAGGTAGTCGAGGCCCCGAAGCACTTCTCGCAGTATGACTGCTATGTGCATCTCCTCGAAGCTGCCAGCCTTCATCAGGTCTAACGCCGACCCCCCGCCGAGATATTCCATTATTATCCATAATTTTGTTCCCTGAAAAAAACAAATGGTATCCTTGAGTATATTTATAAATATAGGTAAGCAAATGCCTTTTTATATATAAAATTGTTGTCGAGCACAACTTTTGTCAGAACATTGCTACTGGAATATACACTGGAGCACAGATTTATATTTAATTTAATTATCGGCGAGACATGGTATTGTCCATGTTTTTGGCAACTCATACCGCACCCCGCCTGTCGGATTCACCGTGACCTGCTGGGCCGGATAAGGGTTAAACAATTCTGGTATATGCATAATGTTTGCATAATGTAATAATAGCTGTCACTCCAGTGTATTGGACGGGACGTAAGGTTCAACTTGTCAACGGATTGACCTCAAAGGGTAGAAAAACTCATTTACATTTAGATTTTAAAAGACTGATCGATATTGAGTAATAAATTATTGAAAGGATTGATTATTAATTATTCGATCGGTATAAGCACCGGTAAAAACAGTATTGTATTACCACAGAAACTTATTTTGTTGTTTCCAAGAATACAGATCCAATTTTCAAAGGGCAAAGCTACAACAATTTAATTAAGTGATGTACTTTGTTAGAATTAATAGCAATCGCAAGAAATAGTTGGCATGATGAACAGAATTGGAAGTATCTACTATTTACCCAATATAATTGGAACTGACATAAGCTGATTAACAGTTTCCAAGTTTAAGCGAAGGCGTGTTTGTTGTTTAGAAACACGTGTACAACAACTAACCTCCCAAGATAACATTTGAATAAGATAGTTAAGTGCTACTTAGTTTAGTTTAGTTTTCAAGGCGAGGAGAAATTGTGAGGCCGACATCTATGTAGCGCTTTTAAACCTAGCTTAGACTTAGTCCTTATGATAAAAAGACAAAAGCACTGTTTTAATAAAGGTAAGTCTGAGCTTAGACTAAGCTAAGTCTAAGTATGCTCAATAGATCTCAGACCAAGACTTAACTTGAAGTTCGTGTCCAGTATTGTTATAAATGCCCGTGGATGTATGTTGTAATGAGATAAGTCTAGTGCGGTATAACAGTTCTCTACACCCGCAAAAAATACAACACTCCAACTGACTGTTCTATTTATTATTATAAAATTATTTATTTTATCATTTAATATTGTTTTACCCTCAAACTTTATCGGTACTCTTTGTTTCTGTTACGTCACCGTACATCTGAAATTCGGATATTATACAAATGAAATATTCGCTTTTTTTCCAAGAGGGATGAGAAAAAGTGTGGGATTTTCCATAATACCTCATTTCTCCTCATTCGACTTGTGAGCCGCCCACTGCAAGATAAACGACTTCTGTTTACCTTTAATTTTTCATATCATTATGAAAATATTTTTGTAAAACAGAGATCCATATTTTTTAGAGTTGGAATCATTGAGGCAGTTTGAAATGTTTAGGCTGTATAGCCAAACCAGGAATTAAAAACACCTGACATAAAGGCGCACGCATATATTTTATATGTTTTTTATATCATGGTTTGGGTATACATAGAACTTTACCAATCCCTCTTTATGAAAGTAAAAGGTTCGTTTATTTACAAATTTTAATATTTTTTTTTACATTACGCTTCATGGAAAATATTGCAAAGACGGACTTAATGCGTAATTTAATTCCAGTCAACCTTTGGGTGTTGCAGGTGCAAAACATACCGATAATATATTAACTTACCACGTAAATCGTCAACGATCCAGGACAAAAAGCTCTACCAAGCTGCAGTAAGTACGTTACCGCCCAAAGCAGTAAACAAGGTCCAAACAAAACAGAATTGTATCTACAACAAACTCCGTAGCAATATTTAACAAAGGACAAAGCATAATTTATCGTCAAACTTTATAACCAACGAGTTACTTTTGTACTGGCCGTTGTTAAAATTGATGTAAGTATTTGAGTTGTGACATTTATTGATTGTGCGAAACAACGGCACGAGAAAACCCCGGCTCTGTAGTACGTATGTAAGCATTTACTTCCTTTCGTTTTGTTATGACTTGGAGTTGGGAATAATGACGAGGGACAAAGAAATGAAAGCCTTCTAAAGTATACAAGGGCGTATTGTTTTCGATACTGTTATTTGTGTGTATATTATATTTGGTTATGCATTAATACAATTTATTTTAGTGCACACAGTAACAGTTATTTAAAATATTTTATAATTTATTTCATTATCATCTGATTCATTTACGTGCCTACTTTAAAACACTTACTTTACTTTTATTCCTTAGCTAAACAAAACAAATTTCAGTTCTTATTTTCGCTGATTTGATATCTTTATCCTCAATCATTATTAAAACAGGAAAAAAACCGCTTTAAACGAGGCCGAAACGCCGTCTAAATTCAGTAAATGTATATTTATTATTTATCCGGGAATAAAATGTGGGAATTCGTAAATTAATCAACATGGCAGTGTAAGCAATAAGTGGTTACGGTGTAACCAGGCCGTGGGTAAAGTGAAAACCCGCGTACCTACGAGTTTATCAAATTAGACAACATTCATAGCGGCCCTTACGTCGAGAAAGGAAATATTTGCATATTGTTAACACACCCGATTGAACCTTAAAAAGAAAATTGTTCGAGTTCCACCGCAGGCATACGGTCTGTAATTTCACGATTGAACCTTATTATCTACTAATCATACAAGGATCGCTTTCTTGGAGGCATGGAAAATTATGATTGTACCGAGGTACAATCATAATTTTCCATGTCGAACACACAGACTACAATTCCAACCGTTTCAAGCTAAAAGCAACCCATCCGATTTTATCCTATCTTTGTATAAGAAAGGGAAAATTTTGCATATAGCAACTTAATACGGTCGAACCCGACTAAAATTTAAGATCCAAAAATGCCTTCATATCCAACTGGTTGGACATAAAAGGATTTTTATGATATCATAAAATTCCTTGGCAAAGTTTCCTTTCAATATAGTTACTCATAGTTTCCCCTTCGAGGTTTCACTTCGATTTATGAATTGAAGTTACCACTTCAGCTACTGCTTTTGTTAAATTTAGAAGTATTATAAATGTATACATACAAACATTTACACGATGTTTATTTGTTAGTAGGATAAAATTGTGGACATTCCTGCACAAGACTTGTTTCTCTATTTCACCAGCAATTGACGTCACTCTAAGAATATAAGTATAGGACGTAGGTAAGCATCTATTATGCGGAAAATAAAAAAACTAAAAAAACACGCTTTTAAAGCACATCAAACTAAAAAGTGAAAAATAATTCTTATTATAACCTGAAAATAATAATAAACGAAAAATACTAGTACTATTGTGAAAAAAAGCGTGGGTCGCTCGATGACGAAAAATATGGCACAGAGGTTATAATAAGAATTATTTTTCACTTTTTAGTTTGATGTGCTTTAAAAGCGTGTTTTTTTAGTTTTTTTTAAACTATATTTATTTTTCACTTTTTAGTTTGATGTTATTTAAAAGCGTGTTTTTTAGTTTTTTTTTAATCCTGGCGATCCTAATCAGGATAATGAGATAAATTTATGAAATTATTATATTGTCGCTGATTCTTTACAAGTGTAGAAAGTTTGAATTAAATCTGTCCGTTTAAAGTGGGTCAAAATCGAGTCCAAAGGAGTCGGTTACATACAAACAAACAAACAAACAAACAAACAAACAAACATACAGGTGAAGCTAATATAAGCGTGTTAAAAATACGCTTTTGGAAATGACGGCTTCTGTTTCTAATTTGTGCGCAAAATTAATGGTCCCAGAAGGCGACTATATTCTACGCTTGAACCTTAAATCTAAATTTCTAGAATTATTTCTTATTCGCTCGATTAACTGTTTTCTTATTTTGGACTAGATAATATTATTAACATAATATTGTCCTTAACTTTAAATATATTGCATGCGATTGTTTATTGTATGTACACATATGTGTTTGAGCAAATAAATAAATTATCCTATCTCATTTTACCAGATATTACATAATGACACGTGTATGTGCAGTATTAGCAAATGCAGTAATGCCACACGGAAGACGACAATGGCGCACCGGAGCACGGATCCGGTGCGACCATTCACGCTCCATCAGCAACGTGCCCCGGCCCGCATACACGTGTCAGGTCGCCATTCATATAACCATAACGTACATCACATACAACCAAACAAAAGGAATAATGTACATTGTTTTGACGGAAGCAAACATGTGGAATAAAACAAAACGATAACCTACAAGGAAATATCTGCAAATCCCTTCAAACAATTCTGTAAATGAAACATCTAAATACTGAAGTATAAAGATACTCATTTCACATTTTGTTAAAAAATAGTATAATATAATATACGAGATAAGGTATACATCAAAAGAATAGCTTGCTTGCGTTTAAAATATCTTGTTTATTCTTCAATCTACGTGAGGCATGAAAATAACAGTCTCAGCGGCTATAAAAGACATAATTCCGACGAAAAAATCTAACAAAACCGGTAAAAAGGAAAACAAAGTGTCTGAAATATTCGTGCAGGTAAATAGACGGATTCACGAGCGAAAGTGTATTCAATGCTGTGTTAAAATGAATTAAGCAGAGTCTCTACTATGTATAAGTATGTTTGGATATTAAAATAATTATATATGATGATGAATAAATCCTTATTTAATAGAAATGATTTATGTCTACGTTTATTTTAGAACTGCATGGTTACTCCTTTTTTCAGAGCCTATTCATTGGAAGGATATTGTATTTCGAAATTTGAACACTTTGCCTCACTAATAAGTATAAACGACTTTTACTCACATATATCGGGCATGCAAACAAGCCTTTTCGTGCTGGAGGTGAAAGAATGTTTGAATATGGCTCTATGCCTGTATATATCTCTATCTGGGAACATCAACCTACAATTTTGTCGTTACTGAGAGATAGAAGTGCCTAGTAAAACCGCGAGCCAAGCTTACCGCCCGCATCTATGAGTGTACCTACAACAAATTTCCCTATTGTAACGTTTCAGAACTTTGATTTTTACCATTACCAAACCTATTGTTATTTACAACATTTCCATAGCAAGGGCTAGTAACAGTAGTAACCCGCAATAATGCAGACTCCACTCTCCTATTAAATAGAAGATGAACGCATCTTCATTGGAAACGGAGAGATAAATATGTAATTCCGTTCCGAGTTATTTGTGCTTCTGCCGTAGATCTGGCGAAGTGGGTATATCTCAGAGAATAATATTATGTAAAACGCGCAAGCTCACTGTGCCAACAATAACAAGAAGATATCCTATAAACGATGACTTGTTCGTATTATCCAGATTTACTTGGCGCAAGATGCAAATGCGCCTCGCAAAGTTAGTAACATATGGAATGGAAAAGTATAGGTAACATAAACTTGATGTTGAAATATAATTATTCCATACATATGCGAGCATCCGGCCCCAATTTAAATTTGACACTTTCACATGAATATACAACAATGGTAATAGAAAAATCTAATTTTGAGCGAGTTAAAATTAATGAACCTTGTCAAAAGGACAAAAAACTGTGAATGCAAAACAAGCAAGAATGGAGGAGCACAATTTATAACTACTGGATGATATGATTTTAGGTTATGTTTTACTAACCTATAATATATTTACCCAATCCCTAATCGTTCAAAGATGGCTCTATTTTTTTTTTGGTATTATGTCTAAATTAATCAAGCTAATTAATATTACCCGGTACAATGCAAAACAGTTAGAACAAACCGACCAGCAGTAGCCAGCCACTTACGTGAAAGAATTTTTTGCCGAGAGCAAAACCTCAAAAGGCTCTATTCATAATAAGCTTTTTCATGGCAGTAACCAAAGGAATTGCATGTAGCCGTCATGTAGGTATTCGTTGCTATGGTAACTCGATGGCGTCGGTCAAAGACCTCGCCGTCGCGACATCCACTAAGTAAAACAAGAAAGCTGCACTATTAATCCCAGGGAAAGTTTAAACAGGGGTAAGATACGTATAGACAAGGGTTTCTATCTAAAGTGCACCCCAGTGTTGATTAAGAGTTCATCAACTTTCTCAAATAGACAATTGGAAATTCAAACTGGATTAGTCTGTGATATTCAATTAGAGAGACAATTCTGTTCTGAATGCTTAAAGGAATATCAATTATTGCCCCAATAAATATTGATGGACATGAGTACATTGATGACTTCAAAGCAAGAGTCAATAGGTATCTCATAGGTAAGCGTGCTTACCATCAGGTAAGATCGTGGACAAATGCGTGCCTATCCCCCAAAAAAAAAAAAAAACTTTCAAATAAATAACAAATTGGGATACATACCTCAGCCATGCTAGACGGCATTCGTACTCGTGAGTCGTTAAATTAAGTCGCCCTAATAACTCCCAAAAGGGAAATCAGGGCTGAAATTATTCTTTCTTTCGTATAAAAAAGGTATTCATTCCAACAAAGGATCCGTGCAGTGCGGATAATTTATCAAGTTATATCAACCACAAGTTATAAGAAGGAGCAAGTCCCGTCTGGAGGATTTGTACTTCCAAGATGGGTTTAACAAAGACGGATTAAAAAGACTACAAGCCGTTTAATTATGAAAGTTAACCCCGCCTCAAACTTGTTAATTCATTAAAAGTTCGTTTATTATAATGTAGCTTTATTATAGAGACGGCCCGACGTCGCAGCGTTTTATTAATTTGATAAGACATTTAGATTTCACAAAACGCAATTGCCTTGACGGATTATTTGTTAGATGGATAAGATAACGTTGATACTCGCGTGTTTCTCTATAATCTCTTAATTTAATTAAATCTAACGTAGAAAAGTAATTAATTTTGCTAAATTTATCTAGGCACAAATTATTTTTGTTCTTGAAATTCTTTATCACAGTTTAAGCAATTTAAAATCATAATATTTGATGTGACCGTTAAACGTGATTAGTTTGGAATAGATCAACAGAATATATAATAAAACATAAAATATATAGATAGCTTTTTCTGGAGTATTCCACGTCACAATAGATCCGTCAACGCCTGAAACAAAATAGAAACGGCGTAAAGTTTACCCCTCATGTTTGCAGTACTCGTCACCCTTGGTTTGATCAACGCTGTTATAGCAATGTATATAAAATAATACTTAAATACATCGTATTATATCTAGCAAATGATAACTCTTTATTTTTAGCATGTAGCTAGAATATCGCACGAGGGACGACAAGGGTAGAAAATAAATAATAACTCTATTTATTAATGTAAATGTAACGAGTCATAACTTCGGGGGTCTATGTACACCGCAGTAAAAAGAGACTATGCTCTGGATACTATACCATATACCAACCACTTTTAATCCTTGCGCATTACTTTGCCAAGCAAGTGCTGCTCAGTGAGACAAAGCGAGCCTAACCACAATAGGTATATGTGAACCAGTATTGGAGAACCCTAGTTACTTTCCGGAATACGAGATAAGACCCTTAAAATCACCATAAATTTGCTCATTAAGGCAAATTAAATGAGCCCCAAAACATTGGGGCAACGTGATCCAGTATTGGAGAACTCTTAGGTACCTTCAAGAATCCAAGATCAGACCCTGAAAATAACTTTGAATGAAAGTGCTCATTGAGCAACGCAAACTTAAAATTGTAAATCTCATTCAAATTTTCTCGAATATCAGAAAACTTTTTAGCCCCAAAACTACTTATTCAGAAAGTTTTACCAAAATCGTTAGAGCCGTTGTCGAGAACGACCCAGCTTATTTATATACAAGTATACAATTATTGCTCGTTTATTAAAATAGGATTGATGAGATAATCGTTTGCTATAAATATAATTTGTAACTGTAACAACATAGTTACGACACCAAAAGCAGGTGGTAGCTCTCCGATAAGAATTAACAACAATCTTATTTTTTTAATAGTTTTCTAATTTTTTTTTTAAATCTGATTTATTTGCCTCTTTCGCTCATAGATATGACACGATTTATTTGTGTTTTATATCAATAAAAATGTATGAATTCAGTATATTTATTTCGCAGTTATGTGTAAATCAATACTGTGTTGTTTCACCATTCAATTAGACACATACATTTATAATTTGTCCAAGGAGTGCACGGTTGGCGTAGCGGTTAAAGCGGTCGCCTCGCCGCTTTCAACTACGCTGGTGTTGTGGGTTCGATCCCCACATAGGACAAATCTTTGTGTGATTCGCAAAGATTTGTTCTGACTCTGGGTGTGCTTTGTGTGTGTGAAATGTATGTTTGTGAACACCCCCGCGACACAGGAGTTATTCCTAGTGCGGGCGTCGTTTTTTTAAAAAGAAAAAAAGAAAAAAAAAAAAAATTACAAAATTAAAAAAACATGAAATATAAATTACGGTCGTGCTGTAGTATTATACAACGCCGTGTTGAAAATCAGTTATCACTTAGTCGTATGCTACGAAATAAATAATACCTATTCGTAAGTTACTGCACTTTTACAGCTGTAACTTAATAATGTCGAGGGTATGAAACGGTATGTAGGCAACATGTGAATGAATGAATGAACACGAGTGCAGGCATGCCAACAATCCAACAATCGTGAACGAGCAAGGGTGGAGTTCATCATTCGTTAACTAATTCAAGGCTCGGACGTCGCCATGGCAACGCGTCGAGGGCGGGCGCCACCCAACTTCCGCCCGCCTTAATAATTTCCCGGACGATTGGATGCCGCTAGTTGCCTGTAAACAACGGCTATGCTACCAATTTAAGTTTCCAAGTAGAAACTTAAATGTTACTTGGTTTTTCTGCACAGGGGCGAGATAACCGAACGCCTGCTGAGTTGATACGGGTGAGTTTAAATATACATCGTAGACTGGCAACTACTTAGCATCACTTAGCATCTTTAACGTCTTTTTTAAAGCTGATTGTGGAGACAACATACTTAATTGAATGTATCGCAGTCCGACGGGTAAGAAATTCAATAATAATCGATATATTAGGGTGTTATTACACTGAAATCGATCAACGTCGATCGATGTCTATCGATCTTAATGGTACGCTCTTTCTTATTGCCTCTTTAAACGTGAAATGCAACGATTAACGTCGATAGATACCGGTGCAATAACACCCTTACGAAGTTTGTATTACAAGTAAAAGGATTCAAGACAGCAAAAATTCAAAAATAATAACATCATAGGAACCTAGAGCAATCATTACTAATTATATATATTTTTTTAAATAATTATCAAACAACATTAACGGCTTCTCCACTATTTTAAATTCGCACTCTCGCTGTAAGAAATTTTCAATCAGTGATGGAATTAATTCAGTGCACTTCAATTTACACGAGCTCGCTGCGGAATCAATTTCATTTCAAAACGAGAGGGAATACCGTCGAGGGATCAGAAAGAATAGAGGAGATAAGGCCCGTAGGACTGATCCCGTAGTCCGGAGGGAAGGTCTCTCTAAAAGCCGGTATTAGTACAAATCACATTCCCTCTCCTCCCCCTATCAGAAGTGATAAAGAATTCTCGTATTACTCGGGACAGAAACATTCTGCCGGGTTTTATTACCCCAGGGCTATAAGGATATGTGGTTATTCAGAAAGTAATTAACGGTTAAGTGAGTTTTGACAATAATATTATGAGAATTAATACGTCTAAAATGGCTAAAATAATAGGTTACGAGTCGTGGGTTCTTTCGAGAGTGATGATGAGCGGTCTGAAGATTACTTAACTACCATGTTCGCGAGAAATGAAATATGAACCGTCCGGATAATAATATGCACAATGATGCAATGTGGACGACATCACATGTACTTGTGCTTACCGATCGATTGCCGCAGTAGCACTCTATCCACTCGTCTTTTGTGATAAGAAATCATAGCAGCACAGATAACTATGATAACATTTACTAATTTTGCAATACAAATGCCTGTCTGACCTACTCATACTCGTACAATGGTCGGCTGCGAAATGCTAAGTAAATCACGATTACCAAAGTTTTTGACCTGTCCCTAAAAGTTTTGTGGTATTACTCGGCAAAAGTTAAGCCCCGTCGACATTTCCCCATTTGTCATTAAGCTGCACCGAGAGCGAGACGGTGGGTAATCCCCATATTACGGGGAATTATCCCCAAGGACCGAATGTCTCCAAGTAAACTTCACAAGATAAGATGATACGGCACAAGAAGTCAAACTTCTACTCCCTTGCCGTAAATAAAATATTACGCCTTTATATTTTTAATTTTTTTAACGGTTTTTTTTTGATACCAACAGATAAAAGGTATATAGTAGGGAAATATTGCGCTATCTGGTAAGATGTTAGACATTTTTTATAATACAGTACGTGTGTACACAGCAGGGATGTTGCGAACATTCGCATCTGCATCCGCAAATGCGGAACATCCGCATTGATTTGGACATCTGCATCTGCTTCCGCATCCGCATTAATCAATGCGAATGTTCATGCGGATGCGAATATTATACAAGTAGCAACAAGAAAGAAATTGGGCGGGGCCGGTGATTGACGCGTGCCGGTCGCACGTGACAATAACCAATGGGAGCGAAGAAATTGGTGACAAGATTCGATACGTTTGTTTGTTCTAGCTAGTGCATCATTTGTTTCTTGCAAGTGAATAAATATTACGTGTTTGTTTGCGCTGTGAAGTGAAAGTGAACTACTTATCGTATCATAAAGATAGATAGGTATTTTTTTTAATGTTGTTGTGATACAGTGTGTAAATAAGAAGAGTTTACAAGAAAACTTTATATTATTTAAGACTAATATCCATAAGATCACAAGGTAAATTCTATTATATTACGCCGGTAATACGTTTTATTGTAGGAAAGGTGGAGTGTACATCGAGGGGAATTTAAGGTATTATCGACAATAGTACGAAGATTTTTATCTGCTTCACCGGGCAGTGTTCCTAGCGAACAACTATTTAGTAGCGCGGGATTAATTTACGAACCTCTGCGTAACAGACTTGAATCAGAAAAGGCGGCAATACTACTCTTCATCAAATATAATGCTCCTATTTTTAAATTCAATTACTGATGTAAAAAACAGTAGGTGAAGTTTAAAAAATTTGTTACATTATACATTACTTATATTTAACATAAAAATAAGTACTTAATTATGTTTGATTACAATAAAAATGTTAATAATTACGTTGTCATTGTTTTAATTCTTCATTAATAGACTTTATTTACATAATATCTTATACATCCGCATCCGCATCTGCATCCGCGGATGTGAGCCTGCTAAACGCCGCATCCGCATCCGCATCCGCGGATGTGAAAATATCGGCATCTGCAACATCCCTGGTACACAGTCGGCCGAATCGTTGCTACGATACGCAATATTTTCCGAATACGGTCCATATCTTTTTGTAACATCAAGGAAATAAGGGAAATAATAACCACATAAATTATTCATGCAGCGTCCATGCACTGATATCCCGTCGAAAGAATTGATGACACGTAATGGAATTCGTGAGGTGAGAAATAGCATGATTCCTTTTTGCTAGATTGAGCAAAATCTTATTTGATTACCAATAAGAAAAACAGAAAGGTATACGATGTGCCGGGTGGGGGAAATGGTCGGTGTAACATTTGAAGAACCCTTATTCGGCATCGTGCTACCAGTCATAAAACCGTCAGTGCCACCACCTCATAAAACCTCCCCTTGAGGACTCTTCAAGGTGTCCGGCGCTAAGGTGAAGAGCGAAACGATACTAGAACATTGGATTTAGAATTAAATTTGTTATTCCATTGTGAAATAAACATTTTGAAATTTAATGTAGCACGATCATGGGATGATTGCCAGATTAACCAGACTTTTTACGAGAAAGCAACCCAAATAAAATAAACCATAAAGTTTGTGCAGTCACAAAAATTATTGCGGTAAAATAGCTTTGGACTGAAAAAGGATTCGATAAGGAATAACGTACAACTTTATGTAATCGTTCGGTCTAGAGATACAGTCTACCTTAGGGATCTATCGTCTTATGAGATGTCCAGTTGTAGTCTTTTTGACCTCCCATTTGCCCTATCCCTAATTTTGTACTTAGCCTAGTTATTTTTAGGCTTCTCTATGACCTGTTTTATTTAAATTATAGCTGCTTTGTTTGAATGTGTTTATAGCTCAATTTCATAATTAATAACTATTATTATCTTTATGATCTAATGATATGATGCCATAGTCACTCATCGTCATGCTGTCATGCATTCATTACACTTTTATTGCTCATCACCTTAGCAACTAATTAATCACACCTTTTTCAATATGAATTGTAAAACATTTAAATACTATGCTTATGACGTCATATTTGTTGGAAAAAGGTAAAGTTATAACCGCAAAACGTCTTACTCACGAAAGGACACATATTCATACGATCATGTTAGTCAAACACGATGACACGATGACGTTTGACAAAAATCCCACTCTCTACAAAAATTCTACAAAGTATTTTCTTTTAGATGACATATTTTATTATCACAAACGAAGTTACAATTTTTCTGCATTTTAAGATCATGGAACAGCATCATCATGGCAGAACATGGAACAGTGTATAGTAATTGTCAGCTAGAAACACACTCGGTGTTTCATTCAAAGCAACGCTAGAGCGAAAGTATATTATTATAATAATACATGACACAATATCGGCTAACTGCGAATACAAAACGATGTAGGCGACGAACGAAGCATTGTGTGCCAACATACGTGCCTCAGATACACGATCGAGCTTATTCTCTAACGAATGCTCTACCTCATAATGAGGGCCACAATTGCGGCAATCTACCTCTATCCGTATCATGTACTCTGGACAGATTGGATATGAAATGTTGCCAAATTGTGCTCAATTAGTATCGAAGACTCGTCATGAATTTATTATCAAGAATTTATGAATACCTTTGCGAAGGCCCTATTATAATTATTATTTATTTAAGCGAAGGCCCTAATGGACTACAGCAAAATAGTCATTTTATAAAAAAAAATGTTGATAGAATGCTAGCAATGGAACTAACACTAAGTGCAAACTATATCAATGTATCCAAGTTGTACATCTAAAAAAGACTGTAGATACGTTGCGGTAACTGAAAACGATTACAGTCCGTGAGCCATTAATTACAAAATCTGATAGGTTTACTACAAAACCGGAACATATTCACAATCGCCAATACCGCCACAAGAAGGCATTATAGCTGAAATATTTATTTGCATTACTTTAACATTCAATTAGGTTGGAACTGAATGTTTGCCTCGCACAAAATAAATGAACTCTTAATGATTTACGTCGAAACGAAGTATGCCCGAAATTGGCATAGAATTTACTGCCAGGCTTTTTATTCTAATTAAGTGTAAATTAGCTTTTGAAATTCTCCACCATTCAAACAAAATAAACAAGTGCGTCTTTTAAAAGCAATTTAACAGAATAAAGGTTAGCATAATGCTTTTAAACAAGGCAAATGGAAGGATAAGTATCTTAACAGAAATCTAATTTTAGCCGTATATAAAACAACCCATTAAATGAAGCAAAAATTACACAGGGAATCAAATTTTTATCGGCGTCGTTCACCCTCGACAATAACTTCCGTTTTATGGCGGTAGTAATAACAAGGAATTTATCGAGACATCATTGTGGTAAGCCCTTAGGAGATGCTTGCCATGGTGGCTGTAACAACTGCCTGCTATTTCCGTTGTATTAAACATCATTCTCCATTTATTGTCATAATCACACCGCAAACGAGTTCGATCGATTTCTTACACAATTGCTACAAAGAGGTCACCAACTTAAATGTTTTTCCAATATAATTTTATCAACTTAATCTACATAAACCTTTGTGGACTGTAGTGGACACTTTAACTGTACTAAAGGACTGTAGATACCTTTACGAACTCCTTTAACATAACATCACGCCTATATTACCCAGAAGGTTATGGCAGAGGTGTACAACACCCACATTTCACCTGTTATGACTAGGTCCTATGGAATAAGGGGTGAGGCTATCGTCATCCACCGGGAACAATTCCAACTAATGCTATTGTGAACTTCCTGAAGTAACGTTCACAAATAATACTTTGCCCGGAGCCCCGAACCGAGACCACATACGCAAACCATCGACCATCGAGGCGGAGGAGATTACAATAGAAAAACAATAAGTTTACAGTTAAATGTTCAGCATAGATCTTATTGAATAAGACAGGCTTACGATCCACAGTTGATATAAGACATTTGATAGCCCCCGTGCAGCATAGGTAATCTCGTTGTAACGGGACGGTAAGCACCCTCCCTTCGGGTATTGGCGGCATGCTAATCGCAAGCCGAGGAACAGATGGAGGAATTGTAAACATGCTAATTTTGCACATAGCAATAACACAGCAGAAACAAATTATACTAATAGCCAAGTAAGTCTTAAGACGTAGTTCGATGTAAAGAAAACTGCCTTAGAATTAAAGTTTGCTTTTGATTGGGTTCACAAACTCAGAAGTTGTAGCTTGTAAAATCTACCTACCTTGCTCGTTCTTTTGTCTAACGGATTGGAAGTGAATAATATAATATTTAGAACGTCCAGTATAAAATTTTAGTAATAATAATAATATACCTATACACAATTATTTATTTTAGTTTACACATAGAAATCTTAATAATAAGGCAATAGAAATGTCAAAGACGCGTGACCTTGTCGCCGCGCATCTGTTAAGTCAAACACAAGTGCGAGTTGAGGAATTGTCGTCTTAATGTCATCGCAAAAAGAATAATTTTGTTTGCAGGAATACAAGCGCATTTGTCTAATCGAACACAAGTGCGAGTTGAGGAATTGTCGTCTTAATGTCATCGCCAAAAAGAATAATTTTGTTTGCAGGAATACAAAAAGTGGTATTTGAAAACCGGCGACATGCGTCCCAGTGTTAAAAGATAGTCGATAGCATTTCTATTGACTAGTTATTAAGATTTCTATGAGTTTACATATACTTGACATACATTTATTTGTATATACGGTAAATTGCCTTGTTAAACATTAAATCTATATCTCCTTCCGGTTTATATTATTATTTAAGGGTAAATGTCATATAAGGTCAAATTTTAGTAATAAGAATAATACATACGATTATATTTTTTTTTTTCATATATGTGACATACATTTATTTGTATATACGGCAAATTGCCTTCTAAAACATTAAATGTATATTTCCTTCCGGTTAATATTATTAGTTAAAGGTAAATGTCATTGAGGGTAAAGTTATTCAAGTTTACATAATATTTTATTTTATATTTTTATTGTAAAAACAATATAAATAATGAACTTTTTCTTCTTATAACAGCACTGCTGTTACTTAGGAGAAAGAGAAACAGCTGTAATCGTTCCGGGCTGAAAAATCACATGCATTGCCTCAGTCACGCCCTTATAATGAAACCTCACGCACTACGAATCACCTCTGTTTCGCGGGGTTATTCACAAACATACATTTCACACACGCAAAGCACACCCAGAGTCAGAACAAATCTTTGCGGATCACACAAAGATTTGTCCCGTGTGGGGATCGAACCCACAATACCAGCGCAGTTGAAAACGGCGAGGCGACCGCTTTAGCCACTACGCCAACAGTACACTTCCAAAACAATTAGAGTCCCAAGGCTCGGATCTAACGAAGGTGTTTCCCTAATGACAGGAAACTCAGTAATGTGTCTCCTAGTTATTTTGTTAGAGTTGAGATACGGCCGCGGTGAGACAATAGGCAGACTCCCCAACAACGGTGTTAGTAATCTACTTTTGAGGGCGAAACCCGAGACTATGCTATAGGAGTATAGGTAGAGAACAGAGATGCGTCACTGTAAAAGACAGTAGTCCCACTTAACGCAATTTACCCACAACTGAGTGCGTTTGGTATCGCGTCATCGAATACATTATGGAGAAGACTTTATGACAGTCATTACTTTTACTTTTGAGTTAAAATGATTAACAACATAGGCATAGGGTATCGTCTTGTCCTGACAGTACAGTACTGTGCTGTAGAGGTCTAACCGTCGCCGCGTCGCCGTCGTTATAAAATAGTGAAATGCAGCTAAATAACACAACAGAAACTAATTGTACTAATAACCAAGTAAGTCTTAAGACGTAGTTTGATGTAAAGAAAACTGTCTTTGAATTAAAGTTTGCTTTTGATTGGGTTGAAGTTGTAGCTTGTAAAATCTACATACCCTG
This sequence comes from Hypena proboscidalis, assembly GCA_905147285.1. Taxonomy (NCBI): domain Eukaryota; kingdom Metazoa; phylum Arthropoda; class Insecta; order Lepidoptera; family Erebidae; genus Hypena; species Hypena proboscidalis. Next base: position 17,801,361 of record LR990130.1, on the reverse strand, counting down.
CTGTCTTTTTTAACACGCTTATATTAGCTTCACCTGTATGTTTGTTTGTTTGTTTGTTTGTTTGTTTGTTTGTATGTAACCGACTCCTTTGGACTCGATTTTGACCCACTTTAAACGGACAGATTTCATTCAAATTTTGCACACCTGTCAAAGATCGATGACAATGCAATAATTCGATAAAAAAAATTAAAAATATATAAAAAAAAAAAAAAAAAAAAAAAAAAAACGCTCTTATAAATAAACCAAACTAAAAAGTAGAAAATAAATAATAGTTTAAAAAAACTAAAAAACACGCTTTTAAAGTACTTCTAACTAAAAAGTGAAAAATAATTCCTAATATAAGCTGAAAAAAGCGTGGGGCGCTCTGTGCCATATTTTTCGTCTATCGAGCAACCCACGCTTTTTTCAGCTTATATTAGGAATTATTTTTCACTTTTTAGTTAGAAGTACTTTAAAAGCGTGTTTTTTAGTTTTTTTATTTTGTCTAACGAATTGGAAGTAAATAATATAATATTAAGAAGGTCCAGTATCAAATTTTAGTAATAAGAATAATATACCTACCTACGATTATTTATTTTATTTTACATATATTTGACATACATTTGTATATACGGTAAATTTGACGCCGACTTGAAGTAGGAACCTAATTGAGAAAAGGATCGACCAATTGGGAGTATTATTTCATGACTAAGGACACTCGTCGCCTGTTTAACTCTGAACATCCATTGAGTGGCTCTCATAAACGTTATGAGGAAGTGCATCTACTATCTTATACTACGGTTGAGTCATATAGGACAATATAGGTTCATATCTAAGAGCACGTGCAGCTAAGCACACACGTCTCCAATGTTAGACACAACTAGTGCGGTTTAGTTCCGATCGAATTAGATTTACTTGTAATATATGTACAAATAACTTCAGTTCGTGGCCTCGCATTCCAAAGTATATTGTTTCACTGTTGTTACAATGAACAATATTGCATGAGATGTCGAAATATTATATATATTTAAATGCAATATGGGTACAGGGCAATGAATTTTATGTTTATATTTAAATTCAGAGTCGTTAAAAAAATATATAACATAACATCATGGCATCGTGGCAGAGGTGTACATGGATAGAACATGAGCCTATTGTCATCCATCGGGCACAATTCCAATTCCGTGCTGCTATTGTAAATTTCGTGACGGAAAGTTCACAAATAACACTTTGTCCGATCCGGGGATCGAACCCGAGACCTCGCGTTGAGAGGCGCATACGCTAACCACTAGACTATCGTGGCAGTCTTAATCATTATGTAAACCTTTTCTATCGACATCTAGTCTCTTTGAACAGCCTATTTAAAAGCGATTGCAAACGCATGCGAAGTAAACAAACGAAAATTCGAGTGTAAAATTTTCACTGCCTGTTCTAAATCTAGACTTAATGTTAAAACTTCTATCTACCATGAGTTTTATTTGTTTGTTTGTGTAATCACGCTTCACTAAACATTGGCCTTTACGCCTACAGCGACATTCAACTTTAACCATACAGCTGAGTGCTAAGTTAGTTAAACAATTACCCACCCGAGTATTACGTAGAGAAAAGCTTGTACGAATGTTAACAAGAAAATTCTCGCACGTTTAGATTCACAAACAACTTAATGAAGTTATATAATATCAGTATAACTTCCTACAGACGTGAGTTATTCTTATAATAAACATCACGTAATAATAACTTTATCATTATCTACAATAGAATAATAAATAGGCAATCATTATCAAGCTGTATACTTAATTAATTTATATACATTTATCTACTTGAATTCAATTGAAGATAATATTATCGGCGATAGATAAATAATAGTTAAGCGACAATAGGAGTGCGGTGGAACAAAGACGCAAGTCCTTGGCCAGTAAAACGACTTAACATACTTTTACTATTACGAAGTCTCATTCAATTCAAACAGCTGATTTAACATCGTTTTGAGGCCTACATTATTTGACTATTGTTCTAAGTTGAATACCGGCATTATTTTATGTCAAGTTCAATATACTTTATTTTGTACTAGCTTCCGCCCGCGGCTCCGCCCGCGTGGTATGTCAATTAAAAGTAGCCTATATGTTAATCCAGACTATAAGCTACATGTGTGCAAAATTTCATCGAAATCGACCCGGTAGTTTTGGCGTGAAAGAGTAACAAACATCAATACATCCATACTCACAAACTTACGCATTTATAATATTAGTAAGGACTAGCTTCCGCCCGCGGCTCCGCCCGCGTGGTATGTCAATTAAAAGTAGCCTATATGTTAATCCAGACTATAAGCTACATGTGTGCAAAATTTCATCGAAATCGACCCGGTAGTTTTGGCGTGAAAGAGTAACAAACATCCATACATCCATACATCCATACTTACAAACTTTCGCCTTTATAATATTAGTAAGGATTATAAAAAAACTGTTTTGTCTGTTTTATTTACTAATCGTGTCAATTGCTAGCTGCGCTCATCATTAAGGGTAGACTCCCGAGCGCTGTTTTCATACTAACGTAATAATTATGGATTTAACTTTAATATTGTTAAATTTTATCTATTTTTATAGACAAATCATATCTAAAACACTAAATTGCATGTTTTTTCGTCGCATTTTGTCAATATCGTTTTAATCTTTAATAGACTTTAATTTCAAAAAAATAAGCGCCAAGAAACATGTAGTGTTTTAGATATGATTTTACTATAAAAATAGATAAAAACTTTATAATATAAAAGTTAAACGCATTACTTTTGCATGGAAAACTGCCAACCAATTGTTCCCTCTTACAGGCCACCGTACCTATCTCCATAGAATATTCCTACAGTACAATAAAATATAGTCGATTGAACACGATTGACATTGACGACATGCATGACAAAAATGAATCATTGTAAGTTTTTACATAAGATAGTAAACATAATTTGACCTGGAAACCCCGACGTCGCAACGTAAATTAACAAACAATACAAACTTAATAACGTCTCTTCCCGCAGCATAATGTAACTACAAATATATCATTAATTTATTGCGTGTATACTGCTACTTTTATTAAAAAATAAGTCGAAAGCGTTAATCAGCAGTTATAGCGTTTTTAATTAAAACTGCTTAATCTTATCAGCTTTATCTTTTTCATTATTTTCTTCGAGTATTGCGGGGTTCCCAGCGCAGTGGGCGCCATAGCTTTCGCGGTCCTAAGCCTCTACTAGTATGAAAATTAATATCCGACCGAGACTTTTGCTTCGGCGGAAGAAAAATTGGTTTAGTTTCGAATTCGACAGCAAACCTTTACTGAAACTAAACATTTGTGATGTCCTCGACTCCGGTGTTGATGACGTCAGAATGTATTGTAAGCAAAATAAATTTCATGCTAATTGTTAATAAATTGTATTTTTCAAATCTATTGGTTACTCATTCTCATAAAGAGTTTATCTTTTAGCACCCTAAAAGATTAGGTTTAGTACGAAATATAATAGTTTAAGCTGTAGGTCTGGTTGCTGTTTTTTCAGTATTCGTATAGCCTTGAAACCGGTTTCAGTCATGGATTTTGCACAAATCTTGGTCGGACACTAACAGTCACGCATAACAATAGTAACAATGGCAAATCTCCCACACGTCAACAGCACATTATGCGTACAACATTACTAGTCCATGATTGCTCTCAAGAGCAGTGGTGGATGTCGCTTACGACCATTATAACGATGAATAGCTGCTTATATGACGAAACTTACTTTCTAATGTTACTGCAATGGCCTGTAATTTTATTTGCCTTGTTTTGTAATGACATAGCTGGGGTTATATTAGTAGTTTTAGCTGTGAATGTAGTGCCATTACTTCTTAATTAATAGGACTCTTAGGTTGTTTGTTTGTGTTTTTTGTACCACGCAAATTTATTTTACAATATAGGTCATTAGTAGCATAATATGACGGTATGCGAATCTAATTATTTTCTTTCTAGTATACGTAATAACAATATAATGGTATTTCGAATACGTGTTTCAAAATGCATTCGATTAAAAATAAATTTATTTAACTTTCAAACATTTAATTATGTATTGCGTTTGCATAATATCAATATCTGTTCGTTACCATGGAATAAAACGTAGTCAAGTCACGCACATCGTTGAGTATTCAAAGAGAGCTTCTTTGGCTATCTGTTATTTCGTCGCAAACTAGATTAATATTATGACCATTATGCATAACAATCCCATACAAATTGAACTAGTTTGAAGTGGATAGTATAGTAGTCAATACTCAATAACCAAACCCAATTTACATGAAATTGAAGTGTATTGAAACTGAGATACCACAAACTTTCTTGGTCTCGAATTGCCAGCACAATTGGGATATTGGACTTAAATTGGTACCATTGTACTTATTAGGTATTACTATAGGTAATATTAAAATCGTCCTGAAACTAGACGATGGCACTGTGCCATAATCATAATAGACCTTGATAAGAGTTTATTTTTAGACAAGGAAGGAGGGTTCTGTATCTTATTGGCTCGAACAGTCTAGAGAAAAGAATATCGATGGTTAACGGGCAAAAGAGGCTAACCAACAATATACAAACTTTACAGGAGAGAGGTTTAAAGTTTTTAAAAAATCATAAAAAAAATTCTGTTGCATCGCCAAGCTTAAAATTTTAGCCAGATAGCTGTCAAATGTGTATCTTTAAACTGGCATATTTAGTTATCTCGAAATTCACCACGTTCCATAGTTAATGGTTGGTTACCTTCAAAGGTGTCTGATTTACAAACAGGAAAAAAGTCCTAAGTGAAAATAACTCTTGATTTATTACGGGCGAAATGATCTAAATGTATTTGCATTATTTTGTAAATACAAGAAAAAGGCATTATTTTAATACTTAGTACTCATCTAGTGAGGCAAATATAGTATAAGTTATTACACGCTGATGATATATGGTAGGAAAATTGTCTTAAGTTAAAAATCTGTTAAATAATTAGTAAGCACTTTGAATATTTCAAAGTGCTTCAAAAAATCAGGGTTAAAAAAACAACATAATTTTTGTAAACAAACTTGTATTAGCGACAAACCAACCACATGACGCTGTAGGGAAATATGGCAAGTGGCTCACATTAAGGAAGCCGGACAATCAAACAAACAAAATATTATCAAGCAATTATCAATTTAAATGTAATAATTATTACCCATAACTTAAAATGTTCAACTGGTATTTAAGTACCTGCTACAATCACAGAAATATAATTATCAATCTAACTTAAAATGTTCAAACCTTACAACTTTTGGTATTTAAGTACCTGCTACAATCACAGAAATATAATTATCAATCTTAAAATTTTCAACGATTACAACTTTAAGTATAACTTACAATCACAGAAATTTTTATTTTTGTAAATTTACAATTTCAAATACTTATAAGTAGTGTGTTTAATGTACTACAATCACAGAAGTGTTTACTAAATCATTAGGTATTATCAGTTCAGACATTTTTAGAATTTTAATGTACTAAAATTGTATTAAAATATCAATCCTACTTATAATTTCTAACTATAAAAACTTATATTTATTCATACTATAATGTATTATAATCAAATAAAATATGACTGTAATATGCTTAAAGTTAAGAATCAGTTCTAAAGCAATTAAGTATTAAGTAATTACGTAAGTAGTCATGAATTGTTTTGTTTATAGAAATATAAAATGAAAGTATTTATTCAGTATTATCGTCTTCTAGATCTGATTCTGGGAGGGTATCTATAACGGTGATAGCACTTCTAAGGTTCTGATATTCACTGTGAAATATTTGTGGGATTACTTTATCTGTACAAAGCTTCAGTAAATCGTCAAATTTTGCATTTGAAATAGGTAATCGAGATTTATAACATGCTGGAGGATTCATTCTGGCCTTTGCCAGCACTTCTATTGAATATGTGTCTGCATTTTCGTTCATAGAGTTTTTTACACGAATTACAGAGTTGTTCTTTTTAAACGTGACAATGCGCATTTTACTGATTTTTCCACTGAGATTTCCCTTGAAATACTTTTCACTGATTGAATCCCATTTGTAGAAATCTTGGAATTGTAGTGACTCAACAATGTAAGGTTCTGGATCTTGCCTCGCTGTTGTAAAGATAGTGTACCATTGCGAAGGTGCGTGAATAATAGTATTTTTTAAATTTCTTTCTATAACAGCGTGAACAGAGTCTACTGGCATGTAAGTATGTCCTGTTAGTAAAAAAATTAACTGAATTACATTTATGTTTTTGCATGTTTGCAAAGTTGTATGTAGCATTGCCATGATTATCCTGTTCCTATTTTGGCCAGGGCAACAATCGCAGTACAGTAATAAATTCTTTACTGTGCCACGTTCATCGACAATATTAATGTACTTATTGATTATTGTTGCAATTTCATTTGCTCCTCTTTTACCATTACTTTCGTCCCAATGAAAACAAAATACCTTGCGTGTGCCATTTTCATAGAAACATAAGTTATATACAGCTAGTTTACGACTATAAAATAAAAGCATACTATCACCGTATGGAGTATTTAATACCTTTTGTAGGTCAAAACTAACACATAGCGTGCCAGGGTCAATTTTATGTATATTTTGATGAGCTTTAAATCTAGAGTAGCTTTCATTTTTTTCCTTTTCATGAAGTTTAATTTCTTCCTGAATATTTGGATCATCTTTACATTGTTCATGTTTAAGGCACTTTAGACATTTGTCTTTTTTGGGGACATGAAACCCGATATTAAACTTTTCATTAAAAATAGATCGGAAAATACGTTCACTTACAATATCAATGCCTCTTTCTATATAACACTTTTTATACATTTGATACAAATGTGATATATTTTTTATATGACTTGGTAAGTAAACACGACTAGAATCCTTACGACAATAATGGGAGGGAACAGCTGGAAGACTCTTTATGTAATTATTTACTAACTTTATTGTCGATTCTTTAGTTTTATTATAAGGTTCATGTCTACCGCGGTTATCTTCTTTAGACAATCCAATTTCAGAGTTTTGTACAGTATATTGTATAAATTTTATACCGACATCCAAAGTAGCCGCTAAAAATTGAAGACAAACTGATCTTTTTCCTTCACCTTCTGTTATTGAGTACTTATAGGTGAATGAACGTTTATTAGAATTAGCTTTCTTCCGTTTTGCAACTGTTTTTTGTGTCATCGATACCAGCCAATCTTTGCGTCGTGTAGTTGATAGGCCCCAAAAATAGTCAAATATATTTTTTCGTCTATCATTTGTTATAGTTTCGCAACCATTGCCACATTTCTTGCCTACACACGGATTAGGTTTCATTTCTTTAGCAGGTGCTTCAGTGCCATCTTTTTTTACGTATGCTTGACCAGTTTGTTTTAGATTTCTGCGTAGCTTCTTATTATTTATTCGTTTTTGTTTCATTGCATTTTGTCCTACTATATTAACTTCTATTTCATCACCAAGATTATCTACGTTTCCCTTGTTTTTTTTAGTCTTCTTCCGCTTTTTCTTATTTTGAATATCTGACTCAGAATCTGATTCTGAACTAGGTTCGTAAGTATCTGAATCAATACCTTCTCCGAAAATGGTTGTAAAATCTTCTTCATCAGATAGATAATCAAAATACTGTTTGCTCTGTTTTGCACGGCGGCGCTTTATATTAGAGACGGACTGGTTACTGTTTACATTAGGATCTGATACTGGGGGTAATGATAAGGTTGTGCTGAAGCTGGTAGAAGGTAAAGGTTCTGTCTGGATAGAATGGCTTAAATTTGGTTCTGATGTAGATTGTGTTGGTGGTAGGTTTATTATTTCATCGCTTATTATTTCAATCTTTTTAGTATATTGGTAATCGGCCTTTTGTAACATATTCTCGTTACTATTAACCGAAATATAGCTCACAAGCGAATCATTGTTTGATTTGTTTACATCAATAAAATTGGTTGGAGAGGTACTTTCATCAATCAAATGTTGTTCATCAATCAAACAGTCATCTTTAGTGGCAACTAGAACTTCAGAAAAGGAATTATGTTCGTACCTTATTTGCTCTTCAGGGACTGTATAATTTATGTTCTTATCTGGTTCTGGACTGTCAAAATTGAGCCTTTTTCTTCGAATATTAGCGAGGTTTATGTTCGATCTATGTAATGCTTTTCCGATGATATCAGTTACCCGTTGTTTTTGAGCCATAATGATAATCTAAAATAAAAAAAATAACCAAATTATACTTAGATGTAAGAAATAGGTTAAACACTGAAAAGGAAAAATAATTGTACGTACGCAATCTCATTTACTAAAGTGAAATACCCAATGAACGAGAAAACTATAATTGATTTGATAAGCAAAATATACCTACATTACACGGTTTATTTATAATAATGATTAACTTTTACAGATTCTGATCTTGTTACATTCAAAACTACAGATATAATGGTATGTTTAGTACAGTCATAACAGTACTCTCCTCTCTCGATGACCTCTGTGGCGCAGTGGTAGATCGTACGGCTGCAGCGCATGAGGTTGTGGGTTCGATTCCCACCCGGGACAATTAAGTATTTGTGTGATCCACAACTATTGATTGTTCTGTGTCTGGTACATAAATTCCCGAGGAGGGTTGACATCAGGTCATAAAAACATTGCCAAATCATTGAGAGTTGGTGGTAAGCAGACCCCAGGATCCTATGGCAAGCAAGCTGTGGATGTAACTGAGAAATTGCTATGATGATGATGATGAGTCATGATAGTAGTTACTAGCTTTAAAAATAAGGCGCGTCAAAATCCGTAAAAGTGTTTTATTTCAATATACCTAACAATTAAATTCTCTTACTGATGTTACACAATACAGGTTTGTTGTCTTGAGCGGGAATCGAACCCGCCACCCTCGGAGGTGGAAAGAGAGTAATGAGTCGTGGTCATAGAGCATCTTGTATGTCATGTCACAACGTGACTCGCTTATCATCTACACACACTTCAAATAAAAACTAATACTGCACTTATCACGTCGAGCAATACAAAATTATTATTACAGGTAGGTAAGTACATAAATAATTACTTTTTGTTATAAATTTCTTATAACTTCAATACAAAATTAATTATGAAATGTAATAAAATAAAATAAAATGTGTTTTTTTACATCAAACACATAATTTTAGTTATATCCTAATACTGCAAGATAATTAATAAAAGTCATCATCAGTATCAGTTAGTGAATAAAAGAAAAAGCAATAATCTTACCTTTCACGAAACTGTTCCCCAAAGGTCTCACACGCACGCGTGGTGGTTGTGCCGCGCTCGCCGGAACACTGAACGGTAAGCGCGGATCGGCAACGTGTATTATTGAGCTTGAGTATTACAGATAACCGACATTATATGGTATTGGATGCGCAAGTTAACTGCCAAATGTTTGAAAACTAATTGGTGTAAGTGTTTATAAAAATTTTACTCAGTTTATCTAACCGACATAAATGAAAAATTTTCGGGAGGGAAAATAGGATTAAGCTACAATATGATATTAAATTGGTTTTGGGAAATTTGTATTAAGCGCTATTCTATAATGTTTTGATGACATGGTATAATGATATTAACCTCCAAATTTAATACCAGATATGGGGCCTAAATGTATTAAACGAATATTATTTTTTTTAAAGAAACTGACCTAACGTCATAACCAGAAGTCTCGACGAATAATGATTCCAGTCAAATTTGATTAATATATTTTTTGCATTAACTCTGTTTAGCAAAATAGGATAAACACCATTCACAAAATTCCACATTTTCTCTAACTACCATAGTTAAAAAAAACATCGAAAAACCTGTCGTTTGGGATGAAAGATTCAAGGGAAATTTCAAAATTTTCAATTGACTAAGCGTCAAAAATTTCGTCTTAGAGTCATGAAACCTAGACCAAACGACGCAGAAAAAAAAGCTAATTCCAACCATATATATAACTCATTTTCGTCAAAACTGTTGGTTAGCCTCTTTTGCCCGTTAACCATCGATATCTTACTTATATTATATACCTATATGAAACAATGTGAGGGTGATGTTTATTAATTTGCTCTTATACACAAAAAACTACAGAAGCACAGATAGCTTCCGATCCTCGTTGAATAAGTTTTTAAGTGAAATAGGCAAAATGCTTTTTAACAAAAAACAGACCTAATTAAAGTTAGTTTCTATTAACAAAAGCTTGTAAAAATAATGCCTACAGCGTGAACAGGATCAGATAAAGGTTGCTAATGATATGCCACAAATTTGAGAAAAACTGTGTCAGTTTCACTCGTATGCTATTCCTTTTTAAAAGATATAACCATAGTTAAAGAAGACAGACTATTATTTACCAATATATTTACAAGATGCCATAGACACAGTAACATAGAGTTATGCCGTGATTGCTACAGCTGCATTCTTACAAGTTTGTCTAGTTTGTAGATAAGTATCGTGATAAATCGCACGTGGATCGACTAGAATCGATCGGTTACAACTTGTAAAGTAAACGATAGTAAATCGAACATGAAATAGCTGTATAAGTCGTACATAGTACCTACAATATTGCTTCGCTTTACCCATTGTACTCAAGTCACTCCCGATCGGCCGACTGCTCCAGTTTATGGAGGCTATTGGCCTAAAGGAGAGTCTATAATGAGGCTATAATCACAATAGACCCACGGAGGTCGACGTGAACACCCAAAGCCTCTTCCCAATAATAATAATAATAATACCCATTGTACTAAATCAATCTGTGATTGCTAGTTTGTAGAATTTTGAATTGTTTTTCTAGACTTTAGGTAGGACAGTCTTATTTTTACTTAAGCGATTACCGAGAAACGAATTAGATGATGAAAACAGGGGCTCTACCCTTGACTTCAATCCCAATCCCAATCCAATTCCAATCCGAACCAGTTTCAATCCCAATCCGAATATAGTTGGTACTCTTGAACCAAATTGTGATCGGATTTGAAACCGAGTTCAAGATCGAGAAACACGAAATGTCATGGGGTGACCATATAATTAAAAATAATAACTACCAAACATAAATATTTCAAAAAATGGCGAAATCCATTTAAAATTTAATATTTAATATTCTTGCTAACCCAAATTAATACAAAACACGTTTTAAACATATATTAATTTATTTACCAGTGTAATTCAACGATATTACTGAAGTAAGAGTGGTCAATAGACAACGTCATTGTGTTTCATATACTGTCAAAAAAGTCCGCCAAATTGGAATCGACTTGCCAAGTGAGTGTCGAATTCGTGTTTGCTGATTCAATGCAAGCTCATAAGTATTATATTATTATTTTATTACTATCAGTGAGTTTTAAGTTAAAAGCAAAAAAGGTTTATCAAGCTTTATTTACTCCTACATGTACAGAAGCGCGTCATATCCTAAGTTAAATAGGGGATATGAGATTTCAAAATAACCAGCTATAATATTGTAATAATTACCAATCATTTTAATACTTGTAGTAAAACTTTTGTTATTTGTTGGCTCATTAGTACCATAATTACTTAATTCCTATTAAAATTAATAGTCAGACAATTAAAAAAATATTAAATAGTATTCTAAGCCATGCTATTCTAAGGTCTATTGTATTAGTGTCCAGTTTAGAATAGCAAAGCAGATATCTCAAGTCAAACAAACGGTCTGAAGGTTGTTAATGCATTATATAATAATATCTTTTATTTGTTATTAATTTAGTATCCAAAATAAAATATTTAGTAATTACATTCTTTTATTTTGTTACTGAAATAATATTCTATACATTTTATTATAATAAACTAGCTTTTAAAGAAATGAAAATAATATGTGCCTTAATACCAAAATATATGAACTAATATGGTTTAACACATACATTGCAAAGTTCATTACAAACCAACTATGCTATCATTACTACTAAATGAAGTCTTTGCAAGTTTTATCTCAAGTGATTGATAATACATACCTAGTAAAATTATTTTCTTAATCATTTTTTACTTTTTAATGATATATATGTAATATTAGGAATGCCTATGTTGTACTCAGTTATAATATATACCTGAGCCCAACAACATGGAGATCTCAGATTAGATGTTCATATTATGCAAATAAAAGGTATGTCATATATGGTATTGGATATTTATTAAGTACAGGAGTATCAGGAGCCACCCCACAATCATCTGGCAGGCATACAAATTGGTCCTCTGTCAGTACTGCGACAGTCCTCAATGTGGTTCTGACCTACTTTTGGTGCTTGGTTGCATGTTGTGTAAAACACAACAAGCATTGATTATTAGAGATGCTTTCTCTGGATGATAGTGCAGGACTCTATGACTGAAAATACATCTCCATCTGTTCTTTAAGATTCCTATTGTACATTCAACTGTTGCATTTTGATGCAGCTTGCTATAATTTGCTTCGGGTAAGTCTGGAGGGTCACGTTGTATGGGGTCATCATATTTTTCCTTTGAGAGTATCCAGAATAACCTGGCAAGGAGATAATGATTATGAAGTTTTCATTTTATATGCTTTACCACTAGATTAAAAAAATAGACTTAAAAAGTTGAAAAAAAAACTGTAAATTAAACATTAAAATACCTAGTCAAAATACTCCTTTGCCAGCATTCATCAAATAGTAGGCCTGTTTCTAATACATGTTTCACTACTGAGCTTGGGCTTCTTCTCATGATGAGAAGGGTTAGGCCATAATCCACTATGCTGGCCAAGTGCGGATTGGTTGACTTCACACTCACTCGAGCACTTTTTAGGCACTCTCAGGCAAACAAGTTTCCTCACGATGTTTTTCCTTCACCGTTAACAAGTGATATGATAAATACACACCTTATATTTAGTTGTAATATATCTGCGACGAGTAGGCTGATGCATTAAGGGCTACAAATCGTGATAATTTTCTTCAGAAACTGCCTTAATAACCCTTTAATTTTGTTTAAATTCGGTGTCACTCATGGCGAATGCGATGCCGGTGTAACGCGCAATTCTTCTTAAACTTCGCCTTTAACTTACATCAAATACATGGCTACTATCCAGTATATCGTTTATAACTGCTAAACGTGCCATTATTTTTACTTTATTCACTTTGTAAAGTATTAAAAACTATCACAACATGTGAACTCGATTCCGTAAAAGTTGCGTTTTTATAACTTTGAGATTTGGCTCGATAACTCGATCCCCAAGTCGATATGTCAATGTCAAAATACCGTCAAGAGTGCCAAAAAGTGATGCGATCGAGTTAGGTCGATTTCGTTTAGTTCCAAAAAAATCCACTTAATTCGATTCTAATCGTGCGCTAGTGTTGCGTTCAAGAGTGCCAAATGTACGAATCTCGATCCCAATCTCAAATCCCGAACACGATCGAGCGTCAAGGGTAGGGCCCCTGAGCTCCGAATACTCGAGAAACCATTGAACTTACTGAACAAAATATTCCAACAATATTGAAATATATTTTAAATATAATCTGTCATTGAGGTCGCCCTTCTTGTTACCCTCTCATTCCAAGGAATATTTTAAGACTTCCTCAAATTGATACCGATCTGATATAACCGAATGCCTTTTCAATTAAAATCAAAGAATAAATCCCTACTTTACATTCGGAGTTTATACAAAATATAAAAAGAAAATTGTAAAAATGATCTAGCAATAACCGCGTACTAAATAAGTAAGAAGGTGTTTGGTAGGAAATTATTGGTAAGCTTGCGTGGGTGTACCGCCGTTTGCCAGAATTTCATTTGCCCGAATTTTATTTGCTATAATACTCACCTGACATATTATTGTTTCTCATAATTTTATTTGTCATATTCATTGTTTACTATATTAGTCACGTGCTAGAAACTTTGTTTCCCATAAAGTTAATTGCCATAACATCATTTGTTATAATCATTGTTTCCCATAAAATCAATTTCCATAACATCATTTGTTATAATCATTGTAAGCCGTAATTATCATATGCCATAACATCATTTCCTACCAAAATTGCTTGTAAAATAGGTTAAAATAATTATAAAAAATTATAGGTAGGTTAGGTTAGAAACATGAAAGACAACGCACGAGCCGAGCGAGCGAAGCGAGCGTGCCGCGGCAGCGGCCGGCGAAGTGCCAGTATAATCATTGTAAGACATAATTATCATATACCATTACATCATTTCCCACCAAAATTGCTTGTAAAAAAGTTTAAAATAATTATTAAAATTAATAGGTAGGTTAGGTTAGAAACATGAAAGACAACGCACGAGCCGAGCGAGCGAAGCGAGCGTGCCGCGGCAGCGGCCGGCGAAGTGCCAGTATAATCATTTTAAGCCGTAATTATCATATGCCATAACATCATTTCTCACCAAAATTGCTTGTAAAATAAGTTAAAATAATTATAAAAAATAATAGGTAGGTTAGGTTAGAAACATGAAAGACAACGCACGAGCCGAGCGAGCGAAGCGAGCGTGCCGCGGCAGCGGCCGGCGAAGTGCCAGTATAATCATTGTAAGACGTAATTATCATATACCATAACATCATTTCCCACCAAAATTGCTTGTAAAAAAGTTTAAAATAATTATTAAAATTAATAGGTAGGTTAGGTTAGAAACATGAAAGACAATCGCTTTTTAGGACAAAGGCGTTAGGTTAAATTTGTACGGAAGCGACTTAGACTGATTATAGTGATAAGTAGGTATTAAAAACAAATCAATTTTAATACTATAATCATACTTTATTTATATCCAGTTATACTCTTGTCAATAAATATCGCCTACAAATATTTTTCCTACCCACTAATTTGTAATTACTTAAGTTTTTAAATAATTTTAGAGCGCCTGTTAAAATTTCATGAGCAAATAAATACCTTAGATAGATTGGAAATTAATTTAGTATGGCGTTTGAAAATTCTGTTGCATACTATTATTGCAATTAAAAGTATGGATAACAATAATACGTATGGCATTCGAATCATTATGTAATCAAATGTTCGGGCAAATAATATTATTGCAATTGAAAGTATGGAAAACAATACGTATGGCATTCGAATCATTATGAAATCTAATGTTCGGGCAAATAACAGTATGTCACATGTCTTTTATGGTAAACAAAACATTCGGGCAAATGAAATTCGGGTAAATGAAATTCGGGCATATGAATATTATGGCATATATTCTTCGGGCAAACAACAGACAACCGCTTGCGTGTTCCCTGACATTAAATCAATTCTAATGATAGAAAGTGAACTACACAACACAACAACAGACAACAAATATCAATAGCTGCTATAAAGTACAATTTCTAGTGTAAAGTTACCATAAACGGTACATGCGTAAACAACTGTACAGTACGTGGTTCTCACGGAGTCAGAAGGTTAATAAGATTCACGTGAGCAAAAAGTATGGTAGTTTTGTAAATCAAAACGAAAGAGCCTTTGTTGCTCTCGTGTAATTTATTTATAGAAACGTTTCGGGCATTTCCTTGGTTATAAAAGTGTGGTACAGAAATCCCGTTGGACGATTCGCGCATGTATCGCGTGAGTTCGCGCTGTAACGGACCCTCGGATCGCTCTCTATGCATGTATTGCTATTACTTGTCTTGTTGTGACAATCGACTGCCGCATTGTTCAAAAACAATGCTGTCTTTGTATATACACTTATATTTTCTTATATAAACAATAATATGAATACATTAAGCATGCAAGCGTCAATCTGATTTCAAATATGAAATAAACAGATTCAAAATTAAATAAACCATAGTCATGTGCGGTAATTGCAAAATAAATAAGGTTCTAAGAATAACTATAATAGAATTGTTCTTTCGCAAATTTGTGATTCCTGAATTCTAATTTAGAATTCACGTTTCAATTCATTGAATAGTGTAAAGTAGTTCACAGTGACAAAGCAGCATGAACCTAGTTTACTTCAAGGACGTTTTTATAAGTCTATGGTTTACTTACTTACTATAATAAAACTATTGCCAGTTGTAATATTTACCAAAAGATAAATAAAAGATTGTATAAACGTATAATCGTAAGCTCCACTATTACGTTGGTTTCATTCGATCACGTTCGGTAACTAAAAACATTAAAATAAAATCGCCGTTCACATTGCTATAACGCGTGATATGTTTACAGGAAGTTTGCGGGTAAACATCCCGATATTATATACCTATCAATAGGTATGTAGTTAAAATCATTAAATGTTGTATGAAAACGTGGTAACAGGTCTCTGAAATTGTTAACAGACTAAAATTATGTATATAATGATGACCCAATAAATTTTGTTAAACCGCCATAGAACTCCGTTCCGCTCACTGTGCGCATTAGGCAACTGTAAGCACAGTGAGCAGCTGAGTGTAAAATAAATAAATAAATAGAATATTATACAATCAGGTTATTATTTATATTTTTTGTGAATTTTTGTAGTGTATTAAAACGCCTAAGTGTAAGTTTATCGGAATACTAGCCTTTTTTTTTTTGGATTTTTTACATTAGATAGAACGCCAGAAGCAATTACACTATTCAATGGTCCCAATGACAAGGTCAAATACACACATTCACTCACTCAAGCAAACCCAGTCTCGGAACAAATATTTGCGAATTACACAAAGATTTGTCCCATGTGGGGCTCGAACCCACAACACCAGTGCAGTGGAGAGCGGCGAGGCGACCGCTTAAACCACTACACACGTGCAGACACACGTCTTGTAGCCTAATTTCATTTATCATGCAATTTGTGTGCTTGTCTCGTTTTACTTTCATGAACATGACATATTTCTTACACAACCTTCGATTATATAATACTAGCGACCCGCCCCGGCTTCGCACGGGTACAATGCTGATAATAAATACACTACAGAAAAACTGTGAACGTTGTATATAAAAACACAGCGGCCCGCTCCGGATTCGCACGGGTATAATATATATAGCCTATGTCACTCACTGAAAAAATGATTAAAATCGATCCAGTAGTTTGATTTATTCATTACTGACCCGTGGCCCGCACGCGTTAAATTTGGAGTAAAACAATTCCCCCTTTCTATGCATGTATTATACATAAAAACCTTCCTCTTGAATCACTCTATCTATTGGAAAAAACCGCATCAAAATCCGTTGCGTAGTTTTAAAGATTTAAGCGCACATAGGGACAGAAAAGGCGACTTTGTTTTATACTATGTAGTGATGATGATTAAATTACAAAACGATTCCTACGCTTACACGAGTAACTAGATACTTGAAATAACACCTCAATTGATGGAATACATGTCATGTTTTATTTTACCTACCACAAAATGTCAATGTGTACTTAATACATCATCGCAATTTCAGGGTCACAATACCTACTCGTACGACAAGTCATCAAAGTGATTGGAGTTGTAGAATGTACAGTCACGGAATAAATACTAAGGTTAGTTTCTAAGAATAAGAAAATAATACACCTCGAGCTCGGTACATATCAAATTAAAATCATCTATAGGGTAGTGTTGTAGTTAATCATCTACAAAGGTGTGCACGTATTAACTTAATTATAGCCTAAAATAAGGTAAACAAAATAAGATTTTTAGCTATGCTTAGCAAATTATACTAAGAAACAGTTGAAAAAGAGAAGAAGGTCGCAGTTTAAGATCCTGCCGGTCCCATATCTTTTTCAACTGTTTCTTAGGAAAACCGGCCAAGTGCGAGTCGGACTCGAGCACGTAGGGTTCTGTACCACTATACATCTAAATAAATGTTTTTCTTTATTCTTTATTATATTGGAGTTGATTGAATGAAAGGTAAATGCGGTTTACGATTTATTTATAACGTATTAAAAAAAAAAAACTAATTATTAGATCTCGTTCAAACTAATTTTCGGAGGAAGTTTGCATGATCATACAACATATATAATTTTTACATTTATCATTCCCTTATTTTAGAAGTGACGAGTGGGGGGGACATTTTTCCACTTTGGAAGCGTCTCTCGCGCAAACTATTCAATTTAGAAAAAAAAATATATTATAAACCTCAATATCATTTTTGAAGACCCCCAAAAAAATATTGTTTTTTTGCTATTTTTGAATGAAATCTTAATGCGGTTCACCGAATACATCTACTTACCAAGTTTCCACAGTATAGCTCTTATAGTTACGGCAAAAAGTGGCTGTGACATACGACGGACAGACGGACTGACATGACGAATCCACAAGGGTTCCGTTTTTTGCCATTTGGCTACGGAACCCTAAAAAAAAAAAGAATTGCAAATTTATTTATTTCTTTTATGCAACTACAAATTTTGTAATTTTCATTTTTCTGCTATGAATGAATAACGATTTCATATAAAATGGTACTCTGTCATATTGACACATCGTAATTGACGAACGGTTCCTCTATATAAATAATGCTCAAGGTGACGAATGTATTTTTACTGTGACCATACAAGTCGAACAAGATTGACCACTCTATCATCCGTAATGACAACTGGACACTGCATTAAACATTCATTGACTGGAAAAAGTGTTAAAGGTACTCCGCCGTAGTGCTTACTTATCGCTCTTTTATCAAAATAGTAGAAGCTTTTGCTCGAAGTGTATTGGACACATTTTTCAATATTAATATTTTATAGTTGCTTACCTTGCAGTAAGCATTAAATAAAAAACGGTGGCACAACACAACAAAAACAATTAACTATATATATTAAGAATGTAACTAACGTTTGCTAAGTTTACTGGATGCCTAATTATAGCTATCCACTTCTGTGATTTCGTATAATCCTTGCCCGTACAAATACTCAAATAGCTATGCCTTTATTAAGATGATATTCCAGTAATTTTATGCTCGCTTGTTGGCGGTGAAATACATTACCTATATATACATTACCTATGCGCGTGTGTATCATGAAAATTAAATATAAGCGCGCGCAGAAAATGAGTGAAATTTCATTTTTACTCTCGCGAGATATTCGCAAGCAGCGATGTCGCCACGGGCAAATTTAACGGCGGAAATATTATAACAAAATATCAGGGAGATAAGGTATAGTAGAAAATATGGAGATTAACACCTGTTATTTCGAAGTAAAAGGGAGCTGCGTCATAAAGGTGAATAATTCCATGTTGTCATGGGTTTACAAGAGCCTCGCCGTGGGTTGTGATTGTGACATGTTTGTCTTCGCTCTCGGCTCACTTGGCAACTGTTTAGAAGGGTTCGTTTGCAGACGTGCGTCCCTTCACCGATATTATTTACTTTTGAATACCTTTGCATGTGTTAAGCAAGCAAGTTATTCGTGTTTTGTACGAGGTAATTTTTAAAATGATTTGCAGACAATATTCAGTTGAAATTTGCGACCGTATTCCGTGTTTAGTTGTTTTTAAGGCAAGACATGTATTCGTTGTGAATATTAAGGACATATTTATATATTTAAAAAAAAAAAATAATACAGACGACTTCCATTTTCAAGCTCTGTATGAAATGAACAATGCCTTACATACTTCAGAGAACTGCAGTGTTATACACAATTACAAAGCAAGTTTACGCGACGTGGATAAGCTATGTAGTTATATTAGATTTGATAAAGTCAATTCCCTAAGCTCCGCACGTCTAGTCTAGGATTACGAGTGTCTGTGCACTTTGTGAATACAACGCTGATATTACTAAATTGTGAACATTATCGTGCTCTTTCATAGCGTCTAAAGCCTAAACAAGTTTGATAGGTTGTATAAAACAGCCTTCGCCATAACTTCGCCTTGTCGCGTCACGATTTGCGTAACGGACACGAAATCGCTCGCGGCCGACCAAGGGCCGGTTCCGAAGATATTCAATCTTATTTTACATCGTTGCTAATGCTCGCGAGTGTACCATAATCTCAGTGATTGTCGTAAAACCACAGTCGGTTGCAAGGAATTTTCGTCAGCAAAATGAAGCTCGATGAGTCGGAAAGCCAAAAAGAAAGTACGAGGAGCGGCATGTCTCAACGGAACGGTCGCCATCTAGGGAGTAACGAATCAAATCAAATCAAATCAAATCATTTATTTTGCAAGAATGTAGTACAAATACAGGTGTCAGTAATTAAACAATGGTTCAATACATTCTACCATAACAATGGTGTGCAAAAAATTAAAAATGTAAGGAGTCATGCAATAGAAATTCAACTTTCTTAATTTAAATTTTAACAATAATTATTATAATATCAATATCATTCTCAATTCAATTATTCATCATTACATCATTATTAATATCATTCTTTATATGTCATATAATCCTTAATACAATTTATAAATTATTAACAATGTCCATGACAATAAAATATAATAAATAAAATAAGAAAATTCAAATAAATTAATCAATATTATTATTTTTTATTTTTTTATTTTTTATTTATTTAACTTTTGCACAAATAAATAGTACATAGGCGGACTTAATGCCTTATGGCATTCTCTTACAGTCAACCTAGGGTGGTGCAGAGATAAGCATAGGTAGGTGCAGATAAGACAAATGAATAATTATTGATATGTAAATAGACGAAGTACATTTTATATAAAATACGTAATAAATATACATAGTACTGAAAAAAAAAATAAAAAATATATAATAATTTATAACATAAAAAATACATACATTTATAAATAAAATAATAATAATATATACATAATTATACAGGTTAGCCTTACAGGAGAAGTTGATAATTATATAAGATAAATAAGAAATATTATGATGATTCTGCCAATTGCTCAGTCAAGAGTTTACGCACATTAACCTTAAAACTGTAACGAGTTGTTGCCATCCTGATTTCCAGAGGTAGCGCATTCCACAGAAGAACGGATTGAACGAAGAAAGAAGAATGGACAAAGCCAGTAGTGTGTGAAGGACATAAAAGCAGTCTGTTATTAGATGACCGTAGATCTCTAGCATGATTAGAGCTCAAATACTGGAGGTAAGGTGTTAAATAGAAGGGTGGAGTTGGGGAGTTAAGGAAGGAGAAAAGAGTGGTGAGGGCACGCAAACTACGGCGTGGGCGAATAGGTAGCCATTTGAGCTCAGAGCGATAAGCAGATACATGATCATACTTGCGAAGATTAAAAACAAATCGAATGCAGTTATTAAGAAGGCGGTCATATTTATCGAGAAGGTCTGCATTCAGGTCGAAATAACATACATCACCATAGTCGATTATGGGGAATATCAAAGTCTGCACAAGCATCGCCTTGGTCCTGGATGAGAGGAAGTTTTTCAGACGGTACAATGAACGTAACGTTAAAGTAACTCTTTGACTGACACTTGAAGCTTGAGTTTGCCAGGAAAGAGTGGCGTCGATATGAAGACCTAGGTCTTTGACCGCAGGACTTAGCGCTATAGACATCCCATTGTACGTTATGGACGGTAGAGAGGATGACTGCATTCTTTTCACGATGCGCTGACTACCGACAATAAGCGCCTGGCATTTAGTGGGGTTGACACTAATGCCAAACCTGTCAGACCAGTTTTTTATAGCCACTAAGTCCTGATTCACCTTACCGATCGCATCGGCCACATCTTCAACACTTCCCTGTGCATACAACTGCAAGTCATCGGCGTAAAGATGATACGCACACTGAAGATTAAGAGTAATGAAATTGATGAAAGTAGAAAAAAGTAAAGGAGAGAGTATACCGCCTTGGGGGACGCCAGAGAAGAGTTCGCACCAAGTTGACGAAGAGTCATCATGGCGTACCGACTGCTGACGTCCCGAAAGATAAGAGGAAAACCATTCAAGCGTACCAGAGGAGATCATGAGTTGAGAGAGGATAGAAAGAAGGATCTCGTGGTTGACGGTACCAAAAGCGTTTGAAAAGTCTACCAAAGCCAGCACTGTGACTTTGGTATCCTCCATACCCGCCTTAATATCGCCAACCACTTTGAGAAGGGTAGAGGTAGTACTGTGCCCAGGCCTGAATCCAGATTGGTAAGGGCTGAGAAGATTGTGACCATAAATAAATGCAGAAAGCTGCTTATGGACACAGGCCTCGAGCACTTTGGAGAGGAAAGGAAGGATAGATATTGGACGGAAATGATTTGGTTGAGAAGGATTGAGGATCTTGGGAAGAGGAATGACGAAGGCCTTTCGCCAAAGCGAAGGAAACGTGCTGGACTCTAAGGAAGCGTTAATTATGTGGGAGATGGCAGGAAGGAGGCTGTCCAATACAGTGACGACCATGCGACGACTGATATTGTCACAGCCTGCGGCATTGGATTTTATAGACAGGATAAACTTTTTGACCTCCTCTGGTGCGACTGAAGAAAATAGAAATTGGTCAATATTGGGCCGTGACATTGCAGCTAGGTAGCTCATAGTGCGATGCTTTATGTGAACGTCCAAGGTTTCTGTAGTTGTAAAATGTTGGTTAATACTGTTTCATGTGATTGTTTTTGGGAACTCTGATTGTCGCTGTTTGCCAACGCCCAGAGATCCAAGGAATTTCCAGACATTAGCGGGGGAAGAATTAGATATGTTGTTGAGAATATGGCGGCGTTTAGCATTCCGTATCATCTGGTTACACCGATTCCTTGCAGACCTATAAGAAGCCCAATTGTCATCGCATCGGTCTTTTTTTAATTTACGAAACGCTTTATTCCTACGTCTCATTGCCATCCTGATCCCCCTCGTCATCCAAGGAGCAGGGGGGCGCTTCAATTTGACCTTCCTGACAGGCGCGTGCTTATCGTACAGGTTGAGGACAAGATCATTGAAAATTTCAACCTTCTCATTGATACCTGGAGTTGACATTAAGGGTTCCCATTCAATAAGCGACGCATCTTCCATTAGCTTATTAACGTCCATGCGTCCAAAGCAACGCATCTGCAGAAATTTGGGAGGAAGTTTAGGTGGTTTCAGAAGATAGGAAAGGAAAATCAGGTCATGGTGAGAGAGTCCAGGGGGGCGATGTGCTGACCATGAGAGGATACTAGACTAGGAGAGGACGCAAGGATCAGGTCAAGCCATGTGTCTTCACCTTGAAGGTTATGGTGGGTAGGTTGCAATGGGAGGATGTGAAGGCCGGAGGATTCAATAAGTTGGGTAAGTTTTAGGGATCGAGGAGACTGTTGGGCAAGGAGGTTGGTGTTAAAATCTCCTATGATGATAGTATGTGCATATTTAGACCCTATAGATTCCAGTACCGGTTCGATACTGGAGAAATAGTCTACGGAAGGAGGACAGTAAACGACGCCAAGGACAACTATGGCTCCCTTAACACACACTTCAATGAAGAGGTGTTCTGCGGAAGCCGAATAGTTAGAAGGGGAAGAGAAGATGATTTTATAAGGCAGATCGCTGCGGATAAAAACAGCAACTCCACCACCACGTTTATCAGCCCTATCATTTCTGACAAGGATAAAGCCAGGGAGAGAGTAGGAAGTAGAGGAAAGATGTGGTTTGAGCCAACTCTCAGAAATCAAGATGGCGTGAACATTTGCGTTGCTGAAGGCTTCCAAGAGGTCACTATGGTGACTGGGCACACTTTGTGCGTTTAGATGGCAAACATTTAATAAACGATTATTGCTAGTGTTGAAAGTGCTCCGCACAAAGTCGCCAAGGGTGTCGGTCACGGAGCAGAAACTATCGTCACTCGAAATCGATGCAGACTGATTGGCAGAATGAAAAGAATCATCATCTGATGTCATAAATATGATAGAAATAATAATATAATAAATATAAATAAAGTAACTGTACGTAAGTAATAATTTAAAAAATAAAAGGTATGTACATACGTTCTGTTGCGCGAATAATGACTCTGCACCACCCGCCAGCTAACATAATACAAACAGTGAAAATTAGGATAAAGAAACAAAATTACTAAGAACAAAATGTAAACAAAAACAAATTACGGAATGGAAAACTAAAAATAGAAAATTAACACAAAATGGAACGCGACGCGTAACGTAAACGAAACTATAGTTACTTTTAGTGAAAACAAAACGCAGTGACCACAGATGGAACGTCAGAGTGCATACATACTGACAGCTGACAGTTTGACGTTTACAATGTAAAGTTATCAAATTAAAGTTGTGTTAATTTATAATGTAATGAAAATGTAGGTTGAAAATAATATTAAAATTAAAAGTTAGCGACGAGAAAACATAATATACAAAACATGTGGGTACACTGTCGTTTACTTACTGCGTCACGAACCAAGGGAAGTGTAAACAACAAAGACTAGATTAATTTCTACGCGAAACAGTTTTTACACTCCCGGCACCATTCTTTGCTGTCGTCGTCGAGGAATCCGTGACTGCTGCCGCCTTTGGGTGTTTGGATATGAGCGCAGTCAACTCACTCATAGTTGTGATTCTGTGGCGAGTGCCGTCGGGTACTTTGACGAAAATACTCCCGTCCTGAGTCCAACAACACCGCATAGAAAAGTGCAGCCTCGCCTTCACAAACACCGCTTGCCTGGACTTTGTAAGCGATTCCCTTACGGATACAGGAGAGCCCTTGAAACCAATTTTTGCCTTCCAAACTTGCGCCTTTAAGCCTAAGCTGGTGAACTTCACGACAATGGGTCGATGACGGTCCTTACTTAAGGCTCCTATGCGGTAGCAGGACTTGATGGATGACTCAGTGATGTCTTTCAGTTGGAGTTTGTTCTGCATAATGTCCAAGATGTGGGCAGTACAGTTCTCCTTCTCTGCCTCGACCACCCCCAAGAAGACAAGATCCTTCCGACGGTGCCTCGCTTCCATAGAGTCAACCATCCTAGTGCAAACCTCAATTTGGCTGCGAAGAAGACCGAGCATGCTAAACATTAGCTCTCTGAAGGTACGGAATTCTTCTGCAATCTTGGGCGCTGTGTCTTTGGCTGGACCTCCAGTGTGAACTTGGGCTTGCAGCTCTGCCATACCTCGGTCAAATTTGTCCTCAAGACTTTTTTGAGCAGATAGAATATCAGTCAATAGTTCTAGAGACATGATTAGTGATACAGTTGTTCTTGTGAAAGTGTTGAAAGCTGGCAGGTGGTGTGAATTAGTGCTAAACTTACATTTAATGTAAAACCCAAGTAAGTACTTGTTAGTTAAGCCAAATTAGCTATGAATTAACACTTAATACTTGTAAAAAGTTGCAAATTTTCAATTAAAAACTTAAATAAATTTTCGAAAACTTCTTATCTTTTTTAACACCTACCCCCAAAAAAAAAAATTGTTATTGTTGAGAAATTCGTAAACAGAATAAAATGTTTTTTCCATTAACCATTTTCTAAGATGTCTCAACAGCATTAAATTTGGTAGTTTTTTAATGGACTTTGGTAGCTTATTAAATATTCTGACACACATATTATAACAATTTTTTTTGAATAAATTAGTCCTTTTAATGCCAGGTACTACTAGTCTATCAGGATTTCTGGTGTTCCTGGGAAATATTTCACTTGCTTTTGTAAATAAGCGTGGATTCAATATAACAAACTTAACACATTCTACAATATACATGCTCGGCAAGGTTAAGATCTTAAATTTAATAAACAGGGGTTTACATGATTCCCATGGCGGAATCCCGGCCATAGCTCTTATACATTTTTTTTGCAGTAAGAAAACCCTGTGCCAATCTGTAGAGTTGCCCCATAACATTAATCCATACAGTAGAACAGATGACACATAGCCGTGATAGGCGGATAACATTGTGGCTTGCGACGATGATTTACGTAATGTGTAGAGGACGTAAACGAAACGATTAAGCTTTTTACATGTATGGTCTACATGGGCCTTCCAATTAACATGGGTGTCTAAAACAATGGCCAAAAACGTTGTTTGCTCTACCTGAGTTATTATTTGGTCTCCATATTTAATACTTAAGTCGCAGCTTTTACTTCCATATGTTCTAAATTGCATTATTTTTGTCTTAGAAATATTAACATTGAAATTATTCTGACTTAACCAATTTATTGTAGATTTAATTATTATATCAATGTCGTTTAAGTAATTATCAATGTCAGAATCTTTGGGTGAGGTTATAATTATTGAAATGTCGTCAGCGAACAATGTACATGGACTTTGTATAGTGTCAGGTAAATCATTTATATACAATAAGAATAGGAGAGGTCCCAAAATACTTCCTTGAGGTACACCAGCATTATTAGGTTTACTATCAGATTTAAAATATTCTAGTTCATTGTTATTTTTTATAGATGAAATTTCAACACATTGCTGTCTGTTGGTTAAATATGATTTTATCCATGTTAACGCCTGTCCACGAATGCCGTATTGTTCAATTTTAGCCAACAGTAGTTTGTGTGAAACAAAATCGAATGTTTTCGACATATCAAAAAATACTACGGATACTCGCTTTCCTGAATCGCTATCATCAATTACAGTTTTCAGTAAGTTGTAACGAGCTAATGTAGTAGACTTATTCTTTTGGAATCCAAACTGTTCTGATTTTAATATTTTATGTTTGTCAATGAATGATAGTAGTCTGTTATGCATAGCTTTTTCGAAGACTTTTGAGATAATTGGTATGAGACTAATCGGCCTATAGTTATCTATAATTGACTTATCTCCTTTTTTATGAAGAGGTTTTACTATAATTTGTTTCAAACGTGTAGGAAAACATCCCTCTTCAAATGACAAGTTAATTAAATGTGTCAGGATTGGTGTTATTTCCATAGAACAAAATTTTAAAATTCTTGTGGAAATTTCGTCATATCCCACCGCATTCGTTTTATTAAGGGATAATATTATTATGTAAATTTCAATGTGCCCATATGGCACAAGAAACATACTATTTGGGCAATTTCCCTTATACGTAAGACATAGATTATTATTGTTCTTGTTCGTAAGATTAACCCAGTGATTATTAAATGAGTTTGCCATTTCTAATGAATTACATATGTTTTTATTATTTATATTAATATTTTCAATGATTTGACATTCCTTACTGATTTCTGTTTCACTTTTGATTAATGTCCAGGCAGCTTTACATTTATTTTTCGAGTTATTTATAAAATCAAAATTAGTTTTTTTAATGGACTCATCTATACAAGACTTCAAGATTTTTGAATATCTTTTATAAAAATATTTTTTCCTTTTTGATCTAGTTTTGTAATAGGAATAACGTAGCGATCTTTTTTGTCTGCAGCTTGTCCTTAAACCTTTAGTTACCCATGTTGCTGCTTTTGGTCTACTCGATATTTTGACTTTAATTTTGGGGAAACATAGGTTATAAAATAAAATAAACAGATCATGAAACGATTCAAAGGCTTCATTTAAATGATCCTGACTATAAACCTCTGAAAAGGAAAGGTTTGATAAACATTCTCTAAATTTTTTGATATTATCCAAGCTATAGTCCCGACGATAAGAATAGTATTGCAAATGCATTTCCCTTCGCTTTACAGGAATTTTTAACAACTGGGCTGTATTATGGTCAGAAATATCCCAATGTAAAAGTTCCCCTTTGGCTAACTTCATGTTGCTTATTATCTGATCTATACACGTTTGTTGCCGTGTTGGCTCTTCTATGTGAAAAATAAGATTATAGTTTGAAATTAGGTCACGCAACTCTTTTGTTTTTTTATCAGATTGTAAAATATTCACATTAAAATCGCCCAAGAGTACAATTTTGGGTTTATTGTATTTATTAATGATCTGAAAGAGTAATGCAGTCAATTTCGACAAGAACATATAAAAATTTGAGTCAGGTGTCCGGTATAAAGCAATGATAAATATGTTGTGCAAAAGTAGATTTATTCCACAACATTCAAAATGCCTATCCAAGCAATACTGGTTAAGAAAATCTAGTTTTTTATATTTAATCACTGGTTTAGTTAGTATAGCTACACCTCCCCGCTTTTGTTTCTTTTGTCGACAGTAGGACACAGCCAATTTATAGTTATTTAATTTTATCAGGCTTTCGTTTCCTACCTCTATAAATGTCTCTGATAGACAAATAATATCAGGTTCAGTGTTGTTTTGCATAAGACCACTTATTTGTATATCTAGTAAATTGCGTTTACTTATGATGCTGGCTACATTTTGGTGCAAGACCCTGATATAGTTATTATTTTGATTGGGAACGAAAAAAGTGCAAATCAAATCAACGAAGCAGGGAGACGTAAACAATTTAAGAGTAGCCGCTGCACTTCAGCTGAAGCAACGGAGCGAATAAACGCGCCGGCTACTAGCCGAGTAAACACGAGAGTCTAGAGACGTCCCCGTGCCCATCTGTAAAAACCAGACTATTTAAATTGGACGCTGTGCAAATTTCCCGTGCTTCCATTTGCTGAACATTTATCTTAACGATGTTTTTTCAAACAGCGCTCAAAAGAACTCTAGAATTAATTAGGTTAGCAAGATAATAAGTTTAATTGTTGTTTGGCCTGAAATCCGCTGGGTCAGCGAGAACTCCGCACGTTTGTGCGCTGTTGTTTTTGTTTCGACCTCTGATGCAATTTAATTGGGATCGCGCTTTATCTGTCTGCGAGCAATGCATTTCGGGGCTATTTATCAAACAAATGAGAATAACTGCTATTGTCATTGCATAAGCTTAAATCCAAAAGATTCACGACCTTAGTCATCCCTAATATACATACGTAATAAAAAATTACGCCTACATTACCCAGAAGGTTATGGCAAAGGTGAACAAAACCCACACTTCACCCGTTATGTTCATATCCAATGGAATAGGGAATGAGCCTATCGCTTATATATAAGAATTAATATTTTACTGGTCCAACAATATCTAGTATGTTGTCATCTGAAGGTATCCAAAATAAAATAAAGCATACTATTTAATAATTATAACATAGATGCAACGTTGGTGTAATATAAAAATAATATTCAGAGCTAAACATATTTTTTTTTTATTTTATAAAAATGAAACATATTATAGTAGACTGTATTGGCTCAGTGAAGTGTTATTTATATTTTTTTAGTTTTAATATCGGCTGTCGTTAAAACAAGCATATTTTTTATATTATGTATTCATTAATATGTATATAATCGTACCAAGTGGTACATAGACTTAAGAATATTATCCTATCTTTTTTATTTTTACGAATAACATAGCTATATTGTTTTCCTATGACTCTTCTCCATGCCAGGTTGTGTGGAAGAAATTGCTATAGGCAATAACACCGCCGTTTGTGCAACTAGTTTTAAGTGTTTGTTTTTTTTTGTACCTTTCTTTTGTTTTTTTGGTTTACAATAAAGAGTATTTATTATTATTACTATTATTATACATTTTTCGAATCGTTAGTTATTGCATGCTTTACTTCATTATACTTTGTAAGTAAATCAAGCTCAAGGGGTTATTCTTTACGTCTACGTTAATGCAGAGTCACGCACGTCCTACGATTAACTCTAATCACTATGTAGGTCTCTAAATACTGAGAAGTGTACACTGGGCTAAGCAATTAGGTATGCAGGGCAAAAACTTCTACGCCATACCGAAAACTGACTGCAAAAGATATGCATGTGTGAATGACATATTTAAAAACTACTGAGGTGTCAAGGGACACCCGGATGGAACGAAGTTCCTTTCGATTAATTAGTATTTTTTTTTATTTTTCTAAGTTATAAAAAAAATCTTAATGTGGTTCACGCAATACTCACTCTGTGTGTCTGATGATGTAGCACCGTAGCTGTAACGTAGCATGTAATTACTACGCCGCTACGAGAATTGCTACGAAATGTGTCGTTACAACTTTTCGTCCCAATTTTTTCCGTCTAGCCCCGTTTCGCAACGCGCGATAAGGAACCGATAAGGTTCCAATAAGTGTAATATACCCACTATTTAGATATGTAACTCACTTATCCATGACTGGTGTAGTAAGTCTTTACTATGACATAGAAGTTTTTGCCCTGCATAGCTAACTCGTTGGCCCACAGTACATTGATTTTCAGTGACCTAAAATGATAAGCAATGTGAAGGACTTTTGCATTTCAGATGGGTGAACTTGGCGTCTCACTCAATAATGGCAGGTAATACTTATCTTTAGCTTTTAACGTATTTAATTTAAAATCTCGTGTAAATTCAGTATCATCAAGTAGCAGGCGTATATGGTATGTATCACGCCAAGGCATAAAACAAATATTCAAAATGTATTCAAGTGATCACGGACAAAACAATTTGAACAAACCTTGAACAACGTTAACATCTGTGTAACACTTCTGTTCGCAAATATAACTTCAGCTTATTACCTGAAAAGAAAAAAACATGAGTTTAGTATATTGTTACTACAAATTACAGAATGTTCAACTACAACTAGTCAAAAGGTTAACCTTTGCATATGGCCGTTGACGTTAATAAAATCAAAAAAAGGAATTAATAGAAATTATTTTTGCATATTTTAACAGGCCGTCAAGTAAACTAGGAGCTCTTGCCAACGGCATGTCACAAAATCCACAAGCCGCCATTAAAATTAACAGACACAAAAACAGCAATTTCACACATTTCGTTTTGTGGAAAATCATTTTTATTTAAGTTTTGCGGTATATTTTACTATACGTAATGTTCTAATTAGGACACGTCTGTTTACAAACTCTTAAAGATCTGAAACGAAAATAATATTGAAACACGACACTGTATAAATGTCAACAAACTAAAATGAGTCGTCACTATATAAGAAACTATTACATTGTTACATATAACGTTATCATTAGAAGAAAAACAATAAGTTGCGAGTTGGCACTGAGACATGTTACGGTCGCCAAGCGTTCGCAAGATCCGAAACTTTTCCCATTAGCGGGCCAGCCCAAACAGGGGACATAAAATGTCGCTTACACACCACTCACTTACGTCACTATTATAGAACCAAGTTCTGATTGGATTAAGTGCTAGTGTTAACATCCCTCATTAACTAAATTGACGTTGATATATATAGATACGATCGAAGTCAAACCTAAAACTGTAACTTTGGTTATATATGGTATATTATGTTAAAGTCACCACGAGTTTATGTAATAGAGACTGCATTCTTGGTATTATAACATCCACCATAATGGTATCGATTCTAAGGAAGGAATTGGTTAGTTTGCTGCCAAAACCTTTATTCTATGTAATGTATAAAATTATCGACGCTGTTATTCTTCGCACAAGAACGTAGCAACGTTCTTGTCGCAAATTATTACTGTGTCTGGCACGGAGTGGTCCACGCTTTATTGCAGATAGGGTCTTAACAATTTCATTGTAAGTCTAGACAGCATCAAAGTGTAGAATTGTGAGCATTGAACGCGCTACACAGTAATTCAACCAATCAGTGCAGAGTGTGGGTAACGATAGCAACCCAATTATTGCCAAGTCCATGAGAGACTCCGGCAAGAAATACCCGAAGCCAAGCCACGCGTGCTCATTGGCCGATAGACGAAATTTGGCAAAACGCGAGGCGGTAGAAGTCTCGTTTCCAGCTTTCATTTTAACGACACTAGACGCTAAAGTACCGTCCGCTCAATAAAACTTATTCCCAAATTCATCCGAGACGGCATAATGAGCCATTCTGTATTCCACAAACTGTAATTGTAAGCCAGAGCCGAGACTTTTCAACTTAAAAAGTGTTTATACAATAAAGTTGCTTTATTATCAGTTACTAATTAAAACAATATTTTATCATTTCCTTTTGTAATCAATAATTTGTGTAAATATTAAAAAAAATAGTTTTCCTCTCGCGAGTTGTTTTTACTACTCTAACGATAATTGTTAAGGTATCTACTTATTTTGTATGTTAAGTGACATGAGCGAGACAGGCATATTTAATGGTTGTGTAACATAAGGTAAACAACGTTTAAAATTAGCAGCCACATGAAAAAAACGATTTAGAGCCATATACAAGTACAACACTTGCGAATAGGCTCTCTTTTTTATACAAATAATAATTTGCCTCGTTCAAAAACTGACTATTAGGGACAGAACATGTAATGGCACTAACAACTTATCTACTGGATGGTGCTTAAGTACTAGTAAATAAACACACCAATCAATAAATCTTTAATTTTTTTTCAACGCTAACGTCTGTCATTATTTTCGTCAGAATAATAAATGGGTAATTGATAGCGTAATAGGCGTTATAACTGCTTCAGAATACGATCACGTAATTTCGACATTATGGCTTATGACGTGACCTACCGATTGTGGCCAACTCCACAAATGCCACTGCTGCAAATAGCGGCCCATTACAATATAATGTCGATGAACCTACCTCAACTCGGAAATTATTATCACAGCCATACATCAACTCCGCCTTACAAAGACGTAGTGAAATTTGTAACATCTTGCATGCAAAAATCTTGTGGATATTCTACACGCACATCAAAATCTCGCTACTCGCTACTGTTGATAGCATCTGAACGTTCTTACAAATCCGGTTATTTTTACAATTCACGAAGATAAGATAAATGGCCGACTATCAAAACAAGTTTACAATTGGACTCAAAGCCAATGAACGGTGACAAATACAGAGCCAATAAATAAGACAATAAATAGCGTGACGTTATTTTGTTTGACTTCCATTTAGGACATACATCGGTGAGTATCAAATATTTATGATACGATGACAATACAGATCGATAAACGTTTGTGGATATAGAGTCGTAGATAGGACGGGAGTGCCGCAGCGAGGCGCACCGTCATTCACGGGACAATGGCAGCCCGTCCTTGAATTAGCACCGGAACTATTGTCACCGTACACAATAGATAGGATTTGCCTAGATTGCCGGCGGCCTGGCACGCGCCGCCGAGCAAAAACCGCATACAAAACATGTAACGACCGAATCGGGAGCCGCGCAATAGCGTTTTAAGTCGTAACGTCCTCGCTCGAAACGTGCCCCACATCAAATATATCCCTGCTCTAATAGATATTGGCAGCATATTTTAGGGTTGATATCCTACATGAAGTTTCAAGCATAAACTACGGCTTTTGAAAACTCGAATATGCGGACAAAATGAAGTTTTCCATCTCGAAAAAATTGATGAATAGCTGAGGGACTGATTCGTTTATGGCTCCACTACACAGTTAGTAGTTTGTAGAGTAATATGTCAATGTCGGGGTAATATATTAGGGTTGCGACAGCAATAAGATGTTCCTGACGTAGTGACTTATTATCGGGATTGGATAATGGTGGTAGAGGCGTCATTATGATTGATCGATGTAGACACAACCACCCGTGGCGACATAAACAATTATTAAACTGCATTTATGTAGTGCGTTTTCGCAAGAAAATAAGATCTCATTAACACAAAGCGCTTTTTAATAACAACGTATTTAACTAATTATTAATTTTGTGGCATTACATGTAACGTTAAATAAATAGTTTTTCATCTGTTACCACAACTCAACGAATACTGCGAAATGTTGGAACTTACTGAATCAATAACCGCCACAATTACGTGTTAGCGAATTGCCAGGAAGCGTGGCAAAAAGGTTAATTAATAAAACATTTTGCGTGGTAAGATTGTTTGTTTTAACAACAATTATAGGGCATTAACTTAACATATTGAAATGGCTCGTTACTTCAAAGATTCTAACACGTGATTTATATGTTTTACAAAAAGAAATACATACAAATACTTATATTATAAGAACAAGAACACGCAGCCTATTATTTAAATAATAATAACTTTAATATAATAATTTTAAATAATAATACTCTCACTCAATTAAACTATAAAAATGCGGCTTGCATTTTGTCCAAAGGCGGTAGAGTGACCCAAATATAAATACGTATTATAGAGAAATAAACCAAGCATTTAGCATAATTACTTAGCCGCGTTGCTTATTTAAAAGGTCGGCAAATGAGGTTCTTGTCATTAACCTACGTAAAACTACGCTAAAAAAATAGCATATTTATTAAAATGGAACAGTTTCCAGTGCCACCTAGAAACAAGCAGCCATGCAAAAAAAAACACTATCTCGAAGAAAATAACCGTCACTACGAAACAGGTACATATTAATATTTGCAGAGATAACAAGTTTTGACTACCTTCTAGCGTTTATGATGCGCAATAATAAAACATTTATGAGATCAGAAACCAGATACCAAATAACCGAATAGTCTGCGAGTAACTTTTGATTGGGGGTATTCGTTTAAATTGGGCCCATTTAGCGAAATGTGACTTTTTCTAAATGACTTAATCACATCGATAATGTAGGTCGCGAGGCCGTCATGCCAGGAGCCACTTTCGTATCCTTTAAATAAATACGTCCCACTAATTATAGATGTGAACGTTGCCTATGACTACAGAAAAGGTTATACGCTATATATAGTACCTGCTGTTGACACGATTAAATGTGGCGATGATTTAATATCGCTGCCGTACGCTTGCCAACCGTTCTGGATATTTATCGATTTTTATTGAACACGTTTTTGTTAAATACCTATCATGAATCATGAGATACGGAACGTGTAAGGCCGATGGATAAAAATAGGATGACATCTGAAGCTTTTTGCTGGGTTTTCGAATGAATTGCGACGTTTTATTCTCAATTCAACAACGCAAGTATTCAACTAGCAATCGCCATGAAACAGACATAAATTTACTGATTGGGGCAAACAATTCCCGGCAAAATTGTTGCTTTAAGACATTGTTTCAGCCGGGTTGATTCGGAATTCAGTACGTAAATAAACATGTCAGTTCCATTGATATTCAAATATGAAGAATATTAATACGGAACTGCTTCGAGTTTGCTAGAATATCGACCATCTATAAATGAAGAAAACGTAAAAAAAAAAATAATCAACCACGAATTTTACCCGGAAACTACGTTTTGCTGCTAGTAAACAGTAATTTAAAGAAAAACAAGCTGCAAACAATATCCAGATTATATAAAATTAATTATTTCGATGCTTGCCTGTATCATTTCAAATAATATGTAGTGCAAATTTCATATCGATTCATTATTTTAAATCCATTTTCAGTTTGAAAAATGTCTATCACAAGGTTCATAAGGGTGTATATGCAGCACCGCAAACCTTTTTTAGGCTTACCACAATGCAGACAAGTTTGAGGCAGAATCGTTTTACCATTGACTTAGTAAGCCTCCCATGAGATGATCTCTAAAAGTCTGCCAATAACGCCTATGACGACAGCAAAAATGGAGAGAGTTAAATGCAAAATTCTCAACGGTACCAACATTCAAGTTATGTACATATTGGTTATGGAGTATGCGTCATTCGTATCAATCCTCGGGATAACTCAATCAGGTATGCGGCGGTCTCCATCGGGGAATAAAAAGGTAGCATTGTTTTAAACCCACACAATACTACTCTGAGGATATCGCGTCTCTAGGGAGGTAAGGCACCACCTACTGTGTAGCTTATCTCTTAACGGTTGCACACTGCATAGTCGCGATTATTATACAATACAAAGTAATTATTTCATCAAAGTTCTGGCTAATTTGCATGCTATTGAATGAGATAATGGATAAGCTGACTTTATAAACGAATTGTTACTCAAGTGGAGAAAATACTCTCAAGGTATATATACCTAGAGATCAGATCAATACTGACACCAATAGGAAATTTCGACTACATTGATAAAAGAAACAGATTTCAATTAAAATTTACTTATTGGCTACTGCCATAAACTGTCTAACAGGAAATCGGGATAAAAGGTTGTTCGAACAAAAGCCCACTAAGATGTTGTGTGACCCAGGAAGACGGTTTTAGCCTTGTCCTTTCCGCAAACAACTAAATACGCGACTGAATGAATAGAGTGGACATGGGATATGTGTTATATAATAGTGCCAGAGATATAAGGATAAGTTCTTAGTTACGTTGATATTTTAATTTGATAAGAATGCGGGTTGCACGGCAAAGGCATTTTAAGATTTCATAAAA
Source organism: Hypena proboscidalis (assembly GCA_905147285.1). Classification (NCBI taxonomy): domain Eukaryota; kingdom Metazoa; phylum Arthropoda; class Insecta; order Lepidoptera; family Erebidae; genus Hypena; species Hypena proboscidalis. Next base: position 17,765,620 of record LR990130.1, on the reverse strand, counting down.
TATTTATTCATTTCATTAATATTTAAATTGTTATATTAGTGAAGCTGACCCCAAAGTAATTGGGAAAAGGCTCGGAAGATAGATTGATTGTTATCTTTTCTAAAATATCTAGCAGTCACTACTAGACGCCCGAAAATAGTACAAAGCTTATCCTTGTCACTTAGTACAGTGGGTAGATACCTAAACGAAATTTGGGCGTACTTCAGCCTGCCTACTCAAGAAATAACGGCATATAAACTAATTTCTCTTCACTAATACAGCCATAGCTAATATTGGTCCAATCTTCGTACGAAATACAAGAGCAAGTCTTATTATGATTTCCGTTTGTTATGTCTAGTTCTTGCGTAAACCTAACCTTGGTACAGCTCACGTCTAAACTAAATTCCACGTGACACACCCACTGCGCCTTTTGGGCAGATGACGCGATTTATTTATATTTATAGCGTTATCTCGACATATTCGCAAAAGTTTACGGTCACACCGAGGTCAGTAAGTAGTGACATTAGATATGGAATTATACATAACAGATGAATTGCCCGATGACAATATTTTATTCATTTTCGACGAAAAAGTTTGTTATCAAGGAATAACAACTGCTTCTTGGGATTATTTGTGTTTGTGGTAAATTATATTATGGTCGTCTGTAACATTTATTTTACAAATTGAAAACAGAAACGCTCGATTCTTTTAATACACTGGCAGACCCAAACTGCATCAAAATTTGTATTTTTTAGATTTCTTTGTCTTCTGTTTTTTAATGATTATTATCTTTAAAAAACAAAAAAATAACAATGGAACTGCAATAAAACTGATGATTAAAGCCGGGCAACCAAAAGATACACAATCGCTCAGATTTGCGTGTTATAAGAGTAAAGTTGTAAATTAATTCTTATTGCTTTCTTTTCAGTTGCCCATTGAATTATTGTTGAACTGTTGGGTGACTTTTTATTTTAACAAGAGTTTCGCAACATCGGTATTTCATCCAAAAGAGCTACTCAAATTGTGGCATTAGTGCAGAAAAGGTTGGATCATCGAACGATTGCCATAAATTCAAATTTAAACCTTTCTTAGTTATTTAATGTATACAGAATATTTGTAGAGACATGTTTTTACAAAAAGAGACACGATACCGGCAGAACTCGAGCAACTCCGTCGCAATCAAGAATTTCAAATAAGACAAATATTCCCCAGGGATAAAATCCACGATTAGTGGTCGCAACTTCGCAAGATCTCTGGGGTCAAAGTTAATTTACCAACACACAAGTTCTACAAACCTGTCCGCTAGAACACTGGCATCAAACCAGCTTGCCAGCGAGATAACATCAGCAATCTGAGCAAGGGTCAAATAGATTGCCGATTGTGGTCTGCCGTTAGTCGCTATCTGTACCTACTAAGCGTGAACCCGACCGACCAACGTGGGTCAAATGTGTTCGACCGGTCGAGACTATATAGGTAGGAGATGTGCCGATTAGTCAGCTTTGCTATAAATGAAAATAATCTAGTAAAAGACTTGCAACTTGTATCGCGTTGAAATATACCGCATGTGGTGATGCGACGAACAACACAAATTTAAACGGTATTAAATACATTGTTATTTACCGAAAAACATTAAAGGGCCTGGCCGACTAGTCGGCCTAACTCTAGTAGGTACAATACTGTTATATGTTTTCGGAAGATTCACTATGAAATACAAAATTGACTTACCAAACGCAACGTAGTCGTATAAGTACCACTATTTGAGGACATATTGAAGAAGTGGCCATTTTAAATATCAACGGAATTTGCAATATATCGGAAGAAATGTTTGTTAGTCCTGCTTTTGTTAACAAGCTCATCGAAGTATCCACCACCGCATTATCAGTTAATCCGCCAGTAAACAGCTGTAGTGCTTCCGTCATTGCGTTTCGTATAGTCGGCAAGGTAAAGAAGCATTATATTAGAGGATTAGCATTTCATGGCATTAATAGTAACACCTCTAAGGCTGCAGATGCCACTTACTGCCATATATAATAAACACATTTTTTACTATTTATTCCCTAAGCCATTGGATGCGAGCAAAATCTACTAAGTACCACTGTTAAAAAGTTTAAGTTTAACTTTTTGGCGAACTCCAAACTTTAAGTCTCTTAGTCAAATATCGTCAGGAAGCTCATTTTGCTATCGAATCTTGAAAAATGTTAAGTGCCAGAAAATGAATTGAAATTATATGAAATATAAATCCGTTGTGAGCTTGCAAGCTTGAGTGTAAAAATTAAAGAGATAACGTATTCCAAGCTTTATCTACGTATATAAAATATCAATAACAAAAACGATAATTCACGAAACATTGTGCAATACTTTCGCAGTTTATAAACATTAGGTCACTGTCATGTTCGGTCAAGGTAACCAAACAAAATTTAATTAAATCAGCACGGAATAAGAGCGATTTGCGCTTATCACAAACCAAGAATTGCGCCTTATAATATATATAATTGGTTACTTGACTATTTTATATAAGTCGTCCTAAGTATTGTTAGTGAAGCTTGGCTAAAATAACTACATCCTTAAACATAGTAATTCGTACAATGGTCTTTAAACCTGCTTTTTAGTTCTTTGGTAGTCAAGTCCTCAGGTCAAGAATTTACATACTAATAAAGTAACGTTGCACTAACATAAGTCTCTGTATCTATACCCAAACCAAAGTAATATGCCTCTCAGTCTGTTAATACAGTGAGTGACTCATTAGCCCGCCCGCGTCGTATTTAGGTTATTCGATTATCATGTCGCAACAACACAAACACTCGATGCACATCAATGTCAATAGATGCGGGCGTAATAGATACCACACTACTTAACCGAGGATCGATCGCTGTCACGCATCGATTCAGCTTTTTGTTATCCTTCCGTCGATTCATATGTTGACATCGCATGTAATTACTCATTGTGACATTTTTATATCCTGTGGTTTGATTTATCCGATACTTTTCCCTTTAACAATAGCAAACGTCAATTTCTTGATCGAGACCATTGTGTACTCTGAGCGATAAATGGACTTCTAAACGTTGCCAAATTATGGTAATGATGATACATTTATCTATTTAATTACAGACACAGCCGAATATAGCAATCTGTGATAGTAAATAACGTTTTTGATAGTGGACATAAAGCAATTAATCACTAGTTCACCCGCCTACAACTTCGACTCGCCTGCCCGGCGTTTCACTAATTAAATAGAGACAAAAGATGATCATGACGCACTATCGATTGCCAGATATCGATAGGCAACAATCGCTCACATCCAAATATGTCAGCGAGAGACACGTTGGCAGTAAACAATACGCACTGATTCATCCAGAAGGTAATGCAATCGTTTGTATACAAACAGAATCAAATGCACAAACGGACACGCTGGTATTTACAAATTACAATACATATACCTACCGATTTATTATGTTAGCGATGTCCCGTGTAAGTGATTTTATGAATTTACGCTCACGTACGATGTCCCGTGTGTAATTGGCCGAAAAACCAAAAGGCACAACAATTAGCCAAAACGCCACAAAAAAAGATCGGCCGCAGAGGGATTCAATTAAAAATCGTTTGAGCACGTAATCGGAAACCTGACCACGACTGGCTGGCAATCATTACAATCGCTGGTATTTTTTAGCAAAAACGACGTCCGCGTCTCATGTATGTGGGCACATAACGGAATATCGAAATTGATCGAGAACGGTTTACATAATACCTTCTTCTCTGAAGACACAAATGATCTCCATTTTGTAACACCTCTCGAAAGTTAACTCATGCATCACAAATTCACAGTGCCACGTCACTGACAATGTGTAAACGATGACAGTTAGGAGAAGCAGTATGTGTATTGAAACACATCATAATATAGTATACATATATGCAAGTGTAATGAATATTCAAGTTAAATTTGGGTCAGCATTAATAATGTTTAATCCAATAATATATATACGGTTGATTACATACCTACACGAATATACCTAAGCATAAATGTGAGCAGGTTAGTTATACATACAAGTATCATTATATAATGAATCGAAAAAATGTATCCGTTTTTACTATTTAAATTACGAAAATATCAATAAAATACCGCTGATTGAGCGTCAAACAAACGTATGCAAATATTTTAGCGGCGCGGTGCAACCCACTGTTTAATTAGTGGCTACAATACACAATCGTCATTCATTTCACGCTTAAATCAAAGAAGCACCACAAATTCGGTATTCATTTTCAATTAAACAAAAACAATATTGAACGGTTTCGGGGATATCGTACAAAGTTGGAAGAAAAACAAGACTATCAGTTACCAGCTCGATATACAACTTCTATTATAGGAATGACTTTCGAGGAAAAGCAATCGGGCATATATCTGGGTATTGTAGAGCGGAGATGGGTGCTTCGTTTGCCAAACTGTGAATAGAAATGGCAAGAAGTGCAGGCCAAGTGTTGACGATCTATCACCGATATCCATTACGCACAAAAGCTTTTAGTGCGCACCAAATATAACAATCGGCGATAGTAAATTAACACCACTGAAACTGGCAATACATTTAACAAAGCGTTGTATGACTCGCCAGTTCGCCACGTTTGCACTATAGTTGTTCAATTCGTTCATAAGGGCGAGTCTACACAAGCTTTCTTCTAGTCGCTCAATGATACCACAAAAACATCAAATTCGATTTGAGACTAAGAAAATAAAGTTTGAAAACCATTACCCGACTACGTAAAAATATATCTACTATAAATAAATAATAAAATAACTTTTATTTCAGACCAAGTAAGATCCATAGTGGGTTATTAAACAATAATCTTAAATGTATGTTAGTAACAAAACGTGGGTATTTATTTCATAACAAGTTTATTATGGGAGATACATCTCCTTATAATGCATTGCACTATCGGTGAATCATATCTCCCAGCTATCACCTTCAGGATGGAGTTGGAGCTCGCTCGTAGTCTTTGGAGCAATGAGGCAGATTTATGTCTCACGATGGCCTAGAAGCCATCAACGTGACCTTGCGCAAACATGCCAGAGGCACTGCAGAAACGCGGCAAGCCCAACAGCATCCTGTAGCCGTTATTGTATTGCACTCGTAGGGCGCTGATGGCCCGCTGCGTATAATTGGTCCACAAGCTGCACGTGTAGAAGACCTGACAATAGGCTTTAAAAAGAGTCACTTTGACTTTCTCGCTACAACGCGCAAACCTGCGTGCCGACATATTACACCGAACTATGATTATGTGGATGCCAGAAACACCTCCATTAAACGGACATGGTAGGAATACAGTAGGTGCGACCACAGCTCTACCTTGACCATTTTTGTAACAATGCATTTCTGGATTTACCTGAAATATTTTCTTGTTTCCTCCGTTTTACGTAGTCGGGTTCTTTATAGTTCTTAATTTTTTTTTTTATTACTCTTTCGTTTTAAACGTATTCTTATTCTTATTCTTAAACGTTTATTTTGACCTAAGCAGTATAACATAATATTTTTTTTTATTCTACGCCCACAGCGAACGAACGTGTAGTCCACCTGATGGTAAGTGGAGTACAGTCCATGGACATCAACAATCCACAAAAGCAGATTATAGATGCGTCGCTGCAGCTGAGAACTACGGTGTTATGCCTCTGTGCCAGTAATTTCAGGGCCTGATCTCACCACCAAACCGGAACACAGTAATGGAAGCACTACTATTTGGCGGCAGGTTAAAGGCGAGACGGTGGTGCTGCCGCCCTCGAGCTCATTCACAAGAGCTCTACCACCAGTAAATATATGTATGTACATATTATGTATTATGTATTTGTAATGTGCTTTCCTGGACCTTTCATTTTATACCAAACACATCAATCACAACACATCGTTTCTTTTAACCTAGAATCTTTCTGAAATCTACTATTGCCTATATAATCGTTAGTTTTTTTAATTATAGAAAGAATAAAGCGCTTAGTACTTACTTAGTAAGCAATTATTTACTGCTTAGCTACTAAGTCTGTATAAAGTTCCCTTTAGTTCGCCACGTTTGCACTATAGTTGTTCAATTTGTTCATAATGCTGTTTGCTACTGTGAAAGCGGAAGGATTGTGCGAGGGAGGAAATTGAATCCCATTTGCTACAATCCATTACGTGTATCTAAACTGATACGTGGACGGTATGTGCGGAATTAACAATTTGTGCCAGAGCTGTTTGTGGGCTTTAGTTATGCGAACACAATTAAGATATAATATAGTTAAAATTACGGATAATTTAATATCGCACATCAAACGAACATACTCCATCCTGCAAGCAGCATGATTATTTGATGGTAAATTATTGCGGGGCGTTGCAATACAGATGAATAAGTAAGAAAAAATCTGTGACAGTAATTTAAGGGTCCCCCAACTTAACAAACCAGAACGACCGGATGGCTGAGTGGGTAGTGTACATGCCTGCGACGCCGAGGTCGTGAGTTCGATTCCCACTTAAGACAAGTCTTTGTGTGCATGAACATGGGGGTTTGTCTTAGTCTGGGTGTTTCTATGTATAATATGTATGTATTTACAAAAGAAAAGTATATATGTATTAGTATCAGTTATTCTAGTACCCATAGTACAAGCTCTGCTTAGTTTGGGACTAGATGGCGTTGTGTGTGAGTTGTAGAATATTTATTTATTTATAACGCTCTAGTCAAAAGACTATCTGCTTTTTAGGGTTCCGTAGTACCTACAAGGAACCCTTATAGTTTCGCCATGTCCGTCTGTCCGTCTGTCCGAGGCATAGCGACGAAACCGTTGGTGCTAGAAAACTGAAATTTTGCATAAACATGTATGTTAACTAAACAAAGAAAGTCGTAGAGTAAAATTTGGAAAAATATTTTATTTTCAGGTGTAAAGTAGGGACATGTAAAGTAGGGATGTTTTTTTTTTTTGTCGCCTACCCCATAGTGTGGGGTATTGTTAGATAGGACTTTTAAAAACGTTTAGGGGTTGCTAAGACAGTTTTTTGATTTAGGGGTCCGTTTGCGAGATAATTAACTTTAAAGAGCAAATTTTTGTTCGAGTAGGGCGTCCCCCCCCCTCTAAAAGCTAAACTACTGGATCCTAAAATCTGAAAAAAATTGTGTCGGTAGTACATGTAATGAACTTTAAAGGAAAACTATAGCGGATAAGTTCACTTCATTAGTTCAAGAGGAATAGGGGTCCGAAATGTCAGATGCAGTTACTCAGAATATTTCGTTCAAAATTCTTGAAACATAAATAAACATACATAATACATATATAAAATCACGCCTTTATCCCACGGGGGTAGGCAGAGACGATGGAAGGCCATGTGCTTCGCTCCTTACATACTTCTTTCGCTTCCTTAACATTCATACATCTCGTCATACGTGCTAGCTGGTTTCGTGTACTACAAACATTTCCTATCTGAAGGACGCTATTTATCTGGTTACTTTAACTTAATTAGTTCTAGAGTAATTGGGGTCCAAAGTGTAAAATGCAGTTACTTAGAATAATTCGTGCAAATTACAAAAACCTTTGAAAGTAATGACTTGTATGAAGATGTTACTTGTTTAATACAGATAGGAAATCCCTTTTAAGTCGAAATATGTTGTTACGACTAGCTACGGAAGCCTACTGCGCGTGGCCCGACACGCACTTGGCCGGTTTTTTTCTGAACGATATAGCAAGAAGGTGTTGCTTTCTCACAAGCTTACAAAAACAAGACAAGCTGCATCATCGTATCTTTTATTTATTTAATTATTGAATACTTTATTGTACACAAAATATTACAAAGAAATAGAGTTATTACAGTAATATAATTATATATTAAAGACACGGGTCTTAATCGCGTAAATATTTTTAAGGTATAAATACCTCCTTGCTCGACTGTTTCGATCGAGTCGCGATTAAGACCCGTGTCTTTAATATATAATTATGTGTACAAATCGTGATAGTTTAAAATCATTAATTACAGTAATAGTATACAAAAGGCGAACTTAACTTGAGTTCTCTTTCAGCAAACCTAGATCAATAGAGGAGATATTTGCTCGTGACATAAATATTAAATTTAGAGAAGGAATCAAACAGTCGTATTGTAACTATATGCCACAAACGCGTCGCTTGGTCCACCAACCTGATAACACCAATTAGTTGAGGCATGGGTGCGCAAACGCAACGCCACAGCACAACACATGCAAATCGTTTATTGGCGCGACAATCAGATCGCGACGGGACCGGTCAACCGTGCAGTCACTCGGTCATTGACTCCGTCGATGGTGACATTGTGGACTCTCGCTAAACATTTACTACAAAACCAGAAAAAAGTTTATAAAACATTTTTTAACAATATTTTTCGTCGTATCTGAATTGTATCCAGCTAAATTCAGTAGAATACTTTTTGATATTCGCAACTGAAGTGTAATTGTTTTTTATTGAATCTATTTAGCAGAGTTGCCAAATCTTTTTAACACGCTTATTATTAGCTTCACCTGTATGTATGTATGTATGTATGTATGTATGTATGTATGTATGTATGTATGTATGTATGTATGTAACCGACTCCTTTGGACTCGATTTTGACCCACTTTAAACGGACAGATTTCATTAAAATTTTGCACACCTGTCAAAGATCGATGACAAAGCAATAATTCGATAAAAAAAAATTTTTTTTTTTTTTTTTTAAAACGCTCCTATAAATAAACCAAACTAAAAAGTAGAAAATAAATAATAGTTAAAAAAACTAAAAAAACACGCTTTTAAAGTACTTCTAACTAAAAAGTGTAAAATAATTCCTAATATATGCTGAAAATAGCGTGGGGCGCTCTGTGCCATATTTTTCGTTTTTTTTTCAGCTTATATTAGAAATTATTTTTCACTTTTTAGTTAGAAGTACTTTTAAAGCGTGTTTTTTAGTTTTTTTAAACTTTTATTTATTTATTATGTTTACATTTTCGGTATGTTCACTTTGTGTGTGTACAGTCAGCTCCAGATTAAACTCATCCTTTTAAAGTGCATTAGAGTGGTTTAGAAGGGTTAAATTCATTTGCAGCTGACTCTATAACCTAAAAAAACCTAATCTATGGCAGCCTCGTTGGTTTAGCGGTATAATTTTGTTATGTGGGAATCCCGGGTCAGGCAAATTTGCTATTTGGGAGTCTTCCGTCAGAAAATTCTCAATAGCAGCACGGAGTTGGATTTGTGCCCGGTGAATGGCGATAGGCTCACCTCCTAACCTATGAGACCTAAACAAAACAGATGAACTGTTGTATACATCTGCCAGATTTCTGTTCACACTGCCACACCCTTCTGGGTAATATAGGCGTGATATTATGTTATGTTATGTTCTATGATAAGTTGAGAGATACGTACAAGGTCCTTGCTATCTTAGAAAAGGAACTGAATGCAAGAAAACTTTTAATTAACTTTATAAGCGACACAATCTCATTAAGATTTTAAGTCCGTGGCCCAAAACGCCATTTATTATTCGGTAGCGACCGCGCACATCATCTAATATTAACGAATTTGCAAGCCTCCACTTATCTACTTACATCGTCGGTAGGCTGGTGAAAACTTTTGTGATAATAATGGTCCGTAGATCGTTTCTAAGGTAAAGAGGATTGCTTTCGAAAAAGTTTTTAATGTAATGAACAAAAGATGAATTGCCTCGTGAAACTTTTACACTTTATAAACATCCATCTTTGTTATGTTTGAATATGATTTTAGAGATTAAAATGTTATTAAAACCGACGTGAGGTGAAAACATTATTATTGAAAAATACGGGTTACGACACGCGAATAACAGCCCAGTAGATGAATCTACGTATTAGATTCGAAACTAGTCGGCATACCCCGGCTAAAGTAACAAGAGTAACCCGTATTTTCAATAATAAAGATTAAAATGTGTTAAAAAGTATCTCTGATTATGTTTCTCCATAGATATGCGGAAATGTAAGACTAGCAAAAGTAAAATAATGATTAGATAACGTACGGCCGTAAATACTCGTAAGTAAAAAACACTGTAACGTGACGCACTACATAATTTAAACAAGAGTTACATATATCAAATAATATTTGAATTATACCCTAAAATATGATTAAACTACTACAGTTGCATTTGAATCAGTTCAAGACACAAACGTTTTTATTATTGGTTTTTCTTCTAGAACAAATTGAATTAAAGATTTAAGCCATTCAAATCAGAATCTGTAAGACAGCTCAAATTGTATTAAATGACAGCAGGACTACCATTACAGTTTATAGAGTTTATTTCAATTTATCAATTGACTTCGGTTAGCCGCGAGTTTGCTTATAAATAACTTAAAGACAATTAACTCCATGAAACAGCTGCTCATTTAACAAGGTTATCGGGCTTCAATGGTGGTAAAGCACCTGTTCTATTTTTTGCCATTTGAAATGCCAGTTGCTCCACTACTGTGTTCCGGTTTGACGGCATATCCGGCAATTATAGGTACGATAAAGGTTACATCTTAGTCAAGTGGTGTGGGATTCAGTAAATATCCTTCTAAATTTAATAAAAACTAACGGTATACTATAAGCCGAAAAATGATATTAAAAACATCACAAAATTCTACTGTAATATAGTTTCAGCCGCGCTCAATTTTAGACGGTCATAATTCTCTTGACCGATATATGATATTAAAACGACCTAGACTCTTGTTTATAGAGTAGGGTAATTTGAGAACCCCTCATAAAGAGCACTTCATCAACACATCATAACGAAAATTGGTGCGGACCCCATGCAGACGAGGGACAGCTCCACAATGGATCATTTCCGCGAGTTGACACCTCATAATGTATCTGAGAGGATGGACCTTTTAGTATAATTCGAGGTAACGGAAAACTTCGTATATTATTTCATCTATATACCTACAAAACCTGCTAATGCTGACCTTAAAGGATTACTCTCTTATGTCAGTCAGTCCTTTTACGTTTACACGAGAGCCTATTAATCATCACGTGGCGTATTCAGATTGAAGACGGTAAAATCCAATAAAAGCTGTACATTTACTTCGCTCGAGTTTGCTTGGTCGTGTTGAACTTTTTTCTGTGCCTTCGTCAAGTCAAACAAAGAGGCGGAACAAAGCGGAGAGAGCGGCCTTTGTGCGGATACGTCGAGTGCGACGGCACTTAACTCTGACATCGGTGACGGCAACAACGGCTCGACCGGGACACACCGCTTCGAGCCCGACGTCTTCCGCTGGACCTTACGTTCCCTTGAGTCCCTCCCAACCTGTTATATCCGCACTTTTATGCAGAAATCATTGCAGGAAGGCAAATGGCCCATAAACGTCAAGAACTTGGCTATATATCAAAGTTATGTGTTGATATGAACTGCTATAAAATGACACCACGAACGATAGCGGTAACCTTAGATGAGTCGGTTTCTTTCGTAAATCTATGTCAATTGCATGGGGCAACGGTTTTATTGGATCATAAAACCCCGTTTAATTCATTACATATTTATTTATAGACAAACGAAATAAACATATTATTATTATACGCAGTTGAAATGCATCAGACAAGGACTGCGTAGGAACGACCTGTGTTGGTTGATGGCGGTGTTTTATTAGCTTGCCCTAATTGCCTCCCGTCCCGCATTAACGACGTTTACTACGACCTAGATAGGTTAGGAACACGCTCGCCGATCATTTTTTTTAAACTCAATAGCGCATTATCTATTCGTATCAATTTAACCTTTGGGCTTATAAAAAGATGCTTACACGCTGTCCTAAAAAACCTAAACGTAATCGCTGATTCAAATCTATAGATTACGTCACTTTACCACGTCTTCTTTATAATATCCATATCCATACATTTTAATGTTATAAGATTGTGTAATGCTTGAAAATTTCAGTCACGAAAACTATCAACTTTCATAAATCCATCATGTCGCCAGCAAGCGGCTATTGTAATCAAGTATGGCGTATAAACCCGCAGATCGAAGGCGCAAATTTCAATTTTCCGAGCGGACAGTCAGCTGCGACCGGGTAATCCGGAATTTATCTTTTCAGTGCGGGACGGACACCCGTCGCCTTTCAATCACCTGCTCCGGCCACTGACAACAGAGAAATAGGTATTGCTGGGAAAATCCATTGTGTTTTAGACATCTGACGCGGAATATGTTATGCGCAGACGGACGGTCAAAGCGACCGCGGCAATTCAGGGATATATCACATGCATATTTGAAAACGTTACACAAAATGAAGGTAAGGAACGTACGAAGTTAGGAACAGCCCTAGACAAACCTGTATACGTAACAAAGTAAAAACTAGCAGCTATCCGTTACAGGTGGAACTACATTGCAGAACTGTGCCTTTGCGTGAGCGCAAGCGCAAGTCGAGCCGGTTTCTCCTTTGATGGCTAGTCTAGAATTCATTAGTTACATGTTGATACCTATATTTATTACATCATGCTTTCGTTGCTAATGTGAGCGCATCGGCCTCTGTGACGCACTGACGCATGCCCGCCTCCTGCGGTCAATTTAACTGAATTTATGGCAGCTGCAAGGTCGGGCAAGGATAACGAACCCGACCCAAAACGGTATGTTACGATACAGGTCTTAATTAAATCAACAATAACGTTATCATTGTGCTGTATTTACGAGGTTGATATCGAATTGTTTCTTGACCGTCTGTTTCGGCTTGGTCAATCTGAAGTTAATTTTTAGCCTAACTAGCTGATGGACTATCAATTTAAAGATATACAGGCAATAATGCCACATGATTTAAGTGAATTAAACTTGATCAATGATTCAACGATAAAGATTTTATTATAACCGTCACTTGCACTTTTGGAGTCAATAATTTGCAATGACAACTTAGATGGTCTGTATGGGTTGGTCGTTGCTTTGTACGAAGTGACCCGGATAGTAAATTAAACTCACAGATTGAGTCTGTATTATTTTTTTTCATGAGTAATCGTATTTAATCTAACATTGGATTAATTGAATCTTCCACAGAGAGCACCGCTCCATTTCTACAGGAAAGAGTTTGTACAATAGAAAAAAAAGAAAATAACGAGGGCACTTTAGATTGCAACTGCAGCAAAAGAAGGTAGAGCTATTGCACTAGTAGAAATAAATATTATATTAATAGAAGAGAAGAGAAATATGTTTTCTATTGTTGTTATGATCGAGGATATGCATAATATATTATTCACAAAGTTATGGGTGCCAATAAATTCTATGTATTATTGTTACAATCACTAAAATCGCACTATGCACCTTTTTTTAGGATTTCCTTTAGGTATAGGATATCGTGTGAGTATTTTTAATAGACTTGTTAACTAATATTGAAATTATAAAATTATGGACAACTCATCTATATATACGTATCAGAAACCAAATGCAAGAATTAGTCTGAATAATGTTATGTTAATTCAAAGCTCTTGGGCAGCAAGTCCATTTTCAAAGTACGAAATTACTATAAAATTACTTTATAAATAAAACCATTTTCTTAGCATACAACGTATCGGTTAGTGACGTCACAAGCCGCTAGTCTTTAGTATGGAACGTTTGGGCACAGATAAAAGTGTTGGCGAGTCTATTATAAATGTGAATTTAAAATTGTAATATATTATCTTAGGAAGTTTAAGTTATAAGAAAGTAATTCTGTTAATTATGTAATTAATATCACAGAAAAAATAAATTTTGTTTACATGCCTATTGCGCTAATGTATATGTACGTAACATTATTATCAATGTTTTTTTGGCAAACTGATATATATAAACCAGATTACCTAATCCATCCAAATATTTGATTAAATAAATATCGCGATATTAACAATTTCACAATTTTACGTGTCAACTTTTTTAATACATGCATTAATTTTATCCAACTAGTTTCGTAATTTTAATGTCAAATTAAATGGCCAGATAAAATAATACATTCTTTGTACATGTTCGGTACATGTCTGAGTGCGCACTTAATAAAATATCAATGATAACAAGGACAAATTACAAGTAAATTAGATTATTATATTATTTCCTCAATCTTGTAAGACTTGTAGGTAGGCACATCGATAAGTGTTGATAGCCGCATTCCTGGTTTTACATTTTAAGGTCAACATAATAGCATGTTAATGACATGAAATTGTTTGTGATTTTGCAATCACTAGCTCTCAGTCTCATAAATAAACATGGTTTAACATTTTACTCCTCTATTAGAATGTTGTCAACAATGTTCAATTTCAATGAAAATCTAAATAATAAAGAATCCTTCGGCAGAAAAACGAAAACTGAAAATGAAAATACGTTGTGACGGGAAACAGTTACGTAGGCAATATAATTGGTAAGCCATTGCTCGAAGAGAAATGAGCAGTTACCTATAAGTAGACATTAGAGAACAAATTAGGTAAGAATTCTCGTAAAATTCTCGGCAATTCCTCAAATTACAAAAGTTCCGGGAACTTTTTAACGAGGCTTCGATTTGGTTAAAACAACGTCCATACAGAGTTAAGCAGTTATAATAATAAGTCTGTAAAATTTCTGCAAACCAGTCATCTTGTTTATATAAACTCACGTACGACTTGTTTAATGAGTTTTTATTTATGAAGGTGTATTATTCAATTTATGGTGAGCCGTCGTCAGAGGTCGTACGGTGTAGTGGTGTTTAAGTTATTAAGGAAGCCTCGGCGCTACGTCACGTAATAAGATTAGCCGCCGCGGCAGGACGAAACGATTTTCAGCCGGCAGTAGTTTGTACTAAGTTTTTAATGATTAAAGGAAGTTGAGAATCCTTCTTGTAGAGAGCTAGTTCAATAGGAATATGGCATATTTATTCGCTACTGTGGCTTACGCCATTCTTGCGTTACTTACAGAATTTTTTGGGTAAATTTTTATTTTTACGTCATCAATATATTCTTTGACAAGTTTTTCGATAACTAAGCAACTAAACATACCATTTGGCATTAGCAAGCTTTTTATCTCACGCTATGAAAGATTTAATAACAAATCGCAATTATTCCAAAGGCAGTAATTACAGTTATTATCAGATGAAATGAATAACATCTCTTTTACCCACATTCGCTATGAGTAACCAGAAAAAAATAGATTATGTTGTTCACAACAGTATCCTTTGTCAATGTCCATAAAAAATGTTTCCTGTTCGTGGGAAATTGCAGCATGCAGTAGACATTTTAATTTTGTTCTTGTTATTGAAACCGTTTTCATTTACTTAGTTTATTGTTTTATATTGTTTTTGGTTTGTACACTTAATAACATAGTATCAATGTTCAAATATGCCTCTTTTGAACCAAGCTAAGATATATCTCTCAGAAGAGTTCTAAAGGATTTTTACAAACTTTACCCTCCTTTTACTCTACCTTCATAGCGGTTATACAGGGTGGTGTCAGTTCGTGTGCATGTTACGTTGAGCGCTGTAATCTCGTTCATCGCTCGAGATGTCGTCACCAGCTATACCGCTACACGAACGACGTAAATTTACACAGCTTTTGCTGCACTTACGTCATATTTACTAGGATATTGCGTACTATTAATTACGTTAGAAAAATGATTGGTTGGACCGCGTGTTTACCGAAGGATAAACTCAGTAGTATAATATGTAAATGAGAAAGTTTGTCAACATTATATTATGTGTAGGTATTATTATATATATATATATTATTATATATTCCTGTGTAGATTTTATTGAAATTTTGTCGCTTAAGTACCTTATAGGACCTATCTACACGGGCGGAGTCACAGCCAAAAGCTAGTAAAGGTATGAAGATTTCACACCGTGTTTACCTTTATATGATCAAATAGTTTTTGTTACTTGAGCAGGTTTGTGTACAACGGAACGGATGTAGTAAACAAGTTGGAAGATAGGCAGTAACGAACAGCCAATGGCTTTTTTATAAATATCTGGCAATCAGATTGAAGGATTATGTTACGATTACATGCCACAATTCGTTGCAATTGCGTATCTTATTCAAGACTAGATTTCAATAGGCAAATCGCAAAAGGACCAATGTTAAAACTATTTTCATCACCGTCCTTATAATTTTATAGCAGTAGAATGGCGTCCAATATCTGTAATAGGATTCATTTCGCACACAGAATAACGAACCGAACAGAGCTTCAGTTCAGGTCGTTAGCATTCATCGCACTAAGTCCTGGATGGATACAGGGATTACACTGTCTACCTGGATTATAGCAATGAAGGTTATATACCAAAGCGTATGTAAGCCCTTAGACGCCAGTTATCACGTCGTATTCCAAAGCAATTTATTGAACTTAATATGCGATAATACGAATATCTGATTCGCGTAGCAATAAAATGTAACCCCATCGTATCAAATGGTGAGGAAAAACACTTCAGAAAAGGCTAATAATGCTGTCGTATCAAGTAGGTAAAAGTGCTGCGGTATCTACGTAAATAGATAAAATAAATAAACGTACTGCATATTCTAGTAATGTTTATAATAACACTATGCCGAAGACTTTGTTGATAATTTAATCATGACGTTTGTATCGAAAGATTATAATTATTTCCGGGGGCCTGTTATATCAAATAAGTAAGTTATAAATTGAGTATATACATTATAACTAAATATTAGTGACAACTAAAATGTGAAAATTAAACACAAGTGTCGCTTAAAGGAAATTGTGCAAATCGGCCTTCGGATCAACGTACAGGCCAACTAAACCATATTTTATTTTATGATTTAATAATCAACTATTACTATTTCTCAGAAACTTTTAAGTATTGTTACCGTTTAAATAGATATTTTACTATTTCCTCCATTTACCTTTAACAGAAAGTCGAAAAATGCCACAGCTACATTTTTTAAATTTGTAATCTACCATTCAATTAGAATTTAAGTTCGACTTGTATAAGGTTGTGTTGTTAGATCAATTATAGTATTCTTAATTTATAACATATTTTAGCTTCATTATTGACACATTTAACTCCGTAAAAAGTAATAATAAGTGCTGAAACTGTACAAATATAAAAAAAATCACAGATTACACGCATTTCTTAATGCAAAATAGGATTATTAAAATAAATTCGACCAAAGGGACAAATGTCAAAAATGACATAGCTGTCAATAACTGACAACTGACATTAGTGATATGATTTGTGTGCTAGTCAGTTGCTTTTAAAACTCATTTATTTTAGAATTTTATGAAGAGTGATTGGTGTGAAATGGCGGGGACCGCAAGCACTTATTCTGCCTCGATGGGATCAGGAACCGTGCCGTAATGTTCAATCACGAGCATTAAACCATCTCATTACCTAAAAACTGCTAAATATATTCGTTAATTATAATATTATCAGAAGTGTCCGTGACTTGTATCATTTAAATAAAAAGCGATAGTTATCATTATCTACTACATAAATAATATTTCGCTGGCTATTGGTCCTGGGGCGAAAGATATATCGACGCTGCACAATTTACTTTGTTTGAGTTGTTTTATTATTCATCATCTTGTAATTAACTTCTCCGCTAGCTAATTTCTTGTTGTGACTTCTAAAAAAAAAATCAAGTCAATTTTATTTCAGGAATTTAAACCTATGTGTATATCCAGGCATTACTCCTCCTGTTGCAGTTAACAGTCTTCGCATTGCTAAGTAACCGATATAGAAATACATACTATAGTATACTATAGTACGTTACATCAAAATGTGACGAATCTAGGTACACAAACTTCCAACGGAAAATCACTTCACGTCAGCATTTCACAACACCGTAATATTTAATGCAAAGTGTAACGTGATGTTTTAATCTTATTAGCCGAAAACAATGCCGAGCAAAATTATGTATGTGGCACAGTACGGTTTCAATCATACGACGACTCGAATGAAACATGTGAAAAATGAGACTTACAAACCGGAAGAATGACTAAAAAAATGTTCTGCGCAGCAATCAATCTTCGTTATATAATAAAGTCACCTAGTCATTAATTCTATCTTTCCAAATGATTAAAGTACTGATAAATCAAGCGTTTGAAACAGATTATAAATAACGAGCCCAAATCCGTCAAAAATAATAACGTTCCTGGGAGATTATCAGACTACTTTTAAAAGAGTATTTAATTAGCAAAATGCGTCAAGTAAATCTTCTTTAGTTTTAAAAACTAACATAACGAGTTTCATTTGAAATTCGACAAGAAACCAGTGCGAGCACATATTTAAGCGATTAATGACCTTATGGCACTGTTTATTTAAGAAGTTTGATTTAGATTGCTTTAAATCACAGAGCATCGATAAAATATATTACAATAGAATTTTAAGAATATTTATTTAAGTGTTTATGATACATACACTTGGCAAATGGTATTTTGTCTTGACGGTCGGGTACACACGCAATATATAATTTCATTTATAAAACTCTGCTAAATTAAATAAGCCATTAGTCATTGAAATTCTCTCGGTGAGGGAGCGCGGCGAATCAAAATGTAATTTGGTTAAAAGTGACGAAAGGAGAAATGACGTTGGCAATTTGCGGATAACCGAGGAAATGATAAAGATATTAATCTTTTAGCCGAGAATGTAAGAAAATTCACACCGCGGCACATGATGGAAATTCTGGCGCTCCAAATTGTATCTGGCGGGTTTTCTTAGAATACATTACGAAATATTTTCGATACAGACCTCCCTTTAAATAGCAAAATGCCGTAAAAATCGCTATATAGATACACATTTTGATAACGATATAATTTTGAAATTAAAAATAAGCTAATTGAATTTTGTGCAGTAGTAAAGAAAGCGTATGAATGTAAAAAAGTGTAATTCGGGTCACGGTCAAAAGCCTTTTAGTTAATAAATGTTTAACTAGCATTTCAAAATCCTATCAACGTGGTTCGTACTCAACTCTCGATTACATTCAATGCTGTCGGTCACCCAATATACCAGATATAACAGATATTATAAATGCAAAACTGAATGCAATCGCATTTGGAATATATAGCTTTTAGTTTTTATAAAAGTCTAAGATTTTTTCTAGACGTACCACGCAGTTGGAGCCGCGGGCAGAAGCTAGTTAGAGAGCGGGATTGCAAACTATTGGCACGCATCATTAAAAAATTGTAACGCAAAACCCAAAAAATCCGGTAGGCCACGGCCACATATTTCTTTGTTTTAAATAAATGGGCTTATTCATCAATTAATGTACGCCATCTCTGATTTAGGGAATACATTGTCATTTTAATAACCCTCAAACCCGCCTTCTAGAAAGTACAATAACATAATCTTCTTTGGACTTAACTAATCTAATAAGACTAATAGCATTAATGTCTTACTCAAGACTGTTTACTTTGTTATAAAGCATAATACACTTGGCACATTCATACCAATACATAAAGATAACAAAGCTTATTTATAAAATTAAAACTTCATTAATTTGTTTTTTTATTTCAATATCAGTGAATTAAGAGATAACTTAATCATAAACGTCAACGTCATGCTTAAATAATGCAATGTATGCAATAAAACGTGATTTATTACCTTAAGATCATTAAAATTCAATTTAAACACATGTAAATTTTTTAATTCTACAATAAATTATTGCATAAAAGTAAATAATTGCCTGATAATACTAATCCACGCACACAAACATGAATATAGCATAAAACTGGTTGCCTTCAAAAACGAGCATCGAAAAAAAACATCAAATATATTATGTTTTATTAAAATAATAAAAATAACAACAGGCGCTTGTAAACATAAACTTGAAGTTAAATTTAGCAGGCGCGAATGACAACAACAAGTAAGTTTTAACTTAATAATCATGTTTAAATCGAGCCGTCATAACCAGACGCTCAATAAGGCAAATTCCTAACTTTCAGAACTTGACCTTCCAAGTTTAGAAGCACTGTACCCCGCCTCACCCCCGCCCCGCCCTCACCGCACCCGGCCCGCATTGCAGTGGAACAGAAGGACGGGACTAAATGAAATCAACCCTGTAGCAAGTCTTTTAAATCCTTTGATTCCATTCAATGATGCCACTCTCACATCGCTAAGAGTCGTCGACCTTGCTGCATATGGTATTGAACTGCACAAGTCTTCATTGACTATATTGGCGTGCAGACATCGTTTACTTATTTGAAATACTCATAGAATGAGCAACAATAAAAATAGAATTGGCAATTTTCTATCAGGTATCCGTGGACAATTTCTTAATGGGCACTTTGTGAAAAGCTTCAATAGGGTAGGGTTGGCCAGACCTTGACTCTAGGCGGAGTACAAGCAGAGGTCAAGGTTATTCTAATGCGTTTACGGCTTACAACCTTGCGCACTTTATAGTCATCACTCAGCCCTGATCGGTCGTTTCTTCTTAAATCCTAAAAATAAAAGTAGCTTATTTGTGAAGACTCGATTTTTGTTTTATGTGTATTTTATAGACGTATCCACTGAGACTTAATTGCTTCTAAGGTAAAACATTAATTGAGTACTTTATAGAACGAATTGCATTGAATTTATTTTCTTCTTTAATCGTAATTGGCTGTATTAAACAAAATAGAAATTCCAATATTCTTAAAATTATTTTTGCAATATCCTCAAAAAGTAATCAAAATTGAGCGTGTAATCATTCGGTCCATTTACGTGAAGTTTGTATCAATTCAGTATTACCATAGTATAAATAGTAAGTTATCTTCGAACAAAGGTACATCGCGCCGTTTGTATGTACGCGTAGCGCTTGCCACGCCCCGTGTTCATGTACGTACGCACGTACACTACGCCGCTCGGCCTGGACTCGGTCAGCGGTAGTGCGGGCCGTGTCATTACTGTGAGCGGTCGGTGTTTGTTTAGAAAATTAGGTACGGTTACGCGCTGCACTGCAAAATGTCTTCGCGAGTCAAAAGATATTATTGTGCAGTTTATGGTTGTTCAAACGACATTATTTCAAACCCAGAATTAACGTTCTTTAAGGTACCCTCTGAACACGAAAGGTGAACTTAATAAAATACGTATTTGATAATAACTACTAAATACTTAATAATAATGTAGGTATGTTTTTTAAACGCCGCCGTGCCGTTGCCTCTTTGGTTTATTTATTTCACAAAATGGATGTTACATTATGAATATGATGCGCAATTTTGTGATGTGTTATTAAATTATTTTTATTTTAACCGATATAAAAAAGGAAGTTCTCATAGTGTGTATGTACTTATGTTGGTCTGCGATTATCTCGCATTTGGCTGATTTTGATGTAGTTTTCAGAAGAGAACCTATATATTGAGAAAATTCTCGAGGTTTTAGGTATTTTAACCGACTTCAAAAAAGGAGGTTCTCATTTTAGTTGTAGTTAAAGTTAAAAGAGAGAAGAACATGGTATTTGTTTTTTTTTGCTTTAATGGTAGGTAAAGCATATGCATGTAACTTCCTAGTGTTAACTAACTAATATTATAAATGTGAAAGTTTGTAAAAAAGTTTGCGAAAGTTTGACTTTGATTTGACATAAATAAATGCTTTGATTTGTAAAAAAAACGTTTTTTTATAATTAAAAAAATAATTTCAGTACAGGTAATTTAAAATATCAATCTGACAAGTGACAACCCTAAGCCTCGAGCAAGTTTAGGTATCGTGCGCTCCTAAACGCCGGGAGTTGGCTTACTTATTTATTTTTACTATGGTATTACTCAGGCTACGTGACCGTGAATGAAATGAATAAATATGGCGCTTGGGGAGACATAGCTCGAAAACCAGTATTGCAAAATCAAAGCAACCGGATACATAACACAACCGAATTTTCTAAACAACATAGAATAAGTAAGTTGACTCCGTAAAATATTCAATTCATTAATGCAAGGTCTGCACTGTGAATACTGAGATGAGATATATACATTCGAAATAAATGTAAGAGATTCCGTCCGTTTTTCCTAGAGGCTGCGCGCGATGAGTCACCGGCGTCCTTCACCTCGGCCAAACGTTCCGACATCCGCATTCACAATTTTCCCCACTAAAACCCTACAGCGACGAGCTTATTCACGTCACATTTAAATTCATTCATAGCGCTGACGTAGATGCCACCATTCTGTTACCGTACACTGTAGAGCACGCTGCATGCAAACTTATTTAAATTACTAAATATTTGACCTTTTCAAGAAAATAGCTATAAGATTTACTTAGAAACAGGATCGGTTTGGGCGGTCAGTGTTAAGACAAACAACTTTCTAGCAAGGCAATCAGATTCTTTGAATTAATAATAACATAATACATTAGTAAGCCAAAATATTCTCAAGAATTTTTTTTTTGTGTGAGTCAAACTGGACTGTTTACTGGAGTTAATTTGAAAACCGCTAATTTCTTTTTATTTTTATTGCACTAAGGCAAACAAGCATCCGGCCCGTCTGATGGTAAGGAGTTACCGTAGCCTATGGACAATTGCAACACGAGGGGAATCACGGATTTCAGCGGAATTTCTTTATGTCGTAGTAGAATGGCCTACACTATATTTAATTTTAGAGGCAATTGGGATGCCTCAGGGACTGATAAAAAAACCATAATTCGAAGTCCACTCGAGCGAAGTTGCGGACAATAGCTAGGCTAGTGTGGCAATTTGGTGAATAGCAAGCGAAGATATTACGAGAAAGATCAAAGAAAACAACAGCCGTTACCCAAGCAAATAGTGAGATAGTGATGCGAATCATTTTGATTACGGCACAGCCGCAGCGCCCGCGACATTACCACACTTTCTCCGCAGAGTAAATCGCGAAAATACTTAATGTCGCATGGCAAATTTACCGCGATCTAAGAAATTGTTCGCTAAGTCTAAGTACTCCAACGTCATAAACAGTGAGTTTGAGACTAATCCGACGTAGAGTTGATTGATGCGGCGAAACCATTTTTGGAAACGAGTGACGCCGTTTATGACAAGAAAATTCATGGTCAATAACAACAACCGCGACAAACTGTCGTATTACCATGTTTGGTCTTTGGTTTAGTGAAGGATTTCTTGTGTGAAGTTGCTATAGTTACTATTTACTTGTTGCTACACAAGCTAGTTTAATGGATTGTTATAATAAAAACAGATAACTAGACCCTTATAAATCTCGGATAATTGACTTACTGATTGCTCTAACTATATTCCAATTAGCATGGAAATATCGAATGCCACGCGGACGAAGTCACCGGCAAGAGCTTGTATTATATAAATGGAAGGCTTCCTACAAAAAGACTACGTCACGTAACGTCAAGTTCATTTGCTCATTGAGCGCCCTTTCATAATTCAGACGAAGTACATTAACTCTCATATGTCAGTCGCATGTTTATTTGCACAAAATTAACTACTGATTTTGCAAGTATATTTTATAGACGTAAATGAAATTAAGGCAACACATCGCAAATAATAATTTAAAGATTAAGTAAAGATAAATTATAGCTATATTGCAGATTTATGTACGTACATAGCTCGGCTTATGCATTGCATTGCATCGTATTTTGCAAGGCACGCATAACAACAACATTGGAAAGTGTGTCAAGATTGCAATAGCAGCGAGCCGACGATGCGCCAGGCGGGAAACGCAACACATCAAAAACATTACCCAACAGTTACTCTTCCGCAAAAGTGTTAATTCATTACTTTCTGACCACACGGCTTAAAACACTTTTAATATAATTATTAATATCTTAGTTAAGTTTTTAATGAATTTTGAAAAAAATATATTTCTTAGCGTCCATACATTTTTAGCCCTAGGACTCACAGCCACTAAAAAAACCAAAATAAACTGTTATTTAAAATTTTGTTATCTGGCATCGAATCTGGTGCCGTTTTAGAACTGGGTGTCAGAAATCCATCACCGGATCTGGTTTTGTATACTCTAAATATAACTAATGTCAGTAGTCAGTTATTGACAGATGTTTTACTTTTTTTAAGATGTTTTTACGTTTGTCCTCTTGGTTGAATTTACTTTATTTATTTTGCACTATAGAAATGCCTATAACATAAGGTATTGTTTGTAATATAAACACTTATTATCCCTTGTTACGACGTCAAATATACTTATTATGAAGTCAAAATATGTTATAAATAAAGAATACCATTATATACGTAACAACATAATTAATCTAATACGAGGCGAACTTAAACTATAATTAAATGGCAGATTTATTAAAAAAAAATAGGTTTGGCAACATTTTTCGACTTACTGGTAAAAATGTAGGAAATAGTGAATGACTTTCAAAACCGGTAACTAGATTTAAAGTTAGTTGATAATTAAATAATAAAAAAGATATATGATTTATGATTTAGTTGGCATGGATCAACGTAGGTACAGTATCTACGTTGATCCGAAGGCCGATTTGCACAATGTCCTTTACAGTGGGATGTGAGCTTTCAGTTTAGACTACCGTTGAACGACATAACTAAGATTTAATTAATTAAGCAATGGAGATAAAAACATTAATTTGAACTAATCATTGTTAAAATGACTAATTAAGTTCATTCAATTGAATTAATAACTCGTCCAATATATAAGTACAAACTCACATATAGGTTCCGAAACCAAAAAAGGGAGCGATAATGATTTGTACCAAATGAATACTCAAAAGGGAACAACGACTTGAAATGGAAAAAATTGAAGGTTGGCTGGACACATTGAGCATTTTATCTGATAGATAAACTAAGTTTTGGAGCGAAAGGATACCCAGTAAGGCCAAATGAAGAATCTAATCTCTAAGGGCCTTATCATACTAGCGGATTACGAGCGGATTCAAAGCGGAGCGGGCGCGCAACGGATTCGTTGCGGGCGCGCAACGAACACGCCGCGCATTCGCAGCGAATTCGTTGCGGACGCGCGGCGTGGACGCCATTTTGTACTGTCTCGTACAAACGCCAGCCAACCAACTTAATAAAATATTTTTTTCAAATGTCAAATCATTTTGCATCATAACGGATTCTTGTGGGATTTTATCTTGCTTAAATATTTTATGTTTGTTTTATGGTAGGTAGGAACGAAATTATTTAGGATTATTTTTAAATCGTTTGCAAAACAACACAAATTAGTCGCTCTCTTCCATTCGATTAATTGATAATGGATGTTCCTAAATTCGTCGATGCTTTCGTTTTCGTCGCCGGCGTTTCCGAAGTAACAAAGCCAACAGCAGTGTTTCCTCGTCGGGATCAATTTTGTACTGAGTGTATTGTACGTCGTAAATTCGCTACAAACACGCGACGAAAACGTAGCGTATTCGCCACGCGTCCGCGACGTCTCCGCTGCGAAGCCGCTGCGTGTTCGCGACGCATTCGCTGCGCGCCCGCTCCGCTTTGAATCCGCTCGCAATCCGCTAGTATGATAAGGCACTAAATTAGTCGGTAGATAAATATATCAACACGGTTTCGTTAATAGCAAACCATAATAAGAAGCAATTAACTAAGCCATACAGACGCATAAATAAAAGCGAATGAGTATGGAACAATAAAAATGCAAATATCGATCATAACAGGCCAGACATTATTGTCCGAACCGGCGGGATGCCAACCATTCTATCCGCGCTTTGTACAGGGGTTCATGATATGGGATGTTCTGAATACCCATATCGATTCGTCTCTTGTTTATGACCAAAAAGGTGTAGCCATAACGCCAACCAAACTACCTCCAAACTGGAAAGCTACATGCTATTTTTAAGCCAGTGAAATGTAGTAACAGAGAGAGCCAAATTCTCATGCCCATTTCAATAGAGAACACATTTGCACGGCATGACGTACGTCCCATTTGTCAGTTTTATGAATAGACTTTGTTTTCGAAATTGTTATTAGACATAATCAGCCAGCTATTGTTTCCAAATCTGTCGTGAGTAACACCCACACGCCACGCCCTTACTCATCATGTTTCAAACAAGGAGAATGGCAATAAAATACTTGATTAATAATCTTCTTACGATGTTCATAATTTTATTCCCTATGACGCGACGAGCCTTAGTTTTTGTTAGATTAGGGTAGGCTTGTTTACGTTCAAAGGGCAAAATGCCAATTTAATCGTAAAAGTTTCGACAAATAGACAGAAGGGGCAAGTTTATGCTATTTCCATATTATGAGCATCGTATGTACAGTCTAATTTTCGTGGTAACATATTCTTTCGTACACATTCAAATATGTGACATAAGGTAGTTATACCAAAGAGATGAGAAGCATTTGGTTATTTTGTTTCAATGGAATGGCGGTGAGGGTCTAAATATACCCGACCGGTTCCGTGTTAGTGTCGTGTTCTGACCCCAAACTCTTCGTGACGGACATCGTTGTACAGCACAGCAGTACGGCACGCGAGCGCATTACGCGATCGGGTGAACGTTCTAAACTAACTTTGTTACAAATTTCGTGACATTCAACAGCTAGCGTTGCGCAATCGGTACAATCTAATAAACAAAAACGTACTAGAGTGGATTTCAATAACGCATTTTGCGGCTAAACTGCCTGCCTATTACCAGACACAATCTTATTTCGCGCAGTCACGACACCATTAACCTATTACCTAGACCTGGATGTAATACCACGGGTGTACAATTACAAGAGAGACAGCAGCTACTCCGCTAAACAGTCGGTAATAACTATCTAAGTATTTCATGTCAGCGCGCTGCAGCGCTTTCTGTTATTCCATCAGGGTAAGCGGCAACAATACCACACAATACTAAGAAATTGCGAAGCAATTCTATGCGTCACTCTGTTGTACACTACAAATAATGTAGTGTACACGCAATCAAACTACACGCAATTCAAACTACGAATGTAAAATTAATTCGTTGGTATGGAATTCCGAAACGGTCAGATATGGAGCCAGGGAAAACGAATTCGCGAGGGGATATTACTCAAAGGGAGAATACACTACGTAATGGAGTCCATTACGCGTGATCCTTGTCTTTTACAAAGGATTGGCGGTAGATAGCAGACGAAGGCACAGCTTCGGAGACAATGATTGATGCCGCGTGCCCCGACACTGACAAGATAAAACGTAATATATTCCACAAGGTTCATCTTACCCCGCAGCTTAATATGAATACACATGGAGATTATTGGCTTTTAAAACCTGTAATGAATCTAGTGAATGGGGTACAAAATGAACATGGACGTTTACAATTTATCACAGTATGTAGCCTGAAGTGAAACTAATTTAGAGCAAGTTTGCTCTCTAGCTAGTAGCTGGAATATGAATCATGTACTCACCTTCAAGTATGATCCGTAATATTTAGTGACGTATGGGCTATCACATTGTGACAACACCATGATCTCCTGCTGGATATCCTCGATTTCATCTTCTGCTTCTTCTAAGTCAATTATTTTAATAGCGACTACTTGTTGGGTTCGGTTATCGACACCCTTGAACACTTCGCCGAAGGAGCCCTTGCCGATCTTCTCCTGTTTCGTGAAGATCAGCTCGGGGTCGACCTTCTGTGGAACAAAGAAAATATCGTTTTAATAAAAATATTCAAGAGAGTTGACGGTAAAAAGTAAACTTTAAAATCTTTAAATAAAAGATCAATCAGCTGTCATAGTTATTTATTCTACCTACTTTAACCACACACAAAAAGCATCTTTCAGAAATTCTCGACACTAAATTATTATAAAATAAGTTTGAATGGCAAATTGCTGGTGCGATTAAAAAGTCGAATAGTTGAAGATTGATTACAGCCGTTTGTTAGAGGTGGAAAGTACTCTCTTCGACCTATGACAGTACTATATACAAGTATGTTAAATGTACGAAACGTGGCGTCGTGAATTTCAAATAAACAAGATAAACAGACGACGCGGCACATAATTTCACCTAACCCAACGATATTTTAGGTGCCTTATTTATACGCAAATATGGAGTTCAAAGCAACGATTCATTATTCATTACGTGTTTATAAAATATTCAAACGCACGAGTTAGGATGTAATTGCAATTATATCCACATTTTTATAAGCTTTAAATCCTTTTACTTAGGCTAAGTGTTTCGTAATCTTGCTTGCGATAGTGGATTATAGAAATAATACAACATTTTATAAACAAGTACACGGGTACGCTATCTATGATATTTTTTATCAAGTATTAATATTAGTAAATTATCGATGAAATCATAGACAAGTAATAAGAATGGAATTCGATAAAGATCGATTAATTGACGAAAGCCTGTTTCAGATAACTGTTATCATCAATAACTTGTCATGTTGAAAATATCCTACGTCATAAACAATAATCTATACTAATGTTATAGAGGAAAGTTTTTTTTGTTCGTTTGTTTGTACCCAAAAATCATCGAATCTCCAGGACCGATCTTTATAAAAACCGGTGTGAAGATGGTTCAATACCCCAGGAATAATATAGGCTATCACGAACCACGCGGGCGCAGCCTCAAACGGAAGCTAGTTTAAACTAGTGTTAATTTTGTACCCTTATATTTTTTTTTTTTATTATACTACGCCCACAGCGAACGAACGTGTAGTCCACCTGATGGTAAGCGGAGTATAGCCCATGGACATCAACAATCCACAAAAGCAGATTGTAGATGCGTCGCTGCAGCTGAGGACTACGGTGTTATGCCTCATGTGCCAGTAATTTCAGGGCCTGATCTCACCACCAAACCGGAACACAGTAATGCAAGCACTACTATTTGGCGGCAGGTTAAAGGTGAGATGGTGGTGCTGCCGCCCTCGAGCTCATTCACAAGAGCTCTACCACCAGTAATACAATTTTGAAGTGTTTTTAATCTCTTAATTTTCTTTTGCGTACGGTAGTAACAGTGGCTTATTAAGTAAGATTTCAGTTATAAGTATAGTTTCAGAATGTTTTAGATCCATCATCATAATAATACATGCATTTTTTTGTAAATCACTAATTCAATACAAAAAATCTGAATTTGGGACATAATTTTCTGAAATGAGGTTAACGTCTAAAATGTTGATACGTAAAAGCCATTGTTATTTTGCCGCGGTCACAACAAACAAAAATTCATCAGTGTAGTTTCACAGTTACGTTTTAAGTAGGTGTAGCAGTACGTGGCGGCAAGGACCCACGATAAAACACGCCGGCGAGTCAAAGCAAGATTGTCTAGTCAAGCGAGCAAACCTCTAATTAAACTATGCTTATCTAATTTTGAGCGGAGTATGATTAAAAAGCCGGTCGTAAGTAAGCAGTACTAGTGCGCTTAGCTTTTCCACGTAAGGAAAATGCGTAATTTTCGTGAAACTTTAATTAAAAACGTAAAAGTTTATATAGATGTTTTATTGTTACCAAATAAAAATTAGTTACTTCCTTTATTAAAAATTATACATCTATACTTGAAATAAGACTGTAGAGGGTCCATTTCTGTACATGGGAGATTTTTTTTTATTGGGGTTCATTCTACAGTCGATACTTATGCAAAAAATTAAAAAAAAAATGAATTAATGATCTTAAACATTTTTACCGCCGAAAGTACATAACGGATTCGAATTAAACTCGGCAAAGGTGTAGTCCTTACAATGTTTAAACATCTTAGCTTCCGATACACACTTTCATTCCAAAATTAAACACGCGGGCGAAATTGCGGGCAAAAGTTAGTTTGTTATTTTTAATACGCTAATCTTGGGCAGTATTGGTCGGATAGGCGTAATTATTTTTTTGTTGGATAGCTCATTTGTTGACAAGGGTTACAAGTTATAAATATTACGCTACCAAAATGCTAAAACACGCAAAGGAAGCGGAGCAGTAGGTAATCTTTATCGTGGGTAAAAAGAAGTAGCTAGCATAAAATAACATAACATCACGCCTATATTATGCAGAAAGGTATGGCAGAGGTGTTTAACACCCACATTTCATCTGTTAGGTTTAGGATTCCGTTTTTACACTTTGGGTACGGAACCCTAAAACATATAAAATTATAGAAAAACAGTCGACCACCAGCATCAAGTAGGTACAGAGACCAAGCTACCGGTGGGTAGGACTCCAGTTCCATATAAAGATATATTGCGAAAAAAATATCGCCTCTAAAGCATCGACTGCATCGCAACCAAAAGTTTATACCAAAACAGTACATATTATACAGTCCTAAAGCTAAATGCGGTTATTTTCGGGCTTATCTTCGAGACAAACGTTACCCATACAAGGTAGATGGTAGAGGTGAACCTTTTGGCATTCAGTTGACATTGCATGGTGAATTGGTGAGCCAAGGCCCCGCGTCGAGATTAAACCGAAGAGAACCGCTACAAGCTACAACGTAAATATTTGAACTTTGGCCAATATGTGTAATATTCAACTTTGTTTATTTGCACACAAAATTGCATATTGAAAATTTGGCGTCCATATGTTTTGTATTTTATGGATATTGGGTTTGACTGCAATATAAATGTTCTTGATTTTATTATAGCATTATTATTGGTGATCAAATTAAGCACATTATGTGCATATTGTTATATCTCATGCTCATAATATAAACTATTTTTCAGGTAATTTGTAAATATAAAGAGCAATATTTTTTTTTATTTACTCATAATACGGCAAGATTGAGCAATTATACTTCTACAACAGTGTTGTAGGACAATGAAGTGTGGAAGGCATAAATCGTAGTACTAGAATGTAATGTAACTTATATCGGAATCATCGTCAATAAGGGTCAACATCTGCTATCAACTTGCGCCTTTTGCACATACTCACTTACGTATCACACTGAGGGCCTATTTCATCAATATTTTATGAAGTTTTAGATTGTGAACCGCCTGATAATTCTACACAAATTTAACATCTTATATGATATAAAAGTTCTCAATAGGTTTATCAAGAACTATCATGTGTCGTATAGTTATAATCCAGTAAGTATAAATACTCACAAATAAAATGAGTCAGCATAAAATAAGCCAAGACACATGGAATCCGTACCGTAACTCGAGCTAAACAAGTATCTATCGGAGGAACATAAACTTTACGACGCTCAACGTTCAGGCTCGTAAAATCATGAGATCACATAAAATGTAAGTTAAGTTATTTTAATAAATAATGCGGTGATACTATCTACTAAGTAATTCATTGCAGTTCTGAGAAAGTAACTTGCATTTTTTGCTTCAGCTGAGAGGTTCTAAAGAGATCGATCCAAGTAAGTTCCGAAAAAGTATAATTTTATTTTTTATTTATTTGTATGCTATACAAGTAAGATAGCAAATGTGCAGTGCTAAATTTAATGTTAACCTAACACCTGTGAAAACCACATTTTAACAAATAAAGATTTTGATTTGATTTGAAAGAAAGATGACTGGTATAATTAACCTAACTTCGTGTAAGCCCTATGAAAGCTGCAGGCCATAAGTAAATCCTTTATCGTAACATTGTCATAGGAATCACAGCCCGGACCATAATATTAGATGTATTATGTCACTGTTTCGCAACTTTTAGTCAAGCAAATCTTCACGTTTTTAAGTACACAGTTCTTCTCATTAAAATTCATAAAGGAATTGTACTATAATAGAAATGAAAGAGAAAAGTTGAGCTAGAGATAGAACTTTGTCGAAAGTATGATAGTTTCCAGGTTGAGATAAGTGCAGCACGTGGATCGCTTTATCCGAGCTGAGAAGGCATGAGACTCAGAGAGGACGTGACCAGACTACCAATGAGGACGCCTACAGACCATATTGAGACGTAAATCTTCTTATTTTTAATCTACTGGCATGCCACAAAATATATCTGCTTTCGGTTTAAACGTATTGGACTCGGTTACACAGACGTCCAATTTATCGGCTCGCCGACTAAAATAGATATCCTAAATTGAATGAATTCTCAAGAAGAATTTGAAATATACTGTGATTTATCTAGTTTTTAGTCAGATTATCTAGCTTTGATCAGCTCTATTGATTGTGGAAAAATAACTTGTAACTAGTCACGTTTGACACAAAGGAATTGAATACAGGAAGGTGTATTATTTTCAAGATACTATTCAACTCCCTTACATGAAATAGAAGGATATACTATATAAGGATATACATGCCGGCCGCTACTAACCTGGATATTTTAATTTAAGAGAAGGTTAAAAGCATTCTAGGAAGTCAGAAAGGCTTTCCTCACCAAAAAGCAGGTTCCCTAACAACAAGGTAAAAGTACGTAACATCATAATTTCCTGTTAAAAGCCACCCGAAAAGGAGCTTCGAAAAAGGGATGATAAAGTAAAAGCCTCATCTTTGTACGAACAAAAAGGCTTATTGTATTCTGTAAGCCAATTTTACACGCGAGGTCTTATAAGCTTGAGATCAATTTTACTGACGGGACGTTTAAAAATATTATATTTTTAGCAGAAGCGAGAAAAGTTACATTGGCTGGTGTTAATTGAGGATATACAGAGCTTACCGTTCCGGTTTTAATTAAAAACAAACGCTGAGAGACGACGACATAACACGGGATGGAAATGCGCCATTGTAATAATGAAATATGTTCGGTATTATAATAGAGAAATAATTCGCGTTGTACACAAAATGTACTTACATGTATGCTATAGAAAACGGTCGGTGTAACCCGTTGCCTTAACGTATAGCCAAAAGGTTAAAAATATGCAAGTTAATGTACTTACATTACATTATTATTTTGCGTAACATGTTAGCTGTACGTAGGGTACGTACAAATAGGTACGCTTTGCACTAAATCCGAATCACCTCTAAATGTTTTACTAGTATCAAGTTGGCATCATTAGCTGAATCTTGATGCAAAACGTAAAGTAACACGTATTTAGTATTTACAAAACCATTTATGTTTTCACTTTAGTCTTAAAATTCAGTTAAGTTCGTTTTCACTTAAAGACGTACTTATACAACATTTCTACAAAGGAACGCTTTTAAAAGTATACAAAAGAATCTTGGGGAGAAATAAGGTAGTATCTGAAGCTACGTGTTCAAAATTTGAGAACAAAGCATGTTTTAAAATTCTCTTTAATGTTTGTGAAACAATAATAAGTTCAAAAGAAAAGATAGAAACAAAATTTATGAGAAACAGCGGAGGAGCAATACAATGGACAATTTTAAACTTTCGCGATTTGTACACATAATTACTTTGTAGTAGCATTAACGGTCGAAGTTATACATGAATGCATGAAGGGATTTTGCCGAGACTTATTAGGTTCCTAGACACATTTACACAGAACAACGTTAAATCCTTGTTACTTCATAAACAACAATCGTGATTCATTAGTGTAGGCGGCTCTTTTGAATATAGTGCCATGACACAACTTTCCTACGAACGTACTACAATGACGTCAGTTGTGTTAAAGCGTACCCTGTCAGGCTCTAATGGAGTTATTTTTATAACTTTATAGTAGTACTCCATACATTTAATCCTCGGCCTTCCATTGTGTGATAACGTCACGCGATAAAGTCTAGCGTTAATTTTCACTGCGATATTTAAGAGCCCTATTACATTTTTACGTTGCGCCAAATTAGGTGTTTTTCTGCGACCGCGCGGCAAGTTACGACACTCGATGCACATGTTGCGTGAACAGTGACTAAATAATCTTGATCCGCTGTAGTATGATTTCCTATGGCACTTCCACGGTAAACGAATCGTAAAGTATGCTTTGTTGTTAGAATAAAAAGTATTTTTTCAGTTTACCAGTTTAGTAGTTTGCAGAATTGGCTCCTTATCAATAACAGGTATATCAGTTTTACAACATTTAGTCAATTGAAACACATTAAAATTATTTTATTTCGTATATTTTTGATAACATTATGAAACTTAATATAAAGTAAATATGAACATTATGCTAAAGTAGGTGTGATCCACAAAAATAAATACATATATTATAATATGTCGATAAGTGTCGTTTACTATAGTGACTTGATGACAATTTTTCGCTATGCGCATCAATTGCAACCAACTGATTCATGAAGAAACGAAAATCAATTAAGCGTCTTCCTTGAATATCTATATTATCCTGTGAACAAGGCAAAATAAAGCATTAGCATTACCCATCAAAGAGATATAAGTAAATTGTGTAGCGTAAGACAAAGATTAGTTATAATAGGGATTTCCTAAGTCTTAAGCAACTAGTTAGCGTACATACCTTTTCATCATTACGGTTAACAGATATTTCTTCTTTATCTATTTCTTCAATGATTAAACTATCATTAGTCTCGAAGCCTGGATTTTCATTGTCAACACTCTAAAAAATTAAAAAAAAAAACATAATATTAAATAATTTTCCCAAACGAAGCATTACCTAGAAAAAAGATATAAGTACATTGTGTAGCGTAAAACAAAGATCACTTATGGGGATTGCCTAAGTTTTAACAAACTATTTGGTATACAATGTATAATATATATACCTTGTCAGCGTTACAGTTAGCAGATATTTCTTCTATATCTGTTTCTTCAATTATTGAATTATCATTAGTGTCGAAGTCTGCGTATTCACTGTCAAAAGTCTAAAAAATTAAAAAAAGCATGAAATAAATTAAATTTTCAATACGAAGTATTTCATATTAAGAAAAGTTCATTATTTTACCATGTCCTTAGTTTCATTGATGTTGCTAGATGTTGAAGCTTCAAAGTTTTCCAGATTCTGTTTTTTATTATTTCTATAAAAAAATATAAATTATGAATATACAGGGTGGATGCGACATAGCGACATTTATTGAAACCACAGCTTCTATACATGGCCAGTATGCATTTCCATCGGATAAAAAATTCTCTGGCGAAAAAAAAAATTCACGTCTTCCGAACAAATTGCACGATCGCAATGTTCAAATTGTTCGGAGAACGTGTTTTTTTTTTTCGCCAGAGAATTTTTATCCGGTGGAAATTGATACTTACCATGTATAGAAGCTGTGGTTTCAATAAATGTCGCTATGTCGCATCCACCCCGTATAAGTATGTTTTAATAGAAATGGGAAATATGAGCAAATTTCTTATTTTTCTTTCATAAGAACTTTCTCGAACACGCCGAAAAAGTAGGTATTGAGGGGAGC
Source organism: Hypena proboscidalis (assembly GCA_905147285.1). Classification (NCBI taxonomy): domain Eukaryota; kingdom Metazoa; phylum Arthropoda; class Insecta; order Lepidoptera; family Erebidae; genus Hypena; species Hypena proboscidalis. Next base: position 17,730,784 of record LR990130.1, on the reverse strand, counting down.
GGATGTCCTTTCTATTTTTTTTTTCATTAGAACCTTCTAACAATTCATAACAAACACGACCAATTAAATAACGACGAAAAAGAAATTAAATACATACCTTGCTTCTCTAGCTTTGCTCAGGTTTTCGATGTTATGCCTTTTACGTTTCCTTAAGCATTGGTATTTACATTTACCCATATTGACTGTAGCACAACTACAATAAAACGCAATTATCTGTATAATACAAAAGAAGTAAAATAATTGTGCTACTACAACACACAATACCAAAATAATATTATACTCACAATGATCAAGAAATCGCGATCCTACTATGAGATGCTCACACGCACACACACTGACGTAGCGTTTACTTGCCTAGTTACGCACACTAGCGCACGAAATAAACTGACATAGGTCCGACCTCGACAAGCGCTCGTGCGCATCTGATTGCATCGCCCCGGCGCAGTCAAATAAGTACTACTTTTATTTGATTTATTACAAAATAACTATAGCAATTTTAAATAAAACAAAAAATTTATAGGATAAAGCAAAAGTGAAATATTATTTTAGTAAAAACTTTATATTGAAATAATACGAAATACCAGAGATATTCTGACTTGTTTTGAGGTAATTTTGATTAAAACTTGTATCAATTCCAGACCTTTTTTTATACTCATAAAAGGTCAATATTAAAAATATATTTTATAATGATGTTAGTAGAGGATACATTCAATACAAAAAATAATATTTTGATGGGCAGTGTTAGCCAGTTTTTACAAATTAGAGCTCTCAAACAAGGTCTGTTCCCCTCTTTTACTGAATCATACATCAGCAGAATGATGATTACTGCATAATTAAATTAAAAAAATAATATCTGTTGTATTAATGTTTAAGACGAAGAAATGGGCTATCTTTATAATGTAATTTTTTTAAGTAATAAACAGCAAAAAGTATACAATTACGACGGCGAAAACCTTGCACATACGCATTTTTTTGTAATAGGGCTCTTAACAACTGTTCACAAGTTATTATGGCCGTGATTGAGCTGTCGTAATATTCGTAATTAACAAACAAATTGAGTATTATTTGCTAAATTATTATGAATAGTTTTGTAGACTAAAGTTTATGTATTAAGCACATACGAAATGTTCGGTGCGGTATGCAATTTGGGTAATTTCGCAATGTGGCGGTTTTGTGTTGGCTTAATAAATGTGCAATTGCAAGATTGCGCATTCCTGGCCTAGACTCAGTGTTATTAACTTGCTAAGAATTTTATCATGTAGATTGAAATATTCGACAATATAATAATTTTAGTAATCCTGTATTTCGTATCTACTCGTATTATATATTGAAAAGTTTGCCGGCTCCGGTAACGATTTCCAGAATATTTCACGTGTGCATGTTATATTTTTTTGTATCATCAACATAACAATAAAAATCAACATCAACTAAACGGTCAATAGGTTAATCGAGGACATTGATTTTCACGTTTAACCTATTTCAGTAAAGCATTCACTAGTATTTATTGAATCGTTTACCAAGCTATCGTGAAAGGTGAAGGCTGTCTCGTTGGTTCAGCGCCGGCTTGTGAAACGTCCGCCAGTTAATAGAGGGTGGAGAATTGGTGAAACGTGCCGGCTAAAGCTATAAAGCTGATGGCGAAATGACGTCACTAAGAACTTCAGTCGTTTTCACATTATAGTCCAATAAGGATTTTTGTTTCTAGACAAACCAACTTACCTGATGAAGATGATAAAAGCATAGATCGATTTAAAGTCATATCAAATCGGCGCCGTTAAAGTTATCATAATTTTGTACGAAAACGTCAAGTTTAACATCAAAAATACACCTTCACCGGAGTTTGTTCTTAGTCTATAAAAAAGAAGACAGGCCTAAATATCCGTGTCGACTATAGTCAATGAAATAGAAGTGTTAGGGCCAGATTCAAAGGTTTCGGATAGTTCTAATCCAACCCATACAATATAACCTGACCTAATTTAAAAGTGGCATTGAAAAAATAACACAGCTTTCACTTTCATTAATGTTTATCCAACACCTGAGAAATTGGGCTTAGTCTTTTGTTTTTGTCTATTAGAGACAAGATATCTGCGGTAATTACTAAAAGTAGGTACAGATTACTTATCACTTCTGTCGTAGCGTTGTAATACGTTCGTAGGGAAGTTGTCTCATTATGTCATATTCAAAAAAGCCGCCTACACTAATAAATATTGTCTGTTTGTTGTTTATAAAGTTACAATGATTTAATTTCGCTTCGTGGAAAAGTACTAAAAGGAAAGTTTTTAAAGGGAAAGGAAGGCTTTGCGTTATCGTTCTTTTTAGATTAAGTTTGTAGGTAACTGGCTTATCGATTGTTAATTCGTTACATAATTAGTACAAATATATAATTATTGTCCCGTGGTGTTAATAATTTCAGGGTCTAATCTTACCATCTTATCATTATATTTTATGAGTTTTAGTCGATTAAAATATCAAGGAGTCGCAGTGAAAAATAAAATTTATCACCATTATACGGTTTAATTTTATTCATAATATATATTTTAATAACATCATAAAGGTTTTACATCGTGGTCATAATACTCTAGTGACATAATGACTTATTCAGGTAATCATTGTAGAGTAGACATTAGCGGAACACGCGTTTTACGACTTTTAATTATGTTCTACCAGAGTTTTCAATTAAGATAGTAGCATTTTATTGCCGGTGTCCAACAAGGTTCATTATACTACAATTATATCAAGAGTGTGACATCTCATTCACGATCAAGGGTAATGTTAGTTATTATTGTTTTTAAAAATAAGGCTTGCTATCTAGTTACTCATTCTTTTATGAAAGATTAACCTTAAAAACATTATAATTTTTATTTATAACAATATCCAATTAGCTGATAAGTCTATAATTTTATAGTAAAGCAACCCTCAGGAATTATTAGAATATTCTATAAAAAAACTATTAAGTGTTGAAATACAAACTGCCTCGATGGTCTTGTGAGCTGCCTAGCGGTCTAGTGGTTCGATTCGCGGGTCGGGACTGAATAAGTGTTATTTGTGAACTTTACGTCAGGAAATTTCAGCACGGAGTTGACATTGTGCGCGGTGGATGGCGATAGGCTCACCCCCTATCCCATGGGACCTAAACATAATATTATGTGATGTGAGGGTGTATTACACCTCTGCCACAGCCTTCTGGGTAATATAGGCGTGATGTTATGCTATGTTATGTAAATACTTTAGCTAGCGATCTGATATGGGATAGATATGTTGCAAAATTAAATCTATTTCCACTGCATAACAATAAAATCTAATTCAACATTTGCCGACACGCAAATCACAGAAAGACCTTGTAAATTTTAATTACTTAGTCATGGTAAGTGCATTACCATGGTTAGGTAATTAAACTTTCATGATAAAAATATGTGCTGCAATCAAGTCACGACATATGCTTGGCATAACGCAACATTGACCTTGTTGCTTAAGAAAACAGTACTGGTTACGCAGCAACATAGAAAATTATTCTATTTTAATTACACGTAGATCAAGATTTAAAAATATGCTCCAATAGAATAATGTTAAAGTTTGGTATATATCAATATTTTTAAAACCATTTATAGTAGCTGTATACACTTTCTATTAAGACAAGAAGGAAAATTCATCCCGTTTCGGACTAGAATAGAAACCTCTTTCTACTTAAATAAAATAAAGATAATGCGATGAAGTTTGAGCAATTACCCTATTTTAGTGATGGAAAACCGCCGCGCGGAGTTGAAAAGGGTGGGTTATAGTGGATAGCAGCTGATCGGGGAACTCTAAACCCTCTTTGTTGTGCAGTCAAAGAACCCCATTTACTAGACACAGTTAGCAAAGTAAATGTTACCATTATTATAACTAAAATGTAAGATAAAGACAGACCTCCATGACCGTCCAGTGCAGGTACAACCACCTTTATTTGAGTGCCCTCGCACCGTAAACAGAACAACCTCACTTACGACTACATTTGCTATTCATTAGATACTTCCATAGATAGAAAATCGTCTACACTGGCGCACTATAAAAGGTCTGAACCGGCATGCGTTCTACGTACACACATTTTTTACTGCACCTTCGTAAGAGTTACGTAAATAAGTAAATATGGACATTTCTGGGGACGCACTTGTGCGAAAGTGAGCAGAAGTTAACAACATTTATGTTGTAAACATTGTGCGTGAAGAAATTTAATTTGCATATCTTGAAATAATTTCATTATAAAAATTCTTGTATCAGTGGCATGATCGTTAATGACCATAATCTACACCAATAAGATGGCAATCTTAGCAATGAACATTGTGCAAAGGTTGCACGAATAGAGAAATGCCAATTCGTGTCGAATGACGCGTGCGCAGTCGACATCCGACACGCATTGCGAGAGACTAGGAAATAAGTTACGTGCTTCAGTTGATCGGCTGTTTAATATAGCTATAGGAAACAGTCGATCGACTCACGCACATTATACCAGGACATGAAAGTCTAGGAATACATTCAACTGCGAGGCGATAACTTTCCATGTTACACTTACATTAGTTCCAACGTGTCGGGATTGCGAAGGCCGCACGGGAGCAGGTCGCGCGGGTTGAGGAGGCACTTTCAGCTGTCGTCGGTCGAAGGACGAGACGTGATTGCCAGACCATCCCCAACGACCGGGCCCGTTGCTCCCATGTGGCAGAGAATACGACGACTGTGGTCTCAAATGTCGTGTATTCGGACCAGCCAGTATGGGACCGTTTGGTCCTACTTGTGGTACAGGACCTGCAGGTCCTTGAACATAGTGATAATGCGGTGGATTCGAAACTGCCGCCCCCCACATCATACAAAACACTTATCGAGTCACTCACAAACACTGCACGATTTATATATCACCTCATCACTTCGCTATTGGTACTGCACTGACATCAAACGACATTTTGTGCGGTTCACCTGTCCCCTTATCTCTTAAAAGAAGATAATTACAATTAGCCAATCGTTTCACTTCATAAATTTAAACAGTTGATAACGCGCACATTTTCAATCAGCTACCAGTCGGTAGCGAGTGATTCAGGCCACTGTTCGCGATGGAAAGACAGCTTGAAAACATGAACGCCTCGAAAGCAACCGTCACCGGACGCAACCGAGACGCGTGGAGAATTAATTTATGTTTGATGGACAATTGTTTCTTGGACAAAGGTAATGATCAACTAACTGTTATGGTGGCCTTACAAAAGGTACTTGGATATATCATTCGAAATCGGCCACACCAGTAATAACAGGTGATCTAAATAATAAAGGCAGGCTCAAATGTCACTCGACATATCTAGCTGTCATACCGGCCGATGCTGTCAACAGTTCTAGGGCACCATTAAGGTTACTCTGTGACCCTGTCAGCATCAAAGTCAATACTTGTTTTTTTTTTTCAAAGAAATCAGCATCTAGATTGAGTGGCACAGTGAACACAATAAAAACAGAAACAGTCGAAAGGTAAAAGTTCACATCACTGAATAACAACATTCAATGGCAACTTTGATTCCAACGTCACTGCGGTCCTGGTGCACATGAAGTTTCCACACCAACGGCTGTTGGAGAAATCGGTTTCCCGACACAACTAATCCATCATGATGGATGGCGTGTGAGTTTCAACGCATTTGAATGTAGACTGGTTGCGTGCTGCTAGTGGTTGGCGAGCGTTCCACACCGACCGTCCTGGCGATTGCATTATGATTTTTTCGCAAGGGACCGCGGGGGTGAGACGAGTGCGCGGGCGCAAACGGCGCCAGCGGAGCGTGCAGCAGCGGCTGCTACGGCGGCGCAACGCAGCGAAACTCGCGGCCACACTCCATGTACTCACCAGTGCATAAGTATTCACAGCTATTCAATGCTATTGCCATATCATTTGCTCGTCGCCAACAATTTACAAATTATGCAAATGTGCTCGGAACCCGCGATACTATCGCCCCACATACCAGAAAAGTAGAATTAAATTGCTAACATTTCTTTTACAGAAGAGCGAAAGTCGTGATGACATCATTTTCTTTACGTTAACAAAACCACAATCCATCAACATCACAAAATTAGACGTGGTATTGCAGAAAAATAAAAAAATGTCTTTTTGTTTCGAGCTGTACAGTTTATTACTGGCAGGCATAAAAGTGAATAATTGTTGCTTTACTATCTCATCTTCACAACAGTTGGCAAACACGACACAAAAAACACTGGAATAGCTATAGGCGATCCGTCAAACTCGCGTTCCAGTTAGCGAGCGCGAAAGTCAGCAAGACAAAGGCGTTACAAAACTTTCGTTGGGATGGAGCACCGAGTGTCTGAATTTGGACGTACAATAGGAGACATTAGTATTCAGTGTGAGGACGGTCGAGCATGGCATCGGGTGGACTGTCGCGAGGAGTCAGCGGCCGCGCAGCCGTGCGTTGAATACGGACCACTCTCAACTAGAAGGAATGCCATGCGTTTACGGCAGCGCTACGCATCGCCATAAACGTTCGACATTAGGCAATGCGGCCCACATACATTATTTGGTGTACGGTCCGTTAGAGCCTTTTGTAGGTCCTGCGATGGTTTTCATGACATGTTTTTAGTGACGATTCAAAAAGCATGTTTATGTAGAGCGTCTCAATATTCAACTCTGTTGCTATGAGCTTTTTTGAGTGTGGACATTTGAATATTGATTCGTAACGAAATATTCTTTAGATCAGTACACACATGCAGAAAGCAGCAGTACAGCTCAACAGGTGTTTGAGCTGCGTAGGTAGCATATAAGAATTCACCAAGGCCGCGTTTTGATTTGACAGGCAACATGTTACAAATATGAATGGCTGCGAGAGCGCCAAATGCATGTCGCGGTCATAGTTATAATACGTGGCTTGATTAATTACCGGCTTTAGACTGCGATTTAAGCGCAATATGATGCATCAAGTGTATAAGGCATCTAATCTATTTTATACCACGTATGCCATCAATCATCCATTGTTGGACTGTACAACTACAGTCAACATAAAAAGACGTTTATATAGTGCGTTGTGATACTGAAGGGCTGTAATATATATATATACTATAATAATACAGATAGATTATGATATCTTCCTGTGCCTGTGGCCATAATAAGTGAGCTTGAGCTTATCACTGAATCAAAACACCAAATGGCTATGGTTATGGGCAAAAATGGTGCTGCCTCACTACTCGTAACATCTCTAATCACTGTCGAAATGACTTCAATCACACGGATCACGCCAAGACACAACAGCTTCTGATGACGAATCCACTGATTAACTTGTAGAATATAAATCACGAAAACATTACCACTTTTAACAGTAGTTTGTTGTCATTTAAAACGGTGATTGTTAAAAAAACAAAGGCATCCAACCGACAGGCGGCGGTGCCTACGCGTGACTAAAATCAACGAACCGACATCCACATGTATAAAGAACGGGGATAATACCACCTAGAAACAATGATTACTTGCTGAACAAAACAATATTTTGATTAAACCAGGGCCGAGATTAAAAGAAGTTAATAAAAATTAAAATTGTGCGACACGAATGAAAATGCGGCCCCTTTAATTAAAAAAACACATGTTCTTTTGAAATTCATTTTTTTTATGATGAAACCGTTTAAGCTCCAAGAATTATTCGCGAGAACCATAGTTTGATCAAAACTTCACATTTAAGTAGTCCATCGGTTAGGCGAGCTAACAACTGACTTTATAGCACTATTCGTTTTTGTTAGTATTGAAAAAAGTTAGCTTATTTAACAAACTAGTAGTGTTCTAGATGAGATAAAACTCGATATGTTTCACTAAAATTGAGATTGATACTAGTAGTAAAAATTGAATGAAATCATCTTGAATCTGTATATCAGTTAGCTTCAGACCAAGCAAGGCGGACGATAAGAATGTTATCGTGATACAGCGCACATTCCTGATTCTATGTGCTGTAAAGATATATTGATAAGAGGCTTTATAAAAAAACAATACATGTGTGAATAACTAGGAAATAACACTTAAAAGATTTCCATTAAAAGCCTGTTTTTGATTAGACGGACTCAAGTTGAGCAGAACTCAAATATTAAACGGTACGTAATGTTCTCAACTGAATTGTACCAAGAAACAGATTGTTTAGACTAGTACGTGCCAGTAAATTCTATACACTGCGTAAACGTAACTTATTCAGCCAAAATCAAGGTAGTCTAAACAAAGATGCAATCGTTAGTAGTTTGTACAGTATCGCGAAACTAGAGTTTGCAAACATTGAGCGCATAAATCTCCTAAACGCATTGGTTGTAAAATTTATAGCCGCGATTTAGTTTTCACGGCTATAAACCAGAGCTAAAGCTTCCAGAAGCTGTCTGAGAGAGAATTCATGTAATTGAGGATTTGAAGGATCAGGGGAATAAAGCACAAATGCATATATCTGAAGTTGGTGAGCGCTCTTGATGAGCCAGTCAGTAGAAATAAGCACCACTGTCTTAACAAGAAACTGCCGACAAATAGAGAGGAAACCAACGAGCATTTTGTTTAGATGTGATAGGTTAGACCGTAAAACTACAGTGATGCGGCTACATTGATCAATTCCCAGTAGGTCCAACATCCTTAATTTGCAAACTATGATCGATTCCGAATTGGAGTTTTGAAATCGGCAGCAATATACAAAGGGTGCTATTTAAACAGGCTTCTTTTTAATACCATTATTCGCCCCCAAAAATGTATGTTGCCTTCTAAATTACTAAGTCAGCAACCTTTTTTTTTTTTTTTTTTTTTTTTTTTTATGCGGGGAAATGCATTTACGCATACCACCCCACCCCGGGGTGGGTGAAGTGGTTATGTGGGACTCGCTCGTGCCTGAAGATGTTGGGCGGCACGAGAATACCCACTAAAACCCCGCAGTGCTCCCACTACGCCATGGTGGGAGGGTCGTGGGAAACTGGCTGAGCCTTTACTTCCACAACCCTCCCGGCGTATGCCCGCCTATCTGGCAGGCCCGTCATGCCCCCCATTGTGGGGGACTACAGGAATGGCCGGGAGCACCTGGCCATTCCCGTCCGGCGCTGGTGGCAGCCTGTGTAAGGCAGGCAACGGTGCCCCTGCACCGGTTGCCCGCTGGCCGCCACCTGGGAGGAGTCGGAGGTTATCGTGAAACTGACGTCTCCTCCGACCCCGCCTCCGCCGTCGGAGCGCCGCCGCGTGGGGATCCTCCTCACGCGCGCGCTCCGCCGCCTCCTTCTCCGACATGACGCATTCGCAGAAGGTGGCGACCGCCGACCATGCCTCCTCACTCCCCAGCATAGCGTTGACTACGCCAGAGAGCGAGAGGTCGTCCCCAACCGCCGCCACCAAGGCGAGGCGGGGTTCAGCCCACGATGTGCACACCTCCAAAGTGTGTTGGGCCGTGTCCACCGCCGCCCCGCAGTGGTGGCAGGATGGAGTCTCCTCCCTCCCGATCCGGCACAGGTACGATCCGAAGCATCCATGCCCGGACAGCACCTGCACCAGACGGAAGGAGAGGAATCCTTGGGGCCGGTCAAGCCAGCCCTCCAGGACGGGACCTATCGCGTCCAGCGTCCTGCGACCGAAAATTGCGGAGGCGAGGTCCGCATTCCAGTGGTGGATGATTGCGTCCCTCGCCTCTTCCCGAACCTTTTCCCGCACCACGGGGTCGGGGCGGTGGCCGAGTGCCCTCCGCTCCGCCGTCCAGTCGTACACCCTGGCGAGCACCCATGCCTCGAGCTCCCAAGGAGGGGTGCCGGCCAGAGCGCACGCCGCATCAAAGCCCACCGTTCGGTAGGCTCTCGCCACCCGCTGAGCAATTGCCCGTTGTGGTCTGCGGATGGCGGCGGCGTTCCCCCGATGGTGGAGGGAGTCCGCCCAGATTGGGGCCCCATAAAGGGCCATACTCTTCAGTATGCCGGCGTATAAGCGCCGGCATTAAGTCAGCAACCTAACCTAACCTAACCCGTGGCTGAGTTAGTAATTTTGACGATAAAGTATAAATTTTGAAGCTTCACTTATTATTTCTCATATACAAATACGTATGTACGAGGTATTGCTTCAGGGTAATACAAACATTGCGTTTATGATGTGTTATGTTGCAATCTAGGAACTGTAGTGTCCCAGTTAGCGAATGGTTCACACCTGCCAGTTGCGGTAGTGTGTAGCGAACGCTGTATGGTACAAAACATCCCATTTGCGTCACATCGGAAACGCATTAAGCGAACCGACGACGCCATAAGAGCGCAATATCCGACCGGTACTGCTACAGTACCGGTATTACTGCACAACTTCAAGATCGAGTTTGCAAAAACTCCACATCTGGATTTATCCATTTATACAAGCTGCTACCAGAATAAATGGATGAAGAAGAATATGAGTTAAAGAACTACTTTTACGTTTGCGTAAACAAAGAATTTGTGCAATTCGTACTTGCGCAATCGGCATTTCGTAAAAAATCTTCAACTCATTTATGCTACCTAGTAGCTACTCTAAGATACAGAGCCTTAAGAGTAGGTCTCTTATTTATCATTTTTATGATTGAATAGTGTTGGCCATATTCTCTACGATGTTACGTACACGTGCAAAATGTGAAGTAAAACTGCATTCTGTGTGTTTTATGACAATTAAGCGCACATGCTGACAGACATCGAGATAAGTGTTCTGTTGTTAATTTATTGCAGGTAACATTCAATTAAGTAAATATAAATAATATCATTTTGATAAAAAATACTTAAAAGGTGAAAATAAGACTTTAACCGATAATTGAATCCATAAGCAAATTAAAAACATGTTTCATCCTCATCTCCTGCTGTCAAATGAATAACTATGCCAAGCTTCGTATCTATGCTCTTAAGCATTACGGCGTTCCCTCATGAAAAGACACTTCTGGCTGTGTTTCAGATCAGAGATTTCCGTCATATTATTGCATTGTCACCTGAATTACACAAGTATGCCAATGCCAATGGTCGAAAAATACTATACAATATATGTGACCCACAAACGTACATACACACCCACACTGCAAGCTAAATAAAAGCTTTTAAAATAGATGATAATGGACATTAACAGATGCATCATCAAACATTGGCTTTACGTTTGTGTAAACAAAAATAGAACAACATACTTGAAAACTCGTATAATCTTCAGTGAGAGTACAGTCGTATCTTGCAAGACAACAGTTTAATTGATTTAATAAAAAAAATTAATAAAATTACTTAATGCATTCACTGCCGGTATTCAAATAATCTGTAATATTGCAACAGTCTTTGCATTAAGTTTACTGTCGCTAAAATAAGTAATTTCGACCCAATGATAGAATATCAAAGAAGTAAGGAAATTCCATACCTTAAGTGAATTCCACTTTGATGTCCCGAGTGCTGCTTTAATAAGGCGAAAAAAACTACAATTTACATTTTCTTCTGAAGCCAATGTTTTCATTTTTCATCCCATTTCATTTTACAACTTCATTTATCCGACGGGATTACCAAAATGAACATTTTTCCTCTGTGCAATTTTTGTGAGCAAGACCAAGACCATAGGATTTTTTTTTTAAATATTGTAATCAAGTTATGATGTATTTTTTTACATAGGTTTTTATAGAATTTAATGTTAGTTTGGCATTAGCAGATTAAGTTCACCCCAGATAGAGACATATAAAATGTCACTATTAAAGAGCAAACGCCGTATAAAAAGTCTACCTACAGGTACTTGTTTTGAATATGTTCAGGAACACATATTATATAACAACAATGGGGTGTGAACGACGACGTGCGATGTTTTCAGTTTATGTGCCCCGCCGGTACATTAACACTGGAATAGTGTCAGTGTTTATTAGCGTTTTATAGTCCAGTCAACGCTCTGCTCGAAATTGTTACTGCTTTATTAACTACGGTCCAGTTCAATGTGTGTGAAAAAACAAAGGATTTGGCCATTTGGGTCGGTTTATATTTTCTGCCTTTCCACTGTGATCGCACAATATTACCAAGCAAACAAGATACAAATTCAAAAGTTGCAGACGTAGTGTTTTCCAGACAGATAACAAAGAGCTGATCAGTGAAAGGATAAGTTATTGAACTGTATAGACGATAAGCCAACGACCTTGCTATAAGTATTATATGTATGGAATATTTCTTGAAAATCAAGCAATAATTCAAGTCACGTCCTAGCTGAACTGACGATAAAGCTGACTAATAAAAAGTCGATGTATCATTCCAGCAGATACAAATACAATAAAAATCTTATGTTGTTGAAAAATGCATCCCAATAAAGGTCCTACCGATTGCCGGCGTCTAGTTGGAGAGCACTCGATTATTCAATGTATAACCGTGTGTGGAGCGAATGCTACGCCGGCAATGGGCCGAAGAGAGCTATTTCCTCATGGCACTGAGTGGAAAAAGAATATCGACACTAGAAAAGTACGTGCCGCGGCACCGGCACCGCTATATGTTAGAATACTTTTGAACAAACTAAAAGAAGTTACGTGAAAAACAATTTTAGAACGTCGGCCGGCAACGGATTACTTTCAAAGCGCTAACTTACGCTACTCTACAGCATGTTCATGAACTAAAAGTTCAGACTTTACGTGCGCCATAGGATCTAAGTTTTGCGAACGTATAGGATGCACTTTTATGTCTGTACGTGAAGATGCATATTGAAATTTAAGTAGACGAGTGTTTTGATTTAGATATGCCGCCTAATTTCTTAAATGGTGGTCATGGCTAGCAGTCATTGACGATAATGTTAAGCAATTTTATTTAGCAAGCTGTAACACGAACCGATCTTATAATTTAGTCAGATTTCTGTGAATTGAACTTACCTATACATTTCATTTTTAAACGACATTCTGCTTATCAGATTTTTACTTGATAAGTTATGGTAAGTAAAGCGAAATAGGTATTTCCTCTTGAGTTGCGATGGGAAAACATCACGTTTTCATAGTAAAATATTATGCGTTTGCAATGAAACCCGACGCTTGTTACATGCGTGTGTGCGTGCATTGTGTACATGCTGGCTCACACATATTACATGTATGAAACAATATAGTGTTTATTGTGTTGTCTAGCCCGGCTGTAATTCTATTTCCACTGGGTACCGTTAGAAAAGTTTGTGGTTACAAATATGTATGTCACTTTATTATCGAGGAACACGAAGATGGTCTGACATTCCAGAAACTCGAATGTTGTAGCAAATTACTGTTCTTTTCTGAACGTCGAAAAAACAATCTAAAACATTCGGAGAGCAAATACTTTATTCTCAGAAATAGTTCATTGAGTTTTTTAAAAATAAACGCGTTGCTAACAAAGTTTGTAACAAATGGTTACAAAGTTTATCAATTTCATCTTCTCACATTTATTTAAGTCCGAGGTCACCTTAAATGTAACACTACTATGTAAGGCTTTGGTTTCATTTATTATTGAAAGGCCGTCTTCATCGTGTCGAGATACTCGAGATGTAGGTGCTGATAGAAGTAAACGTCGCTTGAATTGTGAATTGTTACGTGTAGTTGTATAGAGAGGACAATAGCAAATGAATCCAGGATGAACGTGGTAACTAGATAGACCATTCTTATAAATGTTTGAACGCCTCACAATCACAATAGACATACAATTATGGGCAAACTTCTTGAGCATTAGGTGACGTGGTAGGGGAAAGTTTGCGCATCGTACACTTACGAGCAAAATATTGCTATAAATATGATTAGTTACGTCGAGTTTTTAGAATTACCTATTTTATTTATTACAATTACTGTTTATTTCGGGATATTGTATTATGTATAGACAATTGTATTTGTGTGAGTGCAGTGGCAGGCAATAGCCAAAATATAAACAATAGCTGACATGTGCAACATTTTGTATGTCGTCATTATGTCGTGCATTGTTTTGTCAAATTTCTTATAACTTAAACAATAGTTAAATCGAAAACAATGCTTGTGGGTATGTTTTGTTAAACTTCTTACGATTTAAAACAATAGTTAACTCGGTTTTTAATATTGGCAAAATCGCCGACAATATTCAGTGATAAAATCCGCTTTTAACTCAACAAATAACAACAACAACTAACGATTTATAACAGAGCACAAAAGTGAGTACTTCACTGCACGCACGTGTATTCGGGAGAGAGCGGAACGAAGACGCGGTGCGCGGGGCAAGGGTCGACTGATCAACCAATCACGCGCAGGTACGCCCCCTGCGCCTCAGCCTCGTAACCAAAGAGACCCAAAATTCGTTTCTGCGCATTCAAGGTCGTTTGCTCAAGATGTTTGCCCCGATTTATAATAATTAGCTTGTCTGTGCTGAGATTGACCGCCCCGACCGAAATTCAATCTAGAGGACATTATTAATCCATATTCATACTCAAGGCCTGATTCCAGCTAAAGCTATTTTAGCTTACTTTATTTTCATCCGATATTGATTGGGTTCAGAGCTCGTATGAGGCTAAATATACAGGGTTATTTGTAATTCGACGTTTTCCATGCAGGGTGATATGATATGGTCTAAATGCAATATCTATCAAGCAGTGCTATCTGAGCCTATAAATGTTCTGCCGATATTCAGTAGTTTATGAGTTATTTATAATTTGAGGTTTTTGGTTCCCAGATTCAGCTTTTAAAAATATATTGAAAGTGATGTGAGCAGCAAATGTATTTACGACACTAATGAAACAAAATATTTTTTTGAGATAATTCTGATTATAGAAAACGTGGCATAGGTAAAATTATATACAGGTACAAATTATAAGAACAATGTCCTCATTTTATAAGCTTTTTAAAAAGATATTATTGTTGGTACTTTTGCATGGAAGAAAGAAAAGTTAAGTTGTAGCGATTAGCCGAATAAAATGATCAACGAGGTAAATATTACGAGCTTATCAGTTTGCTCAGTCTAAGATAATTATAAAATCCCAATATTGACGCGGATACTCGTCTAAACGTACAACGTAAATCATTGTACGAAGCAGTGCTATCGTGCACTAATAAACACTTTAGTGACCGTTTTTCACTTGATAACATTAATGTAAACGACTTAATTAAGCTGGAACGTCGTCGAGCAACGCAACGTGATTATGCAGAGCAGCTACTACGACGTAGCATCATCAGTTTCATTATAGATATAGCCAAACGTCATTCATGTCAACTCTCGCTCATTTCACATGCTGCCGCGATTGGAACTTGCTAATGGAAGAGCATCAATGTCACCTGAATGATAAAATATTAAGTTTCTACGTCTTATATCGTGATAATAGATAGTAACTTCCGCCCACGTGATATATTGAAAGCAAGATCTATAAAAAGATATCTCTTAAATTTGTTGACTATGTGTCATTCCAATCATGGGTATTATGATAAACACTTATTTTCACACAATAACATTAGTATAGTAGAAGAAATTATTAGTATTTACATTGACCTGTATGAAATAAATAAATAAATAAATAAATAAATTACTACTTAGTTACATATTTAAAATGCCTTGGCTTTGAGATCCCATTAATATCTTTCTGTTACAATAAAAACTGCGCGTAAGTTTAATATGCTATCAACAAATTTTTTTTTTCCGTAGAGCTAGTACTATTATTGTATACTAAGTTGAATGGAAGTAATTTTGGAAAGTGCCACTCTTCTGGCCCGAGCGACCACGTAACATTTATTCATTCATGATTTATTTCACAATTTAACTGTAGGTGAATTACCTAGATAAATGCAAATGAATCTATGCTTAAGAAAGTATACCTTGAAATTTTAGACCTCGACTTCCTATGAGCTTTCGCCGCCATTTTGGAAAAGTAGTTGGAAATCAAAATGTTACGTATTTTTTTCGTTCTTCTCCTTTTTAGTGATTCGTATTACTTAATACATTATTTGATTTTTAAATTCAGTTATTTGTGATGTTTATAATTTACAAGAATTGGTATTTCGCTGATCATTAACTTGTTTCCATGACATTTATTTAAACTTTTGATCCAAGTTAACTGGAAAAAAGTGCAAACTTGGATCTCTTAATTTTCCACTTTTTGTTTTTAGCTTAATGACTAGAAGCACATAATACTAAAAATAGCAACACTACACGTTACGAGCTTATAAAATAAATTTGAGAAATTTCACTTTGAAGTCACTCCTTTAAGTATTTAGTTATCTCCTCAGAAAAATATTTAAAAATTGCAAATTAAAATATTCTTTTATCACACAAATGGCAGCTTTGTGTGTCAAATGGATTGTTTACACAAACTCTTCATAAATTACCGATTATGGACGGTTTGGAGTATCGTTATTACAATATTCCTTCAAGGCCAAGCTGCCAGTGTAAGTACACGACGTACGTCTCACTAGAGCGTAATTAGCATGACTTTACAGGCGTATTGTGAATACGTAATGTAGTGTAGTGTCAGATGCACGCCTACGCCAAATGTTGTTATGATGAAATACTTAGCACTCCCGAGAGAATTACCAACGGCAGTATAGTTTGCGTCAACTAAATGTTTCACTTCATCGATATAAATTCTCTTAGCACCAATGTATTTCCTAAACACATTAATTTTTATTGGAAAATCATCTTCTAGCAACAGCAGTAAAAGATGAAAGCTATACACTAATGCCAAACTTAACGCTCTTTAGAATCTTAAAACGACAATAAAAATGGAAGATTTAAAGGAGTCAGACACGGAATCGCAGATGACACCAATTCCTTTCTCATAAAATTAATCTAATATTTTGAGCATTTCTTCGGTATGCGGATTATTTTTGTTATGTTGGCGCTTTTAGCGGTAATATAACGGCAATGAAAATACATGCCCGTCCGTGGCTTGTATGTAAATGAGTACGGTGATCGGTATAAAAAAAAATTACACGTAGGTGCTAAATAATGAAATAATTATTATTAATCCTGCCTCTCTTACGATGCCTAGAAATCAATTGCTACTTGGGCCACAACCGGACGTCTCCATTGCCCCTCATTTTGCAATTACATAATATGTAATTGTCCGCTTATACGTAAATAATGTTTTTATTTAAAACTCTGTAAAGGAAATCTACTACAAATAGAGTCTGCTCATTTTTAGAACGATAAATCAAGATCTTTTCAAAATTCAAAATTCAAAATCCTTTATTTGTAGATCATAGGTATACAGATATTCTCTTAAATGATTATAACATATTGATCGCTATGTCTGGCCATCATTGGCGTACAAATATAACATAATATATAGTAGTAGAAGTTAGTACAGCAATATTAGTATAATTTACAATTGATAGCTATTTATCAGTTAGATATTTATTCACAGTATAATAAGCTTTTGTGCATAATAATGTTAATAGATCGTTTTTTAAAATCAATTGTCAATCTGTGCAAAGATTAAACGTGATGACTTAGACTTAAGCTGATCTTGAATGGTAAGTGGCAAGCACTGCTCGTATACTCTAGATAGGCACAACACGGGCTGTTATCCGGTGTAACAACTGAGAAACGTGATATCATCTCCTTTTGTGTCAGTGAATAAAAAAAATCTGACCAAGAAACCGAAACACGGTTAGCAAATATTTATATTTTCTACTATATAAGGTAGCTGCCTTATCTGTCTCATTGGTCTAGTGGTAAGCATATGCGCCTCTCACCGCTTCGATTGCCGGGTTAGGTAAAGTAATATTTGTAAACTTTTTGTCGGTAAATTCACAATAGCAACACGAAGTTGGAATGGTGCCCGGTGGATGGTGATAGGCTCACCCCCTATCCCATGGGATCTAAACATAACAGGTGAAATGTGGTTGTTGTACACCTCCGCCACACCCTTCTGGGTACATAGGCGTGATGTTATGTTATAAGGCAGCAGATTATAGGAAGGCAATGAAGCTTACTCCTTTGTTTGTAGAATCTTCTCTCCTCCAAAATCGAAAAAGAATGAGATTTAAAAGTGCATGGTTTTAAAATTTCTAATATTAAGTTATTAATTAATATTTAAAGATGTTGTCGACTACTGGATAATTGGTCTCATCGATTCCAAATACCAAAGTTGATTGGCTAATCGGATGGCATATGGAACCGTTGAGTATTTACATAACGTGCAACGTGGAGGCCCGGGCCCGTCCAAACCTGACTTATAACGGATCCGACCTCCAAGCGTCGTGTGCCACTTGCTTACATTTTGTACAACCAAACGTTTTGAAGATTGACAAATTAAGACTCGAGTTGGTGGTTTTTTATGACGTATTCAATAAAACTGACGTGTTATTGTAAAAGTGCAGATTGCAGATCTGGTGCATAGCTACAAGTGCTACAACTAATCTGAACACATCATTTTAGAACTATTTGGCAGCATGATGAAGTTGAGACGGTGGTCCTCGAACATGTATCAGAACTCTATCATCATTAATTTGAATGATTTGTCATCGTATGGCCATGCTCGGCTTGTATGACGACAATGTACACAAAAGCGCACTTGAAAGTGTTTATACCGAGCGGTTTGAAGTGCTTACTTAGTGAAGTATTTATTAGTAACCAGTACGGTGACTAATAACAATTTAACTGCAGTATTGTTGTAAATTACAAGTCGTAATTACTATAGGTATTGATCAAACGTGGTACTAACGACTTCTTATAAAACCAGTATGTCGTCGCCATTAATTAATTTCCTTTAGTTCCAGCGATAGAGGTGTTACATACGATTTAATATGGATATATTATTATTCCTTTGTTCTGACATAGAAATCTTTGCCCTTACAAGTTCGCAGTCAAAAAATAATTTGAGAGAGGCGCTTAGTGCATCACGTACCTAGTATGTGATATACTAATAAAAACATCAAAGTATCCACTTCGTATTCAAATCTTCCAGACGATAGGTATTCACAAGAAAATAGAGTGCGCATGCTTCGAGAATACATTATCATTTAATAGCAAAACCTACTTACAGTGCAAGTCGATGGCCTGAAGGAAATTCTAATCGAAATAGAAAACCCGTCCTAATAAATGAAACGGGTGAAAAAGTACAATCTTGCGAAGATGGATGAGCAGGCTCTGCCGACATCTGATCGGCAAGTTCATTAAATATGGTTAGTCACATTAGGCGCTATCAACTATATAGGATAGAAACCTGCTACGAATATGCGGTCTCTTTAATAAGCTTGCTGCTATTGCCAGGTCTACCAAGGACCTAATTGAGTTTTTGAATATATGACATTGCAGGAGCTGACGATCTTTTGGGGGGCGATGAAAGTTATTTTCGGTGGGTGATTGCTATTGCTGATTGTGATGACATAGGAGATGGTAGTGTGATCGGAATTGTTATTCCTTTTCATAGGATCTACAATAATAAACAAAGTTGTCTTGTTCTTGATGTTACGTTGCGATGGAATAAGGAGTGCCCCAGGCGTTTCGTGTATCCCAAGATCATCACGCGCCATTATAAAACTACGCTGGAGAATTTACAAGAACTTATATATATTACTATTTTATAAACGATAAACATAGCAGAAATTACTCTTACGCTTAAGTATAACGATTTAGCTGCCAGACATTATTAATTAAGTGTAGTGTGGCATGTTAATAATCAAAAGCATCGTTTAAAAAAGTCAGTTAATTTAAAATTGATTGGTGGCTCGACTTTCTTTTGATCATATCATCACTATTATAATTACTTAGACAGGTCCATTCCAATAGCTCTAAAATTATACCTGTCCGAACTTAGCTATAATTGGTACTTTTGATTTTACAACGTATTTATTTACGTTTGTAGGTCATTATTCGCCAGGCACCTGTGTCTAGCAATATGCTGAACTGGTTACCAATTTGGTAGTGAGCACGAAATACTATAATTTTAAGTGATATTGACTTTTTATGTGTATAATAAGACTGTTATTTCTTAAATTTTATCAACTGTATCGTTTCTTAGCATTATGTATAATTATTCTTTTTTTGTTGTGTGTATCGTGTACTTCCAAATAAATGTATTTTCTTTCTTCTTTCTTTCTTTCTTAAATTGCATAAGCATTCGCCCGACGAGTAAAACTTTTGTATTGGAAACCAGCAGACTTCGATATGTTTGCTACATGTAGTTACATATCGGGCGGAAAAGTCTACACTAACCATACTGAAAGACACTTTTGGAGCAGTTTTCTTTAAAATATTAGCTTAAATATTGAAACTAAAGCTAGAAAAATAATATTACCAAATAGTTTCTGAACTATTTTCTTGTAAGTGCTTTTCTATCAGCGACCAGGCAAGTTATTATTATTGATGGTTCGCCGTCGAATACCTCGTATGAATATTTAAAGGTTCACGTCGATATTAAAAGCCACCGAGGCAGCCATTCTTTAGACACGTTAGTCAGTTAGAAACAACAATCATGATGAAATTCTTAAGTCATAATAACCCTGACAGTTCCTAAACTAAAATAGTTATTTTATTGTATACCATCACGCCTATACTACCCAGAATGGTGTGGCAGAGGTGTACAACACCCACATTTCACCTGTTATGTTTAGGAACCATGGGATAGGGGGTGTGCCTATCTCCTTCCACCGGGCACAATTTCAACTCCATGCTGCTATTGTGAATTTCCTGGCGGAAAGATCACAAATATCACTTTGCCCGAACCGGGAATGGAACCCGAGACTACGCTAACCACTAGACCATCGAGACAGAATAAAATTGATACCAATTTATGATGTGTAGTGTCAAATTAATTAAATAATAAAGCATAAAATTCGCTATAAACTAGTTATCGCTCAATTTACAGCAACACAGCGTTATTCAAAACGGAAGTTTCATATGAATCGTGAGAAAGATTCAATGCTATTTAATCTATATCAAATAAAATTCTATTCAAATAACTTTACGGTTTGACAAAAAACAGTAAGTTCTTTTTAGACTTACACTTTTCAAATATTATACATTTAACATTATAAATTTTGATTTATAACACATTGCTTACAAAGCACCGGAATCTGGTAACTCAAAAAAAAGCTAGACTGCTTAGATATTTATACGTTTGTGAAATAGAATAGAGAGATTTCTGTAGAACTACAGAAAATATTTTAATTTTATTAATAGCAAGAAAACATGAGATTAATAATATATTGTTATTGTTCCGTTAAATATTACAAATGGTCTAACGTATACATGCCGATGCTTTCCAATTTCGCCCACATTCCTTCACGCGTGTTTATTTTATTAAAGAATCTCGAGCGCGAATAAAAAAACTGAAGTGCAATATTTTAAAATAACTACAATGTTTTAAATGTGAAGTATTGAGGTCAGCAGTCAGGGCAGTCACCACACAGTGTCATCACAACACAATATCTCCATAAATATAGACTGGCTGGCGGCATGTATCTGATGAAATCGCGCACTCAGTTCCGCATAACTGCATTAGATTCTGGGTAATTTAGTTTCTATGACAACACGCGCTGTCTGTGATACTTACATATTTCCGGCATTTAGGAATCTAATTAACGCGGCCAGCATCATTAAGTTAAATGAAAACTGAAAGGATTCAACGTTGCGAAATCATTGTCTCATTCGAGTTTCGTTTTTATGTGAATAAAATAAATAAATATTTAAACATTTTGGGATGGTTTTATTTCTGCAATAATCCACTTTTAAATCTGTAATAAGCGTCCACGATTTTCGTGTCTGATTTCAGAATAAATAATGCAACTGTGTGACAGGGTGAAATGTTAAGTTAAGTGTATGAATTAAACATTGGATGGTAGTACATAGCTCAAGAAGAAGCTTGGCGAGGTGTGTCTAGGTCACACACCATCGTGGTACCATAAGGAGACGCACGGCAGCAAGTAGCACCGCATGGTACGACCACGTTCCTTTCACCTATCGAACTGAGTTCATGCGGATCACGAAACGATCGGTCAAAGGTGAAATACGTTAATATATCAGCTATTTATTAACTATAGGGTGAATATGAAGGCACCAATAACCATAAAATTGTACTATTTCTATTTATTTGTCAATAGGTTGGTAATAAAATAAATTCAGCAGTATTTTTCTATACGTCATGCTTTATCATTGGGGGACTTTACCGTTTCAATCAGCGTTTACAGTAACGAATATAAATATACACGCTAAGCCCATTGAGACGAGGAGACCTTTTAAGTCAGTTAAGTACGTCTTGTGTGTATTTTGACAAAAAAACAGCTTGTTAGCATAGCTTTATACTTAAAAATTTTAATGCTATCTAATCACATCGGGAGGATGCCTGGTGGGTCGGGTAGATGGTTACCTTTGTATGTGAGATAGATATCTACTAGACTCTTTTACGTTTATTTTCGAATTACCATAAAATCGTCTGCTGATGAAGCTCTATTGGGCCTTCAATAGATATTTGGACACCGTAAATACGACAACGATTGCAATCACTATGTAACCTGTTCTATTTCAAAAGGGATATAAAGAGCATATTAAAGAAAATTTTATATGAACTGTCCTATATATATAACTCCATCACCTTTATTCAAATAACTATGTCAACCCTTTGTGTTTATGCCCTAAACTAAACTTGTTATACGTATGCTTCGTTACAGGTGATTAAAATCCTTTGACGACTACTTTAATACCAAAATTAATGTTTCTTAGCTTGATATTATTTCAGTGTAGCTTGCCCACACAGAGGACAAAGCGGTGTCATCCAGAAAAGACAAACAAAGACGGGAATGTCTGACTTAAACAGGTGTTTACAATGTACGACACTAAAATTGTAGTACGTACTTCGCTTTGGAAATTATCCAAGTTGACTTTACATCTCTGGTTAGCTGCGTCTTCGAAAGAATTTAAGCTTCAAGGCAAACAATGTATGCTACGTGAAATGGGATTTTCTTGGTTTATTTTTTGTCCTTTGGGTGGCAGGAGAGACTCTTATGCAAATACTCGTGTTGAAGTTGAAGTGCGGACGCAGGGTCGGAGGGCCCTACAAATTAGATTGTTGATAAGTTTGGGTTGACGACCTGCGCGCACGATTGCCTAACATTTGCCCGATTCGATCACGTCTTGATGACGGCGACATCGATCTATGGTGCAACAATTACTAAATCTTGGTTTTGAAACAAGAATTATGTGGCCTACTCTATTTTACCTGGCTAGTGGGAGTTGAAATCAGTAACTTACATAGAGTGCGCCAATTTATTCGTTGTTTTATATTTTAATGGGAGTATAGGTTTGCTCGCGAATGTCATCATGAGTCCAAGAAGATTACTGAATGATTTAGCAAAAAATCACATTGCCAAATTGGCAACTGGTATCCATGTGTCCCAAAATATGAACTGCAGTAGCTACTTTAACATATAATCTTTACAGATATAACTTGTTTGATTTATTGTTTAGTGTGTATGAATATTTAGAATGTTTAATTCGATAATTACATAAACAATTTAGCTCTATCGTGAGAGTTAGCTAAACAATTACAATACAATGCCAAATTCCCAAATACGGAGAGTTAAATACTTGGAATTTCATTAAGTCAGTGACGCGGCAACACAAACATCCAAGGCGGTCGGGCCACATTCACAAAACGTATTAAAGTTCGGAAACAACAAACTTTGCCTTCGCTTAAACCAACATTTACAATATTAGTACCTTAGTTGAAGAAGCTAGTTCAGAAACCGGACATAAGAATTTAAAATGGGTACTGATTATGAACTTAGTAGAGACGGGTGCAATCGGGGGCCGAATGAGGAAACTATGGCCCATATAGATAACGTCCGCCACACTATGCTAACACCATATTTACCTACCTACTTACCTAACTAGAGCGCATTGTTTCTTCGAAACAAACAATAGGGACTTATTTCTTAAAGTTCATAACAAGTACCTTTAAACGTATAACCTCATAACCTGATATTAATACTTGTAGCACGCTACGTTAAGTAACGTAGCCTATGAAATATTCAAGCGCCTGTTGCCATATGTAATAACTTTTTAATTCGTACCCGCAGCGACCCCATAATCATTCACATGAAACGTAATTTTGTAAAACTTATGAGGAATGTAAGAATTAGGGCAGGCGTATCACAAGGAAGAAATATGAGAAAAAAACTACCTTAATTCCTGCTGGTAATGTAGGTAGAAGCTTAGTCGTAGGTGCTCCTAATGATGCTATGCATACTATTATATTACTTCCGTAAATGAGATCATACATATAGCAAGCTAATATATACTTGATTTATCTTAATACCTATACACATCAACAGACACACTTAACTACTGCGTAAAGGAACTAAGGGAAGATTATAACTAGATGGTATGAAGTAGTAAGAACCGTACAAGCTTATTATAACCTAAGCAGCCTTATAGTTTTAGGAAGTGAGAGCCCTCAAGCCGTGGGTCCGTTTCCGAAAACGTAACAGTGCAGTCTCACGCAGCAGTATCAGTCACCTCCACTACGCACGACGCTCGACATTGAGCACAGAATAACAATCGAACCGTGGGAAACTGTTGCTAAATGAAACGCCTACTACCAATCTGAGTGAGGATGCTTCATCTAAGCTAAATCACAAATATTACACCTGAGGGTAAGAAGCAAATACAGCCCATGAACATCCACAATTCACAGCTTTGCAGTAACTTTACTCCTTTCCTCCTCAAACGTCATCTAAGAACCGGCACACAATGCAGCGCAAATACTACTGCCAGTTCGGCGACGGGATAACGGTAAGACTGCACGTGCTTCAACTCTTATAGTTCTTTAAAAAAAGCTCCACCAGCGAAAAATCTAAAGCTAAATGACTTGACTAAGTTGAAGTTGTAGCCCCCGAGGAATAAGAGAGCACAAAACCCGTCGTGTGAATTCGTAACGGTAGTTGCGTCACGAACGCCGCGGCCGATTCGCTGAGCGCTGACATTTTGGAGCTCAAATTAGAGATGTAACTATTGTGTAAGTTGTGAACGTATAATTTTAAGCACAATGGAAGTATTACAGACCAATGCACCAGGAATTAATAGTTAATGGAGTCTCATACGACATAATAAGTACAAACAGAGTTTTTTAGACTGAAATCAGGTTCGCTGTAGTGCATCAGTATGGTTTGTATGATGCATGCATTGGATAGAGAAGGTAACTGGCAATTACAACATATTATTAAAATATTGCTGCATTGCCACATTTAAGAACTACCAAAAATGCTTAAATGCGTCTTGTGTCAGTAATTTCAGGATATATATTGTCATTCTCATAGAAGTAAATGTTTAAGACAGTAGACTTTCCTCTTACAAGCTTGTGCACAAGAGCTCTACCAACATGCTTAATTTGTAATTTAGACTGGATAAAAAAAATTAACAATCTCTTTGCTTGGTCTGAACATTGAAAGTCAGATGATAAATACATTTTCAGAGACAAAAATTGAATTAATATGAATAATGCAAGTGATTTATTTCTAAATGTAAAATTAGTTTTTACGTAATAGCAATTATGTGTAATTAACAGTAAAAAAATATTAATTAGAAGAAATTAGAAAGATATTTGTGAAGTTAATGTGATGCAATAAGCAAACGAGTTTTGAGACAAAAATTATGATGATTTGATATATTTTTAATAGTAATGCATTTATTCAGATACCTAATAAAATCAACTTGTTAGCTGACTGCACTTTCACAAACCATCAAATATATTATTAACTATGCAATGACAAACACTAATGCCTTAATTCATGTGTATAAAACATAATCTAAAGGAACAATGTTTAAGGAAATACGGTAGTAAATTTTGTGGAAATGCTTATCATCATTCCAGCATAGATAAGCATTTTAGCAATTCAATGATATACTATCTCCGAAATAAAATTAGTGGAATTAGTAAGAACATTCTATGACTGTAATCATTACTTTATTTAAAAATAATTCTATATACATACTTATATTGACAAGTAAATGCATTTTACACCACCACTAAATCGTCGTTGTCAAACCAAAATCTGCTATGTGCAGAAATCATAGTTTTGAGAAATTGACAAAAAAAGGTCTCCTGCATTCAAGGGATTGTAGGTAAGAGGTCGTCAATAAGAGGTCGTAGATCGTCATATAATGGTCATAAGCACATGACAGTTTTTTATATGGTAGGATATAGCAGCGAACTATATGCAGAGGTTTAAAGTAGAAATCTTACAAAAGTGCACATAGCAGATTTTGGTTTGACAACGACGAAATGCAAAAGCTAGTTATTTATTCCACCTATACCACTACATTTATTACTAATAGTAATAATAAAAAGACTTCTTTCATGTTCTAACACCAATAAAACAACTATCACAGCCTTATACTTTCAACTGCTACATTCTTCTTCAATCAGACACATAAAAACAACCATCATTCTGTAAAAATATTAATTTTGTTCCACTGAAAGAAGACCAAGTCTTAGATCTGTCAGTAAAAAGCTTAATAATTTGCACTAGAAAAGACATATAATATTACTAGTGTAATTATAGCAAATTGATCTTACATGACCTAAGAGGATACAAAGACCCTCAAAACATATTTTTATCTATTTCACTCATTCATTCTATTTTCAAAACATATCCATAAAATAATCATTATAAAAAATGTGATTTTGTGCATTGAAATTTCACAAATTCATTAGCGGAGTAAGAATTCACATGTATCTAATACAAGTTCATAGATCAGTGTTGCATTACAGTAGGCTAGGTAAATATAAATTATCATAAATTATAATATATATACCTCAATCAAAACAGCTATTGTACTTCCCTACCATTTTACTTCAATAATGCTTGTTGAAATGGGCAAGTACTTGAAGCGCTTTAAGAATGAGTCATTTACAAGTACCAAGACCTTAAATATTATGTACTCATATTGGCATTTATCTGTACATAACACAAAAGATTACAAAAACTGAATTATCACTTCCTTGCTAATCTTTTAAGTATCTATAAAATATAAGCCTTTGATAGCAGTCTTACACGGACTCTCAAAATAAAATTTTAATATTTTATCTATAGATCACCTATTCCTATGGACTTCAATTTTTTTTTTTCATGATAGCATGTCAGGCAGTAATTTCTTGGACGACTGCTCACTTCCATGCAAGGTTTACAACTTTACAACTTATAAGAAGGTATTGCAGTTACTTTTTTCTTGCAGTTAGGTAACAGATGACAAAGAAAATCGAGAAGCCTTAAATACAATTAAAAAGACACTCACCTCGCTGAAGGCCATAACTCCGGCCGGAGCTCTTTCTCCGTCCGACCTTCTCAATCTACTTTATCACGGTCTATCAAAACAAATAGTTCACGCTTTTGTTTCCCAACATTGGAAACAGTCCCGACATCTAGCATTCCCACGGCACAAATACATCTGAACTAAACTTCACTCACTGCGCAAGAACAAAATTATAATTTTGACTAAAACGAAAACACCTGACCGAATCACAAATCACTGAAAAAACCAACATTCCTCAGGTGGGTTAGATGCACATCTAGCTCAAATATGAACACCTTAACAGTACTCTAAACACTTGAACACTATTTGAACAAATTTTTATAAATGTTTAATTTGCCAGGTCATTACGAAATAAGTTCGAAAAATGACATCCAATGTGTGAATTATCACGGAGAACCATCAAACGGAGATGAACTCGCCATCTTGCTTTCATGTCATAATCAGTGATGCCAACCTTCAGAATCGATTTATTTGTGCAATTTGGCCAACATACCAAACTATAAAATAAAATAAACTTTGTTCGTTGATTTTACTTAATTTTAAACCAGATGCATATTTATAAATTAAGTTATTTATTTATTAATCTAGAAACATATAATTTATTTATTTATTTTTAAACAATTCTAGGGTAACTAAACATACGGCTCACTAGAGCCATCTAGTTTGAATTGACTTAACTACTCTCAATGAACTCCACAAAGTAAGGGCGGTACTTTTTGAACGCTGTGGATAGTTACTAAACTTTTTTGCCTATAATAATATTTAGTATTAGCTAATTAACTTATTACTTATACATAAATTATTTTTAGAAATGGTAGAAATAACTATGTTTGTGATAGCTAAATTAAAGAAATAACCTTTAGCTAGGGATGAGAATATTCTTCACAACTTTCTTGATGGCCGGAAAGCAGAGTCGGTATTGCAACTGCCCAAGTCGCGGGCTCAATTCCCGCACAAAATAAATAAACGTTGTGTGCATAATCTGAATGTTTTCTTGGTCTTGGTATTTCGGTGTTTTCATGTATAATAAGTAGGTAGGAGGTATGTATTTACAAAAGAAAAGTATAATGTTCATTAGTATCAGTTCTGTTATTCTAGTACCTATAGTATCAGCTCTGCTTAATTTTGGTCTAGATGATTGGTGTGAATGTTGTGTAATATTTACATTAAAAAAATATTTTAGTCCGGCTGATAGTAAGTATTGTAACGTATGTACTTTAAAATAATTCAATGAACTTCAGCCCTGTATCGGCTGCCCATTCAAGCACGACAACCCATTTTCAGACAATAAAAAAAGAAAGACTGGGGCATCGGCTGTTCTATGGCGATCGATAACGTTGTTTGTACATGCAAAGCCTGCAGAAAGAGAATTTAATTCAGGTTCATATTTAACAAGACAAAAGTTTTTCATCCTAATAAAAAGTTTTATTGCAGAAATAATATTATTAATATCTAAATGTTATCAATTTAGTTATAACAATTCGGTCAGTAAACTAGCAGTATAAATAAATATAAATAAATAAATATTTCACAACTCACACACAACGCCATCTAGTCCCAAACTAAGCAGAGCTTGTACTATGGGTACTAGAATAACTGATACTAATACATCAAATACATGAATACCTTTCTTTTGTAAATACATACATATTATACATAGAAACACCCAGACTAAGACAAACCCCCATGTTCATGCACACAAAGATTTGTCTTTAGTGGGAATCGAACCCACGACCTCTGCGTCGCAGGCAGGTACACTACCTACTCCGCCATCTAGTCATCCAGTATTGCATGATATAAAGTATATACCTTAAGAAACATAACATAACATCACGCCTATATTATCCAGAAGGGTGTGCCAGAGGTGTACAACACCCACATATCAACTGTTATGTTTAGGTCCCATGGGTATCCACCGGGCACAATTCCAACTTCATGCTGCTAATGGGTGCATGAAAGGAGCCTCCCCGAGTGACGTACACAACAATTCCCTACTTCCGGCTCACCCTGGGCAATTCACGAGTTCTTAAAAGCGAATTGGCTAATCCTTTCACCACGATGGCAAGTCAAAACCTTGACCACCTTACTGACTGTCCAAAATGCTCTACCATCTGCACAAGAGAGGCGCTCATGAACGCCGACGAGAGCGCCATAACAGTGGCCACTTATTGGGCCAATAAAATTTGATTCAGCCATCGACACGACGAAGAAGAAGAAGATGCTGCTAATGTGAATTTCCTGAAGGAAAGTTCGCAAATAACACTTTGCCCGAAAATCGAACCCGAGACCTTGCAGTGAGAGGGCGCATACGCTAACCACTAGACCATGGATCAGATCGTCGAGTATCGAGGTAATTAAATGTTAATTTTATTTCCCTAGAATGCCTTAGATTGTTCCCGTGATCTGGCACCATTTCTACCATAAACTGAATCAATTAAAACGCAATAACAACTCAATTAAAATCAGTGGCGTGCTGAACTGTACTTACAGGAGTTACAGGTTGGATTAGAATCATTAACGAAATATTTAGATTGCTGTATTATAAAATACGAATATGCATTGCAAAATGACTGAGCCGTGCCTCTATTCTATTTTGTGCATTCGTGTATACTAAGCCTACCTTAGAATAGTTAGTGGCTTCTCAAAACGGCTCTAACAATTTTGATAAAATTTTCAGGAAAGTTTTAGGGTAAATTATATAAGGTAGGGTTTTATAGGTGGGGTGGGATATTTGATTGCATGACGATTTTAATACATTTAGGTACAATAATTGCTATATAGCCAGTTTTTGTGATCGGAGCTGGTCGAAATTTTGCATATTATGTGTATAAATCGAATTACTTAATCAAATTAATGTATTGCAGATCTGAGGTGATGATGGAGCCAAAGTGGTTATCTTTGGAAGAGTTCTCAGTTTATGTTTAAGGTAAACTCTTCGTGCTAAGGGTTTGTAGATTTTACTTAATTAAAATGGGCGTGTGCAGCTACTCTAAGACTTTCATGACAAATTATGCTCAGGGTCCGATAATTCCAGAAGTGGTTCTCGAAGACTGGTTCACATAGACCCATAAAGTTTTAGTTCACTACATTTCTTCTCTATCCTTGAGAAATATTCCAATTATAAGCTTAGCCTTAACCGCGGATTAAGAAGTTCGGTGCAATTGGGGATTGATGGTTTGTGGGCAAAGATAATCTAATACTGACTTTATGGAGTCTACGATCAAATGAGTTTGTATATGTACTGCTAATTTATATACTGTGAAGTTATTGTCCATTACATTATCTTTGTTATTGACCTGTCAAGAGACATCAAATTTTGAAGTATTCTTTACCCACAATATATCAGTATACTCAGGTATACTCTTTTTATTTTATCGTTTTTTCGACATCAACAATGTTTGAATAAAATTTACAGTAATTTAAAACCAAATAGCGTATGTTACGCAATTTTTTACCCTAGTTTACTGAGCATTGTCCTCATAACAGAAGGTAAGAGTAATTTGGTTTTATTAATTTCCGTGTAAATACAATATACACGAATTCGCAAGGAGGTAGGTTGTTTATGACGTCAGCGGCCCAGGTGCCAGGCGGGGATGTGCACGATGCCACTGATAGCCAAGGACCCCCGATGTAGGTTAAAATAAAGTAGGTTATTGCACTACCGGGTTATTTTTAGTTGGCCAGTCCAACTTTGAGTCTTGTAGCGTGCACACGTTCTCATGAAGTAGACAAACCAAATCAAAATGTTGGTGACATGTGACCAACTAGTCTTTTGCAGAGTCGTGGTGAGTTGGAAACGAAGCTCATGGCTGTAACGATGGAGTTAGAGGAGAGCGCTTCAGACTCCAAACTTCACAGAGAGAGCACTTTAAAGAAGGAGTTACGTCCATCGAGTGCTGTATCTTTCTCCAAATCTGACCATGGACCAGGTTGGTTTGATTTTAACTGTACAGTCAACTTTAAAAGTTGCTTCACAATAATCGCTAAATAAAATGTTCAAAGTTTCAAACTGCTCTACATCGAACTTTTGTCACGTCAATCTAAAATGCAAGTTCACTTGGAAATGTTTGTTCAGTTAGTCTAATTTAACTTTAAATTCTATTATAATTTAAGGCATAACAAAATAAAAGCTAATTTAGGCAACTCTGATTTATTTGTTTTTGTAGAAAGACTTTCATTGATGCCTGTACATCTGTTCAGTTAAACTCTCAAGTAGAATATGCCTAAATCTGATTTCTGCCTTAGAAACAACCACATCAAGTGAGCAACTAAGGCAGTACAGATCTTGGGTATCGCCCGAGAGATGGAATGAGTTGAAACAGATCTCCGAGACCGCCATGAGAGATCACAAGGTGTTCATGATCAAAAACGGGGGGTTCCCCGCCGTCCGCCGCGCGCTCCTCGACAGAGGGTGGCTTGAGAAATATGAATTCAATAAGGTAGCTAAAGATATTCAGTATTAATTTGTTATATTTAAGAACCATGATTGTAAGTAAGTAAAGTGTTAACTATGCGATTGACACGTTAATTGCAAAGTATTTAAATTTGTGGTTTCAGGCAATATTAATATACAGGGTCTTTGCTTTTTGTAGAAGTAGAGAATTTTTGACCAATCGTGCCGACTTATCTGTCTGCCACTCTTTTCTTTGGGCGGGTTAATTGTCTAGTGTCACGATTTTCTATGATAGAGTTCATTAGTAAAAGTTCTTCCATCTCAAAAGTTCTTTTCCACTTAATGGCATAAAACCTTTAATTTTTCGACTAAACTTGTTGCTTATTCGTCTCTAGAGTAGAATATATTAGATGCTTTTCTATGGTTGTGTATTTTGTATTGTTTTTGCTCTGGAAGTTCTATCTCTTCTTTCTCGAAGATCAATTCCAACATCGAGTTTCTCATTTGATCGTAATGTTAAAGGTCCGCCTTCCACCATCAAACGTGGACCCGAAGCGACTCAACGGCAAAGAGCTCTCGAAGGTAGAACGTCTGATACTCTTCAAGTTTATGGAGCAGCACGCCGTGGATTTCCTCTGGACCACCAAGAGGGATAGGTACGACTGGTTGCTGAGCAACAAGGACGTGATAATCAGCAGGTAAGACCACTTTTTATGTTCCTAATAAAGTGCTTAGTAGACTAGATTCAATTTAAAGGTGAAAGGGGGGTTTGGGGTTGGTATGTTTGCTTCAAAATGGCGAAATTTTGCCGCCACTCCGTTTCTCTTTACCTCAACTCTACTTCAACTTAAAAGTCTAAAGGTGTTTAATAAGAGATGAGCGAGGTACGAGGAAGTGGGACGGGACAATTTGGCCAAAATCAAGCGAACGCATAGTAAAAGCTACCAGTTAACCTGCGTTCTACCATAGGTTGAGTGATAGAGAAAGCTTCGCATGAGGTATTCCTCTGTAGAACACGTTTGGCATAAAGTTATAATTAGTGATCATATTTACATATGCATGATATAGGTATATTTTTTATTTTTGTGCGTAAATGAAATTCAAATTCAAATTCATATTCATTTATTTCGTAAACTATTATAACATAGTATTTGAAATTGTCAATCAAAAAGTACAAACAAAACTTAACTAAATACATGAAGCTGAGAAACGATAATCTAATCCCAAGCATTATTATCTTTCATATAATCTTTAATGGAATAATAGCCCTTCGAACACAGTTTTCGTCTTAGTAAAGATTTAAATTTATTGAAACTTTGAATTTCCTGAAATAATTATTGATTGATGATAGATAGAGAAAAACGATAACTAACGAAAAGAATAACTATCTAAACACGTAAACTACCTAAGATGATACAATTTTAAGTTCACATTAATAATAAATAGATTCGCCCAAACGCTCTAAATCAACGCCAATTATTTTGTGTGTAAAGTTATGAATTTTGATTGATAGCTATACGAAATAATGCGTTTATAAAAAATGGTTTTATAACAAAAAAAAAATTGTGTGTGTTTTAATGACTTTTTTTTATTAAATTCCTACTTTAAAAATGAACTTGCCCATTAAACTTTGCATGATTTTGAAATGAGTTAGATTTATAGTATGTTACAAAAAAATCTTCTCATTGGTTTATGTTTTCTATATTTTGATAAGGTATCCTATATTTTATTATCTATGTATCAGCCGTCATGCCAAATAAGAAGGAAATTAACGCGACCATGCATATACCCGCGAAGGTCACAAGCTGACACGCAATGTCACTAATCTATTATAACATAGTACAAATCGTTATTTTTTTTAACTAATCTGTTAGTACTTTAAAGTATTTAGGTTAATTAGAATTAGGTATAATCAGTATTTTTTTTTATGTACTTTCTGTGTTTGTACACTTTTATCTTACCCGTTAAGGATGTTTTTTTCTTTCTATTTTAAAGGTTTGCTGGGAGAAAATTCAGTTTGAATTAAGCTCGCCTTTGTACATGATTTATTATATTATAAGTTAAATTGTAATTTTATTGTGTACAATAAATAATTAAGAATTAAGAATTAAGAATTAAAATGTTTGTGTACACTTTTATAATGTCTCCACAGATTTTGCAGATCACTATTCACCACAAAAGAAGGGTTAACTGCCTCCCTGACACAAATGTACTGGTATACAGAACCGGAGGTGGCAATAACGAAGTTTCCACGTAGCTACAACATACACAATTCAGACAGCCTTGAAGAATTCATTGATGACTTCAGAATAACGGCTTGTATCAGCGTGCTAAAATGGCTGTCAAGAAATTTACACACAGTTGATAATAACCTCGTTTGTGCGCATGGAAAGGTACCTTTAAATGCTATAGAGTTTGCCATGAGCAGGCTAAGCGAATATATTGTGTTTTTGACGCATAAGGATATTGACGAGACTGAAGATCAGCCACACGTGTGGGAACACGAATGGGACCAATTCTTGACGCATCACTATCTCCTTGTTCATGAAAATGCTAAATTTTTGGAAGAAAAGAATATAAATATACGGTTTGTATGAGGCACTTTAGCCATTTATATCTGCCATCGAATATCTAGTGTTTTCCATACAAATGATCATACCACCTACCATAGCATTTAATTATTTATTACGTCAACATATAAATAACATGACGACCGGATGGCGGAGTGGGTAGTGTACCTGCCTGCGACGCCGAGGTCGTGGGTTCGATTCCCACTTAAGACAAATCTTGAAATGAACATGGGTGTTTGTCTTAGTCTGGGTGTTTCTATGTATAATATGTATGTATTTACAAAAGAAAAGTATATATGTATTAGTATCAGTTATTCTAGTACCATAGTACAAGCTCTGCTTAGTTTGGGACTAGATGGCGTTGTGTGTGAGTTGTGAAATATTTATTATTATTATTATTAACATAACATAACATAACGTCTATATTACCCAGAAGGGTGTGGCAGAGGTTATTGCTATCCGGACACAATTCTAACTTCGTGCTCCTATTGTGAATTTCCTAACGGAAAGTTCACAAATAACACTTTGCCCGAACTGAGAATCGAACCCGAGACCTCGCGGTGAGAGGCGCATACGCTAACCACTAGACAATCGAGGCAGTTAATATAAATAAGTATTCTGATTTTCCTCACGTATGTCGTAATGATTGCCTTGTTAAGCTTCAGTTTCCTAGGAAAGCGGTGTGGAATAATGCGGCCGTAATTTTTTGTACCGTGACACAATTAATATGTTATACGTTAGGTCGATTACCGCTCTCTAGGAAACCACTACATTTGTTTTACATAGGCAACGTTCTAGTGACGTACCGTTATCTTTACGACCGCATTATTCCACACAACTATGCTAGGAAACCGAAGCTTTAGTGTTTTCTGTTACGAGTATGTAAACATGATTGTGTCAGTCAATAGTTATTACGTATATCATTGTTTTATAGAACCATCGTTAAAACAATTCATTATTTAGAATACATTAGGTACACATCAACAAATCACTTGCAGTATGCAGAATGCGCCGTACTTCATTTATAAATCCCCGCAAAGTGCTAATGGGATGGCACTTTCTATGACAGTGGACTACGACAAGGTTCTATCACGTGGTTTAATGCGCTCTAAGGCCTTATACTCATTAGGCGGCGCGTTATCGGTATGGTAAAGTATTCTCATTGAAATATACCGCGCCTACCAATAAGTAAAGGGCCTTATACGTTAGACAAGAGAATTTTTGACAAGGATCCCATGCCTTTAGTAGTTTGCGGGGGTTAGGAGTTAAAATTATAACCAATTAATAATTAAGTAACTGCCTCACGATTTGGGTTCGATTCTCGGATCGGGCAAAGTTTTATATGTGAAATTTCCATCAGGAAATTCACCGGGCACATTTCCGAGGTAGAATTGTGCCCGGTGGATGGCGATAGATTTACCCTCTATCCTATGAGACCTAAACATAACAGTTGATATGTGGGTGTTGTACACCTCTGCCACACCCTTCTGGATAATATGGGCGTGATGTTATGTTATAATGTGTTATGTCAAAAATTTACCATCCAATATTAATGCCATAAAAAATCAAAGACAATTTATTTTTTCAGACATTTGGAAAAGAAGGGAGCAAAGATTTTAAGTACGATGTCGAAGTACTGGCCTCAAATAGATATAGACGGTGTTCTGAACATATGGATTGTGAAGCCAGGGAACAAATGCCGAGGCCGAGGCATTCAGCTCATGAACAACATCAAAGACATAATAGGACTAATCAATGTGCCTTCGCAGAAAACCAGATACGTCGTGCAGAAATATATAGGTATTGTTATTAAGATAAATAAATAAATAAATTTTGGATTTTTTACATTAGATAGAACGCCAGAAGCAATTACACTATCCAATGGTCCCAATGACAAGGCCAAATACACACATTCACTCACTCAAGCACACCCAGTCTCAGAACAAATCTTTGCGAATCACACAAAGATATGTCCCATGTGGGGATCGAACCCACAACACCAGTGCAGTGGAGAGCGGCGAGGCGACCGCTTAAACCACTACACCACACGTGCAGACAAGATAAGATAATTCTTTATTTACCATAACATGTGTATACATACTGACGCATGCAAGATATTATTATAACGTAATGTCCAGACATGTTAGCCACATTTGGCGTACAAATTGTTTTTCTAATAAGTACTTAAAGTTAGTTACATTACGGTATACCAATTTTCAAAAAATATTTTACTATACATTAGGAGAAAAAAAATACATTTTAAAATAGGATTTAGTCTTAATATTTATAATTAATAGGTAGACTTAGTATAATAGCATTGAATTGAATAAAGTGTAATAGATAGCTATGTCAGTAAGAAGCTGGGATTCGAAACGCTTTGTTAAATCACCACGTACATACATGCCAATATAATGTTTGTTTGTGTTTTCAGAAAATCCTCTCGTTATTTATGACACAAAGTTTGATATTCGGCAATGGTTTCTTATAACAAATTGTCAGCCACTAACGATATGGATTTACAAGTAAGTACATCATCCTCACTAATAAGTGTAATCAAAAAAATATACCTGTTGGAACTTGAATTAAACTCGTCTTATAATTTAATCTAAACTTAAAAAGTCACTGTCAGAAGGCCTAGTACCCAAAATGCTGGCAGCATTACAGCGTTGTATTGCGATACTAAGTCGCTGGCCGAAATTAACGATGTGTTAGAAAACATGATGTATAAATGTTTTTAAACTTTCGCGATTTGAGAACATTTTTCAAAAATTAGACAACGGGTCTGAATCGCGTAATTATTATAAAGGTAAATAAATACCTATGCTAACGTCGAGGTATTTTTTTGTATGGTATGGTATTTATTGGTATGCTAACGTCGAGCATAGGTATTTTAAATACCTATGCTCGACGTTAGCATAGGTATTTATTTACCTTTATAATAATTACGCGATTCAGACCCGTTGTCTATTTTTTTTAAATGATGTGTATATAGAAATAAGTTAACAATAAAATGTAAAACACAATATAGCATCATCATCAAAATGAGTATGCCAAAATTTCGATTGCTACGCCGTAGATATTTGTAGCAAGTCTTGTTGATATTTCGGGAATAATTTTATCATCGGCCGTATGTAAGTTTTTTTACAACTTACAAATTGAGCAATGCTAACCGAGATTGGCCCCTAGATAGGTGTCGATCTTTAACATAACGTTTTTTGTCCGTGCCTCGCCATTCGAACATCTATGGCAGTCGTTACGGGTGTCAGAGGTCAGAAAGTCTGACATTTATTTATTTATTTATTTATTTATTGCACAAATCACATTACAATTAATATAAAACAAGACATAACAAAATACAATATTTCGATCTGGATCATAACGTAAATACATGTACATGCAACTAATCTATAATAACTAAAAAAAAAAAACAAAAAATTTAAAAATCACAGAGAACTGAAAAACATACAAAAAACTTAAAACATGTTATTTATCACATCAGGATGTCTCAAGCGCCTGTTATGGTTCCTGAGGCATCCAGACCCGAGCTGATGTGGAGGATGTCTTTTAAGTTGGCAGTAAATCTGATAATTTATTCAAACAAAGAGCATCGTATTACCTCGTGCTGGGTTGTAGATGTTTGATGGCAGTCGCTCCACGTAAAATACTGATATTCAGTTTAATCTGTTAGAATTAGAAGCCGTCCCCAATTTAATTGGGAAAAGGCTCGGCAGATTGATTAGATAAGAGAATGGTCATATAAAAGACATCAACGCGTTAACCGCAACACCGCCTTACCAAGAGTATGTGTTGTAAATTTCAACGCTTTGATTCGATCGTTGAGCGCTGAGTCGACGCTATTTAAAGACTCAAGCGTAAACTTCAAATTTTATCCAAAAGGGTACATTCAAACAAATTAATAAAAAAATATTAATACAGGTGGTGAATTGAATCGTGACAAAGCCGCCAGTGATTTAGTCCCAACATGATTTTGGGCAAATAAAATTTATTGAAAATTTCCACACATTGAAAAATCGTTCTTGGATATACATGTTTTACCTTATTATATAAATTCTTTCTGATAAACTAATAATTATTTAAATAAATATGTGTTTGCGGTTGCAGAGACAGCTATTTAAGGTTTAGTTCACAAATATTCAGCTTATCGAACTACCACGAATCAGTCCATCTAACGAATAACGCGGTACAAATCAAATACAAAAACACTGGCCAAAGAGATAAGGCTCTGCCAGACGAAAACATGTGGGACTGCCACACTTTCAAAGCTTATCTCAGGTATTTATGAAAAAAAGTATCTTTTTTTTTATATACGGCTAAAAGTACTAACATTCTTTTCAATTTTTAAAGACAGATCGGAAAGTATGAGTTATGGGACACAAAAATCTACCCCGAGATAAAACAGTGTCTGATAGGCGCGATGCTGGCGTGCCAGGATGGAATGGACAAAAGACAGAACAGCTTCGAGCTTTACGGAGCTGATTTTATGTTGACTGAGGACTTCACACCGTGGCTCATAGAAATCAACTCCAGTCCAGATTTAGCGCCCACTACTTCAGTTACGGCGAGGCTGTGCCCGCAATGTCTGGAAGATGTAATAAAAGGTAATTTTATAGCAAGGATAATATTGCCAACTCCCTATTGATTTCAACTATCAGCCAACTAATACGTTTTTTTTTTTCACAGTGGTACTCGACCGTCGTTACAACCCTGAAGCCGATACAGGAACGTTCGAATTAGCTTACAGGCAGGTAGTACCAAAAGCACCCGCCTACCTGGGACTATCTCTGTGTGTCAACGGAAAACGGGTGGTGAAGAAAACTGCAAAGGAACGCAAACACAATCACTCAAATAACAATGTCACTCCTCAACCTCGGTTGCCCTCTGGTGACGCATCTCTTTATCAAGATCTACCAGTTCCACCAGAGTACAGCGGACCTATTATCACGGACTTCCTCACGTGGCTAAATCCTTATGACGTTCTACCGACAAACAATCAAGGCATTCTACTCGGGCCTAAAGAGACGGTACGCCAAGCCATCACCGTGGTAAAATCCAGCATTACGCTGAAAAACGGCACAAAAAAGCGTAAAAGTTCTGGATTTTTTTCTAGGACTCACCGAGGAAGGCGAGAAAGAAATGCAGATAAACGTCGAATCGTACCTCACTCTTGTTGTCGACCTGATGAAGAGCAAACGGCTATTCAAACTAGTAAATATCGGACGGAGTCGGCGAAAAAATCAGAGAAAACCAAAGTCGATAGATCGGTTGGTAACAAACGTTGCTATATAGACCCAGCGGAATGGGAGCGAGAAACGGCTAGTATTCTCCGGTCCACTATTTCTGTTCAAAACAAAATAGTAAACAGGCCTGAGCCAGTTTCTATCCCAGTGCTCGGTCGACAGTCTAAATCGAGTGTAGTTAGTTCTCATCGCAAGCCCGTCGAATCTGTAAACCGTCGAAACAGTCTTGACGATTCTGATTCAATAAAAAAATTAAGCGCTGTAGGTAGAAGTATTTGTAAATTGCAGAACGACAATAAGACCAAACAAAAGTCAATAACCTTCTCTAAGAGCTGTTCTTCTATCTACGCACCTTATAAAGTGGTCGTTACGCCCTTAAACGATGAGTCGTCTGATTTAAAAAGAAAAAAATAATTGTTAAACAAATGTGTTCATATAAAATTGTTCATTCTATAGGTAATAAGTATATCGTGTATGTTAAAGTTAAAACTAAAGACTTCGTTAAAATATGTCGAATTTTCACGTTTGAAATTGTTAAGATAACATTATTTTGCTCTCAACTGTTGGCATGTTCAAATTCTATGATATTATAAAATATGATGAGAAATGATACTATTTTTATTTTACAGATAAGTTTGACGAATGGCCGTATGCATCCTATTTCCCTATCCTCCTTCCTGCTACGATGTGGTACCTAACTGAAAAAAAAATGGATCTGTCAAAAATTACATGTCAAAATAAACGTACAGTGTCAAAATTTTATAAGAAAATACAAAAATGTAATAAAATAATAAAATCTACAGATATAAGACAATATGTTAAACCCATAATGTTTTCATTTATTGCAAAGGTAAAATTACATCTTGACAACACTGGACTACATAGGTAACCATGCTTATTTATCTTTGTAGAATCAGCGATTCTTGAACAGTCAGTACATAACAAATCTATCAGGGCTTCCTTAAGTTTGCTTGCTATTCACTCGCAATTTACAATTTACCAATGGCGGCGTAACATTGGGTGGCGCCCGGGGAGATTCTAATATCTGAGAAGAAAATAACGACTGAAACGTTTTTTTTTTATTCTTTCATCATTGCACATTTACATTTACATGCAAGCTACTTTATACCCCACTAATATCACAATGCATATGGAAGCAGCGTTAGCCGAGTGGGAAACCGTAGGACTGCTAAGTAAAAGGTCTAGTTCGAACCCACGGCACACACCTATGTCAATAAATCGTTAAGATTCGTCTTTTTGAAGATAGGAGTGTATTTATCATATAAATTATCGCTCGCTAACGGTGAAGCAAAATATCGTGAGGAAACCTACATGCCTGAGAGTGCCTATAAAGTGCTCGAGGGTGTGTGAAGACTACCAATCCGCACTTGGCCAGCGTGTCCACCACGCCTAACTCTTCTCATCATCTCTCATCATCATGAGAAGAGACATGAGCCCAGTAGTGGGACATATTATATTAGATACAGGGCTGCTATTATTATTTAGACTGCTGAACCTTACAATAATATTATAAATACGAATGTTAGTGAGTATGAATGTATAGATGTTTGTTACTCTTTCACGCAAATACTACTGAGTCAATTTTGATGTAACTTTGCACATACTGTTTCATCACTGGAATGCGCTAGTAGTCCTGTGGTTAGTCTGTATGCGCATATACAGGTTGAATTCATCATAACGACAAAGACATTTTCCACAACAATAATTCTTCTTTTGCGAACAAATATACTACATCATACTTTTTATTGAAATACCTCGCGGGCGAAGCCGCGGATGGTAGCTAGTAGGTTATATTTGATCCAATCTAGTAATTAATAAATAGAGTTTGGAAGTTCGCTTAATTAGATAACATAATATAACATCACGCCTATAATACCCAGTAAAGTGGGCCAGAGGTGTACAACACCCACATTTCACAGTTATGTTTAGGTCCCACGGAATAGTGGGTGAGCCTATCGCCATCCACCGGGCACAATGCCAACTCAGTGCTGCTATTGTTAAGTTTCTGACGAAAATTCTCAAATAACACTTTGCCTGACCCGAGAATCGAACCAGAGACCTCGTGGTGAGAGGCGCATACGCTAACCACTAGACCATTGAGGCAGTGTCGTATTTAGATGTATCCTCATTTACTAGTTTACATTGTACTAGCTTATGAGCGCGGCTCCGTCCGCGTGACACGTCGATGAAAAGTAGCCTAAGTTTTTTCCTGGGATCTTAAAATAGGAAATATCTCCTCACTGATTTTCATTACCTAAGATTTGTCAATTAGTTTCGGCACCTATTTAGAACACGCATGTAAGACTTTTTCTTGCAGATACCGTTTCAAAAATATCAAATCATCGTCACTTACCAAACCAGAACATGATCGCTAAATAACAAATGAATATAATGAACAAACGAGATAAAAAATGCCTAACAAAAAAAAGAAACACAATAAGAAGCATGTTAGTAAAAATGTAGGTATATCAAAAGATACCTAATGATTGTTTTTAAGATTTTTGAATGCAAAAAGTAATTGCATACAAGCAAGTTGAGCGTCTCGCCGCTATCAACTGCACTGGTATTGTGGATTCGATTCCGACACGGGACAAATCTTTGTGTCATCCGCAAAGATTTGTTTAGACTCTGGATGTGCTTTGTGGTGTGTAATGTATGTCTGTGAACACCCCCGCGACACAGGCATTATTAGTACGGGGGACGTTTTTTAAAGAAGAAAAAGAAGGGGAAGCAATACATATCTAAGCCTTCGTAAACTATCTACTATTACTAGACTTTTATCAGAAAAGGATCCACATGCTCACTCTAATGAATGTTATAATCGCTTAGCACCGCTATCGTTGTGTCACACCATTTTGTGTAACACTGTTACCCATTGGTAAAAAAATTACCGATTAGTAACACTGTTACTCAATGCCTCATATTTTTTTCACTTTGAGTGACAGTGTTACTCAACAGAACGCTGTGTTCCCGTTTAGTAACACCTTTTTGTGTAAAATCATTGTTCATATACATCGTGACTTAATACGCGGTGGGACCACAACAATCTAGACTCAATAATTTTAGCCTGTTGTCTGCAACCTATTACGTAAATAATAGGGGTTATTTATCGAAAACAAAATGCGCCAAGGAGTTTATTGTTCAATAATGAGTCAATAAAACCATAGAAATTAAAAATATATTTTTTGATAAGTACAACCATTAAGAGTATTTTTAATGTCACTGTCACACTAATTCGAAAACAGATACTGATTTAGTTAATGTGATTTAGTTAATGCGTGTCCGGTCATCTGCCATGTCGGGAATTGCTAGTAGTAGTTCATGTAGTGATCATGAGTTTGTGTTTATTAAAAGAAAAGGAGGCACTATTCTTTTGCGTGGTGGACATCAATACTATGTCAGAAGAAAACATAATAGTGGATTGACAGTATGGACGTGCATAAAACGAAAGATATGCGAAGGGCTTATGAGAATAAAAGTAAGTACCTACCTACTTATCAAGTAATTTAAACGAGACATTGCTTTGTTCAGAAATAAAATAATGAAGTATGACGACCTATTTGGTTTAGTAGTATTAGACTATTAATTATATATTAAAAGTATATATTATTAATTGAATTACATTTAATGGTTGTACTTATCAAAAAATATATTTTTGATTTCTATGGTTTTATTGACTCATTATTGAACAATAAACTCCTTGGCGCATTTTGTTTTTGATAAATAACCCCTATTATTTACGTAATAGGTTGCAGACAACAGGCTAAAATTATTGAGTCTAGATTGTTGTGGTCCCACCGCGTATTATTAAGTCACGATGTATATGAACAATGATTTTACACAAAAAGGTGTTACTAAACGGGAACACAGCGTTCTGTTGAGTAACACTGTCACTCAAAGGGAAAAAAAATGTGGCTTTGAGTAACAGTGTTACTAATCGGTAATTTTTTTACCAATGGGTAACAGTGTTACACAAAATGGTGTGACACAACGGGAACAAAGGAGTAGTATAGGGACCTAATATTCTTAGTGGCACAGATGCGTTTCGTAATTCGCAGTGTATTTCTTAATATCGATATATTTCCTTTTGTTACAGCAGCAAACTGTAAAATTGAAAAGTTGCACTGTTACAAACACTTCACAGGAACCTACAGGATATAATGCAATTTCTTCATCTAAATCTCTTACTTTAGATCAGGAGAAATCTATCAAACCACTTGCTGTAACAGATAAAAAGAATTCTGACATAAGTAAGACAAAAACAAACAGTAGTAGGACGAAACCGAACATATTTAAAACTAAATTACATATACATAGCTTCATTAATCAAAAGAAACCAGCACAAAGTCCAGCAGCGGCTGCCGTAAAAAAGACAACTTTAGACAGTAAGGTAAGTTAGTCTTCTCTCCGTCCCATCTTTATGGTAGCAAAACTAGACTAGATTATTCTCAAGTTTCAGATAATTAACAATATTTTTTTCAGAAATCTAGTTTACCTTTCAACCGCTTTGCAAATTCCATTCAAATGCCGAAACTCAATGCTCAATACTCAGTAGATAAAAAATGCTGTCTAAGTACATATCCATCTTCGGGTCTATCACCAAAAGAAAAAAGCTTTATAATAAGCAGTTGCCAAACAAGATGGCCGCAATACCTAGCCCTGAAAAATTTGGCAGCTAAAGCAGTACGGGAACAAAATATATTTACCATATATGGAGCATGTAAACCAGTGCGGAAGGCTTTGGTGGAACGGGGATGGGTTGAAAAAATGCCTCCCAATAAAATGAACCTGACCAAAATAAAAGAAGGTACCCTGTGCCCGAATGAACAGCACACCGAATTGGAGAGGTTGCTACTTTCCAGCCTAGTCAGCAAATATCCGCCAAACTTTATATGGCGAAATACAGAGGATGTAGACGGTACTATTTGTACGCACACAGATGCATCCGCTATTGAAAATAAA
Source organism: Hypena proboscidalis (assembly GCA_905147285.1). Classification (NCBI taxonomy): domain Eukaryota; kingdom Metazoa; phylum Arthropoda; class Insecta; order Lepidoptera; family Erebidae; genus Hypena; species Hypena proboscidalis. Next base: position 17,686,412 of record LR990130.1, on the reverse strand, counting down.
CTTAGAATAGATACCTTATGGACATCCAAACAAGGGCTATGCACGTCTATGAACAGGAACTACTGGTTTCACATTGAAGACGTCGCCGAAGTGACAGGCCCTCGAAGCTATACTACCCACGACAATGGCGACGTTGAGGACTTTGTAAAGGATTACAAAATAACAGCGTGCACCAGCCTACTTAAATGGGTGATCTCGATGGTCGCAAATGAAAGGGTGGTGTTTCATCCGTCTGGGAAAATCGCTACGAACGTATTAGTATTTGCTTTAAATAGATGTAAAGAATATCTGTTTAGAAAACAAAACAGGGATATCGACCAAAGCTTAAGTAGCATCAGCACAGGGCAATGGAATACATTTTTGAAAAAGTACTATCTTATTATTGGCAAGGAAGCAGTTTTTCAAGAAGACAAAGATAATAAATTGCCACTTTATTTGGGCTACGCTAAGTTTCTCCTTAGGGAGATGTATAGATATCGACCTCAGCTTAGCTGTGAAGGTTGTAATAATATTTGGATTATTAAGCCAACCCACAACTCGAGGGGCAGAGGAATTAGATTGGCTTCGAAATTGGGAGTTATTACAGATCTCTTTAAAACGACGGCGGCTAAATATGTCATACAAAAATATGTCGGTAAGTACTGTATAGTTAAAAAAAATGAGAAATTATATCATCCAATGGGGACTATCGCTTATGAATTTGCTGCTAGGTATGCTTGTGTAGCGTGAGGTCGCTGTAATGACTAATGTAGTTTGCGGTCATAGAGTTTATAAGTGTCTATATAGAGTAATAGTTTATTACGGCACGGCGTTCTAAAGACAAATATTTTACCAGCGGTACAGAACTCACATCAGAGCTAGAGATTCAGACATAATTATAATGTCCTTACTTAAAATTGGAACAAAAAGTCCGTACTTCTTAATACTTTTTTTTTAATGTTCGTCTTCAAAACGCTCTAAAGAACTCTGCCTCTGTTAAAACGTATAAACTTAATGGTTAGGATAAAATTATGTCTATCAACAAACTTTAACTGACATCGATTTATGAACCTTACTCTACAGTGGCGCCACCTTGTAAGATAAAATACGATAGCCCCCATTAAATTGGTAGGTTCAGCTCAGCCATGATTGATTAAGATAAAAACTGTCCAAAAAGCGGGTATATACAATTTCATGTGATTTTCAAAAGAAGGTATTTAACTATATATTATTCATTGAATAACAACAGATACATAATTTACCTACTTGTACATATGAATTTTATTTTTCTTTGCAGAGGAGCCCTTGCTAATCCACGATACAAAATTTGACATTAGGCAATACTATCTTGTGACTAACACATATCCTTTGACGATATGGATGTACAAAGATTGTTATTTGAAATTTAGCTCTCAGAAGTATAATCTCTACGATTATCATGAATCTATACATTTGACAAACAACGCAGTTCAGAGAAAGTACAAAAATTGTTCGGATCGACATTCCGACTTACCGCCTTGCAATATGTGGCATTCCGACAAATACAAGCATTACCTTAACAGTATCGGCAGATACGAGGTATGGGACAATATCATATATCCTGGCATGAAAAAATCTATAATAGGCATCATGCTGAGCTGCCAGGATTCCATGGCCGTGTGCAAGAATCGTTTCGAACTGTACGGCTGCGACTTCATCCTGGACAAAACGTATAATCCATGGCTGATAGAGATCAATTCTGGTCCCGATCTTTGTCATACAACATCCGTCACAGCTAAAATTTGTCCAGCTGTTTTAGCTGATATTATTAAAGGTTTGACATTTTAACAAGTATTTTAAAAAATATCTACGTATAGGGGAAATATTTCAAAAGACTAATATTTTTTGCAGTTGTTATCGACCATCGGAATAATAAAGAAGCTCCAACGGGCAAATTTGAATGCATCTACAAACAGCCTGTGACTGTACAGAGATACGTGTCATCGGCAGACATGTACGTGCGAGGACATGCCTTGCCCAATAGCTACTTTTATAGAGGGCATATTCCGATACAAACGTACCAAAAGTCTTATGAGACGATAGAAAAAATAAGTGATGTCAGGGATATATTGAAAAAGATTAAACGATATTATAATATCGATTCTATAATGGCATACCCAGACGTAGATGTTATCCCATACGGTTCCAAGCCAAGTAATAGTGAATTTACTAGCAAAATGCTTGTAAATAAAAAATATAAATCTTTTAGTAAAACCAAAGATAAATGCGTATATTTTGACGAAGCTTTAGAACAAGAGTCGCCCACACGTTCTGTACAATCTGAATATAAGCTAAGCGTAGCAGCAACGGTAATTACAATGCATTTCGAAGAGTTAATGGACAAGCTTACTTCAGATCAAAGTAATGGTACAATAAGAACACAACCATCCCATACAAACATACATACGTCTTTCACTCTACTTTCTAAAATCAAAAGTAATGATGATAGTCATTCTAATTTTAATTTGCAACCACAAACATCGATGGAATGTATACGAATAATACCAAAAACCAACTCGGGAAATCAATTTCCATTTAGCAGACTCGATGATGGCCCGAGCGGCAAAGGCAGTGCAACTGACCTTTCTTCTAACTTCTTTGGTGATTGTACACCTAAGGATTTAAGTAAAGCACATAGCTCGAAGAAAAAGAGAAGAAAGGACTCCAATGATTTAATTGAAGCCACATCAGGAATGTACACATTTTTTAATAAAAAGGAAAAAGAGTATTTGTATTCGAACCAACATTCAAAACGTGATTTACAGGAATAAACTTTGAACGTTTAGTCTGGTTTTACTTAATATTTCCCATTATTGCTAGATACAGATTAAAATTTGTACAATTTTCTTGACTCGCTTGCCGCGTGGTCGTTACACCTTCCAATGTGTGATCAGTCCCACATAAGCCTTTAGTATGAATTTTAGTTCATATCAATTGCCGTAAGGAGCGCTGGCGTGAAATGAATGGAAACAAGATACGAAGATACGCCTTTAACAAACATTTAATGGTAACTATGAAGAAGTAACAAAATACCCATGAATGTCATAGTATTATGCATTACATACTACACATAATAAACTTATTATGTCTTGCTATGTAAGGAAGTTAACCAACGTCTTCTAAATGGCATTGGCGAGTAGCATTTTTGAGCTGGTCATAGGACAAGTTTCTCACCAGTTTTGGATAAGACGCTGGTAGCTTGATCGGTACTTTTTTGATACATGAATTAACCAGCACTTAACCAAAACCTTATCAGGAACCTGTGTAATTGGGGCCCCAAGTCTCGCGTTTTTTTCTTTATGCCCTGTCCTGCCCGTTAGAAAGCAGTATCTTTAAAAAAAGTATATAGGTAAAGGTATATTAGGTGCTTAATAAATAAAAGAGTAATGGTGTAAGAAAGAATTTTATTAATTAAATTAAGAGGCACCTCATTAAAAGGTTTAACATTAAGAAAGTGAGGGATTTTGTATGGAAGTTTATTAACAAACAAAATTATCTTATACAGTTATATTTTGTTCAAAGTGAGCAGGATAATACGAGTGAAATAAAAACCTCAATAAATACCATCATTAGGTATACAATGATAATTTTACACTAAGATTAGAATTATTTATTTTATTGCGAATATGGCGTTTGCCAATCAATATAAACCACTACAATTTGTGCAAAATACAATAAGGTCCGTATCTATTAATTAATCCTATTGCAACCGACACTTATTTACCTTCTTAACTTAATGTACATCGCGGCCATTTTGTCAAAATGTTGATAAATTATTACATTTTGGCAGTGGCGTCTGCAAAGCATAAATATTATAGGGTAGGAATTTTGAATGGAAGTATTACTGGCAACCACCACATACAAAGGTATTCGGAACTGTTCTGCCGTGGTATAGCTAAAATGCCGTTATCTGCTCAAACCATTTTTTGGATAACAAATAAAAACCGCGGAAAAAATTTAAACCGATGTAACTTTTCGATGACAAAACATCTATGTTTTGGTATCTTTGAATCTCAAATAAGTTTTGTCATCGAAAAGTATGTAACGGTTTAAATTTTTGCCGCGGTTTTTATTTGTTATCCAAAAAATGGTTTGAGCAGATAACGGCATTTTAGTTATACCACGGCAGTGTTAACTATGTACGCATACAGCTTTGACTGCAGGCTCATTTTGACTTAGATATAAATGGGCGTACCTATCCTTTTATCAAAATTCACATTAGCATGCATTTTGAAAAGTGCTAGCCAAAGTCACACCGTCTCCTTTTAAATACGCCAAAACCCGCTGTTATATGCTTAATATATCCGAAACGATCCGAATCCAATGAGGGCTATCGTTTTTGCCTCACCGGGTTGCGTCACTGTCAAAATTTGTAATTACGTTTGATATAGCCCAGCCATTGTGTTAATAGGTTTTTTATAGAGGCAGAGTTCTTTAGGTCGTTTTGAAGACAACCATTTTGTGAACAAAAATTGAAAATACGATTTTTTTAATTCCAATTTCAAGTGGGGTCCTTAGTATATTATTATGTCCCTCTCTCTTGCTTTCTTAGAAGTCTTGTGCATAAGTGCGATTCTGTCGCTAGCAAGAATTTTGCTTCAGAATGCGCTAAATAACTGTGCCTCTATAAACACGTGTAAAATCAATGACCGTGTAGCCAACCCGCAAAACTTGACATATGAAATTTTGGACCTTACGCTACACAAGCACCCCTAGCGGCAAATTCATACGCGATAGCCCTCATTACGCACATCACTTTTGGAATCGGGAAACACTTGTATACGGCGTGCCTTAATATACTGAGCAATTAACGAAATTTCTAGCTATTCATAAATATAATATATAAAAGTGCTTATTCACGTATTCTAATCTAGCTAAATAAAACCTATGAATATCTTAATTTAAAAAAAAACGTATGTACATTTACAAAAGCTTAATTACATATTTATTTTATCTTATACCATATAAATGAAAATAATAGTAAACATAATTTATTCCCAACCATAGACCTGAAAAATAAACTTAACGCAATAGCTATAGTACTAATGCTGCTAACAATTTGGCGTATCACAAAATGCATTAAAGTTTAACATCGATTGCAAATTATCAGATTTTCTTGACTTTGTTGTACATATTTCACTAAGTGATGTTGTAATCTGACGCATCGCATTTCGTATTCTCTGTAAGGAAAGTCATACAAGTGCGTCCACTGATCAGCATTGTACGGATCGCTAAGAATACCACAATCCGTAAATGCAATGCGCCCGATGCGAACGATACCGTTCCGGTGCAAAATTGAATGACACTACAAAGTGTCATTCAATTTTAAACTCTATCCTTATTCTTGTAATACACAATATCACTTGACAAACTTGAAAGCCGCGTGGCCGCCGTCGATGTGCTTTACTGTCGTCAAGATAAAGTTTAAAATTCAATGACACTGTAACGGCTGGCCCATAGAAATCTTAATAACTAGTCAATAGAAATGCTATCGACTATCTTTTAACACTGGGACGCATGTCGCCGGTTTTCAAATACCACTACATAATAAAACAATAAAAACACAATTTCGCCTACACATACATTTTGTATTCCTGCAAACAAAATTATTCTTTTTGCGATGACATTAAGCAATATTTTCTAAAAACGAATAATCTTTAGGCGTCCCAAACAACACTGGTAACCACGACAACTCCTCAACTCGCACTTGTGTTCGACTAGACACATGCGCAGCGACAAGGTCACGCGTCTTTGACATTTCTATTGCCTTGTTATTAAGATTTCTATGGGCTGGCCACTTCGCTTCCGTTCGGGTGTGAATTGAGCCTAAGGCTGCCTGCCCACCTAAGCGGAGCGAGACTGCGATTACGTCACTGGAGCGGTGCGATTATGCAATACAATTAATTAATATTTCGCTGTATCTCCGCTCCGCATCTTCGCTCCTCTTCGGTGGACAGTCAGACCAACGCATACCTACATACAGCTTATTGAGGATATATAAACGCGCTATTAAGTTCGGTCACACGCGAGTCAACGTATATAGAAAAACGAGTTTATAGCGCGTTGAAGATATTCCGGATCCATTTTTTTTTTTAATAATACACTGGCCAGAGGCATAACAGCTTATATCTTGTTGTTAATATTACAATAATGCACTTTTTATGTAACAATAAGTGTATATAAGGCTCCTTTGTTAAGTGACGTCTAAACGTCGGCAGCACTCAGATAGGATGAATGTTATGACCCTTGTATATTAATGTAGCGCGAGCAATATTCCGCTCCAATCGCTCATACGTATTTTGTCTCAACTATCGTGCACTGTACTTGCTGACAGTACACTGTATTCAAAAGCCGTCAATTTACCATGTACAAAGGTCATAACAAATCTTACAACTATAATTTACATGTCAACAACACACAATAACTCGACTACAGTCGGACACAGGCCCTTCCATAAATAGTATCAATAATGTACTTCTATGTGGACGATTTCACGCGAGATGAACCAATAGACACACGGGGAAGAATTAATATTAGGCAATAATAAGTGCATGTTATGATATAAAAACGAATAATATGCGTCATGTAACGCATTACATGCATTATATGTCAGCGACTTAAGTATAAGGTATACTAAGAAACAGTTGAAAAATAATGAGACCAGGATTAAGAGAGGAGGATTGGGACAGTAGAGCAGGATTTGTACCTGCAACCTGCACACCGGGCAGCCGCTTTAACCAACAAGCTACCGTCGCCTCATTACGTAGCCATAATTTTTCAACTGTTGCTTAGCATTATTTACTAAGTATAGCTAAATTCTATAAAAATAATCAACATTAAGTATAAGCTGTTGGGAATACTTTTTTGTATACTTAAAATACAGTGAATTTATTTATGACTCATGAGCTAGTCAAAAAGTAGCGCCCCGTGTTTGTTTTATTTGCACTTTAAAAATACTAAATTTGACTTAAATAACGTAAGAATCTATTATGTAAATATAAAATCAATAGTCAGGGTTTAGATAGAAATTAAACGAGTGTTAATATCAAAATTTTGAATAAGAATTCTTCATCAATATGTCCATAAGGCTTGGGACCAGTTACCTATTCCTTAAGATTTTGTGGTAAGTGTGTCGTATTGTAAATGTATTAAACACGAGTGACCAATGTACAATGTACAAATATAGGCTTTCGAAACAACATGACTTGGCAACTATTTATCTATTATAACCTAAGGAAAGAATGTGTCTTAAGTCACTTGCAACACAAATTATTGAATTAGTTCTCTTGCCAAAGTTTGTCCGTTACAGGTAGACACTCATGACATGGGATTTAAAGAGAACGATAGTTTAGGTCGTGAGTTGTTTTTTCCCAATATTTTCCTTTGTTCCTCTTTTAATCTCTTTTCTTGTTCTTTTTTCAATTTCTGCCGTTCTTCATCCATCTTTCTTTGTTCTTCGATCATGGCTAGCCGCTCCTCAGCCTGTGGAAAAACCGAGTTTATTTGTCAATTTGGTGAATATGTTTTCATTTTACATTTTGCATGTTTTAATTTTTTTTTCTTTTTCTCTCATTGTGTACTAAAGAAGTCGAAGACAATCTCTGGAACTACATGTTGGATTACAATGATTACTTTTCAATAAAACATATGGTGGGGCAACTAGTAAAAAGATTTACTACTTACCAGCTTGCGCTGAGCCTCCTCAATCTTTTTATTATTTTCAGCCATGATTTCCTCCAGCTCTTTCCTTTTACGAGCTTCTTCCTCCTGCATGACAGAAATTATATATTAAAATAGAACAACACCAAAGGATCACTGCTATGCATTAAAACAAAATTATTGCTTAAACAGTCTTTACAAAAATGGTTCCTTATAGAAGGAATCTATGAATTAACCTCTTACCGCAAGCCAATTAACCTTATCATTTGTAATCAAGAATTAGATATTACCAGAAAACAATGATTTAATATTGCTGTTTATAATTTATGAAGTTCTAACCAAACATTTTACTGACTGCAATTCTAAAATGCAAATTTTATCATTAAACAGAAATAGGCTCCATAGCAATCCTTATTGCTTAAACAGTTTTTACAAAAAGTGGTTCCTTAAAGAAGAAATCTATGGATTTACCTCTAACTGCAATGCCATAATAGATATATCATTATCATTTTTAATCAATTATTAGATATTACCAGAAAACAATTATTTAATTATTTTTTAGTTAATAATTTTATTATTTAATGAATAATTTTATCTGCAAATAAGACTGGATAGGTACATGAACAATACTCAAAACACCACCATGTGCTTGTAGATTGGTATGGATAAGATTTTAATGTTACATCAAGGGGTTCTAAGTTATTGTTGGAGGCTTTTTGATTTATTTTGACAAATCATGTGGTAAGAGTTTAATAGAACCTTTACAAACATCTAGTAATATGTCACTTCATCATATAAAGTTCATATTTCAATTTCCTCTCCTTGTTTTTCCTCAACAAGTCTTGTATAATAACATAAAACATAAATGATGACAGCAGATTGATTGTAAAATCCTTAACAAACAGAAATGTGGTTATACAAAAAATAGATTCAAAAAATACCTTCAGCGGGCACGACTGGATCCTCAAGCAGCGTCTCCATAAAATTCTTAGGGCTTCTTGCTCTTGATCAGTCTTCCGACCTGACTTATAGACTACGTGACTGCCAGGGACAGTCAAGCGAACAATTTTAAAATGCTAGCCAGTTGCCTTCACGGCAGACTTACACTATGGCAGGCACCAGTCATTTTTCTGCCTTGTCGGTGCATATGAAATATATGTGATTATAAACATGGACATGTACAGTTACATTAGAGACAGCCAGCCTCAGTGAGTGACAATTGTAAAAAAAATATCAAGAAACAATTTCTTGTATGAACTCGAACTACACCTGACTGGACCTTTAACAGATATGATCGAAAGAATACTTTCATTAGTTTCTCTATGCTGGTATTAAAAATGTATTACTTAGTAGCTGCGAGAACAACAAATGTTGCTATCTCAGAGGTGCTTGTGTCATGTGTATATGCAACAGTGTGTGGTGTTGCCAGTACACATGACTGGAAGTAGTGAGAGCAGTTACCTGTCTAGCTAGCTCCTCCCGGCGCTGGTGCTCTCTCTGTCGCTCAAGTTCCTCCATCATTTCTTTCTCCATCTTGCGTTTGGCTTCTTCAACTCTTTTGGCTACTTCTAATTCAATTTCTTCTTTGCGTTTTTCTAATTCCTCTTCCACTCTTTTCTTCACTAACAATTCTATTCTTTTTGCAGCTTCTTCTTCTACCACCTGCAATGAACAATCAAACAATCTAAGCTTGTTTCTACATAGTACTAGTCACTGAGTGTGGTTTGATCATGATCTTTATTGATTTGTATTACAAATTACCTAGTATGATTGAATAAGACTAGCACTAGTGTTACGGAAGTCTGTCTGTCTAGTTCTTAGTACAACAATCAAGTGATATCATAGTAAATTGAATAAATTTGAAGATCATAATTTCTGGTTAATCAAAAACTGAATATCTTATAGAAAGCAAGGTGTTTAACTTACAGATAAAGTAAACTACCATTAAGAGATGGGTTTCCATATGAACCAAACAAGCACCCTCCAGAAAAACTTACTACCAAAATGACAAATATTTACCTTTTGTTCAGCTTCTCTTACTCTTCTCTGTCTTTCCATTTCTGCTAATCTGTCGACCTCGTCCATCTTGCTGCGTCCCTTGGACTTCTTTATATCACGTCTATTCCCATCGTACGATGCATCACTGCTGGTCGAAGAAGACACCGAATGAGATCTTTTTCTGCAAATATATGCCACAACGTGGGAAATTTCGTTCCAAACAAATAAACATATTGACGAGAACATTTCAAACGCAAAACTTACCTGGATTTAGAACTGCGTTCTCGAGATTTCTCTGCATGTTTAGAGCTTCTACTCCGTGAGGAAGAGCGATCCTTGGATCGGCTCTTCTTTCGTGAATGTTTACTAATCTTATGATGACGCCGGGGCGATTTACTTCTAGATCTTGATCGGCCCATGACTTAACTTGTCTTTAACAATACGAATGGAAACTTTATGAATGTATTATTTCCAGTATAGATAAAGATAATCGTCCTCAATCACATTACACACACATTATTATTTGACAGATGACGCCATTTTTTAACACTCCTCTACTAGGTTTCTCTACTTTATGGCCAGTGACGCAGAGACAATAATCGAAAACACGCGCACAAAAGCGGAATACTCACTTACCTACCACCTGCCGCATGGGCAATCCAGGAGGCAAGTTGAGTATATTACATTATCTTTGGTTGAGTAGAATCATGCATACCCCATTATAATAGTATACTCTTTGGTCATTCAATATTACGTGTATACATACCAGGTAATCTGTAGATCTGAGACTGAAGATGCCAGAGCGTTCCACAAGTTTCTTTGATAAATCTTTCTCTGTTAAAGCTGTGCGCTTATGGAATGATTTCCCGGTGGATATCAGGCGGTCACAGACATGCGCTGTATTTAAGAATAGAGTTGAATAACATTATCTTAATATAGTCACCAACAATAAATCATCGCTTTAAAATATCTAAGTAAATACTTTCCTAATTTACTACGTCTACACTACACCACTGACCATGTCTATTACACTTATTCCTGTCCATCCAAAGGTTGCCTGGAAGAGATCACTTTATAGTGATAAGGCCGCCCATTGTGCATGTTTAAATTAGACTGTATCACAATTACGTTACGTACTTCTTATTTGAGTACAATAAAGAATTCTCTATCTATCTATTGTGAACGAGACATGCATCGCGTCCTCAGTTGACAAATTTTAAACAAAAAATATTATTTTTAAATTTAAAGCATTAAGATAGCGCAGTGCTAACACTAGTTTTTGACGTTGGTGCTCCTTGATTGCAAATCGGGCAAATGGAAAAGCACCGACGACATCAAAAACTATTGTTGGCATTATTTAAATGCTTTAAGCAAAGACCTTATACGGCTTTAAGTGTTCATAACAATAATTACTCTATGTTTAAATTCTTTTGAGTTTTGGAAGTTTGTAATTTATTTCTTTTCTTAAATATTTTAATTTTAGTGATTAGCAATATCATATAAAAGATTAAAATAATCGATTTGATTTGCCAATATAAATTAGTCCCATCCAAAACAGAAAAGTAGTTTTTGTGGCACTTTAAGGTGTACATTTGCTTACTCTTTAAGGCATACACATGACATTATGACATATTATGTAATGTTTAAAACAATTTACATACAAACGTTTGTACAAAACGCGGTTCATTAGCTGTTCGTTTTTAAAGAGTACCACTGTCCATTTTTCACCATACCATTAGTCTCTAAAGATCTTCATCAGATCTTGATAAATGATATCCTACTCAAACCACCCTTACAACATAAGGTTTAAAATACTGAGAACCGCAATCAAATCAGATCAGTAGATTCTGAGATTATCGCTAACATGCAAAGTTACATACATTATGATACATACATCTGGGTCGAATTTAGAACAATCTGTGTTGAAGTCGGTTAAAAACAACTTGACTTGACCCTTAAATTGACACTGCGATCCTAGGAAGGGAAGCATTGTTTAAACCATATTGGTTAATTGGTGTTAATTTTTACATTTTGCACACTATCGATTCATAAATCAGTAATAATGTCATCTGAATTTAAAAATTAATGTTAACTTCACACAATCGATTAATTTCATGATCGTCGACCATTAATTGTACTACACTATTTTCAGAATGCCAAACCACGTCGACTAGTGTTGTCAACGCGGACCTTTTGCCCCAAAATGTAGGAAATGTTGGGGGAAGACAATTGACAAACTATGCGAATTAAATAAGAGCAGATTTTTCGGCCCTATTGAATGTGTTCCATTTACCCTAGTGTTAAATATTTTTTCCAAAGGAACAGGCATTGAAGTTTTCGTGCATGTTCAGGCGACTGGAACACATCGTTTCTAGATATGCCACCAGTAACTGACACTTTTTGGCAAAATTAGATTTTGATGCGGAAAGTTGCAAATAGTGGTTGCGGAAGTGACCTAATACTAAAAAATTAAGAAAACATTGATCTCTAGAAGAAGTGTTAACACGTATTATCATGGAACAACTTTATTAATGTGTTAACCTGTAACTGACCAGTTACGTGTTTACACTACAACAAGTCGACATGTTTTTATATTTTGATCCAGTTATAAACACTTGAACTAGTCGACATTGTGATAACTAGTTATATTGTAATCACTTGTATTATTGCATTGGTTAATACTGCTTTTAGTGTCTTGAACCTTATTTTTATTTAGTACTAGCTTCCACTCGCGGCTTTACCGATATGGAACAGCAATAAACTGGTTTAAATATATACACAATTATATGAAACAATTACTAGATCTATTTTTCTTATTTTGATAGAAACCATTCAATCATTTTTGGGTTCATCAATGGTCTCGAATGCGCTCAGATCACGGGCATACATCGAAAGACATGACAGCTTTTTTTCCTATCACTAGCTTCTTGCGTGTGATCGCGGTTATTTTCACTGCTGAAAAATTTGACAGATTCGAAATTTTGGCAATCATTCCGTTTTTTTTGGTGGCAAAGTAAGTATTTACTTAAAAATACTTTGCTTAAACCTAAGTCTTTTGAATTATTGAAAAGCTCCGTAATCCGTATCTCAAAAAGTTTTAGCTCTTAGAGAGTAATAATTGTGTAGGGGAAATTTTTGGTAAGGAGTGGCAGCACTCACAGACCTCACAGTACTGACGTGACGTGACGTTTCATTACGTTATCCTAATCGACCTAATCAAGTAGTCGCTAATAAAGTCAATAGAAAATAGTGTAATGTATTGAACTTTGTTCGACACCGGTTGGTTGCAATAGTTGATAAGATCAACAATCTTTATTAGTTTTAATGAATTGATCAAAAGAGAAAGTTGTTCTAAAATATTAGTAAGAAATAACCACAATGGCCGAATTTTTAAAAGGTTTATTATTATCGGTTCTCTCAGAGAAATGTTACGACGAATATTTCGTGAAATTTAATTTTCTTGATGGTAAGTAGACCGTGGAAGAGTATAAAAATATTTATTACCACTACTTTTATACGATTATTTCATACGTGTCAGTCTACTAACGTGTTTTTTTTTATGAATAAATTACTGTTCCAGTTCCTTGCATGACTTCGACACTAAGCAAAGGTCTTGGAATCGGTATAATAGCAGGATCCATTCTGGTCAAAGTGCCGCAAATACTGAAAATATTAAATAGCAAGAGCGGCGAAGGGATAAATGTCTATGGAGTATTTCTGGAGTTATTTGCCATCACATCAAATTTTGCTTACAGCTATGTTATGAACTTCCCCTTCAGGTATGCCACAGTTCTAAAATAGCTTTAAGTACATATTGTGAAGCACGTGCCCTGAATAATGAATACTAATGTGTAAAGGTTATTTAGCTCCCTTTATTATACTGGTGAATTATGCAAATCCAATAAGAACAGTTTTCTCTGCCTATTGAATATGTTCCTTTTAAAAAAATTGTTCACAATAGGGTGAATGGAACACATTCTTGGCTGAGAAATTTGTTCTTATTTCATTTGCATAGTACTTTGCATGCGGAGTAAAAGATTTTGTATATCCATAGCACAGCCATCCATCCAATTTTGCCTGGATTTGTCCTAATTAAAAACAACTAATTTATTATGCATTCAATAAATATAATTTTGCATTGATTGCTCATAAATATAACTCTTACTCAATTACTAATGATAGTATTTCAATTAATCCTTGTCTAATCTAAAATGATACAATTTCAATATCAATCAATATAATGTTTGTAGCTATTATTATTTACTTCTAGTCAGTTAATATTAGTTATCATAATAAGATAAACATCTTCTAGATATAGAGCTTTAATTGAACAAATTCTTGGAATAAAAGGTGTCCCAAATTAAATTAGTATTATATTTTGTAATATTCAAATTTACAATAATGATTAAATTATCAATAATTCAATTGAAAGCAGCAATAGCCGAGTAGTAGACCCTAGGACTGCGAAGTCAAAGGTCTCGGGTTCAAACCCACGGGCACACACCTCTGTTAATAAATCGTTAAGATTTGTCTTTTCGAAGATATGTGTGTATTTATTCATAAAAATTATTGCTTGCTAACGGTGAAGGAAAACACTGTGAGGAAACCTGCATGCCTGAGTGTCTAAAAAAGTGCTTGAGAAGTGTGAAGTCTACCAATCTGCACTTGGCCAGCGTGGTGGACTATGGCCTAACCCTTCTCACCATGATAAGAGTCCCGAGCCCAGCAGTGGCACATGCATTAAATACAGGGCTGTTATTATTATTATCAATATTTCTTTGATGTCCATTGTTATTTGTAACTTTCTTAATTATCTATCACTATTTTCAGCGCTTGGGGAGAAGGTACATTCCTCGCAATACAAACAGCCATAATAGCTGCTCTAGTCTTACACTATGGAAAGGCTTCAGCTAGGGCGGCCATGTTCTTGGCCACTTATGTGGGACTTGTGGCTGTGTTAGTGAGTGGATTCACTCCTACTGATGTGCTGTGGACTATGCAAGCAATTAATGTGCCCATTATTGTTTTTGCCAAGGTATGAGTGAATTATAAAATTGTTCTCGTAATATGTTTATTGAAGGTATTAAACGCGAGAGCTTAAGATTATTTGTATATTGTTTATAGTGGCATAGCACTCAAACTGCACAATATTGCAGTTCTCAGCTGTAAAGACATATCTGTAATCTTTTGTAGATGGTCAAAGGCAGTAGGTATAATTGGAAGCAAGTTCATTCATGCATAATGCTGCAATAATATGCGATTTTCATTCTTACTTTATACTTTAAAATGTTGTATAACCAGTGGTTATTAAATATTAGTATATGATTTGTCACATTTAATGCTTTATTACCAAGAATACCTACTTCTCACACAAAACATTTGGCCCCAATGTCACAGGTGTTAGATTAACCTTTTCGGTAGGAAAAGCATATTTTTATTTATTTATTTAAGCCTTAAACCTATACATAATATTTCATATCTTATAAACTTATTTGTTAGTTTTATTAGTATCTATCCTTATTAATAAGTTAGTTTACTAGTTTCTTCTTTTTTGTATAGTCCCTTTTCAGGTAAAGGCCTCCTCCAAATCTTTCCACCTTTTCTTGTCTTTTGCAATTTCAATCCACTTTTTGCCCGCTACGTACCTATTTGTAAGGTTTGTTCTGTTTGAGTTGGAGGGTAGTGGTCGTTATCCCCACGGGGACTAGCCGGGTTGGGGAGATGGTTGTTGTCTGTACAGTTGTTGTGTGGATAAGCATATAACACACTTAAATAAAAGTGACAGCTGTGGTCTTTTTTCAAGTGTAGCTTGTGTCATTTGTGTAAAAAGTTACAATTTTTTTTTTGTTTCAGTCTATTCAAGTTATTACCAATTATAAGAATGGTAGCACAGGTCAACTATCAGCAGTCACAGTGTTATTGCTATTTGGAGGCAGTATAGCTAGAATTTTTACATCACTAGTGGAAACGGGCGATCTTATTATGATTGTGACATTCTGCGTGTCTACTGCTGCCAACGGTGCTATTGTATGCCAACTGTTCTGGTACTGGAATGTGGTCACCACAAAGAATAAGAACAAGAAAAAGAAGAAGTAAATAATAACTATTGTAAATAGTCAATTAAACTGTTGTCTTGAAGAACATAATTTATTATGAGATTTGACAGGTCTAAGGAATAAAAAGATTTTATATAATGTTTGAGTTTCTTTTTGACCTAATTTGAGATTATGATTCAGAGAACACTTAACTGGTTAAGCAGTGATGGCATAGTGGGAGACTGAAGGACTGCTAAGACAAGTCTCGTGATCTAACCCACAGCACTACAGCACGCACGTACGTTCGTTTGACGAACATCTTAAATACACATTTATCATATAAATTGTTAATATTGCTCGCTAATCGTGAAGGAAAACATCGTGAGGAAACCTGCATGTCTGAGAGTGCCTAAAAAGTACTTGAGGGTGAAGTCTACCATTTTGCACTTGGCCAGAGTTGTGGACTATGGCCTAAACCTTCTCATAATGACAAGAGCCCAGAGCCCAGCAGTGGGTCATGTATTAGATACAGGGCTGCTATTATAACTTGTACAAAGCTGCTGTGTCTACAATAGATTGATTTTACTTCAAAATCTTTATTATTTTAAGTTCTTATGGACTAAAGTTTTCATTTCCACAGTATTAATACTGATACATTCAAAAATATTCTATTCTAAGCAACAGTAGAAGACGCATGGGAGCTAAAACGTGATTAAAATAGCGTCTAGCTATAACATTGTATGTAGCTAGTGCCTTTTACACTTTCAATTGATTGTTAACCTATTTCGCGTTTACCATTATGTAATTGAGAAAGTGGTGTGCGTTATGCGTACGCCCAGCGGAATGTTGTTGAATTTAAAGATTTTAAGTATGCAGATATTTAGTGTATGACGTCGTGTAATTGTGTATGGTAAAATAAATTTGTGCATGCAGCATAGAAATATATACTAGCATGCAGCCATTGTGGAGAAATTCACCAAAAACTGATTCCGCTGGGCGAACGTTGTCCTGGCGGAACTTTTTTTAATCCATCGACTTTAGAAGAAAAGAGATGTATCCAAAAATTAGTGTGTATTTGTGTGTAATTGTGTATGTATGAATAAAATTAGTGCATGCATAAACTTCGGAGAAATTCAAGTTTCCGCTGCGCGAACGCTTGGCCATTAGCTAGTTTTCATATAAAGCGCTTACATAGAGAGCTGTAGATTTTTACATACGTTGTTTTGAATTTGTTTATATTTGTTTAAAAAACAGATTTAGAAAAAAATTAAGGGTTTTATAAAATATAAACGTAAAATACTCTTATTAGGTCTTAGTTCTTAAAGTATGCACTTTGGGGTCTAGATTTTCACGTTTATACAAACCTTGTAAGTGTCTGCAACATCTTGCCAAGTATCAATGATGTTCCGTTAGTAATTAAAGAGTTGTAGGGCAATTTACCATGAATAGATCACTGTTTACAAAGCAGTCAAATATCACGACGTTCTAAAGGAATTGCATGGTAAAATGTATGCCAATAATTAGTGTATTCATTCAACTATGCACATGCAAAATTTCATGTCATTAAATTCAGTAATTAAAGAAAAACAATTAAGATACTGACGAAGCATCGAAAACCTACATAACCCGACCAAGTTCGGATGGCTACAAAAAAGCGGCCGTACCATATATCTAAGAAACGTTCTTAATCTTCCAATATAGTATTTATTAATATGGTACAGTTGCGTACACAAGCGTTAGGAATCGTATCTATTTTATGTCTATTTTTTCACACTAGAATATTTTTGATCATTTCATAACTACAATACTTAGTTAGACTATTTAACCAAAGGACTAACCTTAAGCATGGGTACCGCTTCAAACAAAATAATTCTGCATATTTTGGTGGGGTGCGGTGGAACACGCTCACATACATAAGTTACTACCAGTACAACGGTAAACATCAATTAAAAATCGAGTCTAGAAGTAGTTTTTTTTAAGTTATTAGATTGTTTGATCCACTAAAGTTGCAAAAGGGAACGCTCGTGCATGCCTAGTCCAATGGTTAAATAGTGTAATAAGCTACAATATGATAAATATTTACCTAAACAGTAGTGCTTACATGTGGTAATTATTTAATTTTCCTATGGGGTCTATAGTTAGAATCCTGATCCGTGAAATCTTCAATAGAAATTAACTGTATGAATTTTATTTTTCTTAAATAATATAATAATATTAAGATTATATCTCAAGTCTCAAGCGCATACTTAAATAAAGTACCTACATAAATAGTACCTACCTACTTTCTGTCATAGTCAAATAGATTTAGGTGTACACAAATAAAGACCTATAAATTATATCGAAACAACTGTGTTATCTATCACCTATACCGGGTTCAATACCAGTATTATACTGTAAATTTTGGGATGTTACCTAAATATATTGCACGGCCGCTTTTTTGTAGCCATCCGAACTTGGTCGGGTTATGTAGGTTTTCGATGCTTCGTCAGTATCTTAATTGTTTTTCTTTAATTACTGAATTTAATGACATGAAATTTTGCATGTGCATAGTTGAATGAATACACTAATTATTGGCATACATTTTACCATGCAATTCCTTTAGAACGTCGTGATATTTGACTGCTTTGTAAACAGTGATCTATTCATGGTAAATTGCCCTACAACTCTTTAATTACTAACGGAACATCATTGATACTTGGCAAGATGTTGCAGACACTTACAAGGTTTGTATAAACGTGAAAATCTAGACCCCAAAGTGCATACTTTAAGAACTAAGACCTAATAAGAGTATTTTACGTTTATATTTTTATCTTTAAAACCCTTAATTTTTTTCTAAATCTGTTTTTTAAACAAATATAAACAAATTCAAAACAACGTATGTAAAAATCTACAGCTCTCTATGTAAGCGCTTTATATGAAAACTAGCTAATGGCCAAGCGTTCGCGCAGCGGAAACTTGAATTTCTCCGAAGTTTATGCATGCACTAATTTTATTCATACATACACAAATACACACTAATTTTTGGACACATTTCTTTTCTTCTAAAGTCGATGGATTAAAAAAAGTTCCGCCAGGACAACGTTCGCCCAGCGGAATCAGTTTTTGGTGAATTTCTCCACAATGGCTGCATGCACAATTTTTTTTTTACCATACACAATTACACGACGTCATACACTAAATATCTGCATACTTAAAATCTTTAAATTCAACAACATTCCGCTGGGCGTACGCACACGAGAAAGTGTGGCAAATGCATGGCAAATGTGAGTATACAAAGTTGCAATTGGAATACAATGTGTAACAGGATGGTTAAATTGATCTAAGAGGGTCAGAATAGCACTCTCTTTATATTATTGAATTCGTGACCAAGTGAAATGCGAAAGTATATAACTATCTCTGTTACGCTTTCATGCTCGTCAACACCTGAGAAAGAATATGGGCTTCTGTTTATCGACACAACCAAGAACCGGCACCGATGTGTCTTCGGAGAGAGGGAACGCCGAAGGTTAAAAACTTTTCATTAAAAATAGCAAAGGAGAAGTCGGTATCGGTTTTTTTTACCGCGTTTTTACTTCTAAATTCTAATGCAAAATAATTTTCTCAAGGTCACGCCGCCGTAAGTGTCATTAAGTCGGTATGCTTGCCGCCGGTCTTACATCCATCGGCGCTCATAAATATAGTTCGGCACTTGGTCGTGGTCACAAGTCTCCATTCGAAGTAATTCATCAGAAATGTTATGAAATAAAACCACCATCTTAATTATCACCACTTTTATTGAATTAGATTCACCAATCAATCACACACAAACGAACAAAGTTTAACACAATGACTTGTAAAATGCTACTTTGCAATACTTTTAGTTTGGAATGATCTGATTAGTGGAATTATGGAAATATAAAACCGCATGTCTAATTATTATTTTAAATTGGCGTTGTTATAAAGCTCAGATTTTAGGTAGCGTCAGTAATCCTAAATGCGAAATTTCTATACTAAACATACTCAAAACATTTCATTCACAGCAATGAAAACCTTTATATTGTACTCTAATTCTATATTTACATCTAATTAATATTGAATAAATTTGTAATAACTAAAATAAACCATGAAACATAACCCCTGTATCACAGGAGAGTGACTTTTTCATGATATTTTACAATGGGTAATGATGTGAAATCTGCTTCAGCACCTATTCAAAGATTATAACCTATCCATACATCTACTCAGAGCAATCAGTGGCCCAATCAAACGTTTGTGATTATTCTTTGGGCTCCGGTTCGACTGGTTTCTCTTCCGTATGCGCGGCTCGTTCTGGTTCATTTCCATCAGCCCACTTGCCGTCGTATTCCTTTCGGTCCACGTATCTTTCTTCTTCATACTCTCCCTCACTGCGATGGCTGTCACGCTCAGAGTAACGAGAATAGCTGTAAGAAAAATAAAATATTATATACATGTGAATAAACTGTAAACAAACTATAATAAGGTAAAGTATGCACAATTTTAATACATTGTTTTCTGTATAAAACGTGATATTGAACTGACCTATCTCTGTCCTTGTCACGTCTTTCTGGGCTGTAAGACCTGGATCGGCGTGTTCTTTCAGGACTCCTCGATCTGGAATACCTTCCACCGCCTCGTCGATCACGGAAGTCTCGGAAACCGCCTCCTCTATAATGTTTAATTAAATTAATTACATTGCAGACCTTAAAGTCGTTATTGTTGTTAGCAGATAATAATATCGAATAACCGCTTTCGTTAATTTTTAAATTGGATGAAGTAAAATAATAATTAAGTAAACTATTAGCTCGTCAAGCCAGTGTAGAGTACAACATATTTGTTACTATTTCATTCCCATGTCCTTCCTTATATATTCTTACATGATTGAGCCTTATTAAGGCTCCTTTGATTACACAAAATGTGGTAATTACCTGAACGGTCGTCCTCGTCCGCCGCCTCCCCTTCTCGGTCGGAAAGGCCGTCCGCCGCGGGAGCGTCCGTCCCTCCAGTCAGGCTGGAAGCGGCGCTGGTCGTCGCGGCGGAAGTCCCCGCCCCCGCCGCGTCCGCGCCCCCTCCCCCCGCCGTTGTACGTGTTGAAGCGCGGGCGGTAGTACGTGCCGCGCTCGTACCCTCCGCGACCTCGCCAGTTGCCGCGACGCACGAAGCGACGGTATCTGTGAGACAAATCATTAGTAGGGGTGAACTTTGCCAATCATGTGGCAAGTTTCTTTTTATATCGAGGGTATACTTAAGTTTCACGATATTTTTGAATATTAAAGATTCCATCATGCACAAAAGAATTAATAGTCCGTACATATTATATAAAATTTTAATTAAATCGATATCTTAATGAACGATACACGACTACGTACTGGTTATAATAATTATTTAGTAATATCAATACATACACTTACACAAAGGCAATGCAAATTCCATGCTAAAGATTAATTTAAAATAATTAAATATTGACCAACTCTCATGCCGTTTTACAGAACACTCGGGAGCGATACTAGCAGAAAAATAAATTATCATGCTAAAGTACTAGTGTAATAGATGGATAACGATCGGTGCGCGTAGCACGTTCCACGTCGAGCGTTCGCGCAGGCCGAACGGGAAAACGAGGCGCTCGCCGTCGGTCGCTCGATCCGACCGCAGACTCCGTCGCGCCGATCGGTACCCACCGTACTAAATAAGGAAATAAAAGAAAGTAGCACACTGCAACCAAAAGATACCTTGAGCCCGACCGTGATCGTGAGCGGCTGCGCGAGTAGTAGGAGCGGCTGGCGTCGGAGCGCGAGCGCGGCGAGGCGGAGCGGCGGCGGCGCGAGCCCGAGCCGCTGGCGCTGGACGCCGAGCGCGAGCGGTACTTGCGCGGCCGCGACCTGCGGGCACGAGCTGTGAGTGACGTCGGAGCCTGTCCAAACCAACGCGTGGAATAGGTCGCAACGGTCATCCTAGCGTACGTAGCTGAGCAAAATTGTACATGCCCGACCACTTGTTCGATCGTAAGCAAAGTCAATAATGAGATATTGAAACAGTTGTCAAGTTTTCTGCAGCTTTACAAACAAAATATTTTCTTTGGTAGGCGATGCCCAGACTTCAAAGACGATACAATATCTTGTTCTGTTAATCTCTGGGAATTCCATATTTATGTATATTCAGAGACATTCATAAACGTACATTCTTCTTGTACCGAAGCTTTCAGTGAGCAAACACAAGTTAACGTAGACGAGTAATAGCAGATACTTTTGTCAATAAAGTGACAGTGTTCAGAATAAAAGCCAACCTGCTCCTGGATCGCTTGGAGCGGCGCTCGTCGTCCGAGGAGTTGGAGGAGCGGCGGCGCGGCGAGGGCGGCGAGCGCGGGCGGCGGCCCGAGGGCGAGGGCGGCTTGATGCGCGTCACGAACTGCTCGGGCCGGCCGTCGCCCACCGACACCGGCGTCTCGCCCTCCTGCGCCAGGCGGAACGACCCGAACTTGTCCAACACGATGTTTCCTTTGCGAACCTGTGACCACACAAATAAATTACTTAGTAAGAAAAATACAGATTTTACATTAATTTACAGCTTGAATTGAATATTAATTTACCGGATGGCTGGGTTCAGTGCCAGGCGGGTCCGGCTCCCGCTTCCCCCCCGGGGGCGGCGCGGTGGGCAGCGGCGGCGGTTCCTTCATGGCCATGGCGCGTCGCACTGACACGTTCTTGTCACCGCTCGCTGGCGACGGCTGTCGGGAATACATATCGTCGGAAGTTTAGCAAATAATATTTAACTTGCTTGTGTAAAATAGTACACAATAAAGCTTGTTTCTTATTTCTATTTAAACGGTTCTAGCCATCAGGAATAAGCAACGAATTGCGTCATGCAATTCGTAGCTCAACCTCCTGATGGCTATAAATAAATAGATCGCACCTTTCTATGGTCATGAGAGTCATCAGAGCTGTCCTCAAACGCATAATGTTCTTTGTATCCCTTTGGTACCGGCGTCTCCTTCTTCTTCACACTGCTGTAAATATAAATATTATATTTGTTGATATTCTGTAAATATTACTTTACAGAATAACATTATTATCGTTGTTTCGAGAGCTTAACTTGTTCTCTCAACTCACTATACTAAAATAATATTATATGAACTGCTAGATTACAGATGAATGTGCTCAGTACGTTGAGTTTCAGCTTATGATTAGTATATATCATGAAAACGAATCAAATCTTTTCCTTTAACACTAAGTGCTTTATCATACTAGCGGATTGCGAGCGGATTCAAAGCGGAGCGGGCGCGCAACGGATTCGTTGCGGGCGCGCAACGAACACGCCGCGCATTCGCAGCGCAATATTTAGTTAGTTTGAAGGATACCACAAGTGCATTATACATAAATAATAGCCGGTGAAAAATAACAATATGGATCCCAATTAGTGTGTGTCAAAACGAATGGAATTGTATAATCCATACAAATAAATTAATTGAAGTGGCTTGTTATGCCAAAATAACAGTTTTTTAAAGCTGATACGGTTTTTATTACACAGTAACATAACCTAAAACCAGTTATATTTCTTGTCATCTATCTGTTCTTTCCAGTTAGTGCCAGTTTCTGAGGGTCCGTATAGATCTTATCCGGCCCCTAAAAATAACCTTACTGAATTTAAAAGTGCAAATTACCTTTGAAAATAGAACACAGCTGTCACTTTAATGTATAATAATATGTGTTGTAAGCTTATTCGGCAAATAAGGTTTTATCTTTCAACTGTGGTAATCTTTCGACTTGGAATTTTTTTTAGAGTCAGATAACTGACTACAAATAGCGGAGTTTAGACCTCATTTACCGCGGGCGCAACCATTTCGATTACGCTATTTTCTGGCACTGCTGTTCGGAGTAGACTAACGCAACGGCGGCAAGTCGCGGGCAACAGTTATAAATGAATTTGATAGGGATTGAAATGAAATGTATAGAAAATAAGTCTTGGGAAAAAGTTCTTTATATCGCAAAACTGAGGTCTGGAACATCTAGAGGTTCCTAAAAGGAGTTAAAAAAACAAAGCAGGTAACTATATGAGGCAAGTGTGGTATTCGCTCGCCCGACTCATTGGGACCTAATATTGTCATTTTCCACCAGATCAATGGATAACAAATGTAAAATATGATCAGAGTAATATTTGTGAAATAAATATGATATTGTGCTATCCTATCTCGCAACTTACAAACTAAATACACTGTGAATGTATATGCTTATATGATAACAATAAAAATAGAGTCGCGACGCTGCTTCAAACTTTCATACAATATGTATTGTACAAATGACATTGTGCTACGTACAAATCAATGATCTTATTATGCAAAGGAAATATTCCAAATGTACCGTACCGTATGTAATGTACGAGGTATGTCAACATTTACCACATCTCGTGACTGGCCCTTTCTTTCAATCAATGAGTATAGGGGTATTATATACCACATGTTTCGGAGATGTTCTTTATCGTGGGCGTGGCACAGATGATCCATCAGATAAAAACGTCGTGGTCCTTTAGTGGACGCTTACAGCGCTGTATCACATCTTCAGTACAATACACATCGCATCAAGTGTCCAATCATTGTAAGAAGCAGCGCATCCGCTCTTTGTATAAAGCAGTGACTAACGTTTCTTTGACGGCGCTCATGGACATCTTCCACTTGGGTTTCTCGAGGGGCGGCGGCGGCGCCTGGTCCAGTGGGCTGAGGGAGCCCCGGCCTTCGCGCTTCTGCACCTCTTTGCCGACCATCACGTGGTACGCGCTCAGCTTCGACTCCAGCTCCTCGAACCCGTGAATCTCCTCTAACATCCTATACATGTTCACAATTTAAGCTTGATTCGCAGCTGTAGACACGCACACACACATCGTATTTGACCCTCATGTAGGAATGGTCACAGATTATAGTATTATAAGCATGCTAGTCGATATGTACACGGTCTACAGATCTGAATCGAGCTTTCTAATACATACATATTTGTACATTAGTTTGAACTTTGAATTTGTTACAAAGCATGTAAGTTGTGTACTTTAACTACGCGAATTGTACCCTTAGACAAGAGCAACAAGTGAATCTATACCACGACATGCATTTGCGGTTCACACAATATATAACTAATAATGTAGATACGTCAAACAGTACAAAATATTGAAAACAAAACATCTTTTTAATTAAACTGACGCAAGTTGGTAACATTATTCAAATTATGAAATACAGTGTTACTCACGTAATGTTGGTCTATTTAGTCGACCGCGGTACCCCTATACTTTTAGACATTTTCAAGAGAGTGCGATACCGCGTCGGTAGGTGAAACCGCGGTAGACTAAATAGATCAACATTACGTGAGTAAAACCCGTAATTCATAATTTGAATAACAAAACATCTGCTTAGACAAAGTTTCCACAATAAAATTGATAGTATTAGGCTTATAATTTTCTTAGCACTTTTGGTTGTAGAAAACGAACTCATGTTCTATTTAAAGTCTGGAGCAAAGTGGCCAGTGTATGTTATTCTGTCGATGAAATGTTAGGTCCCAATGTACGGGGTTTGAGCTCATCGCCAATGGGGCCCTTTCCCAAGAAACACTGCTTCTGATCCCTGTCTTAAACAGGAATGCTTCATAAAAGAAACATGTTGATGCCAGCGAAAAATATGTTCGCAGCAGCGGTTACTACAATTATTCAAGTATATCTATAATACAGTAAAAATTCATCACATGAATATCGTTATTAACTTTTCTGAATAAACAATATCTTTTTCATGCAGTCGTTATTTTTCAGTTATCTACTCAGTAGTGTGATAGTACTCATTTAAGTGATATAAAATAAATGCTATTTTTACCTCTTATCATTGTGCTTCCTATCTCTCTCGTATTCACCATCAGAGCTGTGATCTCTCTTTTTGCCTTTCAACTCTTTCCTGTAACATTATATTGATAACTTAGATCCAAAGTTTAATTCTAATTCAAATAAATTTGTGATTACAAATATTCACCTTTTGAACAAAAGCAAAAGCTTACTTGTGAAAATGTTAACCTATAGGTTTTTATTACCCGTTGTCCTAAGTGAGCGACGAACAGCACGCGATTCATACCATACCCGCGACGAACAATGTCAAAACGAAAGTATTCGTATGAGTCGCGTCGCTATAGCGCGGTCGTCGCTCACTTAAGACAACGTCTTAGTCAATATTTAATTTATCGAGAATATTTTTTCAGATATGATTTGAACGGGAATTAACGTTTCGAGAAGGTTGCACTTAGTCATGGTCGCAAGCAGACTCAAAGTGCAACCTTGTCGAAACTAAAAGCACCGAAAGGTAAAAATTAATCGCGTTAATTCCCGTTAAAATCATATCAGAAAATATGCAACGCGAAAGTTTAAAAGTTAATATATTTTCTCGTCTTTAATCAGTCACACTTGTTTTGCATATCTTTATTGTAATAAAGAAGTATCGGAAATGACCTTATGGCATCTCTTAGTTTCTTGTCGCCGATGTTCTCCAAATCTCGCAAGCTATACTCCGAGTTCCCGGCGGTGCGCGCCAGCTTTGCTTTGCGCTTCTCTTCCCGCTCTTGCTCCTTGCGCTTCCTTTTAGATTCCTTCTTCTTTTTCCTACCAAACATTGTACTTGATTAACATACTAGCTTTCTTAGTTGACCTCTACTAATATATTATTTGATTACAAATTATAAATGTAAATAACTTTCAATATTCAGTTCATGACCCAATTAACTTAGTTTTAAATCATATACTTATATATTATATGTATGATAGAAGGAAAATTTTGGTACGAATGATTTTTGAAGTAGCATTAGAGCTATGAATAAAATAACTCATTAAAATCAATGAACGAAACACCTTCTGAGGTGTTTGGGTATTGCTTTAATTGGGATAATATCGATATTTGACAATGTTTGTTTGAAATATAAATAAGTATCTATTTTTCAAATATTAGACAACTGGCCCAAATCGCATAATTATTATAAAATTAAATAAATACCTATGCTCGACGTTTCGACACCTATGTTTCCTTTATAAATTATAACGTGATTAAGAGCCATTAATTAATGAAAAATGTTCTTAAATCGCGAAAGTTTAAAAGGTATCTATTTGTTTAAAAAAACTCATGTGAATTGGTGAATAACTAGTGTTTAAAAAATATCAATCATGTATGTTATGAACTTACTTATCTTTCTTCTTCTTTTTCTTCTTGTCCCGGTCTTGGCCGGGCTGTGGCTGTTGGCCGAGCTCCTGCATCTTTCGGTTGCGTTTGTATTGAGCTGTCTCTTCCAGGAAGCTGCGCACTTTCTCCTCGTAATCAGAGTCTTCTTTGGTCACGTCCAAGAATTTGCGTACCTGAACAAATTAAATCAAATTTAGGTTAGCTATTTAAATGCTCGTCATATAATAACAACATGGAGCTCGAGTTACAAACCTTGGCAATGTTGAGACACAGTCAATTATATATTTAGATGCCGACAAATTGTTAATTCTTGGTATTTCTTAGGCGCGTAAATTGGCAGTTAAACATTGCACCGTTACGCTAGTCGTTTTATTTTGAATATAATCAAATAACAAGCGTTTTTCGGATATGATGTCCTTTTTGTGTTAGACACCACGACAGCTTTGGCGACTACTGAAAATCGGCGCTGTTGGCTAATATCAGCAATGTTTAGGAACATACCATTTTAGCCAAGTGTTCGCCATTGTTTCCACACTAGTTTTTAAGTTAAGTTTTATTGAAAACACTTCTTTTTCTTTCATAATTACCTTTAGCTCATAATCGATGTCAGCTTGAGACCTGATGGGCTCTGGAGCGACTTCCTCAACAGGCGGCGGCGGCGGCTGGTACCCGTACGGATGGTTGAACGAGGAGTTATGCGTGCGAGAGCCGGCTTCAGGCGCGCCGAGCATCTCCATGCGCTTGCTCAGAGGGGAGAGGGAACGTTGCCGCTTGTTGTTTGATTGCGATCGACGCTTCTTCTTGCGGTTCGGCCCTTCGGAATCTGGTAACATACGAACATTGTAGCTGATACATCACTGTAGCTGTTTTAAATGTTTATTGTACCACCACCATGATATGATTTGTCATCAACACCTGGACACAGAAGTAAATATTATGTCCTTCAGTGCGGAAAGTCCAAATAAATTAATATTCGGAATAAGGAGTTCGAGTCAGCAAGTTCCTGTTTGAATAAAGCTATTGAAAACAAATTCAAACATTGGGAGCAGTTGTAGTTATGGTGGAGAGAAAGCTACTGACTTCGGCTTTGCCTCCCCCTTAAAAATATTTTTTATAAACTTTAAAAGAAAAAATATTACCGCTTGTATCAGATGATGACGATGAAGAATCCGATGACGAGCTTGAACTAGAAGAGTCACTAGACGACGATGACGAGCTGCTAGACCTCTTCTTCTTACCCTTACCACGTTTCTTTTTCTTCTTCTTGTCTTTCTTTTCCGTCAGATTCAGAAGCTGTTTCAATGTCTCCTTCATCTCATACGATTTAGCTCCCGTCAATCCTGGCAACAGCAACTCTGCTGGCTCAATCAAAGGTTTAGCTGTCGACGTCTTACTCTTCAAGAAGTCCAGAGAATTTTGAGCTTCCTCATGAAATGGAATAATAGCCAAGCAATCCTCGTAAGCCTTCTGTGCCTCAGTAATCTTATTCTCATCTTCGTAACTGCGTCCCAATGCGACTAGTGTCTCTCCTAAATATTTTCTGGCATTGGCGTGGTTTGAATTTAGTTTCAATGAAGTCTCAAAGTCCTCTATGGCTTTCTTAAATGTTCCACTGTTGGCGTAAAGCGCTCCTCTTGCGACTAAACCTTCAACATTCCGTGGGTCAATGCTAAGTGCCTTATTGAGACATTGAAAAGCTTCTGAATGTCTTCCTGCCTTAAAATGTTCTATACCTTCAGCTACAGAGCGGAATGCCCATTTGCTTGCTTGCGCTTGACGCAGTTCGTCGGCATATTCCGAAGGATTGAATCCACCTCTGTACAAAAAAAAACATAATTTATTATATAAGTACAGAAGTTAATAAAAAGGAAATTAAGTAATGTTTCAGAAACCAAGTTTAGTTACCTTAGTGTTGCAAAATTGGTGCAGTGCATGTTGACGATGCCTAGCATTTCAGAGAGATATTGGACGCAGTTGGGGTTATTGAAGCCTGGACTCTTCTCCAGTATGGCTTCGTAACTCTCTCCCTTCATATCTACAGTTTTCCTAAGGAAAATAATAAGTATTCAATACATGTGAAGAGTGGTTAAAATACGTCATTGTCCTATTGTTATGGATGAAGAATTTTGTGAGTTGATAGTAACATCGTCAAGTAAAGTTTTAATTGAATAGTTCAAGCATTTAATTCCTAACTTTGCTTAGTGTCACACATACGATTATCCTCACCTGTTCCCATGGAGCTGTTCATAAAAATGTTATTTTACTTTGATTTTATTTCTTTCACACATTTAAGATTTATAGATTAGGTGATGCCGCCTCGATAACGTGACATTAATATTACCGGGACATTCGCTAAAGTCACAATGCAGCAGGCGTGACACGGGCTCTTGGAAATCGTTGCTACACCTAGAAAAGAACACCCTAGAAATAGTAGGAGGCGTACTTCCACGGCTGTGGATTACGTCTGGTACGATGGTGAACTGCGAGGTATTGCAAACTATTGCCGTTTCTGGGAACCTCACATCAGCTAAATTGATAATCGTCGGCCGTGAGTCCTTTATTACAACAATAAATGACTCCAACATCCAATAAATGCTCATATAAAAGTCCAATCAATTTGTCTCAGATAATGCTGGAATGTTAAACATTAGCTTTAATACAGAATTACATGTTTCCTGATATAGATATCAACAATGTGAACCTAATGTACTGACCTTTTCCATTTAATGAAAACAAAAAATGTGTAAGTGATTTGAATACTTTGAAAAAATCCTCAACATAAAGGTGCAGGAGATTCTTCAAAACAAATATTGTATGTTAAGCACATCCTTCAAGAATCCAACTGTTGCCATCACACCTGATCAAAGTTTCAATAAGATCATGCATGATTAATTTTAACAAATTGGTGAACAGACTGAATCTGTACTGAAAAGTGATCATAAACCAGTGAGAACACACATCCAACACTTCTTCAGCTCTTACATCACATATACCTACCAAGTGCGTACACAAACCCTTGTGTAGAACCAATCACATAGTTATTCATACCGAGCATCTATAAAAGCAGTGGTATTCTTGTGCTGTCTCAGACATATTAACAAGCCAATTTATGTCTATGTACTATTAGTTTTCCAGTATCTTCATTAGTAATTTATTTGTCACTATTGCATATTTCGTCTCTTGTCAGTGTCTTTTTGTAGTTTCAATGGTATTAAGTGTCTGCATCCATTCAAATCTTCCTGATCCTCATTTACGTG
Source organism: Hypena proboscidalis (assembly GCA_905147285.1). Lineage (NCBI taxonomy): Eukaryota > Metazoa > Arthropoda > Insecta > Lepidoptera > Erebidae > Hypena > Hypena proboscidalis. The sequence goes on along the minus strand of LR990130.1, from coordinate 17,656,260 downwards.
TTTGTCTTCAAGTTATACTTCTTTCCAAAATAAAAATACCGCTGGTTTTGTAGTCTCAATAAATAACATTACAAAAGAAAACAATAAATTGGCAACAACACTGTGTTTAGAAAACAGTAACACCTGTAAAATAGTGTAAGACAATGTGATTACTGGTAAGTGGGTACTGTACGGTACATACTTGTAGATGAGTGGAAAGTCGTCGGTGCTGAGGAGGCCTAGCGGGGGCTTTGGCGGCGGGTCCTCGGGTCCTCGCGTCACGCCCTTCATGCCGCACACCATTTTGTCGGTGTCGGGGATCACTTCTATCACTTCACAGCACACAGTGTCATTCATCAGGTAGTTTCTTGACAAGTTTTTCTTGTCCACGGCTGGTATGATATTTGTAACAGGTAAAAATGCCTGCAGACAAAATAAGTTTGTTTCAATTATGATAATAAGAATTAATTACTACAGATGAGTACAATTTGACAACCTGCAGTCCAAAGGTTGTGAGTTTTAAATTCACTGTGCATGGTAGACCATTAACAAACTATTATGATGTTAATATGATTGAAGACATTAATGTAAAAAACGAAAACAAACACTTATGAGGCAATTCTTTAAGAATTTGTCAGAAACTTAGAAATCTAAATCCTTTTAAACACTTTCTATGGAACAGACTCCCAGTAAACGTTGTTATGGCACCCACAGTGAATACATTCAAAAAGACTGGACAAATTCTCCAAATCACAAGACTCACATGCATCAGCTCAATAGCTGCTAGCACACTTCATATACATATGTATAATAATAATAATTTAACACACCATATTATAGCTTGGTAGAAATGGGTACAGAATACTAATTTGTATCAAAAAAAAACAAATATCATACATATCACTGTATGTCTTTATGTTTTATTTGTATTCATCTGGTTCAACAAAATTTGTACCTTACCAACATAAGCAAATTATATTTTTGCTTGCTAGGAACCAATTTCACAATTTGTAAATATGTAAATGTTCAATGTGACCACTACAATAAATAGACAATGGAGGCTAATCAATAATAAATTATTCTTACAAGGTCATTCTGTATTGGCTTACTACTAACTTGTTGCTAGGTAATATTATTTGTATGTATTTTTTTTTTGTGATTTGTACCTTTGTTTTAGTAGTTAGTTGGTTTGGTTTCAAGTAGGCTTTTGTCCCCTCTGGAGGCATGTTTGCTCTAATAGTTCCTTATGCAGTGGGGACATATGCAATTCTGTCACTTGCAAAAAGTTAGTCTTCAAAACGTCCTAAAGAACTGTTCCTCTATACACACATCTTAACTGAACTTTGGTACATTGGATATATTGATTAGTTCATGATTCAATTCAAGTGTTGATGGGGGTGGAAAAGATTGGGCGAAGGTTATTTAGCTGCTTAATATCTCTGGTTACAGTTTACTGTGTTATTGAATTACCTTGTAAAGAACCGAGTTTCTCCTGTACAAATTTTTTGTTTGAAAGACAGGTAACAAGTTTAGTGTGGTCTTATAAAACACTAACGCTCCTATCCTATGGGACCTAAGCATAACAGGTGAAGGGTGGGTGCTGTCCACCTCTGCCACACTATTTATTCTGGGTAATATAGGCGTGATGTTAAGTTAGAATTCATAGCTTGCATACATGTTGCACAACATAGTGTAATTAAGTTTAAATAAGAAAGCAATGGATACTAGCTTGACACACCCACTTACACCTTTGTGGGCACATTATCCTCAATCTGTTTATGGTATTGTTATAGTCATACTAGATTACTATTTTGGTGGGAAAGTTAAACAACATTTAAAGTTAATATACCTTCACATTGATGTCAGCCACATATCGGGAGGTGGGACCAGATGTGCAGAGAACTTTTAGCATCATTCCAGATGATGTTCTATTGATGACTGCTCCTATGATCAGTTCTCCTGTCTTCACATTCTGAAATTATACATTTTTTTTTAAAACATCATATTGACTACCTTGTTGGTCTAATGATTAGCGTATACACCTCTCACTGAAGTTTTGGGTTCAATCCCTGGGTTGGGCAAAAGTGTAAGTTGAGATTTTTCCATCTGGAAATGACCAATAGTAGCATAAAGTTAGAAATGTGCCTGGTGGATGAAGAATCTCACCCCCATATCAATGTGTTGAATTACTATTACTATAATTAATTTTATTCTTTTCTAATTCTAATGTAATCTATTATATCTTTCATTTAATGTGCTATAATATTTGACTCATTTTAACCCATTAAGGGTTGGACGTCAATGGAATGGACATTTTTTTTCAATAAAATTGAAAGGGTTCTATAGATTTCGAAAAAAAACTCCCTTCTTTTTATAAAACGGGGGAAATGGGGTTTTGTTTATAGAGATTGGTACTGATTAGATTTGCCAATAAAGAAAGAATAAAATAATATTACAGTAGTGTCAAGTGGGAAATTATTTCCCAATATTTGAATAGGGTGTGTAACGGTTGATATAATAACAAAAAATCTAACGGTCACTTGACATAATATCACTTAATATAATTTTATTTAATATAACGATCAGTTGTCATATTGATCTGTTGATATAATTTCATTTTATCTAATTTCTTTTGATATAATGAACACTTTTTATAATGCACATTTGACATAACATTCGTTTAGTATATTATTTATTTACTATAATATTCATAATCTCTAAGTAACTTTTAATATAATTTAGAATATTCAATACGATTTTAAACGCCTATGATGTGTTAAGATTAAATAACTAATATAGCTATTGTATTAAGTTTTTGTTCTTCCCTTTATACCCTATACATCACCCAACTATTGTTACCAGGAGGATCTGGATGCAATCTGGACTTTAGGGCACCCCGACTCGGATAGGTTAGGTTAGAAGGGGATGGCGGGGTCTACGACCCCGCCATCCCCTTCGTGGTTTTTTTTTTAACCAACCAGAAGTAGGAGCCCCGCGAAGCGGGGCTCCGTCGACCAAGTCCGACCTCGACCAGAAAATTAGGTCAAAAGAACATTAGGTTAAATGAAAGTTATATTAAAAGAATATTATGCATTTTGAAAATTATATCATATGAACTTTATACAAAATGTTATTATATCAAAGGAAGATTATATCATATAAAACATTATATCATATGAAATTAGGTTATTTGATATTATAGCATATGAAAATTATAACATATGAACGTTATTTCAAGTAAAATTAGAGCATTTGTTATTATATCAAACATTACACACCCATTTGAATAAGGGTATGTAATAATTTGATTATGTACCTACTTATGTTAGATTTCTTTATATGATTTAATTTGTTTTTATATGGCATAATTTTTCTTTTTTTACTGTATGACTTGCATGTAAGCGTCTTGGTTAATAACTGTAAGCTTATTATGTGTAATAAATAAATATGATATCACATTGTACCTAAACAAAACAGGTGAAGTGTGGGTGTTTAACACCTCTGCCACACCCTTCTGGCTCATATAGGTGTGTTGTTATGTTATATTTATAAAATAAGTATGAATAGACACTTATTGAGTGATCAATATTAGAATGAAGGAGGTATGTATGAGTACACACAGCTTCCTATACATTTCCAGTACAAATTATAAATAATAAATAAATAAAATAAATATTCCACAACTCACACACAACTCCATCTAGTCCCAAACTAAGCAGAGCTTGTACTATGGGTACTAGAATAACTGATACTAATACATATATACTTTTTCTTTTGTAAATACATTCTTATTATAAATAGAAACACCCAGACTAAGACAAACCCCCATGTTCATGCACACAAAGATTTGTCTTAAGTGGGAATCGAACCCTTGGCGTCGCAGGCAGGTACACTACCCAATCCGCCATCCGGTCGTCAATTTAATCGTAAATTGGTCTCGCCTTGTATACACTTTCATGCAAGACCAGCTTATACTGTAGTATGAGTAGGATATAAACCAACATTGTGAAGTTACATTCACCACAAATGTTGTAAAGAATTAACACGCCTTACCTTATTTCAACTTTTAGCATAGCTCAAAACTATAAAAATAATCAATAAGAAGTAAAATCTTGTGTATTCCAACTAAACTTGACACTTGTGTCTTAGAGGACATTCACATGCCGCATAATTAAACTTAATTATAATATAATAAATATAAAGTTGGTAGCCGTGTGTACAAGGTCATGTGATTATATGTAAATGCTGCTGATATTCAATGTTAATTTGATGAAAAATAAACTTGTCTAGTTTAATTATGCGGCATGTGAATGTCCTCTAAGACACAAGTGTCAAGTTTAGTTGGAATATACAAGTTTTAACTTCTTATTGATTATTTTTATAGTATTGAGCTTTGCTTAGCAAATTATAATAAGTTAGTACAGGTGTGTTAATTCTTTACATTTGTGCTGAATGTTGGTTTGTATCCTACTCATAATACTAAATATGACATCACATTTTGAGAAATTTAGGGTCCTGGCTAGAAAAATTGTAGCTGAGTGGTTAAAGTAGTTGCCAGGTACGGTTGCAGGTTCAAATCCTGCCGCTCCCATAATTTTTCAACTGTTTCCAAGCATACAAGTTTTGATTCAATACATTAGATAGTACTGTGCATGAAAGGAGCCTCCCCGAGTGACGTACACAACAATTCCCTATGTCCGGCGCACCTTGGGCAATTCGCAAGTTCTCCAAAGCGAATTGGCTAATCCTTTCACCACGATGGCAAGTCAAAATAAAATTTTACTCAGCCATTGACACAACGAAGAAGAAGACTGTAGTCTGGTACAATAAGAGACTCTGAGCTCAGACTATAAGGCAGTCTTGTAAAGGTTTACAAGGTACACAAATGTGTCCTAATTGGAGTACCATGCTCTATAGCTGCTGGCATTTGTTTCATAGGAGATTTTAAAGCAAAGAGGATCTCTCAGATTTTTAATAATGAAGATACTCTTCAGCTAAATACTTACATCAAAAAAATGCCTGAGTCTTGCAGGTTTGTCCACATTCAAGAATGTTTCAAATGGTGGCATTAAGGCATATAGATCTGAAACAAGGGTTGACAATAAATATATATTTAGAGGCAATGTTTTATATGCATCAATTTATCAATTTCATTTATTTTGTTAGTGAAGATTGGAAATTAATGAAATATTAATATTTATGCATGCTCTTACAAAATTACGCTATAACAGAAACTAATTATGTAGTTAAATACATTAGTTTTTTCTTTTTATCTGTCTTCTTTCATTTGATGATGTTTATCTTCATGTTTAGTAAGTCAACATACAACACTATTCAATTACAGCTATGGCTGGCTACCATATTCAAGTCTAATACAGTCTCTAGGGCAAACCAACTCAAATAATTGAAAATCGGCTTTAGCAACCAGTTAAATCAATATTAGTTCATGAAACAACTGAATTTTTCTGAACCTCCAAAATTATGAATTCCTAACTTAGTTATTAATATCATGTACTACTTTGAAATTTACTTACTGTCTTCCGGGGTTGTAGAATCAGTCCCAAGGCTGGATGACGTCGGCGTCTCTTCCGCAATGGATGCATCGAATAGAGTATTAGCTTCCTTCGCAATAAAGTGGTGCAACTTCAGCCTCTTCCCACGGTCCTGGAACGTCAGGTGTTTGTGCCTGGACTGGTAAACAGCAAAGTCCAAAGCACCAATCCCGATTTTAGACAAATCGTCTTCTCCTCTTTCCGCTTCCCACGTTTTTTGCAATTGCTGGCCGTGGTAATTTATGGACTGCGTCACTAAGGACGCATCCAGTGTAAGTTCCATTATCAAACGCTGCAAAAACAATAGTAAATTGATATAATTGTTTTGGATATGTCGTCAAAATGCGACAAAAGTGAGAGTAATATCGCGAACGACGCCATTTTGGGTTAATAGGCAGACCGGATTTTGATATTGTTTATTTCAATTATTTCGCATGTTCACATAAATATTTCACAAAACCACTGACCTTCCGCTCCAATATCTTTAACAGTGAAGGTGATTCTCTAAAAATAATTAATCATTTCAGAATATACACTGAACTTGATCGATACACCGACCGACCACGACCAGAACCAGACCAAGATGGCGTATAGTGTTGCCTGCCAGGTGACCGTCTCATGTTCTCCCCAAACCTTACCCGTAATTCCCTAAAATTCAGCGTTTACAGTAAAAAAATGGATTATTTATTTATTTTGTTATTTATTAAGAACAATTTTGAATACATTAAAACCTTTTTAAATATTGCGTTCCTTGTTGTTTATCTAAACAATTTTAAGAGATTGTGTGGGAGGTGGGAGGGGTAAAGTTACAAGTTTGGAAATTAAAACTAATACTAATACTCACAAATCAAGTATAAGTTTTCTAGGACTTTGAGAAGTACCCGATAATTATTGGATTTATACCGGCGAGTCGTAGCGTGGCAGAGCAGAGTGGAAATTAAAATTTGTATTGCAAAATATTAATCGCCCTGCCAATCTTTGGTGTAAAAGGCCTAGCGCGGTGTGGAAGTGTGCGGCAAGCTAAGAAAAAAATATTCGTGCGATATTGAACTTTATTGCTTGGAAAATAAATAATACATTATATTAATTTTAATGCGTGCCTTCACGAGCTGGCGCAAGTCGGCGGGCATCGAAATACTTGTTAGTACGATATTGAGTTTGATTGCATTATTTTATTTAAAGCCGGATGATGGCACGGGGTTAAAGGTTTAGAGTGTTTTCAATTTACTATCTGCCCATCCACGCCTCGCCTTGCCGGTATAAAAAACACCTTAAGGGTGTTATTACATCTCCATCGATTGACAAAAAAAAAAATGCAAGCTGCACACGCGTAATGTTCTCTTATTGCCTGTTCAAACGTCAAATGCTTCGATCAACGGTCGATCGATGTGGACGTTATAACATCCTTACTCAGTGATAACATTCAGGGGTTATTAGATATCGATAAATCTACAGTATAAGAGCTATGCAATTGAAACTTCATAAATTTATTTTAATAAGTCCACTATTATATATTATAGGTAATCATGCTCCGCCGCCGTAGACCGCATCATCACTAACCAGGTGAGATCGTGGTGAAACGCGTTCCTATCCACCAAATAAAGAAATAATTGACAGCATGCATATTAATACATTATGTACTATATACAAACCCATGTTATAAGTGTTCAACAATCGATGAAGAACTTCAAAAATTGGTATTTATGTAGTACTGTTTCAATTCGCTCGTCTTGGCTAATAATAATAAAAACCCCATTACCAGACCCATAATTTGCCTTACAAGTGCCCCTATAATTTTAAAAAATCTCCTTAGTTTATGGGGAGGCCCCTAAACTGGTATCACTGATGACACATAGTGTTGCCAATTCCTACATTTTTATATCGCTACATTCACATTCAATTTCAGTGCTAACTTAAATCCGTAGAGTCCGCTAGGCAGATAAAATGGCAGATACGAATTAACTACGAATAGTTAACTTTTTAGGTTCGCACATTTTTACTCATCTACGCCTTCTCGCCCTAACATTGACATGTACTTTATTTTTTCAGAGACTAAGAATATTTTGATAGAAACTATGGCCCGTTCTTTGGTAATATGAGATTGAAAAGAAAAACAGTAACTTTTGAAAAGTCGGATAAATACTGCAAACGTATTTTTGTCGCTGGAGGTTGGGCGAACTCCCCCGAACTAGTACCAAAACGCTAAGCTGGCAGCACTGGTCACAGTCTTTAAAGAAAATATAAAATATTTTATATAAATGATATTTAAAATATATAAAATAAGTAAAGAGAAGTAATAATAATAATAATAAACAGTTAAAATTTTATTCGACTTATTTATTTGGGGAACGGGCGTGCAGTCAAGCTGATGATCAGTGGTAACAACAGCCTTCATCGTCATTCGTCCTCAACTGTGAAAGATAGCACATGCGCTTCTTCATGTGTCAAGGCCTTATACCACTACCAAACCGGAACAATGTAGCAAGCACTGCTATTTGGCGGCAAGCTAAAGTTATAATACGGTTGTTCTTTCGGACTTGCTTACAACTCTACCACCATTCTTATCACCCAAATGGCAGTCTTGGCAGTACATTATTATCAATAAAACATTTCTCTGAAGGCGTTTATTAGGTGTAGAATCATTAAAGATTTTGGTGTTTACCTATCTATCTATATCTATACTTATAATAAATCTGTAGAAGGAAAATTTCTGTACATTGAAAATATCAAAAAAAAAAAATAGCAGGGAGATCCTGGCACCCAGGCAAAGTCTTGTTGACGGAACCCACCATGGGTTTTAGTCCGTGCAACTCGAACATAACCACTGACTCTGCCCGGATCAGTGGTATGCGTTAGGCATTTCCCAGTATATAAAAAAAAATGGGGGGTGTTACTAGATCGACACCGAACCCAAAAATGTAATAATATTTTTTTGTCTGTCTGTTTGTTCAGGCATCAGACAATAACTACCGGTTCGATTACGATGAAACTTGGTATAATTATTCTTTAATATCCTGGGCACCACACTGGGTACCTTTTATCCCGGCAAAGTATGTATATAAAATAAAATAATAAACAAACTTAATTTTGCGGTTCGGGATCGAACCGCAAATAATAAGTTTGTCGTAGGTTATTTAGGGTTATTTTTTTAAGTCGTACTGATTAGATTTTAATTTTAAAGTATAGGTAGTATATTTGATATTGTATGTAGTGACCGTAGGTTATTTTAAAATACAGTTAGGTAGGATTAGACATTCGTATAGATATTAGTTTATAGGGATTTTGCTTATTTATTGAGTTTAGATTAGTTATCATCAGAAATAGGTTTATTTTATTTTCTGTTATTGAATTTTTTATTGATTTACTTACCTACCACACAAATGAAATCGCGGGAGATAGTTTGTTTGTTTGAAAGCGCTAAGTTTAAAAACTACTGGGCGAATTTTGATATTACCTTTGAGTTTGATTGTCTAAGTCTCAATAAAGGTCTTAAAATATTTAACATACGCTAAACTCTACGGGAGCGGAGCAGTATGTATAGGTAAAAATTATATTACTCATTAGTCTATAATATAATCTTTATGAAGTATTTAATTGTTTAGAAACACCATTAAAAACAAAACCAAGGTACGGGTTTATGCCTTACCTTGATGACGTACTCAATTTCAGTTGGCAGATCATAGCTAAAGTAAATCCTGAAACACCAAATAACAATGTGTGTCTAGCAGTCTGAGCTATATATTCACAAATCCCATTAAACCCAGTATGAATAAGGATATTACATCACAATGTACCGCCTAATATTTTAGAATAATGTAGATATACCGGCCATATCTTGTATACTTCCAAGCGGCCATAAAGCGTCATTGCGAAGGTCTCACTTCAATAGGAGAGGCGAATACAAAAGACGAAAGAGGGCTAGGTAATGGCAGACACAATGGAACACTGTTTGGACTAGGAGGCGGCCCGCCCTCACACAATGGTCCACCGCGAAACTTATTTTATTCCTCGACACTTATTTATTTTTGTGGGTACCTATCTACTTTCAAGTTCTACACGTGAATACTTACATTGTTACGAAAATAGACTTCAGATTGTTTGGCTTTATAGCAATTTATTTGGGGAGATCATGATCGAGATGGAAGATTCCATAGACAATTTATGTCGAATCGAAGATATTGTCCGTTGAAAACCAAATTGTTAGATTTAGTAACCGTAGGTTATTTTATAATACAGTTAGGTTGGATTAGACATTCGTATAGATATTAGTTTATAAGGATTTTGCTTATTTATTGAGTTTAGATTAGTTATCATCAGAAATAGGTTTATTTAGGTAGGTAGGTATTTTATTTTCTGTTATTGAGTTTTTTTATTGATATACCTACCACTGAAATGAAATCGCGGGAGTTAGTTTGTTTGTTTAAAAGCGCTAAGTTTAAAAACTTCTGGGCGAATTTTGATAATTACCTTTGAGTTTGCGAGAAACTTGTAATATATACATATTAATAAAAAATATGTACTTATCTAATATCGCTTACAATCAAATATTGAATTTGAAGAAAGATTTGCTTTGAAGTAATAATTAGAGTTGCCGCGAATAGTGTTTATAGCGAATAGTCGAATACCGATTAATCGCTATTCACTTTGGCGAATAGTCGAATAACTCTACATTACTATTCGACATAAAAAAAACACTAACAAAAATCACGAGTTCCTAGTCACCTATATCAGATGTGATACCTAGCATAGCACTGTTTCATTAATCAGATACCTAATGAAAGATTCGCTGATTCAATAAACTGCACACGTTACGAGGAAAAACGAAACCGACTTGCTCCAGAACGTGCAGAAAAAAATGATTTTTTGCACCACAATCTGCCTCTGTTGGATTTTAAATATTAATTACCTTACTAATTTAATTTCATGAATATGATAGGCACAGGCACATAATATTACAGATAATAATAGATATTGTGTATTGTTTTATTAAGGAAAATAATTAAAAAAATGATTATTTTTAACTCATTAGTTCTTTTGTTCGTTAAAAGTTTATTTTCGACGACTATTCGCCGAATGCCGAATAATACTAGCTATTATTCGGTATTCGACGAATATCAAAAAAATGACGAGTAATGCCGAATACCGAATAATAGCGAGTATTCGCGGCAACTAGTAATAATGTATTAACGCTCTCAGGTCTGTATATTTTTCTGTGTTGAAATCTGTGAACATACATAACGCCTTAATTACCCAGAAGGGTGTGGCAGAGAAGTACAACACCCACATTTCACCGTTATGTTTTAGGTCCCATGTGATGGGGGGCGAGCCTATCGCCAGCCACCGGGCACAATTTCAACTACGTACTATTGAGAATTTCCTGACGGAAAAATCCTAAACACCTATGTTTTGGATTAGTCGTTGCAAGTTGTTTTTATGAACAATTTAACTACACATCAATACAAGTTCTACAATTTATCAGAACTTTCATAATTTGTTATTTTCGTATACTGAATGCTTAGAACTAAGTTGCCGTAGCGACTTTACGTAGCAAGTGCTACGAAGTGCTACACGATAATTTTGGCATTTTGATTTTTAATTGATATGTTTTAAATATTGCCATTTTAAGCACTTTCCATCAATAAACTCTGTATGTCATTACATTATTTGGTTTATTGTGAGTACTCATAAATGGTGCTTTGTACAACAGAAATTCGTCAAAAACTGCGCACCATCAACCTTTAACAATAAACAAGGCCGTGCATAAAATGAAAGATCAATTCATACAGAAAACTACTGTTTTCATTAATATCAGTTATTTTGACACGCAACACAGGGACCACATTATCGGTGCGATCGGTTTGGTATAATGGAATCTTTTCGTTGCGTAATAAGGTTGATTTTGTTTTGGCAATTAGGGTATTGAGTGTGTGATTAGTGGTTATGTGTGTGTATGCAAGGTGTATTGTGCAGGTTCACACAATACGCGGCGCGGCTTTGTGTCTCGCGCTGGCGCTATTGTCCTCGGACATATTACCCAACGTTTCCACATTGTATCTCTCCTGTCTCTGGCTTCTTCCTTTGATGGGACATATCTTATTTGTCGTACGCACTATTGTGTTATGCGGTTACTATTCACGTTTTTTTGTTAAAAGAATCTTACAAGAAAACAATTGGTTGAGGAATTTGACACAATTCAACTGTACGCAAGTGTACGGTCTATAGTTACACATGTTCTACATGAGACAATACGATATTTATGACTCTTGAAAGAAGTTTGCATTGATTGAATATGTAATGTTTATTTGTAAATAATATATGAATCCTTCTACATCCTACACCTTCCTCAGTGTAGACTAGAGATATTTAAAAGGAACTCCTACATTAATGCCATTCAAATATATAATAAATTACCGATTGTATTTAAGGACTTGCCTTTACCCATGTTTAAAAATAAACTAAGTGTATGGTTATTAGATAAATGTTTTTACTGTATTAAAGATTATATGACATAATAAAGAATGATATTAATAATTATGTAATAATTAATAATTGAATTGAGAATGAAATTAATATTATAATAATTATTGTTAAAATTTAATCAAAGCATGCTTAGCTTCCACTGCATGACTCCTTACATTTTTATTTTTTTGCACGCCATTGTTATGGCAGAATGTATTGAACCATTGTTTAATCACTAACACCTATATTTGTACTACATTCTTGCAAAATTAATGATTTGATTTGATAAGTCAAAGGTCAAAATCAATACTTGAAATTTTTACCCTAATTGAAATAGGATTTTAAACATTGCATAACATAACATTATATCATAACTATATTACCCAGAAGGGTGTGGCAGAGGTGTATATCCCATGGAATAGGATGTGAGCCTATCGCCATCCACCGGGCACAATATCAACTCCGTGCTGCTATTTAAAAACTATCTCACGGCAAAATCCCAAATAACACAAATAGAACATTTATTATTATTTTATTTGATTGCTGACGCTGAACTGATGGATTTTTGAAATGTTTAAATATTATTTGTTTATTTTTTTAAATTTAAATATAAATATTTCACAACTCACACACAACGCCATCTAGTCCTAAACTAAGCAGAGCTTGTACTATGGGTACTAGAATAACTGATACTAATAAATATATACTTTTCTAACACCCTGACTACGACAAACCCCCATGTTCATGCACACAAAGATTTGTCTTAAGTGGGAATCGATCCCAAGACCTCGGCGTCGCAGGCAGGCACACTACCCACTCCGCCATCCGGTCGTCATTATTTATACCAATATGCCTAAAGTAAGTGACTTAGTCGAAGCCGCTGGAACCGACCAATTATTCAAATTAATCAATGCTAACCGCGTTTGGTCTTAAAAATCTAAAAAGTGCTAAAAACATGCAGATACCAAAAAAAATAACGTGTTTTCCTCCGTGCCTCGGTGACTACGTTAAGCCTTCGGTCCTGGTTGCCATTTGAAGATCTATGGTTATCAGAAGCAAGAAATTTTGTCAGGTCAATCCAACATAATTTATTTATTTATTTATAGGAAGATCAACAGCATGTAATAATTTGAATAGCTCAACGTAAATAAGTGACAGAGAGCCAATAATAGATCTTCACGGATTAACTTTTGAATATAAATACAAATTTTGTGAACATCAGAACAAAAGTACAAAAGTAAGCGCTTAATATTATTACACTAAAAACTAAAAAACACATCAAAGATCGCTATAAATATTTGGAAAAGAAGTCCTGACCGAGTATACGTCTAGCCATAATAGTAAACCAATCATACATATAGTACTGAAAATTAAGCTATCATAACTGCAATTGCGTTTTCAAAGGAAAATCATTCTCAATATCGAATTGGAAAATAAATAAAAATAAATTAGTAAATTATGTATAAGTAAATGTTATCGAAAAAAACTAGACAAACCAAGTCGTATTGGCGTCCCCAGTTTACTATATTTTTTAATTATCTTAAAAAGTAATTAAATCTGAACAATATTTGCACGCTTTCATCAAACAATGGTTTAACTCAAGTTAATGTATTGTAAACATTTAATTATGTCGTAAGAAGGACGTGCATTATGCAAGGGTATGCGAAAGGGTGAAGTTGACCACGATGGATGCGCGAGAGCCATGCGCGGGAAACTACGGGGCGGCAACTGAGCACACTCGCCGGCCGGCAATATCACAGTCTGTGCCAACCTCCATCGAGACGCGTTCGTTCACGCGCTGCAGCTACCATAGACCGACCGAACTTTTTCGTAAACTTATTTTCCCGCCACGTTCGTATTTGGAATTTTCTTTTCTTTTTTTTCCGGTGCGACCGTGATTATAGTGTGCCCGCATTATTTTGTGTGAATTTTATGTGATGTGCAGTGCATTGGGAATTGATTGGAATAAACTTACTTGTCTGTGGATTTTTGCGGTAAGTTCTAGTTGTAAGTTCCTAAATAATGCTTTTATTTTTACGTTTAAGTTTATTATTGCTGGTTTTTATTTTGGTTTAAGTTTTTTAATGCTGATTCTTATTGGAATATATGGCATGTTATATTAGGGCAGGTATCTATATTTGCAAGAATTTAATTTATTGTGCCGTTTTTTTTCACTATTAAAAATATAACTGTGTATTTTAAATGTTTATTTTTCATTTCTTCCTTAGAGTTTTGAAGCAGTTGAATGAAAACCGCTTATATTTTTTATTTGAGGCTCTATCTTCTATTTTTAGTAGGTAATACTAGAACATAAAAATACGTTTAACAACCATGTTTATCATTGAAGAAATATAATCTCAAAGAAGCAAAGACCAAAATTGCATCAGGTAAGTAATAAGTAAGAAGGTACGGTACGTCTCTACATTGATTCAAAATAAATGATTACAGTATTTACGATGTTAAGCTAATTACATCGCCATAAACAACATCAACTCACCAATTTACATTCGCGCTTTTTATCCGAAATTCCTGAAGTGAGATAATTTTGCATGAACACAATAGCGGCTTCAGCGCCGCAATAACACATTATACCACATTATGGCACGCGTACAATAATAGTAAACCAAACGAACCATCAAAAAAGCAATCGGGCGGCACATCGATAAGCGCGATAAAGTTGCAAACAGCAAAATAATGGTATAGTCGCGGAATTAACGCTCCTATTGTGTTAGTACAATAATCCTCTATCTAGGCCAGCCTCGGTGCTGCAGACGAACCTTTTGTCTTTCATGTTCGCCGTTAATAATGGCGGGCACCGAAACAGCCGCGCACAATACCGCGAAATGTGCGCGTTTTCATTTGCAAGACAAAACGCGCTTTGTTGTTGTGTCCGCTCAATACTAAATTTATAGCCGGTGGACTGGAGAGCCGTATTGACGGCCGGCTAACGAACGGCCAAACGCCATAAATGCATTTTGATCGCAGCCAGATAATATGGTTTGATCTGCACGGAATATCGCACGAAGCTCGTGCTGGTATTGTGCAGTGGGTTGATGTTCAATTGTTTACCAAATCTGTTAGTTCGACTCGTAGAGTACAAGGTCCTGTTATTTGGATAGATTGATATATTATAACTTAACATAACATCACGCCTATATTACCCAGAAGGGTGTGTCAGAGGTGTATAACACTCACTCTTCACCTGTTATGTTTAGGTCCCATTTGATAGAGCCTATCGCCATCAATCGGGCACAAATCCAAATCCGTGCTGGTATTAAGAATTACAATGACATGATCGCAAAATACCAAATAACACATTGCCCGACCCGGGAATCTTAACCGAGACCTCGCGGTGAGGGGCGGATTTGCTAACCACTAGACCAACGAGGCAGTAATATGATTATTATATATTATGAGGAACATTTTTAAACTAATAGTACATTGTACACCAAGGGATGAAAGTAGTTGATTTCATTGAGGGTGTAGTTTGAGGCCCGAAGCGTAGCTGAGGGCCTTAATACACCCGAAAGAAATCAAACTTTCGCCCGAGTTATACATAGTGCTTTATACTACACCTACAAGGAAAAAAAAAAGATTGTGCATTTTTCTCACTTCTCCATTGCAGAAAATCTGCATACGCTTTATTATATCTGATCCTTGACTTTTGTGGTAAGAGGTCCTCAATCACTGCTTGAGCAGTAGTTACTTTTAATTCCTCCGGAGTCAATAAATCGTCAGTATCACTATCACTCGACATATTAAGTTCTTGCAACAAATTGTTTATTTAAAAAGTTTTAAAATGATGAGGAATTTGGAGCGAAATGTAAAAATTTTCACAATTTCTTCTTTCATACGCGCATAGAGACACGGGTAACAATAGCATGCAGCCAGCTACACTTTATGAAGTTGATTTGTGAAAAAACGTTTGTAATTATTTTGTAACAGGTAATAATAGTGATTTTAGTGGTTTATTTATGGTTATTATATAATTAAGTTACATTAATTTATTTATTTTTATAAAAGTAGTTATTTTATTCTTTTAATATTCTTTTTTATTTATGGTTTACCAAAAAGTACAGAAAACAAAATGAAATAAAAAAGAAATTTAAAAAAAAGTTCATTACTCCCATGGGAGTAATGAATTTAGGAGTAATATTTCAGACCTTGCTTTTCAGAACTCGTCTGAAAAGACTTAACTTTCTTTGATAGATATTCTCCGTATTAGATACTGCAAAGAGGTACTTTCTACGTAGGTGTAGTATAAAGGACATTATTTTATTCAGTGTCCTCGAGATTTTGTCAGCATTCATCTCAACACTGTTACAAGTTACAAGTGCAACAATGTCATCAACACTTTAATACGTGATTGTGTATTGCGCAAAACATATAAATAAAGAGTAACGATGAAAAGAGGGTAGCAAAAAGTCCGTTTAACATTCAAATAGATCTATTAACAAAATCGACGGGTTAAGCACTATTTAGTTTTTGTTATAATTATATAGTTATAATATATTAGATACATTTTAGAAACAGGAATAATAATATTTTTATTATAGTACCACATCACCAGTACGGTTTTTGCGAAATTGGTACCTTTACCGCAGAATACTACCTTTACGCACGTTTACTTACGCGGCGGCGCATAAGCGTATTTTGAATACATTCAGGAGGGACGCGAGGGGCTCAAATCATTCATTTGTATCAGTTTGTCTGCGAGTCAGACATTGAAGGGGCTTGGAAATGCTGGATCATCTTCTGAAGATAATAATTTTTGTATAAATTTTGATAGCTGGCAGTAATAAGACTAAAATAGGAGCTACGATATAACAGAGACACTAATTATAAATAAACATGACCTATTTTGACCCAAAGTATAGTTTCTTTCAGATTTTAATAAAATATCACTATATGAATTATTAGGTACTTATTAATTTAATTTTAATAAAAAACATGGAGCAATACAAAGCTAGAAAGCAAGTACATATTACATTAATCCAAATATTACAAAAGGTTGTAACGTTGGCAACTGTGCTAGTGAAAACCACTGTATCACAGGTACCAGCGCCTTCCATTTCTATCAACAAGATAATGAACGGTGTACTGTATTATAACATAACAAAGATTACATGAATAAACTATTGTAGTTATTAAATAATTTGTATATTATAAATTAGCATGCAAAAATCATCAATATAGATTTAGATTTAGAGGTTACTTAGTTTGTCTAGTTTTAGTAAATAGATAAAAGTTGATTAATACAAAAGGGAATTTATATTATTGTTTTTAAAAGGTTCTCAGTCTGTGTATAATCTAATTTCTTTACCCAGTCTGTCAGTTTTGATTTAAATGCATTCTTAGGTACTACATAAAATACAGCAAAACACTTTTGCAGCAAAACATTTTGATTCATCTCTCGAATCATCATCGACTGCAGTATGCTGATTATTGTGGTATAGTTTTAGTTGAGGTAGTTACTTTTTACAATAGATGTTTGTGCAACAAGAGAGCAAAGTTCGTATTTTCTTCGAGTGCTAATTTTTGGTCCCGAATATTAGGATCTAGAGTGTAATGAGGAACTCAAAAGAACGAGATGTAAATAACTTAGATGTCGAGTCACACATACAAGTTTTCCCCTCAGCAGCTCGAAAGCAAAACTCAACTTTGCTTCGGGCGAGAGCAAAACTTGAAGTAAAATCGAGTTTTGCTCACTGTTTTCATACAACCTGGATTGAAATCAAATAAAAAAATGTATATTATTGCTTTAAAAAATAAAACTGATAAATCCGACACCATAGATTTTTGAAAATTCATTCTTTTTTCAAAACATTGCTGCTGAGTCACGTTAGATTTTACTTTTTCATGTATGAATTTAAGATGGCAAAGGAAACTGTAGACAGTCAAGAGAACCGAAGAAGCTTTGCGGTGTTGGTCGTCGCCTCAGGCGAGCGGTGAGCGGGTAGTAGCTGCCGACCATTAGCATAGAGCTTTTCTTTTTAATGTCCGGTCATTTAAACTTGTACCTAAAATATTTCACGAGTAAATATATGACATGTATATTATTTTTTGTAGTTAAAGTATTATAGAAAAGATAGTAAAAAAATGTGAAAGTTTAATGAAGTAGTAGTAGTATAAATTAGTTCGACTGCTTATCATTTTATTTGCCGTAACTTTTATCATATAGCGAGACAGCAGCGCAGTGAAGGCTTTAGAAAAGAGGTGATGGAAATAAAGGAAACCTCACGACTCGCGCTTGACAAGTTTTGTGTACGCACGTAATAAATATTCCGTGACGGGAAAAACTCGAAGACAGACGCGAAAACCGAATAAAAACCCAGAGATCCCCACACATAAAGTTACACTCGAGACCCAAAGAGTATGCGTCACAAAAGCGTCGTAATTGGCCCGTTCTTTTTCTACTTCCCTGAAGCATTCAGAGCCAATGAAACGTGTGCATTTAAATGACGTTCCACAGCTTTGTGGGGTCACACTAAAGTTGTTCGTAAAACCGCCAGTGAGTCTACGACTTTTGTTTAGTACGACGGAGGGGCTACTAAAAAGAACCTGCTTGTTAAGAAATCATTAGTCATGCTTATTAGAAAAAGTAATAGCGTTACTGCTGTTAGCAACATGTAGGTAGGTGGATGTTAAAATTTTGGTCTCTTTATGTTATGCATGCTCTTTACAATTTTAATTCTATGTGTGCATTGCTATCGTAAAATCGTTAGTACGGTACCAGTTCCACAGTTCACAAAGAAGTTGAATCACCTGCTTAGTAAACGCGGACATTGAAATCTAAATTCAAAATACAACCAATCATACATACAACAACCTTTTCTAAGATTTTTTAGTTGGTTTTATGAATAGAAGCAATGTTTTGAAGCTAATTGAATAGACATTGCCGGCATCAATTGGTGAATGCGTACATTGAATCTGTGCTCATGTAAAAGGACATGTTCCAATTGACATATCCATTCACGATCAATGCAGTTCTAACTACAGCGATACAGTAGAATAATATTCCTTTCAAACATTATGAAAAGACGGTAAAAGAGGAAGTGACTAACAGAGATGTAATAATTTCACATCGTCTTGTAGGTATGTATGAAATAATGCAAATTGTACAGTTTTACAAAATTAATTTTTACAATTACATTACGCAGATTATGCTGCAGTATTTATTAAAAAAAATATCGAGATTTTTTGTGTCTTTGTTGAACCTTGGTTGAACGATTGATCCTTCGAGCCGGATTCAACTGCTACCAAAAGAAAGTAGCCTATGAAAAAACGTAATCCTGAAATAAAATAATCACAGTTTAAACAGACACCTTTAAATAATAAAAATAAATTCATGAGACAATCATCAACAAAACAACTACCAGCTTATCCTCCAAAAATAGCGTAAACACATACAAATCTAGCTGCAAACACCATTAAGAAACGAACAATCGGCGCTCTGATGAATTTCGGTTTATGTTCCACGCCGTGGAGTCTTTGTGGCTCTACTTTCAGCTACACAATAGGGACAAAAGTTATTCAACGACAATGCGAGCACCAAATACCGATCGCCCACCCCCCCTACACCCTCTCTAACCATTGTTTACTTTAATACTCGACTTTTATGTATATTATCGATAGACAGTGTAATCACGAATCGAGTTACTTAAAAGAAAATATCAAGTGAAAATTGCCTTTGTTCGGCGACTTTGAATGGCATTCTGATAAAGATTTTAAATTTGGGTAACTATTAATTAATGTATTGACAACTTGAATATCATTACTTTGTGATTTTTAATTGAATCTAATTAGAGTGGATGCCAACATTTTAACAAGAATACAAAACAAAAACAAACTAAATCAACGCTTTAACAAATAACGTGAATCGGACAGACCATCATTGTTAAAAAAACAGACAAAAAGACAAGATTTCAAATCATAGACCGTAGACTTGGGAGTAAGGTAAAGGCACCCAATCCCGCGGTATTTACACCAAAACTAGAAAGAACATTAAAAAATTAAGTGTTTATTATAGGTTTAAGTAGAGTGGGCTTTTTTTTTATCAAGAGAGTTATTTATCTCTGAAATCCAATCGTAAATTTACTATAGAAGATGATTAAGTATGTTTAAATATGAAAATGTCAGAATACCCTAATTCCGATGTAAAATTCCTAATTTCGGTGCATTTGGTTCCTAATGGCGAGTGTAAAAATACAAATAGAAGGAGGCAGGGTAAATCAAATCGATTTATTCTCTTTATATTTCATTAGAGTTAGTCTCTGACTTATAATATTACTAAAATGGCACCACAGTATGTAATTTGCTTCGTGAGATTGTGTGTAAGACTAGATATAATTAATACAGATGTAATATTATATATAATAATATCTCGATCAAAGAGAAAAAGAGTAGGTGTATTAGGTGTATACCGTGTATACCTACTGCCTGATGCGATCGTAATGTTTACGATACATTGCACTGTTACCGAATGTGGGTGTGGGTGTGCTTTGTGTGTGTGGAACGAATGTTTGTGAACACCCCCGCGATACAGGATTTAATTCTAGAGCAGGTGTCGTTTAAAGAAAAAAAAACTATGAATCTTGGTCACCCATGATTTGCGCCATGAATATTAGCATATATAATTATATTTTATATTATTATATTTATTATAATTATTATATAACATCATTTATAAATTATTAGGTAGGTAACGATTACTTTTAGGTATAACAAATATAAAGAAGGAAGTCGCGGGCGTCAGCTAGTTCATGAATAATGAATAAGTATGGTGATCTAATTCGGTGTTATATACCGTTGCCTACCCTTTCTGGGCTGGCGTTTTTAAAGTAGGCTGCAGACTGATGGCTGTTTGACCAATCGACGAGCACCTTACGCGTAGCCTATATCGACGTGTGACATTTTATTTTTGGCTATCTCCAAAACCACAAAGATCTTTGATTTGATCTAAAATATCGGAGCTTATACATTTTACAAGTTATTATAAAAGTAAACACTTTCAGGATGGAGTTCCATTAGAGACTTAAACTAAATTGGAAAAATGTGGGTGCTACAGAAATGTTACACCTTTTACTAAACTTTCTTTTCGAAGATAAAGTAAGACTTTGCCATATATACGAAATTCATAAAAACTTGCTCAACAAACAGTAAAATAATGAACACTCTATTTTCATCATCGTGTCATTGCCACGATTTTAGGAACTTATATACCCTTATTCCGTGATAAATACATCGGAATTGCGGTTTTAAAACTAAAACACTGGTTTTACTGGTAGTAGAGCTCTTGTGAATGAGCTCGAGGGCGGCAGCACCACCGTCTCACCTTTAACCTACCGCGCAATATTAGTGCTTCCATTACTGTGTTCCAAAGTGTTTCCAAAGCTATTTTTTACCTGTATTTCATAAAAAATATAAACGAATTATGTGTGCTGTCGATGGTAAATGTAACCCTTCTAATATTTGAACGTATACAAAAACACAAACAGTAGAAAAAGATAATATAAAACACTATTTAGAAAATGGATGTACTCACGTGCACGTTCTAGTCTATTACCACCGAAAATGTACTCACCCTAAAGTACTTTTACAGATAGATTTTAATTAAATCATGTATTTTCAGACACCAAGAACTTGTTAATTGCTTGCAATAGCCTTTTTTAAATACATCGGAATTAGGTGCATTTACCTTACGTTTTATGATTTGAAATCTTTTCTTTTTTAAGAACGCTACATTATGGTAGCAAAAAGTTTGCGCAAAAGTCTGTATTGTTCATCAAAAATATTTAAAAAAGTATGATAATGAATTCAATACATTCGGAGATCGTTAGCCGTCAAACTAATCATCGCATTGCTTTCTCAGTTTCAATAAACCACCACCGTCTGCAAGATGACATCATGGTTTACAATATTTCGACAGTTACTATTCACGTCGGCAGCATTGTTACAAAAAGCCTGAGCGTTGCTACAAAAGCTGTAAAGAATGAATGGGAGTGGGCGACGGGGTCTCAATTCAATAGGAGAAAGGAGGGATGTGTAGTTATGTAAGTATGTTTTGTGGTGCGTGGCGGGATCCCTGTTGAGAAAGTTGATTATTAAATTTAAACGAATACATTGTGGTGGTATGACGTCGCATGTTAATCTGATGATAAAGTAACTGATGAATTGTTTGTTGACAATATTGCGCTAAGTAAACATTGAAAATTATGGATACGCTTCTTCCATTTTTGTAGACTGTCATGATGGCACAAATCCGGATGACGGACTCTAGATGTAGGGAAACACTCTGTCAATAATTTTCTAACTTAAATAATTAGCTGACCCTTTTGACTAGTTTAGAAATTTCCCAATTAAAACTATCGGGCAGTAGCGTACTTAAGTAGATTTCAAATCATTTTTTTTTCTACTATGGCTAGACAACTGGCTTGTCTTTTGATTCAATGCTAAATCGTGGTAACAAAGTTCTTTATTATGTTTAGCTAACGCTACTAAGGTATAGCACGCAATTTGTTACACCTTAATAAATAACAAAGACACAAAAGCTCTCAATGATTTTGAACACAATCTCCAAGTAAGTAAGTTAAAATATAGTGGAATTTCTTGATGAAAATCGATACAACGACCTAGGAATTGTATCCACAAACGCAAAAAACAAGACACCTTACAAGTGAAAGTGCCTAAACTGATACAAACCTACATTACACCATCCGTCAGCATATTAAAGCTCACAATTTAATTTGAAGCCGTGAGTCACTTCATGCACACTCCCCGTCCTCCACACTATGCGTTTGAAGGATAATTACAGTCACATTACACAAGTTTCGTAAAGCGACACTTTACATCGGAATCTCGCCACATCTCGCAAAGCGCTAGAATGAGGGCGCCACACAAAGGGGAATAGAAAAATGGGTAACCTACTCCTACAGCCTTACAAATCTCACTTTTCACACACATCCATAGAAATCATGGTCACCATGGTAATCTGTATAGGCTAGGGGTCGTTTTAGGCTTTTTGTCTGGTGAGGAGGTGATTGAACTATTAGTCTAAGCAGCAGCTAATGGAAATCATTGACCGCCATGTCGTATGGCAGTGCTTAGTCTCTGATCGAAACATACGAGGTGAAGGAAGATAGCGACATTTATTTAAACCATAGATTCTAGACGTAGTTAGTGTTCATTATTACACACATCACTTTTTTTTTATTAATTTAAAATACATAATATATACATAATAATGCAATATTGTCAACACTCATACAACTAAATATTGTTATAAATATATATATTGTAGCTGTTTATTATCCCTCAATAAATAAAATAAAATAAAAGAAAATAAAAAAAATTATATATTTATTTATATATAATTAATTAATTAATTAATTTATTTATTTATTTATTTATTTATTACCATTTTATTGCTCACAGTCTTAAACCAAACACAACAAAATGGAAAACATGAAAAAAGCATTGTAAATTAAATACAGTATGAATTACAAATTAAACTTTCTAAAATAAAAATATAAAAAAATAAAATAAAATTATATAAATTAAAAAAATTCAATTATATATAAGTAACAAATATTATTACAAATAACACATAGATCAAATATTATATTAAGTATTCTAATTAAGTAAATTATATTATAATTATTATTATTTTTCTAGCTAATAAGGTATACTGCTGCCAATTGATATTGTCTCAATATACCGCGCTGCAATATCAAGAAACCTGGTTTCTGAACAAGTAAAAATGTCCAGGCTCTCGTCGTACGACAAAATATCATTGATGTAGTACCCGAGTACTCGGGGCAGGGGGGCGGCACTAGCAATATGGGTGCGCGGTGTGCTATTAATGTCCCAGTCTACAACCTGTGGTTTCATATCGCTATGTCGCAACCATCCCGTATGCCAGCAATCTAAGAACGAGTTGTGCTGAAGGAAGACCTAAGCCTAATATTGTTTCACAACCAAGTAACCCGAATCCCCAGAGAATCATAATTGCAATAACACATTTTACATTTTATTGCAATACATAATATGTTAAAAGCTTTTATATTAACAATAGATCATAACGCGATGCCAACCACTATTTAATCAGTGCGAATGATCTAATTTATTCATAACTACCTTTCGCTCGCGGCTCCACCCGCGTGCTAAGTATGTCGATAAAAAGTAGCCTATGTACTTCCTCAGGTTTTAAACTATCTCCATACCAATTTTTATCAAGATCAGTTAGTTAGTTTTGAGGTAAAAGCGTAATAGACAGACAGAGTTACTATTCATTTATATTATTAGTAAGGATTTTCTTTACAGTTATAGTCAAAGGAAATGTGCCTGAATATGGAATGTGAAGGATCGCCATTTCATCTCTATTGGTCACAAGTCACAATGAGCGATCTTCAAGAGAGTGGGGTGTGGTACAATTTCAGAGCGTCAGCGTGCTATCATCATCATCATCATCATCAGCCCAAAGACGTCCACTGTTGGACATAGGCCTCACCTAAAGCGTACCTCGTCAGCGTGCTATAAGAACACTAAATTACATTATATCAACATCTGTTTATTGAACACAGAAGTCTAGAATATCTGCTTAAATTTTCAAGTCGGTCAGCGGATAATCTCTACTACGAGTAATTAAATAAAGAGTAAAAATAAAAATGTATTTTTTGTATCATAAACTCTTCGAATCTACTGAACCGATCTTAATTCAAATTGGTGTGGCGATAGTTCAAGTTCCTTTAAATAATATAGGCTATACTTTTTATCGACCTACTACGCGGGCGGAGCAACTACCAATTATTTATATTCTTCACTATCAGATGACACATAATGTGCTTGAAGGAAGTCGCACCTAAGGCCAGACGTAAATCGACTTAAAAAAATGTGTTCCATTCGCACTGCTGTGAACGAAATTTTTGATCACATGCATGTTCCACTCGAAAAAAAATGGTCTTATAAGGGCGAATGGAACACTCTTATCAAAGAAAAGTATAAGTAAAAGAGTTATTTACAACCTCTCTAATCATGGCGAATAAATACATATTTATTTGATTCGCAGATAGAATATGCAGACAGACTGCAAACACTGCTGCAAGTATGACAAACTGCGACAGCAAAGCTAGACCACTTCCCTATAAATACCTTAAATATAGCATCTTCTTGTACCTTGGGACAAGGCTAACCTTTCCCTGAAAGAAACAAAATTACGCGCTATTCAGTTGCTTTGAATGTAATTTATAATTGAAGGTCTGAAGCCACTTGATATTCCTTTGAAATTATTTACAACGCAAGCCTGTAGGATAATCGGCTACTAATTTACTATATTTGTCCTCAATGATACCTTAGTAAGGATACTTATTATATATCTATTTAAAGCAAATATATTGAAGAAAATAAATCAATACAGAGAAAAAAATGTACACAAATATATTTGACTTTCTTATGAGCGCGGATCCGCCCTAGTTAGCTAGTTTAAGCCCTGGTCCTTCCTGAGGTCTTAATTCATTTCCATACAACAGCCTCGACCAACTGGTCTAGTGGTTTGCATAATCTCACCGCGATGTTTCAAGTTCGATTCCCGGGGCAAGCAAAAGTGTTATTTTTGCCTTTACAAAATTTTTAATGATAGCTAGGAGCAGTGGCGTAACTATACCATCTGGGGCCCGTGGCAAATTCTTTGATGGGGCCCTATCAGTAAAAATCGTCACGTTGTACTCATTTTAATTTTAATAAACTTCGAGATTTTCAGCGTACTAAATTACACGTTGTATATATATTATTATGGCCTCCGCTCTTAGGCGAGAGGGAATGGTCTGGCCCCACGCTAGCCCAATGCGAATTGGAGACTCATTCATCCATAGAACATAATATCTATTCGCTAGCTTTTCGGTGAAGTAACAATATCGTGATAAAATCTGCATACATTTACAATGAAGTAAAAATAACAATTTAATTTCAAGCGAAAGTGTTATTTGAATTTTTGCCTTTAGAAAATTCTTAATGACAGCTAGGAGTTAACATTGTGCCGATATGGTGTATGTCGGTGGATGGCGATGGACTCACCCTCTTCCCTCAATCACATTGGACCTAATAGTAACAGTGTGGGTGTTATACACGCACGCACGCACTTTGCCCACAGAGTTATCAACTCCGTGTCTTTGCCACATCTTTCTTCTGGGTAGTGCCGCGATTTTACCTTGTACACAACCGTAGGAAAATTAAAATAAGGAGAAATTTAATTTGAATAAGTCAATATAATCCGGTGCACGTGCCTCATACAAAAATAGGAGTAAATTTCCTAAATATAGGTACGACTGCCGCAGCGCAATGATAAAAAATATTTTCAAAAACAAGCTTTATGTTGTTAAAAAAATAAAAATTAATTCAATTATCTATATAATAATATATATATGAATCGCTATTTCTCCTGGTCACGTCGACATGCGTGAATGGCTTGACTGATATCTGTGATTTTTTTTTTTCATTGCCAGGAGATGGTTAGCCGATAAGCACGAAAAGATCGTTTGCTTTTACTTTTAAAATGTTAAAGGCCGAATTTTCGAAATGTGGTAATTTCCGATGATTTCTTTTTGCGCCCAGGGTCAGAAACATGATGTACTGAATCACTGGTAAGCGCATTTTCACCCTAATTTATTATTTACGTCGCATTTATTCAATATGAGACAAGTGTAGTCCTACCTCATAATGTCTTTCATTTCTCCGTGTATCTACCAAGAAACCAGCAACTTATGTTATTAAAGGCCGCAGCGTACTCGATAACATCCTCGAGTCGTAATCCGACGAGGGAGCTGCCTAATCTACATCGCGACTCATCCACAACTATTGTGTCAAACGCCATTGTTTAGACAATCGATAAAAATCACGCTTTGGCTCTTTTCCAACTGTGTTCCAACACTGTTTAGCAAATGCATTTTTAAACTTTTTCTAAAATATGGCCGGAAAATTTTTGTTGAAGTTTTTTGTGTGAAAAATTCTAACTTGATTCTAGTTTTGTTAGTTTTTGCTTGCACAGCACAAATAGACTGAATTTTTATAACTCATGAATTAGAATATTAATCTATGATGGCTAAACATTGACGTATTTGCAGGCATATAATATTTATCATGATATTGTAACCATTAACGTAAGTATCAAAATATGATACAATTTCATACTTGGTAGCCAATAGCCATTTCGGACAAAATAAAAACGACAAATCACTCACACAAAAGTCCAACTACCACCACCAAAAGCGGACAATGCACCGCGTTCTCTTAGCTCATTTCATTTACACCCCATGGCAACATTAAAAAACAAACGCGTCCACCCCCTACATTACTATGAATAGCCATTATTGAATAGCATTAAGTTAATACTCTATGAATAGAAACGCTTTATTATAGCCACTGTCTCCTTTTTAGCGTGATTTCGATATTTGTGCCGAGGGTTGAATAAGGGGTTGTCTATGACTATTTTTATTTATTTGGAACATGATGTTGATCAATTTGGGTATTGATATGGAAATGTATCAATTTATTGTGATAAAATCATTATATCTTTTATTTATATTTAATACTGACTGCCTCGATGGTATAGTGGTAAGCATTTGCGATTTTCACCACGAGGTCTCGGGTTCGATTCCCGGGTCGGGCAAAGAGTTGTTTGTGAACTTTCAGCAGCACGGATGACGATAGACTCACGCCCTATCCTATGGGATCTTAACACAACAGGTGAAATGTGAGTGTTGTACACCTCTGCTACATTCTTCGGGGTAATATAGGCGTGATGTTATGTTATGTTATGTTAAAGGTATGTGTATACACATATAGATGTATAGATATAGATGTCTACTATAAAAGAAAATAGTAAACTTGTCCATGGTAATGTGACGCGACTGATTGTCATTGTTTATTACGGAGTTGTCTGATCTAAGATTATACGGTAGCGGTGGAATTGTCAGGCTTCTGTCTACACCTACGTGAGTGAGTGAGTTCATTGCCGGGATACCAGATCCTGGTAATGAACCTGCCTCTCAATATTCTATCCGACAATGAACTCGCTTATATGCATTACTAATCCTAACTAATGCTATATAATATGCACAATTATATTTAAAATATTATATTATAGCCAAAATATGCCTATATATATTATGATAATAGTAGTCCTGTATCTAATAAATGTCCCACTACTGGGCTCGGGCCTCTTCTCACGATGAGAGTTATTAGGCCATACCCCATCACGCTAGCCAAGTGCGGATTGGTAGACTTCACACATCCTCAAACACTATTCAGGCAGTCTCAGGCATGCGAGATTCCTTACGATGTTTTACTTCACCGTTAGCGAGCGATAATGTATAATTATGATAAATACACAAATATCTTCGATAAGCCGAATCTTAACGATTTATTGACAGAGATGTGTTAGAACCCGACACTCGCAGTCTTACGGTCTTTCACTTAGCTGTCGCTGCTAATGTAACTATATACCTACCTAAAATATAATACGTAATTTATTAGCAGTATATGGATATAAGGTAGGTGTAGAACCCTCACAATCTATTGGCGGTGTCTTAGAATTCCTATTTAGAAGAAGAGAGAGCGCTTAAGAACGCTTTTCAACCTATTTAGAAGCGTTTGAAAAGTGCTTTTGCTTTTCTGTGTGAACGTGTAGGCGAATTCATAACTTAATGAAAGCAACAAAATACTGAATATGGTGAAAATACTCTTACTTATGCTGTGTTTTACATACAAATTGAATTAAAATTAGGGTGTAAATGACACCGAGGCGAACCTGGTACCAGAACATGATTATGAGACCTGAGAATGACTTGAGAATGTTTCCACACATTGGAGATAGTTATTGGAAAATTTACGTCATAAGGAAATCATTAATTTATGAGAATAAGCTTTTGAAAACACTTTTCAATGACTCAAATCATGATTTGGAGCTCTATGTACGAACATTTTGGACCGGAAAATACTGCACAAAAAGTTGCAAATATCTTGAGATGATAGTCAAGGGTAACAATAGTCTTCCATAATTAGTCGACAAAAACCAATAAACCTGTAGATGAGACTTATCTTCACGCAGGGTATCAGAATCATGTAGTGAATCACTAGTAAGCAGCTTTGTCACGACATAATTTACACCCTGTATGACCGTCTCGTTGGTCTAGTGAACTTTAGTTCCAGTGTATGCAACTTCACCGTGAAGTCTTAGGTTCAATGGATAATGTGGTTCAGTCTGTTCTGAAAATAGTAAAAAAAATAGATCACTAAACTTGAAACTTTCAATACATTTTTTAAAGGTCTCTTACTCCTTATACAAGTCCTCTGCATTAAAAGCTACAGACTACACACAAAGGGCAGCCTGACACAAAGCTTTGCGAGAAAAGATTTGCCCAACGCAAGAATTAAACCTACGACACTAGCGCAATAAAAAAGTAGTAAGGTGACTGCAATGAGGAGAAATTACCTACCTAACATTAGCCTAGGTTTAATTCAGCTTTCTAATATATATTATAAGCATATTCTACAGTGTATGCTTAATATGATATTATATCATTGAAATGTACAGTACAAAACACTTTTATCCCATTTATTCTACGTACCAAAGCAAGCCACTCAGATCAACATTCACAACAGTAACTCGATACAAATACATCACTTAACATGCGTTCACAAAAACGCAAGGAAATCCGCCAGAGAGCAAATAAAGTGCCAGACCGCAAACCGACTGGTTTAAGTGAGTTCAAATACGAGTACGAAAAAAGTGAAACTGGTGGGCTATTGTCGACTGAGAATCACTTCGGCACACGCCGCATAGCGCAGTACTCCCCCTATGTCACTGGAAGAGACAAGGCAGACAAACAGTTTTGTTTTATTTATTTTCGCATATTTTTTTTCTCTTTACTTATCTATATGCATTGAAATGTAGGTATGATGGGTGATATTTGTGAAAATATAATATAAACTTAAACTTACCTAACTTACTTTTTAATCTTTTATATTGGTAATATAATATTTAATTTATGTATAGTAATATTGATTTACACATCAATGAAATAAAACTGGTTGCCTGTGCCCTATTTAATAAAGCAGACATTCGTGATAATCAGACACTTTTTCTCTCACCAAATGGCGCCACTGTAAGGTCTGTCAAAGTTTGTTGACAGACATTGATTTATCCCAAACATTGAGTTTATATTTTTTTATAGAGTTTTGTTTTGTTTTTTTTATTTTGTTCCAATTTTAATTGAGGATTCATACTCTTACAAACAAGTGCATTCTCTGTTGCTGGTAAAAAGTTCGGCCTTTAGAGAGCCCCAAAGAACTGTACCTCTATACACACTTATAAATTCAATGACCACATAGCCAACCCGCAAACAGTGACATTTGACATTTCAGAAACCTCACGCTACACAAGCAGCAAATTCATAGATGATAGTCCTCATTTTGCCACTTTTTCCAGACGGACGGCAATTCATAATATATATTTAATTAAATAAATACAGATTTTTTCAAATATCATCGTTATTAAATTGGGCCCAGAACGGAATGCCGACTGGGCATACGCGACGCATAGAGCAGAATTCTCTTTTATTGTCACTGGAAGAGACATACAGTTTTGATTTATTTTCATTAGTGCCATCTTAATTTTCTTTATTTGTTTAGGTTGCACTGAAATAAGAAGTTATGGTGCAGGTGTAATTTTTATATAAAAATTGTAAAATGACTGAGCTTGAATATTTCAGCAAAAAAAAATAGACTTAAATCTACTGAATTTCGGCAGAACATTTAGGGGCTCAGATTATTGCATTAAGGCCCTTTTACACACCTGACCATTACCAATAATCCTGTATATGATTTTAAAGTTTTTGCGCTGTATTTTACGAGTTTATTCTTTTTTCCCTTTTTGTGAAGCCGCGATAGTTTTTAGACTACGTAGACCAAATAAATATATGCTGCCTCGTCTTGTTCACGTCGAAGGCTTTTATGACGCTGGAAGGAACTTTTGAGATATTTATTTCAAATAGACTCATCTAGCATACACCCATACATAAGGTCTTTGTAAATATAAATGGATGCGTAGCATAGGGGAGGAGCATTGTTTACAGTTGACGTTTGCAACATTGATGCTGATGGCTTGAAGATGACAACTGCTTTTCGACTTTGTATCTTTATACAATGTACGTATAATCTTACAATTTCTACTAAATATCAGAATTATTATAATATCGTTAATGACACGCTAATATGTCAATAATGACACGATCAAAACAATTAAAAGGGGTTTAGAAGAGTTGAGGAATGGAGAAGCTCGAAACGAAAGCGTAATATTTTTCGACATTGGCCTCGTTCATGTCAAACAATCGAGTTTCTGGTAAATAAAGTATTTTTCAAATACTTGTAATACCAAAACAAGAGGAATTCATAAAAAATGCCAAAACATCTAGCTTTGCTAAGCATTTATTATACCATATTACACAATTACTCAATAGATGGCGTGCAGCCAGTAAGGCGAGACCTGGCATTCATGACAGCAATCGGTTAAAGAATTAGATTTTGCTGGGACTCGATTCCATAGCCAAAGTGGATACGTAGAACCCATAGATGTTAGTTCGTGCCTCACTTGAATTATGTATAATAAAGTTTTTGTGTAAATCTTGAAAATATAAAAATATAAATAATAAAAAAGTACTTAATCAATTTCTAAGGAGGCTTAAGCGCGTGAAATAATAATATACCTGATTTTTTTGTACAGATTCTTTGTAGACCAAACAGTACTGAATCTATATGTAAGGTTATAAGAAAAATCACTTATCCTGTGGAATAAAATACCTTAACATCTCAACAGCCTCCACAAAATCTAAAATCTGGCGTCATATTAGTGCTCTAATTATTACATCCACATTGTTTCAATATCATATTTGTCGACAATGGCCTCCTTTATGTGGCAAACAATCGTGTTGCTGCTGAATTAAGTATTTGTGCAAATCCTTAAATAAATTCTTTGTTCAACAAACAGTACTGAATCTATATTTAAGGTTATAAGGACAAACCCTTATCCTGTGGAATAAAATGTCTTAACACCTCAACAAAATCTGAAATCTGGCGTCATATTAGTGCTCTAATTATTACATCCACATTGTTACGATATCATATTTGTCGACAATGGCCTCCTTTATGTAGCAAACAATCGTGTTGCTGATGAATTTCGGTCTATGTCTGCGCGTGTCTTTGTTCGCCACCCCGTCCTCTAGTGGACAACAATAGGACAAAAGTTGTTCAATAGCAGCACCTAATACCGAACCCACCCTCCTTTTGTTTCGGGTAATGTTCGACTTTTATGGATATTTTCAATGGATCTATAATCTGGAGTGAAGTTGAAAACTTGCGCGTAACTGCTTATGGAATTAAGACAAGTGATAAGACAAAGACGTATGTATTTTCCTTGCATGCTCATGCCGAAACATTATTACGAGATTTTCCATACCCGGTTCGGGCAAAGTGTAATTTTTGAACTTTCTGTTACAACAGCACGGATGGATGGTACGCTCACTCCCTATCCCATGGGACCCAAACATAACAGGTGAAATGTGGGTGTTGTACTCCTCTGGCACACCCTTATGCGAGATGTTATGTTTTGTTTCCTTATTTCGTTAGGTTGGCACAGTAAATAAGAGCGTTACTGTTATGTAAAGAAAAACACGCTCATACTTATTTAGATACATTTCTAAACTGTATTTTCTATATGAGCATAATTCTTTCTGAAAACCTATTAAAACGGTATCCGAAACGTTACCCCCTTTATAAGTTTTAGGTATTTCTAAATACCAAGCTGTATCAGAAGATGCTAGTGCATTAGCGCGTATGAATTTGTATCCTAGATCAAACTACTATAATATGGTTAGTCGGGGACCATCGGGGACGTGAAATATAAGCAACTTACAAGACCACTAACTATTCTAAAACAAATGACAACCAAACAATCCGAAGCTCAAAGAACCCAAGTTGTATACAAAGTTTCTAAATCTGCAAACTTAACGGTGATCGGCGTGATCGATTCCCTGGCCGGGCTGGACGCAGCACAGCCAGCACAAGTTAGAGCTCCGAACACTAGATTATAGAGTTGTGCGCTCACAACAATGGCGCAGATAGCTCATAATGCAGTTTGCCGACGTTGAAAGCACCCGCCACACTTCCCCGATCGGATTTTCCATGATAATCGCGACAAAAGAACTTTGTGGCGGACTCTAGGAATATATCTATATTCTAGTATATTCTATTGGTTCGACGCATACGGCTCCACCACTCCACGCTCTATTCATATCGTCTGGAACGGATAAGTTATCTAACAATGGAGTATTTATTTGTAACAGTTTATTGTGTTGGTTTTTAACAGGATAATGCGAGATTATTCTGTGTGCTGTTATTAAATTGGAGCGTTGTTATGCTTGTTTCAGTTGCATTTGTTTCAGATGTTTTGCATGTTTAAATTTTAGTAATTTTCATGTGCAAAGATAGTACAAAAATATAAGTGTATAACAATCAACAAAAGTTAATAATATCTTACTATGTAATGTACTAAGAATTTCAATTCATTCAAGTAACACATGGGACCTAAAATAACAGATTGAAAGTGGATTATTTACACCCTACCTTCTGCATAGAGTACAGGCGTAATTTAATATTATAAGTATAATTATCTATAAATATATTTTTAAAGTATTAACTTCTTAAAAGTATTGAGTCCTAACTTTGAACGCCACTTTATGCTGTCCTATGGTATAACTCATTTCATTCATTCCACCTGTTATGTTTCGGTAGGCTTATAGCCTTTCGCCATCCACTGGACACAAATCCAACTCCTTTTGCCAAAATCCCTAATAACATTTATGCTTGACGCGGGACTTGAGTGACTTAGAAGTGAGAAATGCATACGCTTTCCCCTAGACCAACGAAGCAGTAACTAATACTCATTTCATTAGACTAAGAAAAGAACTAGCTGACAAAACTCATCCATATCTGAATTGGTATAATCTAGTATTACGTGATGTATTCGGTCGCAGTCACCGCCATTCATACACGCTAATGTGCGGGCCCTTTATGTTTCAAGGACACAACTTTGTAGTACGCTTTGTGCAGTACAAAGTGTACAATGCCGATATCATTTCACTAAGAATGGAGTTATACGTATTGTGTTAAGTATTAACGTATTTTAGTCCCCAAATTTGATGGTCGAACATACATGCATAGAACATACACCAATTTACGCGTATATTCCACGGAAGTAGGCAGAGACGAGTTTGCTCACTGTTTTTACACAACAAAGATCACCTTTTCTAGCTGCTGAGGTGAAAATTGCATGACTTATACAGCCTTTGTTACCTGGAACATATTATTTATATTATTAACATAATATTTTTTTTGGTTTTTCATTTTTAATATATTATCGCCCCATAATATCAGCTATATGTCAATGAATGGAAAACTTTGTTCACGTTTAAAAATAATTTATTACTGTTTATAGTTGTAGCGTACGACTGCTGACGCTACAAATTGTACTTAGGCGCAAATGCGCAGTTGCTCGGCTCGGCAGTCGTCTCTCCACATTCACGCCGTTAGGTCATTAGGATTAGTTAATAATATAAGTATGTATTTCTGGTAGCAGTGAATAAATTATTTAATTAGCACGCAACCTCTATCATTAACATCAAGAACCCCTACATAGTATTACATTTTTGTTTATCTACCACGAACTAAATGTTATTGGCACCAGATACTTTCAATAAAGCCTTTAGGCACCTGCGTAACTCATTTATTTATATTTTGATTGATAGATCTTGTATTGTATTAGGCACTCAAGTTCGTCTAATACAATACAATACCCGAATACAATAACGTCACATTTCATCACGTCTCCATTAGCAATGAATAGACTTAGCGTACGTCACGTCGCGTGACGTCACAAGCTTATATGCTCAGACAATCACTATTTTATTTGTTTTCACAAAATATTATAATACTGTAACAGAAACGCCAATCCACTTCGAGACTTTTATTTCACAAGGAAAGAATATACAAAAAAATGCTGAAGGTAGATATACTTATAGACAATAAAGCAAGGTCCAGGAGGTGTTCGTTGCAGCGCGCGAGCCGTTTGTTGACTTTTGCTTCACAATCTCCCCCTCCGGCTCCGACGGCGTCCCGACGAGGAGACGGTACTGCATGGCTGGCTAGGATTTTGAATTTTCCTAGGTCGATCTCTTTTCCTAATTGGTTGAGTAATGTTCTCTGCTGAAGTCAGTAGTCGACTGGCGTATTCAACAGGAAGTTCTTCGGCACCTTCCCCCTGGACCAAAACCGCACCTATTGCATAGTTGCTCGCGTCGGTCTTTTGTATGTAGGGTTTAGTGAAATCGGCTTGTCCAAGTACTGGTTTGACTCAAACAGATCAGAAAATTCCAGCAGGAGATCTTGTAGGTCATGTTCCTGATCTGAAGTAATATTGTCACAGCAGATATCAACTGCGTCGATATTAATATTCCAATCCATGTTTCCATCAAAAAGATTGTGAGAATGAGGTGACAGAGTGACGCTGGCCTCACGTATAGCTATTTGTGAATCGCGCCAGAGTTGGGTGATAACTGGGGAGTACCCATCAAACAGCCTAGGTCCCTTCGTTGGTGTTGTTGGAGGCGTAACAATCGACTCATTGGCATCAACAGTTTGGTTATTTCCCTCAAATCTGCCTGGTACTTCAGTCATTGATACAGCATTCACCGCTAATTCCTCAGGAGCTCGTGGTGAGCTTGGTGGTGTCAGCGACAGCGAAGATACCGGAGATGGCAGCTTCATGCTGTTGAGAATCTCGATGCTGGTAACGGTTTCCTTCTTCGGTCCGAACATGGCAAAGCCCTCCTCATACAACTCATATGTTATCTCCGGATTTTCCACAAAAGTCATTGTGAACTGTGGCAGGTTGATAATGAGTCCAGCATCCTGTATGAAACCGATACCCAATAGTGTCCGGTTGTCGCGGGATTCAGGGAGTACTGCGAATGAAGTGAGGACTACTTTATCTTGTATCTGTACAGGTACTTTTATGGTCAGCAACTTCTGATTCTTCTTAATCCCATCTGCCAAAGTTACGTTAGCAATTTCTTCACCAAACATCAATCCTAGGTCTCGTAGTTTACAGAAAAGTCCATACGAGGCTACACTCAGCTTGGCGCCAGTGTCAATATGAGCACATCCTTCAATACCGAAGATATTTATGTATACAATGGGTCTTTGTTTCACGTCCGATTGTATATCTACTGCACAAAAACCCAACTCTTTCAGTGCATCTTGTGTACGACGGCGGCCAGAGCAGGTTGTGCAGTTCGTCCTGATTACTCCAGGAGCCCCACAGCCATAGCAAGAAAACCGGGGCTGTGAAGGTGACGGCATTTGAGTCATTGCCTCAGCTTTCACTACAGTCTCTGCCGATGTGGTTGTCGGTTGTGATGGATGCTTTTCCTGCTTGAGTCTTTTTCGGCATTCATTGAACGCATGTCCGGGTAATCGACAAAAGGTACAACGCAACTTCTTGTTTTGCTTTGGCTGGCTGTCCTGGTCCTGCACTTGGTTCCTACCTCTTTCTTGAATCGTATTTTCTATGCCTCGTGCAACTTCTAATAGGTGGTCGAAAGTATCAATAGAGCTGCGAGTGATGTGTGATCTTACGTTGACATGTAGGAGGCCAAAAATCATATCGATTTGCTGCGTTTCCGTATGTTTTGGTGGGGGCAGCATAGAAAACAACATCCTCTTCTTTGCAACGAAACGTTCCGTAGCCAGGTCTGCTGGTTGTTCCTCGCGCATTATTTCCATGTAAATCACGTACGCCGGTTTCTTTGGTGCAAAAGCATTGCGCAGGCGCTTCTCGAACTCGTTCCACGTCTTTATAGTGTCCTTCACGCCTTGCCACCAAACAGCCGCTTCACCACGTAGCACAAGCGGAATTCCCAACAACGCCTCATCATCTTCAATTTTCTCGACTGTTTTAAATGTGCTGACTGCCGAAATAAATGATTCGAGCTCTTCTTGGCCACGGATTCCGTCGAAACTGTGTGAGCAGGTTGCCATCGAACCCCTACGTGTAGATCCCGTAGTCACAGATTTTATGAGATGGGCCAACTGTTCATCGGTAAAGGTCGCCATGACTTCTGCCTTACTTTTCTCTATGGTTTTCACTGGATAAGTGGTAATTCTTCCCCTTTTCGTCACGAACGTTGTCGGCCGCACGTTAGTCGCCAGTGTAACAGAAACGCCAATCCACTTCGAGACTTTTATTTCACAAGGAAAGAATATACAAAAAAATGCTGAAGGTAGATATACTTATAGACAATAAAGCAAGGTCCAGGAGGTGTTCGTTGCAGCGCGCGAGCCGTTTGTTGACTTTTGCTTCACAATACGCTATTTATAAAGAAACACGATCTATCTATTGATTCACTAATGTAACTTTACGAACAACATCTTTTGTTTTTAAGTATTGCCTAACTATTTTATACAAATTGAAACAATATTAGTTAGTTATAGTACACAATTTTGATACAATAAGACAATGAAACGAAATAGGAGCAACTAAACATATTTTTGATCATAGTGGAATTTCCATCGTTTATTATTATCATAGAGAAAATTTCAGTTCAAATATCCAGGAAAATGGTTTACTGACGAAACAAACTTATTTTTTCGGTGGCCCCATCAATATTATTATCAAGTTACAACAATATTGAGGTAAATGACATAGATCTTTCTTCAAATAATGGGGTAGACATTGCAAAAATGAGTGACAGTACAGGATGTGATCTAAATGAAGTGCATAGTCAACAACACTCAATTTGTTCTTTTCGAGGGGAACCAACTGCGCGTATCAATTTACAATTATTAAGTACTTTTGGTTGCATATCACGTATTGCTTTTGTAGCATGCAATTTAAACATATTGTTACATTTTGCACTTTTTATAACGTGTATGGTAAATATGTCTCCATGATGGTAAAGGTATTGACAGCTCATGATTTTGTGATTTCAGTTGAGTTATGTTTGGTGTGAATAAATTACGTGAATGGTGTCAGAAATATGGGATTTTTAAGTATTGTTAGGTATTGCCTAAAACAGGTGCAAGTTCAGTCTAACTTAAATGCGTTTTCAGACTGTAGATATGCTAGTTTTAACAAAACGTCGAGCTAATTCTTTTCGATTGGCATATTTACTACAGTAAACTTTTCTCAATAACATTCAGCTCACGAAGACATTAGCTAATCCCGAACAAAGCCTCAACTCAAAGACGTATTTACCCATTCAATAGTAACTTTGAACACAACTGTATATGAAATAGTAATATTATCTAATTATATTGCACCGTCTACGCCGTCGGCCCTCCATTGTGTCGGGACAATGTCTACTAATTCGTGATCCATGTAACTTCCTGCATTGTTCCTATGTTGACAGATTTTCCTATTATCAACATGAACAATGTTCCCACTTGTAGTACACGAATAATTGAAATATAGCTGAGATTACGGTACTCGTGTTGGGATATGTATGAGTCTTGTATGAGTATTCATTTGGCTTGTCTCAGGGTTTTGTTCGATATGCTGTTGTTTTGGGATTGCGTCAAAAGCTCGTTTCGACAATCAGATGATACAGAATTGTTAAATATTTTTGACATTTGGTTGTGCATAACATTACACATAATAATATGTTGTTTTGGTTCCATATGATATTAAATTTTTACTTTATTGTACAACATCTAGTTCTTGAAAGTTTTCGTTCTAATAATTGTATCTAATACAATCACAATAAAATGTCAAGTATCTTCAGTGCTTCATCTTCTCCTTTCTTTATGGCAACTGAGTCTCCTTGTGGTAGCAAATACTGCCAGAGTCAAGTGGGGTTCTTCAATGCTGTAAGATTTATATGAAAACAAAGCCCAGTTCGTAGAATATTTACCTATCCTCGCCTTATCAACTAATTAACTAAACATACTATTTTCGTTTAAAAAGTCACTTAATCCAGCGCTGCCCTTGTCGCAAATCCTAATCGGGATTTATAAATCAACCCGAGTTTCATTTTTATTGATGAATTTGTCACGGAAACCTAAAATAATCCCAATAATTTAGAAATCGTTGATGCCCATCGTATCGCATTAATTACGAGATAGGTCGATAGCTGTCGCCACTGACGCGATAGTCCTTATCTCCTGATATCATTCAACACCCTCCGCATCTATATTGCTTTCCGGTGACGGATGTATAGGTGAGTGATTTGATATTTGGTTGCATTAGCCGTGCCGAGCTCACATGAACTAAGGTATACTCTTGTCCCTT
This sequence comes from Hypena proboscidalis, assembly GCA_905147285.1. Classification (NCBI taxonomy): domain Eukaryota; kingdom Metazoa; phylum Arthropoda; class Insecta; order Lepidoptera; family Erebidae; genus Hypena; species Hypena proboscidalis. The sequence goes on along the minus strand of LR990130.1, from coordinate 17,616,879 downwards.
TGTATTTCTGACTTTTCACACTAGAATTTTGCCTGTAAATATGCCTGAGATTGACGTAGCATTTATGTTGCATAGAAGTACTGATAAACATTACAAGTTGACCATTAAATATCCATTTCGGCATCTACCTTTATATTTACCTTAACTCCTTTATTTATATAATTTCAAGAAACCTTTAGAAGAAGTATAAACTAGACAATAATGTCTGACAACTAAACAATATCTACTTTCAAATGTTTAACGTCGTTTAATAATAATTTGAATAACTTTTTTGTCTGTGAAGCAATGAAAATTCTGTTGCTGTTTCACAAGCAATAAAACTTCGTCAATTCTTATTAGACAAAGCTTGTTTTTACAATAAGAAGTTTGTCAACTCTTGCGACCAAGAACTTTGTATTGAATACTTAAAAGAAACTACGTCACAAAACAGTAAAAGTCAACAAAACTTTTACAAATCACATCCAGGCTATTGTACTTCTTCATTTGTTTTCATACAATGTTGTCTGAAATTGTGATCCATCATGGGTTGAATAACATCACACTGAATAGTTGGTGGGTGGCTTATGACTCGCGACCAGCTTTCGGGGAGCTCTCGAAACACCCTTTCACACCCCTTTGGTATTGGGTATTGTTTAACGTGAGAGGAGGGAGGAGGGTCAGCCTAGATCGGTGGTGCAGAACCATTGTTGTTGCGTCGGATTCGAGTGCGAATTGTCACAGGCAGTGGGACGATTTTATCAATCGCTTATTATTCAGCTCCTAACAAATGGATGATGACTCATTTGTGGATGTATGACGGGAGGGTGTTATGGATTGCCAATATATTAAAAATCTCTCTATATCTTAGTGTAGCATCGATATTAATGTCTGATTACACAATGTTATTTTTGGTGCTAATCATTAAGTTTACAACGGTAGATTATTATGTCCTAGCTTAATTGCTTCGCAAATATTCAACAAGTATAATACTACTATCAGAAGAAATACCGCGTTATTATGGTCAAAACAAAAGGTAAAGAGTCAAATAGAGTTTTTAGAATAGTAGATAAAGATAGTAAGTTGAGTTTAGATTTCTATATCATCATCATTTGACGTTTCGTAGTCCACTGCTGGACATATGCCTCTCCAAATTGCCTTACGTATCTAGTCTCCTACCGCGACCTTCTTCAGGTCGTCAATCCACCTGTGTGGCACCTTACGGTTGGTCGGATGACGACCTGAAGAAGGTCGCGGTAGGAGACTAGATACGTAAGGCAATTTGGAGAGGCATATGTCCAGCAGTGGACTACGAAACGTCAAATGATGATGATATAGAAATCTAAACTCAACTTACTATCTTTATCTACTATTCTAAAAACTCTATTTGACTCTTTACCTTTTGTTTTGACCATAATAACGCGGTATTTCTTCTGATAGTAGTATTATACTTGTTGAATATTTGCGAAGCAATTAAGCTAGGACATAATAATCTACCGTTGTAAACTTAATGATTAGCACCAAAAATAACATTGTGTAATCAGACATTAATATCGATGCTACACTAAGATATAGAGAGATTTTTAATATATTGGCAATCCATAACACCCTCCCGTCATACATCCACAAATGAGTCATCATCCATTTGTTAGGAGCTGAATAATAAGCGATTGATAAAATCGTCCCACTGCCTGTGACAATTCGCACTCGAATCCGACGCAACAACAATGGTTCTGCACCACCGATCTAGGCTGACCCTCCTCCCTCCTCTCACGTTAAACAATACCCAATACCAAAGGGGTGTGAAAGGGTGTTTCGAGAGCTCCCCGAAAGCTGGTCGCGAGTCATAAGCCACCCACCAACTATTCAGTGTGATGTTATTCAACCCATGATGGATCACAATTTCAGACAACATTGTATGAAAACAAATGAAGAAGTACAATAGCCTGGATGTGATTTGTAAAAGTTTTGTTGACTTTTACTGTTTTGTGACGTAGTTTCTTTTAAGTATTCAATACAAAGTTCTTGGTCGCAAGAGTTGACAAACTTCTTATTGTAAAAACAAGCTTTGTCTAATAAGAATTGACGAAGTTTTATTGCTTGTGAAACAGCAACAGAATTTTCATTGCTTCACAGACAAAAAAGTTATTCAAATTATTATTAAACGACGTTAAACATTTGAAAGTAGATATTGTTTAGTTGTCAGACATTATTGTCTAGTTTATACTTCTTCTAAAGGTTTCTTGAAATTATATAAATAAAGGAGTTAAGGTAAATATAAAGGTAGATGCCGAAATGGATATTTAATGGTCAACTTGTAATGTTTATCAGTACTTCTATGCAACATAAATGCTACGTCAATCTCAGGCATATTTACAGGCAAAATTCTAGTGTGAAAAGTCAGAAATACAAAGGGACAAGAGTATACCTTAGTTCATGTGAGCTCGGCACGGCTAATGCAACCAAATATCAAATCACTCACCTATACATCCGTCACCGGAAAGCAATATAGATGCGGAGGGTGTTGAATGATATCAGGAGATAAGGACTATCGCGTCAGTGGCGACAGCTATCGACCTATCTCGTAATTAATGCGATACGATGGGCATCAACGATTTCTAAATTATTGGGATTATTTTAGGTTTCCGTGACAAATTCATCAATAAAAATGAAACTCGGGTTGATTTATAAATCCCGATTAGGATTTGCGACAAGGGCAGCGCTGGATTAAGTGACTTTTTAAACGAAAATAGTATGTTTAGTTAATTAGTTGATAAGGCGAGGATAGGTAAATATTCTACGAACTGGGCTTTGTTTTCATATAAATCTTACAGCATTGAAGAACCCCACTTGACTCTGGCAGTATTTGCTACCACAAGGAGACTCAGTTGCCATAAAGAAAGGAGAAGATGAAGCACTGAAGATACTTGACATTTTATTGTGATTGTATTAGATACAATTATTAGAACGAAAACTTTCAAGAACTAGATGTTGTACAATAAAGTAAAAATTTAATATCATATGGAACCAAAACAACATATTATTATGTGTAATGTTATGCACAACCAAATGTCAAAAATATTTAACAATTCTGTATCATCTGATTGTCGAAACGAGCTTTTGACGCAATCCCAAAACAACAGCATATCGAACAAAACCCTGAGACAAGCCAAATGAATACTCATACAAGACTCATACATATCCCAACACGAGTACCGTAATCTCAGCTATATTTCAATTATTCGTGTACTACAAGTGGGAACATTGTTCATGTTGATAATAGGAAAATCTGTCAACATAGGAACAATGCAGGAAGTTACATGGATCACGAATTAGTAGACATTGTCCCGACACAATGGAGGGCCGACGGCGTAGACGGTGCAATATAATTAGATAATATTACTATTTCATATACAGTTGTGTTCAAAGTTACTATTGAATGGGTAAATACGTCGTCTTACGGTTGGTCGGATGACGACCCGGTAATTTGGTTCAATATAATGGGGATACCTTTTCAAAATATATAGGTATCCAGAAACAAATTGAAATTCTTTTTAGGTACATACTTTAAGTCAAATAATCTTAAGATCATTCAAAGTTTCATGTGCATTTTTACAGGACAAAATTATTTGAAAAAAAACTCATTTTTAGCAACTTTCGTTATGAAATTTTCAGAAACGCAATATTTCATATAGCTATTATTTAAATCGAATTCATAACGTTGCATACAAGTTACAAAACGATGACGTAATGTCTATGTAACCGTTTGTTTTGAGCGTTTGGGCGAGTCTATTATTAATGCGAATTTAAAATTGTATTATCTCAGTCAGTTTATGTGATATCAAAAAGTAATTATTTTAATTATGTTTCTAATATCGAGAGATTGATTTACATACAAAAATAAAAATTAATATTGATTAATGTCTATTGTCACTTAAATATGTAATTAGCAATTCATGTATCACCGAAGATAAAACGATACGAATTCCTTTGATTAACCAAATCCAAGCTTCAGTAAACCTGAGCCCTTACAATATTGAAGATCAATCGTTTTGTTTTACCAATGAAATTATTCTTCTTTACTTACTCGAGTACACACGGCTACCCGTAATATGTTTCGGAGTGCCTCTGTGGCCTCGTGTGATGCGATTCTGAAAGAGCTTGGCGGTAGAATTACCAATTAGTAGCACCACCATACAATAAATAGTGCTTGAAACACAGTGTTAAATTAAATTACTGGTATACCAGTTAGTATAGTTCTACCTTCGACGCCGCTGGGTAGTGTAGCGACGTAAATGCATGTTTTGCGGATGTAAATATATAGCTTGTAGTTGTCATTGCCAATTATCACCAGCCCCCTAAGCACGGCATGCCACTCTTGACATTTCGATTGGAATATGTAACTGCAACATTTTATTTGTTGTTAACTATGTCGTAGTTATATCACAATGTAAGAATGTATTTAGGCTGTGGTTATATGTAGATAACTAAATGCCAAAAGTGGCAAACCATGCTTTGGGGGCTGGTACACTTCAAAATCGATGCTTTTTTAACATCTTAGAGTTTCGGCAGTTTCGGCATAGAATAAAGAGGAGAAGAAGGATTTCTTAGCAAAAGTATTTAAAGAAATATCGACTTAATAGTAGACAGTATAGTGCAATTTAGCTCACCTCAAAGTGTACAATCTTTTTCTTTAGTAACCTACACAATTACATGATAATCAATAGCCTATTTAGTGAGTGTTGCACGTGTGTCGCTATAGTTTCGGTTTCGGCCAAAAATTCGGTTTCGGTCGGACACTAGCTTAGATTGATCAACATCTGAGTACACTCAGATTACCTGTTTACTCAATACGAATAACGTCAGAGAGAGCACTCGTAATCAACTCCTACGAGCCGACTCGTAGTGTGAAAACCGTGCTTTACTGCCACGTGCCAAGCTACTTACGGCACTTATAACTTGCATCTTAGCAGTTCGATTTAAGTCAGCTACCGATCCGATTTTGATTCGATTTTACCGTTTGAGTGAGTACAACAGTAGCAGATATCGAGCGTCGCATTGTGGAGGTGACATCTAAAAGCATTGTGCCAAGCAGTACAATCGCACCATTACCGCCGCCATTGTGACAATGTTAACATATCGTTATCTAGATCAAGCGCCATCTATTGTCCACAACCCGAGACTTTTGTGTAAGAATTTTCTGTTCCTTTTCAGCGTTTGCGGGGGTCGGATAGTTTTGTTAAGGTTTATCGACCTTGAGTGAACAATGAGACGCGTTAATTGAACAAACATTGATTCTCTGGAAATATCTTTTCAATGGGTACGGGAAAATAAAACGACCTGGGTGATATAGATTTTTCATCAATAGCTTTTTTATATCATTGTTCGAATTCACAGATTCTTTTCATGTAGCCGGTGCACTGCATATATATGTTTTATAGAAATTTTGTTTGAAAATGGAATTCAGTAAAACTATATTTTGACATAATACAATACGATGACTCAATACCACAGGGATTCGAAACTACGTAGCAATAAACTTTTTGTCGGTATATTTCTTCTTTAATAAAATTATACTTTAAAGTTAAACACGTAATTTTATATTCTAAATTATGTGAACATAATAATAACATATAAATCGCATATATTATTTAACAAAACAAAATGCGTGGACGATTTCCACCAGTTCGTAGCATCCTGTAGCACGGGCCTACGCGTGCTACGATATCACTAAAACTGGCAATGTTATGTTATTAAACTGAAAATGAAATAAGTGATAGGATGAATGATGGTTTAGTCATATCTAGGTCTGTGGGTTAATTTAATTCTTTTTTATTTGTTACCTGTAACACTTGTTTTTTAAAAAAAATCGTAACTACATAATATTCTTACAAATTATACACAGACTACTGGTACTATTTTTAGGCTTGATAATTAAAAAACCGGCCAAGTGCGAGTCGGAGTCACGCACGTAGGGTTCCGTACCACTATACATCTAAGTAAATGTTTTTCTTTATTCTTTATTATATTGGAGTTGATTGAATGAAAGGTAAAATGTGGTTTACGATTTATTACGTATTAAAAATAATTAATTATTAGATCTCGTTCAAACCAATTTTAAGTGGAAATTTGCATGGTAATGGTTAGGTACATCATATATTATTTTTACATTTATCATTCCTTTATTTTAGAAGTTAGGGGGAAACACTTTTTCCACTTTGGAAGCGTCCCTCGCGCAAACTATTCAGTTTAGAAAAAAATTATATTAGAAACTTCAATATCATTTTTGAAGACCTATCCATAGATTGACATGTATGGGTTTGATAAAAAAAAAATTGCGTTTCAGTTCTAAGTATGGGGAACTCCAAAAATTTGTTTTTTTTTCTAATTTTGTATAACAATCTTAATGCGGTTCATCGAATACATCTACTTACACAGTTTCCACAGTATAGGAAAAAAGTGGCTGTGACATACGGACGGACAGACTGTAAATATACAAAAAAAACTCATTTTTTATAATGCAAAAAGTCGAATTAATAGTTCTTGAAGTCTGTGTCTTGAAGTCTTCTTTCTAGTGAAATATCTTTACCATGAGTCATTCTCGCTTAAGATTGCTTGCCAGCAGTTAGAAGGACGGGTACGAAATACGGTTTATCTTATGTAGATTATTTTGTACTGTTACTCCTAACTTCCTATATGGATATAACTACTTAAGTTATATTCAACGTCTCACCTCATCTGTGTATAACATAGATTAAGAAATACAGGAAACGGTCTTAAGGTGCTTATATTTAAAGAATTATCCTCGTAATCCTATTGAGGATTTTAACTTTCCAGCATCAGCTCAGCAACATAAATTGCTGATATCCGAAAAGCTTAACGTAATATACGAAAAATAATATAGAAGCCTATACAATATGAGGGTTACTCTCGATTATTCTACATCCTATCATCAGATCGTGACCCAATGACCACGAGACCACAAGATTCCCTTTCAAACAAAAAAAGGATTTATTAAATCCTTCCAGACGTCTTCTTGTAATCGCCAAACAAACATTAAAAAAAAAACGATCGAATTGAGAACCTACAGAAACCTTCGAAAACGAATTTGTAATCATTTTTCAACCAACTTTCATAAAAGGATTTTTGGAAGTCGGTTAATTATGGAATTCGTTTGTTGAAATGTCCAATATGAATGACTGTCCAATGCCAATGCATTTAATATGGTTTCTGACGTCATAACAAAAACTCCCTGCTTAGGGGCTGTCCATTAATCACGTGATGTTTTTTAACATTTTTTAACCCCTCCCTCCCCCTTGGTGATACGTGGTGAGGTTTAAGACTAAACCCCCCCTCCCCACCAAAAATCACGTGTATTTTAGTACCTACAAAGAATCTTAAATTTTTTATAATATTATATTTAAATACCGGTATAAAGTATAATCTAATCCTATTCTAGAAAATTAAGGACCATGATAAAAATGTCTATACACAGAATAGTTGCAGGTTGTTTTTGACTGGTATAAAAATAATATTAAAGGAATGGTGTAATCATGCGAAAAACATATATTGTACTAATACATGAACATATTTAATCGTTTAAACCGCTTTTCAATTTAGAAATCACGCGTTTGACAAAATAATAAATACACGTGATATCTTACTATACCCTCCCTCCCCCCTTTTGATATTTCGTGATTTTTGCCGAATCCCTCCCCCCTTGCGAACCTTACGTGATTAATTTACAGATCTCCTCACATAAAAGCAAATAAAACATAAAATATAATTTTACGATACCTTTTAACGAGTAATTCAAAATTAGCAGCTCCATAATCCATTAGATGAAAGCGATAATCACGAAACGGTACAATTACGGGTCCTTCCTTATCTATTTCCATAAGGTCAATGCTGAATCACTACAGACAAAGGATAGTCCGAAACTCAGGTTCTATTGTAATGAATGAATTAATAAAATGAGTGGTCGGGGAGGCTTTTGTCCACTAAGGATGGATCAGATCTCATTAACCAGTCATTGTCGCGTCGGACAATGGCGGTCAGTTCGACCAATGTCGCGTCATCCTATCGCATAATGAGAACAACATTGTTTAGCTGAAAGCTATTCAATATAATTTTAATTGACGGGTTTGGGTAATAATATAGATTGATTATGGTTCGGTTCTGGTGGTAGCTTGTAATGGTGGTGTGCCGTGTAATGTTGCGTTGGCTATTGGCCGTTTCATGAAATGGCTGAGCTTGAAGCCTGAGCTTTTGAACATAACATTATGATAATGCAGGGTGTAAATGATATCGTACGATCAATGAAGTTGCTTACCAGCGCCTAAATACATGCTTCTGAACATTCATGATTATTACAAGAAAAATTGAGTGTTTTGTGCATTTGCGATTTTCTTATAAAAATTAAAATTTTGCCAAGAGCTCTCAGATTCATGTACAGGCTAATAAAATAATCACGTCGATGCATGAATAGCCAAATCATAAAACAATGTTAACAATTCATATTTTTTAGAAAAATAAATCCATGAAATTTACTACCGAAACGAAAAACTTTTATTTAAAGGCTCCAAGATACTCAAGGTACAAGTTTTAAATAAATTTTGTTTTGGAAGAACAGACAGACCACCTGATTAACTATTTTCACACTTGTTCTACAACAATTAGAAATTCCCATTCACAAACCTTCTAACACATCCACATAAGATACGCGCTGCAATTGTCGCATCGCTATTTTAAATTGGGCAGCTATGAAACGAAGAGGAACAAACTTTTCTTTTGAATATATTGTGGTATTTCCCATTTTTAACCAACTTCAATATAAAAAGGAGGTAGTTCTCAATTAGATTGATTTTTTTAAATTATTTTCGCCGATTTATTGAAGTCGACTGGACCGATTTGAAAAATATTATTTTGTCTGAAAGAATATATTTGTGTTGTGGTGTCATCCTAAGATATTCAGATCCTAAATAAATAGAGGACAACCCTGAAATTTTAAAGACTTCGACGACCTTTATATTCGTATATTACCTAAAGCTACTCGGATATTTGCCTCTAGCAGTAACTATTTCATGTTGATGAGCTAATGGCGGAAGGCAAAACTCCTCAACGGTTAGGATGATATACCTCGTATATGGGTTTGGTTTGAGGTTGTATGAGGTACGGGGATAATTCTTGCTTATGTATTTCTTACTTTTCAGTGCATTTTATGTAATTGATGTCATTTTTTTTCCATGATGTTTTCAGTTGCAGTAAAATTGTTCTTCAAATCTCCTAACCCTATTAAGATATCCATAAAAATAGACTCCTAATTAACCTATTTATTTCAAAGGATCATCTTTCTGAAGCCCCAGTACAAAGATAGAAATTCACATTTCCATTCACAAAACTTTTAACATATCCACATCAGATCGCTGCGATTGTCGCGTCGCTATTTCTCCATTGTTTTTGAAGTACAATGAACTACTCATAGAATGGGAGCTGCTGGAGTTAGCATATGAATAAAATGGACAAAGACCCTTCTGTCCATGACCAAATTTTATTAATTGTGCATCGCGATAGGGTTGTGAATAGCCGCGTTCAATTTTCATCAACGAATTGTTAATAGGCATATCGATTTTTCAACTCAATTTTCTGATTGAGCTCTGGAACGAGGTATGTTTTGTAATGAAAAAAAAATAAGCTGTCAAGCAAACATTTCTTAACTCAATATTAAATAGGTGGAATTTTGATTACAGTAAATTACAGAACTTATCTATGTATTATTTTTATTAATTGAAAAGTAATTTGTTAGTATTTGATAACAGTAATTTATGAAATAATGGTACTGCACATTAGTACTTAACATAAATAAGTATTAAATGAGAGATAGCAACTGCTGAGCGTGAAAACCCGCAACATTTTCATTTGCCTGAAAAATATAAAGAGATTATTTTAACCGCCGCTCTGTTACTGCACATCATATTATTATTCCAAACCAAGTTGGAACATGGGCAGTAATATTCAATTTTAATATTGCATCGTATCTAGTGAGAGATTGAATTTTGATACGTCTCGCATGCGTCCCGTAGATTCGGCCCCGCGGCCGCCATTCAGCTTCGCCCAACCGTAACACACATTGCTACGATACATACAAAAGCTCGCCAAAATATTATACAATTTTTGCACCTTATTCTGTTTTGGGTTTGAATATTTTCCGTTGCGGTTTGTTTAGTTTAGTATTAAAAGGAATTAGAAACCCTTTTATGAGAGCGTATATTTTTTCGTTACTTGTATATTGCTAAAATAGGTGGCAGTGTAACACAGAACGCACTAATGAACCATAGCTATATTTAGACCTAAAATGAATAACTGCTATACTAATAAGGTAATTGACACCTGAATCAGTGGTTATGACCGAGTTGCACGGATTAAAACCCAGTGTGTTTCGTCAACAAGACTTTGTCGGGGTGCCAGGTATCGCTCGGGCATAGAAGCTGACACCCACGTCATTTTGGAGGGCCTAACCACCCTCTTTCATGCAAGGCGCGTGCGGTAACATCACGCCACCTTCTCGGGCCTGCTTCTCTTCCGGCGACAGACTACCCTGTCTGTCTGTCTGTCTGTCACAGGTAATAGATACCTAAGGTTTAACATTGTAAAATCTTTTGTATCTTTATGTTCACAACACTACGACTCAATTACTCATACACAAATTACTAAAATAATATTGGACTAGAAACGTAGTATCTAGTACGCAGCCTACCTCACATTATATTATTATATTTTCGTACAAAAACTACACAAAAGGCTAAACCAAATAGAAATAACAATTTTGTTCAAGTAACTCCGGCTTCCGGCGCACTATGCGATTCGCCACCGGCTTTGCAGAAATCATAAAGGCGAGAGATCAAACGGCGGTCGGTCTTTTGACCCCGATAACGAAATGATACTCTTCACCGCCGATGGACTCACGAGGGCCTCGTCTGCTGAATTAGCAAGGCTCTCAAAGGGCAATATATGAAAAATTATTTTGATAATGATGACGATTGATAAAGTTACAGGAGTGCAGAGAGTGGAAATTATTGCGGGACAGCGTGAATTCGCTCATCTTAACAAGATAATAATCGTCTGTTACATTGACTGATAGCGTTTTAGCGGCTGTCTGCTGGATGATACTTGCAACGGTTTTTATGAAAGTCCCGACCCGATATCCCACCCTGTTCATAACATAGACTGTTCTATGGCAGGGATTCTCCTAGGTTCGTCTCGTAATGCTCTTCGCACGCGTTACTTCTTACAACAGACGTTTTGACTATCGTCAGCAGACTATTTATAAATAAATAATATGTATCTTTTTATTAAGTGTTTATTGCGCAAATTTTTCGACGACACCTCTTGTAACCCTGTTTACCACAAAAATTAATCTGTTATCCCTTTACATCGTAATAATATTTGTTTCATATTAAGAAAATGTAGCGATTGCGGTTTTATGCTCTGGCTTTACGGCGAATAGTTCGCGTTCGTGTGAGAACATTACGTCGAAGTGTATTGAAGTATGGATTGTATGATCCTTCCCTCGATCAACACACATCACCGATGAAGCCTCAAAGCTCATTAATCGCGATGGTGGCAAGTCACTGGCAGCCTGCGACAAGGCCACAGCATGTCAAGTTCGCACGTATACTCCGTAAAGCGTTGCTACAGTAACAATAATGGCCGGGCCCCATTGTTTGGGGCCGTGGCACATTACGCTTTTGTCTCTGCCCTCTCCCGTTCCTCACAATGCGGCCAGGAAACAAGTGAGCCTTTATTTCGCCTCTTTTTGTCTCGGAGTATCGCTGCTTATTGTCTTCATTCGATTGTTCGGAGCTCTTCAGAGGGCACATTGTTGTGGACGCCCGCGCCGTCGTTAGTGCTGAGCTTGCGGATGTGCAATGTTCTAAGTGTCGTTTGAATTTTAATACGGCTTTGGAAAGTACGGAATACGGATGGTGCCACGCTTTGTGCAGCTCGTCGGCCTTGTTGCTTTCATTGATGCGATGTACGTCCACTTGTAGTAGTTGTAGAAACAGTCGTGAGTATCAACGATGATGATAGCTTAGTGCTATAGGAACTAGTGACAACATCGACTTATGTTTTAGAGTTCAATTCGTGTAAAGCATTATGAAATCTTTAGTCCATTAGAATTTTAATAGTCTTTGAACAGAACGGTTCTTTCTTTAGAAAGAGAAGATAAAGACCATTCTGTTACCTCCTTTGTACGGCTCTGTGACTCCACTCGACAGTCTGTTGTACTCTATAGTTCTGAGCTCTGAAGACGTTGCGGTGGAGTGAGGTTCTTGAGGCTTTCATGTCATCCATTCACAGTTACAGAAGCGGTCATAGCGTTATTATTCTTAAATCGCCATAGAAGTCAAAATAAAAATAGGTATACTATATTATTTAGTAAGGATTTATAACACAGACATCATCTATCATCCCAAACGCAATTAGAGTAACAAACACCTCAGCATTACTGCTAGCTCACACACGATATAAGCCAGGCGTCTTATCGATATCTATCCGTGTTGATCTGCAATGATACAAGCTCAAGTTGTCTAGTTAGTATTGTTCGCGGGGCTATTGTGCGACGCGCTTTGTTCAGGCACGCCCCGCGTTTTTTCCTTTTTTCCAAAGCTTCTGAAAAACTAAGAACGGTACAAGGGTTAAGGTGAACCCTGTGCTTACATAATGAGGTTTTGTCTTCAATTACAGACCTTTTTTGGTTTGGGGTTATGAGTGGCGGGGTAGAAAATTGTATATTTCGTGAATGAATTTTTAAAATAAATTGCTTGGTACCACGAAGTATTCATATACATGAATTCGTAGACTAAGGCTACAAAAAAATTCGTGTGTAGGTGTAAAAAAAAAAAAGTTTTTTTTAGAACACAAAAATACTTAATAGATGTAAACACAATTACATCTATTTTATATTTTTTTGTAGAAATAATCTACGACTTTGTTATACATCGTTTACTCTCGTAGATAAGTGTTTTGTTAAGCCTATCCCAGAGATATCTCACGGTATAGGCTACATACTTAGAAAGCCTACAATAATAAGTAATCCTTTTTGTAATCCGTTTCAGATTTCATACATAATGGCGGCACGACGACACACAGATACATCGCTGTTGAAATATTCCTTACATTGTGAGCTCTTTACAAAATCGCCTACACTCGTGTGCCGACGGAACACCATTCATATTTCCCGCGTTTTCCATACAGAACACAATATTGCGACTTTGTGAGGCGGCGCTTCTTAAGTCTCCAAATAGTCCATTGACGAGCTCCGAGCAAACTCGCTATAGCGAATTAACACTATTCATGGGAAGTTTTGAAAGAGGACTACTCTCATACAATTTGGTCGCATTCATAAAGATTCACTCCTTAGCTAGCTCGATGAATAGCTTTATGAAACGTTTTATATTTAACTTAGACGTATTCGTGGAACATTTAATTTGACGTTTGTCTGGTGGCAATTGCTTTGGATTTGAGTGTTAAATTACAGTGCTATTAGCTAACCCTCAAGTAGATGAGGCGAGGAACAATTACGGTGGCGACAATAGTTCGCATTGTGCGGCTATCGTACTAGAAACAGTTGTTCCAGGCGGTGCTGAAAGAATGCCTTGCGCCCGTGCCTCGTCGGAGCACCGCCGCCGCGCCGTCAAACAAAAGATGGCCCAATTGTGTTACCAGCCGCTTTATGCGTCCCGCCAAATAGGAAAATGAGTTGAATGGGAAATTCTTTGAACGCGTTTTACGTAAATTATTATTGTTAATAAAATATTATAAAGACGAAGGAAACTTATCCCTTATTAGTTGTTATTGTCCTAACGGAAAATGCATTGACGGGCTAGAGAATGGACTTCGGATTCAGATCGGATATCGAAATATAATTATGATGTAGTAGATACTATCATAGTGGTACGACTGCGTTGCGGGTAGTAGCTTTAAGAATGTATAATGCCAACTGAAACTGAAATGAGATTTTCAGACAACACAAACGTGCGCCATTTGTCTTAGATTCTGAGGTGGTCATGTTAGGTACTTAGACAACGTTTGGTGATGAAATCGAAAGCCGCTCTCTTATTTCAAGTGCTCAATTAAAATCAACGAACTAAAACATAAACATAATAATTAAAAAAAACTCAACATGCAATTAGGTCTCACACTTTTAATAGCGTACATAACTTAAGACGAAAAGCGTTTTACGGGTAAAACGTAAAACACACGCGTACACAAACAGACCTTTCAGCCATCTTCCAGGCCGCACTGAATGGTGTTAATTTACTGCTGAATTGCCAACTCCCGAGTGTGAGATTTCAATGGAAGATTCGGTCGACATCACAGGCACGAAATTCTATATGGAAAATGTGGAAAACATAAATAGAGGCTGCAAAAAGCGACTCGAAAGGAGGGTGATTTTGTAAAGGCTTCAGCCGTTTCAATAGACCACTGTTTAACATTACTCATTGAGCGATACCTATTTTCTGATGCCTATTCAAAAATATACGAGACTCTTTGAACAAACAGGTACTCTCACGTAAAAAGCCAATAGAGGGAACTTTTTAAACATCTTCACTCGCCAAGAAATGAGGTTTTGTTCTTCATTTCAAAGGGAAGTCTACGTTAAAAGAAGTTCCGAACAATAGTACTGGCTGAAAGAAAATAACCAGCTTTCGAATGTCAAAAGGGTAAGAGAACTCTTTTGAATGAAAAGAGTTTTTATGATTTAAAAAATAGTTTGAATATGGCAACGTTGTGACTTTTGTCAGTGTCATTTTAGCATCTGACGTGACGAGTATTGTTGACATTGATGTGACCGAATTTTACTCATAGAATTAATTACAAATAATATTTCTCAAATTATATTAGATACTGAAGAGTATTTGAACCGATTTTAAAAGCCAAGGTGATATTTTAATACCGGACTTTGACAAAAGAATGTTCTATGAGTGTTCCTAAAAGTTACTTGAAATGTTTTTATAACCATGACGCTTAACTTAAAGAAGGCTCCAAGCAAAGACGCGCCTCGGAAACACGTTAATTGCGAAAGAAACGCACCTAATATAAAATGTTGGGCGAAAATTATATTTTTCGCGGTCCTTATAATGATTCAAATAACATTCATAGTGATATATTTTTATAGAAAGTGAAACTGAAACATGTATTGTTTAGTTGTAAAGTAATATATTATTATAATTAGCATAACTTTGTTTTTTATTGTTTTAGGGATTGATTTACATATGCAAACAAATTTACTTGAAAATTTGTCACTTTAAATAACCATTGTTAAGGTACTTAAACTTTTATCTATACATGTGTAATATAAATATGATAGATTAGGACCTCGATTAACACATAAACATGATACATTTCAAAATTACGCGCAGCGATAGTCGTTTTGTCAAATATTTTCACTTTCCGGAAAGTGTTGTGCAAAAATGGGAGGCATTAAAAAAAAACTTTGAAGACAAAAGTTATAGAGAATTTTATGAGCATTCATCTCATAGTCGATTTTATTTCACTGCTTCGCATCGTTTTAAGGATTTTAGTGAAAATTCTAAAGTGGGACCAATGGTATATAATATTAGTCAATAATCTATGGTGGTATTTTTCCCCGCCTCCTCCCAGTCCGGCTCATTTCCTCTACTAGACGCGAGGGATTTAAGTACGTTTACTGCCTATGTACCCCGAATTGGTTTCTCTGTCTACGACCCCGAACAACTTTCTGAAGAAATCGCTTAGGGTCTATGCTCTATACTCTACACCAGTGGCGTAACTATAGGGTGGCAGGAGTGGCAAAATGCCACGGGCCCCCAGCCTGAGGAGGCCCCCGGGCCCAAGATGCCACAACCTCGGAAGTAACTAAACATAATTTTTCATAAAACAAAGATTTAAATGCATTCATCTAATAATTGAAAATTGTTGACCGGGGCATTGCAAAAGTATTGGAATAGATAAGGTCAAGATAACGCAGCAGAGTAACATAATAAATCGCGAAAGACAAATTTTTTTGCCTAAAAATCTGGCATTCTAAGGTTAAAAAAAATTGCATTCCAGTACTAAAAGCACTAGTTAGTGGCTTCAACGTAACGATTTTTTCTAGGGTAGATATACAATATTTTTGCCACGGGCCCCCGATGGTATAGTTACGCCACTGCTCTACACCTGATTTTTTGCTATTTTTTAGCTGAACTAAAACAAAAAAAAACAGTTTTGGTGGAAAATATATAACATATTCTCGAACGGGATTTTTATTATTCATTTTTATAAAGATTTGAAATAGAACGTTTTTTTTTCATAAGATTTTTTGTATTGGACACCGATCGGGCATGTAGCTCACTTAATAATCCTAATGACTAATTGATAACTACAGCTGTTGAGACAGATAACGTGTCACTACATCTGAGGACTAGAATACTATGCAACCTTTGCCAATAAGCTCAGGATCTATTCTCACCACAGTCACCACAAAACCGGGATGGCGGTTATAGCCGGGGCAGTGGTGATTCCGCCTATTAACGTCAATAATTTTTGCATTAATATCTTATAATATATAGTTGGGATGAAGAAATTCTACGAGCATTTTTGGACGCCTTTGTAAGCCTAGCCATAAAGAAGTGCTTAAAACAACTTATCCCAGGCGGCAAAACATCGTCACCAATAAGCAACTTAAAATAAATACGTCAGAAATACTTTGATAAAAATATATTTTTTAACAACGACAATAAATCCAGGCAGCGGCGTCGATTCCCAACATTATTCGCGACAAAATACATTTTCAGCAACTACATTGTTCGAAATCATAATGGAATATAGTCCGAATTGTTTTTTACGCGGCGTAATAACCGCGGCAATGATGTTTTTGTTTGGAATATCCACTTTTGTGTAGGCATAATGGGTGTATTCATTCAGACGAGACCAACTGAAAAGTGTCTCTTTTATCAGGCACACAATAGGCCTGAATCAAAGAAATTATGAATTCTACGGACCAATGTTCTACTGTGTAAAATAAAGACGGGATTGCGACGCCATTGTTGTTATAATATTTTCATTGTTGAATAGGTGGGCCGATACCGCTGATATTTATAATAGATATGCATCTCGGGAACAATGCTCTGTTACGTAAACTGTGATAAATAGATGCGAATAAATTCGGAAATAAAGGAGTTTCAGGATATAAACCTACTTATTGTAGGGTTTTCGGTCATTAATTTAATTACCTACATGATGTGTAGGTATGTGTTTTTCTCGTTTTAATCTTACTGGTTTTCAGATTACAGAATAAAAGCAGATGGAGTGTTCCAAATACGAAAAGTGAAGCTAATACTAAATCCATGACTCAAGCAATCCTAGCATGCTCATCGCGCGATCCTGCACAACGCTTGTGCATTCGTCTATGTGCCGTTGTGCCGGATGAATGCCGGTTGTATTTGCTTTGCGGCTTCACTTGTCGTATTCGGTAGTTCGATACACTCCATCTGCCTTTATTCTGCAATCTGAGAACTGGTGGTAGAACCTTTGTGAACAAGGATAAGCAATGAAACAATATTGATGAAGATGAGAAGTCCTGGAATTGCTTGGATGCATATCCTAATACTCAGATATAGCGATGTAATAATGCAATCACATGTGTTACAAATAGGATATCTATTTGATAATGTAGGATAGTGCAGGTATGTAAAATTATGACATAACATTTACTCTCAAAATCACTCTAATAACATAATATGTGACTTAGCAATTCACGGAAATATGATGAAAATTCGTTTCTACAAACGGTACTGTGCAAGTTCCTAGTATAAAATAATTCTGCTTAATTAAACATGTGAAACGAAATTTGTGTGTATTCGTGTAAGCAAAATATCTGAATAGAGTAAATTTGAATGGCGGGGGGCGCTGATTGGCGACTACATCGTCTTATTGACATTCATGAGCCGCTAAATTTGCATCTTCAGACCTGTAGTATATATTGTATAATAAATTGAAATTTTTTGTTATGTCAATCTTAGATAGACTAAGGGTAGTCTTGTTTTGATTATTTTTATAGCATTTAATTAGCTATGCTTAGCAAATTATACTAAGAAACAGTTGAAAAGTTCTTAGTCTGTCTGTAAAAAGAGTTATCCACGTTGTTCTTTTAATAGCCCAGTGCCGATAATTTTTAAAACCAAAAAAAATAATAGTAGGATGAAACCCATTAGAAAAGGAGGAGAATATTATAAAAATTAAAGGAAAAATAATTTACGGGCGATCTGAGGTCGGAAATCGAGAAAAAAACAGTTTTTCTCGATTTCCGGCAAAACTAAAAGTCCTACGGAAAAAAATCCAATCGCAAAGTTGTTGGTAATAAAAAGATCTAAAACTTTTGTATTTACACTTTTTTCATATAACCTCAAAACTTATGTGAAAAATTCAAAACACCAAGTTATGGTTTTTATTTTTTTTTTTTTAATTCAATTTTTATTAAATTTACAAAAGATTCAGCATAATATCTAATAATTTATTTTTTTCCTTTAATTTTAATAATATTCTCCTTCTTTTCTAATGGGTTTCATCCTACTATTATTTTTTTTGACTTTTTATCATTTTTAAAGGGGGGGTCTATAATAGCATTATAAGGAGGTAAAAGTGAAAATACTTTCTAACAAAAATGCACGCCTGCCAAATATCGATATTTCATTATAATTTCTACAAGCTACTATCTACTTTCGGTAATACTTTAAAATTTAGTTTTTATCCTTAAGCCACGGGTTTTGAGCGCTAAAATCTACGGAATCTCTAAATCAAAAATCAAATCAAATCAAATCATTTATTTGCTTAAATGTGGTCACAATGTTCTTAAATTTAAAGTAAGATCAGCACATTTACCAAATAGATTATGGCATGCAAATATTATACATAAGAATTAAATTGCATTAACAAACATTTCAACCAAAAAAAAAAAAAAATAAGATTTAATAATATTAATATGTATTGTCTTGTATAAGTAAATGTCTAATGATCAAATAATTATATTATATTATGAAAGAATTAGATTATATTATACATAAAAATATCAGAGTTCACCAATCACAATATTATTATATCTACTATCTTTCCCTACCTTATTTTATCATATTTATCAATTTATTATACAATATAATTTATATTCATGTCAATATGAAATAAAATTTAGGTACTAAATTTATAATTTAAAAATTCTTTAACAGAGTAAAAACACTTTTCTGTCAAAAATCTCAATAGCTGTTTTTTAAACTTATTAGCTGGTAAAACCCTGACTCCTTGTGGTAGATGATTATATATTCTTATTGACATGACGTAGCTATTTCTGTTACATATATCTGTCCTTATACCTGGCAATACTAATTTATCGGGATATCTTGTATTGAATTTACATACATCTTTTTTGCATGCATACAAGTCCAAGTTATCCTTTACAAACAAACAGGTTTCAAATATGTATAGACATGGAAGAGTCATAATTGATAACTTGCGAAACAGAGGCCTGCAGCTATCCCATGGAGCAGCATTGCAGAGGGCCCTGATGCACTGTTTTTGTGTTATAAATAGGGTGTTTACCTCCACGGAATTACCCCACAATGCAATGCCGTATCTGAGATTAGATCCCACAAAAGCATGGTATGCCTTAAGGGCTGTCTGTTTACTTGATATTTTAGTCAATCTCCACAAAGCGTAAACAAACCTGTTAATTTTTTTACACACCTTTTCTATATGTGGCTTCCATGTGCAATGGACGTCTAGTGTTATACCTAGGAAACATGTTTCATCTACTTCAGTAAATTTTTCATTACCATATCTTAGATCTAGTTCCTGTTTTTTTGCGCCCTTGTTACGAAATTGGATGAATTTGGTCTTAGATATATTAACTTTAAGATTATTGGATTCCAACCACTTCACAATATCACTGATAGTGCTGTTTAGTTCGCCATTGTAGTCTACATTAGGTACCTTTGAAACGACAATAGAGAAATCATCCGCGTAAAGAATACATTGATGTTTAGTGACAGAAGGCAGATCATTAATGTAGAGTAAAAATAATAGAGGCCCTAAAATGCTGCCTTGTGGTACTCCTACTTTGTTCGGTTTGACTCGTGACCGGACGGTTATTTCTTCTCGGTGTTCATTGAGACTAGTTATTTCTACGTATTGTGTTCTGTCGCTTAGATAACTGCGAAGCCAATCAATGAAAAGTCTTTCCCTAACGAGAGAGATGCCTGAATGGCTAGATTGATACAGCACAGTTTATTAATAGAAATAAGAGTTTAGTTCACGTAGAAATCATGTTATTGCTATGTACTATACGTATCAAATAAGAACAGATTTTTCGCCCATATTGAATGTGTAGATACCATTTGCATTGTGAACTATTTTTTTAGGAATCGGTTCACAAATGACGTAAAAATCGCTGGCCAAACATAAAAAACAAAGAACATAGAACCTCCTTCTTTTTGAAAGTCAGTTAAAAAGGAAAATTCGTAAATTATGTTAACATAGTGGTAACGATAGCCAGAGTCTGTAAATTCATTATTTATAAATCTGAGGTATACACATATAATTATATACTTTGCGATCAAAACGCGAATATTTAAAAGTAAAACGTCATCGCGATTTTTTTGCGACAATTCAAAGCAGTCGACTGTAAATGTCGCGTCAGTTGTCTCTTAACCAGAGAACATAGATGTCAAAGAAGAAATATAAGGCAATTTGACAGTTACACATTTGCAAAAATTTTATTGCCACTGCTATATAGTGATGGCCTTCATTGTCGATGTGCCCATCGATATCGAAAGATTGCATTGCATACTATGTCAATATAATATAAGATATTTTAATATTCAGGGAATTCGTGTTCCTAAAGAAGATTGTGAAGACGCTGTTGCATTAAAAAAAACAAGAAATAGATAACATGAAATACGTTTATTTATTACACAAGAAATTAGAAAATACAACAATACAAATATGATAACTTATGCATTAACGTAAAATCAAATGGACCTCGGGTCAGCGCAAGAAAACGTAACCCAAAGCGCTAAAAGACATCCAATTTGGTGCAAACTAAATGGAACATGAAGTATTGTCATAAAATTTTAACTTGTTAGTGACAGTTATTTAAATTTCTATACAGGGTGGCTCATTTATAACGGTCAGTATGGGGAAGTCTTTTATTATAAGAGATGCAAAGATCTGTTCTTAGGGACCATGACATCGATTTTAGTAAAAAAGGAAATACAATGAATATTATCAATCTTAGATATCATGTTTCCTAGTAAAATTTATTGCTTATTACCTACATAATCGATAGCCAAATAAAAATTATGTATTTTTTATCAAACGCCGATTATTGATATATTTATAAACATTTACAGTGTAAAAATATTTTCAGACCTACTAAAACGAACACATAAAATTTCATTAAAATCGATCCTACCATTTCGTAGCAGTTGTGACATGAGACTTTCAGAATAAGGTTTTATTTTTATAGGTTCATCAAATTTATGCATTGAACAGTTTATCGATACTTTCACAACACTACTTAGTTCTAGTAAAGTGAATATTTTTAGTTTTTAGCATATAACTACATTAAGCGAGGTGTTAGACCCTATGTAGACTTGGCTAAACATCCAATAATCGTCATAGAATTGTATTATTAGTAGGTAGAGTTTTGTGATGCACGGATGGAAACTGAATAGTATTAAAATCGACTTACCGATGGAAAGAAACTTTAACGTTATTCGGCGTCATATCCCCCGTTTTGCTTCCGCAGCCGGGTACTGTACACCATCCCATTGTATCCTACAGGGTTTTTTACTTTTTTGAAGAGATTTTGTTGGTTTAATTTAAAAAAACACCAAGCGAAATAAGACCCGGGCCGTGTCTTTGACGTTTAAGCCGTCAAATTATCTGGCACGCGCAGCTTTTTACGCGCAGTAGGAATTGGTAGGACTAAAAAAGTTTATGTTACGTCTATTCAACGAGCGGAGCGAGTGATGCTTTGTCTATGCTCTTAACGCACTCTTTGCTTGGTGAGATGCCAACCTGCCAACCTGGCCAAGTTCAATGTCAGGACGCGACGCAGACGTATTCTCAAGTCAACATCTCAGAGTCTATGGCATGATGGTGACATTAAGTTGATCTTTTATTTAAATAGTGCAGTGCTTCAAACAGACTGACCACCGCGGCATCGCCTACTTACAAAGCTTGTACTACTTATCTGGGCGGTTTTCAAAAAAAATGTTCGTTGCGTACCGGAATTCCACCCAGAAAAAAAAGAACAATAATAAAATTAAACAAGTTATCGGCTAACTAGTTATATCATGTTTAAAAACATAATAAAATATAATATGATATATTGTTAATTTAGCGAGAAATACATATTTTAAGGAGGGATAGTAACTAAAAATTACTTGACAAAGTTTAGATTGGTATTAAAACTCAGTGGTAAATCAAATAAGATATTTTTTTATTCTAATATATTTTAACAAGAACAGTCTTCAAAATCACAAACTTATAATTAGTAATTTAAATAAAATCAACGTTTTTTCTACGAGAACTATTCCTCTACGTTACATTATGGCACGTTTCATTGCACAGAAAAGCCCCTACTTTGGCACTTTTATATAAAATATGATAAAAAAAATTGTTTCATAAAACTTTTAAACAATATTATTATAAACAATTTAAGTAACAGTAGTTATCATATGAGAATATTTTAAAATTAAATCCTAATGTCACAATGAAAGTAGGACAAGTGACGTTAATAGAACAAATCGTCACGTTTAGGAAATATTAGGCACAGTTTACATTACTTAGAATTAATCAACTTTAAAACGTAAATCTAGAATAAAATAAGTCATTTAAATCAGTCTAAAATAACATTTTGAGAAATTCTTAACACATATGTATGTATCGTAACATACGTATTTTTAATAACGTATGTCTTTAAAATCGTTAAAAAAATATAAAAGTCATTATTATTGTATTTTTTTCTTAGTGCTGATTAGTTCGTAAAATAATTCAATTATTTATTTTGTACGAACGAATCTACACTAAGAAAATTATAGCATACTGAGAAGAAAAAAAGTGTCAAAAGCTGCATAATTTACGTTTCTATTAC
This sequence comes from Hypena proboscidalis, assembly GCA_905147285.1. Lineage (NCBI taxonomy): Eukaryota > Metazoa > Arthropoda > Insecta > Lepidoptera > Erebidae > Hypena > Hypena proboscidalis. The sequence continues at coordinate 17,593,730 of LR990130.1, read as the reverse complement.
ATAAATTAGTAACTAACCGATTGATTCAATTACCTATTTAAATTAAACCTAAATGCTTTACTCAATTAATTTTAACTAAAAATAATCAATCAATCTCTCAACAACTTAAAAACATTTTTTATTTAAACTATTTTGATTATAAAAACTATATCGACATGTGTAAACCATGCTTTAGAATTCCACTACGTCACATTTGGCATTCCGCTAGTACAATACGTAGCGTAATGGACGTGACGTATGATGGCTTCACAAAAACAAACTCAAGAAATCAACGGTTAAAATGTAATTTAACGGAATGTTCCACTTAATTCCAATTAAAGACACATTAATCTAATTAGCTTTGAAAAGTTGTAAGTCAAACAAACATTACTTACTTAATAAAATCAAGTTCGTAGTGGATAATGCGAACAGAACTTCGTGACGCTCGACCGCTCACTCTTACTGTTTGACAAAACTGCTGTCATTTAACTAATATGGCGGACATTTTGCGTTCTAAAATGTTACCTTCACAAAAGAATACTCTTAGTTCATTCAATTATCTACTCAAAACCAGTAAAACAGTGTTGCGTATGTGGAATTTTCCACTATCGTTATTTTGAGGGACAAGATAAAATGTGTATTTTAAATTATTTTGCACTCTAGTACCTTATGAATAATGTTTATTATTCAATTTAGATCATATAATCCTACCAAATTACATAAAAGAACTACACAAAAGGTCGGATAACAGCGTTATTTTACGTTCAGAACTTCACAAAACCTGCGTAGGACACGTCAAAAATCATCTTTCATGTTTCTGATAATGATTAATTAAATCAATATTGCTCAGATTTTCGTACTTTTTAACCTATTTATAATAAATTTCGATGGTATTCTGTCGTTTTCTGATTAAAACACTAAGTTTTAACTGCATTTGCCTGAAGAATAGAGGCTTAAAGTCGTAGGACACGCAATTTTCTTATGAACATTTTTTTTGAAAAAGACCCATCTGCGAGTTTTATGATTGGTTGGTAAATTTAACAGAAGTTGTAATGTCGAAGGCCTACAATATGGTTACAGCAGCAACAATAGGAGAAAAGGGCGCTACTAACAATAGCTAGCAAAACTGATCGCGGGTAAAGTAGCCAAAATCTCGAAAAAATACCTACTAAAAAGCTTTCATCTCAAAATCTCGCACCGTCGCAGAATCATACTAGGGCCAGGCTACCGAGCATTTACATAATAAACCACGGGTGCACAATGTTTAAATAAAATAAACATACGTAGAATATGAGTTAGATATGGATACACAATAAGATATTATTGTTTTAAGGACGTTATTCCGAATTATAATAAAGTTAAATACAATATAATAATAAGACGAATATATCTGCAATATATGCCTCTATATATATAATATATTACATTATTTACAAAAGCTCTATCAACGATGGAACAGTAAAAATATAATTGTTTACTAGCGCCATCTGTGTATTAAAAGAGTGCTTCAAAAATAAATTATAAAGCGCCATCTTTCTGACACAATGAACATTCCTAAACCGTCTCCACGTCGTAGTTCTTTATAAAACTCTAGATGGCGCTCTGTCAAATAAAATGGCAACGCAACCTAAATAGTGGTATCTGTATGAATTACTAGATGGCGCTGCATAATGTTTACAAAGAGCGCGAATAGAATGCCTGGCGCCTCAATTCAATGTTTAGTTTAGTGCGATGTTCACGATGCTGTAAAGATGGCGTTTTCGCGTAATTAAGGCGTCCATTTTGTAAATTGACAATGTTTACCGCTAATCTGGTTCAAATTATGAGACAAACGAATGACATAATGGCTTATAATTAGCATTATCTCAATTCACTATACTCCTGCGATTGCGCTTTGTGATAAGGACTTGAAATATTTCTAGGATCAGTAGGTCTCTGGTGTTTATTTTTATTGTGTCTTAACTTTGTGTACATAAATACATAAGAAGTATGTAGAGTACATACCTAAAATAAAATTATCTCACCTTGTTTGCTGGGAAGGTGATTATATCGTGTCATACACGCCTATCTTTACCACTAGTTAGATAAGTAGAAAATAATATCTGATTGTCCACTTCTAACCACAAAACTGACACACCTTGCAAATAGCTATCTACTAGCACCATTATGTCCTAGTTTCATCTACAGCAGTTTATCGAAAATATGAAATTGACTGCCAAACAACTACGAAATAAGATTTTGAGAAATAAGTGACGTTGAATTATTTTTCATGTGTAGCTAGGTACTTCTGTTGCTGTCAGACATTAATGTTTCAGTCAGATTTGAGCCTATTGTCGATTTCAATAAAGCTGTATCTAAGCTTTCGATCTCTCTGTCCACTACATCATAGAATAAGGGGAAGAAATGCAATTACAGATTTAAGTAGTTATGAAGGTTGGTGAAATTCACCCTTAAATGCCCTTGAAGTAACTTCCTGCTTATTTTTAAAGCTTCGTAACGTATACTTTTATCTAATTACCTACTATGTGAATGTGAGTCATTGTTTTTATGATGTGACTAAACAATTAGTTACGTTTTAAGATTACAATCTAGTCTAGATATAAAATTAGAGACTAATGAGTAATTTAATTTTGACCTTAGTTACTAAATTAAATTATGCTAAGAATGTGTTCATATCTTATTGTCTCTATTAACGAAACTGACACTTTGTTCTTGTGTTCTTTTCAAGTAGCACTAAACCACTTGAAGCACTCACTTCAATGAACTAGCTTAAAAGGCTTTGTCCTTTTGTGTCTTCTAACTATGTCTGTGGTGTCAAGGAGCTGGATGGCCTCGACATTCACGTGTTGAAGAAGTCGTCGTTCATGAGCTTCAGCATACTTTTATATTACACTGGCGACAAAGTTCACCTTCAGGTGAACTGACGATGGTGTTAATCAAATAAGAACAGATTTCTTGGCCATAATGATTGTGTTCCCTTCGCCCTATTTTAAACAAAAATTTGAAAAAGGAACAGTGATGTGATCGATAATTTCGTAAAAATCTTGGCTAATGGAACGATATAGCAGAAAAATCTGTTCTCATTTGGTTCGCATACCTACTTATCTATACTAATATTGTAAAGAGAAAAGAGCTCGTGGCTAATTCGAAGACACGCAAACTGATCGGACTTACATGTTAAGCAATGTCAACTCAGGCGGCCGTGGATGGGTCACCATCTTAACATAACATATTTTCCTGCGTGATACGGCGACCACGTGAAGCCATCGGTTGTTGTTTCCATTTATAGATCTATGGCATTCGTTTCGGGTAGTCGAGAGTCCAAAAAGTCAGCCTAACAATAACCATCGTATCACCTCGTACTGGGTGGTGAAGTTCTGATGGCAGTCGCTCCGCGTAAAATACTGATATTTAGCTGAATCCGTTAGAATACAAACAGAACCAAATGTATGACAAGGCTCGGAGAATGATAAATAAATTATCCATTTTAACGAGTTGTAAAATGGATTTTCAACAAATCATTCTATTAATCATAAATATCACGATTAACACTAGCATGACTAATTTAGTCAAGATAAATCAATTGATTGAAATGGTTTGTTGATTTGTTCAAAACTCTCAATACATTAAAAATAATGTGAATATGCCGACATTTTCCCTGTTCATTCCAGAACTAAAAATCATTCAAATTGCGTCACAATTCCGGAGTTACGGAATTACATGGCCTAGAAGGCCATGTACTACCTAAAGTATTTTAATCGTTAAATGTATGAATAACTGTTATCTAAAAACAGTGGCAAGTCATGTAAAAATAAGTTATGGTACGTATAACTAAAAAACAGTGTTAGTTGCTACGTGAGCAGATTCTGGGTATTCTATGTAGGTTTACTAGAAATGCGCGACAGATTTAGAAATACTAGGTATAGGTAGATATTAACAATAATGATACACCTACAAATAAATGGGATATTTTATATTGCATATCAAATAAATAATCGCCTATCAATACATACTCATCATTTATATTCTTTTTTACATCCAATTACTTACTTCACTACAGATAAACTAAATGTTTAACAAAACTCAAACTGCAGATATTTCGAAATTACACATCAATATGACATTCCTTTTTTCCTCTTAATGCAATACAGTTAAATTTATTTTTGTACAAAAATACTACATGCATAGCATAAATACTGACTGCACATCAAATTTACCATATTTCATAGCAAAATAACTATCCCAGTCGCATATTAACCAGTAAGTACAACAAAATCTGTTCATCATATTTGTCTTAATTTTCAAGAAACCATGCTCGGCAAATTTAATGATTATTATAACAAAAAAATCCTTTTACATTGCATTATTTCTAAAATCAGAACAACTTATCTGAAAAACTTTAAAAAAGTTATGGCATAGGTCAATTATGGGTAAAGTAGTAGGTTAGGTTAGGTTAGAACTGCGACCATAACATGTGCTAGAATCAATCTGTGTGATACTCCGACCCCTTTTTGAATCCACTCACTAAATAAAATAATATTATACTACCTACCAATTTCTTAGTATCATAGATCGTAACAGACGACAGTACGTGGCGCCACCTGCAGAAGCTAAAAATGTGCCTATTGGGCAAAAAAGGAAGCGTGGACGCCCCGTGAAAGCAAGACCCGCTTTAATAATTCAATAAATTACAATTTTGTATCTAATTTTATATTTTTTTTGCTGATCTCATTATGTGATAATTAATAAATAATAAGATGACTGTGACTAATAAACTGCTGTAAATATTATAAAAATAGAAGCTATATTTAAAAGAAAAAGAGTTAGCATGTACTTATAATGTGCATTAAGATTATTAGCTGTGCATTGATACCCGCTTGCTTGCCCGTGTTAACTATTAATTGACAAATCGAGAATTTAGATTTGACCATGCTAAGTAGTAGTTAACATAACCTTGAAGTCAGCTTTGCCCGTGTTAACTGGTAGTTGACATTGCATTTCACTCAGCTATGACCATGTCAACCTGTGGTTAACATCGCTCCCGCCGTCGAAAAAGCTGATTCTACCCGTCTCTATCACTCCAAGGCCTAATTTGTATTATTTGTCCCGTTTCTTCGTGAAATTTCCCTCCGCACAACCCCAGTCAAGCATCCAAACCATTGACAAAAAACAAGAACTCACTCAAGTTCGCAGTTCGATTGATTGTGGTGACAGGTACTTCAGCGTGTTTTTTGTTTAGCTTTGACTTTTATGATTTTAAATTATGACATTGTACAAGTGTTATACCTTTTTGGAATGGGGATAAAGAGTTATTTTTGTATATTGATTTAATTTTTCTTTTCCATAAGTGTATAGAACAAAAAAAAACTGATAATCTGAGTGATTTATTTTACTGAGTGTATGAGAACTGTTTTAGTAATATGCATATTTCTTATAAGTGATAAATGCTATCCGCATGATTTTTGTTTGTATTCATTGAATATAATGACTACTTATTTAGTGTTAGTTTTATTTTTTTTCCTAAAAATGATATTTGTGCTTTAAATAGTCTTGTTAAGTTAACGCCTTGCGGCGCCAGATATTGGTATGGAAACAAAGGCCTTTTAAATAATAAATATCCATTAACAAGTGATAATTTTTTTTTCTTATTATTTTATTTATTATATATAGAACATAATCAAAAAATAAAAACCATATGTCATCGCTTTTATTTTTGAGATATGAGCTTTTGAATACAAGACGAGCTTCAAAACGCCCTACTTCTAAGTTCAGCACAGCATAACTCTGCACCAAAGTCGTAATTTGATAAACAAAAGATAACATTGGTTAGCTAGTTTCATAATAAACTTAAATATATATAACACTTGACGCTTTTTTAAACAAATTGAGTCACAAGAAACGATTTTGTGAAACACGACCCGCGCGCTGACGGCGCTATAAATGGCGGGGCAAAGTAGGGTGGTCGAGTTTTTTTCGTGGGACATTTGAGGCGGCACGCGCTGAGGGCCCGGGGCAAAGGCGCGTTGCGCGACTCCCCTTGGGCAATCAAGCGGATAAAAAAGCTTTTGCTTTAGGAAAAATTGCTGTGCGCTGTGAAAATAAATTGTAGTGTGTTTAGTGATATTTTGAGTTGAATATTTTGTTGTGCAATCAGTAATTTTGATGGGAATTCGGTATTTAATTGCATAGAAAAAGGATATTTTATGATTTGCGTTTAAATACTACCCCAAATAAATTTAATGGTCTGACGTAGGTATTTGAGATATACGTTGGTGCGCGTCATCTTGCCGTGCCTAGCATGAGGTTATCAGCAGGATCAACGTAGATTACAGATTTAATATTAATTACAGATAAATAACATTAAAATCAATGTAAACAATTAATTAAAACTGCTTTCAGACGGAATATTCCGTACATTTATGTTAGATTAAGTCGCTGAATGAGGTGACGTAAGCGATAATAAAATGCAAACGTCGTCGGGTGGACAGCTATTCTTACTGTTTGTAAACATTAATGTCATAGTCCGGTCAATTTAGACATTCGAAGTTACCTAAATTCCCACCAAGCTAAAAAAAAAAAAACGCGTTAAGTACACTACCTCATAGATGGCGAGGAAACGTGTGCATATTATGACAATTACAACTTTTTCAATTTTTTGAATCGTTATATCTCAAAAACGGTGGCTCGTAGAAAAAAAGTATTAATTAATTTTTTGTAGATAATTTTATGATCTACAATTTTTGCTTGAAATATTTTATGATAAAACTTACCGTTTTGCTGAAAATAGCGAAAATATCATTTTTTTTTACCTTTGACCTTGAATATTTTTTTTCCTTACAGGGGAAAGATGGGGAACTTTCAAATTTTGTTTTTAATGATATTACAATCTTACCGATTTTCAGCTTGGTGGGAATTTATGTAACTTTACTCTTATTTCTTGGTCTAATTTGACCGGACTATCAGTACAATGTTATACAAGTGATTTAGAGGGGAAGCTTTTGTGAAAGAGTAGCCTAAAATACCACTAGTAGTCACATTAATCTTTACTGCTGATAGTGATCACATAACACAGCTATGTAGTCCACTTCATGGTAATTGATAACAATAGCTCATAATCATCTACAATACATTAGTTGCGATACTCACATAGACTGCCTTTCCACGATTTTATGCATCTAACCACCATGCCGGAACAGACAACAGTGCTAGCCCGGCCATGCTTCTCCTAGTTCTGTCACCAAATTTCTACCACCTGCAGAGCTAGCATATGGGCGGTATGATTTTGTCGCGATTTTGCCATGTTCACCTATATAAAAATACAAGCTTCCGCCCGCGTGGTATGTCAATTAAAAGTAGCCTATATGTTAATCCAGACTATAAGCTACATGTGTGCAAAATTTCATCGAAATCGACCCGGTAGTTTTGGCGTGAAAGAGTAACAAACATCCATACATCCATACTTACAAACTTTCGCCTTTATAATATTAGTAAGGATGACAAAAACGCAACAATGTTATGGTCTGCAAGGTCGATTGCAAAATAAACAGGCAAACCTGTGCTTGAAGTATCTTCACCAACTCGTGAACATTTGTCAGTCGCACCATGCATTATGTTTTGGTTATTGGCGATTTGCCAACATTTTATGTTTACGCGGAGAAACGTGACCAACTTTATTACTCAGCGCTTTGTAGCTGTCATATTATATCAAATGATGGACTAAAAAATAACACCTATCTATTAATATCATAGACACTCATTAGATCTATTTGTAGGTAAAAGTGGGCTGCTAATATCATTTCACGTCTCACGCGATGATCATATGGATTCTCTTCTCTTCTCTATGAATTAAAACACCAGGTTACATATAAAAATATTTTATTAAAAACATTTTGGTAACATTTAATAAGAACACTTAGGTAAAAATAAATCGACCTCAAAATCATTTCAAAAGAACAGCCTGGACTGGAAGTTCACGGAGGAAGCCGGAACAGCAAAAACTAAAATAAATAAAAACAATGATAACACTCTAGGCAGAGACATGTCTAATTGACAACCAGAATTAAGGCATCGCAAGAATAATTATTTAAGTACGATAAAATACCTACGTCTATTATTATAATTACAACAAATAAACGCCTAGTCCTAACGTTCAGTTGCGTAGGTGGCGGCGGAGGCGCGAGCGACCCTGTACCTGTACACGTCTCTGGCGGGGAGTACTAAGAGTATTATTGCCACTAACATTATTCACTTCATTCACGAGACACTTTGCTTGCCACTACGCCGTAATTATACACTACTAAATACTAAAACATCCCAATTATACAAAGCTATGTTAAAATTTTACCTAACTAATAATATTAACATCTTCGGCTAATTTTGATACTAGAATGATATAACATCATCTCATATTGTACTCTTAAACATTACGCTGGATTCAATTATAAGTGAGGAATTAAACATGTTACACATAATATTGCAAGCATTACTGAGATTGTGCACGTTACGTGATATTTCATTGAAGTAACAATGTATTGAAAACTTATCAAGAAAGGAAGATTGCTTATACTGAAGTTGTCAAGGCGAGAGCCTCGCTCCTCGGAGGGAAGCTCCCACGAAAAGCTATGATAAAGGAACAGTCATAAAGATTAAATTACGAGCATTGGCACTTTCAATATCTTAATTACACTCTCGAAATAGCACTGCATCAATAACCAACTTAAAAACTAAATTCAGATCAGTCATTTATGATATCACATCAAATTAAACAGGGAAATACATAATATGTGATTATCGATTGGATATACTATATTATATAATATATATTATATTTTTCAAAAGAGGTATTAATTTTCTTAAGGGTTACTAAAAATATTGAGCTCTGCGCCGCGCGCGACGCACTATATCACCATAATACGAGAACAACATGGAACCAATAAGTTTTGGTACTTGGAGTTCACCTCCGAGTAAATCTATTTCACTAAACCTACATAATGCTTATCAGATATACGTAATACCCACTGGACGCGCCTCGCCTGGCCGAGCGCCCCCGAGAGGGCGCCCGGAGTCAGCTACGCGCGTCTAGGCAAAAAACCCTTCATCCTTATACAATTTTCATTATAAAAATACTGTCATTTGACTACAGTTCAATGAGAAAATAATATTTATCATATGAATGAACAATAGATATAATACAACAAATAGGTAATATTATGTATAATATCATGTATATGATTTGACTAAACAAAATAAAATGCATAAAATTGAAATGATTAAAACATTGTAAAATCACTTGAAGACACTTAGTAATGGAAGGTACTAAATTGATATTTTAGAAAATTTTGTTAAATAAATAGCACAACAACCAAAATATTTGGCAATGTGGATTAAATAAACATTAACAACTATGTACTACCCTCGGCTGCTTACCTAACACAAAACTGGAATGCAAATATTGCATCGCACCTCGGCCTCTCTTGTTGCTCGTATAGGGAACTTCTACTAACTTAAGGAGACATTCACAACAAGAGCTAGTCTAATAACTGTGCGTATTGCTCCAAATACTTTTCTTTGAACTACATTCGATTGCAGCTTTGTCATATTATAAGATAATAACTAAAAATAATCTGAATGCAACATTTGATTTTTAAATAACCAATAACAACCATTTGTGAGTCCCTGTGACTGAGGATATAGCACACTAGGCAATGAAGTCACCTCTAGACGATCATAATTTAATATTCGCCAACAGTACGTCAGAGGCACTTCCTACGGAGGCAATTTGTATCACTGTTAGCTGCATTCTGAGATCCATGCTATATGTTCAGTCATTACCCACTGAATCATAAATATATAAATAAAAATTTGTTAACTTTCAACTACTTGCTTAACTTTCGTGTTCATAGCCCAGTTAATTGATTACAGACAAAACAGAAATGAAAGCTTGCGATGAAGCAGTCGTTCAAATGCAATGTGAATTTAGATCACGAAATAAACTACTTCCAGAGAGAATTTCTGTGCTGACAAACTAGTGTTCGGAAAAAACAATGCACGCATGTTGGTCCCTTCCAAAATATTTGCCAAACCTTTAAGCATACTCCGTAAGATATAAAGAAAATTTTGAAAACTACATACTGTATTGTCTCATATCAACATTTTTTTTTATAAAAATAACTTTGTGGGAAATATGTCAACATTATTGTGTACAAATACTCCAGTTCCAATTTAAAGCTGATCACAACATAGCAGAACTAAAGTTGCACAAAAGGACAGTATCAATCATTATTCATTATAGTTAGTATGTTATACATTTACTTACACATAATTGAAGAGACTCACACTATTAAATATCTTGACTAAATTAAGAGACCACAAATATTACATTTTATATATGCACATACATAGAGATATTGCCAGTCTGTTAACGACACTTACTATAATTTCGCTAGAAGCCCAGCATCTGGGCACATCAATGACTCAAACGTTTTAAAACGGTCTGTAACAACTACTAATACCTAAGAATATCTAATCACTGCATTAATTTGTGATGATATGCACTGATAACCCATTTTGACTATGTTCACATGGGCTCGTCATATAATTACAAATGAGTTGTTCAAGCTTATAGTTGAGTTGATAAGAAGTTGATTTAGGGTAATGTGTCAAGATTGTATCCTCTAGATTATATGTCATCACTATTATTATGTTATGCTCGGACGGTAAATCCAACAATCATCATAATTAGACCTTAAAATTAACCTACAGCTTGGCTTTAAATTCGTGCCTATCTCGTCATAATCGTAAATTTAAATAACATCCGAGAAGCAGCCTTTTGGTTTAAACAATGACGATCCTATTGATAAATGACTGTGGAATATATCTAAATTATCTCCTAGAGACTAAAGAATATTATAAAACAATATTTAAATAATAACTGTAATGTGTACTGGTGGGAAATAACTCTTTATGATATCATAGGTAATGTCTATAATTTAAATATTGCTTTAAGAGTAATTGGACACAAAATCCCCAGGCTGACGGCTCAGCCCTTTGTATTTTATACTAATCAATATAAACTGTGTATTTAACAATTTATAGTTAATACAATATTCTTTGGATAACAAATCATTAACATTTCTAAGAGGAACTAAGTGTAGCATAATATATTACTATAATGATTAAATTTTAAATATTGATGGAATTAGATAATTTAAGTTTGATCCAATTTGTCTATTCTATTAGACTGGGATCTAGAAATGCGTTTTTTTGGAATTTATCTGGATAATATTTATGGCATTGCAAGTCATCATCATCCAAGCCTTATTTATTCCCAACTGGGTTGGGGCTAGAGCTTCTCGTAGTATTAATTAAGCCTAACTTTATCACACATTAAATAAGTTAAAAACAAAAACGAAAGTCATGTATCGTCACGCGTTCCATTCACAGAATTTGTCAAAAATTGTCTTGTTTAAATTAAGATCACAGTATTAAGTCACGATTAAAATGTAACTCTACGAATGCGCGAGACGATAGCCACATACATATTCCACAGTCATCCGTAGGACTGGAGCACAGCAGGCAAGCACACGAACAAACTATATTATAGGAAAATGTCACCACTTCATTGCCTTTAGTTCAAATAAAGGAACTTTGATAGAAAATTTGTGTTCAGTCATGGTAAAAACATTTCATACTATTCTGATTAAAAGATAGCAGTATATAATGTGTAAACTTAAATCAAAAAGATAACAAGGTAAATAAAAACATTTCATCATTTTATGTAAAATGACAAGTCATCACAATTCAATCCATGAAAAACAGTTGAACTAGAGCCAATGGTCAAAGCTACTGATGGCACGGAGCACCACTAAGTGACAGTACAAGTTAGAGAAGTTGATATGCATCCTGATGTGTTCCAGTCATACCCACTTTACATTCGTTTGTTCAGAATTTCCGCAGACTCAAAGTCACATCAATCTGTGGCAGCCACAACCCATGAGAAGTCGCATAGACGGCAAGTGTCCTTTACGTACTGTGTGCGAGTTCCGTACGGCCCCAGCCGGTGGTACTGGGAGCGGTTGGCGAAGAAGAGCGCTGGGTTGTTCGGCGGCAGGACGGTGGGACGGTAGCTCCACCGCTGATCAGTGAGATTACCCATCAGGTTGAGGATGTCACGTCCACCATAGGCGATTTTGACATCATCAGCTTTCTTCTCTTTTGGACGCGGTTGAGGTTGTACGAATGGCTCAAATATTTTCTGAAATTTTATAAAAATTTACGTAGTATAATAAGCGCGTTATATTCGTATATGATTTTAGTAAACAACGATATTTTAGCCAAAAGTGTATCACTAGACCAAAGTGCTAACTCCTTTAGGTTGCAAAATTATTTTGGCAAGAGACTAACGGCGATAGGTAGACATTTTGATTACACCTACAACAAGTACACAGATTGTAGGATCGTAATGGCACACATGAAAAGTACTATCATGCACTTTTATGTCTTCGAATCTTTCCATTATCACAAGTCGATAATGTACACAACATTGATAGCGTAATATACATACGCCATTACGGAATAATAAGAAAATAGAGAGGTCAAGGCCAGGACGAATGCAAACAAAATAGTGCAAAATTTTAACACTCACCTTCTCTGTTGTCTGAGGACTAGAAGGAAGGGAATCGCTGTTGACCGATTCTGATTTGAGCGATCCCAATGATCCGATACCGCTAGATTCACTGGAGACAGACGGACTCGGGCTTGATTGGGACTGAGAAAGGCCCGCTATGTCTATGATATGCCCGAACGAACTGTACGAGTTAAAATTCTCTGTCTCCAAGCCCGCTAGAGGTAGTACAACGCTCAAAGCCATGTCTGGAAACGGAAAATCACGATTGTATTGTAATTACACGTGCATAAACTGTACTGCGTGCTGAACACTTTATTAGCTATGTTGACAGAATCTAACCAACGCGCCAAACTGTTACGGTTTTATGATCACAGCACACCCGAAACAACGCGCTCTGACTAGAATAAGTTTAGTTATAGAAATTCTAAAATCACACAACGAGTAAAACAATAATTACCGAAAAGCGAAATCCCAAAAAGCTCAAGCCTCGATGTAGTTGAAAAAGATCGAACATTTATAAACTGAAGTTGGCCACAAACGACAGTTAGCGTTGCGTGATATTGTCGAGCGCCAACCGGAAACAGTATTGTCGGTAATGCAGTCTATTACGCAGCAATAATAATTCTAGACAATAGGGAAGAAACAAATTACTTTATTTATTTAGTACTTTTAATTGATTTTAGAATTATTGGGTCTTTAAATATGCTCCGTATCTATTCAAAAATATTAAAAATAATGTTTAGATGCTTCATACAGCGCCATCTGTCAGAAAGTATCAAAACTAGCAAACTTTGGCAGCCGTGGGAGATTTATATCTACCAGGCTAGATGGCAGCACACGGTTTAGTAGTAGCGATGTAGTTCGCTTTGTAGAAACAGAGGGCGCTGTTTACAAATTCTATTATGAATAATTATTATATTTGTGCCTTTTCAGAATCGGTTGTAAAAGTGAGACGAACCGGAATTCCCTGTATGTACAAAAGCTAAAATTCTCAATTTTTTTGATAAAACATATCGTCACTAGATGTGACGCCACCCAGTAACCACAATATTTAAAAAAATTAAGGAGAGATAGAAAACTATTTTATAAACACTGTTAAGGACGTCAAACGGAAATCGGGAATAAATTACGACAGTTATAGCAAAAATATTTCTAAATTCCAAGTTCTACTTGAAAATTATGGACGTTTTAAAGAACTTGAGAAAATCTACACGCTGTGTCGGACTTTTCACTCCTATTACTAGTAATGTTTACTGTTTAATTTTTATTGATTTATTTGCTATATTTCTATTTTTGTGTAAAACATATTTCTTTTTTAAATAAAAGATTTATTTATATAATAAATTACCCACTATAATACAATAAAATACATACATATACCTACAATAACTGATAATATGATATTTACAAAATTTTAAAGATCATCACAATACTCCTCCGCATCGATGTCAAAGAGCGACATCGCGCCCAGAAGGCTGGCAGCATTGCCACGTTGTATGGCAATGCTTATTCTTTGAGCCAAATAAAACCAGCCTTCTGGCCACGAGTCACATCGATGTTATTTGTTATGTAATCCTAAATACTGTTTTTTTAAATTGTGGTAAAAAAAACATAATTTGTTGCGATTGCTTGGAATTATATGCAGTAACGGAAGGGGCAGACCCCGGGCACCAGGTACAGAGGGCTGCACTCTTGGATTGCAGTGGGATTTTCCCTGAAAATAAGACACTAGTTAATTTATTTTTTAAATTGTTTTAAATTTTTATCCGACTTCCAAAAATGAGGAGGTTCTTATTCCAGCGATTTCTCCCTCATTTGTCAACCAATTTTAAGAATTCCTATTTTGATTTAAGAGACTATACTTCCGAATTGGTCCCATGGACCAGCGATGTTAGGGAGCTCCGAAACTGGAACCGAAACTTAAGGTTTCGGGTAATATCGAATAGTGGCGGTGTCTTCCAACAGTTTTAAATTCTATTGCAACTCCTAATGACGTAAAGTGACATTGACTGTCAACTCAAGTGTTTCTGGTTAAGTTTCATAAGGGATTATGGCAGGGGCGTATTTAAAAATTCTGCGCCCTGGGCCAGCAGGGTTCGGCGCCCCTACCTAAGACTTGAAAAAAAAAAAAATTAAGCAGGGAATTGTGATTGATTGATTGTTGATTTTGGATGATAACGAATAAAGGAATAAAAAGCGTTAATTATAACAAATAAATATATTATTTATTATAAACAACATTTAGTTAACCTCAAAAGCCTAGTTGGAGATCGTAGGTTGACAAAGTCGAAGGTCTTGAGCACCCGAGACTTATTTAGTCAATGCCCGAGACCATCAACTTTGAAAACAGTTCATACCTCTGTCAATAAATATGTATTTATCATGTAAATTATCGCTAGCTAACGGTGAAGGTAAACATCGTGAAGAAACCTGTATACCTGAGCGTTTAAGAGTAGGTATAATTATGAAGCAGTGGGAGAGTGTCACGAATCCGTTCATAGAAAAAAATTTAATGAAAATTTAGATTTTTTTTCGATGGACAGATTGGTTCACAAATTCGTCAATGACACTGTCATAATCGACAGATTTTGTCAATGCCGCTTCTATATTTAAAATAGCCAAGCTATTTACACGTTCTTCACTTAAACGAGAACGAAGATAATTTTTTATTCGTTTTAGTGCGGAGAATGAGCGCTCCGCACTGCAATTCGTCACCGCCGGACACAAAAAAATACGTAACGCAATTGCAATGTATGGAAAAGCGTCCTCTAAGTTTTTGTCCTTAAAAAATGAGTAAAGTTGCCTTAGGCTCATTTTGTTTTTATTTGAATGCAAAAAAAAATTAAGAGCACGCATTCATCTAAAAGATCTTCTGCTAGATCGATTGGGTACGCATCTAGTAGTTTTGAAGCACTAATTCTGATTTCCGCTTCAGTCATAATGCTTAATTGCCCAAAAAATGCAAAGTAGGCGGTTATACGTCTCCTTAACTCGCCTAATAATTGGTCGCAAATTGGATAGAAGGTATTGACCCTGAAATGGTCGCGACCATGTAATACCACTTCTCCCTCGCGGCACTCGTCGTCTCGCTTTTTACGCTTTAGTAATCTCTTCTCACGGTAGTCCTGGGAGCATTTTTTTTGCAGACTCTTCAAAACTGTTAAAAGATTGCCTTTGTTTTTCGACGAAAAGAATTAGTGACTCATAAAGTTGAGAAACGATCTCTACGTCCGAGTCAACTCCTTGAAGAGTTTTGGAAACAATGTTAAATTGTTTTAATAATAATCTCCAAAATTCAGACAATATGGCCGTTTCAAAACGTTTAATAGGCCTGCAGCCTCATTTTTGACTAAGGCCTTTTGGTGGCCAGAGTCGCTTTTAACTGCTTCAAGAGCTGCTAAAATTTCAGTCCAATTCCTATTGAGGCTGGTACAGTGGGCCAACGAGTTAGCTATGCAGGGCAAAAACTTCTATGTCAAAGTAAAGACTTACTACACCAGTTATGGATAAGTGAGTTATTTATCTAAATAGTGTGTATATTACAATTATTAAATATGTAATTCACTCATGCATATCTATTGCAGTCAGTTTTCAGTATGGCGTAGAAGTTTTTGCCCTGCATACCTAATTGCTTGGCTCACTGTACAAGCATCGTCCCTTGCTGACCACCGGGTCAGTGACAAAGATTTTACTGTGACATTATCAGCCTTAACCAAAAATGAGTGCAGAATTTTTGCACGCTCTGTTGATGCAGTAAAAAATACGTATAAGTATATTTTGGAGAAGCCCAAAAAACTTTGTGGCCTCTAGGCAACATTCAGCGGCTGATGAATCGATCAAATTCAGAGAATGTGCAGCGCAAGGTACGAATGTTGCATACGGACATTTCTGTTTAATTTTTGCTTGTAGGCCATTATACTGACCAGACATGTTACTAGCATTGTCTTATGATTGACCTCTACAATTTTTTATGTCAATATTATGTAAGTCAAAGGTCTCCATGATGGGGAGTAACATGTCTTCTGCTTTGTGGCCGGTGTTAGGCAAAAAGCAAAGAAATCTCTCCACTGGTTCTGCATTATCTCGAACATAATAATATCTTAAAATTAAAGATCGATGTGTGTAATATCAGGAGTAGAATCTACACTAAAAGAAAAATATTTAGCTTTTTTTAAAATCATTAAAATTATGGCAGCAAAAGTTACATCAACGATACTATCGTTGATGTAACTTTTGCTGCCATAATTTTTTCGTAGGTTGCAAAAGACAAATATGAGGTATTGCCTTTCCCAGGATAACCGAAATTTTGTATGTGTTTTACCAAAAACGGATCAAACTCAGAAATTGCTTCTAATAGCATCATAAAATTTCCGTTATTTGTGGATCCAAATGTATCTGTCTTGCCACGAAACGAAAGCCCATGCGTAGCTAGGGATTTTACAGCCACAACTACTCGTAGCATCACATTACGCTAGTATTTTTTCTCATCTTCTAACTGCTCATACAATTTGGATTCAATTCTGGCTTCAACTTGTCCGCGGTTTTTCATTTTCAAAACGCAATTTTTGTGGCTCAAACTAGCTTCATGTTTATGAAATCTGTCATGTGCATGTTTCCAATCACTGAAGCCTTGTGCCGAAGCAAGTGGACTTTTTCCGCTATCAAAAAGACGACATGGTCCACAAAATACAGATCCTAGGGACTCGCGCGCTGTAATTCGCCAGTTAAGCCTACATTACCTACTCTGTGGACATACCGCTGCTGCTGCCTGCTGCTCGTATCGTCGGGTAACTACGCGCCGCCTGTTATATTAGCCAAGCCAGTCGAGTTTACTACGCGCTGTAGGCATAAAAATATTCTAGGTAGGTACGTCGCGCAACTTTCCATAGAGAATTAGCGGTATGGGCGCGCTTTTGTTCACGAGATCACGACGACTGATACTGTTTGTACGTACCTAATACAACTGCTCCGCGTTTTAATGTCTAACAAACTTAAAACCAAATGAGTGGTCATTTTTGTTAAATGGGTAGGATTTTTTCATTTCTTCACCTAGGTAATTAAAAAAAACTTAACAAAAAAAAATATCGAGCGGCGCCCCTCGATGCCTGGCGCCCTGGGCCATGGCCCACCTGGCCCTAGGGTAAATACGCGCCTGGATTATGGGTTAGTTACCGATTTAGTGAGTGATTTGAGGGGTTATAACGCATTTAGTTCAGCTTTGTTATAATATCCAAAACCTATCCGAAACTTTCGAATACTCCAAAATAATTTAAGATCCTTATCCGTTACCGCAACCAATATAATCTTATGCGTAGGTGCGAATCCGGAACTGGAACCAACAGTTATATCTAACATCCCTGCCATGGACACCAAATCAGGATTTTGATGATGGAATTCCATAGAAATCGAGGTTTCATCCATAATTTTTATTCTTTCTTGTATTTGTTACTTGTTATTTGTATATTTTTAAAAAAGATCATAAATTTACTTAATAATAATTTACTAAGCCTTAGGATGCAGAAAAAAACCGCCGGCATTTTTGGTTTACACGATTTTTTTTTCCGATTTTACAAAACAAATTTTCAGTTAAAATTTTGATACATGTCATGTATCTAATTCAAAAACAATTAACAATCGATCGTAATAAGGGTGTTGTTTATCAGTTTCGGCAGTAAATAGATGTTGTAAAAGATGTTACCGTAATAAGAATTTATTTTATTTTAAAAACCAATATACACAGCATTTTTTTTTAATTGAAAATTTGCTTGTAACACTGGAGAATCGGATAAGTTCAAATCTAAAAAAAATCATCATGTACTTTTATAATTTAATAGAATTTATTCTCTCTAACAATCATGTTAATTTAAAAGAAAGGATGATGTTTTTTTTTAATTGAATGATCCCACCATGTCCAACTAATCCAACAATTCGGTTCCCCAAATTTATTATTTTAAGATATTAATTTTAAGTAATTTTCAATACTATGCCGTGATAAGTATTAAAAATGGTATTTTATATTATTTTCAACTAATTCACTGATTGCATAGGAGCATCAGTCTACTTGTGATACCATGACAAAGTGCAACCTTGTCGAAACGTCAATCAAGCACCGAAAGGTAAATAAAAATTAATCGCGTTAATTACCGCTGAAATCATATCAATAAATATGCAACGCGAAAGTTTAAAAGTTATTGTAGTTATATTTGTTTTTTTGTTAATAAAATAAAGTCTTCTTCTACAATATTTAAGATACTTCCCTTACATGTGGCATATCCGTAGGACACCCTGTATAATAAAACAATCTTTCATTATACTAATACATAGCTCACCGAAATTCTTAAGGCCTCATCTAAGAAAGTAAGGTAATAAAAACATATTTATGTTATAATCTCGTAACTCTAAATTTAGGTATCGTTTTAATAAAAAGCTGATTTGTCCTCGCCGAATACCTACCTATTCCTACAGTATTTGGCAAAATTACTGTCTCAGGCAAAACCACAAACAAAGGGCAGTATATAACTACACGTACAGGCTGGCTGCGACGACCCACTTTTAATTAAACTCAGATTTCAGACCTGACCGCGTATATATTTTTTTTCTTTTTTTAATATTTTATTTTCATATAAAATATAATTAAACATTTAAGTAGCAGACCAAAAACCACAGCGGTTTGGCCGGACTGCACATATTAATTATAAATTACAAACACATTATACATTACAAAAACATTACACACAGATAAACAAAAAAGTAGGCATAAACAGAAATATAACACAGTTCTTTTTTTGTAACAAGTTTGGCGTAAACAAGGTGTCGAGCGCCGAGCGCTGCACATATTGATTCAAAAACATAACCCTCCTTCTGACGCAGTCGGGTAAAAGCAGGTTATAAAGGTTTTACACTGTTAGTAAAACAAAAAAGTAGTTAAAATAAAAAATGAAAAAAAATATTACCAACCAAACTGATCTTAATGTTGAATTAGTTGGGAAACCGTGTATATTTTTTTTCATTTCAAACAGAATCAACAATTACCACATTTTACCTTTTAATCCTGTGTTTTAATTTAATGTCTTCAATGTCCCTATGTCGCATACGCCCTGTAAACTAGCGGTTGACTTACGTAATTCTATCTAACAACAATTTAATGCTAATCTCTCTTTAACATAATAACAACAGTGCTTTTACTACAAACAAAGTTTCATATATCATACATACTATAATCATAATATATAAAATAAAATAAAATAAAAAAGTAAATATACCCAGCCAATAGGTAATATTATCCTTCCTACATTTGCCGCGTATTAGATAACTTATTTTTATCACTACTGTTTCGTCAATTGTGGACGACAGTATGAGTTTACTACAATAAAATAAATTCTAATAAACATACCCACAAAATCTACAAATTGAAGTAGGCCCTTATCTTTCTAACTTATGTATGTATACATGTATTTACAAGCTTGTTTAGAATATAAACGATAACTCCAAATAAAATTAAGAAGCCGTCTAATTGGAATAAGACGAAACAAGTGCTTAAAATAAGAAGTTCCAAGGAATTGTCTGACAAAAGTCGAGGTTTGAGCGCACTTTTGCTGAGCCGAGCGGTGATGCCTCTGTAACCGCTTAATTGCTCAAAATCACCTGCTTATGATTTGTAAATATTGTTATATCGGCACTTAGAGCGTCCGCTCAATAAATATAATAGTAAACACGGTGCAAATGGCCGTTGCGGGCGGGCCGGGCCGCGGGGGGAGGGTTTATCGATTCGCGCCCGCGCGACACAGTGTATCTATCCTCTCATCGAAGCCCCTTTGCCGGCCGCACAAAGAAAGAGATAGGTTTCGCCGACTTTGATCCTTTTGTTTTTGGGAGAGTCCAGCGATGCGGGCGGGGGCTGAAAAATCCTAAGGGGCGCTGATTGGCCGGCCGGGCTCCGCCCCGCGCCGAAGCCTGCCGCGGAGGCTCCGCGACCAGTTCAAGGCCGGTTGGCCGGCTAGCGCGACGCCTCCGACTTGTTTGGGTTGTCTATTTATAACTTTTAAACGTGGTTCATCTCCTGACCATGACGGTGCAAAGGTTGTAGATTGTAGAGTCGCTGGTTGACATGATTTGATTGGTTGGATGTGTATATTTTATGGATTTCAGCTATGAGATTGGTCTAGTGTACACGTGCGATAAAGGAACTGTAAACACTAGCTATAAGTTTGTATAAAATTTCAAACTGACTATAAAGAAAAGGAGAAAAACGAGATAATGCTTTTAATAGTTTAGATGAAAATTACTGTTTCGCGGTTCAGTAACTGTTAAATGGTCTGCTGCCTTAGAAGTCTCGGATTCGATTCCCAGCCAGTTTGTATTAGTAAAAAAAAAGGCATTGGATATTCTTTACTGAGTTATTTGACAATGTATAAAATTAATCAGACTTATTAAATTTGTATGTCAATAAGTATACAAAAAAAACAAGTAAACACGACGATTTAAAGAGATTATTTTCATAACTTAAAGATGATGGTGATGGTCTGACAGAATATAAGGCAGTCAGACAGACTTAAACAGAATCCTTACATACTTATACCTCTACCGGACAATACGTGTTATGTAAAGAACAAAGAATAAACGCGTGCCTATCCTCCATAAAAAAAAAAAAAAAAAAAAAAAAAAAAAAATAAAAGCTGAAATAAAAAACAGCAAATTAAAGGTGACCATTATGTGACTCACAAAACGATTGTTGATTTATTGACAAGTTTAATACAATTTCAACCTTTTATAAAAGTTTTAAGGCTCATATTCTACAACTTCCATCAAAAGATTAAAAAGCATTGACTGTACAATGAGAAAGAAAACATACAAAAACATTTTGCCATTTTCAGTGCAAATTTACTTAAAATTCTTACTTAGATCCACGTGTCGCGCAACTCGTCGAAACATTATGAACAGGGACGAAATTATTGAATTTCAATTCAAATTTCATACATTTTTGTAGGAGAGATTGATTGCGGGCTGATCGATGTTACAGGCACAATGCTAACCGGCCGGCCGAGAATGGATGACCATCTTAAAATACCTTTTTTTTTTGTAAGATGTAAGGATTGTCATACTCTATTAATTTGAATTTAACCCTTAAATTAATTTATTCCAATGTATATCTTTAAATTTTCATTTCCTTTATCTAATTTGTATACTTTGTTATTATTAATTGTTACTCCAGATTATCCATTGTTATTTAATCTGCCTTATTTTTATTTTTATTTTGTAATGTTGTTTTGGATTTAAGTTTAACCAAACCGTCAAAGTGGTGTTAGCTTTTAATTTATTGTTACGTTTAGCAAGGTACAACTGTGATAAATTTGTTTGTAATATTACTAGTGTAAACTATCGTTAGCTAACCTAAAAAAATAAATAAATAAATAACGAGTTCTCTTCCATGCCTTGAAGCGTACGTTAAGCCGTCGGCCCCTGTTGCATATTTGAAGATCTCGTGACAGGTAGTCAGACGCCAGAAATTCTGACATCTAAATTAACAAAGAGTATCGTATCACCTCGTACTGGATTGTGGCGGTCTGTTGGCAGTTGGTCCACGTAAAATACAGATATTCAGCTTTAACCGTTAGACTAGCAGCCGCCTCAAATGTAATTGGGAAAAGGCTTGGAAGAAGATTGAGACTGTGGAGAGTAGCGCTGTCTCTTTCACCTGTAAAAAGAGAGACAGTTTTAGTTTTAATTTGAAGAGCCACAGAATAAGTATACAAAAATATTAATAATAATAGCAGTCTTGTAACTAATAAATGTCCCACTGCTGGGCTCGGGCCTCTTCTCATGATAAAAAGGGTTAGGCCTTAGTGTACAACGCTGGCCAAGTGCGGATTGGTAGACATCACACCACCTCGAGTACTTTTTTGGCACTCTCAGGCATGCAGGTTTCCTCACGATGTTTTTCTTCACCGTTAGCGAGCGATAATTTATATGATAAATACACACATATCGTCGAAAAGACGAATCTTAACGATTTATTGACAGAGGTGTGTGCCGTGGCAAGACCTTTGACTTTACAGTCCTACGGTCTCCCACTTGGCTATCACTGCTGCAGCGAAAAATTATACAAAAATATTAATAACATTAATAAATGAAAATTCTTGTCAGGATATTCTCCATAGCCATTGAGTCAGAAATTGGGCCTGGTACATGGTGATATCACCACCTATCACTGCGGACCTATACTTTACTGGTGATTTTGATTTATTCATTTATTTTATTTTAAAACTTCTTGCACTTAAAATATAGTACAACGGCGGACTTAATGCCTTAGGCATTTTCTATCAGTCAACCTTAAGGTGATGCAGAAAGAACTAAGGTAGGTGCATATGAAAGTAAGAGTTAAAAAAAAAGTTATGTGCTGAATATGTCAATACATAGGTACATAGAGTAATATCATATCAACAATTCGAATACATAAATATGGTAACAAATATACTAATACATACATTTAAATAATATATATATATATTAATATTTACACAGGAGATTAAGCTTTTAAAGACTCTGCTGTCGTTTAACCTTGGAGAAGATGACGCAATCTAGTTTTGAAAGTGTCTCGGGTTAATACATTTAATACTACTATACATTTAATAACCTAGGGTAGGTTATTAAATCTGGACAATCTAGCCATGATATTAGAAAGAAAACTGATAGAAAAAAAAATAGGTTTCAAAGATTTACATTTTGTTGTCTAATCCGAATGCTTAAATTAAAGTCTTTGGTAGTCTCTACAGAACTCATTACCTTTTATATAAAGACATAAACAGAATGCTTCAAGGCTCATAAAAGCCTCCGTTACATTGTACAAATACATAAAAAGCGGCATTTTAACCACACGATAGACGATAAAGGTACCTATAAAAAGCGCCATATTAGTGACAAGATAGAGACACGATTTGGCCATTCAATCTGTACGGTTAGCGGCTATCCTTCAGGTCATTGGTTCATGCATTAGGAAGAGTACATGGTGGGAAGATTAGCGGTGTAAAGCGCGTAATAGTGTAGGCGGCTAAACAAGCTGCAATATTTAGTTTTTATCGGAACTTATATCGGTAAGGAGTAATAAAAATAGAAATATAAATATTCTTTATTTGTAAATGTAGTTATTATTATACAATAGGTGTTAGTATAAATTATGTTGGCTACATTTTACTAAAAATGTATACAAATCTTGTTTAACTAAACATAGGTACAAAATAATATCCGACAACTAATATTAAAAGCATTAAAGTATTAATGCCTTATAATTAATTTATTATCTACCACTATACAATTTACACATGTTTTACTTACTTAATTATTACCTACATATTGAAAACTAAACTAAGTTTTATTTGATAATTCGGTCGGTCTGGATGTTTTTGTTAAGTACTTTGCGAATAAATAAATAATTTGCCTTTAAAAACATCCTAAAGCCAAATGGTGGGCTGCATTGCCATACAACGTGGCAATGCTGCCAGGTTTTTTGGGAACTTTGCCCACTGGTAGCGGTCTTTTAGATTAGGTTTGTACATAGATTTAGCTTTTAGTCATTTATTTTTAGATCAGTAGAATTTTTTATTTTTTTGATTAATGAATAAATAAATATATGTTAACTGATTAAATATATATTAAAATAATGATATTTTATATTTCTGTATCAGATAGATCAGCTTCCAAAAATTCAGCCATGGAGGAAAAACATTTTTTTATTAACAATTGTACAGCTATTACCGGATTAAGATGAATTTGTTACACACGGGTTTAAATTGCACTTACTTTCTACATCCCTGCATCACCCGACGGTTGACTGGTAGATAAATACTTCTAATATTAAGTCCACCTTCGTACATTTTAGTGTATTAAGTTTTTATAAATAAAATAAATAAATAAAAAACAAAAGTATATAAAGCGACTTATAAGCTACAAGATAGAGGTACGATTTTGCCATTAAGTCATATAGTGAGCGGCTAACCTTCAGGTCATTGGTTCATATGAGAGGAAGAGGACTTGGTGGTGAGATTTGCGGGGGTGGTATCGTAGGGTCAAGGTGTGGACTTGCCACCGTGGAAGCGGATTATAGTGGTGAAGGAGATAAGTAGTGTGTTTTGCTTGACAAAGAAGACTTTACTTTATTAATATATTTAGGCAGCACGATGTTTATTATAATTATAATTAGTAAAAATGCCACAAATGCATTTTTGCTAATGTATAATACTACTAATGTAAAATAATGTATAACACACTTTACTAATGTATAATATTAAGAAATGGTATTAACAATTAGAATAACAATTATTTTACTAGCCCGCTCTCCGCTCCGCTCGTGAATGGATCCTCAACCTGATATTTATATAGCATACCCTGTTTGACTACTATAGCTGATAAATGCTGTAGAACAATTCTATACGATCGCCATTGTTTCTCCAACACGTTTTATTACATTCTAGCTTATGTAAGCGTATATGTTTTAAGCAAATATGCGTAGATAATCTTCAAGTTAAGAGGTTTTTTTTAAAGTATTTTTCAAATGTACGACATAACGTAATAAAGATAACATCACGCCTTTATTACCCAGAAGGGTGTGGCAGAGGTGTGCAACATCCACATTGCACCTGTTACGTTTTGGTCCCATGATTTAGGGGTGAGCCTATCGCCATCCACCGGGCTCAACGCCAACTCCGTGCTGCTATTGGAAAGTTCACAAATAACACTTTTCCCGACCCGGGAATCGAACCTGAGACTTCGGTGAGAGGCGTATACGCTAACCACTAGACCAACATGGCAGATAATGTATGACTATTGCAATTTAAAACCGGCCTGCCTGCTGTGTACAGGGTGGATGCGGCATAGCAACAAAGAGATTGATATTTTAATCTATTTTTTAAACCGATGGAAATTAACATTATATTTAGAAACTGTAGTTTAAAATATGTCGCTTTATCGCATACCCACCAGTAAGCCGTAAAATTATCTATCGTTCTGCAAGCATACAACCGTTTCCACAACAATTCTAATACAACAATCAAGTTCAATGGTTTAGCTGAAAAACACACTAAGATGCCGACTGAATGACTTTCGCATTTATATATATAATGTACTTCGACTTCGTGACTTCGCGACTTCCGTGATAATACTGAGAATACAGCTCCTGTTTTACAGGTATTTCAGATCTCAACTTATCGCGCACAAGTAGTATGAATCATCGTTGTTAATACACGAACATTACAGTTTTTCATTGTCACTAAAACCGTTAATTTGAAAAAAAAAAACCATCAAACAAAAGAACATCCTTTACATCATAAAGACCCTGGTACACGCCACGAAAAGTCGTCAACGTGAATCGTCATTTAGCTGTCGCCGTGTCGCCGTCGATGACAGCACGTCGGTTTAACGTCGACGACGTGACAGATCGACGGTTCGACGGAGGAATGACGTACGGGTTTACATTGTGAAGTCTTCGATAGGAAATATAAGGGAAGTTTTTTTAAACCTTTTAATCAACAAATATAGGTTAACAAACTCCATCCCTTTTTCTTTATTTTTCTTTATGCTTACAAAATATGCCTGGTATAAACCTAGCTTAAACACTTAAAACTAGCTTTTAACAAGGATTTGCTCGTGTGTACTGCATAATACCTATGAAATGACCAATGCAATATAATAATCCTTTATAGCATTCATCGATCTCCATATTTTTGTCGATATTAGCATACTGGTTTCTACGTGAAAGCATCGGCAAACAAATAAACAAGATCTCGTTTCCATATAATAGTAATATGATACTAAGCTTCTATATCCTTCCTTATTTTTTATCAAGTTTTGCTCAGTAGTTAAGCCGTAAAAGCACATCGGAGAAAATTACCTTCCACTTTATAATATTAGTAAAGATTTTTTACAATTCTATCTTTGTTAAACTATGTAAGCTAAAATTCGTGACGAGAAGAGTAGTACATTATCCATATATGTCCAGGATTCAAAGCTTATTCTTACAAAAAAGCTTAACGTTCTATTTACTTTTTTTCAACAATTTAATTGGAACAGACTATATAGTTACAGGTTCAAACACAGTGTCGTAATGCCAATTGTTAATCAACAAACCGAAATAATTCACAGTTACATTATACAGCGTATCTTTATGGACCGAAATAACTTTTTTTAAACCTTAATATGACGTCACATCAACAATATTAAAGGATTCATCCAAATCAATGTCCGCACAGACCCCAAGGGCGACCCTCGAGGGCCTCACATATTATATTATAACGCACAATATCTGCGTCGTCACCCAAGCGCAATAAATACCCAAATAAAGCGCAAATAATACCCAAATCGCTCATCAGCTCCCCCAACTATAATTATCTATAATCTGGCCATACCCCGTGCATAATCAGAGTCGCAATTATTACTATTAGCATGTTTTGCATGTGGTAGATGTGATTACCCCTTGCGTTCGACCAACAGCGGCCGTGAGGTTTGTCCAATCAAATCATATTCGATATTTGAATAAAAAAAAATTGGTTAGCTTTTGTGAGCTACCTAATGTAATGGGTAATGACGAAACTGCGGTCAAAATGCAAGATACCGATTACACAATCCATCTTACTTGCACAAACAGTTTGTGCAAATTGCAAATTTTGACGACTGGATGGCGGAGTGGGTAGTGTACCTGCCTGCGACGCCGAGGTCTTGGGTTCGATTCCCGCTTAAGACCAATCTTTGTGTGCATGAACATGGGGGTTTGTCTTAGTCTGGGTGTTTCTATGTATAATAAGTATGTATTTAAAAAAGAAAAGTAAATAATGTATTAGTATCAGTTAATCTAGTACCCAGAGTTCAAGCTCTGCTTAATTTGGGGCTAGAGGGCGTTGTGTGTAAGCTGTGAGATATTTATTTATTATATAAATATATGATAATTTTAATTTGTCCAAGTAAGATTGAGCGTGTAGCTGCAAAACAACCTGTATGCATAAATTGTTTGTGCAAGTACACTTGCAATATGCTTGTGTCGTCGTAGAGCTCTCGTATCTATGATTACGAAGCACGTCAACTGCTATTTCTGGTTAATAAAAAAATCCACGAAGGGTAAGGTGGGAGCTCCGCTACACTTCACTTATACCTGAAAATTTAAAAAAAACATGGTAAGCTATGGTGAGTTTATAAAAGCTGGCACAATATCGTAGTATAGCAAAATTATCTTAAATGCATACATAATATCCACGCACTTGATATGAATTTTGTTTTGTAATTTTTGATATATTTTTTTTTTTTTTTTTTTGGAATTGCATTATTTCAAATTATAATTTTATTATTTGGGTTTCATTATATTATTTTGGTATTTATCGTATTCTGATAATAATTATTGACATTATTTGTTATTAGTGGTATAGTAATAAGTATTATTAATTTGTATTGCTGATTATTTCGATTATGTATTTATGAAGTACACGATTTTAATTTATTGAAATATCTCAGTTATAAGAGTATATGGAATCTGAATAAGAGTCTGATTTTTATAAGTTTGATGATGAGAGTGACGTTACAATAACTGACAAAAGTAGCTCGTGCGCGCGGGACCAATGACCATACAACAATATTTTATGAACTTGGGCGGTTTCTGTATCTACAGCTCCACTTGACATTGCTGCATTTAGACCATTTAGTGAACGATTTTTGAGTTTCTTTAGTACTTTTGACCAAATACTTTATACAAATACTGGCCTATTTACCCAAGGTCATTTGCAATATTTATGGCATAAAAAATACAGGTGTCCATTTTTCTCGCGATATATTCACGCGACAATTTTGGCCCGTCGCCATAAATTATTCGCAACAGAGGGCCGGCCCCGACCTCCAGTCGATTAACCATCGTAGGTCTTCCTTCAATTTCATATTTATAAACGGGGATTACGCAAAAATGCCAGTGTAATGGATCACCTACAGGACTTAGGGGCGGGCGATTGCGGGGGTGAGGTAGGGAAATTTCGGGGGACGGGGGGTTGTAAGGGTCTGATGGTTGGAGTCATCCATCACGCGGCTCACGCATGTGAATTGGGGCGTTTTATCTGCAGATAGCCCGATGGATACCTATTTAAATATTTGGTCGTTTAGGCCGCTTTCTGTTGTCGCTACATGATGAGGCTAATGGTGTCGTGATACAATGGCGCTTATTGCGCTCCGCTGATGGATAGTGGCCCGAAATTTGTGTATTAAGAAATAAAATCGTTTGTTTTTTGCTTGGCTTTTCAAAAACCTTGATTATCCTTATTGTCGTAAAGTCAATCAGATAAATATAAGTGTCTGACAAATTGATGCAAAATTTGAAACAAAAAATTGAATAAAATCCTTACCAAAACTATTTTTCAGCCATTTTGAAAGAAAGAAAGAAAGAAAAATCATTTATTCTGGCATAATAAAAATAGAATACATTATACAGCGTCTAAAACTAAATAATTTAAAATACCATTGATAATGCCAGAAATGGTACGCATCTCAGCACAAAACTGCAGCGCTAAAAGCACCGCAGCGCTGATATTCTGATGCGCCCAATAAATGAGTAAAAAGTAGTGTGACAAAGGAAAAAAAAATTTATCCGATTGAGCTGAGAATTTGCATACCTAAATTATGTTTATATGCAATATGGTAGTAAAATGTTTGTGGTCCATCCAGAATCGTCTATACAGAGCCCAATTTCCAAATAAATTCTTCCCCGCACCAAAACATTGTGTCAGAGGACTGTGAAATAGACACTATTTCAACAATAACTAGTAAACAAAGCCGTTTCACTTGCAGTGCGGTGCGGTGCGTCCGCAATCGCCAATTATCGCGATTACGTCAATTCTGATCATCTCATGCTTGTACATACACTGATGGCTGTTCATTAGGGCTAATGCTACTAATTAATGACGTCATTAATGAAATAATGGCCTTCACTCGTGATTCCTCTTGCAAGTTATGTTGATAAAAATAGCCATTCACAAGACTATGTTTCTTATTATTAAGAATACGGGTTTCTCACGTTATTTTAGCCGCAGATATTTATAATATTCATGTGTGGAAAAAGAAAATGATTTGATATATAAATTGAAAATACTCAAATTCTTGATTATTAAGGGTGGATGTATAGTTAGTGACATTTATTGAATTCGCATATTCTATACAGTGGTCACTTCCACCGGTTAAAAAATATTTATTAACCTATATTGTCCCATTGTTGGGCAAAGGTCACCGCCAAAGGCTGCCATTCTTCCATCTTCGTAGCTTTTGCGTGCCAGATTTCCAGAAAGGTGACCAAGTCATCGCACCAGCGTTTTCTCGAAAAAATATAAAAAATATACCGAAAAAATAAATGCGATCAACTAATTAATTCGAAAAATTTATATTTTTACATTTCTACTTAGTATCTAATGTGATTTTCGTTGTTTTTAAAGACAAGTGTTTTATACATCTCCAATCTCCGATGTTTAAAATTACCATGAAATGAATACCCTTCTTAACAATAACTAGAAAACAAAGGTCTTCCGCATGTTGCATTCGCTTGCGGTCGTCGGCTATTGCCAATTATCAAGATAACGTCAATTCTGCTCGTACAGGCAAACCGTACAGAGAGTTCAATAGGTGTCACGGCACTATATTACATGAATGTATATACACATAAATAAATAAATTGGATAATTAAATTGAATATTTCCTTAGCCATGATCATACTTAGTAATGTCCAAAAGCAATTTTTTTATAGACAAATGATAATAAATAAAGTCGTAGGTAATTAAAAGTTTTAGAAATTTCATTTTCATATATATTTATTTATATTTTCTTCGATGTTTAAAATTGCCATAAAATAAATAAACTTCTTATCAATAACTAGAAAACAAAGGTCTTCCGCATGTTGTATTTACTTGTGATTATCCGCTATTGCCAATTATCAAGATTACGTCAGTTCTGCTTATAAAGGCGCGTATCGAGTTTAATAGGAGGACGACCTATTATTACATCAATGATGCCAGGGAGAGGTAAAGGAGATATTAACTAATAAATAAAGACTATAAATATAATTATTTCATGTATATAGGACATTGGTCAGGACCAAACGTTAGGCAAATAGTAAGCTTATTAGTACAATCACTGTATCCAGGTAATTTCTTGTATTTTCCAAATTTTGTTGATAATTAAATTACGAATGATATGTGGCAAGTGTAATTTGCCTACGTATAACTTACCATCAAGTGCATTGAAGCATTTGGTAGCTCCCCATCCAAAATCCCATCAAAAATATTTTTAATGAGACAATCCCCATCAAAATCATCATATCGAACCACATCTTTCATACCTGGGGGCGATCTATTATTCATTAGAGCAAACCGAGATGGGGCAATTTGGATGGGGCAAAGGGTTTTAGTGCACTGATGTGGTGATAAGCGGTTGTTTGGGGTTACCTCAGTTCTTTCGATGAGTTTTAATGCCAATTAGAGTAGACAATATTGGCCAGTGAATGGATGCCTTTATTAATGTCGGATATTGTTGGCGGTTACGTCGTGCGGAAATTCGGTTGTAGGGTCTCGTAGTTGGACTATAAATTGAAAGTTAAACCTTATAGCAAAGTGAGGTAACGTGGTTTTGCACTATCACAGACAGTATTATGTGATGCGAATTAAAGTGTTGTGGTTTATCATATTAGGATCTTTTTGGTTTCTGATTACTTCATTATTTTCGCTGTTTATTTTAATAAGCCTGCTAAATTTTCAGCTACACTATCTTGTTTATAATGAGCAACAATTTTGAGTTGGGATATAATTGCCGAGTTTTGAATAATTAGAAAACTTCTTGCTTTTTTACTTTTAGTTATGTTGCCGTGCGGAAATTCGGTTGTAACGGCCTCGTTCGTGAGGCGAATTTAAGTCGTGTTAGTCTCCAGTTTTGGCAGAGGTAAAGGTAAGTTGTCGATCTTGGTTCCTTAAAGCCTTTTTACCTCTTTAATCTTTAAATTATTCTAGACTAAAGTGCGCGTCACGAAAAATAGACAATTCCCCACGTGCGATTCACGCATTAAGAACGCAACTGTCTGCGCATCAGTCTATTCATATATCGCATACATCATAACATTAATCTGAGTCAAATGATGGATCGCTCGCGAAAACCCGCGTGGAGTAGAACAGACGGGCAACTGAATGGATACAAAAAGTATCTTGACAGTTTTATATTAATTGTAGTTGTTGCCCGCGACTTCGGAAATATCGAATTCCACGCGGAATTTCAATTTCCATGCTATTTCTTACAATATTGAGACGCTTCGCTCATATACTTGCAACCCCAATTTACACCCTTAGGACTCCCCAAGGTTGTAAATTGAAAGATTAAAAAACAATCTATATCGTGGAGGCCTACCTATCCCATGGGACCTAAACATAACAGGTGAAATGTGGGTGTTGTACACCTTCTCGGTAATATAGGTGTGATGTTATGTTACGTAATAATTAAATTTCTTTTGTTAAGTATCCAAGAATTCCAGAACCATCGCCTGTCTATACTCGAACCAACATTCTCAAAATATTTTTGTGTTGTTTTTTACACCCTAGCAAGTGGTAACTTCTCACGATAGCTCTCGTAAAACAGTTTGTGTGATATTAATTGCATTATTTCGTGTTTCGTTGGTATTAATAGTGGCGGGGGAACTCACCCTTCTGTTTAATTATAGAATCTCGTTTATCACAAGATGTAATGGTTGTGTGAATTATTGGGATAATTATTGGGGATGAGAAAGTGCGCCAATCTGTGTTGCCCGTTCTGTGTTTTATTTGTGTATTGGGACTTAAGGTTAAAGAAATGATTATGTAGGTATAGAATGCAGACAGTAGCTGTAGAACCACTTTTGTACATTCGACTGTCGCGTCGTAGGTAATAAAATGTTTAAAATGTTCAATTGATTTTTTTCTAAACGCCCGCACTATGAATAACTCCTTAACAAACATACATCTCACACACACAGAGCACACCCAGAGTCAGAACAAATATTTGCGAATCACTCAATAATTTTAGGCTTTTAGCGTTAAAGACGATGGTGAAATTTAGACCAAGAGTACATTTATTTGAATATTTAATCGATAAATGAACATTGATCACGTCTTAAATCTGTGGTTTCAATTAAAGCCGCTATCCACCCTGTATAAAGATTAAGACCAAAATTATTTAGGTGACTCTGAGATTATATTAGTGAGACATTCGAAAGATTTATGTTCGAGATTTGGAGTAAAGATTCTGGATTGGAAAGAATAATGGTTTAAGGTATACTCTTCTACTTAACTAGCAATTAAAACCCAACCCAAACTCCAACTAAATACCGATCATATGAGTGCAGACAAACTGCACGTAAGCACAACCCCTTAACCGAATTGGTTGCGGTCCGTCAACCGCGCTACACGCATCGCACGTCAAAGCTGGACCAACCCCAGTACATTAAATCACATTTTGACAAGCGTACCGTGAAAAATTAATCGAGTGTCGTCGAGTACGCGGGCGGTAAAAAATCCGGGCAAGTGTGAGAAGAACACGCGGTGTAGGGGTTCCGTAACAGAAATACGTGGTAAGTGAAAATTTCGACGTTTGAATACGTGTAGAACATTACAGATTTGTTGTTACATATCACTTCATACTTTGAAAGCATGACTACTGTATTGCACTAAGTAAACAAATACAACATAGTGACATTTATTGAAACCACAGACTCTAAACGTGGTTAATGTTTATCTAATTTAATTTAATTTTCACAATGTAATTTGCATGTATGTGTCATTAAAACATTTTTTTTTAATAATTTAATTTATAATCTATTATAATAATAATAATTATTATTATTATTATATTTTTTGCCAAGACGTTTTTAAATGATGTGTTCTCCTGTAATTAAAGGAGCACAAGAACTTGATGTAAACCATGACCTGTTTAAAATTTAACGTGTATTCTTTGTTGGAGATCCAAATAAATAAATATATAAATAAATCTCCACCAGTTAAAGGGCAGTCTGGACCAGTTCATTAAATCACATTTTGACAAGCGTACCGTGAAAAAAATAATAGAGTGTCATCTAGTACGCGGTCGGTAAAAATATCCGTAAGGGCTCCGAAACAAAAATTGTAAATTGTTACTTACATAACATAACATCACCCCTAATATAACACAGAAGAAAATACAAAAAATAATTGCATAACACGAAAAAAAAAAAATACATGCATAGGCAATACACTGAAATAAAGTAATACCAATAGGCTAGCAGCTCAGCATAATGCTAAGTGACTGCAATGAACACAGTCACCTAACACTGATATTCAGCTGCAGCCCTCGAGTGCCGTATGCCGTACGAGCATAATATAATAAGTATAATATAGACACGGAATTATATATTACACCCACACTCCATCTGTTATGTTTAGGTCCCATGTGATAGTGGATGAGCCTATCGCCATCCACCGAGCACTCATTTA
Source organism: Hypena proboscidalis (assembly GCA_905147285.1). Lineage (NCBI taxonomy): Eukaryota > Metazoa > Arthropoda > Insecta > Lepidoptera > Erebidae > Hypena > Hypena proboscidalis. The sequence goes on along the minus strand of LR990130.1, from coordinate 17,559,632 downwards.
AACTCCGTGCTGCTATTGAGAAATTCCTGACGGAAAAGTCGCAAAAAAGTTGAGCTTCCAAAAAGTCAATTCAGAATATGCTCGAACTAGAAAAAAATACAGTAACATCCATTAGAATCTGAAGATTTACCGAAACTGATCTCTCTCTATAAGTTTTTCCTTTGTGGAGTACAGATAGAACCCTAAATTACTCTGGTAACAGTTGTGAGGGATCTCTACTGGACGCCTCTTCAACTTGCACGTAACAAGTATCAAAACACCGGCTAATTTGCCAATTACCTGTATCCGCTTTTTAAAAAGTATTCAAATGTGCAGAAAGGCGCTTGAAAAGGTTCGTTTTCGGTGCAAAATAGTTTTTAATAGCAACTAAAGAGGAGAAACTAGACATTTTTTGACAACCGGATGGCGGAGTGGGTAGTGTACCTGCCTGCGACGCCGAGGTCGTGGGTTCGATTCCCACTTAAGACAAATCTTTGTGTGCATGAACATGGGGGTTTGTCTTAGTCTGGGTGTTTCTATGTATGATATGTATGTATTTACAAAAGAAAAGTATATATGTATTAGTATCAGTTATTCTAGTACCCATAGTACAAGCTCTGCTTAGTTTGGGACTAGATGGCGTTGTGTGTGAGTTGTGAAATATTTATATTTATATTATATTTAAAAAATACAACTGTCATATAATATTTCGTCTCTGATTAAATTTAGATGCCGGTGAAGCCACTGTATTTAATACATTTATCTACTTGAATTTTTTATACATGGTAAATATGCCTCGATGGTCTAGTGGTAAGCGTAGGCGTCTCTCACTGCGAGGACTCGTGTTTGATGCCCGGGTCGGGCAAAGTGTTATTTGTGAACTTTCTGTAAATAAAATCAGAATTGAATTAAAATTTTGCTCGATTGATGGCGATAGGCTCACTACTTATCCCATGCGACTAAAACATAACAGGTGAAATGTGGGTGTTGTACACCTCTACCACATCCTTCTGGGTAATATAGGCGTGAAGTTATGTATGTTAAATATATGTTAATTTTGGTAGTCACTAACATTAATTTGATTCTTAAACGTTCTTTATACTAGTGATTGCCCTACGGAACCCTAGAAATGAAAACATGATGGCATTTGCCGGTCGCAGGCAGCAGTCAGAAAGGTCATTGGGCAGCCGCTCGTGAAATGTCTCGTGCCCGCGGACCCACGGCTACTGCACTGCTCCACTGGGAATACAACTCACCACTTACCAGCAGCGGGGAAACAAAGGATTGCATTCTCTCGAAATACTATTTATTTTTACTAGTTGAAGAGCTTGTGAGTAAGTAAAAGTCCTACTTATCCATTATGCAATGCTTCTCGAAGTCGATTGAAGGATGGGTTACCGTTCAAGCCATAACGAGATTTTCTTAGATAGATAGATAGATAGAGTAATCTTTATTGTACACCAATATTAACAAAGAAAATATGTTGTAAACAATTGCACTTAAAAATTATGTTGCACAATGGGCAGCCTTATCGCTATAAGCAATTTCTTACAGGCAACCTTAGGATGGACAAGTAAGTAAATGAGCAAAGTTACGGGCAGTTGTTGGTGCGTTAATTAAAGAAAAAAAATAATTCTTATAATTCTTATAACTTGCTATTAAGTTCAAATTTTATTGACGCCAAGGTGCCGTCTCGTGCATTCGTATTACAGAAAATGGGTAATGGTTTTTCATATTTCCAATAGTGGTAGGTTCGAAATTCGAATGTTAATTCTTTGAATCAATAAAATATTCAACTAAATATTTTCAGTGGTGCCGTCCAAATTACAAATAATGCTTTTCCGTTACATATTTGCATTTCGAATTGCCGAACAGAGCGGTGGCCCAGCATTATCTATCAATGACGCCAAAAATGGTACCGCAATTTCCAATTTGCCGCGTCACTCCGGATTCCAATAGGATGCGGGGATAAATGGAGTCACATTCCAATATGTCACCGAGCGGGGGCGGCCATTCGGCTTTTCGGCATTCGGGATTCGGCGCTTTCGGATATTCCGCGTGCATTCGTTGAATTGCCCTCGCGCATTCCGACTGGCCACTAATGAGATTCTAAACGTACATTATACGAGACGGCTAATTGTTTTTTTTTCTATTGTTTTTAAATAATGAGCACGTATTTGGGATGTTCGTTCTCGGGATCATTGACATTTTGTTTCGCATTTGGAGTGATGGTACTGTTATGTGGTTTGTGCGTTTTGAATTTGGAACAATATACGTTTAGGTATTTGAAGTTCAATGAAACTTGTAGCTATGCGCGACCAATTTAGCGAAGAGGCCTTTATTTATATCGAAAATCGAACGGCTTTTTAAAAATGAAATCAAAATTAGTCTGTTAAACTTAGTCTATAGATAACCAGCAACAAATATTAAAAAAAACAGATTAAACTCTTCATTCTTAAAAGAATACCTGAAGTTCATTTTCTTGCTTAAAATCCTTAAAAAATCTAATTAGAGATGTAACTTTACGGCTGGTTAAAAAATTATATTTAAAATAAAATTTTAAGAAGGTTTATGAATGTGGCTTAGAAGTGTCTGGGCGTAACCACCCAGGTGCGGTGCTTGTATAAAGGCGTAGGCGTATTTTCCTATTGATGCCTCTATCAGGTGAATTTGAAGTTCGTTTAATTTGTTAAGTATATATAAAACTTATTCAAGTGCATGAAAGCATTGCACTTATTCGAGTAACGTACACAACGATTCCCTACGTTCGGCGCACCCTGGGCAATTCGCGAGTTCTTTAAAGCGAATTGGCTAATCCTTTCACCACGATGGCAAGTCAAAATAAGATTTGACTCAGCCATCGACACGACCAATAAGAAGATACAAGTTACAGTGTTAATACTGTATAAACATATTTGCAAAAAAAAAATATGTACGATGCTGCAGCTTAGCATTCAACTACATTATACATGGCCACTTTAAAAAGTAAAACTAAATTGAATAAAGAACACAAAGACGGATGGCCTTCTTACGTATGCGATACTTGAAACCTATTTGGAAAACATAGACCTAATAAATAGGGTGAAAGGCCCAACGCGGGTCTTTTCATCGGCACATTAGGCAGTCTGCACACGGGCGGCATGCGTGTCACGTCAATCGTTATTGGCTGTATGCGACGCTATTGCCCGCTCTGATTTGAAATATTTCCACGGAACCACTTATTCGCACCTCACGAACAGGAGTGTGAGGTGTGCAAGGTTTTGATCGTTTGAGATTACTTATCTTGTTGTAGTGATAGATTTTAAGCATCTTGTGTGTTGGCTGTAGAATATTGAAAGTTAAATAATAATAAATAAATATTTCACAACTTACACAACGCCATCTAGTCCCAAACTAAGCAGAGCTTGTACTATGAGTACTAGAATAACTAATATACTTATACATAGAAACAACCAGACTAAGACAAACCTCCATGTTCATGCGCTCAAAGATTTGTCTTAAGCGGCAATCGAACCACGACCTCGCCGTCGCAGGCAGGTACACTACCCATTCCGCCATCCGGTCGTCATGAATAATATGAAGGTAGAATTAAAATATATTATATACGACACACCAAAGTACGTACCTAGAAGTCTTGTTATAAGTCCAGTTGTTTGTAGTGCAACCAGTTTGTAGTCTTGTTTGCAGTTCACTAGATAGTAAGTGGCTTCATAAACATTTACAAAATATTACAGCTGAATTTTTAGCCAACAATGCTGGTCATATTGGTACTTTTAATTTTTTTTTTCACTGTCTATTGACTAAACTCTAAATTATCTTTGACAGTTATATCTTAGGTTTAGCTAGCCGTGTTTCTAATTTCCTAAAAGATAATATTTTTGGCATTAATTTCAGCCTCCTTGAAGTATCAAGTACATCTGACATCTACGCATCCATGGTATGTGCACTCCAGGGCGAGAGGGTAATCGTTTTGTAGAGCGCGTATGCTCATTGTGATCGCGAGCAATCGCGGCCGCGATTCTCGTCTCGTGCCGGTTCTAATGGGCCGACAACTGACACGTACACCTTATAGAATATATCAATATATCGCACTTGAATACTTGCCTTATTATCGCATATGGGAGTGGCTTGTGACGTGAATGGATTATTTTTTTATAGCTTAATAGGGTACGTAATCGATTTTGTGATATGTGTTACTTTTTGTTGGTAATCGAATGGGCGTTTCTGGATTTGCGACGATTGACATTATTATATGATTATTGAGAAGTCGGCAAATTTTATTATTGAATATTAAGATTATTCGATTTGTTAGGAAAATGTTTTTCTTATTTCACCTGTAGAAATTAACACTTACGACGTCTAGAAACTGTATTATCAACCCCGAATTCTTACATTTTTTTTCCACCACATTTCCTTAAGTGTACTTAACTTCTGCTGTTTAATCACAGTCACCGATTCATATGTTATGTAAAAGACTAGTAGACCATAATTATTCATCAAGCCCTTTCCCAATGACATTAAGGTCAACTTCTAGTCTATCTTTCAGCCATAGGATGCTAATAAAGTGCCGAAATTACCAATTTAACACGCTTCTACCACCCCGTAAAGATTTCTCTTTTACCAACAACCGAGATGTGTCATAGATATACAAAATTAACAGACCGTGAACATAGATCTTAGCAAAAACAGAGGCGCAGCTGTCTACTACAGGCGCGAATATGTCTTCTAGAACTGTCATCAAATGAAAAAATAATAAAAAAAGACGATTATAATCTTGCGCAAGCGCATGCCGACGTTTAGAAGCGCGTTTTTATACGCGCAGATGTGCGCGTGCGCGAATCACCTGCCCCACGTGGCCAAAGATAATGGCGACGACAATGGCGGCTATATTTCCCATTGTTGGGCATCCCTGGCTTTGATTTGAAGGACAGTCCCTTTGGGAAGGTTAGGACGATGGGACACCTGTCCTGTCCCAAGATTGGTCATCATTAATATGTGCCAAAATGACGGTTAGAATTTTCTTGGAACGAATGACGGTTAATTTCGTCAACATTGATTTACCATTTAAAAAAAAGTTTATGTATTAACAAATTATATATTATTCCATCTCTTAAAATTAAATGTTCTTTACATGAGCCAAATAAGTCAGTTGTGTAAAGCTGAGATTGTCAAAATTTGAACAAAAATTTACATTGAATATACTTATTTTTTTAAAACGACGGGATTTTTATTGTCGCGGGGATGTTAACAACCTACATTTCACACACACAAAGCGCACACTGAATCAGAAAAAATATTTGCGGATCACACTAAGATTTGTCCCGTGTCCCCATACGGGACAAATCGAACCCACAACACCAGCGTAGTTGAAAGCGACAAGGCGGCTACTTTAACCGCTACAACCGTGCACCCAATCACAATCAAAATCGATCGTAATAAATTGTTAGCCAGGATTCGCAGATGTTCGCAATTTGTGTCCACATTTAAATATTTTTGCTCGCCTTTCTGTGTAGCAAATAACCTTATTTGTGTTAAAAATAGGTTTACGTCGTTACCGGGTGTGAATTGAATCGACGATTGCAATTGATACCTTAGTGAGCTACGTTCACTTTCAAGTATAGTATATAATTAATATCATAATATTATTCCACTAATGTAAAGTTATTTATAACTCTTATAAGCCTGTCTCTAGTTTTATTTATTACTAGCTTCTGTCCGCGGCTCCAGCTCCGTGGTATGTCGATAAATAGTTGCATATATCCTTTTTCAGTATTTGAACTATCTCCATACCAATTTTGATCAAGATCGGTTCAGTAGTGTAGCCGTAAAAGCGTCACAGTCAGACAGAGTTATTTTTGAATTAATAATAATATGATTAAGGGTAGAAAGCAAAATAAATAATCAGCGTAATCTAACTTTAACTAGCTGACCCGGCGAACTTCGTACCGCCTTAGCGTAAATTTGATGCACTACTTTATTTTGTATAGCTGACCTATCTCATGTATGCGTACCTATTCAATTTGAACTGGAATCTACAATATCCCCCATATAAAAATGTTTTTTTTTTTTTTTTTTTTTTTTTTTTTTTTAAATTTTTCTTTGCCGTAACAACCTTGTACAGAGTATTAGAAAACTACAAAAAAAAATATCAGCCAAATCGGTCAAGCCGTTTTCATGCCAAGTCGTGACAACGGAAAACGGGTTTCATTTTTATATATATAGATATAGATATATAACAACACTGTATTTAATATTATTAAAACCGACGTGAGGTGAAGACATTATTATTGAGAATACGGCTAATAATAGCACATATGTGCTAGACGTCGCGCGGAGGTGACGACACGCGAATAACAGCCCAGTTGATGAATCTACGTACTAGATTCGAAACTAGTCGGCATATCCCGGCTAAAGTAACGTGAGTAACCCGTATTCTCAATAATAACACTGTATTTAAATACTGAATATAATTTTGCAGCTATTTTCACGAACTAGTAACATCGTCTAAAGTTAATCGTCGTCAAACCTCTATTTTTACGAACGACCTAAACTCCATTAAAATCTTTCTTCTAATCTTTTTATGGTTTACCTATCAAAGGCAACCGACCACCCCCTCATACTTACTACTAAGACTCCTTGCACAAAACTGTTCAGAACCAGTAATTCCCAAAACCCATTCATAGATCACGAACAAACACAAAGACATTGCATTACCTGACGTTAAAGTGGACCGGGAGATGTTTTAATGATTTACAGGACACAAACTATCAAAACATTTTGAACCTTATGTCTTTCTAAATAGAGCTGCAACTTTTGGGTGTTTTTTGTGTTCATGTCACCAAAGCCCCGCTGGTCTTATCGTGAATTGCTTTACAATTGTCAGCGTCCGATGGCGGCCGTATATCAAGTATTTTTACGATTCGTCGTAATTCATTAGTATTGTCCGTCAGGCTCTCTGCAAAGACAAATTAACTTTAGTAGTAAGTGACGGTTTATAGACATGGTTTATGCGTGGAAAATAGGCTTATATTGGATTTGAATACTTGGATCCTTTTTTTTTGTTGTTACTACCACCCTGCAAGACATGTAACATATAATCATGTTTTGAAACATAAAAAAATACGATATTACATATATATGCTGGGTGTGCTTGGACCATTGGATAGTGTAATTGCTTCTGGCGTTCTATCTAATGTAAAAAATCCAAATTATATTATAATTATTATTATTATATATGTATATTATTTTCACCTCAGCAGCTTGAAAAGACGTTTTATGCTGTATGAAAACAGTAAACTAAACTAGATGTAGCTTCGAGTCATTTCAGTGAGCCAAACTCGATTTTGCTTTGAGTTTTGTTCTCGCTCGAAGCTAAGTTGAGTTTTGCTCACAGCACACTTAATATTTCTTTTTTATTTCACAACTTTCACATCATCACTAATCTAGTCACGTCATCTAGTCCCAAACTAAGCAGAACTTATTCGATAGGTACTATTTCGAGCTACTGAGGTGAAAAGTTGCATGTGCGACACGAGATCAAAGTTATTTACATCCCCTGCTTTTCAGTCCCCCACTACTCGCTTAACTTTCACTTATTCGGGACTCAAAATAAGCAATCGAAGAAAATTCGAACTTTGCTCTTGTGGCCCAAATAATTATTGACATTCTAGATATATAGGTGTATTGTAGCTCATCGAATTACCTAATTATTTCAAGCCTTGCCATCAGCTGTTTGTTTTTTTTGCCGATTGTAATATTAATTGTTGTCCTTAAATAATTCAAGTTTGTTTATTTGCCTTGATTTTTTGTTGTTTTCTCTATAGTTTTTAAAGATATTAAAGTTGCTTACTTGGCCAGTTCAATACATTGTGCTTGTAATTGAATGGTCAGAATAATTTGTATCTGATTCACTACTGGTATATTTTAATGGTAGTGTTTGTATCATGACAGGCAAGTTCTAATTCGATCTGATAGCTATTTAAGTTATTATGAAAGATTATACAAATATGGGAAATGATTGGTATATGAGTGCAATTTTATAACCGTACATAAATCGCACATCCCCGCCTACCGCCTACCTGCCATCTCTGGCTATCCGCGAGACTACGCAGAATCAAACAAAGGGCGTCACTTTTTCTGCTAAATCCTTAAAGCGCACTTTTTCGGCGCAAATTCCAAAAGAACACCTGGTCGGAAACGGGCCCAGGGGGTCCTTGATTGATAGAGGTACCGATTTCATTACAATAGGCGAGATTTTCTAGTTTTGGCCCATTCGAAACGGCCGGGCCAGTCCCCGGCGACGAAGCGTCTGTTTGAAACAATCAATGATCGAATTTCGTGAATGGATGAAACAAAAATCCTTTGTGCGTCAAGGCCGATGGGTGGTCACCTTGTCGTAAATTCTGTGTCAATGGGTACACCTTTGGTTTGCTCGGTATGATCTCATTCAAGATGATTTTATGTTAATTGTCTCTTTTTAGTTTGTACAAAATGTACAACTACTCAAGCCCTTTTTTTAAGCAGTCCAGGAGCTATATAATGAAATCAAAGTTAAACTAGCATCCACCCAATATGTATACATCCATACACTACAATCTTTATCTTCACAATCCTCCGCATTGATATTATTAGTGGGTTAGGACTGTATTTTGCTCAAATTAGAGTATATTTAAAGACCGAAATGAAAAAATACTTTGTGCGAAAGATTCTTTATCGAACACGCCATCTAGATTCTTATATTGTGGAATTTTCCCTCTTACTTTACCATCCCTTGCCGTGACCTAAATATCTTCAAAAACTTGAGAATTAGCAGTTACTCTCAAAACAAGCACGCACTTATCAAACAATAGCAATCAAATGCACTTTGTTAACAAGGTGCTAACTCTAGAATTTATGTAAACTGTTCTCGGCTCTTTGCTTATCTGAGATTAAAATCTCTCTCGTGCCTGTAGAGAGGCTGGCAGCAATCACTCCTCAGGGATCCCTGCTTTATTTGCGGCCTTATCACCTCTTTACATATCTGCATATTCATTACGAGATCAATCAAATTATTGTCTTGCTATGTTTATGTAGCAAAGAGTGTTAAGAGATTTGAATGTTAGCTTTCGAGTGGCTTATATAGCTCTAAGGTGACGTCGGGTATATATATATATATTGTAGGTAGACTCAACATTAAGAATTATTCCGAATGAAATACGTGTAACTTGTTATCTATTTCGTAAAATTTTCAGGTACTTAGTTCCTAAAGTACTAGAAATACTAGAGTACAATTAAAAAGATTACAGTTACTACTCTGAATATAGTAATATAGTTGCAAATTTTGTACAGCTAAAAGTCTCGAAAATTTTAAGTTATTATTTTACTTCGCTTTAGCCATTTGCTTTACCCGAGTAGTAGCGCAATACGCTGAAACGTTACTGAAGTAATAAATCACAATCTCTTGAAGAAACCTTTTCAAAAAGGAAATACCTTAGAACCTAAATTTTCGTAACAACTAACACTTTGTCTCTTTGCATTTAATATCTAAAAAACTCAAAAGTTGTTCCGTTTTCAAAACAGTGGAAAGACTCAAGGAATAATGAAATATCTTCATCCAACCCTTCTAATTAATGGCCATCAGTGTCTGCGGCAGTCGGGGGGTTGACAGTGCTTTCAAGTTTTTTAATATGCTTCCTCACCTCCGTAAAACACTGAGTATAATTGCTTTTTTCTGAGCAAAACTTTGCTTGGTATAAATCAACGTACAATTAAACTTGCGAGTTACAACACTCGACTTGTGAAGAGTCTGAAACTTTGCGGTTACTGCGCTCAATTTTTCGGTATAAGTGTTTGTAGATGATATAAAAATATGATGTCATCACCTAGCTTTTTAGTATTTGATTTAATTGCAGTTAATTCATGAACTGTGCACTGTTTTTATGTTTCTTTTATTTTTTAATGTCCTTGGACAATTGTTTTAAAAAAGTTGAAATAGCCTTCTTGGTACTTTCTGTCCGTTACCCATGTACTAGGCTTGATTTTGTAGTTGCCATTGCACTGGTTACCAAGTCCTCTCTCTTTAAACGTCCTGTTTTTAATGTTGAACACTTTCAAAAAAGTGTGGAAGAAAAAGTATTTATATTCTGAGAATTATGATATTATGCATCCTATACAAGTAATTTCAGACCCTAATCACACGAGAAATACTTTCCAGCTAATTTAAAAGGAAGACTGTGGTACTTCTTCTTTCGCAAAAGTTCTTCCACAAATAAATATGACAAAATAATATCCCAAAAATCAAGGCAATCAAGTGCCCGAAATGGAATTAAAACGATAGGTATATCCAGTGTGGCAATAACTGCTTGTATTGGATCAGCCAGAGATAAAAAACGTAAGACGCGGACAATCCTTTTGGGCTGAAAATTGAATAGTTGGATTACGCGACCTACGGGGTCGTGCCAGGGGTGCCACCAGCGAACATTTTTTGTGATATTTAGCTAATGTTTTTATGAAGTATTTTTTAAATATCATGTTATGTTGTTTACTGACTGGTAGTAAATTAATTTTGCATTAAGGTCGTATCTGTATGATTTAGTGCAAAACGTGTAAATAAATGAGAAATATTGTTTTTAGGATAAAATTCTTAATCTCTCTCTGTATTGTCTGAATCTAAATAGTCATACTTATGTGTCAGTTTTATTAAAAAGCTTAATGTTTTAAGTTAATGCTAATTAATTAAAAATAATTTTGTATATTATTATAAATATTATTTATTGTTTTTTACGGGTGAAGGGAAAAATTGAGACGAAACTTGGTGCTTAATGGCATGTAAGTGTTTATTTGTTGACTAGTTTATTACTTCTTTCTTATACCTGTGTTGTCACAGCATTATAACTAATTATTATTACATATTACATTATTTACCTACTACAGAGGTGTAATAATATCAACATTTATTATGTAATTAAAAAGTTAAATAAAAAAATATTTCCACCAAAAAAAAAAAAAAAGGTAACCCTAGCGATGACTACAGGTTCATATTGTGCGACGCTCGGGCTGATTACGCGGGCATTGTGCGGCGGACATAGGACGCAATTAAGTATTAGACAGACTTTATAGCTGCGGTATCATAGCCGGATTTGTAGGTTGAGAACCTCTGCTTTTAGAGACTGTTTACTGAAGTCCGTTATAATAATAATAGATTCTATATTGCATAAATTAACAATGCAAGCTTATGTGAAACTTTGACTCCTGAGGTATACCTGTGTTTCGGAAGCCAGTCTACTCTCTCAAATTCGATATTCTTGAAAATTAAAATGAAAAAAAAAAAAAGATTATTTCTCACCAATTTCACATTGATATCAGTAGTAGTATAAAACAAATAACTTACTAAAAGGTAAATTATACAATATTATGTGTGGTAGTACTTAGTTAGTTTGGTGGTAAAATTTCAACTGATAAATGGTGACTTTATCTTCTGAACTAGGTCGTAGCCTGTATCTCAGAAGATAGCGTTCGACGATTCTTAATTGAATAGTATGCAATTTACAGACAATGTGCTACATAATATCTTAAACAAGTTAAGGTATGGTAACATTTAATTTCAAAAATAACTTACTTTTATACTAAGAAACAGTTGAAAAAGATATGGGACCGGCAGGATTTGAACCTGCGACATTACTGCACACCGGGCAGCCGCTTTAGCCATCCAGCTACGGTCGCCTCTTACCAGAATACCTTTACCCATATCTTTTTCAACTGTTTCTTAGTATAATTTGCTAAGCATAGCTAAATGCTATAAAAATAATCAATTTAAAGTTAACTTACTTTTATTAAAATATATTATTTTAGTTAAGTAAAGTTTCGTTACTTCGTTTCGTTACAGAGTGTTTCGGGTATAAGTCGTAGTTAAGTATAAGGCTGACTTGATAGTTGCGGTACAAATTATATACAGGGTGGCCCGTTTATAGTAGTCCAAAGAATTTTCACAGATGTAGGGCCGGCCAATGACTGATTTAAACGCAACATATGTTCCGCGAAAATCAATAGTTTAAAAGTTATGATTTTTTTAAGTTTTTTCGTAAAATCGCCACTTTGAGTCATGTAAACCTCTCTAAAGTGAAAATGATTGGATAAAATCGAATCAAATTTGGTGTGTATATAGCTAAAACATGTAGCTAGCAGGAAATAAGCTATTTTTAAGATTATTCTAAAATAGTAATATAGTTTTATACCTTTTTAAAAGCAGTTTGTAATTTTCATATGTTAAAGTATGATTTTCAAAAAAATCTAGTAAATTAAAAATTTTCTACACGAAATTTTCTAATCGTGGTAAAAACTACCTTAAGATGTGAGGATAGCGTTATTAAAAAAAAAAAGTATCATGCCTATCAAAAGTTCTTCAGAATTGAACATTGTATGGACTAAGTAGTTAAAAAACTATGGGTGTGTATTTTTACCTTATACGTCATTTGAACAAATTAAAGTTTAAAACGAAAAGAAAAACACTAGAGTAGGTTAAAAATAAAGAATTTAATAAAAAAAAAACAAAAAAAATTCAACATGACGCAAAAAAGTTTGTTGGTCCTTATGAACTACCAGCTCGCCTGAATGCTGGAGTTTACTTAAATTTTCTTCAAATTGAGTTGCCCGGCCTTCTAGGCGAAATTTTCACCCATGTACGAGAGGGGATGTGGCTGCAACACGACGGCGCAACCTGTCACTTTGCGGTAAGAGTTAGGGAGCACCTAAACGAAGCATATCCGGAAAGATGGATTGGTCGTGGTGGTACAATTGTTTGGCCCCACGATCACCCGACTTAAACCCCATAGACTTCTTCATATGGGGATATTTTAAGGAGATCGTTTATAGTCGGGAAAGTAGGTCTGAGCCAGAGTTACGACAAAAAATAGAAGTTGCAGTAAGAAAAATAAATGCAAGTGCACAGCCTTTCAATAGGCTTAAATGGAATTTTTTGCGAAGGTGCCGTTTATGCATTGAAAGAGAGGGCAGACAATTTGAAAATTTTTTGTAATGTTTTTTTTTTATTTTTTATGTTTTTTTATTAAATTCTCTTTTTTTATCCTACTTTAGTGTTTTCTTTTGATTATTAAGTTTAATTTGTTCAAATTACGTATAAGGCAAAAATACACACCTTTAGTTTTTTTCTACTTATTGCATACAATGTTCAATTCTGAAGAACTTTCGATAGTCATGATACTTTTTTTTTTATTAACGCTATCCTCACATCTTAAGTTATTTTTTACCACGATTAGAAAATTTCATGTAGAACATTTTTAATTAACTAGATTTTTTTGAAAATAATACTTTAACATATGAAAATTACAAACAGCTTTTAAAAAGGTATAAAACCATATTACCATCTAAGAATAATCTTAAAAATTGCTTATTGCCTGCTAGCTACATGTCTTAGCTACTAACACCCCAAATTTGATTCGATTTTATCCAATCATTTTCACTTTAGAGAGGTTTACATGACTCAAAGTGGCGATTTTACAAAAAAACTTTAAAAAATCATAACTTTTAAACTATTGATTTTCGCGGAACATATGTTGCGTTTAAATCAATCATTGGCCGGCCTTACATCTGTGAAAATTCTTTGGACTACTATAAACGGGCCACCCTGTATATAAATATAACTAGATTTATTATTTAGGTTGAGAACCTCTGCATTTTAGGTTTTTCTGCAGCTCAATTGTTTTGCTTTTAGGGATTGACGAGTCAATTATTTTATGCATTAGAAAATATATAGACGAGGGGCATGAGGGTGAAATGGGATGACATTAAAGTATAGGTATAAGACAGAACGAAAACTGCATTATGACGGCATTGAGGTCGAACGCTTGCTTGGCTGTTTTCCATAAAAAAGTGTTATGGGTTTTATTTTAACATTTTTAAGTTTAGGTATATCTATTATTGTAGACAAATCATATATAAAACACAAAAATACCTGTTTGTTGGCACCCACTTTACCTAAATTATTATTTAAATTGTTCAGTTTGTATATAACTCAATTAATGTTTATAACTATTTTGACAAAGAGGCCACGAACAGACATGCAATTTTAGTGTTACAGATATGATTTGTCTACCAAAATAGAAAATATTTTAATAATATTAAAGTTGAACTCATATTATGTTCTAGTATGAAAACAGGCGCTCGGGCGTCTGTCTCCTTAAGTCGCTCAAATTACAAAAGAAAACAAGTGTTTTAGAAAAAGTCAAACTGTAACTATTGATCACATTTTAAAAACTAGTTTTCCAAGTACCATATTAATGTTCGAACAAAGTTGTTTAACACTCTGGTTAAACTTCATAACCAATTTTCAAAACTAAATTCTTGAATGCAAAACGCATCAAATGGTACAAAACAATGCACTTTCCAACTTTGACACATGACCAGCAATAAGGCACACCTCCCACTGACAACTAAACAAACTACCAAGTGCTGCATTGCACGCCACTTAAGTGGTAAATTTGAGGAGCTGTGATCTGAGCGTGGACGTGAAGTGGTCTGCTAACGAACACGCGTGTCAAAGCGAAACACTTCATTAGGTGAGGCCTCGCAGGCCCCCGACGCCGCAGTAGAGGCGCGCCAAGCCTCGACGCTCCTTGCGACCAAGTAGGGTTACCATAATTTGATGAATTTTTGACCCTTCTTTTTAAGGGCAAAAGGAATACGGTGAGTGTACTTACTTCGCGTGCCAATGGTTGGCTCGGAGCGTCGACTTACTCATCCCCATAACGAAGTATCTAGTAATATTAAAATTATTGGAAACCCTCAAGAAATAAATACGACAGACAAAGAAATGTTGAATTACTTCTGGATTTAGGTAAAAATCAAATACATAATACCAAAATAATATCTGTCATTTTTGGATATAGATGAACCTCATTTGTTGAAAGGTTATTGAAAACAAACAGATAAAAATTATAACTAAACGAAAGGAGTGTTTATTATTATCACAATCGGTATCTATGTTTTATTATTATGATAAATAACATATTGTGCATTCAATCATTATTTTTGCATTAACGGTATTGCCACATTTCAATTAAACATTACACGTTAATTGACACTTAAAACATCATCATTTCAATGTAGGTACTTTAGTGCGTAATTATTGGTCATAATATCACCTACATTTATTTTGATATCCCGAAAATATTGCTAATTGATATTCATTCAGATTATATAACTTGTTTCATTGAAATTAAAACACCACTTATTTCAATTTATAGCCACACTGAGTTGGGCATATCGTAACATCATGCTAAAGCTATGATAGAACAACATAAACATTAAAAAATGTCATCTATGCCGAAATTCGACTACGGCAGCCAATCTTAACAAAAATTAGCAAAGATCAAACACTATGTATTCGTAGATTCGTATGCTGCCGGACCCGAAATTTCTCAACTCTTTTTGTGCCAGCCGAAGCTAGACGAACCATTACTTGGTTTTAGCGCCATCTATGCGATGTAATAAGTTACTTATTCACATAATCGCATACAGTACGTTTGAATTAAGATCAACACATTACTGTCGAGAGATGACGCATTTTTATCAATACATACTTGTAATATTTAAAGCAAATTTTAGCTTTGCTATGCCTTTTTGTATTTATATAATATTAAAGTTGAGTTGAGTTGTATAATATTTCGAGTCCGGCAGCATACGAATCCATAGCTGAATTGGCAAAGCACTTGGGGCGTATACCCAGGGGGTGCAGGTTCGAGTCCTGCTGGATTCTTAATTTTTTCAACTTTAATATTATATAAATACAAAAAGGCATAGCAAAGCTAAAATTTGCTTCAAATATTACAACTATGTATTCGTTTTTGTTGCTAGGCAGACATACACATATATCGCTAATATTTTCAACACTTTCATCGCTATTTTACAAGGTTTATTATTAGTGAGAGGCAAAAAGTCGCCTTAAAATTGACACTCAATTCACTCATTATTTATAAGAACTATAATTTAAATATCTAAAAAGTATACCAAGAAAAACTGAAACCGCTGAATTCAAGCCCGGAAGTAAGCAATTGCTTCGCTTCCCGCAAGCTGCAGGCGTTTGGAGGTGTCCACAAAAAGCGTGACAGTTGGACTCCCTACTTGCTTCTATTTAGTGGGCGTCTTACCGACTCCGCGCTAATTAGACGCCGCCGACTCTACTCATTAGCGGTGAAATTATGCAGTTTGCTGGAATTCGGGTTAAATGTGAGGTCGAGATGTCGACTGCTACAAAAATGTGGAATATTTCGCGCTGTCTGCGTGGATACTTGACGCAAATCACCGTAGCGTGGCTGTTAACTAAGTTTTGAGTGGTTGGTAATGGAACTGATGAGTGGGATTTTATTAATTAAGTACTGATTCGCACTTAATATTTTAAGTTTGTGCTCATAAATAACGTGTATGGTAATTTCAGTTTATCAGTTTCAGTTTCAGCAGATATTTCGTGGAGCACTTTAAGTTTTAATTAATTCGCTTCGGCTCGCGTTTGATCATGTTCTTACCTAATGGTAAGTGATGATAAGGTGTACACTGGCGAACGCTAACCTATCAAGTACCTATTTACCTACTATAACTACACTATTTGCTTACTAACCCTATTACCCTACCCTTCTTGTACTTAAAAATATTATTTATTGTCGCAGTAACAGAAATAAGGAATAACGCTAAACAAAAACATAACGTAAGTTAACGCTTTATCTCATCAAAAGCAAAAAAAAATCTTATTTAACTAGGATAAGCTACTTGTAATATTTTTAAGCAAATTATATAGCTTTGCGATGCCAGGGGGTGCAGGTTCGAGTCCTGTAGGATTCTTAATTTTCAAACTTTACTATTATATAAGATAAACTAATAACTAGTACGTAGGTAATAATCTACAACAAGATAAATTAAAAATACCTTCATTCGGGATAAGTATGAAGTCAAAGTATCGCCTGGCTCCGTCTGCGTGAACACTTGACGCTGATCATTACAGCGCACTGTCGCTTAATGAAGAGTTGTAACTTCAGCTCGTGTTAATGATTGCAGTTGTTGAATTTCTACGACTCTACGGAATACTCAAATTAAAATGATTTATTTTCGCACTCGAGTATTCGTTCTCTCGAGTAATCATCGATTAAATTAATAAAGGTTAACGATGATATCTTAATAAGCTGTACATGTACCTATACTTTGTAAAAAGATGTAGATAAATTATACTACAGAGGAAGAGTATACCAAAACTATGAACTAATATTGATAACTGTTACGTTTATGTCCCATGCGACCTAAGCATAAAAGGTGAAGTATGGGTGTTGTACACCTCTGCCATTCCCTTCTGGGTAATATTGGCGTGACGTTATGTTGTGTTTAGTAACTAGAATCGTCTCTAGCGTCTTGTTAGATAACATTCCAGTATCCAAACTATCATTTCAAACAGTAAAATCCAATAAGACATTGTACAGTTTTTGGTAACTAGACAAAATATTTTTCTCGAGGCTTTTTCTTTTTTTTAATTTACGCCTACTCATTAGGCATAAATAAAAAAAATGAGCAGCCATATTAACCAAAATCTTTTAATTTTATTTATTATTCTATACGTTTATTTACCTGTAATCTTATTCATGCCAAATTAATTGCCAAGCCATAACAGCGCATCTAATTAATTAGAAATTTAAAAGTCGCAAGAATATAGCTAATTAAAAATGTTGCCAAAAGTGTGTTGTGGAAAAACGAACGATAAAATTCGCCCCTCATTTGGGTAAACGGGCAAAAAACAGGCGAAAACGGGCATATTTGTGAGGGAAACGTCCTCCCGGGCAAATAGCGTTTATCTACAGCAGATTGAATGAAAGAAAAGGAGGCATTATTCTAATTAGGAAAAAATGGTGCCTTTCAGTGTACCTAGGGAGATGCACGGACGGCAACTTGCGGGAAGCTTTGATTAACGTAATGGCGCGCACACGAGTGCTAATTTGAACTTTTACATTGTGAGCTTTTTAATACTTGTTTATAGAACTCCACCCTAGTTTTTGGAGCTATGAATAAAGGATTGCTATTTGATTTTAAAACGGTATAGAAGATTGTGTATGTTGTATAAACGTAGCTGTTTTGTGGATTTTTCATTTGGATAATTTGCATTTTGTTCGTTAATTATGATATGTTTTTGAAAAAGGTTTCCACAATCAGATCATGTATGTTTAACAGGCATAAGATAGTCATAACTCAAAATTGGTGCCAGTGTTGTTCTTTAATTACTAAAAGGTGGTCATGAAAAAAAATAATGTAAAATAATGGAACTCTTTTATACATTCCGTAGGTTTCATCTGCAAGCTGCGACAATTACGTGTCTGGCAGGAGGCAGGTGGCTATTGTTGACGTGCCATACTGCCATCTATCCTCATGGTTAATCAGTAGGATACTCAAGTATAGTGTATTTAAATTCTATGCAAGGTACCAACTAATTATTTTACGGTACACCTCATATTCTCATTATAATGAGAATATGAGGTGCGAATCGGTCGATCACAACCGGATATAAAGACATAAACCCATCTCAATTTATTGGAAAAATCTTCTGCAGAGCGAATGTAAATCGTCGTTAAAAGCTTGTGTAAAGTAACCTATATATTGACACTTAAAAAGTTCTCTTACTGTCAATTCCATACTTGAAACTTATCCTTAACATTTTCGTTTATAAATATACCTAGTTAAGAATTTTCATCAATCATCAAAATCGATATTTTCACTGACCAATTCTAACGCCTTTTACCTACATTTTTTTACATAGCCGTAGTCTATGCATTTGGCCGTAAATAAACAAAATAGGAGAATTCAGGCATTAGCATTTCTCCACCCACGACAACAAAGCCCGACACCGACCAAAAAAGCGCACCATCACACTCCAATCATTTACGAAATATTGACAACAATAAACGGGGACTTTAAAAAATGCCAGTTATTAATATTTGTTTTCTTTGTCCGCACCACGTGTCCCCGCACCTGAACTCTGCCGATGACATCGCCGAAAAAATTGCAAAAAATATCCGTTAGGAAAAAGAGCAGAGGCGCAAACAGACAACAGCCAGTTGAATGATTGCTTCCCTGGAAGAGCGGCAAGTCCATTTTTCACAAGTGCCATTCACGGCTTTCAGTACTGTGTATTTTATATATTTTTATTTATCGAGCCCTTCCCGGCGCGAGCCCAAATTGATATTCGTCGAATGCGAATTTACGGCGTCCAATTCCTCACTGTTTTATTCATTTTAGTGATTTCGCGATGGTAAACACACAGGTAGATGTGTTTAATTTCGAAATGAATGTTTATTGGCGCGGTTCCGTTTCGTTTTCAATGATGTAGTATATTGTAGTATATTCGTGATGCCGAGTGTCCGTGTTTGCACAATGAACGTTGCATTTCGTGTGTATGTTTTTTGTACTTTTTAATTATTTTCGCCGTATTTATTTAATATGCTGATGGGCAATGAAGTTAATGTCTTGTTGTTTATTTAAGACTTTAGGTGTACATGTACATATTAATTCATTGGATCGTGCTATATTATTAATTAATATTATTTCCTCACCTTGTCTTTTTAAGAATGGTGATCACATTGCTTGTTTAAATTTATTTATTTGAAATACATTAGTTGTGTAAGCATCAAACACAGCAATAATATATAGGTATATCCCCATGATCACGCTCCAAACTGAAATTCGATAAAGAATTGTCTTGTTTCTATGTTTATTTTATATATTTGTCTATACTAATACAATTAAGAGGGGTTTGTTTGTACCCTAATAGGTCCTGGAACTAAAAACTGTTCTGGCGATAGTTCAAAACGTAAGGAAGAACACAGGCCACTATTTATCGACGTGTCACGGACAAAAGAAAGCTATAACTATAAAATTAAATACACAAAAAAAAACTTTGCGTAGAACATTTTTATAGAACATCAATTTTATATTACTAAATATTAGATATAACGGCATATTTACCATGTATACTTTTTGTAGCGAGTTATCTTGAAATTTCAGAGATGTTGCAATCTCTTTGTTCACGATAAAACAAGTTGCGTTGCAAAGAGTTTGCAACATCTCTGAAATATCGAAATAGCTCGCTACAACAAATATACATGGTAAATTATCGAGTGCACGGTTGGCGTAGTGGTTAAAGCGGTCGCCTCGCCGATTTCAACTGCGCTGGTGTTGTGGGTTCGATCCCCACACGGGACTAATCTTTGTGTAATTCGCAAATATTTGTTCTGACTCCAGAGTCAGAACATACATTTCACACCCAGGTATTCTTTGTGTGTGGTTAATAACCCCGCGACACAGGAGTTATTCTTAGTGCGGTGGGCGTTTAAAAAAAAAAAAAAAAAATAAACCAAAAAAATGGCCCGTTATATCTAATATTTAGTAAGAAAATAACCATGTTTAGTCTCAAAAAATCAATTTTATAATTTGCTTTCACTATCAGTTACAGGATACAAGCTTTTTACGGCAAAAAGGACGAGACGTATTATCAAGATATAATTCAATAAGCACCTGCTAACCCATGTCCACATTAACGCGACATGCAAATACAAGGGCGGTGACAGACTCGATCGGATCACCCTTACTCATCAGTCATAGCCGCTACAGCCGCTACGGCCTAGAGCCGTCAGCGGCTAAGCGACCGCATTCAAATTGCCATGCGATGACGGTGCTTTTGCGACCCCTGGCTTGTCTGTGGACGAGGCCAATGATTATGAGATGTAGATGGCTGGGAGATGGTGCGTTTTCTGCCTAAAAGCTTCGAAAGATTAACTTTCGAATTTTAAGAAATACTTAATAATCTCAAAAACATACAAATAATGGCTAGACCTTTATTGTAAACATAATAAATACAAATATCGACTTTAATCCGTAGCCATTAGAGAAAGTACATACATAATCTCATTTGCAATTTTTAGACTTGTGATCTTGTGACAGTCGTTTCTAACAAGATAGAAAGTTTGACAACTAATCAAACAAGAAGTCAATTTATGTTAAATTAAAAATCGACCTCAAAGTGATTGGAAAAAGGCTGATATCCATATCAATACGGTCACATGTGAACGCTAACCACTAGACCGCCGGCAGTGGGTCCGTTGCCTTATAAGTCATATGATCTATCTTTAAATTACATCGAAATACAATTTCACCCTCAACCAAAAACAGTTTTGTATTTAAATTGTGTTTGCCTCTGCCAAATCACTGTCCCCTCTGTTCATCTCATACTCATCACATAATTTCGGCCAGCATTACATGTTGGGGACATACTTTTTCCGTCATTAGACATCGCCGGATCACAGGGACATGGCGGTGACGCCAAATCGATTATGAACTGTAGCGAGGGTACTTTATGACTACGTGCCATCTATGAGTTGTCATTGTAACCCTTCGATACAATGTTTCAGGGTTATTAATTTTGACATAATGATTTATTTTCCGTGGTTTTTTAGATTAGTGCTTTTTGATGGACATCTCAGGTAGAAAAGGTATGAGTTCAAATTAAATCATTTATTTCCATGGGCCCCGAGGGGCGCTTGAACACGTTAAAACAAACATAAAAATACAAAAAATTATAAAATTAAAATAAAACTTAACTAATTAAATTATAATACTTATTGCAATAAAATGGTTTGACACCGAAGCTTAGATTGACTTTAATTCAGATTAGAAATTTGAATTAAAATCAATCCAAGTACCATCCGGTGGGTATTGCATCATGAGAAGAGCTGGTGAGAATCTCATGTGCACCATCTTTTCAAATAATTCATACAATATTTGTTGTTTGACAATAGTTCTTTGTGTAAGTTGGAGCAACCAAAACAATATTATGGCTAAAGATGGTTATGGAGAGAAAATAAACTTAAATATTGCAATGGAATTAAATTGATACTTATAAATAAATTAGTCCATAGTAGGTTGCTATATCTTACACTTCAAGCAGAAAAATAAAAGACTAAAAGCAATGTGTGTATTATACTACTATTCAAGAACAGTCAAAGAAAATAATTACATAAATGCTAATAACAAATACAATATATACTCGAAAAAGAAAAGAAAATGTACACACATGTGTTTGGTATCTTAGTTACCGATTTTACTGATAGGATAGCCCATTCACATCGCACAAATTAAGCAGGCATTCCATATTGAAGTGAATGGACTACATCAGCAGTGGCCAATCAATGACGTCACATGAATATCGGTGCGTTGCTTTGTGATGCTAACCGCGTCCGTGTATGCTAATGTTGTTCCGCCCTGAACAAGTCTTGGTGAAACCAGACTTTTCTATTGTCTCGATGAATTTCATTGATTAGATGTATGCTATAGGTACGTGATCCAGTACTGGGCAACCAATGACGTCAAATAAATATCGATGCGTGGCTTTGTGATACTGACCGTGTCCGTGTATGCTAACGTTGTTCCGCCCTAATTAAGTCTTGGCGAGGATTGGACTTTTTTATTGTTTTGATAAATTTAATTGATTTTATAGATGTATACTATGAGACGTGGTCCAGTCCTGGGCAATAAATGACGTGACATAAATATCGGTGCGTTGCTTTGTGATGCTAACCGCGTCCGTGTATGCTAATGTTGTTTCGCCCTGAACAAGTCTTGGTGAGACCAGACTATTCTTCTGTCGCGATAATTAATATGATAAATACACACAATATCTTCGAATCCGAGACCTTTAACTTCGCAGTCCTACGGTCTCTCACTCGGCTATCGCTACATTTCCAGTTTATGATGGTCTATATATTGTCTAAGCTTCCCTTACAATGCGAGACCAGCTTATACTGCAAATGTATCGGCCAATCGGTAGCCGCCTGTATATTTTAGTCGCACGCTCCACACGCCTAACGGCTACAATACCTCTTCCAAACGTCCCTCAAAAACAGATTCCTAATCTCTCTGTTCCAAATCGAAATAACGGGTCGAATACATTACAGGCGTCGGCGAAGCAACAGCCGACATCGGCAATGGTCCGTGAATGAATGCGAATTGCCGCTGCCGCAAACCGACTGGCCGATTGTCGACGACACGACTCATTGCCGATTCAACGGCATGCTCCGTCATTTACTAACGTGCCGTATTTTGGTTGCACCCAATCTGCTTGCACCTTGAAGCAACTCGAATTGCAAATTTGGAGTGACGAGTTTTTGTGGCGCTATTGGTCTAATTTGCTCGCCACGTGTATTTGCGTTTGCTGTGTGTGTGAATTACTGTTAATGTTTAATGTAATAATGTTTTAAGTTTGTTAAGACAGCTACAGATTTAGTTAGAATTGAAAAAGTAAACACTTTTCAAAGAAAATAGAGTAACAGCCAATCTGTGTGTTGTGAAGAACAATGCCATAAGACATCACCCAAATATTTTCAGATGCAAACATTTATATAACACAGCAACTGATTTACGGCGTACCTTGGTAATACGGCAAAAATCAGTTACGCATCCCATCTTTCACTTTATCTAACTAAATATTAACGTGCAAAATTTCCTCGGAAATAAATTAAAAACGCAACAACAAGCTTGTAACGAGCGTGAACAAAGGCTTCTAATAAATCAAATCGGGCAGGTGAGGCGAGTGGTGTTTGTGCATTAAGAAAGCCCGGTTTCCCGGCGGCCTTTCTTGGCCCTTTCTTCGTTTTAAAAAGCAGTCGACGCCCAATATTTTCGCGTAGTCATCGACAACACATAAATATTGGAAATGGGGCGCCCCTTTCTTGTCTTGCGGAATAATTAATGCCGTAGCTTCTTATGTCGCGACTGTTTTGTTGCCAAAAATTATCGCTGCCGTTATACGCTGCGAAATTGGCTCGAAACGGGTTGGAATTTGTTATTAATAATGTTTCATGATATTAAAAACGGTGGCAGGACTGATGGCTGTCGATATTGAATTCTATTTATTGTATAGTAATAAGGATGATATTTCAAAGTGCGTAAGGGCGTTAAAGTTTGTTAACATAGAGTATGTATTTAAGTAGATTTAAGAGTTAAATCAGCTCTAAAACTCATCTGCGGGTGTTGTTTATTGTAACATTGAAAGAAAAGAACACATTGTTTGTTCGAAATATTACAAACTTTAATGGTCTTAAAGCAAATGCACTTATGAATCATGAATACCTTACTTCGATTTAGAGACTCAGAGCTTGGTCGTGTTTTAGCGTATATATTCGCGTATATTTAGCGTATAATTAAATATTCACGGCAAAAAAATCTACGTCACAGTGCAGACTGACTACACTGCATGCATACGCTAAATACATATTTAAGAAGTGTAATATACCCACTATTTAGATATGTAACTCACTTATAAATGACAGGTGAAGTCCAGACACAGACAATCAAGTGACTAAGACTTATTTATTGGCCCACAGTACCTACTCATCGAAGTCATATACAATAAAAAGTCTATAGATATCTTTGATAATCCAGCCCAGAATCTATCTGTATGCCATATTTCATCAAAGTTAGTAGTACTTCCCCCATTATAAAAGTAGAAGGAAAAAAATATCAACTTTAACATTGAGACAAACTTGTAGCAAGCAGTGTGAAACCAACATTAAAATAGTTAGATAGTCGAGCTTGTGATAAAACTAGCCGGAGCTGTTTGTCTGTAGTATTTTATGGTAAATGTTGTTTGGACTTCTGGCAGTTTTCAATATCAGTGTTGTTATACTTGTGTTGTAGGTCTGGTCACCTGATTCGTTAATGAAAAATGTGCCCTTGTGCCTTTATAAAGTTCATGGGCTATTAAGAGTCACTTGTTATTAGATATACCTTAGTATATGGGCATAAAGAAGAACAAAATAAACACTTTCTTAAAAAAAGTTAACTAAGTAAGAAAATAAATCTGATTTGTTCATTCGTCCTTTAAAAGGGGTACATAAAATCCTCGTATTTGACATGACCATTATTTCACCCACAATACAAATGACGAATCAGACGAAGCGGAAGAGCGAAAGCGAAAAACAAGAGCCCAAAAATTTCCTCTTGTTCCGAAAAAAAATTAGCTTATCTCACACACGCAATTTGCGTCGGCAATTTTCGGCGCTTCCTCTCATTACCCGCCGTGATATATTTGCGTGTTTATTACTGCAATTACTTAGAGTAAATCTCACGTCCTTCCTCCGCCCCCCGCGTCCCCCCCGGGAGGGTCGCGCCCTCCGCCGCCATTTTACCCTCCTTCCGGCCGGCCCTGCCCTTTAGTCTTATGTACCTCGTAAGTTTCTTCGCGGACTTGGTAACCGGATTCAAATTCGGGGCGAATTTAGTAGCAATTAATTATAGCGCGAGGAAGTGTTCCCAGTAATACTCGACCCGTGATTTTGTAATTAATATTATTGTGAATAATTTTATGATTTACTACTAATAGGGTGGTCGTTTGTTCTCGCTTGTTTATTGTCTTCGCAGTCAAGTGTAATTACGCGGTGTATGGAAACTGTAGCACCATGTATTTACACCTCGTTACTTTGATGGCGCGCTCGGAACACAATGCATAGAATAATGTAAAATATTATGAAACGGATCAGCGCGTCGGAATTTCAGATGCAGTCACATGATTAAATGTAGCTCTGTTTTAATTTTTATCTGGCGTTTTATCGTAAAAATGTGTCGAAAAAATAGCAACATCACAATATCACGTAACATTTTTAACAATGAACACTGAGTGAACATTGCGAGTGCAATATTAAATTGGCACATAGCGGTATATACGGCAGTCGGGGGTACCGGCGGCAGTCGTCGACTTGCTGTAATTAATTAACGAGCTTAGTTTAAAAGCAGGGCCGTAAGACTTGGCGCGGGTGGGGTTGGCCTCCTCGCGGGGTATTCTTGCCAAGAAAGGGGGGTTGAAGAAATTCGGGGGAAAGTTTATCATATTTAGGCGCAAAATGGCGAATCCAGCGCTCGGATGCCGTCGAGAGATTAATATCTGGCTTTAGCTCCCGCGATGAATTTTGTTGTGAATAATGCCGATGTAACTTGCTTGTTTTAATAGCGAATGTGTTGTTTTTGTTCGGGTCGAGGTTGATTGGAGCAGGTCAGATAGTTTAACACTAGTTTGGTGTTATTGACTATTTTTTATTGTAGTTTGACTACAATGCAGTGTATTGGTACATCCATCTAGATTATAATTATGGAATTAATCGTCATTCGTACCAATATCAAGGCAGCCATGATGGTTTAATGGATAGCGTATACGCCTTTCACCGTGAAGTCTCGGGTTCGATACCCGGGTCGGGCATAGTGTTATTAATGAACTTTCCATCAGGAAATTCATAAAAGCACTATGCACGAGTAAGAGCACGGAGTTGGAATTGTGCCAGGTGGATGGCGTTAGGCTCACCTCCTATCCCATGGGACCTAAACATAACAGATGCAATGTGAGTATTTTACATTTCTGGCACACCCTTATGGATAATATAGGCGTGATGTTATGTGTCGTACCAATATGGTTGTTTTTGCTCACGGCATCAGAATGGTAGAATAATGATGTATAAATAAATAAATAAATTTGGATTTTTTACATTAAATAGAACGCCAGAAGCAATTACACTATCCAATGGTCCCAATGACAAGGCCAAATACACATTCACTCACACAAGCACTCCCAGTCTCAGAACAAATATTTGCGAATCACACAAAGATTTGTCCCATGTGGGGATCGAACCCACAACACCAGTGCAGTGGAGAACGACGAGGCGACCGCTTAAACCACTACACCACACGAGCAGACATATATGCTAAGGCAATGATTTTACGATTGTCGGTGATTCCCGTAGAATTGCTAACAATCATAGCCTTAGGCAATACTTATTACTTCGTAAAACGAATGCATGTATGCCATTTCAGTAGTAAATAAAATATTTTTTTCAAAAATATGATAAATACTTTTTAAATAGTCAACACTGACGCATTTCAATTTATTTATTTATTTATTATTTGGCTCTTCAACAATGAGTACACTCTTACATTAATAAGAGTTAACATTGTGAACTTCATTCAAAGCGTCTCACTACCTATAGAGGAGCACAACATGCACTATAATAAAAGAAATTAGATAAAATTAGAAATTAGACAAAACATTACGCTAATTTAAAAAATCAATGGCTAACTTACATATAAAGTAATATTATCATGACTATGAATAAAGTTGTTAAATAACCAGATACACGTGTAATATAATCCTACCCACCATGTAGCTGAGTTGGCAAGCGTGACAGGTACGCGCTGTCTAGAACGTTACATGTGTCACGGAATGCCTCAGGACAATCGCGAGTATAAGGAGCAGTAGGGTAACTGAAACATAAGTGAGAAATACACGTGCTTGTTTCATCGCTACATGTGTCGAAAAATGCCTGAGGACAATCCTGAATGTAAGCTGCAGTAGAGTAACTATAACGTTAAAAATCTTGGTATATCTTAAGACACATTGGTGAGAAATACACGTGCTTGCTTCAACGTTACATGGGTCGTGGAATGCCTTAGGACAATCGTGAATACAAGGATCAGTGGGGTAACTTTAACTTATAAGAACGTATACACGAGAACGCTTATAATAACATTACATGTGTCGTGGGATGCGATAGGATAGAAAAAAATACTCAGGATATTTTAAGAAATCTTTACTGAACAAAGATTATGAAAAAGGTCGATTATACTTGACGACATGTCTTATGATACATTTATAAATCTAGTAGTAAATTTACTTACGATTTCAAAGATTTGGTATCTTCTATTACACAAATAGTAGTATCAAATACTACTGTACAATAAAAATAAACGTAAAAAATAACCTTACCCATAAAATAAATGTGCACTAAAAGAATATAACTCTCTACATAACAAGTGCGTATATTATCGCCTGTCACAGAACAAACTAGCTAGAAACATATCCCGTTATATTTCAGAATTACATGTTTCAGTTATCACAGCATTACAGCGCTGAATGCAAATGAATTGGCCTTCTGAGTTTTGTTTTAGTTGCCCGCTTGTTGGCCTAGTTCCACCAAAATATGAGAGGAATGCTTTTATTGTCTAAATAGGTTGAAATGCTCCACAAAAATGTTTTTTATGTAAAAATTTCAGCAGCATTTCATATTACAATTCTCTAAATAAAAATGTGTAGAAGTCAAATAATAAAATACAAAAGGAAAACAGAGTGATTTCGTCACGAGTCTACGGCGTAGCGCTACGAAGCTACGTCGTCGTAGCAACGGGAGTCTACGCTTAAAATATGAAATATCTAGAGAAATTACAAGGCATCTGGCCGCGGGCATAAAACCGCGCCTATTCCGTGTTATTTTATTTTGCGCTCTCTTGAACGTAAATCGCGTTAGTATTTTTTTTTATTTTCAAAACGGTTTATGAGTTGTTTGGTTTTGTTTTATTTGAGTTCTCGGAGGTTGAATGTGTTGGAATTTTATTTATTAATCATATTATGTACATACACGGGTTAGCCGAGAATTAATTACGTACGGTTGAATTACTAGGGTGTTTTTTTATGGGAAAAAGGAATTTTCTTTTTTTATGTTATTCTGTGAGTTTAATAAAATTGTATTTTTTTTGTTTTGCAATAGTCTACGTGCCAGTGTCATAGGCGTTTTATGCTCATAATAAAACCTATTTTATAAAAAAAATGTGTAAAGTCGTTATTTATTGAGGTTTTTCGAGACGGTATGTGGTGTTTTAATTAAACTTACGTAAGTTTGTAACATTATTCAAATTATGAAATACGGGTGTTACTCACCTAATGTTGGTCTATTTCGTCGACCGCGGTTTCGCCTATACATATGTAGGAATTTTCAAAAGGGTGCAACACATCGCGCCTGAGTCGCAGCTAGCCAGACGAGACGAGAGCTAGGTCTAAATAATATATAACAGAAAATATAATATATTTCTGTTGCCGAAAATTTATTAAAATTTTGAGTAACAGTTAACAAATGTTATATGAACGAGATAACTTAAAGCTCAGCCACCAGATGTCGCTTGGATGATAAGGCAAAATACAAAATGAGCATATCTGTCTATTGAACTATTTGACAGTAACATAAGATAACATAGCAACACGCCTATGTTTTTTATTTATTTATTTATTTATTTATTTATTTATTTACCACAGCTTAAACTATCATAACAGGAACTTAAACCTAATGCGATAGATAAGAATATATAAAATAATATAATAAATTTAAATTATTATATATATCTAGTACCTACTTAAATATCTAATTAACATTTTACATTTCAACTATCAAAAAATAACATTCATACATTAAAAATTAAACTATTATCAAATCTATAACTTATCATAGCAAAGTATACAATAAGCTGCCCTTGTGAAGTCGTCCAATGAACAGTGAAACAAATCAACCTGTGCGCCCACCGCATTAAGCGTGCGCAGTGCTCGCGATATCGGCGCTTGTTACCCAGAAGGGTATGGCAGTAGTGTACAACACCCACATTTCACCTGTTATGTTTAGGTCCCATGGGATATCGGGCCTATCGCCATCTACCGGCCACAATTCCAAGTCCGTGCCGATAATGTGAATTTCCTATACAAATTAACACTTTGACCTGACCTGACCCGGGAATTGAAACCGAGAACTCTCGGTGAGATTCGCATACGCTAACAACTATACCACCGAGACTGTAAACTTCTCTATTAATAGAGAAGTAGGTACATATAATATTAAAGTTGAAAAATTAAGAATCCAGCAGGACTCGATCCTGCACCCCCTGGGTATACGCCCCAAGTGCTTTGCAAATTCAGCTATGGATTCGTATGCTACGAGACTCGAAATTTCTGAACTCTTTTGTAGCTAGCTTACCTTAGCTAGACTAACCTTACTTTCTTTTAGCGCCATCTATGCGATGTGATAAGTCACTTAGTCACATACAGCAAGACTATTAAGACATACGAGAGATGACGCATTTTTATCAAATACTTGTAATATTTTCTTGTATAGTCTTGTAATATTTTTACAAAAAGGCATAGCAAAGCTAAAATTTGCTTTAAAATATTACAAGTAAGTACATGTTACATGTTTTTGTTGCCATGAAGACTAGAGTACAATGACCCGTATTTGCCACTATTGAGTTAACTTGAAGGTCCCTAATGCTATAGGAAATGACCGCAAGTTCTTACTTCTAAAGCATTCTACACCTCTAACAATTGTTACGGAAGACTTAGTATGTCTTCGCTATGTCTAAATCTATGCTAATATTATAAAGTTAAACATTGTTTGTAAATCACCATCAAAATAAAAAAAATAATTTAGAATCTTACAAATAAAAAAAATATACAGAACAATTATAAAAAAATAAAATAAAGTGCCTTTATGCACAGGTTGCAAATCAGTTTATGTCTCAGACTTGATATGCCATGATGGTGCCTAAAAGGCCACAGCTCAACATATTGTTGCCAGAAAATTAGGCAACGTTGATTTTCAGCTGGCTGGTTGGTTTGCGTGGCTGTTTGTTTGTTTGAACGCGCTAATCACAGAAACTACTGGCCCAATAGGACTTTTTTTCTGGATAACCCATTTAATACGACGACTAATAAAATTAGCAAGGAAATATTTTGCAAACAAATTTTACGTTTTTCGAACAAATAATTGCGATCATTTCGTTCGGAAAATGCGTTTTTATTTCGTAAAAATACTAACCAGTGAAAATTAATACTAACCATGTAAACAACCTGTTTCAATTTATCTCACTATATCGCATACACCCTGTACGTATAAGTTACTATCAGTTATTCTAGTACCTATAGAACATACTCTGCTTGGTTTAGGACTATTTGGCGTTATGTGATATTTATTTATGTATTTACATTCTTGTTATGTATATGAAAAAGTCCTAATATTTATATTATCCTATTAAAATCACACGTGCCAACCCTCGCGAATTTTGACAACAAAATTTCTAACAAACTTTGTCAAAATTATTCATGATTAACACGTCTTTGCTTTTTCTCATCCAAGTCGTTATGAATTGAATATTAATAATC
Organism: Hypena proboscidalis; assembly: GCA_905147285.1. Classification (NCBI taxonomy): domain Eukaryota; kingdom Metazoa; phylum Arthropoda; class Insecta; order Lepidoptera; family Erebidae; genus Hypena; species Hypena proboscidalis. The sequence continues at coordinate 17,528,617 of LR990130.1, read as the reverse complement.
TGTGGAGCGACTTAATGACACGTCATACAACTTCATACAAGTTTTAATGAAAGTCTTACGTCTGCGAAGTTTAAGGAAATTAAGAATTTGGAAATGGATTTTGTGACAACCCTGTTTGTAGAAGGGTTAGATGTTTCACAATCGTCAAGGAAACGTTTCTCAAAGGAAAATATAACACTAAGGAGCAATTTCACCAGTTTTGGAAATGTCTCCGATAGCCTATTCGGAACTTTTTTGACGGCTAGCTAGCAGCACTGTGCATAAAAACATGTTCCACTGTTGGGCATGGGCCCCTTCTCACGATGAGAAGGGTTGGGCCGTAGACTTTTTTGACAGATTAAATGTAAATTTGTTAAGAAATTACTTAGCTTATTAATTAGGCCTTAGAAATTATAATTACAGTTGTGTTCGTGTAATGTTTGAATTGTGTCACTTTTGTATTCAAATATTGTATTATTAACGGTTATCTCTTATTAGATGATTGTGAAACAGGCTTTTAGATTATTACTTATATTATACTTTTTTGTTAGTTGTATTGAAAATACTTTAGTACTCTTATATATACCTATATAGTTATGTCTTTGACAAGAGTTTTTGATGCATATACTATAATACCACTTACCATTATATACGAGCATTCGCTATATAAGTCATATAAAAAAAAAAAACATCTAACCTAATGTTAGGGGGAGAGTGTGTTTAGATTATAAAGTACTCCAAGTTTGAAAAAACGGTTTGTATTTTTACAATGAAGAATGGGAAAATGTAGATGAGAGATGTTTTGGATATCGAGATTTTTTTAAAGTGGTTTACCAAAAATGATTTTGGATATAATATTGGACAGCTACCCTTAAAAAGTTATTATTTCAACATAACCCTGTTTACAAGGATGAAATACATTAATATTAAAATAAGATACGACAAACACTTCATTCAGCCAAAAATTTGGCTCTAGTTTGTCTTAGATTGCTAATATCTTTCTAGGTATTGCGTTTCCGTTGCGTGTCGGACGCACTGTTCGTTCCCCGGACGAGCGTCGGACGGGAGCCGGACGGGCGCCGGACGCGAGCACAGGAAACCTATTACGCCCAAATGAATTCCCCGCCGTTTCCGGGCCACGACAAATCCGCCCGCCGCGCCCGTCGCCCACACCTAAGGGTCCTGCTTAATACCAGGGCTGCAAACTACTAGATCTTATTCTTCTTTATTCAAAAAAGTATCGTCTTCATGCCATAAAAATTGTTTATTGCTTGTAGTAAAATAAGCTTTGATTTGATATCAGCAAAATTGATTCATGACCCGTTAGACAATTAATTTCTTTGAAATTGTCAAAGTCGATAAGGTTGAACAGACTCTAAATTCGCTTGTTCTATACAAGCGAATTTAGACATTAGTGTTTTTAAAAGTCTATACAAAAAAAGTATTAAGGTGGATATTAATCTATTTTGTTCATAGTTCTTAAGTAGATGTCTTTAAATCATAATGTATGCTCAAATGAAGCATGAATGACGTCATTCGTAATTAACTTAAGGTTTTAACTTACAGTAGTCTAGTCATTATAATATTAAAATTGACCACAAGAATGTGATATCTTTTTTAGCACATGTGACGTACAGATGGTTTAATAACGATCAAATTTAAAACGCCATACGATATTTTGCGCAACCTAGAATTTATTATTTTTTCATCAATTCATTTTTATACTATTTTACAACACTGAAGCTAAATTTTGTAGCTAAACAAAGACCATGATATTGAATATGTTTCTACTCAAAATCAATAACAAACTTAAATAATCAAAATAATCAGTTCATACATTTATTTTTCGTGACAACCCTGAAGGGATCGCCTTCGGACTTGACGAAGCGGAATTTTAATGAAATTTCTAGAAATCATCTTTTGTCATCCACATAGTGTTGTGTAGCGGCATCTAAATATTATCTACTTAGAGTATATTTACACCCACTTATCTCTAGGACTAGAATTATCGGGATTCCATTTGTTCTTTTAACGTCCAATACCGTTAACTATATCCGATACCTTAAGAGCGTGTATTCCTTTTCAAAATGTAACTGTCAATTTTTGCAGTTTTTTGGGCATATTTCGTAAAAACTGAATGAAAGTATGATTTTATTCAACTAACTTTTTAGAATGTGGGCTTTAAAAGGTAAATATGACAATTACATTTAATAACTAAAGCATACTTTTCTATTTTATCAGTTGAAAGAGTATTACCTGTTAAGTTGATAAATTACAATATTATGCTGTATTTACGAATGAAATTGTTATATTTACCTTTTAAAACTTGCATTCTAAAAAGTTAGTTGAATAAAATCATACTTTCATTCAGTTTTTACGAAATATTCCCAAAACACTACAAAAATTTACAGTTACATTTTGAAAAGGAATACACGCTCTTAAGGCTTTAGGCTAGGCAGCTTGAGCTTTTTATCGAATTAATAAAAAATATCACCTTCCTATCGAAGACTGAGTCAAACGTATCTATTACACTAACCGTGAAATGGAATTCTCTTTCGATGAAGTTTTGTCTTTGCTTGTGAAATTTATTTCGTTACGTTTAATCTCTCTGCTATTATTAACCAAGGTAACCTTAAGAATTCCATAAAATGCTCGATGCAATGTACAAAGAATTATTTACACAACAAATCAACCCGAAAAAATAAGGCCAAGTTCACATACCTAATTGCCGGACACTCACAAATCAGGAACCGATACCGGTATGATTTACCCACTTCTGTTGCTAAAATATGTCCCATTGAAGTACCAATTCATTTGGTTTTTAATTGATTTACTGACAACGTTTAGGTGTACGGGACGCGGTTGTCATAGCAACCGAGGGGAGGCACCGACATGATATTGATATTATAAATAGGCGCGTCATATTTCGGGATGCGTAGGTATCTGAGGGCGGATATTGTTTATGTTTTAAAGATATATTTGTGCTGTATATGTTTTTGTATTTTTTGTGTTGCCTGGTATTGTTTACCTTAAATATAAATTGTATTGGAAATACGCGGAGGGATTTTTTGGTGTTTCGATCAAAAGTGGTTGATTTTGTGACTTGCTTATGAGCTCATACGAATACCATTTTACAATGAAGGTACATAATCAATCATTTTTCAACTTTGTGATAAAATCAACTAGCAAGAGATGTATAATTATAAATCAACAAAATAAGTCATTACAATATCATATATACTTTCTTCTAAAAGCTGTACAAGTGAAATCTTACGACCAATTACTAATTGATTGTTGAGACTGATCAGTGTCAAAATGTCTACAATTTTTATTCATATTGTCAAAAATGGAATAATAAAATAATCTAGTCGAAATAGTGTCCTATTCATTTTTATTAAAAATCTTTTCAGGATATCTGTTCATTCATTTGATGTCTAACAGATTTATATTTTGTATTTACACGTCCTTTACATGAAATTAATTCCATTTTCGAATCAGGAAAAAACATTTATTGAAGCCAATCACTAAAGGACCACAAAACACTCAATAACAGCCTTCTATTTACAGAAACCAATTTAAGAAATGCAAAATCCGATTTATTCATTTCTGTATTAAAACATCGAAATACAGGCGTTAATAGGAAAACTTCAAATGCAAGAAAACCATTTAGATCGACAGGTGACGTAGAAATAAATAGCTAATACTTATAATCCTGTGAAAACGACAGTTTGTAATTTGTTTTCTATCGGCGAGCGAAAATATCAAATGAGTGGATGTGGATACGGCGCGATTGGATCGAAGCTTTTCATGCGGGCAAATTGGTTTTCTTTTTTGACCGACGCTGCCTCGCTTGACGAGGTGGCGAATTTTGTCGGGTTCCGTGGCCAAATGAAAGTGGTTGTGGCAAAGAAATATTGGTTGGCAAAATGTGGGTGGAAAGCTTGGTTGTGAAAGGTGGTTTGGATTTGTAGTTTCTTTAAACTTTATTTGAATTGAGACTGTTATTAACATTTTGTTAGAACTTTTGACTTTAAACAATTTAATGGTGTTTGTGGCCATGACACATATAAATCAATTTGTTTAGGAAGTTAAAAAAACTTGAAATAATGTTGAACGGAAAAAGTTGGGGTTTAAAATGTCATTTAGTCGAAAAAATAACGAACTATGGGCTAATAAATAGAATAAACAAATAAATGCGTGGCTTAAATTCTTGATGCATCTAATTTTATGTAACGGGATGGAATCTGTGAGCTTACCTACTCGATAAATAACCTCTATATATTTTATTAGGACCTAATGAAAAGCTACGGGTCCCTCTTACAATCCACGCTCACGCTTTCCCATTTCATATTTCCTTTTCACGGCGCTCCATCGTTTTATGGGTCATGCGACTATGTGCAACTATTTTTAATGGCCCCGTGTACAGTTTTCATTTTTGCCAGAGATAAATTGACTCCATGCCGGCGATGGATGGTCATCTTTTCGTAGTTGAAGCGCTCATATTTTCACTCTTGTTCGTTCGTGTTTCAAATTTTCTGTTTCGTGTTTGTGTTTTGTTTTTTGTTAAGTGGTGTTATCAATTTGTTTGTACCGTGGTTTTGATGCGATTTAAAGTTTTGCGGTTATGAATTGTGTTTTACGTGTGAATTTGACTAGGCGTTTTAATAATGTCACGAACATAATTTTCTACTGACTTAAAATTAATTAGGTTTAAGCATATTTAAGCTCTCAATCAACTGTTTGAAAATCTTGCTACGGTTAATATAAAGTTCTAGTAATTGTATTGTACGGAACGTCAGTATTAAATTTAACTTTTCATAACAATGAAACACTCACATATCCAATTTTTATATCATTATGCAGTACCTAGATGCAATTTGCTTGCTCTAGCGCTTCCTTCCGTCTTATTAGTTTAGCGAAGTGATTGGACGAGCCACTCGCACGCTGCACGTGACCAGAATACTACCTTCTACCTCCGTCTACGACCAGCTGCAACTAGAAGTGCACAAATCTCGATTCTAGTATTGATTATCTAGTAAAATTGTACAAAATAATTCCAAAAAGTCCTTTAACTGTAATATTTTTTTTACTCTATCATATTCTAACTTTCAAATCCTTAACTTACTTATATTTGTAACGCTTTCACGCCTTAGCAACTGGAACGATTTTAAATAAGTTTGGTATGGAGGTAGATGGGTCCTTAGGACAGGCTTTTTTCTTCCTTAAGGCAGAATATATTCTACTCTGTGCCCGCAGGTTAAACCGTGGGACGCAGCTAGTAGTTGTGCAAACAATGTAAAACGAAATAATATATCCTGCTTTACATACTGCCTAATTCATTCAACTGACTTGTATGGTGCAATCGTACACTTGTCCTAGCGTCAGCATTTTCACCTCATAGTCGCTAACTGCGTGCCCATAAAAATCATTGATTGATTTTTATAATTAAATTATTAATTTAGTACTAAGTTTTATGTGAAATAAACTACCATTTTTATAGACATTTTTGTGTAACCATTAGCAAGGTATATCCCCGTTATGATCCTTCGAGCCGGATGTAAATTCTACAATTATTTTCAATGGTACAAAATAACCAAATAACTGATGACTCGAAACTTTACTTTAAGACATCGGTAACAATTTACGAAGTACTATCTGGAATCAGAGAAACAAACAACTAGATTCAAATCACGAGCCACTTCTATCTTAAGAACGATAATATCTTGCACCCTCTTATTGCTGTGTCCCGCTGGTTTATGCGACCATTAGGCTGGTCGCTTCCGGCTTCGGATTTGTACCTCGTTTGTACCTTGTCTTGAGAATTCTACCCAGTTATGGCAAATTTCTGTCAGGCATTAATTTACGGTAGTTCTCGGCCTAAGTTTGCGAACGCCCCCCGGTGAAGTTTCTAGACGTTCTTTGCTGGATTTCATATTTATTGAGGTGAGACAGTTGGTTGTTGTTACTGGAAGTAAAGTTCGGGTCTGGATTGAAACTTTCGTTTTGTGTAAGACTTGCCTTTATAGTTGCTATGTTTAAATAGGGTGGATGTGGCACATAGCAACATTTATTTAAACCACAGATTCTTTTCGTGGTTGTATTAGTTTTGAACAGTAATTTTTTTCTTACCTTTCACCGGCTTATTGAGTGATCACAATGCTCAATTTGATCAAAAAAGGTGTTTTTTTTTCGGTATAAATACTATTGGTGGATATGAACATTGACCTTTCTGTGGTTTTTAATCAATGTCGCCATGCCACTTCCACCCTGTATTTGGCCACCAGATAGAGGCTTACACTTTTAACAAGCATAAATACCTACACACATATAATTAAGCCTCGTAAACAAATAATAAGATATTTATTTCAAATATCGATACTTTGATTGCATTAGATAACATCTGACTGATCCAAAGTAATTTTTCACTTGATCAGACATAGGTTCTGTTTTAAAAGATTCATTGTGAAAAATCACTTCAATAATAATTACGTACTCTCTTAATCAATATACCCAGACAAAGGGCTTAAGGAGAGACTCAAGACATTGCAGACCCCGTTGAAAACACACCAAACGACAAAAAGAACCGATTTAAGTTCCCTCAGACAAGGGATGATTCGCTTCACTAAGCAGGGAGTTATTAGCTTAGTATTTCTAAGTTAGGTTGAAGGCAGCGATGTGGATTCATTAATTCACTCTATCAAAATATTTGAGAAAGGGCGGTATCTTGTAATATTGATTTTTTGAAACTACAAGTAATAGGTATCCGCCAATTATAGTGAAGAACCTGTGGGGCCATAACAAGTGCGAGATAGATTTTCACGTTCATGTCATGTTTCTCCAACTAACAATAAGACTAAAACGTGACAAGGTCAAATAACGTACTTGTACAAAATACTTCTAATAATGTATCCGCCAAGAAATTCACAATAGCAGCACAGAGTTGGAATTGTGCCTGGTGGATGGCGATAGTCTCATCCCCTATCCCATGGGACCTAAACATAATAGGTGTAATGTAGGTAATATAGGCTTCATGTTTTGTTATGTTATGTTATAAAAATAATAATGCTGTAAGTTTCTACTAGTCCTTATTATTTCAATATTATTCGAATTCACCACAAGACTAAGGTACCAAAAATGTTCAGACTCAAAGAGACAAAAATAAAATTGCATAAACTTCAGACAAGGGATGTTCCGCCCCACCAGGCAGGGGGTTATTAGCTAAATAAATTTGCTCAAATGCTCACCCAATATGCTCGGTAACTAGATTTAATGGCGATGGAATAGATTCACTCACTCATTCAATTATAAGGAATTTTTAGTGCCCTCCGGAGCGGGATAACTTTGTTTTAGGGGGAGAGGGATAGTTTTCTCACGTAAATCGTATGCTCATTGATTTATTATTGCGTTTGTTGAGTGTATGTTTTCGTTTTTTGAGTTGGATTAATGGATTGCATAATGTTCAAACAGTTATGAGAGAACAGTTATGAAGAGAGTTATATTTCAAGGAGGAAATATTTGAACAGATTTGGTTTTTACTATTTCTTTCTGAGGGATAAAACAATATCAAACATTTGCCTACTAACACTTTATAATTTTGTAACGAGTACGAAATTTTCGTAAATTAATGAATGAATTAATTTATTTAACTTTTAGTACATATAAAAATACAGAGGCAGACTTAATGCCTAGCGACATTTTTTCAGTCATCCTAGTGTGGTGCAGAGAAAAGTAAAGGTAGGTACAATCCAAAAAGGAACTGAAGTATTCAGTGATGATGTAAATATATATATATATGAAAGAAACGAGTACAAATCAATACATAAAATACAACCAAAAGGTACATAGATAATTAAATTTAGTAAATCGTCCATGGTAGTATACGGATTCCTTTCGTATTTTTGCCGAATGATTATGGTCATCGTAATTACGCCAAGATATCGTAAATTACAATTCAACACCAGAATTGAGTCCGATATTGGACTACAATAATACCGGTATTGGAGTTATAAGTATTTAGAATTGAATATTTTACCAAAAAACACGTTTATTTCTAGACTTTATATTATATATTTATTTGATAAGATTGTAAATGCTATAACAATATACAAATCAATATTTAACATCACAAATTTTATTTATATTATTAAAAATTATTTTTTCTTTCACTGTCTTGTTTTATTTTAAGTGGTATAAACCTCATCTTTTGATATTGTTTTCAACAATCGTAATTCGTTTTGTGTGTTAATTAATATTATATCGCGAAGTAAAATATTTTTCTGACGGAGTTTTACATGAATTTTTTTTACACCCAGAACTCCAGAATCATGTGCTGAATCACTGATAAGCGGCATCAGCACTATATAATATACATGTAATATTTTAAAGCAAATTTTAGCTTTGCTATGCCTTTTTGTAATTTATAAAATATTAAAGTTGAAAAATTAAGAATCCAGCAGGACTCGAACCTGCACCCCCTGGGTATACGCCCCAAGTGCTTTGCCAATTCAGCCATGGATTCGTATGCTACCGAACTCGAAATTTCTCAACTCTTTTTGTGCCAGCTTTTAGCTAGACGAACCTTTTGGTTTTAGCGCCATCTATGTGATGTAATAAGTCACTATTCACATACTGTAAGTTTGAATTAAGATCAACACTGTTACAGTCAAGAGATGACGCATTTTTTATTAAATACTTGTAATATTTTAAAGCAAATTTTAGCTTTGCTATGCCTTTTTGTAATTTATAAAATATTAAAGTTGAAAAATTAAGAATCCAGCAGGACTCGAACCTGCACCCCCTGGGTATACGCCCCAAGTGCTTTGCCAATTCAGCCATGGATTCGTATGCTACCGGACTCGAAATTTCTCAACTCTTTTTGTGCCAGCTTTTAGCTAGACGAACCTTTTGGTTTTAGCGCCATCTATGTGATGTAATAAGTCACTATTCACAGGGGGTGCAGGTTCGAGTCCTGCTGGATTCTTAATTTTTCAACTTTAATATTTTATAAATATAATATACACCCTTGCAGCGTCTTAACTACCATTACATTTACATAAACACGGGTACAATAACATATAGGTACAGACTACATCACGCCAAAATATATCCGACATCCAGCCTCCCGACAAATCAACTCGAGCAACCGATTCCGTATTCAAACCGCCCGTCACAAGACAAACCGCGCTACAGAACGCGTCCTAAATGTGACGCGGATTTATGTGACGTCACCGTCCGCCGCCATTAGTGCTGCTAATGCTGCCATTACCGGGCGGGAGGCCTCCCACATCTGCCGCTTGTTTTAGGTAATTTATGGGACAAGGCCCAGCCACCCCGGGCAAGGTGAGTCCACGTGGAGGTAGCTTTGCCACCGCTTACTGGAAGTGATAGGTCGATTTAGCTATCGAAGGAAAGCAGACTTAGAAGTTTATGCTACGAGAATATGAGAAGACTCAAGATTGAATGAGAGTAAGATCTGCTCGATACGATGACAGTCGAGTATGTGGTGTGACGTCACATTCTTATTGAACCCGGCACAAATAGGGTGGCATGTGCCGGATATTAGTATTTGCAATAGTATTCTTAGTTCTTTTTATCCTGAAAAGAACGAAGAAAATATTCATTGTATTAAAGGCGACATTGGAATAACTAATATTCCTTGAGTTAACAACGAATTTCTGTGTGATTTCTTTTAGCTGTCTCGTGCGGTTGCATATTCTGAGCGTAAGGGTTTGGTTTCCCTGCCGGTGAGAGGTGATATTTGGAATTATTACGTTAAAAATTTACATTAGCAGCACGGAATTGTCCTCGAAACTGGTGATAGGCTTAACCTATATCACGCTGGACTTAAATAACTGGTAAAAAGAAATAGATGCCATACTTAGTTTGATTTTAGTCTGATTCTAAACTGTTGGATTAAAATTAATCTAAGCCCCGTTTATACAAATCATTGTAATTAGTGTATTTTTTTGTGTTTTTTTTCTTGCTGTGACCTGATACCCATAACACAAGTTAGATCTTTCCATGGGTATCAGTGTTCATAAACTTTTTGTGCGTCTAGTTTCTGTGTAAATGCTTTTCGTTTGTAAATTAGCTGTAACTTTTGGAAATAAATATATTATTATTATTATTAGTTATAAATAACATTTGTTTTTAATATTTTGACGTGTTCAAGCGCCTTCTGGGGCCTATGAAAATAAATGATTTGAATTTGATGTCAAATTAATACTCTTCTACTATACGCTTTTGAGTAATAAAGGTGTAACTGTATGTTATGCAGGCCGTATCCAGTAAACCATAGACGACGTAGTCAAGATTCTCTTCCGCACATAGGTATGTGTTGCGTGTAGCGAGTGAAATATGGAGCGTCGTACGTGTGAACCTTTTGATATATCTGCGATACCCCGGCACAGTATAAATATGTACAAACAGTACGGAAACTGCCTACAAACGTGCGAAACGGCACGCACACATAAACATGCACACCGACGAGACCCCTAAGCGGCACTCGCTACTGAGAACACCGCGACAACCGCTTAGGCGTCTCGTCGGTGTGCATGTTTATGTGTGCGTGCCGTTTCGCACGTTTGTAGGCAGTTTCCGTACTGTTTGTACATATTTATACTGTGACTACGGTGAGCTCTGATACCTCTGTTTTCTATGATGAACTGAGGGTTCTCAACTGTTCTCATTCAGGTTTAGAAGTTTTCTGTGATACTTGAGCTAGGTAAGCAAGGTTTTTTTATTGCGGCGGGTTTTATGTATACTAACACGCAAGTGCAAAACACAATTATACTGGCGATTTAGGACCATTTTAAATAATTAAAATACAGGGTTTAGGGTTTTCCGGTGATCGCTTAAAATTACGCTATGTATACGCATTGTTGCCGTCAATTGTATTCACTTTGATTTTTTTTCAACTTTGTACATTCGTTTGGCGATGGAATACGTTTTTGTCTTATTTTTTTATATAGACAAACATGACAAAATAGCGAGATAATCTACGTCGCGCGCAAGCGTGCCCGGCAGGTTGGCGAAATCTAACAGCATTTTTTTCTGTTTTTTTTTGTCATCTGCTAACTTTACTTCTAGTAGTTACTTATATAAAGAGATAAGTACACATTTTGTATCATTACGAGATGTTACAACTAGCATTGTTCTATCGAATGCATTTCTTGTGTGTTAATAAAAACAAGCTATCAATAAAATACAAGAATCCTGACACCAAAGACAAAATTTACAAAACCACATTGTAATACAGCCTCTTTAGCCAATACGGCTCGCAATCCAGGCCCGTACTTGGCCATTTTATTTTTCAATTACAATTGTTAACGGCATAATCAGGAGATATCTCACACAATCGCAGTGGGCCCGGCTAATCCAGATTTATAGGAACAGGGCCGGATTAAGGTGGCGTGAATTACACATTTATAGGCCGTAAAGAGTGATCCGGTGGCGTGCAGTACCTGTCTGGTTAGATATAGTTATGATGCTCTCGGGTGCGGCTGTGTACAGGATGTTCTAGATTTTGCATTTTATTGATTTTCATTTAATTATTTAAGATTAAATTAAATGTTTCTTGATTGATAGTGGCTGCTCAACTAAATTAATATATATAATATATAAAATTATTTCTTTTGTTATTCTTTTTTTTTAGTATGCTATTAATTATTAATTATTATTATTAATATGTTGTAGTACGAGTATGTCTACGCCAGTATGCGAGCGCGTGCGGGAAGCTTTACTGCGACGCTGTCAAACCGTAAGGTTTTAACGTTCATTCAATCCATTTTAGACTTTATTGGACTAACGAATCTGCAAGTTTTGAAAGACCCTGTTATATCGTTACTATTTATCATATTGTTACTACTTACCACCAAGCGGACATAATGGAAGTGGAAACTAAAAATAAAAATAATTATACAATTATTTATTTACTAAAGTATTTGCACTTCATATAATATTTAAGTTGAAAAATTTAGGATCTAGCAGAACAAACCAACTGGATTCTTAATTTTTCAACTTTAATATAATATAAAAAAAGGCATAGCAATGCTATAATTTGCTATAAAATATAACAAGTATCAGCACTTTAGTAAAAATTCTATACTTAATTGTTTTTTTTTAACTTTGATTTAGAAAGAAGCATCCTATATACATCCCGGCGTCGGTAGTTAGCAGTGGCGTGCGCGTCTTGTTGCGCACGAGTTATGTCCACTCCCACGCATGCGGGCGCGTGGCGTCTCGCTGCGACCGAACCGAGCCGTGGGTGCGTTTTCTCCATTTAATATATCTCACGTGTAAAGTGGCCATTAATTAAGTGGCAAGCGATTAGATCCCCGCGTAGAGCTGCTGTTTGTATTTACTTTGAATATTAGATTGCATGTCATTTTGACGACGAAGACTTTATTTTTTCATCAATTCTTGATGAGTGTCTAATTAGCCTCTTTGGTTTTGTCAAATTTGGAGACAACTGTTAGTTAACTATCTTAAACTTTATCAAAATTTTTTGAATTTGTTGCTACATACATATGAATAAAAGTCGCCGTATAACAATGGAGATTACTGAAAACTAGATGACTGCCTCGATGGTCTAGTGGTTAGCGTATGTGCTTCTCACCGCGAGGTTTTGGGTTCGATTCCCGGGTCGGGCAAAGTGTTATTTGCAAACTTTTCATCAGGAAATTCACGCGTAGAGCTGCTGTTTGTATACTATATTACTTTGAATATTGGATTGCATGTAATGTTGACGTCGAAAACTTAAATTTTTATCAATTCTTGATAGTGTGTAATTAGCCTGACGGACTTAGCGGACAGATCAAATGTCAAATTTGGAGACAACCAACTTAGTTAACTATCTAAAACTTTATCGATATCTTGTCGTATAATAATGAAGACAACTGAAAACATGATTTCACTGCTACGATGGTGGTATGTGCCTCCTGCCGCCACCGCGAGATCACGGGATCGATTATCAGGCCGGGCAAAGTGTTATATGTGATCTTTCAGCCAGGAAATTCACAATAGCTGTACGGAGTTCGATTAATTTTATTTTTTTATTTTATTTTATTTTTTATTTTATTTATTTGGGTAAACAAACAGTAACACAATACTTATAAATCTATGGTATGCTTACAAATTATTTAACAATTGTCTCACCAACACCATTTACCACAGCATTAATAAGAACAAATTATAAAGTAAGAGTCATGCACGAGTATGAAATATAGAAATTATATAATATTATTTTAGGAGGATGCTAATTCTATTTTTAAATTTACTGGGACGCATTGCCATAATATCGATTGAATTAAAGTTTGTGTTGTAATTATGAACAAGACGGTACATTGGAGAGCGTATACCTGCATTAGTACGACAACCAGTTGTTGCAAATAGTTGACATGGGTTACGGCAATGCGTTCTAGTTGGTATTCTATAACTGATTTTAGTAACCAATGAAGTACAATCGTATCTATTATGACATATGTCGTATAGCAACATTGTTTCTAAGTATTTTCGTCTATTTTCTAAGGTCAACATATTGTATCTCTCTAATAATTGTTCATATCTATGGTAGTTGTGAAAGCATCTGTATTGCATAGCATACATATAAACCTTTTTTGTACAGATTCAAGACTTTCCTTGTATTTAATATAGAAAGGATTCCAGATGGACACTGCATACTCAAGTTGGGATCTAATAAGAGCTTTGTAAAGATGTAGAAAGGTGGATGGTTGCATAAAGTTTTTAGTGTTTCTCATAACGAACCCATACATTTTAAATGCCTTATTTATAATATTATCGATGTGTATATCCAAGTGTAACTTTTGATCTAGTGTGACACCAAGATCTCTAATTGAGTGGACAATATCTAATTGAACATCACATAGGCTATATTTGAATTTAAGTGTGTTAATCTTTTTTGTAAAGGTTATAACTTTACATTTATTAATGCTCGGTGGATGACGATGGGCTCACCCATGGGACCTAAACATAACAGGTGACGTGTGAGTGTTGTACACCTCTGCCACACCCCTCTGGGTACTAAAGATATCACCCAGCTGATGGGTCGCAGTGGATGATGATACTCTGACACCAGATGTTGCTCAGGTTGGTGGCTTGATAATGTATAGAAATGAGCACGCTTATCGATCGAGCACGCTTAGAAGAAGAGAAAAATACGAATAATATCGAGTACCTTCTCTTTTAGGTACTTCTATCTAACGCCCTAGTAAAACCGCACCTTTTGTACTTGATAGAAATTTGGGGTAGTGCCACAAAAACAAATTTATCCAACCTTCAGATAGCCCAAAACAAAATTATTAAAACTCTTTTTCGGTACTCTTATCTGACACCTACAAATAAAATATACAGTGATACCAAAATCATGCACGTTAAACAGTTATATATTTACAATACGTGTCTTTTTATAAGAAAGGTGCTTAATAATAAAATACATACAAACATAACTTTTACGAAACAAAAACAGCTAAGTAAACGCAGCACCCGTCGAGCTAGTTTTCTCGAATTACCTAAAGTTAGAACGAATTATGGTCAAAAATGTTTAACATACCAAGGAGCACAGCTATATAATAGATTACCTTCCATAATAAAAAAACCGGCCAAGTGCGAGTCAGACTCGCGCACCGAGGGTTCCGTACAAACCTGTAGGTATATAAGTAAAAGTTATGGTATTTTTATTGCTAAATGAAATCCATAACATAACAATGTGGAAAGCTGACGGTACCTTGTCAATACATATATGAAAACATTATGTACTAGCTGACCCGTGCCCACTTCGTTGGGCATAATGTTCAAAAATATATATCTTTCATAGTTAAGGCAGCGTTCGTAAGAAACGTTTTCATTCGAATGTTTTTTCGCCGATTCACTTTGCAAAACGGACTACCATGTAAAAGCCTTTTTATTTTTCGGTTTTTTATATGTATAACCTATGACACTCAGCAATAATGTGTCTTTCTATTCGTGAAAGAAGATTCCCGAGATTCCGATTAACGAATTCGGAGTTTCCGATTAACGAATTCCATGAGGACCAAGTCGCAGGATAATTTTAATTGTTCAAAACTTCTCAGCTAACCTAACCTAATTGCAAAAAACTAAATACCTATAACCTAAATTAATATCTACACGAAACAAACTTAATACCTACCTATAACCTAAATTAATATCTACATGAAACTAACTTAATACCTATAACCTAATTTAATATCTAGGTACATGAAACAAACTTAATGCCTATCTATAACCTAAATTAAATGAAAACTATATAAACATAAAAGATTTTTTTTTAATGTACCGAAAATAAAATTAATGAATGTCGAAAGTGTGTTACGAAAAATTCAATTTTGGGGACGTCCGCTGCGTAAAGAGCCGCGCGGGTACCTACCTCTCAGATGTAAAAGGAAGGTCACGCCTCCTTCTTCCGAAGTGAGCACGAACGCGAACCGAAATAAGCCGAAACCATCGCGCGCCGGCTGCCGCGCTGCTGTGGCCTTCACGTATAACGATGAGTTTTTCTCCGATTCTCTTTACAAAACGGACTACCACGTAAAAACCTTTTAATTTTTCGGTTTTTTATATAGCCTATGACACTCAGCGATAATGTGGCTTTCTATTAGTGAAAGAATTTTTAAAATCGGTGCAGTAGATTCCGAGATTACCCCTGACAATTTAACAAACACACAAACTTTACCTCTTTATAATATTAGTATAGATGTTCGGAAAAATCTTCATCTCTTTAAGAAGAGAAGTGATAGACATAATTTTAATACTAGAAATAGGCACAATTTGGATCAATCTCGGTTTAGATTGGCTAAGGTACGAAATTCTTTTATGGGGAATTGTGTAAAATTTTATAATAAAATACCACTGCGGATTCTACTTGTTTCCAAACTCCTCCGAAACGGCTGAACCGATTTGCATGAAATTTTGTGTGCATATCGGGTAGGTCTGAGAATCGGCCAACATCTGTTTTTTTTTTTAATCGCTGAACAACGTTTGCTGGGTCAGCTAGTAAGTTTATGATTATTAAAAAAAATATACTATGTGATGTAACTAAAAATTTAAGATTTTCGGAATTTTTCCTATATGTGTACTTTATAACGTTGCTTCATGCCAAATTTCAAGATTCCAGGTCGTCTGGAAGTATCCTTTAGGTTTTGATTCCCTTGCGAGTAGTTGCGAGTTTCAAAATATGCGGCTTTAATTGCTGTATCTTTTGATTGCGTTGACGTAGAAGTTTGATTTTGTTACAGCTTAAAGATATTATAGACTTGAGTATTTGTTAAGAATTTCAATATAATACCACTACGCGTTCATGAGTAAAGGGGTAATAAGTTTAAAATTATTAAAAATATTTTTATTATATGATGTAACTAAAAATTTATGCTTTTCGCAATTTTTCCTTTATCTGTGTTATAAGACGTTGCTTCGTACCAAATTTCAAGATTCTGAGTTCACGGGAAGTACCCTGTAGGTTTTGATTCCCTTGCGAGTGTCGAAAATTTGCGGCATAAACGGGAGTATCTTTTGATCGCGTGGACTTAGAAGTTTGATTTTTTCACAGCTCCAAGAGACCATAGACTTGAGTATTTGATATGAATTTCAGCTTGATACCTCCACGCGTTCCTGAGAAAAAAGGTCTTGACAGACAGACAGACAGACAGACAGACAGACAGACGGACAACAAAGTGATCCTATAAGGGTTCCGTTTTTACCTTTTGAGGTACGGAACCCTAAAAATGTAAGCTCAATTAACATATTCAAATGCAAACTCGCTGAATACTTAATGGCTGATAACTCTCTTTAGATAAATAAGCTGGGTAAGCATAGTAATATGTTAAAGGAGTTAGTTTAGTTGTTCTGCTAATGTAATATTTTTAAGGCTAAAACGAAAATATGATATTTTTACTTTAAGTTTAATTATGTTCTCATAGAATTGACTTGTAGTCTTATTTGAGAATAAATGTCTTTAAACCTAAATACATTTGGTTTACCTATCCGCTTGTTGTAAGCGTATACATATTGATTATTATGTAAAGAGGTGAATGTGAGTGAATTATTCCGGGAACATAATATAATTGTGTATAAAGCCAATCATGTTCACATAATAATTAATATTCAAATTGTATTGGCAATTGGCAACATAGTATGTCAAATGTTTAATTAAACTTACTTATTGACAGTGAGTAATTTTTTCAAATTTGATGTTTTATCGCTTATACAAATAAAGTCGACGATGTTATATTTTAAGTTAAGTTTCTTGCAATTGGATTGTTTTGAATCTAATAGCGTTAAATCAAATCTTTTTGAAGTGATACATCTTAAAGCTATAAAACGCAAAAAATGAGCAATAAAAACCGAATCACTAAATCATCCAACAATCGTGGATAAAGAATTTAATAAGAGTTTACCCTAAACTATAAATAACGTTGGCAATCTGGTTTGCAAATAAACCGCGATTTAAGAGGGATAAAACGCACTCGGATGTTCAAATGACGGCGCCATTTTGTATGTACAAGGAGCACTTGAGGGGAACGCTAAAACAAAATGTAAATAGGTAAGCGTAATCGGGAGATAATTAGAACTTTATTGCAGCTTCTGTTGAGCTTTGATGCCGATTGGCAAGTTGTCATTAGTGTGACTTAATGAGTGCTTACTGCTAAGTAAGTAAGCTTAATGGCTATCTTGTAAGAGCTGTTTATGCTATCAACATCTAAAGGTCCTAATATTTTACATAAGTTATTTACTCATTGTAATACATTTTACCACTCTAGATGGTTTCAAGATTACCCATATTATCATATTTGCATAACTTCAAGATTATTCCTGCAGTGTATATTATAATCATTTATAAAATTAGGGGATTAAATAAATACATTACAGGTGTTTTTTAAACCGATATTAGAAGTGGGATCATTCTATATCTTGTGCAACATCCGTGGGAGGGCAGCCAAGTAGCTAGTAGATTCTCGAGCATTGAGGAAAAATAAAGGAGCAAAAATGACAAGACGTTATTTGCATCCCGCTAATGGCCGCCACCGCCGTAATGCGGAGGTAGATGAACAAATATTACTTTATCCAGACGAGCACAATTTATTCCAAACTCGCCTTATTCACCATTCCAACGCCAAGTCGGGAGGGAAGTCGAAAAATGGTGGCATTTGGATTTTTAAGTGATTCGCAAATCATTCCGCTTAATCAAATGACCTTATTTGTTTGCGGCTTTTCCTTGTTTTTCCTACTCCGTAATCTACCTCAGCGTTTACTTCTGATTTATAACTCGACGCATATAAAGACATTTTGAAGGCGGCTGTAACAAAATGTCGTAAGGAACACTTCGCCTCTTATCGGCGAGGGGGAGAGAGGTCACGAGAATGGCCTTATCTAAATAGCGTGACCGCGCGATACCCGCTCCTCACCTGCTGACTTTATGCCTTTCCCGGGGAAGTCTGGCGCCGCATACAAACGAGTTCAACCCTCCCGGTGGACCATCCAAATGTCGTAAACTTTTGACGCGCGAACGCATAACGGTTTTACATGAAAAAACGTTGCACTCTACTTGGAATTATACGAAAAATGCAAATTAAAATAACTCTCAAATCCCAACTCAACCGTGTCGGAGCTTAATCCGCGAAGTGACAACGGCATTCTGACGAGGCGCCGGAGCTGGGAATTATTAAAACGAACGCCAACTTTTTCACTAAGCCCGTCGCAAAGCCGTTTCAATTGCGCTGCGCTGAAGATAATTCCGACTGACGTCATCTTTTTTCAAATTCTCGACTCGGCTACGTTCTCTGTGCAGCAATTATAACATTTCCACCGACTGGGAAAACAGAAACACGTGGGAGAGAGCGCGTCGAATCGCACCGTTCGTAATTTAAATTTAGATGGAAATTTAATGATGCATTCACAAAGGGCGCTCGTAAAGTCGGTTGCGAGATATTTTTTACGAGGATCTCGCGAACTATTGCGCGCTTAACGACTCCGAAGCAAGATCGCCCTCCGCTTTAATGAGCGCCCGATAAACGTGTTAACTGCCGCGACCTTATTTTTATGCCGATGTAAATTTGCTGAAAAACGTATTCATTATTGCGATTGCGGGCTAACGGCAACATAATGTCGCATTAAATTTGCAGCGAGGAGTCGTCCTAGAAACTGGTCTAGGTACGTAAATAATAGCTACGGGGACGGAGGCAGGCTAAGGTAGACCTGGCTATGTTTAATATATGAGGGCAGGCGACGCAGCGTTGGTAAACACGGCCCAACCTTCATGTTGCCCACTGTTTGCTCACCGTTCTAGTCTCAAGAGAAAATATGTTTGCTTTGCATACCTAACCATAGCTTGCTCTGAGCCAGAGCGCGCCTGTTTTCCTTGACATGTTTTCTCCGAGGCTCTACAAATAGCCGGCTAAAAACTTTCTAGAATATGCAACATGTTACTGACTTATATTTTTAAGCCGTGAATATTTTTCTGACAATATTTGTGGGCATTTCAGTCGATAAAGGCAATGTTATGTGAGTATATTGTAAATATATAAGATAGTATATGTCTAAGCTATATTTTGCCAAGCTTTTTAAATCAGATTGAAATGATATAATAATTGATGCCTAAAACCTAAATATCAGTTTCCGTGTTTTAATTAAGTACTACGATAGCTACTTATAATAATATGAAGATGACTAAATGTTAAAAAACATTCAGAATGTCTATGTTATTTATCAA
The DNA here is from genome assembly GCA_905147285.1 of Hypena proboscidalis. Taxonomy (NCBI): domain Eukaryota; kingdom Metazoa; phylum Arthropoda; class Insecta; order Lepidoptera; family Erebidae; genus Hypena; species Hypena proboscidalis. The sequence continues at coordinate 17,508,897 of LR990130.1, read as the reverse complement.
AGGCTCCTGTAGTTTTATAATTCGAAGAAAGTTTTCGAATGTTCTCTCAGCTTTTTCACCACATCATTATTCTCAAAATATGCGAGTTAAGCCGCGATCGATATGAAGAATCATAACCGATGTTTGTTGAAGTGCTGAGCTCTAGGCTACTCTCTCAGCTCCACTTAACAATCGAATAAATAATATTCAAGGCGAGGGAACATATTTGAGGGTTGCCAGAGAGGGTAGTTTGACGGCGTAACGAATCGAAAAACCAAATCATCGAGTGGCACCCCTAGTACACCGCTACATGATAGTTTACAATTGAAGATGTTGAGTCGATATTCTGTACGTATTTTTTTGTGTTTTCTTTTCAAACACGATCGTATTATCATCTCTTTTTAAGTGGGATATCACATTTTTTATATAAACTTTAGTTTTGTTGTTTTATTCAAAATTACATTTAATTAAATTTTGTACAGGTAAGAACTTACCTACATTATTATTTTCCTATTATTTTCTCATGGTTACTTGTTATTACATTCGTTGCTGATTGAATCGTTTAATAACCATTAATATATGAAATCAATGCGCTTATTTTCACTTCATTTACATGCCGAAACTTTCATAGTTAAATAGTTTGCACAACTCCATTTCTTTCACTAGCATTAAATCCTTAGGGCTGGCCCTTAGCGGTCTGTCGAGAGTGCTCTACGCAGTTTTTTATATATTTTAATTTTAATTTCATATCGGTGCTAATGGCGGGGCCCCATCGCGCAGCCCTGCGTGCCGAATCGCGAACGCAATGTATTCATAGCGTAATAAAACTTAATGTAGCGAGTGAACTAATATTGTCTTATTCAATATTTAATTTTCAAATATAAATTTGGCCAATTTTTGCGATTCATAAATTTTATTAAAGTGTTTGAGTTGAGGGAATGAGATTTATTGATTCTTTGTTTAAAGGGGTTTCGTGATTACGAGCTGAAGTTTACGATCGCATTGTAGAAATATTGGTTATGGTAATTATTTTGCCGTAGTGTTTTATGTCTTTTCTCTTTGGTAAATAAGTTTTCAAAATAAAACAAATGATTTGAGAACATTTTCCTACTTTGTATGTGTTTGTGTGTGTGTGTGTGTGTGTGTGTGTGTGTGTGTGTGTGTGTGTGTGTCTTTAACCCTTTATCGAATCTATCATGTAGTAGAGGTCATTAACTTGAATGTATCAAACATCTTATTCACTTACGTACAGATATTAATGTAGTCGTCATGTAAACGATGTTAGTCCGATACTGTTTCAAATAACGTTTAAGCCGTCACCCCTCATGTACTGAACAAACAGCGAAGTCAAATCAGCGCCAAGTTAATCCGTTTAGGTGCGCGAACCCACTTGATTAAGTTTAATTTATTTTAAAAATCAGCGCGCGAGCCTCAGGCGGTGGGTCCCTTCGAAATACATTATTCAGTGTTTTAGAATAATTTTCAAATTCGATTACATAGGGCCGACCCTCGGTAAGTGGGTGGGTCGGACGGGCGCACGGCGGCGGGTGTATTTAGCCAACACGGGGGCCCCGCCGCGTGCGATTCTGATTTGAATATGCGCCGCACGTGGCCGCGCGCCCCGGGGACCGCGCCGATCATATTTCAAACGTCACCGGCGATGTCTCACTCAGATACTATCGGCCGATAAACGACGAGATACCGAGCAAGGGTAGAATGAACTATTCTACCCGCGCCGAGCCTCCACCGCCTATTTTTTACCCCGCGATTATCGCCTGCAGTTGACACCTAAATATTACTTTTCGCTCAGCGCACTCGTATAACCCTGTGTTGGCAATACAGGCATTTTGCGGTTAGGCGCCGCAGCTAGCGAAAGCACTTGAAGTTTATTGGCACGACATATTTTGTAGAGAATTTTCCGCGTATTATAATAATCACAGTGTGAGCCGTGATGGAAAACATATTTTTATGGATGGGAAATGCGCGTGTATTTTCGTGCTGCGATCATGAATAATAAAATCTAAGGAAAAGCGTGAAAGAGCTTTAAAGTGGTGCCAATGAATTACGTATTTCTATTTAAACAAAAGTTCTTATGATATAATATAATGGCAAGTACTTATAGTGGCTGGGCGAAAATTATATTACAGTTAGGGTAAGTATAAGTGTACTACTACTGTCAATTTTAAATTAATTTAGTAGATCTAGACAAACAAAATCGATGACAACCCATCCGTGGACCGATCACGATAAACATTGCTACGATAAACCTGAAGATCTGTGCAGTTTTAACTTACCCACGACCGTCTCTTTTCATTTAAAAGTCAGAATGATTAAATTGAAAAAGCAAATATAGAAATGTTCTCATGGAGCGCTGTTAATCGGTGGGAGTGGAAGCGCGTGTCGGCGCGTGCGCAGGCGGTGGCGTGTGGCGTGGCGTGGGCTACGCCACGTGGCTCACCGACACTCCATTACCGCGATACCGATGGGGATGGTACTAATGTGGAAATTGCCAGATGGGACAAATGGTTGGAGTAGTATTTTGCCTACGATGCATGGGTAATTTTTAAAGAATGTCAACCTGACTAAAAATATGTATGGGAGGTAACTTATCTACTTTCTTCCTAGCCCACATTTCTGATCTTGAGGAAAAAGGTATTTGGAGTCTAACATTGAAATTTGATTCTAATTTAAATCATTGGCCTAACAGTTAAAAATAGTAAAAACTATTTTTTGACCAATTATACTCCACATTTCAAAAATATTTGATCTATTAAATTTTGTTGTTAATTTTAACGGCATATGCTAAGTGATACCACATGACACTGAAAAAAAAACGATGTCGTTGAAAATTACTGTTATAGCTATTGTCTCCTTATGCCAACACAGCATTTAATCATGTTTTAAACATAACTTAACATCACGCCTATATTACCCAGAAGGGTGCAGCAGAGTTGTATAAAACCAACACTTCATCGGTCATGTTAAGATCCCATGTGATAAGGTTATCCTATTGCCTATCGCCGTCCACCGAGCACAATCGCAACTCCGTGCTATTATTTGAGAATTTTCTGACGCGAAAATCCCAAAAAACACTTTTGCCTGACTGAGAATCAAATCCTGAATTGGCGGTGAGCTCGGCGGCTCTATCCGCAAGACCAACGAGGCAGTTTAATCATTTATTGAAAGCTTCATTCAACTGGCGCTTCTATATTCTACTCTTTGGCTAGTTTCACAAAAGCATTTACGCGATTGCAATGGCAGACTAGCAAATCGCCGCGTAATCCGCTACTTGTATCGCCAATCGCCAAATCGAGATATGACCGAATTAATTTGGTCGCATGCCGCCATATTGAAAACGAAGACTTAGCGTGACAGATGTAAATGCTAGATTAGAGCAAACCTTTTTGGAATTAAGATTGAAGATAAAGAAATATTGTAAATTGTAGTGTGTAGAAAGGAAATTATATATATATACACACGGCTACCGATCAACCTATACATTTTCAGTATAAGCTGGTCTCGCATTGGATTAAAAGCCTATATAATACGACACCATCTTATACTTTCCAACAAATCAGGCGCCAACAAATTAGGCTTCGAATCTGATCAACGCCCTTATTGCTCAGTATCCAGATATTGATATATTTTACTCCAAACATAAACAATTTCTAAAATCATGTGTCTCTTTTTTAAGTACTTTTAAGTAATATTAAGTCTTCTATTTGTATTAGTTTTTTATTCTATTTTAATTAGTTTTATTGCACGTGTTGGGAAACTGTAAGTGCATTAAACAGTTGTGTAAATAAATAATTATAAATAATACTGGCAATGTATAGGTTGATATGTAGTCGTCTGTACCTTTGGTCCCTTTCTGCTAATTGTAGGGTGTTACGTTAGGCAACTGGAAACATTAGACGTAATTTTAGTTGTTCTACGGCTAATGTTCGAAATCTCCTTCATTTAACCTAAATTCAGGGGTCAGGGGTCAACGTAGCAATTGGTATCAGTACAGGTAATCATGATTTAAGCACGATTCATAAGGTAAGGCTGATAAATATTAGGTAAACTCAGTCGTTTTCAGGAACCTGGACTAATATTGTCTGAAAATGAAACTGCAAAAAAAATCTTAAGTATGCAGTTACTTAAATAAGAACCTAACTTAATTATAAATTAGGGGAGTTTAGGTGTTTAATATTAAATAAAATAAAAAACTTACTTGTTTTTTCACTGATTAGGACCAGCCTAAACAGTCCATGGGGATAAAAAAATATATTTATAAGTACAATTCTTAAATAACCTCTGTTAATCACGGTACGGTAAATTTAAGAAATAATTTAAAAAATAACATATATAACATAGTATAAGGGCGTGTGACAATACCCACATTTTACCTGTTACGTTTTTAGGTCAATGATATAGGGGCTGAGCCTATCGCCATTCACCGAGCACTATTCCAACTCCGTGCTGCTATTGTGAATTCCCTGACGGAAAGTTGATAAAAACACTTTGCTCGACTCGGGAATCGAACCCGAGACCTCGAGGTGAGAGGTGCACCACTAGGCCATTAAGGCAGCTAATAATTCCAAAAATATAAAAGCTAATTCACTTTTACCAGCACATATCCCAAAGACAAAATGTAGTTTTGGTCGACTGCATTTCGATGACGTCCCCTTCGTATAGGATGTGCGACTGAGCGGCGGCCCCATGGCAGAATATGCGTCGCTTCATGCTTTAACAGCCATTTCCTCACAATTATTATTTACTCTTCTTTCTATCTGATGTATTCTTATTGATTTAAATCGTTTTTGTCCGCGATTTAGTCATGTTGTGTAATTTTCTTTCTGAAAACTGTTCTGTTTCTCAGTTTCAGGCTTCTTGATTTTTATCAAAGCATTTTCTAGTGAAACCTTAGTGCGATATTTGTTCTGGCCGGGTTTGTCCTGTACTAATCGAGTCTAGAAAGTCTGGGCGCTATGTCATAAAGACGTAGACACCTATTTTCCTAAATTTGATTTGTCTCGTAGTCTGACTAGAATACGGAGGACGGTTCACGGCTCATTTTGGTGCTCAATAAAAAATACTAGTCAAGACATAGAACTACACAGACCTGGCTCATAATAAGAGCACGATATTGGTTCTAAGTAAGAACAGATATTGCGAAATCTATATAAACAAAACATAATTTGTGAGAGTAAAACAAAATGACTGAAGGCACTCAACATGCCAGAAGAGATTGATTTCAAATTGGGTATTTACGTTACCATAATAAAGAGAAATTCAACCAATAAACGAAAGTAAATTTATTCATTCAATTAAGTTGTTATCGATCAACAAACCAAATGAAGAGACAAATCAAAAATGCAAAGAAATTCAATAACCGTCCACGTTTCTTTGGATTGTCACCCTAATACAGGGACCTCTTTACAATCTTAACTATGCAGCTATAAAACGTTTCATTGTTCTTATGTTAAGGAAATAGGGGTCAGTTTCGTTAAAAAAGTAGTTTCGCGATTGTAGAATAAAAGTCTAGTGCTTACAAATCCCCGAGATTGAGTGCGGGACATAGCGGAGGGTTCGATTATTACTCGAGTTCTCGTTCTCGATACACCACTCGATGCATCGCGGGGAGCAGCATTACACCGAGCATCGAGTGTGTTCAGTGGCTTTTCAATCGATTCGTTGACGGATCAATCGAGTTACTAAAAGTGTTCGAACTTGTTAACAATTCAGCTATTTGCACTTTTATATGGCTTTTACCTTTGCTGTAGTACTAGAACAGCATAAATGTATAAAATCACAGGAAAACATAATAAATACAAGCTACCTTTCTGCTTTACTTTCTTTTTCTTCATATATCATATATAAGAAAGAGATCTTGTAGTCATGGTTTTCTTCTTCACTTACTAAAATGATTAACTAGAAATAAGTAAACATTAAAATACCGATGTAACATAAAACTATCTACTGAAAGGTAACAATAACAGCAATAACAAAAGTAACTTATTGTGTGCCAAACATCAGTCCATTATTATTTAAATAATGAAATACGGGTGTTACTCACGTAAATTTGGTCTATTTAGTTGACCGCGGTTTCACCTATATATTTAGGCATCTTCAAGAGAGTAACACTCGTATTTCATAATTTGAATAATGTTACAATCTCTCGTCAGTTTTAATAAAAAATATCAGTCCAGTAGTTTTTGCGTTAAAAAGTAATAAATATAATAGTCTAGGTACACAAACTCACAATTTTTTGCATTTATAAGGGTCACACCGAAATCGATCGATGTTTGGTGTAATGTAATTGATTACTCTACAATTTTACTTCGCAAAAATAATCGAATAACGTCAACGTGATCCTATAACCTCTCGGTTTAATCTCTCGGTTAAATTACAATAAAAGTTTCCTCGTATCCCCTACTATCACCTCCTCTGTCATATCCCATATGTTGCACAGAATTATTTTATTACGATTTTATTTACTTAAGTCCGTCGAGACGAGTGTTTAAGCCGACGTTTATGATATTCTCCTGTGGTTTGCACGAGGGGTGAACGATGGTGAACGATGGTAAACCATTGTTTTACTCACCCTCGCTTTGTCAAACTGATACACTGAGTTATGGATGTAGGTGTAGTTGATGCGAAATGTCAACGGAGTTTATATTGAGTGATAAAGATGCACGATGTTTCGGGGACGGCTGTCGACTTGGGATTTTAGATTTGCATGAATATATCTTAAGATTTATTAAACTACGTATGTAATTCAATACAGTTTGCTAACAATGTTTACAATTAAGAAATACTTAAGGGTAGACGCTCGAGCTCCGTGTTTTCATACTAAGGTAATATGGGTTTAAATTTAATATTATTAACTTATTATTTATTTTTATTGACAAATCATATTTAGAACACATAAATACATGTTTATTCGTGGCCATTTCTTCTAAATTATTTTAATAATTGAGTTACATACAAACCGAAAATTTTAACAATAATTTTGTAAAATGGGTGCCAACTAATGCATTTTAGTGTTTTACATATGATTTATCTATGATATTATACTTAATAATATTAAAGTTAAACCCATATTAATTTTGTGTGGAAAACAGCCAAGCAATTGTTTCTCCTATATCAATGGCAAACCTGAAGGCCAACGAAGGTAATAAACTCTAAAGCTCTAATCGAATTCTCTAGGCGATTGATTCTGGTGGTAATGATCTTTGGTATTGGTTTGCTGATTTTTTTAATTAAGTATATGGGACCGGCAGGATTTGAATCTGCAACCTCTGCATACCAGGCAGCCGCTTCAACGACTAAGCTACAGTCGCCTCTTGCCAGGACCCTAAATTTCTCAACTACATACCTATATGTAAATAATCACAAAGATGTTGTTATACCAAACGTCAAACTTCTTGGCGCCTCGCTTCTTAGAGGCCCAAAGTCCAGCAATGCGACTTGTATTAGATACAGGGCAATTATTATTATAATATTAGTATATACTCCAGTTATGTCACCAACGAAAGTTTGATAGAAGAAAGCAATATTTGCAATAGTTTCGTTTCTATTTGAGAAAGGAATATTACATGCCAGAGTTCGCGGTCAACTACAAGTTTATCGAGAGCTCGAAGCAATATTTTTAAATCGTTCCCATTGTTGTTTATCAGACAAAACAGATGAAAACAGTCTGAAGTGTAGGCAGGCTGGCTCCAATGATCCGTCGACGATATTATTTTTGTTGCGCCCATCAAATCATGCTGAGTTAAACAGCTCGGCTGGATACTGGATTGATATTGGAAAACATGAAATACGAATTTCGTGATAGGCGGGCTTCATTTTGAATCTTATTTTGCCAGTTCTTGGGTGCTGGCTACACGCTTCTTCTTACTTGCACAAACGGTTGGTGCATACGGTTTGTGCAAATTTTAAATGTATGAAACTTTCATTTGAGCGGTTCGTAGGCAAAACGACGTTATGCACGAACAGTCTGTGCAAGTAAGATTGAGTGTGTAGCCGGTGCCTGTGTGTGTGTTAACTTAGCGGTCATATAAATTGCTGTCACAAAAATTACTAGAGTTTCGACGACGAAAATTTTGATATTGGCTCTTTAACAAAAAAATATATTATTTGAATATTCTCAATATATTTTTATTGCAAAATGTTAGCCGGGTTTAATTTGAGCTACGTTTCAACCCTTCGAGAAAACAATACCAGTTTTCCAAAAACTTCCAACATTGAAATAAGGTATACAGCCGTCAAAGGCAAAACACGGTCGAATAAAACACTCTGATTGACACGGTCATGTATTTGAGTCCTGGGGCCCGGTGGGGCCCTGCGGGGTACAGTGGGGCTCCGCGGGGCTCCTCAAGGGGTTATTGAAAAACTATAGTGCCACCATCCCGCCTTGTTTCACCGCAAGGGGTGAGGGAATGATTGCCATGTCGTTACGTATTCTCGAATTGAACGGTCAAATTTTATTGTAATATTTGGAGAATTTGCGTAGGTGGGACGAGATTGCTGTAAGTCGTGATTGTCTGGCTTCAAAAGGATTCGTACATTTCTGTACACCGCCTGAAGTTGAAACAAGTGGCAACTATGAGTAGCTTTGATACAAGATTACGCTTGTAACAATGCTAAAATTTATTTACCGATTGGTTAAAAACAACACTGTGCAACTAGACCTTTCGATTTTTTTTAGAAGAAATTGTTACACTTTTATTCTTACCCGATTATACCAAAGTAAAGGTTGGGTTACAAACTTACGACTAGTAACTGCTTCGATGGTCTAGTGGTTAGCGTACGCCTCACCGCGAGGTCTTGAGTTCGAATCCCGGGTCGGGCAAAGTGTTATATGTAAACTTCCCTTCAGGAAATTCACGATAGGGAGTTGGAACTGTGCCCGATGGATGGCGATAAGCTCACCCCCAATCCCAGTGTATATAAACATAACAGGTGTAATGTGGGTGTTTTACACCTCTGCCATACCCTTGTGGTTAATATAGGCGTGATGTTAAGTTATGTTTTGATTAAATACTTTGGTGAAATATTTTGTCTATCCTGCGCCTCTAACGTGCCTGATGTGAAATTTCCTGCCTGCCTTTTGAAAACCATTTAGCTTTATATTAAAAATTGTTTATTTAAAATAAAATTGTTTATTTATCCCAACACAATATAAAAATCACACATGAAAAACATAAATAGGTCTACTTAACACATTGCGGCATAATAATTATATTGTGTGAGACTGGTGCCTAAACTAGAATGACATCTGTATTTCAGGACACCAGGTCTCCACTCCTACTCAATTAATTACATTTCTTGTGTAAGTGAAAAAAACAAACAGTTTTAACAAATTAATCTCTTTATGAACATGAGTATCATGTGAGTGTGTTTGTGTATGTATGTGTGTGTGTATGTGTATGTGTGTGTGTGGCTGGGTGTGGGTATGTATGTGATGTTTTTGTGGGTTGAATTGTTATGCACTCATATATCGTTATAGTAACAGTATCGTGTCTAAGTTTCTCGATGCTATACAATACCCACTGTAAGCTTTACTTGATTAACTCGACAAAAAGAGTTGGAACCCTCTGTAGTTGCAGATGAAACCGATAGATAATGGGACTTCGCCGCGGGACGTTAATAGATGAAACCTTATTTGAATATTGTCAAATGACAGGGGCGCAAATTAAATGCCGCCCAGGTAGCTCTGTGTGTGTTATTTTAATTGATTTCCAGATTAATTTCAAAGTTTTTGCATTGATGTGGCTTCATCGATGAAAAAGTTGGCAAAATTGTTCTTAAACGATTTCGAAAACAAAAAAGGAGACTGTTTCATTCTCATACAATGTTGGGACATCCAAGGTACAAACTTAAAGGATATATAATTCGATAGGTAATAATTTGCTCACCTCTGAAAAAGGCAATGCCCAAAAACTGCCAAAATTAACCAAAAACTACAAATAATCAAAATAAATCATAATAAAATTAGAGAAAAAGACTTCACCTTCTTAGAGAGGGAGTTTTCTACTTTTCGTCCCTCAAAACGCAGCGGGCTGAAAAGTAGAAAAAGTTCTACTGTTTGGAACTCGCCCAAAAACACTTACTGTATTAGATATATATTCTCTGTATGCGCTACTGCAATGAGGTACTTTCTACGTAGGTGTAGTTAAAAGCTATTTTACCCATCTGCCAAAGAGGAGTTATGTTTTTAAATATTTTAGATAAGTAAACTTTTTAACTACATCGGTCGTTATGCCTCCACTCACTTGGGCACGACTCTGCTTTTATATTTCGGTCATACGTACAACTCACCATCATAAAAAGTGGAATGCTTGCCAAATGAAGTGGACATAATAATTGAAAGCAAGCTAATGTTCATCGGGACGTGATGGCGTCGAACACATCAGTGGCTCTATGACCGCGCCAATGCACCATTGCACACCCCATCATACATGTAATATACCATACGCCTAAAAGGCTGTTTTATATGCGTTATTTAGGTCTTGTTTTTATGACAAAGTAAACATTTTGGTGATCATATATACTTACAACATGGGGGTTTGTCTTAGTCTGGGTGTTTCTATGTATAATAAGTATGTATTTACAAAAGAAAAGTATATATGTATTAGTATCAGTTATTCTAGTACCCATAGTACAAGCTCTGCTTAGTTTGGGACTAGATGGCGTTGTGTGTGAGTTGTGGAATATTTATATTTATATTTATATTTATTATATCCTTTTCTTATGCAGGTACATACCTACAATGTAAGTTAGGGTACATACTCTCAACAATACCTATTAACTCAAGTCTTAGTCACAGTTCAAACACGTTCCATTAAATTGCGCAAACTGTTAGTGTTAACAGTTCTTTACTTGAACATGCTGGCTACACGCTTAATCTTATTGCGTAGATTGAAATCTGTACAGCTGTTTGTGCAAATTCTGCCTTAATGGTCTAGTGGTTATATGCGGCACTCGCCGATCGAGATCGAGATCTCGGGTTCGATTCCCGGGTCGGGCAGAGTGTTATTTGTGAACTTTCCGTCAGAAAATTTAGCAGCACGGAGTTGAAATTGAGCCCGATGTATGGCAATAGGCTCACACATTATCCCATGGGACCTAAACATAACAGGCGAAATGTAGGTTTTGTACACCTTTGCTACACCCTTCTGTTAGTTATGTTCAGTTGTATGTGCAAATTTTAATCTACGCATATCATCTAAGATAGAACGTGTAGCCGGACCTATAGACCGACATATTACAGCCCCTACAGACCAACTTAGTATTAGTACAAACATATACAAAACTAGGTAAGTCCGTCACTAGCACATATCGAATTACAAACAAAGCTGAACACGTGTGCTTTAAAAGCTCTTTTCAAGTTGTGAATCGTCCAGTTAACGTAAGTCGTTCGTTTTAGAAGTTCACTTAGCGAATGAATGCTGGAACGGGTTGCTGGTTGTGAGTTGTCCTGGCATTCACTACACCCTATATTTTTAATGTTAGGTATTTCTATTCAAATCGACGATGGAAGGAGACGTTCCAAACTTAGTGGAGTAAGGTTGTCGATAAAGATATCGATGATTTAAATGACATTGAATAGTATCGATATTCTGTAAGACATAGAATTTATATCTTTAAATCTTACCACGTGACGGTCAACGGCGACAAAGCAGGCCTAAACGAAGGTGGCGTGACGACTTGGATCCATTTCAGAATAATTGGCCAGATATAGCAAAGGACAGAGACTTGGAAGCCTGGCCAGTTAAAAAAAAGGGTTATGAAGAGCTTGTAAACAATAATTCTGTTTGAGTGTTCAGAATGTTAAGTTAAGTTTTTTGATAGTGCCGCATTTTTAATAACTTTAACTATTTTACTTCCTAACAAACTGACTTGATATTATAAAAAGATTCCCGTGTCTTGTTTACCTAAAACATACGAAGAATGACCAAAAGTCATTAATAAATAAATGACGCACCAAAATTTCTTAAAACAAACTTAGTTTCTGAAACCGTAAAGACTGAATGAACTAAAATAACTATTATTGTTTTTTTTCAAACTTTACAAATGAATTATTTATTTGTTTACTGGTAATAAATACGGTTATGGAAAGACTTACATTAAAACAATTTGAATCCCTAACTGTCAAAATCACCATAAAACCTAGTCTACAAATGCGGAAGCGCCGAAAAACGAATCGTCATTTCGTACGCTGGGTACATCCCTAATCGGCAGGATTCGCCGTCAACCAATTACTCTGAAAGACTCGTATAACATGGAGGCATTTCAATTTGGCTTATTGGCTCATGTGCGCTTGGATTTTGACATCTTTTTCCCTGTCCGCTACTCATTTATTTCCATTTCATCAATCAGCTATTTATTACTTACCGACAAATTACTTACAGCTTATTGTGTACCTTGCTACGGAAGTGATTTTGAATTGCGATGATTTTTATATTTCCCGAGTATTTTCTACCTATATTTGCCAATTCTTGGACAATTCGGATACTTTTTTTAAGAAATGGAAAGATTAGAAAGTTTTTCAATATTTTTTTGTTCAAGACAAATAAAAAAAAACATACGGGTCTTACTGAAGTTGGATCTATAGTTACAGATTAACGTAAAAAAAACTTAGTCTATTCGGTACATTATTAAAGAGACACTGTATTTTTTTTTAACTTTACGTCGCACAGGGTATTGTTATTAATAACAACAAATTTAATTACATCTTTCAATTACAATGATCATCGCAAATCTACAATTCCATTCTTTTAGCTATTCCTTGGCCGTTAAAAAGGCTGTATTTATTGTGAACGGAAAATTGAGTATTTCTTTATCTTTCTAGCCTTTTGATTTGAAAAATGAGTATTTTTCATCTTGATTCCCATATTTTCATTTTTTTAATGATAATATGAATTTCAACTTGATTGTTTTATATTTTTGAATACAGAGATATTATTATTATGACATAAAATTAATCATCGTTGCTATTTTCTATCTACGACTCTTTCAAGAAACCTAAAAATTTCAATATTTTTTTTATATTACTTTTCATATTAAAACTATCCCAAACACTAGCACTAAGGCCGTGCACACACGAACGAGTTGCGTGAAAAATGAGCGGCTCGCCGATAGTGGCGCGCCGCCGCTCACCTAATGAACTAGAACGGCGATAGCGTGACCCCGTGTGCACGCCGCTTTACAGGGATTACTGCGTTAGAAATAAATACTATTAAATGGGTTCGGTATTTTGAGGCCATTTTTGTATGTAGTACAGTAGATGAAAACACGTTAAAAGCCTGTAAATATGGTAAGTACTTCAACAAGTATCAAGCCGGTTACTACGGGTAATAAGCGCAGTAACCAGTTAGTAAGCGGTTTTAGGCTCTTTAACAATGGTCTCCAATTTAATTACATCTTACAATTACAATGATCATCGCAAATCTACAATTCCATTCTTTTAGCTATTCCTTGGCCGTTAAAAAGGCTGTATTTATGTTTACAGCATCTGTTGTGAACGGAAAATTGAGTATTTCTTTATCTTTCTAGCCTTTTGATTTGAAAAATGAGTATTTTTCATCTTGATTCCCATATTTTCATTTTGTTAATGATAATATGATTTTCAACTTGACTGTTTTATATTTTTGAATACTGAGATATTTTTTTTGTAACAACAGGAATCGGTTGCTTCACTTATAAACCTACGGATGAACAATATATTTTCTCCAGTTCATCAATGTTAGCATCTAGTTTCACTGATACATTCATTTGAATCCGTAGTTTTAAACGCTCAACTTATTCGCTCTCCAAATTCGGAACTCCCAACTGGAAACCAATACAAAAAACAATTCAAAGGAAAAAAAATAATTTGAACAAAACGCAACAAGCCCCAAATCTGAGGGTCTGAAGTAATCACAAAACGAATGTCATTGCAAAGATACATTAGTAAGAGTTTTCCTCAACATCTCGGCACTTGATTAGCTCGGCGTAATTATTTTCCCCGGGTTTGCCCGCGGGGATTTGTATAATCCTGATTGGGTACGTATTGCTATTCGATGGAGTGTGTCCGTCCGCACGTGGCCCCGGCATTATCTCACTTTTAGACGATGATCGGGACACCCTATGTCGAAGGAAATTGAATTTTTTTGATAATTGAATATTACAGTAATGTATGTAATAAAAAAATACTTAGGGTGTTTTATTTTAAAATTTGATTGATTTTGATTTGTCAAAACATGATTTTAAACAAAAATAGAGTAGGTAAAGTGCTCCAAATGCGAGAATTGTGTCGTCAACAAAGTGTTGCTTTGATGTCTTGTTTAAAGAAGAGTTATTACTTACGTATTACTATTTATTGATCTTACTTTTAGTCATTCATGATGATACCCTATATCGAAGTAAATTAAATTTATGTCTTTATTTGCTAAATTCATAAGAAACTTAATTATGAAAATTTACAGTTTTTAATAAAAATAACAGATGTCTTAGAGTTGTGGTTTAATTCGATAATTCAGTCGATTTTGATTTGTCAAAACATGACTTAAACCAAATAAAAAGAAAGGAGCTTGGTTTAGCTAACCAAGGATCGCTTAGTACTTCAGGCACAGATGCGATGTTTTGTAATACCATCAGAGCAATAATCTAAAAGTTAAGTACCGTTTTACCCATTTTGTGAATAGTAGCTCTAAAGTTTCGCATAATCCTGACTGGGTACGTATTGCTATTCGATTGAATGTGTCCGCATCACGTGGCCCCGGAATTATCTCACTTTTAGCCAATGATCGTGACACCCTATGTCGAAGTTTATTGAAAAGATAGATTAAATTTTTGACCTGATGATGTAATGCGTATTATTAAAAGATAACGTAGGGTGAGTGGTCTTATTGAATACTACGTTCGTATATTTTATGTTTTCTTATTTCCAATACAAAACTACATAAGCAAATAATGTACTATCTTTTTCAAGAACCAACATAGGTATAGCCTTCTTTTAGCTAGCAATAATATAAACAAATAAGTAAATACCTATACTAGAATAGAAAATTAATGTTATCAGCACGGAGTTGAGATTGTGCCCGGTGGATGGCGATAGGCTCACCCCCTATCGCATAGGACCTAAAAATAACAGGTGAAGTGTGGGTGTTGACACTGCCACACCCTTCTGGGTAATATAGGCAGGATGTTATGTTACGTTGAGACACTTACATTATTATTACTTAATTAACAAAAAAACTCATTCCTTCACATGATATCTTACACCACACTGCCATTTTCCTCACACCAACACGCTAGTACAACTTCATATCACCACTACCTACACAAATTACTTCCAACATTCACTCCAAGCTGTTATAAAAATTACCTAATAATAGGCCTTATTGGTGAAGAAACTAAGTGCTAATTACGGTAAGCAGGCCACGGGCATCGGTGCGAACGGCAAATTCCTATTGTGCCCTTATCGTTGTCCCCCAGTCGCAAGCCCGGACTGCCATCAGCCAACTTTAATTCGCTTTTACTAGGCAAATTTTAATTCGAGCCAGTTTTTATTTTATTGTTTACGTCGCTTTTATTTTTCAATTTATTTGTTTAAGTTTGTTTTGTTTTATTCGCGTAGGTAGTCAACAAGCTGGTTTTAAATTTAATTGTGGGCGAGTCGAGCGCTTGAGAGTATGAGCACTTGAATTGATGAATATTTTTTTAAATATATTACGATAATAATAATATTTCATGCATGAGAAGAAGTCTATTATAACAAATTAAGAATACTTTATGTCTCTATTGGTGCATTTTAGCAGCGGTTCTAGACTATTTCACGCTAATTCTAAAGGTCCGTTAGGATACGTTGCATTGCTGTATACAAACTTCTTAAATTTATGTTAGTTGCATCACAACAATTATTACCCTATTATTGTGAATGAGCTCGAGGGCGGCAACTGGCACATGAGGCATAACACCTTAGTCCTCAGCTGCAGCGACGCATCTATAATCTGCTTTTGTGGATTGTTGATGTCCATGGGCTGTACTCCACTTACCATCAGGTGGACTACACGTTCGTTCTCTGTGGGCGTATAAAAAAAAAATGTTAGGAGTGTTTATTACAGAGCCAATAGTGTTTATTGGATATTATTTCAAGACAGTAAATAAACGTAACAACGCGGCGAGATGTTGTGGGTAACAGATTCTCTGAGTGGTAATCCATCAGACTTGAATCATGTTGTTAGCCATATCTAATTAAACAAGCAAATAAATATAAATTATTCCATTCCTCAAAAACTGTAACAAATTCCATTCACCATACAATCACATCGCTGAATTAACAAGATAAGAGATTTGTTTGATCTAACAACGTACAAGCGAACTTGCGCCTAAAAATTACACAAATAAAAAAATAAAACAAAATAAAATAAATAAATATAAATATCTCACAACTTACACACAACGCCATCTAGTTCCAAACTAAGCAGAGCTTATACTACATATATACTTTTCTTTTGTAAATACATACTTATTATACATAGAGACACCCAGACTAAGACAAACCCCCATGTTCATGCACACAAAGATTTGTCTTAAGCAAAAAACAGGAGTTTCGTTTTAATTCTTTAGAAAAGTTTCTAGTACAAGTTGAGAACAAGAAGTTGACAGAGATTGTGCCGTTTGCTTGTGTGACATTGTCCGTACAGTCCCGACTTAAGTTTTTGAATCGAGTACCAATGGAAGCTGAAGGATATTTTGGTAGTTTATATGCTGAAAGGACTTACTATGAATGTTTGGTGAGTTTTGGTCGAGATGAGAACTTTGACTGTTGATATTGTAAATTTGTAACTTACCTATTAGAATACTGACAAAACTGGCGGGTTTTGACCAAAAAATACTTCGTGGTTTTTTCATAAAACGGAATCGTGGACTCGATGCAACCTATTTCAAAATATGTAACATTTATGTACCTGTCATAGAAACAAACACAGAAGATCATAGGTTTAAAATAGTAAATGCTTTTTGAAATTAATTGCAGCAACAACTATACAGGGTGTAAATAATATTGTGACAGTTTCTTTACATGATTTTGAGATCCTGGGTACAAAAAAGTCATCGTTACTTTAACACATCAGCATATCGTTCTTGAAAAAAATATATTTTTGTCGAAAATTTCATAAATTCTGCCAGATTTTTTTTAGACCCAGGGTCTCAAGATCATGTGCACACGGACGAATACAGCTTATACAAAAAAAAAATACTTGAAAACGTTATATATTTTCAGTATAAGCTGAATTCGCACTGTTCGGAAAGCCGTATACAATGCGAGACTATTTTATACTGCAAATGTATTAGCTTGATGTTTAGCTATACGTACTAAACAGCTTTATCACTATGTCTTTACACCCTTATGTTGGCAGTAGGCAGAGCATTGGTAAAACTATGATTTTTAAGTTTACTCACAGAAGCTTTGTAAGTGTGTGTAGTGATTGCTAAGTATCAATCATCCAGTGATAAGTCGATAACTCGATAGATAGATCTGACCGATAGTAGCGCTTTGGCTTTAAACAAACAATTGTTCACCTTTGTTATTCCTCAGAACGGTTAATTACAAATAATTACAATACTCGGCACTTCCACGGCTTCCACATTGTTACCAAGTTTCGGTAGTGAAGCTGTTTCGACTGTCGACCTAACTCCACTCTGTTACCAAACAATTTTTTATTGTTGTGGTTGTTTTAGAAGAATGGGGTATCTTTGTTATGTTAGGTTTGTTGCTGAGTGTTGTTTGTAGTTGTGACGGTAAGTCTCTGCCTCTATGGTGTCGTGGTTAGCGTATGCGCCTCTCATCGCGAGTTCTCGGGTTCGATTCCCGGGTCGGGCAATGTGTTATTTGTGAACTTCCCGTCAGGCAATTCACAATAACAGCACGGAGTTCGAATCGTGCCCGGTGAATGGCGATAGGCTCACCCCCTATCCCATGAGACCTAAATAACAGGTGAAATGTGGGTGTTGATATCTCTGCCACACCCTTCTGGGTGATATAGGCGGGATGTTATGTTATGTTGAGACGGTAAAATTATGTATGTAATACCATTACAGCTTTCATCAAATTTGGACAGATTCATGAAATATTGTATCTGAAATTTGTTATGCTAAAATCTTCAATCTGCATGGATATCAAACTTAGGTGTTTTTAATATCATCTCTCAAACGAAAACCTCATATATTCAAACCAATATAAATATAAATAAATAAATATCTCACAACTTACACACAACGACATCTAGTCCCAACCTAAGCAGAGCTTGTACTATGGATACTAGAATAACTGATACTAATACACATATTTATTAAACATAGAAATGTATAATATGTACAAAAAATACAGTTTGAACAATCTTCGCGACCTTTTTCCTAACCCTTAAACCTACGAAGCAGGTATTCACAAATCGAATTAAGCAGATATAAATAATTAAATCGAGTGTCCTGTAGCTCTATGGGGTTATAATAAGACAACCCTCCCGACTCCCGTGCTCACTCGAGTAGCACAGAATCGATTTATTTTTACGTCTATTAGCTTTGCCGACATTTTGCTTCCATTATTTTGTTTACTGCGATGGTAAATTAATTTTTATATGCCAGCTTATGAAGCAGGTTAATAGAACTGGGTGGAATGAGGGTTGATTTAAGGGAAAATTAGCTTGTGTGATGTTCGAACAGGTAGTTCGGGGAAAGTATTTTTGAAGGATTGAGTTAGTGCTAAGAGCTCTCACACACTACCGAGTATTTGTAGGACTGATAATCGGGCTCATTGTTATACTATTTCTGAACGATTTTTTGTGGGTCGTGGGATATACAAAAAAATACAATATTTTGGTTTTACTCCCAGTTTTACAAGAAACTATGCAAATATGTAGGCAGGTATTGACTTTTCTATACATACAATTTGACTATTTAAAAGACACCAAAATACTTACCACATTTTTAGGAATTTTTCATTTCCATCAAAAACACAGTGATTTACACGGCTCGCCAAAAATTTTTTTCTCTATTATAACAAAACAGAACATAAAAGGGTGTGGCAGCGGTGTACAACAATCACATTTCACCTTTTATGTTTTGATCCCATGGGATAGTGGGTGAGCCTATCGCCATCCACCGGTCACAATTCCAACTCCGTGCTGCTATTGTAAATTTCTTGACGAAAAAAGCCGAAAATTACACTTTTGCAACCCCATATATCAATGCCAGACCTCGTGGTAAAAGACACATACGACCAAATAAATATATATATTTTTTTTAAACGGGTCCTAGGTAGATCGACTAGGTACTTACAATATCAACTTCCTAAAGCTTTTCGGTTATATATCTGCAAAACTATGGCATTTTATCTGCTGCTGTCCATGAGATGTAAGTTCGAAACCTGACAAAAGTCATCGATATTTTGTCCAAAAAAAATTAGAAATTGGTTTTGGAAATATGTACTTACCTATATATTGAAAGTACAGCTTGCTAATCGTTCCATAAATTAATCAACTTTTAATTGAAAAACGCTAGCAGATATGTCTCCCACATCTTCTGGAAGAGAAATCAAAAGAAATTAATTAATCGTCAACCATCCCCGACCGCTGTAATGTTTTCTCATTAATGGCTCCACTAAGATTATTTCACCATAAGCCCCGACCACATTACTAATCACCGCTTCAAACGGTCGGTGGCGCCCCCTCGCGGCCGTCGAGCACACTATATTATACCCCACACAACCCGCCCCGCCCCGCTAGCCCCAAATTGAAAACATATAGCTTCACACATGAAGACTCCAATCAAAGCCCCGTACAACAAACCAACCAAGATTTATTCAAATTTGGAAATCAGGGTACAACGTTCAACCACAGATAATGAATTGTTAAAACTACACGAACTTTACGCTACAGTAATTAAGATAATTAACGAACCCGATTATGCAAAATTACGTTAAAATATTACAGATATTACAGTAATATTATTTTTGAGTCGCACTGTCGACGGCGCGACAAAAGAGATGCAAAGCGTTTCACGCAACATAATACGCAAACAATGGATCGTCGGTGCAAAGCAGTTTTCTACGAAACGGCACAGTACGTCGTTACGCGTCTCGCTGATTTTGAAAATACGCTGCTTTTAACGCAAGTAAACTTCAGGTAAAAGATATTTTATAGTGCTCAATTTTTATTCGCCGAGTGGAGAGCAAGCTAACTGAATTACACGAACTATTTGCAATCGAAACTACGAAAAAGACTGTTGAATAAAAGCGAACGGGGCGCTCGGAAACATTTTCTTTCGTTTGTTTCCTTTCACATTATCGACGGCAAGGGGATGAGGCGGGACGGCTGGACGTACGGGCCTCGCATTTAAAAGCGATATAAAAAACTTGGGCCTTTATTTCGCAGGATGACCTAAGTGGCCGGCCGGACCGTACAAAAACCCCTCTTGGACTTACCTGTATTTTTCCACTTATTTATCCAACGTTTTTACATTCGCACTGTTTGTTAGTACAGCGCGCTTTGTCTGTTCGGGAAGATCCTGTTTTTTAACGAGTACTTAGGGTCTAATTAAAAGGAAAGCTCCGAACGGACAGTCGAGGCCTTTTGATGCCCACTGTTATTACATTTCGTGTATAAATTTAATTTGGCTGGATGAAGTTGGAGTGGAGCCCATCTTGTTTTTTTGGATGTATTATTGAATATTTTGAAGTGCATGTTCCTTAAGTACCTTTGAGGATAAAAAGAGATTCTTTAGCTTATCGTCGAAAAAAATATCTATGTTTATGCCCCGGCATTTAATGAAAATTAACAATGGGAAACTTTACCTGACTGAGTGCGTGTCCACACATTGTTACAGTGCATTAGTCCTTCGTCAGAGATTTGAAAATATTTAAATTATAATTAGATGCGCTGAGCGATGATGTTCCTAATTCCTAGAACATGTGCAAACTAGCCTGAAGAACATTAAAGTTTCCATAATCAGTCTCAAAAATTACGACGGTCATTATTAAAGGTATTACGACAATATGTTATAATTTGACGAGTAATAAACGCTTGGTCTTGTCGTGGCTCGTAATGAGGGAAACACCATTGCTCTCGGCGTTGCATTAAACTCAAGTTCATCGACAGTAAATGTCAGTACAGAAATGACGTTCTGCGCAAGAGTCGACTCCCGCAAACGCTATTACGAGTTTTATCTCCCTTATGACAGATGGCGCAATAAAAAAATATTTTAAATCAGGAATAACTTCAAATAATGAGAGAGCACGTGTCCTTCGGCATCATTATAGCATCGAGTATTGGACGATTCGGTTCGAGATAGCTCTTTGATTTACTGCCTGACTTTTGAGCGCACTAAATCACTTTTGTATGAAACTTGAGAAAACTATTAGCTATTATTATTGGCGAACTACGAGACCCTTTGTGTGGCCTCTACCCGTCTGCAATAGACTCAAGATGATACTTTTTTATTCGAGAGTTATTATGGTACTGATTTGCGTGAAACATGAATTATAAACTATTTTTGAGTTATAATATATGAGGCAAACATCTTGTATATCGCATTGTCGAATGTGATATCTTCTTTTGGAAACGGAAAAAAGTTCGTGGATGTTAGTACGATTTTTTGTTGTAATATTTATTATATATTTGGTATTGCAAGATTTATAGCGTCAAAGATTTATATTGTGCTGTAAAAGTTAAGTATGGTTACGCTTAAGCATAAAAGGAGAAGTGACGTCAAAGTTAACCGAGTTTTTATATTATATTTCATCTTTCATCAATAAATAATAATATATACGAGATATCAGAACTTCTACTAAAATATTAAAAACTTACAGGATGTATTCAACTTATTTGCATGCGTACTCAAACTGCAAAGAAACTTTATGAAACATACTTAAAATTACATGACAACTTGTAAGAAAATTGTTGTTGTACTCGGATATGTTTAATCGCTAGAATATTGACACCTAGAAGGATAGTCTCCATTCAAGCGCTTTGTCTTAATTGAAGCCAACAATAACAAAATCTGATGTTGTCGACAGTTACAAGTAATGGAGCTATTACCGTAAAAACAGGGAAATTGCATACTTACGTAAAATCTGAACTTGGTAATAAGAATGATCTAATTCTTTTGACGTGTTTTTTTGGTGGATAATTCACAATAAAATATATGTTTATTTTGAAAAAGCAATGCGAAAAATTTCTTGAGCTGTTATTTATTATTTTAATTCAAACAGTATATTTCACATGAGATGTGTTCAAAATAAGCAAATAAGCATTAAAAACTTTGCCTCTTTCTGTCTTAGGGCCGGTTTCTGGAGTAAATGATAAACTCACATTTAGTTATCAATTGTTTCAAATTCAAATTCAAATTCAAATCATTTATTTTCATAGGCTCCAGGAGGCGCTTGAACACGTCAAAACATTACAAAAATGATATAAAATAAATAATAAATAATACTAAATTAAATTGTTTAACACTAATGAGCAGATAAGGGTTGCTGAATACTTTTTGCGGTTGTAACAGTCCATCTCTCTTGTATATTATTTGTCGAACAATTAAAGCGCAATTTACCGTGGTAATAAACAAAAACGGAACAGTTTTTACGTCCCGATGCAACGTTGCTTTTGATCACTAATATAAATCTATTTCGAAAAGTATCTAATCATCATATTATTTTAAATTTCGAATAATATATATTTATTTTGTTATTTTCTCAAATATATTTTATTACATTTTAATGATAACTAATTATAGATAATATACTACGATTATTGGTTTGCGTTTTAAAATTTTTTGCGTGCAATGAAACGCAGATGTTATGTCATTCCTTCCCGCCGTATTTTACTAAATACAAACATAAATGTCAACATTTTGGTATGAATTTAACAAAACGGCTAAAACTTGATTCAAGTGGAACACAGAGATCTGTGTTTGTTTACCCAAAAGTAATATCAGTTTAATAATAAAGTTTCAAGCAAGTCTTGTCCTACATTCAATTGTGTTGCTTGCGTCTGCGTACTTATTTTGCGAACACAAACATCTCGAGTCAAAATTCATTTACTTTTACTAGAAAAGTGAAATGATTAATTACTGTTGTGGGATCTAGTTAAACCATGAAAGTACCCTATTTTTCTATTTATTTGTGTACAGTTTAACCAACACTGTGCAATAATTCTCTGTTAACCCAAAGTGTATGTGATGTTGAAGCTCCTTAAGAAATAAAATCTGTAGTCATTCATAATATGAATTTATTTAGTTCTTAACTTAAAGTTCATCTGCATTTCTCAAAACATGACTAATAGAGAATGCCTATTGGCTTCGAATTTGGTAATATCAATCCTTAAGTCTGGCAACACTTCATAATGTGGCAGGAAATTTAATTCTCATATTTATTTTTTGCAAATTGAAGCAAAATGTCACATGTCAAATGTTATATTGTTAGTTTTATTGTTTTTCTCCGATGCATTGTGGCATTCATTGACTATACAAACCGTAATTAATATTAAATTTTCGAGAGCGTCAAGATATGCTTGCCGAAAAGTCAACTGGTGGACGTTCAGATGTATCGAGCCAAAATGTCCCAACGCAGACCTTACGCGTCATGTGCGTGTACTCGAATTCTATATGTCCTAATTATATATTCAAATCCTATTATAATATTAACGAATATTTCAATGATAAATCAATATAATATATAATAATATAATATTTAACTCAAAATTACATTTAATTTTTATTACTATCTTCTATCCTATAATGTATAGTTTCTAGAGACATGTACACACAAATAAATATTATAATTTATTATCACAACATATCACACCTACACAATTATATATGTTTTGAAAGTATAGAATTGCAAGTTACTATCCATGCTAGTTTAAACAAATATATTTAAATCCATTAGTTTTTAAAATAAATTAAGCGCTCTTCATCCTCTCTCCTACACTTTTGCTGTGCCCGACAGGGTTCATAATTGATTCTAATGTAATTATGTTTACCACCTAACAAAACATTGTTGAATGCAATAAATAATTGAGTATTGAGTAATTCGATGGTTTAAGCACATTTTTAGGCGATATACTATACAGGTAAAGTCGTGGGTGCAACTGAAGGCTCGTTTGACATAAATATCGTAGGCTTATCTAGATACGACCTTAGAATTATGAGTCAAGCAGCTTATCTATTCACTATGTCGCAAACTTGCCAAATTCAGACAAATCTTCACAATCAACATTGTGTATCATAAAAAGTAAAATAAAGCAATAAATATTTACGATTTCGCAAATTAACACATCCACATTCCATACCTATTATGAAACGCTATTGTGTCCGAGTGCCAAAAGCCATCGCCACTTTTTTTATCTTTTCAAAACAATATTTACGACCAGCATTAATTAATGTCAGGTTGGCCAACATTGGATCCAAGTTATCATAGCCAACATTCTAAATTTTTTTGAATGATTGGGACACAGTTGGTTGGAATGCTGGCTGAAAGGTTGGTGCCATACTGTCTGGCAAACCTGTGTGGGGTCTGGTTCTTTGTTTTGTTTTTTAACAACTGAGGCGAAAGGGTCTTTATGTGGAATCATTGATTGATTTAATGTCCCGATGCAGTTTTTATGAAGTGACAACCTTGAAGGTGATGATGACAAACTGTTTAGCAGGTATAGCACATTTTTGGGCAGCTAATTAATATTTTTGCCTTTTTAGTGTTGCCAGAGATTGAGCAGAGATGAGGTAGGATTATTTTATGTGAAGTAAGCTAGGACATTGTGATTGGTTATTCGATTTTCATGATTTTATTATCTAGCTAAATTGGGCTTTATGAGAGATTTTGCGAAAAAGTTTGAGCTGGTCTTTTTCAATCACAATGCTTTAGCTACAGTGTTCAAATTGTGTATTTAGGTATTTTACTACAATAAAGTAATATACTGTCACTCTACCAACAGATTTACATTTAAGTGCGCTTTATTGTTAAAAAAAACATCCGATTCCCACACAGGGCTTATGTCAACAAATAAACAGTGTATTAAGTCTACAACTAACGACAGTATTTAAATGAGCCACCCACAATTCCCGTTCATCGCACTAAGCCCATTGTATAAACTGATCAGGTTACAAATACACCCAATAAAAATTCAACCATTTTATTGTCAATAATTTACTACAACGCGCCGCTGAATATAAAAATGAAATTTAAAAACAAACCATTAAACGATTTTATACGAGAATCCCTAACAAGGACGCTTCCCTTAACCGGATCGGGAGCACACCTGGGTACTCGAAATTTGCCCTAAAAGGTCCCAAACGACAACCCTACCCAATTCCATAACGCCATACAAACATATATGCGTAATCAAAATTAAACTTTATACCGATCGTATTAAGCTTATTACAGCTTTTATTACATTACATCATGTTAGTAGCTATTGGACATAAGTCATTCCGGAAGCAAGGAGTGCCGAGATGGTAGATTTTAAAAATGGAACGTTTGATTTGCATTTGAATAAGAGCCCCCGGCGACCCAGGTGCGCGCGGTACAGTCGAGCCCGAAAGTTTTTCGATTTTTCCAATGTGAGTTAGCTGAAATTAATATGGATGACGAGTTGTAATCGACGGTGTCGGCCAATACGATTTACATACGAATTAATTTGCACGTTTTTAATAACTCTAACTTCATAAAAGTTTTTATAAAAATATTTCATGGTGTAATTTCATGCACAAAATGCTTTAGGGCGTCGGAATTTCCTTTTTTCGTGGAATGGAGAAGACTATAAATATATTAAAAATAATTTTCTTTCTTTCTTCTTTCTTTACTATTGCCAAATTGTTCCATAGATGAAATGAAGATGATCTGGTGGATGTGTGGTGTCACCAGGAATTATTTAATCCGTAACAAGCACGTGCGAGGCAACCTTGGTGTACGCGAACTCGCCATAAGCTACAGGGGAGAAGGTTGAGATGTTGTGGATATGGAAGAAAAGACCACAAGACTGCCAACTTGACCGTGCAAATGTCAATCCCTGGACATAGAACTAGAATCTGATTTCATTGAAAAGGATAAATTGGCATGCGAAGTAACCCATGCAATGATAGAGCGAAGCGTGTGTAATAATGGCCAGGAGGAGAGAAAAAGATTCCATAGACAAGCATGTTTATTTCTATACATATAGACCAATGATCTGAGCGACTCTCATGTTCGTCGTTTCGACCAATCAGAACCGTCCGTTCGACCCATCATCTAAGCGACATCTGGTTGCTGAAGTTGCAAAAATCTTCTACATTGATGATACAAGAAAAATGAAATAAAAAAAATGGTTGCTGTATGCGTCTGTACTTTCATTGGGTAGCGTGAATACCTGTGATTTTAACATTTTAGCCATTGAATAGTAGGGTGACAAAACGCACGTGTTGCTAGTGGTGGCCTATATTGTGAGTTATCTTAAATTAATGTGCGACTCATTCCTTTATAGCTAGGTCATCTGTAGAATCAAATATCAATGACTCTAGATAAAAGTTTAGGTCACAGATCATAAGGTCCGAGAGCCTCTGTCTTTACAGTTGTAATACTTATAAAACACGAAGTACAAAAAGTACAGTATTTAAATAACTAGAGTAGGTACTTAATTAGCTTAACTTAAAATAAAACAGTCTAATTGTAGGTGAATTGCCTTGGTACATGCAATTAAAGAAGTTTAAAAGAATATATATCCTTACATTTATATCTCCATTTACTATGAGCTTTTGCCGCCTTTATAATTATTAAATTAAATAAAAGTGTATTATTATTATTAAATTAAGTAAAAGTGTAATTTAGTTTATCTTCTTCTACAATAAATATGTGTATGGACATTATGTAGCCTTTTTGTGTTCTATAATGAAATACCAAATGTTCACCTACCGTAATTTACTATGCAGATAAAAACCAAAAGAAGGGAAAAATAAGAGATCAAAGTTTGTTCTATTTTCAGTTAACTTGGTTCAAAATTTTAATTAAATGCCATGGAGTTCTGGTTCAGGGTAAGCTTTCTAAGTTCATTTGCACTTGTTAGCTTTGTATGACTGTGATAAAATCCATGATCGTAGAAAACTAATAAAAAATAAGTATATATATTCTTTTACTTCCCGGAGGAATATTTACCTTTATAAAACAAATTATTCTTTATTAATAAAACCTCTCCAAATATTCTCCACATGTGCTTGGGAACGCAATAAGAAAACCGAGTCCACTACACATCATATTTTTTTATCTGTCAAGTGGGGCGTGTTTGAGGCAACGACTGCTCCTTATTCAGCCTTATTGTTTGGAGTTTTTATTATCATCGCGAACAAAGGGCGCGTAAACGGTAGCACAAGCGTTATCGGCACTTGTGATCAACCTTATACTTACTGTTTTTTTTATTAATTATACTTTTTTATGAGAAAACCGAGATGTGTTCGATGTTGGTGCGGGCGACATGCGATATGTATCGCGGGAATTTTGATTTTCGCGCGTTCTTTATTTGAAATATGAGTGACGGCTTCCTGTTATAAAAAACAAACATGGTTTCTTTTTTGTACGTATTTCAAAAAGGTGATACGATCAAAGTTTACTGCGGAGTTTAGGTACAGTCAAAATACTTTAAAATTCCTCAATTTGATTGTAATCTTGATTTCAATACCTTTATACATGAATAATAATGTATCTGATAGTATAACTAGAAAAATAGTGAAATAATTTGCAAGGACAAAAATATAGGTAAAAATATAACTTTTTGAACAGGAATTAATAATGTTTTTTTAGAAGTTGTTTTATTAGTTGATAAAAATAAAAAAAAACCATTGTAATTACAATAGAAACAATAGAATATCAAAAGAACATTGGCATTATGCCAATGTTCTTTTGATATTACGGCACCAGCATTTATAGCGTTAAAAAAGTTAACATTAAAAATAATTCTCAAACCTCATCAGCCAGCAATTAAAAATAAAGCAATCTTAGGTAGCAAAGCGCGAGTTGTTCCCCCGCTCACTATTGACCTCGTTAGCACAAACAAAACGTCACGCTGTAAAACAACCACGCACTTGACGCTCGCCTTTTCCTCTCGAAAATAACTCATCTCTTTTCATGAGGTGTCATTAATTCTGTCGGCTTTGTGACAACCAGGGATGTTATCCTGCTCCGTAACAATACTTCGGTTATCGGATATTCGAAATCGTTACCAAATTCGATTTTTTTTCAATTGTATCGTTTGTTATAGGTACAGGTTTTAAAAAAAATATATATTTAAGTAATTTTTAAAACAAAAAAGTTTCGATACACTTTTTATTTAAAAAAATTCTTTGAAATGTATTCTTTGGAACTCTTATCTCATTAACAATGCTTTTGTTGAAATAACAGATGTGGATCGGAGGTTTTCATTCCTGATTTTTTATAAAATTTTAAATTTAATTATTTTTTACAATATAATTATAATTATTTGAAACTTTTATAACCATAATCAAAACTATCATCATTAAAAATATCCGAAATTTCAGAGCCATTACAGCCCTATTTGTGACACAGGCAACTCGCTCCCGCCTTAGCACTCGCTTTCGCTGACGCTTCACGCTCCGTTCCACGCTATTGACGCGCCTCTCAACTGCTTGTTCTTACCTCATTAACAAAATGACGTTGACGCAATATTTGTGTTGCGATTACAGATCAGGATCCGTGGTTTTGATGGGAGATCGCTTGTTATTTTGTATACTGGCTGGGTTTTTTTATGATCAAATTGAGTTTAAGTCATGTAGATTACGATAAGTTGATGTAAAGTTAATTAACGTACATACTGTACTATTAGTGAGAATACGGGTTATTTTAGCCGGAGATATGCAGACTAATTTCAAATCTATTACGGGCGACGAAACGCTTTGAATTGCCCAGTTGATGAATCTACGTAATAGATTCAAAACTAGTCGGCATATCTCCGGCTAAAATAACGTGAGTAACCCATATTCCCAATAATAATGTCTTCATCTTACGTCGGTTTTAAAAATATATTATTATTATTCGTATTCTAAATCTCAACACACGAGTGGGAATCAAGATTTGAAACTCAAAATCTATACAAATACAATAATGTTATTCTACCCTAAACAGAACACAATATAACATAACATTAAACACTTACCACCGGGCATTTCAAATCCGTATTGCTATTGATCTAAACAACATTTTTGCCCGACCGAGTATCGAACCTGAGACTTTGAGTGAAAGACCGCATAGGCTAACCACAACGCCAAGGCATTTTAATAACGAAAATAAAATTACTACTATTACTTTTCAACTAAACCAAAAATATATTTGACCTCACATTTTCACATAAAACATTTTCCAAGAAAACAATAATGATTTTTGATTTTCCCGGGGGTAGATCCCGGTCTTAATTACCGGCCGGGCGCCCGAGAAATATTTAGCCCCGTCCGCAGCAGCCACCAGGCCACCAGCCCTTGGTAATTACTAATGAGCGTTACTTAAGTATAAGTACAGCCTCGAGCATACAACTAAATCGTTTTAATGAATATTATTCGATAGAAATTGTGGCGGATTTTAATTACTTTGCGTTGTGAAGGTTCATAGTTGGGTAGCTCGTTGGAACGCTGGCTTAATAACTATGAACTATGTTTAAGAAAATTTCATTATTATTGAGAATACGAGGTTACTCACGTTATTTTAGCCGGGATATGTTATTTTAACGTGAGTATCTTGATAATAATGTCTTCACCTTACGTCGGTTTTACTAATATTATATTATTTTTCGTTTATTTTTTTTAATTCGATGTAGGTATGTAACAATCAAAATCTAGCTATCCGAGTTCAAAAACATTCGTAAGTTTTTTGCCATTTATGTTTTATACCTAGCTTGATTACGATTATTCGATTATAGCCATAGAAGTATAACGTCACAATAATTTGTTCATTGAAGTATTATCATTATTAGATACACCGTAACTAAGATTCAAACCAACAAAAGCAAAAAGATATTCCCGTGAAATATTTCATAATCATCACTCCTGACACTACTATATCCCTAAAATATTAAAACAAACCCTCATCTTATATTTACATACAAATATTTTCATTTGTGCAATAAGGTCTCATTTGAAGACGTCCTCCGGGCTCGCAGCGAGAAATAAGAGGAATTTCTGGGACCAAATTAGAGGCTCGGGGTTCCATAATAAGAGTGGACTAAGGCACCCTGATAACAGCCATATTGTGCTGCTATTATTTTTTCATCTCCAAGTTTTCGCAGTCCTTTTGCTGAACAACTGTAGATGATTTGTTGTGGTTTATGTCTTATATAAGTGGTATGTTTTAAATTCTTTAAGATTGGTACGTGATATTAAACCTTGTTAAGTTCGACTTATATACCTATGTGTACCCAAAACACATTCATAAGATGAACAATTATATATTCTTATTTCTGTCAACCACGCCAAGTATTTTCTTATTAAAACTGCAAGCACTCAACAACCAAGTGCTATTTGATACCAGATCAAAATTAATCTCATTTCATAATTATCGTATATAACGAGCACTCCACTAAAAGTAGTTAATTCATTAATTACCGCATTAAACGCAAATCTCAACGAATCGATAGTTCCTCTTCACATTAATTTCACAGCAATTATTAAATACGAGCAATTCGATAATTAATTGGTGCAAAAAGAGGCCGGTACCGCAATGGAATCGCACGGGATCGCGGTGGATCGCAGTAAATCACGTTCGCACAATGACGGCAGGTGGCGCCGGCGTCGCACGATAATGCTCGCGTTTAATTACGCGGAATAATTAGTGAACGGAATATTTTCCGGGCCCTAACTATCTCCACCGTCTTCCGGCAATAACTAGGCGGTAATTGCGGATTAACCTCGCATTCAGAATTTAATAGGTGCTCGAACGCCACGATGCCGAGCGAACCCCAATGACGCTATTTGTTTAGTCACGCCGAAATAATTGTTTCCCGGAAAACATTCAGCGTATGTCGAATAATGTAATGCTACGATTATTTGTTTGTTAATTTGGTATTACGTCTGTTCCCCGTGAAACCGTATACGAGGTGATAATTGCACGCAAATTCCATTACGGAGCGCGTTAACTCGTTTAATAACAAATTATTTATCCCGTTCCGGATTGCAAATCAATAATATTTAACGTAATTTAAAGCTGATAATGAGTTTATGGTAAAATAAAACAAAGTAAACGAGTAAAATTTCAGTGTAATAAATCGCAGGGTTAAATGTGGCGATGGCGTTCGCGACGTCCTAGATCGGTATCCAGTGGCGATTGTTGCTTTCAAAGGCATGCCGCGCCGGGCTTGGCGCAATATTGCATACGGCACGGCACGTGTTGGCGATGTAATTTGCGTTTTATGGCACGTGAATAATTCGCAAATCCCTGAAGCGATCATCGACTGTTGCCACGACGACGTTTGATCTCTCTAATAGAAGGTAAAAAATGTGAATATAAGCGCATTTGCTCACCTGCGACAATTCGTCCGGAGTGTAGTTATTGTCGACCCCCGGGGGTGGCTAGTTGAGCGTGAACTTTTGATATCGGCGCGAAATATTAATTTCTCGACGCCAATAAACAGCGAAGCGTACGTAATGCTGGCAAATTAAGCTGAGTGCCTTTAATTTTATTCTGTTGGAAATTTTAATTATGAAACGATTTTCCTCGTATTGGCGCATTGGCGCGCTAATATCAGAGCCTTTGTTTAGGATTTTGATTAACTATTTTATGGCTCTGAATTTATAAAATTGGGAAGTACTAAATAAGATCCGTAATTTAAGATCCGTATATGATACCATTTATAACTTGTTACATAACTATTTGGATAGATTTATGATGATGGTAATACTTGTAATACACAAAGCTAATTAAAGCATTCAATAACTTGCAAATTGTTGTAACTTTACGTGTGATATTAAAGTAACATATAATTATGTATTATACAATTAACAGTATTCCTTTTAAATTGGTGGGCTCTTAAAGAATCTTGTTGGGAGTTGCCCTGTTTAGGATTGACCTACAGCTGCTCTTTGCATGATTTGTACGACGCTACAGAATGCGCAATTGGTGGCCACACACTGGGCGGGCGTAATTTAAGTTTGTAGTAACATTGATACGAAAGAAGAAGACAATTAACAGTTAAACATAAACTCTCATAAATAACTTAAACAATTGTGAAATACAATAAACATTTTTTTTATGTATTGTGAAATTGACATCAAAATGTTTTGCAACAGTTTGAGAGACCAGTAGAGATCAATTCGATGAGAAAACTTGCTTAATTAATGAAGATATCGTCTATAAAAAATATCGAAATATGTGATAGTTTACATAGTAGTTTTTATTTATTTATTTTATTTAGGCATCATGGCCCATATTAAGTACACTAATACAATATTTAAATAAAATATAAGTACTATTAATATACTTAATTATAACACAACTATTTCACACAGTTCCGTCGGTGACATGTGACGCGCAGTGTCGTATAGGCTGCCCCGGAATCGTCGGAACACAACACCTCGTGGCCAAAATTCCTCATTTGTGAAGATCCCCAGATGTTCGGAAAGTAAAGAAGATAAAAAGACTTTCTGTATCCTAAGTCTTCTCACATCTCTGATACATTCAGCGATGAATGTTCAAGATCAAAATGAATGTACAATTCGGCAGCAGCGACTGCAATTACTAATATTAGTACCACGCCATCTGGCGACGAGGGCGATTATTTAAAAATCACTGCACATTGTTCTGAACCCAACTAATTGCAGGGAAAGTGGGGTTCGATGGACTCGGACTTAATCATTTCTAATGGGAGCTTTCATTTTTGTACGCAACGAATCCTTTGTGGTGTAAACAGAAGATGCAATCGTATTAAAATAATAGTTTTAGTTGGAGTAATTGAAATTTGTTTTGGCACACTGGGTGTGACTTTTATTATTAAAAATATGTTAGGTGAGGAACGAAAGTATAATTTAATACGTTATAAGAAAATCGCAAAAATTAGAAAATAAGCTTATGAAAAATTGATCAGTGATTACGAACATGATTTTGAAGGTCAAGGTTAGTCTAGGGTAACAATATTACTTTTTCATAATCAGTGGCGCCTATCGCCATCTACCGAGCACAATTTCAACTTTGACTACTATTGTGCTGTAACTGTATTGTGTTGTAAGTGTTGTGAATTTCCTGACGGAAAGTTCACAAATGACATTTTGCCCGACCCGGCAACGAACCCTAGACCTCGCAGCGTGAGGCGCATACGCTAATCACTAGACCATCGAGGCAGTTAGGCTAGTAGTTAAAAAAAAAAAACTAAATTATGATTTCTTTCGTTTCAGAAGCTGCTAAATATCGGATTGTAAGATTGAAGACGTAAGTACGATTTAGTTATCAACTACTATACATAAATATATTGTTTATTTTTCATTGTCTTTTGTATACAGATTTAAACTAAGTAGGTCTTAGATTTAGTAGATTAGAGTAGATAGAAAAATAACTATATTATACTGTTAAAGCTAACTGCTTTAACATAATAATATAATCATTGTAATTTTAACTTTTTTAGTACTGAAATGAACTACTACTATATTTACGGACCGCACGCGAATTCCGAGTAATCGGCTGTTTTAAAATACTTCACATATTTCAAAACCACCGTTTAATAAAACAACCAAATTCTTTCCATGGTGGCATAATCCACCTTTTTCATCCACCAAAGCCACCGATTCCTTAGAGCTCGCATGTGGATATAAGAAGTACCATAAAAATTAATGTCAGTTTTGGAGGCAAAATCTAAAACTTTGCAGCATCACCACAAAGCAGCAACTATACTACTTTTTATTTTGATGCTGCATTAGTGTGTGTAATACAGGTGTGTAATTAAGGTTGCCTGGAAGAGATCGCGTCAAGCGATAAGGCCGCCCTTTGTACGTTATAGTTGTACCTATTTCTTTGTATGTTTGTTACAAATTTGATGTGCAAATAAAGTTTTCTCTATCTATCTATCTATCTACAGTGACTGTAATATTTTCTAAATGATAACCGAGGACAACTTCACTCCCAACTTATTCATGATCCATAATTTATTTAAACAGTACCAAACCAACGATAGTTAAAATTGATCGTGACGGTCCAATGCGAACAATACCGTCAATTGAATCAACGTCCTACTTCCTGCGATCGATTCATTTCCTTTTTATTGACAATGCTCATTTGTCAACCACTTTTCGATAGCTCCTAATTTGGTTGGTTTAATGTATTTAGAAGCATGGGAACTGATTTAGATGGTGGTGTGAATTAAAAGGTTCCTACTGTACGCCACAAGTCGAGATGGCAAACTTAGTCGACAAAGATTTTAAAGTTTTTATACCAATGCTAGCAAAAGTTCTTGTAAATATGACTTAAACTTATAACACGTTATACTACTTGACATAGACATAGACATATTTATTGGTAACTTTTCGTTACAAGTCAATATTACAATAATTATGATATTGTAGGAACATTAACATTACAAAAATATAATAAAAATTATCTACATTCAACAAAAATTGTAAGAATAATATACATCCATTCTTTATAATCATATTTTTGCTGTTTTAACTAAGCGTACGATTTCAGGAATTTTGAAATATAATATTCGACTGTAATTATTTCGCGTATCTGAGATAATAGCGATATAAACATAAAGTATTACAAATTGCCATTTCGACCTGTCCCGTACAATACTGATAAAGTTGTGGAAGTCGACTAGACTACTGTCAGTAGACACTGAAAATTGATGTATGGTTTTTCGTGGGACAGTTTTAAAATAACTAGACTTAGGTTTGACATAGTTTCAAGATTTGACTACATTATGGATAGCTACGAAAACTTATCATTGTTGGTTATTTGTTAGTTTACCTAATATAATACAATACAATATTCTTTATTATGCACCAAAAACAAAAAGACAATACACAACATAAAATATTAAACGTACAATCGGCGTATCATCACTGTCCGCTTTCTTTATTACAACCTAGATAGACTAACAGGAAGCAGAAGATTTTTACAGGAAATACACAAATTTTAATTGATTTAAGCGACATTATACTTATAATTTTTTTACACTATAAATAATACATATATTATAGACATATAATATATAATTTACAGTAAATATTACATTATATTAACTACTTTTTTAAGTCAAGTAATGTTCTGTTACCATTTTTTAGGGTTCCGTAGTACCTACAAGGAACCCTTATAGTTTCGCCATGTCCGTCTGTCCGTCCGTTGGTCCAAGGCATAGCGACGAAACCGTTGGTGCTAGAAAACTGAAATTTTGCATGAACATGTGTGTGTAACTATACAAAAAAAGTCGTAGAATAAAATTTGGAAAAATATTTTTTTTTCGGGTAGCTCCCCGACATGTAAAGTAGGGATGTTTTTTTTTTTGTCGCCTACCCCATAGTGTGGGGTATTTTTAGATAGGACTTTTAAAAACGTTTAGGGGTTGCTAAGACAGTTTTTTGATTTAGAGATCCGTTTGCGAGATAATTATCTTTAAAAAGCAAATTTTTGTTCGAGTAGAGCGTCCCCCCCCCCTCTAAAAGCTAAACTACTAGATCCCAAAATCTGAAAAAAATTGTGTCGGTAGTAAATGTAATGAACTTTAAAGGAAAACTATAGCGGATAAGTTCACTTCGTTAGTTCAAGAGGAATAGGGGTCCGAAATGTCAGATGCAGTACTCAGAATATTTCGTTCAAAATTCTTGAAACATAAATAAACATACATAATACATATATAAAATCACGCCTTTATCCCACGGGGGTAGGCAGAGACGATGGAACGCCATGTGCTTCGCTCCTTACATACTTCTTTCGCTTCCTCAACATTCATACATCTCGTCATTTCTGTCGCCTACCCCATAGTGTGGGGTATCGTTAGATAGGTCTTTAAAAACATAATGGGGTTGCTAATACAGTTTTTTGATTTAGGGATCCGTTTGCGAGATAATTAACTTTGAAGAGCAAATTTTTGTACGAGTAGGGCGTCCCACCCCCCTCTAAAAGCTAAACCGATAGCTTAAAAAATCTGAAAAAAATCACGGTGGTAGTATATGTAATAAACTTTTCATGAAAACTATAGCGGTTACTTTAACTTAATTAGTTATAGAGTAATTGGGGTCCAAAGTGTAAAATGCAGTTACTTAGAATAATTCGTGCAAATTACAAAAACCTTTGAAAGTAATGACTTGTATGAAGATATTACTTGTTTAATACAGATAGTAAATCCCTTTTAAGTCGAAATATGTTGTTACGACTAGCTACGGAACCCTATTGCGCGGGGCCCGACACACACTTGGCCGGTTTTTTAAAACCACTGACGGTTGAGCACGGTTTACTTCTACGGGCCACACATTCCATAACCGTGCAGCCTAATGAACATATGTTCAACATTTCAGTTTCGTCCAGCACCAAAACCAACATAACTCACTGCTGAAATCATATGTTTTACATTGTTTCACTTTTACTCATGACGGCAAAGTCCTGCCGTTGAAAATATAATAAAAAGACTTTGTTGTCTAATATTGCTGTCTTTACAGTAACAATATGGGATTAGACAATTACGAAGAAATCACGTTCTAAAGCAAATTGATGGCTTATGTCAGTTTTCATGAGTTATAAAATTGTTACAAAAGTGACAACGCTTTGGGACAGGTTATGGATGACATTGTAACTACTTATTTATTATTATATTGTTAGGTTTTATTTTTTAGGCTGAGGTACAAATTAATATAAAATAATTTACTCATGATTTGACAAAATCAGACAGAATAAAATAAATCAGAAATCAGAAATCAAATCAATTATTTCCATGGGCGCTTCCCCAAGGGGCGCTTGAACACGTCAATACAAACATCAAAAAACAAAAAAATATAACATATTATTAAATATTTTATTTCAAAACTTAACTAATTAAATAATACTAGTATTTAATTAATTAGATTAGGTTATATAAGATATATTAGATTATTTATACATAGTTATTTACTTTAGCTTTAAGTCATTTATTTTAAGGTTTGATATTAAAATTTGATTTTTATTTTTAATCAACTATAATACTTATTGCAATAAAATGATTTGTCACCGTAAATTATTTATTACCGATTAAAATTAATATAATTGGTAATAAATATTTACTCTGTCATCAGTTACAATATAAAGTAATAAAACGAACCTACATAATAGTAAATAAGTCCAAAGTCGAAGGAAAATTTAATGTCTAAATCTCATAACTTCTCATCATAAACCAACTTATCCTTCCATTTCATGTCACCCTGACCTCCGAGTTCGGCTCGAGATTATCTAGTCGTAGTAACTTCGTCGCTGTACCCTGACCTCAGACCCTCGGATCAAGATTATCTGGTCGTAGTTAGTTCCACTTTGCTTCCGCGCCATCGCCGCCCGAATGCTTTTTTAGCCAAAAAGCTTTATCACTTCCGAGGGGATGTGGACTATGGGCAGTGGACACAGATGTAGAGTACTTAGATGTGGCTATTTAAATTTTTTGGTTAAGTAGTCTTATTTATGTGTAGGTAGCAGTCTTCGGAGGCTGCTTTTCTTCTGGACCAATTTAGGCTGGCTGGAGTAAACGGGAAACCTTTTACGTACAACGGTCCCACACAACAACGGTCATAGGAGGACTAAGTGCGGATACCGCCCAGGAAAACCAACCAAACCAAACCTTATGTGTAGGTTTATTAAATCTAGGGCCATAGCACACACGCTATTTTAGCATCGATTAGTGATTGGCGACTGTTGTCATCGAAACAGTTCCGTCGCAGCATCAGAATCGCGTGTTTATTGCCTTAAAGTATAGTATGTGCTATTATGACCTTAATATATAAAGGGGTATGACCAATCGACTATGGGATTGTTTATCGCTACTGTGTTACCTATTCCGTGGCTTTGTCAAAATAAAAACTGCTGTATTGTATGTAGAATAATATGAAAATTTAATTTTAAGCCGGATATTTTCATAGTAAGCTGGGATGTCATGAAAAAAGTTAGTAAACAAGTGCAAAAATCGTGATAATTCTATCAAAACAAAATTAGATTCTAGTTCATCCTTCTTGTTTAAATAGAAAATCTCTTTTGTTTATTAAATCCTGCTTAAGTTATGTCTCTTATTACTTGATAATCGTCATACACAAAACTAGAAATTATTTACTATCTTATAGTGCAGGAGATTTTTGGCCATTGCCTTTACATTTTTTTTTATTTTATTTCTGTAAAAATTCATTGTTAAATTAGCATAAGTTTCAAATGTAAATTGAAATAGTACTGAATAAATATTTTATTTTTTTTATTTTTTTTTTATATTCGTAGCACAATGGTTTTGGCGATTCAGTTTTTGGGCATTGCCTTTTATATTTGATTGTTTCGACGGTCTAGCTAGACAGATCAAATGTCAAATTTGGAGCCAATTGTTAGTTGTCTATGTTAAACTTTAACAAAGATTGGTGTATTTGGTCCTAAATACGTATTAATAAAACTCATCGTATAACAATGAAGATTACTGAAAACAAGATGTCACTGCCTCGATGGTCTAGTGGTTAGCGTAGCGCCTCTCGCCGCGAGGTCTCGGGTTCGATTCCCGGGTCGGGCAAAATGTTATTTATAAACTTTCCGTCAGGAAATTCATAACTGCAGCACGTAGGTGGAATCGTGCCCGGTGGATGGCTATAGACCCTCTATTGCAGGTTATTGATTCGATGTTAGTATCTTTGCAGGCCATTTTAATTTTTGAACTGTGCTGAAACGTTTACATATAGTTTTTTTGTTACATTTATGATTGTGTGGATTGCCCCATCCAGTCCACCCATCTCTTCATACGTACCAGTGGGCAACGCTACAGAATGCAAGCAGTGGATCACTTTTATAGCCGGATGCCGTAAAATAAATGTCGTGGTCCATCGCGACCCGGCTAATGACATCCTACTATTACGATATAAACATTGTAACAAAAGTAAGGAAAATTTTACAGCGTGATGGTATCAAGAAGTCCTAAAATTTGAACTGCTTTTTTATTGGGTGGGTGCCGGAGACACAAATAGATGGTAAGGTCGGTCTGCGTATGATGAATGATAATACTTTTTAATACGTAACTTAAATAGTTGCCTATGTTGATATGTGAGACTCTATTATAGAAAAGTCGTAGACCATTGTACCTACTAAAATATGCTACTCATTTGTCCAAATTCTATCAATCTGCCCTAAAGGTTATATTTATTTAAATGTTTCTAAATATTTTCAACGTATACATGCAGGCCTCTAAAATCTGTAGACAACAACGAAATTTTAATATATAAATTCACCAATTCACTATCTACGAGGGCTAGGTACGTTACCCTTACCTTACTCACGTAGTTAATTTAAGTGAAAGGTACCATCACATTGCCAGGTCACGCTAGTAAAACTGGTACCACCCTAGAGTCTAGCACGAAATTCAACAAAATTTCTTGCTTAATTTCGTCGTATTTTAATACGCATTGCAGTGCACTAGCCAAGTCCCAAATATTCGGGCCAAGTTTCCGCACAATATTTTGAATACACAAATCAAGCTAGCGGAGTCGGCTGGCATAAACAGGGCGTCTTATCACGTCGGTTATTTACGCGGCCGTTCGGCCGACCATCGGCCATCGCAATATATTGCCGATTTCCGGCCACCGCTGGCGAGTAATACGCTTCCGGAACGCCCTGTGGAACGCCCTCGACGCGTAACGCACCGTATGAGGCATTTTATCTTAGATATGGTTTAATTGAATAGATTGTAGTCCAATTTTTCAGCTTAATATTCTCAAAGCTAAATATTTAATAAGTTTCGGTCTAATTTGTGTAAATTTCAGTAAAATTAAGTATCAAACCGTATCGTGTGTTTCGTTTTTCGACGGATAATTAATGCATATATGCAAGCAATAGCGTGTTCAAGACTGTACAAGTACTGCTAATATAAAAATTCAATAACAATAGCCAGTCCGAAATCCAACTTCGATCATTATTAACATTTTCACTTACGTCCGCTGGGACGTGATAAACCATTTCTTTACTTACCATTCTACATAATGTCCAAAAAGACCAGGATTCCTTTATTCCCGCACAAGGAAGTGGCCGGACGTAATTGCATATGTGCATATCTTCTGAGTCATTTTTCACTGGACACATTAAGTCGGAAGCGGAGACCCTAAATAAATACATTGCATGTGTAATCGACGGTGAATTCGAGGAGATGGGGGAACTCATTTGTCCCCACTTCGGAAAAACAAAGTGAAAATATGAGTTTCTTGCTCAGATTTTTGATGACGGTATGGTTTTTATTTTGTCGCAATTACTCATTCTAGAGTTCTACTTTTGCGGTATTTATAATGGCTTGACATTACGACATGGAGATCTATTAGACATCCGTAGATCACCGTTACCTAGCTCTAGTCACTAATTATTCTCACAGCCATATAAGTAATATAAAGTTTTATAAGTAAAAAAAGGGGGGTGCATGAAAGGAGCCTCCCCGAGTGACGTACACAACAATTCCCTACGTCCGGCGCACCCTGGGCAATTCGCGAGTTCTTAAAAGCGAATTGGCTAATCCTTTCACCACGATGGCAAGTCAAAACCTTGACCACCTTACTGACTATCCAAAACGCCCTACCTGCCCTACCTGCACAAGAGAGGCGCTCATGAATGCCGACGAGAGCGCCATAACAGTGCCCCCTTATTGGACCAACAAAATTTGACTCAGCCATCGACACGACGAAGAGAAGAAGTAAAAAAAAAAAAATTCGTGCAATGCGTTATAGACAAACAAAATATAGCTTTCTAGTACATGCTTTTCTGCAATGATCATTTTTGTAGGCTATTACGACAATGAGCCAATTTTACACCGATGTATCTCAGATACACATAAAGTGACTTGCGATACGCAATCATATTCCATCATTCCATGATAGTTGACAGCCGCGCCCGTATAGGTCATCTAGGTAATAAATCAATCAAGTATATTGTTAGGCATCCTAAAAACCTAGTCACTCGGCCCAACCCGAACATAGGCTATATTGAAAGCCCTATCCTTTACATCACTAGCCAAGCCTGCTTTAAAAGGCTTTTGCTTCTATCCACTACGCCAAAAAGCCACCAAAGATATTTTATAACGATACAGAGTGTGTTCAAGTTATTTAAACCAAAAATTATGAATAAATATTTTTATATTATGATCTATGAACGGCGTGTTTTCACCAATGTGGTAAGTGGCAACTACAACCCGTGAATAGGCACAATTAAGCAAACTGATTTACACTAATTATTATTATTATTATATATTTTTTTAAATACGACGTTCACAAACATACATTTCACACCACCGGTGCAGTTCAACATCAAAGCGGCGAGGCGACCGCTTTAACCATTACGTTAATCGTGCGCTCGCTGTTGATGCGTTACTATATCTGAAGTCTACGATGTTATGCCTCATGTGTCAGTTATAGGCTCTCTCACCTCCAAACCGTAGCTGAGAAGTGCAAGTACTACTATTATTGATGGTGCTTTCTCCCATGAGCTCATTTATAATAGCTCTATTAAGCAGTGGTAAGTGATAACTATAGTTCAAAAAAAAGTGTAAATGTTTGGAGTGTAAAACTCGAAGTGTTACACTATTTTTGTTATATCATGCCTTCTGTTTTAAATTTCGACTAGCATTTTGTCACATTATATCTTAAGTTAATGCCTTGTTTGTGAACCTTTGTGATGAGAGAAATAAAATTTATTATTATTATTTGTGGTTTATGTTACCATATCTCGGGACTACAGAGTCCCGGAACTTTGGTAGGCATGTGTGGGGCCGAAGCCAACATCACAGAGGCCCGATAAACACTTTACTCTAAATGTAATGAGGCTAAAACTGGCGATTATCCCTGTTCACATTATAATATTATTGGCTGTTTAATGAATTTAGCTGAATATCCGTATTTTACATGAATCGACATCCTAGTAAAAAGTAATACGATATCTTTTATTGTTTATTTATCACCATTAACTTATGCTTGTGATTATGGTATTATGCTTCCTAACATGATTTCTGGTAAAGGAACAAAAAAACTATTCGATTTTGTAAACACCCTGTAGCCACTAAGCAAACACTATTTAGTAGTGTTGGTGTCACACCGTACCTTGAGCGTGACTCGCCCAAAACTGGGCAATTTCCGTGGCCCAATTAATCATTTCAACCTTTCCTTTCTTTTCTATTACTCTTTAAGTTTTCATTTTCATTAGCCGAAGCGTCTGTCTGGAAATGCTTTTTAATTTCAATGGCGGTTTTCGGTTATTATTTTGATTGATCTGGTCTTTTGGTAATAACTGTTAATATTAAACTATAGCTCAACTTATAGTAACTGCTAACTGTCATGTACTGAACATTGTACATCTTTAAGAAATTATCGATGCGTCGCTACATTGTACTGGATGAACAGTGGGCCAATGAGTTAGGTATGCAGGGCAAAAACTTTTAAGTCATAGTAAAGACTTACTTCACCAGTTATGGATAAGTGAGTTACATATCTATATAGTGTGTATATGATACTTATTAAATATGTAATTCACACTCGGATATCTGCTGCAGTCAGTTTTCACTATGGCGTAGAAGTTTTTACCCTGCATACCTAATTGCTTGGCCCACAGTACACAAATTACATAGTGCATGTATGCAAAACTTCAACACATCTTAAAAAAATGTTTGAGAATAAGCTTGCGACAGTACTTTTAAATGGACGCGTTGTCCACCTGATGGTAACTACACTTAACTATAAGTTCTGGACACATTAGATTCCCTTCACATTAGCTGATTCTTTTGTTGCTTTTGTTCTTACAAAAAAGCTTCAACTACAACATAATGACACAGCTTTCTTGATTCATCAGTGTTCAGTTATAACAACCACATTAATACGCAAAACGTGTCAGTGAGGTACTGAGGCTACTCACCCCAAGTAAGGCTCTCCTCCGAGTAGTAGAGACTACTTGGCTTGAGTAATCGCAGGAAATGCGATTCAATCAAACTTCTGCATCAAGGGTTGGTTTTTGTAAATGTCTATATCGTACAATTAGAATATTAATAGTAAGCTTGGCTACCAAATCTGTAGCTTAACTTTTAGCATATTCATTCTTATCTTTACAGTCCATTCTTATATTTAAAATCGATTAATCTATATGTAAATAAAACATATGGTGCTTTTTATTGACGTATCATGCAGAGTAAAGCCGTGAGCAGAATCTAAATAAATAATAAGGTAGGTACAACTTTCTTAATTCATCAGTAATCAGCAATAACAACCACATTAAGCCGCAAAACGTGTCAATAAGGTACTGAGACTACTCACCCTGAGTAAGGCTCTCCGAGTAGTAGAGGCTACTCGCCCTGAGTAATCGCAGAAAATTATAGGAGTCAATAAAACTTCAGTATCAAGAGTTGGGTTTTTCTACCGTACAAATAGCACTTACTCTTACATTGACAGTAAGCTTCGTTACCACATCTGTAGCTTCATTTTTAGCACAGGTATTCATTCATATATTTACAGTCCATTTTTTTATTTACGAGTTACACCAGGGATAAATTACTAAACCGATCTATATGACAATTAGACATAAGATGCTTTTTATTGACGCATCATACGGAGTGAAGCCGCATGTATAATAAATAAGGTAGGTACAGCTTTCTTGATTCATCAGTGTTCAGCAATAACAACCACATTAAGCCGCAAAACGTGTCAGTGAGGTACTGAGGC
Source organism: Hypena proboscidalis (assembly GCA_905147285.1). Taxonomy (NCBI): domain Eukaryota; kingdom Metazoa; phylum Arthropoda; class Insecta; order Lepidoptera; family Erebidae; genus Hypena; species Hypena proboscidalis. Next base: position 17,465,058 of record LR990130.1, on the reverse strand, counting down.
TACTCACCCCGAGTAAGGCTCTCCGAGTAGTAGAGGCTACTCGCCCTGAGAGCGAGGGCGGGGAGCGGCACGCGCTTTCTCAAGCACACTCGCCTGCGGTTGTTAATTGCCTATTGATAATACCGATAGCAATATGAAATACTATCAGTACAGATGGTTTATTGGTTTATTAATAAACTGTTTACATGCCAAGCTGGAGGAGGGGGGGGGGGGGGTTGTTTAGCAATGTGACGTAAACATTCACAAATGCTTTGCTCAGTCTGAAATGAAAGATTGTATGCCTCCTGTGCCAGTAATTCCAGGACTTAACAATGACCATTCAACTGAAACCATCATAACTGCGTCGCTATAATGGATATTATACGAAATTATGCCTCGTGTGCCAGTGGTTTTAGAATTAATTTGACCCATTAAGTATTTATCTACATGCTAAAAAAGAAACGGTATGGCATAAATACTCCCTCAAATTCATTCACAAGAGGAGGTATTTCGATAAATATTTTACCAATTTTCATCAGGATCAGTTTTGTAGCCTAGCCGTGAAGCCGTGAGCGTAACAGACAGACCCGCAGACATAGTTCGTTTCTCAGTTCAATTTTAGTAAGGATTAGATAAAAACTCATATGATATCTAGTTCAATTTTTCTAATGAACCTTCTGAGCTTTAGTGTTTTATAAAGTGACCCCAGCTACAAGTACCTGCTACACAACAAAATAATAATTTATTATTTTCTAATTAATAATAAAAATAATAAATTAATAATGTCTATGAGTCGTTAACATTTTGACATTGAATTGCGCTTTTGAAATTAATTATCGTAGTTCAGCCGTAACTAAAAACTATTTTCATTGTTGTATAGACATACATGTACATCACGCCTATATTACACAGAAGAGTGTGGCACTGGTGTACAACACCCACATTTCACCTGTTATGTTTAGGTCCCATTAGATAAGGGGTGAGTCTATCGCCATCCACCGAGCACAATTACAACTCCGTGCTGCTATTGAGAATTTTTCGGCTATTTCAGGGTTCGAACCCACGACCCCTCGATCGTAAGACCTTATCCATTGAGCCGCAGCCACTGTAACATCTACATAATCCATATTTATTTATTCATTTTATTATGTAGTATATGTATTTGAAGAGCTTCTATCAACCGCGATCTACGATGACACAAACTAATCGCCCAAACTCAAGCGTTCCAAAGTATTTCAAACACATAATTAGTAACGGTCTAGCTTCAAATCTCAAAAGGCATATCTCTTACATAAATGATTAATATCTAAGGATGATATCAACACCGACGAAAAAATCGTCGGCTTTTAAACATACGTGATGGTTCGTCGTCAATTCAGTAATGTCGGCTATACGTTACGGGCATCAATCGTCTATTCTCCGCACGTCTGAGCCACGGGATCTAATTAATTATGGTAATTAAACAGGCCCATAGGTACGGTGTACCACGCCACGGATCCCACACCTCGATTTATTGCGACAACGGCTCTATTTCAGTTTTGATTCGGATTTGGAATGCTGCGACTATTTCTGGATTTCAGTAATGTTGTTACCCAAACAAGGAACTAAAAACAACTGACTACGGGCGCCTCTATGTCAGGTGATTTTAGTTCCCCTTTGCCTTTATATATATTAATTACCCCTAAATATCAGACAAGCAGAAAAATAACAATCCTTAAATATTTTCAAAAAGTTGTTAAATGAGCATTATTTATCTTTTTAATAATTTATTTTGTTGTGTATATTAAATATGTTTTTTTTTCTTTCTTTTTTAAAACGACGCCCGCACTAGGAATAACTCCTGTGTCGCGGGGGTGTTGACAAACATACATTTCACACACACAAAGCACACCCAGAGTCAGAACAAATCATTACGAATCACACAAAGATTTGTCCCATGTGGGGATCGAACCCACAACACCAGCGAAGTTGAAAGCGGCGAGGCGACCGCTTTAACCGCTACGCCAACCGTGCACTCGAATGCATATGTATTATATTTATAAGTATCTATAATGTATTTATGTATTGTATGTAATCCTTAAATATTAAATGCTGTTAAATGAGCATTATTTAACTTTTTAATAATTTATTTTGTGTGTTATTTTAAGCATGTATTATATTCATAAATATATTATGTATTTATGTATTGTATATATTTTTATATTGTATAGTGTGTATTAAAGTGACTATGCACTTAATATTTTACCTACTGTTTAGTATTTTAATCTTGACAAGCCTTGAGCAAAACTGGATCGCGTCAAGCGATAAGGCCGCCCTTTGCACATTATAGTTTGAATATTAGTTTACATATTAGTTATGAAATATGATGAGCAAATAAAGTTTTCTCTATCTATTTATCAGTATATCTATACATTAAATCATGCTTTTATCCCACGGGTGTAGACGATGGAACGCCATGTGCTATCTCCTTACATACTTCGTTCGCTTCCTCAACGCTCATGCAACTCGACGTACTCGACGGTTTTGTGTATATTGCTACATTTGGTAATAAAAACATTCAGGGCAAACTGAAAAGTGTATCTGTGTTTGTACGAATGATAACATAACCGAATCTAAAATTAATTAAATTCATTCACTATAAATTTAATTTTTTATTCAGTCCTTTCGTACTATACTTATTTAAAAGATAGAAACCAACCTGGCTCACGCCGGTCTGAACTCAGATCATGTAAGATTTTAATGATCGAACAGATCAAAAATTTTAAACTTCTGTATTTTAATTTTATCTTAATCCAACATCGAGGTCGCAAACTCTTTATTTTATTTGAACTAAAAACAAAAAATACGCTGTTATACCTAAGGTAACTTTTTCTTATAATCAATAAAATTGTATCAACACTGAAATCACGCACGATCACAGTGCACTATGTGACAATGTTGAATTGTTGTTATCCATTTGGTTACATTCAAAGCCGATGACAGATTTTACATTTAAAATACTCAAGTAAATGCTAAGAGTACTTCGACTAAACATAACGTAAACTTTAGAATAACGTTAGAATATTTCATAATATAAATTTACCTTAAATCAGTGTCTTCATTGCAGTTCATATTGTAACCTCAATAACAAATTACAAAGGTATGTGAAGAGTTAGCAATAAGTGAGTACGCATGTAGGTGAGGCCGTAAGAACGCAACAAACCAAAGCACATACATGCGCTTCGACTTGCACGTTCTAATGATACGATCCAAGCTATGAACGAAAGCGTTTCATAAGAAAAACGAATTATTAACCATCAATCCACACGCACACTTTTTAATCAAATTCGCGAGCGATGCTAAGCAATTATCACCTTATGCCTAGAATTCGGCAATTTTGCTAGGAGTATGTACATACCTGAAAGTTGTAAGGAGGCAACGAAAATTATGCACAGATTCATTGCCGTATGAAAGACCGCAGAAACTAGTTTGTCAAGATGAAATTAAGGCTGATGAATATATTTTTTTTTTTTTTATTCCACTGAGGTGGCAAACAAGCATATATCCATGTAATATCATTGGTGAAACATAAAAGTACCAAGAAGTGTGAGTAGATTTTGGAATAGAAATAAAACTTACGCAGTTATACAAGTAGGTACAAGCTTTCTTCAGCAAGACAAGTTGTCCTGGTCAAAAATATTAGATTAACTAAAGCAATGAACATTTTTTTTCCAAGTTTGCTGTAAAAAAGGTAAGTTACCAGAGACAAATTTAAAAAAAGGCATTCTCTTATGCCATGTACCGCAGTCCCACATTCCTGACGAAGAATGATGCTTTCGGCTCCTCGCGAGTAGGTAGTGCTTTGTTCGAGTGATTAAGTACTTCGGCTAAGCCCTTCGGCTAATGAGCCAGCGAGAATTAATCATTGCATGACGAACCGGACGCTAGATGTCGTGGGTGGTTTTGTTATAGTTTTAAACTTGACACTTGATAGGTATCTATTAATATCGTAGGAAAGATATAAATACTAAGAAAAGTATTTTTTTTTTACTTGAAAAGGGCGTTTTTCCGCGACTATGGGATTTACCACTCAGCCATCCAAGAGCCGCTGCAAATTTACGAATCTTTTGACTGTATGCATCGTCTTTATGGATGCCTCACGTCATCTATTGTACCTACATATTAATAGGTAGCAACTAACATGACTGATGTTACAATCAATACAAATGCTGTATCAATGGACACGATCGGTTTTTTTTAAATTTCTAATTTATTTATATAATTTAAAAAACCTTTATATAATCTTAAAATGAGGTTGGTAAGTTAATAACTGAATAGTTGGTAATTTTATAATATTTTATATATTCCTAATTTTATCAATATTATTTTAAAGCATAAACATAGAAATTTCTACATTTCAGTTTGTTCCTAAAACGATTGACAATATTTCGGTTAAAATAAATATTGCCAAGTGGCAACACTGAAAAACTAATTTGTTTTCAGCATAGTGATATTAAAATAGTCTATATGGTATTGAAGCTTCATACTACGTATTTGCCCATAGGTCACATTTGTCAACCATAGATATTATAATGTAAAGTCTTGTTATTCAAAACAGCCTGTAAGTGGCTCTCCGATATGCATCAAATAACGCTTCCCTGTATTATCACAGGTCAAAATCAAAATGTCAGTTATGCTGGGACAATAACAACGTACATATTTGTTTGGTATTTCTCGGAAGGGCAAAACAAATGTGATGATGTAAAATATATGAGCTAAATATCTCATGAAAATATCCTGGATATATATCAATGTAAAACATTGATATATATAGATACTTTTAAGGAAAATAGGTCTCCTGACCCGAAAATGAAAATCGAGACTGGAGTGACAACTATTGCAGACCTTAAATTAAATAAAAGTAATGAAATGACTTGAATAAATCGTAATAATAAGATGCAAAGTGCGCATGAAAGAGTTCACAGACGTGTTGCGCGGCGAGACGCGCGGATGACGGATCCGTCGCACTAACTAATGTTCTTTTTTTAAATACCCTTTTTATTTTTTAAACCGCACAAAAGGCAAAGACGCATGAGTTATGCCGACTTGTAGTTTTTACGATACGACGCTTGGATTAAATATTTTTTTTTTTCTTGTCGCCGGCCGGTACGTGATGGCATGTGACATTAAAATGAAAAATTAGCTAATTATTCTTAATCCGGTTGAATGGTTTGATCGTATGGAAGGAGTGATGGTCTGTCACGAAGCTCATTGTAAGTCATTTTACACTATGATTTGATCGTATGTGCCTTAAAGTTCATTGCCATGCCGTGCAAAAACTGTCATTAGCCATGTATGTTTTGAACACGTTTAAAGAGTCATTACACGGGTACATTAGGATACATACCATAGCCAAGTGCCGTTACTTTTTAGTATGTACAGTACATCTTTTGAAGTCAACATCCTTTCTATTGTCTTTGTCTTAACGTCACTTTACATGGTTAATGGTTTTGGTATTGTAATTGAGACCGAGTTCAAATCCTGTAACTGGACATCTACCTACTCTCAAAAGGAAAAAACTTTTTGTTAAAATGGCCTCTTCAATTTAATGACAAAATGTTACTTTTTTCATAATTATGAAAAAAAACTTCTTGTCAATTACTAGCTGAACATCCTTGCAATTTAATACAACACAAACATTTATACACATAACATAACTTGAATAATGAGTTTCAGGCCAAACATTTCCACGGCTGAAACATTTTAATGTACCTGCATAAGCAGAAACAGGGTCGGAGAAAAATGCAGGTTTTGCAAAACTTTTTTCGTTTCGTATCTGTTTTGTGCATATTATTATGATAATAAGAGTGCATTATATTCATGCAAGAGTTTATTTCAGCGAGCCGCGGTCGAGAGCTGCTGTAAGCGGATTGTTTAATACTTGTTTTTACCAAATGTGTTTTTAGGCTTGTTGGTTATCTGTGTAACGTATTTTTTTTTTACATTAAATAGAACGCCAGAAGCAATTGCACTATCCAATGGTCCCAATGACAAGGCCAAATACACACATTCACTCACACAAGCACACCCAGTCTGAAAACAAATCTTTGCGACTAACACAAAGATTTGTCCCATGTGGGGATCGAACCCACAACACCAGTGCAGTGGAGAGTGGCGAGGGTACCGCTTAAACCACTACACCACACGTGTAGACACGTTTTTATAACGTAACATCACGGCTATGCATTACCCAGAAGGCTAGAGGTGTATATCACCCATACTTCACCTGTTGTGTTTAGGATTCATGTGATAGGGGTGAGCCATCACCAAACACCGGGTGCAATTGAAATTTGACGACCGGATGGCGGAGTGGGTAGTGTACCTGCCTGCGACGCCGAGGTCGTGGGTTCGATACCCACTTCAGACAAATCTTTGTGTGCATGAACATGGGGGTTTGTCTTAGTCTGGGTGTTTCTATGTATAATAAGTATGTATTTACAAAAGAAAAGTATATACGTATTAGTATCAGTTATTCTAGTATCCATATTACAAGCTCTGCTTAGTTTGGGACTAGATGGCGTTGTGTGTGAGTTGTGAAATATTTATATTTATTTATTTACAATTCGAACTCCGTGCTGCTATAAAGAATCCCGGACGGTAAAATTCCAAATAACAATTTTGGCCGACCGCGACCCAAAATTCGAGCCTGAGACCTTACAATGCAAAGCCTTCCTACGCTTACCACTGAACTAACGAGGGAGTGTAACATATTTGTTAAAGTTATAACCTCAGTTATACCGATACCTATAAAAATTTAGAACTATTTATGAAATATCTCTTTTGCACCCTTTTTAACACGCTTATATTAGCTTCACCTGTATGTATGTATGTATGTATTGATGTATGTATGTATGTATGTATGTATGTATGTATGTAACCGACTCCTTTGGACTCGATTTTGACCCACTTTAAACGGACAAATTTCATTCAAATTTTGCACACCTGTCAAAGATCAATGACAATGCAATAATTAGAAAAAAAAGTAAACAAATAAATAAAATAAAAAAAAATAAAAAAGTAAATGAAAAAAAACGCTCTTATAAAAAAACCTAACTAAAAAGTAGAAAATAAATAAAACGTGAAAAAGCTTGGGTTGCTCGATAGACGAAAAATATGTCACAGAGCGCCCCACGCTTTTTCATAATAATACTAGTATTTTTTGTTCATTACCATTTTCAGCTTATATTAGGAATAATTTTTTACTTTTTAGTTAGAAGTACTTTAAAAGCGTGTTTTTTAGTTTCTTAAACTATTTTTTTTTTTTTTAATAGGTGGTGAAATGTTCCTGGCCGCATACCGCACCGGTCGGGGAGACGGTGCGATTATGTGGGGCCCTCACCCACTAAAACACCACCGTGCGCCTACTCTCTCTCTCTTATGGACGGGTCACCGGAACTATGACATACATCAGTGACCCGTTCAGCGTTTGCCGTTGGGGCACCGTCTCTGGATCTCATTTGCATCCTAGAATTTTTTTTTCTGATTCTGATGCACACGCTACTTGTAATATGCATCCTAGAATCAATTTTTCATGAATTTTTTTTTTAAACTTGATTGAGTCGAATCTTTGCTACCCAAGAAATATACAATAGAGGGCTGCCGAATCTTGTTCGCAAAGACGAACAAGCAACGTGAACTGTAATTTTGTGACAGAAATACGGTTTGTATGCAGCCTTTGGCTAGCTATTGACCAGCATGGCAGGACAAAGCATTGTAAGCCAAGATCAATGTCTTGAATAGGTATATGGGCTGTGCGCTCAAGAACGCTTATGTGCACACAAACACGAGTGCGCCGTCATAATCGAGAATGTTACGAATACCGCCTCTGTGGGTATATCGAAGGAAGTACAGGGTGAGTTATATATTTAGATAGTTTTAAAAGTCCAAGAATAAATTTCAGAAACTAAAATAATCGTGTTTAACATTACCAGTGTCAGATAGCACGAGCATTTCTTCGTCTTAAATAGTTGTTAACTGTCTTAATCTATTATATATAATATATATAAATAATCTATTATTTATAATTATATATAAAAACGTAGGTAGGTAGGTAGAAGCAAAAACATATTTTTGAATTATGGTACGCGCGTCGTTCTGTATGTTTGTACGCGCAAAAACTACTCCACAAAATTAAACATGGTTTTCACAATTGCGTAGCTGGCGGTATATTTTAAAATTTGGTAAATGTCTTGTATTTTACCTCTAAGTGGGTGTAAGATTATATTAGTGGTTCGTTAGGTAATTTAGCAGGCAACTGCATGAAACTCTGCACTTAGGTTCCTACAATAACTTATTGATGCGAACGTATTTTTTGACACCTGAACTTTTTTTTTTATTCTACGTCCACAGCGAACGAACGTGTAGTCCACCTGATGGTAAATGGAGTACAGCCCATGGACATCAACAATCCCCAAAAGCAGATTATAGATGCGTCGCTGCAGCTGAGGACTACGGTGTTATGCCTCATGTGCCGGTAATTTCAGGGCCTGATCTCACCACCAAACCGGAACACAGTAATGGAAGCACTACTATTTGGCGGCAGGTTAAAGGTGAGACGGTGGTGCTGCCGCCCTCAAGCTCATTCACAAGAGCTCTACCACCAGTAAAAACTTTTTATTAGATCTATTTTATTCAATAAGTTTGTATGAAATTTTTTATTTTCATGTATATATAGTTAGATATATATTTAGTTTTCACTTTCTTAATAATATAGCTCGACATAGCTCGCAAAATAAGCTCGCTGAAGTGGCAGTGGGCTGGTCACGTTTGCCGAAGGACCGACAGCAATTGGAGCAAACGAGTCCTGGTATGGAGACCGCGACTCGGCAACCGTAAGGTGGGACGCCCCCCTGCCAGGTGGACTGACGACCTGAAGAAGGTCGCTGAAGGGGACTGGATGCGGAAGGCGCAGGACCGGGTGTTGTGGCGCACATTAAGAGAGACCTATGTCCAGCAGTGGACTGCGAGAGGCTAATTGATTGATTGAAAATTTTGAAGGCACGAAATTCTGCACATAATTTGCCTTAAATAAAAAACAAAAAGATAGATTTAAGGAAATTTCATTGTACAAGTGGTTGAAAGTGTATAAGGGAAATTCCTTTATTTTAAAGGAAATTTCTTGTATGGAAATATCAAACACACGCAGACGAAGTCTCGGGCAAGAGCTAGTCGTGACTAATTTGCTACGTCAAATGAAGCCCTAGAAATAAATTAGTTTTTTATATGTTATATAAGCAATTAATTAAAGATAGTAACTTCTACTTTGTACTCTCCTAAAATGTTCTGACTTATACCCTTTCAATACCCTTGAATAAACCTGTTTACCCTATCGTAACATAGATTTGATTGTTTATGGTTAAAAACAATACAGTTCAATTCAATTTAAAATAATAACCGTACCATCAACGAAAAACAATAGTCTCAAATCAAATTTCAGAGACCTTTCCCAAACACCCTGTAACATACGTACAGTATAGATCCTTTGTGCCGTTGACCGTCCATGTTGGCACTTGTGTTGTATAATTAGCGTAGAGCGATTAATTAATAGGTAATGCAGCTCTGTGGCCAATTTATGCTCCGTAGCTACCTATAGCCGGCCAAATAGATAGTTCCAATATGCGCGTGATAGAAGGGTATAATAATTATAAAACACAAAAATATTTCACAAGTATTTATTATTCTCAAATAACTTAGATCGTCACCTTTGTTTATCCATAACTAAATTGTAACACATTTACGTATATTATAAGTATATATATATATATATATACAAATAACATGTATTTCATCATAGTCACCAAATAACCTCTATATACCTAAATACTATACAGTATATAAAGTATATACACATGTAAATCATATGTATATCATAAACGTAATTTGGCAACCTTTATATACTTATACTTCATCATTTAATTATACATCTATTTATAAAAGTAGAAACACTATTTACTATTATATAATATAAATAAAATAACTAAGATTATTATGTAATTTAAAATACTTATCTTCCAACAAAATGTGAATACTTGTCCACAAAATCAAGCCTTAGAGGGAGCTCCGCACTGTACGACGTTTCAACAGAGAATGACTCAGATTGACCGGAGTAGGGGCTTTTATAAGCGGTAACAAACAACTGTGAATCATACTTGTTTTTCATCGCTCGAATGTTGCCTTTTCGTTTAATTTAAAACTGTTACTTACTGTAATTATTTATAAACAGTTTATTACTTAATTTTACTTAACATTATATTACATATTTATACATTATATTATATTATGTAACACGGCCATACTGACAGTACTTCGTCCTCGAAGTATTATGTTACTATGTTAATTATAATATACAAGTAAGCACATTCAACGTATCCATGACACAGAATCTATATATTTTTTATTTCATAAATTTGAAGTCAGATCGAGTCATGTCAAATCAAGTCGAGTCAAGTCAAGTCAAGTATTTGCATAGACACGGAGGTCCGCTTCAAAAAGCTAACACAGTCTTTATGACGTAATTATTGAGTAATGCCAACTACATAGTCATGTCAATCACATTCACCCGCTGCTTGTGAGATAATTGACACCAAATAGCAGGCCGACCAGCGGTACTCTGACTAATCAAATTATTGAGTAATGCCAACTACATAGTCATGTCAGTCACATTCACCCGCTGCCTGTGAGATAACTGACACCAAATAGTAGGCCGACCAGCGGTACTCAGACTAATAAAATTATCGAGTAATGCCAACTACATAGTCATGTCAGTCACATTCACCCGCTGCCTGTGAGATAACTGACACCAAATAGTAGGCCGACCAGCGGTACTCAGACATAAAATATTTATGTCAAATATGTTTTACTCATTCACAGTATGTCATAGTTTCGTCAACATCGACATACTCTAGTAGTCTTTCATTTTTCTCAAGAAAAAGTTAAACGGCATATTTTTTGTCCAATGTATATATTTTAGTAACATTTCATGTGGCTAATTTATATTCCTATAAAAAGCCTTAATTTAAACCAATCTAATTAGTTCACAATATTATAAAGATGATGAATGTACATAATTAAAATCATCATCAAATAATTAATATAATAATCATAAATAAAATAAATATAATCTTTAAATTAAGTAATCATAAATTATCTATATAATTATCTTTTTAAGTGGCATGTTCGACAGCATTGTTTTCATCAACCCATCCTCCTGGCCAATACCGTAATTTTTCCTTAGCGACAATAATATTTCGAGCATTACCGTTGCCTTTCAGAGTATAGCGATCATTTGGAAGGATAGACTGAATTTAGATTTTAATTTATCATTACGCCTATGATCTTGATTAACATAGACCAAATCACCTATATTGTATTGTATATTATTCCGCCTAACGTGATCAAATCGCTGCTTAAATGTTTCAGCTATTTTTTTGTATCCTCTGTTTGGCTATTTCACGATCAGCTTGGACGTCAATATTGGGGTGTAAATTCTCGTCATTAATTATTTCATTTAGGTGAGATTGTACTAGCGGTATATTTGCTCCTACACCGATTAGTAAACGTAAGGGAGTGAACCCAGTTGATTTTTGTACAGTCGTGTTAATTGATTGCTGTACTTTTGGCAATACGTTCGGCCACTCTGACGGCTCCTCGCACATAGTATTTAATATATTGACTACAGTAGCCACATAACGTTCAACCTGTCCGTTGCCTCTGGGCGTACCAGTAGCTATCATGAAATAATTGTAAGATTTTTAACCTACATCCCTTTGGCACAAACAATCTCGGCTCAGCATTAGGACTAGTTTTATAATGCAATAAATTATTTTTTATTTCATATTGTTAGTGTTGGTGAATTTGCTAAAGCACTAATTTTAGATGAACCTAGGCTAACACCTTCACGAGATATTTGTCTACCTAAATACTCGATGTTATCTATGAAGAATTTGCATTTTTTTTTTTTAAGATTAACCGTAAAGCCATAAGAACTAAGTGCCAAAATTGATTGCTGAAAATAAGATAAACCCTCTTCAATGGTATTAAATGGAATTAAAATGTCATCAATATAACGTATACCAATCGTAAATGACCTACTGCCTTAGTGATAGCTCTTTGAAACACTGAAGGGCCATTACAAATTCCAAACGGCATTTTCACAAATTCATAATGCCCGTCTTGCGTTACGAAGGCTGTGTATTTAGTGGAGCTGCTGGAAATAGGAATTTGACAAAACAAAAGCATTTTTCATATCTATAGATATATAATACGTTGAATTTCCCAATTTATCTATTTGATCTTTAATGAGTGGGAGAGGATATCGATCTTTTTCTATTATTTTATTTAACGTTCTATAATCAATGCACATTCTATCGCTTCCATCTTTCTTCTTAACTAAAATCATGGGACTAGCAAAAGATGAATTACTTTCTATGGTTATATTTTTTTATTCAAAAAATCTTGTCTATTTGTTTTTTTTTAACCTTCTCTCTTTCTATCGGGGCTAATCGATATGGCCAGTAATGGATTACCTCATCTTTTGTACGTTCACAAAAATCAAACAAAATTTGAGAAAAATAGTGATCTCCATAAATTAAATCTAAGGAACAAAAACAAACTCTGTGCCCACTACTAGGCTCCAAAAAATCTTTAATTCGTTTCCAGGTCAATGTATACGCTTTTACAATAAACTTCCTTTCTTTAGACGCAATAGAATTATCAATAGGTAAATTTAAAAAAAATATGTTAAGATTAGATTATGTCAAAAAGCTTACTATAGTATTTCAGACTACATAAATGATAATAGTATTTGGAAATGAATTGCTCTTCTTATGTGACTTTGTTATGTACTTTTATATTGTTATATTTTTCATTTTTAAAAGATGGTGCACATGAGTTTCTCACCAGCTCTTCTCATAATGCAATACCCATCGGAGCTGGTACTTGGATTGATTTTAATTCGATTCTAAACAGTTTGATTAAAACTGAGCCCCGGTTATTCAAATCATTGTAATTAGTATAATTTAGTATTATTTATTATTTATTTTGTATATCACTTTTTGTAATGTTTTGACGTGTTCAAGCGCCTCCTGGGGCCTATGAAAATAAATGATCTGAATTTGAATTTGTTTTTTTGTTTTTTTTCAAGTTCACCAGGTTTTACATGTTCAATATTGTCTAAAACGGAGGGATTTTTTTCAAAAAAAATAGCCTTTATCAAACCCTGCAGCTTATGATCTAGATGGTTTATCGCACTTGAGAGTTCCATTACACAATTAAGGTTATTATTTTGTATCAAATTAACATTATAACTAGGTTTGGTAACACTTTTTCGCATAAAAATATCTAGTTCGATACACAATTCATCAAATTTAACTGGAGCTGTAATTTTGGCGAATACTTTGAAGGTACGACCTATTCCGCAAAGAGACAAATAACATGGGTAAAAGCGGCCGCCAAGTCGTTCTGCTATAGATTGTTTGATTATACTACAGCTTGATCCTGTATCAATATAAATAAATCCTGTATAAATTTGATTTGTATAACCTCATTTCATGTTATTTCAAATATTGTTAAGTAAAGGCAATCTGTGTGTACATTTTTAAATTTTTATATTTTTGGAGTATAAATAGTTTTTGTTATTAGTCTATAATTTAATTATTATTTTTTTGTCGGTTCTGAAACCCTATATACAGTGTATACACACATTGTTTTTACTCCTTTATTTTCTGCTTGAAGTGTAAGATATTGCAACCTTATATACTATAGATTTATTAAAAAGTATTAATTTAATTGCATTTCTATATTTCAGTTTATTTTCTCTTTATAACCATATTTAGCTATAATGTTGTTTTGGTTGCTATAACTTACACATAGAACTATTGTCAAAAAAAAACAAACAAATATTGTATGAATTATTTGAAAAGATGGTTTTATGCAATAAGTACAAAATTTTCTATTTGATCCTTGTTCTGAATTAGGTTCATTATTTTGGGTATGTTTTTTTTAACTGTAGCATTGTTGTTTAGTGTGACCGGTTTTCCCACAGTTAAAACATTTTATGTCATTGGGTTTAGAATCAGTCTCAAAACGCTTTGGTTGATGCAAATTAGAAGGGTCCTTACTGTCCATTGGCCTTTTCTTTGTTTTTGTGTAAGAAGAAAATAGGGCAATTAATGCCGAGGTGGTTTCAACATTGCTGTTAAACGAAGCCATTTTAAAATTAACATCGCATATACTACCACAAACTAATTCAATTAATTGTATTTCGGTAAATGCAATTTTTGTATTCTTTAGTAACCTAATTTTTTTTTTCTTGCATACTCGCAATAGGAATCTGCAGTTTCTAACGTATATAATACTGCCTTTTGCAGTTTTTCTGCTAAATTCTTTTTCTCATGGTATAAAGCTACCAGCGCTAAACGTAAATTGTCCCATGTACGACCCTCAGCCGGGTCCCATGTTTCGAACCATAGTAAAGCGGATCCCTTCAGGGCCTTACCAGCTTTGGCGACGGTTACTCCATCCAAACTCGTTGGCTAGGGTTTAAATATTGTTGCACCATGATTCAGCACCAAGGTCACTTTTAGCTGGATCAAATACTGGCTGGGCGACCTCACTGTTGTTCTGGCGGGAGCCGGAAACTGCGTCTTTAATGGCCTTTAAAAGTTCTTGTAAGGCTGGTAAATCCATCTGCAATTTTTTTAAATATATATATTAATCAACCAGATATGATTGTTCGTATCCCACTTCTGATGATAGAAGGGTATAATAATTATAAAACACAAAAATATTTCACAAGTATTTATTATTCTCAAATAACTTAGATCGTCACCTTTGTTTATCCATAACTAAATTGTAACACATTTACGTATATTATAAGTATATATATATATATATATATACAAATAACATGTATTTCATCATAGTCACCAAATAACCTCTATATACCTAAATACTATACAGTATATAAAGTATATACACATGTAAATCATATGTATATCATAAACGTAATTTGGCAACCTTTATATACTTATACTTCATCATTTAATTATACATCTATTTATAAAAGTAGAAACACTATTTACTATTATATAATATAAATAAAATAACTAAGATTATTATGTAATTTAAAATACTTATCTTCCAACAAAATGTGAATACTTGTCCACAAAATCAAGCCTTAGAGGGAGCTCCGCACTGTACGACGTTTCAACAGAGAATGACTCAGATTGACCGGAGTAGGGGCTTTTATAAGCGGTAACAAACAACTGTGAATCATACTTGTTTTTCATCGCTCGAATGTTGCCTTTTCGTTTAATTTAAAACTGTTACTTACTGTAATTATTTATAAACAGTTTATTACTTAATTTTACTTAACATTATATTACATATTTATACATTATATTATATTATGTAACACGCGCTTTTGTTCCCGAATGTTCAAACGGCCACACATCAACCTTATATTACCAGTATAAGATGTTGCTCGTTGTTTGGCTGCCTGTGTAGTACGAGACCAGTTTATACTGGAAATGTATAGGTTGATCGGTAGCCGAGTGTACGAATTTGTTGCTGTAAATTGGTAACGCTTGCAATTCTCTAATAGGCACAATTTTAGATTTAATTGCTAAACGTATTTGAATTAGAATGAATTGATCTGTTTGACACATGACTGGTGGATTTTGGATTAATTTATTTGACGATTTTGCTAATGCCGACGAGGTTTAGTCTAGCATTAACTTTTGGCGGGGGTATTAAACATTTTGGGCCACCAAACTAATTCATACTTGTACAAAAATAAAAAATATACCTTTGCTAGTTGAGTGGAGAACTTTCTTAATATGCCAAAGTGGCAGTGTCTTTACTGTCTTCTTGGTAACTTAATATTGAAGTCTTTTTATTTCGCATTGGTTTGTGCGTACAACTACCTATACACGATACCTTCTATGACAAACGTCAAAAAAAAAGCTTCCTGATTTTTCTGATTACTCTATTTAACTTAAAAATAAATCATACTAAAAATTATTGATTTTGGATCAATAATTTTTAGTATGATTTATTTTTTATTGAGTTCCATTATGCAACAATAGTATGCTTCTATATAACTGAAATTGTAACGATACGGAAATGTATTACGGCTAAAGCAATGTTGTACAAAAATTTGTAGCTACAGCTATTCGATATGAAAAGATTTTGTCCCATGAGATAACTCCCAATTACTAAAAAAGTCAACAATACACATGCATACCCCTGCCTGCTTTCATAAACGAAAGTCATAAACTTTGACAAGGTTACGCGCTGCTGACAAAGCACTTGCAAATCTGAACTATTCTATTGAAGCATCAGACAATGTGGTACTTTACATTAGATCGTCGCGGCACGAGGCAGGGCGTTAATTCAGCGGAGACACCCAAACAAACGCTTTGTGAGATTCACCTGTTGGCTCTATAGGTCAATGTTACAGCATACAAGGAGTTAGCGAAACAGACTTTTGTGGCACTGGTGAATAGCACGCAGCAAGCCATTGTGAACCCGGACAAAGGCACATATGCGATTCAATCGGTCGGTGCCTCTTGCGTCTCCATGGAAATTGTGGATGTTTATTTACAGATTGCAAACTTATTGCCGGTTTCGTTGTATTAAGCTGTGAACAGGTGGGCTTTAAATTTGCGAGATTTATTGCAGAATAAAAGTTCAAGTTTCTAGATTATAGCTTGAGATAAAGATTGTTGATGCACGTGTGCTAATTTTGTTTGAAATTCAAAAATGTATTATTTACTACAGCTGGAGAAAACCTGTCAATACTTAAATATGAACACACAAAATGAACTACCTTCCGGAAAGGATTGTTTGTAGAATCAGCCTGCGATAACATTCCGTCAGGCTGCAAAAATTTATAACGCAAACACACAGCCTCATTGTGCCAGCAGATTAGTAAATATTCCCAAATCAAACATTTACCAAGAAAACACGCTACTGGTTGTCCGCACAATGGCCGTGGTCCCTCAAAACCACTTAACATGGGGCTGACAGGTTAGTTCAATCACTATTATACGCCTCGAGGCCACGGATCGAGTGTATTTTTCAATGAAATATATTTTTTTCATTCAGGGAGTCATATCCACGAGAGGTTCTCACGGTTACTCGATTTTAACAAATAATTTTGCACGCGTCTTAATATTATATAACGAAAAAATCTTGAAACAAGAATGGAAGATTTAGGTGAAAAGTTTTGAAATAAATTGTTAAAAATAAACGTAGTGATATAACGGTGGAAATTTGTTCAGGAATAGGTTATGGAATGAAACGCGGTTATGAAACCGTGCGACGTCACGGCTGCCCGTCTGGCTAATCGATCGGGAGAACAATGTGACGTAATACGGGGGGGTGCGGCCCGTGGCTCCATGGAGAGAAGGGGCCGTAGTTCGCAGTCCAAATATTTACCCCGGCATATGTTTGGTTTCTTTTCCTTCGCCTCATATATTTTTACTTTGATCGTGTAATGGGGCCCGGAGGCGGTCTCGATTTGTCCGATATTAATTTCGTCCGCCTGGTTGCCAAGCCGTAACAATCACTGCCAGCAAAATAAACTGTTTCGGAAATAGAATGAACGTTTTGTATCAAGCTTTCGAAGTGTTGGAAATTTGTTCTTGCTATATTCTTTACGGGATAATCTTGCAGTACAATGTTAAAGATAAACATTACAACATATATAAACACACTAGTAATTCACAATTATGAGCTATGTAAAAAAACTCGCTATTTAATATGCTACATAACACGAACTTTTTTATTTTTTTGTCAATATTCACACTACGCCATCTAGTCCCAAACTAAGAGCTTGTAATATGAGTACTAGAATAACTGATACTAATACATATAATACATTTCTTTGCCTTTGGCCAAGACAAACCTCCATGTTCATGCACACAAAGATTTGTCTTAAGTGGGAATCAAACCCGCGACCTCTGCATCGCAGGCAGTTGAGCTACCGTCTCCGCCATCCAGTCTTCTATCGTCGTCGGTCGTATTTATAGCATTAAATTTTAGACTATAAAATCCAATGTATGACAACACAATAAAATTGTCAAAATAAGTTCTATCTGATTTAATTTTCCGAATCCCCTTGCTATTATATATAATCTTATTACTATTTTGTCGGTACAATTGAATATGTGCAATAAAATTAGTGACCATGTCGTCACTATGAATGGTGAGTATGGTGACCATGAAACATGGCATTCTATAAATATTTGGCGACCAGTTGTAACTTTTGTTGATAAACAATGATACAATTGTATGTCACTAAGCAGATTAAATGTATTATTTCATAATAATATAAAATTGCTTCTATCAGATATTTTTTGTTTTTATGATTTCGTGATGTGTGGTAATTTGTAAACTGCATTGTATTAGGCTGGTTTAAGGAATTCTTAAGTTGGTTCGGAACATATATTTTACCCTTATCGTGGTGAATGTAATTATTTTTTTGTTTTTAAAGATTATTTTAAAATGAGATTATTTCACGTCTATAATTTCAGTAAGGTTGCTTCATAATACTTTGTAATAAATATTCAGTAATAACAATTCTACGTAATGATTTGAACATTACAAAAAACAGGCTTTAGCTACAATTCACAGGTGTTAGATAAATCTTATTGGCAGGATATATAAGATAAGACATATTATTATAACACACATAAATAAGACTCTGGGTGTGGTTTGTATGTGTGAAATGTATGTTTGTGGACACCCCCGCGACACAGGAGATATTCCTATTGCTGAATTCGATAAAAAGACAAAAAAAAACACTTAAATGACAGTGACAGCTGTCACTTTTAAATTCAGTCAGGTTATATTTTGTTGGATAAGATCTATCCGGTACCTCGGAAACTGGTCCCTATAATCATGTTTTCAAATCAGGACTTTCTCATCACGCTCCTGGCAACCCTACCAGAGGGGCTAGGGCTGTCCCACTTGAATTGCACGTTTAATGAATTGCATTAATATTGCATTAACGGGTAACTAGCCGCCCTCCATAGTAAACAATCATTAGAGAGTGCAGTCTGCAGCAAACTGTTTGCTTTTCCTGATTTGTTTGCGAATACAAATTGACATTTAGATGTTTTGTGCTCGCATTCACGGTTCGGGTTTGAATTTTGGGACTGTAATGAGGAAAAACCGGAATTTGAATTTAGAACTATAATTTGATAGATAGATAAAACTGATGTGTGATTGATGTGTGCAACATACATAAAGGTTGATAAATTGATTTAAATATAGTAAGAGAGGAGATCATTTTATAAGTGAGAAGAAGAATAAGTGTGGAATCAGTTAAATGTTTTGGCATTACATCAGGATGGGTTTTGCCAAGATAACTTTCTGTAATATTTAAACAGATTTTTTTTTAATTCGTCTTCCAGTCCAGTTTTATGAGAATCTTTCCAAGCAACAATATGTTATTGTTTTAGTCCAATCTTCACGAATATACATAGCTACACCTATCTTATGTTTAGTACGATGGTAAAGGAAGCCATAATGTTTTTTAAGCCAAAATAGACATAATAATTTAGGTATTATAATTTATTTGATAAAATGTGAGTGCCTATTTTATATTCCTAATTAATTATTCGACTAACGAAACATATTCATGAACAGCTTCTATGTTGTAACGCTGTTTATTTTACGGTAATTATTAATTATGCATTTTTCATTTGGACATTCACATAAATCATTGTTAGCTACAGGGTTTTTGATCTCTAAATTGATGAATGAGCAGTACAATAGCACGTGATTTGATATCGTATATAATAGTATATACGATCAGTAAATAATGACATAGTAAAGTACGTAGTCGTTTAATAGTCAGAACATAGTCGAGTCCAGCGATGGATGTCTAATTATTTTCATTCATGGAACTATCAATCACAGTGTACGTTGCGTTCAATTCAGTAACATACTAAAATATGTACGGCGGTTACTGAGCGACGGCCGTTGTCTGTGCAACTAATGCCGGCCGTCGGCACCGGAAAATTGGACGCCACCGTCTGCCCAATCACACGCGACACTCCACGCAGATTAGCACGCTCGACCAATGCCCAGTTTGTCCCGCACCACGCGACACACGCTACCGCGAAAATTCACACTCATCGCTCTCCATTGAACTCTGAATCCGGCGCGCCGATCGCCTCGCACCACTTATCCAGTATTGTACGACGAAAATTTTCACACCGACTAATCCTTCAGAATTGACCACTCCGGATTACGCGTACAGGTATTGAAACCATACACGCCTTTACGTCCCTCGTCCTGAAATCATATTAGTACACCCTCTAACATCTTTTTGTTCGACGCTCACTTGTAATTGCGACACTTAGGTTTCTGTTTGCACCGTTTGTACAAACATTTATCACGATTAACAAAAGAAAGAGTAGATCACACGAAGAAATATAAATTAAGCGTGTGACCTGACTGCAATTCTAAACTGGGGCTCATTAATCGATTCCACTTCATATTGAAAGGAAGTCGCCGAGCACGTCCGACTTTCGAACCAAAAAAATAACCCGTCGACGTGACACGGGTAAGTCGGCATCGCGTTGCGGAGAGCGTTCCGCCCCATTCAAATCTTTACTTAGCATTTTAAGTACCGTCGGCGGCTTTAATTTTTTAAGGCTCACTACAACGCCCATATACCGTATTCACCTCGCGTTCCCACCACACTCATAGATATGTACCTAGCTAATAGTGAGTGCCGCTCGCCGGCCAGAAAGTTTTATGTTGTCGATTTACGCTTGTTTGTATTATGTACTTAGCGACATAGGCATTAAAGTTTAAATTAAGTTGGTAAACAGTGGTAGTTAAGATGTACTAGGGTGGAAGACGGTCGGAAGGAGTAGTTTGCATAGTTATGTGCGCGTTTATCTAAGCTATATCGGCGGGTACAGGCGTCGTGGGCCGGCAGGTCGCCCGACAGTTTGCCGGGGGTTTAATAAATGTCTGAAACAGCGGATCGGCTTAGCATACACGATATACGTGTGCATATGTGGGTTATTTCTAAGAACACGACAACGGATTGTGCCGTCCCACGTTATATTAATATGGGTATAGCTCGGGGTAAGACGTCTCTAACGGTATTTATATTGTTGTATCTCAATATTGTTTTGCTACTGATTTTACATGCAAGAGATTAAGAGGTAAACAAAGTTTATTTTAACTGAAACTATCTTTGCAGAAAAGTGAATTAGGAAAGAAAGATGGCTTACATAGCCATTTTTAACAATAATTCATGTTTAATGCCATCTACAGCTAAAATCGAGCCATATTTTTCTTTCGAATTACAATCACAATTCTTATTGATTATGAAAGGGTTGAAATAACTTATATTATATAGAAAATAATTTATATTATAACATTAAGCTATGCTTCGCAAATTATAGTCGAGTAATAACGTAACATACAGTAGAGAAATTTGGTTTCTGGAAAGATGAGACCGTACCTTAGCTGGTTAAAGCGGCGAGGGCGGTACGATTTTCCGAGGTCTTAGATTCAAGTTCTGTCGGTCCCATATTTTTTAACCGTTTCATAGTACAATCACACCCTTTAAATCCTTCACCAATATCTAGAAAAATCTAGAATCTTTCTAACGGTTTATTTTTCAGCACTCTCGCCTAGCTGCTTACAAATTACAGTGACTATGTGCCGTTGTATTTACTCCATTACCCGCGGAGGCCGGGCCGTATCAACTATTTATAGTGTTTGAGGCGCTTCATAAATATGCAGCGGTAGGCGCTCGCCTTGCCGACACCAGCTATTCAGCTCAACCGTTGTGAGGGACAAGCGATGAGCGATTTGTTGGTGAGAAATCCTTTATAGCTAGTAGTACCTGCATGCAACTTAGAGTTGTCGCTTAGTATCCTTTCCTTGGTGTCTGCCGCTTAATGAAATAAATTTAATTAAGTTTGTCATAAGTATTATTAAAAACATAGATAGAGTAAAAAAACTGTCCTCTAATCGCCTAATTGATAAGTTTTTCTAACACTTATGTACTAAACCATAACCTTAGCTTGTATTACCAAGAAATTGTGTTCCCGTATAAACACTATAAATTAGGATCCCTTCTGCGCATTTGCGTGTGATCACCGATGCTAAATTCCAAATTGTTTATTTAGTTTAGTAAGTTGCTACGAAATAATCGTAGTACCATCAGAAAGAATACGTACGCTTACTTTTTAAAATATTCCCGTGAAACGTATCTGTGCAATTGGGACCATTATACACCATACTACGAGAGCGGTGCTGCGCAATAATGACCATAAGGTGAAAACGGGCAAAATCTGAGCGTATTTCTACTTTGTAGCAAATTCCTTCTACCAAACCTTTTTGAGTGCACGGCTGGAGCAGTGGTTAAAACCGTCACCTCGCCGCTTTCAACTGCGCTGGTGTTATGGGTTCGATCCCCACACGGGACAAATCTTTGTGTGATCCGCAAAGATTTGTTCTGACTCTGGGTGTGCTCTGTGTGTGTGAAATGTATGTTTGTGAACACCTCCGCGGCACAGGAGTTATTCGTAGTGCGGGTGTCGTTTTTAGAAGAAAAAAAAATCCTTCCAAAAGACTCTACCGTAATATTACCCTCGTTAGTAATATTACTCTAGTTACCTTTAAACCGCCAGCCGCTCGTCACTCAGACTGCCTCCTTGCCTCCACGGTTGGTTAGTTGCAACGCTCCGTGCGTTACCTCACTTTCAACAGAAACTTCGCGATGTATTTTGCAGTGCATTTTTTAGAGTATAGCTTTTGTAGACCTGCTTGTTTTAATACTAAAGTTACGTGAGATTTTCATACAATATACAGTATACAGAATCTAGAGTATACAAAATATACAAAGTTGTTTAACGTAAAAAGAAATGCCAATGAAATTGTGCTGGTAAGTTTGAGTGCGCTGTAGAAAATATGTGTACTTTACTTATATTTATTAGTACATTTTTCGCAAGAGCATTTTCGTTTTTCGTAACTAATAAAGAAGTTGCTCTTCGTTTGAAAATATAGTAATGACTTGTACGTACTTACATTGCTGCTAAAAGAGGAAGTAACAGCTGGACTTCGTGCTGCTATCGAGATATTCCCAAGGAAAAACCTCATGTAGCACTTTTGGGCGACCTGCTTGAGCTCACGATCTCACAGTCGCAATTTCTCGTTCTAAATCACAAGGCAGTATTTCCACCCAAATTATATAAAAATCCAAAAAAAATATCATAATGGGCGTAATATGTTTTCTCCTTCTGAACTTTCCAATCAAACATCATCTTATAATAGGGTTGAAATAAATTGGTTTGACATTTTTATAACATGAAACCATGTAAAAATAATTAAGAATAAAGTTAAAAGAAGTTTTGGTTAGCTTTTTATAAGTACGATACTTGAACACAAAAAGACGATGACGTCACTGTCCAAGTTTTTGACGTTTCAATAAAAGTGCTTAATCTATATATATAAAAGGCTTTGTCCTGACTGACTATACTTTGTCCATTCCTTTATTTTCTTTTTGACAGATCACGCCTATGAATTACCGTTTTTTTGTCAGATTAATGTACTACAATAATAATGTACTTTATTGACAAGCGGCACTTTTTAGGGAAGTTCACTGTTTGTAACAAACAACCACAGACTATAAATCAAATCGTGAAATGAAATAAATCGATTATTATGAAAAAGAATAATTTGATTTTTTTTGTGTATTGTCTGTATTTATATAAAAAAAAAAATATAATAATAGTATAAGATTCCATGAATAATTATCTGCAAGAAATTAAGTCGAAATCTTGGAATTAAAAATGAAAATGTAAACAAAGGTAACTAGGAAACCGTCATAGACTAAGTATGTGATATTATTATTATATTATTATTTTGTATATTTATTTCATCTAATAAAAACTACAAATAAACGAATAATTAATAATGAACTAAAACCATTTCGATGTAATTAATCGATTGAAAGTTCTTCTTAGACAACATCGATTATAATTTCAAATCGAATAAGTAACGTGTAAAGGCATCCCTAAATGTAATCTGTCAAAAAGCAAATAAAGAAATGGACAGAGTATAAGTATCAACGCACAGCCTAAACCATAGGTCGTAGCGACTTGAAATTTGGAAGGTGTATTCTTTACAAGATTTTATCGTGCAATAAGAAAGGATTTTTGAAAATTCGGCCTCTAACAGGGTGAAAAGTGGGACAAAAGTTTGTATGGAAAATCGTTTGTAGTAATTATGAGGCTCGATCAATTTCAAAAATGGAACTTTGTTGAGCAATCGTGTGACAATGAGATGTTAACATGAAGTTTCATAAAAAAAGGATTTAATGTCAGTGTAAACTTTTTAATTGTCATTTCGGCCTCTTTAGATATCTAAGAAGTAATTGTTTTGTTTAGTAGAAACCAACTTTAATGTAATGGAAGATGTGTGATGTAAATTATAAAAAAAATATTTAAATAGGGTTAAAACTATCATTTTGATGTGCTATAGTCAGGTGGCAAACATGCCCAAGGTTTAGCTGATGGTAAGTTAGGGGATCAACTGCGCAAATTATACAACATACACTTTTGACGGATGGACTAATTAATATTAAATATAATCTACAATAAAGCCCGACACGTGCGTTTATTTAAGTTTGACGATGCCGAAGGTCTTACTAGGCCTGAATCATCGGTATTCTCCATTAAAATAGTGCAGTGTTAACATAATAAGATGCGTTTTTTGGGAAACAAAAAAGGCACCGCGCCGCCCCAGCTTCACTGCCGGCGGTGGTGTGGCGGTCACATTATATAACTCCGACAGAACGTGCGTTCACTCACATACCAAAATGGTCAGTCAATGAGATCGCAGAGGCAGAGAGTCCGGCGGCGGCTTAATCCATATTATTTATTAGTAAAAAAAAGATGGAGACCCCATCACAAATAAGCGCCAAGTTGCAAGACGAGTTATATCTATTTTTTATCCGTCAAGACAATTGACATGAGATTCGGACATAATTCAATGACATCTTCGACCGAACTCTGTCCGAATCTCATGTGAATTGCTTCAATTATTATTAAATTATTAAATACTTTAATTATAATAATTCTAAAAAGGAGAACGTCACAGTCATGTCATGTTATTTATTGTGTGAGTATAAACTTTTTGGTAGTCATTCGGTCTCCTTGAGTGTCCGTTGTAAGATATTTAAAAAGTTAATACTACGTTCCAAATTATGAAAAAAAAGGGCATAATATAAAAAAAAATAGAATAAATTCAAATCCGTGGTATAAGGGCCTTTATACACGAGTGACTTTTTGCCACTGTCAATTCCAAAACATTTAGACATTCGTACCGACATTTAATTTTTAACACCCTACATAAAACGACTTTGGTGTTATTAGTTAGACGTGTCTGTATGTGTGTGTGAGTCTGTCTGTGATATCGTAACTCGCGAATGGATGAACCGTCGTGATATTTTTACTTAGAATTTATTCGTTCAGTGATAGATATTATATAAAGTATTTTTATTACTTTTTTAATGCTCGCTTTAATTTTTAGCAATAGGTTTTTTTTCATTTATTTTTTTATTATTTATGTAATAAAAATATTTATGTACTTTAATGATATTAATGATTTACGTTTTGCATTATTTATTTGATCTTTTTCTGATATTATTTATGTTCTTAATTTTTTAGGATTTTTTTTTAGTTGGACATTTTTGTTTCTTTTTGCATGTGTTTTATTATGTTAAACATGTTTTTGATTTTATACAGTAACTTTTTTTAAATTTATTGTTAAATTCAATTTCACGTTTTCATGTATTTTTTAAAGATTTTCATAATATTTATAATGTGCCGTGTGGTCCGACCCTAAGGATGCCTTGGAATGGATGCTCGAAGGATGTTTTGGAATTGACCGGCGCATTTTTCTGATCGACCAAAGTTTTAGTAGAGAGTAAGTTCGCCTCGAGATCTGGTTTTGTTGGTACCTGAAGGGAAGACTTCGAATATTGTTTACAAAGAATACATTAATTGGGTATTTATTTATAATGATAACTCAACTTACGACAACTTTTAATCGCGAGCAAAGCCGCGGGCAAAAGCTAGTTTTAATATAAATTCATTGACGTATAAAGTAAGGACACGGCTAACGCGCGATAAATGAACTGAACCTTTTTGGAGTCAATCAGACTACAAAAAGCGCGTAGTGAAATTGTCTGTGGTTGGCTGCCTCCGTGAGCGGTCAAACACGACAAAATGCCTAATTGTGCACTGAAAAGTTGTACGAACTACCAAATTAAACATAACAAAAAAGATTATGGTATTACATATCACCGGTAAGTCACAAATATCTTATTATATCCACCTCTTTACATTATTTTATCAATTTTATTTGCTAAAATTTTTCGTTCCGACGCCATATTCCTTAATCGTGAATATCCGCGTGACCACAGATAATATGCGTGACATGACTTTGGAACTGCGCAACTGCGCTTAGTTGAACTATGCCGCGGGCGTTCAAGAGAATATTTTTGGTAATTTAAAAAGTATTTGTTATGAATTGTCACATGGTAGTTCAATGCAGATGGCGTTACTGATCCTGCTATTCATAATGTCAAATTTGAAGGGCAATTTGTTCGGACAAGCCATTTCTATAGTATATATTTCTATGTATAAATTGTAAAGTTTTCATCCCTATTACGAGTGTATGTTCTGAGATGACGTATCAAAGGATTTTGAGACGTCATGAGACCTAGCGTAACAAGTGCGTCATAGGTTTTGTCGCGTTTTTATCATATTTTTGTATGGGGAAACATAACAAAAAGCAACAAAATCTATCTTGCGCTCCTTATGCTGGCATGACATGTTAAAATCGACAAAATGTTACAAGCATTATATTTTGTACCTACCTAAATATACTTCGTACATAGCGGGTAAGTTTCCGCACAGCGAGCGCGGCAATTTTCTACGCTTGTCGGTCAATGTCTCATCCGCCTTTGTCATGCGACCGCCTTATTTGACGCCAGTTAATATTCCTAATGAGCTGTATGTAAGTAATGCACGAACTTCAGCCGTTTAAATATTCCACCACTGGCTCTTCCTTATGACTTCGGCCGTCTTCATTTACATGTCGCGACTGTAAGATTTATGCTTAGAAATAGTAAGGTGTAGAACTAGAGATGTCTTTTAAGTTTTCGACGAAGAGTTTATATATAAATAAATAATTATCTCACAACTTACACACAACGCCATCTAGAATCAAACTTAGCAGAGCTTGTACTATGGGCACTAGAATAACTGATACTAATGCACATAAACTTTATTTTTTGTAAATACATACTTATTATAAATAGAAAAACCCAGACTAATACAAACCCCCATGTTCATGCACACAAAGATTTATCTTAAGCGGGCATCGAACCCGCGATCTCGGCGTCGCAGGCAGGTACACTATCCACTCTGACATCCGGACGTATTAGTTATCCAGTTTAACGGTTATATTAGTCTAAAATCTTGAGGTTATTTCTGCTTTCATAATTTAATCATCTTTAATGAATAATAATATTTAATCAAAACCACAACGGCTATTCTCAAGTCTGTTGTATTTTTCTGTTACCAAAAAGGCATAAACTAATATGTTGAAAACTTAAAAAATGTCCAAAGAGTAACGAATTATAAAATAAATCACTATGAAAAAGAAGAAAAGTGATAAGTGTCAAATGTGATATTAGGTATGTTTTATATATTGAGTATTCTGTGTAATTTTGAAACGAGTGAGAACATAACCTTTTATGTAATAGTAAGATGGTTTTTTTCTGTTTCTGAAGCTACACCAACACGTTTTTTTACCAGTCAACTTGTATTACAACAATGGCTACCAAAACCAACATACACGTAGGTAAAATTTCATCCATTGTGTCCTAAAAAAGCGCTTTGTACTTCGAGGCAAACAACAAAAGCGTATTAAAACTACTTGTGTTTGTATTCATACTACTATCTTATCAGGTCAAGTTGCGGCATTGACGGAACGTCACTCCTCCATTCATTCGGTTGACATCTCACCTGTCACTAATGTCAGTTTTTTATTGATAATCATCGCAAACCATTCACAAACGATTCGAAACCGCCCCCAATACGCAAAGGGTTGATAAACATATCAAAAGCATTTTAGGAACACCTGTTTTTTCTATAAGTTGGTGTTATTGTGTGGGCACAATCGAGTAACATCGATAATCGACTCGGTATCAGATCTATCGATGTTTGGACCTCCCGTGAGTTGTGCTGCGACAATAGTTGGTTTGAAAAAGAGGATTGTGTCAAGGCTGAGCAAAGTGTGTGAAATTGTAATTGAGAGAACACTGTGAGATATAACCTTATGACTTTTGTAACAAAAGTAGAGAGGTACAAAGGTTTCATAAAAAATGCCATAATAAAAAAAGTTTGTAGTTTTATTTTTGGATCGCTACACACTTTTTTAGAATAGCTTCTAAAATAACCAATTAAAAACCATCCAGCCTAGCAACGGCAAAAGAACAATACAACACCGCTATGACATAATATAATAAACGTCATCATTACGAATCAAAACAACAGCCCAGAATACGCAACACGAGAAAATGCCCAAACTTTAAGAAAGAAACGTTCTTGTGACGTACTTTAAAAGTCTATATTTAGCCTGTGGCGACACAATTTTAGTAAGTTCATATAACCAAAAAACGAAACACGAAAACATAATTTTCGCAATAGAACCGTCCATAATACTTGTTGGTAAATAACAATATCTAAATGTGGAAACTCAATTAAAAGTTCAGAAATATTTGGGCGCGTTTCACGTGAATGTTATGCAACTTTGATGAAGTAATTTACATTAAAAGGTTTTATTTCTGTAATAATTTCGTTGTTCTTCTTTCAAATTCGAGTTGTATGGTATCCATTGCTTTATTTTTTGTCATCAAAATTATATAAACGCTTTTATATAACTTCAACCCTATTTCTGTGAATAATTCTTGTGGGAGTGAACAGCCTGAAGTATGAAAATTACATCATAGCTCAATTTAAATGAAGATATGGCTTTTAAAGCTAGCTAGAATTATATTTGATTGATGACATGATATTATTTATGTATTTTAAAATTACTGACATTCCTTCTTTTTTTCAAAATCATCTGTTCATTGTTTGAAACTCATGAAAATGACTTTTTATACATTTAAGATTCAAAATCCATTCATTCGCATTTTCTATTTTAATCAAGATTCATTTATTTCGCATTTTCTATACGATTATACATAATTTACAATGTATGCAGAAATTTTTCATTATTTACTTGCCTAATTGCTATAGTTGACTAATTTGGGAAATATTGCATGGTAATTTTTATAAGTAATTTACTTATTTATAGTTAAAACTCTTAAATCACTAGTTCTAGTGCGCGATATATCTGCTGTGTAGATGTAATGGATGTAAGTAAGTAGTAAGCCAAAATTTTAGGTTCATCATACCATCTAAATCCCGTTTTATTTTAACGTACTTCTAACCAAATGCAATGCAAATTAACATTAGTTAAAACAATAAGTGCGGTCGCGTTGTGGTAGGTATCTTGCAGTGAGGCACGTGCCGCGTCTGCTAGTGACGGGTTGACAGAGAGCCGATTAGCCACTGCCTGTCTAACTGCTACATACCTCAATGCAGCGTAGGGAGGTTTAGAATTATGATATAGCCCTTAATTATTTATATCCCTACTTCGGTATCTGGAGATGGAAACTGAAGCTTGTAAACAATTCATAAATATGCTATGTAGAGTCAAAATGTACCAACAAGTGCCAGTACTCATTACCATCTTAATAAAGCTAACCATTAATTTTTAATTATTTTCTAACTGCCTTAATTCTAATTTACATTGGTTAAAACAATAAGTGCTGTCGCGTTGTGGTAGGTAGCACGCAGTCAGGCACGTGCCGCATCTGCTAGTGACGGGTTGACATAGAGGCGATTAGCCACTGCATGTCTAACTGCTACATACCTCACAACAGCACGGGGTTAGAATTGTGGGTACTTCAGTAATTGGAAAGCGACCAAATGTAATTAAAAATTGACGGAGACTTTTTGACTTGGGTTACGAGTTAAGTGTTTACTAATGATTCAAAACTTTTGCGATTTGTACACATAAATGTTGCAGACAGGGGTCTTAATCACGTAAATATTTTTAAAGGCATAAATAAATACCTTTTTTGCTCGATCGCAACTGCTTGACAGGTAAACGATCGACGGAATGTATCTACAGTATGTGTTTACAATATATAGTTAGTGTTTAATTATTCAACATTATATTCATACTGCCTTTTCAACCGCGGACACGAAGTAGCCTATGACCAGGTCATCCAAATTGTTCCAGCCGTTTAGGTGTGAAAGAGTAGCAGATCGACTTGACAAATTTATATCTCTAATTTGAGTGCACGGTTGGCGTGGTGGTTAAAGCGGTCGCCTCGCTGCTTTCAACTGCGCTGGTGTTGTGGGTTCGATCCCCACTTGGGACAAATCTTTGTGTGATTCGCAAAGATTTGTTCTGACTCTGGGTGTGCTGTGTATGTGAAATGTATGTTTGTGAACACCCCCGGGACACAGGAGTTATTCCTAGTGCGGGAGTCGTTTTTTTAAGAAAAAAAAATAGCTATTACCTAGGCTATTTAACATCCGCGTGAATCAGTACGATATAATTTTAGGTCTAGTTACACCACCCGACCTCAATTTGCCTAGAAATAATCATCCCCGAGAAGAATTTCCATTTTACAAAAGCTTATACCTACCTCCATACATATTTACCTACAGTTTACCAAGAAGCTGTCATTTGCCAGGCGATTCTCGACCTTGCATAGTTGTGATAAGGTTGTACATTTACATAACAGGTTATAGGGGATCGGGCTGCGAGTGACAGCTACGATAGAGTGCCGATTAGCCCGACTCTGCCCACTAGATGTACCTAAACAACAAATAGCGAAGCTTTATTTTGCTGTTTGTAATAAATAGAACATTACACAGATTAGTGAAACATTACTTGTAGAGATAAAAATATAGATTTATTATATCATCATTTCTTATACCTTTTATAGGTAAGGTAGACACAAAATACAACCACAGTTAGCATAATAATTTTACAACATATTTACACGATTCTGTGGCAAACAATATCAGTATCTGGGGATCCTGGGAAAAATACAAAGAAAATTTCACGCAACCATGAAATCTAAACCAAGATGTTTGTAAGGGGATCATTCCACCCATGCATTGGTTTAAACTTCCAGGTATTATAATTACAACAGTAACATTTTGAATAAAGATCATGAGTAAGTAGGTAAGAAAAATAAACCTATTATTTATTATATAAAAACGCTTGGAAAAAAAATAAAGCTAGCAATTTGGGTGTGCGTTAGACCCTAAATTAGTGGTTAGTTATTAAAACTTCCAGCGTTCAGACAGTGTCGTCAACAAATCTAATTTGATAAAATCAAAATGCCGACCGGGCAAGTTGAGGCGAAACAATTTGCAAACTCGCCGGCCAACTCTCTAAAATAGTTTATCTTAGACGAACGCGGCGCAAACATTGCGAACGAGCAAAACAACCAACTCGTGACACCTACCTACCGTTCCACACACACAGATCGGTCCTTAACTACACACTTCATCTAGCTGCGTCTCTCTCGCGCTAAGAAAATGAAACGGACCAATGAGGGGGTGGGGTGACACGCATTTCCGGGCCCAGCTCCAATCAACTGCTAGAACAAAGGAGTTGCGATAGCTACTTACCTACAAGTTGCTGCGCGAGGGTCGCCTTTAACTAGAATTGTATCCCATCTCACACACGTGCGCCTCCTAAACACACAGACGACGTTTTTTACCTGCTGACGAGTTTTTGTGGGCGTACTGCTCGTTTGTGTGACGGTGTCTAGCCGGTGATCACTTGGCAAAGTTTGCGCAAGTCGCGGGAGTAATGGCTGGAATATATCGGCTTTGAGCTGAGACCGGCCCCGCGACGCGCTGCCTTTGTGACGGCTAACAACCATGAATGAAAGGAGAGCCGAGGTTAAAAAATGTAGTGCATGCTTTCTACAAACGGTGTGCCGGCAACATCGTTAGAACGCGAACGGGCACAGCCAGTTTTAAAATGTTAAAAAATACGTGCGCGCACAATCATAAGCTAAATGTCATTCGCCACAGAATAAACCCGCAGATTTTTCGTGTACCTACTTTAAATCTCATGAAAGAAAAATAAAACGAAGAAGGCATTATCCTGAACGACATCCTGTTACGGCTTATTTCTTCTTTCGACTCACAGAATCCTCACGTCGTCGTTAAAGGTACATTTTTCTTTTGCAGTCCTCATGTGACGTACCTGCCATATCCCGAGGACCCTTCCGTGATCCGTTGTAATGCAAATAGTGCCTTATACGCACGTAACACAGTTGCGAATGTAATAATTTAATGGTAACACGCCCTGTAAGACTACAATTTGACTATCGCGAATTTCCTGCCTGTCTACAGTTTTGAAACGCTTGATGATAAGAGAGCCGCGTGAAGTAAAAAGAAGCCTATGTGTCAAGGTGAAGGTTTAGTTTCGTTTGCGGGACGCTGAGACGCTGAGAAACAAATCTGCGTAAGGTACATGGTGTCGAGTAACTCGTGTTCTTACCCTCTCTCCTTTGTTCGGGCCGGAAGAGTGCGCTAGAATTACATGCTCGAGTCTGATGTGCGCTTATTTTTTACGGCGCTATATTGTGTTTCGGGAGCTCTCTTATAGTTATGCAGTTCAACGACTGAAGAAACGAGAGGGTGGATGAGGGAGAAACAAAACAAGTTTACAATTTTTATTTACACAAGGAGGAACACTGAAGAAACAGTGCTTCAAACAAATGATTGTTGAGTAAAATTACATTATTTTTTTATGCTTTTGCTGCCATTAAAAGTTGAGTTTCGTGGGAAGAAAGGTAGATGTGGCAGTATTCGTCCGAGTCAACAAACAACGTTAGGAACATAACAATTTCTGGAGACGTGTCCGAGGTGTAGCTACCCTCGCCTCTCTCACTCATTGGCTCGCATCTCTCGTCGGAGCGCGCCACCCCGCATACTGATATCTGGATTAAATTACTCTGCCAACTATTTTACACAAAACCAGAGGCCATAATTAAAGTCCGGGCGAAAATGGGTGAAATCAAACGTCTTATCTGACCAGCGGGAAATAGCGTTTCTTCGCTGAATAGTTTCCTCTGAGTCGGATAGCAAGTGAGCGGAATAAATAATTATTGCGGCAATCTAAAGTTACTGCCGGTTGCGACGTAGCAGGCTCCGATAGAGATACCTAATGAACATAGTTTCTATTGGCCGGGCCTTTGTATCGACTACCCTCTGCACAGACGTCAGATCTCAAAAATAGGTTATTACTATTTTCTCATAATATAACGAACAGAAACATTAACTGTTCGGTCCTCATAGTTCCTTAGCCAAATATTGAGCACAAAATATGGTAATGATATTCAAATCCAAATATTCCAAAACGATGAATAAATCCGCGCCACGTAATTCCCGTCTCACTTTCGCTAAACAGAAGGCTCCCATAAAATCAATGGCAAAAGGAAATACAATTCACTTTCACGGTGTCTGAAATAAACCATTCTTTGCATTGAAAGGGGAATAATCTGCGTGTAGCAGCGGGGGCTTAATCAAAATCGGTGAATTGCTTTAAATCGGGGAAAATGCAGGAAATATCCTTTGTTGGCAATTTCCCGACATGCGTGGCTCTAATGCGCTATCGGCGCGTAATGACTTCCTTAATTAATTCGAGATATAAGCGATTTTAGAGGCTTTCTTGAGCGCCATCTTAGCGCCGCCGAGTTGTCACGTAGTTTCAATGTAGGGTAGTTGTGTTTCCGTAGTAGTACGGAAGTGCTAGCTACGTTGACTACCTGTTTTTATAAAATATCTAGACAGTTTGAATATTGTCAAGTGTTGATCGAAGTAGAAGTGTGATATTGAAGATGATTAGAATAATTAATCTAAGGTCCGTTTGTACAAATTATTATAGATTTAATTAAATGATAAAAACAATTTATATTAACTTTGGCGCCCAACAAGGGTATTTAGTTTTAAGTTAAACATTTTAAGAAATATTTTTAATATTAATTTTTATAATCCTAGAATTGAATCGCTTTTATAATACATAATTGTTATTAGAAGTATGTTAAATTATAGTAGACGTAGGGGCCATTAACGATAAAATGAGCTCTGAAAATCCATCCTGTATTTAATCAATATACAAGTTTCTATTTAACAATAGTGTCATAAACTTCTCTGGCATGTTCCGGGTCCGATTATATAGCTCATAAAGTTTTATGACATGTACCTATGGCATAGTAAATTAATAGTTATAACATAACATTATTGTCAGTGATGCGCGCATGGTTCAATAAACCAATATTTGCATGTATTTTGTTGTTAATCTTTAATTCTATTTCTGAAAAAGAGCATCATAACATTACGACTATAAACTGGTGGTAGAGCTCTTGTGAATGAGCTCGAGGGACGCAGCACCACCGTCTCACTTTTAACCTGCCGCCAAATAGTAGTGCTTCCATTACTTTGTTCCGGTTTGGTGGTGAGATCAGGCCCGGAAATTACTGGCACATGAGGCATACCACCACAGAGTAATACCACCGTAGTCCTCAGCTGCAGCGACGCATCTATAATCTGCTTTTGTGGATTGTTGATGTCTATGGGCTGTACTCCACTAACCATCAGGTGGACTACACGTTCGTAAACTGTGGGCGTAGTATATAAAAAAAAATACCCAGAAGGGTGAGGCAGAGTTGTATGACACCCAAATTTTAGTTTTTAAGTATTACTTGTAATAGTAGGTCAGTCGCTATTTTCCCAGTACTATTTAAACTCCGTGTTGAACAAAGAATTGCCTGACAAAAACATATTATCACAAAAAGTAACAAATATAGGTAGATAGGTCCCCAGTATATTTAAAAATAGAATTAGCATCCTCTTAAAATAATTTTATATACTTTCTATATTTCATACTCGTGCATGACTCTTACGTTATAATTTGTTTTTATTAGTAATCTGTGGTAAATGGTGTTGGTGACACAATTGTTAAATAATATGTAAGCATACCATAGATTTATAAGTATTGTGTTACTGTTTGTTTACCCAAATAAATAAAATAAAATAAAATTAAAAAAATATATTATTATACGGACTACGATACAAGTTGAACAAAATATTCTTTAAACTTTCCAATTGTTTACTACTCCTTAACTTAATTTCATAATTTCGGCATCTATTACACTTTCAAAACCCAAAAAAACATCATCAAATTAAGAGTACAGTTTTACATAATCGGTACATACGAGGGTGAGCCGTCGTCATGCCTCCGGAGGCAGTAAGAAGTTATTTTAGGGGAATATTACGCGACATCACGGCTTATCTTTACGGCAGGTGTTCCTGTTTCCCCCCCAAGGGGACAAATTTACGAAATATGTCGCGACTTATGCGGATCACGCGGATGTGCCCGCCAATCTGAGGAGCTTTGGTTCGTGCTTGTAAAACTGAAATACAAAATTCTATCACAGTTTCTGGATGACAGAAATGTAATAATAATTATAGTTTGGGCTATCATTTTTTTTGTTAACCTGTTTTGTCCCACTGTTGGGCTAAGGCCTCTAGCTATGATTGAATTAATTATATTTATAAATGCAAATCAATTGTAATCGAGAATATAAAATAAATAATGTCAAGTTGTAAAGTTAAGGATCTTTAAAAAATCTTCATAATAATAATCATGATTCTTGTTTTAATCAATACATGTATATTTTTTAAATTTGTGTATTCATAGTATTTGAAATGTCATATTGCATTAAAACATAGAAATAAGTCTTTACCTGTGAAATCAATCTAGATATTATATCAGAAATGCGATTGTAAATAGCTGTACCCAAAATAACAAAGGCCAGGTTAAGAGACAATAAAAATTTGGCCCACAACAAGTAAGGTTAAATTCATAATTCATTATATTAGACTGCCGACATTTTCTGACTATTACATATTTTATTTATTTAAATAGAGATTTTATTATGTCTTTTATTCTATTATTTTGCTCTATAATATAATATATAAACATATAATGCATTTTGTGTAATTTTCACAACACAAAATTTACCAAAATGACAAAAGTATGAGTAGGCACATAATAATTATTAATATGTTAGGAAATTCCTTTATAGTATATAATATACAACTACCTTAATATAGTAATACCATTATCGTAATTCGCAATCCATTTCCACAGAGGTGTACCGAGCCGTTTCATGTACTTACTCCGTAACACTTAACATACACATTGGCACTCACATGATCAAAGTGCGCGACAGTACCATTAATTCACATGTCACCAAGCTAATAACCAATTAAATAGATTAATAAAGATATTTACGTCTTGCCAATTTGCCATTGATCTGTATATTTCAATAGCCTTTGATGTTATGAGCTCGTAAAGTCATTGTTTGAAGGCTGGAGACAGCTTCGATTGTATGTTTCAAATGTTTCAATCTATTGAATGTTTGTGGGCGTAATAATCTGCTTATGTGTATAATAAATTATTTGGCGGCAAAAGTAAGCGGTAAGCGGATTGTTGGTAATGTCAAAAAGTGTGTTGCTGGCAAGTTCGTTTGGCGGAGGATGGAATGAACTGAATATGTGTGACTTAACATCATAACATATCATCACGCCTACATTACCCAGAAGGGTGTGGCAGAGGTGTACAATACCAACAACTCACCTGTTATGTTTCACCAAGCACAATTCCAACTCCGTGCTGCCATTGAGAATTTCCCGATGAAAAGTTCACAAATAACAATTTGCCCGACCCCGGGCATCGAACCTGAGACTTAGCGGTAAAAGGCACATACGCTAACCACTAGACCAACGAGGCAGTCATACATCTGTGACTTCTTAAAGTAATAATGAATTGTCCACAGTAGTGGCAGAAACCTTAATATTTTTACTTTTTAAAACAATAATAGACTAAATAAATTTTAAGCGCACTTTTGGCGTAGTGGTTAAAACGATCGCCTCACCGCTTTCAACTGTCAATCAACAATCGAACCACAGGACAAATTTTTGTGTGATCCGCAAAGATTTGTTCTGACTCTGGGTGTTCTCTGTGTGTGTGAAATGTATGTTTGTGAACACACAGGAGTTATTCGTAGTGAGGAAGTTGATTAAAAAAAAACTATTGAAAATGCTCAGAGATAATACAAACCATTTACTTCTAGACTCTACGTATGAAGGGTAATGCTATGACTAATGCAAATAAACAAACAAAAAAATAATTGACTCATAAACTTAACAATTCAAATAAACTGTTGCGCTCGTCAGTTAAATAAAAATTACGTGAAAACGTCCCGAGGGAGAACTCATTGTAGAGCCACAATGAGCGCGCCTGATTGGCGGAAGGATGTTCTCACTAAATAAAAAATATCGACGCGTCATTTCGCGCAATTTTCGTCGAATTTTCAAACGATAAAACCTGTCATTTCGCTGTTGACGCGCCCATAAAATATTCATACAGACGAGCGAGAGATGAGCGATTTTTTCTTCGATTTACGCGTCGAAATAAGATGTCATTTTCCGTATCATTAGCGGCGGCTTGGAGCGTCGCGACGCCACTATTTATACGCAAATACGATCAAAATGATGCCCGCCCGATCGACTGTTTGACGCGCTATTGATAAATTGCGACCTTTTCAAATTTCTTATCTTTTTTGACGTTTAATATTCTGTTTCGAGCGTCTTTGGTGACGATTTTAAATGTCTTTTAATGTATTCGGGGATTGTGTTTGATGAGTAATGATGTTGCCGTTAAATGTTTATGACGATTCAATTAATTTTAACGTCCATTTGAATAAAGCAATAACTTTAAAAGTATTGCAATACAAAATCCCGTTGCCGAATCGTTTCAATCTCTCGTACTCTAAAAATGGCGGTACAAGTCAGACACTCATTTTTTAAATTCCATCAATATCATTTCGCCGATACAAGTGCTGGAGATAGATTGGTGCTCGTATTTTCATAGCAAGGTAAATTCGATCGGAATAAAACTCCCTCGGAGCCGCTGGTTGAGCCCTCTCTTTGCGGGAAATCGTGCGGAGTAGTTTATCTCACCCCGTTCGTTCACCGCTACCCACACAAAGGAATCTCATATGATAATCTGCCAGATCTTTTTGATAAACCGAGTAATGTATTAAAATAGACTGGTTAAAAATAGGGCTTTTTATTTTTAGGGCGATCAAGATGTAGGTTATTATAAAATATGGTATGAAGCGCTCCTTATTATATAATAATAATATTAATTAGTTCTCATAAAATGAAATAAAAACCACTTACACAATCAGAAGAATTTACAACTGCTAACTTAAAATAGACTAAACCTAAATCCGTCAAGAAATAAAATCAAAACCAAAAACATTCAAACACAACTGTTAATACACTTTATTTATTGATTGGTGAACGGGTTCATAGATTATCGTTTTATAAAGGTCAACAAAAATAGACCGCAAAAAATACAACCTAAAATCAAATATTTTTAATCAAGCCCACCAAAAATACGTGTCGTTGGCTTGCACAGATGGCAGCACGGCTTATTATGGCCCCACGTTGGGCGCCAGCGACAATATTGCGAGGCCGCCGTGTCCCTCGCTAATCCCTAGATTCATTTATTTTTGACAACGCCATACGATTTTATCTCACGGCTTCCAATGCTGTTTGCCTTGTGTATTATGCTCCTGCTATACTCCCAACACTTATTTATTTATTTAACAACCCCTATAAGGGTGATTTGACTTTTAATACCCAGTTTAGTGGCGGTTTTAAGTCTGATTATTTAATTTAATGGAGATGGTGATATTGATTATCTTGAAATATAGTTGTTGCGAATCCCTTGAGGTCTTTTTTAAAGTAATTTACTCCGACGGTTAAATTGTATCATCATCCTAAGGGATTTGACGTCTGATAAATATTATAATGTAAAATATAATCATGTTTACTACAACAAATAAAACTTATCTTACAACACCAAACGAATGAAAAATGACTCAGTTTTATTCTTTGGGTACCATTGAAAAAAATACCTAAATAAATTAAAAACTTTAAATCAATTTTGTTAGGAGTATTTTTCAATTTACCAAATTGTATACCAACATTATCTCCAAGCTTAAATATTACGAGCTATATATTATTATTATCAAGATCTGCATAATCACTGTACTTTCTACCCATAACTCGGTCAGTTTCGACTTACTCTATAAAACATACCTTATGTTACCGCCCGTTATATTTTATATTATTTTCAACATCTTCCCGTACAGTATATAATAATATATATCTAGGTATATACAAGCAATCTATCAAGAGAATGGCGACGCTCACGTGGTCGCGAGCCCTCCACTTCACGTAAGTGGGTCGCTGGAACTGACAGCCGGCCACCTAATGTATAGTTGTAAGATTTTAATTAAATTTATATCCTGTTTTATTCTAACGATATATTGTATATACAAATAAAACTAATTTTTAGTTGTTTAATTCTTTTGATCTCTTCTTCAGTATTATTTATGTAAGAAAACTGTAGTATCTATGAACGACCTACAAAAATATTATACATCCCAATTCTAAGAAATGTATCTTTGTTAAATTAAGTTAAGAGGTAAACTACGAGTATGTACCACACAAGACACAATATATAATTACATATTGAGATATCTCAATATCACATAAGACGTGACTCCAACAATAGGTCTCCTTATCATTAAATTTGACGGAGCAGTCGTCCGTGTCACTCAAATTTGCATATCTTATTAAAAACCTCGACGTCAGAGATAAAAATGAAAATGAGACACGTCAAAGAAAAAAAATAACGGACAAAACTGGAGAGACAATGGTTATTTTGGGCGATACGAAAAAAATCTGTTTTGTCATGTAAATTTCGGGTGGACACTTTGCATTTTCTTTATTTCCCCCCATTCCTTCGGCGAAGAAATCTGTTTTTTTAATTATCGTGTTTGGTAATTAGTTTCGGGAAACGATCTCTTTCTTCCGTTTCCCTTTGCGCAACAACTTGTCTGCTCCTAATGAGGTAATTTATAGTCTAACGCTGCATTCCGCAGGTCTGACTTTCTTTTTTAAAGTTTCTATTTTTAGCCTTAGCAGTAATTTTAAAGTTAT
Organism: Hypena proboscidalis; assembly: GCA_905147285.1. Taxonomy (NCBI): domain Eukaryota; kingdom Metazoa; phylum Arthropoda; class Insecta; order Lepidoptera; family Erebidae; genus Hypena; species Hypena proboscidalis. The sequence goes on along the minus strand of LR990130.1, from coordinate 17,424,760 downwards.
TTAGAGCAATCCCACAGAACGTTTAAAGTAAATTAAGCGACAAGTTATGCTAAAAAGAAGACTCATAATACGTATTCATCAGTTTTCGTAACCAGATAACTGTTATAATAGCTAAACGCATGCATTTGTATAAAGCAGAACAATAGATGTCAATAGATACCCAACGATCCTGCCAATTACAGAATAATCAGAGACTCGAACTAAAATATTTGCTCCGTATTATTTTTAAACAATAATTTTATAATAACACAAATGAACATTGCAACAAAAATAAAAAACAAATAGAACCGCTTAAATAGCATTTCCTTTTTCAGTCCAACAGTTTCACTGAAGTCTAATTCTGCCAGTGTTCAACCAGCTCTTTTGAAGTGGCCAAACAAATTGCAAAGCCACTTGGCGGGTTTCAATCCAAGCTTTATTTTTCCCACATGACACAGGCGACAAATCCTCCCCATCGTATTTCATCGATCGACGTATTTAGATAAAAAAATGATCAGGATTAATTATGGTCGGTATTTGCAGAAGAAATGCGTCCTGAATAAGAACTTATACGGGTTTATTACAAGGACTTAGTTCGTTGTATTATTGTGGGGTTTTGGCTGTTTATCAATCAGGGATTGATTTTGTAAGTTTTCGTCTGTGACATAATTGGTTGTGCAACAATATTGGTATAGTAGGATTTCACATACACACTTGTGCGAGGACAGTTAAAATAATAATTAAAACCTACTGCCTTATTTAGCCTAATCGTTCAATTTTCGGAAGTTTTTTATACGTCAAAGATAAGGCCGGTATACACCAAAGAGGTGAAGATAGGTACTTTTATACCAAACACATCATTTGCGACAATTAATGTTAGAGATGTGCCCTCAAATGCCTTAAAGGACTTCATCTCTATCTCATTTACATCCTATCTGATGTTAGAGCAAAGTGTCAACACTTTTTACCTAAAAAACATTACCTTATTGCAATCATAATTTTAATTTCCTATAATTAAAAGAAACAACTTTATCATGAAATTGAATTGTTTACATGACGTCCTCTTTCATCTGCGGAAACAATAATAATGTGAAAATTAAATTTCGTAATATATTTTTTTATGTGCAGCCCACAAATTTAATTTTTGCCAGTGTCCTCAATAAAACAGCATATCTGGGTCCATAGCAGATGGGTAACAAGTACAGTATCAGTGTAAACGACGTAAGGCAATTGAGACCGCAATATCCCTTGTTTTTTAGCAAGGGCCCTAATCCGCGCATAAGCCCCTAATGCCGAGTAATTTCGTGACCCCGCCTTGTTTGGGACCTTTCGCCTTAATGTCTCCGGCCGCACCATATAAAACGTATATTTTAGAGCATTAAATGTTTGCAGAAATTGTCGACGGAATTTTCGAGGCATGGTGTTTTTGAGATTGTGGAAATATACGGGTTTGGGTATTATTAGAGGCTTTTAAAGAAGAAATTGTATGAATAAACTGGTTTACTTTACCTGTGCTATGTTTGAGATATGATGCAACAACAATATGCAAAAGAAAAGTAAAGTCCAACTTCTAATCAATACAAGATAAGAAAATTTTGAGTCTTTAGTTTTATCTCTCACTTTGTACTTAAGTAGAGTCTCATTGGCTAGGGACGTATATTATAAGCGATGAAATATGAAGACAATCAGATGATTTCATATTTAATACAGCGAATAATAAATCAAGATTGAAAATCATCACATAAACCGCAACATTATTTAAAACCCTCGTGTCGAGAGCGTCTCAAATCAAGGAAATTAAAATTCTCAAACAGAGGGCAGTTACAACAAATCCCGGCACTAAAACTCCTATATATCCCGGGCGAATGTTGTAAAAAATCATTGCCTCCATCCCTCGGCCCTCTGCGAGGGGAAAAATCTAATCTGTGCATTTTTTGCGGGACCGCGATGCCACAAAGAATTTCATTTCCCACTGTTCATCTATCTCTATTTCACTGACGGCTCTTGTTCTTGGCCCTCAATCCCCCTCTTCCTCGCATCCCCGCGTGGCCCCTCGGCCGTTTTTTAGACTTCCTCGATCGGAGATAAGGTTAAGCGAGCTCTTCTTATTAGTGGTTTGTACGAGACATTCGCAGCCACATTTTCATTTATAACGTCGACGTCTACATGTATTTATATCTTAAATAATGAATTAGTTAAGAACAGGATGATGGATATATCGTCGGTTTATCGGCCCACGCATAGTTGTATGTACAAGAGAATGGCCACCGCTGCCGTAATATTATCTTAAATGCTTTGCGAAGTAAATATACTTTGGACTCAATAAGACCTCATTATATTCTTCACATCACTTACTCGTACTATGACTTCATACAGGAAGTGTGATTTCAATGTAAGTACATTTCAAACAGAAACTATTTTTTTCATCCTAATGCAATACTTTAAAAGTCCATAATCATAAGTTACTTTTACGACGATATTAATTGTCCAAAACTCTCCAAAGTGAGGCGAAAATAAATAATATCCATAACGGCAACAGTTTATGGATTAAATTGATGCACAATAGCCGGAGGTCTGTTTATCATAATAATAAAGTGGACAAAGAAACCGAACGGCAAAAGTCAACTTATAATTGTATTACTACCGTCACAATCAAAATGAGCCTCCACGAAACAGAATTACACAATTGTGTACAATTGACATTCAAATCTGTGGACATTGACGCTTTGTGCTTTTATTGCTACTTATTGACGCGTAATTGTCAATAAATTCCTACGGGATCGGAGTTTAATGTGGGTTTGGGTGAAAAAGTTATGTTTTATTAATATTTTTACGAGAACGTTTAGGCCGGACGATAAGATCTGCCGTTTGGGAAGTTTTTTCTTTCAATTTCCGTCACGATTTGTACGCTCATTATGGGTGAGGCGATGGGGGCGATAGGGGCAGTGTCGCAGTCGCATGCCATCCAATGTACCGATGTTATCGTGTCTCTTAGCGACTTTCATCGGCCTTTCGATTGTTCCTCCCCTCCTTATAGCTTGTGAAACATGATTTCGATGACGTTTTGATTAATCGAAGAAAAAACTATTACATGTTAGGCAAGACCTTTCGTGACTTTACAGGGTAATTTTCAAAATACACTACATACACTATTTATAACAACTATGTTTTTCTAACTTTTAAAACAGACATTCACAAGAATATTTCTTTGTATCATTCTTTGTAAATAAAACACTTCCGTAACCTCCCAGCTGTTGATTTATCTTAATAACTCCAAGTAAACAATCTTACATGTTTCCACCTCTACTTTGGTGATAGAAAATTCTTACCAAAGTAGCATCAACGAGTGACGTTTATTTAAAAAAATCGGCATATTTAAATAATGTTTCAAAGCGCCCAGTAAAAGATCACTAGTATTTTCAAAAATACCCGTTACAACTATTGTACATATATAACGTTAAACATGTTCTTAGTTCACAGTTTCATGTAAGAATGAATTGGGTGTTAAGACTTTGTGGGACTTCAAAGACTGTGGTTACAGACTACGGTGACTTGCGAAGTTCAAAGTCAATCCTAAGTAGGTGCTATTTTGAGCGAGTGTAAGTTGGTTCATTGAGGCGATAGTAGGAATTGTTACCTAACCTATTGTGTTGTGTAGTTTGAGGACTGATTATGCGCAATTCACTTTTGATTTCGTTGGTTTTCTGTTTTGCGTTGTCGCGAAGTTTGTTTTATGCAAATTTGTGTATTTTAGACCTATTTTTTGAATGATTTTTTTGATAAAATATAATGTGTACATAAATATGCTATAAATAAGTACATAAATATATTATATTTTCTGGAAAGAAGTAGCATTTTTGACATTGTCTAACATACTGAATTATAGATGGCGTAAAAATTAAACCTATATCAATTCGCAAGTCTTCTTTTTTCACTGAATCAATTTATTTGGCAATTTTTAGGAGTTGTTAACTTGAATATTTAAAAAATTAATTTCTAAATCTGAAAAAAAAACATATTGATATTCAATTCTTCCCAAAAATATTTAAAACCATTTTCAATTTATATCATCCGCTCCCCTCCTCTATCTATACATAGGAATATATATCCGTTGTATTGTTGTGATGTCATATAGAGGGATTAATTCAGGGCACGTCTCTGATATCTGATCTTGGGGTTCCGTGGGGCTCAGCCTTGGTACTCACACACGTATCTGACTATCTACATCCTGTCCAAGTACATGACGATTCATTTAGTTCTTGGTTGGTTGTTCAAGTGTGGGTCTGTCAGAATATTCTATTTTCTCCATCAAATATAGAAAAAAAGGTCTACAATGAAGGCCTAAAAGTAATTGTTTTCTTGTCTTGTATTTTGATTAGTAATATCAGGCAAGAGTTCTAGTTTGTTGACGATATGCTACCTACAATTCTATGCTATTGATTTTTCCGGAAATCTCCTGAAAAGAAAAATGTCCAATCGGAGGAAAAAACCCTTCATTTTTTTTTTTGGTTAACTTCTAAGCTTGTTAAAACAGTCATGTCTAAAATACCAAAAAATAACAATTCAGTTCGATTTTTTAGTTTTACCGCAATTTTATTCATTTAATATCCAAAATACCACAAAACTGTCAAATCCAACACATGTAATGAAACATCCGCGTGCCACAGTTTGACGTTAGCAGTAAGACAAGATAAAGCTTATTAAACACGTCAGGCTGTGACACTATCTCCCCTAGATCTATGGCAGCGTAATGGGAAAAATGCTTGGCCAACATGTGTATTGATTTGGTAGCTCACGATCGTGATCTCCAACACAGGTTTTTGGTAATCGGGGTAGAATATGTTTGGGATTTAATTTTTAGTATTACAGGTGTTATTAAAATTATAAAATACGGGTGTTACTCACGTAATGTTGGTCTATTTAGTCGACCGCGGTTTCGCCTATACGTCTAGGCATTATCAAGAGATAATGTAGGAACAACATTACGTGAGTAACACTCGTATTTCATAATTTTAATAATGTTACAAACTCACGTCAGTTTTAATAAAAATATTACAGGTGTGCTGAAAACGTATAATCCTTGCAAATGGTAATGCGACGTAACTGCCGTTTGTGACCCAATAAGAGCGTACGGAGCCGTGCAATTAAACTTTGTCGCAGTTATCTGTTGTACAATAAAATAAGTAAATTGAGACAAGATCCAATCTCATTTACCTACTACTTTTCTTGTAGCTGACATAGATATTATACCGATTTGAAGTTAAGATACTTGAGGCGTAATTGAAGCTTTCTTGTTTGCAAGGTATCCATTGCATGTCTATACGTAGCTACTTAGAAATCGTAATCTGACTTGCCTATTATAAACTTGCACTCTGAATAACTTTTTCTTATTTGACTAAGTTTTGCTGCTTTACCTATGCTAATTAAAACCTTATTGTTGCCGTTTATGATCGTCCAAGGTTTCATCGCGTCTTTCGCACATTCAACATGTTTGCCCTTCCCATCCTTAAAATGTATTTATTAACACAGAAGTCTTTTTACTTTTATTAGGTCGCGGTTTGGATACCCGCATAAGACAAATATTTGTGTGCATCAACATGGGGTTTGTCTTACTCTGGGTGTTTCTATGTATAATAAGTATGTATTTACAAAAAAAAGTATATATGTATTAGTAGCACTTATTCTAGTACCCATAGTACAAGCTCTGCTTAGTTTGGGACTAGATGGCGATGTGTGTAAGTTGTGAGATATTATTATTATTTATTATATATTAGTTTTCAAAAGCTACACCAATCATTTGACATCTCATCATTAAATATTAGAACGTAGCCTAAATACAAGCTTCAAACAGCTATTTCTCTGAGCTCTATAATGCTGTTACTGATTAGTATGTATATATTATGTGTATTCCAACACATAGTAGTGTCTATGTATTATGAGTATTACGTCGGCTAGTTGTATGTATTATGTGTATGACGTACATCCGTCAGCTAATCACAGTGATATTGGGACATTCACGGGAATTGAATGGTCGCCATGTAGCGTGTATGAGGAATCAGAAACGGGTTTGACTGTGAATTATGATTGATATTACGTAGGCAATACCTAGTGATTAATTAAAATATTTGCTAGTCCTCCTCATTTGTCTTCCTTCATGCAGTTTTTCGGACTAACTCTCTGAAAAATTTGTCCGTAAAGATTGAATTGCTTTCCTGGATAAACACTGAAAACATGAAAAATTGCTGCATTCGTAAAAAAGTCTTCATTTTAAAACGATACCCGAAATGAACTGAGTAAAAAGTAATCCTGAATATATTTATTTCGATACAAATAGCTTTAGTAATAACTACCGACTGACTTAAAACAACATCATAATTGACATCCAACTTTTTTCCAACAAAATTAAAAGCAAACTACATCGCAAAACAATCAAGCGGGGGCCTATTCTCAACTCGGCGTATCACTCGTGAAAAGAAGTACGCCTGACGGGCCGCACGGCGTACCGTCAAAAAGTCCGTGCGGGTTTTTTTGCAATCATCAAATTGATCTGTCCGCACGCCGCGCCATCTGGCCCGTGAGTAAAGCGCTTTCGGAGTCCCTGAGCCGAGGAATTAATTCATATAAAACACATATCGTTTGGTTGGAGTCGATTTGATGTCGCTCGTTATTCGAAATGGATCGCTTCTAATACTCGTTAATGTACTGTAATCCGAATTGAGTTCAGTTTCATTTGGTGCGCACTAGCTTTAATTTAAGTTTGAAAAGAGTTTTTTTGGGAAATTGAAATACCTTGGCGGGTATTTGTAGATTGATTAATAAACATGAACAATAGTAGTAATGCTTTTGTGATCAGTATGAAAGAAATTTTTTACCTGCCAATTAAAATAAACGTTATCATAGAAGTATCGCCATATTATAGAAAGTACTGACATTCGGCGATACGTAACTAGGAGCGCTTGTATCTCCATGAGTCTTTTTATTAGTCTGATCTGACGTCTTACTTGCTACAGCAAACAAAAACATTACATATTCCGTGCAATAAATGTGGTGTAGATAAAACATTGATACATTTTAAAGTGAAGCATCTGGACACTCAAACGGTATAAGAATAAGTACTCCCCTAGCTCGTTTGCATGGAGGCGGAACATCAAAGCAGGCATCGACAATTGAGATACATTGATAACTTTCGCATTAAGCAGGTTAGATCCGATTATAACCAATCCTCAACGCACACTACATCGAATTATTCAAAAAGATGCTTGCATACACTTTGTCAACAACACAATATTATAAAAACTACATTATACTTTATACAAACTAAAAGTTAATCACGTAATAAGAGCACTCATTCCGCACACAATACCTTTAACACACAAACAAACCAACACAAACTAACTTATCATGCTCAGTTCAAAACATTCCACGTTGTTTACACATCTTTTTTCTCTATGAATTATTCCATATTGTTTTATTCTGAACTGTATATGGTCAGAGTTTTCTACGAAAAGTCATTGTGCGTGAAAACGGTAGTTTTACCAAAACATATTTTTAACAGAACGGTACAAAACATTTTCATATTTCAGCTGAAAATTGTAACTGTTTCTGGGAGCAGCGCTTGGGCGGTGGATGGCGGTCGTGGCGGGTGGATGGTGCGAGTGCGAGCGTCTAGCGCAGGGTGTACACGTGCGCTCATCAACTAATGGTCCGTGCGCGGCATTTGAACCTAGCCTACACTCCGCACAAAACACCGCCCGCCTCTAGTCGTAGCCTGCTTTCGGCGCAAAATTATAACGTGTAAAACACGGCTCTCCTTGCATTCCGCGTACGGGATTTTTATGAATGCCGCGATTATTATTCGCATTTTAAACTCGAATGCGGCGCTATTCTCCCCGAGACGTATAGCAATATTCGTAACGAGTTTTCTCAACGCTGCTACCTAATTTCAGGTCGAGTGTAGTAGCGAGTGAATGTAGATTGTTGTGTAGTTACAAGTGCAGAGCGGCGCGCCACTATCGCTCGAGTCCACTCGTCGCGAGTGGGGTGAGCGTCGCGATTGTCGACTGCTGGAATCGAACGCGATTGCAAATTTATTAGCAGGCGGCGGCGACTCGCCCGACTGCGACTCCGCGGCCGCACGTATGCCTAGTTGTTTTTACTCTTCATGTATTTTTTTCTCGACGAGGCTCGGCTCTCCCCTTTTGTTCTCAAGTGGACCAGCTGTCATTATACGCCATGTTACTGTTATTTTTTTTCGACGTTTTTATAGAGTTTTGCGTTGAGAGGGCGTTCCGTTCGGAAAAATGTTCGTTTTGCGTGCGTCCTGGAGAGTTTGCGTGTCGAGTGATGTCGACGCTGCCGCCGATTGAAAATGAGTTATGGAATTTTATTTCTCATTTTTCTGTTGATGCATTTCAGTTGGAGTGGCATTTGTTTCATAATAACACAATCGTAATAGTCCTGCTCTTTTGTGAGTTCATATGTTTATCGTTGATATTTGTTCTATCGATTATACATTCGTGTCTACTTTTTATTTGATCTACACAATTTTCTGAACAAGTCTATCAACTAATCGGGCAACCCCGCAACCCGTCACGAAATGCTAACATGTGTCATTGCAGTTTTGAAGTGGCTTCTGTTTGATAAATTCGAGCGAACCCTTTCTGCGGGCCCTCCAGAGAGTAATCATTGATATTATGTAGTTTGTGTTTGTTCTCCAGCAGTTATGTATGCAAATGTCGACTAAACAGGGTCTTTAAAGAGATTGATTGTAGCGATAATTATAATGGAAGTGTTCTTATTAAGATTTAAATTAAAATCGATACTTTCTGACGAAGAAAAATGATTAAAGAATGTTTTTGTGTTTCGAACTGACTGTCGAAAGTGGATAGAATTTGAATGACAATAATACGACGTATTGACGTAAGGTGGTGTTATTAATGTAGAAGTAAGGAGTCTGAGACTAAAGTTGACATACCATAACCTAACGCCTATATTACTCAGATGGGTGTGGCAGAGGTGTGTAGCACACACACTTCAGCTGTTATGTTTTGGTTCTATGTGATAGTGGATGAGTCTATCGCCATCAACCATGACACAAACCCAACTTCTGACTGAGGTTATCAATTTTCTGAAGGAAAATAATAAATGACACTGTTATTGGTGAGCGAGGGTTCGAAAGGGAAAATCTTGTGTAATTTTAATTATTTAATATTTTTTAAGAAAATTACAATTGACACATCTAAAGTTGGACTCAGGACACAAAGACATAAGGTGACATAAGTGACATAAAAAACTATCAAAAATATTAAAACTAAAACCTATCAAAAGGAGGCCCGTGTCGCTAACAGACACTTTTACTTGCCCCGGAAATCGAACCCGAGAACTCGCGGTTAGAGGTTCATACTCTAACCCAGTGGTATACCAACAAGATAGTACTAAAATGGAATCGGAAGAAGATGTACCGCTGTAAAAAAAACATCGACCAAACCTGTCTATAGAAACGACCCCGTAATTTATAACCAATCGCAAACTAAAATATTACAGAGCACAAACGTCTGAAGATCATCTTAAGATACAGATTGGTATCGTTGGTGGTTTGTGTCGTTATTGCCTAGATAAAACGGTTCGAGAGCCAATCTCGGTACTCGACTTGCAATATTGCAGGATACCTCAGACTACGTACACAATGGGACAAACCACTACTTGTGTATATGTATATATGTGTATATTTGCAGGTAAAGTGGAGCTATATTTTTGTAAATATTGTCTTACTATTATATCTATAAATGGTTTCAACTTTTGTGTCGTTATTTACTAGTATAACTGATGTTATGTGTTTTATATTTATCTTTATTTTTATATCATTATTTTTATCTTTCATTAGAATATTATTTTGAAAATTTCATAATTGTTTCGTTGGTTTAGTGGTTTAATGTATCAAATTTTTTTGTAATGCAAATTTTCTGGTTTAGAAAAAGTGCTGTTCAGGCATTTTCCGCCAGGAAATTCTTAATAGGAGCATGGAGTTGGAAATGTGCCGGGTGGATGGCTAAGGGCACCTCTTATCATAATTATGGGACTAGAAACACAACAGGTGAAGTGTGGGTATTATACAGTTTTGCCAAACCCTTCGGGGTAATATATGCGAAATGTTATATTATTGTTATTTCCTGACATCAGACAAAAAAATACTTATATAAACATAAATAATTGTCGTCATATATATTGTGTAAAAGAATCTTTAAATTTAGCACAAAGGTTCTTTACATGAAGAAAGCGTGTAATAAGAAGGTATTTTGGGAAATGCCACCTATAATAAAAATAAAATTAAATAATGAAATCCATAATCATCTAAAAAAGAGTGTAATTAAGGGTTTTAAAACTAATAGGTTATAAACTATCAAAGACCAATAGATGGCACTACGGTAACAGAGACAATCTTTTGTCACGGGTAAAACTGGAGTGATCTACAGCCTATGCAAACGAAGTCGAGGGCAACAGCTAGTATGCCATAAGAGGGTACGCTAACATACTTATAATTTAGGTAGAGCTATCCGACTCATGTATGGAGATGAGCAATTCGCAGTCGTTTAAATAAATGCGCGACGCAGCGGGACTCGTCCACAATGGACATGAATCAGGGTCATACGACGGATACCTCTAAATGGATTGGGTACTTACTTGACGTGTCAACGATATTGTCTACACTCGATACTAAAAAATATATATGGATGAATGAAGAACCTGCTCCGGTTCTTTCGTCGGTTAAAATTAATTTTGATAACCGATGAAATTATTGTTGAAAAGTCGGATAGTTTCCATTTTAAATTGTTCAAATTGATCATTTAATCATTCTCAAAGTCTCTTTCTAATAACATTGGGGTCGGCTTCTAGTCGAACGGATTCAGCTGAATATCAGTATTTTACGCGGAGCGACAGCCTTCAAACCTCCACAGTCGAGGTGAAACAATAGAGATTTAGCGGCGCTACGAGAACAGAGACAATCTTTAGTCACGGGTAAAACCGGAGTGATCTACAGCCTATGCAAACGAAGTCACGGGCAACAGCTAGTATGTCATAAGAGGGTAGGCTAACATACTTATAATTTAGGTAGAGCTGTCCGACTCATGTATGGAGATGAGCAATTCGCAGTCGTTTAAATAAATGCGCGACGCAGCGGGACTCGTCCACAATGGACATGAATCAGGGTCATACGACGGATACCTCTAAATGGATTGGGTACTTACTTGACGTGTCAACTTTATTGTCTACACTCAATACTAAAAATATATATGATTGAATGAAGAACCTTGTACGGTTCTTTCGTTGGTTTAAAATAATATTGATAACCAATGAACTTAATGTTGAAAAGTCGGATAGTTTCCATTTTAAATTGTTCAAATTGATCATTTAATCATTCTCAAAGTCTCTTTCTAATAACATTGGGGTTGGCTTCTAATCGAACGGATTCAGCTGAATATCAGTATTTTACGCGGAGCGCCAGCCATAAAACCTCCTCAGTCGTAGCAATACGATACGATGGTTTATACTTATATATAAAATTTAAATCCCACCAAAACATTTTATTTATTTATTTATTTATTGTGGTACAAGAAACAAACAGTATTATAATTAAGAACAATTACCAACACATACATAATTAACACTGTCACCAACAAAGTTTCTAATAATAAAATTACACTCGACGGCTTAATTAATCGCACAGATAAATAATAAATATTACAATTTTAACAATTTAAGAAGATAATATATAAATAAATATAATATTTGTATTTATATTCGCATAATATATACCTAATATAAGATTTAACACATTTAATAGAACATAAAATATAATAATAAATAATAAAAGTAACCTAAATATTTTTTTAGAGTTATTCCGCATTAGAAAATAGTTGTTTAATAAACTTATTTAATTTTTCATGAAAAATATCAATATCGTTGAATTTATTATTGTAACAGCTACACGCCCGTATTATGAATCTGTTTTTACCGTGTGAGGCTCTAGCGTACGGAACATCTAAAACCACAACACTTCGTGAGGTTGGTCTCCTACAACGTAAACCTATATTGCCCAGGAGATATGAAGAATCAATATTATTATTTAAAATTTTATATAAGAAGATTACATCTCTGTGGGAGCGGCGATCCGTTAGAGAGACCAACTTGCTCGATTGAAAACTAAAGGTTGGATCGAAGTTATTACGATATTCAAGATGTTTCTTAAATCCGTTTTGAATTCGTTCTATACCATAAGAATGAATTTTCTTGAAACATGTTGCCAAGACGAGGCTTGCTTTTGACATTTTACATGAAAATTTTTTGGTGGGATTTCACAATTTTTTCTAAGTTGTGTCTCTATCGTGTTACCAGATTTTATCGTGCTATGGGGTCCATAATTAAATATATAAATCAAACCGCATCAAAATATGCGTAAGATCTGATCTTTAAACTAAAAAAAATTGATTTAGGGGGGTTGTGGAGAGAGGAGGAGGGAACGTTCCAAATGTGACTTTATTGTTATTTTTGCTATACATACCAAATTTCAGCTTTTTAGGCCTTCGGGACCTATGAGTTTTGATAATCATCTGTGAGTCAGTGCCGAGATCTGGATCTCTAAATATCAATAAAATCTAAACTATAACAGCTATGTAATTGAAACCTGTATATTTAATAAGTTTTGAACTGGTATCATATTTCGAGAATTGCGTTTATTTGGTATAATCCAAACTCAATTAAATTATAAGTGCTCAAAAAATCGACAAAACACTTACATAGGGAGAAGGTAGGCAGTGCCGTGGACCAAGATAAAAAGCTATCATTATTTTTGAACTTATCAATCGTAGTAATCAAGTGATGATCGCTATAATACATTTAAAAATTTAATTTGACGACAACTATTACTTCAACAGATAGCAACAATGAAATACCCGTACCCTCAAAACCTACCTCCTTCTCTCGATGAGTGACACTATTCCTTAAAGCCGAAGATTCAGGGGGGTGAGGTGGGGCGGGTCTCCAAATTCCCTCACGCACCGCCAGAGGGCGCGCTCCGAGGAGCACCAATACCCCGTAATGTGATGGAGAAATAATTTCCTAAAATGCACTACCTTCGAATGGGACAGGTGCCCGATTTTCGGCTTTTCGAGTAGTTTTCAGACCCTCAATTTGGTTTATTACGGGTAAAAATAGAGATTTTGTAAGAGCCGATGGTTTAGATGGATTAAAAAGGGGTTCCTTAATATTAAAAATAAACAGACATAATAAAGGTTGGTACTGAATATTCTATCCTATCCTAAGAACAAATATCATAAAGCCGTGTACGGATATTTCTTATTCTTTTATGCCAAAATTAATAAAATTTAGTTAATTTAGTTTAATTTACAGCCTAAATTAGCTTATACTTTACGAAATTGAAAATACGTGTTTGATTTTTTTACTTTGCGATACTTTTTTATAACTCAGTAGTTTTTCAAGTAGTCCATTTTGAGTTAAAAGTGTAGACAATAACGTTGACACGTCAAGTAAGTACCCAATCCATTTAGAGGTATCCGTCGTATGACCCTGATTCATGTCCATTGTGGACGAGTCCCGCTGCGTCGCGCATTTATTTAAACGACTGCGAATTGCTCATCTTTATACATGACTCGTGTATGTATCCATGTTTAACATTAGTCTATATTATACTGGTACATACTGGGTGTAAATGACATCGTGATGAAGACGCTTACCAATAATTTTGTAGACGGTACAACATTATTCTGAATATCTGAGTGCATAATGATTTCATCGGCAATTTCCACGCATTGGAAAATCTGTCTTGGCAAATGAGTTGTCATGAGATAATTAAAAATTTATGCGGATTAGCTTGCCAAAACACTTATCGAAGCGTGTGATTTTAAAGCCAACAATTTTGATCGAAAATTATACAAACATAAAAAAAAAATATCGCTTAAAAGTAATCTGGGGAATTTCAAATGTATTCAGATTGTCTATGCCTCTAAGGTAACATTACTCTTCCATAATCAGTAGTTTTTTCTTCTTCGTAAAAACCATAAATGCAGTGAAAGCACCCAGGGTCTCACAACCATTATATTGTAACAGTATTGAGTCGTAAGTCTTTGTCACGATGTCATTTTAATTTCCAATTTTTTTTTATTACCAAATACCTTGTGGAAACGAACACTGACCACGTCTAGAATCTATATTTTCAATCATATTGCATCCAACATGTATAACAGGACTTGTTTAAGAGGTAAGACGTTAAATCAAGCTAGAATACCCATCTTACCAAACAATAACGAGGACGTGTTTGTTTACCGTAAATCCAGAGCAAGGTGACGTCACAGTGCCTCTCCCATTAATCACATCACGATGGAGTCCTTCGGCTTACCTCGCTGGACGAGGGTGTAACTAACCATGCATTAACTATGTATCGTATATACTCGTATAACCATACACATAATTCTACATGTACAGTGGGCCAACGAGTTAGATATGCAGGGCAAAAACTTCTAAGTCATAGTATTGACTTACTACAGCAGTTATGGATAAGTGAGTTACATTATCTTAATAGTATGTACAGTGGGCCAAGCAATTAGGTATGCAGGGCGAAAACTTCTACGCCATACTGAAAACTGACTGCAATAGATATGCATGTGTGAATTACATATTTAATAAGTGTAATATACCCACTATTTAGATATGTAACTCACTTATCCATAACTGGTGCAGGAAGTATTTACTATGACAGAAGTTTTTGCCCTGCATAGCTAACTCGTTGGCCCACTGTACATTACACTTAAAAATATGAATTTCATTCTTGCATATCTATTGCAGTCAGTTTTTCACTATGGCATAGAAGTTTTTGACTTGCAAACCTAATTGCTTGGCCCACTGTACCTATGGTATGAGGCATTAGTTTAAGTGCCGATTTTATCAACTTTTTAACTAAAGTTTAACATTAAGCTACAGTTTTCGATCTTTCAGTCCCGTACAATGAATGAGAGAGAGAAATGCAATTACGGGTTTTGGTGAGATTGACCCAATGTTTCAGTGCAATTTAAGTAATAGACAATCTCCGTGCAGCTTAAGAGAAGACTCCCGAGCGCCGTGTTTTCATACTAAAGTTGTATGGGTTTAACTTTAACATTAATAAGTTTTTGTCTATTTTTAAAGACAAATCATTTCTAAAACACTAAAATGTTTAATATAATATATTTTTCTATATTTAATATTTAAATTATATTTTTATTTCCGATATTTTTTTTTGCAAGTAGATCTTCATAATCATATGCTAAATCACCGAAAAGTGTTTTGGCAAGCTAATTGTCATATATAGTAAAATTTTGCCAAGACAGATTTGTCTATAGTAGTAGATAAAAACTTATTCATATTAAAGTCAAACCTAATAACAACTTTTGGATGAAAGTTCTGATTCTTTCTTCACTAGCTCTTGGGAGCTTAACTTAGCCATGAACTCCTCAATACACAACACACATCGAATAAAAAAGGGTGTTTTTTTAAATCCAAAAAAGTACTTAAGTATTTTTATTATAAAATAAAATTGAAAATGCCTAAAAGTAGAGGCGAAACCGCGGTCAACTAAATAGACCAATATTACGCGAGTATCACCTGTATTCATAATAGGAATAATAAATAGTACTTAAGTAATTTCAAAAATGTTCCTCACCTCACACAGTCAAATCAATTGAACGGTTGACCACCCCAGTCAGTCGTAATCCTGCGCGCTACTTATGCGAGATCATGTGCGTTACGAAAGCCTTACTTTGTACGGTAATAAGTAGTGTATTATACGTGTGAGATGTCCGCGATCCGTGTGCTGCTCGCTCGCATACAGATCATGAGCGCTAGTGATGTGACAACATGAATGCCAGAATTGTTTGATATTCGTAAATGGTAAATGGATAGACTAACAAACGGTTAAAAAATATATAGGACTGGTAGGATTTGAACCTGCGACCTTCTGCACACCAGGCAGTCGCTATGGTCGCCTCTTGCCATGATGACAGAGACGTCCCGAAATGACGTAACATACAATTGAGGAAATTAGGGTCCTTTTCCTACTGTTTCTTAGTATAATTTGCTAAGCATAGCTAAATGCTATAAAAATAATCAATAAGAAGGTAAATGACTTATTATCGTTTAAAATCCATCGTATTTCAACTGAGGTATTTTACCAGCCAGAGTATATAGATTTTACGATAATTATTTCTTATATACAATACTTTAATTAGACTCGTAGAAAAAAAATCAAAAGTAGCATAATAACTAAGCCAGCGAGAACCACAGGCACAGGGCACACATCCTTCACGGACACTGAAATTACGAGCCCAGGATTTAAATCTATTAAGGATCTATTACAGAGCGTATAAAAAGCTATTTACGGTACTGCTATAATATATTTTTCATACACACCAACAAAATGTCACATATTGATATCATCTAACTGTAATCCGTCTTGATCATCCGACATTATCATACCATCATCTCATGAGCAAGATTCTTACAATCTTAGTCCCGTGGGCTTATTCGCTATTTGAGATTTTGGTTTCTTAACAAATAGTTTCTGTCAATTAGTAATTCTTTCACTCAAAACATGCATTTTTGACATAACGAAACCACGGATTACTCTCCTGGTTACTTGCCTGATATTAATACTTACGCTTAAAAACTCATTTCGAAATAGCAAAAAATCAGAGTGCGTGTTATTAATAATGGCTTACGACAATAGGCAAAACTGAATGGAAATGACCAATTTGTAAATTATCAACTGATATTAAATTATTTCTTATTTAATAGGACGAGGAATATACAAATTTATCCACTTTTATTGTTGTGTTATAGTTTTAATGGAAGTAAAAATTATTTTGTTTTACAGTTTTTTACTGAGTTGTGGCGCGCACTCTATTAGTTAATGATGTTTTATCTGTGGTTGAAATCACTTGTCGTAATAAAAAGTTTAATGGTTTTATTAATAAAAGCTAATCCATAGATATAATAAAATTTAAAATTATAAATGCCTGTCGAACACATTTAAGAAAAATCAATAAGAGGAGACTAGAACAGCAGTAGAAGCCGAAACATATTTTTTGGATTTTGTCTGCCTGTATAATTATGTTAATAATTATGCTCCTTACAAGTAAATAAAATAAATTTTGTAGATGAATTTGGGATAGATTTTTTCGAAATGTAACTCCCAAAGGGGGTAAATTAGGCAGGATTTTCAATTTTGAAAGATATAATAACTCAGAAATATCGAAATTAACGGGGACGAAGCCACGGGCAGAAGCTATTTAACAATAAAATGATACTTTTTAAACTACATTTGAAATTGATGTAAAGAGTGAAATATGACTTCTACATTTTTAAAAATATATTTTTGCAGAAAAATATAAAATTGCTGACTGCCACTTAAAAAAAAAAAAAAAAATATTTTTAGTATTAAAACAGAGGTGAAATTTGCGGCCGCTTACCGTGAGGTTTCGCCAGCTATAAAGAGTATAAACACAAAATCATAAAAATTTAGTTTTTGGGTTTTCAATATTTAACTTGAACATCCTAACTACTTTTCCCGCCACCTCGTTTGCGTGGGATTCATTATATTAGTAATAGCTACGCCCACGTTTTGACCCGCATTAAACCTTACAGCTCCACTCCCGTGACGTTTAGCGTAATCTCAAATATCAGTTCAATATTCAGTAGATCGCGAGAATAAAATAATAAAATTAACGAACTGACTTTCGCTCGCGGATTTGTCTGCGTGGTAGCTAAATAAATTAAAACTGGATTTTATAAATAAGTATCGTTCAAATAACTATAAATATTTTGGCATTAAAATAAAAACAGACAATTAAATTTTATTTATTTGTATTGATAAAACCTTCTTGTTGACACCTACTAAAATGCATTTTTACTCTGTGGCAACTAATGTCTTTGACTGAAGAAAATTGGAACGTTTCATTACAACAAAAAGCATATAAATAGCTTTAAACTGAATAAAGAAAGTAACAAATTCAAACAATAAAACTCAAATTATTTAACTGATTATATCAAAAGAAAATTGTACATATTATAACAACAAACACAATATAAGTCATTATGGTAAGAGGTATTTTCGGAGAGATTTTCTCTTTAGTGTAAAACGAGTGCATAAAATTAAATAAAATAAGAATGGAACGCGATGTGATGGAAAAAAAAGTTATCCTCAATACAAAACAAAATATATCAAAGTTCAAGATAATCTTTTAAGACAACTATAAAAACGATATATAAATGTGATTTTAACCCTTTGCTACTGCTATGTACTAGAAACAGTGAGTATGCGTTATAATTTCTACTTAGTCCTCCGTGACACGATGAAATTACATAAAATATCTCTCACTTGTGTTGTAATGTTTTTTGTCTTTCAGGTACATTACACGAATATAGCACACCTATATTATAATAGTATTATGATAAAGATGATAGCGGCGGGTGATTTCAGAGCTAAACATTTTTTTAGACTTAAGTTTCATAAGTGCAAGAACAGCGAACATTAGAAGAAATGTTCCTGAAATTCTGTGAAATAATAAAAAATTTCAAAACTTCTGATTTTTCTTTAATATATTCTTATTTCTCTCACATAATTATCATAGACATAGACACTACGTTACGTACATAAGAAATTATAAATGTAAACTCCAAATAAATTAATAATCGTGAATACAGAATGTAAGTAGTTACATTATCTGGTGCATAACCTGTATTGTCCCATTGTTGGGCAAAGGTCTCCACCATACATGAATTGGAATGAATCAGGTTTTCATTTTTTATTAAAGTATGTAACTAGATTTGAACTACGTCGATAAAAAGCACTTACCCGTGTGCCAGAATTCATAAAAATTTGTTTAGTTTGGCGAGAAAGAGGAAGCCTACAACCTAGCTACATAATATTAATGTTTCAATATTTTGAAGATACATTATTTTCATTTAGTGCTTTTTATATCCCAGACTGGCATAATTCGTGCTACTTGTCATATTTATAAGTTTTCGTATGAAAAATTTCGAGATCTATGACTGAAAATAATATGACCTAAATTCTATTGCATTACGTATTTAATTAGTATTTTATGATATACATTAGTATTAAACAGTTATTGATTTGTTGTATAACGTTAATCTGAAGTAAAAAAACCTTTTAAATATCATTATTTTATCTCGCCAAAGTACAAGAAATCACTGAGAAACTGCTCCATGACCAGTTTCCGATTTTGACATAAGAAATTGCGTTACTTGCCTGTAAAGCTGTCAAATCTGCAAGAGGATAGTAACTGGCAAGCTGTCAATTTTTTTGCCAAGCAGTTATCAACCGTATATGTATGTAAATAAGGATGCACTAAATCCGAGATGAACCGGTTTCAAACGAAATTATTAATTGCTTTCGAAATCGACTGGAAATAAGTCACCTTTACGGAATAGCCATACCGTTGTGCCCATCCCTAATCTGAGTCACGTTCTTCACGCGCGACTAACAACTAATTAATGCTAATTGCGTCCCACACCGCTTACGTATGCGCGGCACGTAGCGTGCTCCGTTTAGTGAAGACGCTCAAATGATATGCAGCACTCCTTGTAGGACACTGAATGATGAGTTCAGGATAATGTTGGTTTAGTCTATTTTCATCGCTGTAAGAATATGTTAAGAAAAATAATAAGGCAGCGTTTTCCTTGTAATCTGGTAATCCCTTAGAAAATGCATTAATTAATTAGCTTATATTTTAATTTAAACGTTCACAGGTACAAGGTTTGCCAGCAATTACACTAGTTTTGGTCACGGTAACCAACAATTTTGGATGTAAGCATAGAATAGTGAGACCGGTAAAGGTCCGAAATTCTCGAAGCTAACTTAAAGATACTTCACATTGGCATCATATTTACCGATTTTTCTCCCGTACATCTCAATTCAATTCAGTACAATATCGGTATCGCAACGGCACTTAAATTAATACTCACTTACTACACAATTCCTATAATCAAACAATATCACGTGAAGAGACGATCTAATAAAACCACTGTAGGTTGAAGTTGACACTAGTGACACTGACAGCTCTGCATACTGCGGCCATATTGTACGCACGCAACGGACGTGACGTCACCGCTATCAACACATTTTAGGACTACGATTTTCCACATCTCAGACAGTGTAGTGTCAGTAATACAATAGAGCATTCCCGTCGAGTGGGAGCTCTTATCGATCTACTGGGACGTCATCGGGCGATAGCAGCCGCGGCGACGCAAAAAGCGTGTCAGTGTGGCGGGCACAAAGGCTTTGTGACGGGCCGGACGCCGCTCGCCGCCGCCGCAAGCTTTGTTTGCTGTTTAGTGCTCGCTCGCAGCTAAAAGTGGCGATTTTAGCGGCAAGTTTGTTAGTACGACCTGCGGCTAATGGCGGCCCAGGCGTAACACCACGCTCGGTTACGGTTATGTGAGAACATAATCGATATCGGCCGCACTTCGATCGTCCTCCGATGACCAATATTATCTGGGTCGCTTTATAATGCTGCTGTTCTCTGAGCAGTTCTTGGGAACTGTTATGACTAGTGAAGATCCTAAGCTAGAATACGAGATAGAGTTTAAGATTACGTATTTACATGGTTATGTGCCGGCACTTTTCTCCAAAACGTTGTTGAAACTGTCGTCTGGTGCCGGCGATGTGGAGAACAATATGCATTAGTGGTGTAACGTGTGTTTATCGAGTGTAAAGAGGGTGGCATCGGCGCGATGGCAAACTTGCTAGGAGGCGACGAAACTCTTGGATGTTTTCACTCAAAATAATAAGTTCCAAGAGAGTTCCGAGTAAATTTTTTGCGAAACTCGGTGTAATGGATTGTTGGGAAGTTCGATAACTTTCGGAAGCCGCTCTTCGATTTTATTTTGCTAAGGAATTTTTTAGCCAATTTCTCTTGGAGAAAGTTTGAAATCTTCCAGTCACCCTTCAGCAAATAACGTCGCTTGGGGGTCTTATAAATATTTTATTAAAAATTAGGCGGCGCATTTTGTTATTCTTAAAGTTTTGATCATTATTTATGGGGTAACACTCGTTTGTCGTTTACAACTTTTGCCTATTAAAAAGTGTGGTTTCAGTAATCTTATCTTCTGAAAATTTACAATTTCAAAAAAATACATTTGCGATCCGGCGGTTAACATCCCTGAATCTTCAATAAAAAAACATATACTTAAATAAAGTTTAAAAAGTTTAAATCATAATTCTTTACATATCTGTTAGCCCTCTAATAACAATCATGCATCTCATAATTGCATAACCCGCTTACGGTAACCCTCCGTCTCTGACACTTTGATGACGCGTAAAACAAACACTGCCACACCATAACCGTGCAACATCACTCATGGGGTGCGAAACTTAATAAAATTCATGTATCGGAAACTTATAGCCGTAAAATATTGTTTGCGAGGGCACAACCCTAGCTTTCTTTTAAAATTAGCCGAAGATGCTTTCGACTTTATGACTGGTGAAATTTTGTTTGAATATTTTAGAGTTTGGAAATTTTTATAAGTTTTCTACGGTACAAGTTGCAATAATTTTAGTTAAGAATTTTGATTCATATATTATTTAATAGTTTAGTTTATTTTCAGTTCAAGAATAGTATGGAAATATCAATTTATTTGTTGGGTAAGCAACGTAAATCACCAGTTCGATAGATTCATAAATTTTATGCTCATTTCTCTTGTACAAATAATTTCATTTCGATCCTTCCGTAACTTAAATAAAGATATAAATAGTTATTCTACCACTCTTGATCGCGTTCATAATCATATTACCTGCCCTGCCAGCAGAAAAAGTGTCGTGCATGTATACCATAAATTTTCACTGTTTATGCCGTTATATCTTCAAAGAATAGAGTTAAAGTAACAGCCTTTTAAAAGCATGACAAATAAAATGTGGCTGAAATACTATATTTCTGCCAGGCCTAAAATTCATCCGTAAATAGTCACAATAAGTATATCGTTTATCCAACGACCTGAAAAACCCCAAATAAACAACTGGCTAAATGACAACAAAACAGTACATATCACCAAACCAGGGTGTCCAAAAGATTAGTCGGTAGTCGAGACACTGCGGCACCGCTCGCATCAGCATTAAAATAAAAATAAGGGTGCCCATAAATACGGGCGGACAAAGACAAGATATACGGTTATAGCGGACTGCCACTGGACTCGTGTAGACTTGCTACAAAATTATGTAGGAATTGGTACTTGCTACAGTACCAATAAACAAAAATAATGTTACCTATTTACTTAGATTGAGAACGTTGTACGGTACGAGGAAATAAAGAATGGATCAATGAGAGTATCCGATTCTTCGGATGGGATATCGGGCTTTTCACATAACTTGAAAATATTGAGTAGTGAGATGTACTTAGTGGTTACGCAACTCTACTCATTATAATAATATAATAATATATATAATATATTATTCTATTATTTTTATTTCAAATATAATTTATTTTATCTCAGTCTGGTGGCTTGGATTTCTGCTCTTAGGTTTTATAGCTCGAGTGTTGCCGAAAGAGGTGCAGTTTCCTGGCTGCTAGACCATAACGCCATAAAAAATCAAAATTCAAAATTATTGAAGTTTAGTGACATTGTGTCAAATATTATTATAATTTTTCTCATTCTTCTTTGATTCATCATCCATACGCTTCCGCTATACTATTTATCTTCACCCGCTTTTTTGTGCAATAAAAATTTAAACCGCAAATCGCAAGAAACCAGCTTCGGAGGATCCTGCACTCGGAAAGGTACTTCGGGCTGTTTTGCTGGTGAGTAGATTTCCTTTACCACCAGACTATAAATAATTATATTTTTATCGTTAATATTATTTTCGTTATTCATTCATCATCTTATTTTCATCGCCCGGTAGGACAGTTTACAGCGCCCTACCATATTTTGGTCCTTCGAGCCGGATAAATTGTTTCCAGCACTTCAAATATTTTTATATAATTTCATATATTCACATATTTATATATTTATTATAAGTATGTTATATTAAATAGGTACTGCACCTATCACAATTTAATAAGTATTGCAAGTACGTATAATAAATGGGTATTGCAACTACATTCTTTATATGGGTATTGCACCTACGTACAATAGGTTTTGAACCTACGTACATTTAATGGGTATATAACCTACGCTCTTATAAGTATATAGCTACGCTCTTATAGGTATTGTACCTATGTACAATAGGTATTGAACCTACGTACATTTTATAGGTATTGAACCTACTAATATTAAGTTTTTCAAGATGGCCTTTGTTGTTGACCAAATTGAAATTGAGCGTCAATTGTCCATATTGTATGGTGAAAGAGATGCTATCTTTGAGACAGTTACTCACTTGTTTAATGTTGCTTTAAATATTTCTTCTTTTGATTCAGAATCGAATGAGCGATTTATGATCGAGTCGGAAGCAATTCGCGAATTATATGCCAAGTTTGAGAGTATAATTGATCGGATCAATGATTTAGTTTTGACCCAGAACCCGGAATCAACTCCAAACTTTTCTGCATTAATGGAATTTGATGATTTGTACGCGCGTATCAAAAGAACTCGCAATAGAATTTTAGAGAATGTCGCGAAGGATACTTCTTCACCGTTGCGTCAGAGTAGAATTCATATAAAATTACCGCCCATAAATTCACCGACTTTCGATGACCCTATTGTGAATAAACAGCTGACCACTTCTGATTCATTGTCTCAGACGAACTCTACTTTAAAGGCGTTTGTAGTACAGAGTGATCATACAAATATGTCAACTGCTGTTTCTAATTCTTGTACTTACTGTCATAAAACTGATCACACGCAACTAAATAAGTGTGTACAGTTTAATGGTCAATGCGACCCACACAAAAGATTCGAGTTTATAAAGTTAAAACACGGGTGCGTGAACTGCTTAGACACTTCCCATACAGTTGCTGGATGTCAATCGCCGTCTCTTTGCGAGTTATGTGAGAAACGGAATCATACGATCTTGCATTTTGTAAATAATGATAATAATGCGCAAACACATGCAACTCAAATACTTGCTAATGAACCTCAGCATGTGCCTAGTCATAATATTAACGAATATGTTAGTTGCGACGCAGATACGCAATTTGACGTCGCGCCGCCTCTTTTGTATTCTTCCTCTTTGGTTCCCGTGTATGATTCGGGTAAAAATACTCCGCCTGCTAATAATGCTGTAATTTCTTTGAGCATTAACAAGCCTCGTAATTTTCACATTTTACATCCTGTTACGCAATTATACGCAAATACTAACAATAATAATGA
Source organism: Hypena proboscidalis (assembly GCA_905147285.1). Taxonomy (NCBI): domain Eukaryota; kingdom Metazoa; phylum Arthropoda; class Insecta; order Lepidoptera; family Erebidae; genus Hypena; species Hypena proboscidalis. Next base: position 17,400,412 of record LR990130.1, on the reverse strand, counting down.
TAGCCGTAAAATAATTCCTCCTTATTTGATAAATAATACTTTTAATTTTAATTTAATGACAACTGTGGAGTGTTGTAAGTTACGCAACCTCACTATATTTCATACTTTATTCAATTCTTACATTAATGGTGTGGGTTTGAGATCACGTCCAATACATGGTTGTGTGAATACTCGAATTCAATCCCGCGTTCACTTATGTGATCAACATAATATTCAGGCACTGGTTGATTGTGCCACTGATCGAATGTTTACACACTTTATTGAAAAGTGTAATATGGGATACGTGAACAGCATAATTTTAGCTGATCTGACTTTGAATATCCCAGGCAACACTGATCTAGTGTTGGGTGCTCGCCTATTTCCGTATTATTTGGGGAATAGGATTGAGTCGGGCACTCGTGCATCTACCGCTTCGCTGACCGCCTTTAATTATGTGCTGACGGCCAATTGTTGTCGCACACAAATCATTTCTACTTCTTTCTTAGCTTGAACTCTCAATGTCTTGGTCCAGACATTTGGGTTAGAGGAAATAACTCATAAACAATACTCAAGCCCAGAAGAAACGGAGTGTAATAATCTTTCTTCTTCGTCCACGATTCAGGATGAAAATAGTCGATATTTTGTGACTTTACCCTTCTGTCAAAAACCCAATGAGATAGGCAATTCTCGATTTAACGTTCTCTGTCGACTTATGAGAGAGAGAGAAATTTGAAAGAGTGCCTAGCTTAAAGGAAAATTATAATACCATTACTAAGGGCTATATTTCAATAATAGGTTGTTTCTCTAAAGTGTCAAAACCTGAAATCAGTGAATATACTGATGTTGTATTTTATATACCGCATCCCGCCGCCATACGCACGGTCAAGCTCATGTCATATATTGTACTGAGTGCGAGCGCTAAAATTCATTATGACAATGATCTTTTGTATATAAGGCCCTATATAAATAATTTACTGGCCGATGTATTTTTACTTTTATTTGACATTATAATATTTCCTGTAGCCATTGCGGCTGATATTAGGCAAATGTACAGATTGGTGTTATTAATGACCAAAAAAGGGATTTGCGAATATTGTTAAATTTTTCTGGAAATGATGTTTTGAGATCTTTACAGTTCAAACATCTTCCGTTTCAGTTAAAGTCAAGCCTGCTAGTTATGCGCATTGAGCGACAACTGGCATCAGACATTCCTCGGCATTTTCTTAAGACAGTTAATATTGCTGCAATTAAACTGTATTTGGACAATTTCGTCCATTCACTCCCTCATACAGGATCAGTCACCCATCTGGCTCGAGAATTGATCTCTTTGTTCCAGGCTGGTGCTTCTGATTTTGTAAAATGGTCGAACAATTGTACTAACTTGATGCAAAGTTTACGCGTTTTATATAGTTGTTCTGAAGATTTCACTCAGTGTAGTGTGATTATATTGAAATTCTTAGGATTTTCATGGGACCCTGGAAAGTATGTTTTATTTTTTTTGACGCGTCCCGAGTTAAGGGTAAGCGTACAAAGATTAATATATTGTCCCTACTATCTTATTTATTTGACGTTTTAAGTCTAGCCGCTTCTGTAATTTTTGTTTGCCAAGTTGTTATTTGATGAACTTTGGTTACCTTCTTTTACTTTACTTGCGAGTTTCGTTCATCGATTTACTACTCTCACGCATGAATTGTCTTTGCTTACTTATACTAAGATACTGGGACATATTAGTGTGTCAAACGATTGCATGTAACTTATGCAGTCGCGATTATAAACAGTTGTGGTTTGTGATATATTTACACATTACTGATGCGTTTGTTGGAATGCTTCGACCTTTATCTTATATAAAGTTGCCTCAACTAAGGTAATGATTCTAGCGCAACTTAATTTGTGCACCGCTTTTTGAAAGTCAAAAATAATGAAAATAGTACATGACATCTATTGTGTTTTTGCCCGCTTAATATAATCTTTCTCATCTAATGAAGGCTATTTGATGCCTGAACATAAACAGAATATTTTTCCGCTTCTATAATGCTCATTTTTGTATCAATTTTGCGTCAACGTTTTTGGATATTGGATGCTAAAACTGTTGTGCGAACAAAATTGAGATTAGAATTGTCTACACCCGATAATCTGGTTCCAGTAGGTTAATTTGTTCTTGTTGGACCAGACAACTCTTCTCCATTAATTGGCCAGTAAATGTCATAACGGAGACTGGTCCTAGGTTTTTTTTTTTTTTTTTTTTTTTTTTTTTATACTACGCCCACAGCGAACGAACGTGTAGTCCACCTGATGGTAAGTGGAGTACAGCCCATGGACATCAACAATCCACAAAAGCAGATTATAGATGCGTCGCTGCAGCTGAGGACTACGGTGGTATGCCTCATGTGCCAGTAATTTCAGGGCCTGATCTCACCACCAAACCGGAACACAGTAATTTGACGATATGTATCGTGTCGCGATAGTGAAGACTAGGTTCGGTAAATTTGAACGTCCTGTAGTCAAATTATATTCTACCTATTGTCTATACAATGATTCTATTTATTATACTCTTTAATTAATTTAATTATATTTAATTGCAATTGAATTTAATAATTCTTTGTTTTGAATATAATACATAAATAACTTTCTTAAGGTATCATCTTGATTTTCGTTCATGTTAACAAATTATAATACGAACTTTTTTGTGTTATACTGCTAATTTATATACCCATTATGTTCTCACTCTTGTTTTGCAAGGTCTACAACCTTGGCAAAGGAGGGAGCAATGGTAAGGCCACTCTACATAATTATATAATTATATTATATCGTATCATAATATTATATTTTATTATTTCATTTCAAATATTATTTATTGTCTTTTAGTCTGGTGGCTTGGATTTCTGCTCTTAGGTACATAGCTTGAATGTTGCTGAAAGAGGTGCAGTTTCCTGGCAGCCGGGCCATAGAGCAATAATGAAAAGAACAATAAAATGACATTGTTACTTCGTGTCAACTTTTTTCCTCGCTAATATGTCTCCGCTGAAAATATATACTTTTAAACCGCTCCTTTGTAAATAATAACTATCTGTGCCGCTCAATTTATTTAAAATACCTTTCTCTTGTGTTGTGAATTAACTATTTGTGTATTAGCGTTAATAACTATCGTGTTGTGGATAAACTTTTACCATACCATACGTGACTATCTTTTCGCCCAGCGAGAAGAGGCCAGATAAGGATTCTGCCCTTGGAAGGCGCTTTCGAGCTGTTGCTGGTGAGTAGATTCCAAATACCACCAGACTATACTTATATATTTCTATACGCTCCACTTTTAATTTTATTTATTTAACATATTATCCCCACCTGGTAGTGCAGGTTACAGCGCGCTACCACTTAGAAAGTCTATAATGTTGAAACTTAGTTGTTGGTTTTAAACAGATAATAAAAATTTTATACTTATGTTGCTGTTGATTTAATCCCATCAAAAACATAAATGTGAAATGAGAGCCAAGTTCAATATTGTGCCTACAAAAAATAATTTATGTCTATATCGATACGATGCCAAGGTCTGTGTAAATAAATCCAAGCTGAACATGTGACTTGGCTAGTTTTTATGAACAAATAAAATTTTAGAAAAGAACATGAGCATTATGTCCACCTACCAGTATGTGTGTGACTTAAGTTGGTAAAACAAATAGAATGTAATCTGTACGTTAAAACTAGCCAAATATTAAGTTTGCAGGTCATCTGAAAGTGGTTTGGTTTTTGATCTATAAGTCAGCCAGTCACAAAAATTCTAGTTTTTGAACGATAATATTTCGATACCTGTTAACGATGATGAAACTTTAATAAATATGTCATATTTCAAGTATGTTGGTTAAATAAAAGGTTTCAAGTAATGAAGAGGTCAAAAGTACCGCGGAATGGTTCGTGTAAATATACGTACTCCTGCATTTCGAGAGTTATCTTTGAACCTTGGCTGCGTCATAAATCATGATGCCTGAAAATATAGTATAATAAAATAGGAAATAATCTGCCACAAAATCTTATGAAGTAACATCATTTCATTTTTAATCTGAATGAAGGAAACAAGTCTACGTTGAATGCATACCACTATGCAAGCCCACGTTTGTTTGCCACCTCATTAAAATTAAAAGGGTAAAATATTTCAGCTTGAAAATGACTATTATGCTTTAAAGGATTTTTATCATTAACACTGTATTAATTATAAAAGGGTCTTAATGTTTTTTATGACGATAAAAAGCTGGACTCATTTTGAAGAAATACTGATTAAGGTTCTTACAGAAAATAATACTCTTACCTACTTATTTTTTTATTAAAAACAACATTTCTAACACCACCTAAATGAAAATCAATTTAATATAATATTAAAGATGAAAAATTAAGAATCCAGTGCCAGTGTCTGGCACAAAAAGAGTTGAGATATTTCGAGTCTAGCAGCATACGAATCCATGGCTGACAATTCAGCTTACCCAAGGGGTGCAGGTTCGAGTCCTGCTGGATTCTTAGGTATATATATATATATATATATATCTAGCTAAGGTATATATATATATACTTTAGCTAGACGAACTTTATTTGGTTTTAACGCCATCTATGCGATGAGTGATATGATAAGTCACTTAATTAATAACTTTTCAAGTTTAATATTATAAATAAAATACAAAATCAAATTTTGCTTTAAAATATTACATAATCAATTTTCTAACCAAAATAGTGTCAAAAAAGTAACATTAACCCTAAAAAGCAAAATTCGCCACACCTATCGCTCACAGTGATCCATAGCCCACTCTCCCCCTGAAAGGTCATCCTGGCGTATTTTTGGCGCCAACAGGGCACACGAATAAATAAGAAAGGCTTCGATCGCCGTCAACCCCGCTCTACCCTTTTAAAAGCCACATGATAGATGAACGATGTAATGTTAAGGCAACTAAAATTAACGGCGACACGACTTTTTTGGACATGACAGGTATATTCAGGTGACGAGGTATATTTTTTTACCGATCATATTTACATATACCTGAACACCAGAGTTTTTAAAAAGATTTTTCAGGAATAGAATATACAGCAGTGAAAAAAAAACAGCTTATCTTCAAACTATTCTCTTCTGATTAAAACTCGATACTGTCTATGGCCCGTTTGTGCAAGAAAGGTATACAAATTCGAAGTTTCGTAACAGATGTAGTTGCAACCCTTGACAAACGCAACTCGATTTATCCAAACATGACACGATCGCTGTCAAAACGATGCTTTTTATATAAGTCACGTCGCATCGCAACGTGTTCGCCGTTCACCTAGGACAACGCCAGAGTAAAACTTTAAGTAGCAACTATGAAAAGCGCCGGTTAAAAGTGCACTATAGTTCCATTTCCTGCCGGTACAACGATAGTGTTACTACTCCATTCTAAAAATCATTCGTAATGGTTCGATTCGGTGGGGTTGCGTTTCCAATGAAAAGTGGTCTCCTAACAATTTTGAATAAAGTGTATGACTATAATATTGCGCAAAAACTCATGCTTAAATTTGAAAATTGTATGTAAAACACCTTTGACTTTTGGTGCTTGACGTATTAGAACTTCTCATATAACTTTAATAAAGTTGACAAACATAAAATTCATAAGGGTTTCAAAGGATTTAACATTACTTTGAAGAAGTTTCTTCTATCTTGAGAAAACGTGTCTTCGTGTTCAAAAACGTAACTTTCCAAACACATTTTCATACTTATAGAAGCTGTCTACCCATATCCATATATATACAGGATCTTGTACCTAAACAGTAAATAACTTCGTGACCAATCTTACTTGAATTTGAAACCCTAGGTCCAAAAAAAAGTCCACGATACGGCAGATCTTTTCTTGCAAGTTTTACACATCATGAAAAAATCATAAACGCATTTGATTTTTTATAAAATAGTATAGAAAATAACAGGAGGGTTCCAGTTACAGTGGCCACTTTTGTAACCCTTCACGTGGCGGATGGGAGGTCCCGCGATAAATGGACAAGTCGTGTCGCGAGATCCAACTTCCGTGTCACGGATAAGTTACACTACTGCTTGTTTATCTACTTTGGTGCAATTATTATTTTGAAGAATAATTTAGGTTGCATTAGAATTATGATAAAGTTGAGTAGAAGAAGAGATTTTGGCTCTTATGGGATTCAGAGTCGAACTTGGGTTAAATTAATTATATAAAGGTAAAAAAGTTATCTCACAGTAGATAGTATTATATTAAAAAAATAGACAAAAAGCAACAAAGTAAAAAATAAATATAGAACGTAATTATGATAATACAGGAGAAAACTTTCAAAGGATTTTTCTCTTGAGCCCATAACCCCATAAACTACTTACAAATGCCCAATAACTGAACAAATAGTGACGCATAGAGCAATAATCATAGCGATTACAACAAGTAGTGCACTCAACGGTTCGTCATTAGTACCATTTTTACAAGAGTCCTGCAAAAACGTTCGGCTGTCGTTCGGCTAATCGTCGGAAATTGTGCCCATTATCAGAGCACTCACTCGCAACTAAAATTATTATTGTTCGCACTAAAAGTAGCCATTTAGTCGGTGATTGCCGAGAGTGGCCTGTTTCTTGAACAGATATTGAACGTGAACTTTTAGCTCGTCCACGATTTCTTCCTTTTTTGACGATTTCAGGAGTGTCTGAAAGGTTATAGGTTGCCTGGTTCAGTTTTAAATGATATATGTAGTTATACTTCACGCTATATCTATTTGTCGACGCCATACAGCATTCGTCATTTAGGGTTATAAGCATTTTATCACATAGAAGGCTGAAAAAATAAGCATAAAAACACGTCTCAACGAGAAAATCTTTTTTTATTTTCTAAGGCTGAAGGACGCGTTTATTTTTATGAGTGCAACCAAAAACATTAGCTCCCAAATCCCATTAGAAATTCTTGTGTCGAGCAATCAACAGCTACGCGAAGAAACTTGAAAATACCTCTCAGTTGACATTACCCTCGGTCCTCGGAGCCCTTGGCTTCCGGTTATCGCTACACAAAGAGGACCCCCCCTCCGGCTCCCCTGAACAGGAACAGGAAATACTACCCTTCTATAGTGAAGGTCTACCCGCGTCACACCGCTCTGCAGGAATTTATAAAGTATTTTTAGCCTCCGGACTTGAGTGCGTTAATGATTTGGAATCTGGAGTGATTTGGACCAGAATTTTATATAATAAGTAATACAAGTTGGCATAGAACAAGGAAGAGTAAGACATTTAATCGATCATCCTATATCGCCCGTTCTCTGATACGATAAGCGAAATAGTCATGTTGTTCGTCTGATAGTTAGATCGGACTGCACCGAAAATATGATCGTCAAGTTAACTAGCTTAAATTTCTTGACATAAAACCACACAGTTACTTTTATTTGTCAAAAATTTACAAAAGTGAAACTGATAAATTGTCAATTCAATTACACTTACATCACTCATCACATTTTGAAGATATCGATATTTTGTCGAATCATAAAAAGTGTTTTCTCGTTTCAATCTCATCCATCGCCATATCCTCACATTATTTTATAATTTCCCCAGCAAATACGTACATTTATGAATCATTAGAATAAAAAGCCTTGGGGTGGCAAGGTCTCGGCCCCGGAAGCATTGCTAATGCACCCGACTGCACCCGTGCCCTCACGCGATCAATTCATTAGCTGTATTGTTATGCCTCTGTTTCATACAAAATTATTGCTATCGATCTTTAGTGCCACTGTTTGTTTTAGAATTTGATATCGAACAGTCTTATCTGCTTGTATTTCTTATTTTGATGTTTAGAACAAATCAATATAATATGATCTAAAAAAAACAAAGCAACTTTAGTCGAAACAACGTAGTTTGTTTAAATTTCACGAGAGCCTTCTTTATCTAGAGCAAATTTAATCTTCACTCCTTGCTTTATAGATCAAACTAGTTATAAAGTATCCTCAATTTTCAGCATCATAAAATACCATTCTATATTTCCACACTGCTTCCAGATAATCCTCTATGAACGACACCAGTTACGCCAATGAAACACAAAACTTTACGTGGAAAGTGAAAAATAAGCAGAATTAAAACAACTAGCAAGCGACAAATAGGAATTAACTCCCAAAAACAACTCACAGGGATTCGGTGTAATATTTTCATAATTCGGCCCAACTCTCGCTGTAAAACAAAATGGACGCGCAACCTGTCGACCTTTTAGTGACGTGACACATATACTGAGTATATTCACTCAAGTGCTCACGGAAACATTTTAAACAAGAATTTTGGTGAACATTTTTATTCACATGTAGATAAAGTTTGGTGCGAGCCTTCTTTTTTAAAGTCTGATTTTTTTTTGTGTTTATCGTACATAAATATGACGATTTTTAGAATTTTAACGACTTTATAATGATGGTGTTAAGAGCAGGGAATGTGACATTATAAAATCTGAAATTATTGTTTTTAGACGCAAATAAATGCTAAAAAATAGGTGATGTTTAACTTAAACGAAATTAGTTTAAAAATCGATTATGAGCAGGACCTTAGCAAATAGAACAATCTTAACTTGACATAATCATGTGTCAAAAAAGTTCCGTTTATAAAATAAATGTAACAGCGTCAGCTATACGGGGCAGACGCTAACTCTTGCAACACAGTTGTTACTGGTGTAGGTGTTAAGGGATGCGAATTTACGTCAATAAAGAATTTTGAATTTAGAAAGTTATAGTAGTACAAAAAGTAATATAATTTGTATCACTATTGCAGTTTCTGCCACTAGTAGAATACAATTAGTAATTCTGGATGAAAAGTAATAAGCTGTCATAAGCAAACATTCTCTTGAGGAGCACGTGGGTAACTCGAAGCGCGGACTCATTGATCTTGCAGGTTAAGCAATGCTCACCGAAGTCGGCCGTGGATGGGTGATCATCTCATCATAACAAGTTTTCTCCGCGCCTCGGAGAGCACGTTAAGCCGTCAGCCAGGAATCAGAGGCCGGAAAGTCTGAAAACTAGTCTTACGGCAGTCTTACCACCTAAAATACTGACATTCAGCTAAATCCATTAGACGAAAAAATGCTCGGAAGATTGATTGAACCAAACATTGTCTTAAGATCTGACTTTCGAGCCGAAGATTTTTTTTATTATTTGTAAGTTTTCTTATTTGAGGTCGTTTAAAAAAACCTACATTAAAAAAGTACACCAGAACTAGAAGTGCATGTTATCATTGCGTCACTTCCGATGCCTTTTCAATTTTCATTGTATAGCATTCACAATCAGCAATCACATCAATAAAGTGTCATCTTATGAATGAGAGAAATGATTACGTATGCTATTACGTCACACATTAGATCCATTGACACCACATCCCTCGCCCGCATCCGGGCCGGGTATTTGATAAATATTTGCGATTTATTTCATTCCTCCTACCATTTTTTGAGAACGCGCCCGTAAAGAGAAAATGGCGTCGCGCTATGCTCAACAGAGCGGCACTGAAGTTTTGGCGGCAAAATAAAAACGCGTTTAACTTTGTGTTAATATTATATTGTGCCATTATTGCCCCATTTATTATAATACCGCGGAAGGGATGGGGTTGAGAGTTCGCGTTTAATGGACGTTTTGTTTGCGAGAAAAACATTTTTTTTACTCTAACGATTTTCTGTTAAACCTTTCGGAAGGCATGATATTTCAACGCGGATATTTTATGCTTTGTTAATATAATGTAGGTGCCCAAATCTGTATTCGTGTTTTGTTTTGATTACGCGCTGTGAATTTTTAGAATGGCGCGTGATTGTAATACGAATAGATTTTAGTGAAAAATGTGTGCTCGATTTTTTTTGAAATACGTGTGAAAAGCTGTGTGAACCATTAGCACACAAGAATTGTATGCTTTCTAAATCGAGCTAATCGAAATCATTGTTTTTTTTTATTTAATGCTAAAAGAATACATAAAAAATAACAAATTTTGCATCGTCATTTGGTTGATATTTTTTATGTATTTATATATATCTTTTTTTGGAAAGTCTCAAAATTTATATTCACATACTTCAAAATGACAATCTGGAAAATCTTAAAATCATTCAAGGACAATTCTTTTTTTTTTTCATAATAGCCGTTTCATTCGAATGAATAATAAATCCTACATTTATTATGAGAAGAGGTCATATAGCCTATATCCGTGAAATATTATACACGGCAAAAATTAAAATTATTGCTATAATATGTTAATACTCACACTTCCCATCACATACAGCAGTATCACCGTAATGTCAGGGGCTGTCCCAGGGGCACTTTGTACAAAAATCATTAATTATCAATGTAACCCTTCCCTTCATACACCCCCTCCCACCCTGCGGTTTCAGGGCTGCGTGTAGTGAAGGAAATCGTTTATTTGAGTTTTATTGTAATAAGGTCAATTGGGTGTAATAAAATAATAGAAAAAAATACACGTTTGAGTTATCGATTACGTTAAAGTTACAGTTTCATGCAAATTACATGTTTATTAAAAACTGATGATGATTGAACATAAGAAGCTAGATGCGAAATATTTCAATCGAAAATTTCGATGTGACATTTATTGAAAACCCTACATGGTTGGTGTTCAATATCTACCAGTTTTTTTTTTGTATTAAAAAAAAAACACTTATGTCATTTAGAATCTGGGATATCAAAAACGTTCGCTATGTTGCAACTGAACTGTACCTATATGAAATAATTTTATCGGTAAACTCCAAAGTTGACCGAAAAATTTAAATGTATGAAAATAATCTGGGGTAACCTTCATAATTATTCGGAAAAAATCGCGACAAACTAATTGTTGCCTAGGAAAAAAATTGAGAAAAAAATTCTCCCGCCGTCTCAAAATCATGTAAGGAATCACTGCACTGGTAAAAGCGGCTTCATCTCGATATCATTAGCACCCTCTATAATTACTTTTAGAAAAATAAACTTACTTCAACTTATACTTTGAAAAGCTCGAAGGACCATCGATGCTAGAGCACATGTCAATGTCGCGATGATTCTCTAAAATTACTTATAGAAACAGAAAATTACTTCAATCAAAACTTTTGGGAAAAGCTTTTACCGAAAGAAGTAACAAGTATAGCTTACTCATGAACCACATTTCCAGTAGATCTAGACCAATATGAGTTGAGCACACACGCTATGCCGTCAATAATATATGAACAGGCGTGAACGTGCAGCTCTCGAAGGTTCAAGTGGCTCGAAAGACCATTGACGCTAGAGCTGCACATGTCAATGTCGCGATGATTCTCTAAAATTACTTATAGAAACAGAAAATTACTTCAATCAAAACTTTTTTGAAAAGCTTTTACCAAAAGAAGAAACAAGTGTAGCTTACTCATGAACCACATTTCCAGTAGATCCAGACCAATTTGAGTTGAGCATACTCGCTATGCTGTCAATAATATATGAGCAGGCGTGAACGTGCAGCTCTCGAAGGTTCAAGTGGCTCGAAGGACCATCGACGCGAGAGCTGCACGTGTCAATGTCGCGATGCTCAGCAAGGTTATGTCACGGGGTGGACAGCACTACTGACTGTGGCTTTATGGAAGCTAATATTTGTTTTGATTATACATAAAATTAAGATATTAACAGGTTTAGAAATTTTTAAGATTATATTTGAGTTTGTTTGCGTATGACATATGCGGACTTATCGGGATCATTATTTTGACCACTTCAACATAACATAATATGAATTAAATTGGAATGCAATTTTAGTTGTTTGTGCAACAAACAACTAACTATATAAATAATAAATAAATATTTCACGACTCACACACAACGCCATCTAGTCCCAAACTAGACAGCTTGTAATATGGGTACTAGAATAACTGATACTATTACATATATATATACTTTTCTTTTGTAAATACACACTTATTATACATAGAAACACTCAGACTAAGACAAACCCCCATGTTCATGCACACAAAGATTTGTTTTAAGTGAGAATCGAACCCACGACCTCGGCGTCGCAGGCAGGTACACTACCCACTCCGCCATCCGGTCGTCAAAAAAATATACTTAACATTATTTGATGATATTTAAAATTTTCTACCTATCTAGACCGGTAGAATTTTTTTAAATTAATTTCTTACATTGACAAGCGAAATGGTCAGTATTAAACTATCCTTAAGCCAATAGATAATATCTCAATAGCTGATTCATCTGAGGACAATGATCTCTCGCATTTAGACGTTGTTGTTTTTACAGGAAATTAACATCTTTCAAGTCAAAACACCTCCAACAAATAAACAAAACACAACATTAGAATACAATCGACTTCAAAAAGGCAAACAAGCGGACGGGCGTCTAGCCTATCACAGGAAACGTGTGGCCAGGCTAATTCAACGGCCCCCGATCTCGAGTAGCCGCCGAAGATAAAGGCCTCCCTCACCCCCCTATTGCATCACCCCCTCACACCCACGCCTCACCCCCTCCGTCACCTGCTGAGTCTTTAATTGAATAATCCCGTCATTAATCATAGCTCCTCGTCTGGCGGTGAACTTGAATTATTTTCAGTCATTTCTTGTTCGATGGCCGATACAACTGTCTAGTTTTAGGTTAAAGTTTAATTAACTTCGTAGTGCTCTTTAGCTAGCTATTTATTTATATATTTATACCTCTATCAGTTATCACCAGATCACAACCTTACTATTATGAATTGCCAATAAGTAAACATATTTTTGTTTGTGCCTTCAATTTTTCAATCGTGATTCATTAAGATCTGCTTTTCTAGATGAATCATGATTGAAATACTTCTTAATTAGATGAGTTTTCGTAGAGATAGAATGACCAGCAAAAGAGGCCGACCACTCAGCGATGTCAATCGTTAGATTTGGTTAAATTTAAAATTTTAAATGTATTTAAAACATCGCACCACCACATGCTGTAGATTACAAAGCAGCGCAAGTTATATAGCACTTTTAATCCTAGATTATTGGCATTCATTGTAACACCGAATAGTCGGAGGCTACATGTCACATCTCTAGTTAGATTAGTAGCATTGAATAATCCGTAGATTTCCTACCTAGTACTTAGTACAATCGCTAATGTATGCTAATGTAGCTGAAATCTTTGGAGTGAAAAACAGTAGGTAACTCTAACCATATATCCTTTACTCTCGTCCAAACATATTTTAGTTAGGTAGTTAGTTAAAGCGTGACTCGAATACAATCTTTAACGGCGCAGCTTTTGGACAGCAACAAAAACAAATAAAACAACATGGCTACATAATATACTTAGCAATAAAAATAAATAGTCCACTCGAGTTCACATAGGACGAAGGGCCGCACCTATATCAAAATCAGGAGCCCGAGCACGTCTCACATACCCACGCCTTGCGACAGGAAGCCCGTTCCTTAACGCACACACACACAAATGCACACATAGACAGACCGCACGCACACACTCGATCGCCCCTTTGTCTTAGCTAAGTGTCAACCAATAAAAACAAAGGATTCGAAAATGGAACAAAAAGTGTTGGCCAATCGCGCGGCGCGTGACGCGTGTTGATGCACAGCTATTGGCTTGTAAAAAATCCGTTTAGCTCCGATGACTCCGGCTAGCTGAGATTGATGCGCGCCGGCTGGCATTTACTTCGGATTATTTACATAAGATATCGCTTGCCTACACTATCCCACATAGCAGAGTTAAACAACAGTCTGATTTGTTGCAGATTTGTAGATATTTTCTAAGTAAAACCTAAACCGTATAGGCAGTATCCCTAATTTAGTAGTCTTGTCTCGATTAGTAAGTTTAAATATTTTTTACAATTTTAATTTAAAGTATTGATGTGTAGCATCTTAGCCCCAATTTTACAGGTGTTAGACAGACCATAACACACATAAATGAAAGTGACAGCTGTATTTTTTTTTCAAGTGTAACTGTCACTTTTACGTCTAGGTATCCGGCACCACTAAAACTGGTCCTAAATCTATGTTTAACAAAGGACAATTTTCGCCACATAAAAACGTAACTAACGACGTTGATAGCCTAGAATACCTAAATACCTGCTTAGAAGGTACTTCTTGTTCAGCCTGAATCTTTGATTTTGATAAGTTAGTTATAAGCAAAAACTAAATGTAATTAAAAAACATAACTTCAGTACCTATTTTATATTCTGGAAAGTTACGGTAGAAGCACAAAATCATATTGCAACTTGCAAGTAACGATGAGGTTTCTTGCAGTCCATGCTACTACAGCTTCCTAATTCTAATATTAAACAGTTTTCCCGATCTGCAGGCAAGCATACGAGCGCGAGATAGGTTAAGTCACGTTTTTGTCATATTTTTTTTTATGGCAAAAACGCGACATAATCTTTCTCGCCCTGGTATGCTTGATCGGCTGGGTGGAAAACTTGTTAATTAAGTCCTTTCCAATAGCTCCGAATTTAGCCACTAGACTTACTAATATTATAATATGAAACAATCGATTGATGCCTATGCATATCCATAGTTTTCATGTTACACCTACCAGCGATTACCAGTCAATATTAGGTACTTCCAGCAACAGTTAACCGCCCACTTACCATAATCTGAGTCCCCACTTAGCTCAATTATTAAGCTCTCGTCTCGACATCATTAACATACATTTACGATATCAATATTCGTCATGAGTTCTTTCTCCATTCAAACGGTTATCACTTCTCGGCATTCTCGGCTCAGACTTAAGTAGGCATCAACTGAATACACCTCGCCGTGTGTTCACGTGTGAGAGGGGGTTTACAGGAGATGGGGGAGTTCGGCGGGTCATTTATCATTCATATCATCTTCGCTCCACTTCGCTCGCCGCACCGTCGTAAATAAATAAGAACAGACTCATCTTTTACAGCCGTCTTTGCTGTCAACAAGCGATTACCACCCTTCTTTGGTAACAACAGAGTTTCTATTTCTAATCCAACTTTTTGCAGTTACGAGGTTTTGGAGTTAGTGATTTAGTTAGTGAGCGCGTAGGTAACTATGCATATGTTTTAGATATGTGTAGATAATAGCTGTTAGGTATAATAAATCAGTTGTTATGTACTGGTTGAAAGTTAAAGATGATGGCCTGTTTACGAGTTTATGAAAATATGGGTCATGTTAAAGGTAGTAGATATAACGTAGAGCGAGATAGGCGTCCTATACAAAGGTAATAAACAAGTATTGCGTAGATATGAGCTAATAAGAAAGCTGTTATAGCAATGTCTTTCTTGAAGAATACAGTCAGAATTGTTCAATCATTACTAGACCTATCGTCTTTTGTCCTATTGTCTTGTTCGTTTAGCGCATTCTACACTGTTTCTACGCGTGATAGTAAAATTGCTTTATAAATATAGGAAGATGTATGATCTTTAAAACGTAGTAAAATAAATAGCATGGTAGCAATAATTGAAATGCCACTACCAGATCAGAATAAGATACAATTGTCTTTGTCCACTTTTTTTATATATAAGGATGGTATCTATACCAGCACCAGAAAATCCGAAGAGATGAAAAGAAAAAATATCTGTGCCTCAACTTCACCTCTGAAGGCAATGCTACTTTACATCCCTTGACGAACTTTATTTTTCTCAATCATACTTAACAACGAAACATTATTGAAAATACAAATCTAATGTGGACATAGATTCCACTATTCTTCTAATACGAAAAAAACAGTAATTCGACTCAAATAATACATCTATAAAACGTTGTTAGCGATAGGAACAGAGAACGGTCGACAAAGCCGCGCACAATTGCGAAACCTTTTATTATCTAAGCATATTAGGTGCTTAGAGTCCAAATAATTCCGCTCGCTCCTCACTAAGAAGATTAAGAACGATTGGATGTTCGGAGAAGGTCGACTCCCCACCACGGCGGCGTAATGGCCATCTATAGGTCGCTTCGGCTTAGAGAATAGCCCATCAATCTCCACGGGCTCGCCAGATCGATCACTGGCCGAGAGAAGCTTAAAAACTCACAGAATAACCTCGTACACGTAAAAGCAATTACCCAAAGAAGTGGTCGATAGTAAGCAGTTCGCTTGCAAGTCAGTAATTGAAAGGCCGTGTACGAGCTGGAGCCACGTTTGTTTAGTCCGTCATAATTGCTCGGCTGCACCTCCGCGCTGACGAGTCGCCGGCACAAAAACTCCTAAATCCAGTTCATTAGGGCTCTATTCACAGCCCACCCCTGGATGGAGATACGCGGTGATTACTGCAACCGCTCCCGACGGCTCACGAATAAAGACTGCATCATAATTTCACCAGATACACCCTCGTCACGCATTAAAAGGAATAGCGAACTTAATTCCGCGATATAGAGTCTCATTTCGAATCGTGTAAAGTCACGTCACTTGCACAATGACATGTAAAAATAATGAACAAACTTAGGCTCTCTGCGAGGGAAGTTATGTCTTGAATGAATGGTGAGAAGGGTTAAATTTGTTTGGGTTGAGTGAAAGGAGATGCTTTGTAAATTAATAGGAGGAAAAGTTTCGCGGGACGTCGCACCGGCAAGGTTGTCGCAGTTGTGATTCAATTTGGACGCTAATTTAATGAGACTGGCGGAGGCAAACAAATTGATATTCATATGGGACACGACGCTTTATTTATTGTTTTATATTTTTGTTGTGATTCTGTTAATGGGTGTAACAAGTGCTCGTTACTTAAGCAACGTTTATAAATTCGTTTTGAGGGTACCGTGCTAGTTTGTAATATTGTAAGAGGATATTCATTGTTTCAGGGAGATTTAATGACCTTGATGGTTTATTAAATTAACTTTACGAAGACAAAAGATAGCACTGCTATAGCTAAGTCAATCATCCTCAACTTTGGAATGTTATTCCTTGAGCATGTTTTTTCAATACCTTGAATATATACGTAGTTACATACTTATAGCTTACATACATACATAAAATCGTATCCCACGGGGGTAGTGTTCTATCGCAAATCATATTATTATCATCTCCACGATTTACCGAGGATATACCGGGAAAACCCAGCGTGATCAGTCCATTGACCGTTTTATCACGTCGATGGTATTGGTTTTATCAACTCCTGAGATGTCCATTCATTTATTTATTGTATCTTTCTCCAACTAGAGGTCAGTATTCGCTTAGGGAACATCGTTGTTCCCAGCCTCGTAATGCAGCCAACGAGATAATTGGCGAGTCGGCCACTGGCAGCCATCGCCCATTGTTGGTGTCGTTACTCCGCAGTTATTCAATTCAAGACGTTGTTTCGTTCATTCAGATTGGGGCTAATCTTGGGATGCTTGACTCATCGATGTATTAGTGTTTACTGTGTTTAATATTTGAGATTCTGACTTTTGATTTAGGTACTCAACAGCCAGAGTATTTGGTAATTTTGGTCCACGAGTAAACTAAGCTATCGTTATATATTGATCAAGGTGACCTTGAAGCTGAATTCATAACATAATCAGTAATCAGAGATCTCTGTATTTTGAAGAGCATGACAAAAGCATCAGTGATTGTTGCATTGCACTACATTTTATTTCTTAAAAAAAAATGGTATTTTCGAACTATTTCAAGGAAGTACTATATTTTGATTTTCTTAAATTGAATTTGCAGAAGCTAACGCCGCGGACTGTTTTGCGGTATTACGTAAAAAGTGCGTATCGCTAATAAATAGAACGCGCGCTAGTAGCAATAGCATCCTAAATATGATAAGCGAGGATTATACCTCATATCTATAAACTGCCATCTGTTGAAAAGGGTATGTGGTATATGTGTATGTGTTGTATTAATGAGTCTTAATGTTATGTGATGTCTAATGTAATTTAATATCGTGTTATGTATTTAATCTAACAATTAATAATTTAAATAATGTCAACATTTATTCATATGGACTGTAACTAACTGAAATAAATATATATTCTTATAATTATTATTTATTAATTCCTGTTTCATAACCTGTTTAAAATTATTAGACTAACTGTTGAACACAGGGTAATAAAATATGGCACAATACTTGATGACCGCTGCGACACATTTTTTTTTAATATGGTAATCCAGTATCACACAAACCAATAAGAACTCAGACTGTTTCCAATTACAAAACAGAAAAATATCAAGACTGAGCATGTATCCGCTATGCTATTCTGTAAATGTGACTAATTTCCAGTCGCTTTCGAAATCGACTAATAGTTTGGCAAGTAACCGGTACATCTCGGATTTAGTACATCCTTATTTCCATACATATACGGTTGATAACTGCTTGGCAAAAAAATTGACAGCTTGCCAGTTACTATCCTCTAGCAGATTTGACAGCTTTACAGGCAAGTAACGCAATTTCTTATGTCAAAATCGGAAACTGGTCATGGAGCAGTTTCTTAGTAATTTTTTGTACTTTGGTGAGATAAAATAATGATATTTAAAAGGTTTTTTTACTTCAGATTAACGTTATACAACAAACAATAACTGTTTAATACTATGTATGTCATAAAATACTAATTAAATACGTAATGCAATAGAATTTAGTTCATATTATTTTCAGTCATAGATCTCGAGATTTTTCATACGAAAACTAATAAATATGACAAGTAGTAGCACGAATTATGCCAGTCTGGGATATAAAAAGCACTAAATGAAAATAATGTATCTTCAAAATATTGAAACAATAATATTATGTAGCTAGGTTGTAGGCTTCCTCTTTCTCGCCAAACTAAACAAATTTTAATGAATTCTGGCACACGGGTAAGTGCTTTTTATCGACGTAGTTCAAATCTAGTTACTTAATTTAATAAAAAATGAAAAACCTGATTCATTCCATTTCAAGGATGGTGGAAACCTTTGCCCAACAATGGGACAATACAGGTTATGCACCAGATAATGTAACTGCTTACATTCTGTATTCACGTTTATTAATTTATTTAAAGTTTACATTTATAATTTCTTATGTACGTAACGTAGTGTCTATGTTTATGATAATTTATGTGAGAGAAATAATAATATATTAAAGAAAAATCAGAAGTTTTGAAAATTTTATTATTTCACAGAATTTCAGGAACATTTATTTTCTTCTAATGTTCGCTAGGCTTGCACTGATGAAACTTAAGTCTTAAAAAATATTTAGCTCTGAAATCACCCGCCACTATCATCTTTATCATAATACTATTATAATATAGGTGTGCTGTATTCGTGTATTGCACCTGAAAGACAAAAAAACATTACAACACAAGTGAGAGATATTTATATGTGATTTCATCGTGTCACGGAGGACTAAGTAGAAATTATAACGCATACTCACTGTTTCTAGTACATAGCAGAAGCAAAGAGTGAAAATCACATTTATATATCGTTTTTATAGTTGTCTTAAAATACTGTCTTGATCTTAGATATTTGTTTTGTAATAAGGATAACTTTTTTTTCCATCACATCGCGTTCCATTCTTATTTAATTTAATTTTATGCACTCGTTTTATACTTAAGAGAAAATCTCTCCGAAAATACCTCTTACCATAATGACTTATATTGTGTTTGTTGTTATAATGTGTAAAATTTTCTATTGATATAATCAGTTAAATAATTTGAATTTTATTGTTTGAATTTGTTGCTTTCTTAATTCAGTTTAAAGCTATTTAAATGCTTTTTGTTGTAATGAAACGTTCCAATTTTCTTCAGCCAAAGACATTAGTTGCCACAGAGTAAACATGCATTTTAGTAGGTGTCAACAAGAAGGTTTTATCAATACAAATAAATAATATTGAATTGTCTGTTTTTATTTTAATGTCGCAACAACAATATTTTTAATATAATGTTATAGTTATTTGCTCGATACTTATTTATAAAATCAGTTTTAATTTATTTAGCTACCACGCAGACAAATCCGCGAGCGAAAGTCAGTTCGTTTATTTTATTGTTTTATTCTCGCGAACTACTGAATATTGAACTGATATTTGAGATTACGCTAAACGTCACGGGAATGGAGCTGTAAGATTTAATGCGGGTCAAAGCGTGGGCGTAGCTATTACTAATTTATAATGAATTCCACGCAAACGAGGTGGCAGGCAAAGTAGTTATATAAATAAATATATGGAGAATGTTTAAGTTAAATATTGAAAGCCCAAAAACTTAATTTATGATTTTGTGTTTATACTATTTATAGCTACATGGCGAAACCTCACGGTAAGCGGCCGCAAATTTTACCTCTAAGGTAATACTAAAAATATTTTTTTTTTTTCTAAGTGTCAGGCAGCAATTTTAAGGCGTCTTTTCACTTTCAAATATATTTTTAAAAATGTAGAAGTTATATTTCACTCTTTACATCAATTTCAAATGTAGTTTAAAAAGTATTATTTTATTGTTAAATAGCTTCTGCCCGTGGTTTCATCCCCGTTAAGTTCGATATTTCTGAGTTATTATATCTTTCAAAATTGAGAAACCTTCCTTATACACTTGCAACCCATAATTTACCCCCTTTGGGAGTTAAATTGCCAAAAAATCTATCCCAAATTCATCTACAAAATTTATTTTATTTACTTTACCTATAATTATGAACATATTTACAGACAGACAAAAATCCAAAAAATATGTTTCGGCTTCTACTGCTGTTCTAGTCTCCTCTTATTATTTTTTTCTTAAATGTCTTTAATAAACAGGCATTTATAATTTCAAATTTTATTATATGTATGGATTAGCTAATAATCATAAAACCATTAAACCTTTTATTACGACTCAAGTTATTTCAACCACAGATAAAACATCATTAACTAATACAGTGCGCGCCACAACTCAGTAAAAAATTAAAAACCAAAATAATTTTTACTTCTATTGAAACTATAACACAACAATAAAAGTGGATAAATTTGTATATTCCTCGTCCTATTAAATAAAAAATAATTTAATATCAGTTAATAATTTACAAATTGGTCATTTCCATTTAGTTTTGCCTATTGTCGTAAGCCATTAGTAATAACACGCACTCTATTTTTTTGCTATTTTGAAATGAGTTTTTAAGCGTAAGTATTAATATCAGGCAAGTAACCAGGAGAGTAATCCGTGGTTTCGTTATGTCAAAAATGCATGTTTTGAGTGAAAGAATTACTAATTGACAGAAACTATTTGTTAAGAAACCAAAATCTCAATAAGCGAATAACCCCACCGTAAAACGTGCATTCAGCTACAGCGTTTAGACGGCTAAGCTTCGCTGTAAGGTGCAGATAAACGCGGCCAAAGTAATCCTCTTTGTACAAAAATGTCCCGAGTGTCGCCCCCTGCCGGCGCGACTTTATTAAAAAGCACGTAATCCCCACTAGTGGACTGGGTAACGCGATTATACTCTATATAACAACTCAATATGCGACTCCCGATATGAAATTGAATTTAAATCCGCCCGTTGATGCCAGTAGGTACTAAATAATAAAGGTGGACGACTGATTGGTACGTGTTAATTAATGTTAAGGATTCCATTTTAGTTTGTAGTTTGTTTATTTTTTGTATTTTCTATTAAGGAACACCAAATTGTGTGGTCATGAAATTTTGTTGACATGTCTAACCATACATAGTTACATAGTTGACGACCGGATGGCGGAGTGGGTAGTGTACCTGCCTGCGACGCCGAGGTCGTGGGTTCGATTCCCACTTAAGACAAATCTTGGTGTGCATGAACATGGGGGTTTGTCTTAGTCTGGGTGTTTCTATGTATAATAAGTATGTATTTACAAAAGAAAAGTATATATGTATTAGTATCGGTTATTCTAGTACCCATAGTACAAGCTCAGCTTAGTTTGGGACTAGATGACGTTGTGTGTGACTTGTGGCATATTTATTTATTTATAGTCAGCAACGGTTCTAGCTAAATAGTTTGGGTCTCGTTACTTATAATTACAATTAGCCTCGCTACAGAAAACAATATTATAATGTCATTATCACCTCATTTCTATGAAGGAATAAGATAAAAATTTACAAGAACTGATCTAAAGTGTGCCAATTTTCGGTGATTTCGTGTAGAGAGAACACGAATATTGGACTACCCTCATTTCAAAAAAACCTTTTAAACAACTTAAAGAACATATGAAACCGTTGCAAAAGTAGCTTCTAATATGCAAACAGAAGTTGTCATTGGCCGTATCTTGACACCCCGACAGCCAGGAAGCGGGGGAAGTGCCACACTTCATTACTCGCACATCAAACAATCGCGCTGCCGCCGCCATCTTGCCGGAAGTGACGTCACTGACGTGCCTCGCGATCGCTTTGATCCTCACAAAAATAAGTCTTCATTTGGCTGGGCTGCATCAAGTTCGCTCTAAATGTAATTGCTTTGCGAGTTAAGGGGCTTCGCTAGAATTTAGGTTTGTGTAGGTATTGTTGATGGCAAGAAATAACACTCATCTCTCTTCTTTCAAACTGACTGTTAAACACTAGTAGATACATTTCTCCATACGGGTTCCCATGTAACATGTTATGGTTACTATTCTTATTCTAAAAAAAGGACTTAATGCCATCGATTATTTATTAATTTAGAGTAAGGTACACTATAAAATGGTAAAATTTTTATTACAATATTATTAGTATTATTACATAATATTCCGCGAATACAATTCTTATCCAACAAATAGAGAGTAAAACTCAGATTTTATTTCTGTACGACGCTTGTCGTCTAAGTATACGAACAATAGTAACACATAATTCTAGATCATTTAATCAAATCGTCTTGTAAATCTTCGAAATCAAAGAGTATTCCCCCAAGTGACGTAACAATAGAATAATCAGAGTAAATATGATTTGTTCTCGCAATAGACGAAAATAAATATTTTGGCGGGAGCATATCGAATTACTAATAGCACCTCCCCCGTAGATTATTGTGAGGGTGTACTTTCATTCAATTCTTCAATCAAAGTTCGGTTACAACTGTACAATGCAATACAATGGCACCCATGAAGTTTTGTTTTTTCATAGGAACAAATTTTCATAGGAAAAAAAAATTACTTAAACTACTATTATTAGTCTAACAGCTAGTAAATGTAGTAAAAATAATTCCGTTTTTTACATAAGACATTTTCACTGTAGAAATAAAATCTTAGATCGCGGTTTTAGATAGATTTAGCACATATTTTTAACCGTATTTTTTTAAAGGATCCTCGAAATACTACATTAAACGACCCCTATCATATCTTTTAACATTCATGTCGACAAACAATTTTACGGCCTATTTAAACTTGTAAGCGGCAGCTTAGCACCTCCGACTAAAAAAAGCACGACAATAGAAACCTCCTTTTCATCTCGTTTTTATCAAAACCACAGAATCCCGTATCAAAAAGTTGACAACAAATAAATCGTGAAAACAATACCAATCACACTAAATCATGTTGCTATTCACAATATCAGCTCCCATGCTATAAAAAACTAAAAAAAAATTAAAGAAAAATTTAAAAAGTGTGTCATCTCCCATCAAAAAACAAAAGGCCAGCCTTAATTGAGGTGGAAAAAAGGTTGGTAGGAGTACAAAGACGCTAGTTGTCATGCCCTATCAATGGAATTAAGGGCATATTATGTACGTGAAAGGATTACACAGGTGTTCTCAAAAAACCGGTGTCTGCCTGCGTTTGCGCCGATCTGATTTGTTTGTTCTTTGTTCGGGCTAGCGGCTTTCTTTTTAAAGTTTCGGTGTCGTGGTTTTATTCAGATCTGAGGTTTGATATCGTTTTACTTATATATATCATGAAGTTTTTTATATTTAAAGAATTGTGTACTACATACACCTATGATCCACAGTAAAGATTACTATGACTATGAAAAAACAGTTTTTTTAGGAAATAACTTGTAACAGTGATTGCTAAACAATCTTTCAGCGTAGAAGAAACACTCGTTATAAGTAACAATAAAGTTTGTCATTCCATTATAATAGGATTTAAATGATGAAGCGGGTTTTCACTGATTGAGTACATGACTATGAGACCCTGAATGCAAAAAATCATCAAAAATTGCCACAAGTCGAATTGGTTTTTTTTTCTTTTTATTTATACTACTCCCACAGCGAACGAACGTGTAGTCCACCTGATGGTAAGTGGAATACAGCTCATAGACATCAAAAATCCAAAAAAGCACATTATAGATGCGTCGTTGCAGCTGAGGACTACGGTGTTATGCCTCACGTGCCAGTAATTTCAGGGCCTGATCTCACCACCAAACCGGAACACAGTAATGGAAGCACTACTATTTGGCGGCAGGTTAAAGGTGAGACGGTGGTGCTGCCGCCCTTGAGCTCATTCACAAGAGCTCTACCACCAGTAAAGTGGTCTTGTAAAAGATCACTTTGCGCAAAACCCTTCTCATCATGAAAAGAGGCCCAAGCCCTGCAGTGGGACATGTATTATATACAGGGCTGCTATTATTATGACCTGACCTCTGAACTTCAAAGATACTACAACCTAAAACTATTTCTATTAGAACAACTTCGTCCAAGCGACATGAAACTCCAGTTCCGATTTCTAGAAACTGCCATCAATATGTGTAACAAGAACATATCTTGGCCTCATGTGACGTCATAGATGCACTTTGTCTGGCGTCTCGCGTTACCTGTCAGAGCTTCCCATTAGCGCTCTGACCTCCGTCTAACCTACCCTCTAACTTACCCTCCGTCTTGGCACTACGCCAACTTAGCATTGCATCTATCACACACATGCATTGACAATAAACTTATAGAAATAAAGGTCATATTACTTTGCTTCAATGTTTTTGAAGTGTAAAGGTGTGTTGGTAAAATAATGACCCAAAACTTGTCATTTAGTCGGTGGTTACTCCTCGCATTCGCACTACATTCGTTTGACAGATACATCGGTTATTATTAGAGTGTCGATTACACTCGGTTTGTAAGGCAATATTCGAGGTATTAATTTTGCAGACATGATATTGTCGCGAAAGTTAAAGAAAGCTTACTTAGTTTTCATTTACGTTACGTTTAGGTAACCACAATGCAAAAAAAAATAAGTATGTAAATTAACTTATAAACAAAAATGTTTCCAAAAAAATATTATGATTATGATTATTATTAAAAAAAGAAACAACATATCCAATGCAATAAACTACCGCAAATATCCATTCTACCATGTCCATCCTAAGGTTGCCTGGAAGAGATCGCGTCAAGCGATAAGGCCGCCCTTTGTACGTTATAGTTTTAAGTACCTATTCTATATCTTTGTATGTTTGTTACAAATTTGATGTGTAAATAAAGTGTTCTCTTTCTATCTATCTATCTATTATGCAGGTGAAAAATCTGTTTTATTTTATTTGATGTAATTTAATGTAATAACGTTGACATAAACAAAGATTCCAAATATTGTTGCATAAAGTCAACTTATTTAAGAACACCAAACTAGTTTAATTATAAAGAACATTATAATAAAATATTTTTACACGAAAATATTTTTTGCTATTCGGTAAAAACCCATTCGTTGCATTACTACTGGACCCGATATTATCGCGAAAGTATGTTATTAAAATTTCAGACCGCGCGTGCGGATATAATTTAAAATTAATTAATTAAACACTTATTAGTTACACCAGTAATAAATGAAATGAATTGCAATGATACAGTAATATACGCTGTTAATACGATTGCATTAAATACCTGAAGCAATCATTTAAGTCTATAAACGTTGCAATCATCGTGAAAGTATGCGTCGCCGTCGAACATCACGACACCGGCGTCGTACGACAAGTCTTTGTATGACTTCTTATAAAATATTATACCACCTTTATGTCTCAGTTGCCGCAGGAAATGACAATTATTTTTTTCCAAGGGCGAAGAGAATGGGAGCTCTTTCACACGCGCAAAATAGCTCGAAGGAACCCTTTGTGATGGGAGTGCAGAAAAAATATGTCCATTCACAAAAATAGGTTAGTCGCGAATTTTATGGACGCAATGCTATTTAACTTTAAACAGGTAATTTTAAACTTTATTTGACTTAATTTGGAGTTCAAAATAGATTGTACATGTAGAGATAAATATTCTAGTGACACTACTTTGAAATATCGATTCATTCATAACTTGTTGGTGAGATTAAAATCTGTCGAAAGTGTTACAATGGAATTAAGCTAACGTTGAGATACTCAAACATTTATCGTGTCAATCTTAAGAATTCGAATCGTAGTATCAAATTAAATTTATCTTATAGCCGAGAAAGGATCCTAAATAAATTTAACTCAGCAATAACCGACATTAATGAGCATCTATTAAAACCGGCACGCTGTAATCACTATAATGATTCTAAAAGTAAGTTTTAATAACTTTATTGCTATAAGTACGTACAATTACTTGGTGTCCGTGACTCCTTCTTTCTCGGCCGTCAAAAATTAAAAAAAAAGCTCGGCGAAGGAACAAAGCCATGCTGTCTGGCCGGACAGGTATATGACGGGGCACATTTTATTGGTTTTCCGAAACATTCCCTGTCCTATTAATAAATGAGTGAGGGAAAAAAACGCCGTAGAATCCATTTGTCAGGGCTGTGGTGATTTATGGGCAGGACTTGCTGGATTCCTAGAAGAGGTGAGTTTTGTTCTATTTGCTTACCTGTCACTTTGATTTAGAGGGTACCTATATACACCGTAATGGATTCGGTCTGGAATGTTACATAGTTGTCTGGTATGCGAATATGCATGTTTTAAATGTGCATCTTCTGCGTATGCATATCATTATGTGTGTACTTACTAATTAGAAAATGTTGTAATGCAATGTAACTTCCTATGTGGCAACAATGTATTGGAGCTACACCTTATCTTGTAGTTCTTTGTTTCTTACGGACTTGCTAAATGAGAAAGTTGTGAACCACCAAACCATGTCCAAGAATGTTCGATTTTTTTATCATATTAATTTGCCATAATATTTTTTAGGAATACTTTACGCAAAATTATTTTTTTAGCACAATTGGCCTTTGGTATAATTCTCTATAGAAAAATGAAGTTTTGTAATTATTTGTATCACATTTTTAATAAAATTCTTTTCTTATATATCAAATGAACATTCTAACCCATTGTTCCTCATATCCATAAGGTAAAAAAACATTATGCCTAATAACAATTAGCGAAAAAACATTATGAGAATTGAAATAGTAAACTAAGTGACTATAATACCAAAAAAAATCCTGAAGTGGTATGCCAAATTAAAATATGTGAAAAAAGGGCTGCCGTCCAAGAATAACTGAACATAGCAAAGTATTTATGTATTAGTATCAGTTATCTTATAGTACCCATAGTACAAGCCCTGCTTAGTTTGTGGCTAGATGGCGTTGTGTGTATGTTGTGAGATATTATTATTTATTATTATAGATTTTGGTAAACTGGTCTTTAAACTATAAAGTTAAAAGAAAAGTCATGAATGAAACCAAAGCTAAATTGTTAGAAAATTAAAACTATTAATACAAATTTCCAGTTCAGGCTTCACTTATGTAAACTGTTTGTTTTGTTTCACAAAGTTATGAATAACAATTATTGTTTCAGGTTATTAGCTTCACAAGAGGGCATTGTGTCCGACGCAAACACCTATGTTTGTTGATAAGTACCTAAGGACTATGGACTTACTACAGCTTCGTATTTATAGGTACTTGTGAGGAAAGGTTACCCAATGTCAAGTGTGGCGGTATCCCCACATAATAAATGACGGATGTCACACACGTGACATATGTCGATGAGTGCTGAATCGCGATAACGAAATGTTCACAGCAAGTGACTATAAATACCACTTCCAATACACTACCGTAGGGCAGCTGTCCGCCAGGCAATACCACCGAGCCTGGTCGGAGGATCCTCCCTTTGTGGTGGAGGAACATCACACCCTGTTCCTCTACAATCAAGTTAATCTGATAAAAATATTGGCAAATTTGTTGGATTGCTTTCAGCGGATTTGTTTTTAATTGCACACATGCGCTTTAAAGGAATATTTTAGAAAGAGAGCCTGCGGGATATATTTTTGATAGTATACAGTAAAGTAATGTGTTTTTAGAGAAAAAGTAGCTAAACTAAAAAGCAAAAAATAAATTTACTTCACACAAAATAATACGTTTTTTCATTTAGTTAAATAGAAATTATTAAATAATTATTTTATAATTCTGAAGTCGGTGCCAAGTAAAAACAACCTTTCTACAATATCAAATTACAGTTCACACAAAAAGGGAGGCGTAGTTGTGCTAGTGCGCGGTCGCCCAGTATTGGTACTTACCCCAGAAATATAACTAATATTCAGTCAGAAAAAAGTTGTTAGAACGATTGATATTATCTATACAGAGTTATTCATTGTTTACTTGGCACCGACTTCAGAATTATAAAATAATTATTTAATAATTTCTATTTAACTAAATGAAAAAACGTATTATTTTGTGTGAAGTAAATTTATTTTTTGCTTTTTAGTTTAGCTACTTTTTGAAGTCGGTTTTTTTTTTTGTTAAAAATTATTTTATTTTACGATTTTAAGTGATGGGTAGACCGAGCGAGAATGTTTCTCGAATGAGGAGAAGACGGTTACTTAAAACGGAAAACTTATTAATAATAAACAAGAATTAAATCCTTTCTCCTGACTATTGAGGGTCACGACCTTCCATCATCAGCTTATTTGACACAATAACTAGCAGTAGGAATTAATATGCGTACAGAAGTGAAAGAATTATCCTTTAACTCCTAACTATTGAGGAGTTG
The DNA here is from genome assembly GCA_905147285.1 of Hypena proboscidalis. Lineage (NCBI taxonomy): Eukaryota > Metazoa > Arthropoda > Insecta > Lepidoptera > Erebidae > Hypena > Hypena proboscidalis. The sequence continues at coordinate 17,371,823 of LR990130.1, read as the reverse complement.
ACCTTCCATCATCAGTTCAACCACATAAAATTATTGCGACCAAGCGTAAATCCTGGCCTCGATTAATAAAATATGAGGGTTGCCCCCGATTTCTCTGGGATCCCATCATCAGATCATGACATGCTGACAATGGGACCACCTTTGAAATATTTCCGTTCCAACAGCTCACTTAACATCATAACTAGCAGTCTGAATATGTGTACAGTAGTGAAAGAATTATCCTTTAACTCCTAACCATTGAGGAGTTGACCTTCCATCATCAGCTCATCCACATAAAAATACGTAAATACTGGTGTAGCTTTAAAAAACACACTAAAAACATTACATGTGCCTATAAAATTCGAGGGTTGCCCTCGATTTCTCTGAGATCCCATCATCAGATCACGACATGCTGACGATGGGACCCCTTTGGAATCATCTCCTGTCCAACAAAAAAAGAATCATCAAAATCAGTTCATAAATGACGGAGATATCCGTGAACAAACATAAAAAAAAAAAGCAACATATATACGAATCGAATTGAGAACCTCCTCCTTTTTTAGAAGTCGGTTAAAAAATACATTGAATTGCGTAATAAAATTAGGTTAACTCTTTTGTTTTTGCAAATGTTACAAAAACCATGTATTAGTTTTTGATAAATCGCAATGAGCTTATATATTATCTATATGTATTTCAGCTCTTCTTACAGAGAAATATTATTAAAACTAAAAATAATCTATGTCTTATAAAATTAACAATTTACTTTAATAATGCGACAAATATTAATCAGAAAATCAAAACTAGTTTATTAAAAAAAATATTCTTTAATATACAAATTAATATATTGCTATTATTTCTTACTTGAGTGTGTCTCACCTCTTCTCACACTAATCTACCTCTACTAAAAGCGGTGTCCGATAACACCCTCTGAAATATAATAACAGTGGCGGTACAATTACTGCCAAAATATAGTTCTCACGATGGCAATAAATTACAAGGAAATTGATGACCGAACTACTCCAAAATTCCCCAAAGCAGGTAGCGAGATAGTATCGGCGCAAATACTCCGAATTCTTGCATTTCGGTAACATGAATCGGTGAATTTCTAGTAAGACCCTTGGTGCTAGTTTTAGCACTATACCAAATTTTCTCTCATTCACACATCATTTATGTAAATCTATATTGATAATTTTACCTTTAGAAAGGAATTAGAAGTGTGAAAGTTTTTTGATTATTTTTAACGGCATCTTATTCAGTTTTGTTATCATTAACGATACTTGGGTCAATTAAAGACTATCTTGAACTATCTAGTTTTTTTTCTTTATGAGTTATTTAAAGCTTCATTTAGCTGTTACTTAATTTACTTAACTTCTGGCCAAAATAAATACCAGCACTCTGAGAACGTGTGGCCTCGAACAGGCGAGCTGAAATCTGTTTGTACAGATTGAGCGCCTCCGACCCCCACGGCCCTGATGTCTCTACCCCAAAAGGCACAAACATATATCCACTATCAAGTAGATCATATTTGCGATCATATCTTGAGGCATTCTGCAGATTCTGCCGCCGCACCAGCCCTCACCTGAGTCCTAGGAAGATGTGATTTGTTTTTAGGTTAATAGGAATTTTGTTTTTTTTTTCTTTTTATTTCTATTAAAAATAAATAATTATTTACTTACAATAAAAATTTAGTTCTAAATTTGTTTTCAAGTTAAAGTTGTATCTTTAAAAATTTCAAGCTAATCTCCTATTAAACATAGTTTTTCCTCGTGGTTATTACATCTTCATTTACCTTCAAAGTTATTGAAGTAATCTTTATCTGATCCAATTTAACCTACACTTTCTATTTCACCGATGATATCACGTCTAAAATATTTAATACAAAAAATACACCAATAACGACACGTTGTATTCCCTTTCTTCTCGACAGTTCACGGGCGGTTGGAATTAACGTTATCGCCTCGTCACGGCGGCGTACGATCGATGGCCGGGCGATATCGCGCCGCGATCGAGCTTTAAATGTGCTGACCTCATGTGCTATCCCATCGCTATTCCTTCCGCCTAGGCATTTTGATTGCATTTGCTAATGGTGCCTACCTATGCTCGTTTTCAAACTAAATAAGTATTTTATTTAGTTTAAAGTATACCTATATCTTGAAAAGCTATAGTCCCGTATTGCACCTCTAATGTGCTGACGGTGTCCCATCGCTGTTCCTTTCGCAAAGGCATTCTGATTGCATTTTAATTTTTTTTTTTTTATACTACGCCCACAGCGAACGAACGTGTAGTCCACCTGATGGTAAGTGGAGTACAGCCCATGAACATCAACAATCCACAAAAGCAGATTGTAGATGCGTCGCTGCAGCTGAGGACTACGGTGTTATGCCTCATGTGCCAATAATTTCAGGGCCTGATCTCACCACCAAACCGGAACACAGTAATGGAAGCACTACTATTTGGCGGCAGGTTAAAGGTGAGACGGTGGTACTGCCGCCCTCGAGCTCATTCTCAAGAGCTCTAAGATCTATAATGCCGTGATGGAGCCTCAAATGTGCTGGTGGTGTCCGATTGCTATTTCTTGCTCCTTGCTTCCATTTGCTAATGTTACCATGATTGTCTCAACGCTCTCTCGTAGCATCGGTAGCCCACAGCAAAAATCGCGATCGAACATTATTACAAATTTTCATGACGCTTTTGAGGAACTTAGGAACTTCGGTGGTCTTCGTCCAACTCAAGAAATAACTGCTTATCTTAAGAAGGTGTAATATTTACTGCTCTCAAGTCACGCTTATCGCAAACTTAAAATGATCTTCAATGACTTAAAACTTATTTCTAAAACAATTATTTTAAAACTCAAGTTTATCTGCGTTTTTGCATAACTTACCTTTCTTAACTGATATAGAAATATAACATTTCTGCGAAAATCTGTTCTCTGTATCCTGATCCCCACGCAATAGCTCGAGAGCAACAGTCCCCGGAAGCCTTTTGTTCGAAAACTCCCAAATATCGGGACGCGCCCAATCTCTCGTTAATCGAGAAACGTTTCAAATTTTACACACATAACAAAAAATAGTGAGCTAATCCGCGGCCTCTTTGACTCCAGCTTTGAGTGAACATAGAAATATATTTGTTTCTACTAGCATTCTTAAAAAAGCCTGGGATTATTGATTTCTACGAAAAGTCGTTGGGCCGTAAGGATAATGTTCCTTTACGGGCCGAGAACGAATTACTCGTTGAGGGATAAACTCACCTCTAATTTCGGCAGAAATATCGCAATCTCGTATTCGGTAATCCGAAAAAAAATTACCTGAAGGGCTCCCGAGATTTTGTTTTCGTAATCCTTAGGTACAGATATAACATCAGTAAGCTTTTAATTAATTCAAATATTACATTTAACAAATAAAACAGTTAAATAATAAAATCTAAACTAACCACCTGGTTCCAAAACAGCAGATTCCTTAAGAATCATCAACTCGGCTATAATTAATAGCTCAAGAAAAACTTAACACCGATCCTAATGAAATAACGCGGAGCGTGATCGATCAAAATAATAATTAATAATAGATCGGCACCGAATGCCGACTGTGATGGATCCCCGCACTTAGTCATCGCGTTTAATTAAAAATGGCGTCTTTAAATTAACGGTTATAATTTCAAATTTTTGAATCGCATCATTAACATGCGTATGTAATGTACTTAAGTGTCTGGTCTATTGTTGGTGCAATTCTGTACTAGACGTAGAGTGGACTGCCATTAAGATGGACAATCAAAGTTGCGTTATTTTTAATCATCAATCAAATAAGGTGTTAACATCAACATAAGTTTGCCGCGCTATTGCTCGATCTGACATTTAATGTCGAAACGATCACGTTTGACAAATAATCCTGAGCGCATCACAGTCAATCAAAGTTATTAGCTCGGTAGGCTTTGGTTTGCAATTACCATCGTGGTAATTACCACTATAACCTTTCGTGACACCAAGTTTTTACTCAGCTTCTTGACAACAGTATTGCGAAATATAAATTCTGGCTCCTTTTGATTAACGATGTGGATTACAAAACTAAATTAAGTTTAGGCAAAAGTTTCGAAGTCCTTGAGTGAAAAACAAAAAGAGCGATTATGTTAATCCGTAATAAAAGGAATCTGATTTCTATTTACAAAAGAGTTTAATGAAAATTTTATCTAAGTGAAGGTTTGTCATTAAGTTTGATATCAGTACATGATCGATTAAAGTCAAGAGCGAGTTGGTCACTGACGTAATTGGATTAGTTCGATGTTGCGATAGGTTTTAATTGCGGTGCGCGCATCGATGGTTCGGCCGCGGTGATAGACGCGCGCCGCGGGGGCTCGCACTGCGGCCGCGCCGATCAACGGACCAACCAACATTTAACCAAACCGATCATTATATCTATATGGATACTGTTTTGCCTATCAATAATGTTAAGCAACACTACTCTCGAAAATTTTGCAACTAGATCACTTGTGATGAAACGATACAAAAATAAAGTTCTGCAGTAAATGGCAGTCTAGATTAGACTTAAAGTTACTGTTACACATAAAACGAATAACAGTAAAACGTCACAAATCAAGTCTTGGTACAGAGTAAAAAGTAACAGTACGTTAGATAATTTCTTGGACTGGCCGCTGGTCACGATTTTTTAAAAAGTAATATCCACAATAAGATTAAGAATGTGTCGGAAGGCAATCTGCGCGCCGGCGGGAGGTGTGCGATCGAACTAATGATAACGATCGACGGATTATTACATTAAACTCTGATGTTTATGATCAGCCGCCATAGACTTCACACCTCCGCCCGCGAAATTTTGTAGATTGCCGATACCTCTACGATATTATTTGCTCGTTTTATATTAACGTACATTTTGAAATTGGAGATGAGAGGTTGCGATGATATTTCTTTTGCAATCATATTACTCGTATTTATATGTGACTAATTGAGTTTGAGGCAAACTTTGATTGTGTCCTGACCCAAGAACCGAATTAGAACCTCAGGGTCACCATCGCTCTTCTAACGATTATACTAGATAGACTACTATGCTTAAATTCATATGGGCGAGTCTTTGTGTTCTTTTCAGTTTCCCTTTTTCTCGTAGCACATTATCATGCTAATCCCCGAGCAGTATTCAAATACATTCCGTGTGCGTCGTTGTTCAGTACATTCCTAACTTTATTTTCATCTTCGACCTCCAACTAGTAGTGAGCTACGTCTCATTTAAGATGCGGACGTGCGTCGAATTGCGAGTCTGCAGGTGTACGAGCAGCTCTAAAAGAGGTTCGATAGAATTTGGCTCGAGAGTGTCGGATCGGATAGAATCGCAGTTGATTAGCGGGTGACGCCGATGAATGGCCGAGAGGGCGTCGCGAGGCCTCCACAAAGCCTCACGCACGCCAGCGTAGACAATCCGCCAGTATCGATCTCCCGCGACCCTTCGAACGAGCGCCGAGCGTAGCACAATGCCGCGGCTCTTTATTATAGCATCTCACATTGTTGTCATTGTTATTATTATGATTCTTTACCGCTTTCCATTGTCGGTCGGCGTTGTGGCGGTGCTTTTTCACGGCTCGCGTTTAGTCTGGGCATTGGGAGCGCGACGCACGCACGTTCAGTCGCGGAAAACTAGTGTTTTCCGAGTGGAAATTCGTGTTTTAGTGGTTGGTCGTGCTGTGCGCGCGCAGTACCGTGTAGGCGATATCCTCACGGACCGAGACGGCTCGAGTGAGAGCCAGCCGGATCCGTGCCGCCGTCAGCTGACTGTGCTATATACACCTATACGTTCGTGTATATGTAGGTGTGCCGAAGCCTTAGTGACAATAGTGCCGTAGCAATAAGTTCCGAGTGTTTATCGTGTAAGTTACGTTATATTCAGGTATAAGTTAGTAGGTGCTCACAAACTTGTATCGTGAAAAGTGAAAGTTCAAATTGTTTTGGCTTTTTGTTAAAATTACACGTAAAGAACGATGTGTTCTTTGCTATACGCCGTAACTCGTTATTCAAACTTGTACGCGATATTACAAAACGTAATTTAGTGGTAGACGAAAAGACGGTTGCTATTTGATATTTCACGGCTTCGACAAGTTTTAGGATGAACTTTTCTTTTGCATTAACGCTGAATATGTTTTGCCGTCAGTGTTGATGTGAAATTAAACTTCCAATAAGAATGTTGTATTTCTAATAAGACTGTTTGCTATGTTTTCCTCCGTCGCTAGATCGCTACGAGCGTTTTTTGCCCCTTCTCTCAAACACAACCGCACAATTTATCCTTTTAAATAGGAATAAGACAAGTTATATAATATTATATCTTGTAAGAATTGTGAATTATTGCTTTGATATACGCGCTAATAGGATAGGCTCACCTCCTCCCTAATGGGGAGACAACATAACTGGTGAAGTGTCGGTGTTATATATACTCCTCTGCCAACCTTACTACCTAGAAGGGTTTTTGTGTAATGAATATAGGGATTATGTGATGTCCCGTTATAAATGCATTTTATTCCAAAACATGATCTATTTTTACGGGGTATTAAAGGTAACCTGCAAATAATACAATTTAGTTTTAGATATGAAAATGATCGCGTTTTGAGTTATCATTTAGGAAATTCCAGCGGCAACGTACAACGCATAAGTAAATTTGGCGATGTACTGGAGTGTTATCATACCGTCTGCACTTATCATAATTATTTTTAATATATTATTTACCTATTTTCTTTTAAAACTTATATAACCGTTGTTTATATTTATATAAGTATATGTATGTCATCCACAAAAATATATATCTGTACTCTCAATGAGTAAGCATTCCAATCATTACAACAAATCTTAATATAGATGTTTGCGGTCCACATGTATACGGTAATTTCACCACATAACCCGGACAATGTACATAATTACCAGTGTCAGAGGCCGTACACACTAGAAATTAACTTTCTTCTTTTGCCGACATAATTTTATTAAAATAATAATGATATAAGCAATTTTATGTCCATTTGATTGATGTTTCTATCGAACAGGTGAATTATAATATCGAGTTCTTCTTTCATTCGGACTTCGTAGTTAATGTGAATAATTGTGATTGTAGATATAAGTTATTATGATTAAATTAAGTAGTGGTTTATTTTGATTTTGTAGGTATTTTTTGTACCTCATGTTATTGTTCGTCTTTGCTGGTGGAATTTTAAATTATGCAATTTATTTTTATATAATTGTAGCTTGGCATTTTTAATTGTGACTGGTAGACTTCAGAATGCTACGAGATTTTGCATGTGTTAGATACATATTTAAAAGTAAAATATACCCACTATTCATGTATGTTATTAGCATATCCATCCTCAATCCATATCTAGTCAGTCTTCACTATGTTTGCATACCTATTACCAACGTACTTAGGTATACTTACTTATGCTGTATAAAACAGCATTCATTTGTTCTGACTCTGGGTGTGCTCTCTGTGTGTGAAATGTATGTTTGTGAACACCTCCGCGGCACAGAAGATATTCCTAATGCGGGCGTCGTTTTTATAAAAAAAATAAATGCAAATTATCTCCGCAACTATACAATATAAAAAATGTGGCTGATGATAACTTTTTTATAATAGTAATAAGCACTATAAACCGCATTTGATTCTTTTTGTATCTAAAGAAAATTGCTTGCGAAGATTTTTGTCTACTGTTTCAGATTGTAATAACTAGTACATTCCTACTTTAAAGATGAAAACACATGCCAAGTCTACTTCCAGAATCCACTATTACGTTAATATTACCATGAAAAATACAATAGCTAAAATGTGACCTACAAATACATTTGCAACTAAAATATTTGTACTCCAAAACGCTCACTTACCTAAAAGTACATTCCATAACAGAATACATAAAGCTGGGTACTCACGCACGTTACTATTTAATTTGCGGCCAGCTCGCTCCAAGATAGGCCTGATGAGTCGGAGACAGCGGCCGGAAGTGGACCCTCCCACTGTCCCCCACTTGGAGGCAGGGGGAGACTGGACGCAGTATGTACTAGGCCTATTCAAGCGTCACGCTGAGGTATTAAAATGTTGATAGTGTTGACGTTGACGACGGCAAGATATTTTTTTTAAGTTTTGGGTTATTATTTTGTGGTCTGTGATATGATAAGGAAGTGTAATGTAGGTGTAAGGTAGGGGACAGTAGCATAAGTGGTCATTCTACCACTGTACTGTTTATGGGTTTGAATCTCATATAAGCTTAATTATTAAGTTATGCCCAAAGAATTACTAAGTTTAAGATTACATAACATCACGCCTATACTACCCAGAAGGGTGTGGCAGAGATGTACAACACCCACACTTCACCTGTTGTGTTTAAATCCCATTGAATAGGTGGTAGGCCATCGTCATCCACCGGGCACAATTCCAACTCCGTGCTGCTATTGAGAATTTCCTGAAGGAAAATTCAGAAATTACACTTTGCCCGACCCGGTAATCGAACCCGACGCCTCATGGTTAGAGGCGCATACACTTACCACTACACTATCAAGGCATTTTAATTTGAATCAAATTTTATATAATTGACGTATTATATATTTTCAATATTACAGTAACTTATTAAAAAGTAACTGCCTCATATATTTTGCTAACGATTTATATCCTTTGTTTATGAATAAAGTATAGACACAATTGACTGACCCAATTACCATCTCCCTCCATTTTAATGCCGCCTTCAATTCTCTTACCTCCAAACCCTCATATTAGCCCATACCTCATCGATATCTCGAGCATCTAAACAATCACTTACTTGCAATATCTATATTCGAACAATTCCTTCGATTTCAATATCTCTGGAGGAGCACCTCCCCCTCTTGCCCCCCCAGTGCACCCCTCAAGGAGATGATAGGTCGGTCTTACGTGTGCGGTCTTGTTTGTGTCCGAGCTCGTGTCCTGCCTAATATTGCGCTTTCATTATGACGTACGGCTTTGCATACGACTTGCTCCACAGAATATTCTGAATATTATATTTCGAATATTGGGTGGCTATTACTTGTTATAGATATACGTATGTCAAAACTTATTTCCTTAGCAACTTGTTGAAATATTCCAACACCAAGATTCGTTCACAACTCGGCTAGCGCGATACGTAAATAAAAAGTTGTTCAAAATCGATTGTCCTTAGTTTGTGTATGAAGAAGATTATACACCTACATACATATAAAAAAACAAAAACAAAATTTTTGGTAAAAAAATATTCAAAATTGTATTCTTTTTATTAATGTATTTTTATTTTCCAATCATCATACAAAAGAAGTTCTCAAACAAATTCAGAAAATCAATGCAGCAATGAATAAAATAATTAAATTTCTCGTTCAGATAAAATTATTATTTTTTGGCATGGCAATGGCATATTGAATATTATGATGCTTTTCCTTATTAGCTGTTGACTTCGATTCTTGGTACATTATAATGAACTTACCTTGCTATTTTATTAAATATATAAACCTATTTAAAATTAATAATACTAGCCAACGGTATACTACATTTTAATACAATTACTAATGTGTACCTATAATATGTATTTTATTCAATATGACTTAGTGTACGTACTTTTTAGTTTGTAAAAAATAATTTGATATAGTATCTTGCATCGATATATTTTTTATAATAGCTCTAGAAAATCAAGTTGGTGTCTAATCAATTTCGCAGGTATCCATCGAGATTAGTTCAGTGATTCAGCAGTTACTGGGTTGCCAATTAATGAGACACCAACTTATTTATTACCCCATTATATTTTTTGTGCCACGAAATTGTATTTACAAGTATGCAAATCAGTGGTGATGGACCGTAATAAACTTGTATGTAACGCAAAACAGCTCAACAAATTTGACATTGCCAGAGCAAAATAACGTAAATGCATTGGTATCCAGCAAAAATCACAGCAACTCGTAAAGCATTGTTTGTTAAACAATTAAACTATAATTGTGTGATACGCCACAAATTGATAATCGAAAATTAAAATGACGAGTTCCCGCCAACAATGGTGGGCGGCCATATTGCGGCGCGCGTCACCTCGGTGTTGCCATGCGCGATAATTATTAATTTGCAGCGGCACTCGCGACTGTCATTAGCGACACCTCGCGCCAATTACGAGACTCAGGGAGTTTGATGAGCACTTTTTTATTTAGCACAAGCGTTACTCCGGCAATTATTGAATGACTCGCGACGCGTAAGCCTCTAGTGGTTTTCATTTGTACCAGAGTGATTTTGTAGTGTTTGAGCGTTGATTCTTTTAATGAAATGTTAATTTAAGCTCATGCCGTGTCGCCTAGGAATAAGGCAGTTAATTGATTGAGATTATTTTGAGGGAGAGGCCTTTTGTTTTGATATTAATTATGGTTTGAAAATAATTCTTTTGGCGGCAAAGTTTGTATGGACGGAAAACGTAGATGATATAAAATCCATCTTACTATGTTGTTAATAAAAAAGTAGGTAGGGATATTTTTTTGATTCAAGTTGTTAAGCAATCTTTTATTTTGTGCAAAATCTTTTCAGGTATAAAGTTAGGTATCATTAAGAATATCACGATCAGTAATAGTTCAAAATGGCCACTCATAGTTAAAATTAAAATTCAAGGAAAACAAAAAGCATTTTAAAATCTATAGAAACGAAAGATTGTCGCTGGTCCAAGGGAATCCCACATTTAACGCCACAGACCAAACCGGGATTCATTAAATTGAAACTGGAGCAAAATGGCGTCGACACTCGGCGCGAACCGTTTCACGCTCTGACAGTTTTGTCTGAATGTAGAATAGACCTAACCTATCTGCAATCGCAGATTTACTCTATACCTCACGCCAGCCAGATCTGTGCCTAAACCAAAAACGAGCAGTTTGAATTAAGCTGACTTTACAATTAGTGAGACATTTTTGTGCTACGTATGGTAGCACTGACAATATTTTGAATGTATTAATTTTTTTGGTAAAAGAAAAGTCGCGGTTCTGCCCACGTGTTGTCTGTTTGTATCTTGAACACTGAACGGATTCTAATGAAACAACAATGTTTTACCATCTTAGCAATCTTTTAATTCGAAATTAGCCACGTGGGCAGAACCGCGAATGAAAGTTAGTTTGTTTCTTTAATATACTATTTTGGATATATGCTGGATATATGGATTATACGCTAATTTTGGATAGCTTATTTATTACCAAAGGTTAAACGATATAAAACAATACGCTGCCATTAATAGGATCGGAGCAGTAGGTAACCTATAATGCGGGTAAAAACATGGGGAGCAACTCACATAACATAACATCACGCCAGATGGGTGTGCCAGAGGTATATGACACCCACTTTTCATCTGTTATGCTTAAGTAACAGGTAATAAGTGGTGGGCCTATCGCCATCCAGTAGGCACAATTCCAACTCTAAGGTTAATAATTTCTTGAAAAATTCTAAATCACACTTTTGTTCGATCTAGAAATCGAGTCCAAGACCTCGCGGTAAGAGGCGCATTACACTAACCTTTAGACCAGCGAGTCAGTATTTTTTTTATTTATTTGCTCATTATATCGAAATCCACGAAGATGAAGTCGCGGAAAACAGCTAGTTATAAATAAGGTTGTATTATTAAATGCTTTTAAATTAAGGCTAATTTTCTAATCGTCAGCGTCAGTTCAAAGTTTGACAGTTAATGTTTGGAATCGTTCGATTCTAACTATGACAGTGACAGCTATCACTAAAATAATATTATTATACCTCTATGTTGATTTTTAACATATAAAAACATATTCATATAATTATTATGTTTTTTTTATTACAAATAGCATTTATTGTATGAATTTTATCTGATTGTATGTGATGTTAATATTTGTACCTAAATATTCTAATTATATAACTGTATTATTATATAATTAGAAGTAGCTAATTAATTTTATAACTGAAGGAATGTAGTATTATAAAAATCGTAGCATGTAGTAACTATTTTTAAGAATAAAAACTGTGATTCTATAACAATAACCATTAAAATTATAATATAAATATTTGCATATCATTTTTTTTTTTTTTTGTTAATAAAATTGTCCATTACTAATAAACCGCTCAATAGATGTGATTAATGTACCCAGCTGTAATTCTTCAAATAATGTTTCCTAAAAATAAATCACCAAAAACATCCACGTGTTTTATTATACCCTGCCTGTCCTACCAGTGAAAGTACTACACTATCAGTAGCAATAAAAATACTGGTACCAATAAAGTACCATTTGAAAGCTTAGTCCGAAACAAAGCCTCCAACTTTAAAACAATTAGAATTTTTACAAAGACCACGACAAGTCATAAATATATATTCAAACCATTCTAACCTTCATCACTAAGACATAAAGGCTATAATTCTGTGCCTTATGCCAGGTATTAAAATTAGTGTAACAGAAAAAATGATTTTCTTCGAACTAGGAAAGATTAGTGGTAGTCGAAATTTGAGTTTAGACATTACAAGAATTGGACCTCGGTAAGAAGTAACGGGAATTTTATTACATGCAATGTTAAGGTTTTTAAGTAACTACGGTTGTAAATCATGGCATATAGATAGCTTAGAGAGGTCTGAGTGCCTCTTTAAGAGCCATAGAGACTACTTAGACGTATTTAGACTTAGCTTAAATATAGCTGGAGCTTACCTTGAACAAACACTGCTTTCGTCTTTTTGTCACAAGCCAGCAAGGCAGAGTCTAAGTTTAACCTAATTTTAGTCTAAGTACGCTCTATAGATGTCAATTTAATAGCGTGAGAGATATCTCAATTATAAAAGTAAACGTAACAATGATTAATATATTTAGAAGTATTTAAGTACAACTAACCACAAACCGTGGTGTAAACGACACTAAATTAAAACCAACTTTTGGTTGCGTACGTTTATTATTTTTATCTTAAAATTATGAAAAAATATGACATTTATTGACGAGTCACAATCTTGAACCAAAACAAACCAATACTATTAGATAAAAAGTAATCATATAATAACAGTTTTAGTACAAAAGTAGGTTGGTCGCTAACACGTCGTTTGATAAGTCATACTTCTGAATTCTAAACGACTTTTTACAATAAAGGAAAACTAGTCCTTTGTAGCGCCGCACGCGTCATACGTCAATAAAAATTAGCTTGTATTATTCCTAGGATCTAGCTAGAACTATCTCCACACTAATTTTCAGAACATCGCTCCGATGGATTCTTTTTTTAAGGTAAAAACAAACAAACACATATAAGTATAAGACTAGATTTATTGATTAAATTACTGTATATTTAATCATGATATTATCAAAAAGGCTATTGTGTGAGTTACGCCTTTACAACGTTGTTTCGAGCTAAAAAATATAAAACGTCAAACGACGATTCTGTAAAAATTAATAACTGCGAAAATACAAGTAACAACAAACAAAGAACATATATTTTACAAATATTAGCTATAATATGAGAACAGGTTATAGAAGGTTTTTAATATCACATTTAAAAGATACAAAATATATAGTTTTTGGTCTAATTAGTAAGTTTAAATAGCTGAAGTTACTGCATTACTAGAAATCAAAGTGCGGATTTTCATATTCTCATATTCATCATTAAAAAGTAACATACATACCTAACATCACGCCTATATTACCTAGAAGGGTGTGGCAGAAGTGTACAACACCCACATTTCACCTGTTATGATTTGGTCCCATGGGATAGGGGGCGAGCCTATCGCCATCTACCGCGCACAATTTCAACTCCTATTGTGAATTTCCTGTCGGAAAGTTTACAAATAACACTTTGCTCGACCCGGGAATTGTAGCACAGACCTCGCGGTGAAAGGCGCATACACAGCAGCTAACATATCCGTACAAAATGGGTACTCGACACCACCAGTCAATTGACATACTCTTTAATTCTGTCAAATACAATTGCATACATTTTGTATGGTAGTATTATAACGTCCTTAGTATGGCGATTAAACATTGTGACGTCACTGTTTCCAATGCTTAACTGTCACCCTATTCTCTGTTTACGAAGTAAATAAAAATCGTTTTCTCAAATGAATTAAAATCCATGAGTTAAATTTCATCTTAAATGAGTTAAATTTCATTTAAGACACTATATTGATATAACATAATATATACAAAAAAATTAAAACCACAAAGAGTTAAATAAAAATCCTATAACGGTAATGCATAAATTATAGTGATAATATCAGATAGCCAAAGCAAAGGAATAGATATATCCCATGCATAAATAGAAAATAAAAGAAAGCCAGAGAGTTATTTCATGCAGGTTAATTAATAATTACACATTTATTCATTCCTTTTCCGCCCGCGTCTCTGTCCATCAATAACCGTGATACATAAGTCAATTAAAAATATAAAATGTAAATATTTGTTTACTTAACTTTATCATAATCAGTTCAGTAGTTTTGCGTTTTGAGATAGTAACAAAGTTCCTCACAAACTTCTCCATTTATAATAATAAAAATAAAATAACATAAAAAAATATTATCCTTTCACAAATTACAATAATAGTGGGATATAATAAAATTACGAATTCAAATATTCATTTATTAAGTTTCTAATTAGTAAATTCATACGTCTCATAGAATTGACAGAAAGATATTATAAAGATAAAGCCTTAAAACGACTATGCTAATTTTCAAAATACTTCTTAAAGAATACACATTTCATTATAACGGTAATGTATACACACTCAAATACATAAGTCAAATAAATTCTATAAAGAACATGAAAAAGACAATATTTACACAATCTAGTAGGTATAAAAAAGCTACAATTTGTATAAGTATCAATGATCCGGCATTAATTTCACACAAAGAATATTAACAAATACATTCTTATAATTCACTCTTTATATTGTATCGTATTTAATAGCAATGCCAGCTAGACATGTATGAGAGTAAAAGTACCTATATATAGTTGAGCCTCCACGAGTGACGTACACAACGATTCCCTACGTTCGGCGCACCCTGGGCGATTCGCGAGTTCTTCTAAGCGAATTGGCTAATCCTTTCATCTCGATGGCAAGTCAAAATAAAATTTGACTCAGCCATCGACACGACGAATAAAGAAGAAGTACCTATAGGTGCCTTCTTTGAACCAGAAGTGGTTAATATATGAGATAATAGTGTGCCGTAATTATTAGTCTAACAATAACTATTTAAAAACGACTTAACACCGTACGACAAAACAATTCAATACATACAGAAAAGAATGTTTAATGAATTCATAAACAACTCTGTAAAATATTTCTCATATAAAATCATCGTCGTCATATTTTATTATTATATATCTTCTATTTTGCCGATATTGAATAAAATCTTAAACTCTAGTCTGATTCATAAATACACTATGAAAGGTAATAAAATATTGGACACATTATAAAAAGGAATCTCAAAAATTCGATTTAACACTTTACCTTAGGGCTTATTTTTAAAGAATACAAAATGTTATACACCAATCAAGTAATCGGTTTGATATACAAAGACACCCTACAGTATACGTATCTCAAGTGATATTCAATAATACTAATTAATATAATTAGTTAATTGGCTTCGATGATAGCTAGCAACAGACTAACGGAGTACAAACAATGTGCTACGAAGTGCTACGAATATTTCATCGCTTCCCGACTCATTGTGTTGTTGCGTCTTTACGTAACTGCTTCTTTGTCATTCACCGCGTACCTACGCGCTACGATCGCGCTAACATTGTCAACGGGCCTTGAACTTATACAACAGCTGAACAAACTACAATGCTGTCTGTGCGTAACTATTGAGAAACATATTTTCTGTCTAGTCGACAAATATGTGATGAAAAATATTACACACTGATTCGTTATTATTTATGGTCGGATTTCGTGATTTATGACCAGGTTTCACTTTATGTTTGGGTTGTACATATAGACTACATTATGTATATTGGTCGCAAAGTACCTAATTATGAGTTTGAGTCGGCAATTGGCCTAAAGTCATAAACGTTGAGTCGAACAGGTAACGTGTAATGTGTAGTTTACAACATAAACTAAGGCTGAGAATGCAGGCACCGTCGGCAAACAAAATTGAGATTTGCATGAGGCGGCGGCGAGGCGTACGCTCGCCTCGCTCGCCACGCGATTAAAAATGCAGGGCGCGCGGGTGGGAGCGCGCGGGCGGGGCGGGGCCGTGATGCGCGCTGCCATTGGCCCTCTGCCCGGGGAGGCGGTACCAGCGCGCGCGCGGGGGGCGCCCGCAGGCTCCGCGCCCGGCCCGACAGCCTTCTCACAACGCACGTAGCATCCGCGCCGTACGGTCCCGCGATACGGTATCTGACGCGCACCGCCGCGAGTCCATGTGAGCGACCGACGGTTCTCTCGTTGTGTACGGTGAACGAAGGATCGGCAAGCTGTACGCGCCGCAGGAAGACGACATGTTGACGATGGAGACGGATCTTAAGGGCGGCAGCCTGCATGCTACCGTACCGCCGCACCACGCACTCCAGCACGGTTACGGCTCGCTGGGCGCGCTCGGTGGCATGATGGCGCTGCCGCAGCAGCAGCCGCTGTCTCAACACCAGCCGCTGCAACACCAACACCACCAGACACTGCAGCAACATCACGCGCAGCCCCAGCCACAGCACCATCAGCCACCAAACAATAATAACAACAATACCAGCAAGAACTCTAACGCGGAGCGCGTTAAGCGCCCTATGAATGCGTTCATGGTGTGGTCGCGCGGGCAGCGCAGGAAGATGGCCTCGGACAACCCTAAAATGCATAACTCGGAAATATCAAAACGACTCGGTGCACAGTGGAAAGACCTCTCAGAATCTGAGAAGCGACCGTTCATCGACGAGGCGAAGAGACTTCGCGCCGTTCATATGAAGGAACACCCGGATTACAAATACAGACCGAGGAGGAAGACGAAGACCCTTGCCAAAAAACAAGAGAAGTACCCCCTCGGTGGCGGAGCGCTGCTTGGCGGGGGCGATGGCCAGCGGTCGTCGGCGCCCTCAGCGCAGCAACCGCGTGACGTGTACCAGATGACCCCCAACGGATACATGCCCAACGGATACATGATGCACGACCCCAGTGCGTACCAACAGCAAGCATACGGCTACCCGCGCTACGACGTGTCGCAAATGCAGCAGGGTGGCTACGGTGGAGGATACTACGGCGGCGGGCAAGGCTCACCATACCTGCCGCAGCCTCCATCGCCGTCGGCGTACGGCCTGGGGCCGGGCTCACCTGGCGGTTATGCACTGCCACCGTCATGCGCCAGCCACTCTCCCAGCGGCTCATCGGCCAAGTCGGAGCCAGTGTCCCCGGGCCCACCGGGCATGAAACGTGAGTTTGTCGGGCACGAAGGCGGGGCGCAGCTGAAACGTGAGTTCGTGCCGCACGCGCACGAGGCGTTAGGCATGAAGCGGGAGTATGGACAGCAGGAGCTGTCGCAGATCATCAATATGTACCACGTGCCTGATGAGCAGCGGTACGCCAACGAGCGCGCCATGCCGCTCATCTGAGAATCGCCGTTCGCGTGCGACATCGACATCCCGCCGCTATGAGCGAGTCGGCTCGTGCGCAGTGACTTTGTCGCCAATCGCGATATACAGACTCAGTGATCGTTATCCTCGGCCGTACATACTTCTAGGTATGTCCTTTATTTGTTTTGTATGTACCGACGCTGTTAGTGTTGAACTGTTGACTAGCGAGTCGTCGCGGCGTCGCTCGGCCCGTCGCCGACGGCGAAACGTTCAATTAATGTTGTTGATAATTATCTTGTATTATATTATGATTATTGTATTTTTTCATGGTTTAAGTTAAATTTTTTAAGTCGTGTCGTGCGGATGGACGCTAGGATTGCGCGAGAAGTGAGTGTAAGATGATGTTGTGAACGGGGTAATTTGAATACCAAAAAAATTTGAACAAGTTGTAAATATAGTGTTAAAGGCTAGATGAAGTTGGAGTTAGTCGGTAAAGCGTAGGTAGATAGCGATAAGTCGTGCCACGACACACACTCGTACGCTGCCGTGCGTTGTACAAAATATTTGTTATATGGAATCGAAAGTTATAAAGCCTCGAAAGACTAAAATATTGTAATACGAAAATGTACAGTGAGTGTTATATAGTCAGTGGACACAAAAGTATATTGAAGAAAGATGAAGTTATCAATAAACGACGCGTTAAAATTGTACTTGCTGTTTTGTTCCATATTCCCAAGTGTTACCCCGATCGTAAAATACACGTACTTTAGAAGTGCTATTTCAAAACCAAAACATGAATCAAAATTGGGTAAAGTCGCATACAAAATAATTATAATATATTTTGTTGCCCTACCCTCTCAATACATTTTACAGTTAGCTTGCTAATCTAATTGATAAAATATCAATTAATTCTTGTAGATACAATCAAAATAATTACATTCTAGTTTACATGTAATGTTACATAAATAAAATCTATTTAAAACGTCACTATCTGCTTTCTAAAATCAACGTAACTTTGTGCCGTAGAAAAGACATTAACGCGCTTACATTTTCACCGATTTGCGTGCTTTTTTTATTTAGTCGAATAATAGACTAACTTTTAAATTAATTTATAAATTTGCTGTTCATAGCATAGTCATCTGGTTGCTTAAAATATTGAGTTTGTTGTTTAAAAGGTAACAAATAATTCAGAATAATTGATAACAGCGCTTTTTATGTTGATATTATAATTTCATTATTATGTTTTAAATCGTATTGCTTTATTATTAAATTCAGCTTCAATAAAAGTTATTTGATTCGATGAGCATTTAACTTGTTTGTGTTGGATTAAACTGGACATAATCGCATTATTTCTAGAGACTCGATGATTTATTATGCTTATTTAGTTCTATTGATGTTGTGCTTATAACAATAGTTAAACAATGGAAAAAATAGGTATTAAACAATTTAATTCAGTCTACCTAGATATTGATTAATTTAATATTTATTACCAAAGATCGTTTATTGCTAAAAGTAGCTATGATTTATTTAAATTTGCGCTGGAAATGAAACTCGGAAATATTTCAAGCTATATTCTTTCATTACAATATTTAAATCATGTTTTTTTAAATCTTTAGTATATTCTATATAAATTTTCGAGGATAAAAAATAAATAGTGTTACAATAAAATCTTTCATGAAAATTTGTATCCATATTTAATCTGATACACTTACTTAGTCATCAAAATGAAAGTAATAAAATAACACTTAAAAATTACCTAACTTATAAAATACTTACTTACAAATATAATTATGATTATTATATTTATTTGTAAGTATGTGAAAAGTGCATGAAAAAATATGAAATATCATCATTATTATTATTATATCACCTTACAAGTAAACTGCCTAAAAGTTGATAATTTAAAAAGAAATGTGTTGTATAATATTGTATTATGGGCATTTTAGTTAACTTAAAAAAATATATCAATGGTCTAATTTAGTACTGCACAATAATAGTTAAAATAGTATAATTCGTAAAAACTAGTTAAAACTCCTGACCAAGTACAATTATTAACACAGAATTCATTACATAATACAATAAATAAATAAAACTATTATTGAATTATAAACAATTATTTATGCAATAGAAAGATTTATTTTTAAGTCACAACAATAACATTATTTATTAACTAAACATTTATAATAAACATTACGTCCATTGTACCAGAGCTAAAAGGTCTTTGAACTTTAAATTGCATCATACCATAAAGTCAATAGTTGAGGAAACTGGCATTTTAATCAATTATTGTCAGCACGCAAGGGGTGAGCCGCTTTAATCAAATCCCTGCCAGTAGTTGATAGAATTCGGGCACTTTTCACACCCCTGGGACTCCACCGAGAAATGCGACTTAATCCAGCAAAAACGCCCAGATGTTTAGCGACTTCATTTTAACACTCTTTGCGATTATCACTTTGAGATGGGGGTAATAGATTGAAGGCGTTTGACAGATCACATATGGGCCTTAAAACATTTAATATTAGGCATAAAATCAAACATAGGTTTATTACCTACAAGCATGATTAATAGTTTTAAAACTATTTTGAATATTTTAGGCTTACGGCATAAACATTACATAATATCACGCCTATATTACCCAGAAGGGTGTGGTGAGATGTACAACACCCACATTTCATCTGTTATGATTAGGTTCCATGGAATAAGGAGTGAGCCTATCGCCATCCACCAGACACAACTCCAACACCGTGCTGCTATTGAGAATATTCCCAACAGTATACACAAATAGCGGAAAAGCGTTATTAAAAAAAAGCAGGCAAAAGGCTGACCTGGGTATCGAACCCGAGTCCTTGCGGTCAGCGATACACAAAGTATACCGCAAGACTAAAAAGGCAGTCAAAATATACCGCTAGTCCAATGAGGCAGTTGTGACAGAGAAATGTGACTTAATCCAGCAAAAACACCTAAATATTTAATGACTTAATTAAAGATACTATTTGCTTTTATCATTAAGATATATTGAATTTGGTAATGGTTGAAGGCGTTTGACAGAATTAAAGAGTTTAACGTCTTTTACGCAATGTAGAAATTATTTTCATATGGAATCTATAAGATATTATTTAACAATTAATAATCAAAATAATACGTTCATAAGTAGTTCAATTCATTATGAGTCACAATACACAAAAAAAATGCAAACAAATTGGAGAAACCCGTCAAACAAACATAACTTTTGACGGTAAGGTATAAAAGTCACAAAACGTGATTACGAAATTAACTTCTCTTTGTGTTTCAGTTTATACATAAGATATCGTGTAGTAGTAAGAAGTATTGACATTCAATTAATCATTTGAAGATCACTTAATATTCAGAAATGTTTGGATTATCTTGATATTTGTTAGTCAAAAATTGCAAGGGATACGTTATGTATCCGCGTTCATAATTTAAAGAACTATGACTTCGGTAACTAATGAAATACATAACATTGCACCTGAAATTGTATTATTTGTTAAATAATTAAATATAATTAAATTATAAAATCAAATTTATGATTATACTTATATAGTTACTTTCTGCATTTTTGGAATGTGATATCAAATATTTAGTTCCTAAAATAAAGGATAGTATTATTACTTCAACAATATGATAATTATACAATGATGAAAACCTTAATATTAAAGAGAAATTAATCTAATCAAATAATATTATTATTTGAAATAAATGTTAGTTTTACCTAAATATTTATTCAAACGAAACGTAATTAAATATAACACAGTGTTTTAATTTTGTTTGTTTTTAAATCTTAGATTTCTATTAAGTTAATCTTTGGCTGATAGTTATGTCTTATGTTTCTGCCTAGTAATTCTTAATTCTAACATTTATCATTTTTAACTTTAATGAAAAAGTTTTTCACCATTTGTACATTGAGTTTAAAACGGTTGCTAATTGAACTGAATACTTTTTTTAGCATTATTAGCCTCTAAAACACTGCCTTTTGAATTACTAAGTCAAGAACCTAACCCCTGGCCCTGGCTAAGTCAGCTATCTTGATTGCGATGTATACATTTTACAGCTTCACTTATCATTTCGCGTTTGAAACACGTACCTACAGATTTAAATGACTTTCAGCTCAGTTTATTGAACCGCAGGTCTTCAATACAAATGTAAATCCTTCAGTTTGCTCAGGTAGTTTCTTAAAATCATACTCAAACAACACATTCAGTGCTTCTGTAATTTATAAAAAAATCTTAGTAAAAAAATAAATATTTCGTTTTTAGACGTAGCAACTTAGTTACAGCAACTATCAACTCTTTAAAAGAAAGTTACCAATGGGCCGTAGCCGCTACTTGCAACTGTCAAAATGCTACATGAAAAGTTGCAGATTTTTTCATATTTTTACGTAATCATAAATCATTATAAACTTTTCATAAAATGTATTTTATAAGCTGTAGCAATTAATTGATCCAAACATATGACAACGTTTTTATCTACGATTAGATTAATAAAACACTGCCTAAATAATGGTGTATCATGTGTGTATATGCTCATAATTATTGATGTATAAAGTCCACATAGAAAACTGTCGCAGCAGGATCGCATACCAAGCCAACACCTCACCGAATTACAATAAAACAACAAAACATCTACGCTTAATAAATTAAACATCAAAATTAATACAAAAATGAGTCGAATTCCGGATGTGTTGGTTCCGCACCCCACCGTTCCGCGGCGTGACCCGGGTTCGAACCCGCGACCCGAGGGTGGGTAATCACTGCGTTCCCACGTAACCACTATTGTTTCGTCTCACGGTTCGCGACATGGCATTGCCATGATTGCTGCCGCTAGCCAACTTTCTAATCATATGTTCTGACTTTTATGCTATACTTACTTTGATTTGACCGCAGGTTCAAGATTTTAGGACATGTTTGACTTTGGCTCACAAATGTAGGGTAGCAAATAGTTCACCTACTTAAACGGGGCGGTGGTCTTATTTTTAAGATGGTGGTCAATTTGCGAGAGACTGGTGCTTGAAATAGGTATTTGAAAATACCTGTGTTACAGGTCAATAGGCCCCTTAGAGTTTACGTGATCTTATTGCTAGAAGAGTTATAAAATTATAAACGGTAGCGTTAAAGTAAAACTAATAATATATACAAATATAATTTATACTATTTGCGGATTCACACATGTATATGTGTGTGTCCGAGTGTGTGTGGGTGTATGTGTTTGTGTGGTGGTTTATATCATTAAATTTGTCCGCAAAACATTAAACATTTCCTATTTCTAACAAAAAATTACCGGTGAAAATTAACACTAACCACGTCTAGAATCTGGTGGTCGGTCTGGACATAACAACCACCCTGTATTATCTTTCTTATCATAATGTTCAATCTATAGGTTTGTGATACTTATTCCGATTTAACCACTGGTTATTCTTATAGGTTAAGGAGTTTTGGGACCGTGCCCTTATTATAATTGGTGCTGATAGTGATTGAATAAGATTCTTATGTCAAAATTTAAGAGTATCAATTTGTAATAAGGATGCGGGGTCATGGTACAAAATCATGATTCAAAAATAATCTATAGGTACTCAAGCAAATAGATTATTAAAAATACCCATTTCAGACTTTGATGCTTTTTCGATTTGACCGCTGCTGTGATTCTTATTCGTTGAATAATTATAGTACTTATTATCAACCTACCAAATAGTAGCATGTTTAGCGTACCATTGTGTTTCGGTTTGGTAGTGAGAACAATAAAAACCACTGTCATTACTGGCATATGAGACGTAATATGTCTAGCTTTAACTACCTTTTAATATAGATTTTGTAGTCTATAGTTGCCACTTACACGTGTTAAACACTAGATCCCAATTTCAATTTAATATTTAAGATGCAGGTAACTGATTATAAGGTGCGTAACATAGACTACTTTATATTTATGTACAGTGGGCCAAGCAATTAGGTATGCAGGGCAGAAACTTCTACGCCATAGTGAAAACTGACTGCAATAGATATGCATGTGTGAATATCATATGTAATAAGTGTAATATACCCACTATTTAGATATGTAACTCATATATCTATAACTGGTGTAGTAAGTCTTTACTATGACTTAGCAGTTTTTCCCTGCATAGCTAACTCGTTGGCCCACTGTACCTACCATGCAGACGAAACCGCGAGTGAAAGTATGTTTATTTGTTTGTTAGTGCTAATCTCGGGCATAACTGATCGTATTTTAAACATTCTTTTTGAGTTGAATAGTCTAACTATCAATAAATATTTAAACTATTTAAAGTTATCCTAAACTCCACGGGAGCCGAGCAGTAAAGTCTAACGTGGATCAAAGCGCGGTAGCAGCTACTAATTAATATAACGAATTTCCACGCGAAGTCGCTGGCATAAGTTAGTAAGTAGAATACAATCGATATCAAAATTTTCTTAATTTAGGTATATCCCAAGTTGAAAGTTCACACATGAACCGATTATCTATTTACGTATCGTAACGTTTGAAACCAATCCCACACACACAGTGCCACCCACTTTCAGCCAACAAATCGGCATTTAAAACCACTTAATGACAAAATGAGACCAAATATTGACAGCGTGCTACATAAAAACAAAGGTCTGGTAAGGGGCGGGTGGTGTCAATCCCAAGAACAAATAGCTGAATGTTTGACGAACGAATTACATGACAACTTTAGTTTGGTTGTTTGAGCCGATGTTTACACTCAACCAGGGAGTTCGAGAAATCGGGAATTGCGACATGGCGGCAAAAACCGAGGGCAAAATGTGTCGGCGGATGTTCGTAGGTAAAGCCTAGGGTGGCAGCTGTGCAGTACGGCCGGTGGCAGTACACACGGCTACCGACCAACCTATACATATCTAGTATAAGGGGACCCCGCGTTGTAAAGACTTCTCGTTTAATAGGATACCAGCTTATACTGGAAATGTATAGGTTGATGTCTGTCCAACTGTACATGGTTTTTTTTCGGAATGTGATACCGCGCAATTCGGGGTTTATTTCTCGATTTCAAAATGCTTTGAGCGGCGATTCGGATTTAATTAGACAGTTTATTTCCTGTCTGGGTGTGGGAGAATTTTAACTTCAGATTATACGTATCATATTCCGTGGTATATTGGTGGATGGAATAATAGTCAAAATTATTGTTAAGTAATGAAGGAATAGCGCACCGGAAAGAATCCAATTTTTTATAACCTTTATGATAAAACCAACTATATTACTCCTAAAAGTAATATTATATTTTCATAGCGCAATCTTGGTGGTTCGTTTTTTTAATTGAACTATTTTACAATTTTAATTTATATTTCAATAAACAGTACGAATATACCAGCGGCATATTTATATTTCGGGACTGAATAATCTATCCCGTGATACCAAGAAAAAATGTATAGCCTTGGTCAGTTGCTGCAATGTTCGAACGCGGCAAAAAAAAATTGTGGAATTTTAGTCTCAGTTTAGTACGAGTGACCTTCTTGGAATCGTTAGTTGTAACGGTACTTGCGTCCCCTCAGGTAGATGTACTTCTTAACTTACTAGTTACTTGTGTTGCAGTCGGGAACGCGATAATATGATGACTTTTTAACCGACTTCAAAAAAGGCGGAGGTTCTCAATTTGTCTGTTTTTTTTTTTAAATGTTTGTTACCTCATAACTTTCGACTGGGTGAAGCGATTTAAATGATTCGTTTTTGATTTGAAAGCTGGTACTTTCCATGTGGTTCCATTAATTGATCCAGTTCTGACAAAGGCGCCCATGAGAAAACCATATAAGTCTAAAATTATAGTAATTAAAGTCGTTTTTTTTGGAAAATTATACAAATTGTTCTTCAGTCTCTACTCATCAGTACTCCTAAAAGACGGACGCAGTTTTGTGTAGGTTAAAATTCTTTGTAGGTATATTACTTCTTGATCTTGACGTTTTTCTGAGCAATAGAAAGATAAGGTAATAAAACGTTACTACTGTCTTGATTTCAAAGTATTTTGTAAATATTTATATGACTCGTGATATGACTGACGAAAAGTTATCAATTTATTGAAATACTCTTTTTCAAAATTCTGTTAGACATCTTTATTGACTGTTTTTAAAAAATGAAATACCGAAATATCGTTAATTTTAAGTTAAAGTTACAGGTCTTTACTATCATTCTATGAATGAAAGGTTATAAAAAAAGAAGGTATTTATGAAACTGCGTTTGAAATCAAAACAATCTAGAATAACGGTGACCATCTAAAAAATAAACTATAATATGTGTGAACTAGATAACCCGCTCGCTCGGAATTAAATTATTCTCTAACAATAATAACATTGTAGTCCATTATTGTGTTACTGGTGCACTCAATGATTTGCACAATTGTGCCAAACGGGAATCTTTTTAATGTGAGGCACGTAATCGATTCTTTGTTGACGATAACACGAAATAACCAGTTATTGGGAGAACACGGAATTTAGTAAACGATTTGTAGTGTGATACGGTTATTTTAGTTGTTTAGAAAAGGAAACTAATTTAAGAATCGACCGATATCGAAAGACTGTTTTCCAACATTCAGATCGGTGAGTATGGACAAGACCGTACTGTAAATGTAAGACATACATAGATCTGTTTTAAGGAATGTCCTCGATTTAGTGACAAGGAAAACGTGCAGTTTTCCTTATCACTTAGATCGTATATCTATATAGATCTAAAAAAAAAACTAGTACCTACTCAGTTTGGGCATCGATCCCACTCGTGTTGAAAATAAGACTTACAGTATTTTTATTTTGTTATTGCTTATAGGTCATAATCGATGAGTGATACTTTTAAACACTTTATAAGTGTTTAAAAGTATCACTCATCTGATTAATGAATAAGTCTAATGCACCAAACGTAAATGGTATTCTAGTATTGTGTACTTCTCTGTTTTTATTTTTTTTGTTGTCCTGTGCTTGTGATCTCAATAAATGCTTTCTATTTCTATTTCTATTTCTATATATCCGAAATATTTACATTTCTTACTAAATAGCAGCCCTGTATCTAATACATGTCCCACTGCTGGGTTCGGACCTCTTCAAATGATGAAAAGGGCCGTAGTCCACCACGCTGGCAAACTATGGATTAGTGGACTTCACAAACCCTCAAGCACTTTTTAGGCACTCTTAAGCATGCAGGTTTCCTAACGATGTTTTCCTTCACCGTTAGCGAGCGATAATTTTGTGTGATAAATACACTCATATTTGCGAAAAGACTAATCTTAACAGAGGTGTGCGCCGTGGGTTCGAACCTGAGACCTTTGACTTCGCAGTCCTATGATCTCCCACTCGGCCATCGCTGCTGCACATTTTACTTACTTTTGCGGAACCCAGTGCCCCAAATATAATGGTACCATAAAATTACCGTCCAAATATTAACAACCATTACGGCTACGTCTCACCATTTACATTCCCATAACTTCCCAGGGACACGCAAAAAAACACCGCAATAAAAAGTATATTTGGAAAGTTTTATGACAGAAAAGGGTTACCTACAATATAGGGTGGCATTGTAAAATAATTTAGATGTTTTGGACACCGCCAAAGTGCATGTTTAACTGTAAAATAAAATGAGCGGTTGTTATTAATCACATAGATTTTTTTTCTTATCTTTCTTAACTGTAAGTTAATTGTAATAAAATAGTAAGAAGTGGCATTGTTTTTTTAAAATTCATTCTGTAGTACTAAAGTGATTTTAGGGTTAGAATTAAGTTATTAAGGAAATTGAGATTTGGGTTAGAATTAAAATGTTATGGAAATTAAGATCACAATTTCAGTCTCAGTTTATAATTTTCCTTACTGTAACTAAGAAACTAATGTCAGTTACTGTGGAAAAATTACAAATACATACGAGTATGTATATCGTAGGAAATAATATTAATATTTTTATTAAAACTGGCGTGAGTTTGTAACATTATTCAAATTATGAAATACGGGTGTTACTCACTTAATGTTGGTCTATTTAGTCGACCGCGGTTTCGCCTATACGTCTAGGCATTATCAAGAGTGTGCGATACGTCGCGCTTGAGTCGCAGCCAGTCTTGCACTGAAAGACTGGCTGGATTGTATTGTTTATTTCAGGGATTAATCAAAATGTAACATAACATAACATAAAACCACGCCTATTTACCCAAAAGAGTTTACGGAAAGTTAATAAATAACACTTCGCCCGACCCGGGAATCAAACCCGAGACGTCGCGGTGAGAGCTGCATACGCTAACCACTAGACCATCGAAGCAATCTAAATGTATTTAGACTTAAATATTATGCCAGTCCTTTCAGATGCATGAGTAAAACTTGTTTATACATTTCTTATTTTCCTCTGTTTTCATAATATGTATGTATAATATTTATTTTAAGTATACCTATGTATGTTAATATAATATATATTTAATTTGTAAGTGTACCTATTGAATTTGTAAATGTATGTAAATATTAGTTATAGTGAACCTTCTATCTCATCTCTTACACCTTAAACTGCCCCATATCAGTCTAACTTTCTATTTGTCCATCCAAAGGTTGCCTGTAAAATATTGCTTTTTAGCGACAAGGCCGCCAATTGTACATGTCTTCATGTTAAATTATGTTCTATTTTGAGTCTTATTTTTTGGTGTGCAATAAAGCTTATTCTATCTATCTATCTATCTACTCTGGGAAAGCTTTCAGAATAGGACTTTAAAAAGGTAGGAGTACGTATTACGTCAGTTTTGACTTCTGATTGAATACCTTTAGCATGTAGTCACTGCATAGATTGATAACGCACCGACGGGCACCAACAACTGTTGACTCGTCTGCATTCTGTATAGGATTAAGTCAATCACTGATACGCTATCAATACTTATCACTGTTATCAGTTGGTTCACTTCTGACCAACCTTTTTCTGGGAATAATATGACGCCCGCTTTCTATTGTTTTATAGACAGTCATTTTAGCAATTTGGAGTTCTTATTTGTGAATTAATAGATATAAAATTTGTAGTTCAAGATCGGTTACACTAACTATAGAATAAATTTTATTGACATGACACTTTTCTGACATGATTTTGTTATTTAATTAATTTTTAATATTAATGCAATTAAAAAATACCTAATCATACTCAATTTCGGTCATTTTCGATCGGTATTTAGTACAAGTTAAAATTAATTTCCAAGTATAACTTCTTTTTTTTTTAAACGACCTCCCGCACTAGGAATAACTCCTGTGTCGCGGGGTGTTCACAAACATACATTTCACACACACAAAGCACAACCAGTCTCAGAACAAATCTTTGTAAACCACACAAAGATTTGTCCCATGTGGGGATCGAACCCACAACACCAGTGCAGTGGAAAGCTGCGAGGCGACCGCTTAAACCACTAGACCTCACGTGCAGACGAAAACTTGAAAATACTTTTTAGCTTTAAGATTTTATACACCATCTTTAAACTAATTATTTTTTAGGTAATTAAATTTAGTGTTGAACAATAAAATACCAATTACCTAAACCGATAGTTGAAAAAAATTATACAATTTGAAAACTACATACTTAAATATAAAGCTAAAAATATGAAAAATCTGTACCTCATTGTAATATTTTAATATAAGCATGTTAATAAATAAGTATAACAATATAACTTCAATAATAATAAGGTAAACAGTCAATAATAATTCCACATTCATGTTAATACGAAGAACGTGGGTGTTAAGAGCTTCTTAAGACCATTGAACGGCAATTTAAAATAAATATAAATATAATTTATTTAATAATAATATATTAAACTCAAACGAACCTTTTGAAAAACTTCTATTAATAATATCACGTTCAACTTTTTGATTTGATTACCTGAGCTTTACCTTATTGCATTCAATATGTATGTATATAATTATATGACATTATGTTTTTTTTGAGATGTGATGATTCATTTTTGTATGACTTGAAGTTACTAATGACTTCGTTTCCCTGAATGTGTCGCCGTTTCAAAAATAAAAACTTTGTGGTTAAACCTAATTGTTTTATGACACATACAACTGAAAACTGTCTGACTTATAGGAACCCTAATGTTTTATATTCAAAAAGCGCTGTGCAACATGCGAGATATTAATTCCATAAATATAGTTTATTTCCTCTCAATTGGAATTTTCTGCTTACAACATGCATTTTCCTAGTAGTCAATTACTTATCCAGATATCTAAAATTGCCACTAAAGTCTAGTAGAGATATATTGGAATGACAATTAATAAAAAAAGTTAATTTAACAGTATACTAAAAATCGACAATCCTTTTGAACCTAATAAGTTGCCAAAACCGAACGCCGTAAATCAAGGCAAAGGCGTCTAAAAAAAACAAATACAAACCAAGATATAATATATTATGTAGAAGCGCCTACAGTAGTCCTCAATCAACCACCAAGTAGGTGGGTAGTATAAAAAACAAAGGGCCGGGGGCCACTCATAAATCGCCCCGATAGAGTCATTAGCCAGGGGCGGACTTGCCACTGAATAATTAAAAACAAATAAAGTCGACACGGATTACGCTATCTACTGTTAATCTACGCCAGCGCGCGCTCGTTTGTTTTTATTTAATAGTTCATGTTAACTTACACGGATATTAGTGTTTTAAGATTTTAGATTGCCACAAATTGATGTTTAATGGCCGGCGTTTGGGTTGTTTACCGTTTTAATAGAAAAATATAGTTATGATGTTTATTTTCTTGTTATGTTTATTTATATGATTATAACAAAGCTATTGTTATAATCATATAAATAAACTTTTATTGAGATGTAAAAAGAATTTTGTCGGTTAATTATATTGATAAATTATAAATTTTCTGTAAATTGTTTCTTGAGGGATACTTTTAGGATTTTTGTTCATACTTAAAAAATATTTCTTATTGTCTGCTATAAAGTATAATTTACCTATAAAATGCATAGTTAACACACACGCCCGCAATTCCAAATAATTAAATCAACCATCAATTCAAATATAAAATACAGGTGTAATTTCAATTCCTTGTACCTTGATTTGGGCCACCTGAAGCTATATTACTTTATTTAGACGAATATTTATTATCAAAATCTCGAGCTTTTAATAATATATATTGCTTTGCAAATCCATGCCTGTGTTCCTCAGTGTGTACACTCAGAGATAACAACGTGTTTACAGCTGTCACACACCCTGTTATTCGCCGCCTCGACTTGTCAAACGACATTTTGTTTTAATTAGTTAATATTGTGTGCTACCAGACAGATCACCCATCGTTTATTCACTACAAGCTTTTATTTAATTTACTCAGTAGTGTGGTTCCGCTCTTTTATGTTGAGTGACGAAGGTACCTTTTATCGAGCAGTTTATTTCAGTAATTTAAATGCTATGCTGATCATAATATGCTATGTTTCTTTAATATGATCTTAACCATTTAACTACATTGTTGGTCATTTGATAAGTGTTTGGGCCTCTCACCGCGAGGTCTCGGGTTCGATGCCCGGGTCAGGCAAAAGGGTTATTTGGGATTTGACCGCCAGGAAATACTTAATAGTAGCACGGAGTTGGAATTGAGCCCTATAGATGGCGATAGGCTCAATTTCTACCTTATGTGACTTAATCATAACAGGTGAAGTGTGGGTGATATACACCTCTGCCATACCCTTCTGGGTAAAAAGGCGTCAAGCGGGTGTTATGTTATAATAAATACGAAACGTCAAACTTCTGAGCGATTCGCGAGAACGAGAGCGAGATATACTTGAAGCATGAATCCTTCACGAGTGACTGAGGCAGTGCATTTTATGACCGGCCAACTTATTTGGTTACTGCTTGTACGGTGTACGAACTCGCATACACCGCACATATTCGCGCTCACGTTGTGCGCACTCATCAATTTTATTCTAGCATGTTTAAGTAATGTCAGTCGCAATCATCAACGCGTTCGGCTCATATCATTCATTTAGTGTTATAAGAATTCAGAGCAATAAATCAGGTTTTTCATTATATATCAGTTTTCTTTTAATAATAAGTTTCTAAAGTGTACAAACCGTACACTGCTACACTCACTAATTATAAGGATACGGTGATTAATGAGGATATTTTTCATGACCAAGGAATTTAATAACTTATTTCCTGGATTTTTATTACGCCCACGATACTTCATACAAATAATATCTACACCTGTTAAATTCCTCTACCGACTATATCTGGAATTCGAAGAAACCAAAACACTAAATTACTTCTCGACAGTAAAAATAGTAGAAACAAAACGAGTGACGTCCGAGATCTCGAGTGTTTGCTCGATGTGTGTGTGATGTGTGTGCCGAGAGTGGAGTATCTTGAGAGAGACGTGCCGGCGCCTATCAAGGAAGATAAAGGACCGCCATAATATTATGACGTGCTAAGGACAGAACTGAAAATAAGAAACGATTTGACGAAATCTCACAAAATCTGTAATATTTGGACCCCGTGTTACGGTTGCATTTAATGACATGTGTCATTTTCAGACTACGTATTTTCGCCCAGAATTTTTGCCAGGAAAACCTAATGGACACTGGTTCGATTTGAAAATCGAATTGAGGACCTTACGATCAGTCGGATTAGCAATGAGTCATCATAGTAAAAATGTCCAAATTGACCAATGACGAGTCTATACTTACACTTGTACTTCAATTGGTACACTGCTTAAGCGTGGGTGGTAAATTTTGAATTCGCCCTTTGATGACTTACGGTATAGGTACTATTTTTTTAAATCTTTTAATTACTATTACGTAGGTAAATGTGTTCATAACATTATTACAATTATTTTCGACGTGCTCCCCACACAATATCTACCTTTTTTGCCTACCCGCGTAAGTCTCGAAAGTATTTTTAGAAATTAACAACTTTTAGGCATTTTATTAATGCTTACAAACCATTTGTTTCACAATACTCCGCTAAAACATCAAAAACCTTTCATTAGCGCAATGTTAATTTAATGTCTGTATAACTGCATCATTTTATTACTTAAACTACTCAAGTAAACGTGTAATCCAAGTTTATCCCTCACGACTGTAACCAAATTAATTTATTGAACGTTCCGACTAACGGGACCGCTGAAGACTCTTCTGCCAGTCTCACAATCCACTCAGCAACCAGCACTGAAGCACAACCACCTACACCAAAACCCACGAAAATAAACCTCAATGTTTCAGAAATAGAGTTCACTTTACCATGAACACATTCAAACATACGACGCCCGAGCACAAAGCACCAGGCAGTAAATAAACAGTTGATACTGACTACACATCATTACATCAAAGAGATGAATAGCCATTGTGATAGGACATTGCACTTTATACGCCAGGAAATACGTGTCAGAATCAAATGTGTCGCTTACAGGAGTTTCTTATCGAACAGTGGGTTAGTGGGTGCGAGCGGTGCCGGGTCAAACGCTTAGCAAACAACTGCGGACTGATTCGTCTTGGTATATCGTGTATCGTGAAATAGTTGCAAAAGCTCGCGGCCTTACCATTGTGTGATGCGTTTCGTTCCACTGAAACCTGGCTGCGGTACCTACCTTGTTTATGGAGGAAGTCCGTAGAAATAGTATTATATCACAATGGAATATTACGTCGTTGGCCGTAAGGCTATCCTTTATTTCAATGACGATTTTTACGACAGAGTTGTCAAAACATGTACGTAGAAATTTATTTAACTATGAAACTTCAGAAAGATTGAAAGGGAGGGGATTAAACCCTGAAATTGGCGTTGTCAATGGCCAAATGGCTCATTAATTTAAAGGTCCCTTGATCTTTTAATTCGAAATCAAAATGTTAATGTAATATAAGAAGACTATTTGGACTATTGATCTCACGAGTGAACTTAAAACAACTCAATGCGAAACCACATAATATTTAGGCGTATCAAATATCAAAACTTCAAGTAGAAGTACAAATTGAAAAAGTCTTCCCAGCCGGCTTTTTGTACTTTGAAACCGGCAAACAACATAATGACTTCTGCGAAATCAACACATTAAATTAATTTCAGCTTTTTATATCTCCTAATACGTGTATATCATTAGGTAACTTTTTTACTTCACCATCTGTTAAGCTATGATGTTTATTTAGCGATAATTCAGTACTCACTAAACCAATTACGAGCAAATTTCAACAAGTCATCAAAAGAAGCATTAGGCATTTATTAGTATATTAAATTCAATTAATGTGACAAGGGACTATTGAAAAAAAATTTAAGATTTATTTATGAGCAACCAACTGTGAATTGTCACGAAGGATTCTTTTTTTTTTGGCATGGTCGTTTAGCTGTTGATAATTAGCAACTGCAGCACATAAACATGTTTCACAAAATATTGCACAATCATTGTTGCATGTGATGAATACGATATAAAACGTCATGTGCCATTATTTCTGCATTCACCATCAAACCACCATCAACCACCATCAAGCTGATTGAAGGTAAGATGGGTTACTGCCGCCCTTGAGCTAGTCCACAATATCTTTACCAGTATTGTTTGGGTAAAGTATGCCTATTTCTATCGTTAAAAAAAACTCGGAAGCATCACAGATCAAACCTAAATTAATCGTCCATCAGTCAACCGCTCATCACAAAAAAACCTTTAGAACTCCCCGCCTATAATTGGTTCATAAAAAACAAAAGTAGAAAATTTATAACAATATAACGAGATGGAACTCCCAAATCATTCTGTTCAGTGCAAAATTATAGTGTTTTAAACGTGGCGTTTAGCTTGTAATGAAAGGGTATTATGTAATTGAATGGCGGAAAGTTTGCCGCAATCTATTAGCCGAACAAAAAGTGAGCCTAATTTCACACCTGTTTACCTTTAATTCCTTAATGACCGGGAGCAATGGGCTTCTTGCACGCGCTTCGGCGATCGCTATCACTTATTTATATTTACACGAAAATATCGTGAGAAGAAAGGATATTGTATGAAATATGAGTGCAGGTATATAGGTTAACTGCCTTTTTCTATTTGTAATGATATTTTTTCATGGTCCATTTAATAAGAATAACTACGAGTACATAGCCCCGAATACCATCTAGTCACGACAGTAACAATTTTTTAACATCCGTGTCCTATCTATCCAGATTCTAGAAGGTCACTAAACCGCATGGGAACGTTCATTAGGGTAACCTATCTAGATCAAGAAAGCATGGCCAACTAAGTTCAAAAAAGAAAAGTAAAGACCTATTGTCGTTGTAAAAATTAAAAAACCTTCTGAATAATATTCGCAAAAATCAAAATACATACAAAACACAGTGAGATTTTCAATTTATTTACATGCAAAAGTGAAAAAGATTTATTTGGATAGGTTTAGTTATTTATTATTTCTTTGTCTATAATTATGTGTAAAAACCTAATAAGATCCGATTTGGCGGTTGATACTAAATGCTTGTCAGAAATTATAACTCCTTGGTCTTAACATTTACGCAATTGTTTTCTATGACGATGAACCATTAATATCTACCTACAGTAGTTTTTCGTCAAATGCCGAAATAACTTATAGAATCCATGTGTTGAACGCCCGATCGGAGAGAGATAAAAATTCACAGAAAAAGTGCTTTCGTGACTCGTTGAGATTGCTTTTTTGACCTCCGGCTAAGTAGGTGCTCAACAGTAGTTACATTCTTACAAGATTAAATACATTCTTCCACAAACCTGATATATTAAAAACCTATTAGCCATGATGAGAGTTTCATGATAAAAACCTATTTTTTTCAAGAATTACATGAAAATTGTTACGCGATTGCCGAAAAAGCCAAATATATATATTCTTCATTGATTTTAGATAATGTAAGTTAGTATAAAATTTTAAGATGTCAGATTACTTGTAATATTTTAAATTAAACGAGCCTGCGTTCACCAGACGGGAAGAAGCACCCATGGACATGTTCAAAAGACTATTACATCGTACTCATCGACACGAACAGAGTAGCGTATTATGGAAATAGTCCTACTTACTCAAACGAGTTGGTTTCTTCCATCACCACCTATTTTACAAAAAAAATAATCATGTAATTAGTAAATCTATATATAAGTACTTTTTCATATGACATCTCAAGAATCATTATTCATTTTCTACACTCAACATCATCAACCTCGATGACCAAGTACCTTATCACCAGCACCTACCCGCGGGTTGCGGTGCCGAGGGTGCGGGGAAGGGGTGACGTCACACCGTGGGTGCCGACACGTCGCCGTTCCGCTCCACAAACAGCAAGGTCTGGGCAGCCTTGACGCCGTCGCCCCACTTTGCGCACCGGCACAGAACCGACTTTTTACTACACAACCATCTTCCGGAGATAAGTGAGTCATGGCCTGGTGTGAAACTTGGACCTTACCAACGTCGAAAATAAAGATTTTTCGATCAAAAATAACGTACCAACTCCTCACTTGTCACCAAATAGTAAGTGTGTTCCAGTCTAACAGAGATTTCAGGGTCTAGCCCTGAAATGACGAGCAACGAACGTATAATTTCGTCATGCCTATTACCAAACTTACCTAACTACTGAATTAGAATTAAGCTACTTACTGTATTGACAGGAGCAACATTCCAGTTTAGTGATAAGGTAAGACCCTGAAATTACTACCACTGGCGTATATATATGAGGCTTCAGGCAACTGGGACCGCAATTAACTGGACCCACGGGATCAGTTGCCGGATTACAAAAAAAATATTACTTTTCTTCCGTCAACTGGGACCACCACACACACACACAAGTAATCTATTGTCCAAGCCACAAGTCGTACAGTCAACAACAAAAATAATGTTCGCTAAAATAGTTAATATAGCGTTACGTGCATGTCGTGTATACCTTTTAGATACAACACTAA
This sequence comes from Hypena proboscidalis, assembly GCA_905147285.1. Classification (NCBI taxonomy): domain Eukaryota; kingdom Metazoa; phylum Arthropoda; class Insecta; order Lepidoptera; family Erebidae; genus Hypena; species Hypena proboscidalis. The sequence continues at coordinate 17,335,533 of LR990130.1, read as the reverse complement.
TCCGTGATGGTAAATCAAAAACTCTTTTGGCTATGGGTAATGGGTTGCCAAACTGCAATATAATGCACCATAGTTTGGCAACTCATTCCATAATAATAATTATTAAATTTTACTGATATTCTTTGAAATATTAATATAATGCAAAATAAATATTCTAAACGTATGGGCTTATTTCGCATGTTATGTATATACGGGGTGGATGCGACATAGCGATATTTATTGAAACCACAGCTTCTATACATGGTAATTATCAATTTCCACCGGATAAAAATTCTCTGGCGAAAAAAAAAAAATCACGTTCTCCGAACAATTTGAACATTGCGATCGTGCAATTTGTTCGGAAGACGTGGATTTTTTTTTTTCGCCAGAGAATTTTTTATCCGGTGGAAATGCATACTGGCCATGTATAGAAGCTGTGGTTTCAATAAATGTCGCTATGTCGCATCCACCCTGTGTAAAATTAAATCAGTTGCCACTTTAAAAAAATCTTTAGTTATTATTATAATTCTAAAGCTTTCATTTTAAAAATGTGTAAGCGACATTATTATGGTAAGCCATATTTTCCCGTGCCAATTTATGTTAAAAGTATATGAATAATGTTATTATTCTATTATTATTTTATAATTAGGTAAATCCAAAAAAGTGGCAAATTCAATATTTTTGATCTGGCAACATATATATAAAAAATCACAAACTTCTAAGCTGATATTTTTATATTTTACTTAAATTAAACTTAACTTTTATCCTAACCCTCAAGGCTGATTTTGTGATAGATAATATAAATATTTATATACAGGGTGGATGCGACATAGCGACATTTATTGAAACCACAGCTTCTATACATGGCCAGTATGCATTTCCACCGGATAAAAAATTCTCTGGCGAAAAAAAAAATCCACGTCTTCCGAACAAATTGCACGATCGCAATGTTCAAATTGTTCGGAGAACGTGATTTTTTTTTCGCCAGAGAATTTTTATCCGGTGGAAATTGATACTTACCATGTATAGAAGCTGTGGTTTCAATAAATGTCGCTATGTCGCATCCACCCCGTATGTGATTGTTTTGTTTTTAGAGTTTTTATTATATTATTAAGGCTGATTAGTGATTGTAATATCAATAACTACTTCTGTTACTGGTTGATTTTATTGATCTAAAGTTGTTAGACTGGTAAATGACACCCCTTTATAATAATTTGTTATAAATAAAAGATAATATTTTGATTGTTTTTTTATTTATTTACCTATAATATTATTATATATATTGACGGATCAAAAATGCTGCATTGGCCACATTTTTGAATAAATATCGCTTACACATTTTTAATATAATATATAAAATATTTTATAATAATAACTAAAGACTTTTTTAAAGTGGCAACTGATTTAATTTTATATATACATAACATGCGAAATAAGCCCATACGTTTAGAATATTTATTTTGCATTATATTAACATTTCAAAGAATATCAGTAAAATTTAATAATTATTATTATGGAATGAGTTGCCAAACTATGGTGCATTATATTGCAGTTTGGCAACCCATTACCCATAGCCAAAAGAGTTTTTGATTTACCATCACGGATTAGTGTTGTATCTAAAAGATATACACGACATGCACGTAACGCTATATTAACTATTTTAGCGAACATTATTTTTGTTTGTAATATTTAAAGCAAATTTTAGCTTTGCTATGCATTTATTTTTATGTAATATTAAAGTTGAAAAATTAAGAATCCAGCAGGACTCGAACCTGCACCTCTTGGGATAGATGACGCATAGATGGCGCTAAAACCAAGTAATGGTTCGTCTAGCTTCGGCTGGCACAAAAAGAGTTGAGAAATTTCGAGTCCGGCAGCATGCGAATCCATAGCTGAATTGGCAAAGCACTTGGGGCGTATACCCAAGAGGTGCAGGTTCGAGTCCTGCTGGATTCTTAATTTTTCAACTTTAATATTACATAAAAATAAATGCATAGCAAAGCTAAAATTTGCTTTAAATATTACAAGTATTGATAAAAATGCGTCATCTCTCGACAGTAATGAGTTGATCTTAATTCAAACGTACTGTATGCGATTATGTGAATAAGTAACGCATAGATGGCGCTAAAACCAAGTAATGGTTCGTCTAGCTTCGGCTGGCACAAAAAGAGTTGAGAAATTTCGAGTCCGGCAGCATGCGAATCCATAGCTGAATTGGCAAAGCACTTGGGGCGTATACCCAAGAGGTGCAGGTTCGAGTCCTGCTGGATTCTTAATTTTTCAACTTTAATATTACATAAAAATAAATGCATAGCAAAGCTAAAATTTGCTTTAAATATTACAAGTATTGATAAAAATGCGTCATCTCTCGACAGTAATGAGTTGATCTTAATTCAAACGTACTGTATGCGATTATGTGAATAAGTAACGCATAGATGGCGCTAAAACCAAGTAATGGTTCGTCTAGCTTCGGCTGGCACAAAAAGAGTTGAGAAATTTCGAGTCCGGCAGCATGCGAATCCATAGCTGAATTGGCAAAGCACTTGGGGCGTATACCCAAGAGGTGCAGGTTCGAGTCCTGCTGGATTCTTAATTTTTCAACTTTAATATTACATAAAAATAAATGCATAGCAAAGCTAAAATTTGCTTTAAATATTACAAGTATTGATAAAAATGCGTCATCTCTCGACAGTAATGAGTTGATCTTAATTCAAACGTACTGTATGCGATTATGTGAATAAGTAACGCATAGATGGCGCTAAAACCAAGTAATGGTTCGTCTAGCTTCGGCTGGCACAAAAAGAGTTGAGAAATTTCGAGTCCGGCAGCATGCGAATCCATAGCTGAATTGGCAAAGCACTTGGGGCGTATACCCAAGAGGTGCAGGTTCGAGTCCTGCTGGATTCTTAATTTTTCAACTTTAATATTACATAAAAATAAATGCATAGCAAAGCTAAAATTTGCTTTAAATATTACAAGTATTGATAAAAATGCGTCATCTCTCGACAGTAATGAGTTGATCTTAATTCAAACGTACTGTATGCGATTATGTGAATAAGTAACGCATAGATGGCGCTAAAACCAAGTAATGGTTCGTCTAGCTTCGGCTGGCACAAAAAGAGTTGAGAAATTTCGAGTCCGGCAGCATGCGAATCCATAGCTGAATTGGCAAAGCACTTGGGGCGTATACCCAAGAGGTGCAGGTTCGAGTCCTGCTGGATTCTTAATTTTTCAACTTTAATATTACATAAAAATAAATGCATAGCAAAGCTAAAATTTGCTTTAAATATTACAAGTATTGATAAAAATGCGTCATCTCTCGACAGTAATGAGTTGATCTTAATTCAAACGTACTGTATGCGATTATGTGAATAAGTAACGCATAGATGGCGCTAAAACCAAGTAATGGTTCGTCTAGCTTCGGCTGGCACAAAAAGAGTTGAGAAATTTCGAGTCCGGCAGCATGCGAATCCATAGCTGAATTGGCAAAGCACTTGGGGCGTATACCCAAGAGGTGCAGGTTCGAGTCCTGCTGGATTCTTAATTTTTCAACTTTAATATTACATAAAAAATAAATGCATAGCAAAGCTAAAATTTGCTTTAAATATTACAAGTATTGATAAAAATGCGTCATCTCTCGACAGTAATGAGTTGATCTTAATTCAAACGTACTGTATGCGATTATGTGAATAAGTAACGCATAGATGGCGCTAAAACCAAGTAATGGTTCGTCTAGCTTCGGCTGGCACAAAAAGAGTTGAGAAATTTCGAGTCCGGCAGCATGCGAATCCATAGCTGAATTGGCAAAGCACTTGGGGCGTATACCCAAGAGGTGCAGGTTCGAGTCCTGCTGGATTCTTAATTTTTCAACTTTAATATTACATAAAAATAAATGCATAGCAAAGCTAAAATTTGCTTTAAATATTACAAGTATTGATAAAAATGCGTCATCTCTCGACAGTAATGAGTTGATCTTAATTCAAACGTACTGTATGCGATTATGTGAATAAGTAACGCATAGATGGCGCTAAAACCAAGTAATGGTTCGTCTAGCTTCGGCTGGCACAAAAAGAGTTGAGAAATTTCGAGTCCGGCAGCATGCGAATCCATAGCTGAATTGGCAAAGCACTTGGGGCGTATACCCAAGAGGTGCAGGTTCGAGTCCTGCTGGATTCTTAATTTTTCAACTTTAATATTACATAAAAATAAATGCATAGCAAAGCTAAAATTTGCTTTAAATATTACAAGTATTGATAAAAATGCGTCATCTCTCGACAGTAATGAGTTGATCTTAATTCAAACGTACTGTATGCGATTATGTGAATAAGTAACGCATAGATGGCGCTAAAACCAAGTAATGGTTCGTCTAGCTTCGGCTGGCACAAAAAGAGTTGAGAAATTTCGAGTCCGGCAGCATGCGAATCCATAGCTGAATTGGCAAAGCACTTGGGGCGTATACCCAAGAGGTGCAGGTTCGAGTCCTGCTGGATTCTTAATTTTTCAACTTTAATTATTTTTGTTGTTGACTGTACGACTTGTGGCTTGGACAATAGATTACTTGTGTGTGTGTGTGGTGGTCCCAGTTGACGGAAGAAAAGTAATATTTTTTTTGTAATCCGGCAACTGATCCCGTGGGTCCAGTTAATTGCGGTCCCAGTTGCCTGAAGCCTCGTATATGACATACATGATTCTTCAATATATAGGCGTCTATACATCCATCAGCAATTTTTTATCTTTTGTCTTAATGGTTTACAGTAACCACTTTATAACAGGTACATTACAATTAAATACCACGTCTTGTTTTAGACACGACTTCAAAATCATAAATCTATCTTGGATCTTTATCGGTTTATTTGTAATCAGCCCTTACAAATCGTGTAATAACATACACGAATAGGAAGGATTGGGTGGTAATGTACAACTGCAGATTGACCTTGGACTTATCAGGTTCGGTAATTTTGTCATCGTTCGCATTTCGTCTAATTTGGCGACCACACAGCACAAGTCCCACCACGTATTTTCCCAATCGATAAGTGTCAAATAACTTCATGTCCGTACATCACACACGTCCGCTGCATCGTCGTACCGAAGATTAACCGCGTCGAATGGCCGAGACCATCCTCGAAGACAAAAGGCCACACCGATTGTCACGCGTTGTAAATATTTTGGACAGGGCTTTACTGAACCCGTAGTTTTATGAGCCTTTTATGCTGACACCATTGTCTTCTCCCCGGGTCTGATTAGCCATGCTCCGGACAGGGACGTCTTTTCTAAATTCAAGAACGCTTTACTAGATCCCTAGAAACAATTGCTTTTATTAGTCAGTTGTTTTTGCCGCTACTTAACGATTGCTTGAAATGTTTATGGCTGTGTTTATTTATGACTCAATATTTTGTCAAGTTGATTAATTGCCGACTGACGGACGAGCGACTTGCCTCGTTAGTCCAGTGGTTAAGGTATGTACGATTCTCAGGTCGGAAAAAAGTGTTATTTGAAGTTTTCCATCAAAAAAATTTCAGCAGCAGTACGGAGTCTGAAATTATGTCCCGTAAATGGCGATAGAATTGGCGATGACCTTATCACATGGGACCTTAACATAACAGGGGAAATGTGGGTGTAATGTGTAACACCTCTGACGCACCCTTCTAGGTAATATTGTCGTGATTATGTCATGTTGAAGGTATATTCATTAGCGAGCCGAGCGCACGCGGACAGTCTGAAAAGAAATGACTGCATTTAATGATGATAAAAAATAAAAACAGATTCCATCATTCTATTGTGAGGTTTGAAAAGTTCACAACACGTAGCAAATGAGGCTGTGACGCATCTACGCGTCTTCCGCAGACCTTTTCAAGTTATTTATTACCGTCATAAAAATATTATTTGATCGCGAAGCATTCGAGGCGATGAAATGACGATGAAGTGCATATGGCAAGTCATACAGTTTATTACTTTATAAAATATATAGCTATGGGGTAATTTAAAAAATACTTATGAAGCAGCTTGCCTACGTCATGCTAAACTATATTATCTTATTTGAATTTAAAGTCTCTCAACTTTTTAACAAAACAATTTTCTCGAGTATTTGAAAACATTTTTCAATATTAAGACAACGGGTTCAAATCACGTAATTATTATAAAGGTAAATAAATACATATATATATGCTTGGCGCTCGCTCGAAACGTCGAGCATAAGTATTTATTTACCTTCTAATTTCTTAAAAATATTCTCTTTCTTTATAATATGAGTGTTTTGTGATGCTCTCAGAACTTCTGTAAGAATTAATTTAGTATAGTAATTTAAAAACATTACACCACTGACGTGAATTTCATTCTAGCACTAGCGAATTAAGCTTATCTGCGCCTTTTATATCAAACCATATCATGTACGAGTATGATTGCTTTAATAAAAAAAGAAAAATTTTAAAAGTTGTAAAAAAAAAATGTTCTTAAGGTGTATCGAAGCTGCCCCTATGAAATTATTAGTGTTAAAACAACCCTAATTGATATATAACCCTGTATAGTATTATATATAACTAGTACTTAAGTAGTGCATAATCTTAAATGCAAATACATTTCAAATAAAAGACAAGTACGTTAATGGGCTTGCGGTTAGCCATGGAATAGTTAGATGTGTAATATCATGCACCTCGACTGATAAATGTTCAAGTTGACAGATTGTTAATCAAGTGGTAAATTGAACTTTATATGTACTACAATCAAAATAGACTGATCAAAATAGAATAGTCAACTTATACAGTTCTAGGTAACTAATTCATCTAGGTGTCTGATTGAAGGCATTACGTCTGATTGGAAAATGTAAAATTTGTTGAACAAAAGTGTCACAGTTTTTTTTAAATATTAAACAATTTCAAAATTCTCACACTACCATTACCTAAGTCCACTTTTGCGATGTCATGTTCATACATTTCGATTTTTTCAAGTCTGTTTTAGCAATCCAGGGATTCATATGCTGCTAGACTAAACATGGAATGAATGCACAATGCACTTGGGGCGTTTACCCAAGGGGTGCAGGTTTGAGTCCTGCTGGATTCTTAATTTTTCAACTTTAATATTATATAAAATACAAACAGGCATAGCTTAATTTGCTTTAAAATATAACATGAATGTAGTTCGTTTACAACTAATTTACTATAAACACCATAACAACTCAATTTGACCAGTAGTAGTTCTACACAATACCACAAATAGTTAGACACCTTCTCTACAGATCTAACAGTAACTAGCTTGAAAAGTAGACTTAAAATTCACTAAAAAGACTTAAAATGTGCTTTGCCAATAGAACCATGTCGAGTCTAGCAGCATTTAAATCCATGGCTGAATTGGCAAAGCCTGTGGCGTTTATTCAGGGGATGCAGGTTCAAGTCCTGCTGGATTCTTAATCGTTCAACTTTAATATTATATAAAATACAAACAGGCATAGCTTAATTTGTTTTAAAATATAACATGAATGTAGTTAGTTTACAACTGATTTACTATAAACACCATAAAAACTCAATTTGGCCAGTAGTAGTTCTACACAATACCGCAAATGGTTAGACACCTTCACTACAGATCTAACAGTAGCAAGCTGGTAGATAGTTTAAATAAGATTCCTATTACTTTTTACTTAATAGCCAATTTATTTTTTGCTGTAACGAGACACATTATGTAAGCGTTCTTTCACTTGACAGTTGACTTTCCTCGTCGATAGGAGTCAATGATATGCTACCTAGGGCCTGGAGACTTATTCTGGCAAGACACGATTGATTAAACATTGATTAGAGAACACTATCTCTCTAAATAATATCTCACCTGTTCTTATTTCTATCTTACATCTGTCATTTGAAATCTTCCTTCTATTGTCCATTATATAAGTATAATACATATTTTTAGGTATTTATATATTATATAATATGTATGTTATAATATTGCTTATATGTATTAGTATGTAAGTATTTTATTATTGTACCTATACGTAGGTATATTCATCATAATTAATATTTTTTTGCATTTATATTCTTTCCCTATTCTTAATCCTCTCTAGTACACCTTCCCTTTCGTGTCTCTTTCTTACTCTTCATCCAATGGTTGTCTGTAAGAGATTGCCTTAGTTGCGATAAGACCGCCATTTGTACTATAAATCTTCTTTTTTTCTATATATTTATTTTTTCTTGGTGTGCAATAAAGCTTTTTATTATTATTATTATTATAACACGCTTGATGATTTCTGTTGAAGGCATAAAGGTAACGTGTGTAGTTGCCGGGTGTGTGTTTATGGGCAAACCGTCAATTGCAACGTTACTAACACCGATCAACCTTGTTCCGTATACTGAAAATCACGCCTTTATAGCATGGGAGTAGGCTGAGATGATTAAACGCCATGTGCATACCATACATTATTATTTAAGATTCTGCATTGCACTTATCTATTAGGGCATAAAATCTGACTTATTCTTGATGTCAGCCTTCTGAACACGTTCCCTGCAGTCGAGGTCGATGCGGAGGAATTATATGACACCTTACCTGTAAATTTGTAAATAGTTATTTGTTACTTTTTATTTTTACTTTTTTTTTTTTTTTTTTTTTTTTATTAGCCTGTACTGTCCCACTGCTGGGCAAAGGCCTCCCCAAAACGTTTCCACTCCTCTCTATCTCCTGCAGTTTCCCATCAGTTGTTCTTGTAGGCATCTAGGTCGTCCCGCCAGCGCCTTCTAGGTCTACCACGACGACGGTGTCCTTCTTGGGGCAACGATTGTGTGGTAATCCGTGCCCACCTCGCCGGATGCATACGTGACACATGTCCCGCCCAGTCCCACTTCAGCTTAGCATTTTTACTAACTTAGATATAATTAATTAATTTAATATTAATTAGAAATTTTATTTTCTCATAAATAATTGTTAAATAAAGTGTAATGCTTACATAAAAATAAAAATAAATGAACATTCTTGATACTACACCTAATATTTTTCAGAATATGAGCAGTATCCTATCTACATACAAGTTTTTCAAAAATTAGACAACGGGTCTAAATCGCGTAATTATTATAAAGGTAAATAAATACCTATGCTCGACGTTTCGAATGACTTGCATCATTCTTGGTCACGAGCCGTTTACCTTTAATATAATAATTACGTGATTTAGACCCATTGTCTAATTTTTGAAAAATGTTCTCAAATCGCGAAAGTTTAAAAACAGACAGAGATCGAGACTATTGTTGAACCAAGACAAACATTATTGTCTTGGTTCAACAATAGTACTCCCATTATATCATCATAGTACAGTGGGCCAACAAGTTAGGTATGCAGATAAGAACTTGAAAATAAGTCATAGTAAAGACTTACTACACCAGTTATGGATAAGTAACTAACATACGAGTATCTCAATACTGGATATTTTATTCTTCTTCTTTCTAGTCAATAGTCAACGTTTTTATACCACCTTGGCCCAGTAGGTGGCTACATTAATAGCATTCTCCGTGATTTCATTATTCATTCATTATATTACACTTATTAAATATGTAATTCGCACATGCAAATCTATTGCAGTCAGTTTTCACTATGGCATAGAATTTTATGGCCTGCATACCTTATTGCTTGGCCCACTGTACATTAATGAAAAGTTTTGAAATACGACAAAACGTAAAAAAGTCACTTTTTCAGTAAAACACGGCAAAAACGTATATATTTCAGTTACTAAATTTGCTATCATAACGGAAACAACAACCGTAGCGAATCAATGATAGTGAAACGTATGCAATCTGTACATTTTTAGAAAAAATACTCTAATCCTAGTAATTAACTGGTGGTAGAGCTCTTGTGAATGAGCTCGAGGGCGGCAGCACCACCGTCTCACTTTTAACCTGCCGCCAAATAGTAGTGCTTCCATTACTTTGTTCCGGTTTGGTGGTGAGATCAGGCCCTGAAATTACTGGCACATGAGGCATAACACCGTAGTCCTCAGCTGCAGCGACGCATCTATAATCTGCTTTTGTGGATTGTTGATGTCCATTGGCTGTACTCCACTTACCATCAGGTGGACTACACGTTCGTTCGCAGTGGGCGTAGTATAAAAAAAAGAAAAAAAAATGATAGGAATAAAGAAAGAAAATCGCTCGCTTAACAGACTTAAGAAACTAAAGCACGTGCCTCCAATATAAGTAATCAGGTGGACAAAAGACTGATGACAAATCAATTGCTTTAATGGAGTTTTTAGCCAATGAAAGAATATCAATAAATATTTAACTAAAATCGGATACAATTTAAAATCCGAATTCAGCAAAATGTTTGAAAACTTTAAGTGTCGTTAAAAAACTATGAATTTCAATTTATCGAATTACTTGCTGTCCTCGGTTTTATTCTGGAAAATACTGCTACGCGCCCAAGAGTTTTGCGTGGTGTTGAAATAGTATAATTAAAACATTCTTAAATTAGATTATGATATGAAAATAAGTATTGATTATGACGAGAGTACTAGAGATAACCCCATTGAAACAAACTTTTCACACATACATTAAACAATCACGCCTATATTCCCCAGACGGGTGTGCAGAGGTGTACAACTCCCACACTTCACCTGTTATGTTTTAGGTCCCATGGGATAGGGGGTGAGCCCATCGCCATCCACCGGACACAATTCTAACTCCGTGCTATTGAGAATTTCCTGAAAGAAAGTTCACAAATAAAACTTTGCCCGACCCGGGAATCGAACCCGAGACCTTGCGGTTAGAGGCGCATACGCTAACCACTAGACCTACGAGGCAGAGAATTTTTCAGTTATATTAAATTACTATCTACAATAGTCAGCAAAGTGAAATCCGGTATCCACAACACCTACCACAAAAGTATCTAAAATAGCGATCGTGGACTGAAAAAAAACAAACAATACTTTAGGTTAGTTTTACTCCGTTGTCAGCTATAAAACCGATGGCCGATGTTCCTCCAATAGCTGTGAAAGTTCACACAACAATTTGAGTTTTTAACACTGTGTTGCCACCGCGAGGCCCTCATTAAGTACCATGGATTCAGCTGTCGCTAATCATTTTATAGTTTTCACGAATTATCGGAAATAACTTTAGATAGCTGACGAAATTGTTGGGCCACACTGTTAAAATAAACTTACGTGAAATAAACATAATAATATATTAAATAAATATTGTTGGTTTAGCTCACGTCCACTGCCCCGTTGGCGTCTTCCCTTCTAACCGATTGCGGATTTGGAATTGTGTCCGGTGGATGGCGATGGGCTCACCCCCTATCCCATGGCACCTAAAACATAACAGGTGAAGTGTGGGTATTGTACACCTCTGCCACACCCGTCTGGGTAATATAGGCGTGATTGTTTAATGTATGTATGTGTAAAAAGTTTGTTTCAATGGGGTTATCTCTGGTACCTACTCTTGTCATAATCAATATTTATTTGCATTTCATAAGTCTCGTAGTCCACTGCTGGACATAGGCCTCTCTCAATGTGCGCCACAGTACCCGGTCCTGCGCCTTCCGCATCCAGTCCCCTCCAGCGACCTTCTTCAGGTCGTCAGTCCACCTGGCAGGGGGGCGTCCCACCTTACGGTTGCCGAGTCGGGGTGTCCATTCCAGGACTCGTTTGCTCCAACGGCTGTCGGTCCTTCGCACGGAGACATGGAGAGTGTCGGATATATCCCGTATCCACTTATACATACCTTCGTATACCTAAAATATTTTAAAACACTAATTATATTTTACTTTAGTTTTTGCTATTTTTAAGCATGCATTCAATGGGTGTCTGATCGTAATGTTCCAGCTATGTTGTTAAAGAGTAGGTATTGTGATAAAATGTTTGAGTATGTACGCTTACCGTCTTGCAATGAATCGGATGTGTGGCAAAATCCCTCGGATTTATGTTGCATTCGCTGTAGTTTTATAATGTGTTTATAAATAAACAAGCTGACCCGACAGACGTTGTCCTGTCTTAGCTATGCATACAGTATCTGTGACGATATTTGCAGCACGCATTCTGTCAAATTTAATATAGTGGTTAAGTATTTTTAAATTTTATAATTTTTCACGCTGATGGTTCTTGGCTGGGCGTCTTTTATTTCATAAGAACCATCTCCTGACTATAACAAACACAACATAAAAAGAATCAGCGAAATCGGTTCCGCCATTCATGTGTGATGTGGAGACCAAGCGAAATAGGGATTCATTTTTATATATATAGATCATAATATATAGATAGATAGATAATAAATAAATTTAAAAAATCTGGAATGCCCACAGTTTATAATTTCCAAGTCGTCCTTCAGTTCCTCGGCAGTCAAACTTTCTTGCGGTGTCCGGTCAGAGCGCGCGTGCGCCGACCACTTTTTGTGGACCGTTGGGTGCCGGCTCCGAGATATTGAAATAATTGCTTTTTCTACGCGGCGTGCAAATGACATTCGAGATGGAGGTCGTTTTTTTACGGAAAATTGTCTGTTGAAATGTTTGGATTGGTGATAAAATGATAACACGTGGGCTTTTGGATCTTCTAGATCTGTCTATGCTTTTATTAAGATGTTCTCTATTCATTAAAGGTATTCATAAATGTTATGTAATTAAATCTAACAATCAAGTTTGTAAACTACGAAAAAGTGTTAACTGTTTATACGTTAAAATAATATTACTTAAATAAAACCTCCATCGTCTGATCATGTGTCTCGCAACCGACGCCATAACAATTTTAAACTTTGCTTACATCCAGCCAAGACTACATTGGTGCATAAAAGTATAGTATGTATGAGTCCAAAGATTCACAACAAAATACCTGAGCAAATTAAGCATCTCAATACACAATTGTTTAGGGTTAATATTAAGAGAATGCTAATTGATAAAGGATATTATAACATTTAAAGGATGACTTTAACGATAAATTTTAAATGTTATGCATGTACTTTTATATTTTTATCTAATATTTCAATATGTTAAAATGTATACACCCTAAAGGGTAAAACATAGTGAAAACTCTTTTTATTGTAAACAACATTCAATGTACCTGTGTTTCTATAAATAAATATTTCTGATTTCTGTTTTCAGAAAAACCGAATAGATGCCCGACTTTTTATTTTTTTAGTTATCGTAGCTACTCATCTGTTCTATAAGCAATTGTCTTGCTTAATTGCGTAGGTTTTAACTTTACAGTCATTAAATCAGAACCCAGTCAAGGGTTCAAATGCCCCGATTCCACCAAACTCCTTGATCTACGATTATATTAAACCCATATTTGCATCTCTCTCTTATTCAATGATTGAACAGGACTGAGAAAGTGAAAGCTATAGTTTATCGTTGAACTTTAACAGGTTTTGGTAAAATAAGGACATCGTTTGCGTCTAGGTAAGGGTTGGGTGCTAGAACTTCTAGAGCTACATGTCTTATAATACATTAGCTTTCGGCCGCGACTTCGTCGGCTTGAGCGGCGTTTAACCTTACTGCTCCGCTCCTGTGGAGTTTAGCGTAATCTGTAATATCTAAAGTTAACTATCAAACACAAAAATAATTATCAAAATTCGACCAGTAGTAGTTCTTGAGATTATAGCACTATCAAACAAACAAACTTTCTGCCGCGATTTCGTCCGCGTGGTAGGTACATCAATGAAAAGTAGCCTATGTTACGCGCCTTGTAGTCAGTTACCTGCAAACATATTTTTTTTAACTCGGTCTTGCCGTTTAGAAGGTAGGCTGATACAAACAGACAGACAAAAACAAAAGGGAAAACTGTATTTAAGGCATAGGTATCGTGCAAACTACTCTGGTATAGTAGTTATTTTTTTTTTTGTTGTTTTTAATTTAAAAATTATCGTTTACGTTTAAGTATTTTTAAGCAATACAGCATTTATACAAATTACAACACTATTAACAGTTAAACAGCATTTATAAACACAATAGATTCGAAAAACTTTAGCTGTATCCTCAATAAGAGAAAAAACGTTGTCCTCAGGCCAAAGTTCCAGTCCGACGATCAAAGTAGTTTTATGAAACAACAAATAAATACCAATATTATCGCTTCCGCAGATCAATTATATTTTTTATTGGATGAAAAACAGTTTTACTCACAAGGTTTACTGGCCGATTTGACACGTAACGATAATAGTTAGTCCAAAACCGCAATAGTTCTTTGACTAAGTTTGCAAATGCGTTTTCTGCAATTTTCGGTATTACGATTGAATACTGGTTTTGGTGAATGAATTGTATTGTTATTGTTTGTTGTTTCTTTAACTGCCTCGATGGTCTAGTGTTTAGCGTATGCGTCTCTCACTGCAAGGTCTTAGGTTTGATTCCCGCGTCGGGTAAAGTGTTATTTGTGAAGTTTCCGTCAGGAAATTTACAATAGGAGTGGTATTGTGCCCGGTGGATGGCGATAGGTTCACCCCCTATCCCATGGGACCTAAACATAACAGGTTTTAGTGCCGTTGAACATTTTGAAGGAAAATAATTGAATATTCACGACAAAAATTTACAATATTAGAACCCATACTGTGTACCAAAATCGGCGAGACAAAAATCTAGCCCTAAAATGTTATTCACAAATAATTCAATTTGTGAATTGATTGAGTATAGGTAGAATATCGGTTAGATTGATTGACCTAGTAGTGCCTTCAATAATGCGCATCATCTTGTATAATATAAAGTCAGTAAGTAAGTATCGAAGCCCTACATTTGTATTATTTTAGTACATCAGTGCACGCAGTACAACCCTGTTTTTGTTAAGTGGCAAACATTTGTGAGTGTCACTCGAGTGACAATGCATCGACAACATCGAGTGGTCCAGTCCGACTCGATTCCACTACCATTTGCTCTCAAAATCACCCTCTAACAAAAAAAATCGAATTGAAAATCGAGCTGTGATCGTTTCATATGCAACGTAATCTTTGTAATATAACTTATTTTCGCATGAATAATCCGATGGCGATTGCGTGTTTGTTAATATCGAAACATTACTTCGGCACCTCTTTACCGTGATTGAAGTGTCAGTCGTGCAAATTGGAAACTTATTGACAAATAAGTACACTACACTATGAGGAAAAAGTGATCGGAAACTGAGGAACAAGATGCTGGGACTGCAAGTTGTGGACGTAAAAACTTCGTTATGCAAAGTTTTTAGTAGTGATGTAACGAATACCACTTTTACGAATGCGAATATTTAGATCTAAGTTTCAGTAAGTACGACAACTAAGGAAGATGAATAGTTGGAAATTTATAATATATAACTAAGACAAAGACTTTTCACTCAAAAGTTAATGACCACTTTCCTATGGACAAAAAGCAATGCAGTTTTATGCAACACGAGTATTTGCGTCATCCACTGACCTAAAAGAACTATGTAATTAAAAGTTCGGTCCATTGTACCAAAGTATTTTTATACTAGTACTATTTTACTATTACGAATACTCGTATTCGTATTGATTGAATCACTAGTTATTTCATACTTACCAATCGTGAATTGCATTTCTACGTACACTAGTGCTGTAACAGATGTGATTATCTGCTTATCGTTATTTGCTTTCTCCTTAACTTAGGAAGTTTTAATAGAAATAAAATACTGTTATTTACATTATATTGAGTAGTTGCAACCTGTATTAAATTAGTTAGATTTACAGATCTAGTGCAACTTTTGACGGCTGAATGATTGATTGATGGCTAGATTGAAGAAATATATTTGCAAATACTAAATAGAGCATAATCCATTAATAATGTAGTTTCTATCTTATGAAGCTATATAGTTCATCAAGAGGTTTATGTTCTTTTATTAAAAAAACTTGCGCTTGTAACATTATTCAAATTAGGAAATACGGGTGTTCAAAATGCAAGTAAGATGCGACTCAGGCGCGACGTGTCGCACTCTCTTGAAAATGCTTAAAATATAGATGAAACCGCGATCGACTAAATAGACCAACATTACGTGACCCGTATTTCATAATTTGAATGTGGTTTATGTACAATTACGTTACAAGTCTTAACATTGTCGATAAAACACTATATGTAAGTTAACTTTTCTTGGGCACCTCCAAAGATAGAAAGATAGTTAAGTAGATAGTTCCAAATTCAGGTCATTCTTTCTTATTTATTTGTAATCAGTTGTTGAAATCTTTAAGCCAATTTAAGGACGTAAAAGCTTACAATCTAGCTATTCGCTTGATATCTTCAGATCTGGAACTCAATCAGAAAGTTAGCCATAAGAATAAAATAGAAAAAGTACCAAACAAATTAAAAGACAACTGACAAAAAGTGCACCTGACGCGCGCTGCTGGTACTTGCCATGACTTGGGCTTTTAGTAAACTTTGTGACAAGAAAAACACGTTTTTTATGAGTAAGGACCTTAGGCGTGACGCGTTGCTCCCGTATACTTAGTGAGGCGATTAAATTATATTGTGATCGCACCTTTGGTTGGTGCTACCGCTAGATGATCGATTAGACCACCGATAATTCAGTCCTAACCCTCGATATTGGAGGGATGCGGTGGAGGGTTTTTACTTTGCCCCCCGCACCCCTTCAGTGTCGCAGTTGAAGACAGAGTAAAATACTATTTTGCCTGTGAAATGTGTTGTTTATCATAGATTGTTACTTTCAAGTTTCAAAAGAATTTTAATTGCATTAATAATGCAAGAGAAGTGATTGTGTAACACTCATGAATTGACATCTCTTGTATTGAGGACTCAGAGTGATTAACTAAAACGCTTCCGAAGATCTCGTAAGAGAAAATGTGGCTTTGATTTAAATTTAATTAGATTTTAATTTCAATTTATTTAGTGTATACAAGTGAAATGCAAGTATTAAACTACTAGCTTCACCTGCGACTTCGTCCGCGTAGAATTCGATTAAATGTACTTGCATTGCTAACTGTAACTTTTTAACGGCTGAAACTTTTTATTTTTGGAGCATCAAACAATATTTTTTTATCTATTATCAAATATTTAAGGAAGTATAGATACAGTGAGGTCTAAAGTCTAGTCCATTTTCTACTTGTCTTCGGGGTATTTAACCGAGTTCAAAAAAAGGAGGCGGTCTCAATTCGATTGTATTTTGTTTAAGCCCGTCATTAGTTAATCTTTTATAACAATCGGAGTTATAAATGCCCTTTTACCATTAAACCTCGATTAATTGCCTGCGACGCTGAGATCTCGGGTTCGATTCCCGCTTAAGTCAAATCTTTGTGTGCATGAACATGGGTTTGTCTTAGTCTGGTTGTATTTACGTATAATAAGTTATGTATTTACAAAAGAAAAATATATATTTATTAGTATCAGTTATTCTAATACCCATAGTACAAGCTCTGCTAAGTTAGGGACTAGATGGCGTTGTGTGTAAGTTGTGAGATATTTATTTATTTAATTTACAGAAATAGGTGGTAGGGCCACTGGTACCCGGCCGGATTGCAAGTATGTCGCCCGCCAATCACCGATGAGAGCCGTCCACCTAAGTTATATGCTTTAGAAAGTACGGTCTGACCGATGACATTGTCAGACTATAGGTATATTTATATTTGCGTTCTACATTTACTGCATCTATTTGATGTGCTAAATCTTTGTCACCTGTACTAATATTGTAAATAATGAACGGAATATTAAAAAGTGTAAAATAGCGAAGAATCAAGATTGATTTCACGGATAAATTGTTGAACCAATTAGTAAAGAATTAAGTTGCATATTTTCGATCGACTGCACCGGAAAATCACAAGTTAAAAGTAAGCATAATTATTAGAATTATGTTTTTATTATGTTTTTTTTTATTGCAGAACCAAAGCTCGCCTTCTTGTTGTTTCCTTTTTTTATTTCTTGATGCTTCTGCGATTCAAATACACTTGTAGCATATACGATAAACAGAACTGATCATAATAAAAAATATTATAGCTTGGCAAATAAGAGTAGGAAATAATGGTGAAAATTACAAATCAATCATATAGCCCAACTCATTAACCGACTTCAAAAAAAGTTCTCAATTCGTTTGTATTTTTTTTCCCAAGTTTACTCAAAGACGCCTGGACTGATTTAAGAAATTCTTTGTTTTGTCGAAAGAATATGCTTGTCATGTAGCTACTCGCTCGCCGTTTTTATCAGGTCACGATCTGCTGATTTGATCCTAGAGAAATCGAGGACAACCTTCCAAGGCTTCTATATTGTTTTTCGTATATTACCTAAAGCTACTCGGATATTTACATCTAACAGTCAGCATTTCATGTCGCTGAGTTGGTACTAGAAGATACAACTCCTGAACGCTTTGGAGTACGGGGACAATTCTTTGAATATAGGCAACTTAAGACTGTTTACTGTATCCTTTCAAGTTATACACAGATGAGGCGAGACACAGACTTTTTAGTGCATTTTTAGTTATTGAAATCGGTTAATACTTTGTTTTTTTTTATAAATCTTGTAGTGGCTTTTTGTTTAGATAAATATGAACGTAACAACTTTGACAATGTTGTCAGCAAACACAAATAGTTTCAGTTTCTAGACTATTTTGCTAACCTGTAGTAACCTAACACAACAACGAACAAACCAAACCTAAACTATTTTTCGAATGAAGTATACAAACCAAAAAAAAAGAAAATAATCACTAGTACATTTTCTCGTATGTTTGTTTGATTGCCATTGGCAGTAGTGGCACAGTCATGCAGTAGACACAATAAAGTCCTCCACAAGTAACGTCACCCACGGAACAGAGAACGGCACACGTCGAACTGTGATGTATGATAAATGTTACTTGTAGATATCGAAGTACAACGATCTAATGATACTGGAAGGGACTTAGGCCCAATTACTCTAGTTTTTAATTAAGTTTCGGAAAGTTGAGTGCTGGTGAATTCTATTTATTTCTAACATTTGACATTGCATCTGTCAAAAAAGTGCCAAATAGGAAATTGATTTATCCGGAACTGGTGAAACGGCTCTTAATAGACTATTCTTATAACTATAAAATATCACCTTAAAATAATAAATTGCAAAAAATATACGATTCGTTGGCAAATTAAAATAATTTTTTATATTGTATTTCAAATTTTATAACTTGGCTATATAAATTTTATTGTAAATTAATTATTTCGAAAACCTACGAACGAGTACACCCACCTGAAAGACGAAAAGCCCGTGGCAACAACAATAGTTACCTATTGTTGTTTCATCGTTATGTTTTGTTTGTCTCAATTCTCATCAAGTTCCATTTTCAAATCCTTGACATTCAAATCTCGAACCGTAAGGCTCTATTCAAACCAATCCAATTAAACCGTATCCAGTATATCTAGGTCTGCGCGGTGCCAATCAGCCGCGTGCCCAATGCAGGTCGGTGCCAGCGAGGTTAGCTTGCCGATTCCTTAATTGCCGTGACGTTTTGGTGTCAAATACCACAGCCCGCTTACTGCTTAAATAGGCTTTAGTAGCAATACACGTGAAATAGCACCGTTGCCTCATCATTCGATATTTGACAGGGAAGGCCATACGAGGAAATTGGTAAATGACGACGACTCATTAGATTTTCAAAGTTTGCTTGAAAATTTGATTGACATGACTTGACGGACTTTTTTGTTCGATTGAAACCAAAATTTTATTGATAAAAATATTTAGTTTTTAAGATTTTTAGTTTTTATGTCTTACTCAGATATTTAAAATTTTTAGGTTAAGGATTCGCCTAATCAAATATTTAAAAGTTGAGAGTACGAATGTAAATTTACGAGGCACAAAAACACCAAAATATCGCACCTAAGGCAAGATTAAAAACGAATTGTACGGCTAATAAATAACAGATATTGTTAACATATTTTGATATGCTGTCAGTTCGGTCTTTACTATATCAATGTGATAGAAAAAAGGCTGTAGGTATCAATAGGATTCTTGGTCAACCTTGAATTTGCGTCACACAACTGGTATAATTCTGCATTTATTTACTTAACCGCAAGTTATCATGAAGCATTGACCTTTATTTGTGCAACCTTAACAAGCTACTATTTCATAACATTAACAAGACGCAGCACGATCATATTTTAAATGAACCGAGACGTTAACGGGTTGCCCGAATAAATAACGTCAAATCTATAAAAAGTGTTTCAAAATAAAATTATTTTGGGCACATTCACACATTAGGGACGCCACTCGCCATCCTCCCGGTAATTATTTAAAAAGTTTCGCTCTGACACTGGCTGCTGCTTCTTCAGGTTCCTTTTTTTCTTTTTCTTTTTAATTTTATTTTTTAAATTTGGAGTGTCGTGAGCGTTAAGTACTATTTATGCGGTCCCCAGCCGCGCGGAGGTGGTTTGGGCGCGAAATCAACTCGAATGCCACCAGTGACATGGGTTAACTTATATTTTTCAATTTTCTGTATCTTCCCCTAAAATAAAGGTAATGTATGTAAATTGCATGTGTTTGATTTAAGAGAACTTAGTTGTTTATGCTGCTGTATTTGCTTGAGTCGAAAATAAATTATTTAAATGGGTGTTTAATAAAAAATAAACAATGCATGTATGTATGTATAACCAGCGAATAAAATTAAGTTACGCAAAAATCAAAAGTTACTACTGGATATAATTTATTTGCCAAGTTCAAAAATAATTAAAAGCTGGTTATGCAGTATTTCTGGGGACCGCAGTATAAATTTTGCGCGGACAGTTGGGAGCGGATCGCCAAAGCTAATTCTGTTGTGATTAATGCTCCTTGCACATTTCCACCGTCTAGCGCATAAAAACGTTCTTCCAAAACCAAAAACCGTACAAAATTAGATCTTAAAATCATAACAATAAGGTACAGGATGTTAAAATATGTACGAAAAATAATATTTGTTCTATATGAGTGCTTAAAAGTAACTCGCTACTGGCCGTTCGCGTTTCTCACGCAACTACAACGATTAAATAAGGGAACGTGTTGTAATATTAAAAACACTTGTAACCATTAATATAAAACCCATTTCGTACAATAATTGTGTCGCTTGTACTTAATTCAAAAATACGGCTTTAATTCTCTATGTTATAAATATGTCTTAAGTTATTTATAAGCTTCCCTGTAGTTCCATTACAAGATCAACCACCGATATTTATTTGCCAATAATAGTAATAATTCACACCGGCATGGGTCTCTTCTTATAAGAAAAAGGGGTAAGTACATAGTAGTACATTCTCATAGTTCACCAAGTGGGAGTCGATGGATTTCACATACCTTAGAAAAATAATTCGACCTCTAAGAACACTACAAAAAAAACTCAAGAAACTGAAAGGGAATTAAGAGTTTGAAGCGTAGTCTTTTAGTTAATTCATGATTATCGTTGTTATAGCAGTTTCGGTCCTAAAATTCTACCAAAAACAATTACTTTTACACTTTTTAAATACTAAATACCTGATCCATTATCAGTTGAACCCAACAAATAAGAGCTACTTTCGACAAATCCAAGTTATATTGGTTACCAACAGCAACAACTTGGCAAATATTAACAGCTACTAACTTAGTGTTCTAGGTCTCAATCTAACTTTAAACATATTGGAGATTGAAGTCCGAGAGCATGAAGTTCTAAATCAAATTGGTATACGAGCAGATTAAGGCTGGTCTTATGGATATCAAGATTATTTTCATACTTCATCATAGATCACTCTAAAATATTAATTTAACGAAGGTTTTAATAGATATTTTTATTATTAACTAGCGTCCTGCCTCCGCTTCACTTCGATCATCATGTCCTTGTTACTAAAATATGCATGTATTATACATATCAACCTTCCTCATGAATTATCATCATCGATCTTTCTTACTCTTTCCATTGGTGAAAACCGCCTAATTTTTTTTAATAGTATAAATTAACCACATAAACAGACATACGGATCGACTTCATTTTAAACTAAGTAAAACAAGAAGATTTGTCCCGAAACTGCTACTTATCCAAAAATAATATGTCTTAAAGGTTGATTAGTATTTAATTCAAACGTAAATTTTAACCAGTCTCCGTCACCCTGTGCACTAGAACTAGAACTGGAAAAAGCGGCAAAAAAAAAAAAAATGTTCAACTAAATCAAGATTGGCTTCTAAATCAAGCCACTTTGCACCTCGCTCGATTAACATAAAGAAATACGTAAGCAATAATTTCCACTGTTCGTACAAATTAGGGGCAGCCCGATGGTGCGATAGGAACCAAATAGAGGGGTTATGTAATGAAATTATTAACGTTCTCCGTTGTTTTATTAATGAATGACAAATTAGTTTGTAAGAATTCGTGTGTTTGTGAACTGTGACCGAATCGGACACGAAAGAAAGGGGTAAGGTAGAAAGGAAGATTGTTGCATTTGAACTTTGAATTTTATTTGGAAATTAAAGGTAGGCAGTAAGGAAGTAGTTAATGATGTTTGTATAGTTAGGTATTTCTTTCATTAGTTTTCTTATGTTTAGATTGTAAGTAGTGTTAATCCATCAATATATGTTTAATTAAAGTACAATAAGTTAATTAATATTGGTAAAATAGATATTATTTTAACCCGTAAATTGTTTAAATATGTGATTAATACGTCGTCGTTGCAGTAGTACATTGCACGCAATACTAATACTTACTAAATTGAGATCAAAAAGTAGCAAAATATAAGCAGATACGTACTCTTGCAATATTCTAGAATATGGCGTCATATATACGAGTATAATAGCTGAATATTCTATTGTACCAATATAATCTGTTAGTTAAAGAATCAAATACTTTACAAAATGTAGTGAAATTATCAAAGTTCATTGCAACTCACGTAAAATACAAAATCGACGAGGTGACCAAACAAGATTTATTTACCTTATTTGTACGATACAATAATAAAATAACAGTTTTTTTTAATGCGTCGAGTCAGCGACTGCGTATGAAATCCACTTTTTATGCTTCTTTTTAATGTCAATATAATTAAAGAAGACTTTTTTTAATTTTCTTGCAGAGATCTTCTCAATTTTTTGTTATTTATTTTGCAGCTCATTAATTAATATGGTGTTAAGTACATAAAAAAAACACGTATTAAGTAATTACATTGTTCAAACTGTTCAAAGTCATCTTTATCTGAGAGGTTATAATGATAAATTTAAGCAATAGTAGCATAATATTAAATTTGTAAAAAAACATACAATTTTACATTGTGGTATCTAGTCCTCAACCTTCTTAGCCGTATAATCACAACACAAAACTCTATGGTTATTTTATAAATTATTTTTTTTTACCGTTACAAATAAAGCTATTTGTACTCTGATTACACTTTAAACGTTCACTAAAATATTTATCTATAACCCAGTGATTACCACAGATAAAATATTCAAGCCCTATGATACGATTCGAGAAGTAATTATTACGTAATCGATCATTCTATATCGATATCGTCCACATTTATCTACATAATCGAATAGAGAATATTTATCATGAAAATGCTTCCGATTCGAAAAAGTTGGGCATAAATTACTTAAAATCAAAAGGGATATTAGTCCTTAATGTTGTATTCGCATGACAGAGGCGACTTGATTTTATTATTTGTGGTTAGTCCCCTCTTGGTGATGGTGCACGTTTAACTGCGTACGTCAACACGAGATGGTTACGATAATCGTTTCGGTAATTATTGGGAACAAATTACTGTTCCATTTGAGGCTAGTTTGGCCCAATTCTCACGATGTGTTTTGATTTTTCTTTGGTTAGTTTTTTTTGATGGATTGATTTAATTAGCCCTTAAAGTTTTTTTAATATAGTTTATTTTAGTTAAGGTTATTTGAGATTACAAAAACACAAACAAACAGGAAACAATTATTCTACAATCCTTAAAATGAATGACTTTAAAACTGAAGTCACTATGTACTTACAAACCTAATCAAAGCGGCCACGGTGCAATGGATGAAGCATCGGTTTTACGATCGAGGGATCGTGGGTTCGAATCCTGGCCTGTACACCACGGACGTGAACTTCCATCTAACACAAGCAATAAGGTTTAGCTGAAGGGGGTTAACAAGAATACTAGCAATTTGTATCTGCAAATTAATAGTAATATTTAAAAAAACTAACTAAACTAACTAACAAAAATATATATTAAAAGTAAGTACAGATATATTTTTTTACAATCACCAGTTGGACTTAAGCATTATTATAAATACCTAATAAATAAATAAATAAATATTTTACAACTCACATACAACGCCATCGAGTCCCAAACTAAGCAGAGCTTGTACTATGGGTACTAGAATAACTGATACTAATACATATATACTTTTCTTTTGTAAATACATAGGTACTTATTTTACATAGAAATTGTTCATGCACACAAAGATTTGTCTTAAGTGGGAATCGAACCCACGACTTTGGCGTCGCAGGCAGGTACACTACCCACTCCACCGGTCGTATAATAGAAACTAGTACTCAAGTCCAAAGATTATATTAATCTTACTTTACCTTTAATTTATTTTAAATCTCTTCACAGCTTATACTTTTAACTTTAAGTACAATAATCCTTTCGAAATGATTAACCAAGCTAAGATGGACACAAAATTGGCACGTGGGTGGTGAAGGATTAACAAGAGGATATCCAGCTGCGTCCACTCGAGGTATAGTTTTTTTTTTATTGTTTACTGGTGAACGGTCTCTAGAGGCTAGATACTTCATACTCTTAAAATTTGATATATTTACATACATACATAGCATCACCAAGAAGGGTGTGGCAAAGGTGTACAAATCCCACATTTCACCTGTTATGTTTAGGTCCCATGGGATAGGGGGTGAGCCTGTCGCCTTCCATCGGGCACAATTCCAACTCCGTGCTGCTATTGTGAACTTTCTGACGGAAAAATCACAAATAACAGTTTGGCCCATTTATTTCTTGGCCTTTAATTCTAAAAAATAACGAGCTTTTAAAAATATTTTATGACGAGAAGCCGTATAGAAGAAGAAGAAGAAGTGTGAGTGAAGTTATATAAATCTATTTAGTTATTCATAAATTCCTTTTTTTTTTTTTTTTTTTTTTCGCGGGGAAATGCTTTTACGCATACCACCCCACCCGTGGGGGGACGGGCAGAGTGGCTATGTGGGACTCCCGTGCCTACGATGTTAAACGGCACAGAATACCCACTAAAACCCCGCGGTGTGCCCTCGTCGCCGAAAGATGGTGGTCGGCGAGCCCCGGATCGATATTATATCCACAGGGCTCGCCGCGGCGACCGTGCCCAGTTCGACCTCTGACCGGGCACCCGACTCTACTCAGTCCTACTCTCGTAGCGACGCCCCGGGCACACCCAGGGCGTCACTCCGTCGCGGAAGGCATCAGCGGGCGGCGGAAAACCCCCTCCACCGCCCGCGGCCTCGCTTAGGGCGGCATTAGGCTCGCGGCGTACGCGCGCCTTCGCCGCCCAGCTCGCCGGCGGCGGAGCGGATCAGCCAGGAGTGAGTCCTCCCTGATCCGCTCCGCCGCCTCCTTCTGCGAGATGACGTCCTCACAGAAGGATGCGACCGCATCCCACGACCTCGCGCTGCTCATTGCCGCGATCACAGCCGGCAGCGAGAGGTCGTTCCCAATGACCGCGGTGAGATCCCGGCGCTGCACCTCCCAAGCAGGACACTGCTCGAGAGTGTGCTGCGCCGAGTCCTCACCGCAGTCGCAGTGGTGGCACATGGGGCTCGCCTCCCTCTTCAGCCTGTGCAGGTACTTCCCGAAGCAACCATGCCCGGTCAGCACCTGCACCAGCCTGAAGGAGAGAGTCCCATGCTGCCGCCCTGCCCACTCCTCAAGAATCGGCCGGAGCGCCTCCACGGTGCGAAAACCAGCCCGTGGAGCCCCCAGCCGATTCCCCCACCGGACCATCAGCGTCCGGTGGGCCTCCTCCCGCCAAGCTCGCAGCTGCTCGGGCATGGGGACAGAACCCTCGGCTCGAGCAGCCGCGCCTCGCTTGTACACTTCGGCGAGCACTTCCGCATCCAAATCCCACGGGGGTGTTCCGGCCAACGCACACGCTGCGTCGGTCGACACCGTGCGGTATCCACGAATGGCCCTGACCGCCAGGACGCGCTGCGGTCTCCATAGCCGCGCCCTGTTCCCGGCGGACAAGGCCTCCGCCCACACGGGTGCGCCGTACAGTGCCATTGACCGTACCACCCCCGCGTAAAGCCGTCGGCTGGCGACGCTGGCGCCGCCCACGTTCGGCAAAAGCCGACCGAGAGCGGCAGCCACGCCTTCCAGCTTGGGCACCAAAATGCGGAAGTGCTCGTCGAAGCTCCACCGCCTGTCTATCACTAGGCCCAGGTATTTAATCTGGGCCTCGATCCGTACGAGGACCGAGCCGACGGTAATCGAGGCGCCAGCAGGTGGCCCGCGACGAGGCCCGTGAAAAACCACGGCCTCAGTCTTGGCAGGGGCCACCCTAAGCCCCAGCGCCCCGATGCGCCCGACCACTTGGGACACACCCACTGTGGCCAGGCGCGCCGCCTCCTCGAAGTTTCGCCCCCGGGCCGTGACGAGCGTGTCATCCGCATAGCAGATGACGTCTAGGCCCGGGGGGTATTCATAAATTCCTAGGCCTACCTTCAATACCTATTTCTTAAATTGAAAAATGAATGCAACACACATTATGATTTAACTAAACATTTTCTCAATACCGCTTCCTTGGCAAAATAATATATAGTTTTCTTTCCTATTATCTATTTATATTTGTATACCTCCTAAACATAAGAAATTACACTTAACCCTAAGAAATAACTCCCTGCAAAACATCAACATCATACTGCAAATACTAAATAACAAATAAATCAAGCACTCTCTCACTAACTGTACAAAACCCAATAGTCCCAATACTATGTATTTTAATAATACGTCGTGCCCATTGATTGACGTACAGTCTCGAACACAACTGGTAATATAATTACAATGTCTAGCTGGAATTTTAACTGGCAATCGCAGGGGGCGGGTATGGCGGGCTTACACATAGTTACAAGACAGTTGAGTGTTGAGGATTTGAGATGCTATTTTAATTATCAGTTAGTTTTAAGTTTAGAGCTATAACTTCATACATGTTCGATTGTACTGATGTGTGATTTTCTCAATAGAAGATTTAACTTGGTAGCGTATACCGTTAGCCTTCTGTCTTCGAATATAATATAATAAGTCTATTGCCTTTATTGTATTGTGATTCCGCCTACCCATTTTTCGGTAGCTGCTGAACAATGGATATGGGCATACACGGCTACTGATCAACCTATACATTTCCAGTATAGGATGGTTTCGCGTGGTATGGGCTTCCGAGACTAGCGTATTTACCAAAATTGATCAGGTATGTATATTTTTTTTTTGTCATATTAAAGTTAATTTTAGCTTTGCTAAGCATTTATTATTGAATATTATGGTTGAAAAATTATAATTCCAGTGAGACTCAAACTCGCACTTCTGGGTTCTATGTAACAAGTGCCTTATCCACTTTGGTCATGGAATCGAGTCCCAGTGATCTCGAATATTTCAACCTATTGCCAACATGAATATTGGGCCGCGCCTTACTGGCTCAGCGTCATCTATTAACAAATTGTGAAGACAGTTCGTTGGGTAAGTAGAACCCAGACTGGAATCATATTTTTAACCGTAATATTGAATGTATAGTTTATCCAAAATCTAATTTTCCTTATTAAAATTAAAATCGCGTTTTAAAGAAGCTGAACAGCAAATTGTCATTAAACTTTCACACCGTATAAACTCCACTAAAAGTAAGCCCGGTAATGTCAATAACTCGACCACCTCCTGCTTTCAAACTAACCTAAAATAACTCGATCTGTGTGCCATTCACAAATCCATAATTATTCACATTCATTCATAGATAACGGTACAAAATATATACGAAAATCACGCTAATTTAAACACGAATTGAAAATAAATCGTCCAAAATTATTTGGAATCAAATTTAACAAAATTAAACGCTTTCACTTTTGTCATAGAGTTGATTTTTGCGTAAGTGGGTATTGCAATTTTTTAACAAAGAATATATGAAATGACTACCTGGGAAACCTTCCTAGAAAGCAGTAATGACAAACTTTGGTAATCCTCTTCTGTGGAATATGCGATCTGCAAAGATAACTACTCCTAGGGATGTCCAAATTAATATGATACTTTACTATCTTTACATCTAACTATTGTAATGTGGTTAGGTGAGCATGCTGATTGTATCAAAATTTTCATATGAGAATAAAATTTGCGATTGGTGATATCGCACTAGATATTTTGCTTTAGCTTTCTGTTTCTCCTACCAGTTCAAAATAATTTATTGTTTTAAAAGATCCCATTTTAATTCATGCCTATCATAATGTCAATAGAATTTAGAACAAAAAAAAGACAATGCAGATTAAAATTATAATAACAGAAGTATCGAGGAAAGCAATATTTTAATGGAATTTATTATATTTTTTTAGAAACTACGGTAATAAGGAGCAGTAAAAACGGCTTTATTCAAGGAGAAACCTGGCCTCACAAAGCATCTGCCAGCCCTAGCACACCTGAATCGCTTTACACTACCGCCAAACGATTACCAATTTCATCTCGTTCGGCCGCGGCGTCACAAAGTCTGCCGAAAACTGAACGCCGAAAGCCGAAACTGCCCCACGCTCCGGAAAGGATTATATTCCACGTTTTTTGCAGATTATGCCCGAGGGTGTATGTTTACCTGCTCAATTATTATGCGAAAATTTGCTGTGTACTTAAAATTGCTTGTCTTTATAGACACCGACTTTTTACCCGACTGCGTCAAAAGGAGGGTTATTTAAAAACACGGTCAGGGTCAACCCTAGCGAAGATAACGATGCCAAGAGAATTACTCGGTGCAACTTTAGAATTTTCGGCATTTTCACAAACCAACTACATATTATAGTTTTATTCGAACTTGAATAAAACTATAATATGTAGTTGGTTTCAATTTTATAATTCCTAGAAAGAAAATATTTCATTTTAGCACGACACATCTTTTTTTCTGCATTTTTTAAACTTCTTTAAAATGTAGATTTAATGCCGAGGGCATTTCTATCAGTGAATCGTGAACATAAGGTAAGAGCATAAAATAAATAGGTCAAAGAAGAACTCTTCAATGTTATTATTGAATGAAAACAATCAATGTGTATTTAAAGCAAGAGTAATTAGGTAAACGTGCTCTATCGTAGACCGCATCATCACTTACCATCAGATGAGATCGTGGTCAAACGCTTGCCTATCCACCATAAAATAAAATTAAATAAAAAATATGTTTTTCTAAGGTCCTTTCGCTATTCTGACCATTTACTTTATTACCATCAAATGCTGGCACTGTACAGAGTAGACGCGACATATCGACATTTATTAAAACAACAAATTCTATTCATATATGTTTTTAAACGTTCGCGATTTGAGAACATTTTGCAAAAATTAGACAGCGGGTCTAAATCGCGTAATTATTATAAAGGTAAATAAATACCTATGCTCGACGTTTTAGTCGGCTCGTGACCAAGAATGATGCAAGTCATTCGAAACGTCGAGCAAAGGTATTTATTTACCTTTATAATTATTACGCAATTTAAAGCCGTTGTCTAATTTTTGATAAAATTCTATTCATGGTTAGTATTTATTTCCACTGGTTAATTTTTTATATGAATGAAACATCCACCCTCTACGCCGAAACATCCTTGTAAATAGCAATCTATAAAATGTCTCGATACTAAATAAAAGTATGAATTGATTCACATACACTATAGGTTTTAATATAAAAGGCCATAACAACAAATCGCAAAACAATAAAACTGGAAACAGATTCATTTTCATTATACAATAAAAGGCAAGATCAATAACGGATTTACAAATTATGTAATATAAACAAGAAGTCATACAAAGAACAAATCAATTATGCCGAAGTCTTTCAAAGTCTCTATAGACCATTCAAGAAACAGTTTTAAATAACAATAATGTTGGCAGATAGAAATAATAATAATGGTTGAAATCGGCTTGCGGTTGGCAACATGTATTGACTCAAGTGTGCTTGGAATGAAATCATAATAATATAAATATTGTGCCGGTATATAGACTTGTTATGTTGAACTTAGTGCGTTCAGCAATACGCCAATAACTGCGTAATAGCTATTTTGATATTATTTATGCTACAATTTAACGAATTAAAATATGATTTGTTATTTTTATTTTATTTATCGCTTTAATTTAACCGAAATACTTAAAACATAAGAATTTGCCCAGAATGCGAGCATTCGCATGTAATGTAACGTTACAGATTCGATTTTAAGTTACAAACTCCTTGCCTGACTGACTAGCATTAACCTGTAATGTTTTTTTTTAATAAATAAATAAAATTGTATTGGTTGTCTTTATGCCTTGATTCTCCTCTCTCCCACACTACTGGTGTAATATTCGGATCTGTGACTGTACATTACAAACGAATGCTCAACATCTTTGGGAACATTTACACTATTACCCACCCATCTACGTGATCTCATACATAAAATCACGCCTATATTACTCAGAAGGGTGTTGCAGCGGTGAATAACACTTACACTTCACCCGTTATATTTAAGTCCTATGTCATAGGGGAGAGCCTATCGTCATCCACTAGGCACAATACCTGACTACGTGCTATTGATAATTTTCTGACGAAAAAATCCATAGCATAAATTACCTGAAAAAAGTAAAATTGCCAGATACACTTCATAGGTCTGAAATGCCTGTATTAGCATGAAAATGTAATAATTGTCATGACGCCTTTGAACTGTCCGCACGATGTTGGCGCTTCGTGATGCTGGGCTTCACGTGTTGGCTTATTTGTGCCAATATTGGCCAGGTTCATATAAGACGATACACGATAGTGATATCTAAGAAAGAGAGAGAGTAGATACTTCAAAACTAGAAATATTATTTCGGATATATATATCTAGTAGATAATACATACATCTATGGTAGTCAGAAATACTGACAAATAGTGTAACAAAAAGTATCATATTGCCTCGTACTGGGTTGTAGAGATCTGTTTGTCAGTCAGAGTCACTTCACGTAATATACTGATATTCAGCTAAATTCGTTAGAGTAGAATCTGACCCCGATTTAATTAGGACTTTTCCTTTATTCATCTTCCGAGACTCGCTCGGCAGATCTATCAAACATGGGATGGTTTAATAATTAGTGACCCTGCACTTGGGCTGGCCACAGCTTATAGGCAAACACGTAGAAACCGAAGAAAGCTTTTTTTTTAATTTTAGCAAGGCGCATGTCCGCAATATAATACTTTATCGACCTAATATCGCCAAGTACGATTACAGCCTTTTGCGGTTCGTGAGCACTTGCCGTGACGTGCGTTTGCGGACCGTGCCTAATGTCAGGTGGGTGCTATGATTCTTATGTAAAATCACCTCGTTTATTACCTTAGTACCGTCATCGGAATCTGCGATTTTGTTTAATTTTATGGCATTATCTTAAACGCCTTTGCCTTCGAATCGAGCTCCAAAATGTCAAATTCACAAATTATTATTTGTGTTGGAGATCATTTTTTGTCTCTCTGATTTTGGTACAGAGTATAGTACTTTCACCACTTACAACAACTATTGTATACTCGATTTTTAGTAACTTCAGTTGGAAATCAAGTGACAATTAATTACTAATTCTTTGTCGTAGGGTCTTAGAAACGGATGCCATATCGATTTGATATTATTTGCGAGTCCCATTAGGCAGTGGCTATTATATCTTAATTACATTTAAAATTACACTCCATACAACTTCCGAATCAAATGAAACGTAGCAATTGTAAAAGTAGTAAATAATTTTATTTCATCCCTAGCCTTCGATGGTCGCACGTTGTGGATCTGGCATAAGATGCATGTGGTGTTGACGCTTTTCTATACATACTACAATATTTATACCAATGAATGCAGTACCTATAAACCATTTTATCTTTCTATGAATAGTATCCTTTTCACTTTTACCCATCTTATAAAGTAGCACTAATGCATTGACCGCAAGTTTTCAGAGTGACCTCAATGACCGATCGATTTGTGGTCGCTGCTCACATAAGCATTGCCAAATTCACTTTTGCACTACCAATTTATAGTGTTATTGAGTCTATGACTAATATTTGTTTTATATAATAGTAAATTTTAGTTTCACCACCTCGTTAGTCTATTGGTTAGCATATTTGGCCTCTCATGGCAAATCGATTTCCAGGTCGGAAAAAAAGTGTTATCTAAAAGAAAGAAAGAAAGAAAGAAAGAAAAAGCATTTAATTAGGAGCATTTAACTCATAAAGAAGTAAAATGGTAAAAATAAGGCATGCAAAAGAAAACTTGAACAAAATAGAACAGTTAAAATAAGAATTAGCACATATAGGCATAGTTAACACGTGGAACACTCCTGTATGAGACCTAAAAGGAGACTATCTCAGCAATAGCTGCAGTTTAAAATACTACAGCGCTGATTTTCAGATAGCATCTATAATCTGCTTTTGTGGATTGTTGATGTCCATGGGCTGTACTCCACTTACCATCAGGTGGACTACACGTTCGTTCGCTGTGGGCGTAGTATAAAAAAAAAAAAAAAAAAAAAAAAGCATCTGCCATTTTTCTGACAGGAAATTCTAAATAGCGGCACCAGCCCAGTGGATGGTGATAAGCTTACCCACCATCATATTGGACCTAAAACTAACAGGTAAAATTTGGATGTTATTAACCTCTGCCACAGCCTGCTGGGTAAGACCGTGTAATGTTTCGATATGTTATGATGATATTTTATTTTTTTTATATTAATCGCGTCATTGGTGATTGTCTTAAATGGGTCGCTGGCTCATTGCGTTATTCGTCATTACCATAACCGATATGGTGGCGAAAACAAAAAATAGAATCGCATCACGTAGTTGCTCCGTCATCACAAATTGACTTTCAGAATGACGCTGCAAACGCAATCTGCTGGTAATATT
Source organism: Hypena proboscidalis (assembly GCA_905147285.1). Taxonomy (NCBI): domain Eukaryota; kingdom Metazoa; phylum Arthropoda; class Insecta; order Lepidoptera; family Erebidae; genus Hypena; species Hypena proboscidalis. The sequence continues at coordinate 17,302,671 of LR990130.1, read as the reverse complement.
TTAAATAATCTAACATTTGCACCTGCAGCACTATGCAGCAGCATTAATTGCCGTCATTTTCTAGATATTATTTCAGTGCAGATGGTAAAACTTTGTAAACTACCTAACGTATTGTGAGTAAGATGGTTTACAAAGAAGCGGTTTACAAAGTAATGCCTAATTACCTAATATTCATAATCGTATCTAAAGACAAAGCAGGCATGCAAATTAAAATAAACTAAACACATACATAATTATAATAATATATTATAATGTACATACTTACCAATTATGGTAGTTGAGCTATCGTGTACAAGTTCGAGGGAGGGATCACCGTTCCTCCTTTAACTTGGCACCAAATGTAAGTTAAACCTTGAAATTTGTAACACAACATTGTAGCCCTCAAATTTGTCGACGCATCTACAAATTGATCTTGAAAATTCTGGACGTTTATGGGCTGAGGTTTCCCCTTACCACCAGAGAAATTTGATCCCGGGATTTCAGTCCTGAGAAACGCAGCGGGATCCCGGGTTTCCGGTAAACAAATCCCGGGATCGAATTCCTTACATCAGATGGACTAAACGCTCGATCGCTACATACGTCGCATACAAAAATATGTCTGCAGAGAACCTGGACATCATTCATATCGCACGTCGATCGCACCCTTGCTCAAATTACGTGGTATCATTGCATGTCATTGGAGAGATCATATCAAGTCCTCAGGTCGTACCTTCGTAATGAAATGACAAAACTACAACGAGTCGACCAATTACAGCCTCGTGCAGTTGTTTATCAGAGAGCTTATTCATCTTAGCGGTCAATTCACACCACCATCTCACAAGTGTCGAGGAGCACTGCCTTCGTTTTTTGTGGTGGGGTGCAAGTTGTGAACTGAGGAGGTTGTTGATGCGTTGCCCCTCTAGCGCCGTACTTGCTGTAAGGTTCTATATCATAGAATTTTGTTATTATTATTGTAAAATAGGTATATTAGTACCTCGGCAATTCTGCGGGACAACCAACACTATTAAAACCTTTATTTTTTTTACTATAGAAACAACTAATTGTTCAGAACAATCGTAGACAGAACGTGTATTGTTTTATTCCTGAAACTTTAGTGATATGGTGTTTAATATTAACACGTCGTGATTATGTAGGATTTATTTGATCGTGTCTAATTAATCAAGGATCCAGAGAGATTGCTACAAGGCGCACATGATTGAGCCGAAATCATAAAGATTTCGGCACTGGTCGACCAAATCTGACTTATCGTGAGTAACTCGTAGTTAGTAAACGTAAGTGAAAGTAATAAGTGTCTTTCCTTATTAAAAATCTTCATATTATTATCATTCTACTCGCTAGAACCGCTGCTTAAGACCACATCCTCGTTGGTTGTCGTTTTGTCGGCTATCGGTCGACGTCGAACGTCGGCTCGCATCAAAGCAGCCCACAGGCCGATGCGCCTGCGCCGGTGACTCGGCACTTTGGTTGCCTGCTATACCTTCTGCAGTGATGCCCGACCATACCATGGTTAGGGATGTGTGTGTAATTTGTTTGGAATTTTACAGCATTCCGATCAACACCTTTGAGCATTACACGTACACCTGTCTGCTTGTTTACTGGTGTTATTGTAAATTTGTAGATCGAGGCAGGACTGAATTAAGAGGAAAAGGAAGCAAGATTTAGTAACCAAGCCAAGGCTTATGCCAGTGACTCAGCACTTTGGTTGACTGCTATGCCTTCTGCATCAAGTCCGATGAATTTTCCTTATACCTTGCCACGGGTTCGGATGTGTGTGTAATCTGTTTGAAATTTTACAGCATTCCAATCAACACCTACGGATCTACACCTGTCTCATGGTTAGGTGGTGTTCCAAGAGTATGAAGCATGTAGATCGTTCTCGATATTAATTTTACAAACTCGTGTGTATATAGAAGATGAACGCGCTTATTATAAAACAGTCAGTCGCCACGTCTGTCTAAAAACTGAAGGCTTAAATATAATTTGTCATAATCGACATATCTAGTGGATGGAGGTGTGGTTGGAAGTTAGTCTTAATTTGAATATAAGATAAAGTATAGAACATGTAGGAAAAAGATGTATAGCAAAGTTCTTACAATCTTTATGGTAGCAAAACTACAAGATGCGCTGCAATTGCACAGCAATGTAGATTTCTATTTGCTGCAATTACCAGGTCAATGCGCTTGCGCCGATGACTCGGCACTTTACTCACCTTGCCTTCTGCAGTGATGATCACGCTATGGTTTGAGATGTGTGGGTAATTTGTTTGGAATTTTACAGCATTCCGATTATTGCCGATAGGTCAAAACCTTTGTACATTTGTGTGGTTGTTGGCTACTCTATTGCAAGTAGATCATTTCACAATTCTACAAGCGTATTCAGCCATTCACCTAATCTAACGGAATAAGCTGAATATCAGTATTTAATCTTAAAAGACTGGTCATAGATTGCCACAACCCCGTACGGGGCGACACGATACTCTTTATACTAGATTAGTTGGAGTTATGCAATTCCTTGGCACATCTTCGAACTGTACCCTATTAAATACCGATAGGCTGGCAACCTTGCGACGATACTCCAGGCTTTGAAGTCGAGCGTTTGTCACATCATCGTCGTTAATTATTCTCTTGGCCCTCCTCTCAACTGACTCGAGCGCCTCGAGCTGGTATTTTGCTGAACCATCCCACAGACGTGAACAGTATTCCACACACAACCGGACTTGAGCTTGGTGCAAAAGATTCTGCGATTAAATTCACTTTCTCTTCAGTAATGTGAGCAAATGACCCATTAGGTTTCAGCAGTGGAGGTAGTGAAGGGTGGCAGAAGTTCGATTCAACCGAATTCGCTACTTACTAAAACGCTTCACTACCTACAAATAAAATCAACAAGTTATGAAATCAACTATGACGCAAATTAGCATTTTATTATTATAACACTATAAACCATGGCTATTATCCCTCTGTAAAAAACAAACGTCTATGTGTAACGAGGTCACATAACAATTAAAAATATACCTGATCCGCATCGCATCCGCTGGAGTTCGGATATCCTCAGTAATTGCGTACATCCTACCGCCACTGCCTACTTGAGATCTACCCAGATATGTACAGGGTGCTATCGGTGATATATATTTAGCACAACAACAGAATCCTTCATAATTAATGAAAATATAACGCATTTGTACTATAAGTGTTCCAAAATTGCATTTTACAGTGCAAATTTCTATAAATGAATTAAATCGCATTTTTATTAAAACAGACCAACGTTGTCTTAATCAATATTAATAATCTGTAAATTAAAAGAGGCTCTTACTTCAGAGAATAAGTCAATCTGCCCCCTAAACATCAAATAAGTACGTAATATAGGTATGAAAATATTGTTTACCTACTTATGCAGTCACTTTTATATTATATTACGTACTTATTTATTTCCTGATGCTAAATGACTCTTTCAATTTTCAGATTATTAATATTGATTAAGACAACGAAGGTCTGTTTGATAAAAAATGCTATTGGTAAACCTACAAATTTAGAAATGTGTACAAAACAACACGCTGTAAAGATACGTGGATTATATTGAAAAAAACATAACCTTTCATTATTTGTTATCTCCCAAACATCATTGGAGCGGATTGAGTTGAGCATGAGCGCTGGTTTCCGTAGCTTTGTGTACTCAAAGGATTCCCCGACTTCGGTAAGCACTTATTTATCTTACATATTATTATTTATTTTAGTGATTATTACACACGCATAGACATACATGTATAAAATCACGATTTTATCCTATGAGTGGTAGGCAGATTCGAAGGAATGCCATGTGCATATATTTTTTTATTTAAAAAAAAGGTATATAGAGACATAGTAAATACCATTTCGACAGCTGGATGGCGGAGTAGGTAGTGTACCTACTTGCGACACTAAAGCTTTGTGTTCATGTACATGGGGGTTTGCCTTAGTCTAGGTGTTACTATGTATAATAGATATTAAAAGACAAGTATATATGTATTAGTATCAGTTATTCTCGTACCCATAGCACAAGCTCTGCTTAGTTTGGGACTAGATGGTGTTGTGTAAGTTGTGAGATATTTATTTATTTGTTTATATTTAAAACATTCTTTACCTTTTTATAATTGCCGACATTCAGCTATAAACATATACTTACTAGCTTATTGTTACGTTATTTATTTAGCGTAGTACTTTATAGCAAAACCTTACTTGTTATTCAAAGCACTTATCTGATTCAAACTATAAAGGCTGATTTACATAGATCCAGAAATATATCCAGTAGAACAATGAACTCACCCAAAATAACTGTATAATGACAGCATTTCAGCGCTGGATCAGCATGGACTACGTTTTTTTGTCATACGTAACATAATAGTAGTGTCCTAAGATATTATGATATGTATGTATGTTATTTTATGTTATAGGTTATGTAATGTATGTTATTGAATTTATGTATTATTTATAAAGTATTTAGTAGTAGCCTAGTGTGTATTATCTCTGCACCACCCAAAGGGTCGACTGGTAGAAAATGCCTTCGCCATTAAGTACACGCCTTTATCACAAAATTTGTGTAAGAAGATTAAAAAACATTATTCAAATTATAAAATACGGGTGTTACTCACGTAATGCTGGTCTATTTAGTCGACCGCGGTTTCGCCTATACTTTTAGGCATTTTCCAAGAGAATGCGACACGTCGTTACTGAGCCGCAGCCAGTATTTCACTGGATTAAAAAAAAAAGTCAAATATGTCGATTCAGCGCCTGAATGCCAATGGTACTGGATCAAGTTACTGGTATAATATAAATAAGCCTTTAATTCCTTACCTTAATATCAACACAATCTCAAATGAAATATCTAGGTTATCTACACAATTGTTCCGAAACCTAGTATATACTTAGCAGTAGTATTTGTCGGCCATGTTGTCCAAATTCGTACACGTGCACCGGTTCGGTGTAGACTTTCAGCACAAAACGGGATCCGCCTCTCTGAAGAAAAAAAGTGTAACTGAACACCGGTGACGGGCGTGGGATATGCTCATGTGTGTTTGGGATTATGTGGATTTGGGGTCAAATACATAATGTGTGAGTTGACTGTGGTATATTTCGAATATGAGCTTGTGAGAAATACATTTTATTTGTGGAAGTTAACGCTTTAATTATTTAAAAAAAGTTATGATAGTGTTTAATAGTAAGAGAATTTATTTAATAATTAATAATTCAATTGTATTTCAAAATATCACGCAAGGGTTCATATTTATACATCGTGAAATCCAAATTCCAGACGTCATGATCGTGTCACTTTTTAATGGCAGAATCCGACGTTTAAATTCCGTTAAATAACATTTTAATAGTCTATGTCACCCGGCCTATTCTTACGAATCTAACGACCACCTCATTCATTGAAATCCGTTCAGTAGTTGAGGCGCTACGGTGGAACATACAAACATACACACATAGACTGCCAAAATCATAACCCTTCCATTTGGCTTCACCGTAGTCGGGTAAAAAGCCCCTATCAAAAACATTTTAGCTTTTAATGCATGCATAAATTATCGTATATTTTGCGACATATTGACATAATAAACAAAAGTCAATTAGTTTGTATCGAAAACAAAACAAGGTAAATATTTGTCAAGCTGTTTTTACCCAACAAACGGCGCCAAAACGCCAAAGTACACATTTTAACATATTCAATAACAATTAAAATACATCACATTGTTCGTGTATCAAATTAATTGTAACAATTACCCGCTCTATTATGAAAACAACTCATATAACACCGCACATATAATTACATTAATGATTAACTAACAAACTACAAATGTACAACAAAAAGTTTGCGACTATTGATATTAACAACAATATCAGGCTTTAGAACCTAGCCACTATAACCAGACCTTCCACCCCTGTGCATAATAGAACACCTCGAGATGAATAAGGGGGAATAGCTTCTAATGTTAGAGATCAGACTAAAATGGTTGTTTCATAAAGAACTATCGTGAATTGTACACTTGTAAAGTCCGCTTTGTTAACTGGCGCCTGTCATTGTACACAGACAATACAACTTGTAAGAATGTTTTTTAGGAATCCACCATTCATGAAACTATTAAATTGTGAGTTTGAGGAATCTGTAATAATGTGACCTGTTGCATCAACTGAATTGTATGAAAGTGAATGCAATTCATTGGAATTTATTGTACTCTCGATTCTCTTGCTCATCTCTTTTTTATTTAACTTGAATGTAAATAAAACTGCTTTTCTATACGAATATCTATGTCACATTGAACAGACATCGAGTTTAAAATACTAGATTTATCCAGATTTTGGGGTCATGTAATTGCTTTAGGCATGCATATTGTGCTATTCCTTCTTTCCACTACAATGATGATGCATGAAAGGAGCCTCCCCGAGTGACGTACACAACGATTCCCTACGTCCGGCGCACCCAGGGCAATTCGCAAGTTCTCCAAAGCGTATTAGCTAATGCTTTCACCACGATGGCAAGTCAAAATAAAATTTGACTCAGCCATCGACACGACGAAAAAGAAGACTACAATGATGAAATATTATTTGCGTGTGCTGGGATGTCATGTCCTTATAGTATTTTTTATAGCCTAACTATTTTGCAACTGTACTATGTATATAAATGGTACTATAATATATCACTGTACTACTTGGTAAACGCTTAGACAAGTTGATACTAAAGTATGAATTTGCTAGAACTATTTCAAGTTTTAATGGTAAATTGACGTGTGTTATCGAAAGATCGAGAAAATCGATAAACTGATACTAAAAAAGACACGAAGAAATTAGATAGATTTGCTGTAATAATAAAAATAAAGAATATGAGAGAGATTAATATGATCTCTTGAAATTGCCTACAAATTGTGATGTCGCTAAGGGCCATTGCATTTACTATAGCATCTATCTTTTAAACCGACTTAAAAATAATAAGGTTCTTAATATCAGCGATCGGCGATTTGGTGACTTTTTTCATCGAAGCAGTTCTCAATGGCAACAGAATTGCCCGTTTTAACGATCAAAAGTAGTCATAGATTCGTTCCTACTCCATAGCTCCCTAAACGGTGTACTTATTGATGACAATTTCACGTGTAAACATCAACTTTTACAATACATGCATCAATTTGTGCCACTAGTTTCTTATGCAAATGAGACTATATATCCATTTAATCGATACATAACAATCAAAATCGTGGTATTTGCTAACATAGTTGGTGATAGCCCTTGACACTGACTTATTATAACCCTTTTAAATATGTCCCTTTATTATAATGTGGTTAAACTCCAAACTTTAATTCATAGTCATGTTTGTTTAGTTGGTTTGCTATCGCGTTGCCAATCGTTGCTTTGTTGCGCCTTTTGATATTAATCGTGATCGTTTGTAAAGGTTTACAACTTAACACTTATCACAATTTGATACTGCATTCTTTATTATCTTTGTGTCGAAAAAAGGACTAAAGGTTTTCAGTTGCCGTAAAAATTTGTCGTGATATCCTTATTTACATTTAGGAGGTTTTGCGCTCATTATAATATCCGTTTAAAAATCAAGAGTTTTAAAAAGGTAAAAAAACATATTTAAAAAAATAACTAGGTTATATAAAACAGATTCAGAGACATTTTCAGGCGAACAAAAGTTTTCAAAACCGAAATTCGTATTTATTTTCGACTTTTTTTATTCGACTTGAACGAATAGACATCTAGCTTCAAATAGTTCTCAATTTATAAAGAGATCAATATTTTTATATCAAAATCTACACACAATATTATTATTATTTTACTAAACTACGCATCTCTCGTATATACTTCACACACTAACACATATACGTAAAACATATTGTGTGTGTGTGCGTGTTCACGCATGCGCGCTGAGGAAGCTGCGCGTGAGATTTGTTGTACGCAGCTGCGGCGGCCAGGTGTGCGCTCCCCTGCCAAAGTGCCCCCCGAGCCCCACCCCGATGTACTGTCGGAAACAGTCAGGAACAGTCGTGCACTGATTTATTAAATATTTCTTGATGTGATTTATTTGTACGACTTGTGATTACTATTTGAAACATAAAAAAATATTAATTATTAAATTATAGATTTATTTTAGATTTTTGTTTTTAAATCATAGAAAATTTAATAATTGTATGAAACACATTTGTTTACAGAAAAATAAAATACCTATGTGATCTTTAATTGACCACGATATTACAAAGTAATTTAGAAGAAAAACATTTTCAGCAGACAGTTTGAAACCAAATTCTAGAATATATAAAATACAATTGAACTAACGCAAAAATATTGTTTGTCTTGCGACATTTATTACCGAAAAACGCTAAAACGCTAACACTTTTGAGTGTAACTGTACTGTGCTACCCCATCAAAATCTGTGAATGCTTGCACAAACCCGCTTCCATGACACAAACAGTCCATCAAGTATCGCATTTATTACCACCGGTACACCGGTGTACTCAAGAATAAATACCGTACTTTATGGCCGGCCCCCATGGGACTATGGGACTACTATACCCCGCGAGTAATTATCCTACATGTTTTTATATCTGATTTTTAGTGGATTATTATTTACGGTTTCGGTCAGCGGTGCTATGGAATTATTTTGGTGTGCAGCTATTTAAATTTATGCGTGTTAATATTATTAATGCGAAATTATTTTTTAATTTGTGTTGGAAAATATGATGTATCGATTGAAAATATATTAAAAATTAAACATGTTTTTATAGAAATGTTCTTTATGGTAAAGACAGTGATTTAAAAATTAGCATCAAACAAGTCGTAGATAGATGGACAAGATGACCAACAGTATTTTAACATTGACATTTTCTAAGTTTTAGATTTAGAAGTTGTTAAAAGTAAGTTAAATGCTTCAAATTTCTACACAATAGTTTTCGTAACGTGTTTAACAGGTGATACGATTATGAATGTTGATACATTAATCAATCACGATGAGTTATCTATTTAAATAAAGCAATTAAATTCACACTTAAATAAATAATATATAAATATTTCACAACTCACACACAACGCCATCTAGTCCCAAACTAAGCAGAGTACTATGGGTACTAGAATAACTGATACTAATTCATATATATACTTTTCTTTTGTAAATACATACTTATTATAAATAGAAACACCCAGACTAAGACAAACCGCCATGTTCATGCACACAAAGATTTGTCTTAAGTGGGAATCGAACCCCCGACCTCGGCGTCGCAGGCAGGTACACTACCTACTCCGCCATCCGGTCGTCAAAACTTCAAACTGGAACACTAAAGCAAGAGATTATATTTTTTTAAAAGCTACTTTAAATTATTGTTTCTATTGAACTATCTTAAAGCTCAACACCGCTCAATTTTATGATGGGTACATGAACTCAAGCTTCAAACGTCTCGACAACAACTACAAAATAATATTTACCTGTACATAATAATTACTATCTTTACGCAGGTCCTTCAAATTTAATGTGCAACGACGTAAAGTTACTGCACACTGCGTAAACATCGCGTATGTTAATAACATGAAACAAGCAACGAAATATTAGTTATTAGTAGTTTGAAAGGTAATAAATTATTTATAAGTAATAATAGTTTGCGAACCAAGTACAGTGGGCCAAGCAATGTGGTTTGCAGGGAAAATACTTCCACGTTAAGTGAAGACTCCCTGCACTAGTTATGGATATGTGGATTACATACTTAAATGGGCGACTATTTAAGTATGTATGTATGTAAGTGTATTATATCGATATAATACACTCCTTGAATATCAATTCATTCATTCATTCATTTAAATGAAACGACGCCCGCTATAGGAATAGCTCCTGTGTCGGAACAGATATTTGCGGATAACACAAAGATTTGTCCCGTGTGGGAATCGAACCTACAACACCAGCGCAGTTGAAAGAGGCGAGGTAACTAACCGCTTTAACCACTTTGCCAACTATGCACTCGATATGTAACTCACTAGTTATGTATTTTGATGTCCTCACTAATCCCTAAACATATCTAGGTATACGAGTTTTTATGTAAATTTTCTTTAATGAACAGACATGGTGTATTTGCTGTTTTAGAATTACTACGTCATACAAATTATATACATAAGGACTGTAGATTTGTTTATAGTTTTTGCCAATTGTATAAGTATCGACATTACGAGTACAACATTGTTATGTGCATTGTACAATCTTAGCTCTTAATTACATTTGATTTATATACTAAATAACTTGTAAACAGAAGAGAACTCTTTGCCGACAAACTGCTTAGCAGTTTGGCAGAAAAATTGTAAACCTACAAAATGTAACCCTTTTTGATAATAAATAAATACAATACAATGTAGGTATAACTAGTGTAGTCAGTCTCTACTGTGACGTAGAAATGTTAGCCCTGCATACCTAATTGCTTGGCCCACTGTACGTACATATAACCTACAGTTGCTCAGTTGCCATTCTTCAGTGAAGTTAACAATTATTTCGAAAACAATGTGCATTTTTATGTTTGCTCGGTTAACTGCCGTAATTTGTACTTTGGTTATAAAAATTGTATGGTTATGTCTATTTGAAGGCAGTTTCTGGAAAAGATAGGCACAAGTAATGCTTTGTGATATCCATATTAATTATTCAGTAATTAGATGACGGTTCCATTGATTAAAGAACGAGTTTGATTACTATATATTATACGATTTTTTTCTATATTTTTTATGTATTTAACGTTGTTTGCAGTAGAAAACTTTGACGTAGATAATCAAATAAGAAATAAACAACCAGTCTTCTCTTTTAATATCAAACAAAAACCTTCTAATAACAAAACTGTTACTTTATACTAAAACAACAAAGAGGTTCCCTCACCGGTCTCGGATTCGATTCCCGGGCCGGGCAAAGCGTTATTTGCGAACTTTTCGTGAGGATATTCACAATAGCAACACGTAGTTGGAATTATGCCCGATGGATGGCGATAGGCTCACCCGAATCCCATGGGACCTAAACATAATAGGTGAACTGTGGGTGTTGTACACCTCTGCCACATCCTTCTGGGTAATATAGGCGTGCGGCGTGATGAAATAAAAAAAAACAGCTTTTTACCTTCTTATTTATTTACAAAACTTGAAACTTCCTCCGTCAGTCTATGACATACTTGAAATTACTAAACTCGTCTAACGGTTTCAGCAACAAAAAGCATTAAATGGTCAAGAATATACCGCAAATTCGAACATAACGAAGTGCATCGATATATTCTTATATTTATACATATACCTATAAAGTGACAGTTAGATAGGAATGAGAATTTGTGAAAAGATTGCGGATGGCATCGGATGTACAAAGGAATCGTGTCGTCTGCGCGTGAGTCGCTTTCCAAACACCCCCCTTCACCCCTCTATCATCGGACAATGGTCAGCGTGTTGTTTATGTTGGAACAGTTTCGAAAGATGGGATAAAGGAAATAATATGTAGTGACATTTGTCACTTATTGAGGACATGTTTGGCCATAAATATTTAGACCGAATTTACGACATGCAACGGAATGAAATTTCAGTACATCAATTTAAGTTGACATACTTGACATTGGATGAATAAGATTACTTTACAATATAAATGAGTAATACTTGTAATATTTTTTGTATTTATATAATATTAAAGTTGAAAAAATTAAGAATCCAGCAGGACTCGAACCTGCACCCCCTGGGTATACGCCCCAAGTGCTTTGCCAATTCAGCTATGGATTCGTATGCTGCCGGACTCGAAATTTCTCAACTCTTTTGTGCAGCCGAAGCTAGACGAACCATTACTTGGTTTTCGGCTGCAAAGCACTTGGGGCGTATACCCAGGGGGTGCAGGTTCGAGTCCTGCTGGATTCTTAATTTTTTCAACTTTAATGTTATATAAATGAGTAATTTTCATTATTTTTTGTAAATTGTTATAATACAGTGTGCTCTTGCGGCAATTCAAGAGGAAGTCGACTTGCCACCAAATATTAATAAATTATAAATGAATAAATATCTCACAACAGACACACAACGCCATCTAGTCCCAAACTAAAAAGAGCTGTACTATGGTTACAAGAATAACTGATACTAATATATAAAAAGTACATATATACCTACTTTTCTTTTGTAAATACATACTTATTATACATAGAAACACCCAGATTAAGACAAACCCCCATGTTCATGCACACAAATGAAATTTGTGCTAAGCGGGAATAAAGCCCGTGACCTCGGCGTCGCAGGCAGGTACACTACCCACTCCGCCACCCGATCGTCAAATATATTAGTTTTGAATAAGGGGCCGTTCAAGTATTACGTAAGCACTATGGGGGGGTGGGGGGGGTCTTTGTTTTGCTTATTTTGGATGGCAACCCTCACATTGTCTATGCTTGAGAACGAAACGCATTTTTGGGGATTCCCGCACGCATACGTTTAAAAATACATTTTTATCTGAAAAATGTTTACGTAAGCATGGGGGGAGGGGGTAAAAGCTTTGCTTACTATTGCTGACAAGGGGGATGGGGGGGGTAAATAATTGTAATAAATCTGCTTACGTAATATTTGAACGGCCCCTAAGTGATAGCTAGCGATAGATAAAAAATACTGTTTTAAGACCGCTTCTTATTTTCTCAGGTAGAACTAAGAAATGTATCTTTAATTTTTTGACACATTTCAGTTATGAAAAAAACCCAGTAAAACTGTAAGCAGTATTGAATTACTTTCCAAAATCATTACCTACCAGCCGACCACACACATCCAAATCACCGTATAAAATATGCATCTGCGACCACAAACCTAAACAGTAGATCTGAAGGGCATAATTAAGTTGCACATTACGGAGCCATTTCCGTAATTATCGGAAAAGTGTGGCGTGGCCATACACCACGGCCATACACCGTCATACATCGTCGCCTAATTTGTAGATCGATTAGGAGCGTGCGAGAGTCCAAGCGCCGCAGTCACACATGCATGCCGCCGCAGCATCAATACATTTACAACAAACGATACGATTGAGACACGATCACCTTCATGTTACAAGGATACAGCTAAAAAGTAAATATCGCTGTACAAGGATTGGCAGTCAGAGGCCCTTTTTCTAAAATAATAGCATTACCCGATAAATACCTTCTTGATAATAATATCTATCAGGATACACGGTAATGAGGATCCAACGTCAGATTAATTGGTACCCACGTATTTCCAGGAACGTAGGCCAACTGTCCGCGTAGACTTTAGAGTGTACACACCACACTCACTGGAAATTCACAAACGCAACAATGAATCAGATTGTTACAAAGATTTCACTCATAAAATTAACACGCTTTACAATATTACACTCCCGAATATTCTAGTCGGTAACAATATTAGAGCATCCCACTGTATATTCATTTAGACTTTTAATTTATTTCATGGCAGCCTTTTTTTTTTATTAGATTATTATAACATAAGAAATGCAACTGTATATCTATTGTACACGTAATCAAATTATTTACTGAAATTACAGGCACTTGGTTCCCGCGATCACCATCAGCCGCCAAAATCTCGCGTTTTCTGCATAGCTATAGAGTAGAAGAATACAAAGAGAGAGTAAATTCAGCTCTTTAAGATATTATTTTGTAAAATGATAACGCGTTATAATGACAAGGATTGAAAAAGTGTAGACAATGAGGTGTACACAAGGCTACCAGTCAACCTATACATTTTCAGAATAAGATAGTCTCACATTGTATAGGCTTCCCACCAGCCTTCTGTAGTTTTTCTTCTGTAAAACATCGTATCGTAGGCTCTAAACCGCCTTCACTGACCGACCTGACCGTAAAGCACACGGTTGAGGCGCGGGCGCACGGCGATTTGACGCATTTCACGGCACGGCGACGGGTCACGCCACGGGGTCACGACCTAATGTCACGCTCCCCGCTTTCCATTACTCACGGAACGAAAGTACGTACAAACGAGGTGACATTATTTTTCAATTTTATCAAAAATACCTATGAGAAAGGTCAACTGTAGCCATTGACCAATCGAAATCGGTAGCGAAAAGGCGCAGCGAACTGAGCGAGATTTCATCGAACTGTCTTGAATGATACTTGCCAGCGTTTTTGACAATTACTTTGGGGTCGACTTAGTATAAAGGGTTTTGGTCAATATCAGTATAGACCTCCACAACCCATTACAAGGTGAAAGGATACTCTTTGTTAGACTAGTTGTCAAACTTTCTGGCCCCTGGCTACCCTTAGGACGGCCATAGATCTTCAAATGGCATCCGGAACCGACGGTTTATTGCTCGCCGAGTCACGGAGGAAAACTCGTTATGTATAGATGGTCACCGATCCACGGCCGATCGCGGTTAACATTGCTTAACCTGCACGATCGATTGGTCCGCGCGGCTTCGACTAATCCACGAAGGACCTCTTTCTGACTGAATCATCATTTACCATTATTATTTTCGATTATATTATTATAAGGGCTTGCTTTTAGTCTACTTGCTTACACAAGATTATTTTTCTCCCTGATCCTTTTTCAATGATTTGCCCAATCTTCTTCGTCGTGTCGATGGCTGAGTCAAATTTTATTTGACTTGGCATCGTGGTGAAAGGATTAGCCAATTCGCTTTAGAGAACTCGCGAATTGCCCAGGGTGCGCCGGACGTACGGAATCGTTGTGTACCTCACTCGGGGAGGCTCCTTTCATGCACCCCAATTTGCCCAATAAGATGGTAACATGAATTTTATTTAAGTGTATTTTAGTGTTTTAGATATGATTTGTCCATAAAAATAGATAGAAACTTAATAATACCAAAGTAAAACTCATATTACGTTAGTATGTAAACACGGCGCTCGAAGTCTACCCATAATTTAAGTTTGACTGCCCAAATGCAGACTTTCTTCATCAAATACCTGTAATCTGAATTTTTAAACAACAGTTGTACTATAGTTACCTACTTAATTACATATGGTACCTACAGCATGACCAACCTAGCGATGATGTTGCACAGATGACCGGAACGCGCCCTCCTTCCGTTTCCGGCGGCGCGCCTGCGCAGCATCCGCGCCTGTTGCCTGCGCAGTAGACCGACGCGGCCGTCAATACAGTAAGTACTGTGTGTTGTATGAAGTGATTAAATCCTTGAACTGAGATATTGGGTGGAATTAACATCAATATGATTAATTAAAAGCTTCAAAATACTGCCTCCATCACTGTCTTGTCCGGCAAATGATAATCTAATTTACAAATTACTATAGTAGATACTTTAGAGTGCATAGTATGTTGTCCTAAAGAAGAAATAACTGTACGCCTTCTATTATCTTAGAAACATTTGAAAAATTATGGATCCGGCATGATTTGAACCTGCGACCTTCTGCACACCAGGCAGTCTCTTTAACCAACCGTTTACGGTCGCCTCTTGCCAGGACCCTAAATTTCTCAACTTTATGTTACGTCATTTCGTGTCGTCACGTTCATCCATTTGTTCCTATCTTAAGTAGGATAAGATGGGAACAAATGGATGAACGTTAGTATAAGTTGTATATTTTGTCGTCTTAGTATATTTTGCTAAGCATAGCTAAATGCTATAAATTTAATCAATAAGATGCCTTATACTAACTTGATCGCTTTGACGACCGGATGGCGGAGTGGGTATTGTACCGATTGTTCGATTCTCACTTAAGACAAATCTTTGTGTGCATGAACATGGGGGTTTGTCTTAGTCTGGGTGTTTCTATGTATAATAAGTATGTATTTACAAAAGAAAAGTATATATGTATTAGTATCAGTTATTCTAGTACCCATAGTACAAGCTCTGCTTAGTTTGGGTCTAGATGGCGTTGTGTGTGAGTTGTGGAATATTTATTTATTATATTTATTATTTATTTATCGCAAGGTTTAAGCTTCAAACTGAAAATACTCTTCAATTTTGGAACCGAAAGAAAAAGGGGATAACGTAGCGGCGTTAGACAATATTTGACTTTATGATCTCTTCCAGACGAAGGTGAAATATATAATAATATACCTATGTAACAGTCATATCACACACACACACACACACACACACACACACACACACTTATGGTATTCAACCGAGATGTGTTTCAAGTCCCCAGAGGTTGGAATATCGAAATAACTACAAACTTTTACCGTTTTATCCGATTTATTAAGGAAAATGATTAAATATTCGACTCAGAGTAGTCCGGCTCGGATCGATTTGATTACAACTTTGAAGGTTATGAGTGCCATTGTTAGGAAAAATCTTATAAAATTAAAAAAAAATCGCTTATCATTAGGTGAACTGCAAAGTACTTTGCAATATTCTTTGCAGAAAAAATACTACACATTGTTTTTCTCGCTGTGTGCCGGATGCGTCAGTCTCGACGGGCTAATGGGCTGGCTTCCGACACGTGATGACGACGACACGACAACGTGACGCACTCGCGTGACGTCTCGTACACGCAATTGTTCTGTTTACGTAACTGTTGTCTTATGTACAACCGTTTCTTGGGATGGAACATAATTTACAAAGTAGTTTTGCAAGTAAAGACGATAAACAATTCCACTTGTGGGGCAAATTAAAGTCTAACAAGTAAAGCAACCAAAACTTCATGTAATAGGAATGGTTTTAAGATCACTTGAAATAGCATCTATCGGTGGATTGGAGTCATAATACTTATATTCATACAAACATACTATGATCAGCCTGTAAGGATACTAAAACAAAATTCATCAATCTTTGTCGGTATACAGTTTTTGTTTTAAGTTCTATCAGTCTTTATTCCTAGAAATTAAAAAATAAACCATCTAATTACTAATGACTATCAGTCAGTAGGACAGGGTACTGAAAACTGTATGAAGCGTAAATTTGTACCCTTTACCCTACTAATTATGGTTAAGAGATTACAGTTCCCGAGTTAAATTAAAACATGTTCTAGATCTGAAGGGTTTACTTGCTGCCCACAACGTAATGGTAGGACGTGGAATCCGTGCTGTGTGTGCCAGATGTTTCTTTCATCCAATGATCGTATAAATAGCCTGATATCTTGCCTTTTCTTAAAACTCTTCTTTTTCCGCTTAATAATAAAATAATAATAAATATCTCACAACATACACACAACGCCATCTAGTCCCAAATTAAATAAATAAATAAATAAACTTGGATTTTTACATTAGACAGAACGCCAGAAGCAATTACACTATCCAATGATCCCAATGACAAGGCCAAATACACACATTCACTCACACAAGCACATCCAGTCTCAGAACAAATCATTGCGAATCACACAAAGATTTGTCTTAAGCAGAGCTTGTACTGTGGGTACTAGAATAACTGATACTAATACATGTTATTTTATTATTTCTCTTATTCCTGTCCTTATCCTATTTTATTTGGTGTCGGCGCAAAACGTCTTTTTCCTCCATTCTCCTCTGTCAGCCGTCTCGCTTTCAATTACTCCCTTCTCTTTCATATCTCCTTTTACAAGATCCGGAATGACGTGCATCATATTACAGTCAAAAGATACATGAATTTGAAGTGCGGCTGTGGATAGCTCAGATGGGAAAGCGATAGGACGGAATCCTAAGGTCACGGAAAAAAATGACTTTTTCGTAGTATGTAAATTTATTGCTGGACGCAATATGCAAACTGTGAAGGTACATAGGTACATCCATGTATTTTTGGAAACAGTAGCCATAGTCGTTACGGTTAGGAGATTGCAGTAAAGAAGTTTATTACAAGAGGATCTTGACCTAGAGTTGTTATTTTCCGCCCAGAACGCGGTACCTGTGCTGCTACCCTAAATTTATCTTTTAACCACTGATTTCTTGCATTTCCTTGAAACTATTAACTTACAAATTAAGCCATCTAATCACGAAGTAATAGAATCCGTAACCACAAGTTCTAAGCTCGTGGCGTACTCGGCTCACTATCACCAGGTAGGATAGGACACACGCCGCATCCTGCGCGAGATGAGACGCGCCTTCCTGCGCGCGCGCGGTTGCACGCGCTACCGAGCGCGACGGGGAGAGCGGGGACAAAAGGAACTGTTGGAATTGTTGATTAGAATTTTAAATCACTATAGAGACTTTTATAAATAAAATATAAATAAATATCTCACAACTTACACACAACGCAACCTAGTCCCAAACTAAGCGGAGCTTGTACTATGGTAACTAGAATAACTGATACTAATACATATATACTTTTCTTTGTAAATACATACTTATTATACGTAGACACACCCGGACTAAGACAAATCCAAACCTAGTCCTATAAACATTGTTTGCAAAATTATGAAACTGTTTGGGAAAATGAATAATTTGATATCTATAGTAGTAACTGCCATTGCTATTCAAAAGCTTTTATGTTGGCACCAGATTTAAGCTTAATACATCCAGTAATAAACTTAAATCTCTGTTCGATTAAATAATGTTAATATTATGTAACATTGCTTCTGTAATTAATTGACGACTTATTTAAGGCAATTTTTGTTTAGATTGAACCACAATGGACTAATAAACAATATTATAAATTGTATTATATTTATATTATTAGCATAGTGTCTTATTTACCCCGTTCTCCTGTGGACAGTACGCATCGGTGTAATATTACGGCTAGTGGCCGGACACGGCACCAGCGCGCAATCTCGCTCATCTATTAATTTATTATTTCCACATCCACATCACACATACCTACTCACATACCGACATATTTATATTGTATGTATGTAATTTGGAAAATCGGTACATACATCACCCATTATTCGTTCACCAAATTAACGTCTATTTCAGATTTTTTCTTGTTCTAGTAGATAGAAGGCAACTTGTACACAAATATATACCTGCTTTCTTAAAAATAAACAAAAAAAGATATTTTTTTTATACTACGCCCACAGCGAACGAACGTGTAGTCCACCTGATGGCGAGTGGAGTACAGCCCATGGACATCAACAATCCACAAAAGCAGATTATAGATGCGTCGCTGCAGCTGAGGACTACGATGTTATGCCTCATGTGCCAGTAATTTCAGGGTCTGATCTCACCACCAAACCGGAACACTGTAATGGAAGCACTACTATTTGGCGGCAGGTTAAAGGTGAGACTGTGGTGCTGCCGCCCTCGAGCTCATTCACAAGAGATCTACCACCAGTCAATATTAATTTAAATATAATATTATATATATTATTTAAGATATATTTTATTTAAAGAAAAGAAAAAAAGAATTACAAGAAATAATGATTACAGGCAAAGTTAATAATTGAAATGATAAATCAAACCCAAAAACTTGCGTTTCGTTGATGTCTTTTCTTTGAATAGTCTCGCCACGAATTTGATAATGATAGATGTCCTAATAATGATAGATTCTATTGAGATGTTGGGTTAAAATCCTTTATAATATATTCTTTTAACTAGCACTTACAAATGATTTGTCAACAAACACTACAGGTTCTATCAAACCTTGGAACCCCTTGTAAACCCCAACTAAGGCCATTTGCCCATAAATGACAAATAATCTGCATACAAACGCGTGTCAATACTTCAATTCTTCAATACACATTGAACTGACTAGATTTTATGTAAATGTTTGAAGCACGCGCCCAATAAGCTACCGCACGGGCTCCACATCAAGAATTAAGCTAGCTAGCTAGCTGACCAGGCCGACTTCGCACTGCCCCAATCGATAAATAAAAGACCCAAACTTTTGTTATAAGTAAATTTAAAACAAATAAAAGCAATCTATAATAAATTTTAAAAAAATTCTCGGTATGTTATCAATCTACATTAAAATAATTAGATAGATAGTAAACTTTCATATATTTATTCACATTTTAAACGTTCTCTTGACTTCCACAAATAATTCAAGACCAAAATTAGTCAAATCGGTACAGCCATTCTCGAGTTTTAGCGAGACTAACGAACAGCAATTTATTTTTATATATATAGATAGATTATCAAAAGAAAACCTTAGAACCCCTTGTAACCTTAACTAAGGCCATTTGCCCATAAATGACAAATAATCTGCATACAAACGCGTGTCAATACTCCAATTCTTCAATACACATTGAACTGACTAGATTTTATGTAAATGTATGAAGCACGCGCCCAATAAGCTACCGCACGGGTTCCACATCAAGAATTAATACATCATATTATGATTCAACAGATATAATAGATATGCAAAATCGTATCACTCAGTCATAATGGCGGCCAATGACCTTTATACGAGTATGATCATACAAAAGTGCGAAAGTGAGTTCTAACATCATCCTTTGTTATTCATGAGACTGAAGTTTGTTTAGACTTTACTTATTGATGTCTTTTTATATTTAAATTCGCTTTCGATTGATCATATCGCTTGTGCCTTGACCGTGAATGATGTTGAAAGGTGTACAATCTATTCATAATATGATTTTGTGGCATTATGAGTAACAAAAAAATTTTTTGTATTGGTTCTCCTAAATAGGTAAGTGTAATTAATATACCTACTAAAAACATCGATATTAAAGTTTAGAAAAACCATATTTAAATTTCTACGCATAATATTTTTTTATTGTAGTATGATTTTGTAGATGATTATACGTTAACTTATTTATTAAAAAAAACACTATAATTAGGCTGTCGGTTTTAAAAACAGTTTGTTTTAAAAACATAGACTTAAAACTGAAAAAATACTTATTGACGGTATCGCACACGATTATCTAACACTTCTTTATTAAATTATAAGTGTTCGCTGCTTAAGCTGTACTTTTTAAGCATTACACGGAGCATAGCAACATTTATTGAAACCTAGACAGTGTTAATTGCCACCATAAATATCGCTACGTGGCTTCCACCATCCACTCCAAAATCATTTTAATTTCATTCACTCAATATTCATGTAATAAATCATACGAAACCATTCAAACCGTAACACTATTTATCAATTCACAAACACTGTATAGATAACTAAACAGCCACAACAAACGATTCGACATCTTAATTACAACAATGTTAATAAAAACTTTTGAATACCATATCATGGAGAATACAATACACCAATGCTATTGTCAAACAGTGTGCCTACAGTCTACAGTAATGAATACTAGGATTTACAATTGTGTGCTTCAAATGTGTGCTGAAGTTTGTGTTAAGTATTTATTCCAAGAAAACCTATACTATACTAATACGTAGCTTGACGCTCAAGCTGCGTGGGCGTTACACAATCTGCGAAAATCACTATGATTGATATGAGACACTGTTTGATTATACTGGTTCTTTATCTTCCATAAATAAAAAAACAAATAAACTTTATTAAAGAACATTACATAATTTGCTATCCTAAACTAAACAGTAACCAACTAAACTAAAATAAAGTATCTATTAGTACAAAATAGATAACGACACTCACTTTTAAGCAATATTTAGTAGCTTTCATTCATTTAAATCAACTATACATGTCATAAATAAATCATAAGCGTATTACAATTCACAGAAGTTTAATTGTCAACTAAGCAGCCACAACAAACGATTCGACATCTTAATTATAATAGAAACCTTTGAGTATCATCTCACGGAGAATACAATTCATCGCACAATGCTATGGTCAAACACTGTGCCTACAGTTTACAGTAATAAATACTACGATTTACAATTGTGTGTTTCAAAGGTGTGCTGACGTCTATGTTCAGTGTTTGGTCCATTGACAAGCTATACTATAAAGCATATTATGTCGTTGCGACTTTTTAATACTTTGAGTGTGTAATATCTATGATTGCGAGATATATTTTTAGTCAAAATTTAGAGTGAGCGAGAACTAAGGAAATTTTAGAACTTAGTAAATAGCGATTGTAAAGACATAATCGCGTGAAAGATTTGCATTCGATGGGGCTCGATAAATTAGAATAAACCGATACAATAAATTATTCGACTTTTGTATTAGAATCAGTTATTTAAGTACCCACAAGTTCGAGACAAGATGAAGTTGTGTGAATGCTGTGAGATATTTATTTATTGCCACAATAGTGTCACATGGGTCTTGAAGTCGAACCGACATTATGATGTAATTAATTGTTGCAGAGAGATAGAATCGTTTAATTTCACAGTTCATTACGCTCTATTTTCATTGAAATGATAAAGCGAAAACGAGTGACATTTCTTATCAAAGTGTGTTCCACAAATGTAATATGTCAATTCGTGACATAAGACATTTTGTAATTATACCGTGCCAAAATGTTGCATAGTGCTGCGAAAAATATTTTATGTAGAATGTAATAAGATATTATTCTGTTTTTTAACGATTGTCCAAATATTCCGGAACCACTTTCCAGCTTTAGAGAGAAATTAAATATCGTAAGCCCATATGCATAGGGACTCCTGTGGAATATCCAATGAACAATAAAAGTTACACAAATCTAAAATGGTCACCTCAGATGGTATTTAGATATTATAATGTTAGTGAAAAACTTAGCTTTACAACGCTTAGCATACCAATGGACGGCTAACTTTATAATTCTTAAACATTTAAAAGCTGTACTATCGAGTACATAAGTGCTTCGCTAATAAGGTCGGTGACCTTTCGCAACGGTGTCCGAATTGATTGCAATCGCTTTGTGTTTTAATTACTCGCTTCGCTATCGATATTCGGTTGATTGTGACTGATACCATCTTAATGTAAATAAGATAAAAGTGGGTTAAGAGATGGCTTTAATTTAGTCGCTCGTAAGATTTTAATAACAGTTTTGTGAGAGTTTTAAATTAAACATTTCAAATAAAGCAGTATCTTGCAAATTTTTAGCGAAATGAAGCAATGTCGTATAAGGGAATTACAGACATTCATTTTAAGAGACAGTCAACTGGTTGTTGTAATTTTATACACTTTTAACTAACGATACTTTCTATTATATTAAATCGGATGATTTAAGCTAATATAAACATCTCGGCTGGACCGAGTCTCATGAAATTTTGTGAGCCTATTCGAGAGATCTGAGAATAGGTGGCTAGCTATTTCATACCGATAGATGAAGGTCGGCAAACCACGTGGGCTAACTACAGCTAATACTGTAGTAGAATATAATTTAATAAATAAATACTGTTTTACATTAGAGAATGCCCATTGGTCAATGTAATCCATGATTGGTGCATCGTACCAAGCGTATAACCACAGTTTTTTTCGTTAATTTTCGATACTCTGTGGTAAATGATAAATTCGTTACTCTGTGGTATAACATCCCTAAACAGCATGACAATGCACTCAGCAGTCACAAACAACACGTGCGTTCTGCACATTATAAATATATAAATAAGCAAATGACGCTTCGAATTATTTCTGCCCTGAATAATTTCATACGCATTTTAAAACATCTTTTGAACGAAACGTGGGATTTACGGCGCTGAAACCCGTTCAAGGGTTCCCCTTTGCGGTGCTCGAGACCCGGCGAGGGGTCCCGCGGAATCATTTTCTTATTTTTTTCGTCTTGACAAACCCCAGCTGGTATAATACGAAATGTTATAAATAAAATCGTGATTTTGACCCGTCACGGGATAAGGGATGCTCGGCTAGATTGGCACACGTAAAACTACCCTTACAACTGTTTCGTACAGCCACCTTTCTTATTATTATAGATTTAAGTCTCATTTTACTCTGGCTGATTTTAAAGTAACGGTAAATTTATTGGTGTTGGTGCACTATGATTCGACACAGGACGTCCTGTCTGTTTTGCACCAATTATTATTATACCGAACCGGAACCGTTTGAATGCGTTGCGTAATAAGTACTAGAAATAATTCGCTTTTAAGCACGTCAATAACTGTATTACGAATAACTGTGTTTGTAACAATTTTCGGTTCTCATTTGGTTGATATATTTATGTTTAATTTTCAAGTTTAAATTTCATTTAAAGTATTAAGTTTAATGTTAAATAAAATGTCATAAGTATAACGTAATTTTAAGATTTAAAATTTTTCGCATATCTTTCTTTGAAAATATGAAACAGATCTTTTTTAAATAAGCTTTTAGCAACATTTATCGTTATACTTTAAGAGCTCAGTCCATACATGTCCATACATACATACAGACAAAAAAAATACACTAAAAAAGCAGTCAAAATGATTAAACTTCACGCAATCTATTTCCAAAAACATTCATTAATATGAAAAGATGATTGTATCACTCAGGAAGATCTAGATTAATTAACAAATTAAATTTCATTAATTTACATGATACTAAAAACTACACTTAAAGTCGCGGGTTCAAATCCCGTTTCAAGTCTAAAAAACTGTTTTGAACTGTTCTTAGTATTAAATTGGTAAGCATAGCTAAATGCAAATATATGTAAATCGATTAGAAAATTTCAACAATTTTATTTTTCTGTTATGCTACAAAGTCAAAAGGTTCGTGGATTTGGAGTAGGGCTTAGATAGCTGAGTGGTTAAGTGATAGGCTGGATTCCTATAGTCACAGGTTCAAATCTCGCTTCTAGTCCAAACATTTTTTCAATTGTTCATGGCAAAAAATCAATAAAAAATTGTAATTTTTTTTTGTTTTTTAAGCCTGCAAATAATTTACGCACCATGTGCTAATTTGCGTCCAAAAGTGCCCAATTTTTAGCTTTACTTATTGGGTCATTGGCCTAAATTCACCCTAGTAGTCTAAGCTAGATGTCCGCTGTCCTTCCTGCGCACCGTGGGAACACGCACCCCTCGCGAACACCCCTTGCGTGAACACCTTGTATGCGGTGGTATGTTTAGTGAATTCAAAGTGATTGTGATTGGGTGTGCTGATTTTAAGAGATTTTTTAATGATTACGAAGAACATTAGCTTTTTTTGCAAAATTGTTCTATAAATTATATAAATAGGCGGGCTTTTTTTAGCGTTCTGATTTCTGGAGTTTCTTTTATTTTTAATTAGAATGAGGCTTCTGTCGCACCCTTGCGCGAACACCTTGAATTATGTGATATGTTGAGTGTATTCAAAGTGATCGTGATTAAATTCGCTGTTTTATTGGAGATGTTTAAATGATTGGGAAGAAAATGAGTTATTTTTGCACATTATTAATAAAGATGAAATTTTGGCACTATTTCACCGTCAAACCTTAGTTAAACAGTCGGAAATTTATATTCTTAATTCAAAATTTGTCAGAAAGGTCATCTTTATTCAATAGGATCCTGACAGTGGTCTGTCTGAAGCTCTTGTCGAGGGCGAAAGCACAACCATTTCACCTTCAACCTGCCACCAAATGGTAGTTACACTACTGTGTACCGGTTAGATCCTGAATTTTTTGACACTGTAGTCCTCAAATGAAGCGAAGCATCCACAATCAGCTTTCAGCATGGGCTGTATTTTCCATTTACCATCAGGCGGACTCCACGCCCGCATACTACATAAATCGTATAAAGGAAAAAAGGCGATGTGAAAGTTCTAACACACCAAAGGGCTACAATATTTTATTTGCCGCCATATTCTTAGGTGTTATAAGCAGCTTTTCTTAGAGTAGAGAAAGTTTAAAAAGCACTTCTGCACAGCACAATCGTTATTATGAGGAAACAATCGTTTGGCTGTTTTCCATACAAAAGTAATATGGGTTCAACTTTGATATTATTAAGTTTTTATCTACTTTTATAGACAAATCATCTTTAAGACTAAAATGCATGTTTGTTTGCACCCATTTTTGCAAAGTTGTTATTTATATTTATCAGTTTGTACGTAACTCAATTAATTATTTAAAAAATATATACTCTGGTCGATTCTTATATAGGATAATAGGCATTTAATTTACTTTAATATCTAAAAAAGAGGTATGAGATTTTATAAAACTAGGTAAACTATGAGGAGAGTATCATGCAATCACATTCAAATGAAGGTGATATTGTCAGTAATTTAATTTAAGACACATTTAAAGAACAATTATTTTATATAAGTTTTAATAATTAGAAGGCTACTATCTGGGAATAGAGTCCACGATCTCACGGCCAGCAAATTCATATTTTTGCCACTGACCAACTTCAATGCAAAATAATTGTAATAATATGCATTTAAATTTACAAGACATATCAATAAGTTGTTTTTGTCAAAATAGTCCACAAAAATATGCAAACTCAATTCAGAAACACATTGAATCGCAAAGGGTACATGAAATGGTAATTGGCGAGGTACGACCAACATTTACATAAAAATCCAAATTTGCATATTTTTTATGAAATTGTTTGACACTATGTACCTACTACTTTATATTATTTTTACATATTGAATATTAACTTGCTTATGCTTTTTTTAAGGATTGTCTTAGTTGGTCTTGTAGTAAATTCATAAAACTGCGTCTTCTATGTAACGTCACCGACTCGAATCTTGTGTCAAACAAAAGTTATTTTTTTGGTAAGAAATGTTTAAGTTTGTATCTCTGCCTGAAACATATATAAATACAGTTGAAATACAAACACTTCGTGCCATTGTGGATTCCTAATTCAAATAATGGCTCATCAGCTTTCGTGTCAGTTGTCTTCCTCTACATGTGCCCGTGAAGACCTAATGCAGGCCACAAACAAGGGTGTAAGTTGCTACTAACTGGGCAAAAACAATATAAATAAAAATGAGAAACCATAATGCCATTGACACGTTAAAAGCTCATTCTTCTTATACCTACTCACTAAAGAGATGTAATTTGTAAGCATATTTAAATGGTCTCAGAAGTCTTTCTATACTCAGAATATCCAGGAATATAAGACATACTAATATCATGGTCTTCAAATGTAGCAACACTGAATATGATATTATTATGTTCATTCATGCATATCTACCTTGATATCTACGTCTAGGCAACACTAGGTTAGTATTGCCACTTACTTTTAGATGGACTCCCAACTCGTTTTCTTCAACCATCGTAAAAAAACCGTTGTAAAATATATAGAAATCGCGAAAGTTGCAATTTTTTGCGTACAAATTTATTTTTATCACCGTAGCCCGCAAAAAACGTCGAAATATAACGCCGCAAATAGTAACCTACAAAATCGTTATTTCGTTACGGTTTCTGTTAAGATAGTGCACGAGTGCAACCAAGTGTGAAATAAAGTCTAACGAAATGACGACATTACGCAACTTTCGTTATAACGATTTACGAACGTTATGTCAAAAGGTAATAACGAGTCGAACGGCGCGGTAGCGAAACGATAAAAAACAAACTTCCGATCGGGTGAAGCCTTAGATATGGCCTTACGTAAAGTTGCGATAAATTAGTACAAGTAATACAACCTTAGCCGTGCGAGCAGAATTATTAGGAAATGTGTGTCACAACCTAATGGCGTTATTTTGACATCGCTCGCAATTATTTTCTGTTAGAAGATTAATTTTGTATGCATTTTAAGAAGTTATTAACTTGGATGATGGCCTAATCTTAATAGCAGTAGATGGAAGAGGTTTTATTAGCGAGCTCGAAGGCCTTCGGTATCTATTCTCACCCTCAAAAAAAAGATATTAATGCCAAAAAGTGCCTAATTATCGGATTCTCAAGACTGTCACCTTAATTTAATAGGGTACTGTTATATATGATACCTATAACAGTACCCTATTAAATGATTATATATGCTTAACTGTTACTCGCGATATAGAAAACTTTGGTAAATAATATGATTGTGTTTTTTTTTTACTAAAATATTGCCTCCAAGTCACAAGAATCGCCTCCACCGAGCGCAAAAATAACTTTGTACCCTTTTCTATTGTTAGACAGTTATTTCAGAAGACTTAGTAAAAATAACTTTTGATTTAACTTAATCGAGTTCGCACTTTTTCCATAACGAAGCTATTTTTATGCTTCGCGGAGTGTTTCGTGTTGTTTCTCTGTGCCGATGTCGTAATACCTGAGCTGAAATTACGTTGGTTTGAGAAACCTTTCGCGATGAAGTAACATGTTGTTTTCATTACCTAATACTGAAAATAGCTTTTTATTGTTATATGGTAATGATACATTTTGGAGATTTTGATATGGATAATCATTTTGTGATGATTCATAATATGTCACCGTACTTGTAAAGGGAGAACAATTGCTTGGCTGTTTTACATACAAAAGTAATATGGGTTTAACTTTACTATTATTAAGTTTTAATCTTTTTTTATATATACGAATCATATCTAAAACACTAAAATGTATGTATAATGGCGTCCATTTTTACAAAATTATTATTTTATTTTTTTGTTTGCGTGTAACTTTATAATTATTTAAACAATTTTGACAAAATGGCAACGAAACGGTCATATAACGTTTAGTATGAAAACACGGCGCTCGAGAGTTTACTCTTAATCACTAAACTTTAGACAAAACAAAGATTAGTCTCTTTATTAGTCTTGATTGATTACCGTCTTATTTTAATATGAATGTTAAATTAAAGTATTATAATACTACTCAATCCATCAATAGATAGAAAGAACATGATCCTTACAACACGTTGTATAAGTGGTCACTGCACAATCACATTACACGTCCCGGGTACATTTCCTGTAGGGTTGGTGGGCTACCTGCAGAAGACCATTATACCTCACCTAGTTACACCATGGTCTATTGTTGGCCATCGTCATACATCTTCAGCGACCGTTGGCCATCCAACCCTTGCCCAAGACACGAACCACCGCTTCCTTAACAAAATTATTGTAATTTAATAACCCGTCCGTTCCAGTTTGAACCGGTCACCCTTCCCTATTAAAAGGCATTCACTCGCAAAAATTACACAATTGATCACTTGTCATACGGCAAATTCTTTTGTGGAAAATGTTTTGGATCGTAAATTCTTGGATAGAATAGGTAAGCTTCTTATAGATTCGTATCAAAACACATGTTGTAATATATACAAGCTGATGTAAAGATAAAGGGTATGTTATCATGTAGCGAGCTGTTACTTGCTAATCGTCGTACAGTGTAGATGAGGCGATAGCACACTCCGCGTAACGCGTCTAGTTTCCTCGCTTTCAATTGAAGAACTCGTACGAAAGTTAGACATGTTGTTGGGAATATCCGAAGGCGATGTTATATTATATTACGTAGAAGTAATACTGTATAATATGTCATGTAATCTTAAGTTCCCGACAACTTCGAGGCAGTTCGAACAAGTTTTACATGCTGTACCGGTGTTTTATAACGCGCTTTTCTTTGATTAGACAAGTTTTACTTGGCTTGAATATATTGTTGTATATTGTTTTAAGTTTCAGGTTTCATTGTTAAGCCCAGAGTTTGCTATTACTTGGTAACTATGCAAACTGCAAAAGTATTCATCATAGCATCATTCAAAACCTTTATCCTAGTTTTTGCACAACTAGTAGGTAATATTTTTATTATATTTTTTTTTCTGCAGATGGTATCGGATATTAGTAAATAAATGGCTTATCACTATAGTCTTGTTAAGCTTTTTAAATGATCTACTTTTTAATAACTTATGTTTCGGTTAAGTTAATATAAAAATATTCTTAATCATTATGCTTCCATTAACAGGCACCTATTCCAGGTCTGACCACGGCAAGCTTAGCTTGACCTTAACATGAAGAAAAATGGACTACAAACAAGCTAAAACCACACAACTGTACAATATTCACAAGTTGAAAATCAATTTTAAGACACGCGCGGTCAAGCAAGCATCTCCGAACTTTTTATCGATAGCGTTAGGACGTTGTTCGATAATTACATACATTTTAAAGCATCAAACGGTACACAATAGGCGACCATATGATGGCGCATAAAGGAGGTGACCTTGACGATTCATAATGATAAAAAAGGTTCATTTACACTGCAACTGTTATTCTGAATGAGAACCATTGTGAGGAGAAGCGCCCACATGCCAGTGGCACCTAACAGGTGTGGTATTGTTATATGCAAATTACGCCTTTCGCTCTCGTACTATACAATTTTTTAGGGATACTATTTGACTTTTTGATTCTGTTTTCGCCATAAAATGCGTAAATCATGCTTAGAAATGAAGAGTGACTTTAGTTTTTTCAACAACGATAAAATTGCTCGGTAATTCTAAGTTTACGACGATGTTATGTACTCAAGTGAATGTATAACTTTATTGCATTCTTAGTGTACAGTTCAATGGTCTATATGTGCGTCATTGTTAGTAAATATGTGCCAGCACATGTGCATTTGTTTGTACATAAGTATGACCTAAGTTAGTTTTAACAGGCTCTTGAATAGTTAGGTAGCGTTTAGATGTGCTAATGAGGGTCACCTCTGAAATCTGTGAGGTTTTGGATGGAAATTCACAGTGTAGTTCTTCTTCTTCTTCGTCGTGTCGATGGCTGAGTCAAATTTAATTTTGACTTGCCACCGTGGAGAAAGGATTAGCCAATTCGCTTTTGAGAACTCGCGAATTGCCCAGAGTGCGCCGGACGTAGGGAATCGTTATGTACGTCACTCGTTTCATGCACCCCAGTGTGACAGTGTAGTAATAACTTAGAATGTATGGCGTAGTGGTTAAAGTGGTCCCTTCGCTGCTTTCAACTGCGATGGTGTTGTGGGTTCGATCATCACACGGGACAAATCTTTGTGTGATCCGCAAAGTTTGTTCTCTAGGTGTGCTTTGTGTGTGAATTGTATGTTTGTAAAAACCCTTGCGACACAAGAGTACATACCTAGTGCGGCAGACGTTAAAAAAAACTTTTATAAGCGTTACGTCATACAAGTGATACATTTTCAGCATCTATATTTTTAATACATTTTATATTATATATAAAATTGTTAAATAAAACTGTAATTTAACATTACTTTTTTTTATTATCTTCACTTGTAAGTACCTACAGAATCTCGAGGCTAAACGACAGCTAAACCTTGAATTCGTTGCTAGAAAGACATAAAATCAAGTCAACAATATCTTTGGAATACTGCAAAAAGGAAGACACGCGAAAATCGATAAAGTCAAAATGTTTAAGTGAGAAAAATGTTGAATGTAAGAGCTTTATATTCAACGTCTTAATGACCGTATAATTATTAAATGCCGTAAAGAGATTACATATAAACAACCTGAAAAAATGATTTTAGTGGAGTTCGTAATCATTAAAATTGTAAATATTATCATACTCCACAAGGTAAAGAAATCGAACGCTGTTTTTTGTATTTCACGGTGATTTGTGATACTTGCTGACTCATTGTAAATCATTAATGTCCGTAATAACAAAAATATACGATTAATTTCAAAACACATTCCGTCATTAGTAGTTTTTGGTAAGCGATGCTTGAGTTATAACATCATACCTATTTTGTGTAGAGTTAGGCAGTTATATGTTGGTGCCTATTTAGCTACTTTTAACATAACATAACATCACGCCTATATTACCCATAAGGGTGTGACAGAGGTGTACAATACCCACAATTGAAAAAAGTAACAATGTTTCAACATAATTATATATATTAATGTAACACTGAGTCATACTCTACGACTGAACGCTGTCTCCCAAAATACAAGCAATAGCTTAGTTTGGGCATCAGTAACAGTACTTTTTGTTTCAAACATGTTCTAGTGTCATACCTTACGCAAACATTTTTGTGATAAGTTTGAGTCAATATTTTTTTTTTTTTTTTTTAATTTCACCTGTGTGAACCCATAGGATAGGGGATCCATTGCCATCCGCCGGGCACAATTCTAACTCTGTGCTGCTATTGTGAATTGCCTGACGGAAAGTTCAAAAATAACACTTTGTTTGACCCAACCTGAGACTTTGCGCATACGCCAACCACTAGACTATCGAGGCAGTTGCCTACTTTTCTCCGATTATAAACTTGTTTCAATAAGTTACATAGCAACAGACATTTGGCTGTCGCGCCTGTAACAGAAAACTTTTTTACTGACATAAATTTCTAATCATGTATAATAAGTAACCATTCTGATTGAAAAATTATAATACCACTATCTTGTTTCACCCAGAAATTAATACCATGACATTCTCTGCTCAATTATTTATAGTATTTTAAACCAGAACTATACCATAGATTCAGGCTGCGGCACCTAATGATATAATTATATAAAGCAGCTGAATAGGACTCCACTAAATAATAATTAATATATTTTGTTTCAAATCAAGGAACTATAATTTAAACTGTTGGTATCAAATACAAATACACTAAATTATTTCTCGTTAGTGGTAAAACTACTGGCATTTGAGTCAGCTACGACTATATTAGTTTCAAACTACTTTAATTATATCTATAAGTGTTCGCTGTGGTTGTATATTTTACTTATAAATAAATACTAATACTATTAAAATAATAACAGCAGCCCTGTATCTTATACATGTGTCCCACTGCTGGGCTCGGGCCTCTTCTCATGATGAGAAGGGTTAGGCCATAGTCCACCACGCTGGCCAAGTGCGGATTGGTAGACTTCACAAACCCTCGAGCACTTTTTAAACACTCTCAGGAATGCAGGCTTCCTCACGATGTTTTCCTTCACCTATTTCATATGATAAATACACACAAATCTTAACGATTTATTGATAGAGGTGTGTGCCGTGGGTTCGAACCCGAGACCTTTGACTTCGCAGTCCTACGGTCTCCCACTCTACTATACTATTATTTATAAAAAAAAACATATTTTGTATATTAATAACAAGGGTATATATTCTCTAGCTACTATGTCTCTTAGTTTAAGGGTTATTTTGGTTGAAAACTTCCATGACTACACTATTACGGAGCATTTTGGGTATCAAACTGATAGACCGAGTTAAGAATGCCACAATCCGTTCCATAACTAAAAAAACTCCCTCACAAAAATGGGACTGAGCTGGACAGTGTGCCGAATGCCTAGAGAACTTCTGCCAAAATATGCACCGAATAGCTTACACAACAAGGCAGATGGCCCCGTGGCAGATCTAAGTGGAAATGCCTTCCAAAAGGACTGGGCTAAAGTGAAAGGAGAATAAAGGAGCAGTGAGACGTCATAGGCTTAATATAACGTAACATAAACTAACAGCCAACATTTCTATGAAATAATACGATCTGTAAATTTCTTAAGTATTTATTGAAGAAGCTTGTCGAACGTGGAGAAGTGTCTTCGGGTTTTACCCGGGCACTTTTTGTGAACTAGATGTAAAGTGAAAAAAACTGGAACGAATTTGGGCAACCAGGACGGCGTCTGTAGATTTTTCACCAGTCTTGGTATCCGTTAAAAAAAAAAATAAGGTGCTCCTAGACCGCGATTACTAGCTTGTAATGTAATGTTTAGCACAATACATGATACAATATAAACATCATTAATTTTTGTAATATTTTAAAGCAAATTTTAGCTTTGCTATGCCTTTTTGTATTTTATATAATATTAGAGTTGAAAAATTAAGAATCTAGCAGGACTGGAACCTGCACCCCCTGGGTATACGCACCAAGTGCTTTGCCAATTCAGCTATGGATTCGAATACTGCTAGACTCGAAATTTCTCATCTCTTTTTTTTTTATTAATTTTATTAGAAAAAATGTTATATTACTGAATGTTCGCTGGCGTGAGAACACCTTTATGTATTTTTTACTATAAGTATATGTGTAATTTTTAATATATTTATATATATATTTATATTTTTTATCCGAAATTATCATTTTTGTCTTATATTATTTGACCACACGCCAAGCTAGTAACTAGCTTGGCGTGTGGTCAAATAATATCGTAATAGATTTAAACAATTATACTTCATAAACAACGGCTCAGAATTATTCACAGTTCAGACATTGCTATCTGACGCAAGTCGAGCAAAAAGCAAACCAGTTCGAACCCTAGACACATAGATAAATCGTAACCAGCGCTATTCAAGTCAAAACTAGTGTAGCAACTGACAAACGGCCTGTTAATCGCCATTGTTAAAACTCGATATAATGTCTTGTGAGCTTGTCCCGTTTCTCGACTTAAAAGGATGGACACTATAGACCAGTGACACTTGTGTGAATTTAAGGGTTGACTTAACCTTGATGATACCATACCACTTAAGCTACAGTTTTATTGACATTATTATTGAGAATACGGGAAACTCACGTTACTTTAGCCGGGATTTGCCGACTAGTTTCGAATCTAGTAGGTACGTAGATTCATCAACGTGAGTAACCCGTATTCTCAATAATATGTCTTCACCTTACGTCGGTTTTAATAATATTCTTATGAAACCCGTTGAAACAAATGTAAATTGTGAATGTGCTTTAACTTCTCCTGCGTGTAGCTACTTACTGGGCAAACAAAATTTGACTTTGCTATCGACTCGAATGAAGAAGAAGATAAAACCCGTATTTGCATCACTCTTTCTTATTCAACGTTGTTACGAGACAGAAAGATCAAAAGCTGTAGCTTAGCGATAAACTTAAGTTGAACACGTTGATAAAACCGTCTCCTAAAAGGATGGACACTATAGACCAGTGACACTTGTCTGAATTTAAGGGTCAACTCAAACAAATACAACTCTTCTTTCAATATAATGTCAACATTAAGAGGGAACTCCCGATATGGAATTCTCATACAAAATGAGTCTGGTTGTATCTTTTACATTTTTCATCACAATGTTATAATTTTTGCTCAGTCAATTTAAAACATGATTATCTATGTTCCTTCGATTTCAAATTATCTTTAGTCTGTCTATTTTAAAAATTATAGGCATCCAAACATCCGTAGTTTTGAACGGCCTGACAAATGCGACTTTTTTAGTATTATACAACAGATTATTACAAGTTTTCGAAACCAAGGACCCTCGTAAATATACTGTACTTTCTATTTTATCAATAATTATCATCAAAGTACCTCATTTTCATTCATCAAATGCCATATTACAAATTAAAGAAAATTACAATATCTATCTCAACTCATTGAAGGGGGGTGAGGCAGCCATTCGTTAGCTACTCGGAAGTGAAGGAGGGGTGCCAGTGAGATACCGAACCAAGCCGAGATATGACATACCATAGTCTACCGACCAGAGAGTATGCAATGAACTGCATTGAACCTTTTTTGACATTCACGACTGCAATAAGTTATAGTCCGAGATCTAGCAGCAGAATCTTTTCGTTCTTTATAAACATAATTGAATTATATTTTTATGTAAATAATCATTTAAGGACTGAGCTGTATACATGGCATATGGGTTAAAAGTACCAAAGTCTAAACGAATAACAGAAATAAAAACAGTTAGTTGAAAACAATGATTGTTTTTTGCATTAATAACTTATTAATAGTTATTTATATATTATTTCAAAAGACAACTATATACAATTGTACTATTGTGACAAAGTGTAAATGTTAAAACGATTGACTGTTAAAATGTGTAAATGATGAGGCTGATCATAATCTGTTTTTTTTATTTTTATCACGTCCTTAATCACCCCATACTTTCAAGGGCTGTTATAAATTAATAGTCAGCTATATATGCCGAGAGTATTAGTATCTATAGAAACATGTCACATTATCTTTGAATAGACAACGTTTAATTGTCTTGTTAATTTATCATTGAGTTGGAGTAATAATAATAATCGTTAAATGCTTTCGAACCTAAAACCTTCTACATGCATAATAATAACTATGCAGATACAATATTCATTTAAAATGCATAGCTCTTGGCCTAATTACAGTGTCATTCATTGCAATTCGCTTGTGTCATATCATATGTCACACTTGTATTTTATAATGTTGATTATAATATTTAAATAGTTTCTCTGGACTTAAATATGGGTAAACAATCTTTACATTGTGTATTGTTAATTATTTACATAGTAATTATATCATTATATCTACGAATACTTAAATTGTAATATCATTATATCGTGCATGTCATTTTTGTTCTTTCATATGTACAATCAAATACATAACCGTTTCAGCAAATTTGAACAAAAATAAGATAAATATATTTACAGCATATAAACCGCATAGTAATAAAGATTTTTGTCATTTGAGTTTGTGCTGAGGTAAATTATTTACATTTCTGTATTTTTAGTGAACCGCAGAATGAAAAGAAGAGACTTAGCCTATTTGTCAGCTTATACTTCACGAGAGCGAAAAATGAATAAGATTAAACGTAAAATAGAGCTGAAGAAAGTAATAATTATTAGATAAATAACGAATGCCATGTTGCAGAATAATGCAATTCTTTTATCACTGTCTCAAGAAAAACGCAATGTGCTAAATATTAGAGCAATATTATTAAGTATTATTATTATATACCCTAAATAATACAGTATCATTTCTAAACTTTGTTTTATTATTTAAATAAAGAAAACACTCAGAATCAAGAGTTAAACGGTACTATTATATTATAGTACTAATGTTTTGATGCAATTACATACATACTACGTCACTATCGACATACTACGTGGGTGCAGTCGCAGAAGAAACTAGTGATATTATAAATCCCAAAGTAACTTTGAACGTCTGTCGGTCTGTTGTTCCTGCAAAATAAAATCGTTTAATCGATCTTAATGAGTGTTAATATTTTTTTTGGTGACAAAGTCCGCTTAATTAAGCGGCCGTGGCGCAATGGATAAGGCATCGGTCTTACGATCGAGAGGTCGTGGGTTCGAATCCTGGCCATTACACCACGGACGTAAAACGTCCTCTTATCACAAGCGAATTAAGCTTAGCTGGTGGGGTTAACAAGAATACGAGTAATTTGTATTTGCAAATTGCTAGTAAGGTTTTCAAAAAAAAAATAAAAAATCTAAACACGCAAAGTTTTATTGATATCAAATTTGTGTCTATAGCCTCTATTTTCATGCGTGGGCGTCGGGCAAGGCTTGACGCCTTGACGCCTTGACGCGAACTCAAATTGGACGTATTGCGAAAGCGACAATAAATTACCCTTGCTGTAAACCTCATGGCAATTTTGAACTCGACTGTACATCATCATCAAAATCAAACTGAATACGGACGCCAAAATTAAATCATGTTACAGAATAAGGACGCGCTATATCCTTAGGCTCAACTCACATCGACTAGCTAGCTTCATATTTATCTGTAATCTGTGACGTAGACACAGAAGCACTGCGTCGTCGTGTTGCGTCCAGTTTATATGGCCTATTTAGCCCAAGATAGATGTAGACAAATTGTATGGATAAATGCAAATGAACCTGAAAAGCAACAACATAAACAGATCAGCTTTTTAAGTTCATTACATCATGATTTTTTTAAATTGCTAGGCTAATCTTTAATATATTTCCAGCAGGCCCACATAATGAAGATATGTATAAATATAAATATTATTATGTAAAAAAAACCGTCGATGAGTATATTTACCTGGGCCAGCTAGTTTCCTTCAAAAACAGGCAGGATAAAGAAATTGATCGCCGCATCGATAAAGCCTGGCGAAGCTACTGGTCTCTAAAAGAGTTATTGAAGGGCAACCTTCCTATGAAACATAAACGCAGACTCATCGACATGTGCATATTGCCCGTCTTGACTTACGGTGCCCAAACCTGGTCGCTGACCGAATCGCAAAAGTCCAAACTCAAGGTTTGCCAACGAGCTATTGAAAGGAGCGTGTTGGGTTTAAAGCTCAAAGACCGAGTCCGAAACACAGAAATCCGCTCTAAAACTGGAATAGCGGACGCAGGAAACAAAGCCGCAAGGCTAAAGTGGGATTGGGCGGGGCACGTTTGCAGGATGCATCCAGAAAGGTGGTCAAGAGTCGCGACAGAATGGATGCCGGAGAACCGGTGTCGTCGCCGAGGCCGGCCGAGAAAACGCTGGCGCGATGACTTGGACACCTTTCTGGAAAACTGGCAGGGAAAGGCTTTGGATAGGGAAGAGTGGAAGACTTTGGGGGAGACCTTTGCCCAACAATGGGACAATGTAGGTTAAAAAAAAAAAAAAAAAACCGATGGCGTAAAACGCGACGTGAAATCTTTTATCTCTTTTAGTTGCCTGCCCGCCTGTTAAAACAGCGTCGTAAGTTCTTAGTCTGAATTATGCCTAAAGGTATAGAATATCTATATTTAGTAGATTTTTAGTCGACTAGTTGGTCGACTAGTGCATAATGCAACTGACTGTGGAACAATAAACATCCCTGTTCCACATACAAATCTCGCTATTGTTACCATAGCAACAAAATTTTGTTGAAAATCGACAGACTTATCAAACAACAAATCCTAGGTATTGAACCGTTGAGTAACAACTGAACATCAACATGTATTTTCACTCACACATTTATATATAAGACCGATAGAGACAGCAATACCTTTATATGTGTGCAGAGTCTACCCTTAAAGACATCCTTT
Organism: Hypena proboscidalis; assembly: GCA_905147285.1. Lineage (NCBI taxonomy): Eukaryota > Metazoa > Arthropoda > Insecta > Lepidoptera > Erebidae > Hypena > Hypena proboscidalis. Next base: position 17,264,510 of record LR990130.1, on the reverse strand, counting down.
CTTAAAACTCGTCGAATTAAACTTACATTTAATTTCAAAACCATTGTTGTGTTCGCAAAAGCAGTTTTTTGCGTACGGATACAGTTTTGTGGATAATTGCGTTTTGTTGACGACAAAGTCGTTGCTTGACCGTTAACCGCTATCCTATTATGTCTAATAGCATGTTTTCGATGATACAAAGCACAACTACTTTCCAATAAAACTACCTTTCGTGAGAAATAATTGGCGTTTTTGTTTAACAATAATAATAATATAATAATAAAATTCATTTATTTCGAGTAACAAGACCCATATGAAGCAACATCAAAAACAAAACGAAATATAACAGTTTCACACAAATAGCTCATTTGACTAAAATTACATAAAAATTAAATTAACTTTTTGAAATTTAAATAGGTCCGATTACATGTAGTCCGGTTATATGCCTAAACAAAGCATTTATGTGTCTTCTTCTTTCGTATCGATGACTGCAGTCATATGCTCATGGTGTTGACTTGCCATCGTGATGAAAGGATTCGCCAGTCTGCTAACTAAATATATGTTATATAATATGCCATATATATGTTAACTCTTATGAACTTTATTTTATATACCAATTTATAGCATAAATATCACAGTCTTACTCACGATTAGCGCGCACCAGAATATCTCCGTTAGGGAGCAGTATTATGCTGAAATGCGTACCGTTTCTGGCACATCGGTATGTGCATGTTCTTATTTAAAATATTTAGAAATAAGTAGTTTTTAAATTGTTCATATAATTTTAAGATTTTCCGGCATAAATATATCTTATTCAATCAGACAAGAACCTATCTAATCTCTTTGGTACCAATTGTACCAATCAAAAGGATGTCCAATTGTCTAAAATTCCGTCATTGACTGTTGAATTTTTTTAAGGACCTTATCTGAATATTGCAATACCGCTACGAGTTGACCATTTAAGAAAGGAGAACAGTTACCTTATTTTTATAGTAGTCTACTTTTAGCGGATTCCAATAAAACTATGTAATTAAATTAAATCTTCACTGGCACTATGAATGCGCCTCTGCTCCTAAACCGTAATAACATAACAAAAAGCATATTACAGTATTTTAGACTATATAAATGATAATAGTATTTGGAAATGAACTGCTCTTTTTATGTGACTTTCAATATGTATAATAATTGTTATATTTTATTCATTTCATTTGAAAAGATGGTTTACATGAGTTTCTCACCAGCTCTTCTCATAATGCAATACCCATCGGAGCTGGTACTTAGTTTGATTTTAATCTGATTCTAAACAGTTGGATTAAAATTAATCTAAGCCCCGGTTATTCAAATCATTGTAATTAGTATAATTTAGTTTTACTCATAATTTATTTTTATATCATTTGTTTGTAATATTTTGACGTGTTCAAGCGCCTCCTGGGGCCTACGAAAATAAATGATTTGAATTTTAATTTGAATTTCATACTTAACATAACATAATATAACAATACGCCTATATTACCCAGAAGATTGTGGCAGAGGTTTATTACCCACCTTTCACCTGTTATGTTTAGGTCCAATGGGATAAGGTGCCCGGTGGATATCGCCATCCACCGGGCACAATTCCAACTCCGTACTGCTATTAGAGAATGAAAATGAAAATAACACATTTGCCTGACCCGGGAAACGAACCCGAGACCTCGTGCTATACATACGTAATCTAGTAATAAGATTAAGATATTTTATTTGTTGGTTTGTACTGAATAGGCACCAAATTTACTAGAACGTTCTTAATGCAAATGAAAGGAGCCTCCCCGAGTGACGTACACAACGATTCCATACGTCCGGCGCACCCTGAGCATTTCACGAGTTCTCCAAAGCAAATTGGCTAATCCTTTCACCACGATGGCAAGTCAAAATATAATGTGACTCAGCCATCGACACGACGAAGAAGAAATGAAAATTGGCATGAAGATAGTTCAAGCGAACGGAGCTAGTTTTACTACAAACTGCAAAAAACCCACATCTCTCGATACCTAAATGCAAATAAATCAATCGAATCTATGCACATTGTAATTAAAATTCTCACCGCTACAGTGTCCTCCAAGTGACGTTTATTTACTCAGCTGTGGACTACATACTGTGTATGTTCCACGGAATATGTGTATGTACCCACAGGTGTACTTTTAGCCAGTTTGTTTTACACTCGTTAGTCAGATTTTAAAATTTCTTTTGATTACTTTATCGGTAATAAATCACTGCGAAGAATGTTGTAATCCTTGTGCCAGTTATTGATATTAATATTCTTATATTTTAATTAAAATTGTAGTTGGTGTAATATAACGTTTGCATCTCTTAGAGAAGGATAAACAGAACTATACTGAGTACCTTCACGAATGATACTAAATATAACATAACGTCATATCATCACGCCTATATTATCTAAAAAGGTGTGGGGAAGGTGTATAGCACCAACATTTCACCTTAGGTTCCATAGGTTTAAGCCTATCGCCATCCATCGAGCACAGCTCCAACTCTGAGGTATTATTGAGAATTTTGTAATGAAAAATTTCCAATTGACACTTTTGCTCGACCTGGCCATCTAAACCAAGACCTCACGGTGAGAGGCTGCATACGCCATTCACTAGACCAACGATGCCACTAAATATATATGTCACGTTTACCAGACCTAGATCAAACTACAATCTCTGATTACTCGATGAAACAGCGCTGCGTCTTATACGCCTCATAATAGTAATCTAGTTATTTGATATTGATATTCCAGCTAAGCTAATCATTTCTACAGATGAGTTTTTAATAACGTGACCAACCTTTGAGGAACTTAATTCATAATACTATTGTGTGTTTGTTGCTAAGCTATGCGTTTAATATAATGCACTAGTATTTATCTGCGCTCTCAAAGTCTTCTATGTATATCGTATATAAAATATAATTTTTCAAAACTAGATAATGTTTAATTGCAAATTCACATTTGAGCATATGAGTCGTTATAATAGTCCCTGACTGACGAGTATTTTCCTGTAACGTAACATTTTATATTAAATATTTGAATAAAATTTTAATTCCAGATTTTTTTATCATCACAAGTTGCACACTGTAATGCACTGAGACAATGTTCGAATTTGTAAAATGTCATTACCGGCAAATATCATGGTGAGGGAGCATCTTAATATTAATTAAAGAATAATAAAATACCGATGGAAATCCGTGAATAACCCGTTTATTCTCTAGTTATGATGTCATATCACGTAAGTTTGAACAGTTTTAAAGAATAATAATTATAATTTCAACGTAACAGAACTTATACTTAAAACACTTTCCCAAGAATAACCCAAAATTAGTGAGTGAAAGACGCCGCGTAATTAATACTGCATCAGCTAGTTAAATAACAATTTGTTAGAGAAAACGAAAAACATAAAATCCGTCAGCAACTTGCACCGTCATTGTTCTGCGTACGCCAGAAACGAAATTTCACAAACGTCAATTAATATTAATAGACACCTTGGCTAAATTCCGACGAGAAAAAACGGCGAGACCGACTGACTGACACACTGTTTTTATTTCGAATTATGGTTCCTCAGAATCGTATTCCAGGGAACCCAAAAAAGCTATCATGACCTTCTCTTTCATTCTAAGTGTTAGACGCAAATCAGTTTTTGATTTTTTTTATATCAATACATCTAATTCTACTTCTTAATAAGTACACGAACCTTGAAATATTACGCGTAAACATCGAAGAAACATCAAATTGAAAGGTACGAATAAATTAATTGGTTTCACATATTTATAAGGAACCTTCAATCGCAGAGGTTCCGATGTGACCTCAACAAACGGTGCGGTCGAATCCTCGAAATAAATTAAAAAATGCTAACTCATCATCAATCAAACGGGCTCGATGCCATCAATATAATTTACTTTTTGTAGTTTTTACCCGAAAGCGCCCTCCGTGACTCGTAGGTTACTCTGCCAGGTACCAATGTGTACCTTCACTAATAATAAGTTTCACACTAAGTATAAACAACTAACGTTCATTTCTGTAATTGATTTCTATTTGAAATTGAAACTAAAACTGACAATCATTGTTGTAATCCTTTAATGCTTCTGGATATAGGTACATTTCGATGTTTTATTTGATTAAAGCTGTTTTTTCGAATTGCTGCGACATTTTGAATTATCTGAAAGCAATGTTTTTTTAGACAGTTTGTTTTCGTTAGATTTAGCTGAAAATCTGCGCTGTAGTAACACCTCTGTTCTATTATTGTTTATTAATGTTTATCGAATTTGGTCTCAATGTATGTGATGTAATATTCTTTCTTTATTTTCTTTCTGATTTTCTTTAGAATCGCATCTTTGTTTTAAGAATAACTGCTTATGATTCGCCAACTGTATAAATATGCTGTGTCGCCAAATTCTTTGTCAATATATTTTTTTTTACGAAGAGCGACACATAGTACAGGGCGATAAGATACTATTTTTGTAAGGCTAGTTGTTAGACTTTCTGGTCTCTGACTATCCGTAACAACTGTCGAACCGCCGGCTTATCGTACTGTTCGAAGATGGTCACCTAGTTGGCAGTTTTGTGACGACATGTCAAAAGACTTCGCCCTCGGGAAATAGTGGACATGCTAAGACTGAGACCACTTCAACCCCTGTCTTGTCATCAAAAGATCTAGGTATAGCATCTCCTCCGTAATCTTATGAAGCATACATCAAATCCGGTACCCTACGCCTGCCAGTGGTGACATGTCGAAACGTTTTCGACCGTGGCGTTTCTATAATCGGTTTTCTCCAATAAACGTCGATTAGACGCGCTGGCGTCAGCACGCTCGGCCTAGCCGATACTGTCGAGTGCTACTCTATTATGTGACGGTTAAAACTGTACCATTTGAATCTATTGTCCAATTTTAGGTGTGTTTTGGGTTGGTTTGTGATACCAGTTTAAGATCGATATTAAAAGTCTATCAATATTGACACATAATATACATAACTACATTCCTATATTGACTCAGAAGGGTGTGGCAGAGGTGAAAAACACCTACTTTTCTCACGTTATGGGCCCTATGTGAAAGAAAGTGTTCCTATTCCTATCTACCGGACACAATAATTCTAAGCCCGTGCTACTATTGAGAATTTCCTAACGGAAATATCCAAAATAAGATCGAGCTTATACTGTCGGCAATGCATCAATTCAATCAATTCTTGTTTAATAGCTGCTCGTTGGATGACCTAAAAAGCTACAGAGAACGCTATTACCGTGGCTACGTACTGGGCGGTGCTATACAAATTTTGTCCAATGAAACAAAAAGAAGAAGAAGAATCAATTCTTAATCCAGAAGCACGGAATTACATACAAATTAGCGTTTCTCCTCACATATACCGTTCTTTCTTCAGATTGTGATTTTTTCAAATCGATCTGAAATTATCGGATTACTAAAAGCGCAGTTTAACAGTAGCTACAAAGAAGTATAATATAATGAAACGTCCAAACAATTCTGTCGCCGACTGTACCGTCCATGGTCGTGACCAGACAGCGATTTCAATTATTATCTAGGAGTCGTTTCACGAGCACTGCACCACTTTTAATCATTCCTATCCCACTTTAATAAGAATACCGTTTCATATAACAGCTTACTCCTCCGAAGAACCAGCGCCTCATGTTCAACTAGTAGTGGTAAAACTATTGTGAACGAGTGCCAACGTCCGCCACTGCTACTGATTCAACCTGGGGTGCATGAAAGGGGCCTCCCCGAGTGACGTACACAACGATTCCCTACGTCCGGCGCACCCTGGGTAATTCGCGAGTTCTCCAAAGCGAATTGGCTAATCCTTTCACCACGATGGCAAGTTAAAATAAAATGTGACTCAGCCATCGACACGACGAAGTAGAAGACTGATCTAACCTGCCACCAAATGTCCAATTCAGTCGTGAGATTAGAACTGCCTCGATTGTCTGGTAGTCAGCGTATGCGTCTCTCTCCGCGAGATCTTGGCTTTGATTTTCTGGTCGGGCAAAGTCTTATTTGTAAATTTTCACGGACACGGAGTTGCATTTGTACCAGAGTGACGTCCTTCAGTCGCACTGGGACGTCGCCCCAACCTAGAGACGGTGCCCAATGGCAAACGCTGAACGGGTCACTGATGTATGTCATAGTTCCGGTGACCCGTTCATAAGGCGAGAGTAGGCGCACGGTGGTGTTTTAGTGGGTGAGGGCACCACATAACCGCACCGTCTCCCCGAACGGTGCGTTATGCGGTCAGGTACATTTCAACACCTATAAAAAAAAAAAAGGTAGATAGCGGTAATCTCACGACCTTAGCTCTAGACCTGAACATAACAGGTGAAGTGTGGGTATTGTACACATCTGCTACACCCTACTGGGCATTAAAGGCGTAATGTTATGTTATGTTCTTATAATATCAATGGAATAGAAAACAATTATGCCAACAGCCACATCAATTCATACAGGAAAATTATAACGCAAATAGACACATAAAAATACAAGAAAGGAGATTGCATGCCACCTCTAAGCTAGTGCCAGAAGGGTCTGCTTTAGTTGTATGGTGCAACACAGCACCAACCAACACTGATTTTCAGTTGACAACCTCACAAAAGATTAGACCCTGAAAATAAATGAAACACTATTCAAAGGTAACTGGCCTATAGCCACTACAGTTGCCCCTTACCATCAAGTGGCCAACATGCTAGCTTGCTACATACGTAGTATAACAAACCGTGTTTTACGGAGAAAGACATAGCATAAATAAATAAATTTAGATTTTTTACATTAGATAGAACGCTAGAAGCAATTACACTATCCAATGATCCCAATGACAAGGCCGAATACACACATTCACTCACACAAGCACATCCAGTCTCAGAACAAATCTTTGCGAATCACACAGAGATTTGTCCCATGTGGGGATCGAACCCACAACACCAGTGTAGTGGAGAGCGTCGAGGCGACCGCTTAAACCACTACACCACACGTGCAGACATAAACACGCCCAACAAAAATCGCGCTAAGTTCCAACAGTCGTTAAGCCACAAAAAGCTGGAACCTCGCAAGCATACGTCACAAAATTAACAGCAGTTGTTTACATACTGTTGGAAATAAAAAAGATTATTTTCTACTTTACACCTCATCGCATATAAAAAACTCGACATTCCATCTGTCTTCTAAGCCTCAAAAACGATAAGTAAACACTAGTCGAGCGCTCGCGTCGTCGTAGCGTTCGACTCTATTATTGAAGTACTCGCTTTGATGTCGAGCGCCACAACCATATTTGTTTTGATTTCAAAAGTGACGAGTCAAGTAAGTTGTTTATTTAATTCTGGAGGAAATTAGACGAGTGTACGGTATTATTTTTATGTCTTGGTTGTTTTGATATAATTTTAATCGAATTTTAGTTTTGTACCAGATTTACGGCATATCGTTCGTCATACGTCATAGGTTAAGAAAAGCTTTTGAAACATATGCGAGATTTCTATAAAATTAATCAAGGGTTATCTTGCACATCTTTACGAATGGAGAATTCTTCAAGATTTTAAACTTTCACACAATCTGACTTCTTCAAATAGAAGTTACACTTATTTTAATCTAATGATCTTCTAAACATTACTAAGCAGATAGAAATTCTAAATAGAATGCACCTCTAAACATTACACAATTAAAACCTTTTGTCTTACATAATTTCTACTGCCCTATTCCTAACTCCGTCACCAGTCTCGCAACTGCTAAGATCCCGTCATACGCCCGGCCCGAGGTGACGGCGCGGCTCAAAGCATCGACAGGCGTCCAGCTCGGCTCATAATTAAGAACAGTGACTGTTGAAAAATGGCCGCCGCCCCCGGCCCGCCGTGAATAATCGTCGTAATTACGATTCGGAATAATTTCCAGCCAGTCATAGCGATGCTATCGGTAGGTGTCGACGGGCACTCGTTACGCGCACGCACGGATTTCTACGTTCGTGGAAATTGCGATTTTTTGATAATAGGACATTTGTTTTTGATAAGGTCGGTTGCTATTTTCATTTTATTCTGGAATGTACAAAAGCTCAAATTACAAATTGCACTCTTCAAAATGTACAACCTTAAGTATTGCATTTTGAAGAGTAAACACACATACTAAAATACATTGAAATGAAAAGGCTTCCCGAAACTATATTCAGGTATGCACTATTACTTCTGTCAACGAAATCATAACGTTTGAAAATATACAAATGTTTTTGTCATTATTTGCTCGTATGATTATATTTTGTTTCTGTCAAGTATCATTAAAATAGCTGTGAGTCATACATAATTACAGATTAATTAAGAAACAGTACTTGTTTAAACACTTTTTTGTTTGTTTGTTGTTGTTGCTTACAAACGATGATGAAACAACCGGAATTGAAATCTAGCGAAGACGATAAGTAGGTAGCATCCAAATTAATTCCCAATCTGCGTGAGACATTGAAATCATTACACATTGAAAGACTTTGAACTTTAAGTATAATTTATATTTATTATTTTAACTTGTCGTCGACCAAAAAATCGACAGTAAAAACCAAGTTATCCCAAATGTTGCTGACATTCCTTGATTTCTCGCCGCTTAGCTTACTTTTCGTCTTTCAGTTAGTAAATCTTTTAAAGCGTCCCTATTTGATTGAACAACACGCTCATACCGTTTTCAATCTTGAAAGTCAGTTTTAAATATTATTATATTAATATAAAAAAATATTTTAAATATTATATAAAACGATTTAATTCTTTTACCTTATTCAGCTGCAGCGACGCATTTACAAAATGCTTTTGTCGATTGTTGATGTTCATGCGCTGTGCTTCACTTACCATCAAGTGGACTACACAAACTTTGGCTGCAAGAGTTAAATAAAAAACTGTAATTATGTAGTTTTAAGACTGCGAACCAATTATAGCAGCACTGCATAATAGAAATAACATTTCTATGAATAATGAAATAATCTTTATAAATATTTCTTTTGATTCTAAAAACCTTCGTCAACAATATAAGTAAAAGACTAGTTGACTGTTCACGTGACCAAAAGGCTGACTTCTATTTTGGACAAAAGATCAGCATTGCCATACAACGTGGCAATGCCGCACGTTACCCGCGGTTGACATGGATGCGGACGTATTTTTTGACCCCTGAACTTTTGATTAAATCTATTTTATTTAATGAGTCTGTATTATTATTTTATTTGATGTATATATAGTAAGGTATATATTTAGTTTTCACGTATAAAATATTACAATAAAATTTAAAAAAAATACATTTAAAAACATTAAAAATTGAACATAACCAAAGAAAAGCTTATTTAAAATTAGAATAAAATTTTCACTTCAGAAGTAGATTACGCTTAAACAATATCTCGATTCTGAATCGATCGACTGGAATGCATTCGATTGCAAAATAGGGTGAGTGTGCTAGATCCAGTGATAATGAGATAATCTAATCCTTTCTCTAAATCTTTCCTTTGATTCTAAAAACCTTCGTTAACAATCTAAAAACAATTAAAAGAAATATCATATCTAAAAAAGACTATTTTTTTTCTACTTGGATTGCGATTAAACAATATCTCGATTCTGAATCGACCGACATGAATGCTCACCCTGCATTCGATTGCAAAATAGGGCGGTGAGTGTGCTAGATCTAGAGATAATGAGATAATCTAATCCTTTCTCTAATTAATACGATAGGCCTGGAGGCGGTTGCACCACGCCGCGTGGGTACATTTAATTAGCTGATAATACTTTTTACGTTGCGTCATCGTCGACCTCTGTTACAAAGCTGTTTACTGGCTACGGCTCTTAAAAGTGTTTATTTTTAACTTTTTTGTGGACATGGAAAATTAAAAAGTTAATTGAGTTAATGATTTGAAAATGGAATTCGAAAATTGGCGTGACTTTTTAAGAGATGTATAAGTAGATTTTTAGAAGATGGTCTAGTTCATTACAGTATTTTATCAAATTCAAATTCAAATTCAAATCATTTATTTTCATAGGCCCCAGGAGGCGCTTGAACACGTCAAAACATTACAAAAAATGATATAAAAGTAAATAATAAATAATACTAAATTATACTAATTACAATGATTTGAATAACCGGGGCTCAGATTAATTTTAATCAAACTGTTTAGAATCGAATTAAAATCAATCTAAGTACCAGCTCCGATGGGTATTGCATTATGAGAAGAGCTGGTGAGAAACTCATGTGCACCATCTTTTAAAATGAAAAATATAACAATATAAATGTACATAAAAAAATCACATAAGAAGAGCAATTCATTTCCAAATACTATTATCATTTATGTAGTCTGAAATACTATAGTAAGCTTTTTGACATAATTTAGTTTTAACATATTTTTTAAATTTACCTATCGATAATTCTATTGCGTCTAAAGGAAGTTTATTGTAAAAGCGTATACATTGACCTGGAAACGAGTTAGTGATTTTATGGAGCTTAGTAGTGGGCACAGCGAGTTTGTTTTTGTTCCTTAGATTTAATTTATGGAGATCACTATTTTTCTTAAATTTCGTTTGGTTTTTGTGAACGTACATTAAATTTTTCGTAAATGTATTGAGAATGTAACGTCATAATATGTATCTCTTTAAATTTATTTCTTAGTGTCTCCTTGGGACTCATCATATAGATAGCTCGAATAGCTCGTTTCTGGAGCACAAATATTGAATCTATATCCGCGGCACTACCCCAAAGCAATAAACCATATGACATTATACTGTGAAAATAGCTAAAATAAACTAAACGCGCAGTGTCAACATCGGTCAGTTGACGAATTGTTTTTACGGCGTAAGCTGCTGAGCTGAGTCTACCAGACAACGTTTCTATATGAGGGCCCCATTGTAATTTAGAGTCTAATGTTATACCGAGAAAGACAACCTTATTTGAATTTGAATTTGAATTCAATTACTGATTGTTGTCTTTTTACCTTAAAAACTAAAGAAGTGTCATCCGCAAACAATACTATCTCATGATTATCCTTAACAAGATGAGGTAAATCATTAATATACAAGAGAAACAGGAAAGGCCCTAAAATAGAGCCTTGTGGCACCCCCATTGCTACAGCTGATCCATGCGAACGCTTTCCATTGACATCTACTCTCTGAATCCTATCGCTTAGATATGAAGTAAGAAGATCCAGAGCGATGCCTCTTATACCGTAGTGGTGTAACTTCTTGACTAGAGTTTCATGCTGCACACAATCAAAAGCCTTAGATAAGTCACAAAACACCCCATAGGCATTCGCGACTCTTCCCAAGCCTCAAATATGCATTCCAGTAATTTTACCCCAGCATCACATGTTGACCGTCCGCGAGTGAAACCGAATTGTTTAGTGTGCAACAGCTTGTTTTCATTAAAATATTTAAGTAACTGCGCGAGAATTAATTTTTCAAAAATTTTACTTTTTTATCAAATTTTATCATTCTTGTTTATCATTCATACGAACCTAAGTTACAATATACTAACGTAAATGTATAGAATAGGATTAACTGTGATAAAGCAGTGCTTACAGAATTTTTTTTTAATTATTTATCTCTAATATTCTTGAAAATTAATTTGACTTTAGAAGTTATCGAGATTCTAGTGGGAGATCTTTAAATACAGCAAAAAAAATTAACATTAACATTAACAATCGTGCATTAGTTTAACATTAGTCTTAAATTCTTTTCCGTCTGCACCCCCATACGCAACGCAGCGTAAGTCGCATTTTGAAACATCCAAATATTTTTACTCAGTAGAAATCTTGCGCCATAAAAATGGCGTTTTGCCATCAATATCCCGTTTTTCGTAATAAAATCTAGCTTCACGACAAATCTTACAATTGAGCTAGATTACCTACGACACGTACAATACCAATTCTGGCAGGCACTAATCGAGCTAGCGTGATGGATGACACACTAATTGCTGCAGTCGCCTGACGACTCAAAACTCATTATGTGCCATTTTTCATTATTTATTCTAGACAAGAAACAGTTCTCGTAATCGTCACTGTTACACATTTTTTCGGTTAAGATTTACTGGGACTAGATGGCGTAATTTTTTTAGTTGCCTATCCGTGTAGTATATATACTATACGGATAAGCAACTAAAACAACCTATACTTTGTACTTGCCATGGATATTATATGTATATAATGATACATCAATAATATAATACATCCTTCAGCATCCATACACATTATTCTTGTTGAAGGTGGTGGATTGGTAGGATAAAATACGAGTTTCATAATAATAAAATATATTTTCACAACTTAAAACAACATTCTTAGACAGTAACTAGAACATGTAATGACATATGCCAAGAGAGAAAACTATATTCGAATATACAAGGAGTTTGCTATTAAAAAGATTATAGTATTTAGATATTTACAACACGCCTCCTTAAATCTATAATCTTTAACTTTTATCAATGAATAACATATTTAAAAAAACATATAACTAAATTAACTTTAACTCTAACCTATTTTTCAGAAACTTTGTCTTATCCAGACTTTTAGTCAATAAGTCTGCTAAGTTACATTTTGTGTCAATCTTAACAATATCAATTAAACCCTTTTCATAATTTTCATTTATATAATGATATTGCACTTCAATGTGTTTTGAATTTTTAGTAAAATTACCAAACTTAGCAATTGAAATTGCACCAGAATTATCTTCAAACAAATTTATAGGTTTATCAAAGTTTATATTAAATGACTCGCATAACAAGTTTCTAATAAAAAGTATTTCAGTTACTGCTTCTGACATAGCAGTATATTCTGCAAAAGTTGAACACTTAGTTACTGAACTTTGTTTATGTGTTCTCCAAAAAATTAAGTTGCCTGAGTCGCAGCCAGTCTTGCACTGAGTGCAAGACTGGCTGCGACTCAGGCGCGACGTATCGCACTCTCTTGATAATGCCTAGACATATAGGCGAAACCGCGGTCGACTAAATAGACCAACATTACGTGAGTAACACCCGTATTTTCATAATTTTAATAATGTTACAAACTCACGTCAGTTTTAATAAAAACAATATGATAACAAAATTTTTAATGTTTGCATTTTTCCTACTGGTGAATAAACATTTTCAAGGTAATCTTTTTGCTGAAACCCACGAGCAACTAATCTAGCTTTATAAACGTTATTACTTTTTCTTCTAAAAACCCATTTAACATCAATTATTTCCTTATCTTTTGGCCTTTCAACTATTTGCCATGTTTTGTTTTTATTTAAGCTATTAATTTCTGAATCCATTGCTACTTGCCATTGCTTATGATCATCAGAGTTCATCGCCTCCTCAAATGTATTTGGTACATTTGCATCAACATAGTTAACATAAATAAAATGTGATACTGGATTACCATATCTAGAAATTGGATTTATCTTTCTTTTTGACCTATTGTTACCCAAATTATTATCAATAACAACATCGTTTGACCTATTGTTAGTAATATTATCATCAATAATAGCATCATCTTCCACAACATTATTAGAACAAGTATCATTTGCATCTACAAAATCTTCATCAATATCAGTTTTATTATCATCATTGCTATCTGAAGCTTTATTTTTCAAGTCCCTATCTTTTTCATTCTCAAATTTTTCTAAACAAATTAATTGAGTACTTTCTTCAACTACTTGTACATGTCTAGCATTGATTATTCTGTTATTTAATAAAACTCTATAACTGTTTTCGTTATAACCTACTAGTATGCCTAGTTTGGCTTTATCGTCCCATTTACTTTTTCTTAATACTTCGGGAACCCTAACAAAAACTCTACTTCTATAAATCTTTAAATGCTCAACATTTGGTTTAATACCAAAAAATATTTCATATGGAGTTTTATTCTCTACTGTATTAGCAATAGTTCTGTTTTTTAAATATGCTGCTGTTTTAATAACTTCAGGCCAAAACCTTCTGTGGATTTTAGCTTCCCTCATTAAACATCTACCTATGTCCATTGCAGACCGATTGTATCTTTCGGCTACTCCATTTAATTCATGAACGTAGGGAGGACATGGTAATAACTCTATCCCCTTTTGTCTAATAAAATTATAAATTTCTCTATTTAAATATTCTCTACCATTATCACACTGTAATTTCTTTACTCTTTTATTAAATTTATTTTCCACTAAGTTTACAAATTCTATGAAACAACTTGCAGTTTCTGCTTTACTTTTAATACAAAATATTCTTGTACATTTACTGTAGTCATCAATAAAAGATAAAAAATATTTTTCTCCACCATAACCAATTGTGTTATGTGGACCGTTAAGATCGGTGTGAATCAATTCTAAAATTTCTGTAGATTTCGTTCTATTATTTTGAAAACGAATATTAGCCATTTTGCTTTGAATACAATTAGAACATTTCATTTCTGTACTTTCAATCTTATCTGGCAAACCTTCTACTAACTTATTATTAATCAACTTGCTTAAATATTGAAAATTAACATGACCAAGTGCCCTATGCCATTTCTCTTTATTGGTTAGTTTTATCGAATTGACATACATTTCATCTTTATCAGTTGTTGAGACATAGCTTTTTATACAATACAAATTGTTTGCAACAACTATCAATTCTCTGTATTGATTATAAATTTTTGCATTTTCATTCCTTGCCACTATTGTGCAAGTTTCAGTTATTTTCGAGACGCTTAGCAAATTTTGCTTTATACCTTTAACAAAATAAACATTTTTGAGATTAACATGTTTTACATTATAATAATTTTTGAAATATATATTGATAGTTCCTACTTTGGTTGCTTTGAGCACCTTACCATCTGGCAACTTCACATCAATTTGATTTCTTAAATCTATATAATCATGGAAATATTTATCATATGTAATATGATCGGTACACCCGCTATCTAATAACCAATTAATTTCATTATTATTATCTTCACAATGTCCTGTTACATAATTTACTTCAGGCTTACATACCAGAGCCGTCCACGATTCTGCTGAAGACCCATATTGCTGAGTGCCCGATGACTCATCTCTGGAATGGCATTGACCTCTACCTCGGCCATTACCACGACCACGATGAAATCCACCTCGATTGTAACCTCTTTGTTGTCCAAGTCCACCTCGATTGTAACCTCTTTGTTGTCCTTGCTCTTTTACCTGCCCTTGCTGGCTTTGACTGATGGGATATCTGGTACCTTGATAGTTTTTCTGACCGTGCCAACAATCTTTCTAGAGATGACCGATTTTTCCACAGATATAGCATTGTGATTTAGTCCTAGTTGTGAATGTACTCATATTACTCTTCTTGTCTGAGTCAGCACTAGTCATATTTTTCTCTTTTATTTTTGACTTTACATAGTCTACCGTCCTTTGTTCTTCAGGAATCACATCTATAAAATCGCCTATGTAACTATAATTTGGAGGTAAAGCTCTTAGTAATTACCTCATTTTCTCTGGCTCCGTTATATTGCCACCTGCAGCTTTAAAGTCATTAATTGTTTTTTCAAAATCTACAAAAAATTCTTCAACTGAACTATAATTGTTCAATTTTATTTCTTCTATTTTGCCTCTACAAATAATTTGCATAGCAGTAGACTGCGTTAGGTACATCTTATCAAATTTACATATCATTTCATACGCCGTAGTACACTCGCTTATATATTCCAACTGTTTGTCAGAGATGGTACTCAATATAATTGTTCTAGCTTTTAAGTCCATCTTTCTCCAATCTGCCTCTTGAAATTTGGAAGGCATCACTTTAGCCACAACAGGCTCCTTGCACTCTTTGTATTCAAGTAACGTTACTAATCTTAATTTCCAACTTGAATAACTTACCCCATCAAAAATCGGCATCATGATTTCCTCTATTTTGGCTTGCTTAGCCATTTTTTACAATATTACCGTTTTTATTCTAGACTTTTCTCGAAACTCAAACTGTCAAAAATTTTCTTCATTAATATTTTACATTTTTACCAACCAATCAAACTATTTAACCACGCTCTGCTACCATGTTGAAGGTGGTGGATTGGTAGGATAAAATACGAGTTTCATAATAATAAAATATATTTTCACAACTTAAAACAACATTCTTAGACAGTAACTAGAACATGTAATGACATATGCCAAGAGAGAAAACTATATTCGAATATACAAGGAGTTTGCTATTAAAAAGATTATAGTATTTAGATATTTACAACAATTCTACCATACAATACATATTTGAAAAATAGCACATTAGGAGAAGCCCCAATTAGTGCCTACCCTCCTTTATGTACATTTGATACATCGTTGGATTGCTTTTTTAGAGCTAAATAACTATGGCACTAACTTTAAATGTTAGTCCGTTTTGAGCTTTGCGTTCTCAAAAACTCGCTACTGGCATCTACATTGATTAATTATTAATTTTACTTATTGCATAGTGGCAACAGATTCATACAAAATTGGGATATCTTCTTTGCCCTTTAAAAGACATCGACGCGTGGCGGCAATCCCAACTCGTTAGCGCGCATAGCTAGATTTCTGATGAAAAAACAAAGCAACGCCGCCTAGCACGGCTTTGATGGATACGCAGCCATACTTTTACCTACTATAGTATCAAATCATGATGGTGGTAGATCTCTTGTGAGCAAACTCGAGAGAGAAAATACCACCGTATTACTACTATAATATTTTTGTGTGTAATCAAAAAACCTCTTGATATTAGAAACATCATTAAAGTAATTACTTGCTTATCACTTACACTTACTAAAATACGCTCCATACTAAAGGCTAGCGGCTTGTGACGTCACTAACCGATACGTTGTCTGCGAAATTACAAATTACAAAATAAGAAATATTACGTTTATGAAAATGGTTTTATAACGACAGTTGCTATAAAATTTGTGAGAGTTATTCAAAATTAAAACTATTTATTGATAATTTCGTACTTTAATAATAGACTTGCACATGGAACTTTGAATGATCATAATAATTTTTTTTTTTTTATTGGGTTTCTGATTACCTATATTTTGATAAGGTTTCAATATTTTTTACAATCTCATGATCAGTTAACAAGCCTTACTTGACGGCAAAAATCCATAATCATTTTTACGCGACTTGGGAATCGAACTCAAGACCTCGCAGTGACAGGTCTCAATTTGCATGCGCTAATCATTAGACCAACGAGCTAGCCGTTACAAAATGAAAGAAATAGGTATCTGTCTATATTTAACCGACTTCAAAAAAAAGAGGAGGTTCTTAATTCGATTGTATTTTTTTATTGAACACTTTTCCTTTCTGTCACTTCTAGTGTACTATACAAATGTTTACAAATATCAGGTAGCGGCAGCGGCCAGCGCGTTATTAAGAAGGTAATTTAAAATGGACTCTTGTTTTAATTGAGTTATGGGCAGCGATGGGCCTTTCACACTTTGTAATGTTATGAATACGTTTTGTGGCTCAAATGTGATGGTTTTGTGTCTATGAATTATATTGACGGTAATATCTAACAATAACTTATTAAAATAATGACAGCATGCTTTCATTGTAACTAGTTGATTTAATTGGAATGATATAACTAAGTATGTTTGTCACTAGAAAAGATTTTGTATATGTATACACGATTTACGTGTATATACATTGCAAGTTATATTGAAGATTTTTTTTTACCAAATCTCTATTATACAATATAATTATTTTTATCAAATTAATTTATAAGAACTTAATTGGCGAAACATAACTAAAGAACAATTTCTTTCAGTTACTGAAAATCAAAATTAGCGCCATCTGTCAAAATGTGCAAGAACTACTTAAGGAAAAGCTTGCGATAGGCGTGTTTCCATGGTCTGAAATAAATTGGTTTCATAATTTTAATGTATGAAACTATGTACTTAAATAGGCATTTCATTCACCGCATAAAGTTTAAATATGTATTCTCTATTAAATTGTTAATAAAATCGTAATAAATACGATACAAAATTTGATGAAGGAAAACAATGACGTCACTTTTGCGTTTTCATACAAATCTCACATAAAGTGTTTGTCTTTGACTTTTGGTTAAAAATTGGTGCTTTATTTGATTGTAATATTTTTCTAAAAAGCCAGCGTTTCTCAAGAATAAAATACTGTACTCTTGTTATAGGTACATAAAATTGTATGGCAACATAAAAAAAGCTTCATAAAGTTTTTAATTCTAGCGATTAAAACTTTTGGTTTTTAAAGAATTATATAGACAAACGACGAACAACCAACAGCTAGTTTATTTTTTTTGTTCCCGTTGGCCGATTAGCCCAGGGTAGATCCGTTAAAAAATGATAAGAAGTCAAAAAAATAATAGTAGGATGAAACCCATTGGAAAAGGAGGGGAATATTATAAAAATTTAAGGAAAAATAATTTACGGGCGATCTGAGGTCGGGAAGAGGGGGAGGGGGGGGTTTTAAGGGTAAAAAACGTATTTTCTCGATTTCCGGCAAAACTAAAAGTCCTATGGAAAAAACTCGAATGGCAAAGTTGTTGGTAATAAAACTTTTACAAACAAAAATTTTTTTCACGAAATTTGGTGAAAACTTACCTTTTTATGTCCCAAATACGCTGTAATATATTTGATTAGAAATATTTATTTTATCACCTTTTTTTTTAAATAATATCGATTTTTTACTCTTATTTTCGATCAAAAATTCACCCGTCAAAATATCAGCTTTTGTCAAAAATTTGGTATGTTTTTTGTTTGTTGAAATGTCTTCTTTCTGATTGTGAAAAAATATATATATATATTACTATAGTAAATCTTCACAGAAAATGCAAAACAAAGATCGTAAAAAACTATTAATATATAATTAATATATATACACTATATACAATTTTGAGCTATTTACAAACAAATAAGTTAATAAAATTAATATTTTATCAATGTAACATGTAATCTTACGTTTTTCGAGTAATTAAAGTGTAAATTTTAATAAATAACTCAAAATTGTATATGTTAATTATATATTAATAGTTTTTTACGATCTTTGTCTTGCATTTTCTGTGAAGATTTACTATAGTAACATATATATATTTTTTCACCATCAGAAAGAAGACATTTCAAAGAATAAAAAGCATACCAACTTTTTGAAAAAAGCTGATATTTTGACGGGTGAATTTTCGATCGAAAATAAGGGTAAAAAATCGATATTATTTTAAAAAAAAAGGTGATAAAATAAATATTTCTAATCAAATAAATTACAGCGTATTTGGGACATAAAAAGGTAAGTTTTCACCAAATTTCGTGAAAAAAAATTTTTGTTTGTAAAAGATAAAAATAAAAAACCAAAAACTTGGTTTTTTTAATTTTTCACATAAATTTTGAGGTTATATGAAAAAAGTACAAAAGTTTTAGATCTTTTTATTACCAACAACTTTGCCATTCGACTTTTTTCCATAGGACTTTTAGTTTTGCCGGAAATCGAGAAAATACGTTTTTTACCCTTAAAACCCCCCCCCACCCCCTCTTCCCGACCTCAGATCGCCCGTAAATTATTTTTCCTTAAATTTTTATCATATTCTCCTCCTTTTCTAATGGGTTTCATCCTACTATTAATTTTTTTGGTCTTAAAAATTAACGGCACTGGGCTAGATACTCTCTGGAACTATTCGAAATATTTGTATTTTTTTTTTAATTTTGATTGTTTTACAACCTAGTTTAACAATAAAAAATATAAATTTCAAGAAGGGTACCATGTCCAACCAAACCAGTATACAAAAACAAATACCAATATATGTAATAGCCGGTAAGACAAGTTAATACGTAGTATTTACTTACTTTGATTGAATGTCAACTGAAACAATAAGTTCTCACGGGTAATGAACGTGAATTTTGGACGTGTGCGTAATAATTTAATGATATTCAAACACATTGTAGACGAGAAAGTAAAGCTTCCCACGAAGTATGTAATAATTTTATCAAGGAATATGTTGGGAAATCGGACACCAATTTTTAGAGTTCCATTTTCAAATTTTGAACGGTCTTCTTTTGTTTGTAAAATAAGACAATCTCAAATAATTATTTTCGAAATCTCAACAGCCAGTATTTAAGAGTTCCATTTTCAAATTTTGAACGGTCTTCTTCTGTTTGGACGATCTTAAATAATTATTTTGGTAATCTCAACAGCTAGTAATATGAGCCATGCACTATCTTTTTTATGCTATCGTAATTTTAAAACCAGCTATAACAAGCCTTCAGAAACTTAACAGGACCTTATAATCAAACTAAATAGCTGCAAGCTACATAAACCTGCTACAATTCGAGACAATTTTTATAATAAATAATACATAAAATAATCGATAAATAATCACCCCGACTTTTGTTCAGACCAAATAGAACCAAATGGAAAATAGGAACTAAAATATTTCTCAAAGGCAAGTGAATTGCCACTGTGACGTCGTTAATAAGTCAGAAGTGAAATATTGGTCGATATTCGAATGGCGATGAGTGGCGACCTGGCTTCCGAAAACCATCACAGTGTCAACCGCAGCAGAAACAAAAAGGTAGACGCCGCCGGGCGCTTCCGATTGCACTGCCAACGCTGAAAAATTACATGAACAACCCCCAACAAGGCGAGTTAATATATTACGAGTGTTCACTGCACTCGGTGGGGTTACCGCGTTCTTTTTTTGAAATTCTAATTTTATCGAGTGTGCTGCTTTTCGCTAAATGCAGGTCCACAATACACTGACAATATGGACGATTTCTTCTTTGCTTTAATAGCATAATGAAAACATTCAATTTCAGTTTTTATAATCATATCTCTGGACATAATCTAAAAAAGTTTTGCCACTGAGTGTTGTGTTTTTATTAATAAATTGTATGGTGTGCAAAACCTCATACTTGCAATAACATCTCAAAACATGAAGAATTCCGCAACGTTATCAAGAAACAGTCACATTTAATCGCTGATGTGCTTTATAACGTTGTCAAATCGGGATAAAGCGTCAGACATAATGGATGATGATAGTCCGCAAAACCTCACTGCAATTTTTCAATGAGCGCTAATGTTTCCCATCAAACAGTGTGTCGGGGCAGCCCTAATGAGTTTGCGCACCACAAATCTTTCTGTAAATGGGTGCACTTTTTTCCAGTAATCACAACACCTTAGGACGTCCTTCAACCTTCCAAGAAAGGAGCATGACTCAAAAAAATTCGACAATTACAAGTTTGTTGTCATAAAATGTTATAATGTTCAGGAACGGCGACTTTCTTTTGTTTCGAACATCACTCCCGGAGTGAACCGAATCGTGGCGTCGGTGTAGTCAGCTCGAGGGCATATGTTTTGACAATGTATTTTAACATTTCAACACGGCAAACTTCCCCATTTTTTTTGGAACGAATCTAGATTACAGCAAAAAGTTTGCAACGTGTCTATTGACCAGAGAGCGACAGAGGTCGCACAATAGCAGAGACAATAGAACAACGATACCTGTACTAAGTAGGCGCGATACCGTACAATATTATATCGGTACATTGTAGCATGTGTGTAAATACTAAAGACTAATGCCCACGGTAAAACATTTAACAGTCAGCTATAACAACTGGTTATTTTAATGTCTTCCAATTACAGTGTTCAGTTGGTTAACGATTTCGCCCGGCATTAACTATTCCAATTTTATGTTTTAAGTCGAACGAAACGCGAAATCTCGGCAGGACTAAAACATCCCTTTGGTATTAATAGCTGTATAGAGCTATAAATATTTCATAGCAAAAAATATTATTAATTTAAGTACCTTTTCTGTGATTAAGGTGGACTGTTTCTTGTTGCTATAAAGTATAAGTAAATACTTCTAATAAAAGGGAATCCCAAAAATGGGAAATATAGGCTATTTAATATTAAAGACTTCACGCTTATTGCCTCGATGGTTGGTCTGAATACCTAAGGTTCTTTAAAATATTTACCATTACCATAAACCATTTATGAACTCTATTTTGTTAAGTTCTACAAAATTGGGATTCGAGTACTAATAGGGAGTTCTAATTTCTAATTGATTATTTTTAGAGCATTTAGCTATGCTTAGCAAATTATACTAAGAAACAGTATCCTACTACTACAATAAGTTTGTATCCTACTTAAGATAGGAACAAATTAATGAACGTGACGTCACGAAATGACGTATCATACAGTTGAGAAATTTAGGGTCTGGTAAGAGGCGACCGTAGCTGGATGGCTAAAGCGGCTGCCCGGTGTACAGTAAGGTCGCAGGTTCAAATCCTGCCGGTCCCATATCTTTTTCAACTGTTTCTTAGTATAACAGGGAGTTGTAATTAAGTAGAAAACAATTGTAATTAAGTACAGTTTTAGTAATTTTAGATTTAGAAAACCCTAAAAAATTACCATTTCTTTTTACAAGTAAAACAGTGTTTGTTTAGTCTGAGCCGCATATAGTTTTGCGGACGTATTTAATCCGAGCGGGTCACACACAGCTTCCCGCTTCTGCACTTTCGTCCGGCTTGGTGACTTACGAATTTTATTATCTATGGCTTAAAATGATATATGGCCGCTCTTAACTGGAGAATCATAAAATATTTTCTGTTTGTGAAATATCTCTGAAGCAATAAAGCAATAATTCACTACGGGACTACAGGGAAGACGACGGCCTTTATTTGCCGTCATAAACGTTCTGTTTATGGTGTACTTTTTTGCTGAACTGACCATGGCCGCACATAAACCTCCTTTATCATTACTCACTCGGACCTGTCCTCGGTTCATCTGTTAAAACACATCGGTGTAAAATCACAGAAATGCGCGTATCTCATCTAACGTGCCGCACCTTTATCTTCTATTATTTTATAGTTTTCATTAACTGCGTTTCCTCGTAACTATGGAATTATCCGCCGAAAATGTATGTGCAAGCACGCTTTCCACTTAACGGTGAAGATTCTTACGATAAAAATATACGTCGGAACAGGTCGCTTAACAATTTTAACACCCTGCTAGTTACGGCCTTAAGTGTTGTATGTCTCTAAATAAGTACATCCATTTCATCAATTGCCGAGCAACCTTTTAAAAATCGAACCCTTTTCCACGCATGCCTACCGACACCGACCCGTTGCGATCACTTTAATTGGTTCGCTCATTGATCATACCGGATCATTCGTCCTCGTCAACTAAATCAGAACTGACACGGAGGCGTCAATCGTGTGGCGGCGTTTCACACGAGCCAATGCGAGTATGAAACTTAGGAAGTGTCGACGGGGGGCTCCATTAGTCAGCGTGATTAGTTCTCGAGAGCGTTAATGTTTCAATGCGATGAATAATCGCCGGCAACAGTGACAAATGCGCCTCAGTCGTTGCGCGCACGCACCTGACACCCCCCTCAAAAGTACCGCCATCGTTCACCATCACGCCGCGATCTCTACCAGATGAAGAGATTTATATTTATTAATGCTACAACCTCCAAGCTTTTTGTTACTTTATGGACTGCCTTTAAATGACTTCCATTAGCTCACACTCAACTATATTTATACGGGATTCATAAAGTAACCGTAGCTCGAAAACGATTGTTAGATAGAATAGGCAATAAGTGTGAAAACGAAAGTGATATAAAAATACATTCCTGAGTTTTTATTGAGTTTTATGGTCACCGTGCGTTGATAAATGAGTCAGTACTTTTTTGAAGTCAAGGGTTAGAACGTAGAGTCGGCTGATCTAGTGTCGGTGAGGATTCTTTAAAAGTCTCCGGTTATTTTTTATAGAAGTGTGTCAGGTATTGATGTATGTCATTTTACTATGATTTAGCATTGATTGGGTCGTTTGAGTAGTGCCGCCGTCAACGAGATTTACAGCTTAGACGATAGCTACCGCGGTGTTATTGCGCTAAAATATTCGTATGCACATCTCTTGGATGATATACAGTTTCTGAGAATTGCGACGTTAAGACCTTGCGAAGGAAATTATGGCGGGATTAGTTTCTAGACCTATGATGTGCAGGATTTAATGCGGGAACTGCTGTAGCTAGTATGTAGATATGTACATGAATGTATACTGGGTAAATATAATAATTCGTACTAAGATAAATTGTCACCAGAATAGAAAGAATTTTAACTGCTTGTATGTTAAAATGTTAGGTATAGACTTACACATAAGAACAAACTTTTATTTTTATGTGATTGGCGAGAGGGCGCTGATTGCAGGAGAGACAAAATTCTGCAGTTTATCTAAAAATATCTTTGGGACATCATTTTTAAAAACTTGAACATTTTATTTTGAAATTTCGATAATCAAACATTACAAACTGGATCCCTTTTTTGTTTTATTTTTTTCGCGTTAAAGTCAGGCATAATAATTCACTGGGCAAAACTGTTTTTTTGGCATAATGGTTTTCACCTTATAAAGGTCAAAAGTGATTTGAAAATGAGTATCATAGCGTTAAAACAATGATTATGCATAAAGTATTTATGCTATAAAAAGATATATGAAAAAAAAATGCTAAATTAATATAATGCGTAACTATTACTATGCCAAATGAAGGTATGCGAAATTAAATTATGCGCAACAAGTGAGAACAAGAAAACTTAACAAACGGGCACAAAATTTGAAAAACAAAATGAATGGCGATTATTGCATTACCCGTTTAATAAGGTCTCCTGCAGACAAGGCTTGGCCGTTCGGCTACATTCGGAAACCCTCGGCCATCTCCGTGTCGATCATAAATCAAAACATTCGTGTTTGTGATTAATCAAACACGCCGAGTATACACCTTTGATTCATATTTACCTATACGAACCTGTCAGTCCATATTAACAGGTATAAAAGTATTGCTTTTTGTATTTCATTAGGTGAAGCTTTGGTATACTGAGGGTCGGTACTGGTTCATCAAGAAAGGAAATATGTTCAAGGATGACCTTTATCTAGTGATCCCAGTACATATTTCTAAGCCAATTGGTTCAGTAGGTTAAGTTTTTTAGTATTAAAAGCAGTATTGCAAGCATTATCTTTACCTTGCGATTCTAAGATTTCAAAATTACACAGGCAATCATTAAAAGGCAATATGATTAAGTAAAGCTGACCAAAGCTAGAAGTGCTTCGTGGCAAACGTAGATTTCAAATATAATTATAGATTCAAAAAATAGTCCATAATATTCTTTAAGCATAAAATTCATGTTAATAAAATATGATCTAGAGTGGCAGTCTCTATTCAAAAAGCATATTAGTGCACTTAATTGAATCAGCACACAAGTTCCAATTTATTCCGAACTAAAATCATCAAAACCAAATTAAATCATCTATTTTCAATTTGGCAACAATTCGGCCAAACTGTCACACGATATGACTAATAAAACCACCGAAAATACATTACGGTTATCAACCGCAAAATTAGTTATCTTTTTTCCGACATGAATTACTTTCTAAATCATTTAATACAATTTTGTAATGTCCGCCTGTGGTCAGTGCGGTGGTCGGCGGTGCAAGCGCATACCACACAACACGATGATGTAGCGATTTGTACATCATGTCGGTCTCATTTAAACCCAATGTCCTATTCCTTTTTTATATCAATAAATATTTTTATTATACATTCCACACCGATGTTGAATCGATCGTAATCAGGCTAAGGCCCGCGAATACCTCTTAATTTTTCTTTTATATTCTTTTTTTTTCATTTTGTATTGAGAAGTTCCATTTGCTACTTTTTATTACCTACTATCGATTACAAATACTATGAGTCTGTGACTCTAGGTTCAATGCGATTTAAAATGATTGCGCCCAAACACTAAATTAAATTCTATTACACGCAGAGATGAGATGTGTGATATTTCGCTTCGTATTTTTCAATCACGAAGCACTGCAAAAACTTTATCGAATTTTTAAAAACGTTAGTTCTAAATTCAATTTGATTTTTTATATCGAATGTGTTCCTAGTTCATGATTGATAAAAAAGGTTTTATAGTGAGGTGTATGTTTTACAAACAACACGTAAATAATAGAGCTATTAATACGGTTAGATGTATCTTACAAATTCGTTGGTAAATATACTTTTGTGCATCAAAACACACTTTTATTATGAATTAACATGTTTATATAGAGACTCATTTGGTCGGCGATCTTCGGATAGTTTTTCTTTTGCATTCCGAGGTCGACAGGACAAAATAGGTTTTATTATTGAAAGATTACGAATTATTTTTGAACAGAGCAGTGTTAATGTACGGCTTAGGTCCAGACAGACTGGATGTCAAAGTTATGACGTGTTAGATTGATTATCGGATGGATGTTAAAATACGTTTTACGACTTTTTATGACGAGCTTTCGGTGTAAAACCGCCTTAACAGATCCGTTCGTGGTCATATTGGGAATGCCGTCGAAGACGCAAAAAGAACCAAAACTTAAATTAAAAATGGTATTTCATATTTTAACGAATGTTAAGTCTGGATTGATGGTGTTTTTTATAGCGTTAGCTCACCTGTTGTGTTGGTAATTTATATCACGTAATATGATAGATAGATATAAAAATAAAGAAAACATAAAGATTCAATGCATGCATGCAAAGTTAGGCTTAATTTTTACCTTTTGCATCTACAGTAAAATAACTGAAAATTGATTATGCGTTTAAATGTAAATGGTTTTCACTATATTTCAAGAGAATCGTATTCGTTTTTGTCAAATCTTATATAGAAAAAATACGCGATAAACCAATTTATCTAGCCTCTACGGATTCCATCCACAACCTACAACATACAAAAAACATTGACAACCTCTTTCACTTACCATGACGTAACAACTGATGCAAACAGGCGCCACTGGCCGAAAAGAAAAAAAGCAGCCAATATATTTCGAAGGTTTATTTAAAAACAAATCTGTTAGCGCACCCACGGTACCTGTCACATATCCGGAACAATTATGCGAGGTCAATGCCCTGGTTAGCGGTCCGTGACGCCAAAACATTGGCTCCTAGTTCCGAATGTTCTAATTTGTATCTGTATCGGACCAGTTTCGGCTGGGCTTACCCGCTTTTTTGCTGGTCCTCACAAAAAAGAATATATTAGGCTGCAAACAATCGATTCGATTAACATACGTAAGTTTGCAAGAAATTCCAAAGCACATGACGCAACTCAGTAGCTCTATAATAGCCAAAGAGCCAGTGGCCGCCCGACTTACGTCATTTTATAAAAGTCAAAAGTTTTCCTGTTAAACTAAACTAAGTAAAAACCAATTTAAGAGATTGTAAATAGTAGGGGATGATTTATCATTTATCATTCACCGATCCAAATTACATATTTGGTGATCGTTTTAACCTCTATTAGAGGCACAAACAGGGACATTTCAGCCTTTTTTAAAACGACGTAACTCGCTAGCTCTAAGACAATAAATTGAAAAGTCAGGGACACAAGCTGTCAAGTCCACATCATAATAACAATATGCTTATTGCTCTTGCCAGCTCCTCCTTTTTCTACAATCTACTAAATAGCAATTAGAAAATGCCTTCCCAACCTGCAAAGCGTTCTGTGAAAATCACGCATTAAGCAGACATCATTTTAGACACCTCTGCCCATGCTCCACACCATGACCGACCAGGTTAACTACCATGTGACATCGGAAGCGGAAGCTGCTCCCACGAGGGGGGTGGAGGGGAGTGTTCCGGCGCGCGCGCACGCTCGCTGATCTGCATGTGACGTCACTTCCGCCCGGCCCTTGATGTGATGTAACGGTTAATCACTGATTGCTACGGTATGAGCATGTATTTTCGTGAAAATTGTGTGATAAAATATTACATACTTACCGATACGTGCAGGCTTTGTTTCATTGGCCGATCTCAACAGATGAAAGACCACTGTCAATTCAGTTTAGGATACGATGAGCTTGCATGATACAAGTCCCTTAAAAATAATTAAATAATTTAAGCCCATAAACGCAAATCGATGGACTATAAACTCTTTTGTCATAATCTGATGGAACCGGTATCCAAATCTGCTGGAAAAAGATCTGAGATGTAGATGGTTGTGATATCGGCATTGCCCGCGCTGCTCTGACAACGTCTTTGCCCAGTGCAGTAACAAAATTTTATAATCCATAGCCACTGCCCAACATTACCCACTATTCTTCTGTCCACTGTTTCAATTTATATGCAAGCTATGACACCTCTATATAAGTTTATCACTCCTGCCGATAACATTTTGGCTTTACATTAGCCCAGTCTCTGTTGTTGCCGAGCCAAATTCTACTAGATATATTAAAACACTCATGCTCCTACATAACTCATTTAACTTCGCGGTCAATCACATCTTAATATTAATTACATACCGACCGCTACTATTTATTATCTTCAGCCAAAGGTAACCAAATGTTCATCAATTTTGCCTGATTCCCATTAATCTCTATCAGTCTTGACAACTGGCCGACAATCAATTATGATCTTAGCCTTATAGAAAGTTAAGTCAACTAAATCTGACGTTAAGCTTAAAAAGTACAAACATTCGCATACACGCACACCCACATACGCATCACACTCACAGCGAGCCAACAACACAAGAACATCGTAACTATTCCTTGCAACATCACAACACTGAGACACAACTGCTAAACTTTTGCAAAACATAATTACAACCTATTATTTAGTTCGTCAACTAGATACGTCCACAACACCTACATACAAACTTTCCGTTCCACATTCATACTTTCAATCACAACCATTGTTTATAATTACAGGCTGTCTTTAAACCTAATGATACATTTGCGTTTGTTTCATCCACCAACGCGCTTATTCATCAAGAATCTCACCGACCTTTCTGCCGCTAATTCCTACATTGTACTACCTATAATTTGCCATAAGCAACACTTAATATCTCTCGTTATCTCCAAGAGTTAAGCCCCATAAGTGCAGTAATAGGGCCGACACTTAAAAGCGTCAAATTATCATAATGAGCAATAACCAATTGCACGAAGCTCACGTCAAATCGGCTTTACTCATGTAAATTTATGGTTATAACTCAACTTTTTTTGTGTTTTAAGTCAAATTTGCTCACGTTTCAAGCGATGAGCCGCAACGGAGCCCTATTAGGGACCAAATGGCGTACAGGAGGAAGGAAGGGTTCGTGAAAGAAATCAAATTACAATAACGATGCACGCTACGCCACCGATACTTAAATAACGGGTTCCGTCTAATTTATAAGAGGTAAATTGTAGGATGCCAGAGCTAGAGATATGTCATTAGAGCCGCAAGAATTATGTTTGGTTAAGTTGGAGAATGATTATACGTATTAGTGCGCCAGTTCTATAAAAGGGAAGCTCGTTGCTCGTGGCTGTTGTCTACAGAAACCAACAGATGATAATGTAATTTATCGAGTGATTATTGTATTTATTTTTGTAATGTTACGAGTAAACAAGGTGAAAAAGTAACAGTAGCTTTTACTTATAGTTATTTTTTATTTTTATAGATTGTTTTTGGAAGTCCTGCTCTGAAACTTTCTTTTAATAATATATTCGTTACTCAGTTAGTGCAGAAAAATAGTTTTTTTTTCATTCTTTATCGTGAAAACAAAAATCATAACCAACTCTCAGTAACACTTACTATATACAAGGTGCATGCGACATTACGACATTGATTGAAACCACAAATTCAAGACGTGGTTATATAGTGTTCATTTCCATCGGTTCCACCCCGTCATGTAGTGTCAGATTCTAAAACCGGTGCTTGTACATGACAAAGATATGTAATTTTATCAATGAGTATGAAATATGAATCTAAAATGTACTACACACTAAGCCTATCTACATCAATAGCATCTTGGTAACAGCAGAATCACAATGTCTGGGCTACTACTAATGAATATGTCGTTCATTCATCATCACAATCACCACCCACACTCAGGTAGACATACACATTATCTATGACATTCCATCACTTATCTTTATCCGTCATCTGTCTCTCTATATCATGTCAAACTATCGGACGATTTTTCGGAAATCGGTTGATAAATTGCATTCACCACTTTTTTATTTCAACTCCTTAGCATTGGATTGTAAGCTATAATTCCAATAATCTAGCACATTAAAAGCTAATCAAACGTATACACTATATATACATATCGTATGTGATATACACATCACACTTTTATAGATAAGCTTGACTGATAGCACTCATGAAGCATGTGAAGATCTTCCAGGTACACGTTTCAAGGTACAGGCAGCATAATATCTTAGTCATGCAAAATAGCGCGTCTCTGCATTTACTACTGGATTTCCAGTGGGTACACGCAACAAGTTTCGTAATAATCCTATAAATTCAACATGTCCTTACTGCATGTGACTCCCTGATTATAATTTAATACATCCTCTTACTGCTTTGTGGTAATTAAATTCGTGACGACTTGAAACTCTTCGCTTTCAATACTCCACTTGCTGCTTAGACATACCGCAGATGATCTGACTGATACCAGCTGACACGGCTCATTCCGGGAGGGCGTTCGGTATGCCACCCGATTCAACCCAATATGTGTCCCCATCAGTGGCAATTCGGTAACGAGATCTGTAGACAGTGTGTCTGTATGTGGCGTCCAGGTAGGCATGAATGGCCGGCGCCCCGCTGCTCGTGAGTTATGCGGCGGCCCCCGGGGCGCTGGGGCCTGCCTTCACACCTCCGCCCGCGTGTGGTCCGCGGTTTACGAGCCGGCCCGGCTGCTGCGCGCGCGCAACCTGCGTTATGTCACAGTGAAGCAACATGTATAAAAAATTTAGACTTTTGATTCAAAATCTTGAATTCGCCTGACCTACGGGCCATAAAATATTAAATTTACCAACCTACGGACAGTTAATTCTAAAATCAAACATCTTTTCTTGCAAGGCACACAATAACTTATTTGAATTTCATGCTGCGATGTTATTTGATGTTTTAGTTT
Organism: Hypena proboscidalis; assembly: GCA_905147285.1. Lineage (NCBI taxonomy): Eukaryota > Metazoa > Arthropoda > Insecta > Lepidoptera > Erebidae > Hypena > Hypena proboscidalis. Next base: position 17,233,706 of record LR990130.1, on the reverse strand, counting down.
AGAAGATTTGGGTAAATAGGTACGATTTAAGCCTGCGAGAGTAATAAAATTAATACCTTAGCAAAATGTAGGTAAACCGAAAAAAAATATTACATTCTTTAAGTCAAACTCATCTTATAATAATTCAAAGTTTCATAGGCAAGTCCATTTTAAATGTATGTACAAAATTATCAAAAAATATTTTTCAATAACCCACTCAGTTCTTCGTAATGAACCTTTTTCAGTAACGCAATATTTATTTATTTATTTATTTATAAAGTACAGGCACATCACATACATCAAACATCACCATAAAATTTTAGAAACACAATTTCCGATGTACATAACAATTCCGGCGTACATAACATTTATAATTATGATTGTCAGAAACAACGGCTATAAATCCTCAATTCTCACCGTCTTAAGGAAAAATAAAAGTTAGGAAAAACTTTACAAAAAAAAGCTTAAAAAGATGAGAAAATGAGAAGAATTAATATTAAAATTAAATAAAGTTACAGAATACAAACTATCAAAACAAAAAACAACAAGACTGTCATTGGTAGGACAAGATTAAATGCTACCGTTTGATAGCAATATTTCATATAGCTATCAAACGATAATCATAATTTTGCATACAAGCTTCAAAACGATGACGTCACGTCTATGTAGCCGTTTGTTTGGAGCGTTTGGGTGAATCTATTATTAATTTTAATTCAAAACTATTTTATCTCAGGAAGTTTATGTGATATCGAAGCAATTATTTTAATAATGTTTTTAATGTTGAGAGGTGTTTCAATTACATACAAAAATTATAAAATGTCATCATGCCTATTGTAATCTGCTATTTAGTATGATTTGACCAGGCATTTGGACCAGGACCAGGATTTGACATGACTAGGCGTAAAATGTTTGATTTAATACATAAATTTTTTAATCAGTGTATATTTACTATAAGTATTATCGTAACGCACCTACCTTTGTTTCTCTGCACTTTGGTTGACTGTTAGAGAATGCAACTAGGCATTAAGTCCACCTGTGCAAAAAGTTAAATAAATAAATAAAAATAAATTATTTATTTATATATAACTACGATTCACAGCACCGTGCCAAGTTTCACTGCTACTCAAACTAAAATAAATTTAGAAAATAAACTTGATCTCTTGGTTACCTCTCTTACAACTAATCCTTCGCCACACCTAAATCTTCCGGCGTTACTAGTAGATATCCTTACCGTAAGATATTATAATATTAGTCACATTAGTGTATATATTTTACTCGGGAATTATTTTATTTGTTAGACTTATTACGACCTGCCGGGTTCCCTGCGATACGATACAGGCCGGTGCCATTTTTATTGGACAGGAAGGAAATTCTAACATTTAATATATTCTAAGTAAAACGTTTGAGTTTTATTTATATCGTGGTCCTTCGGAGCCGGTTTCGTCGGGCCTGTACCACATAGATATGAAGAACGGTAGTAATTCTCAGAAATTGACCGTCTCTCGTTTTACCTTCGCTTTACGTGTGTAGGCTAAGATAAAGTGATTGATTTTAGTTACGGGTGTGCAAAAGGAAAGTGTTATTAATTTTATACTTAGATAAGTTAGATTAGCTTCTAATTAATTATTTTTATCGTATTTAGCTATGCTTAGCAAATTATACTAAGAAACAGTTGAAATTAATTAGAAGTTAAAATAATGTACGCGTTCATTACTAACAACATTTGTGCTGAATGTAACTTCGCCATGTTGGTTTGTATCCTACTTAAGATAGGAACAAATGGATGAACGTGACGTCACAAAATGACGTATCATACAGTTGAGAAATTTAGGGTTCTGGCGACCGTGGCTGGATGGCTAAAGCGGCTACCCGGTATGCAGTAAGGTCGCAGGTTCATATCCTGCCGGTCCCATATCTTTTTCAACTGTTTCTTAGTATAAGTTTAGATTAGGCACAAGTACAAAGAGGTACTAGTATCTAGATAACCATCTTTAGCCATAATGTTGTTTTGGTTGTTATAACTTACACATAGAATTATTGCCAAAAAAACAATCAAATACTGTATGAATTATTTGAAAAGATGGTGCACATGAGTTTCTTACCAGCTCTTCTCATGATGGGATACCCATCGGAGCTGGAAAATTTGAATTAAAATCAATCCAAGTTCGATTGATTTTAACTCAAATTTCTAAGTTGAATTAAAAAGTCAATCTAAGCTCCGGTGTCAAATCATTTTATTGTAATAAGTATTATAATTTAATTACTTAAGTATTATTTTTATTTCATATTTTTTGTATTTTGATGTTTGTTTTGACGTGTTTAAGCGGCCCTTGGGGCCCATGAAAATAAATGATTTGATTTGATAAGATTTTGATTACAAGTAGTCGTAGTCGTAATATAACCTTCGTGTGGACAGTGGTATCATGGCAAATGGACGAGCTGTCGAAGTGACAGTTTACTGGACATGAATATTAGTGTAGGTAAAATTAAAGATCTTGGCGGGTCGTAAAATGCACTGTCTCAGTCACTCGTGTAGGTTACGCTTTACGTATATGTCGATATGATGTATATATTATGATATGTGATTGAATTGATGTTTGGTATACCATCTAAAAACAAATGATGGCACGCAAAGCAAAAATACTTGCTGTATGATTGATGTTCGTTATTTTACTTTTTACTTTTGTAGTAGCTGGAAAGGGTAGGTATCCACAATTAGGATATCTTAAAGCTGTGCACTATAACTCAAAACATGCGTTTATTTATACACTTTTTTTTATAAAAACGATGCCCGCTACGAATATCTCCTATGTCGCGGGGGTGTTCTGTGTGTGTGAAATGTATGTATACATTTCACACACACAGAAAGATTTGTTGACCAGCACATTTGACCAGCGCAGTTGAAAGCGGCGGGGCGATCCCTTTAACCACTACACCAACCGTGCACTCAAAACTGAATTAAAACTGTTTACCCTAAGCCTTCCACAATGTACTTTCTTATAATTTTCTTTTTAATTCCAGTAATCTTGCCCTTTCTTCCTGTTTCCAATACTCAATTAAGTAATTATTCCCTGAACACCAGCTTTCTCTAAACCACAATAACATTAAGGTTTTAACGTAAATGGACAAGAAGTAATTCATTTAGGTTTAAGATATTGTAAGTATATTATATATTTTGTCCTTTTTTAGTTTTCAACCTTAGATAGATAACTATGTCACGGACAGACTGAACATATTAATAACATGTATTACTCATATAATTAGGCTATAATTACATCGTTTGTCACTTGGTTGGGTGGTATGTTAAGACAACAGGCTTCGAATGTTAAGGTTACAGGTTCAATGATCGGATTGGGCAAAATGGTATTCAGTATTTTTTTAATTAAAGTAATTACTTAAGTAATCCCTATTATATAGTAGTGTTATGGGTATGTACCAGGACCCTCTCATATAAGTAGTTTAATTTAATAGGTAGGACAAAATAATGATGTCTTGAAGACTACAGAGGAAGTATTAAAAAAAACATGATCCCTACTGCATTTTTTTTGATATACAAAACATATTTTAATTATTTAGATATGTATGTATACTATAGGTATTATGGGGCTGTTGGTTTACCACGACCAGGCTCTGTTATTTATGGCCGTCCCACTGCCGCAAAAGATTTATACTGACCAGAGGAAATTACGACACATTTTTTTTTCAAAGACACGGTTTTAATTGTGAATAAATTTTATTTGTGGTGTCTTTATTAAGTACATGTAACATTTAGGTGCTATATACCTCTGCCACAGCCTTCTGAGCAATATAGGCGTGGTGTTATGCTATATTATGTTTATTTTATCATAACCTGTTTATTGTGAAGCGTTAAAAGCAGACCAATTAAAAACATGATGTGTTCGCTGATGTTTGATGTCTTTCCAAATGTATCCTCGTTAATTGCTCCAGTTGCTCAATCATAGGAAGGATACTTTTCTACACTATTTAGAAGTATAATATATCTGTTGGTGTTGCAATGTATTGAGAACAATCTTATGTTCTAATAACCACAAATTGAAAACTACCGCTTTGATAAAATGTTTCGATGCCAAGAATAGAATTATTAAGCCGAGAACCATTCCTAAGAAACATAGTATTATAGAACAAATGAAAATAGCAGATATAATATACAAGTTCCAATACTTCCAATTCCAGCGAACGAAGTTTATTTATTTCTGTAATATCGCAATCTCAAGTTTATATTACTTTACATTATAATAATTAGTACTTTCTTAATGGTCGTAATCATTAAAAGACACATATATCTAATTATTCACTTAATTAAACAAAATAATTGTCTGACCGAGAAACTAAAATCAAACTGTAAACTTATTCTTATAGACTTGTTAGAATAACAGACGTCCTTTTTAAATATAAATCTGTCTAGACTTAATTAAACCTTCAATTAGTAATCTACACTTCAAAACTAACAATTTAATAAGCACGTAAGGATTATAATTTGTTAGTCACAGTTCTATAATAGACGGGTTATAATACACTGGTTGTTATAAAGAAATTAACAGTAAATAATAGTGCACGTCGTGTAGAGGTCACGTCATACGATTTTTTAATGGTTCTCAATTCAAATCTTGGAACGTACACCTGCGATTCCTCTTGAATTGTGACCGTTGTCCGCAAGATGTGACCTAGGAGCGTCGTGGACATTGCGGAGGCGTAGATTTATGAAACGGCTACTGCCTTGCCGGACAACGTAGGACGATTTAAGTGAAATTTATTTGTACATTTAAATATTATCATTGCTCGTTATTGTTGGTTTATAACGTTTTTTAGTACGTTTTGTGAGCTTGTAAGATAGTTTGGTGAAAGGGGTCGATAAATTTCATTGGTTAAGATTATTGTGTTTTTGTATGATGATTATTGGAGTTCCTTAGCCATCTTTTGTAATTTAGGACTTCCTGCCACCGGAAGTCAAGAGGTTACCGTCTAATTTCTACGAATATAACGTACGAGATGGTGGTTCACCTGATGGTAAATGATTATTAAAAGCAAAATCACGTAGCTTATAAATAACATGCAGGGAGATTGATGCTCACTCATGCTTTAATGTTGCCGTTGTGTGATCCAAAACTCACTCACTCACTCACTCTAACAGGCGCATACTAATAACTAAACCAGCCTGGCAGTCTCACCATTTTAGAGAGTTAGACTTGCGATGGTAACAAATTATTAAAAAAGTTGCATACCGTTTGAATGATAGAATCACATTCCAAATAAATTATAATAATAAAACACGCCCTGCTCGATTGTATAATCGGATAAATCAAGAAATATGTGAATATATTATACGTGCAAAAAGAATATACTAAAATGGATCAAACCTCTTACCATAGTAAAAATAGATCTATTTTTACTACCTATGCTCTTACTTATGAGGAAACGGAAGAACTTCTTAAACCAACCACGTAACCTAAACTCTCACACACAGGCACTCAAACACACATCACACACACGCATACACACATACATACGCACACATACACGCACACACACACACAAACTGTTTTTAAGTCAATTTTGTCTGTATTATAATCTACTAACCTATGTCTAAATTATTTATATTTTTCTTTTTATTTTATTTTCTTATTTTTGTTATAGAAGAGCGGAGTCTTCTAATACAGGCATTGTTTGCTTAAAAGAAGGCTCCAATCACAAACTAATTGGTGTAAACTAGTTAAAGAAATAAACAATTTGGATTTGAATTTGAATAATTATAAAAACAGCGCCATAGGCACTTCACACGATCATTTATTCACAATTGATAAGGTGAATAAAAAACTGAATCATCATTCCGGGTAATTTGCATCGATGTACGCAATTGAAGCACTTGTGGCTTCTTCAGCATAATTGTACGGTCGAGTGCAGGAATACATTACAATGGGATGTTGCGAGTACATCATCTTGAGGACATAGCTTTGAGAAATAATGAGCCAAGGAATGTATTGCTTGATACTCTCTAAGAATGTTTTTAAATCATTTGTCAGTAGATAGGTAAGTCTTGTTTGTTTAATATACTTATTTTATTTTGAATTCATAGTATTTATAAAAATAAAATATATAAAAATTATTTATTACCAAAAAGCATAAACATTCACAAATATCCATTGGTCCCACACTGGGCAAGCCTGTCCTGTGGGTACCATAATAACGATTGCCAGTTGTGTTACTTAATGCACTCATTCGAGATCGTTGGTGACAATATTAAATTCTATAAAAGTTTATTTATTATTATTATTATGCAATAAAATGATATAAACAGAAAAAAAAAAAAAAGTATACATTATTTATAAGGAATTTCAGGAAGTTAAATTACAATTATAATTGGTAATTTTAGGCAATTTTATAAATTTATCTGTATTATATGTAATTAAATTAAATTATTTATATTATTATGATGTCAGTTGCACAATACAAGTAATTTTTCAGTGGAGTTATAATTTAATGTTGCAAGCCAATTTGTGACTTTACGTTTTGATTCACTTGCAGTACATTTCTTTACATCACAGAAAGAAGCTACCTGATTATAGCTGCGTCGATGGTCTAGTGGTTAGCGTATACTTCTCTTACCACGAAGACGGTCGGGCAAAGTGTTAGTTGTGAACTTACCGTCAGGAAATTCACAATAGCAGCACGGAGTTGGAATTGTGCCCGGTGTATGGCGATAGGCTCACCCCCTATCACATGGCACCTAAATATAACAGGTGAAGTGTGGGTTTTGTACACCTCTGCCACACCCTTCTGGGTAATATAGGCGTGATGTTATGTTTTGTTATGTTAGTATTTATGGTATGCACAATAATGCACATGTCCATTAAAGGTTATGCACGTGTTGGGAAACTGTAAGTGCAATGGGTTGTGTAAATAATTAATAATAATAATAAAAGGTCATCAACTAGGTTAGCTTCACAACGAAAGTTTACTGAAATAATATCTCAAATTCAGATCTCATCATAAGAAGAGCTGGTAAGAAACTTCAAATGAAAAAAATAGACAATAATATTTTTTAAAGAGCGTTCAATAAGTTGTTTGAGTTTCATGCTGCAATTTTTTTTGGCTTAGTAGACAATGAGACAGTTAGCTTATAAAACAACATAGTACTTTTTTTAAATATTTGTGTAGATTATTATAATTAATACGCTTCTTCCCGTGATGTATCTTCCAATATCATACATTTTCAAAATGTATAATATAATAAATTATTTTATTCGTAAGCGATTTTTTAACAGTCATTCAAAAGTTGCAGTTACTGAAATTTGTCACATAATAAATTTTTACATGACATCAATCGAATGGAAATAAGTCTAAGTACCTCAAGTGATTTTTAAATATTTTTTACGACATACACCGACTACGAACCACTTTCGGCAACCGCAAATACTTATTAAAGCTTTACAGTTACTACAAATTATACAACCATTTAGCCTAATTTCTTCTAGAAAATTAAATTCACCATTGATACTAAATTAAACAGATTCGTACCAAGTATCGATTCAAACGCACCTTTAATTAAGTAGACTCGGATCCCGTTATGATTAGTGTAATGAGATCCAAATTGATACTCCCAATCTGAAACGATACTCATAGATAACAAGTAGGTTCCACTTAGTTTTGCTTAGGTAACCGTGCCTACCGCGGTGCGCCATTAATAAACGTTTTTTTTTATTTAAAGAGATGTCCTAATTACGTTGTAGCTAACATTAATATAATCGGTACAAATTAAAACCAATGTTCAATGAAAATAATAAAGTGATAAATATATTTTTTTAGGAAGTCTTGTTTGTCTTGTATTAAAATAAATTATTATGAATACAACTTTTTAACGTTTTAATATAGCGTGTGTTTAATGTAGCGTGATAATAATATCATCAAAAATTATGTATCTATTACTGTAATCACAGGCAGCCGGATTGCTATAAACCTTCAAACGTCGTCAGTAGCATTGCCGAATGTATCGATAGTTTTTACAATCGATTTTTATAATCATATAAAAGAGTATGGTATCGATACTATCGATCACTCAGTCTGGTACAATACTACATTGCTAAACTGCAATACTATTGATAGTATTGCTGATATTGCTGCTGACAATGTAAAGTATTCAAACTATCGATACTTTCGTTTTTGCTTAATTTATCGATGAACTATCGATAGTCGACTATTAATCGGCAACACTAGTCTTAAATGGTCATTTGTTTTTTAATTACACCGCCAGTATTGATACATTTGTCGGCCAGTAAGATGCTGTTATTTGATAAGGTAGTAATTGGTTTATTTTTTTATGAAGTACCTGATTTTGAGTTAAGAGTTACAGTAGGTAGTTTTTTTGTGTTTGTGCTGGTTTATCAAAGTTTTAAGACCACCGCTTATTCACGTCATATAAAAATAGTTGTCAAATCAAAGATGCGCGAAACGATTTAGCCACCTCCGCTTCCCCGCAAGTTTTGGCAGAGTTGATTTGCATAGATAGATATTAGCCTCCCTGAGTGACGTACACAACAATTTCCTACGTCCGGTGCACCCTGGGCAATTCGCGAGTTCTTAAAAGCGAATTGGCTAATCCTTTCACCACGATGGCAAGTCAAAACCTTGACCACCTTACTGACTGTCCAAAATGTCCTACCACCTGCCCAAGAGAGGCGCTTATGAACGCCGACGAGAGCGCCATAACAGTGGCCACTTATTGGACCAATAAAATTTTACTCAGCCATCAAATTCAAATTCAAATCATTTATTTTCATAGGCCCCAGGAGGCGCTTGAACATCGACAAGAGGAAGAAGAAGAAGAAGCTTTCATTTCCTTTCCTCTCCATATTAATTAAGTGTTCTTTGCTACATCCAGATGACACCTATATGACTGCTACATATTAAGTCAGGACGTTTTTTCTCCCATAATGCGGGGTGTCGTTAGATAAGTCTTTTAAAACTATTGAGGGGTTGCTGAGACAGTTCTTTGATTAAGAGATCCGTTTCCGATATAATTAACTTAAAAGAGCAATTTTGTACGAGTAGTTCCCATAGTATACTACTACTACCAGTGGTGGTAGTATATGTAATGAACTTTTAAGGAGAACTATAACGGCTACGTTAACTTTATTAGTTATAGAGTAATAAGAATCCATTTTGATTATATTCAAAAATCGCCGAAAATAATGACTAATATAAAGTTGTTACTTGTACTTATTACAGATATTAAACTTCTTTTAAGTCCACAATATGTGGTTCCGGCGGCCAACACCACACGGCTTGACGGCACAGGACGGTATTTTTAGTGAGTTAGGGCCCCACACAACCACACCACTCTCTAACGGTGTGGTATACGGTATACTCAACGCCGGAAAAATAATTGCAATTACTTAAAACAAAAAACAGAAACAATATAAAATAACAGTGCTATAAAAACTCAAAAGGACAGGTACTTAACTTCCAAAATTAAAAACTTCGTGCAAACAACGGCAAACTAGATTCGGAGATTAAGTCTTCGCAGTTCCACTAGATTTCATTTGTGGATGCATTCTCTTAGATTAAGTTAGTGAACCGACTCATTGTTGAATTTTCACGAGAATTTTAATATAGTCCTCTACGCGTACAATGGTCGTATCACAGTGTTTCCCAATGCGATGACCAACATCCACCATGAGTCGGTTCACTAACTTAATCTAAGAGACTCAGGAATGGTGACCACAGAAATAAGGCACTGGGTCACAAAGTTGTATTTATTTACTCTAAAGATACAAATAAATACTTATTGGGGTCACAATAGGTTAATGCTGACATAACTGCGCCAGGTATAGTTTGTAATACACACAAGTTTTGGTAAAAAAAATGAATTGCAATATGTATTTGTTTGGCGTAATGTTACACAACACTTCTTTCTACCAGAAATGTGTTTGATTTGACCTAATAATGAATATATAATATAAAATGGGTCACGAAGTGGCAGTATGTATATTTTGGGGTCATGGTATAACAATATTTGAGAAACACTGTCCTATCATATTTCAAGCCCACGCGAGCGGGCAAGCGGGCCCTGTCGCCCCGTCTCCTCAGCCAGGCAAATAAACTGCGTTTCTTATGGCTAGTGTGAAATGCTGCTTACATTAAATATGAATATATTTTAATAAATGTACAATATGCTAGTAATATGCGTAGTTTATCGAGGTAAAATAATGGTATGGTATAGCTACCGTGCGACGGAGTGTACTCGGACGACATGCATTATTATTTGAAATTGATAAGATTTGATTTTTGTTTGGAATATGTAGGTTTTTATATTAGATAACATGGGTCAATTTCAACAAGTGGTGTTTTTTGTACCTTATCGGTGAACTTTTTTATTTATAGCTTTTTTGGATATTTTTTAGATTTATTGTAATCTATATGATACTAAATGTCCCCAATTTTACGCACATGATCGTATCATTTAAGACTGAAGAGAAATTTGAGTTTGAATTTGGGTTGTCACCGATACGATAAGCTGAGCACCGATTAGTTTTCTGTACACCGATATGAAATGCTTGAACACCGAAAAGGTGTGCTTATCCACCGATATGGTAAATCTGACCACCTTTGCACCATTGTTTCGTACTCATGTATGATAATGCTCGTCCACACACTGCGAGGCTGGTATCAGCCGCACTTCAAGACAACGACGTCACGGTAATGAGATGGCCTGCGCAGTCGCCCGATATGAATCCCATCGAACATGCGTGGGACATGTTGCAGCGAAGGGCTATGCACGCCCTCCCTCCAAATCTGGCCACAGTAGAGCAACTTTTCTTGCACCTGCAACGAACCTGGGAACGCATACCACAGCAAGACATCGACACCTTAATTTACAGTATGAATAACCGATGGCAAACTCTTATTAACGTGAGGGGTGGCAACACTGATTATTAAGAGTTAAAATGTCTCACTTTAAGTTGTTTTTTTTTGATAAAATTATCCATTTTATTCATTAATTTCATTCGTAGACTTAGCAGAATTTTTAGTCTCTTTGTTATTTTATTTTTAAAAAAAATATTTGAAGATCTAAAATGTTTTTTATTTATTTAATTAAGTTGGGCATTAACTGAGGTTTAATTCCATATATACTTCTCTGAACAAAATATTTATAGTTTATCAAAAAATTTAAGAAATACAAAATATCCCTAGACAGTGTTGATGAGTATATTTTAAATTTGCGTATATTTTTGCGATAGGCGTTCTGGCTAATAAAATTACGCAATCTACTTTAACTATGCCCACACCACGATCGGTCTAGAAAATTTGAATTTTTCTGGGTACAAACAAACAAAGGTATTTAACATCGTACAATTTTACTATCGACACAGTGCGTTCGGTATTGTAAAAATCGCAACTTTCGAAAACTCATATTTTCTATACCTAACGAAATTACTGATATCAATAAAATGTTTTAGAAGCAAAATAAATGACACAGGGTCCACCGATGTGATGAACCGACCCACCGACTCGATAAAATGATCCACCGATACGATTAAGAAATGCACCGATGTCTTAAAACTGTTAATACACAAAAAAATAATACACTGAGCAGATAAATTATACACCGATAATGTTTTTTCACCGATCAGGTGGAAAATTGTCGTATCGGTGGGTAAAATGACCACCGATTCCACCGATAATGGTACATCGACGAGATAAATTGCACACTTTTTTTAAAATTTCTAATGAACTATAATAACTAGGACAAATTGAACTACAGCCAATAAAGCTAATTCAGTTACTTTCCCTGTATGGATCAAACAAATATAAAATAACAACATATTACAATATAAAAAATCATTCTCCGATAAGATAAAATATTTGTCGCCTAGCAATTTTCATGGTGTACTTACGTTTTTTGCGGGCAAATGCAGCGATGTAGAAAGCGTCCGTCTTCACTGCGCATTAGGGCAGTACTAACATGAAATAATAATCAGGGAGGGGACACTGTCGGACTTGCTTATGTAAAGTTATGTCTAAATTACTTTTTGGCACCGAAAAGCCAAGAATTTCTGGGACAAGTACGTTTGTGCCTCTCATTAATAAATATGGTTAGTTAAATAATAGAATAAGCTATTTATCAATGATGAAACTAATATCCTACGAAATAGGGTAGGTTGTGACCTTAATTTACTAATATTCATTAACTTATAAGCCATTTTGTTTGTAAAAAAAGTACTGGGACAGCACCGACAAGCGAAAATTTGGACTTTAGAATTTTTTTTCTACCCTTAAATTTCATCCTAGCCCATTAATATTTTTGCCTCCATCCTATATCTACCTATATAATACTATAAAAATCAATTTAATACAATATTCTTCTTTTCAAATACGAATTTCAACGAGGACAGAAAAAAAAGTCGTTTGGGAAATCGACCCACATGCTAATTGGCTGCCAATGGCATCACCATGAACAAAATATCCAAAAATTACGTCTTATAGGTACTATGGAGTAACTTTTTTTACAATTTGTTTTTATATTTTTCAAAGATACCAAGATGTAAATTCAACATTTGGTGATCGTTCTTGCCAGTGTTTGAGGCATATAGTAAAATGGGATGGGGCAAATAGGAAAACTTTAAGAAAAAACTTTAAAGAAAAAGTTGGCCGCTAACGTGCTCCTGATCTATAAAAGCTAGACCTAAGCTTTAGAAAATAAAGTGTCGAGAGGAAATAAGATAAAGTGTGTGTGTATGACTTTTAATCTCCTAAAAGCAAAGTAAAATCATTGCTATCTACAATCTCAGGGGACTCAAGATTATAATGAGTATAATTATTAAATACTAATCCGAGAATATCAAACACTCTTCGTAGCCGTAAAACATAAAGTCACCTTCTTTCACTACACACTCATCACAGAAAAACTAATTTCTTACATAATCGTAAAACGTTTAATTACCACAATTAATCACGAAGGAAAGCTACTCTCTACTCTACGCAACTCGAAAACTTATTGCCAGTTACATAACACCGCAGATAATACAGGGTGTTTGGTTAATCAGGAGCCGAATTCAGCTATACCTTTTCGTAAAAATATTATACATGCATGACCTTAATTTTTGATATATTGTAGACCATCACAGTATCTATTGAAAGTGGTGCGTGACTATGCGATTAAAAATATTGTGCATCAAGGTATTCATTTACACTGAAAACTTATCATAAAGGTAATTAAATAACTTCACGTAAAAAATAACGTATATATAGTTAGATACCTGTATAGTACAAGAAAACAAGCTCTCGAGATTTTGTGCATACTGTTTGTTCTTTTCATAATTTAAAATGTAACTCAATTCAACTCTGGTTCAAATACGATCTTCAAAACACCCTGTATAACCCACAGATAAAATAATAGTACAGATTATACGCAATTATTTGTCATAGCGAAGGCGTACAATTTCCACGTAAACGCGGGAGGCTACAGACGTATCATGTTAAGACATTAAGCTACTGTGAGTGAATAAAATGGCGTTTACATTGTGCGCAAGAGTCGCTCGAGATCGAATCAGGACTGTAACAAATCGAGGCGAGCGATGTTCTCGCGATTGAGTTATTAGTTCCTGGCTTTGGGCTGGGCTGGCTGGCTACTTGTTTTTGTGACTCCCTCGTGTTTTTATTAATTATACCCTATAAATAATAAATATTTTATGTGTAATGCGATACGGCGCAGGTTACTGTGAGATGTGGCTGCCCGATATGCGCGTGCGCGGCTCGGATCGAATGTACTGTTATTATTCAAACGGAAGGTTTTATTGTTTTTCCGTGATATTAATGTTTGTGCCCGGTGTAAGGGATCTGATGGCATTCTTTTTGGATGAATAGCTACTGTATTGACATAATTACCTACTTGTTGTATGGTGTTGGACGAATGCGTGTACGCATTTTTCTATTGTGTTTTGGTTCATCACATTAACAGGTACATCGGAGGCGTTGGTGTCCTAAATAATATTGACTAACGATATTACTTTTTAATTTTTGGAATTAGTGTTATGTGTTATAAATATATTTGATTAAACCTACATCCGATTTCTTTCAGTAGTTCTTTTCTATATCACATGTCATTCAGAGTTTTACATACAACAAAAACTACATTTTTAGTTTTAAAACGAAAAAAGGGTACCCGCTCAAAGAGATTTTATTTTTTTAATAAAGCGGGTGGCAAATGTGTAGGTACAGGAAAATGATAACACTGATAACTCTGATCCATACTATAATTTATGAGTGAAATTTAACGCAACTATATATGGTGTGTGTTTTTTACGACGAATAGTTTTTACGTTTTCCGCTGCAATTGAAAATTGAGATCATTAATTTGTTTGGTAAATGTAAAATATACTTTCATTAATAAAATAAACGGTGCAAATGAATACTTACGTCAAGAATCTTTCAATGAGATCTCATTTTTCGCATATTATTTTTTGGCATAATTAAATTTAACATAACACGTTTGTCATAATCATCTCTTGGCAAACTTTTTCTTTAGGCATAACTATCAGCTAAAGCATAACGTTTTTAGGCATAATGTTTCTTCGCCTAATTATAAGGCTTAATATTAGCGCATGTCACATCTTTATTGTCTGTATGTCATAATATCAAATTATTTTGAATTTCTATAAAGATTTGTTATAATTAGTTTAGAATTAATTTGAATGTATAAAAACACCGGTTTGTTCATAAGCAATGATTTACCTTTATCTATATGTACCACATTATTTTTCTTTTTATCTTGGAAAGTTGTCAAACGTATTAAAAATACCTGATCCTTCCAAATGTGGCCTTGTCTTAATAAAACTAACAAAGAGTCGGATTTTTATTTTTTTAGCATACTGAATGTGTAGCCAAAAGGTAAATGATATGCATGATTTGCGTTAATTCCCGTCGAAATTATAATATTAACCAAAACTAATTGATTGTCAATGAAAGTCCCGTTAAAATCGGATCACACGTCCAGAGATCAACCTGGGAATGCTGATTATGCTTTTGCGAATTAGATTCCATGATCGAAGTAAAATATTATTTGGCATTTTAATCTTAGGGAGTCTGGAATCGTGACTATTTTTAACGAACTCTATAACTTCACCTAACTCTAAAAAAGCCTAACGATTTATCACTAATTAGACGTGTCAGTAAATTGTCCAATATTATTCGCGATAACAGTTAGTTGTGCCTGCTCGTTACAAGACGTGACGAGGCACTCGCAGGGCTCATTAAACTCTGGTACTCTTTGAGTTACCAACGTCCGACTTGCTGGCTGATATGTGGAAACTTTCTTGAGGCTTACGGAAAATATACTGTGACAGACGGATGGACGAATAGACAGAGGTCGAAGCTTTACCAAAGAGGTTTGTATTTTATCTCAAGTGGAAAATTAAACTTTTGCTATAGCTTGCATGCATCATTCGATTACGGAATGGAAACTGGGAAAATGTGAATAAGTTAATAGTTATCATTTGGTGTTGGGTAGAAAAAACCTTCGAAGATAGAAAATATACGGGGTGGATGCGACATAGCGACATTTATTGAAACCACAGCTTCTATACATGGTAAGTATTAATTTCCACCGGATAAAAATTCTCTGGTGAAAAAAAAAAAAATCACGTTCTCCGAACAATTTGAACATTGCGATCGTGCAATTTGTTCGGAAGACGTGGATTTTTTTTTTCGCCAGAGAATTTTTTATCCGGTGGAAATGCATACTGGCCATGTATAGAAGCTGTGGTTTCAATAAATGTCGCTATGTCGCATCCACCCTGTATATGTATTAAACACGCTCGCTGTATCTATATTTCACTGATGAAACAGCAATTTATTTTACGAGTAGAATATAATTTATTTCTTGAAGAATTAGTCTTGACACAAAGAAATTTACACTCAGAGTCGTGACGGCGACGTCGTGACACTTGCACAAAATAAAGCTCTCGAAGGTATTCATGTAAAGTGGCGTTCACATATTTGGAATAACAAGCCGTTTAAGCATTCTTAAACAATTTTCGGTGTGTCTCCGTGTACTATTAGCAGTAATGATGCATAATGACAATATGGTCGTATAATCAGGACATTAAGCGATGCTCGCCGCCCTCGGCCGTCGACCGCTACGACAAGTTCCGAATAACTGCACTCGATCCATTGTCGAAATGTCACGAATGCTTTTTGGTGGTCGAGATTTGCTTTATGCCTAACTGTGACCTTAGCTAGTAAACGTGTCATTATGAAATGAGGTTTTAAATATATTAATAGTAAACTTTTTCATTATTTTGGCATGGTGTTGGTATCTGGCGTCTATAACGTTATTTTTGTTCAGTTTGAATGTCACTGACTCAAATAAATTGCTTCAAAATCGTTTCTCGATGGAAAACCAATGGCAAACTAATCCCAAAAAAAAAAGAAAATCCAAAGGGAGACGTTAATTTTCTAAGCAAACCGTAATATGACACCAAACAGATACTTATACTGCATAATAGAAACCAATAATGCTTTAAAGAAAATCAAAAAAACTGGAGAAACAGCAACATTGTAACAAAAGCTATAAAAAAATATTGAAACGTCTTCCTGGCCTAATGACTCAATCTCTTCCCTTAGTAGTGGTCGGTGAGTTTGCGTGCGTCGGTCAATGTGCCGTCAGCCTCGCCTTAAGCGTACGTTTAGTGTGACCTAACCGTACCAAACGAGTGTGAATCGTGATCGGCACAAGAGAAATACTCCTGTGTCATTTGCTGTGACGCGTCTTTCGATTTTGTCGCATCTTTGGGGCAGGGGGCAGACTTTAAAAATTTGCTGTCTCTCTGTGGCACTGTTTAGGGGTAATTTATTGAGTTTGTATAGAATATAATAAGATTTATTTTTCCGAATGTGGTGGCCATTTTAGGCGCGTCAATATATAGAATTACATAAAAATACACAACATTGTCATGAAATCAAATTATGACACACAATAACAAATAACTAATCACAGCACAGAAAACAAAATACCAATCATTATAGTATCATTCTTAATAAAATTAAACGTTACATAACTAAAAGACAAATAAAAATTCAAACAAATCAAATGTGTTACGAATTAAAGATATTTTGAACTCCAAACACTTATGTTCTTGGCCATAAACGAAACAAATCAGTAACACTCGTCTATACCGTTAACCTATAAGCGCGATATTCTAATCACGGAGAAGTACGATGTAATGTTTCCCTCACTGATTGTTTTCCCCTGGTACTATAAACCTACCATTTTATAATATTGCCTACAATTATAAATTTTATGTATACCAAAAATATCTACCTAAAGCCAGAGGTGCGTGCTACAATACCCTTTGATCAAAGTCCTCGGCTTCCTACAACTTACAGAAACAACTCAAAGCGTCACAAATGCGGTTTCATTTCGACCTAATAGGTGCTATTTTGAAAATTATCCATAATACAAAAAAAAGTTATCGAAACCACATCTATCTCATTAATTCTCAAAGGTTCTATTAGACACGTCGAATTAGGACGTATTTGGGACGGAAATCACTAGCCCGGTATACCATATGTTGTATTCAATCAACTGGGGAAAGGCACTACTATATCGGTAGGTATTTGTACCTGTTTGGGTTCGTTACGAAAGTGGTAGCTAAACACGTCATGTAAATACTCCTTGATATTTTATTTCGGGTTCACTGAGATCCTTGACATGGGTGAAAATTTGGTAGATATCATCGGCGTACAGTAACGATTGCCCTACATCTTAATGCGGTCATCATGACTTGCCAAAGTTTTTTATATATTTTAAGGATTTGGAACAGTTGAGAAAATAATGAAGAAACAAATGATCCTGCATATTCCCACACGATGAAATTTAATCAGGTTTTTTGTGAAGATCTTGGATTAAACTCCATGGCTCGCAAGTAATATCGTCTGTGAAACTTATGTGAAAATAAATGTAACCATTAACTTTAAATGACTTTTTAGAATACTGGTATTACTTTTAATAGTAAAAGAAAAGCTATCTAAAATAACATGGTAGAAATAACTGGTGGTAGAGCTCTTGTGAATGAGCTCGAGGGCGGCAGCACCACTGTCTCACCTTTAACCTGCCGCCAAATAGTAGTGCTTCCATTACTGTGTTCCGGTTTGGTGGTGAGATCAGGCCCTGAAAATACTGACACATGAGGCATAACACCGTAGTCCTCAGCTGCAGCGACGCATCTATAATCTGCTTTTGTGGATTGTTGATGTCCATGGGCTGTACTCCACTTACCATCAGGTAGACTACACGTTCGTTCGCTGTGGGCGTAGTATAAAAAAAAAACATATACAATTTACATATTATTATATCTTAAGCTTTAATTCAGCCTCAGTCAACTCTTTCCCGACCATTAAAAGAGGTTATAACCACAAGATTATTCAATATCGGAGCAAGGCCAAATCATACGAACTGAGTCATTGACCTAGTCCGTCTGTACTATCACAGTATAATAAAATAGGTATAACACATACAGGATCATCTTAAAAATGCTAAATTCTACTCTACATTCATACCGAAACACACTTGTTCAATCACATTTTAAACATATTGCCCATTTTTTTAAATTAAATTTTGTGTTTAACTTGTCCTGTCTACAAGGGTAAAAAAAGTCAAAGAAAAGATGGATCGATTGTGTTAAAGATGACATGGCACCCTTTCAGGGTGTAAGTGCTTAGATGACGTCTGATATAAAAGTTTGGAAAGATAAAACATAATATACCAACCTCAAGTGATTGGGATAAGGGCAGGCATACCTCTGGTTTTTCAGGCCTTGGCTGTTACCTATTGAGAAGTGTAGAAAAAAAGGTTTTTTAGGATGGCACAGAAGCTGGCCGTAGAAGTGTATTAGAAAGAAAAGAAAGTAAAAAAATAATTTTAATTCTAGCACAGATCTTGAACCTAAACACACAGAAAAAATAATAAAAAAAGAACAAAAGATATTTAAACAGAATAAAAAATAAAAAATAATATAAATAGTATAGTAAAAAGTTACATCCGTCACGAGTATCCGTGCAGGAATCGGGACATCGCTCGGCGTTATGCTTTACAGCGCTTGCATTGCTACAAGACACTGCAAAGCGCTGGTATTTGCAATACCCCACGCGGTGACGCCAGACGTTCATCGCAGTAATAAAAAAATATAGTATATAAAATATTTGCATATAAATTTACCCTTTATATAAGTATAAAACTCTTTGCTAGTATCCAAGAGCTTTAACTTCAGAACAGTCAATACTCTGATAAGAGCGTTGATAACCCTGAAAGTGATTAAAAACAAACAACGTCATTTTATCACATATTGTTAATGTGATGTTGATTTATGCAACGAATTAAGTCAATCTTATCGAGTGGTGCATTTATGGACACAGCTTCAGATGCTTCAGATCAAGCTATACATTTCCAGAATAAGATAGTCTTGCATTGTACCGACCTCCCGTGCAATGCGAGACCAGAATAAACTGGAAATGAATAAATAAATAATATAAATAAATATGTCATAACTTACACACAACGCCATCTAGTCCCAAACTAAGCAGAGCGTGTACTATGGGTACTCGAATAACTGATACTAATACATACATAATATATACTTTTCTTTTGTAAATACATACTTATTATACACAGAAACACCAGACTAAGACAAACCCCCATGTTCATGCACATAAAGATTTGTCCTAAGCGGGAATCGAACCCTCGGCGTCGCAGGCAGGTATACTACCCACTCCGCCATCCGGTCGAATAACTTGATGTGTTGCCGTGTGTACCAAAATGCACAGATTTTATATGCAGGTAATTTAGGAATGTAGTTTATAACGTGTACCTTATTATATTTTAAATTTCTTTTTACATAAGTTATTTTTGTAAAGCACTCGATATCCATTTTCAAAATGTAAAGTTGCTTTGTTTTTTTTTTATTTTTGTATTCGGTAGCTTGACTTTTCAATTTATTTTTCGTCTGGTATCAGACGATGCAATCGGCTGTCCCTTTAATATTTATTATGAGTTAAGGAACAGTAGTCTATAAATCCAGAGTATTCAATCTCTTGCACTTTTCGTTCCACAATATACAAGCTGTTTCTCAGATGCTTGTACGCATGCTTAAACGAATACGTGAATTCGTCCCGCTCTCCACCTTTTTGTCTCAGCTCGAACAACTCCGTCACCCTTTTTTGTCAGTCGTATCACGTCCAAAATGACGTAAAAACAAAATATTATATTTCGACACGCCCGTCCACGCCACACTTGCTATTTATTTTTAAGTTTCTAATAAATTAGTTTCTGCTAGTTTCAAGAAATGAAAATAATAAAAAAACCTTTCAACACCAACTGTTCTGTTTATTAATAACACTGATGGCTGGCTAGGAAAAAAGTATTTCATTTAGTTCCAGATTCAAATTGAGTTCTGTGTTAATTTTTTTAAGTTGACGCAAAGACAGTCTGCTGAGCTTACCTACAATGTATGTAACCACAATAATTAAAATAATAAAGAGTTCCAGTTAAAACCTTCTTGGAGATGATTAAAAACTAGGCGAGAGTGGCAATTCGCACATGTCGCGTCTCTCCACACAAAAGATGGCATAAATTAAGAGGGCGTCATCCAAAACACGACTTTAATTACACGTTACATTCGCTTAATATTTAACTTGAACATTTTATTTGATATTCCTTACGGTGGCAAAGATATTAAAGGCTATAATCCTGTATTAGTTTCGGTATTTTATTTTAGCCATACATTGCTGGGTTTTTGCTATAAATTTATTTATGCCGCTGGCAAAACTGTCAATGGACATTGA
The DNA here is from genome assembly GCA_905147285.1 of Hypena proboscidalis. Classification (NCBI taxonomy): domain Eukaryota; kingdom Metazoa; phylum Arthropoda; class Insecta; order Lepidoptera; family Erebidae; genus Hypena; species Hypena proboscidalis. Next base: position 17,212,874 of record LR990130.1, on the reverse strand, counting down.
AGAGTTGATATCAGTAAATAAAGGGCGTAGATCGCGTGCGCTCCCGGGGCCACCAGTGGAGGCCGACATATGGGCATGACCGCTGTCAGGTGGCCTACAGGCACCTGTTAATGTTATGGAATTGTGACGTAGCCGTGTGGAAGACTAACGTTCAATGACGATTGGCGTCACGTTCACACTCGGTAAATAGCTTTTAATACCAGTTGATTTGAATAATAAACGACGGAGTGCAAAGAATAATCTACTGAACTCTACTGTGTTACTTCAGAAAACTTTCAAAAATTGTTTTCTGACACTTTAGTATTCTGACATTTCATTCGAATGTCAATAATGTTTAGGCGGGAATTCCTCAATTCTCATAGTTAAATGCATCAAATCGCACGGTTTTTAAAAAAGGTACACTTCGTAGCTGAATGCATAGATACTAATAGCCCAGGGTAGATCCCTTAAAAAATGATAAAAAGTCAAAAAAATAATAGTAGGATGAAACCCATTAGAAAAGGAGGAGAATATTATAAAAATTTGAGGAAACCTTTTTATGTCCTAAATACGCTGTAATTTATTTGATTAGAAATATTTATGTTTTCACCTTTTTTTTTAATTGATATCGATTTTTTACCCGTATTTTCGATCGAAAAATCACCTGTCAAAATATCAGCTTTTTTCAAAAAGTTGGTATGTATTTTGTTCGTTGAAATGTCTTCTTTCTGATGGTGAAAAATATATATATGTTACTATAGTAAATCTTCACAGAAAATGCAAAACAAAGATCGTAAAAAACTATTAATATATAATTAATATATACACTATATACAATTTTGAGCTATTTACAAACAAATAAGTTAATAAAATTAATATTTTATCAATGTAACATGTAATCTTACGTTTTTCGAGTAATTGAAGTGTAAATTTTAATAAATAACTCAAAATGGTATATGTTAATTATATATTAATAGTATTTTTCGATCTTTGTTTTGCATTTTCTGTTAAGATTTACTTTATTAACATATATATATTTTTTCACCATCAGAAAGAAGACATTTCAACGAACAAAATACATACCAACTTTTTGAAAAAAGCTGATATTTTGACAGGTGATTTTTCGATCGAAAATACGGGTAAAAATCGATATTAATTAAAAAAAAAGGTGAAAACATAAATATTTCTAATCAAATAAATTACAGCGTATTTGGGACATAAAAAGGTAAGTTTTCACTAATTTTCGTGAAAAAAAATTATTGTTTGTAAAAGATAAAAATAAAAAACCAAAAATTTGGTTTTTTGAATTTTTTACATAAATTTTGAGGTTATATGAAAAAAGTGTAAATACAAAAGTTTTAGATCTTTTTATTACCAACAACTTTGCCATTCGACTTTTTTCCATAAGACTTTTAGTTTTGCCGGAAATCGAGAAAATCCGTTTTTTACCCTTAACCCCCCCCCCCTCCCCCTCTTCCCGACCTCAGATCGCCCGTAAATTATTTTTCCTTAAATTTTTATAATATTCTCCTCCTTTTCTAATGGGTTTCATCCTACTATTAATTTCTTTGGTCTTAAAAATTAACGGCACTGGGCTATAATGCTCACTCTCAACTAACGTATTCTTCTTTTAAATAAAGAAACAGTTACCGCTTCCATTCAAATTGCTCTCCATTCCTAATACTGGCCTGACTATCCAAAAAGCTGAGGAAATAGCCGATTCTGAGTGACAGAACAATTCCAAAATCTAACCATTCTGGTGACATTGTACGGCTGTGCGGGCGCGAGGTGACGTCACAACATGGCCGGCAGGTAGGCAGGAGAGCGGAGATAGGATCCGGTCATCCTGCCCATTTCCGGTCTTCACGCGGCCGTGACGCTTCCGGGCACGCGTCGCCGCCGCTGCTCACGTTGATAGTGGAAAACTAGAAGTGGTTAATTTATTTGCTAATATTAATCCTTTTTTAGTGTGGTCTAGTTCCACTTGATGGCTCGTTTGCAGTTTTGTCTACAAATTTTGTATTAGCCGAATAGCCGTAACGTCATGAGCAGGACGAATTAACGATTTTGCGAATAACTTATTTTAACGACTTATGAAGTGATCGAGCGTATAGTCCTGTACAGGCTAGCCAACGAACATTATTCTCGAAAGGTTCTCGAATTGCAGCCACGAAACGACAAGCGCAGCATGCGTCACGCCCCAGCCAGAAGGACGGCTGATCTGAATAAAATCTCCGATCGCCGCCGCGCCGTTGGCTTCAGGCGACCGAAAACCGCGCGTTGTGGTGAAGATATGTGATATCCAACAGATGACGTCTACGTCACTTAAGGTAAATATTAATAGCACCACGTCACACCTACTATTACATGGGACCTTAACAAAACAGGTGAAATGTCTGCCACACTGACTGCTTCTGGGTACATAGGCGTGAAGATGTATGTTTAGAAATAGGAAAACGAAACCCTTCCACATCTTGTCTCTTCCAAGCTACGTAGTGTTGTTCCAAGTTGTTGTCACGTCACATAGCGTCTGTAAGTTTTGTGTGATGAATTCGTTTGTTGCTACAATTGAACACGCTCGTTGTCACAACTCAGCTGTGGGACTGCTATCTGTTATCAAAGAGGTTTTGAGTTAGTGGATATTCATTTTACTAGGCAAAAATACTATGTCTAGTTTTAAACGACTTAGACAAAAGACGTGTTCAACTTACGTGAGACCTTTGCAAAATGTATGACTTAAGCTCAGAATGGTCTAGTGGATAGACTACCTCGATAGTCTAGTGGTTAGCGTATGCGCCTCTTAGCGCTTGGTCTAGAGTTCAATTCCTCGGTCCGTCAGGCAAAAGAGTTATTTGGGTTTGTCCCGTCAGAAAATCTCAAAAACTGCACGGAGTTGAAATTGTGCCCGATAAATGGCGATAGTCACGCACTATCACAAGGGACATAAACAAAACAGGTGAAATGTCTGCCACACCCTTCTGGTTAATATAGGCGTGAAGTTAAGTAATGCTAAAAAAACGCCTTCACATCTTGTCTCTTCCAAACTACGTAGTGTTGTTCCAAGTTGTTGTCACGTCACACAACGTCTGTAAGATGAGTTTTGTAAAATGAATTCGTTTGTAGCTACAATTGAACACGCTCGCTGTCACAACTCAGCTGTGGAACTGCTATCTTCTATCAAAGAGGTTTTGAGTTAGTGGACACTGACTTTACTAGGTAGAGTAGAGAGATAATATTTAGTTTATGAGGAACTTAAACAAAATGTTATCAATTTATGTGAGACCTTTGAAAAAATAATAAAAATATACTCACGCTTACTGCCTCGTTAGTCAAGTGGTGAGCGAATGTGGTCTCGAGTTCTATGCCCGGGTAGGACAACAGTGCTTTTTGGCATTTTTTCGCGAAGAAGTTCTCACAAGCAGCACGGAATTGGAATTATGCCCGGTAGATGACGATAGGCTCACCACCTATCACAAATGGATCTAAACTTAACAGGTGAAGTGTGGGTGTTATACACTCTGCCACACCCTTCTGGGTATTATGGTCATAATTCATATAATTATGATATATTAAGTATACGCATATTTAAGCATTCAGTTTTTAAACGAAAAGCAAATTGGTAATAGGATGAAACCTTGTTACTATTCACTTGTATTTATGACAGCAATATACGACGAGTTGGCGACAAGGTTCCAACATGCAGTTCCATATGCTCTTATTGGCTGCTCTTCAATCGTCAAAAAGTGAATTCTGACAAAATTCTGTCCCATTACATGAAAAACATGTAAGTACATTTTCTCATAACAATAAACGAGGAAGCGGAGCGAGTCGGCGGATCTTCGCTAAAACGCGGTGAGGCAGAGTTTGCAGCACATCCACCGGTTATCATTGCGGAGTATATAATTGTTGGCAATTTCGCGTCGCCATTCAAGCCGTGAATAGCAACCATTAGCCAGACCCCTCCATGCGCCCTCCTCGGCTAATAAGTGCATTTTCCTTTATAGGACTCCTTAGTGCCATAGTTAAAGCTCCTACTTTTTTAAAAATGGCCGCCAACGCCATTTTGCGTTCAGTGAACATTAAAATGATTGTTAATTGTCGTTATTATGTAATTTGTTTAATTAATAAATGAATGAATGCAGTCATTTGTTGTTGAGTAGCTGAAAAATCTCAAAAACAGCATATTTGCTTCTGTCATAATATAAAAAAACTAATAAGAGACTGCGACAGCCAGAATGTATGAATATTATATTGTCTGACAATATTATCTGGACTGTGGCCAACAAATATCTCTATTAAAGGAATACGGAAAATGTGTTTCTATCTGCAATTACACTAAGATAGGATAATATTTGCAGTCTATATGTAAATAGAAACCTGATAGTGTATGTTGGGTATCCACAGAGCCTAAGCCCCGATTTCAACAGTTCCGGAAAACTATTTTCTTGACTTGAAATATGTCAAAAAATAATCTAATTATCAAGGACTTATCACGAACCAGTCAAAATGGCAGAGAGTTATACAGGTTCCTGATAACGTTTTAATAACTTCCCATTTAGACTCATCGGGGACTGGTGAAGTCGGAGCTTAGTATTTTTGGCTCGTTCATAGAAGCTCTACCATCATAATAAATATTACTTTATTCTTTCGCAACCATACTTACATTTAGGTCACGTTTCTTCATTAAGTTAATTAGTTTGTCCTTAAACTTGTGTCTCCCCGCGACCCCGCCCACCGTCTGCGGCCGCCATACCTTCTCACTCGAGTACCAGATGACGTTTAAATATACATTCGACTCATATTTATGGAAAATACGCCAAATTACCGTAATAAGCGGAATGGAATATCTATCATTTAAAAGCCACATTTATTTACTTGCATTTACTACTTGTATATACCTACTTACCTTTGTAAATATGTCAAATAATCAATACTTTAAGTAGCAGTTTAAACGTAGCTATATTTCTTTTTAAAAACGTGCGTGTAGTCCACTTTATGGTATACAAGCTATTCCATTAGCTCTGCCGGCGTGGTAGGTATGTCGATATAAAGTAGCTTATGTACTTCTTCCAGTGTTAATCTACCTCCATACCAATTTTTATCAAGATAGCAGTTTAGCTGTGAAAGTGTGTACCGTAGGATGGCAACTACAGCCAATAATCCACAAACACAATCGACGAAAGCAGAGTAGATGCGGTGCTACATAGCAGGATCACGATGTTATTCCTCATGTGTCAGTAATTTCATTTCCTAGGCCGGGGCATAGTAGTGCAAAAACTTGGTGGCAGGTTAATGTGAAACTGTGCCTGCCTCTGCTTACATCAAGCTTGTTCAAAAATGCTCTACCACCAATAAAATAATTACCGTTGCATGATCTAGTTACTTTTAAAACTTTCGTTTCGATATCCGAGTAGACCAGAGAAAATAGGTAGATAAACCTATCTGCATTATCTTTTGAGTAGACAGAGGAGATAAAATACATATAGCAGTTGGTATCGAAATTTTTGTGTATCTTTACATCCATATAAATACGGTCGATATTTGACGGTCAGAAATTATTAGTAAAAGTTTTGTTATTAAATGCTCTACAATATTAGCGTACTGAAATGTTTACAAGTTCCAATTGCATTTAGATATGTTATATCATCTTCTAGGTGCGGGTGATGCCACTAGGCTAGTCTTAATAGTTCTGTATTCTACGTAAATTTTGAAAAAGATCCTAAGTATGTTTAATATTGAAGAACCATTGTTGTTGTTTCATTTACCCTTTCGTCGAAAAACTTTATGTATTTTCTTAATAAAGTTATTGTCTTTACGCTACGTTCGTCTTCCAAAAACTGAACGACCTCTTGGAAATCAAGTATTTAAGGAAGAAGGAAAAGAAAATAATACTTTTCACATAATTTCGATATAGCTCTGCTACGTATGGGACTAGATAGCGTTTAGACTAGGTAGATGTTAATGGTGTATGATATTTATATACTGTTATATATACTTAACTTATTGATTATTTATATACTTATAGTTTGGTTATATACTTTCATTTGACAATGAGTATGGTAAGAGCAAGATTCGTTTACATCGTCATAGAAGATTCATAATCATTCTATCTAATCCCAAGCGACTGCTATATTATTATTGCAGAAAATTAATATTAATTTACAGCTACTGTTATGACATCTATCTTAACGTAATCATGAACCTAAAAAGCTGATTATATACACATCTTACCAAGAATATCGTATCGACCTCTACCGGGTGTTCAAAGCCATGATACCAATTGAAAGTGCTTGGTAAACCTCCATTCAAATTAGAGTCTCAAGAAATCATAATAGTTTAAGAAATGCATATTAATAGTTAAAGAAATCTGAACATCTATCAATACCGGTAGGAATTCGTAAACAGGGCTGCTAGTTACACAATACGGACCCGCAACATCGAAGCCTCCAGCGAACTGCTTCCGCAGAGCATACGATCGTGTTGCGGTGTCTTTCAGCCCTCATGATTGGTGTAATTGCCCATTTCGAGTAGTCACTACACAATGCAAACCGCTTTCAAACCCAAACGTATCCTTATTTCAATGAATTCTTGACAATGGCCGACCAGAGTAAGTCACGACGTCGACATCCTGAGGGCACCCACCTGTGCACCATAAAACTGAATATTTTGGCACATTTTTTTAATAATTTGACGGCATCATTACGCCGAGCGTGATCAAGGAACAAAGGGCGGCTCTTTGAGAATATTTTGAAATACCTGAATGGTTTAAGCGGGTAGCGATGGACTTTCATTGTTGCTAAACGGGAACGATTCAGAAGTCGAGATGGTTCTGAAACTGGACCCTTTTCTACAGGGTCAGATATGCTACATATCTCCTTTACCACATATGGTAATTAATAATGTAATAAAGATCACTTCCCACTTTTCAAATAATAAGCCTTGATACCTTATTATTGCGTGCTATGATTAACGAAACCATGTTTCTATGGCAGCCTGATACCCTTTGTAAAAAATAAAGATAATATTATAGTAAATACCAACATCTCAACAAAACAAATTCAACTGATGACACACCATAAACTCCAATATTTTATCTAGGTAATATGAAACTAAGGGTCAGTTTCAGAGATTCCTAAAATGTTATATAATAGATGTTGTGGTTTTCTTTCATGATAAATATTAAGCGATCGAAAAAGAAACTAAGGATAAAGAGTATTTAAACAAATTTCTATTCATAGTAAAGTATCTCTGTCTGACACATCAATGGTAACATCCTGCACTTGCTCTTCGGTTCTTTCTCTCATCTGCGCCTGCTCCAACTTCAAGATCTCGCTCCGAACTATCACGATCACGTACCATTGCATACCTGAAATTACATTTACATGGATATGTCAATAGGGAACATAATAATATAACATCACGCCTATATTACCCAGAAGGATATGGCAGAGGTGTAAACACCAACACTTGCTATGTTTAGGTCCCATGGGATAGAGGGTGAGCCTATCGCCATCCATCGGGCACAATTCTAACTTTTTGACAGAAAGTTCACAAAAAACACTTTGCCCGACCTAGAAATGGAACCCGAGAGTACTTCGGTTCGGCATACGCTATATAACTACTACACCATGTAGGCAGTAGAAAAATAGGCAGGCGTCAATAGGAATATTCGCATTAAATAGATACATCATGAAAATAACCTAGCCTAGATTTTTATTACTGTGGTACTTATTATTCGCACTAAAAGTTTCAGAAACACGATGTGTTGTATCACTGGCAAGCGTTTTCAAGGTAATGTAATTTACACTCAGAATAGTATCTCCATTTAAAATACACCAACGCGTGTGTACGCGATCGTAATATTAGACAATTTTCTTTGGTCAAGATTTTCAAAGAAGGTTTACTCACTCTCTTATCACATAATATATGTTTAATAAGCTTACATCGATATCCTGAGAATCTATATTACTTTAAGAACCTCTTTAATCGAAGCAAAATATACCATTATTTACGTATTAATTAATCATTAATTAATCTTATTTTCCTTCATCATACAACATCATATTGATCTAATGTTTTTAAACTTTCGCGATTTGAGAGTATTTTTAAAAAATTAGACAACGGGTATTTAACCTTTATAATAATTACGCGATTTAGACCCGTTGTCTAATTTTTGAAAAATCTTATTGATCTTTTTTTTTATTAAAACTGACGTGTGTGAAACCGCGGTCGACTAAATACACCAACATTACGTGAGTAACACCCGTATTTCATAATATGAATAATATCATATTGATCCTTACAAATAGCAAACAGGGCTATGCAAACATCGAAGACATGCATCCTGGTGAGCAGCATGAAGGTTGGCACCAGCGCAGCCAATGTCGTTACCACTCCGTAGTACAGGTACAGGCGGAGCATTGCTATGTCCTTCTGAAACAAAAACCAATCATTATTATAGTATCTATAGTTTTATTATTGAGAATACGGGTTACTTACGTTACTTTAACCGGGATATGCCGACTAGTTTCGAACCTAGTACGTAGATTCATCAACTGGGCTATTAATCGCGTGTCGTCGCCTCCGCGCGACGTCACGCACTGCGCGTCTCAGCGCGTATCTATAGTCTCAGCGCGTATCTATAGTATCTATAACTAAGCTCAAAAAGTGCAAAAGCAGCACCAGTGCTGTTTTAAATTTAAATTATTTATCTAGATGTAGTCTAGATTACCTGCTCTTTTGTAATTTAATAAAAATAAAAAGAATAAAATCAATTTGTTAATCTTAATCTAATATTAATGTACTTTTAATGTTCCGAAAAATGTTCTACCTGTCAATGAGCACTAGAACTAGTCCTTGTATAATGTGTTAATTATTAATGTTTGTGTTCATGTTGTTGATATGTCTTAATATAAATAGATAATAATAATTTGACAATCCGGTCGTTAAATTTTTATTATTATTTTAGTGCAGAGTAGGTAATGTCATTTTACTATGGTAATGTACCTGCTAGCGACGTCGAAGTCGCGGGTTCGATTCCCGCTTAAGACAAATCTTTGTGTGCATGAAAATGGGTATTTGTTTTAGTCTGGGTGTTTCTATGTATAATAAGCATGTATTTACAAAAGAAAATTATATATGTATTAGTATCAGTTAATTTAGTACCTATAGTCCAAGCTCTGCTTAATTTGAAACTAGATGGCGTTGGGTGTAAGTTGTGAAATATTTATTTATTCACACAAACATACATTCAGCTTAGATACCAGCATCACATAATAGCTTATTGATAGCTGGGTTAATTAGACAGCTAAGCTAAACAAATAACTTGTCTGGGAAAAGTAAAATAAATAGATCTCTATCGTGAGCTATGACTTTTGATTTGTTTATAAAACGACCAAGATACTAAATGAGTTAGGTGGTTTTATTTCAGCGCAGGACTATAGCCATGATTTTGTTTTGAGGGGTCAATAATATTTAGTCGACATAAGTCACGAGTGGTAAAATTAAGTAGGAAATTATGATATATTTGAAATTTCGGGGCCTCCCCCCACATCCTGGCTAAAGCCTTGCTTCAGCATTGTTAACTTACCTGAAACCCAGCCACAAGAAGCAGAACATTCAGGATAACTCCCATGCCAAAGATACTGAAGAGTATAGTCGCTGTGACAGCTTCCAGCATAGACCCATCGCTGGCATTCGACTTCTTCAGCTCCGTCGTGATGACCAGACATGTTACCGCTACTAGGGAGAATACCTGAACAGAAATATTTAATATTATCACCACGTAAAAAAATGCCCTGGGCAAAGTAAATTATTTTTGACCACCCAATAGAGATATTTTTGTTACCAGCAGAGTTTGCTTACATTACAAATACTCATAAAAACAACAAATAAGAATATAATGTCAGTCAAAGTATCGTGCCTATCTAGCTAACTGCCAGCTACGGTCGCCTCTTGCCAGGAACCTAAATTTCTCAACTGCATGTTACGTCATTTCGTGACTAGTTGGCTAAAGCGACTGCCCGGTGTACATAAGGTCGAAGGTTCAAATCCTGCCGGTACCGTAATTCTTTCAACTTTTTCTTGAGCTGGCTTATGTTCTTTTGCAAGCATTAGGCATTTAGCTATCTATCTAAGCATTTAGCTATGCGTAGATAGCTAAATGCTATAAAAATAATTAATTAGAAGTTGAAATGAGCCAGTTTGCTTATAGAAACTCTACCACCAAAATTATCTGACTTAGAGATAAAGATATTTTGCCGTCAAAAGCTTAAATGACCCTGAAAGAAAAGTTCACACGAGTAAAAGTAATCTTTTGTGTCAATACGATGAAAATGTAGCTATTTCCGACGCAAATTACGCACACAAACATACAAGTCGTAAATCATCCATCATGGCCAGTTATTTCTGAGTTTTCAAATGGCCACCATTCCGTGAGAAAGGTAAAGTTTCACATTTGTAGTACACATAGGAAATCTCAACATTTTGTTAAAAATAAAGTATGTCAATCTTTGACACCACAGACATAGTTAGAAGACTCAAAAGGACGAAACCTTTTGAGCTAGTTCAGTGAAGTGAGTGCTTCAAGTGGTTTAGTGCTACCTTAAAAGAACATAAGAACAAAGTGTCAGTTTCGATAACAGAGACAATAAGATAGGTGTTAATGGACACATTCTTAGCATCAATTAATTTAGTAACTTAGGTCAAAATTAAATTACTCATTAGTCTCTAATTTTATATCTAGACTAGATTGTAATCTTGATGAAGTATCTAATTGTTTAGACACATAATTAAAAAAAATTAAAAAAAATATTTAAAATTTACCTAAACACCCTGATCGTATTACATATGGCATAGGTCCCACTTATGTCATTGTTCTACAAAGTAATAACATAACATAATCACGCCTATATTACTCAGATGTGTGTGGCAGAGGTGTACGAAACTTCACCAGTTATGTTTATGTCCCATGGGATAGGAGGTGAGCCTAACGCCATCCACCGGGCACAATGCCAACTTCGTGCTGCTATTGTGAATTTCCTGACGGTAAGTTGACAAATAACACTTTACCCGACCCGAGAATCGAACCCGGACCTTGCGGCGAGAGACGCATACGCTCACGAAGACAAAGTAATATTTTAATTTTAATTAATTTTATAACAAAATCAAGAATGGAGATAAGGACGTATCCAATTTTCGCGGATCTAAATAATCAGATATTTTACGGGATATAATCCCACCCACACGCCCACCACTGTGACTCCTGTGACGCCAGGATCTACAGCGGTAACCAACTGAAAGGCACCATGCATGACACACGGGCAATCCCAGGGAGAGTTAAAATTGTCTTGGAACCCGCAACGAATTTAATCAGAAGTATATAGTTGGAGTTGGAAAGTATGTATCTTTACTATAAATAATAATATAAATAATCAGATAATGTAGCACTACTGCTAAGATAATAACATGTATGGCATACCTAAGTATATTATATAAAGTGTATTTCTTTCCGCGTCTCTATGTTAACAAACTGAGTCGACAAAGATGGCTATGCAGGCAAAGACTATTCTTATGTTTCAACTCATAATCGTTTAGTTGTTTTGTTAATCAAGTATTAAGTTCTTTTTTATACTGATGGGTAAAACAAACAGAATACTTTATCATGGCACAACACATACACACAGCTATTCTTAGATCAAATTATGCCAGATACTTTATTCTCGTACTATTACTTATTCTGTGTTTTAAGGAAGAACAATTGCATAGCTGTTTTGCAAACAAAAGTAATATGGGTTTAATTTTAATATTATTAAGTTTCTATATTTTTACACATACTGCATACATGTGTAATAACTTGTACTGTTTTAGATGTGTCTATAAAATAGATATATAGTTAAACCCATATTACGTTAGTATGAAAAAACGGCACTCGGGAGTCTACCCTAAATTAAGTAGATATTTACAAAGAATCAAACCACTTACAACATTAATAAATCCAAACAGTATAACTCCCTGTCGCAGGGGACAGCAAAAACAGCATCTTTTCACTTGCGGCACTTTTACATGCATCTTCACAATAAATTAAACCAAATATTTATGCAATTATACGCCACACTGCCGCTGTACAAATAATACTATTGTGCAAACATTATCTAGGCAGCAAATAAACAATTTAAACACACATCTTTACTTACGACCTGTTGACATTGTAACAAGTTCGTTGACTTACGTACCTAAATATAAACAAATTGACAATGTTATTACTTTATTGATTAATGGATGCTCAAGTCCATATTACAATGTCTTGGGTTCAATCTGGTTAGGTGTCTTATTGACACAAATAGATTATTAAAGACCAAACTGATAGTAGTTTATCACGAATCCGAATGGACAACGATACACAAAAGGAAATCTTGAGTACAATCCTTGTAAATCTTTAGGTTACAAAGCTACTTCGTCCGATAGATTACTATAATACTTGAAGTTTAAATTAGGCCTATAACTATAATGTATGACTATTGCTTCCATCAGTCGAACAACGAACTAAGTATGTATAAAAAGATACAACAACCACGGATAATTCACTCAAGCTCACGCTATTGCATAGTACATGTTGAATTTCAGCTACCAGTTGATAGGATGTACCTAATTTCACAAGGTAAGTTGTGGTAAGTTACTACATGATTTTCAATCCAACCGGTTGGTTTTATCAATTTTAATCCTGCCAGACACTTTTATTAGTAGGTATATGCGTATTGTGCATAAAATTAAATATTGGAGAGCATTACGCTGCGCTGTGTGCGATTAATGAATAATTTACTTATTGGTATAATTGAGCCACCCACTGCAAGACCCCCTACGTACTGCACCGATTATTCCCCTCATTGTTTATTTTTCGTTCAATTACCATCTGGTTCCAGTTAACCGAATTAGCGGTATGTTTGCTGATTTAACTGACGCAGTATCATGTGTCAACAAAACCCCTACTCTACTTTCGTTGTTGATTGTATTTTCCGTTGAGAAAACCTAATTATGTAATAACAAATGTAAATGGAAGATCTAAATCGACCTAATTTCATACACATTATATAATTAAGTCGTCGACGAAAAATAAAATTAGAGTAATGCAATAAAAGTCTTGGTTTTGCCTTGTGTGTGTTAAATATTTTTATTAGACATTATTTTTCATCAAAGTGTTCATTGAGACACATGTTAAGAGCCCAAACATGATTGGTCTATGTGAACCAGTATTGTAAAACTCCTGGGTACTATCCGGCATCCAAAATATGATCCCCCTCAAGTCTAGTGGTAGTTAAGTTTCATTCATTTATTTTGTCACTTTAAGGCCTGCAAAAAGGTTGCCGACCGCTGATGTAGACTGTACTTTTAATACATTTTATAATTTTTACCACTTTGGCAATTGGCAATGTCCCATATTTTGATTAGAGATTATTTCCTCTGAGGTCCCATACCTAAATCACACAGTGATGCGCCGACTCGACTGATCTAGGGTTTCGTTAATAATCTTTCAAGATCTATTGAATAAGATGGCAATCGATCGGCGTAAAAAAACTAAGTTTTATTTTTGGACGGATTCCGGCTTTTTAGGTATCTATAGGCAAGGGCGTCGCCAGCCAATGGCGCGGGTGGGGGCAAGTTGACTTTACCTACTACAATTCATAGGTAAGTAGTTAGTAGTTCAAAAGTAGGTATGAATTGTAGGTAAAGTCGACAGCACATGAAGCTTCAGCGATTGTAATAACAACAGTATCTTATAGACCAGTGTCGATAATTTGAAAAACCAAAAAAAAAATAGTAGGATGAAACCCATTAGAAAAGGAGGAGAATATTATAAAAATTAAAGGAAAAATAATTTACGGGCGATCTGAGGTCGGGAAGGGGAAGAGGGTTAAGGGTAAAAAACGGTTTTCTCCATTTCCGGCAAAACTAAAAGTCCTATGGAAAAAAATCGAAAGGCAAAGTTGTTGGTAATAAAAAGACCTAAAACTTTTGTATTAACTTTTTTTTCATATAACCTCAAAATTTATGTCAAAATTCAAATAAACCAGTTTTTGGTTTTTTATTTTTATCTTTTACAAACAATTATTTTTTTTCACGAAATTTGGTGAAAACCCACCTTTTTGCTCCAAATACACTGTAATTTATTTGATGAGAATTATTTTTTTTTTCCTTATTTTGAGTTAATATCGAAAAAGCACCCTAATTTTCGATCGAAAACTTACTTACTTACTTAGGACTTTGGTTGCATTATATTTGGCAACTTTTTTAGAATCTAGGAGGGGGCAGCTGCCCCTCCCTGCCCCCCCTTGGCGACGCCCTTGTCTATAGGGTTTATTCACAGTGCGTGCGCATCATTGGAAAAACCATACAAACAAACGCCTTGCAAGAATCAAACATCAACACGGTAAACAGAAATTGCCATCATAAATTTGTAGGGCGCGCGAAGAGGAGTAGTAGCTTGCGTTTTGTTTAATTACCAGCTACCATGATACTGCTTCTACCTGACTGTCCGTGTCTTCTTTACAATAATAGAAAGTGCAATCAAAATATACTTTAAACATTATTTAAAAATATCAAATATTATATATTTACAATATTTTACAACAAAGAATTGAACAAAACTTTATAGAAATATATTTTTACATTACTCTGCACTCTGCAGTAACTAAACGTTAAATCAGTACTTTTTTATCTGTTTTGTCTATGGTCGGTCTTGTCGAATTTTCAATAAAATTTGAGATTAATTGGTTGAAATATTACGGAATATACAATTAAATAAGACAATAAAACCCTAAAGGTAAAACATACAATACACATTATTCATATTTGGGCAAATACTTCAATAAGAATTTCCTTCTCGAAATTTATTTTGAGGTTAGGTAACATACCGTGCAATTAGATAATTCTGGATTTGTACATTGTTACCAGCATTAATCACTATTTCTGGATATTTACAGTCGTAAACACGTGCATAATTATATTGTCGTTATTAAAACACGCTGTGCCGTGAATTTTTGTCTGAAGTGTTGATGATTTATTGACTTTTATAATGCTGCAATAGTGATCAATGACAAGTAATTCCATTATGTTATTAAAAGACCGGAGATGTAAGAAAGACGCTTTTTTTAATTGATTGCAGAAATGGCTCAGCTTTTCAACCGTATTGGTCAGCTCGGCCTGGGTGTGGCGCTAGTCGGGGGAGTCGTCAACTCTGCTCTGTACAATGGTAATGTCCTGTCTGAATTCTCTAATATTTTCTATAAGATTTATAGATACTTTGTAGTTGCACTGATTAGAGTAATAGATGGGCATGTCTAGAATTTGTTTACATAACAACCTTAAAGTGTGCTTATGTGTTGGATACTTTCTTTCTTAATTAGTTCAAACTTTTAAATACCCTTGCTTGCAACCATCAACATTATATGAACCATGTAATACATTTTAAAGTATTTTCCCATTAATTTAAACTCATGTAATAGTATGAATTATTTAATTTTAGGCCCTCTATTAACATGTTTTGCTTGCATGGAGATGGAACACTATTATGTCTTGTTCTGCTTAAAAATGAGTTGGAAAATGGTAGTTAAATATTCTAAATGGATTATTTTAAACTTTTTCAGTTGATGGTGGCAACAGAGCAGTAATCTTCGACAGATTCACGGGAGTAAAGAACTTGGTGATGGGTGAGGGCACCCACTTCTTCATTCCATGGATACAGAGACCCATCATATTTGACATCAGATCTCGTCCCAGAAATGTGCCCACAGTTACTGGAAGCAAAGGTAAGACTTCACGCATGCCTTCCAAAGATCCATGACTCAATAATCCCGAGATTAGGAAACATAACCATCAAATAATAATAGAAGCTCAATATACATTATACATGTCCCACTGCTGGGAATGTGCCTCTTCTTGTGAGAAGAAGGGTTAGGCCATATTCTACCATGCTGGCTAAGTGCTGATAGGTGGGCTTCACACACTCTTCAAGTACTTGTAGGCACTTTTAGGTATGCAGGTTTCCTCACCATATTTTCCTTCACCCTTAGCAAGCAATAATTATCATGATAAATACACACATATTTTTGATTAGTTAAATCTCAATAATTTATTGACAGAGGTGTATCTAGTGGGTTTTCACCCAATACCTTTGACTTAGCAGTCCTATAAATAATAATAATAATAAATATTCCGCAACTCATGTGAGTTGTGGAATATTTAATATTATTCCCAAACTAAGCAAAGCTTTTACTATGGGTACAAGAATAACTAATACTAATACAACATGCTTTTTTTTTTGTAAATACATAATATTATACATAGAAACACCCAGACTAAGTCAAATCCCCATGTTCATGCACACAAAGATTTGTCTTAAGTGGGAATCGAACCCACGACCTCGGCGTCGCAGGAAGGTACATTACCCACTCCGCCATCCAGTTGTCAAGTCCTATGGTCAGTCACTAGCTATTGCTGCTCCTTGTTTTATGGATTATGTTTTAAATTCAACATTTGCATTATGTAAATGTTTCACAAAATAATGTATTTAATACCTATGTATTAAATACATTATTTTTATGGTTAAACCCAGACATCCTATTGTTCTACTTTATACTTATGCCACCAATAGTAGTTACATCAAACTAGAACAATCTATTGTTTTGGTTCATCTAGGATGGATTAAAATAAATATTATGTTAGTTTTGCATTACTTAGGTCCACTTTCACTGACTTACTTTGAGATTGTTGACTCTTGTTTAAATGTCGAATGAAAAAGAAATGAGTAAAGTTTAAATAGCTGAGTTTAGTATTAAAGTCAGATAAGTATGTTCAGAAAAATTACAGCTATAATAAATAAATAAAGTATGATCAGTGCAATTGATACTCTTTTGTTAGTTACAATAACCCCTATTTAACATAACTATTTATCAAATATTAACTTTAAAAAAAAGCATTATTTTATTTAGAATTTTTTATATGTCATATAAAAATAAGTTATCTTTATGGGATATATTCTCCTAACTAAATTTCTTTAGCACCTACATAATATTTTGTTTCAATTCCAGATCTTCAAAACGTAAACATCACACTCCGTATCCTGTTCAGGCCTGTCCCGGACCAGCTCCCCAGGATCTACACCATCCTAGGTGTTGACTATGATGAGAGAGTGCTGCCCTCTATCACATCTGAGGTCCTTAAGGCTGTTGTCGCACAGTTTGATGCTGGAGAACTTATTACACAGAGAGAGGTATGATATCATGATTGTATGCATGTGTCCTAGCAACAACAGTCTAGTTTTCAGAGAGTGTACTGTATATCTTTTCGTATCGTCCGCACTGACTGTCAGTGAAGCACTGTAACCGGCGCAATTTTATATTAACACTCCTATGTTATTCAAAAAATATGACCCATTTTTGTATGGAAACTGGTGTCACTATGCAATTAGTACATGTGATACATTGTCGGCTATCTATTTTTGAGCTAAATAAAAATTACTATGCTATGCTAACTTTAAATGTTAGTTTGTTTTGAATTATGCATTCTATAAAACTAACAGTACTAACTAAAGTGGTATCTACGCAAACCATTACTGTTTCGGCTCCTGTCCTGTTGGCTCATCATACAAGCAACATCTGGTGGCCGAGCTTTAAAGTAATCTTGTCCATTGGCCTGGTACAATGAAATTGTTTTGACATTTGAAACAGTTTTCGTTATTTGAAAATCAATTTTAAATAATAATATATAAGTTAAGAATTTATATTAGTGTCATCTGTAATAACATGAATTTATCCTGTTTTGATGGCTTTAGTATAAATTGACACATTGCTTGGTACCAATATAGTTAAATTTAAGATTGTTGCTTGTTTAAAATAATATGATGTGACTTTTAATAATTTTAAGAACTACCAGCAAATCTATTTTTGCGCACCTTTAGCGAGTTTGTTGATTAATCTTACTAGTAATTGAATTACCCTTTTTACTACTAAAGATTAGTTAGTACTAGAAGTTAAAGATCAGCAATAAAAAAAGAGCATTTTTTATAGCTTAAAATTACAATACAAATACAAAACATTATAATGTGATGAATTTGAATTTAAACACAAATTGCAGCAATCCTAATTTGTACTTCCGACATTAAATGTATTGACGAAACTCAAGATCCTAATTAATAAAAAAAAAACCTATTTATTATTACAGATGGTGTCACAAAAAGTCAGTGAACTATTGACCGAGAGAGCTTCACAATTCGGTCTCATTTTGGACGACATTTCAATTACGCATTTGACATTCGGCAAGGAGTTCACACAAGCCGTAGAATTGAAGCAGGTCGCCCAGCAAGATGCGGAGAAGGCGAGATTCCTTGTAGAGAAGGCTGAACAGCAAAAGAAGGCCGCTGTTATTGCCGCGGAAGGTGACGCCCAAGCCGCCATACTCCTTGCAAAATCCTTCGGAACCGCCGGTGAGGGTCTTGTGGAACTCCGTCGTATTGAAGCCGCTGAAGATATCGCCTACCAACTAGCCAAATCACGCAACGTTACTTACCTACCTGCAGGACAGCAAGTCCTGCTAAACCTTCCACAGTAATCTATTCGTTAATCGATAACCTCATACAATGCTGGACACGGTTATAATGGGGTTGGTTGTGTAAAATGCATTTCTATTTACAACACAAATATGTATAAGAATGTTGCATTTGTTGAGTCATGCGGTATGGTCGCGACAATAGAAAGTAGTCCACTACTAGTTTTATGAAAAAATTGTAATTACGCATTATACTATAATTTTGTTGATTATGTCGTTTTATTTATAAGACGTTTACAGCGAGGCATGTAGTCCACCTTAATGGAGGGTGATGTAGGTCTTGGCGCCACACATATCAAAGTTCCGCGACGTCCTTCATAATGCCATAGATAAAACTCGCCGGACTGGAACCTCTGGACAGCTCAGCCCATCCACCACCCATATAAAAAAAAGTCTTGTCCCCAAATGTCGCGTTTTCTTGTGGTCTATTAAGAATAAATTAAGTTTCGCCATACAGTTAACAAAACTCCTTGATCTGCGCATATCGATGAAAAAATTTGTTGCATGCAATTTTGTGACGTCATAATTTTTTGTTAAAATAACAACCAAAATAACATTAAGTAAAGCAAATAAAATACCTATAATATTCAGACGAAAACATTACATCCTTCCTTATTTTGGAAGTCGGTTAAAACTATATGAGCTGCAAGGCATATTATTTTCTTCGATTTTATAAATTTTTATTTTATTACCCAAGTAAGGATTTTTTATGAAATGTGCTATCTTGACACATCATTATCATCATCTAATGAAACTATCATTACCAATAAGTCAGTATTAAAGTAACATGATCTTATTCTTTCGTTTACATTTTTAACAATATTTATTTTGGAAGTTTGAGATGTTTCACAGAAAATATTGTTTTCATCAAAAACATAGGTATATCTATTTTTTCATTCAAATATATACTTTAGTTTCAGGCTTCAAAACGGATATCTATTTTTTCATTCAAATATATACTTTAGTTTCAGGCCTCAAAACGGTGATGACGGTTGCCTACAGGTAAAAGGCAACCTCGACCGCTAATCCAGAAATGGTTTCGTAGATTATATTTATAAATAAGTAAGCCATGAAAAGAAACAGAAGATTAATTTAAAACATTATTTCTTTTTGGCTAATTTGAGATACTATATTAGTAGACTAATTTGATTTCATTGAGAGTAGTTAATTAAACTGTTAATTGCTTTTCATTCTTGAACATCGTCCGAAATAGTTTTCAACTTATTAATAAACAAATTTTCTCTTATACACACTTCTTTAACATAGTCCATTTCATCAGAATTTAAGTTAGTTGGCAATACAATTTCATCTTCTCCGTCACTTGCTTTGAAGTTTCTTATCAATTGATCAACTTCTGCTTTGAAACTGTCACTAACAAGATTTGAAGCAGCCTCTTTAATTCTTTCACCTGCTACATTTGTTCTCTGACTAGCTTGTTTTGCGCTCATTAACAATGCATACTCAGCTTTAGTAACATCATTTTCTCCCGTTAATTTGATAGCTCTGAGTATCCTCTTCTCTGCTTCTCTATATTCGCCTATCATTCTAAATGCTTTTGCACTTTGAAAAAGTACTTTACCGTTATTCCATAAGCTATTTAATTTATTCAGTTCATTGCATGCAGTACATGCCAATAAAGGTTTATTTACCTTGTTGTAACATACAACCAAGTTTATGTACAATTTCTTAAGCATTTTCTCTTGTTGGTGTTCTTCATTCTCATCAGCTAGATGGCACTTGTGAAGCATATTGACTGCTTTCTTGAACAGTTGTATTGCAGCCAGATAGTTATTCGCTTTGTACAAAGTACTGCCCGAAGCATACATTAGTTTGACTTCACCATTTACTCTCTGGAACATGTTAGGTTCTGAATAGTCAATTTTGCTGGAATTTAAAAATATCAAATTGTTAACTCCGTACATACATACATACAACATCACGCCTTTATTATCCAGAAGGCTGTGGCAGAGGTGTACAACACCCACATTTCACCTGTCATGTGTTAGGTCCCATGGAATAGGGGGTGAGCTTATCGCTGTCCACCAGGCAAAATTCTAATTCTGTGATGCTATTGAGAATTTCCTAATTAAAAGTTCACAAATAACACTTTGAGCTCTCCGAAAATCACACCTAAGACCTTGTGGTGAGAGGTGCATAATAATATAATGATAAGTAATAAACCAGCAAAGCAGTGATCTTGATAATAATCCAATCGCATAGTGTAAACTATTGTTGGTTACCCATAAATAAATAAATCCAAAGTTTTATCACCATATTACTGACTGTTAAATAGTTGGTTAAATAGAAGAAAATAAATAAAAGAATTTTTTTACATACACAGATCCAAAGTATATCTTTGCTATGCTGGTATGTGGCAAATATTGAACTTTATAATATAGGATCTCAGGAACTAATAGTCACATAAAGTTAATCAAACTGGAATACAGTTTCAATGGCTAATTTATAAAAAAAAATACTCTCATTATAATCACTACATTAAATAGTACAGTCGGCCAATGAGTTGGGTATGCAGGGCAAAAACTTCTAAGTCATAGTAAAGACTTACGACACCAGTTATGGATAAGTGAGATATATCTAAATAGTGGGTATATTACACTTATTAAATATGAAATACAAACTTGCATATCTATTCCAGTTAGTTTTTACTATGGCCACAGAATAAGAATACAACAGAAGATTCACTTCCTAACAAAAGTCAGGTTTAGGCATAAAAATGTACCTACACTCGCTAGAAGCACCCTCCTCCAAACAAAATTGAACCTTAAGACCGGGCGCGAACGGTGAATGTTCTTTGCGCACCGCAATTTTACGATCGAGGTGCTTAAGGTTGTTACTTTACAAGTTTTTGTACCCAGTTAATTTATGTAGTTTGAAGATAATTATGTAAATGCATTAAATCACCATTACACACGATAATTCATTTGGAAGTCGTGTGTTCGATTCCAACGGGTGTAGGTATGCGAGCGAACATGTATTCATTTAAAAACATTTTAGTTTGTTCCCAATAGTTTTGAGCAACAAACAAATGAGGATTTTTTATTTAACTGCAACCAATGATATTATATAAAAACAAAAGCAGATATGTTATAAGCGCTCGCGCTGTGAATACTCAAATACGTCCCAATTGGGACGTCTTGTGTTTAGTTTGCGTGTGGCCTGCGTCGAGCGCAGTCACGTCACGTCACGTGCCAGACGCCATGCGCCATGTTCAAGTTAAGAAAGAGAAAGCGATATTGTTTTGACGTTAGAGCGATAAGGATGCGTGCGCTGCGGACATTTGTCAATGTGTGCAATTTGGAATAGCTCGGAACGGATTTAAATCGTAATTTCTATGAACGTAACATATCTATAGTTCTATAATATCATTGACTGCAACTAACAAAACAAATCCGAGCGAAAATCTTACTTAGACATTTATTGTAGTCTAGGAGCTGACAATATTTTTAATGTTGCCGAACAAATGTACGATTAACTGGGATTATAAAACAAAATAAAATACAAATGAATAAAAAATGAAATGTGTTTATTTAAAGTAACATAATAAAGTAGCGATCAACGAATCAATAAATAATTAAACGATTGGGCAACAGCTTGTCTTTTATTATTTCATAGTTATTCGTAAAATAGTTTCACCAAACTGATTATTGCATGGATCGGCGGTATCAGTTTTTCAATTAAAAAACAACATTCAACAATTTTCTCTATTATTATTGGAACGAAGTTCCTTATTATTACAATTGTTTTACTTTTAGATAATGTTTGATTGATCGTTTGTCTGATTTAAAATTTCGATTATTAAATCTTAGCGTCGAAAATATGCGAAGCCTTACAAACAGCCTTAATAAGTAGTCAACAGGGAAACATAATATATAAATGTATCGCGTGCGTGCGATCCGTGCGACGAGCGATAGCCCTCTGCCGTAAAAACCCCGAAGCGGATCGGCCGCCGAGTCATACCTAAACTGTGGAGTGAGACCCCCCTGCTATGGCGTAGAAGTTTTTGCCCTGCATACCCAACTCATTGGCCGACTGTACATACAATAGACTTGAATTAATAACACTTACCCATCTTTAGGAGTAATTATGCTTTTAATAACTTTGATAAAAAACACACAATCACCCTTTGGTTTGATTTTGGGTGGGATCCCAAGTTCACCGTACATAACTTTGTAAGAAAGAAGGAACACAGATATTTCTCCCACTAACATGGACTGCACTGCTATCTTAAGACCAGGGAGCAAGCCATTGTCTGCCAAGTCTTCAACCTAAAATATAAAATTTGAAAAAAAAAATTAATATAGTCTTTTTGTTCATTTATTAATTTCTTATTTAAAGGTGGAGTTTCATTCTAGTATACTGTATAAATTACTAGGTAAATAGTTTATAAATGTGAAAGTTTGTATGTCTTTACCAGTCTATTACACTCTACAAAAAAAGTACTGAACCAATTTGGAGGGATATTGGAGATATAAATCAAAACAAATATAGAGAACTTTTATTTACACGATGCTACAGATAGAAGCTAGTAGGTAATAAGTCTTACCAGAGGCTTCCTCACAGCCTGCACAACAAAAGGTTCCAACTGGTTTTCAAAGTAACCAGAGTAAGCAATAGACACAGTGCAACCATCATGAAGAGGTAAGCCACCTCCTTCATCCAAAATTTTCTTTTTAACATTCCCTGCCTCATCAACTGCCTTCATAGATTTGGCTAAGGTCTGAAAATCTGATACAGGTTGCCCAAGGACATCAACGGATTTGAACTCGGACACATTATCTTCAAACTTACAATTACCCTCATCATAATCTTGATCTATACTTAACAGAGAGCCTGTGATAGTTAGCACATCACTGGAAATATAAAAAAAATTAAATAATTGTAACAATGTTAAAAAAAAATCAGGTTTTTAAAAGATTAGAAATCATGAAACTAGAAACTTTTGAAAACTGTTATACAATATAACATTTTATTGTTTACCTTTGCTCCTGAACATTTTGCACCATGAAAGTTGACGTCATTTTTAAATTTTGTGAAAAAGATCTCAGAATAACTTATTTTTATTGCAAAAACTTTCTCTTTTTTCTATCAAAACAAACACAAAAATCTGCGAGATCTAAATTGAAGCTTTTTGACAATCATAAGACAGTAATGACAGAGTTGACATGACATACGACACATTTAGAAAAGACGGAGTCTATACGATCAATAATAATATAATTTTCTTAAAGCCTACATTTTCACAGATACAATTAGGTATAGAAAAATATATAATAATATGATGGATCTGAAAGATCCAGATTACAGAATTAAACTACTTAAAAACTAAAATAACAAACTACAAACCTATTTGATAGACCGCTGCCAGCAGGCAACGTTCCCAAAATGCTGGCAGCATTGCCACGTTAAATGGCAATGTTTAACCTCTAGTCAAAATAAATACCAGCATTTTGGGAACGTGAGGCCTCTAGAGACGATATGAGACCTGGTTACCCCCAATATATTAGTATACTCTTTGAACCTGTTTATCTAAATTGAGGGCACTTGGCCCCCACAGCTCAACTTTTCTACCCCAAAAGACACAAGAATAAATTCAATATCTCATAACTTTATCTAAATCACTTACATAAGTCACTAGTAGAACGAAGTAGGCTTCGTACCTAAGAAACTGGCATCTGATATCTATTTGCAAAATAATAATAATATACGAAAAAAATAACTTAGCAGAACAGATTTTTTGGCTATTTTGAATGTGGTCTATTCGGCAAGTGATCAAAAAATTCGTTCATTTTGAGGCGACTGGAACACACTAAAATAAACGAAAAATCTGGGCTCATTTAATTCGCATAGCAGATCCACAATTTAATTCCGGATTTACATGATGATTGCTTAGTGTTTGGGTGGCATCAGCAAGTGATGCTATGATGATTGCTTAGTGTTAAGGTGGCATCATCAATCATTTAGGATGATTACCAGCTGTTCTAACAACTTTTAACTTTAAACTACAGTAGTAAGAAGGTACATGGGCGTACGCAGGAGAGGAGGTACCACGTAGTATTTAACTTTGATAGGATCAGAATCGGTAAATTAATAGTATAAAATAAATGAATATTTTTTATTTATTAATATCGTAATCTGTATACATTAAATAATTACAAACTACTACTAGAAACTATTGTTTAGTTTTTTGTTTAAGAGTCTGTCTTAAAACTGCGATGTATGATGAAATGAGGTCGTCCATCTTGTAACCCAAGGAAGTTTCACATAGGATTTTAGTTCCCCGCAGGAAATTGCCCATGGTCATATGGAAGAAAGTATTGCCCGATGACCAATTGGAAAGTTGGGAAAATGGATGCGTAATCATTATGTCCTGGAAAACACAAGATTTTGGTTACCTATAGCGCTTATAGCCATAATTATAAGCCAAATAGTAGTTCAGATATTCATGCAAATAAGTAAGGAGAGAAGATTGATGATCAGGATATAAAAATTGGAAAGTGATGGTGCTACTAACTCGACTCTGGGGATGAATCACACTGACGCCGTTCCTGTTAATGCCAACCACGACCATCTCTGGGTACGAGGGGTCGGAAGTTTGTTTCACTTCAAAGAACGCAGTGCCAAATGTCGGTAATTGGTAAATTTTCTTTAAGAACTGCTCCTTCGCTTCATTATCACTCATAGGACTCTGTTGCAAGTAAGCCACACTGATAGCTGACTTCCACTGTGAGCTGCTTTGTACTCTAACCATGTCTGTAGGTATAAAATCTTCAAGCATTTGTGTGATTTGTGCCAAAAACATTTGATCGTTTCCATATCTCGCTCTATATATCAATGCTGCTAATTCTGCAAGATCCTGCCTAGAAATCTTATGGTAGCCTCTTAGATACTTTGGTAACTCTTGAGGGAAATAGAATATTTGATCAGCGTTTTTATCTTTGCCTGGGACGGTGTTGATCCACAGTTTTTTCATAAAGAATATTTGGTAGTTCATTTGCATTTGTAACTGTGGACCTCCTGAAAAAAAAAGCAAAATCGTTACACGTTTTACACATTACTTAAATAACCCCATGTTTTTTTTAAATATTAAATGATAACATACCACGAATAGGTCGCGTTTGCTTCATCCATTCCACAAGTTCATGGATAAAATCAAAGAAGTAGTAATTGTCAGGTACCGAGAACACTTTATCAGTAATCTTTACAAACAAACTGAAACCATCGCTGTTCTTTAAGCTTAACCTTCCAGTGATTTGTTCACAAAGATCACGAGCTTTTGTTGAGGAATCTACTTCGAAAGCCTCGTCGGTGTCATCAGGGAAATATACTTTATGATATATCTGCATACTCCTATGTTGAATGGCTTCTACCTCTACTATATACGGAGCATACATTCTAGGACCTTTCTTTTGCGTTCTGAATACGCGTTTCAAGCACTCTTTAGCTATAGGATGCGGTCGTGTCTTGAGGAAATCAACCAATTCTTTTAGGAGTGTCGAAGAGCATACGAAGATGCCTGTTGCCAGCCATAGGAGCTCCCATCCTCTTTCTTCACTGAGCTGTATTCTGTTGTTTGTTAGTTGCTTCATAATTTGGCAATAGATTTCGTCACGTAAAGAAGATTCTGCAACAGCTGCCCTGAATATGTCATCTGTATATTCTGTCACACTGCGGGCCTTTGGCGCCGGCATATCTCCCATATATTTTAGTATGCCCAGGAATGATGAAACAGCACTTTTGGCAAGCAATTCATCATCTAATAGTTTTGCTAACAACGGTTTTCGCAGAGGTTCTCTTGAGTGGGCCCAAAGATCGCCAGCGATTGCTCTTTTAGCTGTAGTCAACGTAGCGTGTCTCGACACCGTAGCGTTTATATCATAGTTTTCTCTAAAGTACTCCTTCGCGTATTTTTCTAACGTATGCATACGTTTCCTTTGTAATGTATTATATTTAGAGAAAGATTTCTTATCATTATTGATACTTCCTTTCTTGAATACTTCGAGTATTGCAGCTGACGGTATTTCTAGAGTAGGTAGAATATAAACTTGTTCAGTGGGGAATAAACCTTCTTCGCCATTGCAAATACCGTGGCCCCAAGTGGCATTTATGAGTGTTTCACCCGTACAATCTTGCAAAAGTGTTATAAGATCACCTTTCTTAAATTGTATGAAGGATGATGCGTCACTGTATCCCTGCATGTCGGACTGGGCGACAACATAAATAGAACGCCTTTTCAGTCCGTCAATCATGTATATTATTAGCGCGCTCATATCGCTTGCATCTACGCTTTGGAATTCAAATTCTTCTTGTTGTATCGTTCTTATTGTAATTCTGCCAACGTTGTCGTACTCTTTATCGACTTCATAAGCTACATACGTAACTTCTGGATACGAAATTTCAAGTAAAATATGTTCTAGTTGATCTACAATATAAATGCCGGTCCAGTTAACAGCTACAATAACGATATCCTTGCTAATAGTATCCCCTTTGAGTTTAATAGCCTCAAAGAATCTTGAGAACAGCATTGGCCATTTAATTTTGGAAAATATGACGATATCTTCTTTACATCTTATTGGTTCTGTTTTGCTTTGAATGCTTGTCGAGGTTTCGAAAGCTTTGGTAACTAAATGTTCCCATTTTGTTAACGCTGCATCATTAGATTGAAGGAACTGATTAGGTATATAGTTTACAATAACTTTTCTCAAAATATTAGGATCTATACGCGCACCGTATTCGATATAATGTTGTTGGGCTGCAATCATGGCTAAGTCCTTTTCGGAATTGCATCTATATTCTCCAAATTTAACACCTTTGGCTACTTGGTGATAGATTAGGTTTGTAGCAACGGGGTCATCACAAGGGTTATGCCAAGGGGTGAACACTTCTTTCCTGTAGAACAATCTCCAAGGCGCGTTCTTTTCCGGCGTGCCTTGTTCTTTACCAAACTGTTCACATTGTGAAATTGCATCCATTATGTGTTCTCCTTCACTTCCCAATGAAAGAACTTTGTCATACAAGGTAATGTACAGCGAAAATCCAAACATATCGGTCAGTCCAATATTATCTGCAATTTGTTGGCAGATTTCCTCAGCGTTCGAGGCGGAGTCAGATTGAACCGTCTTCATTGTTTCGTCCATTAAAGTTACGGTAAGCAGTATAGGTTTCTTCGACTTCGTAGCTTGAAGTTCAAGCCAACTAGGTGGTTGAGTTCTTGGTCCATTCTTGAATGTTCTAACAAGTCTACCTTCGCAATAAGGTGCGTACCCTGGTGGTCCAGTGCGAATAAAGGCTCGTAGGTATTTGACGAATCTTTCAGATGGAGGAAAGCAACCAACACATAAGGACATTAGGATCCAACCACGAGCGTGCGATGCCTTGGATGGGTTATTTGTTAGTTGCTTGCATAATTGGCAGAAGATTTCATCTCTGGAAAAAATAATATCATTCTTACAAAAAAGTTTGTTAAGCAAAAAAAAAAGTATTTTCCTACTAAAAAATAATTTATATCATCATTGTATTAGTTAGTAGCTGCACTAATTACCTAAGTTCTTTTCTGATGATCCCGTGACCAATGATAAAGTGTAATTTCTCCAAATTGGTACTCCGCCGGGAATTGAGCCAGGTGCTGTACATTTCATTGGAAACTTCGTCGTTTAGTAGATTCTTCATCAAATCCTCGTCCAGTTTAGTTTGCCGTTTTAATGTTTTCGAAATCATTTTGCTCCTACTAGGGCCAAAATCTTTTTGAAGATATTCCTGGAAGTTATCAATATTTGTGCTATTTATAGTTTTCGTTACTGACTTTTAATGGATATCCCACTGTCATTTTATTATTATGCCATATCTGCAACTGTCTGTACAAAAATAAATACTTACATCAAATTCTTTACTTTTCTGGAAAGCACGACCAATAGTATCAGACAATTTCGTCATAACAGGTACATTGTCAATCCTATCATCCACATATTTAGGTTCAGCAATATCTCCCATGAACCTCAAAATTGTAATCCACAACGCTTGGGCCGCCATTTTGTCTATAGGTGAGGGTAGTTCTAAAAGAGAATGCTTCAACGGTTTTCTCGAATACTGATGCGTGGTACTACCCAAGAAATATGTAGCAGCAAACTTTCTGAAGTTAAACTCATCGAATGTTTCTTCTTCCACTTCTTGGGGTAATGGTATGATGCTGGATAATTGGGGTTTAGCTGTTGATGTCTGAAAGATATTAAAGTTGAATAATATCCTAGATTAAAAATGTAATGGAACTGGCCAGACAAACTAAGAGGTTAAGAGAGGTCAGCAACACGATTTATAGATGTTGTAGACACAAAATTACAGAATACCTTTGTGAGCAAAATCAGATCTCACTTATTTCATCATATTATTATCAGGAGCACTGAATTAAAAATAAAATTCAAGGGTTACTGATAAGATTATGGTAATTACAAACTTATACATACCACACCAAATCCTGTTCCTCTTATGGTGCCAGCTGGTGTCGCGGTGTCCTTAAGGAAACCGAACACGTCATCCACATACCTATCATCAATAATTGCATTATGCGCATTATTATCATTGGAGACTTCTTTCACGAACCATATCGATCTCATTAATTCATTATACTTCTTCTCGTGACTGTCTTCAGCTGCATCTCGACTTCGACCAGAGTCTTGAAGCTTTGATTTATCTGTGTGCAACTGTCTTAAGGTTGCTTTAATAATGTGACCCTTCTCTGTAACTAACTTTCTTATCATGTATCCTCTACAGTGCGCTTGGAAGTGCCGAAAGAATTTCTTCATATTTAAGAATGTCTTTCTCAATTCTCTCGATCTAATAACAGCTTGCATACGCAAGTATCCTCGTCTCATGATCAAATATCTGCTTCTGAAACCTCGACCGCGGAAATTCTTCTGAATTGTGATCGCAGCAGCTCTAAGCTTTAGATATTTCTTTCTGTATATGAATCTCTTAAAGTTAGCTTGCACTCTGATCACAGCAGCAATCACCACTTTGTGTCTTAACTCTTCTAGTATAGCGTCGTGATGATCTTTGAGGAATACTTTCGTATGTCCAAAGCGAAATTCTTGGTCTTTTAATACTGTGTTGCATATCTTCTTGGTAGCACTCTTGCAGTCGGTTTTCTCCGCAGGTGGTATATCAGGGATCACAAGACGATAACGGTAAACGAATTCGGAGTATGAATACCGTATGGGATACCCGGCTTGTCTGATTTTTGCTGTCTCCATTAGACCAGCGTAACGAAGTTGTCGAACACATAGTCCTCGATCAAAGAGCTAAAATAAAAATTCTATCAATGATTGATAATAATAATACACGAGTATAATTTTGATTCCCTTTTACCTTAAAGCAATCACTGAGTAATGTGTATGTATAATGGTAATACAATATTTATACTTAAGTTAAATGAGGAGAAGAAAGAATAAGATTTATAAATGTTTTAGGCATTTTAACTCACCTTTGGTTTTTTGAACTCATTCGGCTTAATACACCTCACAAAGAACGGATGACAAGCATACAATGTCTTCATGAGGGAGTCCAGAGACGTTTTGAATTGATGACTGAGTGAGTAAGTTTTTCTATTTCCGCTACTTTTTCCAGACAAATCATTAATGAACAAGTTCTTCAAAAACACGTTGCTTGATTCTAACATCATATCTTTGGCATCCGCTGTTAGCTTATCCCTGTTTTTGTCCAGAAAACCTTTGAAAGAAAGCAATGTAAATTGAAATTCCAGAAAACTGAACTTAACTATAAATATGACTATTTAGCCGTACTTTACCTCGTACAGAATAGAATACATCGCCAGCAAAATGCCGGACGCCGAATCGGTGTTCATGAGAGGATTTTGGATTAATATAACAAGTTTTGGTGGCATGGTTGCTGTTCAACTTTGATAGTAAAGTTACATCCGTGCCTTTAGGGAATCTTGACTCTTCGTCGATAAGAGAAAGCAAATTCATTGGTCTGAGACCAATCATATCAAGATTCTCTTGATTGTCAACATAATTTATATTGGTCCAAATAATTCCTTCCTTTTCGTATTGTTCCTGTTCAATCTTAAAAATATGTTTCACAAAGAACTGCTGCAGGTTTTCATTGGCATAATTGATACAGAGTTGCTCGAAACTATTAAACTCGAAATTCTCGAAACCGAAAATATCTAAGATTCCGATTGAGCCACTTGATAGTTGCTGATCTTTGAACAGTGTTTTGTTTATCATTTCGACGATATGTTCGAAGATGTGGCCATAAATAGCTTTGACCAAAGCATCCCTGCCTTCTATAGCAGAAGCTGTAGTTAGAGTAGAAACAACTTTGTCCCCATGCGCTACAAAGGTTTTCCTTGTCAAAGAATCGCAAAGATTGGCTTTATTGACTCCCAGTAAACTAGCAATTCTGTTTGCGTTTATAACATCAGCGACTTCTGAAGACTCCATGTTATTAAAATTAAATGCCTTAAATTTTAGATTGCCTAAGTGCAATATAGCTGCAAGAAGACTAAAAATACTCCATACTTCGTGTTCGGGGAAGTTCAGAACTTTGAGAGCTGATCTAATATCGTTAAACTCTAAACCATCGTTTCTGCCATCGCATGTCACCATGTTGCCTGAATTTAAATAATTGTAATCTGTAACTCGTCCCAATTCTAATTTCTTCCTTTCTTCTGAAGATAGTCCACACACGAGCGAGTAGAAAATGTGATAATTTCTTTCTCCCTTATTCTGGCCGACAATACGAGACTTTTCCAACAGATACTGGTCAATATTGCCTCCTTCAATGATGCCTTTTCTGCTGAAGTAGATGTTCACGAATTTGCCGAAACGGGACGAATTATCATTTCTTACGGTTTTTGCATTACCAAAGGCTTCTAGAATAGGGTTTGTCTCTTGGATTTGTTGTTCAATCCAGGAATGTTTGCCACTGGCTGCGGCTAAATATTGCAGTAACAACTTAGTGCTCTCAGTTTTACCAGCTCCACTTTCACCACTGAAAAAAAAAACTATATCAGTCACTTATTTTATTTTTGTTATATTTTTATGTCTCATATTTTTTACAAGGGATTCCCCGGAATCGTTATCTATCGATGGGTTTATTAATATTCCTTAATGAAATTCATTCTTTATGGTTTAGATTTTAGATAGGTAGGCTTTATCACAACTTTACCTGATGACGATACATTGATTAGACGATGTGTCCATAAGTTCTCTGTAAGAACTATCACCAATAGCGAAAATATGAGGGGGTATGTCTCCCAAACTTCTTTCTTGATAAAAATGAATCTGGTCCATGGTGTATATCGGCAAAATTTCGTATGGATTTATGGCTATCAACATTGATCCCGTATAGGTCTATAATAAAAGGAAATGAGCTATGTTAGGATGCTATTGATTCGTTTCTGCCGGTAGCAAAGACGTCAAAGCAGTGTAGGTCAAGTAACGTGTCAGTAATGTTAAATAGTACAGTCAGGTAGTTTCAAGGTAGTCAGTCTTGTAGAACCTTGAAAACCAAGATCTTTTTGATGCTGACTGCTATATGGCATCTGATGTACCTAGAGGCTACTTACTTAATATTTACTTTAATATTTTGTCTTATTCTGCGTATAATACAGCATCAAAATGGTCCACTAACATTTATACCGTTACTATGAATAGCTACTTACAATACCTTGGATTTGTAGGTATGTGACGATAAGTGAATTGCGTCGATAAGCAACGCAAATTGTTGTGAATGCATAATAATATAATGATATTACAAATGAGTGATAATAAAACAGCACAAGACTTGTACATTTACCTGCCTATGAGTCAGCACAAAGTGTGATGCAGTTGCAACTAATTCAAAAAGTCAAAAACTGTTAGGAAAAGCCCAAGGCTACGATAGGCTACGGTATTACGACGCAGGTCTTCTCTTCATTCGAGTCGACGGCAAAGTCAAATTTTGTTACCCCAGTATGTGGCTACCATAGAAATCTTAATAACTAGTCAATAGAAATGCTATCGACTATCTTTTAGCACTGGGACGCATGTCGCCGTTTTTCAAATACCACTTTTTGTATTCCTGCAAACAAAATTATTCTTTTTGGCGATGACAATAAAAGACGACAATTCCTCAACTCGCACTTGTGTTCGATTACACTCATGCGCTTGTATTCCTGCAAACAAAATTATTCTTTTTGCGATGACATTAAGACGACAATTCCTCAACTCGCACTTGTGTTTGACTAGACAGATGCGCGGCGACAAGGTCTCGCGTCTTTGACATTTCTATTGCCTTATTATTAAGATTTCTATGGTGGCTACCTTAACAGCGCTTTCATCATCATCAGTGAGGACATGTTAGGTTTGTGCGGCCCACATTCACAATTTACATTTGTTAGATGTGCAAAACCCCACTGTATCATGTTG
The DNA here is from genome assembly GCA_905147285.1 of Hypena proboscidalis. Taxonomy (NCBI): domain Eukaryota; kingdom Metazoa; phylum Arthropoda; class Insecta; order Lepidoptera; family Erebidae; genus Hypena; species Hypena proboscidalis. The sequence continues at coordinate 17,179,851 of LR990130.1, read as the reverse complement.
TCTTTGCTTCGGCCGACTTGAGCTCGAAGCCTGTTGAGGGACTTCCAAATTGGCCTAGGCAGTTCATGGCCAGGAGGTATTGGGCTAGTTTATAATACTTACATAAATAAGTTGCTTGTTATACCGCATATGAAGGTTCTTAAGGATGGTATACTCTTGCAGCTCGCCGAGGGTGATCATATCCTCAACCCCGGTTATGGAGGTTGCGTGTAGCGGTTTGATAACATCCTGTATCGCTGTTTTAAATACGTTGCCGTCGTCATCTTTAACCTCGAGGGTATCACCAGCATTTTTAAGAACTTTCACACCAACTGGAACATCAAATTCTGACGTGCCTCGAGGCTTTATCCATACGTAATCCTGAAATGTACATTGTTTTAAATGTATAGTTAGCTATTGGAGAAGGAAATTGATATTTTGTAATTGTTTATATTGTTAAAACATTAAGCTTATCAGCTTATCAGTCACATTTAATAGGATTGGATTATAATATCTAGGAATTCCTATATCGAAGCGCAGAATGGTTATAAATTTGTTGATGGTAGTAGAGCTCTAGTGAACGAGATCGAGGGCGGCAGCTGCACCGTCTCACCTTTAACCTGCCGCCAAATAGTCGTGCTTGCACTACTATGTTCCGGTTTGGTGGTAAAAACTAATTACTGGCACATTAGGTATAACATGAAGCGACGCATCTACAATCTGCTTTCGTGGAACGTTGATGTCTATGGCTATATATAGGGCCTTTAGGTACCACTTACCATCAGGTGGGCTATACTTTCGTTCACTACATACGTCGCTTAGGGAGTCAAAATTGTCAAAAACGATGAAACTTCAGTACCTACATTGTCCTTGCTCAATATAAGTAAGTAGGTAGAATGGCCATTCCCTATCTGCCATTTATCTGATCAAATTGTAATATTAGCTCGGCAACGCAAAGATAGGGAGATTCCGGAAAATAAGTAGAATTAGATTAAAAACTTACCGCTAATTGCAAACGTCCGCTAGACATCTTGGTAATGAGATTCACCTCACAAAATTCACATCACATTCACAATATCTCGTAACGTTTACACTAAGACTGTCGAATTTTTATCAACACACAGTTTTGTCTTATCAAAATCTGATAGTGCGGTCGACTTATCGAATATTTTTCAGATATAACAAATATTATACTGTTCTGGTATCATAATAAAAATGTAGATTATTGTGGGATGTCTGTATCTAATTATGACTCATCTAAGTAATTACTGTTTATTACATTTTGGCAAATGAAAGTTGACGTCAGGCGGACCGCAAAATTTTAGCCGAAACCTGTGCAATTTGTATAAAATAATCATAGATTTACTACACCTAGATAGATAGTCTTCATACAAGCGCTTCATATAAAGTGAAGCCAAAAACCAATCTTGCACACAGGTAAAGTTACCCCTCGCTCGCTTTGCCGACATGCACACAAATAATCATCTGATGTGTAACTACGCGTCGTATTAAGCCAAAATGTGCTCTCGGTGCAATGCGTGTTCTCGGTTTCGAGGTGTAATATTTCTATGATAATAATAGAAAGTCGACAGTCAAAAACGTCGGGATATGGCCGTTCAGAGCGCGAGGGAAAAATAAGTATGTACTATCATAGGATAATACTCATAAAAATTAATAATATTATACTCATTAATGGAAACTGACTTAAAATTCAAGATTTATTTTGTAAACCAGGTAAAGAACATTGTTTTTTTTAACATACCATACAAGAGAGTGATCCCGATAGAAATGTATGTCTCTTGAAATTTCGTCAACATCCAAGTAATTTTTTTTCTTAAATATTCTCTTTTCAAATGTCCGATATTCCATCCTCGTTAATAACGCCATGATCACAGATAACTGCAACTAATGAAAATAAAAATATATGGTAAAGTGCCAGTTATGTTTCCATTAGAAGAAAGTGTTGCTTAAATTAAGAAGTGGTCCAAGCATGCTGCCTTGCGCTGCACCATGATTAACGACCACACCAGCGCCCCTTGCGAAAACTGCTATGAACTGAAATATTGCATGGAAGGAAAATAAACTAAACTGTTTCTTAGCTTTAGCAAATTAAACTTGTATTAGGATCCCTGATCTTAATAAAATGCATAATTCAGTTTTATTTCAATTATAGTCCAAGAATGCAAAACAATATAGATAACAACGATGTGATCTACAATATCGACATCATCTAAATTACTAACATATTTAATTACTAAATTACTGACATATTTCTAACATTACAGGCTATGTTCAATTTAAAGAATTAAAAAAAAACATTATTTAACAATTTTGAGTATGAAACATACAATATTATTTAATTACTAACATCTACTCCATCTACAATAAGTTTTGCAAGAGTATATAACTTACTGTAAACAGCACAATAATGTATAAGATAATGAAAAACTTAACTATAGGATAGTTTTTATATGAGAATCTAACTAAAACACAAAAAGAATTAGTAAATACAATTTATTTAAAAATAATTCAGCATTACAAACAACTTAATCTAATGATTCTAAATTACTTTTTCTTCTCTTCTTTTTCTTTTTTGTCTCCTTTTGCTTTGTCTTCTGATTTCTTATCTTCCTCCTTATCCTTACCATCTTTCTTTTCCTTCTTATCCTTATCTTCTTTCTTTCCTTCCTCTGCATCTCTGTTTGTAATCTTATTGTTGATGAGATTGTGTAAAGCAATGATAGATCGGACTAGAGCAGCCAAGTAAACTACCAGAGACTGATCATTAGTTTTAATGTATAAGTTATCAATAAAGCTATCATTAGCAATGTCCGGCAATAAGTTGAAGATATCTTGCAGCTGGTAGATAATCTGATGGTTCATGGGCAAGGAACCTTGGCCAACTTGGGTCAGATAGTCTCTGATCTCACTAAGCTGTGAATGAAGACCTTTGAGACCAAGTAACTGGTTTGTAATCCTCTGAGACAGACTGCCGACAGTTGTGTCTTTGATGTCTCTCAAAAGATGTTCAACTCCAACTTCTTCAGCTTCCTCTGCACCAATTTCACTAGGCACATGTTCAAAAGTCCTTGAGGTAGGTGTTCCATCATCATGCACCTCTTCAACAGCCTGATAAGCCTCAGTAGGCAGACCAAGATCTTTTGGTTTGGCATCAATGATTACCAGGACAGAGTTGGGACAGTAACGCCTAATTAATTCATTGATGGCTACATCATTCTGGTGAAGTTTGGGTCCCGTGTGGTACCAGCCCACAACCTTCTCCCTGGCGTTGACTTTCTTGAACATACCATACATGTTCTCTAAGTAATCGTGGTCCAGGAACCATACTGACTTGTCTTTGTCATCTTCATCAAATGGTACTGAAATAGAAAATAATTTATGAATAATTAATAAAGCATTAAGGAATTTTATATTTTTTAATTAAAACTTCAATATAGCTATATTCTATGGGTTTCTCACTATGGGATTGTACACAGGGTAACTATGTTAAAAATCTACAAATTCAAGACTTAATACCAAAGATAGTTTGACTATATCATGAAAACAACATGCAATGGCAAAAACTTGGCTTTTGGTGGCAATTCTGTTGTCAGTTGATAGGAATGCAAACTGTTATTTTATTCGAACATTTTGCCAACTCTAAATCATTATCCAGTGTTTAAACTGGGTGAAACTGGTTTAATCATTTGAAAATAACCCGTACTTATAGACAAAAGATTACAGTTGTGCAGTTTATGTAGCAAATCTGAAATGAGTAACCTATATATAGTTACAACAATGACTTGGAATATTATTTACCTGCAAAGCTATTTGAAACATCCAGAACACCTTTAGCCCTCCAGCAGCCAAGTAGAACTCCGACGACTCGTTTTTGATTACCTATTTTGCCCATCCGATTGAAATGGTCTACAACACTCAATAGAACCAAGGGATGAACCACCACTTTCGTGGTCAAAACTTCTTGACTCGGCATTATAGCTCTATTTATTTACTGATACTTCTAAAACTATATAATTAATTATTGTTCTTTAACAAGAGAGATGATAATAACAAGAATTATTGTGATATTCACTCAAATTCTACGATCTAATCAAGCGGCAATCAAAACTAAAATTTGACAGTCATGATGAAAAAAAAGAAAATAAATGTCTATGCCAGGTCTATGGTATTGTAATATTGATGTTTATGGTATTGGTCAAAACTTACACGATCAATCTAGATTTGTTGTTTTTTAAACCACGTTGTTATAGGAAATTGATATTTGTTGCTGTGATTGCAAGGAGAAACTAATATTTAAACTTTTGCAGTGTCTGTGTTTTGCTCTAATTCTGATGGGTTATGGTGGTGCGGATATTTTGGATATTTGGTGAAAGTGAGTACAGGCCTAAACCATAAACGAAACGACTTGTGTCAACGATGACATAATAAATATGTCAGAATGTCGATACTGTCATTTCATTTTGACATTTATCACGAGCTTAAACACTTATTTTCAATTTCGTTTTTCATTGAAATTCTGTATTAAATTGAAGTCAATCTTAGGATAACTCAAAACCTGCCTGCATAATCATCTTGAAGCAACATTTTTCTGACGCGTTTCCGTAAAACATGGCTCAGCGAACTCTAACCTTTGTCACCGGCAATGCCAAGAAACTCGAAGAATTGAGGGCTATTCTGGGCAATACCTTCCCATTAGAGGTAATCAGCCATAAGCTAGACCTACCAGAACTTCAAGGAGATATCGACGAAGTATCCATAAAGAAATGTCAAGAGGCTGCACGTCGTTTAAAAAGGCCGGTTTTAGTCGAAGATACTGCTCTTTGTTTCAACGCATTGAAAGGTTTGCCAGGACCTTATATCAAGTGGTTCTTAGACAAATTAGAGCCAGAAGGATTAAGTAAACTGCTTACAGGTTGGGAAGATAAATCGGCTCAAGCAGTGTGCACTTTTGCTTACTGCCCAGCTGATAGTGAAGAATTGAATGTGATCCTGTTTCAAGGTAAAACTAATGGCAAAATAGTAGAGCCAAGAGGTTCGAGAGATTTTGGATGGGATTGTGTCTTCCAACCTGATGGTTATAGTCAAACCTATGGGGAATTGCCAAAGGCAGAAAAGAATACAACTTCACATAGATACAGAGCATTAGAAAAGATGAAAGAATATTTTGCGAAACAAATTGATAACAACTAATGCAAGTTTTTATTTGTGTGAGTGTAAATAGCAATGTTGGTTTTAAAGTTATATATGTATAAATAAATAAATAAATTTGATTTTTTTTTACATTTGCGAGAACGCTAGAAGTAATTACACTATCCAATGGTCTCAACGACAAGGCCAAATACCCATAAGCACACCCAGTCTCAGAACAAATCTTTGCGAATCACACAAAGAATTGTCCCATGTAGGGATGTGGGTCCTATCCCTAGAACACCAGAGCAGTGGAGAGTATGTAGGTAATTTAAAGAGAAGCATTGTTACCTGTTATCTTTAATTCTAGGGACATAATGATTGTGACGGCATCTGATTGATGACTTAATGAAAGTTTTCTTATTAGTCTTTATAATGTTTCTGATTATTAATAAGTACCTACAAGTAAAACTATACTTCTATGTATTTTTATAACTTATGTTAGTTATCATTGTAAATAAAACACCAAAGTTTATCAATATTTTATTATTTATATCACTAATTCCTTGTATTTACAATTTTGTATTATTCATAACAATAACATTTTGTACATAACATATTATGTACTTATGCTGTCATACTCAAACTATAACATAACATTGCAATTAATATAAACTTATTATACTTAATACTACTACTGTGTGATTTAGGTTTATGTACTCCTGGAGCAATATAAGGCTCTAAATTAGAATTATTATAGTTTTTATAATACCAATCATTATTATCATCAACTTGTCTAGTTTTGGTGTTGCTAGCACTCATAATATCTGAAAATCTTGTCTTTGGTTCTCTGTTTGGAGAATAGTTATCTCTATGGTCATAATGTTCCGTATGTGGGATGTTTACTTTTGTGATTGTGGCTGGTCTCTTGCCTTGGCTTCTTTCTAGCAGTTCAGCAGTGCTTGGCACTAGAACTGCTGACAAGGCGGTTGGTGGGGGCTGATTAATATGCTTTCTCATGGGTGGCTTAGGAGTCACTGCAGTGGAGGAAAAGTAAGATGAAGTACTACTCTCCATCCAAGTTTGCAAAGACATATCATTACTTGTATCAGTTGTTATCAAAAGACCTTCTTTTTCAGTTACTTGACTTATAGTTAAATTAGACTCCATTAAATTATATTGGCTCACATTGTTAGGCTCAATTTTCTGTTCTTCTACATTCTTAGTTCTGTTGTAAGCTACTTGAGTCCCATTGTCATTATCTACATAAGCTTGCAGCTCATGTATCTCACTTTTAATTTTCTGATGTGTTGTGTTACTTTGAATTTTCTTGGTGGGTGGCTTTGTTGCAACTATTGCAATGGTCTGATCTACATTAGCTGCTTTGTTATAATTACTACTGGCCTCATTCTTATAGTTGTTGGTACTTGGTGCTTGGGCTTGATTATTTGTAATGTTAAATGTTGGATCCGGTATAGGCATAAAACCTCCAGCTGTCGTTGGTAAAATTGGAGAGAATCCACCAGTTTCGAATTTAGGTTCTTCTGGCGCCTGATATTTATTATTACTGTTACCATTCGATTGATGTGTCTTTTTCTTTTCTGGCCAGTCTATCTTTCGTCCTGTATTCAAGAGCTTTCCCATATCAATAGGTGGTATTGGCATCCCAAAAAATGTAAAGCCACCATTCGATCCGCCATTCGCTTTTGCAGGCTGCGTTGATGCTTTCTTCTCCGTTGTGTTCTTCATTGCCGCGTAAATAGTCGGCACTCCTCCTGTGGACCTGTTATGATTTTGCGATGCACTTATTTCGTTGTTCAGACCGTCTATTAAAGTTTCATTGTAGGGATAGTCTACGTAGTCATCATAAAAGTACTCAGATTCTTCAGGAGATGGTCTGTTAATTTTGTTGGCATGATAGTTATTCTTAATTTGTGATGTGTAATCTTTAATTTTGTCTATAGTTGAAAAGACTTGTGACGTAGCCAGATTTGGAAGAAGAGCCTCGTTTTCGTGTGTCATACACGTTCTTAGATCATCCTTGTAAACTTGGTTGAGTCCTGTATTCGGGCAGTCGTTTCTTCCAAATGGCATCCCTTTGACGTATGTGCCGTCCGCACATTTAGGGCCAACCGATGTCGATTCCGAGAGCCACGATTTTAGCCAAATTATGTGGCAATTGCATATTAATGGATTACCTGAAATTATAACAAATAAACATCAATATAATTTGCCTTGGTATAGGCTCTTTGTCAAGTTTTAAATCGACTGCTATGCTGAATAAATTACACTATAACTGCTTACCATCGATGTCCAAAATTGCAATATTATTTCGTAATTTTTCAAAAGTGGCTTCTGAAACTGTGCTCAGTCTGTTATGTCTTAAGGAAAGAATTTTCAGTCTTGGCATGAAGTCGAAAGGATGGCCACCAATATGGCATATCAAATTGTTGTCCAAGTTTAACTCAACCAACCATTCCATGTATTGAAAAGACGCTCTTGTTAACTTTATGAGTTTGTTGAAACTTAAGTCCAAAACTTCCAGTGAGGATAACTGTCTTAGACCCGAATTGTCAATATTGGAGATGTGGTTATTGCTCAGGTTCAAATATTGTACTAATGGTATATTGTCAAAAGCTCGCAAAGATATGTATTGCAATCGATTACCTTGCAGCTCTATTATTCTTAGCTTTGGCAGATTCGAAAATACTTTGTCGGGTAGATCTATTATGTGGTTCCTGCTCAAGTATATCGAAGCTAGATTTGGTAGATTTGTTATCGCTTTAGGATGAACAACTTCAATGTCATTGTTGTCTAAATCAATCGTTTCGATGCCTCTTAGATCTTGGAAGCTGCCAGTTCTTAGTTCTATTATTCTGTTATTAGGCATTTTAAATTCTTTCAGCGTGTTTATACTATTGATCGAATTGCCATCAAAATGTTTTATGTGATTAAAACTAGCGTCTAATACTTTTAACTTTGACAGCATGTTTAATGAACCAGGCAATTCATTCAAGTTATTCGAAGAGATATTTAATGTTTCTACTTCTAAGGCCCTATTTACAATGCTTGGGCTTATGCTTTTCAACTTGTTTTTGCTGAAGTCTAAAGTTGATAATGCAGCGTTGTCTTGAATCCCATTGAAGTCGAAGTTTTCTATAGTATTTCCGTGTAAGTTCACCTGCTTCAAGTGAACGAGTTTGCTAAAACTTTTTGGATGAACAGTCAAAATCTGATTGTAACTGAGATCCAAAAACTCAAGTTTGTTTAAATCACTGAAAGTCATTATTTCAACTTGTCTCAATCCATTCCGTTTCATGTAAAAGCGTCTTAAATTATGTAAAGTCTTGAAACTACCATGAGGAATTTTCTGTATGCCATTGATGGAAATATCTAGAGTTCTTAGAGACGGTAAATCTAAATCAGGCGATGGAGCCATCGGAAGGCTTGTTATTTGATTTTGTTGCAGATAAAGTTCCTCTAATCCTCTTGGCAATCCAGGCACAAACTCGATCAATTTATTGTAGCTCCCATCTAATTCATAAAGATTTGCCAAGTTTCGAAAAGTGGCTGGATGTATAGAAACTAAAGCGTTTCCTGAAACATTTACGTACTCTAACAAAGGTAACTCCATAAACGTGATGGGATCTATGATCGTTAGCTGATTATTGCTGAAGTCGATTCTCCTCAGCGACGGCAGATTGTATAGCAGCTTTGGTTGCAAACGATTAAAATAGTTGTTAGATAAGTCTAAACCTTTGAGAGCGGGTAAATTCCAATAAGGGCCTTCGTTCATATCTGACAAAGAGTTATTACTTAAATGCAGTTCTCTTAATGCAGGCATAGCTACAAACGCATCGGCCTGTATATACTTAATCCTGTTTTTATTTAAATGCAGTCGTTCAAGACTTGGATGTCCTCTTAAAGCACCCCGTGGAATTTCCTGGAGTAAATTATCACTTATGTCTAAAAATTTCAGCCTTGGTAAAGCGTCCAGTAAAGCTCTGAATTCTGATATATGCATGATTTGGTTTCCAATAAGAGTGAGCTCTTCAACTCCACTACTAGATTGCTGTAAGAATGACTCTGGGTGTATTTGGCTTATTTTGTTGTAGTTTAAATCTACAACCTTTAGTTTTGGTACTCGATGGAAGGCTCCGTGATGAATGATATTTATGTTATTATTTGAGAGAAGTAAATTTTCCAACAGTGGTTGATCAACGAAAGCACCTTCGTTTAGTTTATCTATCAGGTTATAATTCAGATTTAAGTAAGACAACATTGGTAAATCTCTTGAAGCTCTACCAACCATTGATGCATCCGCAATTTTATTGTTGCTAAACGATATTTCGCTTAAAGATGGTAATAAAGATAACGCTCTCATGTGAACTTGATTTATTCCACAGAAAGTTATTTCCAGTCTTCTTAATTTGGGTAAATTGTAAAATGCATTTTCTTTCAATAGCTGTAGACTCGGGCTTCCTTGAATAAATATTTTCTCTATATTGGGTAAATTATCAAACGTGTTTTCGTTAATAGAATTTAAACTTTCCGACTGTATGTTTATGTAACGTATTTTATGTAAGCCAGAAAGTGCTGGAATTCTCCTTAAGTTTTGCGATTGTATTGTTAAGGCCTGAAGGTTTTGTAGTTTCATCAAACTCTCCGCTGGTAGATTTCTCAAATCATTTTCTACGATAAATATTTCGACTAAGTTCATTTCTTGAGTTTCGAGCCAACCTGCAGAAAGTCTCTCCAAGCCATTATGACGAAGCATTAACCTCATAATTTTTACATTTTGGAAAATCTTGCCTGGCAGGGACGGAAGATAGTTATTTTCGATGATAAGTTCATCTATGGGCCTTTTGATATATTCTCCAATTTTCTGAAGACCCTTTAATACTTGTGGTAAATCGCTGTGTGTGCACCTGTAACCATTACAATAAGTTATTATTATATTTAACAGTGTCTTTGAGTTGTTAACAATGCTTTCAACTTACCATATTTGTAGGTCCTCGTGTTGACTTGTACATATGCAAGGAAGTATGGTCTCTGGAGCAGGACATGGCGAAGCCTGTCCTCTTGCAAAAGAAAACAGGAGCAGGAGGAGCCATGAGACTATTTCTCCTTTCTTAGGGTCCATTCCTTCACGCTTGTGATGATCATTGTAGCATAGTCCTTGTGGTGTCAGTACAGCTTATCTGAAAATTAATGTTTTCAACGTTTATTCCTTTAGTAAAACTATCATGCACGCCCTAGTTGCTTCGTCGAGATTTCTATGTAAATCGTTGGGTTTTGGGTCAAAAGTTTTTAGTCAACCATGTCAAATAGGTCTAATAACTCAATCTCCACAAAATGCTGGGTAGTACAGGTTGTTGCACCAGCAAATTGGTCGTCTCACCAGCAAAGCTATGCAACGGATTCAGTGGTTGGCATGCTCCAAAGCACCCAAATGCTGGCAAGCCATTGAGGTTACACTAAATTAAGACTTCTGATCCTGCGTATTATGTATCTTATTATATCTGACTGGTCATCTTGGTATGCAAATTCTAAGATTTGAGTTGTAAAATTTTATATCTGTATATTACCGTTAGTTTCAGCGTTGGAGTTGTGCAAATTTGAAAGGAAACTTTAACTCTAGTAAATTGTTCGATTGAGCAAGCGCTATTGTTTTCTGGAACATTTTCTAACCCTTGCTTAACCTTCTAGATAGGCGAAAAATTGTAATCCGGTGCCGTCAAGGACTGGCACTAATGAAAACAATGTGTTGAAGAAACAATGGCCCGTACACAACGGTCCGGTGGTTAAGGTGCACTTTCACTTGTAAGCCATTGTTATTAAAGGTGATCTATGGCACTTGATTTACGTCATTGTTGCGCAACTTATTGGCAGAATTTGGAGTAGGTCGGTGTTCTTCTTTCAGTTGTAAGCACTGATGTGAAACTACGCGAAATTGGTGCCAGTACGATTAGACCGCGCAGCACCCAGGTTAATTTTCCTAATTATGTAAATTGGAATTTATTTGTTCTTGCTTTATTTATAGTTTTTATACCTATATGGGTAAATTACAAGAACAAACAAATAAACTATAAGTAAGAAGTTTGGCATAACAAGGAAGAGAGATGCTAACACCTTAAAAATTATATTAATTAAATTAAATAACAGACAGCTATCTTAGTATCTGGTAAATTGACGCCTACGGATATATAGCTCAACTCATAATTTACCTGCGTAGATGCTTTGATTTGTTTTAATCTAATCTGAGTAAAATGTTTGCAATTTTTGCTTAAAATTAATTGAGAAAGAAAAGTAGTTCATATCAGCATAATGTGCGGTCATTGTACACAATTAAACTCATTTACGCAATAATAAAGACTTGAATTTAGCTAGATTATTGTGTAATATTTCTGAATGTTGATGCACTATCACCGTCAAGTCAAGAGTATTGTGCCTATGTTAACGCTGATAATGATTACATAACAAGCAAATTTTGGATGTGATGTGATATCTTATACAAGTGTGAAACTTGGTTGAGAAGTAGCAATCAAGGTAGGCCCGTGGAATCTGTCTCACAATTATAACTAAATTAAATGTCGATGATTTGAGACAGATTAAACCATACACCGATCACGGATTTAGGAGGGAACAACCTGGACTGCGTTGACTTTAGACAGTTTTTAAATGACACACCCATAACTTAAAAACAAAATTAAATAACGAAATTTAAGACGCAGCTGGCGAAATTTTAAATTAAATATAACTCGCAGTAACATACTTAGGGACCTGAGCGCCGTATTTTTATACTAATGTATCTTATTCCTATATTTTCAATCTATTTCTACAGACAAATCATATATGTTATAAACTTAGATGCATGTTTGTTCGAGGCCATTTTGTCAAAATTCTTTAAATTATTAATTGAGCTACATACAAACTGAAAAATTTCAAATATTTTTGGAAAATAGGCGCCAACAAACATGCATCTAGTGTTTTAGATATAATTCATCTATTATAAATAATAGATAAAACTTATTGATATTAAAGTTAAACCCACATAACTTTTATGTATATTTGTATGGAAAACAGCCAAGCAATTTTTCCCCCATAATGTATTCTGTCCAAGGTCAGTTCGCTCTCGTTATTCTTGTGAGCTAGCTTACTCACTACACGTTTCCGGATCAAGTCAAAAAAGTTACTGCCATGTGTATCAAAATATTGAGACAACTTTTTTAACTTGAAAAATATATTTGAGTACAATCCCGGACTCAACGCTCTCTTTATATTAATTTTTGTTATTTATTTCGAAGATATAAATATTTTTATAGGGTATTTTACCGATTCTAAATTAATATTTCAGATTTGAGATTGATTTTGATTTCATACGTACTTGAATAATCAAATAAAAATACTGATTTTGCAAAGCAATAATAGCCTTAGGTACGGTTTCTATCACTAGGCTATGCTGATACCTAATACCCACATTTATAGTTCACTTAGATAGCTACTCTCCGTAATAGTATAGTAGAACGTACAGCAAACGGGACAGAGACGATTACTGTACAGTTATCGCATTTATCTCTAACTGTCGCTGTCATCTGTAACGTGAGCGCATCTGTACAGACAAGAGTTATTTATAAGCAGAGGTCGGAATTAGGTAGAGTTATCTATGTACTTGCATCGAAATGTTGATATTAATGTGGGTGGACCTTCCCGGGATTTCTAATGGACAATCCCGTGTGGCCAACAATATATTGCGAATAAATAATAATAAAAACCTCAGAGATAGACAAATAAAACAAAGATAATTAACATACAATTTTATGTTGTGCGAACTAGAAATGTGGCAACATCGCGCGTATTGGAATTTTGCATCTTCGGACATCCGATGTCATTGATGTAAGTTTGGCAACGTCGCGCAGTAGTTTAGATTGTGTAAAAGTAAATAACTTTTTATTTTAAAAGTCACAGGATATTTTTCTGCTCTTTAAAATTAATCTCGGGATTTGAGGTATATCCACTTTATTCTTTCGCTGTATGAAATCAGTGTAAGTACATGAATAACTCTACCTAATTCCGACCTCTGTTTATAAGCAACCGTGGCTCATTGGATAAGGCATCGGTCTTACGATCGAGAGATCGTGGATTCGAATCCTGGCCATATCACCACGGACATGAATTAATCTTAGTTGTAGGGGGATAACAAGAATACTAGTAATTTGTAATATGAAAGTTACTAGTAAGCTTTTTACTACAAAAAAAGAGATGATTATGGTACAGTTATCGCATTTATGAGAGCACGTCTAACTGTATAAACTAGAGTTATTCTATCGCTCTTATAAATAAACCAAACTAAAAAGTAGAAAATAAATAATAGTTTAAAAAAACTAAAAAACACGCTTTTAAAGTACTTCTAACTAAAAAGTGAAAAATAATTCCTAATATAAGCTGAAAAAAGCGTGGGGCGCTCTGTGCCATATTTTTCGTCTATCGAGCAACCCACGCTTTTTTCAGGTTATATTAGGAATTATTTTTCGCTTTTTAGTTATAAGTAACTACTTTAAAAGTGTGTTTTTTAGTTTTTTTAAACTATTATTTATTTACTAAACATGTCGCAAAACGAACGATATCATTCAATTCTGACTGAAGTTAACAGAAATCGAGCGTTTTGATTGGTGTCAATAATGTTTTGTCCGATATTGAGTCGCAGGAGACACGGTTTTAGTCTGCTTAAGGCTTTGTTTTATATTACAATCGCTTTCGCTAGTGTTCCGTCTGCATGGCACGTCAATAACTACTTTGTATCTATTAGACAAACTTTAACAAGTAGTTTTTGCGTGAAAGTGTCACAAATAGCCGTCATTGCTAACTATACATTGCAATTTTTTTAAATAAGTAGTACCTACCTAATACTTGTGTCTCGTTTCATAAAATCCGTATAATAAATAATAAAATTCTTTATTTCGGACAACAAAAATCCATTGGGTTAGTTTACAAATCTTACATGCTAGTGTTAGTTATATTTTCCTATTTGGTATTTTCTTTTTAGAAGGACACTCAATGGAGAAGTCGCAGTTGATAGTCGTTCTAACAAGATGTATTAAAATCGGAGAATCCATAGTCTCCGCCACAGTTTTGAGAATGCTGTTGTTGCTGGCTCGTAATCGCAACAAAAGCGAGGCAGTCTTTTTGCGAATGGCGATGTCTTTTTTTGTATAGAAGGTAACTTTTGAGTAAAAAGGAAGTTTGTAGTTTTTGGGTGAAAGTGTCACAAATATCCATCAGTCCTCGTAACCTTTCGCATAAATTTATTAAGTAAGTAGTATCTAAGAATTGTGCCCCGTTTCATTAAAAGACCGTATAGTAGGTAACTTTTGAGTGAAATAGTAATAACACAACATCACGTCTATATTACCCAGAAGGGTGTGGCAGGGGTGTAAAACACCCACATTTCACCTGTTATGATTAGGTCCCATGTGATAGGGGGCGAGTCTATCGCCATCCACCGGGCACAATTCTAACTCCGTGCTGCTATTGTGAATTTCCTGACAGAAAGTTACACGTTACCCGACCCGGGCATCGAACCCGAGACCTAGCGGTGAGAGGCGCATACTCAAACCATCAATCCTCATAAACTTTTGAAGTAGCGTAGGCAACTAACATTCACAAGAGATCGTGTTAATGAGTCAAGTAAACTTGCAGAAACCATCTTATGTCTAATCCTTCGTTATTTTATTTTTAACACGCTTATATTAGCTTCACCTGTATGTATGTATGTATGTATGTATGTATGTAACCGTCTCCTTTGGACTCGATTTTGACCCACTTAAACGGACAGATTTCAATAAAATTTTGCACACCTGTCAAAGATCGATGATAATGCAATAATTCGATAAAAAAAAATTAAAAAAAAACGCTCTCATAAATAAACCAAACTAAAAAGTAGAAAATAAATAATAGTTTAAAAAAATTAAAAAACACGCTTTTAAAGTACTTCTAACTAATAAGTGAAAAATAATTCCTAATAGCAACCCACGCTTTTTTCAGCTTATATTAGGAATTATTTTTCACTTTTTAGTTAGAAGTACTTTAAAAGCGTGTTTATTAATTTTTTTAACTATTATTTATTTATAGTAAACTATAATTCAAACTTCGTATTGAAGTATATAGATTTACTTTTAAGAATTTCTTAAACGTTTCGATTGTTTGCTTCGCAAGACAATTTTTTCCTACGACTTGAACTATACTAGGACGACCGGATGGCGGAATGGGTAGTGTACCTGCCTGCGAGCGACGCCGAGGTCGTGGGTTCGATTCCCACTTAAGACAAATCTTTGTGTGCATGAACATGGAGGTTTGTCTTAGTCTGGGTGTTTTTATGTATAATAAGTATGTATTTACAAAAGAAAAGTATATATGTATTAGTTTCAGTTATTCTAGTACCCATAGTACAAGCTCTGCTTAGTTTGGGACTAGATGGCGTTGTGTGTGAGTTGTGTAATATTTATTTATTTTATTTTATTTATTTATACTGGTGCGATAAAATGGCCTTCCTTTATTTATTGTAGGTATAAATAACTGTACTTATGTATATCTTATATTTACGCACACCATATGAGGTTAACTGCTTGCCTATCACCTTAAACAATGTATTGAAACAGAACATCGATTAAGGTAAAAATATTTTGACTTAATCCTTTTTTCCAAAGACTCAAATTGCATCCATAACCATGAAGAAATCTCATTGAAAGTAGTAAAAAACCTCATTGCAGTATTTCTTATCAGTCATTCAATGAATCTGATATCTGGGCAATTTTATAAAAGTTTGTTGGTAGCGATTTGACGTTGTCCCACATTTAATTTTTTTTATTACGTGTGACTGTAACTTTTAAGTAGATTAGATTTAATTTTATAAGATAATTTAAATATTGGACAATGTTTTAAAACCTTAATTATATACTTTTACGATAAATTTAATACGAAAATTAATTATTTGAACTTGGCAATGCTGTTTTCTACCGTTGTCCCACCCTGTTTATGGCACATGTTTTGCCACGGCTTTTAAAATTGAATCCCAATATTCCTAAATTACTGGTGTCATTAAAAAGAACGCAAAGTTTACTTTTCATTTTATAAGTTATTATTTAGTGAATATTTTGTAAAATATAAAAAAACAGATAGTTTAGTAAATTATAAAAAAATGGGCATGGTGGAAAATTCCACTGAGTTACGCAAATATACCCAGGAAAAAATTAAATTTTACTAACTTGATACCTTTTTTTAAGTTATGGCAGCTCTAAGATTCCTTTCAACAACTCCGCCATATTGCTATTTCGTTCAGTTTGACGTATAACATCGCCGGAAGCGGTACGACCGTGGTAATGCTGTTTGAAAATTCCACTGATTTACGGAGATTACTTGGTAAGTACGCTTGTTTTACTATTTTAAAGAGTATTCACGAGAAGAAAAATCTATTATTTGTTGATAAAACAACCATTTGAATCAATTAGACCTGTGATTTCACGAAAATTTTATAAAGAATTGACCTAACCTTAAAATCCGTTACGTCAACTGAGAAACGTTCTCTCAGTGGATAGGTTTTTGTAACTCAGTGGAACATAAAGCTTGGTGTACATTATCTACTTATTATATTTTTAACCGACTTCAAAAGGAAGGTGTACCTATTTATTTATTTTAAAACGTAAATTTCCCTCTGCATTTTTAGATTGAATCATTGAATTTGACTTATTTAATTAATTTGGTTTGTATAGTTTGATTTAAATGTGTTTTAGAAGTAATTTCCTTGATTTGTTGTCAAATTCGTGCAATTGATTGCACGAATATAAGATAAAATGGCTTTTTGTAATGACTGTCTAATACCTAAAGATTGTTATAACGATTATATTTGTGATATTTGTTTAGGTGGATAAGCTTATTTTTTATAATATTAAGTATTTCTTTTTTGTTGTTTAAAGTTGTTGATGTAAACTCAGCCTAACATTTTCCATACCGGTCCACTGAGTGACGGTCCACCTGCTGAGGTAAATAATTTTGGATTGTATTTTTGTTATTAAATGAAGAAGATTTCAATATTTTATTTATGATTAAAAATACATGATGCTATTATTACGTAACCAGTATAGGTTTTCCTTCGGACCTCTTATTCGCCAAATATAAGGAATATTATTGCGTCCAATTTATCTTATTGTAACTAAGAGGATATTTAAAGTGTTGATTTTGTTATGTTATTTAATCCAATCATAAATTATAAGAAGTTTTTTGGAAAATATGTTTAATTTTTATAATAAAACACAATTTCTTATATTTTTAATCTTTTAATTGGCCTTTAAACGATAATAAGTAATGTGTAACGCAGTGGAAGAAAATTGCACGTTACTTGATATTTAACAGTCATTTTCTCAATATTTGTCCCATTTTTCGCTTGTTATTTGTTATTTCAACGAAATATAGATTTTTCAAAATCGATCTAAATGAAATAAAACCCAACTTAATGATTTTTATTTTTTTTACCTATTTTTACGCACCTGACAAACTTTTATAAAATTGCCCATCTAGTAATATAATATAATATTACGAGAACTACAAAAAAATTGCGTACAAGTGCAGAAGCGTAACATAGGTGAACTAGAAACGATGGTAATTATGCATAACAAAGCTAATGCAAATACAATACACAATATTACCCAGTGCTGCAGCTACCGTTTTAATAAAAACAAAAGTACGATAGATCAAATGTATAGCATAGGTATATAAATAGGTGGTGTGGTATGTACAAGGCGACTATTCGTATTGAATTGTCATGTATTGAAGAAATGTTATGAAAAAAAATGGAACATGCCTAAGCCTAATCACATGGAAGGTATCTACATATTTTAATGATAAAATAGGAAGGAGTGCCTCCCCAAGCAACGTACACAATCAACCCCTACGTCCGGCGCATCCTGGGCAGTCTGCAAATGTCCACCAAACAGACTGCATGGCGAATCCTTTCACCACGATGACAAGTCAACACCAAGCGAGAATATGACTGCAGCCATCGATACGAAAGAAGAAGAAGAATGATAAAAATGTATGAATTATTATTGATGGATTTATTTTCATTACAAATTATGACGTGTTATTATAAATTGTGGACATTTTACTATATTTATTTGAATGAATGAATATCTTGATCACTGTATTGATTATTATATTAGAGACTATTATACAGGGTGTATTTTTGAAACGGGGCAGTAAGGGCAAGTACCTTAACCGTTGCAGTTACAGCAAAACGTTCTTAAAAGACCTTCCCTAACTTTTTGGGAAATTTTGAACTGCATTCACAGATTTTGTAAAAAACTTACAGTTAGCAAAAAAAATGCAAAAAGTTCAAAAAATTTTTTTTTATGCCAATCGATTCTATTTCATGTGGGGATCAAAAAACTCTTTGGGACCATTTTAGCTTTCAGTACTACAAAAGACAGAAATCGCCAAAAACGTTTCCCATACATTTCGGCAACAGAAACGAATTTCTACGATGGTCTAACTTTTTGTTATGGCCTGGAAGTGGGTAGAATTGACTGTAAAGTAAATAAAAAGAATTTTTACCCTCAAATTTCGAATTTGATTCGAAAATCTGTGTGTTATACTTAGTTTCAGCTGAGAAACTTCGTATGAGTTATTAATTAAGGATTTTCGCTAAAATGTCTTCTAATCGTGAAAAAATTGACTTATTAGAAGCGTATTTTGAAAGAACCCTGCAATTCCAGGTTTTTCAAAAGATTTGTAATAACCTTTCTTGTTGGCACATGCCGCAACGGATACTTATTGCGGTACCACACTAATGCAGCTCCCGCATTTCGATTATTGACAAAATACGCTTCTAATAAGTCAATTTTTTCACGATTAGAAGACATTTTAGCGAAAATCCTTAATTAATAACTCATACGAAGTTTCTCAGCTGAAACTAAGTATAACACACAGATTTTCGAATCAAATTCGAAATTTGAGGGTAAAAATTCTTTTTATTTACTTTACAGTCAATTCTACCCACTTCCAGGCCATAACAAAAAGTTAGACCATCGTAGAAATTCGTTTCTGTTGCCGAAATGTATGGGAAACGTTTTTGGCGATTTCTGTCTTTTCTAGTACTGAAAGCTAAAATGGTCCCATAGAGTTTTTTGATCCCCACATGAAATAGAATCGATTGGCATAAAAAAAAAAAATTGAACTTTTTGCATTTTTTTTGCTAACTGTAAGTTTTTACAAAATCTATGAATGCAGTTCAAAATGTCCCAAAAAGTTAGGGAAGGTCTTTTAAGAACGTTTTGCTGTAACTGCAACGGTTAAGGTACTTGCCCTTACTGCCCCGTTTCAAAAATACACCCTGTATAGTAAAATGCATGAAATTTTTGCATGTCATAATTATGCCAAAACATTGCTGAACATACATTTAATATTAAGACCTTATTGTACCATTGTTTTAAGCAAAATAAAACTATCTTATCTTATCTTACACTAAGATTTTAAAAGTAATTTACTAGTATGTCACGTCGCAAAATATTTTTAAACATTCATACAATATATAATATTTAACTAGCGTATATATTCCTACAACCGTCCAGATTAAAATTTGTGTCCTTGTGTTTCGATCGGAGTAGGTTTGAAGGGCCCGAATAATCGCTTCATAATTATCCCAAGCGTTAATTATCTACCGGTAAAGCCCGCTAGTTAGGCCTAGTAGACAAAGCCAAGGCAAAGTCAGGACCCTCAATTTAAGGCCTGAATGCAATACATCTACCTATTACTGCCTTACTTAATGGTAGGATATGAACCTGATACCTCACGATCCGCCCCAGCAAGAAAATGTGTCTGATGTCGTGGTATAAAAGGAAAGCTGTAATATTCTGCGCACGCAATTTGATCCCAATCTGATTCATATTGTTAATTAATTGAACTAGTTTTGCGAATAATTTGTGCAACTTTCCTAATAATTTCATTATTACGTTCATTCATATAAAATAATATACCAAGTTCCCTACAAAAAGCATGTTATACATACCTAAGTATGTATAGTACATTGTACTTTCGAAGTATTTTGACAGTATTTTGATTGTTTGGGACATGAACGATATGTGCATATATTATAATTATCATTTTAACAAAAAAGCCCAGGTATATTAAAAAACTATATAAAGTAGAAGGATTACAAAGTAGGTAATGTCTGTAATTTAGATAATAGCCCAGACAAGCTATTTCAAAAGTTCTTTGGTCGATACAAAAACGTTAGTTTTTTATGCAATCTATCAAAGCCCAAACAGAAAACCAGACAAACGAGTCAATGAACTAGGTACATTAAATTGTTGTTGAGCCAGTAATTATGCGAATTGATTACATTAAATACTGTTTTTTTTTTATTTATTGAGTTAATTTTAATATTATAAGACCAGTAGAGCCATCACTGACCATACAATTATCGTTATTTTGCTTAATCCTTGACCAATGTTATGTGACATAATCTAAAATACCTCATCAAACATCATTATGGCCAGTCAAATTGGTACATATCAGGTCGAACCTAGAAGGATACCTTAATAAAAATCCAACATAGCTACCCATCTAAAAACTAGAGCAAGCCGTTACACATTGCTTTAAGTTAGAAACTTTATGGGTACTTACACAAATGTCTTATACGCATTTGCATTGTCTGTCACCGTACTGCAACACACGAGTATTTTACCGCCATAACCCAAATATCTATCATAACAAATTTACGGTCTTGCTTTGCACGTCAACTTATTTTTTTTTTATTTATTCAACTTCACGTATAAAAACATGTGACGAAGGCGGACTTAATGCCAAAGGCTTACCGCTCTGACTTAGAATTTAGATCTCTTTTGTGGCAATTAAAGCAAATAAATTAAATTTCCCTATTTTATTTCACTTATGCGTTCATTTTCGGAAGACAGATTAATAGCATTGGGACCGAGATCAGCATTCAGGAAAAAACAGTTAAATATCCTACCTGACTTATATTTTACAAAACAATACTATTATCTAATCTAAAGCATCTAGGACAATGCAAATTAAATACAAACACACATTCACTATTCATAAATTAACACACTTAGAGCTATGTATACCATACTAAACGTATGAAATAATATTGATTTACCGTCAAAGATGACAAATTTGCGCACAACTCCCAGGTCTCTTATCCAGAGAACACAAATACACTGTTATGTAACCTACTCACTGCAAACTTGGACAAGCGTGGCTTATGGTAGCCAAACATCAACTGGGATGCGAGTATTTCGCATGTAAACACCAGACTTTCGGTTCACAGCTCGATGCACATCAAGTAACTTATCTTTCACCATTGTGGCGCGTGCTGCCGCCCGTAACTGTGGAACAAACATAGATGCGATAGTTCAAGTAATTGTATCTTTTTTGCATCGATTCCTCACAGAGGACTTTAAATCGAAAAACATTTAGTTCCTTAAAAAATCATTTTGTAGATACTCTCTAATACGATAAAGATAGGCAGGAAAATTTTATGTTTTCACACAGTCTTTTCTGTTATTGTTTATTTGCGAAAGCCTTCGTTCATTATATTGTGCCATCTGCATTATAATATTAATTAAGTTTTTAACGTCTTCTATAGGAAGGTCCTATTTTTCTTTCTACAATAATAAAATTTGCACATAAAATTCTCGATATCAATTTGCCATGCAGGCGGATTTGGTATTCAAATAATATTGTCTAATTATTTATTGATCTGTTTTTCATTTGGTTTTGAATATGTTTGGATGAATTTGCATTTATGTTGGTACTCCATCAAAAAGTAGAGTTAGAGAGCTAATAACTGTTTGTATATCTGCCTAATGGTTCTTCTACTTTTCATCCTTAGTCTTTGGCATTGGGTTGCAAAATGAAGAATGTAGTGTAGTCGACTTATCTCGATTAAATCGTACTATGTGGTAACAAGGAAGGGTGGTCGCTTGGACAATAAAATTGCCATTGCCGCCTTAATTGCCATATAAATATTTTTGTAATCAAAGTCACAATAATGACTGCATCAATTATACATTTTGTCTTTTTATATCGTGCATTTCGCAATGAAAAATAAAATAAAAAAGTTGAATGTGTATTAGCATAAAATAATGACGTAATCATATTTAACTTATAAGTTGGACGCCAAATAGAACAAAATTTGTTTGCGAATTTCAATCAGTTTGGTTAAACCTGTTTAACCAGTTGGCCTTGCTCCTATGTCGTGCAAAAAAAAACTGAAAATAAAAAAAAACTATACGGCCAAAGATAATGATCTGGACTCGTGTTCAAGTTTGAGTTAAACCTCACTGTTAAAGAACAACAGATTTATGCAACCACGCCTCAGATACCGATACATTTAATTAGGAACTAAGTAATTACTAAATTAGAGACTTTAAATGTTAATTTGTTTTGTTTAATTTTTGTTACATAGGTAATAGAAAAAATGCCTACAACCACAACTGGTGGGAAACTGTAGGCGATAAAAAGGACTGCAAACATTTGGGGAGGCCATTTTGCAGCTGTGGGACAATGGCTAATGGGCTGCAAAAACAATAATATATTTATGTAAAGTCAGCAAAGTTCTGGATTACACAATATCTCCATAAATTCAAAGAACTGAGATTTAGATTGGAATTTTACTTATCTCATAGGATGTAGAGTTTATTTTTCTTGTTCAAATCAAAGGTAGGTACTTTATCTTTAAAGGCCATACACGTGAGATTCACGTTTTAATATCCCAATATCATTGAGGTTATGTTTTCACGTGTTTGCTAAAGACGCGTGATCAATATGCTAATTTATTCACGAATTGACGTCAAGTTCGGCCATAAAAAGTAGCAAAAAGTTTGATAAGGTTAGTGATTTTAAGATCATGAACTGGCTTCAGTTTATAGCGGTCAGGTTTATATTTTATGGGTCGAATAAGATCTATCCGGCACCTCAGAAACTGGTCCTAAGTCTTCTCCATTTCAGTTTATTTTATTGCTTGGCGGCGACTCATAATGAGGACTATATAATATTTTATAGTTTATGTAACTAAGTTCAATACCCAAGACTTTAAATGTTCACTTATTTTTATTAACACGCTTATTTATATTAGCTTCACCTGTATGTATGTATGTATGTATGTAACCGACTCCTTTGGACTCGATTTTGACCCACTTTAAACGGACAGATTTCATTAAAATTTTGCACACCTGTCAAAGATCGATGACAATGCAATAATTCGATAAAAAAATTAAAAAATTAAAAAAAAAAAATAAAAAATAAAAATATAGTTTAAAAAAACTAGGTAGTGGGTTGCTCGATAGACGAAAAATATGGCATAGAGCGCCCCACGCTTTTTCACAATTATACTAGTATTTTTTGTTCATTACCATTTTCAGCTTATATATTAGGAATTATTTTTCACTTTTTAGTTAGAAGTATTTTAAAAGCGTGTTTTTTAGTTTTTTTAAACTATATTTTTTTTTACTTTTTAGTTCTATTTCGTTTTTTTATAAAATTATTTTATTATTAAGATATTCTTTCTCAGGAGGCGTTGGACGTAACTCTAGTTCAATCATAATTAAAGATATTATGTTGTATTGTATGTGTGCATCCTCAATGCAAGATATACGAAGTATCGGTTCTTCTACACATATCTACCATGTCTCCGTGATATGAATTGGTAGACATACTAACTCATATCACGGAGACCGGCTACCGTAACCTAACCTTCCATTTTTATGTAGTCTGGCCATACCATACTTTTCTTGCTCAATCAACAAGCTGTATCCTATGATGGATACATGGTACTCCGCGTCAGCACTCATCTCTAACGGCAATAGCCGGAACTACATAAATATAAACGACTAAATATACTAATGACTAGGTATATACGAAATATTGCTCATTATACAAGTCAGTTGCCAAACGATAATATTAGGTGCTGGCGGTCACTTTAGTATTTCTGGTCCATAGGTCCCGCACCCGGGGCATGGGCAATTGACATTACTTAGAGAAGATCGACTGAAAAAAGTTTTAATGCATGCTCTCTGGATAAACTGTTTGTTTTTCTTTTAACTTCAAAAAAAAACAGTCTTCTGTTTTTAGAAATTTGAAGTACTGAATCAGTAGCTCACTAGTCTTTATAAAAATTATATTTAATTTTATCAAAAGTTATAGGCCCAACTCCGTGACGTATGGTTGCTATTTGTTTATACCGTTTTTAACCAATTTATTTTCGTATTTTTCCTACAAACACACGTGACGCGCCCACCTAGAGCGTGTTTAGATTGCTAATAGAATGTCTATTATTTGGCTGATGCTAATTTACGGAATAAAATATCAATGTCAAGTTTGACACACCCACCGATTGCCTTCAGTTCTAAAATCAACTTATTTGTGTGATCAATTAGGTTCATTTTTGTTATGAAGTGTAGATCGCCAAGTAATCTAAGCATACCTGTTTCTACCTCACGCGAGAGACCCCTTCTCACTGATTCATCAGTTATCGTTCGTCTCGCACTGTGTTTTATCGTGTCGTCATCTGCACACCTCCGTAATTATGTTCCTCAGAAATCTATGTCGGACTAGTGTTAAATTAAATGTAAGATACTATTCACAGAAGAATTTATTGAAAAATCCACCAAAGATTTTGATTACCGGTAAGTGATTTTATTCTTAAGTTATTTCCTTATTCAAAAAACCCGGCTCTATACTATACAACCATAATGGAAAAAACATCAAATATAAAAAAATCTTCTATAAAAGAGTGCATACGTATGATTATGAATTACGAATGAATACTTACATGTAAATCAATCCGTCTTATCTACGCTGAAAATAAGAGCATATAAAATTGATTTTCCGCGAGCCGTTTCAGAGAAAATTGTACTAATGTTTGTCCCCATTAATGCACTCAGTTCAATGACGTTCACATCAGTGAAGGGATATTTTTAAGTAACATTTGTTCTTAAGGGATATCAGATTAAACTAATGGATTGTAATATTTGTTTAAATTATTATTACTTTAATCTACATGCGGTTCCATCGATGCTGAAAAGTCGGAAATCTACAAAAAATATTCTTAATTCTTGCTAAATTGCTCAATTTAAATTCACTCAACCGTAGCTATAACTAAGCCAAAACGTGCAGACATTAAAATTCTTACTACTAAAATGAGAATAGTCTGAGAATTCTTCTTGCATACAATACTTTGCCATATTTTTCCTTATTGGTTGGTAAGACATCTACCTTAAATTACAAGGTCGAGTTACTAATGTAAAAGAAAAATAGCAAATAATCATTACGATCAGAGAAGCATCGTGGCCAACGTGTAACCTGAGAGTTAACCAACATATAGTGTGTGAAGTGAACCAAGACGTTGTTTGCAATGTGAACTTTGCTCCATACAGGACTATTTATACTTATTCAATCTTGTTGCCTAGTCGTAACAGTTATTATGTCAGTTAGAACTGTACCTAACTACTTGGCAACTTAGTATCAGAATTAGGAATCGGGTTGCAGCGAAAGTGCATTAGCCGGCAAGAATGACCAATTGTTTCACGTGTGTGTTACCACATTCCGTCGTTACAACTAACAACCGGTAGAACTGGTAGAAATTTAATTGGTCGGATAAATTACATACTACTCGCCTGAGCGTTCTCAACAATTTGACTGACAGGTAGAATAGTGACGCCTTTTCATGAATGGATCCTTTTAATCCTTCAGCCATTTTAATGACTGCAATTAATGTGGTTTTTAAAATTTTCAGTGCTCAAGCTTCAGGTCGAGCTTTGATCACTTATCAACCCTACAGTATATAAGTTTAATAATAATGTGTTTCATTTCAATATTTTTTTGCGATTTGAGCCTTCATCAGTCGGCTCGTGACCACGATCGGTGTGATTCGATCGAAACTGTCGCAAAAAGGCATTTTAAAATATTAACGCGTTTAAGACCCGTGCCTATATGTTTATTTTCTCTACAAATTATTTTAAGCTGTCTCCGAGTACCTTATATGGCCATGCCATGCCGTACCGGCAACTGCCTTGAGCCCATTTCCCTTCTATTCGCATCGAAACTAGGTCTAAATATTTATAGGATAAGTATAATACAGTTCCAATTACGTAACAACGATATCAACATTTTAGTGTCATGTTCATTATTGATAGGTACTTAATAATAATATCACCTTACATATAAATAAGAGATCAAACAACCATTGCCAACTAACCAACTCTCTTTATGAGAAGAAGACCGATAAATAAGGAAACTATACCAGTATGAAATGCCAAACTAGCTTTTCTAATCCAACCAAATAATAAAAATGCAGATATTAAAATAAAAAACTTTTAAAAATAATAAATACTCACGATACAAATATCCAAATGTCGCAAAAGTACGTCACCAAAACAAAAACATACCCTTCATTTGACTTTCTGCATTTATAAAATCGCATTCAAGGAACATTCAATCAAGCATGATGTTTTGAGTTACAACATCTATGGACAGGGGTCAATAACTCTCAATTCGGCAAACTCGTGGCTCATAAACCGCCATGCGTGGCCATGACAGGCCATCCAAAAGACATAAACGCATTATTTTTCGGGGTTTTTACAGGTTTTTCGTGTTGAAAGCCAAACAATAAATTTAATGATACAGATTACGGATGTGTATTGCATGCGTTTGCGTAAACGAAG
This sequence comes from Hypena proboscidalis, assembly GCA_905147285.1. Taxonomy (NCBI): domain Eukaryota; kingdom Metazoa; phylum Arthropoda; class Insecta; order Lepidoptera; family Erebidae; genus Hypena; species Hypena proboscidalis. Next base: position 17,152,987 of record LR990130.1, on the reverse strand, counting down.
TAGTTTAATTGTTGCAAGATTCAAATTAAGGATTACGACAGAGCTAGTTAGTATTTGCTGTTTTTCATTGTTCTCAGAGGAAATCCATTTTAGTAAAGCTTAAGTAACTAGTGGCTCTAGTAAATTTAAATAGTCTTAGTGGATATAATAATAGTCTCATGTTTGTATTGTTTTATTTGGCACACTTTTTATTTTCAAAATCGATTACTTGGGTGTTCTCAAATAAACGACATTGCTATTCAGCTGCAACCGAGAAAAAATCACTTATTGTAAGTACAGTTAAAAAAATAATAATAGCAGCCCTGTATCTAATACATGTGTCCCACTGCTGGGCTCGGGCCTCTTCTCATGATGGGAAGGGTTAGGCCATAGTCCACCACGCTGGCCAAGTGCGGATTGGTAGACTTCACACACCCTGAAGCACTTATTAGGCACTCTCAGGCATGCAGGTTTCCTCACGATGTTTCCTTCACCGTTAGCGAGCGATAATTTATATGATAAATACACACATATCTTCGAAAAGACGAGAGGTGTGTGCCGTGGGTTCGAACCCGAGACCTTTAACTTCGCAGTCCTACGGTCTCCCACTCGGCTATCGCTGCTTAGTAGGTACAGTTAGTGACAGAAAAAGGGCTGTATTAACTCTCTGATCATACATATGGCAAGATTGCGTCCTTACAACAATTGCGTCTGCCACTTCATAACTGGTTTTATTATTTTATTAATAGAAAATAAATGTGGCGCATAATCTCTGCTACGTAGCATCCCGTAACGTGCATAATAATAAAATAACATGTTTATTTATATCAACATGAACTATCTGCGTAGCTGAAGGCTCTATCTACGCGCTGTTTTCCATGAATCGGCACAAAAAATACTACGACTAATGACGTAAGTTATGAATTCATTTGCAGTGACAGGCTAAACTCTTTTACGAAGCATTTATGATGAGCTTCGAGAATTTATTTCTTTATTTATTTATAAAGTACAGCCACATCACATACATGTACATAACAATTCCGGCGTACATAACATTTATAATTATGATTGTCAGAAACAACGGCTATTAATCCTCAATTCTCACCATCTTAAGGAAAAAAAAGTTAGGAAAAACTTAGAATTATTATCACGACACGAATACCTAGTGTATTTCTGTGTTTACAAAATTTAGTTCGACGTTGTCAGTTTAGATTCCAGAACGGGATAGGGTAGATATACCTTAAACTGGATATTAGCAAGTTCTTTGTATTACCATGATAATAAATTTGAGAACAAAGGCGGCAATCATGGACGCTGGGAGGGGAGTGCAAGAAGGTGTCGTCCTCCTACGAAACACCTTCAGAAGATTAATTGCGTTATATTGGAAGTGGATGCACTCCCCTGAAAAAAAAGTAGTAGACATTTACTACAAATTTTAACCCATTATTTTCAGAGAGGTGCATTTAACCTCTCTAAAAATAATGATTATAAGATACATACACCTAATTGAAAATAATTCTGCTGCTAATAATAAAATTGTGTCTAATACCTACTCACCCAGCGAAGCACTATTTACACATTTTATGATGATGTATTAATTAAGTATTTTGACATATTTACAGGTGGCCTCGGTCAACTAGGCGTCGAATGCGCGAAATATCTCCGAGGGAAATATGGACGTGAAAACGTCATCCTCTCCGACATCATCAAGCCATCAGCCGAGATGGTCAACGACGGCCCTTATATCTTCGCAGACATCTTAGACTTTAAAGGACTACAAAAGATTGTAGTCAACCATAGAGTGGACTGGCTGATTCATTTCTCCGCCTTGCTCAGTGCAATCGGAGAACAGAACGTTCCTTTAGCCGTAAGAGTGAACATTGAAGGTGTACATAACGTTATAGAATTAGCCAAACAATATAATCTTAGGATTTTCGTGCCAAGTACAATAGGGGCATTCGGCCCTGATTCGCCAAGAAATCCGACTCCTAATATAACTATACAGAGACCAAGAACTATTTATGGTGTTTCTAAAGTGCATGCGGAGTTGTTAGGGGAATATTACTTCTATAGGTTTGGTTTGGACTTCCGTTGCTTAAGGTTCCCAGGAGTTATATCGAGTGACCCACCAGGCGGAGGAACTACAGGTAGGACATTTTTTATTATTTATTTAAGACTATATAAATAAATATCCAAATTTTATTGTTCTTATATAAATAAACTTCGAATAATGGAATGAAGTAAACCGTGATTTTGAATTTACATGATACATAGTTTTATTTTATGTTTCGTTAAATTTCACATGTTTTAATATCTATATCATATTCCAAATAAACTATCTCTCACTAAGATCACATTCTCGATGTACCTTTTTTATACAAATATTTGTAGTCCAAAAATGGTAATAAGAAATGATGCTTCGATATTACATTAGGGAGTAATTTATACTTAATGGTTGGCAGACTATGTATAGCTACGTCAATACACGTCGTATATTCTCGTACACATAATAGACAAAAGACTTCATTACCAATTCAGTGAGATAATAGGTAGTAAAAGTATAGCCGTGATGGTCCGAATACCCAGGAAGGAACATCGACAACTATGCCAACTGTTTGCTTTGTTCTAAATTAATTGGAAACGCAATTACTTAGGAATGCAACAATATTTAATTCTGTAGCAGAACAGGGAAACTTAGACAATTCCGTTTCCTTGTATGCCTTTCATCTTCAAAACATAGTTACGCTTTTTGTTGGCGATTTATTAATATTTTTATTGCCTAGATAGATAGATAGTGATAGAGATAGATAGAGAAAACTTTATTTGCACATCAAATTTGTAACAAACATACAAAGAAATAGGTACTTAAAACTATAACGTACAAAGGGTGCCCTGATGTAGGAAATCAAGTTTTCCATTGTGATAGATAGCGGCGCGGTAACACATTTTCATAGAATTCTATAAAAATATTCTACTGAAGCTAACTCGCACTGTTTAATCAGGAAAGGGCCTTCATTTAATGGTAAGTAGTTTCTTTTACATTAGTAAACTTTCATGCCCAAATAGGCTGTAGGAATGAAGTCAACAAACGATAAAATTTCAAAAGCTCAAAACACGCATCTCTTCCAAGTAACCTTAGGATGGACATAATAAAATGGATATTTGCGGTAGTTTGCATTGCATTGTTTGATGAAAGTTTTTTTTTTAATTTGGCTCAAGACTTGTCAATATTAAAGACCTGATTTAGTAAACAGAAGATAGAATGGTCTAATATACAACTTATTTCAAGAAACTTTTAATGTAAAGTTCGTACACTACCGTGAGGTTCTTCTCGTAGACTCCATAGGGGTCTCGTTCGTACACTACCAATATTCACCTTATATAATATATGTGTGCTACAACATCCCATGCCCTATTATTATTGTTGGGACGAGGCTTTGGGTGTTCACGTCGACCTTCCCATGCCCTAACTCAATTTGTGACACGAGTTTCCTACTTATTAGCATTTTAACGAGTATGAAGCAATTTATTTGCATAAAGTTGTGGAACGTAAATTTTGGCTTCTTCATTCGAGTCGACGGCAAAGTAAAATTTTATTAGCTCAATATGTGGCTACCTGAACAGTACTTTCATCTGCGTTCATTAGCGCGTCCTTCGTGCAGGTAGTGGGGCACGCAGGACAAGTTAAAATATGGGCCATGGTTTGTGTGGCCCCACATTCACAATTTATGTTTGTTTTATCTGCAAAACCCCACTGTATCATATTGTCTTTGCTTCGGCCAACTTGAGTTCGAAGCCTGTTTAGGGACTTCCAAATTGGCCTAGGCAGTTTATGGCCAGGTGGAAGGTTCTCCTCGATTGGAACAAAGGCAAATTTTTGCTAAAGTGTTACAGGTTGGACTTTGATATTTACTTTGTTAACTCAGTAATTTAATAGCTTCAGGCACTTGAAATATCATACTTGAAACAAATTAAAAAAAAATCTTATATAGATTGTATCCCTCTTAAGATAGGAACAAATGGATGAACGTGACGTCACGAAATGACGTAACATACAGAGGTGGCCGTAGCTGGTAGGTTAAAGCGACTGCCCGGTGTGCAGAAGGTCGCAGGTTCAAATCCTGCCGGTCCCATATCTTTTTCAACTGTTTCTTAGTAAATAAAAAAATGTATACGGGGTGGATGCGACATGGCGACATTTATTGAAACCACAGCTTCTATACATGGTAAGTATCAATTTCCACCGAATAAAAATTCTCTGGCGAAAAAAAAAAAATCACGTTCTCCGAACAATTTGAACATTGCGATCGTGCAATTTGTTCGGAAGACGTGGATTTTTTTTTTCGCCAGAGAATTTTTTATCCGGTGGAAATGCATACTGGCCATGTATAGAAGCTGTGGTTTCAATAAATGTCGCTATGTCGCATCCACCCTGTATATATATTACGCCGTTAAAGACGAGCAACGTGATAACTATTTTAAAATTAATTTTATTATTTAAACATTAGATAGGCAAACACACCGCACAAGGCCTGAATTACTCAGTTTGTTTTGTTCCTATTTTTTTTTTGTGAAAGCTTTTTGTGATAGCATTGAACGAGGCAGATGACCGTTGTCAAACAAACGTGATCCTGCAAATATAATTTATTCAATAGACTTATTTTGTAGGCTTGATACCATAACAAGTATGTATCCATAACTTGTATATCATGTCTAGTTAGTTGGACAATACCTAATGTTAACATTGCCTACACTATTGTAGTTTTCTAGCTTTTAGATGCAAAAAAATGCTTTGGAACATTTTCTTTACTTGTAATGTCACCTACTACTACTTTATATGGGCCCTCAGTGCCCTCACACTATAAACAAGCTTGGTTGTTTTTTACAGAGCCCTCTATCAAATAATTTATGGGTACTTAGGTACCTACATGAAACCGGCTAACTAGCTACTTATGAAGCCGGATTTGCTTATGTTATGTGTTTTGATTATGTACAGTCGGCCAATGAGTTGGGTATGCAGGGCAAAAACTTCTAAGTCATAGTAAAGACTTACGACACCAGTTATGGATAAGTGAGTTATATATCTAAATAGTGGGTATATTACACTTATTAAATATGTAATACAAACTTGCATATCTATTGCAGTCAGTTTTTACTATGGCGTAGAAGTTTTTGCCCTGCATATCCAACTCATTGGCCGACTTTTAAGATGTCATCTGTAATGTTTGTTTGACGTTCTCAAGCGCTCTTTGAGTCCTTTAAAAAATGATTTGAATCCTTCTGCTCAAACAATGTGACACTTCATAATAATCTTGCTAAACAATTTTCTTTCCTCCATTCCAGACTATGCTATTGCAGTGTTCCACGATGTCCTCCGCAAGGGTCAATACGAGTGTTACCTGAAGCCCGACACCCGTCTCCCCATGATGCATATCAAGGATGCACTGCGAGCTCTCTCTGAATACCTCGAATACCCCAATGAACAGCTTACCAGAAGGGTATACAACGTCACCTCAATGAGCTTCACGCCTGAAGAGTTGACGGAGAAAATGGCGAAGCACATACCTGATTTCAAGATTACGTATAGACCTGATAGTAGGCAGGACATTGGTGAGTCAATTTCATAATCATTACCGCCTTAGCTACCTCCATGTAAAGCCGTAACGTTGGTATTGCGCCTGCTTTCTTGGACATTTCATTATCATTTGCATTATTCCCGCTAAGGGTGTCATGGTGTGGTTTTGTTCCACACTTGATTAATTAATTAATAATAATAATAACATCATTGTACCGATAGTCGTCTCAGTCAATGGACTGATAGCCTTGAGGCTCGACCAACACCTTAAGAGGCTCGCGTTAGGCAGACTAAGAGCCTGATGCAGAAGGTGGTGGTAGTGAGGAGGATCCTCTTTTTAGAGTCCTAACCACCGGCAGCTTGGTCCCTGCACCCGATGTCGATGGGACACTGTTTTAAATATTTTTTAATATTTTTTGTTAATTTCATTTATAATATTTAAAAAAATATGAAATAAGTTATAACATAAATAAAGAGAAATAATAATATCAACTGTCGATGGATGTCGAATAATCCATAAAACGATCGATCGATTGGTGTAGTATTAGCATTGAGGTAAAACAATTGAGTTCGGGACTCGAACAAAATTCACGAAAATAATGTCATAATAATATGTCAACCTACATAAACGTAGATTTCGTGTTAAGAAGCACAAATAACTGTCACAAAAAAAAATCAATACTTCAGTTTAATTTAGTTTGCACCAAATTGTATGACTCTTAGTGTATTGCAGCACTTTCAGTTCGAACGTTTTTGAGCGCAGACCCGCCACTTGTTTTACGTCGTTAGGTATAGCCCAAAGATAGAGCCGCAGCCATAATGCTCAATACTATACATTTTGGCTCATCATCTAAACATCTGTTGGCTGCGTTTGCTTCTAGACCAATCACAGCCAAGTGGTGGTTAAGTTTTGAGTAATCTTCGTCATTTTTACCCACTTACAAAGTCATTGAATAATGTAGTTGCATTACTCTATCTGATATTACTATGGTGCGTCTAAGGTCACTGGCTAGACATAAAGACCATGACACACTTGCGAAGACACTAATGATCTTGACATTATGTAATTTATGGAATGATGAGATAATGTAATATAGATAGAGCAATTGCAGTTACCTCATTATATAAAATTATCATAAGTAGGTAAACATAATATACTTTTCTAATAGACGTATAGCAAAGGCTACACACCCGTAAGGATTGGACTAACGAAATATTGGTGATTATGTGGGTCACTACACACAGTATACCTAAAAAAAAGAAACTTTAAAAGATAATACTCCTATAACTATTCAGGAGAGTCACTTTGGTTAATTCTTTACAGTACAACGGACAACCTGTATAGCCACATACATTAGTGAAAACACTAGAATAAAAAGGAAAATACTTACCTAATTTAACTGGTGCAATTTATCTACAATCCATCTGGACCAATGGCATCCGTTTCGTCCATTCCAATTTTTTTCTTGACATTTTCCTAATGAAACTCGTTTTTATTTACAGCCGATTCCTGGCCTCAAGTCTTCGACGACAGCGAAGCACGGCGGGACTGGAATTGGAAGCCCGAAGTGAACCTCGACAACCTAGTGAGCCTTATGGTGAAAGAAGTTAAAGAAAAAATAGCCGCTAATGGACTTTCCTAATGTGATATTATTGTCAAGAAAAAGTTTACGAAGGCCTTTTGGCCCGTCCGTACATGACTAATTTATAGTAAGTTGTAAATATAAAAAGTGCAATGTGCCAGGACACGATTTGGTGCGAGAAACTGTCCAGTAGTGTAGTACATAGTACAGTATCCATTATATAATAATGTTAGTACTGCATAAATAGTAAGTACTACCCCTTCCTTAAATTTGGCAGGTCAGTTGCTTACCTGTCAAATTTGATACCTGTCATGATGAAATTGACAGAAAGTGTGTGTAAAATTAATTAATTAAACTAAAGAGATTTGATAAAGCTGAGGTAGATATTCCATTTTATTAAATTTTTTAAGAGCTACATAACCGAAGACCGTTAAATTATAAAAAGGTCTTTCTTTGCTTCGTCGACTTAGGCCGTTTTTTCATTGGTCGGCGTGGGAGCGGTACAATAAAATATTCTCATAGAAATATACCGAAATAAAAACCGAGCGCCAATATTACTTTGAGAATATTTAACTGCAGCAATCCCGCGCTGGGACGTCTTTAGTGGCGACCGCGAACTGGCAAACGCAGTGTGGGCCGGCCTCCTACCAGACAGACAACCTGAGCAAGACAGCCGGGATTAAACGGATGCTTGTGGCCCAAGACCGGCAGGTGTGGAAAAGCATGGAGGAGACGTTTGCTCAACATTAGGCCTCCTCAGAGGTTGCGAATGATCCCGCGTCGACCTTAGAGAAAAACTGCTTAACGCAACGATCACAAACGGTGTAATGTTGGTTATCGCATCCGCTCGTGTCTGGTTATATTCAGCTCAATACAAAGCACTGTAAGTTGGATTACGCTTAAATAATCTCGAATATTTTGATTGCTCAAGCATACTCAGCTCAGTTTACAGAATGCCACGTATTAGTGGATTGTTATTTCTTATGAACATTATTTATAATATAGTTTATAAACGCTTTATTTTACGTATTGAGTTTGATTTTTAACAAGTCACTTTTCATCACTACAATTCAACCATTTCACTTCTAATAAACCTTTATCATAAGAGGACTTAAAAGTCACAATAGTTGACTTAATTTATTTTGAAATATTTCAGGAAAATAAATAAAAAAACATCTCGATCATCTCCTTTATTGAAGCATTAACAAAATAAAAAATACCTTTGCTTAAAGGAATAATAAAAAACAGTGTTAAGCATACTTTTCTACCTACAGATATACACAAAACAGAACACAATTCACCCCTACCATGAGTTTGAGAAAAAAGTTTATCGTGATGTCTATGGTCGTAACTTATAAAAAAAACAAGTAAGAAATGTACTCATGGCGGAGGTTGTATAGAATGTCAAAGGATGAAACTTATTATAAAATGACTTCCAATTCACACTATACTCAACTCAGTCTTTGTTATGTTACTCGCCGGCAACACGGTCACCTTTATTATTTCTATGTCTCAAAGGACAACACTACTTTTTGTGGCAACATCTATTGAAACTTACAGCGAGATAGATTCTGAATTATAGCTTAAGACTGTAAATGTATATGTCATTGTGTATATAGAAACGTTATTTATAAACAGGTTTAGAAAAGTTTTTGATTTAAAAATAATAGGGCAATAAAATTGTATGTCACAGTACATTTTTGACAAGCTTTTTTTAAAAATATTGATTGAGTGATAGAGGTGCCTGCATCCCAAGTTCTTTAGATATAAAGTTTACAAAGACAGGCCATGCATTTGCCTGATTTTCCAATAAAGCGACATAAAGTAGCAATTGTCCTCAAAGCGTGACAATATTACTAGATATTATGGACGTAATATTACTATAGGCAGAACTCCATTTACGTCACACATTCATTCAATATATTTTATGTTGCCGCACATCACTATATTAATGCGATCCATTAATTCCTAATGCTTGCTAATTTAACAATTACATTCTAGTATTGGTGTTCTTGTGATTTTTATAGAATAATAGATAAATATTATTATTTTCATATCTAACTTAAATCATACTTGTATTGTAGTTCCATTGAGATAATGTTAAGGGTGTTTTGACATCTACGATCCATGCATTTCACGTTTAGAGAGCGCACCACGCATAGGCAGCGCGCTGTTTTGCTTGGATCTGCCATCAAAATGTCAAATTATCGAAATCTTATGGATTTGGCCCGTCTACATGTTGCCTTTATTGCAATATATTATGATTTTTATAGTTTCTAGCCAGTGCAAGTTACTAAGTAGACAAAGATTAGCGTCATCATTCGATCGCAAGTTTGTACGCCGCCGTATCCGTTTGCAACATGATTTAACACTGTAAACAAAATCTCAATGGACGCTACAAAAACTAGAAATTGAAAATGCCCTTTCACCTTACCGTGTTATTTCGGTACTGTTAAAAAAAACGTATTAAAAAAACAAACTTCTAGCCGAATCTAACAAACTTATTTTATTGCACCTATTTATTACAATAATTATCACATACGCGTCAAGTCATTGTGAATGTTTATTAATGGCACTTGCGATGCTACAACAGACAGTTATAATACCCCAAACCCTTTAAGGAACCTGGATACGGAAAGTCCCAACGGGCTTACCTTCACCTGATGGTAACGATAAGTGCAGCCCATTAACAATTCGGAAACATAGCAGATGTACGCTGCATTTAAAAAACCATTATATTATGCCTCCGGTGTGGCCGTCCAAGTATTACGTCAGCAGATTTCAGAAAAGTCAGATTCTTCTTATTTTTATTTACATCCTCCATTTCTTTTAAAACAGCATAGGTAAGACTCCGACCCCATTGTAGTGCTTACGTAATAATTGAATGGCCCCTGTGCCAGTAATTGCAGAGCCTTAGATGCTTAAATTATATTTAATTTCCACAAGCTTATCATATATCCACGATCGTTTTACTTATTCAGTAAATATCATCTAACTATGATTAAAGCTTACAATCAATATCTGCAATACAAACCAGATTTTTAAGAAAAACTCTTACACAATGCTCAACCATGATTGTCTTAAAATATCAAAGCGTAAAATTTGTAAATAACATATTGATAAAAGCAATTCATAAATACAAGAAACAGTATCCTTATCCATACATAATATAACATTTAGGCCATTAAACCACCATAGACAGAAATGGTTACTTTTTTCTGGCTATAACTAGCCAGTTAGATTAATCTAATAGAACATTCACAACAACAAATTCATCAATAATTTTATTAAATATCATACGTAAAAGAACAGCTCGACGATCGAATCACAGTGATTTAAATATAATGCGCAAGAACACAGTATGTTTGTCTGTACCTTTTAATTATTTTAAAAATAAAACCTCATTTATCCGACGTAATATTTGAATCTGAATCTGTAATATTTGCTTGGCAATATACTGTTAAATATTTTCTTGGACGTAGAAAAAAATACCTTTCAAAATTCGCGGCGAATATGATGTACTTATATTATTATTTCTTGCCAACTTATTATAAGCTTAAAATATCCCGATACCTATTACGGAGTTTTATCTGTGCAACTAGCAATCACGACTCTCTTGGTCATAATTTAATAACAAAATCATTGAACAGGATTGCTATTTACACAAATTATACCTCGCGCATTACGAAAGTGCGAGCGATGCGCTCCGACTACCCGCTCCGTCGCGTCCCTTCAGGACTTTAGTAAAGCGAGAGTATAGCATCGTACTTCTATTTATTATATCACTCTAGAACACAATGGCAACTTGATTATAAGAATTATAAAGAAAATGCATAGGTATACAGTTAACAGATAGGTTTAAAACGAAGATTGTACAGTAGATTGTTAATTTAAGTACATTAGTTGCGATAAAATGCAATTACAACAACAATGGAATAAATATTTCGTAAATAACACATAAACATCACAAATGCAAAGTTAAATTTAATAATCAAATTATAAATTACAAGTACTAAGTATTTATTGTATAAAAACCATTCACATATATTTAGAAGTGCACAAAAGCTAGGAGCAAGAAGTATAAGGATTTAGTCGTGTCTCTGGCGACCCAAGCACCTGATAAAACAGTTTTGACAACCTATCTACTTTTCTTCTCTTTTGTTTATGGCAACTGAGCCTCCTTGTGGTGGCTCATACTGCCAGAGTCAAGTGTGGAAAACAAAATAAAAAAAAAACCTATCAAATCGCTCGATTTCTGCTTATATCTGTCAAAATTGAATGATATCGTTCGTCACATTATTCAATCCATTCTATTTGGGTCACAAGCCACACGTCTTTAGTCTATACTTTTCGGTTTTGTTCTTTAAGTTAAATAAAAAACTGTTTGTCAGGTTTGTCACCGAAATTAGTCATAAATCTGAAAGTGCACAGAACGATATACCAACCTTAGTATGAATGTGTGTATAATTTAATGGTTTTGATGAACCAGGATTTGTTATTGTGTACAATTTCAATCACTTCGGGATTTAAAATATGTTTTATCGAAATCAATGCTATACACCCTACATTAAATGCACCAGTATTGAAACAACGTTAAAATATAATAATTACATAAGGCATGTATAACAAAGATTTTTTGTCTATTCGTCATCTTTAGTTATTTTCATGTTTACCTATCAGAAGAAAGAATAGGTAAGCATGTATAACTTCGATACTGTCCAACGTAAACGGGCAACAACATTTAGATTAAAATTATTTTCAAGATTATTGTCGTCAGTAATGGACTAAATTCTATCTAATTATTTTGACTACTTCACTATTTATAAAGCTGATTGAAAGCTGAAACCTTAGCATACTCCTCTTGACTTTCATGATCTTATTAAAAAGAAAACGCTATACAAAACTAAAACAATCATATTTGCTGTCCCAAGGTTTTCCTTTGATTATTCAGAAACGAAAATCGAATAGGGTTTAGATCACCCAAGAATAAATATTATACTAAGAAACAGTTCAAAAATTATGGGACCGCACCGGCAGGATTTTAACGTGCGACCGCACACCGGGCATAACCAACCAATTAGAAGTTCAAATAACGAATGCGTTTATTCTTTACAACATTTGCGCTGAATGTAATTTCGCCATGTTGGTTTGGATCCTAATAAAGATAGGAACAAATGGATAAACATGACGTCGCAAAATGACGTAACATACAGTTGAGAAATTTAGGCCCCTGGCAAAAGGTGACCGTAGCTGGTTGGTTAAAGCGACTGTCCGGTGTGCAGAAGGTCTCAGGTTCAAATCCTGCCGGCCCATAATTATTTTAACTGTTTCTTAGTATAATTAGCTAAGAATAGCTTAATGCTATAAAAATGTCTTAATTTGAATGCAGGAAAATTTATAAAATCCTTTAAAATGCCAGTCAATTCATTTGATTGAGTTAAATTAAAAAAAACCTTTCAAAAATGGATTTGCTTATCAATTTTGATACCTATTATTCCATTACAGTTATGCTCAGCATTAACATAGAAAAAGAACTGTGATGTAACTCATTCACAACACCAAACAATTACTCCTTTTTAAAGTCAAATGTATTCAATCGGCCAAATATACAATGTCATCGTTCGCAAACAATGTAATTTAAGAAACAATGAAGCATCCTTGTACACTTGTTCTAAAATTACTATTCACGGTTAGACGTTGTGCCTATAATAAGTGTTTCCTGCACAATGGCGGATATATACAATGAAGAAGATTACTGACAACTCGTTCCAAAGACAAACGTTACGTCACTTAATAAAAATAAAATGTGTTGCCGATCGTAATCGACTCTCGATTATTTATCGATACTCTACGGATAGCTCAAATAAAACGATAATACCGATAGCCAACCGAATGTATCGATAGTACAGTACTAGTAAACAGCAATACTATCTTGTAATATTTAAAGCAAATTTTAGCTTTGCTATGCCTTTTTGTATTTATATAATATTAAAGCAATACTATCGATGGTATTGCCGCTGACTATTGCAACAGCAGTCGATACTATCGGTAACTTATAAGCAATCAGCACTATCGATTGTATAGCCGTTATAAATAAAAACGATCGATTATAAAACTATGGACAGTTCGGCAAAATTAATATGAGTTTGACATTTGTAGTCTTCTCAATCAACCATAGCAGCCCACATTGTCCGTAAGAAAGAGTGACATCTGGTATCTGAGCTTTCAGTACACATACATACATAAAATCTCGAATTTTTGTCACGGGAGTAGGCAGAAAGGATGGAACGCCATGTAAGAAAGAAAGAAAGAAAGAAATATATTAAAGAAATATATGTACTTCGCTCCTTACATACTTCTTTCGCTTCCTCAACATTCATACATTCTCGACGGCTTCGTGTACTACGTACATGTCCATTGTGAAGGACGCCATTTATGTGGTTCCTATGTCTTTCGTGGACGACCTCTGCCGGTACTTCCAGCCAAATTTGCGTTGTATATCTCTTTTACTAATCTACTTTCATCCATTCTTTCAACATAACCTAACGCTTTCAGTAATCCTCCCCATTTAAGGGCAAATTTTATTCCAAACAGGCAAGAACGAAATCTTTAGGCAAATTTTCAATACTAGTTTAATTTTAAATAATGCGTGTTTGACACGAAAATTAGAAATGCTTTGAGAATGTACGAGTTAGTGCTTCGAAACTACATTTACATCTAATTCGGTTCAAGCATTAAACTTAGCCGAGAAACAGTCGTTTTAGCCGTCCAATATTCTACGCTACGTATTTATATTGCACATTTATTCTTTGACTAAGGTTTTAATGAACATGAGTGACATATAGGGGCTTTTCATCCACGGGGAAACAAGAACTATAGACTAGTTTTTATGGCATTGTCGGTATTGCATTTTTTCACCCCATTCATAAAAAAACCTTGGCCAGATATTATTATGACGTAACGAAAGTAATACTGATAAAGCCCGTGAATATAAAGCCGTCACCAGTTCACTTCAGTTGCTTTCTCAGTCAAGTGACAGTGATGACAACTGAATGACATATTATGTCAACGTAGTGTTGTATTCTGTCAAGACTCGTTTTACTAGTCGAATATGCTGGCCAAATATGAATAATGGCTGGTATCACTATTACACTAATACGACTGTTTTCATGGCATAACCACGTCTCAAGGAACTTACACCGCACACGACAATTTAGAAATATTTACAACGTCTTGCGGTTATTACTTACTGGACAATGTCCTACTATAACATTTATTCATTTATAAATTAATCGCTGCGTCATATTATATCTAACATTTAGGTGGCGACTGACCTGTATCATTAGTTGTAATGTTACGTGTGATGTGACAAGCGAGCAATATCGCTTGGTTTATAAAATAATATTTACAGACAATATCTTAACCACTTAATCAATTGGCAATAATTTTACAATGTGCCTATTATTTAACTTGAGATAGTATGTATGATTGATTACTCTGGTCCACCTTTTACTTTAGTGCTTATTCTAACACATCCTAAAAAGTATTTTTTCAGAAAAGTATGAACAGCCGCATTAAAGGATGCTGCTTGCCAAATTAGATCTTCATTACCCATTCCCATTTCAGTAATTGGTGCAACCGCGCACAAAACGATAATATAGACAACACTGCTCGCCGAACAATTCGCTTACGATATCGCAGCAAATGTTACACTGTAACTTTGCACAGGTCAGTCCCCAGCCTATCTCCTCTTAGATCCATTGTTCCGTCACAATGCTAGCAAAAATATTGATTCTCTTCATACTTATAATTTATTTTATTACTCTGACTTTAATTGCTGTGCTTGTTCCCTGATCATATTCATTTCTTTCAACCTTTGCCGCAGCTGCGCCTTCTTCAGGTTTGTCATTATTTGCGTCGATTGGTACAGCCATGAGCCCTGAAAGATTACGATGTAAATTGTTATTATTATCTGCCTGTAGTATTCGTTACTCTGTGGTAGTATGCCACTGCATGGTAAAGGCCTCCCTACTCTATTTCCTCAACCGCAAACTATTTGGTAGGTATTCAGGATGAATGAATTTACAATGTAAATTATACACGATACATTTAAATAACTAATAATCCTCTAGATTTAATAGCTTTGTTAACACAGCTGTTAAACAACAGCAAAGTATTTTACAAAAAGACGTTGAATGCCTAAGTATATAACGTAGAAAGATTTTTATTTTTTTCTTCAAGCAATTGTAAAGGCATGTCATGTAATAAACTCTTTTTTATTTTACATTTTTAGTTTTAGTTCTGAATGGAAATATGAATTGAGATCAGCGATTGACTTAATTTATATTTAATCGTTCATCAAAGTGTTTAGAACACGGTAATTTTTCGAGTACAGTTAATCAGCAGCCCACACACACCCACCCGCTCTACTAAACAAACAAATTATATTTTATCTATTTCCATTAGTAACGCGACATCCGTAGGAAATTACGATACCGGTGATTGGCCTACTGAACACGGACTAAAAATGTCAGCAATCAGATTAAAAAATACTAGCTGCTGTCACTCGCGATTTTACCAGAGGTTTCATAAGTGAACATTTTTGGACACACAATCTGCAGTCAGATTTTGATGAGCACCTCTTTTTCGATTGGATTAGATTTTATCACCACGGTTTAAGAGTTGTAGAAGTATTTTGAATTGCATAGTTTTAATCAAGAAATAGGCTATAACACGAAACCCTATTTGTTCTAAGATTGTGTCCAAACATAGAATAAACATTATCTACCTTTAACTTTCTAGTTCAGTAAAGATTTTTTTAAATCGATTGCGTATAAACGACATCTATTAATTTATATGTGGTGCTTATTAAAGACAATTGCTGAATATCAATTTTATTAATCACGTAATTTTTTAAACGTGATCAAAGGTCGTATTTATAATGACCACTATTGATGATATGAGTACTATTTATAAAACTACTGGATATCGATTTTTCTAGAATTGATACTATTACCTTAAACATTTTCGTTTTATGCTATTATTGAAGTAGCCGGATAGGTACTATCAGACCAATAGATTTATGATACATTTGACAAACGTTTAGTTTGAAATTGTCATATATGATTAAACATAACACTCAATGGAAGTTGTCAAGCCAATTTAGACTGATGTTTTAGAATGTCTTCGCTAAAATTGGGTTATGGTGGATCATAAATAAATAAATAAATAATTTGGATTTTTTACATTAGATAGAACGCCAGAAGCAATTACACTATCCAATGGTCCCAATGACAAGGCCAAATAAATACACACATTCACTCACACAAGCACACCTAGGCTCAGAACAAATCTTTGCGAATCACACAAAGATTTGTCCCATGTGGGGATCAAACCCACAACACCAGTGCAGTGGAGAGCGGCGAGGCGATCGCTTAAACCACTACGCCACACGTGCAGACATGAACCTATGGGTCTGCTAGAAGGTGCAAATGAAGCTCCATACCAAGTTATGGCTTATAAATAGTTTTATCTATGTAAAAAACAAATGCACTTACCACCATAATCATACAGTTGAGTAATATAGGAATGGAGAACACCACTGATATGAACAGTCCTTTGCTGTCGAAGTACTGCTGTCTTGAGAACAAGGCCCAGTTTTTGGCTGCCACCTCGTTAATGTTCTCCGAAAAATATACTAGCAACACTGGAAAAGAAAGAAAATATAAGTTAGTTGATGCCTAAACATTAAGAAAATATAGATAATAGCTACGAAATCGGGCGTTGGAAAATTGGAAAATGCTTAGATGAAATGTCATTCTAGTAGTCGCCTATAACATGTAAACAAAAAGGTAAACCAAATAGGTATTATGCTATAGGTATATGTAATTTTTATCAATGGATATGTTTTTTTAGATTATGTGACTTTTATTTAATATCTGATCCTCGTATTACAAAGAGCACTTAGTTAAAATGGAGAGGAAAGGTAAGCAAATATCTATGCAAATGAGTCAGCCAAAACTCGCGAGGAAGCGAGGGGGTAGATTGTTGCCCGTATCTATGATTTGACAACTAGTTTTATATGAAGTGCAAGAGCGGTGGTGCTCTTCTATATTTGGCAGCGGGGGACGCCTGAAAATGACTAGTCGTTTTGGTTTAATTGTCTAAGTCGTATTACAATATCAACAATCAAGCTGGTCAAGGTGATTGATTTGTTTAAAATTTAAATACCATTTAGATTTTAACACAAACATAAATTTGCGTGTATAAGTTTACACAGATGTTCATTAAATTGCGTTTTTTTTTTGTTTGGTAACATTTGCTTGCCATTTTTTTTTATACTGCTGTTTGTCTTATAACACACAGCTGACCATCAAGTTTACAACCAGCCTCATGGTAAGCAGCCACGCTGGCAACACCACAGCATGCGTTGTTCTCTTTTTGCGTGTCTGTTTGAGACCACGTGAGCAACAGTCAAGGTTAATTAATTGCTCGATTCATTACTATTGTACTTACATCTTAATTATCATCGTAGCCATCACTCCAATACTAATATTACATAATTAATTAATATCTGTGTCAACAACATTACATTGGACCACTTTTGTCGGAGATCAGCTGCTGCAACTCGCGACTAAGCGTAGGTTTGACGCGATGCCATAGACCAAAATAGACTAGAAATCCACACTTAAGATATTAAAAGTGTATGTAGGTGAGGAGAACCCCATATCCCATTTCAGGAACGGAAAACTTCGGAGGTTCTGGGTTTATATTACTTAGGAGACAGGAGCTGTGATGGACTGCGCACGTTAAAAAATAGACATCCCTTTATTCCTACACCAACGGGCGCAAAGGGTCCTGTATATCTGGTGGGATATAGGCTAAAACCCAAAAAGCCGCCGATAGATCTGGCCATGTTCCTTCAAATCAAATCAAATCAAATCATTTATTTCCATGGGCCCCAAGGGGCGCTTGAACACGTCAAAACAAACATCAAAACACAAAAAATATAAAATTAAAATAAAACTTAGCTAACTAAATTATAATACTTATTGTAATAAAATGATTTGACACCGGAGCTTAGATTGACTTTAATTCAACTTAGAGAATTGAATTAAAATCAATCCAAGTACCAGCTCCGATGGGTATTGCATCATGAGAAGAGCTGGTGAGAAACTCATGTGCACCATCTTTTCAAATAATTCATACAATATTTTTTTAAGCACCACCATTTAAAAAAAGGTAGTTTTAATAACAAAATGAATCACATAGCGACTTTTATATTTAAAATTGCAACTGTATGCTATCGTGCATAAACTTGCTTTACCCAATGTTAAACAAAATAAACCGTTATGTATCTAGGCACGGAAAAAATATTGTTCAAAATGCGGGAATCGATCACGCGACCCTGAACACTAAAAGTAGACACCGTTAGCGTCAAATAGGCTGCGAAACACCATGAATATTTTATTAACTTTACTATGACAAAACGAATATATTCTTGTAGTTTCTTTGTAGTTTCTAGAACTTGAAATATATTATGTAATTTGACCAGTAAAATCCAACGTTTAATTGGAAAGGAAGCATTACAAAAAGAATGCCAACGATAAACCTTCTAATAAAGATTGTGCAGGTTGAGCCAGTATTATTCTTCTACAGGGAAAGCAGATTACAATACAAGATAGTAGATTAGTACTCCCGTGTTATGGTAAGATCAGAACCTAGAATTGCATGCATAGGAGGCATCATCTCGTTCTCTTATGTAACACTAACGACTCAACTAATTGAACCCCTTAAAATACATACAACTAGATTTCGAAGAAAATAATGGATAATTTCAAAGATATTATTTTTTGTATATGCTAACCACTAGGCCAAAGAGGCAGCGCGAGGTCTTGTGTTCAATTCCCGGGTCGGGCAAAGTTTTATTTGTGAACTTTCCGTCAGGAAATTCGATGGATATGAATGGATGGATGAATATTACAATGAAAAGAAAGGTGAAGTGTGGGTGTTGTGCACCTCTGCCACTCTCTTCTGGGTAATATAGGCGTGACGTATGTATGTATATTTTTTTTTATTTTTCCCTCTTCGTATATGAATCTGAAACTAGGATGTAGATTGAGTACCTAACTATTAAGAAGCAGCGATAGCCGAGGAGACCGTAGGACTGCGAAGTTAAAGGTCTCGGGTTCGAACCCACGGCACACACCGTCTTTTCGAAGGTATGTGTGTATTTATCATATAAATTATCGCTCGCTAACGGTGAAGGAAAACATCGTGCGGAAACCTACATGCCTGAGAGTGCCTAATAAGTTCTCGAGGGGTTTAAAGTCTACCAATCCGCACTTGGCCAGCGTGGTGGACTATGGCATGGTCTAATCCTTTTCATCATGAGAAGAGGCCCGAACCCAGCAGTAAGACATGTATTAGATACAGGGCTGCTATTATAACTATGAAGTAATCTTGGCTACGCAGATGGAAGTGCTCTTGTTTAAATCCATCGACCAAGATCCTTGACATGTAACAAGGGTAGTGAACTATTGGCATAGATTTGATAGTTATTGTTATAGCTTTCTAGGTTAGAGCGAAGACACTGTCTAGTCTATAGTGATCGTAACTGGCTCGTAACTCAGCAAAAAGGTAAGTATCCTCCATGGAATAATATTAGTGCAAATAGGTAAATAAAAACTAAATAATTTTCCATAATCCCTCCATAGAATATTATAAACCGACTAATTAGATTGAGAATTGAAATGTATATGGTGCGTGTAAGACTGTAAGTAGGCGTACAAATCTAATTAGCTTTCACACGTGGAAGGCGAGAGCCAAAGCACTCGTAATTGGTCGGCTTATAATGAAGTCACCGTTAAACCTGAATGAACTATTAATAATTTATACAATCGATAGCTCTACACGTGATATTAATGTGATCAATATCTATATGATGATTAAAATGATAAAATAGGTAATGCTACTATTTTACTTGAGGATGTGTTATTAAATTCCATTGTGTA
Source organism: Hypena proboscidalis (assembly GCA_905147285.1). Taxonomy (NCBI): domain Eukaryota; kingdom Metazoa; phylum Arthropoda; class Insecta; order Lepidoptera; family Erebidae; genus Hypena; species Hypena proboscidalis. Next base: position 17,132,837 of record LR990130.1, on the reverse strand, counting down.
TGTGTATGTGACTACATCATATAATGATAAAACCGGACACAAATAGTGATAATAATTATAATGTCATGTAGATTTGGAAATTAAATGTTTTAGAATATTTGGTAATGAACTCATCACATGACCTCCAAAATTGAATTATTTAACGACCAGGAGCTCTAATATTTAGCTATTTTTCGTATCAAAATGGAACATTTATGTCGTTTGGCGAAAGAAAATATATATGTAACATCAATAACATTATCATGATAACCCAAGCTCATCTCAATTCGGACCCATCGTAATAGTTTATCATTGTCTAAAATGACATGGTCTGGTCATTCTTTTAGAATAGATGTAACATAGATTATATTATGAATTTAATTTTATCTAAGTTAATAGTTCTTCAACGCGAGACGTGTCGGGATTTAGCTTGGTTACAACCACTATAACGATCTTCTTCCTTTCCGCGACTAGACAAGCATGAAACTATTAACAATAAAAGTTGTCTCTGCTAGTCTTACCGGCCTGGCAACTTCGATTATTAAAAAAAGTATGAAGTCATTGACTCGATTAGATGTTTAACAAAAAAATAAACAATCGCTGGATTAAGCGATGCGAAAGCGTCGCCGCCAAGGTTCAAAAGAATTGGCGAGACGCAGCGGGCGTATTACTGTGTATATTTACACGAAACATTTCGGGGTACCTTTGACCCCTTCACGAATCGAAACCTATTTAACCTACATACTTAAAATTACATAATATTATATGTAAGTCCCTTAGTTTACCCAGAAGCCAACATTTCATAAATGTAGCTCTAACAGATATCGAAATATTAACGTTCAAAAAGCAGATATTTTGTGACTGACTAACTTAACTTATAGATCAATAACCTAACCCACTTCTAGATAAGCTAGAGACTTGATATTTGGCATTAAGTTAGTAGGCTACCTCATTGCCATATGTGAAATAAGAGGCAAGGTCAATATTACGCCTGCAAAAGAATTGATATCTATATGGGTGCCAAGCTCTGTGTAAATAAATCCAAGCTGAAAATTTTACTTGGCTACTCTTTACGTACAGATTACACATTATTTTGTCTTACCAACTTAAGTCACATACTGGGTGGTAGATATAACGCCTATTTTTCTTAACACCTTTTCTAAAATTGGATTTGTTGATAGAAACCAGCCAAGTCAAACTTTCAACTTGGTAACCAAATAGATATAAATTCTTCTGTAGGCGTAATATTGACCTTGGCTCTTAATTCACATTAATGTTTTTGATAGGATAGCATTATACTTGAGTAACGCGTGGCTAAGCCGAGCGTTAAGCGATGCTTCCCGTGGGCGGCCGCGAGATGGGCGAGTTTTTTCTGTGCCTCTCGGAGAACACGGTAAGCAGTTGTTACAAAAAACTACAGAAGTTTGACAAATAGACTAACAAACAAAATTGTGACTCTGTACTGGGTTGTGAATGGTGGTGTGATATGGAAGCCGCTCTACCTAAAATACTGACATTCATCGTTTTAGCTGTAATTGAAAAAAGTTTATAAAATAAATATAGCATTATACTTACATAATATTATGAATAAGATGACTTGAAAGTTCCCATAGTTTCTCGTTGAGAAGCATGTGAATGTAATTAAGATGTGGAAAGATATTAAAGCGATCAACCACGGATCACCCCATTCAATCTGGAAAAGAAAAAGGAAAGAATCAGTATCAAGATTAATAAAATAAAGCTGAAGAGTTTGTTTGAACGTGCTAATCGGATTTGGCTCTTTGTGCATTTCTTGGACTTGGCCTTCACGCTTACTTTAACCCAGTATCACGAAATATAAGCGCTGAATTGCCATTTATAACGTAAGAACGTAGAAACTAGAGTAGTATATTCTTTGTACTGAACCAATGTTAATCAGCCATAACACTGATAAATCTCGGTAGCGTCAGGAGTAACGTTTATCGCAGGCAAACCCGGCAGATAAAGCTATTTATATTTATAAATAAATAAAATTAAAGTGTCTGTTTTAAATGTCAATATCAATACAGGTCTTTAGATATTTATCATTACTTTAAACTCGACGGGAGCGGAGCTGTAAGTTTGAACGCGGGTCAAAGCAGCGCGGAAGCAGCTACTTCTTAATACAACGATTTCCAAGAGGACGAAGTCGCGGGAAAAAACTCATAGTACAAATATAAATAGCATCTTTAAAGCCTTATTCGAAGTAGTTGAAGTACGAATGCCTTTCTATAATTGGATGCGTAATCCTCCGTTTCAATTAGAAGGAATTACCATCAAATTGTATGGGTTTCTGTCTCGAGATTCACTCAGACATAATCTAGGCTTTACGTGCTCAGCGAAGCATGAACAAGCTTAAGAAACAAGAGCTCTGGCTAATGGAGACGCTAAAAATAGTACATAATTACGAAACTTATTTTAAGACATCAGTATTTTAATCAGTAACCTTTAAAGACCTTGATTTGAGTCGACATATTCTCTTGCGCTTTATAAAATTGTATGAATACGCGTACGTAGTAGTAGCTATGTATGTATAGGTGCAATGCGCAAACGGATTTTATTTTTATATTCGCAAACTTGTTTATAATAAATATAGTTTAAAAAAACTAAAAAAACACGCTTTTAAAGCACATCAAACTAAAAAGTGAAAAATAATTCTTATTATAACCTGAAAATAATAATAAACGAAAAATACTAGTACTATTGTGAAAAAAAGCGTGGGTCGCTCGATAGACGAAAAATATGGCACAGAGCGCCCCACGCTTTTTTTCACAATAGTACTAGTATTTTTCGTTTATTATTATTTTCAGGTTATAATAAGAATTATTTTTCACTTTTTAGTTTGATGTGCTTTAAAAGCGTGTTTTTTTAGTTTTTTTAAACTATATTTATTTTTCACTTTTTTAGTTTTTTTTTAATCCTGGCGATCCTAATCAGGATAATGAGATAAATTTATGAAATTATTATATTGTCGCTGATTCTTTACAAGTGTAGAAAGTTTGAATTAAATCTGTCCGTTTAAAGTGGGTCAAAATCGAGTCCAAAGGAGTCGGTTACATACAAACAAACAAACAAACAAACATACAGGTGAAGCTAATATAAGCGTGTTAATAAATAACACTCGCCGCGCCAGATTGCAGGGTAAATAGTTTAGGTAATATCGCTACTCTTGGCGTATATTTGCAGTGTGTAATACTGTCTACATAGTGTTGCAGAATTATCTTTTACTGTGAGATTAAAGGTGGAGGTACATGTTGAAGCCGAATGCGTCGAAACTTGTTTTAAGCGGCTGTGGCGCAATGGATAAGGCATCGGTCTTACAATCGAGAGGTCGTGGGTTCAAATCCTGGCCATTACACTACGGACGTGAACTTCCTCCTATCACAAGCGAATTAAGCTTTGCTGGAGGGGCTTAACAAGCATTCAAGTAATTTGTATTTGAATTTAAAAAAAATCGGATAAAGCTATTTTTGGATATTTTTCAGCAGTTCCTATGAAACCTCGCAAGTATTCCAAGCCGCATTGATTGCCGCAATAGCAAAGCGGTCGAATTGACCGGAGCTCTTACATGAGTCAGTTGCGTCACAATCCAAGGATTACATCCACATCAAGCCAAATATAAACTTCTTTCAGTATGGTCGATTCATTTAGAGCGTTTAGATTTGCGAAACCTCATTGACTTCGGTTCGTTTGGCGTTTTTAGCTCAGATAAGTGTGCGTTCGCCTTAATAGTACAAATATTTACCTTTTCAACTGAAGTTAATACAAGTCTCGTCTTTGACGCGTAACAAAATTAAATATGAAAGGAAAAGTTAGGCACCTATAATATGATAAAACTCGCTAACACAGTGCTATTTCGAGTCGAGTTAAACCGCGGGTAACAGCTGGTTGTTATTTACGAATAGCGACGTATCTACAGCAGGCTGTAGATACGTCGCTAAATCTAAGGACTACAGTTACACATCATGTACCTGTAATTTCTTGCCCTAATCTCAACAGCACACCGGAACTATTTGGCGGCAGGTTTGCAGGCGAGACGGTGGTGCTTATTCCCCGAAACTCTACCATCAATAATAATAGAAGAATACAACTAACTCTTTGAAAACACGAACAAAAAATCAAGAAGATGAATAAAATCAAAATAGTTTAAATTCGTTATTCGAATAACACACGTCCACCAGTCGAATTAAAAAGAAAAGTTTTTTTAAATCGAATGAATAACGTTCCACCAAGGAGTCTTCTTATTCAAGTTGCATTTCATAAGCTACCCATATTACGTTTACCTATTATTATGTAGATTCACGTAACATTGTAATAACTGCCTGCCGTTATGTGGTGTTATGAATCATCGACTTTTACAAAGTAGTTTAGCTACTATGTTTCGTTTTTTGTTATACGACTGACAACGTTTATCTTTTTAAGATATCCCATTGTCTTCTTAACAAGAACTCCAGTGCACAACCCATTGGGAGGGACCTTGACTTTATTATTTCGGCACCTCAAACTGGAACGTTCCATTGTTTTATGTAAGGCAAATTGTGAAAACTGTATCCCAACTGAGTAGGTCACTCTACGTCTAATCATTCGTAATGGGGTATTGGCAAAAGCAAACTGGAACTGGCCTACAAACTGTGGAGTGTTTAAAAAATACAGACTGACCAGTTTAATAGGATTAACAGGAGTGTATGTTAACTGAAGATGTAATGACGGCAGAAGACAAGGAAGGCTGACCCATTACTATGTGTAATTCTCGGGAAGATAGAGAGACTGGCCATTTGCACATCAAAAATGGAATGGCAATGACCATGATAATATGTTGGCAGGTATTTCAAGTAATTTGAGTAACAAGGTCAGCTGTAACTTAATAAAGGTTGAATCAAGTAACGATTAGTTAATCTGTGGTTGTACGTCATCTTGTGAACGGTTGGTAATATACGACTGCTGCGAGAGTTCATGGTCAATGTAGTCGCGATCACCGCCCATTAGTACTTGGCATATTATTTTATTTATAACACTAGGGGACTATCGCTGCGCCATACCGGCACTTAATTTATGACGATACCTAAGTACAGTCGGCCAAAGAGTTGGGTATGCAGGGCAAAAACTTCTAGTAATGACTTACGACACCAGTTATGGATAAGTGAGTTATATATCTAAATAGTGGGTATATTACACTTATTAAATATAAAATACAAACTTGCATATTAAATATAAAATACAAACTTGCATATCTATTGCAGTCAGTATTTACTATGGCGTAGAAGTTTTTGCCCTGCATACCCAACTCATTGGCCGACTGTACTATGTAGTGTAGGTACGTCCTAGATCGTGCACGTGAAACACACTCTGATGTACTGCACTGAGGAACAGTATAATATCGAGTATCGCTCTTTATCATACCGTGATTTCTGTAGGGCTTATACTGAGTGACTGTACCGGGGATCTTAAACTATGATTGTTCTGAAGGAGGCTTTTAGGAACGTTTATCTACGTTAAGAAAAGTTAGGACTAGTAAATTCTATAGTTAGTTTCAATTTTACAGTAAATATTTTGTAACTTATGAGTCCTGCTGTGACTTAATATTATGGTTGGCAATAACAACGTATAGCCGTGAATCAAACTAACTTTGGTTGACCTCCAACAAATGAGCGCATATAACAAGGAGACGAACTGGTTCTTCGCGAACTAGCGATACACGTCAGCAGCGAAGGGTTTTTTTTTAATTATTATCTTACAATTTATTATATAACTACTTGTTATATGATGAACATACACATTTTTAAACAAGAATCTAAGTCTTCAAGAGCTTAGATATATATCAATGAAGTTATTTGGCAGTATTTGGTAAGTTGTAGGGTTACTTTCATTGCCATAATAAGTTACGTGGGCGAATCCGTGGACGGTACATAGACGTCTTATAAACTAGTTTTGCAAGTACCGCTCAGCTTCCAAAACACCTGGAATTGACGCCGACATCTAAGGTCATACAGGACTTTCACTCATCATCTTTCATTGACGCACTGCGATTATTTTCTGACATCGGGTAAGGACGCATTACATTATTAGCTCAGGTTACTCATGTGTCATAAAAAAGCTTTTTTAAGCAAGCTTATTTAAGAAGCAGCTTAATTAGGTGATTTGTAGACGTAACAATTTGGTTGCGGCAACTATCAAATTTTCAAAGGAAAGTTGCCAGTTGCTGCAACTGGCAACTGTCAAAATTTTATTAAAAAAAAGTCGATAGTTGCCGCAACCACGTTGTTACATAATCTGCAAAGCGCCTTAATAGTCTGCTTCCAAATAAATGTGATGGCACTAGCTAGACTAGGCAGTGTGCGTCTACGGAACTGATTGGGTGATAATCAGGGCTCGGAATTAGGTAGAGTTTTTTATGTACTTGCATCGAAATGTTGATATTAATGTGGACCTTCCCGGGATTTCTAATGGACAATCCCGTGTGGCCAACAATATTACGAATTAATAATAATAAAAACCTCAGAGATAGACAAATAAAAGAAAGATAATTAACATATTTTTTTTATTAGTTTACACAATACAAATTGTTAAAAGTCTGTAGTAAATTCTCATACGCATATTTCGCCATTTTTATTAATACGAGCAAATACTTTTGCTTCTAGCCTAGACTCGTGAGGTTTTGCTTATTCAAACGGCCCATCAGAATCATTCTCCTTGTCCGATTCATTACCAGTAAGATTTGAAGTGTTCGCTTCCGACATTACTGTATAAATTTTGTGAGAATTAAAATATTTAATCGCGCGTGCAGTAGTTTAAATTGTGTAAAAAAGTAAATAACTTTTTATTTAAAAAATCATGGGATTTTTTCTGCTCTTTAAAATTAATCTCGGGATTTGAGGCATATCCACTTTATTCTTTCGCAGTATGAAATCAGTGTAAGTACATAAATAACTCTACCTAATTCCGAGCCCTGGTGATAATGTTAAAACTGCTGACAAAGCTTTAGGTCTGGAGAGACCAACAAAGCAAAGAGAAGAGATGTTTTGTACTTTCGTTATTGCCACATCTCTTAGCTTAGCTTTAGCAACGAAACTTGATCTGTTATTCATACACCTTTCCTCTCCGCTTTAGTAGTGTGATAACAAATATTTTGTAGGTTCATGAGTTGTAATTATCACATCCATTATATTAAAATAGGAAGAAAAAAGGTGTTAATGTGTCACAAGTTTATTTCTAGGGCATTTGCCAATTGTATATGTATATATCTATATAGCTTCAAAGAGTAAACAAAATACGTAGATAATTTCTTTTTACACTAATGTTCACTCTCACATTTTTATCTTGCAGCATGTTTGTTTTTTATACATTGTTACATTTATGTGAGATATTTCGTCTGCTGATAACCCGAATCGCATATGTTTAGTATTGTTTGCATTAACTGGTGGGTATTATAAATGGTTCTGAAAGGTATTTATTACTTGCAAATGACCTACACTAAAGCAAAGAGATAATAAGCTCTTGGTCTGAATACATCTTAAGCTGAGATCTACAGTGTGTACTTGGACTTAGCTTAGACAAAGTGGAAAAAAAAAATAAAGCAGGTTCAAAGTGATTTTTTAAGCTAAGTCAAAGAATGCTTGATAGATCTCACAGGTGATAGACAAACCTTATTAGCAGGATAAGCATATAGCGCACATAAATTAAAGTAACAGCTGTGTTCTTTTTTAAGTGTTACTTGTGTCACTTGTAAATTCGGTCAGTTTTTATTTTATGGATCTCTTCAGAAACTGGCCCTTAATCTTCTTTATATTATTATCATTAACCTAGTTTTTGTCTGCGACTTCGTCGTGGAATTCGCTTCAACTTGCGTTAAGCCTTACTGCTCTGCTCTCGTGGAGTTGAGCGTAATGAAAAATATCAAAAAACATTTATTGATAATTAGACTATCAAACACAAAGAGTTATCAAAAAAAAATCAGTAGTTCCCAAGATTAGCGCTAACAAACAAACAAACAAACTTTCGCCCGCGGTTTCGTCTGCGAGATAGGTATATCAATAAAAAGTAGCCTATGTTAGGCGCCTTGTAATCAGTTGCCTGCATCTAACATTTTATTAAAATCAGTCCAAACTGTATTTTAGCATAGGTATCATACAAATAACTATTTCAACTTAAAAACCATTGTTTTTTGACATTAAAACAGTCACTTCAATATTACTTAAAATATTTATAAAAAAAAAAAATATATATATTTTACTTATTTGTATAAATTTCATAATGGCAGTGGTGGCTTGTCTACCATCACATGAATCATAGAAATAAAAAAATATATAATATATTACATCATAGTAACACATGATAAACATGTACAAATATTAAAAAAAAAATTGTTTGTGTAGACCGGTCTAATCCTCCAACCAGACACATTAAACAACTAATCTTTTAATCAGTTAATTGAAACAGTATTGATATCTTTGAATTATCTATTTTAAGCAATGCTTATCTAACTTTCAGCAGTCTTCTATTATCAAATAAATATTTTTTTTAATTGACAGTGTTTCAGGCTCACCTTCTATCCCATGGGATCTAAACATAACAGGTGTAATGTGGGTGTTGTACACTACACCTCTGCCACACTGATCTGGGTAATATAGGTTTTATAGTGATTTTTCACATCTATGACAGTTTTTAGGGGTAGAGGCCAAAAAGCCTGACAACTAGTCTAACAAAAAGAGTATTATAATGCTTTTCCATTTTCAAATATACACTTAAACACTTCTAAATGCAAAACTTTTTATTTTAGAGAGAGCAGAAAAAAAAAATTATTCCACTAAGCTATAACTGAAAAAATAATTTAAATAATGCACTGATATATTTTTTTGATGTAAGTAATTTGATTTTGTAACAATACAGATAAAATTACTTTATAGGAGTTAAATATGATTAAAAAGGTGCATTTATAATGTTCCTTAGCAACAGAATAATTGACCTTGAGGTTGTGCCAAATGTAAAAAGAAGCAAATAACACAGAGAATGTTAATTTGATATACATAATTACTTACATTAATGTGTTAATGAAGTAAATTCTTGATTGACACAAGTTTTGTGTAGATTAGGACATATTATTATAACAATGACAGGAATACAATGCAAAATACAGGTATTTGCAAAATTGTAGTGATTCTAATTCTAATTATGGTTAATGATGAATAACCAATAATTTTATTATAATTATATTAGTAACTAGCTGCCCCGCGCGGCTTCGCCCTCGATAAAATTTTGCCCTCGAAAATATTTTAAAAGTATCCTATGTCCTTCTTCCGGTTCTAAGCTACCTCCTCACCAATTTTCAGCCAAATCGGTTCAGCCGTTCTTGAGTTATAAATGGTGTAACTAACACGACTTTCTTTTATATACGTATATTATAGATATAGGTTTTGTCTTACGTTGTGTAGGTAAAAAAGAAAAGTCGGAGCGAAAATGTAGAGTATAGGAGGGTTATAAACTAGTTTTTACCATATAATTGGCAGAATAAATTTTAAATACATAATATATTTTGTTCATTTCGATTCAGACAATATGATTTATTAATAATAAGCAATATGTAAATTAGGAACCTTCGGTCTCTGTCGCCGGCAAAACAATCATAAAATGCTAAACACATTAATGCTTATTAATTCTGTTGATTGACCACCGAGCGCGAACACCGACGCAAATTTAAATAACCGCAACAGTCCTGATAGCCATTCCACATGCGATAAAATGTTAAATCAATAATATTCCACTTACACACAATAATGCACGTCCTAATCCTTACAAGATTTAAAAACATACTCTTATCGAAATGTAGTCACCACTTTAAAATTAGCATGTAACAGAAAATCGGCGGTAATACTTACACTGCGGAGATAACCAATGAAATCAGATATTTGATTTACTTCCACAAACTCTTCCATTTTAGTAATATACACGTAAACACAGACTATTTCCAAACTATAACTGTTTTAAAGATATCTTTACGAATTCTTTACAAGCAATCAAGAACGAGAATGAACGAGACTAGCAAAAGATTTCGAGAAACTGTGACAGTAATGACATAAATGACAGGACAATAATTGACAAACTCGTTGACGTAATTTCTATTATTACCACGAAAATAATATTGTTCGTATGGTGCATTTACACGTTCAATCATGATAAAAGTTTGAAAAAAAATTAACCTGTACGTACGAAAGGTCGAAATAAAATAGTACGTAATCCAGATTGTGCTTGCAAAAGATATAAAAGAACCGATCATTTTCATTTTTATTATCTGTTAAAAGAAATAATCATTCATTCATTCTTGCATTGACTTGTCAAATCACTCAAATCAGTAAAATACAGAAATATCTTCATTCGTTCAATTGTATTTTCTAATTTCACAAACAAATCAGTGTGCTTTGTTAAAAACTTTACAAATTATCAGTTTATTAGTGTTTAAATCAACTTACGAAATGGATTGTTAGTTTATTAAAAACTGTACTTACAGTAAACATGATAGAGCTAGAATAAATAGCTGTTAATAAAATATTATCCTTATAAAGCTCTCAAGCCGAGCCGGTGGCGAAATGCATTGTAGTAATAAAATAGTTAGAAACGCTGGCGTTTTTGTCGCATATTTAGTTTTATTTTTTCAAGATGCACAAGTACTGGGCAACATAATAAATCGGCCCAGTGATAGATTTTCTTTGGACATATCAGGCTGTGCTTTGTATCATAAGCTGTGTTCGCACTTCGACGATGATCTGTCGGTCCTGCAGTGCGCGCTGAGTGCGACGTACAATAAGACTCAAGTGTTATCGCTTTGCCAGCACAAGCTATGGAGTCACCAAACAGTGCTTCTAGACAATGCATATTTGGATTATAAGCTGAAGGATCCCTGTCAGGAAGAGCCTGAAATATTGAATTGCCTGAACCCTAGCAAGTATAGCATTGATTGTGTGCTGAAAAAAAAGCCCAGTGTAAGAGATAAGACTTGCTGGAAGCTGATAAGTAGAATTGAGTCTTCAATTTTCAATGATTGGCAAATAATTGGTAACTTCTTGAAGAACTGCTATGATGATATAGAGGCTCACATTTGTGGTAGGATTCCTCCAGATCCAAGGAGTTTGTCTCAAGCTAAGACTTTAAAATGTTTGCAAGACCAAGAAATAGGTTTGAAGACTGAATGCCAGTCTGAGATGGCAGTAATGCAAGAAATGAAATATGATACCTTGCAATTAGATAAGCTAATATTTGCTGCTTGTAACTTGGACCAGAAGAATTTTTGTCCTGATGAAGTGCCAGGCTCGTGGTTAATGTATAAATGTCTGTTGAGGCATAAACATGAAAGCGGTAAGTCTAAAAGCTTATCTTTTAATTATGGGGGCCATATAAAGATAAGGATGAACAACATTGAACCTGTTAGATTTTATGTACCTTTCTTCACATATTCTCCAAACTTCTTTGTTTGTCTTATGAGATATCAATTTGTTTTCATTACTTAGATGTTATTATTTTGTGTAACAAGATATTAATACTTTTAATCAAATCTTTTAATCTTAGTAACTTAATAGATATAAAAATGTCAGGTTTTTTTTTTAAACACCATGAATATTGGATTTAAGATTGGGCTTATGCTCAAATATGTTGAAACAGCTTATTGAACAAATCTTGTGATGTTACCGCCTTGCTTTGGATTGCTATTTATATTGCTAACAAACAATTGATGAGCTCCAGCTAGCTAGTCTACCTGTCTAAAGTACTCCAAACAGTAACCAGCAAACGCATTTGTTGGCCTTCTTTTACCAGGTGTCTATGTGTTATGAGTCTCTAATGCCACCAGGTATGAGTCATAAGTACACACACCATAGATTATAACAAATATGGTGTGATGTTCTTTTATGGCGAGTAGGATAATATTATGACATTAAATTATTGTGCCTAATTGAGACAAACAGTATGAAAAATATCTACTTCCATGGATGTTTGACTTATTAGTAAATCACTATATTATGTGTAAAAATAAAACTGCCTGTAAATGAATACATACTTGATTCTTCTTCTTCTTCTTTTCGTTTCAATTGACAAAGTTTTATATAACCCCAGCCCAGTACGTGGCCACGGTAATAGCGTTCTCTGCAGCCTTGTTTAGGTCATCCAACGAGCAGCTATCAGGGCAATTGGGGCACTCAAGTAAGTGACTCATTGGTTGCTGAGGTAACACCCCATTTTGCCAGGTTTTGTCTGCAGCGGCCAACCTGGGATCTCAGTCTATTCAGGGATTTCCATATACTTGATTAAATAAACACTTCAATTAAAATAAAATAAAAAATATAAATAAAATAAAACTTTATTACCAAGAGATACATTAAGTACATTATTTTTAGGCAGTGGCTACCTAACTAGGTTTTCCTGTTTTGTTAGCCAGAATTGCTATTTTACATTAACAATTAATCACTAAGGTAATGACAAAAATCTTAAAATTAAAATTAGAGGGATAAAAAAACCAGGAAGTAATGAAAAACTAATAATGATGAACAAAAGAAAGAAATAAATCAGCAAAGTAATGAATCAAATGTATGCTATGCTTTTGGTTGTCTGTAGGTATAATGATGATAGCGAGCAACTAATGTCTATTTATAACAAATACTTCGCCTTGATGTCTCGATGAATAACTAAAGTAGTCCTACATTATTTAATAAATCACTGATTATTTTACAAATGAGTAATATTTTACAAGAAATTATTGTTTTGATGTCTCTGTCAATTTAATGAGTGATGAACTTGTGATTAGGCTACAAGCCTTATACACCTAAACCCAACACATTCATTTATTTCCTTATTACTTTATTATTTCAGGCATGAGGAAGAAGTGCCAAGAACAATTGTTTTATGACCAAAGAAATATTGTAATGAACTACAGAATGAGTAAAGGCTTAGTGAAGTCCTGCAAAGAGGACATTCGGAAGTACCACTGCCGCAGAGGAGTAGTGGAAGACAAAGATGTCAAACTTGCACAAATTTTATTGTGTCTAGAAAATGTATCTCGTAATGAAAGCACAAACTTATCACCTGAATGTACTGCAGAAATGGTAGATCATAGGAAGATGCTCATGGATGATTATAGACTCTCGCCAGAGTTGATGCAAAACTGTGCCAATGATATCACAATGCTGTGCAAAGGTATAGAAGCTGGGGGTAAAACTATTCACTGCTTGATGGACCATGCTAGGCCAAGGAAACGAAAAGACAGAAGAATCAGTATGGCATGCCAGAAATCTCTAAAAATATTAGTTCAGGAAGCAGACCCTGGTGAAGACTGGAGGGTAGACCCTATCTTACGCAAAGCTTGCAAACCTGTTGTGGATGGAGCTTGCAGAGAAGTTCTGGGAGGAAATGGCAGAGTAATGTCATGCCTCATGGAAAAACTTGGCACCGATTTGATGAATAAAGACTGTGAAACTGCTTTACTCCAAATACAGTATTTCATATCAAGGGATTTCAAGCTGGACCCTCAGTTATACAAGGCTTGCAAATATGATGCTGTTACTGTATGCAAGGCCAAACTGCAATGGGCAGATATCAATGAGCACCAGTCTGAGAAAGATCCTTTGGTGTTACCATGTTTGTATACCTATGTCTACAATCCTGACATCAGAGGCAAACTCAAGCCAGGTTGTGAAGCACAAGTCAGGCGAGTTATGAGGCAAAGAGCTATTAGTGTAGATTTATTGCCTGATATAGAAGATTATTGCATGGATGACTTGATTAATCTATGTTTCGAAAACACTGGCAAAGGAGAAGAGATAGCTTGTTTACAAACTAAGGCTAAAGAACTTGCACCAAAATGTAGAGAAGTTGTCGCAAATTTTACTGAGACACAAAGTGGCCATATTGAATTGAATGCTGTTGTAAACATTAATTGCAGGGTTCCTATTGAGAGACTGTGCTCATCAGAGCTTAAAAGCAAGAAGGAGGAGGATGATATAATGGACTGTTTGATATCACACAAGAATGATCCAGTTATTAAAGCAAATCCTAACTGTAGGGCAGCTATAGAACATGAACAGTTGATCTCACTAAGAAACTATAGGTTTACAAGGAAATTTAAGAATGCTTGCAAGTCTTATGTTGTAAGGTTTTGTCCGAAAGCACAAACTAAGAGTCAGGTTGTCACATGCTTAAGTGAGATAGTGAGGAATGATACAATATCTAAAAGGAAGCATACAATATTTAAAGAATGTAGGCAGCAACTTAGACAGCAGCTGTTTCAGCAGAAGGAAAACATTGACTTGGATCCTGAGTTGAAGGAGGCTTGTAAAGAAGACTTGCAGAGACATTGTGCAAGTGTCCCACATGGAGAATCAGCCGCTTTAGAGTGCCTTCAAACAGCTAAAGGAATGTTGTCAAATGACTGTAGAAAGGTCTTATTTGTGGTAAGGAAGCAAGAGTTTACGGACAATGCTATTGACTACCATTTGATTACAAGCTGTAATGATATGATTGATTTGTACTGTCACAATACTGATGCGACTAATATTTTGGAATGTCTTAAGGTAAGGTCTATTATTCATTTTAATAATATATTTATTTTTGTTAAAACTCGTTAGCTATTTAATTGATGTAGTTAGAGTTCATGTTTCCACAAATTACAAGCACAATTTAATCAAATAAGGATAGATGCTAATAAAACTAACAAATAAGTTTATAAGATATGAAATATTATGTATAGGTTTAAGGCTTAAATAAATAAATAAATAAATAAAATACTTAAAATAACTGATAAATTTGGTAGAAGCCCTGTTAAAACTCGTTAGCTATTCGCAAAAGACTGCCATTTATTATAATGAACATAATATATTAACAATGTAACATACTAGGTGGCTAGTAACATTTAAAAGGAGGTTTATCTATTTTGATACAATTAACCATATAATACTAACATTTTTTGCAGAAGGGGCAATACTGAAAAGTAAATGCATTCTTCAAATTTTATGATACTTTCTAGTTAAGGTACTTTAATATTAATATTTAAAATAATGTTGCATTAACAATCATGTTTGTTTTGTTTTAGGCTCACCGGCATGAGACAATCTTTGATGACAATTGCAAAGTCGTCATTGTCAACAGAATGATTGAACAAAACATGGACTACAGATTTAATAACAACCTGCAAATAGCATGCAAATCTGATATCACTAAGTTCTGTTCAGAAATCATTGGTATTAAAAACTTTCATAAAATCGCTAGACACCAATGTAAATATGCCACTCAATTTTTGTTTATGTTTTCGTTATTTTTACTCTTTAATCGTATTTCTTATTTGCAGCACATGAGCCGCAAGACATGGAGCTTCAAGGGAAGATGTTGTACTGCTTAAAAGAGAAGTTTAGGGAGTCCAAGTTATCAACAAACTGTGAAAATGAACTGGCTAATGTCTTGAAGGAACAGGCATTAAACTTTAGATTAGACCCATTGCTTGGTAAATTGTGTAAGGCTGAAATTCAGACAATTTGTGCAGTGCCAAATGAAATACCTGATGGAAGTGATGGACAGGTAATATTTACTATGTTTTAAATAAAATGTGACACACAGGTGGTATTTTAATGAATTCAACATGACAGGACACAGCAATACATTATTACAGACTATCACATTGGTAGGTCGTATTGTACTGTAGTTGCGCGCCTTAGAATTTAAACGCAAGGAAGGCGCGCTTAATGCTCGCGCAACGATTAATATTAGCAGGCAACATGTGCAGTTTTGTTTTCTTAGTTGTACTACAACACACATACACATCCCAAAGGGTATAAGATTAGCAGTATCCATGTACATACATACATAGTACATAGCAATATCCATGGCAGTAATCAACACATTTGTGCATTTGCAGGTAGAAGAGTGTCTCAAAAATGCGCTCCTGAATCATAAAATAGTGTCTGCAGAGTGTGCACACGAGGTCGCTCAGATAATCGAAGAAACTGAAGTGGATATCGAAGCCGACCCTCTATTGGAAAGGGCCTGCGCTTTCGACTTGTTGAAGTATTGTAAGGAGTTAGAACATGGTGCTGGCAGACGTAAGTTATTATTGAACTCACTGTTTGTTTTTTTTTAAAAAACCTTTCAAAAATTTTTATGCAAATTAAGACAGCAATAGCTCTAAGCCTAGGCATCTTAAAATAGCGTAATTGTTAGACTTCAAGTATGAGGCATTAGTATAGAAGTGACTTTTGATAAGTTGTATAAACAATCTTTGATCTGGCTGTCAGAAATGTGAATTCAACTGTTTAACGGGCTACAAGAATCTTAAACTCTTTTTTAAAATTAAATCAATTTTTGTATATTTTGTTAAATACTTATGTAAATTTTCTTTAGTTAAAGATCTATTGTTTTCCAGGATTAAAATGTCTCAAGATTATTCTCAATGATAGTAATAGGAAACTAGAGGCTGAATGTCAGAAAGCACTTTCTACAAGATTAGAAATGTACAAGCATGTGGCAGCTGTGAGTATTTTTCTATCTTCACATTCATAACTATTTATTCCTATTGTTAATTTTAAAGCTGACCAAATGAGTATTTAAAAAACCGGCCAAGTGCGAGTCGGACTCGCGCACGAATGGTTCCGTACCATTATCTATAAAACGTAAAAAATCATGTCTTTTGTATGCAGTTAAATATCAGTATCTTAAATTATTGTAACTATTTGTTTTCAAAGTAAATATATCATAAAATATTTTGTGAATATTTCAAATGTCTACCTGTTACCGTTATTAATAACTGAACGGAGCTAAAAATCAAGGTTGTTGTATGGGATCCCTCTACCCTAAATGTTCATTTTATTCAGTTTATTTGTTGTTATAGCGGCAACAGTTGTACATCATCTGTAAAAATTTCTCAGTAATAGGATTCCGTTTTTACCCTTTGTATACGGAACCCTATTATCCGAAAAACAAAAAAGGTTATAACTTTCAATGCAAAACTGCTAAAACTAATTTTATGAAGTTTGTGGTACTGATTACTAAGCCTTGGAGTAGAGTAACAAAAATGTAAATGAAAGTACCTATTTAGTTACACACATTAAAATACCTATTTAGTTATTTTACACTATTTTAATTAGTTTCTGTTTTTTGTTGCAGTTGAAGGTAATGGAGAATTTCGGAGACATGTATAACGAAATATCATCATCACCGTCTAGGAAGTATTTTTTAGTTGTAGGAATTTCAATTGTAGGTTTAATTTTTATATGTGGATTATATTGTGGTAATATAGCTCGACAAGCTATGTATGTTAAACGAAAATAGATATTGTAATATATGAATTAATCAATAAAAATAATTGGAAAGTTTTGTTTATTGTTTTATTAATTTAATTCTTAGTTATATATTACAACATGTCTATAGTTTAATTAAGCACTTCCATACTTGTAGCAGTATACAGGGGTCACAGATCCTCTGTTATGATGAGTCTCCATCATGAAAGGAAAATTCACCGGATGATTTGAAATGTTGGTGCATAATAAAATGCAGGTTTTTATTGATTATAATGATTTTTAATTGATTTATATATAGGTTTATTAAAGTGCTAAACATAGCATTTAGCTATGTTTAGCACTTTAATAAAGTCGAAAAATTTTTTTGGTTTGAAGCAGGATTTGATCTGCGACTATAGGATACCAACTTATCGTTTTACCACTCTGCCATTCAAGCCCCGCTGGAAATCCACGAATCTTTTGACTGTATGCATCTTCTTTCCGGACACCGATTAATGGGTAGCAAACAACATTGATGTTAAAGCCAGATGCACTTCAAGGGATTTTTGTTTCTTTTTTATTATCTAGCTTAGCTAATTAAAAGCTTTTTAAATATAGTAGCATAGAATGTAATTACTTTATTATATTTATAGCTTAATCTACATAGCATCCTCAAAGTCCATTTCTTCAATATCATGAATTGCCTCCTTTTTAACAGCAGTATTAGCAGTTTTGAGTTCTTTTTTGACTTCCACTTTGATTTCTCCCTTGACTATCTTCTGGCTCTCTTCAAAGTACTGATTTGGATGGTTGACACCAACTCCTAGGTCTGTGTGGTGAACAGCATCGAAGTATTTGCTGCAAGCTACTTGGAAATGCCCTTTCTTTGTCATGTCTATTATTTCACCTATGGCTGTAATCAAGAAAAAGTTTTGATATTAAACCTGTACTCAAATGGAATAATGGGTTAACATATTGTGCTAAGAATGACTGCTGTCGTCAATTATATTTTCAAGATATTTTTTAGGAAGTGTGTTGAAAACAGGGATCTAGAGGGTAAGCTGCAAATAAAACATCAAGTAACGGCCACAATCGAGTATGATGCTCCTTGATTGGTCAAGCAGCTTCAAAAGATCCTTGATTTTACCTATACTTATAGCAAGTTATAAATATCTATTACTACATTAGCTTATCTTTCTAATTTAACTAAGGAACTGTATGTAACTAGTAAAAAAATGCAATACAAACCTTGTGAATCAAACCCATATCCTTGAAGCCTGTTCTTTAGATTGCTTACATCACAATGTTTATAAGGACATCCATGGCAGTCCCCAGGGCCAACAGTCTCATTAATAATCCTCAAACAACTGAATGGCGAGTAGTTTTTCTTGCTGCCCTCCTTACCATAATTATATCTAACATTATATGCATACTGTTTCTCAAATTTGTCAATTTCCATTATTTTAGTGAACTCTTCCCTCCAGAACTTTAAGGAATCTTCCAATGTTACTCCTATTCCCTTCAAAAACAGTCCATACTGTAATCTTCCTCCATGCCTTAAATGGTGGCCCAATCTTAGTTGTTCATGGAGTTGTCTCATACACAGAGGGAATGATTTCACAGATAGTGAGTCAATGCTCTCAATAGGCACTACAGCTTTGGCATTGCTGTAGTCAGTACCTGAATATGACTGGTGCAACCCCTTCAGTAATGTTACCAACCTCTCATCTTGCTCAATTTCACCAAGATGATGACAGGCCACAGCCAGACCTTGCTTCAGTTGTGTTCTGTACTGAGCAGCCAACACTGATATAAAATCTTTATTAGGAATGTAAGCATAGCCACCACTAAGGTACACCTTTCTCGACTTAACCAAGTCCAACACTTCATAAAACTTAACTTTGTAAAATTTCATGTTGTCTATATTAGGATAAGGAGTGGACTCTCTAAGGTAATGCATTATTTCGTTCTTTTCTTCATCACTAATATTTTTATAACATAGATTGTTAAGTTTGAAGAAAGTTTCAACTGCTTCACCTCTCATGGTTGCAAACCTCATTTTAAATAGTTCCAGCTCTCTAGCGACGAACCAGCGTCGTAATTCCTCTGTTCTACAGTAAGCTAATCTTAAAATGAAGTGAGCAATGTGATCTTTGCGCCTCGCCTGCAAATCAGCTTCGCCGACTCCACATGCTGACCTTTCACATAATTTGGCGTAATACTTTAAGCCTTGACTTTTTAGTTCTCCAATAACATAGTCTGACCATTCTTCGGAGTATATACGAAGACCTTTTAGAGTAGTTGCTGTAGCTAAACTTCGTAATAAAGTCACTCTTTCTAAGGCTAAACTTTCAAATTCTTGAAGAGATATATTATCCAGCGGCGGAACTTTATATAACTGAAGATCATGGGGATAAGATTCGATGAGACTGCCTATAAGTGGAGCCTTTGTGGATTTTCGTCTTATATTTAAATCCATACTGACAAAATATCCAACAATTAGATTTTCTCACTGCACCGCAAATCACAACAGAAACATTTGGCGCCAAAAATTGACAGTATTGACACCTATGACAGTTGAAATGTTTTTTTTTCATAAGTTTTATGGTATAGAATCTTAGAGAAATAAGCAACCCGCTGCCAAATGTGAAAGAGCGTCGCTCTGGCATTTCATTAGATAAGATAAGATATATCTATTTGCAAAAAATGTGGTAAATACATAACAGATGGTATACAACAATAAGCACAAGACACATTCTGCCATATGATAATAGCATGAAAATATTCAAAACTTGGACTAAATTAGAATAATAATGCTTTCCTTTTATGCCGCGTTTCCTACAACCAAAATATGTCACAAAAGTTACAAATTTTGAACAATAACATTCAATGATGACAGAAGTTAAAAAAAAATCGAGCGTTTTGATGGTTGTCAAGAATGATTTGTTTGATGTTTGCAAATTTTTTTTTGACACTTCTTCTTTGACTTCGCTACACAAACGAGACCTTAACCATTGACTACATAAAAAAAGGCCTTAACGATATCATTTACTTTTAACGGAAATAAGCCCAAATTACGCGTTTTAATTATCTGTATAATTGTTTTGTTCAGGTGTTTGGGTTGCAGGAGACGCAAGTTTTCAATCTGGAGTTATTACTAGAGATGCAAAACTACCGTAGACTACCTAAAGGCTAGGTAGCCTACCTAGACTTCCATTAAAATTGAATAACATCGTTCAAATATTGGTCGTTTTACAACATGTTGGGTTCTCATGAGCCTAACATGATAAACTATATTTCTAAAAATATAGAAACCATTGATTACTACAAAAACTACCGTAGCAAATAATAGACTTCCTTATACTACGTATTTGGTAGTTTACCCTTGTTAATGTATGGTAGACCACCGCAATCACATCTATTGTCACGACTCTTACAAATCTGCGTGAAACGGAAAAAGACGTGACACGCATGCTCCTGTTCTGCACGCTGTTTCCGGTTTTTCCTCAATTCCCCCTCCCTTCTACCCCTCTCTCTGTCCCGCTCGTGATTGTCAATCTGTCAACTTGAGTAAACTCAATAAAATCCAATTAGATTTACATTTTGAATTATTTTCATATGAGGGAATGTTTAATTATGTCCAACTACATGGTAAAAATTTAACAAAAACGTTTAGGGATATATTGGTACAGGTGTAAAGTGAAATAACTGTGAAAAATGGTATCGAAGAAGATGCAGTCGTCACTTGACGATTTAGTCCAATATACACAGCTATTTAAGCCGGTGCCGACTGTTCTACAAGGGACTGTGCTACCGTTTTTGATAATCTACCCTATTGTGTTTTACTCGTGGATAGCTGTGTATGGTTTTGAGGAAAACTTCGAGGCAGGGTTTGTGTCAGTCGCTGTTGTAGCCTCCGTACAAATTCTTGTTTGTCTCTGTTGCTACTGGAGTGTACACATCCAATGTTTCCTGTCATGTTCATCGGTAAGCAATAACCAAATTTAAACCTATTTAATAATTTTTATTCTACCCATTGAACAGTCAAGTCAGATAACAGAAATATGGTCTTCAATTTTAGGTTAAGGATCCAATTCAGGCTGAAATTGCAAAGGTAGTACCTACGTCTAACAATGGATTTTCCGAAATTGTCAAACTTCATCATACAAAGGTATATTTTTTTTTATTTATGTCATCAAAATGCTAAGTAGTATTCTTGAAAAATACATCTGTTTTAAACTAATCATTGTATTTTTAGTCAACCAAGAAGGGAAGTATACAGCCTGATGTGTGGTTCATATTCCAAAAAAGTAAATATCTCTATGACTGGGAGAAGAAAACATTCCACACAGTTGAGTTTCCCATCAATAAGACATATGAGGAGTATATGGAGTCTAAAGGTTATGCTGATGATGAGGCCATTGATGTAGCTGAAAAAGAGTATGGAAAGAATGAAATGATAATGGTAAGAATACTATCTAACCGCATAACATTTGACCATCTGCTTGCAGTCAAATGATACATACATCTGCTATGTTTTAATTCTATCTTACTGATTTAAAACATACTGCAAATAACTGAAACTTTGGTCTGAAATATTATTTCAATTGAATAAATTATTATTTTTAAGTAAATTAAATAGAATAATCTTAATATAGCATATTTTAATCAATTAAAGCATTCATTTATCCATGCTACAACATATTTTCGCCAGTGCTATTGTAATATAAATTTTGTAGTAATCAGACAACATTTAAAAAAAAAGATACAATATTTAAACTAGGTGCTCTAATTAAATAATTAATTGATTGTAATCTAGATTAAAATTTTAAGTTAAGATGATAAGGTATCTTTGAAATAGGTCAGAGTACAGTGATTGTGATCTCATCTAGGTATGAGTCATATTATGTATCTATTAAAACCTATTTCAAATTAATGTTTCCATGCCAATTAGTTAAAAAAAATATTAGACTTGGATCTCCTTTATTTGGGTATGTAAGAGCACTTGATTATTTTTTTAATTATATCATCATTTACCTGCCTTGTCCAGTTGGGCTGATGCAATATTACTCCGAATTGTCATCATTTTTTTATCTTTAGTGATTTCTTTAGACTAATGTCATTAACATGTTGACCCGGTCAATTTCATCAGAAAAAATATTTTTTTGCTACATGCAATGGATGGCTAAAACTTTTTTTATGTGTGTTTAGTGTGAAAATAATGATGTAGCTGTAAAAACTTCAATAGCCAGCAGTAGAAATTTATATTGACTTCATTAATATGTATTTAAGTCTCTATTGTTAAATGCTGCTACTAAATAGGTTTGTTGAGTATGCAAAGTGAATGATAATGATATGCTTGTAGTCTTTTGTACTAAACCACACAAACATGACATACACTGATGGACTAAGACAGCTGATTGAGGTTGTAGTTATTAAATCTGAAAAGAAGTCCTTTATTAGCTACCTTTTTTTGAAATATGACTGCGTTGAAAGTTTCTAAGCTGTTTGATTAAATCTCTGAATTGTCTTAACTCTTAAGTAATGCAGACCATTTTAGCTCTACAAAATATTAAGTAAAACTTTTTGCATTTCAGGTTGTCCCAGAGTTCATGGAGCTATTCAAAGAGAGAGCTACAGCACCCTTCTTTGTTTTCCAAGTATTCTGTGTAGCTCTATGGTGTTTAGACAAATATTGGTATTATTCTATATTCACTCTGGTCATGCTTGTCATGTTTGAATGCACATTAGTGCAGCAGCAACTGAGAAATATGGCTGAAATAAGGAAAATGGGGAACAAACCGTATAATATCAATGTTTACAGAAGCAGAAGATGGCGCCAAATAATGAGTGATCAGCTATTGCCAGGCGATATAGTCTCCCTTACAAGGTCTCTTAATGATAATTTAGTACCTTGTGATATCGCCCTTTTAAGAGGAACTTGCATTGTTGACGAATCCATGTTGACTGGAGAGAGTGTTCCTCAAATGAAAGAAGCTGTAGAAAATGAAAAGAATTTAAAACTTAACTTAGATCCAGAAGGTGATGGCAAACTTCATACATTATTTGGAGGCACCAAAATAGTTCAACATTCCTCTCCTAGTAAAAGTACTCCCCCCTCTTCTTCTCTTAAGGCACCAGACAATGGATGTATTGGTTACGTTATTCGTAATGGATTTAATACCTCTCAGGGAAAACTATTAAGAACTATTCTGTTTGGCGTGAAAAGAGTAACGGCCAATAATCTCGAGACATTTGGCTTTATTTTGTTCTTACTTATATTCGCAATTGCTGCCGCTGCTTACGTATGGATTAAGGGTTGTGAAGATCCTGAGAGGAATAGATACATGCTATTTTTAGAATGTACACTTATTTTAACTTCAGTTGTACCCCCAGAACTGCCAATAGAGTTGTCATTAGCTGTCAACACATCACTATTATCTTTGTCTAAGCTAGCAGTATTTTGTACAGAACCGTTCAGGATACCTTTTGCCGGCAAGGTAGAAATCTGCTGTTTCGATAAGACTGGTACACTTACGAGTGATAATCTAGTTGTAGAAGGTGTGGCGGGTATAGGAGCCCACACAGATGCTACAGTCATTCCACTGTCACAGGCTCCAATGGAGACTATACAAGTATTAGCGACATGTCATTCCCTCGTCCAATTAGACGATGGAATAGTTGGTGACCCCCTAGAGAAAGCTACTTTAAAAGCAGCAGAGTGGAATCTTACCAAAGGAGATGCTGTTGTGCCAAAAAAAGGAAAGTCGCCAGGCCTCAAGATTGTGCATAGAAACCACTTCTCGAGTGCTCTTAAGAGGATGTCTGTCATTGCAGGGTATCAGATAAACGAGCGTGGTTTCTTAGAAACCCATTATATAAGCAGTGTGAAAGGTGCCCCAGAGACAGTCAAAGGAATGTTGAAAGAGGTTCCTAGTCATTACGATCACGTTTACTTGACGTTGTCGAGGAGAGGCGCGAGGGTGCTGGCGTTAGGTTATAGGAATTTAGGTAAACTAACATCTCAAGAAATACGGGATTTGTCTCGTGAGGATATTGAATCTGATTTGACTTTTGTTGGCTTCGTGATAATCTCGTGCCCGTTGAAGAATGACTCCAAAAAGGCGATAGCTGAGATCATTCACGCGTCTCATTCTGTGGTGATGATAACTGGAGATAATCCGTTGACGGCGTGCCATGTCGCTAAGGAGTTGAAGTTCACGCAAAAACCTGAGGTGCTTATTTTATCACAAAGTGATGACAATTGGCGTTGGAAGTCTATAGACGAGGAAGTTGATCTTGACGTGAATCCGTTTAAGACTTCGAAGCAACTGACTTCGAAATTCGACTTGTGTATAACTGGCGAAGGTCTGACATATTTGAATGAGAATCATCACAAGTTTTTACTGAAGTTAATGCCTCATATCAAGGTGTTTGCTAGATTTGCACCAAAACAGAAGGAGTTTGTGATAGTTACTTTGAAGTACCTTGGTTACGTGACACTCATGTGCGGCGACGGTACAAATGATGTAGGAGCTTTGAAACATGCTGATGTGAGTATTGTACAAGTATTTTATTATCTATTATATATATTAAAATCCACTTGCATCAATGAATTCCTTCTAAAATTAAAACCATTTATGGTTTCATTTCCTTAATAATAAGGATAATGATTTGATGATAGTACATTAAAACACTTATCTAAGTTTGCGAATACGAACCAACAGGTGGGCGTGGCAATTCTGGCGAACGCTCCCGAACGTCCCCGAGAGAAGCCGAAAGAGGAGCGCGCTATCGAAGAAGCACCACCTCGCCGTCCGAACCATCGCAATGACCCCCGCGCCGACGCCGCTGCTCGCCTCCGCAAGGCCATCAAAGAACTGGAAGATGATGACCAGCACCAGCTGGTGAGGTTGGGAGACGCTAGTGTGGCTGCACCCTTTACCAGTCGGCTTTCCAGTATATTTTGCAGTAAGTTGTTCTTTAGAACCATTTGTTTTTCGCAATGCATTTTTCTATTGGGCAGTTTCAGATTATTTTAATTTTGGCACTTCTACTGTTCTATGTGACTCGCTCGCATTGTACGAGATCGGTGTTTAACCTTTTCACCTCCAAACTTTTTATCATATGGCGTCCCCTCCCCCCACACCAGGCACATTTAATCGAAAAATAATACCTACAATAAATAGGGATGTTCTAGTATTCATTTTTCAAAGATTCAAATAATTTATTTGCATAAATCAGGTTTACATGGTTGGTACACAGATTAATAAAATAAGTTACACTGATTTATTACCCAAGCAGGTGTGCAAATTCATTGTTCATATTTCGCTATAATACTATGATTTATATAAAATACTATAATTTGTATAAAAGGTTGAATAGATAAACTTTCAAAAAAAAAGTATTTTAAGCTAATATGTTTAGAAATTTAATAAATAAGACATAGGTTTTTGTGTCTGATATATCCGACTCGAATTTTTTGTCGGATAAATACGACTTCGGCAGTGAAAAGGTTAACATGATACGCCAATAAATTTGATAGTCTGTATTCGCTCATATTTTCTGCGCAATCTCTGTCTCATACGTATCAACAGTCTATAGAATAACATTTAAAATTAAAAAATTCTGTTTTATTTTTTTATATTCAAGTGCTTTTAACATCGCACAATTAAATAACCGAATATTCTTATTGATTATACAGCTATTTTGATCTTATACACTCTGACTAATATATTAAAGCGAAAACAATATTTTGCCCGCATGGCATTTTCTTATTCTACATTTCCTCTCTACCTCTTTTTAGCATGATTATTTTTCTTAAAAATGAAAATGAAATGAAATGAAATAAAAATATATTTATTCAGGGAACAAAAACATGCTTAACAAATATTAATCTTCTGCCAAACTGCATAGCAGTTTGTTGGCAGATGTACTTCCGTTGTTTACAAACTGTTACTTATCACTACACTTACACTTATCACTAGTTTAATCAAATAAAGATTTAATACTATAACAAGATCTTTATCATACACCATCAATTACAATAGCAGCGTTTTACCTGTAATAAAACGCATATTAAAATACTTACCTCACCGGAAGCTTTATTATTGAGATAGCATATCCGTTTCCGTCGATTTCCTACCAGTTTTAGTACTTGTATTGACTTGCGCAGTGGCGACACCTGGCGGGACGCCCGCCATTTTAGTTTCCTAAAATGTGTCGGGTGACTTTTGAATCATCGGCTCAATAATTTCACCAGGCAGAGATAAAAATGAAAGCTTCCGGTGAGGTAAGTATTTTAATATGCGTTTTATTTCAGGTAAAACGCTGCTATTAAACTACTTGACCGTCACCGGAAGCTTTATTATTGAGAGACTGCTTGTTATCGCCTGGTGCCGCCACTATAAAGTAACGCCAATGTGATGAGATGTGTAATGATTGAAACACAATTTAATGTCTAAATTATTTATTGTTGTTATAATTAATTGTTACATGTAGAACATATATTACAACATGTATTAATTTTCTTTGTATTCAATCATACCAAAATGAATGATAGGAATTTAATTTAAAGGCTTAAACAGATGCGTGACATTTGAATCAAAATCTTTAGTTTGTAATACTTCTCGTCTATAGAACTTCTGGAACGTATTTACTGAACGCCAGTTTCCTCGAGACAAAATTTCTTCAAGAGGATGATTCAACGACCAACTTTTGGATGCCACAGCTGATCGAGTACTTCCAGCAGGGGCTTCGATACCAGCTTCCTTGAATAATGTTTTTATCCAATTCGCAATTACTGTACGAGAAGCGGGTTTAGGTACACCTCTAACGGTTACAAATAAATTAAACGTTTTTGCAGTAACACGCCTCTCATTTAATAATGTAATAGATCTTTCTATCCAGAAAATAGGATCTAGGTTACGTTCACAACTGTTAGGTAATAGTTTCCAACCAGTCTGTCTGTGATCCTTGTTGTCAGTTTTGGAACCAAAATGGGGCCAAAATATTATACTATCGTCTGATTTTATATAATGTTTGCAATCTACACGTAATAATGTAAGATCATGTATTCTTCTACCGGAACAAAGTAGAAGCAAAATGGCAGTATGGCGGGATGTTTGAAAAATGATATTTACATCTATAGTATAATTAGTTAAGTATGATGTTAACTTATTAACATCCCAAATAGGTGGCTTAGATAACTTTGGATTTTTCAAGGCAATCGATTTTAATATATGTTTTACAAGAACGTGCGAACTTAATAGACTTGATGTTTCAGCATTACACAGTGTAGAAACCACAGATTTATGTAAAAGAATGGTATTGTAAGATAATTTATTAATTAAATATAAGTCTGACAAAAACTGCGCTAATTGTGAGCCTTTGGGATTTTTGGTATCTATTTTCTTAGCTTTAGACCACGAGACCCAACGTTTCCAAGCCACCTCATAGGTTTTCAAGGTAGATTGTCGCCATGAGTTTCTGAGTAATGACTGTTGTTCTGTGTTCCATGTTCCTATCGCCTCAGACCACCCCCACATTTCCAGACCTCGAGGATTAGATTCTCCACCTGTGGTGGAGGTAATCCCGTCGAGGTGTCGACTAAGTGTTTTTGTAGATTTCTCAGGGTTAATGGCGCTGTGAGCGATCGGGCTTTGAGATCTGCGCGCCAAAATACTTTCTTCCACCGAGGAGCTACAATTAGAAATATACCCGTCGACTGATTCAGGTGTGTTAATACTTTCGGCATTAGAAAGGGTGGTGGGAATACCCACGCGAGCGGATAATTCCATGGAACACTGAACGCGTCGTGATATATGGCTTGGTGGTCTTTCAGGTCTCGAGAGACATAGTTGTAAACAACATGTGCTGTTTTGGAGGCAAACAGGTCTATTATTGGTGTGACCCACTTCGCAAACACTATCCCTACACAAGCTGGTTGTAAGTGCCATTCTGGCGGTCGGCGAAAACGTGACAGGTGATCGGCATGGTTGTTGTATTTTCCCGGGAGATAGTGTATGCTGAAATGTATCTGATGTTGATCCAGCAGATGTAGTATTTGATACGTGATTTGTACTAGGGGTAGAGATTTCGTGCCTCCTTCTTTCCGAAGATAAGTGACAGCTGTCCTGTTGTCGCATTGTATAAGGATGGAGCTGTTGCGAAGTATATGTATAACCTCATTTCATGTTATTTCAAATATTGTTAAGTAAAGGCAATCTGTGTGTACATTTTTTTTTTAATTTTTAATTTTTATATTTTTATAGTATAAATAGTTTTGTTATTAGTATATAAATATTTTTTTTGTCTGTTCTGAAACCCTTATATATACAGTAGTATACACACATTGTTTTTACTCCTTTATTTTCTGCTTGAAGTGTAAGATATTGCAACCTTATATACTATGGATTTATTTATAATAATTTAATTGCATTTCTATATTTAAGTTTATTTTCTCTTTAACCATATTTAGCTATAATGTTGTTTTGGTTGCTATAACTTACACATAGAATTATTGTCAAAAAACAAACAAATATTGTATGAATTATTTGAAAAGATGGTGTACATGAGTTTCTCACCAGCTCTTCTCATGATGCAATACCCATCGGAGCTGGTACTTGGATTGATTTTAATTCAATTTCTCTAAGTTGAATTAAAGTCAATCTAAGCTCCGGTGTCAAATCATTTTATTACAATAAGTATTATAATTTAGTTAGCTAAGTTTTATTTTAATTTTAATTTTTTGTGTTTAGATGTTTGTTTTGACGTGTTTAAGCGCCCCTTGGGGCCCATGGAAATAAATGATTTGATTTGATTTGATTTGATATATGAGCCTGCCTCTGGAGGGCATGCAATATTGCCAACAACTCCTTTTGATTGCAATGTAGTGTTCGTTCCTCTGGAGACCATGTGCCCGACAGGGCCATGTTGTCGAGTTGTGCACCCCAAGCCTGGTTTGATGCATCTGTCGTCAGAAAGTGCACCGGTGGGGGGTAGTGTAGCGGCGTCGATGTCTGACAATTTTGTATCCACCAGTTCAATTCGTTGCAAACATTCTGAGGCACTTGATATGCCTTCACTGATAGGAACGGCGGCAGCGAACCCATGAATATCAGTAGTTGCCGATGGTTTAGTCGACCTCGAGGTACCACAAAACTTGCAAAATTTAACAGTCCTATTATTTGTTGTAACTCCTTTAAAGTTATTTCCTTTCATTCGGAAACATCCTTTACCTTTTTGATTATTACAGATGCTTTTTCTTTCGGTAGGGATTTCATATTGTCCCAAGTGTTCCACCGTATTCCTAAATAATTTATGTTTTTCTGAGGCAGAAGAACACATTTGTCGAAATTTATCTGCCACCCTAAATTCTGTAGTATTTCTACTGTGAGTTTGACATGGTCTCGAAGGACGATTGGGTTTTGGTGTACTATTAGATAATCGTCGAGGTAGACCACAATTCTTACATTCCATCGATCTCGTAAAATTTGTGCTACCCAATTTGTCAATATAGAGAAAGTTTTGGGTGCTGTGCTTAGTCCGAATGGCAGGCAGGTCATTTCTAGCAGTTGTTGTTGGTAAATTAGACGTAGAAATCGTCTGTGTGACTTTGCTATTTTCAAATGAAAATATGCTTGTGAGAGGTCCACTTTGCATAACCAGTCCCGAGGTTGCAGGAAGCTTGGTATGCGATACATGTTTATTAAATGAAACGGTTCGGTTTTGATATAACTCTTTAAAGTTTTGAGATTGAATATCGGACGCACAGAGCCGTCTGCCTTGGGTACCAGAAACAAAGGGGAAATGAAACTGGGTGAAGGTTGTACCACTTCCAAAACACCCTGCAATTTCATTTTGTCTACAATTGCAGACATATCGTTTGACACTGGGGTTTGAAATGGACTTTTGATTAAGTTTGGCAAGACTAGAGGAGGTTTTTGAATGAAAGGTATGTAATATCCTTGAATCAGTTTCATTATTATATCTGGAGCTCCCATTTCTTTCCATCGGGACTGATAGTGTGCCAACTGACCTGCCTGAAAAGGACACGAGTCATTGCTTGTGTCTTTTATCTTGTTGGTGACCCTCTGCTACTTCCACGGTTGGGCCGCGAGCCTCGGTTGTGAAATGATTGTCTATTATTGTAATCACTAGCAGCATAAGAGTAATGACCACCCCGCGAGGGTGGGTTATTATAGGTATGCATGTACGCAGGTTGACCTGGTTCATGACAGTTATAGAGAGTTCCACGCGATGGAACTACTGTTTTTTGTCCGCCTTGCCCCCGCGAGGGGCGGCGATTAGATGCTCTGATCTTTACTTCAGAAACATTCTCGGTCTTCGTAGGCCAAAAGGCCTTGCGTACACCACCTGCCTTTTCTAAAGTAGTTGTGAAAGCGACAGGATCAAAAATATAACTAGATGATGGTGGTATTTTGTTCAGTGCAGATTTAACTAATGGCTCTCGAACTTTGCTAGTGATGGCTTCTCGGCGCATCTCTATACTTTCAGCTCTATGGCCGCAAACCATTTGTAACAAATCGGTAGATATTTTGTTATAATCACCCTTTTGAAATAGCTCAATCACCTTTTCACATAAATTATCAAAATTTACATTTGTATTTTTAGCCCAGCAAAGAAGATTACGAACACTATCTTGTAAAGATTCGTTTTGTTTCAGAATGCAATATGTCAAAGCCGCATATGATTTATCGGCATTTGCAAGATGACGTAATGTATCATGCATTTTTATTTCGTCATTCGTTTCTAATTCTACAAAGCCTGGTGAATGGTTGTAGATTTTTTGGGTATCGGCATATCGCACGTCAGACCAAGCTGAAGTACCCAAACGCTGAACGTCCAACAACATTTTTAAAAAAGGCTCAGAAGTTTTTGGGACCACGGGTTCCTTTAATTTAGTTTCAATATTGAAAGTAAATTCTGAGATCTCTTCTAAATTTGATCATCTATAGAATGCTCACCAATAGCGTCATGGTTGGCATATAGTGCCCCACTGACCGCTGAACAAAGCGACACATCATCCTGGTAATTCACATCATGATTTATAATAATATGTTTACGAAGTTCTCCTACCTCTTTAAATAATTTATCCATCATCCGGTTGGAATAGCGAGCGCGTTTCCCTTTTTTGCGGCGAGAACGACGTGATCGCTTGCCACGTTTCTTTGAACATGAAGAGCTTGAACCAGAAGAGTTGCTACTTGAACTACTGCTGCTAGAGCTGCTTCTGCTCCTTTTTGATGGTCTACTCGGCCCGGCCACAGCTTGGGGCTCAATATTCGAAATATTTTCATCACTCATAACTGAAAAATTTATCTTATTAAAATCCAACAAAATAAACCAACAATTATTTCCGATGAAAAATTATTTAACGTTATGGAAACAACACAGTACTATAATTACTGGTAAATTGTATTTTGTAGTGATCCGAACGGAAAAATCCGTTAAAATATTAATCACGTCACACTAAATACAAATACAAATATGAATAAGGAGGGTAAGTAATAGCACTTACGGTTTACTCCCCAAACATTTATTTACTTGGATCAGTTCAGAAATGTTTCAAAGATAAAATATTTTCCACTTACTTGTAAGGATAAATTTGAACTGAAATTATGAATTATAAATTAAATTCATACAACGGTTTTTCACGAGTGTAGCTTCAAGTAAAAACGATGTTACTTCGACGGAATACGAAACGCCAATGATTCAAAAGTCACCCGACACATTTTAGGAAACTAAAATAGCGGGCGTCCCGCCAGGTGTCGCCACTGCGCAAGTCAATACAAGTACTAAAACTGGTAGGAAATCGACGGAAACGGATATGCTATCTCAATAATAAAGCTTCCGGTGACGGTCAAGTAGTTTAATATTGGCCAATAGGAATTTCTTTACCTTATTTTTATACATTCGTTTTGTGCAATCTGTGTTATTTAATGCTACTGGAAATTTGTTTAACAATTTAGGCACTAAGCATTTTCTCTGTCTTTCACCATAATAGTTGTTACAAGTGGGAATTTCATAAACATCTTTTACCCTTACCTTTTACCTTTATGATTATTATTAGGCAGAATATTACTAACAGACAGAGCAACGTTATTAACATGTTGTTTCTAGTACTGTCTCCTGGTCCTTTCAATTTACTGATCTATCAGAGACGCGTCCATATCGCAATTCATAGAATTATTTAAATTTTTTGTTCATTATTATAGTTCTTTATACGTTCTGGGTATTTCTGATTCTCATGCACTGTATGTTTGATAGCTAATGTCAGCGGTATTTGGTTAGGAAGACATTAGATAATTGCTTTTGTGAGTAATATCAATTAGTTTGGTATCATTGCTTGGTTTAGATACAACAAAATAATGGTGAAAATTAACATAAGTGACTCGTGGATTTGTCCAAACATGAACAAAATTTCTACAAAAGAACCTTTGCCTACTGTAACATTATTGTGTGCAAAACAGTTCAATTTCAATCTCCATCCACCACACACCATCCACGTAAACGTACACGTACATTCAAGCTGACGGCTCTAAAAATCGCGCGTCTCGATACGCAGAACAAAAGTTTGTGGGGAGATGCAAAACATTAAAAATAAAATTAAAAAAGCAATATTTTAAGTAAAGATGACCTTATCCTATTTTGACAGTTAAATTGTGTGGAGACTGGTGCCTAAGCTAGGTGCTGTCTAAAACATGAAACCGCCAAACTCGTTTTACACACTCATTTTGTTTTTCTTGGATGTATATGTGTTGGCTTGTGCTCACAACCAACTTATACTCCTGGTTTTGCAAGCATATCAAAAATTCTATCTTCTTACTTACCTTAAGTATCAAAATCGCATATCAACAACATTTTGTCTCCAGTTTGCCACATAATCAAGCAAGGTCGCTGCACCCTGGTGACTACGCTCCAAATGTTCAAGATCTTGGCTCTCAACGCGCTCATTCTGGCGTACTCCCAGTCCGTGCTGTATCTCGATGGAATCAAGTTCAGTGACACACAGGCGACACTGCAGAGCTTATTGCTGGCGTCGTGTTTCTTGTTCATATCCCGATCTAAGGTGAGTTCTAACAAATGTTTAAGGCCTTAGCTCTCATCGCCCACGTTCTGGCGTACTTTCTATCCAACTTCTACGGGCCAGTAACCAGTTCCCACGGGAAGAACTGATAGTTCTTCTCGTTGCGCACTTGTGGGTGGCACTTGTTATATATTTTTGTTTCGTTTTTTTGGGTAGTTCACACACATACATTTCACACACACAATGCACTCCAAGACAAAGATTTGTCACGTGTGGGGATCGAATCCACAACACCAAACACCAGTTAAAAGCGGCTCACTACGCCAACCGTGCACTCATTTTATTTCAAATTGCAATGTAAAAAATATCATTCAAAAGTTTGAAGTCAGTCACAACGCTACCAAATTCTTTTGATGTACGAGAAAATTATTGCTATAATTGAATTCCTTAAAATTGTTTTTTTGCAGCCCCTGAAACAGCTATCGAAACAGCGCCCCCTACCGAACATTTTCAACTTGTACACGATAATGACGGTGCTTTCACAGTTTGCGGTGCACTTCTTATGTCTTATATACTTGGTTAATGAAGCTACCTCACGCTCGCCCGGACGGTAAGATCGTATCATTATTAAATTTTATAGTCAAAACCGTGGCCAAAACAGGAAATAGTACTGCAATGTTCTGGCGCCACTAGCGCATAGCGTAAATAGTTAATATATTTGGCAAGCCGTTCAAAGCGTGATGAAAATTGTTATGAAAAATTACCATGGTCTAAAGGGCCTAGATGGATCCCACAAAAGACTTAGTGATGGTGGGGATAGGGGTGTGGTGGTTACAACAAGCAAGTTTGCTTTTATTGAGGGCAGCACTGCGGCATCGGTTCATGGTAGATATTTCACAAATACGCACGAAGCGTTTCACTTTAACAATCCTCATGCAAACCGCCAAAGAATGGAACGACCTGCCCGAGTCTATTTTTCCGGATGAGTACAATATGGGTGTCTTTAAAGCAAGAGTAGATAGGTATCATATTGTTATGGCGCTTACGGTTTGTTTAGATTATGTGCTAGTGGCGCCCTCTACGTCGTGTTTTGCCCAATGTCGAGCTCCTAAATCGATGTTGATTGAGTTCCAATAGGACCCCATTGACACGCCATAGAATTTAAATTTTATTGATAATCAATCTGTCTTATTATTAAATAATATTTTACTCATTCTGTTTCAGGGATAACAAGGTAAAATTAGACATGGACTTGGCAGAAGACGAAGAGCGTGAATTCCAGGCGGATCTCCTCAACAGTACTGTGTATATCATCTCAATGTCACTGCAGATATCCACCTTCGCTATTAATTATAGGGTAAGATTTTTTTTATACAATACAATCTAACAAGCTTTATGTAATATCTCAGTGGATAAAAAAGTATTTTTTTAATCAGTCAAAAGCAGTCTCTTGACTGATTCAAATGCTCAAGAGAGCTTTGAGCTTGAACATTTTAGGCGTTTTATTTTTTAGGGAACTAACATAACTTTTTCTGAAATATTTATTAGGAAAGCTCGTCTCTTTGCCACGTGATAAACATATAGAAGGATAAAGGATAGGGACCAACCTAGTCTGTGTTGATTATACCTCTCCACTGCACTGTTGTTGTGGGTTCGATCCCCACATGGGACAAATGTTTGAGTGATTCGCAAAGATTTGTTCTGAGACTGGGTGCGCTTGTGTGAGTCAATGTGTGTATCTGGCCTCGTCATTGGGACCATTGGATAGTGTAATTGCTTCTGGCGTTCTTTCTAATGTAAAAAATCCAAATTCTTATTATTATTTATACCTATTTCAAATCATCCAGACGTCCCGTGATAGTCCAATCATTTAGTTCCTTTTTAAATTTTATTAATATTGTTTCAGGGTGAGCCATTCATGGAAGGACTAAAAGACAACAAGCCTCTACTATACAGTATAGTGATATCTGGTGGAGCGGTGCTGGCGCTCGCTGCTGGCATCTTCCCGGACCTGTCTAACATGTTCGAGATTGTCTACTTCCCACCTGACGTAAGTTACTTAATAATATAAATAATAGCAGCCCTGTATCAAATATATGTCCCACTGCTGGGCTCCGGACTCTTCTCATGATGAGAAGGGTTAGGCCATAGTCCACCACGCTGGCCAAGTGTGAGTTGGTAGACTTTACACACCCTTAAGCAGTTTTAAGGCACTCTGAGGCATGTAGGTTTTCTAACGATGTTTTCCTTCATTGTTAGCAAGCGATATTTTATATGATAAATACACACATATCTTCGGTATAGAGGTGTGTGCCGTGGGTTCGAACCCGGCACCTTTGACTTCGCAGTCCTACAGTCTCCCACTCGGCTATCGCTGCCTTTTCGTGACGTAAGTTACTTGTTATACAAAATATGGTAGACAAAATATGAGAAAAGCCTTTGTTTATTCGTTATGAAATTGTTAACAATTGTCAGAAGGGCTGTCAAATTAAGTGATTCCTCATAAATGGCTGGCTTTCTCTTGAATTATTTCTTATCTAAGGAACTTAAAAGTGTTATAAATAGACAAAGCTGTACAACATAAAATATTAGAAATGACCCTATGGACTATGAGTTTGGCCGAGTAGTCGGTGCTCGAATAGCTGACTAGTTGGCAAGGCGGATCATTAGATTCGGCTTAATTAAAATGCATTTTAAACCATTATATTAACCGACTAGTATTGAGTATTTGGGCTTGTTCCTCTTGCCTTTTCATGTCACCCTATTCTCTCTCTGATACTATATAATAAAGTTTAATATAGTCTATGATTTGGTGATTTTAACAACACTCATTAACCACAAACTTTAAGCGCCCTCTAGCGGTAAAATTTCACTAGTCAAAACTGACTGTATATCTTATTCTAGTTGATTATTTTCATAGCATTTAGGTATGCTTAGGTAAAGCAAAGCTTAAAGGTTGGTAATGCGACTGCCCGGTGTGCAGAAGGTCGCAGGTTCAAATCCTGCCAGTCCCATATCTTTTTCAACTGTTTCTTAGTATAATTTGTATATATTTTGTTTCAGTACCGGCTTATACTAGTACAAGTGTTGATAGCTGACATGATGTTCGCGTACCTGGTGGATCGACTATGCCTGTGGCTGTTCGGCGAGAGTTCAAAGAGCAGGTTTTCGTAACCAACATCGTTTTCATAGGATAACATGATTAATAAGTCTCATGATGAGGTATTAAGGTATATTATACTAATACACTACAAGAGTATATTTAGCAGATTTTGTTTTTACCAAATATAACCTGACTGAATATAAAAGTAAACACTTGAAAATAGAACACAGTTGTCCGTTTCATAATGTGTGTGTGTGCTGTATGTTAATCCTTCCAATAAGGTTTATCTGTTTAGTCCTCTCTGTCGAGGATGTCTTGACGCCGAAGAAACGGTCTCCCACGTAGTCCTGGAATGTAGGGCCGTTGCTTCTCAACGGGAACAAATCCTCGGCACAGTGAGGTCACTCCGCGAAGCCTGTAAAGTCCCCAGGAAACTTCTGAGCTTCTGGGCGGAGTTAGGCTGGCTATGTTAGCCAGGACTCAACGCACAATGGACCAAATGAGAGTCTAAGTGCGGAAAAATGAGTCCACTTTCCATTCCATTCCATTCAAGGTTTATCTGACGCTTGCTGAAACTGT
This sequence comes from Hypena proboscidalis, assembly GCA_905147285.1. NCBI lineage: Eukaryota > Metazoa > Arthropoda > Insecta > Lepidoptera > Erebidae > Hypena > Hypena proboscidalis. The sequence continues at coordinate 17,095,864 of LR990130.1, read as the reverse complement.
GTCTATATGTATTGGAATCAGTATTGTCAACCATTTTTTGATGTCATGTTTAATGGACTCACCCCCTTATTGTATTATACACCACTGCCATACCCTTCTGGGTATTATAGGCGTTATGTCATGTATGTTATGTTTAATGGATTAGTTTAAACATAGGTAAACTAAACATGTTTGTGTGTAAAAAGAAAATGAATGTGTTTTTCAATATCCAAAAGCATTTAACTTGATTTTGGTAATGATCTATAGTTTTTGTCTCACCAGGTGGCGCCAGTGTAGAGAAAGATCTGTCAAAGTTTTTTGATAGACATTGATTTATACCAACCAATGAGTTAACGTTTTTATAGAGGCACAGTTGTAAGACAAACATTTTGCCACAAAATAAGTAGTAATAAGTAGGGATTTTTTGTTTCAAATTGAAGTGGGAACAATAATACGTTCATTTCTTTTAAGCTTCGGTTTCCTAGGAAAGTGGTGTGGAATGAAGCGGCCGTAAAGATAACGGTTGAATGACGTCACTAGAACGTTGCCCATGTAAAATAAATGTAGTGGTTTCCTAAAGAGCGGTGATCGACATAACGTATTACGTACTAATCGTGTTACGGCCATAATATTACGGTCGCATTATTCCACACCGCTTTCCTAGAAAATCGAAGCTTTACACAACTGCATTCACTGTCGCTCGTAAAAAGTTGGTCTTCAGAACACCTTAAACTACTGTGTCTCTATAGACACTTAAAACTCAATAACCGCTTAGCCAACCCGCAAATTGTGACATTTGACATTTCGGAGACCACACGCTAGACGGCGAGCTCACGCGATAGCCTTTATTGTCTGTAATTTTTCTCTTCTCATAACTCGTAGCTTTGTTTAATTTCCTATCTCTTTAACGTATGGTAGGCTATGGATGTATATAATTATTTTATTAGTTTCGAGTAAACGGCTTGCTATTTTTTAAATGAACTCTTACCAGACTCCATTCAGTTCCATTATATATTATAATATGTTCCTTTTATGTCTAGTACATTCTTCTGTATATTATGTATACCTAATTATTTATTGTATGGTAGGTGTAGGTAATAAGTGAAACCACAGAAATCTTACTGCTTTTGTAAAAAAGACAAAATTTTAAATACATTTTACCACCATGTGTTACCAAGTATGTCGTGCAAAGAGCTGAATAGTTTTATGGTTTATTATGTGTGTGTATTTCATTGTTATTTGTGTTGCGATGAATATATAATGATTTTGATGATACAACCAATTTATTCTACTAGTGTATTAGTATAAAAATACCTCAACGACGTCATACTTAGGACGATTTATTTGTACCAACTGTTATAAGGTAATTGTGTTATATTATGTAAATATCTAAATTTAATACCGTTTGTGTCTCAATGTGAAGCGTCCAAGGGGCTGGTTGGGACCGACCGCTCAAACCTGCATTTAATATAGTAAATCGACGGGTGCAATGTTAAAAGAGTTATGTACAAAACAGATACTTTACAGAGCATATATATGTAATAGGTAATTTCATCTAATTATGTTTATTTTACAAGATATTGCTAGTTGCCTGCCTCTACATTGTTTTTTTGTTATCTGCCGCTTAGCCGTTTCAACGTGGTATATAACTAAATCTCAAAAAAAGATTTAATTTATTGTGTTTTATTAATATTTTATAAAATACTAAAACTGTTACATGTTTTAGCATTCTTGACTAGATATATATTTATAGTAAGTAGCAAAATAGTGTGAGATGAGTTTTGACTTACAAATATAAAAAATGGAAGACAATATAATATACAATATATAAATTAATAAACAAAGCACCGCTTAAGTTGTGGTTAAATTGTAGTTAACTATTTCGTCTTTGCACCCGTCGAAATGTGTCGCTGGTATTTATTAAATATAATTGTGTAGCTAAATGTATTTACTTGTTTTATTTAATTTATCACTACATTTAAAACTAAAATCCTTTGCCGCGTTTTTCTGTCCCGTTTGCGATAGTTTCAAACACTGTCGATTGGCTTATAATGCGGTTATCCTACAGGATTACGGATTATTTATATCCTTAGTTTTTAATTCAACGGACCTTCTATACCCAGCGAACCCTTGAACCCCAAAAGTATTTAGTTCAGCACATCCGACATTTTAAATAGCGCACATTGGGCTTTTAAAAATTGTTAACTCAGCGTTGTTAAAACAGCGTACCAAGTAATAATAACAACACAAGACCACTGTATCTCGTAATTTATTCACAATACATATTATTTATCAACCTATACTATTCGTATCGTCTATGTACAGAAAACATTCAGACGCGAAATGAGAAAGGTTGCGATAACGTCCGTAGAGAAATTCTGGCACTAGAGCTTATAGCATTAGTGCTTCCATCCGCCGAGGCCGCCGATGCCGTAGCCCAGGCCGTCAATTCCGAGACCGTGACCGCCGAGTCCTAATCCGAGACCGGCGTGTCCGACACCGACTCCACCATGTCCCCAACCGCCGAGACCGGCACCTCCCCAACCGCCGAGCCCAGCATTACCCCAACCGCCGAGACCGGCGTGTCCCCAACCGCCGAGACCGACCAAGCTGGAAGCAATTGGAGCAGCTGCGATTGGTGCTACCGCGATCGGTGCTACGGCCTTGGTGACAATAGGGGCAGCGACCAACGTGGCTGGGTGACCGGCCGGTCCGACGCGCTTGACGACAGCGTTGAAGCCTGAGACGGGGTCTGCGTGGTATTCCACCACTCTGAGGGTGCCGTCAGGTTCGCGGAGGGAGTAGGAGCCCTTGACGACGCCGCCGTCGCGGGTTTCGGACTGAGCCTTGTGGTCGCCGGTTGAGGGGTCGTTTACTGCGTAGTTGAAGCCGTAGCGGGGGATGGCCTAAGGGAAAATTAAAAAAAAAAGAGATCGAAACAGCTTTTCATAGTGAAGAAGGCAAGATTATTAAAGCAGCTCTTGGTTCTGCCATATAAACGATAGGCAGGCTGAAGTGTGCTTGGCATTTGTTGTTGTCTCATTACGGTTCAAAAGGAAATGTGCAGTGCCAAACTTATTTATGCCTTATGAATATTTCATAAGTGGAACGAAATTTTGAATGTCTGTCAATCAAATATCGACCATATTTATATGGACGTAAGGATGCACTAAATTTACGCTACTGACAGTTTTTCTTACAGGATCGCGCCACCGAGGTAATTCAATGATGAAATAAAATGATGACTTACAATACTTTCATGGGAGGTAACCGCAGCGATGGGGAGCCCTATCCCAAGACCCGAAGGTGCCGCCGCCGCTACTCCGAGCAAGCAAGCAATCTGAAATTAAAGCATAAGCAATCTCAAATTATCGCAATTAATCACTCGAATCAATTAGGGACCGATCATACTTGTAAATGAACTGTCGATTGAAGGTTTAATTATATCCAGTCATTAAGAAATCGGGTTGAAATTGTAGCATTTATATTCACGCGATTGTAATCGATTTACATTTGACGCGATTTTTATGCATGATTGGTTTTCATAGGCATAAAACGTAAATCCGTCAAATGAAAATACAATTAATTGGATGCCTGACAATGATTCTTACACCACATATTTAAATGTTATCCCGGTCAAAACATTGGCATATGGATCTACATAATCTTAATTTGAATAACAGCCAAAGCTAATAGTCGGATTCATTTTCATGCCCAAAATATTAAGTATCTAATAAAAACTGGAACGAGTTATGAACGTTAAATAAAAACATCACAAAAATACAAAAATCACGGCTTGACTATTATAAAATCAATGTTAATCCTATTCAGTCACATTTTTGACCGTCTCTAACCCACACACTGTTTTGATCTTCACTTTCAAAAGTTTTAGGCACGTAACAATCCGTACCAAAGTAAACATGAAAAGTTCACAAGTGCAGTCGTGGAGCAATACATCATGATTCTCGTTCACTATCCCATGAACACCCCATCACAAGAAATCGCTATCTCCCAAAATAATTATTTAAATCACCAAGAATTTCACAAGTAAATATCTGAAGACCTTACCGCAAATAAACTGAACATGGCGTTTGGTTCAGGAAACGAATGTACTGAGGACGTTATCCACACTGTGTTCACAGTCTTGTAATGGTCAGCTACCCCGCCGCACGTATTTATACTGCTCCTTGTTTGTCAATTCCTTACAAACTTACAGACCTTCGCTTCACGCTTATTGGTTATTCACTACGTTACGCACCTCTGACTGTATTTTCATAACGTGTCCTAAAACCACCGGTAATGAGTTAATTGTTTAGACTCTGAGTAAAATCAAGTAATTGTTTCATCAGGATCCTGGCCAGGAATTATGCAGGAACAATCATCTTTGTCGGACCATCGCTTACGACATAAACATCCTCGCGGACGGAAACTGGCGATAATTTACTTTGTATAAATTGGTGTCCTCAATTAAGTACCAATTAGTTTTAGTGATCCTGTATGTAGGCTCTTCTTACAATACCATGGATCCGTGTTGTAGAATCTAGTTGCAGTCACGAGATAAAGCGACGCACTACAAGAATACCGGCGAAGTGCGAGTCGGACTCGCGCACGTAGAGTTCCGTACCTATCATTAACTATGACAAACAAAAGACAAACGCAAACGGCACTCAGGCACCGCTTCACGGTAGATATGCCACTAATACGCACTAAGCGTTTTGCCTCTACATTTTTTATGCGAACTGCCAAAGAATGGAACGCCTTGCCCGAGTCTGTGGTTCCGCATACAACTTGGATCTCTTCAAAGCAAGGGTTAATAGGTATCTCATAGGTAAGCGTGCTCCACCGTAGACCGCATCATCACTTACCATCAGGTGAGATCGTGGTCAAACGCGTGCCTATTCACCATAAAAAAATAAAATGGAAAAAAAAACCTATATAGGTAGGTACCTAAGCGGCAAAAAACATGTATGTTGTATGAGGGGAACTTTGATTATATAATTCTGAAGGGGGGAATTATAACCCATATAAAACAAGTACCCGTTATTTCATACATACCTAATCGGGTTGAAACATTAATGTTTTTATTTTTTTTGAATTATTTATTGTCATATCATACCTATTTCGGCTATTTTGTCAAAATTGTTTTTATCATTAAATGATTTACCTACATACAAACTGTAAAATTTCAATTATAATTTCGACAAAATGGGCACGAACATAGATTCACTTTAGTGTTTAGATATGAATGTCAATAAAATAAATAAAAACTCATCAATATAATCAAAGATAAAAATTTAAATTTTACATTAAAATATACTATTGATTTACTGCCTTGATGGCCTAGTGGTTAGCGTATGCCTCTTACCACGAGGTCTGGAATTCGATTTCCGGGTCAGGCAATGTGTTATTTGTGAACTTTCTCCTAGGAAATTCACAATAGCAGCACGAAATTTAAATTGTGCTCGGTGTATAGCGACAGGCTCGCTCCCTATCCTGTGGGATATAAACATAATAGGTGAAGAGTGGGTGTTGTACACCTCTGCCACACCCTTCTGGGTAATATAGGCGTGATGTTATGTTACACTATTGAATGTCTCCTCTTAATTAAGAATTACTAAGTAAATTCTAGCTAGTACTTAGCAGTTCTTGTCTATTACACTAGTGGGAATGTGGGATAATATCCATCAATCACGATGTATGTTCTAATTCCCGTAGCCATAGTTAATGAAGACGTTGTTGAATGCTGTTTGTAGAACATAATGCAATATCTATTAACCGATGAGTGCTCGCGACTGATTGGATGGATGTAAATACACCATTACTAGATGCAGACCGCGGGTTCGTGCAGGGATTTAGGACACATCACATTAGGGTAGTGCATCTGTAAGCTCCTTAATCTTTACAACTTATACCTGTATTAGCTGTAAGATTAATGAGTTTATAGATCCGACGTAGCATATAAAAAATATCGTTTGCCGAAATAATTTAATGATCTCTATGTTTTCTTCGTAATTTAATTTTTATTCAAAGATAATGAACACTAACCACGTCTAGAGTTAATGTTTTCAATATCCCTATATCTTATCCTATAGATATCCTATACATGTTAGATTAACCTTATTTTTCTTTTTTATTCTTTGTGGCACAAAAAATAGTAACATGTAATTATTACTATTATTATTTTTTATTTTATTTTTTTACTCATTCACTGGGCGCATCAGAATATCAGCGCTGCGGTGCTTTTAGCGCTTTAGTATTGTGCTGAGATGCGTAACATTTCTGGCATTATGAATGGTATTTTAAATTATTCAGTTTTAGACGCTTTATAATGTATTCTGTTTTTATAATGCCAGAATAAATAATTTTTCTTTCTTTCTTTCTTATTAGCAGGATAATCACATAACACACATAAATGAAAGTGAGTGTGTTCTTTTGTATCGTACTTGTGTACACGTAATTTGTGTCTCTTTTAAAATCGGTCAGGTTTATGGGTTGGATAAGATCTATCAAATTAAATCATTTATTTCCATGGCCCCCAAAGGGCGCTTGAACACGTTAAAACAAATATCAAAATACAAAAAATATAAAATTAAAATAAAACTTAGCTACTGAACTAAATTATAATACCTATTGTATTATAATGACTTGACACCGGCGCTTAGATTAACTTTAATTCAACCGAGAGATATGAATTAAAATCAATCCAAGTACCAGCTCCGATGGGTATTGCATCTTGAGAAGAGCTGGTGAGAAACTCATGTGCACCATCTTTTCAAATAATTCATACAATATATATTATGTTTGTTTTTGACAATAATTAATTCTATGTGTAAGTTATAGCAACCAAAACAACATTATGGCTAAAGATGGTTATGGAGAGAGTTATCCGGAACCATAGACCTGAATTTTGGACGATTTTAGTAAAAGTAGGATCTGCTTTGCCCACCGTTATGTTATCGACATCGTACTAACACTTAACAAAATAGTCAGGACACGGATTTTTTTTTGATTGCTGACAACATTGTCTAATAACATTTTATCTAAACAAAGCTCCAAAATTGGTTCACGATCTAAGAATACAAATACGAACGGCACAGTGTCGCCCCTGTTTTCTGCTACTCTTTTTAAAAATATTATTGTTCAATTTTTTTTAAACGACGCCCGCACTAGGAATAACTCTAGTGTCGCAGGGGTGTTCTCAAACATACATTTCACATACACAGAGCACACCCAGAGTCAGAACAAATCTTTGCAAATCACACAAAGATTTGTCCCATGTGGGCATCGAACCCACAACACCAGCGCAGTTGAAAGCGGCGAGGCGATCGCTTTAACCACCACGCCAACCGTGCTTAAAAACATAATTATTTATCCATTAATTATGTTTTTTAAGTAGTTAAGATCTAAGGGTCGCCTTGTTCCGGCGATTTCAAGATAGACAGGTCTCCGTGAAACAGAAAATATAATTGATCCATCTACTGGTATTGGAAGCCAGCTTCGTAACAGAAGGCAATGATAGGTTGACGCATTGATTGACAGCTCTTAGCTTCGTACTGTTCGTAATTGCATGTCCCACGCAAGGTACGGCATGTGAGGTACAAACTCATCGTTTGAAGACATGGTAATTGAAACTGCTTTCTAGTTCTAGTTTCATCTGTCACAATTTTTTATTGCACTCTAAAATCGCAAACTTTTTTTATCTATGAATAGGTTACATACATAATACAGGGGCATAGGTAATGTATGTCATGACAAAGCCGATTACGAGTGATTCAGTAGACATGACATGATACTGAGACCTTAGGTGCAAAAATAAAATTCGGCAATTTAAACACGTCGGCAAAAAAAAAAAAATTCCAAAAAAAATTAGAAAAAAACTAGAAGCGTATACTGAATCACTGCTATACGATTTTGTCACGATATTTTTACACCCTGTATAAACGTATGTATGTATCTTGTAGAAACGCTAAACTTTCTTAATTCTTATAAAAAAAATAGACCTCTAACATATACATAAATATAAAACAGTAAATATTTTTACAGCCGGTAAATTACCAGCATAATAGCCAGTCAAAAGTTAATATAAAGCAAAAGCAAGCCTATTGCAGAAATATGATCGTGTTACTACGTGCGTTTGCCTGAAAATATTCATGAATTCAGGCGTAGTCGTATTTCTCAATGTGTTATACTTTCATCAGCTGTTATAATTAATTCCATACATATGTATAGTGTTTAACCACTGGTAAAACAGATTTGCACAATGTCATTGCGCTTTAGTAATGTAACATAGTAGTGTAAAAAACTAAAAACCAGCCAAGTGCGTCTCGGAATACGCATATTAAGGGTATCAGGGTTCCGGTGCTTCCTTATTTTTACTGACTTTAAAAAAAGGAGAATATTCTCAATTCGAATGTGTTTTTTCTTTTTTTTTCATTTCTATTTCCCGATTACTCAAAAACGCCTGGATCGAGTTGGAGAAATTATTTTTTATCTAAAAGAGTAGGTATACTTGTCATGTGATCGTGACGTGATCATGATGTGATGGCGTTGTGTGTGAGTTGTGGAATATTTATTATTTATAAAGGTCTACCTAAAATCAAGTGAAAACGTGTCTTTAGCGTGTGCTCGTTTTCAACTAATTAGGTCTGTACTGAATCTCAAATTGTACTATATATTTTACTACTCGCCTGGTCCTTAGTAATATTGTGCCAAAGTCTAGCTTAGTTACATAAAAGCGGTGAAGAGTGAGCTGTAAAATGGTTTAGTGGTTAGCGTATTCGCCTCTCACTACGAGGTCTCCGGTTCGATTCCCGGGTCGAATTCACAATAGCAGCACGGAGTTGGAATTGCGCCAGGTAAATGGCGATAGGCTCACCCTCTATCCCATGGGACTTAAACATGACAGGTGAAATGTGGGTGTTGAACACTTCTGCCACGCCCTTCTGAGTAATATAGGCGTGATGTTATATTATGTTATGTTACTACATCTTATTTTTGATATGTGACCCAATGATATACTTACTTGACTATTACAGTATTAATAAATATTAAATAATAAATAAATATTTCACACCTCACACACAACGCCATCTAGTCCCAAACTAAGCGGAGCTTGTAATATGGGTACTAGAATAACTGATACTAATACATATATATATACTTCTCTTTTGTAAATACATACTTATTATACATAGAAACACCCAGACCAAGAACAAAGCCCCATGTTCAGCACACAAAGATTTGTATTAAGTGGGAATCGTACCCACGATCTCGGCGTCGCAGGCAGGTACACTACCCACTCCGCCATCCGGTCGTTAGACGATGTGTAAGTGAAACGAAGAAGTATTTAAGCCTAAGATGTTGCCTAAGAGCAACAGCAAAGGTCAGCTTAAGCAGTTAAGCTTATGGTCGGACCTTTATATCATCACACCGAAAACGGAAAAAAATGCAATAGCAGAGTGGGAGACCATAAAACTACAAAGTCAAAGGTCTCGGGTTCGAACCCACGGCACACCCCTCTGTCAATAAATCGTTAAGATTCGTCTTTTCGAAGATATATCTATATATATAAAAATGAAACCCGTTTTCCGTTGTCACGACATAGCATGAAAACGGCTTGACCGATTTGGCTGATTTTTTTTTGTAGTTTTCTAATACTCTGTACAAGGTTCTCCAGTTTTAATAGGTACGCATACATAAGATAGGTCAGCTATACAAAATAAAGTAGTGCATCAAATTTACGCTAAAGGCGGTACGAAGTTCGCCGGGTCAGTTAGTTTATCATATAAATTGTCGCTCGCTAACGGTAAAGGAAAACATCGTGAGGAAACCTGCATGCCTGAGAGTGCTTAAAAAGTTCTCGAGGGTGTGTGAAGTCTACCAATCCGCACTTGGCCAGCGTGGTGGACTATGGCCTATCCTTCTCATCATGAGAAGAGGCCCGAGCCCAGCAGTGGGACATGTATTAGATACAGGGCTGCTATTATTATTATTACTGAAAATACACCGGCATATTTATAGCTACCAGTGAAAGTAAGTGCGCCACTAAAACTGTTCCATCTTTCTTTATATGGTTCAGAACATAAAAACACAGTCGTGACTTAACATAGCGTTTAGAAATTTAGGGTACTGGCTAGAGGCGACCGTAGCTTAGCGGTTAAAGCGTCTGCAGTATGCAGAGGTCGCAGGTTTAAAACCAGCCGGTCCCATAATTTTTCAACTGTTTTAGTATAATTGCTAAGCATAGCTATAGTGGCCCTGTATCTAATACATGCCCCACTGCTGGGCTCGGGCCTCTTCTTATGATGAGGGTAAGGCCATATTTTACCACGCTGGCCAAGTGCGGACTGGTAGACTTCACACGACCTCAAGTACTTTTTAGGCACTGTCAGGCATGCAGGTTTCCTCACGATGTTTTTCCTTCACCGTTAGCGAGCGATAATATATATTATAAATACACACATATCTTCGAAAAGACGAATCTTAACGATTTATTGACAGAGGTGTGTGCCGTGTGTTCGAACCCGAGACCTTTGACTTCGCAGTCCTAAGGTCTCCCACTCGGCTATCGCTGCTGCAAGCATAGCTAAACGCTATAATAAATTCAATAAAAGCACAAGTAGAAAATTTCAGTGAGCTAATTATAGCCTTCATAACTTTGTGTTTTATTTCTTTCGAGATACTTATTCCGGAATTGAAGTTACTAGCCATAGGTAAAGCTACCGCAGCAACGTATCTAGCTTGTTGCAACTAATTCGGGTTCACTCCACCGCCTCATTACCTCTTTCCACTGAAACACTCTTTCCACTCAGACTTACACAAATTCACATTTGCAATCAGAGCCCGGAGAAAAGTTCCTCCCCTCACCACCCCGCACCTCTGCCTCACCCCGTCTCACCCCAGCGCCGCCTTTAATTAACAGAAAGTGGTTCATTAGAGCTTATTCATTAAAGCAAGGAGTAATTAGCGAACTCTAATGAATGCTGTAATAATGTAAGAGCGGCCGCGTCGGACTGCGGCCCGACTTCTAGATTAATCTAGAAACTGCGAATAATTCAGAAATGGCGTTAATTTATTATGGAGCTGATTGCGGGCATTAACGGATACAATTCTGTGACTTGGCTTTGTACGCAAACAAGGATAATATATTAGGTTATGGAGATTCATGGGATGGTCGTGTTAATATAAAGTTTTGACAAACGATTGACATGTTTACTTCTTCTTCTTCGTCGTGTCGATAGCACAGTCATTTTTTTTTGACTTGCCATCGTGGTGAAAGGATTAGCCAATTCGTTCTGGAGAACTCGCGAATTGCCCAGGGTGCGCCGGACGTAGGTAATCGTTGTGTACGTCACTCGGGGAGGCTCCTTTCATGTACCCCCACATGTTTACTGAAGAAAAGTGATAAAAAATTGGATTTGAACTGGATTAAAGAAAAAAGTAGTCATGGATTGGTGTACTTATAACCCAATGCGTAAATTGTCTGACTCGCGATCATCGGTTGCACGTTCGATTCTCACCCGCTGCACTTTTAGTAAACATTTTTACTCTTTTTTATTTTACAGATTTAAATTTGTGAAATAAATTAAAGTAAAAATATTTCAATTATTACTTAACAGATGAGAATAATAAAATAAAAACCTTCCCTAATTATTTTCAACAATAAACATCAAGTTTATAGTTAGGAATAAAGAGTAAAAAAAATATTATAATTAAAAAGTTAAGTACTTAATTGTAATTAAGTAAGTAATCTTTATTTGAATGAATATGGTACATAATAGGTGACTTAATATTCTGCCAATCATGGCGTGCAAGTAGTAGGTATATAACATTTAAATAATTATGATCAGCTGCTTATCTAAATGTCAGCCTCTTCCACATGCAGTTCAATTAATTCTATTCCTGAATTACAAGTCAATTATTAATATCAATGTTAACAATTAAAATTATATAATCATAATGTCAATGTCATAATTCAAGATTGGATAATCTTAATATATTCGACATAATGGTTATAATGTCATTGAAATAATCAGTTATTCCATTATAATTACATTTGCCACAATAGGCATCGGATCGATTAAATGTGCTTTAATTAAAATCTTTACTTTTGCTAAATGTAGTCATAATTCTCTATTCTAATAAATATAAATATCTCACAACTTACACACAACGTTATCTAATCCCAAACTAAGCAGAACTTGTACTTTGGGTACTTATTATACATAGAAACACCTAGACTATGACAAACTCCCATGTTCATGCAAACAAAGATTTGTCTTAAGCGGGAATCGAACCCGCGACCTCTGCGTCGCAGGCAGGTACCCTACCCACTCCGCCATCCGGTCGTCAAATATGAACCTTTACTTTTGCTTAATGTAGTCATGAGATTATTCTCTATTCTATTATGTAATACCTACTTGTTTTTATATAACCAAACTTAAATCAACATCACGCTAATATTATTATTACCCAGGGTAACCCTCATTTCACTAGTTATTTTTGCGATATGGTAGGCCGTGAGCCTATCATCTACTGGGCATAATTCCAGACTCAAATCGATATTGAGTTGAGATATTGAGTGCACGGTTGGCGTAATGGTTAAAGCGGTCGTCTCGCCGTTTTTAACTGCGCTGGTGTTGTGGGCTCGATCCCGAAAGAGAGTAACCTTTTGCATGTATGCTTTACTTCATAGTACCTATACACAGAATAAATAAAAACGATAGAAGATTAAAAAAGGTATTATTATTTAAAATTTCCAATATTAACAATATCTCAGAAGTTAAGTTAAATGGTAGGCTCATCATCAACAGGTAATTGGTAATTCGACGTATTCCGTGCAGGATGTTATAATGGGGCCCAAATGCAAATAATCTGAGCCCCTAAATGGTCTGCCGAAATTCAGTAGTTATGATATATTTAAATTTTTATATTTTTGCTGAAATATCCTAGATTCAGATACATTGAAAATGTATTCCAAAGAAATGTGAACTCCATGGAAACAGAATCAGGTAGAAAGTTCCACTTTTAGGCAATTCAGTAGAAATTTGAAGTTTAAAGCTTTATGCATATAAATGGAATCTCTACCAAGTAACAAAAAAAAGACAGATAGAGATAGAGATAGAGAAAACTTTATTTGCAAATCAAATTTGTAACGGGAAACGGGACACATCTTTGTGTGAGCCGCTAAAATTGTTCTAACTCTGGGTGTGCTTTGTGTGTGTGATATGTATGTTTGTGAACACCCCCGCGACACAGGAGTTTTTCCTAATTAGCATTAGGAAAAACTCCTGTGTCGTAATAAAAATATAACCGTGGCAGTAGACATTTTCACAGATGATGCATAACTGTTGCCGGTATAACAACAATTACTAAGAACCGAATAAAATAAATATACAGGTTGTCCCAGCTAAGGTCGTCAAGCCGAAATGGGGTGATACAGTAAGTAATGACAGTCATCAGAAAAATATAAAAAAAAACAAATAAAAATAATATAATATCTAGTATAATATAATGTATAAGGAGGACTCTCATACAACAGTTTTTTTTGCCGTTGTATAAATAATGGTACGGACGTACGCGAATCCGACTCGCACTTAGACAGTTTTTTTAATGTGAAGTTTCATATAAAAAAAAAAAAACAAAAAAGATATCAATATCGATCAAATCTCAAATGACACTTTATCCCGACCTGAGGATCTAGCTCGAGGACTCGTGATCAGCATAGCACACCCTAACCAATAGACTAACGAGAAAATCATCTTTCCTCTGAAGCAAATTTCTCTACTATTTACAGAGAAAACTACCGACAAGTATCTTATATATATAAAATTCTCGTGTCACAATGTTAGTTACCTTATTCCTCCGAAACGGCTTTTCTGATTTTTACCAAATTTTATATGCATATTTAGTAAGTCTGAGAATCGGCTACTATATATTTTTTATACCCCTAAGTGATAAGAGTTGTTCACCCTAACATTTTTTTTTAAATTTTTGAACAGAGTTTTTGTTCTTATTTTTCTATAATGTGGCATTAAAAAATACATACAACCCTTAATTTTTACCCTTTTATCACCAACCCCCATTTTGTAATAGCCATTTTAGTAATTTTATCATTTTTCATCCCGCTCGATAACTGATCAATTATTGTCTGGGGTGCTTGAAAGGAGCCTCCCTGAGTGACGTACACAACGATTCCCTACGTCCGGCGCACCCTGGGCAGTTCGCGAGTTCTCCAAAGCGAATTGGCTAATCCTTTCACCACGATGGAAAGTCAAAATAAAATTTGACTCAGCCATCGACACAACGAAGAAGAAGAATTATTGTCTTTTTTGTTAATGTTTTTCACTCTATTAACTACCTAGAAATAATGTATATATGGCAAAACAACGTTTGCCGGGTCAGCTAGTAAGTATATATAATTTGAATACCACATTGAACGTTGAACTGATCTACATAAAGAAAACATGGTCCATGGCGCTTGCGGCGTGTTCCACCTTCATTAGTATTTCTCAAAATATGGCTGGATATTGTTAGATTTTTTATGAAGAGCGAGAATGTACGGCTGGCTGGACATGGAATACGCATAATGATGTATGCTAACATTGCTAACATTTAAAGTGTATCATAATAAGCCGAGGCTGAAAGAAAACAACGTACACACTACCTAGCAAGTTTGTACGAGAACCGCTGTAAGCGACAAGTTTTAAATAATAAAAAGAAAGGCATCTTTGATTCATTGAATCCTCATTATGATAAAAGTAATTCCACTGAAATTTTTCATAATTGATAAGGAATTGATTTTAGACCAACCCTTGGATATTTACTGACTAGAAAGAAAACCACGATAGGATCTCTCTCTCTTGCCGATGAAAAGCTTTCTTTTGGACAATATTTTCGTAAAATCATAAAGGTAGCATATCCAGTCCTAAATTACTGAAAAGGTTTACAGCCGCTTCAGTACAATGTAATTTACACTCTGTATTTTCAGGAAATTTATACCGAAAATAAAATCTACTAAAATTTTCAGCAGGAGCTATTGCGCGGGGTGTACAGTGGACAGTGCGCTCCGAGTGATCCTCTCGGACTTACACGACTAACAATGCGACCCGATCCGTCCACTGATGGCGAATTACATTATTGCTGTTTGTTTTATGAAACACAGTCTAATTGAATTATATGTTTTTAAACTTTCGCGATTTGAGAATATTTTTCAAAAATTAGACAACTATATCGCGTAATTATTATAAAGGTAAATAAAAACCTATGCTCGACGTTTCGAAATGACTTGCATCATCATTGTAATCGTATCGTCTATCTTCATTGGATAAAGTTTCAATTTTCCATCAGATGGACTCAATTGCCTCACTTGCCAGGTCCCTAAAGCCAAGACTGCCAAGACTCTTTAGGGTCCTGGCAAGAGGCGACCGTAGCTGGTTGGTTAAAGCCGCAGTCGCGTAAGGAGGTCGCAGGTTAAAATACTGCCGGTCCCATATTTTTTTCAACTGATTCTTGGTATAATTTGCAAAGTATAGCTAAATCCTATAAAAATAATCAATTAGATGCTAGTTCTTTGTTCATAAGTCATATTATTTTGTTTTTTTTTCATTTTACAAACTAACAGAGACCGAAAGTATAATAATAGAGGCATCAGGTGACAATTACAAATTTCGGAGACGCGAGGCCTCGGCCATTACTAACTGAATACTGCAGGTTTGCCCGCAGCGACTATTGATTAGTCTCCGAATGCCCCATCATTCATTCAAACTCGTGTCCGTACGTCAGTCACTCCCCGCTATTTTTCCCCATTTTTGTCCGTTTTTCGCCATTTCTCGCCAAAGGCCGGTACATATTTGATGGTGCGTCAGGAAGGAAGGCGGCTGCGTAATTGGTCCTGCCGGCGGATAAATAGTGACAAAACCCCAGGGTTCAGCGCCGGATGAACGGTAATGAGATGTATTGAATATTAAAAGTAACGTCGGTTATTGAATATGTGAAATAATTTCAAATTATTTATTTTTGATCTAATACATAGTTCATATACTGTGTGTGAATGACACCGTGATGAAGCTGATTAGCAGTGATTCAGTACAACATGAGTCTGATACCAATAAATTTACCGGAATATTTTCGACTTATGCTATTTTTTTCCGACTGTAATAGGAGAGTAATCTCATCCTATCACAATAATAACGTTTTCTCATTTTATTCTCTATTTCTCGGTCAACTTGATTTGTTTTTCAAATTTGTAGAATTTTCCGATAATAATTTTCGCACCAACTAATTCTAATCGTTCTTAATCCCTGACTGTTTGCGCAAGTTTATTCTCAAACATATTCAATTTTCTTAAATCAGCTAATTATTTTCCTATGTGTGGAAATTGTCGATGAAAAATGTTTGAACGGGGTTGAAGTATAATGATTTAAAACAGGTGTGAAATTTAATTAAAATCCACTTAAAAATCGTAAGCAAGCTAGTTTAATTTCGTAAGCAATCTAGTTACAACTAGAAAATGTAAGTAGGTAGTATAATTAGCATGAATATGTGTACATATTTGCATCTAGTTATGTTCAAAAATTGTATTACAAGATTTACAAGCCCTAATTGTCAATGTAGTAACATTGACAATTAGGTCTCTCACACACGACAGTTTTTTTTACCAATTGATACCTGATCGGTATGAACCGGCAAATTACCGGTCATTCAACGCTAACAGGTGCTCGATGGATAAAACCTGAGAACTTTACTATCCTTGTATAATTCCAGTGGACTATTCGTAAATAGTTTTATCAAGTACCTAAAGCTGAATAATGAAAGAAAAGATAATTGCGTTTTTCTTTTATTTGTATAATGTATCACATCACAAGAATATTAAAAGATGTAATTTGATTACTCGAAAATCAATTTTTAACATCGATTACTTTTATCGGTAAATCACAGATCTCACTGCGGTCCTCACTTTTTAAATCGGGCACCGACCGAACATCAGTCGTGAGCGAGGGCCTTTTTGCAGTTATTGAAAACATTTACATTTATAAAATTGTTTTCGTGTTTTTATTTTATACCATATGTTTATTACCACTCATTTAATCTCAACCGTACCTGAAGTGATGAAGTACTCAATCCATTTTTTTTTTTCAATTTTAGTACCAAATTATAAAGTTAACTAATTTAAGAGGATACAACATTTTATAAAATATCGTCACTTCCTTTTTTATTGGGAAATAAATCTAATATATTTTGATATATAAGATGTGGTATTTGATCACGATAACACTTAATAATATAAATCAATATTTAATATTGAAAGATGAAAAATAAAGCGTAATATTTTCATTTTTTCAATCAGACTTTAGATATTAGTTATTCATCATTACACACGAAACTAAATCTTATTTTGTACAAGACACACCCTATAATCGAGTACGCGTTAAATCCTTTCCGCATCAATTTCCACTCGCAAATAAAGTAGTTTAAAATTAGCTATCCGCTGGAAGTTATCGGGATAATATTTTTGTAGAGATACTTGGGCACAACAGGATAATCCAATTGTCAGACAAACTCGTGGCCAACAGGCGTGAGGTGCTTTCGTCTGTGCTCCATTGCACTGCACTAACTGTTCTCGATCGATTCTCACTTGTTTTGGAATGATTTATTGGGTTACTGATGTTATAGTTTTGTGAAAATTAAAGAGATTAATGAATTAACCGTCTGACAACTAGTCTTACAAAGAGTACCGTATCACCTCTTTCTGGGTAATGAAGGTCTGATGGCAATCGCTCCACGTTAAATACTGATATTTAGCTAAATTGTTAGACTTGAAGCCCAGCTCAATGTAATTGGAACTGGGCTTGGCAAAAATGAATCAATCTGAGTAAATTTGAGTGCACGGTTGCGTGGTGGTTAAAGCGGTCGCCTCGCCGCTTTTAACTGCGCTGGTGTTGTGGGTTCGGTCCCCACATGGGGCAAATCTTTGTGTGATTCGCAAAGTTTTGTTCTGACTCTGGGTGTGCTCTGTGTATGTGAAATGTATGTTTGTGAACATCCCCGCGACACAGGAGTGATTCCCAGTGCGGGCGTCGTTTAAAAAAAAATAGAAAAAAATATCGTCTCTAGTAGGTATTTGTTATCATGGCGCATGTAAAATGCAAAATATTTCTGTTCATTTTTGCTACTGAATTTTATCTGTACATGTAAAAGGCATCCGTTACTGCTCTATGAAGCTATACTAATGAACGGACTGCGCTGAATATTGACTGGTTTGTAATATGACCCAGGAAGAAAGAATTTTAGGTTCAAAATCATTTATTATCATAAAAGACACAAAAGCCACTTACATGAGAATATACAAATATCATTTTGTAAACTTATAAATATAACCGCCACCAAAGAAAAAGTTTAATTATTATATTATAATATTATAAGTATACATGTATCAGTAGCGCCCATTCGACAGTGAAATTCCCAACTATTTAGATAATTTTGAAAAATTTACTCAAGGTAGTTTTCAGTTAAGTGTTTCGATAGTCGAGACTTAAAACTGCCGAGTGAGCTAACATGCTTTATATCAGCAGGTAAATTGTTAAAAAGTTGTGTTCCTTCATGAGTATATATAGGTATACATACTCTTTGATTTGGATTTGCCAAAATTCACCTAAGAGGATGAAACGAGGGTACAAAGTTTGTCTTTGTATGGATTCCATGTGGTCGAAGTCTCGGACAGTGACGAATTGGACTTTTGTGTGATGTTGTATGTAAGTAACGTAGTAAGGGTGTGTACGGAGATTTGCAGATTACATGATATAGAGAGCGGCTCGATGATTTGATACAAATTCATTGAATGGAAGACTCGATGTTACTGAATGCCCAATACGATTTGCATCCATTTTGTCATACAGATATGTTTGTTTAAAAACGGAACGCTAAAAATGTTTCTTCTGATTTAGCCGAGTGTGAATTTCATCGATGTTTTTTCTACGGTTAAGTAAATATTGTCAAGGCCTTATATGAGTCTTATACCTTAGGATCTTGATGAGACATAATTTAAGGAACTTCTCATCTATTCTTATAGTACTTAATTTCGTATGAAGATAAATAAATAAATAAATATCACACTACATACACACAACACCATCTTGTACTAAACTAAGCAGAGCTTATACAATGGGTACTAGAATAACTGATACTAATACATATATACTTTTCTTTTGTAAATACATACTTATTATGCATACAAACACAATTATAGATAATTATATTTGTTATTACACATTTCCATTTATTTGTTAGTTCTGCTAAATGTGAAAAAGCAGTGTTGTTATTTTTTTTACATTCCCCCGAGCTAACTCACTTAAACTTTTATCGCCTATGCAATATGTTTAGCATGTTCTTCTTCAAAGTCGCTAATGAATCAAATTTAATTGATTGATTGCAATGTAGGATATCGGTATGTGTGTTGGTATGTCATCTTTGCCAGTTTAGGGCAGCAGTTGATCAATCAGACCTGATAAACTGACGATTTTAATTAAGCGTTCGTGGAAAACTCATTCATTAAATTTTGCTAAGTTTGTAAAAGTATATTGCGTTAAATATATGGTTAAAATCTTAATTAACCAATCAGAAGCGTGGTATTTGAAACTTTTTAATAAAGTCAGATTCATTAATTATTAATTCTAAGTTTTAAAATACCCTAGCGCGTATTGCATTCTAAAAGTCTGGCTTGCCCTTTCTTGGGCTCACGCTGTACACGAGCCAGTTTCAAAATGTATCATATTGGTTATTTTAGTTTCTAGTTATTTTAACTCCTTAAGAATGTGATAATATCTCATATTAAATGTATCAATATCAATATTTTATTGGACTAAATGCAGTTAAAGACTCTCCAACAATTTGGAACGAACGCAGTAAGTACCGATTATTTTTCCATTCCCGTTTACATAAAATATTAACCAGCTCAAAAACATTATTTAATTTTAAATATTTCGAGCAAAAATAAATGAAATGGTTCCCCTTTTACAATATTAATTTAATTCGATAGAGTTTATTCAGATTTTTCTTATCCCGGTCCGAAGGAACAGGGTCGACATATTTTTGAATACTAATTAAGTATATCTCGTCCACTCATTTTGTTATAGCGCCGTCAAAAAAGCCTTGTGAAGCCTTCGGGAAGGCTTGTTTACATAATCGGTCAATTTGCAATGGTAAACAATTTCGACCAGATGTTTTCTTGCTTTTTAATCCAAGTAAATGTCCATTATTGCTCGTTTTTTGTGTGGAGACAATAAGTTCTGTCACGGTCGCCATAAATTATAATTAAATTGAATTATACGTTCGAGTTTTTGAGGAATATTCATTATTGTAATGAAAAACATGTAGCTAAAGCTCCATATCATCAATAATTGTATGTAGGCATGGCCTTTTAAGAATATCCATTTAACAGAGCTGGCAAGAACACTCGAATAGTCTTCATTTGTTTTGTTAGAGTAGTACTTAAAGTACTTATAAATGAAAATTCGATACGTATTGTACGGTATTTTTAGTTTTCAAGTAATATAAACGTCTCAATTGCTTTATATTCTAATATTCAGAAATACGTCTAGTTTTTTGTAGCTATTCTTTCCATCCCCGGCTACAGTTATCATCGTTATCATTATCATCTGAGCATCGAACGAATATGATCACTATTGATCAACCCAAGCCACCTTAGCTTTTTTTTTTCATTTGTTTGTGCTTTGCTCATAAACAAAAATCACCATAAATAACAAAAGAAATAAAGGAGTCGCGAGGTAATTCCTTGAACTACCAACTTGATATTTTGCTGTACATATTATTTAGAATTCATATAAAATAAGGCACTTGAACAATGATCGAGTATCTTAATTTTAACGTAGTCAAGTATTTTGTTTCTTTTCCTCTTAGTATGATTATTTTGCTTCTTATTATTGAACTCATTATGGATGTATAAAGTTTGCTAAATGTTGAAATCAATTCAAACTACAATATATCAAACCTTTTCCAGCTTTATTAATATTAATTTATAATTAAATACATAAAATATTTATGTTTTTGAAAAGTAATATAAATTTTAGAGCAAATATACCTGAGATACATAATATTATTATACGAGTTTCTGAACGTTACTTTGACTCTGTTGGGGCCATAGACAAAAGATCGGTCCTTCCGTAGACAGTCTTTGGGTCAAAGACTACTAAAGACTGAGGTATACCGTGTAACGGGGTGTGAGATAGCAATATTTTACTACAGTGTTGTCAGGGTAATCAGATTTCCCTAAAAAGTTGGCAAAAAGGCAGTGCATAAATTGTGTCACTAGTTGCTCATAATATAATTATATACAGGTTGTTTGGTACATCGTTTGCCAAATTGAATTGGCTTAAAAGTAGTATCCTTAACTATAGTTAAATAAAAAGGCGAGTATGTGTTATTCGAAAGTAATTTTTAATTTTATACTAAATCTTATTTTTGACGTCTTTTTAATAGTCTCAAAATTACTTGGCAGACAAAAATACTATTATCTACCTTAAATCGATGACAGCAACGAATATCATTTGTTACAATTATCTAAGAAGATAAGAATCTCCGAAATCGTTTATGGCAACAAGATATTGCATT
Source organism: Hypena proboscidalis (assembly GCA_905147285.1). NCBI lineage: Eukaryota > Metazoa > Arthropoda > Insecta > Lepidoptera > Erebidae > Hypena > Hypena proboscidalis. Next base: position 17,074,258 of record LR990130.1, on the reverse strand, counting down.
AACCTTTGCACTTTCTATTCGAGGAATGCAAATGTGTCGTGAGAATTATATACGGTTAATTTACAGATTTCATTCTTAGATACTTACATTCTCTTTCTGTTGTGATTACATCTGGGTATAACGTATCAAGCTCTGTCTTAAAAAAATGGGACCAATATGCCATTGAGTCTTACGTCAACAGCAATCTTTTTTTATTCTAAAGAAGTTTGTTCAAATCTTCAAATTATTTTATTTCATATTTATATATTTTTTAAATTTTAAATCTTAAAAGCAAATAAAAAATTACAAGTATTCTTGCTAACCCCCTCCAGCTAAGTTTAATTCGCTTGTGTAAGATTCCAGGCCAGGATTCGAACCCAAGAACTCTCGATCGTAAGCCTAATCCAATGCCTTATCCATTAGGTACGCCGCTTCAAATATTAGTGTAGATTAAAGCTAGTAAAACCGCGTCTATTGGGCATAAAACTAAACTCCAGGGCATTTTTCACGATCTGCTAATTTGACCAGGTATCAAGTAAAAAGATAGAAATTAGACTAAAAGACACGTTTGCTGCATATTATAAGTATGGCATGATTTCTGATGTGGCCTGGGTCGTACTATGATCTTTTTTCCATTCAAATTCGATTAGCAAAATTGGATCGTTCTATATTTTTGTAGGTTGCAAGTTCGAGGTATAAATTGTACCTTACCACTAACTTACTGACACAAATCTCAGACAGAACGAGGTGTCTGAGATCATAATATAACCTGCTTTATGTACCCTTCACTTATTTGTAGATTTAGGTTGATTGATTCTTCTAAAATGTGTACCTTAAAAACGTAGAGCTACTAAATATAGCATTTAGACATATAGAGATGAGGCTTCTAATAAAAAGCTTAATCTCTCCAATTCACCGCCAATTTTTGTATCTCTGCATTTTTTTATCATAAATACCTTGATTATACTAGCCTCCTATATATAACCACTACGGACTAATTCGGACGGTATTTTTGAATGTTAAAAGCCTCAAGATTCGATCTCGAGATTCTAATTGGGTTTGTTTAAAATCTTAGATTTCTTAATAAATCTGTTTACTGCCTCGTTGGTTTGGCAGTATAATTTGTGTACTGCTCACCGCGAGGTCTCGGATTCGATTCCCGGGTCGAGCAGTGTTATATGTGAACTTTCCGTCTAGAAATTCTCAATACAGTTGGAATTGTGTCCGGTGGATGGCGATAGGCTCACTTCCTATTACATGGGACCTAAACATAACAGGTGAAGTATGGATGTTGTACACCCTTCTGGGAGTGATGTTACATTGTTCGTAATAAAGGTATGATAACGGTAAGGTATAAAAAATAAAGTTGTAGTTTAGAATGAAACAACAGAAATAATTTACAAAATTTTATTTTCTCCTCCTGTCACCGGCTCTCTTAGGCTACGTATGTATGTTCTTTCTTTGTGTACTGGTAACACCACAACTGTCACTCCAAAACTGCCACGGACTTGAGATTCCATCCTTAATCATTTTAGTTGGTAATTTCTCGAGTAACAATAATGAAGCCGCAAGCCCGAGGCGTTCCCGTAAATTAAACATATCGTTAAATGGCAAGATTCACTAAACGCTAACATTATATTGTATGCCGGATTCTAACGTCAGTTACAATATCTAAGCACGTTCATTAAAGATCTAATGAATTGAAAAAGGAAATTGTCACAATTTACTATTATATCGTCCATATAAACAATCCCACCGCTGCCGTCAATCGAACAAGAATAGTCTAACAAAGATCTTTTCTCTCTCTTTCGCACTCGACCAGCAATATTATCTAAACTGATTTGACTCATTCTATAACAAGTGCATATCGTTGAGAGCGGCAGCAGGGCAGTTGGTCAAATGCTCAACTCTCAAGAAACATTGAGTACTCTATTAAAACGATAGCCTTTAAAAGATGCAACTTGACTTAATATAGATATACATATAAAGGAATGTTAGCGTTTAAGGTTACTTATTTACAACTGTATACATTAAAATTGATCGAACAACTGGTAAAACGTAGATCAATATACACAAAGATAGTAACTTGATAAACTTCGAAGATGTTGGCATCAAAATTATTGCTAAAAGTTTGCGCCGTTAGGTACAAGATGTGTCTACTTATATCTATTTATCCTAATATGTACAATATAAACGTATTATATAACGAGGTTTGATTTACAACTCGTTTAGGCGTGTCGCTAACAGAATAGCCGAAGAAGGGTCTCATCTCTAGGTATTAGGCTAAACACAAGAGATAGTATGATTCAAGTATATATTCACCTTTTTCGCAGCCATCACCGCGCCTATCCGCTACAGTCTACGTCTCACGGGCCTCATGTCACCGCCTCGACTTTGCCTCAACTATACTGTTAGCGACCTTCCTTACAAAGAAATAACAAAAGTCTGAAGTATTTACACAGCAAGATTGCCATCACAGAGACGCGTTCACATGTTGCGTTTTCTAGCGGTAGGTACTTAAAATTAACGTAACATCGTACTCTCTGGCAAGATTCGACAATGTCTTATTACAATTAGATTTCTATTGTTATGTTGCAAAATTTTTGTTTATTCACTTTGCTTGTACTCGAATTTGAAAACTGAATTGCAAACTCTTTCAGTTTTATGTTGAGCAAGGCTAATTTGGTTATTTAGTATTAAATTATTATTTAAATCTTGCAACACTGGCATAAATACAAAATTGATTCGCTTGTACATTTTTAATTTGTTCATTCATCAGCTGAAATCATTCTATTGTGTGGTTTGCACTGCGTAATTATTATAACAGTATTCACATTTAATTACGCAGTCTCAATTAATTTGATCAAAAGTAACATAACAATTTGTGTTTAAACCCGTTAACAGCTTGAGGTCACACCATGACCCCCTAACCCATCAATGTAGGAGCCGTCATAGTTTTAAAACATTGTAATACATATTAAGATATGCTTATTCTCCACGACAATTTCATCACTTTACAATAAAACAACACGCTTGTGTTTAACACATCTCGTTCTTTTCTTAAGTACCAGTAATGGAAATTTACATAGCAAGTTAAGATATAAATTGCCATTTTCACAACCGAAATTAAATATGTAGTAGGTACTAAAGTATAACTTAACAGTTCACTGACGAGATAAAATTGTTACTGAGAGGATTTCCTGTCAGTAATAATTTTTCTGGAGTCGTAGTTCAATAGTCTGTGCACAACACTATCACTCGGCTTCTTCACCGCTGGGTGGAGATGCGAGACGGGACTTGAGGGATGGAGACGATGTCGTTAGGTCCAGAGCTGCCCCAGAGGGCCCGGGCAATAATGGGGCCGGCATTGGCGCTGGCGGCAACATCAACGGTGTCGCATGCGGCCGGAGGTACATCGGCGGTTGCAGAGGTTGCATACTCGATGGCCCCTCCATCTCCGCACCCATACCCATAGCCGGAGGTGTCCAACAAGCCGCTCCTGAAGCTTCCGCGGACGTTCCCGCAGTACTTAAGTACGAACACGCCATCATCTGTAACAATCACAATATAGATTTAAAGCGTTTGCTCACCACATAATTTTGGAGCACAATTACGTTGATTGTGCGTGTAATCTCTCAGAGAGATTGGGGTAAAAACAGGCCTTACATAAATAATGAAATATGTACTATTATGAGATGAGAAGCCTAAAGAATTCGTGGATGGTGGAGGGGGTGTTTCCTAATCACGCTAATGGCCAATGCGCAGCATAGCCGGCGGGCCTCCCTCCCCGCGCCGCGCTTCAAGGAGGCTTTCATGCTAATGCAGATTGGGCGCAGGAGCAGTCGGTGCTAAATCGTATCACACGTCCGAGACGCCTTGGAACTTCACAACTTATTTTCAACTTCATGTGAAAATCGATTTATTGTTTACAAGAAATATTTTCGTTTCAAGGCTCCGTATTTAGTTTCTCACGTCTGGCCATATATCTTAAAGTAATTGTAAGTAAAGCATTTAGTGGCTATATATCATGGCGGGTGCAGCCGCTCGCGTCCATTTTTCACACATATCGTTCTGAAATTGATTACCTACACAATGCACGGGGCGCCGCCGGTCACTGGCGTACATCGTACATACAAACTACTTGTAACACAACTTAATAATTTATTAATAGAAAATACGTAGTAAACCTATCGGGGAAGACAGGACATTTTATTTAATATCGTAACTGCTGCGTTATAAACATTGTGGATTTGACTTCTTTATTTAATATTTTGCAAATTAATATTTTGAAACGGTGGTAATGACAATTTATGAATAGTAGTCTCTGCTTAAGAACTTTCATTATCTACTTTCAAATTGAAGCAGTTCTGCAGTTGCTTCGCTTTAGTAATCGACCCCACTCCTAGCTCCAATCGAGAACGACCTTTACAAAACAGCATAGCAATGGTTGCTTTGTTTCACAGTTCGCCATAAAGGTCGAATTGTAACACCACTATTAGTATTATAATTACCAGGCCGCCGCTCGGTATGCGCTCCATTACACTTACTCTAAACATATTAATTAATAAATTTCTCCACAACATTAATGAATAGTGAAACGCAAATTGATTTATACAACCGTTCGATCCTCGTGTATTGTTATAATAGTTTCATAGTTAATTCGCCGCACAAAAGCCTTGCACAATTGGCATAGTTCAAGCACAGCTGCTCGCTAGTCGCTATACAGACTCTTCTAACAATGATATTGTACCTAACTTTAATATTTATTGCTCTTGATCAACTTGCCGAACTCGCTCTATAGAACTTCAAACACTGCACGGGCTCGATCAAAAAAGGCGAAATTTCATGCATAAATTAAGTTTATTTGCAAGCAACAATCCACTCACGTCAAGTATTTAAACAAGCAGAACTTAATTAACTTGACGCCATTGTGCCCAAGAACGTAAAGTGCATAATTAAACCCTTTACGTAAACGGTTCGGTTAATATGTTTAAGCGTCGGTATTGCTTTAGGAGACCTAAACTCTCCTATGAGAATAAACAGGGTCTGGAGGCGCAGTGGACGAGGCTCACCGCACAAATGAATTAGTGGTGTTGTTGTGACCCCCCGGCCCTCGCACCCGCCCCGGTCGAAAGGCGGGGGGCATGTTGCGATTAAAATATAATTAGGCGCTCGGCAATTGTTTCGCCATCGAGCCAGGTGGCACGGCTCAGGCGGCTAGGTAAATTAAATAGCCGTATAGGGTTTCCAATTACGTGCGCCCGGTGCCGCGGTGGTCGCGGAAAACACGCTTATTGCCTAATAATAGAACGGGGGAGCGATATGAGGATCTTGCCTGATTAATTATTCGTGGTAAAAATAGTTCCGTATAGCGATGGGGTGATAGTAACGTGATATTAATTAGTATGAAGACAGTGCGGTAATAAATCACGTACCTAGTGGTATTTTCAGCGGTAATGAATTCAAACGCCCGCGATAATTGCGTACCTAATTACGCTGGACGGAGTCTCATTTATCACTGTCGGATTATGAATTAGGAATGGCGCTAATTAAACATGCATAATATTTGTGAAGGTAGAGAGTGAGGCGTGTGCTCTGAACTGGCTTATCAGAGGCCGTACTATTGAGCTCGAATTCTACTTAAATGTGTTTTATAACTAGTGTCATTGTTTTTTGAACGGTGTAATGTCAAAATTGATAAAAATACCAATTTTAGACAGCAATTGAAATAAGAGGTCATGGTATGACCTTGGCAATCAATAGATAAAAATAAGTACTGAATCTAATTGGGTAATTTAGAAAATTTTGATCATCCTTATCTTTAAATAAATAGATCGAAATTCAATTTATGAATGCATGCGGGTGATATTTTGTAAGTTTTGTATGTTAAGCTCAAATCAAACTATGCCGATAGAGAAGCAACACAGAAGATATAGAGACTATCTTCTGTGGGTGTCCACCAGTTTGGCGGAGTTCTTAACCCGTATCCTGCGCACTCCCACTTCAGCTTAGAAGGCTTAGCCGGTCCAAACCGGCATGACAGACGATACCCACCGATAACGTATATACGAGTACGTAGGTATGTGGTGCGAATTCGATCGCTGAGCTGTATTCCCCGCATTATTTTAATTAAAAATAACCTAAATTAGGCGACAAAATTCATAATAAAGGAACACTGGTCGCGTCTTTGAGTGTTGAGACATCTCTGACCTAACTATTGCGATAGTTAAGTTTCCGCCTTAAATGTTAGTGCTTCGTTTTAAAGGCATTCGCTGTAAAGTGACCCAAATGTTAGCAGTTAGGTACTTAGGTTACAGCCCCAATTAACTGGAGTGGCCCCAATTAAAGGGTTTAAAATAAACTAAATATATTTAGGGCAATTATTTCAGAACCATGTTCAAAATTATTAACTAAGTACATTGGGCCAAGCAATTAGGTATACAGGGCAAAACTGACTACAATAGATATGCATGTGTGAATTACATGTTTAATAAGTGTAATATGCCTACTATTTAGATATGTAACTTACTTACCCATGACAAGTGTAGTAAGTCTTTACTATGACTTAGAAATTTTTGCCCTGCCTACCTAACTCGTTGGTCCACTGTACTTTGCTTGTAATAGTTTAAACCGGAACTTTATTTATTGATAGATTCCACGATGCGAAAAGTTCGGGCTCATAATGGTTTAATAAAGGTCATAGTTTACTACGCTGATTACGTGATAGTCTGATACAACGATTCCCTACGTCCGGCGCACCCTGGGCAATGCGAGCTCTCCAAAGCGAATTGGCCAATCCTTTCACCACGATGGCAAGTCAAAATAAAATTTGACTCGGCAATCGACACGACGAAGAAGAAGACAGCCGTTAAAATAATGTCTCCTTAACCTCAGATATTTGATAATCGTTATAATTAATTTGTAAATCTTTGTGGGGTCTCCCATATGTTCCAAATTGTATAAAATTAGTTTTACTTAGATTAACTTTTAGATTATTATCAGTAAGCCATTTTATTATAGAATTAATTGTGTTATTTATGTCAATAGAAAATAAATTAATGTCAGTATTTTTATCGCATGTCAATATCAGAGAAACGTCGTCAGCAAATAAAATACAAGAGTTAGAGGTTATACTGGGCAGGTCATTGATATACATCAGGAACAACAGCGGACCCAATACGCTTCCCTGTGGGACACCGAAGCTATTTTCAAGATAGGTAGATGTCTTTTAATTTCAAATTTAACGATCTATGTATATGTGTATTTTATTTATTATACGTAGAATAATTTTCATGCACCTGACCCTTGGTACTATTAGTCTATACCGCCGTGCATGGGTTGCATGCACGGAGGTGCAATTGCGGGGGTCAGTAGCGGGGCGCGACTCGGCCTTTGCCCCGATATCGATATTTTACAGAGATTGCACTGTTTCGGGAAATAACTCATCAGAACTTAGATCTATAGTTACAGTTTTTGTAAGTAATTATATTTTGTAGTTTTAGACTGAATTTGAAAGAGGTTTGCGCCAATAGTTTTTATTAACCCTGATTGATGTTGATTGTGATTGAACCAGATTCAATGTAAATATTTGGTACTGCTATTTTTTTTTTCTGTTACAAGAGGTGTCAATCTTGTAAAGCGTAAACAATAACATTATTATTATCACCAGAGTTTTACTTTTATTTATTGAAATATGAAAAGACGTTGCTTCTATTTAATATCACAAGTTCACAATTCCTTCGACTTTACAATGTTGAAGTCACATTTAACGTAGAGCGGTACCAAGAAGAGATGCTCACGGGTCATTGCAAATCTGACTTTACACAGAATATACACAGGTATTTGTGTGCTTCGTTAGTTAATCATATTAGATTATCGGATTTATTGTTGCATAGATTTTGACGTAATTGGTACTCCGTAATCTGCCTGTCAGAATCAAATCGAAAGATGTACAAACTTACTACAACAGCTATGTAAAAGTGAGTTACATATCTAAAACTAAAAAGTAGGTATATTACACTTCTTAAATATGTAATTCACACGTGCATATTTATTGCAGTCAGTTTTCACTATGGCGCAGAAGTTTTGCCCTGCATACCTAATTGCTTGGCCCACTGTACAGAATCTACGAGAAAATAATTCAGTGTACTGTTATAAATATACAAAAGACGAGTTTTTTTTACCCAAAACAAAACAACAATGGAAAGAAAAACCATTTTCGATCTTTTACTAATAAAATAAAAATAATAAAATAAAGTTTATTACCAAAAGAGATACAGACATTGTTTGTAGGGACACAGGGCAACCGGCGCATATGTATTTAAGTGGATACACTGGATACTTAAGTTTAGCCGCCCGGTTCGCCAGTCGCCTTCCCGTATCGCTAGAGATAGGTCGTAGTTAAGATAGAATAATGTAGTCGATAAGTTTATTATATAATATATTCCTGGTACCAGTTAATTAAAACATTAGTATAGTGACCTATCGTTTCTCTCATCTCTATTCACCAACAAATATAACAACAACATGAAGACCCCCACATTGGTGACCCTCGACAAAGAACACGCAACTTTCTACACCGTGGCGTTCCTGACACGACATCATGGGAGACGACTCGCCCTTCTCGACGTGCACATCTAGAAGGACTCCTACGACGACCTAGCCAATCTACAACAAGAAGCACTGGAACGCACGGAATTTACAATGAAGATCTACTGCTAAGCGATTTCTCCGACGTGGTCAAGTAAGTGAAGACACGTGGCTGCCATGCATAGCGAAATCAAGTAGCGACCACGGCAAGCCACACAATTTTAAGCGATGACCTTTTGGATTTCCGGACGAAGAGCACGTGGTGCATTCGTCGCGTAATATAACGAATTATATTAAACAAATAGTATAGTGACCTATCGTTTCAATCAATTCAATCTTTCATCAATCAATACAATCAATCAACTAATTAAATCATACAACAATACTTGAAGCACCCCCACATTGTTTTTACAGTGGTTTCCAAACTAGGTGTTCCTGTGTTTTGGAAACCTAACTTAATAATAATATTTCAAGTTACGAAATACATTAATACAATACATTACATAGTCAATGAATTACGAAACAAGACCGAATTGTAAAATAGCAGTTCCCCGAAATAGTTACATAAGTTTTCCCGAGCCTCGCGAATGTGTGGGGAGTGCAAAGGTCAGGGCCGCGGCGTATCGACACCATGACCCCGCGGCCTCGCTGCACCGCCATCGCCGATTGCGCCTTTAATGACATTATGGTATGAACTTAATGGGTTAAATGATTTTTTTTTAATAAGTGGTTGCAATAATTGTATTAACATTTTAGGTAGTTATTTTTTTTTTAAAGCTTACTAGTAATTTGCAAATACAAATTACTAGTAATCTTGTTAACCTCCTCCTGCTAAGCTTATTCGCTTGTGTTAGGAGGAAGTTCACGTCCGTGGTGTACTGGCCAGGATTCGAACCCATGACCTCTCGATCGTAAGACCGATGCCTTATCCATTGCGCCACGGCCGCTTATTTTCGTCGCCTCCGGGTTGTATGAATGTGGCAATTTTATTCTATAAATAAAGACGACGTACACACTAGAAATAACGCCTGTGACGCGGGGGTGTTCACACACAAAGCTGTTAAAAAGAATATTGTTTGCAGTATTGTTAATTTTTATATCAAACATATAGTTTTCCGATGGTAAGTCTATATAGTACATATTTTTGTCTAATTTGCAAATGGCGATTGCGATAGACTCACCCCCTATCCCATGGGACCTAAACATAACAGGTGAAGTATGGGTGTTGTACACCTCTGCCACACCCTTCTGGGTAATAAAAGCGTGATGTTATGTAATGTAAGTTATTCAAATAGTACTAACAAAACAGTTGCAATAATTTTCCAGAAGTCTCTAAACTTCCGTCTTTATTAAAAGACTCAGAATTATGAACCATTTGCATAAATACAATTGAGACTACTACAATCGTATATTCGGAAGACAATGGAACGATCCGACTACAAATTTCGGTTATTACACACGTAAGGAACTAGTGCGTACATATGTGCGTTCAATTTAATATCGGCTATTGAATAGAAAACGCCTCTGCGTTCACAATGCTCCATCGGCTTTCGATTAACTAGCAGAGCAAATACGGGACGCGTGCAGGCACTAATTCAATACAGAACGATTCGCAGGCATCGATACTCGCACATTCGGGAACATTATGGGGTCTACTCGCTAAAACTATATACGATATATCGTGGCAATTGTGATGTCCAAACCTGTTCTATGTTACATTGTTTTAATCGTTTAAGTTGGTAAGAGTACAAGCCTTCCTTTTTATTCGAATCCACGGCAAACACCTCTGCCAATAAATCGTTAAGATTCGTATTTTCGAAGATATGCGTGTATTTATCATATTAATTGTCCCTTGCTAACGGTGAAGGAAAAACATCGTGAGGAAACCTGCATGCCTGAGAGTGCTCTTAAAAGTGCTCAAAGGAGTGTAAAGTCTACCAATCCGCACTTGGCTAACGTAGTGGACTATGGCCTAACCCTTCTCATCATGAAAAGAGGCCCGAGCCCAGCAGTGGCACATGTATTAGATACAGAGCTGCTTTATTAGTATCTGGTTACTACACTATAAAAACAACAAAATAAACGATTTGCCAGAGTAAGGCAACACATATACCTTAGGTGATAGATGTAGGATCGTATCGTTTCGAACATAGCATTGTTGATTTGCGAGTAGACCCCCAGAAACGTTCAGGAACATTGGCGAACATTCCATTGTAACAACACTAACGACTGTTTATATTGGCGGGTTGGTCCCGGCCGACGTCGACGACAATCGGTCCGACTTTCGCGAGACAATGCAAGACTGGGCCTAAATAATTTAATAGTTGTGCCGTTGAGCGATCAGCAAATAGCAGTTGGACGATATTGGTTTGCGATGGGTTTATAACGGGCTTTCTCTTGTGCCGTGCGATTAAGTAGTGTGTGTACTAAGCCTTGATGATCAAAGGATGTCTTAGGGCCGATTTCACCAAGTGTTAAACTTAAGTTTAACGTTAGCAACTGGTTTTGATGTCTCTGTCTCAAATAAACATTGAATGAGAGATGCAAATACAAAATTAAATCGTAGATTAAGATGTTGGGCGAAATCAGCCCTAAGTAGGATTTTTTTTTGTTTCGGTATCATTACCATGTCGAGCGAATACTTATACTTATTTTACTGCAAGCTCCCCAAGTTTTAATACTGCTTATAATTTTCATACAAAAAGTCAACATGATAGTATCACTCGACAAAAGTTGAAACTTCAGTAGTAACAATTAAAAATCTATAAAATATTGAGCGACTCAATCACAGTTTCGAACTTTGAAAGTTGCGAAGTTATCCAGTTAAAAATAATTGTAGGATGAAGCGCCGTGATCTATGGCTGCGAAGAGGTCACAATAAATTTATTTCTTCGTTTATTTTTATTTTCATTTTTCAATTTAATTCATTTTTAACCGACTTCTAAAAAAGGAGGAGGTTCTCAATTCGATTCGTATATATGTTGCTTTTTTTTATGTTTGTTCACGGATATCTCCGTCGTTTATGAACTGATTTTGATGATTCTTTTTTTGTTGGACAGGAGATGATTCCAAAAGGGTCCCATCGTCAGCATGTCGTGATCTGATGATGGGATCTTAGAGAAATCGAGGGCAACCCTCGAATTTTATAGGCACATGTAATGTTTTTAGTGTGTTTTTCAAAGCTGCACCAGTATTTACGTATTTTTATGTGGATGAGCTGACGATGGAAGGTCAACTTCTCAATGGTTAGGAGTTAAAGAATAATTCTTTCACTACTGTACACATATTCAGACTGCTAGTTATGATGTCAAGTGAGCTGTTGGAACGTAAATATTTCAAAGGTGGTCCCATTGTCAGCATGTCATGATCTGATGATGGGATCCCAGAGAAATCGGGGGCAACCCTCATATTTTATTAATCGAGGCCAGGATTTACGCTTGGTCGCAATAATTTTATGTGGTTGAGCTGATGATGGAAGGTCAACTCCTCAATAGTTAGGAGTTAAAGGATAATTATTTCACTACTGTACGCGTATTCCTACTGCTAGTTATTGTGTCAAATGAGCTGATGATGTAAGGTCGTGACCCTCAATAGTCAGGTAAAAGGATTTAATTCTTGTCTATTATTAATAAGTTTTCCGTCTCAAGGAACCGTCGTCTCCTCATTCGAGAAACATTCTTGCTCGGTCTACCCATCACTTAAAATCGTAAAATAAAATAATTTTTAACAAAAAAAAAAACCGACTTTAAAAAGTAGGTAAACTAAAAAGCAAAAAATAAATTTACTTCGCACAAAATAATACGTTTTTTCATTTAGTTAAATAGAAATTATTAAATATTTATTTTATTATTCTGAAGTCGGTGCCAAGTAAACAATTAATAACTCTGTATAGATAATATCAATCGTTCTAACAACTTTTTTCTGACTGAATATTAGTTATATTTCTGTGGTAAGTACCAATACTGGGCACTAGAACACCTACGCCTCCCTTTTTGTGTGAACTGTAATTTGATATTGTAGAAAGGTTGTTTTTACTTGGCACCGACTTCAGAATTATAAAATAAATATTTAATAATTTCTATTTAACTAAATGAAAAAACGTATTATTTTGTGCGAAGTAAATTTATTTTTTGCTTTTTAGTTTACCTACTTTTTGAAGTCGGTTTTTTTTTTTGTTATGTCAATACGCAAATGGATTGTGTATGAAAATATATGTATTGACGTGTAATATTTTTAACAATAAATAAGTTATGCGTTTAAACTTCTCCTTGACACTCTATATCTATCTAGGAGATGGCAACAACCACCTATCAACAATACTCTTACCTGGTTAGAGCAACGCGATCGTGCAATGAAGCGTGCCGGAGTGTCGATATCGATATCTTCCATTCCAGTACTAATGTACTTAAAAAAGTTACGTGCAATGCATTTTTTGGCGAGAAGTGAGTTTAAGTAAGTTCAGATCATTTTTTGCATAAATTGTAATGTTTGTCATTTTTTTTTGTGTAACTCATTGTTTTCATTCATGTTTCATTTAATTTTTTTTATGTTTGTTCTTTCCTGTTCGTTTTTAATTCATCTTTTATTGTGCTGTACTGTTTGTTGTTTTTGTTTTGATATAAGATATGTATATATGCGGAAACTTGTAATTGGCCTTCATAATGTTATTAAAGTTTTTCTAGTTTAAAGTTAGCTGTAAGTTTCCCTATAAAATAAAAATAAAATAAAATAAAATGTAGTTTGAGCAAAGGAAAAGTCAACTAATTCTACGCTTGTAGAGCGATTCGTTCGATGTAACATAACTACGTCAAAGTCTGCTTTGATAGTCTAGTGGTTAGCGTACGTGCCTGGTTCGATTCCCGGGTCAGGCAAAGTGTTATTTCCGGCAGGAAATTCACAATAGCGCGGAATTGGAATTGTGCCAGGTGGATGGCGATAGGATCACCCCTTATCCCGTGAGACATAAAACATAACAGGTGACATGTGGGTGTTGTACACCTCTGCCACAGCCTTTTGAGTAATATAAGCGTGATGTTATGTTATGTATGTTATGTTTGTAGTGTAGAATAATGGTAAATGGTTCTGGCGTTATATTTAATGTAAAAAAAAATATTTTATTTTATTTAATAGTGTCAAGGATGGTGACAGCAATCATGGTTCACCAAAATATTGAAATGTTTAAATATAATAAGATCTGGAAATTGGACTAATTTCTAACATAAACTTAACAACTATAAAGTATAGGCAAGTCACAATGACAGATATGGCATCACATTTTATATTTGAAACCATAACAATTATCAAATAATCAGGAGATTAAAATTTGGTTACTAAAATTACTCGTAGACTAACAAGAAGCGCTAAAGATATTCGTAAGATATAAGAGTGATAGTGGTAGGGCGGGCGGCAATAAATTAGGGCGGGCGGTCCGTAGGGCGGGCGGGGACGTCGCGTGCGCTGGGGCAGTTTGTCGCGTTGCGTGCGCCGGCGCTCATTGCTTATTCATGCTACAAAAGCACGCACATGCACACGGCATGCTACACAAGTGTTGCTATACCAATAATGGGTTAAAAGCTGCGATATTACACCGATTGCATTAGATTTATATTATTAGAGACTTAGATTATATTATTTTTGCCGTTATGTTTTCGGTAATTTGATTGGGGTTGAAGTGTTTATTAAGTTTGGATTAATTTGAATGAGGTTTTATTAAATTAGTTTGCGAGTTAATTTGGTTTATGTTTTGATAAATTGGTTTAATCTTAGGCTGTGTACTAGGTGTTCATGGTAGCGGACGTGTCGTCAGTGTTCATGTGTTTCTCATTGGCTCGGTGTCCGCACATTAATCATAATGCCCGTCTCGGCCGATAAGCTCATCTGCCGTCAACGCCTGTCTCGCTCACAGCCGCCTCGTAACATCTGTATAAGATAATTATACCGTTTCAACAACCTCCTCATTTATACGCCACCATATCAGATTTCATTTGCGACGTAACTACTCTTTAGTACTATAATTATTGGAGTATCGATAACCTTTCGAGACTTATGAAATCAATTTCCCGACAAGTTTATCGTTCAAAGCGATATTTGACTTATACCGTATATAATACTGCGACCTCGTAAAGTTACAATAACGTAGTAGATTCTTACGTAAACTTTAAAGAAATAAGTGTATACGTCAAAGGATTTCGCATAATTCCCGATAACGAGCGTTCGAGTCGCTCTCTTACTTCAAAGCCGCGTTTCAGTTACAGTTTATTATTAATAAAATTTGGTCGGGTTGTTGGGAGCGGAGCGGTGCCGAGCGGCGCTGTAACGAGCGAGGTCCGCGCTCGTTATCGGCGGCTCGGGCCGGTCAGCGCCGCGGAAAATTCGCCCGAAACTGACGCGCGTGAAAATTTAATGAACGGCCGGACGCTAGTTAACTAAAAGGTAAAGTGCACCCTCTTGACGTGTTCGGTAAATATTAATAGTGAGTGTGCTAGCGTGCGCCATTAAAAATGCACGAGTCCGCGGTCACGGCGCCCCGCGGCCACCGGTCACCAGCGGCCGTCATTAGACTCTTAACTTCCTTCGCCGAAACTCTCCACCACTCCTCTATCACCTATCTTTTATTATTCGCGACAAAGCACCACTTTTCCGCTACCGTGCTTCGCCATCCAATTTGTCCAATAAAATGCGACATTCAATATCGAAGTTCCCCGAGCTGCTCGGCCTGCGAACACTTCCTGGGAACAAGTTTTACTATCTGAGCCATTTTAAAACTCTTACGGACGCTATTAAGGATAATAGAAACTGTCTGGCTGGAACGATGAGTCAAGGAATTATATCTGGGACGGGAATGATCTAAGTTTGACTTTTATGTTGTTTCGCGAGCTGTTTAGGTTGTGAAAAGTCTGCGAGACGTCCTCGATTGGTCTGTGTTGTGAGCCGGGAGCGGGTCTTGGAGCGGGCGAGGACTCGCGATATCTGTTACGCAGTAATGAGGATCGTTAATTATGTATCGCTAGGTGCGTAAGCTTTTCAATTTGGGAACGGTTCAGTGTCTTGCTCTCGCAACGAGGTCAAGGGTTCGCGACTCGCTCAACCCTGAGGGGCTGCCAAATTAATGAGGCACTCCTTTGTAATAAAGAAATAACAAGAACTGCGCACGCGAGTTCGCCTTCGATGTCATTAAAGGCGTCGCGGAGTCTTGAGCGAGTCGTTACCGCCTCGCCTAAACAACTCAGTTTTCATCAACATTCCCAAATACTCTCAAATTGCTGCTCTCACGGTAAGAAAGTACATTGAATATTATGTTGAGAATTATGAGAGCTGGTTGGAATTGTGGAAATATTTTTAATAATCTAGCCGCAGGTAATAAGGCAGCTTTTGTGAATGAGTTTGAAATACTAGAGGACTACGCTGTTTTCCTACAACGTCATAAAAGGTTAAAAAAACCTAAAAAGAAAAAAAGTGTTCTACAATAGCAACAGATTTCTGAAATTTTGTTTTTAAACCACATATCATGGCATAGACTATATACTATAAGGTAGTAAGACCGGTCTCCTATATCATATTTTCCGCTGTATTCCGAACCAAATTGTCCAACAAATATGACTCCACAATTTAGTTGCAACCTGGGCTAGTTGCAATTGTTTCAGTAAGGCAGTGTGTACACGGTTGTGACGGTTCATATTAGTGGAACAGACAGGGTAGATTAGAGCGGGGCCGCGGGGTGCGGGCCGGTCCCGGCGGCCTGCGGGCACGGGTTTCTAAGTCTCGCCTAATTGGATGAGCCGCCGGGCCGGCCCAATTAGCAGCACTGTTGTGATTCATTTTAATCGGGCCCCTTATCAGTGCACCACGTGTGGGTACTTGGTTTTAAATACATATATGTTTTAATTTGCGGTTTTTGTTACCCAAATTTGGAGGTGAATTGAGCAGATGATTTCATTGGGTTTCCCTTGCCTTATTTGGAACGGGAAGTTTTGTATATTATTAACACAATTTATAGCAACAAACAAATGATGGTATGATTTATAAGGAAGAAGCTTCTTTGACATTGTTTATCAATTTAGGTAATACAAGTCCAGTTTCAGAATTTTACCAAATAAAGCGAAACATTATATTAATAGTAAGCTATTTCTACGAAAAACAAATAGGTTTACCTTCCCTAACACATAATATATTTTTATTTAAGGAAAAATTTATTGTTCGACCACATACCAAAATATAGTCTGATATGTATTATTTTCCATTAGAAAAACAAAGCAGCATTGTTCTTGCAATATACAATATACCTAAATAAGTACTAAATTTATAAAAATAATGCTTTTCTTCTTCGTCGTGTCGATGGCTGGGTCAAATTTTATTTTGACTTGCCATCGTGGTGAAAGGATTAGCCAATTCGCTTTGAAGAACTCGCGAATTGCCCAGGGTGCGCCGGACGTAGGGAATCGTTGTGTACGTCACTCGGGGAGGCTCAAAAATAATGCTAAATTATGTATTAAAATATTGTATAAAGAAGAAATAAAAATCAACTTCATAATAAAATAATGATATTCCAATACTGTATTACAGTACTGTAAAATAATATAATCAGCGTATTCGTAGGAATACATGAATTTAATTAATTTATTTTCAACAATACAATCTGGTACAATGAAGGACACGACTCGAATTACACTGGAGTATTTAATTATCGTTAATTAAAGTTTTTTTATAAGACAACGGGCTAGTGTGGTAATATGGCTGTTTAAAATGTTCGATGTTTTATTTAATATGGTAATTATTCATATATAACATACATATGTATTTTTAATTTAACAATATTTTTGTCATCAATTGGAAATGGAATTTGTTAATTTTGACATTGTGTTATGTTTTGTGTAATGCTTTAATATTATATAGGTTTAGTTGTGGTTGTTTCATCTCAATGTATTTTAGTTGTTTCACTATAAATGTATTGTATATATATATTGTATTTACTTTTTTTTTTATTCTTAGTGGCACAAAAATTGTAACATGTAATTATTACTATTTTTTGTTTGTCACACTACCTTTTACTAATTTACCGGTGCTTTTAGCGCTGCAGTATTGTGCTAAAATGCGTACCATTTCTGGCATTATGAATTGTATTTTAAATTATTTAGTTTTAGACGCTTTATAATGTATTCTATTTTTATTATGCCAGAATAAATGATTTTTCTTTCTTTCTGATTTTTCATATGAATGTAAATTCATGCTTTTAAATAAGTAGTATTGTATACGACTGAAAAACTGAACGAAGTATGCTGTTTGAACCTGTAAGCGTAGATTTACATAACATAACATAACATCACGCCTATATTACCCAGAAGGGTGTAGCAGAGGTGTACAACACCCACATTTCACTTGTAATGTTTATGTCCCATGGGATAGGAGGTGAGCCTAACGCCATCCACCGGGCACAATTTTAAGTCCGTGCTGCTATTGTGAATTTCCTGACGTAAAGTTCACAAATAACACTTTGCCTGACCCTAAAATCAAACCCGAGACCTCGCGCTGTGAGGCGCATACGCTAACCACTGGACCATCGAGGCATTAATTAAAATAAATGAATTCTTACGATGAGATTTAAAGTAAGGCCATTTTAATAGGTAACATTTGACAGTTCATTTATGCAAAGCAAAGTGCTACTTATGTACATCAGGAGTAGAGTCTAATTTTCTGAATAAATAATTGTATTAAAAAACTGATTTTGTTTTCTTGAGTTTTATTCCTTTAGCGTAAGGTATATATTTCTTTGCATAAATGAACTGTCAAATGTTACCTATTAAAATGACCACTTTAGTACCCAATATTTAGCCCTAATGTTACAGGTGTTAGATAAAGCTTATTGACAAGATAAGTATATAACACACATAAATGAAACTTTTTATAGTGTAACTTGTGTCACTTTTAAATTCGGTCAGGTTTATTTTATGGGTCGAACAAGTTCTACCTGGAACGAAACTGGCACTTAATGAAATAACTGCATTTCACATTAAAGGTACAGAACATTATAGTACAACCAAAAGTGGTCACTGCACTGCACTGGTGTTGTGGGTTCCACAGATATAGATCTACATAGATAACGCAAATGCATGTACTTCGCGTGTCTCAACCCCGACCAAGCGTCGAGGTTGGTCGCCGCTAACTTCAGTCCACGCGCGTCTTTTGTCAGAGAAAATCATAGCGGACGGCTCCAGTTGAACGTACTGGGCGGATGGGCATCGGCGGCATCGGTGTCTTTGAATCGGTTTGGATTTCCCGTCACTAAATTTCGGCTGTGACGTCACAATATGTATTAAAAAGTCGGCACGCTTGGTTTCAATACAAATCGTGATACTTGCGTTATCTATGTAGATCTATATCTGTGGTGGGTTCGATCTCCACATGGGACAAATCGTTGTGTGATTTGCAAAGATTTGTTCTGAGACTGGGTTCGCTTGTGTGAGTCAATGTGTGTATTTGGCCTTGTCATTGGGACCATTGGATAGTGTTATTGCTTCTGGCGTTCTATAAAAAAAAAAAAAAAAAAAATACAGGGCAAGGACTGTTTTGGTGGGTTTCGTTATTAATGGAGTTTACAATAATACTTTTCTCCACTTCTTTTTGAAGAAACACATTTGATAAACTCTTTCCGTCATCAAATGTCCATGAAAACCGATTGATACGGTTAGTAAATAAATAACAAAATGAGTATACGGGAGTAAGGGCCAGTAGGGCGAGTATGCCGGTCGTCGGGCACTACATCCCGAGAGACTGTGTGTCTCGTGATAAGAATTAATTAAGCCAACCCGTTCCTGTACTCAATGTACGCACATATAGATGTTGAGCTGATATATTTTGTAAACGTAGTACAGTTTTGTGGTTAACGAAGTAAGCGCGACATGTTTATCTATAATTCGACAAAAATACTATTGTCCTTGTAAAATAGATAGTTCTTTATGGTACACAAAGAAACAGTACATAGTTGTGATATAGTCTTATTTAAATATGCACAATGGGCGGCATAAAGTGACTATGTGAAAGTGAAAATAACTCAATTTTGTGTCTGACTTTACTTTTAAATGAATAAAATAGTTTTATGTATGTTTTTATATTACAATATAAATAAATATCACACAATACTCACATCGCTATATAGTCCCAAACTAAGCAGAGCTTGTACAGTGGGCCAAGCAATTAGATATGCAGGGCAAAACCTTCTACGCCATAGTGCAAACTGACTGCAACAGATATGCATGTGTGAATTACATATTTAATAAGTGTCATATAATCATATTTAGATATGTAACTAACTTATCCATAGCTGTTGTGCTTTGTGTATGTGAAATGTATGTTTGTGAACACCCCCGCGACACGGGAATTATTCATAGTGCGGTCGTCGTTTTTTAAAGAAAAAAAATAAAAAAAAATTAAAGAAAAAAAAAAATTAAGAAAAAAAAAATTAAAGAAAAAAAATGAAACCACGCATATACGTTATTTAAGTTTAAATTAATAGAATGAGTGCTATTTCACGTTCGGTCCCACTATCAGTATTAAAACGCTACACCATCAAATTTTTCATCAAGCGAAATGCATTCGATAGCACATCAAGCAACACGTCCATCAACACAAGTTTACAAAACACAAAACAGGCGAGAGAGAGAGACAACAAGAGAAACCACTTCCGCAATGAGATGGCGCACTTCCTGTGATTGAGGACCGCCCGCCCAAGCCGCCCTGACCGAATCGCTTCTTACGAGCGAAAACTTTCTCAAATGTGAAATTAGCTGTACAAGAAAATTACATTAATAATTGAGAGCTATTCCGAGTTTGTTGGCAAAGCTCTTATGCACTCTAGACACTTGATTTTTTGTTTATTTATCATAACCAAGCAGAACTTTTAAGAAGTTTAATAGAATAATATTTTGTAGACAGAAAGTTGAGAAAATTATAGCAACCTCGTATTTTTGTATCGCACTGGTATTAATTAATCGAAACGTCTCATTCGACCAATTTATTTTAAAAGTTGAAAGGATAAAATCTGACATGACATCACGCCTATATAGGCGTGAACACGTGGGTAATATTACCCAAAAGGGCTTGACTACATTTCACGTATTATATTTAGGTACCATGGGATAGGGGGTGAGCCTATCGCCATCCATCGGGCACAATTCCAACTCCAACACAGGTTTTCCTAGTGTAGGCATGCACTGAACAACACACAATTGTAATGTGTATACTATCTTAGATATTAAGTCATTGGTTGTCTTGCTATGTAAATGAAATTTTGTATGCACCTAATTTGAAATAAATAAATTGATTAAATTGAATTGATTGATTGAACTCCGTGTGAATCCGTCTATTGTGAATTTCCTGACGGAAAGTTCACTAACAATACTTAGCCCGGCTAATCTCCTCAATAAAATAGCTTTTGCAACTGAGGATTCCATAAATTGTAGTCACGGATAAATGG
The DNA here is from genome assembly GCA_905147285.1 of Hypena proboscidalis. Taxonomy (NCBI): domain Eukaryota; kingdom Metazoa; phylum Arthropoda; class Insecta; order Lepidoptera; family Erebidae; genus Hypena; species Hypena proboscidalis. Next base: position 17,053,221 of record LR990130.1, on the reverse strand, counting down.
TTTTGCTGCAAATATAGGTGCCGAAAACCCGTAAGAGAGTATTCTGATAACTATATTCACAACAAGCTTCATAAACCTACTCGGATTCTTTATCCAAGTTCGGAATACCATAAGCCTTGGCAAAGCGGTCCAATATGAAAATTAATACAAGTGTAACTGCAAAGCAACGGAGGGACTACAGTGATCGTGAATGTCAGTGTCGGCTTGCGTGCTACATTTAACGTGCGCATTTGGCAAATGCGATGGTACATATTGTGCAGTAAATGAAGGCACGCATACAGCTCTAGCTATGAACACTAGCTCGCCGTGTAATTTCCAGTGCATCCCGTTCTCATCTCTCTCGCTCAGCTAAGTAATGACTTAGATCCATTCCCGGATAAATAGCAAATTGAATGTGTGCCCCTCGTAGCACAGCGCCACCCCGTCTCGCCTGCCCGCCAACGCCACCTGTGTGTGCGTGCCGTACTAACGCACGCCAACGTGTGCGGCGCTGATAATATCCTGCAATTTGTATGTTTTGGTGATTAGTGCCACATGTCCATTACCGAACTCCTTCCAAATAAATTTTCCTTTTTAAACACACTTTTAACGTCTATATTCTCACCCAAGGACTGTCTACATTGGTTATTTAGAAAAACCTCTAAACCAGAAAGCATATTATTTTCTCTGCAGCTCGAATAGTTAAACTATGCTTTAAAACTAATTTGGGAGCGCGCGTCGATAACCCGCTAGTATTTACAATGTTTTTCGTCGGTCGTATTTTTTGGCTTGTTTTACGGTCGGCGAATATGAAAAGTTTTGAGGAGCTCTCGGCGAGGCGTAAAGGCGGTTTACGACGCGTCTTCGAGTTGAATGCGCCACATGTTGGCGTTCCACTGAATTTCCTCGCGGTTTAACCGCATTACACGTGCTCCATGATCTGACCATGAAAATTTTAAACGCCCCGCTTCAAACTAAAAGAGTCGTTCGCGCCGTCGTAAGTTGGGAAATAGCTGTATAAAGAACGGCGCACATTTGTTGTGTGGAGCACTCGAGGGTCGGCCAAAACCGACGTCTTTTAAACATTGCACAATGCAATCCCAACTGGGCCAGCTGCAAAAACTCCCGTTCTCGGGACAACAAAGAGATGTCCTTATAAATTCTCGATTAAATTTTGGATACGAGCTCCAATGAACACAAATTCCTAGAGTCGGTCCAATAAAGGACGCCGTGCAGCCGCGTTAGGAGGCCATAAACGAACGTATTATCCATGTAAGGCGGAATAGCCGTTGCACAATTAATTGTTTCATTTTGGGAAACAATTCCCGCTCCTCATTCAATTAAGAGCGGCGACTAAGGGGTGTAGGGTGGCGGTGCGGGGTGTCGGGAGTCCCCCGCCCGCTCATGAGACGGACGTATTAATAGCGCCTGCAATATTGATATACTCGTATCGTATCCCACGTACCGCGTTCGAATACGATATTGTTTGTTAGCGAATTCGATTTGTGTCGATCATAAATCTTGCGCCTTATGTTGAATTTGGAGTTGATTGAATTCGCACCGCGTAACGCAAGAAAGAGAAAGGAGCGATGTCGCGAGCACTCCAGAGCTCGCTCGGTTTAAGAGTACGTACGTTTTAATTATTCTTTCTGGATGAATAATAGATTAACGAAGCGAGCTCATGACGAGAGCAGCATCGGTGCAGGCGAGCTCGAGCGCTCAGGTGATGCTGAAGCGGGACTCAATTAGCAAAAACACACAGAATTAAGAGAGACAAACATGTCGGGTGGGACACATGACGAGGCGCCCTCCTCAATCCGAATTTTATATTGCGCAATTCATTATTCATTGTGTTTGTCAAGAAAATTACTGTGGACCTTTTAATATAACTTCCCGAGTCGCACAAACGGAGCTACAAATTGGAGTTGCGAACAAGTTGAGTCGAGAGTTAACCTTGACGATTAGGACTCGCGTGTAGCTGTCAAACAAATTTAATTAGGTGCTAAGTTAATGTGGATCATTTAGTCGGTGGCTCGGTTCAGTAACATTATTACGTGGAGTTAATCCTGGAAATTGAAATTGCCTTGAACGTGTAACATAGGTCGTTCAGTGGCTGACGTATTTAATTTAAAAGATAGCTCCGTCTCTGGGCGAGCTTTCAAATCAGCGGTGTTGGCTGAAGATTCGAGAGCAATCTGTTAGATTGGTTCATTACGGCCTCCATTAGTGAAGTAATGAGTCGCGATGCATGTCGAGGCGGGCACGCGACAGACGGGGAAAACCTGAGAAAACGCACGGGAAACGCTACGCTTTTTTCAGTGCGGCGTAGCCACGTAGTACCGTAGCTAGTACATGAGCTTATTTACAACTTGGTAATAAAATAGTACATACTGTTAATACATACCTATATAAATATAAAATTTATATTGTGTATTTTTGGCTGTTATTACACCGAAATCGATCGACATGACAATTATGTGCCGCGCTCTTATTGGTTCTTTTAACGCCAAATACATCTATCGACGTGGTTCGAAAGTTATATTTGTTGCTCAAGAATACTTTTAAATAAAAATCATAATAGTTAAAATAAAATGTTAGATACAGGAACATATTTCAGATTACAAATTTTGCAAGGAAAACTTGCAAAATCTAGACACAAAGTTGCCAAGTTGACCTACAGGTAATGACAATATCATTTTAAATTCTCAACCAAACCAGAATTTAGGAAACTTCAAGTAAAGTGTAGCTTTATTTTTGTACTTCTATGAGGTTGAAGAGATTGGCGCAACGGCAATATAATTCAAAGTCGTGATAGGTTGCCAGAACATACATTCGACTGTTACGTCAATTTACTTTACAATATGTCTAACAGCTTTTGCTGAACTATACATTAAGAATAAATTCGTAGAAACCCGTTCATTTTAGGTGTATGAATTTGAATTTTCCTTTATTGTCTTCTCATTATTTGAAAAGGTTTATATTCAAGATAAATATATATTATAATTTGAAAAAAATTAAAAATGTGTCAAAGCCTACTTTACTACTTGTATATAGATGAATTGTCCACTATTAAGAAATAACACCAAAAGAAAAGAAAATTACTGGAAAATTAAATTTTAGTTTAAAACCATTATTCTCTTGATTTTAGTATTTATTTTACTTTTTTATAAAAGGTAAAAAAAAAACTATCTCGGTTTTTTTAAATGACGTTCGGACCGCAGCGTTTCAGTCGCCGAGCTGCGTCGCGCAACGTTTAAGCGAAAATTAGCTGCAGCTTGGTGTAGAGGATTTCGAGCATGAATGCAGGTCGGTGTCCATTAGCCTAATTGGAGATAGGAGCAGCGCCACCTACGACACGGCCTTTTGTTATCGCAGACACTAAATTTCACTGGCATCTGCTACCGCTGCGGTTCAGGATTTTCATTTTAATACCTTTAGAAAAAGTTGACAGATCTCTGACAGTTTGATTTTTTAATTAGCTCTTTTTTTTTTGGTTGTCATATTTATAAATGAAAATTTTGATGGGTTTTTGACAGTTCGATTTAGATTTTCGATTTTTTTATGATTTTTAGTTTTATTTAATGATATAGTATTGGCCTTTGTATTGGCTATTGCTTAATTTAAGTCTGTGAACGCGAATCTAAGAGATTTAATTTATTTAGAAAATATTGTTGTAGGTCGATTGTTTTAGGTAACAAAACAGGAATCCAAGTAATTAATTAATTATTAGAGATAAGCCGACTATGGGTTTGGCCGACTAGTAGCTACATAAGTATTAGGCCAATCATATTTAGGTAAATTAAATGCATTTCAAGAAAGTTTTATTATGTGTTGTTCGTCGCACTTGCGATATATGTCAACACGGCACAAGATATGTAGCACTTCTTAAACTTTATTATTGGCATTTACAGTAAAGCCAACTAGTCGGCATAATTTACCGACTATTCGGTACATCTCTATTAATTATGCTATATTCATCCAATGCATAGCGTTCAAACAACATTCAATTAACATCACTAATTGTTAGAATTTCGGATGTCTTTTCAAAGAAAATTGCACATTGGAAAGTTAATAACAACTTGAAACTTAATGCCTGACTAATGAGAAACCGTAAGTTGCGCTTATACTCATAGCATTACGACAAAAGGTAAGGGGTGGGCGCTGCTCCTTCTAATTAAATGGTAAACTTTCATGAGACTCCCCCTGCACCCCCTACCTCTTGTCCCGCTAATTAATGCGCCCACGGGAAGCTCGGACGTCTCGCCTTTCGACCCTGAGACGCTACACATGGTTACGCTCAACTACAGCTGCCTACGACTGTAACAGAATTATCACGTAATCTAAAAACCGAAATAGGTCGAAAGTTTCTTCCAGTCGCAAGTATCGATGCGAACACGGCAATCCTTTTAGTAAGCGCTAAAAACTACGCCAGAGAAAGTCAATCCGCGGGCAGGTGGCGGCCCGAGCCCGCGGCCGCGTACGCCGAGCGCTAAACGTATTGTCGTGTACCGCTTCTGATGTGGTCCAAACTAAACCCCAACTACTTAATTGAAAACCGTAATAGAGAATCCAAATACACGGTATCCCTTTTGATCGGTATATTAGAGGTGCGATACCAAATTAATTGATGGTCTCTTTAATGAAACCCGTAATGGAATACGATTGTAGTGGATCCACCGATAAAATTACCGCCTCGATTCGGCTGTACGAAATTTCAGCTGGAAATAATTCTGAATTAATTCAAATCACTGTTAGTAATAAACGTCTGCGCTAGCGCCACAGCATCTACTGGGAGCCCGAAGAATACGGTAAAATGTTCCAAGTTTCTTCAAGCAATCAAGGCTTAATACCGTAGTGAAGTTTCAAGTTGGGAAATTATAGGGCGCGGGGTGAGACGCGGGAGGGGCGGACGTCCGCCGCGTGTCATCTCGTAACATCAAAAATGCATTTAAATTCTGCGCAATAAAAAACAGCGGCGGGAAGTTTCACAGCGGCCCGGGGATTGAAGACGCCTTTCCCAACCCGTGCGCTTTATAGCACTACACAATTTCTGTCCAGCCGCACTTTACACGATCCCCGATCTACTTACTAATAAAAGTGTTTCATAAAATAAGCGAACGAACGAAATATAGAGGAAGCCCGCTAGGGTTGCTCTTGTTGCGAGCGATTGGCCCGTTGTATCGAAGAGTTGTACAAACTCAATAGGTCTGGCCCTTATTCCTCCTTGTTTAAGTTGAGCAGTGCTGCACTGTGTTAAACTTGGGAACAGATTAGTGGGAACCTTTCTCAAGTGTAATGAAGCACCGAGATTGTGTATTTTTGTTCGTAGTTAGCTCTACCAGAGTAAATGTTTTGCTGAAGTTCAGAGTGTTGTGCCGAAACAATTTTAATTTCCGTAAACGAAATATGCCATAACACTCCCGCAGCCATTTTATTAAGAATAAGTAATATTATGACTACAGTTCATATACAAAATAGCAATATGTGAAAATTAATTAAAATGTGTAATATATAGACGTTTTTAATTCGAAGTCGGCATTGAACAAGGGACACCCCTCGTCCGTCGTGATGCGATAATTACCCCGCCCACCGCTAGCTAATTGAGGGACAGATAATGCCCGACTTTTCGAGAATTGCTCATAGCCTAGAAACATTTGATTTAAAAAATCATTTTACATTTCGTTTTACGCGTTTCGTAGATTTTGTTTAAATTAAAACTACGTATTCTCTTCATTCGATGGTTCTTACACCAAACCTAAATACACTCATTTCAACACATTACTTTTTTGCATTCTTACTTTAATTTTCAAGCCAGCATTTCTAATCAAATAACACAAAAAAATCCCCATATCGCTCGGTACAATAATACAAACTAATTACATTGTGAGAGGAATTCTTTCATTAGCGAAATGAAACATGTCCGGGCGGGCCGAGCGGCGCGGGCGACGCGGCCGAACCACCCTATCAATTACAAAGCAATGCAATTACATTCGGTACCTAATAAGCCACTTTATGGTACACGTGAAATACGACAATTTAACAGGAAATTAAAGTCGGTGCCGCAAACCGCGGACGTCATTTCGCAATAGTTTGTCCAATTTATCAGTGTTGAGAGTCGTTCGGAAATAATCGTAATCGAAGCGAGCGAGCTGAACAATATGGACCGATGGCGGCCTCTCTAATTGGCCCTTACCTGGAGCGCACTCGAGAATGATAAAGCCCCCATTAGCCGCCCTATTATTTACCTACTCGTCATTAGCGTAGACTTCATTAGGATAACGAGATAACGGAGCCCGACTCGAGTACTCGACTACTCCCGTGCAGTATTTTTGGTGTTTTTGAGAGAATTCAAGGAATTGCGAGGAGTTGCGCTATCGGCCGCTCGACGCTCGCCGCTGAGAGCTGAGGCTAATTATTACCGAGAATTCTATTCTAAAGGTAAACTTAATAAATGTGCGAATGAGAAATAAGGAACGAGGTATAGTGGCATTATTCCACATGTTATTAAGATCGATATCGAGGTCAGGAAAAATGGATGTTGCAGCGAGCCCTCATCCTCGGTGGCACAAAAAACGTATCGAATTTATTGTTAATTATAAAAGTCGAGCGCCGAACATTAACGCGGAGATGCGATGCCGCGATACGGCTCGTCTATTTATTTATTATTTAGATATCGGCCGCTGCGGTCACGACTCCATATTGTTTCGCTGTAATGGCATTAATGACCTCGGTTTAAAGTTGAAGTGTTAATTTGATTTAAAATTATGCTCGCGATTACGATCTTCACGTTCAACTTTCGCCCCGAGCTTTAATTACAGCTGTGATCCCGATGGAGCCGGGTGATATGACCGGCTCCTATAATATGCCCGATGCTAATAAACGCTGGCAGTAAACCACCTCGCTGTAAACTTGGCTGCAATGCAGTTAATGCACAGCTTGACATTATAAAAGTTAGAATTAACGATTTTAATCTCGTTCGCCTTATTGCTGAATGTACGGCTTCGTATGTTTAGTGACAAATTATGCAAACGGTCCCCTATATAAGCAAAGATGCCAGCGATATTGAAGCAAGATTGTTATCATTCCAACATTAAAAAACAATTGAAATACCAAGCCTTTTTGTGTTTACATTATTTCCGTTTAAGTGCTAGCTCTTAGACTTAAAAATTAAAATAAACCGCAGAACCATAAACTGTATATCAAGAGTGCAATTCACTTAAGTTAAATGAGCTTTTAAACAGTTTCTGTTTAACATACAATAGCGCTAAGGTTTATTAGACACGAAACGGGCATACTTTCTTTAACACAACGTCCACAATAGAACTGCAGGGCAGAAATAGCAGCGTGTGTGATACAAATCACTTTGTGAATCAGTAGTCTTTCTCAGGACATAAATTAACCGTATAAGTTTGTACTGTGATATATGTTATATAATTATTTTATTAAAAAAATAAAGAATATATTATTATGATATTGGAATAGTTCTTGACATTTATTCTTTGTTTGCATTTTTAAAAATACAGCTACTTTACAGCTATGTTTATAAAAACGAATTTTTCGTCTTATACTAATGCTATGATATTCATAGTATTCATGCGTAACAAGTGTAGGTAGATAGGGCAGTGGTACACGGCACATCTGAAAAAATCTTGTTTATCATGTCAGTTTATACAGACCAAGAAAAAAAATAATTTTCATTATTGAATTTAGGAGCTCGTGGCTAAGTCGAAGCTGCACGGGCCGATCGATCTTGCAGGTTAAGCAATGCTATTCGCGGACGGCCGTGGATGGTTGACCATTTTTGACCGACTTCAAAAAAAAAAAGAGGTTCTGTATTCGATCCGTATGTATGTATGTATGTATGTATGTATGTATGTATATCACCTTTTTATGTTCGCGATTTTCTCGGAAACTATTGATCTGATTTGAATGCAGTTTTCGGTATTTTAATCCTTGTGTTTCAAGGAAGGTTTTAGTATATAATTTATCAGAATCTGATGAAGATCTTTGGAGACAGGCAACGGAACTCTTCAAAAACGAATAGCTAATGAAGCACGTTTTGTGCAATCGTGTATCTATGTATTGTTTTCACCACTACATAACATAACATCATGCCTGTGTATGCTTTGAAGGGTAAGCAGTGACAGCCTACTTACCTACCCTTAAAGTACCAAAAGCTCTGCTTAGGTTTGGACGGGCTTACGTTTCAGCATATTTGTTATTATCGTAGTGATAACTTATGATCATGAAGATCTCAGAAATATTTTTTTGATAATATATAAGGATTTGATAAAAGATCTTTAAGGTGGCCCTACGAAGGCAGCGTCAGCGAACCTGAGCGTAGCGTCGCAGCATATTATCATACAAAAAAGCTGCGCGCGCAATGTCACTTCTGCGTGCGCAGTTTTTTTTCTATGAAAATATGCTGCGACGCTACGCTCGGGTTCGCTGACGCTGCCTTCGGAAGGCCACCTTTAGAGGTAAACGGGCATTACAAATTACAAATGAAACACAAATTAATCTGTCTATGAACTGTACGGGCATTTTCTCTTAAGTATTGGAGGCGCCGTCGTATTCTTTGGGCTATATTTTGATTGTTTCTATTGTGTTTCATGCGTAATGATGCCTTAGTATTTCTTCCTAACCCCATCGTTAAATCTAAAAAACTAAGACACTAAAAAGCTTGAAATAAAAAAATAAAATAAAAAAACTAATAAAAAAAAATAAAATAAAAAAAAACTAATAAAAAAAAAGAATATTCTTAACTCGAGCGTATTCTAAATATTATAATATGTACTAATTTTTTTCAAAGAAAAAGGAACCGCCTTCAAAAACTCAAAAGTAAAAAATAAAATATTCGCTAAACTTTGCTTACCTTTATATTAATTTGTTTAAAACAATAAACCCAAATAATTATGTAATACCAATTAATTATATTTTTTTGAAGTCGGCGCCAAATCACATATTTGCTGATAAGTTTACGAATGCATTCAACAATTATTTCGGTAAATACGGTTTTAATTGTTATTTGATTTTATGATTTTTTCAACAATTAATTCGGTAAATACGGTTTTAATTGGTATTTGATTTTGTAATTTGGCGCCGACTTCAAAAAAATATAATTAATTGGTATTACATAATTATTTGGGTTTATTGTTTTAAACAAATTAATATAAAGGTAAGCAAAGTTTAGCGAATATTTTATTTTTTACTTTTGAGTTTTTTTAACCTAACGAGTTTACCTCCATGCTTCGGAGAGCACGTTAAGTTGACGGTCCCGTTTGCTTTTTAAACATCTATTACTGGTGGTAGATCTTGTGAATGAGCTCGAGGGCGGCAGCACCACCGTCTCACCTTTAACCTGCCGCCAAATAGTAGTGCTTTCATTACTGTGTTCCGGTTTGGTGGTGAGATCAGGCTCTGAAATTACTGGCACATGAGGCAAAACACCGTAGTCCTAGCTGCAGCGACGCATCTATGATCTCCTGTATAAAAAAAAAATGTCGGTCATTACGGGTAGTCAGAGGTTAGAAAGTCTGACAACCTATTCTATAACAAAGAGTATGGTATTACCTTGTACTGGGTTGTGGAGGTCTGATGGCATTAGCTTTAAGTAAAATTCTGATATTTAGCTAAATCCGTTAGACTAAAAGCCGACCCAATATTATGGGGAATAGGCTTTGATTTTCCCAATTTAATCAATTATAAAATGCCCAAATTATCCTTATTTCCCAGTATTTTCTTCTAAACATGCCCAAGTAGGTTATTTATAAATAGGATCGCACTGGAGGCAATTATCGAGCTCAAATAGCACGCAGCAACTTAACACATCAAGCAGCTTTACTGCATATTACAGCAATTAGGAACATTGAAAAGAAATGTGCTTTTTCTCATCATTTTTCTGGGGTATAAGAATTGACGTATTGGGTTGGCGGCCTAAGCTGGCTGAGTAGGGTTGCTAGTATGTTTTTTTTCCCCATTTTTCGGCGAAACAAAACACCTTCTTTTCGTATTTTTTTGAGGATGTAAGAGAAAAAAAGTTATATCTAAAGTAATGATGAAATTAGACAAGGCGTGGCCCTAAATAATTATGTACTATCAGCTAAATTGATTCATGACCAATACGACTAGACCTTCGTAGACTAGGCAAGTGCAAAAACACAATTTCAAGGTAGTTAGTTTGAAATGTCTATACAAAATTAGTATCAAGTGGATAGTCAATCTACATTGTTGATAGTACATTTTAAAAGAACAAGTATAAAAAGACTGCAGTATATTCGTATGAACAATGGTAAAATAAGTAAATGGTAGAGGCCAACAATGTGAGTCGAGGATATTTGAAGAAAACGAACAAAAATATGCAAAATATCATCATTATTGGAAAAAAAAAAACCATGACGAAACGGGGAAAAGTCAGAATCAAGCTAGCAACCCTGGTTAGGGTCGGCCGGCCGACGGGAGTGAGTTACGAGGCCCGGTACTCGTAAACGTCACATTAATTAGCATAGCCGCTAATGAGGAGTTATGGCTCTCTAATGAGAGGACTTGTACGCGACGTATTTATTACGTACGCCGACCGACGATTATATCGACCGAGTGCCCTAAGATTATCTACTAGATTAAGTTCTCGTTTTAGGTTCTAATGTAGCACAGTAGAGCATTTTTTCATATGTTGTACATTCTGTAGATAATATGCCACAGTTGAGACTAGGTAGGTTACCAAACGATGAGCTACCAGATCGAATGATAAATGTCATGTGAGTGTATGGTTGGCGTAGTGGTAAAAGTGGTCGCCTCGCTGCTTTCAACCGCGCTGGTGTTGTGGGTTCGATCCCCACGGGACAAATCATTGTGTGATCCGTAAAAAACTGTTCTAACTCCTGGTGTGCGTTGTGTATGTGAAATGTAAGTTTGTTTCGGGAGCTTTTTTTTATTATAAGATGAAAAAAAAAGAAATTAGTAAGAAAATGTAATAGAGGCGAAGAGAGACCTAATATCAGACCGCAGAAGACGTATTCATTAGTCCCCCGATCTCACACACGTCTTTGCAATTTTGGTGGATGTTCTTGGCTTGTAGTTACCACTTACCAATGAGTTGGAACACTTAAAAACTGGTTTGCTACAGACCTGATATAAAAATACAAGATAATCACAGCGGTTAATTATGAGGCATTGGATAATTTTAAAAGAATGTTAATAAATCAAGCACATGTAAGGCCGTGTAGACAAGTTAATAACATAATTAAACGAACGAGTGGGAACTATATCTTTTTCTTTTATATGAAACGGAAATATGTGGTGGTTTAGCAAGGTTATAGCAATGCTGTATTAATTTAAATCCTTAAAATATTATAAATGCGCAAGTAACTTTGTCGGTCTGTCTGTTATATGTTCAAGACCTGAGGAAGGACATTGGTTACTTTTTATCTATAGATTACGCGAGCGGTGTTAGCTACTTCCATCAAAAGCAAATCCCGTCTTTATTTCTTTAAAGAGCTTAGGTATATGACAGAAATAAAATCAATTTAATTCTGCTTTCATTAATAATTATTCAAATTATGTACGGGTGTTACTTACGTAATGTTGGTCTATTTAGTCGACCGCGGTTTCGCCTATACGCCTAGGCATTATCAAGAGAGTGCGATACGTCACGCCTGAGTCGCAGCCAGTCTTGCACTGTGGGCAGCGACGCGCGCATAATGTTACAAACTCACGTCAGTTTTAATAAAAATTTCATCAATAATAGAAATAAAAACCGACCGTTACAACTGTAACCACCTGAAGTCGACTTGAATCTCTACCGCGACTTTAAGTGCATACGACACTTTAAACTTAACTTTCAGATTTCTACTAGTTTGTCCATCTAACAAAGCATTTGTACAACAAGAGAGAGAAGAAAGATTCTCCGCACGTGGAAACTGGCAGAATGTTGGCAGTGGCAAACTGTAGCCTTTTCGGTACAAGGGTTTCAACTTATCAATTACACCGTTTGCTACTTACCGCGCGGAAAGGGCAAATTGATTTAATGTAACCAGAGTGCTTTGACGAATATTATTAACGTCTTTTTCACCCCCTTTGTGGGGGCACAACGCACTTTGTTCTTTTGGTTTTGTGTAACATCGAATCACACTTATCTTGTTCTCGAGAACGGGTTGTAAGGACTATGTAATGTCTTATTTGTTACTATGTGTTGTGTTTTAATTAGTATACAGCTGATAGTCGAACTAGAATTGCCTTGAAAATAATTCATGGCTGAAAAGCAGATTTTGGCATATGGTAAATAAATAAGAGCATGCGTTCAGAAAAAAAAATGCCCTATGCAATCACCCATTCACACACCGACCTGATCAAGAGGGGTTCACCTGCTATGTATTAACAGGCGGCAGGCAGCAGCCACCTATGAACGCCTTGGTAGGAACTTTATATATTATTTCATTTCATTTCATTTATTCTGATGCAAATACAGGTACATGGGATGTTAGGTTCATATTAATACATTTAAGGAACACTGTATTTTACCTTGTGGCATGCAATAAATTAGAAACTAAATACTAAGATACAATAATGAAATTATCTAAAACTAACACACATAATAATAAATAAAACATAATTATATTTACATTACTTTTATAATTTATATTTAAACATATAAAAAATGAGAAAAAGGATTAAATAAAACATAGAACTAAGCTGTGCAACATTTTTACAGTTTATCACGTAGGTAATCATCTACGGAATAATAACATTTTTCCAATAATAATTTTTTTAGACAATTTTTTTACAATTTGAATGTTTACTTCTCCGAGAATCGCTATTTATTATATATTTGTTAAATGCTACACAATTTTTATAGCATTTAGCAAATAATACTAAGAAACAGTTGAAAATACAGTTGAGTATTTAGGGTCCTGGAAAGAGGGGACCGTAGCTTAGTGGTTACAGCGGCTGCCCGGTATGCAGAGGTTGCAGGTTCAAATCCTGCCGGTCCCATTTTTTTCAACTGTTTCTTAGTATAACTTTAAAATTGTCTACTACGTCTATTTTTTTCTTATCTACAACGACTGTCAGCACTAGTGCTAAAAGTAAATATGGGCTAAACTTAGAAGCTCGCAATAAAGTATTTTACAACGCAACACAATACATTTGGTATCTTAATTTGATAGTTTTTTGAGATGTGTGGGGATGATCTTGAGTTGATGCAAGCATGTCTCTTTGATTTTCTTAATTTATTATAGTAATAACTACATCCAGGATAAAAAGGAAAAATATATTTAACTTAAAGAACTTGAAGGGTTCTTCAGTTATCACATCACAAAGTTTAATAGAGTTCAGTTTTATTTATTAGATTGGAGGCAAAATCAAAAAGAGCGCAAAAACTATAACTCAATCTCTTCATCGATGGAGGCCATTAATAACCAGTATTTATTATCAGATTTATTGACAGCGAAAATTCTAGGAATAAAATTTATTGAATTAAAAATTAAAGTACAATCGCACCCACTCGCCTGATATCACAGGGTGTTTTAATTCAATCTAGGATATTAAAAGTTCATTTAAAAGTAAGCGCGCAATGACCGGCGTTCTGCACTCGATTAAATTAAATTGGTGATTGTGTTCATTGCCCGATAACTGTAATTTTATGACACTTTTTATCCTCATTTTTGACACGAGCACCTGTGAAAATGTCCATTTTTGATGTGCCCGTAATGGCGCACTTCATTTATTTACTTTGAAACGCTATGGCATTTAATTTTATTATGGATTGTATAATTTTCAAGTTAAAGAGTTCTTTTATGAGCACCACGGTTTTAAATAGCCATATTTAATGATAAATATTTCAAAAGATATACATCACTGTGTACGAATGTCACTCTACAATTTTATGGCGCATTCCGCTGGTTTTTTACATATTTAATTATCGAGCGAGTGCAGTTTCATACTTTATGATGTTAAATATCATACGCTGGCAAATCCACCAAGCTTCAAACGACCTCAAACTAAAGACCATAATTATGATGAAAAGTCATGATAACGATCACTAAACCTCTAAGCAATTCAATTTCATACAAAAACGAATAAGTAATTTAATGTTATCATTATCACAATTAATAGAATGTAATACCATAATCGAAATTCCCACTCTCTTTAACAGCTTGCCATAGCCTCGCACGGACGCTCAAGTGTGGAGCCTAATTGTATTGCTCCATCAATATTTAATCTGTAATCATCAGTATGTATGGGTGCATGTGTTTGTGTATGTATGAATGGTGGGATCATAAAGGAGTGCACCGGAACAGATCGCACGACAATATCCTAATTCACTCGCGCGAATGTAATCCATTAGTGTTCCCTCCTCCTCGGGGCACTCTCCTCCACCCTACCGCTACCCCCTCGCCCCCGCACCAGTCTGTCATTCATAAACCTCCATATAATTTGTATTGGCACATGTTTCATATGACTAATGGACGAAGGCACATTAAATATAAAAACGACGTACTGCTTATTGCTGTTTACGAAACTGAAACAAATTTTTATTTTCAAATGCGGCTTATGAATAAGGACGAGTTTGCAGTGAGCTGCTTTAGGGTTGCTCGATAAGGGATTTCTTTATAATTTCCTTCGGTTGCTCTTTTTATAAAAATAGTTATTAAAACATTCTGTATGTTTTATGTGTGAAAAGCTTCACAACAGTGTTATGCAATAGGAGCATCAGCTATTGTTAAACTTAAAATATTTGTATATTGTTTTGAGGCCAGCTGTGATGCCTTGTCAAAAATGCTATTAATACTCGTAGTTTTCAAAAGGTTTTAAACTTATTTTTAATTTGTTGTCCTCAGTAATTTAAAGTACTAAATTAAAAAGTTTCAATTCCGCTGTAAAAACTTACTTGTTATTTATAATGACAATGAATGTAAAGCTTTATCCAGAAGTTTGATGTTACGAAATAACAATAAGGGCCGCCGCAGTCCTTTGAAGTTGAGGTGCTTTGTCAAAAGATCATAGAGCTTTATTTCTTTTTTTCAATGGAATAAGGCAGCGGATGCATTCTTGTTTATTTGATTACCGAAATACTACGAGGTAACTTAATTAAAGATTAGATCTACTTTAAATATATCGAAAATTAATTAGTATTTTTTTATGATGGAAGTCATAGATAGATCGGGTTCCGTACAAGTATTTAATTGAGTTATTAATTAGTTTAAGTTGTCCAGAATTAGAATCGTGTCGCAGTTTACATATTAATTAAACTCGAGATTGAGTGCATACGTGAATATTGCTGTGAATAATTAAGTACTTTACATCCTACATAATGGAGAACGATATATTTTTAATTGGTTGTTATTATTAAATTGGACAAAGTAATTAGTTGCATTCCTAATATCGTCGGGCAAGAGACTAAAAAAATGTATTAGATAATTTACTTAACCAAGTTTTACGAAAATCTTCTGTCCAATAAACATTGAAAAAATAACTAACTAACGTCATCGTGTAAATTTGTCTTTCTGTTTTCTGAACATTAAATAAGAAGCTGCGGGAAAATCGTGAATGCGGTATAATTTACGAGCCAAAATTACATGGCGATTAAAATACAAATTGAATAACAGGCTGTCCTCTAATCCGACGCTAAACTTATGATTTATTACAATAAAAAGTATACGATGCTCTGTATGAGTATAATAAGCTTTGGGATGAATAACCAAGTGGTTCTCGATTCTTTCTTAGAGAGAAGCGATTCGAGTAGCGCACGAGTAGAAAGTGTCGCATCACTGTTATGTTCAGTACTCATATTTTACTCGATTACACTCGATAGTTTTACTCCAAAACGAGTAAATATTCACAGTCACAACTCGAAGGTTGGGATCGAATCGGCACTATGGAAATAAATTTTGAGAATGAGTGGACGAAAGATCATGCCGTGATTTTTACTTGATGTGTTTGCTCGATCGAGAAAACCATTTGTGAGTACTTAGCTTTATAAAGCTTACACAAGTTATTTAAAGTTTTGCAGAACAATATAAATCAGTTTCTCCTACTATATGTATTACTGTGTCTTTCACAAAGTAACATGTTTATTTAGATTCAGTTTCTCCTAAACCATTTGTAGTTATTAGCAAATACCAGTTCTAAGAATATTATTGTTTTGACAGCCGTATCCGATTAACATTACAAAGAAATTGCTTATTTCTGAGAAAAAAATACAAGGCATACTAGCAGACTATTCGTATTTTAGAGCTACTATTTATTATTTTTGGCCGATTGTTATTTATAAAAATATTTTTTATACTAGAAAATATATTTATTTATTTGAATGATGATTAAATAAAGGATGAAAACACCATACATGTTCATGAATTTTACAACAGATCCATAAGCTAAATCGAAACAAAATATTTTTGTAAATTTTCATCCATTAAATGTGTGCTCTTTCCGGGGCTTTAATACACTTAGGTAAGTACTGCACGTTTTCAGAAAAATTAAAGAAAGTAATCAGTGGAATTACGTCGGCTACTAAAATATGTATTCGTCATAAAAGTATGCGTCGACTTTCTGTCGAGGATAATTATTCATTATGACGGATCGCGCAGCGTTTTAGCGGGATTAAACGGTATTAACCTACGATCTGACGGGCTCTTTGCTAAATCAATCGGCCCAGGCTGTTGCTTTGCTACGGCTTTCTGTACCGCAAGCCAATTACTTACTTTAATCTGGGGTTTGTCGCCAGGAAAGCAATGAGTTTGCTGTTTCAGTAATTATATTTTCTGTTCTAGCTTACTGTTGTTGTGAGTAATTTGGCCAGCAATACAACAATGAGTGGACTCGTATCTACAACTTTACGTTTGCAAGTCCGATGTTTTTACTATTGAAATCGGCAACATCTATATAATATATATAAATATAAACTAGCTGACCCGGCAAACGTTGTTTTGCCAAAAAAATAGATTTACCATAAGCTCAGGAAAAAAAAATAAACAAAAAGACGATAATTAATCAGTTATCGAGCGGGATGAAAAATGATTAAATTACTAAAATGGCTATTAAAAAATAGAGGTTGGTGATGAAAGAGTAAAAATTAAGGGGTTGTATGTATTTTAATGCCACATTATAGAAAAATAAAAACAAAAAATGTTGTCCAAAATTTTAAAAAATAATGTTAAGGGGTGAACAACCCTTATCACTTAGGGGTATGAAAAATAGATAGCAGCCGATTCTCAGACCTATTAAATATGCATATAAAATTTGGTAAAAATCAGTAAAGCCGTTTCGGAGCAGTAAGGTAACTAACATTGTGACACGTGAATTTTATATATAAGATAATAGCATAACATGTTTTATTTAATTTATATTTGTTGAAAATAAACCTCATGTGACACAATTATTTCTTAGAGTCTTATAATGACGTTCCTTGGCTAGTTAAAAGTTCAAGCAAGTGGCACCTAACTAATATTCCTATGTGTGAGAAAGATAGATCTTTATGAATCTTCTGTCATTTCTGAAAATCTTTTACTTTTGTTCTTTGAGCTACTGCCGTTTCCTAGAATATTAATTTAAATACACAAAAGAGTATAAGTTATAAGTAATGACGAAAATTGCTATTTACAGGCAACATTCTCTTATCTGGACTGCTACTGAGAATTTCTGATAGAAAACACAATAAGTGTAAATTATATATAATTGGTCTCAAACTTATTAAAACATTTAATAAGTAGTTTTCAATTCGCTGAATCACTAACAAATTCCAAGTATAAAAGCAATTTAGAAAGTGTCGCCGTCTAACAACTTGTTGTAACCTTAAAAATATACGAGAATATATATTTTTATAGTAGAGTTTTAAAGGTTGTTCGTTATAATGAGCTTATTAGTATTCACGATTAAGTTATATCGTTGTAAAAGTAAAAATGTTATGTGTGTTGTCGGGGGAAATGTGAGTAATCTGAGTTAAGATGTTGTCGTTCTCGCTGTATGCATGTATGAGCCGTAGAGCTGTAAACACCTCGGTAGGGGTGTGTTTCATCCGCCTGAGAGCTTCCATTGCCTCTAATTAATTACTCAACTCAGTTTCAATTAAATTGACTCGAGATCGGGGCATCAACACGCAATGAATCGATGCCGCCGCGATTCGATTAAGATCGTTAATACCGATCAATTTTGCTCGTTAGCTATCAATAAAGTTATTAAGCGCCCCTACGCAAACATGCAATGCCAGGTGCATTATATTGTGTTTTATAAAAAGTATTAAAAGGGTAAATGAGACTTGGTTGAGTTGTTGAGGGATTTGTACTTAAACACATAATGTTTTATTCTAGTAGTTTTTTCAATCAATCGATTAATTAGTATTTTTTGTTTATAATCGATTAAGTGTTTTCCCTGAAGGTAAGTCAATTTGAATTAGCGGTAGCCGTGTTGGTTACTTAGATATTATGCCTTCCGTGCAATTACAAAACTAAGTTTACTAACTATTCGGAATACAGTAATGGCAATATTACTATTTGATTTACAAGCAGATTATTGGCTGGTACTATTTACTCCCACTAGCTGTAATTATGTTTATTTCCATTGTTTGCTTGCTCAATAAGACAAATTGTAAATCCACAAACACATCTTTTTAATGTTCCAGCCGGACACGAGTTGTCAATAAATCTAACATAAAGACTTCTGAGAGACTAAGTTATAAAATAAATCGCCCGTAAATCTCATGTTGCAATTAGTTAAACAGCAACAAACATTACTATGAAGCTTTTGACACATGAACTTAAAATTTGTATCTTAAACTGGGAGCAACACTAAAACTAAATTGGCCACTCTAAACTAGTTGAAGTGAGTTTAAAACTGCGCCCTTGCGGGGAAGGGGAGGGGCTTTTAATTACGCCGTTTAAGTAAAAGCGACGCTGCGTCTAGTCTAGCTGCATTACACAGATTCAGCCACCAAAAGCCTGCCACTTAGCTAATGAAACATGTTCGCGTATAGTGTTTTAAGCGTCGTCGCAGCAAGCAGCGACTGGTATTGTGAGCTCGCTCGCTGGATTCGGCCAGCTCGTCTCCGCAAATCCTCATTTACTTGCATTATTTTAATGGAACTATTGTGGGCGGATGTCCTTTGTCGAGCGGATGCGGATCCGGCCAGCCTGGGAAATGTGCCGGTGCATAAGTGCACCGCTCGCTGCTGCCCTAAATTGTACCCCAAACCCAAATTAAATGGCAGAAAGCTCTGTTTCAATTTACCAGATTTGAATAGCGACGAAGAAAATAGGTTTATTGTGTCAGTATAAAAATAGAGTAACGAAATAAAAGCGTATCCATTTAACTAATTAAGTGGGGCGAAGTCGTTCCGAGGCCACGGGCTCCGTAGAGAAATCCCACGGACCTCTAATAACTGGCTTCCCTAATAAGCTAAGAGGTTGTCTTACTCGTATAAAAATGCAATCGGCGGAGCGAAGGCCCGCCGACGTCGTTCAAACTTTTCAAATTTTCCACCAGCCCGACGGTATTAATTTTAAATTAGAGTCAGAGACGTAAATTGTCTCCACATGTGAACGACGTTAATTAAAGTTTTCTTTATATTCGTCATGTTTTATTGTTATGCATAACGGGACAATATTTTGTTTTACTGTGGCTATAAATCTGTTTTTTAATTATCCGAGATTCGAAATATTTGTGCAATGCTGAGCCTTATGTCTGTTCATGCAAAGAAACAAAGATTTAATTTCGATAATGGAGTATTAATTTGGTGTTGTCTACCCGCGGTGGAGCACGCGCTCGGTTAGGCCGCGCGCACACCGGCGCGGGCGGATAGCCACTTAACATGATCACGTCGCGTCGTGACTGAAATACGAGCGAAGAGGCTCATAATATCGGACGGCTTCGCATCGCCTAAGTTATGGCTACGAGAGTTTCACACGACTGACCGTATGATCATAACATCACAGGCAGAAAGAAGTACAGAAGTTGAGTTAATTGTTAAAATGCATTTTTTAAATGTGAGACGCTGTAATGAAGTAAGTAAGATTAGTTCATTGTGGTCCAACTTGTCCCAAAATCCGCAATCGTAACCGCGGCTTTCACTCTACCGCGTATCAAGCTCAATTTCGATGTTCGATGGTATTGGTATTATCGTATGTACGATTTTTCGTGATTGGAGACCAAGGTGTGCACTAAGCCTTGGTGTCACGACGTGATTAATTTCTAAACCTCCTGACGCCTTAACTACCTCGGTAATAACTAAACTAGACACGAACCCGGGCCCAATGAATAAATTAAATACTAATTTCTTGACATACTTTGTTGGAAGCGTATTGCCTTGCGAGTAATTAAGGCTATATTTTTATTAAGGTTCTGTACCTAAAGTGAAAGTAAAGGTTTATTAGATATGGTTGTGTGCAAGTTGTACGTTTAGTGGATCTAGTTTGCAATTGGTACGCAAGTGAAATTATAATTTATATTCATAAATAAGATTTCTTAAACTTGTCTATAGGCTTTCACAGAGTATTTCAACATAGCTCTTCTAAGCTTAAAGGAATTAGCCTTATTTCTAGCAATCCATTAAAGCCACAGATATAGATCTACATAGATAACGCAAATGCATGTACTTCGCGTGTCCGAACCCCGGCCAAGCGTCAAGGTTGGTCGCCGCTAACTTCAGTCCACGCGCGTCTTTTGTTAGAGAAAATCATAGCGGACGGCTCCAGTTGAATCGTTTCAATCGTACTGCATCGGCGGCATCGGTGTCTTTGAATCGGTTTGGATTTCCCGTCACTAAATTTCGGCTGTGACGTCACAAAAGGTATTAAAAAGTCGGCACGCTTGGTTTCAATACAAATCGTGATACTTGCGTTATCTATGTAGATCTATATCTGTGATTATAGCCATACCTATCTTCTTACTGCAGTTACCTACCACTACCAAAAAATATTTGATACCCAACAAGGCCTGGCCCAAACACACATCCTTGAGGTATCCCTGAACATTTGCAAGTCTAGACGGTGAAATAGCTTCTGAGAAAGCCAGAAGCGTTGAACCTTCGTATAATTTTCTTTGATTGTTTATTGTATGCGTGCGAGTTGAGGGTATTCTGTGTAAAAACTCCTTATTACCTACGATGATAAGGTTAAATGGAAAACGCTGTAATAAATACTGTTTCTAAGAACCGAGGTGCAATAATTGCGTGTTAAACAAAAAAACAAAATAGTAATTGTAAGTAATGTATTGTATTGCCAAAGGTGTGAGTTGCCAATGTTAAAAAAATGTGCATTATTTGTCAATAAATAATCTCGTGCATCATCATTTTTCTGCCTTTATAACTTGCACACACAACAATATGCTGTATCTATAGATGTCATAATTCAGCACTATTTGTAAGTTTCAGCCATGACATCTTTCACATAATCGATCTTTCCTTCAGCCTTAATTTTTTCAATTATTTTAAAGAAGTGGTTTTAAAGTACATTCTCATCTATATATATAAAATATAATTGGCGGAATTATTTGGCGGAATCATCAGAATAATGTATCTCCCTTAGGTTTTGTATTTGTATATAATATATATATATATATATTTTATTATTGTATCTTTATGCATATAATATATGGATATTAATAATATATTGTATGTATATATTGTAATATACATTTATTTATTTTATAATCATATTTACCGACAATCTATTAATAGCACCATTTAAATAGTATTAGCAGTGTAGTTTTGTATAAGTTTTATTTAAAAATCATTTACTTTTCGATACTTATGCACCTACCCGAACATATCTCTGCACCACCTTAAGGTTGACTGGTAGAAAATGCCTTTGGCATTAAGTCCGCCTTCGACACATGTATCTGTGCGAAAAGTTAAATAAATAAATAAATAAATAAATAAAAGGCTTTGTCCTGACTGACTTAGTATCAACGCACAGCCTAAACCATAGGTCGTAGCGACTTGAAATTTGGAGGGTGTATTCTTTACAAGATTTTATCGTGCAATAAGAAAGGATTTTTGAAAATTCGGCCTCTAACAGGGTGAAAAGTTGGACGAAAGTTTGTATGGAAAAGCGTTTGTAGTAATCATGAGGCTCTATCAATTTCAAAAATGGAACTTTGTTGAGCAATCGTGTGACAATGAGGTGTTGACATGAAGTTTCATAAAAAAAGGATTTTATGTCAGTGTAAACTTTTTAATTGTCATTTCGGCCTCTTTACATATCTAAGAAGTAATTGTTTTGTTTAGTAGAAACCAACTTTAATGTAATGGAAGATAGTGTGATGTAAATTATAAAAGGTCATATTATTATATAAAAAAATAGAATAAATCCAAATCATGGTATAAGGGCTTTTCTACACGAGTGACTTTTTGGCACGATCAATTCCAAAACATTTAGACATTCTAACCGACATTCCATTTTTAACCCCCTACATAAAAACGACTAGGCGTTATTAGTTAGACGTGTCTGTTTGTGTGTGTGAGTCTGTCTGTGCCATCGTAACTCGCGAATGGATGAACCGTCGTGATATTTTTATTTAGAATTTATTCCTTCAGTGATAGATGTTATTGTATTTATTACATTTTTAATGTTCGCTTTAATTTTTAGCAAAAGGTTTTTTTTATTTATTTTTTTATTATTTATGTACATTTATGATATTAATGATTTACATTTTGCATTATTTGATCTTTTTCTAATATTATTTATGTTCTAAATTTTTACGATTTTTATTAGTTGGCCATTTTTATTTTTTTATGCATGTGTTTTATTATGTTAAACATGTTTTTGATTTTATACAGTAACTTTGTTTAAATTTAATGTTAAATTCAATTTCACGTTTTCATGTATTTTTTGAAGATTTTCATAATATTTATAATGTGCCGTGTGGTCCGACCCTAAGCATGCCTGATTGTTTTGGAATTGACCGGCGCATTTTTCTGCTCGACCAAAGTTTTAGTAGAAAGTCGAGCGGTAAAAAGGTGAACTAAACACTTTTTGGTAAGAACATGCTTGGCGGAGGACTTTATAACTATGTAAAGATAGTCTGTCATCTGCTTCAGCGCCATCTTGACAGTTCGCAAAACTGTGGTCACGGTGTACAGAATAATTATTTGTTGCCAAGTGGCCAATTATTAATTCGAAATTCAAGTTTTAATATTTAAATGAAAAAAAAAAACTTCGAATATTCTAGACCATTCTCTCATTCTATCTCTCTCTAGCGATTGCTCGGTTTGGATATTGTGTAATTTGTTCGGCGTTCGTTGTTCATTGTTGTTATTTTAATTTCTGTTTGATTTTCTTCCGTGTTGTTTGTGTATATGATTTCTTTCGTTGCTTAGGTTGTATTTTGTTATTGAAAAAATAGTAAATAAATAAATAATAATAATTGTAAATATTTTATGAACAATAATAATATTAGTTTTTTTTTTGTTTTATTATAATTTCCTCAGAGGAATTACTCAATAATTTCTTTATTTGGTTAAATTGTTTCGTTTTGTGCTGAATTTATTTATAGAAATAATTTAATATTGTTCCTAAATTGTAAATATTTTATGGACTATTTGATTTCTGTTTGTTTTTTTGTTGATTGTGTTATAATTTGTTTCGTTTAAGTTGTTTAGTTTCTTGGTTGCATTTATTTATAGAAAAAATAATATTGTTAACAAATTGTTATTATTTTATGAACAATATTATTTGTTTTCTAATTGATTTGTTTTTTATTGATTGTTTTTGTTTTTTGTGTTCTTATCTCAACATGACAACAGAAAATATTAGCATGAACGGAATAGACATGAGTCTTACTATTGTCCCTATAGTAGGCGATGGCGCATGTCTTTTTCGTTCGCTGTCTTATTTGTTGTAATAAGACAGCGAACGGTAAAGGTCTATGGAAATTCGTATAGAAATTGTAGATCTGGTACAGAATTGGGATGACTTTGCTGTGATGTCCCATGCCAGCAACGGTGACAATTATATGCTTTAGATATGGTAGATCCACAGAAATCGTCTATAATAGAGAATATCTTAAAGAAATTTATTATGACACAGAAGCTTTAAGGCAAATCGTTTCGCAAAGTGAGAAGTTACTCACAGATGAACAGCTTTTCATTTATAAAAAGATCATGTATTGAGAAGGCAGAAGGGCATTTTATTTTTCTGGACGCTCCTGGTGGCACAGGAAAAACTTTACTCATTATTTTTTTATTGGCATAAACAAGGAAAAACCATGGTATTGCTTTAGCTGTAGCATCTTCAGGAATTGCAGCAGCATTTTTGGAGGGCGCAAAACAACTCACGCTGCCTTCAAGCTCCCGTTAAATCTCCTCCACGTTGAAACCCCTATGTGCAACATCACAAAACAGAATAATGTAGCTCAAGTACTCCGCGATTGCAAATTGATTGTTTGGGATGAGAGCACAAAAAGGAGGTTTTGAAGCTCTAAACGAACTCTTAAAGATATCAGGGGCAACAATAACACGATGGGTGGAGTTACCGTCCTTTTAGCTGGACACTTTCGTCAGACTCTGCCCGTGGTTCCGCGGGGAACTCTAAGGTGTCTTTTGCAATGACTACAAATAAAGCTCAGGGTCAGTCACTGAAAACAGCAGGATCGCAACATCGATCTGGGGGGGAACTGCTTCTCACACGGCCAGTTTTATGTCGCCTGCTCAAGAGTAAGTTCGCCTCGAGATCTGGTTTTGTTGGCACCTGAAGGGAAGACTTCGAATATTGTTTACAAAGAAATACTTTAATTGGGTATTTATTTATAATGATAACTCAACTTACGACCACTTACAATCGCGAGCAAAGCCGCGGGCTAAAGCTAGTAAATATATAAAGTGCATTCTCATATACAAGAGATGCTTCTATGACCAATAAACACATTTGTACAGATAAGCTTTTCAAGTTCAGGTCAGCAGTGATTTCCGGTTTACTATCGCAAGTGCATGATATAATAGTATTCTAGATTGCATTCTCCTATGCATTCACCTAGCTCTTGTAACTTAAATATTTAAGAAGATAAAATATTGTTATACCTAAGTTAATAATGTAATGTTTTTTACTTGAAATGTAATAATAATTTGTTAGTAGCGTTTACGACTGCTGTACAAAAAAATTGCGCTGCAGGCAAACCTCTGTGGTTTTTTAGCAACGCATTAAAATGTTATTTTTTTTTAAGATGCCTTTTGTAAATGTTAATAACAAAAAAAAAGGATAGAAAAGCTTTCGACTTGCGTATTCATATAAAAATAAAGGTGCACAACATTTTCGAAACCTTCAGTTTCCTTTACAGTTAACCTGCAAGATCGATTGGCCCGCGGGACTTCACTTAGCAGCGAGCTCCTAAACCTAGGTATTTAGTATTGAATAAAAGTTTTATTTTCATTTTAATTAAGTGAAAAATTTGCTGTAAATTAATAATTAAGTTAGCTGTATTTTCAAACTAGCATGCAGACAGAATTATGTTCGCATTAAAATTTATATAAACAATAAGAGACAATAACATAATTGTTATGTCAGCAATAAAATTGTTCAATGAACCATAGACAACAAATATCGATCTTTTTTTCAACCAGGTAATTAGTGTGGGAGTGATTAGCAGAGAGAGCAGCTGATCGGGCGCCGCACGCAACGGTAGCGGGTTCGACGCCCGGCTCTCTCACGAAGGGCGCTCGTACTATAAAAAATAAAATGTAAACAGTTTACTTTGTAAAGTGTATTTACTGGCAAATTGTTCGTTATTATTGAAATGAGGTTTTAGTTTTGCATGTTTATTTTTTTTAATATAAGTCCAACTCTGGCGAGTTAATGCTGTCTGACATTGTACATTTTATTAACAAAACTTTCAATTATGGATGCAAGTACATATACAATTTTCGTTTTTTTTTAAATGAACAAGTAAATTGTGTTGAGGAAATAAGTAACTTGGCTTGGCATCATCAATATCACTTGCTACAAATAAAGACAAATTGAGCACATAATTGAAATAATTATACCTAATAATCTTGCTATCAAGTAATAGTGTGATACAAATGTACATATCTATACAGATCGTCATTAAGCTATTTATTACAATCAATCTATTAAAAAACTGTTAAAAATTTATGAGACTGGCAGGATTTGAACCAGCGACCTCTGCATACCGGGCAGCTGCTTTAACCACTAAGGTACGGTCGGCTGTTGCTAGGGCCCCAAAATTTTTCAACTGTACGTAATATCATAAGTAGGATACAAACCAACATGGCAAAATTACATTCAGCACAAATGTTGTAAAGAATGAACGCGTACGTTATTTCAACTTCTTATTAATTATTGGTGCATGAAAGGAGCCTCCCCGAGTGACGTAGGTACACAACGACTCCCTACGTCCGGCGCACCCTGGGCAATTCGCGAGTTCTCCAAAGCGAATTGGCTAATCCTTTTACCACGATGGCAAGTCAAAATAAAATTAGACTCAGCCATCGACACGACGAAGAAGAAGAATTAATTATTTTGACAGCATTTAGCTATGCTTGACAAATTATACTAATAATCTGTTAAAAAAATCCCATATCCATCTACAAAAAAACGTCTGATCAATGAACTACTACGAAATAAAAGATAATATAAAAGGGTTGCACTAAAAGTACGTTTGATATCGTGCTGAGTGCAAACGACCTGGCTTGCGTGCCGCGACCGTTTTAACGATTGAATTAGATAGACGAGATATCACTCATCAATCAAAACTGAGTTTAATTGTTGAAAGTGAATTGTTTTAGGAATGCTATTCTTTGAATTGATTTATATGATAGTATATAGTACCTACACTTGGTGTGGTAGCGAGGTTGGAGTCTTGGCAATCTTCTACATTTTGCTTGACCAACCGTAAAAGAAAGGATTTGCCAAGTCAAGGAGTAGATTTGAGTAGTTGCCCAGTATTCACTGATACAATATTTTCATTTTAGTAGACACTGAGCTTGCTACAACAACGTAACGGTTTTAAGTACCAATTATTTTGGTAGAAAAGTAAAAAAAAAATACTAATAAAAAAAAAAAAAAATAACTAAAGAATAAAAAAAATGAATAATAATAAAAATAAAAATAACATAACATCAGGCCTATATTACCCAGAAGGGTGTGGCAGAGGTGTATAGCACCCACATTTCTCCTGTTATATTTAGGTCCCATGGGATAGGGACTCCGTGCTGCTATTGTGAATTTCCTGACAGTAAGTTCACATATAACACTTTGGCCGACCCGGGAATAAAACCCGAGACCTCGCGGAGAGAGGCGTGTACGCTAGCCACTAGACCATCGAGGCAGTTGAAACTATACATATTAAATTAAATTGGTGCTTATTAGGTTTTTCTTAAATCTAAATTACAACTTTATGGGTAGAATTCGGGCGTCTACTCTCAGACATCAACTCGCAAAGGCTGTCAGAGCAAACTCGTCGACAAAGAGTTGAAGATCTCACCTGTCGACTGCACTATATTAGAGAGAGTACCGGACCTCGTGCCTCGCCCGCAGCAGCCCTTTGTGGAAAGATTCCCACTTTGATGTCGAGCCCGCCAGGTAATTTGGAAAAACGTTATTTAATTAAGTTTCGACAAGTCGGCATAATCGTGTTACAAAGCCGCCGGCTGAACGGTCAGGTCTTTGAGCCGGCGGCTTTTCCGTACTTGATTTTTACGCCAAACATACCGGCCATAAAGGCGCTGTCATTTTCAGGTGTTTTCCAATTAACATTGCCTTTGACCACGTCCACAAAGTAATAACAACTACAGCCTTTGTTATTAACCCTGTAGTTTTATTAAAGGGCGGCGGTGTAATAGAGACGCGCTTTTGGACGCGCGCGCAAAAATCATATTCAATTTACATTTTAAACGCCGGTTTGTTTCTCACTTTAATGAACAGGGAAGGCAATTTTCCACTACAATGTGTTGACAGCGAGCTGCTGATATGACTATTTATCTTGCGCATGTTGAGATGTAAGTTAATTAGTGTTCAGAATTTTCTATCTAGCCTTCCAATTTTTTCACGTCTGAACCGACTTAAAAGTAAGAAATATTTAACTAATATTCAACGTCTCGCCTGATCTGTATATAACTTGAAAGAATACAGTAAACGGCCTTAAGGTGCCGAGTATTTAAAGAATTATACCCGTAATCTTATACGTTGAGGAGTTGTACCTGCCAGCATCAGCGCAGCAACATGAAATGCTGACTGCTTGATGCAAATATCCGAGTAGATTTAGGGTAATATACGAAAACAATATAGAAGCCATCGATTTCTCAAGGATCTCATCATCAGATCGAGACTGATGAAAAAAATAAAACCGAATTGAGAACTTTTTTTTGAAGTCGGATTAACGGACGTAATGATTTATTTTTAAGAAGTGCCCAAAGAGTACCTATTGGTAGGACAATAACTGAATCTATATATTAAAATGCAGAAATATTCGCTTAGAGATTCAAAGCAAACCAATTCAAATTTGACGAGCATGATAAGGGTAAGAAGAGAATCAGCGGGCGTCACCCGAAGTTGCTAAAACAGTTCATTAACAGGACTGGACAATAGTTTTATGAGTTGCCGAAATAAGTTTGCTAGTGTTTAAACTTCGAAATTGGTTAGCGGTGCATTTTGTGTGCCGTCGCCGTGAGCGAGCCGGCGAGCCGGTTCGGCGCCGTGCCTCCGGCGACCGGACGACGACGCTTCACTCCACGGCATAATTAACTGTGTGAACTATCCCTTGGCCGACAACTAGTGCAATTACAAATTTGCTGTAAAGTGCTAATAAATATCATTAGGGGACTCGTTGAGATTAAGCGAATGAGAGCTACGAAGATGTCAGTTCGAATATGCAATTATGCAATAGGATTGTGATAGGAGAAAGTTAATATTATGAATTGGATATGGATTTCTTTATCCCTTTATATATCAATTTAAATTAAAAAAAAGGTTCGTTAAATCATCTGTCACCTAAATTTACTTTACACTTAGCTACCACCAAATGGCTTTTGAGTACTTCCACTGTTGAACTTATTAAAACAGCAGTAAACTTTATCTAAAAAGAGACAAAATTAATTGAAAAAAATTAATCAAGGTTTATTTAATAGTAAGTGCCTGCCTCGAAGGTCTAGTGGTAAGCGTATGCGAGCTCTCACTGCGAGGTCTCAGGTTCGATTCCCGGGTTGGACAAAGTGTTATTTATGAACTTTCTGTCAGGAAATTCACAATAGCAGCACGGAGTTGGAATTGTGCCCAGTGGATGACGATAGGCGTGAGCCTGTTACATTTCACCTGTTATGTTTAGGATAGGGGGTGACCAAAATAACGGGTGAAATGTGGGTGTTGTACACCTCTGCCACACCCTTCTGGGTAATATAGGCGTGATGTTATATTAAAAGTAAGTTCGGCAAAATAAGTGCTAAAAAAAAACAAGTTGTTAATTCTTGCCTTGTTCAATGAACAACTTAATTATCTTCGTATTTGTAGTTAGCATGTCTTATGATTTCAATTAACTCTTTAATTAATATGTCTTTCAGCAAAAACGAGATAAATAGCAATTTTATATGAGAACTGGCTATTAAGATTCAATCTACGATATTGCATTGTTTTGCAGGAAAACAAGTGATAATGACCTCTTGCGACTTCTTGGGATATGAAGTCAAATCATGTTTCATAACTATCATTACAGTAGTACAGCATGTTTTGTGGTCAAAATAATTGATGTGTCTCGACTATTCTAAGTTTAGATAGTTTCTAAGATAAGATATGTATAAATTTACGAATGATGGCTATACATTATACATACAATGGGGTGCATGAAAGGAGCCTCCCCGAGTGACGTACACAACGATTCCCTACGTCCGGCGCACCCTGGGGAATTCGCGAGTTTTCCAAAGCGAATTGGCTAATCCTTTCACCAAGATGGCAAGTCAAAATAAAATTTGACTCTGCCATCGACACGAGGAAGAAGAAGATAATACATACAATGTTGGCATAAGGACAATATTCTGACAGCTTATACGATGGTAGAATTGTCATAGAAATATTATAAACAGTTTGTCACCTGTTTATTTTTTTACATTTCATGATATAGTTAGGTATTTCTTTAATTAGTTTTAAAGATTAAATTGTATTTAGGTTAGTAATGTAAATATTTAAATAAATAAATTATTTCTTATTAACAGTTGATGTTGTTACATAGCTAGTCTAGCTGTTATAAATACAAAATCTATCAGTAATAATAATAGCAGCCCTGTATCTATCTAATACATGTCCCACTGCTGGGCTCGGGCCTCTTCTTATGGAGGGTTAGGACCTAGTCCACCACGTTAGCCAAGTGCGATGTGAAATAAATATCTATCAGTGCAAAAGATAAATTACAATCAGAACTTGGTCTGCTTAAGCTACACGAAAATCTATATAAGACTTACCTACGTAAAAGCAATGCATTGTAGTAATTATGATAACCGTCACCGTAATCAGTGCGGAGCCGTGTCGTGAGAGCAAATGGTTGCCGTATCCCGCAACCCGCCGGCAACCCTCAGCTTCGCTTATGTTTCGTGAATTTTTAACACGTCTGAAAGGACCTGCACTCAGTCTGCGTTGTTTAAAAAATTAGTTGTTCTTTTTTAAATATGGAATTAACAGTCTGTGGTGCTTTATTTTTTTTTGGCGGGCGTCAAAAGGAGTCAATATTCATTGTATTTGTTTCGTGGCCCTTTTCGGCAACTTTTAGATTTTATCGATTTTAGGGTGTGTAAGATTGAGCCCAATTTTCTCAGGTGTTAGAACAAACCTTATTGGCAAAATAATCATATAACACACATAAATGAAAGTGACAGCTGCTTTTTTTAAAAGTGTAACTTGTGTCACTTTTAAATTTAATCAGGTTTTGTTCCGGTACTTCAGAAACTGGGCCTGAATGTTGTATAAGATTTTGCCATGAAATATGGTTTCCGTCAACACCAAGCTGACAATATGTATTTTACAATCGACCTTTGACCCACGGCTCATTCAAATACTACAAATTATTTATCGCTGGGTACAGCAATCAACAATAACAAAGTGCTACATCGTACACAAGATTGTAAAACAAACGCAACATGGACGTGTCACTCATTTTACGAGCTATGTCACTTTATCACTGTTACCTGGTACAATGGCATAGTAAAAGCATAGTAGACTCACACGTGCTATGTAAACAGTCCTACTCAATATAATGCATTTTTAGCCTTTTGACTATTTTAAACGTGCTCGAGAGCGGAAGCACTACAGCAATAATAGAAGCACTTGCACTGGTTATTAGGCCCTGAATTTACCGATAGAGGAGTCATAATATCAAGGTCACAGGTGTTGGGACGCACTTAGGTGTATTTAATATAATGTGTGACATAATAATATGTATACACATAGTTATAATGCAAAGACACTGACCCCCGAAATACAGTTTACACTAGTTCAGAGGTCAGGGAATATTGTATTCTATCCTATTTTATTAACAAACAGGTGTACTACCAGCTTGTACGTTACATATATCATATGAAAATATGAATTGAGGTATTCATCTTCCTATAATTTCCTTGACAGAGAGAATCGCGTTCTACCTGTGTGTGAAGGTACATCTAAATTATAAGTATAATGGAAGTTAAATGTATTTAAAATCAGATAGATTACACCAAAAAACAAATGTTAATTAACCGACACGCGGCGAAAGTAACATTTGATGTTGCCTGAACCGATTTATTGCAACTAGTCATAATTATATCGAATGTATGTATGTTGTTCACTTCGCTTCGCGTTGATGTCTGCATAAAACAAAAACTATCGCTATGTATGGGTATGCTCGTACACCGAGAATTGAACGGTACTTCATTAAAGGGAAATGACTACCTTTTACTATGGTACCGGTGAACGAAGGAACGACCAACGACAGTAGAGAAGTGACACAACTACTTAATTAAACCTTATCCGGCTGAAAATAGCTCTTTATCTAAACGTTCTTTTGCTATGTAAATAGGGCTGTTACTGGCCTAGTAACTACGCGATAATTAGTGTTATCGACGAGTTCTGTGGTACTCAAACTTTGGACTAGAAAATTGTAAGGCGTAAATGAGCAAGTTTGCTATTTATACTAAGAAACAGTTGAAAAAGATATGGGACCGGCAGGATTTGAACCTGCGACCTTACTGCACACTGGACAACCGCTTTAGCTATCCAGCTACGGTCGCCTCTTACCAGAACCTTAAATTTCTCAACTGTATGATACGTCATTTCGTGACGTCACGCTCATTCATTTGTTCCTATCTTAAGTAGGATACAAACCAACATGGCGAAGACATTCAGCACAAATGTTGTAAAGAATGAACGCGTAAGTGGATACGATTTATCCGGAACCAAATTAACTGGACCTCAGACTCACACAAGTATAGTAAGATGATGCGGTAAGAACATTAAAAAAGCTAGTTGTGTATCAATATTTTTTCCTAATCACTATTTGTGAAAGTAGTACAATTTAAACACACGTCGCATACAAACAAGTTTTGCTAAGAAAAATATAGGTTGAGGAAGACTGCTCCGTTAGAAAAAGAATAAGTCCGGAAATTTTCAAAGATAACTATAACATAAATGCTATTGTTAGGCACGTGAAATATGTGATGTTTTGTTTCTGTGTTAATTACTGTGGTTTCCTAATTAGGCATACTAGTGATATGCCTTATTAGGAAACTGTTGTTACCAGGATGGGTTTGTAGTGTCATTTGTTTTATATTCGCTAAATTAATAAATAAATATCTCACAACTTACACACAACGACATCTAGTCCCAAACTAAGCAGAACTTGTATACTTATATACTTTTTTTTTGTAAATATATACTTATTATACATAGAAACACCCAGACTAAGACAAAACCCCATGTTTATGCACACAAAGACTTGTCTTAAGCGGGAATCGAACTCGCGACTTTGGCGTCGCGGTACACTACCCACTTCGCCACCCGGTCGTCAAATTTATTGAAATAATTTTCCCTATGAATCCCTAGTTTGAAGTTTTATTATTTTAGAAATACTTATGATTTAAAATATATTATTATTAGCCCATTTTGATTTATTTGCATTATTTAACTCAATCTTGAATTTCATTTAGTTAATACAATACTTAAAGCAACAGTTACCTATCAAATAAATTTAAATCCGAGAGAAATAAAGCCACAAACACTTGCATCATTCAATATCTTTACTCTATTAAATCACACACAACACACACACACACACACACACATATTAAGTAACCCCTTCATGAATCGACAATTCATACCGTCAATCAAGCCGCGGTAGACAATCATTAAAGTAATTAATTAAGCTTAGAAATACGTTAATTAATGTACGCCGCGACATGCGAGTGTTAATAACAGTTCCGACAAAGGTCAAGCGTGAGCCGCCCACAGGTAAGGTTTATTAAAGAATTTGTTAGAGGGAGTGTATATCGCACGGTTTTGAGTTAACACGACTGATTAAAACAAGAAAAACCGGCCAAGTGCGTGTCGGGCCACGCGCAATAGGGTTCCGTAAATAAACATAAATAAATAAATAAATAAACGTACCGATTACCGACAAATAGCCAAAATACCAACATTTTTTCGCCAGCAAAAATAACTTTGTTCATAGTGTTTTATGGAATTTGTATCAATAACAAAGTTATAATTTGCGGTTGCTGAAAAAGTGCTATATCTCAAAAACTGCCGACTGTATCTCATTCAAAACAATTTTTGTTGAAAGTTTTTATTAAGATCTATAATATATATTTTTTTTAGATTTTTCACTCCTGTGGTTTAAAAGTTAGAGGGGGGGGGGACGACGACACTCATTTTAGCACTTTGAAAGTGTCTATCTTTGGAACGATTGACATTGAAAAAAAAATGGTTCTAGAAACCTCAATGTAATTTTTACGATTTACGATACGAGGTTTACGATTTATTACGTATTAAAAAAAAACTAATTATTAGATCTCGTTCACACATCATAACATAATTTTTACATTTATCATTTCCTTAATTTAGAAGTTAACGGGGGGGAGACACACATTTTTCCACTTTGGAAGCGTCCCTCGCGCAAACTATTCAGTTTAGAAAAAAAATATTAGAAACCTTAATATAATTTTGTTGACCTATCCATAGATACTCCACACGTATGTGTTTGATGAAAAAAAAGATGAAGATGGTGGCTGCTGTATTTTATAAACTCAAGGACTGTTGACTTGATAGTTTGTTTTATTTATGATCGCTGTGTATTGTTTAAGTTTACCGTAATTAACACAATATTACATAACTTAACATCACGCCTATATTACCCTGAAGGGTGTGGCAGATGTGTACAACACCCACATTTCACCTGTTATGTTTAGGTCCCAAGGGATGGGAGGTAAGACAACCGCCATCCACCGGGCACCATTCCAACTCCGTGCTGCTGCTATTGTGAATTTCCTGACGGAAAGTTCACAAATAATAATTTGCTAACCCGCGAATTGAACCCGAGGCCACCACTAAACCATCGAGGCAGTTTCAGTGCAGACAGTACACAATATTAATATACACATTTTAAAAATATGTGTTACCACAATATTGAACTACACAGAATTGAAAAGTAAAATCTCACTTTTAAAATTATTTAAATTAAGTTTCTTATTCTTTTGACGTCATTCACAACCGAATGATTTTTTTATACTGCTTAACAATGAGCAAAGGCTTGGCGAATGATAGATAGATAGATAGATAGATAAAATGCTTTATTCATAAATAAAAACATACATTTTAAAACAGGCTCCACAAAACCGAATGATCGGTTTGTCTGTGGAAATACATTGCACTCGGATTAGAACAACATTTCACTTACACTTTAATTAACATAATTAAGACTCTTTGTATTATTCGCGTTCAACATTAAAGTTATTCAATATTTTATTGTAGGTATTAAGATAATCTTTACATAACTTAAGTAAGTTCTATGACTCATTTACGTTATATGTATCAAACAAATGTTTTTTATAAGCTATGGCAAACTTTCTTATGTTCTTTTCAGATCTTAATTCATAGGGCATTTTATTTAATAATAAAGGTAGCCTCCGTTGATTTAATACTTAACGAACGCAATGAAATAGTTGATGAACAGTTTAGCTACAATGATGATTCATTTCTGATTGCTATAAAGGCCACATCGAGCGACCGTGTGATGAGCTTGATCGTGGCACTAATGGGCGGACAAGTCGAGCCGACGTAGTGAACAAGGACCCTAAAAAGAATGTGATGTGGGCGCGGCACAATGATCAATCCGCTTAATCGATTTATACCCGATTAATTTAATAATTATTCATTTCGATCCAATCATAATATAATTTTTGTATGTTTTTCTTCATTCAAAATCTTTGGCTTTATTAAATTAAATGATTCCCCATTTTGCTTAGTTGTTGCGTTTAATTTAATTTTAACGATGTTTTGGTAAGTTTTAATTAAATGAGTTACCTAAGTTTGAAAGTTAAAAAGCGGCACAAAACCTCTCACGTAGATTTAGTATAGAATTAATTGCATAAAGATTATAGACCTGATGGAATCCAATCTATTTAAGTACTAAATGTGTTCGGAAACTTTGATTTCTAGCTGTAAAGCGTAAAGAGGTGAGTTCTCGGTGGCGTTGTGGTTTCAGCGGTCGTCTCGCCGCTCTTCATTGCGCTTATGATGTAAGTTCGATCCCCACACGGAACAAATATTTGTTTGATCCGATCCGCAAAGATTTGTTCAGACTGTGAGGTGCTTTGTATGTGGAATATATGTATATTAGTGAACACCCCACGATACAGAAATCAATCCTATTGAGAGCGTCGCATTATTAAAATGAAAAAAAAAATGATTTTTAACATAAAACCAGTTTTTTTTCACCGTTTTATGTATAATCTTCTGTTTTAGCTATTCTGGGGAGACAAACAACTGATAAAAGATACCAACCTCCTCATAGTCCCTGTGCGAGAGTGGTTGCGCGGGTGCGGGAGCTCATTCTCTCGACCGGCGCGGGCGGCCTACTTTGTTCTTTCGCATCGGCGCGCCCGGCGCTCCCGTCGCGTTTGCGCCCTTCATGAGCTTCTGCCAGTCCTGTTCGCAAACTAGTGCGCCGGCTAGCATATAGTACCTGGACAGGAAAATATTACGGTTATTCTTTCGGTAAAGTATAAATATAAATGTTATACATTTTTAAATGGTTTTTCAATTACTGGTGGTAGAGCTCTTGTAAATGAGCTCGAGGGCGGCAGCACCACCGTCTCACCTTTAACCTGCCGCCAAATAGTAGTGCTTCCATTACTGTGTTTCGGTTTGGTGGTGAGATCAGGCCCTGAAATTACTGGCACATGAGGCATAACACCGTAGTCCTTAATTGCAGCGACGCATCTATAATCTGCTTTTGCGGATTGTTGATGTCCATGGGCTGTCCACTTACAATCAGGTGGACTACAAGTTCGTTCGCTGTGGGCGTAGTATTAAAAAAAATGGAATAAGGAAATGTGTACCGAAACTATGAGGGTTAGCTATGCTATATGAAGAAAACATGAACAATAGTCTATCAGCAAAGTAAAAGCTGAGGAGACCGTGAAATTTTGTTCAATTTCATGACTTTTACAGACTAACCAACAGTTAGTAGTCGTGACATTGCAACATAGAATATTTATGTGTCCGTTTTCCTCAT
This sequence comes from Hypena proboscidalis, assembly GCA_905147285.1. Lineage (NCBI taxonomy): Eukaryota > Metazoa > Arthropoda > Insecta > Lepidoptera > Erebidae > Hypena > Hypena proboscidalis. The sequence continues at coordinate 17,016,555 of LR990130.1, read as the reverse complement.
GAGAAATTCACTCATTGAATATACAGAGAATACAGAGTCTGTTTTAGATGGCAGGTGGCTGAGTGGATAGTATTCCTGTCTGCGACGCTGAGGTCGCAGGTTCGATTCCCGCTCAAGACAAATTTTTGTGTGTATGAACATGGAGATTTGTCTTGTTCTGGATGTTTCTATGTAAAATAAGTATGTATTTACATATAGTTATAGGTATCAGTTATTCAAGTACCTATAGTACAAGCTCTGCTTACTTTGGGACTAGATTGCGTTGAGTGTAGGTTGTGTGATATTTATTTATTAATTTGGAGCACGCAATCACTTTTCATGATGACGAACTCATACTCAACTACTTGAAATTAAAGATGTATCACCCTGTACTAGATAAGCCCGCACATTTGAAGCACGCGCAGCACTTTATGTGGAAGACGTTCAATCAAGAGCTGCTGCGGCGTTTGTTTCATGAGCCCATGACGAACTCACTAATACTTGAAAGTACAGACCTATCGCCCTGCATTAGATGTGCGCCGCATTTGGAGCACGCGAAGCATTTTATATGGAAGACGTGCAAGGGCTGTTGTGGTGCGTTTGTCCTCATGACGAACTCGCTGGCGGGGATGGCTTGACCGCACGCTGCACACGCGCCACCTGAACCGAACATTCTGGAACAATAGAAAGAAAATCGTTAGGAATCTGGGGATTTCTAAAAATACTTGTAATATTTTAAAGCAAATTATAGCTTTGCTATGCCATTTTGTATGTTCTATAATATTAAAGATGAAAAATTAAGAATCTAGCATGGATTCAACATGCATTAAGCCATGGATTCGTATGCTGCTAGACTCGAAATTTCCATGGCTGAATTGGCAAAGCACTTGGGGCGTAAACCCAGGGAGTGCAGGTTCGAATTCTTTATTTTTCAACTTTAATATTATATAAGATATCTAAGAAATATTTGAGCCGTTTGGGGTTGAAACTTTAGGACCATGGGGTCCGAGTGCTCGGGCTTTATTTAATAACATATCAAAACGCCTAATCGACGCTTCTCGCGACCAGAGGGCTGGTTTTTCTTCGCCCAGCGAATAAGCATTGCCATTCAACGTGGCAATACTGCCAGCCTTCTGGCCACGGTATCCGCTGTGGACAGCGATGCGGAGGAATTTTATGACGCATAATGTAATTTATTATTTTATTTCATTTTATTTATTTATTGATTGTATATGTGTGTGTTATATAGTTTTATTATTAGACATTATTTATTTTTAGTAAGATAATTTTTCTGTAAATTCCTATTTTTTTTTTTCTAAGAAATTAATTTAATAATGTAGGTAATTCTTTAACGCAACTCATTACTTTAACATGAATAATCGATTGATTCTACGTAGAAGTGAATTTATCCTCAAACTTGACCAAAATAGTGAAAATGTTGACTTACTAGTGCGTTGTTATTTTTGATATTCAGTTGTTTATATAAAATAAAAGGAAAAATTCTCAGAAAAGTACGCTACTAATTACACTATGGATGCCATATAAGGACTGAACTGGTGCCATTATAGCGTGTTGTTTTTGACACAAACATGGGTTTTCAAATAAAATGTTTCCTCATTGTAACAAAAATTAAAATTGAAAATGTTTAGAAATTGGTCCAGTACCGTGATTCAAATTCAGGCTAAATTCAACAAGACTTCATTACAAAATTGAGGTGTCATGGGTCAACCGTTTGTTCCTTTAATTTCGTTATAAGTAAAGATGTATATGCCAAAGCATAATATCTATAATATTGTGTATAATTAAAATAGTACGTCTAAAAGCAATTTCAGACTGCTAGCTAATTAAAATGCAAACTAATTGCTGCTATATTCCTTAATGAAGTTGAAAGTATGAAGCGAGCTTTTCTGTACTATGTTCACATCTTAGGTATAATGATGACTAGAAAATTGTGGCCGGAAGATGGCGATAGGCTATCTATCCCATGGGACCTAAACATAACAGGTGAAATGTAGGTGTTGTACACCCCTGCCACACCCTTTTGGCAATATAGGCGTGATGTAATGTTATGTTATGTTGACAAAAAAAATAGTGTATAGCTGCCTATTTAAATCGATGTTGGATTTTTACGTAGTTCGAAGTAGGTTATAGGAATTACTGAGGTCGTTTAGGGCAACCCTGAAGTGAATTATTTCGTATATTTGCCACGGAAACCTCATAACTATTTAAAACATACAAGTCACTTTAAAAGAAAATTTTGCATTTTTTAGCTGCATAACAAGGCTTATTTACATTACAAAACCAGACATGACATTGATGCATGCATTTTAAAAGTTGATATATCGTTAAATCGATGTCGCCACATTACTATCATTGACAACTTCACCGTAAACATAAAATTTTATAAATCATGCTTCAATTATTTTGCCAAGTAAGAGCCGGACTCGCGCACGAAGAGATCCGTACCATTATCTATATAAATAATAGTTTAAAAAAACTAAAAAAAAGACGTGGGGTGCTTTTTAAGATATTATCGAAATGATAATCCTTCTTCTCATGTCTGTCAATGAAATATTTATAACTATTGACCCATGCACCCCACGCTTTTTTTGCAATATTATTTTTTTTTATTTATACACTATTCTTAATTCAAAATTATTAAAATTTATTTTATATTTTTTAGTTTGGTTTTCTATATAAAGCGTGTTTTCAGTTTTTTTAAACTATTATGTATTTTCTACTTTTTAGTTTGGTTTATTAATAAAAGCGTTTTTTTTTTCAATTAAAAAATAAATAAATAATCGAATTATTGCATTGTCATCGGTCTTTTTTGCTATTTTGACCCACTTTAAACGTTCAGATTTCATTCAAATTTTGCACAATTTGAATGAAATCTGAACGTTTAAAGTGGGTCAAAATAGCGTCCAAAGGAGTCGGATTCATACAAACAAACAAACATACAAGTGAAGCTAATATAAAGCGTGTAAAAACGGCAAAAGAAATCATGTCTGTTGTATGGAAGCCCTCCTTAAATATTCACTTTATTTGGTTTTTAGTATTCGTTATTATAGCGGCAAATGGCGACAATAGTTTTACATCAAATGTGAAAATGTTAACTGTGTAGCGATAACGATTCATGAGATACACCCATGTCACAGACAGACAACAAAGTTCAGTAATAAAGTTCCGTTCTTACCTTTTTAACATAACGATTTATTTGTTTACTTGCAACCGCTTTGATTATACGTAATATAATTCAGTCTAATCTTTTGATATTTAAATGATGAATAAATATAACTGGAAGGTTAGTAGCAACAATTTTAACAAGCTGCCTACAATCTGTTAAAATGACATTATTACCCTCGTTAGGCTTTGATAAATGGGTAATAAAGTAACGATATTCACTATAAATCACTACATATACTAACATACCTATAGGTATATTTGTTTAGTTAACGCTAAATTTTTCAGGCACGCACAAGTTTCTTGTTAGCATCATCTATGTATGTATATTCTAAAATACGAAATTTATTTAAAGAAAATACTTTAAATTCTAGCTGTATACAATTTAGTAATTTATGTTTCTTATGATTTTTTGAAGAGTAAGAAGTTTATTTCTAAATACAAATAAAGTTAGATACTGAAATTTTCCAGAAGTTTAATATCGATAGCATAATAATTAATAAACGAGTAATCGGCGAACAAACATAAAAAAAAAAAAATATACAACCGAATTGAGAACCTCCTCCTTTTTTTGAAGTCGGTTATAAAACCACCCCAGTCATTTTATTTATTTATTTTTAGTTAAAATTTTACATTGGCTATCTCATGATGAGAAGGTATAGGCCTTAGGCCATAGTCTACCACTGGCCAAGTGCGGATTGGTAAGACTTCACACGCCCTCGACAATTTTTAGGCACTCTCAAGCATGCAGGTTTCCTCACGATATTTTCCTTCACTGTGAGCGAGTGATAATTTACATGATGAATACACTTCGAAAAGACGAATGTTAACGATTTATTGACAGAGGTGTGCTCGAACCTTTGACTTCGCCGTCCTACGGTCTCCCACTCGGCTATATGTTAGGAACTAATGAGAGATTTTACTTGATGTTTAAGCAGTCTTGCCTAATTAGAGTAATTAGATTTAACAACATTCTCAACTCACTCATTCTAAGCCGCTAATTAACTCCAATTTCTGTCATTAAAATAATAAAGTCCTTATTTTGAAAAAGGATATATTTACATTTCATTTCATAGTATATTAGGCATCATTTAAGTAAGTTGTATTTATTACTAGACTATTTAAATATATAGATATGTCTGGGCTTCATCCAGTTTTACAAATAAATTGTTTCGTTTGTATGTTTATTACATTGCATTAAATATGTATCAGTTTCGCCACACACGAAATCGGGCATTAAATTAAAAGCACAACAGTGCATTAAATACCTATTTATCCTTTTCATATGATTTATTTTCCTTAGAAGAAAAAATAATTTATTTATTAATTATTGATCTTTACATTTAACAAAAATAAATATTTTACAGGCATTCAAAATTAAATAATAAAGAAAACAAAATCATACCTAACTATTTACAGCTGGAAGAGAAATAAAATAAAAAAAAAATAAAAATTTAAAAAGTTAAGCGTCAAAAAATATAATATAATATGATTTATTTATATTATTATTTTTATATTACTGCCTTTTTGGTCTAGTGGTTAGCGTATGCGTTTCTCACTCCGAGGTCTCGGGTTCGTTGCCCGGGTCGGGAATAGTGTTATTTGTGAACTTTCCATCAGATTTTTTTAAATAGCAGTACGGAGTTGGAATTGAGACGGGTGAATGGCGATAGCCCACCCTCTATCCCATGGGACCTAAACATAACAGATGAAATGTGGGTGTTGTACACCTCTGCCACAACTTCCTGGGTAATATAGACGTGATTTTATTATAGCCTCGCAAATCAAAAATATTCGCGTAAATAAACCGGTCGTAAAGCATTCGCATGACACGATTAATACTAATTGCAAGAAAAACAATTCCCGTTACCGTTTGAATATTGTGTTAGAAATATTAATTGAATCCAGTTCTCATTTCCAACGGAGAACTACAGCTGCAATTTCTACATTAGTAATATTGAAATAGCTTTCTTTACAATAAAATTATAACGAAGTAATCTAGATTTTCCGACGCACTTAATCCATCACCATTCCACATCGCGAGAACTATAATTAAATTTTCTTTAAGTTCTCGCTGTAATATTAAATCAATCATTCGTTCTGGCGTGATTTAACATAATTAATAAAGCCATAGCAGTTATATTGAATGGTTTATGGCCAATAAAATGTGAGAGACTGATAAGATAATGCGTTTGACGTGTGTCATCTACCTTTATGATTCGCCATAAAAATTAATGATCAACACTTTCGGTTTCTTAAATCATACGTCCACATTAAAAATTACGAGATAGAGACGTTTTTATTATGAGCTAAAGTAATTTATTTTATGCTTTGATGATTGATTTATTATGATTAGTAGCAGAAATTGTTTAAATATTGGGATTGGCATAAATTGGTAATTTCATTATTTTAATGGTATTATTTTTACGATTTACGAGAGTTTATATTCGACGATATTATGAAGTAGAGAATGAGTTAGCAGTCGACCTGATCATATCCTTCAGGTAGACCTAAGACAGATATCTACAAGAAAAATAGTTTTCAAATTATGAAATACAGGTGTTACTCACGTAATGTTGGTCTATTTAGTCGATCGCGGTTTCGCCTATACTATACTTTTAGGCATTTTCAAGAGAGTGCGACACGTCGCGCCTGAGTCGCAGCCAGTCTTTGCAGAAGAAAATTTTTATTTTTTAGTATTTTATGTCACTTTCCAAAATAGACTTCCGACGTTTAAATAAAAACTATTTTAAGTTTAATGAAGTTGGCGCAGGTTTTCTCAAAAAGCTTTTCATAATTTAGCTTGTAAAACGTTTTAGTTCTGTAGGTTTAAAATAAGCTTTCAGATTATGAAAATGCACAAAACGTTACAATTTAATAAATGATGACATTTGTGTCCCTTTAAGTGCACTCGTTAGCAGGAATAGTTTTGTATTATGTATTTACTGACTTTCCTTCGGCCTCGCAATTAAATAAAGCCGCTTGCTTGTTAGCCGCCATGACTTTCTAAAACTTTTACAATAGTTTATGATGGTCGCTTTAGTGTGAAGCAGTAAAAACATAAAGGATACGGGTCATATATTAAATCCTTCCGAAAAATATCGTGTGTGAGTGGCGGTTTAATAGCCGCATTTAATACTTAATGAGTCATTATTGCAATCGCTATTAGCGTCGCCGGCGAGCCGCCATTATTTACAACCGCCCTGAATATTAATAAATCGCAATAACAATCCGGCCGAAAGCAATCAAAATTTAATTACCTGCGCTTCTTAGCGTTATTCGTTTTCAAATAATTCAACGCTGAAAATTGCCAATGGGTTAAAGATAAATTTGAAAGTCTTAAAAGATAAATTCGCTTCAATCACTCGGAGCAAATAGGATTTCGTTTCATTTACTCCGGTAAGAGCGTTTTCAATTAAGGAGCGCCGACAAACAGTATCGGCGTATGAAGGTAAAATTAATTAAACCGAGCCAAGACAAACATGTACGAATCTGTGTTGGACGCTCGCGGGAGCGTGTACCCTAAGATGTGGGGATTATACCCACAAAAATACAGGCAAACACCCACACCACTACAGCTGCACACGTCGGAAGCTAACTCTATCAACTACAAATATAAGCCGCAAGCAAGGTTGACAGACCAATAAATCTCTGTGTTAACCTAAGTGGCTCGGGCTTCGAGAACCTAAAATATGTTCACTTTTTATAAACTGGCACTCAATGGGATGAAAGAGATATATCATGTTGTGATATGCTTAAATTGAGAAGGCCGGTACCGTACGTCATGTAATATGTACGTATAATTAATAAAGAAAATGAATACATTTAATATTACGCGAGGAATCTTTTGAACATTGTACATCGTCAATTCTCGGAACGGACTTAATTAGGAGTAGGACATTAGCACACGTGTACTCGTTTTATTTATTCGACCGTAGCCTAAGTTCCGAGATTTCCAAAACTTTGCACTGATAAAGGACTCTCTTATACGATACCTTTCAATCCGTAATTTTATTAACATTAGTTTGCAAGAATTCGTAATCGGAAACTTTTAGGTTTCCTTTCATACTGATATTAATTAACGAGTGTGTGTTTAACATGAGTTTAATAAATGCAAAAGTTTGGCGTGGGAGGGCTCGGGCGGGTAGCGGGGCGCGGGGGCCTACTCGAAGTTTATTTGCCTTCGTTACTTGTAAAATTGAATACGTCGCCTTGAATCCTCATTAATTTAAGATGTAGACTGTATCTTGACATGTTATTTTATTCATTAAGGGAGCGCCTTGAGTCGCACGGTTGTGTACGTGTGTTGGATTGTTGTAAGGCACATAATTTAAAAGCTCTCGACGAGATCATTAGAGCGAGGGTGTAAGGGACATGCGAGGCGCAGTTATCGCCAGCACACTTCATCTCGGAGATGCGCATAAACCGAACCGAATATGAATATTTAGGTATCTCTACTCGTTAGGCTCCGTACCTCTCGCGCCGAATATGCTTGTAAATTATTCGGTAATTAAAAAATGTAAAATAGGACCCTGTTTACTTCTTTATAAGTAGACAGTTCTTTATAAGCATATTTTTTAAGAGTGAGCTTACAAGCAAATCGCAGGCCCTTAACCAAGAACAGAATAACCTGGTGTTAGAAACTAAGGACTCGTAAAAAAACATGGGTGGTGCAACATTGAACACAAGAACGTACGATCATCGTATGCAGGACATTCAGGTTTTCTGGTACTGTCAACCAGGCTATTACTTAAACTTGACGTAATTATATCTACTGTATCTAGTAATGATTACATTACATATATGTTACACACATACCATACTAGTATTGTCTCTATTCACTGTCACACTGAACTGATGCCCTGTTCAAGTCAAGATTTGTCGAGTGTACAAAATGATTTGATCACCAGTAATTTGCCTACCAGTTACTAAATATGATTCACACACAGCCTGTGCCATATAAGCATTACGTTAATTAGCTTATTGGATGGCAGATTGCTATCTTACTTCCTCCATATATGTCTATTATTATCCTTATTTACGAATACAAATATATTATATCTACGGATATTATCAATTTTGTTATTTATCATATTATACGAGTATATACAATTATGCAAAATAAAACAAAAATTGTTGTTATAACTATCAAACTCTATTTGCGAATTGATGTAATATATTGCTTTTTGTAGCAAACAAAAAGATGACATAACCTACATTTTTAATCAAGCTTCAATTTCGAAAATTTATAACGAGAATGGTGTAAAATTTAATATGTATAGTTAAAATAAAGTGTGTTTTCGTGAAAACTTTTCAATATTTTAGACTGTCTACATTGGAGAAAATCTAAAAGTTTAAAGCTATATACGACGTAAATAAAAAAGTATATTTATTAATTTAAGTTAGAAAAAACTTATATCAAAAGTTTTTTCGTGTTAATATTGATGGAATTAGTATCATAAATTGAATTTCTTACATCCCAAAATTGCATTTTATGCAACAAAGTAAATGTAATAATTCCATTATCCTCACAAAGCAGTAAATAACGTTAAGGTCTTTCAATTAAACGAAAAGTGTTTAATTAAAATAAATGAATGTAGTCATTAAGTGCATGTACTAGATTTGGCGTAATCCGGAACTGCTCGTATGCAATTAACACATGTAAATGTGTTCTAATATAAATCTGTCTGGCTTGCCTCCAGAAGAAACTGCTCTCATTATGTGTACTAATAACAGTGTAAGCATATTTGTGGGACATGGATGGATCAGAAACGATCAATAACCTGCATAGATCTAATATGTGCGTTCTAAGGATTTAAGTCAATTAATTATGCAATAAAGAAACTCTACATAACATAACGACTCTATTACCCAGAAGGGTGTGGCAGAGGTGTACAACACCCACATTTCACTTGACATGTTTAGGTGCCATGGGATAAAGGTTGAGCCTATTGTCATCCACCGGACTCAATTCCAACTCCGTGCTGCTATTGAGAATTTCCTCTCAGAAAATTCAACACTCTGGCCCAACCCAGGAATCGAAACCAAGGCCTCGCGGTGAGTGATACACAAATTATACCGCTAAACCAACGAGGCAGATTCATATTTATAATTTAATAATCTTATAAGCCTGAAGAAGGAATGATTGATCGAAAAACAATAATAACTCCACTATACCCTATCATATTATAATCTTCTGCTACTTTACCATAGGGATACCACTTTAATGGAGACCACAACAAAATGCCAACTCCTCTGTACCGACAAGAAAAAACTCTCATAGAAATATAACACTCTTAATGACCATAAGCCTCGTTTAAGATTTGAGGTCCTTTCATGATAACAAACAGGATCGACGCAACAAGTAAGTTATCCCGGCGGGCCGCATCCGTATTGAGGGCCATTCGTCTCGGGGCCCAATCGCGCCCCACACCTTTGCACCCAGCACCCCAACAACCCACCCTAAACACCTAGCGTCTTCTTAGTTTCGTCATTCGTTTAGTAATGGCTAGGTAATTGGCTGTTTTTGGGAAATATTACGGCTTTTATCTTGGATGGTAAATGTCTTACGAGTTTTATATTGGACCATAATTTTATTTTTTGGTGGAAATTTTGTGACCGGATTCGAGAGAATACGTCATCTGCCATCTAGTAGTAGTTCTTGAACAACTGTTTTTTGGTTAGCTAGTGATGTTTGGCTTGATTATATTTTCGAATAAAAAAAAATCAGTCCAATGACAACGTCAAACAGGAATTTCGAAATGTCATAAATTACTTTTCGGTGGCATATAAAAATTAGGACGGTATTTCTTTAAGAGGGATCAATTGCTTAGCTATTTTCCTTACAAAACTAATATGGGTTTTTCTTTAATATTGATAACTTTTTATTTATTTTTTTAGACAAATTATTACTGCTGGTTGGGGTAGTGGTTATCGCAGGCGTCTCTCACCGTGAGGTCTCAAATTCAATTCCCGGGTAGGGCAAAGTGTTATTTGTAAACTTTCCATCAGGCAATGAGGGTGTTGTACACCTCTGTCACACCCTTCTGGGTAGTATAGGCGTGATGTTATGTTATCTTATGTTTAATCATTACTACACTAAAACGCATGTTTGTTAGCGCTGATTTTTCCAAATTATTATTAAATTTTTCAGTTTGTATGTAACCCAAATAATGATAAAAACAATTTGGCAAAATGGCCACAAACAATCATGCATTTTAGTGTTTTAAATATATTTTGTCTTTAAAAATAGCTAAAAACTTAATAATATTTAAGTTAAATTACGTTTGTATGAAAACACGGCGCTAACCCGTAAGCCATCTTTATCGTATCATTGTATAAGTCAAAAAACAATCGACTCCAGAATGTCATTCTATTCTCAATGGTTTAACAATGTATGTCGAAGGCTATCGAAATAGGTATCTCGTAAACACATCATTATTGTCCTAATTAGGACGAAAGAAACAAGATATCTGCAATGTAAATAAAGCCGATAGATCTCTAATTTGTTCCAAGTCGACTCAATAGCTAAGTACTTGTGTTACAATCACAATGCCAGGACAAGTGGCACCGAACAAAGTAAATAAACTAGTTGAGTCTAATTAAAGATTAAGAACTCTGTAGTCTGCAGTAAAAAGGTTGAATTTACGTTTAAGTTTAACTTTGGAGAGGATTCAGTTATTTAAAATTTAAGTTTAGAGTATTCTCTTCATTCTTAGAAATTATCTTTTTTTTATAAAAGGACGTTATGAGACTTTTGAGCTCAGATTTATAGTTTATTGAGGCGTTTCGTTTTAATCTATAGTTTTGCAAAGGTTTAAAATCAAAATAGTGTCAAAGAATAAAAACTCTGTAGTCTGTAGTAAAAAGGTTGAATCTACGTTTAAGTTAAACTTTAAAGAGGATTTTGTTATTTTTTTTTTTAATTTATGTTTATTGTATTAGTTTTTATTCTTATAATTTACTAGCTTCCGCCCGCGGCTCCGCCCGCGTAGTATGTCAATTAAAAGTAGCCTATATGTTAATCCAGACTATAAGCTACATGTGTGCAAAATTTCATCGAAATCGACCCGGTAGTTTTGGCGTGAAAGAGTAACAAACATCCATACATCCATACATCCATACTTACAAACTTTCGCCTTTATAATATTAGTAAGGATCTATTTTTATAATAAAACAGATGAGACTTTTGAGCTCATTTTTTTGATTTTAGTTTAATGAAGCGTTTCGTTTATATCTACAGTTTTGCAAAGGTTTAAAATCAAAATAGTGTCAAAGATTAAAAACTCTGTAGTCTGTAGTAAAAAGTTGAAGCTACGTTTAAGTTAAACTTTAGAGAGGGTTTTGTTTTTTAATTTAAGTTTATTGTATTAGTTTTTATTGTTATAATTTATCTATTTTTATAAGAACAGATGAGATGTGCTCTTAATTTTTGTTGAATGAATCGTTTCGTTTATATCTACAGTTTGCAAAGGTTCAAAATCAAAATAATGTTAAATATATCCGTAAACTCTTCCCAATTTGCTTAGCAGAGCGAAGACATCGGCAATCGCGTCATACTGTGATCACAATGCAGAGGCGGGCGGCACCGTCGGTGTATCAAGTTAGCACGTCGTTAGCCGGCGACTCGTTAGCGCGTGGCGGCGACAACCCAAGAATTTGCTAATGACACATGCTCGCGATAGGGTTGACATAAACTTATAAAACGTATCACTGACTAATTAACTCAATTAGGATTTTGCAGATGGGAAATTCGAAAGAAATGTAACGAAAATAGGCTAGATAGTACCAGATATTGGTTAAAATAGATGTAGCGAAGATATAATCTTTGGCAAGCTTCATATTTTTTTTGCTTCTGCCGAACATACGTATTATGTATTTATGATGGAAACTCGACTCACTTTCATCGCAGAAATCCATAGTTATCATAAACTTCAAATGGTAGATATGCAATAAATTTATTTATCTATTCAGGATAATTTAACTTTTACTTTGTTATTCAAGTGATTTTCTTTAATTTACGTAAGTTATTTTGTATTTTTACTTTATCAACTACTTGTAATGCAAAGAACGAAAGGTTTTTCTGGTGTTCAGCGAAATGAAGACAAAATAATTTTTATTATTCGTTCAAAGAAGTCAATAACAGAAGTACTGCAAATAAAACGATTTCAGATCAAGGCATTTAATATCTCAGTTTTTAATAAGTGCTAGCCCTGATGTGACCTATCATGGACTCGCGCGTTTATGAATCAAGCGGTTTGACAAATCCGAACTCGGCAATGAATTAGTTTACTTACTACAAATGTAAATTAGTTGATGTTTCATGCCAATTATTACTGAACTTGATATGTTTTATACTATAATATAAGCACTTTTATAGGGAATTGCTAAAATTGAGTATCTCAGTTGTTTATTAGAGGAAGCCCCGATGTGACCTATCAACGAAACGCGTATTCATGAATCAAGCAGGTCGACAAATCAGATAAATAAAATTATAAATAAATATCACACAACTTCATCTAGTCCGAAACTGAGATGACCTTGTACTATGGGTACTAGAATAACTGATAGGTATACTCACTTATTTTACATAGAAACACCCAGACCAAGACAAACCTCGATGTTTATGCACGCAAAGATTTGTCTTGAGCGGGAATCGAACCCACGACCTCTGCGTAGCGGTCAGTTGCACTTCCAACTCCGCTATCCGGTCGTCAAAGAATCAGTTTATGTTTTATGCCACTGTGTGTACCAATATATATTTTTTTAATAATACTATATGCACTTTTAAATGTTAAAGCTTACATTGAATATCTCAGTTTATAATAAGTGCTAGCCCTGATGTGACGTATCAAAGAGCCGCGCGTTTATGAATCAAGCGGTTTGACAAATCGCGTTAATGAATCAGTTTATGTTTCGTGCCAATTATAACCGAACTTGATATTAGTTGATATGTTCTATAGGGTAGATACTGATAGTTTGACAATTTTGATCTTAAATATGCGCTAACCCTGATGCGGACTATAGAAGACTATCAAGACTCGCGCGATTATGAATCAAGCTGTTTGACATTGTGATTGATATACAGTCCGATGCCGAACAAATCCAAACAAATTATCACATAACTCGAAATTAAAGCAAAGGAAGATATAGTTACGTTAATCATAGGAAAAGGCGTATGATAATCTTAACATAACAATATAAATATGTGTAATAGTGTATATAGAAAATTTCAGTATTTTTCCTATATTTCCGTTCAACAAATTCATTTCACCATAAATATCGCTGCGTAAAAATCTGTTATATACCAGCGAAATTTTATTTTGAGTAACGTTCGTTAACCGTGAGGCAATCTCGTATTCAAATTGACATAGTAAAACAACAGAGGCTCCGGACTAAGTTCCATAAACTCGTTTCAAACTCCCCTCTACACACTCTATCGGCGATTTTTAATTAAGTCCCTAGAGCGGCAAGCGAGCAAAGTAACACCATCAATTCATTATCCTAAACTCTGCCTCGATTGTTCCTCGCTCGCTACTTACGCAAACTTTCATTTTAATCAAGCGTTTAATTAAAAATTATCCGAGAAAAACAAAATAAGCCCGTTAGGGGGCGGTCTGAACTAATTAAGGCGCATGCGATGAGCTGGCCAACAACAGCGGTGAGGTGAGCGTCCTTTAATTAAACGCCTTGTTCTACTCCAGTGGCCGTCGCTTAGCGAAACTATTACTACAACTAGTGGAAAAACCTGACAAGTGTTAGGGGTGGGCTCGCTGATTGCGGTGGCCACCTCGTGAGCCCTTATACTGACGATGTAATAGGTGTGTAATCGAATTACCTCTCGATATTAAAAACATAAATTAAGAAATACTCTGCTATCACATAATCTTTCTGAGATAATAAAATTTTTAATTCACATTATTTATAGACTCACCCAAACGCTCTAAACAAACGCCTACAGAGGCGTGACGTCACCAATTTGTAAGTTGTATCCGAATTTATGAATTTTGTTAGATAGCTATACGAAATATTGCGTTTATGAAAATGGTTTCATTTCGAAAGTAATGATAATATTATTTATATATAATGTCGTACTTTAAAAATGGAGTTACTCATGAAACTTTGAATGATCATATAGTAAGATAGAATCAAATTATGTAATAAAATAATCTTGTGTTTGATTTCTGTTTGCCTACATTTTGATAAGGTATTTATATATTTCATATCTAGAGATAAGTCATCATGCCTATTATTACCAGAGCCCCCTTCCGAGCTGTGAGCACCAGCGACGAGCTCGCGAACACCTCCCGCCGTCGCTGAGCATGTATTATTAAAAGAGCTGAGAACCACCCGTCCATTAGTTTAAAGCGCTTTATTGTACTCCAGTGATCATTGTTCAACGAGACTATTCTGTAATTATGTTAACGCGAAATACAATTAAATTTTGCTAATGAGCAGTGAACACCGCTTCTGCGGACCGGCGATAAATGATGCAAAGATTTTAAGCTCACCAAGTCCCAACTATGAAATACGCTGCAAAGTGAATACAAAAACGCTATGGCAAACTTTTCTAATTACTGTTAATACCAATATAAATTAACTTGCTAAGAATTAATTATCTCGGTATTACCAGCCCTCATTTATTACTAAACTTTCACTAATCAATCTTCCAAAGTAGCCAACATGGCTGTAACATAATTTTATAAAATTACTACTATATTTTTTCTTAACGAGTATAATATCAATATCATAAATTTAAAACAAGACATTAATAATAGGACTTAGTTGGTTTATTCGAAACGTGATTAGTTCTTAGAGGAAGGCATCAAAGTTAATTAACAAGTTGAGTAATAACCTAACTTGTGCTGGTAACTATAAAATATCAAGCAAGCATTTATTTTATGATATGAAGTCATATAACATCAAACTGAAACTTTCTTTGAGTATAGGCAAAACTGTAGTACATTGCCATTTTATTCTTTAATAAAGTCGATTATTAAAATTATATTTATCATAGTAGGTAAAGAAGAACCAATCACGGTGCCAGGTTCTATGCTTTGATACTATTCAGTATAATATCACATAAACAATTCAAAGAACCCAGGAATTCGACATCACAATCTGTCTCTGCGCTGGTCAGAAAATCGAGGCATCAGTTAATGAATTTTGAATGACCCCAACTAAATCAAATTAATACTGAAA
Organism: Hypena proboscidalis; assembly: GCA_905147285.1. Lineage (NCBI taxonomy): Eukaryota > Metazoa > Arthropoda > Insecta > Lepidoptera > Erebidae > Hypena > Hypena proboscidalis. Next base: position 17,001,192 of record LR990130.1, on the reverse strand, counting down.
TTAGTAAATATAATAATAAAGTGTGATATAAATATTAACAAAAATATCAATGAATAACTAATTAATTTGATGAATTCCCCGAACTCACAAATTCACTACAATAATTCCACGCGCCAATTTAGTCAAAGGTGTACGCAGCGATTGATGTTAAGTATTAATTATACCAATTATCGGTGTCACGCATAAATAATAATAATTTATAAGTGGCAACATTTGTCAAAAGCCGCACTCGCACGATGAGCTAATCGACTATCACCGCTAATTGCCGTGGCGCGCCCCGGGGCCGCCGCGCCGTAGCGGGCGGGGACGCCGGGCCCTGCGGGGCGCGAGGCGCGGGGCCCTCGTCTCTCCACCCCTAACTAATTAGATAAGTTTGCAACTCGACTGTACTTCTGGTGCTCCACTCCACCGGTAAGCATCAATCTTTTTAATTAAACATTTTTGACACCGCAACGATTAGCCATCGAACCCATTTCTATGCTAATATTGTGAATAGTTTTAATTTAAATGCAAAACGAGGAGCGAATATGGCCACACTTCGTAGTTATGTGAGCCTTCTGCATTGTTAAAGCATTTTTTTATTTCGACTTGCGATGCATTAAATTGCTATAAATAATAATGTAAATACAGCTGTAAAATAATGACATTCCGAACTACTAAAGCAAACAAGTTCAATAAAATAACTTTAGAAACTATTCAATTGACTCCAAGAAATGTAACACAAATGGTCAGTTTTAAAGCTTATAAATCGTGGTTGTTATGGCTGAGTAAACTGTACCTGATGGCATCGAAACCAATCTCAGATTTATAGTAAAATGATGACTTTATTCTCAAAATGGGGCCATAAAGTACACAATTTGAATAAAAATATCGTCATATTTATTGCTCATATTTTGTCAGAATGTGTACAATGTAGCGTTATGGATAGCTTTCAATTAAGACATATCAAAATGTGTCTATCAATACAAGAAATGTTATGCAAATATTGTGGCCTAAACGTGGAATTCAAATACAAAATAGGTAGTTATCATAATTAATTGGTTATTGACTCAGTTCCCGTGCCTATAATACGTGTATTAATCGAGTAATTTGTAAGCAAAAATTAAATAGACGAATCAATTTTGTTAATAGTTCCAAAGCCGGAATTGGTCGATGTTAACACCAATAGATTTTTATATTGCCCGATTAACCAAATATTACGGTTTGTGTAAACTAATTTATTATAGACTATTAGGATTTGTGTCAATATGGTATTTAAGCGGGCAATTAATATACGAGACAAGTGTAGAAATAATAAAAGGAGTAGAGGTCCATTACGGATGGTCTCGTGGTAATAAATCAGGACATACAATGGCACATTGTCTGTCGCTCAACCTGATTAAATAAATAAATAGGTGCCGATCGGAGACGCTTGCGCAGATCTTATCACGGATCTTGGGACATTTATAGAAGCGAAAACGCCGAAACGACCTCTCTATATAAGATAATAAGGCCTTAAGATCAGTGTATGAAATCGCAAGTATCTAATCGTTAGTAGTGTCGGCGGATTTGCGACTTTGTTGCTATTGTGATGCGGTTGAGAATTGATTGGTGTGGTTGGCTTGTTAGTTAGGTCCCAAGACGGTTGAGATGGATGGTTTGGAGCAGACCTACGAAGGTTTGCACTTCATCTTTCATCGGGATATGCTCGGTGACGGCGAACTGCAAACGTGAATTAGGACTACAACAGAGCTTTCACAAATAATAAGCAACATGACATTTTTATGGTACTACTTTAGCTGCAATTTAATAAAGGAAATGGATATATATATCTACAATTAGTATTGGGGAAAGGTCATAGAGGTTATAAATAACTCTTTTACAACTAGAGAGGCATAAATATCACTAAGCATAGTAACACAAAAATGCACCTATGTAAGTCAAAAATGCATTCATTATTTCTGTATTTATATGTGTTGGTGGAGACACGCTGACATTTCATATAAAATAGACAACTAGGCCGTTCTATCTTCTTCAACTTTTCTCTGGGAAAGTATTAAATTTTTTAATTTAAATTTATTTTTTTCATTTAATTTATTCTTAAACTGCCGATGAACTTTCAGATCCAGATACAATTCTTACAACTTTACCATCAAATCAGAACTAAATAAGAAAGTTGCCACTATTTGACGATAAATCATAAAAAAATGTAACAATGCGCAAACTGTGCATGCTTGTTTGCAAAAGCTCTACCAGCAACCTTATTAATTAGATATTGTGTCAAAGTTAGTTATAATAAAGTTCCACACACGTTACAACCAATATTAATGAATCTCATCGCAAATTTTAACTGGTGTCCAGTGCCGTTCGTTAGGGGCTATATTTAGGGTAAAAGGCCCAGTAATTGGCCCCGCCGGATGCAGGCACAGGTGCGTGCGCCCTCTCGCGGTGGCCGCAGGAAATGAGAGCCAATTTGAATTTCTTCCGTAACGAATCGATTAATTGGAGACCTATTAAATCATGTTTCGGTTATGAATCGAATGGATGGATATATCGTTATTTATTTGTAGTTTTGAAAACACCTGTGTTACAAAAAAATCAAAACAATATAACTGATTAAGTAGTTTTTGTTAGTGTAAAAACTAACGTTAATAAATTGAGCTGAATAAAAAGATATATGATGCAACAAAGATTTGAAAATTAATGACGTCATTTGAGTATTACATAATTATAGCAAACCAGGTTTAGTTATTTTAGTCTTTAAGAAATATTTCTGTTCCTTATTTTGACGTGTACAATATTTTAACTAGAACAGACATTACTAAGGCATTAGGCAAGTCAATATAAGTAAGGCCGTATAATTACCTCCCCTTAACAATGTAGATTGTATTATCGCTTATCCAACAGTTAATTACTTATCACCGCTCTATTGACTCAGTGACAGACACGGCAATTGCCTAAAACAATTGAAGGTCAGGTTTAAAAACACCATCAAACAATAACCCACTCTAATTCAAAGCCATACGGTTCACCTTAAAACTCCAAATCCAATTCATGTTTATTCATAGAATTGGCCGGTTATAATCTACAACAGAATCTACTTAGCAAGAAACTCATTTTTCAAGTTCATAAATTATCGGCCGATATCCGCGGCTATTTCCCTCGTACCTTCGTAATGAGGTTGTAAACAACACTGTCTAATTAAACTCCTTAATCGCAAAACTCAAACGGTAACCGCTTTTAAAACAAAACCCGCAATTTTGAGAGCGACCACCGCGTAAATAGCCTTGGTTATATCGGAGCGGCGATCGCGGCTCATTACCTCCCCTCCACTCCTAATTAGACACCCTCCCTTGGTGCTAGAGATGTGACTAGGCAGGTAGACTTCGAGTATTTATTCGAATACCTTTGGAGAGTTTCAATATTCAAAAACTCCGTACCCAAATCAGAGAACTAATTGCATATCAGAAAAACTTCAGAGTGATCTCTCCTGGTACTCATTAGCATGAACTTTTTAGAACAAAGCTTTTACTTTCAGCACAAGGCAATGGTGGATGGCTTAAGCTACTATTACAAGTATTTAAAATAGTAAATAAACATCTATGTACGTGGCTCTCAAAGCGAAGAACACGAAGAAATACATTTTATAATAGTAATAAAAAGTACTGAAAGTATTCGAATACCAGCACCATCGATTCAGCACATCACTACCTAGCACCCCGTCGACCTGAGCCCCCGGATTGTTTTCTAATAATTCCTTTATTTTGGTGCAGGTTGAACTCCTAATTACCCTTTTACGTTACAAATTGTTTGCGATGGCGAATCAAGATGGAGTTAAATATGAACTACGTGACTTCATAAACGAACCAACTAACTTTTCCACTTCTTCGTTTTCTCTGAGCAATTTAAAGGTAGCTTTGTCTTCCTGGGAATAAGAACCACCTCCTTACTTATATTTTATTGCTATTTAGTAGAGGTTAAATATAAAATTAGCTTCGGCCCGCGTGGTATATATAAAAAAATAAAATAAAATATTCTTTATTTCGGATTTTACAATTTATAACGATAAATAGTAATTATCCATATAAAATAAGATTAAATTTTACATGTCAATATTCATTAATTACAATAGCTTTGCCTAAAAAATAATATAGTTGTCAAAAGTGTCATCATTATATTACATTATTTAATGTAATTCACAAACATTATATTATTATTATCTTTATCATTGTGCCAAAAAGTCTGTATCGTGCATAAATACAACTTTAAATACAGTGGTAACAATTGTATTGTTGCTACCTATTAGTCGTTTAAGAAAAGACGTCTTAGAGCTACGGAGGACAGTAGGGAAATCAGCAACCCTACTCTCCGCAAACATACTAAAAAGTAGAAATATTATGCTAATCTTCGCTACTTGGTACTATAATATTATTTCAATGTATTTCAAATTTCATTTAACGCCGTGTTTACATACAAACGTAATATGGGTTTAACTTTAATATTATTACTTTTTAATAACTTTTTAGTGAATCATATATAAAACACTAAGATGCATGTTTGTTGGTGACTATTTTGTCAAAATTGTTTAATGATTAATCGAGTATAAAACTAAAACAATAATTTCGAAAAAGTGACTGCCAACAAACATATATTTTAGTTTTAGATATAAAATAAAATAAATAAATTTGGATTTTTTTACATTAGATAGAACGCCAGACACAATTACACTATCCAATGGTCCCAATGACAAGGCCAAATACACAAATTCACTCACACAAACACACCCAGTCTCAGAACAAATCTTTGTCAATCACACAAAGATTTGTCACATGTGGGGATCAAACCCACAACACCAGTGCAGTGGAGAGCGGCGAGGCGACCGCTTAAACCACTACACCACACGTGCAGATATGATTTGTCTATGAGTATAGATAAAAACTTAATAATAATAAAGTTAAACCCATTTTACTCTTGTATGGACACAGCCAAGCAATTGCTCTCCCTTAACACAATATTACTTTTGTATGGACACAGCCAAGCAATTGCTCTCCCCTAACACAATATTACTTTTGTATGGACACATCCAAGCAATTGCTCCCCCTTAAGCTCATTTGCTACATAACCTGTCGTACGAAAAATAAAAGATAATCAAGTTGATTTCTAGAAACAGTTTTGGTTACAGAGATTGAGATCACCCGGTGCTGCCAACTTGTTGCATCCGCTGATCGCTTACACATGACATAATCTTACAGTCGGTCAGTGGGTTCGAGACTGCTTGGCGACTATACAGACATTAGCGAGGGGAGCTAAGCTATTCCGTATATTGGAATGTACATAACATAACATCACGCTAAATTACCCAGAAGGGTGTGGCAGAGGTGTATACCACCCACATTTCGCCTGTTATGATTAGGTCACATGGGATAGAGGGTGAGTCTATCGCCATCCACCGGGCACAAATCCAATTCCGTTTATAGTGAATTTCCTGACAGAAAGTTCACAAATAACACTTTGCTCGACCCGGAAATTGAACCCGAGACCTCGCGGTGAGAGGCGCATACTCTAACCCCTAGACCAACGAGGTAGTATTGATTTGTCTTTAAAAATAGATAAAACTTATTAATATTAAAGTAAAACAGCCAAGCAATTGGTCCCTCTTAAAAAAATACCGTCCTAACTTTTATATGCCACCGAAAAGTAATTTATGACATTTCGAAATTCCTGTTTGACGTTGTCATTGGACTGACAAACATCACTGACTAAACCACTAGACCAGACCAGAGGCAGGCAAATGTACATTACTTCGATATCCTGAAGTCTTCAAGACAGCGTGTAATGATGGAGATTATTACTTTCATAAATTGATTTAGGTATTGGCTATACGCTATATCAAATTGTCAACAGTTTATGCAAACGGATTGGGTCAATTTCGTATGTAAATTTCAATTTGCACAAGTAAGAATGAGTGTGTAGCCGGCAAAACGACCTGTTTGCACAAACTTTTTGTAGAAATATAAGATGGAGCGTAGCGTAAAATTATAACGAGTGAATATAACACACTACGTAAGCACATAGCATACTGACACAAAAGTGACAAAAATGGATAGACTCTTGTTTTGAATTCTTTGTAATAAACACCATACTTTCTATTATTATTTTACTATAGCTACTGACTGACACTAATTATTCAATTTACAAATAACATTCAACTCTTTATGTGTTTTGCGGTGTAGTGGTTTAAGCGGTCGCCTCGCCGCTCTCCACTGCACTGATGTTGTGGGTTCGATCCCCACATGGGACAAATCTTTGTGTGATTCGCAATGATTTGTTCTAAGACTGGGTGTGCTTGTGTGAGTGAATGTATGTATTTTTCAAGCGCCTCCTGGGGCCTATGAAAATAAATGATTTGAATTTGAATTTGAATTTGGCCTTGTCATTGGGACCATTGGATAGTGTAATTGCTTCTGGCGTTCTATCTAATGTAAAAAATCCAAATTTATAAATTTATTAATTGTTGTACAAAGTGTATTAAAATTCCTTCACTATGTCTGTTTTACTATCTCCCTAATTGGCTCATAAAGTGCTATTCCTATTAGCATTATACAGACATAAATAGAATTCCTACAATGTCGTACATGGTTAGTTAGCTCAAGCATCTTCATTAGTTTATGCTAACAATATGTTTTAAATTCATTAGGAAACATAGAATAATTAGGTACGTAGCAACAGATGCGTAACTGCGTAGGCGCAGTCAATGCCTACGGCCGTAGCGTCAACGTGAGTGATGCTACGGCCGATATATGCTTCTTTCCAGTATTAGCTCGTCTCTCTTTGCACGGTAAGCCTATACATCGCAGGACCATCTTAATGCTGGCAAAGTATAGATTTATGTGTAGCCGCCAGTAAATGTGTTGAAATATGCGTAGTTATTGTTCCAATGAGATGCCTGCATAGGTGTTATTTATTTATGTCGATATAACCGCCACTTTTTCTTCATTTTGTAACTGCATTGATAGATAAGGATCTCACAATAAAAGTAATAAAATGGTTTTCTAGTGCGAAAACAAAACATATTTTATTTAGACAAAATTACGTATTAACAACAGACAAACTAAAATAATTTAGCACGACATATGAAATTATTATATTAAATATTGTATAATATTATAGCTATTAACTTTTAAAAAATATGTTTAATCTTTGCCAGGAATTTGATTTCACTAAACTCAAGCAATCTATTTTATTCATACTTAATTTTTATGAAGGTAATTAATAAGATTAAGATTTCTTAATTACTTTTGGCGCTTCGTTAATTCTTAATGTCATTCGCGGTTCTCTAGTATTTTATACTATTTAAATTATACATTCGAATCAATCATACGAACGGCAAGTTAAGGAAATAATGATTTTAGATGTAGCTTTTGACGTAAACAAAGTTATTAGTCTTACGTTACTATTTAAAAAAAATTAACCGTCCGGAACTTGATCAGGTAGTTTTGTTAATTAATCGGTAAACTAGTGTAACCGGTCTTTTACTAATACAATACGAGCTAAGAGAGGAGAAAGAACGGATAAAATATTGCGAAGTTACACAAAATCAACCTTACATTTTAGAGTAATCTCAAAATTTGGCTCGTTGAAATCAATATTCTTTTTGTTGGCTGCAAGTCCGGCCGCGGTGCACAAAAGGGGCTTTTTTCCCCGTAATAGACGTCCCGCCGACATCATTAACGTATCGACGAAGTTGCCGAGTTATTCGCTAATGTGACAACAACAGAGAAAGCCCGCCACAAATGAGGGACCATCTTTTTGGCTTAGGATTTGGGCACACTCGGTCGTATTTCAGAAAAGCGACTAACGGTTGTTTGTAAGTCTCAATTATGAAATTTGAAAATATGAATTTAATAGTTAAAATTAGAGATGGGCCAAGTACTATTAAGTTAGCAAGATACTCCGATATTTGCCACAAAAAGTTTCTGCTTAAAATAAAGATTGGTTGCCTAATTAAATGTATTCATAGTCCGTGCAAAAAGTTGGTACAAAAACACATTATAAGATTAACATGAAAACTTAATTACTTGTAGACCGAGCTCATTAAAACATCTGGTCTTTGTGATAATCAACCGTCTGGTAGTAATTTTTAATTGTTTCAAAAAATATGCATTTGACGTAAACCGTCAAACAAAGGCGCGGCTACAAAGACGTAGTAGTGCAGGTGTTTTTTAATTGCAATGTTATTTAATTATGTGTTTTTTGTAATACGTCCGGTGTGCCCCGGGCGTGGGGCGGCGGGGGTGTATTCTAATCGCGTGTTAGCGTGGCCCGTTTTTGCGCTAACGAACAGGTTGCGTTAAGGCGACGTAGACGTCGAATCGACGGGAATTTCGCCTCATTAAAAGTTGCGACCTGCGGAGGAGGCAATTTGGAGGCTCGCGACGACTTCACCCGCTACTTATTAACGACCCGACTTTACACTATCACTTCGTCTCCGGACAGACGTCTTCGTCCCTTTATATACATATTTTATTTCACTATTATTATTAGCAGCATCCCTCGCATGCGGTCTCCCCACCTGCCCTCTCGAATTAGTAAACAAACGTCTTTACGAGCGGTTTTACGAGTCCCGCGATATTTCGGTCTCGCGCTCGCCGGTTTACGACATAATGAATTTGTTGATGAACTAGGTATTAGAAAGTTTGGAAATAGACGTTAGTGACGAGGCATATCGGTTGCTCTTTGCGGGCCAGTTACACCGTACACGTTTTATGAACTATAGGACATTTTACGCTCCTGTTACTTGTTTAAATGCGGAGTAGAAAACCTTTGATAAAAGGTTGTGTAATTCTAGATCCAGTTCAAGGGAGGCAGCATTGAATCAAATTGTTTCAATTATCTGCTTTTGGTTAGAAATAAAAATTGTGAGCAGCCAGGGTCGTAATAAGTCTATTGTCCTATTGTGCGGCAATTTAATTTATTGCCGTTAATTAACATATATTAATAAGCAAATTGCATGCTCCAGTATAAGAAATACTACATACATACATTATTTCAAACAAAAAAAAAACGAATTAAAAAACTGAAGTTGGCATAAAAATATCAGAATTTTGCGATCACTTTATTCAACGTTAAGTATAGTTAAAATGAAAAATTATTTTAAAGTTATATTAATTAATTTAATACATTATTTTAATTAGTCAAACTATTTTTTAAATTACCTGTTGATTGCATAATATTCATAATTACAGACGATAAAAAATGACTTTTTACTGTTATTATAATAAAAGAACCACACTAGTTCTAAGTGATCGTTTCAGTATTAAATTACAGGTTCCACACATAATTATAGCATCTTCAATAAAGTTAAGCATAAATTAACATATCGGTGGAACATGTGATGTTATTAATAAGTAAGTCGTAGTAAGTTAGTGCAGAGAGCACGCGTCTCATAGTTATGGCGGGGTTAACACATGAGGTTTATTAAGATCAGAAGCGGGACCTATAACTAGCTAACGTCGTACCGACACTCCGCGCGAGTTTGCCGAGTGCTTCCCCTTAATTGATACGATTTGATCGTCATCACAACCTCTCGCTTATTCCCCCACATAATTTAATTAAAATTGATGTAACGATAATTTAATTTATTTCCGTCGATAAACGTAATTGGGTAGTTTCCGCAATCCGAACGCGCGGAAACACCACACACGGAATACGCGAAAAGGATTGACAGGTTACAATAAAAATGGCGATTGTCGACGCGACGAGTGCCAATATCTTTTGACTGCATATGAACTGTCAGGCTGCAATGGCTGCAATCGTAACAAGTGCGAGTGCGGCTCTAACCGAATCTCGGCCAGTAAACATTATTAAAAATTCCTTTGACAGTGGTGGCTATCGAATAATGATTTGTGTACGTCACGCAGGCTTCCGCTGTCATACTTGCGCCAAATTTTCACCGGGAACATTTTTTACTATTTTTTGACGGCCAGCCGGACGCCGGGCACAGCGTTTATTTATTAACGAAATTCGTCCGTCTATGTAACACGTCTCGTTCAGCATTTACGCACGGGTTGAAATGAACTTCATGTGGAGGGAATAGAGTTTAAGATTGAGTGGGTAGTTGGTGGGGAGTTAAGCCTTTTTCGATCGGGCGGGTATCGTTTACGAGTCTGCACAGGCGCGACGCGGCAATGCGCCCGTGCGCTCCACCCATATCAATTTCGAATAGGTTTCCTATTCGGCCGGAGAGATTGCGTTTTGATCGTTTTGTGTGTAAAACTGTTGCCCTAAATTAAACGTTTTAATAATAGAATAGAAATAAAACTGGTACGGCTGTGTTGACACGACAACATGGAGCTATCGAGCGCACAGTTCCATTTTAATATTTCATTAGTCAATCGTCGATAAACGGTGGTCATGTATAGAGTGGACTGGGCAAATAGTAGTTACACGGATACTCGGAGTATATGAGATAGTTAGTCGGAGCACGTAGACCGCATCAACGTCGGGATGATCAATTACAAACTACTTCCAATTAGTGATAGTGCAGTAACAAATCAAATTTAACGGGTCCTGTTGGGGACTCGTTGCTAATTAGTGCTGCGGGCGGGTGCTTGGGTGCCTCCTGCGAACTAATCAGGTGGCTAAATAATGTAGTCGTGACGGCGTCGTTAGCGCTCGTGAGACAGACGTTATTAATTAACATCACATCGACCCCCCCCCCCCACACTCCTTCACAGTATACCCCACCACCCCTTAGCATGACCGCCCGCCCTATGGTTTCATGCGACAGTCTTACACGTATTACCAATTTTGACTTCATAGCCGAACTTTTTACGAATGAGTGGACACGGAAATGAAAAACGAAACGGCCGAAAAGTGAAAAACTTTGTAGGATTGATAGGATTTTTTTGTCAAGGGGAATTTTGAATTAACGACTTAATCACTGTTAGTTTTCTAATAGCAAACTAATTGTGTAAGGGAAAATAAACAGCGATCAAATTAGAACACTACTGCTAAAGTTCAGATTATCTCATCTCAAATATTATGATTACAACGACAATTATCGCGGTTAGGCATTTATTTACTTGTCGATTATTGACATATACACTGGCCTTGGTCACACACAACTTCAAAGCTGCGTTACAACAACTTCAAACAAATTGGTAAAATAAATGTCCCAATTCCTGACAAAAAAATATAAATAATAATACGAAAGTTTGAAAGTTACCTTATTTTGAATCACTATGTTTAACTTCTAATTGATTATTTTTATAGCATTTAGCTATACTCAGCAAATTATACTAAGAAACAGCTGAAAAAAGATATAGGACCGGCAGGATTTGAACCTGCGACCTACTGCACACCGGGCAGTCGCTTTAGCCATCCAGCTACGGTCGCCTCTTGCCAGAACCCTAAATTTCTCAACTGTATGTTAAGTCATTTCGTGACCTCACGTTCATTCATTTGTTTCTATATTAAGTAGGATACAAACCAACATAAAACTACACTATGTTTAACTTAATATTACAAACAAGAAAAATATGTTCTTCACTATTTAAATAAATACTAAACTAATATCACTTTCACTGAGTCCGAATAGCGAGCATGATTAACTAATTGTGTGGTGCCGCTCTGGTATTACCGCTCATAGGGCTGGGTCTATGTACTTATTACAATATTCAATGTATTAAAAACCTAAGTCAGATACAAAACTGAAAGCTGGGATTGGACACAACTTATAATGTAGTTTCATCTTAAGTTTCCCTCAAAATTTAGTAGTTTCAAGCTGGTACAGGTAGGCAGTCTTCTTGGTTCAGAAAATGTACAGCTAAGTAAAATTTGTCTTGGATGTTATCGTTCTATCATGTTCTACTAAACGCTGTTGGCTACATGAAAACAAGGTGAAGAACAATCTTTGGTAATATTAACATGATATGATACTGAATACCAAGGCAAGTTAGTGTTAAGCTTAAGACGTATTCGGTTAGTGTGTTCGTTAAATACAATCCACTTCACACTTTACTTTTTATTTGGGGAATGAATCGCCAGATGTTTGGGTTTTGGGGACGTCCCATTTCTCGTAGGTCTCGTAATTCTCATCCTGGCGCCAAATCCTGCTTGACATGCATCAAGATTTGTCTTGCAACTAATATTATTGTGCACTAGGTACATAATGTGTTTACGACTAAGGTTTAAACCATTTAATATTAAGTAGTAACAACTCGTAATTACTTTTTGTTTTTTTTTTTACGGGACACCAATTTCAAACCTAGTTATATCTTGCGAAGAATGATTTAACTTTTAACAATACACCTGTGTAGACGGGACAACACACCTAGATTTTTTTGTTATATACTACGCCCACAGCGAACGCACGTGTAGTCCACCTGATGGTAAGTGGAGTACAGCCCATGGACATCAACAATCCACAAAAGCAGATTATAGATGCGGCGCTGCAGCTAAAGACTACGGTGTTATGCCTCAAGTGCCAGTAATTTCAGGGCCTGATCTCACCACCAAACCGGAACACAGTAATAGAAGCACTTCTATTTGGCGACAGGTTAAGGGTGAGACGGTGGTGCTGCCGCCCTTGAGCTCATTCACAAGAGCTCTACCACCAGTAAATAGATATATTATACGAGTACACGTTTAATATAAAAAGAGAGATTTTCTAGAAAACCAACGATTAAAGCTATCGTGATACGAATATTTTACCCGAAACGTCGCTTTTTGTAATATGTCTCTTTAATTCTAAAGGTAAAGTGCCTAGAGGCACACAGGCCGAGCCCACAGGTCCCCAGCCTATAATAGTGTTAGCGGCTGGTGTGATTCGCGCGCCCACAGACATCGTGATGAATTTCATTAACTTGTTATCTAACTTTGTGTGCCAGTTTGCGAACTTATATGCTTTACAGTGTTTACGACATAAGGCCATTCTATTTGAATGTACTTTCTTGACGTGGTTAGTGAATATCCACTGGTTAAAAACGTTTTCCGAACAAATTGACTGATCTTAAAAGATCAATTGGTTCGGACAAAAGTTTTTTATTTTAACCAGTTGAAATGAACAAGGATAGTTAACCGCAATGCCTAGAATTTGAGTATAAACCCTGCAAGTTGATAAAGGGATAGAACCTTAAAAAATTGCTGGCGCTATAAGTTTAGTGAACTTTTCACGCCTTTTTCCGCGTAATCAGAATGCGTTTTTCATGTAGTTATTTCTCCATTCGTTTTTGCGGTTAGCCTAGTAAAATAACAGTTTTTTTTTATTTATAATTAATATTCAATAGCGTATATGGGTATACCTAAAAGATTGATAAATCAGCGTACTTTTCTTGAATCTATAATGTAAGGAAAAAAACTAACGGGAATTAACGCGATCTTGCAATTATTTACCTTTAAGGCTTGACGTTTCGGCTAACAGGTTACACTGGCCGTGGTCGCAAGCAAACTGATCGCGTTAATACCCGTTAGATTTTATTTAATCATGCAACACGTAAGTTTAAAAGATAATATAATGTAAGGATTTAGCGTTTCTCTTTCAACCTGCCATCCTAACTATAATAACGACCTGGTTAACCAGAATCGAAAGTGGCAATACTGGCCATCTATCAGATCCCATCCTACGCACGTAAGAGTGGTACAACTCGAAATGGGTTACTTTGTCTGTAGGAGTGCACTAACAACCGTCGCTAATGGTAATGCTATCGACACCGTTTGTACTATTGCTAATAGACGAGTGGGAGGATTTCCACACAATAGATCGACTACTTAAACTTAGAGTATGTGGTCGTATTTCGGGAGTTTGTTATTTTAATGCAATTTATTTAGCTGCTCATTCGGTTTGTAAATAAAATACATAATATAGTCGTCTTCATTTCAATAGAGGTCTTAATCGCTGTGTCTCTTTGTTTATGCTCTGTAGGATTACAGACTTATTATTGTCGATACGATTAACCACCGGATGGCGAAGTGGGTAGTGTACCTGCCTGCGACCCTGAGGCCGCGGGTTCAATTCCCGCTCAAGACATATCTTTGTGTGCATAAACATGGAGGTTTGTCTTGGTCTGGGTGTTTATATGTATAATATGTATGTATTTACAAAATAAAAGTATATATGTATTAGTATCAGTTATTCTAGTACCCATAGTACAAGCTCTGCTTAGTTTGGGACTAGATGGCGTTGTATATAATTAATATTAAACCCCGAAAGTCCAACCGTTACTCCTGTTTTTGCTCCAAAGCAATAAAACAGTCCACACGTAGCTAAGACCGTCCAATTAAGAAGCCAAACACAGTATCAATTTAATGTAACAGAGACTTGGTCCGTGTACAAGATTGGTTCATCTAGTGAATTTCTCGACAAGACTTGCGGCCGTCGACAAACATGGCCGTTGACGCTCAGCCGCCAAATTGATGACGACAAATATCTATTCTGCTATATCGACTACGACTTGTACACACTTGTACGGAACGTTCGATCGTTTGGCGATCGCGAATTGTTTTCCTTGATCGAGCCACAAGCTATTGGTGGTGCTCTAGCCGCAAGCGATGACAGTTGATGATTATACGTTGCTATAGAAAATATAGGCTATGTGAAGTTTAGTGGATAGAAATTTATCAGTCGTTTTTTTCGGAATGCAGCCTTGTTACTTATTTCGTCATCGATTATTTTTTTATAAAGAAATATGTTCGTGTTGCAACCGCAAGTGAATTTTGCTCCAAGATACCTCTGCCGGAGACGAAGCAAGGTAAGAGGTCCAGATTTTTTTCGCACCAATTTACCCCTTCATATCTATTGAAGTCCTGGCGTCATGTCTATTCACTCCTTCATCCTTTCAAGGTTTCACAAATAAATTTTTATTTTATTTACTAAATAAATAATAATAAATAAAAATCTTTATTCAAGTTAAAAAACATACAGAGTTTGCTAACATTAAGATTAAGAGTAAACATACCTACACAGTTTATGGTTCAGATTCTGTACAAGAGATGATTTCTACCTCTTAAGCTAGGGTATACCTGTATTATAAGAGGTAGTACTTTTGCTTTTACTAGTAGTAAATAAAAGTTTAGTTATATCTTTACAGACAACTTGATGGCGGTCAAATCAAACTAAATTTAAATATGGCTCAATAAATATGACTCGTTGTTCGCACAATATTAATTCCATATTTATACATTTTTACGAGTCGTACCCGTAAGCCTAAGTTTGTCAAGTAACGCGAAACAAAATGAAGTCATTGACATGAGTATTTTTAGTAAGATCTCTAGCTCATACACAAATAGAAGCCAGACTTCCCTACTTGTACTCGCAGTTAATGACGACAAATATCTGGACGTGCTATACCAGATTTGTAGTTGGCATTACTGTATATCGTATATAGGTAGTACAGTCTAGTTGATTAATTAGTTTTTGTAATTATTTTCTTTAAGGCTAGCCGCACACACGTAGTATTACTGAAAATATTTTAACTAGTCAATACGCGAAATAATGTTGTCAATAATATCTCGGACTCGAAGGCACAGTGGTACTAGATGTTTCTCATTTTTAAAGCTTACTTGTTACTTGCAGGCACGAATTACTAGTTTTCTTGTTAACCCCCCTCCCTCCAGCTAAAATAAATTCGCTTGTTTTACGTCCGTAATATAATGGCGAGGATTTGAACCCACGACTTCTCAAACGCAAGTATGAAGCATTATCTTTTGAGCCACGGCCGCTTAAATTGGTGTGATGACTTGTTTAGCGTCTGCGGATTGTTTGTCGTGCATCAAGATCTACTCGGCGAATTAAGTGATGTAAGCAAGACTAAGCATTCCTATTTCAATTAGCTTTATTTTGCTTCACAGTTATTTAATAAGCCTGTAACACGAAAGAGATAGAAATAATTCTATAAAATAGGACATAATCGTTAAAAAAATAGGAAAAAGAAATAATATACATAGCTAAACAATAAGCTAATCCAATAATAAATAAATAAGCCTAGTAGGACATTGACTCGATATTTAAACTTTTTTGTTCATGCGAGAACGGGACAAATAATGAACAAAGACCAAAACAACTAAACGTAAATTTTAATGATTTCTTTGTATTAATTAATTCGACCTGCTAGACAACTTATGCAATGAATCTTATTAATCGAGTATGCTAATTTATTCAAATTAAAAGCCATTAGAGCAACGTTGCGAAGTCTCTGTTTGCTTTGCTATAGTTAACATTGAAATTTAAGTAGGCAAATATGTTTAATCACGAAATTAATCTCTAAAATAAGTTCTTTGTGTGATTCTATTTTAATTTTGTAGATAACGCCATAACGAATCTGGTCTGTGAGGTAATCGCGGAATTCGCGGAGGTTTATGTGGTGAATTATTTTTTATATATGTTAATGCCGTCGATGCTATTTTTAATAATTTATTTCTAGCGTTTTCTTATCATTTTTAGGGTTCCGTAGTACCTACAAGGAACCCTTATAGTTTCGCCATGTCCGTCTGTCCGTCCGTCTGTCCGACGCATAGCGACGAAACCGTTGGTGCTAGAAAACTGAAATTTTGCATAAACATGTATGTTAACTATACAAAGAAAGTCGTAGAATAAAATTTGGAAAAATATTTTTTTTTCGGGTAGCTCCCCTACATGTAAAGTAGGGATGTTTTTTTTTATGTCGCCTACCCCATAGTGTGGGGTATTGTTAGATAGGACTTTTAAAAACGTTCAGGGGTTGCTAAGACAGTTTTTTGATTTAGAGATCCGTTTGCGAGATAATTAACTTTAAAGAGCAAATTTTTGTTCGAGTAGAGCGTCCCCCCCCTCTAAAAGCTAAACTACTGGATCCCAAAATCTGAAAAAAATTGTGTCGGTAGTACATGTAATGAACTTTAAAGGAAAACTATAGCGGATAAGTTCACTTCATTAGTTCAAGAGGAATAGGGGTCCAAAGTGTAAAATGCAGTTACTTAGAATAATTCGTGCAAATTACAAAAACCTTTGAAAGTAATGACTTTTATGAAGATGTTACTTGTTTAATACAGATAGTAAATCCCTTTTAAGTCGAAATATGTTGTTACGACTAGCTACGGAACCCTACTGCGCGTGGCCCGACACGCACTTGGCCGGTTTTTATTGATAATATATATGAAGGGACACTTACAAAATTAAAACAAGCTGCCTCGTAAGTGTAATCTAAACTGTTGTCTAATAAAAAATAATAGTTTAAAAAAACTAAAAAACACGCTTTTAAAGTACTTCTAACTAAAAAGTGAAAAATAATTCCTAATATAAGCTGAAAAAAGCGTGGGTTGCTCGATAGACGAAAAATATGGCACAGAGCGCCCCACGCTTTTTTCAGCTTATATTAGGAATTATTTTTCACTTTTTAGTTAGAAGTACTTTAAAAGCGTGTTTTTTAGTTTTTTTAAACTATTATTTATTTTCTACTTTTTAGTTTTTTTTTTTTTTTTATATATATTTAATTTTTTTTATCGAATTATTGCATTGTCATCGATCTTTGACAGGTGTGCAAAATTTGAATGAAATCTGTCCGTTTAAAGTGGGTCAAAATCGAGTCCAAAGGAGTCGGTTACATACAAACAAACAAACAAACAAACAAACAAACATACAGGTGAAGCTAATATAAGCGTGTTAAAAAGGATATGAACGGAATAACTAAATTTTATATTTCTGTATATTTTTACGAGCGACATCAAGTCTTCTGTCATCGTGTTATATAAAGTTATATTGGGAGTCATAATAAGTGAACTATTAAAGCTAGATATTCCTTTTGTTCGCATTTTGGTATCACTTTGAATACTTAAATATTCATTACTCTTCAATGTATTCATAGTTTGAATTAGTTACGCAGTTATATTTGAATTATGATGAATGAATGATATTTAGTTTTGAATATTTTAAGGCAGCATGTTTGCTTTATTCACTTTGAAACCATTTTGTACCTCACTAGCTTCCGCACGTGGCTTCGCACGCGTAGTATTGCGATAATATATAGGCCATATTATTGAGGAATAATCTACCATTCTAATGGTGATTAAATTTACAAAATTGGTCTTTAGTTTTGTTTTTGAGTTTAATTATCTAAAACGGACAAACAATAAATCGATTTTTTCCTCTTTATAATATTGGTTTAAAGGACACTGGGCGCTAATATACGAGATCATAGCCCACCCTCAATAGTGTAAGTAACATGTGATATATCATTGGGTAGGGATTTTTAAACAGAACATCAGCTACAAATAAATCCATGGTCAAAATGTCAGTACTTTCAGAGATAGAGTTAATAATTTTTATGAGATAAATATTTTAATCACAGAATTAATACAACATTTTATTCAGTGTAAAAATATCTATCCATTCATGTGTATGTTATGTCTATTAAGGGGTGGGACAAACTTTTTCCACTATCCTTTGTTTAAACAATAGGACCTATTCAATATCAAGGGTTGCATGTCATTAGATCAACTTATTTGGACTTTCAAACAATAAAACAAAAGTAAATCAACCTACAATAAAAAACAAACTATCACTTACAAAAATATATACAAACTGTTGTTCCTCAACCTTGATTCTAAATTGGAACTTAACTTAATCGCTCTACTTTAATTACGTGACTCTATTGACGTCATAATAACAATATTACGATAAAATTAATAACGTATTTTCTAGTAGAGTTGGATCACGATCCGCATTCGTAAAATATGATCGGACGTATGTCTGTGAGTCTGTGTTCCGTGGTGATTTACAGAACAGTACTCGGACGTTGCCGCATTGTCGTGTCGCCGCCAGGACGCGTGGCTATATCGCCCTGACTAATGTGCACAGACCCTAACACCAAATTGACTGCACGACTGCCTTGTCAATACGCTATATTTAGATCACTAATTAACTAGCTAAAGCCTTTAATTGATTAAAGTGCACATTTCCTCGTCGCGCGGAAGCATTGTATATTTATTACAGTTTCAGACCAATATATCTATTCGTAAGTCTCTTAATTGCTATTTTATTATACTATTAAAGTCTGTTAAGCGATTCTAATGTATGCAGATTAAATAATGTAAGCGATTATTATGTGCATTGGACGATAATGAACCATAACATGTTTCAGAATGAGGAGGAAATAATATTTCGAAATAGAAACACGACACCTAATTAAAAATAGTGATAAGTGTAGTTTAAGTTAAATGAAAACAATTATAATTGGCCCCGTGACGTGGAGCTATTAATTAAGATAAACAAACGTTTTAGATATCGCTAATGGTTGGAAGTTTCTTGAGAGACGGTATTGAAAAAAATGCGGAAGTTAATACTCATGCGAGAATTCATACAATAAAAATGTAGAAATAGAGCTTAAAGAACTTATTAATAAATATGAGTAAGAAGCAGAATAAAATCGTTGGAGCGGCGTTGTTTTAAGAGTGCCGATTTATAGTCATAGCGATCTTTAAATAAACTTAATTCTACTATAGTAATTTTTAGGTTTTATACTTTGATGGTAAGGAGCTTGTGGCTAAGATGAAGCCGCGCGTACCGATTGATGCAGGTTAAGTAATGCTAACCGCAATCGGTCGTGGATGGGTGAGCATGCTTTGAAGAGCACGTTAAACCTTCGGTCCGGGTTGACATTTGAACATCTACGGCAGTCGTTTCTGGGTGTCAGAGGCCGGCAAGTCTAATCAAGTGTAACAAAGAGTATCGTATTACCTCGTACTGGGTCGTGGAGGTCTGTCTGATGGCTGTTGCTCCACGTAAAATACTGATATTCAGCTAAATCTGTTACACTAGAAGCCGAACCCAATGTTATTAGGAAGTATTTTTTTATTTGGCAATGCGGATTTACGTTCTGCAATATTACCGACATGTCCTCACACAATATTTCCTTCAATGGTCTTCGTTGTCAATTTCCCCATTCATCCACATTTTAGATCAATATAAACGGCTTTCTCAAAACCACGCTCAAAACATATCAAAGCTCAACCAAGATGCAACGGAGATATCAGTAATCGAATTGCAAGCAAAGATCGGTCTTTAGTTTCTGTTGAGACGCCGGACGGACGGACGGACAAAGAGACAAACGAAATTAATCGGGACATGCGCCGGATAATCCAATCGCGTCGTAGCCGGTACCTTTTAAATAGATCAAGCGGCGCTGCGGCCGGCAAGCAAGAAGTTCGGCTCCAATATGCAAGGAAGAACCTTTTGAATGTAGGCTTGGTTTGCTGTAGTTTGAATGGAAACATTGATAGGATATTTGTGCAAGTTTGGGCCTTGCATTCGTTAAGACATAGAAGAAAGTTTCAACAGGTTAAGAGGTTGCTTTGTGATGTTTCAAACCACAAATTACTGTAGAAAAATTATGGTTAGATAAGCTTACCCTACTGTGTGACACTTAATATGGAAATTTAAAGTCGAATCCATTGTACACACGGCTACCGATCAGCCTATACAAAGCGAGACCGCATTATACTGGCAATGTATAGGTTGATGTGTAGCCCTCTGGACACGATAACTAAAGCAATATCTGTCTCAAAATTGAACTTGTATTAGTTCACAAATATGTTACAATACAAAGTATCCCAGTGACCGAGTACACAACAGCACTGACCTATATCGTGCATGCGTACAAGACGGGAGAATGTACGTGTTACAGTCCCCGTCCACGTAGCGTTGAAAGCAGGCTCGTTAGGGCTGTGCGGGCGCCGTCAATCAAGGCAATTGCTGCTCAATCGGCAATCAGCCGCCCCGCGCCGCTCCCGCACCGCGCCCGCACCGCACCCGCGCCGTAACGAGCCCCTCTAAAATACCAACTTCTTCGCCCATTCTTACTAACACACGATAACTAACGTCCTTGCAAAGTGATGTAATGGAGTTTGAGGAACATTTTGATGAATGAATGTGGAACTAGATTCTCTTTATTAGATACTGACTTTCTAATTAGGATACGTCATTAATTTATGTGAAAATTATTGGTTAGTTGAATTATATTATAATGTACACGGTAGGTTTAAGTGTTAATAACGTCGTTCATGTTTACCGCATATTCCATTAATAACCTCTTTGTATCGGTCAAAACGCTCCACAAAATCGCCACACAATATCCTAGTATCGCGAACGTCACACGACACAAATTGGCGCACGTAATGACACAATAATTAATAGAGCCTTTTTAATTAACAGCCATCATCGTTTGGCGAGGTATCGGAGTTCGCGAACATAATTTACGAACATTGTCAATTTACGCGAGGCCCGTCGTCACAGGGCCTCATTAGAGTCGCGCGGTTGCAATTATACCGCGCGTCTTTTGCGATTTAACGAGCGCCCAAATTGGACCCCCTCTCTCTGGACACGCGTTTAATAAATATACATTTCGATGCAATATATTCTCTGATGCTATCGCGTGAAATGTAGTGTCCTCTTGCCTTTAAATGAGATGTTGGTAATGAGACGGACAAAATGTTGAACGCGATTCTGATTTAAATTATTTTAATAGTATGTTTTACGTACCCGTTGCAAACTGCATTTCTAGTGTTACTTTCAGTATTATATTGTCACTAGACGTTTAGGGAAATCACATCACGAATAAGAAGATTGATTCCACTTCACATGGAAAAAAGGGGTTTATCCTCGAGATAAAGTTTCGTTACCTACCAAATAAAGCGATTATTCGATATCGAATTCGAGAAAAATATTAGTAAAGGAAAGAAACAGGAACATCCAGGCATAAATAGACAACTGTTTCTATAATCTTAGATGTGAAAGTATACAATCAAAGAAACCCAAACACGAATTGTGTAGGTTCAAGCTCGTAGCGCCGCTACGCGCTACGACGACAGGTTTCTGATTGCTGACTAGCTCGAATAATTTGGTCCGATTGACGTCGGTGTCCCTACTGAATTTGGTTCATTTGTACACAATCAAGGAATTGTGTAGCGTCTACGCCGTAGCATATTCACGTGTTTGCTCATACGGTAGTTAACGTCTTCGTCTACAACAATAAATCATTATAAAATTCATATTAAGCCTTAATGTTCATGTAACGTATAAAACGGTGAGCGTACACGTCGGCGCCTAATTCGGTACGTACACAGTAATCAGCACATAACACCATCATCTTTGCGGAGCGACCGCAATCCATCATATCGGGACAAAAGGAGGATAAATGCGGCTGTTTGCGTGCGAGAGCGTTAATTTTGTTAAGGAGTCTCAATCAGTGAAGGCGTGTAAGTAAAGTCGGCGCGACCGCCGCGGGAGCGATTCGACGAGCGAATTACCGTACCTGAGGCGCGGGGCCGACTCGTTAGTTGTTGTTTGCCGAGTGACGCGGGTCAATCAGCAGAGACATGCACGGAACCGCACTTCTTCATCCTCCATCCTTCACTCCCCCCTCGTGCTCCACCTGCCCCCTTTGCCCACCTCGTTAGGCCGCCGTCTCTGTCAACTCTGTAGCTTTATCAAATCTACGACGCACGACCCGCCGCGCCGTACGGCCCACTCTTCGAAGCTTGGCTGTAACCGCCGGTAAACAAGGGAAATCAGTGTAAAACGAGTTTATATGAACGCCAAGAGGGATAATATACAGTTATTATTACGCAAGTGGGTTAACGGCTTCAAACTATTTGTTTCGAAGCTGAAGATAGATTCGATCATCTTTGATATCTTGTGCACACTTTGGAACTCTGACACAGTAACTCATTTAGTTAATTGTGTCACCGTTTCTATTATAACATAGAACAAGTTATTATGACAATATTTAAAAGTTTACACCAGATTATATAGGTGAAAATAACTTTTCTACTAATTTCCCTAGGGCTCTATGGTGCGTAAACAACAACAAATGCAGAAAAAAAAGAATATTCAAACAATATTCTGAGAGATAGAACAAGAAGTAAATTTCCAAAATATTTGATACGTGGATTAATTCACAGACAGGAGAGCACGTTAAACCAGTTAAACCGTCAGCCCTGGTGCCATTAGAAGATCTATGGCAGTCGCAACGGGTAGTCCGAGCCAGAAAGTCTGATTTCTATTCTAACAAAGAGTATCGTATCACCTCGATCTGGGTTGAGGAGGTCTCATGGCAGTCGCTAGATCCGATAGACTAGAAGCCGACTCCAATATAATTGGGAAAAAAGGTTCAGGAGACGATGATGGTTATAAGACCTGTCAAGAAACTTGCGAACTTATTGGACACTTAACTATGCATATTTATTATTTACTTGCTGACCCGCCGCCTTAGCGTAAATTTGATGCACTACTTTATTTTGTATAGCTGACCTATCTTATGTATGCGTACCTATTCAATTTGAACTGGAATCTATAATATCCTCCATATAAAAATGAATACCTACCTACCCTGGTCTCGTCGTACCTGAGAAGGACTTTACTAATTTTATTAAATAAAAAACAAAATATATATTTTCATAATAGTGTTTATTCTGTAGGGTTCAATAATTTCACTTATATTTTTTCAGAAAAATTATTAATATATATATATATATATTTTTTCCGTAAGAACCTTGTAGGTACAGAGTATTACAAAACTAAAAAAAAAAAAACAGCCAAATCGGTCAAGCCGTTTTCATGCTATGTCATGACAACAGAAAATGGGTTTCATTTTAATATATATAGATTAAGAATTCAAAAGTCGTGTAAGATGGTAAAAAAGAATTGTAATTAATATCTCGTACAAAAAATCACTCTCAAGCAAAAACTGTGACATATTTAAAGCAGTGGAGAAATAATAGTTGAATGGTATGCGTTTAGCTAATTAACAGGCAGGCAGCTGCGGTCCACGTGCGGGCTGCACCCGCCATGCCCCTTGTAGAGATGGGACGTCTCGACCACACTCCATAAAATCAAATACTTTCTGTTTTCTTGCTATTTTAATACCTACATTACTACACGGCTTCTTATTACTAGAACTGTTATAGGATTCGAGTTTCTAATGGGTTCGACTCTATTTCTGATCGACACGAGTTCTGATAGGATATTTATTTGACATACAACCTCTGGAAGTTGTCGTGCTTATTAGAATGAGCTCGAGAATCGAAGCACCAAGTCGCCAAATTATAGATATTGCGCTTCGACTTGAGTCTCTAAAATTATCTTACATTTGAATAAGTAATTTGTATGACTATCAAAGGCCAGCAAAAGCGACTTTAAAAAAAATAATAATTTTACTACGCCTGCAGCGAACGAACGTGTTGTCCACCTCATGGTAAAAAGGAGTACAATCCATGGACATCAACAATCCACAAACGCAGATTGAAGATGCGTCGTCACACCTGAGGACTACCGTGTTATGCCTCATATGCCAGTAATTTCAGGACCTGATCTCACTACCAAAGAGTAATAAAGTAATGCAAGCACTACTATTTGGCGGCAGGTAAAAGGTGAGACGGTGGTGCTGCCGCCCTCGAGCTCGTACAGAAAAGCTCTACCACAAGTAAGACTTTGCTTTTACTTGGCTTGATCTCGAGTTCGACTCATAATTTGAACGAGTTATCGAGTAGATATTCGAATACCAATAATTCACGGACGAGTCACATCTCTATCTCCATGTACCATGCGTCACGGGACCACGGCCCGCACCATTTCTACTCATTTTCTCTACCAGTGATACAGATTTCTAGCTTGGGGCAACTTTCATATGCACTGCATAAATTGAACTCATTTAGCGTCTTAACTATCTTACTTGTAGTTAAGTGTTTACAAGAAAGTTTATTTTTTTAAGAAAGTTGAATACAACATTCAAGAATAATTATTTTTAAAACATTGCTGTGATAATGAATAAGATGGATTCGTGCCTCTTTTGACTACCTTAGAATAAAAAAAAACGTATTGATTACCCTCAAAATAACTATTCAATACTAATAGCTTGCATTTAATACGTAGTTACATAGCCCATTTATTAAGGCAGTTTATAAGACTACAAAGTTTAACGTGTCACACAATATCTCGAAATAAAACCTGTAACTATTCGATAAACTTCAAGTTACTAAATCATTTTTCTATATCTAACTTATTTATCTCGAGTAAACTAAGTTTATTATCATTACTGCCCGCGTTGCAGTACATAATTATATATTTTATTAGTGGTATTTAATTACTGTACATGTAGTGTAAGTGGGCAATAAACATTTTAAGCATAGTTTACACAAATGTTGCACAAACCGTGTTACAGAGCCAGTAATTATCAACACATAAAAACAAGCACGCAGCAATTTTAACGAACCAAAGAAATATCTACACTTCGCTTTAATTATAAAGATATAATTGTATGTTATTTTATATCGATTATGTTTATTGCCTCCTCGTGGGACCTTAGGACGTAATTGCTCAAGTTGTGCCATTATCAACTCTGCTATAATAAACCACTATGAACTATGTCTTATTCTTTGGTAACAAGTACTGAAATGAAATGCAAACTCCGTCTATTTATCAACAACGTCGCAGAACGGACTAACTATGGTTATTCATTAGTTCGCAAAGAGACATAAAATTTCCATAATCGTAGATACAGCCGTAACGTTACCGCTACCTAAGTACAGTCGCGAGCGGTGCCGCATGCCGGTACACTCACACACAAAAGCCTGATTAGCGACTTCAAATAAAAACTTTGTTGCCTACATCTTAAATTAGTCCTTAGCGTTCTTTAACGAGACCAATTTAGCCGGTCCGCGAGACGCTGTCGATCGCTTGTTGTGTGCAAAACTGTTTACTTTTTGCCCCTCTCCAGGTAGAAAACACAACGGTTGGAAGCATTTTCATAACAATGCGCCTGTGGCTTTCTCGGTATACTTTTTTGGGCGCGATGCGTTTGACAGACACGCCATTGTCATCGTCAGATGACAGACTAAAAACTAAACCTTTTATTGATGATCAATGGAAACGATCGATCCGGAGCCGAACACTTCGAATGCCGCGCCATAAAAGGAACCAATTAGTCGAGACGAGAAGGGTTCGGATTAATTAGTTGATACATAACAAACGACGTGGCTCACCTTGTGTAATCGCTTTTGCATAGGATCATGCCACCTTTGAAGTAGAAGGAGCGGCCCATGTCTGCGAGGGCCTGGCCGCAGCACGCGCACTTGAGGCATCCGTGGTGCCAGTATCTGTCGAGCGCGTGCAGAAGGAACCTCTCGACGATCTTGCCGTTGCAACCCGCGCATTCCTTCAGGGAGGGATTGTTGTTGTTGTGAGGGTAGTCGTGCCCGTTGGCCGCGAAAGCCGCCTCGGGCGAAGGCGGATGCGGCGAGCTCAGCTCCGCGTACCCGTGGTAGTGCGGGTTCATGCTCAACGCGCTCGCTGCCAGCTTGACGGTTGGAGCGGGAACCGCTCGCACCGACCACCACGACTACACGCCCTGTGAACAAACCACAATATTCATATCTGTCATACTCTATCAATCAAACGACAACAACTGTCTTATAAATCTAACTTTCACTTGCTGCGATTGCGTACTTAAACTTAGCTGTTACTAAACTGACTAGTCGTCGTAGAAGCGTAGAGGACCGTGCTATTTAGATATGTAAATAATTTAGCTTTGACCTCTTTGAGATGTTGACCCGTTGTATTAACTTTTCTTGGCAGCCCTT
Source organism: Hypena proboscidalis (assembly GCA_905147285.1). NCBI lineage: Eukaryota > Metazoa > Arthropoda > Insecta > Lepidoptera > Erebidae > Hypena > Hypena proboscidalis. The sequence continues at coordinate 16,974,606 of LR990130.1, read as the reverse complement.
GGTCAGGGCACAGCAGATTCGGGGGTAGGCCTGCGGGCGGCCGCGTTTATAAAATTTTCCAATTAGCAATTTCATACAATTAGGAGCGGGGTGCGGGCGCGGGCGGGTGCAGGGGTGGATGGTTAGCGCGGGTCGCGGGGAGTGCGTCAACCCGATCCAATTAGCTCGCGGCCGGCGAAGCGGCGGGACGCCCGTGCCGTCTGAGCGGCCCTGTCGCCATAAAACTTAATTAAACGTTTTAAAACAAGTATTCATTAAAGAATAATCAAGCTTATGTAGTCATAAATAACCGGATTGTCCCGCGCGGAACGGTGCCGTAATTAAGACTGCACAGAGTTGATCAAACGCACTGATTTGAAACTACCCTTCATTAAGAGAGCGCGAGTCGGGCGCGGGAGCTTCCGCTGCGGTGCAGAAACTAATTAAGAATAACGGACGCTTTAAAAGCGTAATTAATTTAGATTGTAATTCTATTTCTCCGAGAGTAAAGTAGACAATTATTTCAGTAGCCCTTTCTTTTGGAACGATTTGCTTTGCTGAATGTAATTAGCTTAATTTCTGTGTCCAACAGGATAAAGGGTTGTCTGTAGATTTATTCGTTACGTTTGAATCGACGTCGACGCGGTGGAACTAAATAGAGTGCTCTGCTCTCGCAAGTCTCGTAAAAGGTAAAGCGATGATGTATTCATAATGGCCGGGTGTACTAACGAGCATATCGTGATTAATTAAGGTGGTAGACGTTGAAGTGCGATTGCGGCAATGGGTGTAAACAGTTGCATCACGGCGGTTGTATCTGCGGCTTGCGCGTGCGGAAAGCCATTACACTTGTTGGCTGGCTTGTCTAATGAAGGCTATAAGGGCTCGGAGGTAGCGTGTAGAGTTGGTCAGGCAAGTTGCGTGCGTGCTAATGAGCGTTCGTCGCGTGCGCACCTATCGCACTTCGTTAAATCGCACCCGGGGTACGCGATCCGAAGGCCCTATTAATGTCTTTGTTTAACTCTCCACGTTAGATATTTGACCCGTCTGTTTTTCGTTTAATAGCGGGTGCTTGAGCGAGGCAAGTGTAATTAATATTTATGGGTAAAATGTATTTAATAGGCCATATGTTACAGTATATTACTAGTGCCTTATTGAAAGATAAAGATAAAAACCAGAATTTTATTTTACTTAAAAAGTTTTAAAGAATAATCTTTTAATTCTTTAAAGAGGTATACGAGATCCGTCTACTTAACAAAGTTTCCGATCTATATGACGATAGTAGTTACGAAGAAAGGCATCCGTGATTTGCATACAGACAAACATACATCAATTATTTTGCACCTGAAGATACAGAACCTTGAAAAATTAAAAAAATAGCATACATTTCAAAATGTTCTACCGAATCCACTTTGCATAAGTGGATGTGAGTTGTTAGTTCATATAATTGGCAATTAGAACTAATTAGGTGTGTATATATTTATATAAATATTCAATAGAATAATTGTATTCATTACTTGCTATCAGCTATCGGTAATGATGTGTTTAGTGCGTAGGTTGAGTGATTAATTAAAAATGCTAATTTTGCGTATCGATAGCTATCTAAATTTTAGGAATCGAATCCGGTGGACTGATTTTTGCAATTAAATATATTTTTGTCTTTCTAATTGGATATGAGTTTATTTTGTTGCTTAATTGATGTCATTTTATACGTTTCCTTTCCTGCTAAATATTAAAGATTTTATATTGTATACAATATTAAGGTTCAAAATTATGATCCCAGTGGAGGGGAATTTTCAGTGTGTAAACTCAATTCGTGATTAAAACCTTTTTGAAAATATGGTCACAAGCAAACATGCATTTTAGTGATTTAGATAAGATTTGTCAATAAAAAAAAGATAAAAACTAAATAATATTTAACTGAAACCCATATTACGTTAGTATGAAAACACGGCACTCAGGAGTCTACTCTTACTAACAACGAAACTCTTTTTATTTGGCAAAAAGGCTAAAGTGAAACGGTTGTGTTTTCTTTCGAGTTCCATGAACTGCCATGACAAAAGCTCTAACACGCGACGATGTTGGTCACTGTGGGTATTTTCGAGGGTAGTTAGGGGGGTAGCTTAGTCTTTCCTTCCATCTCTCAATAATGTCTATGGTGCTTATGATTTAAGGGCCTTATCTACATCATAAACACAGTACTGAACACTAGGTAATTTTTAGCAGGATATTAAAGATGAGACGGTAGACGTGATTGTTTTCCTTCCCTGAACTCGATCATTATAACTCTACTAATACACAGTGTAACGTGACGTACGATCCCGTATTGTGGGGTTTTACCAACGGTAGGTAGTGATAACAGCGTTATAATTAGGTTCAATACATGTCTATAGAGCGCATTATAATAGGGCCTTCTCACTATCAAAGCCTAGGGTTTACTCATCATAATAAACACACAATTTTCATCTTGCACTCGTTGACCAGAGCCCTTCCAGCACACGGTATCACGTGGCGTATGGTTACGTACGCTACGGGTTACAGCGTCTGCCCACTCGGCTCTAATTAGGGTACCACAATACATAACAATACATATACATGCTTAAGGTGCTCATAATTCTAGGACCTCCTAATCAACAAAACCTAGGGCCTACGAAGTACAAATCATCATAAACACGGCATGTTTACCTAGCACTCGTTCACAATAGCTCTTCCAGCACACAAGAGTCACGTGGCGTATGGTCCCGTATGTGGCGGGCGGGGTATTGCAAGGGTTGCTAGGGGTTACAGCGTCTTCCCTCCCGGCTCTAATTAGGGTCACCACAAAACATATACATGCTTATGGTGATCATAATTCTAGGGCCTTCTCACCATCAAAGCTAAGGGCCTACTCATCATCATAAACACGAAATTTTTACCTTGCACTCATTCACAAGAGCTCTACCTCACGGCGGTGTCACGTGGCGTATGGTCCTGTGTGCGGCGGGAGGGGTACTGTCGAGGGTAGCTAGGGGTTGCAGTGTTTTCCAATTCGGCTTTAATAAATTAGACCCAATATTGATATTCAGCTAAATCTGCTAGACTAGAAGCCGACCTCAATGTTATTGGGAAAAGGCTTGGAAGACAGACATGTCCATGGATGCTTAATATTTTAGGCCCTCCTAGTCATCAACGCTTAGGGCCTACTCATCATCATAAACGCACAATTTTCACCTTGCACTCGTTTAAAAGAGCTCTACCACGCGGCGGTGTCACGTGGCGTATGGTCCCGTATGCGGCGGGCGGGGTAATGCCGAGGGTAGCTAGGGGTTGCAGCGTCTTCCCTCCCGGCTCTAATTAGGCTCACATTCTCATTCCGTTTTCGCGTTTAATTTCGCCGGCGGTTTCGCTTAATTACATTATTCGCGGCGGGCTGTTCTTGGGAAGCCGGTATTAAAACAAGTGACCGATACGTTTACTTACATTAGCTTTTCAATATTTGTTTGGCTTTTACTTTTTATGTGTGTCATTATAGCGTAAAACCTGAATATGAGTTTTGATTTATATACTGGCCCTAACCTTACTATGAAGTCTTATTGCGACATAAATGCTATCCAACTATGACAGTTCGTTTAATTAAAAAATGGACCAATATTGAATCGCGCTTGGATTGGAAAAATGTGAGTCTAGACTCTGATCTAATGTAATCATTTTCGTATCTCTAATAACCGGCATGACGCCGCCACAAAAGCATTACCACATTTTCAATTTTGGAAAGTTTCATTTCTGCCGAGTCACCATTCTTGCACTGCCAAATGCTTCAACGGGGAAAACCGGAAATAAACACTCACTAACAAGATGACTTACACTTTCGTTAAACATTTCAAAATAGCAGTTCATCGTTGTAATTGAAAAAAAATCACTTAACAGGTAAATAGAAGTACAGGAGGAGGCTCATCGCCTGCTTTTGTTGTCGGGCGGTTGCTAATAAGATTTTTAAACGGCAACAAAGTATCCAATCAATGGGGCTTGAATAATGAAAACGGCACCTGTTAAGTTCTCAGGCTTCCCCTGAGCCTAAACACGCACCACGCTACCCATAAACACGTCAAAACATTATACACCTTAACTGTACAAAAATAAGACATAAATTTCGCCACACTTGTCCAGGTTGAAACTTGAATAGACATAAGTTTGAGTAATTATGCACAATTGTATTTCGTGTCCCGAAAACAGGCATTATTTTTTTTTATTTATGAACGCAGATATTAGAAAGAATTCGTAGTTGAAAACTTTTTGGAAAATAACAATAAATAAACTCTCTTTGAGCAGTTAAGTAACTGTAGAGAAAATCAAGTGGAAAATTGAAATTATTAGATAGCCTTTTTCTGTCAGTTCTACTTGCAAAACTTTTCGCTACTGGGAAGGTATACAATTTTCATTTTCTTTTTCTTAAATGATAATCCGGTAAAGATATATAGAAGGTACAGAAATTTCCATTCTACTATATTTATCCTAGTACGATTGCGATTGAGAGTTTAACTTTCATTTAAAATGGTGTTCCGAACATTCATACCAATTTTCAGCTCTATGAGATTCAGTTCTTCGTTTCCCAGGAAAATGATGCATGTAAGTATTATACATACGAGCTTTAAACACACTTCGCTTGATTCTAGTTAAATAAACACCTCCTCAAAAACATTAATAAAGGTCAACATAATCAAGCTAATGACGTAACCAAATAATGAACTCCAAATTAAACCCAACTGTGTGCAAAAATGCCAATTAATTTTAATTCCCAACTAATGGTAAACATAACTAGTACCGCGCAATATTAATTCTGCGCTAATGAGCCGCGTTTTAACGAAGCTATAAAATATTAGCTTTTTTCTGCTCTTTATATTGCACGGCGCAAATAATCACAGCGCACGTCGCTCGCAAGCATAAATCCAATTCGTTTTCTCTCACATCCATACTAATTAAAAAACTGCGGACAAATTGGAGCCCACTCCTCGCCCACGGGAACATAAAATATCCATTCCATTGACGGCCCCGCTCTGCCATTGATTAATTTTATCCAATCGGATGAGAATTCAAGTTTTTCAGCAGTTAATTGTCATGCTTCATTAGGTGAGTGACTTTCGGCGTTGCTCCATTGCCGTCGATCCGATCGTAACGATCGACGTATCGAGAACGGGATCGGTTTATTCGGTGTCGATTACCGCCGAAGAAATAGCGAATCACGCTCTCGAATAAAAATGAATGTCAGCTACACGAATGTATCAGCCTACTTATAGTAAACGGGTATACAAGCACCACAGCTAATGTGTGTAATATTATTTGCATATAATGACCGTTAATGTGGTCGGCGCATTATTCATCTGGCGTGACCTCAAAACCGGCGCAAGAACCGTTTGATCGATGTAAGTACGTTCATACATTCCCTCTCCAGTCTGTGTATTTTAAAATGGTTATTTCATGATAGGTAATTACTAAAGAATCACGTAGCATATAGATAATTTTATAGAAATCATGAGTGGTAAACGACATAATGGACGCACGAGGTATCAGTTCTAAATTGTATGCCATATACTCCAAATGGTGGTTATCATGCGAATATTAAATAAGTAGATACAGTTTGAAACATTTAAAGATACAAGATTATGATAAAATAATATGCCATCGCTGTAATGAATCGTGCAAAATGATGTGAACAAAATTTTTTGGACGTCTCGTACAAGCGTTCGAAATGCGCATGTCTTTTTCGGCAAAAACGGTTGACATATCGTCGCAGGCGCAGGAATAAAGAATTCGTATTACATACGACGATAAATTACATTACACGTTTACGATTCGGAGCACCGTAACATGTTTACGAAGATGCATTATCTTTAGCATGGGCCAGTTTCAGAGGATAAACTTTTCTGGAAAGTACATACTACCATTAGGATTCGACACGCGTGTCAAATGCTGAGATCATATAAATTAACACAAAACTGCCAATTAACAAGAAAAATGCAAGAAAGGTGTAAAATGTGTTTATTAAAATAATCTGCAAGCATCTGTTAATTAATCAATTTCAAAACAAGTCTAGTTGCATTAAATTAATTGTACAAACGACAGAAGTCATCAGCAATTTCTTTTGTTGAGTTTTGTAGTTACGTAATAATTAATTTGCTCTGTCACTATTAAGTGGTGTCAGGGTTTTGTATAAACAGTCATAGGTATTTCGACACGCGTGTCCTTGCTTTGTTGCTATAAACTATTAATTACCTGATGCTAAAAACAAAAGATTAATATACCCATAATAATAATATGTTTATTCTTCTATACAGTTTGTTCTTCATGAATATTCGAGTAATAACCGTTTAATGGTGAGGTTATTTCATTTATAGTCTGAATTCATTAATAATGTACCTAACTAGTTACTTGGAATAACTTTGCATTTTATTTTGCGCCTTCTATGGTTAGTATTGAAAAATAAAGAAAATGAAGAGAGGTGGACACTGTACTACCAATATCGTAACGATGTTTGTGAATACTGTATACGAAGCAAGCCATATTGTTATTTTTAATTAAATATTTTGTGGCTCACCAACCGGCTAAATCAGAGCGCTTTAATGACAAGATTACATTTAGTTAGAGACTTACAATCTAAATCTAAAACCTATATACTAACGAGGATATATAAAAAAAAATATTGAAGACCAAAAACATTACCCGCGCAGAAACTTAAGTAAATTAACCGACCGCGACAGTACGAACGTAACGTGATAAAGAACGCTAACACACGATCGTTTTGTAGTACAAATGGTAGGTTTGTCATCGCCGGCAAACAGGTGTCGTGACGAAAAACGTTATAATAACCGAACAAGTGTAGACATTGTCTTCGCCAGATCGAGCTCCCGTAATTAGAGGCGGTCGACCGAAAACGTCCGAGAGTTGCGAAACATAAAAATATACTTGAGCTTTAAATAAGGTCAGTTTCTAATAATTCTATTAGATAACATAATTAAAGTCACACACTCACCGAAACAGATACAGGTGTAGTTAACGATACATTAACAAACGCATGAGATATCGAGCTCTACCACAAAAACTGAAGCATACTTAATAAAAAAAAAAGGTTTAAATAAAATGATCATATTAGACGTGGACAAATAGGGCAAATTAGACGTGGATTGTAAAGACTTGCGCGAAGAACGCTAGAACGATCGTATTGTAGTACAAATGGTAGGTTTGTCATCGCCAGCAAACAGGTCTCGTGACGAAAAACGTTATAATGACCAAACAAGTGCATACATTGTCTTCGCCACATCGAGCTTCCGTAATTAGAGGCGGTCGACTGAGAACGTCCGAGAGCTGCAAATCTGAGGATGCAAAAAATCAAACCGCCGCGCTCGGATAAACCATCCGAGCGCGGCGGTTTGATATTGATGCAATTGATAGGACTAAGAGTCGCACAGCAGCTATAATTAAAAAAAAAAAAAAATTACACCTTGATACATTTCATTACAACCTTTCGATAGAAATTAACAGGTATAATGTATATTGTGTCATCTCCTAATTTTGACAAACATTATAACTGCCATGTGTGAATCCCTAAAGGGTTTTGCTTGGGTGCTTAACTGGGTTTAACTTTATTATTATCAAGTTTTTATAAATGATTTATAGACAAATCTTATCTAAAACACTAAAATGCATGTTTGTTGGCGCACACTTTTTCAAAATTATTACTTTAATTTTGTATGCAACTCAATTCATGATAAAATAATTTGACAAAATGGCCACGAAAAAATGAATAAAATTTTAAAATATATATATATTACGTTAGTATGCAACCGGACGCGGGCGCGAAAGAAAACTGCGTTGTGAGTTTTTAGCCTAAGTCAAAATAAGATACAAATGTTAGTGAAATCACTAAACGAATAAATAATAAAATAAATGGTAGTGTTTATGAGTAGTGTGTTCGAAGGCACGAAAAAAGGAAACAGTCAATCAGATTTCGATAACTAGGTATGTAAAAAATCTGATAAATATCAAGTAAAATTCTAAAATTTGATAGAAATCTGGATATAATAATCAGTTGTGTTCAAAGCTACCGTTTACAAACTACCTACAGATTGTATACACAGAATATACTAGAAATGATAATCTGTACCTGATAATATAATTAGAGATTGCAGATTACCAGAAATTTTGATATAAAATCTGTTCAACAAGCCTGTTAATTAAATTGATAACGTTTAGTGTTTTACAATAACAGTGACGGGGATAACATTAATAGATAACAGGTGACTAAAGTAAAACGATGTGCTTTGGTTTTTACAATAATGATAACGGATTTGCACTATCATAAATATTATATTATAGGTATGATAGAAAGGAAATAATTAAGTATAAAAAGTAAAACCTTTTGGACAACATCAGTAATGTATTATTGTGTTATTGCCACAAACAATAGAATTACAAGAATTCTAGACGAATTTGAATGTCACGCTCTTTTAAAGAAATCAAAGATGACTATTTGTGTATCAAGTACTTTAAGCACAAAATTGTAAGGCTATAAAACAGTCCAAAAGGTCGTATAACATTGTCATGACTGGTATTTACATTAAAACGATTCAGCTTGTTAATGTTGTAGGTACCTACATCACATCAAACACTTCATACCCCAACTACAAAGTGCCTCATCCAAAATGGTGGTCCAAGTTCAAGACTCTATGGCCAGCCAAGCGGCTCGTCACGGCGCACTGGCCATAATTGTGCTCGTCCGACAAATAGATAGAACAGCCAGTGTGTAATTTTAGACCGTTTTGCCGCAAATGTCAGCCTGGGGCGGCACTTGAACTTGGCTGACATGAATGATTGCCAAGGTTTGTTAAGGGTGATGTTTATTTATTTGATACATGCGTTATCTAGAACTGTGGCGTTCAACAGGTAATTGTTACTCTTCTTCGACGAAAAACGTCTCTTTCCATCACTCTCCACACCTCACCTATCACTCTCTCCTTCTCTTTCATATGTTCTTTCACAGGTAATTTCTAATCGTTTCGTGGAGCAGCCCGAGAGTGGAACCGCCTCTAAAACATGACACACTGATACGACTGTCCGACCACTAAGTATTTAGCTTGCGGACTACTTAATTAGCACATTTTTGCTAAAGTTATTAGGTACTACACAAAAGTGAAGCGTACAATGATTATGAAAGGTTGATGACCTAATCTAAAGGTCTCGATCTCGATCGAAAGAGTCTACGTATGCGTATGGATACAGTGTTTTATATATCTTCTTCTTTTCGTGACTGATGGTAGGTTTAGATGTAGTTTTACAGGATAATCAAAGAGTTAGACAAAGTATGATGGACAAAGGCTGCGATCAACAGATAGTTTTAAATATCTTTTACAAAAATAACTCATTGTAATTTTGATGGTCGTACATCGATAAAACATTACAAAAAGCTATTGTTCACCAGTGAATGAACTTTGTGTCATCGTACGTTAAGTTAATCATCACATTGTTTTCTTTTTTTTTAACGCATGTAGGTTCAAGCACCTATGCGTATTGGTTTTACTCACTTTGTTAAAATCTTATGATAATTATGATAACAGGAAGAAGCAGATTATAATTAATTAATATTATCTTCACTATCATTGTTTCAGACCAATTGGCTACTTTAGTAAATAATCCGATTGATTAAAGAATTAGTGAATTATCTAGTTTTATCCGAATAATACCGATTCGAAAAGGGTTATAGGGTATTCATAGCTAATATTATCTAAGTCCCATACGTTATACTAAAGATAATTTAATTGTCTCGTGTAGTGTTCGATATAGATTTTTTTTTTATTAGGCATGTAGAAGCCGAGCTTGAATAACATTAGCTCATTTATGAAAATAATTTTGATTTTCATATCAGATAGAATGCCAGAAGCAATAAAATTGTTACATTTTGGTCCTTATTTCTCTCAATGATGGGCCAAATGGACACGGACCCGGTTGTAAAAATAAATCTTTGTAGTTCACACAAAGATTTGTCATAATGCGACCTGAAACTTGATGTCTTACCTTATTAGAATATAGTATTAAGGGTTCCCGAGGGCCGTGTTTTAATACTAGCGTAGGTAGTATAGGTTTTATTTTAATATTATTAAGTTTTAATATTATATTTAGATAAAATCTTAATAATATTAAAGTTTAACCCATATAACTTTTTATGGAAACCAGCCAAGCAATTATTCCCTCTCAGTAGAGTGCTAATTTAGCCGCAGATTATTTACACAGGCAACTCAGAAAAGGTGGTAACACTGCCTCTTTAGAACTTGAAAGTCAGAGACAATAAAGCTTATACAAAAATCAAAGGTTTGAAGCAAATTATTTTGCGGCATTACGTTTTTTAAAATGAAAAAAATTGTTTGTGTTGAAACATGAATGTTGAACGTCCAAATAAATCCAATTATTTCTAACCAATGCCCGAGTACATTAATTTTAATTACAAAATTAATTAGCCGTTGTTGAGTCAAACAATGCGTAAAATAGGTATCTACATGAGGCATAAACGTTTTTGTTCATATATTCATCATAATAATTAAATTTTTAGACAATGTTAAATGGATTTGATAACGTAATTATGTTTTGTTTTCGCAGTTTATTTGACGAACCGTAATTTATTTCTAAAATTTATTATTTATACACATAAGTAGGTAAATTAATGCAACTGTTTCACTAATTAATTGCTCGAATTTAATTAAATATTTAGCTTCGTAATAAATGGTAAATTGTTGGCCAAAGTCCTTTGAATGACAAAGTACGAAATCACTGATCAGTCGTTCGGTAAAGCTTTTAAAAATATCGTCGTATGTTCGTCTGGCTAAGGTATTTATATATATATATATACCTTCGACGCTGGCAAAAAAGAGTTGAGAAATTTCGAGTCTAGCAGCATACGAATCCAAAGCTGAATTGGCAAAGTACTTGGGGCGTATACCCAGGGGGTGGAGGTTCGAGTCCTGCTGGATTCTTATTTTTTTTTTCTTTTTTTTTTAACTTTAATTTTATATAAAATAAAAGGCATAGCAAAGTTAAAATTTGCTTTGAAATATTACAAGTACTTTTAAAAATATCCTAAAAAAGACAGTATTGCTGTCTCGCATTATATTAGTTGCTTCTCTTCAAATAGTTATTGGTAGTGTTTTCCTCTCATTTCGTCATTCTGTCTCTTAGCAGCACGGAGTTGGAATTGTGTCTGGTGGATGGCGATAGGCTTACTCCCTATGGGACCTAAACGTAATAGGTGAAATGTGGGTGTTGTACATCTCTGCCACAACTTTCTGGGTAATATAGGCGTGATGTTATGTTCTGAATAAAAGTACCTATTTTGTTATAATATTGATAAAATTAATTAAATTGCGGGAACGTTGCCCACTGGCTGCGATTTGTTAGATTAGGTTAGGTAGTCTTTTAACGCTAGTTTTTAAGTAGTTTATTGTATACATTACGTATGTTTTAATTTCATTGGTTGTAAATAAATTATATTATATTATGTCAAAATAAAAAAAACAAAAGAAATATTGATAATGTTGATAAATAAAATGGTTTATACAATGTAAAAAGCGGTAATGCCAGCTACTTATGGACTCATTTTTTTTTTTGGGATATAATTAGTTTTATTTATATTTATTTTCTTTGTCTGTTCTGGAACCGTTATGTATACAGTAGTATACACATATTACTTTTAGTCCTTTGTTTTCTGCTTCAAGTGCAAGATATTGCAACCTTATATACCATGGACTAAATTATGATAAACCATTACATCGATACACTTCGTTGGTGTAGGTTAAAATATTTAATTTTATTGCACGAAATGACGTCAATTTGTTTCATATAGGTACCTACCGTAAATATTAAAAAAATAGCGTAGGTTTAAGCAAAAAACAGTAATCTCATATTAATTAACCAAAATGTGTGCCTGTTTATAATTTTGACAGCAATACAAAAAACGGCCCGATTATTTTTTCTTCTAATTATGCCTCTTTTTAAAATTAATTAACACTTAAACAGTCATAAAACTGTGCCTGTTCTAACGGTTGGTTTTATAAGTTTTTTTTTTGTATTTCGAACACTTCAAAAAACATTGGGTATTTTTCTGAAAATTAATATGCTGTGAAGATCGTCATTAAATTAGAATAAATATGGAATTATCTGCGAAGTTAAAGGTCTCGGGTTCGAACCCACGGCACACACCGCTCGTCTTTTCGAAGATATGTGTGTATTTATCATATAAATTATCGCTCGCTAACGGTCTACCAATCCGCACTTGGCCAGCGTGGTGGACTATAGCCTAACCCTTCTTATCATGAGAAGAGGCCCGAGCCCAGCAGTGGGACATGTATTAAATACAGGGCTGCTATGATGGGATTATCGAATTAACGACTAATATTGGTAAATGACCTCGGTCTTAAATTGAGTAATTTATTATATCTTGAACTAAATATAACATCACGCTTATATTACACAGAAGGGTGTGGCAGAGGTGTACAACACCAACACTTCACCTGTTATGTTGAGGTCGGGATATCGGTATGTGAGCCTATCGCCATCCAGCGGGGACAATTCCAACTCCAAGCTGCTATTATGAATTTCCTTACGGAAAGTTCGCGAATAAAACCCGAGAATCGAACCCGAGACCTTTTGGTAAGAGCGCATACGCTAACTTAACAAGTTAAAAACCGTCTAGTTACGTCTCGGTTATACATATGTATATATGTATGTATATACATATGTATATATATATGTATGTAGTTTTATTTGACCGCAAAATTAAGTTTGTCAGTAACAAAATAATAGGTAAGTTAAAAGGTAAAATTTTCAACATTTCTGGGAATAATTTTCACTATTGGGTGCAACTAGGTAAGTAGGTAGAGTCGGCCAATGAGTTGGGTATGCAGGGCAAAAACTTCTACGCCATAGTAAAAACTGACTGCAATAGATATGCAAGTTTGTATTTCATATTTAATAAGTGTAATATACCCACTATTTAGATATATAACTCACTTATCCATAACTGGTGTCGTAAGTCTTTACTGTGACTTAGAAGTTTAGCATACGCAACTCATTGGCCGACTGTACATACAAGTACAGATACAATTGGAGGACCACTACAAGAAATACTAGGAAATCCACTAACAATAACTGCCATTGCGCCAGCCACTTCTTGTGTTGCTACTTAAAATGATTTATTATTATGATCATTTTAATTGCTTTACTCGTAAACCCCTGCTTTACAATTTTAAACATCATTATTAACTTTATTACTCTTGGCTGCAAAGAATGTTATATCTTTAACTAGCGACCCGCCCCGGCTTCGCACGGGTACAATGCTGATACTAAATACACTACAGAAAAACTGTGAACGTTGTATATAAAAACACAGCGGCCCGCTCCGGATTCGCACGGGTATACCTATAATCTATAGCCTATGTCACTCACTGAAAAAATGATTAAAATCGATCCAGTAGTTTGATTTATTCATTACTGCCCGTGGCCCGCACGCGTTAAATTTGGAGTAAAACAATTCCCCCTTTCTATGCATGTATTATACATAAAAACCTTCCTCTTGAATCACTCTATCTATTGGAAAAACCGCATCAAAATCCGTTGCGTAGTTTTAAAGATTTAAGCGCACATAGGGACAGAAAAGGCGACTTGTGATGATGTTCTACATGACACGGGGATTTAAAAGTGTCTATTGTTTAGTAACGGTTTATTGTTTAATTTGAGCTAACTCCATCGAATCAAGTTTTTATTATTACAACGGTATAAATTAATTAATTTAAATTTAAACTATTGAAGCAACGAATATCTTAGAATACGCTACAAAAATTGCAGGATTTTCTTTCTTTACCATCATGTTTCTATACGATCTCTGTGGAGCTCGCGGCTAAGTCCAAGCCGCGCAGACTAATCGATCTTGCAGGTTAAGCAATGCTAACTGCGGTCGGCCGTGGATGGGTGACTATCTTAACCTTGACGACCGGATGGCGGAGTGGGTAGTGTACCTGACTGCGACGCCGAGGTCGCGGGTTCGATTCCCACTTAAGACAAATCTTTGTGTGCAAGAACATGGGGGTTTGTCTAAGGCACTTGTCTCACCAGCAACGATTAACGAGTAACGAGTAGAGCTAGAACTAGAAACGAGTTAGCGAGACACGGGGAGCGAGTGCGTAGTTCCGATATTTGTGTAGCTCGGCTATAAGCGAGTGTGCGAGTGAGGCGGATACAGATACGCACTGTAGAGAAAATGACCACTGGTTGCTCTCTCAGCGTGAGTTCTAATCGCTTGGCGAGTATCGCCGAGCGAGTGTTATCCCTCATAGCTCTTGTCGCTCAGCGACAAACTAGTGAAGCGAGTGCTCGCCGGCAGTGTGAACAGTCAGCGATCAACTGTTTGTATATGCATCTCTTTTGTTCACACGGAAAGTATATCTTTTGTACGTTTCTTGAGCGAGAAAATAGCCGATAGTTAGTCGTTTTCTCGTCGTTGGTGGGACAACTGCCTTAGTCTGGGTGTTTCTATGTATAATATGTATGTATTTACAAAAGAAAAATTATATATTATGTATTAGTATCAGTTATTCTGGTACCCATAGTACAAGCTCTGCTTAGTTTGGGACTAGATGGCGTTTTGTGTGAGTTGTGAAATATTTATATTTATATTTTTAACATAACGAGATTTCTTCTGTGCCTAGGGTACGTTAAGCCGTCGGACCCGGTTGCCATTTAAACATCTATGGCAGTCGTTACAAGTTAGAGGCAAGAAAGTCTGAAATCTAGTCTAACAACGAGTATCATATCACCTCGTACTGGGTTGTGAAGGTCTGAAGGCAGTCGCTCCACGTAAAATACTGATATTCAGCTTAATCAGTTGGACTAGAAGCTGACGCCATAAACGGCTCGGAAGATTGATTGTTTCTTAACTCTCTCTCAATGCGGTCGCAAATCTGCCACAGATTGCCACCACACATGTTAATCACCATTTTTAAATTTTATTAGTGTCATCACAATGCCTAGATTTTTTGCCGAGGTATAGCCGCAAACTATTTGAAGATTTAGCTAATTTCTGTAGTTAATTTTACTACGCAGTAATGTTTTTGCGACATCGGGTAAACCACGATAATTTGATAGTTAATGATCCACGGTTTTTATGGCGCAAATCCATTAATTTTGCTATTATTTCTTTATCAAAATTTAATAATAAAAACTATTTTGCCAAATAGTTAATTTAATTAACTATAATTATATCAAAATTATTATCGATGATCGAAAGACATGGTCAAGTATGGTTTGTGTTACCTTGAAACTGTACGACAGAATTTAATTTTAATAGGTAAACACAGTTACGCATCAATCTATACATATCCTAATGTAGGTAAGCTGGTCTTGCACTCGGAAAACCTTCCATCCAATACTGGATGATTGACATGATTGCATGTTAATTTATCGCTTTTACCGCTCACAAGAGTAACTAGTTACTTTCTATCTTCTATCAGATATTGCCGTATAAAACTTTGATATGTTTGTTGATATTTCTGATTTATCGCTTTTGTGCATTGAAGTAAGAATAGTTGAAGAGTTGTTTGAGGGAAATTATAGATAATGGTTATTGATTGAGTGTTTGTTATCGAGTAGTTTTCAATCTTCCTAGCTTTTTCCACATTGAGATCTTCTAGTCTAACAGATTTAGCTAAATATCAGTATTTTACGTGGAGCAACTGCCGTCAGATCTGCACAACCCAGTACAAGGTGAAACGATACTCTTTGTTAGAATAGTTGTAGATGTTCAAATGGCAACCGGGAACAACGGCTTAATGTGCTCTCCGAGGAACGGAGGAAATCTCGTTATGTATCTGGTCACCCATTTACGGTCGACGGCGGTTAGTGCTTAATCTGCAAGATCGATCTGTCCGCGCGACTACGTCGTAGCCACGAGCTGCTTACGAGACTTGACTACGAGCCACGATACCATACAAGAATATTCATGTTGACTTTTTCAATAGCTACCATATTAAGGCCTATTAATCAAATTTAGGCCCCATAGTTTTGTCACTGTCCGTGGTGTCTACACAGTCTTGCCATTACTCAGTCTCCCGCATTGCTTTGGAGGGAAGTAAAGATACATACTTTCCAACTCCAACTATATACTTCTGATTAAATTCGTTGCGGGTTCCAAGACAATTTTAACTCTCCCTGGGATTGCCCGTGTGTCACGCACGGTGCCTTTCAGTTGGTTACCGCTGTAGATCCTGGCGTCACAGGAGTCACAGTGGTGGGCGTGTGGGTGGGATTATATCCCGTAAAAAAAAAAAAAGCTACCATATTACCATATTATTCATAAAAATATTTCAATATTGTGTAACTTTGTGTACATGTGCCATGCAACAAACTGAGAAATCTGATTGGTACGGCCTCAAAACTGTTTTCAACACGACAATAATAATACAAATATTGACAACAACATAACACTTACCATTCGGTAAAAAAATTGCTGTCAGAAACACAGAAATGAGGAAACTAACGAAAAAAGTTAAAACGGCAATAGCGTTTGATAGCTAAATAAATAAATAAATTTGGATTTATTTATCTAAGTACCAAAGGTTATATTTATTAATAAAGGGACAACGTAATTTAATTTGTTTTAGATTTTAAGCATTTCCACATAAATCATTGCTAATAATATAAATTCAAAATTAATATAGCGTGACTGTTTGTCTGCTCTACCTTCACGGCTAAAACACTGAGCTATTATTGATGAAAACTGTTATGACCCTAAGGACATAGACAACTCTGTCTTATCGTACTATGTGGCTCCGCAGGCAAAAGCTAGTATGAATGAAATGAAATGAATGAAAAATATTTATTCAATAAACATGCCTTAACCCAATAACAATAATTCCGCCAAACTGCATAGCAGTTTGTTGGCAGAAAAAGCTCCCTTTTTACATCTGCATATATATTTTTTACATTTATTAATTATAACTTATTATATGTATATATTTATTAATTATTATTATATTTAATCATTTAATTAATATCCTTCATAATTCAATAATACTCATTCTTACTATTACTTTTCACATTTTAACAATTTAGTATACATTACATCAATTAAATACGTTTATTTTTGTTACACACATGTTATTTGTCGCACTGTAAATTTTTACACACTTTCTGCAGTAAAATCTTTTTTGTACTATTTCTAAACCCACCCATTGTTGTACCTACCTTCCTTAATATATTGTGGTATTTCGTTAAATATCATTGGTACCATATGCTTTCTGGTCCTCTGTCCATATAACGTACTACTTTAAGGTAAATGCTAAGTTATTTAAATATGAACAATCATCATTGAGATAAAGTAGGTACTTGTTTGTACAGCTAATGTTCTGACCTAAGAAGAGTGTTTGAATTGGACTAAAACTTTTGCAAACAGAAGCAAAGTACTACAAAGTACTGTCTGTGAGCTGCCTGGCAGGTTAAATGAATACGACCGCTTAAATAATAAAGAAAACATTCTTAATTGGTGTGGTTACTTCTTTAAACAAACTTAAAAACGGTTGGGTTAGCAAAGTCCTTATTGTATCTACCTTACCTGGAATTATCGCTAGTGATGAAAGAAAGTAACACATAACATCATCCTACATAACCAAAAGAGGTGTGGCAGAGATGTCTAACACCTACAATTCACCTGTTGGGTTTAGGTCCCATTTGATGGGCAATGACTATCCACCGGCACAAAGAAAATATAACGAAAATATTTTATATATTAAAATTTTATATCCCTTAGGAAAATGAAATCCAAAATACGTCAGAGAAATGTTTACAAAGGTATAACTCTTCATCAGATCACTGTGTCTTTCTACACCAGGGGCTCGACAGTATTATATTATTACATTGTCAGCGTCTACGCGCGAGCGATACCTGGCACCCCGTCAAAGTCTTGTTGACGGAACGCACTGGGTTTTAGTCCGTGCAACTCGGACATAACCACTGACTCTGCCCAGAGTGGTATGCGTCAGGCATTTTCCAGTATAAAAAAGATGTCTTGATTTGCACGCGACTTCCTGAAGTCCTTATTACAACGTGAATCGGTCGGGTAACAGTTTCTGATTTACTCTAATTTGGGGAACACTAAAGGTCTCTCTATCCTTTATTTTTTTTTAACTTAAATCTCTAACTAAAAAATCACACACCTGACTCTGCCCGGATCAGTGGTATGCGTCAAGCAATTCCCAGTATTAAAAAACACAAAGGGCTGCAACATGACATGACCTGTTTATTAAGCGAACAGAAGATCATAACTACCAAACTTTGCGCAAATAGCTACCTACAGTTAGATAATAAACCTACTTTTACATAAAACAAAAAAATATATAAATAAATTGACGCGACATCTCCAGTTAGTTCTCGTTTGCCGCTTTTTACCGTCGCGTCACAGTGAACAGTTTTTTTTAATAACTATCATTCATGAGTGAGGCATTTTGTTTCTGCTCATTTTTTGTAAATAACTGTTAAGTTAAGCGGTTAATAGCGGTCTACCGTTAGTCGACGCATGCGCATGCGATGTCAACCGCGACATTAAAATAATACCAACACTAAGTTTTTACGCGAGGCATTAAATATTCAGGCTAAGGAGATATCATAACTTTAAGCACATTTTTCATAATAATTTTATTTTCGTAGTGGCTTTGGGAGATATAAATAATAAGTTACGTCATAGTATATATACCATAATTTTTCAGCTTTTTTTACATTATATAGAACGCCAGAAGCAATTACACTATCTAATGGTCCCAATGACAAGGCCAAATACACACATTCACTCACACAAGCACACCCAGTCTCAGATATTTGTGGATCACACAAAGATTTGTCCCATGTGGGGATCGAACCGACAACACCAGAGCAGCGGAGAGCGGCGAGGCGACCACTTAAACAACTAAGCCACACGTGCAGACAAAAATAAAAATATAAAATTACGTAAGTCGGGCAGCCATTGCCTCGACAATTTATTAAATTATATTTATTTAATTTTGCCGCTTCCCATTTAGGCGGACCATCTCAAATAGTAAGTATGAACAGGCTTTTTACACCCTTTATATTAGCTTCACTTGTATGTTTGTTTGTTTGTATGTAACCGACTCCTTTGGACGCTATTTTGACCCACTTTAATTTATGCCACGAATGCTACAAACGATCTTTCTGAAAGAGTTTATTTCCTAGAACAAGTTCCCAAATGCTCTACCAACCTTAAAATAGTTTCCTCGCGTCAATTTCTAAAAAAGAATCTCAAAAATTCAAATTTTAACAAAAGTGAGTTTGCTGTTTAAAACAATTATGAAATCTTCGGGTAAAGGCAATAAATATTAATATTTTTATAAACACCGAGATTTTAGATTCATAAATGATATTTCGCCGCTTATTCTAAGCCGCTTTCATGGCCATTTCAAGACAAGATGTCCGTTGTTTGTTAATATCGACGATTAATTACCTTCTTTGATCAATCGCCCGGAGCTACGAAGATTATAAAAGGTTCAATTATAATAAATGTTGGTAATTTCAATCAAATAATGGCACTAATTAGCTGACATGGAACCTTCTTTGTCGGCCGCCTAACAAATGACTCAATTGATGTTGTTAATAGTACGGCTTTGCTTTCTCATTATAAGCGCATTCGGGTACGGACAGTCACGACGCTAAAAGTAATAGAAAATTAAATATCTTTTAGCATTCTATTACTATCAGTGGTTTTTCCCATGGCTAAGCAATAGGTTACTAAATGTTATTGTATGTAAAGAAATTATTCTCACCTACTAATTTAACTTTAGACTCGCAAATACGCAAGGGACTGGAGTCAGTCGAGTCAGGAACTAACTGGAGAGTTTACGAGCGCTTTACCCTGGCTGCGCTAGCGTTCTAACCTGGCTTCGCTCCGGGTACCATGAAGTACTATTATTTGAATGTTTTATACACATAAACCTCCGTTATGAAATATTCTATTTAAAAAAACGCATCTAAATCCGTTACGTAGTTTTAAAGATCTAAGCATACATAGGGCAGACAGACAGCAGGAAACGTCTTTGTTTTATACTATGTAGTGATTATTTATTTGAGGAAGCGGGGAAAGCGCATACATCTTTGAATATAAAGATTTTAAAATTTTATAACTACTTAATCCCACGAATAATATTTGTTTCTGTTTTTTAGAGATGGCACATCGAATCGAAATTCGGCCAACGAATAATTTTAAAGAACGAATTCTAAAATTGATGAGATTTGCGTCCTCCGTAAGCTATACAGGGAGAGAGTGTAGCATTATTGCACATTTTATTTTTGATGTGGAGTGATAAGTGCGGTTTATATTTAATCTCTGCAAGGGACAGGTTTTAGTAATAAAATACATCTCAAAATGAAGAAATACTAAAACTGTTCTAAATTTAAATAAAAGTAATATTTGTAAAAGCGAATAATTCTAAATTTGAAAAATTCACATTCGCTGGTCAAAAAGTCAAAAACGATGTTCGTTCGTTCGCTCATTACGGGCTAATTACCCGAGCCCGGGGCAGAGATGCCGGCTGTTAACAAATATTTTTGTTTACCAACTAATTTAAATTAGTCGGTGTTTTGCTTAGTTAACTTACAACGCTCGGTTTTCTCGATAATTGCTACACGTGTATAACTGAACTTAAAAATAAAACTTCGTATTAAAGATGTTCAAGTCTTCTAAAAATTGTGAACACAATTTATATTTAGGACCTTTGTTTTACTGATGTGTAAATAATAATAATTTAAAAGGATCAAAAGATAAGCAAGCAGTACACGCTAGGATTCCTGACACTTAGATGATATGAAGGATTGAATAAAACCGATTTATAAGACCGTTTTATCTAAGATACGGCTGAGATTCTTCAGTTGCCAGCTAATCTGTTCGTAATACAATGCAAAGTAAATCAACTGAAAATACACTACTATTTTATCAATATGTGAAGTTTTAGATGATTTGTCCATTTTATACCGACAATAAATTAGGCTTGAATAAAACCTTCGACGTTTAAAACATCAAAACTCCGCGGGTGATCTCCGAAACCGCAAAATTATTACAAAACTTTGTTTTTATCGATTAAATTATAAAAACATTCGTCATTTTTTGGTGGTCGTTGGAATTAATCTTTTGTTTTTTTTGTTGTTTTTGATCGAATGCACTGCAGTGAGTCAGATTCTTGTTGTCTATGAATGAATGAAGAGTGACATTGACTGACGTCGGCCGTGCATGCTGCTCCGAGAGCGGCGGGCGGTCTGAACGGCATATCTCAGAAACCAATGTTAATCAAATATGGTTAATCCTCTAAAATGTTTAATTTTTTGCTCGTGATGTTGTTCAGTACACTGAACTGATTGGTTTAAATATTTGTCTCAGTGAAAAAGCTACTATGGAATTGATGATCTGAAGTCACATACTTTTACGCAATTAAAACATTCCTAAAGCTTACCTATCACGGCTCTGTATATTTTAATTTTTTTGGTTGTCACAATAAATTTAAGTGTCATTTAAATCAAAATAATGCATTTATCAAAATAAAGGGCGTCACTCATTGATCTGGGTTTTTTGTAGATCAATGGAGTCACTTTGAAAAATTTACCGAGTGCCTAGCCGACCCAAGTTGAAGAAAAACGTCACTAATTAAGTGTTGGGTATTAAAAATCCTTTGAATCCATACTTTTGAAGAACGACAATAAAATTAAATTAAATAGCACAGCAGGACATTAACCTAACATCACTGGTTTCCTGTGTCCATATTATTTCTTAACCATATTGAGACAAAACAGGGTTAAAAATAAAGATGGCATTAGTTTGAAATGGCCATGCACACCGAGAACATCCATAATATCAACTTTTAAATATCATGTTAGCCTAATGATGCAGATATCTATGTAAATATGGAGTCCGTACTTATATGGTGTGTGCATGGCGCGTGGGCGATCATGAGCTTTCAAGCTTCGTCATTATGGACATGGTTTAGGTAAATACATGTGTTTGTTCAAGCAAGCCCTTGTTTGCTAAGATAATTTAAAGATTTCTAATTACCGATAACGGCGATAACATTTGGTTTCGGAAATACGAGTATGTAATATGATAAATAAGTCAAATGTATTTAATGTAAAAACGTTACTATATCGTATAAGTGGTTATAATACATTGCAGGTTTAAGTTTTATTACTACTACTACGTCGTGTCGATGGCTGAGTCTAATTCGCTTTGGAGGATTTGCGAATTGCCCAGGGTGCGCCGGACGTAGGGAATCGTTGTGTACGTCACTCGGGGAGGCTTTTATTCAATTCGTATTATTTCAATCAGGGCCTGCGAGTATGAGGATTGAGTTTAAGTTTAAAGTCAAACCATAACAATATAGTCATCAGTATTACATGAACAAGTGTATTCAGCACGAGTATTTACTATTAAAAGCTGTGTATTTTAAAACGAATAAGAAAGAACTCAAGAAAAAAAAAATCGGTAAGTAAGAGTTCAAGTTAAAGGGCAACAAATAATAAATCCTTCGAGATTGAGTTATTTAAAATTAAATCTAGTCATTATTCAATTTAAAGTTGAAATTCGGAAAACATAATCAAGCACTAAAGCTACATATATTCCCTTGTAGTGTATTACGCTTCAACGCTTCTTTGACGAGCGCATTAAAAGTTTTATTATAAAAAGACGGGATAATAAGCGAAGCCAGTCACATTGATGGACGGTTGTGACTGACAGACTGTTGCCAGGTGGTCCTCGGCCCTGACATTACTATTGTGCAACTTTATATCCACCATTTAAATTTTCATATCGTCACTAAATGGTACATTTTATTTGTCGCGTGTGTGGCTGGCATTAGAATAAACCCAGTCTGTACCAGACGGGCCGTTTCCCCGCGTATGATTTTCTCTTTTACTTGTCGCTTTAACGAGCGCGACAGAACGTTACCAACGTAACCAATAAAAAATATCCTAGTCAAGTTTCCAACGAACTACTAAAAACTAGTGATACCATGAATATGAATTTCATTTTCGCCGGAAAAAGTTATTTGTGTATGTGTAGTGTAATGTTTCAGTGCCATTGGCCGTACTTTTAAATAGATTTTAGGAGGTATAAATAAATAAATAAATATTTCACAACTTACACACAACGCCATCTGGTCTCAAACTAAGCAGAGCTTGTATTATGGGTACTAGAATAACTGATTCTAATACATTATACTTTTCTTTTGTAAATACATACTTATTATACATAGGAACACCCAGACTAAGACAAATCCCCATGTTCATGCACACAAAGATTTGTCTTAAGTGAGAATCGAACCCACGACCTCAGTGTCGCAGGCAGGTACACTACCCACTCCGCCATCCGGTCGTGTATACATATACATATAATATAATGTACCTTTAATATAATGTACCTTTACCGGATATAAATCTTTTTTTATGGTGATGTGATTGATTATACTGATTTTATGGTGAATTAGTTACGATTTTTGCACTGTCTCCTAACGTACGTAGTATGTTAGTCATATTAGTGTTTTACTGTGATTTTGGGCATGAAAGTTTTGTTCTTGTTTAATAAAAAAAACTCATAAACATATTCAAGAAAATATGTGTCAAACTATTCGTTTCGTAATTGTATTCATAGCGTGGTATTAGCTGACCACAAAAGACGTTAGAGAGCAGTGTAAACACTGTGTATATAAATCTAGAAGTAGTAATGAAGCGTTATTGGTACGATAATAAAAGCTAAATTGATTAGCGGAGGTCCCGCGCAGGTAGACCGCATTCCGGCCCCCGCCCCGCGCCACCCCGCGTCTCACCCCGCCATCGCCCGCCCCGACGGGACAGGGAATGTTTGTCATAATATTAAACTCTCCTAAGATATTACCGCATTTTAAATTAGGAACAGGTCAACAAACAAAAGACAACGATTGGCTCTTTTCATATTTTTTTTCGTAAAGAATGTAGCATTATTATCTTATCTACACATTAGATAATCATCTCCGCAGGTGCGTACGCAAAAAGTTTTTACTAATATCAAAAATTATTACTATAACTTATCTGTTAGGTAGTTTTAATAATCAGAACTCGTATTACCTGCAACAAAAATAATACAAATTATTAGTTGGTTTGAAAAAAAAATACCAGAAGAAAGTATTTTAAATAATCTCAGGTGTAAGGTACCGGCTACATGCTCGCTCCATCTTAGTGCAAAACATAGTTTGAGCAAATTTTAAATGTATGAAATATTAAATTGACAAAAGTAAGATGGAGCGTGTAGTCGCCAAAACGACAGTTTGCACAATAAGGTTGTACCTAACTCGTTATTCATTATCGTATTCTACTAGAAAAAGTTAAAAAAATCAAAACTCTTTGACGTTAAAACAGCTGAACGAATTTTGACTAAGAAGGCTAGATTATCAGTCCTATAAATAAATAAATAAATATTCCACAACTCACACACAACGCCATCTAGTCCCAAACTAAGCAGAGCTTGTACTATGGGTACTAGAATAACTGATACTAATACATATTATATACTTTTCTTTTGTAAATACATACTTATTATACATAGAAACACTCAGACTAAGACAAATCCCCATGTTCATGCACACAAAGATTTGTCTTAATTGGGAATCGAACCCACGACCTCGGCGTCGCAGGCAGGTACACTACCCACTCCGCCATCCGGGCTTGGTACTACGCAGGCGGAAACTAGTGTCTAACATGACATAGATTTCCATTTATAAGAAACTAAGACTGAATCACGATATTAATAACCTCGTCTATCCATGTATGCGCACACGCCGAGGGCAAAGAGAAAATAGGCGGAAAATTAATAAGAGATCAAGGTTGCAATCAAACACGTAGGTATATATATTCTTGAAGATAAATAAACGCTGTTTTACGATACATAACGGTGTTTAATAGTACATAAAGCGATACCCATAAAAAATATATTTTCGCAAACATTTTTTGCTACATTTCTGTTTATTCTTGCAACCTTTCGTAATGAAGGATTTGATTTTTTTAATTGCTCTGTAATAATGTTATATATTAAACACTACATTAATTATACACTGCGAGGTCCCCGGTTCGATTTCCAGATCGGGCAGCAAAAAACCCAAAGAACGGGCTTTTTTCGTCAGGAATTCTCAGTAGCAACACGGAGTTGGATTTGTGACCAGTAGAAGGCAATAGGCTCATCCCTTATCGCATTGGACCTAAACATAACGGGTGAAGTGTAAGTGTTATACATTTCTGCCTTCTGGGTAATAATATACAATATGGTCATAATGTTTTATTATTTCATGTGTTATAAATAAATATAGAGAAATAATAAGTGAAGCTTCAAAATTTATACTTTATCGTCAAAATTACTAACTCAGCCACGGGTTAGGTTAGGTTAGGTTGCTGACTTAGTAATTTAGAAGGCAACATACATTTTTGGGGGCGAATAATGGTATTAAAAAGAAGCCTGTTTAAATAGCACCCATAAATATATGTTTGTTATTATTGAGAATACGGGTTACTCACGTTACTTTAGCCGGGATATGCCGACTAGTTTCGAATCTAGTACGTAGATTCATCAACTGGGCTGTTATTCGCGTGTCGTCGCCTCCGCGCGACGTCTCGTATATGTTTGTTTGTTTGGTATGGGTAATCGCTAAAACCACTGACCCGATTCTAAATATCTTTTCAATGGTAGCAAGTTGAACTTTTACCGAGTGAGATAGGCTACTTTTCATCATCGAAATAGCACGCGGGAAAGCCCTGGGCAGACGCTAACTAGTATAGAAATGCACTCGTATCACAAATTTATCATGTTCTCTCATACAATAAAGAACCAATATTTCAAAACGAGCGCAAGCCAACGTACTATCAGTCATTTTCTACCAGCTTCTACTATCTGTAAGTACGAGTACGTGCATACTTTATTATCTCACGGGAAGAATTAAACTATAGCGGATGATCTACGATCATTTATTACAAATAAACAACATTTGAAACACTCATCACAATAACTCGTTTCAGAATAAACGTAGTTATGCGTTCCACTGTGGTCCGTACAGACCATTTTATTGAGAGAAAACTAATGCGTGGGCGCACATACCTACAAAGTACAAACTATAAATTTAAAGGCCGCTAATAAAAATACTACTAACACATTTCCTACACTTTGATTCGACCTGTTTATATAGATCAAAGCTACATGAAATAAAGTTTATATAATCTTCCATCATAACTTTGTTTCACAGGATATACGACCTAGTTCCAGCTCTGTTCATCGTCAGACCCAGTGTCCAATTAAATGTTTAAGATTGTGGTAATTGCTGACACCTGGCACATACACAATTATAAGCGGTAATGAGGAAGCCGTGCGAGCTGACATATCGAGACATTCAATGACACCGTTAATTGGGATTACGCCGCTTAAACCGAGCTCGGGAATAAATTCAATTGTTGCGACGACTTAATGCACCAAGATTAACTCAATTAAGTAGAGCTTGCCGTAATTACTGACAGATATGTGATCGCAGATATTTACAATCGAATGTGCGAAGAAACACGTTGTGGATGCGTGGATGCGGCGGCGGTGTCGCGTGATGGCATCTCAGTTTCATGAATGAACGCTTCCACTCCATTCAACCAGTTTGGTCGCGCACTGATTACCGCTTACCCACTTTTAATCTTATCTACTACACGACTTGGAACCGCCAGAGAAGTTAACAGCCGCACCGGCCGCAGCGATTGGCCGGCCTAAGGACCCAAAAAACCAACCAGCCTTCCTCTTTCATTCACACCTTTTTGTAATGTTTTTTGGTGAATGAAGTCGTGTTCGGGATAATTATTGAATTTCGACGATTCGTTACGAATATCGATGAGCCGGAAGCCTATCGGCGCGGGTGAATGCGTTGCCTGATAAAATTCCGTCGCACAAAAACTAATTTTATGGTTCTTCAACTGAATTTTAGTTTAATCTTGAAATTTATGTTGCAACTTCAATGTTGCACAATGATTTGGTAAATAAAAGGGTGACTCATGCGATATAGAAGCTGCTGTCTTCTTCCAATGTGAGGAAAGTGTGAGTAAATATTTTATTAAATCGTTTACTTATTTTCAGTAATTATGTTCTTCTTTCACAACAGTATGTTTAAGCGAATCTTATCTAAAAAGGCCGATCTGCAGAGATTAAGATAATGAATTTATGCCAATGCCACAAACGCATAGCGCAGGCAAGGGAATCCCTTACCATTTGGTGATAACAGTCCTTTTACTCATTCATTAGGCATCAAGCACATTTTTAAACAGCGCGATTTAGCGTTGTTGCTAGGTGTCTTTATTTTTTTGCCGGCAAAGTCTTCTTGACGGTACACACTGGGTTTTAGTCCGTGCAACTCGGACATAACTACTGACTCTGCCCGGATCAGTGGTATACGTCACGCATATCCCAGTATAAAAAATAAACGATGTCTTGATTTGCACGGGACGTCCTGAAGTCCTTATTACATCGTGTATTGGTCGGGTAACAGTTTCTGATTTGCTTTTAATTTGGAGTACTAAAGATCTCTCTATCTGTTAATGGTAGTTATGAGACGTTTACATCAAAAGCAAGTTTCTAAGATACTTTTTCACTCAAATCTCCAACTAAATAATCACAAACCAGCACCAAAGTTTTGGGCTTTGTAACTCAAAGACCCTATCACTTTAACTCTTCATTCCCGACATTTGACCTACTTACAGGACCTGGCACTAACTCGAAATTAGCTTCCAGAACCCGATCACCTATAATTTGCCGACAATGTTGTAATCCGAAATGTCGCATTACTCGTTCAGTAGATGGATATTACGCGGGCATTATAAAACGAATCGTCGGTAATAATGCAAGGGGATATAATTAAATTGCCGCCGATAATAATGGCACTCGGCTCCCCTTGCAACCCCTCGACATCCATTATACTAACTGTACCTGCACAATACAGAACTGTACAATATTTTAAAATATCTGAACTCTTTATAATAATATTGTCGTAATAAATTGTACAAATGCCTTCTTAGCTGTTTATTTGATAGATCAACTGTCTAATTAATTGGTCAGGCAATTAGATTATGGGACTGCTCACGGATGATCTTGGCTTTGTTTGGCTTTTGTTTTTTGGGCTGACCAAAAGCGATATTTGAGATTTTTCCATGAGAAAATTCTGAGTACATTTTGAGATTTTTGCCCGAAGGCAATATTGGATATAGACCATTATAGACTCACCCCTATCAAATATGACCTACTAACCAGGTGCAACGAAGGTACTTGGGCCTTAGTGTCTTACAATATACTTCTGCTGTAACCCTTCCGCAATGCAGGCGTGATGTTGAGTTAAATAACTAAACACTTTATAAAGAACACATTGTAGCAACGCTAAAGTGTTATTTTTAGCTGTTTATTAAATGTAAATAGATGGAAACTGGTCCAATCTGGTAAGTGGAACAAGGGCGAGCAAAGTAGCGTAATTAAAGGGTTCTAGAATATTCGGAATCGTGTCAAGAAGGATATTTGGGCAAATTGTGGGTAAATGCCAATATTGGTTATCGGTAGAACTTTTGTGAAAGAGTTCGAAGGGAAGACATCAGTCCGGCTTCACGCTCCATCTTATTCGCGCAAGAAGATTGAGTATGTAGACACCAAAACGGAAAAAAAAATTTCTTGCGCAAACTGTTTGCGCTTGAAATATAGAGCCTGTGTCCGGACCATTAGGTTCATCTTACCCCGCCGCTAAATCGTAATGCTGTGTAAACGGTAAGCTGTATTTAAGATTAGTGGTGAGATAAGGCCACAAAATGCACAAAAGTTACAAATATTTGCAATTTAGGTATTTTTTATGGGCTGTTTACCTACCCGGTCATCCGGTGGACTAACCCGTCCTCCACACACACCATACAAAAATCCTGGGTATCTTTAAGTATTGAATGCAAAACATTTGATAGCCTGAATGATGAAGATCTCTACAAGATATTGTCTCGTCAGAAGACATGTCTACATCTTTTGCTCTGCACTACACTGAATTTCAATTCGTGGTATTTAAATGTGGTTCACCCTTGTTTCGTGTAACAACGTTTAGCCGAAAATCACTTCAACTAATTTTAGTTACAATAAAGACATTTCGCATAATTATTCATTTGACCGAATAATCAAGTGGTAGAATTCCATTTAGCATATTTATTTATTTGAAATAATATCATTTCACCGAAGTTTTAAATGTTTAGACTAATATTTCACTAGACTAACAATGATTTAGTCGAAAGATTGTATCGAATATTCAGTTTTGTAATTATACGTTTTCTTTCATTGTCAATAAACTAACATTGACAAACAAAAGTAGTGCGATAAGTGTCGTTATAAAGAACACATGAACAAAGTGTCTTCCCCTTAATTAAAACTAAGTAAAGTGTTAATGGACGCATTCTTAGACTATATTATTACTTAGCAATTTAGGTTAACATAAAATTACTTATATTAGACTTCTAACGCCATCTAGTAGATGTAAGTGAAACAATATTGATAATTACTATATCGTAAGTATGAAGGTATTCCAAAAAAAAAAGCAACATACAGATTGTAATTGTCGTGCACTAAAACGATTTGTCTATTAACTAAGTAAACATTGTATAGATTTTGTGTTAGATCGTTTAGTCGAGGTAAATAAAACTTTTTAAAAATGTGCAGCATATTTCTAAGCAAAAGAGGTGGAATGAAGTTAAATATAGATGGGTTTTCTTTCAACAAAAATAAGGAAGTGGTGTATAAATACTATTGGTCATGTGAGGAACGAAATAAGGATAAGTGTTTACAAGCAATTTTGGTGGGAAATGATGTTATGGCATATGACAATTACGGCTTACAATGATTATACTGGCACTTCGCCGGCCGCTGCCGAGGCACGCTCGCTTCGCTCGCTCGGCTCGTGCGTTGTCTTTCATGTTTCTAACCTAACCTACCTATTATTTTTTATAATTATTTTAACCTATTTTACAAGCAATTTTGGTGGGAATATGATAATTACGACTAAGTTACGGCTATGAATATTCGATAAATTACATGTTTTACCATCTGAACATTACATTAAATGAACATTATACTTTATGATCAATAGCGCAAATGTTGTTATAGCAAATAAATTTTCGATGAAATGAAAATTATGTTAATCAATATTATACAAAGTGATTATTTTCTTAAACGTTGTTCGATTTAGTAACATTACATCAAAAGTTGTTATACCAAACAAGGGTGAACCTTTAAATGTACACCTTTATCACAGTTGATTTTGCGAACAGTTTTCCAACTTCGATCAAATAGTCGATAGAATTTCACACGAGATTTTCGATTGCCTAGATTTTGTAATGATTTAAATACGACATTTGACCCAAATATTCTACTTAATTCATGAAAATCTATTAAAAAAATCAAATATATGGACAACCATTGGAATAAAGATATTTAGAATGTAGAAATCTGAAGGAAAACCACTTTATTTTACACCTGTAGATTTATTGTAGTTATGTTATATATGCACATTCTTTAAAAATATATATACGATTTTAACTACCTTGTCGTTTCTATAGCTAGCGAAGAATTCTTTCGAATTGTTGCTATGCTACAGTTATAAAAGGTTTTAGACAGACTTACTAAAATTTGCCAAAATTAAGTAGCCAAACGTTAAAGTAGAGGTACTGGTAATTGTTTATTGTGTCTACACTGTCGAATTTCAATTCACAGCAATTCAAACGCACACCTTTATATTGTTATATCTCCATTTCATTGCTCGCCAGGGACTACATCTGCTCGGGCTTCCCTCGCTCTCCCCGCACCCCGCGCACCCTCCCCACGTCCATTAGTGTTTTGTGAATGATTTAAAAGCTCTTTCGGATAACTACTCTGTAAGTGAGTAATAAGACTTGCTTCCTATTTTATCAGTGCTCCCCAAATTTGAGTGCACATTAAAACATTAAGCCCTACAGACGCAGCTGGATCAGAACGTAGTAACCGACAAATTAATGGACAACATTCTTTTGGATTTAAAACGGAATAATTAATTAGGCACAATAAAATAGCTTTTAGCATATCCAAGATTCCTTGGCATCGTTGAAATAGCGTTGAAAGTTACTGTCTACAGTCCTGTAATGTATGAATTTAGTTTAATATAAATAGAATGGCTTTTAACGCGATGTTAATTAATTAAATTGATATCTTACAAGAATTCAAGAATTTCGAATGCAATACTAAAGTATGGGAAGAAGTCAATCAATCCAAATTACAAAGACAAAGGTAATATGCATTTATGTAACAAAAACAACGTAACAAAACAAAAATACGCGCTCCCTACAGCACGTACAAACACAACTCCGAAATTACCGAATCGGAGTTTTAGGCGGACGAAAGCGGAAGAAAATCCGTCATCTGTGGGTCGTAAACAATGCGCGTCGGTACGTAGGTGCATGTAAATGAGAGTTATGGTAATTTATCGGCGGGGATGGGGCGGTAATGATAAGATAACGCTTTTGTTGCCGCGCGCCGGAGACACGGCCCGTGGACGCCGACGCAGGCGCTCAAACGCCGAAAACACAATTATTTTTAGTATTCCCTAATACAGCTCCAAAAACCAAATGTCAATAGAAATATCGTAGCATTATGTGACGTAAATGACTCTTTTTCATAAAGAGTTGTATTTTTAAACATTTTGTTGCACAAACCACATTGTTTTAATTGCTAAACTTAAATCAGTGTTCGCATTTTTAACCGGCAGTAAAACTCAACTATAAACGTACTGTAGTTTAAATTTTATGTTTTACACGGCCCACACATAAATCTTACTTAAAATATACAGTCTCACGTGTTAATTATCTCAAGAATTTACTTAAAAAGTGTGTCTTGAAGAAAAATTGTCAGGTGGCTGTTACACAATATTAATTCTTTACATATTTAAATTGGTTGTTTTAGTTTCTGAACAGATTGGTTATACTTTGGACGCATTTATAACACGAGTGGTTCACAGTTGGCAGGTTTTTTATCGTGAAAAATTACAAAACAAAACAAGATTTCACACTTAGAGCGTTTTATTGGTCGGCGGAGGAATTCGCTGGACCATTGAGGTGAACGGTCGAGGATCATTTTTAACGTGAAAGCTTTTACTGAATGTTGTACTGCTGACGAAGAATTCACATTAACGCACTCTTTTACATTCTACTAATTCAAATAGACGGGAATATGTTATTTACTGCTGCGAGTTTGTGTATAGATTTTATTGAAAATATTTTAGTTAACTATTTTGTTTGCGTGTTAACGCATACGTGAAGGCAAGTACTTAAGTAGGTAAGGTTGCCAGACTTCCCTTTTTATCATAATCATTGTCATAATTTATAATAACCCTTTAAATGTCCTGCTTTATCAAATATTTCTCACATTTTATAAGAATATTGAACCAAGGTCGCTTATAATAACAAATAAAAAGTTATGCGTAATTATAATAGAGATAAAATCAGGCTCTCATTGCCAATGAATTAACATTTTGTCGCATACAGATAACTGTCATCGGCTACAATAGAGGCGATTGGGGTAAATTGCCAGATAAAAATAAATTTATCTAGTAGGTGCAGTTAACGACGCGACAGGGGTCCCCTACCCCATGAGTTGGAGTTTCCCCTACAGACATTGTGACGCCGAAAACTATTATTATCATTGAAGATAATTTATAGAATTTGTTTATTCAAAATTAAGCACTTTCGTACGCAATAAATTGTCTTTTAAACAGATACAAAAAATCATTTTTCGTTTGAAAAATTGCGGTCATGTCAAAGTTCCTGGCGTGTGTTATTTTTTTTATTTTTTAATGTGACATAAATACCGTAACGGTATGGGTAATAATAAATATAAGTTTGGTGCCAAACTACTTCTTTCTCCGCTTGTTGTTTTAAAACGAGGTCGGCAGACAATTTAATTTTATTCATTAAACTCATTGTCTCTTTAGCTCTAATTTTTCCTGTTTATAAAAGGAACGATTTGAAGGCTAGATAAACAAAACCGACTAGTTAGTAACAATGGCAATATTAAAATAAATTTCCACTAGATTGCATTAGAAAAAAATCAATGAACAGAATGAAAGAAAATTAGGTGTAGTTATAGATTTATTCGTATTTTTGTGGCAGAAGTGGAAGAATACTGCCTAATTAACGAGACTTAAGGCCAGTTTCTGTGGTTCTGGATAGCTCCTATACGACCCATAAAATATAACATGACCGAACTTAAACGTGACACTTAAAAAAAGATAACAACTGTCATTTTCATTCTATTATTATATAAATATATATAATCTATATAAATCTAATATTATATTCTATTATATTCTATTATATTTTTATTCTGCCTATAAGGTTTATCTGCACTCGTGTTGTGGGTTCGATCCCCACATGGGACAAATTTTTGTGTGATTCGCAAAGATTTGTTCTGAGACTGGGTGTGCTTGTGTGAGTGAATGTGTGTATTTGGCCTTGTCTTTGGGACCATTGGATAGTGAAATTGCAAAATTTTACATTAGATAGCGTTTTATCTAATGTAAAAATCAAAATTTATTATTTAAAACACCTGTGAAATTGGGTCTTAAAGTTAACTTTAATGTTGAATAAAGTTGACGTCTGCGCTGTTGTGTGACTGGTAGGTAATAAATAGGTACACATTATTATTAATTACTCAGTTTTACAATAAACAAAACTTCAAAAACTGTGTGTTAAGGTCACCAAAGTACGTGGAGTATTTAACGTTTAAATAATTCATAACCGTTCAAGTGCGCTCACGCCATTGTTCGCGCTGATGAGCCTTGCAGAGGTCATGCGAACCAACAAAGCTAAACGATGGCTAAGTATAGTTTTTTTTAAATAATTTATTTTTAAATTCAGCTCTAAATTCGACTATTTAAGCATTTTCTGCGTATCAAAATAAATGTAGGTAAAGGTTTGAGAATGAGAGTGCAACCATTATCGCATCGAAATGTAGAAATTTACTTCCGAAGGAAATTGCCACGCCACGCAATGCCTCGGATAGAGATGATCTTTATCAGTAGTTTTAGACTTAAAGGTTGCCAAATGAAGACAACTGTTAGATTTTCGTTTTGGATGAGTACCTTGAACAAGAAGAAACCTTGTTTTGAGACTGGAGGTTGTATTCCTCGCGTCATGTTCTTCATTGCCAGGGGTCTTGAAGTCCCCGAGAAATCAGCTTTTAACTGATGATGTTCCGCCATCATTCCTTATTCTTGGCATCGTTTTGGGCTAGGTCTCTAGGTCCTATGCCGTCAACCTAGCCAGTTGTTTAAGATCAGACTTGGACGGTTGGACGGACGGATCTGTTAATTAGCAAAGAACTTGACAATTACGAAGACGTTAAAGTATTAAAAATAAACGAGCCGAAGAAACCTAGAAGGTCCTTCATGAGTTAAAATCATAATAGTTCATTAAAATTCAATTCCCTATAAGTTAAAAACACGTAAAAAATATGGTTTGTTACTATTCGAATTGCAAAGTTTGTAAGTACCTTTCCATTATAAATGATGATGACACAAATTCTTTTGTTTTGTTGTTTTTAACAATTAACCGCGAAATATTATGATGAATATTAATTAACCTAACTCTTTTGTCTTTAAGACGATTTGAAGTAAGAAATTACCAAGTAATATAATAACAAAGAGGATACGCTAGGGTCATTCACACTAGATTTTTATCATTAATCACAATTTCTTATTCTTTGCGTGGTTAGTGGTTAAGTAGACCACGAGCTTCTTTAATGAGACGCACTCAACAGCCAAGTTTGATGAAGACAGTAATAGGTACCCTGATCTACCCTTTATCTAATCGGGGATGTTCAACACTGCAGACCAGTCCCAAAAGTCTCGGATCTTGCCACTTCAACATATTAAATATTATGTTTAATATCCGGGATAAAAATCAGACTTTCTTTAGTTTAAGATTACTGTTGTACTTATAGTCTACCAGATGAATCATTATACTGATAACGATGACGAAACTTGACGACAAGCGATATGATTTTATCTATTTCGATCAAAGGCTACCATATAACTTTTTATAGATCTCATTGAAATTGGAATTGTCTTACTAAAGAGCTTAGTTAGTTTTGTCCATAAAGTGTCGCGCGTAGGAGTCAGTTATTTTGATATTCATTATAAACACGTAAACCATAATAAGTGAACTATTAAGAGCCGCGAAGGTTTGTACCAACCTCGTTAAAACTTCACACGTTCAACTCTAACAAGTTCAGCGTTTCTTATGATTTTAGACGGCTAACATTAATTCCCACTTGTTACTAACTCTAAAAAAGATTGTTAGTAGATATTTTTTGAAAAAGATTTTAAAATTGAGTTGATAATTGATATTTATTCTCCCCCTTTCAACTGTCTCTTACAGTATATACAGTATATTATATCTAAAGATACTGTAGTGGTAAATGACGTTATTACAATTTTTTACTGGCACCTAATAATAATCTTCAAATAACATTAATTATTCGATACAATGCTATGTGAAGATATAATAGCGTCATTATAGGTCATTAATAGGCCTGCATTAACATACGCGTCTAAAGAGTTTATAAAATCATCATTACACCTTCACCTTTCATATTTTACCGGCTGTTATAAGTTCCAATATGTAAATAAATAATTGCTCCTAATACATGTTTGTAAGGAATATCAAATTGACGTGCAACACGCAATGAATTCCGAATTTCCCGTTAATCATTCATCCACGCGCAGAGAATATCGCCTGAATAGATCGTTCACCGAATGTAAATAGATTATACTGAGTGCTCCCAGCAGCATATATTATTAAACAAGCGATTACCTCTAAATTTAGACCTGCATAGATACCGGACGATCCGGGAATCGGTACACGGCAAATCCGACAGTTTTGACAAATTATGCGCATTCATTTGCACCGTCATAAATTCTAACCAATTGTCAGCGTAGAACAACAATACAAATGTGTAGAGACACATAAAAGTCACATTGTGCGACCGCCGACCACTCTAAAATACCCGAATGATACCAGACATATTTCTGACGAGATCAACGCCGCCCGTCTTAATAAATTTGCACACAAATGTTCATAATTAAAAGTGAGTTTTCGTCATAATTCTCTTTAGCTTCCCACGTCGTCGTCGCGCCGTTTTCTGTAGTTTATCTAATCTGCTCAGGGCGGGTTATTTGCACTGTGATAATACTGCGAATGGCCCTTAACGGATCGGTATTTAGCAACAGCGTTCCACTTTACCGAGGCATGCTTTTTGCTAGTAAAACTTAGCGACAATAAAATGGAAATAATGCTTTTTGAATTATTTCAATGTAAATGCTATATAAACACGTATCGGGGCTCGCAGGGGGAAGCCGGCCAAATTGGCAACGGGTCGTGAGGGTTCTTCCCATACGTTAAATACGCAATTTGGAGCTCTATACAATCAGTCAAATGAGCTCGCGTCGATGCAATCAATTACGTATTTTTATTTGGGGTGAAAATTGGCGAGTTCACTAGGTCACTTCACTGTCAATACCAATTATTTCTGTACGTTTTACTTTACTTTTTTTTTTGTTGGAGATGAAGTTATAAAACGCTATCCTAAGCAAACAATGACATGCGCTTTTCTTGACAGCGACGTATACCCTAATTATGAGGCTAGTCAGCATAAATATTTCATAACGGGAACAACTGAACGTATAATGATCTCTTAATTATGTTTGTTTTGGTTACTTTTATCTTATTTCTTGGAAGTAACAAATGATACGGCCATGTTAATTAATTAGTGAGGATGAAGGCCTGTTACATAAAACGTGTACTGAACAATTTATGATCTACATCATATTATTTTTAGACCTAAATTAAAATAGTTATCTACATAGTTATTAAAGTACTGAGGGTACAAATATGGTTTTTATTAGTACCTAACCGAGTACCTTCTGATCCAAATTTAAATTACATGTAAATGATCTCTGTGTACCTTAAAACCTGCTAAGTGATTTTTTCTTCTTTGAAAAAAAAATCGACGCCCTAACTGGGACTGGGACGCAATAACTCCTGTGTCGCGAGGGTGTTCACAAACATACATTTCACACACACAAAGCACACCCTGAGTCAGAGCAAATCTTTGCGGATCACACAAAGATTTGTCCGGTGTAGGATTGAACACTAACCACTACGCCTACCGTGTAGTCATCCGTTTTTATTATATTAGTTTCAACTATGTAGCCTGTAAAACCTAAAAAAATACATTAATCGCTCAAATATATAAAACACAATACTCTCTGTTTTCCGTCACAGTCGGGTAAAATACCGTTACTTGTACAATAAAGTAAAAAAGTAAAAGTAAAAAAGTAAAAATTATTTATTAGAACACCAAATCATTAAAAATTAAAATCAAAATAAAAAAAATAAATCGAATTTAGGAACTAGATAATAAAAATATAAACAGAATAATTACAACAATACAGTGCCTTTATACTACATTATACAAGTTGCAACTGAGTTCATATGTCTCAGACTTGCTATGCAATGATGGTGCCTAAAAGGCCACAGCTCAACATATTGTTGCCAGAAAATTTGGCAACGTTGATTTTCAGCTGGAACCTCAAGTGACAAGTGATATAATTATATTAAATAAATAAAAAAAAAAAAAAAAAACATAAAATAAAATAAAAATAAATAGTTACGATGTACAGATTATATTTATTAAAAACCTGATATATCTTATGAATGATGATTGTGAATGTTTTGCTAGTATAGTAAGAAAAAAGAAAGAATAGGTAGGTAGGTGTCAAAAATAACCTAAATAATCATATTTTAATTCGGTTATAAATAATTAATGAATAATAATATGTCTAATTGGTACGGCAAATATATAATTAATAATGTCAAATTGAAAAATGGCATGGAAATAATAAAATAAAATAAGAGTAAAATTAAAGGACAAATATGGGGACAGTTTCAAAAGTATTTTTTCATTTCAATGTCAAATAAAGATATTATAAATTAGGATAGATTTAGTTCATGTCAGAATTTTCAAAGAATAATAATTAGAAATTAAAAAAAAAAAATAAAAAAAAAATAAAAATAAATTAAAATAATAATATTAATGAAACTAAATAAATAAAAATATTTGTAATTTTGTAATTTATAATAATTTAAGTGTTTTGAGTTTTTTGTTTCTCCAAGAGCATTATTTTTAATTTCAGCTTAAAACTCTGCACAGTGGTCAGATTTCTGATTGGTGGCGGTAAGTTATTCCAGCATTTAGTTGCATTGTATCTAAAGCTGCCCCTAAAAGCAATTGTCCTGTGAGAGGGAACATGCAGCGGACATGATAGTGCCCGCTTTGGGTATCTGCTATTGTCCTTTAACCATGCTAATTTGGTGTATAGATATGGTGGAACTTTACATTTTATCACTCCAAACAGAAGTGAAGCTAAATGCAGTCTCCGCCTATGTTTCATGTTCAGAATACAATGCCTATTCAAATATGGCGTTATATGACTTCTAGGTGGTATGTTATAACAAAAACGAGCACAGGCATTTTGCACTCTTTGAATTAGCAATGCTGTTTTGCTAAGTAATCTAGGGCCATATGCCGCATCAAGATAATTAAATCTCGACAGAACAAGTGAGTCTATTAGCTGCTCCCGGATTGGAATTGATAAATGAGCTCGCATCTTGTATAGTATTTTTAAGCTGTAAAAGCAGTTTCTGACAATTTCTGCAATATGCTGCTCAAATCGCAGATCCTCATCCATCATAAGACCCAGATTCCTTGCAACACTGACGTGTTCTATCGGTGTATTAGCAATACTGATAATGGGTTTAAGGTTTTTAATCTGAGATATTTGATGCTTTGAACCAAGGATCATGCATTTGGTTTTATCAGCATTTAAAACGAGTGAGCTACGACAGGCCCACTGAAATATACCCTTCAAGTCCTGGTTCATTTTCTCAGCGGCTTCAAATGTATCCTTAGGTTTAAAAGATATATAAAGCTGCACATCGTCGGCATAGATGTGGTACTTGCAGTTTTTAATCTCTTTTGTAATGTCTGCACTGTACAATATGAACAGAAGTGGTCCCAGCACAGATCCTTGTGGGATTCCCCTGTTGACGTCAGAGATAGTCGACTTGGTGACATTTCCGTCAGAATTTTTCAATTCTACAAATTGTGTCCGACCCGATAAATATGAGTCAAACCACTGGATTGTGCCGGAATCAAAACCATAATAGGCCAATTTCGAAAGCAGCAATGAAATATTGAGACCATCAAACGCCCTTGAGAAATCAAGCAAGGTGAGCATTGTACCTTTGCCTTCATCTTGAGCCGTTAGGATATTGTCCATAATATCCAAAATCGCCGTTGTTGTACTATGCTTTTTTCTAAATCCCGACTGTAATTCTGGTAGAGCATTCTGAGTCTCAAGAAATTGCATGAGTTGCATCCCCACAACCTTCTCCAGAATTTTGGACAGTACTGGTAGCAAGCTAATAGGACGCAGGTCTTTGACACTATTGACATCCGCTGTCTTTGGAATCGGACGAATAACAGCAGTCTTCCAGTTTGAGGGAAACTTTGATGTTTCTATGGACCTGTTGACCATAGCTGTGATGGTTTCCAAATTATAAGGCAATAATAATTTAATCATGTCCAGAGTCATCCCATCTACGCCCGATGCGTTGGAATGCAGCTCCTTAATAACCTTGGTAACCAATCCGAGGTCAACTGGGGTCAATGTGAAATTAGCTGTGCCAAACCTATGGAATTCATAATAAGTTAAGTTCGATACACTGACGTTAGGATTTCCAGGTACATTTAAAAAATGGTTATTAATAACTCCAGGGTCGTCAATGTGAACTGGGAGATCACCATTTTTCTGTGGAATAACATTAGATTTTAAATTTTTCCATAAAACCTTTGGATTTTGTATATTATTGTTCACATGTTGCTCAAAATAACATCTTCTATCGTTGAACAAAGCAGTTTCTACAAGTTTTTTGAGGTCTTTGTAGTAAAGCTTATCTACATCGTTTTTTGTAGTTCTATACTTGTTTAAGGCTGTATCACGCAAGTACATCATATATTTTACATTGCTAGTAAGCCATGGCGTGGGCAGCTCCCTTATAGTCTTTGTCTTCAAAGGGGCATGTAAATCGAAGATAAAGGTAACTGCACTGGTGTATTCGCTAACGATATCGTCTACATCGGGATGTGATTCCATTAGGTGCCAGTCAAATCGATTTACATCTTTCTCAAATAGATCGCGATTTATATCAGCTAGCGAGCGATATGTTATAATTTTGGGCTTAATCTTTGGTTTTCTAAAGCAAAAACCACACGTAATGAATGCATGACCGCTACATACGCCCACTGAGTCCACAACGACGTCACGAACCGGGGACGACGTGCAGATGACGTCAATTAAAGATGCTGACGTTCCTGTAAAGTGGGTTGGTTCCGTCACAACTTGAGTCAATCCTGTGCAAGACAGAAAGGTGTTAAACGGTCCGACCCTAGCATCTGCTGAATTAAGTAAGTTAATGTTGAAATCACCCAGCAAGATTATGTGATCATAGGCTGATAATGAAGTTATCGTGTCCATTATTGCGTCCAGAAACGTTTGTGAGTCTAGCCAAGGAGGGCGGTAAGCTGTGCCGATAATAACCGTGTTGTTATTTACCTTAACGCGAATCCACATTTGTTCAACTAATTGATGCTTTGGATGTTCTACAGTGTGAATATTTATACCTCTCCTAATAAAAAAACCAATTCCTCCAAAACGACTACGAATCGTGGCCGGACGGGGCACATGCCTTAAGCGGTAATCAGGCACATTAGGAGCCCGTCCTTCTTCTCCCCTCCGTAGCCAAGTCTCATTAATTGCCATTATATCTACACGATGACGCAACATTGAAGCGACAAAATTGTCGTGATTCGTACCCAACGAGCCTGCATTTAAAAGTCCGACTTTAAAGTTTTTGTTCTTATCCATTTGTAAAATTAATATTGAATAGGTATAATAAAAATGTTAGTTGAAAATATTTGTAACAGTTAAATATATTTGTAATATGACGCCCATAATAATAATTAGTTAGTATATAAGATGTGATTAAGTAAATAATAATATTATTATGTAATTCCTGAGGCTCCAACTGTATATCACTGCAAACAATGTGTAAAGTAATATTATCATAATCATAACAAGTCCGCGACATCCAACTACAAATAACAATAACAATATCACCACAAAATAGCAAGTCTAGAAAATATTCACGTAATATCAATAAAATTCTATGAAATAATGAAAATAATAATGAAAATAATAATAAAAATAATATTGCATGTATCAGCTTAAAACTATAGTATTGCACATCAAACAGATTGTTTATCAAAAACACGCAGTAGGTCTTTTTCAGTGTGTATTGTAACTGTTGGTTTACCTTCACCCTGTTTGACAAGTATTTGTCCTCTCCGCGTCCATACAAACTGCCAATGGTGACGCTTGCGAGCTTCTCGCGTCTTGGCTAATAATACCCGGTTGTTTTTTGTAAGGCGCTCATTGACATAGAACGGGTGTGAATCGGCCGTCAGTCCAAAATCTGCTGTATTGGCTCCCCGTCTAACACGCATATTACGAAGCAGCTCATCGCGCAATGACCGATTTGTAAGACGTACCACGAGAGGGCGTGGGCGCTGCTGAACATAAGAACCGCCATTCACACTGCTTCGTGTCTGCTTCGGTCCCACACGTTCAGCGTATACAATGTCTTTCTCACTTACCGGGACGCCCAATTTTGTTCCAATTAGACCAACAATGTGATCTGGGTTTTCACCGCTACTTTCTGGCACGTTTGATATTTCTAAGTCGTTTATTAAAAGTTCTTGGTCCCTTCGATTTAGCTTGGATGTTAAATTCTCAATGACGAGTTCCAGGTTGGTCGTGGTAACTTGTCTCACTGCTAATTCATTTGATAATGTCTCGACTTTTTTGTCCATGGTGTCTAGACGTGATGTGTTGCTCTCAAGGGTGATGCGTAACTCCCTTAGATCGAGCAACTCCTGGCACACCGCATCCAGCTTCTGCTGCATACAGGACATTTGCTGTCGGAACAATCGGATCTCTTGGACCAATTCTACCGGTCCCATTGTAGCCATATCCGTCAGACGTGCAGTTAGCAGTTCACCCGAGCAGTCAGTATCTGATGTTGAGAAATTGGTGTCCCTTTCAACACTAAGGGTGTCCAGTTCGGACGCACCCTTAACTGGCGTCTCGAGGGAATAGTCCTTCCCTTTATGTTGTGTGCACACTGGGCATAACCAATTGGGTCGCTTGGCAGCAGCTCTGACTTTGCCAAGACAACCGAGATGAAATCTTAGATTGCATGACGAGTTGGTACATGTAGCGCCATCTGTCCTATTCACGGGGCGGGCACATGCACCGCAGTTGTTCATATTGATGGGCGCCAGCAGTAATGTGTGGTATATAAATACTGTCTTGTGTACAATATATTTTCCTTTAACATTAGTTGATAATATTATATTATCACTAGCCAATAAATGGACTCTAAATCGAGATTATTTGTGTGTTGCTTGCTGTGTAGAATTCGTGCGTGACTATGGTTAAATTTTCCTCAGCTGGTCATACTCACAGTGTGCATAAAGTTTTTATAGGTTGGTCACACGGAGGCCGGCTATCAGTCAGATCTGCTGTCACAAACAGCTGATATGGTACAATAAACTTTATTGTAGTGGTTATTGTTCCCACAAAACATATAAAATCGAACTCACTGTTTTTTTGTGCATTAAGTTTTTGAATATGCAAAAACTGTAAAGTTTCCGTTAATCCCGTGCAGTGATAGCCTTTTGCTGGGCTTTTTTCGGTTATGTGAGCCAGCGAGATGGCCTCAATATGCAGGAACAGTTCGCCTTTGAGGTTATCTTGAAGTTTTCTAACTTTGTGCTAATAAAAATGCACTGTAACTACGTAATTTGAAAATAATATTCAGGAGCAACGAAATCGTATGTTTACTGTTAAGTCCATAGACAAGGTATCCTAAGTACACAAATAAAACGATGTAAATTAGCATCATTTAAACGCTTTCATGTGCCACATTTTTCGAATGGTTACCACCATTCATAATGTCACTATTATTGTCGTTGAGCATGTGTTATTATGAATACCATCAAGTAATTTGGTGATTTACTCAGTTGGCAAACTATTTGTAGCTAACTGGCATACAAAAACCGTTATTAGCGTGCACTATCTATCGTATTAAACACTCTCTAATAAAAATAATAATAGGGATTTATGCGCATTTTTTGCAACACGAATCAAAGTAATAGTCCACATTACAGTATTAAGCAACTTTTTTTTTATATAAAAACGACGTCCGCACTAAAAATAACTCCTGTGTCGCGGGGGTGATCACAAACATACCTACATTTCACACACACAGCACAGCAAGAGTC
Source organism: Hypena proboscidalis (assembly GCA_905147285.1). Classification (NCBI taxonomy): domain Eukaryota; kingdom Metazoa; phylum Arthropoda; class Insecta; order Lepidoptera; family Erebidae; genus Hypena; species Hypena proboscidalis. Next base: position 16,931,018 of record LR990130.1, on the reverse strand, counting down.
AGAACAAATCTTCGCGAATCACACAAAGATTTGTTGTCCCATGTGGGATCGAACCCAAAACACCAGCACAGTTAAAAGCGGCGAGGCGACCGATTTAACCACTACGCCAACCGCGCAGTCCTTTAGCAACTTTGTTAAACTAAAATGACAATGTAAAGTATCCTAAGCAAATAATTAAGTATTATTGAAACAGATTAACCTATCTTTATTCTGTGACAGGATCTACCTGTGTTTGAGTATAAAATGTGTGTCTGGCACTTGAGTCAATTCGTCACAAATTGTCTGCCAAATAAGAACACATCCTAATCCCGAGTCGGCCAATGAGTTGGGTATGCAGGGCAAAAACTTCTAAGTCATAGTAAAGACTTACAACACCAGTAATGGATAAGTGAGTTATATATCTAAATAGTGGGTATATTACACTTATTAAATATGAAATACAAACTTGCATATCTATTGCAGTCAGTTTTTACTATGGCGTAGAAGTTTTTGCCCTGCATACCCAACTCATTGGCCGACTGTACTTATGAGTACAATTACCCGCTACACCTCTCCGCGTGAAATGCGTTTCCGTGCGACCCTTATGAAGTACCTTCAATCTTCCGTCGACTTTTACTATTGTATGCGAATCACCTCTATACATCGCATAAATATACTTAAACTTAAACAATGTTAAATGATGGATATCATTGTGCATGAATTATGAAGAACGAATAGATTATAGACAGATTGGTCTAGCTAGGTAGGCCTAGATAAATGATAGCATTTATGAAAGCACGCAAGATATAAGGGGCGATACACGTTTAGTGCGTAGTTTGCTGCTTAGAAAAAAGTCAAAGCTTTATAATAATGAGTTGTATTCTAATAAAAATATTAAATCCGACGAGAGGTGAAGACATTGTTATCGAGAATACGGGTTATTCACGTTATTTAAGCCGGAATATGCCGACTAGTTTCAGTGCGAGACGTCGCGCGACGGCGATGAAACGCGATTAAACGCCCAGTTGATGAATCTACGCACTAGATTTGAAACTAGTCGGCATATCTCGGCTAAAATAACGTGAGTAACCCGTATTCTCAATAACAAAGTCGTATTCTTTTGAATAATTTATATGCTTAATGTACTTGGTGAAATTATGGAAAGTAACGCTCTAATGATAATATTAAAGACTCTTTAAACGCGTATTACTTATGGAAATGAAGCTTAGTGCTTATTAGAGACTATTGTAGCCACATCTTCATTAAGTCGTATTAAATATGTTTTTGAGAGAGAAGTAAGTTAATTACCAGTTGAAAAGAGATAATGGTGAGGGTCTGTCATTGGGTCATGGATGCCGTCAGTCGTCGCGGCGGAACAGATGGCGCATTGTGTTGGAGAAGAGATAAGCCATGACTGCCGTACCCGCTAATGGCAACATTCACCTACTTGAGTAAAAACTTGAGATATAAAAAAACATACGTATTTTTTCTAGAAAATTACAAATCATAGTCCTAAATATTCGGTCTTGCAAGGGTGATAACATATTAATAATCACAAATGCGCAAGCGCAGTTTAGTGTCTCAGAGTTCTGGATCAAAAAAAAACTTTTTTTTTTTTTTTAGTGATCTCTTCTTGGAGATAAAGGCGTTATTTATAGTAAGCTATAAATAAATACTTAGCTGTTATAGTACAAGCATGTATAGCGCTAATCGTGTCAGCCGCGATAACAAGCACTTCTATTTATCACAAGTATATCTTCCAAACGGGATTCCCTCTCATGTTTGCAGAACGTATTAATAGCAAAATAATTAGCTTTTTACGATGAATCATCAAGCATTGTCTTCGCCATTATAAAATTAATAACAACAATAACTTGTGCGCCGAATAAATCAAATTACTGTACCGCAAACAATGAAACAAAATATGGCGTTTAAAGTAACAATCAAAGGAGAAACAATGGGTAGGAAGGAGCTCGCTACACTGGGAACTTCTTGGATCTCATCAATCAGCTATTTCAGCCATTATACCTCCCACCCCGTCTTTACTCGTTACATATAATTAATCACTATATAATTAAAATACCCGATGACAAGGCGCTATCGAGACAATATGCCTCAGAAAGAATATTGGCGGGTTTGAAAGGACATTTTAACCCTTCTCTTGGCAATACTATTTTAAATTTTACGATGTGACTTGCAAATGACGGTAATTCGGTTATCTGTTTTCTTGGCGGATGATAGATTCATTAATTCATTATGATGCGATGGCGATCGCATAAGGCTTGGCGGTTGTTGTGGCGATAAAGATTTTACAATTTGTAGGCCAAACTGGCTTCTTCTGATTTTAATAAGTAAATTCAACTGTCTTAATCGCATTGTTTTTTTTTCTTAGTCTTTATTAATTAAAGAGGGTTTAATCACATTGATTATGCCACCCTCGAACCATTGATTTTCTTATGAAATATTTGTACAACAGTTGGGCGTTGGTTTACGAGCGTGAGATAGATTTTGTAGCGCAGTTGTCGTGATTCCACAAAAAAAAACGAAATCTATATCTCTCTAAACTCAGCATCACAGCGGTTTAGAGTAATTAATATCAAAAATTTGGTGTTAAATTTCCCTTATTTCAGCTCAACTTTTAAGTAAGTAACATTATCTTGATAGAATTCTAGCTAGTAGTTAGATAAATCAACCATGGAGTTTCAATACCTTTGTACTCGAAGGAGTTCTGATACCAATGAGGTTGAAGATAACGTTAGATTTGAAGCGCCTCGCTTGCCATAGAGTAGAGGGTAATTAACTAGTGACTCAGCACGGCTTTGTTCGTTGCATAGGATCCGCGAACAAACTTGTTTTAATTAATTTCGTGTCTCGAACAAGCCTTTACTGATTGTTATCTACTTAGTTGCTGTTAGCGCTCGGGACGCGCCGATAATGAAGCAACAAATTGTTCTAAAGTCATAGTTTTGTAATAATTAATAATATGTGTATTATTTAGCCTTGATGGGATTAAATTGAGACCTTTTTATTGACACTATACGGATATTAATAGCAAGTTAATGTTATTATTTGCTCGTAAACAGATTGTTTTACCAACAACAAAATGAATAAAAATATAAGTTATATTATATTAAACCAGCAATATTAATATCGTTCTCCTTTTATAAATAGCTTCAAATGACACGGAGCTCTCATATTACTATACATTGCAGTATTAAATTAATTATGAACATATTTAACAAAAACTATTGTGAAATCCAGATTATGTTGTCATGCAACCTACCACAAAGATAGGTTAAAAGTTAGTTTTTTGCGTTACATATATTATTATAATACCTAACTTTGTAAAACAACAAAATATTTGATTCCCAGTGAGGAAGCATATAAATTGATTCCCAGTGAGGAAGCATATAAAAGTTATTAATAAACGAATCTATTAATAACTCTAAAAAGTGAACTTTATGTAATGTGATTACTTTGCCGAATTAGGGCTGTCACATAAAACGTAGACAACACACCATTTCTGTTACAAGTTGCGACCCCGCGAAACACTGATAAATGTTTCATGTATATCTCACGATTGTGGTGTTTGGCGCGCCCGTTGCCATGGCAACCGGTGAAATATGGGTCCCGTCCCGTCTTACTACACTTTATAGCTATTATTACCCCGGGATAGCTATATCCATTCATTACAACTTTTCTTTTTATAATTCCAGTTCTTCAATGGGTGCAATCTGTCTGATATGTTCAACTTATACACTTTCTTGAATAAGATCTTGGGCCTAAGTAATAAAAAACTTGGTCTGTATAAAACCTGTTTCTGTTATTTGTCGCGCTGTATTAGATGTACACGAGAGCGTTACAAAGTAAAAATAAAAGGAGCACAACATTCACCTTTATTTTTCATCTTGAATGAATCTAATAAACTTGATATACTGTATTAAAAGTCGATTCAAACATCCAAAAATTGAATTTAATGTCAATCAATATCACATAATCCATGTCGATTAAGCCCACATGATTGTTACTACAGTCCATACTGCCCTCAAAACAATAATTAGTAGCAATTACTTGGAGAATTCCCTGCACAATCAAATAGAATGACTGGCAGATCTCGAGTGGCCGCACGCGGAGAGAAATTAAGGAGATCATCGTTCTCTTTGGATAGAGGCGGAATAACAGCTGTCCCTTGCCCTCGTTCAATTCAATTAAAGCTTTTATAAGTTGACATCGAAGGGCTGGGGTAATGTAAATTTTATTTATTTTGGCTTTTGTAGTTGGAGCAATAGTCTCATTATTGTGCGTTCGTCTTCTTCTTGTATCATGTTGTCTGGCAATGTCTCAGTAGGTCTTGTATATTTATTTTATCGACCATGTTGTATGGCTGCATTCGTTTTTTTTGGTCTGTATATTGACGACTTTTGACTGATAGTTCAGACTAAGAATAATTACACGTTATGTTGAAATTCATAATGTGTGCATTAATTAACAATTCACACTGGCAATATGTTAGAATTTCTCTTTATTTTTTTTGTTTAAATTGTTATTCTTTGTTGTCTTTTGTGAAATATTTTGGTTAATTTGAATTTTAATTATTTTGTATCTATCTTACGTACCTATTTGTAACTTTGTAAAATCCCCTGCCTGCTGCACAAGCCCTGAGTTAAGTGCAGAAACCATTGATAATCTCATTTTGTAAGTAACTCAAAATATTTTTTTTATTTATCACAACGATACAAGAAGGATGACTATCAGTCATCCTTCTTGTATCCTTTGGACCAAAAATAACTGGTCTAGATTGTACTAAGTGCAATTATGCAGCAAAAATATTGAGACTTCTTTTTTTTTTCGACAAATCTCATCTCATCTTTTCATTTAGTGATCTTATTCATTTTTCTGAACATTAAAATATATGTCCCTGTTTTTCTTTAGTGCAGGGGCTATATTAAATTCTTTAATTCAAGGAATGCTCGTCTCGTTATTATGATAGATCATAGTGATGCAACGATTACGGATATTCGTATTTTGCATATTTGTATTGTCAAATACTTAATAATATTAAGTATTTACAAATAATTGAATACGAATAATAATAATAATATACTTGAATATTTTCGAACGAATAGTATGATCGACCTTGAACTTTATTGAACCAGTAATTTTGCATTTACCTATGTTTCTATTTCGGTTTCAGTATTATGCTGATCTTTGCTATCGAAATGTGGGTATAATGGCTTTAGAGTAAAATGAACAATATTTTATTACACAGCGTGATTCCACAATATCTCTGATTTTTGTTTTATTTCCATTGGTTTCCAATAGTTAAGGACGAATCTTCAAAAGTGAGTAAGTATTATAGTGTTGTGTCTTGATTTACATATAAATACTTATTTACACCTCACAGTAATAAATTAACAATAATATTCGTAATACTATTCAAACTTACGTAAGATGACATAACTACTAGAGAATAAACGGTCGGCAATATCCCGACAATAATACGTGAATAACCCGTTTATTCTCTAGTAATAATATTCGTGTTTGCAGAATAGTAAATCTAATATTGGTATTCGTATTTCTGTTTTTGGTCGCATCACTAATGATAGAGGTTAAGCGCTGGTTCTTAAATTCTTTAAACATCATTATTTCACGGGCCGAGACCCTCTTACCAGCAGAACAAATAAACTGTGGTTGACTTTGTTTATTTTTGTATGGGACTGAATTGCTTATTCCCGGAACGTGAGCATATTGGTAATCGCTCTGTAAATAGCTTTACAATTTCTAATAACCATTCAAGTAGGTTATTTGTATTGGTATACTTATGTTATGCAATTGGGCATTGTATTGCTTTATAAACAAAAGTTAATACAATGATGCTTACATTACTAATTGTATGCCTTAACGATATCATGTCAAACCAAGTATAGGTTAAAATTTAGAGCAGTTGCTGGTGTATTTTTTGCCCAGAAGAAATCAGATACTGTATACTTAACCCTGCCTGAGATATTAATAGCATTGCATGGTTAGTGCAAATTATAACCGCCGAAGAAAAACTACTAAGCAGGTATCACTTAAGTGCTTATTTGAAACAGTTTACACACAAAAAACATAATTGTACATTGTGTTAAGAATATGCACAAGCTACGCGAGAGGTTCGTTTCCGCCAAACGGATAAGTAGGCAGCTATAACCTGTAATCGAAACCGGTTTAGTCAATGTGGACTTACGGACTGGGGAGAGGGCATGCGCGATATCATAGCAGGTGTTCCACCGAGCCTACTGCCTCAATGAGAATTCCGATTCGAGCCTTAAATAGTTGCTCCGAGATTTACTTAGCCGTCTAGCTATAACTCAAGATAAGCACACAGCTGTGATTTACAATAGATGCGATGGGACTTTGATGGAAAGAGTTAGAAACTTGCAAAGCTCATCATCTTGTCGGTTGCCAGCCAATTGTTCCACCATCAAGCCTCGAAGACGATGAGTTTAGGGTGGTATCTAACGCGTGTTTAATAATTTAAGGTCTGGAGGCGCGCCGTCCCTCACCGGCCTGCCTCTGAATAATACATGCAACAATAATATGACTCCGAGTACACCGTCTCAATTTATTCTGATACATTCCTTACTGGACCATTACTCGTAAAGAATTTCTGAATATTCCGAGTTACTTAAATAAAACTAATATCAAATATTGATATCATTGATACTTGGTAATCCTCTTAGTTCAACAATCAACTCTCATTTGTGGCAGTGGAATATCCTCTCTGAATAAAGGCTTTTGTAAGAGACATGGGAACGTACACCTGTCGCACCCCGCATTTTAGAATAGCGTCTGGCTAGAGAATTAAATATATTATTATTCATTCGAAATGTATCACAGAAGAAATACAACTTCCAGAAGGTATATTTCACACAAATGTTGTAGTAGTTACGACTTCTGAGGTATCCCGTTGTTCCAAAAAAATGGTAGATATTATTAGAAGTGGCATGCTGTACGCAAGCTTTATTTGCATAGTAAGCGAGTTTAGTTGCTCTTTAAATGTAAGGAACTAATGTGTAGGTAGAGAGTTAGCCAAGCGGAACTGGTTATGTTCTCCCCAGTAATGTTTCACTAAGTAAGATTATCATTATCCGTTTTGAGGTTTTAAGAGGTTTGCTATCTCGGTTTTAACCGCGCGTGAAGAAATGTTTAATGCTTTTGCAATTATCTGTTTGTAGCTTCGTTTTTTTTGTGGGCAACCCTTTTTTTTGTCTATTCATTATCTACGGTTTGTATAAAACACGGGTATTGCACGAGGGTGCAGCAGAATGCATTTAATTCGTTAATAAATCAGGGTGCAGGGTGGTACGGGTTCATTAGGCTGATCGCCGCGGGCCTTCCGGGGTGACCGGCGTCCGGCCCGGCTCTGGCCGCTCCGTGCACGTCCTTCTGCTGCTTGATGCATTTAATTTTGCGAGGGCATTCGATGATGGATGCGTCACTAATTCCATTTGTCCATCAGCGGGCTGTCGTTTACAAACCATCGGTGCACGAAATATCAATTTGCGTTTGTTTCATAAACTCGTGTGTTTACTCTCCATTTACGTAGATTTAACGAGCACTTACTCCGAAACGTTCGAGGTATCAGCAATTACATCCAAATGGGAATCTTAGTTAAAATAAGTAATTAATTGGCTCTCATAACTTGGGCTTATCGCTGGCATAAATTAAGGTAGATTCGCGAGGCGCCTCGTCGTCCACGCACGTAGTGAAACTTTTAATTGCATTGAGCTCTATCACTGTCGTCAACTGGGAGTTATGAACACCCACAGAGATTGTACTCTTCTCTCCGAGCCATGCTACTTACTCCCAGTAAATTTTAATCATGTAAGGTAACCATTAAGCGCATTATGGAAGAAGAAAACCGTAACATTATTTATAACTGAGTATAAATATTGTTCCACCATTAATAATACTTCTGATGTAATGAAAAGTTAATCCGTAATAACGTTGAAATTAAAATTCTCGGAAAATATTTATAATTTGGAGTTGGAGTCAAGCACGGAATGAATAATGGATTAATTAGAATTTTTAAATTAAAATTGTCACCGTGTATCCGCTGTGCGGCTGTGCGGGCAGCGCAAACATAATACAATAGAGGCCAGGGCCGGACGAGAGGACTCATTAATTTAGATGATTGTACAATTATCTAAATATAAGCGGAGCGAGACGCCCACGCGGGCGAAGGGGGGAGGGGTACTCCAACCCGAAAACGAGGGGGGAGCGGGCACTCGTTTTTAATTAAACCGGCGATGAAATGAAGTGGTCCGTATAATATTGCTTAGACATGTTTTAAATTAATTTTAACCCGTCTTATTACGAATGATTTGATGAAATAATTTCGCGCTCCCGGCTCTAGCCGACACATTTTCGTAAACCATAATTTGGCTCGTGTGATTCCCTTTAAACGAGCTTTGTGGAATGATGATCCTCATCAAATGAAATAATAATCGTAAGTAGGTAGGAGCCTATGCTTTATTTAGTTTGCGGTTAGCGTTCATTACCAGGGTCAGTTGCCCAGTGTCCTGCGCGGTGCTTATAGGCCTAATTCTTCTTTGCCAATGACGGATTTGCCGTAGCAAGAGTTGGCGCTCACTCCGCAAGGGTTGCCTCTCACTCCTTCTCTATTTGCTTTTCGTTAAGCTTTAATTAAAAGTAGGTTTATTTTAAAGAAAATTGATGTTCAAAGTAAATAAATCCTTGATGGTTTAATTATCTCTTAGTAATTGAGTTTCACCTGACGGTAAAATAATTAGTGTTGTGCTCACGAGTTGCTTATTAATTAATGATTTTGGAGATACTGCTGTACGGGGTAATCTATTATCATCTTCTCTTCGTTATGACTTTTTTGATTGTTTGCGATAGATACCAGTTTAATTTCGTACACTTTAAATCAGCCGTGGTTTTAATAAACCGTCTCTCCTCTAATAATGGCAGATTAATGGGCACAGAAATAGAACAAAAAAATTAACATATATATATTTAAAACTTTATAAAATTAGCCTTGAAACTAATTAGGTACGATACAAGATACAATATACTTTACCAAACAGTGGATAACCAGATATTTATAAACACTCAAAGATAATACGGAAATCGTTGGAGATTTCCGTAAACTTGGTAAACATCTGTCCACAAAATTTCCATATAATCTAAAGCGCGTAGGTATATCCACGATTCTAGTAATAAAAGCATCCGTCAGTCTGTCACTCTTTTCTCAAACAAATCTGTGAAATAGCACGTGGTCGATGTTTGGAACCGCGAGTCGTCGCCGTCGCCGGCCGCAACCGAAACAAGAACGAAGTAACCGCCACCAACATAAACAATTTATTAATGCACTACAACCACAACACATCACATCACATTTAATATTGTAATGACTTCGACCTGTCAAAGTTTATTAGTTGATGCAGTCTGTTTACAAACATGCTGCATTGCAGTTCGACGCTAAGAGCGTTCGATCGTTACATGCACTCCACCTAAACTTCTTCTCGATAGTTACCTAAAGGCTTTGTCCTCCAAGGGCTGTGGGCCGCGCGTCCAGGCTTGCTGCCTCGAAGGGACCACCGGTCTGCGGACCGGCACGATGCACCAAACAAAAAACTTAACAATAACAAAAAACACAATAAACGTATGAACTCAGAAACTACACCGTCGAGCGCAATCTCTTAACCTTTAAGTTCGACAGGATAAAAGACCGGTCACACAAAAACTTCCTTGTAAAACTTTAAAACAAAACTGTATAGAGAACTTCGAAAAAAGTAGTAACGTTCGTGGGGATCGACGACACTTCCCCGCACGGCGTTTCGGTCGCGACTGAGCCACGCGGTCGGGTGCGGGGTGGCGCGGTGCGCGGGGACGAGGCGCCGGCCCCTCACCTCCGCGGTATTATTTGATTAATTCGCCTCCCCCTTCTATACTCGGTGAGTCGTTACGACGACGGCGACGTTAAGTTTTTAAATTTCAGTGAGAGGACCGCAACCTTCACCTACTCCTTAATACTTTAATTGAATTAATTAAGATCGACGGGCGCCAACAAAGATTAGACGTTAATAAGCAAACGCTGAAGGACGGGTCCCGTTCATGGTTAATTACAGCGGCCGCGGCTGCGGTTCGCCCGACTCCGTCGCTCGCAGGAAAAAATCCCAACTTGAAATAATGAGTATTACCTACCGAGAAATGTAAGACCCGCTAATTGGTGCATTTGCATACAGAAGTAAAATAAAGGCCGAGTGAGTTATATGACGATGTCAGACGCTTGACTGACAGCTGTACATGGGACTTTGCTACAGATTGACTCATTTGTGTGTCCGTCGCTCGTCAACGATACTTTATACATTTTGGTGAATATTAATCAGCGGCGACGTTTATTGAGATACGCGTACATGCTCCTGTCAGTACTTACTCTGGATCGGTTGGATAATAACATGACTTCATCAACTTCATTAACGCTCGTTAACAGGCAAGGAGATGAATCACCTCTCCTACCAAAAATACCTAGTGAATATTGTGATGTAGGTAGGTATAACATAGTAAAGCTTACGACCTAAACCTCGGCATACATAGTTCTAGGTATACTTAAGTAGGTTACAACACTTAAATACAACCAAGAGGGCGCCGAAAATAAATATGGACGAACACACTTTATATTACTGCTATACTTAACCTTAAAATCGCCAAACCAAATATATAAAATGCAATCAGTCAGTCTGTAACGTGGACCGCAGCATCACATCCCATTCAACTGTCACTAAATCGCTGTTAAATAACTATTTACTGATTGAAAGAAGGCGATTAGAGTGATTAGGCGATTAAATCCTTTAAGATCATTGTGGCGTTCCCACGGGTCAGAGTGACTGAGGTATGGACGAATTCCAAAAGTCCAAATATTTTGCTATGGATGGTTGAAATTGTGAAACAATTAGTTGTACTTTTAACATAAGATAACATCACGCCTATATTACCCAGGAGGGTATGGCAGAGATGTACAACACCTACACTTCACCTGTTATGTTTAGGTCCCATAGTATAGGGGGTAGGCCTATTGCCATCCACCGGGCACAATTGATCTGACGACCGGATGGCGGAGTGGGTAGTGTACCTGCCTGCGACGCCGAGGTCGTGGGTTCGATTCCCACTTAACACAAATCTTTGTGTGCATGAACATGGGAGTGTCTTAGTCAGGGTGTTTCTATGTATAATAAGTATGTATTTACAAAAGAAAAGTATATATGTATTAGTATCAGTTATTCTAGTACCCATAGTACAAGTTCTGCTTAGTTTGGGACTAGATGGCGTTGTGTGTGAGTTGTGAAATACAAAAAAAAAACCGACTCCAAGCTGCTATTGTGAATTTGCCATTTGTTGAATTTTCGTGAAAAGCACAAACGCTATCCACTAGACAATCGAGAAAATAGCTTGTAGAAGTAGTAGTAGTAAGTCTTTACTATGACTTAAAAGGTTTTGCCCTGCATACCTAACTCGTTGGCCTACTGTACATTAATCAAAGAGCATTTCAAAAAACATAATTGACTTATTTATTCTCATTGACCAAAAACTTTTCAGCTGATCTCATTCCGGGACAATTCCATTTCGCATTGTCCCAGTACGAACCAATAAATAAATTATAATTAATTAATGACATAAGAACAACTATCGCAATTTAAATCAATTTGCGAAAGTGCACTATACACTAAATTGCAGTTAAATAACAAGGCGATTGGATTAGACTGTCTAACCCTTTAAGTTCAATCGTAGTTCCCACGGGTCAGACACGGAACCGAGTTCGGGAAATTAGTGATGCGATTCATTTACCGGTCAACCGATTAGAGGTGGACTTGCTATTGTTTTCATTATTAGTGGCAAAGATAAATAATACAATTTATAAATTGTACATCAATCAATAATAATTGTAATTTTCAATCTGTACAAACAGATTTCAACTCGCCTGTTCGAGGCCACACGTTCTCAGAATGCTGGTATTTATTTTGGCCAGAAGTTAAGCATTGCCATACAACGTTGCAATGCTGCCAGCATTTTGGGAATGTTACCCACTGGTAGCGGTCTTTTAGACTAGGTTTGTACATAGATTTAGAATGAGTCATTTATTTTTAGGTTAGTAGGCATTTTGATTTATTTTTATTTTTGTGAATAAATAAACAGTATAGTTATCTCCTCAATTCATGTATATATGAAAAATTATAAATATTTCATAATATATTTACAGAAAAATATACATAATGAGTCTTCAATTAAACTAGTCTAATTAAGTTATTAGACTAGTTTAAACTTAATAAGTCAATAATTAATTTGAAGATTTACCGTTGACTTTCTTGACTGTACAAGGTTACTCATCATCACACCTGGGTGCCTTTTGGGTTCTGCGGAGACTATTCTGGATAGACCACCTTAATATCACAATTTATTTATTTATTTATTTAATTAATTATGGATCTCCAACAAGAGCTATACATATTATAGACATAATATATAACAAAGACAATGAAACATTTTAGTGTATTCTCTCTCAATTAAAGGAGACCACAGCTCACAAACATTAGATAAAAAGTTTAAGAATAAAATTAAAATAAAAAATTACATAATATTATGAGATCAAAACATAGAATTACAATTTAGAAAAAAAATATTATTATTTTTTAACAGGACGTTTTTTTACTATCTACCTATCACTATCATAATTATTGCATTGTTATCGGACTACTATAAGTACGCCAATTTTGAGCGGCATCGTATAACTACAAGTGGTCAAGACCAGGTTTACAAGATTTAAAAAAATCGCGTACAAAATCAATCTCGTAGAAGAAACAAGTTAAATAAAACCTATAAAAAAATACACTTGGTAAATTTGAGGAGACGTAAAATAAATCGTACTATTATAATTAGTTTGATTAATGTATTGTTTTCATTACATTTATTTTTTTATTTCATTTCATTACATTAAAATTTTACAAAAGTGCAATTAACCAGATAATAATTAATAATTAAGAAATTAAAGGAAAAGCCTTCGATCAAAGGTCGACTATTGAACCCTTAAGTTCTTTGTTGCGCTCTCACGGGTCAGACTGCAAAACTAAGGTAATAATAAATTAGTGATGTTGATCGGACATAATAATATGGTTGAACCGATTAAATTATTGTTTGAAATGTTCTGAATGTGGTTCAAGTTACAGCCTTTGGGAAATTACGAGCTATAAGCAGTTTTAATGCAATTAAGTTGAATCATGATAATTTTTGACATAACATAACATCATGCCTATATTAGCGAGAAGGGTATGGCAGATGCACAACACCCACACTTCACCTGTTATGTTTAGGTCCCATTGGATAGGGATGATGAGCCTATCGCCATTCTTGGAGCAAAATTCCAAATCCGCGCGGCTATTCTAACACTTTGTCCGGGGAATCGAAACCGAGTCCTCGCGATGCGAGGCGCATACGCTAACCACTAGAGCATCGAGGCATTTGAGAATTTTGACATATCTTATAAATCTAAAATATGTTTTTACATACGTATCGTATATAATAGCTTTAGTTGAGTTCTTACTGAAATAATTACTGTTAGTTACTTCTCTTCTCTCTCTTTATATTCTTCATCTATGAATCTTTTGAATCATAGATGCGAATTATTGATAGATAATATTACCCTAATGTTCAAAATTATGTGAGTAGCACAATTTTAACAACAACAAAAATCAACACAGGACATCCCTACAGGAAACTCATTACACCGTCTTTGTCGGGTTACAAGAAAGAGGTCGGTCTCGATTTGTGGTTAATTCAATAATTTCATGGACCGAGCATTATCGGGCTAATTTGGTTTAGCCCGATCGATCAACGCGGGCGCAGGTGGGCGCCCAACACTACACCACCGCATCGACCTGTATTATGATACCGCTGAGAATTCGATACTCACCTTTTTCACGAAACTTAATTAAAATTTAGTGAGTAACAAATTATAAAAAAAAACGATTCCAATTTTCAAATAAAATTTGCGTTGCTAACTTGGCGAGCTTGTCTTAATTTTACTGTCAAAAGTTTTTATCCGTACAATGTCTTTGTGTTTTAGAATGATTAACTAATAACTTTTAAGCTTAATTAAACAATACATTATATTAATATAGTGTGAATAAAATTAATACAGTTTTAATAAAGGTTTATTTTACTAAATTATACGTATCAAATGGAAGCGTTTTCATAACATTTCCATAACAAACATTAGTCCAAATATTTCATATAAATTATTCAAACGTTCTGTAGAAACACTTAAGATCTGATAAAACATTTACCATAGACTCATAAATAAAAATGTTGAGCCAAGCACCATAGATTTCGTGGTACGCGGGAAGAAATCTTTTACAAATGCTCCGGAGTGCTCGGCTTTCAAATTAATCTTTGTTTAAAGTTAATGGACCTTATTAATCATGAGCATTATGTCTAGATGAATATAATGTGGTAATCGGTGACTCACTTCAATGTTATCGGACCTTTACACTAAAACAAATGCACCGTTACAAAACCTCCTTGCTCTATTCGAGTTAGAATCTTGACACGATACAATTTAAACTTTATCTCGAAGTTATAAAGTTTAGAATGAGTTTGTTCATGCTAGGGGCAGGTGAATGTTACCAATATTATACTTCTTAATTAATAGAGGTGAGAACACAGATCTTCAGAATAATATAATGGGTATTATAACTTGTTTGATAGTAACAGCTTTAATAGCTATTTAATTTTATGGTGCATGTTGTTCTATTAGGCAGGTTGAATGTAATATTATTATGCTATCGTAAATGTAACAGCTTAATGGGAATAGACAGATGTTCTCAATTAGATTGTTCGTGTAAACATATTTTTGGAAATGCAATGTTTTTTTTTTAAACGTGGAACGTCCGCGTCGGCTTCCGGTCTAGGCTGGTATGTCTGATTGCCAGTATTCAGAATGAGGTGGCAATCTGTCTGGCTCTGTCTGCCATACAAGCTAAATATTTTTATAAAAATATTTCTCAGAAAAATCCATTTGAAAAGAGCGTCGACCTTTACAACGTACCTTTTAATTGCTTATGAAAATTTGAATTTTCTATGAGTAACTATGTTTTTGTGGTTTACTGATTAACAGTTTTAATAGGTTACTAAGTAACTAGATTTGAATTTACGATAAGCACAAGTTTTTAATGAGTTTGTGTGTTACTGGTTTTTTGGTCTGCGATGAAGTCTATGGTAACTCAACTAATAATATTGCCGCTGGACATGGGCTCGAGTGACGACATTATTTTAGTCTCGGTTTATTCCTGGTCATGGAGCAATATCATCAAGAGACAAGTGCATTCAAATTATACTCCCTGGGCAATAAATCTTCGACTTGGCTAAGGACATGATCGGTATTTTGAACCTTGGCATATCACAGAGTAGTAGGGCTTAAAAGGATTTTATATTAAAAAAAAATTACAGCGAATTTCTTCGACATGGTTTACACCTGAACAAAAGGTAGTTAGCTGACCATACACAAACACATCTTATTGCCAGATTAGTTTAACATATTCACATCTAAAACTTGTAACAACGAGACAAGAGCACAATTAAGGCGGTGGCACACTGCACCGTTGCAACGGAGGGCTGCCACAATGCGCCAAATGACGGCCGGTACGCAAATGAAGAATATTGTCGGCCGGAGTGAATGCTCCTTAATGACGCAGGCAACAGCGCCCCCGTGTGGCGGCCGTCACCCACACGACATTTGCGCGATTGTCGCCTGTTAATTATTGGATCATTGTCAAACAGCAGCCACAATACTCGAATGCGCGCAATGGAGTGCTTTTTGCGAACAATTAGTTGCATTAAGATTGTTGAGGTGCTTTTTGCGCGGGTTAATGAGTGAGACAGAACTGTATCAGTTACCTGTTAGTGTAATTTATGGGACTTTAACAGGTTGATACAGTTTTTGTAGATATTGTTGTTTTTGTGTTAGTGTTGTGGGTAATTGCTGTTAATGTAGTTATGTCATGTGTGTGAAAAAGACCTGTATTTGGTGCCTTTAAAACGACTCTATTCGAAGATCATACAATACAGAGAGCCAGAAGCCCAGTGATATATATTAGCACATGCCGAGCCCTTTTCCCAATGAAGTAGTGGTCGGCTTCGGTTAAATATCAATATTTTACATAGATCGACTGCTTTCAGACTGCCACAAAAGTGATATAAATACATATTATCTATTATTTAATTGAGATATTTAATTTGATCAACTAGACAAAGCTAGCGGAAGCACGGGATAAAAGGGATGACACAATTATAAAGCACTTTAAAGGACGGACGCGTTGATTTCTTAACATAAAATAATATTTTTACTTAAAAATCGTTATGTAAAAAATATAGAAAAAATTTATAAATAATAATAAACGAAAAATACTAGTACTATTGTGAAAAAAAGCGTGGGTCGCTCGATAGACGAAAAATATGGCACAGAGCGCCCCACGCTTTTTTTCACAATAGTACTAGTATTTTTCGTTTATTATTATTTTCAGGTTATAATAAGAATTATTTTTCACTTTTTAGTTTGATGTGCTTTAAAAGCGTGTTTTTTTAGTTTTTTTAAACTATATTTATTTTTCACTTTTTA
Organism: Hypena proboscidalis; assembly: GCA_905147285.1. Lineage (NCBI taxonomy): Eukaryota > Metazoa > Arthropoda > Insecta > Lepidoptera > Erebidae > Hypena > Hypena proboscidalis. Next base: position 16,914,364 of record LR990130.1, on the reverse strand, counting down.
GTTTGATGTTATTTAAAAGCGTGTTTTTTAGTTTTTTATTAATCCTGGCGATCCTAATCAGGATAATGAGATAAATTTATGAAATTATTATATTGTCGCTGATTCTTTACAAGTGTAGAAAGTTTGAATTAAATCTGTCCGTTTAAAGTGGGTCAAAATCGAGTCCAAAGGAGTCGGTTACATACAAACAAACAAACAAACAAACAAACATACAGGTGAAGCTAATATAAGCGTGTTAAAAATGCACCTGTCACTTTGCCCCGTATTCACAAGTGCGTCAGTTCACATGCGCGTGCGCACGTTCAGTCACTTCATTCGCAGCAACAGTTACACAAACGTGGTCGAGTGTGTGCAGACGTTAAACATGTCATGTCAACACGCATGTACCGCATGTACGGGCATAATCTGTGCGTGCACATAAATCAACAGATCTCATCGGGTGAAGACCGACCGTTATGTTGAACGGATTTTTTGTAATGGAGTAATGGAGGAAGCCGGGTACAAGAAACTAAAATAATTAGGGATTTACGATAGCATTAGGTATGTGTAACACACATGCGTAACTAGTATAGTGTATATTCACTGTCACACTGAACTGTATGCCCTGTTCAAGTCAAGCTTTGTCGAGGGTACAAAATGATTTGATCAACAGTTATTTTCCTAGAACCAGTTACTAAATATGATTCACACACAGCTTGTGCCATATAAGCACTACGTTAATTAGCTTATTGGATGGCAGATTGGTATCTTACCTCCGCCTTCTTATTATCCTTCCTTGGATTTTAGGCGCAAATCGAAGCAATACACGAAATACTATACAGACTTTGCAAAATAGGCATAGCAGAAGAAGAAGAAGAATTCGACTGCAAGAAAAACAAACAGGAGATATAAAATAAACAAATATATAGTAATAACAAACATAAATATAACATAACATCACGCCTATATTACCCAGAATTGTGTGGCAGAGGTGTACAACACCTACACTTCACCTGTTAGGTTTAGGTCGCATGGGATCGGGGGTAAGCCTATCGAGAACCACCACGCACAATTCCAACTCCGTACTGCTACTATAAATTGCCTGACGGAAAGTTCACAATTCATACTTTGCTTGACCCGGGAATCACACCCAGCGGTAAGAGGCGTATACGCTAACCACTAGATCATTGAGTAATAAATAAACTACAAACTTACTACTTTAATGGTGGTAGAGCTCTTGTGAATGAGCTCGAGGGCGGCAGCACCACCGTCTCACCTTTTACCTGCCGCCAAATAGTAGTGCTTGCACTACTGTGTTCCGGTTTGGAGGTGAGATCAGGCCCTGAAATTACTGGCACATGAGGCATAACACCGTAGTCCTCAGCTGCAGCGACGCATCTATAATCTGCTTTTGTGGATTGTTGATGTCCATGGGCTTTACTCCACTTACCATCAGGTGGACTACACGTTCGTTCGCTGTGGGCGTAGTATTAAAAAAAAAAACACTAATCTTTAAATTAAAATATCAACACATGAGAAAAAAGAACACTTTTTTTTGACCAGATCCTAGGTAAATCCAGATCCTACTCGCGGGACCTTTTTTACTATGTATTAGAGCCCTACCTGTTAAGACTACCCTAATAGCATAAACTTAGAGCTTGGGACAGAAAATACGGAAAACGTGTAAAATATAATGTATGTCCAAATTACAACAATCATCATCCAGATGCAAATGCAACGCCAATATGTAAATGTTAGTACTAATTAACCCCTTCTTAGGTGGTCATTCCACTGGTACAACTTCATTGGTCTCCTGGGGCTCTTTAAGAGTTTACGAAGGGTACCGTGGTAGCAACCAACCCAAAGCTTCTTTATGTGCTGCTATAGGATTATGGTGCATGATACGACGCGTCTTTCGTCATCCTTACTAATATTATAAAGGCGAAAGTTTGTATGTATGGATGTATGGATGGATGTTTGTTACTCTTTCACGCCAAAACTACCGGGTCGATTTCGATGAAATTTTGCACACATGTAGCTTATAGTCTGGATTAACATATAGGCTACTTTTAATTGACATACCACGCGGGCGGAGCCGCGGGCGGAAGCTTGTAATTTCATAAAAGTACTTTTATCTGCATGGTTCAAACTTCAAACTTCCAACTTCATTTATTCATTGCATACATGGGTGAGGTACATTGTTGGTATAACATTATTATCATAATAGAACTCCACATTTTGCATTTAAGCATGCAACATTAACACATAATATAAACTTAATTGTCATCATAGTTATTAAACACTTTGAACTGATTGAAAAAAAATATATACTAGAAAAATACAATTTAACAATTCAAACCAAGATTTTTAAGTGATAAATAAAAAAAATAAAAAAAAACAGATCACATGCAGACATACAGGCTGTCAAGTAAGAGTTGAAATTAATAGGGGCGCTAGAGTGCTGTTCTACTGTTCGTATGGCAACCCATAGAGTTCACTTCCCAGGACTTGATACTTAGCTGTATATAAAATTTAAAAAAAAAAAAAAAAAAAATCCTTTATTACCCATTATATCGACAGCTGTAGCTAAGCGTTAAACGTCGGTTTAACGCGATGAAATCGGCACTAAGTAATAATAAAAATAATGTAATTAATTTGTACAGCCAGCAGTCATAAATTAGTTTCCGTTTCCAGACTATTTTGCCAAGCTGATTTGTGGTTTTACTGTCCTCTGTTTTTATCAATTACCAGAAAATAAAAGAAAAATATATTTGTAAAATAATTAATTTTAACTATTTGAATAAATCTTTTCTTTCTATACATATTATTAAACTGCCTCGTTGGTCTAGTGGTTAGCGTTAAAAAAATTGAACTTTTTTCTAATAGCACACAAATCAAAGTTATCTAACACTTTCTTCGGACGACCTTTTCGATTTTTCCTGGTGTAAGAAATACGCCTCTACTTTGTGCTCCTCCTCGTGCAATTCTTCTAATAGTACTTACTGATTTACCTGAATTAAGTAAAAATCATAGATATAGCAGAAAAGATAAAGCAGTCCGAGCCATTTCGGAGTGAGGGGAGGGTTGAACCCCCTAAACACCTCCCCTGGCTACGCCCATGCGTGATATTATTTAATGTTATTTACTTAAACTATACTCAAGTATCAACATTAGCCTAGTCGCGCTATACCGCAACACTGAGTACAACAAACGTCAACTAAACCAATGTGCTAGTTTTAATTATTGAATAATCCGCTTACTTCAGCAACAAATTCAAAACAGCTTTGGTTTTATCCATTACCTATACTTGATTTGACTAAAAACAACATTTTAAACTCTCACATACCGGTCATATCAGCGGTTCTTTGATAAACATTGCCGATATCCGAAAGAATTTTTTTTGCCTCATATTCCATTAAACATCTTTTATATACATTGTAAATTATTTCTTTTCCGGACCTTCGGATAGTTTTATTCATTGTTTATTACTTTTTTCCTGTTTTAATTGCCGTTTTATACTCTTATAAATAAAATTTACCAACGCGTAAACTCTGTTTACATTATTTATTGACATCTGTCATTATTTTGACAATGTTGCTAACAGACAAAAAAAATAGTTCCAAATCTACTCTTTCTTGACAGCCTAATAATAATTATATTTTAATATTAAAGTTATTGAAATGTCAAAATACTTATGTTAATTAATTTTATTACAATTTGTCGTTGTTTGTGTTAAGTAGAATACTTGCCCAGGTTTTGCTTGTTAGCTGTTTCTTAAACGTACAAATTACACTTATAACATGAGTAAATTATAAATAGGTATGAGGCACTTGTCACACATACCATTTTTTTTTACGATGCCCTACTAGGAATAACTCCTGTGTCGCGGGGGTGTTCACATACATACATTTTCACACGCACAAAGCATACCCTGAGTCAGAACAAATCTTTGCGGATCACACAAAGATTTGTCCCGATTGGGGACCGAACCCACAACACCAGCGCAGTTGACATCGGTGAGGCGACAGTTTTAACCATTCCGCCAACGTGCACTCATTCTTATAAAATATATTACTTAGAACTATTATTTCACTATTTTTTTCGGTCATAGCCCGAAATTAAAACCGAATGTTTTTTTCTGTCTGAAATGTAATGGAGATCGATGAGAATGCCTTAATTCAATAATTGTTTGAGCAATAAAAGAGCTAAACTGTTACAATGATAAACTAACGAATAAACCATGCTAATTTCTGACAGCAAAAAGTTTTTGCTAATCGCGCTCAAGTGGGCTCCATGCCAAATTCTTGGCAGCACGCGTTACTCACAGTTATTCTATTTTATGTGTGTTAATATGGTATCCATATCGCAATTCATACAGTTTTCTTCATATTTTTACAATAAATATATAACTATATTAATGTTATATTTTGTAAATATTTGATAAATATAAAAGATTTTAAGCAAGGTATCATGAAGACGGTTTTTTTTAGGGTTCCGTAGCCGAATGGCAAAAAACGGAACCCTTATGGATTCGTCATGTCTGTCCGTCCGTATGTCACAGTCACTTTTTTCCGTCACTTTAAGAGCTGTGGGACCTCCTCCTTTTTTAGAAGTCGGTTAAAAATAATTATGTAAAATAATCATTATAAAGAAAGATGTTATGAATAACAAATTCGGAATTGCGATTTTATGGAGAAAAATATATGAAAAATAAAGCGCATTCGTTAATATGCCTTGTAATACGCAACAAACTGATGCTCAAACAAAGTACAATACTTGTCCTCATGTATTTATGTAGCTTAACCCCTTTTAAAGCTAAAGAAAGTTAGTAAAACACAAGCAGGTGCTGAGATTTACGGTGTGCGTTTGACCCGGACCTCTGCTCAGCAAATTGCCTTTACAGACTTCTTTTGAAGGGGCAATTTACTCGCTGGTGTTGACGGGGTCAGCATATACGCCAACCTTGACCGGGGACCGTCCAATGAAAAACTACGGCCTCTTAATTACCACAGAAGACATTAGGAACAACAATCATTTTTGGTTTCCGTTCCATAATTAAAAGTCTGTTTCAACAAAAAAACACATAGAAATGTCGATTCCAAATCCAACGGAAGTTGTTAGCAATTATTTAGAAACTGACATTGTTCGATGTTTCGGCCGTGAACATCAGATAGCTAAATTACGAATTGAAAAACTAGGTTGTGATTGCACTGCGGGCTATCAATTTGATATTCGTATCACGTGTTAATTGGTGGAACAAAACAACAAAGATGATTCGGGTATTGGAAGACCAAAGCCTCGTCCTTGGCGTGATCGAACGAGCGCATTACGTTCGATTGTAGGGCCAGGTTGGGCCTAATTGCCAGCATTGTGTCGGCATGCAGATGTGAATGGGCTTTGATTTGGGCTTGGGGGCGCGGGGCCCGGGGCACGGGACAAATCGCTCGTTACGGCTGCAGGTAAACTTTCATTGAGCGTCGGAAGGCGTCGGACGTGAGAGGCGCCCGACAAAATGCCCTCGTTATTCGCCGCCGAATCACTGGTTCATTGTGCGCCGGGAAACGGTAGACGCGGTCGCCGAATCACGAAAAAGACTTTAATGAGGCGTGAGAACGTTCTAAATGAACGATTGTGCTGCGAGCTTTAATCAGCGATTGATATTAAAGTGACTTCATTAACGAGTATTACGGGTGTCACCAAGTTACAATGTTACCGATATCTTTGTCATATTTCGGTATGACTTTTCAGTTTTGGGAACTTTTGGCAGTTCATCGAACTACCTGTTGCTGTGGAGGGTGAGAGAAAAACTGAGTGTTGGGTGAGAGTGCTCCCCCCACACACCGCACTCCCCCCTCCACACTCCTCTGTCCGAACTCGACACCACGCCAATTAAAAGCTGACTCCTGGCGTTTTGTCATGTACGTACGCCACGTGTTAGATTTACCTGTGCGTTCAATTTTAACTGAATCACTGTTCGAGAAGTATTTTAATTGACATAGATTGATTAGATGGTTCGTTAACAAACGACATTGGGGTCGGTCGGTTTCAAAATTAACAAACGCAGTTGAATATTGGTAGGTATTTTTCGTATAACGACTGAACATCAGACAGAACTCTCAAGTATCAGTGCCTTTACGTAGGTGAGTCGAGTTCATTAATAAGTTGCTATTTCTATAATAATGTTCAAAACTGCCAAAATTTTAATGAACTCTACTGTACCAGTGAAATTTTTATATCCTAGCAAAGGTATCAGACTTTTTGGCGTACAACCAGCCGTAATACTGGTTATACTCTCATAGTCTCATAGATGTCAACTTGGTGCGATAGCTTACGTGGATTGAGCCATGATGAACGGTCACCCACCAAAAAACCGACAGCGGAAACCGTTGCTTAACCTGCTAAAGTTATTTATTGGTACTAAGTTATGACAAGATAAAGTTCGGTTAATGAGCGCAATGTTGGTACAATTACACCGTGTACTGAGCAAATATGTATGGCCAGCTACCCCCGACAGGTGCCGAGGGTGCCCGGGGCGCAACGGTGTAACAGCCTGCCATGCACATGTGCCTCTATTTGTATGGAAATTAAAATTTAATTAACAGTAATATATATCTTTCCATAATTTAATAAGTCAATAAATTAAAATACATAGTTATAAATACTTGTGTTAAAGCCGAAGTATGAGGATTTAGTCAAAAGTATGTCAGTCCTTTTGTTACATTTTATAGATCTTATGATGAGCATATCAACCTAAACTAAAGCCTAAGAAACAAGATAAATTTATGTTATTACAAATCACGTATAATAAAAACTGTTAAAAATGCCCTAAACAATCTCAATTGCAATAGAAATTAAACTTTATGGCCTGTGAATTGGGTTTATAATTGTAAATCATGAAAATTATCTCGTTTCGTTGTCTGAAGTATATACATGTCCAGTATAAGATGGTCTCTCGTTATAAAGGCTTCTCGTGTAATGCGAGTCCAGCTTATACTGGAAATGAATAGGTTGAGCTGAAGCAGTGTGTGCATAACTGTATAGTAACTACATCTCGAGTAAATTTTTAAAAAAACATGCACATTCACAAACATAGAATAAATGATTCTTTTCTTTTCTTTTTCTTTTTTTCCGAACAAATTCAACATTGAGATCATTCAAATTGATCGGGGCGCTTAATATACTTTTTTTTTAAATATCCGTTGGCAATTAACACTGACCACGTCTAGAATCAGTCGTTTCAATAAATGTCGCTTTGTCAAATCCACTCTGTATTACAATTTGGTGTGCAGGTTTGACTGTTCTGCCTGGCCCCCCGAGCTTTTAAACAAAAGCTCTGCCGGTCTGCCGTCTTGATTGATCCTCATTGCAGAATTTGCGGAATTGAAATTGATGAGGTTTAAATAGAATCAGTTTGAGCGCTAGGGAGGGGTTAATGGGTAGGGGATAGGATATAATGTGTTTTTTTATCGATATGTGAGATTTTTTATTTTTGTACAATCGCTTATTTAATCGTCGACATGATAACGATATTTAGGGTCAATTTCAGAGGTAACACATAGATCTTACCTATCCACCCCATAAAAAATCCTGACTGAATATAAAAATGATACAAGTTACACTTTTTTTTTTTCTTTTTTTTTTTATAGTACGCTCACAGCGAACGATCGTGTAGTCCACCTGATGGTAAGTGGAGTACAGCCCATGGACATCAACAATCCACAAAAGCAGATTATAAATGCGTCGCTGTAGCTGAGGACTACGGTGTTATGCCTCATGTGCCAGTAATTTCATGGCCTGATCTCACCACCAAACCGGAACACAGTAATGGAAGCACTACTATTTGGCGGATTGTTAAAGGTGAGACGATGGTGCTGCCGCCCTCGAGCTCATTGACAAGAGCTCTACCACCAGTAATAGTGTGTTATATGCTTCTGCTTCAAATTTTAAATCTTATACGTCCCTCGTTGCTAAGAACAGTCAGAATGTATGTATTTCAAATTAAGTAGATACCTAAGTATGTATCGCTTTCCTTTCACTTTACGACGCCCGCGGCTTTACAAAGTTACTTGGTTACGTAATTTAAGGATCTGTCCACAATGATTTACTATGGACCATATTTCTCGTGATTCGTATTACGTCGATGCAAAAGCGATCACAAATGGCTTGGTTTAACATTTTTGTACATAAAATAGTATAAAAATAGGTAGTAGATACAGATGATCTTGGGTTCGAGACCAAAAATTGCCGATATTCTTAGTAAAGATAATTGCATTAAAAAGATAGTAGAGAGAAAAAAAGAACAAAGATCTCGACAATCATGCAGTTAAAAAGTTAATTATACCAAAAGGAAACAAATAGGTAGTTATTTACTCACAGTTCGACTTATCAAAATCAAATATCTTCATCTACGTGTTATTTAAAACAATGACTACGCGTGTATTACTTTAACTCGGTACATTATTTATTTAGTAAATAAAGATGTTTGGATCTTTAAGTTCAGTCTATGATTATCTCTATAAACTTATCTTATACCGAAGGACAGATATATTTGAGATGATTATTTCAAACAAACTTTGTATTATTAAGTCTTGATTGGTGCATTGAAGTAAACCCACCTTTCTCACTAACAAAGCATCGGGTGCAACGGGTTTGATGCCCGCGTTAACAATTTGTGGGATCCATCTTCTCGAGTGTGGGTGTCCTTTGTAATATCAATGTTTGTTAAACCCCCGCTATAAAGGGATGGTACCCTAGAGCGAGAAATAAAAAAATCCCGGTCACTATTATATTCATCGTGATTCTAGGAAACGCAAAGAATTAAAATGAACGCTCATATTGAATTTGAAAGCTCATATGTTACAGCAACCAAGTAAAAGAGGCCGAAATTAAAAATGTCAGTTGAATAATACGTCTACGTCACAATATATTAACATTCTCGAGTGGTCCCAACCGTAAACCAGAGTCAAGTATCTGTAACTCCTACGCTAAAACAACAATGGGTCGAACATGATACTTTATTTAAAAAACACAATAACAAAAGAGTCTTTATTCAAACTAAAAAAAAGTTTATGAAATTAAACGCTCCGTGCTCTAATTAAGGCAGTACGGGTGCTAGTGCACGAAGAGACATCGCACGTGATTTCAATATTTCATCCCAAAGGCAGCATTCTCGCTGCGGTCTCGGCCTCACGCGTTCCACTCCTACAATTACGCGCTTGTGTCATATTTACAGCCCAGGTAATTGCCATTCAATTACGAGGCCAGCCCGCTGTGCATCAGAAGGCGAGGTCCGACCCCTCGGCGATATAGCCGTCTCACTCGCTTGCGGCGTGCAGCCGACCAGCCATCAATCATCGAACACCCCCCGCTGGGTGCCCGTAGGGATGGGAAACGTCACAAAGCGAGTGTCTCAGTCCAACAATGCTCGATAAGTGGGCAAACGCCACGCTAAATTGAATCTGAACCGATTCACTTACGAATGCTTGGCGGTATTAATTTTTGGATTATCCGCTTGTCGTTTAATTTGCGTAAAATATTGTTTTTATTTTTACCCTTCCAAATTCTTCATGTTTTAGAATTTGATGAAGGGTTTTGGATTCGTTGAAGTATTTTAAGTATTCTGTGGCGATGTTTTTGTCCCTGTTTAGGTTGACACTTATTAAATAAATATTTTATTATGTTTGTACATTAATTAGTATGCACCTATAACTAAGTAGAAATAATGAAGACCTTGACCAAAATAGCATTATTATTTACATTAATATATTCACATAAGCTTAAAAGGTTATCGATTTAAGTTAATTACCGTAAATACGGTAAAAGAGCAGATACAGCATAATGTTGAGCTTCAATTTACATAACAATGGCTAGTTTATTCGTTTTTCGATGAGAAAATATGGCTTCCTTAAGTATAATTAAAGAAACGACCAAGAGTTAACAAAATGCAAAATAGTTTACCGTTGGTTCATTATTTTGCGGCGTAGTAGCACGTAATGTATCAAGTAAAATTCACTTAAAATGTAAAATAATTATAATTTTTAATGACATAACTGGTCGCCGTGCTTCGTGCCTATGATGATCTGGAATATAACTACATGAATGTCAAATTTAATTAAAATCCATTCAAAATTGTTTAGTAACTGTATAATACGCACGTCCAATATATAACCGCCTTCTTTATTAAAGTCGGTTAAAGACTATTAGTTAAAATATCGAACACCCTCACAAACTTTCACATTCACAATTTTAATTGGATAAACTCATTTCATCTAAATTTAAAAAGAGCTACAAGTCTGTCTATACAAAAGCAGCACCGATTTAATTAACAGCTGTTGAGTCATTTATCGATACATTTCCCGTTGCGTACCATCCCTACGCTCGCACAGGTATGCAATCTCGCCTTTATACCATCACCCTATTGCACTTCGGTGCTCTAGCCAATCTTTCAAATTGAGTTCACTGCACAACTAGTAATGTGATTTAAAATCCATAAGTTGATTACTGTTGTCTATTATTAATGTACTAACTCGATTTGGTTGCAGTTTTAGTGATCATTTTGTTGTGTCTGCCTACCCTCTGCTCTCTTGTAGGGAGCAGAACTTTACATTATTTGTTATTTCTATTCACAATTAAGATTATGAAGATTGTTTGCTTAATTGGCATCATATGTTTTTATTTTCAGTTTCAAAATCGCTAAAGAGCTTTTTACAAACTGTTACATATGGGTACTTACATTATACTATGTACCAAAATAAAGGAGACAAAAACCGAGTTTCAAAATGTAATTTTCCACAAACAATTTTCAATCGAATTTTTTTCTCTCTGGTTTTTATACAGAGTATAGATAGTTAGCAAACTTATTGTAATCGATTTAGTCAATTGCGAAATGCTGGTGAAATCATAATCATCACAATAATATATTTCTTATTTTTTTGGGATTAATTAGATGACCTTATGTAATAGATGGTTTTGACCTATTAAATTTCTATTAATGTATAACCAACATAATAATGTTGAATGAATTGATAATATTTTATCAAGAAAATATAATAATATATTTGGAATCCGAATAGATTGACTGCAATTTTTATTTGCAGATATTTTTTTATATTTTTTCGAAAGCAATATTGAAGCAATCAGTATTCCGTAGGGATACATAGACTTTCATATCAAACAAACTATAGCGTTACTTTTTATGCAGTTATCAAGTTTTTTAAACATTCATTTTTTTGGAAGCTATAAAGTAACAGGCAGTAGTTATTACACCTGAAATATATAATGCATAACCAAAAGTGTTTAAACTGGCAGGATAAAGCTGAAGAGAGGGAAGAATGGAAGTCTTTGGGGGAGACCTTTGCCCAACAATAGAACAAAATAGGTTAAAAAAAAAAAAAAAAAACAAAAGTGTTTATATGTTGAAAACATTAAGCGCCAATTTCACGGATGTTAGAAAAACCTTATTGGTAGGATAAGCATGTAACACATGTAATATAATGTCGGTTGGTGGTAGAGCTCTTGTGAATGAGCTCGAGGGCGGCAGCACCACCGTCTCACCTTTAACCTGCCGCCAAATAGTAGTGCTTCCATTACTGTGTTCCGGTTTGGTGGTGAGATCAGGCCCTGAAATTACTGGCACATGAGGCATAACACCGTAGTCCTCAGCTGCAGCGACGCATCTATAATCTGCTTTTGTGGATTGTTGATGTCCATTGGCTGTACTCCACTTACCATCAGGTGGACTACACGTTCGTTTGCTGTGGGCGTAGTATTAAAAAAATAACCAAAAAAAAAGTAAATGAAAGTGAAAGATGTATTTTTTTTTTAAGTGTAACCTGTGTCACGTTTAAATTCGGCCAGGTTATGTTTTATGGGTCGGATAAGGTTTATCCGAAAGATCTGATATTGACCCTAAATCTGTTGAAAAATGAGTGTATGAGGTTGTACGATCAATAAGTTTTCCTTATCAGCATGGATTGATAAAATGTTATTTAACTAATGTCTTTAATTTAGTTTATTTATTTCAATTACATTAAATTAGTTATTTATGCAACTGTTCTATAATGAGGGGTATTAAAACACGAGTGTGGGTTTATCACACGAGGCGAAGCCGAGTGTGATAATAGTATCACATGAGTGTTTTAATACCTAATTATAACAGTTGCATACAAGACTTTACCTACACCCATGATATGAATCCTCTATAAATGTTCTGAAACCATAGGGTATTAGGGTACAGTGTTGTAAGAACTCTATGTAAATTCATGGAAAGTTTAATTAGTGAGTATCTAATACAAAAAAACTATGTATAGGTAATAATATAATTATTTATTGTAATAATTATTTACATTTTGGATCGTACAATTATTAAAAAGTATTTTTTCAATACTATTATTAAACAAAAATGGCGGGATACGACGTCAATTCAAAAATTCGAATAAGTTTTTATTTAAATTACGGCGCTGTGGTAGTGAAACGCGCGTGCATGACATGTTCTTTTTTTGAAATTCATAAAGATGCCATGAGAATGTGGCTGTTCGATGAGTAAAAAAGGAGTTGCATAATGAATTTCAGTACAACATTATAACACCCGTTTGGGTGTTATAATAATGGTTATTATGACACTGGCTGTTTTAATGTTGGCAATTAGCTAACTGTTTCAAGAACGTTTATAGAGGATTTATAGCATGGGTGTAGATAAAGAGGATTTATAGCATGGGTGTAGATAAAGATTATTATATATATAATATTACACAACAATAAATCATTATGCTGTTAGAGTTTTAGGGCACTGTGTCTAAATCCAAGTCAATAATGTACATTTTATGATGTTTATTTATTTTAGAACGTTATTATTTAAATTATGAAGAAAAGTATAAAATAGTTAAAAAAATGTATTTCAAGAAACTGTTCACCTATGAGTACATATACACAAAGTTATTGCAAATGAGCTGTCCACGTCCACCTACAAGGTTGTGCTCTCATTAAAAATTACCCTGTATAATTGAAAAAAAAAATGCAATTTTGCCCCGAATTTATCAATTGCTAAAGAAATATTAAAACTAGCAATCGTAAAAAAGTGAAGCCACTTTATTGAGCCGTTTTGGCTTAATACTTATTACTGTCACAAAAAGCTCCGAATAGGCTTAACAAGGGCTCATCTATCAGGAGCCTGTGAAAATTGGCCTTATACTTTTAATATTTATTAAATCCTGCCTATAAATGTATGTATGATAGTACCTATTAAATCAACAAGTAACATGATAACTCATTGATTTGGTCATGTATTTCAAAATTGTTAGTTCTACGTTATCTAAAATGTAAAATAGATCCAAATATTCTGCCCAAGGCGAGGCTCTATTCAAAATGCATTTGATTGATTGCTATTCCGAGTAATATCACAACACGTATAACTATGAATAAAACGTAGTTGGCATGGTTTTAATTATTGCCTCTGTAAATAGAAACAAGCAGAATGGGATTTGAAGTAAAAATGAACAAAAATACTCGTTCATTCAATTGGCCAGCGAAATATATATATATATATGAACTGATAATGTGGCCAAGATTTTACTTTTTTTGAGACTTTTCTTTTTTGTTTTGCGTCAGATACTTTTTTTTAACACGCTTATATTAGCTTCACCTGTATGTTTGTTTGTTTGTTTGTTTGTTTGTATGTAACCGACTCCTTTGGACTCGATTTTGACCCACTTTAAACGGACAGATTTCATTCAAATTTTGCACACCTGTCAAAGATCGATGACAATGCAATAATTCGATAAATAAAATTAAAAATATATATAAAAAAAAAAAAAAAAAAAAAAAAACGCTCTTATAAATAAACCAAACTAAAAAGTAGAAAATAAATAATAGTTTAAAAAAACTAAAAAACACGCTTTTAAAGTACTTCTAACTAAAAAGTGAAAAATAATTCCTAATATAAGCTGAAAAAAGCGTGGGGCGCTCAGTGCCATATTTTTCGTCTATCGAGCAACCCACGCTTTTTTCAGCTTATATTAGGAATTATTTTTCACTTTTTAGTTAGAAGTACTTTAAAAGCGTGTTTTTTAGTTTTTTTAAACTATTATTTTTCTTACAAACGATCTTAGTCTGAATGGAGGTATATCCTAATGTTGATGTTCTTAGAGGCTGTGCCTTTACAAAAAGTTTCACATAACAACAAAAGAAAAATAATTAACTTACTTGCATTTTTTTGTATCAATCCATTATAAATAATGAGCCGATCTTACGTCAGATACTACTATTTTCTGTCATGATTGAAATTTCAGAATGTAGGTGTTATTTATTACATATGTTTTTTTTTCTTAAAAAAACGACACGCGCACTAGGAATAACCCTGTGTCGCGGGGGTGTTTACAAACATACATTTCACACACACAAAGCACACCCAGTCAGTGTTATAATTTGGATTTTTATATTTTGGATTTTTTACATTAGATAGAACGCCAGAAGCAATTACACTATCCAATGGTCCCAATGACAACGCTAAATACTCACATTCACTCACACAAGCGCACCCAGTCTCAGAAAAAATCTCTGCGAATCACACAAAGATTTGTCCCATGTGGGGATCGAACCCCAACACCAGTGCAGTGGAGAGCGGCGAGGCGACCGCTTAAACCGCACCACACGTGCAGACAAAACAGTGTTGTTTTTACTAAAGTCCGCTTCCGATACAATATACGATAACACGTGCTTAGTTTTTCGTATTTAAACTTAATATGTATGTAATTCACGCTGCCTCGTTGGTCTAGTGGTTAGCGTATGCGTCTCTCATCGCGAGGTCTCGGGTTCGATTGCCGGGTGTTATTTGTAAATTTTCTGTCACAAAATTCTCAATGGCAGCACGGAATTAGAATTGTGCCCGGTGGATGGCGATAGGCTCACCTCCTATCCCATGGGACTTAAAACATAAGAGGTGTAATGTGGGTGTTATAACACCTCTGCCACACTCTTGTAGGTAATATAGGCGTGATGTTATGTGATGTTATAATATGTTATGTATCAATTCGGGGACTACGTGAATCTTCAGTAGTTAGTTTATAGTCAATTCCATGATGTCCTAAAGGAATGTTAAATTGATTGAAATACTGTCAATCTATAGCTGCGAATTGATACATACCCTGCAGTTGTCGGCAACAGGTTAAACCAATCTTACGTGATATCAAACATCAAGTTAACTGGGAAATTGCCGAGCAGAGCACTGAATGTTGATTTACGAAGTAGAAAGTAATCTGATAGCATTGGGTTTGTTTTAGAACTAGTAAAACGTGTAAGGAACTGCAAATCTGTGCAATTTTGTGCAATTAAGCGTCAAGCTTTCGCTCGATTCCAGATAATTATTTCGGTAGAGTATAGATTTACTGTTTATTTGCCTACCAATCCGCACTTGGGCAGCGTGGTGGACTATGGCCTAACCAGGTTTATTGTGAGAAGAGGCCCGAGCCCAGCAATCGGACATGTATTAGATACAGGGCTGCTATTATTATTATAGATTTACTGTACTAGTGTAATAAAATATAGTTGTAACGAATGTCAAATCAAAAATTATGGTCTACATAATTTTTATTGCTATCACCACAAAAGTCTAACTATGTTCAAGCTCGTAGTTTATTTTGTATAGATTAGTTTTGTAAGAAAAGTTTATGACACTATGTCGAATCATTTAAGTATATTGAAATATTTTACTTTTGCCCCGCTGATATTTATGGTAGTGTAATGTTTCATATCTTATAACCTTTGCTAATAAATATTCACCAAAAAAAGAATTATGCAAATCCGACCAATACTTGACCGATTCTCGAGATTTGCGTATTCAAAGAAACAAACTAACTCTCGCTTGCATGGTTAATTTCGGAATAAAAGTTAGCTAACATGTTCAGTCATTGTAAAATAAAAATTGTTTAAGATACAGACAGATAGACAAAAAATTTCATTTCATTCTCTTCAGTATTGATAGTAGAACGCCCTCCAATAAAATACCTTGTATCTAAAGAATTGGACTCTCAACAGTTTTATTATACGTATACCTACTTATAATAAAACTGTTGAGAGACCAAAAAAAAGAACAACAATCAAGGTAGCACTACGTACAGACAAAGTTAAGCTGAGATTTTGCCGGAAAAATCGTCTGTTTGCTTGTTTCAATTACGGTTAGTAATGAGTTGACTTGTGCTCGCTAATTACCAGCGCTAATTAATCACAAGAGCTCACCTTGTAACGCCAAAGTTCATTTTATTCCCCGTTCTTGTGCAAATGTTCTTGTATAAATAATAATGAAGCATTTTTTGTACCCACTTCCTAATTATTTATAAATGTTTGGCGGTTGTTGTTGGTATGGGAGAGGCTTTTGATCGATGTAAAATGAGGAAGTCCAAAAATTTTGTATAGGGATTTCTCGCAGAAGGACGCTACGCCCTGAAATAACAAGAGGCAGAATATGTTGTCATAAAATACATATATTCAAAACTTAACATAATATCACGCCTATATTAACCCAGAGGTATGGCAGAGATGTATATCACCCACACTACACCTTTTAAGTTTAGGTCCCATATGATATTTTTATTAAAACTGACGTGAGTTTGTAACATTATTCAAATTATGAAATACGGGTGTTACTCACGTAATGTTGGTCTATTTAGTCGACCGCGGTTTCGCCTATACGTTTAGGCATTATCAAGAGAGTGCGATACGTCGCGCCTGAGTCGCAGCCAGTCTTGCACTTGCCAACATTACGTGAGTAACACCCGTATTTCATAATATGAATAGTCCCATATGATATTTTTACAGTCAAAGGAAAGAAAAATTTAATCGCCCAGTAAAGGCACATGAACGATAAAGTTCCGAAGCTTCTTCACTCAACAAATTGCCTGCAGTAAATCCTAAGAGTTCATAAAATGAAGCCTTACGGAAGTAGGTTTTAATCACAACCAATACTAGCACTAATTGCTCTTATCTCATACAGCTTGTGTTAACACAGGGCTAGTTTCATAGGCTCCGGATAGATCGTATCCGCCCCATAAAATATAACCCGACCGAATATAAAAATAATACAAGTATCACTTAAATAAATAATAGTTTAAAAAAACAAAAAAAAACACGCTTTTAAAGTACTTCTAACTAAAAAGTAAAAAATAATTCCTAATTTAAGCTAAAAAAAGCGTGGGTTGCTCGATAGACGAAAAATATGGCACAGAGCGCCCGTTTTTTAAACTATTATTTATTTTCTACTTTTTAAGTTTGGTTTATTTATAATAGGGTTTTTTTTTTTTTTTTTTTTTTTTAATCGAATTATTGCATTGTCATCGATCTTTGCCAGGTGTGCAAAATTTCAATGAAATCTGTCCTTTTAAAGTGGGTCAAAATCGAGTCCAAAGGAGTCGGTTACATACATACATTCATACATACATACATACATACATACATACATACATACAGGTGAAGCTAATATAAGCGTGTTAAAAACAACATAGCTATCACTTTCATATATGAGTGTAACATGCGCTGCATCGCGATAACGAAATGTTCACAGCAAGTGACTATATATACCACTTCCAATACGGCACCGTCGGACAGCTGTCCGCCAGGCAATCGAGCCTGGTAGGAGGATCCTCTCTTTGTGGTGGAGGAACATCACACCCTGTTCCTCTACAAGGTTTATCTAACATCTTTGAAACTAGGGCGTAATGTTGTATTGACGTCTGTAAATTTCATTATTTAGTGTCAAATATTAAAGCCCCGCGCGACGATCACTCGGTGACAAGAAATGTCGCTAAAATGCTTATTAAAATAAATAAACCAAACTACTAAAAATCATACTTTGTTAAGTTAAGTAATTTCAAAGATATAATTCAAATTCAAAATTCAAATTGTTTATTTTTTTAACAAGTTTACAACAATTAGTTTGTGATTGGAGCCTTCTTTTTATTTATTTATTTAATAAATAAAATAAGTTTAAAAATAAATAAAGAGGAATAATAATAAAAAAAAACTTTATTGTACACCAAGAAATATTCAAAATGAGACAAGAAAATAAGCTTAGTATAAATGGCGGTCTTATCGCAATCAAGGCAATCTCTTACAGACAACCATTTATTTATTTATTTACAAGTACTACCAACAGTAAAATTACAAAGATACTTAATATTAACATTAATCTGCTTAAATTATATGTAATTTTACAAATAATTGGTGTGCATAGCATTCACATTGTAACTTTAGTTATTGTGAGTACAAAATTTGACAAACATGCGTATTATTATTACTAAACAAAATTTATAATAAACTAACAAGGCAAGACAAATTGAGCAAACAATGCCTGTATTAGAAGACTCCGCTCTTCCGCAACAAAATTAAAAATATAAAGAACTTAATACTTGATCACGAAACATTCTACAGAAAAGCTCTCTTCAAAATAGTAGGTAGCAATGATATTATATAAAAACAAAAGCAGATATGTTATAAGCGCTCGCGCTGTGAATACTCAAATACGTCCCAATTGGGACGTCTTGTGTTTAGTTTGCGTGTGGCCTGCGTCGAGCGCAGTCACGTGCCAGACGCCATGCGCCATGTTCAAGTTAAGAAAGAGAAAGCGATATTGTTTTGACGTTAGAGCGATAAGGATGCGTGCGCTGCGGACATTTGTCAATGTGTGCAATTTGGAATAGCTCGGAACGGATTTAAATCGTAATTTCTATGAACGTAACATATCTATAGTTCTATAATATCATTGGTAGGTAGTAAAGCCTTTAGTTAATAAAATGAAGCCTTACGGAAGCAGGTTTTATCCTTAACCAATACCAGCACCAATTAAAGTATTGCTCTTATCTAATACAGCTCATTATATCACTTGGGGCCAGCTTAAAATATAACCTGACCACATTTAAAAGTGACACTAGTTAAACTTGAAAACAGAACATAGCTGTCACTTTTATTTATTTGTGTTATATTCTTATCCTGCCATTGGAGCACCGCACCACCATCATTCGGTGACACTCGAAACTTGATCATCTGAGCACATTTTTCTTTAATTTTCTACACTACTCAATTTGAAATAAAGTTTAAGTTAGGTAAATTTTTCTGTAGAATAATTGACACAAAAATACTGTACATTTATTGTCAAGTACTTATTATATATTTTTAGTTTATTTTGTTTTATTTTAAGTCTTGTACTGCACCATATTCTTGTCCAACTAATGATGTCGTTTAAAACAGTTTTTATAAATTATTTAATAACCTATTTTAGTACAAGATGTGATAAAACGGCAGGACTTCAATGTTATTATAATTGGATAATTATATCCTCAAGGTAATATAAGTATGATAAATACTTAATATGAAATTTACGTTAACGAGAAACGTTTCAAAAACATTTTGTACATTTTTTAATAATTATTTAATTATGTCTCTAGGTACTAGAAGAGAAAAATTTGCACGTAATATTTTTTATCTAAAAAAATGTTGCTACAATTTCTTAAGACTTAATTTTCGTGTAAAGTGCGTATATGAAAATGATAATCTATTAAATTGCCAACATACCAGGGATTTTTATATTTTAAAATCAAATCCTTTCGCCAATTTTTTTTCCTTACAAATAGTGCTTTTATGTTTTGAAGGGTATATTTTTTAACTCTTCTCTATTCTTAAGCTAATGCAAATTCGTCCCGCAGAATCTGAGTGATAATACCGATATACTCACAAAATAAGTAGCACCAATAGAGCACTATACAAAAACGTATTTGCTCACAGTTCCTATATCAAAGTCACCAAACACGACCAACAAAAAGCTCACAATAACTTAATTATCAAGATACCGACACAAAGTAAACGAAAGCATTCAAAAGTTGATGCCATTATTAAAGAAATTACATCGAAGACACGACTAATCGTATTGTGTGGAATAATGAGATAGCCATGTATCGGTGGATAGGATCTACGAGATAGGCTGCGCGAGCGCAAGTCACGTCGCGCCAGCACGCTTTACAACTTCATTTCAAGCATGCTGTATAGGGAAAAGTCTGGAACAATTAATGTACAACCTGTATAATTATACGTTTTGTTGTCATTTGTTGTTGCTTATAAGTTGGTGACTGTTTTTAGTATATTTTAGTTTAACTCCGGACTAAACGAAATAATTAAATGGCGATACGAGATCTATCAGTGGATAGGATCTACGTGATAGGCTGCGCGAGTGCAAGTCACGTTTTATGAGGAAAAGTCTGGAACAATTAATGTACAACCTGTATAATAATATATTGTGTTGTCATTGATATTTGCTAATAGTTGATTGCTGTTTTTATTACTGTATTTTAGTATAACACCTGTCATGAAATAACGTTTAAATAGATAAGAAGGATCTAGCGACAGTGCAGGCTGCGTACGCAAGTCACGTCTTAACAACTTAATTTTCAGTATGATGTATAATAAAGAGCAATTTAGATCTGTTTATTATGCTTTTTATATTTTAAATCTTGTTTGATAAGTTAATATACCATGAGTAAATATTACACCTGTCCTGTTGCACAGTGTACCTATGCAATAATACGATGGCGATAAGAGATGAATCCGAGAAAAGGATCTACAGATAGCGCAGCGGCGTAGGCGAGCGCATGACCCAGTCACGTATTTACAACTTCACTTAAATCACGCTGTATAAGAAAAAAATGTAAAGCATGTGACACGTGTGTACAAAAGCAACACGAAGTTGGAATTGTGCCTGGTGGATGGTGATAGGCTTACCCCCGATCATGGACCCTAAATATAACAGGTGAAGTATGGGTGTTGTACACATCTGCCACACCCTTCAGTGTAATATAGGCGTTATTTTATATTATGTTAAAATGAAACTCATTAAATAAGCTGAGTTGACTTTTAATCTGAGATATTATTAAAAATGAAAAAAAAAACGATTTACTCAAAGAAAGATATTTTTATTAAAACTGACGTGAGTTTGTAACATTATTCAAATTATGAAAACGGGTGTTACTCACGTAATGATGGTCTATTCAGTCGATCAATCCAAATCGGGTACTGTTGACAGACTATCGCCGTGTGCCGACACTGTGAGCTCGTTGCACACTGCCCCGAACACGTACGACAACATTGACGGTGATGACAGTAAAAATAACAGTGACAGTGTCAGTGAAAACATCACAAAAACGCTACCAACACCACCAGTGCAGCACCGCCCCTTCCTATGACGTCACAGCGTGCGGCACGACTGGCTGCGACTCAGGCGCGACGTATCGCACTCTCTTGAAAATGCCTAAAAGTATAGGTGAAACAGCGGTCGACTAAATAGACCATTATTAACACCCGTTTTCATAATTGCAAAGAAAGATCTTTTAGAAATTATAAATCGAGTGAGATCTAGTTAAACTCGCGATATCTCACCCATTTTTCGGCCGAGCTCAATCTGGCTAAAAGTAACATACCATTCGAAATTATTCACACCCTACAATTCGCTGTTAATTAGTAAATGCTAGCTTCCTCAATAAATAATGAGTGAATAAATTATAATTAATAGATTATCCATTTCCTATTGCCTTAGTTACAGACTAATTAATATCCTACAAACATAAATTGTATTTTGAAACAAACATATTCATTTGCGCTTTGTGTCCAAATCTTATGATGGTGATATAATCATGACGTACACATTTTTAATTTCTAGTACTTTATGGTACTTCTAGATTTTACTGCATCGTTGGTCTAATGCAGGGATGACGAACCTTTTCCGACCACCAACCAACAAATTTCTGGATTTTTTATGACACGTGTGCTAAAGGTTCGCATCCTTGGACTAGAGGTTAACATAACCACCGACTCCCGGATCGGCGGAGATGCTATTTGGGTTTCTGCCGTCAGGAAATTCTCAATAGCAGTACGGAGTTGGAAATGTGGCTAGTAGATACGCCTCTGCCTTATCCTCCTGGTTAATAGAGGCGTGATGTTAGGTTATGCTAGTTAAAGTCTCCCTATTTACACTAAAATTATAATAAATTTGTATGGATAATAATCGCCGGAACTACTCATCTAATTCGATTATAGAAATGTACGTCATTCCATCAAATCGTATTCTCAGTGGAGAAACGCCGTAGGTGGAAATATTTAAATATTTATAGAGAACCGCTCACTACTTAGTGCCGCGGTTTATAAATGAACTACCCTCCGCCATAAAATATAAAATTAATGCAACAAATATAACATCCAAGCTTAAGTCTTATTTAATAAATAAACTTTCACCTAGCTCTTGTAACTTATACATTTAAGAATATAAAATATCGTTATACCTAAGTTAATAATGTAATGTTTTTTACTTGTAATTATAATAATAATTTGTCAGTAGCGTTTACGACTGCTGTACTAGATTGCAGATAAAATTGAGCTGCAGGCAAACCTCTGTGATTTTTAGCAACGCATTAAGATGTTATTTTTTCTAGGATGGCTTTTGTAAATGTTAATAAAAAAAAATAAAAAAATTGCTGAGCAATATTTGGCCTTAAGAGCGGAAAGCTGACATAAGGCCGAAAATTCTTTAGCAAACATTCTTACTTACAGTGTTTTGCCACTAGGGGTGCGAAACATGTAAACGGATAATTAAAAGTTTTTAAAAAGTTAAAAGACTCACGCTCTTTCACATGGGACCTTAAAATGACAGCTGAATTTTGGGTTATATTCACATCTGTCACACCCTTTTGGGTGTTATAGGCGTGATGATATGTCATTAAGATAGTAATAAGTACCACAGATAATAAGGATCAACTCTCTCACTCTCAATTTTAGGATGCGCTTTTATAAAACACTATAAGTGCAATTTGGATCGCAAAGCTCATTATTACGAACTTTAAAAGCGACGACTTTAGAGAATTAAAATAAACAATTATGAAATAATGTTCGAATACCCTCAGTCTCGATATGATAAATTATATCTTCAAATAATAAACTACAAAGATTAATCAAAATAATCTTTAGTTGGCCAGTAATTAGGTACAACAGATTCATACACTAATTGAAATTTTCCGTAACAGATGAAACAGTTTGAGCGCACCGTTCCGTTTTATCTCAGTAGTATGGCGTTGTACTTATCCTAACATCTAAATCATCTCATTATGAAAATACAAATAATTTCATCGTAGTGTCACTGGCCGGTCTAATTATAGAGTTGACCAGTTCTGTAGCCGGTAAGGCTCTGGAGCCCTTAGTAGGATGGCCAGGTATGACAATTTATATGGGACGTGGAGGATTTAAAAATACGATTGCACTAATGATCTGCCAGTGTAACTGATGGCGTATGACGATAGTAATAAAATGACACATAAAATAATTGTAGAAGGTTGGTTTTGTACATGTACTTTCAAGGTATGCATCAGTGAATAATAAAGTTTTAGATTCAAAGTGGTAAATTGGTGGTAATTAAGGCAGATTTTTGAAATCAATATGTTTATTTTTTGTCATCCTCCTATCTCTCAGTGCAATTCTATCCTAAATACAGCCCTAACGAATCTGGCTACCCCAGTATCAGGGCACCTTTCGTCGGAATAAGGCACGCCACAGAGTATCGCGTTACATCTCGCGGTGCACTTGATCATGCCGTTGTCCGCACTCTTTTATTTCTATGCTGCCATCCTTTATTTTTATTGGAGCACTTTTAGCCGCGACCGCACCGACCGCACCGCTTAGCGCTCGCCACAAACCCTGCCCGACCGAATTAGTCTTACTAAAATACATTATGTTCGCGTCAAACCACATATAAAAATCAATACTTTAACTATAAACGTCACCGGAGCGACTTTATAATCGTTTTAGTAGTCTCCGGCCGACATTACGCCTCGGAACCACATAACTTTCATTACCGTCAAATCCCATACGTATTACGTCCTTTTAAGCCACGTTTAAGTCGATGTTTGAAACTTTTTAGAGTAGTCGTTAAAGTGAGTACTGTGGAGGAGCATAAATCGAGTTGGCACGTCAAAATATCAGTGGTAATAGAGCGAGTGGAGTGCGTGAGCGAGGCCGTGCCCCGGCCACCAATTTATTCGTCGGGACGTCAGATTTCGAGAGCCTCGTTACGACTAAGCCTCCAATTAGACTTATCCCTAATTAAGAGATGCCAATAAATTACCCTCCATCACGGGCTAACGAAGACGCGCCGCACTAATAACGCTAATTGATTTTGAGTAATGAGCTCGAGTTTTGATGGAGCTGATCGGGGGGGCGCCATCGATCGCTGCTACACTGCCAATATGCGAATGCCGGCTTTGCGTTTGTTCTTTATAGTTTTGTTCGCCTTTCTTACTTGAGCACGTTAATTTGGTAATTGAATTTAGGGCTGGTACATCTGTGTGCTGGAGAATTTTAATTAATTTAAAGTAGAAGTAATTTTTAATTTATGCGATTCGACGAAAGCTATGCTTTTGGTATTAGCGAGTGAATAAAGTGTATTGTAGTTTTAATTGAATTCCATTACCGTAGTGAAAGCTCACTGTTAATTACGGCCGAGACCAAACAAGACCATGTTCTGATAAATTTACATTAAAACGAGCGATTGTTTTGTTCTGCAATAAACTCCTTTAGTCTATGACGTCACGCTTGTTACTTTGTTATGCGACTAAACAATCTTTTAGTTGAACATCTCGATTATTACGGAGACATGACGCAACTTTTAATCACACTTCACACATACACTAAATGAATGAACAAGAACAACTTCAGCCGCAAATATCTGCACAGTGCACATGTTATTCCACGTAATCGAAAGAAGTATTAAAAATTAATAATCTCTCACGTATAATTGTCCCAAATCGATACTCGGTCCGAGCGCGAAAGAATCGGTTTAACGCCAAATCGAATTATGATCGAGACCATGCAAGAACAGCGGTAATGTGGAGCTGTGTCAATATTTTTTCTCTCATATTTACTAGTCAAATATTATTGACCTTGAATGTAAGCACAGATGGAACAGGTGTGTTTTTTAAATCTTGAGTGGATAATTTAGAATTGGACGCACTTTCATCGTGGAGAAAGGAAGCGTAGAGTCATCAATTGTTTTTTTTTTATATTTTATTGCGGTATAATGTGTCTATTGTTGTCAATCATAAAATAAATTAATGTCTTCGGTACAACTTTCGAAAGACACAGATTTTTTAAGCATGTTCATGTGGCAAAGACATCCAACCAAAAAAATATCAATGTAAAATGTTGCCCAGACGTTTTGACATATTTTGTTCTGTCATTCTTTGCTTACTTTTTTTTGCAATTTATTAATTCATTAACTTATTGTAGGTATACAATTTTATTGATTTAATGTTTATTTTTTTTAATTTAAGCTTCATTGTCATGTCAATTATAATTTTGACAAAGTGTCAAGATTCTGGCTATGTACAGCAACAACTTATATTTTACCACACTTTAGACAAAAAAATACAATTCTATTCTATCTCTACAAGTGAAGTCTTCTTCCTAACATTACAAACTCTACACCTTAGTCAAAATGTGTGGCTTGACCGTTTCCTAGGTAGATAGTTTTCTTGCGCTTGCTCGCTTTGCTCCGTCTTGGCGTGGCCACTGCCCCGAATTCAAATATTATAGCTAAGTGATTGACACCGCAGCTTAATTGCGTATCTGCAATTGCAATCGTAGACCGCAAATGTGTTTTATAAATTGGTTTTGTCGAGAATTTGACATTATCTAAAGTGGGCTTTTTTGTAAGCTAGAATATTTTGACATTAAAGATCTGGTAAATAATGTCGTTTTTGAAATAGTAGCCTGCAAATGCGGTTGCCATGTAAATACTTAGTTTTTGTTTATTTTCACTTTTAAATAAATTTCATGCATGCTAAAGTAAATTTTAGACAAGCGTCTATGTGTTTCACAAGCACACGGCTATTGACGAATAGTATGTGGAATAGACAAAATACTCTTCATCCTATTGGTCAGCCAGCAAACTGATACCTGCGCGAATTGCCGGCCGTTTGCTCTGGGATTTGTGCATATATCCTGCCTGCCTGTATCATTTGTTTTTCAGCAATCATTAAGGTAATATTGTATGTCATCTAAAACTTACACACAGTTCGTTATCAACTGGTCAGTTACGGCTTAGTTCTCATCATTGTTAGGAGTGTAAACTTTAGAAGATTTTCTACAGACAAAGAGTTTTCTCGGGATTGAATTCTTACAAACTTGACTTGAACGTGATGAACACAAAGCAAAACTTTCCTAACCAAAATACTGCGAAGGCATAAAGTCTAACAATCGTTGAACAATTCGCCATTCAAGACATAAAGACGACCTAAACGCCGAGTTTCAAATAAAACCGAAAGGACTGTACGTGGCCATACATTACCCTTTCTCGAGCCTCGGCGGACTAATCTCTACAATGTGTATTATAGCATTTAATATAATAATAACGTAATGAAACGTCTCGGGGAGGGCGAGGAGGTGAGGCGAGGCGTGCAGGGGGTGCCGCGGAAACCGGTCTCGGAGGTCATCGGCTGCGAGCCTTCCGCCAGCCCAGTGTTGCCAGCTCCAAGCCTCGGTTGCCCATAAATGTAGTTTTTCGAAACGACCGAGGTTAACTGGGACAGCCCGTAACATTAGTTGCCTTTTTAAGACCTCTATTAGTCTCACTGGTGCAGGATACATTAGAAGTAATGACTTGTGAATGTGCAACGCCTATCTGCATGCTTAAAGTGTTCTTGTTAGTTTTATTCAGTTCAGTTTAGTTAATTGGCTTTTAATGATTCAATAAAAATCTGTAGCTAGAGATTTTGAGATACAGACCTTGCCGGTTGGGTATATCTATACAGACGATTAGATATTCGACAACACTTTCGCTGAATATTACAGGAATGACTAGCATACGCTAGTTTTGTCTTCTAAATCATTCAACAAATTCAAAAAACATTACTTAAAAAAAATAAAAAAATCCATACGGATGAAGTCAGGCGCGAAAGTTAAACTGTACCAAATAAAAATGTCCAAATATCGATGGTAAAGAGATGTTGGCAACACTGTATGGCTATGGTAATGCTGAGACGCGTCGCCCGCGCGTATGTTAATGCTCCATTAAGATTATACTAATTGAAAGCCAATAAATACAACGGCTATGAATATTAATTTTATTTGGCTTCGCGCTCTTACTGAGACCAGTTTATATCGCGTGCGACCGATTACCCACCGCGGCCGTATCTTATCGTCCACCAACCATCATGGGGAAAGAATGCCAGCGATGCCCAGTGAAAGTTGTTCAACCTCTGCCTTATCATTCGTAATTGGGAAACACCAATTTGCCAAAAGGTTGACGCTTTCTGGAACACCTGGTACGCTGCAGAAATGTTTTAAGCAATAAATCAATGTAGCGATTAAAATAATTGGCGTGAAAGACTGAAAGACGTGACTCGTCACGACTGGAGTACGCTACGCTACGGGACTCGTCACCGGCGGCAGCGAGCGAGTTTATCTTCAGCATCGGCGTGACGTGGACGTCTCGATATTCCTGTCAATCCCGTTCGTCGATTACACAGGACAAATCAATTACCGCTGCATTCCACCGGCAGCCGACCGACGAATTCTCTGTCACGATCGTATCGATGACGAGGCCTCTCATCGGCGGTATGCAGAACATTGCGCGCCGCTGCCCGCCCTAAACACTAGATTTGCACATAGAAAGCGATGGATCGCGCTCTTCAATCAATTCACGATGAATTCCTGGCATTCAAACATACGTCTAGATGGAATCGTTGTGCCTCAAGCTCGGTTTGACCGTCAAGAATTTCGTGTTCGATTCCTGAACCGGTATGTTATCTCCCGCATCTCGATCTCAAACATGTCAGTATCCGAGTATCGTACTACATTGTAAATAGAGGTGCAATGAACAATATGAATACAAATATTCATATTCCAGAATATGACAGATTTTACGAATATTCTTACAAAGCGTATTTTTTTAGCCACATGGCATGAGCCACACTTCTATTTGCTTCAATAGAATCGAATACATTGAAATCTTCGATGATTGTGGCGTGATTGCACAAATTTTTAATAGCATTTTCCACATCCACTATTGTACGATACGTACGCACGTTGTTAGAATATATTTTGCTTCATGCCAAATATATGCCTAAGATCTAATTTATCAATGATGTGTGGTATTCTGGGCACTTATCGTGGATACTTATTTACAATACATAAAACTCATTTTTCAATATTTTAGCATGTAAAGTACAAGTGTTAGTATTCGCAGAATGGTAAATTTACGATTCGAATCCGTTAAAGTGGTATTCGGTACATCACTAATAGTAAACTACTTACTATTGAAATGAATTAATTGAAAATGCAATGATGTTGTAGGTATACATTACTATACATGGTGTTGGTGATACGTGTTACATGCATCCTGTGGTAATCGGCTAATTGGATATGAGTAATTGATCCCATAAGTGGTAATGATCGGTTTGTGTGGTGAGTAAAACCGGATGAAAGTCGTGGTGTGTCGTGCTCTGTTTAAACATCTCCATTTTTTTCTCAATTGCGTGTGTGTAATATGCTTTTCTCGTGAAATAGCACGTTTAGTACCTACTACTTCTAATATTAATACCATAATGGACGAGATCACTGAAAGCTCAGCCACTAGATGTCGCTCAAATGTTAAGTCAAAATGAATGGAAACAGTACAAGTCTCAAGATGTATCTGCAATCTCTTTCGTAAAAATGGTATTAGTCGCATCTCTAATAGTAAACTCTTTAAGTACTATTGAAATGAATTAATTGAAAACGCAATGATGTTGTATACAGGTGATACGTGTTACATGCATCCTGTGGTAATCGGCTAATTGGATATGAGTAATTGATCCCATAAGTGGTAATGATCGGTTTGTGTGGTGAGTAAAACTGGTTGAAAGTCGTGATGAGTCGTGCTCTGTTTAAACATCTCCAATTTTTGTGTTTCGTTGCGTGTGTGTGATTTGCTTTGCTACGAGAGTAGCATCACTGTTATTCTAGTATTAATTAATAATTTAATTTTTACTACTGTGTACACTACAAGTGTTTTCTGTTCAAAATGGTAGGACAAAAAAATCATGGTAAAGCTAAACTCTATTAGGTATAGAGTTTAACTTTTGATGAGGTTTGTTTTTTGGGGTGTAAAACCGGCACGAGAATTAGTTTATTTTGACATGTTGCTCTGCTATTTGATACAGAGTAGATATATATTATTGTAAATTACTCTTTTACAACTAGAGGCGCATAAATATCAAGAAAGAGTAGTCAAATTGTTGCTCTTATAAATATCAAAATTGATCTATTAATGTCACAAATGATTATGAAAGTAAAAATGCATAAATAATTTCTGTGTTTATATGTGTGGGTATTTACACGCTGAATTTTCTTATTAAATTGACAACTAAGCCGTTTCATCTACTTTTACTTTTCTCTGCTCCATTTGCACAAAAAAAGTTAAAAGCTCAATACGTACTGCTACGTTAAGCTCTTGCCCCTCGCACTTGAGAGGCTGCACCCAGCTTTTTTATTTTTTGACTTCATAAGTATTTAATTAATTACAAAAAAATATACAGATAGATATAATTAGATAGATATACTATACAGGGATGTATTACAGTCAACCGACGGGCATTTATTGAATACACCAACTCTAGACTAGGTCAATGTCCATTACGTCCTTTTAAAAAATCTAAAAATATAAAAACTTTCTCCACTAAACTGAATGATCTCAATATTCAATTTGTTCGCAAAGGGGGTTTTTATTGCAAGTATTATTTTTAAAGGGTGGAAATCACATTATAAATAATAAATAAATATTTCACAACTTAAACACAACGCTAACTAGTCCCAAACTAAGCCGAGCTTGTACTATGGGTATTAGAATAACTGATACTAATACATATATACCTTTCTTTTGTAAATACATTCTTATTATACCTACATAGAAACACCCAGACTAAGACAAACCCCCATGTTCATGCACACAAAGATTTGTCTTAAGTGGGAATCGAACCCACGACCTCGGCGTCTCAGGCAGGTACACTACCCACTCCGTCATCCGGTCGTCAATAAATACGAAATACCTTATTAGATGTCGGTTGAAATTCACTTCGCGAATAAATACTTAGCTAGCACCTCGTAGAGTGTAGAATTGTAGACAGAGCGGGATTCTACCAAGCTCGGGTCAATGTCAGCCCATGCGGTTTAAGCAGTCATAGCACAGAGCTATACAGAAGTTAAGCTTGTGTACGTAATGTACCTAGCACTTCGTTCGTAGAGTGTAGAGCATGGATGTTAGGGAGCTCCGTAACCGTAACCGAAACTATCGGATATCCGATATAAAAAAATATCCGTAACCGAATCCGAAATAAAAGTTCTGGATAATATCGAATAGGGGCGAAGCCTAATATTGAGACACGTTATTACAAGTTGTTTTGATCGGCCGGCCGTAATTCGTACCAAATAGTGACATAATTATAAATAAAACCATTTTATTAGCTGCTACATGCAGCTAATAAAATGGTTTAATCAAAACGGTTACACTTTTCTATTTCTTAAGAATCTAACATCCGTAACCGAAATTATCCGAAACTAAATCTTAAGCTGCTACATGCAGCTAATAAGATTGTTTAATCAAAATGGTTACACTTTTCTATTCCTTAAGAATATAACATCCGTAACCGAATTTATCCGAAACTTTATATCCGCATCCAAATCCGTGTCCGGTAAAATAATTAATCTTATATCCGTAACCGATCCGTATCCGAAATTTCATATCCATAACATCCCTGGTGTAGAGTATGTTGTTAGAGCGGGACTCTACCAAGCGCGGGTCAATGTCAGCCTGTTTGTTAACGCAGTCATAGTACAGAACAGTACATAAGTTAAGCTTGTGTATGTATTTTACTCAGCACCTTGTAGAGTGTAGAGTCGTAGACTGATTGAGACTATACCTAACGCGGTCAATATCAGCCCGTGTGGTTTTCGCCGTAATAGAACTGAACAGTACAGAAGATAAGCTTATCAATGTACTTTATTGAGTCTGTCTATTCTAAACATGCGTTATAAGAGGGTCGTTCCAAAATCTGTATCCATAAACGACAGGGAGCCGTCTATCTTTACTTACTACTGTAAATGCCACAGGTCGAAACAAACTCTACGAAGATTCATAAGTTTTAGCAATCCCAGAAGAAATTACGATATCGGTTTCTAGATGCTTCTGTATCGCTAAACTAAGAAACAGCTGAAAAGATTATGGGACCGGCAGGATTTAAACCTGCGACTTAAACTGAGCTGCCACTTTAATCAACCAGCTACGGTCATCTCTTGTCAGTACCTACCCCAAATATCTCAATTGTTCCTAATATAATTTGCTAAGCTTAGCTAAATACTATAAATATTATATATAAAATTCTCGTGTCACAATTTTAGAAAGAAGAAAGAAAGAAAGAAAATAAATTTATTTAGTGCAAACAAACAAATGGGACACAGAAAGTTAACAATATTAAAATACACAACATTAAGTTATAAATATGCCCCATGGTTGCACTAAATAGGTCCTGATTCAGCATATTGTCAGACTCAGGTCTGACGCTGATTTTCAATCAGGCCTAAGTGACAACACGGATATCAATAATGCCTTACTCCTCCGAAACGGCTTTACCTACTGATATTTACCAAATTTTATATGCATATTCAGTAGGTCT
This sequence comes from Hypena proboscidalis, assembly GCA_905147285.1. NCBI lineage: Eukaryota > Metazoa > Arthropoda > Insecta > Lepidoptera > Erebidae > Hypena > Hypena proboscidalis. The sequence goes on along the minus strand of LR990130.1, from coordinate 16,882,661 downwards.
GAGAATCAGCTACTATCTATTTTTCATACCCCTAAGTGATAAGGGTTGTTCACCCTTAACATTTTTTTTAAAATTCTTAGACAAACATTTTTGTTTTTATTTTTCTATATTGTGGCATTAAAAATACATACAACCCTAAATTTTACCCTTTTGCGTGATTTCTGTACTTTCTATGTTCTGTGGTTATAGTCGTCCCGCGACTCGCGAGGTCGCCTAACTGCTAATTATTTTTCGAGCAGCGTATTGCAACACCAGCTGGTTATGATGACTAACAGTGTAACCAACTAAATGCGGTTTAGCGGTCACGAAATATTTGTGTGATTACCGCCATTTGCCAAGGTAATGGGATTCTGTTTGCTATGGGAGTTTAATTCACGTTTAAGTGGAAGCGTGTTTTATTTGTTAACTAGATTTTGTCCACGGTTCCACCCTCGTGGAATGTTGGTAAAAAGTAGCCTAATGTTAATGAAAGCCACCTATGTCCTAAATTTCTAGTTTAACTAAATTTCTAGTTAGTAAAAGTTTGTAAAGTGCGAACACAGCACCATTTGGTGATGTGTTCGTATCTGAAGAATACACACACTTTACAAACTTTTAATTAGGGTTATTTGTTTCGTTTGTAAGATTATGGATAATGTTTGGAATTTACTTTTGAATGTGTTAAAGCTGAAATATTATTGATATAAGGACGTAAATCGACACTTCGACAATCGACATAAAACTGACCATTCTTAATTATACAACTCTTGTACAGCTTCTACACTATAAACCACAAGCCCAGTTAGCCTTACACGTATGACTATTAAAACAAAATCTCTAGACGAATCCATATGATTAACACACCTCGATTTTAATGTTTCAATCTGTATCCAATCACAGCGCAAATAAGGACGCAATAGACACAATATAAAGTCAATTTACAACGTGTCAGAGGAAAGTCGTAAACGCGAGATTGTTTTGTGTAGATAATGGAATAAGTATTGGACGTGTATGTCTGTATGTCCGTATTACCTAAGTTGTCGAATGGGCGACAAGCCGGACGACACGGCTCTTCGATTAACATAAAATTGAAAGAGCTCTCGCAACCATACGTGGGTGTCGATGGCGCATCCACTGTGGTTTATCTGTGTACACACGTTTACACGTTTTCAGTCAAAGATTTTAGCTAAGGTGATCCCAGCATTATTGTTACGTTTTAAAAATATGACAAGATCCCCAGATAAATCCATCCATCCCCGCATTTTTGTCACGCATCAAAAATATGAAAAAAACCCGACAAAACTTATCTCGATGGCCTTTAAATGTTATTTATATGGATTATTAATTAGGAATATAACTGTTGAATGGGTAGATAATACATCAATAATACTCATATAAATACTTTTATAACCATCATTAAGTTTTTAGTTTGATATCATTAACTGTAACAATAACTGAATGTATTGTTACTAACTTCAATGCCAGCGACAATCCTTAAAACTATAATCTCATGTACTGCGCTGTGTGGTAATAACTTTATATTTACACAATAGATAAACGATGCAAATCATTACATCTTCTTTCGTACTTACCTTTCTTGTTTTCTACCAATTAATTGCGGTTTTGCCGGAGTGTGGACACTTACCTGAAAAGAAAAAAAAAATTGTTTATTTTCTTTTTTAATTCTACTATAATTAGGTCACCCTAACCCTTTTTAGGGTTTCGTAGTCCGTCTGTCTGTCTGCCTGTTCGTCCGAGGCATAGTGTCAAAACCGTGTGTGCTAGAAAGTTGCATGGATATGTTTGTTAACTATGTCAAAAAAGTGGAAGAATAAATATAAAATATTTAAATAAATATTTTTTCGGGTACCTCCCTACATGTAAAGTGTAGATGATTTTTTTTTCTGTCGTCTTCGTTTTTGTTTCTGTTACTCCATTGTGTTAATGTTAGATAGGTCTTTTAAAAACATTAATAATATATATATAATTGGTAAACCAGTTTTTTGATTTCAAATTCAAATTCAAATTCAAATCATTTATTTTCATAGGCCCCAGGAGGCGCTTGAACACGTCAAAACATTACAAAAAATGATATAAAAGTAAATAATAAATAATACTAAATTATACTAATTACAATGATTTGAATAACCGGGGCTCAGATTAATTTTAATCAAACTGTTTAGAATCGAATTAAAATCAATCTAAGTACCAGCTCCGATGGGTATTGCATTATGAGAAGAGCTGGTGAGAAACTCATGTGCACCATCTTTTAAAATGAAAAATATAACAATATAAAAGTACATAAAAAAATCACATAAGAAGAGCAATTCATTTCCAAATACTATTATCATTTATGTAGTCTGAAATACTATAGTAAGCTTTTTGACATAGTTTAGTTTTAACATATTTTTTAAATTTACCTATCGATTTAGAAATCCGTTTGCTAGATAATTTACTTTAAAGGACATTTTTTTTAGTTTGAGTACGGCGTCTAAAATCCTCTTAAAGCTGAAACATTTGCTCGAAAAATCAGAAAAACCATAATGGTAGTTTAAGTAATGAACTTTTAAGAAAACTAAAGCGGGTAACTAAAGTTCAAGATTAATTAGGGTCCAAAGTGTAAAATGCAGTTGCTTAGAATATTTCGTAGAAAATAATGCCTAGTTAATACTAGTTGACAATGTTCAATATAGTTTTTAAACCTGTTTTTATTCCATATAAAAACAGGTTCTATTTTTTTTTTGTTTTTACATCTGACCACGGAACCCTAATGCGCGTGGCACACACTTAGCTGGTTTTTTTTTAGTTGTGCTTACGTTAAGTCTTTGAATTTAAGTTGCTAAGATGATAGATCAACAGACATTTTATTTAAGTCGCATTTTTTGTCTACTTGGTGCCATTTACCATCAACTACACGTAGATAAGAAATAGCGCGGTAACAGCTACGTATCAGTAATTACAGTAATGACAATAATTAATAAACAATTGTGAAGGCATTCGATGTCGAGTGTTCTTTATTCATTAATAGTTATCCATGAATTAGCCGTATCATGTAATATTAATAGCATACATCGCATTTTTCTACGCGACTGCAGACTTAGCACATTTCCGCTTATTGTGAGAACAACAAAGTTATATTATGCATTTGGAAGCTTTATGAAACTAGAAGATAAAAGACGGTAATCGGTTTTAAACGAACTTCTAGAATTATTCACAGTCCATTAATCAAATCAAATCAAATCATTTTTTATTACACATATACATAAATACCTTAGACTAACATACATAACATTTAATTATTATTCAAAATTTTCATTTCATTTTCAAAATTTAATTATTATTCAATAATATCAGCAATCTACAAAATATGCAGGTGTTAGAAGAGCACGAGATGATGTGGAGGTAATTTCAAGGCTTTATCTTACCGCCAAACTGAACATATTAGTTGATCAGATCAACTAGGCGTGATGAGATTCTCATCACGCCTCTTCAAACTGATGCCCGCATACAGGATTGATGCGATAGCGACATTTATATTGAAACAATAGATTCTAGACGTGGGCACTGTTTATTTCCATAGGTAAAACATCTTTCTCGAAGAAAAAAGCCCCTTTCTCGATCAAATTTAAAAAAATGTTTCAGTCACCACGAATGTATATGAGAGGTATTTTCCAAAAGAAGTTGTTCGCCATTTGTAGCCTCTTTGATTTTGAAGATTGTTCTTGTTTTGAAATTGATTTCATAGTTTTCTTGAGTATAGTGTATATATTCACCATGGTCATTTATAAGTTTGTAATAGCTAAAGGTGTCTGATGGCGATTAATTGCTACGGTCATAAAAACATAAAAGTACTTATTAATGCGATAGCATAGAGACCATGCGTGCATAGAAGATGTTCTTAGAGCACTTTGTAATATTTATGATTTTATATCGAGTTTTTTTAGATAATTTAATGCCATATTAATTCTGAATAAGAGAATACTGAGCGGTAGTTCTTATTATTTTCGTTTCCTATGCTAAACCATTAGGTAATATTTTCTTTTTGAGTAAAATAATCAAATTTTCTCTCTACTTGCATCTGAACATAAAATTTATTGTGATATTATTTGTTTACAACAGTCACGACAAAAAGAAAAATAAGCCAAGTGCATGTCGGACCACGTGCAATAGGGTGCCGTGATTAGTTGCTATAACATATTTTGGACTTAATAGGGATTTACTATCTGTATTAAACAGGTAAAAACTTCGTATAAGTTATATTTTTTCAAAGGTTTTTTTGTATTATGCACGAACTATTCCATGTAACTGTACCTTACACTTTGGGCTATCATTAATCTTAAACTAGTAAAGTTAATACAGCCGCTACATAAGTAGCGGCTGTAAAAAAAAAAAAAACTATAGGAATAGTATAATAGGAAAACTATAAAGTTTTCCTTATAATATCATTACATATACTACTGACACAATTTTATTCTTATTTTTCGGTTAATGGTTTAGCTTTTAGAGGTAGGAGGGGGCGCCCTACTCAAACAAAAAAATTGTTTTTAAAGTTAATTATCTCGTAAACGGATCCCTAAAACAAAATACTGTCTCAGTAACTCCTCAATGTTTTTGAAAGACCTATCTAAAGATACCCCACAACATAAAGTTGAGAAAAAAACCTCACATGTAGAGGAGGGACCCGAAAAAAAGGAAAAATGATCACTTTGTTGGCATAGTTTATTTACATATTCATGCAAAATTTTATCTTTCTAGCACTAACGGTTTTGATGCTATGGATAGAGACGCTATATTCCTCAGGTAGACAGAAAGACAGACGAACACGGCGAAACTGTAAGGGTTCCTTGTAGGTAATACGGAACGCTAAAAAGAAAACTTAATGCTACAACAGAAAGACTTATTTAGACAATGTATACATATGTTTAATAAAACCTAAAATGTTGAATTGCCAATTAATCTATCACTCATCAGTTAAATTAAATTAGTCATAGCATTCGTGACATATAAATATTATTAAAAGCGGATACGACAAAGTTTTTTTTAAATATACTAAAATGGTTGTCAATGTTACAGGAGCAATAAATAAAGTACTACCCATGATGACAGCAATATATTTAAAATTTATTGTTTGTGATCAAAATATTATGGATTCTTACCATATAGAACCTTAAAACCTACTACACTTAACTATCCATAAAATATGACTAACAAATCAGTTTAGCATGAATAAAGTATATTTCATTCAAACTCCAAATAAGTTACAAGGATGTCTCAATAATCACAAATAAAGTGGTAACATAAATAAAAAGACATTTGTGACAAAAATGCCGTATCTTCCCAATACCGAGGCCTCCTACGCGGCGCCTACGCAGCCAGGTGTAAGTGGAACTTTAAAATATCTTCATTTGTGTATGTTAAGCTTTGGGCTGGCAAAGACTTAGTTTACAATTGTATATTATATTTTAACACTTCTGAATTATAGATTTAATAATGTATTTTTTCATTTCCTGTATAGATTTTCTTTGATTATTGCCGAAATAAATGATGAACTGGATTAACAGTATTTATTTGAATAAAAACTATAGTACTCATCGTGATATGATTTAGCTATGCCAACATGAAACGTCGATAAAACGTAGCATAATAATTATGTCTTTCACGAGACTTAAATTACCTACAATCGTTATCTAGATAAGTATGTCAATTTTTATTGATATAGATTCATTGGATAAGAATCTAGATAAAAATCAAGTAATCGGGCAAAATACCTGAAGCATATGCAATTATAAAAAATCGTAAGAAAACATTCTAAAAAATGTGTGGATCGTCCGTTTGAAACGACCATTACCTATAAACATTTAAGGATATTAACCATTGTTTTCAAGACACACAAACTTATTGTACTCATTATAATTGAACAAAATAGTATTCCTCGAAAGCCCGAATAGTGTAATTGGATTAACATTTGACATATTATTATGTATTCAGATTTTTGGTCAGTCCTTCGGCGAGGATAGTACAAGCATACCTAATTATGGAATACTGCCCCTCCCTGTTATTATGATAAGTAAAGGGTATCCAAGTTCTTCAATCGAAATGCTTAATTCACTAAAGTTTATTCGATAACAAAGGATCTTGTAAATATTTAAAATGGTTACAACAATCGTAGGCAACTCCACGCTGCGCTATGTATAGGAAAATGTTTGCCAACCCTATATATACAATATTTTACATTTACAAAATGTGTACAAATAAACGGTCTAATTTCCTTTGTACTCGAAGGGATAAGGGTAGAACAAAGTTCAGTAATGCTTTTTTAACATTTAATTATAATGTTAACACAATACCCACTGATGTTTTATCACGAATTAACAATTCAAACAAAACGGTGGAGGTAAGCATGAGGGCTTTCTAGGCACAAGTATTAATTAAGAGGGTAGAACCACTCCGTCTCTAATTAACCGAAGACCCAAGCCACATTCGCTGTAATTAGTTCCCTCCGAGGGATGTTCTCACGCCTTCGGACCTTCGACATCGCGAAAATGTCGGAATTTCATCGATTACAATTATGCAAATGAGGCAAATGTACTTAAACATTCCAACAGACAAGTTGGATAAATGAATCGTCATTAATTGAATGTTGTGGGACACGTAAGAGAGATGTCAGAGCGCGACATCCGCCATCTCGCCCCGCTCTCTCGTCATTACGCCACGGCCGGCACAGGCGCGCGCGGTCAGCTGCCGCAATTTGTCCACCGCTACGTGGATCGGTTATTAATCTGTTGCTACAATTACTCTCGACCATTGAATTAATTGTGGCCCTTATCTGGCGAATTCACTCGAACACCAACTTATCCAGATGTTAACTTCTTGTATACCTGTCAAGAAACGATCGTGGTGATATTTTTATTATAGCAAAAAGCATCATGTGATCTCGCGTTGTTATAATGTCAACCACTTGTCGCCGATTCAACTCCACGACAAAAACTTTCTCGCCCGAAGCTCGTTTTACTCGAAAGAACTCATTTAAGGCATTCGATCGAAAAGCCGTCGACAATGAAATAAATGATCGCCCTCGACGACACAGCAATAAAAATTTCATAATAAGATTTTTTAAAACAATAACACTCGAACGAGGGTGGTCGAGAATCTTTATTAAAATCTCGAGAGAGTAATAAAAGCACAGTTAAATGCGGAGAACTCTGATGAAAATATTAATTAATGTTTCGGAATGGGAAACATGTTGCTAATTAAATGGCGATATCGCATAAAACGTAATTAGAGGTCGGGAACATTCGTTTCTCACGGGGCGGGCGATGCATGCACGTCTGCGGGGCGGGTGCGGCGCGGCGAGGATGCGACGCGCGTGCGGTACCGGAGCGGAGCCGTGCGTCACAGTCGCATCACGGATCTCCCGCGTTTATGAAAGGAATGCAACGCGTATGCTTGCACTGCCAAAAACTGGTTATCCGTCGTGTTTTGTGTATAAAGATTTCCTTCACTCACGCATTAAAAATTGAGTTTAATAGTTGTTAACTTTTTGCTTGCACCTCGGTCAGCAATGCAAAGTTGCAATTTATGAGAATGATTACATAAAATCTGTTGGTAGATTTCTGATGGAGAGTTTAATTTGAAAAATAAATGAAGGAGGGTTGGAGTTCAATAGAAATTCCGCGAGCGAAACTACGAGAATTCCTAGGTGGCGGCGGGCGTTATTAAATGCACTGACTGGCAACTATTAGCTGCGATGATGGACGCCTCTATGGGCGGCGTAATTAAAAAAATCAATGATCACTTATTGTAATTAGCGGTGTATCGGTGCCGACAAAAAGGTGATTGTTTCTGACGGCCGTCAATCAGGCGGTCGCCATCGCCGTACCGCATGCCGAGACAATGGTTCACGTGCGAAACAACCCATAGACTATAAGACTCACCAAAGATTACAACAATACTAACGATGTAAATGGTAAGATAAAAACCGACATTTGAAATTAATAACTGTTTTATTCGATAAATCATTGTAGAGAAATTTACTAATAAAGTTGAACAGATTTAAAAGCTTGTAAGGAGTCATGTATACCGTCTCGCAGTGGAAGTCTAGAATAGTTAGTATGCGTGTTGCCGATTGTTTGATTCTCATAGCAGAAAATGTGCTGATTTTGACGAGACTTTATAATACGGCAGCTGACTTGAGATCATATACCACAAACATAACAAGAAAAATGCTCTATCTATACTATTGTTACTCCTTTGTCTAAGTCGCAGACTCTAAGATTATTAGTTAGATTAGTGGTAACACATAATTTTAATTTAATTAATACCGACTTCAACAGTTACAACTCGTAAATAACAAAAGTAAGATCCTTGTTATCTACAAACAGCAGAGGGTAGTATATTTCATAATGAGGTTATTATTGCGCATTCTAGTCGCTATCGCGAAGCGGGGTACGGCAGAAACGCCAAATTGGCGTGCAGTGCGCGGGCGCTGCGATCGCAGCCGCTGATATAGCTAATTAAGGGCCCTAGAGGCGATCTATTTGGAGAGATCTAGCCGCTGACGTGTGAAAATAGCCAATTAATTAACGCGAAGCGGTGAACGGGGCATCGCGATCGCATGCTATACTTAACGCTCGAGTTCTTTAGGAGTGCAACAGTTGACGACACCTGATACATGGTTCGCTTGACCTCTGGGCGTTGTTTTTTTACATAAGCACGCCTTAGTAGAAGCAGTTGAATCAATTAACATGAATAGTACAGTAGGGTCAATTTCAACAAGTGGTGTTTTTTGTACCTTATCGGTGAACTTTTTTATTTATAGCTTTTTTGGATATTTTTTAGATTTATTGTAATCTATATGATACTAAATGTCCCCAATTGTACGCACATGATCGTATCATTTAAGACTGAAGAGAAATTTGAGTTTGAATTTGGGTTGTCACCGATACGATAAGCTGACCACCGATTAGTTTTCTGTACACCGATATGAAATGCTTGAACACCGAAAAGGTGTGCTTATCCACCGATATGGTAAATCTGACCACCTTTGCACCATTGTTTCGTCAATAACTTTGTTATATTCCAGTTACATCATAAATCAAGGGTCTTGTCTCATAGCACTTTTTTTTAACTTTATTTTATTTATTTTTCTAACAAGTTTAATACCTATTTTAATGAAATCAATATTTTTTGTTTTTTAATCCATATTTTAAATTAAATCAATTTGCTTTTACACTTATTTTTTTAATACTGATTTATACATTAACTACAAAAATCTATAAAAAATTTATGACATCGTATTAATTTGAATATTTATTATCGTCTTATGATTTATATTGTTTAATTAATATTTAACTTAAATGATTACACTATTATGTAGCAGTTTTATAGTTTAATCATTCAAAAACTAATTAATTATTACTTACTTATTTGATTTCAAAATTTATTATTATTTATATTATTTTTTATATCAGTTTTGTGTTTTTTAAAGTTTGTAAACAGCTTTTATTTATTTATATTATGGTGTATCCTTTCTTTTCTACTCTTTAAATTCAACGGATATTAATTATAGTTAAATTTATTTTAGCGTACGGCACTCGTGGGCTGCAGCTGAAAATCAGCGTTAGGTGACTGTATTTCATTGCAGTCGCTTAGCATTATGCTGAGCTGCTGGCCTTTTGGTACAGACTGTATAACTATATTTGATCGTATTTCCTGTATTGTTTATTTTATGTTTTGTGCCAATAAAATTTTTTTTCTTTCTTTCTTTCTTTTCTTTCTTTACATCAGAGTTTTATACCTTATTTGAAAGCTTATGAAAATTTTTATGTTTTTAGGGTTCCTTACCCAAAGGAAATGGAACCCTTTTACGGAGACTTCGCTGTCCATCCGTCCGTCCGAACGTCCGTCTGTCTCCAGGATGTATCTCAAGAACCGTGATAGCGAGGTCGTTGAAATTTTCACAGATGATGTATAATTATTGCCGCTATAACAACAAATACTTAAAGCTAAATAAAATAAATATTTAAGATCGAGAGTACCGAACACAATGTGTCAAAAGTTCAATTGTGCGATGCTTTTACCATCGATGCTTTATAGATGCAATAGTACATCGGTCTTCAAAATTTACTGTTTTAATACTATGTTTAATGTAGACAATATTTTGCATCTATTTTAAATTTGCGTATATTTTTGCGACAGGCGTTCTGGCTATGAAAATTACGCAATCTACTTTAACTATGCCCACACCACGATCGGTTTAGAAAATTTGAATTTTTCTGGGTACAAACAAACAAAGGTATTTAACATCGTACAATTTCACTATCGACAAGTGCGTTCGGTATTGTAAAAATCGCAACTTTCGAAAACTCATATTTTCTATACCTAACGAAATTACTGATATCAATAAAATGTTTTAGAAGCAAAATAAATGACACAGGGTCCACCGATGTGATGAACCGACCCACCGACTCGATAAAATGATCCACCGATACGATTAAGAAATCCACCGATATCTTAAAACTGTTAATACACAAAAAAATAATACACTGAGCAGATAAATTATACACCGATAATGTTTTTTCACCGATCAGGTGGAAAATTGTCGTATCGGTGGGTAAAATGACCACCGATTCCACCGATAACGGTACAGCGACGAGATAAATTGCACACTTTTTTTAAAATTTCTAATGAACTATAATAACTAGGACAAATTGAACTACAGCCAATAAAGCTAATTCAGTTACTTTCTCTGTATGGATCAAACAAATATAAAATAACAACATATTACAATATAAAAAATCATTCTCCGATAAGATAAAATATTTGTCGCCTAGCAATTTTCATGGTGTACTTACGTTTTTTGCGGGCAAATGCAGCGATGTAGAAAGCGTCTGTCTTCACTGCGCATTAGGGCAGTACTAACATGAAATAATAATCAGGGAGGGGACACTATCGGACTTGCCTATGTAAAGTTATGTCTAAATTACTTTTTGGCACCGAAAAGCCAAGAATTTCTGGGACAAGTACGTTTGTGCCTCTCATTAATAAATTTGGTTAGTTAAATAATAGAATATGCTATTTATCAATGATGAAACTAATATCCTACGAAATAGGTTAGGTTGTAACCTTAATTTACTAATATTCATTAACTTATAAGCCATTTTGTTTGTAAAAAAAGTACTGGGACAGCACCGACAAGCGAAAATTTGGACTTTAGGAATTTTTTTCTACCCTTAAATTTCATCCTAGCCCATTAATATTTTTGCCCCCACCCAATATCTACCTATATAATACTATAAAAATCAATTTAATACAATATTCTTCTTTTCAAATACGAATTTCAACGAGGACAGAAAAAAAAGTCGTTTGGGAAATCGACCCAGTAACTAGATCTCTAAACATGCAAGAGATTGACTAGGTATGACCAGTAGCAGTCGAATGCAAAATAAATAATGAATAAACCAAGCGACTTTCCTATAGTATTTTCCAATGACCACCTCAATCAAGCCATCAATATTTCACTTGACGTATTCAAAGACTGTGTCATATAACTAATCGTGGCTGACCACCGGCGTCACAAAAGCTCCATAAATTGAGGGATTCCTCCATAAATAAGTTTGATTGCACATAAGCTGGTAATGCCTATAAAGTGGGATATTTGCCCCTTTATTTATGAGAGCAGACTCGCGTCAATTAAGCGGGTTTCCCCTAAATCACCGTATACGGATAGAATCGCGGGGGGTGGGGTAGTGCAATATATATTGGTGAAGCAGTAAGGGTGTCCTTCCACCTGAAGTGCACTGTAGCTTGGTGGTGAAGATTAGGATATCATGCATTCAGGATCAAGAAAGATTACGGTGTCTCGGATCATCTTGTTTGATCAAATCGAAGTTTAGTGAAAGAACACATTGTTGTTGGTCTTTTTATTTACACGCTTTATATTAGCTTCACTTGTATGTTTGTTTTTTGTCTAAATAACTGGAACATGCCCCATTTATTTATGACATTGGAGTCGCTTCAATTAAGCGGGTTTCCCCTGAATCGTCGTACAGAGATAGTAGAGTAGGCGGCGGAGTAGAGCAACATAGATTGGCGGCATTGTAAGGCTGCCTTTCCACTGTGCAATTTACCGAAGCATAAGCGATTATGCTATGGAACTGTGAGTCCATCAGAGCTTTAGCTCAGCGGTGATAGAACGACTACTGAATTGCGAGTGACCAGACTTCGGGACAAAAATGTACTTTCGTATTAACCACCTTAAATTTTGTTTTAAATCCGTAAAACACCACCAGACATTCATTTATCTGTTATTGAATTTAAATCTAGTTATGATGCTAGAGCTATATTAGCTAGCTATGAGCTTAGATTTCTATGAAAACTAGGACACATTTTTGTTATGAACATTTTACGTACGGCCGATTTCTCACAAAGCATCCCTGGTGGACACGTTACCTAACAGGCGAATAGATGGAGGTGAGCGATGGGCGCGCGGTGTAAAGCGAGTGTTAATGGGCCATTAGCCGGTGGTGCGACGGCCGTCTAATTGGCGCGCGGGCACGCCGGCACGCCGCGCGATGCACGCCGCGCCGTCGCCGGCCGCACGCGCGAGATCCGCAGATACCACGCACGCTAACTGCACTATTTTCGGATACTTAATTGCCTATTTCCACTAAGCTTATATCCGTTCTATCGCGGTTTAATTGGTTCACGGTGTAGTGTCAGCTTTTAATGAAAGCTAAGTAACAACGCCTGTGTTAGACGAATTTTGGTAAGGCATATTTGAGTTGATATAACTAGCGACTGAAGGTATTTGTATTTCAAAGCTGCAAAATTTCAAAACTTACGTGGTTGATCGTAGTTAATGAGTGTATTAATAGTAACCTACATGTATGTTTATAGAAGATGAATCTCACCAACAATAGAACTAGGCCAAATGCTACGGAAATTAACAAGCAGAATTGACATCCTTTCAATTACAAGACATTTTTAATCCCCTCCAGAAAACTAGTTTCAAAAACCATTTGTAGTTGTTCACAACGGGCTGACTTGTACAATCAGCTGGCGGCGTCAGCAGGAAATTAAACGCTGGGACAGTGCGGCTACGACGCAATGTCGTCACGTCATTCAAACGCCGATGCCTCTATTTACTGCCGTTTTGAGTAGCACCTCTGTGCCGTCGAGCCTTAATTAACGGATAATTAAGACGAAGAATTTATGAATTTGGCGGTGTACGAGATAAACGCGTGGGTTGCACGATAGACGAAAAATATGGCACAGAGCGCCCTACGCTTTTTCACAATAATACTAGTATTTTTTGTTCATTACCATTTCAAGCTTATATTAGGAATTATTTTTTACTTTTTAGTTAGAAGTACTTTAAAAGCGTGTTTTTTAGTTTTTGTAAACTATTATTTATTTTCTACTTTTAGTTTGGTTTATTTAAAAGAGCGTTTTTTTTTTTTTTTTTTTTATTGAATTATTGCATTGTCATCGATCTTTGACAGGTGTGCAAAATTTTAATGAAATCTGTCCGTTTAAAGTGGCTCAAAATTGAGTCCAAAGGAGTCGGTTACATACATACATCAGGTGAAGCTAATATAAGCGTGTTAAAAAGACATTTTCAGGTATATTAAAGATAGTAGCACTTTTCATCATATTGATTTGTTATTTTTAGTGACATCTGATCTCCTTTTCTAACGAACTTAAGTGTCTTATTTGAATAATTAGGTAAAATAAGTTCTAATTCATTAATGAGGCGTAGTGACTATTATGTATTGGCAACGGCACAGTTATAACAGGAATTTTATTATTAACGACCCCCGTATAAATGTACTGCGATGGCCTGACAATGTGGTCAAATGGGTAAGTTGGATAGTTTATTGGCTGTTCTAGGCAGTTCATAAAATGACTGTATTCGAAACGCATCTAACTACACGGAGGAAGTTTCAGGTGATGGCGTCCCGTATAAATGTACTGCGATGGCCTGACAATGTGGTCAAATGGGTAAGTTGGATAGTTTATTGGCTGTTCTAGGCAGTTCATAAAATGACTGTATTCGAAACGCATCTGACTACACGGAGGAAGTTTCAGGTGATGGCAGCAATATCCACGTCTATCCAATGCGTTGACTGCTAGTTGACGTGTCCACTGGGATTTTACGCAAGTGTAGACGAGATGTTCACTGTATTCGTTTTTGTATGGGTTATATAAATGGTTTGTTATTTTATCGGTCAGCAATTTAATCGAATATGTCAGCAAAATAAAAGATCTCTCAGCAAAATAATGGATTTGTCAGCAATTGTAATGTGAGGGCTCTGGTTCGATTCCCGGGTCGGGCAAAGTCTTTTCGCAGATATGTGTCTATTTATAATATAAATTATCACTCGCTAACATAGTGAAGGCAAACATCGAACACCTGCCTATGAGTGCCTCGTTAGAAAATACTTAATAGCAACACGGAGTATGAATTGTGGATGGTGAGAGGCCTATGTTTACTCTGCTGATGAATCTTTAATTTTGCTGAAGTATCTATAATTTGCTAACAAATCTATTATTTTTGCTGACATATCCTATATTTTGCTGACAAATCTAGTATTTTGGTTTTGAACTTATTAATTACTGATATGTCTATTATTTTGCTGAAAGAGCTATTATTTTACTGGCACATCTTTTATTTTGCTGAAAGAAAATATAGACGTCATATAAATGTTATAGCCTACGATGGACTGACAATGTCAGGCCTATTACACATTATGTGTCGCAGTCAAATGAAAAGTTATCTAGGAAGTTCTTCAAATGGCTATATTATGTACTAAGGTCACAGTCGTTTTCATTTATTTACTTGTACAAATGGAATTGGATGCGGAACGCAAAGGACCGGGTGTTGTAGCGCAAATTGAGAGAGGCCTGTGTTTACTCTGTCTAAGTCCAGCAGTGGACTACCAAAGGTTGATTGATAGGTACTTGTACAAATAGAAAGTGATAACAAATGTGCTTAAATTATAAATTGATGGAAAGATTAGATATAACGGGATATTTACTATGTATATTTGTTGTAGCGAGTTATTTCGATATTTCAGAGATGTTGCAATCTCTTTATTCACGATAAAACTAAAACTAAAACACTATAGTCATTGCGGGTAATGAGAATATGTCAAATAATAAATATTTAAATTAGATTATGTCAAAAAGCTTACTACAGTATTTCAGACTACATAAATGATAATAGTATTTGGGAATTAATTGCTCTACTTATTGTTATATTTTTCATTTTAAAAGATGGTGCACATGAGTTTCTCACCAGCTCTTCTCATAATGCAATACCCATCGGAGCTGGTACTTGGATTGATTTTAATTTGATTCTAAACAGTTTGATTAAAATTAATCTAAGCCCCGGTTATTCAAATCATTGCAATTAGTATAATTTAGTATTATTTATGATTTATTTTTATATCATTTTTTGTAATGTTTTGACGTGTTCAAGCGCCTATGAAAATAATGATTTGAATTTGAATTTGAATTTGAGAAAACAGTTTTATTGGCAGACTAACCGATATAACCTCTTACCCACTTATGTTTGGTCTCAAAACTAATATAATTGACGGAGAGTTCGATATTTTATTTGTACTATATTGTAGAATTGCCTAAAGTTTTTGTATGTATTTTGTTATTATATCTAACGATTGTAGAACACCGCTCCATTAATTCTACGTATGCCCATTGGAAAAAAAAAATTGTGTACTAACTAATGTATGTACAAATGTCTACCAAGTACATGAGCCAAGTGATTGAGCTCAGTGTGACGCAGTTTAATTTCCTGCACAGATTTGCTGCGTGAGTCCAAGGCATAGATTAGTTCTGCTTTAGAGAAACTTGTTTAGCCGTAAAAATACTGTTTTTGGCCTTAAATTTGCCTATGAAAAGATATTAATTACTAGTAATTACAAATATTAAATTTTTATTTAAACGACGCCCGCACTAGTAATATCTCCTGTGTCGCAGGGGTGTTCACAAACATACATTTCACACACAAAGCACACCCAAAGTCAGAACAAATCTTTGCGAATCACACAAAGATTAGTCCCGTGTGGGGATCGAACCCACAACATCAGCGCAGTTGAAAGCAACGAGGCGACCGCTTTAACCGCTATGCCAACAGTGCATTCTATGCGAAAATTACTCTTCCCCTATTTTTTTTAGATACGCTTTCATAGTTAAATCACTTGAGTTTGATAAAAAAAATATATAAATATATGTTGTGGTCTGAAGAATCACATAGCTTGATTTTCATAGACCATGACCACGCATGCATAGTTCTGGATAGTCCTGCCTCCTTATTACGATTGATGATAATGGTGATTGAATCAGATTCATGTGTCAAAATTTGTACCAAATACTAATATTATTATTTTTTTTTATTTTCACATATACAATTAAATATTTAAAATTACACTATATTATAAAGAAAGTAAAAACTAAATATATACATGAAATAAAAAAATAATACAAACTTATTAAATAAAATAGATCTGAAAAAAAAAGTTCAGGTGTCAAAAAATACGTCCACATCGATGTCGACCGTGGGTAACGTGCCCAGAAGGTTGGCAGCATTGCCACGTTGTATGGCAATGCTGATCCTTTGTCCAAAGTAGAAACCAGCCTTCTGGTCGCGTGAAGAGTCCACTAGTCTTTTAATAATACTAATATTATAATCTAATTCATTCACAATCAATTATGATTTGATATGACACTATGATATTTATATTATGCCACTTTGTTATTTCAATATTCTCTATCAAACGGACGTGTAGCTCACCTGATGGGCAGTGATAACGACAGCCTAATGACATCAACAATTTACAAAAGCAGATCGTAGATGCGACTTTTGAGCATTACGGTGTTACGCCTCACGTGCCAGTAATTTCAGGGCCTTATCTCACCACCAAAACGGAACACAGTAATGCAAGCACTACTATTTTGCGACAGGTTAAGGTACGACGGTGATGCTCCCCATGCGCGCGTTTATAAGAGCTCTACCACCATCACCCACTGGAAAAGTGTTCCACTTTGAATGATAATTAAATACCCGTAAAATAGAGCTTCAATATTATAGTCTTGACCTAATTAATACGCCTTGAGTCAATAAGTCTGAGTAATTAAAAACTAGTTTAACAATTAATTGTAAGCCTTGTAATGTCTTAAATGTCTGGAACCCTTAATCTGCGAAATCGCCTGGTACAAACTTAGTTTAATAAAAATTTAATAATAGCAGCCTTGTATCTAATACATGTTCCACTGGACTCGGGCCTCTTCTCATGATGAGAAGGGTTAGGCCATAGTCCACCACGTTGGCCAAGTGCGCATTGGTAGACTTCACTCACGCTCGAACACCTTTTTGGCACTCTTAGGCAGGTTTCCTTCACCGTTACCGAGCGATAATTAATATGATAAATACACACATATCTACGAAAAGACGAATCTTAACGATTTATTGACAGAGGTGTGTGCCGTCGGTTCGAGCCCGAGACCATTGACTTCGCAATCCTATGGTCTCACGGCTATCGCTGCTAATAAAAACTTATTTGTACAATATTAAGGATGACATTTAAGAATCCAGCAGGATTCGAACCTGTACCTTCAGCGCCCCAGATGCTTTGTCAGTTTAGCTATGGATTCGTATGCTGCTAGATTCGAAATCTCTCAACCCTTTTTGTCTTGTAGGCAAATTTAACTTTCAGGCCAACCTTTTTTTTTTTTTTTTTATGCTACGCCCACAGCGAACGAACGTGTAGTCCACCTGATGGTAAGTGGAGTACAGCCCATGGACATCAACAATCCACAAAAGCAGATTATAGATGCGTCGCTGCAGCTGAGGACTACGGTGTTATGCCTCATGTGCCAGTAATTTCAGGGCCTGATCTCACCACCATACCGGAACACAGTAATGGAAGCACTACTATTTGGCGGCAGGTTAAAGGTGAGACGGTGGTGCTGCCGCCCTCGAGCTCATTCACAAGAACTCTACCAACAAATTGTGTACCGAACCTTAATATGTACAGCGCCATCTGTGTACTTTGTGATCACACACAATACTAAAAGGCATAAGGCATAATAAGCTTTAATATATTACTTAACTTATTAAGTTTAACAATTAGGTATGAGTAAACATTTTACTATACGAGCTCCGAACGTATAAAATTAGCCATGTCTACCAGTATCACATTGACTACATTTATTACAAAAAATATAATACCTTTCTAGATTTTAGTTTTTTGTATGATTTTTCCTAGTTTACCTTTTCCCTGTCTGAAACTTAGTAGATATAATCATAGTCCTTTATATAAAAACGCCCACACCATAAGTCTATAAAAAAAGCTTGGGTTTTGAGTGATCTCCACACCAATTTTCATCAATATTCATACAGTAGTTTCGGAGCCTATTCAGTTCAAGCAAACAACCAAAAAAATCATTATATCACATTTATTTAAAGTCGAGTTAATTAATAGGTAATAGGTATATTTCCAGTTTTGGACCTTCTACCTCCATTTTTCATTTATTTATATTTTAATAAACCGGACTGTACCTGCACAAACAAGGCCGTAGAATTATTCTTATTAACATTAATATAATTAAAATACTGTAATCAATGGCAAAATCGTGCGCCTTGTTTTTTGCTGAGTCTATAATTATTTAATTAGATGTAATCATGCAAGTAATTCTAATTTATATTCATGGCGAAGGCCTCGCTTAGCAATTCAATCATAATTTATTTTAAAATTGAAGTTACTTTAATACAGGGTGGAAAAGACATCGTGACGAAGCCGAAGTGTTTTTTGGGGTGAGACATTGAGTCCAAGAACTTTTTACCGGCAAATTGATTCGCGATTGTTTCGACTGATTAGCGTTCACCTAGACTATACCAATACATTTGCAAATTGTCGTTGAAAATTATTCTAGTTTTAGCTTCAAAATTGTATTATTAATCCCTTAAAAGTCCTTATTCTCATACAATTGCGATTGTCATGACTTGTAAAATTTTGCCTAACTAGTTTTGCCGATGTTAGAAAATTTATGATAAAAATTTGCACCCAGGCACGATCAAATACGGAATCCCTGCTAGGCTTCTTGACGATGTCATTTACACTATGTATATTAAACGTGTGCTTTATGTTTACTAATAAATTACAATGTGGTTTCAATAAATCACAAATGTTAAAGATGAGAATATATCTATAATTTCATTTAACTATGTTTTTGCTTATTCAGAAAGGTGGTCAAGAATCGCGACACAATGGATGCCGGAGAACCGGTGTCGTCGCCGAGGCCGACCGAGAAAACGCTGGCGCGATGACTTGGACACCTTTCTGGAAGATTGGCAGGATAAAGCTGAAGAGAGGGAAGAATGGAAGTCTTTGGGGGAGACCTTTGCCCAACAATGGGACAATATAGGTTAAAAAAAAAAAAAAAAAAAAAAAAAAAAAAATGTTTTTGCTATTTTTCAACGACTAACATAGTAATTAAACAGGTAATATTAACAGGAATTCACGGGATCATGCAATGATTTCACCGTTTATTGATTCTTAAAAAGCTTAAATTTTTAGTTCAGGCCTAGTCAGGCGCTGCGTACTAAGTAACAATAAATGTATATTTTTTAAAGTGCGTTATTTGGGAAAAACAGAAATAAAACATTATTAATAGACTATTATTATTATTATTGTTGAGACGAGGCTTCCGGTGTTCACGTCGACCTCCGTGGATTTATTGTGAATGTAGCCTTATGATAGACTCTCTTGTGTGACTTGACATCATCCGAATCCAAGATATGGCATCCCAGAATGATGCTTCGTCTATGGATCAGTGGCTCGCAGTCGCAAAAGAGTTACTCTTAAATTAAAACATTGTTTTCAAAACCAACATTCTAGGTATTATGGAAAGGATAAAATAGCTAGGTGACTGAATAATAATTGTCTAAATTATATTTACCTTGCGCGTTACAAATGTCGTATCATTTGCCCATTAGGGAAACGCTGAAGATAGCGCGTGGGGATTTCCGTGAATCTACCAGGTAAATTCCCAAGTAGCACATTAGTGAATTTTGCAACTTATCTTATAGCTTTAAGTCGCAAATGAGTGGTTTAACAGTATTTGATGGCACTTATAGCTTTAGACTCTACTTATATTTGTATATGAGTACATCTTATTTCTCGCAGTTGCTTACGAATGTATTTTGTTTCTACTTTATTTCTAATGGTTTTATAAAGTCGATTTTGTCACTCATAGTTGTAAACAGGTTTTAATTTTTACTCATTTATTAACCACAGTGGCATATGAGGTCTTGAAATCACTGTTTTGCAACTGTTACAAATAAGCGGTTACTAGTCTTTATATGGCACTTCTAGTGCTAAATGAATAGTATAATAGAGTAGTATATCACCTGTAGTGGTTAAAGGGATCATTTTGCAGCCCTTGTGGAACCTAACGTGATTGTATCTTTAAGTGCTATTGTACTCTTTTATGCCACTTCAACGTGTTAATTAAGTGTCAAAGAAGGGTTGTTAAGAACCAAAAGCATCTATTTTCCCTTATTTAAAACCATTATCGATCTGATAGTTCCAAAAATACGTAATTTGTTACCTATTATTTCTTAAGACAGATTGTTCTGCGTGTTACGTTGTCTTAAATCTTTTGTTTCGGTTGATATAAAGTTCATAGGCAATAAATTACTTAATTAAAAATTAATTCCGTAAAATGGAAAAATAATTAATTGTCTAGAAATAAATAACAAAGATAATTTTGTCAAGAAAAATTCACTGTAAAATTGAAGGGTTCCATACATACATAAATGAATCAACATTTTGTTGCGTATTTTAAACACATTTTGGACATGATTTGTAATGTATTTAACGCAATCTAGTAGATTTATTATCGGGTACCAGATCTGAACAGAAGATTCTTTGAATCTTTTGAAATCTGGTAGGAACTTCATTCCCGGTGTTAGAGCAAAAAAAACCAAGTGTCGAATAATTATATATTTTTTTATTTAATCTCTCAATGCTTTCAATATAATACAAGACTATCTTTTCTTCAGCTTTCATCTTGGTGATATAAATTTGAAGTCATCTTCTAATGATGGTAATTTGACTGAAATGTGCGGAGTCTTGTGGACCCCTAATTCGCCGATCCACCGATTTGCCACTATAACATACAAATGAGTGATTTTTAGAACCCACAGTTCCAAATATTAGACTAAATAAGTGAAAATTAGAACTAGTGATCCCTTCTAAATCGCCATATTTTGAAAATGGTAAACAACATACAAATAATTGATTTTTAGAACCCACAGTTCTAAATAGGGACTTAATAAGTGAAAATTAGAACTATGTGATCCCTATGAATCGCCATAATTAGAAAATGGATTCCTTAAAAATGTTTTGTTTTGAACAGTGTTTTATCACACTGATTCAAAATCACTGAGTTATGTGAATTGTAACTAATGTACTTAGACATTATACTTAGTTTAAAACCATTATGTTAAGTTTTTAGCGGTATTTTTTTTTTTATTGTATTATTTCGTCAATAGAATAAGCACTCTATGAATAATTAATCTTGATCAAATAGAAGGCGCGTTGAAATTTACTAAGAAAACATACTATGGTTTCACAGTAACAAAAGATTCGCAAGGATTTTATGCTGTAATTGGTTATAACTCAATGCTTGCATTATATGAAGTTAGTACTCACCAAATATCCAAATGGAATCCAAAATAAAATGGTTGCACTAAGTGTTTGCTGTAACGCCACCACAGAACAATATTAATAAACGAACACCACTCGAAACTTTAATTGTCTCTCATTTATCACTTATTGAATGACAGAACGAATGATATGCTTATTAATCGTTCACTGCGCACAACTTACACTCACAGTTCTAATTACCTCTTAGGGTGATTGTTAGAACTCCTATAGATCCCATTTGTAACCAAAATTAGGCTGCAATTTTTCGCCAAATGGTTCCATAATGGTGGCATAAGGGTTCTCCCCACCTTTGTAGAACTTAATCATAGCTGTAAATTTCACTCGAGGTTACCCATAGATATGATATAGAACTATTTTAGAACCCAGTTGTGCTACTTGGGTTGTTATCTTGGAACGTAATAACTAATAACAAACAACTGTACCTAATTAATAATAACTGTTGCTGCCAATTTTCTTGATAAATAATCTAAAACGACGGCCTCTGCAACTTGTACCTAAGTAGTAGTAAGTACCTAAGTAAATTTTGCACACCTGTCAAAGATCGATGACAATGCAATAATTCGATAAAAAGAAATTAAAAATATTAAAAAAAAAAATTAAAAAAAAAACGCTCTTATAAATAAACCAAACTAAAAAGGTAGAAAATAAATAATAGTTTAAAAAAACTAAAAAACACGCTTTTAAAGTACTTCTAACTAAAAAGTGAAAATAATTCCTAATATAAGCTGAAAATGGTAATGAACAAAAAATACTAGTATTATTGTGAAAAAGCGTGGGTTGCTCGATAGACGAAAATATGGCACAGCGCGCCCCACACTTTTCAGATTAGAATTTCAGATTAGACACTTTTGAGCGCAGATCCAATGTCCACTATGTCAATGTAGTAAGTAGGCTTAGTGTATTAGGTATCTATAATCTATGTCATTAGTGACTAATACAACAAATTTATTTCTGTTTATCACGATTACACGGAGACCAAGGCTATGCGATGTAGACTCGCAAAGCGGGACTCCTAGTCTGAGTTGATTAGTAAGCCAAAATGCATTCCTCAAATTCCAATCTAATTAAAACACTAAATTGAACATGTCACAGAGTAAACGTCACCAGTGAGGCGATTAGACAACCGTTATTAGTGCAGTATTGTTCATCCGAAGAAAGTGGTCGAATGACGTTTAATTTCCTCCGCTGTGGCTCCCGCCATCATCTGATAGTTGGCGATTCAATTAACACGATGGACTGAAACTGAGCCTTTGTGCCTTATCGCTGGCTTTGGAATCTAGATTAAGTTGTACAGCCTGTTGATTACGTTATGAATCGACGATTTGAGGTTTTGTGTTTGATCGCTTTGAGACGCTAGAGATTTTGTCATCTCATGGTTAAACGTTGTCTTAAATTGTTAAAATTGTTTTGCAAGATTACTTAATTATTGGTAGACGAAAATTATTCTAAAATTAAATTCGTAGCGTCGCATTAGAATGTGGGGTAAAATAAAAAAAAATAGTTTCTCAATGAGTACAAAACCATGAGTAGTTTGTAATATTTTTTTACGATGCATAAATTCGTAATAATGTAACCTTGACGAATAGAGACGGTAGACTGCGTAGCGTGTTCGATTCCGCTCAGGAAAAATCTTTGTGTGCATGAACAAGGAGGTATGTCTTGGGCTGGATGTTTATATGTATAATAAGTATAAAATAACAAATGTAATATCTAATATCAGTATATAATATGAATTAGTATCAGTTATTCTAGTACCCATAGTATAAGCTCTGCTTAGTTTAGACTAAATGACGATGTGTGAATGTTGTGTGATATTTAGTTATGTATCACACAAATGGATAATTACAAAACCTTCATCATTGCAATCGCAACACCTTCATCATTGCAATCGCAACACCTAATCACAAGGCACCCTCAGCACATTATCAGCTATCACTCCAAACTAGCAGACGCCAATAACAATCATCGCTGGGACAAAAACCTTTGAAGTTGTGAGACAATGGAGCTGTCTGGTCTAGCGTGTGTACAAAACAGCGACGAAGTAATTTTCCCGTACCGGTTTCAGCGCGCTCGTTGCGTGTTTGCTAGTTAGAATTCGGGTGCAGTTCGGAAATTAATCAGGGCCCATTGTGGGCGCTTTGTCGCGGGCCCTGCTGCCAATTATTGGCTGCGCAGAGCAACCCTAATTGAACCTGCCTCAAGGCACTTCCAAACTGTACTGCGACGAAAAAGTTCGTCTATTTGGAAGATAGGATTAAACTGTGATCGGCGTTTAAGGTCTTTCTTTCAGATTCAATATTTCTTTCATTCTTTTTTATATTTTTCGAATCGTGACTTCAGGGACATAAATTGAAAATTAACTTGCGTCACCTCGTACTGGTAACTTCTTTTAAGAGGGAAGAATTGCTTGGCTGTTTTCCATACAAAAGTAATATGGTTTTAACTTTAATATTCTTAAGTTTATATCTACTAGAAACTAAAATAATAAAATGCAAGTATGTTGCCGTCCATTTAATCAAAATAATTATTGTGATACAGGTCACCAGTTTTCCGCTCGGCACCAATTTACAAACAAGTAGCAAAATGTACACAATAATAACTATCTAGTGGTAGTTTTTAGCTCTTTAGGTGATTTATAAACTAGAAAATTAACTATTAAACATAAAAAAGGAATATGATTTGTGTGTAAAAATAAATAAAACTTAACAACATTAAAGTTAAACCCATATAACGTTTGTACGAAAACACGGCGCACGGGAGTTTACCCTTAATAATATCACTTAGCTTTACACTTTCCACATAATTTCACATAACATTTACTTTTGTGTTCATGTACAGTACAGATTATTCGTTAAGGTTACAGTAAATAAAATGTTTTTTTTTATATATATAGGTATATATTTTTGAGTGGCCCAAAACATTTCAAAAATGTTGATAAATGTAGCGTTTCCGGTACTACACGGTTGCGCTACACATACAAAATACAAATACTGAAAAATATCGAGTTTAAAATGCAGTTAACAATCACATCATAAGCAATCACTCGCGAGTGAATGAAATAAATTGCACGTTCCCATTTACAATATTCGTTGTTGAGAAAAATTTAAATGAAAACATGGTTCATTCGGCAGCTTCGCAATTTGGTCGGTTTGTGTCGCTGCGGCCCGCTGCCCGCTCCCACCGTGCAATACACTGATTGATTACAATAAAATAAAATAATTTGTGTGAAAGCGCAAACTTCGTCACCTTTGTGTTCTTTTTCATTTTCATGTTCCAATCACAGTTATTTGCCGCGCAAAAAATATTTCCATTTTCATTAGTGGTGTTCTAGAGGTAGAGCTTTTAGAATACTGGTTGTAGAACTTGTTGTTGTTAATTTGCTCGAAGAAGGAAACACCGCTATTCCCTAACTTGTTATCAAATAATGCAAGCTCTTATCCGTTTCCGTATCCGTGTTCCGGTTTCGAGTGAGATAACGCCCTATTTTAGTCGAAAAATCTGCTGTGTTTTGTGTTTATTCTGAGAGATTTATTGGCCACTAGTATAGTTCCCATTTACCATTGTACTAACCATCAATAATACTATGATTTTTCTGCTATAGGATGTATGTGGTTATTGACAATAACCACATACATCCTATAGCAGAAAAATCATAGTATTCCAAGTTGTCCATTGGCATGGTATTCCATAAACGGAATCACATGAAATTTGATTTTCTGTCAATCAAATATTGTCCGTATTTATATGGAGGAATGTAGGGATGCTCTAAATTGGCGAGACCGACAGTTTGACTTACAGAATCGCGCCACCCATCTTGATAAAAATTCGTATGAAAATAGCTTAGGAAAGGACACTTTTTATTGGCATACCACATACGTGAAGATAAGGGCATAAGCTAGTCAGATATAAGAACTATTACATACAAGGATTATTCTAAGAAACAGTTGAAAAAGATATGGGACCGGCAGGATTTGAACCTGCGACCGGGCAGTCGCTTTACCAACCAGCTACGGTCGCCTCTTGCCAAGACCCTAAATTTTTCAACTGTATGTTATGTCATATCGTGAAGTCACGTTCATCTATCTGTTCCTATCTTAAGTAGGATAGGTAGGTAGGGTAGGTGGTAAGGGACCGTAGCTGGTTGGTAAAGCGACTGCCCGGTGTGCAGGTTCAAATCCTGCCGGTTCCATATCTTTTTCAACTGTTTCTTAGTATAATTTGCTAAGCATAGCTAAATGCTATAAAAGTAATCAATACAAGGATTATATCTTGAATGGAGTCTGTTATTGGTATGGCAACACGCCCTTTGACAAGGAGTTGGTAATTTGTTTAATCAAAACGTGCCGTGTTCTCGATTAACAAATTATTGTTATTAAATACGTCATATTACTCGATGGATTTCGAGTATAATTCATTGTATTGTAGTTCATTTTATTGCTTAGCTTTCTGCTTCAGTGCTTCAGATTTGATAAAAGCTGAACCCCTTTCAGCTTTTATCAAATCTGAAGCACTGAAGGGATATTAATACCATTAACAGTAATTAGGCTGGTAATATTAGGTTGTGAACATGGTTGTTAGTGTTTTAGTTAATGCCATTCCATATGAGAATAAGCTTGCAAAAACCTATTGATTAAGAGCATGATTTTAAGATCATGTTGCAAAAGTTTATGCTCGGCAAATTTTACAGCAGGAAAAAAAATATCGGAAAATCACAAAGTTGACCGAGACATTATAGGTAGGTATAATCTAAGTTCTTGGCGGGTCGTAAAATGCACTATATCAATAACTCGTGTAGGTTGTATATCTCGCTTTCGCTCTTGCGAGCCGCAAAGAAGTTTGACATTTGGTATACAAATATATTGGAAAGTCAAAGGTAAATTTATTCTTTTATATTCATAAATTTTCCGGTGAACAATTTTTGCACTCAGGGCCCTTAGAGTATTACTTAAATGGGGTCCAGAATCATGTACGGAATCCCTGGCGGCTTCGTCACGATGTTATTGACACGCTGTATGTATTTTAATCAACACAACATAACATAACATCACGCCTATATTACCAAGAAGGGTGTGGCAGAGGTGTAAAACACCCACATTTCACCTGTTATATTTAGATCCTATGGGATAGAGGTTGATTCCAATTTTGAGTGCACGGTTAGCGTAGTGGTAGCGGTCGCCTCGCCACTTTCAACTACGCTGGTGTTGTGGGTTCGATCCCCACACGGGACAAATCTTTGTGTGATTCGCAAAGATTTGTTGTGACTCTGGGTGTACTTTGTGAGTGTCAAATGTATGTTTGTAAACACCCCCGCGACACAGGAGTTACTCCTAGTGCGGACGTCGTTTTTTTTTAAAAAAAATCGTGAAGCTATTAAGAATTTCCTGATGAAAAAATCCCAAATAACAATTTTGCCCGACTCAGGCATCGAAGCCGAGACCTTGCAGTAAGCGTAACACAAATTATACCGCTACACCATCAACACATTCACAATTAATATGATCAGCAAAGTCATAAGTAAAATCTCTTCAACATTTAAAATATTCAATTGAACCAGGTTTAACTACTTATAAAATCGCTGGCTCAATACGAAATCCAGTCGGCGAAATTAAATCAATCGTATTCAGCCTTGATTACCTCCACTTAACCGTAGTTTTTTTTACCGATTTCATGCCTATTTATTAATATGACTAATTTATCGTACAGTACAGCAATAAGTTCGCATTACACTTTATAAATAACGGGTTTAGATCGCAAGCGGTACTTTTTTTGCGCGCTGTACTCGATTATTCCACAAGAGTTTAGCGTAGTTTGAGTTTTACACAACCGCAGTAGTAACCTTAGTATTGCAGTCATATAGAATGTTTACAAATTTAAATAACATGTTTTGTTCATATTATGAACACAAAAAGCCGTGATAGCCGAGTGGGAGACCGTAGGATTGCTAAGTCGAAGGTCTCGGGTTCGAACCCACGGCACACACCTGTCAATAAATCGTTAAGATTCGTCTTTTCGTAGATATGTGTGACAGTGAAGGAAAACAACAAATCATGAGGAAACCTCCTAAGAGTGCTCGAGGGTGTGTGAAACTGTGAAGTCTACCAATCCGCACTTGGCCAGCGTGCTGGACTATAGCCTAACCCTTCTCTTCATGAGAAGAGGCCAGTGCCCAGCAGTGGGACATGAGTTAGATACAGGGCTGTTATTATTATTATACGAACACCCAAACAAATAAACTGTCTTGTTGGTCTAGTGGTTAGCGTATGCGTCTCTCACCGCAACGTCTTGGGTTTGATGCAAAAGTGTTATTTAGAGATATATATTTTTTTTTTTATAATAACGACGCCCGCACTAGGAATAACCAAAGAAATAGCTCATTGTTTCGAAGAAAACAGATTGCTACGTTACAGATAAAGCATAGGTAAGAGAAAAAAAAAAAAAAAAAAAAAAAAAAACTAGGTATAACTCCTGTGTCGCGGGGGTGTTCACAAACATACATTTCACATATAGAGAACACAGCCAGAGTCAGAACAAATCTTTGCGAATCACACAAAGATTTGTCCTATGTGGGGATCGAACCCACAACACAAGCGCAGTTGAAAGCGGCGAGGCGACAGCTTAAACCACTACGCCAACCGTGCACTCAAGATTTGTTCGTCAGGAAACTCTAATAGCAGCACGGAGTTAGATTTTTGCCTGTGTAAAAAGACTTGATTGATACAATATTGCTATTGAGATCTTCTCGAAGACGTTTCTGAATTTCTATAGCACTGCCTTATTACAAACTAAAAACGAGGTAGAAATGCTGGTTTCCCCGATCATAAATACTCTTTTCTGGACAAATATAGGCTACTTTACAAGATATACCACAAGAGCAAAGCCGAGGGCGACAAATAGTAGAAAGATATATAATTTTATGTTTTGTTAAAATGGAGATCCGCTTGAGTAACTTCAAGATGAGATTGATGAAGCTGATTCGAATCCATTATATAGAATAACTTTTTTTTTATACTACGAACGTGTAGTCCACCTGATGGTAAGTGGAGTACAGCCCATGGACATCAACAATCCACAAAAGCAGATTATAGATGCGTCGCTGCAGCTGAGGACTACGGTGTTATGCCTCATGTGCCAGTAATTTCAGAGCCTGATCTCACCACCAAACCGGAACACAGTAATGGAAGCACTACTATTTGGCGACAGGTTAAAGGTGAGAAGGTGGTGCTGCCGCCCTCGAGCTCATTCACAAGAGCTCTACTATTGTTTAGATAAGTGTTTAATAATGTTAATCTTTAACTATAACAAATAAAGACTTTTAATAAACCTTATACAGTAAGCCTTAAATAGAATGTACTTGCAGTTCACAAAAAACATGAAAGTAAACCCATAAATTTACGTAAGTACGTACAGAAACAAACAAAAAGCTAACGAGTGCGCACCCCATTGTGTCCTTACATTAAAAGCCACGTATTTATAACTGAAAAACAAAGGAAAAGGATTAGTGCTAAATGTGACGATATTCGGGGCTATACTGTACGTATTAAAGGTATGCAGTGATGTGCCGAATACCGATATTCGTATTCGATGCGAATAGCAGTATTCACTAAATATAAAAATACCGTATTTATTCGTCGATCAAGTAACAAAATACTTCGTCTAGAAAAACGATATATGACAATAATTTTTTTTAAGGGATAAATAAATAATTTATCAAATTCTTATATTCATTCTACGTGAAATCTCCAAGGAAAGAAAACCTGAAAATTTACGTAAGTAAGTACAGAAACAAACAAAAAGCTAACGAGTGTGCACCCCATTGTGTCCTTAGTCCTAACATTACAATTCACGTATCTATAACTGCAAAACAAAGGAAAAGGATTAGTGCTAAATGTGACAAAATTCGGTGCTATTACTGTACGTATTAAAGGTAGTGTGAGGCAGTGATGTGACCAATACGAATATTCATATTCAACAAATGAGAAAATGGTATTTACCGAACAGTAAACTAATATTCTAGTAATCAAACAGAAATATTTAAGTGTAGTGGTTACTCATTTCTATTGAGACCTATTTTGGTTATAGATTATAGTATTTTGAGTAAATAAATACAATTTAATTTTTAAAAAATGCATGCACGTTATATACGCACAATAAGTAAAATAAAACTTGAAAAAAATTACATATTTATCCATAAATATAAGATACTTTTCTACTTTACGTATTCGAATTCGTCCAAGTGGTATTTGTAGCAACACTAGCATAAGGTATAAAACTGTAGGGTGTAAAGTCGGTGTTAAAACAATGGGATAAAGCGCCGGTAACCGCCACCAAATTTGCATTCCTCATTGCGAGAGCACATAAAAACGCTCTCATTATCCTCGGGTGGTCAATGTCGAGAGCAACCACCCTGTATACTGGACGCTCGCTTCTATTGTTACACGTACGGCGAAATAGAGTGCGCGCTTACTGAAAGTAAGAAGGTATTCAATTTAATTATGTATAATAAATACGGTATACTTTGAGTATGTGTTTTATTTGTCTAATAAAAGCAAGATTACACATAATCGTAAAAAGTTTCAAAGTCCGTAAAAGGTCATAACCTAACCCAGAAGGGTGTATATGTTACGGTAAAATTTATAAATTGGAAAATTATTAATAATTACCACATGAATGTAATATTGAAATTTTTACTTTTACCTGTAGTTTATTTTGTCAATATAGTTTTTCGCAAGTATTTCGATTCTGGTCACAATCAAACCTAACCTTACCTACTTATACCACCAAATTAAAAACCTCTACCTCTCCTCTATTGCTCGATTGATCAGCAAGACGCTTAACATACGTTATTTTTCAAAATGTATTACATTTATCGATACTGTACTATTTTTTTTATAATCACCGCTAAAGGCACGATAGATGTGATTTATTTATTACTTTTACCTCGCCTTTTGGTAATTATTAATAATTTCCAATTTTCCACTGTTATGTTTAACTCAATTAGGACCCATATTTGTAGCAGTGTCATTGAATTTTATAATTTTTTATATTATTAAATTTTAATTGCGAACATATTAAATTTTAGTTGCTATTTGATTTGTGAGAAATATATAAAAATACAAAAGGAGTATAAAAAAACAGTTATAAAACCTATTTGCACAGTGTTGCCAGCCCTACAACACACATATCATACAAATGAAATCAATCGGCGTGGTTTGGAACCGACACGCAAACTTGTGGAACTTGTAGAGAACCTAAATCAACATCAGAGACCTGTCTGTTTGATTCATTTGATTACATTATCGAAAGTAATAATTGTTGTCTAAATAGTAGGCGAGGAGATCCCGTGTTTCTTGATTAAGTTTTGGCTGTATGGGTAAAGCGAGATTCAACTTTTATTTATAGAAGTTTTGAGACTAAACATGGTTTTTTTTTACTACGCCCACAGCGAACGTACTTGTAGTCCACCTAGTAAGTGGAGTACAGCCCATGGACATCAACAATCCACAAAAGCAGATTATAGATACGTCGCTGCAGCTGAGGACTACGGTGTTATGCCTCATGTGCCAGTAATTTCTAGGCCTGATCTCACCACCAAACCGGAACACAGTAATGGAAGCACTACTGATTGGCGGCAGGGTAAAGGTGAGACGGTAGTGCTGCCGCACTCGAACTCATTCACAAGAGCTCTACCACTATAGTATATATTTTACCAGTAATAGTTATAGTTTGATATTTTAAAATAAATATTGTAAAATAACTTCACGTTAACAAGGCACCTATTGTGTTCTGTCAGATATAACCTTAGATATATGCGAAAATTGGTCATAGGCGTAACGACATAATTTTATTATCGTATGGAAATGAAACACATCTCGATAATAGAAACATCATTAAAATAATTAATTTGATATCACATAAGCTTTCTGAGATTATATAGAGATAGACTATTTTAAATTCACATTAATAATAGACTCGCCCAAATGCTCCAAACATACGGCTACAATAGCGTGACGTCACGCTTGAGTATTTTGTATGTAAAGTTATAATTTTATTGGATAGATAAATCAATTATTTTTTTATAAAATATTCATAATATCACTTACCATACACTACACGTTCGTTCGCTGTGGGCGTAGTATAAAAATAAAATATTCGAACAGAACCTCGATTTCCCAAAACGGTGCACATCAATTCAGCGACCGTACAACAACACACAGGGTGTAGAAATTCCGTAGAAGATCAGGTCGGGAGTAATTGTCTATCTGTCGCAGGTTTCATTACCGCTGCTTAGCATACCGGTGAGGCGTACAGTGCGCCGCATACCGACAGTTCTTTTATTCGCTCTAATGTTTATTGCTCCCGGTCAAGTAATGCGACACTAATTTTGCGTGCTGTAGCTGTACTGTGTGAACTCGTTGTGTTTAAACGGTTTACGAGTTTTATTCGAATTAACTAGGTTTTGTTTTTAAACGCGTCGGGTTTTTAGAGTATTTTTGGTATTTTTGTGATTAATTTTGGTGTGCTTTTAGCATTACGTTTGCGACCGGTTAAAAAACAAACACGGCTTTTGAATCCTTACCTCCCCTACTGCGACTTTTACACTGTGTCTGCTACGGTTTTACAGCCACGGAAATTGGTGACCCTAGGTAGAATAAATAAATAAATAAATATTTCACAACTCACACACAACGCCATCTAGTCCCAAACTAAGCAGAGCTTGTACTATGGGTACTAGAATAACTGATACTAATACATATTATATACTTTTCTTTTGTAAATACATATTATACATAGAAACACCCAGACTAAGACAAACCCCATGTTCATGCACACAGAGATTTGTCTTAAGTGGGAATCGAAACCACGACCTCGGCGTCGCAGGCAGGTACACTACCCACTCCGCCATCCGGTCGTCTAAACATAAAGACATAAAGACAGAAAAATGAAGAGAAGCATTCGATTAAGGAAAAATAACATAACATAACATCACGCCTATATTACCTAGAAGGGTGTGGCAGAGTCGAACAACACCCACATTTCACCTGTTATGTTTAGGTCCCATGGGATAGGGGGTGAGCCTATCGCCATCCACCGGGCACAATTCCAACTCCGTGCTGCAATTGGAAAGTCCACAAATTACACTTTGCCCGAAACGGGCATCGAACAGGAGACCTCGCAGTGAGAAGCGTATATGCTAACCACTAGACCATCGTGGTAGTTCGAATGTAAAGTACGGTACTACAACCTAGTTTCTAAAACGTAAAAGCTAATAAAGGCTAAAATACACATAATAAGAAAAGAATATACGACAGCACGATTTTTAAATTGCTCATCTGCAAATATAATTACTTACTACAAACAAAAAAGTTTCTTCAATTGTTAATTGTATTGTCAAAGTCAGAATTTAATCTAACTCTTAATGAAATCTTGAGCGAGGCACTGAGAGATCGAGAAAGATTACCATCAAATCTATTTAATTACACAAACCATTAATTTATTTAAGAAACTAAATTAGAACAATTTCTGTATTCGTATATTAACGTCAATGCTCGTAATCTCCCGCTTTCGAGGGTTAAAATTCAGTCCACAATGACGGCATTGTTCCATTAACACAATTTTATACCCGACATATTAAAATAATAAAAACTTATGCCTCTCTTAATTAAATAATTTAGCGGCGGCCTGAGCCGAGATATGTAAATTGTTTTAGGGGATAGATCAAACAACCCTTTTTTATGACTTTAATATGCGGTCGCCGGGGGGGTGCGGGGTTTGAGACACAGCGGCGGGGAACGAGGTAAGTTATGAAATATTTAATAACGGCGCACACGATTCTATTTGAATTACTTTGGAGGAAATGACGACGTGCAAGGCGGCATATCGCTGCCCGCGCTCCCCGGTCTCCGCGGCTACGTGAGACCGAAATGAGCCCAGAAACAAATATTACTACAAACAAACTTTTTGCCTTATTAAAATTCGCAGCGCTGAATTATTTTTACTGAGCCAATGTTTTGCCGCGGCGATGCCTCTGTCTGTTGTGAATAACTTTGGGAGTGATTTTCATTACCAGTTAACATTTTCATTTTCACATTTGATGTCATTTTCACAAGGTCAGCACCATCGTCTGGTACCACAGCTGATCACGGGTATCTTCTCATAATTCAAATGTTCCAGTTAAGTACATTTTTATTACTTTTTCTGTACACCCTAAGCTATTTTTTCAAGATGTTTGCCAGGATTCCTATGCTTTGATGATAAAATTTAGGTACTGCATTTCCACCACGTACATAGGTTTCCAGATGTAGATGGATTTTTTAACCAACTTCAAAAAAAGGAGGAGGTTCTCAATTCGGTTGTGTTTTTTTTTTTTTATGTTTGTTCGCCGATTACTCGAAGACGCCTGGACCGATTTGAGAAATTCTTTTTTTTTTTGAAAGGATATACTTGTCATGTGGTCCCATTTTTTTTAAGTCACGTTCTGATGATGGGATCTTAGAGAAATCGAGGGCAACCCTCAAATTTAAAAGGCTTCTATATTGTTTTTTGTATATTATATAAAGCTACTCGGATATTTGCATCTAGTAGTCAGCATTTATGTTGCTGAGCTGATGCTGGAAGGTACAACTCCTCTACGGTTAGGAGTACGGGGATAATTATTTAAATATAGGCTCCTTAAGGCCGTTTACTGTATTCTTCTCAAGTTATACACAGATGAGGCGAGACGTTGAATATTACTTATGTATATTCATAATATGAGGTCATGATTTGATGATGGGATCCTAGAGAAATCATGGGTAACCCTCAAATTTCAAAGGCTTCTATATTGTTTTTCGTATATTACCTAAAACTACTTGGATATTTGCATTTTAAGTTGCTGAGCTGATGCTGGAAGGTACAACTCCTCAACGGTTAGGAGTACGGGGATTATTATTAATAAGTTTTCCATCTCAAGTAACCGTCGTCTCCTCATTCGAGAAACATTCTTGCTCGGTCTACCCATCACTTAAAATCGTAAAATAAAATAATTTTTAACAAAAAAAAACTGACTTCAAAAAGTAGGTAAACTAAAAAGCAAAAAATAAATTTACTTTGCACAAAATAATACGTTTTTTCATTTAGTTAAATAGAAATGATTAAATAATTATTTTATAATACTGAAGTCGGTGCCAAGTTAACAATAGCTCTGTATAGATAATATCAATCTTTTTAACAACTATTTTCTGACTGAATATTAGTTCTTAATTATCCGATTTACTTGGCACCGACTTCAGAATTATAATATAAAATAATTATTTAATCATTTCTATTTAACTAAATGAAAAAACGTATTATTTTGTGCGAAGTAAATTTATTTTTTGCTTTTTAGTTTACCTACTTTTTGAAGTCGGTTTTTTTTTTTGTTAAAAATTTTTTTTTTTCACTAGCCTACATGTGTGTCCCTCTGCTGGGCAAAGGCCTCTCCCGATGACTTCCAAGTCTTGAGTGTGTCCACTGCTGGGCAATCGACTTACTTCCAAGTCTTTCTATTATTTAATGGAATATAGAACTATAACATATAAGATGGATCTATCTACCTATATTGCAAAATCCTTTGAATTTGTGACGAGAAAAAGGATGTTACCCTTTATGAAACCGAGCCATAATGAAGCAATTACAAAGTGCTGAAACGTGAACAGAAAAGTGATATTAATTAAATAATGATATGAGTTGTTTTCGCCTATGAGGCGGGTGTCCCGTATTACAGCCGTTACTGTCTCAAATGGCAAGGGAGTGTTTTACTTTTTAATTAATGCGCTCGACAAATTGCGAAAAAACGGCTAATGACGTCACGCGCCGGTGTCATCAAGTAATGACGCTTATTACTGGCATATGACGTCATAACATACGACTCTTGAACGACGGTGAAGTACAAACGCGTGTAAAGAAGGCCTTCTGTAAGTACCTTTATATATTTATTTGTGAAGTGCTATTAACTTTAATTATATAGCTCTGCATTAGGGATGGTGATTAAATATAATATAACTAATTAAACTTTTAAGGTCTTGCGTTGGATGGTCTAATATCATATTAAATCATCCAACGCGAGAGCTATTAGTAATATGCCATGTATTAATGTGTGAAAGGAAAGCTTAGTATTTCTTTTTAAACATATTGCGATTAGGAGTGAGTATGAGACTTCTCAAAAGTAGATAATAAATCTTCACATGGAGAATAAGTGCAACATGCAAACATTTTCCATCATTGGACGGCTGTTACTTATTAGATAGATAAATATTTACCAGGTATTTGTTGATGCGAATTAGCCAATATTTCGCAGCTGTGTCAAAATACCTGGTAAATAATAATATTTCGAAAGAAAATACATGTTTTATCTCAAATCATCATTGCATTAGGCGGTCCAGAAACCATCCATGATCCAAGATTTGGATTGAATTGCCAGAGCGAGACGGTGCTGAAATGATGAGTTCAATGAATGTGACACTGCAGTAGTATCTACTAAGTACTAAGCTAATAGGGTGCATGAAAGATGCCTCCCCGAGTGACATATACAACAATTCCCTACGTCCGGCGACCCTGGGCAATTCGCGAGTTCTTCAAAG
Organism: Hypena proboscidalis; assembly: GCA_905147285.1. Taxonomy (NCBI): domain Eukaryota; kingdom Metazoa; phylum Arthropoda; class Insecta; order Lepidoptera; family Erebidae; genus Hypena; species Hypena proboscidalis. The sequence continues at coordinate 16,846,333 of LR990130.1, read as the reverse complement.
CGAATTGGCTAATCCTTTCACCACGATGGTAAATCTAAATAAAATTTGACTCAGCCATCGCCAAGACGGAGAAGAGAATAGGGTAGTTAAACCTGTACATGTAGTTTAGTGTATATCTTTTAGTTTTGCAGCAGAAGGCCTCACCTCCAACGAACACCGAAACAAACATATTTTTATCTCTAAGGAATGTCTAAATGTTAAAATTGGTGTAAAGAATGCGTAAAAAAGAAAAAGTCTGTAAAAAGAAAAAATGTTTTATCTGCAGTCATCACAAGCAAAACGATCCTATAGCAAACATGTACAGATAGCTACACATCAACCCCATTACTTGCCAATATAAGATGATCTCGCGTGGTATAAACTTCCCGTACAATGAAAGACCAGCTTACATTGGTGATGTATATGTTGATGTGTAATCGTCTGTACGTTTTTTCTCCTGAGAAATGGTGGTGAGACGCTTCTCACGCGCCGTCGGTAACGGCCGGCATTATCTGACGGATCGCTCGAATCGCGCCCGATGAGTTTACCACCTTCGATTATAGCTAATCTACATAATCGGACCAAATTGTGACCTTGAATTGGTCGATATATGTTTTGAATCGAATAGATAGATTGATGTTTGTTTAGCTTTGTGTGAGAAAAAAATATTTACCAGTTACTATAAGTCTTTGTGGCATCGCACTAAGATGTGTCCTGTATGGGAATCGAACCCACTACGCCAGCGCAATCGTGAGCTTTGAACCCTGCTTATTGTCACAACTTGGGTATTGTTCCTGTTGAAAGTTAATACGAAAACAGCACTATATAAATAAAATGTATATTTGTGATGATTTAGGACCATTAACGCTATTACTAACTACTTAATACGCACTACTATCACTTATACGCACAATGTTTTGTTTTAACAGCTCATTCAAACATAAGAACAAGACAAGACACAATAGTTATTTGTGCAACAAGAGAGCAAAGTTCGTATTTCCTTCGAGTGCTAATTTTAAATCCCGGATACGCGAAAGATTAATCACGAGCGTAACGAGTGATTCTAGGTAAGAATCTTGAGCGGTAGTGAGGGACTCAAAAGCACGAGATGTAAATAACTTTGAACTCGTGTCACACATACATCTTTTCACCTCGGCAGATGACGCGATGTGAAAGATGACATGAAAATAAAAAAGGCGAGCAGTGAGCAAAACTTCGAAGTTTCGCCAAGTTTGCTTCGAGCGAGAGCAAAACTCGAAGCAAAATCGAGTTTTGCTCACTTTTTACGTTTTACAAAATAACGGATAATCTATATTCTATATCTAATTCGCCATAAGAATCTTACTTGTACGATGTCTATAATAAGTTGATTAGATTAATAACCAAATTAAGAATATCTCTAATCTCACCTTTGGCCCCATACATAAACCATTACGGCATTACCCTAAGTGGGGCCACACAACCAACAGCACTTAATCAACTACAGATAAACCAAGAAATAACTTGAAAAGATTATCATTCAAGGGGCCATTAATTCTGGCGCTCAATAAATAGAGCCGATTAATTGGGTCTGTTATTAAGAGTACGTCATTATCGTTTATTAGTAGATATCGTATTCGTAGTGTGTGAATGGATTGAGATAGCGTAAGTCGAATCACATGTACCTACTTTAGTTAGCCCTGGTAAAGTGATGGGAGAAGTTTTGATGTGTACCATACTTTTTCTTTTTCTGCAGTCTGTAGGAGTTATTTCTTGAGAAAAGCGGCAGAATGTAACGGGGAGGGCTGAATATTTGATTTTACCAATTTATTCTTGGGCCTGATACGAGTTGCTTATGAAGTTATGACCAATGTCATAGGAGACAATGATGTAAAGTGTTTCATAGTCGACATATGCATGTTTTTGGGTCGCCTAAAGCCAACGTCTTCCCGCGATCTTGACCAGATCATCCGACAATCTGGCTGGAGCGCGACCCACGCTGTGCCTGCCGGTTAGTGGTTCGTTCGTGCCCAAAACCGCGCGTTGTGGCGAAAATTAGGTGCGGCTTATGTCCAACAGCTGACGTCGCTAGGCTGAAATGATGATAATGATGATGATAAGCATGTTTGTCTGATGTAGGGATTTTTTTGATTGCATCGCCCCTTCACTAAAGTGATCTGTCAAAATTTTGCGAGTCCATGCTAAACATCCATGAAAAAAACGTTTTCAGTAAAACTTTAGAAGACTGTTTAAGGCAAGTCGAGTATCGTAAATCGGTGCCTACGTAACTTGAGCAGGGTATTACATCGCTATCGTGGGCGCACTCAAATTTATGGATCGATCTATAGCCGAGATATCGAGAGATTCGTAATGAATCGAGTAGAGTCGGTAAATCACTGCACATCATTAAGTGGTAAGACTTGCCAATTGGCGGTTCTTGGAAAGTGGAGTCGTGTTAAGAAATAATAATACATGTTGCAAGTAATTATTCATTTTGTTCTGTTTTATTGGAATGTAGTTAATTATACGTTTGGATCATTCTGCTGCTATGAATCAAAGTAAATGGAATACACTTTGAGTCAAATACTATTTACAATATTTTTTAGCGAACGACAGACATCATATTGGTTGAAAGAGAAAATTTTCCTTAAATTACAATGAAAATAGAAATCCTATAAGTGCTTATTATTGAGAATACGGGTTACTTACGTTACTTTAGCCGGCTAGTTTCGAATCTATCACGTAGATTCATCAACTGGGCGATTTATAAGAGCTGTTGAAAATAAAAGATAAATAAATACATAATTATAGTCATTTAACGCTATTATATATACAACAATCATTATCAAATTTAAAAAATGGGACGTCTCCCCATCAACAACAAAATTATTATAAATTCAATTACCCTCCGATCCAAACTTACAACAAATTAATTTTCACAATCTTGCATCTCGAACTCGAAGAATGGGCACTATGATATTAAATAACTTCGCAGCTTCGTCATGGTCTTTTTGCTGGTTGTGGCCATAAGATGGGCGTTCCCGCGTTGTTGTAAATCGATGTCTAATTCGAAATGACTCATTGTCTGTCCGCACAATGGCACACAACTTTCTCCTTATAGCTTTGCACAAATTGTGTGGCAATTTAAGTACTAAGTAAAATGACATAAGTCACGTAAAAGTATTGTTTGTACTTTGTTTGTAAAATAGTTGAAAACACGTTTTTGTAGAACTGCGAAGTCAAAGGTCTCGATGTCGAACCTACAACACACGCGCCTCTGTCAATAAATAGTTTTCCTTTTTCCTTTCTTTTCCTAATTCCTTTTTTCAAAGATATGTGTGTATTTGGTAGTGTGTAGTGCTGATGTGCTGCAGTAGTATGCTGAGGTGTGTACCTTTTTTGGCACATCAATTAAATTTTTATTATAAGTAGTTTTATAAGTGATATTAAGATTAAGATTCGCCAAAATAAATGTTTCTTTCTTCTTTCTTTCTTTCTTTCTTATTTATCAAAAAATCTTGTTTTTGACAAGTTGGTGAATTCTGGATTTGCTTGTAGTATCCTCGATATCACCTCTTATAGGTCTACAAAGTGAAGGCGTAGTATTGGCAACAATAGACTAGACCAGTGTATTATTGATTTGATTTATAAATAAACTTGTAGTCTTATGCGGTGTTTCAATATAGTGGAGTATTAGGAGAAAATGGCTTTGAAATTTAAAATACATATATAAGCAGGCTTTTTTTAGATTCAGTTATATTTTTTATAATGGGTATGTATGTAATTACAGATGCCTCACTGTAGCGTGTCTGTAATTTCGAGGTGCTAATAATAACTCAACGCGAAACCGTAAGATATTTACAAATCCTCGTCTTTTATCGAGGTTGAGCTCCTGTAGAGTAACCATAACGAGCGGGAGATAGATTTTGTCGTGTATTAGTAGTTTTTTTGTATGGGGAAAGATGCCAAAAACACGTCGAAATATATCTCTCGTACTAAGCCGTTAGCATACTAAGTTAATCTGAAACTATCGCGCACACGCATAAAAAAGCACTTTTATTACCCTATATTGCTCCTAATAAAAGTGCTTGTTATCCATATAATACACTTGTTTATGTACTTAAAAAGGCAAAGTATCTACGTAATCAACAACTCCTCATTAAGACCAGCAAAATGGCCAGAGAAAACTGTTTTATAAATCAACTGTGTCCATCGAATCGAAATAGTACTTGCATGTGTCAATTCTTTGTGCAACATGTAACAAGGAACAAACAAGTTTATGGAAACGAGAGATACAACTTGTGACTTTGTACTAGCGCAAACATAAGGGCGTGGTCTCACTTGAGCGGAGCGGGCACGCGTGGGCCAGCCACGGCCGGGCCAGCCACGACCGCCCCGAACAACTTAATAAGCAGTTGCGGCTGATTTACGCGGCCCTGCGGCGCCGGCGCACGAGACTGCAACAACGCGCTTATTTATACTAATTTATGACAGATAAACATCGATTTTACTTAGCAATGGCAAGACAAAAGAATGTTCTCAAAAAAGGTTGGAGTAAATGTAACACAGAATGGAGCAATTTGTTTTGTGAAGGAAAGATGCTATCATTATCGTCCTTACTGATTTACAATGTCTTACTTGATCAATCAATCTTATAAAAAATCTAGGTCGATATTAAATTACGTAGCAACGGTAATTGCGTTCTATATAGCCTTGTTTAGGTCATCCGACGAGCAGTTATCAGGGCAATTTGGGCAATTAAGTAAGTGAGTCATTGCTTGCTGGTGCTTACCACGAGGTGGTGTCTGTTCTGGTCCAATAATACCCCATTTTGCCTGATTTTGATAAAATAAAATAAAATTTATATAACAACATCAATGTTTTATAAAACTAATTAGGGTGTTTAAAGTTCACTAGTTCACTTTTGTTCATGTCATTAACAACAAAGCCCGAGCCTCATTAGCATATTAAAAAAACGGTCACAATGGCTCTACGAATTCAGATAATAAATCTAAACGCGCGCTAATTACGCCACACCCAATAAATCTCTGCATTATATAGGCCGTAAATATACCACAAATACCATAAATACACGATTCCGTGGTCGCTGGCCATAGACCCCACTCGAAGCGAGTCTGGGGCCGAGTTATGGCCCCTCGAATGGCCGCGCGGGCTGTAACAATCGGTGTGAATCGGAAATTACCGGAAAATTTCTACAACTTGTCTAATGGCTTATTGTTGTACGATTGTTGTGTTATACTGTCACGGCTAACAAATTATGGTACTGACTTGTCAATGTGTTAAACTTCAAGCGTTATTTAGTGAGCGAAGAAATGTTCGGGTATCCAACTTTCATGAAATGTTAAGACGCTGAGAAGATCAAATGCCTTTTTTAACACGCTTATATTAGCTTCACCTGAATGTATGTATGTATGTAACCGACTCCTTTGGACTCGATTTTGACCCACTTTAAACGGACAGATTTCATTAAAATTTTGCACACCTGTCAAAGATCGATGACAATGCAATAATTCGATAAAAAAAATAAAAATTGGATGAACAAAAAATACTAGTATTATTGTGAAAAAGCGTGGGTTGCTCGATCGACGAAAAATATGGCACAGAGCTTTTATATTAGTAATTATTTTTCACTTTTTAGTTAGAAGTACTTTAAAAGTGTGTTTTTTAGTTTTTTTAAACTATTATTTATTTATGTATAGTAAATATAACTCGCATAAATAAGAGTTCTTAGACTGCTCATTGATATAGTCATCTAGTGATTAACCTATGCGACTGTGCGACGTCAGTTCTTGTTTTCGATTCTCGTGTTGTGAGAAAGTGTTATTTGATTTTTCCGTCAGGAATTTATTTGGGCCCAGTTATAGAGGGCAATAGTTTCAACACCTTTATTACATGAAACTTAAATATAATAGGTGAAGTGTGGGTAGTATACACCAATGCTTAGCTCTTTTACAGAAAAACGTCTAGCGGTCCACCTTTTATGAAACTACTGGTGGTAGAGCTCTCGTGAATGAGCTCGAGGGCGGCAGCACCACCGTCTCACCTTTAACCTGCCGCCAAATATTAGTGCTTCCATTACTGTGTTCCGGTTTGGTCGTGAGATCAGGCCCTGAAATTACTGGCACATGAGCTGCAGTACAGTACAACACCGTAGTCCTCAGCTGCAGCGACGCATCTATAATCTGCTTTTGTGGTTTGTTAATGTCTATGGGCTGTACTCCACTTACCATCAGGTGGACTACACGTTCGTTCGTTGTGGGCGTAGTATAAAAAAAAATGTTTAGAAGTACTGTCAGTAAAGTTGATTCATGACCCATTTGACAAATATTTCGTTTGAAATTGTCAAAGTTGATAAGGTTGACACTTGTTGATAGAACAAGCGAATTTAGCCAAGTGTTGAAATGTCTATACAGAAAAAAAAAAAATAAAAAAAAACTAATTAAAAAAAAGAATATTCTTAACTCGAGCGTATTCTAAATATTATAATTATGTACTAATTTTTTTCAAAGAAAAAGGAACCGCCTTCAAAAACTCAAAAGTAAAAAATAAAATATTCGCTAAACTTTGCTTACCTTTATATTAATTTGTTTAAAACAATAAACCCAAATAATTATGTAATACCAATTAATTATATTTTTTTGAAGTCGGCGCCAAATTACAAAATCTAATACCAATTCAATTGGTATTTGATTTTGTGATTTTTTCAACAATTATTTCGGTAAATACGGTTTTAATTGGTATTTGATTTTGTGATTTTTTCAACAATTAATTCGGTAAATACGGTTTTAATTGGTATTTGATTTTGTAATTTGGCGCCGACTTCAAAAAAATATAATTAATTGGTATTACATAATTATTTGGGTTTATTGTTTTAAACAAATTAATATAAAGGTAAGCAAAGTTTAGCGAATATTTTATTTTTTACTTTTGAGTTTTTGAAGGCGGTTCCTTTTTCTTTGAAAAAAATTAGTACATAATTATAATATTTAGAATACGCTCGAGTTAAGAATATTCTTTTTTTTAATTAGTTTTTTTTATTTTATTTTTTTTTATTTGTTTTTTTTATTTTATTTGTTTTTTTTATTTTATTTTTTTATTTCAAGCTTTTTAGTGTCTTAGTTTTTTAGATTTAACGATGGGGTTAGGAAGAAATACTAAGGCATGAAACACAATAGAAACAATCAAAATAATCAAAAAATTCTTTCTGAGATCTTCATGATCATAAGTTATCACTACGATAATAACAAATGTGCTGAAACGTAAGCCCCGTCCAAACCTAAGCAGAGCTTTCGGTACTTTAAGGGTAGGTAAGTAGGCTGTCTCTGCTTACCCTTCAAAGCATACACAGGCATGATGTTATGTTATGTAGTGGTGAAAACAATACATAGATACACGATTGCACAAAACGTGGTTCATTAGCTATTCGTTTTTGAAGAGTTCCGTTGCCTGTCTCCAAAGATCTTCATCAGATTCTGATAAATTATATACTAAAACCTTCCTTGTAACACAAGGATTAAAATACCGAAAACTGCATTCAAATCGGATCAGTAGTTTCCGAGAAAATCGCGAACATAAAAAGGTGACATACATACATACATACATACATACATACATACATACATACATACATACATACGGATCGAATACAGAACCTCTTTTTTTTTTGAAGTCGGTTAAAAAATAGTATTGATCATGAATCTGCTTTGTTATATTATAGTATAACGCCACGATACGCTTTCGATCTCTATGTCCCGAACATACATTGAATGACAGAGAGAGAGTGACAGAGAGAGAGAGAGAGAGACCGAGGAGAGAGAGTGACAGAGAAAAAGAGAGGAGAGAGAGAGAAAGAGAGAGACAGAGAGAGAGAGAGGAGAGAGAGAGATGAGTGAGAGTGACAGAGAGAGAGAGAGAGAGAGAGGAGAGAGAGAGTGACAGAGGGAGAGATGCAAATACAAGTTTAACAAAAGCATAGATTAAGAAGGTTAGTGAAATCGGGGCAAAGAATTTCAAATGCAAGCTGGTAATACTTCATTTGGCTCGCATAAATAAATATTTGAAATCGGTCAAGTGCGAGCTGGAGTTGTATGTTTACTCATCGATGTTTGAGTTACGTTTGAACTTGTTAACCGGAGCTTCGACCAGGTGTTTTACTCAATTTTAGCTATGAAGGAAAAATGATTTGCTAAAAGCATAATTTTACAATTTTAGTAGCTATAATTAACCCAAAATATCTTTAACTGTATAGATAGATTTATTGAACTGATAGATATATTTTAGGCCTTCTTTCTATATTCTAAGATGACTCAAACATTAATCTGTACAATAATATTAGTATTTGATGCAATTTAAACATGTACTAAGCTTGTTTAGTTGCGTTATGCAAACGTCTTACTAGATATTGTAAAACATTTTAAAACTTTGTCTCGCTGCCTCGATGGTCTAGTGGTTAGCGTATACGCCTCTCACCGCGAGGTACCAGGTTCGATACCCGAGTCGCGCAAAGTGTTATTTGTGAACTTTCCGTCAGGAAATTCACAATAATATAGCCTTGATGTTGTCATGTTTAAAGTTTGTTACCTGAAAAGCAAATCTTCTTAAAAACGTCAAATAACTATGATCTAACTCACAGAAATTTTACTCTTATAGCATATTAGTCCTTAAGTTGTAGTTAAGTCCACCTATGTACCATTTTGTGTGCAAAAAGTTAAATAAATAAAATAAATAAATAAATATTATCAACAATAAAAATGGCAGATATTCCATACACACAGAGCCTTTTCCTATCTGTATGTACCAAAACTACTGGCCCAGCATATTTCTTTTTTTATACAACCTGTGGTGCGAACGGACGTATACTCCACCTGATGGCAAGTGATAACTATAGCCCATGAACATCAATAATCCTCAAAAGCAGATAACAGATGAGACACTCTATCTGGGGGACTTGTTGGTATGCCTCACGTGCCAGTAATTTCAGGGTCCGATCCCGCCACGAAACCGTAACACAGTAGTGCAATCACTACTATTTGGCGGCAGGTTAAAGGTGAGACGGTGCTGCTGTTCCCGTCGAACTCGTTCACAAGAGTTCTGCCACCATAAACCATACAAATTGAGTGCACACACTCAAACTCAGAATATTCTGTGAAGTTAACAAGTCGGAAAGAAAAGCAATGGCGTCGATCACAGCGCATACATTAGTGCAGAGCGAGCTAACGCAAACATAGAAACTGCATATTTTAATTATAAATTAATTCACTCACGGAATAGTTGCGGCAAGGAAAATATGATTCAACGTAAGCATTTATTTAACCAATCAGTATTACATTATTAGATACATATAAAAAACCATAAATATTATTTATTATATTTTCCTCCATATAAAACAGTTATTTTTCAACCTAAAACACATGTTGCCACAAAACAACACACACGATATCGTCATATCACATAACTATAACTTTACTAAAACTATTTGCCTGTTATCAAAACTGCTAGCTATAAAAGTATGATACATACTTAGAGCAATTAGCTAACCGGAGTAGTCATTGTCAGAACGCCGCTCTTGCATAATGTCACGTTTCCATATTAAGTTAAATTTTAATCATCTAACGCGCGGAACAATCTATTTACCCGCACCTTCGCGAGTTTGGTAGACTTTTTTGCATGGATATATGTCGTGTCCATATTGGTTTCAAAGTCTGAGGATGGATACAAACAAAGCACACTCAACTCTAGAATAATCTGCGAAGTTATCAAGTCAGAAAGAAAAGCAATGGAGTAGCGTCGATCACAGCGCATACATTAGTGCAGAGGGAGCTAACGCAAACAGAGTTACTGCATATTTTAATTATTAATTAATTCACTCCCGGAATAGTTGCGGAAAGGAAAATATGATTCAACTTAAGGGTAGATATAGACTTTAATATGATTAATAAACAAATCATATCTTAAACACTAAAATGCATATTTTTTCGAGGCCATCTTGTCAAAATTGTTTTAATCATCAATTGAGTAACATACAAATGCCATCAGGCATTAAGTCCGCCTTTGTGCTATTTTTTTTTTTGCAAAAAGTTTAATTAATAAAATAAATACAATCTTTTTTTTTAATATGTGGGAATGTGAAATGTGGCTAACAAACATGTATTTTAGTGTTTATGATTTTTCTACCTATAATTAAAAACTTAATAATATTAAAGTTAAACCCATATTACTTTTGTATGGGAAACTGCCAAGGAACTGGCACATCAATTATTATTATCTTTATCGTTATTTTTTGGACATACATAAAACTTTCCTCACAATTCAAAACCACACACGCAATATCAACTTTATTAATTGGTATATCCGTTCACATACCTTTAACTTTACCTTCACATATTGCCTGCTATCAAAACCACTGGCCATACATACACACAAAACACACTTAACCTCGGCATATTCTGTGAAGTTAACAAGTCGGAAAGAAAAGCAATGGAGTATCGTCGATCACAGCGCATACAATGACATTAGTGCAGAGCGAGCTAACGCAAACATGGAAACTGCATATTTTAATTATTAATTAATTCACTCATTACGAGCAATTGTTTTAAGTTTTTAAGCTTTTAACTTTTATAAATTATATTAAAACTTACGAAGTTTCAATAGCATAGCACCAATCTCACTTATATTATAGTTATTTGTAAACAACTTGTAACTTGAAAAATGATATGACATAACATTGAATATCAAATATGTACAACTCCCACATTGCACCAGCTACGTTAAGGTCCCATGGGGTAGGGGGTGAACCTGTCGCCATCCACCGAGCACAATTCCAACTCCGTGCTGCTATTTTACAATGAAAAGCCCAAATAACACTTGCCCGGGAATCGCACCCGGGACCTCGCAGTGAGAGGTGCATACGCTAACCACCAGACGATCCAGGCAGATTGACGTTGTTTGATTTAAAAAATATTGAATAAAAAGTGGTAAAAGCGAGGTCTGAATTTTATCTCAATCAACTTAAAGCAAACATTTAAGAGTCCCGTTAAATAGTTTATTTAACAACTTCCTTATAACAAATCAGAATTCAAAAACAAGCAAGAGCACAGGAAATGCCTTAAAATTTCGATTACACACTCAGAACCGCTTAAAAGTAAATTGGTTAGGGATGGTGACGTCACGGTCACGTAAACGCTGTGCCCGTTTTATACAACTGCAGGGAAACTAAAATTATTGTAATTTTATTATAAACAAAAATTTATTGACTTTGTACTTTTGTTTTTTATTAAAACTATAAACAGCGTGTGTACCAAAATCTGTTTGACAAAAGTTTAAAAAGTGCTTTATAGCTTGTACCGCGTAGAAGTACCTATACTGCACGTGGTGCGACGAACAACACATAATAAAACGGTGTTTAAATGCATTTGCCATATTTATATACCTAAAATTGCCCTAGTCGGTAACGCCAACTAAATAATAGGCCATTTTTGTAGCTGCCGAATGAATAGTCGTCGACATGTCGGTCTTCGGGGCGCCGAATGGTCGGTTAAACCGATAGTCGGCCCATCTCCAGTTACAGGATATCTATGCAATTCAGTATTTAATACAACTCCTTGGAATGCCAAAATAATTTAGTCTATGTTTTCAGAGTTAACAAATAAACAAAAGCGTTGTTCCTTTCTGTATATATATATATCTTTAGTTATATAAGTTAGGCACAGTCTACGTGATCCTTTTGTTAAACCACCAAAAAGGAGAATCCGCGGCAAGTAAAGCTACGGAGACACGCACCTACAAATGTGTGTTTAAATTGATTTTACAATTTAAACACACATTATTTAACACAATGCCAAAATGAGCTCGGAATTATAATATACCTGAATTTCACACAATCTGTAACACATACTTATATTGCATACGAATCAGATATTATTAACAAGAAAGACGTTTATAATTAAAATTTATTATTGAACATAACAGTCTTACTTGCATTTTTCCTTATTATTTTAATAGGAGGATCCTTTTAACGAGGCAAAAAACGAATACTTTCGAGTGTTGGTGACGGTCATTACCACAAGTGGTGACAAGGCTCTCTGCAGTGACCGTAATGGCGACAGAATCGCCTCGTTACCTAGCCCATTGCCAGATCAAGAGTTCTCGAACCTTCTACCTACACCTTCATTATTAAAACAAATTATTATTACAATCCTTCGAGGCTTGATTTGTGTGTAGGGTTTTTTAAATCGACAGACCAGCATTGATAAGAATTACATTATACCAAATAGACATAGCAGCAAGTTGATGTTTCTACAAGACATTTTTTCAAATAGTTTAGTTTTATAATATTTCGAAATAACAAACAGTTTTATCCCTCATTCTTTCTTTTATTATAATAAGAAGGCGCTCTGCAGTGACCGTAATGGCGGCGGAATTGCCTCGTTACCACGTCCATTCGAAGAAAAAGAGTTATCGAACCTTCAACGACTTTAAACAACCTTATTTGATTCCTATTATCACAATTATAACTAAATGCTTGCCAGTTTCTAACTTATTTGTAAGGCTATAAAATGGTTTATTTCAAACAAATCAGCAAATATACATTAATGAAAAATACAAATATGCTAGAGAGCAAGTACATTTTTCTAAACGTTTCAGAAAGTTTAGTTTTTATAGTTTTGTGATATTTCAAAATAACACACTGTTTAATTTTCTAATTCTTTCTTTTATAATTATAAGAATTTTAACTAGCTAAAATATGAATACTTTCGAGTGTTGGTGACGGTCATTACCACAAGTGGTGACAAGGCGCTCTGCAGTGACCGTAATGGCGACGGAATCGCCTTGTTACTTTACCCATTGCCAGACAAAAAGATTTCGAACCTTATTTTTATATGATTTTCATTAAAACAAAATGTTATAACAATAATTTCGATTATATTTCCTGTCATTTTAAAGAACGAACTATTTTTATATTGCACAAGTAAGTTTGACTGCAATAATGATAAATTATTGTTATACCTTGCTTTTATTCTCTTTGCTTCTGTACAGAAGGATTTCTTTTCAAAAAGCATTTACCGTGCTATATTAATAATTTTCTTTGAATTCAATCCGATCTCCTTTGAAATGCACTCCCTCTTGAGATCAAGATATGCAACTCTAGGGAGACTTTTAAAGCTAAAGTGCGTCATCTGCTTTTTACTCTTACTGCAACAGTATCATTGCCAGCTTAATATAAAATTAATTACTATTACATTAAAATATTTATTGTATATATTAGTATATTTTCATCTTATTTAATTTTTTTTTAATGTATGTATGTATTTACCCATTTGATATGTTTAATTACTTTCTTTAAACTGTCTAAAGGCACCTTTGTCCTAACTGCACCATCTTAAGGTTTACTGGTAGAGAATACCTATGGCATTAATACCGCCGTTGTACAATTGTGCAAGAAGTTATAAAACAAAATAAATAAATATTTCACACATGCACACACACACACACACTCACAAACACACACACACAGACACATTTTTATTTTTTGCTTGTAATAACTTTAAAAAAAGTTATTACAAGCTTTGACACGACTGTCATAGTATATTGTTTAATTATGGCAATAATGGCTCAAAACTGTTTCTTAAGATACAGGTTTTTTACCTAGTTTAAGAAACAGGGTATCAATTGTTTGTGTAAATGTAATTTAATCTGTCCTTTTTGGAAATAAAGTAAAGTTATTATTATTTCAATAACGTTCTAGAACGCGCAAACCTTTAATCTTTCAATCAATTAACAGTCCAATAATTTCACGCAAAACGTTTAACAAATAAAATAAATATTTTCGCGAAATGATCCTGTTATTACAAATAATATATTATTTCGTTTATATTTCCGTTTCGGAGTGTTATAGAGTGGAATAAGCCTGTTGGCAGTTTCAGGACGGTCGCACTAACTGAATGAGGCGTTTTCGATCGAAGTAGCGAATAAAATGTATGATTCTCTGTCGAGTGGTGATGATTCTAAACGGTGGGAGTGACAATGTGTTGTCTGGGAATTGTTGAAGCGAGAATAATGTAAGCCATACTCTACTTATGAATGTCACAGGTATTATAGTGAGATTTATCTCTTTTCTAGCGTCTCGATGGTCTAGTGGTTAGCGTATGTGCCTCTCTGCAAGGTTTTGGGTTCGATTCCCGGGACAAGCGAAGTGTTATTTGTCAACTTTCCGTCAGGAAATTCACAATAGCAACACGGAGTTGGAATTGTGCCAGGTGGATGGCGATAGGCTCACCCCCTATCCCATGGGACCTAAACATAACAGGTGAAATGTGGGTGTTCTACACCTCTGCCACACCCTTCTGGATAATATAGGCGTGATGTTATGTTATCTCTTTTTAAAGCTTTCTTGAGGTAGGTATCCTCGGCCTAGCGCGAGTAAACAAGCATTGCTTGACTCGGATAAAATTGATTAGGATAAGATAGTCTTGTGTAACATGTATACAGGGTGTAAATGATATCGTAATAAAGCCGTTTTTACCAATGATTCTTAGACCAGGTGCAAAAAGTTGTTTATTTCAACAGTCGTAGCAGCCGTTAATCAAAACCAAAAACCTCCAGGCTACTTGAACAGCTGCTTACAATATTATGTAAAGACTACAAAACCACTTTGAATACACACAAAGAAAAAAAAGAAAAAATAAATTATAAGGTCCGATGTTTTACAATGTAACGTAAAAGCTCTTTAAAAGTGTTGTAAAAGCACAATAACCTCATAAAATTAACTTGATTGCCACAATTATTTAAACAGTTATGACACCAAAACAAAATAAAAAGAACCTACATTTAATTTCTACAATACATTGATATTCATTCCGGAACGCTCCATTTTAAACGGCATTCCTAATTCGAATTTCGAAATTACAAACTAAAAAACAAAATGGCCGCGTAAACCCAATTAACACGTAATAGGGCTCATAATATATGATTCATCCCAACAAAGATATCTAATAAAGGTCGGCAACACGTATTAATAAAATACAAAGCTATTCATTATTTTGGCCTGGCTCGACGGCGAGTAACCTGTAATTAGGGCTATCGACTCGGTCATTTTCGATAATTCATAATGTATGTTAATTATGGAGGTTTCTTCGCCTCGGGACAGCCCTTCCCCCGGTCACGGGCCCTTCAATGCGAACTGTGTTTATATTGTGCACTTACAAATAAATAATGATAGGCAACAGTGGGAATTCTAAATAAGCAAACTAAAATAATAGCTATTGTTAGGGGAATGAAAACATGCGTTCAGCTTCTCACACGAGATTTTATCTGCATTCCGTGTGATAAAAGTATTATTGAATGAAGTAGCTATGAATTTGAAATCTATGTATAACCCTTTACTATAGTTGCTAACTTGTTTTCGCTCTAAATAGCATTGAAGATATAGTTAATTTTACCTTATTTCTAGAATAGAAAACCATAGCTTTAGAGATGTTCTTAAAAAAACTGCTAGTCGCCATCTGAAATGAAATATATCTGTAAATACATAGTGATGGGCATCAAAAATGATCTCATCATAATCACAAACAGGTCATGAATCCATTCATTCCTAGAACTTTACTTACGTTACGAATGCAATGGAAACCTTTCAATTTCAAACGACATGTCTATTTAAAAGCTACCATTAGAACTCAAATTTCAAAATGCATCAGCTAACTAGCACGTATCACGTTAAAAGACCAAACAAAAAATCATGCAGATAGCACTACGCTTCATATTTTGATTCGAGCGAGAAAATCTCACATCCAAACTATACACAACACTTTTGTGTGTTTTTCACGGCTTCAACGAGCGCGATACTGAAAAGCCTCAGGCTCCTAATTAGGCTGAAGTCGGACGTGCCAATTAATTCAAGTTTCGCTCGGAAACTTTGCCGCGTCAATTAATTTCATAGTTAATTAGCAGGGGCCCGGACAAAACCGAGGCTAGAAAGAAAGGCTAACGATGGGCCCGCGGCCGGTACAATGCACCAATTACATCAGCTTTGTTGCGCGCTCGTATCACAGATTCATTCAATGCGATGCACTGTACGTAAGGATATACGACGCGAATTCGCAAATATTTTTTAGCTATTTCAATTATAAATATAATACATAACGTGAAAGATCAATCAAATTCTCTTTTCTGTGGATCACTTAAAATGATATTGCATTGTTTGGTGCCTATTTATTTTGCAACTGCCTTATACTATTAGTATTATATTATCTGTGCTCATAATTAATAATAATTTATAATATATATAATATAATATTTCTATGAATATAATAGAAAAAGTTTTAATAAATATTTATCGTATGGTTCTTCAAACAAAAAGTACATATTGTGCGTTGGCATAGACAAAAATCTAGTTATCACAATCTGTGGTAATATTATTTTTAAGCTTTCCTTTTTTTTGTGTAACAGTTTTGTATTTTCACTGATTTATTTTTACGTAACATTTCGATGAAAATAATATAAGTATGCCTGCTTTAAAAAAATAAATTACAATCCTTGTTATTTGTTTGTGTAATCTAACTGATATCAGACATTCAATAAGCCAACAAAAATCTTAATATTGTCTTACGATGACCATCTATTACTCGGAGCAAGACACTTCTAGCGAACAAAGTCCTCTCGATATTCCTCGAAGCAATAAATAAGGGTGAGTATTTTATTTTATTTGTAGGTATTGTCTTACATAAAGCAATAATGGGCCACGATGTACCACGGAGAATTCGCGAGCATCACGGCGAGACGCTGGCATTCAGGCTATAACTCCCAGCAAATAAAATTTTAACCTCTGCTTAATATCTGGCGGAACATTTCGAGTTTTCGACGAAGTGAACCAGCCAAATTGACAGACAGTAAAATATTTTATACGCGCAATAATTTCATTTGTAAGAAAAACAAGACGGCGAGCCGCGTTGAGCTCAGTGTTCGGTGCTCCACAAACATCTTCCACGTGAATTAACCTATTAAACACCAAATTCGGGAAATAAACTTCGGTTTCCATCGTTATTGTACTCGTAAATTCGCGATACTTTTGATGTCTTCAAATTTTGGTGGGAGCACCAAAATTTTAAGACATCAAAAGTATCGCGAATTTACTGTAATGTTAACTTTACATTCGTAGATTCTGTTGAATTATTTTATCGGTTTTACAAGATTTTATGACACATTCGTGTATAAAACGGTCTTGCTGTCTACCATATGGTGAGTAATAAAATTGCAGGATTGATGTGATTAAAATCTGTAGCTAATTTAATTCCCTTTAAAATTTTATTACTGTCGGCGATTAACTGTTGCAACGAGCATTACTCATAGCTACCATAGATCAGAATTTATTATAGGACTACGATCTGCTACGACACCTTACCATAGACACACAAACATTTTTGGCGGAAGAAAGTCTTCATAAAGATCTTTTACAAACTTGGAAAATATTGTATATCGTCTACTTTGCCATGGACGCGTGCTTGAGAATAGAATAGAATAGAATAAAATTTATTTCCCAGAATATGGTGGTTTACAGGTGTTGAAGGCGATTATATACAGCATATTCTGCCATTATAGGCGTGCAAATATTAAATAGAGATTACATTTCTAAAAGTCATAGCTTCATTAATTACTAACAAATTGATAACATACTATAAATTATTCACACTAGCCATTTGAGGCTTTTAAATATTATATTAGGATAAAAATTTCAATCAAGTATAACATAAGAAAATAAGAAAGGTACATCAAATTATAACACACATAATTTTAGCACATATATAGCAATTAGTCACAGTACAGAAAAAAAAGGGAGTATAATAATATTAATTCAAATACATTCAAGTTAAACACACATGCAAAATTATAATCATTTTAATTTTATAATTTTAATGTATTTACATTATTGCACTCTGAAGGCACTAAAAAGCACCGGAGTATAAATCAGTTAAGTTCTCATTGCTCAAAAGTCCCGTAACTCCTTAAGGCCGTCACACATCCTTAGGCCGTATTCGAATCGCAGCGGAGTTACGAAGTACGGAGTTGGAGTTAGAGGCGGTTCGCTGTGACCCGGCTCGCTTTGTTTTCCGCGCGATGTCATTAGTGGAAGCCCTCGATATTTTCGCAAGCATCGATTATTTTTAATGGGCCCCGCCGGCACCGGCACGCCGCACGTACTAGAGCACCCACCAAGTAATTCGATAGTACATCCGCAGTTGCCATAGATTATAAAAATCGCAGTCGCAAAAAAAACGACACATCTTTTTCAGCGATATCTCAATAAAAAATATTTTTTTTTCACATATTTAATGAGCTTAGGTACGTTGTAATGTACTACTACTAATTTCATTTTAATGCCAACGTAAAAGGTAATATTGGAAACCAATTACAAATGAGAAAAATGTTTTACACCCTGAAAGAATTTATGACATGTACCTTAGAATATATCAATGTTACATTTTATTAACTTATAATATTAATATGTATGGATTATTGCTTAATTTAATCATTAATCAAATTAGACTTGTAATATTTTATTTTTTAACAACATTATTTTAGCTGACATTAACTGGACATTTCATAAATTCATTGACATTATAATTATTTATTTATCTTGACATTATATAATGAATTAATATTTAACTAGAATTTAATTTTGACATTTAATTACTAATTTTATAAATGAACCGTAGCTTGATATTATAATCGACTAAAATTTGCACACCATTGTTGTTATGGAAGAATGTCACAGTGTCTTAATATGTAATGTAACACCTATGTACTACTACATTCTTGTCAATAAATGAATCTGAATCTGAAAATACTTAAACGAATGTAAACATTAAACGAAATATCACCCAAATTATTTTGTGAATTGTAGCGGTGCGCTGGTTAAAAAACACCAGCTTAAAAATGCAACGTAAAAATTGTATCCATTAATTTACTCGATGCAATATCAATATAAGCCAATTCGATAAAAATGTTTATTATTTTAAGTTTTAAACGTACTATTTATCATTGCCTCACAAACAGCTTATCGCCGAATTTTATTTGTTAAAATTCACTAGTACTTTTCAGTTATTTAATGAACAATATTTTAATACATCGCAACAAGCGTGTTTGCAACTCTCATTTGTTTTTATAATTTTATTTTTCTGAATAAAGATTTTTGCTGCCTCGTTATATATATATATATATTATATATATATCTTTTTATTTTTGTTTATTTATTTAATGGTAAGGTACATTTACAGAGTTTGATGGTTTTCTCGACAAACACATTATTATGTATTAAAATATCCATGCACACTGCGACGTCTCCTCGGGAGTGTTAGCTGTGTTTTTTTCCGTCAGGAAATTCTACACGGAGTTGGAATTGTGCCCTAGGATGGCGAATGGCATCCTATCCCATCCTATCCCATGGGACCTAAACATAACAGGTGAAATGTGGGTATTTTACACCTCTTCCACACCTTTCTGGGTAAAATAGGCGAGATTGCTTATGACGGTATAGATTAACAGGGTGTAATGTTCCTCCACCACAATGGGAGGATCCTCCGACCAAGCTCGGTGATATTGCCTGGCCGACAGCTGTCCAACGGTAGCGTATTGGAAGTGGTATTATGTAGTCACTTGCTGTGAACATTTCGTTATCGCGATTCAGCGCTCTTTGACAGTTGTCACGTGTGTGTCACTTCTTGAGGTTATCCTTGTGAGACCGCCACAACGGTTCTTTCGACTATTAATTAAACTTAATCAAGTTTCACTATAAACACATCTAGTTAAAAATAATCTCAAAATCTTATCAAAAGCTGTTCCCTGAACAACCATCAGTGTTTTGATCGAGCGGCATTGTACCCGGCCTCACGGGCCGTGGACGCAATCATTAAGAAATCATTAATGGCGCTTAACGAAGGCCTCTCGTGTCATCCTCCAGTGTACACACGCTACAATACGCTCCGATCGCGGGCTACGTCTTACCGTATTTTTTGGAAATGTTTTTCGAAGTGGGACGTGGAAATTATGGGCTCGAAATTGCGTTATTTTATGCTGTTTTTTTATTATTTCTACGTGGATTAAACTGGCAACTTTAAACATATTTTTTTTTATGTGTAAAGTCTAGTGGAATATTCACTATTGTGTTTTTAAACAGTCCTACAAATGTGAAATTTCTAAGCCAAAACGATTAATTTTAGAACTGCATCAAAACATTTCACCACTTATTCAAATTCAAATCATTTATTTTCATAGGCCCCAGGAGGCGCTTGAACACGTCAAAACATTACAAACAATAATATAATAATAAATTATAAGTAAAACTAAATTATACCAATTACAATGATTTAAATAACCGGGGCTTAGATTAATTTTAATCAAACTGTTTAGAATCAGATTAAAATAAATCTAAGTACCAGTTCCGATGGGTATTGTATTATAAGAGCTGGTGAGAAACTCATTTGCACCATCATTTTAAATGAAAACTAGACTAGACACCAAACTCTATGGAGTCTCTAATAGTGTTCTATAAAGCCGGCATTATCCTCCACAATGGCTTACAATAGACGCATAGACTATACGTACCATAGACTAAAGCTATAGGTACCGTACGTTATCAGGGTGAAACGCATAGTGTCGCCCGCGGCTCAATCATTAAGGGATCATTAAAAACGCCGTCAACCTGTTGGGCGCTCAACCGATGCCCTTTCTCTACTTTTTCTACGTTTCAAAGGGTTTTAGATATTTAATTCTGCGTTATAATTAAACTTTATTTATTCTGATGATAGGGTTTTATTGTTTCTTTTTTTCCTCGCAAGGAGTAGTACCTACCGTAAAACTAGTGTATGTTTCATTCAAACTAATTGACCAGCAAATATTCTCAAATTTAAAGTGCACAGTTGGCGTAGTGGTTAAAGTGGTCGCCTCGCTGCTTACAACTGTGCTGGTGTTGTGGGTTCGATCCCCCCCACACGGAACAAATCTTTGTGTGATCCGCAAAAGTTTGTTTGTGACACGTATGTTTGTAAAACCACCGCGACACAGGAGTTATTCCTAGTGCCAGTTTCGTTTTTAAAAAGAAAAGAGAAAAATAATGAACCCAAATTACTTTTCAAATTGTTCCTTCTTTATATCGCCTATAAATTAAACATATTTTAAATGTATTTATTTTAACACGCGATTGAATGAGTCAGTAGTTTAGGTATTTTAGGTGCGGGATCTGCATTTCAAGCACCTAAATGCCTTCGATATAGGTAAGGTATAGCGAATCGTGGATGTCTTATCGTTACCGGTATAAGCAGTATAGTATAGCTTTTTAGCACTGATAGCCGAGTGGGAGACAGTAGGACTTCGAAGTCAAAGGTGTCAATAAATCGTTAAGATTCGTCATTTCGAAGATATGTGTGTATTTATCATATAAATTATCGGTGCTGTGTTAATTAACGGTGAAGGAAAACATCGTGAGAAAACCTGAAAGCTTGAGAGTGCCTAAAAAAAAGTACGTAATCCGCAATTGGCCGTGGTGTACTATGGCCTAACTCTTCTCATCATAAGAAGGGGCCCGAGCCTAGCAGTACCCAGATGAAGAGCTGCTATCATTATTATTATACATTTATTATATGTGTTATTCGACCATTACCATCCAAACAATAACACATTTTGACGACCGGATGGTGGACTGGGTAGTGTACCTGCCTGCGACGCCGAGGTCGCGGTTTCGATTGCCGCATAAGACAAATCTTTGTGTGCATGAACATGGAGTTTTGTCTTATAGTCTGGGTGTTTCTATGTATCATAAGTATGAATTTACAAAAGAAAATTATATATGTATTAGTATCAGTTATTCTAGTATCCATATTACAAGCTCTGCTTAGTTTGGGACTAGATGGCGTTGTGTGTAAGTTGTGAGATATTTATTTATTTACAACATTACATTGCTTATTAAGACCATCATAAATCTGATGCAAAATAAGACACATTGGTCGATAAAACATAAAATCAAGTGCATAAAACATCATAAAGTTTTATGACGCCGATTTATCACTTGAACGGATAGTTAGAACGATGTCGGAATGAAAAGAGTGGTAACAAAGTCGAGACCCGACGCGGTGCGGTGCGACGCGGTGCGGTGCGGCGCGGCAAGCAAATGAGGCGCGACGCTCACTGCTAACTAAACCAATCGGCCGTGCGAAAGGGATAGACGGACGGTTGAAACGCGCTGGGTCAAACATTTTCAGATGTTGCCCAGATTTGCATCAGAAGGCTGAATATCATTTAAAAAATCAAATTGTCTTTGCAAATATGTGTAAGCTAGTACATAATACGAACTTTAATGCTTTGAATATTAGTTGTCGGATACTATTTTGCATGTGTAATTAACATGATTTGTATACCTTTTGGTAAAATGTAGCAATCATTAGTATTATAACACCTATTGTAAAATAATACCTACATTTACAAATATTTCTCTTTGATTGATCCGCGATCTTTTCGGTACCGTGAACCAGCTT
This sequence comes from Hypena proboscidalis, assembly GCA_905147285.1. Lineage (NCBI taxonomy): Eukaryota > Metazoa > Arthropoda > Insecta > Lepidoptera > Erebidae > Hypena > Hypena proboscidalis. The sequence goes on along the minus strand of LR990130.1, from coordinate 16,823,834 downwards.
CTACGCGCGGCTCCACCCGCTTTGTACATCGTTGAAAAGTAGCCTATATTATGCCAGGGGTCATGAACTATCTCCAAACGAATTTTCATTAAGATCCAGTAGATTCGAAGATTTTTAGTACAGACAAACTAACAAAAAAAACTTTTTTATATATTGGTATAGACAAGGATAAACAATTCGTATTCGCATACAAACAACTAGGTATAGATAAAAAGTATCAAATAAATAAACCAAAAATCCTCTAACAGCTAATCTGTTTAAAAAAATAAGATTACCATACTTCCTGAAGCTATCTTATCGGTGTCTAGTTATGAATGAATTCTGTAAAAGATATTTTTTTATCATTTACGAGTACATTATTGTCATGTAGGTATGTAAAAAAGTATGTGGTATGTAAAAAAAGTTACAAAAAACATATTACAAGTAACATTTTATGAATACCGTAATATGTATTGTAGCTTTTAACAGCTAAGGACAAACAAAATATTTATATTTTTCGCACAGACCTGCGTTTTATTTCGGCGCGTTTCACCCGCTTATTTGCGGGGATCATTTAGCATCATTTGCGGGCCCTCCTTTTTAAACCTCATCTGTTTTTAATGCCGCGCCGAAGCCTTTCGCTCGCTTGTTACCCGGAACCATACTTCATGGTACCTGAAGTTATCTGTGTCTAGTTATAAATGAATACTCTCACAGATTTGATACTGTTGTCTCGCGTACCTTTTAAATTGTTGCTTTATTATAAATAGTTTTGTCTGTTATAGTAATTGAAATTCTCTTGATTCCGTTAACGTTATAATAACATCTTTGCATAAAGCAAACAATTATGCAACATTTGAAAGCATTTTCAGCAACTAGCTTTACTAGATCTTTTTGAATTTCGAATACAGAATTATATTATTATTAAATCAGTTTAAAATTCAGCCAGCATAAATTAATGAGTTCATCAGTGTTATTAATTCAATATTCCCAATTCGAAATTCAAATAAATTAAAAAGAAAAACAAACATGGCCGATTAACACATAACGTTAATCCGAATGAAATATCATTTATGAAGCGATCAACGCTAGCTATCCAGTTGAAGCTAACAACATGTAAACACATAAATATTTATCGCGCGGCGTCCGCCCTCAATATAGACGGCTGTGTCATAACCGGGCTTAATTTTAAGCTCTTATCTACTGAAGTTATTGCCCATATAGTTGTCACTAGATGATATCACAACCCAACTCAAATTACCGCACAGATGCTCTATAAATCCAGAATCAAATCTAAATCAATCAACATTAATTTGGGTAATGTTAACGTTTTTATTACAGGAAACAGATTTAGATAAGTTTCGAAACTACAGGTGGGATATTAAACTACCCGAATTATGAAGTCGACTATTAAAATAATATTTGATAATGAGTATTTGGGATAGTATATTTTTATTGCGTAATAAAATTAGAATTTTAATCGTATTAGTTTTGAATAGGTATCGGAATGTGATCCAAGTTTATTGCAAATTAAAATTAAAATAACTATGCCACTGCCTATATTAATGTTGCTAAGCCGGACTAAAACGCACAGTGGCCTGTAATACGCAAAACGCGCAATATGTGGTATCTCCCTAATCCGCGCGCACGGTGGTTCATTATCGCGCGTTGGCCGCCTCATTATAGCGCGCGATATCGCCCCGACGACCGACTGTTATCTTAATTTATTTGTCATACATGCATTTTTATTGCACGGATTTTCGGATATCCGATCGACTGTGCACTGTCCGTTTTTTAGGGAGATGTTCGGTGATTTTGACCAGTGGGGACGCAGGTAGGTAATTCCGTGCTTTCTGCAGCTATTTGAATTGACTGGGGGATTTGATACAATAATTTTACAAATTCTCATCTCTCATACCGATTGTGGCTTGTGTGTTAATTTTTGAGGTAATCGTTTTGAGCATGGCTTTATTTGAATAATAGTTTTAGTATATATATAGTAGTATAGTATAAAAATTTAGATTTTTTTTTATTTTTAGGGTTCCGTAGTACCTACAAGGAACCCTTATAGTTTCGCCATGTCTGTCTGTCTGTCCACGGCATAGCGACGAAACCGTTGGTGCTAGAAAACTGAAATTTTGCATAAACATGTATGTTAACTAAACAAAGAAAGTCGTAGAGTAAAATTTGGAAAAATATTTTTTTTTCAGGTAGCTCATGTAAAGTAGGGATGTTTTTTTTTTGTCGCCTACCCCATAGTGTGGGGTATTGTTCGATAGGACTTTTAAAAACGTTTAGGGGTTGCTAAGACAGTTTTTTGATTTAGGGATCCGTTTGCGAGATAATTAACTTTAAAGAGCAAATTTTTGTTCGAGTAGGGCGTCCCCCCCCCCCTCTAAAAGCTAAACTACTGGATCCTAAAATCTGAAAAAAATTATGTCGGTAGTACATGTAATGAACTTTAAAGGAAAACTATAGCGGATAAGTTCACTTCATTAGTTCAAGAGGAATAGGGGTCCGAAATGTCAGATGCAGTTACTCAGAATATTTCGTTCAAAATTCTTGAAACATAAATAAACATACATAATACATATATAAAATCACGCCTTTATCCCACGGGGGTAGGCAGAGACGATGGAACGCCATGTGCTTCGCTCCTTACATACTTCTTTCGCTTCCTTAACATTCATACATCTCGTCATACGTGCTAGCTGGTTTCGTGTACTACAAACATTTCCTATCTGAAGGACGCTATTTATCTGGTTACTTTAACTTAATTAGTTCTAGAGTAATTGGGGTCCAAAGTGTAAAATGCAGTTACTTAGAATAATTCGTGCAAATTACAAAAACCTTTGAAAGTAATGACTTGTATGAAGATGTTACTTGTTTAATACAGATAGTAAATCCCTTTTAAGTCGAAATATGTTGTTACGACTAGCTACGGAAGCCTACTGCGCGTGGCCCGACACGCACTTGGCCGGTTTTTTTTGTCTTATTTTACTATAGAGTTGAAAATATTTATTCATCTTTATTCAATAAATTAAATAAATTAAAATAACACTTCTTAAACTAAATTAGATACATACTAACTATGTACAAAAAAATAAAAGGAAAATGTAAAAATAAAAAAAAAAATTTAAGCGTCAAAAAATACCTCCACATCTATGTCAGTCTCGGATAAAGTGCCCAGAAGGCTGGCGTGTATTTTTATATTTTTACTGTAGTACCTAGTTTCCTAGGCCAGCGTTAAATACAAGCTATCAAATAAAAAAAATGTACTCAGCGGCATCATTATCGCTGATCTGATTAAATAATAATGCTGGTAAAGAGAAGGAGTCTCGTTATCCAAGCTTTGTGAATGGCGGAATAACTTATATAGTCCTAGTTAGTGGAAGCTAAGGCTTTCTCTGGTACAGAAGGCAAGTCGTTAAATATTTGACAGTTTTAACTGTATTTTTTTCTAATTAATTAAAATGTTACAAAAAAATGGATATTAGTAAATATATAGGTAATATGTTTTTTTTTGTACTACGCCTGCAGCGAACGTACTTGTAGTCCACCTCATGGTAAGTGGAGTACAGCCCATGGACACCGGAACTCAGTAATGGAAGCACTACTATTTGGCGGCTGGTAAAAGGTGAGACGGTGGTGCTGCCGCCCTCGAGCTCATTCACAAGAGCTCTACCACCAGTAAAAGTATGTTAAAGAAAATACATTTTTTTTATATAATATATATAGTAGTATTGCACAGTGGTGCAAGTATCGGAGGTGAAAAAGAGCGTAATGACGAGTTACGTCACTGCATCGATGCTGTTACACGCGATGACGAATTAATGCTATTTTCTCTACGACTGATTAAACTTATAAACTTCTGATTTATCCACTCTCCAGTTAGAGTAATTATTTGCTTCTTATAAACGATTTTCTATACTAAACTTAAAGCAAAAATGTAACATGCATATGTATAGCTGTATTTTACACTAGTGGAAGTATCGGAGCGGTATCGGAGGTAGCAAAGCGCATAATGAGTCTTGCTAGTAGCACGCGTTCTTGCATCGACTCTTAACGATGCGTTTATATACTTTCAGTGCGACTGTTCCAATTTATAAACTTGTGATTTTATTCTCCTTGCCATTTTATTACACTTATTTTTATGGTCTGATAAATATCAATTACTGTTACAATATTTTATTTAACTTAGTTGTTAACCTTTGTTGACTGCCTCTATGGCCTAGTGGTTAGCGTATGCTCCTCTCACCAAGAGGTATCAGGTTCGATTCCCGGATCGAGCAAAAAGTTATTACTATATTCACAATAGCAGTACGGAGTTGGAATTTTGCCCGGTGGATGGCGATAGACTCACCCGCTCATGGGACTTAAACATAACAGATGAAATGTGGGTGTTGTCTAGCTTTGCCACACTATTCTGGGTAATATAAACGTGATGTTATGTATTTTTTTTTTTAAATCTGAGTTAAAAGTTATCTGTTGTTAACCTTTCTAATGACTTCAAAAATGAGAATTGGACTTTTTTTGGTTAAATTCTCATAATAACAGCTGCATTTACTCCAGCCGCATTTAAAGTATAAAGGTAGCCCTTAATCAAATGGACATTTGTTTTCAATAAAATTGAAATTTTGTCACGGTTTTTAGGTAAGAGGATTTTATAGATTTCGAAAAAAAACTCCTTATTTTTATAAAAAAGGGGAAATGGGGTTTTATTAAAGAGATTGGTACTGATTAGAGTTGCCAATAAAAATATTACAGTAGTGTCAAGTGGAAAATAATTTCCTAATATTTGAATAAGGGTTTAAGTCAAAATTTAATTTATCTTATCTCTAGTTGTAAAAGCGATATTTACAACCTCTTTGATTAGAATCCAATACATTTCGCGGTGACAGAAAAGATTGTGTATGTGAAAGCTCTAGCAAATTGCTGTAAATCTCATTTCATACATTTTTATCGAATAGCCTATAATTATTTTTAAATAATCTCATATTATTATATTTTATTTTATTTTGCGACGTCAAAGTAAAATTGCAAACTAAATTGCAATATCGTGGCACTGCACACTGGTCGGAGGTGGCAACGCGCGTAATGACTCCCTTGTTAGCGCGCGTTTTTGCATCGACTCTGTAACACGTAACGATGCATTTATACTACACTTTCTGTGCGACTGTTCAAACTTGTAAACTTCTCATTTGATTCACCGTGCAATTTCTATTATTTTTGAAGATATGACATAATATCACACCTATTATACTCAAAAGCGTGTGGCAGAGATGTACAATACCCACTTTTCACTTGTTAAGTTTAAGTCTAATTGGATAGGGGGTGAGCCTATCGCCATCCACCGGGCGCAATTCCAACTCCGTGCTGCTATTATTATACTGGACATCTAACCCGAGACCTCGCGAAGAAAGGCGCATATGCTAACCATTAGACTCAGTTAATCAGTTTGAAGATATGACTTGAAAATAATATTCTCATTTAAGCGGTGACAGTTTATGAAAAAAAATAATAATAAGGCTTTCCGATTATTCAAAATGATAAATCTGATTTTAAATACTAGGAAATAATATTTTGTCAAGCATTCACGCATTTTACGCAATATTTTGCGTAAAATGCGTGAATGCATTCTAATTTTGAAAACAAAAAAAAAAGATTTGTTAGCTTTTTTTATCTTCATAGAAACAGTATTAGGAATACTGTTTTGTATTTATTCTTTTTTATGCTATTATTACGGCCTTTTTACTATTCACTACCACGGTGACTAAATTTAATTCATTCAAAAAAAACTCTAATCACTAAATAGCCAGGATACTGAGACTGGACTAAGGCTTATCCTCGAGTATAGTTCGTGGAATGTCTGAACTTTGACAAGTCACTCTAGGCTAATTAGTGAGAGAAAATCTTTTAGTGAAACAGGTAGTAAATCATGTATAAAATAAAACTAATAAATTAGGTGTTTGTTCTAAAATATTTTATGTTACATTTTTTTTTTAAAACGACGCCCGCGGAATAACTCCTGTGTCGCAGGGTGTTCACAAACATATATTTCACACACACAAAGCACACCCAGTCTTATAACAAATCTTTGCGAATCACACAAAGATTTGTCCCATGTGGGGATCGAACCCACAACACCAGTGCAGTAAAGAGCGGCGAGGCGACCGCTTAAACCACTAGACCACATGTGCAGACAATTTTTACATTATTCTACAAAATTTACCAATCATCTTTACCATCTTATTTTTACTACTAAGAAAAACGTTTATAAAGTCTAAGCAAAACCAGTACAAACATCAAATAAAACATTCCACATTACAACTGCCAGAAAAATATATTTTATTTAAAAATCGAAGTGGAAGAAATTCCATTTGGAAACCATCCAAATGGAAAAACGATTTAGAATATAAAGGTATATTAAGAATATAAACCAACCTAACCCAGTGAAATAATAACCTTTTCTCCTCTCCTTTTTAAAACATAAAAAAGCAAGCAGCAATCGAAATGTAACTAAACGATTAAATTGACATAAAAAGATCAAAAATACTTACCCCTTAGACAAAACCTAAATAAGCACACTATATTCAAAGCAAAGAATAAACTATGCCCACCACCGCAAAATAAAAACCTCCCACTCTTGGAACGAAATAAAAATTCATTTTCTTAAAAAAGCAAAGAAAGCTTAGGACAAGCACCAATCGAAATGGAAAAACGATCCAGGCAATTGGCATAAAAAGATCTGTGGCAATAAAACGAATTCGACATTGTCAGCGATGCCGCGATGATTTCAGGGGCCTGGGGGGTAAGCGAGGGGGGAAAACAACACGGTTTGGGCGGGGGACATTTGGGATATTTTTATACTGTGACAGGAAAAACTCTCTTTACTCTCGTAGCAGTGACGACTGATTTGTTCCCATTTGGATTGGCTAACAGATTATTTTCGTGACGTGTGCTTTGTGATGAGTTCGCTGAGTTTTTCGGGTTCGATTTGATTTTGCGTTTGTTGGAAAGAATAGTTAGTGAGTTTTTGAAATTTAGTGAGTTTGGAAATTAGATCTGTAATATTCATTTTAAATATATTGTGAAACTTTTTCCTAGTGGTTATTTTTTTAGTCTGTTATATTAATTGTTATAAATAAATAGTAAGAAGTACATGTAGTTAAAAGTAACTAAATGCATACTTTGTAACACCTGTAACAAAATGATAAAGCAAACTACTTATTGCAAGACCTGAAAAATATTTGTTTCGGTAGCTCTAGCTCAATATGGCTCGACCTAATTAATGTTGAAAACTTAATTTTATTTCCACTTAACATTAAAAAAAGATTATTCTTTTAAATAAAATTTTAAGAATGGCTTTAACACCAAATTCTAATATATTTCTTGCATCTGACACATCATGTCTTACTTCTGTCTTAAAAACACGACCCCCGTAAAATATTTCTCATTTCGTTTATGGTAGGTAAGTAGCTGATAAAATGATTATTAACTTTTTACGTCAGTTACTTATAATATAATAATTTTACTGATTACCCCAATTTGATGACAGAAATGACACTAACAATAAATCTTAGCTAAGTTTTCGGTAATCAACTTACTTGGCGTGCGTGTGGGGCCGTGCAGCAACTGTCAAACGCACGTGGCCAGCCGCTACGGGGCCACGGCAGCAGCACACTACGAGCACACCGCACACCCGCTTCAAACCCAAAGTCTTTCAGTTCAAACCAACGGGACTATTATCAGAAAAAGTTTATTGGCGCATCCGACGACGTAAGGAGGAAAAGTTCAGGTTTCGTCCCGTTAGCCGCGCGAAGGTAGCGTCAACCGCGGAGTCAGCAGACCGACTGTCGCGAGCTAGCGTCACCGCCACGACGCGGACGGCGCGCGGCCAAAACGCGCAATGGGCGGACACTTGCACGCCCCGCCTATTACCCCGCCTACCGGCGACCACGCCCTCCTGAATTAATAAAGGCGGCAAACACCGCCGGACACGCGGACAATGCTGCATTGTCCTCCGTCCAAAATAGTTTCAATTAGAATGGAGGACAAGGCACAAAAGCGGCCGCCGGCGGATCATTCACACCGAAATTGGCCGCTGCATGGCCGATTAGCGGACTCATACAAATCTGGCGATGATATCCCCGTGTCCCCAATTCGAACTAAACCACTTGTCATAATCGAATGAATCTGCTCTATTTGATGTCTGTTCGAACTATCAAAATACAAGTAGATTGGTTGATAGTTACCAAAGTTAAGAGATGTTGCTATGCAGTTTGAAATCTTGACATACTCAATCAAACATTATAATTAACTTAACTAGTTGACTCGACAAACTTCAGTTACCAAGATAGCTAATGGATAAATTACCACACATCTGCCTCGCAAAGTGGGTAACCTTGAACAGGTTTTACAAAGTAGGTATTTAATTCCTTCGAAATGTATGTAATGTATGTAATGTAATAGGTCTATTTTTAAGGGTACCACCATGTTTCTGAAAAATCCACGATAGTAGAAAAAAAAAGTAATAAATAACTATTTATTAACAAGCCCAAACTCGATGGGCCTATGTGAGCCGTAGAAAGTAGCTCCTCGAGTTCTATTGAGCAATCTTCATCACACCATTACCTTTACTTTGCCAAGAAAGTACTCACTGAGACAAATCAAAAAAGCCTTAACTCAATGGTTTTATGTAAATCAGAAGAGAAGTACCTTCTTCATTTTGACGACCGGATGGCGGAGTGGGTAGTGTACCTGCCTGCGACGCCGAGGTCGTGGGTTCGATTCCCACTTAAGACAAATCTTTGTGTGCATGAACACGGGGGTTTGTCTTAGTCTGGGTGTTTCTATGTATAATAAGTATGTATTTACAAAAGAATATATGTATTAGTATTAGTTATTCTAGTAACCATAGTACAAGCTCTGCTTAGTTTGGGACTAGATGGCGTTGTGTGTGCGTCGTGAAGTATTTAATTTATTTTTTAATTTTATTCTAGTAACCATAGTACAAGCTCTGCTTAGTTTGGGACTAGATGGCGTTGTGTGTAAGTTGGGAGATATTAATTTATTATTTACTAGCTTACCCGGCGAACTTCGTACCGCCTAATTATTGGAGGCATATTTAGTAAGTCACAAACACACGACACAATACTTTTTTAATTTTATCGAAATTTGTTGCTTTTAGATTTTTAGGAATATTAAAGAATTATAGTATAGATGCACAGCAAAGAGACGTTTACATTTCAAGTGTCATTTTACCATAGACAATTTTTTTTTGAGTGAATACTGACAATATTTACACTATAACTATCAAACTACATCTGTCCTTTTTTTTTTGACGGTGGCCATGGTTAAGAAAAGAAGAAGAACTACATCTGTTATCGAGAAAATAAAGAATTCAAACAACTATAATATTTATTTTAAAACTATTTTCCAGAAGTTATAGTGAAGCTATATATCCCTCAACTCCTTAAAATGCATTGTCCCTTTTGTAAAAAGTGGATGGAACGGCAGAACAAAAATAATAACTGTCCAGGTTGTATTAAATTATTAATTAATTTCAGTATTTCTCCAATTAAATGTTTCTTTTTTTTAACATGAGATGACAAAACCAAGGATGTTAAAGTAGGAACGCAGTAAAAAGTCTTTAAATCCATGGACAAAACAATGGAACGTTCGGATACACTTATTATTATAATAAAAATATTTTTGAGAGTTGGTAACACTGTAAGGTTGGCACCCATCAAACATGTCAACACATTAATTTTTTTTTTTATTTTGAAATTTAAATACACGATGTTATGAGCAAAGTTGATATTATGTTGTCGATTCAAAAGTCTTGTTTTAATGCGTTCTTCAAATGTTTGACAGAAAGTAAGCGGTCAACTTTTATATGGGAAAATGGAATGGAAAATGGAATTGTCGTCTTACTCTATCTTACTCGCAATTTTTCCATATTTGCTCACCGTTTAGACCTACCCTGGACTACGACAAACATTTTAAAACCAAAATCAGCTCAATCGGCCCAGCCGTTCTCGAGTTATAATCAGACTAACGAACAACAATTCATTTTTATTTATATAGATTATTATTCTTACATCCATTATTAGACCCTGAACATCATTTGTCATGGAAGTGCTAGTTGTGACAAATCTAATGAGCTCAAATACGATGAGTCCTTGTGAACCAGTGTATAAGAGCTCCAGGGCGCCTTCCGGCATTCATCATCAGACACTGAACATCATTTGTTATGGAAGTGATTAAAATCTCAATCTTCAATTCATTCAGGCAAATTCTAATGAGCCGACACACAATTGGTCAACTTCTTCTTCGTCGTGTCGATGGCTGAGTCAAATTTTATTTTGACTTGCCATCGTGGTGAAAGGATTAGCCAATTCGCTTTGGAGAACTTGTGAATTGCCCAGGGTGCGCCGGACGTAGGGAATCGTTGTGTACGTCACTCGGGGAGGCTCCTTTCATGCACCCCAATTGGTCAACGTTAAGCAGTATTGGATAGGAGATTTGAGGTAAGAGAAAAGATACCCAGGGCGGTACCTTGGGGAATCCAACCAACACAAACCCTGAGCATCATTTGATCAAAGTACTCATTGATCCAAATCTAATGAGTCTAATGGGTCTATGTTAACTAATATTAAATAACACCTTGGTACCCTATTATTGTAACATCCCTTGTTTACAAATTCCCCCACCCATATTTCGCAAAATAAACGATTAAATTGAACATCCTTCAGATCCTGGACATCATTTGTCATAAAAGTGCTTATTGAAACAAATTTAATGAGTTTAATCACGATGGGCATACGTACGCGTATCGTTATGCTCCATCATCAGCTCAGGTCCTCAACTTAGTCTTATCTTAATAATAAGATTTACATGTAATGCGATTTTGTTTAGGAAACGGTCGGTCTTGAAATTTTTGTGCATCTTTACCGCCATAAAAATACGATCATTATTTATTTATTTATTTATTTATTTATTTTATCTTACAAGCTAACAGATGTTGCATCCAAATTAATCCAGCGGAGTGAGTGATGCTTTGTCTATGAATCCAAAACACTCACAAGATTAATTTTATTACAATAATAAAAATAAATAGTTATTTAAGGTACAAGTGAAAAAAGTTTATATTTCTGTTGTGAGTGCCAATTTTAAATCTTGAGCTTGCGAAGTAGTTTTTGAATTGAATCACGAGCGTAGCGAATGATTCTTATAAAGACTACTTCGCAAGCGAGAGATTTTAAGAGGTCACGAACTGGATATTAAATTTTTCTTACGCCTTACATACACAATTTTTCTCCTCTTCTAGTGAGAAAATATAAAGATTTAAATAAACTCGTACTCGATTGCTTAACCTGCGATAATTCCATGAAATTCGGCAGTAATACCGATTTAGAACGCGCTTTAGGGCCTTTTTAAGTCTCCACTTATTAAATATGTCGTACGCTTTCAAATACTTTGCACGTGATTTTTCTGTTAAAAGCAAACTTCTGTGTTAAAAGCAAGTTGTCGCAACTCTTTTGGAGTTCCACAAAGTTCTTCATCACTGGATTCACAATTTTTTGTTAAAAAGTTCCAGTAAACAATTAAACATAAACTGAAAAGAATTTATAGTTGCCCGCGATGACTGACACAGACATAGACTTTTTTTTAAGAATGTGTTCGGAAATTCGTTCCGTAACATTTATTTATAGAGTCTAATATAAAGTACCTGATTTTAATTAATTTAATGGTCAATCACGAATATAAAAACATTAAAATATCTTCTAAATAAGCGTGTATTTATATAATTTAAAATAATTAAAACGTATAGTTTGTAGTTATTTAATAAAATTTATTTTCAATGTTTATTACTAACCTACATGGTAGCTGCTTTGTTTTTTTTCAGCGCCTATTTATTGAAAGGATTTTGTTTCGAAATTTAAATCACATTGCCTCACTAGTACTAGTAAAAACGGTTTTTCCTCACAGAATTTTGGCAAGCAAACGATCTTTTTCGCATTTGTTCCCACTTGTTCTACTGAACAGTTCTACGGTAGAACTAATGGGATTTTTTTTTCTCACTAGTTCTACGATATTAGATGTAACAAAAGAGTAGAACTAGTGGGAGTCTTTATTCCCACTTGTTCTACCTGTTCCATCGGGTAGAACTAATGGGAGGTTTTGTTCTCACTAGTACTACGATATTATGTTTAACAAAATAGTAGAACTAGTGGGAGTCTCTCTTCCCACTTGTTCTACCTAAACCGAAAAGTAGTTTTACACAAAGAAATGTGTTACCAAATATGCTAGTTGTGGCTCAATAATAGGTTGTAAGACACTTAGATATTACTGAATAAATTAAAACACACTATTAATTAAATCACACATTGTTTATATACGTAATGGTAAATATTGTTATTATTTTTTAAAGCTGTTTTCCTTTCAATGGATCATAGGCTATTAAATAATATACAGGAAATAAATTAAATAAATTACCTATCATAGTGTGAATGATCATACAATGTAAATTTCTAAACGTGCATAGTTCATAGTTTAAAATAAATTTATCAACAATTATGAGGGTAGGCCGTTACTCTTTGTGTGACATTCACTATAATACTGCATTAAACTGAGTGTTGAAGGTTCTAATCGGTCATCGTACTGGCTCTACTAGCCATTAAGAACACAATGTTTTTATATTAAGATGACTTGTGTCATTATATGTCACTCGAATAAAAACATTTACAACACTGAGTATCGTTAAAACCGATAAAAATGAGTGCTGCGGACTTTAAAATAATTAAAAGAGGTCGAGGAAATGTTTTGTTGTTGTCGGGGCGTCAGTTTTACCGACAACGAGTGTATAAAAGTGGAAAATCCATATGGAGGTGTACAAAATACAAGGATAACAAATGTGCTGGATCCGTAACATTGACCGTGGTAAGTACTTTATAACATAACATCAGGTCTGTATTTTCCCTAGGGGCTAGACAGAGGTATTTTACACCAACATTTCGCCAGTTATGAGGTCCATGTAACAGTTGCTGAAGCCGTACTGAGAATATCCAGATAGAAAAATAAACCAACACTTTATTTTTTTGCTTTAGACTGACGAGACAGCCCTTTTTTTTTTGGTTGCCATTCCTAGAAAAAATATTTAATACATTTTACTTTTTAGGACCTTCGTGAAATATTGCAGTCTAAACTTCATAGTACCGAATGTCATCCCAATGAAAATGAAAATATGATTGATATCATGATTAATAACAGTTGCGAAGAAGCAGCAAGTGGAAAGGAGCCAGCACCACGAGCATTTAATAGAGGTTTGGCGAATATAAGGAATAAAGGACTGGATCTAGCTGTAAATAAACCAGTCCCTGATTTCAAAAATAAAAAGTCATCAATTTATCAAAATAGAAATAAAATTGCTGGTGTCAAAAGAATTTGTACAAGTATTGTTAGAGATGTAGAAGTACCTAGACAGTTCCAAAGTTTTTTACTCGCTGATTATTATAATGAAACGCTTAGAATAATAATATTTTGTTCAGAAGATGCCAGAGGAAACATGAAAAAAGTAAGACATTTTTTTATGGATGGGACGTTTAAGTCCTCTCCTTCACCGTTTAAACAGATCTTGAGTATTCATGGAGACATTGGCAGTAATTGTAACCAAACTAATATAATTCCATTACTGTATGCATTTATGTCAAACCAGACAAAAGAAGCATATTTAACTTTATTTTCCCTAATAAAGTCACAAATCCCAGATTGGCAACCTAATAAGTTCACTATAGATTTTGAAGAAGCTGCAATGAGAGCATTAGCTAAAATGAACGTAACGGTTAAGGGATGCCAGTATCATTTTTCAAATAGTCTGTGGCGTAAGGCAAAACAGTTAGGTCTGCACAAAAATAAACTCGATCGCAGGTTCATATCCTTATGCAGTAAGCTCCCTTTCTTGCCCGTAGCTGAAATAAAGGTGGGATGGCAGTATATTAAAAGTGAAATAGCCGAATATTATACTGAGCAACTAAAATAATTCCTTATCTATTTTGAAAAGTACTGGATGAGAGATGATTTCATTAATATTTGGTGTGTATATGGAGAACGTCACCGTACTAACAATGCTGTTGAAGGATGGCATCACAAAATTAATAACGAAATAAATAAAAATGAAGGAAATATTTTGCAAATATTACACATCCTTTATAATGATTCATTGATTTCTTCATTTCGTAATCATAAAATTCAGAATTTTCCTTCTTGTTCACAACCAAAACGTCGAAGGATTGAAATTGACAAGGACGATTTTATAAGAAATGCACAATTAAAATTAGTTACTAGCGAAATTGGCGTCGGGCACTTTTTAGAAATGATTCGGTAGTTAAGTAAGAATGTAGAAATACTAATTGATTAAAGATAGTGATTATTATTAGTGATTTAATTAATAGTGTGTTTTAATTTATTCAGTAATATCTAAGTGTCTTACAACCTATTATTGAGCCACAACTAGCATATTTGGTAACACATTTCTTTGTGTAAAACTACTTTTCGGTTTAGGTAGAACAAGTGGGAAGAGAGACTCCCACTAGTTCTACTATTTTGTTAAACATAATATCGTAGTACTAGTGAGAACAAAACCTCCCATTAGTTCTACCCGATGGAACAGGTAGAACAAGTGGGAATAAAGACTCCCACTAGTTCTACTCTTTTGTTACATCTAATATCGTAGAACTAGTGAGAAAAAAAAATCCCATTAGTTCTACCGTAAAACTGTTCAGTAGAACAAGTGGGAACAAATGCTTTTTCGTGCTGGTGTGGTGAAAAAAGTATTTAGTACCATCGATCTCCTGAAATAAACAACGCATTCCGTGCAAGAAAAATCACTGCTGCAATTTCAAAACCGTTGGGCCTGTGGTTGCTGGAAAGGCCGTCTCTCCTTCCCCCTTTAAAACCTAAACCATTGGTGGAACTCATCAGAAGAAAATCGTAATAGTAGTAAAAATATGTTATGAACTTTCAAGAAAAACTAATGGCTAAGTTTTAAGCCAAATAGTAGTGCTTCCATTAGTGTGTTCCGGTTTGGTGGTGAGATCAGGCCCTGAAATTACTGGCACATGAGGCATAACACCATAGTCCTCAGCTGCAGCGACGCATCTATAATCTGCTTTTGTGGATTGTTGATGTCCATGGGCTGTACTCCACTTACCATCAGGTGGACTACACGTTCGTTCGCTGTGGGTGTAGTATAAAAAAAAAAAAAATAGGAGCCTAACTTTTTATTACCTATGTAGTTTACATTGGGACTTAAAAGTTAGCTAACTTACATTTTTCTATGAAGTCAATTGTTGCGCGTCTTCGCAATGCCGCTCCCCACTGCAGACCCTTGTGAGCTATAAATAGGAGCTGCGCGCGCGACGCGGCCTCTCTTGTCTGCGGTAACCAGCGTCAGTTAAGTGTCTTACCATACTTCACTTAGCCAGGACTTCGACAAACCTGAGTACCACCTATATACCTGCCTTCGCCTTAAGCCTGCCATTTAACTTAACTTCTGAGATATTGTTTATTTTTCTATCGAATTTATTTATTCTGTTTACCCAACTGGCCATTAGAAGACCACGTTACACAGCATATTATTGTTTTCCATGATCAACGAACCAAAACATCTCTAAACGATAGTTGACTTAACACGTCTATTCAACACCCTTGTTATCCTTCACACTTTCAAAATCACGCCCGAACTACTCTAACAAGACAAATGAAATGTGGAGGGATACGTAGACAAAATGCGTCCGGCTCCGAAGGACCATTCACGGATCACGGGAGATGGTTCCGTCACCAATAAGTAATGTTCAAACTGCATGTCCGTTTGCTTTGCCGGCCACGATCGGAAGGGATCTCTCGCTTCGGCAAACAGACTGTTTTACTTCAAATATCTCAGATTTTCGAATATACTTCATGTTTCAGTGGACGTTGAGGGGCCGTGAAAGATTAGTTTTGTTGACTTTGACGCGTGTAGCTTTATGTGGGAAACTGAAGATGTTCCTGTCTGCTTTTAGGGCATCAAAATAAAAGTTTCCGTTGCAGTCGAAAAGAAAACAATGTTGTCACAATACTATAATAGAGTTTAACTTGGACTACCATTTATTGAAATTTATTCCATTCAGTATTATTATGGGTTTAATTTTTAAACCTTTTCGCTATAGAAATTTCATAAAATGACAAGCTAGGAATAAAATTGAGAGTGCTTAGTTACGTACTGATAGAGACACGAAACCATATTGCACCTATAAGAGTAGGTGGAAGTGCAGCGCGTTTTTAACAATTTTATTTACAATACAGCATGATATAACACATTTTGTTCTGACCAATTCTCTGTAACTTT
This sequence comes from Hypena proboscidalis, assembly GCA_905147285.1. Taxonomy (NCBI): domain Eukaryota; kingdom Metazoa; phylum Arthropoda; class Insecta; order Lepidoptera; family Erebidae; genus Hypena; species Hypena proboscidalis. The sequence continues at coordinate 16,807,465 of LR990130.1, read as the reverse complement.
TTCATCCATAACCCGTTATCCATTCAAAGCGCTACACCCCGAACACCAATAGAATTATGTAGCACATAATTCTATTGTAAAATTTAACAACGCCAGGAACCAATGAGGCGTAGAACGAATTGGAGGCAAACACTCCCGAGTCCTCCCGACTCCTTAGCACGTCACGTGCTTCAATATTTATTTTATCAATATTCAAACCGCTTCAATTGTCTTTGTTAACCATACTAACCATTTTATTGGATAGGTTGAGTAGGGTACAGTTTACAGCACTTGATAGGATTGGAAATGAATTTGGAATGTGTTGGCAATATGGGGCAGCAGGTGTGAATGTAGAAATGGATTAAGCTACCTCAAAACCTTGACAGGATCCAACAGGCGTAGGCACGCAGAACATTATTATTGTTGGGACGAAGCTTTGGGTGTTCACGTCGATCTCCGTGGGGTTAATTGTAATTATAGCCTTATCATAACTCTTCTTTAATCCAATAGCGTCCATAAATTGCAGCAGTCGGCCAATCGGGAGTGACTTAACATCATCCGGATCCAAGATATGGTGTCCTAGAATGATGCTTCGTCTATGGATCAGTGGCCCGCAGTCACAAAAGAGGTGCAGCGGTGTTTTCGGTATAGGCCATAGATACGTATATAAATAGTTCAATAGTTGATTTATAATTATTGCGTTGACTTCACAAAAACACAGAAAAATAAATCTACTAATATAATCTATAATAAATCTACTAATTTAATATAATAATAAATACTAATAAATCTACTAATATAATATGTCACATATAATTGTTCAACCAATTAGTTATTTCATAACTATATCAAATGCTAGTTTGCATTGTTAAATTCAACAACGACGAGAACCAATGAGGCGTTGAACGAGTTGTAGACAAACACTCCTAGTCCTCTCGACTACTCGGCACGTCACGTGCTTCAATATTTATTTTATCAATATTCAAACCGCTTGAATTGAATTCTACAATTCACACCTAGTTTTGTCTTTGGTAACCGTTTTATCGGATAGAATGAGAGGCTACAGTTCGAAAGTCAATATTATTTAGAATGAATTCAGAATAGCTGTAGGAAATATTTGATAAGATGATGTGACTGCAAAGTTATTTAAAGTAGTATACATTTTAAAGCTATTGACTATGTTAACTGCTTTATTTTAAGTTGCCGTTGCTATAAACCATCATAGACTCTACATGCATAAAAGATCTATAATTATGTAATTATAAGAGACATCAAACTGCATAAAACCATTTGAAACAAAAAAGAACGGAAACTGTGACTTCAGTGTTATTCTGCCCAAATCTGTAATTATCTTATACTTTTATAAACAAATGCAACAAATATCCCAACGAAACTACAAGCTAATAACACCATCTACAAAGAAAATACTAACAAAAACGTCAAAATCCATCGACACAATTCCTTGGCAGCAAAACCAACCCTTACTCGTTGCAATCCCCTTTAGCTCGCTAATGCGTTAACGAGGAGCCATTCTACAAGTTTATTTAAGTCGCAGCGCACCGTCGTCGCCACGTCGCCGCACCGCAGCCGCCCCGCAAACGCCACGCGACTCGCTCGCAGCCACGGAATGCTAAGCAGCCCCGATTGACATTCCAGTGGCGGAGCAATCGAACGGAAAATACACTTGTCATACATTTAACGTGGAATTTTTATGATTTAACTCCGCAAAAGGGGAAATTATTACGGTTTATTCGAGTAGTATTCAATTTTGGTGTAATGAGGTTAAACGATGGAGATGTTAGGTGTGGGGAGTGTTATTTAACGTGTAGGGCTTCTTGAATTCATTTTAATATTGAATGTTAGGGTTCCTTAGCTATTTTTATGTAGGGCAACGAAGTTTTAAATTTCAGGAAACTTCAGTAGTATTAGCACTAGTTTCTTTAGGTAAACTTTTCGTTTTGTGCTATCACTAAATAATAGCATGCCATACCTAGGTGTAAGTTGATTCACTATCTCAGATCCCTTCCCAGATCCCAAAAATATAATTCATAGTGATAGCGAGCGGGTGGACTGTATGACGGGCGAATTATGAAATGAGGCAATGGTAGTTTTGTAAGTATAGTATTTTCATAGAGTATTTTTATATTTACAATTAAATAAATACAGGAATAAACATAAAAACGAACCGTACTCACAAAGCATTAAATGTCAAGAGAAAATTATAATGTCAGTTTTTGAACTAAAGAATAAACCATGAATAAACTATTATCAAACAAGGTTTTATATAACAAATAATAAAAAGACCTATTTACAAATCAGTCGCCAACACATAGTCTTTCCGTGCGCAATTCACGAGTTCTCCAAAGCGAATTGGCTATTCCTTTCACCACGAGGGCAAGTCAAGTGAAGCACCAATTGTACAGTCTTGCTAGCGATATTTACATTAACAATTAGACTGAATGCTTCCTCATTTTTACTCAAATTGTTGGTAGGTAATAAAAAAGAAAACATATTGGAAATGAGGCTTCTTCAAACCCACCATTATTACTATAATTTATGAATGATCCATTCCTAAACACGCATCATTCCCGTACTCCACAAGCTAATATAATATAATTTGATCCCCGGTTGTCCCAGCGGTACAGTTCTGATGGTCTACCTGCGACGTCACGTCACTCGTCATCGAAAGAACAAGTTAGCGAAAATAAGGAGAGGCCTAATTCTTGAAGGATGCACGCTTCTGAAATTTGCGAATAGGGCTGCTACTCTGTGACAGATAAATTAAGAAGTTAAACAATATTTTTTGAACAGCTTTACACTGATCCTAGAAAAAAGTATGGCCATGATATGGTGTTGAAATTTTCTTAAGTTTTATACGAGTTTAGTTGAGACAGTGAGTTTATTTTAACGACGCCAGGTTTTGACCTGCGCTTGAGTTATCTTTTTCATTTCTATTTTTCAGGCTGTAAATTATTCATGAAACAGGGTGAATGCAACATAGCGGCATTTATTAAAACCATACATACACACACCGTACATCCACCCTGTAGTGTAAACTAAACGTGATCAGACGTCCCGTTTTTCGGTAAAAGTCCCGGAGTCCCGAAACCCTCCTTCGGGACGCCAAAATGTCCCGTTTTGGGAAGCCGCTAAAAAGTTTTCTGTTTTTGAGAGATTGCGAAGAGTATCGATATTTTTAAATGCTTCAGCAATTCTTTGGTTTTTCAATGCCATGCCATCCCCACCCCACCAAATCAAAATCCCGTTTTGAATCGAAAAATAAATGATCACGTTGCGTATACCCATGGTTACATGTTACCTCAGATAAGAAAGAAAGAAAGAAAGAAAAAATCATTTATTCTGGCATATTAGATAAGGATAGATTAGTTGTACGGAATGAAATTATGCTATATTATTAATATTATTATGCAAAAAAATAAATCCTAACTTACTTAAAGATTTTTTACATGACCCTTATTTTTATATGCTCACCCCAATTACTAGGAATGCACTTAAAAACAATAAAAATAGATTAAAAATTTAAACTATTAAATTTGCATGCATTTGCACTTTGATCGGTGCAAATATTATAAACGTCAGAAATAAAATGAATACAGATTTTCTCAGTAGTTTACGATGTAGTTGAGATGCAGGCGATTAAAACAAGACATAGACTGCTTCAATCGAACTTTATATCAAGTAGTAAGCGTAAACATCTTATTTTAAAGGTTAAGTGGGTTTAGTCCAACGGTTAAGATTAATTTTCATGAGGTCATGGGATTGATTGGATATTCCCTTTCGTAATTAAAAGACTTGTAAGCAAAACGTCCTATGATCACAATGCCCTAAAAGTGAAATGATCTATAAGCAGTAAGTTTTATTAGCAAAATGACCTAGTAGCAAATCGTCCTAATATCAAAAAGACGTGATAGCAAATCGTCATTGCTGTACCGTTTAACACAAATCAATTTAACTTGAAAGTACTATTAAGCATGGTTAAGAATTTTAATTTATAAGGACCAATGCCTTGTTACATAATAATAATATTTACTTTTTGCGATGTTTAATAATATCTAATAATAGGTATCAAACCAAAGTTCTTTATGAAACCGGCCCTGTAATGGCGAATAGAATTTATTTGAGAATTTTGTAACAAAATAATATAACATAAGCATAACATATCGCCTATATCCAACTTTGCTACTAACAAAATCAAAACTCGATGCTAAATTGAGTTTTGTTCACTTAAATGACTCGAAGCAAAATCGAGTTTTGCTTACTGTTTTCATACATCAAAGAACGATCGAAGAACGTTCGACGTACTGTTCGAGCTGTTGATGTAAAAAATATTTTTGCGGGAAAAATATTGTTGCGAAGCATACATCGCGTATTGTCAGAACTTACATTTAGCAGGCACCCCTGACAACGGACAGACAACGTCTTCGACTGACAGCCGGGAGCCGGCGACATATTTTATTCACGGCGAGCGCTCGTAATGGCGTCGAAGCAGATAAATTGTTTTACCGCGGGAGAACCACGTCCCACGGCTTTGGCGTTTGCATGATGAGCTCGTTTTTTATGCCCGAATAAAATTGTGTTAGCCACCAAGCCACCAGCAAGACGTGTGAACGCCAAGATGCCCGAGAAATTGTTTTCGGGAAGCTGCTTTGATATTTATGAAAGTTGGCATGTCAAGTTACGTTTGAGTGAAGGGTTCGTGGCGTATTTTTGGAGCACGTGTTTACATATTTTTATACATTCCATGTTGGAAACGACCAATTCGTTTGATGATAAGGCTGCTGTTACCATGGACATGTAAAAAGCTTGATATTGCAGTGTGATCATTGATGTCGGGTATAACTGTAACGCAGTACAGTAATACAAAATAAATTAACAGCTCCGTACCATAATATTGTATTGCCATTCAAGTGCCATTTAGATTTGCTCATTAATTCCCTCGAGCTCAAAACCTAACCTCAAGCTATTTCCTCAAGGAATAATTATCACATGACACTCACAAATCATTAGCATTTGGTTACCAGCAGGCGCAAGTTTATGGAATGTTTTATTAAACCTAAATAAAGAAGACTGAAGTCCATCGTCCAACGGTAAACTTTAGATAAAGCAATGGCAGTTACTCTCTCCTTCGGGTTCCAAACCTAAATTATAGTAAATAGAGGATCTACTTTCTCCAGGGACATCGATCACATCACACAAACATTTACAAATCGTCGGTATTTGGTTACCAGCACTCACAAGCTGCCACGTATCGCAAACAAGCGTGTCTTTGCCCGCGGTCTGAACCACTGCCATCAATATTAAATGCAGCGTCTCGCAACAGCTGCACGTGACTGCAAACGTATAAGTTTAATCTGTGGTGCTTCGATTAGTTGCTGCTGCGTCTGATGTTGACGTAAGGTTTAGTTAACATTCATTGCCCTAGTTAAGTAACGCTTTGATCAATATTGAGTGTTACACCAACTCTCGATGGTTTCTTAGTCGATTAATTAGATTTTGTAGCATAAATTATATTAAGAGATCGTTATTTTTACTTGTTATATTTTTTTCAATAATCGAATTTCAAGCACGCTTACCTAATTGCAGCACTTGCACATCCTCGTGCGTCTACTGCCGGTAACTGAAGAGTCTGTATATGAATCAAAATAAAGCTAAGTATTTAAAAAAAAAACAAAGACGATGATGTCTTGAACTGTAAGATTTTCATTTTTCTTTTTAAGTTTTTCGACCAAATATAAGCAAGGAAATTAAAAAATTGAACATCCTTGATTTTCTGACATTCTAATCACCTTTGATGCGACATAAATGACACAGACAAACCTCTAGAGAAAGCCACATTGTTGCTTCACCAACTCAAAGACCAAATTTCATTACCTACCCAGCAAACAGTTACCTGAACAAATTCCGTATTTCACAGAAAATAAATTCGCTTTGACCCAAAGTTTCTCGGGATTATGAATGTTTATACTGAAAATAATGCGCAGTTGTGGCGTTTGGGGCAAATATTTGAAGATGTAGTCAAAGGGCGGCTTTTTGCAATGGACTTTGAGTCGCGGTTGCGGTCAGGTAACCCGATTACCCTGGCCGCAACCTCCGAGCCCGGGAATTGAGCTGCTAGTTTTGCGACGACCCGATGAAATGTAAACTGTGATTTATTTTCTGATGTGTTAATTAGGTAAGGCTGGAACATGGAGATACAATTCGTGCATTTATTTGATAATAGGTTTTGGCCCAGCTCCGCTCGAGTAAATATAGAATCGCAGTACTTATAATAATATAATAATATGCTAAGTGATCCGTATTCTTCAGTTACAAAAACCTTCTCAACAAAATAACCTTCTCAGTCGTGTCCATACTTTACTGTAAATAAGTGCAATAGTTTTTAATATTTATAACCAAATTAGAACTATTATGAGAATGCAGTAGCTAGTGTAAGCACTGCTTTATAAAATCATAGATAAAGTACTTAGTTTCGATGAAGACGTATATTTCCTGAAGATCAATAAAATCCGCCATCCGTTATAGAGAATTCTTCAAACATTATCCTCCTATTTCATTTGATAGCAAAATATAAAATACAGCGATGAAGATATCAACTACGAGCAGTTGCATTGCAGTGTATTTTGTTTTACGAGAGTCTGGCAGTAAAATGTAAGATGTGGTGAATAAAATTGTTGTCCGTCAAAACATGACGGGCTCCTTCCGCGTAAGGAATGCAGCGGTATGCCTACAGACATTCGTATGCAACAACTACGGAATATAAATTCTAGAAATGCCAAATGAAAACGTACGTATTTTCTTTTGAATACAAATGTGCGACATAAGCGGTGAGCTTATTGCAGAAACCGTTGGAAATCTTATCTGTATCCACTTATATAATTTGGTTCGATTAAATTGATAAAATAGATGAATAAAGGCACCTCTGAGCTAATTTGTTGTGTAGATTAATTAGCAAACGCATTTGCCTACACATTCATAAAAATACTACACATACAAACTCTTAAATGAATGTCGTTCTTAAATTAAAAAGCTTTGTTTAAAACTACAGGCAAACATGGATACCAAGTTATTCGATCGGAATTCTAAACAATTGAATTTAAATAAAATTAATTTACTATACATTTAAATAGTTTATACTCCATAAACTGTTTCAGGTCCTTTCCAGTACACTAACTCTACATAGCTCTGACTTATTCAGTAGCGCCAGCAAAGGCTTCGCGGCTTACCTGCGGCTAGGTGTAACTTAACGGACCCCCTCTGAATCTTTAATATAGTTTCATTTAATGCTTCAACTTGCCAACGGTCCACTGTTTGCTATACAACTTCTCATGTATGAAAATTAAGCCTAATCATACCCATGCTTCAACACATTTCCACTTGAATATTTATTACTACACCCCCTTTATGGGCTTCTTGCGTACGAATAAATTTATAAGCGAGATGGTATTCACTGAAGGAAGTCAAATTTCCAGAAAATGTTAAGTAGAACATTAATGCACACGAATTACACGTGTATACAAGTCAAGTACAAAGAGTTACTCAAATATGACTACGAAAATACAGGATGTAAATGACAAAATGGCTAAGCCGCTTATCAGTGATTCAGAACATGATTCTGAGCCCCTGAGCACAGAGTAACGAACAGAGGCTAACCTTTTAAAGAACGTCTAAGATATTTACCTATTTTGCTAGGGTTGGCACTTGGCAGTGTTGGCACAACAGGACAAACCATGTGACTAGTACAATTACTACACTGGCGGCATAGTGGTGTTTTAACGACGCGGCGGTTTTTTTTATTGTATTACCTGTACCTAATCATAATAAATCAATCGCTAATAATAAGGGTAGATAGGTATTTTTTACATATTTCAACAAGTCAAAAAAGTAATAAAAGTCTTTAAGTATAATCCTCTCAAATTGGTACCTAATGTGATAAGTAGAACCTTTTACAATTTAATTTTAACGTACCTACCTACCTATTAACGTATTAGGTAGAAGAGCGCATGACATTAGAACTGTCATTCTCATACATCTATACAATTATAGGTATAAAAAGATAAGACCCCAGAAATAATATAGGCTACATCGACGTACCACGCGGTTGGAGCCACGCGTAGAAGCTAGTGACTCATACATAAGTAGGAATATATTATTAGCTGTGAATTGTGTCAAGGTTCCATCGCATTACAAACACGGCACAGATTTAAATTTGCTTTGATATTGATGTAGGTACACTAGGTACCTACCTATGTAATTATGTATGAAGTATCTATCTACCCCACTAATATAAATTGAATAGGTACCTATATAATAAAAATAGCTACTCTTTTACTATCAATTTACTACTCACCTAGTAGATTCCTTGGGATAGAAAAAAAAAGATAATATGTTCTTATTTCGACGATTATTGTTGTTACAAACAGTACCTACAGTACATTTTGTATTAATAAATTATAACGCGCGTCGTTCCCTTTAGGACGAGACTTGCGAGTGAGCATACGGGCGTGCGCGCACCGCGGCTGCGCTGGACTACTGTAGACTGCACACTGCACACTCACAGGGTACATTTATGTGAGCTGCGGTAGTGTCCGCGAGCCGCGCCGAGAGCGCGCGAGAGCCCTTCACTAAGGCACTTACGAGCCGGTAGAAACCGGTTTCGCCTCGTACGTGATGGGCCGCAAGTGGACACGCACACAGACGTCTTATGCTTGTGTGAGTGGACGTATCTGAGCGCGGTTGTATGAAGCTTAGTCTCTGTTTACTCTGTGCCCTGAGTGCCAAAAATTGCCATTTGTTTTTTTTTTCATCGGAATAGCCCAACAAATATAGGATATTCTAGTGACGGTACTCTTTTAAAATCAGTGGAAAAAACTAATTACTTACTTCACGAGTCTTTGAGTGCACGATTGGCGTAGTGGTTAAAGCGGTCGCCTCGCCGCTTTCAACTACGCTGGTGTTGTAAGTTCGATCCCCACATGGGACAAATTTTCTGTGATTCGCAAAGATTTGTTTTGACTCTGGGTGTGCTTTGTGTGTGTGTGTGTGAAATGTATGTTTGTGAACACCCCCGCGACACAGGAGTTATTTCTACTACGAACACCCTGTATTTTCTTTCATATCTCTAAAAGTAAATTTTTTTAGGCTGAGTGACTGATGACAGCCAACGTTTTAACGACTAAATCTTCAACATTTTCAGCGACAGTCCCACCAAATTATCATGTTTTTCATGATCTTACCAACTTCAAAAGTGTACTTAGCATGCATTTCTTAGACATCATATTATGCATGCTTTGACGAAGTCATAATCACGGAAATGGCGGCCATTACCGGGTTGTGAAAATTTGGATAATAATAATCTTCATTTGGAAACTGTGTGTAAACTGTGTATGTTTACTCTTAATTTTAACAAACTCTGTATGTTTTTTAACTTGAATAAAGATTTTTTTTATTTTTTTTTATTTTATAATAGTTACTGAGAAGTACAAAACTATTAACGTTATAAAACAAAGATATATTTCAAGAACTATCAGGTATTAGATAAATAAATTAAAAAGTGTTAAGGCTACATCATATTTTTATTTTTTTATTGAAGTAAATTGTTATTTATGTCAAAAGGTTAATTTCAATTCTTTAAATGGTGTGTAAAATGAAGAATTTAGCAAGCAAGTAAGTCGATTTGTTTTGAGATTATTGTTGGTTAAATAAAATGCTAACCAATTACAAAATATATTCTTGCCAAATTGAAGAAAGTATAAGGTTTTACAAATTCTATTAAAGTATGCCAGGTGTATGTATAATAAGAATCTAATTATCTCAAGAAATAGCAAACTTCATTAACGAAGTTGTGTCAAATTGTTAATGGTTTAAAAAGCTTTTGATTCGCCGTAATGATATTTACTCGGCAAATGAGAAAAGAGGACTAAATGCGTTAATATCAATTATATTTGGAAGGTAATTCAAAGGCAGAATTAATTCAATTACCAATACAAACATCTACCTCGAGTCAGGTACTCGTCGAGGCGCTCGGTTCCCTACTTGGCAAATTAGATTTCGCATAAAGCCTATTTTAATTTGCGCCGTCGCTAAACATTGCGAGCTCTTTAATGTTTTAGCGGCGAACAAACTCGCTATTGAGTGTGCGAGGGCGGCGGCAGCGGCGACGGCTAGCGGTTGACATTCAGCAAAGCAAATATGTTCTTGACGGTGGCCCGGCGACCCGGCGGCCCACGGCCCGGCGCGATAATAAGCTTACCGACCGAGGGCGGGCCGCCTCTGCCCGCCCGCCCCGAGACCGCCCTAGCTTTCACGGTGTTATTAAATTCTTTTGTTGGTCGCCGCGGCGGAATGCCCAGTTATTTAGCTGCGGTCCGGCTCTACGGGATCAACGTAAATATCTCCTCCGCGCTGTCTTTTGAACTCCGCTAGATTGCGGGATAAAACAGATTATTTGCATCCCTTCGCGTTCCCACATATCAGAGCCCGCAACCTTAGAAGCGGAGTGAAACAAGTCACTTTAACAATACAATATGATAAATGAAAAGTAGCAGGTGTTTTGTTTCCTCGCTACGTCGTAGTCAGTATTGTAAAATAAGCTAGAATGAAAACATTAAAATCCCGCTCCTCTCGCATGAATTTAGACATCATCTAAGCCGAGGGTGCGCTTCATTCCGAGCACATTACTCTCTGCTCAACAATAAAACTCATTAAATCTCTGGTGCGGTCGCGTTTTATAAATGTTTCACGTATTAATAAAATTAACAAAGCATTTGTACACGAGAGGGCTATTTCCCGACAAAGCGTCGGAGCGAGGCACAATGGAATCTAAAATAAATACGAGGACTTTAGCAAACAGGAGAGCGCACAAAGCGTCCACCTGGTGGGAGGCGGCTCTGCTCCTATTGAAAATTAAGTGGCTGCGACGGAGTTCAATTAATGCCCGCGAGGCGTCGCTCGCCGGAAAGTCTCGCCCGTGGCCGTGGTCTTCACACACGCTCTCGGTCGGCACACATCACACACTGACGACTGCCTCGCCTTTGCCAACTAATTATTACATGCATGAGGGTTTAATGCTATTATTGAGCCAGCTACGGCAAAATAACTAACTTACATAAAAGACTAGACTCTTTCAGTCTAGTCACGGTATCTTGGGCGCGGCGGTGGTGCATAATTAAATATTAATTTAAGTAGACAAGAAATTACATTTAATAAGTGCATAGGTTATGTTTTCAATACTTGATTACCTCGAAAAAAACATTCGTAGTAAAAAAAACTTTATAAAACAAAATTTTCTACATGTCGTACTTTTTACAAACATAAAAACCAAACGCTTGGGTCAAAACGTAGATAAGTGGATATTACTAATTTATTCCATTGTAATCCTCAAAAAAACGTGGTTAGTCCACACTATCGCGACAAAACGAGGGTATTGGCAGATCACTATCAGTGTCCGGCGTCCAGCTAAACCACCCCTTATCTCGCAAATTACACCATTTTACTGGCTCCTCTCGAAAACTGCTAAAAGCTGCTTTTTTGTACGGCTTACGACACCTCCCCAACTATGTGTCTTCGTATGTGACAAGTTCTTCTGAAGTTTTCTTATCGATACCTGATTTATTACAGCAGAATTATAAAAATATATTAAAATAATACAATATAACACTATGAATAATTTTGTTTACAAAATTATTTTATTCATTGCGTGGAAATATAAATGTGATGGAATAATAAAATAAATAAATAAAAAAATGGCATATAAAAAGAAAACTGTAGTAGACAGACAGCCTTAAGACCGAAACATTTTAAAATAACACAACAAAGCGGCTAACTACAACGTGATATCACGAACGTACCAAGTCTGATTTTCATAAACACCAGTACAGTATCAGCTCCACCGTTGTCACATTTCATTTCTAAAAACAGGCAATATCCGCTTTTCCATTTGAGAGTTAAACCTTTAAACCTTCTCTTAGTAAGGGCCGTCAGCTTACCAATCGCCAGCTTAACCCCACTGCCGGATTTTATTGCCATTCCTATTGTCGACTAGAGATTTACTTTGACGTGTCGGAAATTCGTTTGTTGACTCTTTTCGAATGTCTATTTCCCACTCTGTTTTCCCCGTTTTTCTTCGGGAAGCTTAATTGCGGTTAAACTCGTTCAACGTTCGGCTGATAGCGGGATGTGTCGCACTTTGTGAGGTTTTAATTCTAGTTCGAAATACGGTATTGGATAGTACATTGGTGCCAATAGTCGTTATTTAACTTGATTTTATTGGAACTGCTACTATGTTTTTATTAAAACTTTATGACTATGAATGGCAAGCGTAGTGATGATGCCTTCAGAAGTTAAGATAGTGGTATAACCATTGATATAAATATATATATAGGCTTACAAAGGATTGCGGATTTGTGACTTAACGGAAATATGAAATATCAAAATGTTATTTGTAGTGACTGCTTTAGTAGTTTGTGCAACTTTTCACCACATACTAAGGCATTTTAATATGTTCAACCGCGCACGGTGACAGTCAACCATAGAAAGAATCACTATACGCCACCAGAAAGTATTATCACATTTAGCGCGTGTTTAGACTCAGTAGGTATCCGCAGGTCGGTCCTTAGGTCATCAGATGATTCACAGGGTGTGAATGTGAACGACTCTAATTTTAACATTCACAGTGCGAATAATGCGAGACTAAGATAATATTAAACACGTTAAATAAAAAATAACGTAACTTACTTACTTAATGTTTTAATGCTCTTAAATTACAAAGTAGGTAACCAACAACGCAACGCTGAAAAAGCTTTCAGAGCCAGCTTCAAAACCCACTAAAGTCATGAAAACAGGAAATTGCGCAGAACAAACTAACAAACGCGTCTAATTTATCAATTTCCGCTCCACTTGTTCAAAAACAGCTCTTCGTGTATCGCAGGTGTTTCAGGTGAAATGCATCGTGTAACACATTAACAATGTTTCTGTGAAAGCCTTTGTCTGCACTCAACGAATTACGGGGAAAGGCGAAAATTTAAATACCCGACGGGACTGTTTTACATATAAGAGATGCACTTTGCATGTAATGTGCCGATTAAATGAGACGACAACGCTTTCCAGCGTAGACCGTCGACCGCGGTGGTAAAGAAAATATGCCCGGCTAAATTATAGCGTTTGGGGTGGCAAGCGTTTCTTTAGATTTTTCGAGTATTTTTGTACTATCTATTGGAATAACGTTATAGGGTTACTTACAGAAAGTTTATTTTAATACCTTAGAAAAGAAGACAAGAAAAAAATGTGTAACACACCTCTGCCTTACTTTTCTCGGTAATAAAGACGTAATGATGTATATGTTAGGTTACACAATATGCACATACATGAACATTATCTCAAAGATATTGGAAGAGAGTTTAGTTTTAATAGTTGAATTTCTATAGTGTCACTAGGTACTTATTTAATTTTCAGATACTTAGTTACACGAAATAAACAAAAAACACTTGCCGAAGAAGACTGTTCTGGCTTATTTTTTTTTTAATACCGGTTAACTCTACATGCAAAACATAGCAACTACAACTAAACATACACGGTGCGTATGCACTGCTCGTATTAAACACTTTGACGCGTGACGATTGTTACGAAAATGTTGCAAGTGTTGCCACAAGAGCTTTTAGGTCAGGCGAATAATATTTTTGAATTCTGATAAACCAATTTTTAATCCGAATCTTATTACCTAAGTCTTCAAAATTGGAACTGATGACTGCCTCATTGGTCTAATGGTTAACGTATGCGTCTCTCACCGCGAGGTTTCGGGTTCGATTGCCGGTCGGGCAAAGTCTTATTTGCGTCAGGAAATTCACAATAGCAGCACGGAGTTGGAATTGTGCCCGGTGGATGGCGATAGGGTCACCCCCTCTCCCATGGTACCTAAACATAACAGGTGAAATGTGAGTGTTGTAAACCTCTGCCACACCCTTCTGTGTAATATAAGCGGGATGTAATGTTAAAAATGGGACTTACATTTAAATATAAGAGTTTATATGAAATGAAGTCGCACTCATGCGCTTCATCGCACTCTTGCCGTGCCTCGTTTGAGGGTGACACTCGGGCACTCACAAAGGTGCAAAGGGAAGAAAACTCAATTAAAACAACGCTCTTGTCGCCGGCCCTTACATTACCACACGATTAAGCTCGCTACAAGTGCTACAAGAATTTACTCTACGGAATTACGGGGACATTTCTTTTTACCTCTGTAGTTGTTTTGAGTCTGAATATTCAAAATTTTCTCTGGGTTAAAGTGTCATTACCATTACATGAGAACTTAGGACAGTTTTTCCTTGAATATGGAGATGGACACTTCGAGGTACTGCGAACACGACGGCAAAATGTAGTAGACCACATTCTGTGAACAAATTTCAGAACCCTTGTTAAAATGATAGATACTTAACACGAATCGATTAATTCTCGACATAGACTGATTATAGATAACACATAATGATAGATAAGATAACACAATGTTGTGTTGTTATTTAAATGAGTTGGACAAGATCATACATATCACATTTTTTTTAACTATATTTACTTAGATTAGATCATAATCTAAGTGAATATAGTTAAAAAAGATTTATTTTTATAGAAATCGCGAATATAGCGATACATTGGTTTTATAGCATTTTAATAGCACTTATTTTGTGAGCTTGCATTTCCAAGTCTGTTGAAGCTATAAGTTTTCTTTATGTATTTATTTAGTTAATCACAATCTCTTTTCTGATTGATATGCTCTATCATAATAAATTATGTAACAAAATAATGTGCAGACAGTTGGTACCTTTCCGTCGGCAGACAAAAATTTTTCACGCATCAACGCGAGCGACGGACCGGATGGTAAGAATATCAACACTACGTATTCAGTAAGTGTATAAGTAGGTACGCTAAGTTCTTGAGATTTTTTCAGAGTTCGTGGCGATAATGTGTTTTGGTGTGGGGCGTCAAAGGGCGCCTCTGACCAATGGCCGTCTCCGAGGGAGGAACGCCTCGGGCTGAGCACTGATAAGGGACTCACAAAGACACTCGATTTCTCTAATAAATGAGAAAGCTTTGTCCAGCTTTTTATGTCCACTTGATGTGAAGATTGTAGAAAGACGTGTTTTGTCGAGTGTCATATAGATCCCTGTTGATCAGTGAAAAGTAAGGCAGGTTTTTAGTAAAAAAAAGTAAGTAAAGTAAAGTAAAAATTATTTATTAGAACACCAAATCATTAAAAATTTAAATCAAAATTTAAAAAAATCGAATTTAGTAACTAGATAATAAAATAAATACAGAATAATTACAATAATACAGTGCCTTTATACTTTATTTTAGGTATAATTACTGAGATTTGCCCTTTCATTCATGCATACAATGTTTTGAATAATAAAAAAAAAAACTAGCAATGATAACTATTTATAAACCTGCTCAAGACATTAAGAACTAATAAGTATTCTTAAATGTTTAGACGACCGAAAACAGATCGTAACTTTGACTAATTAAAACCGCAATAAAAATACTAAAGTATGGCCACAAAGCGGTATAAAACTGCTTTTATATGTCCCAACAGTTTAGCAAAACGAAAGTCAACAAAAAGAATAAAATTTAATTTTACGTCGAGCAGTCTTAAGGCGTAAATGCCGAAAATACTAAAATACCGTTGTTTGGAACACCTTGGGACTCCTTAATTCATTTTGAGTTTGCTCATTAATTAATTGACGTCTACCACGACGGCCGCGTGCTTTTTACGATGCCTATAAACTTGTAGTCTCCCCGGGCTCCTTCATTATCTGTTACATCCTATTTAGCTTTCATCACGGTTAACAAGCCCGAATATATTTGAAGAGAACTATAAAATGGTAATGTATTTTTGGGTAAGTTTGTTTCGGTAAGTAAGCTGTTTTACTACTGTTTCTTTCGTCATTAGTGATAATATTATTATCAGAGATGTGCCGACTAGTTATTATTAGGTATCTAGTATATGAAGTGCTATACATTTAAACACATAGACACCATTTTATTTGGTGTACCTGCATCACAAGATATAATATATCTTGTGATGTGACACGTTGAATTATACTGCAGGTACACCAAATAAAATGGTGTCTATGTGTTTAAATGTATTTAATTTAGCTGAAACTAATGATAACTATTCGTCCACTTTACCGTAATAGTCGGACGGACTATGGGTCTGGGATATCTCTAATAGTAAGGTATACCTACGTCGCAGGCCAATTTCAAATTATTTTCATATTGACTGGTGTGCAATATTGATATTATACAGACAGCTAGATAAATAAGAGACAGCAATTTGTGCCTCAGCCATCATGGATTGTCAATGATCTGGTTGAAAAAGTCATCGTATTCTTAGATTGAATGCGTCAACTGAGGTGTCAATGGACAAATGAGCGCTCTTGTAACCTTTATGAAGAAAAACCGGGATACTTTTTTCATGCATGTATAGTTGGACAAAAAGACGAACATAGTAGCAGATGTTGGCTACTCTTTCCTACACTCAAGACTTCATCCCACAAATGCTACTTGAACTTGATTGCCTGAAGCTTTAAACTGTCTTAAATTTACGATGCAGTGCAGTACTCACTCCCCAATATAATTAAAATTTAAGAAGCCCCAGTCTTAAAACGTCAATATTTTCCTCTTGCACAAACACGAATGTATTTCGTTTTACGCATATTTAATTTCAAGTTACTGTTCGCAATTAAACAGTTCCTAGGCCAATTCAGTTTACGATCGAGCCTTCGTTCGAGGCTTTTCGACGCCGCAATCAGTTTTACGATGCTTTTTGTCAGAAATTTGCGATTTTATAGCTTGCTTGAATAAGTTTGTTAGAGCCGTTCGACGCACAGGCGGTTCTGCGTGGATAGTCCAAGAATTTCTCGAGATTTTACTATCTGCTTATTATAAAGACATTCGTTTAATACCTAGAACTTACGCTGGTAATTCCTTTATGCTACCAGTTGTCGTTAAGGCTATTTTATGTGAGTGCTATATTGTATAGTTTATGTGAACAGGCGGGCATTTACGTGGGAAGATTTACAACTGACCATATCTAGGAGAAGCCTACTTAGTTCGCTTACTTTGTAATAAATAGATAGTTTTATAATGTACCTGTACTGCTTTATTTTGTAAAATTAATATACTTAGTTAAAATCCGTCGTTATTAAAACGTATTTTTTGGTTTAATTCCTAGATATTTATTGATGTGATGCAAAATAGTAAATAATCTTTAAATTTAATTTAACCAAATTACATTTTTTTTATTTTTTATTAACACTTCCGTTTTTTATGATTGACATAATTAAATGTTTTGAGACCGTGCTTAAACAAAATGTACACATAATAAGTAAATGGACAAAAGTGTAAAATTATTTCACTAATGTTTTTCTTGCTGTGCAACTGCAAAAGTACTAGTGCAAAAGTAAATATTTGGATGGTTATCCAAATAATAACACTTTATCAGTAGCACTTTTCCTTTGAAATGCCTTAGTCTCTTTTAACTGTGCCGGTTCATTCGAAAGTCAGATTATTTGGATTATTATTGAAGATGTCGCACTTCGTATAAACACTATATCGTTTCAAGAAACAAATACGGAATTCGGTTAATAAAGAAAAACAATTAGCCATTTTTGTATAGGCTTTTCTTAATTTTTTTTTAGATAGATGGCATTATAACTTAATACTCCAAAAACTTAGTTTAGTAACGGTTTCGAAATAGAGTACGTTATAAATAAAATCTAACGGGAATTAACGCGATCATGAAATTATTTACATTTTAGGCTTGACGTTTCGGCTAACAGGTTACACTGGCCATTTTCGTAAAGCTTCAGTTTCCTAGGAAAGCGGTGTGGAATAATGCGGCCGTAATATTATGGCCATAACACGATTAGTACGTGTTACTGGTGTTACGTTATGTCGATCACCGCTCTCTAGGAAACCACTACATTTACTTTACATACGTACAACGTCCTAGTGACGTCATTCTACCGTTATCTTTACGGTTGTATTATTCCACACCGCTTGCCTAGGAAACAGAAGCTTGAGCAAACTGGTTCTAGCGGCGCGCCGTCTCCGTCCGTGAGGGCGATGATTTTCTGTCTAGGGTAGACATTATAAGGGTAAGGGTAGACACATAACACTTGTTGACTTTTTTCATTATAAAGTCCAGTACACACTACACTGACCGTGTCCGGATTGCATGATCGCGTTAGTTCCCGTTAAATTTTATTTAATCATGCAACGCGTAAGTTTAAGAGTACGATATGACTTATACAAAAACCGGCCAAGTGCGTGTCGGGCCACGCGCAGTAGGGTTCCATAGAAAAATATTTTTAATTTTACTTTTTAACTAAATGGCGTCCTTCAGAAAGGAAATGTTTGTAGTACACGAAACCAGCTAGCACGTATGACGGAAGTATGAATGTTGAGGAAGCGAAAGAAGTATGTAAGGAGCGAAGCACATGGCGTTCCATCGTCTCTGCCTACCTCCGTAGGATAAAGGCGTGATTTTGTATATGTATTATGTATGTTTATTTATGTTTCAAGAATTTTGAACGAAATATTCTGAGTAACTGCATCTGACATTTCGGACCCCTATTCCTCTTGAACTAATGAAGTGAACTTATCCGCTATAGTTTTCCTTTAAAGTTCATTACAAGTACTACCGACACAATTTTTTTCAGATTTTAGGATCCAGTAGTTTAGCTTTTAGAGGGGGGGGACGCCCTACTCGAACAAAAATTTGCTATTTAAAGTTAATTATCTCGCAAACGGATCCCTAAATCAAAAAACTGTCTTAGCAACCCCTAAACGTTTTCAAAAGTCCTATCTAACAATACCCCACACTATGGGGTGGGCGACAAAAAAAAAAACATCTCTACTTTACATGTAGGGGAGCTACCTGAAAAAAATATATTTTTCCAAATTTTACTCTACGACTTTCTTTGTTAAGTTAACATACATGTTTATGCAAAATTTCAGTTTTCTAGCACCAACGGTTTCGTCGCTATGCCGTGGACAGACGGACAGACGGACATGGCGAAACTATAAGGGTTCCTTGTAGGTACTACGGAACCCTAAAAAGTCTAGACAGTCATTCGGGCGCGAGGTAGTTGTATAGTTTTGTAGCGTTTTTATCATGTTTCCCCATACAAAAATAGGACGAAAACGCGACAAAAACAAGATTAGATTAGAAGATTTTAACAATAATATTTTGCCAGCTTCGCTAAAGGAAATCCAGTAGGTAGAGTACCGATCACGTGCAGCAAGGGGGCACCCTTGACGAATGTTCTAGCAAATACAACGGTGGTACAGTTGTGGAACGTTCTTACTTTTAATGGTACCGTCGCGCGCTGCATGTAAATCACGGTGCCCGCACATTTGGAGACACCTGAGCACTGATTCTGTGTGTATGGGAACATAACGTGTTGTGTTAGGTTATAATTTAATTTTAACTGGCCTGTATTATGCGCAATATATTTATAGTTCATGCACTTGTCAAGTGTGTTCAGGACAATGCCCGTCGATACGATAAAAATGAGATAATTTAACTAACATAACATCACGCCTATATTACACAGATGGGTGTGGCAGAAGTGTACGATACCCACACTTCACCTATGTTAAGGTCCCATTAGATGGAGGTGAGCCTATCACCATCCACCTGCTACAATTCCAACTCCGTGCTGCTATAGTGAATTTCCTGACGAAATTCAAAAATAACACTTTACTAGACTCGGAAATCGAACCCAAGACTTCGCGGTGAGGTAACTTATACGCTAACCTCTAGAACATCGAGACCGCCTTATTATTAATCATTATTAAATTTAACGTAATAGGTCGTGTTAAGTTTGACGTCACGTTATCATAAAGAATCAGTCCTCGGCTATTTGCGTTATTCTCCTCGTCTCCACGATTCCAGGCAATTTTATAACTTTCCAAACTTCAAGCAAAATTGTTCCACGTCTTTGAAATAATTCCCATTTAACGGCTTTTAGAGTAAAATAACCAAAACTTTATGTTATAATTTCATTTATTTTGTAACAATATAATATGATTGTAAATAAATATGAATTAAATGTATAACAAAATATATTTACATAATATGTAATTGTATTTGTATATTAAAGGTATAATCAGGAACACAGTCTATTTAATTCTACTTTGTTGTTTATTTACAGTCGAAATGCCGACCTTTACGCTGGTTTTAGAATCACGCTGACCTCCGGCGCTGACAGCTCAGCGCGTAGCTCGTCAGCGATGACAGTCAGCCCGGGTCATTTTAGTTGCCAGCTGATACTATAACGCTCAATGAACAGAGTCGTACGCGTTGACACGGCTCAGCGCTGACAACTACGCGTTATTATAAAACGCTCCTAAGACAATCATACATATCGGGTCGTCAGCACCGACGGTCAGCGTGAGACTAAAACCAGCCATAGTATATGGAAGTGCATTATATGCACGCAATGTGTACAACTTATTACAGCCAACAATTGTTTGTATCTTATTTTTATATATAAATATTATAGTAAATTAAATATAATGTATTGAATAACTATACGATAATTTAACGCTACTTATATTTCGAGACTTTAACAAAGTTTTACATTACTACTAGACACTTGTATACAATATTCTAGGTAAAAAGTTACTCTATTCAGTTGCCAAGTTGACAGTGGAAAAAGGAATCTTTTAATTACTATACTTTATAATAAAATAATTATAACAGACACATAACTCCTAAAATGGCAACTGTATAACATATGATATTTGAGTTATTTGAACTTTAATTTACATCGAAAATATTTTCAATAAATCCTATCCAATAATAATTATAATACAATTTACATTAAATACTTGCGAAATATTTCTTGGATTCATGGATTTTGAAGACATCCATATAATCCATGGATCCAAGAATTTTTTACAAACGCCTCGTAAGTTTATGTATAATACCGCCATGTCAGCATTTACATTTTTAGTTTACTTAGTTTTAACACTTTTTACTGTAGGTCCAAAGTTTTAACAGAAAAACACATACAATAATAGAACAGAAAAACACATGTCATAGTAAAGATTATATAAGTAAATGTGAAGTAATTTAAATAAAGGTGACTGTTATCCTACAGTATGAAAAGTTGTGCTTTTAAAGTTAAATTAACTAAAAATACTTTAATTTTATTAACTTACGACATATCACAAACCCATACATAAGACCCAGTTTCCATTTAAGCGGAGCGGAAAGGAGCTGTGTCGTAAATAATCAATCATATTTCGTAATTTCCACATAGCTCCATTCCGCTGCGATTAGGTGGACATTACCTGTCAGCTTCGGCGCACTTCCGCGCTCTGCTTCGCTTTGGTGGAAACTGGACCTAATACTACTTATATTATGTTTAGTCAAAATGTAAGTAGATAAATGGAAATATAACTAATTTAATACATTTGAGTGACCTTTAAATTGTTTGTCTATAATATCGTAACCGTTAATAACATAATATACCACATTTCGAAAAGGTGACGTTTAGAAGCGAGCAGCCGACGGCAACTTCTGACTGCAGCTGCTCACGACTTCAATGAATAAGATCTCTACATATTGGAGTTTAAAATGTAATACTTCATCTTCATGGTCTTGAAAATCAAAGCACCGTTATCTCTTATATTTAAAAAACAAAATGTTGTTGTCTATTAAAATAAATTAAATAGGTACACTATTTTATATTGCGTATAAATTAAACTGACCTCGTTTAAATAGGATTATTCGCCTCTAAAAATATACATTGTCTTCTAAATTACTAAGTCAGCAACATAATCTAATTATACAGGGTGTAAATTACATTGTGTAGAAGCTACTAATCAGTGATTCAATACAGTCGGTCCTTATATTAAGTTGAAACCCCTGGTGCAAAAAAAAACTCATCGGTAATTTCGACATATTGGAATATCGGGTATTTGTAAAAAAATACACGTCATAAGAAAATCGCAAATGTTTGTAATAAGCTTTTGCGAAAACACTTTTCTTAATTAAATACATGATTTTGAAGATTGCAAAATAGTTAATAAAAAGGTACAAAATAGTTGATCGGAAAATTTTACGAATAGAAAAAACAAATAACGGAAAATCCAAAATTGCTAATTTTGTGCCTGGGATAGTCGAGTATGGTGACGCTACTCTGCTATATTCAGTCAAAAAAAAAGTGAGGATCTAAAAGTTTCTTTGAAAATGTTTTTGTAAAATTGAATCATGAATTTTCCGGTGAGAACTTATTTTTCCCTGGATCTTAGAATTACGTACTGAATCACTGAAGCTGCTATAACGATGTCATTTAGACTCTGCATAACCTGACCATATATAAAAGTCACACACATGGTCAGGTTATATTTTATTCGACAAAAACTTATATTCAACGATTGAAATATCCGCTCTAATAATAATCTTAAATATAATGTAAATATGATATATATCTACTCTTAAGTACTTTAAAATACTGTCTCAATTCGATTAAGTAATATACTATTTTTATTAAAACTGACGTGAGTTTGTAACATTATTAAAATTATGAAAATACGGGTGTTACTCACGTAATGTTGGTCTATTTAGTCGACCGCGGTTTCGCCTATATGTCTAGGCATTATCAAGAGAGTGCGATACGTCGCGCCTGAGTCGCAGCCAGTCTTGCACAGGTGCAAGACTGCTGACATATAGGCGAAACCGCGGTCGACTAAATAGACCAACATTACGTGAGTAACACCCGTATTTTCATAATTTTAATAAAGTAATATACTACTAAAATGTATAATTAAGTATCCTAAAACATTAGTTTAATAAATATAAATATCACAGCATTGACTGTTTATTATCTATATTTTGAATACGTCTAAATATTACATTTATATATTTAATTACTTTTTTTAATATGTGTACGTGTATTTCTAATACCATGTCTCCTGTGAATCAAACACCTGAACAAATCATTTTTACAACACTATTTCGGCTCACATTCGTATATTATCTAGACAACGGGATGGCGGAGTGGCTAGTATACCGACACCGAGGTCGCGGGTTCAATTCCAGCTTAAGACAAATCTTTCTGTGCATGAACTGGGCGATTCTATGTATAATAAGTATGTATTTACAAAAAGAAAAGTATATATGTATTAGTATCAGTAATTCTAGTACCCATAGTACAAGCTCTGCTTAGTTTGGGACTAGATAGCGTTGTGTTTAAGTTGTGAGATATTATATTATCGTTCAAACATCGTTTGTTTTAGATCACAGGAGTCACGGCTTTATTAACGGTTAAGTTAAGCTTACCTACTAAAATAGTAAATTACAGAGTAAATCATTACCTTGTTTTCAAAAAATAATATCTAGCAAGCAGCGATAGCCTAGTGGGAGGCCGTAGGACCGCGAAGTCAAAGCGCTCGGGTTCGAACCCACGGCGCGCACCTCTGTCAATAAATCGTTTAGATTCGTCTTTTCGAAGATAATTATGTGTGTATTTGTCATTCAAATTATCGCTCGTTAACGGTGAAGGAAAACATCGTGAGGAAACCTGCATGCCTGAGAGTGCGAGGTCTACCAATCCACACTTGGCCAGCGTGGTGGACTAAGACCTAACCCTTCTCATCATGAGAAGAGGCCCGAGCCCAGCAGTGGGACATGTATAAGATACAGGGCTGCTATTATTATAATAGGTCGATTTCTCGACTCGTGGAGTGATTTATATTTCAATAAATGTAAGAATATTTCAAGCAAAGCGTAGGTTTTCAATATGTTATCATTTCAACGATACGAATTATTTTTTCTTTTTCCTGGTTTTACAATTACAAATACGTTGTAAGCAGTAGGTTGTCATGAGTCAAAAGTTAATGTCCGTTAATTATAGTATGGGAGCCCATGATGCAAAATGTGGCTTTACTCGAGCGTCCTGAGGACCTATGGGTTTTATACAGCAGATAAAATAAATGATAATATGTTATTAGTGTTTCTATTTCAATGGTTAAGGATGCGTCAACAGTTTTTCATGAAAAAACGGCGCTCGTACGCCTATAATATTAATATTACAAAAAAATTGTTAAGACATAATTTTGATGATTTTTATAGAACTTTAAACTTGAAGTTTTTTTCATGAATCTGAATTAGGACATTGAGAAGTTTTGCTTTGCAATTTCGTAACCTTCCATCTCCCTTACGTCTAGCTCAAATCGTATGATTATTCATATCAACATTTTAGGGCTACAAAATAACCTACCAAACCATTTTCTACCCAACATTTTACTTTAATTCTGTTGTGTCTCTAAATCCTATTGAGTACTTCCACCATGCTCTTGCTGTCTGATATGGTGGAAGTAGTCAATAGGATGTAGGGCTCCCCTGCTATTATGAAAATGTATGAAAAAAATACTAATTATGCATACAGTGCAATGATATGCGGTCTAAGCACATTATACAGGCATGCACAAAAGAATACTGAGAAGACAGTGTTGCCAGCCATTGGACTTTATTCTCTTACAAGTCTTTCGTGCTTTATTTAGTCCGAAAGATACGCAAAGAACATATAAAGTGAAAATATCTATATCTCTCTACACTAAATACAGAATTAAACGAACATTCGTTCAAGTCAAAATAGATTTATTGAAGAATAAAATGCTATAAAAGAATAAAAATGCTACACTTCACTTCAAGGTCTATTCAAAATTACGGCACAGTAATCACTATAAAAACTTAAAAGAGAAAAACAACTGTTCAATATAAAACCTAACTCACTGAATTATACACATTCAGACATGTATAAGTAGTTTTTATATCATCTATAACTTTATGCATCTTTTGCCTCCAGCCTGTATTCTCTGTGGGCTGATCTTTGAGGCAATTTGATTTAAAATCAAATTATAATTCGACTAAATTATATCAATAAAATAAATTTGATTTAAAAGATAATTGATGAAAAATTGTATATAATAGAAAATTCGAAGGACTTTTTTTTTTGTATAATTGACTCTAGTTAGGATCTTTTGTGATGCCATGTCACAATTCACCTTTCATTTATAAATTCTAACCGCTGTAATACTACCAATACCGTGGTAATCCAGAGGGAAATACACCTATCATTGATAAATTCTGGCTGCTATAATACTACCGTGGTAAGTGGGATTTTTCATAGATCCGAGTGCCCCTTTGATTTACTGCCCTCCTGCAGGAATATTATTTCTCACGGGCTCACACAACTCAACAAGTTGGCATTATAATACACTACAATATGCGTTTTTTGTTAAACTAAACTTTAGTCTCATAAGGAAAAATACGTCACCCTACTTATAAGCTAACGCTTGTGTCAGCTTGGTATAAATTGTTTTGGCAAACACACTATATGACTATTGTAATTCTGTTTAATATTTTCCATTTATACAGTTTTAGACCAATATGATGCGGCTAGGACGCCTTTTTGGTTGGCCTGCATAAAGTCTTTTAGGGTACAAGGGGTAGGAAGTAATGGGCAGGACAACAGATGAACCACATTTTGGGTGGGTGAACCACATTCGCAACTAGTGTTGGATATGTTTGTGAATCTCCACTTGGCCAGATTGTCTTTGCAGCGACCAACTTGGGTCCAAAGACGGTTTAGGGACTTCCAGACTTCCTTATACTGAACATGTTAGATCTACTCTGACAGCTTCAGTATCTTTTTACAATGTTTGCTATATCATACGCTAGATGGCGCACATCTTGGATCTCTTAGTGTATAAAAAAATTACATACAATACGTCTCATGTCGCTCTGAGAATCGGCTAACTCCTCATGAGTCCAGCTCATGTTTAAATAACATAATTATATTCGGAATGTTATACAGAAATAACTGTAAACTCCACACATTCGACATCGCTACGATGAAGGTTTCTTCACTCGATTCGAATCAGCTGCAATTGTTTTTTGCATAGTGTCTCCAACATCAATAGTGTGATAGTAGACACAATACTGAACTGAAACGGATTCGAATCGAGCTTTAAACCGTTACCTAGCTAATATGTGCACCAAAATCAAACACAACTAATATTATTAGACCCATATATACTAAGAACGTGCTTTCAGCTTCAACATCGTGATTAAGAGCTTAATACTTGGTAATGGCAACTTATTGATCAGCTGAAAATTTGGCTAAAATAAATACGCAATATATATCTATATATATACCGTTTAAACCCGTTTTCCGTTGTCACGACATAGCATGAAAACGGCTTGACCGATTTGGCTGATTTTTTTTTTGTAGTTTTCTAATACTCTGTACAAGGTTCTTAAGGAAAAAAATATAAAGAAAATCTCTCAGAAAGATTGAAAAATATACATTTAATTTTGCATCAGGGAAATAGGTATTCATTTTTATATGGAGGATATTATAGATTCCAGTTCAAATTGAATAGGTACGCATACATAAGATAGGTCAGCTACACAAAATAAAGTAGTGCATCAAATTTACGCTAAGGCGGTACGTAGTTCGCCGGGTCAGCTAGTTATATATTAATTATTTATATATATATTCTTGTCAAATAACACACATTTTCCAAAACGGCAAGGAATGCATTTACATAAAAATTGTTCTTTCTTATTCCGGGGCAGCTTATCGATTATCGTGTGCCGGGAATGTATGAGTGTGATGTCTCATTTTATTTGAACGCGGCACAAATACAGCGTTCTAATTTTGAAATTTGTACGAACAACTTCACTTTGCGCGCCATTAATAGAAAAAGCGACATCTGGTGGCTGAGCTTTCAATAATCTGCCGCTTTTTTTTAAACTGATCAAGAGGTTGCTTATCGCCATAATGCTCTTTAGATGCTTCATACGTAATTTAAACAATATATTATATCTAAAAGGCACTTCACAATACAAAGATCGTCCCACATTTCTTAGCTATAATCACTGTGGCCACAAATTTTCGTAGTCACGATAAATACCATAAAAGGTGATACTCCTCACCTCATCTGCTGGGCTCACCGTTCATTTCAATCTGTAAAAAATAAAACAATATCTTAGTCTATGCTTATAAAATGTATAAGCAGCGATTTTCCAGTGACTTTTACACAGTTAAAATCACGTGTTGGAGTCAAAATGAGAATTGGATAAAATAAGATGCGATGGGAACAATTACATATAAAAGGACGGAAAAAAAGGTCTGTGATTTATTATGCAAAGACAACATAATATACTCACAGCAGTTAATAAATATAAACTCAAAAATATAAAAACAACGCACACAGGTAAAAAAAAAATATAATACAACTCAAAGCAAATAAAATCCTTTGTTATTCAATTTCAAATCTGCTAAGCACAGTCACATACATTTATTTCAAATCATCACAGCCATATTTAAAATCGTTTTTTCAAACACAAATCCTGATAAGCAGTAGGTACTCACTTTATGATCATTTATTAATGCCACACAAACAGTTTTTCTGTGATTACCATTATTTGTACTCTGCATCGTGTTAATTTTATTCTGTACATATTAAATTAAGATAACTAACTTAAAACTGAACGCAAACAAAAATAACACATGTATGAGAAAAAAAACTTGAAATAACTAAGTGTATCAAGAACAGAAGCGCCAGTGGCTCAGTGAGTGATCTTTAAAGCCTACAGGGTCTGTCAAATAATTTTCAAGATTGGATTAATTTCAAGATTCGCAAACCAATACGAGCACCTAGATGTGCTTAGCTGCATTATCATTCACACATTAGAGTGCACGGTTGGCATAGAGGTACACTGGACAAATCTTTGTGTGATCAGCAAAGATTTGTTCTGACTCTGGGCGTGTGAAATGTATGTTTGCGAACACCCCCACGACACAGCAGATATTCTTAGTGCGGGTGTCGATTTTTTAAAACAAACTAAAATTCTGATTTCAACGGTTAGCAGTTTTATTTTTAATTTACCTTATCAACAGTAGCAATAATAAGCGGAGTGCCGAGCGGTGCCACCCGTGGGGTCTCCCTCGCTCTCGTTCTTCTCGTGACACCAGCATTTTCCCTTGCAATGGCTGGAAGAAACCTCCACACACAAGGAGTGAACAGCTCTGCGTCCATGGTTATGCTGTCGCGGTGGTCAAATAGCCAACCACTTATACTGCCCACCGTGAGGGTGGCCAACAGACCCAACGGTGCGATCCAATGGTACGAAATCCGGAATAGAGGGAAAACTGTTTCAGGGTCCTGTTGAAAAGAGAATAACTTTATATTATTAATTAAAAATGATAATTAAGTGTTTTAAATGTTTCATTTTGGTATTATGATCGTTATGGAGTAGGATTTTTAAAAAATAAAAGCAAATAAAACATAAGGCTTCTAACTGCAACCATTCCAGAATTCAACCTATAGTTGTGTTCTTTCCAAGAACTTACCTATTTATTCAGCATTTTATAATTAATTCAAGGCATTTTACTGCGTTATCCGTAGAAACTAAACAAAACAAGATAATCCTGATATTCTCGACGACACTTAACTAGACAAACCTCTCTTTATATATAATTTTCATAAAGTAATTAATTAAATTGAACTGATTTAAAATGACAGATCATCGGAGTACAAAGTTAACTAATAAGAGTTCCACAGGGTTACATTTTAGGACCATTTCGATACAACCTAAGGTAAGGACGCCTCACGTCAAATATGGCTACAGTAACATTATTGCAATAATAATCTTCAATACTTACAAAGGTATCAGCTGGTGATAGAAAACTCTGGTTGCCTTGGCACTGCATGGTGTAATTAAGGGGAGGTGCTCGAAGTCCACTGACGGCCGCGGCTTGCACACCCAAGGAAATACCGCCAGCGACCGTCGCGCCAGCTATGGCGCCCGCTATCGCACCACGGGGCCCCACCCACCAACAAACCATGCCGAGGGTAAATACTCCACAGGTGGCGCTAGCTGCGATGGCTGATAAGGCTGTTGCTACACCTGCATATACATACAAAATTACATTAAATGCCGAAACGATATTTAAACCCAAAACAATACAATAATAATAATAATTTCTGTTGCAAAATCGTGCTAGAATCCGAACAAGCAGAAGAGAAAAAAAAAGGTTATTAATATTTTTAATAATAATTTAAACTAATATTACTTACCTAGCGCGAAGCGCGAAGCTCAAGACCGAGCGGGATGGCGGCGCACTGTGGATGCCCTCTGCCCCATCTAGGGGACACAGGACCTTAAGTCAAGTGAGTCAAGACTTACCTAGCACTCCTCCAAGTTGAGCAATGACAACAAGCATAATGACAGAGACGACTGCCAAAATGGCGGACACGAATCTCGCCAGAATACCCTCAGTGAGCGGCTTGAGCTGGATTTGCAGCCACCCGTGCATGATGTCTTCTACTACTACAAGAGCACACGCGTTGAGAACTGCAGATAATGAACTATGGAGGAAAGAACAAAAGATTTACATACACACGATATTTTTGGGTTTGGAAAAACTTAACTTAATTTACTGTTAGAAAATGCTTAATTTACTGATAGAAGATGCCAATCCAGCTCGAAGAACCAAAGTGTTTTCATTTTGTGCGAAATGATTATATGGAAGAAATAGATTATAAGGCAATTTTAATGTCAAATAAACCATGTCTTCTATTCACCTGAGTCCAGCTCCAAATACGCCCGCGAGGAACACACCCGCGAGTCCAGGAAGGTGTTGGCTTTGCGCCACGTAAGTCACAAAGGAAGGCAGTAGCCTATCGTCAACCAGGGGTGCTCCCGAGGGCTGGCAGCCTCCAATGATCCAACTGCCCCAGGCCGCGAGCCCGCACCACACGCACAGCGAGATCGCGATCACTGCACCGATTGCGAATATCAGTATGGCACTGGAAATTTACACGGATTTTATAGGAGCAACTGCATCAGACAGTGACAGTCAAACTGTCGCCTCAGCTGAGCGGTTACTCCTACGCTAAACGTAAAGAGCATTTATTTACGATAGACAACCGCATGGTGTATTAACTGCCATCGGGTCCATCGGAGGAGACACTGACTCAACTGACCTTAAATAAAATGGGATAAGGGGAAGAAAAAAAGGAAGAGACAATGGCTGATCTGCTACCATATCGTCCGAAGGTTGGTTTCAAATAGTTATACCCAATCTGGAATCTAACTAAACAGCTGCCAATCTTGAAATAGAAACAGCCACAAAATACTGCAGTGGTGAATGAACTCGACAAATCACTAACATATTATAAAACTTTAGATATAGTAGAACTTCTTGATGAAATAGAAACAAAGCCACAAAATAATACAGTGGTGAATGAACTCGACAAATCACTAACATATTATCAAACTTTAGATATAGTAGAACTTCTTGATGAAATAGAAACAAAGCCACAAAATAATACAGTGGTGAATGAACTCGACAAATCACTAACATATTATAAAACTTTAGATATAGTAGAACTTCTTGATGCTTAGGAATAAAATCTGAAGATTAATCTTTATCAAGGAACCTAACAAAACTTTTACAATGCCCTAATGAGATAATTGCTCTTAATTGGGCCCACCTGCACATAATTTGTTAAAGAACAAGATCGACTATAAATATATATTTAAACAAATAAAAAAAAATGTACAGTGCTGATGATGTATCATAAACTTTAGTAAAAATAATACGAAACTAAAGATAAGAAATGCATAACGCTAATAAAATTATGGTAGGTTCTATATTGTTGTTTAAACAATATTTTACTCATCATCATAATTATAATTTCTTACAATAACATAGATTATTTCTCATTGTTCTCATACAAACACATATTGATATAGAGATCAGACTTACAACATATCTCGTAAGTCATAAAGTAAACGTAATGTCTCTAATATGTAAATATTGTGATACTAATGCCGTAATATAGTCTGATATTAATTCGATTATCAAAACAAACTAGAAATAATACTGTTTAAACTTACGTGAGATGACATAACTACTAGAGAATAAACGGGTTACTCACGTATTATTATCGGGATATTGCCGACCGGTTTCTATATTTCAATAAGGAAATATTTTCATCAGGGCTGTGAGTGCAGTACGCTCGGTGCAATCAGTACCCCGGCCAACAGTTGCTGCCAACCGCAGTGCGGCGCGAGCCGGGGTACTGATTGCACCGAGCGTACTGCACTCACAGCCCTGATGAAAATATTTCCTTATTGAAATATAGAAACCGGTCGGCAATATCCCGATAATAATACGTGAGTAACCCGTTTATTCTCTAGTAAACTAGAAATAGTTGGCGGTCGACAGGTTTTATAGAAGTTACAGTGATAGGAAGTTTTTTTTATTTAGGTATAACTCGGTCTAAGTCGACGTCGCGCGGACCGACCAATCTTACAGGTTAAGCAATGCTAACCCCGCGGTTGGCCGTGGTTGGGTGACCATCTAAACGTTATATTTGAGCTTTCATCTGTGCCTCGAAGAGCAAGTTAAGCCGTCGGTTCTGGTTGTTATCTGAATATCTATGGTAGTCGTTACGGGAAGGGACCAGAACTTTTGACAACTACTCAAAAAGAGTATTTGTCACAAATGAAATTGAAAAAAGGCTCGGAAGATGATGATGTTACAAAATCATATTATAAAACTCACTGAATAGCCTTGGTTTTGTCGGAAAGCGCGATGTACCGCTGCACCATGGTCTGGTTGACAGAGTTGAAGCACGTCCAGTAAATCAACCCGCCGATTATGGCGCCCCATCCCGTTTGCCGCTCGTACGGAGAGAAACTCCAACTGTGGAACGAAAAATAATAATTTTAGATCTGTAATTTTAATTAGTGTTGCCAGCAGTACTTTCTACGATTACGTCAGAGGAATTTATATTAGTATCAACATTCAACCTGCCAAATACAGGTATCTTGAGCTCAGTCATTAGAAATATTGCAAAGGTACAGCAACACTTCAGATATAGGGTGATCAATAGGGAACCTAAGAGCTGTTGGAGCCACTTCTTTTACCTAGATTGCCCACGTTAACGTTTCTCTAATCCCGAAGCACGCCAATGGCTAATCATTCTCCGTCACTTTTATACACTTGCCAACTTTCAAACAGTTGTCAACTAGAATTATATAAAAGCTTGCAATATTTCCTTTTTTTTCTACCGCTTCCAGCGCGAACAGTCGTGTGCTCACTAAAATCATTCATTGTACAGTCGGCCAACGAATTCGCTGTGCAGGTCACACTACTATATAAGCTTGTGTAAGTAACGTATAACTAGTGTATTATTGTTCACCTACACGCATACATACTTTGCCTAAACATGCATTATTTGAACTGTAATTGAATAACTAAGCATATTTTATAGTTTACCTATTTTAAAATTCCCTTTCGCATGTATAATTTACCTACTATATTTTTAACACTATTTATACGTTATTCACACAAGTTTGTGTAAAAGTGTGCCCTGCCTAGTGAACTCATTGGCCAACTGTACGTAGCAGTTTAAGTTTAGTGCAATAAACCTTTTTGTTGCACAATCCTTTTTTCATTTATGCCGAGTTTGCTCAACATAAATATATCATATATTTACAAGCCTGCCAAATGCCAGTATCGCGGCAGTATTCCCAAACATACATTCCACACACACAAAGCACACCCATACTCGAAACAAATCTTTCCGGATCACACAAAGAATTGTCCTGTGTGGGGATCGACACACCGACCAACAACACAAGCGCAGTGGAGAGCTTAAACCACTTCGCCAACCGTGCCCTCAAAAATATTTACTTAATTAAATATTTACTCATGCGTAGGTAAATAAATAAAATACATAAACATAAACACAATTTTAGATTCAAGGTGCACACCACTCATACAACACGTCCACATTCCGATTACAAATTATAACAGGTTTATGGTTTTATACGATGTGCGATTTACGATAACTTTTCTCGTCTTGAAAATTTTACATTTTATTATATACTTCGGTAAATTTATGATAAAATGACAAGAAACTAAATCGTTTACCTATTAAGTAACCTAATATGACCACATAATTGAATTTCTCGCTATGATAATTTTAGTATACCTAATTGAGATTTAATTGCACTTTTAATTGGTTTTATAGAGTCAAAGATGAATAAATATAACTTAATAAGGGCTAGTGTTTTTTGTTACAATTGTAGAGTAAGTTCTGTCAAAGTTTGTTGACCGTACGTGCCTTATGTATGAACAAGTGCGTTCTCTGTCGCTTGTAAAAAGTGTGTCTTCAGAACGCCCTAGGGAACCGTGCCTCTATAGACACTAAACTCAATGACAGCATAGCCAACTCGCAAAATAGTGACTTTAGACATTTCAGAGTTCACGTTACTTATGCACCATTAGCGGCAAATTTATACGCGAAAGCCATCATTGAATGTTTATCACTTGAAAGTAAGATTTGAAAAAGCTTTTCTTACCGATTACGTCGAAGGTCCCATTTAAACTTTTAATAACAAAATGACGATCAGATTAAAGAGCACTTATTTATTAATTATTAATTAACACGATTAATTTATTGTCCTATTATGAAAAACTACTATAAAATTGTCACGCAAATAAGTTTCTTGAAATTGAGATTTTCACAGCATTGTTTTATTGAAGGTCCGATAGGTATGTCCATTGAGGAAAATTCAATCTAGGTTTTCACAGAATTTTAACTGCGGGATTACCCAACACTATTTAGTACAATTACCATTCCGATTGTCTTGGTATACCTAGTATTTACCGTTAGCTATCTTTCAAGATGATAAAATAGATTATGATTATTTAGAATGAGAAATCAACCCCTTTAGTTTACGTTGTAATTTCGTCATACCGGTTAGCAGCGCTTGACGTAACTACAAATTGTATTTAAATGATATGTAATTAGGGAAAACTGGAAAAACAAGGTACCACACCTCCGAGAGTTGAACTAATATATTTATTAAATACTACGCACGTATCCACAAAAGCAGATTGTTGATGCGTCGCTGCAGCTGAGGACTACGGGCCTGATCTCACCACCAAACCGGAGCACAGTAATGCAAGCACTTTTATTTGGTGGCAGGTTAAAGATGAGACAATAGTGCTGCCGCCCTCAAGCTCGTTCACAAGAGTTCTACCCCCAGTAAATTCAGGTAGGTACTTAGTGCCGTTTTTACTAACGCATTAAACAAACGTATAACGCTGAGCTACAACTTTTGACATCTCTGTTCCGATCAAACATTGAATGAGAGAGAGATCGAAATACGGGTTTAAGAAAACTGCAGATCAAGAAATGTGAAATTGAGGCTTCGAACTAAGAGGTAATAGTATGTGCGTTGTAATTTAATTGATGCCACGAACAAAGTACGTCTTGCGGCATGTAGCGAACCTCCAAACACATGAACGCCGTATTCAGTTTACACGTTTAACAAATGTCAAAAAAATATTATGAAAAAAAAAAATACAAAATAAGCTTGACATTCCAAAGCAAATAATTTATTTCTTAATAGTTTGAATATCAATCTTTGCACTCATAATACTAGTTCTCTGGCGTTTCTTCTCCGACGTAATTCGGGTTCGATGTTGTTAGCGCTTTTAAATGTCCTGTTTCATCCGTAGATATGTATAGATATCGTCAGCATGAAGCGCTTGAGATAAATTTTGTCTCGTTTTTGACATGTTTCACTATACAAAAATATGACAAAAACGCGACAAAATCTATCTTGTCGCATTACAGTACGAGCCACGTAAAAAGATCGCTGTGCGACAGAAGTGTGGTTGGATCCGCGCATGGACACAGTGGCGCTCTATGGAATTAGGCTATGTTTCATATCATAACCAATCGCTTAGTGGCGTACCGGCAGACCATTTCCACGTTACGTATACCTTCATACCACCAATTTAATTACGGTTGGGTATTTGAGGTGTTATGGCAGAATCAGGACACCATCAGCTTATTGGACTCCTATTAAATTAAAAGGCAACTCACTTGGATAGCTCCAGTCTCCCCGACTCCTGTGCTATCGAGATGACAGATTGAACACCCCCCACAGCCAAGGTCCCTGCGACGGCCACGAGTAGCACTCCAATGAACATTATGCCGGTCTGCACCGTGTCTGTCCATACTACTGCTCGAAGACCACCCTGTATGAAACGGTTATTTATACATTTAATATAACTACACGTTTGATTTCAATAAAATTATAGGCTGACCGTTTAACTGAGTCCTCGCTAGTAGTAAATCACTTCCTTTTAAGTACTCCCACCGCCCGCACCTGTCTCAGTCCCCTTTGTCGTCATACCCTCGCGCCCCTGTACCGCGCAGGCGAGGACTCAGTTAAACGGTCAGCCTATAATTCAGAAACTATAAAACCAATAAATACTGGGATTTTTCTTCTAAGAAATAATACTGTAATTGCTAAATATTAGATATAACGGGATATTTACCATGTATATTTGTTAAAGCGAGATATTTCGATATTATTAATTACTCGCTACAACAAATATAAATAGTAAATACCCCGTTATATCTAATATTTAGTAAGAAATAACCATGTCCTTGTAATTTTGGCGGTATTTTGTAGTAGGTAAATTTTTATTTATTGGTATTATTTTATCGGTTTAATTTTATATTTAATTTTTGACCCCGGCAGATTACAAGATATATAAGCAGTAACTTCCGTATACATCCCGAAACAACCGTGTAGTATTTAGTCCGTACACGTGATATCGCTGACGGTTACGTTCAATTAAGGTAGCTGTGTTTTTGTCACGTTTTATCAATTAACTACGCGTATCGCAGCGTATGGGTGTTTGTTTCTTGACGATACTTTCGTTAATTTGAAGTTTTGTGTGAAGGGAAAAAACTTCTATCGGGACGGGACGTCTTTGGGCAATTTCTTTTCTGATGTTCCGTTTCGTGCCACCCAGGACAGTTTTTCGTTGAGTATGCTATAGAAGTATGTCATTGACTCGAAATAACACGTCCCTCAGAGGTTTTTCTTATCACGAATGTGAATTTCCACCATTGGGTCTTAAAAAATATGTTTATAGTAAGTTCGGAAACATTAACGCATTTTATGGATTTAACCTTACAGTATAATTTAAAAAAAAACTTTCTTAGAGCGCAAAATAAGAACAAATAAATTATAAGGTAAAATAAAACGCTACTCACTAATGAGGTATAAAGGCCACAAATAAGCACCATGGCGCCTCCAACGGCATACACATTGAAACCGGTCACTGAAAATTATATTAACAAAGCTGTAAGTCCCCCGTTACACATGGCTTACACTGAGTCAACAGACAAAAGTAATCCGTCGATCCAGTGTAAAAAGATTGATTATATTATTCTGATCAATGAATAGCAGCCGAAGTCGTTCAAATCATCACGCCGAACGAAGGCGAAATCTTGAAATTCAATGTAAATTTGCTATTATGATATAATAAAGCGGTAAGTTAACTGCGTTATTTAAGATAGATACAAAATTACATATAATTCAAGTGTTAGGCAAGCATACGGCCCTCCTGATACAAAGCAGTTACCGTAGCTTATGGACACTTGCTACAGCAGAGCCATCTCTTGTGCGTTACCGACCCTTCAAAACTGGCTTATAATCGTTTGAAACCAAATATTTCGTTGGTTTCAGTTTTTTTATTATGAATTAATTTGTAGATAAATCAACCAATACAAAAGACAATCGAACAATGACTGCCCAAGTTAAAGAAAAGCTGCATGCGATAAAAAGCCGCTAAAAGGAATCAGGCTCCAAGTAATTACCATTATAGGTTTTGTAATAGTTTGGACTTACACTGATTAAATGCTAAAGCAGGTACGTAGATGACCATTGGTAAGAACAACACCTGAAACAAAACAAATATCTAATTAAAATTATTGTAATACCTATCATATTATATTAAACCCGGTGTCCCATTTTTAACAAATATCTCTTCTATTTTCTTCCACTCGACCACAAACTGCACATAATATCATGACTATAAATTATCCATTTGTGACATGAGTTTCATTCCGAAATAAAAGTAAGATATCAGACCATAGACAAAGCATCACTCGCTCCGCTCGTTGAATAGACGTTACATAAACTTTTTAGTCCTACCAATTCCTACTGCGCGTAAAAAGCTGCGCGTGCCAGATAATTTGACGTCTTAAACGTCAAAGACACGGCGCGGGTCATAATTCGCTTGGTGTTTTTTAAAATTAAACCAACAAAATCTCTTCAAAAAAGTAAAATAACCCTGTAGGATACAATGGGATGGTGTACAGTACCCGGCTGCGAAAGCAAAACAGGAGATATGACGCCGAATAACGTTAAAGTTTCGTTCCATCGGTAAGTCGATTTTAATATTATTCAGTTTCCATCCGTGAATCTCATAACTCTACTAATAATACAAATCAATGACAATTATTGGATGTTTAGCCAAGTCTACATAGGGTCTAACACCTCGCGTAATGTAGTTATATCCTAAAAACTAAAAATATTCAGTTTACTAGAACTACGTAGTGTTGTGAAAGTATCGATAAAAGTCTCATGTCACAATGTTAGATCTCAACTGCTACGAAATGGCATTTAAGGCCAATTTGATTTTACGTTAATGCCTACGAATAATAAAAGTCAATCTTAAAAACGTCACCACGAAAACTGTACCGCGCAGCGCTGCCAGTTCGCCGGTGTCATTGACTCGATGCGCTCATGCCGCGGATTATAATAATTGCAAAAAAAAATGTTTTTTACAGTGTTTACATACTGCAAATATTCCGTCATGTGTTGTTAGGTGTTGTAGAAGCCATACGGATATGATACATTCTGGAATCACTTTTCATATGTGAGTAATAACCATTTTAAAATCCTATACTTGCGACGCGTGGAAAGTGTTATGCAACACGAATGCAATGTAAAGCTTATTGTAGTATGCATTAGTTTAATTTATTATATTATAAATATAATTTTACAGATTCCCGAAAAATGAAGTGCAGCGGAAAAAGTTCTAAAAGGAAATTTCTCAGAGTTCGATTACATAATATGGCCAAAAAAGAATCTTTACTCATTTCTACCCGTCATAAGTTGAATACTACTTATATTCAAAGGGACATAATTATTTTCTAGGCTATTTTTTAAAAAAAAGTAAACATATAACCAAGCTTACTTATTTTTTAAATCCCCATCCACGCAATTCCTGCCGCCCCTTATTGCGTAACACACTATCAATATTGAACTAATGTACTTCTACATCAATAAGACTGTGATCCATTGCTTCACATGTTCGAAAAAATTAGTTGCTCTACAATGTAAAAAGCGCAATGAATGTTGTTGGTCTGTCAAAATAAAACGCATTGCTACTGATAGCGTGTTACGCAATTATCAGCTGGTCTGACATTGGCGCTGCCAATCACTATTATTCGTGGGTAAAAAGCCTTAAATGGGTTAAAATACTTCTGAATTTAAGATGCTTACGATACAATACTACAACATAATTATATAAAGAAACATTTTAATTAAAAAACCACTAAAATCTCAATCTTATTCAAGAATGGTTTAGTTAAATTACAACTAATTAATTCAAGTAATATTAATAGTGCAAAAATACAATATTGCAGGACAAAAATACAAAAATACAGACTGCAGCAGGCACGCGAACCAATCACTATTATCTGTCATGCCGAGAACCAATAATCGCGCTTTCCGGCATACAATGCGTTACGCGACCGCAGCTCATTGGCTTATTTTGCATGTGTGATCTTTCGTTTGAATACTTTGTCTAGTGTGT
The DNA here is from genome assembly GCA_905147285.1 of Hypena proboscidalis. NCBI lineage: Eukaryota > Metazoa > Arthropoda > Insecta > Lepidoptera > Erebidae > Hypena > Hypena proboscidalis. The sequence goes on along the minus strand of LR990130.1, from coordinate 16,768,682 downwards.
GGAGCAGAATTTCTTGTTGATTTCGTTCATAATTACGCTTCCTTAGTTTTATTATTCGTAGGTTAATGCATAAGTGATCATATATGTATTATTGTATTTTCTAATTTCTTGTGTAATAAATAAATGTATTTCATGTTATCTATTTCTTGTTTTTTTTAATGCAACTGCGTCTTCACAATCTTCTTTAGGAACACGAATTCCCTGAATATTAAAATATCTTATATTGACATAATTAGTATGCAATGCAATCTTTCGATATCAAATTCAAATTCAAATTCAAATCATTTATTTTCATAGGCCCCAGGAGGCGCTTGAACACGTCAAAACATTACAAAAAATGATATAAAAGTAAATAATAAATAATACTAAATTATACTAATTACAATGATTTGAATAACCGGGGCTCAGATTAATTTTAATCAAACTGTTTAGAATCGAATTAAAATCAATCTAAGTACCAGCTCCGATGGGTAGTACCAGCTCCGATGGGCACATCGACAATGAAGGCCATCACTATAGCAGTGACAATTGAATTTTTGCAAATGTGTAACTGTCAAATTGCCTTTATGTTTCTTCTTTGACATCTATGTTCTCTGTATCAGACAAAACGAGTTTTTTTTGTTGATAAAGAGGTCTCTATCCAATAAGATTTATACTTTCATAATATGAACTTGTAGAATACCGGTCACAATTTTTCTTAAAGATGTGATAATCACATCGTTAAACATATTGGAATTCACACGGTCTATATTGATGTATTATTAATGATTTGCCGCGATTTTTACACATAATTATAAATTGTAGAGACAAGTGCGATTGTCGCCGTCATGATACGCATCTGTGTGAAGGCGTCGTCGATGTTGTGTGTAAATATACGGAAAATCTTGAAAAAACAAATATAGTGACGACCAAGTGAGGGTAGTGGACAAAACCCTCACTTTTAGGAGACGACGCTGAGCCTTCACCAGTCAGCTCGTGACCACGATCGGTGTGATTCGATCGAAACGATCGAGCAAAAAAAAATGTACTTATGCCTTTAAAAATATTTACGCGATTAAGACCTGTGTCTACAATATATAATTTATGATGTACCTATTATTAAGAGGGAATCAGAAATAACAAAATTTTAATGTTCGGGTTAGTACACCGATAGATTTATAAATAAATATTGAGATGAGTGCGTGCTTACCACGTGCCAAACGCATTGTTCTGCCATATTTTTATACATCAACATTGTCATCAAGAAATTTTTACAAGTGGTCAATTGACCGCGGTAATCTTCGAGCATATTGTTTACATATTAAAGCAAATTGCTACGGCTAAAGTCCATGAAATAACCTTGTTGATAATAAAAATAGATTTCAGAAATAACTTGTCTTTGATGTGGGCAATGGGCAATAATTTCGCATCGCTCATGCATTGCCCTACTTTGTACACATATTATTATGTGGTAAGTTCAAAGAAGTCACGTGAGTTAACGGAAACACTGAATGTTATGAATTGTTTGAATAGATTACATTATAAATTTATTATTTACATAAAAACTAGTTACTTCTAAATTACCATTTTCTTGCAGACATTATTTCTAAGACATAAGCCGAGATAAAATGAATTAATTTCAAATAGATCGTTTTTAACGGTTATTACTAAAATAATAACCGTTAAAAACGATCTATTAGAAATTAATTCATTTTGATATGTATAACTATAGTTAAATAATCCACTGCATATATATTCTAATTGTAGATCTAAAACAACGATTGAAGTTTGTAGACTTAGTAACTTATTTACAATATAACTATTAAATTGTACTGAGACCCGAGATAGTAAACAGGCAAAGGTGTAATTGGTATACCTTATCTAGTGCCCGTTTGTGATGATGAGAAGATTACCATGCAAAGAAACAAATTAAAGTTCCGAAACCTTAATAAAAAGGTTAAGAATAAAAAGTTTTAATATATGAATTGAATAATGCTTTGTCAGATATGTACAACGGTTTTTATGATAACAAGGAGGTAATGATTGTTAATACCCAATTTGATGTGAGACGTTCTGAAAGCGTGAATCATAAATGAGTGGCAGAGACAGCTCAGTTTTGCTTGTAACTCCAGAATCGTCGACAAATTTGGTCACTACTATAGTTCAACATGGTTTCAAGGCCCAATTTCACACTGCACCTATTAGCCGATCAGTAAACGGTATATTGGTTGACCCTAAAGGTATGTAGGTAGTATTTGGATACAGTCATGTAGAGACTAACGGAAAGTATTGTATGCTAATCGGTTTCAAGGATGGTACGCAGTGGCCTATACTAGGTCGGAAAATTATACATTGTTGTATAGTAATTAAGGTACTTACTATTAACACATATTTATTTTGTGTACAAACAGTAAATAGGTATTTATTAAAAGAACAGGGAGTCTGTGATACGATTCAAATTTGACGTAAGTTAGTAGCGTTTACTGGTCGTTTTTTTTTTTTTTTTTTTTTTTTTAATTTTATCATGCAATCAGTCTCTTTGACTATGAGCAGATGTGGTATAGGATTATTATATATATTTACTGGTCATGTAATGTAATGTACCGCCACCATCCTAGGTTAAACAATCGCGCTTCATAATATATATTTTTTTGTCGTCAATAACTTATTTGTATAATGTTAGGACGTATTTTTTTTAAACATCGAGTCATGTAAAATCATTGAATGTTGCATGTAATCATATCATTTGTTGTGTCTTCAGTATGCGCATGCGTCGACAGTTCTTAGGAAATTTACCTTTCCATTCACTTTACATCAATGATTTGTTCATCAGTGGAAAGTCCCCATCAATCCGTAAAAAACAACAAAATTTGTTATGAAGATTTTTATACGGATTGACGGCATTTAATGCCGTTGAAAGAATTGACAGTTGTTTACGGAAATACATTTAATTTTACTATTGATAAAACATACCTGCGTTGAATCGTCTTTGATAAAAATCAGGAAAAATTGTCTTGATATCTTAGGGTATTATTACACCGAGATCGATCGTCATTAATCGATTGTCGAGCAGCGCAGTGGTACGCACTAATTGGCTCTTTAAACGACAAATGCATCGATCAACGTCGATCGATCGTCGAACAATGCAGTGGTGCGCTCTTATTGGCTCTTTAAACGTCAAATGCATCAATCAACGTCGATCGATCGTCGAACAGCCTGTGGTACGCACTAATTGGCTCTTTAAGATATCTCCTTCTCAGAGAGATAAGATATCTTTCGGTAAGATATCTCTCTCAGAGAGAGAGATATCTTAGATCTTATTGCCTCTTTAAAAGTTTAATACATCGATCGATTTCGGTTTAATAACACCCTTATATATTTTATCCAATGTAGAATCCTGGTAGTACGTATTGATTGTTTCCAATTTTTCTCATATTTTCAATTGAAGAAATGTCAAAGTACAATCTGAAGATATAGATTAGACTGAGCATAGAAACCGGCCATAAATAGGTAGGTCTACGACAATGTAGTCTTATCTCAGTCGGCATTATTGTAGGATCGTTAGATTGACAATATCAAATCTAACAATGAACCGTTCTTAATGCACTGACAGAGCAATCATCTCAAATCGCGATATCACTTCAGATAAGTAAAGGACAATAAAAAAATGGAAATGGAAACAATTTAAACTAGTTGTTTTTCCATTGACACGCAAAGAAGAAGAAGTAGAGGACACGGTAAATTGACGCACAGTCATTTGGAACTATGCAATTTAAAAATAAGTTATGCTGGAAATACACAGTACAAAATTTATATAGAATATAGACAATTTTAAGGACTAAAATACTATATTTCGCGGATGTAACATGGCCGGCAAGAAAGTCCTATGGTGTTACATGGATTTATTACACCATCCTCCAAAAATGTATATGGAATATGGAGCCTCAAAAGGTGCTATACCAGAGTACTATACCCTACAAAGTCTACAACCTGTGCCCTTGAAATTCCAGGCTGGCCATAGCGTGTTACAAAATCAAGTAACATCTGCCGTGCACTAAACAATAACTGGCTATAGCGTGTTACAAAATCAAGTAACATCTGCCGTGCACTAAACAATAACTGGCTATAGCGTGTTACAAAATCAAGTAACATCTGCCGTGCACTAAACAATAACTGGTTATAGCGTGTTACAAAATCAAGTAACATCTGCCGTGCACTAAACAATAACTGGCTATAGCGTGTTACAAAATCAAGTAACATCTGCCGTGCACTAAACAATAACTGGCTATAGCGTGTTACAAAATCAAGTAACATCTGCCGTGCACTAAACAATAACTGGCTATAGCGTGTTACAAAATCAAGTAACATCTGCCGTGCACTAAACAATAACTGGCTTTAGAAAATAAATCTCCAAGCGTTTTCTCAATAATAAACCTAGGAGGTATATACAGGGTTCAGTTCGAACGAAGTCTCTTAAATATCCGTATTTTACATAGAGCTACAGGTATCAGATTTTCAATACCCAGACTCTAAAAAAGGCGGCGGTTAATAAGACTTCTGTCCTTAGACGTGGAAACCTCTCTAAAACCTTACACTTACTATAAAATGTGCTACAGAATGTTGAATGTTGTGAACCACAACTTCAAAATACTGCACATCGTAAAGACGCTTCATACACAGTACTAGTTTATAGATCGCGCATTCCACATATCTGTGAGACAATTGATGTTGATTTCCATCAAGTAAACGACACCGTTCAAAGTCCATCCAGTGCGAAGCGACCGACCTTTACACTACTAATAAGAATTGCTGATCAACGACAATCTATCGCATTGTGGCAGCGACAAGTATTGTCATACAGCACATTGTGTCTCAGGAAAATTCTGTTACATAACGCCTAAAGATCAATAGGCTGTTAAGATGTTCAGTGTATTGACTGCATGGTGTATGATATAAGGTTTATTCATGATCACTACTTTCCCGCGACTTTACCGGCGTGCTTTGTCGATAGACAGTCTCAATACGTTCACCTAAAACGATTCTGTGATTTCGATCTTACCGTAAAGAACAGACAGGAGATACTTACGCATTTATGCATTAGCAAGGATGATTAAGGGTGTTACAACTAAATCGATTGATGCATTTGACGTTTCAAGAGCCAATAGAGCGCACCACTGCGCTCGGTCGATCATGCGTCGATCGATTTCGGTGTTATTACATTCCAAATCACATGTTAGGAGACTGTCAATAGATCATTCTATTGGGAACATGTAGTTATAGATAGGCAAGTCAATAAAAAAACAGGTTGGGAAATGCAACGTAAGTATGACGTAAATAACAAGGTCACTAGAAAACAGTCCATTTAACATTTTATGTTTACATTTTTATTTAATTCCTAAGCATTTTCTGGTAATGCTGTCTGGCTGGCTGGCTGTCATTTTATGATGAATTAGGTATTCACTAAAGACAATAACTTCTTTATAAGACAAATCTTTGTGGGCATGAGCATAGACGGTTGTCTTAGTCTAGGTGTTTCTATGTATAATAAGTATGTATTTGCAAAAGAAAAGTATATATGTATTAGTATCAGTTTTTCTTCTTCCCATAGTACAAGCTCTGCTTAGTTTGGGACTAGATGGCGTTGTGTGTAAGTTGTAAGATATTTATTTATTTATAAGAACTATATTATTCATAGCATTTGGTATACCAGACATCTGTCATTTAACAAATCAATCTTTTTTTTTAACATGAAAACACGATCGCTAAGCATATTCGCCAAATGGTAAATCGGCAGTAATCGGAATAATTAATAGTTAATTTTGATCAATCCTTAAAATAGATTTTAAAGGTTAAACAAAAAAAACAACACGATAAGTTATTAAAGTGATATATTTTAAGCCATGATTTTTTTTCTTATATTCACACTTTCAAAGACAACGACGGTTTTAGACATTTTATTTAATAAATAATAGTTTAAAAAAACTAAAAAACACGCTTTTAAAGTACTTCTAACTAAAAAGTGAAAAATAATTCCTAATATAAGCTGAAAAAAGCGTGGGTTGCTCGATAGACGAAAAATATGGCACAGAGCGCCCCACGCTTTTTTCAGCTTATATTAGGAATTATTTTTCACTTTTTAGTTAGAAGTACTTTAAAAGCGTGTTTTTTAGTTTTTTTAAACTATTATTTATTTTCTACTTTTTAGTTTGGTTTATTTATAAGAGCGTTTTTTTTTTTTTTTTTTTTTATATATTTTTAATTTTTTTTATCGAATTATTGCATTGTCATCGATCTTTGACAGGTGTGCAAAATTTGAATGAAATCTGTCCGTTTAAAGTGGGTCAAAATCGAGTCCAAAGGAGTCGGTTACATACAAACAAACAAACAAACAAACATACAGGTGAAGCTAATATAAGCGTGTTAAAAACCAGCTGTTGCCCACGTTCGTCCATATTTCCATGCTATTTCCTACAAAACTAATAAGTAAATAATTTTGTAGGAATTATTTACTTATTGTTAATTTAAATCGTGTAGGGAAATTTCGTGAAAATTCCTTCAAAATTCACAAACTTCATATATAATCTTACAACCCCTAATTCACCTCCTAGGAGAGTAATATTTAAAAAAATCTATCTTACAGTTCATTTACGTCATGTACCTTTGTGGCGAATTAAATGCATTTTTCCCTTTAAAATTGACGAATCTCCTATGTTAACTTACACCCCCTAATTTACCCCCTTAGGGACAAAATACAAAGATAAATCATATATTAGTTTTTAAGTTAGACCTCTAGCTACACGGCTGTGAAAACAGCATTCAATTTCAAGACAAAATATCTAAAGTTTTAGGCTTTTACTGCTGTTGTAAAGACCCCTTGTATATTTTTCCTTAAATATCTTTAATTACAGGCATGGCCAATTTAAAATTTTAATATGTGTAAAAATGTATAGAATTATAATATATTATGTTAATGTTTGCGAAGATGTGTGTGCAAATGTGTGGATTGTTGTTCTTCCTTCACGCAATTAATACCCGGTACCTAGATTTTGATGCAATTTTGCACAGATTTAGTTTGTAGTCTGGAGATTAATATAGAGGCTACTTTAAATCGATATACCACGCGGGCGCAACCGCAGGCGTAAGCTAGTGATTAATAAGATCAAGAACTAGCACTATACCACAGTAACTCATCGCCCAAAAAAAACAAATAAAATAAAATAAAATAAAAAAAACAAATAAAAAAAAATAAAATAAAAAAAACTAATTAAAAAAAAAGAATATTCTTAACTCGAGCGTATTCTAAATATTATAATTATGTACTAATTTTTTTCAAAGAAAAAGGAACCGCCTTCAAAAATTCAAAAGTAAAAAATAAAATATTCGCTAAACTTTGCTTACCTTTATATTAATTTGTTTAAAACAATAAACCCAAATAATTATGTAATACCAATTAATTATATTTTTTTGAAGTCGGCGCCAAATTACAAAATCAAATACCAATTAAAACCGTATTTACCGAATTAATTGTTGAAAATATCACAAAATCAAATACCAATTAAAACCGTATTTACCGAAATAATTGTTGAAAAATCATAAAATCAAATAACAATTAAAACCGTATTTACCGAAATAATTGTTGAAAAAATCACAAAATCAAATACCAATTGAATTGGTATTTGATTTTGTAATTTGGCGCCGACTTCAAAAAAATATAATTAATTGGTATTACATAATTATTTGGGTTTATTGTTTTAAACAAATTAATATAAAGGTAAGCAAAGTTTAGCGAATATTTTATTTTTTACTTTTGAGTTTTTGAAGGCGGTTCCTTTTTCTTTGAAAAAAATTAGTACATAATTATAATATTTAGAATACGCTCGAGTTAAGAATATTCTTTTTTTTAATTAGTTTTTGATATTTTATTTTTTTTATTTGTTTTTTTTATTTTATTTTTTTTTATTTGTTTTTTTTATTTTATTTTTTTATTTCAAGCTTTTTAGTGTCTTAGTTTTTTAGATTTAACGATGGGGTTAGGAAGAAATACTAAGGCATCATTACGCATGAAACACAATAGAAACAATCAAAATAATCAAAAAATTCTTTCTGAGATCTTCATGATCATAAGTTATCACTACGATAATAACAAATGTGCTGAAACGTAAGCCCTGTCCAAACCTAAGCAGAGCTTTCGGTACTTTAAGGGTAGGTAAGTAGGCTGTCTCTGCTTACCCTTCAAAGCATACACAGGCATGATGTTATGTTATGTAGTGGTGAAAACAATACATAGATACACGATTGCACAAAACGTGGTTCATTAGCTATTCGTTTTTGAAGAGTTCCGTTGCCTGTCTCCAAAGATCTTCATCAGATTCTGATAAATTATATACTAAAACCTTCCTTGAAACACAAGGATTAAAATACCGAAAACTGCATTCAAATCGGATCAGTAGTTTCCGAGAAAATCGCGAACATAAAAAGGTGACATACATACATACATACATACATACATACATACGGATCGAATACAGAACCTCTTTTTTTTTTTGAAGTCGGTTAATAACTATGGTTACTATGACGATAAAAAGTGTACAGTGCAAAGGTTCCACTGGTACTTTTTTATAGAGAATTTCATTACCGTGTTTGCGTTGACAAACCAATACCAACACATTACGTTGGTTACGTCATTTCATACGTACATACGATCAAGGTGAAGTGAGCGATTCGTATGAATCAAAATATTGACGACAACGGGCGAAAACAACTATACCTAGCTAAAAAACTGTTATCCATGTGAAACTCAAAAAATCTTGAATCTTCTAAAGCATTAACAATATTTTGCTCTTTCAAATAAACGAAAATTGAACATGAATATTTTCCTTTAAGAGGAAACAGTTCCATGTTATTTAGGGATTGGTAAAATTTCAGATCTCTCAATACTTATATGTTTTTAAACTTTCGCGATTTGAGAACATTTTTCAATCAGCTCGTGACCAAGAATGATGCAAGTCATTCGAAACGTCGAGAATAGGTATTTATTTACCTTTATAATAATTACGCGATTCAGACCTGTTGTCTAATTTTTGAAAAACTCTCTATACTTTTTTTAAAAATATTGTGCAGTCGTAAATGTTTTATTGCGATAAAATAATAAAGAACCTACAAAACATTAAATCGAACAACACGTTTACATTAACCCTTTGTATGTTTTACTTAAAATCAATAAAACATTCCATGACAATACTTAAACATTACTACACTCATTTGGCGAATATGATTCTGCATTATTTATCTTCATTTTTTAGAAATGTATAAAGGTTTATCGGTAAATAAAATTAAGAAAAACCGTTTTCAGAATTTATTGGTAATATTATTTATTCATATTGGGATATTTATAAAAGTTACCCAAGTCTGAATTGCCTCGTGCGTCATAATGAACGACGAAGCCCTTTAATTGACGTAGAAGATTGTAATCATTATCCGTGCCTGATCGGATAATTCGCGTAAAATGTCAATGGCTGTCTCTGAGAAGGCCGCGTTCTTATCAATCAATGCACTGAGATGAGATCCGCCTCTCGCAGGTTTTTTAGATAAAGATGTAAAGACATATCTTAAATGGAGATTCTGTTACATAATCTAAGTACTACTGATGAGAAGAAGTACTGATTTCTTCGTTGAGCTCGTTCACAGGCTACATCAACTTGCCTGTTATTTCTTTAAAACTACAAGTATTTTATTTTATTTTCGATAAAACAAGTGGATATTTCAAATATTGTATTAGTATGCTTTTATGGCATGGCAATAGCTAAATGGATTAAATACATTATAGCATTTTCAAAATAAATTGTCCGTACAATCGTGGGTTTTATATCTATTTATACGTATAATTGTTCGTCCGATGAACTGATTTATCAACGCAGAACTTAAACCGCTAAGGCTAGAAACTGAAATTTTGCACAAAGGTTCCTTACATGACATAGGTGCGCACTAAGAAGGAGTTTTTGGAAATTCCATCACAAAAGAGGTAAAATAAGGGTTGAACGGTTGTATCGTCATTTTTTAAGATAAAAGCACGAAATTTCGTAAAGTTAAACTTAAATAAAAATAAATTAAATTCTGTATCGAGTATTCAATTCATAAATTTTATTTCCAAGAGGGTGCGTTTAAGGGTTTATGTTAAAAGTAAGTTTACGTTAAAAATCAATAGATGAAGTTATGCAAATTTTAAAACTTGCGGGCACCAAGCAGAATATCATGCTGATAAAACCGCGTGGGTCAACTAGTTGGTTCAATAAACGGGTTTGACGCCTAATGATTTAGATTTTTTAGATCCATCAACTTATTTACAAAGATTTAGTGGCTATGGTATCTCAAATCGGCAACTATGGCCCGTTATATTCCTGGACACATAATGAAAAGTTACCAAAGCGACATTTTTGGACACTTACCTCATCAAGTAAAAACAGAATGGATGCGATTGCGCGAACATGCCGGTTGAACCTCAGCTCCAAATACTGCAAAAGAACATTAATTTTAGACGCATGTTTCATTACAAAATATTACTACTGCATTTTGGTTTGCAGATGAGATTAATAACTGAAAAGACGAGGCCAGGAGGCATCGATACTCATGCTTTAGTTGGGGTTTATGGCTTATTAGTCCCTTGCCAGCAGGTGACTATAGAGTCGACGTAGGTTAGGTTGTTCCCCTGTAATCACTCTATGGTTCTTTATCGTCACAAAATATCGACATAAAATTTAGTCTTTATAGTAAGACAGATATATTACTGACTCGGAAATTTCGAGAACTTACGTTGACTGCGTCGATTCTACCTTAGGACGTTCACTTCCATACGACGTACTTACATGGAAGCTGTTTTCAATACATAAAATATCTGACATAATGTGTATGGAACTTATAATCAAAACAAACGTAACTTTCTCTGGCAGGTTGAGATTGAGACAATAGCATTACTTGAACGTCGTGTAACATAGATAAAATATACTGTGTGTAAATGACAAAGCCGCTTAAATACTAGTGATTCAGTAACGATAATGTACGATGTCATTTAAATCTGTATATTGTTAGCCACGACTAACTGTATTGTAATCAATAGTCTCTAATTTTATAATATTTCAATGACAGTAACTTCGTTCTTCTTCTTAAGTAGTCATATATTTGACCCGTTTTGGGATTGAAACATTAGGACCGCGGTGTCTTTATTCGAAGACATTGTAAAACGCCTAATCGACGCTTCTCGCGATCAGAAGACTGGTTTTTACTTCGTCCAGCGACTAAGCAATACCATTCAACGTGGCAATGCTGCCAGCCTTCTGGCCACGGTATCTGCTGTTTACAGCGATGCGGAAATTTTATGACGCATAATTTAATTACTTTATTTATTTATTCATTACATTGTATATTGTTATTATTAGCTAAGTCATTAGTTATTTTTTTATACCTACACTAGTTTTAATAAAATATTATGCCTAGATTTAGAAACATCATTAAAAAAGCTTTCTCCATTGTTCATCTAATCCGTTTTCATAAAATGTAAATACAATCACTCAATGTTACTCAAAGCAAATCAATCGTTGACGACCGGATGGCGGAGTGGGTTCGATTCCCACTTAAGACAAATCTTTGTGTGCATGAACATGGGGGTTTGTCTTAGTCTGGGTGTTTCTATGTATAATAAGTATGTATTTACAAAAGAAAAGTATATATTTATATATTAGTATCAGTTATTCTAGTACCCATAGTACAAGCTCTGCTTAGTTTGGGACTAGATGGCGTTGTGTGTGAGTTGTGAAATATTTATTTATTATTTATTTATCGTCAAAATCGATCTAAAACTATTTGTCATCTCAATAAAAAAAACTTATTAATTCGCAAACTTTATGAACACAACTATAGTGCACACTTTTTGCGTCTGAGTGTAAAGTCCACAGCACATCGTATGTCATATCATTGGATAGTTGTATGTTATATGCCAGTGATAGATTACTTCACGTTACGATAAGATATATGAACAAGAAGATGATTGTAATGATCATACTTTATTGACTGAACATTAGCATTTCAAATGAGGCAGTGATTAATTATTGTGGCTTTGTGGGAATTCAATTCAATCATTGCGATATAATGTACTTTTATGGCTCGAGATTTCAATGGCAAGTCCATCTATCAGTATCGGCACAGTATAAATATGTACAAACAGTACGGAAACTGCCTACAAACGTGCGAAACGGCACGCACACATAAACATGCACACCGACGAGACCCCTAAGCGGCACTCGCTACTGAGAGCACCGCGACAATCGCTTAGGGGTCTCGTCGGTGTGCATGTTTATGTGCGCGTGCCGTTTCGCACGTTTGTAGGCAGTTTCCGTACTGTTTGTATATATTTATACTGTGGTATCGGTGTCTTTTGCCTAATTACATCGAGGTCGGCTTTTAGTCTAACAGATTTAGCTGAATATCAGTATTTTTCGTCGTAAGACTGTCACTAGACTTCTAGGCGATACGCTAGTCTTAAAAGTGAAGTCCAAGTAACAAAATTAATATTTATTAAAAATACTTTTTGAATGGCGTTTGTTTCGTCCTGCATAGTCCAATAATCTTACTTAAGCCTAAGCCCGGCTACACGCTTCTTCTTATTTGCACAAACGGTTTGTGCAAACAGCTCGTTTCACCGGCTACACGGTAATCATACAATCATTTGGTCAAACCTGCCAATTATATTGTAATTTTAATATAATATCCGATTTGGCTGAGTTTTGATCCAAATATATTATATCCGTTATTCGGCAAAACCCATAGGTATTCAACCCATCTCAAGATGATATAAATATATCTTGAAATCAGTTCTTTTTTATTAAATAAAAAAAATCATTGCAAATGTTCGTGATATCGATCATCGTTGATTTAAGATTTTATCAGTACCGGCATCAAATGTAAGGATATGTTCACACGTGTAAAAATATATGCGATACAAAACATGAACAAGGACATTGAATTATTTTACATACCCTGTTGCCTACAATTGTAGATTGTTCGCATGTTTAATATTATTCGGTCACAATCTAAAAAAGTACACAACTTAAACGGAAAACATGATGACATGCCTGTGGCATCCCATTTTGCCAAAACTCTTATATCTTTAGTCAAAGTTGAAAGAAGACCTTCAGAAGACCAATCCTTACATGAATGTAGTACTTGCCTCATAAGAAGAAGATAACATCAAAGTACAGAAGACTGGAAGATACACGACGCACACCACGACACAGCTGGCCGCCACCGCAACGATGACCAGCCAATATTGAGTGCCGTAGTTGTATATTTCTGCTGGAGTGCCCAGGATCGTCACTCCTGACACGTAGCTGCAAAGAAGAATGAACTTAAGACAGATGTCAATAGACCGCTTAATTACCTTAATTATAATTCTAAAAATAGTCCATAATAAATAATAGTTAAAAAAATAAAAAACACGCTTTTAAAGTACTTCTAACTAAAAAGTAAAAGATCATTCCTAATATAAGCTGAAAACAGCGTGGGTAGCTCGATAGACGAAAAATATGGCACAGAGCGCCCCACGCTTTTTCAGCTATACTATTATTTATTTTCTACTTTTTAGTTTGGTTTATTTATAAGAGTTTTTTTTAATTTTTTTTAATTTTTTTTTTTTATTATTTTTTTTATTTTTTTTTTATCGAATTATCGTATTGTCATCTATCTTTAACAGGTGTGCAATATTTTAATGAAATCTGTCCGTTTAAAGTGGGTCAAAATTGAGTCCAAAGGAGTCGGTTACATACATACATACCTACATACATACATACAGGTGAAGCTAATATAAGCGTGTTAAAAATGGACTAAAGCAGGATTTAGACCCACCTTAGTATTCCGTCATATCGGTCTACCGCTGAGCTATACAAGCCATGCTCCAAATCCCCGAATGTTTTGACTGTATAGTTATGTCATCCGTAACGTAACTAATTTCGTAACCAGAATGACATAGCTAGAATGTCAGTGACCTAGGTGGCTATGAATTCTTTGATGAAATAATGAGAATATAGATGATACTATGATAGATAACGATGATAAGATATTTAAAAATAACGTCTATAGATTTGCATAAAATACATACTTTATACTCATACATAAACAATTTTATACTTAAAAAAATATTAATGCGGTTCACCGTATAATCAAATCAAATCAAATCATTTATTTCCATGGGCCCCAAGGGGCGCTTGAACATGTCAAAACAAACATCAAAATACAAAAAAAATATAAAATTAAAATAAAACTTAGCTAACTAAATTATAATACTTATTGTAATAAAATGATTTGACACCGGATCTTAGATTGACTTTAATTCAACTTAGAGATTAAAATCAATCCAAGTACCAGCTCCGATGGGTATTGCATCATGAGAAGAGCTGGTGAGAAACTTATGTGCACCATCTTTTCAAATAATTCATACAATATTTGTTTGTTTTTTGACAATAATTCTACGTGTAAGTTATAGCAACCAGAACAACATTATGGCTAAAGATGGTTATGGAGAGAATATAAACTTAAATATAGCAATGGAATTAAATTAATACTTATAAAATAAAGGGGTAAAAGCAATGTGTGTACTGTATACATAAGGGTTCCTGAACAGACAAAGAAAATAATTATATATATATTTTTGTTATTAGCATATACAGGATGTATTTTTGAAACGGGGCAGTAAGGGCAAGTACCTTAACCGTTGCAGTTACAGCAAAACGTTCTTAAAAGACCTTCCCTAACTTTTTGGGACATTTTGAACTGCATTCACAGATTTTGTAAAAAACTTACAGTTAGCAAATAAAATGCAAAAAGTTCAAATTTTTTTTTTATGCCAATCGATTCTATTTCATGTGGGGATCAAAAAACTCTATGGGACCATTTTAGCTTTCAGTACTAGAAAAGACAGAAATCGCCAAAAACGTTTCCCATACATTTCGTACGGAAATATGATAAATCAACTCGAAACTACGAATAAAAAAAAACATTTAAACATTTAAGAAATTGGTTTATGAAATAAATTGCTCAAAATGATTTCCATTTTCACGAATACGTAAGTCTATCCTTTTTTGCACTGAACGAATGGCGGCTAATAATGTTCTGGGATGAATATTACGTAAAATGGTCATTAATGCATCCTTGAGCTCTTGAACACTGGCGTACGTCGTCTTATACACCTCGTTTTTCACGAAGCCCCATAAAAAAAAATCAAGTGGTGTTAGATCGGGGCTACGAGGTGGCCACTGTGTTGGACCATGTGTACCTATCCACTGTGTACCGAATAGGCGGCTCAAATTGGAACGTGAAAGGTGACTGTTATGTGGCGGAGCACCATCTTGTTGAAAATGAACTTTTCGCAATTCCGACAGGGGCCATTCGTCCATCTCGTTTTCAAGATGGTGTAAAATGACTTCATTATACATGGCAGAATTCAGTTTCCCTTCATAAAATTCCACCATTATGACTCGATTGGACATTATACCACACCAACAGTTGAATGAGAAGCGAACCTGATTATGACTTGCCGTAACTCTTAGTGGATTTTCTTTGGACCAATAGTGGTGATTTTTTCTGTTGTACATACCGTTATTGGAAAAATTCGTTTCGTCTGACCACAGTATGTAATGTAAAAATTCATGATCTCTGCTTATTTTTCCTCTTAGCCATCTGCAAAAAGTAAGCCTTCGAACATCATCACCCGGATGTAACACTTGAACTATGCGCCCATATCGATAGCACTTGTAGCCGTATTTCTTCCATATCTTCATACACCTACTTCAAGGGCGACTTGCCTGGACGATACCTCTGGATATGCTTCGACATAAGTCAGAACCGCAATCTCCGTGTCCATGTCCACACGAGGCTGCCGCTTTCTTTTGAAAGAACCCTGCAATTCCAGGTTTTTCAAAAGATTTGTAATAACCTTTCTTGTTGGCACATGCCGCAACGGATACTTATTGCGGTACCACACTAATGCAGCTCCCGCATTTCGATTATTGACAAAATACGCTTCTAATAAGTCAATTTTTTCACGATTAGAAGACATTTTAGCGAAAATCCTTAATTAATAACTCAAACGAAGTTTCTCAGCTGAAACTAAGTATAACACACAGATTTTCGAATCAAATTCGAAATTTGAGGGTAAAAATTCTTTTTATTTACTTTACAGTCAATTCTACCCACTTCCAGGCCATAACAAAAAGTTAGACCATCGTAGAAATTCGATTCTGTTGCCGAAATGTATGGGAAACGTTTTTGGCGATTTCTGTCTTTTCTAGTACTGAAAGCTAAAATGGTCCCATAGAGTTTTTTGATCCCCACATGAAATAGAATCGATTGGCATAAAAAAAAAATTGAACTTTTTGTATTTTTTTTGCTAACTGTAAGTTTTTTACAAAATCTGTGAATGCAGTTCAAAATGTCCCAAAAAGTTAGGGAAGGTCTTTTAAGAACGTTTTGCTGTAACTGCAACGGTTAAGGTACTTGCCCTTACTGCCCCGTTTCAAAAATACACCCTGTATATGCTAATAACAAAACCATATTTTATACTCCAAAATTTAAAATACATCTACTTACCAAGTTTCCACAGTATAGCTCTTATAGTTACGGAAAAAAGTGGCTTTGACATACAGACGGACAGACATTTTTTTAAATGTTTATTGGGTAAACAAACAACATCACAATGAACAAATGGCTTACATAGTATGATTCTATACATATGAATAATTGTGACATCCACACCGTTTACCACGGTTGAGTAATAATAAAAACTAAGTACAGGTTGAGAGTAGCTGTAAACACAAAGTTTGGAATTCTAAGCAAAATTAAAATGATACATTTCTATATTATTTTTTTTTCTTGTTGTAAGATTATACAGTCAACAGATGTTGTAGTTCCTCAATTATAAGATTCTAAAAGATGCCTACACTATTCGCATGCACATCAATATGCGTAAAGTTATTGTTATAAGAATCCAGTACACGGCTAATAGGTGCGCGCTTACCAGCGTTAGTGCGCGCGGCTCTTGTGGCAAAAAGTGGAGTTTTGCGACATGCCCTATTGTACGATCTAGTAGGCACATTGTAGTTAATACTATTAATAATATCACTACAATCGTAACTGTTATGGCAAATATCATACAGAAACATGGCTTGCATTTGAATTCTCCTGGATTTTAAATCTAACAATTTATATTGCTGTAATAATTCTGTATAGGGCTGATATCTATGACAAAATTTGTAGTTCATACAACGCAGAATTTTTTTTTGCACTCTTTCAAGACATTGAGAGTATTTCATGTACAGTGGATCCCAAATACATGTGGCATATTCTAACTGTGAGCGTATTAAGGTCTTATAGAGGTGGAGATAGGTACATGGACGCTTGAAATCATTACCTACCCGCAAAACAAAACCATACATTATGTAAGCTTTACTGCAAATATTATCAATATGTGCATCAAGTGTCAATTTACTATCTAAAGACATGACGAATCCTTAAGGGTTCCGTTTTTTGCCTTTCGGCTACGGAACCCTAAAATGTTTAAAAGCTTTGCCTGTTATGGATCCATATCATGGGCAGGAAGACACTATCTCTAATACTTGACACATGTACAGGTAGACAGGTATAGACATATTAGACATGAATCATGAGATGACCAGGAAAAACGATGACTACACTGGGCTTGTCGCCAGCAACTTGCAATATTTCGCATAACAAGTTCATGGCAAAAGAAAAGAGAAGAAAGGGAGGCCTTTGCACTGTAGAATACGTAACACGTTAAAAATTATATTTATGACGGTGAAAACAATTAGGTATTGCAAATAGCATGGCATCAGTAACTGCTAGTATTGAAAATATATACAAAATTATGGTTATACCTACATGAAACAAGCATCCCGATTGCCATTTCTATTCGATCATCATTTAATTTTGATTTATGTTGTAGCTTTTGGCCGCAACTTTGTCCGCGTGGAATGTAGGCGCTGCTTCCGCGCTATAACCTGCGTAAAACCTTACTATTCTGCTTTTATGGAGTTAAGCGTATGTTAAATATAAAAAAACATTGATTGATAGTTATACTATCAAACATAAAAATAGTTATTAAAATCCAATCACTAGTTCACAAGATTAGCGCTAACAAACATACAAACTAACTTTCTTCCGCGGTGTCATCTGCGTGGTAAATCAATAAAAATAACTTATGTAGTAAGTTACCTGCATTAACAATTTTATCAAAATCGGTCTAGCCGTTTAGGAGATTAGCCAATACAAACAGACAGATAAAAAAATAAATAACTGTTTTTATGGCATAGGTATCGTATGAAGACCTATATCAACTGAAAAAAATATTGTTATTTTGACATTAAAGACAGACATTTCAATGTTATTTATTTTTATTGATCTGAGTGCGAAATAAAAACACTTTTCTTTTCCTATTTCTCTTCTTAAAGGAGAAACAATAAAATGGCGTCACTGATTTCATTATTTATACAACAAAGACTTTCAATAAATAGGGCAGTTATTGAAATGTTACGTAACTATAGTTTATTTTAACTGGCGAAGAAACAGTTAATCATAACATCGATTGTATGCATAATTTTATGACTAAACTAGTAGTGCTATAACAAAATAGTTAAATTTTTCATAGTCTTCTCGCTCTCCTCGCGGGATTGCCTGCATACATCTGCTGGATAAATTCTGTTAAAGAAATAAGCGCCTTTGTACTTCTTTATTAAATATTTAACTTACACGTTGCATAATTAAGAAAAATCTAACGGAAATTAACGCGATCATGCACTATATACCTTTTAGGCTTGACGTTTCGGCAGACAGATTAATCTGGCCGTGGTCGCCAGCAGACTCAGAGTCTGCTTACGACCACGGCCAGTGTAATCTGTAGGTGAGCCTAAAAAGTAAATAACGATCGTGTTAATTCCCGTCAGATTTTACTTTGTACTTCTTGTTTTCTATCTTGTGATTTACGTTTTTTAACCATACCTATACTGTTAAAATCAGAGACTAATGACATAGTAAAAATGATGAGTAGTTTGATTTAATTTATGTTAAGAATGTGTCCATTAACACCTATCTTATTATCTCTATTATAGAAAATGACAATTTTTCTTGTGTTCTTTTAAAGTAGCACTAGGTGTAGTGCTGATTTGGAGCACCAAATGGTGATTAGGAGCATTTTTGGATAGAACAATTATTATGTTAGACCGTTGCTAGTAGAAAATATTAGTTAAAAAAAATACTATAAGGTCTGAAATGATAACATGTTGACCACAGACCCATTTTAGACCGATATCCATCATCTAGTAACTAAACCCAGTACGAATAACTTTTAGCGCCGGATCGGAATGGACTATTATATTAAGACTATTATATTAAGAAGATTATGTAATAATAATATGTTAAAAATTTACGAACCAGCGCTAAAATACACGATACTGGATTGTAAATCAGCCTTGAAAACGTACTATGGATGAGTTGCTTCGTGCCATTTTGTTGAATAACATGTGTAGTAAAAACAATTACTTCTTCAAAGTACAAGCACATAAATCATGTTTTGCTAAACATTAAGACGTACTCAATAAACAAAATGCCTGAGTACGATATCACTTTTGGCACGGCTATGAATAAAACGAAAGTACGTTGCTCTTGAGTGAAAATTGGCTTGAATGGCGAATGCGTCACGTGACCTACAGTCGGCCATTAAAATTAAATTGTCGATTATGTAAAAGTCATGTTGATGGATGGGTTTTCTTTAAAAAAAAAAACAAAAAAAATATATTTTTATACGCTTACTTAAGTTTAAGAAGATTATGAAAAATGTTAAGATCGGCTGAGCTAATATAATCCGTAAGCAGATTCTCTACGATATAAAATAATTTTTAACAAAAAAAAAACCGACTTCAAAACAAACTAAAAAGCAAAAAATAAATTTACTTCGCACAAAATAATACGTTTTTTCATTTAGTTAAATAGAAAGTATTAAATAATTATTTTACAATTCAGAAGTCGGTGCCAAGTAAAAGCTTTAACAACCTTTCTACAATATCAAATTACCACAGAAATATAACTAATATTCAGTCAGACAATAGTTGTTAAAAAGATTGATATTATCTATACAGAGGTATTATTTGCTTGGCACCGACTCCAGAATTATAAAATAATTATTTAATACTTTCTATTTAACTAAATGAAAAAACGTATTATTTTGTGCGAAGTAAATTTATTTTTTGCTTTTAGTTTGTTTTGAAGTCGGTTTTTTTTTTTGTTAAAAATTATTTTATTTTACGATTTTAAGTGATGGGTAGACCCGACCGAGCAAGAATGTTTCTCGAATGAGGAGACGACGGTTACTTGAGACGGAAAACTTATTTAAGGTGCCTATATTAAAAGAATTATCCCCGTACTACTAACCGTTGAGGAGTTGTACCTTCCAGCATCAGTTCAGCAACTTAAAATGCTGACTGCTAGATGCAAATAACCAAGTAGTTTTAGGTAATATACGAAAAACAATATAGAAGCCTTTGAAATTTGAGGGTTACCCATGATTTCTCTAGGATCCCATCATCAGAACGTAAATTGAAAAAAATGGGACCACATGACAAGTATATCCTTTCAAACAAAAAAATAATTTCTCAGATCGGTCCAGGCGTCTTCGAGTAATCGGCGAACAAACATAAAAAAAAAAATACAACCGAATTGAGAACCTCCTCCTTTTTTTGAAGTCGGTTAAAAAGATGAGTGATTTGACTGTAACAAAAACAATCGCTGTGTGATTCGCAAAGATTTGTTCTGACTTTGGGTGTGCTTTGTGTGTGTGAAATGTATGTCTTTAAACACCCCCGCGACACAGGAGTTATTACTAGTGCGAGCGTCGTTTTTATATACAAAAAAATAAAATAAAAATTGCAGACGTCTATCAGACATTTAGAAGGTAACGAAAAGTCACCGTAGACGACATCGTGGTGCTAGTGACGCTCATGTTTCACACCTGCAGACAAATAGACATGTGCCAAACAAGAAAAAAAAAACATGAATTAACACATTAAAATTACGTCAGCTGACGGCCGGTAGCTGAATGAAATACCCACGGATAAATTTAAATAGATCTACGCGAATGACTAAGGCGTTTGAACGAAATGGAGTTAAACAAATTATGACGGAAATAAGTGCATTTTGTCTTTTTTTTTGTACACAGACTGATTTCTGCATCAAATTAAAACATTGTAGTTCCGAGTCACGAATCACCTAATTTATAGTTACAGCGCGTAGATCAATAAATAAATATATCACACAACTTTCACACAACATCATCTAGTCTCAAACTAAGCAGAGCTTGTACTATGGATACTAGAATAAGTGATACTAATACATGCTATACATTTTATTTGGTAAATACATACTTATTATACATAGAAACACCCAGACCTAGACAAACCTCCATGTTCATGCACACAAAGATTTGTCTTGAGCTGGAATCGAACCCGCGACCTCTGCGTGGCAGGCAGAACACGACTCTGGTTTCCGGTTTCCGGTCGTCAATTTTTGGCACATTCCAGACACTACGCCACAAAAAATCACCAAAAAATAATTGCAGTTTATTTTATTTAGGTTTCGTCTTTTATTTTAAGTATAGAATAAAAAATACATTTACTTACAACCTCAAGCGGCGAAAATATATTAATCTCGCCGGTGATTATATATTTGAGCCGTTTAGGGTACAAACTATAGGGCCATGCGGTCCCAGCACCCGGCTGCTTTTTAAAGATATCTCAAAAAGATTAATCGATGCGACTCGTGACCAGAAGGCTGGTTTCTATTTGGCTCAAAGAATAAGCATTGCCATACAACGTGGCAATGCTGCCTTCTGGGCGCGATATCTGGGGTTGCCAACCGTACTCTAAAATAGAGTATTGTACTCTATATCATGTAAGCGTACTCTATAATCTATAGCACTAATAGAGTACGCTAAAATACTCTTTTTTACACATTCTTACTTGTCATAATCAAAACCAAAAAATCAATTATTTACTGTTAATTTATGTTGGTGCCCCCAAAAAAATTTCCTCCAACCACATGCGGAATGATGAAAAATTGTTATGTGCTGCAAAAAGTACAAAAAAATACCTTTTTAAAAATGTAACATAAATGATACTCTTTTTTACCTCCTTTGAAATCAGATATACTCTTTTTCTTCTAAAAAAAAGTTGGCAACCCTAGCGATATCGCCCTTTCACATCGATGCGGAGGAATTTTTCGATGCTGTATAAAAATTCGTAAATATCTTTTTATAATTTTTATGTATATAAATATTCTCTTAATTCAACATATTTAGTTGTAAACTACATGAATGTTTTAATTATAGCACAGGAAGCTAAAATATAATTAAGGTCGCAATTAGGACTGGGTAAATATCCATCACATTTAGGTAAATCACGATTAATTCGTAGGAAATGAATGTAATCACATGGCCTTGGCAGCACACACATTACTTTATATAACAATCGTCACATGAAGGCTTGCATACAATGAAAACCAGACTATTTGAAGCCCGATTTATAAATGTAATTGGTCGTCCAATACTCCAATTTGATAGTAATTGTATCTTCCCACAATGCGTTTGCATATTAACTTTATTTTATAACAAATCTTACATATCTCTATTTTCGTCAATTTTAAAAGGGTTATTAAATTAAGAAATGCAAGGAATATTCGGATAACACTCTGTATTATTAAGAATACCGGTTACTCGCGTTACTTTAGCCGGGATATGCCGACTAGTTTCGAATCTAGTACGTTGATTCATCAACTGGGCTATTAATCGCGTGTCGTCGCCTCCGCGCGATGTCTCGCACTGTGTGTGCAATAATAATGTCTTCACCTCACGTCGGTTTTAATAATATTAAAACTCTGTATGTCAAATTTTAAACCACTTTTTTGACTATTAGGTTTTCGGCTGAATAAACATTTGTAATGACATGCATGTATCAGACAGCATGTCCCAACAGTTTAATTCCAAAAGTAATTTCATCATCAAGTTTTTTAACAAAATTTCAGTACATGTTTTCCGTAGAGACTTTCACAAAACACATCCAAAAGAACCTTCAATGTGTCACTGAATATTCGACTGCCGTATATTCGTTGCTTCGGCAAAGATTCTAGCCGAAAATATTATTAAAACCGACGTGAGGTGAAGGCACTGCTAGACGTCGCGCGGAGGTGACGACACGCGAATAACAGCCCAGTTGATGAATCTACGTACTAGATTCGAAACTAGTCGGCATATCCCGGCTAAAGTAACGTGAGTAACTCGTATTATATTCGTCTTCGTGTATTAATATTGATTTAGATTGTGACAAAAAGGGTACTTAACTATACATTGTATTTCTGAAATATTTGTATTCAACATACACAAAACCCGAATGACCTGATCTTCAACTTCTTAAGAGTTGTTTTATATTTTTTGCTTGTCATGCTGTTTAAATGCATTGCATGCAGTGGAAAACTACAGATTATATGAATGCGGTTGAAACCAAACGACCTTTAATTTATTTTTAATCTTGTGACTGGCGATTTTTCTGTATGTATGGCTATACTATAGCATACTATTTTCGGAAGCAAGATCGACTTTAGATTTTTGTTGCTGGGTGCTGTCTGTTAGCTGCTTTAGTAGTATTTGTACCTATTAGCTAGGTCTAGGACTTGGCTGTGCATTATTTTCATCGACATCTGATTTCTTACTGAGTTCAAAATAGAAAATTGACTACATACGAATCCCGAATTTCCGCCAGTTCCCAAAACAAAGCGCTGTAGAAGAAAAGAGGTGCGCCGTGTGGCGTTGTTTGTCTATAACCCTAGATGTGCCCATACTTTTTAGCACCACAGTGCGCTACGACAACAAGCACTATTGTAGCTAGTTGTGCCGCGACCAAATATCAAAACAAAAGTGCGCCGCGAACGAAAACAGTTTGGGATCCACTGCTCTAATCTACGTAATACCTAGTAGTAAGTAGTTAAAACCGTTAAAACAGCTAAAAGAAGATTGTTATACAAATATCAATAATTTTATTGACCTACTGCTTCAATAACCTGAATTAATTTCTCGTCAATATTGTATTACATCGTTTGTCACGTAAATATTTCATCCATGTATTTTTAACTTAACTAATTATAGAGTACGTTATTTTCGTAAATATTTAATCTAGGTCAAGCATTTCGACATTCTTCTAAAATAAAGTCAGTAGTTTTAAATTCATTGAATAATTTATAGCAAACAGATTTTTTAGGGTTCCGTAGCCGAATGGCAAAAAACGGAACCCTTATGGATTCGTCATGTCTGTCCGTCCGTATGTCATAGCCACTTTTTTCCGTAACTATAAGAGCTATACTGTGGAAACTTGGTAAGTAGATGTATTCGGTGGTTCACCGAATGCATTAAGATTTTTATACAAAAATAGAAAAAACAATAAAATTTTGGGGCTCCCCATACTTAGAACTGAAAAACAATTTTTTATTTTCATCAAACCCATACGTGTGGGCTATCTATGGATAGTCCTTCAAAAATGATATTGAGGTTTCTAATATATTTTTTTTCTAAACTAAATAGTTTGCGCGAGAGGAAATGATAAATGTAAAAATAATATATGATTTACCGAAAATCTCATAATTAGTTTTTTTTAATACGTTATGTAAATCGTAAACCGCATTTTACCTTTCATTCAATCAACTTCAACCTATTAAAGAAAACATTTATTTAAATGTATAGTGGTACGGAACCCTACGTGCGCGAGTCCGACTCGCACTTGGCCGGTTTTTTTTTTTATTGAAACGTCATAAAGATGACCGGGAAATATATTAGGATAAATTATAATAAATATATATTTCAAATATACTAGGATAGATTAAGGTAACATTACTATTCTTTATTCAGTTGTAAAGTCCAGAAATGTACAGCTGTTTTTTTTTGTACTGAGGGCCGCAGAATCATGTACTGAATCCCCGGTAAGCAGCTTTGTCACACTGTCATTTACACCCTGTATAGATATAAATGAAAACTCACCTAGCAACAAGCGACATAGCAACTGGGAAGGTGGACATATGCTTGCCGCCCAGCAGGTAATCCTTGACGTCCACCACCCTTTTGTGCTTGGAGCTGGTTGCACTGTACCACAGGCCTCCAGAGCATGACGCTAGACATAGCACCCCAAAGACCACGTAGTCTCCTACCCCAAACCCCCCTTCTTTCATGGTAAACCCTGTCATTTTGGAATCTGTAACAAACAAAAACTTTCAATATAATCATTCAACTTTGTAGGTAATGAATTTTAGTCTACCAAAATCTAAATTTCAAATGTGAATTTTGGGGCACGATTTTTTGCTTCTTTTTAGTGTTGTCAGTGTATCCAATTTGTGCAAAAAAAAATTGGCTTTGCCCAATAAATTTTAAGTAGTTATGAAGTATTAATATTTTAGTTCTACCATTTATCAATACATAATATAATTATACAATGTTTGGTGAATACTGATGGGTTGAAATTACTGGTTGCATTTAGATTTAGGTAGTTAAGATTACACTACAACAAGCGAGGAGCAAAGCAGTAAGGTTTGAGCAGGTAAGGAGATACTAGTTTTTGAGAATGCATAGCTCAAAACGGACTAATTTTATTTGAATCTTGTTGCCATAATAACTTTTGTTCAGCTTAAAAATACCTTTCCATAATGACCTATCACAAGTAGCTATTGGAGGCAAGACCAAAAATGTCTTTGTCAGGATTCAGGATCTTAATGGGAATTGGTGTGAAGATAGTTAGCTACTATTTATCGATGTACTACACAGGCGTAGCCTCGAACAGAAGCTAGTGAGAAATAAAGAGTTACACCAAAAGCTCCACAGCATCACTCTGCTGGGCAACCATATAGTTTGACTGTGATTTTTTGGCAGATGGATGGTCAAGTGTGTCAAGAGATGGATGAATTATTGATGTTTTTATGTTCCTTTAATTTATATTGTATGCTCTGTATCCTTTATTTAATTATGTTAATCTGTCTTTAAATATTGTAATTAAAATAATAATATATAAATATTCCACAACGCACACACAACGCCATCTAGTCCCAAACTAAGCAGAGCTTGTACTATGGGTACTAGATTAACTGATACTAATACATATATACTTTTCTTTTGTAAATACATACTTATTATACATAGAAACACCCAGACTAAGACAAACCCCCATGTTCATGCACACAAAGATTTGTCTTAAGTGGGAATCGGACCCACGACCTCTGCGTTGCAGGCACTAGGCAGGTACACTACCCACTCCGCCATCTGGTCGTAATATTTTTTTTAACATTATTTATAACAATTGGTGTAACAACCGTTGTAATTAAAGTAAAAGAAATAAATAAATAAACTAATCAACCAATTATAGATGTAAGCAAAACTAAACTAATATTGCGGAGATCACATCATATGACTAGAAGTTTTCTAACAAATAGGATAATATGCTGTCAAGCAAGCAATATGCAGTACATAACACATTCCGAGAAATATGTAATACTAATAAAACCAGTATTAAACTGCATTTTATTACTGAATGAGTAAACCAATAAACAATAAAAGTATATTCCATAAATGAATAATACTTTATAACTTTCGAATACTTTTTTATGTGTTGTATTTGAATAAATTTATGAACATCATATACCTAGTTTTTTAACTGTTTTTTTTTTGCAAATTATATATAATATATTGATGATAATTTTATTGATATAACTAGGCAAATTAGTCAAGGGGGTGTGATTGTTATCTAGTATTTTTACAAGCTCAGGCTAAACCTGAATTAGTATGAAATACCATCAATAAAATCAGAATTCAAAGCTTAAACTATGGACATGCAGAGCTGGGTTTTTCAATCAGGGCCGTCTTTATCAGGGGGTGCAAGGGGTGCGGTGCACCCGGGCGCCGAGCGACCGGGGGCGCCTTTCAAACGCTAAATTTTTGGATACTTCATTAAACTTAACGCCATTGCAGTTTTATATACTAGTTACTTACGACAAATAGGTATGCGCAAGCAAAAAAAAAATAGTCATCAACAATAAAATTTTCCTTTTATTACGCTTTCGGCGCTTGTCGTACCGAATTTCTACACTAAAAGTAAAAAAAAACGAGGGCGCAGGCTGAGTCCCGCACCCCGGCGCAGAATAGACTTAAGACGGCCCTGTTTTCAATCAAAAACAGCCAAGCAGTGCTCCGTTAGATATGCAACTTTATATAATAATTTTATATTAATAATAAGAACAGATTTGTTGCTCATATTGAATAATTTCTATTCACCTTATTGTGAACAATTTTTTTTCAAAAGGAAAAGGAACATGATTTTAACCTTGCATTCATATTCTGGTGAATAGAACACATTCAATATGGCCAAAAAATCTATTCTTATTTGATTGACATAATAATGGTCTTTCAATACATTAAGATTGATCTTTGAAAGATCTTTACTTTGTGAAACTAGTATTCTGATTTGATAATTGGTATTTCTTCGCTGCTCTGGGGGATATGCAGCTAATTGCTTACTACCTACTGTGTGGCAAACACATGCAAAAGGAATAAAATAGACTTTCACAAATTAAATAGTCTCTATACTTTTATGTTTCATGCAGGTTTGTTTTTTATTCAAAACATTAATACCTCAATGGTTTTTTAATTTTTTAATATTATGGTAACTTAAAATCATTTCAGAAGCTGAGTTTATATATAATCATCTGATGAAAGATGAAAATATATTAATTCAAAAATAACAACTGGTTTTCCGATGACATTTTTTTTAATCATTATGGGCATTTGTAACATTTTTTTAAATAGTGAGATGTTACAAACTTTTGATTTAATAGTGATAATAAGGTGCACAAGTAAACAATGTTGTTTGAAGGGTATTTTGCCCTTTGGCGGAGCAATTATGAGTAGGAAACTTACCTATATTTTGTTATGAGGAATCTATAAAATAATCTCCGTCAGTGCGGAAGTAAACAAAGTTGAATTGTTCGCATAAATGGGATCTTGCCAACCACACACGGACACAAACAAAATATAATGGCAATAGCGACGTCACCAAAGCTGCACAACCGCATTGCTTAGTTACTTTCACTCAACATAACTTTTGCAAAACACTGGCGCGCAAACCCGGCAGCGATGAGATCTGCCTTCGAACGTGTGATACGATCGTATTTTTATTCGGAGTCAATCAAATCAAGTTGACCGACTCTTTATTGGCACATTGACAGCTGTCACAGCTGTCTGTCATCAGTGTCAGCCTCAAATGTCTACATGACATTAGAAAAATATTGTTGCCAAACTTATCCGATGCCCAAATCGAAACTTATTGAGAAAGTGCTGCCACTTTATTCGTATTAGCGAAATGTATATTTTAGAATTTCTAAGCAACAGGTTGTGCTCACGTGAAATAACATTTCCTTAAAGCCGTGTCCCCTGCAACGTGTTTAGCTGAACAAAATATTTGAACAGCCAATCAAAATGCTTCATTTCGGCTTAGTTCCGTTAAAATTGAATGACATCATTAAAATATCGGTCGTTTTACAACATAGTAAAGGCTCGCAGGAGAAGCTAAAGAAAAATATAAATAAAATACCGAAGAACTATGTGGGCAAGTGGCGACGAGGTGCCATTTGATGCCAACAATGGTCAAAAAGATTTTTTTATTAAAACCCGCAGTGAAAACCGCAGTTTTTGTTAAAATCAGTGAAAGCTGAAAGATCGCATACGTATTACTGTATAATCTATGAACAGGCCCATGTCTATTCCCGTATTAATATATATAATCTATGATATGATAGCAAACTTCAATAACTGAAATAATAAAAAATCCATTGAATTTATACGTCGTATATTTTGTATAAATTGTGATAATGGCACCAAAAGATAAATTAGTTGGCACGAGGGCTCAAGTAGTGCGTCCTTCTATCAGCGAGTCCAGTCTTTTATACGTTCCAAATGATGCATTAGAAGGTAAGAACAGATATTATTTGCAAAGTTCAGCAAAGTCTATATAAATGTGTTCACACAAATCGCATGTGTGATGAACTGGTAGTGAGTTAGTTCATAAATAAAGTAACATACAACCATAGAAATATATACTATACAACATGTCCCAGGTAGGAAAATCCGACCTAGACGAATAAATGACGTCATTATAAGGTCAATTTAGAGTCAGTACTTTATTCGTCGAATATTTACGTCCCACAGACGTCAATTTAGCGTCAGTCTTTTATGGGTCGTGAATGTACGTTTTAGCGACGTCCATTACGTTCGTCCATTGGTCGTCCGTTATTTTCGTAGTACGTACGTCATTCTACTACCGTGTTCGCTCAAAAAAAATGCAGTGCTTGATTTTTTATGTCTGGTAAGTAGGTACTTACCTATCTATTTGCATACCTACATAAGTTTGTATTATGTACTTACTTTATTAATATATATTTATTTTATTGCCTGTTAGATGTCCGCTAAAACACTTTGTACCTACCTATATTTATAATTATATCGACCTACTACCTATTAGCACCGATAAAGTATTACTATTAATACTTTATCGATGCTATTAGCCTATTATTGCCTACTACCTTTCAAGCATTATCTATGCTCGAAGCTACCATTACGGTATGGTATTGATTGATAAACATAATAACAGCCATAATAATTTAAGTTAAAGAACCTACATAATTATGAATAAGTAATTATATTAAATTTTAACTAATAATTACTAATAAAACAACAAAATAATTATAACTTGTCATGCTGCATGTTAAGTACCAACTAGCAATATCTTTTGCGTGAAACGAAACGTGTAGGACTTTCCCTCCATTTTTAACCGTTGCGTTGCTTCGGTTGCTTGGACGCGGCACTGAGCCACTGAGGCACTGAGCGGCGCGCGGCGCGTGTGTTGAGTTGAGTGCGATGTATAAATAATAACTCAAATACCTATCTTGTTTTGTTGTCGAATAAGTTTGTGTCCGCCACTTTAATAACTCAAATATCTCGTTTTCTTGTCCAATAAGTTTGTGTAGTGTGTACCTAATAGGTAAGCTTTAAGCATTATGTTTGCTGTTATACAATTTTCGGAAAATGACGGCGGCACAGTTTCTGTGGTGAACAAGGACTGGCTGACGCCAAGGCGATGTGAAGTTTATTGGCCCCCAGCCAAGGGCTCAAAGGAATTCAACCGATTCCTTAGCCAGGCATCGCCTGACGAAAAATGGAAGCTGTATGGGGTGCAAAGAGTTTTTTACGAGACTGGTATGTAATTTCTGTCCGTCTGCTGTTTCTACGTAGTGTGGTGATGTCTGCCTGAGTGTGGTATAGGTTCTTTTAGAATTATAAACATCAATGCACGTGCCGTTTTTGTAAAGCCCTTTCATTTTTATTTGTGAATGTGTCTGCTGCTTAAGTTTTAAAATAGTCTAACCCAGAAATTGTCTAAATCTAACCTACCTGGTGATGTTCTAACCTAGTTGTTAATAGTGGTTGTTGGTTCTTGATAGCCCCATTGACACCTATTAAAAGTGTATAAATGTGCATGTTCTTGCTTGCTTTAGATGACATAGAAAAAGCAAAGAAAAAGTTGAAACTGGTGGAGGTGTCTTCTGATATACAGACTGAAGAGGAAACTGAGGTTTCCAAGAGGAAACCTCAGAAGAACAAACGTTATATTTGCAGTAGTGATAGTGATGAGAATAATGATAATTTTACCAGACCACCACCCTTTAAAAAACAAGGTTAGACAATTCACTTCTTTTCTTTGGCAATGAGATGTGTACCTCACATGTTTGACCTACCTATATGCTAAGTTTTTGTTTCACAGTTATAAGAACGCCGCAATACCTGAATAAATCTAATGATCTAACATCGGATCTACCAATACTGTCTGGCAGTTTGTTGCAGGGTATGTATTAGATAACAATATGATTTGGGAATAAAGTCGATTTATGTAAAGTTAGCATAATAATTTAAATGGGTATAAATACATCAATACTTACACACTATTATTACTGACAGACTACAGGTCCTGGAGACTTGAGGAAGCTATGTTTCTTTAAGTATGAAAATAAGTTCACACGCAGTAATTCACACGGGCTTCCACTAGTATGTAATATCAGTGTTAATTTTATTTAATTTGCAGGACTGCTTCAGACTGGGGCTGATGATATCCATGTTTTAGATACACCAGGATGCAGTGTAACTGAAACCACTGAATTATCAGGTATGTAGGCCTCTTGGCAAAAGAGCTATTTTATAACATTGGACTTTTTTAATTAATTTCGAGGGCACAGGCGACCCAGTTGTGTAAACAGTGTGTAATGTTACCTGTTAAAAAGTTTGTTGTTTTTTTAGAATACCAATCAAAAGTGCTGTCAATGTTATCTCTCATGAAAACACAAAATGATCAAATCATACAAATGTTAAAGCAAAATAAAATTTGTCAAGGCACACTGAAAGAAGATTTCAAATTTCCAATTAAAACTGCTGCAGAGTTGCATGCAACGGAACAACTGCTGCTACTGAAAGAAAATTATGACAATTTGGTAAATATTCTTTCAAACATTTAACTTGCTTACTAACAAACAATTAAAACACTGCCTTCCTTCCTAAGCAGTAGAGTATAAATATGTTTAGCCAAACCATGAAGCTGGTCTTCTGACTCGAGGTCACTTTGATGTTATTGAATTGATTGAGTTTAGCTATCTCTAGATCGCATAGTGGTGCAGCATGCAGATGCTCAAATGTTTCATGTGTATTTACATGTTAAAAACGTTTCAATGTTGTATGGGTAAGGTACATATTTAAAAGCTACTACTACTACTATATTTTTACCTATAATTTAAATAAATAAGTAATTAAAGTACAAAAATTAGAAACAATAAAACATACATACATAAATGCTACCTATAAAGCTAAAACCTGATTTATTTATTTACAGGTGTCCTATATCAAAATACTGGGTGGCAGTGATGCAGCCTCAAAGGTTTACCGCATCTTGAAATGGGCGTTTACAGACCATGTTGCTGTTGACTATAATTTTTATGGAAAACGTTCAAATAAAAAGGCGTTTTGCCAACTGCGCATCCGTGATTGTATTGTTGGTAGGTACCTAAGTTCTTTGATATTTCTAGATAATAATTTATTTGCTACATTATGGTTACAGTGTACCTACATGCATTGTTTTGTTCTTATTCAAATAATGGTCATTCATGTCATGTCATTAAAATCTATACAAATATTATTAAGTGTAAAAGTTTGTACTTATTTATTTTGTATGTAACAAATAAACTCAAAAACTACTGGAACCGATTTCAAAAATTCTTTCACCATTAGAAAGCTACATTATCCCTGCATAACATAGGCTTTAGTTTTTACTAGCAACCCGCCCCGGCTTCGCACGGGAGTCATTTAGAAAAAAGAAAGATATTAATGTGAAGTTGCCTTTGAATTTTTCTACTTGTGGAAGCTGGGGCGGATCGCTAGTCTAGACTAGCGATCCGCGATAAAAGTAATCATTGTCAGACACCAACATTAATTTTGGCGCGTCACTAGATTTAATTTGAATACTGATGACTACAGTTACGTAATTAATTTGTATTTTTTTTATTATAGAAGGCGTTGTTACCTCAACATCTGGTTGCACAGAAAAACAAGTAGAAGACTCCATAAAAGTCTGGCTCAAGCATGCCCCTGAACGAGTAAAGAAGAATGACAAACAGATTCAGTGCTAGTTACCATGTCAGAAAAAATAAAATACACACCAAAGGCTGTAATTGGCCAACGTCAAATGTTGAGAAGGGCAAAGGAAGCAGAGTTGAGTCTCGTAGCAGGTCTACATGGGACACATGGAAACTCACCACTTAGTATTTTGCCATCTCCATCATTGAATAATGTACTTCCCCAAAGTCCGGTACCACATATACATGACTGGTCCTTCTCTATAGAACCGGAGGTTTCTATAGATAGTCATATAATTTATTTAAATGATGAACAGGTTATGCCTATAACAGATTCCAACAACGCTAGGGTGGATAATGATTTGAAATCAAAATTAATACACTGGGCAACTATTCAGCATCAAATACCACATAATGCAGTGGATAATTTACTCAAAATTTTGACCCCATTTCACCCAGATTTACCTAAAAATAGTAGGACATTATATAAAACCCCAAAAAATATAGATGTCACATATTTAGAAACTGGGCAATTTGTTTATCTAGGTCTGCTGTCAGAAATTAAAAAACATATAAAATTATTTGATTTTGATGGTAATGCTGAAAATAGAGAAATTAGTTTAAGTTTTAATATTGATGGACTTCCACTTTTTAAAAGTTCTAACACACAGTTATGGCCTATATTAGCCCTGGTTAAGGATATACCTAATGCTAAACCTTTTCCCATTGCTCTTTTTTGTGGAAAAAGCAAACCTGCACCTTTACATGCTTACTTGGTGCAATTTGTAGACGAATTAGTAATCTTACTTAGAGATGGGTTCAGCTTTGAGAATATTAATTACACTGTTAGAGTTCATAGTTTTATTTGTGACGCGCCGGCGCGAGCCTTTATTAAGAGTACAAAACAACATGGTGGTTATTCTGCCTGCGACAAATGTACCGAGCAAGGTGAATACCTGGGCAGAGTTATTTATCAAAGTGTGACAGCACCCAAGAGAACTAATGAATCATTCCGTGCAAAATTAGATGAAGATCACCATGTTGGAGAATCACCGCTCTTAGCACTCCCCATAGACTTGATAAAAATATTTCCTATTGATTATATGCATAATATTTGTTTGGGAGTCATGCGTAAATTGTTAAATGTTTGGATCAGTGGTGGTTTAAATGTTCGTTTACGAAGTCTATCAGTAAATTCCATATCAGAAAAACTAATTTATTGTTCAAAATTTATACCAATTGAATTCAATAGAAAACCTCGAAGTTTAACTGAACTGGCCAGATGGAAAGCAACTGAATATAGAATGTTCTTATTATATGTCGGTCCACTTGTTTTGAAAAAAATCTTGCCACGCTCACTTTATGAAAACTTCTTATTGTTTCATTCAGCTATCACTATTCTTTGTTCAAAAAAACATATAAATGAAATTGGTATAGATGTTGCACAAGAATTATTGCTCATGTTTATAAATCATTCCAAATCAGTATATGGTTTAAAATTTTTAGTGTATAATGTTCATTTGCTATGTCATGTAGGAGATGATGTACGTATCTTTGGCCCACTAGATGAATATTCAGCATTTCCATTTGAAAATTTTTTAAACTCTCTAAAGAAATTGGTACGATCACCTAATAAGCCCTTACAGCAAATTGTTAAAAGATTGAAAGAAATGGAATCTCCTAAAGTATATGATTCTGTACCAAAAACATGTGCTTATGATCATTATGATTCTGGACCTGTTCCTGAAGAGAATGTCTTTGAATGCTTTAAGAGATTAGTATACAATAAATTCACATTCTATGTTGCATCATCTCGTGAAGCAGATTGTTATTGTCTTATTAAGAATTCGAAAGTGTTTAAGATATTTAATATTCTAAAAAATGGTTGTTTCTTTCTCTATGGACGTGAGTTTATGAACTATCAGCCATTTTATGAATATCCATTTAATTCTGTAACTATTGATGTAATGGAAGTAAAAGAACTTTCTAATTTTAAACTGATCCCTATCAGTGAAATATGTACCAAATGTGTTGTAATTCCTGATGAAAGTTATACTGTAAGTATCCCATTACTCCATAACTAAGTATAAGTACTGTCAGCTGCACTGTAATGTGTACAATTCCTGATTTTCAGGAAAGTATATAGCAGCATTGCAATAGACATTTACATGGCAAATGCTGGCAAAAGTGACCTAATGGGCTGAACTTCTACATTTTTTAGTTTTTGTGTTTTAAATGTCTCTTGCAATGCTGCTATACACTGCTTTAAAAGTTAGGAATTGTATACGTTCTACTACAGCTGACTGTACTACCTAAGGTTTAAAGGACCTACGCAATCAGCTGCGTCCTGCGGTGGCGATCAGTGAAACGCTGTCAAATATTTCTGACATATTTGACAGCGTTTCGCTGATTCACTGACCGCCACCGCAGGACGCAAGCTGAACGCTTAGATGTGCGCAAGGCTTAGGAGAAGTATCTCTATAGCATGTACGTGCTCATTTTGTGTTTAAATTTTCAATAAATTTTATAATTTCATGTATTTCTATTTTTTATTAAACCTAGTAGTACCTCTACCTACCTACCCCTGCAGGAGGATGGTGTGGGACGTACACCACCCTATAAAGTACGTCATTCTGAGGTCGCCAGATCGGTCCCAGGTTCGTCCTTGGGAAGCTATCAAAGTACGTTCTATGGACGTCATTATAGGGTCAATACTTAGGGCCCAAACTAGTCTCTATTTACGTTCTTAGTACGTTCTTATAATGACGTCCATAGAACGTACTTCAAACGGTGGTTTGAAGACGTCAGCAAAGGACGTCGTATGGCTGTGACAAATTGACGTCATCTGCTGAGGCTCCCGACGTAGTAAAATGACGTCAGATACGTCCAAAATGACTGTAAGCGGACGTCAAACTGACGTAAAATTCCTACCTGGGGTATACAACTAAACCTAAAAAGACCAGTTCTTAAAACTAGTATCAAAGGCTTATATGCAATCATTATAGTAGGTATTTGAGTAAAAAAGTAGGTAGTTATGATTAATTAACAGCAGCAGGGCCGGATTAACCCTTAGGCAGAAAAGGCAACTGCCTAGGGGCCCCGCATCGGTAAGGGCCCATCGTGAACGAAGGATTTCTTTTTTGTTTGTAATTTTCAAATGAATAGCTTGCCTATCCACTATACCAACATTTTTGAAGGTCTGTACTCTCTGTGACAATATTGCTACATTGAATCAAAACTATTAATAATGACTAGGTAGTTAACAAGTACAAGTAGAAGAAATCAAAACTTTTTTAAACAATAATACAGCAGTAAGCCGCATCGGCACGTGCCAACACTGTTCAAAGGATGCCGACGTCACCGAATCATTTGAATATGCTGACAAAATTCGGGAAGAATTTAATTTTGATTCTATTTTGGTCACAATTTACCTAACCCACGAATAGAGAAACCGTGAATGCGGGAACCGCGGAGCAAAATATTTTTTTGAGTTTCATTTAATGAGTTAAATTCGTATTTTAAAAAAATACGAATTTGGAGATGGTTGCTATAATATATTTTAATAATTTGTGTAATTAAATAAGATCTATTTGAGAAAACCGTCGAGAAGTCAGACTAAAATGTTGTCATCATCAAGCAAACGGGTAACCCCCAATTTAGTTAACCGATGGCAATAAAGCTTAAGACTGATTATTATGATAATACGATCAACAAGGCTGATTACTTTCAAATTCCAAATTTTTCGAGAATGTTGTTATTTGTAGTATACGACTGAATGTTAAGATATAACCATAATAAGTCATCATCATCATCATTTAGCCTCTCGTTGTCCACTGCTGAACATAGGCCTCTCTTAATTTGCGCCACAACACTCGGTCCTGCGCTTTCCGCATCCATTCCCCTCCAGCGACCTTCTTCAGGTCGTCAGTCCACCTGGCAGGGGGCGTCCTACCTTGCGGTTGCTGAGTCGCGGTCTCCATTCCAGGACTCGTTTGCTCCAACGGCTGTCGGTCCTTCGGCAAACGTGACCGCTTATTTTGCGAGCTATGTCGGTTACTTTAGTTCTTTGTCGGATGACCTCATTACGAATTTTATCCTTCAAAGAAACTCCGAGTGCAACCGTTATTGTCCACGTCTCGGCACCGTAGGTCATAACTGGTAGGACGCACTGGTTGTAGACTTTCGTCTTCAGGCATTGCGGTAAAGGCGAAGATAATAAGTAATAAGGCTGATTACGTTATAAGTGCCTTACTTTTCGTAAGTTCCAAATTTTTCAAGAATGTTGTTATTTATTTGTATAAGACTGAATATTATGATAAAAACATAAATGAAAGGCTGTTTTCTTCAAAAGATGCAATTATTTTGTCATAAGTGCCTATTTTTCAAGAATGTTGTTATATGTATAAGACTGAACATTATGATAAAACCATCAATAAGTAAGGCGGATTACTTCAAAAAAGCTCCTAACTTATCATTAATTTCTAAGCGTATAAGTCTGTGAGTATTGAGTCATTTAATTACTCTTAGAATTTGATTCCAACTTAATCTATGTTTTAACTGCTTCTGCTGCTTGTGCGGTGTCAAGTATGTCGACCTTGACAAATTATTTACTTAAATCTTCCTCTGAAATCATTTTCAATTGGTGAAAACCGCATGATAATCCGTTCAGTTAAATTTGAGTTTATCGCGAACATACCAAAAGACGCTAAACGCAGCGAGGCACCTTTTCTATGATAGTAATAGGATAGGTACGGATGTCAAATTATTTTGTAGCTATAAAATTATATAAGATTTAAAACATCTTTCCTGTAGTTGTATGTTTATGTTTTCATCAAAAATGTTTTATTTAGTGCCTGTGATTTCCTGAATGGTACTCGAGTTACTTTAATGTATCTTTTGGTAATAAAGTTTTTATTATTATTTTTTATTATTATATACAACGTGTCCCAAAATTCAACGATAAGCGGGCGCTTATCATTGATTAATTTTGGGACACGTTGTGTTAAATATTTGGAAAAATGTGGTAATTGTAGTTTTCAGTTTTTTTATATTTTTTACGATATCTCTAAAATATATATTTTTTTCTTAAATTTTTTCTTGAGTACTCATGAGTACCTCTAACCTCTGGTGCCCGCTTATCGTTGAATTTTGGTACACGTTGTATATCCGTTATATTTGCTACTTTAACTTTATTTCATTTTAAACCACCGGCAACCTTTTGAACACGCAGCCGAGATCTAGGAATACTATGACGCATATTATTATCCATATTTACATTTATTTTTCTAATTCATACAGTTACATTACAGTTACATTTAAACGCAAATCATAAAATATCCTTTTTCTATGCAATTAAATACCGAATTCCCATCAAAATTACTGATTGCACAACAAAATATTCAACTCAAAATATCACTAAACACACTACAATTTATTTTCACAGCGCACAGCAATTTTTCCTAAAGTAAAAGCTTTTTTATCAATGCACAACTAATAATCTTAATGCACATTATACATGTTAACACTTTTTCTTTTAAATATAGCTTCTATTTTTATAATATTTACAGCAGTTTTTCTAGATCAAACAACATTTTATTAGTCACAGTCATCTTATTATTTATTAATTATCACATAATGAGATCAGCAAAAAAAATATAAAATTAGATACAAAATTGTAATTTATTGAATTATTAAAGCGGGTCTTGCATTCGCGGGGCGTCCACGCTTCCTTTTTTGCCCAATAGGCACATTTTTAGCTTCTGCAGGTGGCGCCACGTACTGTCGTCTGTTACGATCTATGATAATAAGAAATTGGTAGGTAGTATAATATTATTTTATTTAGTGGGTAGATTCAAAAAGGGGTCGGAGTATCACAAAGATTAGCTAGCACTCGCCGGCCGCTGCCGCGGCACGCTCGCTTCGCTCGCTCGGCTCGTTATGTTATGGTCGCAGTTCTAACCTAACCTAACCTACTACTTTACCCATAATTGACCTATGCCATAACTATAGCTTTTATTTTTATATTATTTACTCCAGTGACGAAAAAACGCGCGAAGTTTTTCAGTTAAGTTGTTCTGCTTTTAGAAATAATGCAATGTAAAAGGATTTTTTTGTTATAATAATCATTAAATTTACCGAGCATGGCTTCTTGAAAATTAAGACAAATATGATGAACAGATTTTGTTGTACTTACTGGTTAATATCCGACTGGGATAGTTATTTTGCTATGAAATATGGTAAATTTGATGTGCAGTCAGTATTTATGCTATGCATGTAGTATTTTTGTACAAAAATAAATTTAACTGTATTGCATTATGAGGAAAAAAGGAATGTCATATTGATGTGTAATTTCGAATTATCTGCAGTTTGAGTTTTGTTAAACATTTAGTTTATCTGTAGTGAAGTAAGTTATTTGATGCAAAAAAGAATATAAATGATGAGTATGTATTGATAGGCGATTATTTATTTGATATGCAATATAATATATCCCGTTACATTATAATATTTTGATCGTTTTTCTCTAAAACGTTATCTTTAATAATACGAAAATTACGTAAAAAGAGATTCATGGGGCCCCGACCATTGCATTGCCTAGGGGCCTTGACATGGTTAATCCGGCCCTGAACAGCAGTTATCATTTATGAGTGCCATCAGTCAATTGAGCTACGAAGTTCTTTGTCACAAGTTGCAAAGCTGTGTAATGGAAGGCCAGGAAGGCTTTCTAAAAGTTGCAGTATTTTGTAATGGAAGGATCGTTTGTAACTAAAAAAAAACTCATAACTTTGTTCGCACATAGCTAAGCTCATCATAATATAAGTACCTCACAAGCCGTAGGCCGAAGCCGAGACAGGCGAGGTTGCGACCCAAACTCCTGACAAAACGAACGTTATTTGAATGATATCATTCAATTATAATGGATGTTAACAGAAATGGAGTGATTTGATTGGCTTTCAAAAATGTTTTGACGGGAGTTTGGGTCATAACGGATAAAGCTTTTATGTGGCTGTAAACTTAAGTCACTCACTGATACTTTTTAAATTAGGTTTTGAAGAGCGTATTGAAACAGGAATAGATTGGACACTTACAGAACTAGGAGCTCGACATCATAGGAAAACAGTTTATCAAGATCTACCAACTGTAACTTTTTCTCACGCCTTTGAAAATAAAATAAAGCAAAGTATTCTGGGTAGTTTCTTAGATGAAACTTCCAAAATAGGGCTAGAAGAACAGTTAGATTTGATTGTAGCAACTAAATTATGGGATACTGAAAAGTTTGCCAACGAAGAAGGGAAAAGGTGCTTCCAAAATGCGAATTGTATTACGGATGATTTGATGTCATTGTGTAAAAAGGCTGTCCGATTAAATTGCCGACAGGCTTTGAAGAATGAATTAATGAACGTGGAAGTCTTAAGAATCACAGATGCTAAGGTAATGGTAACGTTTTTGAAGTGATACAGGCAGAATACTTGGTCTTATAAAACACACCGTTTACTTATTGAATGAGTTATTGTTACGGCATCAACCTAGGATAAGAAAAGAGAGGTAGACCCGTGTAGTTACTCGAGCTTGGATCTACGTTTGGGTTTTTCAACCTTTAGCGGCTTATTAGATAAGTAGAGAGTCAAATGCGTCAGGGTGAAGAAAGAAAAGATGGTGGAGGTGGAGTTCCCAGATAGTGTTAGCTCAAAGCTGAACTTAATACATATTATTTATGCTACACATATTCATTATTTTCCAGATGACCGACCTTGATAAAAAAATATTGCAGTTTAAGAAATTAATATCACTTAATTTCTGTGGCAACTACATAAAGGATATTGATGCGGCACTAATTCCACAAACGTTGAGGAGTCTTGAACTACAAGCTAACCATTTATCCAGTGTCCATACATTCGCCAAATCCTTACCAATGGATTTATTATATTTGGGTTTAGCAAAAAACTTGCTGAAAACGGGTAATCAACTTACAACTATTTTACCTAATTAGATTAACTAGCTGCTACGAGTGCCGTATTTATTCTCGACATTAATAATAAATCATCTCTGGTATTATTATACTCGAATACTCGTTTAATAATGGACTTTGGTTTACGAATCTCCACACCACTATAATATTTCTAACGTATATTCATATCCACCTATTTTATGAATACTGCTTGATCTAGGAGAAAGATAAGTTTGACCTAATAAAGATAGAAAAATAAGAATTATTTTGTGGTTTCCAGCATGCACTGAAGGACTATCTCTGCTACCGCATAATTTAACAGTCATAGATCTATCGGACAACGACATCTATGATTTGGATCCAGTACTAGATGCCATGCTGAGACTGCCTAATCTCGTCTCTCTTTATCTTGCAGGCAACCCTTGCTCGGTCTGTATGCTATCTTTCGCGTAGTACATAACGTAGCTCATAGATGGCACTGTCCTCATTTCTTGTTATAAAATTATAATAATGTATTTTTATTTATAAAAATAAATAGGTCAGTACTGGATATGCTAAAATGGTGCTAATGACACTGAGACAGTTGCAATGGCTAGATGCTCGTAAAATCCTACCCACGGATAGATCTGAAGAACCTTATGAAATGTATCCTGATGACCTTAGATCTGCCTACTTCTATTTCAACGTCTTTCGAATTATGAGTGCTCCTCAGCCACCGAAACCTGAAAAGGTATGATAAAAGTACCCTTTTGTTTGTTTGAATATCCGTCAAGAGAAGAAAAGCTCCGATAATTCAATTACCTACTAACTTCAAAACACCTTCAGTTTACATTATTTCTATAAGCTATAATTTTTAACGGACTTCAATAAAAAGGTGGATGTTTTTTATTGTTTGATTACTGAAAACGCTTGGACCGATTAAATTCTCTTCAGTCTGAAAAAATGACTTGTCATGTAGTCCCATTTGATGTCCCATTAGATCCAACTATAAGTATTCTGATACCTACATTACAGTCAATCAAAATAGTACAAAGTTAACCCGACCACCGATACGTTTTTAACACGCTTATATTAGCTTCACCTGTATGTTTGTTTGTTTGTTTGTTTGTTTGTTTGTTTGTTTGTATGTAACCGACTCCTTTGGACTCGATTTTGACCCACTTTAAACGGACAGATTTAATTCAAACTTTCTACACTTGTAAAGAATCAGCGACAATATAATAATTTCATAAATTTATCTCATTATCCTGATTAGGATCGCCAGGATTAAAAAAAAACTAAAAAACACGCTTTTAAATAACATCAAACTAAAAAGTGAAAAATAAATATAGTTTAAAAAACTAAAAAAACACGCTTTTAAAGCACATCAAACTAAAAAGTGAAAAATAATTCTTATTATAACCTGAAAATAATAATAAACGAAAAGTACTTATTTTTCACTTTTTAGTTTGATGTGCTTTAAAAGCGTGTTTTTTTAGTTTTTTTAAACTATATTTTTATTCTGTTTGTAGGGCGCCGTAACAGCCTTCTTCGTAGAGTTAGAGATTCCTTTACTCGACTCGTTTAGAAGAAAGTTCCTGAT
The DNA here is from genome assembly GCA_905147285.1 of Hypena proboscidalis. Taxonomy (NCBI): domain Eukaryota; kingdom Metazoa; phylum Arthropoda; class Insecta; order Lepidoptera; family Erebidae; genus Hypena; species Hypena proboscidalis. Next base: position 16,726,374 of record LR990130.1, on the reverse strand, counting down.
GTTTCGTCACAATGAGGATCTGAGAGAAATGCTCCCTCCACCTGAGGACGATGAACCAGAGATACATATCGTTACCTCCGTAGTGAAAAGTAAAGCAGTTTTAGGTATGTGTGATACGTATCCATTTAAAATATTTAGTGCCACTAAATGGGGGGATGGGCGAGAAATGGGATGATTTACCACCGCCTTATCTTTTGGCAGAGTATAAGCAGACTCGAAAAGATCTTTGTCTGAGAATAAACAGTCCCTTGCGGAAATAGAATAGAACCCGCATCGTTGTACACTTATCACAACTTGACAGTTTGAACGGTAAGTTAGTACTTACTGTAGTCGGTAACTGACTGACTACCATTAAGCTGATCGAGCGGTAGATACGCCTTTTATGACCCAGTGGTTAAAACAAATTGGCAGTTTACATTTGTCTCCTTTAGCACGACTCAAAACAAAATGAAGTTTCAATGTTAATAGCTACGTCATAGACGAATCTTGTCAAGAGTGGTAAGCCATGCTAAGAGGGCTGCAAGGAAAATATACCAACACAAGAATATTATAGCCCAACTGCTTGCTAAATAGACACAAATAGTTTCGCTTGAAAGGTCCCCTTTTCCCCTTGCAAAGGGTGCGATATCGATCCCTGAGTAGTGAGTACCAAATATTTGTTTTGATCCAGCATGTGCTGTGCTTATTGGAGTTCGTAGAGGCGACGGCGAGACGTAGCAAGGTATTGTGGTTCGTAGCGGCACCCTTGGCTACGAGGGTCTACAACAAACCCCTTTTTAATTAGTTCCTCTCAATCAATTGTACTGTTTGTTAACCTTATTTTACTTACGTTTTTTAATTACCTGTTTGATTGTGTGGCCGGGGATTCAATTCATTCGGTTATGTAATTTTTGGTTGAAAGCAAAGTACCAGGCCCCATATTTATTTATTTAAAGAAATTTATGCACAAAAAATGTACAATAGTGGACTTAATGCCAAAGGCATTCTCTACCAGTTAACCATAGGGCGTTACTGAGAAAGAAGTAGTAGATGCATTTGTTTGATAATTAATTATTTGGATACGATAAAAATATCAAATTATCAAAGATTAAACAGGGCATAATAACGAAGTACTCTACTGCAGCGTAACCATAGATCCTGAAATAACAGGCATTTTACACCCTCACTATCGATGTAGCGATAGTGAGGTATTCATTACCAATATTTACATATTAAACGACAATATTTAACCTTTGCCATCAATATTATTGAAAGGCAGATACATATATATAAATATATACAACATGCATCTGTGTTAGAAACACAGATATAGATCTACATAGATAACGCAATAACTAGATAACGCAACTAGATAACGCTACATAGATAACGCAATCTCACGATTTAAATATCACGATTTGTATTGAAACCAAGCGTGCCGACTTTTTAATACCTTTTGTGACGTCACAGCCGAAATTTAGTGACGGGAAATCCAAACGATTCAAAGACACCGATGCCGCCGATGCCCATCCGCCCAGTACGATTCAAACGGCCGTCCGCTATGATTTTCTCTAACAAAAGACGCGCGTGGACTGAAGTTAGCGGCGACCAACCTTGACGCTTGGTCGGGGTTCGGACACGCGAAGTACATGCATTTGCGTTATCTATATAGATCTATATCTGTGGTTAGAAATCACTTCTGGGAATTTCAGCCCTGATGCAATGTTACGTGACACTATTGGCTTATGTGTAGATTATCGTCTGACGGATAGTCATAATACATATAATTATGAGTATATTATGAGTATATTATGAGTATATTATGAGTATATTATGAGTATATTATGAGTATATTATGATACAAACCTACCCATTGATTGACGCACATATTATTATGACGGAACTGTTTTCATAATTAATTAATTATTCTACGATTAAAGTTATCTTGGCGTTGATCCCGAATGTGTTGACGAAAATAGTTATTGTTTATACCATTCATACGTAAAAATATAAAATAAAAAATTACGTGGAAATGCAGAGTTTATTATTATTATAGATAACTTTATCTTCCTCTGTCTTCCTTAGGTACCTATCTTATTTTTATTTATTTATTTATTGTGGTACAGTCGGCTCCTTATATATAGTCACAGACAAAATATCCAGATATATAGGAGCGCCTAAAGTGACCAATGATATCAGTACAACCAAAGTCGTCTAATAATTTAAAGCACCCATCATGCTCAAATATATCGGAACATTGACACCGTCAAATATATGAGTGCATTCAAAGTGTCAAAATCATAGTAACAAACCTTGGATGAAGGATAGTACTGGATAAGGGAATGGCGTGGTCAACAGCGAGACAGAGAATCTCGGCACAGTGTGGCGACAGTGCAAATTAAATTACCCTAGTTTTTGGATAAATTTGCCAAAATATTAAGATATATTATTTACTAATTCCAAAATGAAAAATGTATTTATTTTATGAAAATAAAACAGATATAAAGAACAATTGTTCGGTTTATTGAACATATTGCGTGATGTACTGTTATGTTAATACTGCATAGGTAATGACTGAATTTAAGTCGATCAACCAATGTTGGAAGTTTCACATCTGGCGTTTCAGCTGCGTGTTTTTGAACAGTCACTGCTGGCATCATAGTATTGAGTTTAGTAGACACATACTCTTGGCTACTCGTTGACGGCATTACTATGCTCATCCACTGCTTCTTTTGCCTGAAACTGTAAAATTTTTAATAGTAACTTTACGCAAAAGTTTAAATAGATGGCGTTTAACATACTTTCTAACTCACGCACGGGGACGGGCAGTTACGGCTGCCACAGGTAAAAACGTGAGGATCAACGAATCCCACAGAGCAAAAGTCACGGACCATAGCTAGTTTTATTAAAACGAAATCAAATATTCAAGTCTATATTGCACGTAAAATCCTTAGGACCGTAAAAAACGTAGATTTCCTTTCAGTGTTGCGCATCAATTCAAAGTATCTCAACTTGACTATACTCAAATATTGTAATATATATAAATAAATAGCCCCCTATAATACTCAACTGAAAATACTCAAATAATAATTAATATTATATATACACGCTGTATATAATGTATCCTACAGGTTAAATATTAATTTACCTGTGTGGCACAGCATTCATTAACAAAAGAGTTACTCTCTTTTTTTAATAATTCATGTCGTCCAAAATGTCTGCTACAAACTTAAGAGAATTTACTCGGAGCCCAATTTGTTCGTCCTGTAGCTTCAATCCACTTCGGATTTAAATCAATATTTTCCGGGAAACTGTTATGCAATTAAGATATTGAAACTGACTAAAATACTACATGATATATTTATCATAAGAAATGCAACATAAAATTTTACCCACAATTTTGGGGAAAAAATGTGGAAGTCTTGACAACATCTAACAATATTTTATAGTAGGTTATGAATACTAAAATTTCATATTTTAGATGATTTTGTCGATCAAATTATAAACAAACATAGTTCACACAAGATAAAATCATTGAAAATACAACCTGGCATATGATTCAAAGGCCAAAATGTGTTATACTTACGAGTGGAACGATAATTCAGGCAGTTTTCTTCTACTATCACTTTAACATCCTAAAACACTACACCGCACCATATTTCCTACAATAATGCTTAATAAAGACACTATTGTTAAAAAATTGCTAATATTTTTCAGGTTTCACGTAACTTTTATAGCTTTAAACTAACTAAAATTTAAAAATACCAAATTATTTTGCCAGCGTTGTCAAATATGTCAAGTTTGATTGATAAAGTTTTGAGCAAACCTCAAGGTTTGCTCAAAAACCCGACACGCATGGCGAAACAAAAAATCTTATCACCTGTCTTGTTTTTTTACACAAAATTGGCGTAAGTTTATCTTTGTCTTGTGTGAGGTAGATCGAAGCTATCAGTCGTCTATACTATTCTCGTTACGTACGTAGACACGTAACAAACACATCGCCAATGGTTTCTAAGCATCCAAAGTATTCAAAAATATGGAGCAATAAATAAAAATGAACTCTATCGCTACAATTATAGGGTACTTTTAATATGGCCATAGGCTAATAGGATGATTTCGACCGTAAAAATACTGTTACCTGTCTCTTTCATTTTGTGCGTGACGTCATTGGCATGTGTTTTGTTTAGTGTTCATGTCATTGTATGTAATTTTGAATTTTGGGCTGAAATTATCGCTAATAGCCCGGTCAAGATAGAAATAGCGGTCTGATTTTATCAGACCTACGACATATTATACAAACTTATTTTTACTTAACTTTACTACTACTATTACGGTTATTAATGAATAAATAACTATATAATACAAAAAAAATCGATTCTCATACAGTTTCACATATAATGCTCAATTTATTTGGAAAACGTTTCTTTTTTTGTATTTTATCGTTAAAACTATGGACTTAACTAACTAACAACTGTAACTGATTCTGTACTAATGGCTTTAAGTTTCTGGTAAAGTAAAAATAAATGCAATGATAAAATATAATATTTGTGATAAAAAAATAAATAGTGCAGAATAGGAACTTGATAACAAAAATGCAAGAACACATGAAATAAATAAAATTATACAAATAACAACAAATAACCTTTCTGTAGTTACATTCCAATTTAAATGCAAATTTGACTGGGCTATAATTTTCTTCCAGATTTCTTATAAGCAAGAAATAAAAAGAGAGCCACGTTTGTCAACAATATCTAGGATGTCAAAGAGTAGTATTAGTTTACATAAATACTCGAAGATATAATAGATAATGCAATTTTGAATTGACGTTGCAATGTCATGTAAGTCATTGTAATTATTATATTTGAAAAAATAACGATCAAAGATAAAAATGGACGCATTTCGAATTAATGATGCAATGAAACACCGAATCATTCACTTGCAACGAGAAGGTGTTTCTGTAACAGACATTGCGAACGAGATATGATTGCATTCCTAAGATATTAATAAACAATTTTAATAAAATTATTATTTTATCCTGAAATTATGTGATTGATACAACACAGTGTGTTGATTGTAGATGTTAGGAAGACTATGTTTAGGTCTCAACAAAAAATAAAAAAAGCCATAAAATCGACAAAAAGTAGGCTGGGATTCGAACAGTAACTTAAAGAATCACGGCGATCACAATAATGTACTTAGACCAATATAGCACACTTGGTGTCAAGCTACATTAAGTAATTATTACATACTAACTATTGCACGCGGCGCCGCGCGCTTGCTATGTTGATAAAAATTTGCCTATATGGTAATCCAGGATATCTGTTTGCAAAATGTCATCAAAATCGACTCGGTAATTTTTGCGTGAAACAGTAACAAACAGCCATACGTCCATCTCCATACTCACAAACTTTTACATTTATAATATTACTAAGGATTAGTCAGTTAGTTATCTGTCATGAGTTGCATATTATACCTACTCACAAGAAAAATATTTTTGATACACCTAAAGCGTCAAAAGTAAATGATGTTGGCTTGCGTATTTTTAACAAAAAGAGCATAATTATTCCAAAGAGTTCCTCAAATAGGTACAAAGATATAGAGTTCATATTTATTTATTGCTCCATATTTTTGAATACTTTGGATGCTTAGAAACCATTGGCGATGTGTTTGTTACTATGATTTTGACACTTTGAATGCACTCATATATTTGACGGTGTCAATGTTCCGATATATTTGAGCATGATGGGTGCTTTAAATTATTAGAAGACTTTGGTTGTACTGATATCATTGGTCACTTTAGGCGCTCCTATATATCTGGATATTTTGTCTGTGACTATATATTAGGAGCCGACTGTACAAGAAACAAACAGTATTATAATTAAGAACAATTACCAAAACATACATAATTAACACTGTCACCAACAAAGTTTCTAATAATAAAAAAAAAATAGTAAAAAAAAATAAAAAAATAAAAATATTTGTGTGCATGAACATGAGGGTTTATCTTAGTCTGGGTATTTCTATGTATCATAAGTATGTATTTACAAAAGAAAAGTATAATGTATTAGTATCAGTTATTCTAGTATCCATATTTATTTATTCAACAAAAACAATACAAGCTTACAGTTTTACAACCAAATCGCTTATATGGTAGGTACAATACAATGTCAAACAAAACATAAAAGTATATTAAATTATCATACAACTAATACATATATTCAACAAGTAATACAAAATTAAACATTAACATTATTTGACATTACACAGAAACAATTCAAATAATCAGTATGCAATCATCAGTGGCGTAACTATAGGGTGGCAGGGGTGGCCAAATGCCACGGGCCCCCGGCCCGAGGAGGCCTCCGGGCCCAATATGCCACAACCTTGAAAGTATCTAAAAGCAATTTTAAAAAAAATATTTAAACGACAATGATTAAACGATTGGAATAGACAAGGTAACATAGAAAATCGCAAAAACATTTTTTTTTTAATCTGGAATTCTAAGGTGAATAAGGATTATATTCCGGTTCTGAATCTCTGGTAATCGGCTTCAACGTAACAATTTTTACTAGGACCCCATTCAAAATTTCTGCCACGGGCCCCCGATGGTATAGTTACGCCACTGGCAATCATTCTTATAATATTAAGATGTATTTAGGTACAACCTTATATCATGACATACGTTCCCGACTCTGCCACATGGGCCATATTTCAGGCTCTGCTTAGTTTAGGACTAGATGGCGTTGTGTGTAAGTTGTGAGATATTTATTTATTTATTTATTTTATCTATTTATAAGCCTTTGTTCCCGTTGTGTCACACCATTTTGTGTAACACTGTTACCCATTGGTAAAAAAATTACCGATTAGTAACACTGTTACTCAATGCCTCATTTTTTTTTCACTTTGAGTGACAGTGTTACTCAACAGAACGCTGTGTTCCCGTTTAGTAACACCTTTTTGTGTAAAATCATTGTTCATATACATCGTGACTTAATACGCGGTGGGACCACAACAATCTAGACTCAATAATTTTAGCCTGTTGTCTGCAACCTATTACGTAAATAATAGGGGTTATTTATCGAAAACAAAATGCGCCAAGGAGTTTATTGTTCAATAATGAGTCAATAAAACCATAGAAATTAAAAATATATTTTTTGATAAGTACAACCATTAAGAGTATTTTTAATGTCACTGTCACACTAATTCGAAATCAGATACTGATTTAGTTAATGTGATTTAGTTAATGCGTGTCCGGTCATCTGCCATGTCGGGAATTGCTAGTAGTAGTTCATGTAGTGATCATGAGTTTGTGTTTATTAAAAGAAAAGGAGGCACTATTCTTTTGCGTGGTGGACATCAATACTATGTCAGAAGAAAACATAATAGTGGATTGACAGTATGGACGTGCATAAAAGGAAAGATATGCAAAGGGCTTATGAGAATAAAAGTAAGTACCTACCTACTTATCAAGTAATTTAGGCAGTTGTCCCACCAACGACGAGAAAACGACTAACTATCGGCTATTTTCTCGCTCAAGAAACGTACAATAGATATACTTTCCGTGTGAACAAAAGAGATGCATATACAAACAGTTGATCGCTGACTGTTCACACTGCCGGCGAGCACTCGCTTCACTATAGTATCCGCGTTATCAACTGAGTCGTCAGGTCATAAAAGTCAAAAGAGATAGGAATGTGCAGATGTGCAGCGCGCCGGACCCTAGTTATCGATAAACAGCTACCTGCGCACGTGTTAACGATGAGTCACTAATTTGTACGATTCTGTTGGTCGGTTTCCATTGTAATTGCAGTGCCTTGTTTTTATTTTTTCCTATAAATGTGTTTACTGCAATTAAATAAGTACATTCATGTGTTACTCTTTACATCAAATATTCATATTTTTTTAATTTTGTTAACAAAATACTATAATAAACATTACTTATCGATAATATGTCTTTTATTGTTACACCCTTCACTAGACGGCTCCATAAGACCCATAAGTGCAAGCGAGATAGATATAGATGAATGATTTATATATAACGAGCGCACTATAGTTTGTCAAGACAAGAGCTATGAGGGATAACACTCGCCGGGCGATACTCGCCAAGCGATTAGAACTCACGCCGTGAGAGCAACCAGTGGTCATTTCTCTACAGTGCGTATCTGTATCCGCCTCACTCGCACACTCGCTTATAGCCGAGCTACACAAATATCGGAACTACGCACTCGCTCCCCGTGTCTCGCTAACTCGTTTCTAGTTCTCTAGTTCTACTCGTTACTCGTTAATCGTTGCCGGTGAGACAAGTGCCTTAAACGAGACATTGCTTTGTTCAGAAATAAAATAATGAAGTATGACGACCTATTTGGTTTAGTAGTATTAGACTATTAATTTAAAGTATATATTATTAATTGAATTACATTTAATGGTTGTACTTATCAAAAAATATATTTTTGATTTCTATGGTTTTATTGACTCATTATTGAACAATAAACTCCTTGGCGCATTTTGTTTTTGATAAATAACCCCTATTATTTACGTAATAGGTTGCAGACAACAGGCTAAAATTATTGAGTCTAGATTGTTGTGGTCCCACCGCGTATTATTAAGTCATGATGTATATGAACAATGATTTTACACAAAAAGGTGTTACTAAACGGGAACACAGCGTTCTGTTGAGTAACACTGTCACTCAAAGGGAAAAAAAATGTGGCTTTGAGTAACAGTGTTACTAATCGGTAATTTTTTTACCAATGGGTAACAGTGTTACACAAAATGGTGTGACACAACGGGAACAAAGGTTTATAAGGTGTCGGGTTCGATTTCTGGATCGGGCAAAATTATTATTTGTGATGTTTCTGTTTAGAATTTCTCAATTGGATGGATCAACACGGAGTTGCATTAGTGCCCGGTGGATGGGAATAGCTCACCCCCTATCTCATGAGACAGGTGAAGTGTGGGTGTATGGGGTACTTATACATCTCTGCCACACCCTTTACTGGTGGTAGAGCTCTTGTGATCGAGCTAGAGGGCGGCAGCACCACCGTCTCACCTTTAACCTGCCGCCAAATAGTAGTGCTTGCATTACTGTGTTCCGGTTTGGTGGTGAGATCAGGCCCTGAAATTACTGGCACATGAGGCATAACACCGTAGTCCTCAGCTGCAGCGACGCATCTATAATCTGCTTTTGTGGATTGTTGATGTCCATGGGCTGTACTCCACTTACCATCAGGTGGACTACACGTTCATTCGCTGTGGGCGTAGTATAAAAAAAAACAAAAAAAAACCATTTGGGTAATATAGACGTGACGTATGTTATTCATCACATAATAGATAATATTTATTGATCATTTACAATACAAACGACTTTTGGCCTCATTAGACAGCATGTTTTATAATGGTAAAGCTCTCACAAACGAGCGCGAGATTTGTAGTGTTTACACCTCCTTAAAACAAACAAAAACGCTACTAATTATGTGAAAATATAAAACTTGAAACGTTCAAAGATTATAGGATAAGTACTAACATCGATGGTTACTAACTTCCGCCCGCGTGGTACGTCAACAAATTTATAAGGTGTTTTTTTCGAGGTATAGAACTTTAAGTTGGCATTACCTACTGTTCAAGAAGGCGACCGATTTAAGATCTGTCAAGTGATTTATTCTCAGTTTGGTTCGGCAATTCATCATGAATAAACTCACGCCTGAACAACGCTTGCAAATTGTGCAATTTTATTTCGAAAATAATGGTTCTGTGCGGAATATATATAATTATACCAGGATGCTACATGTGTAAAATTTCATCAAAATCGAACCGGTAATTTTTGTGTGCAAGAGTAAAAAACATTCATACACACACATCTACATTTATCATGTACTTTTGCATTTTTCTAAAAATTGGAAGGTAGGATAACTCGTATATACAAGAATAGCCACCTGTTAACTGTTAATAACTACGTTTAAATTACTATCCATGATTTTATTTAAAGGAAAAATGTCGAAATTGGAACATTTGGACGAAGCCATGTCCGAAGAGTCAGATATCTACCAGCATATGGTACCGAAAAATTGGCGAGAGATCATCAACTTCACCATGTTTGAGAGCAACAGGATCCAGTGGAACAAGGTCATGAACTTCCTGGAGCCCACCATCAAGATATTTTGCCCTGACCTTACGGCTTTGAGGAACACCTTTAGAACCGTGATCACTATTAGGCTGGTGTATTCCATCGTAAGTTTGTTTGTCGCTAATAAAATATTGCTGCTACTACTACTCGGCTTCCGTCGGTTGTAGCGTTCTTGGTGTTAATTAGATAAAGCCTTCATCTTTTTTATCAAAATAGATTCGTAATAGTTATTTGTGTAACAAGAAAGCAAAGCTCGTATTTTCTTTGAGTGCTAATTTTGAGTCCTGAATAAACGAAAGATTCTATTGAAGAACCACTAGAGTAGCAAGTGATTCTTATATAAAATCTTGAGCGTAGTGAGGTACCTACTCAAAAGCACGAGATAAAAATAACTTTGATCTCGTGTTACAATACAACTTTTAACCGCAGCAGCTCAAAATGGCGAGCAGTGAGCAAAACTCAACTTTGCTTCGAACGTAAGAAAAACTCAAAGTAAAGTCGAGTTTTACATAAACATAACATTCACCTGTTATGTTTAGGTCCCATAGGGTAGGGGGTGAGCCTATTGCCCTCTACTGGGCACAATTCCAACTCCGTGCTGCTATTGTGAACTTCCTGGCGGAAAGTTCACAAATAACACTTAGCCCGACCGGGAATCAAACCCAAGACCGGTGAGAGGCACACACGCTAACCACTAGACCATCGAGGCAGTCTGAAACAGATAAAATGTTGGTGTTAAACACCTCTGCAAACTCTTCTTGGTACTATAGGCGTGATGTTATGTTATTTTATGTATTTTATTTAGGTACAAGCTAAGCCCGCAAAGGTAGATAAAAAAAACGCTGGCTTTAACCCACCGCCAGGCGAGCAAACTGTTACTTTGTGCACCGTCAGATGTCACCTGCAGAACCCGGATTGGAGTAAACCTTCCCAGCATTTCCACTGGGATGACTCGCTCGGTACTGATGACGCTATACACTGGGGCGATGGAGATTTGGCTGTAAGTTTTAACAAACAATACATCAATGACTAAAATTGCAGTGTCTGTTTTTAATTTCAAAGTAACAATGTTTTTTTCAGTTGATAAACCTACTTGCGATACCAATGCCTAAAATATAGTTTTTAAAAATCTTGTCTGTCCGTCTGTTTGTATCGGCTAATGTTCTAAACGGCTGATATTTAATTAAATTTGAGATGCAGGTGATTGCTGTTCGTAACCCACAGCGTCCTAATAGTGACCAAAAAAATGTGTATTTACGGATAATTTTACTCAAATAAAATAGTTGTGCAAAAAAAAATAACTGTAACTGAAACTATTTCTATTCATTCCGACTAAAACTATTTCTATTCATTTTTTAAGTAATGTTTATCGTTGAATGATTTATGAAGTTTAAAAACATCTACTATTTCGTCACGTAATTGATGTTCTTAACATTTTATAAACAAGCAAATATAGTGTACTGTTACGTGTTGTAAACGTTAAAAGTACTTTATAGATCAAATTAACAAAATCCAAAAATCATTTTTGAAATCAAGACGTACTTAGCTTTTGTGATGAAACGATTTTAGATAAATGTCCTTTCAGTAGACTACCTTCGTACCAATACCAAGCTTTAAAGATTTAAAAATAGGAAACAATCATTAAAGAGCTAGCTCAAATATGTATCATCAATCGAGCATTTAATTTTGTCTAAAATTAAATGCTCGATTGATGATACATATTTGAATCTGTCACTGTACCCACCCAACATTTTAGTTTATGAAACTCAGTTATGTACACGGGACAAGCGGTTTTCTCTGATATCTCACAAAAACAACTAAAATTTTGGACAGGTACAGTATAAACGTATAAGCTAGCTGTTGTCTGGATTCAGTTTTGTGAGTAATAAATCGCTCCCACTCCTTTCACACCATAATTATAATATAATGTAATAAAGATTGTAATTTAAATATCTACATGTTATCCAGGTTCTTCAATATTCTCAACAACCAGCAAAAGTGACTAAAGGGAAGGTAGAAGATAATATACCTTCGTCGCGTCAACAGCCACCGGAAAATCTTACTTGTCACTTCGGATTTGGAATTGAGACCATACGTACTGGAACGTAAAGATTATTATTGAATGCACTTTAACTGCCATTTTAGACTTGATTTATTTTTCCAATAAATAACATTTTTATTGACTTTTTCCTGCATTGTTTTTCTTCGAAGATTTCGTAAATTATTGCTGTTCTGAAAAACAAGATATAAATTATATATTGTCAATAGGATGAGGAATAAATTTACTTTTCCTATTATAAAACTAACTTTGTTGTTCTTATTCTTCTTCGTCGTGTCGATGGCTGAGTCAAAATTTATTGGTCCAATAAGTAGCCACTGTTATGGCGCTCTCGTCGGCGTTCATGAGCGCCTCTCTTGTGCAGGTGGTATGACATTTTGGACAGTCAGTAAGGTGGTCAAGGTTTTAACTTTGTTGTGTATATATTCGTTCCGAATTAAATTAAGTTTCTAGAAAAACTAAGTTAAGACTAAATCTGTTAAAAACCGAGAATTTTAAGTTTGAAGTGGCCGTGGCGCAATGGATAAGACATAGGTTTTACGACCGAGAGGTTTCGAATCCTGGCTATTACACCACGGACGTGTACTTCCTCCTAACACAAAGGAATCTAAAAAGCTTAACTGGAGGGGGTTAACAAGAACACTAGTAATTTGTACTTGGAACCAAGTTTTTTTTAATAAGCTAACTAGCATAGCTTAATAAAAAAAAGGCGCGAAGATTTTCCATTTCAGCAGTTTCTTTCAAAAGCAATATTGTAGGTACAAGTACTTAAACTTATTGGTTTAATCATAATCCTATCAAACATTACAAACCATTGAACTGGGTTAGACAATTTATAGTGTCCATTATCCTATTGCCCGTCAACGACTTATAACTGACCAGTCATAAAGACCCCCTACAGATTGTAGTTGTTAACCAGACACTGAACCAACTGGCAAAATAACTGCCAAGAGTATATTTTAAAGAGTAAATATCTGGTCTATTCAAATCTAAATATGAACTGAGGGTTTTCAATAAAATTATGACGCTTGTGCAATAGTAATATGAATTACTATCCCCGATTTTTTAAGCGTGTTTAAATCTGCTTATAAGAATTTGTGACAAGTATTCATATCCTCAATTTGATCCATATAGAGTCAGTGTTGGGTCAATCAAATCATCCAACGGTCGTGAATGGCGACAGAACCAGAGCGATGGGGCAGCCAGGTCGAGTATTTGCTATCGTGCCTCGGATATGCGGTTGGTATTGGCAACATTTGGAGATTCCCCTATTTGTGCTATCGGAATGGAGGCGGTAAGTACGATGTTTAGTTAATTGTACTGTTTTGTTTACAAAGGAGTAATTTTTCGACGAAGTGCGACATCTTCAATAATTATCCAAATATTCACATTTTCGAATGACCTGCCACTGTCAAAAGAGACTAAGTTCTTTTAGAAAAAAAGAAAAGTGTTTATCTATATGTTTATATATCTATATGTATATGTGTGTGTAATTTGGATATTTATCTAAAGAATGACACTTTTCCAGTTACACAGCAAGAAAAACATTAGTAGTTTGTTTTTTCGTTTTTATCCATTTACTCATAATCTGTAACATTTTATTTAGGCACAGTTTTAAAACATTTAATTATAAAAACAACATAGAAAGTTAACGGAAAAGTGTTAATAAAAATATTAAAAAATAAATCTATTCATTAAATTATATTTATACATAATTTACTATTTTATATCACATACTGTCAATAAATATCTATCAATTAACGCCAAAAATGTTTTAAGGAATAAAGAACATATTTTTTTTAATATTTGTTAAATTTTCTTTTTCAGTTTGTAACAGTTTCGAAATAAAGGTGCGTTATGTTGACTCTATGACATGTTTGTTGTTTCAGGAGCATTTCTCATTCCATATTTCCTGACGTTGTTCGTTTGCGGCATTCCGCTGGTTTACTTGGAAACCACTTTGGGGCAGTTTGCTAGTGCAGGATGCATTTCTGTATTTAATATCAACCCACTCTTGAAAGGTAAGTTTTAATTTTTGGTTTGAGTTTGCTTTAGCGTGTTATGATATCAACGAGTGATGCTTGTTAAGAGTGATAGCTTTTACTACTTTAGAGGAATATTTATTTATTTATTTATTCTCGCGGTATATAGTATATATTGCTCGTACTCCTGAACATCTAATAATTATCGAGTTCTTATTAATTACAAGCTTTTGCTTGCGATGTCGTCCGTGTGGTATGCGATATTGCCATGCTATTTCCTTAAAAATTTAAGAACTTTCCTCTTCCATTTGTAACTCCTTATTACGCCCTTTGGGAGCTAAATGTCCAAAAAACCTATACCACAACTCACAATTTAGTTCAAAATTTATAAACGTCCTATATTTATTTATTTATTTATTCAAATGCTCATTGCACTAACAGTTACTACCAATGCGTACAATAAGTTAGGTATACTATAATTAGGTACTAAAGACAAAATTACTTATAGTTAAAAAAGAATGTGACACAAATATTCAAAACTTTTGCCAATTTCGTTTAAAAAATATCAACATCTGGATGCTGAGCAATCAAGGCGTTGATCAGTGCCATGGCGTGATTTGTTGGCGCAAATTGTGCAGTGCATGTTCGCACAGATGCCGTCGCCATGAGACGGCGCAAGCGCAGCCGCGTGTATTGATTGGGAGCGGATAGTGAACATCGGGACAGTGCGGTTGCATTGTCGATCTTATTGTTTAGCAATAGATAATAGTGCATTAAAATAGCACACTTTCGACGCAGTTGCAGCGTATCTATACCGACCATTCTAGATACAAACAGAGACGGATACAAATCAGGATAATAGCCGTAAAGCTTTATATATAAAAAACGTGCGAATTTTCTCTGTACCCGTTCGAACATTGTATCATACTTAGCCTCGTGTGGGTCCCAGATTATAGAGTTATATTCTAAGCTGCTTCGCACAAAGGCAAAGTATGATGTATGATCTTACAACCCCTTAATTGGCTTGTATGGATTGTATAGCATGTAATTTAAAAAAAAAAGAAAATTCTTACAGTTCATTAACGTCATGTAAGGAACCTATGCGCAGACATTCATGCAATTGCCTTCGAAATTGACGGATCATATAAACTTACACCCCCTAATTAACCCGCTAAGAGATAAAATACAACGATGAAACTTACACCAGTATTTAAAAAGACCTTTAGCTACACAACTGTGAAAAGTGTATTTAATTCCATGCAGTAGTTTTTGCGTGACGCGCGTGCAAACATACAGACAGAAAGACAGATAAAAATACCGGCAAAAATTCTAAAATCAATGTTTTAGCTCCTGCTGGTGTTATAAGGTGCCCTCGTATTAATACTTCATAAATATATCCAATGTACAGACATCGCTTATTTACAATTGTATTATAATTATGTAATAAATAATAGATTAAAGATATTCTTAGCTCAACGAAACAAAAATCAAATTGCTTTTTTTGCTTGCCGTATTTTTCCTATGTTATTCATCGTATTTTTTGGAACGAGTTCCATATCGCGCGTTGCGAAAGGGGGCTAGACGGAAAAAAATTAAGACCAAAAGTTGTAACGACCGTGCCGTGCGGCGTGCGCGTTTTTCTCTGTCTGTCTCTCTCTCTCTAATAGAAAGCAAACCAGTTATATAACCTAAAATGAGCCTGCTTATTAAGTTTATATTACATTATATTTGTTAATAATAAGAAAAATATTATGATAACATAAAAAAATAAAATTTTATTACAATTCCTTCACTAATTAATCGAAAGGAACTTCGTTCCATCCAGGTGTCCCTTGACACCTCTCAAGTTTTTTTTTGTGTTTAAAATGTAAATTATAATTTATTTAATATTACAGGAGCGGGCTATGCAATGATTGTAATGAACATAATAGCAATCACGTACTTCGCCGCCATCATGTCTTACCCAATCCTCTACATCTACCACTCAATGAGCTCACCGCTGCCGTGGCAGAGCTGCGGCAATTCCTGGAATACCGACAAGTGCACAGAGGTTACACCCTTTCAGATTTATAAATAACTAGCTTCGACCCGTGACTCCGCCCGCGTGGTACTTTGATAAAAAGGCTGCACATTAATATCCAGGCTAGCAGTGTACCTAATTTCATCTAGAGCCGGTTATTCAAATCATTGTAATTAGTATAATTTAGTTTTACTCATAATTATATTTTTATATTACTGATTGTAATGTTTTGACGTGTTCAAGCGCTCCCTGGAGCCCATGAAAATAAATGGTTTGAATTTGAATTTGATCCGTTCCGTAGTTTTTGCCGTTCAAAGAGTAACGACCATTAAAAATTATGAATGCTACGCTAGCGAGCTTGTTTGTGCAGCTACACGGCTCTACCATCAAATATGTTTATGTAAAAACCAAACTTTAAATAGTTTTTGATCTGGACATTATATAAAATTAATAATAGGCTATCAATAATCACGCAGACCAAACCGCAGTTGGAAGCGAGAGCTACGGTGGTTATAAAAGTAGCAAGGAGTTATATTAGAGACGAAGTGATTGTTAAGTGGCTAATCTATTTTCAGATAAGAGGCAATTCCAGTTTTTTCGCGTCAAATGGTACAATCACCACGCCTGAGGATGAGTTTTTTCAGTAAGTTTATTTTTCATTCAGTTATATTTATATTTCACGGATACAAAACATTTGGAGGCTTATTACAGTTTATGAGAATCGTATCATGATTCGGTTAAAGTTTATGCATAATTCCGAGATTACGATTTTTCAAACGCACTGCCAAATGTGACAAAACGACGCGTAATTTATATCGTGCCCTCGACCCAGTTCTCCTTTGTTTACGTAAAAAAAACGCTATGAAGACTGTAGAACTTTCGTATTAAACTTGAGCACCACTATACCTATCTGATAATATAAGTATCTTTATTGTAAAGTGTTTAGTTTTTATTACTAATTTTTTTTATAAGCTTCGCCCGCGATACTTATTATCTCTGTGTCGCGGGGATGTTCACAAACATACATTTCACACATACAGAGCACACCTACACCTATTGGCACTATAGAAGTAATGCAGAAGTCCTTAGGGATATTGACGCCTTTTGTAGATGTCTATGGAATGTCCCATGATCGTCCTTTTTATTCCTAATGCACATTATTTTTACTATTAAATATTATATTATTACATTACACACAAATATCACATTATATTGTTTTTTTGTCAGTGCTTAGATATCTGAATAGTAAACCTGATGAGCTGAAGATTGCCGTGAAATGAAGATCTCGTTTCCAAATCCACGTTATAATATTTAGAATTTATTGTATATTTTATTTTAGAATGTTTATGATCCTTTATTTGTTCCACCCTCATGACGTATAACTCTCATTTACTTCAGCATCCGCCTGTTACAAATGTCGCCCAACATCAACCAGCTAGGCGGCATCGTATGGCCAGTGTTCTGGTGCAATGTATTCTGCTGGATCGTGGTATACTTCTGTATCTGTAATGGCGTCAAGAGCGTTGGAAAGGTGAGCCGATATGACTGATCTTTGTTGGCACGATGCCGTTTTGTCAATCTTCTAAAGTAAATATACTTTTTCTTGAAAGCGAGTATTTTTGGCCAGAGCAAAAATTAGGAGGAAAAAGACACGCATCGCTCTAATACGTGGTGAATCATTAGGTGCTTATGATTCACCTCGTGTTCGAGCCATGTGCGTCTTTCATCATGAATTGTGCAGTTTGAGCACCAAATTTTGAAAGATACAATACGATAAGATACACGCTGGTTAAGACTTATCATTAGCATATTTAGTGTCTGAGCCTTGTTAATAGTAAGTATGAAACAACTGCAGAATAACCATTGATGAAATTTTGCATAAACCCGATATTTAGGCCTATCAGTATTAACGTCTTCAAAAAAAGGTTCATTCTTTAATACTTCCGTAATATATAAAAGTCATTAAGTACTATCATCAGTTTCTTTTTTCATATTTGCAGATCGTATACTTCACAGTGATATTTCCTTATGTAGTGCTGACAATCTTATTAATTCGCGGCGTCACATTACCAGGCGCTTGGAAGGGTATTCAGTTCTATATACTACCAGATTGGGGACAACTCAAGAAGCCAAAAGTAAGTTACCTGACCAATTTGGATAGTAGTAATAGTAATTTGATTGTTGTATAGTTGATTCTTTATTCGTAAGGGTCTGGCGGAGTATAATTTTATCATGCAAACGGAATTCCGCAATCATTAGTGAATCAAGCGTAATTACTGAATACTATTGTGTTATTTACATTAAGACAGTATTAATCCGTCGTATTTGTTAGAAAAACATTTAAAAATATCTACATAAATCGAAGTTTAATTTCACGTACACGTTTACAGCGGAAACGACAAATTTTCATAATATTTGTTCTGTATTACAGATATAAACTTTAATATCTGTAATGTTTTATGAACAGAAACATAGTTGATATTGTCTAGTTTGTGATTAACAAAAAGGAATAGGAAAATACTAAGTTATTTTTTCTCGCGGAGCGGACAGTACTCCGTTTGATTTTTGCACATAAAAACGCGGTTCGTCCGCCGAACTCTTAATCTGTCTGGGCTTATTACAGGTATGGGCAGACGCAGCTACTCAACTATTTTATTCTTTGGGCCCCGGTTGGGGTGGTCTTATAAGCATGGCCAGTTTCAATAATTTCCATTACAAGAATTTCAGGTCAGTGTTGCTTTTGTAATATTGTAAATTAGCATAAAGCCTTATTAGGACTGCAAGTTAATTAATATTATTACTTTTCATGTCTGTATAGATAAAATCAAAGATCTAATAGGCGTAGGGCAGTTGGCTTTCAACCAATCGCCAGGCATCGTACTCGAGCGTGTCCAGTCCCATGCAGTGGCGTAGCTTTCGTGGGCCCGGTGGTGCAGTGTACCAGGGCCCCGGACCTCGGGGGGGCCTTTGTCCATTAACCTATTCTACCCGTCATAGAGATGACGTTTGGATTGGATTTAGACTACTAATGATAAGTTCAACCCACTGTATCCTGTATCCCATTATTATTCCTATCTATAATTTTGAAGGGCAATAAAAGTTCAAGCTACGTGA
Organism: Hypena proboscidalis; assembly: GCA_905147285.1. Taxonomy (NCBI): domain Eukaryota; kingdom Metazoa; phylum Arthropoda; class Insecta; order Lepidoptera; family Erebidae; genus Hypena; species Hypena proboscidalis. The sequence continues at coordinate 16,707,097 of LR990130.1, read as the reverse complement.
AAAAGGGGGTGAGGGCTCGATTCTTTCTCTATGCACCGGGGCCCTTGCCCACTTAGCTACGCCACTGGTCCCATGACATCTCGTTTGCGGCCACACAACTATACCTTTCTTACCATAATACTGAGAACGCAGTAGAAAATATACCTATTATGTTACTGTATCTCAATCTACTTCAGCTTTAAAAATTTTTTTGAATAAATGCATTTATTCCATTCATCTATTTCAGGTCCTCCATGATAATCCCTCTAATAAACAGCGGCACCAGCATATGGGCAGGGTTCGTGGTTTTCTCAGTGCTAGGTTTTGCAGCTAATCGTGCAGGCGTGGCAGTGGCTGACGTGGCCACGGCAGGACCTGGACTAGCGTTTGTGACGTATCCTACAGCAGTGACTATGATGCCCGCTGCCAACTTCTGGGCTGTCACCTTCTTTGTTATGCTGTTCTTTCTTGGGATTGACACGATGGTATTTAACTGTGGATTTTTTATTACTTACGTGTTAATAGAGTCTGTTACATGGAGGCTCTAGTGCAAGGTTTACTTTTTAAGAATCCAGTGTTTAAGTTGCTAAGAAAATTTCTTCTTTTTGAATCATCCAATGCGCAGTCCAGCTAATAGTTAGTGATAAATGCAACACATGAACATCCTGAAAAGGTTTGTTGCGTCTAAAGATAGCGGATTGCAACTATTTGCTCACTCATTTCTGTTCAAAAAAGCTCTACATTACCACCAATATATTTTTAAAAAGCATTCAGAAATTTGTCTGGTACATAGTATAATATTTACATCTACAAAATACTATTCACTAAATTGCCAATTCGATATTGAAATATGAACCCGTCGAACGACTCAATTTAGCCAAACATTGTGTGTTTGCAGTTCGTGACGATAGAAGCCATAATAACTGGAATAATAGACGAGTTTCCGACACTGCGACGGCATAAAAGATACATCACTTTGCTTACGTGTTTCGTGTTGTTCTGCCTTTCAATCGTTTGTAATACTGAGGTATGTATAAATGCCGAATTCGTTCGAAAATTTAACGTATTTGGTATGCAATGAAGCGGAGATGTATTGAAAAAAGTAGGGATGGTTTATGGTTAATGTGTATAGTCAATATTGCGCACATGCCGATAAGCAGAATCTATATTTTAAACGCAAAGGGCATACCTAGGAAATAATAGCCCCATTTTGTATAAAATAATCCAAAAACGGTTACGTACAAAACGGTCCCAGCAGAGTTGCAAGAACAACTTTGTTTGACATTTGTTATAAACTGCAACTATTGAAAAATGAGGAAAAAGTTATTAGAAAGACCTATTCTTTAATTATTTATTTGATATTTCACGTGATGTAACCATGACGTAACCATGATGGTTAAAGTAGAGTTAAGAAGTATGATTGTAGGCTTATCTATAGTCTTATTGCCTATAGGCGATTAACCATCTCCGCGTTACTGTAAACCAACCTACTTAATAAATTCACATTTATTTGGTACACTTTTTTTTATTTACCAGCGGTTATACGGGGGACGTGTCGTTGCAATAAAAATCAAAATTCAGTAAAACTGTTATCCGGCAAATAGTTGTTGTATTTGAATGAGGTGATCGCGTGACTAAAGCTTGAAACTTTCATGCATGACATCAAAACAACAGCTTTCTGAGTAATATCACTGAACTAATTGTTCCAGCGTGTTTTATGAGACCATTTTGTTTGTTGATTTGTTAAAGCTCTATTAACTTATTAAAAAGGTAATTGTTATGGCGTTTTATTCGTAGGATACGATGAATACCTACATTAATTTTGTTGATATATACATTTTTTGCTTGTTAATTCGTTTTGTCCTTTTGTTACATTGTTGGGCAAAAGTTTCCAAGGATTTCCTTTCCGCCCTACTTACAGCCTTGTCCTACTAATCCTCCATAAATGCATCTAACTCCACATTACCGAATGCATCTGACATATTATTATATCCTAATCACCAATCCTCTTGCGGACTCGAATTGTGAAATCAAATGTTGTTTTTATTATACTTCCATTATGGGAAAAAAAAAATATTAATTATATACATAGCTTTTGCCCGCGACTTCGTCCGAGTGGAATTCATTATATTAAGTAATTTGGATTTGGATTTTGTTTTTTTACATTAGATAGAACTCCAGAAGCAATAACACTAGCCAATACTCCCAATGACAAGGCCAAATACACACATTCACTCACACAAGCACACCCAGTCTCAGAACAAATCTTAGCGAATCACACAAAGATTTGTCCCATGTGGGGATCGAACCCACTACACCACACGAGCAGACAGTAGTAGTAGCTGCTCCCGCGCTTTGACCAGCGTTAAACCATAGTAAAAATAGATTTTTACTATGGTTAAACGTTACTGCCCCGCTTCCATGGAGTTCCGCGTAATGTCAAATATCAAAAACCTAAATAGATAAATAGACTATCAAACACAAGAATAATTATTAAAACCCGATCATTAGTTCCCGAGACTAACGTTAATAAACAAACAAACTAACTTTCGCCGGCGGTTTCGTTTGCGTTGTAGGTACATGTATACACCAAATGTTACGCGCCTTGTAGTCAGTTATCTGCATATAAATTTTTGTCAAAATCGTTCTAGCCGTTAAGAAGATTAGCCAATGCAAACAGACAGACAGACAGACAGACAGACAAAAATTTTAAAAACTGTATTTTAGGCATATGTATCGTGCAAATAACTATATCAACTGGAAAACCTTTGCTATTTTGACATTAAATTCTTAATTCCTTAGTTGCCTATCAAAGTTTTGGATCGAACAATCGAGTCTGTATCGAACAAAATCCTACGATACTATACGCGAGGCATGATGCTACAATGACTTTCGATAAAGAAGTTCCACCACTAACACATCAAAAGAAGAAGGATGAATTGCAAAGTGTAATCCATCCTTGATCCTCAGCATCTTGAGTCCTGATTAATTTTATTTCAACAGGGAGGCCTCCACGTCATAGGTCTTCTGGACACCCATGTAGCGTTAGCCTGCGTGCCGATCGTGTGTGGCATCGAGATTGTAGCAGCCCTATACACGTACGGACCGAAGAAGTTTGGCTCCGATGTGCTCTTCATGACTGGCAAACCTCTGGGAATAATGTGGATTGTCATATGGAGATATATTCTTCCTGTCATTTTATTGGTATGTAATTGTATTGTGCTGGAGTTCTTTAAAAAAAAAAAGGTAATTAAATATTTATTATTTTATAGGAAAATATTGATAGTAATATCTATAGCCATAATTATGTCTCATCTTCGGCCTCAATTTCCAAGTTACAAACAATCCTTATTTGCTTTTCAGCAAGGAGTAGGTTTTTTTATGAAACATATTTTTCAAATATACATGGGGGTAGGCGAGTAGGCGATGAAACGGTGTAGTTTACGATCCACATACACTTCTTTTGCTTTCTCAACATTCATACATATACTATATACCATTTTTTTTTTTTTTTTTGTTTAGACATGATGAGTATAGTAGTCTTGTATAACAAGACATTTTTGCGGGCACGGATCAAGGGGGGGTTGTAGAGGTTATTGCCCCCTCCTCTGGGCCTTAGCTGGGACTAGATAAACAGTTGTTTTTTTTTATTATTCGCAAAAAAACTACTCTAATTAGTAGCCCTGTAATATGTAGCCCCTTCTCCTCCCCCAGCTCAAAAGCTAGATCCGCCCTTGCATTTTTGTAAGACTTATAGGCTTATATTAACATACAAGATTTTGACGTTTAAATTACAATATTCTATACTTCCTATATTAAAAAAAAACAATAGATCTTCAGTAGCGTCCAATCGCCTGTCAGCTCGTAAACACGACAATATGTTAGGCAGTAAATTGGAACATAAAATAGTGTATAAAAGAATTTGTAAGAGTTATATGCCATAAATATACAAGTAAATGGGCAGTCAAAGATCTATCCTAAGAACAAAGACGTAACTCACAAATCGCAATTTCGTGCAACAGAAGACGCGTTTGTTTTTTTTATTTGTAGAACAATGCAGTATAAATAAATAAATAAATAAATATCTCTCAACTTACACACATCGCTATCTAGTCCCAAACTAAACAGAGCTTGTACTATGGGTACTAGAATAACTGATACTAATACGTATATACTTTTCTTTTTCTTTGTAAATACATACCTATTATATTATATGTACACAAAGATTTGTCTTAAGCGGGAATCGAATATAATATAGTATAACAGTAGGTTTAATAATTACTGGTGGATTAATAAGACTTAAGGTTTTCTTGAAGTCATTAGATGTATAATGGCGAAAGGATATCAAATATGCAATACACGAAAAAAAACTCTTATCGGCGGTTACGGCTTATTTCTTAGGATAGGGTGAGATGTTTACATTTACTACAGTGGGTAATATCGGCTATTACTTCTGCCGTTTCATGTTTTGTCAATACAATTTGGGATAGATCATAGAAATTTAGTAAGCAAGGGGAGAAAAACAAACATATACCTTATTTATCGGTAAATTGTTGCAATGGTTAATGAAATTTTTGCTTGAATAATAACGAAATGATGAATCGTAATATTTATTAAAATCATTATATACATGCACTTATATTATTTGTTTCTCTGCTAGTAAACAAAGTAATCTTCCTGTAATAAAGATTCTAATAATATTAGATAAACTGCTGTCAAGTTTACTTAAATAAAGGAAGAAGAAGAAGTAAGTAGTAAATACTTACTTCTTCTTCTTCCCTTATTATAATACATACTATACTCATTTTACATGTGGTTTTCGAGGGCGGCACACCTTTAATTTGATTTGACGCCAAAATAGTAGTGCTTGCATTACTGCTTTCCAGTTTGGTGGTGCGTTCAGGCCTTGAAATTACTGCCATATGAGGCATAACACCGTTATCCTCAGGTGCAGCGACGCATCTACAATATTTCGTTTGTGGATTGTTGACGTCAATAGGCTGTACTCCACTACATTCGCTGCAGGCGTAGTATTAAAAAAAAATCTTATTGGTATTCTTTCAGACCATTACAGTTTACACACTGAGCAATGCATCGGGATTGGCAGGCTGGATCATAGCTCTTGCATCCGTCGTGTGCATTCCGATCTACGCAGCCGGATTGCTCATCAAATCTAAAGGATCGTTCATGCAGGTACGTTTTTTGTTACCTTACATGTTCCATTTATCAAACATAAAACTACATCACGCCCATATTACCCAGATGGGCCATCAGGTGTGATTACGGTCAAACGCATGATATTAGCCATAAAAAACCAGCCAAGTGCGAGTCGGACTCGCGCACGTAGGGTTCCGTACCACTATACATCTATAAAATATAACGGGAATTAACGCGATCATGCAATTATTTACCTTTTAGGCTTTACGTTTCGGCTAACAGATTACACTGGCCATTTTCGAAAGCAGACTGGTTCTAGCGCCGCGCCGTCTCCGTTCGTGAGGGCGATGATTTTCTGTCTACCCTCACTTGTTGACTTTTTTCATTATAAAGTCCAGTACACACTACACTGACCGTGTCCGGATTCGCGGATTTCACCGACTGTGAATCAAAGCGAGGTTTTGCTTTTTTAATCACTGGATTCCACGCGGTAGACAATTTATACCCATCTTACCGATTAAAATTTTTAAGTTTTCGAATTTCAATCGCCTCACGCACAACTCTTGAGTAGAAATGGTGATCGGTGGAGAGTACTTGTGGTTGATGAAATTCAATCCAGTGATTAGTGCCTGATTCGAGTATATGCTCTGCAATCGCCGATTTGTTGATCTGACGGTTCTTGACAGCTGCGATATGTTCTTTGACTCTTTCTGCGATGGTCCGCTTCAAATCAAATCAAATCAAATCATTTATTTCCATGGGCCCCAAGGGGCGCTTGAACACGTCAAAACAAACATCAAAACACAAAAAATATAAAATAAAAATAAAACTTAGCTAACTAAATTATAATACTTATTGTAATAAAATGATTTGACATCGGAGCTTAGATTGACTTTAATTCAACTTAGAGACTTCGTTTGGCCTATGTAAGAACTACCGCAGCTGCAGTCGATCTTGTAGACACCTGGTGTTTGCAGAGGTAGGACATCCTTTGGTGTGCCGAGCATGCTGGTTACTTTAGTCCCTGGAGTGAAGATAGTGCGAATGGAGTAGTTTTTGAGAACTGTGCCGAAAGTGAGGGTAGACAGAAAATCAAAAGTTAAACTATACATCTAAATAAATGTTTTTCTTTATTCTTTATTATATTGGAGTTGATTGAATGAAAGGTAAAATGCTGTTTACGATTTATAACGTATTAAAAAAAACTAATTATTAGATCTTTATCAAACCAATTTTCGGTGGAAGTTTGCATGGTAATGTACATCATATATTATTTTTACATTTTTCATTCTCTTATTTTAGAAGTTACGGGGGGAGGGCTTTTCCACTTTGAAAGCTTCTCTCGCGAAAACTATTCAGTTTAGAAAAAATATAATACTAGAAACCTCAATATAATTTTTGAAGACCTATCCATAGATCCCACACATATGGGTTTGATTGTGTTGCACTTGTGCACACATTTGTGTTGCACTAACACTCGCCGCAAAAGCCATTCACAAACGGCAAGTGGAGGGTATAGGCATCAGACTCATTTCTGATAGCGCAGCAGTTCTCAAAGCTCTTCTTAACAATAAAACCAACAACAAACTAATCATAGAATGTCACGATGCCCTAGAAAAAATTTGCTCCAGGAATCAGGTCACCCTGCAATGGATCAAAGGGCACAGTGGATCTCTTGGTAACGACATTGCAGACGAACTAGCGAGAAGGGGTTCAGATACGACAGTACAAGGCCCGCAACCTCTTCTTCCAATCCCCTTCACGCAATACCGGACCTGGATCCGCCAAAGATCGATAGAGACCCAAAACCAACGATGGTCAGAAATCGCTGAGTGTCGGAAAGCCAAACTTGCAATACCGCAAGCGAATCATCGACTCACAAAAAACCTTCTAAGACTAAACAGAACAAATCTAAAAATAATGATAGGGTCAATAACGGGTCACTGTCCCTTGAACAAACACCTATACACCATAAAAATCACTGACAGTCCTCTCTGTCGAGGATGTCTTGACGCCGAAGAAACGGTCTCCCACGTAGTCCTGGAATGTAGGGCCGTTGCTTCTCAATGGGAACAAATCCTCGGAACAGTGAGGTCACTCCGCGAAGCCTGTGAAGTCCCCAGGAAACTTCTGAGCTTCTGGGCGGAGTTAGGCTGGCTATGTTAGCCAGGACTCTCCACGCACAATGGACCAAATGAGAGTCTAAGTGCGGAAAAATGAGTCCACTTTCCATTCCATTCCATGGGTTTGATGAAAAAAAAATGAGTTTCACTTCTAAGTATGGGGAACCCCAAAAATGTATTTCTTTTTTTCTATTTTTGTATGAAAATCTAAATGCAGTTCACCGAATACATCTACTTACCAAGTTTCCACAGTATAGCTCTTATAGATACGGAAAAAAGTTGCTGTGACATACGGACGGACAGACATGACGAATCTTTAAGGGTTCCGTTTTTTGCCATTCGGCTACGGAACCCTAAAAAATATAGGTTAGATTAGTTAATATATACTTAAATATAGTTAATGGGGTAAAAACACCACCTACTACATGAATTTGTGTACATTTAACACATCATTTAGCAATATATCTTGAGAACTCTCAAGTTTGTATATTTCTAAGAATGTTTACGTCAAACGAGATAATAAAGATACAAAAAAAATAAACAGATGAAAATCTATGCAAATATAAATTAGAATACAGACGTGCAAAACATTTAGATTTACACACTTACGAAAGAAGTAAAATTTTTTTTTTCATAATATTTTTTTTTATATTAAACTGCCTCGATGTTCTAGTGGTTATCGCATGCGCATGCCACCGCGAGGTCGCGAGTTCGATTCCTGGGTCGGCCAAAGTGTTATTTGTGACCTCTCCGTCAGGAAATTCACAATAGCAGCATGTGACCGGAGGATGGCGATAGGCTCACCCCCTATCCCATGGGACCTTTAACATTGGGCGTTGTACACCTCTGCCACAGCTTTTTGGATAATATAGGCGTGATGTTATGTTTATTATTTATTTATTTATTTGGTTAGCTTACGATTGTTTACACAAGTAATATTACAAACAAATTTAATACAGTTGAATCATGCTAAGCGTAACAATCAATTAAAAGCTAACACCACTTACTTGGACGGTTTGGTTAAACTTAAATTCTAAAAAAACATTATGAAAATAAAAATAAAAATTATAAAAATGAGGCAGATTAATTAATAACAATGGATAATATGGCAACAATTAAAAATAATAAAGTATACAAATTTGATGATAAAATTTAAAGATATACATTTTAATAAATAAATTATAGGGTTAAATTCAGATTAATAGAGTATTGCAATCCATTAAATTAATCTATATATATAAAAGAAAGTCGTGTTAGTTACACCATTTATAACTCAAGAACGGCTGAACCGATTTGGCTGAAAATTGGTGGGGAGGTAGCTTAGAACCGGGAGAAGGACATAGGATTTACTATTTGACTTTTAAAATATTTTCGAGGGCAAAATTTTATCGAGGGCGAAGCCGCGCGGGGCAGCTAGTAATTAATTATATCTTAGTTAAAGAAAGAAAGAAAGAAGAAAGAAAAATCATTTATTACGACTTATGAAGCCATCCTCGTGATGCTATAAGTGTTAACTTCATCCCATTTTTATCTAAAATCCTCAAAAGCAGATTGTAGATGTGTCGCTTCATGACTATGCCTCATGTGCCAGTAATTTTAGGGCCTGATCTCATCACCAAACCGGGCACACAATAGTGAAAACACTTTACTATTTGGCAGCATGTTATAGGTGAGACGGTGGTGCCGCCCTCGAGCTCGTTCACAAGCGCTCTGCCACTATTAAAAGTAGCAGTCGGTACTTATTTTAATAATTGAAATATTTGGATTTAATTGGAAATATTAAATTGTATGAGTATATTGAGTATAAATACCATCACAGAGTAAATGTGGGTGTAACCCAACATAACAGGGGAAATGTGGGTGTAAGGGAAGGTTCATATCTGTCGTAAAATACGTCGAGCGTATCATCGGATGCACTAAGTTAACGTATCATCCGTTGTGTGTGAACGGTCAAGTGTTTTTCTATACATTTGTCTGTTCTGGCGTTACGCAACCGATAATACGCGACGCGTGTTCCGTCAGATATGATCCATCCCTTAGTCTCTGCCACAGCTTTCTGGGTAATCTAAATAAATAAATATCTCACAACTTACACGCAACGCCATATAGTCCCAAACTAAGTAGAGCTTGTACTATGGGAACTAGAATAACTGATACTAATACAAATTCATACTTTTCTTTTGTAAATACATACATATTATTCAAAGAAACACCCAGACTAAGACAAACCCTCACGTTCATGGACACAAAGATTTGTCTTAAGCGGGAATCGAACCCGCGACCTCGACGTCGCAGGCAGGTACACTACCCACTCCGCCATCCGGTCGTCATTATATTATGTTTATGTTTATGTTTATCTATATTTTCCAGCGTATCCGTGACAACTGCGCTTCTAGCAGCGCATGGGGACCAGCAGAGCCAGACATCCGCCATCGCTGGGACGAAATGAACAGACTCCAACGACATGCCGACCTCAAGCTCAACGATCTAGACTAATATTAAACAAAGTAGACATTTTATACTTCCAAGAATTAAATAACTTTTACAGGAACATTTATTTGTATTTTTATGTCTACAAAGTCATTTTTATTATCCTTCAAGAGCCAGCATGTATACTTAAGTTGCATTGTATTGTTGCTCGGGGTGATCGATCAGCCACTTTCTAGAAAGCTGACTCCTTGCACTCAAGAGAGTTGCCTCGGTCCGGTAGGTCAAAATGCTGAAGACTAAACCAACTAATCCACTATCACTCCCACGCTACCTCGCCTTGGTGGTGGTTGGGCGAAGATACCCACTCGCCTGCCCGGAGTGGAGTCGCCAGTAACCTAGACCCACCAAACCCTGTCCCTTGCCCTACCACTGATTGAACCAGAATTCGTGGAGTCATGCACAATTCGGGTTTTCCCCCGGTAGCACCGGAATGCATGCAGCGATAATCACGACCAAGGGTGCACCGTCCTTTCAACTGCCGTCGTCAGTCCAGCAGACATGACCACGCAGGGATGTCTATGACACCCTTCGTAGAGCTGGCTCCGTATTTGTGCCCAGTTTTTACCTCATTACCATAAAGATAGAAATACTTTTTAAATAGGTATCTATTCTGTATGTTTGCTTCAAAGAGCAACTTAGTCTATTTTCTCTTTGGACCACAAATGTCATGTCATGGCCTCCTAAATTTTTGGGGAATAATAAATTTGTTTAAAAATTGCCGATAACATGGTTTGGTAGTCAAAATTATTGTATATTTCTAAATTTTACTTTCCAAATTCGTTGTAAGACAAAATTTATAGGAGCAAAACAACCTAAATACTCTCAAAATGGGAGAGAAAAATGCACCGGAACAAGATAAAGAAAAAAGAGTTAAACTGCGGGTAAGTAATACTAACCTAATTACATGTATTTTAAAGAAAAGTATGTCTTGAGGTATGGATATTCCTCCTAACTCTACACGTGTTGAGGTCATGTGTAGCGTGTAGCGAATTTACGACGTACAATACACTCAGTAACAAAATTGATTCCGACGAGGAAACACTGCTGTTGGCTTTGTTACTTCGGAAACGCCGGCGACGAAAACGAAAGCATCGACGAATTTGGGAAGATCCATTATCAATTAATCGAATGGAAGAGAGCGACTAATTTGTGTTGTTTTGCAAACGATTAAAAGATAAGTAATCCTAAATAATTTCGTTCCTACCTACCATAAAACAAACATAAAATATTTAAGCAAGATAAAATCCCACCAAATAGAATCCGTTATGATGCAAAATGATTTGACATTTGAAAAAAATATTTTATTAAGTTGGTTGGCTGGCGTTTGTACGAGACAGTACAAAATGGCGTCCACGCCGCGCGTCCGCAACGAATTCGCTGCGAATGCGCGGCGTGTTCGTTGCGCGCCCGCTCCGCTTTGAATCCGCTCGTAATCCGCTAGTATGATAAGGCCCTTAGGCTCGTTAGCTGCCAAAGCGGAATCTACACTATGAGAGACAAGTTGCAAATGGATGAGCAAAGCTGAGAAGCACTAGCAGGTCGGAGCATAGCGAGGACTAACTAGCACTCTTTCCTTCTTGCACGGTGATCCCACTTTTTCTTTAGACGTTACGAACTTTCGACACTCGCCTCTGCTCTTCTCTCCGCTTTGATCAAAAACTGGCCTTACGGGGTCGCTACACAGGTATTAAAAAGATTTAAAATGAAATAATTGTAGGTGGAAGGTGAAGATGAACAGGTCGAAGGAGAGATGGGTCGCAAAAAGATGAAAAGGTTCCAACTGCCAGACCTGCCACGGTGGTGGCAGGCTAAGATCATCCAATATGCGTAAGTTCAGCAATTTGATTTTAGTATTTCGTTTTACTACAGAAATGAGAAACAAACGAACAGATGCTATAACTACTAGCTATAGCTACTACCTACTAGCGTCCATAGGTTAGGTCATTCGAGCGGTGGTGTGCCTTTTAAAACCATATAATTTAACCAATTTGATTTATTTTTTGCAATTACTTTAACTAAACTACAAGCTATGCTTAGTTTCTTATACCCAAGCATAATAACTGGTACTGATTATAGGGCTAATGCGGTATAAAATTGCATTTTTCTATTAAAGTTCTTGAAATAAATAACAAGCGCATTTCTTATAACAAGTAATTCTTCAGTGAATTTGTTTTTTTTTAATATTTAGAATGGACAAATTTTGGTTCTTGCTGTATTAATCCCTATTTAGTTTAAAAGCGTTACGAACTACATTGATTAAAGACTCAGATTAATGTCTTAAACTTTAATGATATTTCTTGTTTGACTTTGCGAGTTTATCCTACAGCGTTAAAACTTTAGTCCTGTTTACTTTAATATCTTTAGAGTCTCTAGGTGAGGATGGTGGTAGAGTATAGGTTTATGTTCGCAGGCAGAAGCACCACTGTATCCCCTTTAACCTGCCGTCTATTAGAAATACTTGCACTACTATGTTCCGGTTTGATGGAGAAGTTAAGCCCTGAAATCCCTCCTGAAGGACCTCAGATAATTAACCTAAATATTCCTAAAGTTCATAGGTAGTGTTGCCCAAATTCAGTCTTGGTCTTGCAGTCTTGGTCTTGTTCTTGCATTCATTTGCAAGACCAATACCAAGACCGCCTAATTATAGCAAGATTTAAGCAAGAACAAGACTAAGCCTCTTGCGTCTTGCAGCTAGGACTGAGCGCCGTTTCACGGAGTATGTAGGTATAACATTTTGGGGTATAGGGTATAGGTACGCATAGGGACTCTATGAGACGCAAAAAAACTGTTTTAAAGAATATGAAAAACTGGACCTATGCGCATTACGACCAATACCATAAACATACATAACGAATGAAAATATCCATTAAAAGAAAACAGAGTGCATTCATAGTTTTAACCATCGGCACTTTGATTATGCGCGGCGCCTTGTCGTCGGCATCATCAAAGGTTTTGTACTGACTTCTCAAAGACATTTTGCAGCTTTTCGGCAGTACATGGTGACGATACACGCGCCGCCGGCACGGCGGCTTCTATTGAAATCACATATACAAACAATCGTCGCAGCCGCGCCGAACGCACAACATTTGACACTATTTGATTGCCGCCACAGGGCCTAGGTATACTCACACAGGCTCACGTTCCGTGCCGCCTATGCCTTGTACATGCATTGGTGCCTTTTTACCTTGCAGTCCCTATTGTCTTCGCGATTTCGTGGTCCAACAATGTAACTGTGCTTCCTTCATCATTCTATTATTCATCAAAGTCAAGCAGAGTACGCATGACCTTGTATCGCTGTCGCTGTGTTCGATGCGCTTAGTACGAGTGTGGGCGGGGCTTGCGCGGGCGCAGCGGCGACGAAGGTCGGCGTATCGGGGCGGTCGGGTGGCCGGGCGCTGCGCTGGCGTCTTGCTTGCGCTCACTCGATGGTTCGTGATGCATACATACGTGCGCCGTGGTTTCGCTCGTTCGTTCGGCGTGTAATAATTTATGATGCGGTTGTTCGCATCCGTTATTACCGCACTTCTTCGCTTCATGCATGCTTACTATACAATTAAGGCACAATTTATTTTGGCGTACTATGTTCCATCGTTTGTTCGTATCATAGTTTAAAAACTTAGGTCACTTAATCAGTACGTGTTCTGCTTTACACACAGGGCACTTTTTATTATTTGAATCATTCGATAAATACGTACGTTCATGGTTTCTACGATTACTGCTAGATGATTTTTCTTCTCTTCGTGATAATTGTTCTGGGGCTGCGTAGGGTGCGCGCTTGTCCGCTTCGCATATAGCTCAGTTGATAACCATGAGGCAGATGATTTTTCGAATTTCTCATAAAATCTTTAGACATTTATTAATCTGGTTGGTCTTTACTATGGCTATGTTAATTCAAGCTCAAAATGTTCCTATTCTGATACGTTTTTCTAAGTTCTAAAGTAAACTTTAATAAATACCAATAGTCTAATAGATAATTGCAAGACTTTCAAGACTCTCAAGACCAAGACCAAGACCAAGACCAGGCGTATTGCTGCAAGACCAAGACCAAGACTAAAAAACAAGTATCGAAAAAGTAGTGTAGGTATGAAAAAGGAATTTCTAAGCTAACTTTCTAAAAAGCTATGAAAATGGAAACATTTCAGACATTGTGAAGTGACAGTAACACGACAGTCGTATCACCTTAAAAAGTAGGTTAAAGTAGACATTGTACGATACTTACGGTAGTTTGCTACATCGTTTTATAGCAATCAAAAGTTTTTCACCAAGTAAAACTGCGTTTCCATTATAGCGAAGTGGATCGTATTGGCCAATCACAGCGCTTGATACCGTGTAAGTCCGCTCCTCACCAACCCGCGACTTTCAAAGTTAACAAATGAACTCACGTCTCCAAGCTGGGTAGAGCGGAGTTGAGCGGAATAGGGCAGCGCCTTCTTTCCACTTCGCTTTAATGGAAACGCAGCCCTATATTTATATGAACACGCGGCTCCTTTTCGCGCCTCTCCGCTATATAGTGCGATCATTTTTGGTAATTTTACATAAAAAGTTTTCTAGGAGTTTTGAATATAAGTGTTTTATAGATTTTGATTAGCACTTTTCGAATTTCATATTTGCTAAAAGTTGATAGATCCATTATAGCGGCGCAAGCGGCAAACGAGTCTTTGCCGCTAGCGCAGCCATATAGGATTATATTGGATCATATCTACTACGTTACGTTTTTTACTATAATTCCTTGCCGGTATAATTATTTCTAAGAAACTAAACAAGTGAGTAATTCCTACAATTAATGTTTATCAACTATTACTTCAGTCGATCTACGTAAAATACTGATATTCAGCTTTATCCATTAGACTAGAAGAACGGAAGAACAATGTCTATCAACTTTTTAATGAAGTCAATAGTTTCGGCGTACGAGCGCGCAAAGTGTAATTTAACACGCGTTTTCGCTGAATTACTTTTTCCACACCATCTTGAGATGGAGTAAGCAGAGCGATGTTTTCAATATGCTTTTTCAAGTAGACCTAATTTACACGTAATCCATAATCGGGCAGTTGGACGCAATCTTCTTCCTTTGGATATTTTTGATGGCCCAAGTGTAGCCTGTTCATCGTCTTCTATTTCAAGGTGCTTAGCGCAAAACTACCGTTCAAACCATAATGTAAGATAGAGGAGATTATTTGCTATCGTATTTAACGTCCTAGTAGCACGGATTCCGAGATATAATTGTTTTACTTTTTTCGTCAGTCAGACAGTCAGTCGAACAATCAACCCGTTTTATTTTCAACACTAATAAGAGTTACTAGCTGTAGCCCGCGAAGCGTTTCGCGCGCGCCAAAGTGTAGATGTAAACGGGCGGTTTACACGGTATTGAAAACTTAATTATGGGGTTAAGTGTTCATGAAAATACTTTAGGCAGTAAAGATTTAATCTACGATATTATTGCTTCGCCGTTGTTTACATTAGTTAGGCCGAACTTGCAATTTCATGTTTTTGTAACATTCATGTTTTGGTAGCACTCAGACAAATTCTAATATGAAATGAAAATGAAAAATCTTTATTCCTTAGACTTCACAAAGCACTTTGAATCAATAATAACATACATAGATCAAGTACCTTCACAATATCCGAACTGATAAATAAGTAGAGATTTTATTTGGACAATCAAGAAAGTGGTTGCAAATGTACCTCTATTTAATCTTTAATATTACTCTAGTTATTCTAGTTCAGAGAGCACTTAATCATTATGGAGAGGAAATGAAAGCAAATATCTATGGAAATAAGTCTGCCGAAACTAGTGGGACAGCGGGAGGGGTAGATGGTTCCGCGCATCTATGATTTGACAGCTAGTTTTATATGACATGCAAGAGCGGCTCTTTTTCTATGACTATGACTAGTCCTTTTGGTTTAGCCGTCTAAGTGTCAGTTACATAAAAACATACGAGAGCACAATACATCAATGGTCGTAAAACGGCTGGGAAGCATCATCATCACACAGATTAAAATCCGACCTCATTCGTTTATAAAAAAATGCGTACTACCTTGGCCTTTACCGCCATTATAACATAGTTGTCATTACTTCCTCTATTAGCTAAGCCTGATAGATAGATTACAAAATACCCTCTTGACCCCACCATAGATAGCAGACCCTAAAATAATAGTCTGATAGCAACATACATAGATATGGAGTCCAAGGTATCAAATTATTTTAGGAGATGACACTAATGGTTTAGGATCCGTAGTACATTTTTTACAAGTGATTACTTTCTTGATAATTTGCCGTGAGTGGCTACATTTTGACGAAGGCCCTATCTTCTACTATTAAAAAAATAGCTAACATGAGTTGCAGAGATAAACATTTTCTGAGCGTAGGACCGGGATAAGGTACCAAGCAATTTGTAGGACAATTTGAGTGTTAAATCTTAATAAAAATATATATTAAATTAACTCATGCAAGTTACACTAAATTATTAATAACTCAAGAACAACAAAACAGGAAGGAAGCGAAAAACCTGGAGACGGACAAAGGACTCTTTTTTTATCCAATTCTCGTGGGACATGACATTAAATCTGTTATAACAAAAAAAAAACCGACTTCAAAAAGTAGGTAAACTAAAAAGCAAAAAATAAATTTACATCTCACAAAATAATACGTTTTTTCATTTAGTTAAATAGAAATTATTAAATAATTATGTTATAATTCTGAAGTCGGTGCCAAGTAAAAGCTATAACAACCTTTCTACAATATCAAATTACAGTACACACAATAAAGGGAGGCATAGTTGTGCTAGTGCGCGGTCGCCCAGTATTGGTACTTACCACAGAAATATAACTAATATTCAGTCAGAAAATAGTTGTTAGAAAGATTGATATTATCTATACAGAGTTATTTTTTACTTGGCACCGACTTCAGAATTATATAATTAAAAATATATAGTTTCTATTAGCACAATAATGTGCCGATATCATCATCAACAATGCCATGCCGCGACGATCAAATCTCACGTTCCTGGGCGAAAGACCATCTGCGTTATTTGTTCATGCGCCTGATAATAAAACGAAAAAAATCGTCTATCACAAGGTGCTTCACTGAAGAGCACCATGCACCAAAATACATGGCCAATAAAGAAGCATTAAATACTTGTTTTTTTTTACTTTATTTATTATCTGCTAATTTATTGACCCTTGGCGGAACAAAGTTCACCGGGTCAGCTAGTTCTTTTATAAATATTAAACATTTACAAATTAGCTTGCTTGAAGAGATGTGTTGACATGTTGGAAGAGGAACATTATGTTTTTTTTTTCAAAAAGTGCCTCTTCCAACATGTATCAGTTACGAGGTCATAAAAAAAAGCCATCCATTGAACGCCATGTCAAAATGAAGCTACTTACAGAAAACTAGCTTGATGTAATCTCTTGTTAATAATGTACTACGGATCCTAGCCTATACGTTATAGAATATTTATGGTTAATTAAACGTCCAAAACATCTGACGTCCTAATCATATGTTTTTATAACATTTACGTAAACATACGATAAGATATTTACGCACGTGCTACCCCAGCCTCACGTGCCGTAGAACATTTGTTCATGAACATCTTTATTTCGATATACCACCCTGTCGTATGGGCACGATATTACCTGCCAACAGAAATATGTTACCGTGTCGCATAAACATTCAATTTGGGTAATGCTTCGAATGCGGTATAAAAGCTCACATCTACACGGAACTTTTTCTGTCTATGGTATTTTTTATTACGGAATTTTATCTACTTATTGCGTAACTATTTTTTAAATATTTTTTTAAATTTTAACTAACACTTGAAGTATCTCTTATTTATTTATTTATTATCTTTATGGAGGTCCAACAGCTTATTCTAATTTGAATAAAAATGTTACTAGGTGATATATAGCCAATTACAGGTCCTCGCGTTTAGTAATACATTAAATACATTTTCCAGAAACAACTAACTAAATACATCAATTAAATTACACATAAACATCAAAGTACTTAAACAATATACAACCAAAGTACAGTACAGGTATTGCAGCATTCTAGGCAAAGAACTGTTCACTCATTCGTCGCCTCGCCACCGGAATACTAGTGCAGATTAAATCCAGGTCTAGATCTTTAGCCGTTGAGTTAAAGCTATTGCTCGCTCGATTAAGGAAAGAGTTTTGCCGATAATTAGAAGAAGATAAAGGTACATTTAAGGGTTTTGCTGACCTTATTAACTTAGGGGGTGCATTGAGATGAAGTTTATTTAATAGTTCAGGACAATTTATGTTGTTTGAAGCAATTTTTAATATATAACAAACTCTAATGTCGCAGGGGTGTTTTCAAACACTTATTTCAAATTCACAGAGCACATCTGTTTATATATCTGTGTAATTACATACTTTTACTGTAAAAATTTAGGTAAATCAATCAGAAACATATTTATTTATTATTTGGATATAATGAACAAAATCTGCCTCGTCTAGTGGTTGGTGTATGCGAATCTCACCACGAGGTCTCGATATTTGGGTCGACCAAAAGTGTGATTTGGGCTTTTTAAGGAAGTTCTTAAATAAAAGCACAGAGTTGGAATTGTGCCCGCTGGCGATAGGCTCACCGCTTATCCCCTATTACCTAAACAACAGACAGTCCTATCACCTGTTACCTAAAAAAAAAGATGAAATGTGAGTGTTACACTGGTCCTACACCCTTGTACCTTTTTACTCGCATTATGGGTTACCTACCGCTCCTTTTTGCGATATATTTTACTGCTGCTACGCTCCTATTATGGTTGCGTAATGTTTTATATCTTATAACCTTGGCTAATAGGCTATCCAACAAAAAATAATTATGCAAATCCAACCAATACTGCTCGAGATTAGCGTATTCAAAGAAACTAACTAACTTTCTCCCGCGTGTTTAATTTCGGAATAAAAGTTTGACAAGATGATAAAACATTGTAAGGACTACATATCCATGCCAAGTTTCAATAGAATCTGTTCAGCACTTTCGGCGATAAAAGTGTTGAAGATACAGGCAGACAAACAGATATACAGACGGACACACAGACATATATATATTTTTTGCTTCAATATCGATAGTAGATTGCCCAATACGTGTGCCCAAACGATGTATCACATAATAATATACTTATTGCATAGTGGGACCAGATTTCATACAAAAATGGGGCTCCTTAAATATCGTTTGCAAAGGTAATCAGAATAATCTAGCGTAATGATATAATACCAAAACTAGTCTATAATCACGCACTTAGTCACCCGAATTTTGAAACCCGATTTTGGGATTGAATCCTAGCAAATGGAAGGTAATATTATACCATTCAATTTCATACCTAAAGTTTCCTAACCAAAATATGCACTATAATTGCGAAATTTGCCAGCAAATGGTAGTTGTGTATTAACCTAAAAGACGTAATTATTTCGTGAGTCTGTGAAGGCCGCCGAGGCATCCGCTGACCCGGTCGCGACCGGCGACGGCGGAGCTATCCGGGTCAGACCAGAGCCCACAGCACACCCATGCGCCGCAGTTAAGCCATGTGTCCACTAGATACACTTCATTTTCAAACTATCTCTTAAAGAATATACAAAAAGCATTGCAATAAAGGCGGCACACAAACTAAACATATTTGATAAGCTCACACCATATTTCACAGCGTAGTTTTTACTTAAAAATCAAATTAATATTTTAAAGAATGAATCAACAAAAAAATTGCTATTAACTTGATAAAAAGAAGTGTTTAAACTCGCAAGTGTCTATAGGTTTCAGTGAATACGAGGCAAATTGTCCGTGAAAGGTGTCGAGGCGGGAGATTAATGTTCGCGTGTGGAACCGGCGGTGTCGAAACTAGGGGGTTGGGTGGGTGACTATGAGGGCGGCGGCAGTCATTGCACCTTGAGCCGCGAGTCGGGCAACATGCAACTGTATCAGTAACTGTGATCACGCCAAGATGCAACGAACGCCATCAAGTGCTTCCGAGGGCTCGTTCTGGACCACCATCGAACTCCTCGCCGGACGCGGCAGGAGAAGATCTGCTGCTGATGCTGAAGATTATGCTGCGTTCGTCGATATTCCCTCGAGAAGACCTTCTTCTCTCAGGTTATCAACGTCATATAATTGCATCACTGTGCCTTCACTGCTACTTACGCCAGTATTATTGGTTATTTGCATGCCTTAGATCCACAAGTTGTTTTGATTTTTTATTTACATCACAAAAATACACAAATAACACAACAAAATTCTAGATTTTACTCATGCGTTTTATAAATATTTTAAATCAGGAAATCCCAGAGATTTATCTCGATATCCACGAAATTTCCCAAGGGATTCGGTAGGATATAAATAGACGGTGTATTCTTGTTATATTTACTCCTTTTGTAGTAATATAAAGCATTGGCTGTTTGTTTACATGGCTAGTTCACAAAAGGAACATAAATCAAAGAGTGAATTTTGAGAGCGTTATCTCACGGCCTATCTCGCGGCGTCCGCTCAGATCAGACGCGTACTTGTTACGGTTCAAAGTAACTTTGTGCTATCGTAGTAAATGTTATGTAGCACTTTGTGATATTCACGTCATTACGTAAACAATGACCATGTATCATTATCATTTATTTTTCTTTTATAATGAGAGTTCAGAGTACAAGCCTATCGCATAACTTATCAGCGGCAGTCAAAAAAGTGGCATATTAGTGTGTTTTGAAAAAAATATTGTCTAAATAAGATGATAACTATATAAATATTGGTTGTCATGATGATTTTGGCTGCTTACCTACGAATAGAACTTTTGAAACATTTATTTTATATAGGTACTAAGCTCAATATCTTAATACATAGATTTTTTATTTTAAACAGATAAAAAGGGTCTTAGATACTTAAATTGTTTTAGATACCTCTCATACTCAACTTCTTCTTCTTCGTCGTGTCGATGGCAGAGTCAAATTTTATTTTGACTTGTGATCGTGGTGAAAGGATTAGCCAATTCGCTTTTTTGCGAATTGCCCAGGGTGCGCCGGACGTAGGGAATCGTTGTGTACGTCACTCGGGGAGGCTCCTTTCATGCACTCAACTACTTACATTAGTGTGTGGTTTTAATGTATTATTGTAACATTTCAAAAAAAATCCTAGGATAACGAAGTTTTAGCATGTTGATGAAGTTGCCACTTTAATATACTAAGAGTCAAAGTTTCTAGATTTAGAGTTGAAATGTTACAAAAATAAAGAGTTCTAAATTTAGGATACATGAAAGAAAAATGGTAACAACTGTGCTTTTAACTTGATTTTAGTAAATAATACCAAAAGGAGAGTGCACGGTTGGCGTGGTGGTTAAAGCGGTCGCCTCGCCGTTTTCAACTGCGCTGGTGTTGTGGGTTCGATCCCCACATGATACAAATCTATGTGTTATTCGCAAAGATTTGTTCTGACTCTGGGTGTGCTCTGTGTATGTGAAATGTATGTTTGTGAACACCCTCGCGACCCAGGAGTTATTCCTAGTGCGGCCGTCGATTTCTAAAAAAAAAAATACATATTCTGTTTTCACCTTTCAGAAGTTTAACGAACTTGCCAATACGCGCTCTAATGATTCACGCTGCATTGAAGTGGGTGATGTGATGTGTAATCAACAACTATTGATCATTTAGGTTGTTATCTAGGTAGTTAAATAAAATAAAAAGATTTTGGTGAAGAATAAAATAATAGAACATTATTTATTTTCTAGTTAACAACTTTAAACAAAGACAACTTTCATGTTTAAATATGACAGTATATTTAAAGCTGTTTAACAGAAAAGTTTTTAGTTAAAAGCAAAATCTATGCATAAAATTAAAGAACTAAAAAGTAAAAATAGGTTAACATTAAAACTAATCAGTACATTTTTTGGCACCGACTCAAAATTTGTAAATATAATATTTTTCATACAACTTGCTCAAAAAAGTGACATTCTATATGCCACAAAAAGCGAACATAACAATAGTCATTTTTAATCTGTTAAAACAGGGAAAGAAAATTGTACTGAATTTCATTCATCCTATGGGGAGAATGTGATTTAAATTTGGAATACTTAGCAAAATTTATACCGAACTACAGCTGTGTTTACACCATTGAGTTTGTATATAAAGCATTATACATCTTTTTGAAAAGGAATACGCATTTATTATGCAGTTATGAAATTAAATTACGAAAACCGACGAGTAGACCAGGGTAGATCCCTTAAATAATGATAAAAAGTCAAAAAAATAATAGTAGGATGAAACCCATTAAAAAAGAAGCAGAATAAAAATAATTTATGGGCGATCAGAGGTCGGGAAGAGGGGGAGGGAGGGGGTTTTAAGGGTAAAAAACGGTTTTTCTCGATTTCCGGCAAAACTAAAAGTCCTATGGAAAAAAGTTGAATGGCAAAGTTGTTGGTAATAAAAAGATCTAAAACTTTTGTATTTACACTTTTTTCATATAACCTCAAAATTAATGTGAAAAATTAAAAAAACCAAGTTTTTGGTTTTTATTTTTATCTTTTACAAACAATTTTTTTTTGGTGAAAACTTTCCTTTTTATGTCTCAAATACGCTGTAATTTTTTTGATTAGAAATATTTTTTTTTTCACCTTATTTTGAATTAATATCGAAAAAGCACCCTAATTTTCGATCGAAAATTCACCCGTCAAAATCGTCACAAACACTCAGGACTCGTCTTAAATCCCTCGCTTCGCTCGTGATTTAAGTTTTTAACACCCTCGCTACGCTCGGGAGTAAACCTTCTGTCCTTCGTTACGCTCGCGATTTAAATCGTCACCCGCGAAAGAAGACACTGCTTTATCTCCTGGGTAATAATCTACTATTATAGTTTATGTAAGTACCCAAGAGTTAAAATTTTCACTTATTTTTACTATTTATTAGTTCCTTTATTTCGTCGGTTTAATTTTTTGTTAATTTTTTTTTTTTATTCTTGTAAGTGAAGTAGCTTTAGCTAAACAACGTTTTGTTAAATAGGTACCTTGAATCAGTTGTAAATTTTCACGTTTATTTTTATAAATCACAACTAATTATGTACCTACTATAATTCTGTATTTACAAATTTTACAGGCATTTTACTTTACATCATCGGTTCATCTAAATTTATCATAATATAATACAACTGACGGTTTAAAGGTACCTACGGGTATGTTTAAAAAAATATCACGTTACTCCGAACTGTTAAGAAGTTGTTGTCATCACCTCAGCAATATGAAATTATAGCTGCCAGAAGCAAATATCTAGATAGATTCAGGAAATATATCAATAACACTCAAATTTCCTGAAATATTCAAGAATTTCCCTCAGTTTCCTTGGGGTTCCAATACCAGACCCTGACTTTCTTGCCATGGGACTTGGGACCACTCTCCCCTTTTGAATTAAAAAATAATTATAAAAACAATTATATATACATACATGTTAAAAAATATATTTACACGTTGACTTGAGAACCTGCTCCGTTCTTATTTCGTCGGTTAAAAATAATTAACGACGATTTAGGCGTGATGCATGGGCGTTAATTGCTTTTGGTTTGTTGTCACGAATCGCCTGACAAATCTCTTTAATATTAGTGCCTTCATAATGGTCGCGACTAAGTCTTCGTCAACAGCGACATAAAATCATACTCGTTTCGTAATAATAATATCATAATCAATGATCTTAAAAAACGCGAACAGGTTTTGTGGTTATGTAGGGCCCTCACCCACTGACCACACCCAATAGTCGCCTCTTAGGTTATGCGGGTAGAGGACAAAACCCCTATCATTTCACCTCACCCGAGAGGTGGTAGGGTATCTCTACTCGCCTGGTGGGCAGCACCCAGCAACCCGCAGTCCCACCAAGTCCTATTCTTGGCCACCACTGTGGTCTTTGTTGATAAGAAGGACACGCAGTGGACTGACGCGATGTACAGTCGGCCAATGAGTTGGGTATGCAGGGCAAAAACTTCTAAGTCATAGTAAAGACTTACGACACCAGTTATGGATAAGTGAGTTATATATCTAAATAGTGGGTATATTACACTTATTAAATATGAAATACAAAACTTGCATATTTATTGCAGTCAGTTTTTACTATGGCGTAGAAGTTTTTGCCCTGCATATCCAACTGATTGGCTGACTGTACCTAAATTTGTGACGGGATAAGGTTGCATTTTAAAGCTCCTCGCAACGATAACCTCGGGAGGACACTATCTCCAAGCCCATGGAGCATCGTCCTATGTACTACTGTTGTGCCACCAGCAGTCGAGGCATGCGGTGAGGTATCTGACGCGCACCCCATTCCTCTTTTACATATGATAATGGTAATGAATATTGACTTTTTTAACAGTTTATTTAACTCATATCAATTAAATCAAGTATCTAGAAGACGTCTTCAAATTTAATTAAAACTGAGGGTGACTACAGATTAATCTGTCAAATAGTAGACGAAATATGAAACCATGCGTGCGCAAAGATAATTTATCAAAAACCTGCCAGCGACGCCCGAGAAGAACTCCTTTACATATTAATTTGATCATTTTCTGAATATTGAAGACTGACTCTTCTTGAATAATTTTAGGAGGGAATATGTTAATGTCAAACATACATTGGCTTATGAATAATAGGCTGATAAATAACATTCTGAAACCCTAATATCTAGTAAGGGCAATACGGGTAAGCCCATATTTCAATGCTAAATTTCATAGTCATTATTATCTAGATTTGATTTGGTAGTCAAGTAACAGGCCCAAGCCAGACAAAGCCTATAAAGCTTGAATTTATATGTAAATATGAGCTACGCAATATAATCATGTATTTTACGTAAAATATTATGTAGATAGTGTAGACCTACATAAAATTAAATAGAAGCTTTTAGTTTGTGTCGTAGTCTATTGAAATGTTCGCCCTAACCAAATATTGCAAAATTCAAGATTTTTGTACCTTGAGTTTTGTTCAGAAAGTTGTAATAATAAATTAATGAGTATTCGTACTAAGACAGAGTCATAGCAATATAAACTTACCTAATTTTATTTACCAACCTACGCTTCTGGACGAAATAAGATGAAGTGCCCGTTTTGAACCCACGTTTGCTACTGGAAGTAATAAAATCAATCAGACAGTCAATAAAACTACAAAAGGTGGGTTAACTTTGGACATTTAGTTGTCTTACCTGCTTTATTATTCGGCTTCAGGATGCTGTTGGGCTTGCCGCGTTTCTGCAGTACCTCTGGCATGTTTGCGCAAGGTCACGTTGATGGCTTCCAGGCCATCGTGAGACAAAAATCTACCTCATTGCTCCATAGAGTACGAGCCAGCTCCAACTCCATCCTGAAGGTGATAGCTGGGAGATATGATTCACCGATAGTGCATTGCATTTTAAGGAGATGTATCTCCCAGAATAAACTTGTTACAAAATAAATACCCACGTTTGATACTAACATACATTTAAGATTATTGTTTACTAACCCACTATGGATCTTTACTTGGTCTGAAATAAAAGTTATTTTATTTTTTATTTATTTTATTTATTTATTATTTTATTTTATATATCTGCTATGTTGAGGCTGCGTTTGTTGATAATCTTAGGTCCACCTTTGATACACGATGACACCCTCCATGTATGCTACTTGCAACGCGTAACCTTCACACCACCTTAACAGGCATTAATGACCTGTGAACTTTAATGAATAAATCTTAATGAGTCATACCAAACCATAAGACACGTAGTGAAACTGCCGAATCATACCTAGGTCTTCGACCCGAACCCACCTATTAAAAATAGTTTTTAGAGTTCCGTAGTACCTACAAGGATCCCTTAAAGATTCGTCACTTCTGTCTGTCTGTCTGTCCGATGCATAGCGTAGAAACCGTTAGTGCTAGAAAACTAAAATTTTGCATGGATATATATGTTAACTATGTCAAAAAAGTGGTAGAATAAAATCGTGAAAATATTTGTTTCGTGTGCCTCCCCTACATGTAAATTGGGTTTGTTTCTTTTTCTGTCACGTACCATAGCGTAGGATATCCTAAGATAGGTATCCTAAAAACATAAAGAGGTTGCTAAGGCAGTTTTCTGATTAAAAGATCCGTTTGCAAGATAATTTACTTTAAAGAGCAGATATTTGTTTTGAGTAGGGCAAAAAAATAGCGCCTAGGTTAACTTCGAACCTTACTTTTACCTTCGAAAATAATGACTTATATGAAGTTGTAAGTGTTGAATACAGTTAAACCTGTTTTAAATACATAATTATATTGTAACGAATAAACCACGGAACCCTATTGCGCGTAGCTTGCCACGCACTTGACCGGTTTTTTAGACATACTGACGCTTTTTTTATTATTTTATCTCTGCGGGATATAAAACTAGCAGCAAGAGATAACCTAAATAATAGGGGTATCAATCAAAATTATCACAAACCGTTGAACAAACAATTCTACTCTATAATATTATTTTTCCTTTCGTATCAGAAAGACACATAAGCATAACGTCCTATGAGCACAATGTCCTAATAGCAAAACGACTTGTAAGCAGTTGGTCCGTTTAGCAAAATGACCTAGTAGCAAGTCGTCCTAATATCAAAAGGACATTGTAGCAAAATGTTCTTAATTGATCAAGTACAATCAGTTACAACATGCAATTTGGTGCCATCCCTTTACCTATCCGCTGACCGACAAATATACAGGATATTGTTTCCAATGAGAGCCGATGGCCAAATCTGAAAATATGAGGAAAAGCGAAAAGTACTCCAACTTGATTTTGATAAAAACTAAAACTGCGTCATTGGATTGGCAAACCAATATTCATAGGCATAAAAATTACGACTCTTTTAACCGACTGCCAAAAAAGAGGAGGTTTTATATTCGACGCGTTTATATTTTTTTATGTTTGTCTAGCGATTGCCCGTCATTTCTGAACCGATTATAAAAAAAAAATTATTTGAGAAAGTCTACTTCCGAAATTGTCCCATGGCCACCAAGTAAAGATCTGATGATGGAATCCCATAGAAATCAAGGAGAACCTTAAAATTTTATAGGTTTTTTTAGTGTTTTTTGTATATTGTCTGAAGTTATTTAGATATTTGCATCTAGCAGTTAGCATCTCATGTTGCTGAGCTGATGCTGGAAGGTACAACTCCTCAACGGTTAGGAGGACGCGGATAGTTCTTAAAATAATAGCACGTTCAGACCGGTAACTTTATTCTTTTAAGTTATTTTCAGATGAGGCGAGACGTTGAATATTATTTAAGTATATTCATATTAGAAGTTAAGAGTAACAAACTAATCTACATAGGATAAGTCGTTTTTGTACCCGTTCTTCTAACTGCTGGAAAGCCGTCTTAAACGAGAATGATTCATGTAGAGACACTTCACTATAAAGCGACAAAATAAAATAAAACGTTTTTTGCTGCTCGGTGCTCACAAAATGTGATAGAAACAAAAAATATCAGCTCAGATTTCAAGAACTATTTAACTGCCTTTTTGCGTTATTTAATGCTTTAACAAGGTTTTTTTATTTTTTCTGCAAACAATTTTTTAAAGTTCAGTTTTAGGCGATACGTGTGTAGCGGACATAAGATAAAGATAAGAGAAAAGAAAAAAATGTTTATTTTTCTTTCATAAAAACTTAACTGCACATAAGAATCTATCTATTAAACATTGCACTGAAAATAAAAAAAAGTGTTTAAATTTTAATACCCACTACTATGTGTAGTATACTAAAATTTTATTCTAAACGAAATAAACTAGTAATCGTCAAAAATAATTCTTTTTAAATTTATGACCTTTGTAAGAAAATCAATGGGAGAGAGAATATAAAATATTTTCATTGAGCTTACGCAATTCTTTGTCAAATTTGGATTCAAAAATTTGTTGATTTTTTCTTCGCGGTTCCATTTTTAAAAGTGCCTTACGCAATCTTAAGTCTTGCCATTTTGCTTCTTTTCGAAGTGCGTTTATAAATGCTATTCATGAGCGTTGGCTTTGGTTTTAGCTTCGCGTTAAATCTTCTATTCCAGCCCTCAAGTCCATTGTTAGTACGATGGCGTTCCGTTGCACAACTTAAAAATTCCGGTGACATCTTCATCCACTGCTTCTCAAAATAATCAGTAAACTCTTATAAAGGGCCCGCATAATTTTTATTTCTATTATTTTGAATTTTGTCTTTGATGCTTTCCCAGCCAACGTTTATATATTCTGACGGGAGTAATGGTAGATTGGCACTGAGTCTCACAATTTCTCTACCAAAGTGAGTATCGGTTAATTTGACGGTTTTGTCATCCTTTTTAACAATTATTTTTTCTGCTCTGCGCCATACAGCTTTGTTCATGTGATAAAAGCATCCAGACAAGTGCGCCTCTGGGAAAACTGCTTTAAAGGCATTCATCTGGGCTACTTCATAGTCACATTTAAAATACGGAATTGCCGCCCCAAACCGGTCCTTAACCAGAGTGAATAATCTATTATAAGTTACTTGCATCTTATTAGGCAAAAGCGCATACAGAATAGGCACAATATTAGTCATTTCATCAGAACTGTCTATGTCGATCTGCATCGTATAGAGTTGGTAAAATGGCTGTGGTATTTTAAAAGTGCCATCACCAAAAAGTTTTGCATTAGGAGGTAAGGACTTCAATTGTTTTTCACCTAATGGTGTTGCAAACAATAAAATTTTATTATTATTTTCTCCCTCAGCACACACCAAAAATTTATCGGCTAATATATCAGGCACTACCACTTCATTAAGGTCTTTAAATTCGGTTTTTGTTGTTTTTAAGAACTTCCTCCGTGCACGATACAGAGTATCTTTTTTGCTTACATATGCCGGTATTGTATCAATATCATTATTGCATTCTTTTGAAAATTCCTTCTCAAAAATTGTTTGTACGGAGGTGTACTTTTTGCAGACTTGCTGTTTGCATTCATTAATGACATTGTCCACTAAATTTTTGTTAACATTCATTCTACATGTATGCTCCGATGAATGCAGCTCTTCTTTTTTTTCTTTATCTAAGGTAACACTGGCACTACAAATACTTCGATTGGCACACCGCCAATTCGTTGTACCACTTTTTTTGTTTAATTTTTTCAAATTGTATCGGTGACCGGCGTACAATAAAACATCTTTACCTCTTTGTGATTTTATAAATACAAATTCGGTTTTCGGTCTCGATGTGGAACTTGCACCTTCACCACTATCCATTATGTTTTTTCTCAAAAGCAAAATGCGTATTAAAAAATATTAGGAAATTACAATTTTCGATAAATATCAGGGACACATTGCATGAAATCGCTATTGTCAATGTGTCAAAAGATTTTTTCTTTTTCTAGTGGCCAGTACTTCAGTTATATAATATAATTATTAAGTGTGTACTAAAATACTCTTTTCAAGTTGATTTGATTTTGTGTTGAACTGTACAGTAAGGGCATTTTGCTACAATGTCCTTTTGATATTAGGACGACTTGCTACTAGGTCATTTTGCTAATAGGACTAACTGCTTATAGGACGTTATGCTTGTAGGACATTGTGCTCATAGGACGTTATGCTTATGTGTCCTTCTGATACGAAAGGTTATTTTTTACTAGCTGACCCCGCGAACTTCGTACCGCCTTAACGTAAATTTGATGCACTACTTTATTTTGTATAGCTGACCTATCTTATGGCGTACCTATTCAATTTGAACTGGAATCTATAATATCCCCCATATAAAATGAATACTTTGTTTTTTTTTTTTTTTTTTTGCCGTAACAACCTTGTAGTACAGAGTATTAGAAAACTACAAAAAAAAATATCAGCCAAATCGGTCAAGCCGTTTTCATGCCAAGTCGTGACAACGGAAAACGGGTTTCATTTTTATATAATAATATATAAGATGAACTATTTACTGTACAGGCTATAAATTTAGAACAATTTAGTAGAATAGTTTGTTTGGCTTTGGAAATCAGCCGCTTAGTAGTTCCATGCGCGTTATGAATGTACAAGTGCTTTCAGCACGACAATGGGTTGCACCATCGGGAAGTATCTCGCATCAATTGTTTAAAATTAGCTGTGTATTGGACTGAGTCATCAAAATTTTACTGAAGGAACGGTCACGATCAGAAAAGACGATGCTTTTGAAACGATAAAATATATCCTGCGTAGTTGCCCAAGTGAATGTGACGGTCGAGTGGTGTTTCCAAGATAAACAGCTGAAAGAGAATCTTGCTCGGTAGATGGCGATACAACGACTTAAATACAACTTTGCCATAACCCTCTGGGTAATATAGACGTGTTGTTATGTTATCGATGGCTGTGAATTTTAGTTAACAGAACAGATTATTGAATCTTTTTAGCACGGTATTGTCACATGTTGCTCACACTATATTAACCGGATATTTCAGATGAAATTGATAATGTTTTCTTAAAACTGAGTTTACTAACTTTTTAACAATGTAGGTATTTCCTTCTCATCTTCAACTTTTATCTCAATCTGTCAATTACTTAATTTAGACTTTGAAATTGATTCTGGTTGATGTAGAGTAGAGTATTCTTTATTGTACACCAAAAATATACAGTTTGACAATAAAAATACAACTTAAAAATATTTTCAAATGCACAATGGGCGGCCTTATCGCTAAAAAGCAATTTCTTCCAGGCAACCTTTGGATGGATAAACAGATAGTTTGTGTTGCAGGCAATATACAGGGTGTATTTTTGAAACGGGGCAGTAAGGGCAAGTACCTTAACCGTTGCAGTTACAGCAAAACGTTCTTAAAAGACCTTCCCTAACTTTTTGGGACATTTTGAACTGCATTCACAGATTTTGTAAAAAACTTACAGTTAGCAAAAAAAATGCAAAAAGTTCAAATTTTTTTTTTTATGCCAATTGATTCTATTTCATGTGGGGATCAAAAAACTCTATGGGACCATTTTAGCTTTCAGTACTAGAAAAGACAGAAATCGCCAAAAACGTTTCCCATACATTTCGGCAACAGAAACGAATTTCTACGATGGTCTAACTTTAAGTTATGGCCTGGAAGTGGGTAGAATTGACTGTAAAGTAAATAAAAAGAATTTTTACCCTCAAATTTCGAATTTGATTCGAAAATCTGTGTGTTATACTTAGTTTCAGCTGAGAAACTTCGTATGAGTTATTAATTAAGGATTTTCGCTAAAATGTCTTCTAATCGTGAAAAAATTGACTTATTAGAAGCGTATTTTTATTTACTTTACAGTCAATTCTACCCACTTCCTGGCCATAACAAAAAGTTAGACCATCGTAGAAATTCGTTCGTTCGTTTTTGGCGATTTCTGTCTTTTCTAGTACTGAAAGCTAAAATGGTCCCGTAGAGTTTTTTGATCCCCACATGAAATAGAATCGAATGGCATAAAAAAAAAAATTTGAACTTTTTGCATTTTTTTTGCTAACTGTAAGTTTTTTACAAAATCTGTGAATGCAGTTCAAAATGTCCCAAAAAGTTAGGGAAGGTCTTTTAAGAACGTTTTGCTGTAACTGCAACGGTAACGGTACTTGCCCTTACTGCCCCGATTCAAAAATACACCCTGTATATGGCAGTTGGTGTATAAAAATAAAAATTGAAATAAGTCTTATAGCTAATATTTACAAAAACAGAGATGTAGGCTAAACTTAGCTCATGAATTTCTAAATGTATGTGGGTTGTAATAAAAAGTGAATTATAATAATCAACCTAAATATGGTCCAACAGTAAAGCAGTTAAAAATATAAATATTACGCGTGTATCAGTTAAATCTGGCACAGATGTGTGATAGATCTGTCTGTTTATTTTATTTACATTAGTAGCAATGGCCCCTCGCTGTCTACAAAAGTTATACATAATACTCCTTTATGTTTCCCATTCCATCGCATCATTCTGAAAATATCCATTACGCATATCATTGTTCGCAAATAGCGACTAGAAAACGTCAGCAATTCTGATGACGACATCTTGGAAACAGGCCATTCGCAATCAGAATACCATCATCCATTTTTATGGAATAAACATAAATCCGAATCTCCAATAAATTCGTGCAAAACGTGTGATGTTAAGTAGCCTTTGAAAATGTAACGGTTTTATACACGGCATTGACGGCAATGTTGATGTTTTCACTTTTTTAGAAAAGCAATTAAACGCTTAGTTTATTAAACGAGACGATTTGTTTACTATAAAAAAAATTACGTAGCACAACGTAGGCGTGTGACGTCCACACATTGTAAGATTCTCTGGGTGCATGAAAGGAGCCTCCCCGAGTGACGTACACAACGATTCTCTACGTCCGGCGTACCCTGGGCAATTCGCGAGTTCGCCAAAGCCTTTCACCACGATGGCAAGTCAAAATAAAATTTGACTCTGCCATCGACACGATGAAGAAGAAGAACAGCAAAAAAATATGCTGAATTGTGTCAAGCGTTTGTAACGATGAGTCAAAATGTTGATTTACACCAAACTGATTGAGAAGTAAAATTCGTCGAAGGACTCCATCGTTTAGGAAACATGATGTCATGTCTTTCGACTTTGAGGGTGCAATAAAACGGCAGAATAAACAAAGATTGTAAGAGTTTCTTCAGCTCGTAATCTAACTGGTTTAGTGTTCATTTCTTAGTATAATAAGTAAACCACAAAAGTGAAACTTTAAAGCTTTATTTGGGTGAATTGCACAAGCAATAAAAATACATGGCAAACCTGAGAATGGTAGTGCAATGTGCTGATTTTTTATTTTATATATTTTTTCTCAATAAAGTAAGTACTTCCCTACCTTGGCAAAAAAAATCATTGATTTCTACTCAATAATTATACCAGAAAAAAAATTACAAAGTGTCATTTTATCATCACGGTGGCCTGTCCCGCACCCAAATCCGCTCATAAAATACCTTCCCCTGCAAATATATTCATAATATGGATTTAAATCGGTTGTTTTATCATTAAATTATAATATATTCGATCAAATAAAACCATTTTTGTTTGTTTATCTTCTTTCTCATGGATTTGACAGGCAGTCAACTTTTGTCCGGCAAAAAGTTATCATTTTGGAGGACAGTAAGTTTTAGTAAAATAACCACGTCAAAATTGCGTTGTTACGCCCCTCTCACCTTTCTTCACTTCGGATCAGTCCGGCTCGAGCTCTCGGCGCGTACGCACCGGCCCCAACGTCTTGCAGTTTCCCGCCAAAAAAGTAAGTTTATCATTTCAGTAATATGGGGACAAAAATATGCTCATTTCGGTGGCTGTTATAGCTCGTGCTATTTTCGTTTAATTTGTTTCAAAATTGTGTATTATATTCGCCGTAAGTACTGTTTTGTTTTAGTAGTGTTCATATTTTTTTTAATAATTTTATTTCGGAGTAAATGTAGAACTAACCTCTATTTTATCATCTCCTTGTTATCATTTCAGTGGATTCGGTGGACTGTTATACCAATTACAGTCCACCGGAATGAAATGTATCTCCGAAATGATAAAACCATACAGTTTTAGAGATCCTTGTGTCAAATACAAAGTCATAGTTTTGTTATGTACTTTTACTAGTGCAGATTAGATTATTCGAGTGTATTTGTTGTGTAATATTTTTGTCTAAGATATATAATATATATATATATCTATGTAGTTAGTA
The DNA here is from genome assembly GCA_905147285.1 of Hypena proboscidalis. Lineage (NCBI taxonomy): Eukaryota > Metazoa > Arthropoda > Insecta > Lepidoptera > Erebidae > Hypena > Hypena proboscidalis. Next base: position 16,673,753 of record LR990130.1, on the reverse strand, counting down.
CATGTGTATACTTTACTTACACATTCAATTTGTTCGGCTAAACGATAATGTGATGAGTGTGTGAGTCACGACAGTGTAGATTAATTATTAAATATTTTTATTTTATTTTTATATTAAATATTTTTTCGAGCGTTTACATTCATTTTAAGTTTTTAACTAACCTTTATTTTTATATAACTTATAATGAGTAAATACTTTTTGATATAATAACAAATTTCAAAATTTTATTAGATATAACAAATAAATAATAATTGTACTTACTAAACGCCGCCATATTCTCAACAACATATCTAATTCTTCCCCCACTAATGTCTGGAAATTCCTTGGATCTTTGGGCGTTGGCAAACAGCGACAATCAGAGTTCCCAAAAACAATCACATTAGACAGTATTTTCAGTTCTACATTTACTCCGAAATAAAATTATTAAAAAAAATATGAACACTACTCAAACAAAACAGTACTTACGGCGAATATTATATAATACACAATTTTGAAACAAATTAAACGAAAATAGCACGAGCTATAACAGCCACTGAAATGAGCATATTTTTGTCCCCATATTACTGAAATGATAAACTTACTTTTTTGGCGGGAAACTGCAAGACGTTGGGGCCGGTGCGTACGCGCCGAGAGCTCGAGCCGGACTGATCCGAACTGAAGAAAGGTGAGAGGGGCGTAACAACGCAATTTTGACGTGGTTATTTTACTAAAACTTACTGTCCTCCAAAATGATAACTTTTTGCCGGACAAAAGTTGACTGCCTGTCAAATCCATGAGAAAGAAGATAAACAAACAAAAATGGTTTTATTTGATCGAATATATTATCATATTTTATATAATATGTACTTCGTCTATTTACATTTCAATAATTATTCATTTGTCTTATCTGCACCTACCTATGCTTATCTCTGCACCACCCTAGGTTGACTGTAAGAGAATGCCATAAGGCATTAAGTCCGCCTATGTACTATTTATTTGTGCAAAAAGTTAAATAAATAAAAAAATAAAAAATAAATATAATGATCAGGCAATATCAGTTAGTTAGTAGTTAATGATAGTCAAATAGTTGATATGTTGTATCTAAAATCATTTGATATACTACTCAAAAGACAAAATAAATATTTATAATATGATAAAAACGCCTAATTAAAACTTATATCACGGTTAATAGATTTATCATAGAATTTTTTATCATAAATACTAACCTGTGCAACACTTGGCATCTGTCAGTTGAGCCCGACAGAACCCCTATTGATGTGGTATCTATTTCTTGGTGGTTAAAAAAAAATAACCACGAAAGCTAAAGCGGGATAGGCTAACCTGTCCTAGGGGTGCTCTGAGTCAGGGTGTTAACCATATTGAAGGGATTTATATATATTTTAAACGTTATACCTAATGATTTTCGATTAAGTGAACGTTATATCTGATAAAATTATACGAAATAAATAAGTAAATAACATAAAACGTTATATGAAAAAAAACTCAAAAGTAAAAAATAAAATATTCGCTAAACTTTGCTTACCTTTATATTAATTTGTTTAAAACAATAAACCCAAATAATTATGTTATCAGCGCCATCATAATTATCAGAAATTTAAAGCTAATAGCGCTTCGTTCACTCTTTTTAAAATATAAAGTAAATTAGTATTAGTAAGTAAGTAAGTAAGTAAGTAATCTTTATTTGTATGAATATGGTACATAATAGGTGACTTAAACTAATTACAAAGTATCATCATATTCTGCCAATCAAGGCGTGCAAATATTAGTAGGTATATAAATTTTAAATAATTATGATCAGCTGCTTATCTTAATGTCAGCCTCTTCCACATGCAGTTCAATTAATTTCATTCCAGAATTACAAGTCAATTATTAATATCAATGTCAAAATTAAAATTTTTAAAATCATTATGTCAATGTCATAATTCAAAATGGAATAATCTTAATATTAGTTCATAAACATACAAAAATATATATGTATGGTTACGATACGATACAGTTTTCCAACATTTTCACCCAACAATAACCACTAAAAATAATAAACATTACATTACATTAATATGTTATATATATAATTATTTGAGTCTGTGTACTGTCCTGTCTAAGTGTTTATCTAAAATTAGTTAAAATCAAACCTACCTAAGTACGGAACCCTGGCTGCACGGCATGGTTGTTCTTAGCTGTATCATTTCGGTGGATTTAATTCATTCCGGTGCACAGTCTATCATTTCGGTGGGTATTTTTATCATTTCGGTAGACACTTTTCATTTCAGTGGACTCTAAAAATTTCATCCTTTAATATTTATGTAAGTTTTGATGTTATTTGATGACCACTCACACACAATGTTATAAATAGACTAATGTTTAATTTTTCACTTAAAATATATAGATAGCATTGAAATTAAAAAAGTCCGCCGAAATGACAAAAAATAGTCGCTTGTTGAAATTGACCCATTTCTAGTAGACAGGGAACCATAGATTAACGTCTTTTTGTTTTTGCAAACCAAGGCTGAACTTTTTTTTTTATACAGCTAAAATACAATCCGTTACTGTAGTCGTATGTTATGTTGATGGAATAGTGAAAATGAAACCAAAGTCGAGACTTGATTTTGATGGGGTGATGGTTTGCGATGGTCTAGTGGTCAACGAATGCGCCTCTCACCGCGAGGTTTCGGGTTCTATTCTCGGGTCGAGTGAAGTGTTATTTGTGGAGGAACTAGCAGCACGAAGTTGGAATTGAGCCCGGTGGATGGCGATAGGCTCACCCCCTATCCCATGGGACCTAAACATAACAGGTGAAAGGTGGTTTTGAACACCTCTGCCACGTAGGCATCTGGGTAATATAGGCGTGATGTAATGTTAAATTTTGCTCAATATCATCCCTCGCGAATCCTTGAAAGATCTTCATCTATTTTCCACTTTTTAGATAAAAGAGTATACATCGTTACTGGTCACATCTCCATCTTAGCATCAAATCTATAAAATCAATCATGATTTTCAAAGATTTAGAATTAAATCAGGTTACTGATACGCTTAAATAAAGCATATCTGACTCATTTCAAAGATGAATCAACAGATAAATTGACCTCTTCACTGCTCAATGCTCGTTGCTCGCGTTTATTGGAGCCACGCGTGGCCGTGACGGTGACGCGACGAGTAAATGTATCGTCACATGGTAATTTAGGATCTGTAAACATTCTGTTATGCGCTATTACGGTACTGGAAACTGTGCTTTACCCGCGGTTTTTGGGACGAAGTTCCTTATCGCGCGTTGCGAAAGGGGGCTAACCGGAAAAAATCAAGATCAAAAGTTGTAACGACACATTTTGCTATAGTTGCGGCGTGCGCGTGTTCTGTCTCTCTCTATCTGTCTCTCTCTCTCTCTCTCTCTCATAGATAGTAAGCCAGCCATTTTCATTTCGTCTTTATATTTCGCATTGAATATTTGTTAATAATAAAAAAAAAATATTATAACTTAAAAAAATAAAATTTTATTACATATTCTTCACTAATTAATCGAAAAGAACTTAGTTCCATCAGGGTGTCCCTTGACATCTCTCAAGTTTTATTCGTTCAAGATCATTTTGTTTCATTTTGGTTTTATCCGTGTAATTAATCATCGATTTTATTAGCTGAAACTTACTTCGTAATGTAATGAGATTAGGGTTATTGTAACATAAGTTATATGACAAACAATATTGATATTCATCGCATTCTGATGACAACATTGCAAAGCTTATAAAAACGATTTCCCTGTTGTGGCATTCTATCAGAGACTCTCAGCGCATATCATTTCATGCAAAACTTACCTTTTATGTTTCGCTATAATAATGATCTGTAAAGATCGGTTTAATATATAATATATAACACTACATGCACACAACGCCATCTAGTCCCAATCTAAGACGAGCTTGTACTATGGGTACTAGAATAACTGATAAAAATACATGTATATAATATATACTTTTCTTTTTTTTTGTAAATAAATACTTATTATAAATAGAAACACCCAGACCAAGACAATCCTCCATGTTCATGCACACAGATTTGTCTTGAGCAGGAATCGAACCCGCGACCTCGGTGTCGCAGGAAGGTGCACTAACCACTCCGCCATACAGTCGTCAAGCTGAACTGTTTGTTTAAAAATTATTCATATGTTGTTCCTTTGCCCACTTTAATTAAGTTACATATCACATACTCGATTTAAAATTGGACAAATCATTAATTGAGTGTTTAGAGAGTCGGTAGCTGATTGTACGGGTGAATGATTGATGCTTGCTATCATAACAAGACGGGAGAAGCGTGCCAAGTGCCAAGTAGCCGCTGTTGCTGGGTCCGAGGCGTATCACGTCACGTGCGGGTTCATTGGAGTGACTCATTTTAATGATAACATTATTTCCTGCTGTTATTGAAGAAGCTCGAATAGCATCAACAAATATTTTCAGGACACTATTCGGATCAATAATTCGAACAGATTTACCTACTCAATTAATTGTTTTTAATTTATTAGTCGAATTCAATTTGTATTAGCTTCTCAAACCGTTAATAATTCATAAGTTTTTTTTGTCAAATACGGGTCATATTACTGTGTCCTGGTTTGGTGGGCAGCCGTTTAATTAATGGCTCATAAGGGGTAATACCGTCCTCAGATAAAACGCCGCATATAGAATCTACATTAATGTATTGTTTACTATGAGCAAAAGTTATTCATAAATGACCCATTTGACAAAAATTACTATTGAAATTGTAAAAATAAGCTTGACATTTATTGATAACAAGCACATTTAGACTTTAGTGTTTTAAAATGTCTGTACAAAAATAGTATTATGTTGGACCATGAATCTAATCTATCTATCTTTGATAGATGATACATAAATAAAATAAATAAATATTTCACAACTCACACACAACGCCATCTAGTCCCAAACTAAGCAGAGCTTGTACTATGGGTACTAGAATAACTGATACTAATACATATATACTTTTCTTTTGTAAATACATACTTATTATACATAGAAACACCCAGACTAAGACAAACCCCCATGTTCATGCACACAAAGATTTGTCTTAAGTGGGAATCGAACCCACGACCTCGGCGTCCCAGGCAGGTACACTACCCACTCCGCCATCCGGTATGGGCTGTATTTACACTTACTATCCAGTGGACTACCGAGTCCGTTTGCTTCATACGTTGTATAAAGACTCTTTTTGTCTAACAGTACTCACGAATTCGAACCTTTGACAACAAACACCCAGCTGTATTCTAGTCATATTTATAAAGCTTTTTGCTTATTATTGAGGCGCATATTGTTTACGTAGCCCTGACTAAAAGTAGCCCGGCGAGTAGTTGTTGTTATCAACAGTTATTTGAACTTTGAACATGTAGTACAGTAGCCAGCTTGTGTGTAGGCACGCAACAATGAATCAATTTAATTCTTATCCTCTTTGTTATTTATAAGATTTCTGACAGTTCAATTGATGTTGACAGGCGGTATAGCAACAGTTTTCTTTTGATCTCTAATCTGCATATTTATTGTTGTTGGTCTAGTGGTTAGCGTATGCTACCTCTCACCGCCACCGTCTCGGGTTTGATTGGCAGGCAAAAGTATTATTTGTATTTTTTCCGTTAGGAAATTCTCAATAGCAGCCCTTCTTCTTTTTGCGGTGCCTCTCCACTACTGGAGGTTGGCCGTCAGCTCTGCATATTTCTTCCTATCTTTTGCCAAGCAAAATAGGTGTTCTACGTTGGCGATGCCAGTCCACTCACTAATGTTGCGAAGCCAGGATTTTTTCCTTCTGCCGACGCGTCGGTTGCCCTCAACTTTGCCCATCATTATAAGTTGGAGATGCTGGTATCGCTCGTGTCTCAATACGTGACCGAGATATTCGACTTTCCTTCTCTCGATGGTCGCCATAGCAGCAATAGCAATAGCAGCCTAGAGCTGAAATTGTGCGTGGTGGATGGCGACAGGCTCACCCCCTATCCCATGAGTCCTAGATATAATAGAAATGTGGATGTTATAAGCCTCTATTACACCCTCTGGTTAATAAGCGTAATGTTATGTTATGTAACTAGGTGCCAAATGGATGTTTAATTATGCAAGGTTTTGTCGAGTTTGTAACTGTCGAGATTGTCCTAAAGCAATCCAGACTGCAGCATCAGAGGAGTCACGAAGCTCGATGAAGCTGCTTTACTCTCCTCTATCTAATTCAACAAACACAATTTTCCAAAAAAAACGACTTTAATTCCAAAAAAAAACACTAAAAAGTAAGAAATACATAAGTAATATTCAACGTCTCGCCTCATCTGTGTTTAACTTGAAAGAATACAGTACACGATCTTAATATGCCTATACTTAAAGAATTATCCTCGTGCTTCTAACCGTTGAGGAGTTGTACTTCCAGCATCAGCGCAGCAACATGAAATGCTGACTGCTTGTCTATATTATGTCTATTTTTACATTTTATTGGCACTAAATATTTTTCCCACCAGCTCAAGTTGGTTAGTATAGGTAGCGGAGTAAACTATGCTTCTTATTTTGTGTATTTTCAATGTCTTCAAAGTCAAAATAATGTAACTTATCTTCTGGCTGTATCAGACGGCTCCTTTTCTACGACATCCGTGCCTAGCAACGACTAGGTAGGTATATTAGATAATCATAGACTACGCAAATTCACGTTCCAATGGTAACGTCTCGTCTGTCTGATCTACATACTTAACGGGGAACCATTGCTTGGCTGTTATCCATACAAAAATAATATGTGTTTAACTTTAATATTATTAAGTTTTTAACTTTCAAACTTACGCGTTGCATGATTAAGTAAAATCTTGCAACGCGTTTACCTTTTAGGCTTGACTACAGGTAAATAATGCATGATCGCGTTAATTCCCGTTACATTTAACTTATTAAGTTTTTATCTATTAAATTACTATACGCAAATCATATCTAAAGCACACAAAACACATGTTTGTTGGCGTTAACTTTTTCAAATTTTTTTTTTTTTTTTTAGTTTGTATGTTTAAGTCAATTAATTATGAACGAACAGTGTTAAGGTTGTAGATATGATTTGTCAATAAAACTAGATAAAAACGGAATCATTTTTTAAGTTAAACCCATATTACGTTAGTATGAAAACACGGCGCTCGGGATTCTATCCTTAAGCAACGATGCTTATCAAAATATAGTGCCTACTAGTGCCTAGTTATTTCGGTCTAGCTTATCGCAATAAACATAAAATTAACCTAAATCCACTATTATGATAATTAATCGAGTTTACTTGCCCTTAGGACGTTACGCATTATTTACTTTACAATTACCTAATAGCAGCAATGCTATCTGCAAATACTATACTTACGTAACTAGTAAATATTGGTATCGATAAAGGTTATCAAGTTTGTCAGTATTTATTACTATTGTTATGCGATGTTGCCTTATTTTCGAAATAATTTAATGTTTTACTTCAACAGTTTAAAAGCACGTTTTATGCGACTGTATAAATAGCTACGAAGTGCTCCGAAATATCATAGACCTTTTCGTAACCTTTAAAAAAATATATAAGCGATTAAATCGATTATAAAATACATCATTCATGCATACGTAATCAATTATTATTTTTTAATCTGGTGCAATGTTTCTATCTACCGTATTTTTGCCGTTTAAACTTATTATAATATAAAAGTGTGGTAAAAGAATAAATAGTACAAATAATTAAAATGAATGAAATAAACCACTTCAGCCGCACGGAATGTCATAAAAAGAAAAAATATATCGTTATGTTGACTATGTAACCCCTCTCACTCATTCATTAGGCACATAAATGTAATTGATCTTGAAACTTTTTCTGGCGCCCACGAAGCGTGAGAACTTTTTCACCCATAGCCAAAGTTTAAAAAGTTATTGCCAATATTTTGGGCTGTAAAAAGGTGTAATAAAAGACACTTTACGAATGGAGCATATGTCTATGGTGTATCGGAGCGTTCGTGACAAGAAAGCGACAGGATACAAAACGTAGCCTAGCAACTATACACGATGCCATAGAACTTTGAAAGCTATTGGACAAGTGCTGAAATAACACTTTTTTATTGTCTTTCGAAGTTTTATAAAGTACTGTACTGAAAGATGTTCGATAACATTTCTGTGACGTACTTGCATTTTGACAAATCAACTTTTTCTATTATTACCGTGATTTTCTTAACCTTAAAGTTTAGTTATAATAATAATGCAGCTGCAGTCTTTTGTAAATGTTTATAGGCTGTTATGATAAATTTTTGCATATCATAGGCCTGCGGGATTAGATCTATACTAATATTATAAAGCTAAAGAGTTTGTTTGTTTGTTTGCTTGAACGCGCTAATCTCAGGAACTACTGGTCCGATTTGATAATTCTTCATTTTTAGATAGCCCATTTATCGAGGAATATAGGCTATAGGGTACATATCATCACGCTAAGACCTAAACGAGCGGAGCACCAATGAAGAATGTTTCAAAAGTATTGTGAAACTGAAAATTGTACCACAATAAGCTCGCAATGCTGTCTCTCGTCGAAACTTAGAGGGCCACCCACAATACTTCTATCTTTGGCGATCGGCGATTTGGCGATTGTTTCCATCGAAACAATTCGGTCGCGGCATCGGACCTCGCGTTTTAGCGACTATTAGTATCATGTGAGTATGATACATTCGACCAAGTTTCAATCAAACAAGGTCCATTGTCTCAATCTGTACTATTTGCCTTATCATTTTCCGTGTTTATACGTTCATTTTCATGACGGGGCGGGCTAGCGGGGTGAAGAACTTGCGTTGATATGAAGTCATGTGTTAAAATATTATCTCAAGCGTGCCGAGTAGGTACAATGCAAGTACATAGCCGATAAGTGAATAATGTGTGACATGTAAACATGGATCGTGCGTAACAGGACAGACGCGTGCTATATACATGCATCAATTTGCGCAGTGGTAGATCATTATTACGACATTTTTTAACACTTTTTTCCGGCAGTCAAGGAATTTGAAAGCTAGAGATTTAGGTTCTTTTAAGAAAGTGGAAATATACGGTTAAATTTTAAACCTCCCCTTCCTTTTTGACTGTTAAAAAAAGGTTGGGTACTCTTATGGTCTTTATTTAGCCATGTGGTAACTGTCCTTTGCAAGAGACTATAGAATGAATCTTACTGTCCTTATCTCGATTGGACTTCATGGAATAAGGTATAGGTAATATAATTATCTAACACTCCGGAAGCTAAAGCTTGCGTGTATAGTGCGTAAATTAAACAAGCTAGTTATACAGTTTACATGCGATCTAGTTGCACTTTTACATACAGTAGAAAATTTAATGAAAATATATCATTCTTTTATAAGTGCCTCGATGGTCTAATGGTTAGCGTATAAGCCTCTCATCGCTAGGTCTCGGGTTCGATTCCCGGTTCACTATAGCAGCACGGAGATGAAATTGTGCCCGGTGTATGGCTATAGGCTCACCCCCTATCCCATGGGACCTAAACATAACAGGTGAAGTGTGGGTGTTGTACACCTCTGACACACCCTTCTGGGTAATATAGGCGTGATGTTATGTTATGTTATGATATCTTTATTTTCTCAAATCTCTTCTCAGACACTGTAGTCCATAAAATTGTCTACTAACGTACCAGAGATAATTGATAAATTTGACCATAAACGACCTTAGCTTACACGGAAACTCATTCAAATGAAGCTCGTTAAAAGAAAGCTTCACCTTTATTTTTCCAGTAACGTGACACATTTACCATCAATTTGACACAATCTCTCCATAAAATTCGAACCCGTTAGCCATTAAGCGCCTATACAATTCCGTTTATGGTTTGTCGATCACACCCTATCACGATATAAAGTTGCACAAACGAAAGAATGCTAAGCATGGCCTTAAAAAATACAGGAAAAAGTGTGATCATACTTAGTTCTTTGATTCATTTTATTGCTTGTTTCGTACAATGTGACATAAAGATGCAGCTTTATGCATTCGATAGACAATAACTCACAATTGCCATGCCAGTGCCACGTATGGCGCGGGCGAAATTTTTAACAGTCACGTGAGGCTAGAGACCCTTCATAATGTTCCATCCGGTTTTATATTCTATTCTTACTCTGTATCCACGCGAATCTATAGCGAATTTAAATTGAATGAATTGTGGCTTTAAGCTCGCCTCAGCTGTAAATTATCATGAAAATTCTCTTCAGGTGACTTTGCATACAGCATAAACAATCTGAAAAAGAAATTGAGTCTACGTCATCAACCTAATAATGTTTTAGAAAAACGAATCCAGCAAATCTTAGATTGCATGAAAAACAATATTTCTGAGATTAGTTTCTCCCATTCTCCCCTATTGTACAAAAAAGGGTGAATGCCTATTGCGGTATGCTTATCGATGACCCGCTTAAAAACCATTATGCATACGAAAAACCAAAAGCCGTAAGCTTTAATTTCAGCTGTCACATTGTGAAGGTTGTTTAAGAAAAACTCAATATTTTTGTTTTTAGCACTACCCCAAAATTGTAGTAATTTCATATTTTGTTACGTTTATCGTACAGCTTTTACTTGGTTCTTATGCATATTATTGTATAACTTATACAATATACTTATAATCGTATCCTTTTCTAGTTAAATATGTTTGACTGGTGATTATAATTTAACAGCAGGTAAGTAATTTTAACGATTTCATGTAAATTACTAGATACAAGAATATCTATTTTATGTTTGTGTTCATCACTAGTATCTTCACTGACCGAACATTCTTTGACATTGAAATATTATAAATAAAAACATTGTGTCATAAAATAATTGGGTTTTATTTTGAAAACATGCATACCGGTTTGTGGTTTATATATCTTTTATTGTTTAATGTCTTCCGTTTCATTGTTTTTAATTTATTTTAATTACGTTTTTTTTGTTTAAATTATTTTTATTTTATTATTTCAAATAGTAGGTAGTAATATCTAATTTGACACTGGCCTCTAAATAGCACCTATTTATTTTCATCTAAATCAATTTAACTACAATCCGTAATCAATAACAGAAGAAAGTATTTAAAAAATATTTTTTAACAAAAAAAACCGACTTCAAAAAGTAGGTAAACTAAAAAGCATAAAATAAATTAACTTCGCACAAAATAATACGTTTTTTCATTTAGTTAAATAGAAATTATTAAATAATTATTTTATAATTCTGAAGTCGTTGCCAAGTATTACTAAAAGTATTTTCGTATTGCGAAATTTGTCACGGAACTTAAATCATTGACTATTCTGATACATTAATTTCAATCAAGTGTATTTTAAATCTAAAATATCACTTTAACAAACACCGGTTCGGTTAATATGAATGCTTCTTAACACAAAATTTCAACCAACATGTGGTGTCGGTGGGGGCCGTGCCATACCGTGCCAGGCCCATCGTACACCACGATAAAGGTCCCAACTATGACACTGAGCATGTAGCGTCAAAACTACTAAAAGTTTACTGGCGAGACGTCTACTCGCCTCCGGAGTGAGTACTATTTGTGAACAAGGCAAGCCAACACGAGTGCAGAAGGTGGTTCGAAGGAATCCTCGCGGCTCTGGTAAGTCAGACAGCCTATCTTAGAACCTAACCAATCGAATCACTTGTACTGTCTACGTATGTTTTGTTTACCGCGACGGCCTTTATTATCATAGGCATTAGCATTAAGTGCATAGTTTTGTTTGTTTGATTACTTACGGCTTGAAGGTGAATACTTGAGTGATATTTATGAGTGCCAGCGCGAAATGGCGCGAAAATAACTGATAACTGTTATTTGTAAGGTTCGGGTGTTATAGAAAATGTAATATTTCATGTTTTGAGTAGGAATATCGTTATATCAATATCTACAAATTATATTTGCAAAAAGTTTAGAATTATTTAATTGCCTGTTTGTTAAAAGTTGTTACCAGTGTATACTAGTGCCCTAAAGTAACGGGCTTATCATCCGTTACCAGTTTCTTATTTATTTGCCTTATGTACTATGTACTTTAATTTATGTGATGTATATTACTCAAATAACGATTATTCTTGAGACCAGTACAAAACTAAAATATAGTTAACTAATTGCTAGGCAACAACGTTACGATTACAAATAATGCTTTGTTATTATTTCAATGAATTGATGTATCAATAACATGGTCAAGACATGTAATAGAAGCAGTAGCATGTACCGTATTATCTCTTAAACAGTAAATAATAATAATTATTATGAAATTTCGATCTATCTAAATTTTGATTCAAAAATTGCCGGCACAGGTGGGTACCACGTTTCGTATGATATCTTTGTTCTTGCGCTGTGCAAATTCGTTTGTTTCCTCTGTAGCTTAAATAAAACACCATCATGAATTCATGATTGAATAATTATTCTCTTTGTCCTTAGCTTCGCGCATCCGCATGTCCGGGCGCGGCTGGAGAAGCACATGGGCTCAAACCTAGTGAAGCTAACAGACAAGTCCTATATGACCGACCTTGAGGAGAGGATCCGAGAAGTCAACGAGGAGAACCTCAACAAGAGGATCTCCTCCAGAGTCGTGAGTACATTCATCTCTGTATAACACTGTTACTGTATAAGCACATCGCACCTAGTGATGTTGAGGGACAAGTTCTATATAGCTGACTTGAAGAAGTGGATTCGAGAGTCAACGAGAAGAGTCGTAAGTACACCCAACAGTGTTTTACGCTGTCAGTGTAAAAGTACCTACTACACGTAGTTAGAACCTGCTGAAAAGATGATGATCAATTTCTATATCGGTCATGTAAGACTTGTCCATCAGCTTTATCAGGTCATCACCTTCTCTTCCAGGTAGAAACCGCACCCGCCGCGCCGTGAAGATGTGTAAAACCCAAACAAGAAGATCTCCCCCAGATTCTTGAGAACAACCAGCACTGTTGCATTCTTTGACTGTTTCAGGCAGATTAGCATTTTAGTTTTCTTAAGCAGCAAAATCGTGAAAATTCCGTGTACTAAAAAAATATTTTCTCTACAAATCGATCTACAAAATTCGTGGTAACTCGTGTTTGGAATAGGTTAATCGCAAATAATCAAGTCGTAGACTTTTCTTTAGGTGAAGATTGATGATTAAATTATAATGCCCATAAGTTTGATTAAATTCCTAATAGTTTTGAAACACGAAGGTAAAAGAAAAAGTATTTCTCCATAATGTTTTCGAGCAAACAATCAAGGTAATTATTATAATTATAAAATAGAGCAAAGTAGTTTATCTATTCAGAACTATAGAAAGCGGAAATTCACATTTAATAAAAGTAATAAAACGCTAAAAAAGTTAAATTGAGTTCTGCACATGCAAATAAGCCAATTTGCCGCAAATAGGTGAGCTTGACTCCTTTGAATGGCAATCAGTGTCAATCAATCAAACACGAACAATAATGATTGACGGACAGTTTCGTGCTTGCCACGGTTATTACCCGGGCTGAAATGGTTATAATTACCCATCAAACGAACCATTTTTCAGTTAACTTTACGGTTTCAATTTGTACTGAAATAATAGTCATAAAGATTAAAGATGATTATATTATCTGGCACCTTAATAGGTAACATTTTAGGATACCAAATGTGCGCTTAGAAATCTGGAAAAAAGGTATTGCAACAACAAGTCTTCTTTTTGGTCGGTTTCTCAAGGCTAAGGGTCGTCGAGGGGACCATTAGGAGTGCTGCTCTTCATTGTCTCTTTTCACGCTTCTCTGTTTTAGGTTAGTTGTTGCCATTTTCGATGTCTCGGGGGGTATTTGTCAATCATGCTAGGGTCTTTGCCTCTACTCTTGCGACAAACGTTCAGACTTCTGTTGTGACTTGTAACCATTTATTTATCGTATAATCACATCAGAGAATATAAGAATTTATATTTTATTATTAAAACGACGCGACGTCCGCACTAGGAATAACTTCTATCTTCTATCTTTGCGAATCACACAAAGATTTATCCCGTTTGGGAATCGAACCAACAACATCAGTGCAATTGAAAGCAGCGAGGCCGCTTTAACCACTACGCCAACCGAGCATTACGCCAACTCATACGTAAGAATAAAAATAAAAATATAAAAATATTATATTTACACATTGCATCAAGTATAGCAATAAATCATGCAGTCGCATAACTGCGTAATTAATATTTATTGATAAACAAGCTTCTTACGTTATCAAGTTTTTATATTACGCAATTAAAAACACTGAGTCATATCTTATCGACAGATGGACGAGATGGAGAGACTTAAACGACTAATACTAGTCGGGAAAACGCCTCTGAAAGAATGTCCTCCAGAACTCTTCCACCACCCAGTCTTCGTCTTCTGGAGGATGGTCAACCGGGAAGTGGCTCGAGCGTCAAAGAAACGTGCCGATGCCTACTATAGGAAGCTAAAGGCGGGCAAGAAATTCGAACAGGTAACAAGAATTTTAATTTTAATTTGTTAAATTGGTAAGATTTGGTTCTTCTTCTTCGTCGTGTCGATGGCTGAGTCAAATGTAAGATTCGGTTAATCAACTAAGTTTAACAGTCTGAAGTCTAGGGTAAGCTTCTAGAGCTTTTGTAACTGTCTTCTGTTCGGAATCTAAAATAATTAAATAAGATTCACACAAGCAAGGACATATCTAAATAAGATCCACTAGAGCAGCCTCGTGTCCACCGAGACAGGCAAAGAAGCTGCCTCGATTCAAAACTATGCAAGTGTATATACCGAACACATGCTCAACTCAAATAACTACTTCCACTTGTACTCCTGCGACTTAGTCCTGTATATGCAACAGCCTCTGCTAAAGCTTCTCAATTGGATTTTAAAAGCTTCCTTTTTTTGTTATTTAGTCTATGGATGAAGAAGCAGAAGCTGAAGCAGAGGATGAAGAAACTGAGCAGCTGACTCCCGAGCAACTTTTAGCGAAATGTAAGGCAGAACTCAATGACCAGAAACTACTAGACATCGAGAGGGGTGTCCGTTTCACAGATGATGAATTTGCCTTGCTCAAGTATGAAACTAACGACGTCAAAACACTCAAGAACCTTACGGTAATTGCAACTATGTATATAATTTGGTAGATATAACGAAAATTTCAATGTAAAAATCCAAGCAATGACTCATTGCTTGGCCCACACATAGCTCATAATATGGCAAGATTGGTCACTGCATTTGTAATCCATTCTTGTTATATGTTATTATGATTAACATCAGTAATAAACTTTAGTAATAAAAGGTTCAGTTGTAGTGGCATGTACAAAGAAGTCTCTGATCACGACGTATTGTATAAACCCACCTCATGTGCTGTACCTAGAAAGTGACAACCAGAATTATCCAGATACAATATAGTGTCATAGTGTCAATTCTAATCAGCCTTATCTCGTCATTAGTATACTTAGTCTAGAACTCTGCTGATGATTGCTCGTGGCAAACCAGTATGAACTGGACTGGGTCCATCTTCTAATGACCTGATCTTAAGTCACCTGCTCCGGACAAGCGATCTATGGACTCATTGTCAGCTCGTGTAACAATTAATTAATCGCTTATCTTCTTGTTTACATAAGCATTACACCGATTGCACGCACTGCCACAAACACGTACAGAAGTTGTGGATGATGTTTTTTGACAATTTGTATACGTATAATATCAGCATACACTGGCTCGAGGTTAGATGTTTCGAATGGCCGAGCCACAAGCTAAATTGTGCGGCTTGCTTGCTGCTTGTGGCCGCGTTTAGTCACTACTACAAGTGACCTGGCGCCCTTCATGATATTTTTTTCATCACTAAGCATGATTCAGCGTTTATATGTGTTTCACACAGCTCAAGATCGATGTTTCCGTTGATCGAGCTAAATGTTTGCATCTTTCCTTCATACTGCAATTGGCACTTCGGAGACATTTTGATGAGGCGTTGATAAACAAACTACAGCATAGATGACATGTTAATTAATTATTTTGCCATTTGAAATAGCAATGAAGGAAAAATGGTGTCGCGTTACATATATAATTTTTACTTCATGATCTGTTGCTGATTTGTGTATTTGGCCTTGTCATTGGAACCATTGGATAGTTTAATTGCTTCTGGCGTTCTATCTCATATAAAAAAATCCAAAATATGTATCGACCAAAGTTTGAAAAATATCTATAGGTATAATGTTATTGAACTTATTTGTCCCAAAGGTTATTTGCAAGTGCGTGTAAAACACACATTATTCCGTATTTCTTATCTATATCAATACCTATGATTAGACTTATATTTCGGATTCTACATCGAAGTAGGCCAAGCAATTTATCAAAGAAATTGAGTTCCACAAAGCTAACATCTGAAAAATAAAATCTTTTCAGTGAAGTCTAATATCCAAGACGGTTATAACTCTTTGCGAAATCTTTGTTCTTTTACCCACAGAAATACATATGACTTGATCAAAAGATGAAAATGAAAAGTATAAAATATGGAAGGAAGACGTCTAGTCAATTTAACATCTCTTAAAAGTATCTAGTAGTATCAGTTTTATATAAGAATAATCTTATTTTGTTATTGTAGTTAAAATTCGTGTCATCTCTTCATACTACTTCTTAACCACATACATTTTTAATCTCAATGTTAATGCCTTACATTGTAACAAGACCTTGAATTTCAAATATAAACAACAAAACATAATATGTCACGTTGTCATTGTCCAACAAATAAATCAAAAGACTTCACAAAAATACTCCAAGATCGCTTCCGTAGCTTTTCCTTTCTTTTTCATGACGTCATAAATTTTCCGAGCCATAAAAAGGTGGATGTAACAACTTTGAAGATGGCTTTTATTCGTGATGAGTTGGATACTTCAAGTTCTATGAAATAGCGTGTATTTGGTGCATTGAATGTGACAACTTAACAACTTTTGGTTGTAAAATAGGTATCATGAAGACAGTTTAATTGCGTCACTATGATATTTTTTAAGCTATTGAAGCTACGGCAAAAACGACATAACTAGATCGAAAAAGCTCGCTCATCTGTTTCTACAAAAACATCAGAATTATAAATTTATCGTGAATAGTTTTGGTCACTCAGCTACCATTTGAAGCCACCACTACCACCATAGTATACGATGACTAACCGGTAATTTCACTGGTCTGTAAGTTGACTGAACATTCTTGTACTCGTACTAAAATAAGAGAGGGTCATTGCCGCACGCGACGTGACCGTGGGGCGATAAATGTTAAGTGAGGTCTTCGTCCAGCACCAAATATCTCTGTCCAGATATGACGACCATGGAGATCCGGGATCAGCCGTAGATTAAAGCGTATCAGCAAAAGGTCATATTTTTAAATAAATCTAACCTCTCTCTATGTGTGTGTTTATAAAAGTGGATTTAACTGGTTTTTAACTGGTCATGAATCACGTTCACTAAGATTGATAAGTAATGACCTGGCCGCATATTACGAATGTACCCGTGCTTACAAAATGTTACGCATTGATGCTATCTACTAACAAACGAAACCCATAAATTACATAGGTTTAGCCTTTTAACTTTATAGACTTGGAGATACCATAATTTAATTTCCATTTGTAATAAGTACGCATTCAAATTTTTGTATTTGAATTATTGGCAGATTTATAAGGCTGCGGTATAACCCAAGCCTACGGAGTTTGTCGTACGGATTACAATGTAGCGATTTATAGTGAACAAATGTTTATTTTGTAAGTTAATGTATGCTCATTTTAAGGATTTTGTGTCCTAAATTGAACAATATATTGTTACAACTCGAGATTAAAACATATGTCTAGTTTCCCTACGTTTAATGGCTAGACCTATTGAACGCGAAAAGTTTGTTCAGCAAGACCTATGAATGCCATTGAGTTTCTATACTACCAAATACAGTAAAATACAGTCAGTAAAAACTTAGCCAAAACAATAAGAGACCTAATAAAATATTAAGGCTAATATAAAATTCTTTTTACAAAGTTTTTAGTGTCTAGAACATGACAATAAAGCAAAATATAGTGTACCTATTATTTGACTTGTTTTTGCTGTTTTCGTGAGCCTTATCTTGTTATGTCTAGTCTAGAGAAATGGCTGTAAAATTTGTTTGCTAAAACTTATCAATAGTCTAGTTAGACTATTGAAGAATAATGATTACTGTTAAGTTTAAACCTCAGAGTCGATTCCACCAAACTTCTTAATCTACGGTTAGCACTGAGCTACGGTTTACGCTTAATCTGACCTTTTCAAACATTCAATGTGAGCGAGAGAAGGAATCAGTCACAAAACGTCGATTAAATTTATTGCTGATATTGCGGTTTAGTATGTATCGGTTCAGTATAAGTACGAGTATTATGTATGTATTATATATGTATGTTTATAAATCTTGTTTGGGATAAGAGCCGTTAAGGTGTCAACGAGAAGTCATAAAAGAAAATGAGAAAACCAGATGAAATTAAGTTTTAAATTTAGCGAAAACCACCATAAATAGTAGAATATTTCCATACTAAGATGTGAATAATATATGTAACGTACATGAAAACCAATTTTTACCTTAACCAAGATCAAAAGACACCTGACATATTAACTTATTTTAGTATAATACCTATTTTTTATTGAGCGCTAAATCCTTCTTCATTTCTGTCTTAAACTACCATTCTGTAAATCTTTTACACTAATGTCCATGCAAAGGTTGCCTCGAAGAAATCGTGTTAAGCGATAAGGCCACCCTTTGTGCATGTATTGTCATTTAAACTCTATTGATTTTTTTGATAATGTTTTATCTATCTATCTGACAAAGAGGCGGCTTTCAACAAAAAAGGCATGTAAATTAGCATCTTTCTACTATTTCGTAAAGCTATACTAGAAAAAAAAGAACATAATATTAAAGTACTATATTTGATATTGAATTTTATGATAATGACATAACTATACTTTTGTAACTAAATAGTCTAAACACCAAATGAACCAGCGTTTTTAATTTTATTTATGCGCATACATACAAGACGATATCAAATACCACTTACCGCGTCTGACAATCATAAAGAAAAAACTCTTAACGGAAAAGTATCGCCATACAACAGCTTTCAGACATTTCTATTGTTAAAGTTCGAAACTATAAACTTTATTTGCCTTCCGTCACGCAATTTGAGGCAGCTGAATCGGGTAGGTAGTTGTTTCATGAGTTTGAGCTTTAGTTAATCTGTTTTGTAGTAGGTAAGGTATGGCTAAGTTTAGGCAAAAGTAAATGGTGTTACAGGCTTAGTCCATTCCACCCTGGACACTTAATTGCATTTCGCACTACATAATGCCAAGAACAGAGACTGAGTGCACACCATCAGGAAAATGATATTTGCACTTTTGTTCTTTTTTATTTACAAGATCTCACAAATAACGTTGAAAATTGTCAAGTATGTGACCCGCACATTCGGGGTTTCTTACAAAATGTAGCTTTCTGATCCCAAAAATAAACAGGAGATATTGTCTTATGATTTAATTAAAGTTAACGCTTAACGTACAAAATTATATTTTAAAAATATAAATTCTATAAAATACATTTTAAATCAGATTGACAAGTGTACCTCAATAAACAGTGATACACATGACAGCAATGTTCTAGCAATTTGAGGTATGTCCGTTAAATTTAAAGCAATAAGCTGTTATAAAATTATAGTTATTTAAAAAGCTTGTGTGACAAACAAAATCAAGCCATTTTGTCATAGAATGTTGCAGACACTTACCAATGATTGTTTAATCTCTTAGCTGAGATAGAGGACCGAACACGGATAATGAGGTCTAAAATGTATTCCATAGATTTCAGCGCAAAAAAATCTTGCCGCCGCCTCTACTTTAAAGCTTTAAGACCAATAATCTATTAGAACTATTGAATCCAAAACTAAACCGTGGTACCTACGTGACAAACGTCACGACAGCCATGACGTCATCGCCGAAGGCCCACTCCTATCAGTAACTACTGACCCTAACCATCCGTCTAACTGATAACGTGCTCATACTTGCAAAAATTAGTAAGCAGCTTAAAATAGTAAGGATATACGAAATATAATAGATTATGTTTTTGTTAACCTATTGCCTTCTTTAATGTCGAATGGATAACCAAATCAACAAAATAATTCTGTTTTTTATATAATATTATAGTTGAAAAATTAAGAATCCTGCAGTACTCGAACCTGCACCTCCTGGGTATACGCCCCAAGTGCTTGGTTCTTAATTTTTCAACTTTAATATTATATATGGACAAAAAGGCATAGCAAAGCTAAAATTTGCTTTAAAATATTAAAAAATAATTCTGCTTTATATATTTTTAGTAATCATTTTCAAAGGATCGAAAAGAAAATTATTTTAATATCTTGACGTCATCTAATACACTAGACAGTTAAGTCATAAAGTTCTAGGAAAATTTTAAACTGCTCGTGCCATATAAAAGACAAGTTTTTAGTTATAAAATATAATTTTAAAAAGGACTAAAATTATATAACTTATTATCCTAGGTCTTGGCGTGGTCCTACCATTACGTAATTCAGTTTCACTTGATGTTTCTGAGTAATCGTATATATTGACCTTACTAACTATCGGTCCTATAGATAAGCCTTTACCGTGCGTCTTTTCATGTAAATAATGAAATCAATAAGGAAGATGTTTGTTTAGTCAGATAAACTCACTTCAATATTTATGAGACCAGGCCCAATGTCCAGTAAACAGTCTGTAATCTAATTCATTTCCTGGGAAATTCATTCCGCAGTTATCTGGACCACTTACTGAGAACTTAATTATGTAGATAAATAGCGTCTAGCTAAATGCGTCTTACATAAATATGATATGGATGTGTGCTACCGATTTTAGATTTATTTTTATTTAGATCTATATATTTGTTGCTCCAAAAAAACGAAATAGCTTCTATAAATACGGAAGATGTTGTCAAATAATATGGACGTATAAACTTACTGGATTAGTAAAAGTACTGAAAATCCTATTGCATTTTTATCAAACCACAGTTTTAAACAGATTATTTTGCATTCATAACTTGTGTTATTTTTGGTACCAGCAAGAAAAGTTTTATATTTCGTATGAATTTTTTTATCATGAGCTTGCGAAGTAGTCTAGAATTTGAATCATGAGCTTAGCGAATGATTCAATTGTAGGATGATGAGCAATGCAAGTGATTAAAAACCACAAAGATAACGAAACAACAAATGCTCACGGGTTTTGCCATATATTGGTTGTCACCTAACCACTAAGCACCTAACATAACATGCGTTAGTATTAATTTATTCGAATATTTTATTACTGTGATTTGTAAACCATTTCTAGTCGAATTGTAGACTACTGAGCAAAGCAAGTGATTAAAAACCTGAACGATAACGAAAAATCAAACATTCCTCACTAGTACGACAAATAACTATTTCAACTCCGGTAAATTTCGGGATTTAAGTGCATCCTTATCCTTAGCCTTATATAAATACGTGCTTTATTAAAATTATAAAATACGGGTGTTACTCACGTAATGTTGGTCTATTTAGTCGACCGCGGTTTCGCCTATATGTCTAGGCATTATCAAGAGAGTGCGATACGTCGTGCCTGAGTCGCAGCCAGTCTTGTCAAGTCAGTGCAAGACTGGCTGCGACTCAGGCGCGACGTATCGCACTCAACATTACGTGAGTAACACCCGTATTTTCATAATTTTAATAATGTTACAAACTCACGTCAGTTTTAATAAAAATACGTGCTTGTAAAAAATTTAACATAAAATTAAATTTGATTCCATTACCGGAATACGCATGCGAATCTCATACATCTATCTTTTTTTTTAATGTAACTTTTTCTTTGATTTCAGACAGTGGAAGAGCTTTACACACTAGCGGACAAGATCATCGGCACGAAACGTCTGTAAAAGCTTATTTATTTATTTTTAAGAGTAATTATTTTGTATAGCGTCGCGTGTACCTGATAGTTACTAGATCTATTCTGTTCCTTATTTGTGGTCACGACAAAAACCTATCGGATAGAAACAAACTTCAATGTATACTAATTTGTAAGCTCATAGAAAATTGGAATTTTGTATGCAATAAATGTCCATGAAAAATTTGATCTCGTAGTGTTTTGTTTATCAACATTCTTGATAATATTTGCGTCATATTTACAGCTGATTTCACCACCTGAGTTCAACGTTGAGCCTGATTGTCGCTCTCTTTTTTTTTAAATACAAAAATAATAAGTTATTTATTTGACACAACATGCGTACATTAAGTTGTTAAATATAAAAGGTACAATTTAACAGGCACCACCGTCATAATCCTTTAAAGCTAATCTTTTCACCACGATGGCAAGTCAAAATAATTTGACACAGCCATCGACATGACGAAGAAGAAGAATTGAAATGTCATAATAAAACTAATGTCAATCAGATTAACTCTCTCTTTCATTGTTTTTACAGGATAGAGAGATCAGAAACGGTCGTAACGCATTTAACTCGCGCTGTTGAAATTGGCCCTTAAACTCAATTCGTAATTATAAAGATGGCGTTATCTATGATGCAGGGCTATTAGCGATGTTGTAAGTGTGCCGACAATAAACATTAGCTAGGCTATCTAGGCACAAGCGAGCATAATAAGCATTATGTAGTGTTTTGACCTAACTAGTAACATTTGGGTTCAATAATATTATTATGTATTAGTGTTATTTACAACACATCCAAAAATAAGTTTATCAGATACAAATTACTAAGCGTTGCGTAGTTACTACAGACGTGGTTACGTAGGTCTAACCAGTTTAAGCCAGATCGCTCGAGATTTAAGACAATTTCTAAAAGGATTTATTGTATTTAAATTGTATTTATATAGACGTATGGTTAAACACTGCCAGCTACAAAAGTAATAAAATAAATAATAGCAGCCCTGTATCTAATACATGTCCTACTGCTGGGCTCGGGCCTCTTCTCATGATGAGAAGGGTTAGGCATAGTTCCCCACGCTGGCCAACTTTTAGGCACTCTCAGGCATGCAGGTTTCCTTACTATTTTTATTTCACCGTTAGCGAGCGATAATTTATATGATTATTGGTCTTCTTCTTTTCGTGTCAATGGCTTGTTCATACTGTTTTAGACCAGTAGGTGGCGACTTCAACCCCTTTTTTGTTGGTTTTTTGACAGAGGTATGTGCCGTGGGTTCGAACTCGAGACCTTTGATTTAACAGCACTAAAGTTATACTATCCTAAAAATAAAACAGTTGTAGTATTCTCGGGAAAACAATAACTAGGTTGTTTATAAACAATCTTTAGAATGTCACAAATAAATGTTAATAATCCAATTTATATTTGCATAAAGTTTACCGTATGCGACATGTGACTCATTAAAATAACTTAGACTTCATACGTCAAGTCAAATTAGACGTAGTGGCATCTGAGGGTATACAAAATACAAAACACAGTGTAATACTTCAAAAGTTTATTAAGCTTAGTCATACTTATCATAACTTATTTGTGGTACAAACTTACATTATTTTGAACCGCATGTAAACTGTCATCACCATTCGTAAGCGGCTAAATTAATACTTGACTAGATACATAACTGTTTAAATTATATACAATTAATCAACATTTGTATTCGTGTTAAAACGTTAAGTTTATGCCGATATTGCCTAAAATCCTGAACAAAATAAAATGCGCAAGAAGGGTTTAACAACAACTTCCCTTTGTTTCACTTAGAGTAGTCAATATAAAACTAAGATGGCGACGGTCTACGACGCGTAGCATTTTTTCGTCACAAGTGGCTTTTGGGTCTACGGCGTAGCTGCGCGTAGATGAGACCTGCAGGCTTGTCTACGGGCTGGTAGATTTGGTGACGGGGGTCACCCTTGGTAACGTTCGTGGGGAACTTCGACATGTCGATGTTGAGGTAGTGCTTGTTCGGCATCGTCATTTTGATCCAGGCAACCTGAAGGCAAAAGAGAAAATATATAAATATTGATGGCTAACTTGTAAACAAGTTCTTCGAAAAATTATCGCATATATAGTTTTTATGTATAAAGATCCAGTCTTTATAGTCGAATTTATGTAATGCGTGTCTAGTGTCATTGGGATAGCAAACGATAAGACCAGCAATAGATACTTAGACGTATCAAAGATAGTTAAATAACAACCTGTCGTCTGCTAAGGAAGACCTTCATACATGCCACTTAATTTATGGCCTGTATATAAAAATCATATTTTGACAGATTTTATTTTTTGCAAAGAATCTGAATTACCTCGCCAATATCTTTGTCATTTAAATAAACTTTAGGTAATGCAGCAGATAAAGATATCTTAGTGCAAACAACAATTTATTAATGAAATTATCAAGTGACTTTTGCACGGACAACATGTCGAGTGTGTTTAATCGCGTCAGTTCATTCACTCTTAACAACATATATGATTACAACAACTACCTACAGGTTTCGTACGTACCTATGCACTTAAAATGATCTCTACACTTGTACAGTAAAAAAACGCCCTTTGTCACCCTTTTAATATTGACATGTTTTTGTTAAACTCGAATAATAAGGTCAATTTCATGATACATAAAATGGATGCCAAATTCCTAAGCTGCTAAGCCTACCTACTGTCTCCCGAAATTCAAAGGGTATTAAGTCTTTTGACAGTTTCACCAGTTCAGGTCATAATATTTATTTTTAATTTAGATTACTAGTATTCTTGTTAACCCCTTCCAGCTTAGCTTAATTCGCTTGTGTTATGATGAAGTACACGTCCGTGGTGTAATGGATTCAAACTCACGACCTCTCGATCGTAAGACCGATGCTTTATCCATTGCGCCACGGCCATAATATAACTAAGTGCCAGTATTCTATCAAATCTCTTTAGAAATTCGACATTCTATCTGTCAAATAAGTTAATGGCAATTCAACCTTAACCTCGACTAGGCCTGGCTTTACATTTCAATTTCCTTCCTGTCCACAGTAACCAAGACCAATCTATTTCCAAACACGGTTAAAGGGCCTTCAGGCACGTCGCAACAATTCACTTGCAACTGACAGGTGTGGTAGTAACTAGAATTTATTGGGTCGTGTTATTCACGGGTGTTTTTTTTCTATAATTGTGCCTGTGATATGAATTGCCCATCAGAATCTATATTGGACCTCTAGCAGAGAATATTATGGTTGTTACACATGTCGCTTTTTACAGCTGATTTAACACGTAATAATACAATACTAACTCCGAAATTAGTAAAATAACTTAATGTAAACATAAATTGCCTGTTTATATTCTTAAAACATAATCAAGAAAAATTGAACGTCACGATGTTACTTAAAAGAATTACCACAGAATCTTTAGCTATACGAACAAAAATGTAACTGCTAAAATACTCCTGCAGATGATCCCTTCAAATGCAGAGAGCATCATCAATAATATTGATTTCATTTGAAGGTTAAACAACACAATAAATCAAAGTCAATTTCTTAAAACTGTGTTGGTAAATAATCTCTGTGGCCTCCGGGTTTTAATATAGCGATAGCCTTTTGGCCCATCACGTGACTGACAAACGGTCGCAAACAAAATAACTGTCCGCGATATCGACTGCGTAAACTACTCGACTGACCGGATTCACTTCCGATAAAACACCCTTTGTTGTCTCGGCGATATTTCATTAATAATATGGTCTATAATAATTTTATCAAGTAAACAATGAGTAAAAAATAATTTAAACTTGTACAGTTAGTTACCTGCATGCTATTTGTCACTACTAATCGTGTTAAACACCAACTTAGACCTCGATTCAAAGCTCAAAACGATTAAGTTTGCACGTAACTGCAGTCGATTCATTAAAATTTAACTGCCAGAAATAGGATCATTTTTTTCTCTTAAGTCCGTTTAGAATTATTTATTGTTTCATTCATAAAGTTTATACTCTTAAAATAATAAGAATATTGTAATAAAAAGAGCCATTAAAACTGACCATAAGATCTAAACCTAACATCCACACTATTTCGTTAAAATTACATCAGTTAAAATTTTAAACGAGACTGTTAAAATATTAGTCATCATTTCAGAAATAACTAATCTTCCTCTAAAAGCTTTTACAAATCCTAAGAAAATAAGATTTTCCGCGAGAAATCCCTAGTGCGGCAACGCTGCGGGCTATTGACCGACCAGGCTAAACATAGAAACTTGTAATGTTTATTTCTGTACGACTTAAAAGACATCTAGCTACTTATGTAGGCATCGCATCAAAGTCCTTTTTTTAAATGTCAAATAAAAAATACCAGGAAGTCAGTTTTCCTGTTTGGTTGCGAAATTTATGTATCTTGCGAATTTTAATAAATTAAAGTATGTGGAGCACGGCTTTGATTTTTTACTGAACAATAAACTTGCGAATTTTAATTCTTATGATCTGCGATGCGTAGGTATGACATAATACATGATCAGACTAAAATCCAAAACAATTAGTTATCTTATGATAAACACAATTAGTAAATAAAATGAGATAGTTAATTTTCGCTTATCTATACTAATTTTATAAAGAGGTAAAGTTTGTGTGTTTGTTAAATTGTCAGGGGTAATCTCGGAATCTACTGCACCGATTTTAAAAATTCTTTCACTAATAGAAAGCCACATTATCGCTGAGTGTCATAGGCTATATAAAAAACCGAAAAATTAAAAGGTTTTTACGTGGTAGTCCGTTTTGTAAAGAGAATCGGAGAAAAACTCATCGTTATACGTGAAGGCCACAGCAGCGCGGCAGCGGCGCGCGATGGTTTCGGCTTATTTCGGTTCGCGTTCGTGCTCACTCGGAAGAAGGAGGCGTGACCTTCCTTTTACAACTGAGAGGTAGGTACCCGCGCGGCTCATTCGCGCGGTCGGCTCTTTACGCAGCGGACGTCCCCAAAATTGAATTTTTCGTAACACACTTTCGACATTCATTAATTTTATTTTCGGTACATTAAAAAAAAATCTTTTATGTTTATATAGTTTTCATTTAATTTAGGTTATAGATAGGCATTAAGTTTGTTTCATGTACCTAGATATTAAATTAGGTTATAGGTATTAAGTTAGTTTCATGTAGATATTAATTTAGGTTATAGGTAGGTATTAAGTTTGTTTTGTGTAGATATTAATTTAGGTTATAGGTAGGTATAAAGTTAGTTTCATGTAGATATTAATTTAGGTTATAGGTAGGTATTAAGTTTGTTTCGTGTAAATATTAATTTATTTCTTACGAACGCTGCCTTAACTATGAAAGATATATATTTTTGAACATTATGCCCAACGAAGTGGGCACGGGTCAGCTAGTCGCTTATATTTTGGCATGTCCTTCTAAAACTCCTTCATCCAAACATTTTATTTTCAATGCAATTGGCGTAAAATGAAGTATAAAGTTTATAGAGAAATCAGACTTTTATTTCAATTTTACAGCAATAAATTAGTTGTTGAACGTGGCTATTAAATGTTGACATTTAGTGGCTGTAAAAAGGATTTTGTACTAGGTTAGCTTCTCAAAATAAAAGTGGGGATGTAAATCAAGATAGACCGTTAAATACGAAAGAAGATTATTATGTAGACTAATTAAATGTTAAAAACATGTTTATCTCTCGACTTTAACCTCTTTGAAATAGAGCACTAAGATAGGCTATCATTAAATTGATATACTATAGAATTCGTGACAATAACTTGAAGATGAATTATTATTTTAATTTATTAACGTATTACATAATAATTACTCTTACCTCTGAAACTTTTTCCAATACAGTCTTCTCTGCCTGGTACAATGTATGTTGCACTGATGGCGAGTACACCCCAATATCTGGAGGTCCAGCGAATTTGTCCAAGATGGCATCCTTAACGGTAAGCCAGGCGTTGTCAAAGTCCGCCGTCCGCATGCTGTCGTACACCCATTCTGCTTCCACTACCGTACTATAGAAAAACGAAAGAATTTAGCACTATTTCTTGAAGACACAACACTAAGTCCACCTCCTTATTAGGAGAGTATAAAAAATACAAGTGGAAAGAAGAGTAAGTACCTAAATATTCTCTCAGCGGCATCGCTCAGTGTGGTGTACTCGTCTTGAACAAAGTCCACAAACGCTGATTGCGTTGTCTTCAGAACCCGAAGACCACTCAAACCAGATTTCACTACGACAGCCTCTGTGTAACAAAAGAAACCATGAACAAAACGGCACTATTGGAAACGGTAATAGAGACAAAAATCTTTATATATTTTCTTCAACTCACCATGGCGGGACTGCGAAACTTCGCACCATCTGGTGGCGGTTGGGGAGAACACGAATGCGTGGTTGTGAGGCGTCCCCGCTTGCAGTCTTTCCCAGGGAAATTCCACAACTCTGCATTTAGCCTCTACCACTTGTTTGTACATATACAGGAAATGGCCTACAACGACCGCACCAAATTCTTCAGGAGTCTTCACTCCATGCTTCTTAGCTAATAAATACACGGTATTCTTCTGTGAATCTGTCGCCACCACATCCTTGTTGTCCCCAATGACGTAAGCGCTTTCAGACTGCAGTTTTAGTTCCGTATACACTTCAAACTCGCGGATGGAATGGTAATCTGCATCGCGGTGGACGTGCAGGAGCTTGACGGCGCTCTTGCCGTAGCCATGATGGCTTAGCTCGAAGCGTCCGCCAGAGTCCGCCGAAGCTGTTAGCACCGGTGCAGTGGTTACCACATTGGACACGGGACCATCCGAGCTCGTGTTCGAGGGTTTCGCGTAAATTCTGAAAATAATTAAAAATAAATCTAAGTATTGATGGCAAATCTATTGACTTTCGCGACTCTACTATGTTTGAAAGTTAATATTTTTTTATGTTTTCGCAAAAGTTATCATTAAAGATAATACTTAAGATATTTACCTGTTAATGCTAGTCCACGGCATTTTTGATAGAACTTAAGTCACTTAATTTTTAGAGAATGCAGGAAAGAACGTCGGAGCATAACCCGGCACACACTGACTAGGCGACGCTACAGACCTCACTTATAAGAGTACCCTGTGACCCGCGTTATCAGCGGCGAGCACGCGCCTCTACAGCCGCTCAGATATTGTAATACTCATTAATTAATGGTATCTAATGTTTACAATTATTAAAAGTTAGATGTGCTTACGTCTGCGCATTACATGATACGCCAATACCTATTCCAAAACGGATATAGGTAGAATGGGTATACTAAAAACATGAGGTATTACTACTAACACTCTCTACCAGTAACCTTGAGAAATTAATGGGTAAAGCTCCGAGTAATGTTTAACTTGAAAATGTGAATTTGTACAATAATTTAATAAGCGACGAGGAGCAAACTGAGATGAACCGCAAAGTAATCAGGTACGAATAAAAAATGATGTACATACATAATGAGAAGCATCAATAGCTGAGTGGGAGACCGTAGGAATGCTAAGTCGAAGGTTTCGGGTTCGAACCCACGGCACACACCTCTGACAATAAATCGTTGTGTGTATTTGGTATATAAATTATCGCTCGGTTTGATTTAGAGAAACTTCCCTGTAGCCATAGTTTTCAGTTTATTATTCATATTATATATATATATATATAATATATATCGATTTAGATGTATCCGCAGTAAATATATCTTAGTTATCCTGTTATATTATTTACCTAGATTATTTAGATGACCTGAATAATATTATTAGAAAAAACAAATGATAAATCACAACATCCTATGAAAATTCTGAGAAATCATAAAAAGTAAACAGAAACTACTGATTAGATTTACATATATGTATTATGTACATGTATTTGAATTTATTTTGTAAATAGAATGAATTTATTCTTGCACAAATAAGAGGAATAAGGATTAAAAAATGTATTTAAACTAAATAGATACGTAGGTAGATATCTTGTCTATACCTACGTATCGTACAGCTCTGAAGCTAACTTATTATCTCTTTAGTTCCTCAGTTATTTAATATAAAGATGTCAATGGCCATTATCTCAGTTATCATCCATGCGCTAATCACTCGTCCTCTATGATAGGGGCAATAACTACATTTTAGTCAAATAGAATAATTTAAGGAAGACAAAAGTTTCTTAAATATCTCGTGGCACTGATAACATCCGCATGTGCGATGTTTCCTATCAACGTGTTTGCCATTTTTCCTCAAATAATGAGACATAAATATTATTGATAAATGACGGTATTTCAACAAATATTGCTTAAATGACGCACTGGGTGTTTATTTGTCCTGATTAAAAATGCGAAATGGGGTGAATAGGATATCAGTAATTTTGTTTGTATGTAAGAGACTCATTAACCGATAGGTTCAAACGCGGTTTAATTTTAATTGATAGCGTATTTGTAAATTACTGTGAACACGCGGTCCATAAATATTGTGATGTGTTGATAGTTAAACTTATTACAGTTATTACTGTATGAAAATGAAATGTTTTTCAAACATCGATATCAAGTGTAGTGTTAGACTTAATCAAACTGTATTTGAACATGCAACACGGAATATGCAACATAATGATGCACTTTTTTTTATTAATTACCTTTTGATTTTTTATTTTAGTTGTTTACTTTGTCTAACCTACGTTTAAATAGAGACGCTACTATAAATAAATAAATAAGCTCACTGAAAAATAATATATTTTTGATGTTTTGCTTTCGAAAGATCAGTGCTGAAAAAAATGTGTAAGCATTGAAAATAATGATCCGCCACAACAACTATTCTATAAATGAACAAATAACTATTAATATTTAATTGTATTTACGAATAGTAGCAAAATGTGAGTGGTACGCAATTTTATAGTCTGATCGTAATATTTTTATGCGGCTCGCTTTATGGCTACATTTTCATAGCTTTGAATAAGACATGTTGACGTACCAAGTCTTCTAAGAAGAACTTTCTCAATATTATGGGGATCAGGTCAGACAACAAAAACAAATGCACACACTTTTAAATAATTACAATTTATTATCTTACCACACCGTATTTATTCACCTTTATTTAAAAACACACACTTTACGCATTAACTATTTTCACTTAACCTTTACATTTCTAATCGAACCACAAGACTGCCCGCCATTTCCCTGACATCGTCCGATCACGACTCGTCACCCCACCACCGGAAATGAGTCGTGGTTGGTCGATGCTTAAACATAATCAAACCAATGCAAATGATATCATAATAATTCAATTAAATTATAACTTTAAATAAGAACAATTTACAAATAGATAATTACCATTAATTATATTTATTACCAACTACTTCCTGTATATTTATTATTTCATTTGCCATTTCCAACACTTGGTCCAATTCAGTATCTATTTTCCAATCATAGATCAATTGAATAACAATGTAAATAATAAGTAAATGATAAATAACTATCTAAACCTAACAGCTCGGCCATCCTACCTCAAGCGAGTCCCCTCGCTTACATTTAAGTTAACTACTTATTTACTAAATCCAATCATACTTAATAGTAACCACACTCAGTAACAGAAACACTTCCTGACCGTTAATATATTTATGAATAACTGATGTAGGACATTTTAAACAACTTTCTTTATAATTAAAGACCATACTATATTTCATTACAATTCATTAGATTACGATTGGCTTTTCAGAATTATTACAAAATTTATATTTGATACATTACACAATACATTAGATAAAATCTTTACCTTATCATTCAGAGAGGCACACAACCAGGTATTAATCCTCGTTTTCCTAAGATTCACATTTCAAACCTCTAGTAAAATTTAACCAAGGATGGATCCTATCTATTTCCACTTCGGTCTCGTATCGTCAACCCCGCTTTCCAGTCAAAGGTGTCCTCAATCAAAAATCTGTCATTATCTAGCATGTTTTACCATTTACCATCGCGAGGTACTCCGCCCCTCCACTCGCACTAGATCGCCTCCACAAGCACACCCAGTCTCAAAACAAATCTTTGCGAATCACACAAAGATTTGTCCCATGTGGGGATCGAACCCACAACACTAGTGCAGTGGAGAGCGGCAAGGCAATTCCTTATATTGTGCCGCCGCTCTCCTCCGTCTGGCTTTGAAGACCCCGCTTAAATCCCATTGGTTCCATATCCCTCTCTCCGACCCGTGTCCCGGTTATCCTTATTTTGTCCCACCAAACCTTGCCCTCTTGTCAAGCATCTCTGTTAAAAGCTCGGCACTTGTAAAGAAACAAACTTGGAAAAGACTCAAGTAGTTTATTTTTCCATTTACCACGTATGCAACACCGAAGTCAAACCCCTGTATCAAATTTACGCAACTCAACTTAACTTGGTACAAATGCGAGGTACAACCGTTTTCATTAGATGTATACCCTCCTTTATCCTTAGACTCACTTCCACGTCCTGTCCTCATCCCATTACCTTGAATTTCCATTAGAGTCGACCTTGGATGTCCTCCGTTAGTACTAACCCTCCACCTAGGGTTCCCCTTCTTTCTCCCAACCCAAAACCTAGGGTTCCCTTCTTTACCCCTAACCCAACACCTAGGGTTCCTTTTTTTTACACAGAACCCTAGCCCTAGGGTCCCGTTCCTTATTCCTGACCCAACACCTAGGGTTCTCTTTTTTTTCACAGAACCCTAGCTCTAGGGTCCCATTCCTTATTCCTGACTCAACACCTAGAGTCCCATTCCTTATTCCTGACTCAACACCTAGAGTCCCATTCATTATTCCTGGCCCAACACCTAGGGTCCAATACCTTATTCCTGACTCAACACCTAGAGTCCCATTCATTATGCCTGACCCAACACCTAGGGTCCCATTCCTTATTCCTGACTCAACACCTAGAGTCCCACTCCTTATTCCTGACTCAACACCTAGAGTCCCATTCCTTATTCCTGACTCAACACCTA
Source organism: Hypena proboscidalis (assembly GCA_905147285.1). NCBI lineage: Eukaryota > Metazoa > Arthropoda > Insecta > Lepidoptera > Erebidae > Hypena > Hypena proboscidalis. The sequence goes on along the minus strand of LR990130.1, from coordinate 16,640,924 downwards.
GAGTCCCATTCACCATTCCTGACCCAACACCTAGGGCCCCATTTCTTTTTCCTGACTCAACACCTAGAGTCTCATTCATTATTCCTGACCCAATACCTAGAGTCCCATTTCTCTTTCCTGACCCAACACCTAGGGTTCCACTTCTTATTCCTGACCCAACACCCAGTGTACTTTGCCTTTTATACCCAACACCTCGGGCTTTATTTCGGCAAGACTTCACTACTTGGCCCTTCATTATCTATGGTACCTGAAACCTTCGAATCTTAGTTTAGTAAACCATTTAATCCATTCCAAATCTAGTTATTTTAGTCTGCCATAAATCACCATAATTATTAACCAAAGTATTGCCAAATGCAACTTTAACATAATTAAGTTATACAATTCCAATCCCACCAATATAATAATATTCATAATAATTGATAGTATTATAATATAATTACAGCTTCACAATATGATAAAATATTAAACATTATATCCATCCACATACATATAATCATCATCATCATCATTCTCAATCCACAGACGTCCACTACAGGACATAGGCCTCACCATTCGATCACCACAGCGCGCGGCCCTGCACCAACTGAAACCAACGACTCCCCGCGACCTTAACAAGATCGTCTGTCCATTTAGCGGGAGGCCTTCCCACGCTGCGTTTGCCAGTTCGTGGCCGCCATTCAAAGACTTTTTTGTCCCATATATAATGCTATATTAGAACATTAATAAAGCATTCATTTTGTTATTTATGTCATGTAATAATTCAGTTGTAATAATTAAAATATTTGCTGATCGATTACTTCAGCAATACACATAAAAGGTTCCCCATTAAAACATAAGTATTAAACTTATTAAATAATACCAGAAAAATATGTTATTCCGTTCGTCAAAACTTACACCAACGACTCCAGTTCGGCGCGCGCGCCGTCGCCAGTCGAACGTCGCATCCGCAAACCATCCGCGCCAGCCCACCCAGCAATATCACAGTGATGGCCATGCACAGTGTCAACATCGATAAAACTCTTTTGTCAACATGAAACGCTATCCAACCCGATCCAATCCAGCCGGCAAGCACCCACTTCAGGGCCCAGCAAATACAAGTGAGTGGAAGATCCCAAAACGACATGCGCGCTCCTTTGAACAGCCTTCCTCACACAAAACAAATTTGAGCAACAGATTCAGCACTCCTCCCGCAGACCAAGCTGGACCCGCACATCATGAAGCATCAACAACCAAAAAGAAAACAATGCAAAATACACTCCTCCCACACTCACAGAATTAAGATCTGACTGGACCCATGAGCACATCAAAGCACTGACCAACAAACACACCAAACCCTATCACTTGCAATACAGGGGCAATAACAAGATTGCTATCATCTGCTACACTCCGGTCAGCCATCAAGCACTCAAATCTGGGCCACAAACAGAAAATGTAGCATTTCACACACCTTCGCGTCAAGATGAAAAAAAACACGGAAGGATTGCCCCAAAGAAGAATTGACCGAACCGGGACTCAATGATGCCACTGCACATAAAATGCGAATACCGGACAACAAGAAGCCAGCCTCAGCACCCTTCTTGGCACAGCTACCACCAAGCTGTGACATTGTCAAGCTCCGACAAATCAAATACACCAGCAATTGCGCCGTTCAGACATGAAGATACCGCGCAAACAACCAGTACGGAACCCAGCGCTTCAGATGTCAAGGCTTCGGTCACTTGTCAAGAAATTGTAATTTAACGCCTCGCCGCGTCAAATGTACAAACCTGCACCCGACCTCTGAATGTCCCAAAAAAAGATCGTTCCCAACCCGCAAAACGCTGCAATTGCAAAAAATGAAACCAGGAAACCGAACGAAGTCAATGGGAGAAGTTGGAACAAAGTCGCCTCTCTCAACACCACCAAGCAACATCCTTGCAACTGTCACTAATATTCCTGGCCATACTTTTTACAGGCAAGATAATCACAAAGATACTCGCGGACAAGGTGCTGGCGTCCCAATTAAATCCGATACTCCCCATAATTTGACTCAAATGACCAAAACCAAACACTTGGAACACATTGGTCTCCAAATATTACTCTCTGTGGAAAAACACCACACTACTTCAGCCTATCAATCCCCCAACCTGCCAACGACAATCAATGATGCAGACCCATCACCCAGTCCAAATGATACAGCGCCAATTGACGGTGACCTAAACACCAAACATCCTTACTGGAACCGTCCCAAAACCAACCTACATGGTAAAATCCTTCCCGACCACAACGGCTCCCAATGACCACGACGCTCTCGCTCCATCCGATCCAACCCCAATCCACCACGTCGGCTCACATCAACCTTCGACCCCCGACAGCCAAAAACACTCATAATACAACTGAACCCCAAACCATCACCGCCCCATCACCAAACCATCCACCGGTTCACTCCCCCATTGATGGCAAACCCACTCGCACATCACATACCACTCCCAACCACGCCAATGCCAACTGGAAAGGCCACAGACGACACCCTAACCAGTCCATTACTCCATCCAGATCAACCCTCAACACTGCCAAGGAAACCGATCACTCCATCGACGTCCCAACACCAGCCATAAAAGATGCTCGAACAAAAAGCATACCAACATCCACCGGCACCTCTGAGCCCAAGCCTCAAAGACGGATCAGAAATCCTATAAAAGATTAAAACCGAAAGCGCAAGCTTTCAGTTAAGGAATGAAATCCATCCATGAATAAAACCATGTTTTCAGAGGGAAACCACCTGCACCGCCCCACCAGTCCGCTACCAAGTCTGGCAAGCTTCCCGAGTCAATCACTTCAAATTGCCTGCAGAGAAGCACCAATAACCCAGTCATGGCAGAACAATTCGGCCCCTGCAAAAAAACATTCCACAGTCCAACAGCCAGCACGCGCATCCGAGCACAATGACACATCCCACAACCCAAATCGAGGGCTCTCCACTGGGACGATCCCACTAGACATAGAAAAGGTGCTCGATTCAGTCTGGCACGCCGGGCCACTGCACAAACTAGTGTCGCCAAATGCACCACCATCCCTCACCAAACCTATACAGTGTTACCAGAACGCCTTCGCTGCACATATCCACATCCAACGTATATTCCTCCAACCGTAAAACAGCCACTGCTGGTGTCCCTCAGGCATCAATATTGGGCCCCTAATCATCCATACCTCTCCCAAATGACATACCCAAGCACACACATCCAGCCATCCATGCAGATGACACTGCAACCCGCACCTCCTCCAAAAATATTGATCTCACTGTTAGCAGACTACAAATGTCAATGGGCCCACCCAGAGAATATTCATTAAAGACAATACTGTACAACCAGTAAAACTGAAAGCACTCTATTCACCGGCAAGAGGGCGCCACCCACACGCCCTGCCTCAACCGATGGCCCCTCTGCACCCCGGAGCAAATCCGCGAAATATCCCGGCACCACTATGGACAGCAAACTGAACCGGTCCAAAAACGCCGACCAAATTCAAATTCATATCATTCATTCCATAAAGAAAGGTATTAAAGCCATTAACGCCTTAAAAGCGATTCCAAATCGCAAGTCCAATCCCAGCGCTGCCACAAAACTCCGCATCCATTCCACCATCGTCAGCCCCGCGCCGACACAAGTCAGCCCCCGTCTGGAGTAGTCCAGCTGATACTAACCACAAAAAGTTACAAACTGTTCAAAACAAGGCCACAAAATTGCACACAGAACCCAGTCCAAAACAAATCTTATTTATGTCCACAACGTCGTACATTTTCCTTTAGTTGCTTTTCTGTATCAAAATTAGCACGTAAATTGTATTTTCAAATCCACCATCCACCAGTCATAGCAGTCATCTCAAAATTAGGTAAAAGCAGATCAAATACATGATCGTACAGCAGAACATATAATCGATATAGACTGCACCCTCACTACTCTCCCAGCAGTACGTAATCAGACCGACTAGCCTGCTACCTGTTTACGCTCGACCCCCTCAAATGAATTCAAAAATAAACCCGTTCAGTTATTATACAGCAAGCCTATTATTCTGTCAACGAATATTTCAATGATCGATTTTAATTAAATACAATTGACTTTAATTCCAATATATTTATTCAAATCCCATTTGTTGGTTGGATCCAGATTACCAAATTAAGCCAATTTATTGACACCCTTTTCAATCACACACCAATCCATTGCACTTCAATGGGATATCGTTTAAATCACTTTTGACATGCCACTACCACTATCCACAAATATTTTTGAATCCATCCTACTATTATGACTGCATGATTCCACTATACTTGACTAATGTATAATGGTTTAAGAACCCTTGAGGGAAAACCTTGTATACCTGTATGGGCGGAACATGGACTGCATCCATTCTATCTGCAAAAACATCTGTATCCACCTGTGTTTCACAAAACAAATAAACTGAATCGAATTGACGCGGCGACCGGTCCCTCGGTCGCTCGCCCAAAACTGCACACTATTATATTGCCAGCAATCAGTGTTTGGTAACAAGTATGCATTACAAGTCCCACCCTACATGACAGTATTCAACACAATGCAATGCAAAACACGTTCCAAATAGCAACCATAAATCAGTGCCAAATGTTAAGAAAGGTGATGCAGCCCAAACAATAGTTACAACCTACTCTAGTGTGTGTACAACTAGAATAAGATCCTCTTGGATTCCAATATTACTTTTATGCAAAAACAAATAAAACCTTTTAAAACAAACCAAACCATATCAACGACTACATTCTAAAAAAATAATATTATCCAATATTGCCACATAAATACAAAGCAACAACATTCAGTCAAAGCCTTTCCAATTTATATAACAATACTTCTCCTCTAGACAAAGCAATAAAATTCACCCTGTATAGAACCTCCACAGTCAATTATCCACCAATCATCAATTACCAAGGAATCAAGTTCAAAGTCCTATCCTTCCATATCAAATTTTAGTAATCAAAATAAAATAAAATAAAATATCGTAGACAGAATTGCCTCCCAGAATTTCAACCAAACCAATTTTTCATTTCTCCCTCTCCAATCAGCCAACCAGTTCGTATGCAAACAAAACAATAGGTTTCACGTAATACATTTCAAACTCGAACGATCATTAGAATATGATTCCTCCTTCTCCTCTAAGAGTATACATCTTTACCGCCAAGCAGCCGTCACACTCGCTCGACCAGTCAACCTACCCGCACTATACCTAGAATGCCAGATAAAACAACAATACTCCAATTCAAAACGGCTACACTCTTCGAACTCCAAAAAATAATCGCATTGTAACTTCCCCCAAATGCATAAAAACCACTCGTGAGAAAAAGAAAAAAAAACACAAATTGGAGAAATTAATGCTTCATTTGTTTTAAGAGGAGTTAAAAAAATATGAATACACATAATTCAAAATCGTTACTTACGTTTTGTGGACGTGACAAGAAAATGTAAAATTTTCTTGAAGATCCCACTTCTGACCTATGGGGATCAGGTCAGACAACAAAAACAAATGCACACACTTTTAAATAATTACAATTTATTATCTTACCACACCGTATTTATTCACCTTTATTTAAAAACACACACTTTACGCATTAACTATTTTCACTTAACCTTTACATTTCTAATCGAACCACAAGACTGCCCGCCATTTCCCTGACATCGTCCGATCACGACTCGTCACCCCACCACCGGAAATGAGTCGTGGTTGGTCGATGCTTAAACATAATCAAACCAATGCAAATGATATCATAATAATTCAATTAAATTATAACTTTAAATAAGAACAATTTACAAATAGATAATTACCATTAATTATATTTATTACCAACTACTTCCTGTATATTTATTATTTCATTTGCCATTTCCAACACTTGGTCCAATTCAGTATCTATTTTCCAATCATAGATCAATTGAATAACAATGTAAATAATAAGTAAATGATAAATAACTATCTAAACCTAACAATATATTATATTAATATTTTAAGATCTGCGAGGATGCTATTTGCACCAATTCCTACAACGCCAATAAACCCCGTACGAACTTCCGTAATATTTATTTTACTCCCGTAATAGAATTCTAAAATTATAGTGGGCTGAGAGCTATTGTTGGTAGACATCGCGTGCGCTAGTAAAGTTGTCTACCACTCTAGAAAATAATCAAAGCGTGCGAACAATCCACCTACAAGGAAAGCTCTCACTGATTACTGATAATGTCAGAATTGAAGTGATTCAATCCGCTCATCTGTGTTAGCAGACCTGCCCTCTCGCTCTTTAATCTCCGTTCAGTGGGATTGCGTTGAAGGAAATCCCGGCCACTTAATGTTATTTAAAACGGCATGCCGGCTGCAGTGGACGACATGGCAGATGTGAGCAAACTTCGAAAGGAAAGGATGGCGGGCGGCTTTGCGCAAGCGCGGCGACGGACGGGCGGCGCACGGCGCCCCGTGACGCGAGGCGCTCAGCTGACGCCGCGGCGGCCGCGTGACGCGTCGCCACGCATCGATACTGCGCACGGCTTCGCGAATCTCTGCCGGTGCCGGCAATCCCACCGGCCACCCGCTAGTCACCGACGTGTCATCGTCTCAGTGCACGCTCCTGCAGTGTTTACCCCCATTACCGATGATGGTGGGGCGCAGCGGACGATACACCGTCAACTGGAGAGGGTTTAAGGATTTCGCATTCGGCAATAAACCGCCCGATGAAGGTGAGTTTACGCTCGAATCTCGATTGATTCTGTGAAAATCTGGTTTCCTGACATAACCTCAAACGTGTTATGATGCAAGTAGAAAATAGTTCACATAATCTGAGCAGTTCAGAATTCTAGAGTATTTAGGAATCTCAAATAACATTGTAAAACTGTGTCCGGAGCGCTGAAAATTACAGGAAATTTTCAGTTTTTGTGCTTTCGCGATTTCGTGCGTCCATAAAATTGGCGATTAACCAGGACTAAATAAGCTATTTAATTAAACTATTGTATAAAATTTACCGTAGTAAACCAAAAGCTCAAGCTTCATGAATATACAAATGGATCTTAGTTTTCACCAGTGCAAAATCAACAGCTGAAATATTGGCATCTTCAGTTTCACTAGCCACCTGGCAACGTTTAACAATAGTAAAGTATTACTGGCAATGAAATAAATAATTTACCGATATATATTATGAGTAACACAATTGAAATAAGGCAGGATAAGATAAAAGCAAATAAAACTATTTTCATGAAACAATTATACACACATTTGGTTAGGAATAAACATTGATATAAAATCGTATCTTTTTATTAACACGTTATATGTAAATAAATCTCCGAAATAATCATGATATTATTAACAAAATAATAAAAACTTATTTTAGCTAAGTTATTACTATTTTAATTAATAAGGTGGTGATTCCCGAGCTTAAAAATCAGTTTATAAAATATACACGTGGATGAATTTGAGGTCACGAGTTTTCTTAAAAAAAGCTACAGAGCTATTGTGAGAATACATTATTTTAAGAGCATTTAAGCTACGTAATACTTTTAGATATACAATTACAATATTATTAGTGTACAGTTTAAGAAATTGAGATTAAAGATATTGTTTTTGGAAGTAACTAGTGATTATAATGTAGGTTATTTTTCTCTCAGCTTTCGTAGCAACCGGTAGCAGATAAAAGAAAAATTATAAACATTGCGGATCAACAAATATGTATTAATATTATTGTATATATTTCTGAATGTAAAACAAGGTATAGGCACCTATATTTTGGTATTTTTCCTCATGATGAAATGGTAAAGACATGGTGTAACAGCATGTTCTTATCCGTTTTTTTTTTTAATTGTTTACGTAAACATAATGTACACAATAATAAATATGTTTAATGTTCAGATATCTGCTGGATAAAACATTTTTATTTATAGGTAGACAAAATATTATGTCACTCGAGTTCTTAGATAGAGCGTGGGTAATTATTATTTTTTAATCAAAATAAAAAGTGAAGAGCAGTGCCGTGCGAGACGCCGAGGCGAGCGTACGCGTTTAGAAGGGAGACCTTTGATTTGTTAAATTCTACGAACTACCCACATATTTTTTTATTGAAAAATGTGTTTTTTTTTCTTTTGATTATGGATAAATTATTACCGGATAGTAATTCTGACTTGAGTGATAGTGACATAATGGAAGAGGAAATAAGTAATAAAAATGAGCAACAAGTAATATCAATGATGGAGGAGAAGAGTAATAGTTTGTCAAGTGAGACACAAAAACTACCAGAAAAACGTATCAGAGAAGATAGTGAGGAAATTATAGAAGATGAAGAGGGATTTATAACCGTTAGAAAAGGTAATAAAAAGTTGGCAAGAAGCTTATCTCGAATATCGAAGGAGGGTGAGAATAATGCAGTAAATTTACAATCACTGCTAAATGTGGTCAGTATTACCGGTAAAGAAGTTACGTTACCAAAACAATTCGGTATGGCAAAATTATTGAAGGCGGAAAATATTATGCAGATAAAAAAAATCCAGTATAAAAATGCATACAAAGTAATTATAGAATTTGAAGACAGAGAGAATGCTGAAAGATTGGTTAAATGTCAAAAATTTATTGATATGAACTACAAATGTCAATTTGTTGATGAAATTAATGTATCATAATATGATGTTGTAAAACAGATAGATTTAGAGATTGGTGCGGAAGAAATTCAGGCAAGTTTAGAGAGTGACTCTGAAATAGTCACTGTAAAAAGATTAAAACGGCTTAATATTGACAAGCAATGGGTTGATAGTAAGGCTGTTCGTTTGTGCTTCAAGGGCTCGTGTGTACCCCCTTATGTGTTTATGTATGGGTGTAGATTCAAAGTGGAAGCTTTCATGATCCCGGTAACGCAATGCTCTGGATGTTGGCGATTTGGGCATTTACTAAAGTCTTGTCCTACAAAAACAGTGCGTTGCCCTAAGTGTGGAGGAAATCACAGCAATTCGGTATGTTAAGTTTTTTTTTGTGATTTTTTTTTTATTTTTAATTTGTAGAGACAGTTATTTTAAACAACTAATTTGAATATTTTATTTTTTTATGCATTGGTTATTTTTTTATGATTTTTTAAAGTTTTTGATCTGATGACGTCACAAAGTAGCCTGAATAATTTAGATCCTTGACACATTTCAAGTATATTTAAAAAAAATAAGGAACTTCACCGGGACTTCAAATTTGACAGTGACACTTGACATATGACACGGATGAATGATGCTCAAGCTCACTATTTTTTCTTCATTCTTGCTTTGACTTTGGCTAATTACTTGTTTTGCCGTGATTTTCGCTGTTAAAAGTGATATAAAAAGATAATAACCATTTATAATGAATCGAGCAAAGACTCTTAGTGCGAAATGCTTCATCCTGTCTTGTAAAAACACTACTACTAATAGCCGGCACTAAGATTTTGTGTTGGTAAAAGAAACTCTGAAAAAGAAGTGGTGCGAGGAAGTGAATGTGGAATACGTGCCTGGGCGGCGTTTGTATTGTTGTGAAGATCATGTGAACCCAGTAATCGAAACCAGAATCCCTTTTTATGCAATCACACTTTTCCGACCACTCGACCAACGAGGCAGCAAATGTATAAATGTAAATAAATAAACAAGTGTGGTTTAAATATTTTTTATATTTAGTGTTTTTGCACTATCAATAATTTTTCTGTAAATATAAGTTTTAAAAAAAAAATCTGCTTGTTTTATTAAATCCCTGGTGTATTTGAGCATCATAATTTAACAAATGCAAGGTTATCTGTTTATTTTCTTCAAATTTAGGATCAGCAATGCAAAATACAGCTTTACTTTTATTTGCAGCATGCATTTGAGCAACATATCTGTCTTGCACAATACCATTATTAACATAGCTACATAATGTTTTATTTGAAGCAGAGCATTTAACTTCTATAATAAAATCTTCTGCAACTCCATCAGCTATCACAAGTTGTATGTAGTAATACATCGTCTTTTTCATTGATTTTACAGTTTAGCCGACACTCGATGCTCTGGTACAACTTTAGCTCTTACAATGCATTCGACTTGGTTTCTTTTAACCTCCACATACACATACTCGACAGCGGTGTCAACGTAAGATTCACAAAATGACCTGTAACAATAATTATAAGAAGTCGGTTATTATCGCTTTAATGGTGATTATAAGCAATTTGAAACTTGATTACGATAATTTGTGTATCAATATTATTACTTACATCAAAGCCTGGGCCCCGCGGATTTCAGCAATGTTATGGTTATCATTATTATTCATGAACTCCAGAATCATAACATTGTCCAATTTGGGCAAGTTGGTAGAGTTGGCGCGTACAAACTGGTCCATATTTCAAACAAAATCTAAACGGTGGGCAAGCAGTTCCTTCAATCGAGCAGTGGTCAATGTAGTAGGCGATATCAAAGTCCAAAAGAGAGCAGGGTTGGTCAAGAGAAAAGCACAAGGAACAAGCACGATTAGAGCAACGAAAAACAAACCAGAAAAGCTACGAACATAACAATCATTGACAGTTAACAGTTCACTGTCAGTTGAATATTTTTTGTAATGCACTGACAATTCGTCAATTCAGCCTACTTTGTGACGTCATTTAGAGGTCAAATGAAAGTCATCTGATTTTACATATTTTTGTTAAAATAAACGCAATCTTACAATTTTAGGAGCTAAAATTACGAAAATACGACTCGGGAACCTGAAATCTCGAAATGGTTTTGGAATTGGCATAGGTTGATTTTTACTTAACATACCGAATTTGTCAACTTCAAATGTATCAATTGCAAACAATCACATATGGCATTGGAAAAAACTTGTCCTGTTTTTATAAAAGAAAAGCAGATACGCAAAATGATGTGTGATCAACAGGTAACATATAGACAGGCACTATCCATCTATTTAACTGAGAAAAAATCTGAAACTGATCTTCAAAAGTTAAAGCAAAATACTGACTTTGATAATATTACTACTCTGAGTGCAGATACACCATACAAAAATGCCTTATGTACACAAAATCGAACGGAGAATAATTTGGATATGGAACAAGAATATACAATGGACACCGATGATAAAAAGGAGCAGGTTACGGAGCATTCCACAGGTTCGGTTATTTTGAATAGACCACGTAAGAGTACAAATAAAAGGAGGGAGAAGTCAAACCAGGAGAACAACTTTATTTGGGAAGACGAAGGAGAATTGTCAAACCAACAAGAAGAAAATAAAAGTGTAAAGGAAGTACCAAAGCGTAAGATAGATTTCAAAATTTTATTGAAAAAATTGAAAGAAGTTTGTATGTCTGACTGCAGTTTTGATGTGAAATTTAAATTAGTGTGTAGTTTTGTTTTTAAAGAATGTTTTAATTTTGTTTGTAACTTGGTCGCTGAGGGAGATATACAGGGTGTATTTTTGAAACGGGGCAGTAAGGGCAAGTACCTTAACCGTTGCAGTTACAGCAAAACGTTCTTAAAAGACCTTCCCTAACTTTTTGGGACATTTTGAACTGCATTCACAGATTTTGTAAAAAACTTACAGTTAGCAAAAAAAATGCAAAAAGTTCAAAAATTTTTTTTTATGCCAATCGATTCTATTTCATGTGGGGATCAAAAAACTCTATAGGACCATTTTAGCTTTCAGTACTAGAAAAGACAGAAATCGCCAAAAACGTTTCCCATACATTTCGGCAACAGAAACGAATTTCTACGATGGTCTAACTTTTTGTTATGGCCTGGAAGTGGGTAGAATTGACTGTAAAGTAAATAAAAAGAATATTTACCCTGAAATTTCGAATTTGATTCGAAAATCTGTGTGTTATACTTAGTTTCAGCTGAGAAACTTCGTATGAGTTATTAATTAAGGATTTTCGGTAAAATGTCTTCTAATCGTGAAAAAATTGACTTATTAGAAGCGTATTTTGAAAGAACCCTGCAATTCCAGGTTTTTCAAAAGATTGTAATAACCTTTCTTGTTAGCACATGCCGCAACGGATACTTATTGCGGTACCACACTAATGCAGCTCCCGCATTTCGATTATTGACAAAATACGCTTCTAATAAGTCAATTTTTTCACGATTAGAAGACATTTTAGCGAAAATCCTTAATTAATAACTCATACGAAGTTTCTCAGCTGAAACTAAGTATAACACACAGATTTTCGAATCAAATTCGAAATTTGAGGGTAAAAATTCTTTTTATTTACTTTACAGTCAATTCTACCCACTTCCAGGCCATAACAAAAAGTTAGACCATCGTAGAAATTCGTTTCTGTTGCCGAAATGTATGGAAAACGTTTTTGGCGATTTTTGTTTTTTCTAGTACTGAAAGCTAAAATGGTCCCATAGAGTTTTTTGATCCCCACATGAAATAGAATCGATTGGCATAAAAAAATTTTTTTTGAACTTTTTGCATTTTTTTTGCTAACTGTAAGTTTTTTACAAAATCTGTGAATGCAGTTCAAAATGTCCCAAAAAGTTAGGGAAGGTCTTTTAAGAACGTTTTGCTGTAACTGCAACGGTTAAGGTACTTGCCCTTACTGCCCCGCTTCAAAAATACACCCTGTATGTGGTATGATTTTTTCAACAATTAAAGATAGCTTATTTACATAAAGATATTAATCTAAGTATAATGCAGTGGAATGCACAGAGCTTGAAACCAAAACGAGAGGACTTAAGTTATTTATTATGGCAAGGTAAAGTTCACATAGCATTGATAAGTGAAACGTGGTTAGCAGAAGAGGAATGCATTAATTTTAATCCATATAATATTTATAGACGGGATAGGGAGGACTCTTACGGAGGAGTAGCTATTATAACACACAGTTCATTAAGTGTTCAGGAAATACCTGTACATTTAAACAATAGTGGCATTGAGCTATTATGTATTAATATAAATAATTGTAGTTACATTCACCATATTATTCTTATTTATTGTCCTAGTACGGTACATACAACACAGGCGGACTGGGACGCAATTTTTTCAAAATTTCCTAGAAATTGTTTAATTGCAAGGGATTTTAACGCCCATCACACAAATTGGTCTTACAAAAATGATTTTAGAGGCAAACAAATTTTTGAATCGGCTATAGAGTTTGGTTTTATGTCTCTCAATAATGGGGAACCTACTAGATTGAAATTATAAAGACTTGTAATAATCCTAACAACAATTTTAAGCCTAAAGGTTATTGGAATCCTGATATTTCCAAATTGGTAGGTCAGCGTAGATTAGCATTAAGAAATTTTAGACGAAATCCATCACCTGAAAATCTCTCTATACTTGAGGACAAAACCTTAATGGCTAAACAGGCTATTAACAAAGCTAGATCTATTGATTATCAGAAATTTTGTGACGGGATTGATCATAAAGTATCGGCCTCTGATATGTGGCAACGTTTGAGATGGGTGAAGGGTTACAAAAGAGTGAGGACTTTTTGTTCCCCAAATTTAAAAAGAGAAATGTTATGTGATCTTGCACCTGATTATGTGGTTCCTATAACCCCACGATTTACGTCTAAGAATAGGCTATTAGAATCAGTTTTTACTATACAGGAATTACAAAACTGTTTAAAAAAGAAAGATACTGCACCAGGTAAAGATAAAATTACTTATTCAATGATTTCACACCTACCACTAGTTGGTAAGTTGTATTTACTCAAAATATATAACACCATATTAAATTCAAGCACTGTTCCATACCAATGGCGTGATATTTTTGTTATTCCTATACCAAAGATGGGAGATGGAGCAGGAACAAATAACAAACTAAGACCTATATCCTTAATATCATGCACTTGTAAAATATATCATGCCATGTTAGCGAAAAGGTTAGAATGGTTTGTGGAGAGAGATCAGATTATATCACCATTTACCACGGGCTTCAGGAGAGGGCAATCTAGCCTTGACTGTTTAACACGTCTTGTGACCCAAGTCCAGATAGGTTTTTCTAACAATAGTCCTACACTAGCCTGCTTTATTGATTTTCAAAGTGCCTATAATAAGGTTTCAATAGAAAAGTTATTATCTATTCTCGACAATTTGGGTGTTGGTAGTACTATATGCCATTATTTATGGAACTTTCTTAGTGAGCGTCACCTGAAAGTAACTGATGAATCTGCAGGTGGGTTGGATATGATTAGATACGCAGGAAAGGGTTTAGCGCAAGGTGATCCTCTGTCTCCATTGCTGTTTAACATAGCGACATATAAATTCTGTCGGAATATCATAGATGTATGTATCTGTCAATATGCAGATGATTTTGTATTATATACTACGTATAAGAATGTGTTGGAAGGTCAGACTAAAATTCAGAATGCTATAAATACGTTTATTGGTTTGTTAGACGAGCTAGGGTTAGAGTTATCTATAAATAAATCAAAGTATTGTGTGTTTAGTAGAAGTTATAGACAGCAACAAATTGAATTAATGGTTAATAATAATAAACTTGATCTAGTACAATCTTATAAATATTTAGGGGTTTGGGTGGACAAATCGTTACGCTGGGGTAAACATATCAATGAGATAGTTCAACGAGTTCAAAAGCTCCTCAATTTACTTAAAATACTAACTAGCTCTTCTTGGGGTATTCACCAAATTCATTTGCGTAGGCTATATATTTCGTTAATTAGAAGTAGATTAGACTATGGCTGTTTCTTATTTGACAATAGTGCAAAGTCAAATGTTTATAAATTGATTAAAGTACAGAATCAGGCGTTGAGGGTGGTGGGGGGTTTTATTAGAAGCACTCCAATCCACGTTATGGAGAGTGAGGTCTGTGTTCCTCCACTGCATTTAAGGAGAAGGTGGTTAGCCAATAAATATTGTTTAAAGGCTCGATCAATAGCTGATAACATAACAATTAAGCTGCTGTCAGAACTTAGTGCTCTACGAAAGACCAGCTACTGGTCTAAAAAAAAGTTTCCGTTGCTTGCTGATGTTTATGAAGAAGTTAAATTAGAAAATGTTAAATCGTCCACAATATTAGAAATGTTTAGTCTGGAAACATGGGTAACCAATATTGATATTAATAGTATAATTAAGGTTAATTTAGATTTTATTAAGATATCCAAGAGGGCGGTTGATTATAATGTATTGAAAGCGGAAACTATAAAAGAACTGCATGAAATGTACAGAGATTACTATGTCATTTTCACCGATGGCTCTAAAAGCGATGACGGTAATGGTGCTGCTGATAATACAGATAACTGTTTCAAAATAAATAATTATATGTCAGTCATATCTTTGGAACTACTTGCAATTTCAGAAGCTCTGGTGTATATTAAAAATATTGGCAGGAAGAAAGCATTAATCTGTGTAGACAGTAAAAGTGCTTTACAGCATATTGCTCGATGTGCCTCTGGTTGCAGAGGTGCATCAATAGCATATGATATTATTTTTAAAATCTACAATTTAAGTAATGCAGGTTATGATCTGAAGTTGCAAGGAGGCTGATCGCATGGCAAAAATCGGCAGTATTAGAGGGCAAGAGATAATTTTTAAAAATGATTTTAGTGAAATTTTACCTAAATATAAAAATAAATGCTACGAACTTTGGAAGGAATATTTTAATGAAATATCTAGAAATAAAGGGATTTAGTATAAAACAATTGTATCGGAGCCTCCTCGTATACCGTGGTTTTGTAGTAGTAATAAGCTCAGTAGAAGTCTTGTCGTCATCGCTCACAGATTGAGATCTGAACATATGCCGCTCAATAAGTTTGGCTTCTTAATGAAGAAGACCAATTCACCTAATTGCGAAGTGTGTGGAACAATAGAGGACGTATCACACCTATTGACGGAATGCACCAGGTTCCAATCTGCTAGAGGAAAATTATTTAAGGCATTAAATTTAAATAATTTAGATATAGGGATGTTTCACCATTGTCTGCACCTAGTTCTGAAGCTGCTATTAGTATTTACATGTTTGTTATGTTACGATTTAGTTAAGTTATTATTAGTGTATGGTCCGATGGGACTGGCATGTACTTTTGTATAAAAGTCCCTAAAAATAAATAAAGAGAAAAAAAAAAAAAAAAAAAAAAGTGAAGAGAATCTGTCTCCTCCTGAAACTGCTTCTATGGTCTATTGGTTAACGTATGCATATGATTTAAATTACCGAAGCTTAGATCAATTTTAATCAAACTGTTTAGGTTCAAAATCAAATAAATCGAAGTTCCAGCTCCGATAGGCTCCATCATTGAGAAAAGCTGGTGAGAACCTCATGTGCACCATCTTTTCAAATAATAAATCATACAATTTGGTTTGTTTTTGACAATATTTCAGGTAAGTGTAAGTTATTGCAACACCAAATCTTTATATAAAGGAAAATAGTAATAAAAAAAAAATTAATGTTGAACCCGGGCCGGTAAAATTGGCCCTAAATTGTTCTTTCTCTTAATCGAGTTACTGCATTCCACTAGTCTACGCAGGACCCGTCGATATTTCCCTTTGGTACTGTAAACTTTGAGTTTCAGCACCATTAATATGGTAACCCTAGGGTGTAAGCAAAACGACTTTAGCCATTACACGTCTTCCGTAACTTCCGGTTACGTTGCCATGAAACGTTACGATGATGACCTCATATTCACCGTTGTCATGGCAACTTGTGCTTAGAAACTTCGGTGTTACGTACGAACTTATTTTGTATATTTGTTCGCTGAGTTTTTTATCTCTTAATTACTGAATAAACATATTGTAAAGCGCTTGAAATCGTCGGACTGAGAAAAAAACGCGTTGCGTTTTCTGAATGTTAATTATTAATTAGGACATTATACAAAAAGTGATCTGGCAAATAAGCTATGATATTATGTATATTTTATGTAAAAGATCATTTTTTTTTTAAATTATTCAATATTTAAAACACATACGTCTGAACTATTAACCTTAATCTAAACAAACATTATAAAAGGAAGATTTTGATTTTTGGTTTATATATTACGATTTAACTTAAAAACTGCTAGATCAATAACAAAATGTCTTCCCGTTAGATGGCTAGATTTTTCTGCTAGCTAGCTAGCTAGTTGCACTATTAACAATTTCTTATAAACTGAACAACATTGCACAGAAAATCTTTTAGCATCGCATAAAATTAGTAAATAGGTACTTTTAGTCTAAAGTTCTAGACGACTTGACCTAGATCAAGCAACCTTTGAGCCACTTCGATTTCAAAGGCGTGCCAAAAAATAACTGGGAAATTTATAGTATCAAGTTTATTGCCCAGATTGTATACGGTGAAAGTCTCTAGCCTGAAATACGGGCTGCACTAAAATAAAGTTATAAAATATAGAGCATCCTAGTGTGGCGGTCTCCGCACATTATAAATGACGATTGACATTGACAACGTCAAGAAGTGTCACAACTGTCAAAGAGTGCTGAATCGCGATAACGAAATGTTCAACGCAATCGTGCATAAATACAACTTCCAATACGCTACCGTTCGACAGCAGTCCGCTAGGCAATACCACCGAGCCTGGTCGGAGGTTCTTCCCTTTGTGGTGGAGGAACATCACGCCCTGTTCCTCTACACCTAGTACAGTTTTCAGAGGTGATCGGTCTACCTTCCAAAAGTGGGGCATGAACTCATGAACTCCAATTTAATTTTAAATTTGGGCGACATTGGTACACGACGGCATTAATTTTACAGAAATGTTAATAACTACTAATAAAGTATTTATTCGTAGACACTTTTTGTGTTATATTTTTTGCGCAGTGTCCTAGTCAACATGTAAAAATTGGTAAAAAAAAATAACATTATGAAATGTACATATTAAAAACTCTATTTATCTTGATATTTAAACCCATAGGAATACCCCTCGTAAAGTGCCTACCATTCGGTTCTCTATAAAAAATAATAATAGCAGCCCTGTATCTAATACATGTACGTGTCCCACTGCTGGGCATGGGCCTCTTCTCATGATGAGAAGGGTTAGGCCATAGTCCACCACGCTGGCCAAGTGCGGATTGGTAGACTTCACACTTCCTCGAGGACTTTTAAGGTACTCTCAAGCATGCAGGTTTCCTCACGATGTTTTTCTTCACCGTTTCGGTTATTTTATATATTTCAGTAAAATATTTTTACTTGGACTAGTTTTTAACTTTTAATAACCCGTAACGACTGCTTGCTAAGATCTTCGAATAACGACACTGCGACGTGGCTTAATGAGCTTTTCGAGGCACGAGTAATGCTTAAAGTAAACTCTTCTTTATTTGAGTTTTGTCGGTTCTGTGCTAATGATAAGCCCAACTCACACAACCAAGCATTATAACTTTCTGCTATTCGAGTACAGACGCAGCGTTAACGACATATATATGCTATTAAGTCAATCAAGCTAATGGGAAGGTTGATATATCCGCAAATATAAACGTACCAATGTGTTGGGTTTTAGTCAACGATCAATCACAGAATGCCTTTTCTATCCGCATCCGCAGTGCTAAAAACCTCAATAAACTTTGCATCACTATTTAAAATTGACCTATTTTGTACAACCAATAATTCAGTCAAAAGACGCATGAATGACGACTTTTTTCGACGACAGCGACAATCGCAAACATAATATATCATGTTTACTAGTGATTACTGGTAATTACTCGTAAATAAGTGCTACTCACACTGCAAATATTACTAAATGGATATCAGGGGGGGAACAATGCCGAAGAAACCATAGGCGCTCAATTTGTGACGTTTCATGACGTTTGGCACTAAGTCCATCTCTAAACATAACCGCAAAAACCAGTAGCATGTAGTACTTAAGAAAACTGTTAGATGACGCTAAAATCAGTAGTCTTTGTGTACTATTATTACAAAAGCTTTTAATACTGAATATTTAAAAATAAAGGTAATTTATTTTAAACATAGATTGTTATGTGTATAAAATATTATTAAAATTTTATTAATTCATATTTAATAAAAAAAAAATATAACAAGCTGGAATTTTGTAGCTTGGCAACATTACTTTCAGCCGTCAATCATACTTCTTTCATTTTGGCGGCTAGTTTGTAATTTTCGTTTTCTTTTCTCGTTTCTGAGATATTCTGGTTGTATTAAAGCTGCAATAAATTAGGTTGAGTTGAGCAAACCACATTTTGTCGTTCTGTTGTGTTGTGCGATAAAGACGCTTTTATACTTTGTTACCTTATTTTGTTAAAATGCCGAGGCGCTGTGCTATTGGATGTACACCTACTAGTAAGTATAATTAAGCACATGTCTTTAATCTTTAATAATTACAGTAAATATATTATCATTGCTACTACACGAGCGCAATTCCACGAGACTTGCGCTACCCATCCAAACTGAAAATACAGGGTTATTGCGTACGGCGTACGGCTTACAAAATAATTTTAAATTAGGTATCATGCTGTACTGTAACGGTGTTACACGGTCTTCATGTATCACCCTATCTGTTGCTATAAACCGTGTTAAAATACGTTTCGTAGTTTTGTCTCACTGCCTGCTGTCCGCTGCTAACCCGTCCCGCTTGTCTTAGCTGTGTACGGCATGGCATACTTAGCTGCACTGCTCCCGCTTTCTAAATATCATTAATCTTCTAAGATATTCTTTTGCCTTTGGCTAGTCTAGATTTGATCTCCACTTTATTGTTTCAGAGGGTGTACTTCACACGTTTTCTAACCCTAAAAAAATTCCGGAGCAATTCGAAGCTTGGGTTGGAGTTGTTTGTGGTACAGATGAATGCGATTTCAATTATAAGGAGAAGAGAGTCTGTGACAGACATTTTACTGAAAGGGATCGGAACCGCAACAACCGTCTGAATGTACTAGCAGTTCCATCACTCTTTCTGCGTGGTAAGTTAAAATATTATTTTATCTATTATGTATACAGGGCCAGCTCGTCCATAGGGCGAATGGAGAAGCCACTCCAGGCGCTAAGGGTCAGGAGACGCCCCTTTAAAACTTTGTTTTTGTTCGAAAAACTGAGCTCTGCGTGCACATAGCTTTTTTTTTAACGAACCAAAACATACATACTAACCGCTAAGTGCCGCTTCGTAGTTATGTCGAAGCTAAATTGATGAATAAGCTCATAATAGCTAGCTTCTATGCATAATAGCTAACTTGCTTAGTCAAACTAATAAATTAATCACTTTGACTAGTTAATTAATCGTGTATAAAATACCTCACAATCGACTACAATGAGTTTAGTTTGGCAACATTAGTTATGCCAGCAAGTAGCAGTTAAATTCAGTTTATGATACAATCATTTAATTTTTAGGAGAACCTGAAGATTCCTGCATCATTTTGCTCGAGCACAGTTACTGCCAACTGTCTATGGGTCATCATAAAATAAAAGGTAAGCATATTATATCCCATTATTTTTGTTCAAATGTAATAATTATAATTAAACACAAAAATACTTGTTTGTGATATCATACCAGCATCAATAGTTACTTTTTCAAAATTCATCATAATAATATAATAATATTAAGCTACTA
Source organism: Hypena proboscidalis (assembly GCA_905147285.1). Taxonomy (NCBI): domain Eukaryota; kingdom Metazoa; phylum Arthropoda; class Insecta; order Lepidoptera; family Erebidae; genus Hypena; species Hypena proboscidalis. The sequence continues at coordinate 16,620,478 of LR990130.1, read as the reverse complement.
TATAAATGTTGATATTTGTTTCTCTGATAATGACTTTATTTTTTTCAGGTTGGAAGAGTATGCCTTCAGTAGAAACAGCATCAAAATTCAGGATCTACCAACGAAGCATCAAGAATTTAAGAAGACAGATATACCGCCTGAGAAATCGAGGCAAGGGTTTGCAGTCACGGTTTCAAAATGCAGAAAAAAAATATAATAAATCAGCCTTTCAAGAACTTGTCCTAAATATGACACCAGCAGCTAAAATGTTTGCAAACATGCAATATTACCAGGTTAGGAAAAAACCTACTGGTCAGCGGTTTACCATCCAAGAAAAGTTTTATCACTTAGTTATAAACAATTAAAGATGGACAAAAAATGGCATTTAGTTTTTTGCCAATATTTCATAAACTATTAATATTTAAGAAATTTCAAAAAAAGATTCTGAAAGAGGAAGAAATTTCTAAACAACAATTACATAAAATAATTTATTTTTTACCTTAACAAAAACTTAAAATCCAAGTAATGTTGTTCAAGTAAAAAAATTGTTATAAACGAAGTATAAATATTTTTTTAACTTTTATGGCTCGATCTTGTTGTTGGTACTGAGAAAATGCCTCAAAAATATTATTAATAACTGCAAAATATGCAGAAAATGTGTATATTATCTTCGATAGAAACCGATAAAATGTTTACGTAAAAGCAAAAGAATATCACTCAGATAAAAAAAATATTATATTATCCGTCGGCGCAAATAATAGAATGCTTTATAGATATCCAAAATATATGTTTCACATTTAAAAAAAGAATGTACCTAAATCCGGCTTAAAAATGTTGATAAAAATGCACGTCGAAATATTTGTAGGATTTCCATTTCCTATATAAATGTGAAACCAAATGAAAAAATTAAAAGAATATTTTATTGATGTTTCATCAAATATAATAAATTACAGTTGGAGTAGATTAACCGAATTCTAGCCGGCAAAATTACATACGATGGTGATGATGAAATAAAGTTATATGCTCAAAAATATTTCAATAAACACAGGCATTATAAAAATAATAAATGATTTAATGAAAGACTTGATTTATTATTTTATTTTAAACTAGCTGCCCCGCGCGGCTTCGCCCTCGATAAAATTTTGCCCTCGAAAATATTTTAAAAGTATCGTATGTCCTTCTCCCGGTTCTAAGCTACCTCCCCACCAATTTTCAGCCAAATCGGTTCAGCCGTTCTTGAGTTATAAATGGTGTAACTAACACGACTTTCTTTTATATATATAGATAAATGTAAGCCACCTGGAATATGAAGAGTTAAAAAGATTTTAGCATTCTTAACAACAACAAAAGTTTGCAGAACACTTCAAAATATTTATATTTCCATACAACTCGAAATAATTACGATTGAAATAAGTATAAGAATTAAGTGACTTTAAAAGTTTGTTCATATGTAGCTACTCCTGTTGCTGACTGCATAAGCTAACTTCTTGTCTTGAATAAAATTAATACATTCAATAAAATACATTTGCATTATATTTCGAGCTTTCATTTACATGAAAGTTAAGACATATATTTTAAGTATTTCACATAAATTATCAACTTGTATGCATTGCCAATGTTTACCTACAATATTATAAGCAGTTGTTTGCTTTGTTTACAAGCTATGTAGCACTGTTAAATTAACATAAATCAGCTTTAAATCTATTGAATTGTAAGTGTATATAATATTTCTGTAAGATTGTTATGATATGTAATTTTTATAAATTACACATCAGCAAACTTATGAAAATGTTGTTAAAATTCTGAGATGTTTTTAAAACATGTCGCTATTTAAAAACGCTACCCAAATATAAAAATATAGCAATAACATAAATACAATATAGGTATGTGAGTGTGTACGCACACATACAGAGTTTAGTTCTGTATGTGGGTGTGTACGCACACATACAGAGATTAGTTCTGTGGATTTGTTATCAGATAGCGCCACCATTCAATTTTGGGTGTCAAAATTATACGGAAGCAGGCTCTCTATTCCCCAATATATTAGTATACTCTTTGATGGATATAAAATAATATTAATGAATGGGTGGATGAATGAATGAATGAATGAATTAACGACCGAACGAACGAACAAACGAATGAATGAATGAATGAATAAATCTAGGCACTACATACATTAATAACATCTAAACATGCTTACAAACGCATTTATAGGTCCCGCGCAACAGGCGCCGCAGTAGTATAGTGCTAGCTCTGTTTAGTTTGGGCATTAATATTTATTTACTACTATTTAGGGTAAGTCCTAACGAAATTTGGTGATACCATCCCCCTCAAGCAAGTTCATAAAAAGCTCTACCTTATAAAATCTCTCGCTTAGTCATGTTTGTTGAGTCGAACGAACGTGTCCGGATTTGTACTATTTGTTATGTGGATTTCCGCACGCGACCCTTGTTTTCGACGCGTGCAGGGACACCACAATACATGTCATGTCTGATGAATGTAGGCACGGCACTACTACATATTAATGTACCATTGTGAATTCGTAACCAAATGTATGGGCATAATCTGATTTCTATGAGGTTGTATGTGTTTATTGCCAAACAAATCTAGAACCGTTAATAGTATTGATAATTTTGATAATACTGGAATTAAGATCAAATAGCCCTCCCCGCCGCATGTGCATTAAAATATAGCATATGATAATAATGATATATAGTTAAACATACTATGCAAAAGCATATTAACGGGCACTGGCGGCCAGAGATTTACAATTTTTACGTTTGTTTTCAGTACAAGGTCTCGTAGCAAAAGACTACGCCGTATACCTGTCATAATAAACAGAAAAAATAATCCACAAAGTTCAGGAACTTTAAAAAAAAATATTCTTTATTATTTATTGGAAAGTTATAACAATGTTGGTTGGTTGCGTATATATTATGGCAAATTACCTCTCATACCGTGGGAATCGCAAACGTTGCTACGTATTTTTTTAACATAATTTGTCTTCCATTTTAACCCACAGTTTTTAGAGGAAGTAGCCTACCTCGCCAATACTATGCATGTATTCATGGGAAGGACGCCGAAACCCTCCATTCACAACAACAATTTATTTCGGGTTTACTCTAGTCCCCGGCAACCAAGACAAATGACGAAGCTCGCTCTCTTTTTTCCACTCTGTCTATTCTTGTACCAACCGAACTTTTAGCTTTTGATTTATTATGAAAAAAAGCTCTCATTTTGAACTGACAATTCGTAAGATTATAAGCAGGTAATGAAACGTCTGACGACGACGACACTCACAAAAGAAAATAACGTTTGAAGCAGGCGAAGGAATAATTGTCACTGATTACACATGTTTTAATTATTCCTATCCTCTTCAAAACTGCAGAAAATGGATATCTAATATTAAAAAACTAGCATTCACGCGCAGTATCTCCCGTATGATATCTCAATAAAATATACCCTGTTTTACAAAGCATTATAATGGCGAAGGACTTTTTTAAATCGTTTCAGTAATGTTTGAGTTAAATTGTGACAAACAAACAAAAAAATTAAAGTCTTTTCTCTAATAATATTTCTTAGTTTAGGTTATTAAGAAGCTTGTTTTTCCTACGTACCACATAATAACCTCAAAGAACTATGGTAATAACTATATATTATATATTATATGGTGCGCTATGCTTGCGCTTATGGGGCATTTATCGACATATACAAAGAAAAGGTCACGCTACCATTATGTTTTATCAATAACATGTGCAGGCAGGGACATCTTTTGTTGTTAAATCGATGCCAACATTGTCCTACAAAGATGGCATCGATTCAGGAACAACCCACTGTCTATTTTTCTGTTTTTAAACGCCTACGTTAATATTACTCTGTAAACACTAAATCCAATTACTAAATAAAGTAATTTAAATATCATTCAAATAAAAATTGCTATTACTATAAAAGTTGCGAGGTCACGGGTTTGATTTCCTGGCCGGGCAGAAGTGATATTTAGGATTTTTATTCTCGAATAGCAGCACGGGGATAGAATTATGCCCGGTGGATAGCGATAGGCTTATCCCCTATCCCATGGTATCTAAAACATAACAGGTGAAGTATGGGTGTTATACGCTTTTGCCACGTCCTTCTGGGTAATATAGGAGTGATGTTAAAATCAGAATAGAATAGTCTTTATTTGTAGTAAAATGTGGTAGGTACTAAAGATATTACAAATATGATTAGCGATCAACACAATATCTTTGTCTAATAATATTGACATGCAAATAGTAACATCTATTCATATTTTAATGAATTTATATTTTATGTTTTAAATTAATTTATTGTTCTACTCTCTCTGCACTATGTCATGACTTCGCCTACCTTGTTATCTCTGCACCACCTGAAGGCAGACTGGTAGAAAATGCCCTAGGCATTAAGTCCGCCAATATACACGTGTGTATGAAGTTTTATAAATAAATAAATAAATAATTCTTAAAACTAAGTCGATAATAGCATCGGTCACAAATTATATATTAAGGTTTTCATTAATTATTCATCATAAATTTTAATTTTACTTATTTATTTATTATACTCTATTGTGATATCATTAACGCAGGTACATATATAATAATCGGTGAATTAATTAAATCAGTAACTATTACTTATTAACAGCTATACTATTACTAGCTTACGCCCGCAACTTCAGGTAAATTTTGGTTATATACTCTGTTCTTTTCGAAAGTTTTCGTCCACTATAGGCCCATAAAACACATTTAAAATGGATTAAACACGGAAGGAAAGTAGCTTAGATATCGTAGATATAAGATTTTACTGCAAAAAGACTTTATTTCAGTAAATAAAAATGCATTTAAATGACTTTTTAAATTCGCTTGTATCATCGGAGAATCGAACTAGCTAAAATTAGAAAAAATAACATCTTTTACTTTTATAGTTTCAATCGATAGCATCAATCATAAGAATTAAATCTCTCCAAAAATGGTAATTTTAACCATGTGGTGACCATAACTTTATTTTTTTTAATGAATGAGTACCCACGTGTAGCTAACCCAACTATTGGATTATACAAATTTATTAATATTAGTCATTAATTTTAAGAAATCTTCAATTATAAGCTTATAAATATAAGAAATAAGTTTTCAAACTTATTTTACCTGGTTTTATTTTTTACTTATTCCTTGATATCATGGTTTTCCTTACATTTAACCCACCATGATTGTTTAGAGATTTTATCTTTATTATTGACATTACCAATTTCTAGCATTAAAATACAGAATGCTATTTATTCGGCTTAAAGTTGAAAATACTGTTACATACGTTTTGTATCTACAGTTATTTAAAGGTGTTGTTTTTTAAGTAATGAAATGATAAAAACATTTAATAACTAATCAAACACAAGCTATTGAACTTGAACTTTTGGTCAATGAACTTGGCACTTACTTACGTACCCAAAGAATAATAATAAAAAAAATAATAATCGAATTATTGCATTGTCATCGGTCTTTGACAGGTCTGTGTGCAAAATTTGAATTAAATCTGAACGTTTAAAGTGGGTCAAAATAGCGTCCAAAGAATTCGGTTACATACAAACAAACATACAAGTGAACCTAATATAAAGCGTGTAAAAACAGTACAGAACAGTATTAGTAGGACTTCGCTGTCCGTCTGTCCGTCTGTCACCAGGCTGTATCTCATGACCCGTGACAGCTGAAATTTTCTCCTAAAATGTATAGCTGTTGCCGCTTTAATAACATTTACTAAAAACTGTTTAAAATAAACATTTAGGGTACGGCTCCTATACAAAAAACGTGATTTTTTTGCTCGTTTCAACTTGATATTGCTAACGGTAACAGATAATTGCTTGAAATATTCACAGAATATATAGTTGTATATTTACTTTAAAATATTGATAAAATTAAAATAAAATAAATATTTAAGGGGGACTTCCATACGAAGCATGATTATTTGCCGTTTTTATAGATAAATGGTACCCTTAGTGCGCGAGTCCGACTCGCACTTGACCGGTTTATTAAAATCTACGCCCCGCAGTAGACCCTTGCTTCGAGACCTTGTAATGTATTTTCGTGATATTAATTATTATTACGATCTTGAATTTTAAATTGTAACATACCTAATTTAATCGGCCCTTAATTATCTTCTTGTTTGTGTTCGTCAATTTGTTAATGAATTATTATGATATTTATTTCAGAAGAGGAGCACAAGCCTGAAGTGGATTTATCAAATCATGATGTTATATTTTTAAAGAGCATTGTTGAAAGTCCTGATTTTGGAAGAAAATGTGAGGTAAATATTGTTATAATTAATAATTTTACCCATTCAACCTTATTTTTCATCTCAGTTGGTTTTAATTTCGGCTTTGTTTAAAAATAACATTATTATTATTTATCTTTCTCTCGTCTTCACGTCTGATTTTAATACCAGGTACAGACCTCGCCAACAAAGGCAAAAGAATGGCAAAGGATGCACCAAAATTGTTCGCTTCATTTATATTGAATAGTGTTTATTCGATTATTATAAGCAAGTGGCATTTCGACTTGATTATTCGCGAGTCCCACCAGTCATTATTGTTTAATTGAAAATGTGCAGGAAGAAAATGTAGATTGTAGATAACAAACCCTGTACAGTGTATGAAATAATGCTGTTATGTTTGTGTGAGCGGGTGTGAAATTGAATGTTAAATTAATTACCTATGATTTAACATGATTTTTATGCGGTCATCAGAATTTTCACTTTTGAAAACGTCAAATTTCCCGCCTTTTGTGAATCAAGTCAAGCACGCCTCAGTTGCCAGGACAAAAAATGACTAAACAAAAATCATGATTTTTCATATTATTATTTTTTAATTTTATTACTGATGAATTTCAAAACTAAAATATTATTAGTGCAGCATTATAAGTAATAACAGAACAAAAAAACGGTACAAATTAATTTTGAAAAGACAACATAGTCCCGCTATCGCTCCACTCTATTACTCGACAGACAGAGTTCAAGAAACTTCTTTCCTTGATGAAGGAATATAAACCTAATGGTGTTATGATAAACTTTAAATTTGCATGCATATGTTTCCCATATCTGTCAAAAACTCGCAGTTGGAAAAGATTTGTGAAATCGCGCGAGTGAAGTTGCTTTGTTAGGTGTGTTCGTTTCAATGGAACAAAAACAGATTTACGTATAAATGTAGTTGTTTTTAGCTACTTGTTCCAATTAAAGCCAGTGAATAAATGGCTGAGGATCTCATTTGTAATGCATCTTAACATTTAGACGTTATTGTCGTAGTTTTCATTCAACAATTTAACGACAACAAGTGCCACGCCTATAAACGCTCGTAGTTTTGAGTGCCAGCAGTTCCTGGGTTCTGTTTTAATTACTGGTGAGTGTTGTTATTACAGTCTATCGATTGTGAAGAGGACTTGATCGTAAAACCAGTCTCGCTGGGAAACGTAAACATAATTCGTTTACTGAGCGAGTACCGTGGCAACAATATACGGACGATCGAACAAGCCGAACTCGCTATCATCGTGTCCAGGTCGCATTTTAAGGTAGGTCGTCTTTCCAATATTAGCGATATGTTTACAAAGTAACACAAATATTTACATCACAGTTTGGTTAATACTACAGATCGTAATGAGTTCTTTATCAGGCACCGAAAATAGCGTTGCTCTGTTATGTATGAGTAATGTTTAGCTTGTGTAATGTGTTTATTTACGTTTAGTTTCCATAGACACATCATTTACGTATTTGTTAGTCTGCTATAATAGTAATTAGGCTAATGCATTAATTCTCTTTATGAACAATCAATGATAGTTTTGTCAATATAAACTTTACTTGATAATCTGAGTGTACATTGTTTATTTTTATTTCAGGCTTTAATAGATGCTCATGATAAAATAGGTGCAATCTGGCTGGAGCGAGGGTCAGGGACTGATGAAAAGACTCCTGTAGCAGAGGCTGAAGCAAATAAAGACACAGCAGAAGGCGGCAGTCCTGAAGAAAACGGAGACATGCCAGTGGAAACGGTCAAAGTTGTAGGCCTAAGAAAAGTGCCAGGACAACCTTTAGGATTAACTGTAAGTTAAAACAATTACTTATTTCATGACCTTCTCTCTTGCCATTCCAAAATGTGACTTATGAATAATACACTAGTTTCTTTTATAAACAATTGATCAACAAAATATAATTCTTATTAGAATACATTTTTGAATGTATTCCAATTAACCTTGAATAATGCTGGCATGTGTAGGACATGCTACATTCAAACTATTTAATGTAGAAAGGTTGGTGAAAGGCTATATGTTTGCAACATTGCATCCTTTATTTGATTGCGATAACTAGTATTTCTGTGTTCATTATTGTAACATAAAATAATTCAGTGACCACCTTATTTTAATTATTGTACAATAGCGTCAAATTTAATAAGGAGAACGAAATATACTCAACTTATATTAAATATTTTGTCTATGAAAATATATATAAGTTATTATATATTTTGAAGTATGTAGCCAGGTTGGAAAATTATATGTGCAGGTGTATACAAGACTGTATGGTTAATAGAAACATTGCTTGTTTTTTTAATAAATACTGGCATTTACCTGTCTGCCTGTACCTTAACGGCTAGCCCAGAAACATGAAATTATTAAATTAATGACAATATCTTCTAAAGGTTTTGCATCTCTTGAGATGATGCAGGGTCAAAAAAAAATAAATTATGAATTATTCTTTAATTAATTATTCTTTGTTTAACTTTTCATTAGAGCAAAGACAAGACATCTAGCATCTTAAAATAAATTATCTTTATAACACAGGTTACTACAGATGAGCATGGTCAGCTCATAGTAGCTAGGATACTGGCAGGCAGTGCAGCAGCTAAGCAGGCCTTAGTTTCTGTAGGTGATGTACTGTTAGAAGCAGATGGAGTGCATATAGACTCGGAAGACCAGCTCAAGGAAGCCGTAGCTAAGCCTAATGATAGAATAACCCTCAAAGTTGGACCTAACCTCAAGGAAAAGACTGCACAGCTAACTAACAAACTTAGTGTGAGTAATTTGTCTTTATTTTTTATTATTTTTCATAGCAATTTCTTACTAAGAAGTAGTTCATTGCTACATCTCTAACTGTGAAGTTCTCAAAGACTAAAGCATAAAAGTAAGCATTGATGAGAGATGAGTATAGTTATTCTCACCCAGAATAAATAAATAAATATTACACAACATACACACAACGCCACCTAGTCCCAAACTAAACAGAGCTTGTACTATGGGTACTAGAATAACTGATACTGATATATATATACTTTTCTTTTGTAAATATATACCTATTATACATAGAAACACTGGGACCAAGATATACCTCCATGTTCATGCACACAAAGATTTGTCTTGAGCTGGAATCGAACCCACTCCGCCATCTGGTTGTCTGAATGCAAGAATTGATAAGCTGAATGCTATAAAATTATTGTCTTGTCATCAGTATTTCATACCATTGTAAAGTTAAAAACTTAAAGGACAAATAAGTTTGTTAATTCAACCTCCAAGTTTTGTTTACTCACACAGTTACAAGTTCAAGTAAAATAAAATAAAAAAAAATAATAATAAAAATAGTTTATTTAATAATGTTTAATGTAAGTAAGTGCTAAAAAATACTGTATCAGTAGTGGAGTGGTTTAGTGGATAGCTACTTAATTATAATGCCATGAGAAAATTGTTATAAATTAAATGTTCAGTTAAACACCTAGATTTAGTAGGTAGTTGTTTAGCATTCCATGTTAATGGGTAATGTATGTAAATATGACTCATAAAATAATGAACAACTGTATTATCTCTTGCTAAGATCTTTTACAGAGTGTGACGGAACAAATGGTATGCAAACACAAGCTTGTTAATTATAACAATAAAAACATATGATTAAAGTGAAACAATTGCACACTGTTGTCATTGAAATAACACCATAACTTGAATATATCCATTTTATATCCGCAGTATCGATATGCCTGTATCAAGGACACTATTAATGTTATAATACATCTGTACTACAACGTTCCAAAAACAAAAACCGAGTGCCTTTACATATTAGTAATGGTGGCCATCGTTTTTGGTATATTGTAATATCACCTAAGGTACAATACAGTCACATCGCTACTGCAGCGCTAGTACCGATCAATGAGTAGAGCGCCTTAGGATACATTATATTATAGACCTCCTTGTTTGTAACAGTTATTTTGTTCTTTTTTTCTTTTTCTTTCGCTGCTCTCCACTATACTGGTGTTGTGGGTTCAATTCCTACATGGGACAAATCTTTATGTGATTCGCAAAGATTTGTTCTGAGACTGGGTGTGCTTGTGTGAGTGAATTTGGCTTTGTCTTTGGGACCATTGGATAGTGTAATTGCTTCTGGCGTTCTATAGAATGTAACAAATCCTAATTTATTTATTTATTTATTTATTCATTGAGAGTACAGTAGTTACCACCTTATCTTCAGGAGATCACTGATCTCAAATGATGTTTAGTGTATGTTCTTTTTTCAGTGTTATATGAGAGCATTATTTGAGTATGATCCTAAGGAAGACACATTACTGCCATGTAAAGAAATCGGTTTAGAATTCAAAAGAGGAGATATTTTACAAGTAAGTCTGCTAATTAATTAGTTCATGAAACCAAATAGACCTATTTTATTTACTGTTAGCCTCAGAACGAATAAAAATCAGGCTTGAATATATATTTTCTTTCTTATTTCTATCCTAAGCATAACCGGTGAAATGTTCCGGATAATGTAGACATTATCCAGAACCCATATTTCACCGTGATATTTTAAGTCATGTGTTGTTATTTACTCCCTTTCTTATTAGACTTTTACAATGTTTTAAAATTTCCAGGTATCAGATAGAAAAGACCCTAACTGGTGGCAAGCCAGTCATGTGGAGAACCCAGAAGTGGTTGGATTGATACCCTCCCCAGAATTAGAAGAGAGACGCAAGGCGTATGTGCCTCCTGAAGCAGACTTCGTACATAAAATCAGCATTTGTGGAGCCCGGGTAAGCATATATTAAGATACTTTTTTTTTACTTAGAAACAGATTCCTTAAGCAACTCATACAGTCAAGCAATTTCGACATTTCCAAGAAAGAGCTCTGTTATTAAGTGCTATACATTTTAATGGTTTGTAAATATGAACCATAAATATTATGTAACATACTAATCTCAAGCATTTAATAACGCAAGTTCATCTAATTTCTACCCGACTACGCCAAAAAGACATATTTTTCACTTTTTAAATTATATGATTTGCTAAAGGCATCTTTCTTTTTCTTCTTCTTGTCGTGTCAATGACTATAATTATATAATAGAAATTATTGAAAAGAGTACTTTTCAATAATTTATATTTATATAGCTTTAGTCAAATAGGATGCGACTAAGACACCTTTTTGGTTGGCCTGCATAAGGTCTTTTATGTAACAAGGTGTAGGTAGTAATGGGCAGGACAACAGATGCGCCATATTTTGGGTGGGCGAACCTTATTCGCAACTAGTGTTGGATGTGTTTAAAAATAGAGTAATGGACCATCAACAAACCAACCAACTCATGTCATATTATTATACCACATTATACAGATGCCCTTAAGATTAAGATATCAATGTCTACCTTTCAAATATGAACAGTGAATTTAATTTGATAAAGGTATCTTTCTTCTTCTTGTCGTGTCAAGGACTAAAGTAATTCTGTTCAATAATTTCTATTTATATAGTTTTAGTCTAATAGGATCCGACTAGGGCGCCTTTTTGGTTGGCCTGCATAAGGTCTTTTATGTAACAAGGTGTAGGAAGTAATGGGCAGGACAACAGATAGGCCATATTATGGGTGGACGAACCTCAGTCACAGTCAGGATTTACCAGAAGGCTGAGTAGGCTAGAGCCCAGGGCGGCAAATTCGGGGACCGATTTTTATTTTTTTTGCTGCATAGAAGTTGCTCATAGAAATCAAAAAGATTTCTGCATTATTCACGTTTAATTTTTGGATCGTAAAAAATATCTAGGAGTTGACAATTGTAGAGGCAAAGGCGGCAAAAACCCAAAAAAAAGCCGCCTCTGCTAGTGTTGGATGTGTTTGGAAAAAGATTAATGAACCTATTTATATTATCTGTCTTGCTAATTCCAGCATTTGTCACTCATGTCATATTATAATACCACATTATATGATATATAAGATGCCCTTAAGAGTAAAATATTAATGACTACCTTTCAAATATGAACAGTAAATTGCTTTCATTTCATGAGTCATATCAGTATGACGAACTCTGAACCTTGCTCATCATACGAAGAACTGTACCATTCAGCATTTTATATGTGAATGCATTGTTTATATGATTACGTTATCGCTGTGAATCAGCCGATTCTCACGAACAGCACCAAACTGCTTGCTACCGAATTCCCATTGCACTTTCGCTGTCGCAAGCATGTAGAATAACAAAACAATGTTTTCCCGCTATTTTTATGTAATCATTATGAATCATTGGTGTTTATTAGTCTCTCGTTACATTTGTCTAGAAGGCTAGATATTGAATTTGATACTTCTTTTTGATTATTTTTATAGCATTTAGCTATGCTTAGCAAATTGTATTTAGAAACAGTTGAAAAATGATGGGACCGGCAGGTTTTAAACCTGCAACCTTCTGCACACTGGGCAGTCGCTTTAACCAACCAGCTACGGTCGTTACTTGCCAAGGCCCTAAATTTCTCAACTGTATGTTACGTTATTTCGTGATGTCACGTTCATCCATTTGCTCCTATCTAGGATACACTTGAGAAATTTAGGGTCCTGCAAACGACTGCCCGGTGTGCAGAAGGTCGCAGGTTTAAATCCTGCCGGTCCCATCATTTTTAAACTGTTTTTTTTTAATGGTTGATAGTCACGCGTTTGACTTTGACCACGATCTCACCTGATGGTAAGTGATGATGCGGTCTACGGTGGAGCACGCTTACCTACCTATGAGTTACCTATTAACTCTTGCTTTGAAGAGATCCAAGTTGTACTCATGCGGATACACAGACTCGGGCAAGGCGTTCCATTCTTTATTGTTTCTTAGTATTCAAATTGATGATTAATATTGGGTTATAATATTCGCCCACGTTTCGTACGAATATGTATTATGTTATTGACTAGAGGACATTACATCCTAAGCGGTGTGTTTAGGAGATACAAGATCGATTTGTTCTTCGTTAAGAAGGTTATATGTATACTGGGTGTAAATGACATCGTAACGAAGTCGCTTACTATTGAGGTTCAGATGCGTGGAAACTGGTGCAAGTACCCAGGGTCTCAGAATCACTGGTAATCGGCTTCGTCACGATGTCATTTACTCCAGTGTCTAACATCGTATCAAGTTAAAAAGCGTTATCGTACACAGTATCTCATCTTAATTAATACTGGAAAGGTTTAATAAAGGTAGATAGATAGATATATAAATAAAATTCTTTATTCATAAAAAAAACATACATTTTTAAACAGGCTCCACAAAACCGAATGATCGGTTTGTCTGTGGAAATACATTGCACTCGGATTAAACAACATTTCACTTACACTTTTATTAACATAATTAAGACTCTTTGTATTATTCGCTTTCAACATTAAAGTTATTCAATATTTTATTGTAGGTATAAGATAATCTTTACATAACTTAAGTTAGTTCTATGACTCATTTACGATATATGTATCAAACAAATGTTTTTTATAAGCTATGGCAAACTTTCTTTTGTTCTTTTCAGATCTTAATTCATAGGGCATTTCATTAAATAATAAAGGTAGCCTCCGTTTTAGTGTCCTCCCTCCAAAATAGTTATTTATACAAAAAGTATTAAATTTGCCAAGGGCTACACCTCTAGTACATATCCGGTGCTGAAGAGTAGGTATGTTCTCAATCTCAGCATGGTTGTTGATTGCTAGAAGGTATTTATGTTTTAGTCGTACAGGAAGTATTTTACAAATTTTGAATAATTCTCTGTAGTTCATTTTACATTTTGTTCGAGTTTTGTTATCAACAAGTAATTTTAGAAATCTAATTTGTAGGGATTCTATTTTATATGGGCCGACCTTTTTATTAAAAACATGCAGAGTAATCATTACTTAATCAACTTAATTAATTAAAAAGTTTAACATATATATACATACATAAAATCACGCCAAAGAGGTAGGCAAAGACGATTGAACGCCTACGCTCTTTACATACTTCTTGAGAAGCTTAAATACAGTTAAATATTAAAAAACAGACTAATCTAGAATCCAAATATAACTTCTAGTCTAGGCACCCATTAAAATTATCCTTTTAAGCAAAGCACTCCAATATACAGTTATTTAAAAAAAACTATTGTACGCCAGTTTACGTTTACTGTTACATAGATTTAGTTTGATGTAAAAACTTGCAATCGTCCAAGAATCCAGTCATCCGTGGAATCGCCGGTGAAATCGATTAGTACTGAACCACGCAACGATTCACCGCATCCATCTTACGAGTACGTTAGGTATTCTTGTTAATTCATTTTTGCAACTAAGATAAGAATACCGTCGCTTAGCTAGCAACACCGCATAAGTCATTTTTAACAACTTTACAATTACAATAGACGAAAAAAACTGTGGAAAATCGGTGGATTTTTTCTGTGCGCTGTCACTACTTTTTGAATTACGGCATCTAATTGGTTGAAACCTACATCATGTGACTAATGGTGGAGACACACACACAACACACTGTGTGGAGACTCGGACACTATAGACATCTTTCACGATTCCTTGGTTAAATTCAAACGAAAGCTTCACGCAAAATCTTTATGTTATAGTTTAGACTAAGCTATTGTCTTAAGATATTGTCCACCTCATAGTATGTGGTATTTACAACCTATGAACTTTCGCAAAAATATTCTGCTCCTGTACCTAAGCTCACCACAAACACGAGTAATATCTAGCGGTAGTCATATACTGAAAAAATGTTGATCAGTCATTATGTGCAGACTCAAAGCTCTTAATCTTGAATGTACTTCAAGATAAATATAAAGATCATTTATTTGTCTAAAACATGGTACAATAAGGTCATACAGTAAAATAATGTTCATCATGTTTTTATCATATGCAAAATTATTAATTCATATTCGAATATAATTATAAAGTCAACATAATAATTAGAAATAGCAATTTATATCATATCATAACACATTCTTCAAATAATCATTTATATCCGTAGCATTTTTTCTCTGTGAGTGATTTTTTAAAGACCTTAAATATATTTGTAAGCAATTTCTTAATCTCATTTGGGATTGCTCTTCTGCTGTGCAATGAGAAACAAACAAACCGTAAATTAAAAAAAATCTCTATAAAACTGTTGTATCTCTATTCAGATATCAAAAAAGAAAAAGAAGTTCGTCTACGAGTCTCGCTCGAGCGTGCAGCTGGAAGGCGCTGAGTTGGCGTTGTACGAAGAAGTGGCGAGAACGCCTCCGTTCCTCAGAAGAGTGCTCGCGATGGTAGGAACGCGGGGCGTTGGCAGACGGACCATAAAGAACCGCATGATACAGGAACATCCGGACCGATTTGGAGCTGTTGTGCCTCGTGAGTTACACACATTTCACCTGTTATGCTTAGACACTGTGTAATAGATGGTCTATCGCCATGCACCGTACCCAACTCCGCACTGCTATTGAGAATTTTCTGTCGGCAAATCCCAAATAACGCTTTTGACCCAGGCATCAAATTCGCATACGCTTAACACTAGTCCAACGAGTTACATTTATCATTTTTCTTCTTTTGTAAAATAACTGGCACTATTAAAAAGCAAATAAGGATACTTCTTGTAAAAAAACAAACTGCTATAATGTAAATCTAACTCTAAGCATTCTCCGTTGTATTTAGAGTATACATCTTTCGCATCCAATTATAGTAAGGTACTCCTAGACCGACCAGATGCTCGGATCGCCTCACAAGGTGTAATATTCGACTCTGTAATGTGACTGACTGTAATGTACAGTCAGTGTGGGAGCACCTTTAGCATAAAAATGTTCTCTAATTACAAAACAGGCTTCTTAACACATACAATCTTTCAAATTCAAATTCAAATCATTTATTTTCATAGGCCCCAGGAGGCGCTTGAACACGTCAAAATATTACAAACAAATGATATAAAAATAAATTATAAGTAAAACTAAATTATACTAATTACAATGATTTGAATAACCGGGCTTAGATTAATCTTAATCCAACTGTTTAGAATCAGATTAAAATCAAACTAAGTATCAGCTCCGATGGGTATTTCATTATGAGAAGAGCTAGTGAGAAACTCATAGACACCTCGCTCATAGTTCTTTATCTCATAGATACTTCGCGTCCGCCTCGGCCGATGGAAGAGAACGGCCAGTCGTACTGGTTTGTGTCCCGAGAAGAAATGGAACGCGACGCCCACGCCGGACGGTTCCTGGAGTACGGGGAGCATAACGGACATCTGTACGGCACGCATCTCGATTCTATACGCGCTATCATGAAGGAAGGTAAAGTAAACGCAGTCTATGCTTTCCGTCTTTAGCGCTGGAGTCCGTAATCTATGGTTCTATATCTGACTCAGACCTACGGCTTACAATTTTGACATTATCTTATATAATATTAAAGTTGATAAATTAAGAATCCAGCAGGATTCGAACCTGCACCCCCTGGGTAAACGCCCCGAGTGCTTTGCCAATTCAGCCATAGATTCGTATACTGCTAGACTCGAAATGTATCAACTCTTTTTGTGCCAGCGTCATAGGTATCTAATAAAAAAATAAATTAAAATAAAAAAATATCTATATATATAAATACCTTAGCTAGACGAACCTTAGTTATATAAAATACATAAAGGCATAGCAAAGCTATAATTTGCTTTAAAATATTTCAAGAATTTGTTATTATTGTGAGGCAATACCGCGGGTCTACCTTGTCTGCTGCTAGTCTAAGTAATCTTGAAAAATCCCGTCATAAATAACTTCTTACTAAATTGGTTAGATGGTGCATTTGTTAGGAAGATAGATAATTTTATTTAACAGTTCCTTGAGCAATTGGCCTGGGACTCTTTTAGTTATAGTCGGTTCGAGGTAAGCTGGATTTAGAATCAATCTAATTTCTAAACTTTTGAACATCGCAATGACATCAAAAAACGTGCAGCAGCTCTATATAGGGTGGCCAACTTATTTTCGTCCTATTTTTTTGACCACATATTTATTTTTTATTTGATAATAATTAAATAAAGAAAACTTGGCAAATTAGTTCTGAGCCAACTTTTCCTCGGAGAACATCTAATCTTCTGCTAAATAAGTGGGATTGAGATTTTTTATGCAAAATTTCCTTTAAAATTCAGTTAACCACCTTATACTACCTGAATCAACAATATCTCAGTTTTTCTAGTATGCCATCTTAAGAGATCGTGTTTCTGCTATCAGGCTTATGCATTTTGAACATAATAATTTATTTAGTTTTACTTAATACAACTTAAAGTATGCGAAATCGTAATCAAAAATGGATATAAAAAATTTACATTTGTTGTAAATTAAGAAAATTGCCATGATCTATTCACTATACATATTTGCAAGATCAACTCTGTTTATGGGAAAACATTTAGTATAAAAGTTATTCAAATTTTAATATGAAACAATAAAAACCGGCCCAGTGCGTGTCGGGCCACGCGCAATAGGGTTCCGTAGCTAGTCGTAACAACATTAAACGTACCGATTACCGACAAATAGCCAAAATAGCAACATTTTTCGCCAGCAAAAATAACTTTGTTTTTCATAGTGTTTTATGCAATTTGTATCAATAACAAAGTGATAATTTGCGGTTGCTGAAAAAGTGCAATATTTCAAAAACTGCCGACTGTATCTCATTCAAAACAATTTTGGTTGAAAGTTTTTATTAAGATCTATAATATATATTTTTTTTTAGATTTTTCACTCTTGTGGTTTAAAAGTTAGAGGGGGGGGACACTCATTTTAGCACTTTGAAAGCGTCTATCTTTGGAACGATTGACATTGAAAAAAAATGGTTCTAGAAACCTCAATGTAATTTTTAAAGACCTATCTATAGACCCCACACGTATAGGTAGAATGAAAAAAAAATAAAATTGGTTCAGTTAAATGTATGGGGAGCCCCCCTCTAATATTAATATTATTTTTTTTGTGTAATAATCGTAAAGCTGTTTACAGAATACATCTACCTACTTAGTTTCAATTGTGTAGTCCTAATAGTTTCGGAATAAAGTGGCTGTGACATACGGACGGACGGACAGACAGACAGACAGACATGACGAATTTATAAGGGTTCCGTTTTTTGCCATTCGGCTACGGAACCCTAAAAATGGCCTGTACTAACCAAATTACGGGAGCCAGTTTGATTCTAGATGTAACATCATACAATCTACATTTCCAGGCAAAATGTGCATCTTGGATTGTGCCCCGCAATCGTTGAAGTTGTTGCACAACAGCGGGGAATTCCTGCCGTACGTGGTCATGATCGGCGCGCCCGGCATCGAGCAACTCAAGAACCTTACCTACGCCTCCAATCGGAACCTATCGGTATGAATGTATATGTTATGGTACTTTTCATGTTCAGAATTCAGAATGCTAAATAGTGTTACCCTTTGGTTGAACCTTTTGAGATTAGTTTTTTAGAAACTGTTGTTGTTATAGCAATTTTTTTTAATTTGGAGTTTATACATCAGTTTATGGAGTGCTTTATTTAGTAGAGTATACCTAGCCTTACTATGTACATTGGGCCAACGAGTTAGGTATGCAGGGCCAAAAATTAAATAAATATTTCACAACTCACACACATCGCCATCTAGTCCCAAACTAAGCAGAGCTTGTATTATGGGTACTAGAATAACTGATACTAATACATATATACTTTTTCTTTTGTAAATACATACATATTATACTAATTATAGCTCATAGTAAAGACTTACTACAGCAGTTATGTATAAGTGTGGCTTAATAGTGGAAGTTGAAAGTTTAAGCTGTTGAAATATTTTATTGATCTTTTTACAAATAATTAAATAAATAAAAAATAACATTTCTTAAACTAAATTAGTGAAATACCTAACTATGTATGTACAAAAAAAAAGTATTAATAGTGGGTATATTATATTACACTTATGTAACTAAATATGTAATTCATACATATCTATTGCATTCAGTTTTCACTATGGCGTCGAAGTTATACCTGCATAGCTAACTCATTGGCTACTGTACATAGGCGTTCGAGGAATATATGAGACGGACTAATTACCTGATATTTTTGTATAGACTCCATCAAATTAGATTTATATCTAAGCTTGCAATTTAATTAAAGTTTATCATTCCTTTTGAGTTTTAGAGCATGTAACCTATGAAACTTGTTATATTTCGTTTCATTTTTGTTGGGCCCTGAAATTCGTATAGGCATTTCCAATACATAAAATGAGCTTGTGGCTAAGTAACGACTGCGCGTTCCACTAGTCAGGTTAAGCAAACCTTACCACAGTCCATCTAATGATGGACCATTAATAACATATCGAGTTGCCTCCGCGCCTGGAAATGCTGTGATACTCATTAAGACATAATCGTAATAGATGATTACAGTCTGACTGATCCGAATCACGCTCCGAGTACACGGTTGGCGTAGTGGTTAAAACGGTCGCCTCGGTCCCCACATTAGACAAATCTTTGTGTGATTCACAAAGATTTGTTCTGACTCTGGGTGTGCTTTGTTTGTATGAAATGAAATGAAAAAACTCCTAATCACTCCATACCGAATTGTAGAAGCAGTTGCTTTGCAAAAAATATTCAACCATAAGACTAGAAACCATCTCATTGGTTCAAGGCTTTAACTGGGGGTAGAGCTCTTGTGAACGAGCTCGAGGGCGGCAGCACCACCGTCTCACCTTTAACCTGCCGCCAAATAGTAGTGCTTCCATTACTGTGTTTCGGTTTGGTCTTGAGATCAGGCCCTGAAATTACTGGCACATGAGGCATAAAACCTTAGTCCTCAGCGCGACGCATCTATAATCTGTTTTTGTGGATTGTTGATGTCCATGGGCTGTACTCCACTTACCATCAGGTAGACTACACGTTCATTCGCTGTAGGCGTAGTATATAAAAAAAAAAAGTCTTGTAAAATGAGAATTCCATTGAAAGGCTAGGTAAATAAGTAGCTAGGCATCATCAGGGTCCAAGTTTTGAGACGATATACAATAAGTATTGCATTGACGTGGCATGCGTGCGTAGTTTGACAGGCAGAGCTCCATCCGCTACAGCTCGCGGCGCGCCCGCACTCTTGAATCGCTGGCGTCGCTCTACGAGGTAAGTCATTGATTACTTTCTAAAGCTAAGTCTAATTCGCCAGATAATTGTAATTTTAACGCTTTTATATGGACGTAGTTAAGCGAAAACGTTTCAACCCACAAGTTACAGAAAATTGAGTTTTATAAAATAGTACCTTTATTTACAGAAAAATATACATATTAGATCTTAAATTAAAATAATATAATAACTAATAACTATATTGACTAATCTACTCATTTTGTCATTTTCTGTATATATATTAGTACCTTTATTTACAGAAAAATTTACATATTGGATCTTAAATTAAAATAGTATAATAACTAATAACTATGTATATTGACTAATCTACTCATTTTGTCATTTTCTGTATATATATAGTACCTTTATTTAAAGAAAATTATACAAATTGGATCTTAAATTAAAATAGTATACTAACTATATCGACTAATCTACTCATTTTGTCATTTTCATTCAGATTAACAACTGTTTTAGTTTACTAGTGACACGTTTTCTATTTTTTTATTTACCTTTCTTTGCAATCCGCAATATTATCTGATCAAATGCATAAATTAAAAATAAACAATTAATCCGCCTTCGGTGATAAAGGCGTGAGTATATACGGGGTGGATGCGACATAGCGACATTTATTGAAACCACAGCTTCTATACATGGTAAGTATCAATTTCCACCGGATAAAAATTCTCTGGCGAAAAAAAAAAAATCACGTTCTCCGAACAATTTGAACATTGCGATCGTGCAATTTGTTCGGAAGACGTGGTTTTTTTTTTCGCCAGAGAATTTTTTATCCGGTGGCAATGCATACTGGCCATGTATATAAGCTGTGGTTTCAATAAATGTCGCTATGTCGCATCCACCCTGTATATGTATCCTCCTTAATACAAAATAACAATTATGCAAAAATGTACCAATACCGATTTTCTTTATAACCTGCGTTATACTGAATATATTCGAAAATAATATACATTAATTATATATTTCTACAATAAATCCGAAAGTATTCATTATGTACATTTTTAAACAAAAAGTGTACCAGTAAAACAGATTATTGAATTTATATCAAATTGCATTTATTGTGGGGTGGAACGTTTTCGCTGAACTACGTCCATAAATCATTTAGCAATAAGTTTAACTAACCTATGTTGCCTTAATATCGTAAAAATGCTCTCGAAATTAGTAACATTAAAAAAAAATCTTCAGATAGCGAAAACCGTGTTACTTGCTTTCCGTGTTACTTGAATAATATTGCTTTAATAATAAAGTACTTAACTAAATGTTAGTATAGTGATATAGAAAGTCGTGCAAAACATTTATATGATGAAATATTCAACCTAATTTTTCAATTTTTTTATCTGGCGTCATCATTATAACTGGAATAGGTCAATATAACCTTTGGCCTAGTTTTATTAACTGTGTTCTTGAAAGTATGTTTCTGTGTCTTGTTTATGCATGATTTAAAAAGTTATTTTTAGTCTTTGTTTCCTGATTGTTTAAGCATGAGAGATAACATTAAATATTATTAATATTGTAAAATTGGATGGGTCTGTTGAATTATCGCAATAGGTGATACCTACTGCTGTGGTCCTGTTACTGAGAGACTTAAAGAAATTAAGGGACAGTCTCACCAGTTCTGGATAACTTCCTGATAGCCTATTGCAGTGGTTCCCAATTAGTGGTACGCGTACCCCCAGGGGTACGCGCAGCAATCTCTAAACTAAAATCCTTAAATAAAAAAAATTCAATATACCCACATTGACAGATAAAGAATCTCTATTTCTATTTCTACAACTGCCAAAAAAATATTCTATTTAACTAAACGGCAGTAGCCGGTAAGTAAATCGCATGCATCAAGCGCTTTGGACCGCGGCGGCGGCGATTGACCCGCGACTCGCGCGCCTCGCGAGGCCCGATCGCGGCCGCTACCGCTGCCGCCTATTTGCTCGTCATTGTCAATCATTCAGTTCGGCTTATGTCGCGTGAGCGTGTCGCTGTGCTTGTGTTATCGGTTTTAAGGGTAAAAAACGGTTTTTCTCGATTTCCGGCAAAACTAAAAGTCCTATGGAAAAAAGTCGAATGACAAAGTTGTTGGTAATAAAAAGCTCAAAACTTTTGTATTTGCACTTTTTTCTTATAACCTCAAAATTTATGTGAAAAATTCAAAAAACTAAGTTTTTGGTTTTTTATTTTTATCTTTCACAAACAATTTTTTTTCACGAAATTTGGTGAAAACTTACCTTTTTATGTCCCAAATACGGTGTAATTTATTTGATTGGAAATATTTATTTTTTTCACCTTATTTAGAATGAATATCAAAAAAGCACCCTAATTTTCGATCGAAAATTCACCCGTCAAAATATCAGCTTTTTTCAAAAAGTTGGTATGTTTTCTGTTCATTGAAATCTCTACTTTAAATTACTACTTGTATACATTAATTATATATTTATATTTTTTTTGATTTTTGTTTTGCATTTTCTGTGAAGATTTACTATAGTTATTTTTTTTCACCATCGTAAAGTAGATATGTTTTCTGTTCGTTGAAATCTCTACTTTAAATGACTACAAACTTGTATATATTAATTATATATTTTAATATTATATTAAATACAAAAAGGCATAGCAAAGCTAAAATTTGCTTTAAAATATTACAAGTATTTGATAAAAAAAAAGCGTCATCCCTCGACAGTAATAGTGTTGATCTTAATTCAAACTTACTGTATGTGAATAAGTGACTCATCACATCACATAGATGGCGCTAAAACCAATTAAGGTACGTCTAGCTATGGCTGGCACAAAAAGAGTTGAGAAATTTCGAGTCCAGCAGCATACGAATCCATAGCTGAATTGGCAAAGCACTTGGGGCGTATACCCAGGGTGTGCAGGTTCGAGTCCTACTGGATTCTAAATTTTTCAACTTTACTATTATATATTTTTTTATTTAGTTTTGCATTTTCTGTGAAGATAGTAACATATTTTTTCGCCATCGTAAAGTAGAGATTTCAACAAACAGGAAACATACCAACTTTTTGAAAAAAAGCTGATATTTTGACGGGTGAATTTTCGATCGAAAATTAGGGTGCTTTTTCGATATTTATTCAAAATAAGGTGAAAAAAATAAATATTTCTAATCAAATAAATTACAGCGTATTTGGGACATAAAAAGGTAAGTTTTCACCAAATTTGGTGAAAAAAAAATTGTTTGTGAAAGATAAAAATAAAAAACCAAAAACTTGGTTTATTGAATTTTTCACAAAAATTTTGAGGTTATATGAAAAAAGTGTAAATACAAAAGTTTTAGATCTTTTATTATCAACAACTTTGCCATTCGACTTTTTTCCATAGGACTTTTAGTTTTGCCGTAAATCGAAAAAAAAAACGTTTTTTACCCTTAAACCAACCCCCCCCCCCCATCCCCTTCTTGACCTTAGAGTAAATTATTTTTCCTTTCATTTTTATAATATTCTCCTTTTTTTTTCTAATGGGTTTCATCCTACTATATTTTTTTTTGGTTTTACAAATTATCGACCCTGGTCTATAAAGGGGTACGCAAGTTAGAGGTCTTTCTTAAAGGGGTACGTAGAAAAAACTAATTGGGAACCACTGGCCTATTGGGTACTTTTCTCACAGTTGAAATGACAAATTTGTATTAATAATATTTATTTAAGTCTGAGAGACTAAGAAATTAAAGAACAGTGTCACTAGTTCTGGATAACTCTCTGATAGCCTATTGGGAACTTTTCTCACAGATGAAAATGTCATATTTGTATTTAAAAAATATTGAAATAACTAGAACTTAACTATTCGAAACCTAAAAACATCATAAACTGACCTTAATAACAGTTGAGATTCTCCCTAAATGTTGATATAAATACTTGAAAATTAAACCAATAACAAGAACTGTTGCGAGAGAGAAAATCGTCTATCATTTAATCTTAAAAATTATGTAACTTATTGTAACAAAATTATCCCGTCCAAAAATCTCCCTTTGCACGTACTGCAATATCTCTAATTCCAATTCGGGCCTTCCAATAAACTGCTACTGTCCACTTCCAGGAAGAAGACATGAAGCAGACATTAGAAGAAAGCGCCCGCATCAAACGCCAGAACGAAAAGTACATAGACCTTGTCATCACCAACAACAACATCGACACCACGTACTCCAAGATCATGGACGCCCTGCACTCTCTCTCCACCGACCACCAATGGGTCCCTGTTAGCTGGATTTACTAGCATTCTACGTCAAATCTCAAGCGTCAATAATATGTTTACATGAGTATCGCTAGCTATTTTTATGTATACGTAATCTCCGAATGCGTCGGACACTATTATTAATGTCGGATGTGAATATAGCCAACTTCACAGGCCTTTAAAGAATCCAACTTTGTTACATTATATTCAAAGAATATACGTAAATGTTGACGTGGATTACATAAATAATCCACAAACAACTTTTCAAGGTGCTGGACAAATAAAATAAAAATAAATTGGCAAAAATATACATCCGACTTTGTTAATAGAGGCTGACGTTAAATATGATGCCATCATTGTCAGTCCTGGTGCATAAAAAGATCAGGAAAAGCAAAGTGAAACTGCAGAAAAATAGACAAGATTTTAATTAGTTAATAATAGATAGATTCCGTACTGCATTACTAATGTGTAAAATTAAGCTAATAAAGCTCCCATGTTTCGCGTAACTGATTCTACAACATTACTATATTGATAGTTGGAAGCTCATGTAAACCAGCCATAACGCGGAATCGCCGCCTTTAATATATACATGCGTCTGCCCGCATTGAATTAGAAAGCCTAACAATGCTTCGACATATCTAAGCTTTTTGAACTTAAAACCCATCGCAAAATAAAATACGCTAATTTTATTGCCATATTGAAATTAGAGATTTTTCATCACTTATTTATACGCGTGAACTAAGAAAAAAGGTCAGGATGTTGTTAAATATGGTTTGATAAGACAGAAAAATGGCATTGTACCTAAAATGAGAAGACTAAATCATCACATGGTTGTATTAAAAACTTTTTAAACGACGTAACATCTACTTATAAGTTCTATTTATGTGAAATCGAAGTGTCCCACTATTTCATGGTAATTAATGCAAAGTGGGACAAGCGTTTTATACAAATTATATTCCATTATTTCCATTGCGGCAAAAAACCGCTAGTACCCGGTAGTAAAACCTTATTCTTAATATTATTATTTTTATAAACTATGTGTTTAGTATATTCATATCGCATAAAACTCCATGAATAAAATTATTATATTATTATTCAGTCAATAAATCAATAACGCAATAGAGAACTATAATAATAATGGCAGCTGTCTCTCAATATGTTCAAGAGAGGTTTTATCTAAAGAGGAAATATGTAAATATAGTTTCCATGTGCACGCCGCCGCCCGCATTGGAAATAGTGGGATTCACCCAAATCGAATGAGTGTGTAAATGTGCCACGTATGAACTTCGCAAGAAAACGAGGTAGCTATAATTAAGGCATTCCAATTTACTCTTAATATTTGTCACATCACTTTGTTACCACTGGACTTACCCCAAGGCTAAATTATCTCACTTTTTATTAAATTAATTTTTGTCTCTGATCTAAGTACATACTGTTTCTATTATAATAAATTTGAATAGACGACTACCGATCAGCTGATTACAGGTCGCATGTACAATTATTGTACATCCAGTTAAATCAAAGGTTAATGAACTTAGACAGCAGATTTATTTGTCACATGACAATAGACTTTATAGCATCCCAACAAAGTTGAATTCTGTAGGATACTATTAAACCTGTTTCAATTAAATTCCCACCTGAGGTAAAACAGCGTGTTTAGGTTAAGAAATGTCTTATAGATAAGGCAGCTGTAGGCCTAAGTTATAAGAATTGAGAATATTTTGTACGATTCAAACTTTTGTAGTAAACACTTCGCTTTTAACAAATAAGATAGATGCATTTTCTTGTACCACTGCCAGTAAAAAAGCATATTTTTTTATAAATCTCGAATGTCGGAAAGTATTAAAAACATCACACGAAATTTATCACATATTTTTTAGTTATAACTAATTATTTTTATTTACGTTTTTGTATTCTTAAAGTATTATTATTATTTTTCTTATAACCGTTTCTGTTGTTTTACAGGCAGAATATAATGTATTGTCAAGTAGCCTATTGTAATATTACCGATAAATGTTATTTTATGTACAATTCTCTTGAAATCAACTTGAGCCCCAGTCCACATGCTATTAAAATGATTTGGTCGTCTATGGCTCAAATTGGTTTGAGACTACTCAATAGATACAGTCAGCAACAAAAATCTCGATGCAAATATACAACTTTTCTTTATGAATGTGAGATGAATTTATTATTATTTGAAATAGCCGAAGTGTTGACTGTATATAAGTAGCAGATCATGATTCGGCAACTTGATATTTCGTTTAAATGTCCCTTTCGTTGCTGGCTGTACACCAACAACAGACTATTGTAAATCACAATAGCACTATAAATATATTTTTGTCAATTTAGTAAATATTTTGTATATTTGTGTGAAGGCAAGACAGAAGTTGGTTCAGAAGTAAGATAGCATTATGGTGCCGATTTTGGCGCCTTTATACTTGCTTACATTGTATGTATCACTTATATAAGCTACATGTAATTGTGGATTTAGCTTGTATTGCATTAAGAATCTCACATTCCGTCCATATTGTTTTGTTAATTAGCTGTAAAATTTTATTGTCAAGAATTATTCAATATACATTATGTAATAACATGCTTCATTTTATTTCATGCTTTAATATTTCAATAAAACTCTTCCATAGATAAATTGAATATTTTTTATTAGTTCACTTTTCTACAAGTAATCTTGACCGCTGACATATATTATTTAATTGCAACCTTCCTTGAGCAGAGTATAGGACACAAGAATGCTTCCAGATTTGATGATATTCAAAACTAAGCTTTGCTAGTAAGCGCAGCTTCCACTACAATCGATAAAATACTTTGGTAACCCGTCTATTGTTCCCGGCGATCCAAAATTAAGGACACGGTTTTAAAGACCACATACCCCCTCTTTGGTTAAAGTGGGTATCATTTTCACATATAGGGCCAGTTTCTGAGGTTCTGAATAGATCTTATCCGACCCATAAAATATAACACGAGTCTACTTGAAGTCGATACTAAAAGATTGCTCTATGTTTGTTCTCATTTTCATATGCTCTATGGACCAAGGAAGAATCGCGCTCACAACTTTGCTATAAGCCCTATGAATTTGTTTGACGCGACACGTTTTTATGGTGTCGTACTGATGTCTTAAATATATTAGGATCAATATGATTTAAACCAGTTTCACTCCCCACTGTTATCAGGCTATTCGTATGATCCAATTCAGTTTTCTCCAATAGATGTGGTGCCAGAAGTAAGAACAGTTGCTGTAATCAAATAAAAATAATTAATTACAAGTCGCCGCCAACCTCGTAGATTTTAAATTCGTAGAAAAAAATTGTTTTGAATAGTGTGTAGATGGTCCCGGAATGAGTAAATAGAATTAGCGGTCTGTTGTCAATACGGGGTCAATATAATTGACCCCGTATTGACAACAGAGATCGGATTGGCCATACATTGTGGGACTTTTCGCGGGCCTGCCTCAGTGATGACAATAATCGTGCGAGTACCTACTCGGCTAATAAGATCGTATACTTGTACGATATAAATAGTAATATATAACAACCCCTCCTCCCGCCAGCACTGAGACCCGGACGGACCCTCCAAGCCCAATCCGACCCGGATTAGGTAGCACCTTTAGAGTACTGTGAGTGTACTCTAAAAATTATTATAAATAAGGCTCTTACCTCAGCCCAAGGAATCAGCGGCAGATTAGCAAATGCTGCCTGCCACCCAGGTAGTCCTAGGTGGATAAGTGCCATTCGAAAGTACTGAGTAAAAGAGTCCGCGAGCCAGCCCCAAGCGCCTTCACGCGTTGCCAACCACACAGACCAAGACCCTCCCGTGTATATTAAGCTAATCTGAAAAGCACAATTTAGCTCACCTATTTGGTACACAAATTTATTGTTCCTCGTTCGATATGCTATTAGCAAAAGTCAACCATTCCTTCTAGGTACTAGTGTTGAAGCTTTTGTAATCGAGATCACAGGATAAGCCTAGCTGCCTGCACCACAAAATTAAATAACAAATATATAATATATCATCTCCTCTACATTTACGACATCGTTCTAAAAACATAATTAAGGGTATATTGTGTACCTTTCCAATTGTCCGGCATGTATCCAATTCGAATACTTTGCTCTTTGTATTCAACACCGGTCGCTGTCCGCTAGTTTGTCTCGTAAGCGAGAAATCTAAGAGATCTTTTAGCGCCGGTGAGAGATATAATTCGTTCAGAGTGTTAACTCGAATTGAACCAACCGGTAAAATTTCGTCGGCTGTAAATGTAAAAAATACATCTGTAGGTACAGCATAAGTAGCATAACATTATACTAAATATCAACTTCATGTTGTGTAAATCCAAAGCAATAAATCGCGAAGTTTGCTGTCTGTCTGTTACACTTTCACGGCTGAACCGATAAAGTTATTTTAATGAAAACTGGTATAGACTGATAAATAGTTAAAGGACGTAGACATGCAGTATTGGCTTGGTATGAGGCCAGAAGGTAGGTTTTAAATAATGCAATTCACAGTTGCCTAGTCCCGGAATCGGCCCGAGATCCCACGAACCGCATCTGCATAAAGCTAACCAAGTTACTTGACCATGGACGTGGTTTACTATTAAGTTCTCCTCTTACAATTCACTTTGTTAGACTAAGACTTTCTGGGCGCTGACTACCCGTAACGACTGCCATAGATCTTCAAATGACAACCGAGACCAACAGTTAACGTGATTTCCGAGGCACGGAGAAAATCTCGTTATGTTAAGAATTTAAGATGGTCACCAGTGTAACGACCGACCGCAGTTAGTTAGCATTGCTTAACGTGCAAGATCGATCCGCGCGGCTTCTATTTAGCCACGAGCTCCTCCCGACTCATGCATTATAAAAAAAACATAGAATTAATGTATGTATCTATATAATAAAGTTAACTTATTCAAAAAGTTTGTTAACCTGAATATTTATAACTCCAAGTTAGTTGAAAACCATCGGTAGAAACGTAAAAGTTTCGCAAGTCGTCAGGCAGCACGGCAGAATGTCTTTGCTCCCATGTAGAAATAGCCATCCGGTCACATGGAGGTCTGCGTTCCACATTTACATTGCATATTCGAGGGTCGGACTCTAGAATAATACATCTATATATTAAATGAATATTTTATATATTGTGGCCATAGTTACGTGAGGTCATATTCAGTGGATAAACTTGTTTTTTTTATTTATTAATCTTAAACTCATCGCAATAAAAACTGAATCAAAGTATAAACTACCAAAACTACCGTCACCTAAGGTAGACTACAGCTGGTCCCTCTCGTGTTGAAACACCGGCTTCCGGTATAAACACATTTTCGCCGCAACTGTTGACGTACCGGAATCCGGTATGGGTAAGTGTGTTCTCTTATTCGCTCAAAAGAACGTCATTGTATATACCCTATCCTTTCTAACACGTTACAAATGCATAAAGAAGAAACAGGCTGACTAGTGAAGCCAAAATCTCGCGCAGCTTTAGTGAATAAAATGTAAACAAGAGTCAGTCAAAACTCCGCCATCGCCGTGACTGTCCTACTTATTTTTTGTGTTGGTGAAAACTTGTTGTTATCTTGACGTGATTCGCTGAATATTAGAAAAAACGATGGAAGGGTAAGTAATTATTGATTATATATACTAATTATAATATAATAGTTCTATAAATTTTCACTAAAAATCGCTCTGTAACTATCAGTATGTTCAATGTCGAACACGTGACGACGATTTTATTGTCGTCATATTTCAACCAAAAATGGATGAAAAGGCAAGTTGATGTTAGATCTAAGACGTAAAAATAATTAGATTTGATATATTTCATAGGTAGCATTATATTTCTTTCAGAAACATGAAAATACATACCGGAAGCCGGTTACGTCAACAGCATACGTTTGACATTTATGGGCAGCCATGTTTTTTGTGTTTCTGGGATGCTGGCTAAGTATGGATAAGCATCAGGAATATTTTTGTATGCATTAAAATTTTAATTTTAATTTTTCATTGTTGCACTTTTTTTCGGTATCGGTTTTTCTTTTGGTTTTTGTATTTAGCAAATTTTTTATTTTATTTTATTTGTTTCTAAAGTTTTATTTTATGGAACAAGAAAAAATATTTACAATAACACTGCTCTTTTTATTGTTACAGAAATAATGACTCTACTGGAAAGGGCGGAGAGGTTCCGGCTTCGAGGCGGTGCTTGTAAGTTCAAAAATGAGCAAAATTATATTTTTAGTTATTGCGATACCAGTACTGATTTTCTTATTTTCTAAGGATTTCACCAGTCGGGGCTTCATCTTCATCATCAGCCGTCAGGGCTCGTCCTTTGATGGACGAGGACATTGCCCAAATTTTGAATTATGGTAAGTGAATATTTTTCTTTCAGGCCTATCTTTTAGTAATATATGTACAAATAAGCGGAAACTGTCAATTGGCTTACGTTGTTATTTATATAAGTAATATAATTTAATTGATTGTTTTAAAAGCTGTTTGTTTCCCAAAATAAATAAATAAATAAATAAATATATACAAAGGGTTCAAATTATGGGCATCATCTGTTTACATAGGTAAAACATAGTACAGTATATTATTATTATTATTTACACAGGCAGTGAAGAGGATACTGACAACGATGATGAAGATGAAGATTTACATCAGCCAGTGCAGATGCCTAGTAGGGCTGAAAGACTTTTTATGTCTGAGGAAGAGACTGAAGTGCCACCGATAAACGCTGCTATAGGCTTTGAGTGGCCACCTCAACTTCCCTCCGGCCTGCAGCCTCAACCTAGCGCCCAGCCCGAGCCCGAACCCAACGCCGAGCCTGAACCCAGCGCCGACCCCCAAGCCAGCTTCGAGCCACACAATAAGTTTGATTTTAAGTGGAGAGGGTTTTCAGAATCTCAAATTCCTCCTGAATTGAGAAAGGAACCATTCTCCGAAATTAATTGTGGTCCCACAGTTCCATTGGCGAGCCCATATGAGGCATTTACTGCTATATGGGATCGCCAAATAATGGAGCACATTTCAGTGGAGACAAATAGATATGCTCAGCAAGACGTAACGGCCATGATCCATCAGGGGCTACTTTTGCCAAACAGTCGTATGACGCGATGGCGGGATACGAATCCAGATGAGCTGTACGTGTATTTCGCAATACTCCTAGCGACTGGGATTATTGTGAAATCACGTGCAGACTCATACTGGAATACAGCCCAGGATTTATTATCTTCTCCTGGGTTTTCGGCAACGATGAGCTTTGACCGTTACTTCCTGCTTTCTAAATGTCTCCACTTCTGTAATAATGATGACTGCAACCCACACACAATGACGCGATCGGAGGCTAAGCTTTTTAAGGTGCGTCCTATTACAGACCATCTTAACCAGCGGTTCCAACAGTTATATATTTTATCACAAAATATTGCATTAGACGAAAGTCTGACACAGTGGAAGGGTTGGTTAGATATTAATCAATTCATCCGAAATAAAGCAGCCACAGTTGGAATCAAAACCTACGAGGTTTGTGAGTCCCAGTCAGGCTACTTGTGGAGGTTTGAAGTGCACGTAGGGCATGACGAATCTCCACGAGATAGTCCTTTGTCTGGGGTTGTGCCGGCACTTGTGCTTAAACTTCTCAATGGTCTTGAGCACAAGGGCCACACGGTTTGGATGGACAACTTTTATAACTCTCCTGCGCTTGCGCGAGAGTTAAAGATACGAGGATTTGACTGTGTTGGCACTCTTCGCTTGAACCGTCAGTTTGTTCCCACTGAACTGACTAATCTGACCAAGGGAGCTTTGGCTGTAGGTCAAGTTCGTGGCTGCACTTCAGGCGATGTGGATCTGGTGGTATGGCGAGATAAGAACCTAGTTTCTCTTATCTCGACGTACCATGGATTAGCAACGGTGAAGTGTGGCGACGTACTAAAGCCCTCAATAGTATCCGATTACAATGTGTGCATGGGGGGTGTTGATCGCAAAGATAAAATGATTGCCATGTACCCAGTAGAAAGGCGGCGGAATCGGGTGTGGTACAAAAAGTTTTTTAGACGACTGTTAAATGTTAGTGTCCTAAATGCATTCATACTCCTCCGCACACAGCGACCTCTTACCCACCGAAGGTTTCGTGAAACTTTGGTAAGGGAATTGGTCGCAAAACACACGCCACTTTCACCCTCAGCAGGTACAGCTCGACCAGTGGGACATTTTCCTGCTCAGTATGACTTTCTGGCCGGAAAACAACACGAACGTCAGCGCAGATTTTGCTATGTATGCAAAAAACGTACGACTGCATATTGCAGGCAGTGCAACGTTCCACTGTGCGTGTTCACCTGCTTTGAGCCACATCACACTTAACAGTAACACATCACACAAACACTATACCTATACGCACAGCTACTCAGGAACACACAGGAGTCTGAAACCCTTTATGTCACCACTTCAGTGGGAATAAGGAAGGTAAGTATATTTGTCCAAATCGTGGCACAGTAAGACAATTAGGCTGTATATTTATTAATGTATTCGTAAGTAATATTTTTACGTATTTATTTCTTTATTTACGTAGGTTTCATGTTTATTAAAAATATCTATTTATCTATATTTATTATTATTGGCAATATTTTGGGTAAAATATATAATTGTAGTTCCCTCGGTTGCGTCATTCGTTTGGATTACAGTCGTCATTATTTGAGAGTGCTGCCAACCCTTTTAATCTACAAGCAATATCAGTGCTGCTAACCCTTGTATTCTACAATCAATATCCCACGAAATCAGGACTATATTTGATCTTATCATTAGCTATGATTGCAATTTTCATTTTTTGTATTAGCAATAATTTATAAAAGCACTTATACTAAATGTGTAAATATCAATTACTCAAATGCAGTGGTAAATTTATCAAAAAACGTTAAATTTAGCGTTGAAATCATTCTGTTGGCAGCTCTCTAGTTAGTTAGTTATTATTTTGGTATATGGGCGTTTTTAAAAAAAAACTGACCGTTACGTTACCGGTATGTGACCGGAATGCAATTTTTTTACCTATGCAATGTGTAACATATTAAAGTGCAAAGCTCATGTACCCCAATTAGATAAAAATGTTTTGAATGTACGTTATTAAAAAACAAACACTATACTCATGAGAATCATATCTTGAAAATATGTTATACAAAAAGTCGTATCCATACTTTTTTAGCCTCTCAGGTACCAAAATGAACCATTTTTAACTACTTTTATCAACTTATATCTTGCAATATTTCTTAGAACTGTATTGTTCTGTTGATTTGTTTTGATGCTTAAATCTATCTGAATCTTAGAAAATGTCAAAAAAATCCGTTACTTGCATTATTTTTCCATAAACTATGTTTTTAAATGTATGTAATTTTTGACCCATATTTTGAGTTATTTTTGTTTAACTCCTACTCAAGATATATATAATATAGTGCTGCGATACTTTTGTAATACATTGTTTATAAGCTTAAGTTTCTAATAAGCAAAACATCTTAGTCCATATCGGCATAAGTCATTTAAAATTAGGTTGAAATATTATACCCACTTTGAGGACTCATTATGTGGCAGTTCTTTGTGACTATAAAGAACATGTCATTGTGTTGTGTAAAAAATATGTATGGAGACACTTGAAGTTTGAGTTGTATTTTATACCTAATGTTATAAGTTTTAAATAAAATATTTTATTAACTTCCAAATATTGTTGTAATTAAAATTATAACCGAAACTTACCTAAATATCACAGTACCCTATGTCGAAAGTTCCACGTTAGCTATAATTGAGTATTCATCACAGATATAGATCTACATAGATAACGCAAATGCATGTACTTCGCGTGTCCGAACCCCGACCAAGCGTCAAGGTTGGTCGTCGCTAACTTCAGTCCACGCGCGTCTTTTGTTAGAGAAAATCATAGCGGACGGCCGTTTGAATCGTACTGGGCGGATGGTCATCGGCGGCATCGGTGTCTTTGAATCGGTTTGGATTTCCCGTCACTAAATTTCGGCTGTGACGTCACAATAGGTATTAAAAAGTCGGCACGCTTGGTTTCAATACAAATCGTGATACTTGCGTTATCTATGTAGATCTATATCTGTGGTATTCATATAGAAATGGTTGAAAGTGAATAAAGATTATTCAATTTACAATAAGATTTTTAACTTGAATTGACTTGATTCCTACTAGATACGGAGAAAATCCAGTTACAATAAAAGTCTATCTCAAAAATGGGCTATCTGTTGACCATACTGGCTCCCGGTATAACAGATAGTGCAAAATGGGCTAATGTCATTCAACTAGTGGTGGGCGTTGAATGAACGGACTGGTTCAATGGACCGGTTGACGGTTCATGAACGGTTCGACCGTTTACGTTTGTCAGATAAACCAGTTCATTTTGTAGACGACACGATCACGGTTTATATTCTCGTACTTCATTCATAGTTCAATAGACAACTACACAATAGACGACAATATTTTAACGCGTTATCGTTGATATTTGTTTGAATGCGAAATGCTAGCGAGTGAGATGGTTATAGTAAGTTATAGACAAGTTCATATAGGTACGCTTTATTCAGCCAGTCCTAAGCCTGGAAAAAGTATGAAGGGAATGTAACGTAGATGGACATCACTATTACTTAAGACTAGACTGTGCTGCAATGTAACATCACTATTCTTAATAAAGACGTCGAATGCAAACGCACGCTTATTGTTCAATCTTCAATCTATCTTGTTTTATCCAAACAATCCCAACGTTACCAAACGTTACATGGTGTCAGAAGTGGTCCAAAAGTATCCAGGAAGAGGAAATAATAAGAAAGTTGCACAATGGCTACGAACGACGCAGTTTCGGGAATCAAGCCGCCATCTAACCTACAAATTGACGCGGACAAATCATCGAGCTGGAAAAAGTGGCTACAGCAATTTGAATGGTATGCTACTGCTATACAATTAGAGAAAAAGCCAGCCGAGGTCCAAGCAGCTACATTTATGGCTATTATAGGCTCAGATGCGATAGAGATATACAATAGTTTCAATCTTGACAATACTGAAAAAAACAATCTTCGTGTCATTAAAAACAAATTTGAAGAGTATTTTGCGCCCAAGACAAACATATCTTTCGAAAGATACATATTTTTCAAAATAGAACAACACGAAGATGAAGATCTCAATGAGTTTTTGACTCGAATCAAAACTCAAGCAAGTAAGTGTGATTTCACCAACCTACTTGACGAGATGATTAAAGACAAAATAGTGTTCGGCATAAAATCCAACGCAATTCGCGAAAAATTACTAACTGAAGATAGATTGGATCTGACAAGAGCTATAGCAATATGTAGGACCAGTGAAGAGGCAACAAAACAATTAGATTTATTTGAAAATAAAAACAAAAGTATCTCCATAGTGAAAAATACCAAAAAAGTGAACAATAACTTTGACTGTAAAAGGTGTGGTACAAATCATAAAAGAAAAGATTGCCCTGCATTTAATAAACCTTGTGCGAAGTGTAACAAGAATGGACATTTTGCAAAGATGTGCAAGACAAAGAAGACACAAGATAGTAAAGTCAAAAATAAAAATACTACAAAAATAAATACAGTTGAAGAAAATTCTAATTCAGAAGACGATGCTTATGTACTTAATATAAGTTCAAGGGAAGACAACAACTGGACTGAAAAAATACAAGTAGGAAAAATAAAGTTCACAGCAAAATTGGACACAGGAGCAGAGTGCAATGTGTTAACTAAACACATATTAAATAAAGTTAAAGCTAAACTATGCACAAGCAAAACAAGAAATCTTATCAGCTACTGCAACAACAAAATGGCAGTGCTAGGTGAAGCAACATTAGTGTGTAAAATTAAAAACGAAGAGACAAAAATATTATTTAAAATTGTAGAAGAAAATGTAACACCAATACTAGGACTGAAAACCTGTGAAAAATTAGGACTTATTGCAAGAGTAAAAACTTTAAGAGAAAGTCAATGTACAAATGATATATTTGAAGGCTTAGGATGCTATAAAAATTATGAATATGACATAGACCTTATCGAGAACCCAAAACTTGAGATTAAACCATCAAGAAGAATTCCACATGCTATCAGAGAAGAAGTTAAGCAAGAATTGGACAGAATGGTGAAATTAGATGTCATAAAACAAGAAACAGAGCCTACCCCTGCAGTGAGCCCTATGGTGATTGTCAGACAAAAAGGTAAAATAAGAATTTGTATTGATCCTTCAGATGTAAACAAGAATATTCTGAGACGTCATTTTCCACTTACCACTATAGAAGAAATTTCAGCTGATATCAAAGGTTCTAAGTTCTTCGCATTGCTTGATTGTACAAAAAGTTTCTGGCAAATTAAGCTTTCAGAAAGAACACAGAAAATATTAACATTTGCTACTCCTTGGGGAAGATACTCCTTCAAAAGACTTCCTTTTGGTGTGTCATCAGCGCCTGAAATATTTCAAGAAATATTGACAAACCTGCTCAGTCAATTCAAGGATGTAAGAGTGTCAATCGACGACATCTTCATACATGCTAAAACTAAAGAAGAACTAAAGAATACAGTAACAGAAGTTATCAAGGTACTAGGCAAGTCAGGTTTCAAGCTCAATAAAGACAAGTGTATCCTGGAATCCAAAAGAATGAAGTTCCTGGGACATATTGTTTCAGCAAATGGTCTAGAAGCTGACCCTGAAAAAGTAGAAGCCATACAAAAAATGAAAACTCCCACAAATAAAACTGAGTTACAAAGACTACTAGGAATGGTCACATATCTCAACAAGTTCATTCCTAATATGTCAGAGCTAACAAACCCACTAAGAGAGCTGTTACATAAAGACATAAGTTTCATATGGGAAAGACATCATCAAGATGCGCTCAACAATATAAAACAAGTACTACTAAGTCCTCCAGTACTTAGGTTATATGATGTTAACAAACCTGTAACCCTAACGGTAGATGCAAGTTCAAAAAATCTTGGAGCTGCACTTCTTCAAGAAGGACAACCAATAGCATATGGAGCAAGAGCATTATCTAAATCTGAACAGAACTACCCACAGATGGAGAAAGAAGCACTAGCTATATTGTTTGGATGTAAGAAGTTTCATGAATATGTTTACGGTAAAGAATTGACCGTTGAATCAGACCATAAACCACTAGAGACAATCTTTAAGAAAAACATTCAATCTGCTCCAGCAAGATTGCAACGCATAATGTACAATCTGTCACAATACTCACCGAAAGTAACATTCAAAAAGGGCACAGAAATACCCTTAGCAGACTTCCTCAGTAGAGATTGTGATGCATCTAACCTGAAATATGAACAAGAAGATAACCTGAAAATTTGTATTATACTTCCTATGTCATTAAATGCTAAAGAAGATTTAATTAATGCTACAAAGGAAGATCCTCATTTACAGCTACTCCTGAAGACAATAATGCAAGGATTTCCTGAAAATGTCAAAGATATTCCTACTGAGATACAACATTATTTTAATTTCAAAGAAGAGTTAAGCTATTACAAAGGAATTATCTTCAAAGGTGACAAAATTGTTGTACCAAAAACACAAGTACCTAGAATGTTAAAGAGTATTCATCAAGGACATCTAGGAATACAAAGCTGTTTAAGAAGAGCCAGACAATTTCTTTATTGGAAAGGACAATATGATGATATTATACAACTAGTCCAAAAATGCTCTGTGTGTGAACAAACACAAAGAAAGAATATTAAAGATACAGTACTAGTTAACAAGATTCCTACACTTCCATGGCAAATAGTCGCCTCAGATCTATTTGAACTAAAAGGAAAAACTTACCTGGTTATTTGTGACAGTTACTCTGGATATATAGATTTTCAACAGTTAAAAGGTCAGTCATCATATGAAGTAATTCAGCAACTCAAAAGATGGTTTTCTGTACATGGAGTACCAGAAGAGCTACAAACTGACAATGGAACACAATATTTGTCTAGAGAATTCAAGATCTTTCAAAAAGAATGGAGATTTAACCATGTCACATCCAGTCCACATCACCATCAAGGCAATGGCCTTGCTGAAAAAGCAGTACAAATAGCAAAGAGCATTCTGAAGAAATGTAGTATTGATAACTCAGATGTTCTACTTGCTTTATTAAATTGGAGAAACACACCAAGAAATGATCAATTAGGTTCACCTAACCAGCGACTCTTTAGTAGAATCACAAGATCTCTAATTCCTTCGAGTGATAATAAGCTAAAACCAAGAATACTGCAAGGAGTCACAGCTGAACTGAAACGACTGAGAGAGAAACAAACTAGCTACAGTAACAAGCATACTAAAAAACCTGTTAGCTATGAAATCAATGACAAAGTGAGACACCAAGTTGCTCATCGACATTGGGAAGGGGCAAGAGTTATAGGAAAGCCTAAAGGTCTACCAAGATCAGTTATCATTCAGACAGATCAAGGCCAAATATTCAGAAGAAACTTCAGTCATCTGCATAAGACAAATGCAGACATAACCAGCAACAGAGAAGTGGTACCTGAAACAAAATATACAGATGAACCAGCTGTACAACAGGTTCCAGCACAAACTCACCCACCAGCCATTCCACAGTCTCTCCCAGCATCTACACATACATCATCAAGCACTAATAGTCATGTGCAGCCATCAAACTTATCTCAACCAGTGACAGCTGCAAGATCATCAAGGTTTGGTAGAATAATAAAACCAATTAATAGATTAGATCTTTAATATTACTCATATTGATATTATCCTGATTAAATACTTACCATGACTGTGTGTGTGTACCTAATATATATAAACAATCATAAATATAAAATTCTGTGTAAAAAACTGTTATAATTTGATATGAAAAATGTATGTTTAGATAAATAATGTTGAAAATGTGTGTTTAGATAAACTACTATATAAATATTTTAAAAATGTGTGTCTTTTAAAATTAATTGTCTACATAACAATTATTACTAAATTGTAAATGGTAATTCAAAATTTCAAATGTGTCTAATGTTAAGTGTAACTTTAAATAACAAGAATTAAATTTGAATTGTAAGTCTAAAGTATGTACCTTTATGAATAATGTTGAGTTTAAAATTGATAATTTTGTTAAACATTGAGTATTGATGTCTCAATCCAAAGAAAGGGAGATGTAACGTAGATGGACATCACTATTACTTAAGACTAGACTGTGCTGCAATGTAACATCACTATTCTTAATAAAGACGTCGAATGCAAACGCACGCTTATTGTTCAATCTTCAATCTATCTTGTTTTATCCAAACAATCCCAACGTTACCAAACGTTACAGGGAAGATCAACAAAACCTGGAATTATAAACCTAAACAATATTTTTTTTTTTCATTAATTTTATTATTTTAAAAACACTATAGAAATATATTTAACCGAGATCGATGCGGAGGAATACTATGACGCCTAACTTAATGTAAATATTTGCCTTTTTATTTTTACCTATGTATATATTTTCAATTTATTTAATGTAACATAAACAAATAAAATTTGATTATTATTTAAATTATTTTTCTCAAATTTCAATCAGCAGTGCAGTTAACAGTCGAACCGCATCGTTTATTCATTCAGTCGAATTCAACGTCGCCCGTAATGTAAACGCATAAGAACTATAAACGACCCTTAGCAGTTTGCAAGAACTGAGACCATGAACTATAGTCTATATTTTGAACCGGTCGATCGACTAGTCGATGAACCAAAATGAACGGTCTAGTTTCGTTTACGCAAAAACCGTCGACGACCCATCGCTACATTCAACAGAGGAAAGGGGAGGTCTGCGTTCCACATTTACATTGCATATTCGAGGGTCGGACTCTAGAATAATACATCTATATATTAAATGAATATTTTATATATTGTGGCCATAGTTACGTGAGGTCATATTCAGTGGATAAACTTGTTTTTTTTATTTATTAATCTTAAACTCATCGCAATAAAAACTGGAAAACTGACTACTGGTAGTCTACCTAGTCTTCTGGCAGTCTACGGTAGTTCTTCATCTCTACTCCTCACTGAAAAACAAAGGTATTGTCCACAGATTACATTACGTATTGTCTGTGCAAAACTGCAAAGAGTTGACAGACGACTGTCGACATGAACCATTGACTTTTGTTTTGACAGCTGATAAAATAGCATTTCCACATTTCTCGTGGTTAAACATTTATAACCTCTTTTTGATTAATTAGTTTTTATTCAAATTAATTTAATATAAAGAACTTGCACCGAGTATTATTAATTTAATTAATCCACAATGGCGAAAGTAGTGGCAGGCGTTTGTGAAATCAAGAAAGAATTTGTTATACAACGTCCGGCAAAAAGCTATAGTACGGATGACACTGTAGATAACGCTAATCCTTCTAAACGTAAGTTGGATGACAAAACTGGCGAAGATGATGATAATTTAGACAGTAAAAAGTCGAAAACCAATGGCAGTAACGAAAAATCTGGCTCTAAAAATAAACAAAGGGGTCAAAATAAAGCTCGACCTAAAACATTCAAAGATAACAAGGAAAGCAAGCCGTGCCCGTCTATAATTATTGCAGAATCTGCGGATAGCTCTACGCCATGCCAGTATAATAATTGTAAATATATTCACAACCCAATTGAATACTTAAAATCTAAGCCTAAAGATTTGAATGAGACATGTCATCTGTTTACTCTTAGAGGCAAATGTCCCAGAGGTATAGCTTGTCGCTTTGGTTCTAGTCATATTACAGCCGAAGGCTACAACATAGTGGACTTGGAAAAATGTGCTAAATGGAAAGATGACACTAAAAACACAATCCAATCCTCTCTTCAAATATTACTTCAGAAAAGAAAATATGATTTCAACTTTTCTGAAAGTCTAGCCAAACACATGGACCCCAGAAAAAAACCAGCTGAGAAAGTGTCTGACTTAAAGCCAGAGAACAGTGATGAACAAAAAGAGCAAACTGAACACAAAGAAGTAAATAAAGTTGTGAATAGTGGTACTGTCACTGATGAAGATTTGATCAAATTATTGCCAAAAGAAAGGAAAACTATTAATTGGAAGGATAAACTATATCTAAGCCCTTTAACGACTGTTGGCAATCTTCCTTTCAGAAGAATTTGTAAGGAATATGGTGTTGATATAACATGTGGAGAAATGGCTCTGTGCGAGTCATTGCTCAAAGGATTGAAACAGGAATGGGCTCTAGTCAAGAGACATGAATCGGAAGATTTATTTGGTGCACAAATTTGTGGCAACAATGTTTATATCATAGCAAAAGTGGCTCAATTATTACAAGAGAATACAGAACTAGACAAGTACGCAAGGCGTATGTGCCTCCTGAAGCAGACTTCGTACATAAAATCAGCATTTGTGGAGCCCGGGTAAGCATATATTAAGATACTTTTTTTTTACTTAGAAACAGATTCCTTAAGCAACTCATACAGTCAAGCAATTTCGACATTTCCAAGAAAGAGCTCTGTTATTAAGTGCTATACATTTTAATGGTTTGTAAATATGAACCATAAATATTATGTAACATACTAATCTCAAGCATTTAATAACGCAAGTTCATCTAATTTCTACCCGACTACGCCAAAAAGACATATTTTTCACTTTTTAAATTATATGATTTGCTAAAGGCATCTTTCTTTTTCTTCTTCTTGTCGTGTCAATGACTATAATTATATAATAGAAATTATTGAAAAGAGTACTTTTCAATAATTTATATTTATATAGCTTTAGTCAAATAGGATGCGACTAAGACACCTTTTTGGTTGGCCTGCATAAGGTCTTTTATGTAACAAGGTGTAGGTAGTAATGGGCAGGACAACAGATGCGCCATATTTTGGGTGGGCGAACCTTATTCGCAACTAGTGTTGGATGTGTTTAAAAATAGAGTAATGGACCATCAACAAACCAACCAACTCATGTCATATTATTATACCACATTATACAGATGCCCTTAAGATTAAGATATCAATGTCTACCTTTCAAATATGAACAGTGAATTTAATTTGATAAAGGTATCTTTCTTCTTCTTGTCGTGTCAAGGACTAAAGTAATTCTGTTCAATAATTTCTATTTATATAGTTTTAGTCTAATAGGATCCGACTAGGGCGCCTTTTTGGTTGGCCTGCATAAGGTCTTTTATGTAACAAGGTGTAGGAAGTAATGGGCAGGACAACAGATAGGCCATATTATGGGTGGACGAACCTCAGTCACAGTCAGGATTTACCAGAAGGCTGAGTAGGCTAGAGCCCAGGGCGGCAAATTCGGGGACCGATTTTTATTTTTTTTGCTGCATAGAAGTTGCTCATAGAAATCAAAAAGATTTCTGCATTATTCACGTTTAATTTTTGGATCGTAAAAAATATCTAGGAGTTGACAATTGTAGAGGCAAAGGCGGCAAAAACCCAAAAAAAAGCCGCCTCTGCTAGTGTTGGATGTGTTTGGAAAAAGATTAATGAACCTATTTATATTATCTGTCTTGCTAATTCCAGCATTTGTCACTCATGTCATATTATAATACCACATTATATGATATATAAGATGCCCTTAAGAGTAAAATATTAATGACTACCTTTCAAATATGAACAGTAAATTGCTTTCATTTCATGAGTCATATCAGTATGACGAACTCTGAACCTTGCTCATCATACGAAGAACTGTACCATTCAGCATTTTATATGTGAATGCATTGTTTATATGATTACGTTATCGCTGTGAATCAGCCGATTCTCACGAACAGCACCAAACTGCTTGCTACCGAATTCCCATTGCACTTTCGCTGTCGCAAGCATGTAGAATAACAAAACAATGTTTTCCCGCTATTTTTATGTAATCATTATGAATCATTGGTGTTTATTAGTCTCTCGTTACATTTGTCTAGAAGGCTAGATATTGAATTTGATACTTCTTTTTGATTATTTTTATAGCATTTAGCTATGCTTAGCAAATTGTATTTAGAAACAGTTGAAAAATGATGGGACCGGCAGGTTTTAAACCTGCAACCTTCTGCACACTGGGCAGTCGCTTTAACCAACCAGCTACGGTCGTTACTTGCCAAGGCCCTAAATTTCTCAACTGTATGTTACGTTATTTCGTGATGTCACGTTCATCCATTTGCTCCTATCTAGGATACACTTGAGAAATTTAGGGTCCTGCAAACGACTGCCCGGTGTGCAGAAGGTCGCAGGTTTAAATCCTGCCGGTCCCATCATTTTTAAACTGTTTTTTTTTAATGGTTGATAGTCACGCGTTTGACTTTGACCACGATCTCACCTGATGGTAAGTGATGATGCGGTCTACGGTGGAGCACGCTTACCTACCTATGAGTTACCTATTAACTCTTGCTTTGAAGAGATCCAAGTTGTACTCATGCGGATACACAGACTCGGGCAAGGCGTTCCATTCTTTATTGTTTCTTAGTATTCAAATTGATGATTAATATTGGGTTATAATATTCGCCCACGTTTCGTACGAATATGTATTATGTTATTGACTAGAGGACATTACATCCTAAGCGGTGTGTTTAGGAGATACAAGATCGATTTGTTCTTCGTTAAGAAGGTTATATGTATACTGGGTGTAAATGACATCGTAACGAAGTCGCTTACTATTGAGGTTCAGATGCGTGGAAACTGGTGCAAGTACCCAGGGTCTCAGAATCACTGGTAATCGGCTTCGTCACGATGTCATTTACTCCAGTGTCTAACATCGTATCAAGTTAAAAAGCGTTATCGTACACAGTATCTCATCTTAATTAATACTGGAAAGGTTTAATAAAGGTAGATAGATAGATAGATAAATAAAATTC
This sequence comes from Hypena proboscidalis, assembly GCA_905147285.1. Taxonomy (NCBI): domain Eukaryota; kingdom Metazoa; phylum Arthropoda; class Insecta; order Lepidoptera; family Erebidae; genus Hypena; species Hypena proboscidalis. The sequence continues at coordinate 16,576,143 of LR990130.1, read as the reverse complement.
TTTATTCATAAAAAAAACATACATTTTTAAACAGGCTCCACAAAACCGAATGATCGGTTTGTCTGTGGAAATACATTGCACTCGGATTAAACAACATTTCACTTACACTTTAATTAACATAATTAAGACTCTTTGTATTATTCGCTTTCAACATTAAAGTTATTCAATATTTTATTGTAGGTATAAGATAATCTTTACATAACTTAAGTTAGTTCTATGACTCATTTACGATATATGTATCAAACAAATGTTTTTTATAAGCTATGGCAAACTTTCTTTTGTTCTTTTCAGATCTTAATTCATAGGGCATTTCATTAAATAATAAAGGTAGCCTCCGTTTTAGTGTCCTCCCTCCAAAATAGTTATTTATACAAAAAGTATTAAATTTGCCAAGGGCTACACCTCTAGTACATATCCGGTGCTGAAGAGTAGGTATGTTCTCAATCTCAGCATGGTTGTTGATTGCTAGAAGGTATTTATGTTTTAGTCGTACAGGAAGTATTTTACAAATTTTGAATAATTCTCTGTAGTTCATTTTACATTTTGTTCGAGTTTTGTTATCAACAAGTAATTTTAGAAATCTAATTTGTAGGGATTCTATTTTATATGGGCCGACCTTTTTATTAAAAACATGCAGAGTAATCATTACTTAATCAACTTAATTAATTAAAAAGTTTAACATATATATACATACATAAAATCACGCCAAAGAGGTAGGCAAAGACGATTGAACGCCTACGCTCTTTACATACTTCTTGAGAAGCTTAAATACAGTTAAATATTAAAAAACAGACTAATCTAGAATCCAAATATAACTTCTAGTCTAGGCACCCATTAAAATTATCCTTTTAAGCAAAGCACTCCAATATACAGTTATTTAAAAAAAACTATTGTACGCCAGTTTACGTTTACTGTTACATAGATTTAGTTTGATGTAAAAACTTGCAATCGTCCAAGAATCCAGTCATCCGTGGAATCGCCGGTGAAATCGATTAGTACTGAACCACGCAACGATTCACCGCATCCATCTTACGAGTACGTTAGGTATTCTTGTTAATTCATTTTTGCAACTAAGATAAGAATACCGTCGCTTAGCTAGCAACACCGCATAAGTCATTTTTAACAACTTTACAATTACAATAGACGAAAAAAACTGTGGAAAATCGGTGGATTTTTTCTGTGCGCTGTCACTACTTTTTGAATTACGGCATCTAATTGGTTGAAACCTACATCATGTGACTAATGGTGGAGACACACACACAACACACTGTGTGGAGACTCGGACACTATAGACATCTTTCACGATTCCTTGGTTAAATTCAAACGAAAGCTTTACGCAAAATCTTTATGTTATAGTTTAGACTAAGCTATTGTCTTAAGATATTGTCCACCTCATAGTATGTGGTATTTACAACCTATGAACTTTCGCAAAAATATTCTGCTCCTGTACCTAAGCTCACCACAAACACGAGTAATATCTAGCGGTAGTCATATACTGAAAAAATGTTGATCAGTCATTATGTGCAGACTCAAAGCTCTTAATCTTGAATGTACTTCAAGATAAATATAAAGATCATTTATTTGTCTAAAACATGGTACAATAAGGTCATACAGTAAAATAATGTTCATCATGTTTTTATCATATGCAAAATTATTAATTCATATTCGAATATAATTATAAAGTCAACATAATAATTAGAAATAGCAATTTATATCATATCATAACACATTCTTCAAATAATCATTTATATCCGTAGCATTTTTTCTCTGTGAGTGATTTTTTAAAGACCTTAAATATATTTGTAAGCAATTTCTTAATCTCATTTGGGATTGCTCTTCTGCTGTGCAATGAGAAACAAACAAACCGTAAATTAAAAAAAATCTCTATAAAACTGTTGTATCTCTATTCAGATATCAAAAAAGAAAAAGAAGTTCGTCTACGAGTCTCGCTCGAGCGTGCAGCTGGAAGGCGCTGAGTTGGCGTTGTACGAAGAAGTGGCGAGAACGCCTCCGTTCCTCAGAAGAGTGCTCGCGATGGTAGGAACGCGGGGCGTTGGCAGACGGACCATAAAGAACCGCATGATACAGGAACATCCGGACCGATTTGGAGCTGTTGTGCCTCGTGAGTTACACACATTTCACCTGTTATGCTTAGACACTGTGTAATAGATGGTCTATCGCCATGCACCGTACCCAACTCCGCACTGCTATTGAGAATTTTCTGTCGGCAAATCCCAAATAACGCTTTTGACCCAGGCATCAAATTCGCATACGCTTAACACTAGTCCAACGAGTTACATTTATCATTTTTCTTCTTTTGTAAAATAACTGGCACTATTAAAAAGCAAATAAGGATACTTCTTGTAAAAAAACAAACTGCTATAATGTAAATCTAACTCTAAGCATTCTCCGTTGTATTTAGAGTATACATCTTTCGCATCCAATTATAGTAAGGTACTCCTAGACCGACCAGATGCTCGGATCGCCTCACAAGGTGTAATATTCGACTCTGTAATGTGACTGACTGTAATGTACAGTCAGTGTGGGAGCACCTTTAGCATAAAAATGTTCTCTAATTACAAAACAGGCTTCTTAACACATACAATCTTTCAAATTCAAATTCAAATCATTTATTTTCATAGGCCCCAGGAGGCGCTTGAACACGTCAAAATATTACAAACAAATGATATAAAAATAAATTATAAGTAAAACTAAATTATACTAATTACAATGATTTGAATAACCGGGCTTAGATTAATCTTAATCCAACTGTTTAGAATCAGATTAAAATCAAACTAAGTATCAGCTCCGATGGGTATTTCATTATGAGAAGAGCTAGTGAGAAACTCATAGACACCTCGCTCATAGTTCTTTATCTCATAGATACTTCGCGTCCGCCTCGGCCGATGGAAGAGAACGGCCAGTCGTACTGGTTTGTGTCCCGAGAAGAAATGGAACGCGACGCCCACGCCGGACGGTTCCTGGAGTACGGGGAGCATAACGGACATCTGTACGGCACGCATCTCGATTCTATACGCGCTATCATGAAGGAAGGTAAAGTAAACGCAGTCTATGCTTTCCGTCTTTAGCGCTGGAGTCCGTAATCTATGGTTCTATATCTGACTCAGACCTACGGCTTACAATTTTGACATTATCTTATATAATATTAAAGTTGATAAATTAAGAATCCAGCAGGATTCGAACCTGCACCCCCTGGGTAAACGCCCCGAGTGCTTTGCCAATTCAGCCATAGATTCGTATACTGCTAGACTCGAAATGTATCAACTCTTTTTGTGCCAGCGTCATAGGTATCTAATAAAAAAATAAATTAAAATAAAAAAATATCTATATATATAAATACCTTAGCTAGACGAACCTTAGTTATATAAAATACATAAAGGCATAGCAAAGCTATAATTTGCTTTAAAATATTTCAAGAATTTGTTATTATTGTGAGGCAATACCGCGGGTCTACCTTGTCTGCTGCTAGTCTAAGTAATCTTGAAAAATCCCGTCATAAATAACTTCTTACTAAATTGGTTAGATGGTGCATTTGTTAGGAAGATAGATAATTTTATTTAACAGTTCCTTGAGCAATTGGCCTGGGACTCTTTTAGTTATAGTCGGTTCGAGGTAAGCTGGATTTAGAATCAATCTAATTTCTAAACTTTTGAACATCGCAATGACATCAAAAAACGTGCAGCAGCTCTATATAGGGTGGCCAACTTATTTTCGTCCTATTTTTTTGACCACATATTTATTTTTTATTTGATAATAATTAAATAAAGAAAACTTGGCAAATTAGTTCTGAGCCAACTTTTCCTCGGAGAACATCTAATCTTCTGCTAAATAAGTGGGATTGAGATTTTTTATGCAAAATTTCCTTTAAAATTCAGTTAACCACCTTATACTACCTGAATCAACAATATCTCAGTTTTTCTAGTATGCCATCTTAAGAGATCGTGTTTCTGCTATCAGGCTTATGCATTTTGAACATAATAATTTATTTAGTTTTACTTAATACAACTTAAAGTATGCGAAATCGTAATCAAAAATGGATATAAAAAATTTACATTTGTTGTAAATTAAGAAAATTGCCATGATCTATTCACTATACATATTTGCAAGATCAACTCTGTTTATGGGAAAACATTTAGTATAAAAGTTATTCAAATTTTAATATGAAACAATAAAAACCGGCCCAGTGCGTGTCGGGCCACGCGCAATAGGGTTCCGTAGCTAGTCGTAACAACATTAAACGTACCGATTACCGACAAATAGCCAAAATAGCAACATTTTTCGCCAGCAAAAATAACTTTGTTTTTCATAGTGTTTTATGCAATTTGTATCAATAACAAAGTGATAATTTGCGGTTGCTGAAAAAGTGCAATATTTCAAAAACTGCCGACTGTATCTCATTCAAAACAATTTTGGTTGAAAGTTTTTATTAAGATCTATAATATATATTTTTTTTTAGATTTTTCACTCTTGTGGTTTAAAAGTTAGAGGGGGGGGACACTCATTTTAGCACTTTGAAAGCGTCTATCTTTGGAACGATTGACATTGAAAAAAAATGGTTCTAGAAACCTCAATGTAATTTTTAAAGACCTATCTATAGACCCCACACGTATAGGTAGAATGAAAAAAAAATAAAATTGGTTCAGTTAAATGTATGGGGAGCCCCCCTCTAATATTAATATTATTTTTTTTGTGTAATAATCGTAAAGCTGTTTACAGAATACATCTACCTACTTAGTTTCAATTGTGTAGTCCTAATAGTTTCGGAATAAAGTGGCTGTGACATACGGACGGACGGACAGACAGACAGACAGACATGACGAATTTATAAGGGTTCCGTTTTTTGCCATTCGGCTACGGAACCCTAAAAATGGCCTGTACTAACCAAATTACGGGAGCCAGTTTGATTCTAGATGTAACATCATACAATCTACATTTCCAGGCAAAATGTGCATCTTGGATTGTGCCCCGCAATCGTTGAAGTTGTTGCACAACAGCGGGGAATTCCTGCCGTACGTGGTCATGATCGGCGCGCCCGGCATCGAGCAACTCAAGAACCTTACCTACGCCTCCAATCGGAACCTATCGGTATGAATGTATATGTTATGGTACTTTTCATGTTCAGAATTCAGAATGCTAAATAGTGTTACCCTTTGGTTGAACCTTTTGAGATTAGTTTTTTAGAAACTGTTGTTGTTATAGCAATTTTTTTTAATTTGGAGTTTATACATCAGTTTATGGAGTGCTTTATTTAGTAGAGTATACCTAGCCTTACTATGTACATTGGGCCAACGAGTTAGGTATGCAGGGCCAAAAATTAAATAAATATTTCACAACTCACACACATCGCCATCTAGTCCCAAACTAAGCAGAGCTTGTATTATGGGTACTAGAATAACTGATACTAATACATATATACTTTTTCTTTTGTAAATACATACATATTATACTAATTATAGCTCATAGTAAAGACTTACTACAGCAGTTATGTATAAGTGTGGCTTAATAGTGGAAGTTGAAAGTTTAAGCTGTTGAAATATTTTATTGATCTTTTTACAAATAATTAAATAAATAAAAAATAACATTTCTTAAACTAAATTAGTGAAATACCTAACTATGTATGTACAAAAAAAAAGTATTAATAGTGGGTATATTATATTACACTTATGTAACTAAATATGTAATTCATACATATCTATTGCATTCAGTTTTCACTATGGCGTCGAAGTTATACCTGCATAGCTAACTCATTGGCTACTGTACATAGGCGTTCGAGGAATATATGAGACGGACTAATTACCTGATATTTTTGTATAGACTCCATCAAATTAGATTTATATCTAAGCTTGCAATTTAATTAAAGTTTATCATTCCTTTTGAGTTTTAGAGCATGTAACCTATGAAACTTGTTATATTTCGTTTCATTTTTGTTGGGCCCTGAAATTCGTATAGGCATTTCCAATACATAAAATGAGCTTGTGGCTAAGTAACGACTGCGCGTTCCACTAGTCAGGTTAAGCAAACCTTACCACAGTCCATCTAATGATGGACCATTAATAACATATCGAGTTGCCTCCGCGCCTGGAAATGCTGTGATACTCATTAAGACATAATCGTAATAGATGATTACAGTCTGACTGATCCGAATCACGCTCCGAGTACACGGTTGGCGTAGTGGTTAAAACGGTCGCCTCGGTCCCCACATTAGACAAATCTTTGTGTGATTCACAAAGATTTGTTCTGACTCTGGGTGTGCTTTGTTTGTATGAAATGAAATGAAAAAACTCCTAATCACTCCATACCGAATTGTAGAAGCAGTTGCTTTGCAAAAAATATTCAACCATAAGACTAGAAACCATCTCATTGGTTCAAGGCTTTAACTGGGGGTAGAGCTCTTGTGAACGAGCTCGAGGGCGGCAGCACCACCGTCTCACCTTTAACCTGCCGCCAAATAGTAGTGCTTCCATTACTGTGTTTCGGTTTGGTCTTGAGATCAGGCCCTGAAATTACTGGCACATGAGGCATAAAACCTTAGTCCTCAGCGCGACGCATCTATAATCTGTTTTTGTGGATTGTTGATGTCCATGGGCTGTACTCCACTTACCATCAGGTAGACTACACGTTCATTCGCTGTAGGCGTAGTATATAAAAAAAAAAAGTCTTGTAAAATGAGAATTCCATTGAAAGGCTAGGTAAATAAGTAGCTAGGCATCATCAGGGTCCAAGTTTTGAGACGATATACAATAAGTATTGCATTGACGTGGCATGCGTGCGTAGTTTGACAGGCAGAGCTCCATCCGCTACAGCTCGCGGCGCGCCCGCACTCTTGAATCGCTGGCGTCGCTCTACGAGGTAAGTCATTGATTACTTTCTAAAGCTAAGTCTAATTCGCCAGATAATTGTAATTTTAACGCTTTTATATGGACGTAGTTAAGCGAAAACGTTTCAACCCACAAGTTACAGAAAATTGAGTTTTATAAAATAGTACCTTTATTTACAGAAAAATATACATATTAGATCTTAAATTAAAATAATATAATAACTAATTATAATATAAAAACTATATTGACTAATCTACTCATTTTGTCATTTTCTGTATATATATTAGTACCTTTATTTACAGAAAAATTTACATATTGGATCTTAAATTAAAATAGTATAATAACTAATAACTATGTATATTGACTAATCTACTCATTTTGTCATTTTCTGTATATATATAGTACCTTTATTTAAAGAAAATTATACAAATTGGATCTTAAATTAAAATAGTATACTAACTATATCGACTAATCTACTCATTTTGTCATTTTCATTCAGATTAACAACTGTTTTAGTTTACTAGTGACACGTTTTCTATTTTTTTATTTACCTTTCTTTGCAATCCGCAATATTATCTGATCAAATGCATAAATTAAAAATAAACAATTAATCCGCCTTCGGTGATAAAGGCGTGAGTATATACGGGGTGGATGCGACATAGCGACATTTATTGAAACCACAGCTTCTATACATGGTAAGTATCAATTTCCACCGGATAAAAATTCTCTGGCGAAAAAAAAAAAATCACGTTCTCCGAACAATTTGAACATTGCGATCGTGCAATTTGTTCGGAAGACGTGGTTTTTTTTTTCGCCAGAGAATTTTTTATCCGGTGGCAATGCATACTGGCCATGTATATAAGCTGTGGTTTCAATAAATGTCGCTATGTCGCATCCACCCTGTATATGTATCCTCCTTAATACAAAATAACAATTATGCAAAAATGTACCAATACCGATTTTCTTTATAACCTGCGTTATACTGAATATATTCGAAAATAATATACATTAATTATATATTTCTACAATAAATCCGAAAGTATTCATTATGTACATTTTTAAACAAAAAGTGTACCAGTAAAACAGATTATTGAATTTATATCAAATTGCATTTATTGTGGGGTGGAACGTTTTCGCTGAACTACGTCCATAAATCATTTAGCAATAAGTTTAACTAACCTATGTTGCCTTAATATCGTAAAAATGCTCTCGAAATTAGTAACATTAAAAAAAAATCTTCAGATAGCGAAAACCGTGTTACTTGCTTTCCGTGTTACTTGAATAATATTGCTTTAATAATAAAGTACTTAACTAAATGTTAGTATAGTGATATAGAAAGTCGTGCAAAACATTTATATGATGAAATATTCAACCTAATTTTTCAATTTTTTTATCTGGCGTCATCATTATAACTGGAATAGGTCAATATAACCTTTGGCCTAGTTTTATTAACTGTGTTCTTGAAAGTATGTTTCTGTGTCTTGTTTATGCATGATTTAAAAAGTTATTTTTAGTCTTTGTTTCCTGATTGTTTAAGCATGAGAGATAACATTAAATATTATTAATATTGTAAAATTGGATGGGTCTGTTGAATTATCGCAATAGGTGATACCTACTGCTGTGGTCCTGTTACTGAGAGACTTAAAGAAATTAAGGGACAGTCTCACCAGTTCTGGATAACTTCCTGATAGCCTATTGCAGTGGTTCCCAATTAGTGGTACGCGTACCCCCAGGGGTACGCGCAGCAATCTCTAAACTAAAATCCTTAAATAAAAAAAATTCAATATACCCACATTGACAGATAAAGAATCTCTATTTCTATTTCTACAACTGCCAAAAAAATATTCTATTTAACTAAACGGCAGTAGCCGGTAAGTAAATCGCATGCATCAAGCGCTTTGGACCGCGGCGGCGGCGATTGACCCGCGACTCGCGCGCCTCGCGAGGCCCGATCGCGGCCGCTACCGCTGCCGCCTATTTGCTCGTCATTGTCAATCATTCAGTTCGGCTTATGTCGCGTGAGCGTGTCGCTGTGCTTGTGTTATCGGTTTTAAGGGTAAAAAACGGTTTTTCTCGATTTCCGGCAAAACTAAAAGTCCTATGGAAAAAAGTCGAATGACAAAGTTGTTGGTAATAAAAAGCTCAAAACTTTTGTATTTGCACTTTTTTCTTATAACCTCAAAATTTATGTGAAAAATTCAAAAAACTAAGTTTTTGGTTTTTTATTTTTATCTTTCACAAACAATTTTTTTTCACGAAATTTGGTGAAAACTTACCTTTTTATGTCCCAAATACGGTGTAATTTATTTGATTGGAAATATTTATTTTTTTCACCTTATTTAGAATGAATATCAAAAAAGCACCCTAATTTTCGATCGAAAATTCACCCGTCAAAATATCAGCTTTTTTCAAAAAGTTGGTATGTTTTCTGTTCATTGAAATCTCTACTTTAAATTACTACTTGTATACATTAATTATATATTTATATTTTTTTTGATTTTTGTTTTGCATTTTCTGTGAAGATTTACTATAGTTATTTTTTTTCACCATCGTAAAGTAGATATGTTTTCTGTTCGTTGAAATCTCTACTTTAAATGACTACAAACTTGTATATATTAATTATATATTTTAATATTATATTAAATACAAAAAGGCATAGCAAAGCTAAAATTTGCTTTAAAATATTACAAGTATTTGATAAAAAAAAAGCGTCATCCCTCGACAGTAATAGTGTTGATCTTAATTCAAACTTACTGTATGTGAATAAGTGACTCATCACATCACATAGATGGCGCTAAAACCAATTAAGGTACGTCTAGCTATGGCTGGCACAAAAAGAGTTGAGAAATTTCGAGTCCAGCAGCATACGAATCCATAGCTGAATTGGCAAAGCACTTGGGGCGTATACCCAGGGTGTGCAGGTTCGAGTCCTACTGGATTCTAAATTTTTCAACTTTACTATTATATATTTTTTTATTTAGTTTTGCATTTTCTGTGAAGATAGTAACATATTTTTTCGCCATCGTAAAGTAGAGATTTCAACAAACAGGAAACATACCAACTTTTTGAAAAAAAGCTGATATTTTGACGGGTGAATTTTCGATCGAAAATTAGGGTGCTTTTTCGATATTTATTCAAAATAAGGTGAAAAAAATAAATATTTCTAATCAAATAAATTACAGCGTATTTGGGACATAAAAAGGTAAGTTTTCACCAAATTTGGTGAAAAAAAAATTGTTTGTGAAAGATAAAAATAAAAAACCAAAAACTTGGTTTATTGAATTTTTCACAAAAATTTTGAGGTTATATGAAAAAAGTGTAAATACAAAAGTTTTAGATCTTTTATTATCAACAACTTTGCCATTCGACTTTTTTCCATAGGACTTTTAGTTTTGCCGTAAATCGAAAAAAAAAAACGTTTTTTACCCTTAAACCAACCCCCCCCCCCCATCCCCTTCTTGACCTTAGAGTAAATTATTTTTCCTTTCATTTTTATAATATTCTCCTTTTTTTTTCTAATGGGTTTCATCCTACTATATTTTTTTTTGGTTTTACAAATTATCGACCCTGGTCTATAAAGGGGTACGCAAGTTAGAGGTCTTTCTTAAAGGGGTACGTAGAAAAAACTAATTGGGAACCACTGGCCTATTGGGTACTTTTCTCACAGTTGAAATGACAAATTTGTATTAATAATATTTATTTAAGTCTGAGAGACTAAGAAATTAAAGAACAGTGTCACTAGTTCTGGATAACTCTCTGATAGCCTATTGGGAACTTTTCTCACAGATGAAAATGTCATATTTGTATTTAAAAAATATTGAAATAACTAGAACTTAACTATTCGAAACCTAAAAACATCATAAACTGACCTTAATAACAGTTGAGATTCTCCCTAAATGTTGATATAAATACTTGAAAATTAAACCAATAACAAGAACTGTTGCGAGAGAGAAAATCGTCTATCATTTAATCTTAAAAATTATGTAACTTATTGTAACAAAATTATCCCGTCCAAAAATCTCCCTTTGCACGTACTGCAATATCTCTAATTCCAATTCGGGCCTTCCAATAAACTGCTACTGTCCACTTCCAGGAAGAAGACATGAAGCAGACATTAGAAGAAAGCGCCCGCATCAAACGCCAGAACGAAAAGTACATAGACCTTGTCATCACCAACAACAACATCGACACCACGTACTCCAAGATCATGGACGCCCTGCACTCTCTCTCCACCGACCACCAATGGGTCCCTGTTAGCTGGATTTACTAGCATTCTACGTCAAATCTCAAGCGTCAATAATATGTTTACATGAGTATCGCTAGCTATTTTTATGTATACGTAATCTCCGAATGCGTCGGACACTATTATTAATGTCGGATGTGAATATAGCCAACTTCACAGGCCTTTAAAGAATCCAACTTTGTTACATTATATTCAAAGAATATACGTAAATGTTGACGTGGCTTACATAAATAATCCACAAACAACTTTTCAAGGTGCTGGACAAATAAAATAAAAATAAATTGGCAAAAATATACATCCGACTTTGTTAATAGAGGCTGACGTTAAATATGATGCCATCATTGTCAGTCCTGGTGCATAAAAAGATCAGGAAAAGCAAAGTGAAACTGCAGAAAAATAGACAAGATTTTAATTAGTTAATAATAGATAGATTCCGTACTGCATTACTAATGTGTAAAATTAAGCTAATAAAGCTCCCATGTTTCGCGTAACTGATTCTACAACATTACTATATTGATAGTTGGAAGCTCATGTAAACCAGCCATAACGCGGAATCGCCGCCTTTAATATATACATGCGTCTGCCCGCATTGAATTAGAAAGCCTAACAATGCTTCGACATATCTAAGCTTTTTGAACTTAAAACCCATCGCAAAATAAAATACGCTAATTTTATTGCCATATTGAAATTAGAGATTTTTCATCACTTATTTATACGCGTGAACTAAGAAAAAAGGTCAGGATGTTGTTAAATATGGTTTGATAAGACAGAAAAATGGCATTGTACCTAAAATGAGAAGACTAAATCATCACATGGTTGTATTAAAAACTTTTTAAACGACGTAACATCTACTTATAAGTTCTATTTATGTGAAATCGAAGTGTCCCACTATTTCATGGTAATTAATGCAAAGTGGGACAAGCGTTTTATACAAATTATATTCCATTATTTCCATTGCGGCAAAAAACCGCTAGTACCCGGTAGTAAAACCTTATTCTTAATATTATTATTTTTATAAACTATGTGTTTAGTATATTCATATCGCATAAAACTCCATGAATAAAATTATTATATTATTATTCAGTCAATAAATCAATAACGCAATAGAGAACTATAATAATAATGGCAGCTGTCTCTCAATATGTTCAAGAGAGGTTTTATCTAAAGAGGAAATATGTAAATATAGTTTCCATGTGCACGCCGCCGCCCGCATTGGAAATAGTGGGATTCACCCAAATCGAATGAGTGTGTAAATGTGCCACGTATGAACTTCGCAAGAAAACGAGGTAGCTATAATTAAGGCATTCCAATTTACTCTTAATATTTGTCACATCACTTTGTTACCACTGGACTTACCCCAAGGCTAAATTATCTCACTTTTTATTAAATTAATTTTTGTCTCTGATCTAAGTACATACTGTTTCTATTATAATAAATTTGAATAGACGACTACCGATCAGCTGATTACAGGTCGCATGTACAATTATTGTACATCCAGTTAAATCAAAGGTTAATGAACTTAGACAGCAGATTTATTTGTCACATGACAATAGACTTTATAGCATCCCAACAAAGTTGAATTCTGTAGGATACTATTAAACCTGTTTCAATTAAATTCCCACCTGAGGTAAAACAGCGTGTTTAGGTTAAGAAATGTCTTATAGATAAGGCAGCTGTAGGCCTAAGTTATAAGAATTGAGAATATTTTGTACGATTCAAACTTTTGTAGTAAACACTTCGCTTTTAACAAATAAGATAGATGCATTTTCTTGTACCACTGCCAGTAAAAAAGCATATTTTTTTATAAATCTCGAATGTCGGAAAGTATTAAAAACATCACACGAAATTTATCACATATTTTTTAGTTATAACTAATTATTTTTATTTACGTTTTTGTATTCTTAAAGTATTATTATTATTTTTCTTATAACCGTTTCTGTTGTTTTACAGGCAGAATATAATGTATTGTCAAGTAGCCTATTGTAATATTACCGATAAATGTTATTTTATGTACAATTCTCTTGAAATCAACTTGAGCCCCAGTCCACATGCTATTAAAATGATTTGGTCGTCTATGGCTCAAATTGGTTTGAGACTACTCAATAGATACAGTCAGCAACAAAAATCTCGATGCAAATATACAACTTTTCTTTATGAATGTGAGATGAATTTATTATTATTTGAAATAGCCGAAGTGTTGACTGTATATAAGTAGCAGATCATGATTCGGCAACTTGATATTTCGTTTAAATGTCCCTTTCGTTGCTGGCTGTACACCAACAACAGACTATTGTAAATCACAATAGCACTATAAATATATTTTTGTCAATTTAGTAAATATTTTGTATATTTGTGTGAAGGCAAGACAGAAGTTGGTTCAGAAGTAAGATAGCATTATGGTGCCGATTTTGGCGCCTTTATACTTGCTTACATTGTATGTATCACTTATATAAGCTACATGTAATTGTGGATTTAGCTTGTATTGCATTAAGAATCTCACATTCCGTCCATATTGTTTTGTTAATTAGCTGTAAAATTTTATTGTCAAGAATTATTCAATATACATTATGTAATAACATGCTTCATTTTATTTCATGCTTTAATATTTCAATAAAACTCTTCCATAGATAAATTGAATATTTTTTATTAGTTCACTTTTCTACAAGTAATCTTGACCGCTGACATATATTATTTAATTGCAACCTTCCTTGAGCAGAGTATAGGACACAAGAATGCTTCCAGATTTGATGATATTCAAAACTAAGCTTTGCTAGTAAGCGCAGCTTCCACTACAATCGATAAAATACTTTGGTAACCCGTCTATTGTTCCCGGCGATCCAAAATTAAGGACACGGTTTTAAAGACCACATACCCCCTCTTTGGTTAAAGTGGGTATCATTTTCACATATAGGGCCAGTTTCTGAGGTTCTGAATAGATCTTATCCGACCCATAAAATATAACACGAGTCTACTTGAAGTCGATACTAAAAGATTGCTCTATGTTTGTTCTCATTTTCATATGCTCTATGGACCAAGGAAGAATCGCGCTCACAACTTTGCTATAAGCCCTATGAATTTGTTTGACGCGACACGTTTTTATGGTGTCGTACTGATGTCTTAAATATATTAGGATCAATATGATTTAAACCAGTTTCACTCCCCACTGTTATCAGGCTATTCGTATGATCCAATTCAGTTTTCTCCAATAGATGTGGTGCCAGAAGTAAGAACAGTTGCTGTAATCAAATAAAAATAATTAATTACAAGTCGCCGCCAACCTCGTAGATTTTAAATTCGTAGAAAAAAATTGTTTTGAATAGTGTGTAGATGGTCCCGGAATGAGTAAATAGAATTAGCGGTCTGTTGTCAATACGGGGTCAATATAATTGACCCCGTATTGACAACAGAGATCGGATTGGCCATACATTGTGGGACTTTTCGCGGGCCTGCCTCAGTGATGACAATAATCGTGCGAGTACCTACTCGGCTAATAAGATCGTATACTTGTACGATATAAATAGTAATATATAACAACCCCTCCTCCCGCCAGCACTGAGACCCGGACGGACCCTCCAAGCCCAATCCGACCCGGATTAGGTAGCACCTTTAGAGTACTGTGAGTGTACTCTAAAAATTATTATAAATAAGGCTCTTACCTCAGCCCAAGGAATCAGCGGCAGATTAGCAAATGCTGCCTGCCACCCAGGTAGTCCTAGGTGGATAAGTGCCATTCGAAAGTACTGAGTAAAAGAGTCCGCGAGCCAGCCCCAAGCGCCTTCACGCGTTGCCAACCACACAGACCAAGACCCTCCCGTGTATATTAAGCAAATCTGAAAAGCACAATTTAGCTCACCTATTTGGTACACAAATTTATTGTTCCTCGTTCGATATGCTATTAGCAAAAGTCAACCATTCCTTCTAGGTACTAGTGTTGAAGCTTTTGTAATCGAGATCACAGGATAAGCCTAGCTGCCTGCACCACAAAATTAAATAACAAATATATAATATATCATCTCCTCTACATTTACGACATCGTTCTAAAAACATAATTAAGGGTATATTGTGTACCTTTCCAATTGTCCGGCATGTATCCAATTCGAATACTTTGCTCTTTGTATTCAACACCGGTCGCTGTCCGCTAGTTTGTCTCGTAAGCGAGAAATCTAAGAGATCTTTTAGCGCCGGTGAGAGATATAATTCGTTCAGAGTGTTAACTCGAATTGAACCAACCGGTAAAATTTCGTCGGCTGTAAATGTAAAAAATACATCTGTAGGTACAGCATAAGTAGCATAACATTATACTAAATATCAACTTCATGTTGTGTAAATCCAAAGCAATAAATCGCGAAGTTTGCTGTCTGTCTGTTACACTTTCACGGCTGAACCGATAAAGTTATTTTAATGAAAACTGGTATAGACTGATAAATAGTTAAAGGACGTAGACATGCAGTATTGGCTTGGTATGAGGCCAGAAGGTAGGTTTTAAATAATGCAATTCACAGTTGCCTAGTCCCGGAATCGGCCCGAGATCCCACGAACCGCATCTGCATAAAGCTAACCAAGTTACTTGACCATGGACGTGGTTTACTATTAAGTTCTCCTCTTACAATTCACTTTGTTAGACTAAGACTTTCTGGGCGCTGACTACCCGTAACGACTGCCATAGATCTTCAAATGACAACCGAGACCAACAGTTAACGTGATTTCCGAGGCACGGAGAAAATCTCGTTATGTTAAGAATTTAAGATGGTCACCAGTGTAACGACCGACCGCAGTTAGTTAGCATTGCTTAACGTGCAAGATCGATCCGCGCGGCTTCTATTTAGCCACGAGCTCCTCCCGACTCATGCATTATAAAAAAAACATAGAATTAATGTATGTTTAGGGGTCTTCATGTTGTTGTTATTTTTGTTGGTGAATAGAGATGAGAGAAACTATAGGTCACTATACTAATGATTTAATTAACTGGTACCAGAGTAAATATTACATAATAAACTTATTGACTACATTATTCTATCTTAACTACGACCTATCTCTAGCGATACGGGAAGGCGACTGGCGAACCGGGCGGCTAAACTTAAGTATCCAGTGTATCCACTTAAATACATATGCGCCGGTTGCCCTGTGTCCCTACACCATTTCCCCCTTTACACAAAAATAATTTGAAAAATGATAATCAGAATAAAACTTTGAAACAAAAATTTCATTACGTTTACACAAACAATAATCATTCTACGATTCCAATAAACTAAGGGATACATAACAAGTGGTTCCTAGTACTGATGCTTATAAAAAAAAGGGTCACAATCTCAAGTGCTTGGTGAGAGCCAAACAAACTGCTACTCAACAAAAGCGTTGTTCACAAAAAAATTTACACATAAGTTATTGACGTGATTTGAGACCTTGCATCTAAAAATAACCATGGAATTTAAAACTTTAACTTTTTAAAACTAAATGCCGTAATTTATCACAAACACTTGATACGTTTTCTTGACGTTGCTCTTCGTAAGGCGCTTCGTGAGTCGGCGGTACGTACGAAGATGCAAATGCAGATAATTCCGTATGTATTGCTCCAAGTCTGCTAGCGATGTATTTGCTCCAATTGTAGTCCACGTCTCCGATGGATGACTTAATTGACAATTAATGTCTTCTTGAAGGGATATTTGTCCTCGCCTCCAAATATATTGTTACGATGCCGTATAGTCCGGAAATGCTGTAGCAAGCATTCTCATCCTGGTGCCAACGCAACCGCAGGGTATATAATTCGTTAAATTACGCGACGAATGCACCACGTGCTCGTCGTCCGGAAATCCAAAAGGTCATCACTTAAAATTGTGTGGCCTGCCGTGGTCGCTACTTGATTTCGCTATGCATGGCAGCCACGTGTCTTCACTTACTTGACCACGTCGGAGAAATCGCTTAGCAGTAGATCTTCATTGTAAATTCCGTGCGTTCCGTGTCTTGGTTGTAGTTTGGCTAGGTCGTCGTAGGAGTCCTTCTAGATGTGCACGTCGAGAAGGGCGAGTCGTCTTCCATGATGTCACGTGATTAAGCAGGAACGCCACGGTGTAGAAAGTTGCGTGTTCTTTGTCGGGGGTCACCAATTTAGGGGTCTTCATGTTGTTGTTATTTTTGTTGGTGAATAGAGATGAGAGAAACTATAGGTCACTATACTAATGATTTAATTAACTGGTACCAGAGTAAATATTACATAATAAACTTATTGACTACATTATTCTATCTTAACTACGACCTATCTCTAGCGATACGGGAAGGCGACTGGCGAACCGGGCGGCTAAACTTAAGTATCCAGTGTATCCACTTAAATACATATGCGCCGGTTGCCCTGTGTCCCTACAGTATGTATCTATATAATAAAGTTAACTTATTCAAAAAGTTTGTTAACCTGAATATTTATAACTCCAAGTTAGTTGAAAACCATCGGTAGAAACGTAAAAGTTTCGCAAGTCGTCAGGCAGCACGGCAGAATGTCTTTGCTCCCATGTAGAAATAGCCATCCGGTCACATGGAGGTCTGCGTTCCACATTTACATTGCATATTCGAGGGTCGGACTCTAGAATAATACATCTATATATTAAATGAATATTTTATATATTGTGGCCATAGTTACGTGAGGTCATATTCAGTGGATAAACTTGTTTTTTTTATTTATTAATCTTAAACTCATCGCAATAAAAACTGAATCAAAGTATAAACTACCAAAACTACCGTCACCTAAGGTAGACTACAGCTGGTCCCTCTCGTGTTGAAACACCGGCTTCCGGTATAAACACATTTTCGCCGCAACTGTTGACGTACCGGAATCCGGTATGGGTAAGTGTGTTCTCTTATTCGCTCAAAAGAACGTCATTGTATATACCCTATCCTTTCTAACACGTTACAAATGCATAAAGAAGAAACAGGCTGACTAGTGAAGCCAAAATCTCGCGCAGCTTTAGTGAATAAAATGTAAACAAGAGTCAGTCAAAACTCCGCCATCGCCGTGACTACTTATTTTTTGTGTTGGTGAAAACTTGTTGTTATCTTGACGTGATTCGCTGAATATTAGAAAAAACGATGGAAGGGTAAGTAATTATTGATTATATATACTAATTATAATATAATAGTTCTATAAATTTTCACTAAAAATCGCTCTGTAACTATCAGTATGTTCAATGTCGAACACGTGACGACGATTTTATTGTCGTCATATTTCAACCAAAAATGGATGAAAAGGCAAGTTGATGTTAGATCTAAGACGTAAAAATAATTAGATTTGATATATTTCATAGGTAGCATTATATTTCTTTCAGAAACATGAAAATACATACCGGAAGCCGGTTACGTCAACAGCATACGTTTGACATTTATGGGCAGCCATGTTTTTTGTGTTTCTGGGATGCTGGCTAAGTATGGATAAGCATCAGGAATATTTTTGTATGCATTAAAATTTTAATTTTAATTTTTCATTGTTGCACTTTTTTTCGGTATCGGTTTTTCTTTTGGTTTTTGTATTTAGCAAATTTTTTATTTTATTTTATTTGTTTCTAAAGTTTTATTTTATGGAACAAGAAAAAATATTTACAATAACACTGCTCTTTTTATTGTTACAGAAATAATGACTCTACTGGAAAGGGCGGAGAGGTTCCGGCTTCGAGGCGGTGCTTGTAAGTTCAAAAATGAGCAAAATTATATTTTTAGTTATTGCGATACCAGTACTGATTTTCTTATTTTCTAAGGATTTCACCAGTCGGGGCTTCATCTTCATCATCAGCCGTCAGGGCTCGTCCTTTGATGGACGAGGACATTGCCCAAATTTTGAATTATGGTAAGTGAATATTTTTCTTTCAGGCCTATCTTTTAGTAATATATGTACACATAAGCGGAAACTGTCAATTGGCTTACGTTGTTATTTATATAAGTAATATAATTTAATTGATTGTTTTAAAAGCTGTTTGTTTCCCAAAATAAATAAATAAATAAATAAATATATACAAAGGGTTCAAATTATGGGCATCATCTGTTTACATAGGTAAAACATAGTACAGTATATTATTATTATTATTTACACAGGCAGTGAAGAGGATACTGACAACGATGATGAAGATGAAGATTTACATCAGCCAGTGCAGATGCCTAGTAGGGCTGAAAGACTTTTTATGTCTGAGGAAGAGACTGAAGTGCCACCGATAAACGCTGCTATAGGCTTTGAGTGGCCACCTCAACTTCCCTCCGGCCTGCAGCCTCAACCTAGCGCCCAGCCCGAGCCCGAACCCAACGCCGAGCCTGAACCCAGCGCCGACCCCCAAGCCAGCTTCGAGCCACACAATAAGTTTGATTTTAAGTGGAGAGGGTTTTCAGAATCTCAAATTCCTCCTGAATTGAGAAAGGAACCATTCTCCGAAATTAATTGTGGTCCCACAGTTCCATTGGCGAGCCCATATGAGGCATTTACTGCTATATGGGATCGCCAAATAATGGAGCACATTTCAGTGGAGACAAATAGATATGCTCAGCAAGACGTAACGGCCATGATCCATCAGGGGCTACTTTTGCCAAACAGTCGTATGACGCGATGGCGGGATACGAATCCAGATGAGCTGTACGTGTATTTCGCAATACTCCTAGCGACTGGGATTATTGTGAAATCACGTGCAGACTCATACTGGAATACAGCCCAGGATTTATTATCTTCTCCTGGGTTTTCGGCAACGATGAGCTTTGACCGTTACTTCCTGCTTTCTAAATGTCTCCACTTCTGTAATAATGATGACTGCAACCCACACACAATGACGCGATCGGAGGCTAAGCTTTTTAAGGTGCGTCCTATTACAGACCATCTTAACCAGCGGTTCCAACAGTTATATATTTTATCACAAAATATTGCATTAGACGAAAGTCTGACACAGTGGAAGGGTTGGTTAGATATTAATCAATTCATCCGAAATAAAGCAGCCACAGTTGGAATCAAAACCTACGAGGTTTGTGAGTCCCAGTCAGGCTACTTGTGGAGGTTTGAAGTGCACGTAGGGCATGACGAATCTCCACGAGATAGTCCTTTGTCTGGGGTTGTGCCGGCACTTGTGCTTAAACTTCTCAATGGTCTTGAGCACAAGGGCCACACGGTTTGGATGGACAACTTTTATAACTCTCCTGCGCTTGCGCGAGAGTTAAAGATACGAGGATTTGACTGTGTTGGCACTCTTCGCTTGAACCGTCAGTTTGTTCCCACTGAACTGACTAATCTGACCAAGGGAGCTTTGGCTGTAGGTCAAGTTCGTGGCTGCACTTCAGGCGATGTGGATCTGGTGGTATGGCGAGATAAGAACCTAGTTTCTCTTATCTCGACGTACCATGGATTAGCAACGGTGAAGTGTGGCGACGTACTAAAGCCCTCAATAGTATCCGATTACAATGTGTGCATGGGGGGTGTTGATCGCAAAGATAAAATGATTGCCATGTACCCAGTAGAAAGGCGGCGGAATCGGGTGTGGTACAAAAAGTTTTTTAGACGACTGTTAAATGTTAGTGTCCTAAATGCATTCATACTCCTCCGCACACAGCGACCTCTTACCCACCGAAGGTTTCGTGAAACTTTGGTAAGGGAATTGGTCGCAAAACACACGCCACTTTCACCCTCAGCAGGTACAGCTCGACCAGTGGGACATTTTCCTGCTCAGTATGACTTTCTGGCCGGAAAACAACACGAACGTCAGCGCAGATTTTGCTATGTATGCAAAAAACGTACGACTGCATATTGCAGGCAGTGCAACGTTCCACTGTGCGTGTTCACCTGCTTTGAGCCACATCACACTTAACAGTAACACATCACACAAACACTATACCTATACGCACAGCTACTCAGGAACACACAGGAGTCTGAAACCCTTTATGTCACCACTTCAGTGGGAATAAGGAAGGTAAGTATATTTGTCCAAATCGTGGCACAGTAAGACAATTAGGCTGTATATTTATTAATGTATTCGTAAGTAATATTTTTACGTATTTATTTCTTTATTTACGTAGGTTTCATGTTTATTAAAAATATCTATTTATCTATATTTATTATTATTGGCAATATTTTGGGTAAAATATATAATTGTAGTTCCCTCGGTTGCGTCATTCGTTTGGATTACAGTCGTCATTATTTGAGAGTGCTGCCAACCCTTTTAATCTACAAGCAATATCAGTGCTGCTAACCCTTGTATTCTACAAGCAATATCCCACGAAATCAGGACTATATTTGATCTTATCATTAGCTATGATTGCAATTTTCATTTTTTGTATTAGCAATAATTTATAAAAGCACTTATACTAAATGTGTAAATATCAATTACTCAAATGCAGTGGTAAATTTATCAAAAAACGTTAAATTTAGCGTTGAAATCATTCTGTTGGCAGCTCTCTAGTTAGTTAGTTATTATTTTGGTATATGGGCGTTTTTAAAAAAAAACTGACCGTTACGTTACCGGTATGTGACCGGAATGCAATTTTTTTACCTATGCAATGTGTAACATATTAAAGTGCAAAGCTCATGTACCCCAATTAGATAAAAATGTTTTGAATGTACGTTATTAAAAAACAAACACTATACTCATGAGAATCATATCTTGAAAATATGTTATACAAAAAGTCGTATCCATACTTTTTTAGCCTCTCAGGTACCAAAATGAACCATTTTTAACTACTTTTATCAACTTATATCTTGCAATATTTCTTAGAACTGTATTGTTCTGTTGATTTGTTTTGATGCTTAAATCTATCTGAATCTTAGAAAATGTCAAAAAAATCCGTTACTTGCATTATTTTTCCATAAACTATGTTTTTAAATGTATGTAATTTTTGACCCATATTTTGAGTTATTTTTGTTTAACTCCTACTCAAGATATATATAATATAGTGCTGCGATACTTTTGTAATACATTGTTTATAAGCTTAAGTTTCTAATAAGCAAAACATCTTAGTCCATATCGGCATAAGTCATTTAAAATTAGGTTGAAATATTATACCCACTTTGAGGACTCATTATGTGGCAGTTCTTTGTGACTATAAAGAACATGTCATTGTGTTGTGTAAAAAATATGTATGGAGACACTTGAAGTTTGAGTTGTATTTTATACCTAATGTTATAAGTTTTAAATAAAATATTTTATTAACTTCCAAATATTGTTGTAATTAAAATTATAACCGAAACTTACCTAAATATCACAGTACCCTATGTCGAAAGTTCCACGTTAGCTATAATTGAGTATTCATCACAGATATAGATCTACATAGATAACGCAAATGCATGTACTTCGCGTGTCCGAACCCCGACCAAGCGTCAAGGTTGGTCGTCGCTAACTTCAGTCCACGCGCGTCTTTTGTTAGAGAAAATCATAGCGGACGGCCGTTTGAATCGTACTGGGCGGATGGTCATCGGCGGCATCGGTGTCTTTGAATCGGTTTGGATTTCCCGTCACTAAATTTCGGCTGTGACGTCACAATAGGTATTAAAAAGTCGGCACGCTTGGTTTCAATACAAATCGTGATACTTGCGTTATCTATGTAGATCTATATCTGTGGTATTCATATAGAAATGGTTGAAAGTGAATAAAGATTATTCAATTTACAATAAGATTTTTAACTTGAATTGACTTGATTCCTACTAGATACGGAGAAAATCCAGTTACAATAAAAGTCTATCTCAAAAATGGGCTATCTGTTGACCATACTGGCTCCCGGTATAACAGATAGTGCAAAATGGGCTAATGTCATTCGACTAGTGGTGGGCGTTGAATGAACGGACTGGTTCAATGGACCGGTTGACGGTTCATGAACGGTTCGACCGTTTACGTTTGTCAGATAAACCAGTTCATTTTGTAGACGACACGATCACGGTTTATATTCTCGTACTTCATTCATAGTTCAATAGACAACTACACAATAGACGACAATATTTTAACGCGTTATCGTTAATATTTGTTTGAATGCGAAATGCTAGCGAGTGAGATGGTTATAGTAAGTTATAGACAAGTTCATATAGGTACGCTTTATTCAGCCAGTCCTAAGCCTGGAAAAAGTATGAAGGGAAGATCAACAAAACCTGGAATTATAAACCTAAACAATATTTTTTTTTTTCATTAATTTTATTATTTTAAAAACACTATAGAAATATATTTAACCGAGATCGATGCGGAGGAATACTATGACGCCTAACTTAATGTAAATATTTGCCTTTTTATTTTTACCTATGTATATATTTTCAATTTATTTAATGTAACATAAACAAATAAAATTTGATTATTATTTAAATTATTTTTCTCAAATTTTAATCAGCAGTGCAGTTAACAGTCGAACCGCATCGTTTATTCATTCAGTCGAATTCAACGTCGCCCGTAATGTAAACGCATAAGAACTATAAACGACCCTTAGCAGTTTGCAAGAACTGAGACCATGAACTATAGTCTATATTTTGAACCGGTCGATCGACTAGTCGATGAACCAAAATGAACGGTCTAGTTTCGTTTACGCAAAAACCGTCGACGACCCATCGCTACATTCAACAGAGGAAAGGGGAGGTCTGCGTTCCACATTTACATTGCATATTCGAGGGTCGGACTCTAGAATAATACATCTATATATTAAATGAATATTTTATATATTGTGGCCATAGTTACGTGAGGTCATATTCAGTGGATAAACTTGTTTTTTTTATTTATTAATCTTAAACTCATCGCAATAAAAACTGGAAAACTGACTACTGGTAGTCTACCTAGTCTTCTGGCAGTCTACGGTAGTTCTTCATCTCTACTCCTCACTGAAAAACAAAGGTATTGTCCACAGATTACATTACGTATTGTCTGTGCAAAACTGCAAAGAGTTGACAGACGACTGTCGACATGAACCATTGACTTTTGTTTTGACAGCTGATAAAATAGCATTTCCACATTTCTCGTGGTTAAACATTTATAACCTCTTTTTGATTAATTAGTTTTTATTCAAATTAATTTAATATAAAGAACTTGCACCGAGTATTATTAATTTAATTAATCCACAATGGCGAAAGTAGTGGCAGGCGTTTGTGAAATCAAGAAAGAATTTGTTATACAACGTCCGGCAAAAAGCTATAGTACGGATGACACTGTAGATAACGCTAATCCTTCTAAACGTAAGTTGGATGACAAAACTGGCGAAGATGATGATAATTTAGACAGTAAAAAGTCGAAAACCAATGGCAGTAACGAAAAATCTGGCTCTAAAAATAAACAAAGGGGTCAAAATAAAGCTCGACCTAAAACATTCAAAGATAACAAGGAAAGCAAGCCGTGCCCGTCTATAATTATTGCAGAATCTGCGGATAGCTCTACGCCATGCCAGTATAATAATTGTAAATATATTCACAACCCAATTGAATACTTAAAATCTAAGCCTAAAGATTTGAATGAGACATGTCATCTGTTTACTCTTAGAGGCAAATGTCCCAGAGGTATAGCTTGTCGCTTTGGTTCTAGTCATATTACAGCCGAAGGCTACAACATAGTGGACTTGGAAAAATGTGCTAAATGGAAAGATGACACTAAAAACACAATCCAATCCTCTCTTCAAATATTACTTCAGAAAAGAAAATATGATTTCAACTTTTCTGAAAGTCTAGCCAAACACATGGACCCCAGAAAAAAACCAGCTGAGAAAGTGTCTGACTTAAAGCCAGAGAACAGTGATGAACAAAAAGAGCAAACTGAACACAAAGAAGTAAATAAAGTTGTGAATAGTGGTACTGTCACTGATGAAGATTTGATCAAATTATTGCCAAAAGAAAGGAAAACTATTAATTGGAAGGATAAACTATATCTAAGCCCTTTAACGACTGTTGGCAATCTTCCTTTCAGAAGAATTTGTAAGGAATATGGTGTTGATATAACATGTGGAGAAATGGCTCTGTGCGAGTCATTGCTCAAAGGATTGAAACAGGAATGGGCTCTAGTCAAGAGACATGAATCGGAAGATTTATTTGGTGCACAAATTTGTGGCAACAATGTTTATATCATAGCAAAAGTGGCTCAATTATTACAAGAGAATACAGAACTAGACTTCATAGATTTAAATTTAGGTTGTCCTATTGATTTGATTTATAAAAAGGGTGGTGGAAGTGGTATGATGCACCGATTATCAGCACTGGAGTCATCAGTAAGATGTGCTTCAAAATTGCTCAGCATACCATTCACAGTGAAAATGAGAACTGGTGTTTACCAGGACAAAAAAATAACACACACTATTGTACCAAAAATGTCAGATTGGGGAGCATCGCTTATTACTGTGCATGGGAGATCAAGGGAAGCAAGGTACACAAGATCATCGGACTGGGAATATATTGAAACTTGTGCAAAAGCAGCAGCACCTTGCCCTGTTTATGGCAATGGTGATATTCTAAGCTATGAAGATTACGTTGAAAGAAGGAACATAGCTCCAACAGTACAAGGCGTTATGATTGGGCGAGGAGCTCTAATAAAGCCCTGGATTTTTACTGAGATTAAAGAACAGAGAATTTGGGATATTCGTAGCAATGAACGATTTGAAATGCTTAAAAAATACACAAATTATGGATTAGAGCACTGGGGCTCAGATATGCAAGGTGTGGAGAACACACGAAGATTTTTATTAGAATGGTTATCATTTCTATATAGATATGTACCTGTGGGCTTACTGGAAAGACCTCCACAGAAAATAAATGAGAGGCCACCTACATACTTTGGAAGAGATGACTTGGAAACATTAATGGCCTCAAACAATTGTTCAGATTGGATAAAAATTAGTGAAATGTTGCTAGGTCCTATTCCTGAGGGATTCATCTTCTTACCAAAGCATAAAGCTAACTCATACTAATAAAAACCATCAGTGTAAACTGCGTAAAAAATAAGATTGTATAATATTCCTCATTAATTTATGTTAATAAAATGTTTTTAAAAATAAATTATTTCCATTGTACATACCTAGTAGCTTAGTAACTCCTAAAGTAATATTCTCGTAGAAAGAGTCTTCGGACACCAGATCAACACAGAAACTCATATTTTTAGAAATAAGCAGAAGTTAACTTTAAAAACAAAATGTGACTACTTAAATTCCATACAACCAAGATAATTTACACTATCAATTTCTTGACACCAGAAATAAGATATGGCCTTCAAAAAAACGTCGCCTCGCAAATAAATAGCGTAACCATAGCAACCGTGACGTAATAAATTCATCAATTTCTTTCAAAGGATAAATTTCGCTAGTGCTACAATAGTGGCTAGATAGATGGCAGCATTGAATATTATGGATTACATTTTGCTCCGCCGCCATGCTGTTTTATTCTTCATAAATCCTTCCGGTGGCCTCAATCCTGGGGCCACTTTCTTATGGCTTCTCGGTATAGTCGGACCATTTTTAATATATACTGTTAATTTAGTTAAGGATACGTTGGGGCTTGATTGTCCCTGTAGGATAAAAGATACTTAAAAATAATTTAAAAAATTGTTTTACTAGCAAAATGCAAATTTGAAATGGGCACACACAACTACACTTCAAGACTCAAGTTGAACATTTCCAGTATAAGATATTGAATAGCTATGCTTATCGTGCAATGAGAGACCAGCTTTCTGGAAATGCATAAGTTGAGTGGCAACCATAGAAGGGGATCATATTATCACAATTCATCTTTTATTCATAATTATCGTTCATCTTACTTTTTTATACATATCTTCGGCAGTCAGACGTGGTCAGACATAACAATTGTTTTTCAAACTTTTTTAATTCATTAATTCGTTACCAACGTGTATTAGATGGTCGCAGTGTTACCTACTTTTCTAGTACATAGTAACTTATTGTTAATTACGTTATATTTTCTGGCCTAACTAATCATTTGGCTGTATGTGCTTTATTAAACTAAAAATTAGTTATTCGTAATAAATCATTTAATAGGACCAAATGCCGTTGTCATACCTTAAATCAGTACCAAACAAATTGTTTTTTTTTTGTGTTTTGTAAATCTCATGATGAAGAAATTCATGAATTTTAAGATAAACTACGTGTATGAAAAACAATATTATAAATGGCGATCATTATGATTAAAAAGAAGTATGAAGAACAAATTCTCACTTGGGATTTTATAAAGAAAAATGTATGAGAAACAGAGCTTATAGTGATAAGCTTTGTTTCTCATACATTTTTCTTTTCAGGGAGCTGTAGCAAACGTTAAAGTCGCATGCTATGGGTGTAAAACTTTTATTCGTTCACATCTTACAATGTTATTTGAGAGATACAATTCACTAGTTAAAGATTCGTAGTTAAATAACTATTAGGTACCTAAACTAATACATAAATCGCCATTATATTGTTATGTAGGTGCAAGCTTAATGATATAATATGTTTATTGCTTATGTTATTCAACATAAGATGCATCACAACAGTACAGGACTACTAAATGTAATATAAAAGTAAACACAAAGCATTTCTCTAATCAAAGTCCCTCCTATTTAGTAAAACTAAACTTAGTTATTTCAAGTATACAACTGCACATCAGATAGGCACTAAATGACCACACTGAAAAGGTACCTAATCCACTAATTACATACATAATGGCATAATTATATATACACAACGAATAAATGCCCTTATGCCCCATTTTTTCATGGTTTTTAAAAAAATATGACATAATTTCATGAGCATTGAACTGCTGCATAACTTACAATTACTTCAAGAATTCAAAGATATTTTATATCGAAAAATAGATTATTAATTTCGACGCAATTTACGTTATAGTATGTATCACTGACAAATAACTTTACAAAACCACATTCTGATTGCCACATGTAATGGGAAATATGGATTGTACTTATAACTACAATAATTAAGTAAATTTTCAAATTTTCAAAGTATTCAAAGATGAGAATGGTTTTGTATCAAGTAGTGTTGATAGAATTGCACTACCACATTTACACATCAAATAAATACAACATGGAATGGAAATCTTAAAAGTCTGTGTCAAAACATGTTACAATACTACTAAATCACTTCAACAATCCAGTGGCGTTTAACGTCTCCTGCGTCGACGAGAGTCCCCATTGTGCCCGTTTTCTGTAAAAAAATAAAACATTCTTTTATTAAAATAGGACGATACTCGTATTTTTAACAAGTGTCAGTTTATAGCACAAGGTATATATAGTTATTATTACATATCGATATAAACAAAATTGAAGTTGTATATCACAATAGAATAAATAAAGTGTGTAAATACAATAATGTTTTCAGGTTTATTTAGGTCACCAGAGCATAGTTTTAGTGAATTGATAAATTAGGTGAGTTGGCATTGGTTTGAATGTAACAAACCTCAGTCCTATTCATCGTCGGCGATTTCTCTGACGGTCGTTATGGTACCCCACGGAGCCATTTGCCAGCGCACCGTTGGAAACCGCCGGTTCCATGTTGACACCGTACGGCCGTCCTAGACCGCCCATATTTTGTGGACCATACAACTCCATTTTATAACCAGGGTCATTATTGAAACCCAGGCCATTCTCATTTCGGGGGAAATGATTTTGAGAATGATTATCCTGCTTATTAATCTTAGGTCCGTACGAGCCAAAGGCTGTGAAATTTGCTCCTTGCGGTCCCACGCCGTCGGCGCCGTTCGTTTGAGGGAGCATGCGCGGCAGTAGGCTCCCGTGAGGTACTCCAAGACCGCCAGAGTTGAAGCCACTGCCAGGGGGTTGACCAAAGCCGCCGCCATCGGGGCCACCGAGTCCAGCGGACCCGAGACCACCAGTGCTGGGACCAGCAGAGTCTGAGTCATCGTAATCCCGTCCTCTGCCGCGACGGCGCCTATCGCGGCCCCGCGAGCGACCTGAGGGCGGCGCGTCCGACATCAGCCCGCCCGAGCCAAGCCCGCCGCCGGAGCCGAGGCCGCCTCCGCTCCCAAGCGAGGCCGAGCCGAGGCCGCCGCCAGGGCCCAGACCGCCGCCGCCCGAGCCGAGCCCGCCTATGCTGGATGCATGCCCGCTGGAGACGCCGAGCCCACCTGTGCGAGCTCCGCGTTTTCTGGAATCTGACTCGTGGCCACTTTGTCCAGGAGCCCTTTGCTCGAGATGCCCATTAGCCGAGGCTTCGGAGGGTGGAGGTGGAGGTGGGGGAGGGGGCGGTGCCGCCGCCCATCCGCCCGGAGGAAGCATTGGGGGAGTGGAAAAGTTTGGCATCATCATACCATACTGCTCTGGGTAAAAAGGGGGCATAGCAAATCCTGGACCAGCGATAGGAGGAGGAGCACACATAGTCATCTGGGGATTAAGAGTCATTAATGGGGGTATTTGGTTTGACTGTAGAGGATAACTAGTGTTGACGTTATTAGGCATATTATTGTTCGGTACATTTACTACTTTATTGCTATTATTATCGGTAGGAGGAGTGGAAGGACCTTTACCGACTTGACCGGGAAGTTGGGGACCTATAGGAGTCGGAAGAAGAGGCTTCGGCGTGGGAAGAAGAGCTTGGGGCGCCTGCTGTTGGCCCGAATCCTTCGTATCCTTTTGTGGGCTGCACTTGCCTGAGCGAGATCGGCTACGCGAGCGGGAGCGGGAGCGCGAGTGGCTTCTCGAAGACCGCGACGATCTGCTTCGCGACGATCTGGATGAGCTGTGACGTCTGCGACGGCGGTCTCGAGAGCGTGAACGTGTGCGGGAGCGGCGGCGACGAGAACGGGAGCGAGAGCGCGAGCGACGTCCTCCTCGACGATATCTACCACCGCGACCTCTATGCCCTGTAAAGAAAAAGTACATTAAAATATATTCAATTGTAACTGCTCTTTTATGTAATAGAGAACATGACTGTCTGAAAAAAAAAAAAATTTTTTTACGTACTTCTGCCACCTCCACCGCCGCGTTCTGACAGTTCTTGAAGTTTAGGATTAACGACTTGCTTAGCTTCTTTCAATACAGAGACCAAGTCGCCAGCCTTTGCAGCATTTGATGGAGTGAAGAAGGTATAAGCTGTCCCAGTTTTGTTTGTTCGCCCAGTTCTTCCGATACGATGTACATAATCTTCTGAATTACTTGGATAATCAAAGTTGATGACGAATTTCACATCGTCAACATCTGAAAGAAACAAAGCACATGTTAGCATAGCAAACGGTAAACAAAAGAGTATGGTAGCAAAAATATTACAAACAAAATATAGTCTTACCTAAACCTCTAGCAGCAACATCTGTAGCTACTAAAATGGGAGCTTTCCCACTACGAAAGTCTGTAAGAAATTGTACATTTAAATATTGTGTATGGAAATAAAAGAGAATGGCTGAACACATATGATTCTTCTGCTTAATGTTAATGATGATAATGAAAACCACTAGTAACCTTTTAATCAGGCTTCCATTCAGTCAGGATTATCATTCAACTGGTCAGATGAACACATGAATAGACTTCAAAATTAAATAACATAAAATGAGAGCCTTGTTGATCTTCCAGACTGACAAGAAGCAATACCAAACCGATTCTAGTAGTTTAGTCACCCGTACGATATTGCCACGTTATTTCTCAAGTATGTAATACTTTCCTTGTGCGTCCAATAACGTGATTAATATAACCACCGAAATAACGGCGAAGGTACACGGAGATTCTATTTGTTTGGTAATGAATAGTTACATCCTGTATAGCTGCCATCTTCACAACTCCATTCAGCAGGAGATAGGATGATAATGGCGGAAATCATCCACCTTGATTGACAGAGCATTCCTTATGTGTCCAATACTCCATGAAAGCTCCGACAACCATCACTATTTTTTAACCCTGACCAAAAACCTTTGCATTCAATACAAAACATACCTCGAAGATGTTGAAGAGACAGATTTTTTTACGAATAGTGCTTTAGAATATTTAAATTATTACAATAAATTGCAGGTACTCCCATGTCGCTCACGAATTAGTTGCGCTAATTGTATTCAATCAAACTTTAGACTGTTGTATAACAAAATACAAGCATTACTATAATAATTTTGCCGCCCCCCATAAGATTTAATTATTTACTATTCATCTCGCATTTCACCCCTTTCAGGCTACCAATGTTAATGTAATATTATAAAAATACATAATATATAAAATTACCATGGTTTAGGTAATACTTATAGATAAAAAAAAAACAAAAAAAGAATAGTATTAAGATATGGTAACTAAGGAATTAATATGACAAAATAAGAAGTAAAATTAATATGGTGTCAAAAGGAAAACTGAAAAATAACCTTTCGAGGTTTAATGAGAGACGTAAAGTATAATTTTAATCCATTCACTATTGTATTAGTTAAACTTACTAATAACATCGATCCCGTGACATTTTTTGCGCAAAAAATTATAATTGTAAGCGAGGGGTGAGAAGTCGGCCGTCAGCACGTGGGCGAGAACCGATAGCCAACCGGTCGAAGAGGCGCAGCGGAGCGGGGTCGCCGCCCCCCGCCGCGCTTCGACCAGGCCGCTCGCACCACGCGCGAGAAGCGGCTCAGACTAGCCGCGGCAGCGAGTCAGAGTGCATAGGGCAAAGCCCCGAACTAGAGGCGGCGCGGACGTGCGGCCCGCCGGGCCCATGCGGCTACGCGCGCCGCCCCCGCCGGCGCCGCTCGCCGCCGCCTGCGCACGCAGACACATGAAAACGTTAGGCAGAGCGGGACCCACGCACGCTTGCTCGCGACGCGCTGTCCGTCGCCGCTTCTCCGCGACCAGTGCTACTCTGAATGTTTTTTGTTATTATACAGCACTTTAAGTTTGATTTAAGGAACTCAGTTTGACTACCACCTTGGAGTTGTTATGGTAGAAATTATTTAAAAATTTCTGTTAAAATAATAAAATAACTATAAATCATCATACAGTATTTGATTTAATTTGATTTCAGTCTTACCTTGCAGGACCCAATCTCGTTCATTTTGTGACTTATCTCCATGAATACATACTGCTGGCCACCTAAAAAAGAGAATTTACTCAAAATAACTAAGGCTGTTGAGTATTAAATAATAAATATCTAATCAAAGCAGTTACAGCAAATATCTTACAGTCTTGTTTTTCAAAATTGTTATCTATTTTATTAAAATCATAGTAAAGACAAAAGACAAAAGGTTAAAAACGATGACTGTAATGACTATTATTCAAGACTCAAATCATAAAGTACTGCCTTGTTTATGAACTCATTTTAAGTAATTGCACTACTTATAAGTTCTATTGTACTCACCCATCTCTCTTCATTTTTCTGGTGATATCATCAACCCGCCGTTTTGTCTCAATAAAAATTATAGTTTTATTTTCTTTCTCTGCCATTATTTCTTTTAATAATGTACTTAATTTAGTTTCCTTTTCATATTCCATACATACATCAATGATTTGCAATATATTATGATTAGCAGCTAAGGACAATGATCCAACATTAATTTGGAGATAATCTTTTAAGAATTCTGCAGCCAAACTCTGAACTTCTCTAGGCCAAGTGGCAGACCACATGAGTGTTTGTCGATCTGGTCTAATCTGTTCAATGATTTTTCTAATCTGAGGTTCGAAACCCATGTCCAACATTCTATCAGCTTCATCAAGTACCAAATAAGTACATCTTTTCAAATTAGTTCTTGAACTTTCCAAAAAGTCTAATAGCCGACCTGGTGTAGCAATAACAATTTCAACACCAGCATCCAAATCTCTGGCTTGAGGACCTTTTGGAGCACCTCCAAAGAGACATGTATTGTGAATCTTTGATGTGTTTGCAAATTTGTCACAAACTTCTTGAATCTGTTGTGCTAATTCTCTAGTAGGTGCTAGCACAAGGGCAATGGGACCATCACCTCTACTAGACTTGGGCTGATTGTTGATGTGTACAATTGCAGGTAAAATATATGACAATGTTTTCCCTGAGCCAGTTGACGCAATGCCAACCATATCATGACCACTGAGGGCGATAGGCCAGCCTTGAGCCTGAATAGGCGTAGGCTTTGAAAATCCCATTTTGTCAATCTCATCCATGACGTAATCTGGGAATCCAGCTTCTTCAAACGTTAGCGTCGGTTTCGGTATATTGCGTCCTTTGAGAGTAATGTCATTTTCACTCCTCCAAGCTTCCACTTCAGATTCTGTTCTGCTTTCAACGTCTACATGAGGCACATAGAAATCCTTTTTGAATGGTTTAAGTCTGTTTAAATCCCATTTAGGTTTGCGTAAATTAGCACCAGGGTTGCTTCTACGGCCTCCACCGCCGTAGCCACCGCCGCCGCCGCCGCCGCCACCTCCGCCGCCGCCTCCGCCACCACCGCCACCTGATCCAAGTCCATAACGCGGACTTCTGCTGCGACTCCTACTTCTGGTTCGGCTGCGACGTCTATCACGACTACGATCTCTAAATAAAACAAAACCAATTTTAAGAATTCTCTTTGCAAAAATATACATCTGAACAATGTGCTAGAAATTAACATAATATCGATTTATATTTACCTTCCGCGACCCATGTCTACAATGTAACTGATTTAACTAAAGCTATTGATACTGCCTATTTATTTATCTGCGTTTTTAAACAAATTTCACTGTATTTTACACTTTACAAGCGCACTAAATTACCACAACGCACAAAAGCCATTCATTAAATAAAACAAGATGGCGAATCAAGTAACTCGAAAACGGGAAAACGGCATCCCGGCAAAATCGAATTAAATTGATCATAGACAAGAATGTAATTTTTTGGGACCGAAACCAGTGCTTTTATCAACTAAAATCGTGTCTCCTGCGATTCAAAAGCCAAAAACTTGGCCTTTTTCATTTACGTTAACCAATTTCAGACGAGCAATATTTGAGCAGTATGCAATGCAACGCAAAATGCCGTCTGTCCTTCTTTGTTGTTATTCAGCCCAACCTTGAATTGATCCTACGTCAAAAATTTATCATCTGTGAAGGAATCCATTTTCTGCGTTGTTGTGACATTTTGCGATTTGCTCCTCAACCAACTATTCTTGAGAAAAAGATTTGTATGAATTATTGTTATGCTGCGAAGCATTAAAACTCTATCAATTAAGTGATGATTGACTTTTTATATTGATGTTAATGAAAAGAAATAGTACTTTTTTCATAGTGAAGGAATGCACAATGGGTTGAAATAGTGATTACTATCGGCAACAGTTTATCATTTTCATTTCATCATTAGCTATTTAAACACGCCATAACATAACAATGGAACTAGATGTATCGCCTGCGGATCATCTAGACAACGATATGGAATATTCAGATAATTCTACAGACAGTAAATACACACCATGTAAAAACGACCAGTACTCTATCATACGCATTCCCGAAGATGGTGAGAAATCAAGTAAGCACTCCTCCAAAAAACAATCAAAACGGAGAAAGAAGAGTTCCAACCATTCGCGACCTTTGCCTAGGATTATAGTGAAACCTTTACCACCGCCACCTCCCCCTGAAACAAGAGAATGGACAGCAGCCACATCATACACAGAGCCCACTTGTAACACCAGCAGACCATCTACAATGCGAGAAGTTTTGGCTAGCATTCCAGGGTTCAGTTTAAAACCTAGGAAGCGAAGTGGCAAGAAACTTTCTACATCAGCTCAATTACAGCAGACAAGGGAAGGATACATTGACTTAGAAACACCAGACTCAATATTAGTAAACACAAATATAAGGGCATTATTAAATAAACATACATTTTCACTTTTACCCCCTTTATATCAATACAAACTTGGGCAGCTACTTCCCAATGTGGACAGGTTAAGTCCTTCAGGTCGCTTAAATTCTTCTAGTCTGAATAATGAATTTTTTGCCCGGGCTTGTCTACAATGGCAAGATAGTCTCTCTGGTGGAGAACTAACTCCAGAAAATCAACAAAGAATGAAGACTGAAGCAGAAAAAGAGAAGAGTAAAATAGACCCTTGGAAATTAAAACATTTTGAGCCAATATGGGGTGAAAAATCAAGGAGAGAAAAATCTTCTATCAGTTTAAATTCAGATAGACCTTCTCTGAAAACAACTATCAAATTAAGACCTACAGCTTCAATAACAAGTAGTAGTACAGTTCCAAAAATTAAAAAGAGTAAATCAAGTACAAGTAAAAGGATGCGCTCTGTGGGTGCAGTGACCAGGTCCTCAGCAAGAGCTGATGAAGTATTGGAAGAGCCTTTAACAGTGTGTACAAAACAGTCTGCTCCTGTGCCTGACTTATTGCCTCTAAAACATACAAAAACTCATAGCACCAACTATGAAGAAGTGGACTTTAGCTTCTCTGATTCACCTTCTACGCAGAGAATGGATGACTCAGTATCCACAACACCTGTTGATCCCCTCTTGTTGCCAGATGCAGAGTCTGACCGCAATGAAGTAAAACAAGAACTTGACATGACTGTTGTTACAATAGAAGAGTCAAGCACTTCAAAAGACTGTGAGGAATACAAAGCAGATTCTGATAGTAATTTACAGGAAACATCAAAGAGGTCAAGTAATGAAGCTAGTGGATATAACTCTATGGCCAAGAGAATAAAATATGAGGATGACTATGAGTTAGAAAACACAAGTTTTATAGTACACAATACAGATGTTGCAGGCAATACTCCTAGTTACTCAGATGTTGAAGCAAATTATGGCAATGAACAAGTTTGTCCTAATGATGAACTGATGTATTCTGGACAGGAGCAAGGTGACACCAACAGTGAAGATAGCAAAGCTACTGCATCTGTCTATGAGTATGATGCGAGGAGTGAGTCATCAGTATGTAGTTTGAAGATAGACAATTTGAATAACATGGCTGTTAATGAGCCTGTTCCAGTCATAGAGTCAATATCCTATGACAACAATGTTACAGAAGTTGCAGAAAGCCCAGAGACTGAAAAAATACATGATAAAGACTCAATATCACATGAAAGTCAGGAAAATTTTATGTCAGAGCAATTTCATGAATGTGATAAGCCTGAATCTGAAGTAGAATCTTCAGAGCCATGCAAAGAATCAGTTGTAGTCCAAAATCTGTGTCATAATTTCAATCACGAGATGGACTGTCAGGTACCGCAACCAAGTGAAGAGCCTCATTTAAAGGTAGAAATCATCAACAGTCCTGATAAAAGTCAGAAAAACACCTTGCCATCTCAGAGCATGACACAGAACTATTATGATGAACATTTCAAGGATGCAGAATCTTTTATATTGGAGACAAGCCTCTCAATACTAACATCCCGTGAGTATATTATTTATTGTATAATTGATTTAACTTCTTTTCTTTCATTTTAGTTTGCTTTAATAGCAATAAATATACTTATGCTTTACTCTACAATAGTGACAATAGGTTTTCTTGTGAATGTATATTTTTCAGTGATGAAAATGAAAAATTAGGTTAGTCTTCTAATGACTGGCAGTTTTAAAAATGAAACTGCCAGTCATTAGAAGCTTGCCAATTTTTTTCATTTTCATCTTTACTGAAATGTTTTGTTTTCAATTACTTATATAAGTGTATACTTTGTATACATCCTATAGCAGAGGACTTTTTAACAACTAGTATATCTCCACTCCCATGTATTTTCGATTAACTTAAAAGCTAATTGCAATTAAATATAAGCAGCAATAGGCAAGTGGGAGACTGTAGGACTGCAAAGTCTTGGCTCAAACCCACGGCACACACCGTCAATAAATCGTTAAGATTAGTTTTACGAAGACATGTGTGTATTTATAATAAAATTGTTGCTTGCTAACAGTGAAGGAAAACATTTTGAGAAAACCAGCATGCCTGAGACTGCCTTAAAAGCACTCCAGGGTGTGTGAAGTCCACCAATCCGCACTTGGCCAGTGTGGTGGACTATGACATAACCTTTCTCATCATGAAAATAGGCCAGAGCCCAGCAGTGGGACATATATTTGATACAGGGCTGCTATTGTTATTAAAAGCTAATTATAGATATATTTGCTAACACTAAAGTTGCACACAAAATTAAAAACTCACAACAATTTAGCATGAAATAAATTTGTGAATGTATGTATTTACAGCATAGTTATAATATAAACTTATTTCAGAAAATGAAGATGTAAAGTATTCCCCACATCCTAATCTAATGGAGCTGTCATCATATATGAGTGAAACAAGTGAGTATATTAAAAAAATATTCCATAATGAGGGTAGTTTTTATTTATTTGAATTTGACAGTTAAATGCAGTCTGTTCTGACTGTTGAATTATTTATCTTTTCTCTTAATTAATTAATTATGTCTCTAAAAGTGTGTTCGGTTTATAATGTTGCAGATGTGACTGCTGTGGTGACAATGCCATTGACACAGAATTCTTCAATTCCTATGATGGAAGTCAGTAATACATCTGTAAGTTTTTCTTATTGAATACTTTACTGTGAATCTTGCAGTTAGACTTTTTGTATTCTTAAGAGTATGTTATGTATTTTCTATTGTTTATTTCTTTTAGGATGGATCTTTGCAGTATTGCTTATTTTTTTGTTGTTGTGTATTTTATAAGTTTTAAAGAAAATTTTACATGTCATCTTATGAACTGATACTAAGTAGTATGTATGTGTCTTATGTCATAATATTGTCTGTTCCATTTAATATGATACTTTAGCATGAAACTTAGACGCTAAGTCAATTGTACAATTTGTTACCAATTTATAGTTGTTGTACTGGCTTTATAATATAACCCTTTAGATTTTGATACACATACAATATTTTTTTAGATGGTGTCATACCCTGACGACAACATGAAAGACGCAGCTAAACCAAAGGCATCAGCAGTGTCATGGAAAACAGACAGCGATTGGACAAACAACGAAAATGTTATGACCCTACATTCATTTTCTAGTTTAAACAATGAGACGGGTAAATATGTCAGCGAAGATTCCAAAACAAGTATGGAGGATATCAATATGAATGATGAAAATTGTATGTATAAAGAAGATAGAGATGCTAATTATAATATGGAGTCTTCAAATTCGTCTGAGAGCTGTCAGTCGGTTAAGGAAACTTCTGTGAAGCAAGAGTTGGAGGCAGCTGCTAGTTTAGTGTCCAGTACTGCTGTGACAAATACCCCGGTTAACTCTACGACTATCACACAGAATATGAGGCCTGTTGGGAAGAAGCCTAAGCTAGGGAAGGAATCTAATAGGTATGTTTTAATTTAAAAAAAGTTTTAATTTGACTGTCACTCGTTTTATGTACAATTTACTTGGAAGTAACAATTTGCAGAACTTATTTAGATATTTGAGATTACTTTAAACTTGAAAACAATTTTGATATTATTTTTATTAAAACTGTCGTGAGTTTGTAACATTATTAAAATTATGAAATACGGGTGTTACTCACGTAATGTTGGTCTATTTAGTCGACCGCGGTTTCGCCCATACGTCTAGGCATTATCAAGAAAGTGCGATACGTCACGCCTGAGTCGCAGCGAGTCTTGCACTGCACTGCAAGACTGGCTGCGACTAGACCAACATTACGTGAGTAACACCCGTATTTCATAATTTTAATAATTTTGATATTTGTTCAGGCTATTTTTTTTTATTATAAGAAATTACTTATTAAAATTATAATATCTAATTCACATTACAATCTAGCCTATCAAGACTAATAACTAATATTATGTTAACTTAAATTGCTACGTTATAATATTATCTAAGAATGCGTCCATTAACACTTTTCTTAGTTTTTGCTCAGGCTATGTGTAAGAGCAACTGAATGTAACACATCCCTTTCTCAAAATCAATTATTTATATAACTCATTGACGCATTTCCAGAAGTCGCAGCTCAAACAAGGTACCTCCAGGCACGGTAAACCTGGAGCGCAGCTACCAGATCTGCCAGGCCGCCATCCAGAACAGTCCCAACCGTGACGCGCTGCGCGGACAGCTGCGCCCGCCCCCCGCACTCCTCACGCGCCCCGCGCGCTCCGTGCGGCCCCCGCCCCCGCCGCCCGTGCTCGTCAGGCAGCTGCCCGTTTCTGTCATGCCTCATAATGAGGTAAGACTTATTTTTTTAATAATCTTAATATCTACTTTATAAAAAAACATTGCGGTGGTGGCACTGTCTGCTTTAAGAAATCAACTTCCAATAGGTATTTATAGAAAATACTAAAATTGCATTTATAATTATTAGCCTTACGTATATTATGTTTTGCTAGAGTTGGTTTTCTAATGGCTCAACTGAATTGCACCATTCTAGATTTTACAAGAATTTAAGGCAAAATGCATTTTTTTCATCCATGTTTGAATTGAATTGACTGCTTGAATCGCGCATTTACTGTGCAATATACAATGTTTACTGGTGGTAGAGCTCTTGTGAATGAGCTCGAGGGCGGTAGCACCACCGTCTCACCTTTAACCTGCCGCCAAATAGTAGTGCTTCCATTACTGTATTCCGGTTTGGTGGTGAGATCAGGCCCTGAAATTACTGGCACATGAGGCATAACACCGTAGTCCTCAGCTGCAGTGACGCATCTATAATCTGCTTTTGTGGATTGTTGATGTCCATGGGCTGTACTCCACTTACCATCAGGTGGACTACACGTCCGTTCGCTGTGGTCGTAGTATAAAAAAAAAAAAATACAATATTCTTAAGACGCTACTTTACCGTTTTCAGATAAACGAGAATCGGTCCAACAACGTTGGTCAATACATCTTGGTACAAAGAACTCCCAACGCGGCGCCGAGAGCGTCTAGTGCCCCTCCCGCCAACCAGAATACTAATGTTGTGAGTATAATTATAAAACTCTTTACTTTTGCCTTATATATTTAGTTTTATACTGACATTATATAGTTAGAGCTCTGACAAAGTAATACATACAAGCACCTCAATTATTCACATAATCAACTTCACTTTTAATGACGGATTTAATAAACTAACTTGATGTCTAGTGGTTAGAACTGCCTCAATGGTGTAGTGGTTCGGAAAGTTACAATAGCAAGTTGGAATTGTGCCTGTTAGATGGCGATAGGCTCACTAAACATTAGAGGTGAAATGTTGGTGTTGCATACCTCTGCACCACTATTCTGGGTAACATAGGCGTGATGGTAAATTATGTTTAATGAACTACGCAGAGTGGTTTTTTTATTACATAGTGACGCAATTATCTTTATCATATCGAAGTCTGAGCATTTCATTCATTTTCTTTCTAATAATCCAAACAAATTTAATTATGTTTTAGAGGAAGAAAATCATCGTTAATTAAAAGAAAAAATATATGTTAACAAAAAAAATTTTCGAGCCGTAAATTTGAAATAGAAAAGCAAAAAGTAACCCCTTTTATTATAATATTTTTTGAATATGAAAATGAAACGCCACCGATTTTCCATAGATTTTCCTTTTGTCCTACGTGAGTGACGTAACGCGAAAAGTACTACGCGACGCGATTATACAAAATAGGCGATGGACGCTTCGCTTTGACAGCGTCCATGGCTTGTTTCGTGTGAATTGCATCGAGTAGCACTTCTACGGTTGAG
Source organism: Hypena proboscidalis (assembly GCA_905147285.1). Classification (NCBI taxonomy): domain Eukaryota; kingdom Metazoa; phylum Arthropoda; class Insecta; order Lepidoptera; family Erebidae; genus Hypena; species Hypena proboscidalis. The sequence continues at coordinate 16,535,601 of LR990130.1, read as the reverse complement.
TGGTTGGAGCATCTTCGTTTAAGAAGAAGTGTTAGTAACATTGAATGTTGACTTTTGCAGAGCGTGGCGCGGTGTCGCAGCGTGGGCGCGGACGAGGCGTGCGTGTGCAACCTGCGCGCCATGATCCTGTGCAAGAAGTGCGGCGCCTTCTGCCACGACGACTGCATCGGGGCCGCCGAGCTCTGCCTCACCTGCCTCATACGCTGACACCTGACGCAGCTCTCCCGCCCCATCCTACACTTGCTACTGACGTTTTGTAGCGAAGTCTATTTATCTATTGTTGTAGTGTTGACGTGTGCGTGAATATATCAATACGCGTGACGAGAGTGGGTATAGATTTGGGTAAATACCCATCTTATACGAACGTACTTGCGCTTATATGAGCCGCCTATAAAATATGCTCGTGTATGTATGTACGTACACGAAATACGTATCTAAATAAAATACGAAGACTGTAACTACTCTTAACTTCCGAGCGTAGTCGGCCAATGAGTTGGGTATGCAGGGCAAAAACTTCTAACTTATAGTAAAGACTTACGACACCAGTTATGGATAAATGAGTTATATATCTAAATAGTGGGTATATTACACTTATTAAATATGAAACACAAACTTGCATATCTATTGCAGTCAGTTTTTACTATGGCGTAGAAGTTTTTGCCCTGCATACTCAACTCATTGGCCGACTGTTCATACAATGATGATTCACTTCCACCATGTTATGTGACATTACAAAGTTGAACAGACTTCGTGAAGAGACATAATTTATATGACTCTAAACTTTTGTATAGATCGAATTTAGCTGCAGCCCTAATCATATTTATACTTTTTAAGTTCAGTGTAGCTATAGAATGAACGCGAGTAATCAGAATCGAGGTGTGAACAAAGTAAACGGTTGTCAGGAATGGTGGTGCTATCTGTTTGATTGTATCGATACATAAATATTTATTTTGTATTCCGTGTACGAATATTGTATAATATATTGTACGACAAGTGAAACGAAATAGATATTGTTTTTGCAGATTCGAATATGTAGCTTTAAGAAGTCACTATTATGAGTTTTAATTGTCATAAATGTGAAACTTATCTGCGGATACCACGGCATCTATCAATCGAGTAATTGCTGGATAATCGAGTTGTTTTCCCTTCTACGTACATTGGAAACTTGAAAGATCCTAGCTTTAATTGAGGTTAAGAATGTAATAAGGTAACAAATTATAGTGTCGCTTGAGAAATGAGGTTTCAAATAAAATCAGATTGTTCATCCAGCACTACTATTTATTACCTCATTATTTTCTTGATTTTTTTTTACCATACAGTCAAATTTTTATCATTGCTAAGTCCTTTACAATAAATGCGTGAGCGCAGGTAAGGGTCTGTTCACACAGCTCATTGCGTTAAACTTTGACGTGCTGTGTGAATAGGCCATAAGACATGGTGAAATAACATTGCAGTTTTGTGTTCATTGTAAATGGAGTATTTTGTACGTGTGATACTTTGCGATTCATTAGCTTATGCTCATTTTAGGCTACAAGCGTTTATTTCAGTCTCATACTTCAGAGCCATTCCTGTCTCTAAGGCAGAATAATTTATTGCCTATTTATAAATACGTATTTTCCTTTCTTTCCGACGAATGATGGCCATTGGTGATGCATGTTAGTGATTTTCTCGTTGAAATGTCACTTGTTCTTCAAACAACAGAATATATTTTATAATATCAATACAATTCTACGGTATTATAGTTGACAAACTTAAACATTTGATAACTCAATTTTTTTATACTATTGTAGTATTAAACAGGACAGCACAATTTGATTGATTATGACTAATGATCAATAACTTATGGTTTTAAAATATATTAGAGTTAAAATATGACAAATAACTTAGCATTTGTTACTTTAATTTGATACGAAATTAGTTGTTATTAAGTACACGAGCAAGATTTGCTAGGGTGATGATTTCATTTTTGCCATTATATTTTAGTATTAGAATGTCATCACAATTTAGTTTTACGCTATTGTTATATTAATTTTAGTTGTATTTACCATTTCGTGAATTGTTTTGTATGTAGTTTTGTCAGTAACGTTTAGTATTGCACAGGATTCAAGGACTTGTGCACCATCTGATATCCAATCTACATTAAATGTTTATAATAATAAGTGTATGTACAGATATTTATTGATACGAGAAGGCTGATGGATTGAACATCGGATGGAATCTATTGTAGGTATTTATAGAACACTACATTGTTTATATTTAAGTTTTTCATTATGGCGTGTACACTAAATATGATACTAAGTTATGCAATATATTTATAGTTGTCTATAATATTTTTATAAGGATCTTTTACAAATCGAGAAATAGCTTTTTGCTAATTTACGACTTATTTGTAATATGTATTTAAACGGAATCCAAAATTGTCCATTGTAATCTCCTTCTGATCTCTTATTTTACTCTCCCAGTAATATAAGCGTGGACCTTTATTGCGTATTGGGTGTAGTGTACATTTGTTATAATAACAAGAATAACTGATTATCAAAAAATAACTGGTTTATATTTTGATAGTTGATGACGCTGTGCCAGCAATGCCTAGTTCATTCACATAGCAATGCCTTACATGACTTACAGATGCTATAATTTACAATTAATATTCATAGATATTATATAGATGATAATAAATACAAGTGTTGCTCACTATGTTCGAATCACAAATGTATATCTGTATATTTTAGCTTATATCATATTATTGATAAATGTTAAAAGTTTCTATGTGTACATGTCTCAAAAATCTAGGTACAGTCTAGGTATTAAAGACATTCATGGAAATATTAGGAGAACAATATTGGGACATTTAGAAATGTATAAAAGAATTGTAATACCTTATAGAATACTAAACTTAGTTTTAAGATTTTCATAATCCAATCACGGTACGCAATAAATACAATGTTTGGATAAATGATTGTATATTGAGAAGTTGAATTGGTATACTTGCATATTTTTAGAAAATACTAACGAGTTCTTATAGACTGCTCTTTGGATTTCTTACTTTTATTGCGAATTGCGTTTGATTTACGGGACTATCGTATTATTGTTATTTATTGGTAATTAGTTATTTTATGCTCATGAACATTTTTTCTCTAATAAATTATGTTCTTCTGAAATAGTATTTGTTTCCTTCACAAGCTTGTTTCTTACCACAGCTATTCCACTCACAAATATACCAATCACGGTATATTATTAAACTTATTAATGACTAGCTTTTGCCCGCGACTTCGTCCGCGTAGAATTCGATGTATAAGGGTCGACACACACCAAAAACGCGTCGAAGCGCAGTTTCAGTGTCATATGAATTTTAACTTTATTTCCATTGCTAGAATACTTATTATCGCATGAGAAACTCAAACGAGTCGCGCGGATGCCCGCGGTGCCGCGGGAATTCCGGCGAATTCCATAAACGAACGAAAGTCGCGGGAAGTCCCGAGAATGCTCGAGCAGTCGCAAGCGGCCGCTGGCAATATCCCGCCCCTCGCCCCGCTCCCCGCGCGCGTCTGTTGCGCGTGAGCATTCGTATTCACTCCTTGCAGTGCAACGAATACAGAAGTGATGGAAATGGATGAAAAAAATAAATCTTTTCCTCTTTATTATATGTGCAATAATAATTCAATCCAAAATACCCATTTTCACTGCTTAAACACAAGTTTACTCGAGTTTTGTTGAAAGTGAACTGCGCATAGGAGAGCGACCCGTGAATTCATCGCGGACAGGCCCAAGAAGGCGCGCGGAGTCCCGCGACTTCTCGAGCATTCCAGCGACTTCTCGAGCAGTCGCGGGAATCCGCGCGCCTTCTCTACCGAGCGGGTCGCTGCGCTTCGCTGCCCTTCGCCGCTCTTTTGGTGTGTGTCGACCCTTAAGTTGTAGCTGCTCCCGCGCTTTGACCCGCGTTCAATCTTACTGCTCCGCTCCCGTAGAGTTTAGCGTAATGTTAAATATCTTAGAATCTTTATTGAAACTTAGACTATCAAACTCAAAAGCAATTATCAAAATTCACCCAGTAGTTTTTTAAATTAGCGCTTTTAAACAAACAAACTATCTCCCGCGATTTCATCTGCGTGGGAGTTAGTGCTGTGGGATAGTCAAATAAAACATGCTATTCTACAGCATGTTGTTCCATATAACATAGTGGCAATGTATTGCACATTTAAGTGCTAATAACCTTTTTTTTATAGCGGATTAATAATTTTATAATATATTTTCAGGTCTCCTAGGGGGCCTTGGTATTATTTTCATACCGATAAAAATCTATGCATTATAGCGCTAGCGAAGGCCTCCGAAACGGCTTGAACGATTATTATGATTTTGTTTAGTACTCAGTTTTTCCGCACCCCGCTGAATGCGCTCTTGTAGCTCCAGTGGACAGCAGCCTAATGGCACGGTATCGATATGATATTCTTTTGTGTCGAATCGATACTAAACTCACGCACGAGCAATTAATAATATCGAAAAAGAAACTCGTTTACAGTCCGTCCTAGAAAAAAATGTGCAGTTATTGGGTGTGTACTTAACTCGATAACTGCGGAACGAAACATTTACAAGTTGAAATAAATCATAAGATTTTAGTACTATCAGCAAAGTTGATTCATGACCCATTCGACAATCAATTCCTAGGGAGAGAGAAGTTGTCAAAGTCGATAAGATTGGCATAATCATAGACTTAAACGTCCTTGGGCATAATTATGTTGATAGAACATAAAGTTTATTTTGCAGTATGTAGTAAAGGGGTTGGCCTTTTGGTGTTGTGCACCAAAGGGTGCACACAATATCGTCGAGGACTTCTTCGTTTTTTTACCTCTAACAGCAAACTTTAGTGTGTGGCCGCTCTAATACAATCGAAAGTACACATCGATTTATCGAACAATCGATGTTGCCAGAAAAATCATGTGGAAAGCCCTAATGTGTAGTAATTTTTTAGTCTGTGTGTGTGTTGTGCGGCCGTCGGGTGTTTGTTGTTTCCTCGTCACAATAATAGCGACGGCTAACTGTTTTGCCGCTATTATGTAAAATTCCTTTCATTATCGTACACTTTAATGTACTTTTAATTTCTCACAATGTCAACAGTTCTTCTAGCTGTTATTGCGGTTATCCTGTGTGTACTTTTTAGAATACTGAACGTTAACAGTCAACCACAAAAACCTGTGATTTATGGAAGGGATAGAAGTTTTATAGAAAATGTTCTATTTGTCGCACCGTTTCTAAGTGAACCGTAAGTATTCTCATAAACGTTTTTAGTAATTTAATTTATAATTTCGAGTATTTACGTGTTTAAAGTATAACAAGTTCACTTCAGATGAAAATGCTGGGTTGATGATGTCACTATCATTGAAGGCTATAATACTGGTGATCCCCGTATATTTCTAGAATGTATCAACACTTGACATTTCTGTGAGTTGTTTTAGAGATATAGAACTGAAATACTTCTACTTAAATCTACTGCTAGCAATATAGTCTGGCACTTAATATCCAAAATTCCTTGTTGTTTACTGAACTTTATTCACAGGTGTTTGTTCATAGAAATAATAAACTTTTATGAGATAAAATCAATTTCATAAAAGGCTAAATACAGATGAATGTATTAAAAATCAATAAAGACATAATTCAATAATCATAAATAGATCAATGCCCTTATTTTTTCTTATAGTCTAGTTTGTATCTAGAAAACATTGTCCTATGTAGTCCTAAGTGTTGTCATTGTTATCCCTTAAACAGGATGTTTTATTATTTGGTCTGTATATCAACAAGGTAGTGAAGATGTGCTTATGACCTGGTTTACTAGTTCTGCACTATTTTTTTGTATGTAAGGATAACTACCTACCTTTTTTATGTGGCTATTATTATAATAGGTACCTGACTTATTATTTTTATTTTTGTATGTAATAAAAATAGTTCTTCTCCAAAAAAAATTCTAGCTATAGATTCTTGTTTACCTATATTTTGTAATTTTATTAATTATTACTATCTTGGGATCTATATTGTCATGCCTATTGTGTCTATAAATTTACCTAAAGCAAGTCTGAATAGTTTCTATCAAACAGATAATAAGTGATGCACCTTTTTTAATTACAGCTGACTCAAAGTATTGAACCAACTAAATATGATTTCATCTTATTGTTTATAGATATGATGTGACATAAGCAAATGCAAAACTAATAATAAACTAAATAGTATAAACTGGTAGGTATTATAATAAGGAAAAATTAGATTTTTTGTTGGTTACAATTTAACTCAAAACAATACTTGAGCAATTAAAAAAATATATATACTTAGATAGCTATATCTTAAGTAATTAAACACTGGCGAGGTAGGGAAGGAGGGAAGGAAATAATTTAATTAGCGATTGTATAGTCTTTTTTGCTTTTATTTAATGTCCATTTGATATTACAAACCTATGATGGAATATGTTGTGGTTTCAGCCAGTAGAATAAAAATAGCCCATCATTTATTGCTTCAAATCAAAACTCTGGAGATTCATAGTACTGACATGAATAGAACATTTCAATACAAACTTAACTTACATCACAAGACTAAAATATGGGTGCGCCAAAGTTCACCTAAAGTTTCAACTCCGATAATTGGAAATCCGAAAATGTTCTTCCTAACATTTTTCATCCTAACAATTACAATTCCTAACTACTCTGTCACTAATGTTCATAATTCGAAGCATTCAACTTCCTAATGTCGGTAGCAATAAACATCTATTGTACTTTTATTAGTTTTCCTATATTTTTTCAGCATAACCATCTTTTACACTATTATTCAAAGTCATAATCTTTACTGTCTTAATCTTTAGCTTTTATTTTGGGTAATCTGATTGTTACACAAAATAAAAGCTATAGTTATAGCATAGGTCAATTATGGGTAAAGTAGTAGGTTAGGTTAGGTTAGAACTGCGAGGTGGCGCGAGCGGCTCGAGGAGCCGTGGAATTCGCGCCAACGCGCCGTCGCGTCGGCGCGATCGTACCAGTCTTCGAAGACTGGGTGGAGAGGGAAGGCGGTAGCGTCACCTATCGACTTACTCAGGTACTCACCGGGCACGGGTGCTTCGGTGAGTATCTGAATAAGATCGGACGCGAACCGACACCGCAATGCCACCATTGCGGGGGGGATCGGGATTCCGATCAGCACACGCTCGAGGAGTGCTCGGCGGCGACCAGATCGGGCGGGACCTCTCTCTGCCAACCGTAGTGGATGCGATGTTGGCAGATCGAGAGTCGTGGAGGGCGGTAACCTCCTTCTGTGAGACCGTAATGGTCCAGAAGGAGGCGGCTGAGCGGGATCGCGAGAGGGCCGATCCCGCTCGGAGAAGGCGGCAGCGAGGCGGTGGCAATCGCCGTCCTGCGCTGCCTGCCCCGTAAGGGGCTTTGCGGTATCCCTTGTTGCGCAGGGGACCTCCTGGGTCCGTGGCCGGTTAGAGAGAGGGCTCTAGCTGGCCAGCACACGGACTCAGAGACGGGCGACGGCACACAGTGTCATGTGCCGTCGCGAACCGCGGGCAGACCGGGCGAGAGAGTCGCCCCGAGAACGTGCTATTGGCGATATGCAGAGGGGCACCGGAGAGTTCTGTTAGACATCCCGGAGCCCCTCGACACGCATCGAGGCCGGACACCGAGGGGGGTTTTAGTGAGTCGTCGGAGTCCCGGCAACCTCACATACCCTCGTCGCACCCTTTTCCTTGCGGCGAGGTATCTTGTTGAAGATTTCCCCCCTCGAAAAAAAAAAAAAAAAAAAGGTTAGAACTGCGACCATAACACAGCACGAGCCGAGCGAGCGAAGCGTGCGTGCCGCGGCAGCGGTCGGCGAGTGCTAGAATCAATCTGTTTTTAAAATAGGTGTAGTACTATTTTTACAAATTTGCAACAGTTCTTAAATAGGTGCTCAATATGAAATATGTTAGTGAACATATTTTGGTGCACATTCAGTATATTTGGTGGAACAAAGGCAAAATTAGTTAAATTATATGGGAATAAATTGAAGCACTTTTAAATACCATCCATTATGTTTAGGGATAAAAGCGTTCTGATAAAAAAAAGTAGGAGTTTAAATGTATTTACATTAATGATATTAGTAATAACAATTTTCGGAAACATGAGTGTTATGAACAACACCGGTAGCACTACAAATGGTATGAATAAAAACTTTAGGATGAAAAATTTTAGGAAGAGTTATCATTCGGATTACAAATCGTTAGGAAGAACAATTTCGGGTAAAGAACTTTAGGTGAGCCAATATGGACCCCTAAAATACATCTATGAAAAATAAAAAATATTTTGGTTCTTTTTTTATGATTATGGGCTGTTATATTACTGTAAACATCATGTGGACAAGAATTTCATTTGTTCATTGTTTGAAAATACAATAAATGTCACTCATTGGATTATAGATGCATCTATTGTTTGTTATCCAATTGTTTATCATATTCTTTATTAGATTTGGATAATCAAGATCACTATTAATATTCCTAATAATGCAAACTTAAAATCTAATAATGCAAGTAACCAAAGCTTCTATGTCTAGTAACAAGAACTAAGATGTATTTTAATATATTATTTATTTTTACATTTACCTATTGTACATACATTTACACATATTGAATAGTTTTTGACAGCGTAATTAATTAAATTATCCCTGATGTCAACAGTATATTTAAATCAATCTTGAGTCATCAATAGGCACTTAGCCTTGAAATCTGTATTGCTACATTGAATTTGTAAAATAGACCATTGTTTTGGTAGAACATCTATTTAAATATATGCTCATTCCTAATCAATTGAATAACATTTTTATTAAAATAGATTTAAGACTAGAGAGTTGATTTTTTACATGTTTGGGCCTTATTTAATAACATTTTTAGCTAAATAGATTTTTAGATTAATTAGTTGTTTTTTTACTTTTTTGGGACACCCTAGCTGCTCATTCCACCAATGAAACCGCAGCTGACTATCACTAAAATGAATTATGCAACTCTCTTAATCATGCCACAAAGTTTTTATCAATGCCTCAGTACATGTTTAATGTGTATATTTGATTTGGAAATACAATATGTTATATGAAATAACAATAAGGTATAAAATGCAAATAAAATAATGTTACAGGTCGCGCGATGGTTTAAGATCGCTCGCCGTCGGCGCACACCCGCCCCCCTCACTCCGCACGCCTTCAAATAGACCTTAAAATTGAACACTGCGCATCCCTTTCCACTTTTGCCGAGCGATCATAAACCACCGCGCGACCTGTACACAATATTTACAGGTAAAACATAATAATATAATAATAACTTTATTTCCAAAAAGTACAGATTAAAGTACATTTACACAAAAAATTGATACCCTGTTTCTTAAACTAGGTAAAAAACCTGTATCTTAAGAGACAGTGTTCAGCCATAATTGTCATAAATAGTTAATATACTACGACAGTCGTGTCAAAGCTAGGGGGGCTACTATTGATAAAGTTATTACAAAGAAAATAAAAAGGGCTTTGTGTGTGTGTGTGTATGTGTGTGTGTGTGTGTGTGTGTGTGTGTGTGTGTGTGTGTGTGTGTGTATGTGTGTGTGAGTGTGCGCGCGCGTGTATGTTTGTGTTTGTTGGTGTCTATGTGTTTCCATCTCTGTGAGCATGAGTGTTTGATTTGTGTTATGATATGTACGTAAGCAGTGATTCTGTGGTCGTGTAATCCTGAGTTTGAAGCCACTCCGAGACTCTTATTTTCAGTTGGTATTGGTTTAGGCCTATTATATTTAATTTTCTATGCACCTTTTTGTATATATTACAGCTAATGATGTAATAGTGGTGTCTGGCGAGTGTAGTCCTGTGTTGGACACTTTGCGGAAGATTGGTACGTCTTTCCGAGTTTGGCGGTGGGAGACCGCTATGTTTTCTCAGAATAGATTTGAGCACGAAGAGTTGGCGGACGGTAAGAACTTTGCAATCATCATAGAGTTTAGATGTTGGGTATCTATACGGTTTTTTATTCATAACCTTAAGTACTGCTCTCTGTGCTCGTTCTATTCCTAGAAGGAGCGTCTTGTTTGCTCCCCCCCAAACAGAAATGCAGTACCCAATAATCGATTGGCATAAGGCATAGTAAACCATTTTAAGATTGTCAGGACTGGCGGATTCGCGGAGCCTTTTGAAGGTGGAGATAAGGCGTAGGACTCTCTTGGTGAGCGTATCGATGTGTCTGTTCCATTTTAAACTGTCATCTAGTTGCACTCCAAGGTATTTAACACTGTCTGTTCTTGTTAATTGGATACAGCTACAATGGTGTTCTGGCGTTGGTGTGTCGCATGTGTGTGCCGAAATAATGAATGTATTGGGTGGTTGCGTGTTATGCCTAAGTGCGAAAGGGATATAGACGGTTTTTGATAAATTAAGCGTCAGTAGGTTATTATTTAGCCACGACATAATTTGTTTCAGAGCAAGTTCAGCATTTGTTTTGGTGTCCTCCCAAGTCCGCCCGTAGGAGATAATCGCGGTGTCATCCGCATAAGCAAATATTTTACTATTTGGGACGGACATTTTGCACAAATCATTTAGATAAATTTGGAAAAGGGTAGGTCCCAAAATACTGCCCTGTGGAATGCCATATTGTATATTCTGTTCATTACTCAGGTATGAGTCTATCTTAACGCGTTGAGAACGATTTTTTAGGTAATCTTTGAATAGGGCTAAGGTAACACCTCTCACGCCAATGTGCTCTAGTTTTTCAATGAGCTTCACAGGTAAAACATGATAATGCTATACACATGTTGCCTATATACATCAAATATTGAGTGACTTCATAGTCATAAAATCTATTATTATATCATAATGTATTAATATTATCATGAATTAATTAATATTATCATCACATTTACCTCAGCTTCAATAGAACTAGCGATCATCTGATCTATAAAAATTGAGTTGCAGTATTCTAAACTCTTCGTTTTTTATATCTAGAATTTCTAAACTGGCATGCCTTGCCCTAGGGCTTGCCATTCTGTATATCCACCACTTTAAAATCGGCAAAGCGTGAGAATCAGCTCTCACATTGCCGGCATCCATACGCTACGTTTACTTCTAACCACCAGAACGCGCAGAACTAGGTTTTTGACGAACAAAAGAATAGCAATACTTCTGAGCACAGCGCCCGTGGAAACGCAGCACACGTGGCTTAAGAATAAAGCCGCTGCTACTCTGGTGGTAGGTCTGTATCTGTACCTATTCATAACGAAGTCTGGGTGGAGGACTATTAGGGCCGGCCTAATCATCTGAGCGCCTGGACGAGGGGTTTATTTGGTGCATCTTGTGCTCTCCTACTGTCGGCAAAAGAGCTTTATTTTTTGACATAGACATTCACTGCCTTTTGGATAATCAGTTACCTATAACGTTATAATGGTTATGAAATTTTAAACAAAGGACTCTATCTCCATCAAACCAAACGCATTATTGAATTGTTATTAGGTAATTGAACATAACAATATTATTTAGGAAACTTACAGTTCTCCAAGCTATTCTAAAATATACTGTAAAGCTCGAAACATAATGTTGAGTAGGCGAATGTATTGTAATCAAAATACCTATTTTGGGATATGCAGGTAGAACACCTCTATAACTTGTTTTTTATTTGGTCCATTCTAATGTATAACCTGTTTCGTTGGTATTAGGACAGTCACACAATTTTGGTTCTACACGAATGTGTGTTTACATTGAAAGAAAACACATTGATTCTTATTAGACAAGCTCATTTAGAATTTGATATTCTAGAATATCTATGCAGGAATAATAAACTAAAATGATATAATAATAAGGATGTATCATGCGCATAACAACACATATTTATTATCATGACATCACGCCTCAATTTGTCCGTATGACCCATCATGTATTTTATATCGAACACTGTGATCATATCCACAAACTCATGCCGGATTAGAAAATCACCATCTTTAACTTCATGGTACAGACTACATGCCTACATTAATATATTATTTATTTATTTGTTTCTTTACTGTCATAATGGTAATAGGTTCAAAAGGAGAACAAAGCAATATTTCGTCCGATCTTGGTCCTAGTCCGGGCTATAGAAAAAGATCTAATTGCCGGCTGAATCATTAGAGCGCGAAAAAAGAAATGGGCCAAAGCAAGACATGAAGGATCTGAGTTTTGTGATCTCCTAACAAATCCGGACGGAAGGCAGTCTCGCGGGCTGTGTTATATTATATCCATTCAACTACTAAACTAACAGTTTCTTCTTGCAGTTACATTCCAACTCGACTATGGGGCTTTAGCGGGCACGTGCAGACGATCCTACACAGCTTGATTGGCCGCGTCCGGTGCCCCTGGCCGATCGGCGGCCGCGTGTCCCTGGTCCTGCCTGACAAGTCCACCCTCACCTACGACCTGTATGAGCCAGTTGGTAACGAGCATGAAGGTTTGTATTGCTTAATCATAGTAGAGACTCTAATAAGAGGAACACACCAGCTGGTCAGAGGTCCTCCATAGCGTTGAAAGTCCCTCGGAGGTTTGATATACAGAAACCAAGAGAGCTTTTAATCGATTTTGTAAGTTTTAGTTTGTGAAATTGGATGTAAGGAAAATATTCTTCTATGTTTATTACATTATTTATTACCAATAAAATATATTTTGGCTCAAATTACGATTCGAAAGATAATGTCTTTGTAATCTGAAGTGGATATGTCTCAAGTCCCAGCCCGTCGTCCATACCTTTCGATACCTATGTAAAACTCCTCACTCACAGGCACTATCTACTCTTAACACAGCAGTTGATTATTTTTAAGTGCGACTGGACGAACACTATGTTTATTGTTTATCCGAAACAGCTGACCAAACATAATTATTTACAACAGAAAAACGTGGATCGTGCATAAATTCTCTTAGTTCAAATCGTGTTAAATATGGTGCAAATATCACCACTGTAAGCCAACGGTCAACCAAGGACACAAACAGTATCACGAAGCACTGTTTTTTCAATCGATTAGTTCAATATTTGTAAGACAGAAATGACCGATGACCAGTTTTTCTAGTTGAAACGACTTATTACTATTTAGAATGACTAACGCAGATAAATATAAAAATAATTTCATAAAGTGTACAATGTGTACATAGACTTACTACTCAGACGTATGTCACCCTTCTAAGTTTTATCTGAGCTATATGTTCAGATTGAAAATTTTATACATGCCATTCAGCTACGTAATTTCAATTTCAAATCTGGTAATCGAAATACTGATAAAGATTGCTTCCTATATACTGATTGCAGATTAAAAGGTGAACTAATAAATTCAGCAAAAACTGCCGTGTGTGTCCTAGAAGTGAGGCGTAAATACTGGAACAGGTTTCAAAACCAGGTTTTATCAAAGAAGTATGAGGACCTAGTATGTCTTCAACGTACGAACGCGTTTCGAGTATTTAGAAGTACCAAACAATGTGCCAAATGGCCGCATCGCCTTTCGCAGTCTTGCCATACGCGTAGGCACCAAAGAGAAGTACATCGAGTAAATGAGTACGCGTTCGCCGTTCGCGTGTGTGAGTGACATGCTTACAAATGCCAAATGAAAATCAGCTTTATGTTGTACGTAATAAGACACTTTTTATTCGAAATACTCGCAACCGTCCAAGACGCGTTCGAGACGCGCTCGTTGTGCATTTGTGTGAGTGAAATCATTTCACTCATAAAAATGAATGCCGAACGCGTATATTCAATGCCAAATGATAATAAACCTTATCTTAAGCAATTACGTTCCATTTCTTTCTCTGTCGTTAGGTACAAGATGGAAAAAACTTTTATTGACTTTTTAAAACTTTATTCGTCTTAAAAAAATGTTAGGATAGATAATATCTAAAAAACATATTTACGTTCTAATTATATTTATGAAACACGTTAATATGACAGCAATTTATATTTTTATTTTAAGTTTTCGATAATAAATTACTCAAAGATTTGTTTACTTTTTATCGCAACTGGGAATTAATGGAATTTTAGACATTATAGGTTAGAAAGGGATAGACAGTCATAAATTCTATTGATTAAAACGGGATGGATTAACTTTCATGCCAAAATAAGTTCAATTTACGGCTTGGATATGAATTTCTTTCTGATTCAAATTGCTTGATCAAGTTTGACAAGCGCGCGAATTGTTATGATAATTTGTGTCTTATCTTACTACTATAATAAAAATAATAGCTGATTGTGTGTTAAATTTCAAAAATAATAACTTTGTACTAAGGTGGTGGAAATATTTGTGAAGAGTTTAGCTTAGTTTTTTGTTTTTGTATTACAATATTTAATATTATATTTAATTTAATAACACGTTTTTTCTTTGTTAACATATCGGTAAATACTAATATCATAATATTCTCTGATTTAAAAGCTGACAGTCCTAAGCCTGTAAAAGTATGAAGGGAAGTTTTCAAAAAATATAAAATACCTACCTACTTTAATCTTAACCATTTCGATTAAATCAATACCTAAATAGTGATAATTCTAATGAAAACTCAGTAGTAACCAATGTAACAAGTTTTTATTTGGTGACAACGAACGCGTACTTCTAAATACTCGTGGAGCTAGTCTTTGGAACAAGTATTTACACGTACTCGTACTCGTAAGACTCAGTACGTGTTTTAACGAGTACGACCCATCTCTAGTGTGTCCCAAGTCTAGAACACATACGACTATTATGCCGAACTTCAAACGTTTAAAATCTAGACGTTTCTAGTAAACCTGTTTGAATTCTAAGAACCCGCTAAAATATCGTTGCTATTATATTGCATTACGTCACCCGGCATGTTTCAACCGCATGATTCAATATTATCAGTGGCTTTGTGAATTCTGTCACTTACGGGTAATTTATCTGAAACGATTGTTAATAAAATGGCAAAACTAAACACGTGGTATATGAGGCGATATAGAAATCTCGCAAATAATAAGTCCTCTTTCATTATCATCGGGTGATGTACTATCAATGTTGATAACAACTTATCAGGCGGTACCTGTGTGATGTGTGACGTAGCATTTAAAATATTCCAGTGCAAAATCAGGTCACGTTTTGATGAATGGATTGTGGACATGATTACGGAAGTAAGCGTAGAATCAAAATACAGAGAGGGCTAGAAAAGTATGGGTTTCCGTGGTGACACATTTCCCAGCACTTGAATAGTTGAGGGGAAATTAATAGAATCAAAATAAAGTGTGTTTAAAACAGAATATAATATTATATGAGTTAATTACTGCATCGACTGTCTAGTGGTGAATCAGGTTAAATTCCCGGGCCGGGCGTAGTATTATTTGTGAACTTTCCGTAAGGCATTTCACAATAGAAACAAGTATTTGGAATTGTGGCCGGTGGATGGCGATAGGCTATCCCATGGAACCTAAACATAATAGGTGAAATTAGGGTGTTGTACACCTCTGTTACACCCTTCAGGGTACTATAGGCGTGATTTTATGTTATGTATGTTGTTGGATTTGTTATTATTACTTTAATAACTTATAATTTTCGGTGACGCTAAAGTAACACGTAATGTCACGAGTTAAGTATTGGATATGATTGTCCAATTAGTCGGTGAGTGTTTTAGGCGTGTTTATTGTTATCAGTGCTCCAAAATAACGCTAATGCCCGTGGTCGTTATCGTTCATAGAAATGTTGGGTTAGCTTTGACGATCGTAGTATAAATTTTTTTAGGTGCAGTAATGAATACAGCTTGACTAAGTGCTGATCTCACTGACACACACTGCAACCGTTTTTCGATAATATAGCTTTCTCTTATTTAATGTTTGAACGAGGCAGAGGGATAGGAAACCTTTTTAGTCAGAGATTAACGCAGACCAGTGAAATTGGTCATAAGAACCTAATGCATTTGTCTATTAAAAAGCTCAGGCTCAGAGGATTTATTGAAAGCTGAAGTATAGAAAGGCTTGAAAGCTAGATTTGTGTGTTACCCATAACAAAAACTGCCTTACAAATATTAACATGAAGCAGCCATCAGTAAAAAAAAAAAGTAGATGAGTCATGACCTAATGCAAAAACGATGAGCGTGTCTTCCGCACTTCTTCTTTTTCGCACGCAATCTTATCTATCTAAACATAATACTATAATCTCAAAATAAATGAAACTCTAGCTAGAAGTATCGGCAAAAGATAAAGATAGATTACATTCACAATAATAATTTCTAGAACACGCGTTGTTACCAAGCGGTCCGGGAAATTCCTGGAGTGATTCATACGTACCGAATGCCAATTGCCACATTACATTATACTTACACAGCATAGTAGTACATACGTAACTTAGGTATCCTACGGAAGTTGTAAGAACCGTGGGGAAATGAATCGTTAGCTCGGCCAATAGATGGGGCAACAACCTGTCATTGTCTATGCGCATCTTCGTCGCTATTGCCATGTATTGCCAAAGATCCCGCTGAACTGCGTAAACTTTGACCTTAGCACCGTTGAAAACAACATGACTCGGGCGATCTTAAATTAAATAAAGCCATCAATATCAATAAAATGTGTTTGAAAGAATATTTCATTATACAACTTGCTGCTCCGTTACTGTTTACTCTCGTTACTGCTCTGCTCCTGTGGGTTCTAGTAAGTTGTTACATAACCCGTGGCCTTCACTAATAAATATACCAATTAATCTAAATCCGACCTGCTGCTCTAGAGTTCAGCGCGATCAAACAAATAGCCAATTTGTTCAGATTCAGATTATACCGAATTTAATACAAAAATCTAAGAGGTTGTTCTATTCTCTGGTTTTCAGGCTGCTAGTAATAACATCATTAACACGATTGCCTCGTGCACTTAATCACAGTTAACAATGACTAGGTTTTATGTAAGACCAATCTATAAATGTCCTCGATGTCAATTGTCCAGTTCGCTGGGACCCCTCCCATCGCCCACTGTAATGACCTACCTGTAGGATACGAGTATGTAGGTAGTATATGTTTGTCTATGACCACGCTACCGTAATGGCTATGTTCGTGGCTTAGCAGCCAAGCATTCTGTGTTACCAAGTTTATGTAAGACCAATCTATAAATGTTCTCGGGGTTAATTGTCCACTTCGCTGGGCCACCATCGCCCACTGTAATAAACTACCTGTAGGATACGAGTATGTAGGTAGTATATCTTTGTCTATGACCACGCTGCCGTAATGGCTATGTTCGTCACTTAGCAGCCAAGCATTAGTCATCGCGGCTATGAATACATGCGTTTGTTGTTTATATTTACGTACATATTTAAATGAAGTGACCTTTAACTTATCACTTTATTTTCGAGGAAATATTCGCCAGGCTGAGTGAATAATATTCGTGATGGCATAGTTATTATCACCGTATATGTTCATCAATATTCCATATCTCTATTGTTGAGTTACCTCTAGTTTAATAGTTTTCTATACTCTGTCCATTCGTTTATTTTCTTTTTGACAGATCACGCCTATGAATTACCGTTTTTTTTGACAGATTAATGTACTACAATAGACTACAATAATAATGTACTTTATTGACAAGCGACACTTTTTAGGGAAGTTCACTGTTTGTAACAAACAACCACAGACTATAAATCAAATCGTGAAATGAATTAAATCGATCATTATGAAAAATAATAATTTGACTTAATAATAATAATACTTAATTTTGTCTATATTATAATATATATTATATCATTTATTTAATATTAAATACTAATCAATACTACACATCTTTTATTGAATAATTATATTTCAGAATGCCATATCAAAATGTAAACAAAGGTAACTAGGAAACCGTCATAGACTAAGTATGTGACATTATTATTATATTATTATTTTGTATATTTATTTCATCTAATAAAAACTACTAATAAACGAATAATTAATAATGAACTAAAATCATTTCGATGTAATTAATCGATTGAAAGTTCTTCTTAGACAACATCGAATATGATTTCATATCGAATCAGTAACGTGTGAAGGCATCCCTAAATGTAATCTGTCAAAAAGAAAATAAAGGAATGGACAGAGTATAGAGAGCACCCGGTGTTGCTAATGAAATATATCTTAAAAAGGATCGGAACATCATTATTTTGTATCTGCACTGGAGCGAAATGAGCACGAAAATACTTAGCACATTACAGTACCTAATCGATTGAACTTCATTTTGTGTTTGGACTACTAGCTGTCCCGACAGACGTTATCCTGGCATAATTTTGTATATTGATTTCGAATTGGTATAATTAGTAAGATAAAAACAAAAACGTTGTTGTTTTTTTTTACGTAGCAAACATTATGAGCTTATATTAATCAGACATAAGAAATCAAAATCAGGTACCCAGAACTCGGGCACAAAATCCGTGTTTAGTAATGTTATAGATAGAGTGGAAACAGGATGTCATTCTGTTCACTGGACACGTGCTTGTCTCAAAATAACTTGATAAGGATCTTCAAAGTTTCTTGTCCAGCTAGATTTAAATCACATTGGCGTGTAGGAAGCAGTGTTTATCCAATAATAACAATCTATTTCCGCGGCATCCTAATTTTGTTATTTATTGTATGAATTGCCTCTATTCTGGCCACCGCACCGTAGACATTTTAATTTTTTTATAATCCAGAAAGAAGTTCTCATTTCAAGAACCGCCTTATTCTGGCCACATAGACAGTTTTATTTTCCAGAAAAACGTTCTAAATTCAAGTATTTTAATTTATTTTCACATATAAAAATTATATCTACTTACCTTTGTCCCTAGATGACGTGACAGTGGCGATCTGCCCCGGCATCGGCAACACTTCAGAGAGCGTGTACATTCGGACCTACGTACATTATTCGCAATGTCACGGCTACCGGTGCGCTGTCCTGAACCATATTGGAGCCCTAAACAGCGTACCTGTCACTGGACATCGAATATTTTCCTATGGTAAGCACTAAAAATATTTCCTCAAGCGACCGGAAGATTGGTAAACGGTTATTTTTCCTCCTTCCAAAATTTGTGAGGTGAGAATGCCCTTGTGAAATATACTTGGACCTGATTGGTATGTCCATCAGAACACATTAAGGTCATTAGCTTTGTACTAGTAATTGTATAGTATGCATGCATCGCTTATCTCTATGATGATGGTCAAAACAACTTTACAAGTCAAATATGTCCAAAACAAATATTATCCTTATTTTTTCGAGGCTTATACAAAAATTATGATGTCCCATCTCGGTAATAATGAGTCGCTTCAACGTTTTTTGTCAAGCTGTTTTTGAGAGCGGACTATTAAAAATATATATATATACTTGTAATATTTTAAAGCAAATTTTAGCTTTGCTATGCCTTTTTGTAATTTATAAAATATTAAAGTTGAAAAATTAAGAATCCAGCAGGACTCGAACCTGCACCCCCTGGGTATACGCCCCAAGTGCTTTGCCAATTCAGCTATGGATTCGTATGCTGCCGGACTCGAAATTTCTCAACTCTTTTTGTGCCAGCTTTTAGCTAGACGAACCTTATTTGGTTTTAGCGCCATCTATGTGATGTAATAAGTCACTATTCACATACTGTAAGTTTGAATTAAGATCAACACTGTTACAGTCAAGAGATGACGCATTTTTATCAAATACTTGTAATATTTTAAAGCAAATTTTAGCTTTGCTATGCCTTTTTGTAATTTATAAAATATTACAGTTGAAAAATTAAGAATCCAGCAGGACTCGAACCTGCACCCCCTGGGTATTATTACAAGTATTTGATAAAAATGCGTCATCTCTTGACTGTAACAGTGTTGATCTTAATTCAAACTTACAGTATGTGAATAGTGACTTATTACATCACATAGATGGCGCTAAAACCAAATAAGGTTCGTCTAGCTAAAAGCTGGCACAAAAAGAGTTGAGAAATTTCGAGTCCGGCAGCATACGAATCTATGTATATATATATATATATGTGCAAAAACTTAAACTATTTGTGTCCGCGCTAATATCAACCCACCAAAAACATTTTCATGTAAAATTATGCCCAGGCGAGGCCTAATACTACCTAAAGGGACAACAAGTTATAAGTTCTCATATAGAGCCAGGCTCTCTACACGCCTTACTTTACATACAAGATCTAACTTCACAAATTCTACACCTTAGACATATCATCACCTCAAAAATGTAGCCTGGCCGTCACTATAAAAACTACTGAATATTAAAAAAAAAATTACTTTAATTACACCTATGAAACAGAATCGAAACGACCCAATTTTCAGTCCTCTACCATCAAAATTGGTGTAAGATCATACAAACACAGATGTATAGCACATCGTACACTATAGGAATGGCTTACTCAATCAATCGTTAGCCAATTCGGTACTGTATCTACATTGTGTATTGATCGGGCTTATTCAACGCTGTATCAATATTATATCCTTACACCGCCGATTCCGTATACGTAACTGTTTGCAATGGCTGCTTAGAATGCGCTGAATAATTATCGCTGAATACGTATAACATAGTTTTTATTACATTAAATCCTGTTTGTAAAAGCATAATATCCGCAAGGTTGTCGGCGAGGCGGCTATGCTTGAGGGGAACCAATCTTAACACCGCGCTTATTAGTATGCTGTAAATTGTAAAGAATTAGTCTGTGCACGTAAATAATATCATTACAGACACGGTTTCGCTATTACATTACTGTCATGAGATTGATCATTGCCTTACTAAAGTACCATTTTTTCTTGCAATTGATCATCATTACTTCATTATATTACTTACTAAGTGTTTTGCTTCTACACTTCTTATGCGAACTGCCATAGAGTGGAACGCCTTGCCCGAGTCTGTGTTTCCGCATGAGTACAACTTGGATCTCTTCAAAGCAAGAGTCAATAGGTATCTCATAGGTAAGCGTGCTCCACCGTACACCGCATCATCACTTACCATCAGGTGAGATCGTGGTCAAAAGCGAGCCTATCAACCATAAAAAAAAAAATTGTGAAATACTACGCATAAAAGGACTTAATCCCTAACTAGTTAGCTGTTAACGATAAACGCAGTATTGTGCCAAAATGATAACCAGTATTTTATCGGTCGTATCACTATTTGATATGCTAGTGTGCATCGAGTGAGTGAATCATAATGTATGACCACGACATTGAATAGCTAATACGTCACTTCAAATTCAGGAAGCGACCTTGCACTGTGGCTTCTAAATAAATAATTATAAGTAAAAGAATTACATAGGACGACCGGATGGCGGAGTTGGTAGTGTACCTCCCTGCGACGCTGAGGTCGCGAGTTCGATTCTTGATTAAGACAAATCTTTGTGTGCATGAACATGGAGGTTTGTCTGTTTCTATGTATAATAATATAATATTTACAAAATAAAAGTATTATATGTATTAGTATTAGTTATTCTAGTACTCATAGTACAAGCTCAGCTTAGTTTCGGACTAGTTGGCGATGTGTGTATGTTGTGTGATATCTATCTATCTATATTTGAATTGAGGGGGAAAATGGTGCTAAAGTACGACGGTTAGATAAATAATTTGATTTATATCAAATTGTAACCAATTTATCAATAAAACAAGAGGTGTAAAGAAGTAGTCAACAACTAACCACTAAAACTGAAAGATACCTTAGTGATATTTAATTTGTTCTTTCGATATATTTCACGAAACGACACTAGTTTTCTGTATCGGTAACCCGAACCAATCTAGTCCAGCGATCTGGCTGCTTTCACACCGAGGTCGCTGAATACAATGTATAATAATGCACATAGACATAGTATTATTAATTGCTGTTACTACATATTACAAACTGCATTTTACATGTACTTAATACATAGTTGAACCGATAGTTAGTAACGTCCTTGATAGATCTAGCAATTTACTTTTAAAAAGTGAAATAGCTTTATCATTAGGGAAAGTAGGGGTGGACTATTGCAGGGTGAAAGAATGGAGGATCATGGCAACTTAGTAAAGGCAATGCCCAAAAACTGTATCGCCAAAACCCTTGTGTCACGAATATAAGATAGTAAATAATTTCTAGTTTTGTGTATGACGATTATCTAGTAATAAGAGACATAACTTAAGTGGAATTTAATAAACAAAAGAGATTTTCTATTTAAACATGAAGAATGAGCTAGAATCTAATTTTGTTTTGATAGAATTATCACGTTTTTTGCACTTGTTTACCAACTTTTTTCATGACGTCCCATCTTACTATGAAAATATCCGGCTTTAAATTAAACTTTCGTATTATTCTACATACAATACAGCAGTTTTTATCTTGACAAAGCCACGGAATAGATAGCACAGCAGCGATAAACAATCCCATAGTCGATTGGTCATACCCCTTTACCATTCAATCTTTCTCTCCATAAGAACCTTAATCAAAAATGACTTAAAAGCTAAGCCTCACTCAAGCATGCGCTTACTAACGTAGTTTTTTTACCTACTATGTATAATGTACACCAGAAAAATAAAAACATACACAACATTATATAATATATGTTGTCCGCAACTCTCCCACAAATCGAGACCGCCCGGAAATTTACAAGCGGAAAGCAGTCGACAGAGTTAAATCGCTGTTTTCCCTGTCGCTAATGTTAGCATATGCCGTATAGGTAACCTAGGTATTTACGGTTCCATCCACTTGGAATTTGCTTCGGCGGAGATTATGCAATTTCGTACTAGTGGCTTTAGGTCAAGACGCTTCAGGCGTTGAAGGAGGGACTATACACGGACAGATTTTATCTTGTGGGGAATATTAAAACGACATTCATTTCGAAACGTCGAGCATAGGTATTTATTTACCTTTATAATAACTACGCGATTTAGACCCGTTGTCTAATTTTAAAAAAAATGTTCTCAAATCGCGAAAGTTTAAAAACATATACTGACATTAAGTGTCATTTAGCAAAAAAAAAAACTACTGAGGTGTCAAGGGACACCCGGATGGAACGAAGTTCGGTAATTCCAAATAACAACAAATCAGGATTCGCATCCGAGATTGCAGTAAAAGGTATGCGACCTTAACCACTAAACAAATAAAACAGTCTATTTATAAACTAAATACCTACGGTAACAAAAATTTAAACCAAATTAAAATAAAAACAAACATTAAGACAATTAAATTATCAAGCGTAGCAAGCGTACACAAGATCTTTCAGAATCACTTTAATCATTTTCTTAAAATAATCGAATGATACTTTTAAAATCATTGTGGAGATATATTATCACAATACTCCTATAGGCTGAATGGCTACATAACAATATTTCCTGTGCCTTACACACTTAATTTTAAAATAATTCTTATCTTCAAATTTTCGCGCTATTCGAATTTCAAAATATCAAAAGCGAGGTTCATTCAAACACACGCATAGACTTATAATGCCTAGATAAATAAACTGCTTGTATGAATTTAAGTATAAAGTAAGGCTAAAAACAGATTGATTGAAAATTATAATGCACCGCTTGGCGGACAGACAAACTAAACTAAAATCTGATAAATACCAGAGAGTTACACTGAACTGAAACGGCACAATTAAAGTGGCTTTACATTTCATGCGTGTACTCGGTTTCTAGGAGTAATAGTTCTATGACCACACATAACAAACCTTATCTTTAACATTATTTTTCTGCGATTATCTTGCTTTCTTTTAAATTGTATTCGCAAGTTTACTCGCGATATAATAATATCAGATCTCATTATCAATAATCTCATCACCAATCCCAATGACATAATTAGATGACGTGTTCTAATCGTATATTCCATGAAATGTACATAACAAAATTAGTAAACATTCTGTGGTAATATTAAAAAATAATTTGCTTTTGAATTTAATATAGTTATGTGACGCGTACACTTGCTAAACACACAATAATGAAGAGATTATAACGCGTATGACTTGGTTAGCACAATAGTAAAGAAAGGTTATAATGTGTACTTGCTAAAATACAAAAGCATTTATTATCGTGTGTATAAAATCTCTACTTACCTAAATCCATCAGCAATATCCAGAACTTGTGCAGAAACACTGTCAGGATTCATTATTGTAACTATTTTTAATAATTTATTATGTACAAAACACCTGTATACACTCAACAAAAGGCGGGAATTGTATTTTTTTTAAAGTTATGATAATATTTTTTTTTAGTTACTTTATTATTCATAGAGAGACAAAATGAAAATATTTCGCTTGCTTTCTCTATGCGCAGCATATTTCTGTAGCACCAATTAGTTCTGAAGTCGCGCGATTGATGGCGTTGGGATCGAATTAGATCGCGCTATGGTTTCGTTACAAGGTCCTGTATATAAGGTCCACCGATTTAGAGTTTAAGTATGATCTGCAGATCCAAGTGAGGAGTAATGTTCACGATATCTAGCTATTTATTCCCTGGTATCTGACTAGAACAGCGATCGTGTACGCCTTCGCAGACCTTTCTGAGCGCGCCAGCGCCCCTTTTTTTGCAGAAACTCAACTCTAGTAATTTTTTTTCTTATTATTTTTTTTTTTTTCTATAAGCGAGATGGAGCGACGGACACGGAAAAACGCGCACGCCGTGCGGCGTGCGCATTTTTTTTTTTTAGTAACTCAATTCTAGTATTTTTTTTCTTTATAGATTTTTTTTAAATTTAATTTATCTCTTTTTTTCTATAAGCGAGAAAGAGAGACGGACACAGAAAAATGCGCACGCCGCACGGCGTGCGCATTTTTCTGTTTTGTCTGATGATGTAGCACCGTAGCTGTAACGTAGCATGTAATTACTACGCTGCTACGAGAATTGCTACGAAAAGTGTCGTTACAACTTTTCGTTCCTTTTTTTTCCGCCTAGCCCCCTTTCGCAACGCGCAATAAGGAACTTCGTTCCAACTATTTGGCCAATATTATGTGCTAGTCTCTCTTATCCTTGCTTACTACCTAGTGTTCAATTCGATTCAAAACCGATTGTAAATATATAATTGTGATCAAGTTGTCTTTGTATAGATCCGATTCATACGGTATAGAACTCTAAAGATCTTTGTACAGGTATTACGCATAATGAGATATTTGCTACGTATTATTATTTATTTCCCGAAAAAAATATATCATTATGCGTAATATTGTAAGTAGCGATAGCCGAGTATGATTGCAAAGCTATCGCTTGCTAACGGTGAGGGAAAACTTTGTAAGGAAACCTACATACGCGGTAAGTGCTCGAGGGTGTGTGAAGTCTACCAAGCCTCACTAGCCAGCGTGGTGGATTATGGCCTAATGCTTCTCACCATGAGAAGAGGCCTGAGCCTTAGTAGTGGGTTATGTATTAGATGCAGGACTGCTATTATTATTTATTTTGGCCCCTTTACAATCGCAATCAAGAATTGTATGCGGGTTCATATTAGCTGCAGACATAATATATCCTTCCGACCTTTCTCGTTTCATCGTAGTGTTTTCAATAAACTCTTTGTTTGAAACCTAAACCAGGGATTTATCGATTTATTTCAATACGAGACAATTTACTGCTAATTTAACTTTTATTGGTTTACGGTAGTGTTTGTACTATAATTTAAAGCACGCGCTGTTTTCCATAAAGTACTTATTGATTCACGTTTGATAAATAGAGGACAGGAGCATAATTATTGCGCCCTGCTCAATCGATAATACTTTCAAGGTAATATTAGTCATGCAGGCTTTGTTTTAAGGCTATTATTGCCTCACCACCATAAAAATGTAATTGCTTTTAGATAATTATCGTGAATTGTTTAGTTTTAATTCTATTATTAACTCCAGCATTAAATGTATTAATAACGCACTGAAGAGTGTGAGTCACAATGAAACTTGAACTTTAATTATAATGAGTTGTATAGGTTAAATACATCTAAGCGGTTACAAAGTTGGTCGCAAATGCCAAACTCAACCAAAACATTTCAGTACGAGCAATCAAAGCTGGGCTTTAAATTAACTTTCAATCTTTGGTTATATATATAAAAAGTGACATTAACATCCAAGCTGTCGGAACGCATTTTATTTTTTTTGGCCAGAGTTTAAAGAAACAGTATTATGATAACAGAGCAAAAAAATATCCCTAGTAATAGGAGCGAAAAGTCCGTCGCAGGATGTAAATTTTCTTGATTTTTTTAAATATTCACAATTTTTCAAATCTCTAACTTGGAAGTTTTTGAATTTTTTTTGATATTCGTCATAACTTATCCTATCACCTAAACTGGGACAACCTGTATAACGCAACTAAGCTAATCAAATTATAGATTGTGTAATTTTTCCATAATTAAATATCGTAACGTAAAGACAAATTAATTGGTGCTTTGAATAGTTAATAGCCGTTTTCATTGACACAGAAACCATTTAATGACCTTTAGCCTTGATTACCTCTGACATCATTCTTTTGCTATTGAAAATTAGTTAAACCATCATCACATCATAATGGTGACGGTGTTTTGGATTAAAATTGACATTGACAACACATGTCAGTCACAAATGTCAAAGAATGCCGAATCGCGATAACGAAATGTTTACAGCAAGTGTACATATATACCACTTCCAAGACACTAGTTAGACAGCTGTCCGCTAAGCAATACCACCGAGCCTGGTCGGAAGATCCTTTCTTTGTGGTGGAGGAATATCTCACCCTGTTCCTCTACACTTACTTGGACTTACAAAACCCTTAACTAAGTCATGTTTATAGGAGCAGTTCTTAATCTGTACACCTAATTAATATTATTGATATATCGACTTCAAGATCGATACCACTTATGTACTATTAGACCAATAGATTCATGACCCATTTATCAAACGATTCGTTTGAAATTGTCACATTTAATAAGGTAACTGATTATTAGTATGTTTAAATTTGACATACCACTATTTTACATAAATTAGCTTTGATGCGAATCTAGAATAGAATGGGATATTTACCATGTATATTTGTTGTAGCGAGTTATTTCGATATTTCCAGCCCCAATTTCACAGGTGTTAAATTAACCTTATTTATTTATTTTATTTTTTATACACTTTATTGTACACGTGGAGTTTACAATATTAAATTATTTCTAGTGATAACAGTACAATGGGCGGCCTTATCACTAATAATGATTTCTGCCAGGCAACCTTAGGATGGAAATAATTTTAGAACTTGGCGTAGTTGTGTATATACAAAATATTAATATTATCATGAACATAATTATAGCAACAAATAAATTATGACATTTTAAACAATTTAAATAAATTTGAAGAGAGGAATTGAAGTAAAAACGACTAAGTTGAAGATAAAAAGTGCT
Source organism: Hypena proboscidalis (assembly GCA_905147285.1). NCBI lineage: Eukaryota > Metazoa > Arthropoda > Insecta > Lepidoptera > Erebidae > Hypena > Hypena proboscidalis. Next base: position 16,508,336 of record LR990130.1, on the reverse strand, counting down.
CCTTGACCAATGATTTAAAAGTAGGTATAGTCTATTCATATAGACTTGGCAAAAAAGATAAACAATAATGGCTGACGAAAAAAAATTGTGATGTGAATCATTTAATGAACTGTTGTGAACTACTCAAAATGGCGCTTCAACATTCATTCAGTGAATGATATTAATTAATTAAAAGTCGCTAAAGTCGGTTAAAAATGGACTTTGATTTAGTTATGTGTCGTTCGCGATTGAACGAATCTAAAGAACCGAGTCGCGCGAACCGCATAGTCGAATGGGCCACTTTAGCTCTAGAAAAGGATTAATTCGTTACGATTTGTTATTCACGATAAATAGATTAAATAAAATTTAATTTAATATAAGTACAGCTTTCAATAAATTTAAGAATGTTTTGAACAATTTAATTCATCATCACTGACAAAAACGTAAATCAATCCCAATCGTTCTTTCGTTCACTTGTTCCCATCCCTAAATCAAATGTCAAACTTCCATGTCGTTTTTTTAATCTGTGGTTTGAAGTCTCCTTGGAATAACGAAATTTGCAAAAAGAATACATTTGCACAGTGAATTTACAATGAATATATGTGAATATTAGTGTGTTGGTGTGTGAACTAGTTTATACAACTCAATGTGGTAACGTACAGTGTGTTATTCTTTCGCAATATCGTAATTTGTAATTGGGGGGGGTTTGTTTACTGTTTTTGCCAAGTCTAAATGAATCGACTATAGTGACTTGGCACGCCTAATATCTACTGGTAACGCATTCCACAGACGTATAGCTGTGACAGTAAAAGAATTATCGTAAAACGTTGTGGAATGCGATGGCATTCTTAACTTCAGGTTATCCGATGATCTATACGTGAGTATCATGAAGGTAGTCGAAACGTTTTTTAAGATAGGAAGGAGTCGAAGGGTTTAAAAAGTATATTATAATATTATTGGCAGGATAAGCCAATAACACACATCAATAATAATGACAGCTATCTATTCTTTATTCGAGTGTTACTTGTGTCAGGTAAGAGCTATCCGGAACCTCTAAAATTGGCCCTTAGTCTCAAAACTTATACTAGACTTTTATGTTTTGGAATGTCTTCGCAAAATTCGAATTAAGGAGGATCATGAAGCTATTGGTCTGATAGTACTTTTAATACTATCGTGTACTTACGGCATTTTATTTTCCAGGGCACGCAGAAGACTACAATTACATGCTAGAAAACCTTTTGGAGCGGTACCCTAATACGAAACTGGTTCTGGTCGGCTTCAGTCTCGGAGGCAACCTGATAGCGAAATACCTCGGTGAGGATAGGAAGAGACCAGCGAACATCGTCGGCGGGATTTCTATATGCCAAGGATATAACGCTATTGAGTGAGTATCCTTTATCTATAGGTAGATAATATTATGAGGTAAAGATTTTGTTTATTTGTGCGTAATAGGCTCTGAAACTACGAGACCAATCTTAATGAAACTCGACGTACCACTTGGGCGGAACTGCGGAGGAAAAATAGTATTTGATAAAGTTATTTAGTTAGTTTGTTTTCAGCCGGTACTAAAATTACCGCAACCTCTCAGATTTATTAGATAACATAACGCCTATATTACTCAAAAGGAAGTGGCAGAGGTGTACAACACCCACATCTCATCTGTTATGTTTAGGTCCCATGCGATATGGGGTGAGCCTATCGCCATTCGCCGGGCACAATTCCAACTCCGTGGTGCTTCACAAATAACACTGCCCGAGCCGGGTACATAACCCGAGACTTCGCTGTGAAAGGCGCATACGCTAGCAACTTGACCATCGAGGCAGTTAGATTTAGATAAATACCAGGGATGTTATGGATATGAAATTTCGGATACGGATTGGATACCGATATAAGATTGATTATTATAACGGATACGGATTATTAAATTTATTCAATATTAAATTATATCGGTTTATCCGTTAGTTTCGGATAATTTCGGTTACGGATGTAAGATTTTCAAGGAATATCAAAAGTATCCGTATCCCTATCCGATATTATCCGAAATTTTTATTTCGGATTCGGTTACGGATAAGGATATTTTTTTTATATCGGATATCCGATAGTTTCGGTTACGGTTACGGAGCTCCCTAACATCCCTGATAAATACTTAAAATTTTCGCCGTGACGATTCTGGCGTATACAAAACGTTTTGTCAATTGAGATTTTATTGTAATTTTCTGTATTTTATGTAAGCAGAAACTCATTATCATAAATTTACCTAAAATCAAGTTCTGGAAGCAACACTCACTACATCACTGAATAGGAGTTCTGTAGTTCTGAACTTCAGACAGTTTATAGAAACAAGTTTTTGTAGACCATCAACAAAGATACACAGATGTCGTACAGTTTGGGGTATTAATCTAGGTTTAAGTTGTATTTGTACCTTCACTTACAAAAGGCCACAGCATGCACATTTAAATAAGTAATACAATACAAATAAAATTATAGTTACACAGTGGAATTAAATAACTTAATCCAGATTTTATTATTATTAAATAATTATTATAACATTATAGGGTACAAAAAGATGTGTCAGTTATTAATATTATTATAACCATACGTTTATGACAAATGGGTTCCAATGTCAAGACTATACTAAAAAATATATTAAAACATAATATAATATTACAGACACCTTTTAAACAATGCAAATAGTGGAAGGACGCACTTAGTATGTGGAGCTCTTTTAGATAAGAGCTGAGATTTTTCGTCGACTTGTAACCTTAGATGTCGAGGTTATCTTTAGTTACAGACGCGCCGAGAAACATCGCAAAAAAAAGTTGCTTGAATTCGCTTACATTTTGTTGAGTCATTGATATGTCAATATGGTCTAATTTACAGCATCTATTATAATTAATAGTATTAGCGAATTACTGTGGGAATTATTAATAATATCTGTCAATTTTTTTATGAAGTTGACCTTTGGAATACTGAAACTTGTAATCGAATCAAAGATATTTTATATAAGGATCGTCAGACATCTATATTGCTATAATATTGCACCATAGGATAGTTAGTTAGGTATAGCCAATTATTTTTTTTCTTTATTTCGTTTTTTGCATATAACATACATTAATACATTTTAGTAGCAGACCAAAAACCACAACGGTTTGTCCGGACTGCACGTACTGCTTAAATAAAATTGAATTTTAATCACGTCTTGTAATGTTGTTAAACTAAAACAGTTTTTATTCGCGTAAAATCTTCAAACAAGCATTCATTACGCAATACAACCTTATGAAAACAGTATCAAAGCAGGAATTTAATTGCGAATTATTCACGTACAGCTCGTCATGAATTATGCAATGCTTATTTTATGAATATTTACAGTTTTGCAAAAATGTATTGTTTAATACGAGCGTTGAAATATAATCATCTTACTTGTAGATCTTCATTCACTGGAAGAAATTGCTTACTTTATCTGACAATGAATTTTAATGTATAATCTTAAATTACCGTAATCTTTCAGATATTCATTCCGTCGCATATTTTTACTTGAATAGAAGAATATATACATTATTGTTCATTGTTTATCGTCAGGAGCGTACAATTACGCATTGCAAGTGCTTCAAAAGATTCCAATAAAAACTTTCAGCTGGCATAACATACTTTGATCTAAATAATCAGTTATTTTCAACGGAAAAGTTACGACCTTTTCCGGTTCTATCCATAGATATTAAAAAAATGTCTATATAATAGCAGCCCTGTATCTAATACTTTGTGTTGTGTGTGTATGTCCCACTGCTGGGCTCGAGGCTCTTTTCATGACGAGAAGGGTTAGGCCATAGTCCACCACGCTGGCCAGGTGCGGATTGGTAGACTTCACAATTACCTGAGTACTTACTTACTTACAAATTGTCTATAAAAATATAATATTAATTGTATAGATCAGTCAGAGTCACGCTCAGACTGATCTATCAACGCACAGACCAAGAGCTGAATCAATTAATCTCAAATATTCTTTTATTTAATATGTAAGCATCTGCCAAGATTATTTCTTTTAGAAATTAAATTTTGAAGGTGCAGCTAGATAATAGCTAGTTTCGTAGTCCTTGGCTGTGGGAATATTCACATTCAGTTTTATACATATAAGTACCTAATTTACGACTTCTTGTCACATAAAAAACTATTATGCAAATACAATTGTGAAAAATCTTTGCGAATCACACAAAGATTTGTCCCATGTGGGGATCGAACCCACAACACCAGCGTAGTTGAAAGCGGCGAGGCGACCGCTTTAACAGCTACGCCAACCGTGCACGCATTTAAATTATGATTGAAATAGCTGACCCGGCGAACTTCGTACCGCCTTAGCGTAAATTTGATGCACTACTTTATTTTGTATAAACATATACCATCACGGACTTTTTTGTAGACCTTTTTAAGTTGTACAATACTGTAGTAAATTGTTTTGATCTATCTTGTAGGATTCAGTCAGCGTTTGCAATGTAAGCGCAAAAAATGTGTTTTTTTTTACGACCTCACATTAGAAACCTCAAAAATTGTAGCCTATGTGTTATTCTGATTATAAGCTATATTGTGGTAAAGTTTCATTCAAATCCATTCAGTAGTTTTTACGTGAAAGAGTAACAAACATCCATACATCCATACTTACAAACTTTCGCCTTTATAATAGTAGTAGGATAATCTCATATGCATAATAATTAAAAGAGGTTTTCAATGATTAGTATGATTACAGTTGGCAAATTATCACTAGATCACTACTTAATTGGCTACTTGACACATGTTACAAAAAATATGAAATATGTTAAATACACTAATCTATAACTTCACAACAATAATACAATATGTTATTTGCAATAAAATAAATGCTAAATATTTTACTTTTGCAAAAATAAATTTGGGATGTTTTATCTGTGGTTCACTAACATAGAAACGCGGGCGGCCATGATTGAGCATCGTGTGACGTAATCGTTGGATAAACAAACAAACAAGTCTGCGCGTCGTATTAAAATTCACCTTATTACATTAAATTCGTTTGATTTGTGTAGTTTCATCAAGCAGTGCATTTGTCGTAGTATTCGCGAAATGGAGCCAGGCTACACAAAAGCTGATAGTGCAAATCTGCCAAAGGTTGATGCTTTTATGGTTGCAAATTTCTTTGCGAATAATCCCGACTTTAGTTCGGCCGATTTCCGACATGCAAAAACATCCGTGTAAGTATTGAAATAAACAAAATAATTAATTATTTGTAAAAGTTGATGTTTTTGTATCTTTCGTAGGTCAATCAACAGTGACATCACAGCAAGGAAAGTCACGTGATCGGTTGTTTCCGCGCGAATTATAAATCTCTGAATAAAACATATTTTATTTATCTAATAAATAACGCTATTCTGAAAAAAATATGTTTTCGAAAAGTGTCAAATAGCTAATTGCTAAGTAGCGTAACTTTTCATTACTGGCTAAAAAGCTTTAAGAAAAAACAATTTTTATCTACACCCATGCTATAAATCCTCTATAAACGTTCTTGAAACAGTTAGCTTATTGCCAACATTAAAACAGCCAGTGTCATAATAACCATTATAACACCCAAACGGGTGTACTAATGTTGTACTGAAATTCATTATGCAACTCCTTTTTTACTCATCGAACAGCCACATTCTCATGGCATCTTTATGAATTTAAAAAAAAGAACATGTCATGCACGCGCGTTTCACTACCACAGCGCCGTAATTTAAATAAAAACTAATTCGAATTTTTGAATTGACGTCGTATCCCGCCATTTTTGTTCAATAATAGTATGTATTGAAAAAAAAATATTTTGTTGTTTACAAAAATAACACACCACCAGCACAATACAAGCTTTGATAACACACCACCAGATATCTAATGCAGCAAAGGACATTTCTAATCAAAGAGTTCTTACAACACTGTACACCCTATGGTTTCAGAACATTTATAGAGGATTCATATCATGGGTGTAGATAAAGTCTTGTATGCAACTGTTATAATTAGGTATTAAAACACTCATGTGATACTATTATCACACTCGGCTTCGCCTCGTGTGATAAACCCACACTCGTGTTTTAATACCCCTCATTATAGAACAGTTGCATAAATAACTAATATTGGCTATTACTAGATTAGTTAATAATAATGTAGGTTATTTATAGTATGAAATAATCACTCGTCTAATAAAATGAAACGGCAAATAAGTAATGGTCTATTAATCACGTCGAGTCCGAATAGAGGACAGTCTTTCATTGCTTTCTGATATCATCATTATTATTGATTACAAGAGGAACCCGCTAAATGCCTTTCTGGAATAAATATATCACACAACATACAACGCCATCTAGTCCTAAACTAAACAGAGCTTGTACTATGGGTACTGAGAATAACTAATACATATATACTTTTCTTTTGTAAATACATACATACATAGAAACACCCAGACCAAGTCAAACCTTTTCATGCACATAAAGATTTGTCTTGAGCGAGAATCGAACCCACAAGCTCAGCGTCGCAGGCAGGTACACTACCCACTCCACCATCTGGTCGTCTAATAACAAAATATTTGAACAGTGAGCAAGTCATCAATAACTGAAACTGGAAAACATAATGTTAACCCATATATTACATATATTATACTCTCTATCATATACCCTCTTCCTTAAATCTTTGTACCTTCTTATTTACGACCACTAATCGAATTAGTTCATTCGCGTATCCATTCAGGCAGATCAATTACGTTTTTTACAACCAAATCAATGTTAAAAAAACGCTTTTCACACCCAATTTTTTTTTCTAAAAAGAAGAAAGTGTAAGAAATCTTACAACAGATGTTGGTTATTAAACCAAAATGTAACGAATTTAATTTGAATTGTTATAATGTTACATGCACTTTTTATGGCAGGGATACAGTGGGTGCGACGTGGCTCTACCTTGACCATTATTGTACAAATGCATTTCAGGATTTCTACCTGAAATATTTAGTACGGAGTCGGGTTAAAATTTTTACAACTTTTTTTTGTTGTCTTAGCGGCTACAGTTACATTAAATTTTTGAAAATGTCCACTATCTAGCTATGAGATAAAGCAGAAACGAGCATAAAAATCACATTTGTTGTATAGGAGTCAAAAAAAATATTTTCTTTGGTTTTTAGTATTTGTTGTTACAGCGGCAACAGGCATACATCACCAGTGAACATTTCAACTATTTAGCTATAACAGTTCATGATATACAAAGTGGGAACAGACGGACCGCGAAGTCTCACTAATAGGGTGACGTTTTTCAAAGATTTTGACCAGAATATTTTAAAAAATGTCGGTGCCTGCTGTGTTTTCTTGACTCTTAGATTTAAATATAATATTTTATTTATTTTTTAAAGTCTGCGTCTGCTCTTCCTGCTTTTCAGCCATGTCCACGAATATTACAATTACACAAAGAAAGAATATATAGACAGACAAAGGGGTATGACCAATCGACTATGGGATTGTTTATCGCTGCTGTGCTATCTATTCCGTGGCTTTGTCAAGATAAAAACTGCTGTATTGTATGTAGAATAATATGAAAGTTTTATTTTAAGCCGGATATTTTCATAGTAAGCTGGGATGTCATGAAAAAAGTTAGTAAACAAGTGCAAAACACGTGATTATTCTATCAAAACAAAATTAGATTCCAGCTCATCCTTCATGTTTAAATAGAAAATCTATTTTGTTTATTAAATCCCGCTTAAGTTATGTCTCTTGTTACTAGATAATCGTCATACACAAAACTAGAAATTATTTACTATCTGATATTCGTATCACAAGGGTTTTGGCGATACAGTTTTTGGGCATTGCCTTTTGTATAATTAGTACAGTACAGTATTTATGGCTAGACTAAGTATATAGAGGGGTGCGTTGGTTTATTGTTATCTTGAAAAGGGGGCGGTAGTCCGAGAAAGGTTGAGAAACTATATATTAGATGATCTCAGACAGGGAAAACATTCCATATTGATGCTTATATTCTTTTTCAGCACTATGGTATACCTGCTCCAATGGCAGAACTTCCGGCGGTTCTACCTGTACATCATGACAGACAACTACCGCAACATCATCACAAGGCACAAAAGGATGCTGCTCAGTCCAGAAATAAAGGCTCGGCGCAAACTCGATGAGCACATGATCGTGTCGGCCGGCACACTGCCTGATCTCGACGAGGCTTATTCCAGGTAATATACGGTTACTCTCGGATTCCATGTCAAACCAAGTCGAAGATTGTCCTTTTTCTTCTTGTCGTGTCAATGACTATAGTAACAATGTTTCTTCGTCTATCTATATGGTTTTAAACCAATAGGACGCGACTAGGACGCCTTATTGGTTGGCCCCACCCATTTACTGCACTAAAAGACTGCATAAGGTCTTTTAGGTTACAATGGGTGGGAAGTAATGGGCAAGACAACGGATGGGCCATATTTTGGGTGGGCGATCCACATTCGCAACTAGTGTTGGATGTATTTGTAAATCCCCACTTGGCCAGGTTGTCTTTGCAGCGACCAACTTGGTTTCGATTAGGATTGTCCTATAGGCTGTTTATTCGATCATATAGTAGGACTAAAACTTTCGAAATTTGCTACGAATACGTTCCGCCTGCATACAATGGAAAGCCCAGGGGAATTTGTTCATATAGTATTATTTATATTATATTATATTATAAACCATGTTAACGAAAAAGCATAAGCCGTTCCTCGATTTAATTGTTGTGAAAATTAGTGCATGGTTGGCGTGGTTATAGCACAAATCTTTGTGCGATCTGCAAATATTTATTCTAACTCCAGGTGTATTGTGTGTGTAAAATGAATGTTTGCGAACCCCGTCGCCGCGTCTTTATGAGTAACTAGCTGACCCGGCGAACTTCGTACCGCCTTAGCGTAAATTTGATGCACTACTTTATTTTGTATAGGTAGCTGACCTATCTTATGTGCGTACCTACTCAATTTGAACTGGAATCTATTATAGATTCCAGTTCAAATCCTCCATATAAAAATGAATACCTATTTCCCTGGTCTCGTCATACCTGAGAAGGACTTTACTAATTTTATTAAAAAAAAAACAAAATATATATTTTTTTAATAGTGTTTATTCCGTAGGGTTCAATAATTTCACTTATATTTTTACAGAAAATTTATATATTTTTTTTTCCGTAAGAACCTTGTGCAGAGTATTAGAAAACTACAAAAAAAAATCTGCCAAATCGGTCAAGCCGTTTTCATGCTATGTCGTGACAACGGAAAATGGGTTTCATTTTTATATATATAGATAATATTAAAAAAACTGCGTTGAAGCATTTCATTACATAATTATATTTTTATCAATGTTTATTTTCTTAAAAAAAAAGTTAATACGTATATGTAGCATTAATAGCCATTAACCGTGAAAGAAATTGTAACCATACAATTCAGGAGCCCAGATTTCCCCACAATAATATTCCTACACCATTGTTACCTGTGATCGTTCTATACAGATAACACGCACGTAACGTTTCTTTTATATAAAAATATTACTAGAAATTATAATAACCCCTCAACTAAGCTTTCAACCTTCGTGGCAGGTCAACCGTAAAACGAAGCTATCAGAGATCGAGATTGGATAAGTTTGTATACTACTGATTAGTTGTGACTCGTTTACTTGTTAATATTCATGAGGTAGGAAAGCCCCGGAGTTGTTTGGAACTAAACTGGACTATTGGCTTCAGAAACTTCACATGTTACTGATTGGTGTACTAAGATCTTATATTATATAGGTGTACGAACTCTAGTGTTAGCAAAGTGTTGGCGCTTTGCTAATACTTATCTAAGCAGTTTTATTTTGCATAATATTCTACAGATTGTACCTATTGAGTATAGTATTTTATTAATAGTTATTTACCCCTTTTGAGGCCGTAACAATATAATATATATAATTTATGAGACTAAACACGGTTATTTTGTTACTAAATATTAGATATAACGGGGTATTTACCATGTGTATTTGTTGTATTTAAGTCTGAGTTTTATCGCAATCAAAGTGATTGCAACATCTCTGAAATATCGAAATAACTCGCTACAACAAATATACATGGTCAATATTCCGTTATATCTAATATTTAGTAATATAATATATGTTCTGTAGTAGTAATGCAATAGCATTTCTTTAATCATTCTTTAATCTTGTGCCCTTAATGCTTGTGACAGTATTATTACTTAATTTTATCAACTTCGGGGCGTCCGTTAATTTACGCCCCAATCTTTTCTCGCAATTTTAATCTAGCGTGAGATCTTTTCAAAATTGTTATTAATATTTCGAGACATCAATACTTATCTATGTATGGATTTTGACATAATATTGTAAAATACAAAAATAATAGGGTTACTTCAAAATAGTCAGATTTTTACACATTTTCACACTATATATTTAGTCTGAAAAATTCGTGACATTTCTCGAAATCCCCTTATTTTCGCAAAATTTATTTCGCCTTTCTCCCATTATTTATCCCCTCACGTAAGTCCTGGTCGCCCCCTTCGTACAAAAATCTATTATTCTAAATGAATTTCGTGTGTAGGATATTTTATTTACACGGAATACCGGTAAAATACAATCCAAGCCGTAAATTAGACTATAGATTTCAGCCATTTGATATTTTGGCACCCTGACTCAAACTTGTTACCTTACTTTATAAATCAAACATATATTATATATAAATTAATGAGACAAATGAAAAAAAAACTTTTTCTTGATAATATATATGGCTCTTGTATTTCATATACATTTTATGTATTGCGACACAAAAATCAACATTAAATGAACAGTTTTAAATTAAGTGCTGGCATTTTCTTCGGTCAACGAATAAGCATTGCCATACAGCGTGGCAATGCTGCCAGCATTTCGGGAACGTTGCCCACTGGTAGCGGTTTACTTGATTAGTGTATATAGTTTTAGTAATTTTAATTATAGGTTTAGTTATTTTTATTTTTGTAATTAACAGAAATGTATTTTGTTGAGAATTAAATATTTAACATTAAATTAATTAATTCATCAAACATAATTATATTTTCATAGAAACAAGCTATAAAGTTATATGAAAGAAGTAGCTATCACTCTATTAGTGAAAGTAATGTTGCCCTACATTCACGGCGGTTACACACAAATGTAAATTGTTATACTAAGCGAAACACTTTTGTATGCTAATCCAGAAATTCACAACTCATGTTATTGACCCCTTGTACGGTCCGTACACCAGGTAATGATAGGAATATAGCACAGTAAAACTCAGTTATAAATTTTGACTGACTATATTGATCGATAAAATGATATAAGATAAATGATATGAAGTGAGACGCGATACGTTGATGGATTACAGAGCGTGAACGCGAACTGATTTCAAATATGACTAATTTACTTAATAAGTAATTTGCTGACGCCGCAGAAATATGTATGTCGGGCAATGACATGATGTACGAGGCTCGTACACCCCTGCTCTGAATATTATGCTAATCTTTATAGATCGATTGTTTTTTTGTAAATGTATTCAAATGTATACAGTTTTTTTTAATATGCTAAAACGTAGTTAATAAAAAAAAACCTTTTTAAACGTTATGTATGAAAAAAAAACAATAGATTTTATAAATTACCTCCTTTTTTTGGGTTTGTTAAAAATTTGTCTTGTTTCAAATTATGAGATTTAAACTTTAGCAAATGATAGATAAATGCTTATTAGCTTATTGTTTACGTAATAATTTAATGACTAATTAGCGTCTCAGGTATAAATTATATTTACAAATATCCGTAAGTATGAAGTTCCAAAAAAGAAAAACAACGACTCCTCTTATTAAAAAAAATAGGCGCCTTTTTTTATGGCATCAAAATGCACTTTTAGATACATTCAAAATTGAATAATTTGGCCATAATCTATTGACCATTTAATTACGTAGTTTAAATAAAAATGTTTTATTATATATTTGGAATAGTTCGACATCTTTAGGTGAACCCGTAATCTTATCCATGTAGGTACTTACTCTTGGTCAGTAACCACAGAGATGATATAACAGATCGGACCACTATGTTACTTTATCAACAGTGGGTATAATACCTATCTTTTTACGAACTTTTTATTATTTCTAGAGATTAGAATGTAAGGTGTAAGAGGAATAACTGCCATTTGACATTTACAAGCTATTAACCTCGACAATGTGGTTTTTTAGTCGCCTGCGGTTGCGCGCCCACAACTTGATAATTTAGATGTATTTTATTATGTAGAATTTGCACAGCACACTTCACGAAGCGTTTACAGTCTGAAGTCTGCGGGCCCGCAGTTGCGGCTGAAAACCGCGTCGTAAGTTCCTAGCCTTGGAATTCTTAGATTTTACATAAATTCCTTTTATAATAATAAAAACAGGCCAAGTGCGTGCTGGAGAACGCGCAATAATGTTCCGTGGTCAGTCGTTATACGGTATTTATGGACTCAAAACAGAGGTTTAGTATCAATATTGAAAATTAACAAATGCATACTAGTCATTATTTTATATTTCTACGAAATATTTTAAGTTAACGTAGCACCACGTATTTTTGGATATTTAATGCTTACTGTTTAGCTTTTAGAGGGACACCCTACTAGACCTTAAATTAAAAAACTGTCTTACCAACCCCTTTATGATTGGTTTATATAAAGCATTTAGCTATGCTTAGCAATATTATACTAGGACTAACTTAATGCCTTTTAATGCCTGAACAGACCTATCTAATGATACCCCACACTATAAACGCGACAGAAAAAACTCTAAAGCTAAGCTCACTCAATAACATGGGACCTAAACATAACAGGTGAAATATGGGTGCTATACACCTCTCCCACATCCGTAATATAGGCGTAATGTTATGTTATTAATAATATCATATTTTGCTCTTTTCAGGAGGGTATACGGCTTCGACTCAGTGGCGGAGCTCTACAGATGGAGTTCGTCGGCATTCTACCTCAACAATATAAAGACTCCAATGATATTCATCAACGCTCGCGATGACCCCATAGTTCCAGAGCCACTTCTGCCCATCGTACGGGAATTTGTCAGTAAGTACCATCCTTATAACCTTACACAGATGAGGGTAGATTATTTTGAGGAGCTGAGGTAATCTGATCTAGATCAGGCCAAACAATCGAAGGTCATAACATATAACTTCGTGAATGGTGTCCTAACGTGTTAACAATGTTTGCGCACGTTCACTCATAAAGTTGGCTACTGCAGCCATTTGAGGGCACATGAAAGGCCTAATCAGTAATCACAGAGTCCACTAGATGCAGTCACTGTAGCCGAAATCGGCATGGGATCTATATTTATATATATACTTTTTCAAGGATGAAAATGTGGTGGTAAATAAATTTATTATTTCGATGTTTTGCATTATTATACTTTCAACGATAACGTGTTAAACTCCAGTTTAACGTTAAGTTACAGTTTTCGATCCCTCTGTCCCGGAAAACCTTATTTATATACCAATTTATTTATTTATTCATTTACGAATATGGGTACATAAAGGTGGTACAGAGGTTGTTTGGTTCATCCACATTCAGCCAAGTAGCATGCAAATAGTTTTAATTTTATAATAAAAATAATATGAATTCATGCAATAATTAAGCTTAATAAATAACAAAATTCGATTATTAAAATTGAAATAATAGTAAAAATGTCAATTTTTAATAAATGTGATGAATTCAAAATTAAATTAATAAGAATCATAATAAAATGTCAAAAAAAAAATACAAAATGATGTCAAATTAACATTATTTCAAATTAACAATAAATATTTTTAGTATGTCATAAATGAAATAATAATACAAATTCAAATATAAATCTCCTTAATTATTACAAATGTGTTATCCTTATTGCTGTGTATGTATTCTTTTATCTTCTAAAAATTCTCTAATAGAGTAATAACATTTCCTTAAGAGCAGTTTTTGAAGTTCGGTTATATATGCGTGGTGCAATGCAGAACAAACTTTTGTGCATCAATGCTGTCCTACTTGCCACAACACATAATTTTTCAGCATGACGTACGCGTGACCTTCTCTCAAATAATTGCTTATTTTTTCGGATGGTATTTAAAAGTGCTTCAATTTATTCCCATATAATTTAACTAATTTTGCCTTTGTTCCACCAAATATACTGAATGTGCACCAAAATATGTTCACTAACATATTTCATAGTGAGCACCTATTTAAGAACTGTTGCAAATTTGAAAAAATAGTACTACACCTATTCTAAAAACAGATTGTTTTTAGATTGATTGTGTTATGGTCGCAGTTCTAACCTAACCTAACCTACTACTTTACCCATAATTGACCTATGCTATAACTATAGCTTTTATTTTGTGTAACAATCAGGAATATTTGGTGCACGAGAAGTATTTTTCGTGGAAGAATAAAATAATTATTGTTACAATTTGGAATTTGTTTGGTGTAACATATTTTGTTGGCCGAGTAGTTTAATATAGGAAAATAATGAAACGGGTTTAAGAATAATATTTTAGAAATGCGTACATAGGTGTACCTTTAGATTTTTGGTGAACAAAAAAATATTATCCTATTTTTTCTGACAAAGATAGCACACTCCAAAATGTAAATGCACGCAAAAGTCAATAGACAATAAAATAAATAAATAAATAAATAAATAGACAATGCTCTGTGAAGCAGGGTTTATACCTATCTGGCAATTTACATTAAATGAGAGAGAGAGAGAAAGATATATGCCAATACGGGTTTAATAACCGTAGATCAAGAAGTTTAGTGAAATCGGCCCCAAATTGCTGTATTAATAAAACCAGGCTCGAAGAAAAATATTTTTATCGAAGCTATAAATTACGCGGGTGGAGTATAGAAATCGCAAACATTTAGGGTAGCAAGTGTGATTGCGAACGAATGGAGATTGATTGGGTCAATAAAACCTGACCTCACATACGCATAGCTACAACAATAATGCGATATGTTAATAATATACCTTGCTGTTTTTGTTTACTTACGGTCCGTATCTCCATGGATACCCTGTCCAATCTCTCTTCGACCCTAAACTTGAATAATTTAACAAATCGGGCGTGAAATAAATAAAATGGTTCAAACATACACATTGCTATCAAATATTTTGTATTTTATTTAAACAGGTGGGGTTAACGGTTAACCAGATCGAAGAAATTTACATGAGTTTTAATAGATCTAGAATCTAGATGCGTCGCTTCATGTAGGGACTACGGTATCGTACCTCACGAGCTTGCCATTTTAGGGCCTGCTATCACCACCAGACACCAAATCGAAACACAGTATTGTCGGCAGGTTAAATTTGAGACAGTAGTACTTCTGCGCGCGAGCTCGTTCACAAGAGCTCTACCACTCGGTACATCTAATCCCTGGTAACCTTGAGCACAGCTGACATTGGGGCATCAAGACATTTTTATATAATTGGCCGCCTTTAAAATAAAAAGTTACGCAATTGGGGTCATTACCACGTGCAGTCGCTTGAATGAAGCGGTGGAACTTGTTTTCATTTACATGTTTTATACGCATCTTGTTATGTAGTTACTAAATCGATTAATACCAAGGTTCTGAATTTCATCATAACCATTAGAAAAAATAAAATAAACAAAATCTGCATTTATAAGTAACAGATATTTGGCGTTTAAATTTCATGCTAATAAAATAGCATCTACCCACATCATTATTCAGAGGTTATTTTGGTAGTGGCCTGATTACCTATAATTACTTAAGCAATAATTCCATCGTTAGTTGCGTCGGATGTACCCTTGATAATTTTGAAATTACGTAATGAGGACAATAGTTTTTTTGTCTCACCAAGTGGCGCCACCGTAGAGTCTAAGTTAGTTGACAGACATTGATTTATCCCAACCATTGAGTTTATACAGATTTATAGAGGCACAGTACTTAAAGACAAAACTTTTGCACAAAAATTATTAAGAAAACCGGTTTTTCTTCCAATTTCAAGTGGGGACATTAATACGTCAGTGTCTCTCTTGGACGCATACGTGCCTTATGCACAAGTGCGTTCTCTATTGCTCGTAAGAACAGTTTGTCTTCAGAACACCCTAAAGAACAATGCCTTTATTCTCAATGACCGTATAGCCAACCCGCAAATAGTGACATTTGACATTTCGGAAACCTTACGCTACACAAGCACCTCTAGCGGTGAATTCATACGAAACAGCCTTCAATACTTAAGTTACGAATCTATACACATCAGAACTAGGAAATAGAATTTAATGGTAATAGTAAGATATATTTGAGTGTTTTATTTAATCTAATCATTGGATCAATAGTTTTATCAATGACGTGTGTAACATGATGCTTGTGAGTCATTATTACGTATTTGTGTAATAGATACTAAACCTGCTAAAACGATTACATGACATCAGTCAATACAGTACATAGATTGGAATCTATTACGTTACCTACTACCTGAATGCATTCTGTGGCCGTCTTGTATTGTATCGCCTTATCCAAGAATGTAGAAAGACATGCCACGCTGTCTTACTTATGCTACATCATCATGTCGTTTGTACCTCCTAGACAGACGGCTTACACGAAGATAATGAAAATTCCTTAGGGATTTGTCCAATAGAATAGAATAGAATAACCTTTTATTTCTTGTTTTAAGCCTATTTTACAAAATATTAATTATTATTACAACACTGTTTGTATTATTTTCCATGAGAACATTAAATAAAGTTGCTTTGCTGAAAATGAGTTTTGCTAGTTGATTTCATCTTATGCCATTTTTATCATCACAATCAGGCATAGGATGTATTGCCTGGATGTATTGTCCAATGGGCGCTTTTATTAGAAATCTTCTAATAGAAATTATTATAATAAAAAACATTAATAATGTACAAACAGGGCCCAATCTCGCTACTTACGTAATTCTTCTGCCGTAAAGAGTTGTGAAACAAAGTTTGTTAATTCAGATTTCAACATTTTCTTCACTTGATCAATCCAATATTAGTTAAAAGGTTAAATGCGGTTTACGATTTATAACGTAGGTATTAAAAAAAAACTAATTATTAGATCTCGTTCAAACCAATTTTCGGTAGAAGTTTGCATGGTAATGTACATCATATATTATTTTTACATTTTTCATTCCCTTATTTTAGAAGTTACGGGGGGGGGGAGGGGAATTTTTCCACTTTGAAAGCTTCTCTCGAGTCAAAAATAAATAACCGCTTCGAGAAAAGGATGGTACAGCCGTGTCTGTTCGCTCGACTTGCCGGCAGCACTGCCGCGCCCCTATCCATTTTTCCTATTTGCTAATCGTCGCCATCACTCTAAATATATGAATTCCTATTCATTCAACAATTGTTATTTGTTAATTGTTATATTTTAATACACTTCCAGGCTCACACGACAAGGCAATGTATCTCGAGATGGCTCACGGCGGTCACCTCGGTTTCTACGAAGGCGGCCTAATATACGCGAACCCCGTCAACTGGCTCGACCGAGCACTGGTCGGCCTCGTAGGGGGGCTGCTCATGAATCACGGCAAAGGAGCACAAAAAGACACCGCCGTCGCCAACGACGAGAGCTTCGAAACAGAACAGGAGCCCGACCTCATCAAGTCCTCCACCATCGTGTACCGCGACCCCTTCGACAAAGCACCCGTCAAAGAGGTATACTAGATAGCATCGTTCGCTCATAGAGCACCTTGGTATACTACATGTTATACTTATTAGAAGTACCAACCCTGACTGCAATATGTTGACAGCAGTTAAAAAATGTACCGGCATTTCACTTGGCACATTTGTGAAAAGAAAATCCGATAAAAATCAATATTGAATTGATAGATATATATGACTATCATTTTGCTCATGACTTGTCTAAGACCACCAAGTAACAAAGTGCACTGTTATTATATAATATTTTAAGTAAGAGATCTTAAGGGTCGACACACACCAAAAGCGCGTCGAAGCGCAGCGAAACGAAGCGCAGTTTCAGTGTCATATGAATTTTAACTTTATTTTCATTACTATCATACTTATTATCGCATGAGAAACTCAAACGAGTCGCGCGGATGCCCGCGGCGCCGCGGGAATTCCGGCGAATTCCATAAGCGGAGCCGTGCGACTGCGCGAGAAGTCGCGGGAAGTCCCGAGAATGCTCGAGCAGTCGCAAGCGGCCGCTGGCAATATCCCGCCCCTCGCCCCGCTCCCCGCGCGCGTCTGTTGCGCGTGAGCATTCGTATTCACTCCTTGCAGTGCAACGAATACAGAAGTGATGGAAATGGAATAAAAAAAAAATCTTTTCCTCTTTATCTCTTCGGCCGCTTCCTCTTCTTCTTCAATTATATGTGCAATAATAATTAAAGCCAAAATACCCATTTTCACTGCTTAACACAAGTTTACTCGAGTTTTGTTAAAGTGAACTGCGCATAGGAGAGCGACCCGTGAATTCATCGCGGGCAGGCCCAAGAAGGCGCGCGGAGTCCCGCGACTTCTCGAGCATTCCAGCGACTTCTCGAGCAGTCGCGGGAATCCGCGCGCCTTCTCTACCTTTTGGTGTGTGTCGACCCTAACGCAAATATGCCAAGTGATGTGCCGTTAAGAGTACTTAGATTGTGTTTAAGTACGCCTTTTGGAGGTGACGATTCTCCAGCGTTTTTATACGTCCTAATAAATAGTGGCTTTATATTTATACAGGAGGCGAAACCTTATTTACCAAAGCCGTTAGTAGGGGACGGGTCCCCATTATGCCCTAAGTAAGATATTAGGCAGTGCCTAAGAGGCAATATATTACGGTGTATAAACTGCGCATAGCTTTTTTTATAAATGTATTTATTTTGAAGTTGTTTAAACGTTTTGAAGGCACTACAATGAATGAATTTATATTTACTAATAGAATTATGACTATGTGGTTAAGAAGTTTGGCGTGGAATGGTTCATACTTCACTATAACATCACATAACGTGTGCTAACATTAAATTCATAGCAGTCTTTTATAGTTCGGTATACCAGTCTTGACGTAGATATAGTACGCGCCATCACTTATGACCGGCCGTAATAGCTAGGACTATAAATAACCAATAGGATGAGAAATTTATAAGGGCAAAATACAAAATGATTCTCATCCTATTTGACATCATCACCAAACTAAATCGCCGCGTGGACATAAGTGATGACGTCGACTATACTAATTTTCGGGACTTTTGAAACGCACAGCGTATGTCAGTCCCATCGTACCCTAAGCATTATACATTTACCTATAGATTAACCTATACTGGTCATGAACTTAAACAATGTCATTGAATCATCGTCATTAGGTTGTAATCATATTTCATGATATGCGCCAATATTAACTTTGTTCAAATTTAACGCTCCATTAAATTACCAATAATTTATAAACTGACATTTCCATGATAATAGTTACGTCATTTTCGCGCCCAAACGTCAAGACTGACATACTGTGGTGTGGGGACAGCAAACAACATTATTCGATAACGTATCTTGCACAATATTTGCATTTCAATGTCACGACCACAATTAATTATTGTATATTTTAGCTACCACGCCTTGTTTCGTAAATCTGATTGAGACAGGCCTTCGTTAAATTATTGACATTGTGATATATTAGCTGATTACAATACTTGTATTTATTTACTCGTGCATTTCTAATATTATTTGTATGATTGTTGTCTGCGTTTATTTGATATTTGTTTCGAGGCGGACTTTTAAAGCGGAGTTTTAGTAATAGCCATATTTAGTTTTTGTTTCAATTGAATCATAAATCGTCGATTGCAGTTCCATGAGGTCGCTATACATAATATTTTTCGTTTTGAATTTAGCTATACTAAGAGACAGTTGAAAAAATTATGGGACCGGCAGGATTTGAACCTGCGACTTTGTTCAACTGTTTCTTAGTATAATAATGAAAAAGAAGTTGAATTTAGCTATTATAAACTATTTAATACCTAAATATGGCCCCAAGATATGCAGCACGATGAATATAAATTATAAGTAAATTGAGATTATGACTCTAGCAGTCTAGCCAAATGCGAGCTACAATTATGGGCAAACTTCTTGAGCATTAGGTGACGTGGTAGGGGAAAGTTTGCGCATCGTACACTTACGAGCAAAATATTGCTATAAATATGATTCGTTACGTCGAGTTTTTAGAATTACCTATTTTATTTATTACAATTACTGTTTATTTCGGGATATTGTATTATGTATAGACAATTGTATTTGTGTGAGTGCAGTGGCAGGCAATAGCCAAAATATAAACAATAGCCGACATGTGCAACATTTTGTATATCGTCATTATGTCGTGCATTGTTTTGTCAAATTTCTCATAACTTAAACAATAGTTAAATCGAAAACAATGCTTGTCGGCATGTTTTGTTGAACTTCTTACGATTTAAAACAATAGTTAACTCGATTTTTAATATTGGCAAAATCGCCGACAATATTCAGTGATAAAATCCGCTTTTAACTCAACAAATAACAACAACAACTAACGATTTATAACAGAGCACAAAAGTGAGCACTTCACTGCACGCACGTGTATTCGGGAGAGAGCGGAACGAAGACGCGGTGCGCGGGGCAAGGGTCGACTGATCAACCAATCACGCGCAGGTACGCCCCCTGCGCCTCAGCCTCGTAACCAAAGAGACCCAAAATTCGTTTCTGCGCATTCAAGGTCGTTTGCTCAAGATGTTTGCCCCGATTTATACATACGGCAATATAGCAGCGTTTTTATTTGACGCAAGTCAAGTGACTTGCGTCAAATAAAAACGCAGCTAAGTAGCTATGATGTATGGTGCTATACTATCCATTTTTCATTTCGTATAAAGTATTATTAGCACGCACGGAGTGTTGCACATTGTTGTCTATTATATTGTATCCACTGGATTATAAAATTCGTTGGTTATACTACTGAAACGCCGCTTTCGTTTATTGTGCCGTACTAATGTGTCACCTTACCGGAGAAAGATCCCTTGAATGCTATTGATTATTACGAGATCCCACTCCGATATGGTGAAAATTGTTATTAGTATGTATCTACTTATTTTAAATTGTAATATTTTAATTTATCGCGACATTATTTTCATTTTATTCGAATAATTTACTAGTTGTTTTGGTTGTAAAATATTGTTTTATTATAGTACAAACTACAAACCAATTGCACAATTAATGATTCAGATTGTTAATAGATGTATGCAATAATAATATACTTACAACTCATTCCTTCTTTGCATTGAATTCCCTTAAGGTTCCTACGTAGTTTTCGGAGTTTGATGCATTGCGTACCAAATGTATAATACAGTATAATATACTCAATAGTTACTAGATGAATAGCAGATTGATTGTGTACCGTAATTTATTAACATATATTATCATAATTTAATTATAACTTCCTTTTTTTGAAATCGTTTGAAATACACAGCTATCAAGGTTGCTCACTTGTCTGCCTGGTTCTACCCTGTTTCACAATAAAAGGATAGAATTAAATGAAATTTGATTGCGACTTCACAATCGATGGTTTTATTGTGATACGAGTAAGCTAGTGATTGTCAGAATAAGATGGTTCAACCAACGTTCTTTCACAATTGTATATTTTTTTTAATTTCACTTAAAATGATAAAGATAAACTTGAACACAGCGGATTATGTATGATATATGATAGTTATAAGGTGGTAATTTAGGTACATATGCGGTGCAATTTGTAGATTTAAATGTTGTCTTTGCCTAAAGAACACATTTACACCTACATGGATGCGTATCGAACTTCAAGTTCGGCGCGACCGTTACGGCGCTTTCGCACTTCATCCGATTACTCATACCAATTTTTTGACGGGCTTGGATCGGAAGAAGTGCAGAAGCGCTCTTACTTTGTTAAATTGCGGCAATCAAATACGCGGGTTTTGCAAGAATTGAATGGCCAACCCTATTTTTGTAGATACGGCCACTGCTGACTGAATAACAATAAATCGAAAGAACTTTAACTGTCTGTTATGAGCTTTTTAAGTCTGCTGGAATCTTCGGTTCCTTGGTACACTACTTCAGGACATCGGCAAAATAGACCAGTCAGGAAAGCACAGAATTGACTTAGGGTGGATGAAATGGCAATCACAGATGGCCCACGAAGGTGACGGATAATAGACGAGTGCATATAACGGAAATGTAACTATTGAGGATGTGTGGTGCGATTAAAATGGATAAATTGAGAAATAATTATATTAGGCGGCAGCCTGAATGTAGCATTTCGAACTCTTTCGAATTTCTCCATTGTACAGAGCAGAGAAATTTAAAAGAGTTTATGGCGGGTATGGACATGAGGAGACACATAATTTATTAAACTCAAAGAATGAATTGATGGAGACTTAAGGGTAGAAATAGACCGAAGATAGGATGGATCGATTGTATGAAAGATAATATGGCTGGAAAGGGTGAAGTGCAGAAAGGACATCTGAAGACTCCCCAAGTAATTGAGAATAGGGGCCAGTGGCTGATAATAGCTTTTGGCTTTTGTTGAACACAAATTTAATATTAAGTTCATGATCCAGTAGCCTTATTGAGAGTATGGTGAGTCACATACAAAAATTCAATGTTATTTGGAATTGACAATATTGGCAAAATACTTTAAATTCTTTATAGACTAAAACATTGCTAACCTTACAATAATACTAACCATCGACAAATTGAATAATGTAGACACGGAAATAATAAACTTACGATCAATTGTGAACGAGTATTTGATAGAAAATTAGTTGAGGCAAGGTGATCTGCAACGACGCACCTCTTTGTCGCAGGTGGAGACAATCACATTGAAACATTTCAGTTGCTTTTGTCTATTTGCCTGCGGGCTGGACATCCTTCAGTCATTGTCTTAGTTACGCTTGGCCCATGGGCATAAATTATTACTAGCGCGAGGACGGACGGTTCAAAACTCAGAACAGAAAGATTTGGTTAGTTGGCAGTCCCACCTAACAGGACTTTCAACAATATAATGTAATTTGTAAATAGCACATCTTACTCCAAACTGATACACGCTGTCTATCTCATTACCACAATCAAATTGAAGCCACAATTTTGGTTATGAACCAATATTTTTATATACTTACGTCCATTAGGATGGTTGCGTATTGCACGTTTGAACTGCGTGTCGCGTTTAGATAGACATTAAAATTACATGATATTACGACAGATGACGCTTGTGGAATAGCACAAATAGTGTAGTTTAGGGTTTTGTGTGCCTAAAATGTCCAAGGCCTAGTCATCTTTGCAGAGCTCATAGCATTGTTAGAGTACGTTTGTAATTCTAATGAGTATATTGTCGTTACAAATGTATTTTTACAAGGCGCAAATTATGTAGCAGTTTTAGTATGAATATCTGTACCCAAAATTCCGATAAAAAATATGATCTCAAAATATTGTGTGAAACTGTGTTTATGATTTGCCTCGAATGCCGGCAAATAACTCTTTTCCATTAAACAAAGTTTTCGAGGTAATCATGCTTAAATTATGAGCACTTGTCAATATATTTTTATAAATAGTAATTTTCAATAATGTAGCTGTTTTCTAAAACATTTTTGGCTACATTTGCAAGCTTTTATTCATTTGAGATGGATTTGAATTCTTACAATCGCCGATGTGTGCTAAAACACTGAGCTTCTACACATAAAATTTATGCAAATAATTATAAGTGTTAATTAAATTTTTAATTTATCATTTTGCAAGGGTTTTATTATGTTATGTTAATAATACAAACAAAGTCGATGATTTTAATTCATTAGCTTTCAATGTGATGTTTGAATAGATTAAAATAAATAATGCTGTTTGTTTAATTGATGTCAATTTTAGGTACTTATGAATATAATTATGCATTGAGATTTTAAAGTACAAAGCTTCAAAAAATAGACTCATTGAGAGCAACTAAAGTTGTGATGAATTTTGCTGACAGTGCATTAAGGTTTTATTTACTTGTGATCAGTAAAAAATATATGATTATGATTTTCAATATGTCTAACTAAATTGCCTAAATGGATGTTTTATATAAGTGTAATAAATGTTTAAATGAATAATACTCCGTTGTTTTGTTTTATCCCATTCATATTGAAATTATTCATTACAAAAGGATTGATAAATAAGTATATTTCTAAGTCAATAATATAAAATTTCAAAGACGGGTGAATTTACGCTGCCTTACATTCTAGCAAGTTATATCTAACTAATACTATTTTAAACATATTTTGTAAATGGAATATTATTACGACATTTGCTGCCAATTTTTACAATACATAGAATAGTATGACAAATACACAAGAGATTCAGCTGGGGTTTCAGTATATAAAATTGACAATTACAAAAGATAGTTTGAGCAAAACATAATGAGATCAAGATAATTAAAAACAATGTCATGTACGAGAGATGGCTCAAGAAATAAAAAAGATCATAATGTATTAATACTGTGTTAGATCAGACAGAGAATACTCCTTCCTATCCTTTTACAATGAGAAAGAAGATATAGCATATTATTAAAATACATTACAGTACAAAAGTCCTGACTAAATTAATGAATAATATTAAATGCAGAATAAAAACAAGAGTTCAACATGAATTAACACTATCAATATTCCAAATACAAATATCACAACATTTTCCTTAACTAATTCTTATCTCTATTTACACATACATCTTAGCATAAATACACATCAATTAATTTTAAGTAATTTAGATAAATACAAAATTAAATACATGACATTTACATTAGAAAATAATTTCAGTGCCAGATCTATATATAAATCTAAATAATATTCGTCGTTCCTAAAAGAGAGCAATAATACATTTATATTAAAATTATAAAAATAGCATGGCCACTGGGAGAGTAAATGCATAATATAAATATTCGAAATTTATTTATATGGCGCCATTTGAACCTCAATTTATTATTATTACAGTACGAAAAATATGAGATTCTTCTTCAGTTTGATATCATTTGGATAAACTTTGAAAATGTTTAAATTTCACTTATTGTGATCTACCCTCATATTTGTATAAAATAATGGCAAGGTTATGGCATATGTACACCTGAGCTTCAAGTTACATATCTTAACATTCAAATTAGTTATGTTCTCCAGGAACATTCTCCTTCAAATGGCCCCATACTTGAACGCCAATATAGTTACAATAATGTAATACTTACAAAAGATACTTAAAAACACTTATTACGTAGGTACTTTCACAAAAACCATATGCTATTAAGTATTTCGTATTGAATCACTGAAAAAAATATTTCTAACTAGAGTTATGGAACTGATATCTTACAGTCTTTTTACATATCAGTTGTTATTTTAAATCTGAGTATTTTCAGAATAAATTAAAGCTTCTTTTTACAAAGTAGGTATTATTATAAATAAATTACGTAAATGCAATTAAATCGTGACTTATGGTGTCATATAGTCAGCAGATAGATGTGGGATCACCTTCCATAGTGCATGCTATATTATCTAATTTATGGGCTAAGTGCATTTTGTTTTCTAGTCCTAATATAATTTGTTCTCTATATTTACTGACATAGATATACAACTCTTTTAAGGCAGACAGAGTGTCGAATTCGTTCAACTGTTCCACCGAGAGTTGCTGCATAGAAGTACTTAGCTCTTGGTCTGTTACTTGAGGTAATTGAGATACAGATTGATAAAATCTTATAACCATTTCCCTATAAGTAGGCAAGTCTTTTGCGAAAAGTAATTTGTTGGAAGGAGAATCTTTACATAACCGGTGTTCATTTAGAGAGCAGGCATCCATAAAAGTTTGAGCTATAACTGATAATGAAGAGTCAACTGTAGCAGTTTTATTTATATCAAATATAAAATCTGGATTTTTAATAAGATTTACCCAAAAACGCAATGGCAAACTGTTGGACTTCCACGCGTGGACAACTTCAGGGTTCATAATACCGTGAGTCCTTGCCGCGTCGTCAAATAGGTCAAACAACCACTTGACTGCAGGAGGCAACACTTCATTTACTGTGAGGATGGTGCTAAAGAAGTCATCAACAAACTTGTGGACCGTGCCTTTCGTAGACAAGAGTCTCGTGAGGAATATTTCTGGTATGGCTTTATGACTGTGTTCTGAAGACTTATTGATAAAATGCTGATATTCGATGGGTTTCACCAAATGATAATAATGCACGTTTTGGTCGGTTATATCGCTATTATAAACTCGTATGTGAGAATTGGAACAATATATTCCTGTACAATTTTTGCATGGTATTTTGTAGGGTGTGTTAAAACTGTCGTTCTGGCGTGATATCAGCGACATGACTGCAGACTCCTTAACACCATAATGCGCTAACGTATTTAACTTCCGCCATCCGTTAACTGTCTTCGTTGTAACATCTTCATCTTGGAGCGTAACATGGCCTCCTCTTCCGTGTCGCCATTCTAGATCAACTTCGTGGACGGATGGTCTCATAGAAAATGGCGTGTTTTTAAACAGACCATCTAATATTTTAGATTTGACTTGCGAAATAGAATCACAGTCTAAAACTTTGCATTGAACTTTTTCATCAAAATCATCTTGCACTATATGCAGCGTTATGGTTTGATGATCTATTTGTTCTTTCAGGAGCTTTTCTTCAGATAAAGAGTAACGAGCTTCATGGGTTATGGCATCAACAACTCCTTTCTCGATTTGATGCTTGATTGCTTTGAAAAGTAAAAACAGTGAGGAGCCTGCATAATCTTTGAGATAATAATACATGCACAGAGCCATCCAATTTGTTAACATCTTTTCCACAACACTTTCAGTTCTTCGTAACATAAGTTGAGGATGTTTATTGCATATCGATTTATCAATAAGACGTAACAAAAGCGATTTTAGGATATCCGTTGCGTACTCCATTTTCCCCATGAGTATTATCATCAACAACGAAGCAACATTAACTTTGTCTCGAATGTTAAACGATTTTTGGGACTCTAATGTGTCTATAAATGACAAAAGGAAACATTTATTGTTTAGAAGCTGCTCAAATTGAATCATAGCGGCGTCGTAGTTTGTTCTAGGAGCGTTAATAAATTGACGTTGGACATTCAAAATAGGGTGATCGGACACTCCCGGAAAAAACACCTTCATCACATAATTGACGTGGTCCAGCGTTGGGATACCTGAATGTTCCAAATCTGCTGCCAAATCAGACATATCAGTTTGCAACTCCGCAAAAGCCAATTTACATTCTAGTCTAACATTGCTCTCTAAAGTATCCATTTGGATTTGAATCCTTTTATATTCCCTTTCTGCCTTTGTACTTCGACGTCTATACATAACTAAAACAATCATGAATATTAATACTAAAAAGAATGTTCCACCTGCGATGCCAGCAATTACTTCAGGCGGGAAATTATAATTCCTTAGCAACTCATAGTGTAAATATCCTATAGGAAATCTTAAATTTTTGCCAACTTTCACGACTACGAGGGGCAAATTGATGTCTGGCATTTGAAGCCCATTCTCGTCAGTATTAGCAGGTTGTATTTCAGGTGGAGTGCATAGAAGTTGCAGATTCGTAAGACTTGTAACATTACAAGGCTGTGTTCCGATGGTTACGACAACATCCGACTCATCACTGGCTTTGATTAAATGTTCGCCTTCTATAACCAGTGGATCTCCTTTGTAAGATTTTATCCGGTTTGGAAATTGGTACACGTGGGGATCTTCGAAAAAGACCATGTGCGTACGTGGAGGTACAAAGTTCTTTTCATGCATAGTCTCCACATTGTCCATAACAAATCCTACTTTCATTGCTACTTGTGGAGTGCTAGTTTGCTCTTTAGTAGCTTGTAAGATGTCATAGTATTTTTTATTTATTGCTGGACTTGGACATTCCATTTGATGTTCATTTAGCACAGAGCAGGCTGTGTGGTTTACTGGAATTATTTCATTAGAATAATATAAATTCATGAGGGGTTTCTGAATTGTGTGCAAATTAGTGCCATGAACTGTTATCATTCTGCCACCGGATACAAAACTCTTCAAGGGTTTTATTTCCATTATAGTTGGATCTGCTGTGTAATTAAACAAGTCACCAGATAAAGTACGATTGGCGTTATCAATTACGACAGTCATTGAGTGGATCACCTTTGGTATTCCTGCCCTTGGAGTAATGCAGATCAGTCTGCTATTAGAAGTCTGTGTTTTATTAACAGAGCATGGAAGTTCATCCAAGTAGGCTGATATAGAAGAGCCAATGTTGAGATGTTGTCCACCAATTGCCAACTGCGTCCCACCAGACACTGGTCCAAGAGCTGGATAGAGACCTTGCAATGTTATATTTTTGTAACTAAACAAAACAGTTGACTCTGTGTGGCCAGAATCATTTTCCACAATGACTGGTGCAACAGTAGATCCATTAGAAGGTCCTGTGCGGCAAGTAATACTGACAGAAACCTCAAAGTCAACTATATCACATAACACATCTCCAATTCGTACTTTGCCATTGACTTCTTCTACTCTAAGACCAAGATTACTGCCTTCAATAGTTACTATCGTGCCTCCTTCTATAGGTCCACTCAGTGGTTTGATCATGTCAATCCTTGGTTTTGGACACTCAGTCACAGGACTTTCCAAACATGTTTCAGTGTATGAACATGAATTGCCACACCAGGTACATTTATAGATGGAGTTACGGGTTATACAAAGAGAACAATCAGCATGTTCTCTGTGGGATCCAAGAATTTCGCATTTGTAAAGTGTTATATTGATTGTATCTATGTAGTGTTTGTGATTCCAAACAATTTTGACACTCACATTATATTCTCCAACATCTTCTTCATATGAATATGTTGTTTTGTCACACACAATGTAATGGTTGGATTCAACTCTTGCTGGTAGGATCATATTGGCAAGTTCAATAGTTACTATGCACTGGAATCCAGTGTGTCCAGGCTGCAAATGAGGCAAATTCTCAACCTCTAGTTCTAATTCCTTAGGCACATTGTTAGGCAATAAAATTGGTTTCTTGTATTGTCTTATTCTAGGACAATGTCCTATGCCATGATTAAGTAATTTAGAAGGGTTATTTTCTCCACTTATTATAGTTCTCTGACAAACAGAAGTATCATGTGTGCACCTGTTGTCATAGATGCACCAGTTACAAGCCCATTCACTTAGTATGCAGCTGTGACATGTTGTGTGTTTGGAGCAATCATAGAAAGCAAAATTTCTAGAAACAAAATCCTTGTCAGTCTCTGATGAATGCACAGATAGAGAAACATATGCATGATCTTGATTTGGTGGTATTTTTGGTCTATGCTTTATATCAGGTGTGGGGCAGGCTAAACCATTTGATGTTACTGCAGCATCTATAGGTGGAGTACTGCCAAAAACACATCTATACTTGTTTCCAAATGGCAATTCAGGCAAGGTTCTGATTATGAGTTGGACTGTTGTTACTTCATTCATAGATATTCTATCTGGTAGAATTTGTTCAAAATCAATACATTGCTGACCAGTGTATTGAGACAACCATCTTGGTGCACTCTGAGTACCTTTTTGACACATGTTCTGAACTGTGCAGCGTTTCTCCAAGGAACACCATCCACAATGTGGATCATTTGATTCTAAGCATGAGGAACAATTGCCCAGTTCTGCACATCTTTCAGTTGGTATTTGAACAATTGAGTTTGTAGCTAATACATAGATAGTTTTTAGGTAAGGTGACAATGTTGTGTCTGGTAGAATTTTCTGACCTGGTAGTATTTCTTCATTAGCGTATTCCAATGCTTTATCAGCATCTATCAAAACCTTTTTCAGAATACCATTATTAGTACCTAAAAATGCCACTGTATGCAAACCAGTTACAGACATAGTAATAGAAGTAACTAAGGTATCATTCCAGTATACAACAGACATAGTTTTTATAGGATAAAGTCCACTTATTTTAAGACCTACCTCACAGAAATTAAGTATGTTGCCAGTAGATCCAACACTAGGACACTTTCCATCTGATATCATACCTGATATGTAGCCCATATTGCGTGCTTTTGTGCTGCCATTGAAACACATGTGAACATTCTCATTAAACTTAATTTCTATCTCTTGCAGTGAAAAGACACAAATAGCAGATTTAGTCATAGGTTCATTAGATATACTTTTAGAGGGACTGAACACTGCCACAAGTACAG
Source organism: Hypena proboscidalis (assembly GCA_905147285.1). Taxonomy (NCBI): domain Eukaryota; kingdom Metazoa; phylum Arthropoda; class Insecta; order Lepidoptera; family Erebidae; genus Hypena; species Hypena proboscidalis. Next base: position 16,478,167 of record LR990130.1, on the reverse strand, counting down.
AGTCTCCTACATCAATGCCCAGTTGGGCAGCCAGGTTAGCACCAGCTTTTGCAATTTTAGCATCTTGAACTAAATTATAATTGACCACTTCACTCTTACCATTAACAACTTCTTCCCGGACGTTACACTCTAGAGTAACTTCAGTATAGCTGTTGTAATTGTCATCATTTACACACGTGCGAGCCAGACGAGATACATATCCCAGTTCCTCGTTACCAGCAAGGTGGGAATTCTTTTGAATTAGCAAAAAATAAGCATAGTCACTGGCATTGAAACCGTACACATACTGCACTAGAAAATTGTCTCTGTATTTAACATCTATTTGTATTGAGCTTTGCTTATTAAAAGTTAATCGTGCGACTTCCAGAGACATCAGATCGCGGCTGGCTATCGCAGGAACGTCGTGGCGATACTCTCCATTATTTGTGAATGTTGTGCCCACATAGAGCACATTGGATCTCTGCCATGCATTGTACCTCTCGGGTCCTATGAACGCGTACGTCGATGCCTCTGCGTCGTTGGCTGCTACGCTTATAGCAAAAAACTCTGGTTTCGCCGACAGGTCTCCAAGCTTGTATTTATAACATGAACCCTGTGCGATCGAACCGCACACTATTACTCTGCCAGATTCTTGTTCGATCACTAATATTTTATTCACATTATCAATCCATGTAGTCTTTATGTCCGATGTAGTGCAGCCACTTGCATGACACATTGGGTTATCAAGTTTCGGACCTGTGCGTATTACATGGATGGGTTTCAGGTCTGGACTTAGCTGATGAATCCAATTCAATGATCCCGCGTACACTTGCCCACTGGATCTGTCCACAGCGAGATGATAGAAGTGGAATGTCTCATTGGACTGATTAGGATATTGTGATATAAACTCGTATCCATACACTATTGTGCATCGAAGCCAAAATGTTATGACTAATACTGTCGTAGAAGCAGCCATGATCACATTTTAAGTTGCATCTGAATTGTTATTTTCACTGTTTCGCAACCCGTATGTTGTTTATTCATTCATTTTCAACCCATTTTGATCCATTACAAAAACTAATGTAACTTGGTAAAGCATCCATCGATGCCGATGACATGGAATAAACAATAGAGTTTTATAGAATTCTGCCATAGTATTTAGGCATAGAGTAAAATTAATGTTGCCATCATCATGTAACTTTTTGCAGAGACTTTTTGTAATGTTTCAGACGCAAGGTCAAGGATAGGTAAAAGGCTAGTAACACTCTCTTCAACACCCTCAACACCACATAGAATAATAAAACAATTAGTTAAAAACTATTGACCGACTACGTAAAAGGGAGGAAACAAGAAAATATTTTAGTTAGAAATTCAGAAATGAATTGAAATAAAAATGGTCAGGGTCGACTCGGGTCGAGCCGTGGTCGCACCGAGTCACTGTATACCGACTATAGTTATGTGGGAACCAAGAACCTTCTATTAAACGGTCATGATAGCAAAACAGTGGGTACTATTTATTGCTTTCCTTTTTAAACGTATATTATGACTTAAACAGTATACATTGTGCATGTTTCAATAAGACTGTGTATCACAATTATTAATATGTACTTTTCTTTGTGTAAAATAAAGAATTCTCTATTTATATATCTATCTATCCATATTTGTAATTTGCTCGCCAATACTTTTCATTTGATACCAAAGTCGTTATCTCAATTTAATTCTTTTTGCGTTAGAATCTGGCGTTTAACTTCCGTTATATTATTTTTTTATTTAATTTATATAGCCTATGTCACCCGGACTACCTTACAAATCTATTGACACCTCATTCGTTAAAATCCGTACAGAAGTTTAGGAGCTACGGTGGAACATACAAATATACATAGACTGCCAAATCATTACCCTTCCTTTTGGCTTCGCCGTAGTCGGATAAAAAATAATTAAAGTAGCCTTTCATGGCTCAGCTTTACGCAAATTTAAAGTCTTTATAACTGAAACAATTTCATTGCAAATTAACGTTCTGTTCCATTAAATTAAAAAAATAAGATAGGTTGCAGACGTTCGCTCAGATTCCGAAATATTCTGAACTTGGAATCTGAAACACAGTACAGTACAGCAAGAAATGTACTAGTCCGAGTCAGAGAGCATGCATTTCACTTGAGAGAACTATAAGTTATAAATGACATTGTTACCACTGCGCAAGCAAAGCTGCAGCAGCTGGTGGCTTGCTCGCGCAGTGGGAATAATGTTCCAGAGAAAAATCACGTGAAATTTTGTAGAAATGAATGGGTTTTGACAGGCTTTACCCAGCCCGGAGAAAATTTTCTATCAAATTTGACAGTCCTACCTAACCTACTCCGATCCAAGCAGTTCATTTCATTCGTTCAATGCGAATGCGGTCGATTTCGGCTCGGTGTGTGTTGCTTTGCTCGATTTGTTTGAGAAACATTTTAATTATTATTCGAAGTATTTACTGTGAAAACGAACTGATAGTAGTTAATTATCATAAAATGGTTGATTCAATATTGTGAATGATTAATTTCATCCTAGAACATAAGAATTTTATTTAGCAACAAATAATGTTGGTGATTCTCATGTAGAAGAAAATTAAAATACTGTATAATTTGCAATTGTTCGGTTCACAATGATGGCTGCAATGGCTTCTGGGGGTCCTGGAGACCCTCACACCCAAATGAACACCTACAGAAGTTATGTTACGATGTTGGCTGATCCAGGGGCCAAGGATGAGATCAAACTCAAAGCTGCACAGGAACTCAGTGAAAACTTTGAGGTATTAATGTTAATGATGCTACAATTGCACAGCTATACTCGTTCACACCAAACACGTTAAAATAGTATTTGCTGTAGTTACATCCCTATAAAGAACATTTCAAGGATGTTAACAAAATCATTCATACCTGCTACAACTTCCCTCATCTGAAATCTCATCATGGTTCGCTTAACTGGCACCTTAAAATTGAGTCTTTACAGATGATTGCATGTGTTCTAGTTTTTGACATTTTCTGCATAATAATGCAGAAAAATGCAAAGTAAATACAATTTGTAAACTATTCAAATATAAAGATTTAAAAAGGACCTTGGTGCTTTAAATAGATTACAATATTGAACTGTAAAACGTGATGGGTTGGTCAATAATTAAGATTAATTATATTTATTCAATAGGTAATCTTAAGCTCACCACAGTATCCTCAATTCCTGGATCATTCCTTAAAAATATTTCTTAAAATACTGCAAGAAGGGGAGCCACATTTCATTGCTGAATACAACATACAGCAAGTCAGAAAACTCATACTTGAGATGATCCACCGTTTACCAGTGAATGAAGCACTGAGACCTTATGTAAAAAGTATTCTGATTTTGATGTTGAAACTGATGGAAATTGAAAATGAGGAGAATGTGCTGGTTTGCCTGAAGATTTTTATGGAGTTACACAAACAGTATAGGCCTACATACAGCACTGAAGTAGATGTAAGTATAGATTTTAGGATTTATAACCAAAGATAAAAAAATCATCAAAGAAGAAAAAGCGGAACATTGCCTTTGTAATGTTTATTAGTTTTCTATATTAAAATATCCTAGCATCTACCACTCTTTCTTTCTGGTAAAATTGAATGACAATGTGATAAATTTTATCTTTTCTTTAGATCCACAAGTTTCTTCAATGGGTGAAAGGAATATATTCAGACTTGCCAAACCATTTGCCTAAAATATTTGAACCAAAACCTACAATAAGGGTGAAAGATTTATCGGAAGTGAACATTGAGCAATTGCTTCAAGAGACTTATACCACAACACCTATACACACAGAAAAGAAGTTATTAGATGGCAGTGTTGTTACTGTAAGTATCTTTAAGACTGTTTTTTTTAAACATATAAATGTATTTTTAATTTAATCTATAATGCATTTAAAAAAATACATCAAATTATTTAAAAAAATCGGTAATTAATAGCTAGCAAATTTGTTTCAAGCTTAAAATGAATGTAAGGAAGTGTTTTGTTGTTTAATCACTGTGAGACATTAAATATTACACAACAAATTGCAATACAATTATTACTCTGTTTGGTTTAAGTTTCATTTAAGGACCCTGTAGGTTCTCTATTTATATAAACAACTTCCTAAAAGGAGGAGGTTCTATATTTGACGCATATTATATATATATATATATATATAATTATATGTTTTTCAGCAATTTCTATGCATGGATGTATTTTAAAATTCGTGTTTTTGTTTATTATATGATGTTATTTAGATATTTGTATTTAGCAGTCAGCATCTCATGTTGCTGAGCTGATGCTGGAAGGCACAATTGGTTAGGAGTATAGGAATAATTCTTTACATAATGGCATATTCAGACTGGTAGCTCTATTCTTTTAAGTTATATTCAGATGAGGCGAGACATTGAATATTACTTAAGTATATTCATATAAGAAGTTAAGAGTAACTTATTAATCTCCATAGGATAAGTTGTTTTTGTACCTGTCCTTCTCTAATTGCTGGACAAGCAGTCTGAAGCGAGTATGACTCATGGTTAAGATACTTCACTAAAAAGAGATAGTTGTGATAGAAATAAAATGATCAGCACAGACTTTAAAAACAATTTAACTGACTTTTTGGGTTTTTTTATGCTTTTAGAAGGTTTTCTTAAGTCAGTTTCTTTTTAATAATAATGTAAGAAAAACTTTATGAATAAAAAAAAGAGTAGATTGCAGGTAATTTAAATATGCTCTCAAAATTATCATCAAAAACATTTTATATATCCTGGATCATACATTTTATACTCTTTTCCTTGCAGTACAATCTCATACCAAGATCTGTGCTTTCACTGAAAGTGATACAGGAGTTACCTATCATAGTGGTGCTTATGTATCAGTTGTACAAACAAAATGTGCACCAAGAGGTCAGCAATTTCATACCACTCATCATGGAGACTATCACATTGCAACCCGCTGCCACACACAGGTAAGGATAATACAGTAGTTGCTAGAATAATATATATTATATCTACATGTAACATTCATACATACATATATAAAATAACGCCTTTATCCAATGGCGGTAGGCAAAGACGATGGAGCCTTTATCCAATGGGGGTAGGCAATATGGAACGCCATGTGCTTCGCTTCTTTCACTTCCTCAACATTCATATCTTGTCATTCATGCTCGCCAGTTTTGTGTGCTATGTCCTTGTCCTTTCTGAACGACGCCAATTTTCTGGTCTCTATATGTCTTTCGAGGACATCCTCTTACAGTACTTCAAGCCACATCTGTGTTGTATATCTCTTTTACTCATCTACTTCATCCATCCATTCTTTCAATATGACCAAAATGTATCATCTGAAGAAAGTTTCCTTAGTTAGAGCTCAAGTATCTCGTTGAGCCTTATTTTATAAAACAAACCCAGCAATAGCCATTAGGCAATAGCCAAGAAAAAAAAACTAGCTGTCTCTCAAATTGCCACTCACTCTGCATACAATACAAATATTCATCTAAATCTGTTAGACTTTAAACCTAATGTAATTGCTTGGCGAATGATGAAGATTTATAATAAGTTTAGTAGTATACTAAGAACCAGTTGAAAAAATTATGGGGCTGGTAGGATTTGAACCTGCATTCTTCTGCACATTGGGCAATCACTTTAACCAACCAGCTACGGTCGCCACTAGCCAGGACCCTAAATTTCTCAACTGCATGTTACGTTATTTTGTGACGTCACGTTCATCCATTTGCACTTTTTTCGTTCATACACTTTTTCAACTGTTTCTTAGTATAATTTGCTAAGCATAGCTAAATGCTATAAAAATAATCAATTAGAAGTTTAGTAATGTATTAATTTATTTTCAGGCAATCTGCGTCATTCAACAAAGAAGTGTTTGTGGATTTCATGGGAGCACAAATCAAGACATTGGCCTTCTTAGCGTACATTATAAGACTGTATCAAGAAACTATAGCCAACCATGCCAATCTGATGGTCAAAGGTATCATCGGTCTGCTGACGATGTGCCCACCGGAAGTAGCGCATCTCAGGAAGGAATTGGTCATAGCTACGAGACATATTCTTGCTACTGATTTGAGGCTCAGTAAGTTCAATAATTTTAATTAGGACGTTTCAGCAATTTTCACAGACTAGAAAAATTATTTTTGTTTTCAGTTTAGTTTTATAATATTTCTTATTTAAACAAACAAAGAAAGGAAAAATATAAATGACTTAAATACTAAAGTACATAACTATGTACAAACCTAATCTTACAGAATATAATATATATTTTTTTTTCTTTGAACTGTTATAAACTTATAATATATAAAAATTATAGCAATTTAACGAAATTTGATTTGGAAATTCATGGTTATACTGGCAAACTTTTGTCACTTTTGCCATGTTTAAACGACTTCAAATGGAAGAGATTTTACAATTCGTTAGAGAATTGTTTTTTTGTGTTCATGCTTTTAATTATACCATTTGTTTTTATGTAGAATTCGTGCCGTACATGGAGCGTCTATTTGACGAGGACGTGTTACTCGGTGGTGGATGGACTGTGCATGAATCACTACGACCGTTAGCATACTCCACACTGGCAGACCTTGTTCACCACGTGCGACAATTACTGCCTCTCGCCGACCTGGCTATAGCAGCGCATCTGTTCTCCAAGAATGTGCACGACGAGTCATTGCCTACCAGGTATGTGTTATTTCATCGGGATTCATCATCTTCTTGCCCTTATCCCATTCACTTGGGGGTCAGTGCAATAGTGAAATATGTTTTATCCTTGCAAACTATTCTATCAGCAATTCGTTTCAGCCATGTTATCTTTCACACAGAACAAAGGAAAGATATAACGAAGGAAAGATGGATATCTTTCCTTCGTTTGGTTGTCCTCTTCTTTTTCTTCTTTTCTTCTTCTAATCATCAACATTAAATTTTTAGAATTCTTTTTATAACATGCCTTTCATCCCTTCTCTTTCTTTATTCGCGATAATAGTATAAAATTTTATTTTTTATAGGCAATTATTTTTTTCTAATCATCTGATAAACCTTATTAAGAAGTGTTATCTGATTTTGGAAAACTTCAGAGAATATTTGCTAATAAAATTGATGTATTATTCCAGCGCTTTCACTTGTTTTACGACATACACAAACGAGTCTGATGTGATGTCTTCTTCTTCTTGGTCGGTTCCTCATGGCTGAAGGTTAAACCACCTAGAGCGCTGCTCTTAACCATATCTTTCCAAGTTCCTCTGTTTTGGGCAAGCTGTACTGCCCTCTGGATGTTGGCACCCATGGTGTCTCGTATGGCATCGGTACATCGTGTAAAGGGGCTCTGCCTCTACTTCTCTTTCCATCAGTGCTGCCAACCATTATTAGCTTCTCGAGGCTGTCCTGGTGGGCTGTGTGTCCAAAGAAAGTCAGTGATCTTTGGAAGCATGTAGTTGAAAGCCGGGATTTGGAGTTCTTCGAGAATAGATGCATTAGTGCGCGTTCTGTCCATGAAATGCCGTACATTCTTCGCCAGCACCGCATTTCGAATGCATCTATTGATATTAGGTAGTTGATATGTAATGTTTATTTTTAGCATCCAAACCATGTCCTGCAAGTTGCTGCTTAACCTAGTGGATTGCATCCGTCAACGCTCCGAGAGCGAAGGAGCCACCGCGGCCGGCACGCAACCGCAAGGACGACAGCTGCTAATGCGCATTCTGGAGGTGTTCGTGCTCAAGTTCAAGACTATTTCCAAGTTACAGCTGCCTGCCTTGATGAATAAGTGGTAAGTCACTTGTACAACATTGTACTTTAATCTTGTTGGAAAGAAGGTCGTAATATTCATCCTCTGTAATAAACAACTCTCCTCAATCTTAGAGTAGGTGCTTACATACTTATTTGTTTTGATGTAACTTGGTCCTATTTTAAGACCAAAAGAGACTAAATTTACTATCAATATTTGTTTTTAAATAAGATATTTACAAGTGCATTCTCCTTTTTATATTCTAGCAAACAAACAACACCCCCTGCAATTGGTACAAATAGTGGAGGTACAACTCCTGGTACCCCTACAACTCCAACTCCTGCCCTCACAGTAGTAGAAGTCAAACTTGAAGAGGATAAAATCGCTCCTGATTTCCTCGACGCGGCTGCGAAGGCGGAGGAAAAGTCTAAAATAGGGTTCCCCTCGTCTCAAATGAGCAATTTGAACGTGGGCGACTATAGAACGCTCGTGAAGACGCTCGTGTGTGGGGTGAAGACGATTACCTGGGGATGTGCGTCGTGCAAGGTAAGTCTGCAAATTACATAAATATCAATTTAATTGACGATGAAATCTCCCCAAGGTTACTGCCAAAATGTGAAATCTATCGTCAAACACATATTACTTATATTCACACATAATATCAGTGTCAGATTAAGCCAGCGCGAGGCCTGTAGCAAAATTTGTCAGGGGGCCCTTCAATAATGATAAATGATTAATTGGCCTGCTTTAGGTTTTAAAGTTTATGGTATTAAATAAAACATAACTATTAAACATATGGGCATATATTTTAAACATATGGGCTCAAAACTGAATTCTCTTGTTAAGGGACAATCAGTTGTTAACCATTGCTTACCATCTGCAACATATGATTTTATTATGAAAAGAATTTTAAGTTATAACTTCAGTAATTATAGAAATCTTATTATTTTAGTGGAGAATAGGGGTAATGTTACCAAAAAGGATTTAGTTAATTATTTTGATAATTTATTATCTCTAGGCTTAAGTAGTATAATTTTGTTCACATTCCCCTACTGTAGGAGCTTGTCAGATGCGGAAAATAATCTTAGATATAAGTTGAACAATGTACTACACACTATAAGTACATATAATGATAGTATTCATTTGATTGATACTAACAGTTTTGTTAGCAGCAAATTATATTTGACTAAAGGTAACTATTACCTTTCTGCTAGTTTTAAGCGACAGATAGCAATTTCGCTATCCTATTTTATTGACATTACAGCCAAGAACTTGGCTACTAACAGATCTGCTTCTATTGAGCAGACTAATGACATGCAATTATCTAATGATTATTTGAATCATGACATGAATTATAACTTAGCCTCTATTGAGGGTACTTCTGACATTCTTAATATTAATGATATTGACATTTCTAATTCTCATATTAATTCTGAAATCTGCAATCATTTAAATTAGTTCATGAGACAACAGAGGTAGCAACCTCTAGCTCTAATTTATTACATGTACAATTGATCAATTTAGCTGCAGAATCAAATAGTAATTATATGTCAATACACCCACAAAAATGTACTAATTACAATACAAACGAAAATATAAACCTGGTGCATCAAAATATATGTTGTTTAAATCTGGGTAAGCAACTAGAACTGGAATTATTCATGAAATCTGAAAATATTAGTGTAATGTGTGTTACTGAGCATTGGCTTAAGGGGCATCAGCTCATGTTTAATTTCAGCAACCACCAGGTTGGTAGTTCATTCTGCAGGGCCAACACAATACATGGGGGGTCCCTAATTTTACTTAATAAGAAACTTAAATTTAAAGAACGGAAAGATATTGTGTCCCTCTCTGTAGAATGTTCCATAGAACTCTCCTGTGTACAATTAGAGCAGTTCATTATTATATGCGTATATAAACCTCCCTCCGCAGACCTTAATTTATTTTTAGAAATCATGGATGAAGCCCTATGCAGAGTAAATAATTTGGGTAAAACAATTTTAGTCTGTGGAGATTTTAATATTAATATTCTAGTTAATACAACTGCATCATGTCAAATTTTGAGTCTTTTTAAATCCCATAATTTAATAAACTTATTTATGGAGCCTACTAGAATAAGTGCCACCACGGCTACATGCTTAGACAATATTTATACAGATATTAGTCCAACTCACAGAAGTATTATTAATAAACTAGATTCTGATCATTCTGGGCAAATGATAAGTTTTAAAATAAAAAGTAAAAATGTAGTTAGGAAAAAAATTACTTCTGTACCAGTAACAGCTAGTCGCTTTGAACGTATGAGAGTTAACCTAGCTAATAACTTACCTTTCTTAGATAATGACATAGAGCCTAATGTAATGTATAATTCGTTTTTTGATTCATTTCTTCGCGATTTTAACTCAATATTTACTTCCAAGGAGATTACTGTTACTAGTAGTCCTGTCTTTGGTGACTGGGCAACCGCAGGTATCCATAAGAGTAGGCAAACATTGTACATTTTATACTATGAAAGACAATTTAATAGCAGTGAAGAGTTTAAAGAACATGTCAAATCATACTCGAAGATTTTTAAACGCGTTTGTAAAATTGCCAAATCTACATTTATTAAATCTAAAATCAAAAACAGTAGTAATAAAATTAAAGCCACATGGAAGGTTATTAATGAAGAGACTGGGAAGGTTAGATCAAAAAATTCAGACTTTAAGTTAAGTATCAAGGTCAAGTAACCAAGTCAGATTTAGAAGTTGCCAGTGCTTTTGAAGGATTTTTTACTGCTTTTCCTGTCTCTCTAACTAGTGCTTTAGGCTCTTCCTCCTCCGTTGCCGAGTCGTTACTTAAAAATAATGTGCCTGAGTTTTACAATAATTTCGATTTTCACCATGTTAATTTGTCTGATTTTAAAGCCGCGTTTAAATCAATTAATATTAAGAAAACGGCTGATCTATGGGGCATTTCTGTACATATTATAAATTCGTTGATTGACATTATTGCACCTGATTTAATCGTGATATTTAATAGATGTATTAATTGTGGTGTGTTTCCTGACTTAATGAAATTAAGTAAAGTCATTCCTTTGTTTAAATCAGGTAGTACATTAGACCCCACAAACTTCAGACCAATATCGGTGCTACCTACGTTTAGTAAAATTTTTGAAAAATTAATTCTCGCGCAGTTACTTAAATATTTTAATGAAAACAATCTGTTGCACACTAAACAATTCGGTTTCACTCGCGGACGGTCAACATGTGATGCTGGGGTAAAATTACTGGAATGCATATTTGAGGCTTGGGAAGAGTCGCGGGATGCCTATGGGGTGTTTTGTGACTTATCTAAGGCTTTTGATTGTGTGCAGCATGAAACTCTAGTCAAGAAGTTACACCACTACGGTATAAGAGGCATCGCTCTGGATCTTCTTACTTCATATCTAAGCGATAGGATTCAGAGAGTAGATGTCAATGAAATGCGTTCACATGGATCAGCTGTAGCAATGGGGGTGCCACAAGGCTCTATTTTTGGGCCTTTCCTGTTTCTCTTGTATATTAATGATTTACCTCATCTTGTTAAGGATAATCATGAGATAGTATTGTTTGCGGATGACACTTCTTTAGTTTTTAAGGTAAAAAGACAACAATCAGTAATTGACGATGTAAACAATGCTTTATCAAAGATAGTGAACTGGTTTAGAGCTAATAACTTGCTTTTAAATGGTAGTAAAACAAAATATATTAGATTTTTTACAAAAAATGTTAAGCAAGTCAAAACTAGTGTGGTGATGGACAATGAGGAATTGGAAATGGTCAATAAGGTTGTCTTTCTTGGTATAACATTAGACTCTAAATTACAATGGGGCCCACATATAGAAACGTTGTCTGGTAGACTCAGCTCAGCAGCTTACGCCGTAAAAACAATTCGTCAACTGACCGATGTTGACACTGCGCGTTTAGTTTATTTTAGCTATTTTCACAGTATAATGTCATATGGTTTATTGCTTTGGGGTAGTGCCGCGGATATAGATTCAATATGTGTGCTCCAGAAACGAGCTATTCGAGCTATCTATATGATGAGTCCCAAGGAGACACTAAGAAATAAATTTAAAGAGATACATATTATGACGTTACATTCTCAATACATTTACGAAAATTTAATGTACGTTCACAAAAACCAAACGAAATTTCAGAAAAATAGTGATCTCCATAAATTAAATCTAAGGAACAAAAACAAACTCGCTGTGCCCACTACTAGGCTCCATAAAATCTCTAACTCGTTTCCAGGTCAATGTATACGCTTTTACAATAAACTTCCTTTAGACGCAATAGAATTATCGATAGGTAAATTTAAAAAATATGTTAAAACTAAATTATGTCAAAAAGCTTACTATAGTATTTCAGACTACATAAATGATAATAGTATTTGGAAATGAATTGCTCTTCTTATGTGATTTTTTTATGTACTTTTATATTGTTATATTTTTCATTTTAAAAGATGGTGCACATGAGTTTCTCACCAGCTCTTCTCATAATGCAATACCCATCGGAGCTGGTACTTAGATTGATTTTAATTCGATTCTAAACAGTTTGATTAAAATTAATCTGAGCCCCGGTTATTCAAATCATTGTAATTAGTATAATTTAGTATTATTTATTATTTACTTTTATATCATTTTTTGTAATGTTTTGCCTATGAAAATAAATGATTTGAATTTTTTTAATTTTTAAAATTTTAACAATTAATTATAACAACTGTTTTTGATTTAATGTGGGCAAATTTAGATATAACGTGTTTCATATCTAGTTCTTTAAGCAAATCATGCTCTACAAGCTGGCTCATTTATATCGGTCAGTATGGGCAAGTCTGTATTTACAAAACATACACAAATTTGTTCTTACAAGCAAGATATTTTACGCTGCTACTATTTAAATTTAATTAATTTTACGGTCAGACAAGCATTGGAGCGCGGAGCTCTTCAATTCGCGGGGCCCGTAGCATTTGCTACTCTTGCTATATGGCTAATCCGGCACTGCATAATATTACTTTTATTCTACGATTGCAAATTGTCCTTCAATTATATTAATTATGATTATTGAAAATATATACACTCACATGTCACAATCGAGGGTCGGGATATAAATGTGTTTAATTTTGAGCAGACAGCAGCAACCACGGAGGGCGCGGCCACGGCGCCGGCGACGGGGCAGAAGCAGTTCAGCGCGCGCGAGACGCTGGTGTTCATCCGCCTGGTGCGCTGGGGGCTGCAGTCGCTGGACATCTACACGCTGGCCGCCCGCGCCGCGCCCGCCGCGCCCACGCACGTGCGCTCCAAGGAGGAGAAGGAGGTGCTCGAGCATTTCAGTGGCGTGGTAAGTCTGCACGATACGTATGGCCTACCAGTCATTTTCCCGCGAGTCAAATAATTGTAAAATGTGAAAACAAGTAACGAAAGATTTTATGTGAAACTTTCACAGAAAAATAAATTGCATTTGATAGAATTCTCTTCTTCTATGTAATACTAACGAATGACGATTACCTTGTTACAGTTCTCGATGATGAATCCACAAACGTTCCAAGAAATATTTACTGCGACGATCTCCCATATGGTTGAGAGAATCAACAAAAACACGACTCTACAAATAATTGCTAATACATTTTTATCAAATCCCGCCACCTCGCCTATATTCGCGACCGTCCTTGTTGAGTATCTGCTTCAGAGAATGGAAGAAATGGGAACAAATGTGGAGAGGTCCAACCTATATCTCCGACTCTTCAAATTAGTCTTCGGCTCAGTCAGTCTATTCCCTACAGAAAACGAACAGATGCTGCGACCGCATCTACACAGCATCGTCAATAAAGCTATGGACTACGCCATGACAGCTAAAGAACCATATAACTACTTCCTACTTTTGAGGGCTCTGTTCCGTTCCATTGGAGGTGGGAGCCATGACTTATTATACCAAGAATTCTTACCTCTCCTGCCTAATCTGCTAGAAGGACTAAACCGACTACAAAGTGGCTTGCACAAACAACACATGAAAGATCTTTTCGTTGAGTTATGTCTGACGGTACCGGTTAGATTAAGTAGTTTATTACCATATTTACCAATGCTCATGGATCCTTTAGTGTCCGCACTCAACGGTTCTCATACACTGATATCACAAGGTTTACGAACACTGGAGTTATGCGTGGACAATTTACAACCAGACTTTTTATATGAACACATTCAGCCGGTTCGTGCTGACCTGATGCAGGCGCTCTGGAGGACATTACAGAATAACGAAGTAGCTAGAATTGCGTTCAGAGTTCTTGGTAAATTCGGTGGCGGCAATCGTAAGATGATGATAGAACCGCAAAGATTGGAATTCCGCGAAACAGACGTCCCACCGCCCGCTGTCCAAGCGTACTTCCAGGACCAACCGAAACCTTTAGATTTCGAGGTAGATAAAGTAATAGAGACAGCTTTCTCTGCCTTAAAGTCAAGCACAACGGATCCATATTATAGAAGACAATGCTGGGAAGTGCTGCGTTGCTACCTGGCGGCATCTCTCAACCTGGACGATGACAAAGCGACGCTGCAGAAGTTGTTCAACCACCCAAGCTTCGTCGAAAGCAAGATTCAAGTTCAAAGCGGCCCTTACTACAAGTGCACTAACAGTATAGTTAGAAACACTCATCGCACGGCTCTGACGGGAATGTTCGTAGCTGCGGCTATTAAAGAGCTGCGACATCACGTACTGCCTACGATGGTGTCTCTAGTGAGACATTACACAATGGTAGCGATAGCACAGCAGGCGGGACCTTTCCTTGAAAGTGCTGCTCCTAAGGAAGGTCTGGATGCGTTGGTTCTCGTCGATGCTATAGCTGTCATTATGGGCCATGAAGAGAAGGAGTTATGTAAGCCTGGTCACCTGGCGCTGGTACTTATGATAGAGACCGCAGCTACAGTGCTGGGTAGTAGGGAACGGGCCTGTCGCTTGCCTTTGATGGAGTATTTGGCTGAGCGAATGTCTGCCTTATGCTATGAACGAGCGTGGTACGCTAAACTGGGTGGTTGTATCGCTGTGAAGTTTATGGTGGAGAAGATGGCTCCAGAATGGGTGTACAAACATGTATACACGTTCTTGAAAGCTGTTCTGTTTGTCATGATGGATTTGACCGGCGAGGTGTCATCGGGTGCGATTGATATGGCCACAGTGAACTTGGAGCGATTGGTCAAAGTGTGTGTTGTGGGTCCTTGCGGGCTATCTGTGGAGGCTGAAGGGGAGGTAGCCGTTGCGAAGGCCAAGGCATTGCACGATGTTCATCAGGAACTTGTACTGCAAGTGACAAGTCCTCATCTCCTTGTACGACAACAGGTAAGTTGCGTTCTATTCAATTATATGGCCATTTCTCATATTTTGAAGATTTTATACCTCTTTTTTCTTCTCCTAGGCTATGAAATCTTTAGAACTGATAGCAGACTTACAAAAGAAGACAGTGACAGAAGTTATGGACCCGCACAGGGAGGTGTTGGCGGATATCATTCCTCCCAAGAAACATTTGTTGCGTCACCAACCCGCCAATGCACAGATGGGGTTGATGGATGGAACCACCTTCTGTACTACTTTGAAGCCAAGACTCTTTACTATAGGTAACATAAAGTTTTGTGATTCTAAGGGCCAGTTTCTCAGGTGCCGGATAGATCTTATCCAACCCATAAAATATAACCTGACCGAATTTTAAAGTGACTCAACTTCAAGTGTTACACTTGAAAAAAGAACACCGCTGTCATTTTCATTTATGTGTGTTATATGCTTCTCCTGCCAAAAAGGTTTATCTAACACCTGTGAAATTGAAGCTGAATATTTTTTTTGCTTCTGTATTTGATGTATATATTAATTTTATTATTTGCTGTGATAAATGACATGAACAGCAACTTTTTTCAAATTATGTTTTCTTCGGTCTTCAAAGCTTATTCTTTTACTGTAGATTTAAACATAAACGAGCACAAAGTATTCTTCCGGGAGTTACTTTCTCTATGCGAGGCTGAAGACGCAGTTCTCGGCAAGCTGCCGTGCTACAAGGGCGTCAACCTCGTTCCCCTTAGAGCCTCTGCTTTGAAAGCTCTGGCCGCCTGTCATTATATTCAAGAGAAACATTGCAGGGAGAAAATCTTCCAAGTACTGTATAAATCGCTGGAGAAGAATGACCAGGAATTGCAACAAGTAAGACACAGCCACGGTACACTTACATTATTTTTTATGTGATATCTTCGCTTGTTCCGTGTACATAACCGAGTTTCATAACCAGCAATGTAGGAAGAAACAAAAATCTTCCTACACTACCCGGTTTTGTACGAAGAATGTTTTATTCTTCATTCAAAACCTGGTTTTGTACGAAGAAATATTTGTTCTTGATATATTACTCTTATAATATTGATGGTTATGGAGAAGGAATCAAAAAATCTTTTTTCATTACCCGGTTTTGTACGAAGAAATATTTGTTCTTGATACATTACTAATTATATTGATGGTTATGGAGCAGGAATAAAAAATCTTTTCTTTGATACATATCAACATTTTGCTAAAAATGCTCTAAGTTATTAATGTGTATAGAAAGTCTATAAACATTCACAATGTTGAGCATTTCAGCAAAAAGAACAAGATAATAATATGGTGCCTTAACATTTTAATAAAAAAGCCTCGCCACTCTCCGCTACACTGTTGTTGTGGGTTCGATACCCACATAGGACAAATCTTTATGTGATTCGCAAAGATTTGTTCTGAGATTGGGTGTGCTTGCGTGAGTGAGTAGTTGACCTTGTCATTGGGGCCATTGGATAGTGTAATTGCTTCTGGCGTTCTATCTAATGTAATAATACAAATTTATTTAATTTATAATTACCAAAGAGTTTACAAAGGCAGATGTTGTTTGATCTATATTATTTTTTTGAGACACAGTAGGTATTAACTTAATGTTTGCATTTTAGGTTGGCTTCGAGTGTATGCAGAAATTCCTATCAGGATTCCAAATAGACATGGAAATGGTTCACCCAGTGATGCGGCCACTCCTATTAACCCTGGGAGACCATCGACACTTGAGCGTCAACGGAGCCAAGCGACTCTCATACCTGACGCAGTTGTTCCCGTCAACGTTCAGTGAGAAACTGTGCGAACAGCTATTGCAACTGTTGAAGAAGCTCTTGGACTATTCTATACAGACTAATAGAGGTAAGGATTCTTGTATCGGTTTAACAATACAAAGTATCTAAATTCCTGCCAACATACTACTAATTTATTATATCTGTTATAGGTGGTAACTTCCTTCAAAGCGTATCGAAGAACAACGAGAATGAGCAGAAAATAATAATCTTGATCGGCATTTTCCATCAAATACCGGCCGCATCGCCGCGGTTCATCGATGTGCTGTGTAGACTGATATTCCTCACGGAGAAGTCGCTTATGATTGAAGCCGGATCGCCTTTCAGGGAACCACTTGTTAAGTTCCTTATGAGGTATGTACAGTTCTCTAGAGTAAACTATATAATGTGACGGAGATAAAGAATAAATTACAGCCCAGTGACCAATATTGAATAAAAACAAGCGAAAATACATGTCTTGTTTGGAAGCCGCCGCCTCGTTTACTATTTATTATATTCGGCTTTAAGTATCTGTTATACAGCATCTTTGAAAATTTTAACTGTCTAGCTATCACGGCTCATGAGATACAGTCTGGTGATCGACAGACAGTGAAGTCATAGTTCCGTTTTTACCCTTTTGGGTATGAAACCTAATAAAGAATTCTATTCTACTCTATCATAAAATTTTCTTCTTTTTCAGATACCCCAAAGAGACATTAGACCTGGTTCTAAGTGACAACAACATCAAAGACCAACAATGGAGTCGCTTCCTCGTTTTTTTGATCAAACATCCAAAAGCTGGCCCACCATACAGGGAAGCTTTACAAACGACCAAAAAGCCTCGACTTATGCAATTGTTGGCCGCCAACACTGGCGGTACTGCGGCCAACCTAGCCCAGGCCGATAGAGCTGAGATGCAGTTCCAGGCGATTAGAGCTATATCTTTGTTGATCAAGTTTGACGACAAATGGTTGGCCAGTCAACAAGATTTGATTGAGTTGTTGAAGAGAATTTGGTGCAGTGATCAATATCATGTAAGTATTTTTTCATTTAATAAATGATTTGTGAGATTTTATTGTCTTGAATAAACAATAAATTGAGCAGAACTTGTGTGTTGAAACGAATGGTTATAATAGTAATTTCTTTGTTTCAGGAGATCCACAAAAAAGTGGAAATTGTAGACTGCACTCATTGGAAAGAACCCAAGCTAATAGTGAAGATTTTGTTGCACTATTTCTGTCAGCACAAGTCTAATATTGACTTGTTGTTCCAACTGCTGCGAGCGTTGTGTGACCGATTCATTCCAGATTTCCAGGTAAATACAACAAAATAATTATTGTTATTCGTATCACTTGTCAATCATGTAGAGGTATTTTTCACCCTTATTAATAAGGGTGAAAAATACCTCTACATGATTGTTTCATGATTAATCCTTTTTTACTATGTTTTAAAAATTTCACATCTTGCGTGAATACAACGAAATATTTAGGTATAAGTTTTAATATCAGCGCTAGTTAAATATAAATACGCCGTGTTGTTTATTTAGTGTTATTTATATTCAACTCTAGCTTTCTTTCGCGGCTCCGCTCGCGTGTTACGTCGATATAAAGTAGCCTACATTAATCTTGGGGTCTTGTACTATTTCCACACCATTTATTTTGAAATCGGTTTTTTAGATTCGTAGATTTTTGGGTACAAACAAACAACAAAATATTTTATTTTTATAACATTTTGTCATTTTTCACCAGTTCCTCCGCGACTTCCTCGAGAACACCGTAGCGCAAACATACGACGTGGAATGGAAGCGAGCAGCATTCTTCCGCTTTGTCGAGCACTTCTCCAGCGACGCCATGTCGCAGGACCTGAAAGCCAAGGTGCTGCAGATGATCCTGATCCCGTGCTTCGCGGTCAGCTTCGATAAAGGACAGAAGATTGTGGGCGGACCGCCGGCGCCTTATCAGGATAACCCAGACAATGTGGTCTCCGTGTTTATTAATAACGTAAGTGTATTATCGACTGTTAAATTTACCTAGACAAAAACTTGCAAAGGTACAATCAACATAAAAAGTTAACACTAAATATGGCATTTAGTGCATAGAATTGCCACCAAGTGCAGTTGGCGTAGTGGTTAAAGAGGTCGCCTCGCCGCTTTTAATTGAGCTGGTGTTGTGGGATCGATTCTCACATGGAACAAATCTTTGTGTGATTGGCAAATATATGTTCTGACTGGGTGTGCTTTGTATGAAATGTATGTTTGTGAACACTCGCGACACAAGAGTTAATCATAGCGAAGGAGTCGTTTAAAAAAATAATAATTGTGATTTTTATTTGATTTATGAAGAAAATATTGTTAACAATCTTTCTCATCTAGTTAGTAAGAGATTGAGTTAACCATTTCCAGACATCTAGTCTATTGTAGTATGCCTTAGAGTTGTTTTTTAGAAACATCGATTTTGCATATTTTCAGTAAGTAAGTATGTTTATCAATAATATATTAAAATATTATTATTATAATAATAAAATTATATATTATCCCCTTTCAGGTAATTGATCCAGAAAATCCGTTCGCATGTTCAGACGCGGTACGAATATCCCTACTGCAATTCGCTTGCTTGTTGTTAGAGCAAGCATCGGCACATATTCACGATGCGAACAATAAGAAACAAGGCAATAAACTCCGCAGACTTATGACATTCGCCTGGCCATGTCTGCTTGGCAAGAACTATGTGGATCCTGCGACTAGGTAAGAAAATGAGTTACTATATGAAGCAGAGCTTAGTTTGGGACATATGTATAACATATGTATTCTTTTCTTTTGTTAATACATACATATTATACATAGATACAGCCAGACTAAGACAAACCCCCATGTTCATGCACACAAAGATTTGTCTTAAGTGGAAATCGAACCCACGACCTCGGCGTCGCATGCAGGTACACTACCTACTCCGCCATCCGGTCGTCGACGACACACTCGTTACAACTGTCAAAGAGCACTGAATCGCTAAAAGGAAATGTTCACGGCAAGTGTACATAAATATAACTTCCAATACGCTACCTCTGGACAGCTGTCCGCCAGGCAATACCTGATGGTAGCCTGGTTGGAGGATCCTCCCATTAAGGTGGAGGAACATCTCTACCCGTTCCTCTACACTGTCAATAAATCATTAAGATTCGTCTTTTCGAAGATATGTGTTTATTTATCATATAAATGTGCTCGAGGGTATGTGAAGTCTACCAATCCGCACTTGGCCAGCGTGGTGGACTATGGCCTAAACCTTCTCAACATGAGAAGAGGCCCGAGCCCAGCAGTGGGACTTGTATTAGATACAGGTCTGTTAATATATATGACGCAATGACGACCGGTTGGCGGAGTGGGTAGTGCACCTACCTGCGACGCCAAGGTCGCGGGTTCGATTCACGCTCAAGACAAATCTTTGTGTGCACGAACATGGCTGTTTGTCTCGGTCTAGGTGTTTCTATGTATAATAAGTATGCATTTACAAAAAAAAAAAATCAGTTATTCTATTACCCATAGTACAAGCTCTGCTTAGTTTGGGACTAGAAAGCGTTGTGTGTTTTATTTTTATTTTATATATGACCGATTCTGTTATTGATACGACGAGTACGACACAGGGTTGGACTGCTCACAAAGAGCCGGGGTCTTAGTACTGCTAGGGGGGTAATCCCCACCCTGAATGAATGTATGGCCATTCCGTCCCTGCGAAGCCACGCCTTTTTCACTAACTAATTACATACGTTTATAGTTGCTTTATTAAATGACGACAATTTTTTCAGGTATCACGGTCACTTATTATTGAGTCATATCATAGCAAAGTTCGCAATACACAAACGAATTGTGTTACAAGGTGAGTGTAGAATATCTTATTAGTTTTATTAATTACTAAAATAAAATGTACAATCGGCCAATGAGTTGGGTATGCAGGGCAAAAACTTGTAAGTCATAGTAAAGACTTACGACACCAGTTATGGATAAGTGAGCTATATATCTAAATAGTGGGTATATTACACTTATTAAATATGAAATACAAACTTGCATATCTATTGCAGTCAGTTTTTACTATGGCGTAGAAGTTTTTGCCCTGCATACCCAACTCATTGGCCGACTGTACCTACCAAGTGAAAAATGTATTTTTCACCACACCAGCACGAAAAAGATCGTTTGCTTGCGAGAATTCAGTGAGTAATAACGCTTATTACTCACTAGTGAGGCAAAGTGATTCAAATTTCGAAACACTAAATCCTTCCAATGAATAGGCGCAAAAAAAAAAACATAACAGTCACCATGTAGGTTAGTAATACATTGACATCAATTTTATTTAAAAACTACAAACGATACGTTTTAATTATTTTAAATTATATAAATACACGCTTATTTAGTATTTTCATGGTTTTATATTCGTGATTAACCATTAAATTAATTAAAATCGGGTACTTAATATTAGACTCTATAAATAAGTGTTACGGAACGAATTTCCGAACGCACGATTTAAAAAAAAAAAAGTGTGTGTCTGTGTCAGTCATCGCGGGCAACTATAAATTCTTTTCAGTTTATGTTTACTTGTTTACTGGAACTTTTTAACAAAAAAATAGTGAATCCAGTGATGAAGAACTTTGTGGAACTCCAAAAGAGTTGCGGTAACTTGCTTCTAACACAGAAGTTTGCTTTTTTACCAGAAAATTCACGTGAAAAGCATTTGAAAGCGTACGACATATTTAATTAGTGGCGACTTTCTAAAGGCCCTAAAACGCATTGTGAATCGGTATTACTGTCGTATTTCATGTAATTATTTCAGGTTAAGCAATCGAGTACGAGTTTATTTAAATCTTAATATTTTCTCACTGGAAGAGGTGAAAAGTTTTGTATTGTAACGCGTGAGAAAAATTTAATTTCCAGTTCGTGACCTCTTAAAATCTTTCGCTTGCGAAGTAGTCTTTATTAGAATCACTCGCTATGCTCGTGATTCAATTTAAGACTACTTCGCAAGCTCAAGATTTAAAATTGGCACTCACAACAGAAATATAAACTTTTTCTCACTTGTACCATAAATAACTATTTTTCGAACAGCGTCTGTAAGGCTAGGAGCCAATTAGCGCTCTGCGTTGTGCTGCTGTGGCTTTCAACGTATCGGATTGGATGCCAGGCTCAAGCGCGTGATCGGTATCCAATCCGATGCGTCGAAAGCAGATGCATGACGACGCAACGCGCTAACAGGGCTTCAGCCTTAAATGCCAGTGTCGAAGTCAAAATGACTACAGTAATGAACTTACCGTTTTTCCATCCAGTGTTCCACAGCCTGCTAAAGGCTCACGCGGTGGAAGCTCGCTCGGTGGTGCGCCAGGCGCTGGAGATCCTCACGCCCGCCATGCCGCAGCGGATGGAGGACGGAAACACCATGCTCACGCACTGGACCAAGAAGATTATTGTGGAGGACGGTCATTCCGTGCAACAACTCTTCCATATACTGCAGCTTGTAGTCAGACATTATAAGGTATGCTTTAAAATTCTACTAATATTATATATGCGTAAGTTTCTAAAGATGTGAGGGATGTTTGTTAATCTTTCATAAACTTATATTATAGGTTGATTTAATGATTCCGCCTAATACTATTATAGAAGATTAGTAAATCTGCGGGTAAATTATTTTTATTTGTATTTTATTTCTTTGGAATTACAAACAATTACACAAAAAGTAATACAAGTTTTTAAAGCAAACTAAACTTAAATAAAAACAAAATACAATTGCGTAATCGACGATGTTATCCACAAAATACATATTTAAACATAATTTTAAAGCCATAATTTTAATGCATAAATTTATTTTTTTAATAATTCTATGTAATTAACCATACTACAAGTATATATGTCTAAAAAAACAATAATATAGTAAAACCAAAAACAGATGAATGAACAAAGAAATGAACGAAAACACTATAATTACTGCAATGCTATGGAATAATCCTTCCTAATCCTTAAGTTAACAAAGTAATAAGATGTTAATGCAACTACCCAGCTATATTAGGCGTAACTTAGGCAAGTAAAGAAAGATAGAAAGAAAGAAAGAAAAAACAAGAAATAAAGAAAATCACTGTACGCCAGTCCATTTTTTTTATTGATATAGCTACCTGGGAGCGAAGCCACAACGGCCGGAAGTACGTTGAAAAGCTGAAGAGTTTGTTTGATTGAACACCTCTGGAACCATTGTGTAGATTTGTTTTATTTTATGACCATTATTAAATGTTTTGTTATAGGTGTACTACCCAGTCCGTCACGCTCTCGTCGGGCACATGGTAGCAGCGATGCAACGCCTGGGTTTCTCGGCCACCGCGTCCCTGGAGCACCGACGACTCGCCGTCGACCTGGCCGAGGTGGCGCTCAAGTGGGAGCTGCAAAGGATTCGCGATCACACGCATGATGATAATGTGGTAATATATTTGTGACTTTCCATTTAAAATATCTGCCAGAAAATTCTGAAAATATAGTATTTGATGTTTTTAACCATGGGCGCCGCCAGAATTGTTCCTTGGAGGGTGCATCTTCTACCGATATTACGCAATAACAAATAAAGATTATTTAATTTCATAGGGGAGTATTTGCGCATAACACATAATTACCCAATGCAAGTCCACCCCCTTGCACCCTCCTCCCGGTGCCGATGTTTTTGCCACAGATAGCTAACTTTAATTAATAATGATTTTATCAAAAAACAAACAGTAGGTTAAAAAACAAAATGTATTTTTTTTACAAATGAACTTTAAAATGATTTGTCAGGTGATGACATCCCCAAGCGGTGCAATGAAGCGTATATCGTCAGACGAGAGTGGTTCCGAGGCGCGTAAAGCTCTCAACACAGGCTGGGCGAGTCCCCAGGCCAGCGTGTCCCGGATGGAACCCGACGCTGCCAAGCCTCTGGACAGACAACATGTGGATGTCGTCGTCAATCTACTGCTGCGGCTCGCTTGCCAGGTAACTGTTTATTGTTGAGAATTGCAGCTATCGAACACTCAAATCTTCGTAATGCGTTCGCAGGCATACTGGGTAGACTTCACAGATCATAGAGAGCATAATAATGGGGAAGGGTACTTTAAAAGCCCTGAGATTGCTAAGATTCGTTACGTACAACTCACCAAGCTATGCCACATAGATGTTGACCCCTATAATATATAGTTTTGACAATAGAAAGTGAACTAATGTTTTAGACAACATTGCTCACCTTGCAAATGTTGTATTTCTTATCTTTTGTGTCCGAAATTAGAGTGCGTATTTTAGAGCAATAATTGCAAATGGCATACTCCTCGAGCAGGTGAACGAGGGCAGCGTGGCGGGCGGCGTGGCGGGCGGCGCGGGGGCCTCGCCCGGGGAGCAGCTGTCGCGGCGCTGCGTGCTGCTGCTGAAGGCCGCGCTCAAGCCCGACGTGTGGCCGCATCTGTGCGAACCGAAGCTCGCGTGGCTGGATAAAGTAACTCACTATTTATTCATTTCATTTCTTGTTATTTTTTTTTTTTTGTTTTGATAATTTAATGAAAATATGACTAATATTTTTTGTCTATTTTAGGTGTTTTCAACGGCAGAAGCGAATGCAGGAGGTTGCGCGAACGCGTGCACCGCTTTAGAACTGCTGGTATTCCTCCTCGGTGTGCTTCGTCGGGAACAGATCCTCGTGGCATTGAAGCCGCTGCAGCGAGGATTAGCGGCTTGCGTATCGTCCACCAACCCTAAGATTGTTCGACTCACGCATAATTTATTAGCGAAACTTACGGCCATATTCCCTACTGAACCAACGGGAGCGGCGCAAGCTTCCAAGGTACGACCTAATGTATTCTATTAAAATAATTATAATGTTAAATTATACCGAAGATATCCCGGACGTCAGCTTGTACGAGATTAGTATGGCTCTCAAACAGCTTAAAAACAACAAGGCACCGGGTGATGATGGAATCACGGCTGAGCTTCTGAAAGCGGGTGGAAAACCGATACTTATAGTCCTTCAGAAGCTCTTTAATTCCGTCATCATTGAAGGTACAACGCCAGAGGCATGGCACAGGGGCGTGGTTGTGCTCTTCTTCAAAAAAGGCGACAACACCTTATTGAAGAATTATAGACCCATCACGCTGCTGAGCCATGTCTATAAGCTGTTTTCGAGAGTCATTACGAACCGTCTCGCTCGCAAGCTAGACGACTTCCAGCCTCCCGAACAAGCCGGTTTCCGGAAAGGCTACAGTACCATAGACCACATCCATACGCTGCGGCAGGTTATACAGAAGTCCGAAGAGTATAACCGGCCTTTATGCTTAGCGTTTGTGGACTATGAGAAAGCCTTCGATTCGGTGGAAACATGGGCAGTGCTACAGGCTCTCCAGAGGTGCCGAATTGACCATCGGTATATCGAGGTGTTAAGGTGTTTATATGAAAACGCCACTATGTCGGTTCGTCTCCATGACCAGAGCTCGGAATCTATCCAATTGCAGCGGGGAGTGAGGCAGGGTGATGTTATATCCCCGAAACTATTCACTGCTGCATTGGAGGATCTTTTTAAGCTTCTGGATTGGGATGGACTCGGCATCAACATTAATGGCGAGTATATCACCCACCTTCGGTTTGCCGACGATATAGTGGTCATGGCGGAGTCCCTGGAGGACCTAGGCACAATGCTCGGTAATCTCTGTAGAGCTTCTCAACGAGTGGGCTTAAACATGAACATGGACAAGACGAAAATTATGTCGAATGTCCATGTAGTACCCACCCCAATCGCTGTTGGGAACTCTACACTCGAAGTTGTGGACGAATATGTATACCTGGGACAAATTATCCGATTAGGTAGATCCAACTTCGAGAAAGAGGTTAACCGCCGAATCCAACTCGGCTGGGCAGCGTTCGGGAAACTACGTAGTGTCTTTTCGTCCAGTATACCCCAGTGCCTAAAGACAAAAGTCTTTAACCAGTGTGTGTTGCCAGTGATGACTTATGGAACTGAGACGTGGCCGCTCACTATAGGAGTCATCAGACGGCTCAAGGTCGCTCAGCGAGCGATGGAGCGAGCTATGCTCGGGGTTTCACTACGCGATCGAATCAGAAATGACGAGATCCGTAGGCGAACGAAGGTTACCGACATAGCTCAGCGAGTCGCTAAGCTGAAGTGGCAATGGGCCGGACACATAGCTCGGAGGACAGATGGCCGTTGGGGCAAGAAAGTCCTAGAGTGGCGGCCACGAACTGGCAAACGCAGCGTGGGACGTCCTCCCGCTAGATGGACGGACGATCTGATCAAGATCGCGGGGAGTCGTTGGTTTCAGTCGGCCAAAAACCGCACGCTGTGGAAATCGATTGGTGAGGCCTATGTCCTGCAGTGGACGTCCCTAGGCTGATGATGATGAATTATAATGTTTATTGGTGTTACTTGCAGTATATAATATTATTCAGCTTACAATCAAATGATTCTCTAAATTAAGCAAAGTATCTGTCAAAGTCAGACTGTCTTTATAAACGTGTTGATATGGAGTATTTTTTGTGATTTCCAGTATGAAGAATTGGAGACGCTATACGCTTGCGTAAGCAAATATGCTTTCGAGGGATTAGCGGCGTATGAAAAATCGACGGGAGGACAAGCAGCTGCTGGGGCTGCCACTGCTGCAGGTATAATATTTTGTATTAAAATAATATTCACAGAAAGCGAAAGTTTAAAGTTAATATCGTTTTAATTCATAAATTTGTCAAAAACACCTAAAGAGTTGGGATGTGGGCGCACATAAACAAGATGATTTTTACAGAACGCATGTGTATAAAAAGTGTTGTTGGCTTCCAGCTGACAATGTGACTGTCGCAGGTACTGCCAGCACGAGCGGGGCGGCGGCGCTGCTGGGGCCCCTGATGATGCTGAAGGCTTGCTGCGCCTCCTCGCCTGCCTACATCGACCGCTTGCTGCAGCCGCTCATGAGGGTGCTGCAGAGGATGGCACGGGAACATGTCGCTCCTAGCCCTGACCACGCGATCGCTGATCTACTGGTTTGTATAAGTTTTCGTCTCACAACTAAACTGATATATTTATTATAACTTACTACACTACACTTACATCTTAGATGCAGATAGTAAAATGCACGGTCTCTTGTCTATATCATAACTGTGGTCCTTCGAGCCGGATTTAATATTTTTAATGTATTCAACAGATTCTGGCACTGGATTTGCTGAAGGCCCGCGTGTCTGTGATGCCGGTAGACACGAGGAAGACATTCATCGGAACTGTGTTGGTCGGCCTTATTGAAAAGACTACCGATGCTAAGGTAAGAGGTTAAGAACATTTTTTTATGTGCTGCATTCGTTTTCTAGGTAACAGTTTTTAATAAAGAAATCTCTCGCAATCAAAATTCTACGAATCCCAATGCTGCTTATATTTAATAATTAATATTTTTGTTTTTTTTCGATACAGGTGATGAAAGCCATAATTCGCATGGTAGAAGAATGGGTGAAATGGCGCGGCACGGCCATCGCCAGCGCCCCCGCCGTGGTGCCGGCCGTCAGCGGGGGCGCTGCGCCCTCGCTGCGGGAGAAGTCCATACTACTGGTCAAACTCATGCAGTATGTGGAGAAGAGGTTCCCAGATGATCTGGAACTCAATGCGCTGTTCTTGGAACTTATCAACTATGTGTACAGGTAAGTTAAGGATTTTTTTTTATGTTAAGATTTTACAATATCATGGTTGAAAAATTATGATTCCAGTGAGGCTCGAACTCACAACTCTGGGTTCTACATAACCTAACAATATCTCAATAGACAGCGCTAAGCAGCTAAGGCAATAGGTTGATAAATTTGATTCCACTGGGGCTCGATTTCATGGCTAAAGTGGATCAAACGCTGGGTACATAAAACCCAGAGGTGTGAGTTCGAGCCTCACTAGATAGACCGGATGGCAGAGTGGGTAGTGTACCTGCCTGCGACGCCGAGGTCGTGGTTTCGATTCCCACTTAAGACAAATCTTTGTGTGCATGAACATGGGGGTTTGTCTTAGTCTGGGTGTTTCTATGTAAAATATGTATGTATTTACAAAAAAAAAAAGAAAAAGTATATATGTATTAGTATCAGTTATTCTAGTACCCATAGTACAAGCTCTGCTTAGTTTGGGACTAGATGGCGTTGTGTGTGAGTTGTGAAATATTATTTATTTATTTATAGATAGATAGATAGATAAAAACTTTATTTGTGCATAAGCCATAGGAAATACATTTGAACACTAGAATCATTATCTTTCAACAATAATGTTGAATAAAAAAATAAGTATTTAGCAAAGCTAAAATTTCCTTCAAGTAAAGATTTTATTTAAAATTAATAGTTAAGATACTGTCAACACTATTAAATATTGACTTAAATAATGAATTGTACTTTTAGCAGAAGTAGCAGCGACCTTCTTTATAAAACCTCAATAGACTCAATAGAGAAAATAGGTTTAATGAAGCAGATCGCCGCGTATACATTACTATGACTATAATACATTCGACATACCTATTTGCAAAATAAATGTTTCAACAGGGACGAGCAGCTCAAAATGACAGAACTATCAATGAAGCTCGAGCCGGCATTCCTCGCAGGGCTCCGTTGTCCGCAACCAAATATCCGCGCCAAGTTCTTCGAAGTGTACGATCAGAGTGTGCGCAAGCGCATCTTTGATAGACTGCTGTATATCATCTGCTCTCAGAACTGGGAACATATTGGACAACACTTTTGGATCAAGCAGTGCCTTGAGTTGCTGCTTGTTACTTGTGTGCCAAGTAAGTTATATCTGAAAACATTATTATTATTTTTATTAAAACTGACGTGAGTTTGTAACATTATTAAAATTGTGAAAATACGGGTGTTACTCACGTAATGTTGGTCTATTTAGTCGACCGCGGTTTCGCCTATATGTCTAGGCATTATCAAGAGAGTGCGATACGTCGCGCCTGAGTCGCAGCCAGTCTTGCACTGGAATAGACTAACATTACGTGAGTAACACCCGTATTTTCACAATTTTAATAACATTATTATTGTTGGGAAGAGGCTTTGGATGTTCACGTCGACCTCCGTGGGTCTTTTGTGATTGTAGCCTCATAGTAGACTGTCCTTTAGGCCAATAGCCTCCATAAATTGTAGCAGTCGGCTGATCGGTAGTGACTTGTCATCATCCGGATCTAAGGTATGGCGTCCCAGAATGATGTTTCGGCTATGGATCAGTGGCTCGCAGTTAAAAAATAGGTGCAGCACTGTTTACAGTTCCTTTTTACATTTGAAAACATCCTCCATTCTCTGTTTTACAGTTTGACAAAATAGTCAAGAGACGACAACTATTTTTGTTTGCTGACAACATTGTGAAAGTAATGACGTTTCACATTAACAAAACTCCGCGATTGGTTCACGGTTTCGAAGATTTTAAACTGGGTTGCGCTGATTGGTTGATTTATAATTTCGTTGCCATATAAATGGCACAGTGTCGTCTTCTTTAATTTCTACAATTTTTGGTACCTGCTTTATATGTTTTCCTGCCAGAGCTAAAAGTAATAGATGTGTACGCTTTATTCCCACAGGTACTCAAATCAGATTATCCAATCCAAAATACCTACTGCCCAGCATATCTTCAGTGATAAACACAGCTGACAGTGAAGACCGCAAATCGTTCGTGGTATTCAGTACCGTCAAGGAAGAATCTTCGGACGGATTCAGTGATTCATTAGATCCAGATAAGGAAGATGTGCTGGATATGGACCTCGATTCCAGTTCTACGGCTAAAGAGGACTGTGGCACTAAGACTGCTACTAATAGGTAAGTGATCATATTTATAGGTAAAGTTATTTATCTAGGTTACTGAAATTATGCTCGGTCTCGGTCGCTCTTGGTTGCTTTACGTACTGCAAGCGACTGCAACAGAGCATAATTTCAGCAGCCTAGATAAATAACTTTACCTGTAATATATATATGTTTAACTTTCGTTGAAATTGAAACAAAATAATTTTATCTCTTTTAATCCTGGCGGTTTCTTTTCCTTTTTTTTTTTCATTATTTTAATGATTATGTATGTATCCAAAGGGTAAAAAACCCAGCCCTATTACTGAGTCTTTGTTGTCCGTCTGTCACCAGGCTGTATCTAATGACATCATTATAGCGAGACAGTTGTTTTTTTACAGATAATGTAAAACTGTTGCCGCTATATTAACAAATACTAGAAAGCAAATAAAATGAACATTTAGGGTATGGGGATTCCATACAAGAAATGTGATTTTTTTGCTCATTTCAGCTCAATATTGATAACGGTAATCACTTAAAATATTCACAAAATGTAAAGTTAAATATTTACTTTAAAAATAAATATTTATATTTAAATAAAATGAATAATTAAGAGGAGGTCCCATACAATACACATGATTTGTTATGTTTAGATCACATGGGATGAGCCTATCGCCATTCACGAGGCACAATTCCATCTCCGTGCTGCTATTGTGAATTTCTCACACAACAATCAAACCCGAAACCTCGCGGTGAGAGGCGCATACGCTAACCACTAGACCATCAAGACAGTATAGATATATAAAGTGCATAGAATTTGAATAAAATACATGTTGTACTTAAGTGTAGAACGATGGATTTATTCTGGTCGATAAAAAGCTGCCACGATCTATGCCTACTAATCCAAGTGATTTAACTCATGTTTACAGTTCCTGCAGATACCATTTCTACATCATGCCCTATTTATTCCACAGACTACGAACCTTAAATCAGATAGTGGCGAAGCAGTCGGAGTTCCTGGAGCTGTCGCGGCGCGTGCGCACGGAGCAGCTGGTGCTGGCGGCGGCGCAGCTGTGCCACATGGACGACGCGCTGGCGCACCACACGTGGCTGCGGCTCTTCCCGCGCCTGTGGAACACCTTGGATGAACGGCAATTAGGTGTAAGTGGAGTTTTACTTGTAAAGTTAATAAAATAATAATATCACTTCACTTTTGTTTCGAACTAGCTTTGCCCGCGACTTCGTCCACGTGGAATTCTTTGTATTAAATAATAGCTGCTATGACCCGCGTTCAACCTTACTGCTCCGCTCCCGTGGAGCTTAGCGTAATGTTAAATATCCAAAGACCGTGACGTAACCTACGATAAACTTATTATTTGCGGTTGGTACAGTAATGAGGTCTAGGAATCGAACCACAAAATTAAGTTTGTTTTTTTATTGTATATACTTTTCCGGGATTAAAATTACCCAGTCTGGTGCCCAAGATATTAAAGAATTATACCAAGTTTCATCGTAATCGAACCGGTAGTTTTTGCGTGATGCCTAAACAAACAGGTAGACAGACAAAAAAAAATTAATCACATTTTTGGGTTCAGTATAGTAACAGCACATAACAGCCAGGGCCATTTACTTTTTTGATATTTTCAATGTACAGAATTTTTACTTCTACAGATTTATTATAAGTATAGATTACCAAATAAGTTTAAATACAAAACACATTTTAACTGAATCTATCTATTTTCATGAATATTTTCGTTAAAGGACCATTCAAGTATTACGTTAGTACTTAGAAGGGAGGGCGAGAACATATTTGCTGATAACAGGGAGGGTATAGGGTTGTAGGGAATTGCAAAAAATCTGCTTACGTAATACTTAAAAATAATAGCGTTTCATATAATATTTAGTATTATATTTCGCTTACTACGCGTTATTTATAATGTATTGCTTCTAAAGCTTCGATTTCCTAGGAAAGCGGTGTGGAATAAAGCGGCCGTAAATATAACGGTTGAATGACGTCACTAGAACGTTGCCCATGTAAAGTAAATGTAGTGATTTCCTAAAGAGCAGTGATCGACATAACGTATTACGTACTAATCGTGTTACGGCCATAATATTACGGCCGCATTATTCCACACCGCTTTCCTAGGAAATCGAAGCTTAACAAGGTATTATTTGTCTCCAGACCGTAATGAACGAGATAGTCCCGTTCGCAATATCGGGCGTACACGTCGTGCAACGCGACCAACCTCTGAGCGCGCTCAACACCTTCATCGAAGCTCTCGCGCGGTGCAACCCACCCGTCAGCATTAAACCGTAAGTATAGAGTAACGTCGTGATTTCATCTCTCGCATTATTGAAGTGATACATGTGCAGTGGGCCAAGCAATATATATATATATAATATGGGTAATATATACACCATTTAGATATGTTGGCCCACTGTACTGCATTCATGTAATCTAAAGACATTGTACTTTATAAAATAAAATAAATTTGCTGTAGTTAGCTAGTGTCGACGTAAACATCTGTTTATGAATGAATGGCCATTTGTTTCCTTTTAAAATTTATGAATGGTTGTATCAATTATAATTTACCTTATTTTGTAAAATTTATACCAGGAAAAGTAAATTAATACTGTGTTTATTTTAATAGAACAAAACATCAATGGAAACAGGAAAGCGCATTAAATTTACAAGTTCTTCATTAATTTGGCTTGTCCGCTATTGCTTGTTTGTTTGTGCTGGCTATATTTATCTTCATATACAGTTCAAGGTCAATCCAGTAATTTATATGAATGAATTTAACTCGAATTGATGATCAAAGAAGTAAACAAAGAATCTGGACTTCCGAAGCACTTAGTTGTCCAGAAAGGCTACGTATAATAATAATAATTATGTCTTTATCTATTACTTGTTTTGTTTAGGCCTATGATGAAATACCTGGGCAAGACACACAACCTATGGCACCGCATGACTCTGAACCTGGAACAGATGGCCATCGACCAGGCCAGCGGCCGCACTCAACGCGAACCGCTCGAGATATACGACTATGATATCGAGACTACTACACCTACTGTAAGTATTTTGTCAATAAATTGCTTAAATCAAATAGCAGAACAAGTTTAACATTATTATTGTTTGGACGAGGCTTTGGGTGTTCACGTCGACCTCCGTGTGTCTATTGTGATTGTAGCCTCATTATAGACTCTCCTTGAGGCCAATAGCCTCCATAAATTAGAACAGTCGACCAATCGAGAGTGACTTGACATCATCTGGATCCAAGATATGGCGTCCCAGATTGCTTCATCTATGGATCAGTGGCTCGTGTTTCCGGTTCCTTTTTACAGAATCTCCGGTAGTCATCGTCCGCATAGCCCATACGGGATAAGTGCCTATTTAGCTTGCAGTTTTTTAGAGGGATCTAACGGCAAGAGACACCTTGTTCCTACTAAGTGCCAGTAGCTCAGTAGTATATTTGTTCGCGAGTTTAACTTTGGACGTGTCACTAACAGGAGAGGCGAGGAGGGGTCGCGGCGCGCTTTTGTTAGGAGCTGACAGAAATCGATGACGTCACAACTCAATTATATACAAAAGCGCACCGCTATGTTAACGACCTACTTTAGAACGAACGACTTACTTTACTTACTACGATGTATCTTTTATGGCACATATTTTTATAATGAGTGGCATATTTATGTTATGAATTGACGTCCGGATGGCGGAGTGGGTAGAGCACCTGCCTGCGACGCCGAGGTTGCGGGTTCGATTCCCGCTCACGACAAATCTTTGTATGCATGAACATGGAAGTTTGTCTTGATCTGGGTGTTTCTATGTACAATAAGTATTTATTTACAAAAGAAAAGTATATGTATAAGTATCAGTTATTCTAGTACCCAAAGTACAAGCTCTGTTTTGTTTGGGACTAGACGGCGTTGTATGTATGTAGTGTAATATTTATAACTTATAACACATTTCTAAAATAAGCATTTATATAATTTAGGAGGTGCTTGATTCCCTGAGCGACATGTACGAGCTCCTGCAAGAAGAGGACATGTGGTCAGGACTGTGGCAGAAGCACGCCCGGTACCGGGAGACCAACGTCGCCATCGCGTACGAACAACAAGGCTTCTTCGAACAGGCGCAAGTCAGTCATCATGCCATTATGGTGCCACTGGTGGTAAAGCTCTTGTGAATGAGCTCGAGGGCGGCAGCACCACCGTCTCACCTTTAACCTGCCGCCAAATAGTAGTGCTTCCATTACTGTGTTCCGGTTTGGTGGTGAGATCAGGCCCTGAAATTACTGGCACATGAGGCATACCACCGTAGTCCTCAGCTGCAGCGACGCATCTATAATCTGCTTTTGTGGATTGTTGATGTCCATGGGCTGTACTCCACTTACCATCAGGTGGACTACACGTTCGTTCGCTGTGGGCGTAGTATAAAATTATTGCATTATAATCAATCAAAATCAAAAAAAAAAAACAAAAACGCTCTTATAAATAAACCAAACTAAAAAGTAGAAAAGAAATAATAGTTTAAAAAATCTAAAAAACACGCTTTTAAAGTACTTCTAACTAAAAATAATTCCTAATATAAGCTGAAAAAAGCGTGGGTTGCTCGATAGACGAAAAATATGGCACAGAGCGCCATATTTATAAGAGCGTTTTTGATTTTTTTTTTATCGAATTATTGCATTGTCATGGATCTTTGACAGGTGTGCAAAATTTGAATGAAATCTGTCCTTCTAAAGTGGGTCAAAATCGAGTCCAAAGGAGTCGGTTACATAAATACATACATACAGGTGAAGCTAATATAAGCGTGTTAAAAAGCCCTATATTATTTCTGGGCCCTCTCACTATCCCCACACCAATTTTCATTTTACCTTGTCTTATGTTAATAAAGAATTTTTAAAACTCAACTCAAAAATTTTCATTTAGATGTGTCCAGTAGATTCGAAGATTTTTGGGTACAAACAAACAGACAAACAAACGAAAAAACCTTTCCTCTTTATAATTAGTAGAGATGATATATATAAAATGGGCCTTGTCATGTATCGATAAGCGAGAATTCATATTTTTACACAATTTATGCATATCAACATACATATCGCAAATAATGCCGGCCCCATATAACAAGGTATTAGGACAGGAAGAAGATACGTATGTTAGTGTACGGTATTTTATTTCCTTTCGTTTTGATTAGGACGTATTAAAGCGAAACATATTATAACCGATTATTTTAATTTTATAAATATCCTTGAAGCTGCCATAATTGCGTCGGTTAATGTCGTCTATATTTTCGCGAATGTTTAACTTTTTTAAACTTACACGTTGCATGATTTAAGTAAAAAATCTAACGGGAATTAACGCGATCATACATTATTTAACTTTTAGGCTTGACGTTTCGGCAGACATATTACACTGGCCGTGGTCGCTTTATTTCTAATACTAGTAAGAATAATAATAATAATAATAATCATTTTTTCATCTGTGGATCATAGGTTAGTATTACAGTTCTTAAGTTTAATATTATATAGTACGCTATGTCCTACCACATGGTGCGGTGTACATACAAGTTTATTTATTAATATTAATTAAATTTAAAATATTATATTATAATTGATTAGTAATTTATATTCTTTACATGGCTACAATTTATAATAAATTAATAACAATAAACAATAATAATATTAATTCAAATTGTTATCATTCAAAAAGTCGTCAATTGCATAATATGCTTTTTGTGATTACCTAGTCTTAGTCACAAAAAGCTGAGCTTAGTTTTGAATATATTTTTACAATGTATTGCTCGTATTTCTTTAGGTAGTTTATTATATATACTTACGCGCCATACAAAATATACTTACGCGCAAAAGTTGTGTTTTAGATGCCACATGTTTTAGGTAAGCTTCACGTGAATGATTCAAGTATGTGCTCTTTATAGGCTGCGTACGACGTCGCTATGGCCAAACTCAAGCAGGAATACACGGCCAATCCTTCCTCCTACAACATGCACAAAGAGTGCACCTTATGGACACAGCACTGGCTGAAGTGCGCCAAGGAACTGAACCAGTGGGATTCACTCCTCGAGCTGGGGCTCACGAGGAGTGGAAGAGATCCTTTCTTGATACTCGAGAGCTCTTGGAGGAATCCTAACTGGGCTACGATGAAAGAAGCACTCGCCGAAGTGGAGTACAACTGTCCTAAGGAGTTGGGTATGTAGTTGGTTTAAATTTTTGGATTATGCTGATGTGCGTGTTTTGTTTGTACTATAAGGTCCAATTTTCACCATAGTGCGCCGCGTGACAGATTATTTCCACTTAAACAGACCAGAGAGAAAATTAGATTTTTTTTTACAAAAAAATAACTGATTTAAATTACAAACAATGCACTAAAAAGTAAGAAATGTTTAAGTAATATTCAACGTTTAGCCATATCTGTGTATAAAAAAAACAGCTCTGTAACTTATACATGTCCCACTGATGGACTCGGGTCCCTTCTCATGATGAGAAGGGTTTAGAATTTGTATTGTTTGTGTGGTGCTTATTAAATGGCGTCCGCCAAATGGCGGCACCGCGATAGGAGGTAACCATAGCTAACGTATACGTCGCTGCAGCGTGGCTGGTGAACCTGTACCGCGGGTACCTGTGCATCTGCGCGGGCGGCGAGCAGCAGCTGTCGGGCGTGGAGCGGCACGCCGAGGCGGCGGCGGCGCAGGCGCTGCGCGAGTGGCGGCGCCTGCCGCGCCTCGTGGCGCACGCGCACCTGCCGCTGCTGCGCGCCGCGCAACAGCTCATGGAGCTCAGCGAGGCCGCGCAGATACACACCGTGAGCTGCTCCTTCTCCTCCTGCCCGCCCGCATAAACGCTGCTTTAGATAACTGCATTAACAAAAACGGTTGCTAACTTCTAGAGTATCAATACCTGTCGAAATTCCCCGTAAAATCAAATCAGCAGTTATGTGCGTAATTACAAATAATAATATGCCATATTATTGTTTAACTGCATGTCAAATTATCTAATTTACAATTCATAAATTTGACTTGGTAAAGTAGTACTAAATATTCACGGTTCGTAAATTAAACTGGTGGTGGCGTGAATAATATTGTTCTAACACTTTAAACTGACACCTTTGTATACTTAAAAAGCAGACCCAAAAGGCAGTGTTACAACATAGCTTCATGTCATAGCTTCTCTGAAATTATAATGATTGTGATAACAGCTTAATATGCACTCTTGTATATAATAATGCTTTTATACTGACCCGAAGCGTCATTACCACACTCGAAATCTGTTCATAGATTTACACTAACTTTAAATTTAAACTAAATGAATACTTTGAACACATTTTTTTTTAAATAACTAGTTGCAAGTTTGGTAATGAAATGCTAAATCTACATTAACAGAGAAAAATAGGAACATGCATACATTTACTGTTCATATGTTAAATACATAATAAAATTACTGAACCTAAACTGCGGGTCACTCAAGGCAAAACTAAATCACCTATAATGCTTTAAGTTTGCCGCAGTTTAGATATAACATATATGTTACAATGCTTATTTTTTTTCATATATCTAGTATAAAAAAAAGATATAAAGATTTCCATACTTACTGGTGGTAGAGCTCTTGTGAATGAACTCGAGGGCGGCAGCACCACCGTCTCACCTTTAACCTGCCGCCAAATAGTAGTGCTTCAGGTGGTGAGATCAGGCCCTGAAATTACTGGCACATGAGGCATAACACCGGAGTCCTCAGCTACAGCGACGCATCTATAATCTGCTTTTGTGGATTGTTGATGTCCATGGGCTGTACTCCACTTACCATCAGGTGGACTACACGTTCGTTCGCTGTGGGCGTAGTATAAAAAAAAAAACTTGTATTAACTAGAAAAGATTTTCTTGTCTTCTTTTTCTCTGTTTAGTAGATATTAAACTAGACCCTATATTGGTATGTATCGCGGGTAACTAATTACTATAGTAATTCCTTTTGCGCAGCAGCCGGCCAGCAATTCAGTAAGTACTAAACATACTCGAGAATTACATGAATTTGAATTATCTAAATAATGTTTTATTATATTCAATTCATCTTATTCTTGTGTGACTTTTTAACTAATATTTGTGGCGTGATTGGCACGTGCGATTTGGCACTTGATTAAACAAATTATGTATCTATGCTATATTTATATATATTATAAAACTGAAGAGTTTGTTTGGTTAAACAAGCTAATCTCACTGGCACGAATAATAAAAATGTCTGTTTATTGTGAAGGCTTATAGGATAGACTATAATAGCATCACTCTATATAACCGTGAGGATCAGCTATATTTCGTTTAATTATATATTATAGAATGGTTTTAGTATAATTTGATTAATGGGAAATTATAATTAATTAATTATATTTTATTTTCATTTATGTATGTGAGTAGTAGAGACTGTAATTTGCATAGCCAAACGTATTGACGAATTAGTTAACTGTATGTAATATAGAGTTGTTTTGCGGTTTCATATCCACTTGAACCTTAAGTTAGCTCGAATTAAGCCAATTGGAAAAATCTTCATTGAAACGGGAGAGTGAATGTACAGGTATCTACAAATACCTCCAACTCCCTTTTGCATAATCCGCTTTACCTACATAATGATGTGGATATAAAGCTGCTAATTAATGTTGTATTTATGACTTAATTATGTTACAAATGAATGTCCCAGGGTCTCCTGCACAGCCGCCCCACCTCGCTGCACGACATGAAGGCCATAGTGAAGACGTGGCGCAACCGCCTGCCCGTGGTGGCCGACCCGCTGTCGCACTGGGGCGCCATCTTTACTTGGCGACAGCACCACTATCAGTTCATCGCATCGCACTACGACTCACAAACCGACCACGCGTCCAACCACAGCATGCTCGGTGTGCATGCTAGCGCTCAGGTTTGTCTCCAATATTATTTGTCTTGTGAACGCAGTTTTCAGGTAGTTATATATACAAAAGCTTGAGGCATTTACTCGGCTGCATTTAATTTATGTTCCTCAATGAAATATTCAGATACACGCTGTTTTTTTCAGGCTATAATTCATTTTGCAAAAATAGCAAGAAAACACAACCTATCGGGCGTTTGCCTGGACTCTCTACACCGCATATACACAATACCTAGTGTTCCGATCGTGGACTGCTTCCAAAAGATACGCCAGCAAGTCAAGTGTCACATCCAAATGTCCTGGACTGAGGGCAAGGAGGAGCTGCAAGAAGGCCTGGATATGATCGAGTCGACGAACTTCAAGTATTTCACCAAAGAAATGACAGCTGAATTCTACGCGTTTAAAGGACTGCTACTGGCCCAACTTGGCAGATCCGAGGATGCCAATAAAGCGTTTGCAGCAGCAGTGCAGCTACACGATACTCTGGTGAAAGCGTGGGCACTCTGGGGCGATTATTTGGAACAGATTTTCATAAGAGACCCGAGGCAGATTCAAGTAGGAGTGTCTGCGATGACCTGCTTCTTACATGCATGTCGTCATCAGAATGAATCGAAATCAAGGAAATACTGTGCTAAGGTAAAATATTCGATTCATATAAATAGAGTAGTTTTATTAAATTTTTTGCCTTATTAGTAAATTCCTTTTTAACCGACTTCAAAAAAGGATGAGGTTCTCAATTCGATTCGTATATATGTCGCTTTTTTATGTTTGTTCGCGGCTAGCTTCGTCGTTTATGAACTGATTTTGATAATTCTTTTTTTTTACTACAGGTCCTTTGGATGCTTAGTTTCGACGACGAGAAGAATAGCCTAGCCGAAGCTCTTGATAAGTATTCGGTAGGTGTCCCACCAGTGCAATGGTTGCCGTGGATACCACAGCTTCTCGCCTGCCTAGTGCAGTATGATGGGAGTGTCATACTCAATCTTCTGAGCCATGTGAGTAATATACAAATTTTTACATCACATAACATCAACCGCGTCCGTTTTTAGTTTACGTGCTTGTTTCTCACTTCTCACAGATGTCATAGTTTTTACAGGCGTTCTTAAACTGACGAATGTTATTATTTTTCTTTATTTCGTACTCAATTTATTTGTGTTTATATATATATTATTAAAATTATGAAATACGGGTGTTACTAACGTAATGTTGGTCTATTTAGTCGACCGCGGTTTCACCTATACTTTTAGGCATTTTCAAGAGAGTCGCACTCTCTTGAAAACACCCGTATTTCATAATTTGAATAATGTTACAAACTCACGTCAGTTTTAATAAAAATGTTTATATATAGGTTGGCCGACTGTATCCGCAAGCGGTATATTTCCCCATCCGCACGCTATACCTGACTTTGAAGATCGAACAACGCGAACGACACAAGACCGCAGAGAATATCGCGGCCCATCAACCCAACACCGCTGCTGTAAGTTACTGTGTGCTTATAATCAAATTATTCCAAATAATATATTTCTCTTTAGAGAAGTTAGCTTCTGTGTAATACAAAATTGCTGTTCTGTACAGAGTACCTATTCTGTCTTAAGCTTAATAATGCTTATTTAAATATGGGCTTTATCATGCTCTGAGCATATATAATTTACGTTTGCAAGATAAATTAGCCTACAGCTTGTTGTAAGCGAGTTTGCAGTCATCTTACCACTCGATAAGTAGAAATCTGGCAGTGTCGTGTATGTGTGCTGCATTCCTTACTATCCAGAAATGAAATATTTGCAAGTCCTTTCGTTGTTGTGTAGGGCAGTAGCAAGGTGAACGAGAGCGCGTCGTCGTCCAGCGGCGCGTCGGCGGGCGAGGCGGGGCCCATCAAGGCCACGCTGCCCATGTGGCGCTGCTCCAAGATCATGCAGCTGCAGCGCGAGATCCACCCCACCGTGCTGTCCTCGCTCGAAGGCATCGTCGATCAGGTGCGTGGTTCACTCCTTAACGGTAGAGATTCCCACGGTTATGACGCCGCTTTATGACGGCCGTAATTGCGGATGTTATACTAACCAACATGATTTTCTAGGAAGTAGTTTGACGTTGCATTTTGGTTTTGTACGAAAGTGGCGCTCGTAATATTGCGTCCGCTATGAAACGCCACCGCATTATAAGAAGTCATTCATATTTATTTTATTATCATCAATTTACATGAATCCCTATACCAAATATTAGTAAGTTAATATATAAGCAATTTACCATTTTTGTTATTAGTTAAAATGTTTGAATGTGCCCGAAACCTTACCGGAGAAACTCCCTAAAACTTTGAAGGGCAATTTTATTAATTAAACGTCTTTGTTATTTTATTACTTAAATGTCAAATATTTTGAAATTAAGGGCTCTCGCCCACGACCGATGTTTGGTGTCCGATTCAAAAAACTTCAATTAGATTGCAACGTAGTATTGAGGAGCAGCGACCAATGATTCACTGGCTAAAGTAATCGACGGGAAATAAAACCTGTGAAATACGGGTAATCGAATTTCATGTTTAAATGATCTTGTGATGTGATAAACCATACACAAATAAAAAAAAAAACAATTATTCAGCTTTACTTGTAAAACGATTTACTAATTGTCCACTCGAATACAACAGTTCGCTCAATAAATGCAAATTACTCTATTTTGTTTTATCCATCGAGCACCTGTTAGTGTTGAATCACCGGTAGTACTCCGGTTCTCACTACTCAGCTCTACTTGAAAAATCGTACGTGCGTGAGAGCCCTTAATCAGCAAATAACTTTTTAGAACTTCTATGTTATCGTCTTGAAAGCTTCCTGGAAAATTATAAAGAAAAGGAAACTTTACAAGAAATTGTGGTTGTTGGTCTAGCGGTTGTGTAAGCGACCGCTTACAGATTTAAGGTTCGATGCCTGGGTTGGGCAATAGTGTTATTAAGGATTTGCTGCCTCAAGATGCTCAGTAGCAGCAATGTGTTGCGTGCACGGTTGGCGTACCGGTTAAAGTGGTCGCTTCGCCGCTTTCAGCTACGCTGGTGTTCAATCTCTATGTGATCCGCAAAGATTTGTTCTGATTTTGGATGTGCTTTGTGTGTGTGAATGTATGTATGTGAACGTCGTTCGTCGCTTGTCGCGAACGGCGTCGATTTAAAAAAAATAAATAAATGGAATTGTGCTCGTTAGATGGCTATAGGCTAACCACTATCACATGGGACATAAACATGACCTTGTGTGTGATTGTCGTGTGTCAGATGGTGTGGTTCCGCGAGAACTGGTACGAGGAGGTGCTCCGGCAGCTGCGCGCGGGGCTGTGCAAGTGTCACGTGGTGGCGTACCACCACCGCAGCGCCGTCGCCGACGCCACCGTCACGCCGCACACGCTCAACTTCATCAAGAAGGTCGTGTCCACCTTCGGCATCGGCATTGGTATAAGTGAGTATTTACGATTCTTATTGGAACGGTTACACAGCATGTTGTTTTCACATACATTATACACAGAAATACAA
Organism: Hypena proboscidalis; assembly: GCA_905147285.1. Classification (NCBI taxonomy): domain Eukaryota; kingdom Metazoa; phylum Arthropoda; class Insecta; order Lepidoptera; family Erebidae; genus Hypena; species Hypena proboscidalis. Next base: position 16,436,153 of record LR990130.1, on the reverse strand, counting down.
TCAATAGTATTGATATACGCCGGAACACTTGATTGCATATTACGCTAGTTCATTTGTCGTTGTATGTTATGGTTTCGGTATCAGAAATGTTTTCTCGGCTTCATTATACTTGTACATAATATGGTTATCAATTAAGAACCATAAAACTTTAGCGTTCTCCTAAATTATATTTCTTTTCAAATGCGGTAGCTACTACTACGGCGATCAAAATGATTCAAATTTTAAATTAAATATGTTGTATAACATAAGTAATTAATTAAAAAAATTATAAGTTTTTCAATTGACTAAAATATTCTACTTTCTCCTCAAGTACTAATCGGAAATGCTTGATCGTGCTTGCAAGAACGTGTACCGCGGGCTTAATACGACGACGTGACAATGTTAATGCGACCACACTGCTACTGAATAATTACTGTTTAAATGAAACCTTACTCCCCATTCATTTCACACACATCCAACACAATAACATGCCAATTTATTTCAGAGACAATAATTGCACGCTGTGCGATTCTAACATTGTGACTATCCGTAAGGTAATGTTCGTATTTTTCACAATTAGCTAGTAAGTTACTAATCAAATCATATTGTTGGGCATCACACATATGTTTATGAACCGATATTGTGCCTAATGCGAGCGTTATTTTCATGCAAATACTCCATTTTGTATGTCTACAGAAAGTGTTTCAAGTTCTGTAAGTGGTACATTCTCTTCAGCTGCCTCGGAGAGCCTGGCCCGCCGCGTGCAGGCCACTGTCCAAGACCCTATCTTCCAGAAGATGAAGAACCAATTCACCGCCGACTTTGACTTTTCACAACCCAACGCTATGAAATTACAAAACCTTATACAAAAACTGAGGAAGTGGGTCAAGATCCTTGAGGCCAAAACAAAGATTCTCCCAAAGTAAGTAGATGTCAGACTCTCTGGCACTCCCGACCAAGGTAAATACAGAGGAGATTTATATTACGATTGTGCCGTCCATTGCCATGTTTTGAATAGCATCACCGTCATGTGCTATCTAACCTCATAGCGTAGTTGTAGACAGGGTTTTGGCTTCGAGCTTTATACACTACAGTAGCTTTCGGGTTCACCAGCAAACTTATCATTTACTAACAACACTCGTGTCTCATAATCCATTTATTGTTCTGACTAATATATTATTCTACTTACAGATCTTTCCTCATTGAAGAAAAATGTAGATTCTTATCGAACTTCAGTCTAAAGACTGCAGATGTGGAATTGCCTGGCGAGTTTTTGTTACCGAAGCATACGCATTATCACGTGCGAATCGCGAGATTTATGCCTCGCGTTGAGATTGTATCGAAACATAACACGTCAGCGCGAAGACTGTACATTCGTGGCCACAATGGCAAGATATACCCTTATCTAGTCGTCAACGATTCTGGACTGGGCGACGCAAGGAGAGAAGAACGCGTCCTGCAATTACTGCGAATGTTGAATCACTACTTAGGCAAGCAAAAGGAAACTTCCAGAAGATTTCTGCACTTCACAGTGCCGCGAGTCGTTTCAGTGTCACCACAAATGCGGCTCGTCGAAGATAACCCCAGCTCGATATCTTTGCTGGAAATATACAAGACAGAATGCGCTAATAGGTATGTTGCTTTATGCTGTTTTGAAACTGTAAGTTTAATGTTATTTTGGTTAATGAGTTTATCTCATTATAGTTGCTTCTGGACTAATTTGGACCAATTTATACATATTATCTATGTATCTATCAATAAGTAAAATAAACGTTGGTATTATTTTGTAGGGGTGTAGAGTTTGACGCTCCCGTAGCGCGTTACTACGAGCGTCTGGCAGCGGTTCAAGCTCGTGGCTCCCAAGCTTCACATCAAGTTCTGAGAGATATTCTTCGAGAGGTAAGTCATCACTAGTCTTCAGTCTCTTATTTTAAGTGTGTAAAATAAAACCTTACACGTTTTTGGTATTATTTGTAAGCAGGATCCTATTGGTGTATATAATAAAAATGTTCTCCATTCCCGTTTTTCCCTATAGGTGCAAGCAACAATGGTACCAAAAGGCATGTTACGAGAATGGGCAGCCGCCACGTTTGCGGCGCCCACCGACTACTGGACGTTTAGGAAGATGCTGACCTTACAACTGTCTCTGGCGAGCTTTGCGGAGTATGTGCTGCATCTGACGAGGCTTAACCCTGACATGATGTATGTGCATCAGGATTCTGGACTCCTCAATGTGTCCTACTACAAGTTTGATGTCGATGATGCTACTGGTAAGCTTGTTAGAAATATACAGTGTGATATGTTGAAACTTATTTGAAAATTGAACTGATGGGTATGGCTCGCCGATTAGCAATAAAAAAAAAGAAAAGCATTGGCGCAAAGTCAACATTTTACTTAGGTATTTTATGTGTTTTGTTGTGTAATTCTGAAAATGTGTTTTACAAATGGTGAGCAATTAGTCTTATTGGAAGCTTACTTCAAAAATTACAAAAATTGCTCCCGTGCTCGATATCAATCTATGGTATAAATGAGACAGCCTGTATAAGTATAAACAAAGAAATACAAAGATATGTCTAGATTTGCAAGTCCATTTTACTGTTCCTTCATTCCATTTTAGTATGTTGTCGAATAGGTGTATTAATTTCAATCGTAGTTTACGAATTATAATACTATAATATGTACTATAAAAAAAACAAATCGACAGATGGAACTATATAGTTTTTTGTTTTAAATGATGGCGCCACTGTAGAGTAAGGTCTGTCAAAGTTTGCTGACAGGCATTGATTTATCGCGACCATTGAGTTGATAGAGACACAGTTCTTAAGAGCTCGTCTTTTCTCATTCAAGTTTGTCTTCAGAACGCCCAAAATAACTTATTTATTTATTTATTATTACAACCTTACAACTATCATTACAGGCCTTAAACCTAATGCGACAGTGCAGCTATCAAACTGTAGCTCTATAGACACTTATTAACTCAATCACCGCATAGCCAAACCGCAAATGTTGACTTCTTACGCGATAATACTCATCACTTTCAACAGGTGAGTTAGACTGCAATCGACCAGTGCCGTTCCGACTGACGCCGAATATATCAGAGCTGCTGACCAACATAGGAATCACCGGACCCTTGACTGCTTCAGCCATAGCCGTGGCACGGTGCCTCGTCACACCCAACTTCAAGGTAATTTCATTTGGTCTACAAATATTCAATGTAGTTTATTCCATTGATTTATGGGCTGGAACATGCATGGCTGTAACAACAAATATTATTTTTGTGCGTAATTTGTGAAACCATGTGTCTATTTCTCGCGAATGGAAAGAAGTCGAATAGTCATTATTATTGTGTGTTCATCGTAATTTGCAAAGTTTTTGAAGTAAAAGAAATGGACGTTGATTTATCGATATGATCCAACATGGTCTGCCACATACCACAGATACCATGTTTTTAAAATCCTTTGTGATTTGATGATTGTTGAGATGGTAGATGATGTCTCAAGACATATCTACATCATGAGATTATCATTGTTGCCTTATATTGCGTTTAGGACTCCGCTCCGGGTACTCTCAAGACATATCTACATCATGAGATTATTATTGTTGCCTTATATTGCGTTTAGGACTCCGCTCCGGGTACTTAATATGCATGTTTTAAATATAAAAAATGTCGTTATGAATCATTCTATCTTTTAAAAAACCGGATCAAAATCCATCGCATAGTTTTAAAGATTTAAGCATACGTACGGATAGATAGACAGACAGCGTGTCTGTCCACTGATTTTTGAAATTGGGCCGAGATTGGCTTACTTTACTGTTAATAGTATGTCACCATAAGCTCGACTCTTGTTGAAATAGTGAATAGAACGTAGACATAATAGTCGCAAAAATCCACCTGTGCCTGTTTTCCTGCAGAGAAAATTTATGATTGGCTACAATGTATCCAAATTATGTTCGCTAATCCGGATTGATCCATGATTATAATAAAATTGACACTAGAAATGACTTCCTTTCCAATGTAATGAAAAGTTATGTCCGAAATACCTAAAGGTGCTCCCAGACCTCGTGCTCTTTCGCCTGTGTAACATTTCGACGCTTATACAACAAAACCGCTTCAGTTGTCAAAAGTAACATAGACTTTTTCTTAACTACGCGCCACATAGGCGATATATTAAATAAATAAGGTATAAAACTGCACATGACCATTTTTCGACCTGCGCTGTTTTATTGGATAAGCGACGATTTGGAATTCGATGTTTGAATTTTGACATAAGATCCGTATCAAAATATTATTGGGTGCGTACTGTACAGTTCGTAGTATACCAGTATTCTGACTAGATCCCTCTTTTTGAAATAATAAAAGACAATCACGCGATACACATTAGGGCTGTATTTTAATTTTATGTATAATTAATTAATTTAATATTTATTAGAAAATTTATTTTATTGTAAATAATTGTTAAATAAAGTTAAAATCGTTGTAAAATAAATGAAAATAAATAACAAATATGTTAGTTCCTTACAATATAATCACAGACAAAATATCTATATATAGGAACACCTAAACTGATCAATAATATCAGTGCAACCAAGGTCTTCTAATAATTCGTAACGTTACATTACAGTCCGTCTGAAAGCACCTTTATATTCTATGTAAAGCTGTGATTGATAAAGTATGGCTAGGCTCAGCATTGTCTGCAAATTTGCTTTTCTATTTGAAGAAACTGGTTTACTCGATTTTTTTTTTTAACTACAGGTAAAACGCCAATAGCTAGATTTTTTGTCTATTTTATTACATAATATGTGTGTAGCTGGTAAGTAATGTCTTGGTTCTTGTTGGCGAAGTCATAAAAAAAATATTTCTTTCAGATTCAATCCATCTTACGGACAATATTGAGGGATGAAATAGTAACAGGTTATCGAAAGCGTCTAGAGGACAAATCTGGTTTGTCCGCGGCTAGTACTTCAGCAGAAAACAAGCCCGTTGAAATGGATAACGACACCATCATCAATATGGTGAACAAAGCTGTGACGGTCATCATGAACCGCCTTAATTCTTTGGCGACTTTCGACGGTCCCGAAAGCAAGGTTGCCACCCTCGTCACGGCAGCCAATAGCCACGATAATCTGTGTCGCATGGACCCGGCTTGGCATCCGTGGTTGTAAATTTAATCTTAAGTTACGATATTAGCGTAAATAATATTTTAAGTTTAGATTACATAAGTTTTGTATATTTTTAACCTATATTTTGGAGCTTACAGCAGATTCCACCATGACAGATAGTCACACCAACGATTTTTGGTATTAGCATATATACAGGGTGGATGCGACATAGCGACATTTATTGAAACCACAGCTTCTATACATGGCCAGTATGCATTTCCACCGGATAAAAAATTCTCTGGCGAGAAAAAAATTCACGTGTTCCGATCAAATTGCACGATCGCAATGTTCAAATTGTTCGGAGAGCGTGATTTTTTTTTTCGCCAGAGAATTTTTATCCGGTGGAAATTGATACTTACCATGTATAGAAGCTGTGGTTTCAATAAATGTCGCTATGTCGCATCCACCCCGTATATATACATTAAAATTATAAATAATACGCGGGGTATTTATGTATAGCAGCAGCAGTAGAAACTAAACCATATTTTTTAGAATTTATGTTCGTACGCGCATCACGCAAAAATAAACTCGCATAGCCAATCCGGCAACGGTATCATTTGACATTTCGGACACCTCACGCTACACCAGTTCCACTAGCGGCGAATTCGTACGCGATAGCCATTGATTAACTTCAATGAACGAAATCGGACATGTAGGACATGGCGAATTGGCGACAAATCGCAAATGTAATGTCATCGCAATAACGAAGAGCGTGAAACCTAGCTAGTCGTTAACTTTACGAGTCCTGACCCGATTTAGACGAAACTAAAACTATTATATGCAGTAGCTTTTGTAGTAATATACAGGGTGGATGCGACATAGCGACATTTATTGAAACCACAGCTTCTATACATGGCCAGTATGCATTTCCACCGGATAAAAAATTCTCTGGCGAAAAAAAAAATCCACGTCTTCCGAACAAATTGCACGATCGCAATGTTCAAATTGTTCGGAGAACGTGATTTTTTTTTTCTCGCCAGAAAATTTTTATCCGGTGGAAATTGATACTTACCATGTATAGAAGCTGTGGTTTCAATAAATGTCGCTATGTCGCATCCACCCCGTATATTGACCAGTTAGTGTGACTTATTGCGAGGGAAAGAAATATGATAATATGTCATCGAGAGTGCTTTGAAAGAGTGATCCGCAAAATGTTTTGCGGTGGAGAAAAATCTATGTAACTTTTAATTTTTATATGCATGCATACAAACAATCAGGTAATACATAAACAAATGTTCAAACTGCAACATTTTAAAATATTATATTGAAATAAGCCATGCAAATGTTGTCAACTGGACACTTATTTCCTTGCGACAAAAGCAAATCGTCTAAATTTAGCAAAATTTAAATTTAATTTAAATATACCTATCATCGGAAGCGACGGGTAGAAACTGATCAGGCAGCGTCTCTTTTCTGTGTAATTGTATGTATATTATTATCGGATCTCTTGTGAATTGTGTCCCCACAAATGTAAGGTATTATACAAACTAATCAATAGCACACGATTATTAAAAACTAAGCTGTTGTTTCTGTGATATCTGAATATGAGAAGTATTAAAAGCGAACGATGACTAATTTGCAGTTTTATTTTGCCTTAACTCCTACCTGTTTGTGCGAAACCAGTTTGTCGACTGTGACATACATCAAACGGAGCTCTGATTGCATGTGCAGAGTGACAGCTAAGTACCTGCATGGGTGAAAGTACCGGGACGGCATCAAGTGCGCGGCTAATAAGCGTGCACCGCACTCCGCCCGCACCTCGCCCGCCGGCCATGCCGCTATTGCCGCGCCAATCTCACTCGATCGCTAGAGATAGTAAAACTGATTTCATCACGCTAACAATGGGAAAGAAAGTGCAGTAATTGTAAGATGGGGCAGGAACTGTTTACGTTGTTAAACCCGACTTGACTGTGTCTCTTACACTGATATTTGAGGAATATATGCACTACGGTCTAACAACCCACAATACCAAATTATGAATCAAATCTTTTCTTATTTATTTCAAAGCAAAAGTAACACGATGTTTCAATTATTTTTATAAATACAGTTGCTGTAGCACCGGAAAGTATGTTTGAGCCTTCATCGATTTGGACAATGAAAATTGTTCCTTCATTGGTACAATTATTTAAACATTTTAAACCGTTCTTTTTCATCGCATTTTCTCTGGCTTCAGAGAAAATGCCAAATATAAAGGCCAGAAGGTGACGGGCACTGGCGCCACATACATTGACTTTTAGCGCTGCCAACTCGGTTCAACTGGACATTGATTTCTCGTCTCAATTTTGTAAAACCGCCAGTACTTTTGTGGCCGAATCGTGTCCCTGGTTGGATATTTATTACAGAATGTAACATATCGATCTCAAGAATTATCTAACAAGTATATTTATCTGGTTTTACTCAGGCAGATATAAAGTGCTGGCCTGAATATCTGATAGAAAAGTAGGTACATTCACTGCTAGTCATGTGTTTGTATTCAGACCGTCTAGACGTAAACTATACATATTTATTTATTTATTTATTTATTTATTTATTTTACATTCAGCTGCTCACTGTGCTTACATTATCTATGCATTGTCACATAGCAACCTTACATAATTCCTTGCTAGGAATCAAAATAATCCGTAAATACAGTCGAAAGTACGGAACGTTTGTTGTGGTCCTTCGTGATCCTAACAATACATAGGGACACTGTTATTGGATCAAGATGAGTCTGGTGGGATGAGAGCCGTCTCTCGTTGAAGGAGGTATGTGACATGAGGTCGGCGACGGGTGTCGCGGCGGCGTCGTCGCCGTGGTCGCGTTGCTAAGCGGCGGGCGGAGGGCGCAGGAGCGGGCGGGCGGCGGCCACGTAGTAGTCGGCGCGCGCCGCCCGCTCCGCTCTTCGCCGCGCCTCACTCCCGCCCGCCAGTGGCTCTGTCAGTCCGCTTCGCGGCGTTGCGTTATGCGCTGGTGTATTGTATGTTCTCGAGCTCGAACAGCGAGTGTCCGACCTCTGTAACCGACCGTTTATGACATTCGACAACCCCGCCCTGTGCATTTTTCCGAGTTGCATTTCGATCAGTGCGAAGAGTACGTCGGCTGGAGCAATCCGTGCCGGTATCGGTGGCTCCTCTCGCGTTTATTTATGTTGTCGTTTTGGTGTGGTGAATATTTGTGTTGTACGGACGATAACCGTATTATCTGTGCGATCGAGTCGAGTGGATATTTTTAACGATCGACGGCTTCTTGCGAAGGTGAGTGAAATTTCCGATTCCGCGAATATTGTTCAAACGTCGAGACGTTTGATTCACCGCTACGTGGCGATTGTTTCGTTGTCCGGAATACCGTGGAATGTAGCTGTACCACCTATACTTATTGCGAATGACTACAAAAACTCATAACTTGAGCCACAACTCCTCAATTACTCAATTATTTCTGAAGATACACTTCCCAGTCACGTTGCAAAACCTGTTGTCTCAAAATACTTCCGTAAGTATCACGCTCTTAGCTACAATAACATGTACACAACATATAAATTTATAAAACAATATTTTATGTTTTGTTGACTTTTTACCAAACTTGTAAACTTATTAGATTCTTGTAAGATTCGGTCCTATCCCACTACACCATATGGTAGACGGAAGCGAGTGGGTAAGAAATCATGGAGGTGAGCGGCGCGGGACGGTGCGCGGCCGGTCGAGCGGTCGAGCGACCGCATTCCATATGGAATGCCGGATTATACGCAATGTCAGTGTGACTCTAAGCTTGCTGCCTCCACTGCACTGGCCACTGCACATTCGCAACAATACCTACGTGCCAGTGGAGGCAATGGATGCGTTTTATATGAAATTGCTCTCGTATCACGCTATAAATTGCGCCGCTGATTGACACTACGGCGCAAGTCTCATAATGCCCACACATAAATTTATATGTATAACAACCACTGTCCAATTCCCACATTATTACATGGTTATATTTGTAACAATGTAATGCATAAAATGTGCGAGAACTTATTACATGGCTATGTGAACATACATGTTTTGACGCAAATGTATCAAATTAGAAAGGTTCTAGGTATTTAAAGTTCAATTTTCCTTATTAGTGTTATAACTGTCAAATCGTTTTTACTGTTACTGTTCCTAAACAACTGTGAATATTTTTTTAATAACATAAAATACGTTGATAGATAGTTTTAACGATACCTAAGTAAGCATTGTTAATATTAAGATAAATACTTAAACGACAGGGCAAAGAACTAAAATTGTAGAAAGGTATAGGTTTTAATGTTCTTACTGAGACGAGACTTGTGAGTTTTCGCGTCGACATTAGTGGTTCTATTGTTGCCTAATGTTAACAACAATAATTAACGTGCGATATATTTTGCACAATCAATGATGTGAAATATCAGAAACAAAAGACACTAGTTTTAAATCTTACCTTTATCTTTAGAATAGATTAGAACCTATACTTTTGCTTTTTTTTAAATTTTATTTATCAATGTTTTCAAATTTCAATTACTAATCTCATATCAATTAAATAACTAAATAATATCTTACTATGTAGGTCTTGGGAAAAATGGGAAGGAAACATTTAAGTTTAGATTCATTCAAGTAAATTCAAGTTATCTCTAAATTGTTCCTGATACTACAAATTAAGTAATAAAATACAGGGAAAATTGTCTGATCCAGGAAACTGAATAAGTTAGAACTATGCCTAAAAAATTGATTATGACATACCTACTTGCTGATAAGCGAATGTCCATTAGGTTTACAATAACTGGACGTCAGTAAGCGGGGAAGAGGCCCTGTAAACCCTTGATAAATTATTATCTGGGTGACATTACTCGTGATCTCACATAATGAATATAATGAGTTCGATAGTGCGTGCTATATTTCGAAACACGTCCGTCGTCGCTTCCGCTGTGTGACCCACAATATACGACAAACTTTAGGTGTATCTTTATAGTAATTTGAACATTAACGAGTTTTGATTTTTTGATGACATACGTAACATATAAATTTAAATTTTCGTTAATAAACATATTATCCTACTGTAATTGTCCATATCATGAATGCCTAAGTGGGCAATCATTTCTGATTTAGATATTTTCTTATTACGGTTATTTAAAAAAAAATAATTTGCCTCTACCTGCCATTTCCTTTTCAAGCTTTCAAGCAGACCTATCTACTTTCCCTTATAGTTTTGAAATTGATTTCATCAATTTGTACTTCATTTTTAATATAGTTCTTATATGAATTTTTTATCTTTGACTGCCATGGAATACAATTTCATGTTATTCAATAGGTACATAAGCCACAATGCCCAATTTCAATTGGAATGGACCACGTTGCAAGTCTCCGTCTTAAATTGAATTTGATTCTTAATTCCGTCTGAGGCGCAAATAAACGGTAGGTAATTGTGACTTTGAGTATATTTTATTACGTTGCGAACGTTTAAATGATATTCAAGATCCAGACGAAAACATCGTCTGGCACCCTCACCTTTATTAATATGTATCATGCAACTTAATACTTTAGCCACATACTTACAGCTTGACAAAATAGTTTAAAAACAGATACTATTTTTGTTATCTGACAACATTGTCAAAGTTTCATCTAAGTAAAGCTTAACGATTGGTTCACGATTTCGAGGATTTTGAAATTGGGTTATGCTGTTTGGTTTGATTGAACAGCACAGTGTCGGTCCCAATAATCTTCTTTGCCAAACTGTACGTTATATTAGTGTTTTTCTAGTAAGATATAAGCTTAGCCTCTGCAACAATAATAACCATCGTTTTTAACCGTTTAACAACGCTATAAATTAATTTATTCAGATTGTTGATGATTACATAACACCGACGGGAACAAAGTCCCTGATGGCGCCCAGTAAGTACCCAAGTCACCAAATTCATTATCGCTAGTGTCCGGTTCTCGGGTCAAATTCACACAATCATGGTGACCTTTAATCTCATTTCTGATAGCTAAAACACGTTCCTTTGTGTCAATTCTGAGAATTGGTATCATGTCTCTTTGTTTATAAAACAGTAGCGCTAGCGATAGTTGCTTAACCTTTTAATTTAAAACTGAAATCACTTCAAAATATCGTCTATATTATATATATCTATCTATATCTATATCGTCTATCTACTCAAGAGAGCTCCTTCTAGGCAAAAAGAATGTTACGCCGACTTTTTTAACCTTTTTGAATCGATTAACAAAACCAGCGCCGCGTCTTAACCGTCTCCTTGACATTATAGTCTGCTTTTAATTTTCTGATTTAAAATACCACTAGAGATATAGGTACCTATTTTGAATGTGGTTGAGATATTATAGTAACTTAATTTACCTTGACAAATGCAGGAATAAATCTGCTTATTTTATAATTAGGCTTTATACTCCATACTAAGAAAAAGTTGAAACAGATATGGGACCGGCTGGATTTGAACCTGCGACCTACTGCACACCGGGCCCATATTGCAGATCTAGATATAGCTACTATTACTGAAGTACCTTTATTATGTGTAATCCGGTAAATATCTAACTATTTATCAAGTACTGTTTGTTTTTAATCTTGTTCTGTATTATTGGTAACATATAAAACCCACATAAAAAACCTCTTTATCTCACGGGGGTATATAAAAAAATTGTCCCCTGTTTTAGACTTTTATCGAGAGCAGTCAGATGTAATCTACTTATGCACACTGTTGGTAGATTAGATAGATTTATTTATTATACAAAATAGATAAGACAACAACGCGATTACTGCAGTATAAATATAATGTAATGGTTTCATTCTTCTAACACATGGTTCTCAAAGTAGGGTACGCATACCACTGGGGATGGTACGCAGTGAGTAGGATACGCGATAAAATTTACGTGATGATGAGTTTTTTTTTGAATACTTAAATAAAATACTCACCCAAGACATCTATCTCTAGCTCTTTTGTTCGAGATTCTGATGCTAAACTTGTGTACCTATTAGGTATGCACCGACTAGTCATCCACTTTTGTAGACGCCAACTCGTCGTCTTTAGTAAATGCCAATAGTCTAGTATAAGCAATGCTACATAAATTGTGCCGCTTTGGAATATTATACTGCATGTGGTAATGCAACGAACAATACAAAATATAACTGATTTAAAGCTAACTCTCTTTTCATGTAATCCAATAAACGCATATACAATCCAATTTTTGATCCTACTCAATCTTCTTTTTTCTGACGACATAATTTTATAAATCAAAAATTTTATTAAAATTTAGAGAGTGTATCTAGGTAGAGTATATCGTTATTTACCAAACCGATAAAAGTTTAGGAATTCGTAGCAACGTTAAGTTGTGCTTGTGGCTATAGACGCCTTTCGATTTACCGGACAACACTATTAACCGCAATAAACACTCGTTCTAAATTGAATTACATTCAATTACCGAGTAAATCGGTTAGGATGTCATCTTACGATGCTAGATGCAGTGTTTCCTGCTGTATCAAATAACCTTGAGAGTCCTTTCCATTTTAGTTTATTAAAAAGTAAAATTTTCCGTTGTTACTTTCATAATGCATTTCATCAACGCCGCTGCTAATAGCAGTGTGCTAAATTTTGTAAGGTGAATGAAGATATGATCGTCAGTGTTAGTGATGAAATCTTGAAGAGATATAATCGCATTCCGCGTCGAGCCTCCCCTCTCTGGTAGCGCTGCATACCGACGCGGCGATGTCGTCGCGAGTTCTTACGTGGGCTGTATTGCACTTTACTACCGATGCTGCTATGGAACATCATCAACATTTACTACTATTGCTGTGTTAATTTTAATACTTGCCTTGTAGCCATAGTCTACAATGTTAGTAAAGATCAATAACCGCAGTTGCTCTCAACATTGTTTCTGAAGATTCGATATTTTAAGATTGTGTGTGATTGTGACAGTGTTATGACGTATGGTGATGGGGGGTTAGGACTTGCTAGATGATGTAGGTAGAGGATAGCGGGTAACGGTTCTGTCATGTTTGCAGAGGCACGAGTGCGTGTGTGCGTCCGCGCCACTCACTCAGTCACACAGGCGCACAGCGCTCACGGCGTAGCGCGGTCGATGAACCGAATACTCGAGGAATTTCTCCAACGCCGCACTCGCTTTGCTTTGCAGAAGAAAATTATCACAGGTGGTAGGCTCATTCGTATAAAAATGATGTCACTTATTTACGTGTTCATGGCTTTGAATGCTTTAGTTTTTAGGCGTCTTCATAGTATACGTTTCGCATATTACACATTTGTATACAGGTATTTTCTGAATTGCCAAAAAAGTTAGCCATCTCTAAATCACTATTTAGTCCGGGTTTCAAGTACCTATCCAGTAAAGCTACTTTGAAGTTGACTGGTATCAGATTTGGGAATGACGCAGCTGTACTATTATTATTGTCTCAATTTAGGTGTCGGCAAGTATCAATTTGTCTGGGACACGTGTGCTAGTATCTCGCAATAGGCGGCATACCGGGCCAGGGCGCGGTCTGCCAATAGCTCTCGAAACGCGAATAAATTTCATGTGACACATATTTATGCTACAGTTTAAACTGTTTAAAAGGGTCTATTTACTAAGCGTCTTGTTATAAACGCACGCACGACATATCTTATTTTGAAAACTGATTCGGTAATAAGCATTTATGATGAATGTAACTAGGTATAAAGATTTACCCATTTGCTGCATACATTTTAGAAATGCTAAATCGCCGATGTTTAGTCAAACTTAAGTAAAAATTACAAAATTTACTTTTTCCAAAGACTACAATGGCAAGAAATAGTTATGCGTAATAATGATTATGGGTAAAGTATTTATGCTAAAAATATTATACCCACAAAGTTAAGCAAAATTTATATTATGCGTAACTTTCATTATGGCAAATTAATGTATGCTAAAGAAAATATGCGAAAAAAATTGGAAACCATAACTAGGCTTACTAAGGTTCCCTGTTTTTTCGCATAGCTAAGTTAGCATAGGATTTTAGTTGATTGGAATGATGTAATTTTTAATAAAAATGCGACGAGAGACTCGTTTTACCCAGTTTAACAGTTTTATATTTGTTTTATTGATATTATAAAACGAAAAATAAACACGTAATATATCTGACTAAGCCCATCTAAACCAAACTTCATTAAAGCCGGTGACATCACGTTGTGAAAGAAGTTTTTATAATGTGTGACATACATGTGATACTTGGCTAAAGACTTCCGGTCTACTTGAACAAACGTTCTCCAGCGGGTTAATAACCGTAAATATACGTAGTTTTCTTTTTTAGTCATCACGCGTCACCTATCTATAAAATCGTCAAACATATTACATAAATAATAATGTAAATAAGGGCCACTAATATGTGTAAATTTCACCAGAAACGCGTACTACATTTGGCCTTAATAAATAACGTAATTTTACAATTATTTTTAGGACAACATGTCATAATAATAAATAAATAAAAAAATAGAAAAATAAATAAATATAACTGATAGCAAAGAGTCTAAACAAACATCTTAAGAGACTCGCGTTGGGTGGCTGGATCAAGGGTCTGCTCCAGAAGTCGGTGCTACTCGATACAGCACGCATTGCGAGGAGGTCCCTGCATTCGATGCCGGTGGGTAATACTTATATTTTTTTTTTGTATTTTATATTTAAAACTGTAAAAAATGAAAGAAAATAAATAAATGATAATAATAATTAATATAGGTAAAATAAATAATAAGGTGACAAAATGTAATAAGACAAACAACAATAAAACCCATTGCGATGTCTATTTTCCTTGCATAATAATAACACACGTATAAACATGAATGATCATATCCAAAACCGCATTTAATTGTCCTATGATATATTAAATATAATTAATTGCGCATTAGTTACAGTATCTTAGGTCTGGATAGTGCGGTTAATGTGGTGATATGGAGTAACGAGCATTGCCTTTATGTTTACGTTACTTTTAGTACCTACCTTCTATTGAAGCACTGGTTTCCTAACATAACTTTATTTAATTTTCATCCTAAAATACCACTACTGACTACTGTATCAGGGATCTGGACAGTTTTGAAGTTAGCTGCAGATAGCGGCTTGACCAATCAACGAGCACCGTACTCGAGCGTGGCAAAAACCGGCCCGTGACATTTCATTTGCGGCTAACTTCAAACCCTAAAGATCCTAGGTTATCTATTTTATATTGTCTATAAAAAGATTTGCAAAAACGCGAAGCAAAAATTCATATCCATGAGGTACCTCTTATATCTATATTTTATCGTGATGACACGAGGGCCTTAGGTTGTGCAGAGAAAAATACCAAATTAAGAAGTTGTGAGGACGGAAAAACTGCAATTGGTTCGGGATTAGTGAACTGGAAACCTTCGCGTCTGTGACAAAAGTTAGGCGTGAGACTGAGAATTTTTCCCTATCCTGGGACGGTAGGTAAACATAATAATGATAATGCAATTATGATAACTAGTTGTCATCTGTGTTTTTCCTGAGACGGTACAATTTTATATTACTCCATTCTAGTCGTTAGAACTTTAGGCCTCTATATTAGAACTTAAGGACTCTGTATTAAAACTTAAGGCCTCTATAAAAAGATGCAATCAAGCAAAAGCGGTAGGTACCTACTGGTATTTTAAATACTAATACGAAAATTAAGATCATAAATAATCACGATAGTTTACAATTTTCCAATCGTAAGAAGTAAACTTTCACTGTTTAAACCGTTACTTTCTTATCTGCTATGAGATCTGTGAATATATACTTGCTAAACACTGGTGAGTATCTGGTTTTGTACTAAATTGATGAACAAGAACGGCACCCTTATTGATTTCGATTGCTGCCGATTGAGATCTATAGAATTAGATTAATAATTATGTAAGTTTTGGGTTTAATTTTTATACATGAATTTAATTTCAATCAAAACCAGCATCAGTCGTAATAATTCTGTTCATCAAAACTATGTTATTTACTTATTTTGTTAACTATCGCAACGCCATCCATCGTGAATTTAATTTCATTATTACTATTATTAGCTACTAGCTAATCCACACGGTTTCACTCGCGTTCCGCTCCCGTCGCTTCAATTTCCCCCGATTTTGCACCATATTTCATTACTGCTCAGCTCCTATTAGTTGTATGTGATGTTATATAACCTATAGCCTTCCTCAATGAATTGGCTATTTAACAACGAAAGAATTTTTCAAATCGGGTCAGTAGTTCCTGAGATATTAGCGCGTTCAAGCAAACAAACAAACTCTTCAGCTTTATAATATTAGTATAGATGTACTCAATTTAAGATGCTTGTCGAGGCGAGCACTTTTACTTCGAGCTTCGGTTGTAACTTACTAATATATGATTGCGTCATTCAGCCAGCCTTCACTTTTAATATTTTGAAACTATGCATGAGTTGCATGTTGCACAAACATCCGGCTCAAGCCATAAACTGACAAATACTTAGTAGGTAATCGATATTTTAGGTTAGGTCAGCTAAAAATCTATTCATACAATCGTTTTTACTTAGTTGTGTGTGACTGGGTTGTAGCTGCCTACAAGCATTTCATACTCAATACATTATACTCATGCATATTTGGTATAACTTTTGTCAACAGCTTCGTCCGCGTAACATTCATTGTGTTAAGAAGTAGCTACTCCCGCGCTTTGTGTCGCCTTTAACTTAACTGCTCCGCCCCCGTGGAGTTTAGCGTAATCTTAAATATATAAAGAACTTAATTGAGAGTTGTTATCAAACACAAAAATAATTATCAAAATTTGACCAGTAGCTCTCGAGATTAGTGCTATCAAACAAACTAACTTTCTCTCGCGGTTTCGTCTGCGTGGCAGGCACATCAATAAAAAGTAGCCTATGTTATGCGCCATGTAGTCAGTTACTAGCATCTAAAATTTTATTTAAATCGAACCAGCCGTTGAGAAGATTAGCCGAAACAAACAGACAGACAGAAAAACATAAAATAACGCCAAAGGTATCGTGCAAACAACTATACCAGCTAAAAAAAAACATTGTTATTTTTACATTAAAAATAGACACTTCAATTTTATTTATTTGTATTGATGTATAGAAAAGTTACAAGCACAGTGCCGCTTCCTTAAAAAAATTAATACTTCGTTGATATTTTTGGGTTCTACTGCGAGTAGGATTCATTGATCTTTTTTATTCAGCGTGAATTTTTATTGCTGACGACACGAACAATATACGTTTCAAATAATAATAGTAGAGTGTGGTGGAATGTGGGTTGCATGCACGTTCAGTATTCAAGACTAGTAGTGCAGGGTAATCATGCAAGGTTGTTCGGCTAAAAATAATGCAAAATCTTGGGTAAAATAAAACCCTTAGTTGCCTGGCGGTTGATGGTGGAGTGTTGTGTGGCGGACGAGTGAACGCGGCGACCTTGGGCCCGTGCCGGCCCGCGGACGTTCGTTGAACGCGCCGGGCGCCCCCCGCCTCCCACGTCGCCCGCGAACCACTCCACACAGACCTCACCCCCCTCCCTCACACAGCCATCGCTACACGTTTTTGAAGATAAAATTATTTAATAATATGTATTATTCAATAAAATCTTGTTATATTTTCAAAATTTGCAGTTCAAAAATCATTATTATGCTGATATGCCGGACAATTCTCTCCAATCTTGAATAATACCAGTTTCATTAACACTACCTAGTGCTGCTATCGAGAAGACATCATAAAATAAACAGTAAATAGGTATATGGGCATAGATCATTAAACTAATGAAAAATTAAATTTATTATCCAATCGTCACATGAATAGCTATTATTTAGATAAAACATCACGCCTTATTACCCAGAAGGGTGTGGCAGAGGTGTATAACAAGCACATTTCAACTTATGTGATAGGGGTGAGCCTACCGCCATCATACCGCCACAATTCCATCTCCGTGTTTCTATTGAGAATTTCCTGACGAACGAAAATCCCGGGCATCGTAAAAGCGCCACATATTATTATACTGACCACTAGACCGACGAGGTATACATACTTATTTATATTCTCAGTCACGAGACATTTCACATTACGTTGCGTTGCACTGACAATACATGTCGTGTGAAACGCCATAAAGCCTACAACAATCCAAAACAAAGCAATTCACGATAAGCTCGCAACTCGAAAACACGCATGCGCTCATAATAGACTATAAAAATACCCAAAACAAGTGCGTGACGTAGATTTTGCTGCATTATTTTCGCTATAGTGGGTGCGTGGGGCCCGCGCGGGCGCGGCGCTGTCCATTGCGACCATTGACCGCGCGTACGGCCAGCAAATAAAATCATATTAGCAAGTGCACAATTTTAAATTATCTTGTTGTTGCTGGATTATCTTTATTTCAAATTACTTTGGCACAAATCAAAAGCAGATTATGGTCTATTTATTAAAACAGTTTGCTGTAAGATTTTTAGAATCTTGCGTATCAACGCGCCTTGTAGTAAGTTACCTGCTTCTAAATTCTTATCAAAATCTATACAGCCGTTTCCAAGATTAGCCGATACAAACAGAACGACAGTAAAAATTAAAAAAAAAAACTGTTTAACTTGAAGTGGTGCTAAAAATTTGAAATCAAATTATAACAAAAAAATTACATGAATTGTCTCTTATCATTTTATTTATTCTAAAACCTAGATCTTTGATCAAAAAACGATTGTGCCATAAACCTACGACATATTATACCTACATATCAGCAGTTTTATTTCGCAACAATCTGTTTTATGTGTCACTTTTTGTGCTAGCTTTTTTGCTTCATTTGATATCAATCGTGCAAAAGATTTTATATTTTTTTTTAATTTGTACGTTGCTTTTTAATTATAACAAGCCATTAGCTAACTGGATCTTAGCCTCGTGGCTTTTATTACTGGTCAGAATCTCGAAAAGTCTCGTTAGAATTAGTTAGTACTCGTTTTCAAAACTGATGTTTGAGACAATGTAAGAAAGCTTTTTTTGAACTTAACTAAACTAAATATTATAATGAGGAAAAGTTTATTTGTTTGTTAGTCTGTATCGAGTAGTATCATCGATGGAGAGTTTTTAGAATTTAATTCATAACAATATTAAGTTCTATGGAGATTTCTATACCTTCGATGTTAAAAAAACCTTCTTTACCGGATTATAACGTTTTAAAGAATTTCACTTATCACAAAGTCTTTAAATTTTGAGCCAAATGATTAAAATTTGAGAATATGTTCAAATTTACATGTATTTAAGCAACAATATGAACATAACGGAAGCGTTCTAAAAATGTAGCTTTTGTACTAACAGAATTAAATCTTGGCAAGGTTTATGCATTACTATAAGTTATGTGATGAGTTAATCTAGGATTTATAGTTGACAGTGCAATCTTGAGTCTTCCTTTAGAACAGAAATTTAAAACGCATTCGTGCATACAAACAGGATGTGCAAGGATTTTCCTCGTCGGCTCACCAGCGACACGTTTGACGGGTTCTCGTGCGTTATTACTTACTTGTCGATGGTAAATGACACTGTGAGAAATATCTTATAATATACCTTGAACTTCAAAATGATATTAGAGCTATTTTTACCCGACTGCGTCAGAAGGAGGGTTATGTTTTTGATGTTATGTCTTCTATTTAAATCTATATCTATAATCTAATTTTTTATAATATTATGTGTTATTAGCGGAAATATTATATTATTTTTGTGTGTATTTATCATATAAATTATCGCTCGCTAACGGTGAACGAAAACATTGTGAGAAAACCAGCATGTCTGATAGTGCCTTAAAAGTACTCGAGGTCGTGTGAAGTCTACAAATCCGCACTTGGCCAGCGTGGTGGACTAATGCCTAACCCTTCTCATCATGAGAAGAGGCCCGAGCCCAGCAGTGGGACGTGTATGAGATACAGGGCTGCTATTATATTATTAGCGGAGTATGGACCTATTTTCCTCATTAAGAACTTAATTGATCGAATAGTATGTCTAATATATTGGCTAATTTACAAATTTCTTTCTGTATTAAAAGATGTTAGTTAAATATTTTTGCTTATTTTTTTTTTTTTTTTTTATTATGTTCGGTGTGAGCGTGATGCGTGATTTAAAGTTGATTAAATTTGATATTGACTACATACTTTTATTGTGTTTCTGTTACACGTGGATGTACTGTTACAGTCATTGAACATTACAATTTTCATCAAGCAATTTCAAATTAAGCAAGATTGATTGGTTGCGTAAACTTGCGTAACCAAAAAAACAAATACGACACATTGTCTGAATATCGACATTTTGATCTAAACTAATTTACCTAATTATTTATCTACTTCAGACATGGAAGCACTTGCAGCTCCTTGTGTCCATTTTGTGTTTTTAAGCTTTAGCGATTTGAGAACATTTTTCAAAAATTAGACAACGGGTCTAAATCGCGTAATTATTATAAAGGTAATTTTTTTATTTTTTTTTTTTATTTTTAATAAAGGTAAATAAATACCTATGCTCGAATGATACAAGTCATTTCGAAACGTCGAGCTTAGGAATTTATTTACCTTGATAATAATTACGTGATCTAGACCCGATGTCTATTTTTTTTTAAAAAAGCTCCATATAATATACAATAGTGACAGATTAATGACAGTTACCCAATTACAAGTTTTCACTTTATGATCTTATTGTGCTATTTAACGTTATTTTTATGGTTCCGTAGTACCTACAAGGAACCCTTATGGTATCGCCATGTCTGTCTGTCCGAGGCATAGCTTCGAAACCGTTAGTGCTAGAAAGCTGAAATGTTGCATGGATATGTATGTTAACTATGTCAAGAGAGTGATGGAATTAAATCTAGTTTTTTTTTCTAGTACTTCACCTACATGTAAAGTGGGGATGACGTTTTTTTCTGTCGCGTACCCCATAGTGTGAGGTATTTTAAAAACATAAAGAGGTTGCAAAGACAGTTTTTTGATTTAGAGAGCTGTCTGTGAGATAAATAACTTTAAAGAGCAAATGTTTGTTTGAGTAGGTCTGTTCCCTCCTCCTCCTAATGCTAAACCACTGACCTCAAAAATCAAGATGGTAGCATGTGTAATGAATATTCAAGGAAAACAATAGCGGCTACGTTAACTTAATTATTTCATGAGCAATAGGGGTCCAAAGTGTTAAACGCAGTTACTTAAAATATTTTGTACAAAATACAAAAATCTTGAAGTATAATGACTTTTAATGACTTATATGAAGATGTTCATGTTCAATATAGATATTAAACCTGTTTTAAGTCCATAATTATGTTGTAACGATTGACTACGGAACCCTATTGCGCGTGGCCCGACACGCACTTGACTGGTTTTCATACAATCGACAGATAAACGCTTGTAGTAATTTATCAACTACCAAGATTTTTGTTAGATTTATTATCGTTTTCAACAGATAGAAACTGAAATTAGTTTCACAAAAATATCTGCTTAATTTCTTGTCGTGCGTCCCACGTAATCATCAATTGTGGTATAATTCACGTTGGAGCGTCTTCTTTTGACGTTAACGCACACATTGCGATTGCGATCTCCCCTGTGCTCATGCAGCACGAGCCGCGAGCGCATCATCACACTTTCACCGCATGCGGCGAATGAAAGCCAGTCACCACGTTTTATTATTGCAGCGATTATCTAAAATACTATCAGATCCTGTTTCTTTGTCACTTAAACAATTAAGTATATGCGCTTGAACTGCAACATACGATCACTAGACGCAATCATATTTTAATTAAAATTTTACGACATGGTTCACATGGTTGGGGTATTACATTCATAGATTTTAATAAATATTGCGGTGGCGTTTTGCAATTGTACATAATAATTGGGATAAATGTATGTTTTTTTAATGAATAATAAGGATTTTTCTTAAATGACTAGTTTAGGTAAGGCTGCTCGTTCGTTCTTTCTCTAGGCGTACCAATGTCTAAATTGGGTTATAAACAATTTTATGATGGATTTTAAATGAAATATACCGTGCAAAATTATATTACAATTATCTGACTTTACATATTGTGGTTTAATTGCGTTAAAAGATTTTTTATTTGGGCTAAAAAATGAATAAAATGAATATTGATAGCATGCAAGTTTACAACTGTTGATTCACGTTATACTCTCTGCTGCAAGAAATTCTCCTGCCAGTAATCTAGAAACGTGAAACTGTTATCGTGGTCAATCACCATCGTGTCTTGTATTACAAATACTTTCTTTATCAAAGTAAACAATCAGCTATTTTTAAATGATTGGCCAAATGCCAACCTCATACACCCACACTATCTCTCTTTCAAAAATAATTCAATTCTAAAGAGTATTTTGTTGTTAGGTTTTAGGAAAATTCCAAGAACTGCTGAACTAACTTGCTGACATTACACAATCTGCCAGCAATTAACTTATAAATGGTTTTGTTTCTAACATTGGAAGAATGTAGGACAATTGTTTTGTAATAATATTGGTGAACTTCATCGCTGGAAGATTAGCCTGAGATGTAACAAGTGGTGCATCGGGGATACAGCGACTGGGGGGTACGATCGATAGGGGCTGGTGGGCGTGTGCCGGGGGCGCTCGGCGGGGCGATCGCCTCCCACGTCAGCTGGAGCCCGGCCAGGCTACCTCTAGTCCTGACGTAAATAGCAATGGCAGCGATACCTATCACGGCTTACAACGCACTCCTCTGCACAGTGCGTTTGTAACTAATGATAACATTAAAATGAATCCTCCTTTCTGAAAGGGAGACTCATTAATTTTTGAGCACACAAAATCATTTTTATGATAAAATATAACTACATATATGGTTAGAATAAATAAAATTATAATGGTATCATTAAAAATAATCTTAGTATGTCTTATATCAATCAAGCAAGAGTCCTTCAATGCATAACCTGGGGTGCATGAAAGGAGCCTCCCCGAGTGACGTACACACACAACGATTCCCTACGTCCGGCGCACCCTGGGAAATTCGCGAGATTTCCAAATCGAATTGGCTAATCCTTTCACCACGATGGCAAGTCAAAATAAAATTTATCTCAGCCATCGACACGACGAAGAAGAAGAAGAATGCATAACCTCATGTTACCTTCAAAATTCAAAGGTCGGATCCGCACTGCTTTGCATGTTGTAATACTAATAATATTTTATGACGAAGATAATTCAGACACAATTATTAAAACACTCGTTATAACAAATATTATGTTAATTAAGTCGAGCACATGTGCATTAAATAAAAATAAACAATGTAAGCATTATGATAATTATTTATTTAATTTAGGTACTTAAGTAATTTTGATGTGAGTGTTAAAATTAATTACTAGGAAACTGGTGAATTAAACATCTATAAACAAAACGTTTATAGGTGAGCCACAGTCTGATGACTAATAACAATAACTATTTATAACGAAGCGGATGTTAGGTCTCTGTTCATGAAATAACCTCGCGCGTCAATGTATTTATTTCTGTACCGGCATTATCAATCAAAACAATCCTGAAACATCTGAATTATGCATATGATATCCACATGCTAGCAGGCAGTCGTGAATTATTATACTCTGCTGACTACAGAATTCTTTTTCTTCGTCGGCAGAGCTGTTGTGGTCATCATTTCAAGTCAAGTATGAGTGACAAGCTTTGTTATGCGCGCACTCGTGGCCGGGATAATCGGTAGCTGTCTTAATCTACTCTGTCGATCTCATTGTGATCTACCCCTTGGTCTGGTACCTTATACCTTTCTCTATACTCTATTGTCACGACGGGATATGTGCCCAAATAAAGTCACTATGCGCGCTTGTACCATGGTTGATAGACTCTCGGAACTCTGTCCAAGATACGCGGTGACTACAAAATAAGTGTTGTAATTTCAGTCAAAATTGAAATGGATGGAATAAGAAATTCAGTCTTAATCATTTCATCAGCTTGTTGACCACGAAATCTCACTGTTAACATCTTAAATAAAATCGTATTTTATCTGTGTAGATTGTTTATTTTTTTCCGAGCTTTCCCAGTTCGCACACATGGCATAACCAGCTTCATTTTGTATGAGTAATACTCGAGATTTGCGTCCCTGACGTCATGTATACAGAACAGTCTGGATTGTGCGTGATAGCCATTCTCTGAATGATTGTAAAGCCAACACTGATTAAGGAAAACTGATGTGATAAATATAACTCTAAGTCAAACGTATACTACACTAAACTATAATTCTAATCGATCTTGCATTTGCAAGTTATTAAAATTATAATTAAACAAAAACAATACACCTCATGAATGACATAATTGTTATCCATAGCAGAGTAAAGGTATACCGAGTAGTTTATCTTAATCTTCATAGAAACACTCGACACGCGTCACGTGCCTACGCCTCGGAATAAGAACGCAATAAGGGTACCAACTTCGAAAAGATTCGTCTTTTCGAAGATATGTGTGTATATGTCATATAACTTATCGCTCGCTAACGGTAAAGGAAATATCGTGAGGAAACCTGCATGCCTGAGAGTGCCTAAAAAGTGCTCAAGAGTGTGTGAAGTCTACCAATCCGCACTTGGCCAGCGTGGTGGACTATGGCCTAACTCTTCTCATCATATGAAGAGGCCCGAGCCCAGCAGTAGGGCATGTATTGTACACAGGGCTGCTATTATTTATTATTATAAGGGTACTAACAATAGACGGATATGTATTGACGAGCAAAATTCAAAATTGGATGATAGAAGCTCACTCAAGTCAGGTATAAATCGGGGCAAACATCTTGAGCAAACGACCTTGAATGCGCAGAAACGAATTTTGGGTCTCTTTGGTTACGAGGCTGAGGCGCGGGGGGCGTACCTGCGCGTGATTGGTTGATCAGTCGACCCTTGCCCCGCGCACCGCGTCTTCATTCCGCTCTCGCCCGAATACACGTGCGTGCAGTGAAGTGCTCACTTTTGTGCTCTGTTATAAATCGTTAGTTGTTGTCGTTATTTGTTGAGTTAAAAGCGGATTTTATCACTGAATATTGTCGGCGATTTTGGCAATATTAAAAACCGAGTTAACTATTGTTTTAAATCGTAAGAAGTTCAACAAAACATGCAGACAAGCATGGTTTCGATTTAACTATTGTTTAAGTTATGAGAAATTTGACAAAAAAATGCACGACATAATGACCACATACAAAATGTTGCACATGTCGGCTATTGTTTATATTTTGGCTATTGCCTGCCACTGCACTCACAAAAATACAATTGTCTATACATAATACAATATCCCGAAATAAACAGTAATTGTAATAAATAAAATAGGTAATTCTAAAAACTCGACGTAACTAATCATATTTATAGCAATATTTTGCTCGTAAGTGTACGATGCGCAAACTTTCCCCTACCACGTCACCTAATGCTCAAGAAGTTTGCCCATAATTGTACCTGAAGTTAAAATACAGTAAGTGGGCAGCCCTATCGTGGATTGCGTGAATGTACTTCGTAAATTAAAGAAAAGGGATCTTGTCAGAATACTGGTATATATTATACTGTGTTCATAGCGTCTGCGCCCGATTGGTTGACACAGTCAACGACAGGATTATCAATATTGTCTATTGAACATCGTATAAGGGATTTAACTTGTTAACTCATGGTTGCTACAAACATATTGGGACCAACGCATTTTATGCTACATTGCAGCGTTCATCTCAGTCAAGTACCATGTGTATTTGACTCAGATGGACGCTGAAATAGAACATAAATGTGCCAGCAGAACATGTATTTTGTAACCCTTATAAAAATCAAGTGTCGTTCAATGCATAACCTCATGATACCTTCAATATTCAAAGGTCTACTAAGTTTGTCTATATTTAAAGATATCATGAGGTTATGCTGTCGGTTTGCCGACCTATATTTTCGCGTCACTTTTTGATTTGTCGTAGCAAAATATGATATCGTATTAAATATAGCAGATACATAATAACATGTTATCGTGTTTACTACAGAAATATTGTACAATCATTACCTTTAAAACGACTTGTTTGTCAGCTTATCTACAAAGTGAGTTCTTGGAAGATGTGTATTTGCAATCGAAGACAAAAACAACCTAAGCACTTGTGCCAAATAGAACTGTGGTTTTTCCAAAGTCATTTGTATGTTAACCTTTTTTATTTATACATCTATGTTAGGCGTATATTTAACGGTAATCTGTTTATTTGGATGATTTCGTAATGCTTCGCTTTCATTGTGTGCATGAACATGGGGGTTTGTCTTAGTCTGGGTGTTTATATGTATAATAAGTATGTATTTACATAAAATAAGTATATATGTATTAGTATCAGTTATTTTAGTACCCATAGTACAAGATCTGCTTAGTTTGGAACTAGATGGCGTAGTGTGTAAGTTGTGAGATATTTAAATATATTATTTAAAGTATTTTTTTTTTATTATTAGTTGTATAGCATTTTTACTTGTGTACGCATATTATTTATTCAGGTATTTAATACATTAATAACCAGAAAATATGCAGGCAATCTTTATTATAATTATTATGGAACAAATAAAACAGTACGTAAAACAAACCTGAAACAAGTGAATATGGGCCGCATCGCATTATACGTATTGTAAGTACATAGTTACATAAATGAGTGCAGTACTATGCAGATCCCTACAATTGAAATGTCTCGCGGTGTTTAAAAAAACTTCTCATTGTTCCCAGCGTGGCGCATCATGCTTCGCTCATGTTTTCCTGTGTCGCTCACACAATGCTACAAACAACCATCGGACATTGCTTCTATACGGGCGACACGATACAATCAACAGTGCGTGCTTATCGAGCTCTCTACATTACAAATTACATACGTTCGCTTTTATAATTATAATATTTGAAAAGCCGCTGATTGATATCTCCTCTTTCATTATGTACAGCTACCCACAATTTATCAGGAAATTTTGCGAAAATTGTTGTTATAATTCAAACCTGTATTGTGTGTTTGTATTACTTTTTTTAAATTCTGATGATTTTTGAAATAATCGGACCGACTTTAATAATAAAAAAATAAACGAAGGTAACTATCTACAAGGCGCGTAACATATGCTTCTTTTTATCAATGTACCTACCACGCAGACGAAACCGCGGCAAAAGCTAGTGTTAGTTTGCGTTTTAGTCTATGCTAAGCTCCTTATCGGTGAAGGAAACATCGTGAGAGCATGCCTGACCTGCATGCCTGAGAGTGCCTAATAAGTGCTTCAGGATGTGTGAAGTCTACCAATCCGCACTTGGCCAGCGGGGTGGACTATGGCCTAACCCTTCCCATCATGAGAAGAGGCCCGAGCCCAGCAGTGGGACATGTATTAGATACAGGGCTGCTATTTTATGGTCCTTATCTGCATCTAAAATTTTTATCAAAATCTGTCCATGCGTTTAGAAAATTAGCCGATACAAACTCAAATACTTTGTTACTAAAACTAATACATAATTGTATCTTTCAAGTTATATATATACTGTATAAATAAATATTATACAATAATATTAATTACATTTTACACCTGCACTACAACTAAACAAATAACATGCCCATACGATGCATAATTCATTATTCTTATATTAATAAAGACATAATATGGGACTATTTTTAAAATTTATGCATGCAACATTGTTGTCTGTAATGTGATATCAATTAGTAAACTACATTTACATATTATGCAATGCATTTTGCTATTTATTTGTGCGTAGATAAGCACCATGTGCTCCACGTGTTATAAAAACTTAGATAATACATGTTAATAGCAAAAAAAAATACCTTAACGCAATGATCTTGAAGAATACAAGATTGCAAATAAACACCTGGAGGCCTATTCTCGCCACTCAAATGTTGAATTCGAATTCGTTAAAAACTCGAATCCGAACTTTTTACGAGTGGTAAACGGTGAATGGTATTCTGGCCATCTCGAGGCCAACATTTCTCGAAGGAAAACCGCTCGAACTGCACGGTGACATCTCGACTGGTCGGGACCAGTCGAGATGTCATTTTGGATTCGAAATGACGCCATATTTCAACGTCAGTCAAGCTATCTTATTTATTTCGTTTTACAAAATAATATTTGATACAAAAACAAATGGACGAGCTTGTAGTTAATTTATTAAACAATATAATTTTCGAAATCGAAAATGTACAAATGGAGCCACCACGTAATGAAGCGGACCGGTTTGAAATGCGGGATGTCGAATTTAAGAAACATTTTCGGCTTAATAAAGCCCAAGCATCGATTTAATAAATATAATAGAGCCTGTAATAGTACCTAGAACCAATCTAGATTCAAGTACAAAGGTTAGTACCAACATTAATTGAGTATTGCAATCGTAAATTATGTGACAACATTTGCATTGAGATACTATTATTATGAACTTTCTGAATGGCCTACAGTGCCCATATTTTACATTATAACTTTAACAAAACATTATATTTTTAGGTGTTGTGCGCACTGCTTTTATTTGGAACTGGGAGATACCAAACTGTCTAAAAACAACCCGTGCAACTATTGAACGTTGCAACGGCGTATTAAAAGGCAGATTTAGGTGCTTAGAAAAGAAAGAGTGATGTATTACACACCAAATAAAGCAACAAAAATAATTAATGCCTGTTGTGTGCTGCACAATCTATGTGTAACCCATAATTATGATGATGCTGTTGAACCTGTGGAAGATTTAAAGTTATTAGGGTTCAAAAATGATCCTGTTGCACCACAACATCCAGCGGGCAGAAAAAATGATTTGTTACGAGGAAGACAGAAACAAATGCAAATCATAAATACTTCTTTTAATAACTATCGTTGATTTGTATTTATTGATAACATTAATAAACCACCACCACTTGATTGGTATGTTGTAACTACAGTCCATGAACATAAACAATCCAGAAAATCAAATTACAGATGCATTGCTTCATCTGAGGACTATAATGTTATGCCTCATGTTACAGTAATTTAAGGATTGATCTCCTCATGCATTACTATCTATTGGTAAAATCTGCATGATAATCTGATATTTTTTTTCGTTAAACTCAATCAGACAGTGCACCCCTTCTTTACCTTAAATCTATTTAAGTGTTCAATCATGTAATGTAACAAAATATATGCTGATTATATAACAATATGTATGTTTTTTCATAGCATACATATTGATTTTTAATGCTACTTGAGGTGGAATTTTTTAATAATTTCTTCTGAATTGTTTTTATTCAATATTTTCATTCTATGTAATAGTCATGGCTAATTTACAATTTTATTATTAAGTTTGTATGTATAGATAAATGTTAGGATTTGTAAGGATAAAAAAAAGTAATATTTTAACATTGTTTTATTTCTGTTTCTTCTATTATAATTAGGATATGCACATTCAACTAATTAAATAAAACTATGTATGTGTACAAGCTTTACTCTTTAACATTTATATCACAATGTGATTGTGATATAAATTTAACTTGTTTATCTATATAACTTAACACTTGTATTTATAACACTAATCAACATTTTTTATATTAGTTTGTCTATATATATCTAAACAGTCTTATCTATAACACTAATCAAATTCAAATTCATTTATTCGTGGATCATAGGTAACATAAAGGTCTTATAAAATAATACATTGGAGTGCGCTATGTCCTACCATAGTGGTATACAACATTATATTGGAGTATTATTGAACATGCAGAATGTCAAACAGGCAAAAGTAATATAAAAATAAAAATGTCAAAGAATTATATAACTAAATTAATAAATGATCAAAATTAAATAAAAAAAAAAAAAAAAATGTCAATAATATAATTACATAGGGCAATTGGCAATTAAATTCAATAATAGTAATAACAATAGGCAATAATAATTACAATTATAATTTGTCGGACAAAAATTCATATAAATTATCAACATTTTTTATTTGTTGTATTGTGTATTTTTATAATTTTCTATATATTATCAGTATACATTACAGTACAGTAAACATACAAATACAGTCTTATTTATATCAATCAACATCTTTGTACTTGTTTATCTATAATTAAACAGTATTATTAATATCACAATCCACATTTTTATCCTTGTTTATCTATAATATAATTATAATTAAACAATCAACAATTATACTTAACAATTAAGTGATTTTTTTTCCTAAATTGCATCTGCAATTTTATTCAAAGCTGCACATTGTAGTGTTATCAGCTCTATGAACTCTGCATAATATTTTCTTCATTTAATTTTTTCTTTTAATAATTCATACTTGTGCATGTTTCTGCCATTTTTAGCGTTTCTGTGAATCTTTTTTGTTTGGTGGTACCCCTCAACCGTCGGTGACTCCTCTCTATAATAAAAAGAAAAACAAGGTTCAATTATTTATTAAAAAATATAAATTTTCTTTGTTTTAAGTTTATTTTTTGATCCGTGTAATATGATGCATCAGTCAAGTGATGAAAATTTATAATGATGGTTCTTTTTTTTATTATCAAGAAAATTGCAATGTAACATCAAGCATTACACAATTTTAATCAGTTAGACAAGTTAATGAATAAACTATTAATATACTATTTAAAAAACTATTATAATATGTTCAAAGAAGTATCCCTAAAAAATTAAATGAACCTTGGTTTTTATGAGTTTCTGGTTCTATGAGTATGTGCACTGTATTTTCTGTTTTATTTACTTTTGGATGGAATCAGCATTTGAAAGAATAAAAAATAGATAAGTCAGATAAGGCAATATTTTAGCTACTCAAGTTTGCAGTATGTGTCCATGGTCTTACTGGTAGTAGACCATAGTGATGTCACCTTGGTACTTTTAAGTCATCCTGCAGAGTGCAGGATGAAGTAAACTCCAGTGTGTTATCAAGCATAACACAATTTCAAACAGTTCATCATGTAATTTGAATTACTACTTCCAATTGACTGTGACATTTATGTTGATACACAAGTATTTACAACTAAACTACTAACTACCACAAAAAATGTTCCTTGGGTTTCTTGGACAGTTATTTGTCCCTCAATGTTATCTTGGACTCTGGCAAATATTTTTTTTGCAATGGATTTTCGATCATTTAAGAATAGACGATAATAATATGTTTACAATGTAGCAAACCAACAATATTGATATTTTACTTACTTTTCGCCAATCTTTCCATGATTTGTTAGCCCCATTTAGGGCATTTAGCTGGTTCCTTATATCTCGCCACCTATCTACACTCTGTTTTGTGAACGGCGAAGAAAATTTACCGCTTCGCAGTTATGGATCCGTTTCCACCAGTTGAACTAACAACTGCCATTGTTGCGGCGAGGGATATATTTTCGGCGCATTCATTTTAAATATAAGAAAACTTTTCATAATTTCCAAACAAATTAATAACAAACGGTCTTTCTGGAAAATTTATTGTAAATGACAATCTTGACAAGACAACTGTCAGTCATAGGAAAGAATTACGTTTCATTTCAAGTAGTATTTAATTTTTATGAAATAATCGATTAGAATCGTTATATTTATCGTTAAACACGTAAAACGAAACGCATTGACATTCATTCATTCAATCTTTTAGTGAAGTAATGGCAACATTTTCTAGGTTCGAGTGGTGATGAAAGTCTATTGGTGCCGAGAATACACAATTCGAGATTATGCATTCGTGCTTCGTATTTTTGTAATAGAAATCGAAATGAATCAAACATTCGGATCCGAATAAAAACTTCGAGTGCGCGAGAATTGGCCTCCTGGATCGTGTTTATAAGTTTAGCTATATATTATTGCTTTATTCATTTTTACTATGATTATTCTGCAATAGTCCACTAACATTACGTTAATTATGCCAAATGTGCAAAATAACTCATCAACACTGTCAGCTTTTACGAATAATGTAGTCTAGTCAGCAAATAATAAGGGATTTAGGATACAGTGAACATATTTTCTGGCGACAGCTGACGAAAATGTTTTGGGTATGCAAAAGGCTACCAACACTGCGCTTTCAGTCGTCAGTTTGTGAGGGATTTTGGCTAAGTTTTTTCTGTATTTTACTATTTACTGTTTTTGGCACAAACAGTGGTTGGTGTATGTTTGTAGTAAGTAAAAATATGTAAAAGTATGTAAATGAACTCGAATTAGATGTGAAACATCTTGTGAGACGGCGCTCTCTACACTTACAAAATTACTGACATGAAGGGTTAATTTGAAGATTGCGCAATGATTGAACGAAAAGTTTGGACGAGTTTAATTTTTATTGAAAAATATTTTTTGATTACGTAGTATTATATAGGCTTAGTATTGAAGTATTGTGATTCCCAAAGAAAATGTAAAAAATATGAAAATATAATAGTATAGATCAGCTGTCTACATGGTGGCGTGGTTGGCCCAAGACTTACAATAATATTATGCACAGGAGATAGACTATTTTCGTATAGATTATGATTCCATCATGCGAGAAAAGGTTTTAATATATCTAACATTACGTTACAAGCCACAGGAGCGAAACAGTAAGGTTCAAGCGGGTGAATAGTAACTAGATTTTGAGTACGCATAGCTCAAAATGGACTAACATTTGAATTTTGTTGCCAAATGATAAATAAATAATAGTTACTTTTGTTCAGCTTAATAATAGCTATCCAATGACGTAACCAAATAAGCCTTGTCTTGTCCTTTGCATAATATTATTGTAGGTGTAGATGCCTCTAAAAAATAAACTTGAAGGCGCAAACTTGTAATTATAATAAACAAAATTAGTTTATCGTATTACCGGTCTCAAACTATCACAACTTGCAACTTATCGGGTAGATCAATTTAAGTTTATAACATTGAATAACATGATTGTATTAAGTAGGTATTTAATCAGAGATCTTCTTAATTCTTTATTGTACAAAAGAAAAGAAATAGAATACAATAAAACTTGGTACAATACTAAATTAATGTACAAAGGCGAGCTTAACCACTAAAAAAGGTTTTCTTCCAGCAAACGTTTAAGTGATAGAAAAAAGATATACTTTGTATGTTCGTAGCTGTTGATTTTCCTAAAAATAACTTGGGTTAAAATAAACTCCGTGGTAAAAATAGACGATGAAAATGTAAACTTTATGGCTATTTGTAATACAGCATGTAACCGAGTACTATTGTTTCATGATTCATGTCTACCATTGTTAAGGAATTATGCCCTAGGCAGTAAGGAGGAATGCGTAATTCTTCATGCCGATGTACGTACATTACCATAAAAATATAATTAATACAGACAATACGCTTTTATCATTCGTCTAGCTAGACAGTGGCTCGAAAAGAAATCTCAACCCCAGAACTGAACTTTCCTTTATTTTTTAACGGTTGAATTTTCATCAAACGGTTTTTCAGAATAATTCATTAATTTACAATTACACAAAGTATAATATGCGATGAGATTTTGATGAGTTTGCGACGTGATGTCGGCGCCACACTTCATTGTTACTTTTATTAGTCTTGTTCGGTGAATGAACGGCCATTTATTAGTATCCACTGATTGTGGCAGTTGCTACCCAATATGATTGTTCTTTACATCTCACACTTTCTCAAGTCGTCTAGCTGTTGCATGTCATATTTTCTCGAAACCGATCTGGGGTAGTGTACGAGTATAATATAATATTAACCAAATTATCGTACGATCCTTTATGTGTCTTGTATTTAATTTGTTTTTCAGACAGTATAAATCCGTTTAAAACTAATTATCTGTTACGTAGTAATGGCGTTGCCAACGGTTCTAGGACGGTTATGTGAGTGTCAAAACACGAGCTCGTACTGATGAGCGAAACAGCTGAGTATCAGCTGGCGCATGGCGGCGCGTCCTCGCTCTAGCAACGTTTAACTAAATATCGGTCTGTTGGCTGAGTTCATCGCTAAAAACTATCCACGTTGTGTACTACGTACGCTTATTATTGAGCGTGCTATTGAAGCGCCCGGCCACGGACCGCCGAGCAGACGTGCGCTCACGACAATTGAGGGGCCACGCCGATTGGAGATCGCCTCTAGAGCGTATGAGGCGCACAGTCTAATAAAATTCTACGAACGTTTTGTCTTAATAACTGCCTGTATGGCCTGTTGAACATTTTGGTCTTAGTAATTTTCGTTTCATTAATAAATTCGATAAACGTTTATCATCAATTGTCACAGGAATGGCACTGGTTTGATAACTATTCATTGATACTTTAATTACACTTTTTGCTTTGTTTGTATATTCGCTCTTAAGGTAACCCTGCTATGCATTTCTCCATACGAACGTATTCTTTTTTCTCCCCGGATAAAAGCTCTAGAACAACCGGGTGTTTATAAAAAATAGAGGTCAACTGTAGGAATGTATCTTTAGCTTGCTAAAGATACAATCAATGAAACAAGTTTCGTTCCAAAAATTTAAAACCAAATAAAATAGGACGGATTCGAAAACCTTAAATAATTACAAATCAAATCAAATCAAATCAAATCATTTATTTCCATTGGCCCCAAGGGGCGCTTGAACACGTCAAAACAAACATCAAAACACAAAAAATATAAAATTAAAATAAAACTTAGCTAACTAAATTATAATACTTATTGTAATAAAATGATTTGACACCGGAGCTTAGATTGACTTTAATTCAACTTAGAGAATTGAATTAAAATCAATCCAAGTACCAGCTCCGATGGGTATTGCATCATGAGAAGAGCTGGTGAGAAACTCATGTGCACCATCTTTTCAAATAATTCATACAATATTTGTTTGTTTTTTGACAATAATTCTATAATTCTACATATTGTAAAACGCTATATTCAAAAGACTACTAGACAAATTAACAAGTTAATCGGCTACAAAAAAGTACGATTAAAGTAAGTAAATTTTGATACCAAATACAATCAAATTGGCTTAGTTTTGAAGAAGAAAACAGGATAATAGAAAACATATATTTGGCGAAGACTTTTTCTTGTAAAATCACTTCGAGCTAGAGTTGTCCCTATCGCACATTACGGGGGTTAGACCTGAGGTAATGGAAAACAAACTAGCTACGAGAAGAGATGTGATGATTGTCGAAATATTTGTCGTTATTTTAGTCATATCGACGATCAATAACTTTTCACCTAAAAAGCTCGAAAAGGCGGCAACCGTGAGTAATACTCGATTTTAAAAATGACTCAAGCCAAATTCGAGTTTGTCTCAATGTTATCAGTATCACACAACCAAACACGCCTTTTCGAGCTGCTGAGGAAAAAAAGTTAATTTCTTAGTTATTCGTAATCGTTCATTGTTTTTCACAATATAACAGTTATATTTAGGACCTTTAGACCTTTCACCGTGAGCGTCGTTTGATTGTATTCGAAAATCTGGGGTCTGTCAAAAAGTGTTATTTGGGATTTTTGAGTAGCAAGGAGATGTTATACGTGTCTCATGGGACCTAATGATAACAAGTGAAGTGGAGTTTTAATACAACCATAAAACACCTTTTTTGGCTTAAAGATATTTTATGTTTTTAAAACATTGAATCATGAACCCTTAATCATTTCTTTACACCTCATATTGATTACTTTTATAGCATTTACGTATGCTTAGCAAATTATACAAGAAACAGTTGAAAAAGATATAGGACCGGCAGGATTTGAACCTGCGACCCTCTGCATAGCCGCTTTAACTACTCAGATACGGTCGCCTCTTGCCAGGACCCTCAAACTCTTAACTGTATGTTACGTCATTACGTGACGTCACGTTCATTTATTAGTACCTATCTTAAGTAGGATAAAACCTGCCGGTCCCATATTTTTTAAAACTGTTTCTTAGTATAATTTGCTAAGCATATCTAAATGCTATAAGAATATTCAATAAGAAAGTTATTGTAGAACAGTTTATTTACATTAAAAAAGTCTTCGTTGAGGACCCGAACCCTGCCCTGC
This sequence comes from Hypena proboscidalis, assembly GCA_905147285.1. Taxonomy (NCBI): domain Eukaryota; kingdom Metazoa; phylum Arthropoda; class Insecta; order Lepidoptera; family Erebidae; genus Hypena; species Hypena proboscidalis. The sequence continues at coordinate 16,400,197 of LR990130.1, read as the reverse complement.
ATTATGCATTTGGTCAAAGTTGTACCTCTAAACCAACTAATCTACGATATAAATGTTGAATTTGTTATAATTATATGTTTGTATTTATAGTTGTGGTTGAGTCAAATAGTCAGGCAACGAATCAAGAATGAAACAAAAGTATGATGCAATACTTGCTGCAGTATTATTTTTTAATTGAGTTTGTAGGGCGCCAGCCCCCTTAAGTCAAACGTGTGGCGAAAAGGATACTCTCCAATAAAAAAAAATGTAAAGCGATGGTACGGTAGTAATGTTGGAAATATGTAGTCTCTGAGTACAGACAGATGTATGGTAAAAACCGAGTAATTAAAAGGTTGACAGCGAAGGCCGCCAGTTCCGCGTAGTGTCGTAAGCGTGTCGACCGCGCCGTGCTGCGGCTCCGCCGTCGGCGCAGGCGCAGCACAGGCCGCTCACCTCGCCGTCTGCGGGTCACGGCGTACCTTCGATTCCTTTCTAAAGTGCTTTCTATATCTTACACAGTGGCGTCGCTTCCGAGCTTCGTTTTCCTTTTCACGCTTTTCCGCCATTCTCATCTTTCTAATAAACTACTCAAATTTCAATGCGATAATTTCTGTTTATTAGGAATATATTGTATGCGAATGCGATCCCTCTCTCTGGTCGCATCGCAGTCCAGTTATCTAGAAGTGTGTGTGCTGCGCATGCATTCTACATCAACATTCCAATAGCAGCGCGTCATCCTCGATTGTGCTCCAATGGGTTAGGTATTTAAGATTCGAGCTGACTACACGAAACCCCTTTGTTCTAGGTGTAGTTTTGTAACGTTCATCGCAACAGTTGTAACAATTTGTACCATTGCAAGATGATAAATAACCCGACGAAAGAATACCTATTATTATTATTTAAACGAAATCGAAAGTGTTCGTTGTTGCACAATTCTATTGTCCTCACCTCAGTTGAGCGTTATCCATGTTAATCGCTCGTAGTTCTCAACTCTCGTCGTTAGGGTGCTTTAATTAAAGTCTCCGGTGATATAAATCCTATGGCACGTCGTCGGCAATTAGAAAGTACGCGTGATGTAACAATGCAGCGCTCTCTGCCTCGCAGCCGACGAACGTGATCGATCTCTTCATTCCGCCACTATTTGCGTTGCAAGACAACTCATTTATCAGTCAACTCATTATTAAGCCAGAGTATATTTTGGCAAGAAAATTTGATCTTACTATAATTCCAATGAATCGAAAGATAAAAGGTCCTAACGTCAAATTAATTGATAAAGATAAATAGCCTAGCTCTTTGTAAGGACCGTTTAGAGTGACGTTCGATTGTTTCGAGCCAGTGATCCGGATGATATCGACACACTTCCGGGTTCACGTCGTAACAACAGGCGCGCGACAGGTGACTAACACATGCACACGCCCACGCACCTCTCGCCTGCGGGAACGCACTAATATGAAATTTACCTTATTTGACCTATAAATCGCATGCAACTAGACTGGATATCTCATTTTAGACACATTAAATGTACAGTTGCTTATATAATTTATGGAACAAGTAAGCTTGACAATCCAGCTAACCTAAGAAAGGTGCGTTAGCATTTTACCTGACTGAGTTATCTGATTATATTTTATTTAACATAATATAATAAAACATTGTTGGTGTTTGAAATCGATTACCTATAAAATGTAAATATTTAATACAATTTTCTTAACATGTTACGCAACCTTTACGTCACTCTATCGCTTTGCGTCAAATATAGCCTGCGTAGTAATTATAGACTGTTTCGTTTGGATTTTAAAGAGCAAGTAATAATGACCATAAACTTGTTTAACCATTTCAAAATAAAGGTTAGGTCTAACTTACAATAGTTAATTACAATACCTAGATAACATTACTTAAAGGTTCCTCAAATTAGGGCCGTATTTTTTTTTAAAAGCATTATTATTGTAAATTATTGGGGATTCTTACTATTATCATGTTTCCTGTTTTTAAACGGTTGTTTTTACGACTACAACTTGAAGTAGATGGCCTGCCTGGATTGGCTGGGCATCCACATATAGAAGAAACAAATACATTGCTAAATCAAAATAGCATGCAGGTGCCAATAATTTCAAGATACAATTTCACCAGTAAAACACTAGGTAGTTTAGTTACGTACTACTTGGCAGAAGAGTGTGGTAGGGTTGCTTCTACCAAGGTTTGAAGTGATAATTATCTTGATTATATACCTCGATAATTATCATTGCTTATTATAAAATTCTAAATAAAGAACTCTAATGCCACAATTGATAATCCACACGTTTATCCCAACGCAACTTGACGCTTTCGCACGTATCCAAGTGAGTTAATTGTCAGATTTAGTTTTCTGTTTGTCAATATTTGTAATGATGTTGTGTTAATTCATTTAATATGCCGATATATAAAGGTAATAAGTATTTGGGCAGAATTAGTGTCCACGAAAACAATAAACAGCGGTTTATGGGCTTGTACACATAACTGCGAATCGGTGCGATGCGAAATCGCAATGCAAAAAACTAAGCCGCAAATTACTGCAATGCGATTTCATGCGGCAAGAGTAAGTGACCGAACTGAATGTAGGAAATTGACGATGCGAATTTATGCGAATCAATTCGCAAAATCTTGCGATGCGTCGCGCCAGATCGCAGATTATTACGATGCGACGTCTCATCGCAGTTTTGTGTACAAGCCCTGAATGTAGAGAATTGACGATGCGAATTTATGCGAATCAATTCGCAAAATCTTGCGATGCGTCGCGCCAGATCGCAGATTTTACGATGCGACGTCGTATCGCAGTTTTGTGTACAAGCCCTATAGGCGAAAAAACACAAGGTGACTAAGTAATAAATCATGATGGATAATAATACGATAATTATCGTGATAATAATCAAAGAAAATAATGATCTTGATAATTTCGAACTCTGGCTTCTACCATCAAGATTGTAAACAAAAGTTGTACCCCCTTATTATTGTATGAATGAGTTGAGATTGATATTGGATATATAACTTTTATAACTCTAACTAAAGACCTGTTTCACAATCTTCAAGTTAGTTTTATTGTAGGTTAAAATATAACATAAATAAATTAAAGTAACAGCTGTGTTCTATTATTATGATAAAATGGTAAAACATAGAAATTCAGTCTTGTTATAATTTATTGATTGTGAAATAGGCCCTTAGGATCAGTTTCACAAATTTCAGGTGCCATTAAACTGACACAAATTTGAAATTTAATTGTCAGACAAATCCTGAATAGGCTATCAGTAGAAAGGAAAACGTATGATGACTAATGCACAGTCATCAGAGCATACCTTTGCACTTAACTCTTAGTCTACTACACCTATAGATACCTAGATAATTAAAAATATGACATATTCTACTGCAGTTGCTACCACACAAACTTTGATATGCCCCAAAATTCCATTCTGATGACATACCTCTTAAAGAATAAAATTTAATATAAGTAATACCATTTTTTTTTATTTTATCTTTGACATATTGTTAAGTACTAAGACTATATAGGCTTCTCATCTAAACTTTGTATAGGCATTTCTTAACCACACTAAGCTTTCTTTACTCATGATAAAAAAATGTTATACTGTTTGTCTGTATTAAAAATATTCATACTTGAAATATTGTAATTGTTAACAATTTATACTAAGAATACATGCATATTTTAATTATCTTTATCTCAGGAATAAATAAGATTAACACAATCTAAAATAGAATATTAAAGAAGCAACATGCTTGCCCCTGTGTTGAGTGTAAGATGTAAAATGTAGGGTAAGCCTAACATATCAGCCATATAGGAGCCTGGAGTGCATGAAAGGAGCCTCCCTGAGTGACGTACACAACGATTCCCTACGTCCGGCGCACCCTGGGCAATTCACGAGTTCTCCAAAGCGAATTGGCTAATCCTTTCACCACGAGTTCAAGTCAAAATAATTTGACTCAGCCATCGACATGATGAAGAAGAAGAATCAGCCGTATAAGCATATCAGCCATGTTAACATTTGTTGGCATTCACCATAATGTTGTTTTGAAATGCCTGGAATTTTATAAATAACTAGCTGACCCGACAGATGCTGTCCTGTCTCACCTATGAATACATCCCATTTCACAATATTTTGCAACACACTTTCTATCAGTGTTATATCAAACCACATAAGGTTGACTTTAAAAAGTTTATATTGACAAAAGCACTAATGCTACATTAGCAAATCATTGGAAAATTTAATATGGTGAAATATGTTACATATATGGAGAAATTTATTCCATCAGTAAGCTTCAATAATCGTTAAACGCGACGGGAACGGAGCTGTAACGTATTACGCGGATGAAGTCAGCAGCAGCAGCTAATTATAATTATCAATAACAATAAAATGACTCTTACCAAATAGCTGGAGATAGTTGCAGTACGTTGGAAAGCTGCTAAGCTGCACAATACAGAACTTTTGGAGATCTTCTGTTTACCAGAAGCACACACCGTAGGCGCATGACGACAGGCCATTCATTGTAATACTGTGTAGCCACTTAATTGCAACGGTAATTGAGCAAATTTGTAAGTAAGTATGACAAATATTAATCATCCAAAGCATTGATAATTTACATATTATGCAATTAATAAGCTTTATAAAAGTTTTCACAAGCACACACATTCATTGTCAGATTACAATAGCCGACCGGTATCAAGATGACTTTGTCGCACAATATGATAGCATAGTCACTGTTTCTTCATAATATTACTTGTTTCATGAGCTAGCAAGCAAATTAATTAAAACATCTCAAAATTATAACACAATTTGAACTTATTTCTAATACCGCGCAAATTAAACCTTCTTCTTCTTCTTTTATTTAATGGCAACTGGGTCTCCTTGCGGTGACCATTTCTGCCAGTGTCAAGTGTGAAATATAATTAAAGTTATTCTAAGCGTCCAAAATGGCGTGCAATATACTCGGACTCTAACGATGGCGGCACAGGCGAACACGCGCTGTCAACGTGCACTCACCCACGCCGCCACCGCCAGACCCAAATTAAACCTAAAACTCATAAAAAGTAGCTAAACGTCAAATCTGTCACAAGTGTCAAAAGTTCAAACTCACTCATAAAAATAGGGATGGACAGAGAACTCGAAATAGTAGGTTTATGGGTGCATTTAAATTAGTCGACATGAACCATCATGCAGGGCAATATATAGTGTTTGTTGGTGTCACTCAAGTGATTTTATATTATAATTTAAATGCTTTAAATTCTCAACACGGACCGACTTAAAACCCAGATTTGTACTTTATTATTTAGATGCTTAGGGCCTTATCATACTAGCGGATTACGAGCGGATTCAAAGCGGAGCGGGCGCGCAACGGATTCGTTGCGGGCGCGCAACGAACACGCCGCGCATTCGCAGCGAATTCGTTGCGGACGCGCGGCGTGGACGCCATTTTGTACTGTCTCGTACAAACGCCAGCCAACCAACTTAATAAAATATTTTTTTCAAATGTCAAATCATTTTTCATCATAACGGATTCTTGTGGGATTTTATCTTGCTTAAATATTTTATGTTTGTTTTATGGTTGGTAGGAACGAAATTATTTAGGATTATTTTTTAATCGTTTGCAAAACAACACAAATTAGTCGCTCTCTTCCATTCGATTAATTGATAATGGATCTTCCCAAATTCGTCGATGCTTTCGTTTTCGTCGCCGGCGTTTCCGAAGTAACAAAGCCAAAATCAGTGTTTCCTCGTCGAAATCAATTTTGTTACTGAGTGTATTGTACGTCGTAAATTCGCTACAAACACGCGACGAAAACGTAGCGTATTCGCCACGCGTCCGCGACGTCTCCGCTGCGCAGCCGCTGCGTGTTCGCGACGCATTCGCTGCGCGCCCGCTCCGCTTTGAATCCGCTCGCAATCCGCTAGTATGATAAGGCACTAAGTTACAATTCATAAAATACCTTTTAATAGCCAGTAAAACAACTTAAACTGTAATTGACCTAATCACTCAAACCAATCTATTAACCACAAGGTAGTTCTTGTTACATTTAAGTATTCATATTATTTCATATTACATACCATTTGATATGAAAGTTATGTTTGTTATACGTTTATTAACTTGCCGTTATTGGTTTTTTATGTAAATAAGTATTTAGAAATAAGCGGGTTTATCTCGAGTAGATAATGATGTCACAATATGCCTGCATGCCAGTTGTATACTACCACGACTCGCTTGCTCCACATGATCGATATATAGGTACTTCGTTACTCGTACCTACTCATATACTATCGAAATATTTATGACGTCTAAAGGGTCACGTCAAGTTAACCTACAATTTGCTGGCTAACTACTCTTTACTGGCTTTTTACTCAGAAAACATAGGTTTAACAGCTTTTTATGTTGATGACGCTATTTGGCACCTTTTTGAACGATGAAATTTCAAATTCATATTGAAAATTAAATAATGAAATTATCCATTACTTAACTAACCGAAACCATGTCAGAAACTAGATGAAATTGGGAAAAGATAAAGGACTAGGGTCAATGATACGATAACATTACAATTCGTCCGAACCCATAGTCTGCCCATCTTTAAGTGCATAATAGTAAGTAATCATTGATTTAGGTATTTTAATTTATTCACTATATTTTTTATCTTACCAGGTGGTATCCAATCTGCAACGCAATAAATACACCCATCTCGTATGGTAATTAACGCCTTAAGTAAGACAAACTAGACATTACATTCTTTGTTACTAATAAATATATAGGTAACACATTTCATAACACCACAGACACTCTAAAAAGCTTTTACGCAGTTTCATCGATAACGTATTGTTGAACGTAGATATGCGGGGTAACAATGAGAAAATTCACACATTATGTCGAGCGATGGCATGGTCTTGCAAAAGTCATGATGTGCGTAGTTAATAACGTTTAGATTTATAAAATAACTGTTAAATGGAACTACCATTAATATATGTAATAATAATAATAACTTTCTTTATTCAGACATATTAGTCCACACCCATATCCACACCTTACAATTTTTACATAAATTAATTGACACATAAATAATTATTAAAATATATCACATTATTATGAAATTAAAACAGATTGAAAATTAAATTAAATTAAATGATGTCAGATTGAATAATAATAAAATAAAATAAAATAAAACAACAATAAAATTTGAATAAAAACATTAGGTTAAAGTCAATCATGAATTTAATTTATTTTAATTTCCTTAAATATACCCCTTCGTAATATTTTGCTGTATTCTACTTTATTCAGGCATTGATAACGATTTATTGCCAGTAATTTTAGCAACAACATGCCTAATCACGTTGCACTGCGGTTGAAACCAACTCAAGGAAACCTACCCTCTGTAATCATCGATAACTTAGGCCCGGGTGCCACCAAAGTGAAGCGGAGCGGATTGTGTTTCAATTAAAAATCTGGTTTCGGTACCGAAGCTAAGCAGAAAGAAGATGTAGCAATAACGAACCCTGATGGGTCATCACACAGCACACAGTCAAATGTTGACAAGAAAATACAACAAAAGTGACCCGATTTAGAAAGGTTAGGCTAGCTCTGCTCCCGCTACAGCCTTAGCTGTTTTTCATACACTTATGATGAAATAAAGCAGAAAGAAAGAAATATATTTATTCTGACAAACACTAATAAAAACAAAAATAAAAAATAAAAATAAAACAGTAAACATGAATCTTGTCAGAAAAGGACACCATCTCAGCCATATGCTGCACAGCTACAAAGCCCTGCAGCGCTGATATTCTGATGGCGCCAGAGAGAGGTAGGACGGTATCATATTAAAATAATAAATAACTAAAACTTAAGTACATCAATAAATATAAAAAGGTAAGATTTAAAATTAAAATTAAAATTACAAAACAAAAAATAAACAAACTCATAAAACCAACAATACAAAAAAAAGAAAAATAGAGTAAACAGAAACAATAAATAAACAGTAAGCGGAACGCAACCATGGCGCTCGGAACGGAACATACACGATACGAATGGCCAATGGTGGCGTCCGTATCACAAACAAAAGTGTAATCGCCAATCATAGCTCTTAAAAATTATCATTTGGTCCTATGCGCAAATGATAGAGAGCGCTACGATTGGCGGGCACATCGTTGGCATAAACACATAACGTCAAAACAAAAAAAATAATCAAAAAATACCAAACAGACATTACAGCCTAGGAAAACAAAAACAAAAGAGAAATTATACACCGAATCATTATAATAAGTGCTCAGTAAAGTGAAGACCGGACACCAAATACAAGTAACTGCGCACGGACTGGACCACATCAACAAATTTACAAAGAGTCAAAACAAATTGAAACTTTTCAAACATGACGTATATTGTGTATTATGATTTGCTGCATATTTTGAATTAGTTTTTCTTTGTTTCAGGCAATACCCTATGTCGTGGCCTTGCTATAATATTGCATTTCTGCATATTGACGCCGACGGCTTCATCACAACAAGTAGGTTTTAGACATATTTTTTTTTAAATAAAACATGTGTTCTAAAGCAGACGAGTTTCCAAGTTGGTCCATACAATCTTTTTCCTTTATGCGTTTTGCCGTCACCTTTTTGTTACCTCTGAGCTAGCACTAAGAGGTTACAAAAAGGTGACGGCACGTCTCTGGTACTTAACCAGCATGTAGCTGGCGAATTATGACGATATTATATCAACGCCGCTTCTTTTATATGTAGTTATTGCAGTCAAAATTTTCAATTTTCCTAGTGCATTGAGTTCAAGCTCCTGAGTTTCGATATGTAAACTACTGTGCTTTTAACTCTATTACATAGCTACTTTTGGATCGTAAATAATAACAATATAAGTAAAATGTACGTATACACGAAGCCAGTTATTTCTATTCATAAAATAAAATAAAAAATCGATGGAATAAACAGAATTCTAATTCTGGCTGAGTTTTATTACGTCTTTATGACCTTTATCTGTTTTATTTCAATATGCGAGCTACAAAATTGGCCAGACTGGGCTATTGAATGTAAATAATGTAATGACGAGCTAAATACTTCCTGTCGCACGAAGTAGATAATGAGCGGTTGTATGTTTTGGGTAGACGTATGTTATTTATTGTCTGTCAACAGTTTTAAATCATGGACGAGTATGTTAGCTTCCTCCTACCATGAGTCGTCCTGTCCGTTAAATAGCTCCTTTATTGTCATTCAATTCAGCTACTGTGCACTCAAACGAATCTTAATCTTCTATAATCAAATGTATCTGTATAATTTTATAGCCATGATTAGCGTAGGCAAACAATGCTACGTATGTTAACAATGTTATAATTCTAATTCTTAGAAACAATTATGATTATTTTTTCTATCAACGGTTGGTTAGGGGAGCTTCGTTGGTGACATAATTTTTTTGACCGAATGAATAAAACAGAAGCAAGTTAGATAGCTAACTAAGTATGAAATTTAAATCAGCTTTACTACACGGTCGACGGCGCGGCTTGCATTGGATACGGCCACCAATGTAATGATGTCATGAATATCCTAATGCTTGAGGCTTCTCCTTAACCCAAGTGAGACCAGAAAGCATATTTGCTTTGTATATTATTTTTTAATTGAATGTTTAGAAGTTAAGGTAGATTTGAACTTAAAAAATCCATGTCTCGTACATAACTAACCAAAATAAATAAAATTACTTTATCGTCAAGATTATTTATCGTTTTACATTTCTATTATTATCAATTTTCCATATTACACCTTCTACTAACAAAAAGCCCAATTTCACGTACCAAAGGCGTTGACAAGTTAACAGGAAGGTCAGTCGTGAGTCGAAGGTCACTTCCGCCGGTCATTGGTCGTGTTACCGGCGTTCCCTCTGCGGGTGCGACCCTCTGCAGTGAGTGGCCCGTAATTATCTCCTTCATTATCGCACTATTCACCAAAAAAGAGAAAATACACTGTGCACGATACCCACATATTTGATTCAAATTTCTGTAGCTGAATTAATTTTGTGTTCTTAGTGGCACTAGTGCGCGTAATAGGAAAATTTTAAAAGTGAGCATGCAGAATTTTTTCTGATGGTACCCAGACTGTTCCCAAAGTAGACTTAGTTGGTTACTTAGCGAACAGTGCAAATTTCTAAAAACTACCACAAAAATTACAAAAAGTAAAGAATAAATAAAAAAAAGCAATTTTTTTACCGCCTTCGAAAAGCCACTAAAAAGTATTGAATAACGCGAAAGTAATTAATGTTTTAAAATTACTTTTGTAGCACTTGTTGTGTTCCAATAATGAAACCTGCATTTTGCTTTCTTCGTATCGAGTGTGTGTGCGGGCACCGTAAAGAAAACTATTCACGTAAATTTCTGTGATTCGCAATTCGTTTTATGCGTTCTGAAATTGAAGTTTATGATAGTACTTGACTAGGTATTGGTTAACTGGATATGAAACCAATTACTCAAGTGAGGGACATTGCATTGGCAATTATGATGGCGCATTACGACTGCTGACTGCTGAGTTAAAGACTTCGGCGCCAGTGCAAAGGGTGAAGAGGGGAGGGAGAGGGGTGTGACGTGCAATCCGCGCTGCTTTCGCGTGGGAGCTACACCTGTCCTCGACTCTGTGAAGACGTCGCCGTGTCGTGCCTTTTACGATAAATTAACGTGCTCATACCTTTTTACTTACTGCGCATTCTTAATTCAAAAATTTAAGAAATTTTGGTTGGGTTGTTTTTTATTCGATTAAGTTTAAAAAGTCAAGTTATATTAGAAACCTTTACTAAAAACTGTAGCATTGTTTCGATCAATCTAACTGAATAGCTTAAAACGATTATTTTAAAAAGTTATCTCACTAAGGCAAACTGAACTTTAGCTTGACTCTTGGTTAATAATATGTCAATAACAACCAACTTTTAACTTATGATATGATTAGAAAATTCTGTTTAAACATATTTTAATAAACATCATTACGGCTTATAAAGAATTAGTGAGTACGTACCTGATATTACAATATTCCAATGTGATCGCTATTAGATTACGATGACAGCACTCTAGTATCGAAAATAATCGAAATATCGTTTTTTTTTTTTTTTCAAACTTCAATATTTTTATTGCAAATATGGGTATACATTGATGTTATAAAATAGTTAAGATCACCATATTTTACCCTAAGGCATGCAATAACAGATCATACTTAAATCTATTCATCATTATTTGTTTAAAAACTATTTATATCAAATTATAAAACATCGATTTCAAAATCGATGTTAGAGGGTGTGAAGATCCAAGACGGATTATGCGACCGCACTTTATCTTCCGTGCGGGTGAAGTGAGCTCCATTCTCGAGCGTCGCCTTTGATTTTTTACTATCGCCTGGCAATAGACCTTAATTTAACTATAAACGGCTACCCCCGTAATATTAATATGACACGTGGGTATTAGACAAATTGTGCGATTAGGAATTAGGTTTCTCATATAGGTAGAATAATTATATTAAATTTTATGTACTTATTTTCTGCGCTTGACTTCGCCCGCGTGTTACGTATGTCGATAAAAATTTGCCTATTTTTGGGTCTTGAACTAAATCCATACCAATGTTCAACAAGATCGGTTCAGTAGTTTAACCGTGGAAGCAAAATAGACCAGAGTTACTTTCTCATTTATATAATATTAGCATTAATAAAGCAATGATTATGCTATAGGTAGGCACATTTTCATTTACCTAATTTAGATTTTAAAGAGACGCAGAATCTTCGCCCGCTTCATCAAAGTTTAGTTACCTAATATAATATAATATAATTATGTAATCTCAAAGCTTCACTTCCATAAATTCAAGGAAATAGAACATACAGACCTACATGTGTATAAGCGTCGTCGAAGTGCTCAGTCAAAGGCCAAGATTTACGAAATCCTTTACACTTTTCGCTGAGCGCTGAGCTTTTCAGTTCCTTGTCTTTGACACTGGCCAAAACAACGATCAATCTAAACATTTCGAATCCAAAACGGCATTGACAGACCGACATTAATTTCCTTGTAGGTGTTGCAGGTGGGTATTTAAGAAAGAGAGTCTGGAAGGAATTAGTTAACCTAATAAGCGAGCTGTTGACCTAATACCAATAAGAATAAGATGTAGTTAGAGTTTAGACATAGTGGGTGTGGTGTGGAAACACAGTCATAATAGGTTAATTTACGCCTAGTTTCAGGCCACCCACAGCTGGACTTATTAACGCTTATGGGTATTTACTAACCTATCGTAAGGAAATAAGCGTTTTGGAAATTCTTATATGTGTCACATGCGTGACAAATTCTACGTGGACTCTCGTGAATCTCTTCGACCGAAGCGGAAACGAACTACACGCCGTTTACGATTTATGTGTAAACATTGACCCAAAACAATACAAATAAAAAGCAAGGCTCCTTCGGTTTATGGGTTATCTACACAGAGGTGCTAACATATATTCGTGCATTTTAGCAATTGTTAGCAATCATTGTACACGAAATGGCGAGAATAACATTGTAGTATTACGCATCAGCAATATAGTTACATACATTTTTATAGCATTAATAGTTTTTGCAACTACGTTTGTAGCCTATCTTGAAGTAATGGAGTAAGTGTTCTTTTCCGCCGCCCACGCGGGCTGCTCGATCCGCAGCCTATGAATTTTTTTTTTTTTTTTTTTTTTTTTTATGGTTGATAGGCTCACGTTTGACCACGATCTCACCTGATGGTAAGTGATGATGCGGTCTACGGTGGAGCACGCTTACCTATGAGATACCTATTGACTCTTGCTTTGAAGAGATCCAAGTTGTACTCATGCGGAAACACAGACTCGGGCAAGGCGTTCCACTCTTTGGCAGTTCGCATAAGAAATGTAGAAGCAAAACGCTTAGTGCGTAATGGTGGAATATCTACCGTGAAGCGATGCCTGAGTGCCGTTTGTCTGGTAGTCCGATGGTGAAACGGGGACGGAGGGATAAGTTCGTGTAGTTCCTCGGCACACTCTCCGAAATGTATCCTATAAAAGACCGATAGGCTGGCAACCTTGCGACGGTGCTCCAGACTTTGTAGTCGAGCTTCCGTCAGATCGTTATCGCAGATAATTCTCTTGGCCCTCCTCTCGACTGACTCGAGTGCCTCAAGTTGGTATTTTGCTGAACCATCCCACAGATGAGAACAGTACTCCACACACGACCGGACTTGTGCTTGATAGAGGTCGAGCAACTGCCTCGGTGTAAAGTACTGTCTCACCTTGTTCAGGATGCCCAGCTTTTTGGCGGCTAGTTGAGCTTTCGACTCGATGTGTGAGCCGAAGTTGAGTTTCGAAGTCAGCGAGATACCGAGGAGCTCAAGACGATCGGTAATTGGAAGGGATACATTTCGGAAGGTAGGAGTCAGAGTGAATGGACTCCGTTTGGCGGAGATAAGACACGCCTGAGTCTTACTAGCATTGAACGTGACTAAGTTGGCAAGTGGTAGATTGCTTCTCCATCTCCACTGCAATAGCATTGTGTGTAATTCCTCATGAAGTCAGTCCATTCATGTCGGTCGCGTGCATGGGCTCCATTAAGGGCTGCTTGGCTAATTGACCGGCACCGGCACAATGCGGTGGACACGCAACCACGTATATTGTGAACTACACGCTAATTGTTACCGTAGAATCCGTGATTTGTAATACTTATGCTTACGTACATTTTGACATTTGATTGCACATACCTCGTTAGGTATTACATGCCCTATTCTACAGACGACTGGCATGACGTAATGTACCTATACTGTAACGGATTTTTCCCTGATTGCACCTTGATTCCCTTTTATGAAATATATTCTTTTCCACAAGACATTGCGTTGCTTAAAAAGCTATTAATTATTATTTTCGTACTGTTCTAGTGTTGCCGTGCGTAAAAGGATATATTTTCAAAATGTCAAGAGATGCTGTCTTAAACCTTTTTGCTGCATGTAAATATTTTGTATCTTTATAGTTTTTAACCGACTTCTAAAAAAGGAGGAGGTTCTCAATTCGATTCGTATATATGTTGCTTTTTTTTTTATGTTTGTTCACGGATATCTCCGTCGTTTATGAACTGATTTTGATGATTCTTTTTTTGTTGGACAGGAGATGATTCCAAAGGGACTTCAGAATTATAAAATAATTATTTAATAATTTCTATTTAACTAAATGAAAAAACGTATTATTTTGTGCGAAGTAAATTTATTTTTTGCTTTTTAGTTTACCTACTTTTTGAAGTCGGTTTTTTTTTAAAAAAAAATTATTTTATGTTTGAATACCATCGGTACAAGACACGTTAATCAACATTCTAATTTGATCAAATTAGTCAGAGTGTTGTGAATTGTGATCCAAGCAAAGTACACATAGGTTTAATACTGACATTATAATGGAATACTATGTAAAGTAATGATAATGGTGTAAGTTTATCCATGTTCGAACTTTTTGACCCATACATCAGTGTATTTCGATAGTAGGTAAATTATTTTATATAGATATAGATTCCATAACAAGATATAAATGATTGATAATAATAGCAGCCCTGTATCTAGTACATGTCCCACTGCTGGACATAGTCCACCACGCTGGCCAAGTGCGGATTGGTAGACTTCACACTCCCTCGAGCACTTTTTAGGCACTCTCAGGCATGCAGGTTTCCTCACGATGTTTTCCTTCACCGTTAGCAAGCGACAATTTATATGATAAATAAAAAGAAGAGTCTTAACGATTGATTGACAGAGGTGTGACGTGGGTTCGAACTTGAGACCTCTGACTTCGCAGTCCTAAGGTCTCCCACTCGGCTATCGCTGCTTATTTTTTTTTGATATTATTATATTTTATGAAAAGCTTAAAAAAAATATTTTACTTAGCGAAACGAAAACTACAAAATAACTCTTTATCAGTTAGTTAGATCATTACAATCTTAATATTATAATCTCATGTCTTATCAGCTGCCTCAACATTTTTTTTTGAAATGGCGGATAAGAAGATGGATTGAAAATTCAAAGGGATCTGATAGATCAGAGAACGATTTGTATAGCGGGTATATTTGTGATATTACAATACTGAGGTAGGTTTGCGAGGTGGTGGGTATCGCGGGTTGGAGCGGGGAGTAGCGCTATCTGGCTTCTGGCCGACGGAAAAGGCGCCGTATCCTGCGAAAGATAAGCGCGAGCCTCATCTACCCGCAAACACTCAATGAGCGACTCGCTTTGTTAACCGACTAACATAAAGAAGGTGGTTCTATGTTCGATGCGTATATTTTTTTATTTTGTCCGGCGTCATTTGTGAACCGATTTTCAAAATTATTTTTTTATTTGAGAGAAATTGCGGACTAGCCTCAAATTTAATAGGTTCTTACTTGCATCTTCTTATTCGCATCTAGCAGTCAGCATCTCATGTTGCTGAGCTGATGCTGGAAGGTACAACTTCTCAACGGTAAGGAGTTCGGTGATAATTATTTAAATAAAGACACCTTAAGACCATTTACTGAATTTTCAAGTTATACATAGATGAGGCGAGAAATTGAATATTACTTAAGTTTATTTATATAAGAAGTTCAGAACTTCAGAGTATCAAAATTATCTACAAATTATAAGTCGTTTTTTGTACCTGTCCTTCTTACTGTATGGGACAAGCAGTCTCAAAGTAGAATGATTCAAGAAAAATAATTCTCCAAAAAGTGACAAATAAAAACTTAAAAAAAAAATCAATAAACCGACTTCAAAAAACCTTAAAATAACGCAAAAATCGGTTAAATTGTTCTTGAAGTCGGTGGTCATAAAATGCAAAATTAAAAGAAAATGATCAGCACAGACTTCAATAACTATTGATCCGATTTTTTACTACCTAATGCTTTTTCTTTTTTTTTCTTTTTCTTTTTCTATAGCTGTGCGTTAGTCTTTGGTTTATATAGTTGGAAATAAGTAAGTACTTTTTAAAAATAGGTTTTATTTATGACATTAATGATGAGGTGTTAGATCAATAAAATTATGACCCGAAAAGTAAAGAAAAGCTAAGGTTCATTTTTGTTTATACTTTTAGTGTTTTTTATCAGTGCTTCGCTTTTTTGCCACTAAAAAAAGCTGTCTTCAGCTGATCACTATTTGTCGCTCTTTATCTTTATGGTGTATATTAAACTTTGATAAATAATACAACATATTAAACTTAATATTGTTTATCAGCCCAGCTGACGTTAATACCTAGATATAAATATTTGAAATCAATCAACTTAGTTAATATACTACAACATTTAACAGTCAATCATATTATAATCAAAATTTATATTATTTTTCATTGAATCTAACAAAATTCAAATAATTTATCATGGACCTTGGATTGGTTCGGTCGGGAAGATTCTAAAGCGGACATAGAAAACAGAATCTCAATGTGTCATAGATTTTTTAAATCTCGGTTTTTGTGGAAAATTATTACGTCTATTACTACTGTAACTTATAGTAGAGACATAGGAACTGCATTCAACTATTTCTATATTTAAACGTATAATAATAATTAAAATAAAGTTAGTATGTGCCTGCGTATGTTTGTCAAAGTGTTATAGATGTATTGCTTATGTCATATTTTACTTTTTTAATATTACGTTTCCAAATTTCTCATAGTTAAATTCATGAAGCCATTTCGACAGGTCGGTCAGTTCTCTCATCCACAGTGATGCCCAGGTATTTCACCGAAACAGCACGAGTGATTCTCCGTACGATTACATGGAAACGTGAATTTTTAGTTCATCAGTTTGTCTAGGGCTTGGTAAACGCGTCCTGCTAAAGCAGAAAGAGAGTTAGGTTTCAGAGGATATTAAAGGATAAAAGACTATTTTCTAACCAAAAATATCGTTTTAGCTATCTGGAGGACGTTATCCCATGTTTTGTCACGAAAGAGTAGGACAGTGTGTAATCTACGTATATGACACTTGTTATCTACTGGTTCGGTTTAGTAAAACCATAAAATTAATTAAGAGTGCTTCGAAAGATAGGACCAGGCTTTCTAAATATACTTACTCTATCAGGCCTACCCTAATTATTACTATACTCTATGATCAGGCCTCTCGTATTCTGAGCTTATCAGAAGTTGGTAAACTTATAAGTTTAAACTAGGCGAATGTGGTACTTAAGTACGTTGAAGATGGAGGACTTTCTTATCATGTTTATGAAAATAACAAGGACACGTTACCAAACTACTTATTCCTTAAACATTTGAATTTTGTAACGCCATATTCCCTTTGTCAGAATTCCCAAAAATGCTGCTTAAAATGGATGGATAGACGTAGCCCTGAGTATTGTGGCGGTATCCCCTTACAATAAATAACGGATGCCATTGAAAACGTCAAGTAGTGACACACACGTCACATATGTCAAAGAGCGCTGAATCGCGATAAGGAATGTTCACAGAGAGTACATAAATATACCACTACGCTAACGTTGGACCACAGAGTAACGAACAGAGGCTAACCTTTTAAAGAACGTCTAAAATATTTACCTATTTTGCTAGGGTTGGCACTTGGCAGTGTTGGCACAACAGGACAAACCATGTGACTAGTACAATTACTACACTGGCGGCATAGTGGTGTTTCAAACGACGCGGCGACGTGGCGACGACGGTCTCGCATGCAGTGCAGTACGCTGTACTGCGTCAATAAGTGTTGTGTTTGACCTTCACACAGCACAGATTTAAATTTGCTTTGATATTGATGTAGGTACACTACGTACCTACCTATGTAATTATGTATGAAGTATCTATCTACCCCACTAAAATAAATTGAATAGGTATATAATAAAAATAGCTACTCTTTTACTATCAATTTACTACTCACCTAGTAGATTCCTTGGGATAGAAAAAAAAAGATATGTTCTTATTTCGACGGTTATTGTTCTTACACACAGTACATTTTGTATTATTAAATTATAACGCGCGTCGTGGCCTTTAGGACGAGATTTGCGAGTGAGCATACGCTGGACTGCTGTAGACTGCACAGGGTACATTTATGTGAGCTGCGGGCCTGCGGTAGTGTCCGCGAGCCGCGCCGAGAGCGTGCGAGAGCCCTTCGCTAAGGCACTTACGAGCCGGTAGAAACCGGTTTCGCCTCGTACGTGATAGGGCCGCAAGTGCTCACGCACACAGACGTCTTATGCTTGTGTGAGTGGACTTATCTGAGCGCGGTTGTATGCAGCTTAGTCTCTGTTCGTTACTCTGTGGTTGGACGGCTGTCCGCCAGGCAATACCACCGAGCCTGGTCGGAGGATCCTCCCTTTGTGATGGAACACGTATCTGTACGTATGACAAAACACAAAAATTGCATCATTTCAACCAGTAGAAGGTAATTGCTTCTGTACCACGTAAGAGGCAGAGAAAATTTCAAATTAAATCTTTTCCGAGTGAGCTCGAGCACGATTGGGCTGCAAATTCTATTGTAATGTTGTTGCTTTATTGAGCTGGTTATATGTAGTAGAAATCAATTTAAAAGTTATAATAATAATAATAAATATTCTTTATTGTACACCACTAAAAAAATACAGTTATGAAAATACAAAGACAATGTTGCACAATCGGCGGTCTTATCGCTAAAAGCAATTTCTTCCAGACAACCTAAATGGACAAAAAATATAGGACATAATTTATAGCCATGGCATACCATACAGAACGAAAGAGAAACAATAAAAATAGATATTTACTCCTTAAATCTACTAACTTGTACTACATTGTACAAATATACCTACATAATTATAATAATATATATATATATATAAAATACTTATATACATATTACATAAATAAATATAATATAATATACTTATACATAAATAAATATTTAGTGGGCAGGAATGTACGAAGGACGCAATAACGAGTCTATAATAAATCAATTTTGTAACAAATAGTGCTCCTTAACTAATTTTTTGAAGTAACTAAGTTATGTACTGTCAGTAATACCGTAACATATAAAACTAGGTACGTTCGATGCTAATGACATTTTTTCGCATTGGCTGTGTGATTGCGTGTGCGCATACCGTACTGCACATTGTAAATAATGTATGCGGCATAGTTCGTGCTCCATTTACGTTATCACGGCGGTAAATTAAAATTATGCTTGTTATTTACGATATGTGTGAGATTGCCAATAGATAGCTACGTGTACTGCGTATGTGACAGGCATTAGGACATTTAGAGCTTAGCCTGCAGACTGTCAAATAAGTATAAAGACAAACTGCCGGTAAACTAAATAAAATTTCTAATAAATAACGATAGGTTCTTTATAAACAATGATATTTAATTAACATAATAGAATTACTTAAGTAATATTTAGTATATTGATGCACATTCACTGTTGGATGTAGGTAATGTACTTCAGGTACAGGTACTGTAGGTAAATGTTATTATCACAATTGCCTGCATGTAACAAATAGATAATACAAATTCTTGGAAATGGTTAGGATTCTCCACTGCGTAAACAAGCGTTGTAACAGGAAAGTAGAATAATGTGAAAATATTTTCATGGACTATATTTTAAATATTTATAGGAATGATCGTTTCAAATGTAGAACGATTCTTTGCAAAATACCGTTATGTTATGCGTGTATACATTATAGTCCACGTGTGTGTATAAGATGTTAGTGTGAGCATTGCTTGGTTGATTGTTATTCGCTTCAGCTGTAGAGCGAGACATGATGCGTAACGACGTCGTCGACGATCGCGTCGTGGACTCGTGGCTGCTAGTGCACGAATGATTCGGAGGTCGATGTACGACCGCTCCCAACTACACGATTGTCTTGCTTTGTCCATATCTACACGATATTATTTTCATGTTCAATATCTCAAACATCATTTCGAATCATGATCCCTGGACCAATGATAGTGTTGTGTTTGTATCTGATATGTCGTGCGTGCGTGACTCATAGATACATTTTAACTACATTATTTCGCAAGTCTATTTCTTTATTAAAAAATA
Source organism: Hypena proboscidalis (assembly GCA_905147285.1). Lineage (NCBI taxonomy): Eukaryota > Metazoa > Arthropoda > Insecta > Lepidoptera > Erebidae > Hypena > Hypena proboscidalis. The sequence continues at coordinate 16,380,240 of LR990130.1, read as the reverse complement.
ATCTTTACAAAAAGTACTCACACACTAAAGTTATTTTTTTTTTTAAATACAATGGATACAGTGAATGGATAAGTCTACGGAATACAGTATGACGACTTCACTGTTCTATAATCAAAACCTTGAGGAAATTAAGGCTAAAATTAGAAGAAAAAAATGTTGATATTTCCAGGCACGTAATAAACGCATTTTCCACTGATGTTTCTCACAGCTTTAAATAGATATTCCAAAGTCAAGAGTTATCCACTGCCATTACTATGCACGCGTCGCTCTCGCGCCATTGATTGTTTAAAATCAGAACGCAGTTCACTCATTCACTGCGCGCATTATCAGACTGTTATCATTTCTATTTATAGTCGATCTTTACAGCAATTATATGAAAATAGACTCAATTATACAAAATAAATAAACTTAGTGTCAATGAACGAATAATCACCTACTTATAGCATTCATTCATAATAATTTTATTACTACACTTACGATTATACGCATTTCATTCTTTAGATGATAAGGTATCCATTACAAAGATTCGAAACAAATTGTGTCACTGAAATTAAATTGTTGTAGAGCTTATTGTCATTTCCTCGAAACGGTCCATTAATAACGCTGGAATTGAAGAAATGTGCAAAGTTGTTGACATTTGGCACTTTACTGCGGGAATTATATCGTGTTGCGTCGCCTCGCCTCGCCCGTCTCGCCCACTTGCGGCCCGAGACTGCGAAAATGAAATACGCTGCCGCGACTGCAGCCGGGCTAGCACTCCAATAGTCTTAACCGTGACAAGGCAAGACAAAAACTAACGTTTTTGTTAAAACTTATTTATTACATGACTTGCTATTATTATAAAAACTAGGTGTGGAATTTGTTTTCGGTAATTTATTGCATTTTATATTTTATCACAATATAAAATTTGCGTGCTAGGAGACTTGTTAGGTTATCCCTTGGGTCATTTCGTTTCGGAACAATGTTGATCTTTAACCTTAGCGATTACTTACAGTTGGTTCAATCGTCATTTCGAAGCGGATCTCTGCTAAGGTTATTATTATCTTACTTTTTATGAACTATTGTGACAATCAAAATGAATATTTTATCTAACAACGTTTATTTTATTGCAAGAATCAGATTCATTCTTTTATCGTTCGTGTTAGGACAAAGGCGGTTCCCAAAAAGCGTGCTAGACGCGACAAAGGACTCGTCATCGTGTCACACCGTCACCGGGCCCCTAAGTTGGGCCTTCGCCTTCTAAATTACACAAACATGACTCACAAACGACACAACCCGCCTGCCTTCCTTGTTAAACAACTATCAGTACGTCATTATGTCCATTTTCATGTGCAAATTTTAAAATGGTCAATTCAAAGAAATACTTTAGTTTGTTTTTGTCTTAAATTGTTCCTATTTCTAGTATTTTTACAAACATGCACATTAATGATATTTAACTTAGTATTAAGTATTTAATTGATTAAATTGCATGGAAATCAAACTATCTCATAAATTAAATTATCCGTAATAGCTATCTATAAGCCGGATGACGCAATACCAGGCCTTTCTCCCTTTCTCCGTTAGAGACAGTTAATTTTGCAACTTTCAATATTATTTGATTCATGTGTTCAATATATGCTTGCCCGTTTCATAGTTATCTTTCTTGTTCAATTTCATTTATTTCGTGCCAGTATTATTTAAAACTAAAACGACGTGAATAATAAGTTTGGCGTTTCGTAACAACTTCTGAGCAAACATTATACATGTATATTATTATTTATGAAACTTATTTATAATATAATTACTGATTGTATATACAGATAGTAAGTAGCTATAGCCACTTGACAGCTAGACACAGACCCTGCAGAAACATTTTTTTTTTTACTTTTTGCAGTTATTTTTTAATTAGTTTTCCTGTTCTGTTAGTCACTTAAATACTTTGTTGTTGTGCCGGTTCGACCTTACATTGTTGGAGAACGACGAAAACAGAATATTAAAACGTGCCTTCCTTCGACGTCATGTATGTTTGCATCCGTTTATCAATCTTGTTCAGATAATTTAACAAAATTAATAGATATAGATACATTTATTTAATGTTTTAGGTAAGATAAACTAAGTTGCAAAAACGATCTCACGTAAACATTATTTTTATTGTAATATGATATGTTTCAACTTAGATAAGTTTATTGTTCTAGTTTTAAGTTACTAACTGTGCAGTGTTTCAATACGTTAAGAATATTATTTTTAGTTGATTCCTTATCCATCCTTTAAAAACAGAACGATGCATACGTCTCTAATGGATATACATAATAAGAATTGAATTTCACTATGCATGTTACTGCAAGATTTCCATAAGTATATTGTTGATGTACCAATAAATAAATATAAATATATAGTATATAAACATTTCGTGCAAAACCATGAACCCAAGCAGGTAGGTAGGTAAAACACTGGGATAAACTGCATTAAATGAACTCTGGCAGAATAAGTTAATGTTTTGCTCCATGCGTAGTGCATCGTAGTGAAGTAGATACAATGCATATCCCCCGGAGTCGCCTAGCATTGGCCTCGATCCAGGAATAGGCCATCCACAGTTCAAGTGTACACCATTTCCGGTATATAATTGTACGCCCGACTGTTGGTCGGCGCCACAATTGTAATATGTAGTTGTAGAACATTTAAGTCCATTTTAAGCTACAGTGAAGCTCTTCACTGTTATTAATTGTGTTTCTAAGTGGCATCTTTATTCGTGTGTTTTACTACTCCTAGTTTTAGTTCATCGCAGTTGGTTTGACAACGCAGTTCCTCGTAAATTGCAAAAAATATGTCTGTGTATTTTACCAGTGTAATCCGGATTCAATCATTCATTCATACTGTCGCTAGTTTGCTTCAGGGGCTATTATACAATTGTCAGCTTACCGTTTTTCATTTCAAAAGAGCGTAATTGACTATTTCATTAAAAGTTTGCTGATATCGTATGCGTAGTTTCAGGCCATTATGATGACAGCTCTCGGGGCGGTGTTTATGAGTGGGCGCGTACCCCATCATAAAACTATTCTGCTCCCAATTACCATGTGTGTGATGTGGTTAATCAGTTATTGGTACCAATAAATCAAAAATAAGGCTTGCCTAAATGTGGCTGAGGATAGATTGAGATGGCGTAAGATCGTAAAATCAAGCCTTATGGATGGAGAAGGTCATGACCCTCAGACATGAGGAATACGACTAACGGAGGAGGAAATCAAAAATAAAGCAAAAAGACATTTTTGCCAAAGCATTTTTAAAGCTGCTGCAAAATCAATAGGTATAAGTTACTGAAGTTTTCGTCCGTAGGTGTATCGGCCTGATTGGCTGTAATGTAATATTATTTTCAATGAAGGCTTACGTCAATGCGTGGGCGCGCGGACGTCGTACCGCGTCGCGACGCCGCCGCGGGCACACGGCGGTGGGCGTCCACCCGGCACCTACGTGTTACCCGCCCTTGTTCATCTCACTACACAAAGGATAGACATCAAGTAGAACAACAGCATTGTTATTATATTTAGAATGACGGTCATTAAATCCCGCGGCGCTCACCTCTGACTCTTCATGGGACCTATCAATAAGTCATCATTGGTTTAATGGAAAAGGACGAAACCTTTGCGAAATCTACTAAACTTGCACTTTATTGCCCTGTGTTAAGAAGTAGGAATTCATATAAATTAGGTATATAACTCAAACATCAATTCAACATCCAAACAATAATCAACTCAAACAAAAATCAAACATCTTTGACAAATCTCATGAATATTCATACAATCAGCAATTTTTAAATTTTTAATTTTTAATGTAAGCATTCTTCCTTTAATATGCCAAAACGGTTTGGTATTGGTTCTAATTTGGAAAAAGTAACTAAATTCTTAAAACGTGCACCAAACATGGAGCCGTGATACGTATTATGTGGGCGTACCATGTTGTTGTTGAAAATGGGTATAAAATAATTATCTCTAATAACTAATAACAAAGCTACAGATAGTTTGTTTGAACGCTTTAATAACTAAAATTATCGGTTTGGTATAAAAAAAATCTCAGCAGTTTCGATGGTTTAGGAGCTTTTCTATTTTAGATACAGTCAGCAAATTAAGTCGCAATCTTAATTTGAACCTCCTCTTTAATTCTCCAATTGAAAACAAAGAAATCTTTAATTTAATGTGATGTTTATACATTTTAATATCTAAGGAGATAAGTTAATACATATTAGGATATTTTTATTTTTGTGTCTTTAGCAGCTGACGCTTATAAAATTGTTATGTAGAAATGAAAGTATTTCTGACCGTAGTCCGCCATTGTTTTGACTTTGATGTATGGATAAAATAATAGTTCTAAAAGCTTTGTGACAGTTCATATCGTGTGGGAGGAGATACAGAGGCACTCAGTTGTGCGAAAAATTACCTATATGGTGAAGCAAAGGCTTTTGTTTCTAAGTATAATACGCTTGGCTGGCGGCTAGTGGCAGGGTGATGAGACGTTCCTGTTGAAAGGTATGATTAATCAAACATAACAATCTTACAATGTCACACGATATGGCGCTTCTTCGAAAATTGTCACCCGACAAAATTATGTATGCGAAGAACGACGCTGTTGATATATTGATAGGGAAGAGACGGTATTGATCGCCGATGTCTGACCAATCTATCTTTATGAACTGAGAACTTAATATCTGAAAGCGTTGGAAGTTTGGAACTCAGCTCAAGTTGTAAATGGTCGAATAATGAACCGTTTCAGGCTGTCAAAAGTATATGCGTAGAGATAGGTAGCTACTTTTTATCATTTTATTGGCATTTAAACATTGACGTATAAAGTAAGGACACGGCTAACGCGCGATAAATGAACTGAACCTTTTTGGAGTCAATCAGACTACAAAAAGCGCGTAGTGAAATTGACTGTGGTTGGCTGCCTCCGTGAGCGGTCAAACACGACAAAATGCCTAATTGTGCACTGAAAAGTTGTACGAACTACCAAATTAGACACAACAAAAAAGATTATGGTATTACATATCACCGGTAAGTCACAAATATCATATTATATCCACCTCTTTACATTATTTTATCAATTTTATTTGCTAAAATTTTTCGTTCCGACGCCATATTCCTTAATCGTGAATTATACGCGTGACATGACTTCGGAACTGCGCAACTGCGCTTAGTTGAACTATGCCGCGGGCGTTCAAGAGAATATTTTTGGTAATTTAAAAGTATTTGTTATGAATTGTCATATCATTGTGCAATGTACTGTTACTGCGTAAACTTGTTATAACGCTAGAGATAATTATATGTACAGTCAGCAACAAAAGTAGCTAAACACTTAATTTTTTTAAGTAAGTACCTAATTTTAATAGTCAAAATAGTCTATAATTTTGTTAAAGTTGATGAATTGAAAAAACTAAATAAAAGCTTGTAACAAAAGTTCAATGATCTTTTGGCCTTTCACGGATTATAGAAAATGTTCACCAAATGATTTAAGTACAAATTACATTTAGTATTTTGTACTTAAATCATTTATAAACATACCACGTGGGCGGAGCTACGACCAGAAGCTAGTAAAAAAATATTTCTCGAAACAAACATTTTATTTGACGACCGGATGGCGGAGTGGGTAGTGTACCTGCCTGCGACGCCGAGGTCGTGGGTTCGATTCCCACTTAAGACAAATCTTTGTGTGCATGAACATGGGGATTTGTCTTAGTCTGGGTGTTTCTATGTATAATATGTATGTATTTACAAAAGAAAAGTATATAATGTAATAGTATCAGTTATTCTAGTACCCATAGTACAAGCTCTGCTTAGTTTGGGACTAGATGGCGTTGTGTGTGAGTTGTGAAATATTTATTTATTATTATTTATTTATTATTATTTTATTCCTTAAACAAAATATGACCTACTTTTAGAATTCCCGTGATGTACTGTTCTTTTAATAATATAACTATAATAGGAGTATTTTTAATTTTGTAATAATAAATATTTTACACTATTGAAAGAATCACAATTTTATTGTACCTTCGGCAAAAAAAATGCTAACGAAATTTCATCACGCCCTTACAAGGTTCACATCGCGTGAATGCAAAGTCATTTACATGGTAGTTCAATGCAGATGGCGTTACTGATCCTGCTATTCATAATGTCAAATTTGAAGGGCAATGTGTTCGGACAAGCCATTTCTATAGTATATATTTCTATGCATTTAAAGCAATTATTTCGTTCGCAGTGTCACAAAAAAAAAAATAGGAAATGACTAGCTTAGTAGACTTTATGATAATGTTCAAAATCGTTGGAAAGTGTTAATAAACCTACGTAAATAACAACGCTATCAGTACAATGACGCATGGATATAAAAACTGTGTACATAACAGTTGATTTCAAAACACTTGTTTATTATTATGCTTTCTGTGGAAGCTACTTGCAAATACCTATGTATGTATTGATAAAAAACTAACTATTGCTCGTGACTTGGACTACGCGGCGTAGTGACTAGTCACTCTTGACATTTAGTTTTGACTATGTCATTGTTATCAACATAGAAACTTCAATTTCTTTTGTCTTTTGAAGTTTCCATCTTTATAGCTTCTTCATAGTCGAATCTTAATGTCAGGAGCCGTGCTAAGGTGGCGTTTGTCTTGTGTTTATCTTGCCATTCAGCGATCTTTCTGAGGCTTAAAATAAATAAGACCCATCGTTCTTTGAAGTAGTGTAGTAGCAATAGTAGCACACGAAGTCCATGTAGCGTGTAGGATAGTGGATCAATCATAACAACGATTCTCGTTGCGATCCGGTTCGGCTTCCATTTGCTATGTAAATGAATTCTCGGAACGTCTCCGGCCGAGCCGCCATGCGCCAGCCACCGTTTCTTCCTTTTGCAATACATGATATTTGGGATTCCCGGCTGGAAATCTTTAATGGTCTCACAAAAACACGCTTTCGATTAGATTTTTCTCTACAAAACACTAATTCTTGGTTTTATCACATTTATTTCCACTTAGATTGTAAACAATCGACAAATAAAAACTTTCTAGAATAGAAAAGTAGATATCACATAACAACCTGTGGAATGTGATACATTGAAAATTATTAATAATAACCAAAAGGCGTGGTGAAACTAATGAATGAATCACACTTATGGTGCATTTTTGGTGGTTATTAATAATTTAACCACAGTACCGATAAATGTAGAACATTTCCAAAAATAACGTAATCTAAGCTGATCAATCAAGGAGTAAAGGAAATGTAGAGGTTTTTCAGATTTGGTCCTATAGGTAGGTAGGTTAGGTTAGGTTTCATTGTGACCAGCAAGAATCGAAATGCTTGCTATGAACTAGATTGACAAAATAAACTATCGGCAATTGAAAAAATTTCAATATTATAATCACGTTTAGCAAATCATGTGGTAATTAGGTAATTATTAATAATTTTTCAATTTATCACATTCACCGTAACATATGCATAAATCACAATTCCATTAATAAAGTTCTACGGATGTCATTACAAAGTTAAGTCATGTATGAATAACCATGAATTAACTTATAATTACGAAGCAACGGGCTAATTGACATTTAATATCCCGTCCGGGAAAACAAATTGGCGTTGAAGAGCAATATTCATAGTTGTTTATACTTTATTATGTCGCTCTAGTCTTGTCTAACATAACATGAAGTTAATAAATAGCTACATGGCTTCTTTATGAATCATGCATCCGTTTGATACACATTACATATTGAATGCCAATGGGCTTGCAGTTCCGTTTTCTAACTATAGAGCCCCGTTCCGCCGATCGCTCCGGTTTTAGCAACTCCATTGTTATCTACTTGGTACAGTTCCTCAAAATTAAGGCAAAATACGAAACGATAGGAATATATTTCCATACCGTTTAACATGCTATTGTTCAGTAAAAAAGGTAGCGGTCGTAGCCCAATTGGTCAATCATTTTTAAGTGTTTCGTATTCAAGTTTTTAAAACGTTATTTTATATATACCTAAATTAGGAAAACTCATAGAAAGTTTATTGTGCAGGATACTATAGCATAATGCCGTGGGCCCGGAAACCACAAATTAATAAACAATTAAACAACTTTGGCAACTCTAAATATTGTGAGCATTTAAAATCAAATAGTATTCCTCGTAGGTTGCGAACAGGAAAATCTTGTATCGTCGCCGTCGTGTTGTTTCTTCCGAGCTGGTTTTTATCGTAAATTATAATTCGTTGTTGGATCGATAGCTACAGCCGCTTGCCGGTGTAAGTGCACGTGCGTCACCGATTACGCTTCACCCACACACCGATAGCAAAATGATAAAAATTTTGTTCGTCAATTTGACTGAGCCAACGTGAAATCGATGGTACCTGATGGCCGTAGTGCCGATTATTATCTGCGTAAAAATATAATACAGGTTTATTGGTAGAAGATAAGACATGAGGATACGGCACACAAGAAAGCATACTCAAGAAAAATTAAGAATTACTCTCATTGAACATAAAAAAAAAACCGACTTCAAAAAGAAGGTAAACTAAAAAGCAATAAATAAATTTACTTCGCACAAAATAATACATTTTTTCATTTAGTTAAATAGAAATTATTAAATAATTATTTTATAATTCTGAAGTCGGTGCCAAGTAAAAGCTAGCACAACCTTTCTACAATATCAAATTACAGTACACACAATAAAGGGAGGCGTAGTTGTGCTAGTGCGCGGTCGCCCAGTATTGGTACTTACGACAAAAATATAACTAATATTCAGTCATAAAATAGTTATTAGAAAGATTGATTATTATCTATACAGAGTTATTGTTTACTTGGCACCGACTTCAGAATTATAAAATAATTATTTAATAATTTCTATTTAACTAAATGAAAAAATGTATTATTTTGTGCGAAGTAAATTTATTTATTGCTTTTTAGTTTACCATCTTTTTGAAGTCGGTTTTTTTTTTGTTAAAAATAATTTTATTTTACGATTTTAAGTGATGGGTAGACCGAGCAAGAATGTTTTTCTTGAATGAGGAGACGACGGTTACTTGAGACGGAAAACTTATTAAAGGTGCCTATATTAAAAGAATTATCCCCGTACTCCTAACCGTTGAGGATTTGTACCTTCCAGCATCAGCTCAGCAACATAAAATGCTGACTACTAGATGCAAATATCCGAGTAGCTTTAGATAATATACAAAAAACAATATAGAATCCTTTTAAATTTGAGGGTTGCCCTCGATTTCTCTAGGATCCCATCATCAGAACGTGACTTAAAAAAAATGGGACCACATGACAAGTATATCCTTTCAAACAAAAAAAGAATTTCTCAAATCGGTCCAGGCGTCTTTGAGTAATCGGTCCTCCTTTTTTTGAAGTCGGTTAAAAAAAACATGAAAGCTATTTCGAGAATTTCCCCTCGTTGAATGGTTGCATTTTGCATGAAGTATGTTTTATGCCCCCTTAGCACGGCTTGCCACTCTTGACATTTCGATTCGACTATGAACTATGACAAAGTCATCAACATAAAAACGACAATTTATATTGTATTTTGACGTTTCTATGTTGATTGATAACTACGTCGTTGTCGAATGGAAATGTCATGTGTGTATGTCAGCTGTGCTAAGGTTTCATCCTTAGGAGAGGTTTATTTAATAAATTAATTCATCAAAAACAAAGTTCTAAAAATATTAATCATACCATAGCTTAGCTTTTCTTTTGTGTTAGTTACGTCTATACCTGCATTGGTTATTGCCCCGACGAAGAGACTAATAATGTCTAAACATATTTGCAATCCTAATTCGCAGTCTGATTATATTATGAGTGTTGTTGACAGACATCATTAGCATACGCCACCGGTGGCTAAGAATAGGTGCTAACGATACTAATATGTAATTACGGCGAGCTATGACGTGGCACAATGCGAGGGCTGAGGGCATCGGGCGTACGGTCGGCCGTGACCCTGGCAAAGCACCTTTATCGAGGCGAACCACTCATCTGTCGGCACGGCCCTATTTACATAACAACGCACGTAGGATCCGGCGCTAATAGCCTACGCCACGCCATCGCCATCAGACGCCCATCACCTCCCTGCATTTATTCAATTGAACGAGATCGAGAGCAATAGATGAACGTCTTGGATTCAAGGGGACGGAAAATTGTCGACTGCCGCATTATTAGTTCTGAATGATAGATTGATCGCGTGTTGAATCTTTACTGCTCTTGCTCGCTTCATACTACCCTTAAACACTTCTTGAACTTTGGGATTTTACGAGATTTGACACTTTAAGCATTTTCTTAAAGCAGGTATGGGTAAAATCAGGGATCTTGACGATTTAAAAGTTAGCTACAGATGGCTGCTTGACCAATCGACGGGCACGGAGTTCGAGCTTGGCCAATACCAACCCGTGACATTTAATTTGCGGCTATCTTCAAAACCGTCAAGATCCCAATTTTACCTATATTTTTGAATACGGTATAGTGTTATTGTCCAGATTATGATGTATTGTGACGATGGTCATATTCTGGAATAGTTTTGGTCAAATTAATAACACAGCTTATACTTAATCCAATAATTACATCAGCAGCAAAATATATTTTCACAAGCCTTTCACCACTATCCCTTTCACAAAGCTCTGTCGCTATCCCTATCATTAATCTTTTCCAAAACTATCTATAAGCTTTATTTATTTATGCTAGACATTTGTATTCTTTTTGTCGGTATTCGATTTACGTACGATACTTACAGAGGTCAAAGAATTTCATTAAGATTTAGTCATGTCACATTACTCACGTTTGTCCGACTCCAATGCAATTTGATTTAAAAATTAGAATTGGAAAACAGTGGGCACGTTGGTTCAACATTTTGTATTCTGTTGTTTTGTTGATAGATAAGTATGACTCAGATCCGTAAAGGAAGTTTATATTTCAGTACGTTATCGTAATATTATTCACGTGCTAGTTATTTGGTCAAGAATTGTAGTCATGTTGGATACATAAGGATGTGGTTTGGTCGCGGCTGCATTCAAGGCTGATTCGATTAATGCAAACGATCAATTAACGACTGTTCTTGTTAAGAATATTGGCTCCATCAAATATTTATATTTGAGTCCTTAAAATACTCTTTAAGACATACGATAATTTAAAATATTCTTTGCGATCTTCATTTGTTCCTTGTTGGATGACGGATATCAGACAGATATATTATTAAGGACAAAGCATTTATTATATTATTGCGCCTAACCTATTTAATTACGTTGTATTTGGGACAAATGGATGGTGATTGTAATTATGACGATATGCGAAATGGTCAATCAATAGAGTGATTCAATACTTTTAACGTACTTTTTAATAACTTTCCTTCTTTAGCGAATAGTTACGCATTGTTTTGTCACAACATCTTTCCCCATTCATAGAAGCCATAAGCATAACAATAACTTTACTTTTTGAAGCATATTGATATATTATCAAGGTAGGTTTATTATATAGTGTCATGTCAACTCATTGCTATTAAAATTGACAATTTGTACCTGGTAACCAGTTAACTACCAGGGATTTCTCCCAGACCATAAACATCGTCGGTGCTAAGAAACGTAAGGATCCGGTTGCTGTGCTATCGAATAACGCTTACTTGTACGTGACTTAAGTGGAAAAGCTGATTACAAATAGATGAGGATTGGACTATTTTATAATTGCCTCGCGCATCAGCTTTTCAGCTGACGAAGCTATTCATTTTGGTTCAAGACTAAATAATTAATTATGTAAATACATGTATATAGTGCCTGTTTGTGATTTGAATATTGTCTATGTTTTCAGTTCATAATAGTTTGGCAACAAAACACAATCTAGAAAAAATCACCATGCCAGCGTTGCCACTTTGACTTATAATTGCTTGTTGGAAGTCGCATAGCGATGTTTTGGAATAATAAAACATTTAGTAACAATTAATGTCGACAAACTCTCGGATAATAAGCTTAATGGTTAAAAGTAGAAGTTTTAATACCCAGCGATGACGTCAATGGAATCACCGACAAAAACCCATAGATGGCAAATCGCAATATCGAAGAGGGCATTGTTCTAAAAATAGCCAACTGTTGCTTCTTTGTTGTCTGTCCAAAGACTCCAAAGATGATGGCGTAGTTGTCGTACCTACACGTTTAGATGTAACATGTTTGTTCGATAGTCCCTAATCATTCGTACTTTATCTTATCGGAGTAATCTGTACAACCTTTGAGATATCCAAGATCACAGATTTGATGCCTATTGTCGTATTGTTGGAGGAAAAGATAAAGTCATGAACTTTATTCGACATTTCCTGTAAGTGACCTCAGTGAATATGCTAACAATAAACGCTTGTGGTTTGTAAAACGATAATTCCCAGGAAACTTGAACGTGTAAATGACTCAGATACTGATAAATATCGTACAATTTTAGTGCAGACACAGAAGATGACACGGATAGTTTTCGGTGTTTTTTTTTTATTTAAATATGATTATGATGCTGTCGAATCACATTTTAAGCGACCTGCCTGGCTCTCTCTGAGCTGGCTAAATGCATGCAATAAAGTTATTTACAGTCAACCATGCAATTATCCAGCGGAAGCGCTAAAGTTTCCATTGCACATTCATCGAATAGACGTAAATGCTTGTCGAGTTACTCGAGTTGCATGTCATTACAACTGATAAGAAATAAAATACATATTCCTTATCATTTTCAATTATCTTTATCCGCAGTTGTAAACGCGGGGAAACACCTTTGGGATTCCGTAGCTTGTTATCTATCTAAAATACCAAATATAACAAAGTAAGTAGGAGGTAGTTCCCCAGAACAGTCTTATATCAAAGAAAAAGTTCAGCCCACCCCTCAATAGGCATAAGATACACATGAATGGATAGGTATTTTTACGTTGAATAGAACTTTGTATTACGAAAATGGTCGAAAGTCTGTACTTTCAGAATTATAAACTATATAATAGTAAATAATAGCCCTAAAAGTGTTAACAATCTAAGCAATTAAGGGTCGTACTTAGCATTGTCATATAATGAACACTTCCCAGACTCATCATGTAGTGTACATAATATTTAAGTTTGTATCTTGCCACAATAGGGTATCTTATAGGGTTATTTTTTACTAACAAACAATAAATCAAAGTAAATCACTTTGAAATAATAGTTCTTTGTTATCATTTAATTCTAATCATCTGTATACACGCGGAATTTGATATCTACTTTTTTTTAAACCACTTTGAATTTAGTAATGCCGATAAAACCTGGATATTGCCGATAAAAAACTAAGGAACCGTTAATTTCATTCCTTTTGCATGATAATTTAATTGGATTTATTGAATGTCTAATAGGATTGAAACTGAAATGAAGTTGCTTTTTCTTTTTAACTTTTATCATCCTTAATTCACGTTCTTTTTTTGCGTATTTTATAAAAGGAATCATCTAAATGAAACCATTATGCATTTTCTTTAATTGGTAACTATATTCGGATGTTAACATGCCTATCAATGGAATGAAATGCGATAATGCTGCCAGCATTTTGGGTACTAGGCCTTCTGACAGTGACTTATTAAGTTTATTTATTTATTTATTATTTATTTGGCACTTCAACAATATACACATAGTACACGTTTGTAAAAATTTCTTATTGCTAAAAATGTTCTTAAATGTATATCTATAATAGATGTGCACATCACTCTCTGTAAACATTGTTCAAGGTTACAAAAAAAGGAAAAAATCTTAATTCTAAAAAAAAAAACAGTGACTTAATTTATCTTAACTAATAATGTAAATATACAGACTATTTATCATGCTTTATCTAATGAATAATCATCTATACATCTGTTTCATGAGCTGATTAATGAGCTGATTTCGGTATAAGTTTGCGCCTGAACTCGTAGAAGCTGTCGTCAAATATGTCAACATCTTCCAAACCTCCACACAGAGTGTTGTATTCGGAACAGATCCGTACCAATGGTGATTGTTTGCCAATGTTGGTCTTACAAAGCGGGATGTTAAATGTTCTGGTGATAGGATGACGAGGCATTCTGTTTGGTACCGAGAGAGCGATGCCATTTAGTAAATGACTACTGTCTATATTACCGTTGACAAGCTTGAAAAGGAAAATCAAGTCATGATTCTTTCGCCGATGGTGTAATGTGTCCATTTTGAGGAAGTTTAGCCTATGATTGTATGGAGCCCTATGCGAGATGCCGGTAGAGATGTAAGCCAAGTGTCTGGTAAAGGCACGCTGAACGCTTTCTATTCTCTGCGATTGTATTGCATACAAGGGGTTCCAGACCACAGAAGCAAATTCGAGATGGCTTCTTACAAAGGCATTATACAAAAGTTTTTTCGTTTGTATGCGACGAAAGTCTTTTGTATTTCTTTTTATAAATCCGAGCATTCTCGAAGCTTTTTTAGCCACTGTGTTGACATGTGCGACAAAGCTCAATTTTCTATCTAGAGTGACTCCCAAATCCCTGATCTCGTCTACCTCCCGCAACGTTGTCCCATTAATTTTGTAGTTTGATAAGGTAGGTATTTTTTTTCTTGTGTACTTAATGTGAAAACACTTAGAGGGGTTGAGGACCATATTATTCTTTTGACACCACCCTGTAACGTGGTCTAAGTCACGCTGAATCAGTTCGACATCAGATTGCGATTGTACTGTATGGTAAATTTTAAGATCGTCTGCAAAAAGGGAAAATTTTGAATGTTTGATCTGAGTAGCAATATCATTAATAAATAAAGAGAACAATATTGGACCAAGATGAGACCCTTGCGGCACACCAGACGCTGCAATGTATAGGTCAGAATCATATCCTTTAACGGACACCGTCTGAGGTCTATTGGAGAGATACGATTGAAACCAATCCAAGAGATTACCATAAATACCGCATGCTTCCAGCTTGTGCAACAGAATGGCATGGTCTACCTTATCAAACGCACTGGTGAAATCTGTGTATATTGCATCTACCTGTTTTCCCTTGTCAATATCCATCGATAAATCAGACACGAATGAAACTAAGTTGGTGTGGACAGAACGACCCGCTTTAAAGCCATGCTGAGAGTTTATAATAGTACAACTTGTATGCTGTGTTATGACAGGACAAACGAGAGACTCAAACAATTTGGAGAAACAGGATAAGATAGAGATCGGCCTATAATTTTTAACATTACTCTGTTCTCCCTTTTTATAAATGGGAACTATGCGCGCTTTTTTCCATTCGTCAGGAAAAATACCATCCTTCAGTGATCGTTTAAAAATAATAGTTAGTGGCAGAGCGAGACTGGAACTGCAGCGTTTGATAAATACTGGGGGTATCATATCTGGACCAGCGCCCTTTGAAATGTCTAAATATTTTATTTTGTTTATAACTTCTTTTTCTGTGAAACTGATACGACAAAGAGCACCGTTTCCAAACGAATTTGTAGTAGTAGCAGTATATGTAGTTTGATTCAACGGGACATCACCATAGACAGAGGAGAAGTGTTTAGCAAACAGATTGGCTATACCGGAGCCAGTACTTTCACTTAAATGGTCTGCATACATAATTCCTGGTAGTGATAGGTCACCCTTGCGTTTATCCTTTATAAATCTCCATAGTGACTTTGGGTTTTTTGATACATTTTCTTCAACTCGTGATATGTAATTATTGTATTTTAGTTTTGCTTGTTTATGGCAACGTTCCCTCAGAATTTCAAATTCAAGCCTATCACGCGGGTTTTTATATTTTCTGTATTTAGATCTAGCTTTATCTTTCTCTGACAAAAGCCGCACCAAACTAGCATCAAACCATGGTGGAAGCTTAGACAGTGTTGGACGTCGTTTTGGTACATACAGTAAGATAATATTTCTTAATAGTTCATAAAAGGCTTGTACCATATCATTGACTGTGTCTGACGCAAGCAGTACATCGTACCAGTTAATTTTTTTTAGTTCGATTAATATATTCTTATAATCAGCTTTGAAAAAATTAAAATCATGTCTAGGATTGGGTTCCAGATAATCGTGAGAAAGAGTGTTCATATTAAATAATATCGGTGGATGCTTTTGGTCTATTTTGGTAACTAAGCTAGATGGGCTCGATGTTGTGCCGTCTAGGTTAGTGAGAATTATGTCCAAGAATTTATCATCAACGTTACTTATGCTATTTACTTGGTTCAAATTGTTGATTGACATAAAGTCTATTAGGCAATAACCCAAGGCACAATTAAAGTTTGAGGGTTTTAAACTTTTAACAATGGGGTCTTTCGTCCATTTGATAAAATTCAAGTTAAAGTCACCCAAGATTACTACATTATCGACATTATTCATTACATTACAGGTATTGTCCAAATAATTATCGAGTGATACCAAACTGACGGGTGGTGGTAGGTACACGACACATAGTGCTATTTTTTGACAAACATTGTTCCGACTGAGTTGTAATGTAACCCATAAGTCTTCATTATTGCTTTCCCAAGATTCAATGCGAGCAGATGGAATTTTCCGCGACACTGCGACTAATATCCCACCTCCGTCTTTTTTAGTGCCACTCGACAAACATCGATCTCTCCGATACACAATGTATCTAGAATCAACAATTTCACGATTGTAAATACTTTCGTTCAGCCAAGTTTCTGTTAAAACAATGACAGAGTAATTATTCATGGATATGTTATTATAAATATCATTTGTTTTAGTGCGAAGACCGCGGACGTTCTGATAGTATATATCTAGCATTATGAATAACATATAGTTGCAAAACCACTTACCAACGTTTTAAAAACACACAATTTAAATTATAAGTTTCAGACTATCAATACTCTTAATTACTATTGCTTGGCACGTTTCATCTTTCCGTACAAATATTCGACCGTTACGCACCCAGACGTATTTGTAGGTTAGTTCTCTCGCTTTTATGCGTGCTGCTGCGTGCAATGACTTGTTGGCTGGCGTCAGGTGTTCTGCGACGAAAACTGGAACTTTAGGTCCACCTAGTCCCAAATGTTGTGAACTTAGTTTGTCTTTCGCGTTCTTTCTGTTAAAATCAGTTACAGCAGCAAGCAAGATGTCTCGTTTGCGTGGACAGCGAAGTTTAACAACAATCGAGCGAGGTTTGTTGTTTTGCCTATTTATTTTGGCCACTCGTGTTACGTGTAGAATATCTTCGTCCGTGATAGAGCTATCCACAGTTTGGGCCAGTTGCATCACAGTGTTAGGCAAATTCTCGTTTCTGAACTCTGGAACTCCTATTATTTCGACATTGCTTTCTCGCATGTTTTGTTCAATTGAACTCATTCGGTCCGATAGATCCTTCACTGTTGCTTTCAGTTCGTTGTTTTGTTTTTGAAGTTCAGTAATAGTTGTAGACTTCTCCTCCACTTTGTTTTTGAGCTCTTCGTATAAGTTGTTAAAAAAGGACATTGTGTCCTGAAATCCAGAGATCTGGTCCTTAATATTCTTAAGTTGTTCAGATATGAATCCTTCAACAGTTGCTTTAATGATTGCTGAAACCTCTTGTTTTAGTATAGAACGTAGCTTATGTTCGGTCATGTATGTACCTTCATCATCTGCAATTCCTGGAGACGAATAGCTTGGCTTTCCACGTAGTGTAACATTAGAGGTGTCAGATGAATCCAAAGACGTCGCAGCTACATTCAAGTTAGAGCGGACTGGGGTATCGGTGTTATCGGCTTTTGGTTGTTTGCAGCGACATTCAGGGCATTTCCATAAGTTTTTGTGATCCATATCCATCAAGCTGAATCGTTTAGATGTAATATTAGCACATTCTAGGTCATATTTTCGCGCACATGTTACACATTTTAGGCATTCTTTTGTCTTTATCGTTTTATTGCAGCCGGCACATGAGTTAATGGTAGGTGGCATATTTGGTTTCCTTTTAATACTTATTACGGTGTTAAAGTTATTATTGATATTATATTCACGTAATAAGCTGCTGAGAGAGCTGCAGCAGTTGATATTTAGTGGCTTTCTTCCGAACACTAATTTAAATTTTATCACTTAAAACACGAAATTAATTATTTTATATTTGAGTTCATCCACTAAATAGTGTTACTCGATGTATAAAACACTGAACAGCTGACGAAAGGTTTCAATCTTTTTTTTTTTTTTTTCTTTATCTTTAATACTGTCCTCCTGGAGGCAATTGTCGCGCAGGTTCAATGCGCGACGCAACTAAGATGCTTGATCTACAGTGTAAGCGCTCCGATGATTCACTGGCCGTGAGCTCACGGCGTTATGAAGCTTAAGCGCGCTGCATAACCGTGAGTGTTGCGTGCACCGGCTAAAAAATGGCTTGTCATTCACTAACCAGTTTGTCAGCCGTGTATTATTTTTTTCTCAATAAATCAGTTATATTCGCACTATTTGATTGTTTTATCGTGTAACACTTTTCACAGATACTTGCTTATCACTTTGTCACAGTTATTTTACTATTTTACGATGAAATAATGAAGTTAAAATATTATTTAGCGGGAGTAACTTTGCAAAGATAGTAACCGTTGGACGTGGCCGTCAAAGATCAGACAAACGTGGCAGACAAAGTTTAGATTATGTAATTAGACTAGTTTAATTAAAGATCCAATATGTATTTTTTTGTCTTTGATGTTTTTATGCTGATTGATATCTACGTCATAGTCGAATCAAAATGTCAAGTCAAGAGTGGCATGCCGTGCTAAGGGAGCACAGGAATATAGAATACTATTCTGTAACTGATATCTTTCGTGTTATAGACATGTTTGTGTGATGCCTCACTGCAAGCAAAATACATACAATCTTGTGATATTTTGACGCGCATTGGATTCTTTAGATTCGATTCCATTGGGTAACATTTACTAAAATTTTTGTGTGACTTATCCTGCTATTCTTCTTTGCGTGTCAATGGAAAAAAACCTAGTTTAGTTTCTAAGAAGGACCGTAGCGGTTGTTGGTTTCCATTGTGGTGGAAGGATTGGCCAGTCGCGTTGAAATTACTGCCCAGGGAACGTCTGGGATTTGGCGTTAACGTCAAACGGGGCTCCTTCCATGCACCCTATATATCCTATTCACCCACATCCTGATATAAAGAGTCTAGTGGGTAAAGTAAAATAGTGCACAGCTAGAAAAATATCAGATTCATGTGGGTACTTATGTTTAATCGTTTAAAAAATCTCAAATTGGTGAAGCAGAATAGTGTGCAACCTGAAAGAGAGCAGTTTCGAATTGAGTATTCTAAAACAATGACACAATGATTCACCTTAGCTCAAGGCAGCTACGGCTTGTAGATTTTATTACCGCAATCAATCACTGTTGCCATCATGCATCAAAATGTTGATTACACTGCTATGCGAGATATGCACAGATAAGTGAAGGTAGTTGTTATAAAATTGCATGCCTTCGTATGAATAGCAATGTGAGTGATGTCTGCATACTGTATTCTTGTAATTTTCCACATTACGTTAATTGATCTTATCTATTCATTGAAAATATTATGTCTAGTAGGTACCTACATACTTACCAGGTTACCAGTGGCGTAGCGTGCCTTGACGGGGCCCCGTATAAAAATATTTACGGGCCCTTATGAAGGGTAAATATTTCTCACAAAAAAAACAAAAGTTTGCATAAAATTATATTTATTCATCATTTTATTTATTTTATTTTATTTTAAAATACAGAAAACTTACAGCTAGCAGGAAAGGTATAAAAATATGTATGTTGTGTGATGGCCAATGACAAGTTTTCACTAATGATAAATAAATAATATAATAAATAATCCTATACGACACTAAAGACATGCACTCACTTTAAAAAAGTCACAATAAATAATTAAATCAAACAAAAAAAAAAAAGGTGAGACGTCAACAAAGTATACACACACAATTATTTACAAAAGAAGTTGTTACACATGGTTTTCCTGAGTGTAGTTGCATTAGTGTTGAAAAGATCGATGTCAACACTCTGGCACACAGTGTTGTATGACCGACAGGCTCTTATTGAGAACGTGTTCAGCCTGTAGTTGCATTGAATTGCAGGACTGTGCAAAAGGTTATGCCTTCGGAGCAACGCACAGGGTACACGCAGGCCCACCCCCGCCACCAACTCGGCCACGTCGGTTGATCCGCTCATAATGCCATGTAATAGAGAAATGTCTGCTATTTTCCTTCGCTCTTCTAGAGGAAGCATATGAAATTGCCTGCATCGACTAAAATCATGATTATCTATTATCATATTTTTTAAAAACCATTCAATTTCAATATTCTATTAATATTCTACTCTTGTTGCCCCTTTTTCGGCAAACTGATGCAGCATTTATAGCTGATGATGAGTTTAGTTTTCTTAAGTTTCTGCCTCTATGGACTACTGAGAGGTCTGACAGGCGTTCATGTCCAATCGTAGGTCTTAGGTATTTTTTTACTTTCTTACTTACCCACTTTGGGGGCTCTCTTATACCGGGGGCCCCGTATAATTGATACGGCAGATACGTCGGTAGCTACGCTTCTGATACTTACCTATATGTAGATATTAGTATAATTATTAAGTTCTTGTTATTTAAAGAACAAAATGTTACTTTTTGTTATTGTCTTTTCTATGACTAAGCCCGTCATTCATCGACGTCGACGCATTCTCAATCCAATACTGTTTCTAGGACAGTATCAGAATCATAATGATTCTTGTCCTGATTTTGTTCCTAGGACAATATAGGTACTATGCGGGATGGAGTAAATTATTAATTAAATAGGTAATAGTTACTTAAGTACTTATCATTCCATATCTTAGGTACAGAGGGCCAAGCCCATACACATACATTTTACATCATAGTAAGGACTGACTATACCCAGTTACGGATATGTGAGTTTCATACCTATGTGGGTATATTACACTTCATAAATATGTTACTCACATGTATAACTACTGTAGTCAGTCATTACTATGACGTAGAAGGTTTTTCCCCGCATACCTTTTTTGCCCTATGTACTTCTTAGAGTTTCAATATTTGTTTAACACATTCCGGGGACGAATTGTCTCAGTCAGATGCTGATAGCTCTTCACACATTAAATATCGATTTCACGGACGTTTTAAGCTCAAGTTAAACAAACCGTAGTTGTAGTTTAGCGAAAGCTAAGTAATAGGTATCTAACTTATTGCTAACATTATTATTTTTTTTATTTATTTAAAAACTTCTATCACAAAATTTGTGTCAACTTTTTTGGGACAAATTCTTGGCACTTAATGCCAAAGGCATTTTCTACCAGTTGCTTAGAGTGGTGCATAATATAAAAGTTATAGTAATTACTTCATTGTATAATGAATCATAATAAATAATACTAGACTAATATTTAAATACTAACATAAATACAATAACATACATTACATAAAATAACATACATCCATAATAACTTACAAACAGGAGTCTGTTGAAAAGATTCCGCCAAATAACTCAAGTTCGTTATCTAATCTAACTCTCTCAAGAAAAGTGAAGTAAGCTTACAATTTTGGATATAGAAACATTTTTCATTCTTATCATAACAGCGGCGAGATAATCATAACATGATATCATAAGTAATCATAACAGATACAATGTAATGTGCTGTCATTGAAATCCAAGAGTTTGTGAGCTGGTTTGATAGGGTTGTTCGGGACAAAATTGGTCTGGGTGTTTCTATCTATAATAAGTAAGTATTTATTTCCAAAAGAAAAGTATATAATAATATGTATTAGTATTAATTATTCTAGTACCCATAGTACAAGCTCTGCTTAGTTTGGGACTAGATGGCGTTGTATGTATGTAGTGTGATATTTATTTATTTAATTCTCACTATAGTGCCGCCAACATTCATTTCCGGACAGCGCCGAGCTTTAGTTCGACAGCTGACCAATAAAATGAGAAATATTTTTTTCTATTCCGCCTCCTATTGGTCATATACATTTAGTTTCGGCTATTGCTGTCGGGGATACGTGCTGGCGCGGCGTGTATGCGCCAATGCGTTTAGATAGTTGAAAGAAATGCAGAATTAAAATAAATAAACTAAGAATACATTTAATATTGTTAATTTGTGACAACCCTTACCTCCGTACAATTGTCTAACGTTGTCGGCTCCTTCTGCTAGATCAAAGGTGATGACCAACTGTAAGATTTAAGCTGTGGTATAACGTTCATGCGATTTTAACACCAGCAGCGCGCGCACCCAGTGCAAAATTGCAAATGTAGAAAATAAACAAGGTCGTACATACAATAAGGGCCAGTTTCCGACCCGTAAAATACAACCCGATCAAATTTAACAGTGACACAAGTTACACTTTAAAAAAGAACATAGCTGTCACTTTTAGTTTTGTGTGATATATGCTTAACCTACCAATAAGCTTTATTCAACACCTGTGTGATTGAGGCTAAATGTTTTAAACAATTTATCCTCTTTGTAATTTTACATCAGGGCAATGACACACATTATCCGTATCGCTTAAGGTAAATAAAAATATTGCGTATTTTAAAGTACACACTGCGAAACCACAATACGCCCTGCCACGTACATGAATGACTACTCGTACTTATTGTGAGTCATAACTTATTGTATTGTATGGCGGGCGACTCATTCATGCTCGCACAAAAACTTACAATTACTTAAACATAATAAAAAGGATCAAATAACATCAAATTATTATGTGTGTGGGAATTAGACAGAGGTGCTGCTCGCGTGCAATGGCGAAATTAACGAGTAGGCACATTAGTGGCATTAAGAGGTGTCGAACTTATACCTAGAAGTATTCACATGAGTCGCCCGTCGCGTGTTAAAAATAATTTGGGTAATTTTGACAAATAATGCAAATAATACCTACCGTTAACACTGCATTAAATATGGTTTAATAGTTTATCATTTACGAGGCAATTATATTTTATTGTTACTCTTTTTACTGTGTCCGACTGTGTAGTGTTGTTCATGGAATCAAAGAGGGAACAACGTTGAAGCGATTTTAAAAACTATACTCTAGGAACGCACAAAGACTTTTACTTTTAGGTTAAGGTCTTTATTTATGGACCAATGCAGACTGAAATAAATGATTTATTTATTTATTATTAAAAGGCTGAAGACTAAAGACCTCCACGGACCTTCCCCAAAAACTTTATTTTAGTTTCAACAGACCTGACAAAATATTCTGTCACAAACATTAAAAAGTATATGCAACAGTTTTTAGCATCGATGCACCGAATAGTCACTCACAATTTCAAGGAGCACCGCTTGAGCCACAATCTCTGACACAGATAGCGGCTCATCCACGCAGCTCGTGAGGTGCCACGACAGCAGCCCATTTACAAGGCAAATACGGTCACGACGCGCACACGCGGATGTGTCGATATCGACGATGCGCCTTGTGCAACGCCACCACTAATGCATCCACTACAAAATCAGCCGCAGAAATATGACGCAATTTGAACGTTATCTCCTCACTCGATCCTGGATGGCAATAAATACCTCTTGGTTTAGCGTTTGTTTCAAAAGGTCTGCGAGATTTGTTTTGTATTGTTATTTGCCTCAAGTAAGACAAAAAGAGTCTTGACGGTTTGAACATAGTTTTGAAGTTAGGTGCAGACGGGCTGCTTGACCAATCGGTGAGAACCGTGCTCGTCAATACTGACTCGTTCCATTTAATTTGCGGCTATCATCATAACTGTCAAGATTCCTAATTATACCTATACTAATTGTTTTTAGTTTGAGTCATCAGTCAGCAACATCATTTCATATTTTAGGTTTCTGGCATAGACAACTAGTAGGTGATCACACCAACCAAGAAACAATCTGCAAACTGCAAACCTTCGTGCAGAGTACAGTGTTAACATTTTGAACACGTGTAGGGTAACTAAGATTGCATAATATGTGATGCCGACCCACACACAAATGGGGGAGCGGTGTTTCTATTTATCCACAAATAAATAGCAACTCCGCTACACGCTGCTAGTCAATAGTTGTTTTATTCAGAAAATTTCGGCGATATGTTGTAGCCCCTTTTATTTTATTAATCCATCAGCTGGGTTTAAAGAAATAATTCTTATTGTACCTAGTCTACTAACAAATAATTTCCCATTACTATCAGTGGTACAGTTACTGTTCTACTTCCCCATTGGTCTACAACTAGCAGTCATTGTACTGCAGATTAATTAAAATATCGTAAAGATAATGATGGATGAATGAAATGGTTATAAACGGTATAATTATTTTACTATTAACATATAAACGACAGTCATTGGCACGCTATAAAATTTAATTATAGTGTTGTAAATGCAGATAAGGCAGAAGAAAACCTATGTGTCTACTGTTGCTATCCTCCCTCCAGGTGTGGATTTAGGAGGGAGGTTGTGGGGTCATGACCTCCTCCTCTGGGCCTAGGAAAACAGTAGATTTTTTAATTATTTGCGAAAAAGTAACTGGAATTTGTTCATGTAGAGAAGAAGGTCGGTTCCAGCTTTGAATCAGACGGGGGATGTCTGATGCAAAAGCTGGAACCGACCTTCTCCTCCTCCTTATAAAGTTGAAACTAGATGATCTACACGTTTTATTTTACGAACAGATATTTTTTGGTTTAAAAAAGTATTTAGCGTTCAGAAAAACAGTGCTAGGCCATGGGATCTGACCGTTGCAAGTCGTTTCATAGATGCAGGATGAAATTTCCATCCTCTACAAAAAAACTAAGGAGCTTTGTAGAAAAAAAGACTCCGCAAAGCGCGTTAGGCTGGTAACTTGTAATACCATCCTGGGATTCCTCCCACCATGCCCATTGCTTATCTCAGGGACAAACACTTGACCTAGTGTCCTTCTGATAGCTGCATAATTTTATGTCTTGTGCGATACATCAATACTTGACCCGATTCACTTTTAGCTGTAAACACAACAGGTACAGGTGTCTTACTCCAGTCCCGTTCAATGTTGAAAGCGTGTCGCCAAGACACTGGGTTGACGCGTCAGACAAATCGCAAGGCGTCCTTGCCGACTCAGCCAGCACAAATTTTAACAATTTGATTTCCCTTGTTTCAGACTGACGTGAGTGTCGCGGCTGCGTGTACGTGATTGCTGTGCATGCGGCGCGAGCCTCGTGCCATGTTGTGTTAGAGTCCGCCATGGTGGGCGTGGGGGTCGCGGAGGGCGGAGGGGGCAGCTCGGGCCCCGGCGACGGCTACTACGGAGAGTACTATCCGCCCGAGCCGTTCTACGTACCGCAGGAGATGTGCCCGCACCCGGCGCAGCATCCACAGCACACACATATGTGCACCGTGCTCCCTGAATATGGTAAGTCCACACTTGAAGTCTACAAACTAGTTCCGACCAGATTTTAAATGCTGGCTTGACTAACTCTTGCAGTTATGAACGTACAAAGGCAGGATATTATAGTCTTTTAGTCTAGTGAATCTGCACTAGACTATATTTTAGATGCCTTACTAGCCCAGATACCTTCAGCTGCCGCGCTACACTACTCCGAAGCTGCTCCGAAAACGTTTTGTCTGATGTTTGGGTCACAGGCAGGCATCAGGCTCACAGGTGTCTCCTGTTAGTCACAAGAGACAAAGCTTAGCATGCCAGAAATACAATGTAATTTATATTATCTAAAACTTACCTAACATTTTATGGCTTAGGTAAATGTTTCGCTCGCTGAAGTCGAACGGTATTTAGCAGGATATAAGATAAAGACTAGTTAAATAACATTGTATGAAAGTTTTTTTATTTTTTACTTTTTTTGTAATGGAACTAGCGGTATCTAAATTGTATTTTCAAATTCCATTTTAAAAGCTGATAATGTCGCTGGATACCTATAAGAGTTTACTTACCTACAATCGCAGATTACAGAATTAATTCAAATTCAAATTCTTTATTGTACACACAGAATTTATAAAAACATAATATAACAAAACAGTTAAAATATTAGGTCCAAAGGCGAACTTAATTCAATAACTAATAATTAACAATTTAGTTACTTCAAATCTGGATTATCATCCTTGTATTCCCCCTCAAAATTGCAATTATAGCAGTGATGATGGCAACTAAATCTACTAGCAATTGTAATTCACAAGCTATTTATATAGATCATTATGGAATTTGAGTACTACAATATTAGTCTAAATCAGTGAGTTATTAAGGTTGGCCTAAAATAGCAGCTCTGCAAACCACATTGAATTAGTGGTTGTGTCAGAAAGTGAAGTAACCGTAGCGAATTAAAACTTGGAAAAACCCTTTTACTGAGTCGAAACAAAGAGCTTGAAGGCTCTCGTGGGATTCCTAGTGCACGGAATTGCTCAAGACTGCGGTCGAGTTGCATCGCTGCGAACGAAGCGAGCCAAGCTTAACTCTCAACTATGCGGCACGTTTCCGCCGCGAGCGGTATGCACAAAAGCGGCTGAAGCGGATAAACTGACAAAGAACGGCTTCTACGAACACCCGAAAAACGTTCATTCATAACCGCAAAATTACGGAGCGGAACGGACGCGGCGTTATGTCAAAATAATGCGAAATTAACTCACCCATGACGTGCCACGCCGCGCTCTGGCTGCGCGTTCGCCGAATGGCCAGCACGCGACCTGCCTTAAAAATCTCGAACAATATCAGCTGTGTTTACATTATAATAAATAGCTAAACAATTATCTCGTCCCCGTCAACTTTTTCAACACAATTTATCTTATCGAAAATAAAATGTAAACATCATACAACATTACGTGGATACTAACAATTCGCTAAAAATCTTAATCAATTTAGTGGCTAATTGGATCATGACTTTATCTTGTTTTTTTATGTTTGATATAATATTTTAGTACATCATAATATTATATTGACAGGTTCACTGATTTTTATTAAGGTAAATGCACCCAATTCCGCGGTATTTTCACCAAAACTAGAAAGAACATAAAAAAATAAGTATTTATTATAATTGGAGTGGGCAATTTTTATCAGAAGCGTTAATCTTATTTTTGAAATCAACGCATACATTTACCTACACTCCTGACTGCATCATCACACCATTCCTGTCATGTTATTGCATTGTCACCGGAATAACACAAGTATGCCAATCTTCAGCTTGATCGGGCAACTAAAAGTGGTCGAAAAATGCTTGACAAGATTTCTTACCCACATACCCACATTGCAAGCTAAATAAATGCTTTGGAAAAATAACATAGGGTACCTATTTAATATCTCAGGCAGGAAGCCATTGTCTAGCAGAAATGTACTTTTTAATACTTAATATTAATAATAAAAGTTAATGTATTTAAGAAAGTATTGTACCATTTCAGGTGGCATGCCAGTAGTGACGTCAGGCACGATGATGCCCACCATGATGCCGCAGGTCATGGACGAGAACATGCGGCACTACCTGCTTCACGCTCCGCCGCACCCGCACCACGGGCCGCACCACCAGCCGCCACATCACCCGCCGCACCACCAACCTTCCCCGCACCATCAACCGCCACACCATTATGTGAGTACTACTGTAAGGCGTTGTCCTACGTCAGCGACGTAACGCGACAAGTGCGAAACACCAAATTAACGCTGTCTAAATGAAGCGTCTATCAACTGTTTTGTAGGAAAACGGGTAGTCCACCCAAATAAATGACGAAAATCAGGTTAGAGGGTGTACGCTCCGAAGTAATTTCTCAAAGAGTATACTAATATATTGAGGAATAGAGCGCCCGCATCCGTATAATGTTGACACCCAAAATTGAATGATGGCGCCATCTGATAACAAATCCGCAGAACTAAGAGTTTCTGAAGAAACTAGCTGTCAAATGTTGTCAAAGTTTAACTGTCATAAGATTATCCCTAGGGTCCGAAACGCTATTATTTATCAGATTTTAGGGTCAAAACATTAAGGTTGTCCCCATCTAGCGCTGTAGTCGCTCTGTGGTTTTATTTACGAATATCAACTTACAATGTTGTGAGACAGAAATATTGTTTCCTCGAAAATTACGCGTAAATATCTAAATAATTTTGAATCTTTGTTTGTAAAGACCACTTTAAGATGAACAGTCTTACTACAAAAGATTTAAACATCTGTTTAACAATTGTTTAGAAAAAACGTAACTACAAAACAATGCCTAAAGCTTGTTTTGGGGATAGAACATGTTTAAGCATTGTTTAACTTTAAACACGTGAATTGCCTGGTTTAAGAAGTGTTTCCATGTCGAATGACATTTAGTGCGCTAGCATCGATTTTGTTAGCGATTCGGACCTTAGCACGTATTGACGTTTCTCGTTGCTCGGTAACTGTCAACAGTGTCAACTCAACCATTACTCAACTGCAACTGTCAAGCTAATGAAGCTAATTGTATGTACCTATCAAATTTAACGCACAAGACGCTTGTTTGTTTACAATTAAAAATAAGATAAACATAAATTCAGAATTTGATTAAACTTATCATCACAAAATCACGAGTTTACACCATGCGTAGTTTGTGTAGTTCTTATTGAACGAATTTACGTGAAATATGCCGCGGACTATATCGGCAACGCTCATTCGCTTATTTTAACAATATTTTGCGTCTTTGCACTCGAATATCGAGTTCGGATTACACAACCATTTTATATGTGTATGTGAATCAATAAACTTGTGCTGTGTTCAATGTTAATCTAATCGTGGCGGCATTAAACCGGTCGCATACGTCTGTTATCACGAAAAACAGTTGGCGCTCAGTAGTACGTGGCAGTGACGTTTACTGTATCGCGCGGAATCAACATCAAATTCTTTGCTAAAATGAGTGACTTAGACCAAACCAAATCTAAAACGCCCCATCAAGGACTTTCTCAGGTAGATTTTTAAATAATGTAATTAACAGGTTTTTATCAGATAGGATATTGTCTCAATTATTTTCAAAGAAACATATTATTGTGAATATTTTTAAATATTTCTGTTGATGCTAATAATATTACTTACAATTTTTTTTATTTTTCTACACTTACATAACAATACCTATGGAAGATTTGATACTTTTGTTATTAATTGAAACCTAACTATCAGGCAATTTGCATCAGGTGTCATGGAAAACTTTTTTCCAGATAATCATTACCTAGAATTCTTCTGGAATATCAAATCATTAACCAAATCTCAATATTTCAAAATGGTAAACTGGTAGGAAAATGATTGTATTAAATAAACCCTTTCTCCTCATTCAACAGGAAAAAAAAACTATTCTTTCCAATTTGTGATAACAATGCCTATAATAATAATAATAATAATAAATCTTTTATTTCAGGTAAATAACCCATATAAAATACATTTACATTAGTTGGCATACACAATCAATAAAATAAATTAAAATAGATATATGCCTAATAGCCTATGAACATCATAATTTAAAATACCTGTTTGCTTCAAGTTTGGCAAACCTTCAGGTCCTGCCCACCGCACAGTTGTCAGTAACTGAGTGTTATGAGATTCATTTTAATATTGTGCTTTTCTGTATAACTCTTATTAATAGAATAAATTAAGTTTTAAAAGAATTTTCCAATGAATGTCTATTAATAGATGTTAGCTGTCAGGGCCGTCTTTACCAGGGGGTGCAAGGTGTGCGGTGCACCCGGGCGACGAGCGCTGAATTTTTGGATATTTAATTGAATTTATTTTATATACAAGTTAATTACGACAAATATGTATGCGCAAGCAAAAAAAAAACAGTCATCAACAATAATTTTTTTTTTATCTTTCAGCGCTTGTCATACATACTGCCGCATTACTACACTAAAAGTAAAAAAAACGAGGGCACAGGCTGAGTCCCGCACCCCGGCGCAGAATAGACTTAAGACAGCCCTGTTAGCTGTCTAGAGCCTTTTGACATATCCTCCAACATAATAATAATATTGTATCAGAGAATATGTCAAAAGGAGTTGACAAAATAATATGATTTTGAGGTGTGTTCTATGTTCATAACTTAACATAACTTATTATTTTTCTTTTTCAGGGCCCAACTAATGGTACGGGGGGTCCACAACATTTCTATGGTCCTGGGTACTATCAATTACCCCCACATCACATGCAGCCTTCCCCACCACCTCCGGTGTACCAAAAAGATGAGAGGACTCAGAGACAATACACCAAGATGAAGAGGAAATTAGCCATCAGAAATGACAACAATAGAAATAATGGCATAGGTAAGTTCTTTCTAAAAAACAAAATATTTATATAACAAATCAGTGTCCTAAAAACTGGTTTACATGTTGATTAAGGTGGCTAAAACAACACTCATTACTTAGTGTAGTCCATGGACAATTTTAATAAGACCTTTTTTTGTATTCCAATATCATTTAAGCCAAAATAAACTTTTAAAACTTACTAAACTATACCAAATCAGTGAATTTCCTGAGTAAGTTCAGTCTTTATCTCATTTATCTGTTGTAATCTGGAATTATATTATTTTCATTAAAGCATGACATTATCATAGCTTTGTGGTATTATAGCATTTATTTACAAAAATCACACACATACTATGCAAATCAAATGAGATCAGATTTTTTAGCCATGATGTGACGTCAGAACAAAGTCGTCATACTGACCAGGTACAGTCGACTAAATAAATAATTTTCAAGAAAGAAAAGTGTTTGTTTTAATGAACACAATTAAAAAAAAACAAGAATAATATTTTTTATTTTGGTAGTAAAGTAATTATGTGGCAAGATTTTCTTCGTTAGGCTATAATATTGATATAGTGTAAATAAACTTAAATAAATAATAATAGCAGCTCTGTAACAAATAGATGGCCCACTGCTGGGCTTGAAGCCTTCTCATCATGAGAAGAGGCCCTCTTCTCATGATGAGAAGGCTTCAATCTTTGTCTACCATGATGGCCAACTGCAGATTGGTAGACTTCACACACCCTCAAGTACTTTAGGCAACCCAAAAATGCAGATTTCCTCACAATTTTTTCCTACAGTGATTGTTTTCATGATAAATTTACACATATCTTTGAAGATACAAATCTTGACAATTTATTGACATGGGTGTGTGCCTTGGGGACCCGAGTCATAGTAGTCCTACAGTCTCCCACTTGGCTATTGCTGCTAAATAAACAATAAACTATTCCTTGTGAAGTGTATAAATCAAAGTAAAAATGTATAAAGCAAGTTTATGTAATTATTTGAACTTAAATCAGAATAGATATTATTCAATGCTTGACAAAGACCATTGAATGCATCATTAAATTTTGTACCTACTTGTACAAATTGTTCTATTTGACAACAATCATGTTGGAACCGACGTCACAACATGGTGGAAAAATCTGTTCTCAGTTGATTCCCATAGTACCTATCTGTTTATAATACAAACAATGTAACAATAGTGTATCATTAAGTTTGGTTGTATGTTCAGCTGTAATTATGAGTATAGAAATGAAAACATTATAACCTTGAATCATGAAATATAAAATTGTCTCGAAAATGCTAGAAATTCGTTATAATTTTGTGACTATTTGTTACAGCTGAAGTCAACTCCGGCGCGAGTACACCATCCCTGTCGCCTCGCAAGGAGCTGAACGGTCGCGGCGGTGGCAGCGGCGGCGCGTCGTCCGGCGCCTGGTCCGAGGGCGAAGGCTCCTCTGCTGGAGCCTCCGTCACCGGCGACGATGACAATGATACACAGGCAGTGCTTGATCTACTATCGGCAACACGTACGCCGCAGGTACTACAAGTTACGCTATATGCACATAGTCTATAGTAAGGCCAACCAGACGAGATAAAAAATGTAAACAAATGTTCAGGGGTTCAAAACATTTTTATTTGAATAAATTATTATTGTTGTGGATTGGGTTGAGGTAAAGAAACCAGGCGAAAAGGAAATAAATTATATTAAGAAAATAGGAAATAAACTAAAGAAACACTAGATAACTAAAAGACTGACAAGGAACTTATATTGTCAAAAACATAAAAAATATAACATAAATATATTAAAACTAAGTAATAACAGCAAAAATAAAAAATAAAACTAACAGAAACGGAATAATAACAACAAAAAACCAAGCAAATACGGAGACGAAAAAAAATGTATCACTTCTAACGCAATCCAAACAGGAATGAACTTGATCACAAAATGGAGGACCAAATGTTGACAACTGCGGTACTGACTGCTTTCCTGTACCACGAAACACACAACGACAGCTGTTGTCGATCAATTGACGTCAACTGCGCGTACGAATGATAAGGACAGAGATAATAATCCCTCGCTATCGCAATGTAACTCAGTAACGGTCCGTTTGTTTAGGTACATTCTTTATCTCGTCTCGTTGGCAATACTATAGCCATAAACACTGTTATTTCTAAATTAAGATACTCGCCTGAAATGTCCTGGGGTTTTTGAAAAAAGAACATTTCGGAATAAAGATATATATCATGTTTATTAATTTACAACATTGGAGTGGACACTAAAAGAATGGTAAGTCGGTGTTCCCGCCGTTGTCATTGTCTTCATGGGGTATGAAGACTGGCCTTCTCCAAATCCAGATTCAAATCCATTAGACTACGAGTTGGCTCAAACAACTGTGCACTGTTCATTCTCAACTAGGTCCTGACGTCATCACTTCACGTCAGTGTAATGGCAGCGTCCGTCCCATGCACAGCTCTAAAGCGTTAAAATTTTACGGGATAGCCGAGCTTAATCTGCAAAAAGAAGTGTTGTGTTCTCTTCGTTAAAACTACTTGGATAGACGTACTGATGCTATGGATGGCAACACATTTCATTTATAAGTATTTTAATTTGTAATGTAACACCTAGTGACATCTAGCTTGCGATAGTCACGTCACTATTATTACAAATAAATAAAATTAAAGTATCTGTTTTTAATGACAAAATAACAATGATTTTTTAAGCTATTTAGTAGTATTGTTATTTGCACGATACCTATGGCTCAAATCCTTTTATATTTTTTTCGTCTATGTCTGTCTGTCTGTCTGTTAAACGGCTGAGCCGATTTAAATAAAATTCTAGAAGCCAGTAACTGACTTTCTTACGATGTTCCTAGCACGCAGACGAAACCGCGGGACAAAGTTAGTTGGTTTGTTTAATAGAACTAATCTCGGGAACCATTTTAGCAAGATTTTAATAATTGTTTTTGTTTTTGATAGTCTTATTATCTAAGAAGGTATATAGACATTTAACATTACGGTAAACTACACGGGAGTGGAGCATTAACGTCTAACGCACGTCAAAGTGGGTAGCAGTACTTACGTTAAGTTGTATTCACAACGAATTCAATGCGGACGAAATCGCACGACAAAAGCTAGTGTTACAAAATAAATAAATACATACTTATTTAGTGCTTGGTTTGGGTTTAATTAATAATCAGGTCTTATTTAATAATTTCTTATTTGATTTTTTTAATTGGTATTACGATTGATTCACTTCTTGCAGGTCAGTGAAATGACACCATGCAGTGCGCTAGTACAATGGAACTCGCCGATACCAGAGGGCGTAACAATG
Source organism: Hypena proboscidalis (assembly GCA_905147285.1). Taxonomy (NCBI): domain Eukaryota; kingdom Metazoa; phylum Arthropoda; class Insecta; order Lepidoptera; family Erebidae; genus Hypena; species Hypena proboscidalis. The sequence continues at coordinate 16,346,840 of LR990130.1, read as the reverse complement.
CCCAACGTTGACCTAACGTACGACCTCCTGCTGGGTGACTGCGGCCGGTACAAGGCCATCTACAGCGGACCCTCGCTGTCCTGCAGGTCAGTATCGTAGCGCTATGAAATGTCACAGATCCTACAGTAGATCTCGTAACTGAAGTAATACTGTGCTGGTGTTACAGGGTGCGGGACTTGCGGCCGGGCTGCGAGTACTCGGTGTGCCTGCAGATCCGCGCGGGGGCGCTGACGGGCGCGGCGTCGGAGGCGGCCACGTTCCGCGCGCCTGCAGCGCCCCCCGAGCGCATTGCGGCGCCGCGCGTCACGCAGCAGACGCGCACGTCGCTGCAGCTGCGCTGGCTGGCGGCGGAAGACAACGGCGCGCGCGTCACGCACTACCAGCTGGAGATGGACGCCGGCGACGGCTTCAAGGAGCTGGCTCGTCCGCGCTCGCGCCAGCACACCGCCAACAACCTGCGCCCGCAGACGTGCTACCGCTTCCGCATGGCCGCCGTCAACGAGTGCGGCCGCGCCGACTGGAGCGACGACGCCGTGGGCTGGACCTCCGGCTCCCCGCCGCCCGCCCCCGCGCCCCCCGCGCTGCACTCGGCCGCCGCCGACGCGCTCGTGCTCGGCTGGGAGCGCCGCGCCGACGAGGAGTTCACGCTGCAGATGGACGACCCTACGCGCGGCCACGGCTTCCTGCCCGTTTACTCGGGCCCCGACCGCTCCTACAGGTGCGCCGGCCTCCGTCGCGCCACCGACTATCGCTTCCGTCTCCGCTGCGAGACGATGTACGGCCAGGGCCCCTGGTCTACCGAGGTCACCTATCGAACGTTATCTGAGCGGCCCGGTCCGCCCGGACGTCCCACCACCCGCGGCCGTATTCATTCAAGAAACGTTCGTCTACGATGGGATCCACCCGTGGACGATGGCGGTGCCGCCGTCGAGTGCTACACTCTCGAGCTGGACGGCGGGGAGGGATATCAACCCGCGTACCGTGGCCCCGAACGGGAAGCTCACTGCGACCGCCTCCAACCCGGCACACCGTACAAGGCTCGGGTGCGCTGCGCCAACGAGACTGGGGAAGGAGAATGGTCGGCCACCGAGACCGTGACGACGGAGGCGGCGAGTCCCGGCGCCCCCGGCACCCCCGAGCCTGCCGCCGAGCCGCGCTCTACACTACTATCTCTCCGCTGGCGGCCCCCCGACTGCACGGGTGGTACACCCCTCACCGAGTACCGCGTGGAGGTCGCCGAGGATGGCGGCGCCGCGCGGCTCGCCTACCAGGGACTGGACAGCGAGTGCGTGATATGCGAGCTTACACCCGGCCGGCACTACCGCACGTGGGTCACGGCCGTCAACAGGGTGGGCACTAGCTCGAGCTCGCCCGTCCTCGCCTTCACCACCGCCGCGGCGCCCCCCGACGCCCCTGACGTGCCCGCGGCGACGTGCGAGGACAACCGCTCCGCCAGGGTCGAGTGGACCGCGCCCCCGGACAACGGCGCCCCCGTCCTCGACTACCGCCTAGAGATGAGTGCGACCAACGTCGACGACACCTTCGCAGAGGTGTACCGAGGCGGCGAGACGAGCTGCCTGGTCGGTCGCCTGACGCCATTCTCGCCTTACTTCTTTCGCGTGTGCGCCACCAACGCGGCGGGGCACGGCGCGTGGTCCGGCGTCCGCGACCTGCTGACGCCCCGCGCGCCGCCCGCCGCCCCCGCCGGCCTCCGCCACGACGCCACGCCGGACTCCCTGCGCCTGCACTGGCGCGTGCCCGCCGACCACGGCGCCGCGGTGCTCCGCTACCGCGTGCAGGTGGACGACGCGGCCTTCGACACGGACGGGCCCACTGCCGAGCGCCTCGTGGAGGGCCTGGCGCCGGACACCGTGTACCGCGTGCGCGTGGCCGCCTTCAACGAGCTGGGGCAGGGCGAGTGGTCGGAGGAGGCCCGCGCCTGCACGCGCCCCATGCCGCCCTCGCCGCCGACCTTGCGCTGCGTGCAGGCGCAGCACAACTACCTGCGGCTGGAGTGGGCGGCGGCGGGGGGCGAGGGCGCGCAGTACTGCGTGGAAATGCGCTCGGCGGAGACCCGGGACTTCCGGCCCGTGTACCGTGGTTCGGCGCGCTCCTGCAAGGTGAAGAAGCTCCGTGAGGCCACCACCTACGCCTTCCGGATACGAGCCAGCGACGAGCGGGGCGGGCGCGGCGCGTGGTCGGCGCCCCTGGACGCGGCCACGCTGGCGGCGCCGCCCCCGGCGCCCCGCGTCACCTCGCTCGCCGTGGTGGCGCCCCGCGCTGCACTCGTCGCGTGGGAAGCGCTGGACGACGCCGAGTACGTGCTACAGTGCGCTAAGGGAAAGGATGCTGTATATAAACAGGTGAGGATTGGTCTTCCATTTTCATTACTAGCATAGATTAACGTAAAATGATTAACATCCGACTCGTTTTCATGTTATACGAGTAACAATCAATTATTCTTACGCAATAGAACTGAGATAACATTTTTCGAGTCAATGTTTTGTTATCAGCATATAATCTAAAAATAGGTATTTTAAGAAATAGTTATTTATGGTACAAGTGAGAAAAAGTTTATATTTCTGTTGTGAGTGCCAATTTTAAATCTTGAGCTTGCAAAGTAGTCTTAAATTGAGTCACGAGCGTAGCGAGTGATTCTAATAAAGACTACTTCGCAAGTGAAAGATTTTAAGAGGTCACGAACTGGAAATTAAATTTTTCTTACGCGTTGCATACAAAACTTTTCACCTCTTCCAGTGAGAAAATATTAAGATTTAAATTAACTTGTACTCGATTTACGACAGTAATACTAATTCAGAATGCCTTTTAGGGCCTTTTCTAAGTCGGCCACTAATTAAATATGTCGTACGCTTTCAAAATCTACTCACGTGTACTTTTCACGTGATATTTCTGGTAAAAAAGCAAACTTCTGTGTTAGAAGCAAGTTGTCGCAACTCTTTTGGAGTTCCACAAAGTTCTTTATCACTGGATTCACTATTTTTTTTGTTAAAAAGTTCCAGTAAACAATCAAACATAAACTGAAAAGAATTTATAGTTGCCCGCGATGACTGACACAGACACAGACTTTTTTTTTTAAATCGTGCGTTCGGAAATTCGTTCCGTAACATTTATTTAGAGTCTAATATTAAGTACCTGATTTTAATTAATTTAATGGTCAATCACGAATATAAAACCATTAAAATACTAAATAAGCGCGTATTTATATAATTTAAAATAATTAAAACGTATCGTCTGTAATTATTTAATAAAATTGATGTCAATGTTTATTACTAACCTACATGGTGGCTGTTTGTTTTTTTTCCAGCGCCTATTCATTGGAAGGATTTTGTGTTTCGAAATTTGAATCACTTTGCCTCACTAGTGAGTAAAAACGGTTTTTACTCACTGAATTCTGGCAAGCAAACGATCTTTTTCGTGCTGGTGTGGTGAAAAAAAATGTTTTCACCACACCACCAGCACGAAAAAGATAGTTTTTCCAATTCTAATGAATATGCGCTGAAAAAAACCAAAGCAGCCACCATGTAGGTTAGTAATAAACATTGACATAAATTTTATTAAATAACTACAAACGATACGTTTTAATTATTTTAAAATAAATACACGCTATTTAGTATTTTCATGTTTTTATATTCGTGATTAACCATTAAATTAACTATAATTTTTAACAAAAAAAAAAACCGACTTCAAAAAGTAAGTAAACTAAAAAGCAAAAAATTAATTTACTTCGCACAAAATAATACGTTTTTTTATTTAGTTAAATAGAAATTATTAAATAATTATATTATAATTCTGAAGTCGGTGCAAAAGTTTTGAATGTAACGCGTGAGAAAAATTGAATTGCCGGTTGAAATCTTTCGCTTGCGAAGTAGTCTTTATTAGAATCACTCGCTACGCTCGTGATTAAATTCAAGACTACTTCGCAAGCTTAAGATTCAAAATTGTCACTCACAACAGAAATATAAACTTTTTCTCACTTGTACCATAAATAACTATTTTTGCTGTCTACAAAAATTACTGAGATTTTAAATATTTAAGAATATAGAAAGTTAGTTGAACAATAAAGTAAGCGCACCACTGCAACTGCAAGGTTTGGGATGGAAGGGCCCTCAATTTGACGTATATTGTAATATGTAGTCGATACTGAAGGTCGTTCACGCAAGCACAGTGCGTTGTGTCAAGCGTTTGGCGTACATTGATAAATATAACAAACATCTTTGCAATAATCAGAAGTGGTTAAACTTTCGATGAAAAATTACTATTATTATTTTCACGGGTGCGTGCATTAAATGCGGTATTTTTCATAGATATTTGATTCCTTGGTTGGTGTGACTCTAGAGCTCTCTCGAGTTTGATCGATTTCGACTGCGACTATCTGGGACCCAAACATTGCGTGATTATAATGAAATAATGTTTCGGCGCAGGTATACGCAGGGCACGAGACGCAGTTCCAGCTGGAGGAGCTGGAGGCCGGCGCCGAGTACTCGCTGCGCGTGTGCGCCGTGCGCGGCGGGCTGGCGGGCGCGTGGGCTTTGGCGCGGCTGGCGGTGCCGGCGCCGGCCGCCGCCCCGCGCGCCCGCCGGCCCCGCGCGCGCGCGCTGTCGGCCCGGCACGTGGCGCTGGGCATGGCGGCGCTGTTCCTGCTGCTGGCCGTGGGCGTGGCCGTGCTGCTGCAGCGGCTGGTGGAGGCGCGGCCGTGACGCGCGCTGGCGGCGGCCCGGCCGCGCGCGCTCGCTCGCCTGTGACGGCGGGCGGCGGCGGTGTTAGCGTAGGCGCCTCCGAGAATACTACTGGTTTTGCATTTTTGCACCATCGAGGTTGCCGGTCTGAGAGTGTATATTTTTGCAGTCGAGCGAGTGAGTCTCGCGGTCTATCGTGTCTCCTGTGTTGTATCTTAACTTTCACAAATTTCCATATTCTAGTCTACGCTTGTAACTTATTACTTTATGTACCGTGTCGGCGGAGCGCCGACGCGCTCGTTTCTATGTATCGAATTGTATATTTGTTTCGACGGTGATACGACACTTACTTCTAATAATATAATATTGTATTTTAACTTACTCTCTCCATACATTTGATATTTTTATAAAATACATATTCGAGGATCTGTTGCATGACTTTATCAGATTTAATTATAGGAGGTTAGCGATCGAGGTGCTCTATTATTATTATGATTAATGTTTCGTTAGAGGGACGTGGCCCCTCGCTCTGCAACGAGTTTCCAGTGTGTGTGCTGTGATCACTTCCTTATGCGAATGAGACTGATTTTACAAGTAAATGCTTTGTTTATAGAAAAGAATCAAATGCCTAACTTTTGATGACGTATGTGTGTGCCGTTGACGTACCGAGCGGCGGCAGTGACGGGGCCGCCCTCGCTGTGTGAACGGCGGAGCGCAGTGTGGGACACAGAAAACAATCCGATTTTATATACTCCCAATGCTTATTTGAAATATCGATGTACCTAATTATATTGTATTGTCGATAACTTCATATTATTGTTGTTTTTATTCACAAAACATGACCTTTTATTGATGACATTTTATAATATAGATTAATTTGTTTTAAATTAGAGATTAGATACGAATTATTGAGATTGTTACCACCCGGTATAAAAGTAAGGATTGGAATTATCAATTATAGGAAATTATGTTCCAAATATGATATTTAAAAGTGTAATTTCTATACTGGTGTCTGTTACTTTAATAACATTATTAGGAAAATTGTTAACTGATGTTCATATATAAATATAATTTTAATAAACGAATTTCTTGTAGATAAGCAAAAGATGAATTTAAATATCATTTATATTCAGACTTAGAATAAATAAAGCATTGTACGGGGTTTGAAGTTGATGTTTCTTAGTATCATTATTCAGATGAATGTTGTTTCGTGGAGGTAATGTGGTACATAATAATGCATGAATATTATCATTGTTACGTAGCTTGGTATTGTATCCACTGCAGACGGCATCGGCTGTCGAAGCTGTATCTATTTATTGTTTATCGTTTGTGGTCGATGCGCGACGCCATGGCGCCATGACGCCGCGACACACCAATAGCCATTAAATGTATCGTAAATATATAATATTTACTTCTACTGTGATTAGCTTATTCTTCTTTCTATAGTATCTTATAATTATGTCCGAAACATTCCTAGGGTACGTGTTACTTTTGGATTTCAAGGAACTTTTGAATTTGTTAATAATATAATAAATCTGTAGTAGAAAAGAAATTCACTTTGTGCCTATTTCCGTACGGCATAATTGAAATAGTAAGCGCAGCTTACACTGTTATAAATTAATTAATTTTCGAAACTTTTATAATAATGAGGATGTGCAATTAACAACTATTTATTCTTTTATCGCTTAATATAATATTTATTTTTTAGAAATTATATCGAAATAGTATCGTTAATGAATTGAAGGAATCGATGTTCCTAAGTGAGTTTTATACTGTTGTACAATACACCGATTGCAAGCTAAATTGTGTACTACGGTCAAGCATTCCAACTATATTCCACTTGTAAATAGGCCTAATGAATTCTACGACTTTTATAAATGTACATGCTTTATATGAAATGTAAATAAATCTGATGTTCATGAGCTTCGTGTACGGGGCATGTTTAGATGCTGAACATGTATGCCAATTGAAATTTCTGCATTGTGTTGAGACTAAACGTTTTAAATAAATGAGATATATGTTTAACGGGGATAACATCTCATATTGTATTAATTGTGTTTTACTATATAACGTTTAACGAAAATGTATATGTTTTAATATAATATTTGATGATGTTATGTATACAATTTATTAAACATGAATATATCAATAAAACTATATTTTGTGTACATTGAAAGTTTAATTTTCTTTCTACATACCTTACAAAACATACCACAACACCTGATTTAGATATTAAATTTATACTACATACATATTTAAATAACTAAAGAAATTAATAACATTTATCTAAACAGTCAAATTTCAAGAGTAAAATTGAATAGAGCACACACAATATTATTTGAGCACGAGACTGACAGCAAAAGTGACCTTTTTTGAATTTTGAGGCTGCGTTTTTTTTTTAAACCAATTGAATGGCTTGGATTCGAGTTGTGTGCGCTATTATATAAACATAATATTATAAAGCTTTTTTTTTAGTTTTAACAAACACGCATCTGGTAAATCAAACCTTTTGTTTGAACTGTAGCAATGTCCATAGTAGCTGTTAAAATGGTTTCCGCTGCGCTCCGCTCAATGTGCACCGGCCCTTAACCGACTTTCTATACAGCAAGTTACGTATATACACTGTCAAAACTTAATCCAAGTTCTCTAATACGATAGAAATTGGTCACTTTTGCTATGTCTGTCTTAATCAGAGTTCCATATATACTTCATATCTCACACAAAATGGTGCTTATTAAAAACAATTGAATGCATGTTACATTGTTTGTGCCCTGATAGTCATCATAACTTGACTAAGTTGTTTTTTTTATCGATTAATAAAACAATTTCAAAGAGATGAATCTATCTATGGGACCCAGGAATTTCCGCTCACTGCTATAATGTTGGTCCTTTAAAGAAGACTAGAGATTTTTGTACTATGAGTATTTTCACAGTTATCTATTTATACTATTACTATAGTAGTTACGTTGGGGGGAACAGTTGGCACGACTTAACGTTTTCGCTGTACACTTCCGTGTAGTTCGTTATGTAGGACTTTTCTTTAGAGGATATGTGGTCGATGCAACCTTTGAAGTTGTGGGGGAAGATCTTTTTGGCTATTGCGTTTTCTTGTTCGGTGATGCCTCCTGCGAATTAATATAAGGTGATTAACGATTATGAACTCGCACTTCTACTCTCTGTGGTTCTGTTCTTTGGTATGTCACTGCCCTGCAAAATTCAATGGTGAATGGCATGAAAATCTATGGTTTGTCAGAGTTTGGTGGATAGCAAAATATTCTCGCTGGTCCTCATGTTAACACTACGTAGTTATAATTTCCAGGTGGTCCTTAGTGAAAAGAATATGGTGGTGTTTGCTTGTTATGGCTCATGACGAAAGTCTATGTTAGTAGTTTTTTTTGGCTGCTTCAGCAGTCAACACCCAAACTGAAAATCAAGTGTTTGTCTACTTTAGTTGGTAGTTGGGTGCATGAAAGGAGCCTCCCCGAGTGACGTACACAACAATTCCCTACGTCCGGCGCACCCTGGACAATTCGCGAGTTCTTAAAAGCGAATTGGCTAATCCTTTCACCACGATGGCAAGTCAAAACCTTGACCACCTTACTGACTGTTCATAATGGCCTACCACCTGCACAAGAGAGGCGCTCATGAACGCCGACGAGAGCGCCATAACAGTGGCCACTTATTGGACCAATTAAATTTGACTCAGCCATCGACACGACGAAGAAGAAGAAGAAGTTGGTAGTCTTCAATTAAAAGTATTGACTTACCAATATACACATCCACATCTTCATAATCAGTTTTATTCTTCAACCCTGGTTCAGCAGTATGTGCTAGCACCTTATCAACTATCAAGGTTACATTGGACGCGTCCATTTTTATCACTACCGTGTGCCATTCAGCATCAGCCAGGTACCCAGCGTACGGTAGCAATCTCGAGAACGTTCTGGAAAGTTCTCCAAGATTATCGAATTTTGAGTCGCGCTGTTTGATTGAGGAGTTGTGGCGCTGGAATAGCCAGACTATTCGAAGGTAGCCGTTTTCTAGGCCCAAGCCGATGTGATCCAGGTCCTGGAACAGTGAGTGGTTAGTAGATGATATTCGTTACATGGTTGAGGTTTTCAGAAAATAAACGTATATTAACGGGCACTAGCCATCGAAACAGAGGAGGACCTAATACATTTCCCTGGGGTCAGAAAGAAAGAAAGAAAGAAATATATTTATTCTGACAAACACAAAAACACAAATAAAAAATAAAACAGTAATCATGAATCTTGCCAGAAAAGGACACCATCTCAGCCATATGCTGCAGAGCTACAAAGCCCTGCAGCGCTACGCAAATCATATTAATTATTTTACTATCCCCTTAAAATGGTAGTTGTATAGTGACTGTTGATTGCGACAAGATTCCATCGCGCAGCTTCATGGTCTCTTATAAACGATAAGAGTTATATATGGTTTAAATACATTTTGTATATTTTATACTTACCATGACGATCCATAACAGCAAGCCGTTAGGTTCAGCAGTGGTAAAGTTCAGTGCAATATGACTGGGTCTGACGTTCGGTGGGGCCAATTTTTGTTGGTTGGTGTGACTTGCCGCTGTGCGCGTCAAGGAGACCAGAGAAGAGCCGTCGAATTGAGGGATAGTTATGTTAATTTCTGAATATAAGAAAAATGATTCATTAACAACATAAAAAAATAATATACTGGATGTTTGACCGTGTTTGCCGAACCGACAATTAAATATTTTGGATATTCTAGGGGTATATTAAGCACGGCTACTTGACGGCAGATTAAAGGTGAGATCACCGTCGTGTTGTCGCCCTCGAGCTCGTTCATAAGAGCTCTACCATTATCGTTGGTGGACATATCTGCACCAAACATGTCTTATTGTATTCTCCAAAGTATGTTTATCAAAATTAGGTAGGTATATAATTATGATACATAACATACTTAAGCATTCCATTTCTCTCTTCCGTCTGTGGGCCGCTATCAATCCCCTATCTCCCTCCGACATTTTTAAATTATTTTCTTAGCAATAAATCGTGTATTGCTTTGTTGAATTTATTGTGACATTAATTGATTAGTGAAAAAAAACTACAAAGAATTATATAAGTAATTTTATTTATTTAATTAGATTTTTCTAGACTAATATTATTTATAAAATATGCACAGAGTAATAAAAAAACAGTATACATAGTCAAGTAAGTACATAAATTAAAATCTAAAACTCATATTGCAAATCAAAATCGATAACTGATTTAATAATAATTTTAGGTATAAACGTAATTTTCGTCATGTTCTCTTTTTTACTTCATTGTTTCATATAAGTCCTTTAAATAACAGATTTCTGTGTCAACTCCGTGATCCTGCAGGTAATGGAGCCACTGCAGCTGCCTGATGGATAATGTGTCTTTCTCTGCTTTTACCTCCACGAACTTTATCTGCCTGGTATCTCTGTTCCACAGGGTGAGGTCGGGAAAGCCCCAGTACGTATAACCGTAGTTCTGTGCAAATCTTCTGAAAATAACAGCCAGTAACGGCCCGCCCAAACAATACGCAACGTCTTCTAAATCCTGCCATTCAATTTTTGTCTTTTGTCCATATTCTTCCAATTTCACCCACTTGTCTTGAATCAGTTTAACTGTGTCTTCTATTTGGTTATTCGTAATTTTTCCAAGTTTATCTTCAATTAACGCCTGCCTATTTATATAAAAGCCCTCTGAATACATATCGAGAGGCTGCTGGTACTGATTAAAGAAAATACCAACGACATATTTCGGCTTTGCATATATGATGTCCCAAAACAACAGGTCAAACATCGTGGTCATGATTCTACCCTCGACTTTCCTACCGTGCGAGAACTTCGGGACGGGCAGGGTTTTACAATATTTATCGATGCAAAATTGCTCCGACGATAATCCTGAGGTCAGTTTTAATAGCTTACCGCATTGTGCAGCTTCTTTTAATTTCATTAATATCTCTTTTTTATCACTCACTTCTGCACTTGGAATTTTAATAATAATTTGTTTTATATTCTCATATGCTATTAAATTAGCATCTTTAAAAGTCATTGGTTTGGTAATTCCAATCACCGCTGCCTTAACTTCTTCAATATTGAAATCATCTTTATATTTTCTTTCACACGATAATATTATTGTTTGCACGTGTTCTTCTAGTTCATATCCCTGCATTGCATACCACTCATTTTTAACTTTATGGCCGTATAAAGTGTTAGAGGGCAGGTCACATGCCAATAATAATAGCTGAGAATGTTTTCTCAGTTTCCTCTCCATCTCGTGTGATAAGTCGTTTATATTATTCAAAATTTGACTGCCACGGTCTCGTAGATAGTGCTTCGCATCGTCTGAGAAACCTTCTTTTAGTGCTGTTAATAATACAGTACCAGCCTTTTCGTATTGTTTTAAATAATTCTGTAAAATGAACGCTTTTTCTGTGAACCATAAAGCTCTCAAGTGTTGTCTGAATATAGTTTGAGAGATCAGTGTTTCGAGAAAGTTTAATGCACACTTGTATTCCTTTTCTTTCTTTGCTATTTTAATAGCATCTTCCAATATTACCACGGAAATATATGCGGGTGTGAATCTACGTAGCCAAGGAGGTAATGTCATATAGTGTAGTAATAAACCATCCTCGTTCAGAGTGATCAAAAATTGCCGTATTTTGTCAATATTAATAAGTTTTACTTTATTATTCATGGTTTTGTAAGTTTTGTATAATAAACAACCTTTCAAATAGTTATAAAATTCTTTTCGGTTGCGGAAAACCATGCTTGCGTTAGCCATAATCACTCCATTCAGATTCTTCAGATATGATTTCATATTGACTTCGGGTTTTAACCTGAATTTGGGATTAGATCCCTTGTTCTTTTGAGGGTTTTCTGGATTTTGTAAACCCAAATCACCCAAGTGCATTAAAAAAAGTATTTCATAAAATGTATTCCGTGCAAGAAAACTCAAGATCAAAGCCTTTTTTGGCCAATCGTCATGGCCCATCACACCTATCTCCAGATTTTTTTTTAAAAACATAAATATCCATGAAGTTGAAGTTCTATTATTAGGTTCTGCGTCTTGTATAAAATTATTTTTTTTCAAACATTGGATATTTTCAGCTTCAAGCTGTTTTCTGTCTTGTTTGGTAGCTAAGTATTGTGTGCACGGCTCCGACCAAAACACGCGGCTTACGATTTTTTTGCGTTCGTCATCTAAATTTTGCCAATCGCTTAATAATTGCCATGTATTTTTATCGTCACGTATAAGTTGTTTCATCGCCTTAGACGTTTTTGATGTCTCTAAATATAGATCAATCGTTGATATAAAGAAGTCGTTTAATTTTTCATCTTTGTTTTCTCCCGGTGTGCCAGGGCTTGACTCACATCCACTTGAAGGGGTTATAGATAGTTCACTGTCACTCAAAGCACTTGATGTCGAAGGACTTTGTATGGATTGATCCATTTTTATTATTCACGGTGTCAAATACTAGAATAAGAATATTTATATAACAATAGATACTGCCAATGTTGCAGGACGATAATGTTCTACGGAAAAAGATAATATTTATTGCTGGTTATAAATACGCCTCAAGTGACTGTGACTCACAGGACAGCCTCAAGGTCTCAGTGTTAGTGTTGCAAATATCCCTTTTAACTGTGAGTCCACTGAATATAACGGCAATCGTCATCCTACTTCATGTTTATTGGGTAATGTAGGTGTTGATTCTTTTTTACATATTTTAACGGTGACCGGTTTTTGTGGACGGAATATCGAACACAGGCAGTTTAAATTGGCGAAGCAAAATAGTTTATGTACGGGCTAATAATAAAAATAAGAAAATAAAATTTTATTTCAAAAAAAGCGTGAGGTGCTTTTTACGATATTATCGATATTATCGAAATGATTATCCTTCTTCTCATGTCTGTCAATGAAATATTTATAACTATTGACCCATGCACCCCATGCTTTTTTGTTATTCTATATTCAATTACATTTATTAGAATTTTTTACACTACTCTTAATTCATAATTATTGAAAAAAAACACGAACAAACAAGCAAATATAAAGCTTGTAAAAAGGAACAATTTCTTTGGCATTCTACCGATATTAAAACTTTATGTTTGCAACATACAAATGCGCGATTGGCTGAAGTGTGTGATATGAATCAAGTGTGTATAAGTCAAGTGGAATAAAAGGCGGTAGAGTTTTTGTGAATGAGCTTGAGCGAGGAAGTCCGTCTATTACTTGCCGCCAAATAAAAGTGCTTGCTATGATGCGGTTCCATTTGGTGGCCAGATTACCTAGAAGCTCTGAGTATGTAGGTATACATACAGGTTTTCCTGTCCCAAAAGTCAACAATAACCTAGCATCTGCAAATAGGCCAGGCCCAGTCATGAGGAACTCCATATTTTTCATATATTTTTGAGCTTCTGATATTCGGTTGGCAAGTTATTGCTTATTTCCGCGACATTCCATAGAGGTATATACAGGGTGAGATTGAAGTACGCTACTTACTAGATTCGCAGTTATCGCCAGCATAGCCCGCAGCGCACACGCACTGTTGTTGCCGGCATTGGCCGCGAGGTGGCGTGCATTTGTTGGCGGCGCACGTGCTGTGATGCCGTCGACAGCGCACGCCGCCGCCCCCCGCGCCCCCCGCGCCGCACGCACACCGCACACTGCCCCTCTCCACGGTGCAAGCACTGCCCCCGCACACTTCAGAGCCACAAGCTGTGCCATCGCAATCAGCTACGTTCCGACCCTCTGAAAGAAAATTGACGAAACTTATGATCAAAAGCATTAGTAGAGTATGATCAAGGTCCTGGGTACAGGAAATTTAAGCGTTTACTTCAACCCTACCCAAAACTCGCCGATTCTATTCACTATCAAAATAATAAAATTTACTTACCTTGTATATTCTGCTGTTCCAGAGGTAGCACCAAATTATTGATGTGCAGATTTTTGATACAGCCCGTGTAGAATTCTGGAGGACCTGACATCGAATCGAATGGCAACGTTGACAAATCTTTTGCACCACCTGGAAAATCAATTAAGACAAATATAAGACTCTTTTTGAGGTTCCTTATCCTTAGGTGTACTCAATGAAGTCCTAGTTTAAATCTTTTGGTTTTATGCCAAACAAATTCCCAGTTTTTCAGGCTATAGATTGATGGATCCCTGTTGACTTATCACTCACCAAGTAATATAGAAGCATTGCTGGCAGTATGCGGGTATGCGTGAGCCAGCATAGCCTCAGTGCTAAGAGCGCCATCCACCCAAACATACAAGCGGCTGCCGTAGCGGCCTGCCTTCACACTATGCCATTGCGTCATCGACAGTACCACACCGCTTCGGACCAACGATGTTACGCCAGATAGACGGTCTGGAACATTCCAAAACATAACATAATGTAAAACAACGTTCATGTCAGTGTCAACCGTCGTTATAGAAAGATCTCGTTAGATCAATCAGAGATGTTGGTTTTTGTCTCAAAAAACATATAGTTAATATCTTGGAGTATACAAATTTAGTTGTGGAAGGTCAAGTTGCTCAAACTATTCTGAAGGATTGCACCGAGTGTCCCACTGTCGAACACGGTGCTTTAGCGCATCAGGTTTGTGGTTTGGTGTAACCAAGTCACCGTCTGTTAGAGCTATAAGTCTCCAATTTTATTCAAGAATATGTTCCACCTTTTTGAATGTCCACACAATTCAATAAAACCACTCACCCGTCCACCGATACTCCAGCAGGCCGCCCTGCATGGACAGTGCAGTGTAGAAATGAGGAGTTTCAGCAAACAGCAGCAGACCCCGTTCCTTGTTCGGTTTGATCTCCGCCTCGAAAGCCAGGCTCACGCTCGATATAGAGCGAGGGTGTAACTGCAAGTAAGACCTGGTGCCCGTGAAGAGTACGTCCGTCGGAAGAAGATCTGGAAAATATATAACATATGATTAATTTTTATTATGATCGGTTTGCAAAGTTCTTATGTACTATGTAGGAGGGTACATTTAGACTCCTAGAAAGAAACCTATAACCAAAACCTAATTAACTTTTTGACGAGGGTTTCCCTATAACTTAAGCACGGTCATTAAAAAAGGGTATAGTAGGTATGATTCATCCATGCGGATGGAGTCGCAGACAAGCTAGTCACGCGAATAATAAATTCTTCGAAAAAAGGAATCCTGACTCTGAAGCTTATTTATCAAAAGAAAGAATTTCAGCACTGAAATAATATGTGAGGTGGCTATGGTTACCTTGATCACAGTAGATGCCAGTCTTTCCATAAGGACAATCACATTGCGTGTCAGTATCAGGGGTGATGACGCATTGTCCATGACATTTGGAGTGCGCGCGGTCACATGGATTATGGGAACTCGAGCATGTGGCGCCAAACCAACCTTCGTTGCAGATACATCTGGAAAAAAGGTAATGTAATTTTATGATAAGATTTGAAGATAGCTAAGTTACTCTGCTAGATGTGGAATTCGTTTGAAAGAAAGAAAGAAAGAAAAATCGTTTATTCTGGCATAATAAAAATAAAATACATCTTAGTTAATAAAACGTCTAAAACTAAATAATTTAAAATATCATTCATAATGCCAGAAATGGTACGTATCTCAGCACAATACTGCAGCGCGAAAAAGCACCGCAGCGCTGATAATTCTAATGCGCCCAGTGAATGAGTAGAAAGTAGTGGGACAACAGAAAAAAATAAATTACATTTACAATTTTTTGTGTCACAATCAAACAATATATTTATGGATAAACAACATTTTTTTAAAAACGTTTACCTCCACTTCTGGCAGAGTGCTCGAACGCTGGGCTTGATGGATCCAGATGGCATCCCATTACAGGCCCGGGACAGATTCGAGGGGAGCCCGGCTGGTAATCGCCAGCCTCAATGTATAGCCAGTCCGACAGGAATACAGGACACATACATACATACATAACATCACGCCTATATTACCCAGAAGGGTGTAGCACCGGTGTGGTAAAACACCGATATTTCACCTATTGTTTAAGATGCCATGGGATAGAGAATAAGCCTTTTGCCATTCACCGGGCACAATTTTAACTCCGTGCTACTATTGTGAATTTCCTGACAGAAAGTTTACTAATAACAGTTTGCCCGACCCGGGACCTTGTGGTTAGAGGAGACAGGACACATTGAAGTAAATAGAAAGTCACCAAGATAAAGCTTACCCATAAGTAGCAGGTGAATGGATACACACTCCTCTTGGTGCATTACAAGACTTGGCAGTACATTGGGCAACCCCGCATTGCCCAAGTCCTCGACCACCAATGGCTCGAGCGCCGGAACCAGCTGCTCCACCGCCCACTTCCCAAAGACATCCACGCCAGCCAGAATGCAGCGGTAGGTCGTGGGGAAGGTCGGCAAAACCAGGAGAGGGATGACCACCTGTAAAAAATACGGGTGACATTGTTTGACCACTTTTATCGCTGGAGATATTTAAGCTAACAAAAAAGTTAACATTTATACTTGCATTCTACAGAAGCGATATACAGCTACTTGCATTTATATTCAGGCGATATCCACGTCATACGTTCTTAGCCTGACTCGTATAGAATTCGATTTTTGCAATAAACGTAATAGGTATAACAGCACGCCTTATTTATCTTGAAAGGAATGGCAGATTGGCCATTCCTTTCTGGATATATAAGGCGTGAGAGATGTGAAACACACACATTTCCACCAGTTTTGTTGCGATCAATTAATTCACTCCCCCTGTTTGTAAGCTAAGATCTGGGCAATTGATTTTGATGCGGTTTTCACCAATAAATAGAGTAAGTCAGAAGGAAGGTTAATTAAATAAATCACTCATATTGCTGTACTCCTAGGTACCCGAAGCGAAGCGATTAGCGAGGGCGGGTTGCTAGTTTAATATAACAGGGACACACACAGACTATCGCTATATTTTTCAATTTACTTCATACCAATATAAATGTAAGGCAGCAACGTCATCTTGGTGGTATGCGCAGGCGCATTGCCAGACACGTTATGTCTGCCATCCACGCTGAGGCCTGCACTCCTGCCGCGACGCCACACCCTTACAGCGTGGCCGCCACGGCGAGGGCTAAGAGCACGAGATGTGAATACCCTACGAGGACCTGGCAATGAAAAAGATTAAATTCAGCTTTGGTTCTTCTGAATAGATCTTAAGTTATCTACTAACTACAAGCATATTAAAAGGAGAGTCAGAAGAATTGAAGTTATACTTCCAATCTCAGAGTACATAACAAAGCTTCCAATGTACCGTGTTAATTTGATGAGATCGAGAAGTGACATAGATCCAATTTATTTCAAATAGATTGTCTCTCATTGTGACTTAGAAGACTAAATTTTCTCAGGAAGTTTAAGGTTAATCTAGAAATGAAGTGCAACTTACCACTGCCCATATTCCACGTCAGCATGATATACCCCTTCACAAAAGTGAGCGCAATATGCTGACTCCTGGAATCATGTCTTCCAGTCTGTCCGACGAACAAAAGCAATGATATTTGGTCCATGTCAGTGGTTTGGAATCGCAGGCGCAAATCGAATCGATCGGAGTTCATGGCAGCAGGAGATAAGGCATACATTATGTAGGACGATATGCCTGTGCTGATGGGAGCGAGGGATGGACGCGCTATTTCTACATCTGTGGAAGATATTTGTAAAATATACTAACATTAGCAATCAGTTAACAAAATGGGCCATACCCAATAAATTTGCAGCATATATATTGCCATCTTATGCTGTTTTGCACGTATTTTGATTTGATGACGTGTATTAGACAAATAAACCACTACACCACACGGTTTGGTTTGGTATTCCTAAATAACAAGCCGAAGACACGATAGTTTTATTTTTAATTAATGGTCGAAAAGCCTATAAAGCGATCTCTCTCTCATTCTGAAATTATGATCCAAAGGCAGGTTTAAATCTCTAGAACGGTGATTAGAAAAAAAAAATATAGTATAGAAGACTCTTGTAGTTTAATAACTAAAATATATAGTATTCGAGTATTAGTATAGTATGTGTATTATTAAGATTTATTATACAATAAAGTAATTACTCCTACTTTTATATTATGCACCTACCAATTATCTCTGCACCACCCTAAGGGTCGACTGGTGGAAAATGCCTTTGGCATTAAGTCCGCCTTTGTAACAAACTTTGTGCAAGAAATTTTTAAATAAATAAATAAATAAAAAAAATATTTTTTTTAATTCGTGAAGCACAGCGTCATAAGAGGATACTTGCCTAGTAATTATTTTACGTTTATGATTACCAAATCACCAAATACACAATCACCGAGCCAAACCTTTGACATTTTGATGCAACCTTTAACAAATGCCAGACCAACACCGTATACTAAGCGACCAAACATTAATCATTGAAATTACTCTGAAATAATCTATAAAGACTAATTTTTGTGAACTAATATTATTATATATATTATATTTACAAAGAGACAATTTATTACAAACATTGAACAGCGCGTTGAGCGTATTGCAAGAATTTTCTAACTTTAGTCTCTTGGGCAACTTAAATCAATTGCCTATCTTATAATGAAAGGGAGTCTACAAAGGCTTGTTGCAGGGTTCGCTCACCATTCGCCCAAATTCAACTAGAGGCAATTCAATTTAGTACTTAGTGTTTAAGAGCTTACTGTATTCGCAGAAGATCCCATGTTTTCCGTAAGGGCAGAGGCATAGGAAGCCGCTCCCAGGGTGACGGACGCAACTGCCTCCGGACTGGCAAGGGTTGTTGTCGCATACAGATTCGTTGCAATGCTCACCCAGCCAACTATAATTAAGCAAAACATTAAGTATAGGTTTAATTTCCTTATCAGAAAGAATATGTTAGATACGGTACAGCAAGAGCAACACGGTATTTATTACCATTGGTCCTCTGCAGATCTCCGTTTTTAGATCCCAACAAAAATAAAACATACTGTGGTCTTGGTTATCTTCAAGCATTACATGCTATCGATATAAGATAAGAGTCTATTTTACAAGTGCCTATTATTAACTATTCAATAGTTATGTGGTTATAGGAATGTGGCGATATTCGCACCATTGATAATGACAACTGCAGAATCGCGATAACGAAGTGTTCACAGAGAGTGTACGTATAATATACCACTTCCAATACGCTACCGTTGGACAGCTGTCCGCCAGGCAATACCACCGAGCGTGGTCGGAGGATCCTCCCTTTGTGGTGGAGGAACATCACACCCTGTTCCTCTATCTACAGGACTTATAATAGCTATACATAAATCTTACCCATTAGCGCAAGAGCAGGTGTACCCTCCATCATGGTGTTCGCTGCAGGTTCCTCCATTGAGGCAAGGACCAGATAGACAGGATAGTGACAGGCACTCGGTTACTTCTACCGCGTCGATAGCATCGCCGAACACTTCGCGTTTCTCACCATTCACCTATACATTTAATACAATCATTTATTTCAGTTTACTACCTGACAACCGCTACCTTTGTTAAAGTTTTATACACATGATTTTTTTTTTAAAAAATGACGACCGCACTAGAAATAACTCCTGTGTCGCGAGGGTGTTCACAAACATACATTTCACACACACAAAGAACACCCAGAGTCGGAACAAATCTTTGCGGATCACACAAAGATTTGTTTCATGTGGGGATCGAACCCACAACACTAGTGCAGTTGAGAGCGGCGCGGGCGAGGCGACCCCCTTAACCACTGTACGAGCAAACCCGTACAACACAATAGTTTTAGTTTTATGCTGACATCAACACGCAGCGAAGTGAACGAAATACATAAATTCGACCATAGAAATATCTATACGTCAATGCATTCGACACAATAATCAGTAGTTGCAATCAATCGGTTTGGGCAACAGCAAATGTTCCTTTCGCCGCGTGCCGGTCAATTAGCATTAGTTTTAAGTTCTTTCTATCTGACTTAAAATACATTTCTTTTAACTTTTATCTTATGACTTATCATTTTGATGTACCTTCCCCGTACAACCACTACGCCAACCGTGCACTCTTTTAGATAGAGACAAGATCTGAACATGTACTTACAATTAAATCCCTGACGCATCCAATAAAGGGTTTGTTCTCAGCATCCTTGAGTTCCTGAGGGTTTCCCAAGTACAGCGTAGAATTGTGTGCAAGTGAGGAGATGTTGGCCACTTGGCCACCACTCATGGCCACCGTGTCGTTAAGGCGAAGGGTCGCGTTGCAGTGCTGCTCTTTTAGATAAAGATCAAGCCTGTAATGATAGAGCATCAAACATTATTTATTTACCACAGTCTAACCTATCTTTACAGAACTATTTTTAACATGACGAAATAAGTTACGAAGGTTTTCAAGGTAGGTTCCAGAGTAGCAAAAGGAAGGTTATTCAAGGGCACTATTGGGGTAGATGTCAGGATTGCACACAAGAATTTCCTTCTGATAGTAGAGATAAGTCAGAGATAGTAGATAGACATAGAACTTAGGTATTTTTTTTTCTGTTATTGAGATTTTTTATTGATGTACCTACCCAACCACGTAGGTGAAACCGCGGGCGATAGTTTGTTTGTTTGTTTAAAAGCGATAAGCTAAAGAACTACCGGGCGAATTTTAATAATTACTTTTGAATTTGATAGTCTAAGTCTCAATAAAGGTCCTAAGATATTTAACATTATGCTAAACTCTACGGGAGCGGAGCAGTAAGGTTGAACGCGGATCAAAGCGCGGGAGCAGCTACTACAACGAATTCCAAGAGGACGAAGTCGCGGGCAAATGCTAAAAGCTTACTGGAAGTTTGATGCACAATCTTACACCTTAAAAGCCATAAAATGTAACATCATTAAGTTATGGAGGTATAATGACGAAGAACGCTCCAAAGAAAACAACATTTAAACGAGAACATTACATAAAATATGTGCTCAACCATAACAACTGCTTATTTCTCCGGAACATTTCCGAGTAATAAATGTTAATGTTCAGCGTAATACCTTCACATTTCACGGCCAGGCGTGAAGGTCATTGTATAACAATGTCGCGGTTTATTCGTACAATTTTTATAAATAAACGTGGTAGATTTGTAAACGAGTTCAGGGATGGACAGTGAGGAACCAGCACGTTCCCTGTAATCTGCCACCAAACAGTACTAATAATTGTATTGGATTTATTTAGGACTGAGTTTGAACCCTGAATTATTGACACGGTACAAGTTGCCACACTAGACTCAATATCTCGAATCTTGCCATTTCACAAACTCACTTTATGAGGACATTATAAAAAGGGGACTAACTTCGTTTCAATCTTCATTGGATACCCTTTGTTCACGAAAGTTTTCAGCTCACTGAGCAGCATCGTTTGATATCCACAAGAAAACTTGAATTTCAGTAGACCTGAGTTCATATATAGTTGCATGTACACTCCTTTCGCTATATCAGCATGCATGATTTGTCCATCAGTGATGAGAGTTTTTGCATTAAATTCTATGTCGATAGAGGTAGCGTTTTTCAGCCTGTGAGCTATAAATGAATTGCCTCCGAATGCTGCTGATGTCACTGATATTACTTCATCGCAAAATCTGCCCGCGGCGTTGAAGTTGCAGTGGCACTGGAAAGAAATATAATTTTAGGATTTTAGTTAATAACAGACAATATTGTTGACCTCAGCAGCTCGAAAAGGCGTTTTTTGTTGTGTGAAAACATTAATTAATCCTCACGCTCCTACTGAGATGAAAACCTATATGTGTAACTCTGCTACACGAGTTCATAGTTATTTACATCTCATGCTTTTAAATACCTCACTACGCTTAACATTCTAAACTACTACTACTACCATACAATTTTTCGATGAACTACTTACTAATAAAAATTTGCTCTCGAAGAAAATACAAACTTTGTTTTCTTGTTGCGCAAACTTCTATTGTGCGATACTAAGCAATATTTTTGATTAATTTTACTTCGGCAATTTTAAATTAATCGATATCTACGTAAATGGTTTAGTTACATAAAACAATAATTGAAAGTATACACCGGCACTAAAAATCCAGCAACATTTCCTAAAGGTATTATTTAAGTATGGGGAGAAAGTAATTTCTTACCCGAATTCCATGAGGAGTATTGATACAGGTTCCATGATTGTTGCAAATAGAATCAGTGCACTCAGATTGCACCGTAGTATGCTGAGTTTCTGTATCAGTTTCACTAGTCACTTCTGTGACTTCTGTAGTCGGAGTAAATACTGAAGGAGAACCAGTTACTGGATATTCTGTAACTGGCCGGTCTGTTGGCACATCAGTAAACATTTTATCTGTACTGACATCTACTTTGGGAGTTGTGGTTACTGCTTCAGTTGTAGAACTTGTGGTAGTTGTAGATGACGTAGTAATTAGATCTGTAGCATCTTCAGTTGGGACTATTTTTGTAATCTCAGTGGTAGCAATAGTAATATCTGTTTCTATGGTAGTGAGATTGAAAGTGCTTGGTTCAGTAGTCGCATCTGTTTTTGAGTTATCTGATGCTATTGTTGGTCTAGTTTTCTCATGTTCGGTTGGCTCATCTACCGCAGCTTTAGTTGTAAATTCACTTGAGTCTGTTTTATCAGTTGTAGGAGTAATATCGGTTTCCTTTGATGTGGTAAGTCCGGTTGATTTCGTAGGTTCTGTTTCAGTTTGAGTACTAGATCCAATCACGGTTATTGCAGTGGTTTCACTTTCAGTTGTAAGAACTGCTGTTGTATCATTATAAGTTGTGTACGTGGAAGACATGTCTGTATACGTAAAGGTTGATTTCTCTGTGGTCGTTTCTCCTAATGACGATGTGAGAACTGATTGCGTGGAGCTGGTCAGAGGCGTTGGACTGACATATTCACAATCGTAGCTTTCATCGTCGAGTATGAGACATTCACATAAAGGTCCTGTGAGTTTGGGAGGGCAGGAACAAGTGAAATTGTCGACACCGTCTATGCAGGTGCCTCCGTTCATGCACCTGTAAAAATGTAGTTAAATTGATTCGTAAGGCTTTTGACCTGTATAGAAAGTTCATTTTCTCAATACAGAAGTCAACAAGACCAGCCGTATTTACAAAGAAATGTTGAAATATATATGTTGAAATCACGCGATCTAAGAACTGAAACTTATTTTTACTGTTATTAGTTCCTCGACTTACCTAGGGCCCAATAAACATTCATCGTACTGCAGCTCGCATCGCTCACCGTGGTAGTCGGGCACGCAGTAACATACCCTGACTGCGTCTTCAACGACGCAGAGAGCGTTGTTGCTACAAGAGTTCTCCTCGCAAAACTCGATTTGGACTTCGCAGCTTTTGCCCGTGTAACCTGGAAAATATTAAATGTGATGTTTTAATTAGCCGAAGTATAATTAACCATTGCAAAATCTGTTACTGCAAGTATACCCATGGTATGTTATGCATTTACTCAATGTTACGAAGGAAGTAGGTATGTAGTATTAAATGAATGATGCAGTGATAAGGAGGATCCATGGAAGGAGGATGAAGACGATAAAATAGGAATTATTTTTATTATTTATGTATGTTTATTATATACAATTGTAGGTGTAGGAGTTGTAGCCCAGTGATGTGGCTACAAGTGAATTTATAACCAGCGAGAATCTGACTAACACGTTCGTGATTCTAATTTGACCAAAGATTTGATACAAAGATCTACTGCAATACAAAATCTAGTTTTCTAGTTTTGAATAAAGAATGACTTGAACATCTGAATAAAGAATGACCTGCCTGAACAATCTTTAACTCACCGAACGTGCAAGCACACATGTAGTCAGCATGAACATCGATGCATATGCCGCCGTTCAGACATGGGTCAGACTGGCATTCGTCTATCTGGTCCTCACATTTAAGTCCAGCCCAGCCTTTAACAAAAATCTACGTTACATTTTTATACTTAGTATAGGACATGGCACAAAATAATTATGATCGCGTTATTTCAAAAATATTGTGACTTTTATTTTAAAGGTTTGGATTTTGCATTCCTTTATCTGTTTACTTGGCAAAGATAAGGTCAACGGTTCAATGAATTGCTGCGTTTGTCAGTCTGTTTGCGATACCTCAAAAACAACGCATGGATTTCGATACGGTTTTCACCATAAGATGCACTGATTAATGGGAAAGCTACAGGTATATATTTTGTCAAGGTTTCACGCTCCACACGGGTGGAGTCGTGGGTAAAAGCTAGTTTATTATATAACTAAGGAAATGTCGAAGATGAAATTAATATTCGCTTGAAGGCAGTGTGTATAATAATACTTATAATTTACGACAGCCTGCGAATCATCTAGGTTTAATAACAGCTGGTTACTATAATAAGGTTATTAAATAAATTGTCAATACACAATAGATATCCTGTCCAGCAAGTAATCACCTCCAGTTGTTGCTTGTATAATTCTTCCGCTCTCTACCCTATAATTCTTCACAGCTGATAATTTAGTGTATTACTTAGTTTTGAATATACAAATTGTAGGTTACTTATGTAAATAAGTTATTAGATTAAATATACATATAGTTATTTCGTAATACAAGGTATAATGTATTTATTAGCCGAAGAATATTGTGCATGACGAAGACGTTTCCCCAATCTTTTTGATGAGCGAAGTGAAATAAAACAAATCTCACTTACAAGTTTAGTTTTTTTATTACTTCATCTTTCATTCCTTGCTTTGAAGCTACGGTTTTAGTACTTTTAATATTGCTTATTCATACACTGTATCCTACTTAAGATAGGAACAAATAGATGAATGTGACGTCACGAAATGACGTAAATAACAGTTGAGAAATTTAGGGTCCTGACAAGAGGCGACCGTATCTGGTTGGTTAAGCGACTGCCTGTTGTGCAGGTCGCAGGTTCAAATCGCCGGTCTCATATCTTTTTTAACTGTTTCTTAGTATATTCATACAATGTTACTAACCTGGCGTACATTTACAGTAGAACTTAAACCCGGGTCCTTCAATGCACTGCCCGCCATTGTAACACCTGACTTCCTCCGTAGAGTTGCAGACCGCCTCGTCGACCTCGCAGTGCTGGCCGGAGTACCCAGGCACACAGGAGCAGAGGTACCCGTTGTCCATGTCTATGCAAGTGCCGTTGTTGAAGCAAGGGTTCGATTCACATTCGTTGTAGTTCGTTTCGCAGTTGTCACCTGAAGAAGTAGAAGTATTTTTGAAGCTGCAGAAAAACTGTTTTGTTCTCGATAATAATATTTTTTTTGTTCAAGATATAAGGCATGAGTAAAGCTTCTTTTTTACGATTACACAGTTTAATCAGAGGTCTAAATATAACCATAGACCTCTAGATCTTCCTAGGCAAATTTAGTCGCAAAGTTAGTCAGCGAAAAAAGCACCATAAAACGGCATCGGGAATAAACGCGTTGATGTCTTTAGAAGGAGGTGAAGTGTGAGTGTGCAAGGTGCTATTTCGCGGATTAACGATATCACAGAAATGCGCCCTTGGCCCCATTCTCGACCGATAATGGTATAAAAAATTGTTTCTCAAGAACAGGAGACAAGCCTCACAAAAACACTAAAGTGGTGTCTCTTCAATCCAGCTTATTGACAAGAGCTTAACTTTTTTTATAAAGACAGCTTTATAAAAAAAGTTTATGAACCACAGTTTTCATAACTTCTTCATTCAATACTTGTTAGGGAGGGTGTAGAGTTGGCATATCGCCTGCTAGCAAGCAATTACCAACGGCTATGAACACCTGCTATACCAAGGAAATCACGGGTGCGTTGCACGCCTTCGACATATTGGTATTACTGGTGTCTTGGTGTTGACTAGGTTTCAGATCGTATCGATCGGCATTAATTGAAAAATATAGGTCAACTGCGATACCACCAAATCTGAATCAAACTACGAGTAGCAGAATAACTTCAATAACGTCACAAATAAAACTGTATAAGAAACGATGTTATCCTCAAACAATAACAAGAGGGTGCACTTTTTGTAATAATAAGATGCCTTTTGACGTGTTTAAGCGTCGACAAAAAAAAGATTTGAATCAGAATCTGAATCTGACCTAGTATACTTTTGTAAAATAACAAGGTCAATAACGTCATCAAAAATTATAACTTAACTTAAATAAATATCTCTGGAAAATTAACTATAATATGCCCAAACTGATGTTAGTTAGTTCGGGCAACTTGAAATGACTTAATCTATAAAAGAATAAATATTAAAAAGCAATCAGGTTCAAAATCTTTAAGATATATTATTATTTAATCAAATAGAGTTCAATATGGTTTTACTCCAGAAACAACACAGACCATTATAACTAGTTTTTGATGTCAATTCTGGTCGTAATCTTGATAAAATTTAATGGTTAGTCAAATATTGAACGTAAGTGCTCAAACTAAAGACGGCACTAATGTTTATGGACCGCCTGGCTACACATGTTTACGATATCGTGACCTCATTCCGTCAATCATATAAATGTACCTACAGTAAAGTTGTCCGATTACTTG
Organism: Hypena proboscidalis; assembly: GCA_905147285.1. Lineage (NCBI taxonomy): Eukaryota > Metazoa > Arthropoda > Insecta > Lepidoptera > Erebidae > Hypena > Hypena proboscidalis. Next base: position 16,320,644 of record LR990130.1, on the reverse strand, counting down.
TTTTAATAGGATTTTGATAAAGAAGTATAACACATAGAAACCAAGTCCACGCATGAATAGTGAAGCCACTATATTCAGCCGTTTTGCCTTACTACGACTCGTACGTACACGTACATCAGATTTAGGGTTGTGTGCGTGTCAGTCAAGCGGCGGGCGGGTAAATTTTCCCCCCATGCGTAATTAGTTTTTGGCTTCACTTTAGATGTAGCTCTTGTATTTCATAAATAGTCTTCAGAATATCTATCTATATGTTTTACATTATGGATTTTGCAAAGAAATTGCAAAATTGAACAACGATACTAAAAACAAATTGATCGGTTTGGAAAGAGGAAATCTTAACATTTCATTGTCCTTGCTGTTTTCAAAACCTTTCATTATTAATACGGTCTAACTGTCTTCCTATTTGTAATGCTTTCTTTCCTATAACAATGATCCTAACATGATGAACGTGGGAATGGAGACATGATTGTTGGAATTTACAGAACATAGGCAAGCTTGAAGCGGCCGCAGCGCAATGGATAAGGCATCGACCTTCAGATCGAGAGGTCGTGGGTTCCAATCCTGGCTATTACAACGCAGATGTGAAACATCATGCTACCATAAGTGAATTAACAAGAATACTAGTAATTTGTACTTCAAAATTAATAGTAAGTTAATTTTTTTTTAAAATCTTTTATACACATTAAGTAAATGCGTGATTTCAATCAGCAGAGCAGTTTTATACAATTTATTCGAAATCGAATTGAATTTTACCCTTAAATTCTGTCGGAAAAGTATTAATTAGTTTGAAACTCAAATAATATTACTAGTGTAGGGGCCATGCGATAAGCTTTATTTTTCTTTGTTGTAGCATTACTTGGCACGCACACTTAAAACACGGAACCCGAGCCAAGTAAGTAGGTACTTTCATTACTGTTCTGAAAACTTTTATTTGAATTACTATAAGCTATAAAGAGGGTGTCCGTGGAATGTGGATCTTTTATTTGAATTACTATAAGCTATGAAGAGGGTGTCCGTGGAATGTGGATGACTAACCACATTTTTTTAAGAATTATGTATGCATTCGTCTAGTTATTGCATTAACACTACGTACAAGTATAAAAAATATAAAATTTTAAATAATATATGTTTATTACATACATTTTTTTTTTCATAAAATCATTGTAAGTACATACTTAAGTATTTTTGATTTCCGTGACATTGGCATCCCTCGGATTCTTGTACACTACGTACGAGTAAAAAGAGCTACGAAAAGCAATTCTAAAAAAAAAACTACAAAAAAAATGCAAATTCAAAATTATTTTCGCTCACACAAATTATTTTGGCAGGCATACAGGCATTAAAATATTTTATTAACCGACGAAAAAAACGTAAGAGGTTATCAAGTCAACGTGTATTATTTGGTAGAGATGCAAAAAATAGACAGTTAATAAGTTTATTGCTTGGCGCCGACGCAACATAAGTAAAATATTATATTTTATAGTTTATAATTTTATTACTTTTTAGTTCTTTTTCGATGGTTTATTTTTTAGTTAAAAACATTATATTTTTTATCAGTAATTTATATCGGTGATATAGCTATTTAGTACGAATTGATTAGCTGATTGTGATTAAATAAAGCTAGCCTTAAAAAGAGCTAATCGGTAAATTTAATGTTCAATACAACTTGAAAATTTGATCACCACGTCAAGGTTGACTCGAAAATTAATTTTCGCTACTAGAATTTGCCCATTTTTCATATAATTTTAGGCCTGATGGTTTTTAATCTTACTTGTAACACATCCTTTATCTGAAGGCATAAATATTTCTTAGTGGGTACAATAACCAAAATTTTCATAGCTTTGTTGAGACGCGAAATATACATATACGTATAAATATACATGACGACCGGAAGGAGGAGTGGGTAGTGTACCTATGCCTTCGACGCCGAGGTCGCGGGTTCGATTTCCACTTAATCTTTGTGTGCATGAACATGGGACTTTGTCTGGATGTTTCTATGTGTAATAAGTATGTATTTACAAAAGTAAAGTATATATATATTAGTATCAGTTATGCATGGGGTGCATGAAAGGAGCCTCTACGAGCGACGTACACAACGATTCCCTACGTCCGGCGCACCCTGGGCAATTCGCGAGTTCTCCAAAGCGAATTGGCTAATCCTTTCACCACGATGGCAAGTCAAAATAAAATTTTACTCAGACACGACGAAGAAGAAGAAGAAGTATCAGTTATTCTAGTATCCATAGTACTAGCTCTGGTTAGTTTGGGACTAGATGTCGTTGTGTATAAGTTGTAAAATATTTATTTAAATAAATAATGAACGCGCCTATATTATTATATAGGCGCGTATTCCTAGGTAGAATTACAAAATATTTTTTATCATTCTTTGTAAAGTTAACATCTACACAAGGTTTTTGTTCTCTACGTACAAAAAAATCACCCGAGTGTTAATAGGCCAGTGAGTCAGAAGAGTTTTCATTTTAACATAGCTACACAGATAATACGGCCGTTGCTATTCAGCCGCTATCGGTCGGTCAATCTCCATATACCATAAGCAACAGCTGAACAATAAAAGTCATCTACTCACCAATAAATCCGTCAGGACAGGTGCAATTATAGGAAGCGATACCATCGATACAGGTGCCGCCGTTCAGGCACGGGCTTGACCAACATTCATCCCAATTCGTCTGGCATTGGACCCCCGTGTACCCGTCCACGCAATAGCAGGAGTATGTACTGAAATATGGAACAGTTATTTTAACAATAGAGAGGAGAATATTTAATTATAAAAAAAAAAAACTATTGATAAAGAGTAATAAATTGTAGCTGTAGAAATCGAGCTGTAAACGATTTAATACTTTAATCATAATAATTTAAGGATCAAAATAAATTTTCATAACTTTGATTTATATTGTGATTTATTATTTTCAAGTAAAATATTGGATTATTGTAGAAATTAAGGAGTTGAGAGTGTAATATATCTAAAGAGGATTCTTATTGTTTGAGCGATTCTTTTCATGCTTTCAGCACCCGAGACAGCCCGAATAAAATAACTGCGCATTCTGGCTTTCTATGTCTCGTTAATTCTCTGTGTATCGACTTGATATAATAATTGCTTAGGCAATCGTTAGCACTACTTTTGGATAACACCTTATTAAGCTGAATGTGTTGTGTACTCCTTCTACGTTCAGCCAGAAGGAAAAAGATTTTAGGTGCTTTTTTTTTAAATTATTGACGTGTTTATTGTGTATGACTTCCTGTATGATTGTTGCACTTGATATGCAAATTAGTGAAAGGTGAATAAATCATACAGCGTGTCTCTATACTTCTAAATTGCATTTTGTATGTGATTTAGAAGGTTATCCACTTGACCTTTTCCATTTTTTTTATTGGTGTCAACAACCTGAGGGCTCTTTAGAAGTCGGCTACTTCCCTTCAGCACGACGGATGCTTTTTATTTCAAAAGAACGATCCAAAAATAGCCGTTTCAAACTAAAGTTCAGTAACTTTTATTCTTTTCACTCCTGAGTAAGTTAAATATCCGGAGTCGTATTACAAAGTAGTAATAATACTAGCTACGTTAAACAAGTTCAGAAGGAGCAATCTACATCTTTACTTAGCAAAGCACGTTGTTTTTAGAAAAAATAAAGATCTGCGTCATGTTTTTACGAGTTTTTTGTTGAACTAACCTAATCTATTGAGTATCTTCAATATATCAAAGATGTGTTATTTGAGCATGTTTTTTAACTGAAAATAAATTGGAGTAGCTAATTAAAGATTAATTACGACACCTGCTTATTTATACCCAGGCTTGCATCTTATTAGCTTTCAAGTACCTACTTATGAGTAAGTATACTTAAACATCTATAATTTAAGAACTAAGCAACCCATCTACTTACGTGTTGACGTCGTCGATACATATGCCATGCAAGCAGGGGTTGCTGAGACACGACAACCCAGCGGTTACCACCCTGGCTGCTAGCAACCACCAAATAGTTTGCAATACAACGCTACCTCTCTCACCATACATGTTTATTAATATTTACGCACTAATTCATATTAATTATCACTCTTATAACTTTAAAAAGTTTGAAAGAAACAAATGAGAAAAGTAAAGTTCAATGACACGTACTACTGTATATATCTATAACATAGAAATCGTACTTTCTAATATCTAATAATACTGTTAAACCACACACGTACAAATATTTTACAAAATGCTTTAATCTAGCAGTATTGGGAAGCAACTTTTAACAATAGATTACACGCTATTCAGAGCACACTGTCGCCAAAACTGGGTCTCGTGGACGAGGTGTGGTTTACCGCCACGGACCGTTGCCATAGCAACGCATAAACACACAATGCGATGGGTCCATGACATACGATTATTGACAAAATTTCAACAATGGTTCAAACACCCTATAAATTATGTAGAACACCGTTGCTGAGGTACGTACAAATACAAATGTAATCAAATTGTGAGGAAATGGTAATGTTGCGTTAGAATATTTTATTTTAAACCTTCTTAATAGTGCAATGTAGAGTATTTACCAATATATGCCTGGATGAACCCTTGAGAACTTATTACTGAGAATGACAAGGGAAACACAAAACATAACATCACATCGTTAAAACCCATCATCTATGCATTTTGTACTTTTATAAAGTAAAACAATACAATATTTTTAAATTTCAATATCTATCTAATTTCTATTTAAAATCATGCTATGCAATACGTACCTAATCAATTCAATACTAGAACTGGCTATTTTGAGATTAAAAAATATTTTAAACCATCACGTAAACTCTAAAATAAAATAATTATTTTCAGTGGTATAATTCAACTTTCAAATTTACCGCCAATAAGTGATCTCATGACAGACGAATCATAATTTGAAGAGAATTGACACGATAGCCAATAACAAGGCCGGAATTTATCATCTGTTCACAGCTGTTAACTCAACCAATCACAGTGAATGTCAGTGTATGTGTTCAAAACCTTGTGATTTAAGTAAATTTGGTATGTCTGATGTTAAGTTGTTTTAAATTTTATTAATTTTTAATAGAAACGAAGTGGCCCATATAATATTATATTATAAGTTTTTAAAAGTTAATGATTTATACATAAGTAATTACAAGTTATGTTAGTTATTTGATATTTAATGAACTTGCCATCCATTTGTTGAAACTTTCGAACACCATTTGCTATATGAAAAGGTTTCAAGCGAACGAGCGAGTCGCGAAATGAGATGTGAAAGGTGGACAATGGTGTAGTTCTAATGAGATTCTCATTAGGCTTTTCGCTTGGTCAATAAGTTATTCTGCAGGGATCACGGTATTATTTTGCAAAAAGCTTATAGATTAGTTACCGATTGTGTTAATGTGATAAAAAGTGAAGGTTTCATTAAACATTTCGTTGTATTTTTTGTGTGAAAATGGATCCGGGTATTCTTTGTTTCCACCATTGTGACCACAAAGTATTTTGCACAATAATCCCTGAAAATTGTCCAGTTTGTCAACAAAAACTGGATAGGTATGACTACAACCTGCTGCCTTTCCGGTGAGAATGCATTTATGTAACGAATTTTCGAATAAGACAGATATTGAGCGTTGTTGCTAAGTGTCCGTTTTTTACTTTAGGGTGCCTTACCCCTTCGTAAAAGCATCTCAGCATCCTCGTGCGATCGTCATGAAGCCGACTCACGGCGATTTTCTGAAGTAAGTCTTTAATATACCATACATTTTTTATTGCAAGCTGTATTAAATTATGTGCAACCTATGCAACAGTTAGTAAAGTAAATGATTCATAACGCTAGTCAGAACGGCTTATTTACTCCTGGAAACCTTCTTTCGCAGTGACTACTACAATTCTAAGGACTTGCACATAGGTGTGACAAATTCCCAAGGGCGTGTGGTAGAGTTTAGTGAGGAGGGGATCCGTGGTGTGGATGCAATGACCAAGAAGTGGAGTAGCTGTGACTCCAGTGCTGATTGGGATCAATGTCTGCTGTTAGAACAATTTGATGAACTGTGGAATGAGATATGGGACAGTGTCTTGCTCAAGGTATGTTGTTTTACTCCTCTAGATCATTATCTGCCATGTTTTCAAATTTGGGGTCAATGAAATAAGTATGTCATTAAAATCTATTCAATGTGTATAGTTTCAGATACCTCAAGAGTAACTACTTGAATAAATATTAAAATGTAAAAAAAAATATATCAAATCAAATCAAATCATTTATTTCCATGGGCCCCAAGGGGCGTTTGAACACGTCAAAACAAACATCAAAACACAAAAAATATAAAATTAAAATAAAACTTAGCTAACTAAATTATAATTTAGTTAGTTAGGTTTTAGTAATTGTAATAAAATTATTTGACACCGGAGCTTAGATTGACTTTAATTCAACTTAGAGATTTGAATTAAAATCAATGCAAGTACCAGCTCCGATGGGTATTGCATCATGAGAATATCTGGTGAGAAACTCATGTGCACCATCTTTTTAAATAATTCATACAATATTTGTTTGTTTTTGGACAATAATTCTATGTGTAAGTTATAGCAACCAAATAACATTATATAGCTAAAGATGGTTATAAAGAGAAAATAAACTTAAATATAGAAATGGAATTAAATTAATACTTATAAATAAATCTATAGTATATAAGGTTGCAATATCTTACACTTCAAGCAGAAAATAAAGGAGTAAAAATTATTTATGAAGGCCATGTCAAATTCATATTTACTAAAATGTTTCACTGAAGTAGTATAGCATACTTCATTGTGGTGCAAAATTGTTTTTCTATAAGGTGCCCTGCAAATGTTTCATCTGTATAAGTCCCTAGTAAATTTAATATAATATAGTAGTTGTATAAATTACAAAATTATTTTTATTGTTGTAGATAAGTTCGAGTCAGCTGTGGGAGGCTGACAGATACAATGAAGAAAGACACAACTGCTTCACATTCGTACTCGCATTCTTGCGAGCACTTGACTGTGGGGAACTCTCCGAGAAGGCCCGAGACCCCAAGCTTTTCTGCAAACAGTATGTAGTGCCGAGGACTTCTGCTGCAGGAAAGTATATCTCCCTGTACAGACAGCTCAAAAGGCAAAGCTATTTCATACAGAACCAATGATAGCCTATCTAATAACTATTTATTACTATGTGTTTATTTACTACTTATTCAGTATTAACTGTGATGTTTTATATTTAGGTGTAAGACTTTTTAATTGAAGTGCATTTAATTTAGACCAAATGACAATTTAGTTTCTGATTACTTTTTAAACTGTTATCTATGTGGTAGGTGTATTCATTTTTTAGTATTTCTTTACTTCAAGTTGTCATGAGGTGTATTTGTATTGTTTGAATAAGCATCTGTACAAAGAAATGGCTTTCGAAAATAGAACGATGAGATACCACAGGAAATGATAATGTTAAGTGAGACGATCCATTGTGGATGTTGGCATCATGTTGAGAAGAGATTGAGTCAGAGATTGTTGTGTGTCATGTGTGCCAGGTGTGAATTATGATAACAACTACAGCATAATGATAACAATCACCGAAATTGCCTTTTATGAATAACACACATGCAAACACTAGCATTTTATATGTCCTTGTCTTGCCAATTTAGAGTAATGTATTAAATGTTGGTATCATGACAGAATATACACTTGTAATTACCATTGACATTGCCTATCTCCATAGAGCAGAGCTTCCCAACCTGGGAACCATAGATATCTTAAAATTTAATTAATTACTGCCTTTCTTCATAATACATTTAAATATAAGTAGACACAATATTAAAAGTATAGCCAGTTTTAAGATACAATTAAGTATGTATGTGATTATTTTCATAATGTATGTGATTATTGTTGCTTAGAAGGTTGGGAGTTGCTGCTATAGAGATATCATTACAATAACATTTTTAAAATAGATTTATTAGTTATTTATCTGTAAACATGGCCCCTTATTCATAAAATGATAGAACCTTCAGTAGTTACAAATTGATTTTTCCTATTCAAATCTCATTTTATAATTCGACAGAAAGTGACCAACCTCTTTTTACTAAACTAAGTAACTTTTTATGAATAAAGCCAGTGAATTTTAGTGAATCTCTAAGCAGAAGTTTACTTAAATAATCTTAGTTTGGTGGCTGTAATAACGGAATTTTATGTCTATATTATTGTAGTGGTCAATTACTGTTTTCTATACACTTACATTATGCTCATTGAATATTCATAGATATGCGTCAGATATCATCTTCCATAGTCGCTAGAATATGTACCAATGTTATAGTTTTACACTTACAAGTCTCAGTTACTTGCAAGACTTAAGCGACTATCACACTAACCGGTCCTCAGAGACCCTCAGTCTTATTTTGGACAGTGCAATAAAATTCTTGCAGTAACCAACGAAGTACCGGATTCTCCGTCACTGACTCCCGTGTAGTGAAATAGCCACTTTAATACCAGTGTAAATAAATGTACTTATTCACTTAAAATGCAGTTTGATCTCAATTCGAATGACTGCAGATGAATTGCAATTTACTGATAAAATGGAATGTAAGGTTTCGCTTTGTTCTTCCAGCTTTGTCTTGGTCATTAAATGACTCATGGAACATTATCATTTAATGATCGCACCATTAGATTAATTTAAAATGTCGGACTTTCGACTGTTATGTTCTTAAACTCGAATTGCGCTTCCAAATATGTTTAGAATTACGTTTGATTTTAGGACAATTGTTATAACTGTGATTAATATTTTATGCTGAAAAATAAACGATAATATTACTGGTGTCTTGTTGTGACACTTCTTGCCTGGTTCGTTATAATATGTTTATGTACTCAGTGACTGTGTAAAGACCGTGGAATTTTACTGCCCTATTTGGCTGGAGTGTCGAATTCGCAGCACAAACTAGGTATCTAGATTCCCTTTGTACCGTAGTTTCGTAGAACTGAAAACATTTGCGTAACTGAGACTTGAAGTGCTGTGAGAGTGATTGTAACAATAGATGTTTAACGAAGTGTGTAGCGGATTGTATTGGAATTGCTTCTTTGTGAATAGGATTCGAGCTTTACTCCTCAAAGAGCTTGCTCAAAGACTTACAACTGAGATCCTAGGACATGGGCGTAATTAAATAATTGGACGGGGAGCAAGGAGGTTCTAATAACGTCCAATAACTATATTCAGCAATCACAGATCGGTTGATTTAATAACAGACATTTTCAAATGTAACTTTACGTTGCTTAATCGGTTCGTTTTTCAATACAGGAACTGAGCATTTATCGTGTATTGCCTATATATGCTCACTAGCTATTTGTTGCTAAATCGCGTTACTAAGTCAACATTTCATGTTAGTTGCTAAATTGATAACAAACCGCACTTGTGTGGAAGCATTTGTGTAACAGGCCTATGGAAAAGCGCCTGAATAGTCCTGGAAAATTTTGTCATCAACTTTATAGATGTTGCTTTTATTTACGCTAGGCTTTGGAATAAAATGGCGTTGCGTCGATCTCTTATAGCTTATCATTACCGTTCGTTCGTATCGTTTAATAGAAAATCTATCTATATGCAGTATTAATGCCACCAGACTTCCCTTCCATTCTAAAATTACGCTCATCATTCATACTCGAATATCTATGCATATCTTGTAAGATCATCTCGAAGCGAATCTCCCCTTAGCTAAACGGATTGAAATTATAAGTCTTTGGAAGCTTTTGTGTGTATCTACAGTTTGTGAATGACGAGGCCTAATTTTTATTCTTAAGTACCAACATTTTCGACAAAAGAGTTCAGCGAATATAGTTTTCTTTTCATGTTCGAGACAAAGAACTTGACGCAGCTAAGAAATCGTGGTAACAATCTGAATCATGCTGTGAGTCAGTAATTTAAATTTGTTTCAGTTTACACGCGCTTCCTCGTTTTGGTTGCAACATGTAACTGAACAAGCATATATAAATTTTGCATTGTTTGTTTACGTTGTTTTGCGGAATTCGTGAAATATCAAACACTGCATATCTAACGATGTACCGACCAATGTAGGACCAATAACTATTTATATTGTATCTTACAGTCACGAAAAAGTGTTCAGTTTAATTGCCTAGATTTATACATGCGGAAAAACCCGAAATATAAATTTGATGTTTATCAATACAAATAAATAAAATTGAAATCTGTTTTTAATGTCAAATTAACAAAGTTTTTTGAAGCTGTATAGTTGTTTGCACGATGCCTTTGCCTAAAATACAGTTTTGTATTGTTTTTTTTGTCAGTCTGTCTGCTTGTATTGGCTAATCTAGAAGATTTGACGGCTGATTTGAATAAAATAATAGATGCAGGTACCGACTACATACTACATACTTTCCAACTCCAACTAACTTCTGATTAAATTCGTTGCGGGTTCCAAGACAATTTTAACTCTCCCTGGGATTGCCCGTGTGTCATGCACGGTGCCTTTCAGTTGGTTACCGCTGTAGATCCTGGCGTCACAGGAGTCACAGTGGTGGGCGTGTGGGTGGGATTAAATCCCGTAAAAAAAAAGGTACTGACTGCAAGGTGCATGGCATAGGCTACTTTTTATCGATGATTCTAACGTACCACGCAGACGAAACCGTGGAAGAAAGTTTGTTTGTTTGATTGCGCTAATCTCGAGAACTTACTGGTCGAATTTTGATATTTCTTTTTGTGTTTGATAATCTAACTCTCAATAAAAGATTTTTTATATTGTAAAATACGCTAAACTTCACGGGAGCGGAGCGGTATCGCGGGTCAAACCGCAGGAGCAGCTACTACTTATATTTGATGATAATTTGATTTGATATTGATGTCAAATGTGTTCATACTAGGTACGCTGTGATATTTATTTAATTCGAACAGTATTTGTTGGAAAAGTGGCATTTTATGTTTAAGGTAAATGTATAAAAAAATATATGCACAAGAAGGATTGAGCGTGTAGGCGGCATCACGACCTGTTTGCGCGAACTGTTCAAGCAAGTAAGATGAGTAACTCAAAGATCTTACTAACTTAGGCTGTGGTGTTTTGATTAGTTCGCTCTACTAGGCTTTCTAAAAGATTCAGAGCTGAAGATAATAATACCGTCCATCATATTATTATACTTACTATAAGAACACTAAACACGTCCTTACTGGTATATTATTGAGATAAATACTGAGATTAAGAAACATACTTACAAACTTATGTACTAATAATAATTATTAACATCAATTTCGTAATTAAATAAAATTCAAACTGCTGTAGATACACACCTTTAGTTCCTACTCTATCCCTATTTATTGAGACTTGAATTTTGTAAATGGATCTCGAAGAAAAATTCTAGGTGCTATGTTTAAAATAAAGTATTTGTTAAAATTTAACACTTGTTTTTATTTTATGACCATCTTTTTTTTTTTTATGTGCGATGTTATAATGTCGAAGAGGATTTTGGCGACCTGGAGTACGAACAAAAGGGCTATAAGATTTTATGAACTGGTGGGTGAGATAACTAGATACCTACTAGGCAGGCTACGTATAGTCTATATAGACACATTATTTGTTTTAAAGAGATAAGTTTGTGTCACTGCACTATGTGACCAAGTGTCTAAAAATCTTTGGAAGGCTATAAAATTATAAATCTACAATCACAGCCCTGTATTCGGTTAAGTAACTCAAAAATCCATTTTTGGCAATTCCAAATAAAAATATTTCCGCCTGAAGTAACAACGAATCTATACTGAAAACCGCCCTTACAAGTTTTCATTATGATGTATTTTACCCATGGAACATGGTCTACCTGCATGAGTTTATCATAGAAACTGAAAAATTGTTAAAAAATAATCTTTATTGTATAAAATATCTAATACATTTTAAATATAAGAAAGAAACGTATGAAAACATAAGATATTAATACTCTTGGAGGTAATTTAACTGCTAACTTTGACGGGTGCAGATTCCACGCCCACCCAGAACACGGCACCGTTGAGGGCGATGGTCGCTCTGAAAAAAAAAAGGAAATTGTAAGTTTAAATATTATGTATAGAACACAGCCTTATTGATAGAACACAGCCTGGACTTTTCAAGAGCTTTTGACACGAACCAAGGCAGCTGTTCCCAAACTTTTTTGTTGATGAACCCCTTTTGATAAGCAAAATATTTGACGGAAGCTGGAATAACTACTAACTAACTAACTACTTCGTAAGTGTAGTTAACCGGTAAGTAAGTTAAATGGTAAGTGGCAACTATAACCTTTCTACATCCACAAAAGACTGCAGCTGCGTTGCTTCATTTAATCAAAGAGCTCCAGCCTCATGTAAATACAAGTAATTTTTTGCCTGATGTCACCCTAATGTTACCAAACCTTGACACAGTAGGTATCTACAGTACAGTGCCTTGTACAAGTATTTTACGTCGGCTCAAAGGTGAAACAGCGGATTTTGACGTTCTTGCACAAAAGCTATAATAACCATTGTTAAAAGTGAGTAAGCCGTAAAATCTTAACAGATTGAGTTTATTTAACAATAAAAGAATTTTAAGTAAAAATATCCTGCTGCTTTTACTCTTTTAAACTTGCTCGAAAAACTAAATTACCACCACGAAATGCTAATTTATTTAATTTAGTAGCATCAACTTGAAGAAAGCAAAATAATTAAGTAAGAAACTTACATGACTTTAGGAAAGTCTAATCGATACACTTACCACCTACGCAACGTCTGTCTAAATTTATAAATTTAGATATTAAGTTCCAAATTGGGAGTGTGCGTAGTATTGCGCTTTATAGACGAAGCAGACGTTCTATATGACTTTGAGGGGTCGTGCACCCCTAACCTTTAGACACAAAGTCCCTGGGCCGTCCCTATTGTATCCAGTTTTGTTAGATGCCAAATGTCTAGTGTTTTAATCAACTAAATAAATATAATATTACGTTAAAGTGTATTGCGTGAAGAATAATATCAGGCGCATTTTTTATTTTTCTCTACACTCTTCTTATACTAAAATATTTTGGTGCATAATTTATAAGCTTGATAAATTTTATTTTGTTTGACGGTTCAGAATCTGCACATGCCTTTCATTCAAGATTGATTTGCTAATTTAGGGCAAATTTCACAAGTTCCTCATAAAGTTTTAGAGTGTTAACAGCCTGATAAGTCTACTCATACAAATTTGACATTTTATCAGACAAAAAGTTTCAGATAATAAGTTTCAAATAACAAGGACTTAAATACCAAGAACACAACAAAATAACACAAAATAGTTTTTCGCAAAGCTGGCTTTTCGAAGTTAGCTGACGACTTCATATATCTGGCATAAATGAATTAAAAGCCAATTGTCTCAGTTACGGACGGATCATCTTGGGCATGCACTAGGAGGTGGGAGCACTAGTATTCTTTGGCACTAGGATAACAATCGAATGTAATTGCAATCGAATGTAATCGATGAATGCGCTAATTTATCGATAGGTACCTATAGCATTTCAGTCGGACCAGAGCTATTAGAGTAAGTGCGCCAAATATGGACTGGTTTTGTAATATGGACTACCTTCATTTCTCAAAAACCGTCCGTCGTATTATGCCACCGATCGCCGCGCGCTAAGCTCCACCCCTCCCGCGCCTCGCTAGTCGCTTGCCGGTCGGCAGAGAGAGCGCGAGTGTTCACTACAGTCATTTTTCGTTTTTATCAATGCGCGATGTGATTTTTTACCTAATTTCGTAAGCTCATAATTTCAGCAAATATTACTGTTTGGGAAAGTGGATTAAACTAGGGGAAAGGTGAGTTATTTTAAAATTATTCATATTAAGTTGCAATATCCAATAGTTTTTATAATTTTCTTAGCAACAGTATTAACCTAGAAATATAATTATGTGTCTTATAATATGGACCACCGGCGTGTTTTGAATATGGACTAGTGGTCCATATTACAAACAGTCACTTATATTTTATTTTTATTGTTTTAGGATGGCATCTACTAATTCTACAGCTATGGGCAAGATCAGACAAACATGGGATAAAGATGCAATGGCAAATGCAATTAAAGCTATAGGAGATAAGCAAATGGGTTTTTTGAAAGCATCAAAAACATACGGAGTACCCAAAACTACGCTTATACGCTTATCAAAAATGGAACACCAATCACTTAGCGACGTTACAAACCATAAACTTGGAAGAAAATCGACTTTGCCGAGTGAATTGGAAGCTGAATTATGTGATTATATTCTAGAAATTGAAAAATCGGGATTTGGTTTTACACGCAGAGACATCAGATCTATGGCTTACCAGCTAGCGGAAAAGAATAACTTAAAGCACGCTTTTTCACAAGATAATGAATCTGCGGGAAGATCATGGTTAAATCTTATTGAATAGTTGACTGATTTAATTTTAGGTAACACGTACATTTTTTTTATATAATTTTGAACCCAATTTACTGTGGTCCATATTTAAAACCATGTGGTCCATATTTTGTCCACTTTTTGCAAATGCAAAATAATATTATATTTTAGAAAATGTTGATTATTTCTAATATGGTCATGTTTCTTAAGAATTCTGACATTCGTTTTTGATATCAAATAATTATCGAACTGTTCAAAATATATAAGGCTGATTAATCTTTATAATTCTGAGTTTTATTTCACAAAATCCTTATGGTGGTCCATAATTGGCGCACTTACTCTACCCACGGGCCTCGCTGATGTGCCTGGATTTCCGAAGGTCAGTGATGTGGTGCCCGTAAAGGGGCGCTCTGTAATCCTCTAAGAATCAGTGTAATATTTACCTGAATTTGATTTCAGCATTGAGGCCTGCAGGGGGAGTCCATGTGAATGCAACAGTCTGCTTGTCGAATTTCTCATCGTGCTTTTTGTGGGTCACAGCGTTCTGAAATGCAGAAAAAAATAAATAAACAAGAGTGGCAAGCTGGAGGGAGAAGACTTAACTAAGTGTTTATGAGTTGATAGTTATCCCATTATGCCACCCGTAAGTGGTGCTTACATGTCTTTTATCTACACCCATGCTATAAATCCTCTATAAACGTTCTTGAAACAGTTAGCTAATTGCCAACATTAAAACAGCCAGTGTCATAATAACCATTATAACACCCAAACGGGTGTTATAATGTTGTACTGAAATTAATTATGCAACTCCTTTTTTACTCATCGAACAGCCACATTCTCATGGCATCTTTATGAATTTCAAAAAAAGAACATGTCATGCACGCGCGTTTCACTACCACAGCGCCGTAATTTAAATAAAAACTTATTCGAATTTTTGAATTGACGTCGTATCCCGCCATTTTTGTTCAATAATAGTATTGAAAAAATAATTTTTAATAATTGTACGATCCAAAATGTAAATAATTATTACAATAAATAATTATATTATTACCTATACATAGTTTTTTTGTATTAGATACTCACTAATTAAACTTTCCATGAATTTACATAGAGTTCTTACAACACTGTACCCTAATACGGTTTCAGAACATTTATAGAGGATTCATATCATGGGTGTAGATAAAGTCTTGTATGCAACTGTTATAATTAGGTATTAAAACACTCATGTGATACTATTATCACACTCGGCTTCGCCTCGTGTGATAAACCCACACTCGTGTTTTAATACCCCTCATTATAGAACAGTTGCATAAATAACTAATTAATGTTGTATCTTAAGAGCCTATACTATCTCAAATGGCTTAGCATGATCCTTCGTTACGTCGAAAATACTGCAGCATTAATTTTGAAATAAATATATGGTAAAGTTGAGGATTAATGTTAGGTACTATGTTAGCCGAAAACACGATTCCATAAAATTTTCTCGATAGAAAAAAATCCCAAAGTTACCTCCAAAACGATAAAAAAAACCGCTGTAATTAAAAAAATACGTCAAATTGAATCATGAAACTTTGCATACTTACTGAACTAACTATAAAGCAGGTCTTATGTTATGTACATTTTTAAAATTATCATTATTTTCACTTAAAAAAAAAAATACCTATACTATCGGCGTCTTGAAGCTCATTCCCTTCCGCCCGACACCCCCGTTCAGTCTCGCTTTGGCTTTCGGACGGGATAGCTGTGTCGCATGCGCTCAGAACACACAATACGCAACAGGACTACGTAAAATTGAAGTAGGTACTTAGGTTTCTAGTGTTGGCGCAATGGGAAATAAGCGTAATAAAAATAAGAAGCGTCTGGGTTGGCGTAAAGAAACAGGCAAACATATGATAAACGATATGAAGTAAGTATCTACCGACCTATTTACTACAATATTAGTGATTACAAACATTAGTACAAAGTTAGTGATTAGTAGTTAGATAGCATAAAAGTTTGGTGCAGTGGCTAAGCGGTTGGCTGCTGCGCTACGAGTCGCAGGTGTTTCTGCATGTGATTTGTGTTCGTAAACCACCGTCCACGATTCAGAAGAAATTCAGGTGGGACAACTTAAAAAAAAAGTTATCTGTTTTTATTTTGACAACATACCTACAACAAATAGGTTTATATAACATTTTTATATAACTTGCATGTTGCCTGAGTTATGCGATCCCAGGCATGTTCGAAATATGCCAATTAGAGATTTAAGCGAATTAAAATGATTGTTGTATAATTTTGACAATGTTTAATTACTTTCAAAAATGTATGGTACCTATATACTAAAGATGCCACGAATATTCGGCAACTATTCGGTATTCGGCCTATTCGGCCACTTTTTTTGCTATTCGGTATTCGGCCGAATAGTGCGTACTATTCGGCCGAATACCGAATAGCAAATCATGTAAAAAAAGACACGTTATTCTACTCAAAATTATGTATTTATTTCCAAATTACAACATTTTAGTACTTAACATTAATCAGTGGTAAGTTGTGATGGATAAAAACGAGCTTTTCAGCATTTTTTGGTAGCAAAGATCGAGATCGCTTTTCATCGTAAACGTTACCAGCCTCAGAAAATAACCTCTCACTATAAACGCTATTTCCAGGCAAAGAAAGATAAACTTTTGCAAATTTCGAAAGGTTCGGGTATTGTTTTTCGTTTGCTGACCACCACTTGTAAGGATCGGCCTTCCGATCTAGGCGAATAGATAGACCGATACACGTGTCCTACTAATTTATTTATCGTAATTTTGGAAAGAAAGTTTGATTACCAAATTTATTTTCATTACTGTTTTGGCGCTGTTTCTTAGTGGACGGACGGTCTTTTGAATTTCGCGCCAATTCACGACCGTGTACTTCACATTTATATTGTAAATAGCTTTTATATATAATGTATCGTAAGTAGGCTAGGTAATTAGAACATTAGTTAGGTAAATACTTGTATCAAGTGCTCAAGTGCATTTTAGTGAGAAAACAATAACAATGCCGCCTGCTGATCCGCGCGGTTTTACTCGCGTTAAAAGTTACTAACCCACTCTCGTCGCCGAATATTCGGCGGCCCGAATATTCGGCGCATCGGCCGACAGCGTTGCCGAATATTCGGTATTCGGCCAATTCACTATTCTTGGCATCTCTACTATATACCATACATCCTCCAGCTACCTACCCTACCCTACCCACCTACCTACGTACGTATACGTACTTACCTACCTTCCTACCTACCTACCTACCTACATACTTACCTATCTACGTACCACCTATCCTACCTACCTACTCACATACTTATCTACTTAACTACCTATCCTACCTATAGTTATATATCTTGTATTTATACAAACCTTATAATGAGAATCACGAACACAACAAAAAATTATTATCCAATTTGGTGCAGTCCTTCGGAACTTATGCGCGTACATACATTTGGGCAATTCATTTTTATATAGATGCATAATAACTAAGAAAGTAGTACAAGAATAATAATATAATAGTAGGATAATACAAGGCGAAAACTATAAAATATTATAAGATTGTAAAATAGCAAATTGTAAACTTACTACCAAGCCATTGTAACTACAAAACCCTCAGCGCAATGGTGGCTCGCGCTTGACTAGTTTTTTGTGGCAGTAGAATTTATGCAGTGCTTGGTTAGTAGTGTTAGTACTCGTCCGATAATAGTTTACAAAATCGCTTTTGTGTGCCCGCGTCACCGCGAGTAGTATTGTGCGAGCGAGATAGAGAGTGAGGAGGCGCGGGGAAGTGGGGGCGAAATTTGAATTTGAGCTGAGGTTGTATAGGCTCTTAAACAGTGAAAAAAAAATCGCCAAGAATCGTAACATGGGATAGTAAGAAATAATATATTTAATTAAAAAAAAAAAAAGAAAATTGATGCAATTAAAATCCAACTTATACTGTAAAGATGGATTTTAATTGCATCAATTTTCAAAGATTCATAATCGCATAACAACTACATAACAACACATCTTTAATATTATTATCTACTTATTTTTAATTCTTAATTACCTACTTATTCTGAGTTGCTTGATGAAATCTCCGATTTCAATACTGATAATCAATACTGTAATTACAGGCTTGTGTGTTACATACATACAAGTAATTATAGTAATCTGGGACAAAACCAGGGTTCGTTGGGCATAAGCAGAGTTATTTTCCATGTTTTCTAACCTAAGAGTTTGGAAATGAAAACTACTACAGAATGATTTTAAATATTACAATTTGGCACACATGCAGTTTTTGGCCTAGATAGATTAACAAAACTCTAGTAGCACTTAATATCTACTATTACGCGAGTGTAGTAAGTGCTTTTAGTAAATATTGACCCCTGTAATCATCTATACAAATATTTGAGAGTCGACCACCTTGCAATTTTACCTTCACCGTTCATTTCCTGACTGATACTGCATTATAAATAAATACTAAGTTAAATGTATCTACGTATTCAGTATTATAAGTATAACGTTTAAATTATAGAATATATTTGTATCTACAATTTCTCAATGTCCTTTAAACTTCACCGAAAGTTTTAAAGTTTTAAACCGTTAGCTTAAATTTATTTTTGCAGTGCCCATTACTCGTTAGTTCGAGGTGTTTCGATTTAAACACAATCACCTTAACCGGTCAAGGCTTTATTTGAATAACTATTCATCACATAAACTATTAAATTGTTATTATAATTTATAGATGCACAAGAGTTAATTTATCTTATAAAGGTGCATAGTTGAATACATACTCTAATGACATTTTTGACTATTCGCAGGGGTGACGGAGAGGGGGGATCTTAGCGGCGCTTCTAAGTAGATCGAAAAAGACATGGAAAGAAGTATATATACGGCTCCTGGAACCCTATAGAGACGGTCTATTCCAGGTTAGGCAAGGTATAAAAATAAATTTCGCTACCTAGCAGTTTTCTTTACAGTTTCCTATCGTGTGGTCAAGTAATAGCAGCCCACAGTGTAACCATTATATACCCAACTATGAAATCTAATGTGTTTTTTTTAGCTTCTTAATAATGCTACAAAGTATCCGAGGTGAGAGGAAGCGGAAGACAGAGATACTTTAAATATGTTCCGCGTCAGAAAGAGATTGCGCTATGAAAGACATCAACGTTACCCTAAATAATTTTTTACGAGGTAGTTTTTGTTAGTATTGGTTCTTCTTATGCCAACACGTTATGGGGGAATAATACAGAATGGAATCACTTTCAGCTGGACAAGATGGACTGGCCATATATTAAGGGTGGCGATCGCTAGCCGGACTTTTCTGTGTAGGCTTAACGGGCTCGGCCAGCACCGTGTACCTACCGGGCCCTTTATGGGATGCCATCCGGGTCTTTTAAGACCAGTTCGATCCTGGAAACTTTGCATGCAAGCACATTCATGTGTTAATATGAATACTTGGCACCCTAACTTATGTCAGACACTTTGGTGGCTGTGCCATAAAAATCTTTAGACTTAGGAACGCTACCTTTTTTTATTTAAATCCCTAGTCCCGCTACGTTTTTCCATTCCACATGTTTCATTAATTCACGATTACCTACTTACTACTTTTACATACCTTTTGCCTTGTTTTGTTAACTTTTATGTAAGACAAACTGAATAGTCTGTAACTTTACATAGCTAAATAACCCAAATCACACTTATACAATCCTTAGTTGTATCTTTTGAAGCAAGCCAACAAACTTAAATTACAAATTATACCTACCTTACAATTACCTTACAAGCACTGAGCTAGCTATTAATGCTTAGTCGAATGGAAGTAAATTTGTTTTTGCGACACCGAATATTAAGACGACGGTGCTATATCTATATATTTTAACACCAAACTGCTTACCCGGTCAAGGCCTTACTACGAAGTCTATTAAATTATTAAGGCTTTATTACAGGTGGTAACTGTATATTATTATGGTTATATCAAGGGTAGACGTGCAACTACTCATAAGGTATGTATGTAAGATAACATAATTTTATACTTCGTTGACACAGAGGCCATCGTGCATTAATAATTTCGATTTTAGAAACGGCAACTGTGTGTTAGAGTTGATAATTACCAGAACATTCTCTAGCCTCCAATAAAGCGTCGTCTACTTAACTTGAGCTTTTTATTTAGAAGTAACTGACGCTCAAATGGGGTAACAAATGTCATAAAAACGATTTATTAATTTATTTGACGAATAATGGTCAACATTTTGATATTGTAGCAGTGTTACACGATTCGAAAATATGTTTTGTAGTCAAAAAAGTATAACATAAATTATTATTGACGTAATTTAACAACTCGAAGTTTAGATTTTTGGCAGTGTTTGTTACTCTGATTTGGAAACGTAAAATAAATAAACAAAGCTTATTTGTAAACAGTCATATTTTAAAATGTAGTTTAAATATTATTAATTTTAAATCATTATTGATAATTAAAGTTATATATTGCGTAGAACTGATAAAATTAGGAGCAATAAAATTGAAATTGTTCACGAAATAGGGTGGAGGACTTTGTTTATTAAGAAAAATGACTAACAAAATGCTACTAATACTTGAGATTTTGATCTTATTCGCCCCAAAAAAAAAATATTACAAGTTTGGCCAATAAAAATTATATTACAAGTTTGGGCAAATTTCAAGAAATTTCTGTTGTTTCTTTCGTAAATTTCACATCAGGCTCATAGGCAATGCTGCAAGTTGCAAAGGATCGGTGAACCTGCCTACCAGGGGATTTGTTCACATCATCAACATCTCGTTGTCATACTAACATAGGATATAAGTTTTATTGTAACTAACACTATGGATCTGCTGGTCTGATGATGAAATGATTTCTATTTTTATTTTATTATTTATTTATAGGACTCATTGCATGCTAACTTTTTTGATCCTCTTCATTCAATTTCCCTTTCCGGCTCGTGATCCGTCGTCAAGTCAAATCGTAAAAAAAAATACTAAACTCGTTGATGTCTTTTAAAGGGCAAATTATACCGAGTCAAAGGTAGTCGATGTTTCTCAAGTGTTTTGATACCAATGGGTCACTTATTTATCCGCTATGAGTTCTTTGCCCACGCCACTATAAAATTAATTTCATAAACGCCTATCGCCATGTTTTGTGATTGTCTTTTGGGTATCAATTGCTCATTATAATATTATACCTGAGTGAAAGGAAGGCAATGTGCGTGTCCTCGGATGCAGGCAATTGGTTAGTTCCGAAGTGATCAAGTCGTTCATGAGTATGTCTACAACTACGGAAATGTTTTTTTTTGTAATCGAGCAAAATAAGTTGAACTACTACTATGAACTACACAAATTCATAATAGATACTACTATACGATACTTTAGATGTTTTCTTTTTAAGACGGCTTTTGTAAATTTTAATAATAAAAAAAAACTATTTGTGTCACAAACGCCTTCAATTTTATAAGGTAGTCTAATTAGTAAAATAATTTTGTGATAAAAGTTACGATTTAGTTGGAAAACGCAAAAAAACAAATTTTAGAGATCCTTGACGTATTATTTTTCCAAGATCGGTTTCGATGCGGAGTCATTCATCATTCAACATTCTTTTATGATGGTGATTTTTTAGCTCTATGGGAATTTCTATACCTTTGTTTGTCTTCGTTACCCAGATTATTAATTCATCAGTACATCGTGCATTCTGAACCGTGAAGTGATTACATTAGTTAGAGGTCGTTTGTCAAAAAATCTGACTTCCTTAATGAATGAACTAGCTTAAAGCTAGCTAAAGCTAATTTAAAAAGAGAACCAGCATAAAGGGTATGACACGTTCAGTTTATATTGTCTTTGTTATTTTGTGCTATTGTGGTGCATTTTTTTACGCAGACAAATTAACTGAAGTATTTTTATTTGTTTGTTCATTGTGATTCGGTTCGTTTTTATTACTTTTGTTTTCAATGAACCATTTTCTTGTTACAACAATATCGAAATGGTTGCAATTTTTTTTCACATGTATTTTGTACTACAATGGTAAAAAACTAACTAATCATAGTGTGAAGGCCTTTTCCAACTCTAGGAAGCATTTTTTGTGACAAGACCATACCTATGCTGATATTATTTTAAAGGAAGTTTGTCATTTGGTACATGACCTTATTAGATGCGTCATACACATAGTGCCAATCTAGGAATCTAACACAAAACCTTACCAGTCTCTCCTAACGTCGCTGACGACTATTAAGGATGTAGTAGCCGAAGATATTGAAATAAAAATAATTGTTGATCCTTTGAAATAATTATTCTTTAGTAATGTTTTAAATTCTTTAAGACTTTAAGTTAAAAGGTATATTACCACGAAGGATGTGGCAGCAAAGTAGCTATACACCCACACTCCACCTGTTATGTTTAGGCTTTTCTCTTATCACATAGAGCCAAGGGGATCCTCATGCTCCGGACACAATAACATTTCGAACCAGAAACCATGGGGTGTTATGGGTGTTATGGATATATGGGGATGGGGGATGTTATGGATATAAATTTCGGATACCGATTGGATACGGATATAAGATTGATTATTATACCGGATACGGATTCGGATGCGGATATTAATTTATTTATCCGTTAGTTTCTGATAATTTCGGTTACGGATGTTAGATTTTTAAGAAATACAAAAGTGAAATACATATATGTAGCTATTAAAATGGTTTTATTTATATGTTACCATTTGGTGCGAATTACGGCCAGCCGATCAAAACAACTTGTAATAACGTGTCTCAATTAGGCTCCGCCCCTAACCGATATTATCCGAATTTTTTATTTCGGATTCGGTTACGGTTTCGGATATTTTTTTATATCGGATATCCGATAGTTTCGGTTACGGTTACGGAGCTCCCTGACATCCCTGCCAGAAACCTTGCGGCATTCATTATCTTTGCTGTGAGATGCCGCATACGACCATACCACTAGCACAGCCTAAATACATAGGTTTAGGTTCTTACTTTGTGCCACTAGACTAAAACAACTAATCAGCTAGGTATAGATATTAATTAATAAGTTACTCATTCATAACTCGATTGGTAGGTATAGGTAAATTAGTCAATATTATGACGGTATTCTCAACCGCAACGCGAAGGAAATTCAGAAAACTGTTTATGACTGTTTCCCAATGACATTTAAGTTTTTGTAGCGCAATACTGTGTAAGGGGACAATTTGTACAATACTCAACACTAAGTTATTTGTGATTTCTTTCCTGCTTTTTGTTTTAAATGGCATTAATTTTAGTTTCGCTTTAATAAACCAGAGCATATTGCGAGATATTTAAATTTGTACTTATACATGATAATATCAATCACAGATAATTATTTTTTGACATTAAGCAATACCTACGTAAAAGTACCGCAATTAAATTTCGATATTTTGCTAATTTTACTTGTCGTCACAGTGTTATCGTAATATAAATTAAATATCTTATTACCCAACTTGCAAAAACCTCAATTGCAAAAGAACGTTCGTGTAAGTGAAAAGATTCGTGCACATTGTTAAAATAATAATTAACCAAGTATTTTTGGTTTTTACTGCTTTATGGTCGCGAAATATAACAATATTTGTAATACTATTTGAGATTACTCCATAGACGGATAGTTGAGCCGTTTGGGATTAAAACCTTAGGGCCATGGGGTTCGAGCGACCGTTCTTCTTCTTCTTTTTGTTGTAAATATTCTGTAGGTAAGCGGTTTTTTATACTGCTAGTTGAAGTACGACGTAAAACGCGGGCGGATCCGCGAGCAACTACTTGTCACGCTTTAAAATCAAAAGGATATACTTACACCAGGCTCGCCGCAGTTGAGAAGCTGAGCGAAGTTGTCGTTGGGGGCGAGCGTGAACTTCCCAACGATCTTGTCTCCGACACGCGCTTGCAACAGTAAACCGCGCATGGTGTCCTTGGGCGTGTTGCCGCTGATCACCACCTCCATGGGGGTACCGGCTTTCACAGACTGTTGACAACAACCATTATAAAGCTATACATACGTACATATTATCAGACCTAAATTGCCCTAAAGGGTGAGACATAGGTGGATGGCACCCATGTCTCCATGGTCCATGTGATAGAGGCCTATCGTTTATCGCAATGAATAAACTAATTGCTTTTTATACCTTAAGGTTTCTAGTGAATAATAAAAAGCGCCACTCCGGTGTTAGTCCTGGAATGACTGACACGGGAGGCATAATATAGTAGACTCGTAGTCCTCTTTTATAGTGAATAGTTTCGTGGTTCTTCCTTTCGTAGACCAGCTGGGTTTACATAATCGTCTGGCTAGATAACTAAAGTTTGGATTGACCATGACCGTACCGTGACTAAATTAAAGCATCTTTCATTAATATGTATGTTTGGATTATCATAAATACCAGAGCTTTATTTCTTATTTAGTTTCTCATACCGCGTAAATGTATTCATAAAGATAATTGTTTACTAAATATTTTAAATAAAAAGACATAGAAACTATGTGTTATGGAGACAATATAAATATTGCTATGCCATTTAATTTGGATTCAACTTGATACAAAGTTTTGCTTTATACAATTTAGCAATAAATATAACAGAAAATTAAGTGCGCAACTTTGAAAGAAATCCATTAGAAGAATTAAATGGCTCGCAATTGCGATAAGAGTCTCAGCTGTTTCGAGTTCGGGAGCTAAAAACGATAGACCTACAGAAGGTGAGCTGGGACATCGAGGTGGACTTGCAAATCTAAATCGAAAGCTTCTATGTATTTCCTATTTTACTAACATTTTAATAAGCAGTACTGTACCTTAGTGCTGGTTTTGAGGGTGTACGGAGCAGCAGACTTCTGTGGTGGCACCGGGTGCTTCGGAATCATGTCCTGGCACACGCCCTCGGGGGCTCCCGAGGAGAATGCATTCACATACACCACCGAAACGGCAACAAAGACGTATGTAGCCAACATCTTGAATTCTGCAATAGAGGTTCTATATAAATATTTTTGCTGACATAAATTTAATAATGAATGAATTAAACGTGTTAATACACGCGTTCGACCTTAAAAAGGTATTTTATTAAAATTACGGTTAAAAGATTAATGTTAACAATTCCATATTAGAGGTCGATATATAAAGTTGAATATATTCCCATACTAAACAAATGTGAAGTAATCGAAAGCGGGTCAGGGTCCTTGTTCTTCAGAAGTCAAGCTCTTGCAAAGCTACGTCCACCGAGGACAGGTTCCTCACATATAAAGTGACGAAACTCAACGATCGGTAATCGTTTTCGACGAGCTGTTTAAACGTTAAATAAATTCAAAACTCGAACCTCCATATTCATATAATAAAACCTATTTGAGTTACGTACGTTTTTTTTTGTCCTCTTCCGTTTAAAAAATTCAAATTTTATAATTCGAAAAAACAATGGCCAAGTACTAATTAACAAAAAAGGTTTTATGTTTCCTTAATGTTAATCTTTTTAATATTTTTCAAGAGATTGCAAGGAGGTCTTTTACAACATGATTAAGTTCATCCAATTAGTGACCGGTCGTGCCATTTGTTAGAAGGCCTAGGTTACCTGTTATTCTATAGTATAGAAAAGGACATCGATCGCAGTGCCCTCGTCTGTAATGTCGACATGTTGGTATTGCAGCGAGAATGCCACCAAAACAAACGCGTTTGAATCTATACAATGATTGTTAGATACGGAATGCAATTGACAAGATTTTGTCTATTGTTAGCAAATAATTTGAATGCCTATAGTATTTACTTGTTATTCGTAGTAAATACTATTGAATAGAATGTACGGTTTACTGAAAAACGGAAGGTATAAAAATTACAAACATTTTTTTACAATATAACGCCGCGAATAATGTTTAAATATATTAGCTATGCGTATGCATAATATAATTAAACAAAAATAGATACTGGGTCTTAAACGACGCAACATATAAAAATGTTTTTATTATTGTTTTAAATTAAGACACTTTACTTTTGATTGATTTAAATACGATCGACAAACGACAGACATTTAAATCCAGTTAACCATTATTCACAAATTACAAAAGATGACCGAATAGATTATACAAATTACTATATTTCTCACAATCCGACAGTTAATAAACAAATTTCGAAAGACGATTAGCACAAAATTAGCATAAATTATAAATATTTACTTTGTTAGTATAAATGATGTTAAGGTTTTTTTAATATTTTATGAATTATTTTATATAATTATTATTTCGCAATTAGAATTACCTTTGATTTGTCGGTTGACGCGCGCGGTGTGGCTAGCAGAGTGAGTGAATGGTTACAAACAGAGAGCCTGGCTTGCAAGCTATATATCTCGCAACCGCATTCAACATGGAAGGGCAGAAGGCCATAGATTAGAGGACAGAAGGTATTCAAATCGCAGCGTAGGCCTTTTGTGATCCTTTTAACTGTGTTACAAAGGAAATATTAATATCAAATATATAATAGTGAGTTTAATATTATTTCAAATATTTTGTTTAGTATTTATAATGATAAAAATTACCCATTACCCTTACCTACTATTGGCTTCGCTGTAATCGGGTAAAAATGCAACAGTATCTCATAAAAGCTGATTGGATTCTTTTTTTAACCGACTTCAAAAAAAGGAGGAGGTTCTCAATTCGGTTGTATGTTTTTTTTTTTTTTTTTTTGGCATTGACATTCGAAGACGCTTTCAATTTTAATTTCAATTTTATTTATTCACACATTATAAGCTTATAGTTATTTACCAAGACGCTGTCATATACATGCAAGACATACAGTAAAAAAAAATAATAATAATGTCATATCAAATTACATACATTGAAGATAGAATCAAATCAATGAAAACATCATAAATTATTACATTAAATAAGTTAAATATTTTATCACATTAAATATGTGATTCAGTACCAATGCTGAGTTGCTTCTCATTTTATCTGGTTACGTCTTTAATGTCACTATTAAATTCTTATTACTTCAGATATACATAGTACATTTTGACGTGCAAGTACTTACGATTTGGTGTCAATTTGACTAGTTTATAAGGTGTCGTCTTTATGTCAAATTTCTTTAGCTAAATTATTACATATCTTTCACATCCGTTTCTTTTGACGAATATTTTTAAAGCTAAAATTTTATTGAGAATTAAAAACAGAAGCTTGCAACAAATTATTCTTACTTTTAATCCAGTTTCAGATCAGTCCAGAAAAAACCAAAAAATAATAATAATATCTTCTTAAACCGCGGTTAAAAACGTGAGTGAAGTTGGGGCTAAATGTTGTTTACTGTACCTATTCTATTTTAACAAGAACTGTTTTAATCGATCCTACCTATAAATATATTAGTTAGTTACTAGTTGTTACCTCTGTCGTGTCTACATTTTATTCTTTGGGCGCTTACATTCAACAGAAATAATAAAGGCTTACACTGTAGGCGTCTCCATATTGCTTACTTATGTAGAAAAATAAAATATCAAGCATTTTCCTTGTTTCCCAAACAGAAAATGCTATGCGGCATATTCTTACAAAAAATATGTAATACATAAATAGGCATAATATATTATGTGCATTTAAATGGATACATTATTATTCTTGGTTATTTTCTTGATGCGTATGAATTTATTAATGATACAGAATTATGCTACGAAATAGTTGAAAAAATATGGGACTGGGAGGATTTAAACCTGCGAACATCTGCTCACCGGCCAGTCACTTTAACCCACCAGCTGCGGTCGCCTCTTACCCTTAATTTCTCAACTGTATGTTACGTCACGTTCATCCATTTGTTCCTATCTTAAATGGCAAGAGGCGACCCTAGCTGGTTGGTTAAAGCGACTGCTCGATGTGCAGAAGGTCGCATCGGTTCGAGTCCTGCCGGTCCCATAATGTTTTCATCTGTTTCTTAGTATAATTTGCTAAGCATAGCTAAATGCTATAAAAATAATCAAAAATAAGTTAGAGCTTTTGTTGACACACACGAGGGGGAAGCACCACCGTCTCACCTATAACCTGTCACTTTCGCCTTCCGGATTGATGGTGAGGTTAAAGTACTATCCTTCATCCAAGGGTTAAAGCCTTAAATGGAGAAGTTAACTGTCAAATGGTTCCATAAACAAGAATGCACCTTTTTTATTAATTTTGGCTCATGTAAGCGACAATATCTGGAAGCTGAGTCTGATTCTAGACCAATCATAGACGCTCATTTTGATTCATCGTCTCAGCGACGTCTGGTGGCTAAGCTTTCAGTTATCTCGTCCATTACTGGCACGAGGCGTAACATTATATTCCTCAGGTGTACCGACGCATCTGCCATCTACTTTTCTAGATTAAAGATGTTCGTCGTACATACATGCGTCTAAACACTCATCAACATTGTCTATTTATCACAACATAGTATAAAACAAAGTCGCTTTCTCTGTCCCTATGTCCCTATGTACGCTTAGATCTTTAAAACTACGGAAAGGAGAATTGTTTTACTCCAAATTTAACGCGTGCGGGCCACGGGCAGTAATGAATAAATCGAAACTACTGGATCGATTTTAATCATTTTTTCAGTAAGTGACATAGGCTATATATTATATACCCGTGCGAATCCGGAGCGGGCCGCTGTGTTTTTATATACAACGTTCACAGTTTTTCTGTAGTGTATTTAGTATCAGCATTGTACCCGTGCGAAGCCGGGGCGGGTCGCTATACTATAGTATTTTATAAATCACTCGATTACTCAAAATATTTGTCCCAAAGAAATAGTTTGTACATGAAAAATACGCTCTTATAAATACGCAATACCAAATTTCAAAAATCATATATGATTTAGGAATTATCATTTTTAGGGCTCTGTACCCAAAGGGTAAAAACGGAACCCATTACTAAGACCTCGCTGTCCGTCTATCCGTCTGTCAGGCTGTATCTCATGAACCGTGAAAACTAGACAAAACCGATTTAAAAAAATTCTAAAGGAGGGCTCCCATACAAAAAACGTGACTCGATCGTATGAACCATCATAGTTAGACAGTTGAAATTTTCACAGACGGTGACTTAAGCCGCTTTAACAACAAGGGGAGCCCCCCCAAAACAACAAACGTGGTATTCTTGTTCGTTTTGTTTAGACGATGTATAACTATTGCGGTATTGCCAATATAATAACACTGCAAATTGAATAAAATTAATATCTAAAAACAACAACAACCCTTACAATAAACCTGATTGTTGTTCTCGTTTTTGCTCGATCTCTAGAACCGTGATAGATAGATAATTATAACAACAAATACTAAAAAACTAATAAAATAAGAATTCAATTATCCAATTAAGGGCTCCAATACAACAGAAACGTTTTATATTTACCGTTTTTTATAGATAATGTACGGAACCCCTTCGAGCGCGAGTCTGACGCGCACTTTGCCGGTTTTTAAAAACCGGTTCGAGTTTTGCTTACACAATTTTAGTTTTTGTTGCAATAAAACATCGTTTAATTTGTTATTATTTAAATTTATAATAAAAACGGGTAGTTTTTTTTTCACTAGATTACGTCGACATGCCCTTGCCTTGCACCATTTGCATAACCGTGATTTCGGGGTACTTCCTGGCGATATTTGTTTGAAAGCATAATTTTTTGCTCTTCTGTTGGAGCGGTGCAATTTTTGCCCAAATGCCATTTAGTAGCATCTCCCGTGACACGATAACATGACCACAACATGTAAATCAGGATTTACTTAGTAGAATGATAGCAATACAACGTTAGTTAACAGCTGCCATGATACTATATCTGTAAACACTGGGTAAAATTTGACGTTTTGTTGTAAAGAAAACTATCCAGTAAACAAACAATATTACGAAAATCACTTGAGTTTAATTAAATCACTTTAATTCACCCATCGTGAATAAAATCAAGTAAGAACATGCAGTTTTTTAAGTAATTGTATTTATCTTAAAAACATACGGTTGGAGGCGCCAAGAACGAGGTTAATCATCTTTAAAATAATTAACCAAAACGACTTAGTGAGTTATAAATTGTAATGACAAACGTAATCTTTATGGAATTTTTAATTAAAGCTGCCTATCGTAAAACGGTATTATTATTTTCTTATCTTGGACCTGTACTTGTTCGTAGTACCTTAATATTTTTATCTGGATCAGTTAATTTTTTTACCGTCTTCCTAAACCCCAAAAGCGCCAAGCGCAAATTAACGCCAAAAATAGTATCGGTGCTCCTAGATTCTACACCGACAATAAAAACATATAGCGAGCAGATACTATAATAAAGTGAGTAAGCAGTTCGATATCGATCCATTTACATTAAGTTTGTCTGCGGCAAGAAGACGGTTGAGTCTTGAATTCTAAGCAGAGTAGTATATTTCTTTTTTTATTTATGTTATGTTCTATTTTTATTTCACTTTTTTTTTCATTTAAATCGCGCTCTTATTATAAGGTGCAAGCGATGTTAGCATTAGTTTTGCTCGCACCAAATTTATATACCGTCACTAGAAGCGAAAACTTGTTATTGGCTTTATGGTTCCTAAACTATTGTTATTTAAGTTATACTAGCTGTAAGTTTTCCATATGATAAATAAATAAATATTCTTTTTTTTATTCAAATCCTGCCGATCCCATATCTTTTTCAACTTTTTCTTAGTATAATTTGCTAAGCATAGCTAAATGCTATAAAAATAAACAATAAGAAATAGAAACACATTCTTTGAAATCGGTTAATAAGTGGTATTTGTTGCTTTATTATTGTTATTATTGTTGGTAAGAAAAAAAGGTAAAGGTGACGGTTACAAAATGATAGAATGTTTGCAAAATCAAACCGCTCACTAAAGTCTTCGATTGTTTTTACCTGACTGCCTATAATAGGAAGGATAATGTTTTTTTTTATGGAATCTGATATACATAAAGAAAGGCCGGAGAACTAAAAAAAAAATATGGTTGATAATATTTTGTAAAAAATTGATACAATAAATTAATTGATACAATTTTCAGATGTTTGGTTTTTATATTTTACTTTTAAATATACACACACCCCGCATTTTCAAAACGGATAAATCGTACTTTTAATATCCGTCGCAAAAGATATAAGATTATAAAAGACATGCCTTTACAATCATATTGATTGCTTAACTCTAGGGAGTCCCAGCTTTTATTGTGGCATAGATTTTATCAGTTTGTCCCTATAAAGTAGTACCTGCCTTCTGTGACAACGATCGATTTGTTGGTAATCTGGTGATACCATCATCCGACCGACTGCTGGCCTGTCGGTTATAATAACCTGTTTATCTATAGTTATCTTATAACTTTGTTGCTGATCGGTAAGCAAAAGGGTTACTGATGTATTGCTTTAGGAAAATAAATATGTAGTAACACTTTATTTATTTAGATTGAGTAAGGGAAGAGGGAAGCACAAAGACAAGCACGGTACTATATTAAACGTGGTTTATACGACTATAGCTTAAAAACTGTAAGTCTCAACGAAATCAGAACACTGGAGAATTTGCCAAATAAAACTCACTATACTTCGGAGCCATCATAGACATAAGAAGAAGGCAGGCATCTGGAAGCTTTTGAGGATGTTGGGCTATAGTTGTCACTAACCAGCGTTACGCCCGCTCACGTAAGATAACGCCTTAGAAACTACATACGTAGAATAAAAAACTAAATAAGTACTTTTAGTATATTTTTTGTATGAAAATAAGTTGACGCTGACGCTTGCTTCCAACTACAAGCTTTAACTGTTTACTATTCTATCCCCTTCAAAAGACACCAACGCAGCGGGTTTATTCCCGATCAACGCAAACGCAACACATTGATGTCTTTTGTATTGAAATCTTGAAATAAAAATTAACCTGAAAAAAAAGCTTCAGCTTACCTACCTTTCTTGTATTTTAGTTAAAAGAGAACATTAATTTGCATCATAATGCTGATCAAATTAATTGTTAGTTAGTTATTAAGTTGTTTAATGGTTGGTCGACAACAACTGACGGACTTAAAACTCATTCACAATAAAAGATCCACTATAATCAAAGATTGCGCTTGACCTAACAAACCTTAATTAAAAATAAGTATGTTATTAACAATGAGATGTTAGCAGGAAGATGCTTGTAGCAGTTGCAGCTTAGCAAGACAAAGAGTCCTTTCAAAATGACGTCTTAACAACACATCGACGCAGTGGCGTAACGTGCCTTAGCGGGGACCCGTATAAAAAATATTTGGGGACCCTTATGAAGGGTAAAGATTTCTCACAAAAGAAAAAATATTTCCCTTTTTTTTTAATCTATACATATCTTTTATTTAAATATTTACAATACTAACCTAACTATAATTTAATATTTTAAACTAATTAAATAAATACCTAACTATATATACATTAAATAAAAAAATAATATAAAATTTTAAATAAACCAAAACTCGTAAAATATTAAGGTGTCAAAAAATACGTCCGCATCGATGTCCGTCCGCATAAAATTATATTTATTATATATTTTCTACAAACAATTCAATTAAAATATACATTCTCCTTGTCCTTTTTTCGGCAAACTGATTTCTTAAACTATTTATAGCTGATGATGACTAGTTTTTCTAAAGTTTCTGCCTCAATGTATAATACTGAGAAGTCTGACAGGCGTTCATGTCCCATCAAAGTTCTTAGGTAACTTTTAACTTTCTTACTTACGCACTTTGGGGCCCTCGTATGCCAGGGGGCCCCGGTTAATTGATACAGCAAATACGGCGGTAGCTACGCCTCTGCATCGACGATTCATTCATTGTTTATATCAAGTTAAACAATCAACAGGTAAACAGTAGAGGAAAAGAAAATCACAAATTGTATTAAACCGTCTTACAGCTGAATTATTTTATTGTTTCTTATGTATGCGTCTCATAAAATCTAACGAAGTGTTTCCCCTAAGGACATCAATAAACTACTCAGAACCTACCGAGTAATTGCTCTAGATCTTTACCTATTTTCCTATGTGGTTCAGGAAAACTATTGGTAAACAATATTACTGTGTAAAGCATGAAAATGCGGGCATGATACCTACGAAATGTATCATAAGGGAAATCCCTGCGAACATTACTCAGATGTGATGAAATCAATAGAAAATAGAGAGCTTCACGGGAAAACAACGTGCTTTATGTGGAAAGCAATTTTATAAATATAATGATTTGTACGTAAATGCACGACTCGACGCCAGAACTGAAAGCAGTAAACTGCGTAAGTGAGGGTCTTATTGTTTGATCATTTAACCAAAGCTTGGATCTAATAAAAAAAATGGTCTAGAAAAAAACGAGTATTTAACACAGGATGGCCACATTCAAAAAGAGGCAATGAGAAAATTTGGGGCAAAAAGGGGTTGCGTAGTCGATTACGAGCCTTTTCCCAATTACATTGGAGTCGGCTTCTAGTCAAACGGATTTTACTGAATATCAGTATTTTACGTGGAGCGACTGCCAACTGACCTCCACAACCCAGTACGAGGTGATACTATTCTTTTTGTTATCTAGTTGTCAGACTTTCTGGCGTCTGACTACCCGTAACGACTGCCATAGATCTTCAAGTGGCAAACGGGACCGACGACGTAACGTGCTCTCGAAAGACGGATGAGATGGTTTTTTTTATGTGATATCGTTCTTCCTCTCTCTCTCTGGCGCCATCAGAAAATCAGCGCTGCAGGGCTTTGTTGCTCTGCAGCATATGGCTGAGATGGTGACCATTTCTGGCAAAAAGTTTGTTTAGTTGTAAGTTCTATTGTTTTATTCTCCTATTTATTTTTTTGTCAGAATAAATGTTTTCTTTCTTTCTTTCTTTCTTTCTTTCTTTCTTTCCATCCACGGCCGACCGCGGTTAGCATTGCCTAACCGGCATGATCGATCGGTCTGTGGAGCTTCGACTTAGCCACGAGCTCCTCAATAACATAAATTGCAACTAACGTCTATTAAGTTTAATAATGATCAAGAAAATAACTTTTATATAACTAGTTATTTTTTTTTTTTTAATTATTTTTATAAGTAGTTTTATTTTCATTCATGTTTCAAATGTGCATAAAGTTATGCCCCGCTCTGCGTATGATAAATAACTTTAAAATATATTTAAAAGTATTTCAAGAATTAAATTAGTAAATATTGTGTAAATTAAAAAGAAAATGTTAAATTCTGTTTTATAAATCCAGAGTCCGCGAACTATCGAGCTTTAATACATGGTGGATGCGATATTTATTTATTAAAACCAAAGATAATTAAATATTATAATATACATAGTTTAATTAAATTCGGCAATTATTCGGAAAACGTAAATATATTACTGGCGTACCCATGTAACATTATAAGCAAAAGCTTTGGGAATAGCCAAATGCTGAATCAGGATGTGTTTGGACCCTTAAAATTCTTGTCCTTCGCTGCTTTACACTTAATACCCAGTGACTATAAAATTATTATAGGTACAGACTTTATTTAGCATAACACAATCCAGCTGACATTAAGCTGAAAAAAAGCCCGAAGCAGCAATTATCTGAAGAAATTGTGAATAGTTAATAGCGGTATAACGTCACTATTTTATTTCGTCAGCCATGTTTACTATTTTTGACAATTATAATGGATTGAATATAATAAAAAATAATAATTAGAACTAGTGTCACTTTTAAATTCGGTAAGTTTCTATTTTATGGGTCGTATAAGATCTATCCGGAACCTCTGAAACTGGCCATAAAACTAAATAAGTAATTATAAAATATTATAATGCCAGAAATGGTACGCTTCTTAGCACAAAACTGAAGCGCTAAAAGCATCGCAGCGCTGATAATTATTCTGATGCGCTCAGTATGGGGACGACAGTTAAAATCTCTATAAAATTGTCGTGTGAGTCGTGTCACAATGGTCGTTACCCTACTCCTCCGAAACGACTTTACTGATTTTTACCAAATTTTATATGCATATTCAGTAGGTCTGAGAATCGGCTACTATCTATTTTTCATACCCCTAAGTTATAAGGGTTGTTCACCCTTAACAATTGTTTTTAATTTTTAGACATTTTTTTTCTATAATTAATGTGACAATAAAAAATCCATACAACCCTAAATTTTTACCCTTTTATCACCAATCCCTATTTTTTAATAGCCATTTTAGTAACTTTAGCGCTTTTGACAATATGAACTTTTTTAATGTACCTTTATGGGGTTTGTCATAACATGGGCTTAATGCGTGCTGCATTATATCGTCCCAGAGAATGTATGCAATGCATAGTTAAGACAGGACAACGTCTGTCGGGTCAGCTTGTATAATATATATGTTTTCAAGAACTGTCAACTTTCAACTGTCAGTTCAGCTACATCTATTATAGGCTGACCGTTTAACTCGCGTATCGCCCGCGCGGTGAGAAGGGGGCGGGGCGAGATGTTACCGGGTGGGTGAGAGGGGTGCGCGGTGCAAAGAGCTCACGTCAAGCGCGGCAGTGCAGTGCGCTGGCAGTGCTCGCAGCGCACGGTTGGTATTTTTGTTACGGACGCTTGGACATTAACGCACAAGGTAAACAGTTTACCAAGATTAATCCCAAGATGAATCGCTCTTCCTGTTTTGCAAAAAAAATCAACAACACGGACTTTTGGACACGGCACGCATCGTGCGGAGGTTCCTCTTTCTGTAGCCCTAACCATCGGCAGCTTGGTCCCTGCACCTGATGTCGGTCGGACACTGTTTTTATATTTTTAAATGTCTTTTTTTGTATTTTTTATAAATCATATTTAAAATATATAAAATAAGTTAAGAAATAAATAAAGAAAATAATAATAATATTTGTAAAATTTTGAAAATGTTATTTTTTCTTTAATAAGTTATTTTTTTCTTATAATGTTCATTTTTTCTTTAAAAATACAGATACTACAATTATATTTTTTACTTTGCCTACAATGTCAATCTCGAGACAAATCTTTGGATCAATGACTCCGTGTGTAGCCGTAGTAGTCCGTTACCTACCCCCGCTCACTTCTTACGTCGCAGGCGATACGCGCGTTAAACGGTCGGTCTATAGTTTCATATAAAACGCTTAGTTCATTTGAATAGTTCCGAAACAAAGACATTTATTATACTATTAGTATATAATATGGCGGAGAAATGAAATTCTAACTATGATCTCTGAAGTCGTCCCTAAAATTATGTGTTTATTTACATTTAATATTGTAATTATTTTATTCATATTTAATTTATTATTTGTGCAAATTTACTTCTTCAGTTTTATTTACTTAATAACAAGTTCTTGGATTACTTCTATTTCATTTGGTAAATGGCATCTGCCACGCCCCTTTATTGCCAGGACTTAAAATATGATTGTACACAATACACATGGAAATCAATGACTTCTTTTGAATAAATATTTAATAAAGTGAATTAAGTACACATTTAATAAACTTTTTTGATTATATATTTTCATTTTCGTCCTACGATAATATTTACCCTAACATAAATGCATTCCAAAAAATTGCTATTACGGTTGAAAGAAAGGCATTAAGGATAGGTAACTCTTTACTTATATTATTAAAACCACAACAAATTTAAACATTTTACTTTAATGAGAAAAACATACTTTTTTAAATATTATAATAATATGGAAACGTGGCTGAGTGACCGCATTTTAAGTAATTGAAATTGGTAAAATTCTATTTTAATTTCTAAAAATGCCACCACTAAAATCCTACTAGAAAGTAGTAAATTCCAAAAAAATCTAGCAAGTATTCATATCTAGTAAAACCAGGTTTGTGGTGAACTTTCCACTAAAAGCCCCAGTTTTAGTGTAAAATCCACTAAGCTGGCATCACTGGTTAAAGCATCTCAAGCTGCTCCACAGACAGAGCCACCTTGTGGTAGCAGATGAAGACGCTTGCTTGTCTATGGGCATGGAGTAATGGTGGGTCCACACTGAGCCAACGAAGGCGAACGAAGGTTTTTTGACGTTGGTAGCAAACGTTCGTTGACCTTCGGACAAACGTCCAAACACATTTGGTGTTTGACCAAAACATCGTTTGCTCATGATTCCGGATTGCTTTCCATAGACAATACTCGAAAGTGTAATTTGATCATAGCCTAAGGATATCATGTGTCAATGGGGTTGGCAACTGTCTTATGTCCATGATTATTATTTACAAGTCAGCTATTATTCTGTGTTATTAACTACTTAGCTTCAAGATAATGTAATTTACTACGTAGACACATGCTCTGACATTTAAACAGACCGTCGAATGTCAAAATGTCAACCATTCTGTTGACGTTCGTTTGTTGGTGTTTGGCGACCGTCCAAACTGAATTCGGTCCAATGGCGCAAATCCTTTGATGTTACCGCCACGCTACGGATCGCCGGCCAACGTCAACGAACGTTCGTTGGCCATCGCCAATCCGTCCAGACATGGCCAACGAACCCATTCGTTCGCCTTCGTTGGCTCAGTGTGGACCCACCATTAAAACCACCCACCCACCACCAACATCATAACATCAATTTTAAAAATAGTTAAATAGATTCTCTATTTAACAATATTACAATTAGCGGGCCTGAGTGGGTCTGATCTTATTAATAATTTAATTATGTTCTCTTTGATGGAGTAAATGGATTGGTGTCGGTGGAGTAAATAATTGTAACGAAACTTAAAGCCAAATATTTGTTAGCATTATCGGTCTTGGCAACACGATCAATCTCGGTGTATTATTATCGTCAGCCGCTTAAAAAAAATATTTAAAATCCCTGACATTGTGTTATGCCAGTGGATGTGAAAAATCACATTTTCCACCTCTGGTAACAGTAGTAACTTAAAAATAATTTAAGTTATTACTGTTACCAGCGGCGGAAAATGTGATTTGATTTAGTTGGTACGGTTCATTTTAAGATCATAATTAATGTATGTCATTTGTTCAAGCAGTGTGAGCCTAACATGTTATACAACGACCGATATTTGAACGACAACATTCAATTTTAACGGAAGTGGGCCAATATTGTGAAACATGTGATTGGCTGTTCATTATGTATTGTTGAGGTCGCAGGAGAATCGGCTTTAAATTGACACAAGAATAACAAATAATAACAAAAAAGGAAATAATTTTATGTGGATAATTGGTTAAATCATCTCTAGACTAGATTATTATAATTCTTTAAAAAATAAATTTACAAAGGGTACAGCGCATTTGCATCAAAATTTTATTTTACTCAAAGCGCATTTGTACTAAGTCACATCCACTGGCATAACACAATGTCAGGGATTTTAAATATTTTTTTTAAGCGGCTGACGATAATAATACACCGAGATTGATCGTGTTGCCAAGACCGATAATGCTAACAAATATTTGGCTTTAAGTTTCGTTACAATTATTTACTCCACCAATCCATTTACTCCATCAAAGAGAACATAATTAAATTATTAATAAGATCAGACCCAATCAGGCCCGCTAATTGTATTTTTTATTACAACTCAACTTTTTAATAAAGGATATTTGTTAACAAATATGTGTGATTTTTTTTATCATGGTACACCGAGATTCACTTCAAAGTTCTACTTTGTCTTTGCTTTAGTTATATTTTCGGTGTGGTGGTCGATTCATCAATATTTTTCTAAATCGTGGTCGTAATATACGCGGGAACCTGTTGTTTTCACTAAAACTCATCAACAATGAGTGTCGAAGAAGATGTAATGAAAATACAAAAGAAATTAACCAAGATGACGTCTGATGATGGCACGGTAATTCTAATATTACTATGGGAGAAATAATGGAGCGATTTATAGATTTTCACCATAGGAATTGTTTCATTGGAACCCGATTATATCGTCTTAATTATACCTATTTTTCCTTTTTTAAAATCACTCTGTATAATGTTTTGTTTATATTTGCATTTTAAGGTTTTGTTAGTCTGCTAGACCTAATTTTGTGGTAACGCGGGACGCTTCGTTTAGCGGCATTGGCTAGCTTTAATTATACTGTTTGATTATCTGTTTTAGGGCCAAGAAGAAGCCTTAGAGCTGCTGAAGCACCTTCAAACAATGGCAATTAACTTGGATGTGTTGACAAAAACAAGAATTGGTATGACTGTGAATGCTTTACGAAAATCCAGTAAGGATGAAGAAGTGATATCTTTGTGCAAAACATTGATAAAAAATTGGAAAAAGTTCCTTTCTACACCCAGTACACCAGGCAAAGATAATGGTAGCTCCTCTAAATCCAAGAAAGACAGTAAAGACAAGGACAAGAAGGATGACAAAGAAAAGGATAAGAAACTGCCAGCCTCATTCCCACCCCATTCAAATACTACTGATGCAGTGAGGCTTAAGTGTCGAGAACTCCTTATGCAAGCTATGAAAGTTGAGGGTGAGAACCCAAATGCTTGTGCAAGTCAGGAGGAGTTGGCCGAAGAACTGGAAGAATGCATTTATGCTGAGTTCAGAAACACCGACATGAGATACAAGAATAGAGTGCGATCAAGAGTGGCAAATTTAAAAGATCCCAAAAATCCAACACTACGCACAAATTACCTTAATGGTGTAATCTCAGCTGCTCGTCTTGCTAAAATGACCCCTGAAGAGATGGCCAGCGATGAAATGAAGAACCTCAGAGAGAAATTCATTAAGGAAGCAATAGATGATGCACAGCTGGCCACAGTACAAGGAACCAAAACCGAGATGCTTAAATGTGGCAAGTGCAAAAAGAGGAACTGCACTTACAACCAGCTACAAACCAGAAGTTCTGATGAACCGATGACCACTTTTGTGCTCTGTAATGAATGCGGAAACCGCTGGAAATTCTGTTAAGACTGCTTTTACCTATCTCAAGGTGACTAGTGTACCCCATACTACTTATGATACTGTATGTATTGAGTATATTACATTTTATTATGAATTTTGGTTTCTGTTTTCGCTATTTTAATAACACCTTACTACTATCTATCAGTGACTTGAATCATGTTTAGTGGATAAGGTGAATTTAGTTTAAACATAAATAAATGAATCTGCTATAAGTGAACTGCTGCTTTTTATTTCAGATAGTGAGATGAGTGAAACCACAAATGTCATTGAATAATCATATATTTATAAAACATTTGCACAACAGGAATGTGTCCTTTAGGACAGAACCTAAAGTTTGTAAACTGGCACTATACAAACCATGATTACAGTAATTATTACAATATGGTATAAATTACTCTTTGTGTTTAATTTAGGATTTAATGGATAGAATATGTTTCCACATTTTGTATATCTCTACTAATAGTATTGTCTGTTAATTATTACAGTGAACATCTTAACAAAATATCCTGACTGCCTTACATTTCAGCCTGACTGCCTTACATTTCAGATCTTAACAGCTATGAGGGCCAAACTTAAGACTAGCAAGCCTAACATCTTTGTAACAATTATTATATTTTAAGGCATTCTATAGTATTTTTTTGCTCTAGAGCAGGGTTGGCAATGTTTAAAACAAAGGTTTAAAATACACACCTAATGGGGTGTGTATTTTTGTAGTGTTTTAATCAAATAAAACACAATACAAAACAGTATTGTGGTAGTTAACACGTTAATAAAAAAAAAACAATATGATTTAATTTTTCTTTTTATACCTATATGTTTTTAACCCGTTTAAAACATGGTTTTATCAAGGTTATTAAAACAGTAATCAAGCATTAATAAAAATAGGTTTTTTTTAATATTATAAAAAAAAACCACTATTTTTCACCAACGCTGCTCTAGACGTTCTATTGAGTTGAATAACTTTTTGCTGGTAACATTTTAACATTTCCTCTACCTTCAAATAGCAGCCCAATCAATATTTTTGTCTTTCATAATTTTGCCTTTAGTCCAAATTTCAAATGGCCAGAATTGCTATAATCTAATATGGCAAGCTATGCTTTGGTGAACATCAACATTTTTCATTTGGCTTATGCTAAAACTATACTTACAAACATTTTGTTATAAACAAATACTATTCTAGTTTTATATCTAAATATAGCTATTACTACCATAAAAATATTCTCTATTCTACCAACAGTTCTCCTGTCTTAATTTTAACAAACAAT
This sequence comes from Hypena proboscidalis, assembly GCA_905147285.1. Classification (NCBI taxonomy): domain Eukaryota; kingdom Metazoa; phylum Arthropoda; class Insecta; order Lepidoptera; family Erebidae; genus Hypena; species Hypena proboscidalis. The sequence continues at coordinate 16,279,299 of LR990130.1, read as the reverse complement.
TTTTTGTCACTATACGCGATAATTTTGTTTTGCACATCTAACTTGAGATCAACAGATTCACTACCTTCGTCTTCCAACTTAGTTACCGTAAAACTAACTTCTTCATTCGCTACGAAACATTCAGGGATCAGGGTCTTGTGGTAATTGAAGTGCGTTTTCAAATGCTCCCGAAGGAAGTGCGACTGCACCACAAACAGATCGCAATAAGAACACTTATGATTACCTGCTATGAGAACATCAGAATTTCCATGTCTTCTGTAATGATTAGTCAAGGAATCCTGACGTTGGTTCGTGTAAGGACACAATAAACACATGTGCATTTTACGCTCTTTCGTCGGCATTATTTCAGTTGAATCAACTTCGTTAGCACAGTTGTGCATTGAGCGCCTGCGCTGCAGCAGTCGAAGAGTTTGCTGGTCGCTAATTGAAAACTGCTGAAAGTCGCTTTTAACAGGTCTCGGCATGGTTTTGATGGCAAGTTTAATGTTTTCAGTGCTATCCTCTTGTTTAATATCTGTGTTTTCCGTAATAGTATAATCACTGTTACCCTTCTTTCTCTCAGCTTGTGCTTCATCATTCATTTGATGTTTCCTCATATGCTGTACGTAGTTTGCGTAATATTTTACAGAATAGTCACATATTTCACATTTATACCTCTGTTTAGATCCATGCAGTGATAAATGTATTTTGTATTGTTCTCGTTTCTCAAATGCCGAGGGACATTTGTGGCATTTGTAACGCTTCTCTTTTTGACGGCCGTTTTTCAAATAAGTGGGATAAATAAATTCAGGATTACCATGCATCAAATATCCAAATTGTGGATCAGCTTGTAAAACAGGCGGAAAGTGATCATTTGGCTTAACTAATTTATTACTATCGGTTAACACTCTTTTTTGAGCTTCAGTCTTCCTCTGGAACAAATCTGTCCCTGATAATGGAATATTTTTGAAGTCCATGTCGTCACCAGACTCATAATCACAATTTGCTGGCTTGTTGTTACTGTCGTGTAACATTTCATGTTTAGCTAAGTTTCCTATGTTCTTCACGGCATAGTTACATTTCTTACATTTATGTTCACCTTCACCTCCATGTAATCCCATGTGGTAGTTGAGGGCTGAACTTTTGAAAAATTTCGCAGGGCACAGTTTACAAAAATATTGTTTTGGCACATGTTTCTCTTTTCTTACACCAGTTTCAATGTTCTCGACGATATTTGGACCCATAGATATCCATCTGATTTCCGAACTAGTCGGACAATGTACAAACTCTAATCGAGGCTGTCTGTGTGAATGATGGGCGTTATGAACGAATTTAAGTATCTTTGTTTTAGTGTGATATTCATCTGTATGAACAATTGCGTGGTCTATCAATTCGTTCTCTTCGGGGACTGAAAACTCACAGAACTTGCATTTGTTTGGATATGTCGAATCATGAAACTTATCGTGATTTTGTAACACTTGATCTTCGAAAAATCTAGCTGGACACTTGTGACAAAAATATAGCAACTTTATCTCTCTATTCTCATTAATCGCCGACCCTTCTTCTTTAGAAATGTTTTCTGTGTTGCTTGCCTTATCCATTTCTATGACTTTCCTCAGTTTAGTGATTTGTTCTTCATCTGGAATATCGTCTTCAACGGGGCAGTAAATGCGACCATATATTTCGCCGTGTGATTTAGAGTGTTCTGCTAATCTACAGGCATTGTCACATGTAAATTTACATTCAAGGCACTTGTAAATGGTGGTGTCACTGTTTTCAAAAACAATAAAATGAATTTTTTCGTGGTTAGGAATTTTACATTTTTGGGAATTGACGTATGAGCAATATCGGCATTTAAACATTTTATGGAATTCATTCTTTGCGGAGACCCAGACATAAGGAATTTCTTCTAAGAAGTTAGATTGCGAATCTTTGTCAGATTTATTTTGTGACGATGTCGATGGCTGGTCCAATCCGTATTCCGCATCAAGTCTTTTCGTGATTATTCCGTGGACTCTTAAATGTTGGTGTAATAGATGTCTCTTAGAAACGCTATAGTTGCACTCTGGACATTTGTAAGGTGTATCGGCTGGTGTGCGGTGGAATTGTTCGTGATACATGTATTGGGACTTGCTGTTCGTTTCGTACGGACATTCAATGCACCTGTGTCGTTTGGTTGGGCACATCGTTGTCATTGATTGGAGATCTCGTAAGGGAGATTTACCGCCCATGTTCTTTGAGATATAATCTTCTGGTTCAGTTATGCCGTGTAGAAGAAGATGCTGGGCTAATTCTGGTTCATCTTTTACGAAGTAAGGGCAAAAGTAGCACTTAAATATAGATTGCGATGAAGGCTGGTGTTGTTGTAGATGAGCAATGAGTTGTTTCTTGTCGCTTGTTCTGTAGGGACACTTATTACAGGTGTCGTTGATGTCGTTTATATTCACTGGGTCAGGTTTTGGTTTCACCGTGGTGATTACTTTTATTATTCCGTCGTGCTTCAACCGACAGTGACGCTGAAATAGAAAAAAACAACAGTTAGTTACTATTGTTATATTGAATTGACATCAGTTACTTACATTAAGTATTGAGTATGTAACGAAAAACTCAATATGAATAGAAAAGATCCGTATACCAAATGCTCTAACATTGTTATTATTAAAGATGCCACCTATTGCCATTTGCCTACTTGTTTAAGTTAGATTATACAAAAATAAAATGAAATTCTAAGTACCTCCTGTTTTAATTCGTTTAAATAAAATGATGTTTTCGTAAATGTGATAAATAAATGTTACAGTGGCCTATCTTCTGGCCATTGTATTTGTCAACCTAACCTATCCGTGTTATGTGTGGCCTTCCGTTAACGCTGATCACGGCGCTAAAAGCTTAATTGTTGATGCATAAATGACTGAAGAAGTCCCAAATCAACATAGTCTTGTCTTAGTCACTCGGTTTTCAACAAGTCATAACTTTTTAACCGACGAAAAAGAACGGAGAAGGTTCTCAAGTCAACGTGTATATATATAGATAGATAAAACTTTATTTGTGCATCCAACAAAAGGAAATACATTTTGTACGAAAGATTAAATAAAAGGGCGGCCTTATCGCTTAACGCGATTTCTTCCGTGCAACCTTTATTTAAATTTTTGTTTTAACGATTAAATCAGATCTCAAGTAGTTTGTATCTCTACTTAGTAACCAATTAGAAACCTACCTGTATGACATGTTTCCAATTAGATAATTGGTGGCAGTGACCACAACGGTACGCCAGATCCGCCGGGTCGGGAGTGTTCTCAGATTTCTTGGGAGTAGGCTTAGGTGGCTCTTCTAGAACACCGTCCCTCGAATGTTCACGAACGTGTTCAATGAGGGCTTCCTTTGATGGATCTCTGAAAAGACGAGAAACGTAACAATTATAACTCTGCATTTCATTAACCGACTTCAAACAAAGAGGAGGTTCTCAATTTTTCTGTATTTTTTAAATGTTTGTATCGTCATAACTTTCGACTGGGCGAAGCGATTTTAATGAATATTTTTTATTTGAAAGCTGGGGCTTCCTGAGTGGTCCCATGTCAATTTGGTCCAGTTCTGACAATGGCACCCAAGAGAAAACTTTATAAGTCTAAAATTATTGTAATTAAAGTCGGTTTTTTTTTGGAAAACGATATAAAATACTATTTAGCAGATCATTGTGAAATTAAATATGACTTACTTGTAATTGCATTTTTTACATTTCCACAGCGTTTTCTTGGGTTTCTTTAAGTCACTCATATTCAGAGCCCTGTTGTCAAGCATGTCGTAGGTATCGTCAATGTGTTGAGTCTGCAGGTTTAGTGGCTGCATTTCATATTGACTGTTCATTGCGTCAGACCCATCCTGGAATGACTCATCCAATTCCATCGCGCTATCGACCGATGTATTAGAATCCAAATAGTGAAATTCATTTTCTCCGTATTCGTTCAATACAGGCATTGCCAAGAACTTATTGTATTTGCTGTAATTTCTTCTCCCTGTTTCGTCCGTCATTAGCACTTTCGCTTCGTTGTGTTCTGGATCTCTTGCAGACTTAAGCTTAATATGTTTTGTGATATCCCATCTCCAATTAGATTTGTATTTACAAAGAGAACATTCAAATGGTTTCTTGTTCAAGTGGCCAACAATATGAACGTGAAATCTCGACGCTGTGGTTGAAAAAAATGGACAGTGTGGACATTTAAACACTTTCCTTCCAACAGCTTGACTCGGAGATAAATTCATTGTTTCATTTTCATCTACGATCTCGATGTCAAAGTTTCTGTGAGCTTCTGGAAGGGTTGAGTCGTCGTTTATATTAATATCTAATGGTACATCAAACTTGTTATTGTCTTGGTTGATATTGTTCCAGACGAAAACGACATTTTCCATGGGATGCCTCTCGGCCTCTTTCTCTTGATTGGGATTGGATGTGTCATTACTATCATCATTTTTGATTTCTGAGTTATTTTCGCTTGCAGACTTCTTTTTCTTGCCGCATGTTTGCATGTGGATATACAAGTCTGCACTAGATTTACATCTATGTCTGCAATGTTGACACCGTGTTGAACTTAAACTAGAAAGCGTTGCATTTGTATTCGTATTGATTTTGTTAATTTGTGGCATGCAATTTTTCTCATGAACCGAGTGTTCTGATAAACATTTGCTCTCGAATCCGCAATTTTTGCAAATTAGGGATCCTTTTTCTCCAGTTTCGGTTAATAGTCGTTCTTTTAGGCGATCAAAAAATGAGATATTTGGCTTACGACCGCTACTTTCCTTCGCAGACGGATTGTTATTGACTGGAATCAAAGTGATATCAACAGGTAGATTTTCAAGTTTGCTTCCTAATTCTGGGTCTATTAGATCGACAGGTGAAGATTCTTTGAACTTTTTCTGTGGTGGTTCGCCAACAGTAGTTTGTTTCTGGTTGGGGGTTGAGGAATTGAGCGGTATGAGTTGTGGTATCGGCCGAGGTATTTTTCTGTTCTGCTTCTTGGACTCATCAGAGCTGTGACTCGGTGAGTGCTGGCCGTCTCTTTTGTCGATGGCGTCGGAGGGAGTGCCATCATTCGAGTCACTTTTACAATTGACTAATTCTCTCTCAGCGTATTGTAGACCCATTTCCTGAAAACAGAAAAAGAATAATGAGGACTCTATCGAAAAAGTTCTATTTTAATGTTTTGCACACGTGGTAAACTTTGATATCATCTTAGGTGCTTAAATATTTTGTGTGTTGTTTGTTATCAGTGTATGGTTGTGTCGTATTGTTTTATTTTCTAGGGCTTGGGAATCCTAAAGACAATAATTTTCTCTATTAATAATTAAAAGGGTTTTTACTCAGTGGCATGTATCTTCATATGCTCGTAAGAATTGCGTGCCTAAAAATCTTGGGGAGGTAAGAAGTAGGGGCGGGTTGCTTTTCCCGAACTACCCCTGTGTCCTACCGCTATGCCCTATCTACCTATCTATTGTATATGTAAAAAACGTACGATCCTTTTACGCTATACGGCTTTAACATTTTTTAAAATCACTGTAAATTAAAGCATAAAATGTGAGAATAGTACTCAAATAATGATAGGTATGTATATTATTTTTGGTTTCGGTCTCTTTATAGCCAGTGGTTAACTGCGTGAATTTCTAGGGAATATTTTCTTCTAGGGCGATGAAATTTCAAGGTTGAGTATCGTTATTCATTCCTTTATGTCGTTTACTGTACACGTACACGTTTTACAATATCAGACTCAGCAAAACCGCTTTAAAATTAAATTAAGTCTTATTTCTGTCTATTTCCGCTTCCAAGTGATTTTTATTGACAACGTGGGTAGAGCAACAAACAAGAACAATAATGTAAGGTTATAAGGTTAATACGCATATTATCCGCTCATATTAACTGATTTATTTTGTAATATAATTAATAAACATTCAATCAGATCCTGTAATAATCGAGTCAAACCTACCGTAATATTTAACTAGCATAGTACCTAATATTAGCAGTAAGTACACTCTGTAATTATACAGAGTAAAATTATACTTGAATAACTTATTAATTATTTAATAAATAAAAACATGGAAAAATAAACATCATTAGTCCGTAAGAGCTGTAAAAGTCATCAAATAAAGAGATTACATTATGTAGAGCTCGCGCCGGTCGGTCCAGTTACTCTTTTAATTATAGTCGTTAATTCCACGCAATAAGACTGCCATTAAAATAATACCGCGGCGTTTACATCTTTTCGGAATATTCTCTTATGGTAATTACATGAATATCGTTAAACTTAGACTAATCAATTTGAATATTTTGACAAATGTTATTAGCCGCCACGTTTGTTTTTGTTTTGTTTACTTTCTTTAACACGTGTTTATGTTTTGTTTCGATTTCAAATATAGAACAGCATTGTTGACATCTCGAATCGCACTGAAGTTTGTTACATAACGAAATGTACCAAATCAGTTTTGTAGTGTTTTGATAACATTTTTGTTTATCGCTTATTATAATGTGAGATGATCGGCAAACATGCACATGCGAAGAAGTTACGAAGCGTGAAGATACATGCACTAATGGAAACAAGATGTAGAAGGTTGCGAGAAGCGACTTGATGGTAAGTGCAAGCCGTGTGCGACGGCACCGCTCGTGATATCAGTGACAAGTGAGTGACGTCAGCGGCGGCGGCCGGGCGCGGCCCCTCATACACATACATACACGACGACTCACCGAGACCGAGTGTGAGGACCGCGAGTCGCCGCTCCCTTCTTCCTCCTTGGGGAGCGCCGCGTTCACCGCGTCCTCGTCGAACAGCGTGTCGCTGGCGCCCACCCGGTTGCGGCGCCGGCTCGCCAGCGAGTGCCCCACCGGCGGCGTGTGGTGATTCATTTCGTGCACCGTCAGACTCTGCTTGATGTCCGCGGTGAAGTTGCACATCGAACAATGAAAACTCCCACTTCCTCCGTGGTTCTTCATGTGCCGGTCCAAGTTCCATTTGTATGGTGTCCGGAAATCGCACATAATGCACTTGATCATAGGCATCGAGTGATATTTGACGTGTTTAGTGAATCTAGCCCTTATGTGGGTGACATAGGTACACTTATCGCATGTGAAAAATTTGACGTTTCCTTTTGTTTTTGACAAGTTTGAGGGCGCTGCTTGTTCCGTAGCTGCTTCCCCGACGACGTCAATGTCGTCGGTGATGTCTGGGCCATAGTCTGCGCTCTCCTCAACCTCCATCATCATATCGTCGTAGTCTTCTACTTCTTCGACCATGTCTTCTATTCTCATAGCTGGCTCGATAACATCTGGTGTGGACATCGCGAAGTCACTGTCCAATCTTGATGACGACTTCGTCTTTGAATTCCGTGTTTGTGTTTCCCCGTCTTCGTGGACCATTTTGATGTGACGCACAAGTTTTTGATGATGCTTCGACGCGTAAACACAGTGTGGACAGTCGTAAATTTTTAGTTTTACAAAGTGAGTATCGCGCGTATGGACGAGATAAGCGCGCGGATTCTGAGTGTAGAACGTGCACTTGGTACAGTTGTAGTTCCTCCTTATCTTGCACTGTGGCAGCTCGAAGTCATCCGCCGCGTCCGACGAGCCCTCGGAGGAGACGTCGCAGAGGCGGGCGTCAAGGCAGCGACCGAAGGTAGGCGCGAGCTCGCCAATGTGTGCGCCCGGCGACGAGGACATCTGCTGTAGCATACTCCGCTGCAACAGAACAATGTTCGTCGTCGGTTAAAGGTGGGGGAGGCGCGCGGCGAGGGGTGCGGGGCGTGCACAGAGCGCGGCGCGGTGCAGCGGCACGTGTGCGGTGCGCGAGAGCGTCGCCGGCTGAATGACTGAATGAGGCGGCGAGGCCGGCATCGCGGCACTCGGCAACGACAGCGGCGCTGCGGCCGGCCCGACGCCCGCGGCGCGTGGGCGCGGGCCGGGGAGCCTCCCTGCGATGTCGTTCCTATGTTTTTCATCCTCGACGACAAGGGGAGCCGGAGCGGACGACCTCCACTCGCAGCGGTCTAATGACACTACGTACCTACTCGCACTCAACATTTTTATCATGCCGAAGTAGGCTGTAATGCTGACGATGATATTGCCTACTACAGAAGTACTGACATTACATAATAATGAAATAGGGGCAGAAATCTACTGTAATGATGGAAGAGATAATGCAGTTTCAGACGTTGATTGATACTAACTACATTGATGAGCACTAGATACTGTTCAATAGTCAATAGGCATGATATAAGTTAATAATAAACATGATTATCTAAATGTCTTAGTAAATAAGGCTATTAACACAAATCAATTATGTAAGAATTAGTATCTACGTCACCAAAGTTTTAATAAGCGTTAATGTCTTTTCGATAAGAAATATGAACTCAAAATGTGAATGGTTGATTAATCGTCCTCGTCTGCCGATGATCAACTTGTAAATGTACCTGAGGTTTTGTAAGCTATATTTGATCGGATATAATGTCAGATTTGAAAAGTTTAGGAGTAAGCAGAAAATGTAGTGAAAGATAGAGTCGGTGAGTTTCAAAGATAATTTCGAGTTATGTACGATGCGATAATACAAAATTTTAATATTTTTTTTGCAAAAAGTGTGCGAGCGCTATATCATGTTCGAGTGATGTATTATTGTTGTGTCCAAAAGCTCTGCTGAGGTCGATCAGACAGCGAACTGGTACGGACGGCTTTATCAGACATTACCAACACCTTACAAACAAACCATAACCCTTCCTTTGACTCGCGAGAGTCGGATAAAAACATGATAAAACCCAAGTTCATTATCAACTTTATTCTTGCGAGATAAAGTTAAAAATAGCACGGCACTGGCTGATATAAAATGTGTCTACGAAGCTATACGTACAGTGGCATCCAACAGCTGAAACATCTGACTGCGACTATTTCGGGATTTTAGGTCTTCAGTTAAAGGCATAAAGTTGAGTTTCGAGTATAGATTTTAGACAAAATTTATAACTGTCATGCCTACGAGTATCACGGTTCAATGATGTATTTATATGATAGTGTATTTGTTTGAGAAATGAGCCATGATCCGCATGATTTATCATTTGTCTTTGTGATCCATTGTGAGGTAAAGGTGATCCTTATTGCCAGTTTAATCACTAAATTGAAATTTAGGCTTCTACATAAATCTTTCGCTTTTTCGAAAGTGATTTTACTTATCTACAAACTGCTGGTAGAGTCCTTGTGAATGACCTTGATCCAGGAAGAGACGCTTTCCTGTTAATTGTTGGCAAATTATTTGTATTACTGTGTTTGTTTAAAAAAAACTGACTACGCAATTATAAACTTTATGAACACATGATTAAACTTTCATCGGGTATCATAAGTTAGATTGCAGATATTGTTAGAACGAGGTCATTTTTTTAATAATTTAATCTTGGTTATGGTATTTTTTTACCAAAAAGTATTTTTAAATATAATAAATTGTGCTTGGTGGATGGCGATAGGCTTACCTCCTATGGGACCTAAACATAACAAGTGAAATGTCGACGTTGTGCACCTCTGCCACACTCTTTTGGGTAATTTAAGCGTGATGTGTTTAATATAAAATAATAAATAAATATCTTCCAACTTACACACAATGCTATCTAGTCCCAAACTAAGCAGAGCTTGTACTAAGGTTACTAGAATAACTGATACTAATACAAATATATACTTTTCTTTTGTAAATACATACTTATTAAACATAGAAACACCCAGACTAAGACAAACCCCCATGTTCATGGCGGTTTGGGAATCGAACCCGCGACCTCAGCGTAGCAGGCAGTTACACTACCCACTTCGCCATCCGGTCGTCATATGTATAATAAGTATGTATTTACAAAAGAAAAGTATATATGTATTAGTATCATTTATTCTAGTACTCATAGTAAAAGCTCTGCTTAGTTTGGGACTAGATGGTGTGTGAGTTGTGAAATATTTTTTCTTTTTTATTTATTTAATTACTATTTATTCGATCCGTTCAGCTCATTGTATATTTTGTTATTTAATTACTATTTATTCGATCCGTTCAGCTCATTGTATATTTTGGCAGAAACAAGAGTAAAGCTTTACAGGCACAAATAGTTAAAAAACTAGCGCGCTTACAACCTTAAAGTTTTCAGCCGTCTGGCTGTAACAGCTGAAAAACTTCACATTGCAATTGCAACGTCATATCATTGTTTCAGGCAAAAGGCTGAAAAACGGTTTGAACAAGTTGCAGAATCTCTTTTATTTTTAAGACCATCTGATGGTTGGTTGAAACTGTTCTATACGACCTATGAACATCTGCAAATCTCTAATCCGGTGCCACTACATATTTGCAAAATAATGTGAAACTCATTTAATTATTTCAAAAACTCATAACAACAACATGGTGAAAAAACTACATTTGTAATAATAGCAGCCCTGTATCTAATACATGTCCCACTGATGGGCTCGGGCCTCTTCTCATTTTGAGAAGAGTTAGGCCATAGTCCACCACGCTGGCCAAGTGCTGATTGGTAGACTACTAGACTACATTTGTAAGTTTATAAGATATATAAGTCGTTGTAGAAATAAGTAAATAATCTTTAGTTACGTAAAAAAAAACTTAAAACTTCGTGAAATTGCGTCACTTTAGTACCGAATGAGCGATGTATTGCCAACTCGTCGCCATATTATAGGATCCGATAGGCCTCAAAGGCCTAATTTCAGGTATTTAAGGATGTTACGTATTTACAACCAATTACCAAAGTGTTGGAAAGAACTTAATATTAATTTATTTAAAAAAAGACTTCGAAACTTTCTGGCTGATAAAGCTTATTACAGCATAAGTGAATTTGTGGATGAAAAAGATAGTGCATTTTTGTAGTTTGTATTAGATTTAGTTAATTGTTTTATATTATTGTTTAAATTTATATTTATTTTTATTTGTTTTTGTTTGCAATATTTTATGCTGTCTTTGATGCTTACTTGTATTTTAACGGTTATGTAACCTTTCGCATGCCTATAATGTAAAATTTGGTGGAACTAATATTCTATATGTAACATCATACTGTACACCTATATTTGCGAAATAAATTATCTTTTCACCACACCAGCACGAAAAAGATCGTTTGCTTGCGAGAATTCAGTGAGTAATAACGCTTATTACTCACTAGTGAGGCAAAGTGATTCAAATTTCGAAACACTAAATCCTTCCAATGAATAGGCACAAAAAAAAAAACAAAACAGTCACCATGTAGGTTAGTAATAATTTAATAAACATTGACATCAATTTTATTTAAACACTACAAACGATACGTTTTAATTATTTTAAATTATATAAATACACGCTTATTTAGTATTTTCATGGTTTTATATTCGTGATTAACCATTAAATTAATTAAAATCGGGTACTTAATATTAGACTATAAATAAGTGTTACGGAACGAATTTCCGAACGCACGATTTAAAAAAAAAAGTCTGTGTCTGTGTCAGTCATCGCGGGCAACTATAAATTCTTTTCAGTTTATGTTTAATTGTTTACTGAAACTTTTTAACAAAAAAATAGTGAATCCAGTGATGAAGAACTTTGTGGAACTCCAAAAGAGTTACGGTAACTTGCTTCTAACACAGAAGTTTGCTTTTTTACCAGAAAATTCACGTGAAAAGTATTTGAAAGCGTACGAGATATTTAATTAGTGGCGACTTTCTAAAGGCCCTAAAACGCATTATGAATCGGTATTACTGTCGTATTTCATGTAATTATTTCAGGTTAAGCAATCGAGTACGAGTTTATTTAAATCTTAATATTTTCTCACTGGAAGAGGTGAAAAGTTTTGTATTGTAACGCGTGAGAAAAATTTAATTTCCAGTTCGTGACCTCTTAAAATCTTTCGCTTGCGAAGTAGTCTTTATTAGAATCACTCGCTATGCTCGTGATTCAATTTAAGACTACTTCGCAAGCTCAAGATTTAAAATTGGCACTCACAACAGAAATATAACCTTTTTCTCACTTGTACCATAAATAACTATTATCTTTACGTCATTACCCGAAATCATCAAGTACTATCAACAAAGCAGATTCATGATCCACCATAATACTAATTTTGTATAGACCTTTTTAAACACTAATGTCTAAATTTGTTTGTTTATCAATAAATGTCAACCTTTTCGATTTTGACAATGTCAAAGGAAATGTTTGATAAATGGGTCATGAATCAACTTTTCTGATAGTACATAATTCTTAATTAAAGCGGTCGTCTTTCCACTTTTTTGTTTATCTTGTTTTCTAAAAGCCTACCAACTTATTGTTTAAGTATTATAAGAGCAGAACTCTGGCCTGATATTGTTTACTATCTCTTCTGATAAGGTTTTCTAAATCATAATGTCGAACCAGTTGAAAAACTTTTAGAATTACAAACAGAAAAGTGTCACTTTCTGCTGTCAATTGAAAAGTCAACTAGTAAGAAGTACTTAGTTTCCCGTTTCATAAAAATTAAAAGAAGAATAAACTGCTGTGAATCGTAGAAGCGGTATGCGGCTTTGCCATTTTTGTGGTATAAAAACACGGTATGTTGGTATTTGTACGCCTAACAGTTAACCGCCGAGGTTATTCCAAAGAGAATAGAATTTTGACATAAATAGCCATTGGTTGAATATATTCTTGGGGATATATAATAAATACTGAAAAATATGTAATTGTGGGCAGGATTTAAAGGTTTGCTTATTAATAACATCGGTTACTGACTAGCTAGTACTATTAAGACTCGACTACTACTCATGCTAAGACAAAACAAATATTACTATAACAAAGCTGCACCAACTAAACGCTGACTGAGTTTAATTCACACTAGTCTTTAAACTAATACAGAAAGTTAACACGACTTTGGTCTTATTCAGTTGTTCAAGTCGTTTTCATTGAACCATTACGTTCTTCTGCTGTTAATATTCTTGTGGACATAGAATAACTAATGTTAACACCGATTCTTTATATTATTGTACAAAACATTAAGCACCCAAAGCTTTTATATTTATCTTAATTAAACGTTAAATTGGTGAGTTGTTAATTGCTGTTTTGTATAAAAAGTCTAATTGTTATTGAGTACGGAAGTCACAGCGAATCGGCGGGTATTTGTGATTGTTTACGCAAATTAAACTCGTTACCGGATTACCTCGTTTTAAGTGCTCTTCCAACCGTTGGCGGTCTTAAGCCGTATTGAATATAATGATCTTATGTTAATGAGCCCCTTATCAAATGTCAATTAATGTTGGTTCTCATAAGATTCAATTAATAGTAGTGGTAGGTGAAATGTTACTGCTTCTAGACGCTATCTAGACTATCTGTCCAAAATATTTAGGATGGTCTAACTTAACTGATTCTAAAATATGTGTATAATTATGTATTTTAAATAAGGTACCACTTCATATAAATAGTGTTCAAATATGTTATATGTATATGTTGTTCTTTCGTTATGCTATCAGAATTGAAATCTATTTAGAGGAAATTTGGTATGGAGATACATATAAGTATGGCAAATAGACACCATAATATTCTTTTTTGCCATGGTACCAAATAAATCAAGCCACGATGAGATGAGATATTTGATGATAGGGTCTTCTAACAAGATAATATCGTATCGTTAACGCATCTAACAGCTAATTAGTGACATTGTATACAGTAGTATACATCATAATAATAACATCTTAGTTAACCTTGTATGGATTTTCTCTTGTATTCGTAAGTGAGCGTGCACAACATACAATCTTGGCGAATGTGGCTACAATATACTGTGATCTAATTATAAGTTTATTTTACTATGTTAAGTCCAGAGTTCATGTATGTTCACTAGTTTTCTAAAAGGCCGTGAGATTAAGAAATCTAGACATACTAGTACTGTGTTACAAAATGACAAGGAGAGGATTCGAATCGAAGAATTTTGGTTGCAAGTTTGAGGCCTTATCCAATGTGCTACGGTTGCTTCAACTAATTGTTACGATGATTCGCGGAATCTGCGCAATATAAGAGCTCGTTCTCCAAGATATAGACTGCATCTTTATTAGTCAACCATTGCTCCAACATAGTGAGTCTTATCACAATCAACATTCAAATATTTTAAAGCAAAAACCATCTCAGTTTATCTCAAAACGGTCGACCGCTGCTACAACAAACATAGCCATCTCATCACTAACGCACGCAACACATGAATATATGCGAGCGTGTATGCGATATCAAAAAGTGGTTTATGTGGCAGCTGGTCGAAGGACAGGCAGGGTCGACAGGAAACGCCGGAGAAGGCATCCCAGGCACAAAGAGGGCAGAGCGGCGCGCCGCAGGGGGAGCCCTCGCAATCGATATGGCGGCGCTAAGGTCCGCTGGCCGCTGCGAGTTTGGAGCGCTGCAGAGCCGCAGAGGCGGATGCCCCTCGTCCCCCGCTCCCCGCTCCCCTTGCCTCACCACACCTGCTGTGTATTTATAGAGCAGGGATGCAGCGATCTACCACGGCTCCACGGCTCACGGCTGTGCGGCCGTCGACGTCTACCTACCGATGTGCGTGCCTACATGCGCGCCCGCTGACGCCCGACTCTTTATTATTTGTCACAATGAACATAAAAATAGCACTCGTTAAGCAGCCGCTTGCAACAACGTTTTAACCGACAAGTCGCTGACACCTACGTTCACTACATAAGTAGGTACGTACAGGCCGACTAATTACGCGTATGCAGGAATTTGAATCATACACAGCAGGGAGTTTTACCATTACGCTTCTACGCGAATTTGAGTCATTCAAAATACAACGCGTAATTTAACTCGCTGTTTTTAACATATTCTTCACGTAAAATTGTGGTTATCCTTGAACAGTGCTATGTATTGTTGTATAAGAAGCCAAATAAACATTGCTCAGGCGGCAATACACGTTAATTCGGTACTATAGCACAGACTATAGGTGTGTCTACAGCAGTATCGCATGCCGCTGTAACGGGTTTTTCTGAAACCATGTGACGAAAATAATGTTCATTATTTTAGCTCAGATGTAGCAAACATGTCAGCAGTTCATATGGTGATCAGGTAGGTACAGCGTAAGAACATTTATTTAACATTGCGGATCTCTTGTCATCGCCACGTAAAATCTGTAAAGTCATTTGTAACTAACACAGGACTTTTTCTTTTACTACGCGCAAAAGCTCTACCTCCTTAGTTTAATTCAATATAATAACGAGTTTGACTGTGTATTTTTTAAAACAGTCCCGTTAACGTATTTATATCAATGCGAATGTAACTTTATTCTGTTAAGTTAACATCGAAAGCTTTCTCAAAAAATGTGGATAGCCAATACATTCACAGAACTCGAAGAGAAATACTTCTGAGTGGGTTCGCGTTCACATCAAACAACGGGTGGGATTCGAACCGGCTACCCACGCTATCGATCGCGAGCGAACTCACGGTAAAGGCCTACCGGTCCGTCCTTACATTTTACCTTTTGGGTAAAGATGTACCGCAAAAGCTACAACAAAATCAATCAGTTATGTAATTTCTAAGAGTTTTTTTTCAGTCGACTTTTCACCACAGAGGTCGTTGAAATAAGCTATTTAAGCATCACAGCATTTTTAGAAGAAAAGTGGAAGGTAACTATGGAACTAGTTTTATTATGGTTTAAGACCTTTCATTTGATAGCCTTATTATTTGATTAATTGATTGACTAACTCTCAAGGATTTTGATCATGACTGCTGTGCTAGGATCCCTGTTTTTCTCAGAGATACGGCCACGACAGACTGACTGATACCGAGCTAATCCCATAAGTACTGACAGTGTCATGACGACACTCGAAAACTCGTCATCCGGCGTAAACGTGCGCAACTGTAATAAAATCGTTATGTTAATAACAATCCTTTCACTCTCTACCCGTTCATTCCGATTCCCGAGACAAGTCATTTGGTGTTATCGAGTATCGAGGACGCTTTTGCTTTCATTCGATTCGAACACCGGGTTTTTTCTTGATACCATTATAACTATTAAGTCATTGAAATCGTGATAACGAAACGTTTACTCGAGGTTAATATAAATGGAGATCATCGGTGTTTGTAAACAATTTTTTCTTATGTTAATGTTTTTTGCGTATTTGCAGTGACTGATAATAGCGGTAACCTATTTTTATAGACGAGTGATGAGCTAAGGCGTAGCTAGAACAAGGCCAGCCTACCCTAGACTATATTATAATGTTCACGTACATATAATTTTCCTTTGCGATATTCTATAAAGGCCACGTTGCTTATGAAAACTGTGTTACACAAATAGTGATAAAGAAGGAATTGGAAACATAAAGTAAAAATTTGCATCGCGAACTATTTAGCAACAAAAATAATGGTTCGCCCGATCTAAGGGATTTGACTATATCAAAGAAAGAGCTGCATATAACTTGCAATTTGCATCACAAAATGCTTGTAAGAATTTAGAAGGAAATAAGCTCATGTACTAAACAAAACCGACATTTTACCGTATAGCTGCACTAGCTACCACAAATGCCATCCTACGGTGTCTCGGTGTCGCAATTATAATGAAAATACTGAAGAGTTTTCCACCACAGACATGCTTTTAGCGTTGTGACTTATTTACGGCGTTATTGTGCTAGAGAGTCATTGGTGGAGTCACTCGTGCCGATGGAAATGCTGTGTTGAAGATGGATCAATACAAAAAAGATGGTCATGGTGTGTTAGATATAATTATAAAATCATCTTTTGTATTTTATTAGAAGGTTATAAAGAGACTTTAGATAGGGTAAGAGCCAGTTTAACAGGTACCTAATAAGTCCTTGATAAGCTTCATAACATTTTGACTGATAAAATGTTAAATTAGGTGATTTTGAATTAGAGCACAACCTTGTAAAAACTTTATTTCAGCTCATTTGCAACAACTTTTTGTAAAGAGACATAGGCATAAGTAAACCGTTCTTGAGATATTTTAATCTGATTGTTTTTGTTAATCACCCGGTAAAGTTATCAGGCGGTTAGCTACTTACCTAATACTTTGTCTTATCAGGAACTGGTGATAATTATGCAATATGCATCCTTTATTGAATGATAAAGGCAATAAACGCTATCTATCATCAAGAAGTAAAGGTTATAATATAATTGGGGTTCAGACAAAAAACTAGTCTATTTTGCATAAAACAATTAGATTATTTTTAGTCCTACCTAGGCAGCTATATTTTTTACACAGCACATGCACTAAACCTGCTTGCCGACCACCTGATGGTAAATGGGTTGTTCGGCCTATGGGCTGACAACAAGCAGAACAGATTTAAGATTTCAGTTAATTTTGAATAACATAACATCACGCCTATACTTCCCAGAAGGGTGCGGCAGAGGTGTACAACACCCACATTTCACCTGTTATGTTTATACTAAGAAAAAGTTCAAAAAGATATGGGACCGGCATCAACTTCGCCATGTTGGTTTGTATCCTACATGGATGAACGTGAAATGACGTATCATACAGTTGAGAAATGTAGGGTTCTGGTAAGGCGACCGTAGCTGGATGGCTAAAGCGGCTGCCCGGTGTGCAGTAAGGTCACAGGTTCAAATTCTTAGTTTCTTAGTATAATTTGCTAAGCATAGCTAAATGCTATAAAAATAATCAATTAGAAGTTGTTATGTTTATGTCCCATGGAATGGTGAGCCTCTCGCCATCCAACGGGCACAAGTTCAACTCCGTGCTGCTATTGTGAATTTGTTCACAAATAACACTTTGCCTGACCCGGGATCAAATCCGAGACCTCGCAGTGAGAGGCGTATACGCTAACCACTAGACCATCGAGGCAGTACAGTACCCATGGTTAATTATAATTAAGAAAACAGCTCAAAAAGGTATTACGAATTGGAAACAAAATTATGGTGTAATTGTTGGAAGAGCTTTTGTGAATAAGCACGGGGGATAAAGCTCAAAATAATAAAATAAAAATAAAATAATTTGGATTTTTACATTAGATAGAACGTCAGAAGCAATTACACTATCCAATTGTCCCAATGACGAGGCCATATACACACATTCACTCACACAAGCATACCCAGTCTCAGAACAAATCTTTGTAAATCACACAAAGATTTGTCCCATGTGGGGATCGAACCCACAACACCAGTGGATACTATTTAGTTTTATTGTGAAATTTTATGTATATGAGCTGTAGTAGCCACATACCATCATGTGGACTACACGTTTGTTCGATACACACGCCGTTTTAAACCAGCATTTAATCTCAAGCCAAAAGGTGATGGTACGGCTGTTATGTGTAGAGAATCTTTTCTCGAAGCGGCGACGGACGTCGCAGATGGCCGCCTAACCGACACACATACTACGTAAGTACGTAGGTATATGTCGCGCGTACATATAGGTATGTATGTGTGTAGTGTGTTTGCTGTCGTTTCAGCAATTTCCTTGACAACAAATTGAACAGCAGTGTTCTGAATTAGTCCGCTTAACCACAAGGATGACTCGTGGTATGTTGTGTGTATATGTGCATCTACATGACGTAGGCATAATGAGTGATGCGATATTTGAATATTTGTATGGAACGAGTGTGATAATCTTCGATTATGATTAATGGAATTTAGGATACTTATAATTTTGTATTCGTAATAAGCAGATATTGAATGAATAATATGGTAGAGAGAAAAATACAATGGAACGCATCTACTAAGTAAGAAATTGAAGTTGGTAATTTGGTATACAAACCATATTACTTTATGGTTTATGTACCAATATCCAATTTTCTTACAGTGACTAAAGTTATTTTAAATAGTAGAGGTGAATATTATGAGATATCCAATAAAAGCTTTCGAATTGAAAATTATGATATAAAAATTTCGAAATTATAATAGAGATGCTGTATTTTTGAACTTCGTTCACAAAAGCTCTACCCGTGCAGAAGGTTATTTATTTATAAATGTATAGTTACGCTCTTTAGTCCACCTGACTCTTATCGAAACGTAATACGTTTTTCATTAAAGATGTACCCGAGTAAGTATTCATATTTGCATTCGCAGAATAGTGGTAGAATGGTGTTACACATAGCATCACTACTCGTAATGTTATATCGTCACTTGTTTGCAAGTCGAGTGGAAGAGTCGTTCATTGCTGTCTGACTAACGATGCAGGTAGCTTGTCCGAGGCGACGACTGCGCTCACCTCGGCGCGGCCTCCAACCACTGCTTCGACAAACCCGTTTCAACTAGATCGAAAACGCTCCCTATACCCTTTTGTTAATGTTTCACTTGCTTGGGGTTGTCTCGACGGATGTCAAACGGGTTTGTACCACCTGATGGTAAATTACATGATGCTAAAGGATTGTACGTGCGATGCTCGCAGAGTGATATTTATATCTGAGCTAGCAATTTCAGTTTGGAACCGAAAAACAGCAGCTTAACACTAAGTTAAAAGGCTACACCGATCTCGATAACAAAAGCTCTACATTATTATGTTGCTTTATCAAATTGTTGTACCCGAGTTCTCATAGTAACTACCTGTCTAGAGTTCAACAATGTTACCAATAAGCAAATGGGTTCGCATATTACTGCGATGCATCCGATAATCTGTTGACTACAGTGTCGATAGTCGGTAATCAATCGTGCCGTACCTATATCTAGCTATGGCATGTGTGTAGCGCTCAAAGCGAGGATGAAGCACATACCTACCTAAGTACATATACCACGCCTATTATGAGGTTCGATAAGAATGCGTGCCGCGTTCTTGCCTTAAAGAAGGCGCGATGTTACACAGGCGATCAGTGCGCGGACATAATTATGCGGCGACGTCACCCGGCCTCCATAGCTGCAGGACGGGAGATAGGTTTAAATTATGTTAGTTTATAGCGTCGGGATGGTGCAGCGACGCTGCGGATTTTGCGACGCAAATAATTTGCGCGCCAATTGACCTTTCGTCGGACTTCGTCGTCGGCGCGGCGGTGGCGGGCGCGGCACCGGCTCGGTCAACACGTGCTATATATAGGTACGCGACAACACGCCACGCCGACCGAACAGAACACCCGCCAGGGGCCGGCTACGTAGGCAGTTTTCCTTTATCACCCACCCGACAGCCTCTAGCCTGGATTTTACGGAAGCTTTGGCAGAGCCGCCGCCTCTGCGACGAAGGCGACGGGATGTCGACCCACACCACACCCTCCCGAGATCGATACAGATGGTCGCCGCAAGAACACCCTAGTGTGGAGATGTATAAACCGTAGACGATCCTAAATAGGGTAAACTTTATAGGGTGCGACATTGTAGGTGAATGCGAGCGACCGTGTACGACGACGATGCCGCGTGTTAATAAAGCATGATGCAATGCAAATTGTCATCTATAGGTGTCTGGTATCAGCAGTCGTCAGCGAATGCTAAGGAGCTGTCTTTGCCGTCGAGTGCTGAAAGCGATAAACGACACGTTTGTGCGGAGATAGATACGAGTGCGATGAGTCTCGCTAACGAGAATGAGTGTCACCGGTCGGACTGGTAATTAACACGACCTTGAAGCGGCTGGTGGTCGCCGGTCGGTCGGTGCACGGCGCTCGCGTCGCAAGGCAACTGAAGGCACGAGTAATGAAAGGAGTGCTCGAGTGGTGCGGTCGGCGACGACCATCGCGGCAACGGCTCTCGCATGGAATTCGTACCGAGTGGCGGGTGGCGTGCAGTGCGCTCGTTTAAAGATGGCTGCGATAAGGCGCAGTGACGCTCCTCGGGCGCGGGCGTCGTGTGGGCGCTGCGGCTGTGTGCGTGCGGCGTGCCGGTGTGCCGACGCCGTCCCTGGCGCTCCCGCCCCGCGCCCCCGCGCTCCGCCGCTGCACGTTCCGCAACATGTGCGGCGGCGACTATGCCCTGCCTGCCCGCCGCCACACGCCATACGCCACCTAACAGCCGACCGCAGCCGCTCTCATGTCAGTCCTCCCGCGCCGAGGCCCGCTGATAAATGCGTCTTATCACAGCACCAGATAGCAGAGGTGCTGCCAGCTCGTTTAGATGTCACGGACGCCGCGAGCGACGACGACTCGTGCATGTACCGTCACGGGCGTCACGGCGACTTGTTTGTTACTTAGCCATCTACTCATAATGAGTCAATAGCTACTGTGTCAATAGCAAACACGATATAAAAGCATCTTGCACTCGACATTATAATTCTACACATAAGCATTAAGTGTGTAGGTAAGGTATAGAGCGGAGCGTCTGTTTGCTGCCACGACTGCGAGTACTCACAGCGACTCACATTTAAACTCATTTCTTGGATCGAAATGCTGAAGCGAATGCGCATCTTAGCCAATAAATATCCAACATTCTAGCAATTCTTACATGCAACGTTGTGCAAGACACCTAAATGATGCAAACGTTTTTACTCAGGGCCCTGCACCTTTGTGAGGTTTCGTTTTACACTACCTACGCTTATCCCGAATTCAATGAACACAACGGCGAAACGTAAAACTGTTGACTAATTAAATGTAATACGTTGATGTTATCCAAATATGGATATGCCATCATAAGCGAAGAAGCGCGTCGTATGGTAAAGTCATTCCGAGGCAGGAATTTGTGTTATTCGATAACATATCATTGTATTGAATCTTAAGAGATTTCAATGTCACGACGTGTCCAATGATAGAGCCGCGTTGCAGATGTAGCTTCACGGCAAAGTAAATACAATGTTACATAATTAAATTGATAACAGACGACTACAGTTTACACGTGGTCCAGCTATCTGTCTGTACTATTTAAATGCGAGTTACGATTCTTGCATTTGCGGAGCGTTGCGTGTCGTCGAGAGAGCGATATGCAGCATTTACCACATAAAAGTACACATCGCAGGCACGAGGGAGTAGAAACGTAGGAAAGCGGCCACAACGTGTCGCAAGAAGCCGTTGAAGTAACATAAGCGCAGCAAATTATCAGGGTCGGACGACGGCGACGCCGCCGGCTGCACGATCGTCGCTGCCTACGCACCTACCTATCTAAACGACTACCTATATACTTGCTCGTGCAAACAGCGACAGCGTCTGCGGAAAAATACAATCATGGACGCGGCAAAAGGACAGCCGCTCTACAATACAACTCGACAACAAAGGCATCTCACGCGAGTACTTCCCAGAAATGCTCACCACCACTGAAGACTAAAAACATCACGACTTTACAATCCCGAAGAATTAGGCAGAGGTGTTTTACGCCCATATTAGGCTTGTTTATCTGGGAATACGTGGTTTATCATGAGAATTACCAGTGCCCGTTATAAGAAAGTATGAAGTATATGCGCGATGTGCACGGGGCGGACCGATTGTCATCCAGCGGGCAGAGTTCCAAATTACTACTGGGGAATTCTTTGAAGAAAAGTCCAATAACTTCCAACCGAGACTTAGACTACGATTAACAATCCCGATTCTGTTGATATTGTTTTGAATATGAGCAATTGAGCATTGTATGCCATTTACGAACCACCGCGGCACCGTTCCGCTTCAGCGCTCTTTGTTAACATGTTAAATTCCTCTGATTGTTTAACGTCTTCAAATGGTGCGATGACATCACGAACAGATAAGATTAGCCGCATTGAAATCTTGTAATCACAATGCGGTGGCGGTGGCCGGTGGCCGTCGGTGGCCGGCCATATTGAGGCGTCTGCTGGGAACGAGTTTTGTCGTGCGCAAACGCAGCACAGCCGGCCGACAGCTGCTCTCGCTCGAGTCAGGTGGTGAGTGGCCTCGCAACAACATAAGAACTAGGCATGCAGTGTTTCACTAATGTTGTTATACCATGCATGTTTGTCCTTCTGCTTTGCGTAGGCATAATTGCATTGACAGTATTTGTATGCAAAGGTATGAAACATAGAAAATTTATAAATAGAATAAGTATGCGACCGATCTGCTGAACTGGCTTGTTGTCTATGTTTGCATCTGGTCAACTGCATAAAGTTCGTTAGGAAGATACTACTAACCTAAAAATAGCTTCCTGTGCCAGTGTTATTCTACTTGCACAAATCAATAAAATAAGAAGTCGATCACAAGAGCTTAACAATCTTAAATAGCTATTTTTAGCAGAAAAACGAGATTACTGCATACGTGATAAGGACAAATTTCGAGTTACGTTATCGAAGGTAATATCACAGCCCCATTACCCTCATGGTAAATGTATCCTCGTTCACAAGAGCTCTACCGCCACAAGCTTGCGAGGTACCGAGTTACGTAGTTGTTACGTGGTGATACTAATTAAGGTACTGTAGGCAATTAGGAGGTGGCATGATTGTTAACAACGGTGACAGGCGCGCTGCTAGTCACGAACAAATATCAATCTGTAGGTTGGTACTAATACAGTCACTCTAAGGTTTGAGACGTTATGACAAAATATATTATACAAATAAACTTAATTATCAACGGCGACGAGGAAGGCCCAAACGGAGATGGCGGGACGACTTGGATGCATTTCAGAACGATTGGCCAGAGATAGAAAATAATAGAAAGACTTGGAAGTCATGGAAAGAGGCCTTTGGACACACCCACCCGTAGGCTAGTAAAAAAAAAATGAAATCTACTGAAAATCTTATCAAAATCGGTTGCGTATTTTAAGAGAGATCTAATTGCCGTTAACTTTAAATGTTGACAAATTTAAAAACTATCTTTACATGATAGTATTAAAATAGAGCCACTTTGTCTGTTCAACGGTGCTTTGCAGATAGCAACTTAATTGCGGCAACTTACAACTTTTCATATAAAATTTCCAGTTGCCAGTTTCAGCAACTGGCAACAGGCCACTTGCCTGAAAAGTTTAAAGGTTGCAACTAAGTTGCTACGCCTGCAAAGCGCCAGCATCGATCAGACAAAGTGGCTATATGTTAATACATACGATATATAAAGATTGAGTTTGTCTATTACAAAGTATACGGCATTTAACTACAATTGCTATTGTAACAAGCACGTTCATCTGATGGTCAACTGTAACTACAGTCTAAGAACATCCTCAAAAGATTGTTCATGCATCGCTGCATCAAAGTACCATGACGTTATATAATATGTAGTGACCATATCGTTGATTTGATCTCTTAATGAAATGCCCGTGAATTTCATGAAATGGTCGCATTTCATGAAATGTTTCAGTGTCAGTCAGAATCTGATATGGCTGATATGTACATCTACTAAGACTATAGACACTATTTTTGAAGATAGCCACTCACTTGCAGTTGCATACAGCGGCATCATTAAGGAGATGATGCGTTAGTTAATGATAATGATGGGCGCACTGCTATGGTGAACGTGGTGAACCGATGGTGCACGGACATAATATACCTATATCTCACTATCAAAGTCGAATCCAGCTGAGGGAGGAGAGAGGGGAATTTTTACTGTTTTCCTAGTCCCAGATAAAGCCTAGGAGTGGGTCATCCCTACAACCTTCTCCCTAGATTCGCCCCTGCTCACTATTGAGTGTGTATCGAACCTTTAATCCACCTCATTGTAAATGGTACCTCGTTTGCAAGAGCTCTACCACGTGTTATATGTTAGAAGGACATAGTTACGTAGTGGTTACGTGGTGACAATATAGGTAAGGTAGTGCCGATTACAGACTGAGACGATACTAATTAAAGTACAAGACAAGAGGCAATTAGGAGGCGGCGCGGATGTTAACGATGGCGGTGACGTTCGGCAATGTAGTCACGAATCACGGACTTCATAATCAATCTGTGTTCAGTTATAGGACTTATAGGGTTTGTTATGTATTGTCTCTATTGATCTATTCTTCTTCGTCGTGTCGGTGGCTGAGTCAAATTTTATTTTGACAAGCCATCGTGGTGAAAGGATTAGCCAATTCGCTTTGGAGAACTCGCGAATTGCCCAGGGTGCGCCGGACGAAGGGAATCGTGTACGTCACTCGGGGAGGCTCAATTGTGTTATTGTCTCTATTTATTAAGCGTATGGCAATAAGTAACTTGCTATTCAGGCCCCGTAAGGTAATATTGACAATAGTATCAGCTTTGACTTGATAAAAAGCAGAAAAAACGGACAATGCGTGAAGTATTGATAATCATATTGCTTGTGTTTGGCTCTTATGAGTTTGAGCTAACTTGATTTGTTTCTGCACATTGTGCGACGCTAAATTATGCTATCATGAAGCCTAACACACATATCTAAAATGTTTATAGTAAATTTGAGTGTATTTTCGTGAATGCCTCTTAAAATAAATTCATAAAAGGTCTACAATATCTAAATTATATCTTGACTATAACTGTTCCACCATTGACTGACTGCACCTACTTACAAATTCAACACCATAAAAAATAATTAAGGATACGGTGGCGTATTACCAAATTCTACACTAAAGCCAGGCCAGTTTGCAAATAATTGCAGGAAAAGCACCTAGCCTTTTCTAAACAAACATAATATGACATCACGCCTATACTACCCAGAAGGGTGGTTGAGGTGTACACCTCCCACATTTCACCTGTTATATTTAGGTCCCATGGGATATATGTGAGCCTATCGCCATCTACTGAGATCAAACTCCGTGCTGCTTTTGTGGATTTCCTGAAGGAAAGTTCACAAATAACACTTTGCCCTACCTGGGAATCGAACCCGAGACCTCGCGGAGGCGCATACGCTAACCAATAGACCATCGAGGCATCTAAACAAAAGAGATAAAATAACTATTCGCTGAGGTAATTTTTGTTATAATTAAATCCAAGATTTTTCTTAACTTCTGAAGTGTTAAAAGTGACAGACATTATGTGCATTATTTATTGTTGTTTGGAAAGTTTTATTCAGCTTCCAGAAAACCAGCAACATAATGAAATTGGTTAATAAACAAAAGAAGCGTTCGCTTAGGTCATATTTAGGTGCGCAGTGAGGTCACGCCGCGTCGCCCGTCCGGCGGCAGCGAGCCGACACCGCGCCGATGCGATATGGAATGGAGTGCTGAGAGCACGCGGGTGCTTCGTGCGCGTGCAATGCGCGACCACACTCGGGCAATGCGCGAAGAGCTACCGCCTACTAGCGTTGTTGCCTATCTGTAGTCTGACTCTGTAATGCTTAAACATTCTATGTCATGTATCACGCTTTCCCAATGGGTTAGGCAGACACGTCCCATGTATAATCTATCCGGCTCTATAATCTAAACTAGGGACTCCTCCCTCCTGGGATCCAAAAGGCCCAAAATCTGACATTACATTTTGGCAACCAAATAAATCGTCAAAATGTACTACAAGCTACATCCACTTCCGTTAAATAACGGGTCGTAAGTTGACTGATCTATTTGGTCGAAGAGCTTCAGATTTAAGAATATAGAGAGAAAAATCTTACATTTGCATTTGCTTGGGCTTTTTCTTAAGTAATTTCAATGCTAAGCAACTGCTAATATGCACTCTTAAATGAAGACCCGTTTTATGAAAGATGGATAAATATTTTCATCTCATGAAAGTAACAAAAAATGAAGCAATTCAATGATGTGTTGGCGTCTGCATTAACACTCAAAGATGTGCGATCTTCGTACACATAGTCTGTTCAATATATCTGGCACAGATACCATCGTCGGTACTCCGCATGACCTCTTTTCGTTCGGAGCTTTTGTCAACGAGCTTGGAACGGGAAGCACTACCGCCTCACTTACAAACCTGGCTGTATGTAAGTTGTAGAGTGCTTTTGATAAAATAAGGAAATTATGTTAAATTTGTAAAACAAATAAGGGTAGGGCTTTTGTGAGCAGCTATCAGAGATAGCGTAGCGAGCTTTACTGCCTCACCTAAAATAGTACTCAATGTAGTGTGCTTTATACGTACAGCTGCCTCTATCGTTTTTTCCGTTTTATTGAGGTATGATAATGATGGTATTCGCTCCTTGTAAAATTCAGATATATCTGAATCTGTTAAGACTAGAAGGGCGACGCCTATGTGATTGGGAAAAGGCTCGCAGAATAAATAAGGCCTGACACTAAGTATCGACCGGTACCCACTCGTATTAGATAGAGTTGGTAAAGCCTTTATGAACGACAGTCATTATTGATGATGATGATGATTATGAACGAGGTCATAAGGCCCAATGTGTACGCATAATAGTTTTATTTGATATAGCTAGCTATACGTTATATTGTTATACGCACGACCTCTTTTCGTTTCAGCGATGGCAGCCGGTACTCCGGGGGGACTCTCAAATGAAAGCATCCTGCTGAACTGTGTAATTGTGCACGAAGGCCTGTTATTACTAAAGGTCGCTTTTGAGAAAATGGTGATTGAAAATATTGGCGATAAGCTCATCACGGCAGATGGGGCATAATTAACTCTACTAGTTGTATAAAACGTGTATTTTTCAGCTCCCTTCTAGGTAATAAAGTTGCAATATAAAGAAAGTAATGGAGCTTTTGTAAAGGAGCTTAGAAGGGGAAGTTCTGTAGATCAATAACAAGTCCTCTATTTATAGTACTGTGCTTATTTCTAAAAGCTGTACCATTCGATTCACCAAATAGGTTCCAAGAATATTTCGTTTGCTTTCTGGTTTTCACTACGAGGCTTCAAACAAACTACGTAGTTATTCAGTGAATGTTTAATGACTAACAATTAGAACTTTGTTCAACAACTTTCGTCGGTAACTGTGCCTTCTACGGGCGAATGGATAGAACAAACACCGCAGTCTTAATTATTTAAAATTAGCTGTCAGGGACTTTATCAGAATCTTTTGAATCTGCCCCTGTACCCAGATAATTCAGCCTCCAGTCCCTGATAGCTTATTCGGGACTGATTATTTGGCTGTTAACTATGTAAAACGTTATCAGGCACTCATAAAAAAGTCCTAAGAATTTAAAGAGGTATGTGTGTTTCGTTTCGAGAGCTCAAAATGAATTTTCTGAATTTGGTCCGTGTTTTCCCCTAGGATTCCTTTTCCTCAGGGGTTAAACCAATTTATGCGGACAGAAGCGAGGTTGTCTTGTACATTATATACGGTTTCGATTGCTGTTACTTTTTACATAGTACAACGCAACGTGCGTTGCCAGTAGGTTATGGATTACGGACATTAGAATGAAGAATTTGCATTGCGTAGAGTTGGAAATCGTCCAGAATCGTAGAGTTCGGTAGCGCACGAAGGACCTTAGAAAAAAGTTACTTGAGACTAACTTTCCTAGTCCTAGGACTTGTAGGTAGATACTTTGAAAACAACATAACAATGGCGAATGTAAGTAAATAACAAATAATGCCGAATGACTCATGTTTTCAACGATGATAAATTGATGAGCCAAACCGAAGCGGTAAAAGAGACAAGCATTAGGTACTATTGAAATATTGTCTACCAATATGATGCACTGAAAAACAGTGATTTTAAACAAAGCATTACAATGCTTGGTCATAAATCACCTGTTTGTTATAATGCCTTAGCTGCAATTTTTTTTTTTTTTGCTATGCTCATAGCGATCGAATGTGTAGTCCACCTGATGGTAAGTGGAGTACAGCCCATGGACATCAACAATCCACAAAAGCAGATTATAGATGCGTCGCTGCAGCTGAGGACTACGGTGTTATGGCTCATGTGCCAGTAATTTCAGGGCCTGATCTCACCAACAAACCGGAACACAGTAATGAAAGCACTACAATTTGGCGGCCGGTTAAAGGTGATACGGTGGTGCTGCCGCCCTCGAGCTCATTCACAAGAGCTCTACAACCGAATTATTTATTAAATTTTCTTAGGAAATCCATTATCTGTACTCCCTAAAGATCCGGGGTAAACGCAGGATATTTTTAAAATCATAATTTAGACGCACAATTAAAACTTGTAACAGCGAAGAACATCTTAAGTTTGTGCAATAATTTATGAAACATTTTTAACAGAAGATCAGTCGTAGTCCGAATATAACGAAGCCATAGACAACTTAAAGATTTTGTATTAAGACGAAACCGAGATGGCTTGCAATATCGACCAACTGTTGCATTGCACGTGATTCAAAACACAAAGCCGATTTCACCAGTTCCCGATAAAGATTAAATCAAAATTTTACATTTTATCTGACAAAAAGATCCAAATATGCTTATCAAGGACTTATCAGGAGCCTTAGAAATTGGCCCTAGACAAAATAGGCAGTGCTCAAAACTTCAAACAAAAACCAAGTGGGTTCAGACCAAGAAAGCAGTTAAGAAACCAATAATGAAGTAGCTGAAAGTGCTAATCAGACCAATATTACTAATATAACAATTTGATAACTTCAAAGTCTAATTAGCTTAATAACGAATTTTGAATTAGGAACCAATAGCAACCTTTTGCCGTGCCCGTCAGGGGCCATAATTGACACTGTACCACTATACCACGTTGTAATTTATAAGATCATTTTAACATTGTGGAGTGCAATAAAGACTTGAATACCTTTTTAAAGGAGCCAACTTCGAACGAAATTTATGTCAAGCGGCTGTTTAAATCTTGACGTTCCCATAATTTTTCAACTGTCTCTTAGTATTATGTGAAATGGGCCATGAATCTATTGATCTGATTGTACACACGTGCACGAATTGTACCAAATATATAGGTAGGTGCGCCATTATATTATTTTGGGTCTAATAACCGGTCACCCTCGATCAAACGCGATGATTTCTAAAATAAAAACAGTATTACTACGTTTACGATACTAGTCTTAGATAATTTCAATTATTAACGAAACAAGTTATGTATTTTTGGGAAACGCAGCTATTTTCCTACAAAATTTCGCTTTCCCTCTAGTCAACACACTTCAAATACATTGAAGTTACTAAAAAACTCTTTAAGACGTTATTAAATTTACGTTTTTAAAGTTATTTGAGCTTTACTTATACAATAATAAGTATAATTTTCCCGTTATAGTTTTTCATTTACGTGAAATTATTTGTACTGTCTCCACGGCAAAGTAAAAAATTCTTCAACACTATGTTACTATACGAAACTGAGTCTTAAATTGAGATTTTAGCGTGCCTTTGCGTCAAAGTTCGTTAAACTGATAGTCAATTATTATCGGAGAATGGGATGAGTGAGTAGCCTTGAAACTGGCCGAATCAGCCGCAAAAGAATCAGCAGGACAGGAGCGTGCGTTTATTATGACAACTGAGTTACAATTGACGAAAGTAGAGTTTGTAAGATATTTTATAATTTTATTAGGTACATCTATATGACAATGTGTAACTATTTAAATAGCACACGTTTCCTTTACCTCATTACCACATTGCTACAAACTCAGTATACGTATGATTTCTACAACTGTCTTACCGATACACAGTGTTACCGCGAGAAGTAACGCAGTGGTAAAACTTCTAAGTTTTCCCTTTATACTTGCCCACTTAATAATACAAAAAAATTACTCAATGATTATTTTGTACTTTTTTCTGTTCCTAGAATTATAATCAAAGAAAATAAGAAGTTATTGATAATCGTCACTGCAAATTGCTGTAATATTAACTTTAAAAATAATAGTACAATCACAAAAAAATTGTTTCACAAATCTACGCAGCATGGGCTCCAAAATAATATAAGAGTCCAGGTACCAAATATATAAGTACAGTCCACAGTGCGTGCAATTTGCATGCCCGCTCGCTGTTCGCGTCAGACTTGCGCCTTCACAGAATCCTCGCAAGGCTATCACTGATAACGTTATCTCGAAGTGACTGCTGCTAGTGGCTAGCAGACCATGTGTGGAACTGCTACAGTGTCTAATACGTTGAAATACCTTACCCTAGCGCCCATTACAAGTAATGTTTGTGAGGATGTGTAGGTTAGGTATGTTGGTTACTTCTTCACGCAAAAACTCCTGGATGTACCTATGTTGCACTAATCTACCGTTACCTAGAGTGCACGGTTGGCGTTGTGGTTGAAGTGGTCGCCTCGTCGCTTTCAACTGCCCTGGTGGTGTGCCTTCGATCCCCACACGGGACAAAACTTTGTGTGATCCGCAAAGATTTGTTCTGACTTTGGGTGTGCTCTGTGTGTGTGAAATGTATGCTTCTGAACACCCCCGCGAGGAGGAGGAGGACAGGAGTTATACATAGCGAGGACTTTGTTTAAAATAAAAAGTGGTTATACAATTTAGCACACATGTAGCTTAGTCGAGATTAATTATTATAGGGTTATTTTTACCGACGGACGTATGTACAGTGGGCCAACGAGTTAGCTATGCAGGGCAAAAACTTCTAAGTCATAGTAAAGACTTACTACACCAGTTATGGATAAGTAAGTTACATATCTACATAGTGAGTATATTACATTTTTAAATAATGTGGTTCACACATGCATATCTATTGCAATCAGTTTACACTATGGCATAGAATTTTTTGCCCTGCATACCTAATTGCTTGGCCCACTGTACTCGTAAGTTACTACGCAATCGTACCAGCAGCGGGTGGAAGCTGGTGTATTGAAAAGTCAAGAAGACATTGCGAGAGCGGGGCTCCCAAACTTTTTAGTTGGCGGCGCACTTTTGTTCTGATATTTTGTCGCGGAAATTAGTGCACTTAAGCACTAAAACGTTTGGGATATCTGTTGTAGAGACCCAAGTGCTCTTGTAGGACCTCTGGTCTAGAGTGTATTGAATAACACCGTTCGACTTTAACTTGATAGTATCCAAGAGAATGCAGAATTTATCTATGTCTGTATTCTGTGATCTCATTCTATTTAGAATACATATAATCGTATGGCTTATGAGAATTGGAGTCGTACTTTTAATTAGTATAATTTTGATTTATTTAATTCGTTATATTTTTTTTTTTTTTTTTATACTACGCCCACAGCGAACGAACGTGTAGTCCACCTGATGGTACGTGGAGTACAGCCCATGGACATCAACAATCCACAAAAGCAGATTATAGATGCGTCGCTGCAGCTGAGGACTACGGTGTTATGCCTCATGTGCCAGTAATTTCAGGGCCTGATCTCACCACCAAACCGGAACACAGTAATGGAAGCACTACTATTTGGCGGTAGGTTAAAGGTGAGACGGTGGTGCTGCCGCCCTCGAGCTCATTCACAAGAGCTCTACCACCAGTATTAATTTATTTGGATTATTTTAATTTGCTCTATAATGATAATGTTTGCTGACGTGTTCACTCAAACTATGTTCAAAATTAAATTAAAACTGTAAGGTACTGTTATGGCGAACTGTCTTAACAGAAAATTATTTACGTAGGAATAAACGCTATAGACGTTTACACAATATCACATAGACACGTAGCACGACGTTTAAAAATCATGCACATGATTATAAATGATTGCCATCAATGAGCAATATCATATCAAACAATTCGAGTAGCTACTGATAGGATGAGTCAGTTTCCGCATTGACAAATATCAGAGAAATGTTGTACAATAAGTCATACAATATGTCGATTTTAAGGTATTTAGAAGAGTTGTGCCGACTAATCGGCTTTTCTATAAATGACAACAGTCAAAGATTTGGAGTGCTACAATACTTGCACAGTATAAATAATACTTGTGCCGCTTTGTAATATACTGCACGTGGTGGTGCGACGCGCAGGCGGAGCTGCGCACGGAAGCTTGTTTATTATATCAGGCGGGTCACAGTGCCTTAAATAAAATATAATTATCTTATTTCATTAAAAAGTTTTGTAAAAAATATTTACCCGCCTTTTTAGTTACCTTAATAGTCAGATAAGAGCTTACGAAATTTCGCTTGCGTTAAAAGTAATCACTTTTCGAAATAATCCTCTAGCGGGATGACACGGGCGTTACTCTCCCTCGGATGGTTTTTTATAAGTTCCTCCTTAATGTACCATTAATGCCCCTGAGGAATTGCTTGCAACAGCATAAGGTAGCAAGTTCGTTGGTACGGCGTTACCTTTTCTATTACCGACAGCCTTTACCAACCTTTTCTTTACCTGCTATTCATTATTTCTTAACGCATAATATGCCTCATTGATCTCATGGTTCGCGTAGCGCCTCTGAGCGTGAGCAAATCGGTCAAAGGTGTTATTTGGGTTTTTTTCTGTCCGGTGGATGGCGATAGGCACCACCTATCACATGGGACCTAAACATAACAGGTGAAATATTGTACAACCCTTCTTGGTAATATAGACGGTATTCGCAGTTGTGAAGCTGAAGGTCTGACTTAGAAACTGTTATATATTTTATCTTTGAATTTTATTACTGAGGGAGTAAATTAGAGTATTTTTATTAAAACTGACGTGAGTTTGTAAAATTATGAAATACGGGTTTTACTCACGTAATGTTGGTCTATTTAGTCGACCGCGGTTTCACCAATACATTAGGTGAAACCGAGGTCGATTAAATAGACCAACATTACGTGAGTAAAACCCGTATTTCATAATTTGAATAGTAAATTAGAGGGTGTAAGTTTTATGGGAGGATCGTCAATTTAAAAAAAAATGCGTGAAATTCAGCACATAGGTTTTCTAGTTTACATGACGAAAATTAAAAATAAGATAGCTTTTTGGAAATTCCACTCCACGTTGGCGTAAATTTAAGGTAGAAAGTGTATGCGGGAAGTGTCTCAATTTTGTAGGAAATAGCATGGAAATATCGAATCGAATAAATTTATGCGTACAAAGTCGCAGGCAACAGCTAGTATTAATTAAAATATATTTTAAGACAAGAACCGAAACATAGTTCTTAAGTACCAGTTTCGAGGAATCCTTAA
Organism: Hypena proboscidalis; assembly: GCA_905147285.1. Taxonomy (NCBI): domain Eukaryota; kingdom Metazoa; phylum Arthropoda; class Insecta; order Lepidoptera; family Erebidae; genus Hypena; species Hypena proboscidalis. Next base: position 16,245,727 of record LR990130.1, on the reverse strand, counting down.
CTTCGCGGTGTCTCAATCACATATGTAGAACCTATCTCTCTAGGTAACATAATAATGTAAATATACGAGCAAACTGTCAACAGGATTAACCTGTTGTTAGTTTGCTCGTCCACGAACAAGCACATTTTAGGTTATTGTGTTAGAAAATGTCTCAAGACATGAACACATTGGACAATGTCTGAAGAATCACATGACGGCCAGCGGTTGTTACACGTATGCCATGATCTATACTTATATTATAGAAGTATAGATAATTCTTTCCCCGACTGACTGATTAACCAACGCAGAGCCTAAACCGCTAGGAACTTGAAATTTTGCGTGAAGGTTCCTTAAATGACGTAGGAGCGCTATGAAGGGCTTTTTTGAAATTATACTCCGAATATAATTATATATTAATTATTATTATATTATATTAAATTGATTGTAATTGTAAATATGAAAGTCTGTCAGCTTTAAAGTTAAAAACACGATATTAAAGTTGTTAAACTTGAATAAATATAAATAAATTTCTAAATCGGGGTTTTTCAAAATTTATTTCGAAGAGGGTGAGTTTAGAGGTTTTTAGTTAGAAATGAGTTAACGCAATAATTCAATAGATGGCGTTGTAAATATTTCGCGGGTAATACCGCGCAAGTCATCTAGTAAGCTATATAGTTAATATATCTCAGTGTCCCAATTATCTGATAGAATTACGCAACATCTCGCTAAATCACTGGTCCCAATAGAAACAGATTCGCGGACTAATTTCCGTTTCTATTTTGCAGCAGCGACTATTTCCTTAAGGTTCTACATAAATCAAGCTGAATGAAAACAGCTTAAATTCATGACTAACGGGTATGCAAAGAGGCTGGAGGAAATAAATTTTGATTTAGGTACGCAAATTGAATCCCGTTACCGAAACCAGGGTCATTCTTGTCAGTGTGTTATCCATTCATAGTACCCATCTATACATACTCGTACATTTCCCGACGGTTCCGCTCGCGTGGTGTGTCAATAAAAAAATATTTATTTATTTATTTAAAAAGTGATGATGATGATGATGCTGATGATGTTTCCTAGCCATTTTCGATTTCACAGTGACAGCTGTTTGACACTTTTACGAGCTTAGATGTATTCCTTGCTCCTTCATTCATAACATTTCTAGCTAAATTTGCGTGTGTTTTCCTTCGTGTGCCCTTATGTGACTGACAACCAATTTTTGCCCTTGAAATGAAGGCACAAAATTGGACAGATCCAGGCACCATTGATGTTATTGTAATTTATGAGCAATAAAAGTTGCCTATATATATCCAGGCTATAAGCTATATTATGTATACCATTTCGTCAAAATCAGTCCGTTCAAGCGTGAAGAAGTAGCAAACGTAGCTTCACAATTTTAATCTTTCGCCCTTATGATATAGCTGCGAGATGTTTTTTATTGTTAGAACAAAAGATAATCGCACAAAATAAAAGCTTTCAATTTGAATACCACGAATATCGTGTCGAGCATTATTAAATCTTTGCCCTAAATATTCGAGCTCAAATCGTATCGTATTAATAAAACGAGTAAGTAATTAGTTCAATCACCAATTGTATAATTTGCAGCTTCAAGTGATTGAGCATTGAACTTTTTTTTATTAATCTTATTCAAAAATTTCCCAAGAAGTTCTTACTACGTACATTTTTGTTCGACTAAGCGACAACATTGGCAGTTCAACAAACACCAGTTAAAAGAGATTGTGGTTACTGAAAGACGGCCACGTATAGCCTCTGCTACCACAATTTCAGAATAATACAATAATATATAATTCTGAAGAAGGAAAAGGAGGAAGAAAGGTCGACTAGTAGAAAATGCCAAGGGCATTAAGTCCGTCTTTGTCCGTGTAAATTTGCATAAATAAGATAATGGAGATTTGGTAACGTTTCAAAATTAAGACTATCGTGTGACCTATCCTCAGCTCTTTAACAATAGATCTGGAATTATTAAAAACGTACCGAATTCTCGAAACCTATTCACTTTTCTATCTCTGTCGTCTTTGTATTCCAAGAGGTGGAATTATATGTAGGTCTACGGCAGTAGGTACAAATAGGAGGAAAATCTACAAAGCTCCCCGCCGCGCACTAAGCCTGCGGGGAACGCCGGGAGGTCGACCTCTGCTCTTGGCGATATATAAGTATATGTAGATGTAGCTATCTACATGTAGCTATGTGTACCATCCCCAGTCTAACATTACAGACCCGTGGGCCCGGAATCTTTACAACGGCTTGGGTAATGGCGAGGTTATTTGATAACATTTCTAGCTAAATTTGCGTGTGTTTTGGTATGTGAGGGATATCTATACAGGTGTTATCGTAGGCCGAACCTTTTTTTAACCTAAATAGTGTTAATAAATAGTTTTTACTGGAGACTGATTGATCTATTAAGAGTCCAACACACACCTAAGATATAATACTAAGTTAAAGTTAAAGTATAATTTGAAAAAAATATTGTCAGAAATTTTAGGATTTCAGGTTTAACAAATACACGAATCAGAGTTTTTAAGCACTAGAATACTAGTTGAAACATAAAACCAAGCTTTTGTTTGTCATGGAGGTAGGCAGAGACGCGACACCGATCTCACCTCGATTGCTTCTCCAATATGCTATCTAGTTCGTTATATAGGTACCTAACCTAGTATGTAGGTACCTACTAGTCCCACTACGCAATACGCATTCGACCTCAATGATTGTTGATATTATACTCAGTAGGTATAGGATTCTATACCTACAATTATAGTATCTTACTGGTCAAGACGGTCTTGCTACTCATCAATAAGAGCTTAAACAACTAAGTCTTGTAAATAGTAATTTATAGAAATTGTCGATGTAATCCAATCTTAGTAGCCATAGCCGTCGAGACCGTCTCGGGTTCGAACCCACGGCACACAACTCTGTCAATAAATTGTAAAGATTCGTCTTTTCGAAGATATATGTGTGTATTTAATTTATCATATAAATTATCGCTCGCCAACGGTGAAGGAAACATCGTGAGGAAACCTACATGCCTGAGAGTGCGATAAAGTGCTCGAGGGAGTGTGAAGTCTACCAATCCGCACTTGGCCAGCGTGGTGGACTATGGCCTAATTCTTCTCATCAAGAGAAGAGGCCCGAGCCCAGCAGTGGGACATGTATTAGATACAGGGCTGCTAGTATAATGCAATCTTACAAAAGTGTGGTCACTTGATATTTCTCATATCATTTGCCACCAACATGTTGACTCAAGTTTAACACTATTTACAGCTTTCGATTTCTCAGTCAGATGTCATTATCAATACAAAGTGCCTTGTAGTCAGTTATCTGCATCTAAATTTTTATTAAAATTGTTTAACCGTTTAGAAGACTAACCGATACAAACAGACAGACAACGATTTCAAAAAATGTATTTTTGAAAAAATATTTTATTTTGTCATTAAACATGGATGTATGCTTAACCTAATGAAATAGTATGCCAAAAAAACAATTACGCCTAACAATGATTATGCGTTAAGTATATATGCTAAGTGACTCTTATGCGTAACTATCATTATGTCAAAGAAAATAATGCGAAAAATAGGGCACCATTCATGACCGCATGTTACTTTGGCAGCTTTCTAGCAAACCATACAAAGCAAAAGCGGTCAATCCCGACACTGGCCTGAATACCCATTAAATAATAAATATGGCGACCTAACCCTGTCTAGCACAGTCGGCTAATCCTGAATAGGATAGCAAAAAATTTGGCAACCCAGAAAGAGTAACATCGTGAAATATGCCAACGACTGTAAAAAGGAAGAGTTATATAACATTATGGTTTGGTATCTATTTTGTTTAAATATCCTAATCCTATACTTGTAATATTTTAAAGCAAATTTTAGCTTTGCTATGCCTTTTTGTATTTTAATATAATATTATTGACTAAGTGACTTATCACTCATCGCATAGTTAAACCAAGTAAGGTTCGTCTAGCAAAGGTATATATAATATATAACTATGACGCTGGCACAAAAGAGTTGAAAAATTTCGAGTCTAGCAGCATACGAATCCATAGCTGAATTGGCAAAGCACTTGAGGCGTATACCCAGGGGGTGCAGGTTCGAGTCCTGCTGGATTCTTAATTTTACAACTAATATTATATAAAATCCTAATTCTAACTATAAAAAATCCTAAGCAGTCAGCAAGCCTAACTTAATATAAAAAATCCGAAAGTAATATTATATTATATTATTATTATGTTGTTTATGTTCCTATAACACGGGACTATGGAGTCCCGGTACTTTGGAAGGCATGCGTGGGGCCGAAGCCAACAGCACAGAGGCCTGATAAACATTTTAATCTAAATGTGAAATGGGACACGAACCGACGACTATCCCTGTTCACACTATATAAATGCAACCAAGGACAGTCCCCGGTTCGTGTAGAATTATTGCAGAAAAATGGAGACTAAATAATCGGATCTATTGTGGTGAATGGCTAATTCAATCAAAACTGGTTCTATGGATGCACTATATCACCTGCCCTATTACCTGTCTATTATGTTTCACGCATAACCGACTAGATCGATTTTGATGAAATTTGAAGGAGGTATATGGGTCCTTAGAGCGGGACTACTTTTTATTGACGTACCACGGGGGCGGAGTCCTGATTGCATAATTTAATATAAAAAATCTGAAAGTCTGTCTGTTACTTTTTCATTCCTAGCCGGCTAGATCAATTTTGATGCAATTTAAAGGAGGTATATGGGTTCTTAGGGCAGGGTTACTGTTTATTGACGTACCACGTGGGCGGAGTCTGGGCAAAACCTAGTATATTATTTAACTACAATTCGACACATAATAATAAAAAAGCTAATTTTCCTTTGGCGAACGAGTTTATCTGTAGGTAAAAAGAAAGGTCATGAAAATCGATTAAAGGCTCCATATCATGTTGCTTGTACGAATACAAAGGGGTTTAATCTTTCAAAAAAAATCGGGATCTAGTAGAACGGAGTAGAAAATAGTGTAACAGTAATGCGTTAGTATTAGGCGTTTAGCCTGATTACTTGGTACGTGAGCGGAGCAGTATAAAATTCTGATAGAATTATTACTGCATATGCCAAAACATTGGAAAATTCTAGGTTTCACTAGAAAATCCTAAGATGTACCAACCAACTATTATTGGAAAAAGTCCGAATAAAATTATTCGGACTTTTACCATTAAAGATTGGAAAAACCTAGGTATCATCAATCATCAGGCTTATTACTGAAACATATACACACGCATAGCCAGCATATAGCCTTAGATCGTCCATCTACCCTGAAGATTGTTCACAAAAGTACATTAAAAAGTCTACGCCAGCTATAACAGTGTAATCGCTCAAGTACAGACGTCAGTTCGTACACGTACATGTTCCTGTACATACAGATATAGAGTAAGCATGGCTGTCGGTGCTAAAACGAGCAAAAGCAGCCGCCAGCTGCAATGCAGCTGCCTCGCCGACAGAGGTGCGCTTCGTCGACCACTGTACAACTACAGAATTATTCAACCGAGCAATGAGCGCATGGAAAGGACTAAGGTTTTTACTTTTTTTTATCTCAAATGTCTTAATTTGAGCATGGATTAATACAAATGTTGTCAAGTTGTTATTATTAAAGCGAAATATAGTCTTGTCTATGTGTCGGTGAACATAGGTAATTTTTTTTTCTTATTCTGTTAGCACGTGTCTTCCATGAATCTAACAACGGCTTTTGAGAAAAAGCTCAAAGCACCAATAAGCTTCGATCAAACAATAAAAGGTTATAGCCGGTTGTCTTCGGCATGGGTATTCAATAAGTTGAATCACACGAAATTAAAATTTCTGACAATCAAATATCGACCGTATTTATACGGATGTAAGGATGTACTAAACTGGGGCAACCGACAGTTTCCCTGATAGAATTGCGCCACCGTTGTAGTAACGCAATGTTTCAGCGATATTCAACCTTCAATGATTTTCAAGGAGCTAAAGCACGTGCAAGAAAAACCTTCATAAGAACTTAATATTTCAAACATTTGACCCGTTTAAGAGGTAGTAAAGCTTTTGCACAGCTCGATGGCACTTTCCTTAATATCCTGTTTCCTTTTGACGTCAATTTCACGCAAAATCTTGTAAAGGAATTTTATCGACGTAGCACGTGGGCGGAGCCGCGAGTGATGGCAATGATGGTTATGTATGTCTTCCAGTCTGGCAAAGCAGTATTTGTTGGTTTTTGGATAAATTCGTGTAAAAAGCTCGGCCACGGAATAGTAAAGAACTCGGCCTCCTTTTGCGCGTGAGCTGCTTTTCGGTAAATTGTAACTGTTATCGCCTAATAAGTTCTTGCAGTCAGCACGCAACGAAAGGGTGAAGAAAATGCTTTTTCCTAGAAATGTTGAATGGCGACACGACATTTTACTTGTACTTTGAAGGACTGAGTTGGCTGCAGTAGTTTATAAGCTTTTTAATACGAGCATAATTAGCATGTATCACCGAGAATTGATTGCATTGAGACATGTTTCTTACCAAGTCTTATTGCTTGGCATTTCACTTTCAAGTAAAATTAAGTATCGTTCGATATTTTGATATCTAAACGAGTATCTTTTTTAGTAAAGCCACGGGCAATGTACTAATACAGAAAATCTGTAGGCTTACTCGCAAGATATTTTTAACGCTTTGAAAACTACTCAGATTTTTATTAAATAAATATTAAAGGTAAAATTAGGTGACTTGTTATGATATTTCTTAAATATTTTTAACTTAACTTTTTTATTTAATATAGATACAACCAATGACCAATGACAACGATCTTATTAAAAGAATCAAGACTATTACTTTATAAATAAGTTAAACCGCTTTATTACTCCTGAACATTAATAATCGGATTATTTACCGGTTGTTAAATAAATTTTGTCCCTTTCATGGATACAATGACGAGGCAATACAATTATTTATGTACGTAGTTGGTACCTACTGTATCTCTAATAGTATAGCAACACCCCTGTTTTATAACTTATTCAGGTGATAATGTCCTCGTTCCATTCAGTTTTCTGTTACTTTTCATGAACCACTATCATAAGTAGATATGTCCAACGTTAAATAACATTTGCCAATGTAAAAAAAAAATGTTCATGAGAATGGGATACAATATCTTTATTTACAGAAATATATACATGTTGGATCTTAAATTAAAAATAGAATAAAATTAAAACTAGTCTAATAATTTTTGATGATTTGATCTTAACCCAATAAGTCATTGTCAGAAGGTCTCGTAGCCTAAATGCTGGCAGCATTATCGCGTTGTATTACAAAACTAAGTCGCTAGCCGAAATATAAGCAAGCATTTCAAGAACAAAAATAAAATAATCATAATAATTAAATAATGAGCTAGTGTCGGTTTACTTGTGTTAATTTTAGAATACTTAAGTTATTGCACCTAGATTGGAAGCGTGGTAAAATACAGATTAGGGTCCCAATTTCACAGGTTTTAGATAAACCTCATTGAAAGGATAAGCAAATAACCCACATACATACATGAAAGTGACAGCTGCGTTCCTTTTTCAAGTGTACTTATTTTCACTTTTTAATTCGCTAAGGTTATATTTAATGGGTCGGATAAGATCTATCCGAAACCTCTGATACTGGCCCTCAGACTTTATTTTGCTGACGTATGGAGATGACGACATTATCAAATAAAAATTCAACATTCAATTGGATTTGAATAAGAGTCGAAACAATAAGGATTTGTTTACGAGGAAATACTACCTGAATATGGGACTGAAGGGGAAAAGTATTTTGGTGTTTCTAACAAAACCATCTTTAATTTATATATAATATGAAGAAGAAAGATTTGATTTCTTGTTTGTTTGTTACACTTTAACTCAAAAACAACTGGATCGATTTTAAAAACTTCTTCACCATTAGAAGGCTAAGTAATTCCTGAGTAATAGGCTATATTATATTAAAAGATACCTTGATGTAAACTAATTGTATTATGCTCTATCTATAGCCCCTTGTTGTCACGACAAATTTATAAATCATCGTTGTAAATAATTCTTTATAGCCGTAATCACAGCTACTGCGAGAACGCTTGTTGTGATGGTTTTCCCTATTTCTACAATAACGTTTCCGGGAAAAGGATTGAAGATACATAATTAACTATGTCTTTCTGATTTAAGAAACTGGTGCCGTGTTCGGAGCTTGATACTCTTAATTAGGTGCTCTTAAATCGATAGATGTCGGTCGATCGGTGAATAGTGCAATGTTGCGCTCTTATTGGCTCTTTAGCAAAGCAAATATAATATGATGCAGTGGGGGTTTGCAGATGTAACAAATGTAAATTGTGAATGCGCCACACAAACCATGGCCCATATTCTAACTTGTCCTGCGTGCCCCACTACCTGCACGAAGGACGCTCTAATGAGTGCAAATGAAAGCGCTGTCCAGGTAGCCACATACTGGGCTAACAAAATTTGACTTTGCCGTCGACTCGAATGAAAGAGAAGAAGAATTGGCCCTTTTCGATTAATTTAGGTGTAATTACACCCTCAATACACTACACGCCGTAACATCACGCCTGAATTTCGCTGAAAGTTTTAGCAGTGGTGTTTTACAGACGTCAACCACGGTACAGGCATGTGTTACATCTGTTGTATTACGCTACTGTTATGTTTAGGGTTCCATACCGGAGATGTACCAATGGAACCGTATTTCTAAGATTCCGGTGTCCGTCTGTTTGTCAGCAGGCTGTACGTCTTGAAGCATAAGTAGATAGCTGAAAATTTACCACGTACCTACACCACAATCTAAATTTTACCTACCGCCAAATAATTGGAGTGCTTGCTCAACAATTTAGTAATTAAAAGAAAGACGGTGAGTTAAGCTTTCTCCCTGGAGTTCGTTCTCAAAAGCACTACCCCCAGCAAAAAAAGCCATATCATGTCAAAATAATATAGAACGAGTTCAAGAACCTGATTAGTCCATCTTTCAGTACTACACACACACACAGTTATTAGGTGTAGACTCGTGCTGGCAACAGCTCGCCCCTGACACGCCAAACCGACCAACTGCGAGTACACGTGGATATTTGTAATCAGTACAGTACCATCCATCTACTCAGTCATTTTTAGTGCCAAATACTGAAGAATATAATCTTCGCGAAATGCTCAGGATGGAACCTTGTCGCAGTTCACTATATAACAATAACAGTGTGCAAACTTTTGCGCAAACTGCTTTCGATGCATTTCTATCAAAAGAATTGGAAGCTTAAACTTGGTTAGGGCAGGATATAACCATTTTTCGTAATTCTATTCTAAATCAACGGCCTTCTACGGTGTACAGTACAGAGATGTATTATGACATAAGTATGTATATAAAAATATGAAGATAAGTAGATTCTTGTAAACGATGGTTAAACTATTAAGCTTTACTTAGGGCTTGCACAGGTGTACCTACGAGACTCGGTGGGTGTAAACAAGGTACACATGGGTACAAATCAAGCTATACATTTCTGTTTTAAACTGGTATCGCATTGCACGAGAAGCCTATAGATTACGAGAGCATCTTATACTGAAAATGATGCGTACATACAACATGAGAATAGAAAGAGCCCCCTCATCTTTTGAAATTAAATAAGTAAGATTGTAAATAAAAAGGTCCTTATTTTTGTCTACCCTTTAAACAGTCGCAGTATTTCTTTGTTTGATTATTAAGACTTCAGTAGCACTTGTTCCTCTTAGAAAAAATAAAATTGATATCACTGAGGTTATGTTGTTGTTGTTGGCTTGCGAGGTTTTGCGTTCAATTTGCGGTTCGCTAATTGTTCTTAAAATGTCCTTTTGGTATTCCAAAATCATAATGAAATTGTGCTAGATTAGTTTAGTAGGTGGCTACAGTCTTTCGTGAGCTTTTATAGGACAGTGGTTTCAATAGACGTTATGTGGCAATGTGGGTGCAGTACGCCTCTGCCAAAACCCTTCTCGGGCATACGCGTGATGTATTTAGGTCATGAAGGAAATTGGAACCTTACGTAACTTGTACAAACACATAGTGAGATTTGATTCAAAATAATTTACTAAATGTATCTACATTATGTCCTATGTCTTATGTTATGAGCATTAACCCATTTTTTTTTAATTGTGACCTTGCCTTTTTTTTGGTAAGTTAACCCTCTTAGGTAAATGAAGACGATGTTAGGCTTAAGTAACTACAACTACCACTACCTTCAAGATTCGCCTCCTTCCTACACCTAGTCCACTACTTCATTCAGCGCTTCGACCGCTTCTGTTAATCACCGTACCTATTATAATGCAGTGCTTAATTCTAATTACGGTAATAAGCACCCGATCCAAAATGTAATTTGCTTTATCGGCAACGGCGCCGGTAAAAGAAGCAGATTTAGCAAATCCTAGTTGGTATCCCGGAGTCCCGGGCGACTGCTCCAGCAGGGAGCCACCCCGCCACTCACCCACCCTCCGACTTTCACTCTTGTGCGTTGGGGATCTCGACCTTACCACGGCGACAAAACACCTCTACCGCCCAGCCACGCACAAACCATTCTCGCACCAATCACTCTTCTCATAAAGACGCAATTCCCTCGCCAGCTGCGACGCCGAGGTCGAGAACATTTGAGCGATGCGTCTAGGGCGTAATAAGTGTTGACAAATCGTCAGGGAATACTAGGCCGTGTGCACAGCTGGCTAAGGGCGAAATCTGCGTGCCGCAAGAAGTGTTACACGCACCGAGAGCTGCTGCTGAAGACAACACCGGCCGAGTACCGGATCCCTCGTCAACCCGCGCACGTTTCACAAAATATTTCATATGCCTGCTTCATTTTGGTACTGGCAAAGAATATAATAATGTTTTGCTCTTTGAGACCTAATGTACCCACAGCTCCAATCTAGAGCGATGATTGCGTACCTACTGGCCTGCTAATTTGATAAACAATGCTGGACCCAACAAGGACGTACAGAAATATCAAATACAAATTAGGTATGAACTACTTTGAACCGATCGAGGGACTGAGATAATGGTAAGTACTAGTAATAGGTAGTACGTTCTGTTAAGATTGCTTCGCCTTATTTAGCAGTCAGTAATTGTAATCGCTTTGGGCATTACATTGTTGGTAGCTAGGGAGGTATTACTCAGTATCATCGCATTACCTCATGACGTCATGGCCGTCGGATCAAGCTTTAGTTTCTGTTTGCTGCACTACTTGTGGTTTCCCAACGCAGCTAATACGATTAGTTCAAAGAATGCCGTATTGTTGTGTTGGTATGCCACGCAGAAAGAAGTCTTACATGTAGGTAGGTATAGCTCGCAATACGTCAACAATAATGGCCATCTGATACTCGTAACAGCTGTAGATAACAAATGTTGTTCGAGTGATGGTGAGAAAAACAACAGCGTATCTGCGCATGTGTGACTCGAGTGTAGTAACAACTTCTCAAACTTTGAAGTGCAATGATCGAGAGATAGTGCGAGTGCGCGGTAGTTAGAATCGGAGGTGATGTGTGTCGATAAGTTGTTGTTTGTTTGACGGCGCGTAGGTATCAATAGCTAATAAGAACGACGCAAGAGCAGGGCAAAGACAGAGCGGCGAGGTCGGGCGCGCCCGCGGCGGCGGCGGCTGCGACCCTAAGCCCTCGCGATAAGGCGCACAACCGCGCGCCCGGCGACCTCGCAACGCCCGGCAAATAATAAATATGTAACACTGATAAAGTCGCAGAAGCGATGACCGGTAAGTATTTAGGGATCGTTTGGCAAACACGACGGGTCATCGCGCGCTTGGCGCCGAGGCCGTGGTCGCCGGTTATTTCGGTAGCACCACCCGGAGTGGTGGTCCTAGCAGTCGCCGTCGTTTGACAACTGTTGTCACGTGTGATGAGTTAGGCAAGGAGTACGTACCTGCGTGTTGCGGAGGTGTTGTCGCGCCGCTCGCAGCACTCGTGTCGGTGGCGCGCGGCTGACTGGCGGGCGGGCAGCAGAGTCGCCGCGGCAGCAGTCCCCGCCCGCGCCCCGCGCGTCCCCCGCTGCACTCCCGCCCGCCGTCGTCGGGAGCGCCGCCGCTCGCCGCTTCCACGCCATCAGCTGACACCCCGTATCTCACGCACGCAACGCCTGTCACCTCTGCGTGACCCTGCGACCGCCGAGCCGCTCCGACCTCGCTGTTTGTTCGTGCTTAATGCCTACCTAAAGTAGGTAGGCAGTGTCTACCTACCATTACATAGGCGACGTACCTAATTACATTACGGCTAACACATTAACACGCACAAAACATTGGCTGCACGTACCTATGGCGGAATGGTTGAGGTGGTCGCAACGCCGTTTACCACTGGTTAGGGGTTCGATTCCGGGATAGTAGGAATCTTCGTTTTATCCGCAAAGTGCAAAGATTGGCGAAGTGGTAAAAGCGGTCGCCTCGCCGCTTTCAACTACTCTGGTGTTGTAGGTTCGATCCCCACACTGGGCAAATCTTTGTATGATCCGCTGTTATGCTTTGTGTGTGTGAAATGTATGTCTGTGAACACCCCCGCCGCACAGTAGTCATTCCTTGTGCGGGTGTCGTTAAAAAAAACAAAAACGTAGACACATTTTCGTGCATTTTTTTTTCAAAAGAAACAATACAGAACATTATAATTCGGTACATTTTACTTGCAATCAACCATTCTTCTCACACTATTTTTTTGCGTTAACATTGATAGAATCGATAGCATAATCTTGTAACCAAATACAACAGTAGGTAGGTATAATATCTGACCAGACATTGACGTTTTCTTTTCCAAGGTTAACGCGTAGAGGCTCCACTACGCCTCTTAGCTCGCAGACAATATTTAACATACATACATTTACATATCAACCAATACATAGAGAGATACAGCAGCGGTGTACAAACTCGTCTGTAAGCTGTAATGTAGTTTCACTGTAATATTTGATGGTGGTAGTCAGTTGTAGAGCTTTTGTGAACGATTTGAAGGAGTAAGCAGCAACGTAGTCATCTTCAACGTTAAGTACCTGAATTTCAGTGTTATTGTTCCGGTTTGATGATATGCATATTGAAAGAGGCATGTGTAATTGTGTACCTAATTCTTGCAATACTATTGTACAGTTTTATTGGAAGGTAATTTGTTATATAAGTAATCTTGACTCAGTATGAGGTATACTAAATATTCAATAAATAAATAATAATAAAATGTTTTTTTTATAAATGAATATTTAACAACTCACACGCAACGCCATCTAGTCCCAAACTAAGCAGAGCTAGGGGTACTAGAATAACTGATACTAATACATAATGTACTTTTCTTTTGTAAAAACATACTTATTATACATCGAAACACCCAGGCTAAGACAAACCCCCATGTTCATGCACACAAAGATTTATCTTAAGTGGGAATCGAACCCACTCCGCCATCCGGTCGTCAATATTATTATGATGTAGGAAGTAACCGAAATTTTAGACTGACCTCTACACTTTCAAACTTCAAGAGTGTCAGTTAGAACCAAGTAATGCCAATGGTGAAGGATGATTTCTACCGTCACCTTGGGGTTGGGGTGCATGAAACGAGCCTCCCAGAGTGACGTACACAACGATTCCCTACGTCCGGCGCACCCTGGGCAATTCACGAGTTGTCAAAAGCGAATTGGCTAATCCTTTCACCACGATGTCAAGTCAAAATAAAATTTGACTCAGCCATCGACACGACGAAGAAGAAGACCTATATAGGTCAACATATCCAAAAATTACGCTTCATGCTATTACGTGCCACCGCGATCAAAATTCAATATTTGGTGATCGTCTTAAACTATTACAATACAAACAGATAAACTTTCAGCTTTTATTAAATGACGTAAGTCGGGCGGCCACTGGCTCTGCTATTATGATCGATCTGATCAGGGTCGGACTGGCTGGCATCCGATAAAGGGCCTAAGACTCATTGCTGGTGAGGGCGGTGTATTTTCCACTGACAAACACCGCAAGCCAGGCCCGAGGGGGGCCCGGCTGGCGCTCGCCACCCTCTATGTATGGCTTGCCGTCCATACATTGGACAATACGATACTCAACTATATACTTAGGCCATGTACAGTGGGCCAAGCAATTGGGTATGCAGGGCCAAAACTTTTACGCCATAGTGAAAACTGACTGCAATAGATATGCATGTGTGAATTACATATTTAATAAGTGAATTAAACCCACTATTTCGATATATAACTCACTTATCCATAACCAGTGTAGTACATCTTTACTATTACTTAGAAGTTTTTGCCCTGCACACCTAACTCTTTGGCCCACTGTACTTGTAAAGAAAATTAGTGTAATATTCTGATTGCTACGATGATTTCATTTCCCGGAATTTCCTATCAGTACACACTATTACCAGAAAACAACAACAATGCTGAGGAGGTTAAGTTGTTTTTACCCGACTGCGTCAGAAGGAGGGTTATGTTTTTCGAGCGTATGTATGTTTGTATGTATGTATGTATGTATGTATGTATGTATGTATGTATGTATGTATGTATTTATGTCTATTTCTTTGGCACGCCCTACAGCCCAAACGGCTAGACGGATTTTGACAAATGAGGTGTCGTTGAATTCGTCGAAACAGTGATAGTGACATAGGCTATATAAATTTTCAAAATGGCGCCGGCAAATGAAAAAAAAAGGGGGGGGAGGTATGGATTTTCTTTTCATCATAGTAATATGGGTATCAAATAAAAGGCCATGAAAAGACCATTTCAAAAATATATACTTCTTATCACATTTATATTACTGATTAAACACAATTTACCAATTTATATATCGGCACGCTCGCGCTTCCGAAGTGGGTGGAAGTTAGTTTGTATGTTCGCTCACGCTAATCTTGGAAACTGCCGGTCGAATTTGAATAATTGTTTTTGAATTTGATAGTTTAACTCACGATTAAGGCTTATTGATTTCAAAGAAATTTGATTTCTACAAATTAATAGATATAAAAAAACATGTCGGTTAAAAGAACTAAAAAGAGTGAAATAAAAAATAATTATTAAAAAAACAAAAAACCCGACTGCTTAAAAAAAAGAACTAAAAAGATAAAAACAAGTATAGCATTATCTACATTAAATTCATTAACAACAAATGAAATATGTCAAACTAAATTCTTTATGATGTTGCAGGCGGGGACAAACAATACTTTGTTACTACTATATAACTTCGTTTGTCACCGCCTGCAACATCATAAAGAATTTAGTTTGACATATTTCATTTGTTGTTAATGAATTTAATGTAGATAATGCTATACTTGTTTTTATCTTTTTAGTTCTTTTTTTTAAGCAGTCGGGTTTTTTGTACAAACGGCTACCGATCAACCTATATACATTTCCAGGATAAGCTGGTCTCTCATTGCACGGGAGGTCTTTACAACGTGAGACCATCATATATTTATTTATTTATTTTACAACTTTTTGCACTTAAAAATTAGTACAACGGCGGACTTAATGCCTTAGGCATTTTCTACCAGTCAACCTTAAGGTGATGCAGATAGAACAAAGGTAGGTGCATAAATAAATTAAAATAATGTGCTGAAAATGTGAATACATACAGGGTACTGGTAGGGTTGCCAGGTGAGTCGCGAGAAAATCCCGGACAACCCCAAAAAGGGGGGGGGGGGGTTACTTTTTTATACTAATATTTTTTATTTCTATGTTTTGTTATGTTTGTATGCCTACTTTAGTAGGCGCTTGTGACCAATAGTACCGACTTTCTTCAAAATAACGGACATTGTTCTGTCCGGTATGACCATTTATTTTTTACCGGACAGGCCTCGAAAATAACGGACTGTACGCTTAAATACCGGACATCGGGCAACCCTATATCGACGCTGGAAAGGCAACCTTGCTTATGCGCCAAATTTGCGAAAATGAGTTAAATAACAACATTATTTTTTTACTTTAGTACTAATGTTATATAATATATAATATTAGTATCAGTTTTTCTAGCTGCTTAGTTTGAGACTGGATAGCGTTGTGTGAATGTTGTGTGATATTATTATTATATAGAAAAAAATAATGTTGTTATACAGGGTGGATGCGACATAGCGACATTTATTGAAACCACAGCTTCTATACATGGCCAGTATGCATTTCCACCGGATAAAAAATTCTCTGGCGAAAAAAAAAATCCACGTCTTCCGAACAAATTGCACGATCGCAATGTTCAAATTGTTCGGAGAACGTGATTTTTTTTTTTCGCCAGAGAATTTTTATCCGGTGGAAATTGATACTTACCATGTATAGAAGCTGTGTTTTCAATAAATGTCGCTATGTCGCATCCACCCCGTATATACATAATTATATATACATAATTTTTTTTTTTTTCTTCGAATTATTGCATTGTCATCGATCTTTGACAGGTGTGCAAAATTTGAATGAAATCTGTCCGTTTAATTGGGTCAAAATCGAGTCCAAAGGAATCAGTTACATTACCAGTATAAGCTGGGCTCTCATTGCACGGGAAGCCTTTACAACGTGAGACCATCATATATACTGGTAGGGTTGCCAGGTGAGTCGCGAGAATATCCCGGACAACACCAAAAGGGGGGGGGGGGGGAATTGCTAGGTCGCAAAAAATACGTTTTTTTATACTAATATTTTTTATTTGTATGTTTTGTTATGTTTGTATGCCTACTTTTGTAGGCGCTTGTGACCAGTAGCACCGACTTTCTTCAAAATACCTGACATTGTTCTGTCCAGTATGACCATTTATTTTTTACCGGACAGGCCTCGAAAATACGGCTGTAGGCTTAAATACTGGACATCGGGCAACCCTATATATACTTCTTCTTCTTTGCGTGTCAATGGAAAAACAACGAGTTTAAATTGTTTCCATTGTGGTGGAAGGATTGGCCAGTCGCGTTGATGTGACTGCCCAGGGTGCGCCGGACGTCAAGGGTTTGGGATTAACGTCACACGGGGAGGCTTCTTCCATGCACCCCTATACCCTATATACTGGCAATGTATAGGTTGATGTGTCTGTACCTTATATAATGTTGACTGTTTATAAAACCTACTCACTTACACAAATAGATAGATATACCTGTTATCTAGGTACCTATAACGTGGTAAGTAGGTATACTTCCTTGTTAGCTACAAAAGTCGTGACAAGCTGTGCGGTGTGTGGGCTGAATCGTTTTTAGTGAAACTTTGTCCTATCTGTGGTCAACGAAAGTACATAATTGCAAGGTATTGTCTTTGTGTTGTGCTTTGATGTTACGTATGCGTCAGTCATACCTTTGGAGCTACATGAGCCGTGGCGCAGCGTCAGCAATACGAGCGGTGGACGTCGCGCCATACAACCATTTTTACTGGGGCCCCAAGCGTTAGTCACCTATCTTAAGATGTAGACATTTGGGTCAATTTCAACAAGCGACTATTTTTTGTCATTTCGGCGGACTTTTTTAATTTCAATGCTATCTATATATTTTAAGTGAAAAATTAAACTTTAGTCTATTTATAACATTGTGTGTGAGTGGACATCAAATAACATCAAAACTTACATAAATATTAAAGGATGAATTTTTTAGAGTCCACTGAAATGAAAAGTGTCTACCGAAATGATAAAAATACCCACCGAAATGATAGACTGTGCACCGGAATGAATTGAATCCACCGAAATGATACAGCTAAGAACAACCATGCCGGGCAGCCAGGGTTCCGTACTTAGGTAGGTTTGATTTTAACTAATTTTAGATAAACACTTAGACAGGACAGTACACAGTTATTTTAATATCATCATTAATATACAGATATTACAGTTAGTAATATATATATAGTTATTTGAGGTTACAATAACCTCAAATAATTATATATATAACATATTAATGTAATGTAATGTTTATTATTTTTAGTGGTTATTGTTGGGTGAAAATGTTGGAAAACTGTATCGTATCGTAACCATACATATATATTTTTGTATGTTTATGAACTAATATTAAACGAATATTAAGATTATTCCATTTTGAATTATGACATTGACATAATGATTATAAAAATTTTAATTTTGACATTGATATCAATAATTGACTTGTAATTCTGAAATGAAATTAATTGAACTGCATGTGGAAGAGGCTGACATTAAGATAAGCAGCTGATCATAATTATTTAAAATTTATATACCTACTAATATTTGCACGCCTTGATTGGCAGAATATGATGATACTTTGTAATTAGTTTAAGTCACCTATTATGTACCATATTCATACAAATAAAGATTACTTACTTACTTACTTACTTACTAATACTAATTTACTTTATATTTTAAAAAGAGTGAACGAAGCGCTATTAGAAAGCTTTAAATTTCTGATAATTATGATGGCGCCGACTTCAAAAAAATATAATTAATTGGTATAACATAATTATTTGGGTTTATTGTTTTAAACAAATTAATATAAACTTAAGCAAAGTTTAGCGAATATTTTATTTTTTACTTTTGAGTTTTTTTTCATATAACGTTTTATTTTATTTACTTATTTATTTCGTATAATTTTATCAGATATAACGTTCACTTAATCGAAAATCATTAGGTATAACGTTTAAAATATATATAAATCCCTTCAATATGGTTAACACCCTGACTCAGAGCACCCCTAGGACAGGTTAGCCTATCCCGCTTTAGCTTTCGTGGTTATTTTTTTTTAACCACCAAAAAATAGATACCACATCAATAGGGGTTCTGTCGGGCTCAACTGACAGATGCCAAGTGTTGCACAGGTTAGTATTTATGATAAAAAATTCTATGATAAATCTATTAACCGTGATATAAGTTTTAATTAGGCGTTTTTATCATATTATAAATATTTATTTTGTCTTTTGAGTAGTATATCAAATGATTTTAGATACAACATATCAACTATTTGACTATCATTAACTACTAACTAACTGATATTGACTGATCATTATATTTATTTTTTATTTTTTTATTTATTTAACTTTTTGCACAAATAAATAGTACATAGGCGGACTTAATGCCTTATGGCATTCTCTTACAGTCAACCTAGGGTGGTGCAGAGATAAGCATAGGTAGGTGCAGATAAGACAAATGAATAATTATTGAAATGTAAATAGACGAAGTACATATTATATAAAATATGATAATATATTCGATCAAATAAAACCATTTTTGTTTGTTTATCTTCTTTCTCATGGATTTGACAGGCAGTCAACTTTTGTCCGGCAAAAAGTTATCATTTTGGAGGACAGTAAGTTTTAGTAAAATAACCACATCAAAATTGCGTTGTTTCGCCCCTCTCACCTTTCTTCACTTCGGATCAGTCCGGCTCGAGCTCTCGGCGCGTACGCACCGGCCCCAACGTCTTGCAGTTTCCCGCCAAAAAAGTAAGTTTATCATTTCAGTAATATGGGGACAAAAATATGCTCATATCGGTGGCTGTTATAGCTCGTGCTATTTTCGTTTAATTTGTTTCAAAATTGTGTATTATATAATATTCGCCGTAAGTACTGTTTTGTTTGAGTAGTGTTCATATTTTTTTTAATAATTTTATTTCGGAGTAAATGTAGAACTGAAAATACTGTCTAATGTGATTGTTTTTGGGAACTCTGATTGTCGCTGTTTACCAACGCCCAAAGATCCAAGGAATTTCCAGACATTAGCGGGGGAAGAATTAGATATGTTGTTGAGAATATGGCGGCGTTTAGTACGTACAATTATTATTTATTTGTTATATCTAATAAAATTTTGAAATTTGTTATTATATCAAATAGTATTTACTCACTTAATCTACACTGTCGTGACTCACACACTCATCACATTATCGTTTAGCCGAACAAATTGAATGTGTAAGTAAAGTATACACATGTACTAACTACATATATAATATATATATATATATATATATATATATATACATCTTGAAGCTCATATTGCGTCCTACATGGCGATTTTTACCAATGATACTGCGTCCGACTGACTTAATGCGTCCGGTATACGGACGCAAGATTAACCGACCCCAATTTTTGGTCAGATGGTGTCTTTTTGTTAGTAGAACGTCTGGGTAAAATTTTGGCATGGACGTAATTTTATCACTACAAGGCATTTTAGCGTATTTCGTAGTTCAACCATCGCCCGTGCGAGATTTGGAGGACGCGACCGTGCAGCGTATAATTTAACACGTATATTGCGCGTTTAATTTTCCGATGTTATTGCATCCCATTGAATATAGTAATAATTTGTGAAGTTTTTATCATTTTTTCGTGACGATAATCTTGCGTCTCTTATATTATCTTTAATCGAGCAAGCGGTACGGTGCCTGAGGGGCCCTTTAGGGTGGTCCATATTGGCTCACCTAGAGTTCTTTACACAAAATTGTTCTTCCTAGCGATGTATTTGTAATCCGAATGATCGCGCTTCCTAAAATTTTTCATCCTAAAGTTTTTATTCATACCATTAGTAGTGCTACCGGCGTTGTTCATAACACTCATGTTTCCGAAAATTGTTATTACTAATATTATTAATGTAAATATATTTAAACTCCTACCTTTTTAACCGACTTCTAAAAAAGGAGGAGGTTCTCAATTCGATTCGTATATATGTTGCTTTTTTTATGTTTGTTTACGGATATCTCCGTCGTTTATGAACTGATTTTGATGATTCTTTTTTTGTTGGACAGGAGATGATTCCAAAGGGGTCCCATTGACAGCATGTCGTGATCTGATGATGGGATCTTAGAGAAATCGAGGGAAACCTTCGAATTTTATAGGCACATGTAATGTTTTAAGTGTGTTTTCAAAGCTACACCAGTATTTACGTATTTTTATGTGGATGAGCTGATGATGGAAGGTCAACTCCTCAATGGTTAGGAGTTAAAGGATAATTCTTTTACTACTGTACACATATTCAGACTGCTAGTTATGATGTCAAGTGAGCTGTTGGAACGGAGATATTTCAAAGGTGGTCCCATTGTCAGCATGTCATGATCTGATAATGGGATCCCAGAGAAATCGGGGGCAACCCTCATATTTTATTAATCGAGGCCAGGATTTACGCTTGGTCGCAATAATTTTATGTGGTTGAGCTGATGATGGAAGGTCAACTCCTCAATAGTTAGGAGTTAAAGGATAATTCTTTCACTACTGTACGCATATTCCTACTGCTAGTTATTGTGTCAAATGAGCTGATGATGGAAGGTCGTGACTCTCAATAGTCAGGAGAAAGGATTTAATTCTTGTTTATTATTAATAAGTTTTCCGTCTCAAGTAACCGTCGTCTCCTCATTCGAGAAACATTCTTGCTCGGTCTACCCATAACTTAAAATCGTAAAATAAAATAATTTTTAACAAAAAAAAAACCGACTTCAAAAAGTAGGTAAACTAAAAAGCAAAAAATAAATTTACTTCGCACAAAATAATACGTTTTTTCATTTAGTTAAATAGAAATTATTAAATCATTATTTTATAATTCTGAAGTCGGTGCCAAGTAAACAATTAATAACTCTGTTTAGATAATATCAATCGTTCTAACAACTTTTTTCTGACTGAATATTAGTTATATTTCTGTGGTAAGTACCAATACTGGGCGACCGCGCACTAGCACAACTACGCCTCCCTTTTTGTGTGAACTGTAATTTGATATTGTAGAAAGGTTGTTTTTACTTGGCACCGACTTCAGAATTATAAAATAATTATTTAATAATTTCTATTTAACTAAATGAAAAAACGTATTATTTTGTGCGAAGTAAATTTATTTTTTGCTTTTTAGTTTACCTACTTTTTGAAGTCGGTTTTTTTTTGTTAAAAATTATTATCATAACGCTTTTATCCCTAAACATAATAACCATAATATTTCCACTCATAGTCAAAAAGAAACATTTACCAGCTGTAATAAAAAATAGAAGATGATATTTATAGTTTTAATTTGAGGGTATGTTTATTATTTGGGGGGTAAGCTTTACATAACACACTAAGTTGTGTCTATTAATAAGTTCAAGTAAGATAATTATGTCTAAAAAAAACAACTGTTTAGAATGATTAAAGGTCGTTTCACTGATTTTTGTCTTAAATTCATAAAACACTACTCATTTACGGTTTAGTTTATGGGCTGGGAGTTTATACCGCAGTTTTAACCGTACCTAAACCAATAACTATTGGACCGATTCGGTTCTGGCACTTCGCCGGCCGCTGCCGCGGTACGCTCGCTCGGCTCGTGCGTTGTGGTCACAGTTCTAACCTAACCTAAAAGAAATGACTTTGAATAATAGTGTAAAAGATGGCGTTCGCGTGTCTTATGTTTGTAAACAAACAGAGCTGTCCCATGTACTAAACTGATGCGAAAGCTAAAATTTACTGAGCATTATCCGTGTACAAAATGTCTGGGTTTTTAATCCAAAAAACTGATAAGGAAACATGAAAAAAATGTAGTGGTAAAACAGGCAGTAAAAACATTGAATCTGAGGCTCAGAATCAACTGATACGTCATCTTAAAATAGATGAAAAATTTAAACAAATAGAATAGGGTCTTTTAACAAGGACGGGACGATGTTAAACAAAATGTGTGTAATATATAAACAAAAAATATTTTTTATTTGAAAGGCCCATTTATGCCATTTTGGATGGAATATTACATCGTTCAAATGTCCGCCGCGCCTTCGAATGGTGGCACAAATCCGAGAGGTCCTCTATTTAATTACTGCTGTATATATCCGGCTGAATCTGAGCGATAGCCTGCGTTGTGTTGGCTTCTATTATGGCTTATTGGCATAGACCTGCGATTTCAGAAAACCCCACAATAAAAAGTCTAACGGAGTCAAATCACGCGATCTTGGTGGCCAATTCACGTCACCTCTGCGAGAGATAACCCTTCCCTCAAACCGTTTATGCAGGATGTCCATTGTGTCGTTCGCTGTGTGACAAGTAGCGCCAGCTTGCTGGAACCACATGTCGTTCACGTCCATATTGATCAATACAAGCCAAAAGAAATTGTTTATCATTGATCTGTAGCGCCGTTGAAGGTGGTCTCGCCAAGGTCGTTTTCGAAGAAATACGGACCAATGACTGTTGCGTCTGCCACAAAATGGGCGAAATGCACGCAACGTTTGCACTAACGAGCACTCATTTTTATAATAAAGTTTTATCATTTGCACATGCTGCTCACACGTGTAACTTGCCATGGTGATTTGGCATCAGTGACTGAATAAAAAAAAAACAGATTTGACAGATGCCGCCAAAACAAAATAGCCGCCACAGATTATTTACATCGACCAATCTATTTAAAAGACCCTTTATTTCCCGAATCAGTGCAGACAAAACATCACTAATTGTAAAAAAAGATTTTTTGCAATTAGTGATGTTTTGTCTGCACTGAACCTCATAATAATATGTGCTGTCGGATCTCAATATTTAAAAACTCATATCGTAATCGTAATATATTAATTAAATGGATATAGCTCTTTTTACCTATTAAAAATACCCCTTAAATAATTTTACATGAATCAAATCAAAATATCATACAGGTACAACTTAAACATAACTTATTACTAACTTATTCATTTAAAAAGTCTAAAATAATGGCCTTAAAATATCGCGTATCCACAGTAAAATAATTACCCTAAATACTACAAAATCATAAGCAATACGTAAAAAAAAATACTAAAAAAACTAGAATAGTGTATCTATTAATTAGATAAGGCAATTAATAAAATAGGTAAACTATAACAAAACTTATTCATCTAAAAAGTATTTATACGATGATATTCTGAAAAGATCAAATTTAAGTGCTGAACACAAACGTTATGTAAGGAGTCGGCTCCTTACATAACGTTTGTCGGCCGCCGGCTTTGCACATTGTGCGCGCAGTACTCGATCATTATTTTGCTGTTATTTTATTTTAAAACTGCGTTATCTCCTAAGATATTAATTTAAATCGAATGATGTGAAGGGCCAATTTTGATTTTAATTCAATACTTGTAATGAATAACGTATTTATTTGGATAAGGATTAATATCATGTTTATAAAACACTTTCGCAAACAATGCATTATTTTAGATGAAATTTGGCTCTCAATAGAAAAAAAACTTTTTGAAACATTCTTCATTGGTGCTTCGCTCCTATTGGTCTTAGCGTGATGATATATAGCCTATAGCCTTCTTCGATAAATCGGCTACCAAACACTAAAATATGTTTTGGAAATCGAACCAGAAGTTCCGGAGATTAGTGCGTTACTTGAACGCACAACAAACAAACAAACTCTTCAGCTTTATAATATTAGTATAGATATAGATTAAGGCTCTTAATTCTATCCACCAGCGACACTCTAGTTTTAATTTATAAACCCTGATAAAATACTTTCCTAATTTTATTGGAATACTCTATGTGCAATGTAGTTGCATTGTAGGTATTAGATTTTTTTATTAGTTATCTAAATCTAGAATGGTTGCTTTGAAACGGAACCAGTAAGGTTCTTACCAACCCGGTAAGAACCTTACTGGTTCCGTTTATTTTTAATATAAAATACCTGTTTTATTGTGATATTATGTTTCTGAAACTCTAGAAGACATAAGTACTTATAAAGGTGGAAGCCGCTTGACTAATAAGCTGGATACAATAATACAAAAGCATTATTCGGAACCAATCTGAATTCAATAATGGATGGAAGTAATTTAGTTACTATAATAATTGTGATATATGCAGAGCATTATACAGAGTTCATTTAAACACACATTCGGATGGAAGCGGCAAAATGCCTTCAGTGCTTAGAATATATACGAAGATATTCAGTGTGCTAGAAAGGTTTAAAAGTGAACGGACGCACTAATTTACCTGGAAATATCTAAAATCGAATACCAACATATAACGTTTAAATGCAATTTCACGTCGCCTCCTGATATCATACTGATAAAAACTTCATACATATGCATTGAAAACCTTAAAATTCTTACTACATTCAGTGGACGCCGCAGGGTGGTAGTTTGTAAAGACGCAAGAATGCTTCAGCGATTTATATATATATATACAATACATTTATAGTGAAACAACTAAATTACATTAAGAAGATACAACCACAACTAAACCTATACAATATTAAAACATTACATAACACATAACTCAATTTCAAAATTAACAAATACAAATGACAAAAATATTGTTAAATCAAAATGGAACGCACCCATACGCTTTTGACAACCAAAAACAATAATTGTCAACAAAAAAAATCGGGGAGGAGCGGGGTTCTCAAAAACACGTCCAAGCACTCCAAGCCAAACATAATCATACTGTTGTTTTGTTTTAAATAAGCAAAAATACTTGAGGCGAAAATAATTGGCAAAGCACTGAAGCGGTTATCCCAGAGATGCAGGTTCAAATCCTGCTGGTTTCTTTATTTTTGAAGTTTAATAATTTTTAAAACCAGCACTTTACTTGTTATGTTTATGTCACATGTGATATTGGGTGTCTATCGCCGTCCACCGAGCACAATTCCAGACTCCGTGCTGTTATTCAGAATTTCCTGGCGGAAAAATACAAAATAACACTTTTTATCGTCCCGGCAATCGAACCCGCGACCTCGATATACGCTCCTCATGGTGAGTAGTGACTACAGCCACACTACAGTCTGTGGACATCAACAATTCCAACAGCATATTGGGATAAATCCATCGCTTCATCCGAGGACTGCTGTATTATTTATATATGCCTCATGCCAACTCATGTGCCAGTAATTTCAGGGCCTGTTCTCACCAACAAATCGGCACACAGTAATGGACTTTTAATTGGCGACAGGTTAAAGGTGAGACGCTCGTTCACAAGAGCTCTGCCACCATCACTATCATAAAGGTCCCATATAAGGATAAAATCAATTTAAATTTAAAGCACCTTGTTCAAGCTTTTTGTATCCCGCGACAATTTTAAATTTTCGTCGCGCCGCGAAACGCCTGTTCTAATAACGCTAGCACAGACTTGCCGATTTGACAATTGCTATGCATTCTGTCGACGACTCGTTCGTTGTGATTGTAAAGGAGTATACCGACTGTAATATAAAGTTACGAGTCGAATGTAATCTTTTTAGTAAGTAAGTAAGTAATCTTTATTTGTATGAATATGGTACATAATTACACAGTATCATCATATTCTGCCAATCAAGGCGTGCAAATATTAGTAGGTATATAAAATTTTAATAATTATGATCAGCTGCTTATCTAAATTTCAGCCTCTTCCACATGCAGTTCAATTAATTTTATTCCAATTATTAATATCAATGTCAAAATTAAAAATTATTTAATCTTTGTCAATGTCATAATTATTCAAAATGAGGTTTCCTCAGAGGAAATGGGGTTTCATTATTGAAAACAGTAAAATACTCGACTGCCCTATATAAGTCTTATCAGATATATAATAATATGGAGATTAACAAAATGCCGATAAACTGTCCCCCGACTGCAAAAACAAAGGACAGAAGTGTTTTTTTTTTAAGTTTATAAGCAAAAATTGAGATAATTAAGAAGTAGGTAGTCCAATCAAAACCATCAATTTGAAATGAGAGCCATTAACAATATAAGGAATATGCGTCGCGTCGACTTCTCCAATCAATAGGAATTTGAAATCTATATAGTGTGTTATGGTAAGCTATATAAATCTGGGAGAAATCTAGCAAAATGGGCAAAAAACTGCTACAAATGGTCACATGGCTAAATATAACTATATATTATATAGTCTGCACGTGTGGTGTAGTGGTTTAAGCGGTCGCCTCGCCGCTCTCCACTGCACTGGTGTTGTTGGTTCGATTCCCACATGGGACAAATCTTTGTGTGATTCGCAAATATTTGTTCTGAGACTGGGTGTGCTTGTGTGAGTGAATGTGTGTATTTGGCCTTGTCATTGGGACCATTGGATAGTGTAATTGCTTCTGGCGTTCTATCTAATGTAAAAAAAAAAACAAATAACAAAAGACCGAATTCCAAAATTAATTGTCCTAATTTTGCAAGCAGAAACTGCGAAACTAAATGATAAAATGGCAAAATCGAGCTAAGAGTAGAGAAGTTCTAAAAAAATACACTTCTATTCTACTTATGAATAAGTTGGTTTTTTATAAATATATTCTAAAGAACCAATCCACGCCCAGGTAATTAGAAAAAAGGAATTAACGAGATTTTCTTTCATTATAAAAATAGTTATCTAATAATTTAAAAAATTTTAGCCAATATTATATTTGTTTACATAAAACAAGTTATTTATGATTTTTATCAAAACTGTCATTTTGTTTTGGTTCCTGTTTACATAAGTAGGTCAAAATATTACGTTACAGGTAAATGATCGCGCGGGTGGGAGGCAGGCAGGCAGGCAGGCAGTTTATAACGTTATGCTCGCCGGCGAATCTCAACGTGTCATTACTCATTACAGGCAAATGCTCGCGGTGGGAGCACCTTAAAACAAGTGTAACTACTATATTTTCCTAAAAACATAATATAACATCACTGGATTGGGGTACACGAAAGGAGCCTCCCCGAGTGACGTACACAACAATTCCCTACGTCCGGCGCACCCTGGGCAATTCGCGTGTTCTCCAAAGCGAATTGGCTAATCCTTTCACCACGATGGCAAGTCAAAACCTTGACCACCTTACTGACTGTCCAAAATGCCCTACCACCTGCACAAGAGAGGCGCTCATGAACGCCGACGATAGCGCCATAACAGTGGCCACTTATTGGACCAATAAATTTTGACTCAGCCATCGACACGACGAAGAAGAAGACTGGAAGGGTGAAGCAGTATATAGATCCCACATTTCATCAGTTACGTTACGGGTGTGTCTTATCTACCGGGCACAATTCCAGACTCCGTGCTGCTACAGATAATTTTTTAATGTTTCATAAAAAACAATATTGTTCGACCCGGGGATAGAACCAAAGACCTCTTGATCAATAAAATTTCATAATATTAAATAACATCACGCCTATATTACCCAGAAGCGTGTGGCAGAGATGTATAACTTTACTTCACTTGATATGTGCCTTTGGAGCCTCCCCGAGTGACGTGCACAACGATTCCCTACGTCCGGCGCACCCTGGACAATTCGCTAGTTCTTCAAAGCGAATTGGCTAATCCTTTCACCACGATGGCAAGTCAAAACCTTGACCAAAGCGCTTATGAACGCTGAAGAGAGCGCTATAACAGTGGCCACTTATTGGGTCAATTAAATTTGACTCAGCCATCGACACGACAAAGAATGAAGAACCTGTTATGTATTTTAAGGCCTATTGCCAAGGGTTCTACACGGGAGCTCTTTGGGTTGACTACACCAAAAGATCGATGGATGTACTGCGCGTCCAATATAATAATATTTTTAGAATGCTGTTGAGGCTGCCACGGCGATGCAGCGCGTCCGGCATGTTATCGCAAAATCACACAGACGGTTTTCACGCCGTCATTCACAAAAAGACTGCCTCGCTTTTGTTGCGATTACGAGCCAGCAACAACAGCATTCTCAAAACTGTGGTGGAGACCATGGATTCTCCGGTTTTAATACATCTTGTTAGAAGGACTATCAACTGCGACTTCTCCATTGAGTGTCCTTCTAAAAAGAAAATATCTAATAGGAAAATGTAACTAACACTAGCATGTAAGATTTGTAAACTAACCCAATGGATTTTTGCTGTCTGAAATAAAGAATTTATTATTATTATTATAGGTCTCATGTGTGACAAACCCAAATATAACTTTGACCGAACAAGTGTCGAACCCAAGTCGATAAGGTGAGCGTTCGCAATGTCACTTGCAAAAATGTATAATTAATTTATTTTAAAAAATATCAATATATTGTGACGTAATGGCGCCGGCGTCGCATCGTAGTCGCGTCGTAGGCTTGTCGTAGCATTCTGTTTATTGCACAGGATGTGATTTTGTAGTATTATGTAATATAACAACCTGATTATGATATCTGAAGGCTTCAACGCTGGATATGAGCTTAAGTCCTCAATATCTATACTTATAATAAATCTGTAGAAGTAAAATTTCTGTACATTGAAAAAATCAAAAAAGAAATAGCAGGGGGGCAAAAATGTGATCAATTTTTTTTTTGTCTGCCTGTCTGTCTGTCTGTTTGCCTGAGCATCACGCAAAAACTACCAGTTCGATTACGATGAAACTTGGTATAATTATTCTTTAATATTGCACACCACACTGGGTACTTTTTATCCCGGAAAAGTGCCCTGTATATTATATACAACAAAAAACAAACTTAATATTGCGGTTCGGGATATAACCGCAAATAATAAGTTTGTCGTAGGTTATTTACGTTTATTTTTACAAGTCACACTGTATAGATTTTAATTTTAAAGTATAGGTAGTATATATGATATTGTTCGAAGTGACCGTAGGTTATTTTATAATACTGATAAGTAGCATTAGACATTCGTATAGATATTAGTTTATAGGGATTTTGCTTATTTATTGAGTTTAGATAATTATGTTATCATCAGAAATAGGTTTATTTAGGTAGGTAGGTATTTTGTTATCTATTATTGAGTTTTTCCATAGAAATCTTAATAACTAGTCAATAGAAATGCTATCGACTATCTTTTAACACTGGGACGCATGTCGCCGGTTTTCAAATACCACTTTTTGTATTCCTACAAACAAAATTATTCTTTTTGGCGATGACATTAAGACGACAATTCCTCAACTCGCACTTATGTTCGATTAGACAAATGCGCTTGTATTCCTGCAAACAAAATTATTCTTTTTGCGATGACATTAAGACGATAATTCCTCAACTCGCACTTGTGTTTGACTTGACAGATGCGCGGCGACAAGGTCACGCGTCTTTGACATTTCTATTGCCTTGTTATTAAGATTTCTATGAGTTTTTCTATTGATTTCACGCGGATGAAGTCGCGGGTAACAGCTAGTCTAGAAATATATAAATGTACACATAGAAATAGCAGTGGCTTTGTTCTTAAATTTTCACTAAATTCCCCCTCTTTACCTAATATTGCTGCATCTGAAGATTACGATATTATGTATTTAATGTGCTAGTAATTTCAGGTTAACCAATCCAAAACACATCAGTGCAAAGAGCTAGATAGCTCTACTATTTGATAGCTGGTTATAGGCTTAAACGTAGGCTTCCTCTAATGACCTTATTCACAAAAGCTCTACACCATTATCTTAATCTGTTGTCTGTTTGCTCTTGTGCCGCCATCTGTTTTGGTATAACTTCATTACATGGTACGCTTATAGTTCCGTAAAGTCTTGCTAGATGGCGCTAAAAGAATACAATTAAAAAAAAAAAATATTTTCATCGTATCAGCATGGAGTACGTAATAAAAGGTAAGCTTTTGTGAACAAGATCGAAATAGCTCCGACGCCATTGAATCTATGGATGAAGCGATGTTTCTAATGCATAAGAAAACATTTTCAAATGTTCATGAAATTAAGATACTGCAACGATTTAAATATTTTTCAGTGTTTAAGTTGTAAAAAATATTGCCGGAGTCAATACGGAATAATATGAATATATTTTTTATATATAAATTAACATATTATAACATTTTCTTTTCGTACTTTTGGAAAACAGAAATCTTTTGTAGTTGTTCAACTATTCATCATGCATGCATACATAACATCACGTCTATATCACCAAGTGGCAGAGGAGTACAACACTCACAATTCACCTGTAATGTTTTAGATCCAGAGGGATAGGGGGTAAGCCTATCGTCATACTTAGGGCATAATTCCAACTTCGCGCTGCTGTTGTGAATGGTTTGACGGAAAGTTCACATATAACACTTTGCCCTACCCAGGAATCGAACCCGAGACTTCGCAGCGAGGCGCATACGCTAACCTCTAGACCATATATTCACCAATTAAAAAGAATCACGTCAATTCACGTTAATTTAAAAATAATCCTAATTGTGTTCTTTATTAATGTGTATTACTTGAATGACGTTTACTCTTTATCTCATAAGGCAAAATAAAATAAAACAATAACTCTTTTTCTTATTTTTATTTTATATACAAATAGAAATTCCCTTAAGTAAATAAACTTATTTAACTTAAAATTATCATACTGTACAAAGTTTGTACGACGGAGCGGGGCAGTGAGAAGAGATCCCGATCAGAGGAAGTTATGGCAAGTTATGAAATGTGCTGGTGCGGAAATAAATACCATGTGGTGCGATCCTCTATGGAAAAGTGTGGGTAAAACAACCCTACTATAGCAAAGCCTTTATCTATTTATCTTTATATATTTATATTATCCTTCGCAGAGAACATGATCTTTATTAAAAAAAAAGATCTCTGTAGTGTTTGCTCATGCGCAATAGATGACATAGACAATACAGCTAAAAGTAAATTCTAAATTCGTTTTTCAAAATACTGACTATCAAAGTTGCCAGTATTACATTGATCTATCGAGACGCGATGACATCACGGTGTTTTTGAGTATGATTGAAATGATTTTTTAAGAATAATTTGGTGTGAGGCAGATCACAGGCGGATGCCAGGGTTGGTACTGGCGACGTAGTTGAGGAGTTCGTCGGAGTCCTCGCAGATGACTGGCTTCTCATGGTAGCAAGCAACGTCGTGCCACGCAATGCCGTCGTTGTATACGTTGTTGAGGACACTGAGGCAGGACTCTGCGGTGCCGTTGATGTCGAACTCAGCGTTGTCGGGTTGGGGCTGCTTCTTGTGGCCGGTCTGAGACCAAGGGTTGTAACCCCAGCCGTTGGGGATCTGGAAAGAAAATTTGTTAGGTTAGCAACGAAGGATTACAGTCCTAACTATCTTTTAAGGACCTACATAACGAGTCACAATCAAAGAACGGTCTTAACTATCCTAAATATTCCGGCACATATTTTGTTGTTGATGTCGTAGGGTTATAATGAAATAAGTCCAAAGGAGGCACATTATAAAGAACTGCGTCATTTTACATGTAATACCGTACCAAAATACATTTCGACCAGGTATTGAAGAAAATACGTAATATGTTCACTTTCACAAAACCTGCATTGTTTGCTCAGGTGCGTCTTTGAAAGTTCTGATTCAGCATAACAACGCTAAGGAGTTTCCCCATTCGACGGCCATGTGAAACGCATTCGTTCCATCGAACAATGAGACTTCTCAATTTCATACGAGACATGTGCGTAGAGCCTTATGACTACGTAGAGAGTCATGGTCATGTTTTATCTGCAATACATTACAGAGTTTGAATTGGGTTAGTGAGGTTTCACAAAATACACACACAAGCCCAGTTGGGTTACCATAACACGCGCGAGATAAATTTTAGCATGTTTCTGTCATGTCAAAATCTATTTCGATCTCGTTTTCTAGCCCCTCAGGATAATCGATCTGAATATCTTCCATTATTTCGCATTTCATTAAAAGGAAAACTGAAATGCGCCTAAATCTCTTTTATTCATGGCATAGTTATATATGAAAAACGATTGGGTTTTTTACTACCCTTATTTACTGCCACAGATTTTTATATAACAACTCGGACTTATAGCTTTTGTGTCCCGAGGAGCCCGGGGCACCTCAGTCACCGCCCTAGTTACGGTACTGCCCGAGGCACAAAGAATTATCACTAATAATAAATGCTCCCCATCCTCGGACCAACCCACAAAAAGCTTATATCGATCGATTCACAATACCGTTTCCTAGTTACGAGAACCCCTCAAAAAACGAACTCTCAAGGGTTATTCACTTACCCTGTTGGTAGGCGAGACCTTTTCCCTGTTGGCTGACCAGAACCAACCGAGGATGTTCTTGGGCTCCAGGTCCTTGCGGCCTTCGCATCCCTTGAAGTCACAAAGGCGACCCGACGTCCAGATGTATGGCACATCATCTGCAAATGAAAAAAAAAAACAGATTAATAAGGTTATTGAGAATAGATCGGTAAACATTGCATATAAAATAAAAAAAAAATCTATGGCAGAGTGTTGTTTTGGAGTAGGCGAGAGAGGCTATTGTTCCAATTCAATCATATACGTCTTAATATTTATTTCCATATTACACCCACAGTTGAAGAATGCCACAGTTGAATTTTTCAAGCTAAATATAAAGTGGGTTTTTCCAAAAAGGTTGAGAAGATTCTGTTATTTTTCTTAAATAATTGATTGTTTTTTTTTTTATATGTATTAAATATAAGTAATAATCAGAAATAATAGATGTAATCATTTATAATCCTAGTAATAACAATCATACACTATCAACTAATCTTACAGACATATAATCTTTTTAAACTTTACAGCAGCAGTAAACACTTTCTAATAGGGAAAAAGGAAACAAAAACAAATTTTAAAGCCTCCTTTCTTAGATAAGTTTGCTTATTGATTAAGGGACATGCAAAATGGTAATAGAAAGAAACAAATGCTTAATTAAGGGATGAATTTGGCAACATGATGATGGTCTAGGTCAATGCCATTAAAAAGCCAGCCAGGGTCATCTACACATGAGTATAATTACGTCGTAAAACCCAATAATATTTATTGAGCTTCTTGCGACACTAATGATATTGTGAAGGTCCCACTACAGCACTTGTTGCTTAATTGTTCGCTCATTGCAGTCAAGTATTATTTGCTAATTTATGTTTAGAAGACCATATTACGATGCTGGACAACAAGATTAAAAAAACACAAGGAAGGCCATTATTAAATTTAACTGATCTAAGTAGTGTCTTTTTATCGCAATAAATATTCCCATCTCTCTTTTCTACGAGTTGGATAAAGTTATTTTATTGTACTGAAACATTTTCCAGCAAAATCTTCTACTTCTGGGTGTGATGTATCTGAGTATTGACATACAGCCTATATTGGAACCGCTTAAGCAGTCAACCACGCAGCCCGATTATACCTGCGTGGATTAACAAATATCGATTTTCGTCTACTTACTTTGCTGAATAAGCTTGAAGACCAGATTGTTCTCCTCCTGAGTCTCCATGGAGACGAGGTCCATGCAGTACTCGCGGCACAGGTTCCTTCCGTCCAGCCAGTCAAACTTCTTGTCACGGAGAGCGGGCACGTGCCCACTGTAGAAGTAGTGGCGGCCTCTATAGAAGAATTCTTTTGGTCCTGAAAAGATAGAAATTATGATTTAGATCCTGATATTATATACAATTTTTAGATATGCATTCACTTGTGGAATGAAATAATTGAATGCAGCATTCCACCTAATGGCAAGAGGTAACTAAAGCCTATATATATACACACATCCCTAAAGATGTTGCTACGCCGGGCGACTAAGACATGGTTAACCACTAAATCGGGTAGCACGAACTAAAACATACAGTAAAATCACCTATATTGTCAGAATTTAATATACTTGACATACTACTATCTCCCTATATATACCTATATAAATAATTAAAACTTCTGGTATCATTCATTGACAGTACGAGATTGATGTAACTTGACCATGGCGTGCATCCTCGATCGCTGCAGCCACTTGGTCAAGAGACCCTCAAAAAAAGATTGTAATGCATTATATGCAGAACGAAGATGGACACCGCAAGGTCGCTAGCAGAGCAGAATAAATAAATAATAAAGTGTACTGTTTTTGTTTAGCGAGGCGTTAATAGGTGACAAGCGACCCTCGACGAGGCAGGTCGTGTACCTACACGTCAAATTGTTCAACAATTCAA
This sequence comes from Hypena proboscidalis, assembly GCA_905147285.1. Classification (NCBI taxonomy): domain Eukaryota; kingdom Metazoa; phylum Arthropoda; class Insecta; order Lepidoptera; family Erebidae; genus Hypena; species Hypena proboscidalis. The sequence continues at coordinate 16,211,126 of LR990130.1, read as the reverse complement.
CATGGTCGTGACATTGAAGACGCCTAAGAAACAATTGTGTTAAATTATCGTCAAGCCATGGCGCAATGGACGCGCTATTACATAACTTTGACCACGATTCGACCTTTGGAAACAAATAAACATTTAGTTTGAAAAGTCAAATCAGAAAAGTAGCATTTACATAACATGTGGATCGTTCGATGATTCGTCCTTGTTTCATCTTGATTCATAGTTTATTTGAGGTGCTCTATTTAGCCTTAAAGTTAAACTTATAAGCATTGGTATTATCACTTTTTAATATTGTTTAGGATCACTAAAAAGTCCATTTGACTTCTCACAGCAAAAGCTCTTTACTTAACCTACTTTTTTTTTGGCTCAATGTTTGCAAGTAGAGGCAGTAGAGCCTGATTAAGTGATGAAACAGAGTAAAAACAAGATAACGAAGTGGGAGGGTGGAATGTAGGTCGATGCTTCTGACTGTACTTGTCATACTTACATACAAGCCCTTTGTATGCATATGCACATGATGCTGTGACTATACACAAGCGATTATTATGCATTTAGGTAAATGAACTTTTGAACTATCTTCAGGGTGAACCTTAAGGATGTATGCTTATGATATTGCTAGATAAAGTCGTTAAAACTAAATGCTTTTTAAACTGATTTATACTAAGCATATTCGACATTTAAAGAATCTCTGAAAGCTTTTTAGGCCAGCCGGGCAAGCATACATCCTTAAGATACTACACCTATATATGAAAAATCCCATGGGGGGAAAGCATACGAACGCGAGATTATGTCGCGTTTTGTCATGTTTTCCCTTACATAAACATGACAAAAACGTGATTTATCATCATAACCTTTTTAATGTAATGACGATGATTTAGTTTATGTGATGGTTTTGACGACATATCTAATTAGTGGCCGTTGGTTTCTTGGGGGCTAAAGGCCTTATTACCTTAGTGTTATAAAAAGGAATCGGTTTGAAGGTTTACTGGATTTCCTTTTTGTTCCTCAGCCACCTAAAAATATTTAAATCTAGTTTCTCTGAAGCCCGTCGTATGGCTGACCACAAAACAAATAAATATACCAAATGTAGCATTTACAAGAAATATATCAGAGCATCCGTTTGTTCAACTATGTCTGAGGTATGAGCGGAATGATTTTGGCTGGCAATGTTGCAACGCGGTCGGCGTCCGGCAGGCGGCGCCGCGGCACAAACGCATGCGGTCACGCGCTGCGCCAACTGGGCCAAGGATCGCTGCCGGATGCAATTTTTATATTTAAACAACTGGCCAGTTACTAATGTCGACTCATTATGCATTTAGATGTCATCTGCAAAGGCTTGCCATGAGACGAGAAAGGTGCAGAGTTGCCTAATTCGCGTCTTTCATGGGTCACTTGAAGATACGCACCCCAAAAATGTCTACTATATTATAATTATTATGTGGTTTTATTAGTCTCATGAAGACTAAAAAAAGTTTAATATCACTTTTGCCTCTAGACCTCCTTGTATGTGCCATAAACTTCCTACAGTCATGCTAAGCTTGGGGCCAATACAAATCTGTTTATCAATAATTATTTAGGACTATTCGGTTTTAGACTTTCGCGTTACAGTATTAACTAAACACTAATTAATGATTTACTAATCTAGTTTTGCTTGAGAACACGGTCAGTGAAACTTGATATGCCGAAACGTAAAGCCTAAAAGGTAAAATTATACTCTATGATCGCGTTAATTCATATCAGTTTTAGTTATTAAGGATTATACATAGCATTACATATCATCACTCCTATATTACCCAGAAGGATATGGCAGAGGTGAACAACACCTACACTTCACCTGTTTAGATCCCATGAAATAGGGGGTGAGCCTATCGCCATCCACCGGGCACAATTCTAACTTCATGCTACTGAGTTTTCTACCGGAAAGTTCACAAATAACACTTTGCCCGACCCGGGAATCGAACCCGAGACCTTGCGATAAAATGCGGAATCGTTAACCACTAGTCCATGCAGTATTTAAGGAGTGTAGTTGACAGATATTTATGCCCACAAGAATCTTACAGACCGGGTACTATCGTAATATATGTAACGGTTCATTAATTGACGGCATCTACTACATAACAAACAAGACTCTTACTGCATCGGCTAAATCCAAATGCATTTAACCTCTGTGCCAAATTGAGACAATCGCACATCCGTCAGTGTCAGCAAGGCCCAACAACAATTGCGTCGTGTGAATTCAACACATCGCATTGTAATCACGCTCATTACTGCTATTGCAAGCTGTAATTATCTGCTAAACGGGACGGAGCACAAAAAGTAAGACCTTCAAGCACTTTTAGAACTTAACATTACATTACGCCTTTATAACGGGTGTGGCAGAGGGGAATAACACCAACACTTTACTTGATCCATAGATATAGAATGGTAGCGCGCGAGATCCTAGGTCTATGACTTGATCTGTTTTGTCTCATGTGATAGGGGTGAATCTATCGCTTTCCACCGTACATAAGACGTCATGTCTGCAGTGGTGTAGTGGTTTAAGCGGTCGCCTCGCCGCTCTCCACTGCACTGGTGTTGAGGGTTCGATCCCCACATGGGACAAATCTTTGTGTAATTCGCAAATATTTGTTCTGAGACTGGGTGTGCTCGATTGAGTGAATGTGTGTATACCTTGTCATTGGGACCATTGGATAGTGTAATTGCTTGTGGCGTTCTATCTAAAGTAAAAAAATAATAAAAAATAAACTAACTCCTAAATAACACAGACTTCAGACAGGCTGACCACAAACCGACGGGGCAGTAGAACTTAACTTTATTTAGATATCTGCTTTTAAGATTATCAAAGAACTTAGTGAGGACAGAAGATACCCTCTATAATTTCGGTTACAGAAAGAGGTATCTTCGAAGACAAGCAAAAAAGCCCAACTTTAAAGTATACCTATCTAGAATATTACCTAAATTCATAGTACTAATACCTTGTATATCGTGATCTGATGAGAATGAGACCACGTGACAAGTATATTCTATCAGACAAAAAAAAAACTCAAATGGGTCCTTTAAGTAATCGGAAAAAAATAATTATAAATAATACAATCGAATTAAGAACCACCTCCTTTTTTTAAGTCGGTTAAATTCTTCAGACTTAACAAATTTTATAACAGTTCAAGCGGGCTATACAACATACTAGTAGTTAATAGTGGCAAAGGATCTAACTGCCTCAATTATCTAAAATTAGAACTCCAGTATTACATAACTATACCACTTATAAAGATTTCTACCATAAGATCTCTCATTACCAAGAAATTGCACGTTTGATTAGTAGTGATTACGACAAAATACCGATTAATGAAATTACTTAGCCGATTGAACGTCAATATATTTGCGCTCACTAAACATGATCTCAAAGTAAATAGCCAGTTTTAATCATGGTATATTTGCTTGGCGACAAATTGCTTATTATTTAATCGTGTCGTAGTAAAATTGTTTTGTTTGTTGGTACCCAATTTGCTTCGCGAATTTACTCGAGCAATCTGAATGAAATTGGTGTGGAGATGATTTAAATCCCCAGGAATAACAAAGACAAAAGAACAAAAAAAAGATTATTTTTTTTGCCCATAGCTCCATACCAAGCGCACGTAGACAATTCTTTTTTTTGTTACCGTAAACTATTGTTTATATATGACTTTATCTCATTCTCTAACTCTTCATTCTACTACTTTTGGATACATTTTGAGGTGATACATTTCGTAGAATAAAACATTGGATAAAAAAACATCTTTATAGAAATATCGGCCCAATAATTGTTTACTAAACGATTCTGTAATAAATCTAGTAGTTTAGCTAACCTCATTTGCATATTGCAAGCATCTTTATTTGTATTTAGCTGGGTTTCGCCATAGAGTAGTTATGATTTATCTATATATGCCAGGGATAAAGCAATATTTGAAAGTATTATTAACAGGTAATTGTAGGAACGTTAACTTGAATAACGAAACGTTTAATTCGATTATCTCCATGACCCGTGACCATGGCCAGAGGTATATTCTAACCCTTGAACTCACATGCAAATGCCTTTATAATCTCAATTCGTACAAAATCTTATGATGTAATAGTTATATTTAGCGGCATATTGTACAGAAATAGAATATTTTCGCACAAAGACGAGGGACACGATAAAACGATTAAGATGCGAGTTGGACAACGTTGTTGCGAACCGGAATCATGATGTTATGGAGCTTTAGACGAATTTAATTGTTTAAAAGGATATAGGCAATTTAGGCCCTATTATTAACTCTATACGAATATTACCTCTTATACGAATGTAATTTGAAATGACGTCGCAACTGATTAGAGACATAGATGGGTGTGTAGGCAAAATGTTTCGCCTTTAAGTATCTAATTCATTTAATATATAGTGAAATAACTTTTTAGTATCTTAGATTATGCAGGATTAAGCAGACTTTAAAGTCTCTAACTATCTTCAAGCTTATTCAGAAGTCTACCACCTCTCGCTCTGTGATTTTCTACATTAAATTCATAGTATTAACCCAAAAAGCCGTCACAACAATTTGTATTACGTTTATCTGTAATACGTAATAGAGGCGTAATAAATTAAAACTAGAGATTAGCCAATGTTTCAACAACCTATAGTACATACGAACAGGTTTACCAAAATCAACATTGTCCAATTTCAATTTCCTTGTGAGGAATTCACATTCATTTTCTATTTGCTATTTTGGACATTATATCAAGCCTTTATACCTAGCAGGGTATGGAATATGTAAGAAAACTTAATAACACTTGCTTGACCCGGGGATCGAACCAGAGATTTTATTTGCTTCGTTTTATTTCACTAATGGAATCATGCAGTGACTCTTGGCTCGCCGGAGATGAGTCGGCGCTGGCAGCTGCCAGCTGCATTGCTACAGTACTTTCCACTGCACCAATGTTGTATTAAAAAGGGAGCGCAGAGTCCGATCTTTATAACCAAACCAAAATAAACCTTTTAAGTACACCATAAGTATTATTTTCGAGTGGAGTTTCCACCCTTCTCCCCTTCGGTTCGCTCGATACGTTTACACCTATGAGTTCCGTGTGACGCTACATCGCTCATCTCGCATGTATGGTGGAGTACGGTGAAATGGTGCCCGCAAATCGTCCATAACTATTCTCTACAATATTGTTAACATAATCAGGTGATCCTTTAGGGGAAATCTTGAGCGCTATGCTACAATAATTCATGTACATTAAAATCTCGAAAAATTATGTACTAACTATTCAATTATTTATTTTCTACAAAAAGGGGATACAAAGTTACATCATCTATGCACATAAAACAACGAGAAAGTGTCCATTAAAGCAGTTAAAAAGTAAACATACACTTAAGACTAAACACCAGCCATCAAATGTAAAAATCTTTTTATTACTGTTGGTTTTTCGACATTCATACCTACTAAATTGAATGAATGTGACTTAACTTTTTGTATAAAGGTATTTCTATGCACACAACAAACTTCATGTGGTCGACCGTGAGCTCAAACGAACTCTATTCACATGTTAACGTAACAATTAATCGCAACTTAGCGATGTACATACCGCCACACATAAAGCTACACATTTTTTAACAAAAACTGGTCTCGCATTGCTCGGGAAGTCTTAACAATGCGAGAACATTTTACACTGGAAATGTATAGCTTCATGTGTAGCCATATTATACCAACTCTACCAAGAATATACGTAATACCTACTTACATACAGTAGCGACTAGCTAGCTTGTCGAGATGCTTTGCTATGTCAAGGTAATTTGAAGTAAGCATTGAATAGTAAACATTGCATGCGTCTGTCTGAGTATGATTTTGTCTACTGATGTTAGATGACTTTTGACGTGGCAATTCAGGTAGTATTATAATACTACCTGAATTGCCACGTCAAAACTTATATTATATTATATTCTGAAAGAAAGAAAGAAAGAAAAGTTACCTTACTGCACACCGGGCAGCCGCATTAGCCATCCAGCTACGGTTGCCTAAAGCGGCTGCCCGGTGTGCAGAAGGTCGCAGGTTCAAATCCTGCCGGTCCCGTATCTTTTTCAACTGTTTCTTAGTATAGTTTTATTTTAATTAGATATTATGGTCGCATTGAGCAAAGAATATGTTTACTTAAATTTCTAAGTATTATGATATACTACCGAAAAGTGAAATGTATAATAGCAATTCTTTAGATGAATAAATCGCCATTGGCTATATTGACTAAACTTTCACGACTTCTCTGTGAAACAATAATTCATACCAATAGATATATATCTCACATAAATATAAATTATATATTTCACTATTTACACTCAACGCCATCTAGTTTCAAACTAAGCAGAGCTTGTACTATGGGTACTAGAATAACTGATATATACTTTTCTTTTTGTAAATACATACTTATTATACATAGAATCACCCAGACTAACCCCCATGTTCATGCACACAAAGATTTGTCTTAAGCGGGAATCGAACCCGCGACCTCAGCGTCGCAGGCAGACTGTACACTACCCGCTCCGCCATCCGGTCGTATCAATGTCAGAATAAATGATATGGCGACGTGGCGTGGCGACATAGCCACTTTCCTGTGATTGGTCCATAGTAACAACTACAATTACATCTTAGATAGCGATATATTATTATGTAATGAAAAAATTAGCTCACGAATCACAGATTTAAACGTCACTTAAGAAATCAATAAAGTTTAGTAGTTAGGCAAGCATTTAGCACATAACTTCCTTTTCCTATTTTCTCTTCACAATTGTTTGTGGTTAACATCACGTCTTCCGCAGACTATATTAAAAAGTAAAAGCATAGATTTACATACTTTATGTCTATATAACATTTCTTATTTATTATTCGTAATACTGGATTTAAATTATGCAAAGTGTCGGCATTGTGAGAAAGAGATACCTCTTAACATTTTTTATTGTCATTATGTGAGGGCCATGATACAGTTTTTAGAGTTACAACACTACACAAAATTGATGTATTCTATTGCATAAACGTTGAATAATATTATTAAATATGCGTCAGTTGAATACATTAACACCAAAAACGGTAGCTGGTCCAGTTTTCGTGCAATCGTATCTAATAAATAATCTGTTTAACATAATCTTGTGATTTTCATCCTCTGAGTATATAGAAGTAGAAGAACAATTAAGCTATTTTAAAGCCTAAATAACTATTGAGTGCACGGTTGGCGTAGTGGTTGAAGCGGTCGCCTCGCCGCTTTCAACTACTCTGGTGTTGTGGGTTCGATCCCCACACGGGACATATCTTTGTGTGATCCGCAAAGATTTGTTCTGACTCTGGGCGAGTTCTGTGTGTGTGAAATGTATGTTTGTGAACACCCCCGTGACGTGACACAGGAGTTATTCCTAGAGCGAGAGTCGCTTTAAAAAAAATAAGAAACAACTACTAGAGAATTGTCAAAGAAACAAATAATGACGTCTATTGATATCACATTTACGCCTTTAAAATTATATGCACGAATAGATCGAGTTTTGTCAAATTTAAATATATCTACTATAATATTTTTATTAATTAGAAAATCTTCCGGTGCATTCTTAGGGTTCTGATAAAAAAAACCTAAAAATACGACGTCCTCAATTTAGCGGTTTATAGACTGTATGTAAGTTATATGACTAATATGTATTGAGCCTCGAGGTGCGTTTTAGCATTTAGTCCATCCGCCTTTTACATACCACCGTAAAGTTATGTAAAGTATATTGATCTGAACTTTAAAGAATGAAAACATATTGTGTAATCGGTTTTAAAAATTTCGAGAAACAGGCTATTAAATAGAGTCTTCTTGTACACATTTTTTAACCGCCTTTAAGAATATTCTAGTACCATTTTAAATCAGGAAATAAAAATCTAAAAATATACGCTCATATGATACATTATTGTAATGGTAAATGATAATAATATGATAATAGCAGCCCTGTATCTAATGCATGTCCCACTGCTGGGCTCGAGCCTCTTCTCATGCTGAGAAGGGCTAGGCCATAATCCTCCACGCTGACCAAGTGCGGATTGGTAGACTTCACACTACTTTGAGTATTTTTTAGGCACTCAGGCATGCAGGTGTCCTCACGATGTTTTCCTTCACCGTTAGCGAGCGATAATTTATATGATAAATACACACATATCTACGAAAAGACGAATCTTAACGATTTATTGACTAAGGTGTGTGCCGTGGGTTCGAACCCGAGACCTTTTACTTCGCAGTCCTTCGGTCTCCCACTCGGCTTTCGCTGCTAGAACTTAAAACTTCATACACTAATAAAATGAAATATTATCCTAAGTGACACAACGTATAAGCTATTTTTCTCGGTATCCATTACATAACATAGACATGTAAATCTTTAAGACACGCATCAGTCATTTTTAAGTGTTGAAAAAGTAGGCTAATAAAATGTACAATTTGTAACAATCTTTATTGCTCTTTACAACTCTTAAGGTTAATTAGACTTTGTTATTGCAAATCTTGTAGTGCTATTTCAGAAGAATAATAAGATTTTTCACATCTTAAATATCAAAACGTCTGAAACGTGATCTAATGGTTAATCTAGCCTTAACAACACATTAACTATCTAGCTCTTATTGTAAGTGAAATAGAGGTATGTGATACTAAATAAAGATTGATTTTCACAATCCGATTTGATTTTCAGATTTTGTTGTCGTTTTACAGCTAGAGTACACTACTTACTAATTGATTATTTTTATAGCATGCTTAGATAATTATACTAAGAAACAGGATGGCTAAAGCGGCTGCCCGGTGTGCAGTAAGGTCGCAGGTTCAAATCCTGCCGGTCCCATATTTTTTTCAACTGTTTCTTAGTATACACTAAACATATTTTTTTATTTTTATAAAAATCGACGCCCGAACTAAGAATAACTCCTGTATCGCTGTTCACAAACATCCATTTCACACACACAAATGACAAAGCACACCCAAAGTCAGAACAAGTTTATACATGGGTCGAAGATTTGTGCCATGTTACTAGTATTATATTATCTGTGGCCATGTATAGATCCATAGAATCCGCAACACCAGCGCAGTGTGCACTCAATTTAAAATCTCTTGCTAGAGTAAGTAGTATAATCATAGCTATACACTGAATATTTATCGAATCTTACTCCAAGTAAGTTTGAACTAAGTGGTCCTAAAATAACTTTGTAATAATTTTATATGTTTAGAAGAAAAGCCCCTCTGTAAGGAAACGGAAAAATGCTTTGCCCAATTACCTAACCGTACTCGAGCAAGCCGGACGTCGTAGGGGGTTAGGCGGGGAGTTTGGAGGGGAGGGGGAGTCGGTCGCGTCCTCCAGCACGTCCGCGACCTTGCCGGGTCAATGACCGCGCGGCTTTTACTTTCTTTGTAATTATTATTGTATGAGTAGGAATTGACTGAATATAGAACACAATATAATGATTAGCTTTCTGTTTATTTGTATGTGTGGTTGATTCATACAATGTTTACATATTTATAAAGAGTGCACGATTGGTGTAGTGGTTAAAGCGGTCGCCTCGCAGCTTTCAACTGCGTTGGTGTTGTAGTTTCGATCCCCACACGGGACAAATCTTTGTGTAATCCGCAAACATTTGCTATGACTCTGGGTGTGCTATGTGTGTGTGAAATGTATATTTGTGAACACTCTGCGACAAAGGATTTTTAACAAGGAAATTTTTGGCCTCCGAGTTTCAAGAAGATTTCAGGATTTTTTTGTAAATAGAGAAATATATGATGAATATTTTTCTATTTCCAGATAATTAAACAACGTGAGGCCAAATTCGATCCTACATTCATCTTATTTTATTATGACAGTAGGATGCCACATGTTTTATTCATAACCTAAGGTTAAGATCATGACCTAACGAAGTCATGAATATGCCATAAATGGAGCCAGTTTTTGACGTTCAAGGAGATCTGCCGACCTTCCTGGTCATCCAACGTGCCAATGTTTTATGAGGATGATCAAACATACATTATTATGATTGGATCTAAGATTTATTGCCCTGTTTGCATTAATTAAAGCAATGCATAAAATACCTATAAATCTGATTTAGTTTTTGATCTTGATAAGTCAAAAGTTAATGGGTAATTTGTTTTGACATTTATTTTGGCGCCATCTCTATGATCATATCTATGGTCAGTAGTTCAGTATCTAATTGAAACTCCTTGGTTTAATAAAATATTATGCAAACGAGGTGCACGGCAACTTGAAGTTCGAAGTGATCTATTTTCGAGCTAAACAAGTAAATCCATTTGTCATATTATTTTTGAAAAAATACGGTGTGGCTCCTCTGTGAGCAGTTGTAAGAATGTTTAATGTCCCCCCTCCCCCTACTGGTACCTTAACTTATGCTAGTAAGCAATCCAAAAAAATAGTTATATTCCCGTTTTGGATTGTGGAAACCTATAATAGCTACATAGCTTAAAATTTATAATATAGCCTTTGGTAAAACTTGCAAGCAATTATCTAATACTTAACATCGCATACAAGGTAACTAATTGGACAATTACGTTTGTGACAACTCAAGATAATAGGCATTGAAAATAAAAGCAATCTTTGTCATTAATGAAGCCTGTTTTTTTGCGGATTTATCATTATCTTTCGTTAATGATCATTCGTAGATCAACTGAAGAGAGTTTGAGTTCAGAGAGTTTTTATTAAAGAGCGATCTCGGGATTAAACAACATTGCAGTTAGTTTATCGTGTCTGATGACGAAATATACGTACTGGTATTGTGACATGTATTTATACCGATTATTTCATGAATATGGTTAATATTCTAAAACGCAGTCTACATTATATTTTCTCACATTCGTCAGAATCGGATAACTTTAAGACATAGGTTTTTGGGAAGTCATGTTTTAGTCATGTAAATTGTCGCTCGCTAACGGTGAAGGAAAAACATCGTGAGGAAACCTGCATGCCTGAGAGTGCCTATAAAGTGCTCGTGTGAAGTTTACCAATCCGCACTTGGCCAACGTGGCGGACTATGGCCTAACCCTTCTCATCATGAGAAGAGGCCCGAGCCCAGCAGTGGGACATGTATAAGATACAAGGCTGCTATTATTATTTATGTTTTAGTCCAATGTTCAAAATAAAGCAATTCTTAAGGAGAGATTTGTAGATAAATCTTAAGAGAAAATAATATAAATTAATTTTAGAATGTTATTGTAATTTCAGTGCTTTAAAAAAACAATTAAAGCTGCAGAATAAAATACATGATTATTTAATTGTTATTACAACTAAAACAAAAGTAATTAAAAATAAGTTTGTACACGTTCAAGCTTGTGCAATATAAAATGCCAAGTGCGATTCGATATGATATTGTTTTATTTATTTATTTATACATAAAGTGTCAGTGGAGCCTTGGAAAAGCATTGACACTAATGAAGAACTTGATTCATCTTTGATGAGTAAATATAAATACTTGTTATAAGATCAAGCCGCGAAGTGGATTTACATTCTTTAGACCACGATCTCACTTCGTAAGTGATGATGTGGTGTACGGTGGAGCACGCTTAGCTTAGTTTAATGAGATACCTATTAATTCTTGCTTTGAAGACACCCAGATTGTACTCACGCGGACACACAGACTCGGGCAGGGCATTCGAATCTTTGGCAGTTCACATAAGGAATTTTGAAGCGAAACGCTTTGTGCGTATTTGAGGAATATCAACCATCAAGCGATACCGGAATGCCGTTTGTCTGATAGTCCGATGGTATATTGGGGATGGAGGAACAAGATACAATTCCTCGGCACTCTCTCCAAAATGTATCCTATCTCGATCTATTTTTAACTAGCGGTTGCCCGCGACTTCGCCCACGTGGGATTCTATGATCCCCGCGTTTTTACCAGTGGCAAACGATTTCTTAGTCCCCGTGAGTTAGTGACGCGATTCAGGAAAAGTGTACTGCGCCATCTATTGCGTCTTGGTGTAAGTTTCAAACTAATTTTAAAATCTTAAATAAGACTTTTGGTCTTGGGAGTATTATTAGGCAAACCTTGTAGAAGTGCACTTATTTTTTATTGAAGATCAAGTATACAATATATCTAGTGTTAGTCTAAATTAACACTGGTGTGGAGTATGCAAATAAATTATTGTAACATAATTATGCCATTAAATTACCACCTAAATTAGAATTATATAATATTTATAGTTAGTTAATCCATATTCAGATGTAACATCCTTCCAGTTCGGTTGGAACTATTTGTATAATTATGTATATTGCCTGTGTCATCATCACATATCAACAAACGTGAACCTCACAATCTGAGCTATTTTACGACTCAGGAAATCTAGAACATAATTATTTAGATTTGAAAACCAGTAAAAATATATATAATAATAAATAGCAGCCCTGTATCTAATACAAGTCCCACTGCTGGGTTCGGGCCTCTTCTCATGGGATTGGTAGACTTCACACTACCCTCGAGCACTTTTTAGGCACTCTCAGGCATGCAGGTTTCCTCACAATGTTTACCTTCACCGTTAGCGAGCGATAATTTATATGCTATATACACACATATCTTCGAAAAGACGAATCTTAACGATTTATTGACAGAGGTGTGTGCCGTGGGTTGAACCCGAGACCTTTGACTTTGCAGTCCTACGGTCTCCCAACTCGGCTATCGCCGCTGAAAACCAGTAATTTATTTGTTTTCTTTTTTTTATTGCTAATGGGTCTAATGATGATGGTCAAATAATTTAAGTGATTAATAGAAATAAATGCTGAAGAAGAAGCCAATACATATTTTTATTTTTGACGTATTTTAAAATTTAGTATTATGATTATAATTATTAAAATTAAACTAAAAACTATTTGTATTGTTTTTTAAGTGAGGTTGTGCTTAGATTGAGCTTAGCAACCTTTTCTGTAACTTCTTCATGGTCACGTCAGCTTTCTGGTACACGAATTACACGATCCATATCTTTTGTATTGTCCATTGTTTCTAGCTTTTAAACTTCTATTCTTAGCAGCAGTTTTAAGGTGATGCTAAACTAAGGAAGAGTTATACAACATTATTGTTCAATTTGTAAGAAAAAGTAAAAATATCTTTCGTATTTTCTCGTAAAAACTAGTGGGATGTATTCTTTTACTGATTAAGATAAAACTAATTTGGTATCTTTGGATACTTGTAAAGCCTTTCTTTTCCTTTACCATTTTTTTTAAATTTATTTAACATTGGCTCTACATTTGCCGTTTTCTGCTAAGCTCAACTTGTCAACTCCTTTATGCTATTATTAACATACGTCAATATTTCAGTATTAGATTAGTACAGTATAAATATCAACCAGTACTCAGACTCGATTCCTTGCCTTAAAATATAAAAGGTAATCACGCGATACACGGTAGGGCTGCCCACCTACTGTATTTTAATTGCATGTATCGGTCTTGAGCTTCCACCGTTATTTTTTTTATTTGTATGTCACAACGGCACATCCCCGTCTTTTGTTAGTCCCCTTACTGCGTTCTTATTCCGAAGCGTATGCACGTGACGCGTTTCGACCGTTTCTACGAAGATAAACTACGCGATCTTTACTCTGGTATTAAGTATGAGCACTATTTTAGCTTAAATTTCTAAATACAGAAGCTTGTTAAATTAAATTAAATTTGGATTTTTTACATTCGATAGAACGCCAAAATCAATATATATCCAATGGTTTAAATAACAAGACCAAAAACACTCATTCACTCATACAAGCACAGACTGGGTAGTCTCAGAAAAAAATCTTTGCGAATCACACAATGATTTGTTCCATGTAGGGAGCGAACCCACAACACCAGTGCAGTGGAGAGCGGCGAGGCGACCGCTTAAACCACTACACTACACGTGCAGACTTGTTATATTATACTATTTAAAAATATTACTTACGACTAGCGCATTTCTGAGGGTTGGGTAATGAAAGGAAGCGTCCTGGCTTCTGCGCCATCGCGAGCGTCGCAAGCGCGAACGCGCATGCCACCAGTAACCACACCTGCATCTGAAATAAACAATGTATTACATTTAATTACATAATACACATTGTATTACATGAACAACAACAGGTATGCTATAAAGATTATAAAAACAAGCTTATTTTCATGACGTCAAAATTCTAATGGCTTGCTCATAAGTATATTATTATAGTTTGATGTCGTTTGATGACGTCTAGTATTTTTTTATTGGTTTAGAAATCTTTAAGCTACAGATGCAATAAACTGTTTATGATAAGATGATGGTAAATTAGAAGTTTTCGCAAGTATTTAGTTACATTTACTGCTTTGATGGCGTATGCGCCTCTCACTACGCGGTCTCTGGTTCGATTCCCGGGCTCACTATGTTTATACTGGTATTCATTTAATTTTCTTGTTGCTACCATATAAGTGTATGCTATAAGTATACACTTATATGTAGCTACTAAGTTGTATTTAATAATTTTAATATAGATATGGAAATTGCATATAATTTATTCAATTTATCGTGTTAACGTTTCGGAATGTGTTTCCAAGGAAGACTCCACTTGTAATGTCCATTTTAATAAATATAAAGTAATTATAGAAATGTTGTTTGCTCAGGGATGATTTATATAATAATTATTGCGCACGATTACGCAAAATATGCATAGTTTATTATAAGTCTCGTGCATCGCTATGTGTGTAACTTGGCCAGTAGTAAAACATCTGAAGACACATCACTAAAGGTCTTAACAGACGAACTGTATTCAAACTCCATCATGCAGTTGTAATGCAGTTTCAACTCAGTTTGCACGAGTTGCTCTCGCCTCCAGTGTTTAAAACTGCACGCCAACTGCAATTGAGCAGCAGTGAGCGTAACTGCAATTAAACTGCACTTCAGATGCCAAATGCAGTTCGAAAGCAGTTCAATATCTAGAGCACATATCATAACACAAAAACGTCCTGAAAAAAAAACGTTTAACGCTAAAAATAGACTTTAATTACAATCTCGGAATCGCAAGGATATCGAGATTTTTTATAATGGCTACAAGCAATTTGTGTTCAGAATTGCACTTGTTACATAACTCAGATGTATGCTCTTATTTTTTATACGACAGTTACAAATACTAGTTCACTTAAGGATAAGTATGTGAAAACAACCGGCTGAGAACGTAAAAAACTGAACTATAGCAACTTACGATCGCAAACCCGACGTACAAATCGTTACCAATATTTAAAACTTTGGTTAAAGAACACTTTCTTACTCAATAATATCTGACCTGTTCTTATTTCTCTTACATCTGTGATTTAAAATCTACCATATATTGTCCATTATATAATTATAATATATTTTAGGTATTTATATATTATATATATTATTATATTACTTATATATATTAAGTATGTATGTAAGTATTTTATTATTGTACCTATACGTAGGTATATTCATCTTAATTAATATCTTTATGCATTTATATTCTTTCCTCATTCTTAATTCTCTCTAGTACACCTTTAACTTCCCTTTCGTGTCCCTTTCTTACTTTCCATCCAATGGTTGTCTGTAAGAGATTGCCTAAGTTGCGATAAGACCGCCATTTGTACTATATATCTTCTTTTTTCTGTATTTTTAGTTTTCCATGGTGTGCAATAAAGCTTTTATTATTATTATTATTACAAATTAACTGAAACACCAATGCGTTTTACGAAGTTTTATTTAGTCATTTGCGTAAGACATCCGGTTGCGAACGAAAGTGAGTCCCTGAGATGTACTCCTAATCCACAGCCAGTAGTGAGTAGTATCGTGAGGCAACAAGAATAAATACGCGGCTTCGTGCAACAAACTCGTTCCCTTAAGATTTCGCAAAAACCAAAAGAACCCATCGAAATATCAAACAATAGTCCATTCACAGCTAATTACAACAGATAGGCAATTCCTCTGATTGTGAAGTAACGCATAACTTCATAAACATGTGATGTTATCAATACACGCTACACGCACTAGCATATAGACTTTTTTTCTACCATTTGCATATTCACATCTAAAACTGTTTAGTAAAAGTGCGCTTCTGCTGTACCACTGTGCTCTCTAGATAGTATTAAATTAGCCGTATTAGGCCTTAAGCCAAATGTCCATGTCAAATAGCATGCATATAACTAAAAAGAACTAAGAGTTTTAAATGACATTATTCCCACTGTGCGTTCCAGATAAAATGTATGGATTTTGACAGCTTTTACTCCGGTCCAGAGAAAATTTTCTATGAAATTTCACAGTCCAATTTTTGCAAAAGTATAACCACCTATTAACTCTTTACATTGAAACTGAAACCTGTCTATCTGTACCTCAGAAAGATTAAAATTGAAAATTTATATCGATATATTTGTTTATTTGATTCAGTTTGAATAGAATGTCGTTAAAAACTGCTCTAACTGTAATCGTGTCTCGACAGCTTAATTGCCGCAAATTGAAATATCAATTTCGTTTTCATGGAAGAAAGTATTAATAAACATGATTAGTTCAGCAACTTCATAAAAAACGTACGATCAACTTATGTCGCGAGAAGTAGGAAAATAAAGTGATATGTATATAATCATACCTAATAGTATAAAATTATAAATATAATACTGGCAAGTTTTTTATTGAATAATTTCAAAAATTTATTATTAATTAAATATTTACAATACAAACCTAACTATAATTTAATATTCTAAACTAATGAAATAAATACCTAACTATATACACATTGAATAAAAGAATAATATAAAATTATTAAATAAAACAAATCTCGTGAAAAATTCAGGTGTCAAAAAATACGTCCGCATCGATGTCGAACGCAGGTAACGTGCCCAGAAGGCTGCATTGCCACGATGAATGGCAATGCTGATTCTTTGTCCAAAATAGAAGCCAGCCTATGGTCACGTTACATGGGCGACATCGATGCGGACGTATTTTTTGACACCTGAATTTTTTACGAGTTTTGTTTTATTTAATAATGTGTTCAATGTGTATATACTGGCATGAAATTCCATAAACCAAACAATATCATCGATTAGTAATGCTGTGACATTTCATATTACCAGCATCGGAGTAAAGAATTTATTGCACAATTAATCCGTCTGACACTACACCGACATTTGCGGGAACTAGAACTTCTTTGCGGCATAGAATCAGTACCTACTTTAACTTGACAAGTTACATGTCAACTTCAAGTTAGCAAAGCAAGAAACTCATTAGTCGATTGTCTATATCGATATATTTGTTTATTTTATTCAGTTTGAATAGAATGTCGTTAAAAACTGCTTTAACTGTAATCGTGTATCAATTGAATTGTCTCGACAGCTTAATTGCCGCATATTGAAATATCAATTTCGTTTGCATGGAAGAAAGTATTAATAAACATGATTAGTTCAGCAACTTTATAAAAAACGTACGATTAACTTATGTCGCGATAAGTTGTAAAATAAATTGATACGTTATCATAATAGTATAAATATAATACTGGCATGAAATTCCATAAACCAAACAATGTCATCGATTAGTAATGCTGTGACATTTCATATTACCAGCATCACAGTAAAGAATTTATTGCACAATTTATCCGTTTGACACCTTACCGACATTTGCGGGAACTAGAACTTCATTGCAACTACTAGTATTATATTATCTGTGTTGCAACATAGATTCAGTACCTACTTCAACTTGACAAGTTGGATGTCAACTTCAAGTTAACAAAGCAAGAAACTCATTAGTCGATTGTCTTTCAATGTAGTCTAAATTAATATAGCGCACTTATGAAGCAAGGTAGGTTTGCCATTTTCTACATGAACGTTCTACAGTCAACTGCAGAGAAATCTTACCCTCTTTAAGCACTTTTTATGCACTTGATTTATTAGTGCCTAAAAGCTGCTAAAAACCTGCTTTTTATGATACTATACAACCCATTAAAATGACGTAGTATTTATGGAATTGAAAGCACATGATTATCTTTTTGACCAAGTATAAACAATGTTATTTTTGGGTCTCACAATCAGTTCTTATAAAATAATCGTTATGTATCAAGAACCAAATAAAACAAATTAAAAAGATATAAAATTAAAGAAGGTTGATTAGCTGATTCAGATATAAGACCTTCAAAAGTTGATGGGTCTTAATTAGGTTTTAGATCTTCATAATGAATTATGTCGCAACTTTCAGAATATATATTTTAACAGAATCATCCGATTTTAATCGATCAAAATAACTTAAAAACTTAAGTGATTTGTTACGAAATAAAGCTAAGATGTTGTTTTTTTAATATTTTATAAAATATCGACTTGTTTTTTTTAATTTACGAGGCTCTAAGGCCGTCGCGTACATTAGTCGCGCTTGCTACTTTGTATGAAATTTCATAAATCGTTCAGTTATTGACCGACCGTAAATTTTTATACGTGATGACAATTGGTCGAGCAATGAAATCGGCCTAAACATTACCTGGTATATTGATATTTTATCATCAGTAGTAGTACTTGTTATTTATGACAATTGGGTACTTGACCCACCAGGACTATTAAGCAACCTCAGGCCAATGTTTAAATTAACAAAACTTTCTTTTTATCTTGTACACAGTTACTTCAAATTAAAAATACAATCAGTGTCCATTCAAGATAAAATCCTCACAAATCATAATGAAGTTACGTAAGAAGTGGTCTTGTCTCTAAAGAACTTGTAATTCAGGTCCACCACGTCGGGTCACCAATCGTACTATATTTCGGGTTGGCATACTATACATTTAATGCTGAAGTAAATGTATAGTATGCCAACTATGAATAAAGTACTCAGAAATACAAAATTGTAGTAGAACGTGCTTGTGTAGACTAGGTAATCTCAATCTTCTTTGGGTAACTAAAAGAATTTTTTTTATAATTTTGAAGTGTAATCTACTTATAATGGATTCTTTTGAGAAGTAACCACAGCCGTCAAAAGAGCAGTAGCAATACCAGCAGTAATAGACAACAAGCAAAATGTTGGTGTAAACGACACTAAATTAAAACCAACTTTTGGTTGCGTACGTTTATTATTTTATCTTAAAATTATGAAAAATTATGAAATTTTTTGACGACTCAAAACCCTGAACCAAAACAAAACAATACTATTAGATTAAAAAAAGTAATCAAAGTCATAATAATATAAAACAGTTTTAGTACGAAAGGAGGTTGCTCGCCAACAGTTGGCATTGAGCAATATATGCGTGCTTTTCCGATGAAACTAAGTATTATTCGTTCAATAACCTGCCTTACTAAAAACAATATCTTAATGTCAAGTATCCCAGCAGTGTGTCAGGTCAATACGTAAGATTGTAGGCGTGTTTAATATGATGACTGTACGAAAAAATTCAGGTTTGGAAATACCAATATTCATCCTTTCTCGAGGGAAAATCCACTCTCTTAATATGTTATATGTGAAATCATAGTAAGACTTGTACCAAGTCAGCCAGCCTTGACTAATCAAAATGACTCTGGCAAAGTCAGGCGTAACTCAGTACTGGGATGGATGAGTGTTCAGTTGCATTTATTCATGGCCATCATGAGTATTCAGTTACGATTGACGACGTGACAGTCTTCACATAATACCTTAAATACTAGGCCTACATAAAGGCTGTTTCCTCTAACAGGAAAACCCCAGACTTGTTTCTACATGTGACATTACATAATTAGCTGACACCCAAATTCCTGACCGTTGTTTTCGTTCCATCCGCAGATAAGGCAACACACTTGTTTTTAGCCGACGACGCCGTGGTTCTGCGTTACGTAAGATACAGCAAGTGTGTCGTCGACACTGAAGTGACCATGTCTACCGCCCCGGGCATCACAAGTTCACAGCCACAAAAAAAACTGTGACCCAATAACAGACCAGCTTGAACGCGCTTTACGCAAGCCTTGAGCAGGAACTCATCATTCTTATGATTAATTCATGTGTATTTACTCACATACTTGTACTTGTTGTCAGTACTTGGAATTATCATTTAAACGAGAATCGATGAGATAAAATGGTATAAATAGTATTAATCGGTAAGCACACAGAAAACAGCAGTTGTCAGGCAAGTCATAAAGCTCGCATCGTAAATACAGTCAACAAAGCCTGTACACACACAGTTCGTATATTTTTGCGCGATAGTGACTAGTGACTCATGTAACATCAGAGGTGGAACGTGTGCTCTTAGTCCTGGATCTAATACTGACGCAAACGTCTTATTGACTATCCTAGCTAGATCTGTTTTAATCCCAGGAGGAGGATATAGCCCATTACAGCCCCTAAGCTTAAGCCCAAGAAGCTAAGTCTATATCTGGCCATGGGAACCACAAAGAAACCTCTCTAGTTAAGTCACTATATATTCCACCACGCAAAAAAGAAAATTATACTGGTACGGCTCTGTCGGATGTACAAACATACTCGGCTAGTTCCACATACTAAGTGTGAGGCAACCTTGACACGGTTGTTCTCAGTGAACCGATGACCGTAAGCAGTAATTGCGATCCAACTCATCAATAAAGCATAAGGCATGTCATCACGAGCGCTTAAGGTAAAGATCGTCGAGTCCCATGGCCCTCTCATTGACTTCCTCAACCTTATATAGAATCCCATCGGCATTTTATCTCGTATCACTTTAAAAACTTTCGGCAATGCTCATCGCTTTCTTGTATATCAAAATAATATATATTCAGAAGGCTGAGTATCTCCCACATCCCCTGATATGTTTTAGGTCTTATAAGATAGAGGGTGAGCCTGTCGCTGCCCCTACCAGTCTCAAATCCAGTCTCTGTGCTGCTACTAACAAATTCCACGCGAAAAATTCTCATCTCTCTCATCATTTTAGAGAAATTGCAGGTTGTTGGAGCACGAGGCAGTCAAAAGTTGTAGAAAAATATGACTTATTAAATGAATTGAAATTCATTCATCAAGGAATCACTCACAGCGAACAAAAACAATGACGGCAAATGTATTCCGTGGTGATATTCGAATAAAGCGCCTGAATATCTCATTAATATTTCTTGCCATACAACCAAAAAGGCAATTTATTCTCTATTTCTTCGCAAATGACGCTGCATGCATGTTAATAACACATCATTATTCGTAAATAGACGTCTAAAGTGATATTAGATAAATATCAGAGTCCTGACCTCGGTTGGGCAACACACTATCGGCAAGTCTTGTCTGCATCTAATGCCATTATTAGGCAGAATAATAGGAGGAATGGGACTTCACAGCGCCGAAGGTGTTTGGTGCAATAGACAATACCGTTCTGTAGGTACTGTATAGCACTTGAATGGTATTCTTCGCGAATCTGTGTCCCAATCGCGAATTTAGTGCGAGTCTCTCAGCCACAATGTTTCTTCGTGTTGCAAGAGCCCGAGGCCGGTCGTCCGTCAGATTCGGTCACGAGCGCGCCGTTTCGTGCAGACTCGCCTAGTGCGCCAAACACTGATGCCCTCCAATCACCACCATTATTGTTCGTACTACTCACGCTGACTTAATTAGCTTAATGACAAGCAATAACAAATAATAAATTACGAGTGTTGCGAAGACTCTCGCCACGTCTCAGGGGTCATACACACGATTTACTATATAATTGTAGCCACAAATTCATTTTAATCCAAGAATTATATTCTTAGGAGTTATTCTCCGCGGCAAATGTTAGAAGCATTGTGTAAATATCTGTGGTTAGAATCGCTTTGAACGGTGTATTTCCGAATGCGAAATTGCCTGCAAGCTATAATGGAAGTATTGTTTTGTGGTAATTACGTTAAGTAAAACAACCACGGTTTTAAAATAAGTGCTACATTCGCAATGCGTAGCAACTAAAGTGCCAAGTGGTTGCGTGCTCCTACTCAATCATTCATTACTTAATTTATCTTGTTTGAAAGTAAGTAATCTAATCATTTATTTATTTCACCATATTTGTTGATGTGACAATGTCTTCAACAAAATGAACATTTAGACATTTCGTTATCACTAGCATTTTCACACTAAAATTTGTTTTAGATATAAGCTTCCTTCTGTAACTTCCGTTATTGAGGCTGTCTTTAGAAATAACACATAGCAAAATATAATTTCTACATAGCATTATCAAGCAATACTTTATTTAGAGTTCTGGTGCCAGTCAACCTGCGTTAAGTACTGCTAAGTTCCAATGTTATCATAGCAAATGGCTGGGCAGGTGATGATATTTCAGGCAATTCAGGCCCACGCCTTGTGCTAGTTAGGGAGAAAAGACGGCCCGGCCCGTCTTCCTCATTCACAAGCCATTCTGGATCTTCAAATTATATCTTTTTAAGTAAATAAGCTTGCGATATTTATGTAATGCATCTATACGTCAATACTCAGACTTAATAATCACGTCATGTCTTATCGTTTGACGTAATTTGTTTGGAGAAATTTTATTGCCATACGTAACGTCATGTCATCCGTATAACTCGTCTGAACAAAAGTTATCGTATTCAACCACCAGTTTTGCATACAAACGAGTCATTTTCGACCGTATACTTTGAAATGATTGTATTTTCATCACATGATTTCCATATATATGTGCAATACTGAAAGTCTGCGGGTTTGTCTTTTGAGCTAACTGAATATGTGATAACCGGTAGCGTACCCCTCATCTTTATACTAGGAACCAACTTTTGTACGTGACTAAGTTAACAATGCATTATAATCTATTTTAACTTGGAGATCTAGCCCTGACTTCACCTTTTTTTTGCATCTTTTTCTCACTCGAGAAAGAGATCGTTTAACTTGGGTTTATCAGGCTAAAAAAATCAGCACTCATACCTTGTTATTATTCTATTCGTTTATTTTGTTTTTAACACACCTATGAATTACCGGGTTTTTTTTCCGCATAATTTTAAACAGTAATGTCGTACTTTATTGACGGACAGCACTTTTTAGTGATGACCGTGTGTCAAAACGGAAAACCATAGACTATAAATCAGGTCTTGAAATAAGTTAAGTCGATTATATTATTTATAAAAAATAAAATATTTGATTTTATTTATTTATGGTGTCTGTTTATGAAATAAAAAAAGAAAAATATATTATCATTGCGAGAAATTTTAAATAAAACAACTAAAATGAGTTGACAATTTGAATAGGAATTTAAAATAAAACAAGTAAAATTATTATTCAATAATAATTACTACAATTTATATGCATTTTAATCTATGAAGTTCTTACATATTTGTTTTTATTATTTCAAATCGAATCGGTAACGTGTAAAGCCATCACTAATGTTGAAATGTCGAAAATAAAATAGACTGTTGGAAAAGCTGGACAAGATATAAAAATAATTTACTTAAAAACTCTGAAAATGTCTACAAAATTATGGTTGGTGATGGTGATAAAAGGCATACAACTTGATAAAAAAATCGATTATAGACGACCTCAATTAGATCATCTTGCGTGTTAATATTATCCTTACTAATATTATAAAGGCGAAAGTTTGTAAGTATGGATGTATGGATGTATGGATGTTTGTTACTCTTTCACGCCAAAACTACCGGGTCGATTTCGATGAAATTTTGCACACATGTAGCTTATAGTCTGGATTAACATATAGGCTACTTTTAATTGACATACCACGCGGGCGGAGCCGCGGGCGGAAGCTAGTACAATATAAGTTATTACGATCATCCGCACATACATTTATGAAAAGTAGTTGCAGGATGTAGCAATATAAATAGTTATTATTATTTACATATAAATGGGCTATAAAACAATGACGGAAAATCCTAATTAATAAAATGTAATTTATATGACATCCGGCTGACTCTGCGGACAGTCTTATATGAGTTATAATTATGTGTAAACTAATTTGAAGATAATTATTTATTTTTAATTGAAATTTTCACTTATTTATATTGCCGAGGATTTAAAAACAAGACATTTTAAAGTATTATTATTATCTTCATTTCTCGCAAATAGCTAAATAAAAAAAACTCAGGAGTCTATTTAATAATATTTTTTTTATTTTTTTTTATATTTCACCATTATATTTTCACAAATTTAACATGAACGAATTTCGATGGCAATTTTTTATAATATATATCTCAGAAACTTACACAACGCGATCTAGTCCCAAACTAAGCAGAGTTTGTACTATGGGTACTAGAATAACTGATACTAATACATATATACTTTTCTTTTTGTAAATACATGGAAACACCCAAACTCCCATGTTCATGCACACAAAGATTTGTCTTAAGCGGGAATCGAACCCCCTCGGCGTCGAATTAGATTAAGTTTAACCATTTATAATTTACAGTAGAACATAGGGTGGCTATGTAAATAAATGTAGGCAGATACAATATACTAAGACTTCCAAAAATGATTGCATTATTCGATGACAAATTGAGTAACCATAAAAAGAAAGTGTGCGGGTGTGGTACTTAAAACAGCTGTTTGAAATCTCAGGCCGCATGACCTGTTACGGTTGTCTTTAAGTCGTAAACGAGTACGTAACGTATGTTGACAGTATTTTTGTCAATATTGAAATAACACTTTCGGCAGCTAATCAAGCCGTTAGATTGTATGTTTCAATAAGGGATGTAATTCACCTAAAAGTAACTGATAACTACCGTCCATGAAACCCCACAGAAGATTTCAAATGCATTGCTGCACCTAAAGACATAATAAGCCTCAAGCACTGCCAATTTCAGAGGTTTTTCTTATCATCAAACCACAACATAAGAACAGCATAAGAATGCAAGTAGTTATTTATTCCTACCTATTCATTGGTGGCAGATTAAGCTCGGTTGTACTCGATTGAAAAAAACCATCGAGATCGTCCACAAATTCAGTGCGAAATAATTTTCATTTCTTTCCATTGAACCTTGCGGTACATACGTTAAGTTTTACGCGTGTTGGAGAAGAGCTATCGAGTGAAACCGTAAACTATACGGTTTGGTATAATAATAAATATTAAACGACGCCCGCACTATGAATAACTCCTTTACAAACATACATTTCACACACACAGAGCACACCCAGAGTCAGAACAAATCTTTGCGAATCACACAAAGATTTGTCCCATGTGGGGATCGAACCCACAACACCAGTGCAGTTGAACGCGGTGAGGCGACCGCTTTAACCACTATGCCAACCGTGTACTAATTATACTAGTATATAAACCTATGTGATTTCCCCCCGAAATAGTTCATAAAAGTATTAGCAGCACCGATGCACGCATAATAATAATTTTTATGATTATCATTGTTATAAACGAATTGCTATCACTAAAGAATTTGTACAATTATATATTTATATTATTTAATATTTGAATTATAATTGCAATAATTTAATGATCCATTTATAATTATCTACATGCTATAAGTTTTTAAATAAGTTTCATATACTTGTAAAATCATATATAATAATAATATTTTGTACATCTAGGATTAAACTTACACTAGATTAGTACGTAAATCAATGTATTATATTATTGAACTAGCTGACCCGGCGAACTTCGTACCGCCTTAGCGTAAATTTGATGCACTACTTTATTTTGTATAGCTGACCTATCTTATGTATGCGTACCTATACAATTTGAACTGAAATCTATAATATCCCCCATATAAAAATGAATACTTTTTTTTTTTTTTTTTTAATTTTTTTTGCCGTAACAACCTTGTACAGAGTATTAGAAAACTACAAAAAAAAATATCAGCCGAATCGGTCAAGCCGTTTTCATGCCAAGTCGTGACAACGGAAATTTCATTATATGGGAAAATGGAATTGTCGTCTTACTCTATCTTACTCGCAATTTTTCCTTATTTGCTCACCGTTTAGACCTACCCTGGACTACGACAAACATTTTAAAACCAAAATCAGCTCAATCGGCCCAGCCGTTCTCGAGTTTTAATCAGACTAACGAACAACAATTCATTTTTATTTATATAGATAAAGAAATTTAGAAAACAAACCGGTGCACGTATAATTGAGATAACGCATTTCAGAAGTTATTTTGCCCCATAACTTCATGTATATTAAGTCAATTGAATGTGTATCATAAATTTGTTCTCAACAGAGATGTTTTCAAGATATAAATAATGTACTGTGTTTGTTAAAGAGTTGCAATGTTGTATTTTAGAGTAAAGGTTCGTACGAGACCCTGGAGGTTAATGCTTGCAAAATCGCAAAGTCGTTAGTGCATGGCATGAGCCTTCACCTATGTGCTCGAAAGATATTTATACTTCTGTATATTATTTAAGCAATAATGACAGAAATAGAGGCAATTAAAAATTATGCATATAATACACCTGATTATTACTATCGATAGGTCTACTAACTATATCAATCTTTATCGTATAGATCGATCTGCACAATAGTTTTTGAGAATCTTAAAAGACAAATCTTAGGACTTATTTGTCTGTGAAAAATAAACTATTTCAGAAGTATAAATTTATAAAGTATATGAGTACGCACTTATCCAATACAAGACAAGATTTAAAAATATATCTTAAAATAAAGTACCTTGTGGTAACAACACAAAGCACTAATAGTTACGTTACTCTAATCATGCAATACTTAGACATAATGTATGTACTTGTGACATCGGCGCATGTCGACGCGCTTCCTAGCGAATACATTTGCATTTAAAGACCTAATCCGTGTACCAGACCTGACTATAGGACCTATTGTGAACACTAAACCACATTTAACTTGCTAACACTTTTGTTTTTGAGACAAGATGCCTTTTCTTCTTGAAATTAGTAATTAGGAAACAGATTACCGGTAAATCAATCAACAATAAGTGAAATAGCATAGTTTTCTAAAATCTTTGAAGAAAAAAAATACAAATATTTGATCCACAGCGGGCTAAAATTGCACTCATGAAAGTTTGCAAAATGCTTTGTGACAAATTGGCTATGCGTAGGCGTATATTTAATTATAGTATTGTTTTAAAATACTAGCAGATAAATAATGTACGACTAAAAACTTAACTTGTTACATTATTTAAAAAAAATACACAACCTTCATAAAATAGATCGCAATGAACTTTAATTCAAATAATATACAGTTAAGATGTATGACTGATTTTTATAACCATAGAGAAATAGTCGAGTGTTGAGCTTACACAATATTTTTAATGTGTTTTGAATGAAAGGTCATCGTCGTGCAGTGTTTGCAAGTTCAATGTCATTTATTTTGGAGAAATAACGCTACAAGTTTTTTTTGCGCTGGAAGTAGCTAATGAGTACTGCAGTCTAATTATTGGTAAGTGCGTCTATAAATATTTACAAACAATGGAGAAGTTAACTGTCAAATGGTTCCATAGACAATCATGCTCATCTCTATAAATTTTTGACACATCGTCTGAGCGACATTTGGTGACTAAA
Organism: Hypena proboscidalis; assembly: GCA_905147285.1. Taxonomy (NCBI): domain Eukaryota; kingdom Metazoa; phylum Arthropoda; class Insecta; order Lepidoptera; family Erebidae; genus Hypena; species Hypena proboscidalis. Next base: position 16,183,786 of record LR990130.1, on the reverse strand, counting down.
CGTTAAATAATCTTGTCCATTTGCTGTGATTGCACAGAATCGGTGGTCAAGGTGTATTATTTATGAACCGACATAATAACATTAACAGTACGACAGTACAAGGCCCGCAACCTCTTCTTCCAATCCCCTTCACGCAATACCGGACCTGGATCCGCCAAAGATCGATAGAGACCCAAAACCAACGATGGTCAGAGATCGCTGAGTGTCGGCAAGCCAAACTTGCAATACCGCAAGCGAATCATCGACTCACTAAAAACCTCCTAAGACTAAACAGAACAAATCTAAAAATAATGATAGGGTCAATAACGGGTCACTGTCCCTTGAACAAACACCTATACACCATAAAAATCACTGACAGTCCTCTCTGTCGAGGATGTCTTGACGCCGAAGAAACGGTCTCCCACGTAGTCCTGGAATGTAGGGCCGTTGCTTCTCAACGGGAACAAATCCTCGGAACAATGAGGTCACTCCGCGAAGCCTGTGAAGTCCCCAGGAAACTTCTGTGCTTCTGGGCGGAGTTAGGCTGGCTATGTTAGCCAGGACTCTCCACGCACAATGGACCAAATGAGAGTCTAAGTGCGGAAAAATGAGTCCACTTTCCATTCCATTCCAACATTAACAGTAACGGTGTCAGCATAATAGTTTTTAGTCTATGCGTTAATACGTTTGACCTTGGATGTAAATAACATTTGTATTAACAGTTACATCGGGACCTTGGCGCTACTGACATAGACAACTTAATCGAGCTCATAGTAGGGCTAGAGCTTTTGCCACAGAGGGGGAAGATACTACAGCCTGTAATAAGCATTACGAATAAAAAATAAATAAATATATATTATTAATGACGTTTGCCTATACAGACATAGTTAAAACTGCTTTTCTGTTGCTATTCAAAAGAATCACAATCAGCACAGTGAGGGAAAAAGTTGACCAGGTTACAATGAATTCCCGAGAAGCTCAAATCATTTACAAAATTTGGTTTTGTATCATCGTATTCACTATGCTCAGTATAATTTGAAATGCATGAATAGGAATACGTTCACGCTATATATGCGGTATGGGTACCTACATATGGCCACGTAATTATCTATACACAATGTTGTACCCGTCTTTAATTTTCAATTAGTGAGCTATGATGACCCTTTAATTTCCCCATGTCACAACATCCATCAATGATTTACGAAAGCCCATAAAAAGGGCCTACCTACAGATAACCTTACACAAGTCTCATGCACAACTAAAGTATTGATTTCAAAATATTTGTACTAGCCTTTATAGCAGTCATTTGTATATGTGCTTCGGCGACAAACTAGCAATTTATCGATGGGGAAAGATGCATAGATTAGACTGATTGCATACATTTACGAAATGTCCATTAGTATAGTGCCCATGACAGGTAATAGATGACATTTCCACAAGCTCATTTAAACAAGTATTTGTTGGGTCAATAAGAAAATATCACCCTAAAAAGACCTGAAGCAAACGGCTTCAGTTTAGATGGATCAGATTGGTACTTTAGTAATTTAGCACTGGTGTGTTTACGTGGACACAGAGCGAACAATCTTGCCCGAAACGTAAAATAAATAATTAAAGAAAGATTAAGCACGTAATGCGTTAGTTTATAAGTTTAGCTCCATTAAATAGTTGTTATATATGAATTCAGTTTTAGATTTAGTCTCTGACAAGTCTTGAAAAAAAGTTACAAAAATTAGCCCTAGAAAAGTTTCTTTAGCAAATACCTATAATATATCTTTCCTTCTTCTATTTCTTTAATACACTGATTTAAATATAGTAAAGCATTAAGTAAAGACGCCATCGTATTTTGTAATCTCTTTACGAAAACAATTTCTAACCAACAACGAACGCTGTAGAGTAAAAGACATCAACGCGCTGGTTTTCCCGAAGCTTTTATTTATCTTACTTGTTTATTTAAATTTTATGAACATTGCGGGAAATAAGGAAACCGAAATCGATAATATTATAATCGAATATCTGCATAAAGAAACTGAGAAGTTCCTGTTTGAGTTTATTAAACTAAAAAAGTAAAAAGTAACTTAATGGATTCTGAATATCCAAACCGGATAGTCTTAAAACATGGATTTGCCTTGAACCATTGCGCAACGTCTGACATTTTGTCCTAACGCGTCAATTGTTACTAACCAAGGGTCCAAAGCCTTTCGAAACGGTTCATCCGATTTGAGCGATTACAGAAGTAATAACAGATAGGAGCATTCATTTGATTCGTCGCGATCATATCGGTCTAATTCCCCGTGTGTTGCCCAACTCGTCCTTCGGCACAACTCACGTGATAGAGTAGGTACAGGCCTTAATTGTGCGACACAGAATCCAATGCATTGTTATCGTGGGACACAACCTTTTTGCTCGATTGCGCACAAGGAGTATCGATTGTGTCAAAACTTTTGTTTCTCCTTCAAATGATTGTAATTATTTTAATTATGCGTTGAGTAAATTTTAAAAGCTGTCGGATACGGGTGTTAAATATATTTCGAAACCTATTAATTGTTAATGACCTTTTTATATTAGAGGCCTAATGTTAGTTTATTCTGTTTCGTTATTGCAAATGTCAAGTGCACGACTGAAGACACAAGCTATATATAATATGCAATATTGATCATATTTCCGTGAACTCAGAACATGATTTTTTAATAATTCATTATCTAAGCTGTAAGCTTTAAATTGGAATGCTTATCACCTAATAGATTTTTATATTGATAATGCTACAGATGTAGACTTATGAATCGATTACAATATTCAAAAACTTAGGTAATATTAATTAAATGTTTACAATATCGATTAAAAACTACCTAAAATCAATAAATATATTTAATATTAACGATTTTTTTATTTATTAACCCATAAGTTTATTTTTGTAATTCAAAGAATAGTTTGCTATGCTTCTGCTTTAGTTTTAAAACTTCCATCTTTCAAACTGTTCTGTTGCTAACTGCACCTTGACAATCATGGCCACCGCCATCATTATACTTGAACCACAGTTGCTCATTTTGCAAAACCTAACTTTAATGACGCCTAGACTTTATGTATATACTAATTACGCGTAGACATTGCCTAACCACAGAGATCATCTGCTGAGTTTCAAAAAGTTATTAAAATAATGACAAAAACGAGCCCTCCGGACATTAATACGAAACATAGATTGATACAACGTTCGGTGTTGTCATAGAATTGGGATATTGTGTGTGACTTATCTTTCGTAACTTTCGCAACATCTTATTTATCATGGGCTTCACAGTAGGATTCTAACAGTTGTACACAAATACTTTTACATAAGTATAGATACCCGCAGTACACACAATAATAACATAAATATAAAAAGAAGGATAGAATGTAACGTGTATGTCTTACTCTATGCAAAAAATAAACAATAACTCTGGAAACTATGTGAAAAATATAAGTTTAGTGAAGAACTCATAGAATAATCAGAAAAAAAATCATTTTTATTCATAATATAGTAGCCTAGTAAGCAGTATAGAATCTTATAAATATTTGTTTAACCATATAGATATCAAGTTATACCTCTTATAACATAAACCCATGCTAAGCCTTCTGACTACGCACCATATTCCAACTAATTACTTCGACGTAATGTTAATAGCATAAACATCTTAGCGATAAAGAAATTTGGACAGATTACTCTTTGATTACTGTCTCACTATGTTAAATAGCTGTATTTTAAGATTTTATGTAATTTTCCAATGGTTAAATTAATTAAAGCCTGTTTCTTCTTGACGGAATAAACTTATAACACGTAGTTAACCGTTCTAGTTAACGGCATTAAAAACTGTGTGGTATGACAAAAACCTTCACGAGGTTCATTGATATGTAACATAACATCATGCCGATATTACCCAGAAAGGAGTGGCAGAGTACAACACTCACATTTCACCTGTTATGTTTGGGTCCCATGAGATAAGTGGTGAGCCATCCATCGAGCACAATTTCAACTCTGAGCTGCTATTGTGGATTTCATGACGGAAAGTTCACAAATAACATTTTGCACGACCTGGGAATCCTCTGGGGAACCTCACGGTAAGAGGCACATACGCTAACCACTAAACCATCAAGGCAGTTGATATGTGTATTAATTATATTAAAAAAACAATAAATATCACAAATCTTTCACAACGTCAACTAGTCCCTAACTAAATTCGGGTTCGATTCCCGCTTAAGACAAATCTTTGTGTGCATGAACATGGGGGTTTGTCTTAGTCTGGGTATTTCTATATATCATAAGTATGTATTTACAAAAGAAAAGTATATGTGTATTAGTATCAGTTATTCTAGTACCCATATTACAAGCTCTGCTTAGTTTGGGACTAGATGGCGTTTTGTGTAAGTTGTGAGATATTTATTTTATTTTATTATTTATTTAAATAATTATCTTATTCATTGGTAATGGGAATTGAAAAGACAATGCCAATGCAAATAAAGGGAGAAAAAACCGGCCAAGTGCGAGTCAGACTCGCGCACCGAGGGTTCCGTACAAACCTGTAGGTATATAAGTAAAAGTTATGGTATTTTTATTGCTAAATGAAATCCATAATTTAAGATTTTCGGAATTTTTCCTATATGTGTACTTTATAACGTTGCTTCATGCCAAATTTCAAGATTCCAGGTCGTCTGGAAGTATCCTTTAGGTTTTGATTCCCTTGCGAGTAGTTGCGAGTTTCAAAATATACGGCTTTAATTGCTGTATCTTTTGATTGCGTTGACGTAGAAGTTTGATTTTGTTACAGCTTAAAGATATTATAGACTTGAGTATTTGTTAAGAATTTCAATATAATACCACTACGCGTTCATGAGTAAAGGGGTAATAAGTTTAAAATTATTAAAAATATTTTTATTATATGATGTAACTAAAAATTTATGCTTTTCGCAATTTTTCCTTTATCTGTGTTATAAGACGTTGCTTCGTACCAAATTTCAAGATTCTGAGTTCACGGGAAGTACCCTGTAGGTTTTGATTCCCTTGCGAGTGTCGAAAATTTGCGGCATAAACGGGAGTATCTTTTGATCGCGTTGACTTAGAAGTTTGATTTTTTCACAGCTCCAAGAGACCATAGACTTGAGTATTTGATATGAATTTCAGTTTGATACCTCCACGCGTTCCTGAGAAAAAAGGTCTTGACAGACAGACAGACAGACGGACAACAAAGTGATCCTATAAGGGTTCCGTTTTTACCTTTTGAGGTACGGAACCCTAAAAATAACAAATATACCTAATTTACGGCAAAACTAATCGATCTTATCTACGTAGGCTACGTAACCTTTTACCAATTACTACGAAAACTGCTCTAGCACAATCTCTTCTTCTTCCCATCCTTGATTATGCAGATGCCAGTTATCCAGATCTCACTGAAGACCAACTTAACAAACTTGAGCGCCTTCAAAATTTCTGCATAAGGTTTATATTTGGTTTACGCAAATATAACCATATATCCGAATATCGCACTAAACTCAAGTGGTTACCTATTCGCCTTCGCCGGAATGTACATATTCTATCACTTCTTTACAACATTCTTTTCAGTCCTTCTACTCCATCTTATCTAAAAAAACGTTTTCCTTTTCTACACGATACGCACACAAGGTACCTGCGTTCATCAGAGAATTTGCGACTTAAAATGCCGGAACACAGCACCAAGTTTTTAGACAAATCCTTCACAGTGCAAGCAATTAGACTTTGGAATGAGTTACCGGTATCCATAAGGAGTGCTAAATCGTTACCAATATTTAAAACTTTGGTTAAAGAACACTTTCTCACTCAATAATATCTGACCTGTTCTTATTTCTCTTACATCTGTCATTTGAAATCTACCATATATTGTCCATTATATAATTATAATATATATTTTAGGTATTTATATATTATATATATTATTATATTACTTATATATATTAAGTATGTATGTAAGTATTTTATTATTGTACCTATACGTAGGTATATTCATCTTAATTAATATCTTTATGCATTTATATTCTTTCCTCATTCTTAATGCTCTCTAGTACACCTTTAACTTCCCTTTCGTGTCCCTTTCTTACTTTCCATCCAATGGTTGTCTGTAAGAGATTGCCTAAGTTGCGATAAGACCGCCATTTGTACTATTTAACTTCTTTTTTCTGTATTTTAATTTTTCCATGGTGTGCAATAAAGCTTTTATTATTATTATTATCTTAACTATCGTCACATATCCTGTTTGTTATTCTTTTCTTGAATAGAACATCACAAGCATAGCTATCATTTTTTACGTCGGAATTTGGATCCGTTTCAACATACCTACGTTATAACAATGTCCATTATAAATAATAGTCGCGTCTTGAATACAACTCGTAAAATGTTCACAGGTTAATTAATGTTTTAAATACTTTGTGTCATCTTTTTAATCGTATTAATTACAGCTGAGATGTCTGTGGAAATGCCAAAATAGTGTTTTGATTGTCGTCTGTTGTACACTAGTAATTTGGTTTTTTATAAATTAGTTTTTTTTTACATTAGATAGAACGCCAGAAGCAATTACACTATCCAATGGTCCCGATGACATTGTCAAATACACACATTCAATCACACAAGCACACCCAGTCTCAGAACAAATCTTTGCGAACACCAGTGCAGTAGAGAGCGGCGAGGCGACCGCTTAAACCACTACACCACACGTAGACTTATTAATTATATAATAATTGCAATCATGGACTTATTGGCTTAACTAGATAAACATTTTAAATGTTTTATGTAAATCGTTGCGATTACGCGACGAGTTTAATTTATTAGAATTTACGCAGATGCAAAAAAGAAATGGATACTTTTAAATATTCTGCCATACGTTAAACCAGAAAAATAGTATTTTAAACAACAAAGACATTATAGTGTTATGTTATCGACTGATTTTAATCTGTACTATCTATGATTACTTACAGGATGAAATGTTCTCCAATCATTCATTGGTTTAATTATTAATTTTGAGCAAAATATTTATTTATTTTTAATTGATTATAGTCATGCACTTGTCTAGTTTTTAAGTTTCGTATTTTTTGACAAAGAGTGCATTGAGTGCACGGTTGGCGTGGTGGTTAAAGCGGTCGCCTCGCCCCTTTCAACTGCGCTGGTGTTGTGGGTTCGATCCCCACATGGGACAAATCTTTGTGTGATTCGCAAAGATTTGTTCTGACTCTGGGTGTGCTCTGTGTGTGTGAAATGTATGTTTGTGAACACCCCCGCGACACGGGAGTTATTCCTAGTGGGGGCATCGTTTATCGTATAAGTCGCTATGCATCCTCGATAGCTAATAATTGAGGCAAGCAGTGACAATTATTTCGAAGAATCAGCCAATATCTCTTTTTTGACAGTCTACGCGGTCGAAGTTGCGGATATGCGTACGAAACGCAGCGGAAATAAAATAAGGAGATAACCTCGTGACACGCAACAGCATTGTTCGTAACTGCTTCTCATTATGTCATCTAAGGTTAATATGGAGATTAGCAGTTACGTTCGTTCGTTGGTATTCGACCATTGTCTCTTGTTTCATTAATTTTTAGTTAACCATTTGGACATGCAACTACTGAGTGTAATCACAGTTGAGTAAGTATGAGTCACTAGTATTTTTTACGCAGATTGTGGAATCACCTTAATCACGTTGCATACGCATAAAATAACCTTCCAAATGATTAAGTAATTAGGAAATATTGATTATCTTCTGACCCGCTAATGTGCATACACTTAATTAGAGATATTATAATGTTTCAACGTTACAATAGTCAAGAATGGGTTATCGAAGTTCAAACCTTTGAAAACTTTACACAGTGTCAGGAATGCAGATTTCCTCAATGTGTTTTACACATCGTTAAATTAAATTATATTAATTTGTAAAGTGTGAAAAGCCAATGGTTGTGCACTTCTATGATAAAAAATCAAAAGTCATGCTGCTATAGGCACATTATAAAGTATATGTAAAATCATCTTAATTACTTGCTGAATTTGAAATCAGCTAAGTTTTAATCTTTAGTATAAAAAAAAAAAAAACAAAACAAAAACACCTAATACTTGGCACCACTCCAGATGATTTTAGTAATCTACTCGAAAATAAGAATTGAAACTCAAATACATCATTTATCTATTGAAAATAGGTCATATTAACTTATTTAACCTACTTCCATATACCAAAAAAAAAACCCTAATTGGAATTAGCGGTATAAAATAATTGCATTAGTTTTAACGTAACCGAGCGCTGCGATGTTTCCTAGCAAGTTTATTATAAAGTATTTATGTTTAATGTACTTACGAAATAGAAACTGTTTCACTATTACACTAATAAGATTATCTTAGGTTAGAAATAGCATAATCTTGAGGTCATGCTGGTTAAAAAAAAATATATATTTACATCTATTGTGATTAAATCATTGAACGAACCTAGATTCATATAAATAAGATTAATATTATTAATGTTACGATCAATATAATATTTAATAAGATCAAAATATATTAGCACAAAAAACACATTTTGCCAAAATATTATACTAATAACATTAATACATAAGTGACAAATTGTGAGCAATTTAGGTATATTTTACTTTTTAACTTTAAATGGAGAAACGGTAATTCAATTCTCAATTCAGGATTTGATCAGTAAGTAATATATTCAAAAGTAATTTAGAGTTAGTTAATCAAATGTATTATGTTACTTGTTAATTTTAAACTTGTATTGGTAAATTTATTATTTACGATAAGGATGTAAGTTGTTAATAAAATATTCTGATATCCCTTAATCACATACCGATCGTTTTTAAGCCTATTACTATTATCTAAAATCAATAATAAGATTAAATAATGAGATTATAATTATTATTATTAAAAATAAGTTTTATTCATCTGAAAAGATCATACATTTATGCGTGCGTTAATTTTATTTTCTTATGACAAGGTAGCAAAATCGAAATTAAACGCAAATTACATTAAACATTTAAGTTATGTCAATAATAAACAAATTAATCATATTAATTCGAAACTTGTCTGAAATTATGAAAGACTTGAATTGTATGTCTGGTAAATTATATTATCATTGTGAACCGATTGCGTACGATTGTCAATTTTAGAAAACACATGATTAATACCGAGAGTTGCGCATGCGCCGGTGTCGGCCAGTACTTAATGTTGAACCATGTCCAAGAACAGGTTCCACTGGATCCGCCGAATCTTACTTAATCCACATATTTTGTGTCACATGTTATAAATATTTGAAAGGCCATATCTTTCAGCCGTTGACCTTCGCAATGATTGTTTTGAAACACTATGTGGATATTAATAAATTATAATATGGACAAATACCGATTTACTTTCAATATTATTATTTTATTTACACGATTTCCCGACACGTTGAGGTTTTGATTGTACTTTGTAGTCGCTAAATAGATAGGTCTTAGTTGTTTAAAGTCTATCACATGTTGAAACTTCATAGGAAAGGGCTCTCAGACATATTCTCAGCAGAAGAGATGTCGCAACTACAGCTTGACATACATACAGTAATCCGCGACAGACAGGCATGCTCAAATTATTCAAAGGACACCGCCGGCACTCGGACTTGGCAATTTTTGTGTCAGTTTTGACGAGACCAATAATCACTGAATGAATTGACGCAACTTCGTCAAAAGCCTGATGAATTAACATTAAGCTTGCTTGAGCAACACTTTATTATCAGAAATAATTATTTGATGCGAAACTTGAAATCATAAATTATTTTGATTAATGATTAGTTCAAGTAATTATTTCTTTTTAACACATTAATATAATCTTTTTTATTTTTCAGTATGTTCTACATTAAACATCATATTATTTTTAATATCCATAACTTGTACAACACTTAATTGTTACTTAATTAAACACATTTTTTAAAAATAAGCTCATTTTTACTAATCTAAACTATCCCTTAATCATCCCTTGTATCCTTATCTATGACTTACCTTAGTCGTTGAAAAAAAAACAAAAAGCGGCGGGAAAAATCACAGAGGCACTGTTGTAATAGCGCGAGGCGGGTTTGGACACAGCGTTTTATAGCCGAGGTAGCGGGGATGAGCGCGATGGGGGGACAATGGCACGTACAACACATGACTGACTAGAGGTGACCTCACATCTCTACGATCTTCTTTATCGGTGATGGAAGAGCTTTTCGGTTAAGCTTTTAGTGTGAATAAAATAGTAAAGTACTTTTACCCGATAGAAAAATGAAAAGTGTAAGTTACACGGAATTGTTTTTAACAATTTTTTTTTGTTATCAGCAAATTGATCCTATGACCATTATAATTAAAGATTAGTGGTAATGTCACACCTCTAATCGATCTACTGTTAATTATTTGTGTTATTAATTTTACTTTTTAAGCAATACCGTTTAAATTTTTATATCTCTTCTAGCAATAAGAATTTACCTAAGCTACCACTTTTAATTATCTTATCGTAAACTCAAAGGGGCCTGGCGACCTGTAACACTTATTTTAGACACTATAGTCTCTTGCAAATTGACCATCTTAAATTGTAATAGATATAATTTTATTAGACACTATGAACAATTTGTTAAGAGAAAATAAATGATATTACTGTGTCTAAATTAAAGTTGTAAATAGCATTATATGCGAGTTAAGGCATTTTGTTTTCTTATTAAATACATTTTTATAAAATGGACATTTAATAACACTGGCAAACGGTGACTTTTGTGCCGAGAAGTTTCTGATTTTTTTAAGTAGGTCCCTTAAACTGATCACATAAATACTAAGATTTGTTGCGTGTAATTTCTTTATTTTTTATTTGGCTTTATGCAACATGGTGGACCAAAATTACAAACTTGTCACCAGTAACCATTTTACTTGTACTATGCGAATCAAATGTAAATAGATTTTTCGGCCATGTTAAATGGAGAGGAAGTATCTTATTTTTTATACTATAATATTTTGTAATATACAAGATTTTGCAAAAAAAGACTTAACTTTATTTTTATTAACAATTAAGAATTATGTTTGATCTCTCTCATGAACTCTCTATCAAACATGTAAGCCTACCATTATTGATTTTTGAAGAGTATACTCTCACTAATAAGTCGTTTTACCCAACCATCATACGACTCAGTACTAATTTCATCTGCGCTGGTGTTGTGGGTTCAATCACGGGACAAATCTTTGTGTGATTCACAAAGATTTGTTCCGACTCTGGGTGTAGTTTGTGTGAAATGTATGTTTGTGAACACCCCCGCGACACAGGAGTTATTCCTAGTGCGGGCGTCGTTTAAAAAAAAAAATATCTTGCAGATAGTAGACAAATTATCTTGGATACTGTTTTAATAATCAGTTCGTGGATTAATAGGTAGGTGTTGGGTCAATTTTAAGCAGACTTGAGTGTACTTTAAATTGATTATCAATTCCCTGGAGGTATACAATGTTGTGCCACACATAGGATTCGTTAAAGGGATGTACTGGTCAACACGATTCGGCAACTGTATGGCAGGACGGGCCCCCGCCAGGTGGACTGATGAGATGAGGAAGGTCGCTGGAAGGCACTGAATGTGGAAGGCGGATGACTAAGTGTTATAAAACAAAATATGGGTGAGATATGGGTACTCTTTTAGATGTCATTAACAAAAACTGTATTTATTTTGTATATATTTGCATTAATTTTGTACTTATGTACGGCTACTTTGGTATACCTACACTAATTTATCAGGGCACTAACGCATAATTTATTTTTAAACCAACGTTGGTAATGTATTAATCTAATTAATTTTATAGTCTCTTTGTTTATGGATTTGATTACGCACCGCCTACGATAACCCATTAAATTATGGAATAATTGCAAGAGTACTATAAATATACTATTATAATATTATCTACTTACATAATATTATAGTTGAATGCAAGAGAAGCGGAGCAACGTTTAAAATAATATTTAGTTATGGAAACGTTTAAAAAATGTTATGAATATAAATAAGTGTCAGAAGAGCAAAGCATTTGATATATGCTACGTTAGAATTAATTCAAAACGATGTATTGGAGTAATTTATTTTCAATCGACTAACAAATATTTTAAAGTGTCTCGCTGCTTATTACGCTTTTACAATAAACCAGTAAACCTATTTTGATTTGATTGTAAGTAGTAAGTATGAACTACATACTTTTATTAGCATTCGTCAAAAAATATAGTGTTACTATAATAGAAATATAAAATTTACAACCGGATATAGACTGCGGAAATCCACGTCCCGCACATGTTAAACAATGATATCTAAATTCGTTAAAGGATATCCTATCATACATGATCTAAAGTACATGTATCTGAATAAATATAATGGCAATCACTCTCCTACCTTTTTTTACCACTCAAGAGTGAAGAGTCATAATACTCCAGATTCTCCAGTGGATTTGCCGAGAAACACAAATTTATAGTTGTTCTGAAAACAGGGGTTTGAACTTCATATTGAGTATTTTAATAGCATTTAGCTATGTTTAGTAAATTATACCAATAAACATTTGAAAAATTATGGGGTTTACAGTTCCGATACAGAATAAATCTACTAGTGCATGGGAAAACAATAACTATCAAAACTGAAATACTACTATTATTATTAAGGCTTAGGGCCAGTTTCACCAATGCTGGATAATTCCATTCCTGGTAGTCTATTGAAATGTCAAATATATAGAAATTTATAGAATTGACCAGCGCTAACAGACACTTACAGAACTAGTAAAACTGGGCCTATTAATTTTACCACTAAACGGAAGCATAACTTTTGAGCACGTTGACGTCGATTCGATAATGTTTTGTTCACCAAGAGCCTGTTTACAATAGCCCTAGCACTTTCTACAGCTTCCATTTTGGGTTTGACGAATGTAACCTTGTACAAACAAAAAAAAAAGAAATCATTATATCTACCTATTTATTGTGTTGTTACCATAAACAATGTTTTAATGATATTCAACACATTGCGTAAAATAATTTATTGAACACATATAAAAATAATATAGCAGTATTAAAAAGTAAAAATACGGCAATAATAATTTCTATATTTCTGACATAGGATAATTTCTTATAAATAAATCAATATTGAATAAACTACTTACATAATAATCTACATAATATATTTATTTATTATTTAAAATTTCGAGCCTTACGCGTAGGTCGCTTAATATTACAAATTATTCAAGCGCGTGTCAATTTTACGGAACAATAAACAGTTGTTTGATTGCCGACTTTTTAGGAGTTGTACCGTGTTTATGATATTGAGGTCATACCTAAATTAAAAAAATGGAAATAGGGCTTCTTAACTGATTACTAGACGTGTGTTATGTGAATGTAAAATATAATGACTAAATATATCTACCCACAATTCATAGGAATTGTGGGTAGATATATTATATGATGACCCGTCCAAACTAGTTCTACCTCCTTAAAATAAATATTAACAAATATAAAATTTTATAGTAACAAATTAGCATATTTTGAGGAAGGCACTCCTTTGAAATGCCGCCTTTTCTTCATCTAAGATATAACACTCTAATTGGCAAATTAAAAAAGAAATACGGTTCCATTAACGCAAAAGTTAATAAAAATCACATGATCTCGAGATTCGTAAGGATCTTTATACGTATAAACAGCCGTTGTTTCTATGAGGAAATAATATATTCAAGTTCGCGGATCCATTGTGACTATAATACAAGTTCAATATCTATCGATTATCATAATCGAGTTAGTTGTTTCGTCCAAAAATGCGGACTTTCAACCTTTTGAGTTCGAGGAAGAGAATGGTAGGTTCATGGAGGTTCAAATAAGTTCAATTGCACTGCCGTTACATTTTTGAGGTAATAGAGGCACGTAAATGTAAAGTAAATGATATCATTTTTCTGTTTATTGTAAAATATTAACATACTTACTAGGGCTGCCGCATTGACCGTTACCGATTCATCTTAGATTCAAATTGTATATCGTCGTTGTTAAACCAAAATCTGCTATGTGCACTTTTGTAATATTTCTACTTTAAACCTCTGCATATAGTTCGCTGCTTTATCCTACCATATAGACAAACTGTCATGTGCTTATGACCATTATTTGACGAACTACGACCTCTTATTGACGACCTTTTACCTACAATCCCTTGAATGCAGGAGACCTTTTTTTGTCAATTTCTCAAAACTATGATTTCTGCACATAGCAGATTTTGGTTTGACAACGACGATATGATACTTTTAGATGTAATAGACTAACACAGTCATTAATTATAATAGTAGGGTGCATGAAAGGAGCCTCCTCGGGTGACGTACACAACAATTCCCTACGTCCGGCGCACCCTGGGCAATTCGCGAGTTCTTAAAAGCGAATTGGCTATTCCTTTCACCACGATGGCAAGTCAAAACCTTGACCACCTTACTGACTATCCAAAATGCCCTACCACCTGCACAAGAGAGGCGCTCATGAACGCCGACGAGAGCGCCATAACAGTGGCCACTTATTGGACCAATAAAATTTGACTCAGCCATCGACACGACGAAGAAGAAGAAGAAGAAGAAGAGTATAATAGTAGGAAAATAAGCTAATATTTTAGCATAAATAAAACCCTTAGCAATATCATGTTATATTTTAATACTATTTTGTATTGTCTATGGTTAACATTTATAGATACTAACTGCTTAAGTTTATTGTGGAATAAAAGCCTTACCTAACCTATTTTTTTAATGGCTTTAGTTAGATTGTAATATCGGCCAATCATATTTTTTATAGTAAACTACAAAAAAGAAAGAAATTTTTAAAGATACTCTGTTGAGTAAACATATTTCTCTTGCCGGTAAAGGAACAACCCTAGCAAAGCTACTAAGATTACTTCAGTTCAAGGTTAGGTAGGCATGTAGGTAAATATTTTTTGTAGTAAATAGTGGTATTTTCCAATCAATGGATGCCAAATACCAATACAATCGTGTGACAATCTTTTTGTGCATCGCAGTTGCACTCGCATGTCGTCATTATCTTTGTGTTTGAAGTGTTTGTATGTCAATACAACAATCATTGATGGTAATTGATCACTAATTATAAGTGTCGTAAGCCTAAAAAGCATAAACATAGAGCTTATTTGAATATCGCAACGAAAATATAATTCCTGATTAACTCATTAATTACGCCTTGTAAATGAACTTTTGAACTTGCAGAGGCATTTTACAAATGACGAATATAATATTTTGAAATTTATTCTTCAAGGGAATGGGTAGGAATGAAATTGGTTAACTTCATGAATAGCGAAAGGCAGAATGTAGCGTATAGATAAGCTTTTAATTTGTCAGTTAGTTCTTATAGTCACTTCTCACTCAGTTAAATTACAATCTTTTAATTTTAATAATTTTGCCATCTCGCTATAAAATAATGTGAACAGAGTGGTTGATGCTGATAGGAGTTCATGGTTCGGCAACTGTTTCATCAAAAAATAATATCGCATAAGAGAGGTTGGAATTGTGCCCGTAGAATGGCGATGGACTCACCCAATATAACATGGGACTTAAACATAGCGAGTGAAATGTAGGTGTTATATACCCCTAGCACACACTTTTCAGCGTGATGTTATGCTATATTGTGCTAAACGAACATTATACTATACAACCTTTTTTTGTAAGGGATAACGTCTTCCTCATAAGTTGCAGTTCTTATTCTAGGTTCAATAAACTTCCCCACCAACGGGTCCCGCGTTGTCGTCGCGGTGGGGCTTAGTACCCGTGGCGCCCCCGAGCCACGGCGAAGCCAAGTGGATCCCAGAGGGGGGCTGCTCTTCGGGCTTTGGCTGGAAGTCCATGTGGGAGCAGCCCATGTTGCAGGGCTCTTATGGGGGGGCTCTGCAACAGGAGGGCCTGCGGTGTCGGCGTGAGTCGGCACTGCGGCCGAGGAGTTGCGGGGCCGCGGCGGGAGAGGACTGTCGGTGTTCCGTTGCCGCTTTCCCTGCCTTCCGCGGTCCCGGCGGGGCCGCAGCCGTCAGTACTGCGGCGTGGTGGGCGGTGGGACGAACATCTGTCTCACCGCGGAGGGCCAGGCCGTCAGATACGAAAGTGTCTGACGGCTTTGCACGCGGCCCTCGGTGCCGGTCTCCCCACATTTTGGGGGCCATGAGGGGCCTGCCTCGGCGGGCAAGGCTGGGCTGCGGTGTTGGCGCAAGCTGGCACTGTGGCCCGGTGGTTTACGGGGCCGCGGCGGGTAGGAGTGTCGGTGCGCGCGTCGTTTTCGATGCCCCGC
This sequence comes from Hypena proboscidalis, assembly GCA_905147285.1. NCBI lineage: Eukaryota > Metazoa > Arthropoda > Insecta > Lepidoptera > Erebidae > Hypena > Hypena proboscidalis. The sequence goes on along the minus strand of LR990130.1, from coordinate 16,167,513 downwards.
ATTCCCTGCCTTCCGCGGTCCCGGCGGGGCCGCAGCCGTTGAACTGTGGCGTGGTGGGCGGCGGGACCGACCACCTGTCTCGCCGCGAGAGGACCAGGCCGTCGGACATGGGGAATGTCCGATGGCTTTGCACGCGGTCCTCGCGCTGGTCGGTGGCTTGCGCCAGCCCCCTCTTTGGGGGCCATGAGGGGCCCGCTTCGGCGGGCATCGCCGGGAGGGTCGTGGACGTAAAGGCTGCGCCAGATTCCCATGACCCTCCCATCAAGGCGAGTGCGGGAGCACCGTGGGGTTTTAGTGGGTATTCCCGTGCCGTTTACCATCTTTGGCACGGGCGAGTCCCACATAACCACTCTGCCCTTCCCCGGGGTGGGGTGGTATGCGTAAATGCATTTCCCCACGTAAAAAAAAAAAAAAAAAAAAAAGGTTCAATAAACTTAGTTCTTGAATAATCTTGCAAAGTTAACCTTCAACATGGATACTCAAAATCATCTTTTTTACAATCGTAATATACACAAACATTTTACGACCTCATTCTAGAATAATAATAAATTTTATGGAGAAATTGATTCATTGCTTTGCTCAACGATTAGTTAAAGATTTACTGAGCAATAAATGGATTATCTCTGTTTTCTAACTAACTGTGTGTCTACAGACTTTATTCATGGAATCAACCACTTTAAAAATGCTGAAAATGTGAGAAATAGTAAAACGGAAAACCGACGAAGGGGTGCGCCAAAGTTCACCTAAAGTTTCAACTCCGATAATTGGAAATCCGAAAATGTTCTTCCTAACATTTTTTATCCTAACAATTACAATTCCTAACTACTCTGTCACTAATGTTCATAATTCGAAGCATTCAACTTTCTAATGTCGGTAGCAATAAACATCTATTGTACTTTTATTAGTTTTCCTATATTTTTTCAGCATAACCATCTTTTACACTATTATTCAAAGTCATAATCTTTACTGTCTTAATCTTTAGCTTTTATTTTGTGTAATCTGATTGTTACACAAAATAAAAGCTATAGTTATAGCATAGGTCAATTATGGGTAAAGTAGTAGGTTAGGTTAGAACTGCGACCATATAGCACGAGCCGAGCGAGCGAAGCGAGCGTGCCGCGTCAGCGGTCGGCGAGTGCTAGAATCAATCTGTTTTTAAAATAGGTGTAGTACTATTTTTACAAATTTGCAACATTTCTTAAATAGGTGCTCACTATGAAATATGTTAGTGAACATATTTTGGTGCACATTCAGTATATTTGGTGGAACAAAGGCAAAATTAGTTAAATTATATGGGAATAAATTGAAGCACTTTTAAATACCATCCATTATGTTTAGGGATAAAAGCGTTCTGATAAAAAAAAGTAGGAGTTTAAATGTATTTACATTAATGATATTAGTAATAACAATTTTCGGAAACATGAGTGTTATGAACAACACCGGTAGCACTACAAATGGTATGAATAAAAACTTTAGGATGAAAAATTTTAGGAAGAGTGATCATTCGGATTACAAATCGTTAGGAAGAACAATTTCGGGTAAAGAACTTTAGGTGAGCCAATATGGACCCCCGACGAAGACGATTTTCTTACAAGCAATGCGATATAGCGTAAAATAGAAAAAGAGACTAAGAAACAGTTGAAAAAATTATGGGAATGGCAGGTCTTGAACCAGCGACCTTCTGCACACCGGGCAGCTGCCTTAACCAACCAGCTAATTTCTCAACTGTATAACTGTATGTTACGTCATTTCGTGACGTCACGTTCACCCATTTGTTTCTATCTTAAATAGGAATGACTTTATACTTCTTATTGATTATTTTTATAGCTAAATGCTATAAAATAATAAAAAGAAGTTAAAATAGGAAAACAATTGCTAGGTCCGTCGAATCATGGCATCGCTATACTTGTTTTCATAATCCACGGAATACCGACCCCTTGTCTCCCACAAGAGGTCATGATTCTGTGGGTAATGAAAATAACAAGCACTAATATCCGTCAAAAAACCACTGCCACCCAAAAAGTTTGAGAGCCGCTTTTCAACGATATAATACAATCTCAATTATACTCGATTAGTAAACTTTTTGTAATTTACAACAATTATAATTCCATCTTGTGATTACGTCACTGGACCTATTACTTTGTGGATCCGACACCATTTATGATGCTATTGTCCTCATTAGTTTTTCTATAAAACGGGGCAATTGAACTTGACACGCAAGTATTACGAATTGTAAATTGATTATGATTATATGGGTAGGTATACTTACCTAGTTATACATTATTTGCGTTGTAAATCGACTCTAATGTATTAAGATAGCCAAGGGAAACGTTAACTCTGCCGTAATAATTTGGAAAATCGAAACAAACAAAAATATTCATAACTAGCTGACCCGGCGAACTTCGTACCGCCTTAGCGTAAATTTGATGCACTACTTTATTTTGTATAGGTAGCTGACCTATCTTATGTATGCGTACCTATTCAATTTGAACTGGAATCTATAATATCCTCCATATAAAAATGAATACTTTTTTTCCGTAAGATCCTTGTACAGAGTATTAAAAAACTACAAAAAAAAAATCAGCCAAATCGGTCAAGCCGTTTTCATGCTACGTCGTGACAACGAAAAACGGGTTTCATTTTTATAATTATATAGATTTTCAAAAGTCATGAATTGTCCGACGTTTTTTTTAGCACCCAGTGTCTCAGAATTACGTACAGAATGACTAATACCTGTCATGATGTCATTAACACCCTGTTTGTGAGTGCTAGCAATGGGATGGGTATATCATGTAGGTAATGTGTGTAAAGGTTACCCACGGGATGAAAGGCCGTGCGCACCGCAATATCGGCGTAGAAAGATCGATCCAGCTCTGGTACTGATATCATGTGCTTTTTATCGTTTCTCCTGCCGTGATAATTTATCAAAATAATTATTTTAAAACCGGACAAGTGCGTGTCGGGCCACGCGCAATAGGGTTCCGCAGTTAATCTTTACAACATATTTTGGAATTTATTATCTATAGAAAACAAATATGTAACAACTTCATTATTTTCGAAGGTTTTTGTATTATTTACGAACTATTCCACGCGTTTTACTATATGGTTACATTTTCATTAATGAAAAAAAATAATTAATTTATATATTTCTGCAAAATTTAACTTTCTTGCATTAACGGGTTTGACGCTATGTCTCGGACAGACAGACGGGCATGGTGAAACTATAAAAAGTCTAAAAACTATTAAAAAAACATAAACTCCTTAAAGATTCCTAAGAAATTTTAAAAAAGAACTCCACCTGAAAAGTAAACGCATTCTTAGTTGCGTTTTTCAGGGACGAATCAAACAACTTACTCTATGTCTATGGAACACGCTGTACGAAAAGTAACCTCAAGCCTTTTCTTCTCTTTAATCTTTGCTTCTTTTCTTGCCTTCTCCTCTTTTCTCTTTTCTTCTCCGAGCCTTAGCCCAATCACATTGGAGTCGGCTTTAGACCTCCACAACCCAGTACGGGGTGATACGATATTCTTTTTGTTAGACTAGATGTCTGTCGTCTGCCCCCTCAAAAGCACGTCTGTTATAAATCAGCGTTCAAAGCGGCGAGATATAATTACAAATACTTAACACAATTACATTCGTGTAATGATCTCGAGACGAAGTAAATTCTCTACGTGCCACGCTCGTTGATATGTGATCCCACAGCGAGGTGTCAAACAAGAGATCAATAACATACGAGTACCAATATTTTTTGGATTCACTGAATATAGATAGACAAACGAATCCTTGTACTCACCGAAAAGTAAAATTTCATCCGTACGAAACTAAGCTTAAGTAAAATGCTAAAAACGTTCATATCTTCAGACAACTAGCATTTTTATTATGTCCCCTAATTTATCCCTTGTTTGATGAGGTGCTTGGTTATGTATTGCATATCGTATACATCAACATTTATCTGAGTACATACAAAATACCATTTAATACAATACTTTTCACATACAAGGGTCTTCAAGGTCAGGGTTTTGGTACAGAGTCTGACTTGCCAAACATTTAGGGTGGCGATAGCCAGTTGACCAATTGCCCCCAGTGGGGCCTAGTAGGCTCCCCTTGAGCCTAGGGCCTGGGAGCCCATCCCTGCCGAGGTTTGCCAGTGAAAAAATATGTAACGTTAACTCTCCCTCCAGTTTTCCAAACCCCGCCTAACCCAGTCGTTCGACGGAAAAAAATATGCTCAGAAAAATATATTCGTATTCGTAGAACACGTATTGGTGACTGCATCACTACTATAAAGCTGACGAGACACGGATCTCCGGCTCTGCAATTCTCGGTAAGATGTACAATAATGTTCATTGTAAGTACATCCTACATATTTTTAATGTACTTAATCCTGTTGACATTATATAATTAATGCATAATGGTGACGTAACGTAGTGTTTTACTCTTTAGGTCTAGTTTACACAAAGTTAGTTAGTACTTATATGTTAAGTACTTGTAATTGTGTGTAAGTAAATAGTAAAATAGCGAATTCACTGTTTGTAAACATTGAACAAGTGAATAGGGCGTAATGATATTTACGAAACATTAAACCATTTGTCTATCTAATCTATACCTAATAACAAATTATCAATACAGTTATCCCGTTAAAGCGTATAATAAACATAATAGAAAAATATTCTATCTAAAACTTATGAACATGGGTCGATTTCCCAAACGACTTTTTTTTCTGTCCTCGTTGAAATTCGTATTTGAAAAGAAGAATATTGTATTAAATTGATTTTTATAGTATTCTATAGGTATATATAGGGTGGAAGCAAAAATATTAATGGGCTAGGATGAAATTTAAGGGTAGAAAAAAATTCCTAAAGTACAAATTTTCGCTTGTCGGTGCTGTCCCACTACTTTTTTTACAAACAAAATGGCTTATAAGTTAATGATTATTAGTAAATTAAGGTTACAACCTACCCTATTTCGTAGGATATTAGTTTCATCATTGATAAATAGCATATTCTATTATTTAACTAACCATATTTATTAATGAGAGGCACAAACGTACTTGTCCCAGAAATTCTTGGCTTTTCTGTGCCAAAAAGTAATTTAGACATAACTTTACATAGGCAAGTCCGACAGTGTCCCCTCCCTGATTATTATTTCATGTTAGTACTGCCCTAATGCGCAGTGAAGACGGACGCTTTCTACATTGCTGCATTTGCCCGCAAAAAACGTAAGTACACCATGAAAATTGTTAGGCGACAAATATTTTATCTTATCGGAGAATGATTTTTTATATTGTAATGTGTTGTTATTTTATATTTGTTTGATCCATACAGAGAAAGTTACTGAATTAGCTTTATTGGCTGTAGTTCAATTTGTCCTAGTTATTATAGTTCATTAGAAATTTAAAAAAAAAGTGTGCAATTTATCTCGTCGCTGTACCGTTATCGGTGGAATCGGTGGTCATTTTACCCACCGATACGACAATTTTCCACCTGATCGGTGAAAAAACATTATCGGTGTATAATTTATCTGCTCAGTGTATTATTTTTTTGTGTATTAACAGTTTTAAGACATCGGTGGATTTCTTAATCGTATCGGTGGATCATTTTATCGAGTCAGTGGGTCGGTTCATCACATCGGTGGACCCTGTGTCATTTATTTTGCTTCTAAAACATTTTATTGATATCAGTAATTTCGTTAGGTATAGAAAATATGAGTTTTCGAAAGTTGCGATTTTTACAATACCGAACGCACTGTGTCGATAGTGAAATTGTACGATGTTAAATACCTTTGTTTGTTTGTACCCAGAAAAATTCAAATTTTCTAGACCGATCGTGGTGTGGGCATAGTTAAAGTAGATTGCGTTATTTTCATAGCCAGAACGCCTGTCGCAAAAATATACGCAAATTTAAAATAGATGCAAAATATTGTCTACATTAAACATAGTATTAAAAAAAAGACATTTTATAATCGAATTAGGGACAAACAGTAAATTTTGAAGACCGATATACTATTGCATCTATAAAGCATCGATGGTAAAAGCATCGCACAATTGAACTTTTGACACATTGTGTTCGGTACTCTCGATCTTAAATATTTATTTTATTTAGCTTTAAGTATTTGTTGTTATAGCGGCAATAATTATACATCATCTGTGAAAATTTCAACGTCCTCGCTATCACGGTTCTTGAGATACATCCTGGAGACAGACGGACGTTCGGACGGATGGACGGACAGCGAAGTCTGCGTAAAAGGGTTCCATTTCCTTTGGGTAAGGAACCCTAAAAACATAAAAAAATTCATAAGCTTTCAAATAAGGTATAAAACTCTGATGTAACTGGAATATAACAAAGTTATTGACGAAAAAATGGTGCAAAGGTGGTCAGATTTACCATATCGGTGGATAAGCACACCTTTTCGGTGTTCAAGCATTTCATATCGGTGTACAGAAAACTAATCGGTGGTCAGCTTATCGTATCGGTGACAACCCAAATTCAAACTCAAATTTCTCTTCAGTCTTAAATGATACGATCATGTGCGTAAAATTGGGGACATTTAGTATCATATAGATTACAATAAATCTAAAAAATATCCAAAAAAGCTATAAATAAAAAAGTTCACCGATAAGGTACAAAAAACACCACTTGTTGAAATTGACCCACATTTAATTAGCTTCTTAATGTTTCATTGTTGTGTAAACTAGGCCTTAGTAATGACATTAATGACATGTCAACTGAATGAATGGAATGAATGAATCAGATTTGTTTTCTTTAGCTGTATTATTAATGTTCAGTGACCCTGGCCTTGTAATTTCTACTGTCTCTTCACGGCCCCGACCTTTGGTGTTAAGATGATTTGAATAACGCCTTGTATTGTAGACTCTCAATTAAATAATACCGCTGGAAAGTTTTTGGTAAATCCGTAAGAGACCTCAGGGTCTAACTGGGTTTCAAGAACCCAGATGGAATCCCACAAAAGTCCCGGGATTCAACGCTGGTGAAGTAAAGAGTTATAGCGCGCGGTAGGAGAGAACTTGAGGCCTTACAAAGCAGTGAGGAGGGGCGATCCTGAATGTATGATCCAGATGGACCTTTAGCTTTACGATTTGAAGTTAGTTATATTTCATATTTTTATATTATATGTATAGATATGACATTGATCCAAACCTATTCACCTTTTTACACAACACTAAGAAATGCTCAACCCATATAGTATATAAAATATAAGCAATACACCATCATTTCACAGAGAAAGAGTTTATCGAGTCGTTCGTTAATACAGAACAAAATATATTATTATTTTCTGTATCTTTTTAATCATTGCTTAGCTACAAGCATATACAAGTTACTTATATATCATAATATCCAAGTTATTGATTGATATGATTGTGTATGTGGGTCGATTTCCCAAACGACTTTTTTTTCTGTCCTCGTTGAAATTCGTATTTGAGAAGAAGAATATTGTATTAAATTGATTTTTATAGTATTCTATAGGTAGATATAGGGTGGAGGCAAAAATATTAATGGGCTAGGATGAAATTTAAGGGTAGAAAAAATATCCTAAAGTCCAAATTTTCGCTTGTCGGTGCTGTCCCAGTACTTTTTTTACAAACAAAATGGCTTATAAGTTAATTAATATTAGTAAATTAAGGTTACAACCTACCCTATTTCGTAGGATATTAGTTTCATCATTGATAAATAGCATATTCTATTATTTAACTAACCATATTTATTAATGAGAGGCACAAACGTACTTGTCGGTGGACCCTGTGTCATTTATTTTGCTTCTAAAACATTTTATTGATATCAGTAATTTCGTTAGGTATAGAAAATATGAGTTTTCGAAAGTTGCGATTTTTACAATACCGAACGCACTGTGTCGATAGTGAAATTGTACGATGTTAAATACCTTTGTTTGTTTGTACATACCCAGAAAAATTCAAATTTTCTAGACCGATCGTGGTGTGATAATAGTTAAAGTAGATTGCGTAATTTTCATAGCCCGAACGCCTGTCGCAAAAATATACGCAAATTTAAAATAGATGCAAAATATTGTCTACATTAAACATAGTATTAAAAAAAAGACATTTTATAATCGAATTAGGGACAAACAGTAAATTTTGAAGACCGATATACTATTGCATCTATAAAGCATCGATGGTAAAAGCATCGCACAATTGAACTTTTGACACATTGTGTTCGGTACTCTCGATCTTAAATATTTATTTTATTTAGCTTTAAGTATTTGTTGTTATAGCGGCAATAATTATACATCATCTGTGAAAATTTCAACGTCCTCGCTATCACGGTTCTTGAGATACATCCTGGAGACAGACGGACGTTCGGACGGACGGACGGGCAGCGAAGTCTCCGTAAAAGGGTTCCATTTCCTTTGGGTAAGGAACCCTAAAAACATGAAATTTTCATAAGCTTTCAAATAAGGTATAAAACTCTGATGTAACTGGAATATAACAAAGTTATTGACGAAACAATGGTGCAAAGGTGGTCAGATTTACCATATTGGTGGATAAGCACACCTTTTCGGTGTTCAAGCATTTCATATCGGTGTACAGAAAACTAATCGGTGGTCAGCTTATCGTATCGGTGACAACCCAAATTCAAACTCAAATTTCTCTTCAGTCTTAAATGATACGATCATGTGCGTAAAATTGGGGACATTTAGTATCATATAGATTACAATAAATCTAAAAAATATCCAAAAAAGCTATAAATAAAAAAGTTCACCGATAAGGTACAAAAAACACCACTTGTTGAAATTGACCCATGTAACTAAGCAGCTAAGAATGCACAATGCAATTATGTCTCCAATAGCGTAAAAACCAAGTGTCACATGGCATTCAATAATTAATAAATTGACACATATCCGCGCCAAATAACAAAGATTTCTTATATTAAGCATGACATTATTATAGGCAAATATGTCCTATAATGCAACTAACTTATCTGTGACGTGTCAAAAAATGGATATAATCTGTCGCGGCAGCACAATGATAACATAACATGACATTTATTTATTTAAGATACATGGAAGACTTACAGCTAAATTAACAGAATTGTATGTAATCTGGCAGCCGATAACAAGTCTTCGCTTATATAATTCCTTCAGGCACCTCCTTCTACAATTATATCGATCCTAAATACTGCCTTGTGTGTAACGTGTACACGAAAACTTTAAACATTTTTTATATATTATATACATATTTTCTTATTTTGTCTTGCCTTGTTTGTTTATTATAAGTTTTGTTTGGTAATAGTTGTACGCATGTTTGTCAAATTTTGTACTCGCAATAACTAAAGTTACAATGTGAATGTTATGCACGCCTATTATTTGTAAAATTACATATAATTTAAGCGAATGAATGTTAATATTAAGTGTCTCTGTAATTTTGCTGTTGGTAGTGCTTATAAATAAATAAACAAATAAATAAAACTGAATAAGAAAAAACGTAAACAGTAAAAAGCCAGAACAAAATGAATCTAAAGTTAAATTTATAAGTATCAATATAAACACTTACCACACACTAATGTTACCATATACTGACCAATCAGGCCTCCTCTGCAGCCTTAAAAAAGTCAAGACTCAAACACCTTCGACATCAAGCTTATATTGGCTTTGGATCTCTTCAAAGCAAGAGTTAATAGGTATCTTATAGGTAAGCGTGCTCCACCGTAGACCGCATCTTCACTTACCATCAGGTGAGATCGTGGTCAAACGCGTGCCTATCCACCATAAAAAAAAAAAAAAAAAATACCCTGAAGGCTGCGACAGAGGTGTATAATACCCACATTTCACCTGTTATGTTTAGATCATTTATGTGATAGGGGGTGATAACATCATTACATAATTGCTAATGTTTACGGTGTATGCCAAAAATCGTAAACTTTTACTGGTGCTCTTGTGAATGAGCTCGAGGGCGGCAGCACCACCGTCTTACCTTTAACCTGCCGCCAAATAGTAGTGCTTCCATTACTGTGTTCCGGTTTGGTGGTGAGACCAGGCCCTGAAATTAATGGCACATGAGGCATAACACCGTAGTCCTCAGCTGCAGCGACGCATCTATAATCTGCTTTAGTGGATTGTTTATGTTCATGGGCTGTACTATCTTGATATAACATAACGCCTTTATTACTCAGAAAGGTGTGGCAGAAAATAACGTACCATGTGATAGGATGAGCTAAAGCCATCTACCGGTACAATTTCAAACTACGTGCTGCTGCTGGACTTTTTAACGGAAAAATCCTAAAAACACATGTCAGACCCGGGGTTCCGATACTGAGACTTCACGTCACGCAGAGCGGTCGCATCATACCGCTAGACGTAGCCTTGTCTCGGTATATCTGACAAACAAAACGAAGTCGAACCTAACCAGTTATCATGGCAGAACAAAACACGGTATGCACATCACGCGTTTTCGGCACAACGTCTGAGCATACCGTGTTTTGTTTTGCCAAGTTCAGTTATGAACTTGTTACATAACCTACCACAATGTTACCAGCCTATTGTTTATTTTTCGTGCTGGTTGGTAAAAATCGTTGAGGCACTTTCATTTTCAATAGATCATTCGAATTTTAATTTCGTATTTGAAAAAATATAATACAGCATAAATTCACGCCTATTTAACGCAGAAGTGTAGTAAAGGCGAATGATACCCACGTTTTATCTTTGGTATGGTCCAATGACATGTTGGGTCTCACATCACATGATAATGATGGCGGTAAAGCTCTTGTGTACAAGCTCGAGGGCACGACTTCTCACCTTTAACCTGCTGCTAATAAGAGGCGCTTAAGCTTACACTCATTTTTTCTAATTTCGGGACATAATACCGTGGATCAGGGATGTTAGGGAGCTCCGTAACCGTAACTGAAACTATCGGATATCCGATATAAAAAATATCCCTAACCGTAACCGAAACCGAAATAAAAGTATCGGATAATATCGGATAGGGGCGGAGCCTAATTGAGATACGTTATTACAAGTTATTTTAATTGGCTGGCCGTAATTCTTACCAAATGGTGACATATAAATAAAACTATATTATTAGCTTTCACTTTAGTATTCACTTTAGTATTTCACTTTTAAAAATTCTTAGAAATCTAACATCCGTAACCGAAATTATCCGAAACTAACGGATAATCCGAAATAATTTAATATCCACATCCGAATCCGTATCCGATATAATAATCAATCTTATATCCGTATCCAATCCGTATCCGAAATTTCATATCCATAACATCCCTGCCGTGGACCTCGGATAGGTAACTTCTAGGTATTGCTTCTAGTTGGGTCAGATATATTCATTTTTAAATCTTTATTGACGGATAAAAGAGTTGTATCACTAAGTAACAATGGCACTCTCGTTTAGACTATACATACCATAGACTACATAAAAAAAAGCATACATACTTAAATGATTAATCAATTTTCTCTACCTAAAACAAATAATAATTCACATTGCATTCGGCATTCGGCATTTGAATCTGCGACCAGTTGAACATTGCCATGTCTGTCTTGTTATTCGTAAAACAATACTTCTTTGACTTGTATTAAATCGATTGTGTGCTAATAAGGACAAGACCAGCAACGATATGTGCAAAAGGATGTTCATTTTAATTTGAAATAATACACTAAATCATTTTTTTCATTATTTACTCTAACAAATTCAATTACATAGGATGTTAAGTTTATTTGAATACATTTCAGGAACACTGTATTTAACCTGGTGGCATGCAATAAATTAGATACTAAAAACTAAGCTACAATAATGAAATACACATGATGAAAGATACAAATATTTCATTGTTTGCTTATTCGAAGATAAATCATGTATGTATTATGGAAATTAATGACGGCATGGAAATACAGGATTTGGAAGCAATGAAAGTATTGCTCAACAACATTGGCATATATCCAAAACTGTATTGGCAGGGTATACCTCACCTACATTGCGGCTGTTGTTTTTTAATTGCTGATCATAAGGGCCAAGTCATACCTATACAGCCACAGATCTATGTAGTAATGCCATGAAGACGAGTGGAACCTTTCGTCTACCTGCTAAAAGCAACTCGGAATTCGACATTCCGGATGGATAATAAAAAAAAAGGCACCCCTAGTCCTAGTTGCACTTACTGAGTCATTATGAACATTATATTATTGTTTAGGGTTATTTGATGATCCGTGATTATGATGATTTTATATAACGATCTTTTGTGAACGTCCCATGATTGTTTATAAAGTGAAAACTTGATAGCAGTTAATTGACAAAAGACGTGTACTACATACTACAGCCCCAGAAGAGCTAGCATAACAAGCCCGAGATATAGTCTGTCGTTTTTTTTTTTTTTGTTTTATAACTTTAAGCACATCACAAGTACAATGGCGGACTTAATGTCTAAGGCATTCTCTACCAGTCCAGTAACCGTAAGTAGGTGCAGAGAAGATAATGGTAGATGCTTTTAGAAGTGCAATTTATTATTAAAAATAAAATATTAATATAAAAAAAATATTGCAACATGATGAAAACGTGATAAAATCCAGCTCGCGCCCGTAATGCGACTGATCTAAGTGGGCAAAAAAAGAGTTGATAGTTGAAAAATATGAATGAATAATCAGAAAAGAAGCAGTACGCAGGTACATAATCAATTCTGACATTTCACTGATGTTTTTCAAAAGCAGTAGCTGCTATTACACATGTAGGCATTAACGATGTACTAAAAGATACGTAAATGTCACGTTACATTTACATTTCAGAGGCCGATGAGGGAAACTTAATTATACTGATCAGTATCAGCGCATACTCATTGACTAAAACAATTGCCCAACGCATCTATTGTGTTATATGTAAAAAATGTTTTAGTGTGAGAAAGCCTTTGTTTTCCCGCAAAATGGCGCGGAACAAAAAACAATACGTTATGTCTCAATTCTACGCTAGAATACTAATAATATTAACATAGTTTTAAGCACCTACTTAGGTGTAAAATTACTTGTTAATGGCCACATTAAACGCTTGATGTACTAGATTATACGTAGCAGCAAAGTTTTTGATGAAATTGAAGTTTGTCTATTACTAAATCAGAGGTCTTTCCCCTTAAGTTGATATGTTTAAGCCTTTTAAAGGAACGTCGGTTGATCAATATATTTTTTATATTTTTCTTCTTAATCGTGTCTATGGCTGAGTCAAATCTTATTGGCCCAATAAGTGGCCACTGTTATGGCGCTATGGGGGGGCTTAAGGTTATATTAATATTAACCTTATACCTCCACGAGTCTCCAAGTAAAAGGTCTTGACAGACAGACGGGAGGACGGACATTCGAGACAAGTGATCCCATAAGGGTAAACTTTTGAAGGTTACAAAAATGAGTGCATGGTTGGCGTGGCGGTTAAAGCGGTCGCCTCGCCGTCTTCAACTGCGCTGATGTTGTGGGTTTGATACCGACACGGAACAAATCTTGTGTGATTCGCAAAGATGCTCTGTGCGTGTGCAATATTTGTTTGTGAACACCCCCGTGTCACAGGAGTAATTCTAGTGCGGGCGTCGTTTTTAAAAAGTAAAACAAAAAAATCACTTATCGTGACCAAAGATAGGTCCTGTCACGGGTTCGTGGATACCTAAAATTTTTAACGTCGCAGTCGCAGTCATCTGGTTTTCGATGCACTATCGCTGCATGCACTATCCGCCTCATAGATATAATTTTACTCTACTTTTGGACTTACGTACTGATTTAATTCATCTTGGGTAATATTGAACCGGATGCATATTTAGTTCACCCAATAATGTTCATCTTAGCCTTCGCCATTCAACGCCGAATTCACATTTGAATAACAAAGTACATGTTTATTGATCTTAAGTTATAATTATCCGTGCAATGAGACCATGAAGAGGCATGACTATTAAATAGATGATTTTAAATCGTATTGTTTATTGCAGTAAGGACATGATTTAGTGCGTCAGATCTGAATGTCTTGGAAGTCATAACTTCTGATTACAAGGCTGACATGGTTCAGACGGGTTATGCCGTGAGCTTGTAAGATCTCATCCCTCATCCCTCAATAATGTTAAGTAGAGTTTGTGTATCCATTTACTATGTTTATTTTATCGTTTTATTAATGTAAAGATCTTTTACTCTAAAGTAGAGATAAATAAAAATAGATAAAATAATTTTCCCAAAAAGAAACCGACTTTAATTACAATAATTTTAGACTTATATTATAAAAATACAGACGAATTGAGAACCTCCTCCTTTTTTTAAGTCTGTTGAAAATAGAAGAAGTCATGTCAGAGAATAAGTTTCTCAAGCACAATGGTTATCCGGAAAGCTAATAAATTAAGTGCATACTAAAATCCATAAGTGCATTCAACACAATCATAAACAGTGAGTTACATTCGCAATAATGAGTCAATGAACAATTCTCTAATGGTGTGATTACACCAGAGGCAGTTCCGAGCAGTCACGAGTTTAATGTTTGCGGCATCACGTGATAACACCAAGGTTTCTTTATCAAAATACCATGGTCGAGTATTGCGAAATTGCGAAGGAAACTGCCGTTAAGGTGGAGGTTTCCATCCGTAAATATATGGCGGAAAGGTGTAAGAAGAAGGCGCTGGTTACGCGTAAACGTGAATAATGCCCAATTCTAATATTTGACTATGCTATTGTTTGATTATATTTGTATAGGTACATGACTGTCCTAAAATGTAGATATAAGGCTGTGTGCCGAGTGTGCCGATGTTATATATTTTTTTTCGAAGTAAAATATTTCACGCTTGCCGAGCAAATTGAACATTGTGATCATTTAATTCCTTCGAAACAAGTGTTTTTTAAAAATGACTATAATCTGTGGTTTTATTTAATGTCGCTTGGTCGCGTCCATCCTTTAAAAAAACATGTTTTCGGAAACCTCCGCCTTAAATAATTTTGGTAAGAATGTTCGCCATGATAACATCGATGCATTTTAATGCACCGATCGGTTAAGCTATGCTTGGAGAATACTCAATGGGCAAAATAGCCCTTGACTTCGTGGCACAACACGATGGCAGGTATGGCAACAGCTAAATTAGTGTATATCTTCGCTAATTAATCACGAAATGGCGCCGTACATTTTTAACGAAGCAAAACCAACTAGTTCCAAGCAAACCCAAAGATACAAAGGTAATTGAAAATGACTATCTACAGCTCAGATTCAAGACTATAGTACTTTTCGAAAGAAGCTTTATGGAGACCAGAAGGACCAATCATATGTCGCCAAAGGATAGTTGATACTGTTGAAAGAAACTAAGATCCAGTTTGATGCCAAGGCTCTCTGACTCGATTCAACTTTGGACAACAAACGATCATAACTCAGATGGAATTAATAAAATACATTAACAAGATGCAACAAGAACACAATAACGAGCAGCTAAGTAGAGCAATAACAATATTTCAAAACCTTTTCAGACTAATTACAGTAACATTCAAGGTAATCATTCGAGAGGCTGTCAATATAAAGAAAGAATGGATCTCTTAGATCGCTATCTTCATCACTGATTGTAGCTATGGATCTTTGATCTATTCAGGTCCAATTGCTTTGATATTGTTAAGTAATACTAATACAATACGTGTACGGATCATTGGCTGCGTGATGCCATCAGATAGATAAATAGAAAAACAATGTAAATGGCCTTATTTTTGCTGCAGTTCGGAACTGCAATAAGCATTTGTAGGTACGTTTTCGGTTAGTAGTAAAAACCTGACCTACCCTAACTGCTCTTTGATTCGTAGGCTATCAGTACGGGCAGTAACTCTCTATTCTGTCGGCACCATAAATAATTTAAAAACAACCGACTTCAATTACAAAAAATAGACTAAAAAGTAAAAATACAGTAATATTTAACGCCTCATCTATAAAAATATCAACTTGAAAACACACACAGTAACAGTACAGTAAACGGCCTTAAGCCTATATTTAAAAAAATATCCTGGTATTCCTCGTACTTTTAACCGTCGAGGAGTTTTACCTTCCAGCATCAGCTAATTAACATAAAATGCTGACTGCTAGATGCAAATATCAGAGCAGCTATGTAATAATAAATACGAAAAGCATTAAAATTTAATTTTTGCCTTAAAAAAACATCAACACTGTCTGATATTGGTCAGCTGATCAAAATACAGTCGCCAGATTTTTTACTTAAGGCAACATAATGATTTCGACTCTTTGAAAGCAGTACCGTAAATAAGGCGGTGCCGCTGATGCACGGTTTTAGACCCAGAAGAGGCCCAGGAAAAATCTTCAATTTCAGAGTAGGCGCAGTTATAGAAGATTGATGTACAATTGGCTATTAACGGCACTGTTCAAAAGTAACTGTGTGTCCTTTTTATCCACGAACCGTGCAGGCAGAAGCTAGTAATATATAAGTACCAGTAGCAACACTAGCAACACAGTTTAGGCGAGATGATTAGTACTTAACTGCAGTATAAAATTATGGCAACCAGTGTGTTTAAATTCAAGATGGAGTATCTCAAAGGGGACGCGCTCTGATGCGGTAATCGGCCCGGTGACCTTAGCCTGCTTGCTCGACTCGAGCTTGTCGAATCACTGACTTATTATTTTTGAACGTCAATTTTCTATGCGCCAAAGCACGACAAAGTTTGTGGCTTTTATTGAGGTCGCTGAATGTTTTTTGCATGGGTTACCAATGTTTACTATACCATGTCTACTTAAAATATTGTGATGATAAAATGCCTGCATTATTCTAAGGATTACGATGCCAAATCGCTATGGACACTATTTACTAACAGGTATCTAAATATTATATAGATCAGCTTTGCATATGGGGTACGCGCCAAAAACCTCTCCGCATGACTGCTGGTGTGGTAATATCAGTCAAAAGACGGTGCACCCTGGGCCGAGAGATGGTGTTCTCCTGAGGTTATCATTACGAAATGCAGTGGTGAACCGGGGGGAAAACCATATCCCGTGGCAAATTCTGGCATGGCGGCCCAACGCGTGTCCCTTCAGTGACTGTGGGCTAACAGAGGCCTTCAGTCCTACCAAGTAAGGTTCTTCTCTTACCACCACAAAGTGAAGTTGTGGGTATAGCTTTAGGAATTGAGTCCTCTACCCGTATGCCCACAGAGACGGAGCGACTCTTTGGTGTACAAGGAGTCGCCTTCCCAGAGAGCGGCTGATCGGTCCCATGAACACAGGATGGCATCGGTCGTTTCTCACCTCTTACATTTAATTGTATATCTTCGGCATAAAATACGCTCATTGCTAAGCAAATCATCTAAATTTTAATTAACTAGCAATTGAGCTGTTTAGAAGGTCAGTATTATTTTAGACAGTTTATAGACAGGGCAATGTGACGGTATAATTTTGACAAAACTTACAGGGCTGCTACTAACGGTCTAACTACTTAATATATTGGTAGAATGTCCATTGAAGTAAAAATCTATAAACCTCTTCAGGAGGGTTGGCCTTCACACGGTAAAACATACTTCGCCGACACAACTTGAGGATAGGATGGGATTCCTTTACCTGCACTTTCTTCATCTTGTTGAGCTCTCAGGCAGATTCAGACTGATTAGAAATCAAGTTGTGCAGATTGCTCCCTTGCTCATTAAATAATGATGAATAATGTGGTTAAGCGTGAGGTATGCAAAGGGAAAAAGAAAATAAAAAAATACCGACTTTTTAAACTAAAAAGTAATAAAATCAAGTCAAAAATTTGCCGGTTTGCCGGGGCTTGATGCATTGATCCGCCATCGTGCAGCTAAATTTAGAGATATGTAGTTTGTTTAAATGTAAGAACCTAATGATTTTAACTGTTTGTCAGATGAACACCTTTGGATTGTTTAAACACTGGTGCACAATGTTAAAATAGGGGAGCATGAAAGGAGCCTCCCCGAGTGACGTACACAAGAACTCCCTACGTCCGGCGCACCCTGGGCAATTCGCGAGTTCTTAAAAGCGAATTGGCTAATCCTTTCACCACGATGGCAAGTCAAAACCATGACTACCTTACTGACTCTCCAAAATGCCCTTCCACTTGCACAAGAGAGGCGCTCATGAACGCCGACGAGAGCACCATAACAGTGGCCACTTATTGGGCCAATAAAATTTGACTCAGTCATCGACACGACGAAGAAGAAGAAGAAGAAGAAGAATGTTAAAATAAAATAAACAAAATTAGTATTTAAGATAGTTAAGGATATATTGTAATAAGCTATTGTAATATGGACGATGTTCCGAAATAAAGAAATTTTATTTCACTTAGAAGTACTTTAAAAGCGTGTTTTTTAGTTTTTTTAAACTATTATTTATTTTCTACTTTTTAGTTTGGTTTATTTATAAGAGCGTTTTTTTTTTTTTTTTTTTTTTTTTTTTTTTTTAATTTTTTATCGAATTATTGCATTGTCATCGATCTTTGACAGGTGAGCAAAATTTGAATGAAATCTGTCCGTTTAAAGTGGGTCAAAATCGAGTCCAAAGGAGTCGGTTACATACATACATAGGTACATACATACAGGTGAAGCTAATATAAGCGTGTTAAAAATGACTGCTGTCAGTTTCAGAGGACAGCCCTATAGAACTGCTGTACTTTTGCATTCAATCGGGATGAGTATAATTATTTATTAATAACCCAGTACATGATCTAGTGATTAGATAGTAAGGCCGCTGGTCTAATTTGTGGCACTTACTAATGCAAATGAGATAAGACCTCACAGACAAGTCGCGGTCGCAGGCGCATCGCTCATCATACTGGATGCTACATAACGACATATAATAAAAATGCAGGTTCCATACATAGTCATTATTCATTTCCACCAGTTCAATTAATTTTTTCGTAAAAATTCTCCTTTGTCGATCTAATTGGATGTTGGATGATAATAAAAAATTTAATCGGTAAAAATTAATACCTACTCATTATGTCGTATGGAAGCCGTGGTTTTATCCGTATTTGTGCATAGAGACCTTCAAGACAGATCCTATAGTTATTAATTAAGCGGGTTTTCTTCGTAACCGTTAATGTATTGTTTGTAGAATATCTATGTTTAAACCATATTGAATTATCTCGAGTTACTGGAAACCGTGATGTAATTTTCACGGCTGATATTTAAATCTTCTTCTACTACTACTAGAATAATTAAATGACCAACAGTAATCGGAAAAGCCATTGCATTTTTATGCGTTTCAGTAAGTATCTCTGCCTGTTTGTGTTGCTAATCCTGTTGTCTGCGGAGTGGTGCAGTACGTCTTAAAGCTTTTGCTTCGGCACTACATTTATGTTTGAAACAAGTTTGAATATTTAGATTTTGTTTATTTATTTATTTATGTATTATAAGTTAAATACAACTTACCATCGTATTCATTGCATATCAAGTTTTCCTCCGTACCTCGGCGAGCACGTTAAGCTGTTTTCGGCTAACATATAATAATGTGAAAATATTAGAATAATAAAATATTAGATGAAGTCATTGCAACGGGTCAGTCAGAACGACGACCGGATGGCGGATTGGGTAGTGTACCTGCCTGCGACGCCGAGGTCGTGGGTTCGATTCCCACTTAAGACAAATCTTTGTGTGCATGAACATGGGGGTTTGTCTTAGTCTGGGTGTTTCTATGTATAATAATAATATGTATGTATTTACAAAAGAAAAGTATATATGTATTAGTATCAGTTATTCTAGTACCCATAGTACAAGCTCTGCTTAGTTTGGGACTAGATGGCGTTGTGTGTGAGTTGTGAAAAAAAATTAGAAAATATGGGTTTATGGCCCATAGGGGTTCCTATCTATTCTGTCCGTACCTATATAGTATTTAGTATCTATTTACCCGGTTAGACTGTGAAATTGTCTTATTATCTTCGGTACACAGCACACATCTAATTATGTTTACATACAACATAATATCACGCCTATATTACCCAGAAGCGTGTGGCAGAGGTGTTCAACGCCCACATTTCACCAGTTATGTTTGGGCCCCATGGTATATATAGCCCATGGCCCATATGAGCCTATTTCCAACTCCATGCTGTTATTGTAAATTTCCTGACGGAACGTTCACAAATAACACTTTGACCGACCCAGGAATCGAACCCGAGACCTTGCAGTGAGAGGCTAACCACCAGACCATTAAAGCAGTTAAGGATACATAATTATGCATGGCATAATCGGCACCGAATCAATACACCCGGCTGCGTTCGCATCGTTTGTTAGCAACGCCGGCAGTACGAACGTGTACTTCACAATTTGCACCAACACACCAGGCTGGAACTGGCTGGCAGGAACGCACCATTGATTAACGGTCTTATTGCTCAATACCCGGATGTTGATATATTCTTTACAAAATTTGAGAAATTTGTAAAAATATCTGCTCAGTTTTTAATTAATATTAATTAGCAATTTAAGTTTAATTATAAGTCCTGTAATTAAGTTCTTTGTAATGGCTCATTGCACGTATTAGGAAACTGTTTGTGCAATGAGTATTTGTATATAAATAAATGAATAAATTATACTATAAAGTCGTATTAGAATACATCCTGTAATAATATTGTAAATGCTTATAAAATAAATAAAATCTTAGAAACGGCCGACTCGGAGAAATACCTAATTTTCTGGCCTCCATAGACTCTAGGTACTCTCCTAATTAGGCTCTGAAGGGGTCATTATTGTGGCGGTTGACATTTACAACGTCAAGAAGTGACACTCGTCACAACTGTCAAAGAGCGCTGAATCGCGATAACGAAATGTTCACAGCAAGTGTATATTATATACAACTTAAAATGCGCTACCGTTGGATAGCTGTCCGCTAGGGATCCTCCTTTGTGGGGGAGGCACATCACATCCTGTTCCTCTAAATTCATTGCATAAATGTTCCACGTCGTCACATGTACAGTGGGCCAAGCAATTAGGTATGCTGGGCAAAAACTTCTCCATCACAGTGAAGACTGAGTACCTACATTAGTTATGCATGCGTGAGTTACATATTTAAGAAGTGTAATGTACTTACTGTTAGGTATATAACTCACATCTCCATAACTTATGTAGTCAGTCAGCACCATGAGGTAGAAGTTTTTGCCCTGCATACCTATTTGCTTAGCCCACTGTACCTACACCTATAAACATTACGTCAGACAGGAGAATCATGTGATCCTTAAGCGTAAGGTCACTCAATAAAATCATGAGTTCTTTATAATAGCGTATCGAAATAAATTTTTTATCGGCGCTTCCTGCAATCTCGTACAAATGTCATTGCTACATTTTTAACCGACTTTAAAATGCGGTTTACGATTTATAACGTATTAAAAAAAACTAATTATTAGATCTCGTTCAACACAATTTTCGGTGGAAGTTTGCATGGTAATGTACATCATAATTATATTATTTTTACATTTATCATTACCCTATTTTAGAAGTTACGGGGGGAGGGACACACATTTTCCACTTTGGAAGTGTCTCTTGCGCTAACTATTCAGTTTAGAAAAGAAATATATTAGAAACCTCAATATCATTTTTGAAGACCTATCCATAGATACCCCCCCACACGTATGGGTTTAATGAAAAGTAAAATTGAGTTTCAGTTCTAAGTACGGGGAACCCCAAAAATTTATTGTTTTTTTTTCTATTTTTGTATGATAATCTTAATGCGGTTCACCGAATACATATATACTTACCAAATTTACGTTAAGTCCTCACTATAGCTCTTATTATTACGGAAAAAAGTGGCTGTGACATACAGACGGACAGACATACAGACATGACGAATCCATAAGGGTTCCGTTTTTTGCCATTCGGCTACGGAACCCTAAAAAAAAATACAATCGAATTGAGAACCTTATGTTCTCAATTCGATTGTATTTTTTTTTGTTTGCCGATTACTCGAAGACGCCTGCTGGCTTAGCATACGAACATGACATAAGTCATGCATGAGAGATGGCTGAGAGTTTTTATCTCACGTTTAACTCATGCGCACAACGACCGTCACGTTTTCTATCTCACTTGTTATAACGTCAAAAGTAGAGACAACAAGTGCACTCCGACCTTCATCGAACCCATTTACCGAATTTTGACAAATAATATCGAGTTAATATGAGATATTACTCGTCGTCACTATTGTGCGACGAGATGATATGAGATAATTATCGAAGTTAATATTTTATTAAAAGCGATGTAAAACATTAATTTTGTAAATTGTGCGATCAAAAAACGTTCGTTCAGCGTTAAAGTTTCTTTATTAACTCACTAAATTTGATTTGTATAACCTCATTTCATGTTATTTCAAATATTGTTAAGTAAAGGCAATCTGTGTGACGTACATTTTTTAATTTTTATATTTTTGTAGTATAAATAGTTTTTGTTATTAGTATATAAATATTTTTTTTGTTCTGAAACCCTTATAAATACAATTAATACAGTAGTATACACACATTGTTTTTACTCCTTTATTTTCTGCTTGAAGTGTAAGATATTGCAACCTTATATACTATGGATTCATTTATAATAATTTAATTGCATTTCTATATTTAAGTTTATTTTCTCTTTATAACCATATTTAGCTATAATGTTGTTTTGGTTGCTATAACTTACACATAGAATTATTGTCAAAAAACAAACAAATATTGTTGAAAAGATGGTGCACATGAGTTTCTCACCAGCTCTTCTCATGATGCAATACCCATCGGAGCTGGTACTTGGATTGATTTTAATTCAATTCTCTAAGTTGAATTAAAGTCAATCTAAGCTCCGGTGTCAAATCATTTTATTACAATAAGTATTATAATTTAGTTAGCTAAGTTTTATTTTAATTTTATATTTTTTGTGTTTTGATGTTTGTTTTGACGTGTTCAAGCGCCCCTTGGGGCCCATGGAAATAAATGATTTGATTTGATTTGAAAGGATAATAGGTTATTGAACTTATTCTAATCGACATAAATAACACGCCGACAGCACGCTCAATCTTAATTATTCAATCACTTTGTCCTAAAATATTATTATTTTGACTTCAAGCATGTTTGGGCGGTATATTCACAATTTTGCCTGCTACACGCTCAATCTAACTTGCTACTTGCTAACAATGTAAATTAAAAAAATACGAAAGTAAAAGTTTTATTTTATTATTGTGAATTATGAAAATAAATCATGATCATTAAATATAAAATAAAATAAGTATTTTCGTCATCTTAAGAGTGTTATTGCCACAGCGGACGGAGCGAACCCGTATGTTGTTGGCGTTCGTAGTGCAAACCTTTCTGCGAGGCGTTGATAGTAAATAAATAAATACTAGTCTTGCCTATGCATGCATAATGTGTTTTACGCACATCCGGGCCGAGCCCGCTATCTCAATAGAGAATTTATATTCGATTTAAATATTACTTGCCCTGTATTTTTTTTAGAATGAATGCTTTAAAATGATTTCTATATAATTGATTTTAGCTTGTAACGTACTTTTCATTAAATAAACTGTGACGGCGCGGCGCGCGGTGAGTCTGCCGCGCGAGTACCACGTTCGTAAATCATCGGCTAGTTTCGGCGACGTTCGATTTTCCTGCGCACACGACGGCAGTAGACATGGGATAAACGGCTCACCAAAAAGAAAAGAGTGATACGGTTCTTTTCGGTCAAAGAATCGTATCACTCTTTTGGCTCTTTGGGTCATTTGGCTCAGCGAGTCTAGCTCGTGTATTAATTTCTCTCAGTCAGATCAGAGCCGATGCAACGCTTCATTCATGAGTGAGTTGGTATCAAGCGATCTAGTTCAATTTTAATATGAATGAGTTATAATTCTCGTACTGTGGGTGGAGCTTCAGACAATAGATATTACTAGTTCTGCTTTTCCCCGCTGGATAAAAGCGCTACGGGTGTGTTTATTTACTGTATATTATCTGTGGCCATTACATCATCTTCATTCATAAATAATTATAAAGTTTCGGTTTTTGGACACTATGTAGCGTTAGGGTTATTACAAGCTTAATTTTATCTATTGAACACTGTGGCGCTACTTGTTACAATATTATTATTTACATTTAATGTTAATATGACCTCACAAACTATACCTAACACGAAATACCAGCACAGCTGTTTCTATAATAAAACATCTAGGTAACAAAGAATAGAAACTGTTTTGTTTACGGAGCTAATGTATGTTTGTCAAAACGTCAACACGAGAAAAGAAAATATTCCCGCCTAAATGATCTGTGCCACGGAATATTCTGCTTTATTCCTACCTAACGTATTTAACCGTTCGTCGGGATTTGGAATGATCGGAAACATTCGGCGCAGATCGGACACCCCGAATCGCGGCCGGTCTGCGTCCACTCACTGGCTCTCGCCCAGTGATTCCTGAACGATATGACGCGGAGCCAAATGAAGAGCCGAAGAGCCATTTAATATCACACTGAGCCGATTGAGATACGATTCATTTGAAAAGAGCCGGTTCTTTTGTGTCATTCATTCATTCACTACCCATGTCTAGACGGCAGTCTATTGTTCGCCACCGTAGGGATGTGAGAATGATGGAAAAAAATCGATTAATTAATAATCGATTATTCTTGACACAAAATTAATCGATTTGTCATAAATCGATTTTTATAACAATAAATAATCGATTTCTACGAAAAAATCGAAAAAAGAAATTTTGTATTATAAAAATGCCGTAAATGTTCAGTCTTACTTTACATTTGACTAGTTTTAGAATATAATGCTTAAAATGATAATTAAAAAAACTTAATAGCCTCAAAAACTAAACTTAAATACAATTAAATATTTTGTTAATCTTCAAGTTAAAAAAATAATTAATAATTATTGTCACAAATGTCCAGTCCTATTTTACATTTGACTAGTATTAAAATAAAATACTTATTATGATCATTAAAAATCCTGAACAACTACGTTATGGTCTTAAAATCTTAAATATAAAACAATCTTCAAGTTTCAACAACAATAAAATAAAAATAATTAATTATTGCCACAAATGTTCAATCCTGTCTTACATTTGACTAGTATTTTAATTAAATACTTAAAACGAGAATAAAAAAAAATAAACGACTATGATGTCTCAAAAACTAAATTATTTAAGAAATCGTTCGTTTTTTTTTCAAGTTTAAACAATCAAAACACGAAAACTAAAATTATTGGCACACATTTTCAGTCTTGTTTTACATAAGAGTAGTATTAAAATAAAATGTAACTTTAAGTCAAAAAGTTAAACGACAATAATTGAAAAAAATATTTATATTGAATATTATCGTATTGAAAAAACGCTATCTGTAGGCTGGTATGTATATGCCTACCCACAGATGGCGCCGTTTTTATTTAATCAGCTTATACGTATTCAATGAACTTACTTAATTCAAGATTTTTCATCTAACGCATAGATGGCGCTGTTTATAAAATTAAAACTTACTACAAGATTTTTTCATCCGCCGCATAGATACGAGCTGTTTCTAAAAATCGATTTAAACACGTAATTTATATAATCGATTTCCAAAAAATCGATTAATAGAACTATAAAAATCGATTATAAAAAATCGATTATAAGTAAAAAATAATCGATTAAAATAAAAATCGATTATTTTTTAACATCCCTACGCCACCGTGCCGAGCACCCTCGCGTCGCTTTACTTGATGCGCTCTAATCAGCTGTTACAATTATCGTAATATTACTATTGTATTTTATTTAAATTGCAATAGACAGTTGTATTAAGTACTTCGTTTCATTGTTACTGGCCCATACACCTCTACATAACAATAACTAATAGGTACGTAAAATGAGCCGAAAGTTGAACGCGTATCACGTATATGTATGAAAAAATACAATTTCATTTAAATGAAGTATCTCAAATCAGTAAATCTTACAACGACCGCCTGCATTTATAATTTTGTTTTCAAACGTCCACATTTAATGAGATTGTTCTAAGAGAATTGTTCTAAGTAATGTAATTTGTTGTCACATGCCTATAAAATTTGAATATTATTTTCTTTTATGTTTTAAATTATTTAATGGTAAGTGTTACTTTTTCTAATAAGTAAATTAGCGTAAACCGTCATTTGAATTATGACGGATAAAAATATATCGTGCGCAAATACAGTTTCATTTTTGAAACAGGAGTAAAAACATGCTACAGTACTTTTGAATTATTTTATCACTTTAAGTCAAAAAGGTTTACATTTTATGTTATTCGTAACAACCTGTGAAAATTATACTTTTGAACGATACCGATAACCGTACCGGTTGGCAAAATAATATTCTGCTAAGGTCCGAATTGCTTACAATATCGCAATTAGTGCTTCTCACACGGCAGCTATAATGCATATTAATGTATGTCAAATTTCCCTTGGAAATCAGGATGTCCACCAACCGTTATGTGTTTAAAACTAAAGTGCGTGATCATCTCTTTAATGAGTTGGCAGAATTAAGTCAAACATAGTTTACTTCGTTAAAATATATAATATTTATAAATATTTATGTATGATTATATTTGTGTATATTAGAATCGTATATATAGATCCATATATTATTTATATATTCTAAATAGTTTATTTTAAGTTTTTTGTAGTGTACTAATTTTTATGATGTATTTAATTAAATAATTGTAATTGGTTTGTTTCTAACCTACTCTCAGCTCTTGCACCTACCACTTGTCGTCTCTGCATCACCTAAAGGTTGACTGGTAGATAATGCCTACGGCATTAAGTCCACCCATGTACCATTTTGTGCATAAAGTTTTTAAATAAAATAAAAATAAATAAATACGCATATACATTTTAGCTGTAAACTTCTACGTAAAGATGTAATGAAATGTATAGAGATTCAAATATACATTTATACATCATAGCTAGACCACATTAAGCACAATGTAGAGATAAACGCGGGTATCATGCTATCTCTTTCATGTTATGAGAGATACATGATAAAACCGCGACAAAACCCATCTCACGCTCGTATGCTAAGCCAGCTGGACCGATTCGAGAAATTATTTTTTGTCTGAAAGTGTATAATAATTGTCATATGGTCCAATTTTCTTCAGGTCACGATCTGATGATGGGATCCTAGACAAATCGAGGGCAAACCCCAAATTTTGAAGGCTTCTATATTGTTTTTCGTATATTAACTAAAGCTACTAGGATATTTGCAGCTAGCGGTCAGCATTTCATGTTCCCGAGTTGATGCTGGCAGGTACGGTTAGGAGTATGATCATAATTCTTTAAATATAGGCACCTTTTAGGCCGTATACTTTACTATTTCAAGTTATACAGAGATGAGGCGAGACGTTAAACATGACTGTTCTTTCTTACATTTTAGTTGCTTTTTTTTTGTAAAATTATTTGTCGTAAGAATTCGTGTTAGGGCTTCTTAGTTTTCCTACTAATATCGAGGTTTGGTCGTTAGGATTTATTACATACCAGTTGTAGTTCTGGGCATTGCAAGCGTCAGGGGGGTAACATAACATCATCATCAACACATATCATCGTATGTCCATCTGCCCCTTGCAGGACTGCTTTCGCCAAGCGACAGTTTATTGGCTGCGCTAGACTTTATAATAAAGCCCACAAAAATTTAAACATCTACTCCCTGACTAAATGTGAAGTAAAACGTAAACTGAATTCCTGGCTGCTTACATTAACGTATGATGACACCGAGGACATCCTAAGCACTGCACAGTAGAATGAGATAGGCTCCCACATACTACATACACACACACATACCTACACAAACACATACACACACACACACACACACACACAGGTCACACATAAACACACATTCATACTTTTAAATTTTAAAAATATGTAAGAAGAAAAAATACAAGTAGTAATTGTTCACCCACTGCACGTACCAATATTATTTGTAACCGTATTAAGACATTTAAAAATGGATACCCTTTCGTAAGATACTGACAGGTTTCCTGCCTAGTTTAGGAAAGGGAGTCCTATGATTCCTTTTATTATAGCTGTACTGGTTTCTTTATAACTATAATTACAATAAGACAACTCTGTATGCCATGTAAGTACAATATACTTTTTGGAAATAAATTATTATTATATTATCACGACTGTTTTTTTCCAGAAGTGTTTGCAGAGTAAAGCCTAGCTTCACTAGACCTGATATACTCAGTTATCTACAGTTTACTTTCAGATAGTTATCTTCCATTTCGTCTTTTGTTCGGATTGCTGGTAAAGGTAAAAACTAAAATATTTAGTAAAATATGCTTTTTAATGTCAGTTAAAATATACAAAAAATAAAATTAACTTGAAATACAAGCTTTTGTTAAGAATGCATTCTCCTAAAAATAATCAGGTTAACTTAAACTATTTTAATTAATATTATTCATGTATAATTGTGGCTAAAGTTTTTGTGCGTTATATTTGTCAAAATCTAACTAGTACTTTTTTGTTCTATCGCCTTTTGACCAATTTTATTATTCACAGGGTTTACTTTACAAGTAATTTTGTACGACTCAACCATTTTAACGGAGCCCCTAACTAAAATGTTTGATCTAATTGTGAAGGCATGCGCGAAGCATACCGCCGAGTCGCACAGCGCAGTATGGAAGCTCAGGTACAACTTATAACTGAACTTATCTGTACGTTGTTTAAGTTTCATTTCGACTCTCCCGGGGAGTTTATTGCCTTTAGGGGCGGTGCCTACGAACTCAAAATCTTCAACAGTGACCTCTTTGTTATCTTTATCTCGGACACACACGACCCAGTTCTGAGGCGCCCCTGGAGTAAACTGCACTTTCCTCGTTTCTTGGTCTAAGCTCACATTGAAATAAATGATAAGGCTTCCACACTTTCTGTTCACAAATAGATCATTTTGGTACAGGATCAAATTATCGGGTTCAATGAACTTGGGGTCGGCTAAACGGACTCGAAAATCTTGGCATACATTTTTGGCTATGTCGAGGATTTTGATGCAATGGTTGTTGGTGTCAGCAATATAGAGGTATTTGCCGTCCATCGTCATGGCCAGTCCTGAAGGTTCGTTGAATTGCGCCGGGTCGCTGGTTTCGATCATGGTGGGGCATAGCGAGGTGACTTTCTGAGGGCCAATGTCGACTTTCTTGATCTTATTGTTGTAGGTATCTGCTATGAATAGAGTTTTGGCAGAGTCGCTGTAGGCCACGGCGAGGGGGTGCTGTAGCTTCGCGTCAGTGCCCGCGTCGTCGATGTCTCCGTATGCGAATAGATTCTGAAAAGAAAATTTTATTGAATATTTCGCTTTTTCATGTTTAACTATTTGTCGTCAAGATTATATTCAGAAGATTAAGGCTGCCACGTTGGTCTATTGGTTAGCACATGCGTCTCTCACCGCGAGATCTCGGGTTCGATGCCCGGGTCGGGTAGTGTTATTAGTAAACTTTCCATAAGGAAATTCTCAATAGCAGCACGAAGTTGGAATTGTGCCCAGTGGATGACGATAGGCTCAGTCCCTATTCCATGTGACCTAAACATAGCAGGTGAAGTGTGGGTGTTGTACACTTCTGCCACACCCGTCCGTATAGGTGTGATGTTATATTATGTTTTTTTATTAGATTCACGACTGTAATTCAATTCTATGGGAATCTTCTTCTTCTTCGTCGTGTCGATGGCTGTGTCAAATTTGATTTTGACTTGCCATCGTGGTGAAAGGATTAGCCAATTCGCTTTGGAGAAGTCGCGAATTGCCCAGGGTGCGCCAGACGTAGGGAATCGTTGTGTACGTCACTCGGGGAGGCTCCTTTCATGCACCCACACACATGCACATGGGAATGATTTGAACGTATTATTTTAGTTTGAGTTTAGACCACTCGATTCAATTCAGAAGCACGGTAAATTACGATCGTATAATTAAGTTTAAAGTGACATAATTTTTGATCAAGTGAAAGAAATTCTATAGCCTTTATATTACTCTACCTCCATTTCAAGCTTAAATCACTATTTCAAATGTACATACACAGATCCAAGCATATACAGTAAGAAACATATATTTTATTTTAACCTTTATTGTCCCATACATATTAAATACGGAAACAATATAAAGACACTACACTTCATTAAAAAACACACTGTTGCTAATTGAACACCATATTCGCATCACATAAAATGCCAATAACTTAATTCAGTCGTAATTACAGAATAGCAATTATGATTCCATAACAGGTGCTATAAACATACTCTTGCTTATGTTATGTTGTAATCTGTTAACTTGTGACGTCACTGTGCTAACATAGACCAGCGGTAGAAAGGCTCCACGGATCCCCAGGGCTTTTGGGAATGGCCGAGTCATACACCAATCTTTGTGTGATTCGCAAAGATTTGTTCCGACTCTGAGTGTACATTGTATGAAATGTATGTTTGTGAACACCCCCGCGACACAGGAGGTATTCTGCGTGCGGGTGTCGGACGTAAGATCGACCACTGCTCCAATTTATGGCTAATTTCCATTAAATAGAGTTTTTAATGAGGCTATAATCACAATAGACCCACGGAGGTCGACGTAAACACCCAAAGCCTCGTCCCAACAATAATAATAGGGCGGGCGTCTTTTATTAGGGTTCCGTAGTACCTACATGGAACCCTTATAGTTTCGCCATGTCCGTCTGTCCGTCCGTCTGTCCGAGGCATAGCGACGAAACCGTTGGTGCTAGAAAACTGAAATTTTGCATAAACATGTATGTTAACTATACAAAGAAAGTCGTAGAATAAAATTATGAAAAATATTTTTTTTTCGGGTAGCCCCCCTACATGTTAAGTAGGGATGTTTTTTTTTTGTCGCCTACCCCATAGTGTGGGTATTGTTAGATAGGACTTTTAAAAACGTTCAGGGGTTGCTAAGACAGTTTTTTGATTTAGAGATCCGTTTGCGAGATAATTAACTTTAAATAGCAAATTTTTGTTCGAGTAGAGCGCCCCCCCCCCCCCCTCTAAAAGCTAAACTACTGGATCCCAAAATCTGAAAAAAATTGTGTCGGTAGTACATGTAATGAACTTTAAAAGAAAACTATAGCAGATAAGTTCACTTCATTAGTTCAAGAGGAATAGGGGTCCGAAATGTCAGATGCAGTTACTCAGAATATTTTGTTCAAAATTCTTGAATCATAAATAAACATACATAATACATATATAAAATCACGCCTTTATCCCACGGGGGTAGGCAGAGACGATGGAACGCCATGTGCTTCGCTCCTTACATACTTCTTTCGCTTCCTCAACATTCATACATCTCGTCATACGTGCTAGCTGGTTTCGTGTACTACAAACATTTCCTTTCTGAAGGACGCCATTTATCTGGTCCCTATATGTCTTTCGAGGATAACATAAATAAAATAAATTGAAAATAATCATTACATATCTAGGTCATACATAAGATCACGATTTTTATCTCAAGACGAACTACTAGAACAGGTCGAGTGAAAAATATAAATTATTTTACAAAAGGACTCGATAGATGGCGTTGTACTCGTTTTCTGAATCGCGCTATGGTTTCGTTACGAGCTAGGGTATAAAAGGAAAGTTATTTTTAATACTTCTTGTACAATTGATTGTATGACAGCGCCCTCTATTACTAAGTAATATATCTGAATACTTACTATTTAATAGGCATTTGTTCGTTCGCGCACTTGTTTTTTAACTGCATTACAACCCAACTTATTATAAACATTTATGTCTTCAATCTCATTAATTCATTCTTGTTCTGTTTGTTTTCATAGTGTAGTCATATGTACCTAAATAATTGTAATAATTTGGAGTATAAATAAATATTGCTATCTTCTTTATAATCCCTTTTAAGTCGAAATATGTTGTTACGACTAGCTACGGAACCCTACTGCGCGTGGCCCGACACGCACTTGGCCGGTTTTTTAAATAAAGAAATGACGATAATATTATACACTATGCAGAAACTAGCTTCAGCCCACGTGGTACGTCGTAGAAAGTAATCAATATGCTAGTCTAATGTTCCAGCTAGCTCCAATCAAACTTTCAAGAAAATTGGTTCAGCCAATTTTACAAACACACCAACTTTCACCTATATATATATAATGTCAGTGTGATATAGCTATTTAATTTTCACTTCATTATATCTGATGGGAAATGCCTAGGAGTGGAACTCGCTGGCCGAATCTGAGTTTAAATCGTGTCGGTGACTACCAATCAGCACTTGGCCAGCGTGGTGGACTATGGCCTAACCCTTCTCATCATGGGCAGAGGCCCGAGCCCAGCAGTGAGACATATATTAGATACTGCTATTATTTATCCCTTCAAATAGTATCGTAATCAAACGCAAACAAATAAAAGAAACTATAGAAACATACCAAAGGGTTGCGATCTCCGCCGCACAGCGAGGAGACTTGTCCGCTCGCCAGCGCCAGCCTGCGTATTGATGAGCTCTCAGAGTCCGCTATAAAGATTTCTGGACTTGTTCCTGCAATAATAGCACACTTATAAAATACGGGCAAGAGCATATCGGTCCACGCACTAGGGTTCCGTTGTCAGTCAGACTGAAAAATGCTATAATATTTGTATTGAACATTAACTACTTCATACTAAGAAACATTGAAAAATTATGGCACCGGCATAATTATACCGGATTTGAACCTGCTACCTCTGCATACCGGGAAGCCGCCTTTCCGGGAGCCGGGAGACTCTTTCTAAAACTCTTCGTCCGTTCGCATGTCATGATTTTTTTTTTTAATGATTTAATGCAGAGAGACAATGCAGTCAAATACAGCCATGCCACAACGATGTTATGTAAATAGATATTAACATAACATAACATCACGCCAATATTACCCAGAAGGTTGTGGCAGAGGTGTACAACACCCACATTTCACCTGTTATGTTTAGGTCCCATGGGATAGGGGGTGAGCCTGTCGCCATCTACCGGGCACAATACCAACTCCGTGCTGCTATTAGATAGATAGATAGATAGATAAAACTTTATTTGCATACCATTCCATTACAAACTAAAGATAACTATTGAAAGATAATAACAATATGCAAAGGGCGGCCTTATCGCTTGACGCAATTTCTGCCAGGCAACCTATTGTGAATTTCCTGACGCTAGTTCACAAATAACACTTTGCCCGGCCGGGGAATCGAACCCGAGACTTCGCGGTGAGAGGCGCATACACTAACCACTAGACCATCGAGGCAGATAGATATTGTAGCGATAAATATATAAATAAATAAATAAATAAATATTTCACAACTCACACACAACGCCATCTAGTCCCAAACTAAGCAGAGCTTGTACTATGGGTACTAGAATAACTGATACTTATACATATATACTTTTCTTTTTGTAAATACATACTTATTATACATAGAAACACCCAGACTAAGACAAACCCCCATGTTCATGAACACAAAGATTTGTCTTAAGTGGGAATCGAACCCACGACCTCGGCGTCGCAGGCAGGTACACTACCCACTCCGCCACCCATATTTTTTTTCATTTGTATTGATGACTCCTGCCTTACATAGCCATTGCAGACGAATACAAATTATAAAATAACATCCTCAAAGTACATTCAAAATGACATCACTCTAAGGGCCGCACGTCTTTTTAACCGACTTCCCAAAAAGGAGGAGGTTCTCAATTCGGCCGGTATGTCTTTTTTTTTTCTATGTATGTACATCGATTACGCCGCGGTTAATGGACGGATTCGCGTGATTCTTTTTTTGTTCCACGCGAAATAGCTGTCAGGTGGTCCCACCATAAAAATTACTTTCAGTTTGGTCTAGTAGTTTTTATACTTATAACTTCCCATATCTCACCTAATCTAAGCGCCATTCCAGACGGCTGAGCGAATGCAGCAGTGTTGGGGTACGCACTGTTGCGAGCTGCCTCCGCGCCTGACCCCGCCACGCACACGCAAGTACCTAAAAGTACAAAATAGTGTCACTACAACAATATATCAATATATATTATTCAAGGGTATTGCAGAAGTGTATAGCACCCACTTTACCAGTAATTTAGTAGTACAGTATAGAGTGGTATACTATTGAGGATCTCGTATCGAACAGAATAAATTGCCGTGCATTTAGCCGTTTCTGCCATACCTATTATAGCAATCAAATTTAGGCCCCATAGTTTTGTCACTGTCCGTGGTGTCTATACTCTTTCCATATAGACACTTTGTCTATATTTGGCATTACTCAGTCTCCCGCTTTGCTTTGGAGGGAAGTAAAATTACATACTTTCCAACTCCATATACTTCTGATTAAATTCGTTGCGGGTTCCAAGACAATTTTAACTCTCCCTGGGATTGCCCGTGTGTCATGCACGATGCCTTTCAATTGGTTACCGCTGTAGATCCTGGCGTCACAGGAGTCACAGTGGTGGGTGTGTGGGTGGGATTATATCCCGTTTACCAGTAATTTTTGGATCTCTCAAATTCAAAATCAAATCATTTATTTTCATAGGCCCCAGGAGGTGCTTGAACACGTCAAAATATTACAAACAAATTATATAAAAATAAATTATAAGTAAAACTAAATTATACTAATTACAATGATTTGAATAACCAGGGCTTAGATTAATTTTAATCCAACTGTTTAGAATTATCTGTTTAGATTAAAATCAAACTAAGTACCAGCTCCGATGGGTATTGCATTATGAGAAGAGCTGGTGAGAAACTCATGTGCACCATCTTTTCAAATGAAATGAATAAAATATAACAATTATCATACATATTGAAAGTCACATAAAAAGAGCAGTTCATTTCCAAATACTATTATCATTTATTTAGTCTAAAATACAGTAATAAGCTTTTTGAGATAATCTGATTATAATATATTTCTTAAATTTACCTATCGATAATTCTACTGCGTCTAATGGAAGTTTATTGTAGAAGCGTATTATTTTTATGGAGCCTAGTAGTGGGCAGGTAGTTTATTATCTTCAGTTACCCAACACTGCTACCGAGAAATTTCTGATAATAAGATACTCAAATAACAAATAACACGTTTCACAACTCAAGGATTGAACCCAAGACCACATTGTGATCAATTAATATATCACTGGTCTCGTTGGTTAAAATTAATGAAGTTTACCTTCAGTATAAGTTTTGTACTTCCACCATATTGTGGTATCGAGGAACAACGCCCATATTTGATGTGAACCAGCACAGGCGATCAGGAGTACTCGGCGTTTATCATCCTTTTTTTCCTGCTCTGAAACTAACAAATATATCGTATGAGCAACTTTTTATAACTTTTTATAACAAATAGGACCGCATTTCTGTAACGCTGACTTCGTCGGTCGCCGATTAAGGTCAAGCTTACGAATCTACAGTATTTTTATAAAATGATCTGCCGCTGACGTCAGCGTTACAGTGCGGTGCTTCATACTCGAGTATATTCGTACGTGACCGACCGTCGGCGACCGACACCGCGACGTCAGTGTTAAAGAAATGCGGCGCTTAGAGTGATCTCATTTTAAATGTATTTAAAGGATGTTATTTTATAATTTATATTATATCTTAATGTTCAATAGCCATGTCAGGCAGAAAAGTGTATGTTTTAATATCAAAATAACAACGTTTTTTAAAACTGGTAAAGTTATTTTCAAGATTTAGACCTATGGCTAAGATCCAGTTTTTTTAATTTTAGTCTGTTCATAGCGGCTAATCCTCTAAATCTTCAAAATTTTGTAAATTTTAGAGGCGCGTAAAGGTCTATTTTTTATCGATGTACCTACCACGCAGACGAAACCGCGAGAGAAAGTTAATTTATATGTTTGTTCGCGCTAATCTTAGGAAACATTGGTCGGCTTTTATTAATTCTTTTTGTATTTGATAGTCTAATACTCAAGGAAGGTTTTATGATATTTACCATTACGCTTTACTCTACTGTGGCGGAGCAGTAGGCAATTCCACGCGGAATTCCACGCAGATGAAGTCGTAGGCAAAAGATAGCAAATATAATAAAATAGCAGCGTGTCAGCTAAACGTGAAGGCATTTAACATCTAAAATACTTAGTATTAAGGTCCATATTACCTCTAACTTCCTCCGGAGCAGCTCCATCTGGATTCACGGGAGCTCCAGCGGTCGGCGGCGGGGGTGGCGGGGGCAGTATCGGCCGCACGGTCATATCCATGTCAGGAGTCGTGTACAGTAATACATCCCATGGAGACGCTAACGGCTGGACGCCGAGGCATTTGCCACCTTAGGGTGCAAACAAGGGATATAGGTGGTTTATATGTTAAAGGTAAATAATTTTCCAAAAAAAAACCGATTTCAATTACAAAAAATGCTCTAAAAAGTAAGAAAGACTTAAGTAATAGCCAACGTCTCGCCTCATCTGTATAATTATATACAAATTTCGTACTTTTAAGTCTTCTTTGTCGGTGGTGTCAAGGAGCTGGATTAGCTCGACATTCACGTGTTGAAGAAGTCATCGTTCGTACACCAAAAGCGCGTCGAAGCGCAGCGAAGCGAAGCGCAGTTTCAGTGTCATATGAATTTTAACTTTATTTTCATTACTATAATACTTATTATCGCATGAGAAACTCTACGCTACTACTACTATGGAATTCGCCGGAATTCCCGCGGCGCCGCGGGCATCCGCGCGACTCGTTTGAGTTTACCTGATGAAAATGGGACCTATATATGTATTCTTTCAAGTTATACACAGATTAGGCGAGACATTGAATACTACTTAAGTATTTCTACCTTTTAAGTGCATTTTTGTGCTTGAAGTCAATTATTTCTTTTTGTAAAGTTATATTTTTGTAGTGGTGAGAAAAAATAAATATATTGTCTATTACGCAACATACCCATATCTCCATTTTCAGCTTGTTCTCCAGTACCTGCCAGTACTTCCACCATACCTTCATCCAGGTGTATAGCTCTCACAGCATGGTTGTTGGTATCACACACTGCTAGCACGTTGCTTGATAGCCAGCACAGCCCTTGTGGCGCGTTGAACTGCGCTTCTTCGAGATCTGAGATTTAAATTGTATATTGATGACTGCGGATGGCAAGTGACTGATTTATCTACTAAGAAACATGTGTGATTTCATAGTGGCTACGTCAAAGCAATGCGGACCGATCAATCTTGCAGGTTAAGAATTGCTTAACCTTAATTGTAGTATAGAATTCTATACTACAATAATTTACCAAAAATGAATCCGACTTTAAGAAGCAGCGATAGCCGAGTGGGAGACCGTAGGACTGCAAAGTCAAAGGTCTCGAGTTAGAACTCACGGCACACACCTTTGTCAATAAATCGTTTAGATTCGTCTTTTCGAAGATATGTGTGTATTTATCATATAAATTATCGCTAGCTAACAACGGTGAAGGAAAACATCGTGAGGAAACCTGCATGCCTGAGAGTGGCTAAAAAAGTGCTTGAGGGTGTGTGAAGTCTACCAATCCGCACTTGGCCAGCGTGGTGGACTATGGCCTAACCCTTCTCATCGTGAGGCATCCCGAGCCCAGCAGTGGGACATGTAATAGATACAGGGCTGCTATATATATATATATATATATATATATATATATAAATCCGACTTCAATTACAATAATTTTAGACTTTAATGGTTTTCTCATGGGTGCCATTGTCAGAACTGGACCAAATCGCTTCGCCCAGTCAAAGTTATGAGGTAACTATTATAAAAAAAAAAGTACAGTTGAATAAAATATAGCGACATAACTTTGTAGCATAGGCTAGGCTGACCCCACATTGTGCGTGCGCGATCGTCGGGCGTTTGGGCGCGCTGGATGCACTCCCGTCACACGGCAGCAACACGCGAAATATTTTTTGTATAACTATGCCTGAAAAATGGGTGAAAAGCACTCGGTTCGTGATGATGGCGAGGAACGGCTCTTCGAGGCGACTGTAGTAGAATGAGTTCATTCTCCTTCTTCATTTCGAATCAATCGGTACGAAGACTGGAAAATGACTCATACGAATTTATAGTTTGTATGTGGAGGATAATAGGAATACTTACTGCCATCTTGGAATCCTGGCTCGGTCCCGCCAACGATTCTTAGCACTATTCCCAAGCAGTCCACGAGGATCACTCGGTTGTGTCCTGTGTCGGAGATCGCGAGGAACGGCTCTTCGTGGCGTTCGCGGTAGAACGGGTTTATTGCTATCTGTGGAGAGGTATATAGTCTTTTAAGTATTATTTATTTATTTACACAACTGTTTAATGCACTCACAGTTTCCCAACACGTGCAATAAACTAATACAAATAGAAGACTTAATACTACTTAAAAATACTTAAAAAAGAGACATGATTTTAGAAATTGTTCAAATTTGGAGTAAAATATATCAATATCTGGATACTGAGCAATAAGTATATAACACCACGCCTATATTATCCAGAATGCCGTGACAGAGACACCCACGCTTCATTTTGTTATGTTTAGGGTTTGTTATGGATAGGGGGTGAGCCCATCGCCATCTACCGGGCAGCACTCTAACACCGTGCTATTATTGACAATTTCTTGACGGATACTCACTCTCAAACAACACTTTCGCGCGACCCGGGAATCGAACCGAGGCCTCGCGGTTAGATGCCGCAAACACTTACCTCCTTAACTACACTGACTAGCTTTACCAAGGAGTTATTTATTAAAGACAAAATAAAACGTGGGTACGCCGTTCTGAAGTTTTTAAGTTTAAGTAATTATACACGTACATGGATACATATTTCTTTCTTATCTTTAACAAGGTGTACGACATGGAAATACTAAAAATATATTATTCAGTAAGAACAATGAGGTAGTATTTTTATTTAATTAAAAGTAAATACAAACCTTACTAGGGAAATACAGAAGATCTTCCTCTTTTGACTTCAAATGTTGCATTGGCAACACCGGCAGAGAACTATTCGAGAGGCGCGCATTGAAATGTTTGAGGGCTGCGCTGACATACCATACTAGTTCTTCTCTATGGCCCTCTCCCGTCACTACAAATAGGGGTTTATTGCCTGGGCCTGTGGAAAGAAACGTTAAATTTGAGATAAAATTCTTACTCTCCATTTCTTATAGCACTTCCACTCTATTAGATCCTTTGAGCTAACCCGCTGATTGATTGTTAATTTGGACTCGTTTCAGAGGGATTGGACAGACAGAGCCCAAAACAGAGAATTGTAGTCGTGTATGGGGGAAATCTTTGCTCAGCAGTGGGACAATATGAGTTAGAAAAAAAAAAACATCCTTAATGCTCATTATGCAAAATAAGTGGTGAAATAGTGGAAAATATTCAATTCACATACAAATGTATTAAGTAATGCTTTGAGACTGCCTGTTGGTCTAGTGGTTAGTGTATGTGCCTCTCACCCTGACGTCTCGGGTTCTATGCCTGGGTCGAAATGTTTCGAAAATCAAAATGTTATTTGTGAACTTTCTGTAAGAAAAAACTGCAGCACATACTTGGAATTGGGCCCGGTAGATGGTGATAGGTTCATCCCCTATCTCATGGGACCTAAACATAATGGATGAAGTGTGGGTTTTGTACACCTCAACCAAACCCTTCTAGGTAATATTGGTGTGATGTTATTATGTATGTAAAATGAATATTTCCTACAAACATCTTTGCTTCAAAGTCTAATTGAATATTATATAGCAATATGTATCCCTTTATCTGCATAGTACTACAGAAATTATTATAATGACTTGAGATATTTCCTCATTCCATTTATTGAATGAATAATCATAACTATATAGGTATGAGTGTCTATTTACGTTATGCAACTTTGTAAGTATTTATGGAGTGTAATATAATAAGGTTTGGATTCCAGCCAACATGACAAATCATTTCATAAAGGTTGCATTTACGAGGTTGACATCCATTTTGGATAACTCTCCAACAATAAGCCAGAAGTGATTGAGGGTTCAAGTCCTGACCATTGCACCTTTGGCAAGCTTAGCTATACGGAGTCCACCAAAAATATTTTAACTAACAAATTAAAGTTGTAACTTGTAAGTGTGTGCAAAAGGCTTGCAATTTAAAAATTCTGATGTCAAGTTTTTTTTTTTTTTTTTTTTATATATTGTAAGATATCACAAATATCTTATTTTATTACAATTTAGCCCATAAAGGCTAATGAGTAATTCTATTTTAACCTAAATTAATATGTAAACATAAATCTAAGAGGGATTCAAAATTGAACAAAAAAATAATATTTGACTTTATTTTCTCCAAATGGCTTACCTAATATGAGTAGTGTTGGCCAGCACCTGATACCCAGTGCATCCCACATACTGCTATCAGAATCATTAACTACAGGGTGGTGTATATTGTACCTCTGTACTGCTGCCAGTACATTGGCAAAGTTCTTCTCATTTGTGAACTTGGCACAATGGACACCTATCTGAAAAAGTGAATTTAAGGGGTATAGGTATAAAGGTACTCCCACAGTGCCGTTAAAATGTTTACAAATGTGGTGAATAAAATTAAACTTAGTGAATGAAATCACATCTAACAATGTTCCAGTTTGTTTTTTTTCGAGTTTTGTTTTTATACTGTTTGTAAAAGCCAACTTTTACTGTATCAACTATGGGTATAGGGAGAAGAGTGCACTTCTAATCCTGCAAAATTAAAAGCCTATGATTACTTGTCTTACCACAACTAAACCATCTTCAACTTTGTGCATTTTCTCAATATGTTCTATATCAGGAAGTATGTGGTAGCAATTGATACAGCAATATGTCCAGAAGTCTAATATTACTATCTTGTCGGAGCAGTGCTGAGGTAAAGATATAGGCTCTGACACATTCACCCATTCTAAATCTGAAAAAAAAATTGAATGGCATAGTCCAGTCAATAAATATTCTTATGATATTAATAAGTATTGATTCAAAGAAGTTTAAACGAAACTTTTTAAAACGGGAATTATAGGTACTTAATTACAAACTACCACTATCTGAATTTATTAAAGTGTATGTATACTGAGTACACCATTAACTTCTCTAATTTATTCAAAATTCAACATACTTTTCTTGAAATCATCTACTGCAATAGCTGCGGCCCACACTTTCTTAATGTGGTTTATTATATGGGTATCACGTTCAGCCTCATCTTCTACCGAACTCATAGCCTCGGTCAAATCCATGCAGGATTGCGCAACGTAATCTAAACAGCTGGCTTCCATTGTTCTAGTATTTATTCAGTATGAACAATTGAATTTTAATAAAAATCACTCATCTGATTTACACCGAAACTTAAGGTTTTTCTTTATTTTCCCGTTGTGTTATGTATGTATGTATCAGTATGTATGTGAAAGTATTGACAGATCTGACAGTAATGAGTTTTTGACAATCGTTAGAGGTGTCCATTTGGCAGTGCCAATTGGCACTAAACACTAAACTTGCGTAAGATAACCCCACAGAGCTACTTTCGCACAACATAAAATTAAATAAAAATAACATTTAAAAACACATTCATGATGTTGATATTTTAAGAGCGGATTTTTAATGATTTAGTGAGTGGAAGTACGTGAGCGTTTCTATTTAAAAGTATTGTATTTATAATGATTAAAATGTGATCTCTGCCAAATTCTTTCTTATTATGACGTTTAGGTTTTGATTTTGACGTTCATGGTTTTGTTTTTCATTGAATGGAAAATCTCAACTGTCATTCATTTCATTCATTAATCCATCATCTTGTGTTTATTTGTCGCAGGTGTATTCGTGTTTATTTTTTCTTGTAGATTTTTCAATTTTTTTATAAAAATAACTTGGTGGTGGATACCAAAGTATGTTCGAACATGGATGCCGTGTTTGATATATGTTACCTATCCTCTGAGGGTAACAATGTTGAGCCTGATGATATTCCTCAGACAAAGGAAAGTGTTTGGGTCTTGGGTAAAAAGTATAGTGCTGTTCAGGGTACGATAAAGTTTGATAGTTTGATACACCATTAGATAAATAATTACATTGTTTACACTAAAAGTTGTTGTTTTGCAGATTTGGACCGCATAAGACGTGATATCACGTCAATAATTTGGTGTACGTACAGAAAGGGTTTTATTCCCATTGGGGATGAGGGTCTGACGTCAGATAAAGGATGGGGTTGCATGCTGCGATGTGGTCAAATGGTGCTGGGGGTTGCTCTCGTCAGGATTCACCTATCAGCTGACTGGGTTTGGACATCAGAGACAAGGTTAATAAACAAGTTTTTATACAAATGTTACATCTAAAAATATAATTTCCTGTTTTATTTAATGGTCTAGTAATTAAGATTACTCATACTCTTGTTTTATAATGAGTAGCAACATGCTCTATTGACATTAAACATTAGCAAGTAATTAGTGATCTATTGTGCAGAGATTTTATCAGTTGGTCTGTTCTATCGCAATAAATTATCTTACAGCTGTGACCCATATACATTATTTTGTGCTTATCAAAGCACAAAATAATGTATATGGGTCACAGCTGTAAGATAATTTATTGCGATAGAACAGACCAACTGATAAAATCTAACTCCGCAGACTAACCAGTATTTTATAATAGCTATGATTAGCTATTATAAAATACTGGTTAGTCTGCGGAGTTCAATCCAGTACAAAAGCACTGAAGAATCCCTCTCTTGTGTGTTTAATTCCATACACCTTGTCCTTATTATATCCTTTTATCTCTATTGTTAAGCTCTCAAGCTCATTATAATCCTTAATCTATTGCATCTATCCATTTATTTAATTTTCTGTCTCTATTTCTGCCGTACCTGATTTTATTTGGCAGTTTTATGTAACAAATCAATCAACAATCAATTTATTTGTTTCTCTTTACTGAAAGAAACAAAAGTACACTTAATTTTATTTACTGAACTATTTTTTTTAGTCTTATACATAACTGAATATTAAATAAATCATTTGTTTGGATACCTGTGGTGCATAGTGAACCACAGGTATCCTAAATCAGACACCAGTCTCTATTTGTACAACATTGCAATGTATTTTTCTTTAACAATTTGTGAAAGAGAAAATATATATTTTTTTTTTAGAGATCCTACATATTTGAAGATAATACAAAGGTTTGAAGAGAGGAAGCAAGCACCATACTCAATTCACCAAGTAGCTTTGATGGGAGCCTCTGAGGGCAAGGAGGTGGGGCAATGGTTTGGCCCCAACACTGTTGCACAAGTTTTGAAGTGAGTATGTGGCTCTTTTGTTTGTTTTGTAGATTATGGCTAAGCCTAGTTTGTTTAGTGTCCGGTGTGTCTGTATATAAGTCCAATAGTCAGAACTAGCACATATGTTTCTTGTTTGCGACATAGACATGCGCCCAGATCCTCCACTAACAATTATATCTTCAATTGTGTTGTTAAATATAAAACTGATATATTTTAGTCAAGACTATGTGTTCTAGGAATTATAAACAATATAAGAAGACAAATACTAAAAGATTTCTTGAGAATAAAATTAAATACACAATCTCCTTTAACTTTAATATGACTTATAAAATGGTTAATCTTCTCAGACAGTTTTCTT
The DNA here is from genome assembly GCA_905147285.1 of Hypena proboscidalis. Classification (NCBI taxonomy): domain Eukaryota; kingdom Metazoa; phylum Arthropoda; class Insecta; order Lepidoptera; family Erebidae; genus Hypena; species Hypena proboscidalis. The sequence continues at coordinate 16,124,098 of LR990130.1, read as the reverse complement.
GGTTTATTTAGTCAGTACCAACTTACCTGTTCATAAATATAATTATGTTATTTTCTAGAAATAAAAGCAATATTTGTGTTTGCCTCTATGTTTATTTATTTAAATTGGGGATTTATTGTTTAAAATAACTGTATTTGTTTCAGAAAATTAGTAGTTTATGATAAATGGAGTTCCCTGGTTATTCATGTTGCCTTAGACAATACTGTTGTAAAGGAAGATATCTGTAAGTATTATAATGTTTACTTATGAACCATTTTTAAATAGCCTGGCTACACACAGAGTATGCAGCAGAGCTTTATCAGTCATTACACTTCAATGCACACAAATACTTTACTGAAGTTAATCTCTTCTTTATATACCAAATTCAAATACCCGATTTAATATACCATATTATTTTCTTAACCCGAAGTTGATAGCAGCAGTCTTTTTGTTGATTTGTCCGAGTTCTGTTCTTCACTAACATGTTTTTTTTGTACAGATCTACTTGAGGCAAAACGGGCTTTCTTTAACCATTTAATCACTAACAACCATGTGCTTAAAATGTATCCCATTAATAAAATAAAGCTAAAATATTTAAGACAAACTGATAAGCAGAGATAGCCGAGTGGGAGACCGTAGGACTGCGAAGTCAAAGGTCTTGAGTTCAAACCTACGGCACCCACCTCTGTCAATCAATCGTTAAGATTCGTCTTTTCGAAGAAATGTGTATTTATCATATAAATTGCGCTTGCTAACGGTGAAGGAAAAACATTGTGACGAAACCTGCATGCCTGACAGTGCCTAAAAAGTGCTTGAGGATGTGTGAATGAAGTCTACCAATCCGCACTTGGCCAGCATGGTGGACCAAGCCAAGCCTTACCCTTCTTAACATGAGAAGAGGCCGGGCCTAGTATTAGATACGAGGCTGCTATTATTGTTTAAGACAATCCAAACTAATTTTGTGGTAAGTTATCTTTGAAAATAAATTAATTTCTTATATATTAATTCCAGTACTTCAATGTGTGGTGAACAATGACAGAGGTGATACATCAGAAACACCAGACAAGCCTTCTGACTGGATGCCACTACTACTGATTGTGCCGCTTAGACTGGGACTTAGTGAAATTAACCCTGTGTACATAGAAGGACTCAAGGTAAACAGCGTTGAATAATCGTTAAGGAATAAGAGTTGGTATTTTATGTTATTAACACAATTAAATTAATTATAAAATAGTTAGTCAATTTTATAGTTATTGGAGTTAATTGGAACAAGCTTACTTGATGGTGATTTTAGGGCAAGTTCTTTGAAATTTGAAACAATTTTGTTTTCTTTTTTTTTTTATATAGAAATGACGCCCGCACTTATAATTACTCCTGTGTAGCGGGTGTGTTCACAAACATACATTTCACAGAGCACACCCAGAGTCAGAACAAATCTTTGCGAATCACACAAAGATTTGTCCCGTGTGGGGATCGAACCCACATCACCGGCGCAGCAGGCGACCGCTCTAACCACTACGCCAACCGTGCACTCAAATTTTATTTAAGATCTTAAAAGTGCTGGTTGCAATTTGTTTCTATATTGAGTTTGAATCCTTAATTAAGATAAGACCATCATCATTTAATGCTCTAATCACAGAAATTAATTTTTACCATACATTTTCAATCATATTAGATTATAATGAAATATATACCATGTGTATTTTTTGTAGCGAGTTATTTTGATATTTCAGAGATGTTGCAATCTCTTTGTACACGATAAAACTTGTTTTTAATCTTATATTTAGTAAGACAATAACCATGTTTAGTCTCAAAACTTAGACATTTTTCCTTTTTTTCACTTTTCAGACATGTTTCCAAAGTGCCCAGTCGATAGGCGTGATCGGGGGCAAGCCCAACCAAGCTCTGTACCTGATCGGATGTGTAGAAGACGAAGTCATATACCTGGATCCGCACACCACGCAGAGATCTGGATTAGTTGAGGTAATGTTGCACATAACTTAATGATATTAACGCACTATTGACCGTTCGGCGTCGCGCGATCTAATGAATGAATGATAAAATAAAATAAAAAAAACTTGAATGAATTCATTCCCAAGCTGTGGACTCTGTCAGGGTGATATATGTTTCCACGCCTGTTTCATACAATGTCTGTACCGTAATTTAATCAGATGGTGATAGTATTGGATGAAAATCCCATCTTAATGCTAACCAAAACTAAACAAAGCCTTAGAGACAACTTAATTTGAACAAAATTGTAATTATGCAAATTATCATTAGTCCATCCTATCGTATAACTTTTGGATTTCGGCGGTCCGATGGCAGTCACTCATCGACTAGTAGCAAACCCTGGAACCTTGAACATTGGAAAAAGACTCAGAAAAATATGCATTTATCCATCTGATATGCAACTCGTGCTGTTATAAATTGCCGCCTAGAAACCCCTGTGCCTTATAATAAGCATAATATTGAATAAATATTCATATTTTATTTTATTTAGAAGGTACAGAAACAAATGACAGATTAAACACTTCAATACATAATTATGTTTTACATAAAAAAATTGTAAATCTGACGCCCAATTATATCTGTACACAGCACTTAAATTAAATAGCTTCAACAAGAAAGGTACGTTAAACAAAGAACAAAAGGAATTTAACAACTAAATTATTAGATGAAATTTAGCAAATTAGGTACCTAAAGTAAATTAGTTTATAACTATGTAGAATATATATTACACAATGATGATTTAAATTTATTGAGTACCTCCTGAAAAATATCTGTTTCTGAGCTTACTAAATTATACTTTTTACACATTCTTATTAGTGGACGATTCTGTGAAATATTATTATTACAAGCAGAAACACTAAATAGTTGAGGAGTACGCACAGATCGTGTTGGAATCTTAAAATATAAGTTATTAGCAAGGTCACAATCTAGTGAGCCGTATATCAATTGTACTATTGATTCAAATGTGGCAACAGTTACAAATGTGTGATTGTATGACTTGCAGAATAAGCTGACTGATGAACAAAAGGAGATGGACTGTTCGTATCATTGCAAATATGCGTCTCGAATACCTATGCTCGCCATGGACCCGTCTGTAGCTGTGGTAAGAAAACTTTTATATATATTTTTTTTCTTTACCTGTGTTGAACATTGCTACTCAGGTATAGTGATGTTTAATAGCTTTGTCTCAAGAATGAGACTAACGAATTTTTAAAGCTATACAAAGTTAGTACAAATGATAGGTCCAGAGATTAGAAAGTTTAAACAAGCTTTCCAGCTTTGTTTTATGTATGACCTGATTGACCTGAATAATAATCACTTAATTAATTCAGTATATTAATCTTGACAAGCCTTGAGCCAAATCAAGAAAAATAAATATACATAATAATCAAGAAATTCTTGAAATAAAACTACCGCAAGTAACCCTCTCATGTCTATCCTAAGGTTGCCTGGAAGAGATCGCGTCAAGCGATAAGGCCGCCCTTTGCACGTTATAGTTTATGTAGATACCTATTTATCTTTGTTTCTTATAAATTATGATGTGCAAATATAGTTTTCTCTATCTATCTATCAACTAAAGTATAATAAATATTTCAGGAAATAGGCGAGTTCTTAAATTAAATAGTGAGCGGGCAAATGATATTTAAAGATTTAAAGTTTAGCTAGAGCTGGCTCATAATCTATAATGAATAATAAATAAGATAATCAACTAGAGCTTCAATTCATTTGAAAAGAAAAAGCCAATGGCCCTCATCTCGCTTTGATAAATTAAATCCAATGCTCTCATTATTTTCAGTGTTTTCTGTGCCGAACGAAGAGTGACTTCGAGGAATTGTGTAGTAGCATAGAGAGCAAGGTGATGAGCGAGAGCCAGCCTCTGTTCGAGATCTGCGAGAAGCGACCGGCGCACTGGGGCCCCAGCTGTACGGACATCGATCTACAGAACACTTCCATGTTTACAGGTATCATCCCTTAATACTATATTACATTTAGGGAGCAAAAAATAAAGCGTTATTTTTGCTTAGATATCTAGAATCTTTTTTTATTGCCGCAGCACGCGGGTTGCAGCTAAGTATCACACAAATAAACATTTTTTTACCAGAAAGTATTTCCAGAAGTCCCATTTCCCCGCTACTTTTTGTGAAGAGAGACGAACTTGTCGATCAATTATCATTAAAACATCCAATCCTTTGTTACAGAGTTTGAAGACGTAGACAGACAGTTCGACGACTCGGACGACGAGTTCGAGATCCTTTGAGGAAAGCCAGACTGCCAACGATATCGCAATTATCACACAAACATCTTTAGATAGAATTTTATATATAATTACAAAAACTTACATTTACGGCCAACAAAAGAAAAAATGAAGTGATGCTTGTAAAGCTAATATGTATTTATTAAATTGTAATTCCATATTTAGTTTGTTAAAATACAATACACCGGGAAGGCAAACATGAAAGCGGTCCCGGGCCCCCACAATATGTAGAGCACAGCAAATATAGCCATATTTGCTCACAACTTCCTTGCCATGGGGCCTCCAAAACCTTCAATCCGGTACTGTTAGTAATATACTCTTATATGAGCCATCAAAAGTTCAACTGAAATGGGGTCAGTTGCATCCTACCATCTCTACGTTTAGATATTTTTAACTACACAACAGATTTTAATGCGGATTCAATCAATAGATAGTGTCACAAGAGGAAGATTGGCAAGTAAAGCGAAGTCATACTCAGTAAGATCTAAAGGTATTATTGAACCGAAATTTGACGGCACAATAAAAAGGCACCCCAGTTCAACGATGAATCTATCTTCTTCTTCGTCGTGTCGATGGTTGAGTCAAATTTTATTTTGACTTGCCATCGTGGTGAAAGGATTAGCCAATTCGCTTTGGAGAACTCGCGAATTGCCCAGGGTGCGCCGAAAGTAGGGAATCGTTGTGTACGTCACTCGGGGAGGCTCCTTTCATGCACCCCAATAACACTAAGGGTGTTATTGGGGTGCATAATAATATCTTGGAATGAACTGCCGCCTTTACACACTTTTGTTGGATACGACCGTAAAACGATGCGTACTTACGTACATTAACATCACTATATAATAAAAATTGTTATTTAAGTTACCTAAGTTTTATTTGAAGGTATATATTGTTTTCATGTATATGTGATATTGCCTACGACTGGAATAGGGTAAGTGGCAACATTATATTTTGCAGTGCCTTCACTATTTTATTGTGCAATTTTTGTAAATAAAAGTACACAATTTCACTGATTTACATTCCTATGAAAATATGTGATAATCAGTGCATCTTATAGGCGACTCATTAGAGCGCATCTAGTCATATTATAGATAAACATGAATAAGCCTGAATTACAAATACCACTTGGGTATTAATATTGATTCAGTTCATTTCGAGTTTAGTACAGATTTAGCACGATGAAATGAAAATTTATTGTCGGAAGTTTTTGGTCTGATGACGTTATTTTCGTCCGAATCGGGTCATGCGACCGTCGCTCATGTATTGGAGGATGTAATAAAAGGTGTGGTAAGTCTTTACTATGACTTGGAAGTTTTTGTCCTGCATACCGTACCTAACTCATTGGCCCACTGTACGTGCTAGGTATAAACCAGTGCGCTAACTATCCAATGTTTTACATTAATTGCATAATAGCTATACGCTAGTAATCGTTTTTGTTGTAATTCTGAGCCAATTATATGCCATTAGCTGTAACTATGTTAGCTAAAAAAACGCATGCTAAAATGGAAATGTATTTAAATATTGTGTTTTTCATGTTTTTGTAAGACGGCATGTGTTATAGTAACCGTGTGTTTTGTCGTAGGAATAACGTTTTTTGTTACAAAATTACAGGTTGGGTGCAGCCTATCGAGATATTTTTATATAAATTAAAGTTTAAAAAATATTGAATTATTGGTTTTATTTATTGGTGAAACGTTCACATTCAACATAATACCTATTATCGAATAAATAAATTTATAGATAAAATATTTCATTGGCTACTTTTCGAATAAGCAGGCTGTCCCATAATAAATTAATAATCCTCTACCTGCAAGTTGAGGGCATCACGCCTGATTAGAAAATGCAAAATTTGTTGTTTTTTAATTTAAATATCGAACCTTATCGAAATTTTCACATAATCCACTTTTTTCATTACCATGTTCAAAAATCTCAGATTTTCTGAAGTTTGTTTTTGGAATTCAAATTTCAAATAGATGAACTATCAAAATGTACTATGTTATTATTGTACAATGATTTAATTAAAAATGCACGCATGCAGGCATGATCCTCTTAACCTGCAGGTAAAGGATTATCCATTAATTATGGGACACCCTGTATATTGTGCAGAGTATGCAACAGTCATTTGACTTCATTAAAGCGTGGAAGGCATTCCATCGATTCAGATTATATTCAGACATTCAAGGAGTTATACACCCTGTATATCGATATGACGGCAGTAGTTTTCTTTTTTTCTTTAATTTAAAAAAACGACGTCCGCACTAGGAATTACCCCTGTGTCGCGGGGGGTTCACAAACATACATTTCACTCACAGAGCACACCCAGAGTCAGAACAAATCTTTGCGAATCACACAAAGATTTGTCCCGTGTGGGGATCGAACCCACAACACCAGCGCAGTTGAAAGCGGCGAGGCGACCGCTTTAACCACTACGCCATCCGTCCGTGCAGTTGTAAGTTAAAAGTAGTTTTTATTTTCATCTGTACTCCATGTGGGCGAAGTCGCGAACGGCAGGTTGTATACATATTATTTCTCGCGAATTTGTTACTGTTGTCTTTTCTCTGATCTAAAAAATAAAAATAGACTGAAGAAATTATGTCATGATTCGTTTACATTTAAACAGAGATAATAGATGTCAACATGAAACATAAGGAAAATTTATGGTTACACTTTTGCAACAATTATTATTATTTCTTATGCATGCTCTCTGCATTTAAATACATCTTGCGTCAAACGGTAACTAGTCGAAAACTAATATCGTTGTTGGCCTACACCTGTCGTTCGCGTCGATTGTTGTGTGACGAAATAATGATGCTCAAGCTTGAAGTGACTATTTCAATGTAAAGTAGTCACTGTCACAGCGTATAATGCAGCGCAATAAACTTTTCAATTAAAATCAAACGTAAACGAAAATAACTTACGAACGAAATAAATTACGTTCACGTGATGTGACGCACACCAATTAATGGTGCGAAGCGCACATGTAACAAAATAATTATACAACCAATACAAATATGTAACGCAGTGTACAAAACATCCGTACTTTTTCTTCATATTGATGTACCTATATCTGAGAGATGACATCATCCAGTTTATAGTTAGATAATTATGGTATCTTAATATGTTTTCACGTAGACATTGAGAATAAGCTGCGATAGCCGAGTGGGAGACCGTAGGACTGCGAAGTCAAAGGTCTCGGGTCCGAACCCACGGCACACACCTCTGTCGATAAATCGTAAAGATTAATTTTTTTGAAGATATGTGTCTTTATTATATAAATTATCTCTCGCTAACGGTGAAGGATAACATCGTGAGGAATCCTGCATGCCTGAGAGTGCTTAGAACGTATTCAAGAGTGTGTGAAGTCTACCAATCCGCATTTGACCAGCATGGTGGCCTATGGCCTAACCATTGCCGGACTACCCATGTCGAGCCCCTTACTTAAGCAATACTATTTTTAGGCCCTATTTGTGTAACTTCTAAAATACCTCAATTTTTCGATCAGAATGCCCTAAAAGCCGCGCCGCCATTCATTACCGACTAACATTCAAAATTAAAATAGTTTATTTGTATAACAGTAATATGTATAACATGGTGGTCGTCATGGTCATGTAGGGAAAAAAAATCCACGTCTTCCGAACAAATTGCACGATCGCAATGTTCAATTTGTTCGGAGAACGTGATTTTTTTTTTTTCGCCAGAGAATTTTTATCCGGTGGAAATTGATACTTACCATGTATAGAAGCTGTGGTTTCAATAAATGTCGCTATGTCGCATCCACCCCGTATGAGAATAACAGTAAAACAAGCAAGTTTACAATACCATTTATTTAAGTATTACATAAAATATAGTTATAGGTACTTTGGTAGATAGGTCTGAGGCAAGCGATAATGCAACTGGTCAACACAAACCTTTGGCAAAAGATTTATATCAGTAGATATACATATACTTGTTATATACAAAAATACTACTATTTGTTAAAATCACTACAACATTAGGTAACATAATATGGGATTTAGTTCCTATTGTTAGCATTATGCTCAAGTTTCTACAGTATTAAGAATAGCGCAAATCTTAATGAAATCCAGATCGATTAGAAATATTACAAAATTTAGATAATTTTGGCACCTTATTCGTTAAAATAGTACTGAAATGACCATTAAGATTGTAGGCATATCAATTAGGTCAAATTGTAGAATGTTAAATTTGGCCCCAACAACGTGAACTTAACAAGATTATTATACGCCATAGGCCAGTAGATACTGTAAACAATATCTTTGTATTTAATTGAATAATATTTTTTTAAATTCTGATTGTAGATAGTCATACAAAAATATTTTTAGTAGATAGTGCTGTCGAATATTTAAGAGCTTCATGAATTTCAGCTAAAAAACGTTAATTAAAAACTACAGTTATGCATTTAAAATTATTATGAATCCATGAGAACAAGAAAAACATAGATAAATATATAAAACTAATATGACTAGCACCACAGGCAAGTATGATCCCACATCTTATTAACACACAAAGTATAATCAAACTAAATTAAAATGCAATAATAAATACTCCATAATAAAGTAGGCATTAAGTATTTTATGAAAAAAATACTTTAAGACCACTGTATTCAATCTCACTTCAGGAATAAAATTTGGGAACAACACTTTGCCAATCCTAGCTATCAACTAAATATAAAGAAAAGTTATGAAATATGTTAAACTCTCCATAGCCTTACAATAAAATGCACTGAGATTATGAGGGATAAAAGATATGGCTAAAACAAGCAACAACGTACCACAAGATGACAAGTGAACAACTAAATATTACTTTTAAGATCAAACAGTTAAAACTGTACCCACATCACAACCATCCATAAATTCAAAATTTTAGATATTCAAAAATATGATGTTATACATGTAACATTCAAAAATATAAATGACTCTTGTCTACGTATTATATCAACTACTGGACGTAACTATTTACATAATTGTCGTAATCTTACATGGTAACATCAAAGTGATAGAATAGATTTAAGACATAACTATTAATATAGATATTTATATAATAATATAATATACCATACAGTATTATGACATCCCTTGGCATGATAAAAAGGAGAATATTACTAAATTTTACAAACATTACAAAAAATTTATGACATCAAATACATATAAAATACAAATCTTGAAATGCAATCCAACTTACAAGACCATAATAATTATTTACAATTTTTCAAGTTATTCAACTTGTTCCAATAAAAAAATTGTTACCATATTCAAAAATCTTTCCAAGTAAATTTTAGCCATGTATTTTTATCACATAGTTTACAAATATTATGATAATTATTATTCCATCAAACATACTGTCTTAAAATGACATTAAAATATTATGATTACAAGTATAATTACAGTAACTGCCACACATTACTTTTAGGTACCACATACGAAATGCAATGAAGATTAATAAAATCTCACGCATAAAATTTGGAAAGAGTTAAAGAAACTCTTGAACAATTTTCTTGTAAACCTTGTAAAAAATTTGAAAGCTTCCAAACTAAACCCAATTTACTGTGAGATAGCAATTTGATTACTAGCAAAATTGATAACCAATACTGTGATATTATCAACAGAGCCTCTATAATATGCTTGTAGTGTCAAGCTTTTAGCACCAAAGTCAGGTTCATCTAATCTTTCTTTGATGAATTTGACAGCTTCCTCATTTGAAAATGTGTCCCATAAGCCATCCGAGGCAAGAACCAAGAACATAGGTTTGTGGTCATCAAGATTAAAGGTAAGTATGTCAGGGTCGGCAATAACAAATTTCTTGTCTTTGAGGGGGTAATCTCCCATAGCTCGAGATGTTGCTAAGATACCTGCGACTCGCCAGACTCCATTGAATGCTATGTATCCACCAGCTGCTTCAATCCTCTTTTGTTCGCGGACCTGCAGAGGTTACAATTAAAGTATTAGAATGTTTTTGTGAAATATTTTTATCTGTTTTTAACAATCCATGACATGCATTTTTGTATAGGCTACTTACTGCGCCTAGCATTCACATAGACACTTACAAAATATACCAAACCTAAGTCAATATAACATAATTAAGGTTGAAAGATCTCAATTGATCTGCAAAAGTTAGTAAGCACTAAAGTCATACAGAAAACAGAGTAACATATTTTATAAATAAGAAAATTTACTAAGTTGGATTGTTCTTTATACAAAGAATGACACATTGCATTACCAACTACTGTTAACATGTCGGCTAATCACAATTGCTCTATCAACTGCATCAGTAATATCTATAAGTACATAGAGTAGTATCGTGTATTTACCTGTTGTGGTTTGTGGTCAAATGACAAAGGTATGGCATTACCACGTGAGTCACACATGACCCCTCTAGAATCTCCCACATTGGCTACTATTAGATGGTTGTCTTCCATTATGGCAAGGAGAGCAGTGGTACCAGCAACATTCAAAGATCGCTTAGCAGCTTCCACCAGCAATCTATCTGCAGCTAACACTTCATCAGTCAATAACTTGCCATAGTTGATTTTCCCTTTTTCCATATAATTAGACAAAGGTACAGCCACACTTTTCACAGGCTTGGTTGTTACTGGTCTAACTTCCCTGGTGATGATTGGCCTTGCTTTGGACAGTTGTGCCAGTAACTCAGGATCAGTAATTTCTTTCTTAGATGTGTCATCAGCTGCGCTTACAGACTTCTTGAAACTACTCTTCCGGTCCACAGTAACAGTATTTTCCTCTTTTTTATTTTCTTCTAAGCTATCCCTTACGGGTGTGCTGACAATTTTGCCATCTTTAAATGCCTGTAGTTCTACTATTTTGTTGTACAGGTTTTGGATCAGATGATCTTTGGCATAGTTTGCGGCAAATTCTCCTCCGTGACCATCGAATATGGCAAACAATGAAATGCCCGAATTGTTTATATTTTCGTTGATAATAAATCTGTCCTCCATGTGAGCTCGCCTACCTTTAATGGCGTAAACGGCACTCAGTGTTCCTTTTAGCTCCCAGCTTTGCTTATCGGCATCTGAACCTTCATAAAGTTTAATACGTTGGACTGCACTAATAGGGCTCAATGCTTGGGACAATCTGCTCAACATAGTGCGACTCCATAGCTCGATTGTTTGCAAATACATAAATAATAATATTAAACCTAAAGTGAACACTACAACTTCGGATCGTAGTAAATAAAGTCGCACCATCTTCCATAAATAGCTCACAGGAGCATCAAACGGAACACTACTTGTGAAACGTGACAAGATCTTCGTAAATGATAGATATGTTTGATATAGTACTCTGTCTTCCAAATCGTCTTCCATTTCCACGTTAGAAAACTGCAATGTTTGCGTAAGAAAGCGTTAAATAAATCACTTTTGATGCACTATATTACAGTGTAATTCAATTTTACTGTGTATCTCCTAATTTTCGTGAGTAGTTTTAGAATTAGATTGAAGAAAAATATGGACTTTAGCTGCACTATGGTTAAATTGACAGCTGTCTTTCAAATATGATAACATACAATATGTCATTCAAGTTGAGACTCTATAACAAGTTGCATAAGGATCATAATAAAATAGTGAAATATTTTATTTAACTCTCTACCCATAGACTTCGGTCCTTGTCTTTTTTTATGCCGAATTTGAGTCTACATTATAGGATCAATGATGGCGTGCATTTCATTTTATTTGTTATTAAAATTAAATAAGATTGTAAGAGCTCTAGTCCAACCAAGTCAAATAAGTTTCGAATAGCCTACCAGGAACTTATCCGTAACTGGTGAAACCGGCCCTAATATACCAAACTTTAAACTAATAACCCAGGACAGTGGCGGCGTAGCACGGGGTGACACCTGGAGCTATTCAGCTATCCACCCCTCCCCCTCTTAACTTTGTAAGTTTCATCATAAAAATAAGTTGGATCAAAATTGTGATGTGTGAGCGTGATATCTTACAACCATTCTTTCAATATTTTATGGATAGACCGATTTGTAATGTACTTAACATTACCAATCAGTCTTATATAAGCCAATTACGGGCTAACCGACGTTTACTTAAATGTAAATGTTAAAAGTTAAGTATATTACTTCTAGAGCCATCTCCTGTGACGTGTTTACCTGAACAAAACATTTGAACAGCTGATTATATTATATAGCCGATAAAATTGAACGATATCTTTTAAATTTCGGTCATTTTACAAAATGTTAGGTTCGCAGGAAACACGCTTTTAGAATAACCTGGCAATATCTTATATCGTGAATATTTATAATTGACTTTTAGATGTTAAAGATCGCGATCGCGCATCTGGCTTGCAGCTTTTTAAGAGAATATTATTAAAAAAAATGTGGTGCAATATTTACAATACATAGAACCAAGCATAATATAATCAATGAGGAGCACAGTGGAGATTGTTATTTTTTACTGTTGCTGTAAATATCTGCTCAGAATAGCTTCCTCAAATTCTTGATCCCGAATATCACTAACCCGGGAATCGAACCCTTGGGGTTGCTTACGCTTGCCACTAGAATTTCATAAAGTGATAACTTGTGTTACTATTGAACGACTATTTTCTAGTTTACTTAAACCTCTAACTTAAGAGATTTTGGCGGGATGATGCAAGTGAAAAAATAATAAAACACATTACTTATATATTTTTATAAAATGTATTAAAACATGATATTTAGATTACGCTTCTGTAAGATTCCAAATTGATTCTTGCTCTTAATTTGAGTGAGTTTAAACATCCAGTGTTAATAAAACTCAAGTACTAAACATATTGAAATAAATAATAACATTCGGTTCTTGAATTTATTTTGCTTACCACAACAACACAGCCTAAAATAAAAAATCATTGTTGAGAATTGAAGAATAAAATGAAAATAAAATACACATACATAAATGGTATTACACTTGCAATATCCAATAATAATTATTTATAATATCTAGTTTAAAATATTGACCACTTTTGTTATACATTAGGTTAAGAAGTAAATTTTGACTACTAGATATTTTAGCTAAGTTTCAATTTAGAAATTTAATATGCCATGTTTTAAGTGTGTTTACAAATTATAGTATTTTTTTATAAATATTTGCAATTTTATGGCAGTAATAAATGAGATTTATAATATTTTATGTGATAAATGAATACAGTATAATAATATCAGTAATAAATATGAGATTAGTTCATTCATTTTTCAGCTGATCTTATAAAAAACAGGGTTGTTTTTTCGTTTAGTTATAATTGAATGAATGCGATCTTTATTTATAACTTTACAAACGGCCTTAACATACGCAAAAAGAAAATCCTCTGTTTTTTGATAGAGCAGCAGAAATCTACTAATATACTAAGCTTTTTAAGTACTTACATATGTAAATAAATAATTGTAGGTACAAGCGTAATCATCAAATAAATAAGTATGGAATGGAGTATTATTACATTTTTTATGACTTAATCGTAGAAAGTGCGTGATAAATTTACGGCAATTATAGGAACAGGTCAATATTTTCTTATCAGATTTTAGAAGAGTGGGTTCAGTAAAGATTTTGTGCTCGCTGTCAAGTATAAATATTTATGAGCCGAATGGTGAACACAAATGATGTGCAAAGGTTCATCGATTAAAATAATTTTATTAATCAACTAAAGAGACAGGTACACAGCCTGGTCGGATAATTCAGTTCTAGCCTGCAATGCAAAAGAAGTCCGATATATGAAGACAATGGAAAATGCGTGGGTTCGAACAGCAAGAGGAATTTCGGCTTAGATTTCGGTTCGCCTACTCCTTTTGTTATCTTCCCTGTAGGCTGTACAGGTACTAGCTGAGTAGCTGTAACCCTCTAATGTAGGTTAGAACTGTATCTATACGGTCGATCAACAGATATCTCTCGCTTTCAGTTCAACGGTTCACAACTACTAAATATTTTTACTTGACGAATATGTTACATTTTATATTTTTATTGATTAAAATTGTCACTACCACACTGTGTTTATATAAAGAAATGGCCATAGTCTACAGAGGTTTGAAGCAAAGTGCTTTTTATAAATAATTAAGACAGCGTGTTGAAGTTGCGTGCACTTTATACTATGAATAGAACTTCGGCCATTTGTTTGAATTTCCAAAATAATTCATACTGTGTTTAACCTAAAATTACTAGACTTTGTGCAGTGGCAACATTACATTGAGGTATACTATAACCGCGTGGTAGTTCAAAGTGCATGGCACCCAGCATACTATAACTATAGGAAGCCTTACACGATAACCAACAAAATAAATTAAACAGACATCAAACTTACCTAATAAACTTTTACACAAATGAATAATAAATGTCCCTAACTGAATATAAAAATTCTAATATAAAAATAAAAAAATGTTCCATTAAATCTACGCTCAGTTTCGAGTTGTGAATACCTACTGATAAAAAACCAACATACAAATTCAGGTCCCGATTACAAAAAGAAATAACAAAAGGGTGTTACAGTGGAGTAATTGCGCTTATAAATAATAACAATCACACATTAGTTTATAGTTCTTGTTCTTAAATTATTAATCGATTACAATAAGACGTTTGTTAGTATGACATGTACAAACAAGAAATAAGGAACTAAAGAGAGTCGCGACCGATTTTGTGAATACTCTTCTATTGAGGCAAAACTCACTATTTCCTAGCAATCGATAAAGTAATCAACTGCATACGCGCAGCTCTAAGCATTAACGCAACTGGCCTTTTTCTCAAAGCTCTTATATGTTTGGATGGCTGTGAAGAGTGACTTAAGTACAAGGTAGGCATGCTCTGTGAATATCATGTAATGAGATGGCATTTCATTATTTTCCCTGACTACTCGGACAAGATCCTCAACTGCCAATTAAATTATTTTCCTTCGTTCGCAAGAAGAAAGTTCTACGTACTTTTTATCCGGCTATCTTTCAACAAAATCGGCCTTTACATTAAATCAGGAGGAAAATCCTTAAGACTAAGTTACGTTATGCATGGCAATGGTAAACCGAAGTCTACTTAATGACTCGTTAACTCTTAGGTTGTTCTACAGAAGGTATAAATCCTAGCTACGTATTATAAGTATTTGTGCTCGTAAAAAATATACATAAAACTATTTATTGGGTAATTTGTTACTGGGCTGTTCACCGTCGACTGTTGGAATACGTTTCAGTGTTGCTCAGAAGAGTAACATTAGATTTCAAATTTATAGAAATCCGCCTCTTAAAAGCTTTTAATAATTAAAAAAACCCCCAAACGATGAAATACAGTGTTACTCACGTAATGTTAGTCTATATAGTCGACCGCGGTTTCACCTATACTTTTAGGCATTTTCAATAGAGTGCGATACGTCGCGCCTGAGTCGCAGCCAGTCTTGCACTTGGTCGACTAAATATACCAACATTACGTGAGTAACACCCGTATTTCATAATTTAAATAATGTTTTACCAACTCACGTCAGATTAAATAGAAATAACGCATCATATGTTTGAAAAATAAACCACATCATAGTTCCCACATATTTTACTTCTTAGATGGTATCATGAGGAATGCAACGGGAAGACCCAGTCAAAAATTACTCAATCAAACAATCTATGCATAGAAGTGAAGATGCTAGACTAAACTTTTAAGTAGTCTAGAAAGATAAAAAAACATTGAGAGAGAGATTTCAGTCATGGCACCTTAATAGTGTTAAGTTATTTTACAAAATGATTGAGTTTCTGCGGGATGGATTGGTAATTGACTTCACATCTGAATTACATTATAATATGACAGTTCAGCCTTATTCAAACAAGACAAACCGTTAGCTTCTGTTAAAATGGTTTGGATTTGTCTTATTTATTACAAAAACTTGCTGGATGCAGCAAATTTTGCTTACAAAGCTAAGTTTTTGTAATTTTTTTAGGAAGGCGTTAACGTTTCATTTAAAATGATGACTGTTAATGGATAATGACAATTTCATACATTGTTAATCCTGTTTTTCGTGATGTATGAGAACCCTTGGTCTGACGTGTCTGTACAAATTTGATTATGAAAAGACCATTCTACTTGTGAGCATAACATGTCGTTTCAAATATAGTCAAAACGTGCATTTTCCTAGGATGATAATAATTTATCAAAATTGAATAAATGCCCGTACTTTAAAATATTCGAGTCAATTTCTTGTAGAAATTTTCGATTTATATTAATAATTAAATTTCCTTTTAATTTCAAAGGAGTCATTGGAGTAGCTTTTAGAATTGGTGTTATATATAAATGACATGTGTATTAAAAATGTTTGCCCATATAAAGAATTGGACAAGCTATCACATACGCAATTTTTTACTTGTGTGACAAGATTCAAGCTCTAATATTATCTCTGGAGGAGATTCAGGACGTGAGAGGATTATAAGTATTATAAGATTATGGACGTGATTTTGGCTAACAGTCATCATGGATGACAATGAGGGCTTTAGGAAAAAGTTTACGCCACCAGTTATCGCCACTATAGCAAGAGGTCTAATGTCGGATGAAAAAAAACTAAATTTTTCGGGTTGGCCCGCGGAATTGCCGAGGTACAAATATATCTAAATGCATCTCACAATATTGTTAAAATTGTATGTCGCTATACAGTAGAACCATAGTGAGACTAAAGCGCTAGAGGAGGACAACCTTAGGTGTTTTGACTCTATAGGCGATCTGATACTTTTGACAGGTTTTATATACCTATATAAGGTATACCTGCACCAAGTTTCATTTTAGAAAACCCTCATTGAAAGATCATCCGTATTATATTTATTGAAAACCGTGACATTTAATAACCATTTATTGCAATTTTACTATAGTGTAATACTTAATTTCCGGCTTAATATGGATTCTAAGGCGTGCAAGGGTCAGCCGAAGCCTGGTGTGGTAAGAACTAATTTTACCGTAGCTTTAGATATTGTAGGCATTCATTTTGAAAACTATTTTGTTTTAATAAACAGTTTATAAAGTCCAATATGTTTCGTTTTAGTCTAATAAAAGATTCAAAAGGTTTTTTTATACAAGCATTCGTATTTTTGTTCTAATTGTGTAGCTAACTAAGCATAGGTACAAAGATAAGAAGTAGTGGGCGTAGCCAGGCTGAAGCTTTTCCCTTTTCTTTTTCCTGTTTTAACAAACCTTCGGTTAAGCCCGTCTCCTATAGATTCTTTAAATATCTGCATAATTTAATATGTAATAAATTGCCATTGTTACAGAATGCTATGTTGCTGAATACATTTTGATATCCTGAACCAAAGTTTCTTAAATTTCTCACTGTTCTGACCGGACCAAGTTGACCTAACAACTTTACACATACTTAGGTGAATAAATTGAAGGGAAAAGCGGATACAAACGCTACGCCAGTACGAAGCTCTGGCTACACCCAAAAAGTAGACGCGAGATTTGGATGCAGGCTGCAACCTTTAAACAAAAGAACATCTGAATTTTCGGGTGGAAGTACCCCCGCTACCCGCACGGCCTCTCACACCCTTAACATAGTGCCGTCTTTATCACACGCGTATTTTTCCCGCGTTTACTATTAACAATACTACAATATTACTACTCCTAGTAGTGAATACATATTGTCAGTTCAAGCGTTACTAGATTCGAGTTCGACGCCGGTGACCGTGGTGCTAAGGTTGCCATTGACTAGGATGTCTTGCAGCGGTTGGCCGAGCATGCCGGACAGTGAATGGCTGAGCTTGTAGTAGTTGGTCTCCAGAGCCGCGTGGTAGGACACTTGATCGGAACATATGAGTTTGGCGTTGAGCTGCAACGCTGTGTGGCACACTGTTAGGAACTCCCTGTAAACAAGATATAGATTTTTATTTTATTTAGAAAAGTTTCTGATTAGCAGACAAAGTAAACAATATAAAGGCCATTTACAAGTTGCTACAAATCTAACTTTTGTTAGTATTCTGCCGGAATGGTATGTAAACAATATGCATGGTTTTTTACCGAAATTTTGATATAGGTGCCTGAAAGCCAGTTTTGGTTTGATAATGGACAGCTGCATTTTATTTATGAGTTTTTGGTCCTCATAGAGCCATTAACTCGGAGTTAGCATACCATGAGATAAAATGAGTTTAAGGCCCATGTTTACTGGTACACTATGTTTGCATTTTGTGTATTTGGATATGCAGCTATAAAAAGAGTCTTAATTATAGACATTTTTAACTTTTAAGGCCCATTACACGATATTTTACAAGGCTAAAAATTTCTAATGCTCGTTTTGTTTAACGCAGTTAAAAAGACAGAGATGGCGAAAGAATTGCCTCGCAAAACTTGTATAGTGTTAATCGGCCTTGAGAATAGTTGAAGTAACTTACTTGAATATAGACTTGAGTTTATCCACCATGTCGTCAGGATACATGGGCGCAAGCGTGGGGTCTAGGAACGCGTTGGCGTACGCCAGCGGACCCGCGTTTACTTGCACGCACACGCTGCCTTGCAGTCTGTAAACAATAAATAGATATTAGGGTGGATAAAGAAATAAAAGGAAATGGAGCTTCTGATGTGAATAAACTCCAAGCAGGAAGTGATAACGGCTTGTCGGAATCTTAGTAAGATTTAAAGGTTTTTAATAGGAAGTTTATCATTATTATATTCAGAGAGCATTTAACAAAAGAGAACTATGAGTTTTAAATTATCTTATTTCCACTGCGCATTCCAGATAAAATATAAGTCAAAGTTTACAAAGGTTTTGACAGTTTTTACCCGGGCCGGGCCAAAATTTCTATTAAATTTGACACTTCAATAGTTTTAAAAGTATAACCGTCCATATTCTTCATATTACATCTTGACATTTATTATCTCTGATTATATTATTTTTAGTTTTGGCAGTTACCGCTAGTTGGCCCCATAGCACGGCATGCTAATCAAGAATGTCTTGACATTATGATTAGACTATTACTTATCAACATGGAAACCTCAATTTCTTTTAATTTTTTAAATGATGAACTTTTTACACATACAATCCCAAATGCCACTAGGGATATTTTAACAAAAAAAATGACGAATAGTTTACGTAAATGGAACGCGGGCATTGCTAAGGCGGCTTGCGTGAAATCCATGAAGGAAACGGCGATTGTGTGAGACCGGCGTTTAGGCTTGTTCATTTATCTTACTTTCTTTCCTTTGATACTTTTAATAACAAAGTGTCACCATGCCATTTACACTCTAGATGCTTTTAATATAGTTTAAAACTGCATCTACTATCTACATCTCTGCATCACCCAAAGCTTGACTGGTAGTGAATACTTTTAGTACTAGTCCGCCTTTGTAAATTTTAGTACATAAATAAATAAAAGTGGACTTTGACCTTCGATTTTCACGTGTCATGAAAATGATGTGGTAAGTTAACGACCTAAAACAAGCAACAAACAAACTTATCAATCCATTACGATTGATTACGGTTACTTTTGACCCAATTCTGCAAGTGTGGCGTGACAATCGGTGACATATCAATTAGATTATCAATTAGTTGAGAGAATACAATTTGTTGATGTTTAACTTTTGATTCGTGATCGCGCGATCCAACCTGGCCAGTGATTGGCTGAGATGAAGAAAATGGTCTCATATTTCTATAATTATTACTACATCTGTCTGGTTTAGAAAACGTATCCGCATACCTCTGATAACACGAATTTGTCTTACATAAACTTTTATGAATGAATTCTTATCTTAATAGGCTAGACGGTCAGAGAAATGTAGTTTTCTTGATCAACATCCACACAGATATAAAAAAAAAAGCTGGCAAGCTTGTCACTCGAAACGGCCAGCCAAAGGTAATGGCCAAATAAGAAATATTGTATTATGGTTACAGAGCATCTCACACAACACTCTGCCAAACATCCACGTGCTTAGCGATGTTTAAGTTTGACTGACCGTACATATTCCTTGGTTGTAGTCGATTTTATTATGGATTGTAAGCTGACTCTTTTCTTTGACTTGATAGGTCAATACCCTAGATAGGGCATAGGCTATTTATTTATCAACGTGACAAGCGGGCGGAGTTGCGACCAGAAGATAGGGTATAATAATTAACAAAAAAAAACCGACTTCAAAAAGTAGGTAAACTAAAAAGCAAAAAATAAATTTAATTCGCACAAAATAATACGTTTTTTCATTTAGTTAAATAGAAATGATTAAATAATCATTTTATAATTCTGAAGTCGGTGCCAAGTAAAAGCTATAACAACCTTTCTACAATATCAAATTACAGTACACACAATAAAGGGAGGCGTAGTTGTGCTAGTGCGCGGTAACACAGTATTGGTACTTTTAAATTTGAGGGTTGCCCTCGATTTCTCTAGGATCCCATCATCAGAACGTGACTTAAAGAAAATGGGACCACATGACAAGTATATCCTTTCAAACAAAAAAAGAATTTCTCAAATCGGTCCAGGCGTCTTCGAGTAATCGGCAAACAAACATAAAAAAAAAATTGAGAACCTCCTACTTTTTTTTGAAGTCGGTTAAAAAGTAGAAAAGCTTCAACAAACCTGAGGTGCAACTTCTTGATATCAGGCGCTTTGGCGTTGACGATCTCCACTAGTTCGCCCACTTGGCTCTCCATTTCCGACATGGCCACTTCTATAGGACTCTTCTCTTCCACTTGTGTGTCTATTACTGCCACTCGCCGCTTTACGTACGGGAACCAATGTTCAGCTGAAATTAATAAGTTCATATGTTTTATCCCATACTTTATAATATTAAATTTGAAAAATGGATGGATATTTTGTTAGATACAATTTTAGGCTAACCTATTTTATACTGAGACCAATAGTTTATAATACTTTATCTACACCCATGCTATAAATCCTCTATAAACGTTCTTGAAACAGTTAGCTAATTGCCAACATTAAAACAGCCAGTGTCATAATAACCATTATAACACCCAAACGGGTGTTATAATGTTGTACTGAAATTCATTATGCAACTCCTTTTTTACTCATCGAACAGCCACATTCTCATGGCATCTTAATGAATTTCAAAAAAAGAACATGTCATGCACGCGCGTTTCACTACCACAGCGCCGTAATTTA
Organism: Hypena proboscidalis; assembly: GCA_905147285.1. Classification (NCBI taxonomy): domain Eukaryota; kingdom Metazoa; phylum Arthropoda; class Insecta; order Lepidoptera; family Erebidae; genus Hypena; species Hypena proboscidalis. The sequence continues at coordinate 16,102,800 of LR990130.1, read as the reverse complement.
AATAAAAACTTATTAGAATTTTTGAATTGACGTCGTATCCCGCCATTTTTGTTCAATAATAGTATTGAAAAAATACTTTTTATTAATTGTACGATCCAAAATGTAAATAATTATTACAATAAATAATTATATTATTACCTATACATAGTTTTTTTGTATTAGATACTCACTAATTAAACTTTCCATGAATTTACATAGAGTTCTTACAACACTGTACCCTAATACCCTATGGTTTCAGAACATTTATAGAGGATTCATATCATGGGTGTAGATAAAGTCTTGTATGCAACTGTTATAATTAGGTATTAAAACACTCATGTGATACTATTATCACACTCGGCTTCGCCTCGTGTGATAAACCCACACTCGTGTTTTAATACCCCTCATTATAGAACAGTTGCATAAATAACTATTATCTACACCCATGCTATAAATCCTCTATAAACGTTCTTGAAACAGTTAGCTAATTGCCAACATTAAAACAGCCAGTGTCATAATAACCATTATAACACCCAAACGGGTGTTATAATGTTGTACTGAAATTCATTATGCAACTCCTTTTTTACTCATCGAACAGCCACATTCTCATGGCATCTTTATGAATTTCAAAAAAAGAACATGTCATGCACGCGCGTTTCACTACCACAGCGCCGTAATTTAAATAAAAACTTATTCGAATTTTTGAATTGACGTCGTATCCCGCCATTTTTGTTCAATAATAGTATTGAAAAAATACTTTTTAATAATTGTACGATCCAAAATGTAAATAATTATAACAATAAATAATTATATTATTGCCTATACATAGTTTTTTTGTATTAGATACTCACTAATTAAACTTTCCATGAATTTACATAGAGTTCTTACAACACTGTACCCTAATACCCTATGGTTTCAGAACATTTATAGAGGATTCATATCATGGGTGTAGATCTCAGAAGAACGAATCATATGGAACTGCCATAAGCATGTACTTTGCCTGCCATACCTACGTTCACAAACATGGCGGATTAGGGATGTTCACTCGCTTGTCTATCTAATCGATAAAATTATATTGATGGATGCCTGGAGTTAAGATTGTTCAACTAACCTTAAGAACTTTGATTTTTATACTACTGTCGGTGAAACTAGATAATTTCAAGATTTCCATCTACTTTTATTGTACCTAGATATATAGATAAAAACTTTATTTGTACATCATTTTAAAGGACATTTTTAATTAACCCGCGACGCAAAAAGAGGGGTGTTATAAGTTTGACGTCGATGTCTGTCTGTGTGGGTGTCTGTGGCATCGTAGCTCTCTAACTAATGGACCGATTTCGATGCAGTTTTTTTCTTACGAGAGCCAGTATCCATGAAATGGTTTTTAGCTATGTTTGGTATAAATCGGTTCAGCCATTTACAATAAATGGAGGGTAAAGGTGGGGATGAAGAATCGATTATTTTCAAATATGCATACTCAAGTGGGGTATCAAATGAATGGTAAAAATGTGTACATTATAAAAATATATATTTTTCATAAATATTGATTCTGCCATTTATTTACAAGAAATTAGGGTTTGAAGTGGAGATGAACCATCAAATATTTTAAGATATACCTTAGCCCAACTAAGGTATAAAATGAACGGGCAAAACGTGTTGATTATAAAAGAAATATGTTTCATGAAAATCGGTTCAGGCGCTTACAAAAAAAAACAACAAAAACAAACAATTCTATATGTAAGTTAAATGTTATGCTTAAAAGTATTAGTATATGTAGATAGTATAGATTAGAAACCAACATTATTTTATGTAGGTACTTTATTCAAGAACTGCCCTTACCAATTCAAGATCTTTTGCATTTTGTGGATGTGAATAACCCGAACATGATGGTTGATCAATAGTGTTTGCTCTGTCAATAAATGCCAATTGGGATGGGTGGTTTACTTGAAAGGGCATAAGTAGTATAATATGGATAGACAAGTAATAGTAGGAAGTTACAGAAACATAGACTCTGTTTGGTAAATTGTAAAAAAGAATTAAAATAAATTTTGAGTTAAATGGTTTTATTAAAACTACCAGTCCACTCCGGCTTCCATGGCACAAACATAGTATATGTCACTCGAAGATAGTGAAGCTTTCCAAAGAAAAAAAATTTCTTTAAATTGATGCCGTAGTTTCGGTGCTTATTTGGTGCAAACAAACAATAACATTTTTCTCTTAAGATATTATAGATAAAGATCTTAATTACCTACATAGATAAAATTATTCTTAAAGCTAAAAAAAAATTGAGTAAGGTTTAGGGACCAATTATCACATCACTTATCACTCTGGGGCATTGATCTGTCAAAAATAATAACGTAGAGTGTATGGTAATCGGATCAACCTATCAACAGGAACAACACACAACATTACCACTACTACTATTACTACTTTCTATTGCTCTACTACATTAGACCCAAAAACAACAGTTTGATAAATTGCTTGCCTTTGTAAATACTGTTGGGATAGCAGCATCTCTCAATCTAACTACAGATAGCGCGCGAGTTGAATGCAGTCGGGGTCTGAGGTAAAGAGCGGGAGCATCTCCCCCCGCTATCCGCACGCCCCACCTCACGCGCCTGCAGTGTAGTGCTGTGCCATCCTTGTCAACTATACTATATATTTTTTTTTTACATCACAATATTACTTCAGATTTATCCCTAAAAACGTTAAAAGAAGTTACGGAGCTGGCTGTATCTCAGGTTACAGAGGAAGATTGGCGTGGCTTCGATGATCACGTCATAATTTTAGAAGAAAATTATTGGCAAAGAGATGGATTAATTGAAGATACCGTAGATCGATTCGTCATTGAGGTCAGCGACGGCGAGGATAGTGACACCGATTCAACCATATCTGCCATTTCTGAATCTAATTATTTTTTTTATTCCGTTTTGTGAAATGATTATTAAAAACGTGTGATAATTATGATATTGTTTTTTTTTCATCATGATAAAAAATAAAATTAAACTCATAACATTGTGTAAATTTATCGACATTCATTACTCATTGTGGTCATCAATAATTATAATTAGGTCACAGCACTACCGCATTCCTAAGCTTTGCATTCAACTCGCGCGCTATCATTATGTTTAGAGTTTTATTGCACTCTCTTCAAAGTGCAATGAGCACACATGAATTAAAGACTCCTGGCCGGATATTTTCTAAGCCAATCTTTTCTAACCATTTCCTTTTCCGGGATTCGTTTCTTGGTAAACTATAACGACAAATAATACTTTGAATAACTTAGTACTTAATTTATCGATAAGGTTCTATGTTCGATGATGGCACAACACTAGCATCCGTTAATGTTTTTGAAATGAATGAATATTGCGGGTTTCTGCAGCTCACAACCAAGATGATTCGAAGTTATATCACAGTTTTGCACAATAATTAAGTCGAAAACACTAGAAAAATATAAAAACCTCACAATGACATCTTCTCACTTGTCAACAAAACCGTCAAACACCGTTTAGTAAAATGGCGTCCTTGGCAGCAGAAGTACATTAACCAATGAGGAGAGTGCTGATAAAAAGAGTGTTAGTCATTATTCCTAACGTAAAACTGGTGTTGTGAGAAAGAGATAGGTATTACATTATTATTGCTGTGTCAAATAGAGCAATTACAGCAATTCCATATGATTCGTTGTTCTGAGGTGTAGATAAAGTCTTGTATGCAACTGTTATAATTAGGTATTAAAACACTCATGTGATACTATTATCACACTCGGCTTCGCCTCGTGTGATAAACCCACACTCGTGTTTTAATACCCCTCATTATAGAACAGTTGCATAAATAACTATTATAACATAGAGAACCTACACAGATTTTAATGAAATGAAAATGAAAATATTTATTTAAGTCCAACAGAAACGATGAGACACACATAAATTCAGTAAAGACAAAGAAAATAAATACAGTAATTTACAAGCAATTTGTATGCCCCAAAGCAAAAATTGCCCTAAATGGGAATTGGTTTAGCATATGCCAAACTAAAGCTTGGCGCTGGTTTTCAACCAATCCCCAGTGACTACACGGATGACAATCTGTTACTTATATAATAAATAAAATTAAACAAACAAATGAAAGAAAAAAAAGAAAACAAAGATAAAACATAAATATAATTATGGCATGTATGTACAACGCAAAATAAATTCATAACAGTTGCGCATATGCATTAAATAAAAGATACATTTACATTTAACATGCCCATCTCCCGCTGAGCATTAATTAGGTATCGTTTTAAGTATAGTCTGAACGTACTCAATGCTGTGGCATTTCTAATTGGAGGAGGAATGTTACAATAACAATGGCATTTTATCAGGGTATAATGCTGCTACCTCAAAAAGAACTAGCCCATTAAGAAGGCAGACTTACTTGCATATATTGACTTTCGAAAATTAGATATATTTATTCTTACAGTAACCGCCATTGATTTGGTTACTTAAACAGCTTATTATTACACATTATTGACTACTTTATTTAATCTTTTTTCTGAGATAAAATGGAATTGTTTGTCCCGTCTAGCGGTCCTAAAAGTAAGCTTCTTGTAAATAATAATTCACATGGCTGGGATTAAAGCGCATACTCATTTTATTAATTAAAATTATTTTATTTAACTTTATGTTTGAATTTATTCTATACCTGCCTGCGACGCCGAGGTCCTGGGTTCGATTCCCACTAAAGACAAATCTTTGTGTGCATGAACATGGGGGTTTGTCTTAGTCTGGGTGTTTCTATGTATAATAAGTATGTATACAAAAGAAAAGTATATATGTATTAGTATCAGTTATTCTAGTACTCATAGTACAAGCTCTGCTTAGTTTGGGACTAGATGACGTTGTTTGTGAGTTGTGAAATATTTATTTATTATTTATTTTTATTATCTATATTTAACGTCAAAGGTAAGGTAAAAGTAAAGCAACTGGTATTGCCATCTGGGATGAAGGGAAAATCCTATATTTAAAAGTTATAACAAGTAGAATATATATTTAAAGTATGTAGTTACCTGTAAGATGTGTGAGCCTCAATCTCTGATGATGTACAGGCCCCCGCGCAGCGCCATCTCTCGTGAATGGCGTTTCGAACACGAACCGTTTGATGTTGTGTGCGCGGTCGAAGGAGCCCTCGCCCCCGCTGGACGCCGGGGAAACGCCCTCCGGTGCAGCTCGCACCCATGTCACTTGGATGTAGGCTAGCTTGCTGTCCAGCTCGTCACGATTGACCTAATAAATAAAAAACACACAAGCGGGTCACGCATTGCACAGAAAGCTCAGCTGTCTGCACACGACTATAGGTAGAGTATTTATTAGTATGAGTACTGGTAGAACCTTTGAAGTTAAATAGTGGACGATATTATATGGCAAACTACAAATCTATTCTTATAATAAGATATCCATGCTATTACCTTTAAAATGCGTCCGTTTTTGCGTGATGCGCGTACAAACAAACAGACAGACAAGACAGAACTGTTGATGGTCCAAATCTATACATTTATGATACTTAGTTTTTTTATTGGAGGGCATTCTTATATCAATAATGACTTTACTGCCGAAAGTACCGATCGGATTAAAATGAAACTCGGCATGGGTGTCGCTACAATATTTTAACATCTTAGCAAACTCTTATTTAGAATTTAACTACCCGAACGAAACCGGGCGAAAGTTAGTTTGTTTTTTTTTGCATTCGCAAATCTCGGTCAGTGTTAGTCAGATTTGCATAATTCGATTTACATAAGGTTTTAAGATAAAAAATATAGTCTACCATTAGTTTGGGGAAGGTTAAGAAATTCAGTTAACAGTTTGCAGAGTACTGTCAGTGGGAACATTGGTTGCCCGATAATCGGTCATTGGCTGCGTGTCCACCTGAGCCCGAACCGCAAGTAGCATGAGGTAGGTTCATACATTTTAACCAATTGTTTTATACATTTTAACCAATTTTATGGATTTTAACCAATTCTTTAATTTTATTTTGTCATAATTTTTTTTTTTTTTTATAATTATTTTGTATCGTCACTTAAAGGAATTTTGGACTATAATAAAATATATATGATTGAATGTTATTTATTAAAATTTACCATATTTTTAAATAAATTGTAAGACTGAGACTTTTAAATTATTTTTAGCTTAATTTATTCTAACTTGTATACCTAATTTATTCTGATTAGTATTGTAATTTTTCTGTTTTATTTTGGTTATTGTGCTATGTGTAATGAAATATGTTATAAGCCATGATTTTAATGTAACTGAATTGTGATATTGGGACCTTGTACCTTGAAAATAAAGAATTTATTATTATTATTATTAGTAGCGGCTGAGCGGCAATGAAATAAGTTGCAAAAACGAGCATGGGGAGTGTAGCAGTAGGAAGCCTATAACGCGGTTAAAAACGTGGGGAGCTACCATAAAATATCATCACGCTTTTAATACCCAGAAGGGGCAGAGGTGTATAAAACCAATATTTCATCGATTATGTTTAGTAACAGGTGATAGGTAGTGAGCCTATCGCCATCCAGCGGGCACAATTCCAGATTGTTTGTTAGAATGTTTTTATTTTAAGACGTCATTTATGCCGTAAAAAGAACGTTAGTTATAAAACTCATAACACGACTGTGGGGGTCTTCTTTAGTTGTGTAGGTTAATTTGTTTATTAGATTGTTGATAATATTGAAAACGATAGGTTATTATACTATTTGTTTATGTTTACTGGTACCAGGGACATATTATATAATAAACTTATTGACTACATTATTCTAACTTAACTACGACCTATCTCTAGCGTTACGGGAAGGCGACTGGCGAACCGGGCGACTAAACTTAAGTACATATCCGCCGGTTGCCCTGTGTCCCTACACGACTATTCAATGTCCTTGCTTTATATAAATGACAGATTGCAGTAATATAATAAAAGATAAAAAGTCTGCCTCGACGGTCTAGTGGTTACCGTAGGCGCCTCTCACCGCGAGGTCTCGGGTTCGATTACCGAGTGAGGCAAAATGTTTTTTGTGAACTTTCCGTCAGGAAATTCACAGTAGCAGCAAGATTTGGAATTGTGCTTGATGGGTGACAATAGGCTCACCCCCTATCCTATGGAACCTAAACATAACAGATGAAATGTGGGTGTTGTATACCTCTGCCACACCCTTTTGGGTAATATAGGCGTGATTTTATGTAATAATAAAAGATAAAACACTACGTAGTGACACATTAGGTACTTAAATGGTACACTGTATAGTGTATGGAACAGCAAAGGAAATAAAAGGTAGTACCACATCGAAAGGACTTGAAAGCTATTTAAAATATAACATAGTAATATCAGTTCTAACATTATTTTTTACGACGGCAACAAAGTATTTAAATTGGCGAAAATTTATCACTAAACTAAAAGGCTATTCAATTCTATGTCCCATAAAATAAGAATATGTCATAAAATAAGTAATATTGTGTATAACAATGGTATTAACAGCCCATTCGAAAAAAACTAAAAAAAAAAAATATGTCATGTGTTTAATAATATTAGTACAGTAGGAGACATAATATCAGAATTTTGTAATATAGAAGAAAACACAATCTTTTATAGTAGTGAAGTTGTTTCTGTAGTTTTTCCACAATTTAATATTAATAAAAAACCGGCCAAAGTGCGTGTCGGGCCACGCGCAGTAGGATTCCGTAGCTAGTCGTAACAACATAATTTCGACTTAAAAGGGATTTACTATCTGTATTAAACAAGTAACATCTTCATACAAGTCATTAATTTCAAAGGATGTATTAATGTTGAGAAAGCGAAAGAAGTATGTAAGGAGCGTAGCACATGGCGTTCCATCATCTCTGCCTACCCCAGTGGGATAAAGGCGTGATTTTATATATGTATTATGTATGTTTATTTATGTTTCAAGAATTTTGAACGAAATATTCTGAGTAACTGCATCTGACATTTCGGACCCCTATTCCTCTTGAACTAATCCGCTATAGTTTTCCTTTAAAGTTCATTACATGTACTACCGACACAATTTTTTTCAGATTTTGGGATCCAGTAGTTTAGCTTTTAGAGGGAGGGAGGGGGGGGACGCTCTACTCGAACAAAAATTTGCTCTTTAAAGTTAATTATCTCGCAAACGGATCTCTAAATCAGAAAACTGTCTTAGCAACCCCTAAACGTTTTTAAAAGTCCTATCTAACAATACCCCACACTATGGGGTAGGCGACAAAAAAAAAAAACATCCCTACTTTACATGTAGGGGAGTTACCCGAAAAAAAAATATTTTTCCAAATTTTATTCTACGACTTTCTTTGTATAGTTAACATACATGTTTATGCAAAATTTCAGTTTTCTAGCGCCAACGGTTTCGTCGCTATGCCTTGGACAGACGGACGGACAGACGGACATGGCGAAACTATAAGGGTTCCTTGTAGGTACTACGGAACCCTAAAAATGAACGCCAAAGATATGTTGTTCAACTTGCTCAGCGCATGAAAATGGCTGGACTAAAGCGTATGGTCTATTTTTTCTATAGGCAAACCAGGAATGAAAACATATAGGCGCGCGCGTTTATATCAGGTGTTTTCACGGAACGAAAATTTTGATGTGGAATGCATAAGTGAGCTTTTAGTGAGAACTTTTATTAAGAGGGTCAAAGCAATTTCAGTTGGCTGCACAAGTAATAATTAAATTACTGCATTCTGAAACTTAATTATGCTGTCAAATATTGTAAGTTGTTATATACATTTAAATAAATACTCACCGGAGCAGAATCCATAATCATCTTGACGTTGCCAGCACCAAACTTCTGCTCGTGGAAATTCTGTAACTTCTCCGAAATTTCACTCAGCGAAGTTAACTTGGGTTCCTTGTATATGAACTCTATCCCTTCCTCGTCTTCACCGAAGTGCGCTTTCCCGAAGAACGCTACCCGATAGAATCTACCGAGGAGTCGTTTCCCTGAGTTAGTAACCTCTATAACTTTGGCGTAAGCTTTGGTTAGGTGTTGGTAGCAGCCGAGTAGCGCTTGGTAGTCCTTCCGTCGCTCGTACATGGGTATTATGAGCCTGTACAGAGGGCCTAAGAGTTCGTATCTCTCCGCTTTGTCGATGAATTCCGTGCATATCATCAGCTGGTCGAGAAGAGCTTGATCGTTGTAGTGGACGTCGGTCATGCCTGCAACAATGAACGATATCGTTGTAATATAACATTTGAGACTACGAAATATTAGATAATATAAATGAGTGCGGAAGAGGGTAGATCGGTTCGACTGCCAATGAAAGCTGTATTCACTTGCCCGCAAAAAGACTTCCAAGACTATTATACAGTTTTATCGTGAATAAGTGAATTGCAACAGCTGCGAAATATCGGTAAACTCGCTACAACAAAATACTTGGTAAATATCCCGTGATATCTAATAAGATAGCGTTGTATTTATTTGATAGGAGGTGTGAATAAGCAACCGTTAGTGGTGTCAAAAGCTAGTAACAGAGCGTTTTCACAGGACCGACTCTTCTAAATAGAACTGTGCCCACTCCAAAATGTTTCAAATCTTAAAGAACATAAAAAAATATCATCAAAATTTGTTTCTGAGAATATCTGACTATTAGTAGTTATTATACATGCCTTTTTATTTTATGTTTTTCATTATTTATATTGGTAAATTGAAATTATTACTTGAAATTATTATTTGAAATGATTTTTTTTATTTGGATTATTTGTAACTTAACTGTGAAATTTATAATATTTTATTAAATGTTTTAATTTCATTTTATGTTAGACATACTCGTAGATTAAGATAATTTGTATCGTATTTTCAACACAATTAATATTGTTTATAAAATGAATGAATGAATGAATATACATTTATTTCAGATAATTTAAAATCCATATACATTATTTAAACACATAACACTACATTTAAATACAATAAGACATCACATAACATTGAGACACAAATACAAATACATTGAGACACAAATACAATAAGCACATACACATTTAAATCAAAAATCCAGCTACTTCAGGTAACAGCCCCAATTACCCTTTTTACTAGATGGCGGTTTATAGGTGAGGTATAATCCTCACTAATTATCTTTAGGATGCTGTTGTGAAATAAATGAGATGAAATATTTTCCTGTTCTATGTTTTCACTGTCGCGACCACGAAGAAGAAAAACATTTTTGCACCTACGCCCTAGAATTAGACGAATACGATTCGAATAGCATTTCTGTATCTGTTTCTGATGGCTGACGTTTCATACCAATAAGACAACGTATCCGTTGTTGTCTTCCGCTTTTCTCTGACCAGCAATAATGGGTTTTTTTAACACCTAACGTTTGTAGTGTGGTGGGTTTTTTAAAACCAGACTACGTGTGATATACAAACGGGAAAAAATATTTAGTAATGACAATAAAAGACCATACCTATAAAATTTATTCAAATATAACATTAATAATACCTATTATAAAGTCATCATGAATTTCGACCTTACACAGCTAATCTTGTCTGTCTGTCTTAGACAACTTATCTACTAAACCGATGTTAGTAAAATTGTATGAAGATTGTTAAAGGCCTTAGGACCTACCACGTCGACAACATTTACTTTCCGAGATATGTATCCTAAACAACTTTTATTGAAATATTGAAGGAAAATGTAAGAAGTACATACAGTGGACGTTTAATAGTAATTATCTGATTTACCCCATTTCTGTCCATTACCTACAGATACAGTTAATATTACCTACGCACCGACAAAAATATGATTCATTTACTAGGTTAAAAAAATGTGTGAACTCGTTGGTAACTCCTAATCCAACTGCTGGTAGATATGAATATAATCTATTAAATCTATACACAGTTGCGTAGCGTGCCTTGGCGGGGCCCCGTATAAAAAAAATATTTAGAGTACCTAAGAAGGGTAAAGATTTTCACAAAAGAAAACAATGTTTGCATAAAATTATATTTATTTTATAATTTTTACAAACAATTCATTTAAAAAAAAACACCTTTTTTTTGGCAAACTGATTCATTAAATTATTTATAGCTGATGATGATTTTAATTTTCTAAAGTTTCTACCTCAATGGACAATACTGAGATGATGAGATGTCTGACAGGCGGGTATGTCCCATCTAAGTTCATAGGTATTTTTTTACTTTTTTACTTACGCACTTTGGGGGCTCTCGTATACCGGGGACCCCGTATTAAAGATACTGTGGATACGGCGGTAGCTACGCCCCTGTCTACACATATAATAATCTCTGTAAAAATTACAGATGGATTATTATACCTATATTTGATTTTTATGGTTTCGGTTTATGCTCATGTGTAACGAATTTATTAAAAACTCGATTTGATTAGGTACTGATATTATTGTAAAAAAGTAACCATTCCAGAACTAAATATAGATATGGATAATATATGTAAATCTATAAGCGGATTGTTTTATTTATATATAATGGTCACTAGACTTAATAAAAACATCGAAAATAAAAGTATATAAAAACATTTTTTTTTTCTCATTGACGCAGATAGAGATGAAATATCGGTATACCATACAAACCATACTGTTAAAAAAAACATTTTATGCAAAATACAAAATGTTTTTTTTATAATTCTTTATCTATTCTAATTTCTACAGAGACTCCCATCAAAGATATTAAGCAATAAAATGTATGTAGCGTCATCACAAGCTCGTCCAAGTAGGGTCTGAGCCGACGACTTCCTTGACAATGATACGATAATCCATCAAGGAGCAGAAGTAAGCCAATCTTGCGTACTGCTACAACCGCATAATGGCGACTATCGCGAAGAAATAAAAAAATCCATGCCAACTCGTTTACTTTTATAAGAATAAGAATATGCCCATTATTCTAAGAAAAAAAAGTTTTTTTTTGTTATGTCCATTATTATCCATGGGAAGTTCGTATGCCATTCTGTTCTGGATTTAAAGTCTGATCCAATGGAAGGTATCAAGGGTTAGAGAGTTATGGATATTACTCTTTTTCTGGTTTTTTTTATTTACTTCCTACAGGTGCATATTTACAATGTTTACTAGACAACGCGCTTGTAATTTACTAGACTGTCTTATCGCGATAGCAACTAATACATGCACAAATAACGAAAATGATAACAATATAAATATGACACTGAAACACATTATCTAACAACATTCATCAAACGTCCTTCAAGACACAAAAACCAAAATTTACGAATCAAAGACGTTATTAATAAACAAACTGGATATATTTTTGGTATTAATTGAAGACTAACAACAGGTTACGTCGTTAGATATTCACACAGCTATTGAAGCGGTGTGTCGCCGGCCCTCTTGAAATATAATTCTATGTATCTGTATATAAATGGAGCAGAGGCTCTGTGTATTGCAGTCGAAAAGTGTTCGCGAGCGGGAGTACGTTGATAAGAGACCGCTGTCGGTTAGGCGGGAAATTACAATTGAACAATGGGGTTGGTGTTAGTGATGGTTATGTTGGTGGGGACGATGGCGGTGTGTGGGGAGGAGACCCCTGTCGGACGAGTGGTACAGCCCGTAGCTGACAGCCTGTCTGACACAGAGCTGGTCGCCGCCTTTGTGGTACGATTTGTTCTCCTACTGGCCACGACCGACAAACGTGACCCCTTACTATGAATCGGATCGTTCATTCAATAAACCTGGTCATCACTCGAATGCTGGGCACAATAACACGTGCAATAAATTTACAACTAAATATGACCATTTACCGACATGTTTGAGATTTCGCATGCCTCTATGCCCTTTTTAAATCATGATGCACATGAAGTACCATATCTATCCCATTCTTTATTGTATTCTACAAAATAAGTAAAACCGACTTTAGGACTTCCTTAAGCGCTTCGATACTAGAACAGCATACACTCATCACTTTCTAAACAAGATAATTGCATCTTAAATTGAAGTGAATGGAAATTAAAAACCTCTTCCTTGTTAAAATTCGATTATAAAAATCATCACAATAAATTGAGGACTTCCTCCGTTTTTTTCGTCGGTTAAAAAAAACGCAGCAAATACAATATCTATCACCGATTTTCACAAACAAAATCATGATTACAGAAATTGTCAACAGATATTCCGCCACGGAGATCGAACGCCTGATATCGAGGAGTTGAATTTGTACCCATCCGAGGAGCACTTATCTCCACAACTATATTTCCCTTATGGGAAGAAAGCCCTCACTAATGTAAGTATAATATTTAGTAAAACTATATTACTATACCACCGTAGCATTCGTATTCCTTATCCCTATTACTTAGTATCGACGCATAATGCTTTATTCTTCTTGTCAGATGTCATCTTAGCACTTGGGTTTATTTACAATTACCTTTATTTACAATGAATTAACACAATCTGTCCACCTTTTCTTGGGTATTGCATAACAATAATTATCGTGGGTGAAGGGTGAGTAAACTCCTTTTAATGTCTACGCGAGTTGCGTGTCTGAAGCCGTAGAAGCTAATCGCGGACAGTATGAAAACGTGCGTGTGTGGGCGCTCATAGAAGATAGCTTCATGAATGTATGCATACGTCAGGCTACGTCAATGTAAACACAATGCATTTAGGCTTTACAGGTTTTTGGAAGAGTTTTTTTTAGAAACTACCGTGTTATCTAAATGTACAGACGGCTACTGATCAACCTATACAGTCTCGCATTGCACAGAAAACCTATACAACGCCTGACCATCTTATACCAGAAATGTATAGGTTGGACGGTAGCCGTGTGTACAGGGAAATTAGTAACTTGACGTATTTCGTGCTAAAAGTTTTACTACTTTAGATATCTGTAAAACCTTTTTAAACTTCCTAAAGATATGGGCTATATAGCTAATATACTCCCCATGAAAAAAAATATTTGAGAAATATTTTACTTTATTGTGAATTAAATAAGCAAAGACATGGAAATCGGATTATAGAGTTCGTTTTATAAAATAATGTTTAGGTTAACAAAAAACAGGTGATAGATTTTTTCAATTAGGAACCAAGATACTTAAGAAGCCTAGGCCTTTCTTTTAAGGTGGGTGCTGCAAGGTCAAATACTGAACCCGGTTTTTTGCCGCAACCAAATATTGGCCTATTACACGCTTGTTTACCGCTAAATTAGATTTACTACAGTAACTTTTTTCTAGCTAGAAATGTGACATAATAGATCTAACAGTGTCGCACAAATTGAAGGAAGTCACAACGTGATGGACAATTTCCGTACGTGTCTTGAAAATCTGCTTTGTTGCTCTTATGCAGGCAGCAGAGCTGTTGATTTGACAATCAAAAACTTCTACTTCCTGCCCTTATCTAATTGTATTTGGACTCCGCGAAAATTTTAATTCTTCGGTGTCAGCCGTTTCGCTATCATTGATATAATTAACAATCAAAAACTATGTAGATAGATGTATTATATTAAAGGTCGTTATCAGGTTAGACGAGTTTTATTCAAACATCCTGAGCTACATTTTTTATTTAATATCGGTAATTCTATGGCCTCTTCCCTTGGTTATGTGATATCATCACGATACTTATACTAATTACTGACTGACCTGTACAAATATTTTAAATATATATTATTTTTAAAGACGCCAGTGTCGTTGGCTTCTATCTATAATTGAATTGTCGGTTGTCAACAGAAAGGCAAACAGCGCATGTACTTGGTAGGCAAGTACCTAAGAGAGATGTACGATGGGCTCGTCTCTCGACTATATCTCCCAGATGAAGTAACAGTACGGACCACAGACTTTGCCAGGACTAAGATGTCAGCGCTCTGCGTTCTAGCAGGGTTGTATCCACCTCCACCAGCTCAAAAGTGGAACCCTACCTTGGACTGGCAGCCTATCCCGTACGACACACCGCCTTATGCAGAAGATGATGTAAGTAAATACAAAATGTATGAACTCATGAAGTTTAGGTATAATTATTAGAGAGGGTCCGACTAGTCGGCGCTACTCACTAGTTAGCGAGGCTGATCATTAGATTCGGTTAAATTTAAATGCATTTAAAGCCGTTAAATTTTGCATTGTTCGTTGCACCACCACATGTTTATTTTTTTTATTTATTTATTTATAGGAAGATCAACAGCATGTAACAATTTGAATAGCTTAAAGTAAATAAGTGACAGAGAGTTTACGAATAAACTTTTGAATATAAATACAAATTTTGTGAACATCAAAACAAAAGTACAAAAAGTAAGCGCTTAATTATTACACTAAAACTAAAAAAAAACACATAAAAGATCGCTATAAATATTTGGAAAAGAAGTCCTGACTGAGTATCCGTCATGTAGTATATTTTAAAGCGGCACAAGTTATGTAATACTTTTTAAACTGGATTATCGGCATTTATAGTAAAACCGACTAATTGGCGTCTACAAAAGTGGACGACTTGTCGGCAAATTTCTACTATTTAAGTAGGCTCGAGAAGAGCAGTCGACTCGTGGTTCCGTCTCTTGCGCAAAGCAAAGTTGGGATCATGACCAGAAGCAGCTTAAATGGATCATCTTATGCTCCTTTAGGATATTCTTGTTCCATTTTTCGTGAATCATCAATAGATCAAGAAATTTCAAGGTTCAGAATTAAACCAACAGTAATAAATAGTTTTATCTTTGCAATGGGGTCGTGTGTCTAATTCCATACAGCGCAGCCCGAAATTCACGACTCAATTACATTTGAATAAATATAACACTAATTTAATTGATTATCTGGTGCTGTAATTGGTTATTTATTAATGACTTAATTACATCAGTATCAATTTTGTTATAGCAGTTAATAGATGTAATAAAATAAATAACAATTTAATAATGTTTTCTATGTAGCAATAGAATTTCTTTTAAATGAGCCACCTCATTGTTCATTTAATTTATGACTATTGTTCAATTCATTTTTTTAGCTTTTGTACTGGTATAACTGCCCGAAATACATCCAACTGAGGAATAAAATGTACGAGAGTCCCGATATCCAAAAGTGGATTCAACCTCACCAAGGACTATTCAAACTGATGACTGAAAAAACCGGCATCAATTTCACGATACCTGAAGACATATTTTTTTTGGATAATTTGTTCCAAACACTGGTAAGTAAGTACTAATATTCACCTTTAGAGTATTGTTATTTACTCTTGAAATGGTCACAACAGAAATGAAAAAACTTGTTTTAAGTCCATCTGAAAATAAATAAATAAATATCACACAATAACTGATACTTTGCAAATACATACTTATTATACACTAGCTGACCCGGCGAACTTCGTACCGCCTTATCGTAAATTTGATGCACTACTTTATTTTGTATATATGACCTATCTTATGTATGCGTACCTATTCAATTTGAACTGGAATCTATAATATCCTCCATATAAAAATGAATACCTATTTGCCTGGTCTCGTCATACCTGAGAAGGACTTTACTAATTTTATTAAATAAAAAACAAAATATATATTTTCACAACTCGCTACCTAGCTAGCTACCACAAGGAGGCTCAATTGCCGTAAACAAAAAAGAAGAAGAAGTATTTGAACTGAGAATTCGGCTTTTCCTCAAAAAGACCGTAGAAATAAGTGAGAGAAGAAGCCTTTTTTTGTCCACAGAGTTTTTTGTTTTAAATTGAATGACGTTGACATTCGTAACGCACTTTTTTTAAATATGCAAAATTAAATGTATATTTTTCAATGTTTCTGAAAGATTTTATTATATTTTTTTCCGTAAGAACCTTGTACAGAGTATTAGAAAACTACAAAAAAAAAATCTGCCAAATCGGTCAAGCCGTTTTCATGCTATGTCGTGACAACGGAAAACGGGTTTCATTTTTATATATATAGATATAAACACCCAGATCAAGACAAACCCCGATGTTAATGCACACAAAGATTTGTCTTGAGGGGGAATCGAACCCGCGGCCTCATCGTAGCAGGCAGGTACACTACCCATTTCGACATCCGGTCGTCAATAAGTGGAAGCTGATGACAACATCTACGAAGGACTAAAGAGTCATACATATAAATGTTACTTGTCAAAGTATTGCGAGTTAGCTCAAGGGGATAAAAATAAAAATTAAGAAAACCTACCATCTTATATCAGAGAGCGAGATGTGTATCAGAGTTTAATTCTCTATTTCTTTCAGAATAATATAGGCGTTGAAACTCCTAAGTGGGTACAAGAAGTGATGCCGGAGATAAAAGATATGACTAAAATAGAATACGCCATAGAATTCTACAATGCCGAGTTAATTAAATTGGCTTCAGGTAACAACAACTTCAATAAGTCCCTTTAATAAGACTAAACAATTTTATGCGTATTTACCATACTTTCAGATTATTTGATTTATCAATAAACAATAAATAATAACTCTCTTAAGTATCTTATCTGATCATTAGTAAAATTATTTCTTCTTTGAAATCAACCTTTTCTTAAAGAGAGGAACAGATGACATACGAAAAGAAAGTCTGGAATGGATAGAAAATACCTCGAATGTATCACTTTTTTTTTAATTTCAGAACGCAAAATTTGTGCCTGTTTTGTAGAGCCTTCTAGATTTGAACTTAAGATCTTTTTGTTTTATATTATTTTCACCTTATTTACAAAGTTCCTCTTTCAACATTTTTTTATTTCAGGAGCTCTGATGCAATTTATATTGAACACAACAAACAGTGTGATCAAAAACCCGAACAAACCGGTTGAGCCGAAGCTTCACCTGATCTCTGCTCATGAGAACAACGTAGCTGGTCTCATGGCTGCGGCGAGGGTGTTTGAAGCGCATCAACCTAACTTTGGAGCCGCGTTTTCATTAGAATTAAGAAGAAATCTGCTAACACAAGAATATGGGATGACGGTAAGTTTTAAATAGACCTCTCTAGGCTCCTTACTATTATAGTTTTGGCAATACATCTAGGACAAAAAAAGGCTTCTTCTCTCACTTATTTCTACGGTCTTTTTGAGGAAAAGCCGAATTCTCAGTTCAAATACTTCTTCTTCTTTTTTGTTTACGGCAATTGAGCCTCCTTGTGGTAGCTAGCTAGGTAGGTATACTGCCAGAGTCAAGTGTGGATCAGTTTAGGTAATTCAGACTTTTCAATTACATGCATATTTATGTCATTCACAGCTGTCAACAAATTTCTATTTATTGATTTGGGTAGCTAAATAAATATTTTTCAGACGTTCGCAAGCTGTAGTCACAACTATGAATAAATTGTTCAATAAGGTGGAATCACATCATCGTTGTCAAATTCGCCGAATGTCGTCGCGTATTTCGTATTGTGCTGATCGGCACATTCAATTGCATAAATAGGATTTTCATGGCTGGACAGGTTGTTGAACTCTTTGACCGCTGTATAACATAACAACTGGAACGCCTACAACGCCGATATTTAATTAAGTACGATACAGATCGATGAAATAAAATTATAAAGCATTTTTTTTACAATCCCAACAAAAAAAGGTCTAATCGTTTTTGTGCAATTATTTATTTATTTATAAAACTTCATATACAGCAGTGTATATAGGCGGACTTAATGCCTAGGGCATTCTCTACCAGTCTACCTTCAGGTGGTGCAGAGATAACAAAGTAGGCGAAGTCAAGTACTCGATAGTTAAATGAGAGTAAAGCAATAAATATTATAATTAGAAACATAAAATATAAATACTAAACATACTTAAATACTTAAAACGATACATAAATACAAATTATACCACAGTCTGTTGTGACAATTCTGCCATATTCTTAAGGAATAGTTGGCGAACTTTCATTTTGAATGCATAACGACTCGTAGCCGTCCTGATCTCAAGAGGGAGTGCATTCCAGAGAAGGACTGATTGGACAGGAAAAGATGAATTAACAAATCCAGAAGTATGAGAGGGAACTAGGAGGAGAAGATTATTAGAAGAGCGAAGATCTCTATTGTGATTAGAGCTAAGATATTGAAAGTAAGGAATTAAATAAGATGGTGAAGTAGGGGAAGTCAGGATAGAATATAAAGTGGTAAGGGCACGCAAGTTTCGACGCTGACGGATCGGCAGCCAGTTCAGTTGTGCACGACATGAAGACACATGGTCATATTTCCGAAGATTGTAAATGAATCGAATGCAGTTATTAGGAAGACGGTCAATTTTGTTTAGGAGATCTGCATTCAGGTCAAAATAGCACACAATTATATTGGTAGTTATTTGAATAAAATAAAAATCAAGCTTTAACAATTGATTAGTATTTATGTATAGATTACAATTAAAAATCCAATTTTAAAAACTTCCCTATTGATGACAAGCTTCCGTTTGCGACTCCGCCGGCGTGCTACATCGATTAAAAGTAGCGTATATTATACCCAGGGTCTTGAAATATCTCCACAATAATTTTATTAGGATCATTCAAGTAGTAATAATGATGGCTTAAAAAAGCGCCATTTTAATATTGTTACAAAACGTAACATATTGCATGTCATGTCGCTTCAACCAAACCGTTCAGCCGTCGATATTAGCAACTATATTTTTGAGTCCCAATTGATAAAAAAAAATTTTTGTTCATCCAGGCTATTTACGCCCGTGATGCTGGTGGTCCCGGAGAGCTACTGCCCATCAATGGCTGCGGAGGCCAGCTGGTCTGCGATTACGATACCTTCACAACGCTCATGCAAGACATAGTCTGGTCCAACGAAGAGTTGTTTAGTCAATGTTAAATATAGTATTTATTATTATAGTTATAAATATAAAAATATTTACAGTAGTCAAGACGAATAAAGTGGCTGTGATTTTTTAGATTTGTTTAATTTACCCACTACCAATTTCATGATGTAGAAATGAAAGAAGTATCAACATATCAGTGTTCAGTAGATTAAATTCATTCCTATCCATTAAGGGACTTATTCATTCATACGAGTCAGTTATCGATGTAAATTTTAGTAGTCCAGGGAACAATTTCAAGTATTTCAACAGATTGTTTCGACACAATAGAATGTCCCAAGTCAAGACACTACAAAGACAAATGGTCTCGATTTACAGCAGCAGACAAACGTAATACATTGATTAATGGTCTCAATAGGTCATATTTGAGGTTTATCAAAGGGTTCGTCGTAATCGAACACAATAAGGAGGACATCATCATCATTATTTTTTGAGGTTTAGTTTGGAGATATGCGATTTACCTTTGTGCCATTATGTCACAACTCAATATTTTAAAATATATTTTATACGGTGATTATTAATAATTATCAAAAGGTATGGTGAAAGAAGTAAACTAATCATATTTATCGTGCATTTATCGGTGATTATTAAAAATTTCACTACATTACCGATAAATATTATACAAATATCCTAAGCTAAGCGAGGAAAGGTAGAGGTTTTTAGGTCGACGAGTGCCAGAATCGAAATGGACTGGCAAAATAAACTACCGGCAAAGGTGAACATTTCAATATTAAAATCATATTATTTAGCAAACATGGTGGTTAATAATCACCGGTAATTATTAATATTTTTTCAATTTATTACATTCACCGTATTCACCGTATTCACCGTTTCTCTAGTCATAGAGAAACCAAAAGAGTCAGAAAATAGACATCAAAATCCTTAAGCCAACAGAAAACATTCGAGTAACAATACACTTACTAAGTCATTGGTATATCAACTACTAAGATCATTAAACGTTATAACAATGACTAAATTAATTATCTGTTGGCTAATCATTCGTGGGACGCCTGCCATGCAATTACCACGCTTCCTTCAGCATCTTACTTGTCTCTTATCAGTCGAGAATGTCGAGATGACTATCTTACTCATAAATGATAACTGAATATTAAACAAGTACAATTGACTTCAAGATGGTGCAACTGAGGAGCATACTGTGTATCAAGTAAGTATTTGCATGTTAATTTTCGTAAGAGTAAATAAAAAAAAATATTGCCTTTACAGCGAAAATATTGTCACCCTTCTGACCAAAACGTTTTTGACGTTTTTAGACGTTATTATACGCTATATATTCTGTTGTTGGTGATGTCAAGTCACTCCCGATCGGCCGACTGCTCCAATTTATGGAGGCTATTGGCCTAAAAGAGTCTTTCATGAGGCTATAATCACAATAGACCCACGGAGATCGACGTGATTACCCAAAGCCTCGTCCCAACAATATATATATTCTGTGTGTCTTTAATTCTTCACATTTTAAATAATGATCTACAGAATGAATGTTGCAGTTTCGTTGTTCTAGATTTCATTTACAAAACAAATTTTAGTTTTGTAGATAAAAGTAGCGTTTGTGTTAACAGCTGAACCTACATGGCTACATAATAACAATACATGAGATGACGTGAAAAGCACATTTACTGCCGTGTGACAAATTGGTGGTTTAGGAAATATACTCGTAACACACTTTGTAAACCTGTGATTACCTAGTTATACTAGTACTTAAACATCATTGCTAATAGCAGAGTCATAGTTAAAAAGCAATTTGTCATTGTTACATAATTCAAATCGGTAGATTAGATGGCCTTGTTCTCTCCAAAATTGAAACAATTTCGCTTTAATCTACCTGGTACATAGTCCATATAATCCGAGTTAATACGAAACCAATTCGATATAATTACAGATAAATTACAATTGAGTAGATTTAAATCCAAACAGATAAGCAAAATTTAGCTTTTTAATAAATTCCACAAGTAGCTCAAACTTTGAATCAGTATTCAGTATCCTAGTAAAGAATACGAGGTCATCATGAAAATGGTCTTAGCTCAGCCAGCCCCCCACCAGGATAGGACAGGCGGAAGGCATTGTACGTTCGCACGACAGTGCGGCGCAATCTTTTAATTCACACTAACAGCGAATCAAAGCACCCTCATGCAAAATGATACTGTCATGTAACGATGCTATTCATATCTGAATGCATTTGTTTCTATCATGTTAACACTGCAACAATACTGTGCTGGTAACAGTATTTTAAGCATACCTATGATATGTAGAGCAGCTACCGGAATTCCATGGTATTGCAATCAACGAATCGTATTGTCTCCAATGAAACAGAGGTTAACAAGAGCAACACGCCATCAAAATATTTAACATCGGATGATGTGGACACGCACGTCTAAATAAATGGGCACCGTTGTACAATCGATTGGACAGAGTCAATCATCTGAGCACAGGTCGCGGCGACCGTGAATCTCGCAAAGCGTCCTGTGCGGATCTCAGTGGGACCCCGCCTCGCGCGCCGTGCGCTTCCTGCCTCGCACCGCTCTATAAGTGTGCTTCTCGGGCACACAGACGATACGACATAATCACCTCTCTTCTGACGTCTAATTGACGAAAAACAAACAATAAAAAAATATTATGATTACCCCCAAGTGCGTCAATCACAATTAACATTGGATTACAATGTAGAAGTGTCCATACACCGGAGGAAAATGTGAGTGACATTTTGAGACATCACACAAAGAAGCGGATGTTTTCGCCAATTGCAGTCTTTCCAGCACGTGTGGTTATCAATTAACGCAGTTTAATGATCTTGTGATCGTTGTAATTGTTATCTATTTGTAGAATGAGATGATCCTAATGATCTTTTAATTAATTTCTGCGGAGATTACTCGCAACGCGGAGACTGCGCACTTGTACTAATGCTTATTAAGTCGAAAGTAGTGTGTATAAGTGTTTATGTGTTTGAGCAGGAGAGAGGGTGAGCGCGAGGAGGAGCCAACCAGCATCGCGGCAGAAGTGGTGCCGAAGGACATGCGCACGGAACACACCTGCTGCTGCCTCGGCGTGTTGGTGGGCATCTCGCTCATCGCCGGTACGTTCTGCGTCACACACTTTACTAAGGCTCATTAGTTTGCATGCTAGTTGATGGAACCAATAACGAACCATAACATAAACCAGAGCTAGATAAAACAACAAATAAAATAATACCTACAACCCTTCATGATAATTTTGGTCAACCACTTTGCAGGCCCTATCCAGGCTGTACTTAAATAGGATAATTTGTGATACCATAGCAAATCTGGCTGATCTAAAATGGAGTCACCGACAGTAGGACTAGTATAAAGTTAAATAACATCTGTAGTCCTTGACTAAACGCAGGGGATTCGCAACATACTTTAAATTGTGGACGAAAGAAGTTGACCAGGTCAAGCAGATCCAATTCGCATTGTAAATATCAAATTAACACACGCTATTATTTATTCTTCATGATCACAAATGATGTAACGAAGCTATATAACAAAAATGACAATAAGTAAATACAGTCAAGGTATTCACAATGCTGAATGATGAATGCTTGTTTGCGTCCTTTCGCAGCCATGTTTACAGCCTGAATTTAATTAATATCAGATTACGAACACAAACAACAGTGATTATATTAAATCTGGTAGTAAATAATTTACAATGCTTTGACATCGAGATGCACCTAGAACGATTGGATAGCTTTTGAGTAAAATAACCAATGAGCAATTAGTGGGGTGGTAAATATTTTGTCAGCGCTTTTTTTCCACCCTTAACACCCTCGTTGGGAATCAGTGACTTTCTACCCATGCTGCACAGTGTAGTAAATGTGATGGGCATAATGGATCGCTTTGTTTCCCAGCCCTCGTTGCAGTGATCCTGATAAAAGACTCAACGATCGACGTAACTGTTCTGCGACAAGTACATGTGGTAAGGAAAATAGCATTAAATCTATGTACAAAAATATCATTATCTTTTATGTGTAATTGTGTACGTCCATTTTAACATATAGGTATTTTTTTACCTTATTTAACGTTGTTTAAAGTAAAAAATCGTAAAATTTTTCATATCGGATTTAGCAGGTATACATTCTAAGCCGACGATAATGATGGGCTTTATGCTGCTTTTCAACTGCGAAATGCAGTAGAATTTGCATTGAATTTCAGTTTGAATGCAGTCCAATTACAAGAAAATACTAAAGGGTTTGTTTCTTATTATGCCGATGTGCAAAGTCACCCAAGTCGGAATTGGCCAGCTTGTTAGTCTCTCATTGGGTAAAGTTTTATTTTAATTATTTCAATATGACAAAGACAAAACAAAATCGATTTATTCATGTCATGAGGCACACTTAGCTAAAGGTTTCGTAATCTTCTATTCAGAAAATTTGAATATTCATGAGAATTTGTCTTGTCTTTCAGAAAAAATAAGGTTAATGCGTTTTCTACCCTTTTGATAACTCATCAGCTTAGAACAAAACTAGTTAAATTCATCCTTTACACCACAAATTTGTTTAGATTATAATATTAATAAATAATAAATATTAGTACGTAGACGGTAAAATTTCAATTGCTATTGCAGCTAATGTCGCATGGTGAGCGAACTCCTAGCGAACAAGAGCTGGCCATGCTCGGTACCCCGCCACCTGACCACGTGTTTGCGCCCTATGGAGCTGGCGCTATGACTAATGTAAGTTTTATTGCCATATTATGACTGCCACTCCTGCCGCATTGATAATCTAGTGATTAAGTCAAGTTGTTTTTCTTTTATTCCTGAACAGACTATTAAAATATTGCATGGCTCAACTCTAATTGCTTTCCCGATAGTGGTATCTTAACTGACTCTATAGCGGAATACACAACCACCTGCCGCAGGAGCAATCTATGCTCCTGCGGCAGGTGGTTGTGTATTCCGCTATAGAGTCAGTTAAGATACCACTATCGGGCCTGGTGAGTTTCAGCGTTAACAACTAGGTACGTCATATTCGAAATATCAAGAAGAGAAGACGCACTAAACGGGCTTTACTTCTAGTTAGATGCCATGTCTTCTTCAATCATCTAATATTTTGGTACGTCATCTAGCGCAAGCGAGCTGCTATTATATTGCACTAGTTTTAGTTTACAGTCACACGGGCAGCAATTGAAAATTGAAAAAGATAGCACTAAGATTTTATTGTATGTATGTATTTTTAACCGACTTCCCAAAAAGGAGGAGGTTCTCAATTCGGCCGGTATGTTTTTTTTTCTATGTATGTACATCGGCATCGATAACGTCGCGGTTAATGGACCGATTCGCGTGATTCTTTTCTTGTTCGACGCGAAATAGCTGCCAGGTGGTCCCATAAAAATTTATTTCAGTTTGGTCTAGTAGTTTTTATTTTATAAGCATTATAGTTATTTGGACGATGTCATTTTGACGATACTTTGTACCTATATTATTAGTATGTCGATAACTTTAACATTTCTAATCCGATTTGCGTAATTCTTTTTTTGTTCGTTAGGGTACATATTCAAGTTGGTACCCTGGTTATCTAGTCAGCATATGATGATGGGATCCCAAGGAAATCGAGAAGAACACTCAGTTTATAAGCATATAACTGTTACGTTTCAGACAATATCATACAATTTGTTTAATTATTAGAGCATTTTTTTGTAATTCAAGTCGTTTTTTAGGGTTCCGTAGTACCTACAAGGGACCCTTATAGTTTCGCCATGTCCGTCTGTCTGTCCACGGCATAGCGACGAAACCGTTGGTGCTAGAAAACTGAAATTTTGCATAAACATGTATGTTAACTAAACAAAGAAAGTCGTAGAGTAAAATTTGGAAAAATATTTTTTTTTTTTGTCGCCTACCCCATAGTGTGGGGTATTGTTAGATAGGACTTTTAAAAACGTTTAGGGGTTGCTAAGACAGTTTTTTGATTTAGGGATCCGTTTGCGAGATAATTAACTTTAAAGAGCAAATTTTTGTTCGAGTAGGGCGTCCCCCCCCTCTAAAAGCTAAACTACTGGATCCTAAAATCTGAAAAAAATTGTGTCGGTAGTACATGTAATGAACTTTAAAGGAAAACTATAGCGGATAAGTTCACTTCATTAGTTCAAGAGGAATAGGGGTCCGAAATGTCAGATGCAGTTACTCAGAATATTTCGTTAAAAATTCTTGAAACATAAATAAACATACATAATACATATATAAAATCACGCCTTTATCCCACGGGGGTAGGCAGAGACGATGGAACGCCATGTGCTTCGCTCCTTACATACTTCTTTCGCTTCCTTAACATTCATACATCTCGTCATACGTGCTAGCTGGTTTCGTGTACTACAAACATTTCCTATCTGAAGGACGCTATTTATCTGGTTACTTTAACTTAATTAGTTCTAGAGTAATTGGGGTCCAAAGTGTAAAATGCAGTTACTTAGAATAATTCGTGCAAATTACAAAAACCTTTGAAAGTAATGACTTGTATGAAGATGTTACTTGTTTAATACAGATAGTAAATCCCTTTTAAGTCGAAATATGTTGTTACGACTAGCTACGGAAGCCTACTGCGCGTGGCCCGACACGCACTTGGCCGGTTTTTTATGTTTAATTATTTTATCTCAATAGTACTTATGATAAAACTACACGTATGTAACTAAAGCAAATTGTTATGCAGTCGTATAAAAGGTACTTTGGGAATATCTGACAACGTCAATTATTCCGCAGACTCTGTGCGGATTTCCTCTCAGAATGAGGAAGGATTAGGCCTACAGCTGCAGACGCTGCAGTCTATACCGTCGATCAAATATGAATTGATATAAAAAGTGCATGTCGCGTGTTAATCATCTTATGCGGGCTGAAAATTGTAAACGGGGAATATTTTTTGTGAAGAAAATCCATATGGCCGTATGGCCGTATGGATTCATGTATATGAATGACGATAAATGACATGCCATTTTATCCATATCAGTTGATAGATTGCATAATTTCTAGAATGTCATTAAAATTACGTCTTATTTCGAATGTATGACTATACTAGAGCGAGCGTTATCAACTTAAACACAAACCTACTTCTGATGTTGCTCAAATCTTGTGTAACCAATGCAAAAAGAAACACCGAAATTTATTCATGTTTTAATGCAGCGTTTTTTGCGTTTTTTTTCTACCGCCCAATACATTCCCAGTCAACTTTGGGATTTTAAGTTTTTTTTTTGTTTCTTTGTAGAATTTATCGATACAAGCGTTTCACACCTAGACCTTCAAAATTATGTTCTAAATTTCTGATTGATTTTTATATATCATTTTGCCCTGCTTAGTTCTTAATCACTGAAAAGTTGTTTTTCCTAGCTTATTCTCGTACATTTGTGATTTCCTAATGACATGTCGGGTCGGGCAAAGTGTTATTGGTGAATTGTCCGTCCGGGAGCGGAGCAGTATCGTATAACGCAGGCAAAACCGTGGTTAATACAAGGAATGCTACAGGGACAAAGAAGCGGGCAACAGCTAGTGTATAATATGGAGCGTACGACAAATTGAGCACCTCATTCATTTTGGTCACTATTATATTCTGCAACTCATGGGAACCGCAAGAAGCATAATTTCCAACAATGAACCTTTTGGCGTAGTTCCTCGATACATTAAATTGGCTGTCAGCCGTGACGAATGGCGTGTGACGTAAACACAAAACCATAACGTGGTTGCCAGTCAATGGCGATTCTGCATGAGATTACTCATATGCGCGGCGCTCCTCCATCCCGTGTAACAATAATGCCAGTGTGACAAAAGCACTTGTTGCGACGTCCTTGCCGTCTCATAAATTACTCATTCAATGTCCGATTAAACCAATAAACTTATGCAGTTCGATATTGATAAAATTATTCATGATTTTATTTAAACTTTGGTGAATCGGGACCGTGGTCAATTACAAGACAACGGGTTTAATCGAATGTATTTTTTCATTCCCTTCGATTCGGTCTATTCGAATTCAATCTAATCATCGGGCCATAAAGTTAATATGGAATGGTATTTATACTTAACTATTCATTCAATCTCACCTTAATATATTTACTCGATTTAATCCAATCCATATAATCAATCATTCGCATCGCATTACTCATAAAATGCGTTCAGCAATGAAGTTAGCCAATAAAACACGCATAAACACTTCATTAGGATTGCTTTGGACACTAAACGATGATAAACGACTATGTAATGTAATGCTTATTACGCCGGGGCCGTGACACTGACACTCCGGAACTGTCGATAGGGTCAGGCCAGAAGGACTTGTGGAGATTGATGTACAACGAAGCGCTTACTTCCCGGTATGCGGGAGGGAGTCCCGATACCTCAAGGTCGATCTAAACGGGGACGTGCGCAGACGCAGATAGCTGTCGCTCACTAATAATGATTTATTGCTTGCTTCAAGTCATATGCCGGGGAGCAAATCTTAATATACGCTACAATCTTACATATATTTGACGTATGTAAGAACGTTTATGTGTCTCATTGCAGGCAAAAGCCTTCCTTTTAAATTTGTACCCATATCTTGCTCGTCCCACACTCCCACTATCTCCGTTTAGACCTTTGTATCTGTTCACTCTGTACCACTTATGTACCCGCTTCTTTTTTGTTTTCAGGAGGGCAAGATGTTGACATTCGAAATGGGCGCATTACTTAGGAAGAGATATGACGAGTTTTTGGGACCGTACTACCAGAACGGTAATTACATGTGTTTCTTACGTCTTAAAAGTATGAACGAGGTTATAAGAGGCAGTTTGAATGTTGAGCCATTGAAGAAAATTCTTTGCCTTTCTTATCCCCAGTAATGAAAAAAAGATGGAAAGTAAATAATAAATGCATTCAGTAAGAGTGAAAGGAGCAAATAATAGTGTAAAAGGAGGCTGGTGGAGTAACATTTAGAAAAGGGTAAAATACTGTCAAATGATTTAGAGTGTGTTTTCTTACAGAGAACAGCATAGTGATATCGTCAGACACAGACTTAAGCAAGATGACGGCTCTGTTGATCGCAGCGGGATTATGGCCGCCCGCGCCAGAGCAAACATGGAACGACACGCTGGAATGGCAACCCGTGCCATACAAATATCCTCAGAGGCATAATGATTTTGTAAGTAACTTTTATACCTACAATCAAAAAATTTAAGATTGTTGGGAGCAAGTTATTCTTGAATGCCTATGAACATGATAAAAGTGCATTGTGTTAAAAATAACTACAATATTCTGCTTCGTCCGCTCATATTTTCAGTAGCCCGGCTTATCAACCTACCAAAATGGGTCCCAAAGACGGTGAGTATCTTGGCATAGTGATTCGCAAACTGATTTGTTTATACGTCGTTAGTCAAACACCCTTGTGTTTGACTTTTTATTTATCTAATTATATATATTTATTTTGTTTTTTCACCATTTTCAGTTACTCTACGAAGAGAACTGTCCCCGATACACGCAAGAGAAGCAGAGGATATTAAAAGCGTTCGTCGACGAAGGACTGCTTCAGCCCTACCGGGACCTATTCCACAAGATCGCGCAAATGACCAACACGAACTTCAGCACGCCGCAGGAGGCTTTCCATCTTAATAACCTTTTTTTAATACAGGTCAGACAAATAACAATTAATTGATAAGATACTTTCTATTCTTACGCAAGAGTTAATCTATCATAACACAATTTTCCTTTCTGAGTTCATAGTAACTATAAAATTGTGCTTGAAAGCCTTATCAATGACTTTAATTGTATCCTATAGAATAACCAATTGAATTTTTCCTTAAAGTTTTTTTTTTTGTAGTTTGCCTGGTTGCCTACTACTAAGTATTATTGTTCCTTTTCTCTTTCCGAAAATATTTGAAGCTACTATTTTAAGATCATTTTGAAACAATACATTAGGTATGCGTAAGAAAATTCACAAGAGCAGCACGGAGTTGGAATTATGCCCGGTGGATGGCGATAGGCTCACCCCTTATCCCATGGGACCTAAACATAACATGTTGTTATTCTATTAGCTATGCCAGTAGAAGTAAAGTTCTGCTTATTGCTGGCTTATTGATACGACTTTCAACTCCTTGAATAGGCACTTTGAATACAGCCAACCTGTATTTTCTCTTTCAGACTAGATTGCAAGGATTTAGATACGTAAATATCGTGTAGAAATAATCGTATTTTTTTTTAATTTACAGGATGACATCAAAGTAGCAAATCCAAAATGGGCTAAACATATCAAGAGAAAACTTATGGATGTCGCCAGATTAGAATATTCGATGATGTTTCATAACAACTTACTAAGAAAACTGAGTGGAGGTGAGACGTATTATTTAACATTAATATTAATGTAATTTATATCATGATTTAATTTGCAAATTAAATGACCTTAACATTATCATTAAATTATATCCTTAAATTATAATACCATATCATTAAATTATGATGAAAATCAACCATCTGGTAACATTTTGAATATTCATTAAAGAAAATAAATGCTTGTCTAGTCATAATTTGAAGATTTTATCTTAAAAATAACGATTAAAAATCATCTACAAAAACCAATGGTTCAC
Organism: Hypena proboscidalis; assembly: GCA_905147285.1. NCBI lineage: Eukaryota > Metazoa > Arthropoda > Insecta > Lepidoptera > Erebidae > Hypena > Hypena proboscidalis. The sequence goes on along the minus strand of LR990130.1, from coordinate 16,072,563 downwards.
CTTGACTGTCATAAATGAGAGGAGTGATCACGACAGTGATATATATGCTAGAATTTGTCGACAAGTTTTTGCTCAGAAAAATTTCAATATGAACATTTTGGTGCATACGCATCAGTTACCAAAGGTTGAGAAGACTCCATAAGAATACTCGTTTCTGTTCGATCAAATGAGATTTACCAATTTTTTTTATTGACAATGAACCATTCATTTAAATAACAACATATTGACGGGACCAATATGTCTTACAGGTGCTTTACTACAGCAAATAATCAAAGAGGCCGTCAGCACCGGTGCCGGAGAATCACAACTCCGTCTCGTTGTACGGACTGGGACCCCTATCTCAGTAGCAGCACTCTTGGCTGCATGCGTGGCTCCTCCACCTCGTTTGCCGGACCCGGGAGCAGCACTGCTCTTCGAGCTACATGAGAGAAGACCCTCGCCACAGAATAAGGAGCAGAAAACCCTGACTGATGGACAGCGGTTTGGGTTTAAGGTTCGTAAATAATAAATATAATGGCCACAACACACAAAGGCGGGCCGGAACACTTAATGTCCCATTGCAGCGTCAGTGTCAGTTGGCTAAGATGTAGATGAACGCTGCAATGGAATATAAAATGTGCCCGTCTGTGTGTCTAGCGTCCCTCTCAGAATACGCGTATTTTGATATCATCGAAAATCGAGTTAACTGTTAAACATGAAAAAGTTATGTCGAAGCAAACAAAAGGTAAAAATATGCATAAATATGCACAGGCATTCAAGCAACATTTCAAGGTTAAAACGGGGATTTTGTTAATTTTCCCTTTGTGATAAAGCCGCCCATAGTAACACTAAACGTGCTTGGCATTATTAGCTCGTGTATTGGTCTGAAGTAACATTCATAAATGCCAATTTAGCTCAATTAAAGTTTATTTATAAAAGTCAAACAGTCAATAAGTCACGCTATAGACACAATTAGAAGTTAGAATTAAAATCAATTATCAACAATGTAAGATATAACATATAAGGAGCACACGTACGTTAAACAGCGATAGCCGAGTGGGAGACCGTAGGACTGCGAAGTCAAAAGTCTCGGGTTCGAACCCACAGCACACACCTCTGTCAATAAATCGTTAAGATATGTATTTTCGAAGATATGTGTGTATATATCGCTCGCTAACGGTGAAGGAAAACATCGTGAGGAAACCTGCTTGCCTGAGAGTGCCTAAAAAGTGCTCGAGGTTGTGTGAATTCTACCAATCCGCACTTGGCCAGCGTGGTGGACTATGGCCTTACTCTTCTCATCATGAGAAGAGGCCCAAGCCCAGCAATGGGACATGTATTAATTACAGGGCTGCTATTAGTACGTTTAACATTGATCAATAACACTGTCGGCATCTTTAACAGATAAAGCATAATATATAACAAATCTATTTAAATTCTAATATCCATAGAGGCTGTACACATATATCAGTCAAGGTTGTAGCAAATATACTAAAATGTAAATTAGTGTTCTATACGGTGAATCGGATACGGACTGACTAAAAAAATTTAAACATCTAACAAGGCCAATATTCTTTTCATTAGTTCACACCGGTTCTGATTTTATATGACAAACATATTGCAATAGTAAAAGCGAAATTGTCAAAGATAATTTCTTCTGTCAAAGTCAAAGTTGCTTTATTTGTTGAACATGGTCAAAAACAGATGTATTAATATCAGTTAAGTACAACATATTCTGTCAATTCGGTATGTTAAGTTTTTTTTTGTGATTTTTTTTTTATTTTTAATTTGTAGAGACAGTTATTTTACACAACTAATTTGAATATTTTATTTTTTTATGCATTGGTTATTTTTTTATGATTTTTTAAAGTTTTTGATCTGATGACGTCACAAAGTAGCCTGAATAATTTAGATCCTTGACACATTTCAAGTATAAAAAATAAGGAACTTCACCGGGACTTCAAATTTGACAGTGACACTTGACATATGACACGGATGAATGATGCTCAAGCTCACTATTTTTTCTTCATTCTTGCTTTGACTTTGGCTAATTACTTGTTTTGCCGTGATTTTTGCTGCTAAAAGTGATATAAAAAGATAATAACCATTTATAATGAATCGAGCAAAGACTCTTAGTGCGAAATGCTTAATCCTGTCTTGTAAAAACACTACTACTAATAGCCGGCACTAAGTTTTTGTGTTGGTAAAAGAAACTCTGAAAAAGAAGTGGTGCGAGGAAGTGAATGTGGAATACGTGCCTGGGCGGCGTTTGTATTGTTGTGAAGATCATGTAAACCCAGTAATCGAAACCAGAATCCCTTTTTATGCAATCACACTTTTCTGACCACTCGACCAACGAGGCAGCAAATGTATAAATGTAAATTAATAAACAAGTGTGGTTTAAATATTTTTTATATTTAATGTTTTTGCACTATCAATAATTTTTCTGTAAATATAAGTTTTCAAAAAAAATCTGCTTGTTTTATTAAATCCCTGGTGTATTTGAGCATCATAATTTAACCAATGCAAGGTTATCTGTTTATTTTCTTCAAATTTAGGATCAGCAATGCAAAATACAGCTTTACTTTTATTTGCAGCATGCATTTGAGCAACATATCTGTCTTGCACAATACCATTATTATTATAGCTACATAATGTTTTATTTGAAGCAGAGCATTTAACTTCTATAATAAAATCTTCTGCAACTCCATCAGCTATCACAAGTTGTATGTAGTAATACATCGTCTTTTTCATTGTTCATTGATTGTTACAGTTTAGCCGACACTCGATGCTCTGGTACAACTTTAGCTTATACAATGCATTCGACTTGGTTTCTTTTAACCTCCACATATACTCCGTCTATAAAGTCGTGACATTAATGTTTGAGGAACTAACATTAATCATGTGTCTGGCAACACCAAACATAAGTAAATCAGCTGTCATCGAGTTTGAGTTGTGGAACAGTTTTCCCTTTGATTATATATATCTATAGATACTGCCTCATCAACGCTAAATCGTCCAAAAATTTTGTCCGTAAATTACCTGATCCTACAAAAACCGCTGTCAGTGTCAATTATCACCTCAAACAATTAGGTCATTTGAGTGAATTACAAAAAAACATTTTGTGAGTTACAATGTCGTATTGTGCCATACAAATATGCCGGAATTATAGCAGACGTGCAAATGCTACTTACACAATCTCCTACCATCGGTAAGTAATCCAAAAACAATCGTATTTTTTCAAAACAAATCTAGCAAATTCTGACATTTAATCTCAAAACCCACACGCCATTTTTTGGTGTTGCCAATCTGCGATACTATATTTACCCGTATTTCTGGTTTTTTTTATTTTTCAGTTAATAATTTAAAATTAACAGCTGGTTTCAATAGTCTGTTCGTCGATTTACTTACTATACAGGGTGTGACAAAATTAAAGAAATTTAATTAATATTAAATTAATTTAGATATTATATTAATTATTATTTTATTTGATTATTATTGTGGCATTTGATTATTTAAAATAAACAAGTTTTTTAAGGATTTATTTGATTTTTATTTTATTTACAGTATAAAACTTAAATTCTCCAACAGTAGCTTGCTAATATATTTTAACTTTGCAAAATAAAAATAAATTTTTATCATTTTGCTTTTGCAAAAGCACAATAATTTTATAAATTAAAGCGCCAGTAGTTTATTTTATAACTGCAGTATTGTGTATTTTACCCCCATTTATTTTTTTTCCCATTACATTGGGGTAAATTCAATTAGTGGTAACTCTCAGATGAATGTCAAGTCATCGTAAAGCAATGGTTCCACGCACACTAGCTTGTCAAATTTCTACGTCTTTGTTGCAATGTTTACTGCACGAGACTACCTCTAGAGATTATGTACTCTGAGAGTTTTCCCTTTGTATTTTTATTGCTTTGGTTAAACTGCAATTAATTAACAAATAACTACGCAGAAAGGAATAAAAATGAATAAAGTAAATCGGAGTGGCACGCGGGAAGTGATTTTTAAAGTTTTCCAGCGATGTTTCGCGGAGTACCAAGCTGGACGAATTTTGTACGATTTGGATGATATTTATGGGCGGACAGCATCTATGACGGGTATGTAATCGTGTTATTGTTTGTTTTTAATCTGCCCGAAGTTACAAATTTACTGAATTTACGATTTGGAGACTAAAAAAGACATTGTTTACATTGCACATTTTTAGGTTAGATTGACATTGTGAGTAGGTCATATTATAGTATGACCATAATTTTTGATACATTATGATGGTACAACAAATTCCATTCAGGTTTTATACCAGTTTTGAATTTGAATTAATTGCTTCATGTCAATAAGTTATTGTTTCCATTCCAGTACAATTTTTTACTTTTTTTTCAGGAAAATCAGTGAGTACAGTTAGGCGGATAGTCAACGAAGGTTTTAAAAATGATGGAAAGTTAAAGGTCTACGCTCAGGAAGCGAAATTTACTGCGTTTGGTGAAAATAAACAAACCTCGCCCCATCTATGCCATTGATGAACTTTTAGGAGAATACGGGCACACAGTGTTACGGCTTCCGCCGTATCATTTGAATCCCATTGAGCTCATTTGGGCTAACCTAAAACAAAAAGTAGCAGCACAAAATGTTGGGTCACGCGATGTGAAGCAACTTGCTGAAGACGCCTTCAACAGCATTATACTTGAAACTTGGAAAACTGCTGCCATCACGTGGAGACGTCTGAAAAAGAGTACTACGAGCGAGGACGTCATCTGTATCGAGACATAGACGAGTTGATTATTCGCTTAGGCGATGATAGCAGCAGTTGTGACAGCAGCTATAGTGATGACAGCGCTGCTGATGAAAGTGGCAACGTAACGTTTCTTAATTTTGAATATTTGGAATCCAATGATGAGTGAGAGTGATCAATCAGTTTTTTTTTTTAACTTTGTGTAATAATTTTATTTTGGTTTAATTAAAAATGCTTATATATTAAAACTTTATGAAGCCCTTACTTTATTTACCTTTGCTTATGAAAAGTTTAACCTACTGTAAATAAAAACAGTAACAAAATATTACTGTTTAATGTGTCTAATTTATTTACTCTTTACTTGAACAAACTGCTAGTATCAAAATCATTTTAGTCACACTATATAGGGTTGCTACATGCAAGACAGCAGCGCCATCATTTAATGTCACGACTTTATAGACGGTCTGTACACATACTCGACAGCGGTGTCAACGTAAGATTCACAAAATGACCTGTAACAATAATTATAAGAAGTCGGTTATTATCGCTTTAATGGTGATATAAGCAATTTGAAACTTGATTACGATAATTTGTGTATCAATATTATTACTTACATCAAAGCCTGGGCCCCGCGGATTTCAGCAATGTTATGGTTATCATTATTATTCATGAACTCCAGAATCATAACATTGTCCAATTTGGGCAAGTTGGTAGAGTTGGCGCGTACAAACTGGTCCACATTTCAAACAAAATCTAAACGGTGGGCAAGCAGTTCCTTCAATCGAACAGTGGTCAATGTAGTAGGCGATATCAAAGTCCAAAAGAGAGCAGGGTTGGTCAAGAGAAAAGCACAAGGAACAAGCACGATTAAAGCAACGAAAAACAAACCAGAAAAGCTACGAACATAACAATCATTGACAGTTAACAGTTCACTGTCAGTTGAATATTTTTTTGTAATGCACAGACAATTCGTCAATTCAGCCTACTTTGTGACGTCATTTAGAGGTCAAATGAAAGTCATCTGATTTTACATATTTTTGTTAAAATAAACGCAATCTTACAATTTTAGGAGCTAAAATTACGAAAATACGACTCGGGAACCTGAAATCTCGAAATGGTTTTGGAATTGGCATAGGTTGATTTTTACTTAACATACCGAATTCTGACGTTCAAATAAAACATAATATCCTTTGATGAATAATAGAATAATATCTATACAACATATTAATCATCATAGATACAACACAGAACAATTTTAAATAAGAAAAATAAAATATTAAATTATCAAGCTTACTAAATATTACAAAATACAATGAAATATATATAACTATAAATATATTGTATTATTTAAAAATTCTTCAACACTATAGTAACTTTTATTGCACATAATCTTTCATCAACTTACTTCTAAATTCGTATAAACTCAATCTCTTGTCGGAACTTGGCATTTTATTGTATATTTTAGGGGCTAAACAAAATAAACTTTTCCCTAATAAAGCTGTTTTTGCTGTGAAAATACAAAGTCTGTATCAGTCATCTGTGTATTGCTGATCGACTATGTAAAATAGCTAACCCTATTTGTGATAGATAAAACCGACGATACAGTATGTTAAATTAAAAATATTAGTATGCCAATATTTTACATTTAATTTTACTACTACCAATATTATCAGACTAATAGTTTTTTAATTAATTCAGGGTCTTGGCAAGAGGCGATCGTAGCTGGTTGGTTAAAGCGACGGCCCGGTATGCAGAAGGTCGCAGGTTCAAATTCTGCTAGACCCATATTTTTTTAAACCAAAACCTCGGGGCGCAAAAATTAATTACACAGGAGGTACAATGTCGCAATATTTCTATAGATGTATCACGCTCAAAACTCCACACATGAACAAAACTTGGCATTTTTTACGAGCTGTAGTAATCATGAAGCATCAGATGAACTAGAAGAAGTCGTAATAAAAGTCACAACATTAAGCTTTTACTTTCTAATAGTTACTTACGGATCATAGAATTAGATAATTGCATTTTACCTTGGCCTTTACATTCCTGTTCGACTTTCTGTAGAATAGTTTAATACATAATGAAAAAGACAAATTACTTTAATCAGTTAAAAAACAAATTGTGTTTCTACGTAAAAACAATACGATTTTTTTTTAAGTCATTAAGAATAGCCATGAACTTGTAACTGCAGAAACTGTTAATTAAGTAAAGATACAATGAATAGCACATTGAATACTCTGTAGTTTTTGGTTCGAGGTTTTTTTTTTTAAGTAAGGTCACTCAAAATTAGCATAATTATTCAAGAAAAAACCCGACTTCAATTAAAAATGTGCACTAAAAAGAAAGAAATACTTAAGTAATATTCAACCTCTCGTCTCATCTGTGTAAACTTGAAAGAATACAGAAAACGGCCTAAAAAATTATCCTCGTACTCCTAACCGTTGCGGAGTTGTACCTTGCAGCTTCAGCTCAGCAACATAAAATGCTAACTGCTGGATGCAAATATCCGAGTTGCTTTAAATAATAAATGAAAACTTTAAAATTCGAGGGCTGTCCTCGCTTTCTCGATCCCACCATCATATTGTGATCTGATGAAAATGGGACCACATGACAAATATTCAGAAAAACAAAAGAATTTCTCAAATCGGTCCAGGCGTCTTCGAGTAATCGGCGAACAAACATGAAAAAAGCAATCAAATTGAGAACCCCCTTTTTTTGAAGTCGGTTTAGAAATATTTAATATTTGTGTGTCCGCCAGAGGCAGCACTAGTTAAGTGTCCTAGGTGAGCAACAAGTGCCACGTGATCAATACATAACAAGCTATGGCATGCGACGGTTGCTATGGAAACAGAGGCGTTTGTATGGAGTCGCATCTTACAGGCAAAAGGCTAATTTACTCAGACATTCTTACGACAAACTTGTATCCTAAGATAGGAACAAACTGATGAACGTGACGTCACGAATTGACGTAACATACAGTTGTAAAATATAGGGTTCTGGCAAGAGGCGACCGTAGCTGGTTGGTTAAAGCGACTGCCTGGTGAGCAGAAGGCCGCAGGTTCAAATCCTGCCGGTCCCATTTTTTTTCAACTGTTTCTTAGTATAATTTTCTAAGCATAGCTAAATGCTATAAAAATAATCAGTAAGAAATTCTTACGACAGTCATGACAATTATCACAAATATTAAATAAAATTAAAAAAATATTAAATATTTTTTTATTTCAGATATTCTACTGGGACGACGATTCAGCCGAGCCTCGTCTAATGGAAGTGCCTGGATGCAACGCGTTCTGCCCTCTCGACACTTTCAAAGAACTAACCAAATACATAGTGCTACATAACTATAACAAAGACTGCGGACTCGTTCCTAATACTAAGTGATATACGTATTCCAATACTTATTAAGCTAAGATTATATCTAGTGTTTGACAAATCGATGGTAGGCTGTGGTAATTAAATGTGGATTTTGTGGAGCTGGTAATAAAGTATATAATTGTTATTGTGATATTGGTCTTTTAATTACTCCTAATCCGTTTTATTATGAGCTAATAAACAACTTTCGCTATTCTCATCTTCTTATTAGTTTTTAACACGCTTATTCTATCTTACCTTTGTCTATTTTTTTTACTAAAATGATACATAAATTTAGTGGTATCTGCACTACTATACTGTGTAATACATGTTATTGTGAATTTTGGCTTCTCTTTGTCGTCTTAGCGGTGATATAAAAATCGTATAAGCTTAGACGTTTCTCTGTTTTTCCCCCAATTTGTCGTCCATTATAGAAGTTAAATCATGTTCTTGTCGAAAATACACAATTTCTTCCAATATTTTTTTTAATACTACGCTCACCGCGAACGAACGTGTAGCCCACCTAATGGTAAGTGGAGTACAGCCCATGGACATCAACAATCCACAAAAGCAGATTATAGATGCGTCGCTGCAGCTGAAGACTACGGTGTTATGCCTTATGTGCCAGTAATTTCAGGGCCTGATCTCACCACCTGAAGCACTACTATTTGGCGGCAGGTTAAAGGTAAGACGGTGGTGCTGCCGCCCTCGAGCTCATTCACAAGAGCTCTACCACCAGTATCAGCCTATCATCAGATTATTGAACTTACTGCACTGGAATTTTCGGTGTGGCTGCCCTAACACCCGCTGATACACGGATGCTTTTCTGTAACAGGCAAACTTACCTTCATCAATCTTCATGCCGGTCTCATCCCGTGGTATGTTCAGTGATATCTCTGCGAATTCATCTGCACCCCACGTTTGAGTTCCTCGCAGCTTTAGGTATTCCGCTATGAGGGCGGCGATGTGGAGTTGGCAGCACATAGCCTGTCATGATATAATTGGAATTTAAATTAACTATAACAAAGATATCAATCGAGATTATCTTTTAAGTATTAAAGTCTTTATTGCACTTCACAATGTCAAAATGGACTTATAAATAGGTGCATTATTAATTACGAACCCTGACGGGCACGGCAAAAGTACGAGAAGGGAAGAAAAAGCTCTTTGAATTTATAACAAAAATATTTAAATTTTAAATTGTATCTTATTAAAAGTTATACAATTTTATATTATTTTATTTATTTGGCCTTAAATACATAAATATCATACTTATAATTAATCGAATACATAATTATATGTAATAAATCATAAAAGTAATATAACTAGCTACTAATTGTTGAGGGTGAATAATTAAAATAATATGGTGTATATTATTATGTATTATTATTATTATTATGTTCATGTAGATTCATTTAAATATTCATTAATGTGGTAGTAGCACTTTTTTAATAAATGTTCTTTTAATTTATTTATAAATGTGCTATCTTTTTCTTCCTTTATTTAAAGTCGTACTATGCGATAATCAAAACTTTTTTAGTGAGTTCGGCGCAATACTACCGCTTCATTTTAAGGTTATCCTGAAGCTTTTTTTAAGTTAGGTATTGAAATTAAGCAATGTTTTGGGAGACTTATATGTGGACTAGAAGATGTAAGTGAGATAGTGTATACCTCATCATGATCGCCCTGTCTCGCGTTGTGTTCAGCAAGCGTGGTGAGCCACGCGTGACGTAGCCGTGGCGTGGCGCGGCACGACGCGGCTAATGCATGTTGTAACTCTGCTAGATGTACGCTACCCGCGCCTGCGATGCCTGTATCATTATTTATAAACATTAATGCTACTGCTATTAATAAAACTGTCCCACAAAAAAATAATATAATAATAATAAATAAATAAAAGCAGCCCTGTAAGTAATACATGTCCCACTGCTGGGGTCGGGCCTCTTCACATGATGAGAAGGTTTAGGCCATAGTCCACCACGCTGGCCAAGTGCAGATTAATAGACTTCACACGACCTCGAGTACTTTTTAGGCACTCTCAGGCATGTAGGTTTGCTCACGATGTTTTCCTTAACCGTTAGCGAGCGATAATTTATATGATAAATACACACATATCTTCGAAAAGACGAATCCTAACGATTAATAGACAGAGGTGTGTGCCGAGACCTTTGACTTCGCAGTCCTACGGTCTCCCACTCGGCTATTGCTCCTAAAAATATAATGCCAAAAAAAATATCTAAGATAAAAAAAGGCCAAGTGCGAGTCGAACTTGCGCATGAAGGGTTTCATACCATTATCTATACAAACTACAAATTTCATGACTTCTTATCAATCTTCTTATCTTTCACTATTTATTTTTAAAGTCAATATTCTGAAAATATTAAGCGTCTACATGTAGCAAGCAAAAACGTTATTATACGTTTATTGTAGGAGCCCCCTCTAAAATATTTATACTATTTGGTTTTTAGTATGTAGTGTGTAAGCGGTAACAGTTATACATTATAGGTAAAAAAATCAACTGTTTAGCTATTACGGTTCTTGCGGTACAGCCTGGTGACAGACGGACAGCGTAGTCTTAGTACAAGGGTTCCGTTTCTACCCTAAACCCAAAAAAAATAGATAAGTATTTTGATTACCTGAAGGTCCAACTCCCCCCACCCCAGCAAGCCTGGCCCTTGCTCCCACCACGGTACGAACACGACGCATCAGCTCCGCCACTTCACTGGACAAACCTGACATGCAAAATAATTAATTAATGGATCTTAAGTTAATGACAAAACAAGTACGACGAATATCATCCTCCTTTTTACAGTCGGTTAATTAATTAAAAACAGTATGACGAAACTAATAACATAACATACGAGCGCCTAACTTAACCACTAGACCATCGTAATACCACCTTACATACTATTTGCCAAATAATATTTTCTACTAGTACAAAATTCTGATTGGTTCTTTATACAAAACACAATGAAAGTATTTTGATGAATCAACATTTCAACTAGAGATTGTAAATAATAGTCGTTATAAACGAACCATTCAAACTTACAATACAAAGGGTCAAAATAAAATTAAAATAATAATACCCACCAGTGCCCTTCATAGCTTTATCGCCGGTAGCAAAGCAGTTGATGACTGAGAGACACTCCTGGAATCGCTTGCAGTTCAGCGCCGAGGAATTGTCGAGAAGCTTCGATACTGACATGATCACCTACAAGAGAAGGGAAACTCTCTTTAGTAGTGAAATCAGCAGCTATTACTCTGATATTATTAAAACCAACGTGAGGTGAGGACATTATTATTACTCACGTTACTTTAGCCGGGATATGCCGACTAGTTTCGAATCTAGAACGTAGATTCATCAACTGGGCTATTATTCGCGTGTCGTCGCCTCCGCGAGTGCGAGACTTCGCGCGGCGGCGACGACACGCGAAGGCGCGATTCTCAATAATAAAGATCTATTCACGTAAACACATAACTATACATTTTCACTATTAGATGGTCTTGGATTGGATAGGCTATATCTAGCTTATACAGCAAATAGCTCGAAGTGTAGCCGTCTGTATATTCAATAATATTACATCGTCTGGTTAAGGCATTAATTTTTCTTTTCTTGTTTGCAGGATGAGTTCACGAAAGCCATTTACGGTTTTTTATGTTCCTAAGTTGTGCTGATTAATTATTTTAATGTAAAGTACTCTGTGTGTAGCCAGAATGCATCCAAAAAGATGGGCGCGAATAAGGACCGTGTGGATACCAAAGGATGGTCGTAGACGGCGCGGTAGGCTCAGAAAGCGCTGGAGGGATGATTTGGACTCGTTTCAGAAGGATTGGACAGGCAGAGCCCAAAACGGAACATTGTGGTCGAGTATGGGGCAGACCTTTGCTCAGCAGTGGAACATCATGGGTTAGAGAAAAAATAAAAATGATAAGTACTCTGTTGCATAAGGTTAGGTTTAAACCTGTAATATTTGTAAAATTAAAAAAAAAATGTTTTTAAACTTTCGCGATATAATTACGCGATTTAGACCCATTGTCTAATTTTTAAATGAATAAATGTTATTAGGGTCGTCATACCTGCAGATGCACCCTAGTGAGGTCCCCGCCGGCGCCGTGCTGGAAGTTGGCGCGCATGAGCAGGTACAGCGCCGCCGCCGCCTCGCGCCGCAGCCACGCCGCGCGCGCGCCGCACAGCCGCACGCCCGCCACCACCGCCCCCCCGCACACCGCGCCGCCGCCTGCGCACGCCCACCATCAATCACTCGATTGCCACTTTATATTCAAGTGGACAAAGAAAGATGTAAATGGCAAAGAGGTGAAATCAAAAACTCCCTGTAAGGTCTGAAATGTGTCTTTCTCTGTCCAGACTCAAAGTATTTATTTATTGTGTCTCTTTTTATTATCTTGCCAATGATTGGGAACATTGTCCTGCCATTGATTGGTGTATGAAGGAAACAGGGTTCGCAAAGGCTGGTTAGCGTCGAGCCAAGCAGTGTCCCCCCCTCTAGTGACAGCGTCAGTTGCGTGTGCGTCACTTCATTTTCTGTTCCGTATTGTTGCCGGACCAGTGATAGGAAGTAAAATCATTAATACTTTTGTTTTATTTATTTTCACCACACCAGCACGAAAAGATCGTTTGCTTGCAAGAATTCAGTGGATAAAAACCGTTTTTACTCACTAGTGAGGCAAAGTGATTCAAATTTCGAAACACAAAATCCTTCCAATGAATAGGCGCTGGAAAAAAAATGAAGCAGCCACCATGTAGGTTAGTAATAAACATTGACATCAATTTTATTAAATAACTACATACGATACGTTTTATTTATTTTAAATTATTTAAATACGCGCTTATTTAATATTTTAATGGTTTTATATTCGTGATTGACCATTAAATTAATTAAAATCAGATACTTAATATTATACTCTATAAATAAATGTTACGGAACGAATTTCCAAACGCACGATTTAAAAAAAAGTCTGTGTCAGTCATCGCGGGCAACTATAAATTCTTTTCAGTTTATGTTTAATTGTTTACTGGAACTTTTACCAAAAAAAGAGTGAATTCAGTGATGAAGAACAAGTGTGACAAATTTCGATCGAAGGTAGTGTGGAACATTCCGTAGTATGCTGTAAGCACGACGACCGCACACAATAAAAAACATTGAGTTTAAATTTATGTCCAGCTAGCTAGATATATAGAACCATATTCAGTATCTTGTACAAACAATATAACTAACTTACCTTCAAACAGCGTCTCTGAGAACTGATTTATATACGCTCTGAGCGCAGCAAACAGATGTTTATACAACGTTTCACTCTGCGGAAACTGCAATAGCTTCAGATATGGTTTGGCGGCACTGCCCTCAGCGGCGCCTAGGTTCTTTAAGTATAGACACGTGCGGTCAATAATAGTAAGACCCACTTCTGTGGCGAGGCAGCTAGCGGAGAGTACAGTGTGCTCGGCGATCGCTTCCAGTTCTATAACAAACATACATTCTTATTTAATAGAGCTGTAACATAGTCTGTTGAGAGCATTTTATTTATTTTTATTTATTTATTAGGTAAATCCCAGAGAATATATATAACATTTGTACAATAAGATGACTTGAATAATATGGCTGATACATTTTCCAATTACGGACTAACCAGCATGCATATGTTAGTGCGACACATAATAATGAAAAATTTAAAACTAAAACTAAATAACTTAAATCTAAACAATGTAAAATTTTAATTAAAGGGTAAAAACAGCATTTCAACGATATACCGAAAGTATATTTTTTTTCAATATACCACCAAAGTGAGGCACAAACGGAGGGAATAAAAGCTTGGTTAGCTATACGACTTAGCCAGTACATAATCTTATTACGTTTTATCTCTGGTAAGGTAAGCTCCATTAGCGCGTTTCAGAGTTAAAAAGTTAACCCCGAGTTAAGTTCTAACCCCGGCTTTGATACTTATTATTTTCACGAGTGTAACCAGTTAACTCAGAGTTTATTTTTAGCTATCCAACGCGTATAAAATGTTTTTAAACAATAAGATAGTTCATAAAGTTTAAATCCTAGTCTAGATATAAAATTAGAGACTAATGAGTAATTAAAGTTTGACCTAAGCTGCTATAGTAGATTGTATCATAAGGGAGCAAAATAATATTTTTAGGGCGAGGGCGCTTTTTTGAATCCAGAAGGAAGTGAGGGATTCTAGAGTAGAATCCCGAGCGTAGCGAGGGATTCTATAGTAGAATCCTGAACGTAGCGAGGGATTCAAAGTACGTCGCCCGAGCCAAAAATATATTTGCGCCCGAGTCATACACTCTACTTTTCATCACCCATATGAGAAAATAAAAGATGCCTCATATTTTCTTATAATATATTATTATTTAAAAAAAATAGAGTTACAACTAAAATTAAATGTAACTATCAAATAATTAAATAACTAAAAATTTATATTTACATTTGAGACGTTTTCGCAATGGTGAAAACTATATTTGCGTTCGATTCCCTCGGCGCTGAACACTAAGATGTTCCAAATTCAAAAAGTGCCTAAAAGTACTTTTAATCCCGCTTAACGGGGATTAAAAACTCATTATTGCCCGCTCAAAGTTCCTTACTGAAAACACCAACTTTGGTCGCATTTAAAGGCGAACCAAGTCGTCTTTTTCGAATAGGTGGGATGAAAAATTAATTTATGCTAAGAATCCATCCGTGTCCATTAACATCTATCTTATTGTCTCTATTATCGAAAAAGACACTTTATTCTTGTATATTTTTAAAGTAGCACTAAATCACTGAACGCGCAAGTGGGGCTTAATATATAAGCGTATATTAATTGCAATATGTAATATCTTACCAGTAGTAACCGAAGGGTTAACAAGGTTTTCTCTATTCACAGTATTGTTTTTATTCTCCACAACAATGGGTGGTTCTTTGGAGAAGTCAGGAGGGCTCATTCTAGCGGGCAGGGTTCGTGCTTTCACTGGCTTTGGCTTGCCGTTGCAGTCGGGGGTGGTGGCTTTCATTTCTGATAGGATCTTCTTTCGGCCGGTGTATTGGAATTGTTCGGCGCAGATTCTGAAATAAAGTATACGTAATAATCGAAATGTAGTCTTGATTTGACAATGAGCTATTAATTGATGCGATCGAGAAATATGTATAGAGTGAATCCCGCTTGATATTTATCTATATTGTAAGCAACCTCTTTAGAGAATAGGCATAAAACCTTATTCAATGTCATCGAGACTAGGAGGACAGTAAATATACAAAAGAGGAGAGCTGTCAGACATGTTGGCGCCTTCGATTTGGTCGATATTAGTTACTCTATAATGATAAATAAAAAAGAAATCGATTAGTTTGATCGTAAATAAAAGTAAGATGATTAGTTATATGAGGTAAGACCTATGCAATTAAATTGTAAGTACTGTAAAAGTACTGAAATTGTAGTTTTTTATGTCTAAATTCTTCAACCTCCCAAAAATATAATAATAATATTAGCTCATGGATAAGAAACTTACTCTAAAACATTGAAAAAGGACTGTTGATGTGCTTGCGACATTGACTTCCACCAATCAACGAGCCTCTCATCGTCCAAGTACTTCAAGACGAACAGGAAACATAGAAGCACATCCCGCACCTCTTCAGCGGACATTACACCAAACCTAGAAAGAAAACCGCCATTATTATTGTTCATATATTTTATTGTTGGGGTCAATTAAAACGAAAGGACACAAAACTAAATGTTTATTTACTGATACCAGAGTACATATGATATAATAAACTTATTGACTGCATTATTCTAACTTAACTACGACCTATTTCTAGCGATACGGGAAGGCGACTGGCGAACCGGGCGGCTAAACTTAAGCATCCACTTAAATACATACGTGCGCCGGTTGCACTGGGTCCCTACAATTATTATTTATAACAAAATATCGATAAAATATTGGCTATAGGTGAGCCACCCTCTATCACATGCGCCCTAAAACATAACTCATAACTAACAGGGGAAGTGTGGGTAGTTATACATATCTGCCACAACCTTCTGGGTAGTATAGTGAGGGGGTGGCTCACCTCCTATCGCCATCCAGCGGGCACATATCCGGCTCCAGGCTCCTGACGGAAAAATCCTAAAAAGCCTTTTGCCCTACCCGGGCATCAAGCCGGTGAAACGCTAACCACTACACCAACTTGGCAGCTGATATTTATTGCATAGAGTTCAATATCAAATGATAACTGACTGATAATAACTTAAGAATTTCGTTACCTATTAACCTGATCACCAATCTCGCTCAAATCTAGTCTGCCCACGTTCCTGGGAAGCGAGTCACCGCCAGACATTGTAGATACGGATTCCAGGGAACTTTGCGATATGTTGCTGGCGTGATCTGAAATAAATATTCGGTATTGATACCTATATTTTATGTTATTAGGGACAGGGAAACAATACGTGACACTTGATATTATTATACTGCACCTACGTAGAAAGTGCGTCTTTTCAGTGTCTAATACGGAGAATATCAAAAAATGTATAGGTATCAAAGAAAGTTAGTGTTTTCGGGCGGGCGCGCAGCGGGAGGAAAAGTAGAAAAATAATCCCTCTGCTAAGAAGGCGAAGTCTATTATTCTTTTTGTATGATTTGTTTTGTTTGATTGTTGTTTTTGGTTATTTTGGTAGTTTTATCAGTTTTTGGTTGTTCTAGGTTGGTTTTTGGTAGTTTTTGCAAAATTTGGGAGATTTGGTAAATTTTGATAGTTTCTGTATTTTTGGTAGATAATGAAATTTGTTTATTTTGGTGGTTTTGTTGTTTTCCTTGTAGCTGTAGTACAAAGCATTATGTATCACTCGGGAGCAAGTTCAATTTCTTTGGGGCGTATTAAGGCCCTCAGCTTCGCTCCAGCACACTACACCCTCAATAAAATCGACTACTTTCATACGTTGATGCACAATGTACTATTAACTGTTTTGGTGATGTTTAAATAAAGCCGTGTCTTCTGAAACCTAAAGACTAGAAAAAAACATTTTTACAGTCAATCTAAACGCTTAATTACTTCTGTTAGAATTGAATGATATCGTTCAAATGTCGTTCGTTTTTCAACATGTTTGGGTATGATATAAGTTTAAATCTATCAAGCGGATAATATAAATAATAACTTCAAGAAAATTAAATACAACTTTATTGATCTTACCTTTTCCATACAGATTATGATTGTTCGTAATATTGGGTGGCTCTTTAAAATGAGCCGAGTTTCTAATAGGCGTATGATCAAAGTGTAACGTCAGTCTATTCCGTCTTGGTGTGCTGTTAGCTGAAGCGGCTTCTTTCTGTGTGCTGTTCAGTATAGGGTTCATCATGGTAGCGTCCCCGTCGACTTTGTCCCCGTGACCGTTTTCCACTGGACTGGCTAGGGTTTTAGTAACGAGGCGGTGGGCGTTGTCTGTAAAAAAAAAACATAAACATACATAAACATGTATATATATTTCTCTCAAAAAGGAATGTACAATTTAAACAAATTATTGGTGATGCCCGAAGCCCAGCTGACACCGCCCCACTTGCAACTGAAGTTCAATGAAATGAGTTAAAAAATATATAATATTTAAGTAATAATTAAACAAGCAGGGCGGCCCAACACTAGCCTGAACCCGGGCACCACGAGCAAATAGCAGCTGAAACTTGGTCCTATGTGAAAGCTGGAGTCTGTAATAGGTTCTAGACTCAGGACTCTGTAATAGGTTCAAGACAGAAAAAAGGAATATAAGTAATATATGTAACTAATAAAAGTAATGTATGTGATGCCGCGCTGTCATATTTAAAACTGTCGTAAAATTTGGATGAGATGCATAAGTGCGAAGGAGATTTTGTGGTTACTTAAGAGAAGAAGAACACATTGACTAATGAGCTATTTGACAATTCGAAAAATAAAGTATCAATTACTGTAATCAGTATAGATTATGTGTTTAAAAATGGTTATTTATTAACGTAAGTTGAAAATATTAATTAATATATTTTATATTCCGTAAATAAAAATGCATATTTATGAACGATTGTCAAGTGACACAAAACGCTCCTGATTGGTCGGGTTTATGACGACTTCATATGCCTGAGTAAACATCGTTTGCCTACACAAGAGCTGAGTTGATATAATAAGATTTGCCTGGATTTCCTTTATTAGCCATTGTTTTTGTGTGATTACTAAATTCTGTCAAGTACTTTTACCATGGACAACGACTTTGTAAAAGCAGACAGCAGAAACCTGCCCCAAGTCAACGCAATCATGGTCGGATTATTTTTCAAAAATAATGCCGATTTTATTGCTACGGAGCTAAAAAATCTGAAAACAGCAAAGTAAGTTTAATAACACTTTAGTTGTAACTTATATTATATCATAAAAAAGTGAAATAATGATGAACTTCCACAGCAAACAAGAACTTTTATAGGTTATGTTATAAACGATAGATGTTAGTTAGCACTTACAAATAGTTTAGCCGGAGTTTTTATCGACGTATTAGTACATTTTGGAACTGCACATCATTTATAACTCATTTTGTTACTTAAATCTGTGTTATAATCTCATCCAATCGCACTTCCGTTTTTAGTTTGCAACAAAACAAATGTATGTACAATTGACAGATCACAATATTTACTTAAGGCATGTGACGTCACCGAGCCCATTGCACCGCCAAATTGTCAAAGTTCCGTTTTGGTGCGCTGTTTTTTTATTGAATTTTGAATTTGATATTTTTCAGCAAATATGTACCAGAATCAAAAAATACAACTTTTACTGGGTTCCTTAATCGCTACTAAATAATATAAAATATATTTATATATAAACCTGTCAAAGAGCCCATTCAGACAGGTAGATGATTTCCTAGAATTTAGTATATTTAGTACTTAATAGGAGTCCCATGCGGTTTCTGTTCTTTTACCTTAGCTAAGTGCAAAAAGATTTTGATATTAAAATATCTGTATTGCCAATAATTCACAAAGATTAGTCACACATAAATATTAGTAAGTGTTTATATAGGCTAAATTTCGCCTTAACAAAACTTTTTTCTAATAAAGTAAGTTAAGTTGATTTTTATACATAAAGAAAATGTAGACAAGATGACTAGGTGTAAAATGGGAAAAGCTAGATGAAAGAAAGAGTAATGTAACGTACTTACCAAGTACGATTGTAAGCCATGGGGAATACAAATACGCAAGCCTGGCGCGACACTGTCGACTCCGGTAGCGATCGTCGTGCTCGTGTTTAGTCAACAACGCGCGGAGTACGCTGAGCGCCATACGACGTTTCAAAGGCGCTTCGCGTAGTGACAGTTCCACCTGAAAATATTCGTATTTGTAGACATATAACTGTATTACAAAAAGATTTGAAGGATTGTTATCGGATTTTTCTATACATTATCTAATGATCATGCTTAGTTGTCTGTGAAATGAGAGTATAAGAATCAGACCGTCTTCGATTAGCAAAAGTAGTGTGTTGATTTTGAGTGCAGTATACTCTTGCGTTAGCGTGTGTCGTACGGAAATAATAAAAAATCTATATCTCACAACGCCAGCTAGTCCCAAACTAAACAGAGTTTGTACTATGGGTACTAGAAGAACTGATACTAATACCTACATATATACTTTTCTTTTGTAAATACATACTTATTAAGCAGAGTAAGAAAAACCGCCATATTCATGCTTACAAAGATTTGTCTAAAGCGGGAATCGAACCCAAGACCTCGGCGTCGCAGGCAGGTACACTACCCACTCCGCCATCTGGTCTACCAATGGTGATGGATCCAATATGCCTCCCGCTAGTCTAATTTTAGTTCATTAATACGAAATCAGCGTTTAGAAATAGATTTATCCTAGATTTACCTCCTAATTTCCTAGATTCTATAAATGGGCAGTCACTTAAGACTTTCAAGCAACAGTCTACCAAAAGCCATTAACATAAAATTTACTTTTAAATAAAATAAACAAAATGGTTGGCAGTTACATTCCAAATAGCAATGGGAATACTTTGTGTTAAAGTACCTGTTTTAGTAAAGTCCCAGCGAGAAAATGTCTCATTATAAATTCGTCGGAAAGCTTCAGTTGCGATGGATCTGCGTAAACGATCGGTTGTTTAGATGACGTCACAAAACAAAAAAGAAAAATAAACTGGTGGTATATTACCTTCGTCGCCGTCTCTAGATAGTTTGTTCGCGTGTAATGGCAAGTTGAATGGCACGAAGTGTTCGTGAGAACAAATCGTTTGGAGGAACGTAAACTTGAAGTCGAATAACGCCTTCGGGTCGCAAGGCTTGAATTTAGCGATGTATTTGTTTATTTGTCGGAACACGAAACCTCTGTCCGTGAATGATAGGCAAGACTGGAAGAAATGTATTACAAATTACAATTGTATTCAGGTATTCTTCTTCGTCGTGTCGATGGCTGAGTCAAATTTTATTTTGACTTGCCATCGTGGTGAAAGGATTAGCCAATTCGCTTTGGAGAACTCGCGAATTGCCCAGGGTGCGCCGGACGTAGGGAATTGTTGTGTACGTCACTCGGGGAGGCTCCTTTCATGCACCAATATTCAGGTTTATTTATTATTTAATTTATTAATTTATTAAAAAAAATATAAATTAATATTTAATTCATTTAATTATTATTTTTTTAAATATTATAAAAAGTGTACCTTCAGAAACGTAGCTAGATTCTTGTTAAAGATATGAGTTTGCATAGGCTGTTGCAATATATATGACGGTTCTACGGTGGATACCAATATATCAATATTGTCTAGCAGATCACTGTGAAATCGCTCGTTGCGTGACATCTGAAAGAGAATAATTATTATAACAATCATTTGCATATTGTTATATAATGAGGGCTATCACGTATGCATTTGCCGCTAGGGGCGCTTGTGTCGCGTGAGGTTTCAGAAAAATGTCATGTCAAATGTCATTGCGGGTTGGCTATGCAGTCATTGAGTTTATAAGTGCCAATAGAGGCACAGTTGTTTAGGATATTCTGAGGAAAACCTTTAAGAGCGGCAGAGAACGCACTTGTGCATAGGGCACGTATGAGAGTAAAAGAGACGGGCGTATTAATATACCCACATGTTCTAAAAATGTTTGTCGTCAAAACACCCTAAAGAATTGCAGTGCCACTATAAAAAAAAATTAACAACGATTGGGATACATCAACGTCTGTCAACAAACTTTGACATACCTTACTCTACAGTGGCGCCGCCTAGTGAGAAAAAAAAGGATAACGCGTCAACAAAATTGGGTTTTTTGTAATATGATTTTTTCAAGTTCTTGAAATACACTAATTTCAATCATCAAGCTTGGTGAATATCTTAGGTACAAGTACAAAAATAGTATTTTTAACAGATATATTACATATGCAAACCAAAAACATAAAAATATTAGAATTTTTATTTAAAGCAGTTAAAAGACTCACCTTAATCCTTCCAGTATTAATCAGATACTGCGCCATACTCTTCACAATAATATCGAAGAAGAAGCTAGAATACTGCATAAACTTATTGCCGAGCAGAAAGTCCGGTTGCTGCGGGTCCACAAACATATACAGAGGGGCAGTGAGCATCGTATGCAATTTGAACTGTACGCAGTTAAATACGTATTTGACGTAACTGTCGAGTAGATCCTTGCGGCCATAGTCGTGTATCATGTGCACGTAGTGGACGATTAGTTTCACGATTTGGTAGCCCATGTCGTGGGTGTAGCTTTTTTCGACTGTCTGCGGGTAGAAAAAAGGGCATTGCTACAATATCTCATGTCGAATCAAAGCCACGTATCAAGACTGACTCGTCTAAATTGACAATCATGACACGTGTCAGCGATACGATATGGTGATCGGATAAGGCAAATGATAAAAACGTGGACACATCTGTAAGATACTTTTCGAGCTATCACAAATGTTTTTTGGATCGGGTAAATTATATAAAAGTAAACACGCCTAGATTAAAGACCTAAAAAGAGCCAATGTTTATATTAAAGAAAATATATTCATTTCTTTGACTTCACAAAGCACTTAGATATAGATATAAATTAATCGCCAGGTGCAACACACTATTATTGTTGCGTTCTTTTTACCGGTAATTTACAGGGACATAGTCGGGAAGCTGATATAGAACGTAGGTATTTCATATTCCTTATATGATGTAAACCGTATAACACACTTAAGAACTTACCATCAACTCAAAAAGCTGGTTAAATATCGTGGGCAAGAACGCCACAAGCGAGGTCAGCTTCACAGCATGTGCCGCCTTCAGTGCATTGCACACGTCATTCCACGGCGGCGGCGACGGGGACGTGGGCGGGGAGCTGGACTTGATCAGTCTCTCTGCTTGAGTGAACAGATTGTGTAGGTGCACGTCTCGGGTGGCCACGGTGGAGTCCAGGACTAGTTGGCAACGGAAGAGCTGTTTTTCACCTTCTACCCATACCACTTCGGGGCCTGAGTTCTGTGAATACAAAAAGAGAATATTATTAGCTGGAAAACTTTTAAATTTGATATAAATTAGAGATAAATTAAGCGGCAGAAGTTGAGAAGAGACTGACACTAAAAGATATGGTAGGGCCAGCGACTGGCGCGAAAGTGCAAAGGATCGACTAAATTGGCGAGCCGCTCATATTGGAGGCAAAGGCTAGAGTGGGTCGCTGAGCCATAGAAGAAAGAAGACTATACTGGCAAGAGTGAACGGTGGAGAACCTAACACAGCAGGGCCTTGACAAATAAAATAGATAGTTTCACTTACCCCTTTGCCGAGGCCAAGTGGCTGGATAGATAAATAACCTGACGGCAAATGCGTTGCGATAGGTAGATTCACTATTTCTTCCACCAGTTTATCATTTTTCACTAACGGCGCCCACGCATATCTGAAAGATAGAAACATATTATTATTAAGTAAGTTTTGCATCAATCAATGTCATTGTGTTATCAAATCATTGATTTAGTTTCAACTTTAATGTAAACTATAGTGATGTTATCGACAAGTTCTTGGTGTTAGGACAAAAAGTGATAAAAACATAAAGGCTGGCACATCAGTTTTTTGAATTGCGACAAAAAGCGAATGCCAACAGTAATTATAAAGGTATAAATTTAATCGTTTTTCTTAAAGTACAGTATACCTACTTACCCAATACAAGTTTCAACATTAGCGTCATTTTTCTTGGCGAGATCACAGGATATGTGGTGGAAGGTAAACAGTAAATGATGCTGAGCGGTCAAGGTCGCCGGTAAACGAATCTTTGCTTCGTCGCACCATGTGGGGTTCGCATTGTGATGGAGTACTGAACAGCGGTACTGTGTCGTCATGCCGAAGCGACCGTATACCACCTGCAATGGGAGAATATACTCGTGAAACTTTTGGTAAATGGTAGCATTCTAATATTACATGGAAGAATGGTAGAATCTCTGTATGGAAGAATGGTAGAATCTCTGTATGGAAGTATATTATTAGTGTAGAATAGAATAGAATAGAATATTTATTTGTCTAAAGTGTGGTACAATACGTTGTTACAATACAATTACCGGAACCATTACACTTTGTCATATTATTGACGTGACAATTAGAATTAATTGTAGAAAAAAAAAAAAAAAAAAAAACAATCAATTAAATAATAGCGTAATGAACATAATTTTGGATTAAACCATAATCTATAATCATAAAATTTTAAATAAAATGTAAAAATTAAATCAATAGAATAATCACAAAAAAAAATGCAAACAATAAAATTAAACAATGATTATAATTATAGCTGGAGAGCTAGTGAACCCTGGGAGTAACGGTCGCCCTGTAAGGTTAGAAATTCGTATACTTACGATTTATGGCATGCTAAGAGCAATAGCCATGACCTGGCAGGCGTCAGCCCTGCACGTCATCAGCCCCTTTATTTTTTGAACTGTTAAGTAAATTGAGTTTCAAAACTTGTTTCTGTAAACTTGAAAATTTTATAGGATAAAGTTTATTTATTGTACATCTTAAAAAAAAAATTACAGGCGATTACAATAAGCAGAAGTATATGACAGATCAATTAAAAAACGCACAGTTGATGAGGTAAAATAAACTTTATCCTGTATACTTAATTTTTTTATATGTTTTCAAGTAAACGTCTCAGAGTAAATATGTACAATGCCAGGCGGTTTTAAACAGCATAAGACCTTGACAGGCGAGGCGACAGCTGCTAAGGGCGTGCGAGCAACAATGTACGGAGAAGAATTTCGTCAGTTGTGCCAACGATTTTTACTTATGTGGATGCTTTGAGCTATAAAATTTCTTATGTTGAGTGATTTCGAATTTTTAAAAAATCATACTTTATATTATTATCAATTGTGCAGTGATATTGTGTATTGTTGTACTTTATATTAACAATTCAGTAAATAGTGTGCAAGATGGAATTTGAACACGTGGTTTGTGTGATTTGTAACGAAGACACTGATGAAAAAACTGTTATATTTACTGAAATATTTCTGAACTATATACAAAATTGGGACCTTCTATATGTCAAAGCTTACCGGGATTTTATGCATTAACCGGTTGCGATTTCGATCCGTCCTTTTCAAGAAGAGGTAAAAAACCATTCCAAATATTGCAGAAATCGAGTGTATATCAGAAGGCATTCAAAGAATTAGGAAACGCAGAAATAGGAAGAAAGAAAAAATTGCCCGATACTAGAGAAATTTGTATGCCAAATGTATGGTTTGAAATGTTTAAAATTAAATAGGTAATGCACGTTATGAAAAGTTCCTTACTACGTACAACACAAATAATCCTAAAGTGTTTATGAAAAAAGTAGTAAGCTATGATTAATCGAATTTACCACCCTGTCAACGTGAACTACATCAACAATTATTGAGAACTGCCTACATTACAAATATATGGCGAAATTGTAATTTAAAAGAACCAACAATTCTTACACCTGAAAATAACGATTGGAACTTAATTGATAGTCGTTACGATTTTAATTGGTTTGAGGGGAATACGGTTCCATCTTCTATATACGACATACTTTTACAAGGACCTGCTGATACTGCCACAGCACAATCGACTGAAACTGAGGAATGCATTTCAGGTAACATACAACTATTTTATTCCGTAACATTTAATATGCAGTCCTATGTAATTGAGCTTCATATTTAATTCTTAACAACCTTATTGATTCATTAAAATATTTTTTTTTACTATTTGCAGATGAGGAAAACATTGTTGAAGAATCAGATGATGATAGCGAAATTTCGGATGATGCTGAAGAAAATAAATGTTAAAAATAATGTAGATTGCATAAAATCCAATAAAATAAATTGCATTTACTGTATGCGTTCATGTAACATTTCTTATTTGCACGCCCTTAGCAGCTGTCCCCTCGCCTGTCAAGGTCTTATGCTGTTTAAAACCGCCTTGCATTGTAAATATTTACTCTGAGACGTTTACTTGAAAACATATAAAAATTTTAAGTATACAGGATAAAGTTTATTTTACCTCATCAGCTGTGCGTTTTCTAATTGATCTGTCATATACTTCTGCTTATTGTAATCGCCTATAATTTTTTTTTAAGATGTACAATAAATAAACTTTATCCTATAAAATTTTCAAGTTTACAGAAACAAGTTTTGAAACTCAATTTACTTAACAGTCCAAAAATAAAGGGGCTGATGACGTGCAGGGCTGACGCCTGCCAGGTCATGGCTATTGCTCTTAGCATGCCATAAATCGTAAGTATACAAATTTCTAACCTTACAGGGAGACCGTTACTCTCAGGGTTCACTAGCTCTTGGACTATTACATTGTATGTCGAATCCAATTACCAATAATAAATAACACTATATGATAAAAGAGTGAGAAAGATTATAAGATAATAACAAATTAAATTAAACATTCAATTCAACATCTTCCAAGAACTCTGTAACATTATAATAAGTTTTACGTTCCAAGAATGTCTTTATTTCTTTTTTGAATGCATTTCTGTTTAGCATTTTCCATTGTTTAGGCAGTTTGTTAAATATAATTAGAGCCATACAGAAGACACTGTTGCGCATAAGAGCAGTTTTGGCTTCGTGCAAGCGGAGCTTAGTATTATCACGTCGATTGCGTGATATATGTATTAAATAAAGCCTGTATATACTGGTCACCGATCTTGATTTTAAGCGAGGCTTAAGCCAGAACAGCATTATATATTGTGCCATTAGCGGGGAACTGAAGTTGTACCGACTAATTCACAAATTCCAAATAAGATAGTGATTTTTATGCGAATGACTAACTAAGTTATCATAGCGATGTGCCGGCCGGTAATATTCCCATTGTCACGCCGGTAATATACCCAGTATTGCCAGGAATTAGTTCGCGGCAATATAGGAAATATTTCTGGACACAACTGGCACATCGCCAGGTGTTTTTTTTTGCTAGCCTACTGATGTTGCCCACTGCTAGGCAAAGGCCTCACCCCATGACTTCCAAGTCTTTTTGTTATTTGCTATCTTTTTTTTTTTTAATCTACACCCACACGTGGAGTACATAAAGCCCATGGACATCAACAATCCACAAAAGCAGATTATAGATGCGTCGCCGCAGCTGGGGACTACGGTGTTATGCCTCATGTGTCAGTAATTTCAGGGCCTGATCTCACCACCAAACCGGAACACAGTAATGGAAACACTACTATTTGGCGGCAGGTTAAAGGTGAGACGGTGGTGCTGCCACCCTCGAGCTCGTTCACAAGAGCTCTACCACCAGTATCTCTGGCCAATCGTTCTGAAATGCGTCTAAGTCATCCTGCCATCTTCTTTTGGGCCTTCCTCGTCGCCGTTGACCGTCGTCTTCGTCGACATGGTGCCCTGTTGATCGTTTTTAGGCCCACCTCTATGGACTCATAGGTGATCATAGTAACCATATATGTTTTATTTACCTGCAACGGCTTATTATCTCCAGTATCATTATCCCTCAACTCAATAGAGCACGCAATATTTCTGGCTCTCACAAACATCTTCTGAGATTCAAAGTTCAACGCCAGCGGTCGCACATACAAGTGGTGGATGAACGCTGCGTATGGCTGCTCGGGTTCTACGTTCAGTGTAGCGAGCTCTACGGTGAGCGGCGATGTAGGCGGAAGTGGGAACGGCTTTAGTGCCGCGAAAGAGTTTGTCATACAATCTGTTAAAATGAAGAAAAAAATATTATCAAATATATATTTATCAAGGTCTCACATAATTATTATACTATACTAAGTAACAGTTTAAAAAGATATGGGACCGGCAGGATTTGAACCTGCGACCTTACTGCACACCGGGCAGCCGCTGTTAGCCATCCAGCTACGGTCGCCTCTTACCGGAACCCTAAATTTTTCAACTGTTTCTTAGTATAATTTGCTAAGCACAGAGCACAGCTAAATGCTATAAAAATAATCAGAAATTATTATACTAGTGCTAAAAAACTTTTTTACGCTATCTAATTCATTTTATAGCAATCATATTATAGACTGCCTCATGGTCTAGTTTAGTGGTTAGATTTGTATACAGGCCTCGGGTTCGATCCCCGGGTCGGGCAAGTGTTATTTGGGAATTGTGCTTGGTAGATGGCGATAGGCTCACCCCATATCACATGAAACCTACAGATGAATTGTGAATGGTATACGAGGTGTATGCCTCAACCTTCAAGGTTATATAGGCGTGTTGTTATGTTATGTTTACATATAAAGAACTTTATACACAAATACGCAAGTTTAAATTAGCAGTTCAGTTTGTAGTGGGGAAAGTGATTCTCCTCTAATCTGCTTTGAATAATGTATGTTCGGAATAGCTGTTAAGTACATCTTGGACCAACACATAATGAATGACTATCTGTTATTTATTAAATACTAGCTGACCCGGCGAACTTCGTACCGCCTTAGCGTAAATTTGATGCACTACTTTATTTTGTATAGCTGACCTATCTTATATATGCGTACCTATTCAATTTGAACTGCAATCTATAATATCCTCCATAAAAAATGAATACCTATTTCCCTGGTCTCGTCATACCTGAGAAGGACTTTAATAATTTTATTAAATAAAAAACAAAATATATATTTTCATAATAGTGTTTATTCCGTAGGGTTCAATAATTTCATTTATATTTTTACAGAAAATTTATTAATATATTTTTTTTCCGTAAGAACCTTGTACAGAGTATTAGAAAACTAAAAAAAAAACAGCCAAATCGGTCAAGCCGTTTTCATGCTATGTCGTGACAACGGAAAATGGGTTTTATTTTTATATATATATAGATTACATATAATCGACGACTCTATGTGTGAAATAGAGTTATAATTGAAGTATATAATGTATAGCATTTATAAGGTATATTTTACATTGTATTTGTTATGGGCCCCAATGCCTGATTAAAATTAATAAATAAAAATAAAAAAACAAAGTAAAACTAATAATAAAAATGCATCCCTTACTTGGTATTTGTTCAGTACTCTGCTGTACGTTAATATTCAACCAGCCGGGTATCACAGTCAGTTTGGACATCTTCTCGGTCTTCCGGAAGTCAGACAGAATCTTGAGGAGATCCTCGTCTGACATCTTGTTGGGTTCCTGCCGGTAGATGGCGGGGAATTCGGGCGTCACGTCCAAGTCATTGCTATACATTCTGAAAGATGTGATAGTGGAGTTGTTAAATAGCAGGTCATCAAAAGCAGGATACATTATCTGGACCTAAATAGAAGTAATTTTACTTTGGACAGTTAAACCTTATATTTATTTATGTTCAAAGAATATATAGTAAAACATGCATATGCCATCAATGAATCTCTCAGTGGCAAGAATTATAATAATTAATAAAGCCAGTCTTAGATCAGATAATTTGATCTTAGTCATATTGACCTGGTACTTCAATTGAATTGGTAATGATTATTAATTATAATGTCATTTTTATAATTAATTAATTAACATAATCTAATACTAATAATTGCTGTACCTAACTTATCAATTTACATTATATTATTATCTACCTAAAACAGTAACATATTATAATATAACTCAGAATGGTATTAAACAACAGACAAAAACAATTTGTATGTCTACTGTCTACTGAGGCAAAACATAGTAAAACAATGTTTGCTTTCCTAAAATACCACCATGTCATACATATTACCTATGTTATACAAATTAACTATTTAGAATTTTGAATTTAAAATGACTAGCTTAGCCCCATTCTCTTCAACGCTACCAAAGTCACTGATACTTCGCAACTTGACGTTATGTAGGGATTAGGATGCAGAGAGTAACGAATAATAATTCATGGTATTTACAATATTAAGGTTGAAAAATAATTATTCCAGTGAGGATCGAGAACTCACACCAATGGGTTCTACGGACTTATCCACTTTGTCCATGAAATCGAGTCCCAGTGAAATCGAATTTTTCAAGCTATTGCCAACATGAATATTTGGCCTCGCCTTACTGGCTTAGCGCCATCTATTGAGAAATTGTTAAGACATTTCCTCGTAACAGCAGGTAACGTAAAGACTAACTTCATAATGTTTGATATAGATGGCGTTTTCATTAGACGATTAGTCTATCGTATAAGAACGGAGCAGTAAGATGGTCAAAAATAAAAAAGTAAAGAATACCAAGCATTTATAAACACACGAAGATAAAAGATATCTTTTTGTGCTAGCGAGCAGTTGAGATAACAGAACAATGCAGATTCAGTAATAACATAAACATACCTGTACAAAGGTTTAGCAGCCCACGCAAACGGCATCCTATAAGTCCCCACTCGGTTGGCATACGCCTGCACATTCTTATGCACCTTGAGCCCCAGCCTGGGGTCCTTCGTGGCCTTGAGATACGGCTCCAAAACCTGACTCACGTGGCCTTGGAGGATTTTGTCGATTTTCACCACTAGAAATATGTCTGAGTGAGGATTGTTTATAGACAGCACCACCTGGAAAAAAGATTTATTATGACGTAAATTAAGACAGAGAGATACGGAGAGATACGTTGTATTAAATAGTAGCTGCGCCCACGTTTTGATCCGCGTTCAACCTTACTGTTCTGCTCCCGTGGACTTTAGCGTAATCTTAAATATCTTAAGACCTTTACTGAGAGTTAGACTATAAAAGTCAAAAAGAACAACCAAAATTCGACTAGTATTTCTTGAGATTAGCGCTATCAAACAAACAAACTAAATTTCTCCCGTAGTAGGTACATCGAAAAAATGTAGCCTATGTTATGCGCCTTGTAGTCAGTTACATGCATATAAAATTTTATTAAAATCGGTTCAGCCGTTTAGAAAATTAGCCGATACAAACAGACAGACAGACGGACAGACAGACAACATTTTTAAAAACTGTATTTAAGGCATAGGTATCGTGAAAACAACTATACCAGCTTTGACGTTAAAAACAGACAAATCACTTTTATTTATTTGTATTGATAATAACGGTACGGAAGACTATACAAATAGGATCCAAATTTAGGAGGGACATACATAATAAAGTTTTTTTTACTGTTTTGTGAGAGCGAACAAAAATCAAAATTAGGTTCAGGTTAGGTCATGGAATGGCCTTTATTTATCTAATTGCAATTTTGTATAGTAGTAACTAGTTCCCATGATACCTGTTCAAATGGACAACATGACAGTTTTCCATGTCAGTTGATAACATATCTACAATCAACATGCAACGGAAATGTTATGTGTAAAACGGAAACACATATGTACCTTTATTATGTAGGGTAAATTGCAATAAAAAATATAATTTATTATTGCAATACAACAGCTGCCATAGATTGATAAAATTTCTGCTTAATTGCATAGTTTTCAAGTCTACAAATAGCACAGAGAAATAAGCCAACTGAAGGCGTCTTTTTAGGCGTCCTCCGCTTCCGAATGTGTATGTATGACCGCCAATTATACATTTCATATTAAAGTGTCAATTCCTATGATTTGACACTAGCGCGGAAAATCTACTCTCCTGCTCCCCCGTATTTGGTGCAGCCCGCTTGCTATGAAATTAAATAAAAAAAAATAATTAAAAAAAACAATCTTATCGCTCACCTGTCTCTTAGACCGGAACCAATCCTGCGGTATCTGATTAACGTCTAACTTAACATCGTAACTAAAATTCTCTACTAATGACTTTATGCACTCGGTGTCCTTGACTAGATCTCTTACAGCTTCGTGGTTCAGGTCGAAGTGGAAGTTCTCTGACAGTTTCCTCCCACTCCTCGCGTCGTACAACGCCAGGGTAGTGTAGTATGGCTCGACTTGACATAATAGTTCCTTTTCGCCATCTATTGGCGCTTGTAATCTAAACTTTAAGCTTTCGCATTTGAGCAAAATTCTTTGGCCAAAGTGTTCTCTGAAACAATATACATACATAATGACTTCTTATTGATAATTTTTATAGCATTTATCTATGCTTAGCAAATTAAACTAAGAAACAGTTGACGAACAGTGACGTCACGAAATGACGTAGCATTCAGTTGAAATTTAGGTTTCTGGCAAGAGGCGACCGCAGCTGGTTGGTTAAAGCAACTGGCCGGTGTGCAGAAGGGCGCAGGTTCAAATCCTGCCGGTACCAGATTTTTTTCAACTGTTTCTTAGAAATAATGGCTGGTTCATAGTACCAGAATCTAGTGATATACCTACTGGGTAGACTTGATGTAATTAAATCACAGAGCCGGTACCTGTAGTTTATTTTGTCAATCAAGTCTTTAGCAAGCATTTCGATTCTAGCACTCGCCGACCACTGCCGCGGCACGCTCGCTCGGCTCGTGCTTTGCTGATCACAATTGAATTTTAAAAACCACTACCTCTCATCTATTGCTAGATTGATCAGAAAGACGCTTAGCTTAGGTTATTAGCAAATGTATTACATTTATCGGTATAAATACCTATAGATGAGATTAATATATAACTTTTACCTCGCCTCTTAGTAATTATTAATAATCACCGGGTAATTATTAATCATTTTCAATTTATCACATTGATCGTTACATAATACAGGGCTAAAAAGCCTGTATAGTACTTATCATTAACATCGGATTAGTCATGAACTTGTGTCTGCTACAACAAGGCATGAAAAAGTTAACTTATAGAATGTGTGCTACAGTTTATAAATATAATATAGGTTAGTTAAATCATAATAACTATAGCCATAACAGTTGCACCGTTAAAAGTAAACAGCTTTAGAAATAAAACGTTTATTGCATGAGGAATGTCTTTGACATAGTTTTATTATTATGGGCTAGTAAAAAATGCACAACAAAGTACAGTTAAGTAATTCCAACAGTTTCTTTTATCCGTTAAAAAAGGAGAAATACAATGCAATGGAATGGAATAGCCGAATCAAAAACTAAGCTAGCATTTCTTGAGCTGTTTTACCGATGATTTATCCAAGTAATAAGATAATTAATTTAGCCCAAATTTCAGAACTGTTAGATAAACCTTTTTTTATTTTTTTTTTATTTAAAAAGCTTACTAGCAATTTGCAAATACAAATTACTAGTATTCTTGTTAACCCCCTCCAGCTAAGCTTAATTCGCTTGTGTAAGGGGGAAGTTCACGTCTGTGGTGTAATGGCCAGGATTCGAACCCACGACCTCACGATCGTAAGACCGATGCCTTATCAATTGCGCCACGGCCGTGGCAGAATAAGCATATAACACACATAAATCAAAGTGACAGCTATGTTCTTGTTTCAAGTGTAACTTGTGTCACTTTTTTAATTCTGTCAGGTTATATAGGTCGGATAAGATCTATCCGGAACCTAAAAACTCCTTTATATGAAAAGAAACGTGCGAATTCCTACAGAGTCGAGTTCTCCATAACATTTTAAGCGTGTGAAATCTAACAATTCTCACATGTACTATTTTCACAAAGTTACACCTAGTCGCTAAATGTTTATTTTTGTATGGTGTTAAATATGCGTCGAGCGTTTCCTAGCATCTCTTTCTCTGGGTCAGAACGGGTATGTAGGGCCCGATGACGTACCCATAAAGGATGGCGGGCGTTTTCCGTCAAGCATTTTGCTTTTATGGGTGGGGAACATGGTCTGAGGAGACGCAAAGCTCTGTACAGGGAAGTGTCGGCTGGCAATCCCTGGGTAGGATAGCGGCAAATACATTGCAATCTGACTAAAGAATCTATTCATTATGTTTGAATGAATAGATTCTAATTGAAGATAGAGGTAATTAAAAGCCCCATCTTTCCTTTATTCAGTACCAATCGTCATGCGTCAAGCTAGTCTAAGTTTTATGCACAGAAAGAAATATAGCCAAATAGTAGTGCTTCCATTACTGTGTTCCGGTTTGGTGGTGAGATCAGGCCATGAAATTACTGGCACATGAGGCATAACATCGTAGTCCTCAGCTGTAGCGACGCATCTATAATCTACTTTTGTGGATTGTTGATGTTCATGGGCTTACTCCATTTACCATCAGGTGGACTACACGTTCGTTCGCTATGGGCGTCGAATAATAAAAAAAAAAAAACTCCTTACTTGAATGGTTCCAGCTGTGGTTCAGGCGAAGGGGCCCTCTTGTACGGCATACTGAATATGTTATACCGGCACTCATTCCTCGCCACGGCTATCGACATGTCCGTCTCCCGGGAGTACCGCATCAGTAAAGGGTTCATGCTGTGCTCCAGGCCTTTGAGCGTGCCGTATGTGGGGGGTGGTGGTTCCGCTGTTAGGGATACGTCTGCGTCTAAACAAACGAACGATGTTTATAGGATGTTTTTATGTGACAGGCATGTTAAGAGATATAGATTTATGTACCTATATTTAGCTGCTTAATTCTTAGTATGACATGGATTTTTCAAAAATGTAAAATACAAACACACCTTATTTTAAATAACACGAAAATTTCGTCCCATGTGAGAATCATTGCCATGTCTGACTTTTTGATTGCGATAAACTTTTTGATAAATCTCTGGGGCCTTCACCTTAGGGTGATGCAGATTTATTAAAGTTTTATCTGCCACTGGCATTAAGTCCACCAATGTACAGTGGCGAACAAAAGTCCATAGGCAATCTCACAAGGCAATAGTTTGAAGTGTAGTTTGACTTACGACCTTCTATTTCCAAGAAATAGACACATGTTGTTAACAAATAATTGTAGTTCATAATTTTACTTTCATAGTGTGAGTCAAAATGGCCGAGCGGTTAAGGCGTGCAGTTAGATGTGTTAGTTTAGCAATGACTGCAATGAGCCGTGTCCTCTGTATACTTTTTGAAGTTTAAGGTATCAACAATTATATTTTTGTAATTAGAACATCTTTTCCTTGTTGTCATGATGAATCATTTTAGTAACATTTATATTATTGGTGGGTTACAATAAAAAATCTTATGAACGGTTACAAGGGCACTTCTATTATCAATTTAGGTAGGAATGTGACGTCACAATGCTCTTAAAAGTTTATTAATTGTATAAATAAATAAAACGAATAAACATTTTTATCATCATTCAGCGTTCAGTTACATATTTACATATATGTAACTATTTATGTATTGTATTTAACTATTTAAGCATGAATACCTAACAAGTTTGTGATTTAAATATTACAAATATTATTATGATTTCGTCAAAACAAAATACAACCACAAATCAATTAAGCTTCAAAATTTAGATTTAGTTAATCGTGATACCAATTCTTACCCGATACAGCTACCTGATTATGATAGATAGATGCGAATTTTAAGAACAGGTCGCCACTGAGACGCGTTTAGTATGAATGCGAATTGCGATATCATTTCATTAGTGTGTGTTATCTTATAAACTGCTATACACGCACGCGTCTTCGTTAGTGTGTGTACTGGCTGTATCGGGCTCATACAGTTCATAGCAATTTAATCCTTAGCATGCCTATGGAGTTTTGAGCGTTTACTGTACACTTATATGTTTATAAAGTTATAATAAATAAACAAAGCAAGCAAAAAAATTGCCTTGCAAAACTTGAATCGTGTAAATGAGCCTTTAATTAGACGAATCCTACCTTTATCTAACACTTCATCATTCTGATGGGATCCTTGACTATCCTGGTTCTTTCTCAAAGCGGCATTGAAGGCAACGATCCAGTCATTCATCTCCTCTTCATTGTCAGCTGAGAACGTGTACCCTTTACCCCCCGCCATACGCAGTTCGAAACAAAACCGTCCGCGCTTGGTATTCTGAAAGAAAAGTTCTGTATGGTAAATCGACAATCATGAACGACGGAATGAGTAGTGGAGACGACCGCATGGCGGAGTGGATAGTATCGTTGCTTTCGGTGCTATTCGATTCCCTCTTAAGACAAATCTTTGTGTGCATGAACATGGGGTTTGTCTTAGTCTAGGTGTTTCTATGTATAATAAGTATGTATTTACAAAAGAAAAGTATGAATGTATTCTTCTTCTTCTTCGTCGTGTCCATGGCCGAGTCAAATTTTATTTTAACTTGCCATCGTGGTGAAAGGATTAGCCAATTCGCTTTGGAGAACTCGCGAATTGCCCGGGGTGCGCCGGACGTAGGGAATCGTTGTGTACGTCACTCGGGGAGGCTCCTTTCATGCAATGTATTAGTATTAGTTATTCTAGTACCGTTGTGTGTTAGTTGTGAGATATTTATTAATGAATGAGGATATGGGAAAACTAAATTAATACACGGGGTTTATTATGTACCTAAGTTTTAACTGAGTCAAGGTTTTAAGGTCAATGGTGGGTAGTTACTTTTTAAAAAACATAAAGTCACGCCTATATAACCCAGAAGGATGTGGCAGAGGTGTACAACACCCACATTTCACCTGTTATGTTTTAGGTCCCATGGGATAGAGGCCTATCGCCATCCACCGGGCACAATTCCAATTCTGTGGTGCCATTGTGAATTTCCTGGCGGAAAGTTACCCGACCCGGGTATTGTACCCGAGACCTCGTGTTGAGAGGCGCATAAAGCTAACCACTAGACCATTAAATCACTTTTTAAAAGGTTTGATTAAATTTCTCCAGCTAGGCTAGCATAAAAAGCGCGCGAAAGATTAGTCATATTTTTGTATGGGGATTCGACCGTTATGCCCTAGGTAAAAAGAGGTGCGCGTCATATTTATATCGAGGAATTTCTCAGTGAGTAGCACGGGTACTGGAACCTTGCATGAAAATGGGCTTTTCATTGTCTACATAGAACTTCAATATAACCACTACCCGTTTGTTCGAGTATGAACGCACCGTCTTGATGTTTTCTACTTATTTTTTTTATTTGTCTCTGCCTCTCTCTTTGTCCGGCTCCGTGACATGTCAATTTGTTACCGCATATATTTTTTCTATTTCATAATATAAAATATAGTTTGTTGTAAATTCAATGCTTTCATTTATCAACAGGTTATGGGCCCAGCCTGCCTGCTAAAATTTTCAAAGTAAAATCGTAAATAAATTCCGGGAAAGATGGCATTTTTCCATCCTACCTCTCTATACCTCAGCCT
The DNA here is from genome assembly GCA_905147285.1 of Hypena proboscidalis. Classification (NCBI taxonomy): domain Eukaryota; kingdom Metazoa; phylum Arthropoda; class Insecta; order Lepidoptera; family Erebidae; genus Hypena; species Hypena proboscidalis. Next base: position 16,036,062 of record LR990130.1, on the reverse strand, counting down.
TACAAAACAAAACAGTCAAAGGCTTTTATAAGAGGTGAGGCATTGGTTAGCTTCAAGATTTCAAAGTCAAAGTAATTTTTTTTTTTCATAAACCCCAAGGGGCGCTTGAACAAGTCAACAAACATTACAGTTACAGAGCAAATAAAAATAATCTAATGAATTAAATAAATTAAAATTTTACTAAATCAATAATATGATTATGAAAAATATGTTTTGTATTGCCGAAGCTTATATTTATCCTTAGACAGAGACCTTAGAATCGTTATACATTAATGAGCTGTATATTCAATTTTGCCAAATCGCTGCGAACGCGTAATAGCTTAAGAGCGTGTATTCCTTTTCAAAATGTAACTGTCAATTTTTGTAGTGTTTTGGGAATATTTCGTAAAAACTGAATGAAAGTATGATTTTATTCAACTAACTTTTTAGAATGTGGGCTTTAAAAGGTAAATATGACAATTACATTTAATAACTAAAGCATACTTTTCTATTTTATCAGTTGAAAGAGTATTAACTGTTAAGTTGTTATATTACAAAATTATGCTGTATTTACGAATGAAATTGTTATATTTACCTTTCAAAACTTGCATTCTAAAAAGTTAGTTGAATAAAATCATACTTTCATTCAGTTTTTACGAAATATTCCCAAAACACTACAAAAATTGACAGTTACATTTTGAAAAGGAATAAACGCTCTTAAAGCGAGTTTAATCTATACTTATAATAAATCTCTAGAAGTAAAATTTTTGTACATTGAATATGTCATAAATTCGTATAGATATGAGTTTACAGGGATTTTGCTTATTTATTGAGTATAGTTATTATCAGAAATAGGTTTCTTTAGGTAGGTATTTTATTTTATGTTATTGAGTTTTTTATTGATGTACTTACCTACCACGCAGATCAAACCGCGGGAGATAGTTTGTTCGTTTGTTTGAAAGCGCTAAGCTCAAAAACTACAGGGCGAATTTTGATAATTACTTTTGAGTTTGATAGTCTAAGTCTCAATAAAGGTTTTGAGATATTTAACATTACGCTAAACTCTACGGGAGCGGAGCAGTAACTTTGAACGCGGGTCAAAGCGCGGGAGCAGTTACTAATTAATACAACGATTCCCACGCGGACGAAGTCACGGGCAAAAGCTAGTCAAAAATAAACACTGGCTACCCGCTCCTATCAGTTAATGTCATAATATGAGAATATAGGCATAATACGCCGTTACGAGTATGTCAATGTTATGTACCTACTATAAGTCCTATATAACTATAATTCTATATAACTGAGTAGATGTCCTTCCAGGAAACAATGAAATAATAGTTCCGTATGTACCTATATGTTCGCTGATTAACACTTGAAGCAGATAAGAACTATTTGATAATCCTGACTTCCGGCAATATAATAATAACCAGGAACCAGATACAAAAGGCGGTACTTTTGGACACGGCACGCATTGTGAGGCGGTTTCTCTCTCTGGAGCCCTAACCACCGGCAGCTTGGTCCCCGCACCTGATGTCGGTGGGACACTGTTTTTTTTATATTTTTAAATGTTTTTTTTTGTATTTTTTATAAATCATATTTAAAAATATATAAAATCAGTTTAAAAATAAATAAAGAGGAATAATAATAAAAACTTTATTACCAAAAGATACATCAAGTACATTATTTTAAATAGTGGCTACCAAACTAGGTTTTCCTGTATTATATTATATTATGTGCATAATATATTATGTGTAATGTAGATTACAGTGTAATACTCTATGTGATTAAGAGCTGCTACAGTCGAGTTCGTAAATATATTGGCAGTTCTATACCTTAAACCTCGACTAAGTAAAACTCTAACGCCAAAGTATGACGACCGGAGGGCGGAGTGGGTAGTGTACCTGCCTGCGACGCCGAGGTCGTGGGTTCGATTCCCAATAAAGACAAATCTTTGTGTGCATAAACATGGGGGTTTGTCTTAGTCTGGGTGTTTCTATGTATAATAAGTATGTATTTACAAAAGAAAAGTATATATTATGTATTAGCATAGAGTACATAAAAAAAAGCAGGAGAGAATGTCACTTATAAAATGATGGAAGCACCAAAATGGCGGCGGTCTGTTTATGTGCGCGTGTGTTAGGGGTTACCAGCCATGAGAAATATGACCCACATTTTTACAATAATTTAAATAAATATTTTAGAGATTTAGTTCTTATATTTTTTTATTTGCTGCTTTTTACCATCAAACATGATATAAGTAGTTTTATACTACCATGGCCAAAAACCAAACAATATAAAACAACTTTATGTTTGAATTTCGAAACAAAGTTGATTTTATATTTCTAGCAGTCGATGCGGGCCTGCAGGTGGAAGTTGTTTGTTTTTATTAAGGGAATATGTACAAAATTCGTTGCTCTGGGCACTCCTGACACAAGGCAGCGAAGATGCTTTAGTGCAGCTACCCAGTTTTTGGAAAATATTTTAAAATTACGACTCCTACGGCGCTTCCTGATTCTTAGATGGTGAAGATGCTTTAGTGATATACATGGTGTCCCAGTTTAGGACCTAGAACCTAAATCGGATAGTAGGATAAGTTATGGCAGTTAGCAAAAAAATAAAAAACAATGGGTAGTATTTAAACGCAAATCATACAATATCCTTTTTCTATGCAATTAAATACCGAATTCCCATCAAAATTACTGATTGCACAACAAAATATTCAACTCAAAATATCACTAAACACACTACAATTTATTTTCACAGCGCACAGCAATTTTTCCTAAAGCAAAAGCTTTTTTATCAATGCACAGCTAATAATGTTAATGCACATTATACATGTGAACTCTTTTTCTTTTAAATATAGCTTCTATTTTTATAATATTTACAGCAGTTTTTCTAGATCAAACAACATTTTATTAGTCACAGTCATCTTATTATTTATTAATTATCACATAATGAGATCAGCAAAAAAAATATAAAATTAGATACAAAATTGTAATTTATTGAATAATTAAAGCGGGTCTTGCTTTCGCGGGGCGTCCACGCTTCCTTTTTTGCCCAATAGGCACATTTTTAGCTTCTGCAGGTGGCGCCACGTACTGTCGTCTGTTACAATCTATGATAATAAGATATTGGAAGGTAGTATAATATTATTTTATTTAGTGGGTGGATTCAAAAAGGGGTCGGAGTATCACACAGATTGATTCTAGTATGTTATGGTCGCAGTTCTAACCTAACCTAACCCACTATCTCACTCGCTCGCGCCACTGCACTCCAGTGACGAAAAAACGCGCAAAGTTTTTCAGTTAAGTTGTTCTGCTTTTAGAAATAATGCAATGTAAAAGGATCTTTTTTGTTATAATAATCATTAAATTTGCCGAGCATGGCTTCTTGAAAATTAAGACAAATATGATGAACAGATTTTGTTGTACTTACTGGTTAATATGCGACTGGGATAGTTATATTGCTATGAAATATGGTAAATTTGATGTGCAGTCAGTATTTATGCTATGCATGTAGTATTTTTGTACAAAAATAAATTTAACTGTATTGCATTATGAGGAAAAAAGGAATGTCATATTGATGTGTAATTTCGAATTATCTGCAGTTTGAGTTTTGTTAAACATTTAGTTTATCTGTAGTGAAGTAAGTTATTTGATGTAAAAAAGAATATAAATGATGAGTATGTATTGATAGGCGATTATTTATTTGATATGCAATATAAAATATCCCAAAAAGAATTCAAAATCAAAAATTCTTTATTACATAAACTATCAGAAAGTGCTTGAAAACGTCAACAAAATGTACAAACCAAATAAAATATCTAAGTTAAAATAAACAAACAATTGCGGAGCTTATATTCACTTACATGCATTTTTTAATATTTAAAGAAATATTGGCAATTAAAATAATCGAGAAAATTTACACCCTGTGACGGACTTCCCGCTTCATTTCACCTAAATTCTTTTATCGTTTCGTTTTAACATGGCTGCCACGAAATCTCAAACTCGTATGACATTCTGCGGGCCCTTGATTTGAAGGTCAACATTCGTATTCGCGAATGTGAGAAATCGTACATTTGTTACATCACATCGTACATGTGGTTTACACAATAATCAACGAAATATTCATTTTTATTAACACTTTTTTTGACTATTTCAAAAATAAAAATCTTTATTGACATAAACTAGCATCCTTAACTTGTGAATCCCCAAACGCCTGCACAAGTAATAACTGGGTTGCAGGAGATAGCGTCTTCCCCGTACAGCAGACACTATTACATTTAATCTTATGAATAGGACAATTTAAATCAAATTTGACAAAAAATAAATCTTCGTAAAATTGTTTTTTTATAAATTAACTTCTTTTGTAATTATTACTAACATTTATTTTTAATTTTATTGTGCAAATGTTCAAGCAATAATTGCTTTAACATTAGCACAGTAAAATTAATTGTGTCGTTCCATTTTTTTTACAGTAAATAATAATGTTCAGTGGTGTGCTTTTCAATTACTTACAATCCCTTATGCTGATTTAATTTTACCAACTGTTATAATTTCTGCAGTTTCTAATTATTTCTACCCAAAAAATTTCATGCGTCGTTTGCAGCAGGAAATCTATAAAATATAGAATAATAATTTATACTAAATGTATTATACTACTAGAAAATATTTACCCAAATTCAGGGTAAATGAAAATATTTATTGACTGTCAACACTGATAGTTTTGGTATAATTTTTTACGAAAACAATATAATTTCGGCAATAAGCTGAATATATTACTTGCTTACCTATGAAAAGTGATCCCCTGGTTTTTTTTTTCGAGGCGCTATGGTTTCGGCAGCTTTACACAACACAAGACGGCATTTTTAATTATTTTTCTTGATGATCTGAGCATCAGCACAGTCCAAAGCGTAATGGCGGGCGATTGACTTACTATTGTGTCAATGTGTGTGTTCTGTGTGTACGTGTGACTTACTATGGGTGCTTCAGTAAGTGTTTCAAGAGACTATGTCCTGCTTTTTTTTATGTAGTCTATGTGTATTAGTATCAGTTATTCTAGTACCCATAGTACAAGCTCTGGTTAGCTTGGGACTAGATGGCGTTGTGTGTGAGTTGTGGAATATTTATTTATTATTATTATGTGCCATAGCCGAGCGCACGAGCGAGGAAAATTCCTTTTATTTTTTTATTTAAATTATTTACAATATTATACTTACAAAATGAGATCATCAATGGCTTCTGCACTAAGCTCAGGGCTTGTGTCGCAGATAACCAAAAAAATATACAAATAGGTACGTAAAATAGTATTTTTCACGAATGAAAACAAAGTAGGTAGGTATAACAATTTTTACAAAATAATATAGAGAAATTATAACAAATTGAAAGATTGCCTCGTGTGTATGTGTACGTGTTTGTTTGTAAGTTGTGTTATGTGTTTTTATGAACTACATAATTAGGTAAATATTGTGTTTTCATTCATAAACTGTCCATTGTCCACAAGATTTGTATCAACCACGGAACCGACTACCTACATGCTAAGCAGTCTTTACAATTTGTACTAGGTCAGTTTTGTTCTGTTATAACGAAGTATATGTATGATAGTACATAGGTACAGATAGCGCCCGAGTTGAATGCAGTCGGGGTCTGAGGTAAAGAGCGGGAGCATCTTCCCCCGCTATCCGCACGCCCCACCTCACGCGCCTGCAGTGTAGTGATGTGCCATCCTTGTTAACTATCGTACGTTTGCCGTGTTATTGTGAACAACACGGGAACTTCGGTATTAATACTGAAGTTCCCGTGTTATTTTTTTATTTTAATAATGACTGATCCGAGTCCATCAAGTTCGTTACAAAAAAACGTAAAAAGGTTAAAAGAAGTTACGGAGCTGGCGGTTTCTCAGGTTACAGAGGAAGATAGGCGTGGCTTTGATGATCACGTCATAATTTTAGAAGAAAATTATTGGTAAAGAGATGGATTAATTGAAGATACCATAGATCGATTCGTCATTGAGGTCAGCGACGGCGAGGATAGTGACACCGATTCAACCATATCTGCCATTTCTGAATCTGATTAATTTTTTATTTATTTCGTTTTGTGAAATGATTATTAAAACGTGTGATAATTATGATATTGTTTTTTTTTTCATCATGTTAACCTAGTATAAAAAATAAAATTAAACTTATAACATTGTTTAAATTTATCGACATTCATTACTCATTGTGGTCATCAATAATTATAATTAGGTCTCAGCACTACCGCATTCCTAAGCTCTGCATTCAACTCGCGCGCTATCAGTATATAGCAGCGATAACGCAACATACCGCAAGGTAATGTAAGCTCAATGCATGTATTGTTTACTTGAACATAAAACATCATCAGAAATGTGTCAAGCGCTTTAAGTAGATGTCATCTTGAGAGTGGCGAATTTAGCTTTAGGAGAGGCATAGAAGTTTCAGGGGAGGGAGAGGGGTAGAAGGGGTTTGAGACGTTATGATCCTCGCAAATACTCAAAGGATGGAACTTTGTCACAATTTACTTTTGAGGCATGAAACAGCGCGATGAAACTTTGTTGCAGTTCACTGTTATACCATACAAGGGAATGACAAGTACAAGATATAATAGCTTCCCATTTCTGTCCGGCACGCATTTTTTTTTTACTTTAAATAGAACGCCAGGAGCAATTACACTATCCAATGCTCCAAATGACAAGGCCAAATACATTCATTTACTCACTCGAGCACACCCAGTCTCAGAACATATCTTTTCGAATCACACAAAGATTTGTCCCAAGTGTGGATCGAACCCACAACACCAGTGCAGTGGAGAGCGGCGAGGCGACCGCTTAAACCACGACTGGTAGGTTTTTTCGCGTTTTGGTCATATTGCCCTTCAATCGGATACCGGACCTGCGACGCCGAGGTCGCGGGTTCGATTCCCGCTCGAGACAAATCTTTGTATGCATGAACATGGCGGTTTGTCTTGCTCTGGGTGTTTCTATGTATAATAAGTATGTATTTACAACAAAATAAAGTATATATGTATAAGTATCAGTTATTCTAGTACCCATAGTACAAGCTCTGTTTAGTTTGGGACTAGATGGCGTTGTGTATCTGTTGTGTAATATTTATAATTATTTAATCCTTACCTTAACAACGTCAGAACAAAAGTCCATGACAATAGTGAGCTTAGTATCCGTCTTCTTCTCATCTTTGTATACTTCGAGTATGTAGGTGCCATCGGCCTCTCGGACCATTGAGCAATAACGTTTCTTAAACGACTTTGAAGCAAGGTTGCTGAATATCCTATCTGAGCCGATTTCTGGTCCTTTGAGCAAATGGCCCTCCTTCGTCCCGAGGTCCAATTTCGCAGCTTGCGTTTCATTATCGCTCTCCGTTTCAGCATCGATATCGTATACCTCCTCCGGAAATTTGTTCTCTATAGGCCTGTCAAGAAAAGATAATGGTAATGCAACTGATAAAAGCATTACGTGTACTGCCCGATATAGAACTTTGTACATATACCAATAACTAAAACAGGAAAATTATTTTTTAAATGTAGGTTTAAAACACAGTTCTGATAAAAGCGTAAGTATGATATAGTCACTACGTGTGAGTATTTTTTTTTTGTGTGACGTCATTTATTACAGGGATTTTTGTACATATAAATGACGATGTCAATCCCATCGTACCTTTTCTAACTTCTAACAAACCATACTTAATTAGTGTGTGAGTAATGTCAGGACGATTGTGTTCTATATACGTAAGAACGTAACATAAAAGTGTGTAAAAGAGGTGTACAACACCCACACTTCACCTGTTATGTTTTAGGTCCCATAGGGTGAGCCTATCGCCATCCACCGTGCACAATTCCAACTCCGTTCTGCTGTAGTGAATTTCCTAACGAAAAGCTCACAAATAACACGACCCGAGAATCGAACGCAAGACTTTTGGCGAGGTAGTTATACGTAAGAGTCCAAACAAAACTCATTTAGGCGTTTTATGTGGACATTCCCGCTAAATAGCTTATTGTGTGCAGCATGATACGCAAACGAAGTCACTGTTGTAGCGGATATAATCGCATTTATGATACCAAAGCAGGCATTAACGTATGATTTTGGTTCAAATACAAACTGTATATCTTATCGGTTGTTTGTGGTTTTTGAGAGCGTTTCCAGCATGATATTCTCCACTAATGGGTTAGAGCATGTCTCGTAATAGAAGTCTAATGACCTTGGTATCCAATCGTGACTATAATTTCGGGTACTACCTACACAAGCGTTTAAACGTTCCCCATTGAACGGAATTAGACATTAGGTGTGTGCAAGTAAGACGAAATCAGCTCAATTACCGCGATTGCATTGGCATTTGACATTTTGTAATTTACGTACGAGGACATCCTCGTACGTCCAGTTTAGTTATTTCGAAAAACCTTGACATTTACGCATAAAACTTTACTTTTAATCTTAAGTTAAAGCAATACGTTATGCAATATCATATCATACATATATCAATGAAGTTGGCGTAAAATATTCAAATATATAGAATCAGTGAAAGCTTTAGTAGACTTTCGCATTATAATTATATTACTTTTTAACGCCATGTGCAACAATATGAGTCATTTATCTGATACGCGATAGCCTTGGGCGAATAGCACATTTTTGTTATTGACCATTCGCTGCCCATTGCCACGTAAACTATGCTAATTGTACCACTAATGAGCATTCACAGTTTACCATTTTAGCACATAACATGCAACAGCCTTTCATTAGCTTCGATGCGAATCGGATAACGTCCAGATTGATGAGATTCGTGTTTTATGAATATTTATTAGAACAGAATTAGTTTTGACGATCTTTTCGGCGAATTATTTTTAGTTGCTGTTTACCTTTCTAATATGCTTTTATTTTGGGTAAACCTGTTTATGTTTAATGCTCTCACACAGTTATAAACATTTGCATATTTTCGAGTTTACAAAATTATGGTAGAGTCTTTTGTCCGCGTGGTTGGTACATCAATAAAGAGAAGCCTATGTTAAGCGCTTTGTAGACAGTTACCTGCATCTTAAATTTTAATAAAATCAGTCTAGCCATTTATAAGGTCAGCCGATACAAACAGACTGATAGACAGACAGACAACGGTATCACAGTATAAATATGTACAAACAGTACGGAAACTGCCTACAAACGTGCGAAACGGCACGCACACATAAACATGCACACCGACGAGACCCCTAAGCGGCACTCGCTACTGAGAGCACCGCGACAACCGCTTAGGCGTCTCGTCGGTGTGCATGTTTATGTGTGCGTGCCGTTTCGCACGTTTGTAGGCAGTTTCCGTACTGTTTGTACTTATTTATACTGTGACGGTATCGTGCTAACCACTATTATTTTGACATTGAAAACAGACACTTCAATCTTATTTATTTGTATTGATAGAATACCATGAGTATTATTTGTACCAACCCGCGGCAAAACGTTTCAGTTCCCTACACTTTTGAATTGACGAATAGTCTTACAAACCACCTAATGATAAGGAGTTACTAATCTTACCTGGGCAAGTTGAGATGGGTTCCAGAATAGTTGCTGAATTTGTAATGAATGAGGTTCCAACTGGAAGCATAGCTGAGCAGAGCTTGCCTGGTGAGCAAAGGGCAGGATGCCGCGGTCCTGACATCGGGTACCGCGGTGGTGATGGTCCTCCATCGGCGAGGCAGCACCACGCTCTTGGGAAAAAGTTTTGTTATATAACTTGTTTATAACAGAAGGTCTACGGAAACGCCGTTACTTCCTGCCTATAATAAATGCGTGATGTATGGGTTGAGAAAGGCTTTCTTATAAGTTGTTTCCTAGCAGTATGTCTGATAAAATGTCAATGAATCTTTTCAATATCTGAAGATGCAATGTTATGACGAGAAATAAGATATTACGCATATAGGTACAGCAGTGTCGATAATACATGTAGAACGAAACTGCTCACATCAACAAACTGCTCAATCTGTTTAAAATAGCAGCCCTGCATCTAATACATGTCCCATTGCTGGGCTCCGGTTTTTTTTTTATGATGAGAAGGTTTAGGCCATAGTCCACCACGCTGGCCAAGTGCGGATTGGTAGACTTCATACGACCTCGAGTACTTTTTAGGCACTTTTATGCAGGTTTCCTTACGATGTTTTCCTTCACCGTTAGCGAGCGATAATTTAAATGATAAATACATATCTTCGAAAAGACGAATCTTAACGATTTATTGCGAGAGGTGTGTGCCGTGGGTTTGAACCCGAGACCTTTGACTTTGCAGTCCTACGGTCTCACGCTCGGCTATCGCTGCTGTAAAAGAGAGGTTTATGTAACCGTTTCCAAAATAGAAATAAGATACATTACGATATAAACAATCAAACAACACAAGAGTGCAAGAGACAGGTACTTTTTCCACTGGGATGTCAAGCTGAATATACTTGTTCAGTGTATAATCTAGTACAATAACAGAATTTAAAATACCAGTAAGGAAACACAAATTCCTCAAATTCTAGATTCAAAGAAATGTTTTGAGTCACATGCATTTGTAACTGTAAATTGGGCTTGTGCACTTGTCACTGCACCAGGGGATTTCCAAGCAGGGACTTTGTAAATAAAATAAAATAATAATACAATGACATCTCAGAAAGTTTATTATATTGCAATTTTAGTCAGTCTACTCGCTACACAATTTACTTACTGATCTCGATACCAGAGTAAAGACCGAGTAGTTTATCTTCATAGAAACGGTCAGAACGCGTTACGTGCCTGCGCGTCGAAATAAAATCGCTATAAGACGAGGATATGCCGCTGTGACATACAAATTCAAAAAAAGAATGATTGAAGCTCAAGTCAGGCACATTAAATTAAAATTCAGTAGGTAGGCATAGGCAGCAATATCATGTATTTCTTGATTGCCTTTTGTTATTTTGAGGCAAGGGATCGAGTCAGAGTACCTACTGGTTGATATTTATACTGTGTCTATACCTATCTATACATTGCATAAGGGCAATGTCTTCTAAAAAAAGTTGATTGGCATATTTACACTATTCATATTGATTTATAGAAAACAGATTGGATCTTTATTGAGTCAAGCGCAATATTTACAAATAGATCACATAAACCTATGTTAGGTGATCAATACCAGTACCAGTACCATAGTATATTATGGATTATTATTATTTTATTATTTATAGAATTTTACACTAGCAGCTATTAAGCTGATGCGTGTGTGTTTTGCGATTTGGAGAATTTGTCAAGTTGGTTTTTAAAACTGTTTAAGCTGGGTTCATTTATCACTTTTTCTGGGAGTTTGTTCCACGCTGCTACTACACGATTCGGCAAGAAGTGTGTCTGTGGATAAAAGATTTAAAAACAATACTTACAGAGACATCATCCGTGGGGTACAGTAGTATGTCCCTAAGTGGATCATTCAATAATAAGGTCTTATTCTCTTGAATGTACTGCTCGAAGTCCAGCGCAGTGCACTTGCTGACAATTATGTTCTGAAACAATGGGAAATTATTACTTGATAGTACTTTTTATAGCGTTTTTTGTTGACAAATTGTGGCAATAGCATCATTTTCTTGTAAGTTTTTACATTATGTAGGTACTACTAGTTTTCATGCTACGACTGTCTCAATGGTCTAGTGCACTGTTTCCCAAAGTGGTCCAGGTGGACCCCCAGGGGTCCACGGGAGACTCGTTGGGGGTCTACGTAGGTGTAAACAAAAAATGGGGGTCCACAAGATGTTAATGGGGGTCCACGAAAATGTATCTGCTTTTGATAGTGAAGAGCAAAAATGAAAGCATAGTTTTTATAAATGTAGGTATGCCGTATGGCCTACATACATTGTTTTAAGTACCTAACTAAGCAGATAATATTTTAATAAGACAAGCGACTGTTACTTGTCCAAACATGCGTATTCGATATTACGTACAATTCGTGTACAGACTTGCAAAGTGCAATCCGCCGCGCAAAGCGCAAGCGCAATGCTTGTTAAGACATGAACTTGATCACCACTATAAATACTTGATGTCTTAAGCAAACACATTCATTTATTTCCGAAATTTCGAAAAAAAGGTGTGAGATAATTTACTTATATCAGTGCGATTTGCTAGTGCCGGAGAAAAGTAAGTACTTACCTACCTATACCTACATTTGTTATAGTATTTAAGTACCTATTTTGTTTACGGGTAGTAGCGACGTAAGAAGGTAAGTATGTGATCTCATAATCACAACTGCTAGTATAGATATGTAACTTAGTAAATTACAGATAATTTAATTGTCCTCTATCGCTTTCAAGACAAACACAGCACGTTTTATTCAATTGTTTTTTCACGAGACAAGCGCTGCCTCTCTTAAAAGGCCGAATAAGCAATACTGCAGGGCAATTTATTTTGTATTTTTTCTTGCAAACTACTAATTTTACAGAATAGTAATTTCACAATAATTTCAAATTAGTTTTGAAATAACTATTTTATCAAAATGTTCGATTTGTTAATTGCACACAAGTCCGAAAGTAAAATTACATTATTTTTTGTTTGTTTATTTTGCCCTTTTCGGAAAGAGCGAGCGGTGCGCGGGCGACGGGATTTGATGAAATGTTAGTTATCGTTTTTATGCACAGTTTTGGGATTTCGACTTTTGTTTTTTCTACACAAATATCGCACCTTCGATAACGTTTTTTGTGATAAAAGTGCGTGAATATTTGTTATAATTAACAATTAGTGGTTGAGTAGGTACTTTAAAATTGATACCGTTTTGTGAAAACGTATGTATTTGTCTTAGCGGTTTATTAGTTGGTCCCTTTACAAGCCATAATTCCATTTCCGCATGCTGACAAGATACTTATACTTAGAAATCTAGGTATATCTAGAAAATAACTTGGTTTCATAAACATTTTTTTTACAGGTAAGGCAACTGACACGAAACATGGCTACAGCAAAGAAAAAATGTCGACAATATAGTGTCGATTATTTGAAATATGGTTTTATTCCATCAGAGGCAGACAAACAATTGCCCATGTGCCTATTATGCAACAAAGTTTTGAGCAATCACTTTATGAAACCGTCAAAGCTCGAAGATCATCTATGAAGGTGTCATCCTGAAAAACAAGGTAAAGATTTAAAATCTCCAGCTAAGCACCAATGAAATGAAGAGCTGAAGGTGAAATTTAGAAAAGGCTACCAAACATTTTGGCTGCAAGCAGAAATACCTGAAAAATATCCTGGACTGTGGGAAATCGCAAGGGAATTTTTAATAGCTTTTCCCTCGTCATACCTTGTCGAAAGAAGTTATAGCGCCGTTACAAATTTATTAACAAAAAAAAAGGAGCAAATTAAACATCGCAGAGCGGGGGCATTTGCGGTTATTACTCACAAAAATAAAGCCAAACATTGATCGTTTGCTGACACTCCATCAAATACATCCTTCCCATTAAATAAAATTATGACTTGAAACTAAAGCTATGTTACCTTATTAAGTTTTCTTGTAATTCTATTCTTTTAATAAATAAGTGTTTTAAAAATGTACAATTTTTTGTTTTTATTTTACCTATCGAAATATAGGGACAGAACTTAGAAGCGCCCTAATTTTTATTTTTGGCGACTTTAAGAATGTGGTAGAAATGTAGCACCACCGAAACCAGTAAAATTTTGAAAGTGGTCCACGAGAAAAATAAGTTTGGGAACTACTGGTCTAGTGGTTAGCATATGCGCCTCTCACCGCGAGGTCTCGGGTTCGATTCCCGGGCCAGTGAAAGTGTTATTTGTGAAATTTCCATCAGGATATTCACAATTGCAGCATGGAGATGGCATTGTGCCCGGTGGATGGTGATAGGCTCAAAATCTATCCTATGGGAGTTAGACATAACAGGTGTAGTGTGGGTGTTGTACACCTCTGCCACACCCTTCTGGGTAATATAGGCGTGATGTTATGTTATGTTTTTTTCTTTCTTTATTTATTTAATGGCAACTGAGTCTCCATGCGGTGACTATTTCTGCCAGTGTCAAGTATGGAGTATAATTAAAATTGTTAGCGTCCAAAATGATGTTATGTTATGTTACTAGATTTCATCTGTAGCTCCATCTATTAAGTTAGATTTTATTTATTATGAGGAAAATTATAAAAAAAACCTAAAGCTCTAGGTAAACCATCCATCTTATTTGTGCAAACTCATAGTTAGACTACATGCTCCATCTTATGTGCACGAATAGTTTGCGCTTGCACTTGCATTGAAAATCAGGGGAGAAGAATCTGAGTTAGGTTGTGTGTGACCATACTTACCATCATTTTTGTAAGGTTCTCATAAAGATACCATGATGTTGAACTTGAAAATAGGATCTCTTTCATAATAATAATTCCTAATAATAATAATAATGGACACGGCGCGCATCGTGAGGAGGTTCCTCTCTCTGGAGCCCTAACCATCGGCAGCTTGGTCCCTGCACCTGATGTCGGTGGGACACTGTTTTTTATATTTTTAAATGTTTTTTTGTATTTTTTATAAATCATATTTAAAAATATATAAGATAAGTTTAAAGATAAATAAAGAGGAATAATAATAATAATCATTTATTTGCCTTAAAGTTTGTACAATGTAGATCTTACATCCTACAGATAGTTAATGCAACCATGCAAGCATCATTATAAAAACTTGGTAAATGTATTGTCATGTTTGGATAATTTAAGCTCCACATAAATGAATCCATCATACACTCATTATAATACATGAAAAAGACTGCAATGTATTATCTTCAGTACTTCGACTCCTGCGGTTAGCTTATAATTTCAATAAGGACAATGCATAACAACTTTATTTAATATACCTATTTATTAATCATAATATTAGTACTTTTTATAACTTTGTTGACTCTTCATAACATAAAGGAGACATAACATTTACAATGTAGTCTACGGTTCCGCAAGTGTTTTCAAAATATCATTCAATTACATTTCTGATATAAATATACATGATTGAATAATAAAACTAAATAGACTTAGTTTCAGAAATAGGTATGTATTGTTATTTCAGTGCAAACATTTATTATTTATTCTGGAAGTCCCTAAACTGTCTTTGTACCCAAGTTGATCGCAAAGACAACCTGGCCAAGTGGGGATTAACAAACACATCCAACACTAGTTGCAAATGTGGATCGCCCACCAAAGTAAGGCCCATCTGTTGTCCTGCCAATTACTTTCTACCCTTTGTACCCTAAAAGACCTAATGCAGGCCAACCAAAAAGGTGTCCTAGTCGCATCCTATTGGTCTAAAACTGAATAATAGAAAATATTAAACACAATTACTATATTCATAGACACAACAAGAAGAAGTGCAAACATAAAAAAAAGCCATGATCGAATTCTAAACACAAATATAGTTATAAGATTGGCCTCAGTTTGATGAAACTCTGATGATGATACAGAATTAGATAATCTTCATAATAAGATAATAAATACAGTTTCACTATCTGAGTGTGGGAAAGTACCATAGACATAGTAGGCAATTTACTTGTGAGAACAGTCACAAGCCTTTGAACAACTAATAGTTTACTTTAAAAATAATTTCTTAAGTAAACAGATATTAAAGCGAGCCATGCATATGCTAATACATAATAGCAATGTATACATTGATAAACAGCAGACTAAATCTCCTGAATTGTTTGTATAAATTAACCTTAAGATGTTTTACATTGTTTACAATATCGACAGCTTATGTTATGTAAATATAGTAAATAAGACAGACATCAATTATTATTAAGATACATAGAAATAGTAATAATTTTTCAATGGTCATATGAAGCATATTTACAGATTTAACATAAGTTTATTTACACATTTGGCATGAATTTGTGTCATGTAAATGCAGTCTGTTGGCTAATTATCTTTTCTCAAATGCAAATAGAAAGTAAAGACAATTTATTAGAGGGAAATGCGCATTTTCTCTGCAGAAAATACCACATTGAGCAATATAAAAGCTGCTACGTCTTTTTCTAATAAGTCTGCGTAATGTTTGCGTGAGAAAGCTCCGCATACGTAAAACTTGTATTATTTACCTCGTATTCCGCACCTGCACCGTTCTTCTTCACCTTAGAATTAATTGGAGGCATGTTGAACAACTACAACACATAACACAAAGAATCACTTTTATCGTCTCATAAAAAACAAGTGTTTACATTTTGGAAAAATCAATCTTTTCACATTCGTAAAATGCCGAAAACCGCAATGAGAACAGCGAAACACGATTACACGAACGAGAATGACAGGAGCAGGAGGCGACAAGCGATTGTCAGTGTTACAAGAGTTTGAATAATTAATTGAACGACCGAAATTTAAAACCAAATAATTTAATTGGCTCCCACGCCTACAATATGTTTTAATACATATCAATTTCACTAGTTTTTGAACATTTTCGTTGATTCACGTTTGGAGTAGTTTGAACTGCTTAGCGGATGCCATAAATCGTTCATTGTTATTTGCTGGCCATCCAAAATAGGACCAACGAATCCATTCGATGGCCTTAGGTGTAGACCCGACCTGGCTCGTTTATATAGAGAATGGAGCGGCCAAGGTTCAGGGGGGCGCCGAAGCAAAGACCAGGTGTCCTGTTACTTTTGGATGGCACTTGGCATTTCTTTCATAATTAAATAACAGCGCTAGGTTAAGTTTGAACAACGTCATAACTGTATTAGTCAAAAATTACAAATTTATCCTATTCTTATTAATTTTTGCAATGAATTATCTTTTACAATAATATTCTTATATACAATCTTATTTTAACTTTACCAAAAATCTGAAAACTGTTTACTTAGAATCAGTAACTAAATATATTTAAATATTTTTAACAATAGAATATGAAGGAAAATCCATTTTACACAAAACAACATCTTATAATGTCAAATTTGCATGGATAAAGTTTTTTTTTTATTTTGTTGATACAACTAATGAAATGGATTCTTAGTTACTAATTTGGAACCAAAAAACTTCATATTTTTTGGTAAAGTAAACATAAGTTTCTTTAGTAATTAAATATTTTTGTACATCACTCCTTCTTTCCTATAAATTACAAATAGATATTTTTAGTTATCAGAGTCAGATTGGACTAATTAATAAAAATAGCAAAATCAGTAGAGTTACCAATCAATTCTTATCTGTTGTAACACTTAAGAGCGTTGCTTTTTAAAAATAATATTTTATGGCTTGAGTACGAGTCTTTTTAAGTTACGTTCCAGTCGCTGTTTATTTTACGAAACTAATTTAATATTTTTGTTGATTTCGATTTAATAGTTCTCACGCCGAATGATGATCCCTATGACGTTTCAATTGACAGTTGTACTAGTTATGCGAAACAATTTCGATAAAATCATAGAAATATATATACTATAGAAATGGCTTGTCCGAACACATTGCCCTTCAAATTTGACAATATGAAAAGCAGGATCAGTAACGCCATCTACTCTGAACTACCATGTAAATGACTTTGCATTCACGCGATGTGAACCTTGCAAGGGCGTGATGAAATTTCGTTAGCATTTTTTTTTGCCGAAGGTACAATAAAATTGTGATTCTTTCAATAGTGTAAAATATTTATTATTACAAAATTAAAAATACTCCTAGTTATATTATTAAACGAACAGTACATCACGGGAATTCTAAAAGTAGGTCATATTTTGTTTAAGGAATAAAATAAAATGTTTGTTTCGAGAAATATTTTTTTACTAGCTTCTGGTCGTAGCTCCGCCCACGTGGTATGCTTATAAATGATTTAAGTACAAACTACTAAATGTAATTTGTACTTAAATCATTTGGTGAAAATTTTCTATAATCCGTGAAAGGCCAAAAGATCATTGAACTTTTGTTACAAGCTTTTATTTAGTTTTTTCAATTCATCAACTTTAACAAAATTATAGACTATTCTTGACTATTAAAATTAGGTACTTACTTAAAAAAATTTAGTGTTTAGCTACTTTTGTTGCTGACTGTACATATAATATTAGGGCCTTATCATACTAGCGGATTACGAGCGGATTCAAAGCGGAGCGGGCGCGCAACGAACACGCCGCGCATTCGCAGCGAATTCGTTGCGGACGCGCGGCGTGGACGCCATTTTGTACTGTCTCGTACAAACGCCAGCCAACCAACTTAATAAAATATTTTTTTCAAATGTCAAATCATATTGCATCAAAACGGATTCTTGTGTGATTTTATCTTGCTTAAATATTTTATGTTTGTTTTATGATAGGTAGGAACGAAATTATTTAGGATTATTTTTTAATCGTTTGCAAAACAACACAAATTAGTCGCTCTCTTCCATTCGATTAATTGATAATGGATCTTCCCAAATTCGTCGATGCTTTCGTTTTCGTCGCCGGCGTTTCCGAAGTAACAAAGCCAACAGCAGTGTTTCCTCGTCGGAATCAATTTTGTTACTGAGTGTATTGTACGTCGTAAATTCGCTACAAACACGCGACGAAAACGTAGCGTATTCGCCACGCGTCCGCGACGTCTCCGCTGCGCAGCCGCTGCGTGTTCGCGACGCATTCGCTGCGCGCCCGCTCCGCTTTGAATCCGCTCGCAATCCGCTAGTATGATAAGGCACTTATCTCTAGCGTTATAACAAGTTTACGCAGTAACAGTACATTGCACAATGATATGACAATTCATAACAAATACTTTTTTAAATTACCAAAAATATTCTCTTGAACGCCCGCGGCATAGTTCAATTAAGCGCAGTTGCGCAGTTCCAAAGTC
Source organism: Hypena proboscidalis (assembly GCA_905147285.1). NCBI lineage: Eukaryota > Metazoa > Arthropoda > Insecta > Lepidoptera > Erebidae > Hypena > Hypena proboscidalis. The sequence continues at coordinate 16,017,320 of LR990130.1, read as the reverse complement.
ATGTCATGTCGCGCATTCACGATTAAGGAAGATGGCGTCGGAACGAAAAATTTTAGCAAATAAAATTGATAAAATAATGTAAAGAGGTGGATATAGTATGATATTTGTGACTTACCGGTGATATGTAATACCATAATCTTTTTTGTTGTGTCTAATTAGGTAGTTCGTACAACTTTTCAGTGCACAATTAGGCATTTTGTCGTGTTTGACCGCTTACGGAGGCAGCCAACCACAGTCAATTTGACTTCGCGCTTTTTGTAGTCAGATTGACACCAAAAAAGTTAAGGCCATTTATCGAGCGTTAGCCGTGTCCATACTTTATACGTCAATGGATAAAATACTGTTTTTTTAGGCAAATGTCATGTCATTCAGCCAGGTCATTCAACATAATAAGCAATATTTATTTATTTTGAAAAAAAGATTACGCGCATTGATGGACATAAAACACTAGATAAAAAAGTAACAGCCTTATTATATTTTATTTTACTATACTTTAATTTTGACAGCTGACGATTGGCGAAAAGTGGTCGAAAGAACAAAGAAAATTTGCGTACAAGACTGGGATCGAGATGTAGAATACGACAATATCATTGACCAACCGTTAATAATAAACGTCACGGATAGCTGCAGTTCAGACTCAGATTTTGAAGATCCGCTTGACCCTGTATCAGATTCAGCTTGATATAAATAAAATACAAACTCAAAGCATTTGTTTAATTTTTCCAACAAATTATCGATATTTGGTTTATCGATGTGTCCCTTCTCAGTCGATAACAGCTAGACGACGTAACTTTTGCAGCACGTACCATGTACATTTGCATTGAGTTTTTCTCCATTATTTCTGAACATTACGTAATAATTTCTTAATATTCATTTTTATAATTTACAAATGTACACAATTATGATTTTTTCGACTTTTTAATGGACCTCTAAAGGATTTGATGAGACAGGACGTCGGTACAATGTTAAGCGCTAACGAACTGTCATAGGGATCATCATTCGGCGTGAGACGTATAGTAAATCAAATATTTGTTGCTGATTGTTTCAATGATTTAGCATGGTTTCAGGCATAATGTTATATTGTATCGTACATAGAGTACATAAAAAAAGCAGGAGAGAATGTCACATAGAAAATGATGGAAGCACCAAAATAATGTACCACCTGTAAGTTTGTAAGAAAACATAAAGACTTCTACACTAAAAGGGGGGACAAAAATATACAATACACTTTAAGACATAGAGAAAGATTGAACTTACCAACATCCCGTTTAAAAATGCATTCATCCAGTCCATATGTTATGTCCATCAAAATATATAATAAATTACCCGAGTCCATTAAAAAAGAAGATAAAGATAACACCTTATATAATAAATTAAAAGATTTTCTATTGGAGAAACGCTATTACCATATTAATGAATTTTTAAATGAGATATAAATGCCATAAGCAACAATAAATATAATAATGATTATCACCAGACCGCCTATACATAAAACAATTGATATTATACTATTATAAATTTTACCTAATTATTTAATACAAAAAGCTCTTCCTCTCTCCTACTTTTTGCCGTGCCCGTCAGGGTCCATAATTGATGCTGTACTTACCTATATTTAAGATCTTTGTAACATTATGGAGTGCAATAAAGACTGAATACTGAATACTGAATACTGAAAATGGCGGCGGTCTGTTTATGTGTGCGTGTGTTAGGGGTTACCAGCCATGAGAAATATTACCCACATTTTTACAATAATTTAAATAAATATTTTAGAGGTTTAGTTCTTATATTTTTTTATTTGCTGCTTTTTACCATCAAACATGATATAGGTAGTTATACCGTGGCCAAAAACCAAACAATATAAAACAAACTTTATGTTTGAATTTCGAAACAAAGTTGATTTTATATTTCTAGCAGTCGATGCGGGCCTGCAGCTGGAAGTTGTTTGTTTTTATTAAGGGAATATGTACAAAATTCGTTGCTCTGGGCACTCCTGACGCAAGGCAGTTAGTGCAGCTACCCAGTTTTTGGAAAATATTTTAAAATTACGACTCCTACGGCGCTTCCTGATTCTTAGATGGTGAAGATGCTTTAGTGATATACAGGGTGACCCAGTTTAGGACCTGGAGCCGAAATCGGATAGTAGGATAAGTTATGGCAGTTATCAAAAAAATAAAAAACAAAAATTCTTCATTACATAACCTATCAGAAAGTGCTTGAAAACGTCAACAAAATGTACAAACCAAATATAATATCTAAGTTAAACTAAACCAACAATCACGAAGCTTAGATTCACTTACATGCGATTTTTCAATATTTCAAATAAATATAGGCAAATAAAAAAATAATAATAATAAACTAAACTAAGAAATAAAAAGTTTTAGATTAAAGTACTGTTATTTATTAATTTAATACTTTATTTAAAACAATATACAATTGTTTTACCTTTTTTGGTACGGCAAAGCTGACAATGCGAATAGTCCACCTTTTGTTTTATATAAATCAATTTCCTCGAAGTGTATACTGCAGACTACACTATATTTTGATGGATACCAACTGTTATCATTTCTGCAGTTTCTAATTATTTTTATCCAATAATTTTTTCATGCGTCGTTTGCAGCAGGAAATCTATAAAACATAGAATAATAATTTATACTAAATGTATTTAATACTCTACTAAAAAACTATACTACTAAAAAATATTTACCCAAATTCAGGGTAAATGAAAATATTTATTGACTGTAAACACTGATAGTTTTGGTATATTTTTTTACGAAAACGGTATAATTTCGGCAATAAGCTGAATATATTACTTGCTTACCTATGAAAAGTGATCTCCTGGTTTTTTTTTGTCGAGGCGCTATGGTTTCGGCAGCTTTTCACAACACAAGACGGCATTTTTAATTATTTTACTTGAACATCCGAGCAACAGCACAGTCCAAAGCGTAATGGCGGGCGATTGACTTACTATTGTGTCAATGTGTGTGTTCTGTGTGTACGTGTGACTTACTATGGGTGCTTCAGTAAGTGTTTCAAGAGACTCAGTCCTGCCTTTTTTTATGTAGTCAATGGTATCGTAAAGTAAATTTAAGGCATTGTGTGACATTTTATAAAAAAATAAGCAAATTTTTACCGAATGGAATAAACGGTAAGCCAGAAATTATTTTTTTGTCTGAAAGTGTAAACTTGTCATATTATTATGGTCCCATTTTCATCAGGTCACGATCTGATGATGGGATTATAGAGAAATCGAGGGCAACCAATAAATCTTCTATTGTTTGTCGTACATTACATAGCTACTTAGATATTTGCATATACTCGTAGCAGCCAGCATTTCAAGTTGCATTACATCTCCTCCAACGGTTAGAAATACGAGGATAATTCTTTAAATATAGGCTTTACTGTAATCTTGCAAGTTAAGTCCTGTTTACACTTTGTTTAGTGCGAGTGCAAGTGTTTAGTGCGAGTGCAGGTGTGTAGTGCGAGTAGTGTCCAATTCATTGCGAGTGCAAGTGATTAGTGCGAGTGCAGGTGTGTAGTGCGAGTAGTGTCCAATTCATTGCGAGTGCAGGTGATTAGTGCGAGTGCAGGTGTGTAGTGCGAGTAGTGTCCAATTTTGATTAGTGCGAGGGCAGGTGTGTAGTGCGAGTATTGTCCAAGTGGCTCTGTTTAAATTCAGTATGCCGTCATCTGATAGTTTGAACCACTTCTATGTGGAATATATACGTCATCTGTTCCAGCTCCAGATTTTGTACTCTGTTTAATTTTCTTAGACTCTTGCGCACATGTAGACTTCAAGTTTCTTATTTTAGAATAAACTTCTTTACTGCCAAACCCTGGTATGTTCATGGCTTCACTTATATTTACAAGGGCCGCATCTCGGGCAATTTTATACTTAGGGGCTTAACAGTTGTAAAGGACGACCGGATGGCGGAGTGGGTCGTGGGTTCGATTCCCACTTAAGACAAATCTTTGTGTACATAAACATGGGGGTTTGTCTAAGTCTGGGTGTTTCTATGTATAATATGTATGTATTTACAAAAGATTACATTTTTTTTTCTTTTTTTTTATTTACATTTTTTTATTTGTTTTCTATATGTCTTAGTATCAGTTATTCTAGTACCCATAGTACAAGCTCTGCTTAGTTTGGGACTAGATGGCGTTGTGTGTGAGTTGTGAAATATTTATTTTATTTATTTGTTTCAAATACTCCTGCACAAATTTATAAGTTACGTCTTCGGTCCACTTTGACATTTTGTACAACAAGCGCCCAACGCTACGCACTAAACGCTAAACACTAAACACTCCTGTCCAAACGTGCTTAGTGCAGGCACGCTGCGAGTGAGGGGGAAGGGAGGGCGCGCGGGACGTGGCTACTACGCAGTCCACTCGCAAAAAAATAGAACACGCTTCTATTCACTTTACTACACAGCCAACTAAGCACTCGCACTAATCAGTCGCTGTCCACACCTTGTCACTAAACACCTGCACTAATCACTCGCACTCGCACTAAACAAAGTGTATACCGGGCTTTATATACAGATATGTCAAGACGTTGAATATTACTGATGTATATTTTACTTATTAGTGCATTTTTTGTAATTGAAGTCGTTTTTTGGTCAAATGTTTTTTTTTTATATTGCCTAGGAACCAATTATGACGGACATCTAATTTTATTTCCTAGATACTAATTTACTAAGTACCTAGTAAACAATGGTTCGTCCTGTCTGCCTAATAATAAGCTGTTACCATAAACTCGTCGTCAGCTATCCCTGTTCCTTGTCTTCCGTCGATTCTTCAACATCTTTTTGTCAGACAGTTTATACCGTCGCAGCTCGCAGGCAGTTTATACCTTCTAGAATCTAATTTAAAGTGGTACACCACTTACTTACTTTGCAATAACATCTAATTTCACAGTTAAAGTTCACAGCTGCTCATCGATCCTCGGCTCGGACAAAATTGTTAATAGATCAGGAAATTTTCAGTAGCTGCACGGAGTCTGTAATTTAGTCCAGACCACATTTGGGGTGCATGAAAGGAGCCTCCCCGAGTGACGTACACAACGATTCCCTACGTCCGGCGCACCCTGGGCAATTCACGAGTTCTCCAAAGCGAATTGGCTAATCCTTTCACCACGATGGCAAGTCAAAATAAAATTTGACTCAGCCATCGACACGACGAAGAAGAAGAAGTCCAGCCCATTACATAGCGATAGGACCCTATCGCTAACCCGCCCATCACTTTGGATTTTGGATCATAACATAACATTAATATTTTTATGGTTGATAGGCATGTGTTTGACCACGATCTCATCTGAAGGTGTACACTTACAGTTTGTCTATAAAGTCGTGACATTAAATGATGGCGCTGCTGACTTGCATGTAGCAACCCTATATAGTGTGACTAAAATGATTTTGATACTATAATAATGCCAAGTGCCATCCAAAAGTAACAGGACACCTGGTCTTTGCTTCGGCGCCCCCCTGAACCTTGGCCGCTCCATTCTTTAGATAAACGAGCCAGGTCGGGTCTACACCTAAGGCCATCGAATGGATTCGTTGGTCCTATTTTGGATGGCCAGCAAATAACAATGAACGATTTATGGCATCCGCTAAGCAGTTCAAACTACTCCAAACGTGAATCAACGAAAATGTTCAAAAACTAGTGAAATTGATATGTATTAAAACATATTGTAGGCGTGGGAGCCAATTAAATTATTTGGTTTTAAATTTCGGTCGTTCAATTAATTATTGAAACTCTTGTAACACTGACAATCGCTTGTTGCTTTGAAGAGACCCAAATTGTTCTCATGCGGAAACACAGTCGGGCAATGCGTACCATTCTTTGGAAGTTCGCATAAGAAATGTAATGGCGAATCGCTTAGTGCGTATTTGTGGTATATCTATCATGAAGCGGTGCCTGAGTGACGTTGGTCTGGTAGTCCGATGCTGAAATGGACGGAGGAATAAGGTAGTGTAGTTCCTCGGCACACTCTCCGAAATGTATACCGATAGGCTGGCAACCTTGCGACGGTGCTTCAGACTTTGTATTCAAATATCCGTCAGATCGTTATCGCAGATGATTCTCTTGGCCAACAGGTGGATTTGTTCCCTTCTGGGAAATATAGGCGTCATATCATGTATGTCTATTAATCTTCTGTGTAACATAACATAACATAACAATATATCACGCCTATATTACCCAAAAGGATGAAGCAGAGGTGTACTACAGCCACATTTCACCTATTATGTTTAGGTCCCATGGGATAGGTGAGCCTATCGCCATCCACTGGGCACAATTCCAACTCCATGCGGCTATTGTGTATTTACTGACGGAAGGTCACAAATAACACTTTGCCCAACCCGGGAATCGAACTCGGGACCTCTCGGTGAGAGGTGCTAACCACCACCATCGAGATTCATTTCATCAGGCACATTTAAAAAATATCCGTTCAGTAGCGGCATTCGACCTAACAAACTTTCGCATTACTTATATTAAAGATTTTGATTACCCACAGTACCTCTAGGTAATTAGGTAGCTCTTCTTCTTCTTCTTCGTCGTGTCGATGGCTGAGTCAAAATTTATTGGTCCAATAAGTGGCCACTGTTATGGCGCTCTCGTCGGCGTTCATGAGCGCCTCTCTTGTGCAGGTGGTAGGGCATTCTGGACAGTCAGTAAGGTGGTCAAGGTTTTGACTTGCCATCGTGGTGAAAGGATTAGCCAATTCGCTTTTGAGAACTCGCGAATTGCCCAGGGTGCGCCAGACGTAGGGAATTGTTGTGTTCGTCACTCGGGGAGGCTCCTTTCATGCACCCCATTAGGTAGCTAATAATAGTAAAACAAACGCAAATATTTTTCGATCGTATGTTTTATTGGTATACATTTAAAACATTATTTGGTACAAAATTTGTCAGGACGACTGGTTGAACAATATGAAAGTTGCAGAGTTGTAGGTAAGGCTGAGTAGATTCTTTTTTGATATACTTTTAGTTTGTTTTTTTTTAATCAGATCGCTATTTTGCACGGGCTTGGGACTCGATAAATTGTGTACACAATAACTATATTAAATAATTTGGAGAAATTCAGAAACAACTAATATAAAAATGGGCATAATAATATGATTCAAAGAAGTATTCAAGCCAGTTTGGATATCACAAAAAATGCTACTTTGTAAAATTGGTAAGGGCACATACGTTATTTTCGTTAGGTACATAATTAAACATTTAAATTAATTGTAAGTATAGAAATGCATTAGGTATTAATATTTACATTATATCATTGTAGTATATTAGATTTGTAAAAGTCTATCTACACACCTAACTGACTTTAAGTCAGATAATTTACTATAATTTGGCCGAGTAAAATTGTTAAGAAATCTAAATTCATCAGTCACAAGTAAAAATAGGCCTAAATTATAATCTAGGAATTCTTCTCGTGTCTAGATTATAACAACACTCGAAAAATCTTTAGGGAAGTCGCTAACAGGAGAGGTGAAGCGCAGATGCGGCGCACAATTGTTTTGAATCAAGAGTTGTGTTGCCAACTAACACCGTGAACAGCGTTCCGCTTCTGCTGAGCCGCGTCCGCGCCTAGCCTCTTCTATTACCAACACACCTCGCTATCGTCGTAACTATCTTATAAATAAAGTATCGGAGGTATTACGAAAGAAAACTATAGTCTGATAGTGAAATAATTCATCAAAGAACACATGTTTTCAAAACCCTTCAATGCAGTGCCGGATTAAGCCAGCGTGGGACCTGTAGCATATCTGTCATGGGGCCCTTGGTTTGCTTTAGGTTTCCAAGTTTATGGTATTAAAACAAAACTATTACAAATAAACTTGAGCAATTTAAAAAATAACATATCAGTAATACTAATATTATATGCTTTCATATGCGGTTAACGCATGCAAGATATGTTACGCTCATATTAAGGTCAGACAGGCGTTGAACCGCGGTGCCCTCCGATTCGCGGGGCCCGTAGCACTTGCTACTCTTGCTATATGGCTAATCCGGCACTGCTTCAATGGGTTATTACCTAAAATTCGATGCGATGTTCATTGAACTAAGTTGAGCGAATCTATAGATCTATGCTACAATAGTGTAGCATAATGTTGATTAACGCAACTTTGAAATATAGCCTAGGACTAGTATAAACGTCTAACTAAATGTACTATACGATTATTTCAATGATGTATACACAGATATGATCAGTGGCGGATTTACCAGCAAGCTGAGTAGGCTGGAGCCTTGGGCAGCAGATTTTTGGGGCGGCAAATTTGGGATCCGATTTTTTTATTCTGTATATAATTTGCTCATAGAAATGAAAAAGATTTCATTACGGTTTTCTGATGTTTTACAGATAGAACTCTGCAACAAATTTTGTCACTTTACATTCGGTATAGCATAGAGCGTAAAAATAATCTAGGACTTGACAATTGTAGAGGCAAGGCCGGCAAAAACTGCCCAGCCTATATCTAAAAAAATTGTAAATCCGCCACTGGATATGATGAGCCTTATAATCTACCGAATAGATCCCGTCGAGATCATTAATATGTTGCACTTTTTATCATTGTCGTGTCTTATTAATTAACCGTTATTTTGAAGTTACAATTTTGTCATATATAAGTGCCAACATATAAACTGACGTGACTGTACCCTATCCAAATGTTTTTTTTCAGTCACATCAAAAACACATTGCACACGGCTTATCCAAAACTACGTAGAATGCTCCTGTCGATATAATAATATTATATACTAACACATGTTCGTGCACATCATTTATAATATTAATAATATACATTCATATTTATCATAATTATCTATCATAACAATAATAATTTTATTATTTTCTATGTATTTCATTCTTTATAATTAATTATGTACTTTAATTTTTGGCATATGGCACACATTAGGTAATCATAGATATTAATTAAATACACACACAATCACACATACTTTAAATATAAGAGAAATTTATTCAGACACTCATAGAATATAAGTCCTTCGTGCTTACATCGCATTATTATGAACAAATATCACACTTGGGTAGGTAATTTATTGAGTATTAGATTTTTTTCTTTGAAGTTGTATTTCTCTCCTTATATTTTATAAGAAAACTAATTCAATGATATTTATTTTCGAAGTTCATTGAATCGGAATTCAATAAACTTAATTTAAGGATCCATTTGTTCCAAAGTTTCGTGAAAACAATTTTAGGAACTTGTTTAGTAAAAATCATTGAATTGGTAGACTTACAAAAAATCAGAGATAAATCACGATTGAACATAGATGAACTAACATTGGCAATGAGAGAAGATGGTATTCTGTGATGATCGGAATGTGCAGGTGAGAATCATGGCGGTGTTGACGTTGGAGGGCGAGGTTCTGGGCACGTACTGCGAGGCCGGAGCCAGCGGCGCCTGTCAGGTGTACTCAGAATCTGAATCTGATTCACTGACGTCTGATGCCACCTCTGCGTCTAAGTCTTCCGGTGACGGTAATGACAACTTCAGGTAGTCAACCGGTAGTTGTTCTTTCGGAATCAAGTAACCAGTTGAGTCCTGGGGTGGTGGAGGAGGCCGTGGCAAACGGACTTGCATTCCTTTCCCGTCTCCAGTAGCCGCAAGCTCTAGCTTCCTACATATCTCGTCGAAAGCTATCCTATCCATCGGCTCAGCTTTCCAGCAAGCACGCATCAGCTCAAACGCGAATCTCGGACAGTCCTCCGGTGGGACTAATAAAATACCTCGTAAAATTATCTTAGTAGCGCTATCGTTGTTATGCCCGTAGAATGGCTGCTTTCCTCGACTGTATATTTCCCATAACACCACGCCGTAAGACCACACGTCTGATTCGTGAGTGAAACGGGCGTAAACTATACTTTCTGGGGACATCCACCGGACTGGCATGGGACGCTCGCCAGCCATTTTATAATAGTCGCATGTGTAGACATCTCGTGACATGCCGAAGTCGGCAATTTTGACAGTAAGGCTGGCACCGACAAGGCAATTCCTTGCTGCTAGGTCTCGGTGGACAAACCTTCGAGATGCGAGGTATTGCATCCCACGAGCGATTTGTAAAGCGACATGTAGCAGTGCAGGTTCATCCAACAGAGGTCCTGGTCGTCCTCCCCCTCGGGATCCTCGAAGAACGCCGGCCAAATCTCCCCACTCCATGTACTCAAATACCATCCAGGGACTGGCGTTGATGTCATCTGGAATCAAATCAAATTCACGGTAAGAATAAGTTTACTGAAATTAACAATAAATTATTGGTATATTGGTAATGCTGTAGTGAAGATGAAACAAATAATAAACCAGCTTAACTTACCTCTGTAAACAACTCCGACAAGTGCAAGAATATTGGGATGTTTAAACGCAGACATAATAGAGACTTCCCTGACAAAGTCTTCTGTGGCGCTACGACCAGCGCTCTCCTTCAACACTTTGATGGCTACCACTTGTTCTTCGGCTGTTGTTCGGAGGAGTCCTGAAAAATTACAAAAATATGTAACGATCATAGAGAAATATGGTGTTTTGAATTTAGTTTCTGGTCTATTAACAAGATTTCTTTAGTTGATGTCGCTAAAGTTCATGTTTGATCAATTGATAGAAAATAAGATATTAGATCCTGTTAAGTTATCAATAAATTTCTTCAGAAGTGGGTGTACGATGCTAACTTACTAACCTTTATGAACCTTTCCAAAGCATCCTTCCCCGACCTCTTCAAGGAACGTGAGGGTATTCCTATCCAGCAGCAGCACTTGTGACTTGTTGGTGTCATCAGAATCTCCATCCCCAGGGTGCCCGGGCATAGGCACCACAGTACTGGCCCCATATACTCCATACTGAGGGTTCGTTATATACCTTTCAGCTAGCAAAGGCTCTCCTGGTCGCACACGCTATAACAAATTTTGCTTGGTGATTATTTTCTGTGTGCTACAGGAGTGTTGCTAGCTTTTGGTTCGATTAGAATTAAGATTTATGCTCATTTAAATGTAATAATTAATTACTGTTCAGACACAATCATAAGTAAACGAAATAATAATGCGATAATACAAAGAGTCTTAATTATGTTAATAAAGTGTAAGTGAAATGTTGTTTCATCCGAGTGCAATGTATTTCCACAGACAAACCGATTCGATTTTGTGGAGCCTGTTTAAAAATGTATGTTTTATTTATGAATAAAGCATTTTATTTATCTATCTATCTATCAAAACGAATTCCATAGAATTAAGTTCATCAAAACGGTTTATTTAATCAATATCGCGAGCCTTTTCTCTACTACATTGGGGTCGGCTTCTAGTCTAACGGATTTAGCTGAATATCAGTATTTTACGAGGGCGACTGCCAGCAGACCTACACAACCCAGTACGAGGTAATACGACTAGGGTTGCCAACCGTACTCTAAAATAGAGTATTGTACTCTATATATCATGTAAGCGTACTCTATAATCTATAACACTAATAGAGTACGCTAAAATACTCTTTTTTACACATTCTTACTTGTCATATAATCGTATGCAAAAACCCATAATCAAAACCAAAAAATCAATTATTTACTGTTAATTTATGTTGGTACCCCCAAAAAATTTTCCTCCAAATATTGGTATGCGCTGCAAAAAGTACAAGAAAATACCTTTTTGAAAATTTAACATAAATGATACTCTCTTTTTTAAGTCCATACTCTTTTTTACCTCCTTTGAAATCAGATTATACTCTTTTTCTTCTGAAAAAAGTTGGCAACCCTAAATACGACACTTTGTTAGACTAAATGTGAAACTTTCTAACCTCTGATTACCCGTAACGACTGCTGAGATGTTCAAATTGGCAAACGGGACCGACAGCTTAACATGCTCTTCGAGGCACCCATCCACGGCCGACCACGGTTAGCAAGATCGATCGGTCCGCGAGGCTTTGACTTTAATATAATATAGGTATATAAGTAAGTTTATTTATTCCTTAAATTTTTAAGTAGTTATAGAGATATAGTTAAGGTTTTAATGAATTTAAAATTTGACTTGCAATATTAAATGGGTTTTGTAAAACTGATTCCAGAGATGTGACTTATCTAAGATACAAGTATCTGAAATACAGATACAAGATACAAGATACGTATTTCCATCTTGTATCTAAAATACTTTTCCAAAAATCATTTTGTATCTTGTATTTAAATACATTTTGTTAGGTATTTTAGTATTTTACAAATACTTTTTCTGACAAAATACTTTTAGGAATAAGTTACCAAATTTTTTTATGAAATATAACACCTGTTTGCCGAGCTCTGCCCCTGTAGGGCGACTCTTTTCTTTTGGATTCTAAGGCCACATAGAAGAAAAATGATCAAATGTTTGAAGAACTAGTTTTACATAAGTCTTTTTAAAATACTTAAGTAAAAGTAGTTCTTCAAACATTTCTTTTACATGAAAATTATATAGGAGTCATGTCATGTATGTCATGCATGTCTAATATCTCTGTTCTCATATATTATGCCAATAATGACAGAAATAGAAATGTCTGTATCTCTTACTCTCATACGTGCCTTATGCAGGGGGACATGTGCGTTCTCGGTCACTCGCAATAATGTTGTCAGCAGACAACCTTAGAGAACTGACCATCTTTCTATTTCTGACATGTTATTGTTGATTATGCCTCATGTCTTATGTCTCTTATCTCATGTTGTATCATGTCATGTCTTTTTGTATTATTGTCTAAGAAAAACTTCAGGGTGGTCAGAAAAAAATAAGTAACCTGATGGCCAACCAAGTAAATTGATGGATTTTGATTGGTTTATTATTTTCCTTAAAATATAATATTTTGTCTTGTCACATTTCAGCGATTAACATAATATATTCGTAAATAAATAACATGAATGTTTATTAAGATAATGTCAAAAATAATCTTAAATTCAATAGAACAAAATGTTGTTTTCTTACAAAAGTATTTTCATCTTGAAAAGTATTTAGAAGATACGTATCTTGTATCTAGTATTTCAAATATTATTCTCGAAAGTATTTTGTATCTGGTATCTGAAATACTTAATTTCAAAGTATCTTGGATTTAGTATTTCAGATACTTTTTAGAGGGTATTTTGTACATCTCTGACTGATTCAATGAACTTCATTATAAAGATATGAATTGATAGGTTAAAGAAAAACTGAAGGGATAGAACAAATTTACACGATTGGCAGTGCAAATAAAATTATAGTACGTTTTGGATTTGTTACTTAGTCTTCTGTCAATACATACATATTTCTATCGAGACAATATATTATAGCTTAATCTATGCTTAGATCAACTTGTCAACATTAGTAGCAGCAGTTAGTTGTAATAGAATTCTATTTAGTTAATGTGTACATAATCTTTCATTTACAACTAAGCAACATTTAAATGTGACCATAAATCTAACTATGATTGGTACAGCCTATTTATCGTACGCGTTTGACTGCGTTATTTATTTGAAACTAGCTTTGGCCACGATTTCGTCTGCGTGGAGTTCGTGTATTAAGTAGTTACTGCTTCGCTTCCGTGGAGTTAAACGTAATGTTAAATATCTAAAGACTTTTATTGAGAAAAAGACTATTGAACACAAAAATAATAATCAAAATTCAACCGGTAGTTCTCGAGATAAGAAGTAACGAACAAACAAATTACCTTGCCGCGATTTATCGTAGATTTATCGATAAAAAGTAGTCTATATTACGCGTCTTGTAGTCAGTTAGTTACCTGCATCTAACATTTTATTAAAATCAGTCCAGTCGTTAAGATGAATAACCGATTCAAATAGATAGACAAACAAACAGATAAGTGTCGTGCATATACAAGCTTGAAAAAACATTGTTATTTTGTCATTTAAACAGACACTTCCATTTTATTTATTTATATTAACTAGCTGCCACCCACGGCGTCATCCACACGGTATTTTTCTCGGAAGTAATCTATGTCCAGTATTCTTAGGCCAGTTATAGCCAACTTCGCATCAAATTTAAGTTTGGTTGCAGAAGCGAAATAGCTTTGCCCTCAGCTTAGCTCATGCAGTACGTCAATGAAGTTCCTTATGTTCTATCCAAGGCTTAGAACTATGTCTATCCCCATACCATTGTTCATCAAAATCGGTTTAGTAGTTTTGCTGTGAAAGCCTAACAGACACAAACTTAAGAGCGTGTATTCCTTTTCAAAATGTAACTGTCAATTTTGTAGTTTTTTGGGAATATTTCGTAAAAACTGAATAAAAGTACGATTTTATTCAACTAACTTTTTAGAATGTGGGCTTTAAAAGATAAATATGACAATTACATTTAATAACTAAAGCATACTTTTCTATTTTATCAGTTGAAAGAGTATTAACTGTTAAGTTGATAAATTACAAAATTATGCTGTATTTACGAATGAAATTGTTATAATATTTACCTTTCAAAACTTGCATTCTAAAAAGTTAGTTGAATAAAATCATACTTTTATTCATTTTTTACGAAATATTCCCAAAACACTACAAAAAATGACAGTTACATTTTGAAAAGGAATACACGCTCTTAATACTTTCGCTTTCATAACATTAGTAATGTAAGAGAAACTTACTGGCTTTGTTTTTCCTTCAACGTGGCATATTCTTTTCTTGAGGAACATTATCATGGATACTAGAAGGACAAACACTAGAGACAATGATATGGCAGCGGCGATGATAGCAGGCATGTTGGAGACTTGTGCCGTCTCTATGCTGGAACCAGTAGAGGCAGTCGATCCAAGGAACGGTTCGATCCTCTCACTCGTCAGCGATTTTGAAACCTAAAAAAGTAGAAAGATATTAATTACTAGGAGATTTGTAAGATTTTAATTATTGTTATAATGTATAATACGTTTCCTAATTAGTAATAATAATAGCAGACCTGAATCTGGACTCAGGCCACTTCTCATGATGAGAAGGATTAGGCCACAGTCCACCACGCTGGCCAAGTGCGAATTGGTACACTTCACACACCCTCTAACGCTTTAAGGCACTATCAGGCATGCAAGTTTCTTCGAATCTTAACGATTTATTAACAGAGGTGTGTGCCGTGGGTACAAACCCGAGACCTTTGACTTCGCAGTCCTACGGTCTCCCACTTACCACCTATTTCCTAATTAGTACTTAATCCAGGTGCAGCTCTTCACCGTAGAGCGACAGTCACAATTAGGTACCTATATATTACATTTCGATAAAGACTTTCGACAGGGAGAGGCAGGTCGAAGAAAAGATGAATGGATTGCGTAAAAGAAGATATGAAAGAGAAGGGAGTGAGTGAAAGCGAGACGGCTGTCAGAGAAGAATGGAGAGAGAAGACGTTCTTCAAATTTAATGGAATAAGGGCATGAAGAAGAAGAAGACTTGTTTTATGAGTACAAAATGAATAATCTTTAGTTTTGATAATAAATTCTAATCTAAAACACATTAAAATCCGTTGCTTAGTTCTAAAGATCTAAGCATACATAGGGACACAGACAGCGGGAAGCGACTTTGTTTTATACTATTGTAGTAATAATTATTATTGTTTATTTTCATTTTTTTGTTTTTTATTATGTTTTTAATTTCTTTTTGCCTGTGTGTTTAGTTTTAAGATTTGTGCTAAAATTAAAATTATTTTCTTACTTTCTTTCTATCTTCTTAATATTTAAAAGCAAATTATAGCTTTGCTATGCTTTTTTGTATTTACAATATAAAAGTTGATTGTAAAATACAAAAAGGCATTAGTAAAGCTATAATTTGCTTTAAAATGCAAGTTTATATTGTTGTAATGATCATAACTTAATTGTGTTCCCCAAATTATTGGAGATAGCTACCATTACTACTTCGTACACAAACGTAGACCCGTATCGTATTGACCAAGAGGTTGATAAATAAAGTTCAGAGGTAATAAAGTTATCACAGAATAAATAAAACAAAACGTTGTCAACCATGGAGAGTCATAAAATGCGTAACCATTGTACTCTTAGGCGCGGGAGATACAGAAAAGACGTAGAACTAAGACGCGTCGCGGACAAATTACGCAACCATTTATAGGTAGGACGGGGATCAAACGAGTCACAAACAAAAGTACAGGCGCGCGTATGTAAGTGGTGTTCAAAGTCACCCCGCGCGCACCAGTTCCTGCCGCGTTTTATTTAGCCTTTTCTGTATATTTCCGAGTACGGAGCAGTCGTCGAAATGTCATTCCCGTGTCTTGTCTCCACCCGTCTTATCTGTGTCGCTTCTATACATTATGTATGAAATTCATTGAATGGACGCCACGTCTCCGTCGCGTCCGCGCTCAACATATCTGTTTGTCCCGCGCCGTACAATTTGGGTGACATCGGCAGCCGTCGACACGTTATCTCTGACCCATCATGAATATTTATCAGTTATGGAAAAACACAGATTCCATTTTCCATCCCGAATATTATTATTTTCGGCCTTTCATAATCAATATTTTCAGTGATAAAGATTTATCGTTTGTCCATTATATTTTGCGGATTCACATAGTGCCTTATCAGTTGTATGCTTTTATTGAATCCTACAGTTTACCGCAGACAAGAGACACACGCTTTGAATTCAAGTAGGTATCTCGCAATGCGGTCTCGGGTTCGATGCCGGGCAAAGTGTTATTTGTGAACTTTCCGTCAGGAAATTCACAATAGCAGTACAGAGTTGGAATTGTGTCCGGTGGATGGTGATAGGCCCTCCCCCTATCACATGGGACCTAAACATGACAGGTGAAAAGTGAGTGTTGTAAACCTCTGCCACTCAGTGGCGGATTTACAATTTTTTAAGGTATAGGCTGGGCAGTTTTTGCCGCCCTTGCCTCTACAATTGTCAAGTCCTAGATTATTTTTACGCTCTATGCTATACCGAATGTAAAGTGACAAAATTTGTTGAAGAGTAACGTCAGAAAACCGCAATGAAATCATTTAAGAGTTTTCCAATGTATTTCTTCTAAATTTACAATTCATTATATTTGATCAAAATTTTATTTCGCCAAGATCGATTCAGTAATACGAAAAAACATTGAAGTAACTAACATAATCAAAATCAAAAGCAAATTATTTTTATAGCATTTAGCTTTATGCTTAGCAAATTATACTAAGAAACAGTTGAAAACGATCCTACTTAAGATAGGAACAAATGGATGAACGTGACTCCACGAAATGAGAGAAATTTAGGGTACTGCTAAGAGGCGATCGTAGCTGGATGGCTAAAGCGCTGCCCGGTGTGCAGTAAGGTCGCAGGTTCAAAACCTGCCGGTCCCATATCTTTTTCAACTGTTTTTTAGTATATAAGCAAATTAATAAATCTACACGTACGTACGGTTATTTCTTTCGTTTCAATAACGATTCAACACACAATAAAAAAAAGACAGGAGCTAACAGCCAGCATCAACATCCTCATCATTCTTTATCTAATACTTTTTAATCTGAGACGCAATCTATGTATCTAGTAGACAGGGCGATAAGCCTTATAATGTTGTTTTAATTAAGAATGATGGGCAAAGGGTACCTGCGCGGTGGGAGGTGACGAGGCGTACCGGAAGTCCACCGAGGCATTTGATGTCCGCGGTGGGATCACGTTGTAGATCGGCCTCAGTGTCACTGGAACTAGAAAAAAACCGATTTTATTAACAATAATTTTAGACTAATATATACTTCAGACAACGAAACGAGATAATTTTCATGATTTACAATTCATCCCAATTCAGAGGTTATAAAGTTTAATTTCTATTGCAATTGAGATTGTTTAGGACATTTTTAACAGTTTTTATTATACGAAAATCAACTTAAATAACTAAGCAATAGAATTTATATTCGTGTGATTTGTAATAACATAAATTTATCTTGTTTCGTAGGCTTTAGTATAGTTTACTCATGGGTGCCATTGTCAGAACTGAACCAAATTAAAATGGGACCACACGGTTTCGCCTAGTCGAAAGTTATTAGGTAACAAATGTTAAAAGACAGACGTATTGAGAACCTCCTCCTTTTTTAAAGTCGGTTAAAAATACATGTTTTGCATCTGGAATGCAGTTTTAGCAGTAGATATGCTTCACCAGTCGGCTCGTGACCACGAATGATGCAAGTCATTTCGAAACGTCGAGCATAGGTATTTATTTACCTTTATAATAATTACGCGATTTTGAATGATGTTCTCAAATTGCGAAAGTTTAAAAACAGTATTCTACGTGTAATTAAATATTAAAGTTCTCCAACATTTAATGAAATAACTTTTCTAGATGATGTTTTCATTTGTCTCAGATCCATAACTCCACAACACAAACTACCGAAACAAAAACAAATATGATTACGAAACCAATCAAACGGAGCCAAAGTTCAATAAACCCACAGCAATAATAATCAATCAATCGTTATTCATGGGTTATTAATAAACGTGTAATACCTGTGCTTCTGGGCCAATTGAAGCTTTTGGTGACGGTTAAGCTGCTATTTAGTTGTTTCGTCGCGCCGATCTTCGATACAAATTAGCAAATATGTCAATTTAGACTTTAGACCAACCACCATAGTGCATGAAAGAATAACAAACATTCGGATAACTCAATCTTTTGGAGCTACGAGGTCGAGCAAAGTAAGTGTACAGAGAATTATAAAAATTCGAGTAGTTTAGGATTAGAATTTGACGACCGGATGGCGGAGTGGGTAGTGTACCTGCCTGCGACGCCGAGGTCGTGGGTTCGATTCCCACTTAAGACAAATCTTTGTGTGCATGAACATGGGGGTTTGTCTTAGTCTGGGTGTTTCTATGTATAATAAGTATGTATTTACAAAAGAAAAGTATATATGTATTAGTATCAGTTATTCTAGTACCCATAGTTCAAGCTCTGCTTAGTTTGGGACTAGATGGCGTTGTGTGTGAGTTGTAAAATATTTATTATTTATTATTATAGAACATGCAAACCAACACACAAAATCATCAAGGTTATTAGGAAAGTATAATATAATCATCGTCACATTAAAGATAAATAAATAAATATCACACAACTTGCACACAACGTCATCTATGGGACTAGATGAAGAACTATGCATACATATATACTTTTTTTTTATAAATACATACTTACCATACCTAGATACTTGACTTACTAACTGGTATATTATATTTCATCTTTGTATTTTAAAATTAGGGAGTGTATGTAGGGGGTAATTCGGGCGGTTCGTCAATTTAGTAGGAAATTGCATGAAATTCTGCACTAAGGTTCCTTACATGACGAAAAGACGTAAATGAACTGAAAGTTAGACTTGCAAATATCACAACTCAAGGGATTGAAAGTTTATATGGGAAGTTCGTGAAATTTGAAGGACCTCAGCACATAGGTTGCTTAAATTAAGTAAATTTATATATAGATAGGTTTTTTGCCAATTTCACTCCCCTTGAGTGTGAATTAGGGGTCAAAGTGTATGAGGGAAATTCCTGAAATTTGAAGAAAATAGTAATGAAATATCGAATTCCAAGGACGATGTCGCGGGCAAAAAGCTAGTAAGTAATAAACTTAAAATATACCTGTGCTTCTGGGACAATTGTAGTTTTTGGTGACGGGCAGACCGTTGGACGTGCACCTGCAGTAATGCGCTGTTTGGTTGTAAGGCATGCAGGCTGCTTCTGATCGCGCGCATGACTGAACTTCGCAACCACCGTCGAAGTATATTACTGAAAGAAAAAATAACCTTTAATATGATTACACTTACTTATTTAGTTAAAGAGTAAAACGAATAGGAAGGTAAAACTGCCATTCAATAAAAATCAATAAATAATGGAAGTAAGCTAAATTTTAACTATTCCCTATTAAATATATCACAAAATATAATCAAAGATCACAAATTAACTAAAAACAATATTCAGACTATTACGTTCTTTCCTGAGTCACTGAAGTAACGAATTAGTTGTACTTGAGTTATACTTGGGGTCTTGGGAGACTCTTATATGTACCACTTTTGAGATTTGATTTGACTATGACGTAGTTGACATTGAAACGTCAAAGACAAAAGAAATTGACGTCTAATAACTACGTCATTGTAAGTATCATGTTAAGAAAGGCAAGCCATACTAATGAGACTGTGTGGTGAATATTTTTTTGTCATTAAATGGAGAGACTACAGTGTACTACGGTTTGATCTAGATTAGATTGCTATTCTGTTTCTGTTTTGCACACACATCATGTAGGTATATACCTTTTTCATTCCCACGTGAAGAAGTCTAGAGGGCGTCTTCAACTAGTTGATTGAGCGATTAACTTTCAATCGATAGTAATTTAAACCAACCTCTTAATTACATCTTGTATTTCGTCGCTATGGTTATTTAAAACTCTCAAGCTTTCTTAGGCCTCATCACACCCGGTGTTTTACGTTTTGTCTTTAATTTTTAGGTCCCCATATAATTGAGCACCATTGAAAAGAAATCAATAGCTACACCATCTCACCGTCCCAGCTCTAGGTGAAGTGTTGCAGCTGAGAATTGAAAAATAGACTTGACAAAGCTTGACAGGCAGGCAGCCTTATGGCCTCTTCTACCATATAGCTCCTAGTGCTTCGACTAATCTCTACCTCAAGTACCTTTACTAAAGACCAATTTAATATATGGATCACTTACTAGCAGGTTCTTCAGTTTCTTCCGGTCTAGTTTCTTCGCGGGGCACCCTCAGTTTCAGCCTTTCTCGGTCCCGGACACGCTGAAACAATTTGAAATAAAAGTTAGAAAAAAAACGAGACATCCTGTTTAATAACTGAGCATTATCCAAAATTGCCATTGTATTTTATTAAACTAAACCTATTGCTATTGCGTAGATGTTCACTCAAAGTAAAATGTTGCCTGTAAAAAGTGGGTAAGAATTTTGCTTATTGCTTTGGCATATAATTTTAATTTAGAAAAAATGTATATTGTTCAAATTTATAGCTATATTGGTAGCATTTTAGCTGTGTTTAATAATTTTATTTTTCTTTGTCTACTCAATTTGTTACATTATATTCAACAGCACCGTTGATCTATTACCTACAGGAAAATAATATAATTTATGTAAAGTCAAACAAAAGAAGAAGCACCATCAAACCAGAATAAAACACCCATCTATTTATATATTCTCGTGTTATTGATATAGATAATCTGAGCCTTTTTACAATTACATTAGGGTATGCTTCCAGTCTAACCGATTTAGCTGAATACTACGTTGTATTTTACGTTGAGCGACTGCCATCACCTCCACAACCCAGTACGAGGTGATACAATACTCCTTGTTAGACTAAATGTTAAAATTTCTGGCCTCTGACTACACGTAACGACTGCCATAGATCTTCAAATGGCAATCGGAACCGAAGCCTTAACGTGTTCGCCTAGGTACGGAGGAAAACTCGTTACATTAGGAATTTTTTTTCTATGGTGGATAGGCTCGCGTTTGACCACGATCTCACCTGATGGTAAGTGATGATGCGGTCTACGGTGGAGCACGCTTACCTATGAGATACCTATTAACTCTTGCTTTGAAGAGATCCAAGTTGTACTCATGCGGAAACACAGACTCGGGCAAGGCGTTCCATTCTTTGGCAGTTCGCATAAGAAATGTAGAGGAGAAGATGGCCCATCCATCCATCTATCCAGGACCAACCAAGGTAAGCATTGACTAACCTGCAAGATCGATCGTTCCGCGCGGCCTTTTTTTTTATTTTTTTTGTCTTGACTACGAGCTCCTCCACCTATAGATACTTGGCAGGTTGTTGTTCTAAATGTATAGTTTTGCCACTCAAATGTGATTTAAAATGGAGCGTATTAGTATGAGAAATAGTCAAACTGAATAGCATTTTCAATAGTGGCAATAATACCTACGGGATCAGTTATACCCAATGTGGTATACCATGTCAATGGTATGTCAAAACAGTTACAAACAAGGGATTCCTAGATTTCACGGACACGCTAAACATATCAACTAGCTCATAATTATCAATTAACGTAAATTACAATGCGTTTTCACGTTTAATTGGTTAGCGAGCTGAATGCTTAAGGCTATTAATTACCATTGGGATGCATTTTAGTCGATTGCCATTGTAATCCTGCACGATCTCGATGTATCTATTGATCGATCGGCGCTCGACCGTCGTCAATGACGCCATTGAGACGTTAAATATGTTTTTTAACCGGCGAAAAAAAGGTACTCAAGTCAATGTGTATTTTTTTTATTTTTTTTTGTTAGTTCTAGATTACCTACAAATAAAAAAATCAATTCTCTACAATTACTCACACTAGTCTGGTAAATAAAGTGCCTATTGCAACATTTATATCGCAGTATAGCAGTTCAGTTTATGATACTACAGCGCTATACAGTGTTCGCAAAAGCTCTGCCCTCAAAAAATATAAACGCTGTCCAGACTAAAACTTTTAGGTTTGCCAGTGTCTAAAATAGACACTGGCAAACCTAAAAGTTTTAGTCTGGACAGCGTTTATATTTTTTTATTATTTATATATTTTATTTCCTATCGCTGCGATGCTGTTGAAATAGTAAAAGTTAAGATTTACGGTTATTTTGCACTAAAAATGCTTGCATTGCAGGTTACGACTTTCAGTAGCATTATAATAATAATAAAATATCATCAATTAATTGCTCCGTGCTACGTTATCTCTGGTAGGTACATTGGAACGGTGGAGTACCGAGTTATTTTGGCCACCTTATCGAGGAGAGTGGCCGCACTCGGCCTGCCCTGAGGTTGCGATAAATCAATAATAATAATATCTTGTAATAAAGTGAATTATCGATGTTTTACATGTTATGCCTGTTTGTTACGAAGCTATCGATCTATGCAATTACTCTCCGGGGCTGTTTCGACTGGTGTAATTACGTAGTAGATTATCGTAATCACTGTTGACATTTTGTGAGAATAGCTTCGAGGTACCGAGATTGCCTTTTATTAAATATACCTACATATATTAAATCTACTAGCATCTCGATAAAATATAGTCTATGTTACTCAGGAATGATATAGCATTGTAAAGGTTAACAAACAAAAAAATGAATCTTCCATAATATTATTATTTACTCATCTACTTTTATTGATCATTTTACAATTATTTAATGAATTAAAATATCATTATTTAAACCTAATTATAGAAATGATTAATTATTAATTATTGTTATGAATTCTCTCTATATTATTAGTTTAGTTTTAAATGTAAACACAAACGGATTTACTTCACAACCAGACTATTTGTCGATAAGTGGACTTGACTTATCTAAGTAATTTACAGAGCTTGTCAATAAACTTTCTCATCAAAGAAAAAGTTTAATACTTACTAAAACTTAAGTACAACGTCTGCAGTAAGCAGCTAGTATATATATTTGCTATAATAACTGAAATAGATTAAGGTTTCACTGAATTTCGAACAGAAATAAAGTTTCATTTACTTAAAATCGATATGTTCTAAGAAGTAAAGCAATATGCTTGTAGTACTAAATATTTTATATCAGATTCAAATTAAGAGAAACTTAGATTTATTATATCTTTCCAATATTATTTTTGTGAACAAGAACTTACGTCTCCTCAGACAAAGTATCATCTTTTTTTAGCCAAAATATAGTTTATATCATTATAAATGTAAGTAACCTACATTTTTAGACAGAAAAGAGTTTCTAAGTTTTTTTTCTCTTGTCGCTTTACGCGGTCATTTTGAAAACCACCATTCAAGTACCAAGTATGGTCGCGCCCACAAAGATTGGAGATAGATCTTTTACTAGACCCTGATACCACCAGACATCCGCGATTCAATTTTCTCATGTCGTCCGTTGCTAATAGATTTCTGTTCAGTGAGCAATAACTTAGGTCAATGCACGTGCCGTGATGATCAGGTCACCAGCACGAAGATTAGACTAAGACAAACAACGGCGATTGCTAATCAGATCATGTTTGAATCTCATTTTAGACGGTCACACGTGTCGTCTAGTAAGCAATAGGTATCCCAGCGTAATTGCAATCTCTTTGTTCTAGAGAATATACGTTTTCAACTCATCACTCAAACTTCACTTCAGATTCTGAAGTTCAGTATGGTACGTAACGTATTTACTGAAAAGTACTAATATTCTAACCTTACTTTCAAACGAGATACTTCCCGATTTATTAGTAGTTGCAATTTGCAAGTCATTTGTATGAAAATAACAATCTATCTTTGCTTTTACACAACATTTGGCAACTTTAAGGAGAGACTTTAAAACTGAAAATAGCAAATAAAAAGTCCTTCTTATGTGAATGTATAACAACATCTATTTTTTATGTTGGATAATTAATATATATAGTCAAGCTACCTTTATCTCATACATATTAGACTTCCAAAAACTTATTTTAAAACTAATAACTTGTTTGGTTAATTTTACAGTTGTCTGTGGTTACACGAGACACGGGCGCTAGAGTCATCGACATTGTAGGAGGAGCAAACGCGTGTCCGAAAGAGCACGTGCATTACCTACAATGTATTTTATACTACACATGTGCAAACAAACTTCTAGTCCACCGAGTGGTAAATTGGGTTTACAACATAAAATAGACTTCTACAAAAGTTATATTCAGGAGAAGCAAGAGACATAATTTATTGATATTAAAAGCGATTTATTATGTTTTATGTGATCACTAAAACCTTATCAATCATTCACTTGGCTGTAATATGACTCTATAACAACGTAGATGGGAAACGTCACATAGAAAACCTTTTTATTCTAATAAAAAGCAGTTGTTTTACGATACACGGTAGTTTTTTAAGGTGGAGGCGACACTAACTAATATGGTAAGAGTATGAACAAAAAAATACTGTCCCATTTCTGACAATCCCAAAATGTTGACATATCCGAGAATTTGACAATAACATGCATTTTACTACTTGGTAAATTATGCGACAGTAGGTTTAATGCACAATATCGTGCCTATAGTGTCGTTTCAACCTACGTATTATAAATGCATTAAAACCTAACTACACAATTAAAAGTTTTGACCCAAATATCTTGCGGCTGGTAACCCCAACGACCAAAGTTATTGCCTCGATGTGCGTGAGAATATTCGTTCTTCCATTATTTCCGTCTTTAGAATGTTTTGACAGATCGGCTCAGGAGCTGACGCCGCTATTTGTCTTCGTAAAGTATTCATAGAAATCCCTAAAAGGTGTTAAATGTCCCGGCCCAAGAATGGGACGTCTTTAAGCTTTCGTTGTCAAAGCGTTAATTTAATAATTGTAACGGCAAATACAGGACCTTTTGTAATCTAATAAATTAAGTGAATTTAAAAATATTTCAAGTCGCAATTATGGAGGTAGTTAGCGATGTTACATTACCGCTATGATCATTGATCGTTTTGTAGATCAATGGCTATGATACATTTATTTTTAACAACATACCCTGTTAATTTCGAACTTACTTCAAAACAGGAGGCGGTTCTCAATAAGATTGTTAGTTTTATTCTATTTGTTCGGCGATTACTATCTACCAGCCTAGACCGATTTAAGAAAAATTTTTTTTGGTTGGAAAGGGTATTTTTGTTTTGTGGTCCCATGGTCATCTGATCCTAGAGAAATCGAGGGTCACCTTACAATTTTATAGGCTTTTATATTGTATTGTATACTACCTAAAGCTAATCGGATATTTGCATCTCATGTTGCTGAGCTAAAGCTGGAAGATACAACTCCTCAACGGTTAGGAGTACGAGGATATTTTTTTCAATATAAGCACCCTTGAGACCGTTTCCTGTATTCTTTAAAGTTATACACAGCTGCTGGATAAGCCATCTTAAACGATAATGACTCATTGTTTCGAGGTGTTTTGCAGTCGCTTATGTTTTTCTAAATTTTTTATTCAATACATGATTTTAATCGTAGAGCTTGCTGGAATAAACGGCTAGAAGCCTGCAATACTTCAACACAGTTAAGTCTTTTGTACATATTCAATGATTGCTTTAACCATTTACTCTCAAGTAAACTGCCAAGTCGATTGGTACTTTAACGAACAAAAATATCTTGTGGCATTTGCCATACGTAATTGAATATACGAGTCACTTTAATTCAAGAAATATCGTTTATTCAATGAATACGAACATCATATTACCGTGTATGACACCTTTGAAATGTTACCTCTACGACTGGTTTTGAGCACAAGCTTTCGATAAACGGTTAGTATATTGCTAATTTGATAGGTTAGCTACACTTCACGCCTTAGGTTTCTTTTGAACGCTGATAAAGTGCATGACCGTACTACAAGTACCATGACATCTTTTACTACTGATATACCTAGCCAGGTCCTTTCTCAGGTCTTGAACTATCTCCATATTAATAATCATCAAGTTTGGTTCAGTAGTTTAGCCGTGAAAGCGTAACAGACTAACAGACAGACAGACAGAGATATAGTTACATTCACATTGATAATATTACAGTAAAAACTAGTAAGGATTTTATATGTTTTTAAACTTTCGCGATTTGAGAACATTTTTCAAAAATTAGACAACGGGTCTATACGTCGAGCATCGGTATTTATTTACCTTTATAATAATTACGCGATTTAGACCCGTTGTCTAATTTTAGTAAGGATGTGCAAGTAGTATGTAAGTGGTAAGGTTTAATATTTATCATTCATTTATGACTGCAAACCTCGGTACTTATCAAATAGTGCGTGAAAATTGAAGCTAAACCAATTACTTAAATATTTTTAAAATTCTATGGGAGAATAATTGCTTGGCTGTTTTTTAGGGTTCCGTAGTACCTACAAGGAACCCTTATAGTTTCGCCATGTCCGTCTGTCCGTCCGTCTGTCCGAGGCATAGCGACGAAACCGTTGGTGCTAGAAAACTGAAATTTTGCATAAACATGTATGTTAACTATACAAAGAAAGTCGTAGAATAAAATTTGGAAAAATATTTTTTTTTCGGGTAGCTCCCCTACATGTAAAGTTTTTTTTTTTTTTTTTTTTTTTTCTTCTGCGTTGGATCCGCGATCAGTCCTAGACTATAAGCGGATGGGTTTATTGTTTTGGCGTTTGTAGTAAGCTTCTTCCAGTGAAGATCGCCACTCTATTTCAGTCACTTTGGCTCATTGTCCAGATTTCGGATATTTTTTCGTTTGAGTCGTTGTATGTAGTTGTTGTTTCTCAATTGAGCTACAAGTGCGTTGGGATGGGCAGAGATTCGGTTTTTGTAGGTTTTGGCAGCAGTACAGATTTCCTCTTTGACTGTGTTTATGTCAAGTTCCTTATGTATTTCAGCATTTGTTATGAACCATGGCATGCCTGCGATTGACCTTAATATGATGTTTTGAAGGCGCTGCAACATGCTGATGTTAGTATTACTAGCACTGCCCCAGAGCTGTATCCCATATGTCCATACAGGCTTCAAAACAGTCTTGTAGAGGAGGAGCTTATTGTCGATTGATAGTTTCGACCTCTTGTGTAGTATCCAGTACAGGCTTTTGTAACGAATATTAAGTTCCTCTCTCTTAGTCTTGATGTGATGTTTCCAAGTAAGTCGGCGGTCAAGGTGAAGACCCAGGTACTTGACAGTGTCGCTGTGCGTTAAGGTTTTGCCATCAAGGCTTACAGGGGGGCAGTTTCCTTGTCTCAAGGAGAAGGTTACTTGGACAGACTTGGTTGCACTTTCTCTTATTCTCCACTTTCTGAGCCATTGGTTAATTTCATTGAGTCCTTCTTGGAGTACTTTTGATGCCTCTTTGGGGTATATCACTCCTGCCTGTATATCAAAGAATTGGGAAGTTGCTTCCTTTTCTTTGACTTGGAAAAGTCTGTCTGACAAGTATGATATCATTAAGGCCAGGTAGCTATGAGGAAGGGCGTTTTTAATCTTAGTGATTAGGCCATTGTGCCAAACCTTATCAAAAGCTTGTTCAATATCTAGAAAAGCCGACGAGCAATATTCTTTTTGTCATACATACATACATGTAAAGTAGGGATGTTTTTTTTTTGTCGCCTACCCCATAGTGTGGGGTATTGTTAGATAGGACTTTTAAAACGTTTAGGAGTTGCTAAGACAGTTTTATGATTTAGAGATCCGTTTGCGAGATAATTAACTTTAAAGAGCAAATTTTTGTTCGAGTTAGGATCCCAAAATCTGAAAAAAATTGTGTCGGTAGTACATGTAATGAACTTTAAAGGAAAACTATAGCGGATAAGTTCACTTCATTAGTTCAAGAGGAATAGGGGTCCAAAGTGTAAAAAAAACCGACTTCAAAAAATAGGTAAACTAAAAAGCAAAAAATAAATTTACTTCGCACAAAATAATACGTTTTTTCATTTAGTTAAATAGAAATTATTAAATAATTATTTTATAATTCTGAAGTCGGTGCCAAGTAAAAACAACCTTTCTACAATATCAAATTACAGTTCACGCAAAAAGGGAGGCGTAGTTGTGCTAGTGCGCGGTCGCCCAGTATTGGTACTTACCACAGAAATATAACTAATATTCAGTCAGAAAAAAGTTGTTAGAACGATTGATATTATCTATACAGAGTTATTAATTGTTTACTTGGCACCGACTTCAGAATTATAAAATAATTATTTAATAATTTCTATTTAACTAAATGAAAAAACGTATTATTTTGTGCGAAGTAAATTTATTTTTTGCTTTTTAGTTTACCTATTTTTTGAAGTCGGTTTTTTTTTTGTTAAAAATTATTTTATTTTACGATTTTAAGTGATGGGTAGACCGAGCAAGAATGTTTCTCGAATGAGGAGACGACGGCTACTTGAGACGGAAAACTTATTAATAATAAACATGAATTAAATCCTTTCTCCTGACTATTGAGGGTCACGACCTTCCATCATAAGCTCATTTGACACAATAACTAGCAGTAGGAATATGCGTACAGTAGTGAAAGAATTATCCTTTAACTCCTAACTATTGAGGAGTTGACCTTCCATCATCAGCTCAACCACATAAAATTATTGCGACCAAGCAAAATCCTGGCCTCGATTAATAAAATATGAGGGTTGCCCCCGATTTCTCTGGGATCGCATCATCAGATCATGACATGCTGACAATGGGACTACCTTTGAAATATCTCCGTTCCAACAGCTCACTTGACATCATAACTAGCAGTCTGAATATGTGTACAGTAGTGAAAGAATTATCCTTTAACTCCTAACCATTGAGGAGTTGACCTTCCATCATCAGCTCATCCACATAAAAATACGTAAATACTGGTGCAGCTTTGAAAAACACACTAAAAACATTACATGTGCCTATAAAATTCGAGGGTTGCCCTCAATTTCTCTGAGATCCCATCATCAGATCACGACATGCTGACAATGGGACCCCTTTGGAATCATATCCTATCCAACAAAAAAAGAATCATTAAAATCAGTTCATAAACGACGGAGATATCCGTGAACAAACATAAAAAAAAGCAACATATATACGAATCGAATTGAGAACCTACTCCTTTTTTAGAAGTCGGTTAAAAATGCAGTTACTTAGAATAATTCGTGCAAATTACAAAAACCTTTGAAAGTAATGACTTGTATATAGATGTTACTTGTTTAATACAGATAGTAAATCCCTTTTAAGTCGAAATATGTTGTTACGACTAGCTACGGAACCCTACTGCGTGTGGCCCGACACGCACTTGGCCGGTTTTTATTAAAAAGTAATGTGGGTCTAACCTTGATATTATTAAGTTTGTATCTATTATTATAGACAAATCATATTTAAAACACTGAAATACATGTTTGTTAGCGCCCACTTTAATAATATTATAATAAATAAATAATTATATAAACTTTTCATTTTTTTTTTGCAAAAATAGCCAGGAACAAACTTGCATTTTAATGTTTACGATATGGTTTGTCTTTAAAACTTGATAGAAACTTAATAATATTAAAGTTATACTATACATATTACGTAAGTATGAAAACTCGGCGTTCGGGACTCTATCCATAACCAACAATTCTAGCAACGTATAGCTTGTGCTTTTACGGGATATAATACCACCCACACGCCCACCACTGTGGTGGTACTAACTGAAAGGCACCGTGCATTACACACGGGCAATCCCAGGGATAGTTAAAATTGTCTTGGAACCCGCAACGAATTTAATCAGAAGTATATAGTTGGAGATGGAAAGTATGTATCTTTAGCTATAGCTTCTGCTTCTAACATAGTACAATAATTTATGTTTAGTCAGTGGACCACGCACCCACGTGACAGTTCGGTTGATAGATTACGGTATAAATAACTAACAACGGGCTCTTCGCTTGGAGGCACCAGGCTACTCAATGAACACTGTAGATGGGTAATCATACGGTTTAAACTCGGGTTAAAACAAAACAGATTCTAAAAAAAATATAATGAGACCCTGGGTGCCAAAGGAAAACCCCGATAAATTCATGATGTTTTCGATGAAAATTGAAGTTTTTCGCTATGTTCGTGTCTACGGAAGCGTAACTTTACGTTAGATTATCCAAAAACATTTGCATTTCAGTATGTAGAATTTTTTGGTTAAAAAAATATTCGCACATAGAGCTTTAAAATTTTATTTTATTTTATTTTATTTTACTTTATTAGGAAAACTTACAGCTAAATAGATATAATATACAGAGATGATGAGAAAATGAAGGCCAATTAAAAGTTTTCACAGATAATGTAGTGGATATACATAAAGAAATTAGACATTCACATATAGGTTTAACAAATAATAAACGAAACGAAAGAGCAAGAATAAGACACAAGTAGGATTTTTAAGTTACGATAGAAAGAAAGAATTACACAATGTTTTTTTAAGTTGACCGCTACTATGAGCAAACAAATCTAAATCTAAATCTAAATCTTTATCTTTATCAACACTCCGGCATGCCGCATTGAACGTACGGCTAGCTCGAACCAAGAATGAGTTTTGCCTGTAATTCGTATTCACTGTTGGTGTGTGAAGCAAGTGTGGTCTACGTAAAAATGCAGATGGCACACGCAGCTCTATTTTGCTTACTAGCTCACTCACGTCCACCGACCCCTTCGCCACACTTGACAGTAATGATATATCCGCAATTTTCCTTCTTTCTTCTAACGGTAGAAGATGAAATTTTTTGCATCTGCTATAATAATTGTACAGATAGCAATTAGAGCGATATTGAATGTACCTCAAAAACTTCCTTTGTAAGGACTCTATGCGATTAATATACATATTATAATTGGGATTCCAGACTTGGGAGGCATATTCCAATTGACTGCGAACAAAGGAACAGTAAAGAACTTTTATAGTTTTAATATTATCGAAATCTGCTGAAATTCTGAAGACAAATCCCAGCGATCGGGTTGCTTTTTTTATTATATTGTCTATATGTACGTCAAACAAAAGTTTTGAGTCAAAGGTAACCCCAAGGTCCCTTACCGTACTCACTCTAGATAAAGTTGTATCTAGGAGCATATAGGTGTTTACAATAGGTATGGGTTTGCGGGTGTATGTGCTAACATTACATTTAATAGGGTTCAGGTCAAGTTTGTTTCTTAAACAGTACATTTAAAATCTTTGTAGATCTTCTTGTAGTAGCAAAGCATCGTCAGTGGTATTAATTTGTTTCATAATTTTCATGTCATCTGCGTATAATAGAAATTTGGAATGTCGAAAACAGCAATTAATGTCATTAATAAAAATATTAAATAAAAGAGGTCCTAACAGGGAACCCTGGGGAACTCCAGAGGGTACTAACATTGATCTGGAAGAGTATCCATTCAATACCACTGTCTGGCACCTATTATCGACGTAAGACTTAAACCATCTAAAGAGATTACCCCTGATTCCGACGGCAAAAAGCTTCTTAATTAGGGTATCATGATCAATTCGGTCAAAACATTTGCTGTAGTCGGTATATATAACGTCGACTTGCGACCGTTGTGACATACAATCGGAAATAAAATCACTGCAGACAATAAGATTAGTCGTAGTAGATCTACCTGCTAAGAAACCGTGTTGTTCATCAATAAATGTGCGTTTTAGAGCCGAGTAAACCTGTGCATAAACGATTTTTTCTAAAATCTTCGCGAACACGCAAAGTTTAGAGATTGGTCTGTAATTCTCTATGTCGTTGTTTGGTCCTTTTTTATGAATCGGCGTTATATATGCCGACTTCCAGACTGAGGGCATGACACCGGAATCGAGGGATAACCGAAACAAAATGGTTAGTGGAATTGCGAGATAATCAGCACAGTTCTTGATGAAGACAGGTGGCACGTTGTCCGGGCCCGCAGATTTGTTAGTATCGACTTTTGATAGAAGTGTTTTAACGTTCTTAAAACAGACATGCACACAATTAATATCACCAGTCAGACATTCTGGCTGGTTCATGCAATGATCTGACGAGGAAGTATTGCGTTCCAGGAAGTTTGAGTAAAAGTAGTCGCTGAACATGTTACATATTTCTTCACCATTATTAGAAATGAGATGTCCGCGCTTTAAAACTGAGGGGAAAGAGTTCGACCGTCGTTTAGATTTAACGTAACTCCAAAAGGCACGAGGGTTATTTACAATGTCAGTTTCAATTTTTGCTATGTAATTATCAAACATTTCTTTTTCAAGTACTTTCGCCCTTTGACGTAACAAAACAAAAGATTGATAGTCAGAGAGATTTTTATATTTTTTGTATTTTTTGTGAAGTTTGTGCTTTTCTCTGATCACTTTTAGTAGCGGTGGCTTATACCATGGCGGGTATTTAGAGGCGTCTTTCACCACTTTAGTTGGAACGTACTGGTCTCGCAGTCTATACATTTCATCATAGAAGAATGATACGGCATCGTCTAGCGGTCTACAGTACAGCTCACGTTCCCAATCAATTTTAGCAATCTCGTCCTTGATGGCATCATAGTTGGCGGATGTATATAAAAACTTAGTGTATGGACGGATTGGCAAAGTATGTAGTTCACAGAATGCCGCAGTAACACATAAAGCTCTGTGATGAGGATCTTCAGGTACCAAAGGCGAGTCACAGCATGTTACTGTCACTTCGTCGTTCGATAGAACTAAGTCTAGTATCCTATTATTTCACATATTTTCTACACGCAGCCAAAGTCCTTTAGACCAATTAGTCTCACATCGTGCCTACTAAAGGTGATGGAAAGACTATGCGATAGAAAGATCAGAGGCCAACTGATAGTCTACAAGCCCCTGCATCCCAATCAACATGCCTATAGTGAAGGCAAATCTACTGAATCAGCACTCCACTGCGTGGTTACTCGTATTGGCAATTCTTTAAAGTCAAAACAGCCAACCCTGGGGGCCTTCATTGACATTGAGGGAGCTTTTGACAAGACGAACTTCACCAGTATTAACCGAGCCCTAACCGCACACGGAGTGGCACCAACGCTCGTGCAATGGATACACAACATGCTAAAACAACGCGCTATTCAGTTCACTGTAAATACTACCACTCGAGGCATCGTAGGAAGAGGATGTCCGCAGGGGGGTGTGTTATCACCTCTGCTATGGAACATGGTGGTCAATGAACTTATCACAGAGCTCAATGATCACAACCTCTACACGGTAGGATATGCGGACGACATAGCAATATTAATATCTGGCCAATTTGAGGGCATCCTCTGCGATTTGATGAGAAAAGCCTTCAAATTAATCGAAAGATGGTGCTCGGTACATGAACTCTCCGTTAATCCAACCAAAACAGAACTCATCCTTTTCACTAACAGAAGAATACCTGGTCCACACAGGCTACCGAGACTCTTCAATACCGAACTTAAGCTCAAAGAGGAAGTCAAGTATTTGGGAGTAATACTAGACAGCAAATTACTCTGGAATAAGCACCTCGAGCACAAAATAAACAAAAGCACGATTGCTTTTTACCAATGCAAGAAAATGATAGGCATAAACTGGGGACCATCGCCAAAAATTACGTTATGGCTGTACACAGCCGTAATAAGACCGATGCTGACCTACGGTGCTCTAGTATGGTGGCCTAGGACAATCCTAGCAACCGCTATATCAAAACTAAGAAGCTTCCAAAGGCTAGCATGTGCATCCATCTGCGGCTGTATGAAAACAACCCCCACGACAGCGATCGAGATGGCCCTACAAATATTACCCCTAGACCTCTACATACAGCAAGAAGCAGCAATAGCTGCTGTTCGGCTCATGCACCTAGGTCTATGGGGAAAAAACCACACGAGTCCACACACAAACATCTTGAACCAGGCAATCGAGTTACAACCACTCATTGCTGCTCCATGTGATAGGACTCTTCCTGTATACAACTTCAACAAAAATTACAACATAGAATTAATTGAGGAGGCAAAGGATCAGTCAGGAGCCACCGAAGTACGCGTATACACAGATGGTTCCAAAACGGATAGTGGTTCAGGAGCTGGCGTACACTCCTTTGACCTCAATATAAACATCCACATTCCGCTGGGTAATCACAGCTCAATATTTCAATGTGAATGTGTTGCACTAACACTCGCCGCAAAAGCCATTCACAAACGGCAAGTGGAGGGTATAGGCATCAAACTCATTTCTGATAGCGCAGCAGTTCTCAAAGCTCTTCTTAACAATAAAACCAACAACAAACTAATCATAGAATGTCACGATGCCCTAGAAAAAATTTGCTCCAGGAATCAGGTCACCCTGCAATGGATCAAAGGGCACAGTGGATCTCTTGGTAACGACATTGCAGACGAACTAGCGAGAAGGGGTTCAGATACGACAGTACAAGGCCCGCAACCTCTTCTTCCAATCCCCTTCACGCAATACCGGACCTGGATCCGCCAAAGATCGATAGAGACCCAAAACCAACGATGGTCAGAAATCGCTGAGTGTCGGCAAGCCAAACTTGCAATACCGCAAGCGAATCATCGACTCACAAAAAACCTTCTAAGACTAAACAGAACAAATCTAAAAATAATGATAGGGTCAATAACGGGTCACTGTCCCTTGAACAAACACCTATACACCATAAAAATCACTGACAGTCCTCTCTGTCGAGGATGTCTTGACGCCGAAGAAACGGTCTCCCACGTAGTCCTGGAATGTAGGGCCGTTGCTTCTCAACGGGAACAAATCCTCGGAACAGTGAGGTCACTCCGCGAAGCCTGTGAAGTCCCCAGGAAACTTCTGAGCTTCTGGGCGGAGTTAGGCTGGCTATGTTAGCCAGGACTCTCACGCACAATGGACCAAATGAGAGTCTAAGTGCGGAAAAATGAGTCCACTTTCCATTCCATTCCATCCTATTATTTTTATTAGGGAAACAATTGTACTGTGATAAATTGCATGTGTTAAAAGTATCGATAATATTCGTGAGTACTTCATTTTGCACGTAAATGGGACGTTGCGAGCGACCGTCTTCGTCAGGATGCCAACTTATATTTGGTTGATTAAAGTCACCTAAAACTATGAACTTGTCAGCGGGATTCCTAAGAAATACGTCAGTAAGATTATTACAAAAATTTGTCAGTTGCGTTGTTAGTGAATATCCTGCTCCCTGAGTACAAATATATACTACACAAATGTGCATTTTGTAGGTTACTTTAGGTTTTTTGCATTGCAACGTTAGGGTGACCCATAAATCCTCAGCTGAGGAACACCACTCACTGCGGACGTCCGCGATAAGTTCCCGTCTAACAGCTACTAAGACGCCCCCGCCCATTGTCTGATTGGTACTGGCATAGTCCCTATCCCGCCTCCATACAAGATACCTGTCATCGAACAGTTCCGCGTCTGATATGCTATCGTTAAGCCATGATTCCGATACATAAATTATATCATAGCTATTAAGACGTACATTCCTATAAAATAAACCTGTTTTTGTTCGCAAGCCTCTGGAGTTCATGTAATAAATACTAATAGGCGCCATCATAAAACAATTTGTCAGGGATTAGCAGAAATACAATAGGAAAATATTTATGAGGTACATTCAAATCGAAGCAAAAAATAAAATAGCAAAATGACCGTTGCATTATTAAAAATAAGTAATAATGAGCTTTAGTGCAATGCAAATAACGCATAATATAGCGAAAGCATTCATGGGTATTTAAATAAAAATGTGATTCACATTTATGCAGTTTGTTTTGTGGCTTGAAACTAAATACATCCTTAATTAAATATGAATAGGGTTTATAATCGGTATAGCGAAAATATGCGGTTGAGTCATTAGGCTCATTAGCGAGTGTCAAGCAAAAAAAAGGCCGGTGAGATTCAAATGAATAGATAAGAACGTTACCTGTGGTTCTCAACATGAGCGAGCCGCAGCTACTACACGACATGCCCGAGTGTTGAATAATTAGTTTAAAAATTTGCGTAGATCTAGTTCTGACTTGACGTGCATTTTAGGTGAGGTGAGGTTTTTCCTTAGCATAATCTTGCATCCTTGGACCCAAACATGTTCGAAACCTCGTTCAAATCAAATCATACTCTTAATCACAATAATCACTGAAAAGTGTTTCTCGTAAGCTTATTCTTACACATTTGTAATTTTCTTATGACGTTTTCCAACCTCGATTTTACTATATGTGGTTCTTTCTAATGTTTTTTTTGCACTCACGGTCTTAGAGTCATGTCATTATATTTAATCACAGTGATAAGCGGCTTCGTCATGTTGTCATTCACACTTTTTAAGCAATTTTTAAGCAATTATGGTTTAGGTAGGTTAAAACCTTGGGAAGATTGGGTTTTCACCCCCAACTATCCGTAGACAGCACAAAGATTTTTCTGAGTGACCACTAAACAATACAACTGATTACCGGCTATTGTTAACTTCTTACATCACTCACACGACACCCACGCTTCGTAGTGCGTGGTGCGGACATACAGTGAATTAGAACTATTGTTTCTACGGAAATGATTTGTTTTTAAAAATAAATCGTCGATGATAAATGAATGGATGTAGGCTCAAAGGCGTAATAATTGTGCAACATATCGACTTGACCAAGAACTTTGTCATATCTGGACCGACTTGATTATTGTAGACTTAGTTATGTGATATTTTGATGAAGTTTTGAATTCGATTTAATATTTTTCGTGCTATATATGGCTAAGCATTATAATTATCAATATTTCCCTTACATTTTTTTATTCTTAGTAACACTAACTTCTCTTAGACTATATTCAAGATGTTGATATATAAATATTATTATATATTCTATACTAGCTTCTGTTCACGGCTTCGCCCACGTCGTAGGTCGATAAAAATAACCTATATTATTTATGGGCTATTGTACTATCCCCACACCAATTTTCTTTAAAATCGGTCCAGTAAATTCGAAGATTTTTGGGTACAAAAAAACAAAACAAAAATCATTTGCTCTTTATAATTAGTAGAGATTAAAATATATTTGATTTTAATAAAAGAACCAGTAGAATGATGACCCCTATCCTGTCCGAGTTGGTATTTTGCACTTTCTGTTGCTAAATTACATAATTAGATGTAACAATACTTATGCAACGCGACACTTAGGTATTACACCATTTGGTCATAAAAACTAACTGGTCACAGAAGAGGAAGAGAGCTATAGTAACTACACAAACATTATACATTATTATTATTGTTGGGACAGGAGGCTTTGGGTGTTTACGTCGACCTCCGTGTGTCTATTGTGATTGTAGCCTCAATATAGATTCTTCTCTAACATTATACATACTTTCTTGTGTTTAAAGCGACATGTGCATAAAACTAGCTTCTACCTGCATGATACGCGAATAAAATTTAGTTAAATTATGTTTAGGAGAACCAATATAGCTTGGCTGTTTTTCCTACAAAAGATATGGACTTAACATAAATATTATTAAGTTTTTATCTATTATTATAAAAAAACCATACCTAAAACACTACAATGCATGTTTGTTGGCGCCCACTTTTACAAAATTATTACTTTAATTTTCAGTTTGTATGTAACTCTATTAATGATTAAAACAATTATGACAAAATTGAATTATGAAAATTAGGGGTGCATGAAAGGAGATCGGTTAAGGTTGTTAGGAGCTCATGGTACGACTAGGTCTTTAGACTTAGATACCTTTGCATAATATAGTCTAGACAAAATTATGAAAGCTGTGACCGTTTGTACCTCGTTTACAGAAGTTACTGCCGTGTAGTTATTCTCTGCCGGAGATAAACAAAAGCCATATAATCGTTTCAATAGTGCGATTGCGGCAATGTTTAGTGTTATCGTAAATATTAGAAATCATTGCTCACTCTTTATATTAGGGAGAATTCACACGAGTTTAGGACTGATAATCTACTCATTAAACAACACGCAAACACTAAGTAACGTAGTCCTAATATTATTCTTACTAACTTCAAATTATTCAACGCTTAGTACCTAAAATTTTCTTCACACATGACATGTAACATGTATTTAATAAAGAATCAGTTATTTTAGTTTTTAGTTTATTTTCCCATTGTATATGCCTAATAAGCTACCTTCATGTCAAATATCAAGTTTGTAGGTTATCTCGAAGTAGGAAAGCTTAGAAGCGTTTATTTGCTCTTTGCTTACAATTAGTGTCTTAACGTGGGATACAAGTGGTACTTTTTTTTGATACTATTCAGTACCTTTGTTTGTACCTTTTAGCGCCTGCCGCTAAAAGGTAGGTACAAACTTAAAATTGTAAAAATAATATTCTAATTAAATACAGCTACCGTTAGATGACTAAATTCACAAGCAAAATGACAATAATAAAATAAAATATTATTTTATATTATATTAAAACTAATTTAAGGAATTTCTTGTTATTAAGTTTAAGGTAAGGTTTTTTTCTATAAGTCAGTCGGTCACAAAAAACATGGTTTTTGAACGTTAGAAACGCTGTCGCGTGTCTAAATTAATATTTTCTGATGGTCTCTGTACACACGTCATGTACCTATCTATTATAAAATATATTTTTTGAATAATACAGCGATCAGATATTGCCATTTATCTTGCTAAGCTAGTCTGCTAATGTAAACAAGCCCTAAGCTACACATTGTCTGATAAAGTTGTCGGCAAATCGTTATTAGTTTGTACAGTTTGTGCTAGTTAACTCTGGTATCCTGTTTCTAGATCAAATACCTAGTAGGTCATGTCACATTGTAGATAGTCGCTATCGGAAGGAAACTTCAAAAGTGCATCCAGATCCTTGTATTTCCGATAAAACGTAGTCAAGTCTTTAAATTTTATTTACTACTAGTTGTTGTCCGCAACTTTGACCGCGTAGATTTCGTTATAATGAATAAAAACTGACTCGTTGGTCTAGTGGTTTAGACTGCCTTTTACTGCGAGGTCGCGGGTTCGATACCCGGGTCGGGCAAAGTGTTATTTAGTTAAGATAAGTTCACAATAGCAGTATGGAGTTGGAATTGTGCCCGGTGGATAGCGATAAGTTCACTCCCTGTCCGTGGGTTTGATTGTTGTGCCAAACGATGTGGCAAAAGTGGCTGTATCAGGCGCCACCACAATCTTCTTCATGGCAACCAAGTCAACAAGTCAACCCAACATAACAGTACTAATACCTCATCAGTGAATAGTTCTATTTTGACCCAACTTCCTTTAGCTGTGCCCCATCAAAGCAACGACATCACAGCGTCTTCTTTTGTTTTTGTATTTATTTAATTGTAAATATAAAAATACTATACAAAATTACCATTGCCTCATTTCATGATTCGCCCGTCATACAGTCCACCCGCTCGCTATCATTTTTTGTATAGGACCTAAACATAACAGGTGAAGTGTGGGTGTTGTACACCTCTGGCACACCCTTCTGGGTAATAAAGGCGTGATGTTATGGTAATGTATGTGTAAGGTCTTTGAATTATTTTAATTATGATTACTTTTAATTTGGTACAGAAAATAGGTAGATATCCAGTAGGCAATATCGAGTGAGAAAGCGCCCCCGTTCCGCCTTTGTTTGCCGGCAAAAACTAATAGTGGCTCTGAAATAAGCATAGGAGTAGGAGGCATTATCTAATATTGTAGTCTTTAAATTTAATAGGTATAGCATCGAATTTGCAATCTTTTGTGAATTTTGTGGACTAAAAAGGTCTACAACTTTACCTGCATTAGTTGAAGTTTAGTAAAAAAAATACAATCATGGTTTAACTTAATCCTTACTTAAGTATGCTTTGCAATAAAACTTTAAAACATCACGCTTTCAATAACCACATTTCACCCTTTATGCTTATGGCTCATATGACAGGGAGATCCTATCGAAAAAAACCCAAATAACATGCCTGAAGCCTGAATCGATGATCAAATCTGAGACCTACCGGTCAGCGGTCGCCACTTCAAGTAAACATTTATAAAAACCATTGACTTTGGTCATGACCCGAAGGATATTTTTCAACGGCTATATTATACCGCTGCGTCATAACAACAATAAACAGATGGACGGCCAGACAGACAGCGGAATTGGCTTATAATGATTCCGTTTGTCCTTTTGAAGTACGTAACCCTAATAAGAGGATGCTCAATCATTCTCAGAATAGTTTTATTATTTTTCATCACAGCTGTCGGAAGGATCCTTGGGTAAAGAAAACATTTCGGAAGAAATAAAGCTGTCCTTCCCT
Organism: Hypena proboscidalis; assembly: GCA_905147285.1. NCBI lineage: Eukaryota > Metazoa > Arthropoda > Insecta > Lepidoptera > Erebidae > Hypena > Hypena proboscidalis. The sequence goes on along the minus strand of LR990130.1, from coordinate 15,976,817 downwards.
TAGCCGTGGTGGTAATGGAGAGTTTATTACCGTCACTTCGAACCGTTTCATTGTTGAGATGTTTTCTTTTGTGTTACAATATAAGAGTAAGTAAAATCTAACGGGAATTAACGCGATCCTGCATTATTTACTTTTAGGCTTGACAGTCTGCTCGCGACCACGGCCAGTGTAATCTGCCTGCCGAAACGTCAAGTCTAAAAGGTAAATAATGCATGATCGCGTTAATTCCCGTTAGATTTTACTTCATACAACGCGTAAGTTTAAAAGTTATTGTAAGAGTAATAATAATATACATCTTTCTAATAATATTACTAATTTGTAGATGCAAAATTGACATAACTCTTTCGTAGCTAAAATACTGAAACGATAAAGACGAGATTTGGTATCAAGATATTTAACTTGCAAAAAAACTAAGTTAAAATTTTGCTGGCGAACTCTTGGGGTTAAGCTAGTAAGACATATCTTTGTGCAACTCAAATAAATCAATGATATAAGTTTTGAAACTAAACATGGTTATTTTCTTACTAATTATTAGACCATGTATATTTGTTGTAGCGAGTTATCACGATATTTCAGAGATGTTGCAATCTCTTTGTTTACGATAAAACTCATGTGACAAGTTTTAATATCGAAACAACTCGCTACAACAAATATTCAAGATAAATATCCCGTTATATTTAATAATTAATAAAACAATTAATGATCGTTTTTTATGCTAAAGACAATGGAAGGACATGTTGCACAGATTAGCATTGCAGTAGAAACACAACATTTATAAAACCCGACTAAATCAGAATCTTCAGAAGTCGTTTAAAATAAAAACTACAATATTACAGTGTAACGCAATCCACGTTTAGCAGATTCAGTGAGCTTGTGAACAAATCTAGGTAATCTACCGCATCGAGTAACGTGATACCGTCATACATTACAAGTACTACCCGTGCACAGTGGAATTACCGAGCCGGTAACCGATGACATATCAAATAACCCGGCGTTTACATGTGTAAGTGTTTAATTTGTATATACTGCTTATTTGTATTACCTAAGAATGGGAATGAGCTTAATTTTGTTAGGTTTTAGGGATTTTTATATGGGAATCCTTACGTCATTATGTTCAAATGTACGATTTCTTAGTGTAAGTGATTGTAGAAATGTGGGATGGTTAAATCCGGGTGTTAAGATAATATTACCTAAGCATCTATAGATACGATGAAGGAGTTGAGAGATGAAGTTCTGTTCGTACAGTCAATATTTTGAGAAAATATAAAATCACGATGAATGTAAAACCTACACAAGTAAGTAGACAAGAAAAATAACAAAAGTTAAAGAAAAAGTTAAATTTGTTTAACAATATAGCGAGTACAAAACGAAATCCCATTTTTAGGTAATCCATAAAGCTTGTTTGAATAAAACATTTATTTTACTTCAACTTCCTTCCTGCAAAATCTTTTCAAGAAATCGAGAAAAGGAAATTGATTCCAACTAAATGGTTATCTGTATTGGGAACAAAAGGGACACATAGCACGAGGCACGAGGGTAGCATCGCGCATTGCACGACGCACACTGTTTGAGCGTAGAACAATCTAGGTGGACAATAGGTATAAAAAAAGTCGGGTTCAAAACGATATTTTTTAATTAATTCTTTATATCAAGCAACTGTGGCATACAACCACAGCATTTAAAATAACCGCGAGCGGCAAAGAAAGGCGTTAGAAAGAGACAAAATCGACATTCAACGTACGTTATTAACTGAAACCGGTTTAGTGCGCTCCGAATCGTGTCTCGTAAAGGTAGTCGCATGCGCTTTGTCTAAAGGATATGACTTTGTGTGTTTTACTATGGCTTCTGTGAATACGGGTGAGTGATTTTTATTTAACATTTGCAACTTATATATTTGGTAAAAGAATTATAAGAAATGCTAGAAAAATATTCATTATTTTTATGGTTTCGAGTGAAAATGTTATAGAGTCGAGTACAGTCGAGTTGTGAATTGAACTGCAGTATTTAGTTTATTCAATATACTTTAAAATAAAGTAGACTCTGGCACTCGTAAACTCTCGCTTATTTTTTTTTTATTTTTTTCAGTTGAGGGTGATGATTTATCAAGAAGAACAATATTCGAACTTTGGAAGAGAACACCGCAATGTTCACGTGAAGAATACTTAGTAGATAATATCTAAGTACCCAATTTATGCAAGTCAATAAATAATATAGCACTACAACTACTTTAGTTAGTATTATTGTATGTTGAAGCTTGACCCCATTCATGACGTTAAATGCATCTACATATATTTCATAAAATATTGTTTGTAAGGTTCCCACGTTACATAAAAGCGCAATTAATAATTAAAAAAAGGTATAAATATTTTTGTCCATCTAAGTTGTTCTATGTTCAAACAGTGTGCGACGAGCGCCGTCTGCGCGCACCTGGCAGAGCGGCCGATCATTAAAAATGTTTATTTAAAAATCCGACCGCTTAACGCCGGCCAACATCCACAAAACTGAACCATTTTGGTAGAATCATTAAAGGCCTTTTATTTCATTCGTTATTTCAATGTTTTTTATGTCTTTATTTACAGTTTACACCCTGCAATCAAAATTATATTGTTATTTCTTGACTGCTTGTGATTTAATTGTAAATTGATTTAGTACATAATATTTTTACACGCAGTGTTTCAAAGTGCACATCATTATTACTAAACATGTACAAACATGTGCGATACCTAAACAAAATATTGCATCATCAGATATTGCTAAAGATAAACCACTATATTATTATGTCGAACAAAACCTACGTAAAAAGTTTTTGTATAGCTTATAAATCATAGGTTGTAAAGTGCGCGTGAGTGGATACACAGTGCATAATCATTACCGAAGAGCTCGCGGCCTGTCTATTTTCCTAATGTGTCGAGCGGGCCTCTCCGTGGGGCTTTTTAACAAAACAAGCCTCTTCCTGAAACATCCACAACATATCAATAAACGCATTACAACATATATTATAGACGAAAACAAACTTTTTATTCTATTTATTTGTGTTATTATAACTTTCAACAGCTCTGATTACGTATGGAAATTCCAAGGATATAATTTTTATTTAAAGTGTTTAGGGGTTACGTAATAAAAACATTTGCTTCTCAATTTTGTAAACGATGAGAGGCACTTCAAGGAAAAGTAAACGTCGATCGTCTATCGGTATTTTTGGAAACGTATTCAATATCAGAGTTTACACAACAGACAGTGGTGAAGTCTGCAAGTCGGAACGAGATGGAAAAGTTCATTAAGCTCTGCGGCTGCGACGTATAATCCTGAAATGTTTACTCAGCAATAAAGGCGCCTAAAACGCACTAAACTATGACATAAAAAGTTTAAAAAGCTCTCAGTAGATCAAACAAGACGAGTGATGTTCGGTCGACAGGCGGCGGGGTGTCAGGTTACTGCCGGTGGGTCACATTTGTCCTAAATAATAAACACAGACTGGTGTCAAAAAGAACACTTTTTATGACACCATCGGTCCGTAAGCCCTCAATCCTGTGTTTGTTTTTAATAAATCTTCCATGAAGGTCGGCACTTCGACGAGGTCTTTGATCTATTCAACATACTTCAGAATCATTTAATTATACTGTTTCGATGTTATCTAAAATTTAATTCGCAATCTCATAGTTTTTTTTGCGTCATTCTCAATTTATTGATTCCGTTTATTACTTCGTATCCTTATAGCTACGAATCATAAATATATATGTAGACAGATCTCTCGGTACTTCGCGAGCCATTCTAATAATGGTAGTGCATTATAATGTCTAATCTCTGCAATGTAAGTAATAATGAGGCATCGTAAATCAGCGAAAAGGTAATTCAATACGAATGTTCGTATGAAGAGAAAATTGGCTGTACGTGTATAAGTCTTATAAGGGCTTGCTTTCTCGAGAGAAAGCATCGAGCTGAGAGGACACACAGGAATTCAACCCACAATTGCATGGCATTTAAGAATTTCCCACCTTGCGCGCAGAAGAAAAAAGTGGTCGAGCGAAGTCGATTTTTCATGTATGCGACAAGTGAAACTTGCAGAATTATAAATGTAGATAGGTGATATTTTAAACGAGTTGGTTATCGCGTATCACAGCCAGTGTCACGGGGTCTTAATGCGGAAACGTGCATTTGGGACACACGAATTGTTGGCCAGAGTGCGTTCGGAACTACAACCCAGTTGCACGGCCCGGCGGCCCACATTCGCACATACTCGAACAATGATCCTTTAATTAGACGGTGCACCGAGTTCTAATGTTGCGGGAATCGTTTACGCAACGCACTTGTTCGTACGCATTTCTCAGTACAATGTTATAATGCCGATCTGTCTGTGCTGAAGTGAAATATCGATACTGTCAAAAGCAATTGTTTCGCGACTTTGATTAATAACGTAATTGACGTTTACATGGAATTGAAATCTGCGAATGCTGTGCGACCAGTCTTGAAGTTGGAAATTCCTGGTGCTTGCAGTGCGTTCGACATTAAGTACTCACGAAGTCGTTCGGGCACAGATTTCAAGAGAAACACTAATAAGAACGTCTTGTATTTGGACTCTAGTGTACCGTAAAGCACCTCGATTGTAGATATTGTTTGAAATGGCTGACGACAAATAAATAAACTTTTACGTAAAGCAAAATCACTTTATAATTAGCATGCCTTAGAATTATAGAGTAAAACGATTCGTGGTGCTACCATCCTGTCTAGCTTAAATTGAGAGAACTTTGGCTAGTACTAATTTAAAAAACATAAATCTATAAGCATTGACGTATAAAGTATGGACACGGCTAACGCGCGATAAATGGCCTTAACTTTTTTGGTGTCAATCTGACTACAAAAAGCGCGTAGTCAAATTGACTGTGGTTGGCTGCCTCCGTGAGCGGTCAAACACGACAAAATGCCTAATTGTGCACTGAAAAGTTGTACGAACTACCAAATTAGACACAACAAAAAAGATTATGGTATTACATATCACCGGTAAGTCACAAATATCATATTATATCCACCTCTTTACATTATTTTATCAATTTTATTTGCTAAAATTTTTCGTTCCGACGCCATATTCCTTAATCGTGAATATCCGCGTGACATGACTTTGGAACTGCGCAATTGCGTTTAGTTGAACTATGCCGCGGGCGTTCAAGAGAATATTTTTGGTAATTTAAAAAAGTATTTGTTATGAATTGTCATATCATTGTGCAATGTACTGTTACTACGTAAACTTGTTATAACGCTAGAGATAATATATGTACAGTCAGCAACAAAAGTAGCTAAACACTATTTTTTTTAAGTAAGTACCTAATTTTAATAGTCAAGAATAGTCTATAATTTTGTTAAAGTTGGTGAATTGAAAAAACTAAATAAAAGCTTGTAACAAAAGTTCAATGATCTTTTGGCCTTTCACGGATTATAGAAAATGTTCACCAAATGATTTAAGTACAAATTACATTTAGTAGTTTGTACTTAAATCATTTATAAACATACCACGTGGGCGGAGCTACGACCAGAAGCTAGTAAAAAAATATTTCTCGAAACAAACATTTTATTTTATTCCTTAAACAAAATATGACCTACTTTTAGAATTCCCGTGATGTACTGTTCTTTTAATAATATAACTAGGAGTATTTTTAATTTTGTAATAATCAATATTTTACACTATTGAAAGAATCACAATTTTATTGTACCTTCGGCAAAAAAAATGCTAACGAAATTTCATCACGCCCTTACAAGGTTCACATCGCGTGAATGCAAAGTCATTTACATGGTAGTTCAATGCAGATGGCGTTACTGATCCTGCTATTCATAATGTCAAATTTGAAGGGCAATGTGTTCGGACAAGCCATTTCTATAGTATATATTTCTATGTCTATAAGGTAATTGTGTGTAAGACAAGTGTGTAATGTGTAAAAATTGTGAATTAAATATCAATATTTAATTTAATTTATTTTATTTATAACATGATTTTTTTGGTTGACATGTTGAATTGATTGTACCTATTTTAATGTTATATTACTAAAATTATTGCATGTCCTATGTTTAGTGATAAATGTGCTAATCTTTGCATCGGTAACGGTCAATGTTTGCAAATAAGCAGGTAATTCAAAACTTTGACTTTTCCTGCCTACCCACAGCTCTCTTCGATTGATCGACAAGATTGCTTGCGTGCACTTGAATCAGTAACAGTTCTAAATGAGTACCACTCGACTTATGGGTAAATAACACAACTGTTTATAAAACAAAATATTGGCTTACTTCGAGCAAATAAATTAAATCAAGATCAAATTGCTATTTTGATTATTCTCGGCCGAACCCGAGACGGTTATTAAAAAGCTAAATCTGTCATTATGGTGAGGATTTACGTATGTATTAGGTTTTCAGAAGCCGTTGTTTTTATGACACGATTTATTTACTTTGAATAGCTTGTTTTAGCATACGAGCGTCTTGATTGATTACTCAAACGTTCTTATATTATACGTGACGTGAAATATATGATTTGATTACTTTCGTTTAGTAACAGGGCACGTTATTCAGAAGACAATTTATGTCGATGATCATCTTACACGTACTTCATTTAGCCGAAACTTTAATTTTGGACGAAAAATAATTGTTTTCTTTAGATGTCTGTACGAAGTTGACGTTGCGCTATACAATGTCGCTGCGCTGTCATTTCCAATAGTTATCCTTATCAAAGGCTTAATTACGTGAGAGACTTTGAGAAGTCAAAGAGCACTCTAATGACACAGCTTTGATATTGTATACTTACTGCAAAAACACTCATTTCAAAATCAGGGCTTTACACATTATAAACGTCATTGACGCTACTTAGTAACTTTTTTAACCGATAAAAAAGATAAGTTTATATAGCATTTAATAAAACTCCTTATGCAGAATGTAGGAATAATTACCTTTAATGTTGGTAAAGTCTTAATCCAGAATATAAAAATGAACAATTCGTCTTAGCTACTCAGAGGCAAACAATCTAGATCTTAATTTACTTCACAGATAATAATGATTCGTAGATTATGACGTGAACCAGCGTGTTTGTTTCTTTGTCTACCCACATTTACAGAAATACAGACAATCAGAGTGGGACGAAAAACGTATTGCTTACGTAAACCATTACTTTTGCTCATTACTGAGCGAGGATGAAAGAGCTCAAAAGTTCATGCATCATCATAGACTTTGCTTTATTTATGCTCTGGTTCTGTATTCAAATTCGACTCGTTTTAATTACGGTTAGTCTAATTTTGACATTTTATAATACGAGAATTACATAGGTGTACTCTCACAACGAGCATGCACTTAAAGTGTAACTTTAAGTGCATGCAAAAATTTTAGATGTTTTTTTTTTTGATAAAATTAAAAATGTTGGTTTGAATCATTAGGATGCTCAGTTCTCATCTTTCACTGATGTACTGTTCGGCTTTTACATTACAAGCAAATGTTCGCCGTGAAGTAGCATCTTAGAACCCGAGCTCCTAATATTAGTTAGAACCGCGTTTAAATCGAGGCCTTCTTAGCTGTTGCTCAATAAGGCGTTGTGATTAAAATTATAAACAACACTTAGGCATACAGGCTCATTTTATCATTAGGTTATTATTATTATCATTTTCATCTGTCATTTGACTGACGCGGACAAAAAATGAGCTGACCCGTTTTTGTGTGCAGCAACCCTTATAAATTGAAAAGCTTTTCTAAAAGAGGGGGAACATAATTATCAAAATTAAGTGTTTGTAGTATAACTTATTTTTTTATTACCTGTATCAGAAGATCAAAATAACACTAATAGTAAAACTCTTATTATTCGAGTATAACTCTCATAGAGTGGATACGCTTATTCTAATCTCTATCAAGTGGCCTCCCATTAGACTCAATGATTATGGCAGACCAGCTTACGATGACTAGTTTCGTGAATTCAATTAATTTTCCATGCTTTATCATCAAGGATTTGGACCACAAAAACATATTTAGCGGGATAGTTTCATTGGTCCCTTAGTATGTCAATTAAAATACAGTCTCCTTCTCTTATTTAATAAATTAGTTCTGAAAGTGATCCCTCGATTAACAATTTGGCTAGAACTTTGTTGACATGTAGCGGGTGGAGCGGCGGGCGGGCGACAAGCTCTTAATGTGCGAGCCTCCTATTAATTAGTTTGTGATGAAGCTAGTCATCAAAGTACAAAGAATAAGACGATGCTAATTATTTTTCGAAATGTTAGTCAAAAGCGTTATAATTAATTATGAACGATTCACAAGAACTGCCGATATTAGTATTAATTTGTCAATGATTTTCCATTCTATTATTCTTTAAAATAATTAACTCAACTCAAATATTCAACTTATGTGATTGGACTTTATAATTCTTACCTAATACATATGTTGATTATTTTTAATTTTTACAGTAAAACAAAAAATTGGTTACGAATTCAAGAAAAAAATAATAAACTTTCGGGACACCTTAGTTAAATAAACGTAAAACTAAACTACTGTAAGTTTTGACTATTTTGTAAACCGGCTTGTACTTCCCACTGCCTGTACATATTTAATTTGTAAATACATATTTATTATTAAAAACATAGAAACATCCAGACCAAGACAATCCTCCATGTTCATGCACACAAAGATTTATCTTGAGCGGGAATCAAACCCGCGACCTCAGCGTCGCAGGCAGGTACACTGCCCACTCCACCATCTGGTTGTCTACATCTATATTGTGATAGTACACGAAAAGCTGCAGTAATTAACATATTAGAATTGTTCAATCATTTATATCAATACCATCTTAAACAGTTCATTTCTAAATACTCAAACGTTTCAATATTGGACGACCTATCTTTCGTGTGTGATGTTGAGTGAGGCGCTCCCGGGCAAGCATAGACGAATTACTTTCATTACACGCGCGTGGGAAGCTGCACTGCTACAAAAAATCGCCCTTGAGTTCCCGCTGTGTTTATTCGACTGTCGTCTAGCACTTTACGCCGACGTCGATATCAGCTATTTTTGCACCATACAACACCAAGAAAACATACGTTCTGGCCATTTTCACGTCTAATGAACGGTTCTGTAAAACTTTGCTGGAAAACATTGCACGTTTTATTGTAGCGTGATGGGTTGAGAGAGATTTTCTGTGAGTAGTCTACAGTTTTGCGAAACAATGCTGTAATGCTACCTTTTTAGGTACGGGACCCACTGACAGTGATCTATTAAATTTATATAAAGTTATTCTTATTAGGGACGGAGTATTCATACATATAATATAGTTCTAAATTAGCCATAAATAAATAAATTAAATAAATTTGGATTTTTACATTAGATAGAACGCCACAAGCAATTACACTATCCAATGGTCCCAATGACAAGGCCAAATAGACACATTCACTCACTCAAGCACACCCAGTCTCAGAACAAATATTTGCGAATTACACAAAGATTTGTCCCATGTGGGGATCGAACCCACAACACCAGTGCAGTGGAGAGCGGCGAGGCGACCACTTAAACCACTACACCACACGTGCAGACATGTCTGTACATAGAAGGTATTTAAGCAAAATGAATACGAGGAGACTATATAGTAGTAATAGAAGCCAAATAAAATTTTTGTCTGTCTGTTTGTATGTGTTGCAAAAGGTCTAACTTAAAAAAGAGGTATTTGGTTGGTACTTTGAATGGAAGGTTTGTCAATTTTTAATAAAATTGCATGAAATTTTACAAAGGTTCAGATTTTCTGGAATTCTTATCCTAAGGTGAGGTTAGGGGATGAAAGTTAATATGGGAAGTTCGTCAATTTTGAAAAAAGAGCATTGCATTTGGCACATAAGATCTTTTTATACCGTTTATGAGAAATCAGAAATCAGAAATCAGAAACATTTATTTGTATAAACATAGGTATATAGGAGGATCTTGTTTCACAGAACAAAAAAGTTTCACTATGTTTTACCCTCAAGGGTATACAAATTTAAAAAATAAATAAATAATTAAATTATAAAAATTACAAATTAAATATTAAAAAGAGTAGGTACATGCATAGTTTACATTTTACACAAAATTATCGTTAAAAAAATCGTTTATGTTATAATAATTATGCTTTATCTACACCCATGCTATAAATCCTCTATAAACGTTCTTGAAACAGTTAGCTAATTGCCAACATTAAAACAGCCAGTGTCATAATAACCATTATAACACCCAAACGGGTGTTATACTTAATGTTGTACTGAAATTCATTATGCAACTCCTTTTTTACTCATCGAACAGCCACATTCTCATGGCATCTTTATGAATTTCAAAAAAAGAACATGTCATGCACGCGCGTTTCACTACCACAGCGCCGTAATTTAAATAAAAACTTATTCGAATTTTTGAATTGATGTCGTATCCCGCCATTTTTGTTCAATAATAGTATTGAAAAAATACTTTTTAATAATTGTACGATCCAAAATGTAAATAATTATTACAATAAATAATTATATTATTACCTATACATAGTTTTCTTGTATTAGATACTCACTAATTAAACTTTCCATGAATTTACATAGAGTTCTTACAACACTGTACCCTAATACCCTATGGTTTCAGAACATTTATAGAGGATTCATATCATGGGTGTAGATAAAGTCTTGTATGCAACTGTTATAATTAGGTATTAAAACACTCATGTGATACTATTATCACACTCGGCTTCGCCTCGTGTGATAAACCCACACTCGTGTTTTAATACCCCTCATTATAGAACAGTTGCATAAATAACTATTATCAATTACGATTTTCTTAAAGTGAACCTTGAACAATTGTGTGTTGAGATGCTTAATTTGATCAGGTATTTTGTTAAATACTTTTGGACCCATGCACACTATACTTTTATGGACCAATGTAGTCTTGGCTGGATGTAGACAAAGTTTATCATTGTTATGACGTCGGTTACGAGTCACGTGATGAGCAATATTAGTCCGAGCTTTTGGTAAATTTCACTCCCTATGGAGATTAATTAGGTGCTGAAAGTGTACTTTTTAATATATATATGGATATCCACGCGGACGAAGGGGCGGGCAAAAGCTAGTTTAATACAAGATGCTTTCTGTTATTTTTATATGATTACCTATAGAGAGACTAGTCGGCAACAGCAAATGTGGCTTACCGACTAGTCGGCCACTTTACTTCTTAAAGATGTGAAGTGGCCGACCATTTTAACTATCACTTTTATAAATATATACCCAATATTATAATACCCAATATTATGAATATTAAGTATATTATGGACGATCTTGTCAAGATCGCGGGGAGTCGTTGGTATCGGACGGCTAAGAACCGCACGATGTGGAATTCAATTGGTGAGGCCTATGTCCGCAGTGGACGTCCCTCGGCTGATAATGATGATGATGATGATGATTATTATACCCGTACAGTGTCAACTAACACTAGATCACACTTGCCGAAGCTTGCAATTAACTCCATAACACTTTTCATAAAGTCCAATGGTTTAACAGTGAAAATGAACCCTTTATTACAAAACCTAGAACTCGCAGGAAATAGTCTCATTTCCTCTAAGACCCAGAACTTTATATCGACATAAAGCGGACGAAGCCGCGGGTGATTACAAGTTCTTAATGTGAGAATATTTAAAGGTTAGTTTGTCATCAAATAACAAAGAAGAAGTCGATTCTAATTACTTTTCGAAATTTCACTCAAAAGCAAATCGACAAGACTGTAAAATTTATTAATGTTAATTTGTCAATTATTTTCCACTATATAATTAATTAAAATTATTTTAATTTCAACTCGCCTGTTTGAGGCCACACGTTCTCAGAATGCTGGTATTTATTTGGGCCAGAAGATGAGCATTGCCATACAACGTGGCAATGCTGCCAGCATTTTGGGAACGTTGCCCACTGGTAGTGGTCTTTTAGATTAGGTTTGTACATAGATTTATCTTTTAGTCGTTTATTTTAAGGGAAGTAGAATTTTTTATTTTTTTATTTTTTATTAATAAAGATACTACTATTTATATTTTAATTATATTATTAATATGCCAAGATTTATACTTACCAGCTGTAATCTGAAATACATAACTATTAATATTGTGATTGATACTAGCAGTAAAATAAAATTTCGTCTGTCGTAACTTGGTAGTAACTACTTTCTTGGCGGTAGACTTTCAATTCAATTCAATTTATTTATTCACTAACTAAGTTTTACATTGTGTTTGAATATTACATAATAGGAAAAATAGAAACATGAAAATAAAAATAGAATAAATTAGAACATATAAAAAAAAAACAATTTCATTCAAACATACGATACGAGTATACCTGCAATTAAACAACATAATAATATACATATACATCTTACGAGTATATAACCTAAGCTCACTAAAAACGCGTTCACAAAAGCTTAAAACCTTACTTATCATCAAGCAGTAAACCTCCTACCATTAATAGTTCCACATTCTTGTATCAAAGTAGATTTATAGTTATGGTTACACACAAACATTCATTTCAGACTTAGAATAAACTTATGTAGACCAAACATATAATCGTCCAGCGTGGAAATCTGAAACTCAACGATCGATTTCAAACTTCTCTGGAATTTAATTCACAGTTTTCCAGAAATTCGTAGGTACTCAGACAATGGTAGATCAAAATAAAATTGTTTGTATCAGATGTAGGTATGTTACAGATACATTTGTCGTTCTGTGGGTGTCACAATGGCTGTATCACGTGCCATTATAAAAATTCATTTTTTTATTATTATTATCAATTTAAAACTCTCTAAAATCCGACATCTCTAGTTACTAAATACTGCTTTATGCCTTGGCATGTATATGTAATTTTATTAACAACCGGGTCCGACGAGGTTTTCACGTGTACCTTTGTGCATTGAGGATTCAATTATATACACCGCACCTGACCTAGAGCATAATAAATGTTCTTCTTGATTATTTTTATAGCATTTAGCTTTGATGAGCAAATTATACTAAGAAACAGTTGAAAAAATTATTAAAGGCACGAAATGACGTAACATACATTTGAGAAATTTAGGGTCCTGGCAAGAGGCGACCGTAGCTGGTTGGTTAAAGTGGCTGCCCGGTGTGTAGGCCGCAAGTTCAAATCCTATATTTTTTTTACTGTTTCTTAGTACACGATTTTTCTTGAAAAAAAAACGAAAAAATGTTAAAGCTGGTCCCCGCAGCAAACCTCACTGTACTAACGCATAATTTATACCTTCTCCAAGTAACCTGAATCGTGCAAAATTCATAATCCTTCTTAAACGTAATAGTTGACGTAACCTACAATGTTTAAAGTTACTGTAAAGGTATTAGCAAAATATTTAAATGGTAAATGTGTGCGCAAATGTAAAATCCTTGATCTAACTCTAAGCAACCGTTTTTCCTCTCGGCGCGGCGAGACAGTTTCTGAGGCAGCAAATCGTTTAAATACCTCTTGACATTCCTCGATAACAGGTACTACAAGCAAGAGTACTCTTTTTTCGTAAAAAATACTGAGATGCTATTGATTCTTTACTTTCGATAAGTACTTTTACTTTTTCGGGTTCCGTAGTGCCTACAAGGAACCCTTAGAGTTTGGCCCTGTCCGTCTGTCCGTCCGTCTGAGGTTTAGTGGTGAAACCGTTCGTGCTAGAAAGCAAAATGCATGATAATCATTTTAAGAAAGTGGTAAAATAAAAACTTGAAATATTTTTTTTTTCATGTAGCTCCCATAAACGAATAGTGGAAAAATTTCATGGTAGTAGATAGTATATGTAATAAACTTTTAAGGAAAACTATAGCGGCTACGTTAACCTAATGAGTTTAAGAGTAATAGGGATACTAAGTGTGAAAAACACAAACTTAAAATATTTCGTACAAAATACAATAAAAATAATACAAAAATAATGATATAGATATTAAATCTGTTTTGAGTTCATAATTATAACCTGACTACGGAACCCTATTGCGCGTGGCCCGTTACGCACTTGGCCAGTTCTTTAGTTTAGCGCTTGTACGGACTAAACGTTCTAATCTTATATACGGGAATAATATGCATTGCTAGATTATGAACTGTCGAATTACGACCACGCGTTCAAAATCCAGCAATGAATAGAATACATTTGAATTGGAACGCCCTCACAAAATGCTAAATAAATATATGCAGCAACCTGTGCTGTATAAGTGTCTGCCTTTGTCTGTTTTTTGTACGTATATATAAGTATATACACATATTATGTGTAAGTTTATACAGGGTTTATACAGGTAAAATAATAAAGTCAGGTAAGTGCTTATATTATTGCGTTACCCGAGAAGACTTATGTCATTTATTTAAATTGTAGTTATTTCAATTTAACAGAACCTAATTTATTTAATCAATTAGTTGCGTAGATCATTTAATTACCAAACTAAGTATGTTCATTCAACAGTCATTTCATTAATGTAATAAATAAACAATTCCACGAACATATTTCTAGACTTACACGAAACTATTAAACTAAGTTTAAGTAAAACGAACTTCAAGTTGTAAAGCATAATTAAATATTAGTCAACCGAAACGGCTCGTAGAAATACTAGTAAACAATTTAATATCTAAGTTACAACAAATTGATTACAAGACTTATAGTTGCTCAGTGGATTTATTTATGAGATCCCAGCCATCAACAGCAGCGATAGCCGAGTGGTAGACCGTAGGACTGCGAAGTCAAAGGTCTTGGATTCGAACCCACGGCACACATCTCTGTCAATAAATCGTTAAGTTCGTCCTTTCAATGATATGTATATTTATCATGTAAATTAGCGCACAATAACGGTGAAGGAAAACATCGTGAGAAAACCTGCATGCCTGAGAATGCCTACAAAGTACTCGAGGTCGTGTGAAGTCTACCAATCCGCACTTGGCCAGCGTGGTGGACTATAGCCTAACCCTCATGAGAAGAGGCCCGAGCCCAGCAGTGGCACATGTATTAGATACAGAGCTGCTATTATTTTAAGCCAATTATTAATATGAAATAAATTCAGTTTACTTTGCATCATAAAAGCTTTAACTATTGTTCAGTTAATAACTTTGTGGTCTTAGTTTAACTTAGTTTTGCAGGGTATAACGGTAGGTTAATTTGTTATTATATATATATACAACATTATTGATGCAGACTCTACTTAAAAAAAAAAAACATCTTCCTGATTCTAATGGTAGGTATATTAACTGCGTTCCTGAAGTTTCCCAAAGAATCTTTAATTATTAAACTAGTCTAATAACTTAATCTAAACTTAATAAGTCACTGTCAGACTCGTACCCAAAATGCAGGCAGCGTTACCGCGTTGTATTGCGATACTAAGTCGCTGGCCGAAATATAAGCCGAGAACTAAAAGCATGCAAGTTTCAGGTCAGATTTGAAGTTGCTTTTTATTTATTGTACCATTTTCAGACCTCGGGACCTTAGCTCTAATATATTTTACTACTGAAAAGTTGTTGAAAAATTGTCTCCATCCACTCTTAACTTAAGATATGCAAAAAAATATATAGGTTTATAGGTTTTACCAAAGCTATTGTTTTATGCCTTGTGGCTTGTCAATCGCCTACGATAACTGCTTAATAAGAACAAATTCGTGAAAGAAAATGGGAAAATTTCCCACGACCAGACCGCCTTGGATATTACGGTACTCAAGAACACTTTACATCCGCATAATTGGCTGATCTAATATTATCGATCTAGCCATCCTCTCCAACATGAATGAATAACAAAGCGGAGTAATCCATCATTCCCATCAACCATTAAAAATCTATTTCTGTGACGTAACGCTATACCTCATCGTCATTCATCGACAGATAAATAAACAAACATAAATATCTTCATAGTAATAAAATTAGTTAGCAATGAGCAATTTAATTTTGTTTATATTATTTTATCCGCCGTTCTATGCTTAATGGCGACATGGCGCAACATTCTTATGACAGTTGGTAGTATAATTATTATTTTATGAATAACTATATTTTGAGCAATTGGATGTAACAAAAGGGTATGGCTGTTTAATGTGTTTATTAATTATGATACCTATGAATGCGGACCCATAAATTGGTGATTAAATGATTACTCGGCATTCATAAGTAGCGATCTGCTACCTTCGTTTTCATTGCATGTTTCCATCTCCCAACGAGATGGAACAATCAAATTTGTAAGCTGGTATCTGATTGCGTTGATGAAATCGAATTTATAATATATATTTCGATGACTGTTTGTTACATCGCTGTTAACTTAATAAATGAGCTACGTCATACTAATACTAGTTGGTAGTAAAATGGTTGCAAGTGAGGTGAGATAGGATTAGATTCGTTGACCGACAGGGACAGATCGAGATATGCCTTTTCTTTGCTTACAGGCTAACCATAATTTAAGATGTATTTATGTTGAGCTAATACTTAGCTTGATTGGTTGGTAACCAAGACACATAGAAAGAAAGAAAGAAAGAAAACATATTTATTCTGACAAAAAATGAATCACAAAATAAAACAATAAAACTTACAATACTAAACAATATTTTGCCAGAAGTGGACACCATCTCAGCCATATGCTGCAACGAAGACCTGCAGCGCTGATTTTCGGATGGCGCCAGAGAGAGGACGACACATAATAAATGAATAGAGATAACTTCACTACAAATGGAGAGTTAGGTTCGTTAATAATAAAAATAATTTTTTTATCGGGTAGCAATAAGGTGCGTGCCTTTAATGGTTGGGTCATGCCTCTGTTGTTGTACTCCTTTGGCATACTCAAGTGGTCTCAAACCGAACTTGATGCCCTGGATAGAAAAGTCCGCCTACAGTTGACTGCATTTCGAATGCACCACCCGCGCTCATCTGTGATGAGATTGTACATCCCGCGGAAATGTGGAGGCCGTGGTTTTTTAAACGCCAAAACTTTACATAACCGCGAGGTGAACAATCTCAGAGAATATTTTCTTCGTATGGGTGAGGGGATGCATCGAGATGTGGTCGCGGTAGACAAGGGACTTACCCCACTCTCCTTAGCAAAAGAGAACTGGCGCAGGCCTGAGGTACTTAGTACTAACGATCGTAGGGCTGTATGGCAGGGTAAGGAACTCCACGGCAGGTTCTACCGGGCCTTACATGGGTCCGATGTAGACTTGTTACCATCCGTGGCCTGGCTACGGTTCGGTGACCTTTTTGGAGAAACCGAGGGTTTTGTCTGTGCGATTGCAGATGAAGTTATCAAGACGAATAACTACCGGCGATATATTATGAGGGACGGTACGGTGGATATTTGCCGTGCGTGCCACCGTCCAGGCGAGTCCCTCAGACATATTATCTCTGGTTGTTCTCGTCTTGCTAACGGCGAGTACTTGCACAGGCATAACCTTGTAGCCAGGATTATCCATCAACAACTTGCCCTGAAATACAGACTTGTAGATACTGAGGTGCCGTACTACAGGTATGTACCTGAGCCAGTTCTTGAAAATGGCCATGTCATTTTATACTGGGATCGATCCATCATCACAGACAGAACTATTATAGCTAATAGACCTGATATTGTGGTGGTGGACCGATCTGAACGCCTTGCAATAATTGTCGATATCACCATCCCGCATGACGAGAATCTCGTGAAGGCCGAAAAGGACAAACAAATAAAATATTTGGACTTGGCTCATGAGATTGTCGACATGTGGGAGGTGGACTCGGCTATTATTGTACCGATAGTCGTATCCGTAAACGGACTGATAGCAAAGAGTCTCGACAAACACCTAAAGAGACTCGCGTTGGGTGGCTGGATCAAGGGTCTGATGCAGAAGGCGGTAATACTGGACACGGCACGCATTGTGAGGAGGTTCCTCTCTATGGAGCCCTAACCATCGGTAGTTTGGTCCCCGTACCCGATGCCGGTGGGGTACTATTTTTTATATTTTTAAATATTTTTTAGTACTTATATTTAAAAAAAATGTATTTAAAATGTCGTTGGTTTCGGTTGGCACAGAACCGCACGCTGTGGAAATCGTATGGTGAGGCCTATGTCCTGCAGTGGACGTCTATAGGCTGATAATGATGATGATGATGATGATATTTAAAAATGTAAAATTTTATACTTTTATATTTTTAAATGTACTTTACTTTTATAATTTATATTTAAACATATAAAAAATGAGAAAAAGATTAAATGAGTGATAAAGATAATTTCACATTTTGAATGCCTTAGTTTTTTAACTATTATTGGTTTTATTGCTACACACATAGGTGTCTTCTTCAGACATACATTTTGCAACATCTTAGCTTCTCGCATCAAAACTTTAATAAGATGTTGAATGCCTGCATCAAGTATTGAATCATTAATCAACATGTCTGCAGTAGTGTCGGCATCGTCACAAATCATTCAACAAAGGTTAGGCAGTTACTTCACAACGATTAGATTTAATCTTTTCTCAATGCACCTGAGAAAAGGCTGTTGAATAGACGTTGTAATTACATATAATTATATAATCTAGCCATCTTAGAATAGGGCAATAAGACGGTAACTGACATTACGCCTTTATATCTCTTCAACATCAGCACTTGCTTATATTCATGGTAATATAGGAATAGATGACTTCATTAAGTTATAAACGAGTGACAGTTTTAAATGACTGTTAATAAAATAGAAGGGATTGTTCATTTATTTATTTTATTTTAAAACTTCTTACACTTAATATATAGTAGAATAGCGGACCTAATGCCATAGGCTTTTTCTACCAGTCAAGCTTAAGGTAATGCAGAAAGAACAAAGGTAGGTGCATAAGATATTAAGATGTAAAAAAATAATGTGCTGAAAATGTGAATACATACATAGAATAATATTGTATGAATAATTCGAATTCATAAATATGGTAACAAATATACTGATACATACATTAAAAACATAAATTATTATAAACCAAATCCAAGTCTTAAAAGAGAAGTTGCAACGTCCAAAGAAAATTGCCCCACGTCCGGCAGCTGAGAAAATTATCTCATACAGTAAATAATCACGTGTTAATAAACTGGATTCCTTCAATTCTCATCCTTACTGGCCATCATATTATGTGCCATTAAATCCTAAAAACTACGCAACACATTTCCGTGCAGTTTACAGAATTAGATAGAGTAATTTTACATGCATATTATATCGGAGAAAATCCGGTATTCAGTTTTTAGTATTTGTTTCTATAGCAACAGTTATACATGTTCTGTTACTAATACAGTTATTGAAATTCCAACTGTTTAGCTATCACGGCTCATGAAATAGAGCCTGGTGACAGACAGACAGACGGACAGCGAAGTCTTAGTAATAAGGGTTTCGTTTTTACCCTTTGGGTACGGAACCCATAAAAAAACATATTTAGTACTAACGTTATGTGACCCAAACAATTATGACACAGGTGTGAAACATTTATATACCACCTGTTATTTAGGTCTCATGTGAATTCGTGAACCGGGTATGCTGCGCCTGAACTAATCTGGACCTTTTTAACACGCTTATACTAGCTTCACCTGTATGTATCTATGTATGTATGTATGTATGTATGTATGTATGTATGTATGTATGTAACCGACTCCTTTGGACTCGGTTTTTACCCACTTTAAACGGACAGATTACATTCAAATTTTGCACACCTGTCAAAGATCGATGACAATGCAATAATTCGAAAAAAAAAATTAAATAAAAAAAAAATTAAAGAAAACGCTCTTACAAATAAACCAAACTAAAAAGTAGAAAATAAATAATAGTTTAAAAAAAACTAAAAAACACGCTTTTAAAGTATTTCTAACGAAAAAGTGAAAAATAATTCCTTATATAAGGAATTATTTTTCACTTTTTCACTTTTTTTTTTTTTAAATTATTTTTCACTTTTTTTTCGTTAGAAATACTTTAAAAGCTGAAAATGGTAATGAACAAAAAATACTAGTATTATTGTGAAAAAGCGTGGGTTGCTCGATAGACGAAAAATATGGCACAGAGCGCCCCACGCTTTTTCATAGCTTATATTAGGAATTATTTTTCACTTTTTAGTTAGAAGTACTTTAAAAGCGAGTTTTTTAGTTTTTTTTTGTGTGATACCCAGTAAGGATGAGCACCACAATAATATGTCATTTTATTATACACAATTTTAGCATTTTTTGTGATACGTATAATTCCTCCCGGAACTTACGTGAATTTGCAACATCTCCTTTGAAAATGCCGCATTGTAGCAGAACATGAAGTTTTTACCTAAAAGTATTTTCGAAAGGAGATAAGAAGGAGGATGTAATCATCACATTCGGTCGATTATGTGTTGTTTTAGATCCTACATTGTTGTAATAAATTAATATCCCACAACACACTCTCGTCCCAAACTAAGCAGAGCTTGTACCTACTGTTGTCTACTAGAATGATAGTAACTCAATTGCCATATGGGTATATTATGATTATTTTGCATACCGTTATGCTTTTGTAATATCCTAAAAGGTAAGTTTGGCATTGCTAGCCACATAAGGGTACATGAACGAGTGCAAACAGCCAAATCCTAAATACATACTTTGTCGTCATGGCCGGATACGTCTGGGAGGAGGACATTATCATCGTCATCATTATGATTTCTTACAGCTGTCCAAGAAATTGTTTAACCAAAGCTTTTATTAATATTAAGTAGTTTGATCTGTAACTATTTTATAGAGTTAACTTAACTATGCATACATTCTCTGTGACGATATTTGCAGCACGCATTATGTCAATGTTATGTCAAACCCAGTCAAACCCCATTAAGGTACATTCAAAAAGTTCATATTGTCAAAAGCTCTAAGGTTACTAAAATGGCTAATAAAAAATCCAAATATTAAATGTTAAGGGTGAACAACGGACAACTAGATAGTAGCTGATTCTAATGAACCTATGACCTACTGAATATGCATATAAAATTTGGTAAAAATCAGTAAAGCCGTTTCGGAGGAGTAAGGTAACTAACATTGTGATACGAGAATTTTATATATAAGATAGAATAAACAAGGTTCAAGGTTTAACCACTATACTGCTTGAGCTCGTATATTTTTAGGCTGCAAAAAAACATAGGTCATAGATATTTTATATCAGTCAAAGCTATTCTTAAACTATCGACTACACAACGTTCCTTGTTTTTAGGGTTCCGTAGTACCTACAAGGAACCCTTATAGTTTCGCCATGTCCGTCTGTCTGTCCACGGCATAGCGACGAAACCGTTGGTGCTAGAAAACTGAAATTTTGCATGAACATGTATGTTAACTATACAAAGAAAGTCGTAGAATAAAATTTGGAAAAATATTTTTTTTTCAGGTAGCTCCCCTACATGTAAAGTTGGGATGTTTTTTTTTTTTGTCGCCTACCCCATAGTGTGGGGTATTGTTAGATAGAACTTTTAAAAACGTTTAGGGGTTGCTAAGACAGTTTTTCGATTTAGGGATCCGTTTGCGAGATAATTAACTTTAAAGAGCAAATTTTTGTTCGAGTAGGGTGTCCCCCCCCCTCTAAAAGCTAAACTACTGGATCCTAAAATCTGAAAAAAATTGTGTCGGTAGTACATGTAATGAACTTTAAAGGAAAACTATAGCGGATAAGTTCACTTCATTAGTTCAAGAGGAATAGGGGTCCGAAATGTCAGATGCAGTTACTCAGAATATTTCGTTCAAAATTCTTGAAACATAAATAAACATACATAATACATATATAAAATCACGCCTTTATCCCACGGAGGTAGGCAGAGACGATGGAACGCCATGTGCTTCGCTCCTTACATACTTCTTTCGCTTCCTCAACATTCATACATCTCGTCATACGTGCTAGCTGGTTTCGTGTACTACAAACATTTTCTTTCTGAAGGACGCCATTTAGTTAAAAAGTAAAATTAAAAGTATTTTTCTACGGAACCCTACTGCGCGTGGCCCGACACGCACTTGGTCGGTTTTTTTTTATCTTGAATCACTATGAATTATTTAGGGAGTAATCCGTTTTGATCCAAATGGTTATTGCAGACTATTAGTCTACCAGAATAAATGAGTTATTCAGGGTTATGTTTGTCTATGAGATTAAAAAAAAAATGTTCAGCGCATATGCCTACCTATTTACTTTAATGCTTTTGAGTAATGAAATTGGATGAACTGTGTTTTAAATGTATAAAAAAACATTTTTGACGATATTTAATACGTAAGGCGATAAATTCTGCTAAAAGATAATTTCAATAAAGTTAAACATTTTAAGTTACTGCCAGGCTTTATGAAATACAATATTTTTTGTACACTCGATTTAAATGACTTTAAATATGACATAACATCACGACTTATTACCAACAAGGGTGGGAAGAGGTATATAACACAATTCATCTTTAATGTTCAAGTCTTATTTGGTAGGCTGCAAGCCTATAGTCATCCACCGGACACAATTCTAACTCCGTGCTGCTATTGAGAATTTCTTGATGGCAAAATCCCTAAGAACTCTTTCGCCCGACCCGGGAATCAAACCAGAGACCTCGCAGTGAGATGCCGCGACGTTAAGTACTAGCTAGACCAACTTCTAATTGATTATTTGTATAGCATTTAGCTATGCTTAGCAAATTATACTAAAAAACAGTTGAGTATCTTACTTAAGATAGGAACAAATGGATGAACGTGACGTCACGAAATGACGTATCGTACAGTTGAGAAATTTAGGGTTCTGGTAAGAGGCGACCGTAGCTGGATGGCTAAAACGGCTGCCCGGTGTGCAGTAAGGGCGCAGGTTCAAATTCTGCCGATCCCATATCTTTTTCAACTGTTTCTTAGTATAGCTCGACCAATAAGGCAGTTATTTATTAAAGACAAAATAAAACGTGGGTACGCCGTTCTGAAGTTTCTGAACAAGTACTTATACGCGTACATGGATACATATTTCTTTCTTATCTTTAACAAGGTGTACGACATAAAAAAAAAAAATATTATTCAGTAAAACACGTCACAGTTTCTTGGAGGTGGGTGCCGGGAGACACGCGTCTCGAATCAAGCTTATCATGTTATGTCTGCTTTGACAGTTTACAAGAAATTTCCAAATACCTATAGATTTATAAAGTAACAATAATAAAATCAGTTGCGACGACATTTTTAAGTCATCTTTTTGTGTTACGTAAAGATTTCAAGTCATGTTCATTCACATATTTTTATTATTTTATGTATTACTTTTGTATTTGTATTTCATTTTATTATGAATTACTTTTCTTTTGTCAATATATACTTATTATACATAGAAACACCCAGAGTAAGACAAACCCCCATCGGCGTCGCAGGCATGTACACTACCCACTCCGCCATCCGGTCATCAAAATATTGATGCTTTGACTAGAAAAAACACGAGACGAGACGGAGATATTAAAATTATAGGCGTGCAGGCCCCCTATCCGTAGCAGGACCCAAAGTCTTTTTAACCAAGGCAAGCACTAACTAAGGCAAGTCGTTCTCGAAATGCTGGCTTATATTTCGGCCAGCGACTTAGTATCGCAATGCAAGGCGGTAATGCTGCTAGCATTTTGGGAACGAGGCCTTCTGACAGTGACTTATTGAGCTTAGATTAAGTTATTAGACTATTATTTGAATTTAAGATCCAATATGTATATTTTTCTAGAATTAAATGCCTGGACGCATATAATATAACCCACTTGCCATCAGGTGGTATACAGTTTGTCGGAGATAACCAATAGCCTGAACGCCTGTTATTTAGAGTTATGTGATCGCGAACCTGTCACCAAACATACGGGTTCACTGTCAAATAAATAAGTAAAACAATTAAGGAAATGTGTGGGCCCACACGTTTAATAATAAATTGCACCACTTGTAAAGAAATAATGCGGCAGATATCCTTATCCTTCTAAGGATGTGTTGTACGAAGGCTTACGGTTAATGTTAACATTGTTTTACACAGGTTGTGCCCATTATAACTATGTTAACTTTAACCATAATAATAATAATAATAACACACCATTAATAATAGAAAACGTAAAGTCTTTGTCTCTTTTTTAAGCCCAGCTAAATAATGGGCAAACGTTGGAAGGATGATTTGGACTCGTTTCAGGATGGATTGGACAGACAGAGCCCAAGACAGAAAATTGTGGTTATATATCGTGCAGACCTTTGCTCAGCTATGGGACATCATTGGATTAAGAAAAAGCCACGGGATTGATTTTGATAGAAGATAAATCTGTTGTCGATCTAAGAAAGGACGTTGGCTTGCGAGCATAGACAAAGACGAAAGGTTGTTTAAAATAAGTAATTCTGTGCCTAGTTACTATCAAACTTTGTTGTTATACTTAAAATGAATAATACGTCTATCAAATACGCACCTAGATTCCACAGAAATGTTTGTAGGTCATAATAATATTATTATATTTAATGTTGTAAGGAGTTGCAACAATTTAAATCTTGATTCTACCCTACAATGTACCACAATAAATAGATGCTAAGAAACAATTTACTAAGTGACAGCAAAACAAACAAAATGGACGCGATGTATAACAGCTGAAGGGTGAGTGCTATTTACCTATAGATGTCACACCCTAATAAGAGCATGGTGTTATATATTTTTCTAAAATTAGACAACGGGTCTTAATTGCGTAATTATTATAAAGGTAAATAAATACCTATGCTCGACGTTACGAAATGACTTGCATCATTCGTGGTCACGAGCCGACTGGTGGCGAAGTTAAAACATATGATGTTATATTATTTAAGCATTATAGTATTTTTTTCTTTTTAATTTGTAGTTTTGAGTGAGTTTTATTTAAAAATAATTTGAATTGTGGATACTTTATGCACCTACCCGAACATATCTCTGCACCACCTTAAGGTTGACTGGTAGAAAATGCCTTTGGCATTAAGTCCGCCTTCGTCACATGTATCTGTGCGAGAAGTTAAATAAATAATAAAAAAAAAAAATAATAAATATATGGACCGACACTATGGTATTTCTTTAACTTGTGTAGATCAGCATTCTGCTTGTTGTCAATAGATGATATCTGCAGGAGATAGTGCCTTAGTAGAGGTAATTTAAGAACTCTTTTGCTACTAGTAGAATAGCTAAAGTAGTAAAAGGTAATAACCTTCTACTACTATAAAACCATAAAAGCAAAAGCCGGGCCGAATACATTTCGTCAAATAAAGGAAACGTTGAAAAACTTACTTTAACATATTTGTATAAAGAATAAGGATATTTCTTACTATCTAGTTAGGTAATACCAACAAATCCACTGACGTCTAAGATACACGTACGGAAAAATGGTGTCAAATAACCCTTTAAGCTGTAGAAATAAATTGTCGTCAGTCAACACTAACCATTTTTAGCTATCATTAAAGCAGTACAATATTTATGATACCACTATACCAGTGGGTATTGAAGGAAATTACCTATCTTGATAATTAATGTCGATTCTAATGGGATTTCTTGTTTTTATTAGTAATAACACGAAACTCGATAGTTACGGGCGATTTGTCACTATACGTGATTGTAGTCGAGCTTTTGTGAACAAGCTTGAGGGTGGAAGCACCACCGTCTCCTCTTGAACCTGAGGCTCGTCTTATTGATCGTGTGCTTCTATACTAACTGACCAGTAGGTAACTTAGTTAAGAAATTCTGAATAAAAAGTACATTAATATATCTAACTGGAGCCATAGTAGTGTACAGAGCAAAATAGAAGTAGATGATAAATTGATGATAAATTGTATTTATTGCCAAGTACTTACAACCACAATCCTGGGTGTTGCTTGTGTGTATGTAAATAGGCAACTAAGCCAGTTGCCTAATTTATATGAAACGACGCCCACACTATTCACAAACGTACACTACATACACCCAAGCAACACCCAGGATTATGATTGTAAGTACTTCGCAATAAATCCAATTTATCATCAGGTGAATAATCAGTTTGCTACAAAGCTTACAAGTTTTTTTAGAAGATGTCATAAAATTTACAAAAAATTTAGAGTCAATTTCTGGTTTGATTAATTTAGAATTTCTTGATGAAAACCAGCTAGTAATCACAGACCGAAAATATGAGAAGAGTTATAAAACTTGATTTTAAAATTTACATGATTGCGAAAACTGAACGCGAAATGGCCCCAATCGCTGCACAAACATAATCCAATGACAATTGGCAATTTTGTTTGAATGTTTGTTTGTTATGTTAACTAGTTTTTAGCCTTCGCAATTCCGACTCTACGACGCACCACAAATTCACGTGTTTTTCATTTGTTTATTAGTTTTCCGGCGCCATCTTGGCTCTCAAACGGGTGCAAATGGTCTCTGATAGAACATTAAAAATTTGGACGTAAATATTATTGAGTACCTAAATCTTATCCTATTCGATTTTTTTTATTTCAAATCAAAATATCTGTTCTGTATGCAGGATAATTTATTTTACCCTTCCATAGGCATTAACTTAAATGCCTTTTCCACTTGAGAAATGAATTTTTACTTTAGTTCCTAGTTATAATAATTAATTAGTTACCATAAGTTCAATGTTGTAAGCCGGCGGAGTTTATACAG
The DNA here is from genome assembly GCA_905147285.1 of Hypena proboscidalis. Classification (NCBI taxonomy): domain Eukaryota; kingdom Metazoa; phylum Arthropoda; class Insecta; order Lepidoptera; family Erebidae; genus Hypena; species Hypena proboscidalis. The sequence continues at coordinate 15,950,279 of LR990130.1, read as the reverse complement.
AGCAATAAAAGCTTAACTTTATCACATACAGATGTTTCTGATAAAGTAAGGTAGGTTTTAAGAATAATAAGGTAGGTGTTTTATACTAGCTTATCTATTCTAGTGAGTAAGAGTACCAAACTACCAACGATTGATAAATGAAAGTCCCGGGTTCAAATACAAGGCACGTAGCGTTGTCAATTGGAAGTTATGCGCATATTAAATGTAGTAATTAATTACGTTAACCGTGAAGGTAAACATCGTGAAGAGACTTGCATATCCGACAGTTTTCCAAGAGCTTCTGGATTTTGTTGGAAATCTGACTTTCAAGCTCTTACCTATTAGGGAAGGAACTAACGCTTCATATTGTGTATATACCTTGATTATTGTAAATAAAACAAGTTTGAAGTGATTATGATTATGTAGCTTTAATAAGTGCTCACATACTTAATGGCAACCATAAGTTATAAAAGTTTTGAATTTTGATTTTGAAATAAAATATTTTTTTTTGCATTAAGTCTTGCTTAGCAATCTTATACTAAGAAACAGTCGAAGCATTTTTGGGCTTAAAGCGGAACTTGAGCCCGCGACCTTAAGATTCCGTCCTATCGCTCTCCCATCTGAGCTATCCAAGCCTCATTCGAAATCCACATATCATTTGACTGTATGATCTCCGGTAGGAAGATGGCAATACAACCTTCACTTTGATCAAAAGTAACGATAATATCGTCATTATGCAAACAACTTATTCATTCAGAACTGCGGTCTTTTCTTTTTTCTTTTCTTTTTAGGGTTCCGTTGCCGAATGGCAAAAAACGGAACCCTAAATGAGTCGTCATGTCTGTCCGTCTGTCCGTCCGTATGTCACAGCCACTTTTTTCCGTAACTATATATTTTTATCTATGGATAGGTCTTCAAAAATGATATTGAGGTTTCTATATAATTTTTTTCTAAACTGAATAGTTTGCGCGAGGGACGCTTTTAAAGTGGAAGAATGTGTGTGTGTGTGTCCGTAACTTCTAAAATAAGGAAATGATAAATGTAAAAATAATATAATGATGTACATTACCATGCAAACTTCCACTTAAAATTAGTTTGAACGAGATCTATTAATTAGTTTATTTTTTTAATACGTAATAAATCGTAAACCGCATTTTACCTTTCATTCAATCAACTCAAATATAATAAAGAATTAAGAAAAACATTTATTTAGATGTTTAGTGTTACGGAACCCTACGTGTGCGAGTCCGACTCGCACTTGACCGTTTTTTTTTAAAAAAAAACGTCGCCCTCTCTAGAAACAACTCCTGTGTCGCAGAGATGTTCACAAACACACAAGTCAGAACAAATCTTTGCGGATCACACAAAGAATTGTCCCGTGTGGGGATCGAACCCACAACACTAGCGCAGTTGAAAACGGCGAGGCAACCGCTTTAACCACTACGCTAACCGTACACGCGACCGTGCACGTGACTGGCGTGATTTGATGGTAAGTAAGCTCTCTGATTGACAGTATAAACCTCGAGTTGCCTTTTAAGTCTCACCATACTGGCGTCTCTCGGAGGTCTCTCCTCAAACTCCTTATGCATTCCTATTATCATTGTTACGTTTTAAATTTTATGTGAAGGCCTTATAAAGTGACGGGACCCGTTTTTGGACAATATATGCATGTGTTAGAATTTTAATGGCGGTCCGATAGATCAGGATTTATTTATTGGTGTCTCTTGTGACGTCATCCATCCAATCCGAAGAATTGATTTATTGCAAATCAAGATTCAACATTATTGGTGTCGGACATATTATAAATCTTAAGGTGCCGCGATTGTTAAGCAGTGTTTACATTAACGGTATTAGTGGGAATTATTGTGAGCCACATATTTTGAAGAAATAATTGTTGGCTACAAATTGAACTAAGTATTAAGAATATATGAAATCAAGAAAATAAATGAATTTTATTTGAAATGGTTCCGAAATGTTTTCTCTTGAAATGGGTTTTAAAAGTATTTTGTCCCAATTAATGTTAAGCCTATTGTCAAATTTGTAAATTACTGAGAAGTTTAGGATTGATGACCGCATTATTGGCAGAGTAAATAGCTTAGATTTTGTGGGGATCTGCTGGGCCGCTTTATTAATTTGTATTCTAAATTAATAGTTAAGTTTAATTGCTTAATAGATCTTAATCGGAGACAGTGTAAAACGCGCCCTGTTTCAGAAACCGCGGCAAACAACTCTAAATGCTGCAAAGATGGTACATGTGGACTAGGATATTTTTTATCCTGATTTAACAACGTATTTTCCTTTTACGTAACCTAATAAGCATTTCAGAACTCCTTCCAATTAGCGATAAAAATCTGATTTATGTCGATGTTTGTCCTTTGATGTTAACGGATTACAACAACGGATAACAATTATTGTATTGAAAATACCAATAAAAAATAACAATATCACACCAATAAAAGGTAGATAGATAATGATGTTTTATTTTTACATATTTTGATTAGGAATAAATATTTTTTTGTATTATATTCATAAAATCTACCTGGAGGTTAAAATAATTGACTACATTGATCATTCTCATTAAAAAACGAGAATACAACGATAACGGTTTTCTGACTTGTACGCTTATAAACATTTAGGAGACAATTTGAAATTTATTTTTTGTAACAATATTACCCAGAAGAGTGTGGCAGAGGTGTACAACACCCACACTTCACCTATTATGTTTAGGTCCCATCGGATAAGGAGTCTATCGCCATCCACCGTGCACAATTCCAACTCTGTCTCTAAAATATGAAAAAAATTAGATAGTATACGACATGTCGATTTTCTGCTATGCCAATAACACTCAAATTACTTTTAATTAAGATCGTCTAATCCCGACAAATAGTAATCACAGTCAAAACTTAGATCATCAATTGTATTCAGAGATTACGTTAACAAGATGCAATCATTAATCTGAAATACTGTGCTGAGCCAAGAGGTCGTATCGTCTACCTCCAATAAATAACATTGACCTGGAGGTTAAAATAATTCACTACATTGAACATTCTTTTTGAAAAACGAGAATACAACGATAACGGTTTTCTGACTTGTACGCGGCTTATAAAGGAGACATATTTTTTTGTACATATTTTTTTTTACAAAAACCAGCCTTATTTCTATCGTTTTGATGTTTGAATTTTATTAGAAAAAACAAAATTTTTTTTAACATTATTATTTAATTTAATATCGCTACAACTTTAAAAATGTCTATCTAACAGACATAGCTTCGTGCTCTAATTTGGATAAAATCTTATTATATACATATCAGATATACAGGGTTATTGGGTAAGTCGACCTAGATCCGTTAAGAGGTGGTAGTTCCCATCATTTCTGACTGATCTGACTATGAAACACCCCACCCTAAACCTAACCGTTTTCGAGATATTGGACTTAGAAGGTTTTTTTAAAAAATATCCCGATTTCTTAACTATAGCCTATTTTTTTTGTATCCTATGCCTTTTATTTTTTTTTAATTCTGATTTTTGTGTGCCAGATAAGTTTGTTTATAATTCTCAACCCAAAAAGTGCAAGTATCTGAACCAATGGGATCGTAGTAGACGATTGATACCGTAAAAAAGTAATTAATTTGAAAAAAAAAATTTTTTTCTTTTAGTAATATTTTAAAAAAAATCTATGGCGTTAGTTCTGCAGATGTTTTAAATAATATCTACGTTCCATTAGCTATCCAACAAGGTATCACAAGCTAGGGTCTTATCACAATTCATAGAAAAAAAATCGATAAAAGGCTCTCAGGTAGCAGTACAAATTTGGGTTCTTTGGTCCTATTGTTCTTCCACGGAGCTGTGGTGCGTGCGAGCGGGACAAACTGACCAGGTGCAAGCGAGATAAAATAATCCCGGCCAATTTGTTGTTATTGTTTCGTTTTAGTCTGCTTCCGTGATTCGTCCGCAGTAGATGCGATATTTAGTGCTCTTCATTTCTTACCCGACTTGGCTTGTATTTCTGGACTGTTTCCTACAAATTGTGACTGTGCTTGTTAACTGGACTTTGAATTGTGCTTTTGAATTGGAACTGTTGAAGATGGTAACCTTCACGAACGAGGAATACGCGGATATTCTACTTTGTTATGGGTACTGCAATGGTGTTTCTGCACGAGCTCGTGACGAATACATTGCACGTTATCCCGGCCGCCGAATACCGGATGTCACTGTCTTTGACGGCGCTTACCGGCGACTCAGAGAGACTGGCTCTGTTTTAAGGCGTCGAGCAGACCTAGGCCGACCACGGATCATTGTTGATGATGAAGATGAAGATAATCAAATAGTTCAACGGTTTAGAGCGGATCCAACTACTTCAACTAATGCTGTTGCCCGAGAACTTGGACTCTCGCAGTGGAAAGTGTGGTTTACGGTGAATACTGCAGGCCTCTACCCCTATCACTACACGCCAGTACATGTTATCGAAGAGGGAGATCCAGTGAGGAGGTTAGACTTTTGTAGATTTATGCTTCATGGAGATTTAGAAGACCCAGCATTTTTAAAACAAATCTTGTGGACAGATGAATCAAAATTTGATAAAGATGGAATTACAAATTACCACAACGCTCATTATTGGGCCCCAAAAGCGCAAAAAAATCCTAACCAGAAGAGGACAAAAGCCGCACAAAGAAGATTTAGTTTAAATGTCTGGATGGGAATCATAGCAAACAAATTAATTGGGCCCTTCTTTTTACCTGATAATTTAAACGGAGAATTTTACGAACATTTTCTAAGAGAAGAGTTACCAAATTTATTAGAGGATTTACCCCTAAATCTGATTAGAAACATGAAGTTCCAACACGACGGTTGCCCTGCACATTACAAAAGAGGGGTCAGGGAATGGCTAGACAACGAGTATCCTAATAGGTGGATCGGAAGAGGTGGACCCATACCGTGGCCAGCAAGAAGTCCTGACCTGACTCCCATGGATTTTTATGTGTGGGGACACATGAAGACATTAGTCTACAATGAGAATAATCCAATTGAAACTATTGACATATTAAGACAGAAGATTATTGAGGCTGCTGACGAAATTCGAAGAGACTTAACGACTGTAGTAGTTAAAAGCGGACTAAGACACCGAATGAGAGTGTGTGTGCGAAACAGAGGCGGCCATGTAGAACAAGATTTATAAATTTAAATAAATGTTGTTTAATAATTATTTGTATTGTTTTATTTCGTTTCCTGGCCCAAAAGAGAAGTTTAATCTTAAGTACCATTGTTTTTTTTTACTACCTGGGAGCCTTTTATCGATTTTTTTTCTATGAATTGTGATAAGACCCTAGCTTGTGATACCTTGTTGGATAGCTAATGGAACGTAGATATTATTTAAAATATCTGCAGAACTAACGCTATAGATTTTTTTTTAAATATTACTAAAAGAAACAATTTTTTTTTTTCAAATTAATTACTTTTTTACGGTATCAATCGTCTACTACGATCCCATTGGTTCAGATACTTGCACTTTTTGGGTTGAGAATTATAAACAAACTTATCTGGCACACAAAAATCAGAATAAAAAAAAATAAAAGGCATAGGATACAAAAAAAATAGGCTATAGTTAAGAAATCGGGATATTTTTTAAAAAAACCTTCTAAGTCCAATATCTCGAAAACGGTTAGGTTTAGGGTGGGGTGTTTCATAGTCAGATCAGTCAGAAATGATGGGAACTACCACCTCTTAACGGATCTAGGTCGACTTACCCAATAACCCTGTATATATTATTATATATACCAACCCCTATTTTTTATTAGCCATTTTAGTAATTCAATCATTTTTCATCCCGCTCGATTACTGATCATTTATCGTCTTTTTTGTAAATGTTTGAATTTTAAATAGTATTAAGTAAGAAATATTTTTTTTACGCCCTACAACTCGCAACTTTTTCCTTTAACTTGCTTTATAACGCTACCAAAAAATGTAAAGGCATTTTATCAAATTCTAAAATAAAAACATTTTTTTAGAAATTATGTTTAGTGTAATAAAAAAAGGCTCTTGTTGACAGCGTTCAATTTGGGCTGGTGTAAGCTTTGGAGACTCAGTGGCTGGTCATAAAGTGTATGTGGAGTTGATCTCATAAACACACGTTATCAAGTATTTTATCTAAAACATTTACAAACACAACCTTCCTCTAATTACTTACAACATAATTTTACTTAGTTAAACATTTCTTTTAAATTAATTACTCTTTTAAAGTAGCGAAGGTACGCGTGTATTCATTTCTTTTACTTATTTTACTTAATATTATATACCTAGGTACATAGACGGATTTAACGTCTGACACTTTCTCTACAATTGAGAAAAACCTAGCGGCGTTTAAGTTAGGTACTCTAAGGAATTCTAAATTAAATTCTTAGGAAACTCTTAGGAATTCTAAATTAAAACATTTTTTAAATCTTTTTATAAATCATTATTCATCTTTTTAATTATGTTTTCATTTTTAGAAATAGAAACAAGTTATGTACACGTAAGTACAAATCGATAGATACATCTCACGACATCGAGTAACGAGAAATTCCTGAACACTTGCACTAAGTTTGTAGTTCTTTACGAATTGTAATGTTCATAAAATAGCGTCTTACGTCTAGTATTTGTTTGGATAACTCTTCCTTACATCGTAGTAGACAGTAAAATTTATACGTGCCATAAAATAACATCGCAAAAACCACTATAAAACATTTGACTAACGTTGTATAATTAAAATATCTAAGAAAATTTGTTTTAATTTGCAATTTTACGCTATTTGCGTCGCGAATTAAAATTAACAGTTTATTGAACGTTATGTACCAGCTCGCGTGTTAGCATAATAGTCTATAATATTATGTTTAAGCTAATTATTAATTACGAGTCCGTTAGAATTCCGAATAAAACAAACTACGTGTCGATACACCGCGCAGAGACAATCGCGTACACAAGACGGGTTGTTATCTTGAGTTTTATCTCGAGAACGTGACCCCGCTATCTCGTGTGTACTCCGCCCGCCCATCTTACTCAGTTCTTCTCGAACCCCAACGCAAATAAATATCCAACGAGAAATTTACGAAACCCATTCATTTAGAAATGCCGATCTGTCGATTCGTTGTTTACGATCCCGAGTCGGACCACCTTGTCCGTGTTATTAATTGATCGTGTGATAAGCCTTGCGATTATCGATTACACGGTTCGATTTTCTTTCCTTGAAATTGCTGGTTATCGAATTTGGAGTCGGTGGAACAGGAACATGTTCTAAATATAAATGGAGTGCTAGCGAAGTGACGCGGCCGGACATGGTGGCGCGAGGGGTCTGATGCGACGCGTGCTCCGCTAGGGGCCCGAATATTTGTTCGCCCTCACGTTTTTATCGTATTAGAATCAAGACTATGATTTTATGGAGCGATGAAAGGTAAAGGTCGTGAAGGACTGTGCAGTATATCTGTACGTCTCACGTCTATAATCTATGTTTCCAATTTACAGGACTCGAAACGATTTTTGGATTACTATCTCTAGCCATTGAGATAATTCTTCTATAGGTAAGCTGTATAATTACCGGGTGAGACAGAGTAGCACTAACTCTAAGGCCTATACCTCTAACCATTAAGAGATTTCTTTTAGACTTACCACACGATTCCTACCTCTAGCTTTACTGCCTCTAGCAATTGTATAATTTCTTTGTCTCCGAGCACTACTCTTCTAAGGCACTAACACCTCTTACCATTGAAATAGTTCTTTTATCAGACAGCTTGATAGCACTCATTCCAAGTGTACCCACTCAATGCATCAAAAATTTTGTAAACCCATGCATAAACCGACTGAGGTAATAGTAGCTTAACCTGTAAACCTATAGATCCACGTAGTTTGAAGAAATTTTGAGATAACATTATACTAACTGCCTCGATGGTCTAGTGGTTAGCAAATGCGCCTCTTACCGCGAGGTCTTGGGTTCTATTCTCGGGCAAAGCGTTATTAGTAATTCCGGCAGGAATTTTCTCAATAGCAGCACGGAGTTGGAATTGTGCCCTATCCCATGGGACCTAAACATAGAAGGTGAAATGTCAGTGTTGTACAAATAAAAATAAAAAATAAATTAAAAGTCTTAACACAAATAATACATATAGGTACACAAAATAAGTTAAATTTAATGTAAATGTATTTGTACTTGAGGTACTTCTACTGTCGCCCAAACTAAGCGAAAGCTTGTATTTTGGGTGACAGTGGACAGTCGTGTTTTGTGACACGATATTCCAGTTTACAATAAATCTATAGTGAACGTTGTCACAGCAGCTAATACAAAAGGTTAAATGATTTGTAAACCTCTGCCACACCCTTCTGGGTAATATAGGCGTGATGTTATGTTTTGTTATACTATAGCATTTCACGTTAAAACTCTTCTAAAACGATATTCCACAAGTGTCCCAGAGTTAAAGCCACCTGTTGGCACATTTACCAAAGAAAACTTTGTTATCTTAACGTTATTTTTCGTTGGAAATGAACGCTCTTTATTTGCGGATTTTGATATATATGGAGCTTGAATAAAGCTAGTTGTTTCTACGTGAATGAGTATTTAGACAGATGTGGGTCACTATGCCATTTTTAAGTAAAAGAAACTGATATCCAGATTACGAAATTTATATTTATTTTTTTATTTACTAGTAAAGTGGTGGTAGTATCAGGCATTTTTCATCACCTTGCTCCATAAAATATGTATCGTATTTATTTTGACCAACGTATACGAAGTGGATGTATTAAATTAATTGCATACTTACATTCAATATATAAAAAAATGCAAGTTTTCCGAACAAATTGAACATTAATATCATCCAGTCAAATTTGTTCAGCAAACCTAAACTTTTTTTCTTTTTTAATATTTTATGGCCCTATGTGGCATTCACCCTGAATAAAAATACATGTCACAATTGTAAATAAATATCTACCTAAGGTAAAAAGAAACAGAACTCTTGAGAGGGAGCAATTTTAATCTTAAAGACGAAATCTGACGATATTGATTCTCTGCACCACCCTAGGTTGACTGTTAGAGAATGCCACTAGGCATTAAGTCCACCTATGTACCATTTTGTGTGCAAAAAGTTAAATAATATAAATAAGATATTGATCCTCTTGAGTCAAAAATCTAGTATTAATTTAAATAGCGTAGTCAGTCTACATTTCTACTCAGACAGACATATACTTGTTTATTTTCTTTCTAAGTTTAATCTAAATGTTTCATAAGATGCCTTTAATGAACTGTCTCGATGGTTTAGAGGTTAGCGTATGCGCCTCTTCTCAATTCGATTGCCGGGTCGGGCAAAGTGTTATCTGTGAACTTTCGGCTAGGAAATTGACAATAGCAGCACGGAGTTGGAATTGTGCACGGTAGATGGCGATAGGCTCACCCCCTATCCCATGGGACCTAAACATAACAGGTGAAGTGTGGGTGTTGTAATGGCGTGATGTTATATGTACGATTATTATCTAATACGTAACTTAAACTATACAATTTAAGCTAACCTAAATGACTCATTTGGTATATTTCACTACACTATTGATGAAAACCAACACATTACCTGTTTTCTCTCAGTACTTGTGAAACATTTCTAAGCTATCTTATTTACCTACAGAATATTAGGCTAGAAACGTGAAATATAAACTTTATATTGTTATAGTATCAGATTGAGTTTTAACAAAAACGAGATGCCATAAATATTAACTACGTAAAAGAAAATATTAATTATGAAATAAACTGGCTTTCAGCTTTGAGCATGTCTCACTTTTGTGTACGTAGAAAGTGCTAATATTTCCTAAAAACCTACGTTTAAATCACGAAAAATATAAGCTCTAATATCTATAATCTGATTGCCAGATTATGATGTATACAGATGTACCTTAACCTGTAATGGTGGGTAAATACGTAACAGTGAAATAAATAAATTATTTATTTTATTTATTTATTTATTAAAATCACTTACAATATAATTTTACAAAAATTACAACAACATAGTGTAACATAAACCAGTTTAGGTTTTTCCGTACACCAATTCGTCGACGGTACATGTAAAAAAAATTCCATCGGATTTACACACAGCGCAGCGCGCGCGTAAACAAATAAAATTTCTATCCACCTTCAAAGCAAAATGCATTTACACAGCGTGTTTGACTAAGTTTCCTTGGAATATTCAATGAAATTATTTGCTATTTATGTCGTTTATAAAGTATTGTTTTAATTTATAATTTATGTTCTTTTCCGTTAAAATAGTTTTTAGAGATTGTGGTAATCTATTAATTATGTCGGGAATAATATTGACAAGCCGTTGGCGTCCGTAGAAATTTTTGTAACATAGTTTAATTAATTTTGTATGCCTGCTTCTCAATGTCATTCTAGGTTTGAAATTATATTGAAATTAAATGATTAACATAACCTTAATTATTATAGTTATCTAGTTATAAGTCCTTATCCCCCCTATTTATATACAGGATGGCATAAACATGAATAAAATCGATTAAAATCGATCTTCGAAATGTCAAATTCACAAATTATTATTCGTGTATTATATTTTGGAGCTCGATTTTGGTACAGAGTATAGTCTATTGTCTAATCATTGACTAACATTTTTTTGGATACAGTAAATTAATTTATTCAAATTATTAGATTACTAAAATTACTACGCACTAGTAGGTATCAAATAAATAAATGAAAACTCTCTAATAACGTTGATAAAAGCAGGAAATGATCAAAAATGTTTAGCTATAAATATTATACGTATATTGTCGGCATCCTTTCAACTCCTTGGCTTACATCACGATATTGCAAACACGCTAGAATTTGTTAAGTGTACTTCATATCGGAATAAGAGGTCACGGGTCGACAGTATTATTAGTAATTTTCAACTAAACTTGAATGGGGATTGTTATTATAAATTGTATGTATGTATTATTCAAGATCGAATGCCATCATTAACGATTTATTTGTACGTTCATTATCAAATAGGGCCTTTTGTGCCCAAAGTACTTTAATTACGTACCTTTTGGACGTAAACCGAATATGGCTGTGTGTTTTCTTTGTTATTTAATCATTTCGAAGAACTACTCTATTTTGTTCCAATTATTAAATTAGTTTCGTGATCGTACAATAACAAGCAATATAGTTGTTATTGTTGATATTTAGACAGGTTATTTTTGAGAAAAAATATATAAATATATAAATTAGGCAGTGCTTGTACTATGGGTACTAGAATTACTGATACTAATACGTACATACTTTTCTTTTGTAAATACATACTTTTTATACATAGAAACACCCAGGAGAAGACAAACATCCATGTTCAAGCACACAAAGATTCGTCTTGAGCGGGAATCCAACATGCGACGTCCGGGTAGCAGGCAGTTGCACTACACCGCTATCCGGCCGTCAAAAAAAAAGATTGATGTAGATGTTAATGGTGGCAAATTGTAAAATTTAGGAAATATTGTTTATTTTATTAGCAAACAGGAAAATGTAGTTCACGCTAATCCAACTGAACAGATTTTCATAAAAATGTGGGACTGATGCTTAGCTAAGCAAAGTATTGGAATGCGGCGCCTCACCCGCACGGCTCCGCAGTCTCAGTCCGGCCACTGTATAGACATTTTTTTTTTATACTACGCCTACAGTGAACGAGCGTGTAGTCCACCTGATGGTAAGTGGAGTACAGCCCATGGACATCAACAATCCACAAAAGCAGATTGAAGATGCGTCGCTGCAGCTGAGGACTAAGATGTTATGCCTCATGTGCCAGTAATTTTACGGCCTGATCTCACCACCAAACCGGAACACAGTAATGGAAGCACTTCTATTTGGCGGCAGGTTAAAGGAGAGACGGTGGTGCTGCCGCCCTCGAGCTCATTCACAAGAGCTCTACCACCATAATATAACATAGTGTATAGACTAAATGAATATTGTGAAAAGTTAATTAGACTTTATTGAAGTGCATACCATCTTTAATTTATCATCCCAAATCTACCTATAAACAGTTGGTTTTTTTTATTTTTTAATGTTTATGTTGAAAATGTTACATAAATTGAGCATAATGATACATTTTATTGAAGTTACAGTTTGCATTATAGCCTATGTGAGGCCTACTGAAGACGATATTGTTGCAACCTAAAGGTGAAATTGTAGTGCTTACTGCCTTAACCTAGATTTTAAATACCTACCTTTATTTTAAAATTCAAAGAAATGTTCCTGTCGCCCACGGTCTGTCTTGCTTTGAAACTTATCAAAGCTTTGCACCAAGATTTAAGAACGTTCCATTGAAATTTTACTAGAAATCAAGATTCCTCCCTACTTTACCTAGTTTTAATATAAAAGACTACCCACGGAAATCGATTCCGTTTCAAACGAAAGACTAGGTAAATATGTAAATATTTCTTTATAGAATTGTTGTTTTCATTGCATTTAGTAACAATAAAATCTGTATGAATAATTAAGTTACTTTCGTCAACTGAAATTCTAATCAGAACATTTTTAGGTACCAGGCAAACGTAATTCAAAATTGGAACGTTTTCGTATGGTGAACTGTCAAAACTGTGGCCATACCAAAAACTCTTATTGTCAACCAAATGCGATTCGAAATTGGAACATTTCTTTGTTTTTTGTAATTCAAACTGTTTAACAACAATAAGAGCCAATAAGATGTCATAGTACGGCCTTTGATCTGTCTTTTTTCAATTAATATCTACTTATCCAACTGACACTGGCAGAAGTGGTATTTACCACATAGTTTTTTAGTAAAATTATTCAAAGCACGAACGCGGGACAAGTAAATTCAATGCATCGCGCCGCACAGCAAACAGCCAGCACACTATGCAGTTTTTGATTGTATTAAAACTTAATTGAAATAAACTGCAGGTGAAGTGTGAAGCTTTTATATGTTATGATATGTAGCCTGCCGCTTCATATTGTATTATGTTTGCACTGCTATTTTCTAATAATACAGACATAAAAAAAAACTTGTTTAGATTATAAGTAGTATTTTGTTCCCTGACAACGCATCCGTTACTAATATTTTAAACGATCACTGGCCCGAACACGATGAAAATTGTGTGGAAATAAGCCTAGGAACTGATATAGGTTGCTTTTGGTTGCCATACTATGCGATTGAAGAAGGCGGACAGCTGTCACATTATAGGTAAAAAATCCTGGCTTGGCTTAATAACTGCTCCTCATACGACACATGAGTCACATTACAGTTATAAGGTGTTGTATACCATGGCTTTATAAGTGAACATACATGTTTGGGTGTCGTTCTACGTGTAGAGACATTAATAAATTATGTAAAAGAGATGGCTATAGATATTTAATTTGTGCATGTACAAGAATATATAAGAAGTACGTATACGCTAATTGAAAAAAAATGTACTTATTTTAATTTTACTGAAAAACATTCGAAACATTATTGTTGGCTTTGAAATATTTCATGACAACAAAGTCCATCACCTTTTTGCCACTCAAATATGATTAACAACTGGATCGTCTTTTCGTTTTCCGTTCGGCGAGATGTCAAATCTGACATAAGAATGTTTCGAATAGCAATTTAGTGGTAATAAGACCAAACCCCAGGAGGATTCAAGTAAATTTTTTTAAACTCTCTATTTCCTACCTATACTACGCTTTGCCAGCTGCAGTTAAGCCGATACATAGATCCACTCAGCCCATAACTTGTGCAATGTGAAGATTAAAAATTATTTTTAATAGACTTAAAAAAAGGAGAGGTTCATAATTCAATCGTATTATTTTTTTGATCGTTGATGACTCGAAGACGCCTGAACTGATTTTAAAATTCATATACATATTCATATTTATTTGAAAAGTTAACACAAAAAAGTACACCATGCAGTTTTTACGCAGTTTTTTTAAATACTTGCGACGTTTTATGCAGGTGCATCCGACATATTCAATTTACAGATTAATTGTATAATAAATTAAATAACATTCTTGCAAGTTGTAACCAACCAGCTCTCAATTTAAAATTACCGATGAATAATTGCATGGAATTTCTAATGAACGTTTCATAACGATTCTCAAAAGCTTTTTTAATTTTTATTGAAATGCAGATTTTTGAAGACGCTAACTTTGAAAATTGGATGCGGGTAACTTTGGCACTCTGTTGAACTGAGATGACACGTATTCTGGTATACTACAGATATAATTTATTATTTTTTTATTTTTTAGTAAATCTGTTATGCCTATAGGCTGTTTCAAGTTGAAGAATTACGTTAAAACCTCCAACAGTATAAGTATAACTAAACATCCTAATTTCTAATTGCTAACTTTATGATTTAGTAAATACTTATTTGCAAAAAATATTACTGCCTCGACTGGTCTAGTGGTAGTGGTTAGATTAGTACGCGCCTCTGACCGCGAAGTCTCAGGTTCGAATAGGTCGCACAAAGTGTTATTTGTGAGCTTTCCGTCAGAAAATTTACAATAGCAGCACGGCGTTGGAATCATGGAATAGGCTCACCCCCTATTCTATGAGACATTTGAGTGTTGTACATGTCTGGCACACCCTTCTGGATACTATAGGCATGATGTATGTAAGTAATACTGGCATTAAAACCGTATGTTACACACAAAATATAGTTTTATATTATTTTGATTTATTTGGGACAACAAACAATTACACAATAAATGATACAATCATAACATTAAAAGTAATTAAAAAAAAATACAATTGTGTAATCAACGTTATTCGCAGAATACATTGAAACATAATATGAAAATAGTCGTACATGCTGTTATAGTAACACGACTATAATAATAACACTAAATTATTATTATTAATAGGAACAATTTTGTACAATATTTTAAGTCTAGGAGGGAACAACTATGTTGTTCGTCGCATCACCACATGCAGTATATTTCAAAGAGGCACATGGTATGTAGCACTTCTTATACTAGATTATTGGCATTTATAGTAAAACCGACTATTCGGTATAATTGGCCAAAGAGTCGCCGACTATACTTTGTCCATTCCTTTATTTTCTTTTTGACAGATCACGCCTATGAATTACCGTTTCTTTTTGTCAGATTAATGTACTACAATAATAATGTACTTTATTGACAAGCGGCACTTTTTAGGGAAGTTCACTGTTTGTAACAAACAACCACAGACTATAAATCAAATCGTGAAATGAAATAAATCGATCATTATGAAAAAGAATAATTTGGATTTTTTTTGTGTATTGTCTGTATTTATATAAAAAAAAGAATATAATAATAGTATCATGATTCCATTAATAATTATTTGCAAGAAATTAAGTCGAAATCTTGGAATTAAAAAATGAAAATGTAAACAAAGGTAACTAGGAAACCGTCATAGACTAAGTATGTGACATTATTATTATATTATTATTTTAAATATTTATTTTATCTAATAAAAACTACTAATAAACGAATAATTAATAATGAACCATACCATTTCGATGTAATTAATCGATTGAAAGTTCTTCTTAGACAACATCGATTATGATTTCAAATCGAATCAGTAACGTGTTAAGGCATCCCTAAATGTAATATGTCAAAAAGAAAATAAAGAAATGGACAGAGTATAATACCCATCGCTACTTACATCGTAATACCACCACGCGATCGGAAGCTAACATGTCATGGAGTACATAAAAATTATCGTAGTTTTTCCTCCGTTCGAAGTTATTTGCATTCCATGACAAGCGCAATCACGAATTTTATTATATTTGCATAAACACTATAGGCTTGATTCTAGTCCTATAAAACCCTAGTTGCACATAAAATTGGCACTTAGATTTCTAACAAAAGGCTATCAAGATATTATTATCATTTTACTAGGGCATAATCGTAAAATAATAACACTAATTTAGTGCTATACCTGTCGAATTACAAAACCTACATAAATGAGAAAATGTACGATTACACTAAAGAGTTGTAGATGAGGGTCTTAAAATAAAATAAAATAAATAAATAAATATTTCACTTGTCTCAAACTAAGCAGAGTTTGTACTATGCGTACTAGAATAACTGATACTGATACATATACGGGGTGGATGCGACATAGCGCCATTTATTGAAACCACAGCTTCTATACATGGTAAGTATCAATTTCCACCGGATAAAAATTCTATGGCGAAAAAAAAAAATCACGTTCTCCGAACAATTTGAACATTGCGATCGTGCAATTTGTTCGGCAGACGTGGATTTTTTTTTTCGCCAGAGAATTTTTTATCCGGTGGAAATGCATACTGGCCATGTATAGAAGCTGTGGTTTCAATAAATGTCGCTATGTCGCATCCACCCTGTATACTTTTATTTTTTGTAAATACATACTTATTTTACATAGAAACACCCAGACTAAGACAAACCCCCATGTTCATGCACACACAGATATGTCTTAAGTGGGAATCGAACCCACGACCTCGGCGTCGCAGGCAGGTACACTACCCACTCCGCCATCCGGTCATCTTAATCACGTATTAAAAAAAGGTATGAGAACGTTTCTCAAACCTTTTTTTTTTAAAAGCCCTGTAGTCTCAGAAGCTCAGCGATGGAAACTTACTAAATTAAAAATTTACTTACTTAATTACTTATTAATCACGTAAATATTTTTAAAGGCATAAATACCATTTTTCTCGACATTTTCGATCGAATCACACCGATTGTGGTCATGATCGATAAACAATTTATGTGTAAGAATCGCGAAAATTATTAATCATTAATAATAAGAGTCTTTAGTCGGGGTATTAAAATTATTTAAAATTTGAGGTTATGTACTCATAACAGCCATACCTCCTTGTCATGATTAGTTAATTTTATTTTATTTATAAACTTTATGCACAAAAATGGTACATGGGTGGACTTAATGCCTACGGCATTAAGTCCCATGTACCATTTTAGGCAGGTGTAGGTGTGTAGGTGTAGTGTAGGCATTTTAGCCATGTAGGCATTATCTACCAGTCAACCTTTAGGTGATATGATGCAGAGACGACAAGTGGTAGGTGCAAGAGCTAATATCAAAGTTCTAAGTCTAACATACTTTAAACTTTTTAAGTGTAATAGTTTGAGTGTTTTAGTTAATATAATAATTATTAGGTATATTCATGAACTTGTCTAGTTCTAAGACTAATCTAATATTTTTGATACCTATTTATGACATTAAAAAGCGATTTTAATGTCATATTATTATATAGGTTAGGATAATAGGTTAGCATAATAGGATTGTCTATTGACTTTGCTTAACAAATTACTTTCTGTATTTTTTTTGTCGTAGTGAAAAAATATAGTTATTTATGGTACAAGTGAGAAAAAGTTTATATTTCTGTTGTGAGTGCCAATTTTAAATCTTGAGCTTGCGAAGTAGTCTTAAATTGAATCACGAGCGTAGCGAGTGATTCTAATAAAGACTACTTCGCAAGCGAAAGATTTTAACAGGTCACGAACTGGAAATTAAATTTTTCTCACGCGTTACAATACAAAACTTTTCACCTCTTCCAGTGAGAAAATATTAAGATTTAAATAAACTCGGTACTCGATTGCCTAACCTGAAATAATTCCATGAAATACGACAGTAAGTAATACCAATTCAGAATGCGATTTAGGGCCTTTTGTAAGTCGCCACTAATTTAATATGTCGTACGCTTTCACATACTTTTCACGTGAATTATCTGGTAAAAAAGCAAACTTCTGTGTTAGAAGCAAGTTGTCGCAACTCTTTTAGAGTTCCACAAAGTTCTTCATCACTGGATTCACTATTTTTTGTTAAAAAGTTCCACTAAACAATTAAACATAAACTGAAAAGAATTTATAGTTGCCCGCGATGACTGACACTTTTTTTTTTTAAATCGTGCGTTCGGAAATTCGTTCCGTAAATTTTATTTATAGAGTCTAATATTAAGTACCAGATTTTAATTAATTTAATGGTCAATCACGAATATAAAACCATTAAAATACTAAATAAGCGCGTATTAATATAATTTAAAATAATTAAAACGTATCGTTTGTAGTTATTAATAATAAAATTTATGTCAATGTTTATTACTAACCTACATGGTGGCTGCTTTGTTTTTTTTTCGGTGCCTATTCATTGAAAGGATTTTGTGTTTCGAAATTTGAATCACTTTGCCTCACTAGTGAGTAAAAACGGTTTTTACTCACTGAATTCTGGCACGCAAACGATCTTTTTCGTGCTGGTGTGGTGAAAAATATATTGTCTATTGACAATACTTAGCAAATGACTTTCTGTAATTTTTTTTGTTGTAATGAAATAATAAATATATTGTCTTTTGACTATACTTAGCAAATGACTTTCTGTATTTTTTTTTGTTGTAATGAAATAATAAATATATTGTCTATTGACTATACTTAGCAAATGACTTTCTGTATTTTTTTTGTTGTAATGAAATAATAAATATATTGTCTATTGACTATACTTAGCAAATGACTTTCTGTATTTTTTTTGTTGTAATGAAATAATAAATATATTGGTCTATTGACTATACTTAGCAAATGACTTTCTGTATTTTTTTTGTTGTAATGAAATAATAAATATATTGTCTATTGACTATACTCAGCAAATGACTTTCTGTATTTTTTTTTGTCGTAGTGAAAAAATAAATATATTATTATCTATTGACTATGCTTAGCAAAAATATTTATGTTTGGTAGTTATTAATCTATACATATCTTTTATTTAAATATTTACAATACTAACCTAACTATAATTAAATATTTTAAACTAATATGAATAATATAAAATTATAAAAAAATAAGATGAAAAAAAATGACTTTATTATGACTTAGCAAATTACTTTCTGTATATTATTTTTGTTGCGGTGAAAAAAATAATATAATTATTGCATATTGACTATTGACTATTTGGCGGCAGGTTAAAGGTGAGACGGTGGTGTGGCCGCCCTCAAGCTCGTTCACAAGAGCTTTATCACCATTAATGCCCAATAGTATTTTTAATATTTTTAGTAAAAAACGATTAACCGTACTCTAGAAAACTGTTAATTACTTGTACGTAACATACATTGTGTTCCTGACACGTAATTTAAATCCCTCTTTATAGCCTCTACAAACTTTAATTAAACATCGGAATAGCTTATTCGTTAGCTTTATTCTTAGCAGGCGTAATCGTGCTTACAATTGTCTTCATCTTTTATTTCCCTAACTTGTATTACTTGGGCTATTAAATACTGAACTTTATTTGTACTCGACTGTTCCTCCTATAAATTGATATAAATATTTATAAAAGGGAAATTACGTTAACATAAAGCTGCGAAGTTGTGAATTTTATCTTGTAAACATTTTTTTTACTTTGTATTCTTATTCTGTAATGTAAAGATAGAATAAAAATGCGCATAATTCTAACTTTTTTTGCGCTGCAAAACTTTATCAAAGATATAAAAACAACACCAAAATATAAAAACATATGGGTAGAAGAATATTAATAAAGAAGGATGGTATTTTTTTTTTAATTTCTTAAATAATTTAAGCAAATGTACTTAAGTTAAAAGTTCTTCTCATAAATATCTAATATTAGTTATCAAGATGTAATTAAAATAATATATTATATCATAATATTCGTAATCACGTGTACGTCTACGTATTTATAAACTTTAAGTTTAAACAAGTATTTACAATAAGCACTAAGTGCCCAAGTCGCAGTATTCACTGTGCAAACTCACCCGTTGTTTTCCTTTCGGCTTTTCCGACGTCGTCCTCCGTCGGGCTTTAATTTCCGCCATGGCAACTAACATTTTATTCTACAATACAAATCACTCAACACTTTATTGTCACTCATTGTAGCACTCAACATCCAAGGAGATCCGATTGTTTTCACTGATTCTTTTTTTGAAAATCCTTTTTTGAAGTTACGTTCTGAAATAGTTTTCCCGCGTTCGAGCGTGCAGCGTTTGTTTAGGAACGTTCCGAACGTACGTGTTGGAGGCGTCGCGCGTCGCTTCCAACTTGACGTGGAGTGGCCATCCTCGCCATTCCTCGCGCTCCCGCCTGCGGGTACCACGTCCCGCGCCTACTCGCTACGCCCCGCTCACAGATAAGTAAACATTACATTCTTTCTAAGATAACCAAATAACCCCTTCTCATCCACCCCTAATTAAAATGACGTTGATGCTAAGATAGCAACTCCCAAATTAAGTTTTGTTATTAAATTATTGTGAATTAAGCTTGATTTATACAGAAATCTTAAATGATTTGTTTATAATTCATTAAGATGATAAAGTTGTTTACTTAGGTAAAGGAATAGTTTATCTAAAGTCATGCTGTCGAAAATATGTTATGATTACTTAGTTCTAGTATGAGCAGTTAGTAACGTGCATTTGTAAAAATTTCTTGTTTAGGTATGTAAAAGTAAATTAACTTAAATTGTAATACAGACTGATTGGAACAGAATAAACACCAAATCGTAGAACTTTGTCGAGCCGTCGACGCTTCAGCGGCTGCCGTTGACAACATGTCGTTATAATAAATAATAATACATAACAGTTACTTGTAATATTTAAAGCAAATTTTAGCTTTGCTATGCATTTATTTTATAATATTAAAGTTGAAAAATTAAGAATCCAGCAGGACTCGAACCTGCACCCCCTGGGTATACGCCCCAAGTGCTTTGCCAATTCAGCTATGGATTCGTATGCTGCTGGACTCGAAATTTCTCAACTCTTTGTGCCAGCGTCGTAGGTATATACCTTAGCTAGACGAACCATTACTTGGTTTAAGCGCCACCTAAGTTGTATGTGACTAAGTGACTTATCACTCATCGCATAGGTTGGAAAAGCACTTGGGGCGTATACCCAGGGGTGCAGGTTCGAGTCCTGCTGGATTCTTAATTTTTCAACTTTAATATTATAATACAAAGCAGCCCTGTATCTAATACATGTCCCACTGCTGGGCTCGGGCCTCTTCTCATGATGAGAACGGTTAGGCCATAGACCACCACGCTGGCCAAGAGCGGATTGGTTGGCTTACCCCCTATCCCATGGGACCTAAACATAACAGGTGAAATATGGGTGACGTACACCTCTGCTACACCCGTCTGGGTAATATAGGCGTGATGTTATGTTATCTCCTTTATTTTGATTAAGTACTTTTTATTATCTACTCGGTTCAGTTCCATTTGAAATTGTAAGGAGAAGTAGAACAGGTATTGCGTCTAATTCACTTATCATGTACACTTCAAGTCAGGTCCCATAAAGTATCCTACTATGTAAATACAGCACTCATTTTATTCACTGCCCTCACATAATTTACGTAAAATATACCCCATTTTGAAGTGAATAAGAATATTTAGATGATAATTGATAATTAGGAAAGTGGAGTTGGCAGTTGAGTTAAAAGCTGAGTGTAGCTTTAGCCGCGATTCCTGTAGTTGCTTACAAATCATAACAAGGATAAGATAAAATATCTAGAGGTATAATTATGGGCAAACTTCTTGAGCATTAGGTGACGTGGTAGGGGAAAGTTTGCGCATCGTACACTTACAATTTATGAGTTTACTGATAACAATTTGTAAGATACTGAGAGTATCTTGTAGTTTTAATTAATAAATAATTTGTATATCGGCAACTCAACAAATAACATGTTAAATATCCCGAAATAAAATGCTCAAGAAGTTTGCCCATAATTGTAACATTTTGTCAGGAATTTGCGAATGGCAAGAATTTATTAGATTTTTTAATTCTAAATTACAATACTATAACTGTTTATTCTGTATATAAATAGATTTTGATTTCTCTAGAATCATTCGTATTACTACACAGTTTTTATAAATCGGTGAGATAGATAAAAAAACCGGCCAAGTGCGTGTCGGGCCACGCGCTATAGGGTTCCGTAGCTAGTCGTAACAACATATTTGGACTTAAAAGTGATTTAATATTGTTTAGTTTTAGAAATCATTAGCAGTTCGTAAGATGTTGAATAATACTTTAATAAATAACTATTAATTATAAAACTGTTTGGAGACCCTAATAAACATAAATAAATAAATAAACGTACCGACAAATAGCCAAAATACCAACATTTTTTTGCCAGCATTAATAACTTTGTTTTTCATAGTGTTTTATGGAATTTGTATCAATAACAAAGTTATAATTTTCTGAAAAGTGCTATATCTCAAAAACTGCCGACTGCATCTCATTCAAAACCATATAAGTTTAAAATTATTGTTATTGAAGTCGGTTTTTTTTGGCAAATTATGTAACATGTGCATAAGTGAACATCATAATATAATATCATCAAAACTTACCTACTGAAATATTTATATTTCAATTTTGAGTCCACGACTCAAATGTCGACCGAAATTATAATAAATGTCGTCTGAAATGATAATTAAGCCGCTGAAATGTGATTGCTTTACTTGTTTGTTTACTGTTTTATTGTTTTCGGCGAAATGTAAAACACAATATTTATTTTAATTTACAAAAATTTCGAAGAGTAAAGGAGATAAAACGCCACCCTGCGATACACCAGCAGTAGTGTTGCACCAAGAAGAATAAGAATCCCCAATGCGTATACGCTGTCGGCAACCAAACAGGTAACTACAAAACCAATCAATCGCCCTTGAAGATACGTTAATCGAGCGTATTATCTCGAGCAGGATACGGAAGTCGACGGTATTAAATGCGTTACTGAAATCGAGGAGTGATTAAACCGTAAGATTGCCGTTTTTCATACCCATTATGATATTATGCAATATAAGAACTAGATTGATAAGGATTTAGTAGGGAGTTCTTGCACAGGAATGCAGTCAGTTGCGTATGGATGAGACGTTCCAAGGTTTAGGACAGGAATGGTAGGATACTATATAGCAGGGGTGGCCAACTTGATTGGACCCAAGATCTCTTGATCACTAACGAGACCCTGTGCGATCTACCAATTTCTTCTTCTAGAAATCTTAAATGAAACAGCATAGTTCAGTAGGTACACAATCATGTAGCATTTTTTATTTTATTAAGAGAAAAACATAAATATGTGGAAATTATACTTAGTACTTATTTACATATATCGATACCTCAAAGGTCGTAAAGGACAAAATGGGACTTTTCAGGAGAAGCAAAAAACCAAAAAAAATAAATACTTTTTACTGTGACTTTTTTGTTTCTTGAGCTATTTTAATAAAACAAAGGAGAAAAGTGCTTAGAATTTATAGTATTTTCCAAGGCACTAAAAAAAAAAAAAAAAAAAAATAGCCTAGTGCTGTATTTACCAAGATAGATTTCCTTTACGACCATAAATTTGAAAATAAATGTCCTTTACACCCATCAAATTGTTTTTAGGATAAATACCGTGACGGAACAGCGATTGAAAAATTACACAAGATGATGCGTCCAAAAGTAGACGTTGGGCAGTCTGGTCTACGTACGTATTTATATTTTTTGCTTTGCCACGATCGACTGGACTAACAGTCGCGATCGACCGGTCGATCGCGATCGACCTGTTGGCCACCCCTGCTATATAGGATGATAATCGAAAAATGAAGAAGATAATTATTTAGGCGCCTTGCCAAACAAATGAAAGGACACCACAGAAAATGGAATGATTTAAGATATGGCATAGGATAGGAAAGATTTTATCGAGGATGTCGAGGATCATGTTTCGACTGATTTTATTCATATCCATTACTATCCATTACACTTAGCAGAAACGTTTTGCGAGAAAATAAAACCGGTTATATATAACTACATTAGCTAATGATTTCGCTGTAACGCTATGAACGTCGATTCCCATCGATATCGCATTTTCTCGACAAATTTTTGAGCTTTTAGTGCACAACTTGACCAGGTCACTATTATGCCCATTACGTTGCAAGCATAAACTTTTATGTTTGCAGTTTTGGACCTTATTATGTCTAGTGGTAAGGTCCAAAACTACTAACATATTAGTGAATTCGACTAAACATTTAACTTCATAGCTCTTCATATTCGTAGGTGAAATATTGGTAAAATAAAATTTAATTTATTGCCGTAAAGAATCAGTAATCAAGATCGCGGCTAAGAAGGTAACTTATTAAATTGTTAGAGCTTTTTTGATACACCTTTATATCATAAACATTATGCTAATAAACTAATGGTTTACATAATATAAACTTAACTTCACCCCTATTCTACCCAGAAGGATGTAGCAGAGCCGTATATTAGCCATATTTCACTTATACTTAGGTCTCATGTGATAGGGGGTGACCCTATCGTCATATCCCAGGCACAATTCCGACCCCGTGCCGCTATCGAGAATTAAAAATAAATATTACGATTCGATATACGATATATATATTATATATATATATATATATATATATATATATATATATATATTCATATTACGCGATCTTGATTACTGATTCTTTACGGCAATAAATTAAATTTTATTTATCCAGGCGGATAAATCGAAAATAGCACTTCAAGACCCGGGAATCGACCTCGCTGTGAAAAGTCGCACACGCTAACCAATATACCAATCAAATATTTTTTTTAACACGCTTATATTAGCTTCACCTGTATGTATGTATGTATGTATGTATGTATGTATGTATGTACGTAACCGACTCCTTTGGACTCGATTTTGACCCACTTTAAACGGACAGATTTCATTAAAATTTTGCACACCTGTCAAAGATCGATGACAATGCAATAATTCGATAAAAAAAAATATATTAAAAAAACGCTCTTATAAATAAACCAAAGTAGTATGGCGCTCTGTGCCATATTTTTCGTCTATCGAGCAACCCACGCTTTTTTCAGCTTATATTAGGAATTATTTTTCACTTTTTAGTTAGACGTACTTTAAAAGCGTGTTTTTTAGTTTTTTTAAACTATTATTTATTTATTGAAAGTTTCAGACTATGGATTCATCACTAATCCCTTCCGTCGATTGACTTGTCGCCTATCTACGTCATTTGTACCCACGAGCTGATATCATGCACATTATCATTACGCTCTGACGAAAGTTACGATGATAAATCCAGTCTTATCTCCGCAAAAATAATAGCTTTGTATAAAATTCGCTCTCTGGCAGGTCCCCGGGTCATTTACTGGCGCCACGATGACGTTCACCGTGTTCTCGAGAATTGAAGGGATCTAGTTAGCTTTATTTGTTTTTTTTTTAAGTGTCAGGCGGATCATGATTTTCTCATACAAACGGAATGCCTAAATCATTTGGGATCTTATTTACTAAATACAATTATGTTATTTACATTTAAACAGTATAAATGTTGTATTTCTTAAAAAATAATTTAAGTTATCTGCATAAAAAAAACTACTGAGGTGTCAAGGGACACCCGGATGGAACGAAGTTCGGTAATTCCAAATAACAACAAATCAGGATTCGCATCCGAGATTGCAGTAAAAGGTATGCGACCTTAACCACTAAACAAATAAAACAGTCTATTTATAAACTAAATACGGTAAAAAAAAATTAAACCAAATTAAAATAAAAACAAACATTAAGAAAATTAAATTATCAAGCGTACACAAGATCATTCAGAATCACTTAAATCATTCTCTTAAAATAATCGAATGATACTTTTAAAATCATTGTGGAGATAATATTATCACAATACTCCTATAGGCTGAATGGCTGCATAACAATATTTCCTGTGCCTTACACACTTAATTTTAAAATAATTCTTATCTTCAAACTTTCGCGCTATTCGAATTTCAAAATATCAAAAGCGAGGTTCATTCAAACACACGCATAGACTTATAATGCCTAGATAAATAAACTGCTTGTATGAATTTAAGTATAAAGTAAGGCTAAAAACAGATTGATTGAAAATTATAATGCACCGCTTGGCGGACAGACAAACTAAACGATAATCTGATAAATACCAGAGAGTTACACTGAACTGAAACGGCACAATTAAAGTGGCTTTACATTTCATGCGTGTACTCGGTTTCTAGGAGTAATAGTTCTATGACCACACATAACAAACCTTATCTTTAACATTATTTTTCTGCGATTATCTTGCTTTTTTTTAAATTGTATTCGCAAGTTTACTCGCGATATAATAATATCAGATCTCATTATCAATAATCTCATCACCAATCCCAATGACATAATTAGATGTGTTCTAATCGTATATTCCATGAAATGTACATAACAAAATTAGTAAACATTCTGTGGTAATATTAAAAAATAATTTGCTTTTGAATTTAATATAGTTATGACGCGTACACTTGCTAAACACACAATAATGAAGAGATTCTACCGCGTATGACTTGGTTAGCACAATAGTAAAGAAAGGTTATAATTGCTAAAATAAAAAAGCATTTATTATCGTGTGTATAAAATCTCTACTTACCTAAATCCATCAGCAATATCCAGAACTTGTGCAGAAACACTGTCAGGATTCATTATTGTAACTATTTTTAATAATTAATTCTGTACAAAACACCTGTATACACTCAACAAAAGGCGGAAATTGTATTTTTTTTTTAAGGATAATATTTTTTTTTAGTTACTTTATTATTCATAGAGAGACAAAATGAAAATATTTCGCTTGCTTTCTATATGCGCAGCATATTTCTGTAGCACCAATTAGTTCCGAAGTCGCGCGATAGATGGCGTTGGGATCGAATTAGATCGCGCTATGGTTTCGTTACAAGGTCCTGTATATAAGGTCCACAGATCCAAGTGAGGAGTAATGTTCACGATATCGAGCTATTTATGCCCTGGTATCTGACTAGAACAGCGATCGTGTACGCCTTCGCAGACCTTTCTAAGCGCGCCAGCGCCCCTATTTTTGCAGAAACTCAACCAACTCTAGTATAGTCATGGGTAACTCGTCGATTTCAAATGAGGATGAGGGAGTACATCATTTTCCCTCGTGAGGTCCTCACGAGGTACACCTCGTTTGAAGTGAGGAACATAGCAATCGCGACACGCGCGATGCACGAGTTACGAAGATAGCCGAAGTGGCCCGACGCCGCGTCGAATGATACCATCCGATTGCGAGTCGCCTCACTCGCTAGGTACTCACGCGTCCGCGCGAGGAGCCGAGGTACCTCGGCTCCTCGCGCCCAATATTGACGTCTCTCTCATACGCATAGTTATTTTTCACTCGTGATTTTGCGCGCGTTTATAATAAGCATTGGAGTTTAACTAGCAATATTATTTCTTATGTTGTAAGACATAAAGTTCATTATCACTCACATTCCGAGTTACTCATTCACAATACTCACTCACTCATTCCCTCGCGAATCGTATTGCAACTATGCGAGGCGCGCGTTACGAGTTTTTCATTCATACTCTTTTTTCGAACGAGTACCTAGTTGAATGAAGCGCCTCATGTTTGAAAAATGAGTAACTCTTTCAATCGTTCTCGGTGAGGACCTCATTTGAAGCGACTCGTGAGTGAGGGACGCATCACTACTCTAGTAATTTTTTTCTTATTATTTTTTTAATTTTATTTTTTTTTCTATAAGCGAGATGGAGCGACGGACACAGATAAACGCGCCGTGCGGCGTGCGCATTTTTTTTTTTTTAGTAATTCAATTCTAGTAATTTTTTTCTTTACAGTTTTTTTTTTAAATTTAATTTATCTCTTTTTTTCTATAAGCGAGAAAGAGAGACGGACACAGAAACCGTGCGGCGTGCGCATTTTTCTGTGTCCGTCTCTCTTTCTCGCTTATAGAAAAAAAGAGATAAATTAACTAACTAAACTCTAAATCGGTGGACCTTATATACAGGACCTTGTAACGAAACCATAGCGCGATCTAATTCGATCCCAACGCCATCTATCGCGCGACTTCGGAACTAATTGGTGCTACAGAAATATGCTGCGCATAGAGAAAGCAAGCGAAATATTTTCATTTTGTCTCTCTATGAATAATAAAGTAACTAAAAAAAATATTATCATAACTTAAAAAAAAAATACAATTCCCGCCTTTTGTTTAGTGTATACAGGTGTTTTGTACATAATAAATTATTAAAAATAGTTACAATAATGAATCCTGACAGTGTTTCTGCACAAGTTCTGGATATTGCTGATGGATTTAGGTAAGTAGAGATTTTATACACACGATAATAAATGCTTTTGTATTTTAGCATGGAATATACGATTAGAACACATCTAATTATGTCATTGGGATTGGTGATGAGATTATTGATAATGAGATCTGATATTATTATATCGCGAGTAAACTTGCGAATACAATTTAAAAGAAAGCAAGATAATCGCAGAAAAATAATGTTAAAGATAAGGTTTGTTATGTGTGGTCATAGAACTATTACTCCTAGAAACCGAGTACACGCATGAAATGTAAAGCCACTTTAATTGTGCCGTTTCAGTTCAGTGTAACTCTCTGGTATTTATCAGATTATCGTTTAGTTTGTCTGTCCGCCAAGCGGTGCATTATAATTTTCAATCAATCTGTTTTTAGCCTTACTTTATACTTAAATTCATACAAGCAGTTTATTTATCTAGGCATTATAAGTCTATGCGTGTGTTTGAATGAACCTTGCTTTTGATATTTTGAAATTCGAATAGCGCGAAAGTTTGAAGATAAGAATTATTTTAAAATTAAGTGTGTAAGGCACAGGAAATATTGTTATGTAGCCATTCAGCCTATAGGAGTATTGTGATAATATTATCTCCACAATGATTTTAAAAGTATCATTCGATTATTTTAAGAGAATGATTAAAGTGATTCTGAATGATCTTGTGTAAGCTTGCTACGCTTGATAATTTAATTGTCTTAATGTTTGTTTTTATTATAATTTGGTTTAAATTTTTGTTACCGTATTTAGTTTATAAATAGACTGTTTTATTTGTTTAGTGGTTAAGGTCGCATACCTTTTACTGCAATCTCGGATGCGAATCCTGATTTGTTGTTATTTGGAATTACCGAACTTCGTTCCTTCCGGGTGTCCCTTGACACCTCAGTATTTTTTTTTCTTATTATTTTTTTAATTTTTTTTTTCTATAAGCGAGATGGAGCGACGGACACAGAAAAACGCACAGAAAAACGCATTTTTCTGTTTTGTCTGATGATGTAGCACCGTAGCTGTAACGTAGCATGTAATTACTACGCTGCTACGAGAATTGCTACGAAAAGTGTCGTTACAACTTTTCGTTCCTTTTTTTTCCGCCTAGCCCCCTTTCGCAACGCGCAATAAGGAACTTCGTTCCAATAAAAAGTTAAGTTAAGTTTTAAGTTTTATTTAGAATGACTCGGACATTTTATTTCTTTATTTTATTAGTTGATTTCAAATACTAATAATTAATAGTTTACGAAATAAAGCAAAAAACAAAACAAAAGAAACGCATTTTACAGCGTAAAGGTCAGCTTCAATCATATTGGTTCTGTAACAAGAACATTAATATCTATAATTTTATGTAAAGCAAATTCCCATGGGTGTGAATTCGGGGTAGTAATTTAACATGGAAAGTTAGTAAATTTTGAAGGAAATTGCACGACATTCATAGGTTTCCTACACAACTGACATTAACAATTAGATAGATTTTTTAGGAAATCCTTTATTCTTGGGGTTAATTTGAGGTGGAAAGTGTAAGAGGGAAGTTCTTCAATTTTGTAGGAAATGGCATGGAAATATTAATTCCACGCGGACGAAGTCGCGGCCAACAGCTTGTATTTTAAAATTAAAATTAAAGAAACAAGAAACGTAAAATAATTTGTTACATGATACTTTTGCTCGTTCCTTTAATTTTGACTTCGTCGTAATGGAAACTCATGTAATTTGAATGGAAATCATGTTCACTTTATTATTTTATAAATTATGTAAATTGTTGAGTACCAATTTAATTTTATGTACGAACATACATCATTTAAAATCATCTGTTTGTTGAATAATTGATAAGGTTTTGTCGAAGTATTTATGGGTATTTTCTGACAGCCTTTTGATATAACCGCCCGCCTGAAAATGTTTTGGCGGCATGAATGCCCCTCGCTATCTAATATAACCTCGGGAGAACACCATCTCCCGACGCAAGGTGCACCCTCTTTTCAACTGCCGTGGTTATGGACCAGCAATCGAAGGCCACACGGGGAAGTTTCGGCGCACACACCGTTTAACAACGTACCTAGAATTTAATCTAGACCTTTGTGAATATACATTCATTCATTATTTTATTATTATTTCCTCGTTACTTATTTGTTACATATTAAATACATTTTTTTTTAATATTAATTAAAAAAAATATTTAAACAGTGCAGCTGCCGGTTGTTAGGACTCCAGAAAAAGGAATCCTCCACAAAACGTGTCATGTCCAAAGGCAGTCCGCCTTCTGCATCAAGCCTTTATAATTATTATTTGTATTAAGTAGGCTATGTTTATATTTAGATCATTTGTTGGAATAAAAGCTTTTTTTCTATCCGAATGTTAGCGTTCCCTACAGTTAATCAATAAATTAAAGTAATCAAAAGAACTGAACTATCTAATTTTATAATAATCTCACTAATAATATCGATTTAAAATCATTTACCAAGTGGTTGATTTGTACAATATATCAGGCAACACTACACTGGCGGCCATTGAAGAATGAATGTCAGACCGAAAGGCGGCAGTTAATTATATTATTGTAAATCATAGCAATTTAAAAAGTATTTCAGGAAAATGGATACCTGTGTATAATTTGACCTGACCTCGCTCACACGTGATAAACGAGATCATACTATTGTTATTAGGTCACCTATAAAGAATAGATGACATAGTAACAATAGTAAAATTTTATAGGTATGGCATTCAATGTATAGACTAATGGAGCCCATTGTCATAAGGTAGAGTTAGCATTGTTCGTTCATTGAACTAATTTGTCGATGAGAAACAATTTGCGTACTGATTTCATTAAGGAACATAGATCGTCTAATAGTTACTGTAAATTGATAGACAAGCATAGTACGATAAGGATTATACATATCGATTACACAATAATTATATTAAGCTACGTAATTAAAAGGATTTCGCTTCACAGCTCGTCACATCGCCTATAATATATGTAGGCAATTGTGCAGACCAATAACTTAATTTACGAAAAAATGTGGAAGAAACGCGATGAGAGGAGAGGTGCTGCTGGCATGTGATTTCCTTCATAGCGGAGCGGAACGGTTGCGGAGTTCCAGATGCGTAGATTAATAACTATCTAGTTATCTATCTAAGTCTTTCGATATAGCGCTGCATCTTCAATATTAGTATGTTGTTTATTTTAGGGTCAAAAAAATTTTTTTTCTCAGGGTTTTAACTGGCACCAAAGGATTCTTTCTGTTAGGAAAACTTTAGTAAATGGTTGTGAATAAACCGAATGCTGGTCAGTATATCGATTGACACTCACATTTGTATGACGTGACATGAATTGCGTTTTTAATTAAGAACCCGTGGAACTATTCTGTAAGGGAAACTGTCAGTTGCGCCAATTGAGTGCATCCTTACCTCCATATAATTAGGGTCGATACTTGATTGACAGAAATTCAAATTTCGATTCCATTTAAGGAATACCCATGCCGGATTATTAGATGGTCGCTGCTGCTTTGTTGCTTTCACGTGAAAAAATAAAAATTTAAATAAGACAACAACATATTTGAACTATTTCATTACCTTAATTATATAGCTATAATGGGATCACACGGGTAATCGGATATGCTGATGCATTGGCACCAAAATGAAATTCATTAAAAGTTGTAGCTTTTCGCACAATCGCAAATAGGGGTTGAAAAGATCTGTTTAGCTTTAACAGCTGGTTTCCTCAATCGTCCTAATGAGCTTATTCCTCGTAGTTAGGGTTCATACAAACGTCCCGTCCCGATGAGCTATTCCGCGTAGTGCTCATACAAACAGTTTGTTTTATGCAGTTCGCATGCATCCCTGCACCGAACGGGATGCCTAAATAAGCTAATTAATTAGAAATGTGCACTGAATTTTAAATAGACTTTAAAACATATTGTGTTAGCAATCAAAATGCTTCAATTTATTATGCTAATTGAGGATTTATTATGATACAGTTACTCAATTTTGATTAAAATGCAATAGTTTGGATGGAATGCAAATATTTATGATGATGCTTGTAAACTAACTTTCCCATTTTCATTCTATTTCATCATCTCAAATTCATACCGTACCATGCGGGGTCCAATATTCATGTTGGCAATAGGTTGAAAAATCGATTCCACTGGGACTCGATTCCATGGATAAGGCGCTGAGTACGTAGAACCCAGAGGTGTGAGTTCGAGCCTCACTGGAATCATAATTTTGAAACCGTAATATTGTAAGAATAAAATACCTAAAACATGTTAAAACGTATGCTCTTGCAGCGGATCAATTTAACCGATCACTGATTTTTAGCGTCACCATTCGCCAATATTGTCACGAAATTTTTCCTGCTGCACTTTCTCTTGCCTGAAGCTTGCATGAACAACTTGCAGCAGTCCCATCACGGCTACTAAGTGATTTGTGAGTGATTGATTCTCTGGATATTTCTGTTGTCATAACTAGCACGCCTTGCCCGCAGTAAAGTATAAGTTTGCACGCACAAAGATTAAGCTTCCAATGAGTGCTAATACTTAGATTAATATTGAAAAGTTTGCTATGGTTGCCTCCCTGTGGCAATTTAATCAACAATTCCATTGGCAGTTATATACCATTTGTTAGAATTACTTACTGTGAACGCCTTGTACAATGCCTTTGGACCATAAATTGGTGGAACGGTGGTCGCAGCACCGCAAGCTCCTATTAGCGGTCTGCGCTTGCCAATGAATCGATATTAATACTATTTATCTTCGTAATTACGAGTTATGTTCTATATTTGTGTCGTAGAATTGCTATTATTGCTGTGTCGTGAGTTCTTGGACGAATCGACTAGTATATATATATAATATTGTTATCGAAAAAAATTTTACACAACAACACCTTTTTTAGCTCTTTGTGCCTAATACTGTACTTTTCCTACAGATCTAATTAATGTAGCGGTTCATCTTTTCTGGATATTCATAGACTAGTAGACATAGAATAGTAGCCACTTATCATCTGGTGGGTTACACTTATGAAAAATTGCTCTAGTCCTTCCCTTATCCCACTTTATTCGGGATCGGCGCGAAACTTCTCTTGCCTCCATTCTCCTTTGTCCGCCTTCTCGTTATCACTCATTTCCTTCTTCATATCTTCATATTTTCTTTGCACTGCCTCTTCGTAGCAATCCATCAACATTTAAAATTAATCATTCTTTTACTCAAAATCGTTTCTATTAGTTGAAAGTATACACATAATATATAGCAATATTTGTGTGTGTATGTGAAATGTATGTTGGTGAACACCCCCGCAACACAGGATAATATATTTCTCGAACGGGCGTCGTTTTTTTTAAATATAAATATAAAAAGTAATTAAAAGAGATTCATTATTTTTACTACGGGATAGGTCAATCAATAATATATATTAGAACACTTCTTAATATTGCAAAACTATTCGTGTACTTTGTTCGTTTAACTAGGACTTAGTAAAGTCGGGTTTAAATATCTGCGGTATATGTATAATCTTACAGATACTTCATGTGTTCCAGTAGGTACTACAAAACGTGCAGAAGTACCTATCTTTAGCCAAACCACCTATATTTCATAGAAACTGTAAGTAATGAATTAATGTCCTATTTAATTAGCCCCGTTCAGTATTACAAACTGGCATGGCGTCTCGCATCGTGACAGTGTGTTTAGCTGCTTTCCCACAATCCCTTCGTGTAACAAATTAAAATATTACGGTGCATCTGTTATGTATGCGATGTGGTGAATAGTAAAACACCGGGGCACTTACCACATACGCGTTAAGGCGACGGTTCTCTATGATAAAATTAGTTTAGTAGCCATTAATGACGAGAAGCAGAAGAAGTCATACCAATGGTTACTGACTTCTTCTGCTTCTCGTCATTAATGGCTAACTAATTTATATTGTTTACTTAGACCAAATAGGGGATGACTCTAGCCGCAGTTTGTGAAGCCTACGTGATATATTTGCTGGTTCAGTTGAAAAGAAGTATAACTATAATAACAATTCATATATTATCTCATTGACCATAATAACATAAAACAATAACATCATGATTCATTGAAGGTCAAACCAAATGAAATTAAAGAAAACTGAAAGAAATTTTGCTAGTAAATTTACGCTGTAGAATTACAAAAATAATATAAATATAGCACTTAAAGGTGTGTCTAGACTAGGCAGAGGCAGTGACAGTTGTTTTTAGTGCATGCATAATCTTAATTTTTAACGACTTGAATAAAGGGTAATAATGTCAGAATTGCACAAATTTTATTTTTTTATATTCTTATTCGTTAACCTTTGCCTTAATAGTGGTTATTCAAACTGATTTATATCGTCGTATTTATTAGGACATCACAGGTTAGATGTAACAACGATTTATGAGGTTTTATTGTTTAATACTTTATAATTATGTGTCGACCGTTTAGATGTTGTGTCGTAATATTAAAATTTGGGTACGTTATTCTGTTCCTGTAAAAGTTAAGTATTCTATACTGCGCAAACCTTCATATTTCTGTGTCCTTACGCGCCTTAGTCTAAGATAGATTCCTAAAGTGAAGTAAGTAAAACTTAATTTATTCCAATTTTTTTTATTTAGCTTTTTGTTGTGTGCGACCCAAGCATCACACAAAACATTATGAAAACCAATCAAAACGCTCGTTTTGTGTTAACTGCCGTCAGAAATGAATAATATCATTCAAATTTTGTTCGTTTTGCGATATGTTTGGTTTGTAGGAGACACAGCTTATCATCGCTTTCGCTTGTAAGTTTGTTATTATATCCAGGGCAATTAAATAATAGAAACATCAAAAATAGCCCGACGAATAGATTTTCTAATATACTACTACTACTAATCATATCCTGATATCAAACTAATACTTAGGTAGAACGACATCCGCGAGAAATGCCTCATCCATGGTTTTGCCCACATTATACGATAGTGTACTGACTCACTGCTATCGTGCTCCTATTAGGACTAATATTCGTGATTTAATATAACGTATTATATAGTCTATATAAGTATATAGCCTTCCTCAATGAATAGGCTATCGAAAACAAAAAAAAATCGATTAATAGTAGTAATAGGGTTGGCAGTGTTTAAAACACTGACTAAAATATTACAAAAATACACACCAAAATAATATCATGCGTAAATGTTGAGGGTTGAGTTGAGTTGAGTTGAGAAAAGATAGTTTATTGCATCTGAATTTTTAACTGAATAATAAATAAAAAAATATTTTCATATAAATTATATTTATATTTATATTATAGCAAAGGTTTTCCTCACACACGATCACCATTTTCTGTTTTGTGCTCTGTCTGTCTAATCAAATTTTAATTACCATAATAAAATAACTTTTTGTTTCTTTTACCTATTAATTTGTTTTAAAACACGTTTAAAATATATAATGTTCAAATCAAGAAAATTACAACAGTAATAATGCATAGATTAAAAACATATTTTTTGTTTATAAATCAAAACTTTTTTTTTGAACCATGTTTTTTTCCAACAAGTCAGTAGTACCTGAGATTGGCGCGTTCAACCAAACAGGCAAACAGCTTCAGAATATCAGTATTAATGTCTATGGGAACTCTAGCAAACAAACGCACAATGTTATGTGAGGGCCATGTTCGGCTCGCCACGAATTTCGCTATGCTCTACTGGTCCACTCCGCTGTTACTAATTAGCCACGAATGTGTGTATGTTAGTGTATACAGACAGCTAGTCATCAACCTATATATGTATTTCCAGTCTATGATGGTTTTGCGTTGCATAGGCTTCCCGTTTAATGCCAGGCCAGCTTATAGTGGAAATGAATCGGTGTATATAATAATATAATATATAATAATAAATAATAAATCATTTATTTGTATATGTAGCCGTATATCTATGGACAGTTACTTCGCTTCCTTACGACAATCGTGTGGAAACAATCAGCTTATTATTGGTGTTTTAAAAAGACAAGTGAACTACTGTTATTAAATAATAAGTAGTTTATAATGATAATTTTTTTTCATGATTCTGATCTTCAGCTTTCTTGAATTTCCTATCCAAATTCTATAGACATTGCGTTTATTTTTTATAAGATATAAGACCGCTCCTACGCATTGTATTGTATGTATCTTTTTTTCAACAGTTGCCCGATTAAGTTACGTCAATCGGTGACAATACCTTTTTCATAAGATTTAAAGTACTTCAACAGGGCAGTGAATATTTAAATTATTGTAGTAAAACCGTATAACTGGCGTTTGGATGCTTCATTTGTGAGAGGTTTATTACATTCAATTTAGTATACATACTCCGTTTTTATCTCTTCCAAAGATATTAAATTAATGAATTAAATCTTACTCTCAATCAGTGCACTTTAATGTAGGTAAGGATGTGAATGTACTTAATTGGTGTATTCAGTTATTCACTACTTGACAAAGCTTGTCATGTTCATTCATTGAAGTGTCTTGGAAAGCCTCCTGTTTTAATTGGTTTTGATGGAAAATAGCTTCGCGTTTCCGTTCGACATTTTTAAATGTATCTCTCTCTGTCAATAGATAATTTTCACATTGTGTTCCTGGGAGCACGGAAGTGATCCCGCTAAGTCGAACAAACAGGTATGCCCGTAACATTCGGGGCATTTTTGACCCCCCAGTAACTTAGTTGTGAAATGTAAAGATAATGGCCATGCTCTTTACCACGTTTTTTCTTGTGAATTTTAATTTAGGCCTACTAATGTAAAAATGTAAATGATGTTGGTATGGCTACTGTACACACGGCTACCGTACATTAGCCATACCAATAAAAACTACCTCGCTAATCTCTTTTTCACTCGTTCCATCCAAAGGTTGCCTAAAAGAGATTGCGATATGCGATAAGTCCGCCTTTCGTACAATTCTTTTGTATGTTCTTTTAGTCATATAAGATCTTAGAATATGTATGTCCTGGCAATGTATAAATAAAATTTCATTCTATTCTATTCTACCGATCAACCTAGGTATACATTTAAAGAATAAACTGGTCTCGCATTGCTCGCAAAGCTTATACCTTTGATTATATAATACATACAATGCGAGTCCATCTTTTACTGGAAAACTACAAGTTCATGTAAACTCAACGATATATT
Source organism: Hypena proboscidalis (assembly GCA_905147285.1). Lineage (NCBI taxonomy): Eukaryota > Metazoa > Arthropoda > Insecta > Lepidoptera > Erebidae > Hypena > Hypena proboscidalis. Next base: position 15,913,158 of record LR990130.1, on the reverse strand, counting down.
TTCTAAATTGCATTTTAAACTAAACAACAGTGCGTAGGTACGGCATGCATACTGATGAAGTGAGGATAATACGTGAAGAAAACATCGAAAGAATATCGTTATGTCAATTACAGTCCTTCCACGTGTCAGCTATGTTTTATTCTTAATTTAATTGCTAAATTTACTTACATTATATTGACGTGTGGATGTATAGATATTTATAATAACTTTTAATCTTGTAATATTTTAAAGCAAATTTTAGCTTTGCTATGCCTTTTTGTATTTTATATAATATTAAAGTTGAAAAATTAAGAATCCAGCAGGACTCGAACCTGCACCCCCTGGGTATACGCCCCACCTATACATCTACCTATGACGCTGGCACAAAAGAGTTAAGAAATTTCGAGTCTAGCAGCATACGAATCCATAGCTGAATTGGCAAAGCCCTTGGGGCGTAAACCCACTTAATTTTTCAAATTTAATGTTGCAGTTGCAGTTAGTGTTGCATATTTATTGGTATGATTTTTTTTAACGGGAATTAACGCGATTTTTTTTTTTTACCTTTTGGTCCTTGACGTTTCGACAAGGTTGCACTTTGACATGGTCGCAAGCAGACTGATTCAGCAGGCCCCGGCTCCGTTCGTGAAGATGATGATTTTTTAAAACCACCCGCACTTGTGTTGGTGATTAATTTTTCGATGTACCTCCGCCACACACAACACTAATCGAATCCGGTTTATGAGAGTTCGTTGACTGAACTTATTATTCCTATAACAAAATAAGTCTGTCTAAAAATCTAAAAGAAAACGTGTTATTCCTTTTTGAGTGTCAAAAAATATACCTTTTCGTACCACTTGCTCAAAAAAGTGACATTCTATGCCACAAAAAGCGAACATATAACAATAGTCATTTTTAAAAACCGGCCAAGTGCGTGTCGGGCCACGCGCAGTAGGGTTCCGTAGAAAAATATTTTTAATTTTACTTTTTAACTAAATGGCATCCTTCAGAAAGGCAATGTTTGTAGTACACGAAACCAACTAGCACGTATGACGAGATGTATGAATGTTGAGGAAGCGAAAGAAGTATGTAAGGAGCGAAGCACATGGCGTTCCATCGTCTCTGCCTACCCCCGTGGGATAAAGACGTGATTTTATATATGTATTATGTATGTTTATTTATGTTTCAAGAATTTTGAACGAAATATTCTGAGTAACTGCATCTGACATTTCGGACCCCTATTCCTCTTGAACTAATGAAGTGAACTTATCCGCTATAGTTTTCCTTTAAAGTTCATTACATGTACTACCGAAACAATTTTTTTCAGATTTTGGGATCCAGTAGTTTAGCTTTTAGAGGGGGGGGGACGCCCTACTCGAACAAAAATTTGCTCTTTAAAGTTAATTATCTCGCAAACAAATCTCTAAATCAAAAAACTGTCTTAGCAACCCCTAAACGTTTTTAAAAGGCCTATCTAACAATACTCCACACTATGGGGAAGGCGACAAAAAAAAAAAACATCCCTACTTTACATGTAGGGGAGCTACCTGAAAAAAAAATATTTTTCCAAATTTTATTCTACGACTTTCTTTGTTTAGTTAACATACATGTTCATGCAAAATTTCAGTTTTCTAGCACCAACGGTTTCGTCGCTATGCCGTGGACAGACGGACAGACGGACATGGCGAAACTATAAGGGTTCCTTGTAGGTACTACGGAACCCTAAAAACAGGGAAGAATGTGATTTAAATTTGGAATACTTTGCGAAATTTATACTGAACTACATCTGTGTTTACACCATTGAGTTTGTATTACTAAGCATTTTACATCTTTTTGAAAAAGGAATACGCATTATTATGCAGTTAGGAAATTAAATTACGAAAACCGACAAGGCCGTATTAGCTTATGCCTTTGCTTTTCCGATAAAAAATATTAGTCTAGAAATTTGACGCGTTTTTGTTTTCTTCAAATACATAAACGTTAAGTTTATTTAAATGTATTTTTATAAATAAGTTAATGTTCTGAAAATATAAAATAAAATGCAAGTTCCTCAGACGCAAGAACAGAGAAAAACTCAAATCAACTCATCAATAATAAATGTACCAAAGAAAAATATAACTCTCTCTATCAATAATTGAACCGTTATCGATAATTGTTATCTCTATCGATAATTGAATGTTAACTTATACTTTTAACTGTCATTATTTTTACCAAATGCATAATTATCTCATATTATTATTGTGTTAATTTTTTCGCAAATGGTACGAAAAGTATAGTATTTTCCTCGGTGAAAAATCTGTCTTAGTCTTGTGTGAACTTAAATCGTCACCCGCGAAAGAAGACACTGCTTTATCCCCTTGGTTAATAATCTACTATTATTACTTAATTTCGGTGATATTTATAACACAATCTTTATTGGTACTTGGAGTTTATTAGTATCCTGACTTATCGATTGCTAAACTAATGTTCAGAATGGCGTGTCAATAAATTCCAATTGGAAATGCATACTGAACAATGATATTATATAAAAACAAAAGCAGATATGTTATAAGCGCTCGCGCTGTGAATACTCAAATACGTCCCAATTGGGACGTCTTGTGTTTAGTTTGCGTGTGGCCTGCGTCGAGCGCAGTCACGTGCCAGACGCCATGCGCCATGTTCAAGTTAAGAAAGAGAAAGCGATATTGTTTTGACGTTAGAGCGATAAGGATGCGTGCGCTGCGGACATTTGTCAATGTGTGCAATTTGGAATAGCTCGGAACGGATTTAAATCGTAATTTCTATGAACGTAACATATCTATAGTTCTATAATATCATTGATACTGAACATACACTTCACCTATTCAGCTAAGATTTACGTGAGATAAGTCTAGGCAAAGACTATAAGTACCTAGTAGGATGTATAATATTATGTTGATTGCGATTGCACGCGCGATTTAAATTTATTAAATATGTATTTACTTTACGTTATTTTGTTACGTTAGAAATATTAGCTTTCAATTAATATAACTACAAATAAATAAAAATGAAGACGACCGGATGGCGGAGTAGAGTAGAGTACCTGCCTGCGACGCCGAGGTCGCGGGTTCGATACCCGCTTAAGACAAATCTTTGTGTGCTTGAACATGGAGGTGTGTCTTAGTCTGGGTTTTTCTATGTATAATAAGTATGTATTTAACAAAGAAAAGTATATATATTAATATTAGTTACTGTACTACCCAAAATACAAGCTCTGATTAGTTTGGGACTAGATGGCGTTGTGTGTAAGTTGTGAGAGTGTGAGTGTGTTTTTGATGTCTAAATAACAATGTTTTTTCCAGCTAGTACATATTTTCTCTAGTCTGTTTGTCTATCTGTTTGTATCGGCTAATATTCTTAACGGCTGGAACAATTTTAATAATCAATAAAAAAAAAAAATTGCTACTAGGCGCGTAACATACGCTACTTTTTATTGATGTAACGTCGACACAGACGAAACCGCGGGAGCAGCTACTACATAATACAACGAATTCCATGCGGGCGAAGTCGCGGTCAAAATATAAGTATAACAAACACAACATTAAAAATTTGTCAAAAGCCACTATAAGATTATACGTAATTTAGTTGTACGTAATAAATAATAATGCATTATAATGTTTAACGACAGAGCAAGGCAGAGTTCTAGCTTTCAATATCAAATTGAGATTTACGTGGTGAACTAACTGGTTATTCAATATATACTTTGTATAACAATGAAAAACCTCTCCTCCTTTTAAAAATACGGTGGAGTTTTGCTAAAAAACGAATAGTTGCCTTCGTTCCCAATACTTGGCCACGAGCTAATTGTAGACTCAAACATTCAAATATAGTGGACGAGTTTAACAGTTTCCTAAAATTATCCAAGCACTAAAGAGCATAGCTCAGAAGTAAATAAAAGGGATGTTGAACAAAGGTAATAGACCGTGTCGTTGCAAGTGAAGAGTAGAGTTGCTAGGTCAAAGGATTTTCCGTAGTTTTGGGGAAAATAATATTTAAGTCTCGTGGGCCTACCTATAAGATCTTGATAAATGTATCGCATTATGTATCACGATACATAGAAAATGAAGGAGTTACATGAATTGAAAACAAGAAACATAATTTTAAGTGTATTAAAATTTATCGTACAAGTAACCGTACTTCTTTATAATTTTTGTTTAAAAGTGTTTGTCTTCAAAACCCTCTAAAGAACTGTGCCTCTATAAAAACGTATAAGTTCATTAACAGTGGCGCTACCGCTAGACAAAAAACGATAACCTTCATTAAAAAAGCAATACAATAATAACGAAAAAACTGTATTTAATATATTATTTTCTTTAAATTTATTTTATTGTTAAAAATAGTGATAAAACAAAAAAACATGGGAAAACCACATAATCGAACTAGCAACACTGTTGAAGAGCGTAGATATGGTAGCATTTAGTGGCATGCGTGCGTGACGCTGCGTACGGTGGCCTACATTGTACATTACGATATACATTATTGTACATTGCAGCCAAACGCCGACACTTGACTATTCCAAGCACGGCCGATGCATTTCATTATCATTATTTACCTACTGATGCTGTGATGGTTACCGACGCGTGGTCTTGACTTGGCATTAAGTTCTCGTGCGATGTAAAAAGAATTGATGTCGTGTTTCAAATCAAATCAAATCATTTATTTCCATGGGTCCCAAGGGGTGCTTGAACACGTCAAAAAAAACATCAAAATACAAAAAATATAAAATAAAATAAAACTTAGGTGACTAAATTATAATACTAATTGTAACACCTAAAATGATTTGACAGCTTAGATTCGAAGCTTAAATTGACTTTTATTCAACTTAGAGATTTGAATTAAAATCAATCCAAGTACCAGCTCCGATGGTGAGAAACTCATGTGCACCATTTTTTCAAATAATTCATACAATATTTGTTTGTTTTTTTGACAATAATTATATGTGAATTGATGTCGTATTTGTATTGATCATATCACTTGATATCTATATAGCATAGCATAACATAACATAACATCACGCCTATATTACCCAGAAGGTTGTGCCAGAGGTGTACAACACCCTCATTTCACCTGTTATGTTCAGGTCCCAAGGATTAGGGGGTGAGCCATCCACTGGCCACCATAACACTCCATGCGAATTGTGAATTTCCTGACGGAAAGTTAACAAATAACACTTTGCCCTACGCGGGCATCTAAAATTTTATTACAATCGGTCCAGCCGTTTAGAATATAAGCCGATACAAACAGACAGATAGAGACCAAAAATTCAAAAACAGTATTTTTTGGCAAAGCTATCCAGCAAACAACTATACCAGCTTTAAAAAACATTTTTATTTTGACATTAAAAACAGACATTTCAATATTATTTATTTGTATTGATATCTGTATTGTAGAAAAGCGACCAAAGTTTTCCGTTAAACTATGATAAAACAATCAATGACAGCAAATAATAAATATGTAACTCGCAGAATATAAATCATTTTTCTTTCAACGCAGATTGCAAATGACATTCTTCAAGTAAGATCAGTTGCTCTTAAAATAAGCAACAAACTGCCAACATGATTTACAGTCGAAGCTCCTGTGCAATGTAATAAATTAATACCTGTCAATATTTTAATCTCCTGAGATCTTGATTATGCAAAGGAACACGCCTTCATAACTCTGTTGATAAAAGCTTGGACATGACATTATAAATTGTAAGTTTTCTCCTATCACATATAAAATATATATAAGAGAAACTTAATCATATATTGTTGCCGGACTTTTGTAAACGAGCTCGAGGCAGGTGGCAGCTTGAAGGTGAGACGGCAGTGACCACCTTTCAATAATTCTATTACTGAGGACTACAATTTCAAATGACATAACAATGTGCAGTGATTTCAGCGCTATTATTACGGGGCAGGTTTAAGGTGTAAGGGTTATATTCATCTAACGATCGACCGTGTTCCATCGATGACCGAATGGACGAAAAATCAACGTCATTAAAAAAAAATATGTTTAAAATCTATCAACTAATATTTTCTTTCGACTGTTTTTAAAACTCTCAACTAATATTTTACTCAAATCGCTCGATTCGATCGACGTACGTCATAAAACCTAAATCTCTTGTGCTCTTTTACACATAGGTTACACTTATACCCATCGGAGCTGGTACTTAGATTGATTTTAATTCGATTATAAACAGTTTGATTAAAATTAATCTGAGCCCCGGTTATTCAAATCATTGTAATTAGTATAATTTAGTATTATTTATTATTTACTTTTATATCATTTTTTTGTAATGTTTTGACGTGTTCAAGCGCCTCCTGGGGCCTATGAAAATAAATGATTTGAATTTGAATTTGAATTTGAATTCTTTTACAAGTTCTACCACATTAAAAAGTTTTTAGTTACAGTACATATGCGCTATTTATTTGTTTCATTTCTTAACAGTCTACTCAGCGAGCTATAAAACTAGAAACCTACTTCAGTTACACAAATTAGAAAAGCAAATAAAATCTATAAGTAGCTTAATATCCGAGTGTTAGGAATGTGCTTGATTTAAAAATTATTTACGAAGAATTGTTTTAACATATCAGTTCATTATGATCACTATCGCCCCAGAATAATTTTGTACTAAATTAAACACACATAAACATATATTGCGAAATATGAACTAATTTAATATCGTCCTATAGGCTGACATTAAAACATAACGTACGTGCAATAGTTTAAGAAAAATCATAATAATCTGTTTGTTTCTGAAACAAATATTTAAAACGGGCACAACAATTTTAAAGGTTATTTAAGTTTTTTTTTTATAGAGGAGATACCCTTAATGATCACCAACACCTATTTTTCTTTACTTGCTAGGTAAATGAGGAGAGAAAAAAAATCTCTTTTTTCTTTAATTACTATCAGAAACTAATAACAAATTGTTAAGAAACTCAGACTTATCAAACATCACATATATTATAATAATATATTCCGTACAATTGACCAAACCTATTTTTCTTTCTTTCAACAATATAAAAAAATCAAACATAAGCAAATCTAATTGTAAAACAACACTTGTTTTCGGGAGATGTAACAGATTACGTATAATGAAAACAGACTGTATATCAGACAGCCTCTCATTGTAGTATTTGGGTCACACATTTCGGCGATAGATTAACATGCGCGCGAGTTATTCCTACTTCTAAAAAATCAACCTGGTTCCATAGATTTATAACGCCTAGATTAATAGTCTTTATACAATCGCTTCTTCTAAACTAGTCTAAAGTGAATCCAAAAACAGATTTATGTTGCGTCGCGCTTGACTTATACAAACACTAACTTAAATCTAGTGTGAAAACTTAAAGTGTCTTTACTCTTTGTGCGTGTAATCGGTTTCTAGATGTAATAATTCTATACATGGTTCTAATAAAAACGATGGAATTGATAGCTCATAACAATAACAAACATCAAAGTTCGCACGTTCGCACGTACTTTGTGTTACTGAAATATGGAATGTTAAAGAAAGTAACCAGCTTCTTAGAGCAGGTTCAATGTACTGAAATCTAAGACAAGAATTATAGAAATGGCAATGAATATTATATTTCTTTTTAGTATTGCCATCCAACTTAGGAATCCTGCCACGCCAGCATTGTGGGAACGTTGCCTACTGGCTGCAGCTAATTAGAAAAAGGTTTTAATAAATACTTTTTTATACTAAGAAACAGTTGAAAAAAATATGGGACTGGCAGGATTTGAGCCTGCGCCCCTTTGTACACCGGGCAGTCGCTAACCAGCTACTAGTATAATTTGCTAAGCATAGCTTAATGCTATATTTTTTTTTTTTTTTTAAAGCTTACTAGTAATTTGCAAATACAAATTACTAGTTTTCTTGTTAACCCCCTCCAGCTAAGCTTAATTCGCTTGTGTTAGGAGGAAGTTCACGTCCGTGGTGTAATGGCCAGGATTCGAACCCACGACCTCTCGATCGTAAGACCGATGCCTTATCCATTGCGCCACGGCCGCTTATAAAAATGATCAATAAGAAGTTGAAATATTATTTTTTATCTCATGATATTTTTTAGATAACTGTATATAATTACTTATATTCTATTTACTACTCGCAGACTCGGCGAACTTTGTTTCTCCTTAGAGGTACCGCACGCATAAATACAAGCGGCCGTGGCGCAATGGATAAGGCGATTGGTGGCGATTGGTTTTACGATCGAGAGGTCGTGGGTTCGAATCCTGGCCATTACACCACGGACGTGAACTCCCTCCTTTTTTTTTTTATTTTACGTGGGGAAATGCATTTACGCATACCACCCCACCCTGGGGAAGGGCAGAGTGGTTATGTGGGACTCGCCCGTGCCTGAAGATGGTAAACGGCACGGGAATACCCACTAAAACCCCACGGTGCTCCCGCACTCGCCTTGATGGGGGGGTCATGGGAATCTGGCACAGCCTTTACATCCACAACCCCCCCGGCGATGCCCGCCGAAGCAGGCCCCTCATGGCCCCCAAAATGTGGGGGGACCGGCGCCGAGGACCGCGTGCAAAGCCATCGGACATTCCCCATGTCCGACGGCTTGGTCCTCTCGCGGCGAGACAGGTGGTCGGTCCCGCCGCCCACCACGCCGCAGTTCAACGGCTGCGGCCCCGCCGGGACCGCGGAAGGCAGGGAAAGTGGCAACGACACACCAACAGTCCTCTCCCGCCGCGGCCCCGTAAACCACCGGGCCACAGTGCCAGCTTGCGCCAACACCGCAGCCCGGCCTTGCCCGCCAAGGCAGGCCCCTCATGGCCCCCAAAAATGTGGGGGGACCGGCACCGAGGGCCGCGTGCAAAGCCGTCAGACACTTTCGTATCTGACGGCCTGGCCCTCCGCGGTGAGACAGATGTTCGTCCCACCGCCCACCACGCCGCAGTACTGACGGCTGCGGCCCCGCCGGGACCGCGGAAGGTAGGGAAAGCGGCAACGGAACACCGACAGTCCTCTCCCGCCGCGGCCCCGCAACTCCTCGGCCGCGGTGCCGACTCACGCCAACACCGCAGGCCCTCCTGTTGCAGAGCCCCCCCATAAGGGCCCTGCAACATGGGCCGCTCCACAAGGGCTTCACTCCCAAAACCCGAGGAGCAGCCCCCCTCTGGGGTCCACTTGGCTTCGCCGTGGCATGGAGGGCGCCACGGGTACTAAGCCCCACCGCGACGACAACGCGGGACCCGTTGGTGGGGACGTGAACTCCCTCCTAACACAAGCGAATTAAGCTTAGCTGGAGGGAGTTAACAAGAATACTAGTAATTTGTATTTGCAAATTACTAGTAAACTTAAAAAAAAAAAAAAAAAATGTTACACCATTTTTAACAAATAAACGGCTAGACGTATGCTGTGACTAAGATATTTTTTTTCGTTTTAATGTCAGTTGCGTTTTGTTATACCACGTTTACGTCTCGTCCTATCACGTCTCACGGGCACGGGATAAATATCTTATGTCCGTCTCCTAGTTCTAATCTACCTCTTTACCGATTTTCAGCCAAATCGGTTCAACCGTTCTTAAGTTATAAGTAGTATAACCATAGTAAAATAGATAAGTAGGCCAACTCCCGGCGTTTAGGAGCGCACGATATCTAAACTTGCTCGAGGCGTAGGGTTGTCACTTGTCAGATTGATATTTTAAATTACCTGTACAGAAATATTTTTTTTAATTATAAAAAAACGTTTTTTTTTTAAAACAAAGCATTTATTTATGTCAAGTCAAAGTCAAATCATTTATTTCCATAGGCCCTAAAAGGTGCTTGAACACGTCAAAACAAACATCAACGTTCAAATAAATAAAATTAAAATAAAACATAAGCTAATTAAATTATAATATTAATTGCAACAAAATGATTTGAATCACCGGAGCTTAGATTGATTTCAATTCAACTTTGAGGTTTGAATTAAAATCAATCCAAGTACCAGCTCCGATGGGTATTGCATCATGAGAAGAGCTGGTGAGAAACTCATGATCACCATCTTTTCAAATAATTCATACAATTTTGTTTGTTTATTGACAATAATTGTTATGTGTTAGTTATACCAACCAAAATACAATGACTAGAAATGGTTATGGAGAGAATAATACTATGAAATTAAATTCTTTGTCAAATAGACCAATATTATATTAATAAAATTGAAATAGTGTCGTTTGAAAAACCATAAACTTCACAATAATATCTTTTGACTCGCGAAGACATTTTGCAGTGCAGCGCGTAACCGTACCTAATTTTTTAAACAAACACCGACCGCTCACAGTAATGACACGGCCCGCACTACCGCTGACCGAGTTTGGGCCGAGCGGCGTAGTGTGCGTGCGTACGTACATGAACACGGGGCGTGGCAAGCGCTACGCGTACATACAAACGGCGCGATGTACCTTTGTTCGAAGATAACTTACTTATTTATTTTACTATGGTATAACTAACACGACTTTCTATATGTGTCTATTTACTCATTCCTGTCCAGCCAAAGGTTGCCTGGAAGAGATCACTTTAAAGTGATAAGGCCGCCCATGCACACGTTTAAATTAGACTTTGTATCACAAATATCACAATGATGTACTTTTCTTTGTTCACAATAAAGAATATCTCTATCTATTAATGTTCTGGGTAGAAAAAATAAACTTTAACCTTTCTCTGAATGTAAGTATACGTCGATTTAAATGCACTTCAAACGAAATTCAACCTTAGTCTATTTACCTAAATTCTCGTTCGCATAGTTTATTCAATAAAAACTATAAAAAGAGTGCTATTTAATTGTTGACCTATTTTTACAAACAACGAGGCTGATTTGGTTCAAGGATTTACCTTTCAATTTAAAAATAATAGTTTAAAAAAACTAAAAAACACGCTTTTAAAGTACTTCTAACTAAAAAGTGAAAAATAATTCCTAATATAAGCTGAAAAAAGCGTGGGTTGCTCGATAGACGAAAAATATGGCACAGAGCGCCCCACGCTTTTTTCAGCTTATATTAGGAATTATTTTTCACTTTTTAGTTAGAAGTACTTTAAAAGCGTGTTTTTTAGTTTTTTTAAACTATTATTTATTTTCTACTTTTTAGTTTGGTTTATTTATAAGAGCGTTTTTTTTTTTTTTTTTTTTTTTTTTAAATATATTTTTAATTTTTTTTATCGAATTATTGCATTGTCATCGATCTTTGACAGGTGTGCAAAATTTGAATGAAATCTGTCCGTTTAAAGTGGGTCAAAATCGAGTCCAAAGGAGTCGGTTACATACAAACAAACAAACAAACAAACAAACATACAGGTGAAGCTAATATAAGCGTGTTAAAAATGGATCCGCACAAAATAAAACTATTAATTGCACAAAATATGTTAATTTTCTTTTTGAATTATAAATTCCAGAGATTAAATTGCTAAGCGGACAAAATAAATGAATTGATTGATTATATTTTGCTAAGCTATGACATAGCACACGTTATGTGAAAAATAAAATTGTTACATTTAAGATAATATAAGAAGGGTAGACCCGAGCGGCGTGTTTTCATACTAACGTATTATTGGTTTGACTGTAATATTATTGAGTTTTTATATTATTTTTAAGACAAATCATATCTTAAACACTAAAATGCATGTTGTTTTGTTTATTACATGTTACAGTTACATGTTTGATCTCAATGCTTTGTTTATTAAAAAATAAGCTTCAAGTCCGGCAGATATGATAAGTCTACATATAATCATAGTCTAGCTCTCAAGTCGATTCTCTGACAGCCGTTCTGACAACGTTCTCGAGCTCTCGGTAATTCATTTAAATATAATCAAAATATAATACTATTAATTTAAAGTGAATCGTATTTCGATAAAATGAATAAGGGACCAATACGGGAATAGAAGACATCAACAAAAAAAATCAAAAAAATTGGTTTAGAATTGGCTAAACTTATTCAGAGAAAAATATATTCCCTTCCTTCTTTTGGAAGTCAGTAATACAAAAAGGTAATAATATATACAGTACAGTCTACCTGATTGAGAGTGGAAATTGTTATCTAGAGCCGAAACGTTTCAGCTGTCTACGATTAATTAGTATCCAAGTGATCTAGTTTCTGTAGGCGGTAGAGACATAATTAAATAGACAGATAAGACAGTTAAAAGTTACCTGTCTTGTGTATTAAAATTACGGCTTCGACAGTGGCAATTATTGCGTACCTATTCACTAAGATAACTGATTTCTTAATCACTTTACTTGACCAACAACATAGAAATAATTAGAATTAATAATCATATAATTACGTGTCTGATCTGATTACGAATGTTCAGTGTTCTTAAATGTTGTCTCCACGTGTGGTGTAGTGGGTAAAGCGGTCGTCTCGCCGCTTTCCACTGCACTGGTGTTGTTTATTCGATCCTCACATGGGACAAATCTTTGTGTGATTCGCAAAGATTTGTTCTGAAACTGGGTGTGCTTGTGTGAGTGAATGTGTGTATTTGGCCTTGTCTTTGGGACCATTGGGTAGTGTAATTGCTTCTGGCGTTCTATCTAATGTTCAAATTATACATATTATTACAATTATACTGTAAAAACTGTACTTGATTAGTAGATTATTATTATTTACTTAATATATATCCGCTTATTGACTCGCTGTGCAACAACTTTCACGCCTAAAATGTATTTAATATAGTGTCACTTCCTGCGACTGAACACTGTTCACAAAAATACAGGCTTCTGCCTAGTTTAGTAAACAGTGCCAGTACCTTTAGATATGTACATATGTAACAGAATAGCGTCAAACAACAATATAAGTGAAAAATATGTATACATTTACTTTTATGGTCCAAAAAACATTTTTTTATTATTAATATTGGAAATCAAAATATTTGTTTGGCGATACGATTTACTACTTTAAACTCATTGACAAAAAACATCAGTTAAACTCTAACAGATGCTATGGTACGATAGGTTCTCGTCATATAAACTAAATAATTGCCGCAATCAAATAGTATCTGTTAATTTATCTTCCATAACAAGCTAACATTCATCTCGCAAAAGAAACAAGCGCATGTTATGATTATTATTAAGATTGCTCTGGGATTGCACTCACTGGCACTCAGCCCTGAATCCTGGACTTATCTCCTCGTTATGGAGTTGCCTCCATATATTATGAAACGCTATCCTATTACAAATCAGTGGTTTTAATGGCTAAAGGCTCTGCCTATTAGAAATATGTGTTTACAGATAAATAACGAGAATATTTCTGTAATGTAACGATCTTCAGGTTGATCTAGTGGCCAGCATCATTATATGCATGATGTCCAATATGAAAAATTGCTTTTAAAGTTGCAATATTCGGTGGAGATTTTATTCTAGAAAGTTCCGTGAAAATAGTAGCAGGCTCTGCAAATTATAATAAATATAAATATTACGCAACTTACACACAACGCCATCTAGCCCCAAACTAAGCAGAGTTTGTACAATGGGTACTAGAACAACTGATACTAATACATATATGCTTTTCTTTTGTAAATACGTACTTATTTTACATAGAAACACCCAGACTAAGACAAACCCCCATGTTCATGCACACAAAGATTTCTCTTACACTACCACTCCACCATTCAGTCGTCCAAGTAATTGATCACTTAGGACCTAAAATCTAACCCTTCATGAAACGGCAAGATTAGAAAGACTAAATAATAAGTTATTTATCACAAAGCTGCTATTTACGAGAGTAGTATGAAAACGAGGCATGCAGTATGTTTGATGTAAGCGTTTCTGAATCAATCATTTTATTGTCCATCTCCGATCCTGCACAGGATTATTCAATAATATCATATTCCGGAACTCATAACACGTACTCATTTTATTTAGTAATATTAATAACATTACATCTGTTTTGGCACTATGACGCAAATCAGACAAATGAGTGTCCATGTTAGGGAGACATAGCGATAGTAATGGCGGAAAATCAATGTCGGACCACACACGACGACCTCTACAATGTTATCAAGACTTCGTTATCAACTCTATTTGCTCTACGGAACTATGGGCAGAGAAAAATATTACTTTGAACGAAAATATGTAGTATTTGGATGCTTGTTTTGGCCTATGCTCTTCTATTCTACGACAAACAGTCCCTTGGATTCAACATATCACACAGGTGGGAACAAAAATGAAATACTAAACAGACAAAACAAAAAAATATGCCTCACAATTAATAACATTGCGAAAAACTTTCAGGTATGCAGATTTTCACATGAAGCATTAAATATTGGCATACCTGTTATGTAATTGATTTGCAAATTCATACTGTATTTACTTCAAAAATACATGTGGTGAGTACTAAGTTAATACGACCCCGTCATACTAATTTTAATAAATCTATCTATAGCCCCATTTATAAATAAAAAATAGATTAAACACGAATATTTACTATATCAATAGTCTATAGATCGAGAAAAATAAAACAATCCCAATTATGTTTACCTAGACTCCCACACGAGTCCTAGGTATATTCTCGTGAAAAAAATCGTGAGCCAGTCTCATTCTTTAATTTTGTGAACATACAGGCGGAATATGAGTATGATATAATCTACACGATTATTTTATTCGTCCAAGATTTTTATCAATACTTCTTACAAACACGCCCGGTCCTACGGAAAATAAATTAGCATTGGCATTATGATTTGTCTCTCAGTACAAAATCGTTAATTAGCTCTAATACCTGCGTAGATTCCAATCACCCAAAGTATTTTGCTTCAGCGTCGGAGATAATCTAATGTTTTCTAAATACGGACAAGACTTATTAGGCGAGAATGATGTTAAGGCCCTCATTACGGGCTTAGAAGATACTTCGCTAATGGGCTTTGAAACACACCTCTATACTTTACAAAGAATATCATCAATTGCAAATTGAAACCGTAGTGATGCGATAATTTGTGTTCGACCCGAATTGCTTGTCATCAAATCGAAATTATCTCATATGAAGCTAATTACAAACCAATTAAGGTCGATATTCAATATTTGCTAGTATTGACATCTATGCGACCGTCGCTAATTAATATTTGTAATGTTATCCCTCGGGCAATAAAACGGAGATAAGGGACGTCTTGCGAAGCTCCGGAAAACGCGTGCCATTACAAAATTCATTCCGAATGATAAGTCATGACATAAATTCAGTATCGGTGCTGCAGTTCATAGAACTTACTACACTTGGGTAAGGCCATGGTCTCGAAACTAGCGGGGCGGAAGCGACAATTTTATTGATAGACAAGATAGATACTATGACAAAACGTAACTACGTAGTTTGTCCATTTATAGATTCAAGAGTGTTACCAGATTACTGCTTTTGTTAAAGTCAGGCGTGAGTTTCTAAACATTAATCATAACTGTTGAACCGTTTATTATGTTGGTACATGAAAATTAAGATGTGGGAAATAGGATCTCGTAGTAGCAGCTGGTATCTATATCCTAGTTTTTCAAAAAATACACAAATATTAGAAAATTTATGAAAAAAAAAATAGTCTGCCCGTGACATAGACATTTTACTATTAAAATGGGTTTAATACTGAAATTCAGCCTAAATACCTACCCTTACAACCTAAGAGCCAGTGGCCGCCCGAATTACGTCATTTAATAAAAACTGAATGTTTTCCTGTTTATGGCTCTAATAGCGCGATTACCAAATGGAATTTGGATCGTGGTCAAACAAGGAGATATTAAAAGTAAAATGTAAAAAACGTTACGTCATAGTATTAACCTTATTTTTTGGTTATGTTGACCTTGATGACGTTAGAAATTATCTCCCACCATTGGCAGACACTTAACTTGCTTATGACTGGAAACCCTTAAAGTTGGAAAGTTTGGGGCTCTGTAAACTCCACCAATTCCTGTCTTTCTTTGGTTCTCTCACTCCGCCATTATTAGCATCTATCTTTTTTAGGTCCTCGGGAACAAGTCTATCCCAGAGAATAGGAACTTCTCATATATCTGGCAACACAGCACATACGACACAAAGCATATATATAAAGCAAGATGATTCATCAATCATCACTTCATCACGCTGTTTGTTTTGTTCCACTAATTAATTTAAAATCTCCACGTACAAGATTGAACGATACGTTGCTATGGAGTGAAGTCCTTCGACGGTATCAGTGTTATAATGATTTGTTAGTACATACAATAGACGATATCATAGTGACGAAATTTATGAAGCAAAATAGTAAACAGTCTGATTATTTGGCTTGCGATTGAATCCTTGTATCAATAATTCTCACGCTATGAGATCTAACTTATTCAAGTACCTACGAGTGTAGTGTGTATCTATATTCTTTCAGCTCATTTTTTTGCTCTCAGTTTTACCTGCGACAGTCATATACCTCGTAGTTGTAGTCGTAACAGTAATTGTTAAGTTGGTCTTTGCAGGGAATAAGATAAACATTAAAATTTGTTATAGTAGATATTTTTTCGCCAACCTCATTTGAGCTCCTATAAGGGCTTATGTTGCGAGGTACATAATAAAATAAAATAAAAATAAAAAAGTCTTTTAATACCTTTGCAGTAAAACATAGCAAAACTTATATTTTAAACTAAAAAAAATATTAAATCTACCTTATTCATATTTTTACTATATTAAGTATCACTTGTTTGCAAATTATACTAAAAAAAAAGTTTATTTTCGTGCTATTATCTACTTATATAAATTTAGTTTATTTAAAAAAATGATTTATAAGACTGCAGGAACCCCTTTACGGGTAAAGGCTTTCTCCAAAGATCTCCAGTCTTCTCTGAATTTCGAGGTACATACTAAATCCGAAATCACGTTTATATAAAAATACACAATCACTTTGCCATATTTTGCCATCTGTATCGTTAAAAACTCATGGATGACGAACATTTTGTTACATAAAACGACACCCTTAATTCCGCCATATCTGAAAATCTATTGACAGTATTCACACCTATTGCTACGTTCGTCAATTCGATGCCTAGAGTATTTCAGGCATAGTGTCAGACTCTAGGTGATTGCTTCGAATTCTTCGAAAAAAAGGAGCATATACCCCGTCATATAACCAAAATCAGGAAGCGTTTGTTAGGCGCTAGACCAATGTCCAAGTCAGGTAGAATATATATTTATATTTTAATATAAAATATATATAATAGGCGTAGTTTCTCAATTGTCAGATAATCCTTACTTATGTATAGAATGAAGATAAGCACACAGAATGTAAATGATAGCTACGTTTTATTTTTTAGTGTAAATTGTGTCACTTTTATGTTTGGTCAGATTATAATTAATTTGGTGAATGAAATTTATCCGAGACTGGTGAAACTGGCCTAAATTAAAGCAATCATATGGTTCTATAATATGTATATTAAACTACGCACGGCCTCATCTATTAGACTGACCTCCTATTTCCGCAAGCGCCGCAAAATTAATATCTGGCTCTGATATTGACAAGGCTAGAACTTCTTTAAATAAAAATGCTTTTCACTGCAACTTTTAATACGTTTTATTTTAATAAAAAACAATTTCATAAACCGACGAATACTACGAAGGAGGTTGCACTTGCGACACGAGTTTAAAGTTATTTAGGTACACCTCCTGTTTTTAAACTATTCACTACGCTCAAAATTCTAAACTAGAATCACTCGCTGCGTTCGTGGTTCTACTATAGAATCTTTCAACTTTCGGGAATAAAATTAGTACCGTACTCAAAGAAAATACGAACTTTGGTCCCTTGTTGCACAAGTAATGTATACTACATGTATAACTATTGTTTTTGCTTACGTCCTTTTAGGGTACTAGGTAATATGCCGATAATAATATTTGATTTGTCTGTCTCATGGGACCTTGCCCTACCCGTAAGTATGTGTATTTGTACACAATACGAACACGAGTCAATCTGGAAAGTCATTACGTTATCACCGCTGGATGCATGTCTTGAAGAAATGTACAGACGACTACACACATCTTCTTACACATTTCCAGTATAAGCTGGTCTTTGTTAGTTTTTTTTTTTTATTAGGTTTAAAACTCTATCTTTTGTCCCTTGCATGACAAGAGGATTTGTGCGGCAGAATATTAGTTTTATATATTATTTTATGATTATTTAATTTATATTTGTTGTATTTATGGTTTTAGTTTGATTTTTGTTTGTGATAGAGAGAAACAGACAACAGACTATTTGTTTCTCTCTATCACAATTGTACATACTTTTTCGGCAAATTCTAAAAATTGTTTTCTTTTTGTTTTGTCTGACAGGAGGCGTGGTGCTTCGATGGCCTCAATTTTGGTTTCGAGCCTTTGTTCGAGGTCATGGCGTAGGGAGCAGAACACCGGGCACTCGAACAAAATGTGTTCCACTCCCTGGTCTTTGTTAGTTAGACTTCTCGAGTAATGCGAAACCAGCTTGTACTGGAAATGTATAGGGTGATCAGTTGCCGTGTGTACTGGGTACATCGGGGACACGTTGTTATCACTGACAACCGTTGTTTGTGCTGTAATCAATAGAGTACTTAGACCTTAACACGTTAATGGCCTTTGTCTTTGATCGGAAGTGGCTTTTTGGAGCGAGGGGAAAGACAGGTTGGTACTTCGATTTGTGTGTAATGCACGCATGTGACAAGTGACAACTATGTACGAATAAGTGAAAGTTAATTTTGTTACAGGATTTGTCCAGTAGTAATGTAGCAACATTGAGCATAACGAAGCTGACAGATTTATAGAAAAAAAAACATTCGACGATGCAGTCTGTCTTTGTCATCCAAAACCTTTAAATAATACACGTGCATAAAGACAGAGTACTAATGCATTATCGAATAGTTTGCTCGAGATTAATGATCGAGGCAATTAATGTTTTTTTTCGAAAAGTTTTGGCGATTTCCACATAACCAGAGACGCAATCAAAGATTTATAGAGTTTTTGGTATGTCTATCAGTGGCATCATAGTTCAAGAGCCCAAATTAACGAGACGAATTTATTGAGGTTTTAACGTGCTTAAATGGTAATACTAGACTGTATTTGAAGTAAGTCGGTTAAACAATTTTATTATTCCCAAGATGGTCGTACTTTTTACTTTTTTCCGCGTGTAAAACGGATTAATTGCCCGAACTGTAATGTTTGGGTTAATTGATTGAGTAATAAAATGTTTATTTCACTATTTATTTGTGAGTTGGGTGCTATTTGTTTCGTACAAGTAAGTTAGTATATTTTTGTATACCTACATAATTTATATTAGTTAATAAAATTCAAGACATGCAATAATAATAAAAAATCATAATAATTAAATATAAATTAATTTTAAAAATTCAATACGTTCACAACGGGTTACGACCTCCTCCATTTTCCTCCACTTTTGTCTGTCCTTTGCTTTCATAATCCAATCTTTACCAGCTTTTCTTATTATTACGTCTATCCATTTTTCTTTCGGTTTGCCTCTTTTTTTTGCTAATGTGACCTTGCCAATTAGTAACTTTTTTTTATAAATTAAGTATTCAGTAAAAAAAGGCTTTGATCTTGAAGAATTTCAAAGCAAAGTAAATTTTGAACAAGCCTTGCAGAACCTTCCTGTTTACATATAAAGCGAACACGTTAACACTAAATTTGCAAATGATGAACTATTCTGGTGTAAGTTACGGAACAGTTTACGCGACTACAATAGAAATGGTTGATAAGGGTTACATTATTACTCTCTATTTATATCTAGCACAATTTATGGACTGCATCCTGGCACTGGACCTGGCTCGAGGCGAATGTTACTACAACAAATTACTATAGGGGAGACTGCCGAGATTCTTTGCTGATTGTAGTCGAGATGGCGAAGTACTAATAATATTGGATAGTAATGCCCATATGGTCGTACTGAAGAAGTGAAGACACACCCTTATATAAAGGTTTTGTACCAGAATTTTTCAATTAGTTGCAGACCTATTGTTGTAGTATAAAAAAGATTCGTATGTATACCTATTTATAGTTCGTTCATGTCTTTACTATTGCTTATTGCTAGAGTAGTTTATTGGCTCGTTTGTCTCCTGATTTGATTGCGCCATCAATGACTTTGCCTGTTGTCTTTAAAAATGTAAACGCTTAATGTTTTGGACAGTAGTGGTTGTCTGTTACTAAGCTACCGTTAAAGGCACAGTTAGGTACCTCATATGACATCGTTTGTAAAAAGGCCTAAGTTCAGTGGCTATCATATTGTGTCCATCTCTGTGAGCCGCTGTCGTCGCGGTGCGATTTATCGTCCGCACAACGCGCCGTTGTGTGGTTCCGCCTCTTTACTCCCAAACAGGGTTGCCACTGTTGCAAGTATAGTAATTTGATACGAGATGTCTATTTTGTCAATTTTATATCTTATTAGTTTTTGGACGGGGCCTCGCTAACACATGAAACCGTTGTAACCAATCTTATAGTTCCAAACTCCAGTACCTCAACGGGTTTGTCGCAAGAGGTCAAGGTGAAATATATAAATATATAATAATAATATAATTGTATCTATGATGTGCCAGTATGTTCCAAACTGTTATAGGATGAGAGTATCAGGGCGTATAACACTTCAGTCGGCTCAGTCTTCCGATATACCCACCAATAAAATTACTTCAAGCTTCAAATTATGCTTCTTTCGTTAATAACTAATTTATATATCTACAGTCCACAAAGGTTGTAAGTGGTTATTTACTAACGGATGGAATACAAGCCAGTACATGCTCACACCTAGGTAATAGGTACTAAAAAAAAGTATTTTTTGCTCTGGTAGCCCTGCCCGTGTCCAGCTGCCCTGGTAGGGCTATCTGCACGCGATATCATTGCACCGCTAACGAACTCGCACACTGCTATAAAATCTTATTGACACCTCTATTATACCACATCTAGATTCAATTGTGTTCAACTCCATTCAAAATAGATAGTTACTGGAAACGTTTATCACTTCAATGTAGAATGAGTGCTAACGTGCTTGGATACCATTTGGTATCGTTATGGGAGAAATCTATATTATTTGTGACAAGCTACAGTTATATTATTTTGTTTTGATATTAAATATCACAGAGAACCAGTTCACAGTCAACAATTATTACCTTAGTAATCAAATAACACTCACTTATTGCAAGACTGACATAATTATCTGTAATTCATGGTTGATTGAGATATTTATAAAAAAGTATAACTTAATTGATAAACGTAGCAAAATGTTTTATCATTAGGAGAACCTTCAAACATCCAATTAATATTTAAAATATAATAAGTTGTGTAAATTTTATATATATACACAAAGCTGTACATTTTATTACTATCCAAAAAGCCATGTTTTTGAAATAGTAATAGACATGTCAGTCTTGCAATAATTAAGCGAATTAAATTCGTGGTAAATTTTAAGGTATTATTATTAGGTATTCTTTGTATAACAAATTTTAATTAGAACTCTTTCACTGTATGGTCTTCTTTATCCGAAAACCAGTCAGCATTATGACTATTACTAAATAAAAATGGTTACAGCATTTCAAGTTAATAGAATTGAATCAAATAGACTAATAAAATAGTTTTTTCGACATTAATTATTACGAATTGAACGACCTCATAAATGTGCAGACATTTTAATTAAGTAAATGTTTAGATAAGGCGGATTAATACATATTATCCCAAATTCGTGACACGCATATCATCTGTGAGTTACATAAAGATAATTCAATCGTAACAACTAAAAATATTGCCCAATTATTATCTATTTGGAAAGCATTAAGATATTATCATGGGAGATTTTAATTTTAAAACTTTTGGGATAATTTACCATCTAAAAAGAATCTTCATTTTAGTTTGATTGTAACATCAATTTTTCCTGTGTCTGATATTGAAAATAATGCTAATTACCATAGTCTGTTATGAGTCACATGGAAGAATATAAATATAGCGATCTCTACATAGAGACTAACTGTATACTATCTATTCAAGCTTTATCTTATTCGTTACTTGTCAGACGTTAGACGCCAGCTTTTCCAGTTGATTACCGATTATAAATAGTAGGTACCTAAATCGTTCAACTGTGCATGAATTCTTTATTGGCAAAAATATGTCTGGTTACCATTGTAGGTAAGTAAAGTTTGCTTAAAGGGAATTTCGTTGATAGTTCCACACATAAAATAGTGTTATTATTTTTTTTATGATTTCGACAATATGTAATCCTCCTGGTGTTGTCAGTAGTTGTAGCTACTATAAGTTTCGCATGGAAAAATTGAGTCACGAAATTTGAATTTCTTTCAATAAAATTTTGAACGTATTTATATGGAGTTAAATGAGTTAATAGTGTAATTGCTTCTGGCGATCTATGGAATGTAAAAAATCCAAATTATTTTTATTATTTTGTACAAAATTGATCCAGGGTTCTTACTGTTCCTAATGAGGAACAGTAGAAATGCTTGATATAACCCTGGATAGACCAAAGCGTTTTGTTTATAAATTCTATAACTCAACCAATAACCATACACAAATATATTTAACACAGGTCAATAAATTAGCCTATATTTTATACCTTGTATTATAAGCGATCTAGCCATAGTATAAATAGTAAGTTATCTTCGAACAAAGGTACATCGCGCCGTTTGTATGTACGCGTAGCGCTTGCCACGCCCTGGGTTCATGTACCTACGCACGCACACTACGCCGCTCGGCCAGTTTCTCGGTCAGCGGTAGTGCGGGCCGTGCCATTACTGTGAGCGGTCGCTGTTTGTTTAAAAAATTAGGTACGGTTACGCGCTGCACTGCAAAATGTCTTCGCGAGTCAATAGATATTATTGTGAAGTTTATGGTTGTTCAAACGATACTATTTCAAACCCAGAATTAACGTTCTTTAAGGTACCCTCTGAACACAAAAGGTGAGTTAATAAAATACGTATTTGGTAATAACTACTAAATACTTAATAATAATGTAGGTATGTTTTTTAAACGCCGCCGTGCCGTTGCCTCTTTGGTTTATTTATTTCACAAAATTGATGTTACATTATGAATATGATGCGCAATTTTGTGATGTGTTATTAAATTATTTTTATTTTAACCGATATTAAAAAGGAAGTTCTCATAGTCTGTATGTATGTTGGTCTGCGATTATCTCGCATTTGGCTGGTTTTAATGTAGTTTTTAGAAGAGAACCTATATGTTAACCTGTATGTACTTATAAGATATTAAGTTAGAGTTTTTGTTTTATTTGTACTGTGTTAATCTTAAGGTAAATTTTAGATTAGTAAACTAGATGATTAAGTATATTGTAGATTTGTAGTTATACATCCATTGCATTAGGTTATGTTTACCTGTGATGATGGCTCTGTATTTATGTAAATAAATAAATAAAAAAAAAATAAAAAAAAATGTTGAGAAAATTCTCGAGGTTTTAGGTATTTTAACTGACTTCAAAAAAAGGAGGTTCTCATTTTAGTTGTAGTTAAAGTTAAAACTGAGAAGAACATGGTAGTTTTTTTTTACTGTAATGGTAGGTAAAGTATAATATGCATGTAACTGCCTAGTGTTTACTAATATTATAAATGCGAAAGTTTGTAAAAACTATGGATGTATGTTTGTAACTCTGTCACGCAAATGAATGTGTGTTACTCAATGTTTTTTTTTCTTTTTTAGATGTTTACAATGGCTTCGTCTCATCGACCGTAAGGACTTGATAGGAAAAATTAAAAATTATCATCGTGTATGTGAAGTTCATTTTAGCAAAGAAGTGGTAAAAATAAATACACAACGCAAATTATTGGCAAAAGATTCTGCAATAATTTAAAATATCAATCTGACAAGTGACAACCCTACGCCTCGAGCAAGTTTAGGTATCGTGCGCTCCTAAACGCCGGGAGTTGGCGTACTTATTTATTTTTACTATGATCTAGCCGTGAAAGTCTTACCAAAATTGTACTTGCCTTTAGGATATTTCGCACAGCGACAGCCCTGATATACGACTCGCAAATTAGTAGAGAAGATTGAATACAGTGTGTGTCAGGTTACACCGCGAGGCCCAGGCCCTTGGCCAGTCTCCACGCCATGGATCATTATATCCTATAACAATGTAAGCTATTATTAATCTTCTAAACACAGTTATTTATTGATATTTCCAGCCAGGATTGGATTACGAAGGCTATTTTAATCAAGTGCCATCGGCTGGTAGTGTAAATGTAAAATGTGAATGTAAAATGTTCTGGCCAGTCAGTTATTTTTGACGGACATTTAGATTACGCGAGATAAAATTATGAAAAAAGGTGTAAGTAATATCGAATTGTGCCGCCTATTAAAACTAAAAAATCTGGCTCAGCTTCTTGCGCGTTAAAATCGCTTAGAGTGCTAAAGTCTGGTTAATGTTACTTTTTCGGACCCCAGGAAAATGAGCATCCGTACGATGCACTTCCATATGTACCGAGTTACCATATTCCGAATGTACTCCTTTACGAGCCAACACGTATTGTGAAAACGAAGGCAGTTCCAATGATAAGTTTACTTTAACGTGCTTACTGTAGTTGCAAAATGGTAATATTTTAATGGTGTCGCGACAATCAAACGGTCATTCAAGCAGTCCTTAAGCCTGAAGCATTTTAACGATAAACAACCTACCTTCCTGGTTACAATTACATTACAAAATTTAATCTCTCTTTAATTGTATGCTAATCGAAATGGCTCAACGTTTCGAAATGAATGGACCAAATATGATTTAAATGGCCGTTGAAGGGTTTAATTTAGTGCTTAAGTTACAACACTAGATTTGTAGGCGACTAGCACTTGCTTTATGGCCTAGGCTAATAGGTTATTTGAGCATCAATTATGTTCCGAGAGTATTCAATTTATCTGGCAGAAATATACTTACTTACAACTCTTACTTGTAATTTATGACCTCTCTATTCTAAAAGGTGTGAGTAACCGTTGTCCGTGCGTGAAGTTCTGAATAGGTAATATGAGAAATAGAAATATGATGGTAGATATATGAGGTTCGTCAGGTTGTGAATTAGCTTATTTTAATATATAAATAATAATGAAACATGTACCTACTGTACGATTATATCAAGAAGAGTATTTTAAAGGGGTCTGTAGTACCAACACGGAACTCTTACAGTTTCGCCATGTCCCTCCGTTAGTCTGCCTGTCTGTACGTCTGAGGACTAGCGTCGAGACTATTGATGCTAAAAATGAATGACTAAATTATTTCATTGAAGTTCAATGAAGTGTATTTACTTAAGTACAATGTTTACAAAACTTGGAAACTTTGCTTGCGAAAATGTGTTTTCAATAGAAATTTCCTATTTGTTTTGCATTTTTCCTATGTGGGTTGAATAAACTTAAGTATTTCTGTTAACTTTATTTTTCTTCATGTTGTATAGCGAACTTTTATGACGCAGTCTACATAATCAACCTGCCCTTAATCCAATTTCAATTTACTTAGGGTCTCCGGCTCAATGTAAAACATACCTAATTAATAATATAATTATACTTCTTGTCTGAACGTGTGGTGTAGTGGTTTAAGCGATCGCCTCGCCGCTCTCCACTGCACTGGTGTTGTGGGTTCGATCCCCACATGGGACAAATCTTTGTGTTATTCGCAAATATTTGTTCTGAGACTCGATTTACTTGAGTGAGTGAATGTGTGTATTTGGCATTAGGAACATTGTATAGTGTAATTGCTTCTGGCGTTCTACATAATGTAAAAAAAAGAAAAAAAAAAGAAAAAAAATTCAAGTGACGCAGTTTTAAATTAATATGATGATGATTTGAGTGTTATTCTCTGTATTATTCCATGTATGATTCGTATCAATACAAGAAATGAAATAAACAAATCATTATCTATACTTATTGAGAAGAATTCATTATGAGTCACATCACATTACATCCAGGGAACTCCAAAAGATAACAATTTGTTTGTTTCATTAAGTGATTCTTTCCTTAATAACATAGTTACTTGATTAGGGATTATTATCACATGAATTATGTTTGTCACAATAACTAAGAAAATTTTGCCAGAAGGAAAAACTTAAAAGATGCTGAAATGGAGCCGCGAAATTAATCTTATCTTGATTTGAATTCTGAATACATTAATTATTTATTCGATACATGTACCAAATACTGTATTTCACAACGAGATATAAAGGTAACCAGTAACGCGTAGTAATTTTAATATCATGAATTCACCACAAACGTTGTAAATTGAACATGTCGGTGTTCCACAGATGTAATTCGTCCAGCATTACTGCAATTACCGTTCCCGGTACTCATCTCATCTCCGGCGATCGACATGTAATGTATGGTAAATTAGCAAAAAATAATGGCAGGGCGCGTGCGTGCGGTGCGGCTCTTTTCAACACGGCTCCGCTGCGTTCCCTGTAGCGGCCTCTTAGATCTTATAGTGATTTGATTACTGGCTATATTACTTGTGTGTATGCTTAGTTGGTATTATAAGTGTTGCTTGTATGCTCAGCTTTATGGTTTTTAGGTCTGTTATGATCTATAGTGTATTTTTATAGCGATGGCTGATGATATGTTGGTAGATGTCTGCCAGATTTATTTTCGGATAGAAAACCTGAATGGCCATTGTAATAAATTAAGCGAATTTTTGTACATTTAAGATTAAGCAAATAATTGTTTTAATATACTTACTGCAATTCAGGGATATACTATTGCATAATCTTATGAAAGTTTGAATATTGACAGTCTCTTCTCATCTTCTTCTTAGCAAGTCTAATAATCAATTTACCAACTACGAGTAGAAATTATCCACACTAGTAAATATTACTTTAAGTTCTTACATTGATATAGTTCTTACCTACAATATAATATGTCGGTACTTCATAGTTCTATTGAGACGCTCATTATGAAAACGAGAATTATTCTGTAGGTACGCAATCACTTTCCTCACAAGCACTTTGGCGGATAACTTCAAACGAGAAACCTACATGATTACTACTAAAATTGCGTTTTATTATAAGAAATTAATAAATTATAGCCATGTTATATCCAAGTAGCGTCACTAAAAATAATACTACCAGTAATTAGGCGAGAAAACGTTCACTTAAAAGGCCTGTATTTAGAAAATGTGGGCAGATAAGAAGACCGTAAAACGTCGCAGTTAAGTTAATATAATGTGAGTTTAAGTAGTGCGTGTCACCTTACAATTAACGGGGTAAAGATGGTCAAAGGACATTATCTTTTGCACTTCTTCTTCTTCTTACGTGTCAATGGCATTATGGTTTCTCATGTTTTATTTATATTGTATTTGCGCAGTAGGTAGCAACTTGGTGGTAGCTTGCTTTATATAGGGATACCACAATAATAGCTGGTTTTGAGCTCTGAAAAGAACCGTTTTTGGGGGAGTTAGCCGAGTTTTGCTTCTGAGAAGAGTTGTTGATTGATAGCCATTGTGGTGATAGGATTAGACAGTCAGACACTTTTGATCACAGATCTTTTGCACTGAGTTCATGGGAATTGATAACAGTGCGTGTTGCTACCGTGATGTGATGTTAGGTAGGAAAGGAAGTGCGTACTGTTAAACAGTATATGTATTTAAAAAAAAAGAATTAGTTAGACTACTAAAGTTTCGGTTCTGTTTACCAACGCACACGAGGCAGTAAAATCGAAAATATTGAAAACAACAAAAAAATACCAAAGTTTTTAAAACAATACGAACCTGAAGGCTAGCTTCTTCTTTGGACGAAGGATCAGCTTTGTCATACAACGTGGTAATGCCGCCAGCCTTCTAGGCACGTTACCCGCGGTCGACATCGATGCGGACGTATTTTTTGACACCTGAACTTTTTACGAATTTTATTTTATTTAATAAGTTTATATATTATACATAATTATTTACAGAAAAATATACATGTTAGATCTTACATTATACTAGTCTAATAACTTAATCTTCTCTTAATAAGTTTTATATTAATTATTCTTTTATTAGGTTAGGTATTTCATTAATTAGTTGTCTTAGGTTTAGATTGTAAGTAGTGTATATATAATTATTATTTATTTATATTTAATAGCAATTTCAATATAAAAATAAACTGCCTGACTGAATAACTCTGTCAGAAATCTAACACAAATTCTACGGCTTTACTTGAAATCAACCTTCGCAGGTTCGACTAATTTATACAGAGCCTAAGGCATATATCGATAGACATCTACTCTCTTTTCTATAACATTGTAATATAACATGACAAATTATTATGATAATGTGAGTACGTACTGCTATTAGGGGTCAGCTAATCGAGGGTAGCCAGTTTCGAGACGATCAATCCAAAGCATAGAAATCTTAATAATAAGGCAATAGAAATGTCAAAGACGCGTGACCTTGTCGCCGCGCATCTGTCAAGTCAAACACAAGTGCGAGTTGAGGAATTGTCGTCTTAATGTCATCGCAAAAAGAATAATTTTGTTTGCAGGAATACAAGCGCATGAGTCTAATCGAACATAAGTGCGAGTTGAGGAATTGTCGTCTTTATGTCATCGCCAAAAAGAATAATTTTGTTTGCAGGAATACAAAAAGTGGTATTTGAAAAACGGCGACATGCATCCCAGTGTTAAAAGATAGTCGATAGCATTTTTATTGACTAGTTATTAAGATTTCTATGATCCAAAGAGATTGCAGATAGTCTTTTACAAGACCTTTACTCAGGGTCAACCAGGGTACTTCAACATGCAATGGAGCGTAAGAAATACCGCATAAACATTTTCTATGGAATTATTCTAAAGTTTAGTAAGTAATTAATATAAATAAAGAATACTAACTTAAGTTTCAAAATGCAACATTTTTCTGAAGCGACCTAGCCATCATTACGAATATAATAATGACTCATTCATTAGTCATTAAAATCTGTTGAGTAGTGTATCATACATACGCAGATATAATCACACATAGTGGGTTTAACATTATCCTGGTGTGTCTATAACTTCAGGGTCTAAGGACTTGGTCGTACAATAAAGTGAAATATAGGCGACATAGTGGCTGATTATTCATTAGTTTGTCTACAAACCTCTGCCTCCTTCAAACTAACTTAATTGTTTAGATATAAGATAATTCGGCGGTGAATGGTACGAAAATGCGCTTTAGTGGTTTTGCACATTGAGACGTAAAAAAGGAGCTTTATTTATTATCTCTGATGACAAGAATTTGAAGGAAGCCAATAACAAAACGCCAAGAGTAGAGGCTACATTTTTATTATTCACTCTTTATATCTGTATTTTATCAAACAAAATATCACAACAAACATCATACGATATATTTTACTACCATCAGGTGCCGTGCCCTCGTGCCGTCGTGCCATTATAAAAAACCTTTATTAGTCATCTTGTAGGCTATCAATGGGTCTCTGTATGGATATCATAAGATTATGATACAGGCCGCGTCATGTGGCAAGGCTGCTGACCCGAGTGACCGCGTCAATATCAAGGCGGAGAAAAAATGGACAAGTGTGAGTCGAACACTCGATCTGGAGTTCTGTTTGGCACAATAGATTTGCGTATAATCTTCAGGGAGGTAATTAAGGTACTGTCAGGTGAGTTATGATGAAGACAAGCTTTAATGCTTGCTTTGAGCTGTAAAGTTTTTTTTATTTTTTATTTTTTACATAAGATAGAACGCTAGAAGCAATTACACTATCCACTAGTACTACACTATCCAATGGTCCCAATGACTAGGCCAAATACACACCCATTCACTCACACAAGCACACCCAGTTTCAGAACAAATCTTTGCGAAAGATCTGTCCCATGTGGGATCGAACGCACTGTAATGGATTAAGTTACTATTACTACCAGTTCTACGTAATTTTATAAAAGTTTGTAAGTGTATGCTCTCAATGCAGGTAAGGCTCATTTGACTATAATGAGGTTATGACAATGGGACCACCACATCCGCTGAAAAATTGTTACTCTACAGCTCCTGAAGTGTGTCTAACTACGTTACCATCTGCAAATACCTTTGTACGGTTACCCAAGTAACATAAATTTAATTCAACTTTTATGTTACAAGGTACGGACCCCAAAAATGCGTGCCCACATTGTGCAAATACAAGATCCAAGATTTAAATAATTTTATGCAGATTCGCAACAAATTACATCTTCACCTTTGTTGAGATGCCTCACGTTGCGATATAGAATGCCACATATTTTTCTTGTGAACACAGCATTGTCCAGTGACATTCCACGGGTGAACTTTGGTATTTCTTACAAATAAAATGTTTCGCAGGCATTCCACTTTACCAGGATTTACGCTTGCAATTTATCGGTGTCTTTGAGACTCGATTACGCTTAGTAATTGGAAAAATAATTGTGATTGCTATTTTTACGGTTGGAATTAAATTGCGAACACTTTTCTTGATGACGTGGAATGTACAGTGAGTCGGATACCTTTCTTCGTTGCTCTAAGGTCTCCCTATTATCCTTCACTTGTATTCCGAATTCCTGGTTTCAACTTAAGCCGACTCCTGCGCCCCAACATCAAACAAAACATTTTGTACAGCAAATGTACACACTTGATTTTTATTAACATAACATAATCACGCCTATATTACCCAGAAGGGTGTGGCAGAGGTGTACAACACCCACATTTCACCTGTTATGTTTAGGACCCATGGGATAGAGGATGAGCCTATCGCTATCCACTGTACACAATGCCAACTTCGTGCTGTTATTGTGGATTCCCTGACGGAAAGTTCTCAAATAAAACTTTGCCCGACCCGGGTATCGAACCCGAGACACGCGGTGAGAGCCGCATACGCTAACCACTAGACCATCGAGGCATTTCTTCCGTCATAATTGAATGATCTTGTATAAATATCGTTATGCTGTTTCAAAACGACGATTTAGGTCGTAGGAGTCACCCAGATTTATATTGTCAATACACAATTTAATCTATGCCGTTTGGGGTCGAGACACTGGGTCCGTAGGGTCCTCGCGCCCGCTTCTCTGTAAAAGACTAGTTGATTCTTCACGCGACCAGAAGGCTGGTTTCTACTTTGGACAAAGGATCAGCATTGCCATACAACGAGGAATTGCCGCCAGCCTTCTGAGCACGTTACCACCGGTCGACATCGATGCGGACGTTCTTTTTGACACCTGAACTTTTTATAAGATCTATTTTATTTAATAAGTTTTGTATTATTTTTTAATTGACGTATTTAATAATATAGTGTAATTTTAAATGATTAATTGTATCATAATAAATGACTTGTATATCTATGCAATATAAAACTCAATGCAATATTTGGAGACGAATAAGTAGATAGCCTCTATGTTATGATTTCGTCATCATTTCCATCTAGCCCAGCAAGAAATAAGGATAATAATATAGAGACAATAAAGAAGACGGTGCTACTTACTTCTTTTTTCGTCTAAAGAAAGTTTGCTTTATCAGTTTTTCTTTATTATAAAACGTCTTTTTTAATCATAATATTTTGATCTATCTATCAATGTATGGCTACAGGAAAAAACCAACGACGACCCAAACCAAACCTGAGGTGCATTAAAGAGTGCAGCTGTTGGGCTTCCATCCAGAAGGGATGCCTCAATCACAACTGGAAGTGTAGCAACTCTTTGATGTAGCACAAAGCACCACTGTTTATTGGTATTGGTGCCCCATGTACCATTGTAACCGAATATTAAAGAACAGGTTAAAAACTACCGCATGGTCAACATTTCCTTGAATTTTGTGAAGAATCTATTTCTCAACTGGAACACGTAAATTTTTCTTCGGCGGTTTATTTTTTTACCTCTTTTGGACATTGTGTATTGAGTTAAGTAGAACTGATTTAAGAGGTTTCGTTTTTTATAGTGCGAATGTGGCAAAATAACTTGCAGTCCTGAATTTATAGTGATTAGAGGGTGGTAGAGCTCTAAGTAAACGATTTTGAGGGTGGCATCATCTCACATTTTACATGACGTCAAATAGTAGTACTTGCAATACTGTGTTCCGTATTGGTGGTGAGACCAGGCCCTGAAATTACTGGCACATGAAGTATAAAACCATAGTCCTCAGATAAAGCGATTATAAAGCGAAGATTTGATCTGATTTTGGGGAAAAATAAGTAGATAAAAAATCCTACTATTTATACATACTACCTATATATATACTACCTATTTATAACTCGTTTCCAAAAATGAGAATACAACAGTCTTATCACTTCCTAGAACACCACGATAAACAATAGTGATAGAAAACATTACGAACGATCCTATTAAATATCGATGTATAAAAATATTTACTTTGGAGAGATGAATACGGACGTGACCGGCTGGCGCTCCACTCAGGATGTACCCGTCTGTCTAAACATGATAGAGGACACACTGTTTAGTAAAATTACTAATTCAACTACAAAGAAACCAATTACGAAACATTACTTTTTATTATTTATATAAACAACAGTCTCTTTCGGCTTCAACAATATAAAATACACTATAAAACACATATAACTCAAAAGCGTACTTACTAGGATTATTTTTACCATGTAACCTTTCCACCAATGGTTCAAACTATTATCTATAGTGGCCCAGAGGCCAGTAAATAGAACGATCTCTATGGTACACACAATAATCCAAAACACATGCCACACTCGCACGTGCCGGAAACGTATCTTGAATTCCATCAAACAGAATAGGTATATGAATGCAAGGAATACATAAAAACTCCTTCTGACTGTACTAGCTTGGGGCACTATAAGAAATAGCAGCATCACCTGGTAATGTGAAAACAGAAGAATGATTGCAACGACAGGAAAGAAGTTTATAATACAGGCAATAGACATCAAACGGGCTACGAAGAATGTATACCACCCGAAAAATTGGACTACTGATGCAGTTAAATCCTGAGGTTCCAGACCTCGGATATACGATCTAGGGATACGACGCGGGATATCTGGCTCATCTTGAATAACCTCATCGCAGTACTTTCGTCTTGGCGGTGCTGACAACCATGACGGTATCGACTCAGCATTTTCAACCATCTTCTCGGCCCAAACGGCCAATGAACCAGGTCTTGGTGCCATCATTACAGGTGGAGCTAATATTTCTACCCTTTCAATAGTGTACTGAGTGTCTCTTCTTCTTGGAGCCACTCTATCGATGATAGTTATTGGACTAACGTACTCATCATCACTTTCGTATATTGTAGATTTTCTTTTTCTTGGTGGTGATATAGGAGGGAGATAGTCTGAGCTGCAGTCTGATTCAGACATGATGTCATTGTCAAAGAATGTTGAATTCATGTCTACTGTATTTCTTGGAGAAAATTTAATCATGTCACTGTAAGTGTTTCGATTGTTACTATAAGTGTTTCGATACTGCACATTAATTGAGGGTGATGATCGTATTGAATCCTTTTTCGTAATCGAATCAAGATTATCGTCATCTGCTGTAGTATCATTTGCCGCGTCTATATTATCGTCATCTTTGTTCTCGATTAAAGATTTTCTGTTCCAAGGATAACTCCTACCAGTTATTTTTTCTCTTTCAAATCTTCTGTACACTGTAGCTGTGCTGGCCATGCGGAGACACGAAGCGATGATGCTCACAGCTTGAACTGAAACTGTAATTTAACAGATTAGCAATCAAAAATATACATGTTAATGAAACAGGCAAACTTTAAGTAGCAATTTATTCCCATTGCGAAGACAATATCAATGTAAAAATTAACGTTGATTCACCCATCTCTCTAAATTAATCATGCATGCGCAGTAGATTTAAGTCAAAAGTCCTTTCCTAATAGTAGATGTAAACCAACATTCTCATCGTCACGTTAATCATATACAGGGTGTATTTTTGAAACGGGGCAGTAAGGGCAAGTACCTTAACCGTTGCAGTTACAGCAAAACGTTCTTAAAAGACCTTCCCTAACTTTTTGGGACATTTTGAACTGCATTCACAGATTTTGTAAAAAACTTACAGTTAGCAAAAAAAATGCAAAAAGTTCAATTTTTTTTTTTTTAAGCCAATCGATTTTATTTCATGTGGGGATCAAAAAACTCTATGGGACCATTTTAGCTTTCAGTACTAGAAAAGACAGAAATCGCCAAAAACGTTTCCCATACATTTCGGCAACAGAAACGAATTTCTACGATGGTCTAACTTTTTGTTATGGCCTGGAAGTGGGTAGAATTGACTGTAAAGTAAATAATAAGAATTTTTACCCTCAAATTTCGAATTTGATTCGAAAATCTGTGTGTTATACTTAGTTTCAGCTGAGAAACTTCGTATGAGTTATTAATTAAGGATTTTCGCTAAAATGTCTTCTAATCGTGAAAAAATTGACTTATTAGAAGCGTATTTTGAAAGAACCCTGCAATTCCAGGTTTTTCACAAGATTTGTAATAATCTTTCTTGTTGGCACATGCCGCAACGGATACTTATTGCGGTACCACACTAATGCAGCTCCCGCATTTCGATTATTGACAAAATACGCTTCTAATAAGTCATTTTTTTCACGATTAGAAGACATTTTAGCGAAAATCCTTAATTAATAACTCATACGAAGTTTCTCAGCTGAAACTAAGTATAACACACAGATTTTCGAATCAAATTCGAAATTTGAGGGTAAAAATTCTTTTTATTTACTTTACAGTCAATTCTACCCACTTCCAGGCCATAACAAAAAGTTAGACCATCGTAGAAATTCGTTTCTGTTGCCGAAATGTATGGGAAACGTTTTTGGCGATTTCTGTCTTTTCTAGTACTGAAAGCTAAAATGGTCCCATAGAGTTTTTTGATCCCCACATAAAATAGAATCGATTGGCATAAAAAAAAAAATTTGAACTTTTTGCATTTTTTTTGCTAACTGTAAGTTTTTTACAAAATCTGTGAATGCAGTTCAAAATGTCCCAAAAAGTTAGGGAAGGTCTTTTAAGAACGTTTTGCTGTAACTGCAACGGTTAAGGTACTTGCCCTTACTGCCCCGTTTCAAAAATACACCCTGTATACAAAGAATAAATTACCTTTATCATAAGTCATATCCGAGAACCGAGCCATCAAATCCAGGATGTTCACAATAGCATGCGGTGCCGCATGTATGAAGGACTGCAAGAACAAATATAATTCCATCGGAGACGATGCTCTTGCTTGCATGATGGCTTCCTGCGTCCGTTCCTCGTCATCATCCCGTGACGCACATACAGCTTCCAGCCACCAGAAAATTAGGAAGCAGTATCTATGAAACCATTTTTATCCTGTTAGTATTTTTAGTGCGACGAATAAAGATAATGGCAGGACGAAAGTAACATTGGATCGTTTACCGTTTTGGTGACAGTGTTAAATAAATTTTTACTAGTTATGAAATTGGAAGATAGTGAGTAGTTAAGGCAGTAGATTAATAGGTAAAATAGAGGGGATTGTCCTGTCAAGATTGTCTTTAAAGTCTTTATCATCTCACCTATATCGCTTTAGGTATTTACGTACCAACAATGCGTTACAGATCAAATTGTTACAGGCTATTTTTAGCCCGGCTGTCGCTATGATTGATCGAGAAATATACATTGCCTCGCATGATGGGAATGGCCAATGCACTCCACATACGTCCGTCTATTTATATTTAGGATTAAATGATGCACTGGTAGTAGATCTTTTGTGCAGAAGCATCAATGTCAGACCTGTAACCTGCCGTCAAATAGGAATCCTTGCTCTTCTGTGGTTCGACTTGGTTATCTTTGGTTTAGTATTATGAATTCTATATTTTGATGGTAAGATTAAAATTTGAAATTACTGACACGTAAGGCATAATTTCGTAGTCGCTTCAGCTATCCTACCATAGTTGCAAATTACATTAGGTGGAGTACAGGCCCGTGCGCTACTACGTCATATAAAAAATACGTATATACTACACCTATGAGGAAAAAAATTCGTTGCAGTATGTCATATAGAGAAGTTAGTGTTTTCGGGCGAGTTTTGAGCAGCGTGTCTTTTCCTACTTTTCCTTTCGGTGCAGAGCGCAGCGGGAGGAAAAGTACAAAAAACTCCTCCCTCTGCTACGATAGCGAATATTTTGTTTTTGGTAGTTTTTGGTAAATTATAGTTGTTTTTGGTAATTTTTGTAATATGTGGTAGTTTTGGTCAATTTTGGTAGTACAGTGTACTAATAATACTTTTCTAGCTTGAGTAGCAACAGAATAAAGAGCAAGCGCAGTTGCCCTTAGTTGGCTAAGGATTGGCAGCTCAGGTGGGATTGCGACGGAACGGCACTTCAAGGTCAGCGGTTCAAGTCCCGCCTAGTCCTAAATGTTTTATTAACTGCCTCAATTACTAGATTAATTTAAAATAACTGTTTACCTGCCAATAGCTGCAACAGGGAAAAATATGGCATTGACAATCTGTATCGCAAGCCATCGCAAGTCACGCTTTTGTATAGAGAGAGTAAATCCTGACAGTTCAGTCTGAAGACCAGGAGGAGATGATGCCAGGGTGAACACCAGTGCGATTAGTGATGGCAACAGCATGAGGATCGTGCAGAACACTCCCAGCCTGAAATATAGAAATTAAAATTGATAAAATAACATTACATCACGCCTACATTACGCAGAAGGGTATGGCAGAGGTATATATGTACGAGTTATGTATAACACCCACATTTCACCTGTTATGTTTAGGTCCCATGGGACTATACAATTACATTTCCAACTCCGTGCTGCTTTTGTAAATTTCAGAAACAATCAATAGGTTAGCGTGCCAATTAGATCGCTTCATCACTTGCCATAAGATGAGATGCCTATCCACCATAACGAAAAAAAACTGTCTTTGGCACAACCCACCAAAATTGAAAAGTATAAGCAGGTACTGGTAAGCAGCGATAGCCGAGTGAAAGACCGTAGGACTGCTAAGTCAAAGGTCTCGGGTTCGAACCCACTGCACACACCTCTGTCAATAAATTGTTAAGATTCGAAGATATGTGTGTATTTGTCATAAATTATCGCTCACTAACGGTGAAAGAAACATCGTGAGGAAACCTGCATGTCTGAGAGTCCCTAAAAAGTGCTCGAAGGTGAAGTCTACCAATCCGCACTTGGCCATCGTGGTAGTCTATGGCCTAAACATTCTCATCATGAGAAGAGGCCTGAGCCCAGCTGTGGGACATGTATTATATATAGCAACAGGGCTGCTTTTATTAAGCAAGTACCTATAAATTCTTATTAAATATCCCAAATGATTGTGTAATTCAAACAAACCTAACTCATATATAGCCGTAGTTGAACATTCAGAAATTGCAATTCTTGTCACGAGAAAATGTCATCGTCTTCTAACAATTAACAACTATAATAAATCAAGGTACATGACCAATCAATGTAACCTACGCAATCAGTAATTAAAGCTCAGTGTAGAGGTGTTGAAGCCAAAGCGTGAAACCTATTAATTAGCTGGACAGGTTACAGCTAAGCACTGAATTTATAGCCTTAGGCACTCTAGGCTAGGTTACCTACGCATCCTGGGTAAAGTTATGCTGTTTGTTAGCAAATAACTAAGCGCCGATTTCATTAAGTTTCTTTATCTACGGTTGTTTATATTACGCCTGCTGCGATCGAACGTACAGTCCACCTGACGGTAAGTGGATTACAGCCCATGGATAACAACAATACACAAAAGCAGTAGATGCGTCACTGCAGCTAAGGAATACGGTGTAAAGCCTTATGTGCCAGTCATTTCAGGGCCTGATCTAACCACTAAACCGGAACGCAGTAATGCAAGTAGGTACTACAAATTAGCGGCAGGTTAAAGGTGAGACGGTGCAGGTGCTGCCGCCCTCGAGCTCGATCACAAGAGCTCTACTACCAGTAACCATTAAACCGGTTGTTTCATTTCTCTCTCTTTAATTCTAAGTTTGAATGGGACAGAGCGATTAAAACCTGTAGTATGGTAAAAACGTCGGTTTAACTCGTTGGTGAAATCTTCACTTAATAGCATAATTTTGCAATAACAGCTAGAAAAATCTACTTTTGAAACTTCTATCCTTAGGAAAGATCGCGTGTCTAATTATAAAAAATGACTTAACCAGGCATTTAATTAGCTAAACATCAAATTGAGTTATGACTAACGGATTCCAATATGGTTCCTTATGTAGGTAACAAACCACTTTAAAAAAAATTGTGCGCGTATACACGCCCGTTTTAGTCCCATTATAGCCATTGTAAGTGTATTGTCCAAGTTAAACTTCTCTATGGTTATACTTACATTTCGTCACCATTTCTGAAATGTTCGATGACAAGCGTCAAATCGAAGCACGTCAATGTCAAATACACTAGCAACCCTCCAATCGAGGGGAACACCCTATGAATCAGCAACGCCTGCCAGGCCGGGAGCTTCCATCCCATCAGATCGCCTGCCACCTCCTGATCTAACTCACAAGCCACCATTGCTTATCTTACTATCATTATCACAACAACGAAACACCTAGCCCTATATTCACTGAATAAAATACGAAGGTAAATTGTTCATAGTCCTGAACGAACTAGGGCTTATGAAAAAACTTCAGGCTAAGATAAACACGTAAAAAACCGAGCACATTTTCTAATAACGATTAACACTGTTGATACCATTATCAAATAATCAATATCTACTTATTTTATCTTTGCACTGGTTCAATATCACTGGATAGTCTGGATAACTGAATAATACTTTAAGGTTTTTGGAGTTTTTCGGAATGCAGCGTTTTGTTTCAAACAATTGTACTAAATGTGTTTAGTTATTCTGATTCCCCACACCCATTGATAAGCTGATAAGATAGCCGTTGAGTCAAACAGATAAACTAGGTGACATAGTTTCAGTACAGGTGTAAGTAGGTACTAGATTAACATACCACGAAAAGGTTTTCAAGTTGGTACTTATTTTGAGAACGAGAATAGACACTACTGTACCATCAGGTCAACCACAAGGCAGTTTGATTTTAATTTCAATAATCCCTGTCCGTTATTAAAATTATGAAAATACGGGTGTTACTCACGTAATGTTGGTCTATTTAGTCGACGGCGGAGTCGCAGCCAGTCTTGCGATAATGCCTAGACATATAGGCGAAACCGCGGTCGACTAAATAGACCAACATTACGTGAGTAACACCCGTATTTTCATAATTTTAATAATGTTACAAACTCACGTCAGTTTTAATAAAAATCCCTGTCCGCAATATTTTAACAAAAAAAGTTGAAATAAAATGTAGGTCTCCTTCAATATTTTTATTAAATTAATATCTCACTTCATGCACATAAGATTAGTAGACAGAGTAATGGGTGGTCTCTTGACTGAAACTTCACAGCAGGCCGAGATAACTTTATCATAACTATTTCACTTATCTTCATTAGTAAACATAATTATATTAGCAAATTAAATTCAGACGTCGATCAAGCACGTCAGAAAATTTATTAGTTCTTGTGATAATTATTTTGTAAACAGCTTTCTGCTTACCTACCAGACAGATCAACAAATAAGGTACTTAAGTATGTACATAAACACTGGAATCCTAACTAAGAAAACATTTTAATTAGTAAAATTACTTGTTATGATTTTTTGATTACCAAGAGCTAGGTTAAATAATAGTGAGACTTCAGGACAGTATAGGTTCACCAACTATAACTTAGCCAAGCTATTCTGCTAGCTATGCCAACTACGTTGTCTAGCTAAGTGATAGATCACAAGGGTCCCTTTTTTTTTTTTTTTTTTTTTATTACGTGGGGAAATGCATTTACGCATACCACCCCACCCCGGGGAAGGGCAGAGTGGTTATGTGGGACTCGCCCGTGCCAAAGATGGTAAACGGCACGGGAATACCCACTAAAACCCCACGGTGCTCCCGCACTCGCCTTGATGGGAGGGTCATGGGAATCTGGCGCAGCCTTTACGTCCACGACCCTCCCGGCGATGCCCGCCGAAGCGGGCCCCTCATGGCCCCCAAAGAGGGGGCTGGCGCAAGCCACCGACCAGCGCGAGGACCGCGTGCAAAGCCATCGGACATTCCCCATGTCCGACGGCCTGGTCCTCTCGCGGCGAGACAGGTGGTCGGTCCCGCCGCCCACCACGCCGCAGTTCAACGGCTGCGGCCCCGCCGGGACCGCGGAAGGCAGGGAATGCGGGGCATCGAAAACGACGCGCGCACCGACACTCCTACCCGCCGCGGCCCCGTAAACCACCGGGCCACAGTGCCAGCTTGCGCCAACACCGCAGCCCGGCCTTGCCCGCCGAGGCAGGCCCCTCATGGCCCCCAAAATGTGGGGGGACCGGCACCGAGGGCCGCGTGCAAAGCCGTCAGACACTTTCGTATCTGACGGCCTGGCCCTCCGCGGTGAGACAGATGTTCGTCCCACCGCCCACCACGCCGCAGTACTGACGGCTGCGGCCCCGCCGGGACCGCGGAAGGCAGGGAAAGCGGCAACGGAACACCGACAGTCCTCTCCCGCCGCGGCCCCGCAACTCCTCGGCCGCAGTGCCGACTCACGCCGACACCGCAGGCCCTCCTGTTGCAGAGCCCCCCCATAAGAGCCCTGCAACATGGGCTGCTCCCACATGGACTTCCAGCCAAAGCCCGAAGAGCAGCCCCCCTCTGGGGTCCACTTGGCTTCGCCGTGGCTCGGGGGCGCCACGGGTACTAAGCCCCACCGCGACGACAACGCGGGACCCGTTGGTGGGGATCACAAGGGTCCCTCTCATAACTAGACGATAAATGAAGTTGTAGTAGAGCCTAGGTACATCAGAGGATTCATCTAAATATAATAATATGTTACCGTGAATGTGATAAATTGAAATTTATTTAAATTATCCCGTACACCGTATTCGAACAAAAATTTGTTCTTAATAGTAAATTATCTTACAAACGCATTTCTAAATCAAAAAACTGTCTCACAAACCCATTTATGTTTTTAAAAGAATTATTTAACGATACCCCACACTATGGGGTAGGCGACAGAAAAAAAACATCCCTTTTTTACATGTAAGGGAGGTATTCGATAAAAATGTTTATTCTAGCACTTTATTGACATAGTTAACATTCATATAAATGCAAAATTTCAGCTATCTAAGACAAACGGTTTCAACGCTATGCGTCGGACAGACGGACATGACGAAACTATAAGGGTTCTTTGTTGGTACAACGGAACCCTAAAAATAAATCCCTATTTTGTTCTGGTTACCCATAAGTACCGATATTTTTTATGTAGTGTTTGTAAGCAAAATAAAATTGAAATATGCGCTGAAAATTGGTAAATTTTAGAATACTTAACCAACAAACCTTCCCTACC
This sequence comes from Hypena proboscidalis, assembly GCA_905147285.1. Classification (NCBI taxonomy): domain Eukaryota; kingdom Metazoa; phylum Arthropoda; class Insecta; order Lepidoptera; family Erebidae; genus Hypena; species Hypena proboscidalis. The sequence continues at coordinate 15,871,985 of LR990130.1, read as the reverse complement.
TAATGGTGTTTGCCATTCCTCAATATATTAGGGTGAAAATCATTTAAAATGACCATTTTGACATCAAAATTTGTCCACGCCCGATATTTCACAAAATACTATTCTAACTAAAGCTATAAGTACTTTACTGTACTGAAGGGAACATTACCTAACTAAATAAATTTATAGTTCAATGTACCTTAACAGTATTTAGTAAAATATATTCCTATTTTGCATCGAGCCCGAATTTTCTCCATACAAAATTATTTGTCCTCTTCATGACTAGCGTTACAAAGTATATCATAATAAAAATATTGGAAACAGTATCTAAAAACATATTTTTATTTTGTTACAAGCATAAGATTTGCAACTGTTATCAGGTAAATCTATAATATTTTCTTACTTTTATAAATAATTATTTGTCTCTAAATAAACGTCCATTATTTTGTTCATTTTTGTTATTCATTTTTGTCACCACATAATTTGGTAATATTTGTTGTTTACCAAATGGCAACACTCAGAATGAGTGTTGCCATTTGGTAAACAATCAGATACTAGAAGCGATTATGTGTCGGCCACTTCGTCATCGTATGCAAAAGTAAGCAAATGCGTGTTTTAGTGTCGTGAACGAAAATTACAATTTTAAATCCTCATTTTTGTTGTCCACCCAACTTAAAAAGTAAGAGAATACTTATACATTTAATTGATTCATATAAGCTGTTTGTATTAGAACTTTATTTAAATGCAAGGTGCTTTATCTCATTGATGTTCTTATTTGACTTAAAATATTTAAGGTTATATTCCAAGTACGGAGATTGTTCATTTTTGTTATGACTTTTTTCTCACGTGAAAAAAATGAATAACAAAAATGAACAAAGGCCGCATTCACAAGTATGAATTTCATTCCCTACGCAACTGCGACGAAGTTGAACGATTAGCAACTATACCTTCAAAGAAAAATATTTTTTTTGATACTTCAAGTGAAAGTGAGTAGCTGTATTCCATTGTTGCTATGTTGCGCTTTTTCTATTTTTGAATAATTATGTACCTTCGTTAATAGATGCCATTGAAAAAACCTAATTTTTTACAGATGACTGAATAGATAGTAATAATTATATAGAATAAAGATAATTTCTATTTCGAGGAAAGAAGTTTGTTTTTATATGTTTGATTTTTTTTATTATAGGATATTATTGCGTTGAAATGACTGAATACATAGTAATAATTATATAGAATAAAGATAATTTCTATTTCGAGGAAAGAAGTTTGTTTTTATATATATATATAGGATATATTGCGTTGAAATGAGTAGAAATATTTTTGTTGATGTAAGTGAATTTTTGATTGATTAAACGAATCATGAAAATAAATTATGTTTATTTTTGTTCCTGGATGGTGTTTGATCTATAAAAATCCTTTTTTGTGTTGTTTGTGAAAAGACCCTAATATTTCATTTTTGTTATTTTTTGTTACGGGTTTCATTTTTGTTACGGTTTCATTTTTGTTTAATTTTTGTCACAATGGTCATTTTAAATGATTTTCACCCATTAGTATACTCTTTGGTTTGCCTTATCATTGACAGAATGCGAACGAAATATCGCCAAGTAGGATGAATTCATAGTTAAGACAGAAGAGCATAGCAAGTTAATTATAAAATAATAATGCGAAAATAGTTTTTAGTTTCTTTATTTATATTATATTATTTACTAGCTATTGTCTTTGTCTATCTATTGAGTTCCAGTTTAGTGCTGCGTCTTATTTATATTAAAGAAAATACAAGAAAAGTCGGCGTCCATATCAATCATTATACTTAAAAATAAAGTGTTTTCATTTTTAAAGCTAAGCGGAAATTAAACGCAGTCTGTCTTTATGACATAATTGACATTAAAATTGTCAAACATTGACATCGAGCGTTAATTTTAGGTTATAATATATTTTTTTTTTTTTATAATATTAATGTTATTTGGCTGTACTATTCCAAATTCCAAATTCACTCAGTAAAGAACAAAAAATATTTTTACAGGCCACAAAATGATTAGGAGGTTATTGTCAAGAACGCTGACGCAGCGTCCAAGAAATTTGTTTACACGCACTACAGATAACTTTGCTGATATCAACAGGCAAATACACTGCGGAGTTTGTTTAAGGAATCCCAGACAAACACCTAAGGCAAACAGCACTTCCCCAGCTATAGCCAGCAAGTACCAAGTGATTACAGATGGCAATTCGCCTGTTATTGAAAACACAGCCGAAGAAATTGTTGCAGAAGATAGATATCCCATCATCAGTGATGAATTTGATGGTGTCAACTTAGAAAGTAAGTTATAATATTTAATTAGTTAACTAAAAATCAAAGGGAGATTTAGTTGAGGAGTGCAGCATTTAAAATTCTGATGAAACCACTAAGTGTGAGAACAATAGAACAGATAATAATAATTGTGGAACAGACATTTTCATTACTTATCTGAGACAATATATTTGCCTATGAGGCACAGATAGTCTGGACTAAGTTTCCTTTTTTGTCCATGGCTTCCACTGTATCTTTTATCTCAGACTGATTATGCGAAATTCATATTATTCCTGTGCTCCTAACAATACTTAACATTTACAGGGGGAGTAAATGGTGTATTTGATGTTGAAGATCTAGTAGACTTGCTACACAGAGAAAACTCAAGGGATGTGTTTGTAGCTACAGTACCTCAAGAGATCCGCTATGTGGACTACATCTGTGTAGTAAGTGGAAGAAATGGGAGACATATGCTGGCCATAGCAGAGTTTGTTAGGAGAGTGTATAAAAAAAAATGTTATAAAACAGATCCTCTACCCAGGATCGAAGGCAAAGATTCTGATGAGTGGATAGCTTTAGATTTAGGTAAGCATTATAGATCCAATCATTTTTCAGTTTAGGATATTAAAAATAATATGAAATTCAGAACTTTATTATAAAATAAAATGTGACTTGACTATCTAATTAATTCTTTTTTTCAGGTAACATAGCATTACATGTTTTCTCAGAAAAAGCAAGGAAGCTGTATGATTTGGAGACTCTATGGTCTGTTGGTGCCGAGTATGATGACACAGTAAATAAGAAATGCGATATTGTTGATATCTTTGAAAATTACAGTGATTATCTGAAAGATTTGAAACCATTATCATAATAAGAAATATTATAATACTAAGATGTAAATGTAAGGTATGTTAAAGCATAGTCATAGAAATAAAAGATATTACATCATACTGATCTATCATTGAACCCTATTTTTCCGTTGCAGTAATTAAAAGCCCTTTAAAAGTCTCATATAAAATGTTTATTTCTGCTTAATTACAATAAAGATACATATATGGATTGTATAATTCAATCACAATTCACAATCTAAATAATTACGAAACATTTAGTTCAATTATTGTATCAATAAAATAAAAACAAATTCATTATATTCAAATTGCAATACAAAAACTTTTGTCTGGTGTTATCCATAATAATTGCTGTAAGTTTAGTCTATCAAGATCAATACTAGTATAATTGATATACAAAATAATGGTTTGGCATAATTTATAACTAGTTCAGAATTTTAAATGCAATAATATGACAATGTAAAATTATACAAAAGAGCAGCAGCTGACTAAGGCGTCCCCCACATTAGGCGTGCGCGATTGTCGGGCGTGTGGGCGTGCTGGCTGCACGCACGTAACACGGTTTCGTGTGTGGTGCTGCCGTGTGACGTGCGTGCAGCCAGCACGCCCACACGCCTGACGATCGCGCACGACTAATGTGGGGTCGGCCTAATACATTCATAGCGCAATCACAAGATCCTTATTTCAGTCAAAATGCAGTTGCACATACTAGTATATCTAATTTTATTCTAAGTAGCATAGTTTTTTTTGAAAGCAAACCTAAGATTAGTGCTTTATGTTTAAACTAAATATGTATAAAGTTAAAATATATTGGAAGCCAATTAAGAACATACTGCTGCATACTAGATGCAAATCAGTAATAATTTACAAAAAAATATATGTTTGGACCACCAACAAGTCTTTTTCTTTTAGCGACTTTGTAATTAGTACATTTTATCAGCATAATTGCCCCATACAGCGAAACTCACTATTTGACAACCATGGCATTGATTTGTACAAAATATTGCACAGAACAGTTTCTATGAAAGTCACTTAGTAAATTTATACTGAGTATGGATGATAATATAAATTAATAACACACTGCCAATATAAAAGCATTTGTGCACATACAAATTAAATATATTTTCAATGTAGTTCAACTTGACTTACATTGGTTAATAATTAAAACTGGTATAAAATACCAAAAGCTACTTATTGATTTTATAGATAACTTTATGAGTAGCTTAATAAACTATCAAGGGTAAATTGGTAGTCTCATTTGTCATTTTATTTAAATTAAAATGCCAAATGAAATTAACTTAATTACCATAGAGTTTACACTATTAAGTTTGATTATTTTTGAGTTCTCAAGGCAATAGTTGGCAGTAGATGTTCTGGTATTAATACTCTGTTTATTGAAGCACAGTACCAAATGAGATAATAATCAATCAGGTGCAAAATTCTAAATACAATACATTCTTATAAAATACACAAATATTATCTGTTAATTTGTGATTCATTTTGGATCTCAATTTTGGCTCATGACTAAAGGTTTATGACAGTATGGCGACACTTCGTCTCACACCTGCACCTGAATTGACATTATCTAAGCTTGACCATTTCTTGATGCCATTCTTCACCACCTCCGCAGTTATCTTATCTTCCATTACTCGAGACATGGCCTCTAGTTTTTGTGCTCTCTCTTTACTTAAAGGTTCACTGGGGAACGCCAAGTCATTGGCCTCGGCTAGAGTACGCAGGTCAAAGTAATATTTAGCATACACACTTGACGGTACATTGATGTTGAATTGTAACATTTCTAGAAACTGTCTCTCTAACTCATTCATGTCTTCTACAGTGATATCTTTTAGAATCTGACAATAATCTACATTCCATACAGCTTGATCATCCCATACTTTGCTGGCTAACAATATAGCTCCCAAAACTATTCTCTTCCAATTTGATGGAGCTATATCTAGTTCAGCACATATGAGGAGGCGCTCCAAATACACCAAAGTGATTATAGCACATTCTGCTGTTAGCTGAGCAGCATTAAACAAAGTTCTTACAAATTTGTATATTTGTTTGTGCTCTGGGTTATACTTGTCATAGTCATCACTAACACCTTCTTTACAAAGAGGATGCAGTTTTTCATCAAAGATGTCTAACCTGCGCTCAGATGTTCTGTTTTTAATATGATAATAAATAGCAAGAGCAACACACTTGACTGTATTCTTGAGATTTGGCTGAGACACTGTGCTATCATCTAAATATATAGTTGAACAGGAACTGCTTTTTTTGAGCTTGTTATCAGCGATTTGATGTTGACTGCGCTTTCTAGTCATACCGTTTTCTATCGAAGCTTTGGAGCGCTCCATGAAAATAGTTCCAGCAATGGGATCCTGGGAAGGATCGATGTCACCATCGTCAGGCTCTCTCTCACTGATGTGTTGGATGTTATTCGAGCTTACTTCTCCCTCGGGAAGATAATCTTCTAGCTTGACGATGTCCTTTCTGATCGGCGAAGGACTTCGGTAACAACAGCAACTGTTTTGGTTACCCATATTTGTTTCACGTTTAACTATATTAACGATTAATTGTTATCATTCTACAAGCACTGCCTCACATCTAAACATGTGTAAATAGAGCGCCGATACATAGAAATGACATAAAAGGCCCATAGTATCTGAAACAAAAGGTGCTACATGAATATTCTATTAGTGAATACAATACAAATGTTTTCATTGATTAAAAAGACAGTTACGTAGACGTTGAGCTGAAAACACCATACCTTAACATTTTCAGTCTCTACAATTAATTACACATTACACATTTCACTAGGATAAAATCCAATCCCGAGAAGATTTCATATTACTTTTGACAGCAGAAAGTCAGAAAGCAGCAAAGCAAATATTCTGCATCTAGGGCAGGGCACAGACAATTCTGCCTGCGTTCCACTAGCGTGATATTTTTGTTATTTTTGATCACAAGTTCAAATTTTTGCATTAGTGATCGATTTTATGAAGAAAAATTAGAGACTGGAATGCAGGGGTTTTTATCACCATACGTAGAACTTCAGCCACACATTCAATCTCGAGCCTGATATGCACACACGAATTCCAACAAATAAATGGATTTATTCGACCTGTCTCGTCTGGCAGCAAACGCTTACGAATCCGTATATGGAACCGACACTTTGGATCGTCGAACGTTAGCATTTGCTAAGCGGTCCAAAAGACGCCAATGAGCAGTACCGGCCCGAGGCCAGATTTTGGTAAGTACGCTACGGTGGTAATAACTGTACTTATAATTACTATACAAACTTAAAAGTCTTCATGAAATCCTAACCCTAACCCTAAATCTTATTTTTATCTCCATAACGATTTATTTTGAAAGTTTCATCAAAATCATTAAAGCCGTTTTCGAGAACGTCCCAGTGTATAGATCTACATACAAACAAACATATAATTATTGTTTTACCCAAAAAGTAAGTTTAATCTTAAGTACCACTAACTGGGAACCTTATATCTAAGATTTTTCAAAATAAAGTGTCATTTGACCCAGCAATATTGCGACGAGTTTTATTTTATTAGATTAAATGAATCATATAAAAGCAAAACTAGCAATATCCACATTTGTCAAATTGTGGCAATTAAAAAAAGTCTTATAAAGAAATAACAACCTAGATTACCCCTATAAATAGTATTTTAATTTGAGTGGAAGGTAATACTTAACCCAATAAATTATTCGAAACGATTGATAAATTAATACTTAAAGAATAGGATCAAATATTACTTCGGATATTGCTGTTTTTGAACTTGACTTCTGGACAATGCTGCATTTGAACTTAATGACAAGGGATGTTGCTGTGTTTGTTTTAACAGACGCCATTTTAAATCTTGGTAATTAGGGATCACAACATGTTGATACTTATGATAATCTTATAGTGGAATAGAATTTATATTTATTTTTATTATAATTATTTTCAATTAGTTATCTGTTTCATAGAAGTAAAATTTAAATTAAATATATATATATTAGTATTTATTTGTATTTATTTTTACCGATCACGTAAGTATACTGCGCGGGTACTTAAACTGATGTACAGCCCTGCCCCCCGCCGCCGTTTCACCCCCTGCTTAGGGACTCGCAGCGAGTGGTACGCGAACTCAAGCGCTAATCCATTCATTTAATACCTTACGTATCAAACTTACCAATTTTACATGATCACCTCACCAAACAAACAAAAAGACTAATATAATATTAGTTTAGAAGTTTAGTTATACAGGAAGCACAACAAATTTTTATTACGTATTGTAACGTCATGTGTTTTATAAGAAATGTGAAAAGTATCAACACTGCATAGTTAGACGATCATAATAGGTAAAAACCTCTGAACTTTAGCCACATTTCTCTTCCAATTTTCGGGTTGAGCAACACGTTTCCGAGCTGAACTGCTGTCTACCGGATGAGGGGAACACTCCATCTTGCTAGTTAAATGTTTATTCACTTTAAAAACTATTAAATTTCATCAACAAAGTGTAAAAACACGAGACCTCTTAAGGAGTTCACAACTAATAACCGCCATATAGTTTTAAGTTGGGAGGCGCGCTCTGATTGGCTGATTCGGATATTGCTACGTTTGCACTTCAGTAACGTGGATGTTGCTGTTTTTGTTATGAACAGTGATTTTTGGGACTAGTTTTCTATGTGATTTTGCTGTTTTTGAAGCTTTAATGTATTTGCACTTTTTCGCCAAACTGACAGAAGAAATGGCGCGACTAAAAAGTTACTTTTGAAAAAAAGTGGATTTTGCTGGTTTTGCTTTTATATGATTCAAATATTTTCAAGTTCTGTTTCTGTTCGTAATTTTAGTATGACTTAGTTATTAATTATTACATAGCAACATAAAAGTCTTAGGACAGATACGATGTATATTAATTATGCAACAGTGAGGTTGATCCTTAAAATTCAGGCAAAGCTAAGCTAGTTTGGGAACCACGGTTAATTAAATCTTCACGGATCATAATGATCACTTATCTGTTGAGTTTAATTCAGATTCACATTCGCTTGGACTAAATCTTTAAATTTTAGCTCTTTACAATTGAAGGGCCCAGTTGCAGAAGTCCCAAAGTCCAAAAACTCAGGTTGTCAAAAAACGATAGTAAAACATAAAAACAAATAGTGAAATATTTCTATTTAGGTTAGAGAAGAAAATGAAACTTCACAGTGTTAAAAAATAATCAACGTTTTATTTAATATAAAAATATTAAATATTACTATTAAACCTCTCAGTATAATCAACTTTTTGTGAACTGGACTTAGGTCCCAAACATTGGACTAAGCCTCTTTTAACGCTTATTCTAAGGACTTAGGTACTTTTATTAAAGATTTCTTGGACTTAAATCTACACAAACAAAATATGGTGGACTTTAGGACTTAAGCACTAAATTTTAATTGAAATATATTTTTTATGTGAGATCAATTTAAGTTATATACTCGTACAATGTACTATGTACTGAGATCATTCATAATATTTTGGTTTCTGGTATATTAAACTAAACATTATTATTATTACTAAATTAAATTTCACTTCTTGGTAAGTTATTTTCATCAGCTGACAGTATAATAATTATCTTCTCAAAATATTATAATAATACACTCTTAGAAGAGCAAAATAGAAAACTGGTTACATATTTGTTGAACTTACTGACTAAACATAAATATTATTTTGGTTTTAACTAAATAAAAATTACATACGGGATGGATGCAAACATAGCGACATTTATTGAAACCACAGCTTCTATACATGGTCATTATCAATTTCCACCGGTTAAAAATTCTCTGGCGAAACAAAAAATCAAACAAATTGCACGATCGCAATGTTCAATTTGTTTGGAGAACGTGAATTTTTTTATTTCGCCAGAGAATTTTTATCCAGTGGAAATTCATACTGGCCATGTATAGAAGCTGTGGTTTCAATAAATGTCGCTATGTCGCATCCACCCTGTATAACAAAAACAGTTTTATGTGAAATCAAATCACACTTAGCGTTCTAGGATCATTCTTTATCATCCTCAGAGTCCACATCAACCAGATTTGGTGCATTATTTTCATCAACTTTACTTGGACTTAGGAACTTATTGGTTGGACTAAGGAACTTTATGATATTGAATGAGGTTACTTAGTGACTTCTTAACCAAAAGTGTTAGGACGTAGAGACTTATTATGCGCCAAGTGACTTTTTTACGTCAAAATCATATTTAAAAAAAAAAAAAATGTGTCTTTATATCGACCTAGGTACTTGTTTCCAAATAAAAAAAAATGTGATTAATAATATTTGACATGCTCTACACGTTGCCCTTATCAGATGAAAAAGACCCTAAGTGGACTTAGGGACTTCTGCAACTGGGCCCTTCAATTTTAGTGGCAAAATTTCCAAAAATCTGCACAATGAGCCAACCTCTCAAATAGGTTAGTAATTAAATAAGTATTGATAAAGTTAAATAGGTTTTTGTGCATTTCCACGATATTCAGTCCAGTATATTTAATACTTACACAGACAATTTACTTATAAAGAAGGGTATCATAGTCTGTGATATAAAGAAAAAGAAACAATAAAATTGATTACAACAAAAGCTACCGTAGCAAATGGTAGACTACGGTACACGGGCAAGGACCTAACCACGGGCGATAAGGCTTTATTCTTAAGATAGCTTCCTCGCGTGGCTTCGCTCGCGTGACACCTTATTGAAATATAGCTCTTGTAAAGATGTAGCTTTAAAATGGTAAAATAATATTTTAATTTGCTAAGGTAGTTGTTGAGTTTAACCGTAAACGGCCAGCCAGGACAATAGGACAATGAAGATATTATACTATCTATTCAGATTGACCGTATTTTGTACCTCAATCTTCATTAAAAAAAAACATCAATATTTAGGTTAATGTTAGTACACGGGTAACACCATTTCAAAAGATGGCGGGCGTCGCTAGCTTCTGTCTTTGATTGAACACGCTGATATAATTTCAAATAATTCTGGAGATTGTTATTAGTTTTCTCACATATTGAGCCACCGGTACGCAAACCAATAATATTTCTTCTTGATTATATTTGAATGTGTTAGTAATTAGTCACGCTAAGATTGTTTATTTGATTTTAGGTAACGATGCGTCGCAAAAGTGAGCGTACCGCTACTAAAAAAACGAAGGCTTCACCGGAAAAGAAGGTTGAGAAGCCTAAACGTACTAGGACTAGGCGAACTAGGAAGCAATCAAGCTCTTCCGATAATGATTCACCCGACGAAGGAAGTCCGGTCCGTGAAGTTAAAACTGTCGTTGAAGCTGAACAGAAACCACCTGAAACATCCGCTAAAGGGGAAAGTCCTGAAGAATCACAAGATCAGGTATGGCAAGTTAAAACTTCAGAAGCTGCCGGCGACGGTGGCGAGATACAAAAATTGAAGATTTGTTTGACTCGCCCACCATCTACGCCAGAAAGGGTCGACAAATCCCCACGCAGTAAAAGAAAGCATTCGCGGGCTACTAGCTCTAGTGATACCCCCAGCATAGACGGTGACGAGAAAAAGAAAACCAAACATCGTTCTAAAAGAAGCACCCGTGATAGAGATGATAGTGAAAAGAATGACAGTCATGGAGAAGAACTTGAGGCAGATTCAGAAGAACAAGCTGAACAGGAACAAAAGTCGAGTAATGAAGTCTCCCAAAGCGAGTCTACACAAGATTCAACAACTGAGACTCCCATGTCAACAACAAATGAAGAAGTTAAGGAAGCTGAAGTTGGTAGTGCATCGGAATCTAAAGAAATATCACAGGCAAGTAATGAACCTAGCAAAGAAAGTGAACCACAGGATAAAGTGTCAGATGCTGATACAACTGTTGTGTCTCCCAAGGGTGAAACAAGAGTTGCATCGCCTGTGCAAAACAATACAGAATCTAGTTCTGACAACAAAGTAGACCAATCAGATGATACTGCAAAAGAAAGTCCAAAAAAGACAGATGAAGATGAGAAAAAGACTCCAGAAAGAAAACGAAATCTCTCAGTTGAGAAGTCAGAAATATTAGAGTTACATGCAGATGAAAGTAAATGTGAATCTGATACTGAACCCAACCAGTCAAAAGAGGAGGATAAGGAGGAACCGCAAACACCACAGGAAGAGAAGGCCAAAGAGCAGTCATCATCAGAGGACACAAAGGTAAGTAAAAGTGAGGAGGCAGACAGTAAGACTAAGACAATTGATACTGAAAACAGAAAAGCTACTAATGAAACTGATGTTGTAGAGAGTTCTGACAGTAATTCTAAACATGATGAGAAAGCAAGAACATTAACTGAGTCACAAAATGAAACATCCAGTAGGAGTAAAGATAAATCTGAACCTGATACACAGCAGTCCAGAGACTTGGAACATAAAGATCAGTTGGAACACAAAGATTCTGTGCAGTCTCAAGAACCAGTTCCAAATGGGCCGGCTACCCCTGCCGTAGCTAGGAAGCGAAGATGGGGTTCAAGGAGCTCCAAGCTGACAACACAAAAGTCAATAACAATTTCAACAGATATTTTAAAGGATATTATACCTGATGTCAAGCCAGTTGAATTTGATGAAGTTATCAAGGAGAAAAGCCATAAGCGAGAAAGGGAGGTCAAAGAAAAAGTTGAGAGGCCAGTGTTGCCAAAAATTGTAATTGACAACACAGAAAATGTGGAAGTGAAAAAAGAACAAGCTGAAAAAGAGAATGGGCCTCAAGAAATGAAGCCTCGCGATTTAGCTTCTAATAGGAAAATATCTATAATCAAGGATAATAATAGTATAATTGCAAGACCACCAAGTCCCCCAAGGAACAAACAGTCGTGTATATTGTATATCACTAACTTGGTCCGGCCCTTCACATTGCCACAGTTGAAGAATTTGTTGCAAAGAACAGGCAGGATAGTTGAGAATGGTTTTTGGATAGATAGAATAAAATCAAAATGCTTTGTCCAGTACGAGACTGAAGAGTAAGTACTTTTGTTAATGTTAATTTATTACCTTTAAAATATTTTGAGTTGTTTCATAATTTAACATTTTCTTTTCTGAAACTTGATTGAAGTATGACTTTATTGAATGATATAATTTGTCTTCACTTGTGAATTAGTGGTTTAAGTGGTCACCTTGCCGCTTTCCATTGCACTGGTGTTGTGGGTTTGATCCCCACATGGGACAAATCTTTGTGTGATTTGCAAAGATTTGTTTGTGACTGTGTGAATGTGTGTATAATGGCCTTGTCATTGGGACCATTGGATACTGTAATTACTTCTGGCGTTGTAGCTAATGTAAAAAAAAAAATCAGAATGAAAAATTTGTAATTGGTTAAACCCTAAGTCAAAATTTGCCCTATCTTCCTGTGACTTTTATCAGATCAGAATGCACTTTGATTTATTGGGATATAGTACAGTGGGCCAAGCAATTAGGTATGCAGGGCAAAAACTTCTATGCCATAGTGAAAACTGACTGCAATAGATATGCATGTGTGAATTTCATATTTAATAAGTGTAATATACTCACTATTTAGATATGTAAATCACATATCCATAACTGGTGTAGTAAGTGCTTACTATGACTTAGAAGTTTTTGCGTTGCATATCTAATTGCTTGACCCTCTGTACATATTATTATATTTGCTATTAGTAAAGATAAGCATAATTGTGAATGAGCTAATAGTTTTTTCTTTTGGATATCTTAACTTCTATCTTATACTTGCTCTCTTATCTTATCACTATAAATGTATCAAGCTCATTTATTACTTTTTTTAATTACAGTCAAGCAGTTGAAACAAGGCATGCACTCCATGGAGTCACCTGGCCTGTCTCAAATCCTAAGTCGTTACAAGTAGATTTTTCGACAGATGAGGCTTTTGAAAAGGCTAAGTCAAATGAAGAGACAGATACTGCACCAGTTTCTACCATTCCTGGCACTGTGGAGGACTGGCTAAGAGAACAGGACATGAAGAGAGATAGAGGAGAATTGGTAAGAAATCCTTTCTTAACTAATATTTTAACTAGCTGTTACTCACAACTTAGTTGTGGATTTCAATATAATGAACAAAATTATCTTGTTAGTCTTGTAGTTAGTGTATGTGCCTCTAGGAGGTATCGAAATGTAGGCATGATGTTATGTTAAGTTGCTCCCCTTAATTTTACCCGCATTCTAGGTTATCTGCTTCTCTGCTTCTATAGATGGTAGCTTAATGTTTTATATCTTATAACCTTTGTCAATAAATGGGCTATCCAACAAAAAAAGGATTATGCAAATTCAACTAGTTTTGCCCGCAATTGTGCCCGCTAGATGGCGATAGGCTTACCCCCTATCACCTGTTACCAAAACATAACAGATGAAATGTGGGTGTTATTCCCTTATATATTACCTTCTTTACCCGCATTATTAGGCAATGTTTTATATTATAATAACCTTTGTTAATGAATGGACAATATAACAAAAAAAAAAAAAATCTGGCCAATAGATAGATAGATATAGAAAACTTTATTTGCACGTCAAATTTAACAAACATACAAGGAAATAGGTACTCAAAACCATAACGTGAAAAGGGCAGCCTTATCGCTTGACGCGATCTCTTCCAGGCAACCTTAGGATGGACATAATAGAGTGGATATTTGCGGTAGTTTAATGCAATGGAGTTGTCGTTGCTTTTTTTTTTACTGCCCTAGATTATGGTTTTCAAAGAAACAAACTAACTTTACAGGAGAAGCCATGGGAGCGAAAGGCGGCTACCCGTGAATGGGATCTTGGAAAGAATGATAAGGACAAAGATGCAAAGGATAAGTTGAAACGTGATGAGTGGTCAATGGACAAGAGGAGACATCGTAGTCCGGAGAAAAGTCCTGAACCAGGTGAGATACCCTTTAATATAGTACTTCTCAAATCTATATTTTGCAAAGGGGCTTAGCTTTTATCAGTCCTGTTTACTTGAAGCATTTTTAAAGCTTTCTATTTATTTTTGTTCCAGCCCGCAAATTTAAGAAAAAAGAGGAAGAAGCACCTGCCAAGTTATTGGATGATTTGTTTAGAAAGACTAAAACTACTCCTTGCATATACTGGTTGCCGCTCTCAACTGAAACGGTAATGTATGATTCTTGTTATATCAATTGCCTTGGCAGGCAAGGGTTTTAAATTTTCTATCAGGATATTTTTGATCAGTGCACAATTGGAAGTGTGTTATTTTTTGGCTAAACATTTTATTACTACTACCTCGTAGTTAAACTTAGTGGTGATTATAAGTTGACTAATTTTATTGTTATGTAAGTAAAGATACATAATTATTATCAAAAGGAAATGTGCAGTTTTAAATCAACGTCAAATAATAACTAAAACAGCCTCGTGGAATAACTATGACTATGCCGATTGCACTCTGGTCTAGAATATCCTGTACATTCTTTTCTAACAGAATGGTTTTTGTTGACAGATAGCAATAAAAGAGGAACAGCGTCGCCAGCACATGGCGGAGCACGAGCGCCGCCTGCAGGAGCTCCGACGCACGCATCGCCGCCACTAGCATGGTCCGTCTCACTCATCCATCCCTTACACCCACACGCACCACTCATCACTTCACACACACGCTCAAAACAATCACTCACTCACACACTTATCCACACGACACAATAACACACCCCATCATTAATTTTTTTGTCGCTAAGACGACATTTCTTTCAGGTAGAATTGTCTTCAGACAAATATTTTATTTTGCTTATTGAAGTATAATTTTCTGTGAGTCATATTACGATTTAGGTTAATGGCGACATATTCAAGATTATCTTCGCTAATATAAGGACATGGAAGTCATGAATTTATTTTATACGAAATGTTATAGAAAGGGCACGCTTGGAGGAATGCCTATGAATTTAATCCGTCGTCGGAGTTATGCAGTTACTCGGTCGAAACGAGCTGGGGACTTTGGCGGACCCGCCGTGGAACACGGATGTGCCACGGTTGACTTCGATTCCACATGACTGCGTCGACATGACTATGTTTAGTCCGAGCGCACGCGTTTGGTCATACAGTTTCAAAATTATCTGTATATTGACAACGGCTCGACCAGCGGAAACCAGATAGACAGTCAGAATACTAAATATTAAACGTATTCTGTAATTATGGAAGACACTCAATGAAGATTTATTATGGAGTATGAGATATTATAATGGTATCATGAACACGTCTAATGGAGCACGAGATATTAGCTGTTGTAATCATATGAAAATGCAGACATCTTTCGTTCACTGATGGATACGGACATGTTGAGAAATCTAGCGAGCATCCACCTCTACAAATAAATAAATAGATATGTAGCGCGAAAGTAATTCGCTAAGTAGTCAGGTCATCGTAATGTTTCTATGTTTTTTCTGAAGTATATTCGGTTGATTTGATGTTAAATAAATACTTTCCTAACACATGTCGCTGTTTTAATTATTTCTTCACACCATTGTGTTTCTTAACGTCGGATATGTCGGCGAAGTAGTCAATTTTAAGTCAGAAATGAAAATGTGAAGTGCCAAATTCAAACTTACCAGAGTACAAGGCATGATGGCCCTGGGGCCCTGTTTAATTAAGATGAAAAGTCGACATATAGCTTGTAAGTTGTTGTGAGCATCCCTTTCTATAAAATTCGACATATGGCACCCCTAGACAAAGACTCTTTCGAATGGAAATAATAAAAACCGTGTTCGAACTATTTTTGGAATCTGTGTAGGCAACACATGATCCAAAGACCTGTATAAAAATATAATAAAATGCTGCCTCGATGGTCTAGTGGTTAGCATATGCGTCTCATCGAGGTCTCGGGTTCGATTCCCGGAACGGGCAAAGTGTTATTTGTGAGCTTTCCGTCTGGAAATTCACAATAGCTACACGGAGTTGGAATTGTGCCCGGTAGATGGCGATAGGCTCACCCCCTATCCCATGCACAGAGAACTTTATTGTATATGAAAATCCCATGGGACCTTAAAATCAGAGGTGAAATGTGGGTGTTGTACACCTGACGGCAAGTTCACCTATAACGTTTTGCCCGACCCGGGAAACGAACCGGAGCCCTCGCGTTGAGAGGCGCATACGCTAACCACTAGACCATAGAGAAAGTCAATTTCATAAATATTGTCTTTATAAAAATAGAAGTATTGTAATGTGTGCACGGCAGTAGCTTGAAGGGCGGCTCGCGTTGCAACGACTACCACGAGTAAGGAAAGGAAGCGCTGAAGGCGCCGACGATTCAAATATATATTTTTTAAATATATATAAGTGTTATGTTGTGTGTAGACGATGCCACGCGCCAAAGCCACCGACTTTTTAAAAATATTTTCTTAAAGAAAAATAATGGCGGCCCCACAGCCTGCCCCGGACCGTGGTCCCCATGGCCCTAGGGTAAATACACGCCACTGGTGATAACCTATTTGCTTGATAACTGAGGCTGGGTTGCAGCAAATTATTTAAATTAATAATAATATAATCTTTCTTCTTATCTAAGAAGTTTTTGTAAGAAATAATAATCGACCTAATAAAACATAATCTTAAATAGTGTTATTTATTTATCTTTATCAGCCGATACCTGCTTATCGAATGGATAAGACTAATTTTCGTAAGATAATTTTTAAGTAAGTAGTTGTGTTGGCGAACTACAATCGCCAACCACTAGCATCTATAGGAATAAATTAAAATGGTGAGTTACTGATATGTATATTATCCTATTTATATATTTTTCATTATATTCTGCCCATACTGCTATACCAATAACCTACAAATAATACAAAATTTGTAAAATAGTAGTTGCTTATCGAGACCTCTGGATCTTGTAGTTAGTTATCGATGCGAATGCTCGTCGCATGGTCTCATGGGTTATTTGGGATTCTTCCCCTAGAAAATTTTCAGTACCTACTCACACGGAATGTTATGTTAGTAATTATTTATTACAAGTATAGGTGAAGGACGATTTGTTTCTCGTATTGATAAAATAATGTGTAACATTCCGAATTCACACAACGACCTTAAATTATAGTACAGAGTTGATAAGTCCATCTCATGAAGTCATGATTTAGGTAGCTAATCAGTTTGGATCATTAAACATAATTCTGGCTTACTTCTTCTTTCTTGTAAATGTTGACCACCTAGGTGATAAGGTCACCAAACTAGTGCATTCAACAGAATCAGGTCCAGTGCAATCAGGGCCTAAATTATCTATCTTCTGTTAATTACACTTGGCTGGTCTACTGACGGTTTATTTGGATCAGGTGGTGGCACAATGGTGTGTTCTGGCTGCAGTGTTGGCAACTGCTGGCGCTGTGCCCCTGACCATGTCCTCGGGGCAAGGAGATCCCATCTCAATACCAGAGTTCGTTTCTGGACAATTCGCTCAACGAGGATTTAATGGAACTTGGATTTCTGGTAAGTAGATACCAGATACCTGTCTCGTTCGTTGGTCTACAGTGTCTAGACCAACGAAATGATAGATAGTGATAAAGTGAGGGGTCCAGGGGAGGAACTAAGCGGGTGACGGTGACGGGTGGCGTCTAAATACGAGTATTAGTGTAAATTCGTTCTTCGCAAGTTGGGCTTGTTGTTCAGAGGCCTTTTTTTTCAACCGATAAGTAAGTATTTTTACGATTATTGTTGTGTCCGGGAAGTACGGGGAGCGAAGTGAAACCACTGTTTGCCGTAAGAATTTATTCTTGACTGCCTGAATCTACGATTACATTTCTTATATAGGTATAGTTCTGCTTAACTTAACTTAGAACTACCCACCACACGTATATTTAGAGGTACGTATTTTCAGAGTAGGTATTATAGGATTACCTACATACATTACAATTGTCGTTTTGTTTAAAGTTAGACTATTGAGAGTGATGTATTATTTCAGTTATAGCTTGTAGAATATGACTGTAGTAGGTACACAGTTTTTATTCTAAGTTATTTCCATTTTACTCTGAACCGGTTTATTTCTGAAAGGAGGGTTGGGGACAGTTGAAACATATTTTGTGGGTGCCGTTGAAACAGCTAAGAAATATATTATGTTTTTCTTGTTTATTTAATGTCGAGGGTACGTCAAAGAATGACTAAGAGAAGTAAAGAAGCAACCGTCAAGTAGGTTGAATCACGCACTGGGACTTCGGAAGACAATGAAATATTCGACAAATACTGGTTTCATATATTTATGAGAAGAAATCCTAAAACTCCAGCATGTGTAACACGCCGACAAATCTTTCGAGGGTGTTTTGTCTAAAAGAAATTGCGTTTACATTTTTGTTGATAATATGACTACTGTCGCCTAAGGGTCCTTAATCCTTATCTTTATTCGACTAATCAGTAATATGCGAACTAGTTGCACAGGATTTAGATGCGTGAAATGCGTCGTTTATTTTATATTTTATAAGAAACAAGCCATTTTTCTTCGCTTCGCTCCGAGTACAAAATAGTAGATACTATCATATGCATGTTTTACACATAAAATCCTTCTTCATGAATCACTCTATCTATTGGTAAAAACTGCATCTAAATCAGTTGCGTAGTATAAAGATCTGATCTTAGGCACTAATAGGCAACAGGTGGAGCGATTCATTCTGTTCCACGTACCTACAGATTAATAAAATTATATGGGTATGGGGTGCATGAAAGGAGCCTCCCCGTGTGACGTACACAACGATTCCCTACGTCCGGCGCACCCTGGGCAATTCGCGAGTTCTCCAAAGCGAACTGGCTAATCCTTTCACTTTCACCACGATGGCAAGTCAAAATAAAACTTGACTCAGCCAGCGACACGACGAAGAAGAAGAAGAATGAAATTATATGATGGAATATTTATTTACTTCGTTCAGAACTGATCAGGTCCATTTTCTCTTTCAGATACTGAATACACTTTTACAAAATCGGGGGAGCCCGGTATCCTCAAGTTCGATGTAGCCGATTTGAGCGATTCTGTTTTGGTGGCACCAGCGCTTATGGTTCGTAAAAAAGACACTTAAACTTCTGATTGATTATTTTTATACCAAGCTATGCTTAGCAATTTATACTATGAAACAATTAAAAAATATGGTACCGGCAGGACTTAGACACCGTATACCGTTCCGTTTCTTTAACCAACTAAGCTACGGTCTCAATTTGCAAAGAACTCTAATTTCTCAACTGTGTGTTACGTCATTACGTAACGTCACGATCATCCATTTGTTTAGTAGGATACTACGTAAGTAGCTTGGTAAAAGCAGCGGAACGGTATTCTGAGGTCGCAGGTCTAAGTCCTCCCGGTCCCATATTTTTAACTGTTTTTTTTTGTATAAAGACACTTAATTTCTAATATCATGGAAGCGACCTTGAGCTGATTTAAGAAAGAAAGAAAAATCATTTATTCTGACATAATAAAAATAGAATACATTTTAATACATCTAAAACTAAATAATTTAAAATACTACTTAACTAAATAATACTATTAATAATTCCAGAAATGGTACGCATCTCAGCACAATACTGCAGCGCTAAAAGCACCGCAGCGCTGATATTCTGATGCGCCCAGTAAATGAGTAAGAAATAGTGTGACAAAAGAAAAAATAAAATAAAAATAATAAAAGCAATAATTACATGTACCTACATGTTTCAATTTTGTGCCACAAGCAATAAAAATAAATAAATACAATATTATATATAATATATATATATATACAAAAAGATCTTAATTTAATGAAAAGGAAACGTTATTTAAACCTGTATTAGCATCTCACAATTTCATTCAATGTTTGTACGGGACAGAGAGATTGTAAGCTGTGGCTTAGCGCTAAACTAAGTACACAGTTGGCGAAGTGGTTAAAGCGGTCGCCTCATCGCTGTCAACTGCGCTGGTGTTGTGGGTTTGATCCCCACACGGGACAAATCTTTGTGTGATCCGCAAAGATTTGTTCTGACTCTGGATGTGCTCTGTGTGTGTGAAATGTATGTTTGTGAACACCCCCGCGACACAGGAGTTATTCTTAGTAAGGGCGTCCTTTGCTTTTATAAAATAAAAAATATCAACAATATATCAATCTACTAATTTCAGGAACGCCTAAACACCAACAATCCCATACTATCGGCTGATAGAGAGTTCATTTTGGCGCCAAGCGAAGTGGAGCAGGTAAAAACATTATAAATATTGTAATATTCAAATATACAAATGTTGGACTGTAGATATATCAAGATATAGGTATATCTATCAATAAAGTAATAAGCCTATTATCGTAGTACACAATATAAAGACATATCTTATGATAAAGTTATCTTAACTAGCAATTTGGTATTATGAGTAATTATGACCATCAATTTATCTAATAATTTTTAGGGTCCCGTAGTACCTACAAGGAACCCTTATAGTATCGCCATGTCCGTCTGTCAGTCCGAGGCATAGCATAGGAAATTTTCATGGATAACATGGTTGACTATGTTGAAAAAGGGGTAGAATAAAATATAGAAGAAGACTAAGGGCCAATTTTACCAGTTCCGGATAAATTTATCCGTCTAATAAGAAATAACCAGACCGAATATAAAGTTACACAAGTCTTACTTCAAAAAAGAACACACAGCTAAATTTTTATTCATGTTTGCCCTTAATTTTTTTTTATCCCTACCCAAATGGTTTAATTGACGCTTATGAATTTAAACCAAATTTTTTTCAGGTTTACAGATACTCAACTACTGCGAGATTCGCCCTGTACCAGATTAGTACTGAGTATGTACTTACTTAATAAATTATGTATTTAATATATATGTATATACTTTTCTCACTTAATACGATGTTATGCTGCCAACGATTGTTTGACCATGAAGTATCGGCTTCGAAATCTGGGCCAGGCAAATGTAATATTTGGTATACTTCCCTTCTTAGTTTAGGTTTACTTCTTCTTAGGTGCTCCACTCACCGTGGCCCTTCGCATGTAGTATGCTGTAGATTCGATTTGTGTATTATTCTACCTCTTTGACAGACAAGCATTCGCTTGTAATATAACATTCACATTCACTCTTCAATCTATTTATTTATTTATTTATTTATTTATTTATTATGGCACACAAAACAGAATACAGTCAATTCATAGTTAGGTGTAAAATAGTTACAGTTTTGCTCTAGACGATATTCCTAAACATGTGTACACAACTTGACTTAATTTTTCAAAGTAAACAGGATAAAAAGACTAAGAAAGTAATAAACATATTAAGTTACACCACAAACATGCATGATGCAAAATAATTAACAACTAAACAAAACAAGAAATATATCAAATTGTTTTAAGTTTATGACACAGTCAATCGCGCACTAATATGCTTGATTCTCCTCGCTCACCGATATGTAATATTGGCATTTATAACGTTAAAACTAGGTGAATGTTTGCTGTGCACCTATAGGTAATGTATCCTGACTCTGGCCCCACTTTCTCGTTCACAGTACGGTGACGAACATCGCGAACCACAACCGTCTTCAGCTATGCATCTTCGGTGGCGGTCACAGCCTGGCGTACGTTATGGACAACAACGTGTACTACCTCCCTCAAGGCAGGACTCAGGCTATTCAGTTAACCACCGACGGCATTCCTGGCGTGGTCTATAATGGACACGCTGACTGGGTTTATGAAGGTAGGTGCATCTTTTTTTTTTTATCTTTATGCAGATCACAAGTACAATGGCGGACTACCAGTCAACCATAAGGTGATGCAGAGACGATAGTAGTACCTACTATGCTTTTTTAGAAGTGAAAAATAGTACAATCTATAAATTTACAATCCTAATTAATGTTTATCCTTATAGTTATATTTAAAACAGGATTATATATAATGTAAATATACTAAATATTTCTTTAATAATCTTTTATACGTAGGTATGGGATTACCAATCTAGCGTACGCAGTGCCGGTCCGATGCAAGATTTTAGCTGGAGCGAGATCAAATAAATTTTGGTTGTGTGTGTCTGTTTTATCTGTAATGGTAACTTTTAAATATTTTCTAAGAATTTTAAGAGTTAGCCCTAAAGCGTCATCCATCATCCATGAGTCAGGACTGACTTTTTATTTTATTTTTTTTAAACTAAGAAGCTATACTAAAGCGTGTTCGCCGCCAAGGCAGGGCCAGACATTTTACATAATTATTTTCTTAAGAAATGTAAGTGAGAGTATGTGTGTATGAGTGTAAGAGTGTTTGGCGTTGAGGGCACAATGGACACCAAGAGATCTTCGCTAGCAAAAGTTAAGGGCTTCGGCGCCACCTGTCAATTGGCGCTTGGGGCCGCTCTATTTACCCATTGGACTGGCTGGCCCTGAGCGTACGTGATGGATAATAGGCAAGGCAGAAGTCAGGTCATCTAGATCAATTAAATTTGGTGGTGAAAAATTATGATGTGTGTGCTATTTTTTTATTTTTTTGATAAAATATGAGTTGGCCCGCGTGATGGCAGGCAGTTACCGTAGTCTAAGGATACATGCCATACTTCGAGTTCACAAATCTATACCAACTCCAGTTTACATTTTTTTTTTTTTTTTTTAAGTTTGATTATGGTTGGTTTATTTACCGAAATAAGTAGAAATAACATAACATTACTTCTATACTACTTTATTAATAATACTTTGACCGACCCAGAAATCGAACTAGAAATCTCACGGTTAGAAGCGTATACGCTAACCACTAGACCATCGAGGCATAAGTAAGGCTTCTTTAGTAAAATTTTGCACAATACAGAGTAATTTTGCGAATATGAATAGTATAATACATTTTGTTTTAATAACTGGCATTGTCACATCCAACCTTTGATATATTAAAATCTTGCTCCAGAGGATGTCATGTACACTGGTCAAGCGACATGGTTCTCCACCGAAGGCTCTTACCTCGCGTTCGCCACGTACAACGACACAGAAGTGGAGAGCTACTCTTACTACTACTACGTAGACAAGACTAACCCTGACGATCTGTACCCAGAGCTGGTTGATCTCAAGTACCCTAAGGTAAGATAAGATACAGGATATATATTTTCCTCTGTGTTTTAACTTTCAACTGGGCTAAGCGATTTTACTGATTCTTTTTTATTTGAAAGGTGGTGCTTCCTGTATGGTCCCATTTTAATTTAGTCCAGTTCTGGCAATGGTACCCATGAGAAAACCATATAAGTTTGAAATTATTGTAATTGAAGACGGTTTTTTTTTTGGAAAATTATTGTTATTTTGACGGACATCAACGCGAATCATTATTTAACTTTTGACTATACTGTTCGGCAAACGAGTTACACCTCTGGTCTCTAGCTTACTTCCAGAATGACCTATAGCTGAAATTTATGATAATATAGCTATAGGCTGACCGTTTAACTGAGTCCTCGCCTGCGCGGTACAGGGGCGCGGGGGTATGACGACAAAGAGGACTGAAACAGCTGCGGGCGGTGGGGGCACTTAATAAAACATACAGGAGATGAAATGCACCAAGATGTTTCCTAAGATATGTGACATCATAGGAAAAAAACCGACTTCAAAAAGTAGGTAAACTAAAAAGCAAGAAATAAATTTACTTAACACAAAATAATACGTTTTTTCATTTAGTTAAATAGAAATTATTAAATAATTATTTTATAATTCTTAAGTCGGTGCCAAGTAAAAACAACCTTTCTACAATATCAAATTACAGTACACACAAAAAGGGAGGCGTAGTTGTGCTAGTGCGCGGTCGCCCAGTATTGGTACTTACCACAGAAATATAACTAATATTCAGTCAGAAAAAAGTTCTTAGAACGATTGATATTATCTATACAGAGTTATTAATTGTTTACTTGGCACCGACTTCAGAATTATAAAATAATTATTTAATAATTTCTATTTAACTAAATGAAAAAACGTATTATTTTGTGTTAAGTAAATTTATTTTTTGCTTTTTAGTTTACCTACTTTTTGAAGTCGGTTTTTTTTTTGTTAAAAATTATTTTATTTTACGATTTTAAGTGATGGGTAGACCGAGCAAGAATGTTTCTCGAATGAGGAGACGACGGTTACTTGAGACGGAAAACTTATTAATAATAAACAAGAATTAAATCCTTTCTCCTGACTATTGAGGGTCACGACCTTCCATCATCAGCTCATTTGACACAATAACTAGCAGTAGTAATATGCGTACAGTAGTGAAAGAATTATCCTTTAACTCCTAACTATTGAGGAGTTGACCTTCCATCATCAGCTTAACCACCTAAATTATTGCGACCAAGCGTAAATCCTGGCCTCAATTAATAAAATATGAGGGTTGCCCCCGATGTCTCTGGGATCTCATCATCAGATCATGACATGCTGACAATGGGACCACCTTTGAAATATCTCCGTTCCAACAGCTCACTAGACATCATAACTAGCAGTCTAAATATGTGTACAGTAGTGAAAGAATTATCCTTTAACTCCTAACCATTGAGGAGTTGACCTTCCATCATCAGCTCATCCACATAAAAATACGTAAATACTGGTGTAGCTTTGAAAAACACACTAAAAACATTACATGTGCCTATAAAATTCGAGGGTTGCCCTCGATTTCTCTGAGATCCCATCATCAGATCACGACATGCTGACAATGGGACCCCTTTGGAATCATCTCCTGTCCAACAAAAAAAGAATCATCAAAATCAGTTCATAAACAACTGAGATATCCGTGAACAAACATAAAAAAAAAAAAATGCAACATATATACGAATCGAATTGAGAACCTCCTCCTTTTTTAGAAGTCGGTTAAAAAGGAATAGTGATTTATCAAATGAAAAATAGTTAAGAAGATACAAAATTTTAATGAACTTATGTACGTAAATAAAATAATTGAGAATAAACTATTATACAATTTTTTATCTAAACATATAATTAAATCATAACAAAGTCAAAACTTTTTTTGGGTCCAGTTTCTTTTTTCTAAAATATTCGTATAGTTAAAAGCCATTTGCTTGCACTGACTGATTACTTTATGTCCAAAGATTTTTTCGATTCATCTTGAGATAGTTATTACATGTGTACTCTCACAGGTGTCTGCAACAGTCAACACATGCGATCGCTACTCATGTAGCGAACGAAATGAACAATTACAAAAATTTGCCCACCGCCCGCACCTGTTTCAGTCCCCTATGTCGTCATACCCCCGCGCCCCTGTACCGCGCAGGGGAGAACTCAGTTAAACGGTCAGCCTATTATTATGAGTATTATTATTTGCATTACACTAAATTTTAATATAAAGACTTGGTTGATGTCGTTCAGTTCAGCAGTTAAATCAATTTAAACCTTAATGAGAGCTTATCAAGGCGATTTAAAAAGCCTGAAGAATGCCTAAAAATTTACATAGTTTTTGTCATCCCTAGGTCGGCCGAAAGAATCCCACAGTGGTGCTCCGCGTGGTGAACCTGAGGACCTTAGTTGAAACCAACACTCCAACGTTCATCACCATGCAGCCTCCCAATGTGGTCTCCGAAGACCATATCCTGGGCGGAGTCACCTGGGTGTCGGACTATGAGATTGCGATGCACTGGCATAATAGGAGACAGAACTATGCTGTGCTTAGGATTTGTAATATTATTACTAATGGGTGTGAGGTAAGGGCATAAATATACAGGGTGGATGCGTAAAAGCGACGTTAACTGTATTTATTTATTTATTTATTTATTTATATAAGGCTAGTCTACAGTTGTTTACACCATTACAATTTTTAAATGAACATGCTCATATATATAGTTTTTTAAGTGTAACAACTACTTACAGACTAACACCGCTTGCATGATATTTCGGTAACACGAATCATATTAATATAAAACAAGTTAAACAAAAAAAAGAAACTATACTCAAGATTAATACAAGAAAAAAAGATTTAAAATGCAAATATGAACCATGATTGACCAACACTGAAATCACAGTTTATACCTAAACATTGTTATTGCTGAGACGAGGCTTTGGGTGTTCACGTCGACCTCCGTGGGTCTATTTAGATTGTAGCCTCATTATAGACTCTCCTTTAGGCCAATAGCCTCCATAAATTGGAGCAGTCAGACGATTGGGAGTGACTTGACATGAACCGGATCCAAGTTATTGCGTCCGAGAATGATGCTTCGTCTATGGATGGCTTGCAGTCGCAAAAGAGGTGCAGCGTTGTTTCAGGTTCCTTTTTACAGAATCTGCAGCTGTCATCGTCCGCATAACCCATATGGGATAAGCATCTATTTAGTTTGCAGTGTCCCGTGAGAGATCTAACGGCAAGAGACACCTTGATCCAACTAATTGCCTGCAGCTCAGTTGTGTATTTGTTAGAGAAGCCCTTGATGAGGCTTTTGCTGTGATTCATCCCATGACCCTATTGTCAGAGCCTGAAAGAATCCACGAATAGCTATCCCCTAAGGAATTGATAAGCCTGGTTTTTTGAGATGCCGCAGAAAGGCCCCGACCGGTTTTAAACATGGTCAGTTTTTATTTTCACCGGTTCAATCATATTTCAATAAATTAATGTCGCTCTGTGGCGTCCACCCCTCATACAATCTAAATATTTATCAGACAAAATAAGATCCTTAAATATAATTTTCACGTGTGCAATATTTTATCTAACTCTCTGTTTAAGAGAATACATTAAAATACATATTACTGAAATTGCTTAATAATTCAACCTGTTGTTTTTTGAATGACAATATATATATTTTTTTTAATAGTACCTAAATCTTTTTGGTACAAAAGAGGGTATTTTACAAAAATATGGCAAGCGCTGGCCACCACGATAGTATTTACCGTGTTGCAGGTGCCAGTTTTTTCTCCAACAGGTACTGCATAACATGTTTAATTCATGCACAATTAGATAGGTATTGTCCAATGTCGAATCTACCGGCTTCTGAAGCTTAATAGTTTCGACAGTCCTAACACCTTGTCAGACTAACTTACACTGTTCCTGTCCAAGTTGTGGTTGTTTAATCGAACTTCATACTTATCCGGTACATAAACAGGGCAAATGTTTTATCTGAGTCCTATCAGATCCTAAAAATGAGTCAATACATTGTTCCTAAATCAGATAGACAAAATCTAGCGAGTATAGTTCGATTGCCTGTTGAGTAAGCACATTTAAAAAAAACTATATATAGTTAAAATTGTTTTTCTATTTCATAGGAGTATAGGCTCTGTAATTTATCCAACTCTCTGTTTCCACAGGAAGAGCACCGTCAACAGCCAAACGGCTGGATTCCCCTCGCCCTCCCTCGGTTCAGCAGCACCGGTGAATTCTTCGTGTCCCTCCGCTGGTCGGAGCCTCAGTCTGACGGTCAAATCTGGCAGCACCTGTACCTCAGCATGAGAATCAATGGAGAGATCATCTCGAACTCCATCACCCCTGGAGCTATCACTGTCAACAACTTTGTTGGCATGGATGAGGAAAATGTACTTTAGTGAGTATTGTTGAAATAAAATTTACAACTATCATGCTACGCCATCTATTGAGCCTCTAAAAAGATACATGGACCCTGTTATCACGCTAAACCTATCGAGAGGGTACCTATCTATTTTTACTAACTTGATGCAGGCGTTGTCAAAAAAATACCTTTTAAATGTAAAATAATAAATGGAAGTCACTTTCCCTTACAGCTATTATACTAGCACCGTAACGAATATGCCTTGGCAGTCCGAGGTCCGCGTGACTGGTACGAACTCGGCGTGTCTGAGCTGTGACCTCGTGATGCCTGAAGGTGGACCCTGCACGTGGGCCACCGCCACCCTCAGCCGAGGCGGACAATTTATTACCATCACTTGCTCCTCACCTGAGGAACCTTCGGCTACCTTCATTCTTGATGCTAGGGTAAGTTAATATTCGTTTAATAGCAGCTAAGGGTGGAACCGACAGGTGGCCGTTACCCTTATTTTTAACACGCTTATATTAGCTTCACCTGTATGTATGTATGTATGTATGGATGTAACCGACTCCTTTGGACTCGATTTTGACCCACTTTAAACGGACAGATTTCATTCAAATTTGCACACCTGTCAAAGATCGATGACAGTGCAATAATTCGATAAAAAATAAAAAAAAAATAAAAAAAAAACTTTTATAAATAAACTAAACTAAAAAGTAGAAAATAAATAATAGTTATAAAAAACTCAAAAACACGCTAAAGTAAACTAAAGTACTAAACACTAAAGTACTTTGTGCACTAAAGTACTAATGAAAAAAAATTTATTATATATATATATATTGTGAAAAAGCGTGGGGCGCTATGTGCCATATTTTTCGTCTATCGAGCAACCCACGCTTTTTCACACTAATACTAGTATTTTTTGTTCATTACCATTTTCAGCTTATATTAGGAATTATTTTTCACTTTTTAGTTAGAAGTACTTTAAAAGCGTGTTTTTTAGTTTTTTTAAACTATTATTTTTTATACTAGGCAATGCCTGACGCATACCACAGATCCGGGCAGAGTCAGTGCTTATGTCCGAGTTGCACCACAGAGTAACGAACAGAGGCTAACCTTTTAAAGAACGTCTAAGATATTTACCTATTTTGCTAGGGTTGGCACTTGGCAGTGTTGGCACAACAGGACAAGCCATGTGACTAGTACAATTACTACACTGGCGGCATAGTGGTGTTTTAACGACGCGGCGGTTTTTTTAATTGTATTACCTGTACCTAATCATAATAAATCAATCGCTAATAATAAGGGTAGATAGGTATTTTTTACATATTTCAACAAGTCAAAAAAGTAATAAAAGTCTTTAAGTATAATCCTCTCAAATTGGTACCTAATGTGATAAGTAGAACCTTTTACAATTTAATTTTAACGTACCTACCTACCTATTAACGTATTAGGTAGAAGAGCGCATGACATTAGAACTGTCATTCTCATACATCTATACAATTATAGGTATAAAAAGATAAGACCCCAGAAATAATATAGGCTACATCGACGTTCCACGCGGTTGGAGCCACGCGTAGAAGCTAGTGACTCATACATAAGTAGGAATATATTATTAGCTGTGAATTGTGTCAAGGTTCCATCGCATTACAAACACGGCACAGATTTAAATTTGCTTTGATATTGATGTAGGTACACTAGGTACCTACCTATGTAATTATGTATGAAGTATCTATCTACCCCACTAATATAAATTGAATAGGTACCTATATAATAGAAATAGCTACTCTTTTACTATCAATTTACTACTCACCTAGTAGATTCCTTGGGATAGAAAAAAAAAGATATGTTCTTATTTCGACGATTATTGTTCTTACAAACAGTACCTACAGTACATTTTGTATTAATAAATTATAACGCGCGTCGTGCCCTTTAGGACGAGACTTGCGAGTGAGCATACGGGCGTGCGCGCACCGCGGCTGCGCTGGACTACTGTAGACTGCACACTGCACACTCACAGGGTACATTTATGTGAGCTGCGGTAGTGTCCGCGAGCCGCGCCGAGAGCGCGCGAGAGCCCTTCGCTAAGGCACTTACGAGCCGGTAGAAACCGGTTTCGCCTCGTACGTGATAGGGCCGCAAGTGGACACGCACACAGACGTCTTATGCTTGTGTGAGTGGACGTATCTGAGCGCGGTTGTATGAAGCTTAGTCTCTGTTTACTCTGTGGTTGCACGGACTAAAACCCAGTGTGTTCCGTCAACAAGACTTTGCCGGGGTGCCAGGTATCGCTCGCGCATATACGCTGACAAGGAAGGCCCCACCCAACCTCAGCAGGCTTTCATCGATATTGGTTTTGTAATTTAGCCGTGACAGCGTAATTTAATAATAATAATAATAAATATTTATTTATCATCACAAAGGATTGTACACAATTACTTAAAACTAAGACAAATTGAAATATAAGTATACAATGCAATAATGTCTACAATCAAGTGGGTGAAGTGCACTGTCCTCCTATAGGCTGACCGCTTAACTGAGACTTCGCCTACGGGGTACAGGGGCGCGGGGGTATGGCGACAACGGGGACTGAAACAGCTGCGGGCGGTGGGGGCACTTAATGAAACATACAGGAGATGAAATGTACCAAGATATTTCCTAAGATATGTGACATCATAGGAAAAAAGAAATAGTGATTTATCAAATGAAAAATAGTTAAGAAGATACAACATTTTAATAAACTTATGTACGTAAATAAAATAATTGAGAATAAACTATTATACTATTTTTTATCTAAACATATAATTAAATCGTAAGAAAGTCAAAACTTTTTTTGGGTCCAGTTTCTTTTTTCTAAAATTTATGTATACGTTAAAAGCCATTTGCTTGCACTGACTGTTTACTTTATGTCTGAAGATTTTTCGATTCATCTTGAGATTATCATTACATGTGTACCTCTCACAAGGTGTCTGCAACAGTTAACACATGCGATCGCTACCCATGTAGCGAACGTAATGAACAATCACAAAAATTTGCCCACCGCCCGCAGCTGTTTCATTCCCCTTTGTCGCCATACCCCCGCGCCCCTGTACCCCGCAGGCGAAGTCTCAGTTAAGCGGTCAACCTATAGCTAGATTATTAAATAATCTGTGTTAAGGAGTTTCGAATTCAAGCTTTTAGATTGTTCAATAGATTCTTGGTTTGTATTTCTGTCTGTCCTCGTTTATTTCTTAAATTCGTGTGTGTGTGTGTGTGTTTGCGTGTGTGTGTGTGTGCGTGGGTGTGTGTATGCGTGTGCGTATGTGGGATTATATTATGATTGTGATCCAGATTGATGTGAATATATGTATTAAGTATGAAAGTAGTTAGTTGTGTTACGTTAAGTATGATTTACAAACACAGACGGACATATAGAGAGTCTGAACAAATTCTACTGGTATTTTACTTATAATAATGACATTAAAACCACCTCCTCAACACAGAATCGCCGCCTCCTTGCGACTTGGGAAGACAACGCTATCGTGCGTGACCGCCTCGTGGGCAAGGCTCGCTGGGGCAGCATCATCACCACGGTACCCCTCGAGAACGGCTTCCCCGCCCCCGTGAGGCTACTCCTGCCCCCTGGACTTGATGTCAATGACACCAACACCAAATACTCTATGATATTCTACATTTACTCCGGTCCTAACACCAACACTGTCTACAATACTTTCACCGTTGGTGAGTGTTTTGATTTAATCATCGTAGTAAGTTATAAGATTTTTTTTTGATTTGTCTAGAATAATAGATAAAACTTAATAATATTAAAGTTAAACTCATATTACTTTTGTATAGAAAACAGCCAAGCAATTGTTCCGTTTAACATTTTTTTTAAAGTACTTTGAGACCAAGTCCTTCAACAATTCTGTACTTTTTTTAAACTTGCATATATGTACAGAGGGCAAAGCAATTAGCTACGCGGGACAAAATCTTCTACGTTTGGATGAAAACTGACAACATTACTATAAATACGATTAAATACAATTGAAGTGTCTGTTTTTAATGTCAAAGTAACAATGTTATTTTAATTTGTGTCTACCTACCTTTTTTTTTAGTTGATATAGTAATTTGCACGATACCATTGCATAAAATATAGTTTTTTAAATTTTTTGATTGTCTGTCTGTTTGTATCGGTTAATCATCCTAATGCATGAAAGGAGCCTCCCCGAGTGACGTACACAACGATTCCCTACGTCCGGCGCACCCTGGGCAATTCGCGAGTTTTCCAAAGTGAATTGGCTAATTCTTTCACCACGATGGCAAGTCAAAATAAAATTTGACTCAGCCATCGACACGACGAAGAAGAAGAATAAATAATAGGCTTGTTTATATCGATTTTCTGGCAATTTACATTATGATGTACTGGCACTGGTTGTTATTAAACTAGTTATATTTTCATAGGATACCACTCATACCTGACCACGAGCCGCAACATCATCTACATGTTAGCAGACGGGCGTGGTTCAGGACTCAAGGGCCAGGATATTCTGTACTCGCTGAACAACGCGCTCGGCACCGTCGAGATTGAAGACCACTCAGTTATACTAAGGTAAGGTTATATACAGCTAGCGACCCGCCTCTTCCCTCCGCGTACAATCATAGATAAAACTAGCTGACCCGGCAAACGTTGTTTTGCCAAAAAATTTAGATTTGCCATAAGTTCAGGGAAATTGTAATCGAAATAGAGTGAAAAAAAAATACAATACAGACGATAAATGCGCGCGGGATGAAAAATGATTATAAAAATGTTGCGATAAGGTATTTGTGAAGAAATGAGAAAAGAAAATCAACATATTTTTTGACAAATAACTCAGACAAGCGCTTACTAAAAAAAAACTGGAAATTTTAATGGTCTCCACCTCAGCCATAAAAAGTTATTAAGGTCAATGATATTTGCTACAATATGCAAAGATTTTGTTAAACATGTTGTTGCATCATTAACCGATTTAGGAACAGGTAAATGAACGCATCATCTTCATACCTAATACATTTTTTTCTACAAATCTGTCATAAATATGCAGTAGAATTTCTCAAAAGCGATTACCGTCATTACATAACAGTTATCGTATACGATTCAAGATTTTATTGATATAATGCAAACCAGTTCACCCAAAGATGAATGACTTAGTCCAATATCGGCCTCGATGAATACATTAGATCAGCGATTCTCAACCTTGTTGGCAATAGAACAAACGATTGCATAAATCGTGGCTCATTTGCTGTTCGTTTTTTAAGAATTCCATTACTTGTCTTCGAAGATCTTTATCAGGTTTGATAAATTATATACTCAAAACTTCCTTGAAACTCAAGAATTAAAATACAATAACCGCATTGAAATCGGACCAGTAGTTTCCGAGCAAATCGCTAACATACAAAGTTACATACATACCGATTCATACAAATGAATACATACGAATCGAATACAGAACCTCCTTTTATTATAAGTCGGTTAAAATTTATCTGACCATTTGACTAAGGTGAAGAATTTGTGGAGTTAGGTCATGTAAATTAAGAGCATGTCGAGTGACATGAAATCTGATAATTTTTAACACTGCAAACCATGTAATGGCCTCGTCTGGGCAACAGTTTACATGTAAATGTTTATTGACACGTTTAAGCACCACTTGGGTTTATGAAAATAATGATATGAGTTTTTTTGAGTTAAGCCACGTGAGTTCACGGAACCTCAGGGGTCCGCGGAGCACACTTTGGGAATGGCTACATTAGATAATGTTTTGATCGTTTCTTCCGCTATATTAGTATTGTGTAATAGTTTATACCATAATTACTAGTGCCGTTTTCCCTAGTTCCGGTTTTAGATGTTTTAGCAATGTATGAGATTATTGATATGCATTTGGTCGATAGGCACGTCGATAGTACCTAATGTGTAGTTTATAAATGAGATGATTGATGATGAAATTGCATTGTTATAATAAACTAGCTGACCCGGCGAACTTCGTACCGCCTTAGCGTAAATTTGATGCACTACTTTATTTTGTATAGCTGACCTATCTTAATATGTATGCGTACCTATTCAATTTGAACTGGAATCTATAATATCCTCCATATAAAAATGAATACCTATTTCCCTGGTCTCGTCATACCTGAGAAGGACTTTACTAATTTTATTAAATAAAAAACAAAATATATATTTTCACAGCTCGCGGTTATGTCTGTGGTGTCATAGATCACCGCAGAGTTTTTTGTTTTAAATTGAATGACGTTGACATTCGTAACGCGCTTTTTTTAAAATATGCAAAATTAACTGTATATTTTCAATCTTTCTGAAAGATTTTCTTAATATTTTTTTCCGTAAGAACCTTGTACAGAGGTCAAGCCGTTTTCATGCTATGTCGTGACAACGGAAAACGGGTTTCATTTTTAAATATTTTTTTCCGTAAGAACCTTGAACAGAGTATTAGAAAACTACAAAAACAAAATCAGCCAAATCGGTCAAGCCGTTTTCATGCTATTTCGTGACAACGGAAAACGGGTTTCATTTTATATATATATAGATAGATACGATGAGCGTCATACTTCCTGTAGATTAGTAAAATGGAAGAAATTCGGTTGTTTTCACCTATTTGAACACGGGTAAGCCGCGCAGTTTTTTTTTTCTTTTTTTTTATCTGTTTATAAAGTACAGCCACATCACATACATCAAACATCACCATACAATTTATACACCGATGTACAAAACAATTCCAGCGTACAAAAGATTTATAATAATGATTGTCAGAAACAACGGCTATTAATCCGTTACTTGTGGTTTTGCTTTATTACTTTGGTACCTAAAATATACTATATTCTTTTACTATAAATACCTATCCTCAGTGACGCATAAAAACATTTATTTACATTTTCATTGGACATACCATTGTAACAAAAATTCCATACTAACCGAGCTTAAGATACATATTATGAAACTCAGCACCACATGCTCGCTGAGGAGTTAAGAGTTTTTGTTAATTGTAACAGAAAAGGTGCCCAGAAAGAGGCCTAGAGGCTCTATCAGATACGCCGCTCTAAACATGCCGGTCTGCAATGCCATTCATGCCGTTGAAGACAGGACAAGGTGACGCAAGATAGTCTGCAACAAAACTATTCAAAGAGGCCTCAACCCCATGCATTGAGGACAATCGACGCAAAGGGGAGAATACTACATGACTCAAAAAGTCCCTGGTATTTAATAATTTTTAATATTTTTCCTTTCTTTCAGACAAGTCCTGGACCGGTACCCGTTCATTGACCGCGAAAGAATTGGTATCTGGGGCCACAGTTACGGTGGATACGCCACGCTGCTGACGCTGCTTCATGATGACGAGCATCTGTTTCAGTGCGGAGTCTCTGGAGCACCCGTCACCTCCTGGCTTTACTACAGTGAGTATATAAAATAAATAAATCAATATCACACAATATACACACACCGCCGTCTAGTCGCAAGCTAAGCTGAGCTTGTAGTTTGGGTACTAGAATAACTGTACATAAACTTGAATTTCGATTCTTTGTGGTACAATAATATCAACTTCGCGGTAATTCCCATTAAATATTGAGAAACAA
Source organism: Hypena proboscidalis (assembly GCA_905147285.1). NCBI lineage: Eukaryota > Metazoa > Arthropoda > Insecta > Lepidoptera > Erebidae > Hypena > Hypena proboscidalis. The sequence goes on along the minus strand of LR990130.1, from coordinate 15,836,913 downwards.
TGTGTTAGTTAGTCATACACACGTAATTTATTACTAAACAATTTTAAACAATAAAACCACATTACAATTGTGGTTTTATTATTCAAAAAGTGCGTGCAATGTGCAATAATTGGTTATAATTTTGTGATTCATTCTCTCATTGATGTTATTTTTATAACAAGACTAACGCCAACCTTCTTACTACTGCCAAATAGGAAGTATGACTTTGTGTGGCTCTAAGGCAAATCTTCAAACTTGCGTATTTTCTATACATTTTGCCTGTAGTTTTGACGACTATGAATATAATAACAAATAATTCTTACCTTAATCGCATAGATAGTTTAGGGGTAGCATATGCCCCTCATACAGCAAGGACTCGGGTTCGATTCCCGGGTCGATAAAAATAACACTGCTTGTGTTATTTGTGAACTTGCCGTCAGGCAATTCACAATAGCAGCACGGAGTTGGAATTGTGCCCGGTGGATGGCGATAGGCTCACCCCTTATCCCATGGGATCTAAATATAACAGGTGAAGTGTGGGTGTTGGACACCTTTGCCACTCCCTTCTGGGTAGTATAGGCGTGATATTATGTTAAAACTTAACTATTGACCAACCCATAAGGATTGATCGAATAATGTCTAACTTTTTTTTTTTTTTGTTTTTTAAAAAGCTTACTAGTAATTTGCAAACACAAATTACTAGTATTCTTGTTAACCCCTCCAGCTATGCTTAATTCGCTTGTGTTAGGAGGAAGTTCACGTCCATGGTGTAGGTAATGGCCAGGATTCGAACCCACGACCTTTCGATCGTAAGACCCATGCATTATCCATTGCGCCACGGCCGCTTCAACTTTATATTATGTTCGTCGCTTACTTATCATTCTTATCATTCTAAGCACATCAATAAATCTGAATATTTAGGATTGTTGCCAAGAGGATACGTATTTTCCAGTCGCCACGATTTATATATTTTCCTGTTGGCTTGAAAATAACTAATATTTTTTTCTATATAAATATTTTTCTGTTATTTGATAACCAATAATACAATTTATTATTATTGATTATTTTTATAGCATTAAGCTATGTTTAGCAAATTATACCATCTATTGTATTCTACTTAAGATAGGTACAAATGGATGAACGTGACGTCACATAATGTCGTAACATACAGGCTTAGCTTAGTGGTTAAAGCAGTTGCCCGAAAAGCAGAGGTCGCAGGTTTGAATACTATCGGTTCTATATTTTTTCAATTATTTTTAAGTGCAATTTATTTTGCCGTACATAATATAGCATTGTGCCAATACCAAATTAGAAATTATCGTCGGTGACGCGTATTTATACCTATCAACTTATGATGTATTTTGTATTTTTAATTATACTAACATATTGTATTCATAACGTAATGTTGGTCTATTTAGTCGACCGCGGTTTCGCCTCATTCAGTGCAAGACTGGCTGCGACTCAGGCGCGACGTATCGCACTCTCTTGATAATGCCTAGACGTATAGGCGAAACCGCGGTCGACTAAATAGACCAACATTACGTGAGTAACACCCGTATTTCATAATTTGAATAATGTTACAAACTCACGTCAGTTTTAATAAAAATATACTGTATTCATTTAAATATTATATATATAGTTATTTAACTGCCCATCAAATTACCCAACACACAAATTATCTTGAGTCGGGATGATGTTCACTAATTCTGCCGTGGTATAACTAAAATGCCGTTATCTGCTCAAACCATTTTTTTGGATACCAAATAAAAACCGCGGAAAAAATTTAAACCGTTACATATACGAAAACTTATTTGAGATTCAAAGATACCAAAACATAAATAAAATAAGTTTTGTCATCAAAAAGGTCCATCGGTTTAAATTTTTCCGCGGTTTTTATTTGGTTTCCAAAAAAATGGTTTGAGCAGATAACGGCATTTTAGTTATACCACGGCAGAATTTACCTACTGTCCTCTTTTTGCTCTAGCTTCGATGTTAAGCGCAGACTCCCGAGCGCCGTCTTTTCATATTAACGTAATATGGGTTTAACTTTAACAGTATTAAGATTTTATACATTTTTATATCCAAATCATATCTTAAACACTAAAATGCATATTTGTTCGTGTCCATTTTTTTCAAAATTGTTTTAATCATTGATTGAGTGACAAACAAACTGAAATATAAAATAATAATTTTGAAAAAGTGGGCGCCAACAAATATACATGTAAGAGTTTGACATAATTATGATCTATATTAATAGATAAAAACTTAATAATATCAAAGTTAAATCCGTATAACATATGTATGGAAAACAGCTAACCAATTGTTTGTTGGATTATGACATGACAGATTACATAGTATAAAATATGGCATTAATTAAATTTGTAGAACAAGATGGCGATACATATTACTTAATAATTATTAAACTAGAATTTATTAATACAATATCCGCATAAAACTTTCTTGATATTTGCATACATGTTTGTAAGTTCAATATTAAGTAGGTAGCGAATTTGTCAGAATAAAATGAATTAGTAAATCCATATTTTTTTTTGTAGTTAATGGTTGTTAAACCAAACCATATACTAGTAGCTTAACTTTATTTTTCGTCTCTTTCTAACGCGTAACTCAGTCTATAAAAATAAGTAACAGGACAAGTCTAATAATAATAATAATAATCATTTATTTCAATAAGATAAATGGAGCAATACAAAGCAGTACAGTAGTAGTACATTATTAGAATAATCCAAATCTAGTTTTAGCAAATAAGACTACATAGTTATACTATAAACAATTTAAAAAAAATATGGGACGGGAAGAATTTTAACCTGCGCCCTTCTGCACACCGGGCACCCGCTCTAACTAACCAGCTACGACAACCTCTTGCCCAGTCCTGCCAGTCGCATAACGTTTTCAACTGTTTCATAGTACAATTTGCTAAGCATAGCTAAATGCTATAAAAATAATCAATTCGATTTTTTTTAATATTCTTTTTTTCTAGATACCATGTACACCGAGCGCTACATGGGCCTGCCAACCGAAGAGGACAACCTGAAAGGCTACGAGGCCGGTGACGTCACCCTTCTGGCCGAGAAGCTGCGCGGCCACGACTTCTATCTGATGCACGGCAACGCTGACGACAACGTGCACTATCAGAACGCTGCTAAGCTCATGACGGCGCTGCAGCAGAAGAATATTCCATTCGAGCAGATGGTCAGTTGTTAAGTCTATTTAGTTTATTTGGGTTCCGTAGTACACTGCGCTACCCGTGGCGTCGCTTCATCTGCGACACATGTGGCAGAAAATGCCGTGCTGCTATTGGCTTGATCAGCCACAAGAAAAAATGTATAAAAAACTAATAAAAGTCATTTATTAGTAATTTGCTTACACGTCATATATGTGAGTGGGTAATATAAAATTAATTAATAATATAATTACAAAATTCCAATTGAGCATTAAATTACAGATTCCAAAATCATAATAAAATTACATAATAATAAAAATGTCCAAAATAATCATAAAAAATAAATAATAAATTGCGAAAATTGTATGCAGTACTAGTACTCACAAACAACATGCATTGCAACAATCATCCGAGAAGATGCTGTGGCCAATGATGACGAGGAAGCCTTATAGCTTTGCCATGTTCGTCTGTCTGTCTGTCGGTCTGAGGTATAGCGTAGTGCTAGAAAGAGGAATTTTTGTCTTAATATGCAAGTTAACTATGTCGACAAAGTGGTTGAATATAATCTAGATTTATTTTCGGGTCTCTTCATGTAAAGTGGGTGTGCTATTTTTCTGTCACGTATCCCATAGTGTAGGATATTGTTAGATAGGTATTTTAAAAACATGAAGTGGTTGGTAAGACCGTTTTTTTATTTAGAGATCCGTTTACAAGATAATTTACATTAATCCCACGCACTCTGAACCATTAGTTCGAAATATTTGAAAAAAATAATGATGTAATTAAATTTTAAGGAAAACTATAGCGGTTAAGTTAACTTAATTATTTTAAGAGTAATTTTCATAAGAGCGTCAAAAGAGTAAAATGCAGTTAAAATAATGATGCAATTAAATTTTAAGAAAAACTATAGTGGTTACGTTAACTTAATTATTTTAAGAGTAATTTTTATAAGAGCGTCAAAAGAGTAAAATGCAGTTAAAATAATGATGCAATTAAATTTTAAGAAAAACTATAGTGGTTACGTTAACTTAATTATTTTAAGAGTAATTTTTATAAGAGCGTCAAAAGAGTAAAATGCAGTTACTTAGTATATTTCGTAGAAAATATACAAACCTCTGAAATAATGGTTTGTATTAAGTTGTAAATGTTCAATATAGATATTAAACCTGTTTTAAATCCATAGTTATGTTGTAACGGCTGAGCACGGAATCTAATTGCGCGTGGCCCGACACGCACTTGGCCGGTTTTCATATGTTTATTTACACCTATATTTCTGTTACAGTCATACCCCGACGAGGCGCACAGCTTAGCAGGCGTGAACCTCCACCGATACCACGCCATGGACCGCTACTGGACGCGCTGTATGAAGTTGTAAATACACACATATTAAATGTAGACCTTAAATATAAGTTTAAAAACTATATGTCAGGTACAATTGAGTTCAACTGTTGCTGTTTTGAAACTTATTTTAGCGAAGACCGGGTTCAAAACTGCCAACAAATTAATAGACTCAACTGTACGATGAAAATCAAGAAAAGTATGCCAGATTTATATTTATTCGAACTATACTAATATGCTCTCTTTCTGGAACGTTGAATGAATCAATAAATTTGATATTGTGTATAATAATAACATCATGCAACAAAACGTTATTTTTTTAGTTAACCGTATATCGGTGTAAATACTACAAATGAAAATAATTTATTAACCTAACTTATTAATTAGAATTCGCTCTTATATGGATTGTAATTATATATTATAATTTACTAACTATGACGTATCATGAAAAAAAAGCTATGAATAAACAACGATATTAAGTTATATTTTAATAAAATATTTTCATATATTTGATTATACCTTGCTGTGGAACTAAATACCAACTCTAATTTTATATTTTTATCAATAAAATATTTTATAGAAATTATGGAGTTTAAATGTTTTTATTTTTAATCGTCGAACCACTCTCTCTAATCATGGTTACTTTGTTTGATAGACTATCCAGTCGGCAGCCATGTTTGTTCAGTGAAATAAAAATATAAGGCAAAAGACCTTGGCATTGAAATGTTTTTAACAGCATTCCTAAGGTAAAAGGTTGCTAGGCTTGACAGATTAACGACTGGTTTTTAATCATTATCACGTTCATCTTTACTTATAATAAGTAAGACTGTTGACTGTTGAGGGTCCAATTTTGTACATTATAGATATTTAGTTTTTTTTTATACTACGCCCTCAGCGAACGAACGTGTGGTCCACTTGATGGTAAGTGGAGTACAGCCCATGTGCATCAACAATCCACAAAAGCAGATTATAGATGCGTCACTGCAGCTGAGGACCACGCGGTGATATGCCTCATGTGCCTGTAATTTCAGGGCCTGATCTCACCACCAAACCGGAACACAGTAATGCAAGCACTACTATTTGGCGGCAGGTTAAAGGTGACACGGTGGTGCTGCCGCCCTCGAGCTCATTCACAAGAGCTCTACCACCAGTAACTTTATCCACCAGCCAACCAGTTTTGTTTTACTACAGGCACTAAAACAAAAACAGAAAAAAAACATAATATAAATATAAATATTTCGCAACTCACATACATCGCCATCTAGTCCCAAACTAAGCAGAGTTTACATATATACTTTTCTTTTGTAAATACATACATATTATACATAGAAACACCCAGACTAAGACAGACCCCCATGTTCATGCACACAAAGATTTGTCTTAAGTGGGAATCGAACCCACGACCTCGGCGTCGCAGGCAGGTATACTACCCACTCCGCCATCCGGTCGTATAACAAAATTGTCCGTCTGTCAGTCTGTATCTTAAATACTTTTAGATTCTAATGAAACTTGGCATAAGTGCAGTTCCTATGTTTTAATATCTTAGCAAACTTTTCTGCCGATATTCGCCACACAGGCGGATCGCGGTTGTAAGTTAGTTTGTTTCAAGAAATTTATTTATTTATTTGATTAAAACGGCCACAGGTACCAATTATATTATTATTATATTATTTATATGAATAGCCTCATCTCGGTAAGTATTGGTCGGATTTGCACAATTATTTTGTTGGATAGCTCATTAGGTTAAAAGATATAAAACACAACGCTACCATCAATAGGAGCGGAGCAGCAGTGAATTATGTCGTAAAAAGAAGCGAAACAAATAGCCTATAACAGATAAAAACGTGGTTAGCAGCTAACATCAAAATAAAATCACGTTTTAATATTTTTTTGATACTTGTTGTAGCTGACGCTACAAATTGTACTTAGGCGCAAATGCGCAGTTGCTCGGCTCGGCAGTCGTCTCTCCACATTCACGCCGTTAGGTCATTAGGTTTAGTTAATAACATAAGCATATATTTCTGGTACCAGTTAACAAAATATATAATTAGCACGCAACCTTTATAAATTCAAATCAACATGAAGAACCCCCTACATTGTAGCGTACGACTGCAGACGCTTCACTTGTCATAAATTACTCCAGCACCTAATTTTAGCTTGACGTCTTAAACACACCCAGTATGTCTTAGCTATATCGTAAATTAACTCATTTCATGAAATTGCTTGCAGAACCACTAGCGGTAGTAAATGGAACTATTTCACGATATGATAAAATACCAACAAATTTATGATATCAGCTGTACGATGAAAATAAGAGAAGTATGCCAGATTTAATATTTATTCCACCTATACTAATTTACTCTCTTTCTGGAATGATGAATGAATCGATAAATTATTGATTTTCATCTAATATATTCAATACGTCGTCCTCTGACCATTTCATGAAATGCGACCATTTCACGAAGTTCTCGAGCTTTACGTGAAGTGAGCACATCTTCAAAATGGACGTATATTATTTGGGGACTCAACTAGGCGACTCACAGTTTGTATATTACTCCATCATAAGGAGCAGTAAGTTTAGTCCAATCAATACCAAGCCTTGGCCGCAGATTGTTATAACATGGAGATAGCTTCTCAGCATACATTTCCATAATCAAGAGGTGATGGACGATATTGCAATCCAGAAGTTGGCTAACACACAATATGTAAAGAACACTGCATTATATTTTACGGGCTGGGTACAAAGGCTGTTTATATTTATTGTAAAGTGATGCCAAGAAGTAATTACGTAATGTACCTGGGGTCTACTACTATTTTAACCGACTTCAAAAAATGAGGAGGTACTCAATTCGTCTGTATTTTTTTTTATGTTTGTTACCTCATAACTTTTGACTGGGCGAAGCGATTTATTAATATTTAATTATGATTCTTGTTTTATTTGAAAGCTGGTGCTTCCCGTTCAATAGCACCCATGAGATAACTATATAAGTTTAAAATTATTGTAATTAAAGTCCGTTTTTTTTGAAAATTATTACACTTATTTTAATCAACTCCAGTCAGTGCTTTCAGAGTCTATCCGGTGAAAACAAATAAAGAAAACAATCTTTCCTTTTCACAATAATATAAAGCCCATAAGTCCCATAACCCAAGGCAAGTCGGTTAGAAAGGTAGCGCTAACCCTCAAAAGTAATTGCTTTTGAAAGTGAAAGGAGACGCGAGGGCTTTTACTATCACGTAATAGAACACAACAATAACCATGCTGCATACTAGTGCTCATCTCTACTAACATTCAGTATCTAAGAACATAAGTAACTTTTGTTTAATGTGTACGGTTGACTTTTAAATTATAGCTATGCAAGGTTAACCAGTAGTTATGAGCACTAGCATGATCACTCTCACTCGTGTCGGTACTAAGCCATGTAGAACCGGCTCCGGTTCTCCAAAGACAATAGTTATCAAATCTCATGTATCTTCAAAGTATGGGCACTGGCTATTTTGTTACTACAAATCTATTGTAGGTATAACAAGAATAATCAAATTTTTCACTTCTAATTACACCCATATAACGGTAGCGAAACGGCCAAGCTTTTTTGATTAAAAAAGTTTATTTTTATTTAATTTTTAAGATTGTTACTAACTAAGGTGGGTGGACCATGGAAGGCCACTCTAACGAGTAAACGCTTTTATTCGTTTATTAACTGGATAAATGAAAAAAACAAATTATAAAATAATAGTTTGTTTTATTGTGTACCATATAAATCACTTTTTTTTAACCTAGCTTTAATCAGTATTCCTTAAACTTAAGTTTTGTTAAGCTCTTCCAAATGGCCTTGCAAGGAACACGGCTCCAAACAAGGCCAATATTATACATCAGTCGTTCAACTTAAAAATAGAGTTGTAACAATTAATATATTCGCTTTTACTAAAACTACATAATAAGCTCTTTCATTTAAGCAAAACATTAAATGCTCAATATATTTTTATCATTTATAAAAAACTCAACGAACATTACGTGAACACCATCGTATAACTAAGAATATATTAATGGAAATTATTTAAAAACAGTAGTAATGAGTATTATATTGCCATCAAATAACTTGCCAACGCGTATTATAATGAAATTAAAAACTTTTTTTTTTACCTCAAATGGCCTTCTTATGGGTCCGTTCTTTGTAAGGCCAAAATGTTCCTAAGAAGGCCAAACTAAAAATTATCAATGACTTTCTTATATTATGGATCTGGATCTGGATGTGCAATAATGTCTAGCTAGTCTAGTTTTTTTGCTTAAAATATGATTATAGACAGACTATCTTATATATAACTTATCACATACTTACTTTATCACATACTTTACCGTTTTTAACATGTAAATATTTTTTATATACGTTGCTTTGCATGTAAATTAGTTTAGTTTATTTTCAGACATAACCTTTCCATAAAAGAAATTTAAATATATACTGATAATAAAATAATTAAAAAAAAAATGTCTATTCAATATGAGTTAAAAAGTTTAATAACCCTTATAAATAAAAATATTATAAATATAAAACATTGTTTTAACTGTAACGGTACGTATTTATAACTAAAAAGTAACTGTTCATATGTTCATGGTTTGTACATGTTCTTTGTAAGGCCCATGTACCCTAGCAAAGCCAACTGTCAAATTTTTGATTGGCCTTATAAGGAACCATCGGCTTTCCTGGGAACACTACCAATATTTTAACTTAAATCAAGGCAAAACTATTTTTTTTTTCTTTAGTACCATAAACATATCCTTATAGGAAAATTCACAGTAAAAAAATATGAAATAATAGTAGGTTATCTAACTAAAAACTTACGTTTTGCTGTGCGTGCGAATTACAATTGTAACGTCGACGATCGAAGTCTAGGAAGCGTGAGATCGCATTGCCACAATAGCGGCGCGAGCGACTCGCCGCCGCATCTGTGGCCTTAAGTTTGATGGATCTTAGTGTATAGCCGAAGGAATATTTTTTTTTTTTTTTTTTTTTTTTTTTTTTATGGTGGATAGGCACGCGTTTGACCACGATCTCACCTGATGGTAAGTGAAGATGCGGTCTACGGTGGAGCACGCTTACCTATAAGATACCTATTAACTCTTGCTTTGAAAAGATCCAGATTGTACTCATGCGGAAACACAGACTCGGGCAGGGCGTTCCATTCTTTGGCAGTTCGCATAAGAAATGTAGAAGCGAAACGCTTAGTGCGTATTAGTGGAATGTCTACCGTGAAGCGGTGCCTGAGTGCCGTTTGTCTGGTAGTCCGATGGTGAAACGGGGACGGAGGGATTAGGTTGTGAAGTTCCTCGGCACACTCTCCGAAATGTATCCTATAAAAGACCGATAGGCTGGCAACCTTGCGACGGTGCTCTAGACTTTGTAGTCGAGCCTCCGTCAGATCGTTGTCGCAGATGGTTCTCTTGGCTCTCCTCTCGACTGACTCGAGTGCCTCAAGCTGGTACTTGGCTGAACCATCCCACAGATGAGAACAGTACTCCACACACGACCGGACTTGCGCTTTATAGAGGTCGAGCAACTGCCTTGGTGTAAAATATTGCCTCACCTTGTTGAGGATGCCCAGCTTTTTGGCGGCTAGCTGAGCTTTTGACTCAATGTGTGAGCCGAAATTGAGCTTCGAGGTGGAATATGTGTTAACATGTCAATAACTACGACTTTTTGATAGTTGGCCTTCAAAGGAGCGTGGCCTTCCATGGTCCACCCACCTTATAAAAAAGTTGTTACTGCTGAAGGCTCTCCCTCTCTTTTAATAGACGTAGGGCCTTCCTAATACCCATTAAGTGAGCCCTACATTACATGAGTAAGCCCAGAAAGCCCCAAGATAGATCCGGCTCTATCAAAATGAGAAAGAGAGTTGCTCACCATTTCTCGTTGTTTACTAAGAAATTTACCTAATTGTCATGATTCCGTTTTGTAATTATTTATCAAGAATGTTTACAAACTCGAGCGATACGCCCACTAAGTGTTGTTTTGAAGATAATTATTATTTATGTAGAAATGTTGGCGTACCGCTAGCCGCTCTCAATTGGTGAATAAGGAAATAGTGTCCACCTACTTAATCATTACGTTTGAATTTACAATCTTGGTCAACAGTTACACACTCTAATGATTTAAGCAGAAAAATAATGTAGAACGTCTACATTTAAATAATATTCTACTTCTACAAACGAATACCTGTTCTCAATCATTAAACCAGCACATAATGAATAATACATGTTCGTTGCATTTGCTACATTTTCATTTAAACTTAAATGTAAAATAAAACTTTTTCTATTACAGAATTTACATTTAATTGCATTTACGCCAATTTTAAAACGATCACGTGTTTGACGTGTTCGAATATATAATATAAACAGCAACCTTTCTCGATTTGTGTTGTTAAGGAAAAAAAATTATTAATTGGCTTTATTTCATTAGGTATTTTAATTGGCATCTGGGCATAAGGAAATAACACTAATTAGGAAGATAAGTTAGTAAGTACTTAGTACCTTTTATTTGTAAAAACAAAGCTTTAATTATAAATAACTTGGTACTGCGTTACTTTCGATATTTTGCCTTGCACACGAGACCCTGAGCGACCCCAGCAATCGACCTCTAACCGTGATGATATGCGATGGTTTCTAAATTAAGATTTATACATATTATGGTCGTTGTTACCGGGGGTATAAGGTTCAAAGCTGAAGATGACATTTATGAAAAGTAATCTTCTTACACTTTATGAATATTATTTCCATCTTTGTTCCTTATACCCCGGTCAAAATAAATATATTATATATAATATTATGGTCAAATAACAGTATTCCCGCAGATGACTTAAAAAAGACTTTGAGAAAACTTCGTTGGCGTAGTGGTTCGCTGGTCGCCTCACCACTTTCAACTACGCTGGTGTTGTGGGTTCGATCCCAACACGGGACAAATCTTTGTGTGATCCGCAAATATTTGTTTTGACTCTGGGTGTGCTTTGTGTGTGAAATGTATGTTTGTGAACAGATCCGCGAGGCAGGAGTTATTCCTAGTCGTCGTCCCCATAAATCAGTGTACCCAAAGTATCTACTTAAATTCAGCTTTGGGGGAATTGTTGTTCAAGAAGATCCGTTCTTTTACATAGTGTTCATAAAAACAGTCACTTTCCACGTGTGGCTGCTTGCACGCGATCCAGCGCAACGGGTTGTGATGCAGTTTTCACTATCATTTAAGATTTTTCTTTTTTTCTTTTCTGTAGGCATATAAAATATACACGCTATATACATATTGCATGTGAGACGATACACCCGTTCATCTCTGATATTAATACATAACTAATAATAGTAATAATATTAGAAGAACAATCAAATAAAAAAATATGGGACCGGCAGGATTTTAACGTGCGATCTCTACATACCGGGCCACTTAGCTACGGTCGCCTCTTGCCAGGACCCTAAATTTCTCAACTGTATGTTACCTCATTACGTGACGTCACGTTTATACTTTTGTACCTATCTTAAATGGGATCGGATGACTAATGCAGGTTCTATAAAAAGGAACCGGTGACACCGCTGCACCTCTTTTGCGACTGCGAGCCACTGATCCATAGACGAAGCATCATTCTGGGACGCCATATCTTGGATCCGGATGACGTCACTCCCGATCGACCGACTGCTCCAATTTATGGAGGCTATTGGCCTAAAGGAGAGTCTATAATGAGGCTACAATCACAATAGACCCACGGAGGTCGACGTGTACACCCAAAGCCTCGTCCCAACAATAATAATAATATTAAATAGAAAAAAAACTATTGTTTTGTAGAGATGAACGTGACGTCACGTAATGACGTCCGAATTCGGCCGGTCCCATAATTTTTGCAATTGTTTCTCAGTATAATTTGCTAAGCATAGCTAAATGCTATACAAATAATCAATAAAAACAGTCAAGTAATTACGTACGTAAACCCGTAAAAAATGCAATAGCACAAACATGAGTAGAAGATTTATTTTAGATAAGATAAGGATAATATAACATCACGCCTATATTTCTAAGAAGGGTGCGGCAGAGGTGTCAAACACACCATTTCATCTGTTATGGATAGGTCCCATGTGATAGGGGCTCATCGATCCACCGGGCATAATTTTAACTCCGTGCTGTTATGAAGAATTTCCTAAAATACCAAATCACGAATTTTTCGACCCGGTAATCAAACCCGAGGCTTGGCGATGAGACATACATTATCATCTAAACGAGGCAGTTTTGGCATGATAAAAATGTTAAATAAATTCATAACGGAACTATCTTTGCGTAGGTAGTATTTATACATTCATATTAGTATTAATTTATCAGATGGTTTGATAACATATTCGACAAGCTTCGATGTATTATTATAAAATTATTTTCTTACAAGGAAATAAAGTTAAAATTAATGTCAAAGTAAACAATAATAATACTCTAAAATAAAAATAAAATTATGTAAAAAATTGTCCGAGGATAAAATCTTGACAATTTTATTTATAATCTACTTTTCATACGAATAAGTTGATATTAATTCATCCTTAATTCATCTTTAACCGCAGTGGTAAAAATGTAAAAAATAAAATTTACTTTCTTACTTTCGATCTCCAGTTTTCCCTTCATCTTGAGTTAAACTTCTGCATTGAATTTTGGTGGGGTTTCGGGTCTGCTATTTAGGTCGTTTTTGTTTTGCTGGTGTCCATCTGATTGGAAAGGATCTTGTGTAAGAGCTCACATAACTGCATGAAGCTTCGGCCTTTCGGTCGTTGTACTGATTGCATCACCAGCGAATGAGCTATGAGCCAATTTATAATAAAATTCCCATAAACATTAATAGAAATTGGTTGGAGTCTTAGAAGGTAATCTTCTAGTAATCTAGTTTTGCCACATATTGTCTAATACAAATCTTTGTCTGATCCGCAAAGATTTCTTCTGACTCTGAGTGTATGTTTGTAAACACTTCCGCGAAACAGCGATTCCTAGTGCCGGCGTCGTTTTTTATCCTACTACCTTGTCTAATGTCTATCTACTTAGATATTGCACTATGGCTCTTCTATCTTGTAATGCCACTCTATAGAAAGGTTACCTAATATTAAAAAAACAGGATGATTTCGATTTAGTCATAATATGATTACTATCCATAGAGTACATAAAAAAGCAGGAGAGAATGTCACCTATAAAATGATGGAAGCACCAAAATGGCGGCGGTCTGTTTATGTGTGCGTGTGTTAGGGGTTACCAGCCATGAGAAATATTACCCACATTTTTACAATAATTTAAATAAATATTTTAGAGGTTTAGTTCTTATATTTTTTTATTTGCTGCTTTTTACCATCAAACATGATATAGGTAGTTTTATACTACCGTGGCCAAAAACCAAACAATATAAAACAACTTTATGTTTGAATTTCGAAACAAAGTTGATTTTATATTTCTAGCAGTCGATGCGGGCCTGCAGGTGAAAGCATCTTTACCATCTAAGAATCAGGAAGCGCCGTAGGAGTCGTAATTTTAAAATATTTTCCAAAAACTGGGTAGCTGCACTAGAGCATCTTCGCTGCCTTGCGTCAGTAGTGCCCAAAGCAACGAATTTTGTACATAATATATTATGTAAGTTCCTTCCTGATTCTTAGATGGTAAAGATGCTTTAGTGATATACAGGGTGTCCCAGTTTAGGACCTGGAGCCGAAATCGGATAGTAGGATAAGTTATGGCAGTTAGCAAAAAAATTAAAAACAATTCAAAATCAAAAATTCTTTATTACATAAACTATCAGAAAGTGCTTGAAAACGTCAACAAAATGTACAAACCAAATAAAATATCTAAGTTAAAATAAACAAACAATTGCGGAGCTTATATTCACTTACATGCGATTTTTCAATATTTAAAGAAATATTGGCAATTAAAATAATCGAGAAAATTTACACCCTGTGACGGACTTCCCGCTTCATTTCACCTAAATTCTTTTATCGTTTCGTTTTAACATGGCTGCCACGAAATCTCAAACTCTTATGACATTCTGCGGGCCCTTGATTTGAAGGTCAACATTCGTATTCGCAAATGTGAGAAATCATACGATTTGTTACATCACATCGTACATGTGTTTTACACAATAATCAACGAAATATTCATTTTTATTAACAGTTTTTTTGACTATTTCAAAAATAAAAATCTTTATTGACCACTAGCATCCTTAACTTGTGAATCCCCTAACGCCTGCACAAGTAATAACTGGGTTGCAGGAGATAGCGTCTTCCCCGTACAGCAGACACTATTACATTTAATGTTATGAATAGGACAATTTAAATCAAATTTTACAAAAAAAAATTCTTCGTAAAATTGTTTTTTTATAAATTAACTTCTTTTGTAATTATTACTAACATTTATTTTTAATTTTATTGTGCAAATGTTGAAGCAATAATTGCTTTAACATTAGCACAGTAAAATTAATTGTGTCGTTCCATTTTTTTACAATAAATAATAATGATCAGTGGTGTGCTTTTCAATTACTTACAATCTCTTATGCTGATTTAATTTTACCAACTGTTATAATTTCTGCAGTTTCTAATTATTTCTACCCAAAAATATTTCCATGCGTCGTTTGCCGCAGGAAATCTATAAAACATAGAATAATAATTTATACTAAATGTATTATACTACTAAAAAATATTTACCCAAATTCAGGGTAAATGAAAATATTTATTGACTGTCAACACTGATAGTTTTGGTATAATTTTTTACGAAAACAATATAATTTCGGCAATGAGCTGAATATATTACTTGCTTACCTATGAAAAGTGATCCCCTGTTTTTTTTTTATCGAGGCGCTATGGTTTCGGCAGCTTTTCACAACACAAGACGGCATTTTTAATTATTTTACTTGAACATCCGAGCAACAGCACAGTCTAAAGCGTAATGGCGGGCGATTGACTTACTATTGTGTCAATGTGTGTGTTCTGTGTGTACGTGTGACTTACTATGGGTGCTTCAGTAAGTGTTTCAAGAGACGGAGTCCTGCCTTTTTTTATGTAGTCAATGTTACTATCCTGTTCAGCATTGCTTTCATTTTCCATGCTTTATTAATTGACATTGAATGTGTTCATTATTATTAATCAATTATAAACATCATCCTCATTATTCATATCCTCCTTTGTCCCACTGATGTGTATTATAATAAACAATATAAACATACATTCTCTTAATTATTATTTTTTCTGATGACCTGATTTGAATTAGATTAGAAGTGTAATTAACTAAGTACATACTTGAACATGATTAGCAGAATAAATTCATTATAGGTATAAATCTTAAGTTACCGATTTAAATTTGAAAGAATTTCGATACTATCATATTGAAAAGAGTATAATATTTAAAACGTCAACTTAAAGAAAACTTAAAATTATGTCGGTAAAATATGGTCTTACATAAAAAGAAAATTTACGATTTAAAACAAGATCGCAGTTTGTTCGCGAGCGGAATTTCCTGACAGTTGCTCGTGGATAACTATAAGTTATGTTTCCGTTTCAGCAGAAAGCCTTATATTTTCGCATTGAGATGATTTTTTATCCAGCTTTGATATACAAAGCCAAAAGATGGACTTGGGATTTTTTGTTGGCGGATCAGTATGTAATGTATGATGCGAAGATTAGCTTGTGAGCGGCGCCGGCGTCACTGCGTTGACCAGCCCACAGTCGGTGTTCGGTAGCCTTGTTGGTCAGACGTGAGTGCGCGGGCGTCGAAGCGCTGTTGCCGGAGTGCGTGCGTGATGCGAACTGATTGGACCGTTTAACATTCATTGAGGAGGTCGAGCCTCACTTCCTGCGAACTGCGTACACGCCTGTGAAATGGTGAGTATTTCCGACACACTTTTGACATTACATCGACCATTTATGACACTTCTCAATCACAATGTTTGTGTTATTGTGAGAAATTTCGGCCATCGTTGAGGAAATTCGGATAATGGTGTTATAGTACTTTGAAGTTAACCCATAGGTTCTTAGTACTTTTTAATGTGTTATGCTTATTATATTTAGAAGTATTAATCAGAGGCTTCACCTGCATGGTATATAAATAACAGCAGCGAATATCCATTCTGAAACCTGCAGGTTTTTTATACGTTCAAATTTTCATCAAAAACTTTTAGTTGTGGCAAGGTTCTGTAGTTTTGCTAAGCAAAGGCTTTTTATTATGGGTCCTTTGTCCAGTAACAGGAATGTTGAAAGATTAGGGAACGACCATGGCACAGCAAGAATTATGTATAAAACATTCGGCACCCATGAATCTCGAAGTTATGTGCGTTTTCACTTGTTAGATATCGGTTGGTATCGATTAAGGAAAATATTGAGGAAATGTGCTTAGGCTTATAATCTTTAGTAGATTTCCTTGAAAGCATATCCAAGAAGTAACGGTAGGGTACCAAGTCCATTAACTTACACATTATTAAGGAAAACTCATAGACTAAGGCCTATCTAATCCTTATTCCTATTATGATGGGAGTACTATATCTGTAGTGCATACGACTTGCCGGAGTTGTCATTCTCATGTATTCCTTTACCTTCTTTTACTGTCTTGAAATTTTGCTTGGTTATTAATTTACTCATTGATCTTGATATAGGAGTTAATATGTTTTATTAATTTTAAAGTTTATCCTAAGGGGCCCCAGGGGTCCTGTCCTAATGTCGGCCTGTCAGAATAGCTGCTAGTTTTAGTTGCTTACTTTAGTCTCTAAGTTGATTGTTAAATCATTTTCTGATATAAATCAAGACTAGGTACTATTATTTAGCAGTGGGCGAAATCCAGCAATGCAGCATTATTTTTATTGAAAGAAAATCAGTTTGTGCTCGTAAAATGCGACATGTTACGAGCAGGGATTTTGACATTTTGTTCTGTGAAGACCTCTGACTTTAGTGTGATCTCGATTTATAGCCGGTCGGATTTTCTCGGGGCTCTGGGGTTATTGACCCTCGTAAACGTGTTAAACTTTCAAAGGCAAACTATTCAGTTGTCGTTTAATGTAAATGTGAAAATGTTAAATATATAACATTTAATTCTGAATTATACCCATCTATTAGGACTTACTTTTTTTTTGTAAATCAATTTTCTACAATTAGAATCTTAAACTGGTCTAATTAGTTGAAGATTGGTATCTGAATTTCATGCGAACCGATTGGCTAAATAAAACTATGTAAAACATGTAAAATCAAATCGTATTCATCGGCATTGAATAGCAGGTACATTGTCTTATAAGTACCTATTGTTTTAAATTATTTGCCGCCACTACATGTCGTTGAAAAATCTAATACAACAATTAGACGATGCAATTTTCTTCTTTGAAAGTGTCTTTCTAAAGCATTTTTATTAAAGTTAAAAAAATTTGAATCCAGTTCAGTCCAGTTAAATCCAGCGGGGGAGTAAATAAACATACATTTCACACACACAGAGCACACCCAGAGTCAGAAAAAAATAATTGCGAATCACACATTGATTTGTGGGATTCACAATGATTTTTTCGCGGAGATCGAACCCACAACACCAGCGCAGTTGAAATTGGCGAGGCACTTTAACCACTACGCCAACCGTGCACTCAAAGTTTTTAAGTAATAGAGTCTAATAGCTGATTAACTATGAGAATAAAATGAGACTTCTGGGGTCACTGGGCTACGGTTTTTAACCTCAAACATTGGACGAGAGAGAGAGAGAGAGATCGAATTGGCAGTTCAGCAAAACGTCGGTTTATTGTGTGGTGAATTTGAGACATATTGGAAAGCCTTACTTGCTTTTGGCTTGAGCTTGTTAATATATTTACCCATTGCAAAGTTACAAAATTTAAATTTACAAATTAGTAGGAAAAGTCGTGGCTAATTAAAACATCTCATTTCAATACGTCTACTTATGTATATGGTCACAAGATCACAAACAGTTGTTATTTAAATGAATTTCACAACGTTTCTTTTGTGCATCGATATCTTGTTCACTTCTGTTTTTAGAGATAAAACAACAATGGCGATCTGTCATTGAAGTCATTTTTACATGTGCCGAGAGCGTTAGATGTGAAAACAAGCGTTTCAACAACAAACGTTTGAGTTAAGTATAAGACAAAAACTCTGCTAAAAAAATCGCAATAAAAACACTTAAGCAGGTTGCATACGGTAATCTTGAGACTAACGCAACGAGGCAGTTGGTTATAAAAATGCTCATAAAAAACACAATTCAGACACAAAGGACTAGTTTTATCGGTTTCTGTTCAAGTTTAGTTAAGTTTTCAGTAGCAAATATCAGCAAAACACATACAATTGCACATAAATAACAGTCCTGGGTGCGATTCAATACACAGCAATATCTAGTTATAATTAGTAGGTAAAAATATTATCAACTACAAAATATTCAGATGAAACAAAAAAGGTATCGCCTGCTCACCTTTTTGCAGTTGTAGTGACATGTTTGCTGTCATAATAAATTCATTGTGCAGCATGCAGATGATAAAACAGAAGGTGCGAACCCACTTCGCACTTACTGCGGTTAGGCTGACAGCATTCATACAGCATTTATACTCCTTTCCTATATGGTAAGAGGTAACAATCCATAGAAGTAGACTGCAGTGCTTCGTTTTATCTGAGAACTACCAGTGTTATGCCGCCAAACTGGAAATTGTCGTGCAAGCACTATGGCAAATTAATTTTGACAACTAGATGACATAAAATAAGGTCAAATAAAATCGATTAAGTGAAAGGAATATCCTACCCTGTTTTGCCGGTTTAGTCTCCGGACATCTACGGGGCACAATATTTTAAATAACTGAAAATTATTGCAAGCAGAATCTACAATTTTCAAGAATTGAATTTAGAATTGAGAGAGAGAGTTTGAGAATTATGTGATTTTGATGATCAAAAAACTGCTTAGTAAGCAGTTTTTAACGCCTCTAATATAATAACTTTAAATTCAAAACAAATTGTAGCTGTAACCTGCTAGAAAGAAAGACAAAACAAATTTAGAAACCATAGATAAATTAATAGAAAAACGCGAGTTCTTTTCAATCAAATGCGTAAAACACACGCAAAAATGTTATACTTATGTGAATTTTAACCAAAAAACATAATAATAGACGAACGGAAGGTAATAAATAATATCTATCAACATGACATGTGTTGCGTATTAACCTGTTTTACTTGGTTAATAATATATGTATACCTAAGGGAAGTAATGTTTTAAATAATATTAAAGTTGAAAAAATTAAGAATCCAGCAGGACTCGAACCTGCACCCCCTGGGTATACGCCCCAAGTGCTTTGCCAATTCAGCTATGGATTCGTATGCTGCCGGACTCGAAATTTCTTAACTCTTTTTGTGCCAGCCGAAGCTAGACGAACCATTACTTGGTTTTAGCACCATCTATGCGATGTGATAAGACACTTATTCACATAATCGCATCCAGTACGTTTGAATTAAGATCAACACTATTACTGTCGAGAGATGGCGCATTTTTATCAAATACTTGTAATATTTAAAGCAAATTTTAGCTTTGCTATGCTTTTTTGTATTTTATATAATATTAAAGTTGAAAAAATTAAAAATCTAGTCTAGCTTCGGCTGGCACAAAAAGAGTTGAGAAATTTTGAGTCCGGCAGCATACGAATCCATAGCTAAATTGGCGAAGCACTTGGGGCGTGTACCCAGGGGGTGCAGGTTCGAGTCCTGCTGGATTCTTAATTTTTTCAACTTTGTCCCGTTTTCCTCTCGTTCATAAGTATTTAGATAGATAGATAGATAGAAAATACTTTATTTATACATAATTTCACATGATAAAAGAAACTTAAGAGGTAACAACAAAAAGAAAATAACAGAAAAAATGTACAAAGGGCGGCCTTATCGCTTATAGCGATTTCTTCCAGGCAACCTTAGGATGGACATTTTGGAAAGAAAATAAAGCGGTAGTTTTTGCTTAGATAATAAGAAATTATTTGCATTTAACAAGAATTATTATATAATATATTATATCAATAAATTACATATTATATAATATATATACGACATATAAATATATTATAGTATATATATATATACATATATATAGATATATATATATATATTATTATACCAACTTACAAATATACAATACATAATACTATAAGGAAAGATAGTGCTCATTTAACATTCTTTTAAAAATTGTAATGGATTTGGCTTGTCTGATAGCCAAAGGCAACGCATTCCATAGGCGCACGGCTTCGACAGTAAAGGATTTACTGTAGAAATCGGTGGTGTGCGCTGGCATCTCCAGCCTAAAGTTTTCAGATGATCTCAAGTACTTTGTGTGCGTGTCATGTACAAACTTGAAGCGTTGTTTAAGATAAACAGGCGTCGTTGGGTTAAACAAGATGGTATAAAGAAAAGTAAGAATATGAGTATTCCGGCGAAAGCGAATTGGAAGCCACTTGAGTTTTTTGCGGAAATCGGAGACATGATCATATTTGCGTAAGCCAAATATAAATCGTATACAAAAGTTTTGAAGGCGCTCAAGTTTATCAAGTTGTGCTTCAGTGAGATTTAGATAGCTGACATTGGCGTAGTCGAGAATTGGAAGAAGAAGAGTTATATATATAGTATATTTTGAAGCCTGTAAGAAATAGTTTTTACATTGTGTACTTGCTGATTATATTCTACTACTGTCTCATTGAGGACTGTGACACTAACACAATACTGTATAACACCAATCGCAACACCAACTTGGCACGCTTTTTTATTTCGTACAATTTAAATTTTATAACTATAATTATTAAGGTCCTTGACCCGGCTGCGTTCCAATATTCAAAAGTGATTTTATGATTTTGTTTGGTTCCAGAACATTGTTTAAAAAATAAAATAGAGGACGCTATAAATTTTAAAAGTAAAACAATATGGTTTTCATAACATTACGTGTTCTTTTTTTTTTAAGATAATGGCGGTTAGGTTTCGTTGATTTCAGTCACTCTGTTTTTTTCTTTTTTTCCCTTTTAATCACAGAACCAAAATGTTAACTATTAATAATTTAAATGATATCACATTTTTATTGTTTTTCTTAAATACAAATTTAAATACTTTGGTGAATATTTAAGAAAAATGCAACTTCGTGTAGATAAACAAAGTATTTAGAATACGCAATAAAAAGTAGTTCAGTTAAAACGCTCTGCCTGAAAGAATATAAATTTCATACAAATGCATAACATCGCGTTGTTTATTAGTGTGCTCACGTAAGTTTGGTCAAATCAATAATAACAAAGATAATCCTTGAAGTGTTAGCTGAAGCTAATTATTGACAGTTGCGGGACTAATGATGAAAAACATTCTGTCAAGTAATTATTGTCTATGACTACCGCCTGATTTACATAGTAGGTACAACGGTATTTCACAATACGAGACGAACACAATAAAATTAATAATCAAGTGTTTACTGATAAATAAAAGGAGTTCTTAATTCGATTGTATTTTTTTATGTTTGACTAGCTGACCCGGCAAACTTCGTACTGCCTTAGCGTAAATTTGATGCACTACTTTATTTTGTATAGCTGACCTATCTTATGTATGCGTACCTACATATTCAATTTGAACTGGAATCTATAATATCCTTCAAATAAAAATGAATACCTATTTCCCTGGTCTCGTCATACCTGAGAAGGACTTTACTAATTTTATTCAATATAAAACAAAATATATATTTGCACAGCTCGCGGTTATGTCTGTGGTGTCATAGATCACGACAGAGTTTTTTGTTAAAATTGAATGAAGTTGACATTCGTAACGCGCTTTTTTAAAAATATGCAAAATTAAATGTATATTTTCAATCTTTCTGAGAGATTTTCTTAATATTTTTTTCCGTAAGAACCTTGTACAGAGTATTAGAAAACTACAAAAAAAAAATCAGCCAAATCGGTCAAGCCGTTTTCATGCTATGTCGTGACAACGGAAAACGGGTTTAATTTTTATATATAGGTATAGCTAAAAAAAATACAATCGAATTTAGAACTCCTTTTTGGAAGTAATTTGAAACTGCACAAAGCGGTACGTTTGATACAAAATTGAAATCTAATTGTTACGTTTGTTGTTCGTATTTACTGTCGTTTAATTATTAGTTATATATTACAGCCGCTTTAAAAGGATCGCTCTTTTATTAGTTGCTTAGATAATTATTAGTATTTCGACTGTACGTAGTTTAATCTACAACAAAAATTCATATTTTCGATTTGAAGCTTGATTTAATCGATTGGTTTCGTGAAATCAATTTCGTCGAAGATTAGAAGATGTTCTGGTATTTTTTTAATACTTTTTAAATTCTGTAGTAGAATGTTATTGTTGCACGCTTGCATAGAAAATCATAGCACACGACTTTTTCATGGTTCTTTACAAGGACAAAAATAGTAGCTCTCTGTAGTTTTTAATTTATTTTGACACCATATATACTAGATATGTTTTTTTTTTTAATTTCATAGCTGTGATAACAGCCGGATGGAAAATTTCTTTTGATTAAACCAAAAATTAAGCATCGCGTATTGCAAACGCAGTTAACGAAAAAGTGAGTTCAAAATGAAATAGCAGGTGCTGCAATCTGCAGCTGTTACACTAAAACACTCCACAAAAGTTGCAAATTTTCGCAGACAATTTTCCATGATTTTTTATTTATTTATATTTCTGATGAAGATACTTTTAGTCATTCATATGTTTTTTTTTGTATTGCAGTCGCTGAAAGCCACCATCGGTTTGGTCCTGGCGCTGCTGAGCAGCCACACGGAGTCCTCACCGTACATCAATGGCCTGAAGACCTTCAGCCTCGAAGAACTGATTCCTTTGACGATCGGCTTTTATCCTGAACATCTGAATGTTCAATGGATATCAGGTCAGCATATTATTATTATCCTTACTACCTTACTAATATTTATCACAGCCTAAATATCTTACATTGCACTTATATTATAAATTCTAATGTAATTCTTCTTCTGACTGTCAGTCTGGCCGATTTAGATGAAATATGGTAAGGAGGTTGATTGGACTTTAGGACATAGACTACTTTTTTCATTATTAGACCATGCGAGTGGAACTGCGGGAGAAGGCAGATATTAATAAGCCAATCAGAAATCTTCTTTAGCATATATTTATAAACTTGTGGTTTAAAAATTAATATTGATACATTAAGGTCTTGAGGTACGTAGTAGGTACAGTTTGCAACAAAAGCAGCTAAACAATTTTATTTTGCATAAATTACACTATTATTGATTACGATTAGTTTGAATTTATCCAATCATGAAATAATTACGATATTCAGAATTAAGCGATTTTAAAAATTCGTTTGTGTGTAGCTACTGCTGTTGCTGACTGTACATTATTATCTCGATATTTAAATTTAATCACTTATAGATCAAATTTAAATATTCTACAGACGTCATTTTAGAAAGCATATGACTATGATAATTATAGGCGAATCGTATAAAACAGTGATTAACTACTGTGGTTGGGTATTTTTAGTAGGTACCTATTTTGTATTTACCTGTTTATCTGCGTACATGGATAATATAACTGACGGACATTCTCCTACGCTTTCAATAAGGAAAATTACTAGGCTAGACAACCGGATGGCAGAGTGGGTAGTGTACCTGCCTGCGACGCCGAGGTCGTGGGTTCGATTCCCACTTAAGACAAATCTTTGTGTGCATTAACATGGGGGTTTGTCTTAGTCTGGGTGTTTCTATGTATAATAAGTATGTATTTACGAGAGAAAATCAGAAAAGTATATATGTGTTAGTATCAGTTATTTTAGTAACCATAGTACAAGCTCTGCTTAGTTTGGGACTAGATAGCGTTGTGTTAAAGTTGTGGCATATTTATTTTATCTGTAGAATAATATAAACATCAGACTTGCTATGTCGAAGACACCAGTTAAGCAATGCTAACCGCGGTCGGCCGTCGGATGGGTGACCATTTTATAACGAGATTTCTGCCTCGCAAAGCTATTTCAACCATCGGCCCCGATTGAAATTAATTGTCTATGGTATGGCAGACTTGCCTTAGACCAGCAAATCTGAAAACTAGTCTTATAATTAATTTAATAATAAAATTAGGATTTAATCATTAATTTCTATTTTTGTAGTCTCCTGAAGAGAAATTGTTGGAATGTAATGCATGCCTGTGATTTGTGTAACTACTATTTGATTTACCTGTACATTATTATAATAGTTTGTATGGCTCTGTGAATTATACAGTTGGTGTGCTTATTAAATAAAATAAAATAAAGAGAATCGTACCGCCTCGAACTGGATTGTGGAGGTCTGATAGTTGATATTCAGCTAAATCTGTTATTTATGATTTTAGGAAGCCGACCTCAATATCGGAATAAGGCTCGGCAGATGATGAGGTTTTTACTTATTTGAGTTAATAACTTTGGAAAGACTAGATTTGTTAGTTCGTCTCATTAGTCTATCGGTAGTGTATGCAGCGGCTCACCAAGTTCACGTCTCGGGTTCGATGCCCAGATCAGCCAAAGGCGTTATTTGAAATTTTATGTCAAAAATTATCAGTAGCAGCACGGCGTCTGGAATTTTTCCGGTATATAGATCGCTATATACTCGACAAAATTCCAGACGCCGTGCTGCTACTGATAATTTTTGACATAAAATTTCAAATAACGGCTTCCCACAAGGAGCCTAATCGTTACAAGTGAAGTGTGGGTGTTTCTTTTTTTTTTAATCACCTGTTACATTGTTTTTATATGGACCTTACTTTACATTGTAGATACCGAATACATCTACAAGGAACCTCAATACGGCGTGTGGAAGTACAGTGCAGTCAAGAACACATACACCCCGCTTTTGGATGATGTTGACTTAGTGAGTCTCTTTAATAAGTACATATTATATAGTTATATAATATTATTAAGAATACGGGTTTATCGCGTTATTTTAGCCGGGATATGCCAACTAGTTTCGAATCTGCGACGTCTCGCACTTGCGACGGCGACGAAACGCGATTAATCGCCCAGTTGATGAATATACGTACTAGATTCAAAACTAGTCGGCAAATCCCGGCTAAAATAATAAATAAATTTGAACTTTTTACATTAGATAGAACGCTAGAAGCAATTACACTATCCAATGGACCCAAAGACAAGGCCAAATACACACATTCACTCACACAAGCACACCCAGTCTCAGAACAAATCTTTGCGAATCACACAAAGATTTGTCCCATGTGGGGATTTAATCCACAACACCAGTGCAGTGGAGAGCGGCGAGGCGACCGCTTAAACCACTACACCACGTGCAGAAAATAACGTCAGTAACCCGTATTCTCAATAATAATGTCTTCACCTCACGTCGGTTTTAATAATATTATAGTTATATATTATTTTCTACTATATTTAAGTAAAGCGTTTCTACGTACGTAATAAACTACGTACAAATACAATTTTATCAAAGTACTTAAAACTGCAATTGCCACTATTTTTTGTTTTTATTTCCTCATATGACTTTACAAATTAGTAAAATCATACTCGAGTTAAACAAGATTTTAGAGATTACTTTTTTAATTTGAGTGCAATTTGGCGCCATGCCCTCTGATAAAAAATCTTGATTGTGCTCGGCGATTAAAAATGCATGTCAAAATGACACGTGCTTGCACTGATATCATTCTAGATTTAAAAAGCGTTTAGTGTGATAAATGGAATACAACCTAATTCACACCTATGATACTTATAATCAAAATGATAAGATTTATATCTCTTTTGTCTGCACTTGTGGTGTAGTGGGGTTTAAGCGGTCGCTTCGCCGCTCTCCACTACACTGGTGTTGTGGGTTCGATCCCCACATGGGAAAAAATCTTTGTGTGATTCGCAAAGATTTGTTCTGAGACTGGGTGAGCTTGTGTGAGTGAATGTGTGTATTTGGCCTTGTCATTGGGACCATTGGATAGTGTAATTGCTTCTGGTGTTCTATCTAATGTAAAAATCCTAATTATTAAAAAATCCAAATTAAGATAATTATTATCACTTCTTTGCGTCAATGTATTGAAAGCTTATTATAATATCTAGTTTTTATACTTATATGTAATACTTGTTTAATTTTATCGTAATTAGTGCTTTCCTGTTTACAGGCCAATGTCAAGAAATACTCAATTGGAACGTTTTCTGAAGATTTGAAGTATGTGTTACTGACCGCCAACAGAAACAAAGTAAGTATAATCTTCTATCTCTCTGATTGCTTTTAGGAGATACGTAGTTACAACTATCTATCTTCAATAATTTAGCCATCATAGTCCACTGCTGGACCTAGGCCTCTTCAAGTTTGCGCAACAGCTCGCTGTTCTCCGCCTTCCGCATCCAATCCTATCTCCTATCCTTCTTCCGTTCGTCAGTCTACCTGGCGGCGCCAGCTGTCGTTCCTTTGGCAGTCATGGCCTGCCCATTGCCACTTCAGCGTGTTTATTTTGCGAGCTATGTCGGTCATCGAAGTACCTTTGTCGAAGGATCTTATTACGAATTTTATCCTTCAATGAAACGCAGAAAACAGTTCGCTCGATAGCTGCGAGTGCGATGTTAACTGTATGGAGTAGCTCGACCGTTCATGTCCACGTTTCGACACCGTTAGTCATGACATAAATAACTTAGTCACAATAATTAAGTTCTTTACGTGTAATTAAAATACCAATTTGCTATTAATACCCTTTACTATTACTATCGGCAAAACTAAACTCAGAGAATCGATTGGTGCTTACCTACGGTTTCAAAAGGCTTTTGCAAGGTATTGCTTCGAAGAATAAACAATATTTGATTCTTTTATAATTAAAGCTCAATTACTAATATTAGGATTATTAATATAATTTAATCATTCTTCTAACTAGAGAGCATGTAGGTATAATAAGATATATGTAATTATGTATGTTGCAAAAGCAACAGAGAAGTATAATTCGTACGTACGTATGGAAAATTGGACAATGTCTATGTTTATCCCCATATAAGAAGTCTTTTTTGTGCATGTACGTAAGTCATGTACAACAATGTTATTTAAGAAAACAGTAAATTGAATAGCAAGTTGTATATGTCGAACATACGACGCTTTGACGTCAGTGTCGTCACAATTAGCATAACACTTGCCGTAATATACATAATGTCCAATCATATCTCGATTAGTAAAGGTTCGCAAAGAATTTATTACGCGTTTTGCTTCATTGCATTACATAATAATACCACTTGTATCGATTGTAGGATAAATGCACCTAAATTTTTAAATAAATGTGTGAAACATGACAATAATGTCAGATTTAAATCATGGGGAATTAATCGTATGTTAGCAACAATAAATCTATTAGTAAAACAAAATAAAATATTTTTGTTCCCAATATTTTGCTTTGGGTTCGTGAATTAACATTCGTGAAGCAATAATTGAGGCTTGGTCCCTCATAAATTCGGTATGTTATATTATAACCCTAAGAAAATGTCTTGATGTTAATGCATAAACGTAATAAAGATTAGCAATGTGCAAATTACGGCCGGCTTTCAAATTCCAAGAAGAAAATAATGTGCCCACATAAAATCAGACTCATAACTCGCTATAAAATTTGGCAGAAGAGTTATACAACCAGATTTCGCCTGTTGTATTGACCCTTGTTATTAAATAAACTGATACATTTAAAGTTTGTTTTTAAAGTTGAGTCGGTCAAAATTATCTAATGATTTTATAAGCCGGAACCCCCTCTTAAATATTGTTTCTATTTTAATTTAATTATTTATTTGTCTTTTATTATTTATTTATTTATGCGTCTACCTGTTACCGTTATTAATATCGAGCTGAAACGAGCTAAAAAATCACGTTCATTGTATGGGCGCCCCCTCCCCTAAATGTTTATTTTTTTCGATTTTTAGTATGTGTTATAGCAGCAACAGTTTTACATCATCTGTGAAAATTTCAACTGCCTAGCTATACCGGTTCATGAGATACAGCCTGGTGACAGTCGGACAGACGGAAAGCAAAGTCTCATTGATTGGTTCCGTTTTTATCCTTTTGGTACGGAGCCCTAAAAAAGAAGTCCTGATTCACTGATTCATCAGAATAAAATAAGCCTTTGAACTTTTGCGGTGTGGGGTACTGGGGAATGCCTGTATACATTTTGTTGTGCCCATGCTTTTCGAATTATATTTGAATATAGGTACATATAACTGAATTTCTGGTTTAATCACCGAATTTGCAGAATATTTGTAAAATGCCTTTAGTAAAATATATGAGGTAATCAAAAACGACGGTGACTGGCATTAATTTATTAGTCTGTGAATTCCTATTATATTTTGTCATGAGGTAACCAAATTCTATATAGTGCGCATCGACTGCTAAACCCACTTAAATAAAGAAAATATAACTGTTCAACATCCACATTTGGAAACTTGAAATATAAAAATAAATTTGTTTAATACAAAGTGTTTGAAAATAACACATTATGACGCCTTACCATCCCAATTTGTATAATTTATGCAAATGGGGAAATTACCTTTTTTATTTCGAACTCAAAATAAAAAGACTGAGAGTGTTCTTTACAGATTTTGATACTCAATTTAAATAATTAAAAAAAATTCAACCTCAATTACAAAAATGCACTTAAACGTGAGAAATATATAAGTAATATTTAACGTCTCGCCTCATCTGTGTATAACTTGAAAGAATACAGTAAACGGCCTTAAGATGCCTAAATTTAAAGAATTATCCCCATACTCCGATACGTTCGGGAGTTGTACCTTCCAGCTTCTCAGTAACAACAAATACTGACTGCTACATGCAAATATCCGAAAAGCATTAGGTAATATACGAAAAACAATATAGAAGCCTTTAAAATTTAAGGGGTCCGTCTTTTTCACGATCCCATCGAGACCTGATGTTCACAATCTGATGAAGAGAAAACAGGCCCAAAATACAAGTATACTCTTTCAGCCGAAAAATAATTTCTTAATTCGGTCCAGGCGTCTTCGAGTAATCGGGGAACAAACATAAAGTAAATAAAAATACAATCAAAATGAGTACCTCCTCCTTTTTTTGTCGGTTAAAATAAAACTAATCGCATCCATCTTTAAACAACACCTCCATTTCTTCGGTATGTGAATTTCTCGGCTTTTTAATAACAGTGCAACTAATTGGCATATCTTCACAACCAATGTGATAGTTACTCATGTTAAATAGCGTTACTATACACGATACCCATCGTATACTACACGAAGTATTTATTGGCCATCATTACAAGTTTGTGCTCCGTTGCACAAGTATGTAAACTAGAGAAATTTATTCTATACTCACTGTACTAATAGTTCATCGAGAGTTTTATTTGCATGTCCATTAAATCAAAAGAACCAAACAAGTATTGCATTTTACACAGTAGTTGTTAAACATTTTAGTGGAGTAAAGGTCATGGACATCAACAATCCACAAAAGCAGGTTGTAGATGCGTCGCTGCAGCTGAGGACTACGGTGTTGTGCCTCATATGCAACCGTTGAGAAGTTAAACCCGCCTGCTTTAGCTCAGCAACATGAGATGGTGACTGCTAGATGCAGATATCTAAATAACTTCAAAAAACAATAAAAACGTATCCTTTAAAATTTGAGTGTTGCCCTCGATTTCTCTAGGATCCCATCTTCAGATAGAGACTGATGAATTTCTCAAATCGGTCCAGGCGGGTTCGAGTAATCGAGGAAAACAAAAAAAATCGCCTCCTTTTTTTAAGTCGGTTAAAATGCATTGTAACATCTATTGTTTCAATCCGAATCCGAATACACAGTTTTCGATAGCGGAGCGGAAATGCTGCAAATGACGAAGAGATAACATTGTCATATCTTTTTTTGGAAGTATTTTGTTAACAACAATAGTCGAAATAACGTAATAAGTGGCAGGCTAGTTATACAATTTCAGTTTAAGTTATAACAATGATCGACCGAATAGAAGAACTGTATATACTCCTCTTCTATCTAGAAAATAAATTCTATTGTGTATATCATAAAACTGCCTCGATAGTCTAGTGGTTTGCGTATGCGCCTTTCGTTGCGAGGTTTTGGGTTCGATGCCCGGGTCGGGCAAAGTGTTATTTGTGAACTTTCTGTCAGAAAATTCACAATAGCAGCACGGAGTTGAAATTGTGCCCAGTGGATGGCGATAAGCTCACCTCTAACCCATGGATCTAAACATAATAGGTGAAGTGTGGGTATTGTACACCTCTGCCGCACCCTTTTGTCTAATATAGGCGTGATGTTATGTTATTGTGTATATTAAGTTCGTGGGTTATTGAAATTTTTTATACCTATAAAAAAATTGGCGATTTTTTTCGTTCTTAGAATCTCATTTGATCCGTTTTGCAGAAAACTGTTAAAATACAAAGTGTCGAATAGCACCACTAACTAAATCTTTAGTGTTTAATATAAGCCCTTATAGAAAAATATGAAATGTTGATTCTTAAATTAAACTAATAACTTTTCAAACTTAATAAGTCACTGTCACTAGGAAATCTTTGGAGAGATCAGCATTTTGGGTTACATTGATGTTATATTCCGGAATTGATTTTATGCAACACGGCAACAAAGCATGCAATGGCAGCTCCCTTCTCTCCGACTAGACATTTTACTTACGACACGCGCTCGTTATCTAATGTCTGGGGTCAAGGCGTGTCTAATTTGAGGCTTACTGTTGCTCCGTGTCATTTTATACAGTCCATTGGGCCAATGAGTTAGGTATGCAGGGCAAAAACTTCTAAGCCATAGTGAAAACTGACTTTAATAGGTATGCATGTGTGAATTAATATGGGTATATTAAAATATGTAAATCAATGATCCATAACTGGTGTAGTAAGTCTTTACTATGACTTAGAAGTTTTTGCCCTGCATACCTAACTCGTTGGCCCACTGTACACTGTGTAGCAAATAGTGATATTTGACTACTGAACGTCAAAATCTTAACAAATACCCTAAATGCGAAAGTTAGGTTCAAGAAGCTTCAGTGTGGCTCATTAGCCGTAAGGTCGGTCGCTGATGACATATTCACGGTTCCGACTACCACGCGACTTGACGGCTCACGGCGCGGCGGCGGTGGTGCTTTTCATGTCCAAGGACCCCACATTGTTATACCGTTCACCCTAAGGGTGTGGTATACGTTCAGGCATTTCCATCGCTAAAATAAAAAAAATCATTTCAGAAGTTATGAAAATCTTATTAAAAAAATATAATTAAATTCAATGTTTATTCTAACAATGGTTCTACAAGACTGATTTGGTAATTACAATATTCTTAAAACTAAACTTATTGCTAAATCTGCAATCGTGCAGTTTACGCGTTTACGCAAATGCTCATCCACTGCACTGTCAGCAATGACGATCATAAGGCGATTGCCTAACTCAGGTCGTGCCTAATTTGAGGCTTGCTCTCGCTCTAAGTCATATCATATATAGCATTATGTTTTTACAAATAAAACATCCACTCTATGTAAAATCCTACTCTGCCCCTACACACGTATCTTCGTGCCTACGTGTGACGAAAAATGTCATAATCAAAATCAATGACTAACTGGAAACCCTGCATTAACATTTATAAAATTCCTGTTGATCCTATCCTAAAATTAATAAAATTAATGACACACTTCTTACATGATAATTATAAGGTAAAAACATGATTTGGATCGAGTCAGATGACCTAATATTTTGGGTATAATTTATAATTTTATTTAATTTTAATGTAACACTATAACAGATTTTAAGTGCGCTTTTCCGCATAAAATCATTACAACCTGGCGGTACAAAGATTGTAAATATATAATGAAGTACATACTATATAATAATAGGCATGTACTATTTCCTACCTACATAACAACATTTTTTTTTGGAAACCCTGCATTAACATTTATAAAATTCCTGTTGATCCTATCCTAAAATTAATAAAATTAATGACACACTTCTTACATGATAATTATAAGGTAAAAACATGATTTGGATCGAGTCAGATGACCTAATATTTTGGGTATAATTTATAATTTTATTTAATTTTAATGTAACTCTATAACAGATTTTAAGTGCGCTTTTCCGCTTAAAACCATTACAACCTGGCGGTACAAAGATTGTAAATATATAATTAAGTATATACTATATAATAATAGGCATGGCATGTACTATTCCTACCTACATAACAACATTTTTTTTCCTAAACTTGTATAATTAAAATGAGTATTTACTATTTACTGTCGTAAACCAACTAGAAGGCATACTGGTTTCAGTAGCTCTTAGTTTGTAGGTATATAAATAGGTTGAGTTAAAAGAAAATAGGTTTAGAATTACTAAAAAAGAACCTAGTAATTTAATTTACCTCCTTAATGTTTCAAAATCCTAAAAATGTTGGCGGTGGAATTATAAAATACTACATATTGTCCTTGATATTGAAGCTGATGTACACGGATCTTGATAAAAAATTGGTATTTTAATTACTTACTTACGTATCGCAATAAAGAGCAGTACCTACACGTGTAACATACCCATAATTTAAATGATAAAATTGTGAACATATGTATGCTGCATCATTAAATCGTAATTATTTGAAATTATTAAACTCCAAAATCAGTCCACACATACACGGTATTTTTTTTTCTTAAGAACTTAGTTTTACCGAACCAAAACGACTAACTGTTCTGTACCAAAAAGATTACCGATACTTAGGTATTTTCGTGGTTGGTTATTTTCATACACATCTCCTCTCGTAATATATTAAAGCAAGTTATAGTTTTGCTATGCCATTTTGTATTTTAAATCATCTCCTTTCCTCTTCGCTAAGGCGAAACCGGGCCTTAGGTTGCCTCCTATAGGCTACTACTACTGGGCACAAGCTTACCTATTTCTGTTGATAATGTATCCTATACACCAGCCAGGATCTGAAGATTTTATAACTTACTAGTCAAATTGATACAGCTCATGAAAATCTACAAATATTTCACGTATACCAAAAAACTAAGATATTACGCCTCCTGTGCCAGTAGTTCCAGGACTTAATCTCCTTACTACAACGTCCAAGATGAGAAAATAATTATTAATGATTAAAATATTACTTGCATTAGAATTCACATTGATTTAAAACGTTTAAAAGATGTCTTTGTATTAAAACTATTAATATATATTTTTTTATCATGGACGATCTAATTGTGTTTTTCTCTCTCGTTTGTACTATCTAAGAATATTTTGTTGATCTGTCCAGCCACAGCAAAACCAGTTATAAACACATAACGCACGTGTATTAATTCTACTTTCAATTTCAGCTGTATAGGTATTCGAGCACGGCGGAGTACTGGGTTTATGACCTCGATAACAAGTGAGTACTACACATATAACAAGGTGCTGTGATATGATCCATTGCAATCGCCAACATTGTTATCAATACTTCATGGTATAAGGTTGCTGCGAATCGCATAATCTCATTTAAATACGAATAATATAAAGACATGGTTGAACTAAATTAGAAGTAGCTATGCTATTTATGTTTACGACTATGTTACCGGTTTGTCGAATGGGAACGTCAACGCACATTTATGTTTCCGATTTAGGCAAAAGCAAGTTGTCAATTTGTAATCGATCATTTCTCGGTACCTACTTGTTTTTATATATTAAAATAAAATACGACTAGTTTTAGAATTCCCAATCAATCAATAATCTAGCCTGTCGCAATAGACTGCTGGACTTCTCCTAATTTGCGCCACAACACCCAGTCCTCCGCATCCAGTCCCCTTCAGCGACCAAGGTCCGACTGAATAGAAGACCGCATTACATCTTCTAATAAGACACAGACAGTAGGTTAACTTCATAAAAATGGGTTGCTGCCGATTTGAATGTGAGCGTGCGCTCTGAGTACCTTGTACGACGCACGCACTCACATCGTGTAATCTTGGGGGAATCTCCGCTGCACGCTTCAAGTACATCGCACGCTCGCTCGCATTAAATTTTGTTCGCATTAAATTGTGACAACCATACCCATCAACGGGAGTAGGCTATTAACTCGCCGCGTGGTCTTAGTTAAACTACTATTCTTTACTATGACTAAGTTACCCGGTGCTACTGAATAGGCTGTTTTATCCAAAATACAATAATGAGGATATGGAATTCTAGTTAAATATTTTATGGTTTCCTGTTTTTATCCTGTATTATAATTAAGTTACGTATTAATGATATACCTATTGGGTTTAGGACTTATCTCTCTACTTCTAGTGATTGGTTGGTTTGGTGGCTCAAGAACATTATAGAAATCTAAAATATCCATGCAACGTAATTAAATTGCGTTTTATATAGTAAATACTAGGTAATTATATTCCTATGCTATTTCCACTTATATTTACATGTCTACAACATGACTGTCGTACGTAACGACTGCATTTTTTGTAACTACTACAAAATGTAATGCTTTAGAAGATACTTACAATTCATTCATTTGCTAAGCTCTAATTACACTTTAACGTCTAGATGATTCACCAAGTAGTTACCATTTCACTTGCTGATAAAAATAATGCATTTATGTGTACAGGTACATACATAAAAAATCAAACAACCTTGTTTGCAGATCGATAATTATCTATTGTTATAGTATCTATTATATGCATAATTGTTATGTATCAGTAGTAACAATCGGTCTTATACCTCCTAAAACTCCTATTGGTATTAATTCATTGGTAACTGACTGTATTATTGTCCTTGATATAATTTGCATAATAGTAACGCATTTCCCCGGTAGGTAAACGATACACCTGTGATTCCCGTTAGGTTAAGCTACTAAATGTGATAGCTTAAGCGGTGATGTCGGATATGTATTACCTATACTTGTATTAATACACTGTGTATTGGACTAGATCTAATGAATCTAATCAAGGGTATTACTGAGATCAATTGAGTATTATAATAGCTCTTTTTTGGATTCTATAAACTTAAATGTATCTTAGTATTACATTTATCGATAGATGACCGATCAACGATCGATCAACGCCGATCCGTTAGTTTAATAGAACCCTAAGGGCCTTCGCCCACGACGACTTTTTGTAGCGATGCAGTAGCGATGCTGTAGCGCGTCCGAATTGATACAATCGCGAAGCGGTCGTTATTTATGTGTCCTCGCCCACGGGCCCAAATTCAGTCGCGATGCAAACGCTACTCTGATGCTCGGATCTCCACTCACGCGCCACCCGCCCTCCGGTCTCTCCCCGATGTCGTCCGACATATATATATATATATATATATATATATATATATATATATATATATTCGCATGCGCATTCACTAAACGAGCGATGCATCGCTACAAAAAGTCGTAGTGGGCGAGGGCCCTTAAGCTTCAAGTAACATACTGGAAGTACACGGTGTCTAAATTATATTTAAAAAAAATATTTTCTAACTGCTGTAGTTAATATTCGTAACATAACATCACGCCTATATTACCCAGAAAGGCGTGGCAGAGGTGTACAACACCCACATTTCAGCTGTTATGTTTAGGTACCGTAAGATAGGTGGTAAGCCTGTCGTCATCCACCGGGCACAATTCTAACTCCGTGCTGCTATTGTGAATTCCATGACGGAAAGTATCGAACCCGAAACCTCACGGTGCGAGACGTACACGTTAACCACTAGACCATCAAGGCAGTTCAATACTCAATAATAGGTTATTTATGGTTGGAATGTAGAGTAACGAAAGAACCTCGATCGCATTCGTTCTGAAAGAAAAAAAAATGAAATGCAGCTATTATATGCTTTTTTTCAAAATTAATTGTTCAGCACATATTACATTATACATTCCAGATGTCTGACATAATATTCAAGCGATGCTGGGCAGTATAATAGCTGAATTAAAGGACTGCAATTCGGCAGAGCTTAGTTCTGTAAGAGCTCACTTACAAAAATAAGCTGCTTACCCAATGCGAGTGTAGTTT
Organism: Hypena proboscidalis; assembly: GCA_905147285.1. Taxonomy (NCBI): domain Eukaryota; kingdom Metazoa; phylum Arthropoda; class Insecta; order Lepidoptera; family Erebidae; genus Hypena; species Hypena proboscidalis. The sequence continues at coordinate 15,800,476 of LR990130.1, read as the reverse complement.
GTTTGGAAAATATTTAAATACTAGCAACCCCGCTAGCTACTATCTTGTGCTATAATATGAATGTTTTATTCATAAAAACTGTTATGAATCATTCTATCTATAAAACCACATCAAAATCGTAGCGTAGTTTTAAAGATAGAAGCATACATAGGGACAGACAGACAGCGGGCAGCAACCTTGTTTTATACTATGTAGTGATTTTAGATTTTACTGCATATTTCTGCCAAGCTTGTAATAATAAATAATAATAGAGCCCTGTATCTATTATAATGTCTCACTGCTGGGCTCGGGCCTCTTCTCATTATTAGAAGGGCTAGGCCATAGAAATCTTAATAATAAGGCAATAGAAATGTCAAAGACGCGTGACCTTGTCGCCGCGCATCTGTCTAGTCAAACACAAGTGCGAGTTGAGGAATTGTCGTCTTAATGTCATCGCAAAAAGAATAATTTTGTTTGCAGGAATACAAGCGCATTTGTCTAATCGAACATAAGTGCGAGTTGAGGAATTGTCGTCTTAATGTCATCGCCAAAAAGAATAATTTTGTTTGCAGGAATACAAAAAGTGGTATTTGAAAACCGGCGACATGCGTCCCAGTGTTAAAAGATAGTCGATAGCATTTCTATTGACTAGTTATTAAGATTTCTATGGGCTAGGCCATAGTCCACTACGCCGGCGAAGTGCGGATTGGTAGACTTCACACACCTTCTAGCACTTTTGAAGCACTCTCGGGCATGTAGGCGTTACCGTTCGCGAACGATAATTTATTGAAAGAGGTGTGTACCGTGGGTTTGATACCGATACCTTTGACTTCGCAGTCCTACGGTCTCCCACTCGGCTATCGCTGCTTTTCGTCATTTGCCAAGCTCTTATATTTGGGTCAAATAATACTTAAATAAATAAATACTTGAATTTCACAATATTCATAACTCGCAAACTCCGAGTCTGGAACAATGGAGGTAGTTCCTGATTTCTCTAAAACTATTCATCATTTCTATGTACATTTCTACTTAGGATTAAATCAAGTATGAAATGGTTTTAATTTCTTAAAAAAATATTATTCAGTTGTTATATTTTACAGAAAAATCCAAAAACTAGCCCAAGGCATCCTCCAAATAGTGCTTTGGAGCCAGGGTCGCTCGCTGGGCTACGTAAAAGATAACAACGTTTACTACGTACCTGACGTCACCAAACCAAACGAGGCTATTGCTCTTACCAAGGATGGCAGGCCTGGAGAGATCTACAATGGTGTTACTGACTGGCTCTATGAAGGTAAGAAACCTTTTTTGAATAAAAATAGACTTTGTCACCGTGGATCGTGTTTGTGCGCAAATATGTAGTTTCCAAGACCCCACGCGCATCTGTTTTCTATTAAAATATTTTGTGTCACACTGTCGCGCGCGGCCGACGCAGACGACTGACGCTAGGCACGGAAATGACGTTTTACTTCATTATGATTCAGTGTCCCCTACTACAAGGTTGAGAGCATTTACTACAGTGATGAATATAGTACAGGATATTCATGTAGATCTATTTTAAATTACGAGAATGATGAGGTCATTTTCTTATCACATAAGTAATTACATTATTATGCAAGTTATTGCAGCCTTTTAGAGGTCTTTGACCCCATTAAACGATTGAGATATTTTGAGGCTTAACGGTTTCATTGCTGCTCGGTCCTTAGGATTTGATTGCAAATTTAGTTCATACGATAAAACGTACTAACTACATGATGTGTATGCTACCACTAGTTACGAGGTATTTTTAAATTAAATATCGCAAATTAGCTTATAGTGCCACTTTCTTCGTATTTTTTGTAGCTCAACCAGTTCAACACGTAAGCGCAAGGCAAACCTCATTTTAGCGTAAAAACTTGTTGCTATGATTTAGCATTCAGGTTCACGTAAAAAAAATATTTTACGGGTACTGCACTTAATATGCGTCAAGTGGGAACTTAATTGGCTTATTATTTTGTATTATGACTGTGTTTTTTTTTATCCGTAACTTTAAGTATCATTATATGTGCACCAATTAATTTGAAGACCAATTAACAAAGCAGCGTTTGTTTGTTTGAGTCACAATTTTCCAAGTTTTTGGTATGGTGTTAGTAATTACTCTAAAAATCAGCAGTGATTGTCTATCACTGACAGATACAATGATTTGTAAAGTTAGAGATAAACATCAACTCATGATAAACTCATCATGAATTTTTTTAGAGTTCGAAGAATAGGATATGGAAATAACCTCAAGTATTAGAAATGAGAAGCCGGCCCAAAATATCATTTAGAATTGTATTTCTACAGAAAACACTTTTTATTTTACTGTTATTTTTCATTTACAGAGGAAATGTTCAACGGTGACGAAGCTATGTGGTTTTCTAAGGATGGTAAATACCTCGCTGTGGCATCATTTAACGACACTGAAGTTGATTCTGCCACATTTCCCATCTACGGAGACACCTTCGATGTCAATAATCAGTATCCTGAAATATTCAAATTCAAGTACCCTAAGGTAATACAAAGAAAATATTTTGATCAAACTAACAAACTTGTAAAATTCAAATGTATAGGTATTTATAGTATTTTGTTACTAGGTTGGACGAAAAAATCCTGTTGTCGGCTTACGAGTCTTCAAACTAGACGATGCAAGGCACGAACCATGGACCATTCCAGCTCCAGTAGACATAGTTGGAATTGAACACTACTTAGGAAGGGTCAACTGGGCTTCGGATCAAAACCTTGTCGTTTTATGGTTGAACAGACGGCAGAACATCAGTGTTCTCATCAACTGCGATTTGGGACATGATAAATGCAGCATTTTTAATGAGCATACCGAGCCAAATGGATGGATTGATGTCACAGACCCGTTCTTTGACAATTCAGGCAACAGAATGGTGGAGATACAACATCTTTACCATGGAGACCAGAGATTCCCACACGCTGGGCGATTCAATTTCCAAACGTTGGCTACGGAAGATCTGAGCCCTGGAAACTCTACCGTGACGGAGATCCTTGGATGGAATCAAGAGACTGATACGATTTACTACATAGTGTCTCCTGGGAATGTTCCTTGGATGAGGCAAATGTGGGCGACTTCGGGCGGTGTGGTGAGGTGCGTCAGTTGTAGGGAGCCCTCGTGCCACTTTGTTACTGCGACTTTCTCTTCTGGAGCCAGTTATGGAATAGTCACGTGTAGTTCTAGTTATATCCCACCGAAGACTTATTTATTTGATAGTAAGGTAAGTTTATTGCACAAATTGTTTCATAAAAAGCTTTCTTTTACTTTTATAAATGCGTTCAGTTTTGTTTTCATCTATTTAACAATTTTTTTCGTGTTTTAAAAAAATCATTATTATCAATTATTATTTCTAAATGTTGATTTTTTGCTACTAGTAACAAAACAAAAAAATATCGGCATTTACTGCGTCACATATTTCATAGAAAGATTAGGCTCTAGACTCTTCATATTTCTTACAACAAATAGACAGTTCCATAACAGAGTTGAACGAGATTGTATATTGTTCTTTACATTCCAGACAGATACCTTCACCATAATCAAAGACAACGCAAAGCTAAAAGAAAAGCTGAAACAGTACAAGCTGCCCATGATGCTGTTCAACGTGGTGTCATCTGGCGACAGTTTGATGGCGCATGTGAAGTTACTCCTGCCACCAAACATGGCGTCGGGGACAAAGTACCCTATGGTGGTGAGGGTCTATTCTGGTCCAGGAAGCTGCAGGGTTAAGGATAATTATGATTTAGGTGAGATTACTTTTGTTCTTGCTGTGTTGTCTGCCTCGTGGTCTAGAAATAGGGAACAACTGCTCAACGTGAGGAAGAAGTTCTCATTAGTAGCACGGACTTTAAAATTGTGTCAGATAGATGACGGTAGGTCAGTAGGGAAAAATTATAAGGTATTGTACACGTGACTTCTGTTACACCGTTATGGGTAATGTAAGCATGATATTATGTCAAGTTATGGGTAATTTTATTCATACGCTATGTTCGCACCCGGCCTGTCAGTGGGATGCGCATACGCACCTAGGGCCTTGATCTATTGCTACACTAACTTTCATTTAGAACGCGGCGGTACACAAGATTCGAAGATTTTTGGGTACAAAAAAAACAAACAAGAAAAATTCCTCTTCATAATTAGCGGCGTTCGGGTCGCGTTTAAATATTATAGCAACTGCAATGTAAGTGCACCCGTGCATAATAAAATTTAATTATGACTAGAGATTTGCTATAAAAATAAATAATATTCTTACATAGCTAATATGTTCTGCTGATAACATTTATTTTAATGGCCAAGGTCTTGAATTCTAAATATTATATTATATAATTTATACATCTCAAGCTTTTAGTTCATTTATATATATATACTCGTAAGTGCATAAAAACCTAAAATGTCATTGGTTTTTTGTAGGAAGACAATAACTTCAATAACATAACATATCATCACGCCTATATTATCCAGAAGGGTGTGGCAGTGGAGTAAACCAACCACATTTCACCAATTATGTTAAGGTCTCATGGGATAGGGGGTGAGCCTATCGTCATCCACCGGGCACAAGTCCAGCTCCGTGCTGCTATTGTGAATTTCCTGTGGGCGAGTTCACAAATAACACCTTGCCCGACTCGGGAATCGTACCCGAGACCTCGTGGTGAGAGGCGCATACGCAACCATAAGACCATCGTGGCTGTAATTTCAGTAATTTTATTGTATTTCAAGAGTCAGAAAGAATATAATGGCTTATTCATCTTTACTAATAAATTATTATTATAAATGAGATAGTAGCTCTGCCTGTCTGTTACCAATCACGGCTTAACTACTGTATCGATTTTGATGAAAACTGGTATGGAATTAATTCAAGATCTGAGGAAGGTCACAGGCTTCATCTTATCGACATACCTACAAGCGCATGCAAAAGTTCGCTCGATTTATTTACAATTGGGGTTTGAAGCTAGAAAACGACAACAGTTTGTATCAATCTATTTGCATTAGAACTGTGGCGGTATCCGCACATAATAAATGAGAGACGACATTTACAACGTCAAGTAGTGACACACACGTGACATATGTCAAAGAGCGCTGAATCGCGATAACGAAGTGTTCACTGAGAGTGTACATATATACCACTTCCAAATACGCTACCCTTGGACAGCTATCCGCCAGGCAATACCACCGAGCCTGGTCGGAGGATCCTCCCTTTGTGGTAGAGGAACATCACACCCTGTTCCTCTACAGAACTAATACCTGTCGTTATTTTCTTTCAGAATACTACAATGCGTACTTAGCAAGCAACAGAAGTTTTATTGTAGCTTCCATCGACGTCCGAGGTTCAGGAGTTATGGGGGTCGAAGCCATGCATGCCATCAACAATGCCTTGGGCACTGTGGAGATCAACGACACATTGACTGCCATCAAGTAAGTTTTATTTTTTGTAAACTTTTATCTTATTGCACAATTTTTACTACGGCAGACTTAATGCCAAAGGCATTCTCTACCAGTCAACCTAGGGTGGTGCAGAGATTTTACATGGTAGGTGCACTTGTGATGATAGTAAGAACTTTAGATAACTAAATAATTTTCCACAAAAAACTGACTTCAATTACAATAATTTTAGACTATGGTTATCTCATGGGTGCCATTGTCAGAACTGGATCAAATAGAAATGGGACCACACGGGAAGCACCAGCTTTCAAATAAAGAATCATTAAAATCTCTTCGCCCAGTCGAATGTTATGAGGTAACAAACATTTAAAAAAGAATAAAATACAGACGAATTGAGAACCTCCTCCTTTTTTGATAACGGTTAAAAAAAAAAGATAACATAAACTTTCTATTGTATAAATCAAATACAATGATATCATACTTAACTATATATTACATTTACATACATATAACATATAAACATATACAAAATAAATATCTATCTATATATATAAAAGAAAGTCGTGTTAGTTACACCATTTATAACTCAAGAACGGCTGAACCGATTTGGCTGAAAATTGGTGGGGAGGTAGCTTAGAACCGGGAGAAGGACATAGGATACTTTTAAAATATTTTCGAGGGCAACATTTTATCGAGGGCGAAGCCGCGCGGGGCAGCTAGTCTAATATATATAAAAGAAAGTCGTGTTAGTTACACCATTTATAACTCAAGAACGGCTGAACCGATTTGGCTGAAAATTGGTGGGGAGGTAGCTTAGAACCGGGAGAAGGACATAAGATACTTCTAAAATATTTTTGAGGGCAAAATTTTATCGAGGGCGAAGCCGCGCGGGGCAGCTAGTTAGATGATAAATATAGAATCATACACAGCGTGGTAACCTAATGATGTGACGATTCCGACCACTTATCACGGAGGAGATGCCGAACTTTCGTTTTTAATGTAAAACGGTTTTGTCTGTATCCTTAATAAATAGTGGTAGTGGCACAATCGGACTTGCAATTGCGTGGACTCAAATCGTGGCCATTGCAATACCGCGGTATCGACATGAAACGTCTTTGTAACCGACCAAAAAATAACGGTGGAGGCAACGTTTCTCGTTCGTTCTCAAGACAACGTTTTTTTTTATTTTTTTATTATGCTTATCCGAAACGAAGAATTTCTAAACGTCCCTGTACTACAGTAATTCTACTATTCAATGATACATCTAAGTAATTTAACGAAGCCATATTATATACGTACCCAGTCTACCTATACAAGGTGGCATAATGAGAATAACTAAGTTCTGCGGCTCATTTTTATATGCTGTGAAAAGTGTGCAAAGTGGACTAATCCGCAAAAGGGTTCGTGGCTAGCTGGGGCGGCTTAATGCCTCATTATGAATAAATCAGGCGACTTATAGCCCGTTGGGAATCCGTAGTAATGTGTAATTTTTTGTCTCGGGTTTGAACTCAAGGCATGCGAAGACGATAATAAATTGTAGTTATAGTCCCCCGCAAAGAGGTAAACTTTGTCACAGTTCACATATTGTATCTACTACCTACGACAAGGTCCCATTCCCTTATTGACTATACAACGAGTATGAACGGCTAAATATCGAACTGTGACAAGGTTCTTTCTCATAAATAACAACACGACTACATGATATAAATGGCATCGTGACGACGCCACTTAAGTACATGCTTCTGAGACACTGAGTACAAAAAAAAAATCGTCTGATATTTTAAAACACCGATTGGTGCGAAAAATTTTGATTGATTTTTTTATGTTGACTGGACAGTTGCAAATTTATTGGGGGAGTCTAAGGTAATGTTACTTTACCATAATCAGACGAATATTTTCCATAAAATTGCGAAAACTAATATTTTCCGACAAACGATCATACATTTTTCGGTAAAACTTTTTGTACCCTGCCCTGACGGTCTCGGAATCATGTACTGAATTACTGGTAAGCGGCTTCATCACGATGTAATTTTCACCTTGTATATGTATTGTGAGGTGACGTTCTTGCCCATTACCAATTAGGGGGGATTTTAAGTAGTATTAGTAGATACGTACTAATACCTAATGATAAAACTCTTGTAAACGTATTGAGTAAGGAATTAGATACCACCGTCGGCACCGTCTAATCTTTGGTAATGGTAGTTTTTGCACTAATTTTGTGCCGATTTGGTGGTGAGATAAGACTGCAATTACTGACATTAAATTATTGTAATTCTGAGTTGTGTCGTCTGTAATCTTTCGTAGATATATTTATTTGCTGTAGTAACTGTATGTATTTTATGGTTTTAGGATTAGACTTTTCTTTTTTATTTGGAACCTTTTTACTGCACCTACCTTTGTTATCTCTGCACCACCTTACGGTTGACTGGTAGAGAATGCCTATGGCATTAAGTCCGCCATTGTACACATTATGTGCAAGAAGTTTTAAAATAAATAAATAAATAAAATAATCATTTACCGGACTATGCGTCCTTTTGCTATTGTGTAGCTTAAAAATATATATTTTATTTTCAGAACAAATTATGTTGTTAGATATTTATTTAAAATAGTAAATTTTGTGTACCAATACCGAGATCTAGTTAGTTTTTCACCCGTGCCTCATATTCACGCGTACGGAGATTCAGTTAAACGAGCCTGGCGTAACGCTATTTCTGAATAATCCAATTGTTCGCCCATGTTACTGCAGGCTTGTTTAATTATTTTATCGCAGTTTTATTCAAATAATACTATTGGAAACGCGTATTTTTGTATATATCTGTAATAAAATAAATAAAATAAAAACTGCCTAAGTATCCCACTTAAAAATTGTGACAAAATAGTAAATAGAAAAAAAAATAGAAGAAATAAAAATGAAAATTACAAACTAAAACTAAAAAGTAAATATGATTTATATATTAAGGAGGCATCCACTTAAGGACAAAGGCCTCCTCCATCACATGCCAGTCGTGTCTATTTTGGGCTTTGGTAGTCCACGTATCGCCAGCTGTAGCCACAATGCCGTCTCGCCATCTTCTAGCTGGGCGACCCCGGTCTGTTTTGCCGTCTCTGGGATACCAGTGTAGAACATTTTTAGTCATCTGCCATCCCTAGTCCTTGCAATATGGCCTGCTTAGTTCTATTGTAGTTAAGCGACTATATTAAGGATGTCACTAAATTTTGTTTTATTTTTTATTTTTATTTTTATTTGGTATATATTTGTGCGTGAGTATAATTGGCAGTTTTAGACCTAAAATATGGTAAAAACCTGCCAAAATATAAATAAACTCGACTGTTCATACTCCCCGCCTTCTAGATGAGCCAAAAACCAAGAGTGAAAAGTTGGTCATTAGAGAGTGACTTTGCCGTTTACTAAGTTCGCCCTTATAAACTTGTGACTGTAACTTTTTGAGTTCACTTACTTATTATGTTTGACGTCGGCACTCATAAGTTTGGCATCCTCGATCAATTTCGTTACAAGGCATTCATCACTGTAAACCCAAGACTTCACTAAGACTTTTTTGAAATCGAAGTACTTTATGAAATATAATATTTATATCAAGCTGAAAAATCAAGAATCCAGCAAGATTTAAACCTGCACACCCTGGGCAAACGCCCCAAGTGTTTTGCCAATTCAACCATGGATTTGTATGCTGCTAGACGTGAAATTTCTTAACTCTTTTTGTGCCAGCGTCATAAAATATTACAAATATATATTATGTTGAAAAATATATTCAGTATTCAGTATTGAGTTTTTATTGTGCTCCATAATGTTAAACATAGATCTTAAATATAGGTACATCATCATATTATTATATTATGTATATGTACCCTGACGGGCACGACGATAGTAGGAGAGAGGCAGAGCTCGTTGTATTTAATATAAATAATATATTGTTGAACTTAGCATATTATTAGGGTTTATTATAATATCTTCACCAATTAAAGAAAATAATTAAATAAATAAATAAATATTTCACAACTCACACATAACGCCATCTAGTCCCAAACTCAGCAGAGCTTGTACTATGGGTACTAGAATAACTGATACTAAAACATATTTTATATACTTTTCATACATATTATACATAGAAACACCCTGACTAAGACAAACCCCCATGTTCATTCACACAAAGATTTGTCTTAAGTGGGAAAGGAACCAACGACCTCGGCGTCGCAGGCAGGTACACTACCCACTCCGCCATCCGGTCGTCCAATTGCATGTCCAATTGAATGTGAATTATAAAAAAAAATGTTGATTGGATATTACTAGCAATAAAATATTACAATTGATTTGTGTGTAGGCGGTAAGTATCCGATTTATTTGTTGTTATTGTTGGTGTTTATGAAGTCTCGTTTAAATATTCGTTGATATGGAAATAGCGTTTTATCTCTGAGATCTATTTATAACTAGTGAAACTTATTAAATAACTAATGATCTTTGAGTGCACGGTTGACGTGGTGGTTAAAGCGGTCGCCTCGCCGCTTTCAACTACGCTGGTGTTGTGGGTTCGATCCCCACATGGGACAAATCTTTGTGTGATTCGCAAAGATTTGTTCTGACTCTGGGTGTGCTCTGTGTATGTGAAATGTATGTTTGTGTAACACCCCCGCGACACAGGAGTTATTCCTAGTGCGGGCGTCGTTTTTATTTTAAAATGTTTGAATGATATTTGAAATGTTATTCTTTCTATAAGGCTTCCAAGTTTACTTAAAGACGCAATGCGACATGAACTTAAGTTAAGAAGAGAATACTTAATTGGCTTTAAGTTCATTAGCTTGAATGGCTTCAAATTAACCACTTTACAGGAATGAGAGAGGAAAGGATTCGTAGAAATATGGCATTGATACCGGAATATTTGCTAGAATGTTATATTGCTATTTGGATCAGTATTTAGAAGTAACTTGGGGTCCATTTAATTAACGAAATGAATTTTAAGATATGACAATCTGTAGCTGGCTTAGTCCTCTAGTCTTTGATTCATATTCATCATAAGTATGTAAATGTATTATTTTAAATTGCTTTTAACTTGCCGCCAAATAGTAGTGCTTGCATTACTGTTTTCCGGTTTGGTAGTGGGATCAGGCACTGGCATATGAGGCATAACACCGTAGTCCTCAGCTGCAGCGACGCATCTTTAATCTGCTTTTGTGGATTGTTAATGTCCATGGGCTGTACTCCACTTACCATCAGATGGACTACACGTTCGTTCGCTGCAGGCGCAATGTAAAATAAACAATGTTATAACAGAATTAGCTTAGCCTCCTTATTATAAAAGGATGATAACGAAGATGCGTTTGGTGGAAGAATGTTCGTAGATTTTTTACGAATCAGTTTGTAGCGTTTTTTTATAATCTGCCGATGCCTGTAACAAAACTGAAGTGTGCAGTGCAGCAAAGAAAAGCCATTCACAATTTACCGTTCATTATCAGAGGACCTCTAGATACATACCTAATAATATAATCTATGTAAGTGCGAAGTCACGTATAAGTCGTGAAAGACCTACGAATAATCACTAAACAGATCCATTATGAATGGATGTATCAATAACAGAATTGGCCAAATGCGTGACTACACCATTCCCTTCGGAATACAGTCACGCGATACAAAGGTTTATGTTCTCAACAGCCAATCGTAGGTGCTTTAATTAAAATTGTTAATTGAACGCGTGATTAACAATTTTAATTACTTAAAGGCTTCGCTCGATCAAATACGCGAGCTCCCATTTGATGGAGGGAATCGATTGATCTTGTAACCGCTTGCCAATTAGGACCCCCTTGCGTACGTACAAAATAAACAGTGTATTCTTTAATAGGTTTTCTCTTTGTCTTCAATATAATTACAGTTCAATGTATTTTATGAATTATAACTTTTAACTTCATGGCAACTACAGCCTATGAACATCCACAATAAACAATATTGATTGATGCATGTGTCGCTACATCTACGCCTCATCCACCAGTAATTTCAGGGCCTAATGGTTCCACCAAACCAATAAATTTAGTTTGCACATAGGTATGCTATTTACCGGCAAATTAATAGTGAAGCGGTTGAGTTTCCTTCCTTTAGTTCAAGCTCTACCACCAGTAAGGGTCACTACATATTATTATATTATTATAGGCGGGCTAGAACGTTCGGCCTGTCATATTTTATGTTCCATTGCAGCGTCCAACTCAGCCAGGTGACAGTTGATACAGATGGACGCTGCAATGAAGAATGAAATGTGCTGACCCGTACATAAGTATATTACTGATTCTGTGAATGTTTCTCAGGAGCTTAGCCAGTGTGTACACATTTATCGACCCGGAGCGAATCGGCGTGTGGGGCTGGAGCTACGGCGGGTTTGTGTCCACCATGATGCTCATGCAGGATGAGGAGCATACCCTCAGGTGTGCCGCCGCAGTTGCACCAGTCACTTCCTGGTTATATTATGGTAAGAAATAAAGATGTTGGCTTGATAAGAGGATGACAACGATGCTCTTTAATATCTCTATTTGACGAAGTTATATTCTAACATTTGTAAGTTACGATATTTCTACAGGGATTATGTGACCAAGTTTAATGCTAATAAAATATATGGTCTTAATGGTGTTGCCAGCAAAAATATTGATTAATAGGTCTCTGGTCGTCAGTATTTGTGTGCGACTGTTCTGTATACTACCTATCTGATAAGACGATATTTTCAGATACTATGTACACCGAGCGCTACATGGACACTCCGCAAGCGAACCCAGAAGGGTACGCCAACTCTGACCTGGTGCGGCAAACAGAGAAGCTCCGAGGAAGACAATACTTGCTGGCTCATGGCACCAGCGATGACAATGTGCACTTCCAACATAGCATGCTATTGGCAAAGGAGCTGCAGCATCGAGACATCGATTTTGAACAAATGGTTAGTATAATTATTTACAAAAGCGTTCAGTTTCGAATTCACAACTTCAACAATACCTTCACTTCATCTATTAAAAGGGTCGGATGTGCCCCTCTGCTGAAATCGAGTCTCTTCTAATAATGAGTAGGTGGGTCTTTGTGCATATTATTCTGGTTCTGTTACCGAATATTTATAAAATGAAACAATTAAATACAAAAAGATTTTTGGTGTTGGCGACCGCAGATTGAAAATTAATAAAAAATGTTTGGCACCGGCATCAACAAACTGTTGAACTTATTTCAACTGCCGGACGTTTATAGCTCCATATTTTAAATCTGAATATGTGATTACGATATCGTAGATTGCTTTAAATACATTAATAATCTCTTTTTTTTTAATCGATTTAACGATTGCCATTGGAACGGATATTTTATTTTCACACTATTATCGCAAAGGTCAACTACCTAAAATGTGTTTACACAACAAAAACTTGCTATTACAAAAATTTAAAATGTAGTAGCTCTTTCAACAATTTAACAACACATCCCACCTGTTCTATTAAAATGAAACAGCTGTTTTATCTATACTAATATTATAAGGAGTTTGTTTGTTGGTTTGGTGGAACGTGTTATATAAATATGTTTGTGTTGTATAAACCCATTTGTTGAGGAAGACTATAGAACATTACGCTACGGCTAAAAGGAGCCGAGCAAAAATGAAAAAAAAATGCAGACTGGAGAAATTTAATACTAAGAACAGTTAAACATTTTTGGACTTGAAGTGTGATATGAACCAGCGACTATAGGATTCCAGCCTATCGCAAATTCACCAATTCACTTTAGACCTACATATTAATTGGTAGCAACCAACGTGATAATTCATCGATACAGCATGTTTATTGATTGTAATATCACAATCAATAAACATGCTGTATCGATGAATACGATCGGTTTTTTCAATTTTTTATTGATTCGTCGAAAAAAATTGACTGTTCCTTAATATAAGATTGCTAAGCATGGCTAAATGCTATATAAAAATAAATTAATAATAAATTAGAAAGAAAGAAACTTATTCCACTTGCGAGCTTTAGCATTACGCTAAACGCGACGGAAAGGATGTACTAACGTATTATGCCGGTAAAACCATAATAAATATAAGAAATTTCACGCAGACTAAGTCGCGCAAACAGCTAGTCGTTTCATAAAATTGCAGCCTTTGATCTAGTTGTTTATATTTATTCTTTGTTATATTAATTCAAAAATCTGGGATATGTGAGCGATAAAATGTGATAGGTTCGTTCCAGCTTATGTTATGGTTTAGTATTATTATCATAATCCTTTTTATTGGCAGATATAGCCGCAGAATCATAAAACAAATTGGTAATTTCAGTCTTTATTAATACTGTTTACTGTCTTAATAAATTCATGCATAATGTGCCACTTTTATTAAATAGTACCCGGAACTAGGCTTGGGATTTACTGACAATAAGGCCACCATCATTAAGTCTACCATTTTGGCCAACTATCTAGGTATGAATAGACTTTATCAGAATCTTTTAGAAGTACGAGTTCGTGGCTACTTCGAAGCCATGGCTACTATCTAATACAAGAATTATCAATTATTATCATTCCTGCCATCCTGCATTTTTAACCGACTTCAAAAAAAGGAGAAGGTTCTCAATTCGGTTGTATTATTTTTTTTTTTTTTTTTATGTTTGTTCACCGATTACTCGAAGACGCCTGGACCGATTTGAGAAATTCTTTTTTTGTTTGAGAGGATATACTCGTCATGTGGTCCCATTTTTTTCAAGTCACGTTCTGATGATGGGATCTTAGAGAAATCGAGGGCAACCCTCAAATTTAAAAGGCTTCTATATTTTATAAAATATTAAAGTTGAAAAATTAAGAATCCAGCAGGACTCGAACCTGCACCCCCTGGGTATACGCCCCAATTCTGAAGTCGGTGTCAAGTAAACAATAACTCTGTATAGATAATATCAATCTTTCTAACAACTATTTTCTGACTGAATCTTAGTTCTTAATTATCCGATTTACTTGGCACCGACTTCAGAATTATAAAATAATTATTTAATAATTTCTATTTAACTAAATGAAAAAACGTATTATTTTGTGCGAAGTAAATTTATTTTTTGCTTTTTAGTTTACCTACTTTTTGAAGTCGGTTTTTTTTTTACTAAATATTCTTTGAGCATTCTTTTAAATAAATTGATATTATTTGCGTCTTTAATATACCTAGATAGATTGTTAAAAAAATTTAAAAACTGTTGTTAAAAACTGTAAGAGTAGTACACAAATATTTTGATTGCCAATTGAAAACCAAATTTCGTGTTAAATCTTTGAGTCAAGATGGAAAATAGCAACGACGATTAATTTATTTTCTCGTTCCACATCTCGTGGAGTGTTGTTATGTAGGAGTGTTGACACTTCAGTCCGTCAACGGTCTGTCAAGACTTTTCGACTGACCTATGTAGAATTGCTAAATGTTTTGACGCCTTGTTTACATAGCGGGCACTGACCTCCATTATTAATAAAGGTCAGTGATAGCAGGTGATAGTAAAATGTGTTAGAAAATTTGAAAATTAAGTGAAATATTGGTACCCCGATTTCATTAATTTAGAATTTTGATGTTATTATTTTTTTTGCTAAAGATGTATTTAGCTTAAACTTAAATAAGAACTAAAATTACCGCCATTTCTTATATGTTATATTCATCACCAAAACCTACTGCAGGACAGGCTAAGCCTAGTGCAGGAGTTTTTTAGGCGATTGCAAACTTCTTTACATTACAAAGACCTGTCATATACTAATATACAGGGTGGCCCATTTATAGTAGTCCAAATAATTTTCACAGATGTAGGGCCGGCCAATGATTGATTTAAACGCAACATATGTTTCGCGAAAATCAATAGTTTATAAGTTATGATTTTTTAAAGTTTTTTTCGTAAATTCGCCACTTTGAGCTAGTTGATGTTATAGACGTGATGTTATGTTATGTTATGTGTGCTTAGCGTTTATTCCGGCTCGGTTATCGACCCCAAAGAGATAGGAAGGGTTTGAGCCCTTTGTTATTTTGGTTTCTTTAAATTCATTGTTTTTTTTTTAACAGAGTTACACCGACGAGAAGCACTCACTGTTGGGAGTAAGCAGACACTTCTATCACATGCTGGACCGCTTCTGGACGCGATGCTTCGATAACCAATGACAGAAGCACTGAAGCCATACATTGGGTTATGTTGTAACCGGTAGTTTCTCTCGCTTATAGCAGGACTGTTACTTCAAGAAATTCCCTTTAGTCAGTGTTGTGTTTTAGAGGACAATATTGTTGGGATCTCTTCACTCGAATAAAAGTCACACACCTTTAATTGAATACTTAAGACTTAAGAAATAAACTAAGATTGACTAAGATAATATAAGTTGTAAGTATTAGCTTCGTAGTGTAACTTATAAACTATTTTCAGAATTGATAGTTTTATTTACAAATACCTCGAGACCGAACCTCGCCCGGTGTTTAATCTACCAAAAAAACTGTGTACATATATATATTTTATACCAAGCAATTGTGTAATCTGTCATGTCATTGGGAGCATTAGATATGGTAATTGCTCAAATTGTTCTGGCGTTCTATCAAATGTTAAAAAAAAAGTTATTAACACATGTAATGAGCCAAAACTTAATGGGTCTATATCGACAGGAGCAAAGACGAAAAAATTATCCCTTATTTTGTAGTTATAAATATAGATTTATGCAATAATCCGTAATAATATACTTTGTATTCATATTCTACATGGCACAAAATCATTACAAATATCACCTAAGTTCTTGTAATTTTGACACACCCATTGAGACAACTACGCCATTTTAGGCAAATTGCTCAATGTAAAGTGCGTACTACCCGCGGCATATTTTTATGCAAATGTTACGTATAAACTAACACCTGCCATATGTCTTTTTCGACGTTTAGATCACCGTTTAGGCATATAATGTGAATATAAGCAGAATTAAGTAACGTAAACTATCCTGTAAAAATAAAAAAAAATCTTGACGTTTATTATTAGATTTTATATAATATTGCCTGATTTTATATATATCAAATCAAATCCATGGCATTTGTATGCTGATAGACTCGAATTTTCTCAACTCTTTTTGTGACTGCGTCATAGGTATATAAATACATATATACCTTAGCTAGATGAACATTACTTGGTTTTAGCGCCACCTATGCGATGAGTGAAAAGTCACTTAGTCACATACAGTGCGTTTGAATTTAGATCAACACAATAGTATCGAGAGAGGACGCATTTTTATTATCAAATACTTGTAATATTTTAAAGCATTTTTTTTGCTTTCAATTAAATAAGACAATAAATTAAGATCTATTTTACTAAGTTATATTCATATAATTATCTAGTATTTACTTAATCGTTTATCCTTTTATTTAATGAAATCTAAAACAGAGTAGAAGCATTTCTCAAGTAGCCATACTTTAACATTTTTCGAGAATTTACTAATACATCCCAATTCAACTGTACCTTTGACTAAGGTGAGTAAATTGTATATCAAAACTTCCATTAGTGAATGTGCCATTTTGTGTATTTCGTAATGATGAAGCATTTGAATAGAAATTCAAACAGTACTACGTTATTCGTTTCAACCGTGTTTCAGGGGTATCTTCCTCATTAGGTGTGTTATCCCTAGTGTTAGCTGCTAGTTTAATTTGAGACGCGAGTGCAGTCAACTGATTAGTTAGTGAAGTTCTAGTCTAGCTTATAGCTAACTAGATAAATAAATAAATATAATAATAAATATTTCACAACTTACACACAACGCCATCTAGTCCCAAACTAAGCAGAGCTTGCACTATGGGTACTAGGATAACTGATACTAATACATATATACTTTTCTTTTGTAAATACATAATTATTATACATAGAAACACCCAGACTAAGACAAACTCCCATGTTCATGCACACATAGATTTGTCTTAAGCGGGAATCGAACCCGTGACCTCGGCGTCGCACTCGACTCGTTGTCAAGATAGAATATCTTCTTTGAGTTGTTGGTACTGGTGCCTAATGCGAGTTGAGGTAATATGTCAGAACTTTATCAGATGCGAGATTAAGAATAGCATTTGAAGCCTTTTTTGGACACTGTCAGGGAAATTGAAACAAATGCAGATGATCAATTACAAAGGGTTTTGTAAAATGGTTTCATTCAAGTATATTGTTTTCCAAAAACAAAGAATAAGATAGTAAAGAGTAGAGAATTTATCTATATATATTAATTATATTTGAGCGGGGAAGCAGCTACGGCTAAATAACTTTGTTAAGCCAATCTTAGATCTTATTACCCGACTGCTTAAGAAGGAGGGTTATTCTAATGTGAGTACTTGGTAAGCATTGAGCAAACATTCAACATTCTCTTTGTTACTAAAACTATGTTTCAAGTAACTGATGCTACTTAATTTGCTTTGGCAATAAATACTTAACTGCCTGCAAACAAAAAATATTATATACACAATAATGAAAACGATTTCTCAGTGTACAGTTCGCAAAGTTGGAGAAGTCTAGCAATTAGTGCCCGCAAAAACAAAGTACAAATATCACGGCGCGGCGCCAACGCGGTCCCGTGCTCCTGCCAAATAAAGCATTAACGGTCTCGCTTGCTCTTTGCAAAGAAAACGCTACTTTCCACAATACTTGTGTGAACCTAGAATAGATTTATATCCTAGTACGACAACCTCTAACAAAGATCCATTGTTGTAGTTCGTTAATCATTAAAATAAGATTCGATTTCTACTGCTGAAATTAAAGTTCTTGGCTGTTGAGAAAAGAGTTTGTATGCTGAAGAGTCAAGAAGAACAGTGACATGATACGTCATTTGAAAATGACATTTCTTTGAAGAATAACAAATAACATTTGGCTTTTTAATTTAGATTTATTGTGAATTAAATTCAGAGTGAAAATTAATCAAGTCTCAGTAAATGGCATTTATGAAAATTTATAGAAATAAGTTATTATTATTAAGGAATCAATGGCTGTATACTTCAAGACGATGGTAAGTTTATATAAATTAGTAAGCACTGCTTTAACCTGTGATTAATACATGACCACAACTGGGCACGGGCCTCTAGGTACTCATGATGAAAATGGGTTAGGCCTTAGTGCCCTTAGTCCATCACGCTGGACAAGGGCGGATTAGTAGTCATCGGATTCCATAGAGCACTTTTTAAGCACACTCTTAGGTATACAGGATGTTTTACTATGTTTTCCTTTATCGTGACAATAGCAAAATAAACTTTGTTCTAAACTTAAATGCAGATGGTCTGTAATTAGAATACCTTTTACCTATTTTAGCACAATGAGCAAACCGCTCATACCATTCGACTGCGGTCCAGACTTAGAAGACAGAGGCATAGCCGGCGTTGATCCTTGTGAAGCCACTCTGGCATATCCAGAACCTCGAGTGGTGATCATCGGAGCTGGCATGGCAGGTCTTTCAGCTGCTGCCAGGCTGTCGCAGAGAGGCATCAACAATCTTGTGGTGCTAGAAGCCTATGAAAGGTTCGCTGTTAATACAATCCTTGTATCGATTCTAAATAACGAAAGATTTTGTGAAAATCATGTAAAACCATTAAAACATTGTATTAAGCCAATTTTATATTATTAATTTACTGCAATAAGTTTGTAAGTACTAATTTAGCTTTTAAATGCTTCCAGACCTGGTGGTCGAATACAATCTTGTTGGCTTGGAGACATAGTGGCAGAACTGGGTTCACATTGGAAAGCAGATAACGCTTTTACACATCCCGTGTATACAATGTCTGCCATGGAAACCCCACCCCGGCCTGGAGTGCCTGGAGCTGAAAATACTCGCGGTCTTTTCAACAGAATAGTTACTGGTAGAATGCCATTTCCACCAACAGTTAATGCATACTACAAGTTTCGGCAGATAGAACAAGAAGCAGCGAGTATATACTGTCTCGGCGGTAGCAAACAACATGGCTCTTTAATCAATTTTATGAGTCTGCGAATTCAACAAGAGCTACATGAGTTTCCCGAAGACCAACAGCATGACGCAGCTAGAATAATGTTTGGCCTTTCCCATATGCTCAATGCGAGATGCGGGGATGATACAGGGATGCTGTGCGCTGACCATGAGGGCTGCTTCATGAATATGCCTGGTGGAGAAGTGCGCGTACCTTTAGGATTAATCGGCATATTAGCTCCGCTTCTGCGTCAAATACCTGAAGGAGCTATCCGTTATTGCAAACCTGTTAATTGCGTCTACTGGGGAACGTCACATAAAGCTGGCTACCGCGCTATCGTATGCACAGCTGATGGAGAAGAATATCCCTGTGATTACGTCATTATTACTGTATCTCTTGGCGTGCTGTTTGATAATGCAGTTAAAATGTTTTGTCCTGCGTTACCAGCTTCTAAATGTGATGCTATGCGCTGCCTTGGATTTGGTTTTTGTAATAAAATATACGTAGAATATGCGCGACCCTTTTGGTTTTGGCACAAAGGAAATTTGAATTTTACATTCAAGGGATGTGATCTTTGCAATCGTCGGGACTGGACTCGTGGCTTGACTTCAATTGAGGTCGTGCCTAATAGTAAGCACGTCATGTGTGCTTGGGTAGTAGGCCCTGAAGCGATGGCAATGGAAGGTCTTTGTGACAGGGATATAGCTGAAGGAATAACAAGAATTCTGCGCGATTGCACGGGAAATTGTTGTATACCCTACCCAATATGTGTTTTAAGATCACATTGGTCTTCTGATCCATTTTTCCGCGGTGCCTATTCCTATGATAATTGCGACGGTAGTGGACAAGTGCAGCGAGCGTTAGCGTGTCCATTACCAGGACCAAGTGAACCTGTGCCGCCAGTACTTCTGTTCGGCGGTGAGGCAACTGTACCGGGGCATTATGCTACGGTATCTGGAGCACGGCTGAGCGGTGTGCGAGAAGCAGAACGTATAGTTCAGCTGACGTTGCAATACAAAGGTCCGCCGCTACCATCGCCCGATAAAAAAGAGAATAAAGGAAAACAAAAGAAGAAAAGCAAGAAGTAGGGATTAATACAATAACTACTAAGAATACTCGATCTTCTGTCGTAAAGTGGGAAATATATGCAAAGTTTCGCGTGATGCCCGTGTTTAACTCCTTTAATATTTTCATCCGGAACTCATGTCTGCGTAACTGCTAACTTATCTCTGACAACTTTGCGGACTTTCTAGTTCCTGTTGTTAGTTTAGAAACTAGGATGATACTAACTTTGTTTGATGTCTCATCTTATCTCACTTTGTTAGGTAGACGTCGACGCAAGGGCTGCACAACTGTGTTTTGTTGATCTTATTAAACTTTTATAGACGCTGTTACTGTAATTATAAGTGTTGTGCATAACAGCCTAGGTTGTATGCTTTTATAAAAAAACCCTTTTTGTGGCAATTAAAATTAAATACGATGTAAAACTTTTTAATTCTATTACTTAATTGTATATTTACTGCAACATGTAATTACTAAATCAATCTAAAGAGAGGTAATAAATTCTTAGGCAAACTACAAAATGATCGCTGAAATCGACACAAAGGCAGCAGCGCTATTAAAACTGTTCACAGCATGTAACAATTTGGCTTTGTAAAATACGGTTAGTACTGAAACAATTTGCATAGGTCTGGTACGTTATGTGTAATGGCGAGTATTCGGGTGATTGAGCCATTGTTCAGTGTTTGCTTTTCAAGATTGAATGTGGATCGAGAATATAGGGTAGGGGATCGTTTTGCGAAGTCAGGAGGACATGAGACGATTGTGCACATTGCTTCAATTACTTATTTTATTTTATTTATTATTGTACAATTATCATTCTATTGCTTACAGTGTAACCAAACGCAACAAAATGTAAAAACATTATAAATTAGATACGATATGGATTAATATTAAAAAAGGCATAAACTAATAATAAAATTTAACTTTCTAAAATTAATTAATCAATAAGTGCGTAAATTAAATTTTAAGAAACAAAAATAGCAATAGTATAAAAATAACAATTATTATTAATGTTATTAAATAACACATAATTCCAATTTGATATCAAGTATTTTAATGAAGCATAATTCTGATTTGATTCTTCTTCTTATTCGTCGTGTCGATGGCTGAGTCAAATTTTCTTTTGACTTGCCATCGTGGTGAAAGAATTAATTAGCCAATTCGCTTTGGAGAACCCGCGAATTGCCCAAGGATGCGCCGGACGTAGGGAAATAATAATAATTAATAATAATTAAAATTAAATTGATTAAATTATTATTATAATTATTCTAACTAGGTATACTGCTCCCAATGGATAATGTCTCAATATACCGCACTGTTATATCTTGAATCCTGTTCTCGGAACAAGTAAAAATCTCGTCTCTCGTCGTACGCCAGAATATCATTACTATCAGATAAAAAAAGTACACCCAAAATTGCCAACAAAAGTAAAGTGTCATAATTAGGAGCAAAATCTACTGCATTTGCATTAAAAAATATACACTTGGTCAATATAATTGTTTAACTAGGGTGAGAGAGATACCCGAGATACATCTCTCAGGTTTATAGAACGTCTTTTTTAGGGAATTACATCTCTAGTAGGAAAACCGTATTATAGCTTATACCTGCCTATCCATATAAGAGCACAGTGCAATGTAGCATAATATCATAGTTAAAATAACAACTCACTGGAATATAATTATGCATAAATCTTTGCAAATGGATCTTCTGCGTATGCATTTATTATGCAATACATTCTGCGATGTAATGTCCAGTTGAATGAATTCCTCCCTCATCACAGATTTCACCACAAACTTGTATTTTTGTCATGACATACGACGTTTGGACGCAACTGAGCGCGAATATCATAGTTTGTTGTGACGGATCATGCATTTTGTTTTCATCTGCTCTGAAAGGTGAATGTTTATTTGCAATATTCTCGCCAAAATTCGTATCTTTTTTGGAAAACGACGAAGCGAAATATTTGCGAAAATATTTTATTAATTCACCGCTTTGCTGGTCCCGCGGGTACGCTTCTTGTTAACTGGCCAAAACAGACAAGATTCTTTTAACCATGTTGTTTGGCACGATTGGCTAATTGACTTTGCATATTTGATATTTTTATTGTTTACCCTGGATTTGACTGGACATTGGTCAGTTGAATTGTGAGTTAGTTTGGTAAATTACAGGCAACTAAGGTTCTGATTTTTTATTGTCCAAATGCTTGAGGCAGAAACCATCACCGTGTTATCTACGATCTGCCACTAAATAGTATTATTGTAGACAGTGTATAGTAATGTTCACAAGTGTATCCACTGAAAATCAACGTTGCCAAATTTACTGGCAACATTATGTTGAGTCGGGCCTTTTAGGCACCATCATAGCATAGCAAGTCTGAGACATAAACTCAGTTGCAAGTCTGAACTCTAATGTAAAAAAAAATATTAAATTTTTGTGTCCGACTTTGATTTTCTTTTGTCTTTGTAAATATTTTTTATTATGATACAATTAAACATTTAAAATTACATTATATTATTATATACGTGAAAACGAAATATATACTAGCTATATATACATCTAATAAACGAAAAACTTTTTAAATAAAATAGATCTAATAAAAAGTTCAGGTGTCAAAAAATACGTCCGCATCGATGTCGACCGCGGGAAACGTGCTCAAAAGGCTGGCGGCATTGCCACGTTGTATGGCAATGCTGATCCTTCGTCCAAAGTAGAAGCCAGCCTTTTGTATTATATTTTTTATCAATTTTTGTTTCATTTGTTTTTTTTACCGACAATTTATTATTATGTTTTGAGCTCCTTGAATTCTTTGGTGTTCTAATTTTAATTTTTGTAGTTTTTTTACTTTACTTTTTACTATTTCGTGATCCGGTTATGATGATTCCGTATTTTGAACTTACTAGCCCTACAGACTTAATTACTACGTAAACTAAAACCAACCAGTAAGCGTCCGTAAACCGCTTCCACTTAACACCTCATGGAAAGCGTGATGATCTGCAGAATTATTTACCCAAAAACCACACTTTGCGGCAATATAGGTGTAAGGCTACGTTCAAATATTTATTTCATACTCCGCCATTGCCGAGCTACGGAAACAATGTTACCAACATTATTCGGAATTGGTACTGGTGGTAGAGCTCTTTACTGGTGGTAGAGCTCTTGTGAATGAGCTCGAGGGCGGCAGCACCACCGTCTCACCTTTAACCTGCCGCCAAATAGTAGTGCTTCCATTACTGTGTTCCGGTTTGGTGGTGAGATTAGGCCCTGAAATTACTGGCACATGAGGCATAACACCTTAGTCCTCAGCTGCAGCGACGCATCTATAATCTGCTTTTGTGGATTGTTGATGTCCATGGGCTGTACTCCACTTACCAGGTGGAATACACGTTCGTTCGCTGTGGGCGTAGTATAAAAAAAAAATGAAATGGAATTTGGTTTGCAATTGCATGATTCCGAGACACCTTAAACTTTCAGAAATTATGGAAGTTTAAGAAACCATGCAATGCAAGCAAATTCAGATATGACCATACCTACACAGATAAACTTTCTTGCGTCTAAAATCACTTTGAAACAATCGCGTTGCATATTTATTGATGTGATTGTAATGTGAATTAATGCGATTAATTTTCTTTGTTGCGTTTGTCTGGTGTTGTTGTTTGTTAAGTGTACGTTAATAGTGAGGTTTGATCTCTACCATTATTAGAACAAAAAGTCAAAAATAACGCTTTACACTGCAATTTTTTTTTACAACTTTCGCCACGATCTCAATTCCATCTTTAGTGAGCCTCCTTATGTATGTGTTACGATAAATATCTGCACGTGTGGTGTAGTGGTTTAAGCGGTCGCCTCGTCGCTCTCCACTGAACTGTTCTGAGACTGGGTGTGCTTGAGTGAGTGAATGTGTGTATTTGGCCTTGTCATTGGGACCATTGGATAGTGTAATTGCTTCTGGCGTTCTATTTAATGGAAAAATTCCAAATTTATCTTTTATCTTTATCTTTAAATGTGATAAATTGTAAATTATTAATAATTACCAAAAGGCGAAGTAAAAGTAATAAATAAACTAGTCTCATCATTTATAATCATAGTACCGAAAATGTAATACATTTTCAAAAATAATGTAAGCTAAGCGTCTTTTTGATCAATCGAGAAAAAAGAAAAGGGGTAGATTTTTTTAAGTTTTGGTCCCATTAGTTCGTAGACAGAGAAACCATTGCATTAGTTGGTTAGGTTTGAGTGTGATCAGAATCGAAATGCTTGTCAAAGACTAGATTGACAAAACTACCGGGCAAATTAAAAATTTCAATATTATAATCACATTTAGCAAATTATGTGGTAATTATTAATATTTTTTCAATTTATAACATTTGCCCTAAGATATGTATCTATGCACACAAAGGTAAATTTTCAGTTATCATAAAAAATTTGTTAGTTAGCCCCCGCCCACGGGCTCTCACTCCTCGCCAGGTAGGTTATATCGTAATTACGGTAAAGCTCGGAGTACATTTTTCGATCCTGTAACTCAATTAAGTGTAACAACTATAGGCAAAATGCTTATAGCGAACATTAATTTTATGCTAAGAATGATAATTATTGGTGTTTATATTAACTTAAAAGTATCTACCTACTTGTAAACCTAATTAGTCTATCAAGTCTAGCGGTAACAGTATTCTATATGGATGGTTGAATAACGTCTATGATGAGTAATGATGACATAAAAAGAGTTTTTCATAAGTCTATTTAATTTCCTCAGATAGTACAGGTGCATAAGGGTCGCTACACATATATTATATTCAGTCAGTCAAGTGTCACTTACTGATCAAATGGCCATTCCGTAATTTTGTTTAGAATGAATTTATTAAGTAAGAAAATGCGGTTGCATGAAGTGTCTAATCGCTTTCTTGTCTTTCTATCTATATACATAAGCTTATCGAGTACACGTTTGGCGTAGTGGTTTAAGCGGTCGCCTCGCCGCTTTCCACTGACACGAGACAAATCTTTTGTGTGTGGGATGTATGTTTGTGAACATACATCCCACACAGGTACAGGGATTTGCCCTAGTGCGGGTGAAACATAATTTCAGTCTTTTTTATGGTGAGTGTTAATTACAACTGAAAGATATTATTATTCCAAGATCAAGAGAGCCAATGTTATCATGGCTTGCATCTGCTGTTCTAGCTGTAAGATGATACACCATCGCAATGTCATCATTAAATCATCGTTTCAATTAGATAAGATAGTTGTAACAAAAGCTTTACCATTTCTACGATCGAAAGAAAACCTTTCCTCCTAGAAATCGTTCACAAGTTTTACGCTTGCAGTGCCACATTACATTAATTTCAATAAATATCTAACCGTAACGTAACAAATATACTATCTTTTTTTTTCGAATATAATTATTTTGTAATAGCAGCATCATCAGCTGCCCGATTGCTCGCTGTGGAGCATCGACTGAATAACAAATATATCGTCGATTCTTACGAATTGATTGTAGTGGTGATTGATGCGAGCTGTTCTGTGAAATATTGCCAGTACAAGTCGAGAGCCGATTTTCCGACACTTTTCCTTTATTATTCTACTTAGCTTCGGTTTAAAAAATATTTTAAAGAGTGTTGCATAAGTTTTTAATTTTAATTTTCCTAAAATTATGTTCGCGGTTTTGTTTACCAAAAACGATAACTGTTCTACACCGCTTGGGGATAAAATATGCAGGACAAAACACTAGAAAATTTAGAAAACGTCGTTTGTATGCAAGTAGCTACTTTGTTTCCCGTCCTCCAAAATATTAATTTCGCATAGCAAAATTGCGGGAACCAAATTTTTCTTTGCGAAATTAATATTTTATTCATGATTTTTAATTAAAATGTGTACATGAGAGCAAAGATGCGAGATGGCTTTATCGAGCTCACGGATGTAACTGAAGGAGTTCGGCTCGGGGCATTAACACGACGCAATGTGGTGTGTGGCGGGCGCGGGTCGGCGGGCTGGCAGGCTTCGGAGCCAGCGGGGCGCGCGCCGCGGCCGAGCACGTCTCTGCAGATGGCGGGCTGCGGGAGCACGCAAGAAAGCGTCGAGACAGATGCGTGACGCAGCGCGCAGGAGCGGCCCCGCGCCCCGGTGCGTGCCCCCTGCTGCCGCCGCGCGACACATCTCACAGAACACATCGATAATCGCGTGGTGCGTGAGCCCGCTGCGGGCCGGCGAGGGTAGGTAGTGGCGTGTGGTGTGGCGCGTGGCGGTGGCGGCGCTGGCGGCGTGGCGCGGGGCGGGCGCGGCGGCCCGGGCGCCAGTCGCTCGGAGGCAGGCGGGCGGCTCGCGTCGCCCTGCGCTCGATCAGTGCACTGCTGCAACGCAAACTCGCGACAAGGTACGCGGCGCGCTCTGCATCGCACGTTGCACATCACGCTACGCATTCTCGTGCATCTTTCATTCATCTCGTCGCTGTTTCTCGCTTATTTTCTCAGTCGCATCGTAATCGCGGAGACGGACCGACATTGTCGTTTCGTGTATATTACTTATTTTAAAATTCGAGGCACATTCTGAAAGAAAACTCGGTACATATCAAAAAGTAATATCGCTCGGGTGAGTAAAATGTTAAATATTTTTTTCATCTTCCTAAAGGCTGTAAAGAAATAGAAACAGGCATGCGTAAGCACTCTAATGGCAGTCGGATACGATGTAACGAGAGAAAACGTGATGATTTTTTTGTAATCCTTTGTTATCTGTTGGAAAATGGAAAAGTATCTTGGGTGTCATTAATTTTATAATGGTTTTCGAGACGCAAAGACTACGCTTCATTTTATCTTATAGAAGTTGTCATGAGGGAGAAAACAGCAAAGCACTGGCCTGTTGCCAAATGCCGACCGCGGCGGCACACATCTTTCAGTAACAAAATATTTTAGAAATATCGGAGACATAATTTTCGGTCATTTAAATATCTGTAGTGAACTAAAAATCTACATTTTGTACGTGCCATGCTCTTTCTCACGGACTCAGCGTTTGATGAACGAAGATGTCTGTGTCACTACGTATCTACGCATTTTACCGTCTTATCATGAATTGAGTATTATGAGTTATCATTGTATTTAGATAGTTAAGCATATTTAAGACCAAGTTTCTTTCATCATTTGGACAAATGTCGAGTGTAGATAAAAGTGGAGGAAAAATAAATTAGCGAGATGGCTCCCGCACACCGCACTGAGTTCGGGCGAAAATTGTTAATGTTTTCTATGAACGCTACTCTACACATCATCGTATTTTATGTATCCCATGACGCTTTTAGTGAATACTGTCGAATTGTATACTGATGATAATGAGCATCGTGAAATACAGAGCTCTAATAAATTAGAAATGTTGTTCTCTTTTTGCTAGTAGAAAAATATAATTGTAGCTGGTAGAGGAATGGTACTTTAAACAAAATATGTGAATATTGCTTATTGAATACCTCATAAAGTTATCGTTACAGTTATTGAAACGGCTCCAGAAGGGATGCGGTTGTTTAACAATAATTTGATATCGTTTTGGAAATGTTCTCCCTTCTCACTTCGTTACGTTGTTGCGCGGTGTTCTTTACAGGGTCTCTCTGAGGCTGGCCCGGTTGTAAGTAAACTAAGCACTTGTATCGAATCGATGTAATGTTTATTAGGATGGATAATTAATGGATCTCAATTACTTAACCATGTTCGATGGTGATGATGATGATCCATTACAACGAGATATAATTAAACATGATTTCATGTTGATTTTTTTGTGATTTATGTCGCAACCGAGTTGATGGTCCATCTTTTGGTCAATGTAGATGAAGATGCGTCGCTAGATCGAAGAACTGAAGTATAATAATATTATTTTTGTGCCAGTACTTAGGCAGTAATCTCAACGTCAAACGAGAACACAGTACCAAAAAGCTCTACCTAGAAAGCGCCTGGTTTTCAGGTAGGACTATGATATACTAAATACTATGATAATGGGACAAAGGTGAAATTGACGCCAGGGTCAGCTACCTAAATTAATTAAGAAATGCTTTTCCATTTCTATAATTCAACGATTGAATTATGGTGAAAATGGCTTAGTCGTCCGACTTTAGGGTTAAGTACAGTTAGGTAAGTACATTTGCATATTTAGTACTTACCAGAGATTAAGTTCTCTGACCCTAAAATAGTGTTTATATTAGACTTAATAGACTTAGGTATGTGCTGTAAATTCTTTAAGGAATATTGTTATTTTTTTGTTACTTCAATATTTTAAGTAGGTACCACTCATATATTAGTTAACTTTAACTATGAGTGGAACTACATGTTTGATTCCTTAACTGTATAACCCATAGTCAAACTATTTCTTACCGATCGCTCCAGGAATTAAATCAACAGGAAAGAAGGTAAGAAGATTCTAAATATATAAACAAAATTTCAACATATTGCCAGGTAGGTACAGATTACTGCTACTTATATTTTTATTTACTTACGGGTTGTTATTCATTACACGAAGCTTCTTTACCCTCTTCATCATGCAAACAAACAATTAACGTTTCTGCTATTGCGCACGTTATTACAAAACTAATCTGCGAATCAGCAGAAATAATTCATCTCCTAACTGCACATGAGAGTTGAGTGCTCTCGGAAAGTTTGCCCAAGTTTGAGATGTGAGTAAATATGTATTACCCCTCCAACCCCGCCCCTTCACTGCCCTCGCGAAAGCCGGAAAACTAATACTCAAAGGCAAATTGTCATTTCAGTCCAAGTCGCTGACGTTTGGGGCAATTTGTGCGCTATCCCAAGAGATGCAATTTGCCCCTTCCGCCTAATTGCTGCCGAGGCTTGATAGAACAAAGCTAGTTAGGAAACTGGATGTTGGAGCAGTTGGCTCGCCTCGACCCCAATCAATTATGGCAGCATGGCCGGGGTGGGCAGGCAATGTCACGGTGAGATGGTCATCGGACTCACCGCGGTCACCGCATTGTCCTAACGGTAATAAGCCATGTAGATCGTGTGGTTTGTTTCAAGGAAATATTGAGTCCGTAAAACGTTTTATAGTTCGAATGAGCTTTAGAGGCACTACGACGTTAATATCTATAATCTGTTTCTACAATAGTGCATTCTATGTTAAAAAGATTAGAAATAGAGAAGAGAGATAGAGAACGCTTTAGAAAATAATGGCGTTAGTATCTTAATATCGATGCCAGTCTATAATCTTTTGGATGTTTATTACCCGGGGGTTTATTGATTAGGTTGGTGAATCTATCATATATTTTGATGAACTACCATTGTAACGTCAACGTTTGAAAAAATATCTGCGGTTCACGGCTATAAAATAAAAAGTAAAAAAATATCCTATGAACTTACGATCGCATGTATACATTTTAACTATTTATCTACCTTTTTCTAAGCATGAAATTAGCGTTTGCTGGCTTAAATAATCTTTGATATGATCCTCGCTAATAAGATGACTCTTATTAGCGAGGATCATATCAAAGATTATTTAATATATTATTTAATATTTTTGAGGACTGACGTCCTCAAAAATATAAATTTTACATTTTATATAGAGTGTGGTAATGCTATATGCATATAGAATGTAATACAGGTAACCGAGAAGGATGGATGTATGACAGTAATTTTTATGGCAATAAGTAGAACCTGATTAACCTCCGCACATTTCAGAGGGGAAACGTTCGCATATTCTTCAGAGGTGTCTTATAGTAAATGAGATTATGGCCGACTTTTTACTTCACATTTTAAAGAGTGTTCGGTGAATTCGGTAATGCATTTTGTATGTTTATGTATATATGTAGCAGGAGTGGATATATGACGTGACAGTAATGTTTATGGCAATGAGTAGAACGTGACTAACCTCCGCATTTTTAAGCAGTGAATCGTTTGCATATTCTCTGGAGGTGTCTCATGGTAAATGAGATTATGGCTGAGTTTTTACTTTACATTTTATAGAGTATTCGGTGAATTCGGTAATGAATTTGTATAGATAGCAGGAGTAGATATACGACGTGACAGTAATGTGTATGGCAATGAGTAGAACGTGACTAACTGCCGCGTATTACAGCGGTAAATTGTTCGCATATTCTTCAGAGGTGTCATATTTTTTAGTAAATGAGATTGAAACACAAATGCATTACTGACAAGATTTTAGCAGTCTTTTCGGTAATGTATTTGTGGTAAGATTATAGATTATGGAGGCAATAATTATAGTAATGAGTATTTGTATGACAATGAGTACTATGACGTGATAGAACTTTACTCAGATCTGAAAATTTCAGCGGTGAATCGTTTGCATATTCTTCAGAGGTGTCATATTTTGTGGCTGACTTTTTCATAACTTTTTATAAATTTGCTTGCTAAATTCTGTAAAGTATTTGTATTAAATTCGATAATGTTATGGTATGACGGTAATGATAATGGCAAGAAAATTGATGTAATAGAACGGACTTACCTCCTCCGCACATTTCAGCGGTAAATCGTCTGCGCATATTCAGAGGTGTCATATTTTTTTTTTTGTAAATAAAGAGTTCGGTAACACATTTTGTATAAATAACAGGGTCGATGGATATGTATGTATTATGACGTGACAGTAATGAGTATGACAATGAGTGCGATGTGATAGAACGTGCCTTAGCTCCACACATTTCGGCGGTGCATTGTTCACGATATCTGTCACGAGAGATGTCATATTTTTTTGTGAATGAGTTCTTAGTGCATGTGCAATGCATTTGTATAGATTACGGAGGGTATACGGTGACAGTAATTTGTATAATGGTGAGTATAACAAATTCACCTCCGCAGATTTCAGCGGTGTATCGTTTGCGAGTTCTTCAGAAACTTAATGTTTTTTATTTAATCGTTGTATAAACTAGCAACAGCGGACTCTGTGTTGTTTGCCAGATTATACAATGAATGGTTTTGTGTCATTATAGTAGTGACAATAGATTAGAAAATCTAAGGAATTTAAATAAATTATACTTTCTCTATTAAGTGCTTGAATATTAATTGCACGCATAAGATGCCAACTACAGACTCCAACATAAAATGTATAAAATTTTCAATTTGCGCAAGTAACATTGAGTGTGTAGCCGGCGAAAATACCTGTTTTTTTATAAGTACAAATTGTTCATGCAAGTAAGATGGAGAGTGTGGCTGGGACAACAAGGGGTTGATTAAATTTCGTAGTTCTTAATTGAGATAATGTTATATTCAATTAATGAGAACATTGGCAATGACAACAATGTGTGAATGTGATTCACCGCCACTTTTTAGCGGTCGTCAAATCATTCGCGATTTTTTAAGCGACGTAAAGTTGTTTTTTAGTTAATGAGAAAATTTAATTCTCGTTCGCGCATGCTTCGGACACGAATC
Source organism: Hypena proboscidalis (assembly GCA_905147285.1). Lineage (NCBI taxonomy): Eukaryota > Metazoa > Arthropoda > Insecta > Lepidoptera > Erebidae > Hypena > Hypena proboscidalis. Next base: position 15,768,752 of record LR990130.1, on the reverse strand, counting down.
GTCATGTTTTTAATAATAAGAGTGTGTTGTTTGCCAGATTAAACAATGAATGTTTTCTCTCAATGAAGTGATTATACTAAATTGCACAATCCAAATACTAGATTGTAGATTATGCGTGGGACAACGTGCATTGTCGTCATCATCATCGTATAATAATATTATTGACTTAATTTGTCTCAACCATAGTCACACCTTGGATTAATTTGCTTGTTAATCGGATCTTATTAATAAAAGTCTCACAGCACTGTGTTAATTATCGAAGTCCTCCAAAATGGCACCAATGTTTATTTGATTTTCGTGTATATTTTTTGCTATTGTAATAGACGTAACACGTGGGCATTAACTGGTAAAGTTAAAAAGTGCTTGATTAAATAAATAAAAGAAACAATTAAATTATTATTGTTCATAAAAAAATACGTACCAACTCAATATTACCGCCGCACACTTGAGCGGTCGAATTAAACGTATCAATTAGTTACATCACTGGTCCTGGTCGTGTTTTTATTTTTCAGTCCTATATTTTATGACTAAATAAATATCACAAAAATAACACGCAACGCCATCTAGTCCTAAACTAAGCAGAGCATGTATTTTGGGTACTAGAATAACTGGTATTAATACATAATATACTTTTCTTTAGTAAATACATACTTATTATACATAGAAACACCCAGACTAAGACAAACCTTCATGTTCATGTACACAAAGATGTGTCTTAAGCGGGAATCGAACCCGCGACCTCGGCGTCGCAGGCAGGTACTCTACCCACTCCGCCATCCGGTCTTCATATAAAACACAATAGCCATAAATATCCACTCACATTTTATTTATAACTTAATTTATTAGTTTTAGATAAAAATAATCACAGTAATAATGTTTTCACCAACTTTTTAATGGTAAGTTTATTTACTTATACAATACAAAGTTTTTACTATAAACGCGTACAGTGTAGTGCCTCACCCATTTTTACACAACGACTATTTATATATTCGTGTTTAAAAGCATTAAGTATACGTCATAGCTAATGAGGAAGTGTAATTACTTGATAAAACATGTACTCCTGAGTTTTACAACCCGTACTACAGATTTTTCGGGTCTAGTTGATAGATATTTGAATAATTATAATTAATTTAGATGGTGACTTGCCTGATTATTGTGGAGTCAAATATTTGTGAGTGTATTATAACACTGGCGAATAGTACTTATTACTTGTATTAGTTAATAGATTTGTCCGCGACTTCGTCCTCGTGGAATTCGCTATTTCTATGATATTTCTTCCACCATTGAGGACCTTCTCTTACACTTCACTTTCAACCTCAAATTTGCCCCTTGGACAGCATTACCAAAAAATAATCTTATTATTAATTCATGTCGTGAAGGGAACATAACAATATGTGCAGAATTGCATGCAATTTCCTTCAAAATGTCCTAACTTTATTTTATTAATTTAAATCGGTTCAGACGCTGGCGCGGAACATACATACATACATACATACATAATACACAGGTTGCCAAAATCATTACTCTTCCTTTTGGTTTCACCGTAGTCGGGTAAATAACAACAAATTTTAGTGCACAAACCACTTTACCTTTCCAATCAATATAAAATATCCTACTAAACGATAGAGTCGTTCCGATCTCATTCACTTTTATAGGAATCCAAGATGTCTTCAAACTTATATTACCGTGAGCACTAAACTGTTACTACTCTGTGTTAAAACTTTTAGTAAACAGTATAAGTACTTACACGTGTTTTGTTGTAAAATTATTATAGTTTTACACAAAAAACATATTGTGTTTGTTTGTATTCCTCAGAAAAATAATCATTATCTCAGGAAGCTCAAGTCGTAAGCAAGTAATTCTTTAACATTTTTTTCTTATATCGAGAAACTTTATAATTACCCACGTTTCACATACTTATACTTTCCAACTCCAACTATATACTTCTGATTAAATTCGTTGCGGGTTCCAAGACAATTTTAACTCTCCCTGGGATTGCCCGTGTGTCATGCACGGTGCCTATCAGTTGGTTACCGCTGTAGATCCTGGCGTCGCAGGAGTCACAGTGGTGGTCGTGTGGGTGAATTATATACCGTTAAAAAATACCCACGTTTCAAAGGTGTTAGATAAACCTTATTAGGTGGATTAGCTAATAACACACATAAATGATAACAACTGTGTTTTTTATTCGACTGTTACTTGATTATATTTTATCGGGCAGATAAGAGCTATCTGAAATTGTCCTAAAATGTGCTGAAATAAAATCGCTGATTATTGGCCACAACCGGATACAAATATACTATTAACATAACTTCATAAACATATAATCCGGCAGCTTCCTTTTAATTATTATTACTTTTAATATACCGAAAAATAATAGTATTGCGGTGTCAAAAATCACTGAGTCAGAAAAAATAATATTACATCGTCATGGCTTGGCAGATAACGCATTTATCATTGGTTACAGAACTATGTATCAATGTCTTGAGGCTGTTATATGATACACGTTGGCATTTTGGTGGCTGTGTTGGATTTGACATATACAATGTATCAAAACTGGGTACTTTATTTAAAAAGGTTTTAATTGTCTTCTTTAAAGTGTCTTATAAATTTATAAATTATAAATTTGGATTTAGATTTTTTACATTAGATAGAACGCCAGAAGCAATTACACTATCCAATAATCCCAATGACAAGGCCAAATACACACATTCAGCACACCCAGTCTCAGAACAAATCTTTGCGAATCAGACAAAGATCTGTCCTATGTGGGGATCGAACGCACAACACTAGTGCAGTGGAGAGCGGCGAAGCGACCGCTTAAACCACTACACCACACGTGCAGACACTTAATAAGGCTTCACTTACTTTAGTCGAGACTTCAGTTGAAGAATAATGTAAATATTCGTAGTATACGACCACCCTCTAAAATCCTTTTGATTTTAATCTATTCTTTCTATACCTACATATAATAAAATGGTAAATTTTTCATGTCTGTACATTGAAGATATTTAAGAAAATAACAGCAATAGAAGCCAAAGCATATTTTTTTAGAATTTTTGTCTATCTGTCTGTTCGTACGCGCATCACGCAAAAACTACTTTATGGAATGGGATGCGATTTTCACGCTTATATATTATTATGCTTTATCTTTTTATTTTAAAACTAAAAAGATAGATTATAATATAGGTATAGATTAGGGATTGTAAGTTTATATGGGTGGTTAGTCAATTTTAAAGGAATTTGCATGAAATTATGCACATTTTTACATGACGTATATTTTGGCAATTTCACTCGCTAAGGTGTTTAGGAGTTGTCATTTTATATTGGAAGTTAAAAGTGGAGTGCCACAATTTTCTAGAAAATATCGAGTTCCTCGCGGAAGAAGTTGCGGGTAACAGCTAGTTATCTTATAAAATATATTCCCATCTTACTTATCATAGGTTTCTTCGCGAAAGCCTAGAAAACATAAGCTCACGCTTTCACGAATAGCTACCAGAGGCCGCAAGCTTGTCTCAATCGCGTACGCGTCTTGTTTTTACTAAATTCTCTCTATCAGTAGGAAATAATGTACCTTTTGTGTTTTGTACAGAGATAATAGATGTCAAAATGTAACATTAAGAAAATTTACGGTTATACTTTTGGAATAATGGGACAGTTAAATTTCATAGAAAATTTTCGCCGAGCCGGGTAAATACTGTCAAAATCTATACATTTCTAAACTTGACGTGAATTTTATCTGGAACGCGCAGCTCTGCTCGTGCAGTGGGAATAATGTCATTTAAAACTAAAAGTTCTCTCTAGTAAAATGCATGCTCTCTGGTTCTGTAAACATTTAATTTCCACTCAAATATTCGAATCTACCTAAACTTTTTATCATGATTACAATGATAATTTTATTCATTTCTGAGAAATTCTCACCCAAAAAAATTAATTCCAAAAGTTATTCCAATTTTTTTGTCGGCGACAAAGTAGAGCACCGTCGGCTTTAATATCACCATCCAATCGGGCGAATCTATGATTTTTTTCAACATATTTAAGCCTACCTTGCACTCGGGGACTCGAGCCGTTTTTTTCAATTACGTTTTCACATTTAGCTACACTAAAATCCTGCTGTGAAATTTAATTAAAATCTTCGTTAAATTAAAGGAGCTGAGAGCTGTGACGTAACAGGAGTCGTTGAATGAATGAATGAACGAAAACGATTCAAATTATAGTGGGTACTGCAATCGGCTGCTGAAATACCTTATCGCGATTATTCCATTATCTGTATATTACCCAAAAGGGTGAGGTAGAGGTGTACAATATCCACATTTCACCTGTTATGTTTAGGTAGGGATAGGAGGTGAGCCAATCGCCATCCACCTGGCACAATTCCAACTCCGTGCTGCTATTGTGTATTTCCTGAAGGAAAGTTCACAAATAACACTTTCTCCGACCCTGGCATCGAACTCAAGACCTCGCAGTAAGATGCGTGAACGCTAACCATCGAGGCGGTGTCTTACATAAAGGTTTTGTAATTATGTCGAGTAATTTATATTGGCTTTCACTCTTTCTCTGTTTCCTTCGCGTGGTTCATTTACATATTGCCAGTTTTGTTAATCGTTTGTAAAATACATATTACATTACGTAAACATAATAAATATCACACATTATGAAATAAGTTTTATGAATTAGTCAGTTTAGTGTATATTTTTCACTATAATATATATAGGGGTGCATGAAAGGAGCCTCCCCGAGTGACGTACACAACGATTCCCTACGTCCGGCGCATCCTGGGCAATTCGCGAGTTTTCCAAAGCGGATTTGCTTATCCTTTCACCACGATGGCAAGTCAAAATAAAATTTGACTCAGCCATCGACACAACGAAGAAGAAGAAGTCTATAATATAATTGGTGTGACATTGTGACGTGACGAAGCTGTTTGATAACCAGTGATTTATATCACTATCCTGAAACTTTGGGTGAAAAGCTTTGAATCGGAAGATTCATGTCAAGCTTTTTCTTAGATTTGTAATTATTTTATGAAGTCTAAATTGTTTCAAAGACTGGTTTTTAGGTGTGCGGCACATTTCAGAACAAAAATACCATATTCAGCTTTTGAAACGAAATTTAAAACAGGATCGGTACTTTATTTTTTTTTAATAAAGGGGGTGCTAAAACTAAAGCTAAGCTTAACTTTTACTTAAAACACTTTATATAATAGGATGGATTTCAAAGTATTTTAATCATTTTTCTTTCTTTGATAGAGTTATGATCAAAATACTTTATATATCTCAAAAAGTACTGGCGACAGTGTCTAGATTCATTAAACGAATATTTCGAACCATTTATACCCTTTCTTAGAGTTTATTGCCAGACGTTTCAATACAAAATAACTATTTTAATACTATTAGGTAGGAGTCACCTTGTCTTCGTGTCTGATTAGATATACATATTATGTATAATATGTCATGCTCATTGACCGAATAATGTGAAGCCCTATTGTAAGGCAAGGGCGTGATATATCCGGCTTATTAAATTAGGCTTAGGATTTAAATCAATAAACTTATAATTGTCACCCAATAGATAAGACATTGGACTTGCTATATTAAGGCAAGAAGGTGCTCATTTGTAACGATTAATTTTTTCGCATTATTTCAGCTCGCTGTTATTTTACAAAACACTAACTAACTAAGCACTAACCATTAAACTTTGGACTTTACTAAAGTTATATTGTTTTTGTTTGAATTATTTTGTGTATTATTATCTAGAATTTTTTTATTGACATGCATGAATTTCTATTATTTGTTTTTATTTTTTGATATATTTATTTTGATGTAATAATTGCTGACTCGACATATTTTATCATTGTTTAACATACTATGGATATAAAATCTGAAATAAACGTTTTATTATTATTATTATTATTAAAGTAAAATCATTAGAACGCAAATATTGAGTACTTACAAGGCAAGGGCTTTAGGCTTGTCCTTGTTATGAAAACGTTAGTCATTTAAACTAGGCGTGGCCATTCCGATTTTCAACGTCTGCAAATGTAAAAATGACAATCCAAAATGTTATTCAGTCAAAAACGGTTAGGTCAGAAGGTACGATCATTTTTGTTACTATCCGGATGAAGACTTGGTTCTATTGAGTCTCGGCACTAGAGAGCTAAAGTGGCTGATATTTCAATCCTGTGCAGACTGAGAGATGTTACAGAATTATTCAGTGCACTACGTCCTTTTTATTTAGGAGCCCATTCATTTGCCGCGCACGTACCAAGTGCACCATCACGTAGACGTATCGGCACCGACGACCCACTCGATCACCGACCTAATTTAATAGCCGTCCTTCACTTCACACATACGAACATTCCATTTTATGTAACTATAAGATTTTCTTAAATAAACCGATGACATTATTTGTTACAAAAGCTCCACACATCGCTTCTCTGACCTGCTTTTTAACTAATGGCCGCTAATAATAAAAAACAATACATATTTTCACGTTATTAAAATAGTTCTCGGAATTCGTAACCGCAGATACGGACCGCCGACAACGAGGCTAGCTAATATTCAAATAGATAAATCAAGTGTCTGCTCCTGCCGGCTTTTTGCACGCGAAAGATTGATGGCGAAATTTTTGCAAAAATTCCTCTGGATGTTGATCGCCGGCTATTACGCAGAGAGGCTTTTGTACGAATGATAATACGGTCCGAGGGAGGGCTGTGATTGCGGGGCCGAGATATGTTCCAGGAGAAAACTGGCTTAGTCACGTCCGCGAGGCGCCGCCCGGCTCAACTCCGAACGGTAAACAATGAGATACACTATACACCCCAATCGTATACCGATATGTGTATCATCGATCACTCCTTCAAATCACGAGCTGTTGCGTAATCACGCTATTTTTATGCTAATAATATCCGCCGTCATTTTATTCCTAGAATATAAGAAAATGTCAAACGAAATTGATACCAGTCTCAGGTAAAGTTACATGATTACATTTAGAAGCTAAATATTGCGTGACTGTAATCTGACTTTTATTATACTGGAAAATGGTATTCGACATTACAGATGCGAACTTAATACTACATATCCAGCGAAATCGTTCTTGGAAAATTTAGATTTATACATCAAACGTGGAGTCTTTCATTGCCTAGTCAGAGTGCCAGATGCTTTCATTCCAGTCTCATTAAAACATTATGCTTGTGTTGGGAATGGAGTTCACAAACAATTAAACACGAATGCTCGGTACAGGATAATGGTAACGTAGCACGGTACATCTGCTTTATTTTCTCAGGCAATTTAATATTAATTAAGGATATATTTTGTTACAGGTGTCGTCGCTATCGACCGGGCTCTTGTGAGAAGACTTTAGAGTGCGCGAGTGGATCAAAGTCATATTGAAAGTGCCTGAGTTTATCTTAGAACAACAATAATGAACAAGTCTGAGGGTGTAGTGTAGTGAACTGGATTCTTTTGCACATTATCTAGTGGAGCGTACTAGTATTGAATAAGGAAGATAGTGGTTTTCTCTTCAAAGCGCTTCAGTGTTCACCTGTTATGATATAAAGGTAAGTTTGCTTGAAATTTTACTGTAATAGGTTAAACTGTTTGGTTTTCATGTGAATAATTCCTACATCATAAAAAAATGTGATTTTACAATTTTGTGCCGCGCGTACGCTGCCGTTTTTTTGTTCATCTCGGCAATGAACATTCAGTTTAACAATCTGCGGGGAATAGATAAATTTAACTTACGGTGGGAAAGCCTTTTCTATCGAATTGCAAATCGCAATACCTGGGTCTGAATTGCGAATATCGTTGACCTAATTTTTCTGAAAATCGATCTAATAAAAAAGGTTGAATGTAAAAACGACAATGCCTGTTATTTATATGTTGATTTTTTCTCAAGCAAAGCACTGTTTTTTAAATAGTTAGAACACCCGGTTCCTGTTAATTGAAGCAAATTACTAAGTCAATAATCCGTACTACAAACTCATCCTTGATCAGTTATTTCTCCTTATGACTTCTGACTATATCTAGTTTATTACATTCGATCACCGCTATCTAATCCTGAGATAATTGGATCTCTTATACTTGTGATCCAAACTTCCACAAATTTGGATTGAAACATTCTCACAAGAAATATTATCATCCAAAAATATTCTCATAATTATGAAGACCGATCTTTGGTATCTATAACTAGAGAAAACAAATGAGCTTAATGAATTTTGAATTAATGTTTTCACCTTTAAATGTGAAGTCTGTGTTAAACGTGTTCCAGCAACTACGGCGTGATGAATGAGCCTCCTATCCATTTATCATGACCTCGCAAATGAGCATTAGTTATGCACAGCCAGGAATTTAATCAGAATCACTCATAAATTATACGAAAAATGGGTCACAACTTGTTTACTACGATGTTTATTGCCAAGAAAAACAAGAAATGAAAACATAATTATTAATTTTAAAGGATTCTTTTGAAATGTTTTGTCTATGAAGACTTAAAACATTTAATTTCCTTGTTTATCTTTAATAGAATGAGTTCGGCAGTTAGCAGAGTAACATTGGCGATGGTCCAACTGTCGCGACGATAGCCATGGCCTTTCTAGAGGTTGATTGTATCAATCTAAAGATAGTATGAGCTGTGATCATATTAAACTTATTGCTGCATAAATGTCACTGTCAAGCTTAAATTATTCGCCTTAAAACATAGATAGCCTTCAAGTCATAACTATTGCTCATACGGGTATGAAATGGAATGCTGAAGTTTGGGCATGAAATGCTGTGTGTGGAATTCAGTCTATTAAATACTTCGGCTTCTGTACCAGAACAGCTCTGTTCATCGCTCTTTGCGTTGACAAAGGCCACAGAGCAGGCTTGAAGCCGATTTCAGCATCAATATGTATTACGTGCCGGGACTTCGACTCTATGTTTCAGACTGCAACTAGATTTCTGAGCATAAATCGGATTGATATTTCAAAATTATGTACGTGCACTGAATCTATACAGCGTTCGCAATTCATGCCTAATTTCTAGTTCCAAATTATTTCAGATCTGCAGTTTTTATTCCTTTTACCAAGATTTTTTAAAATAAGTAATTATATATATAACTATAGGAGACAATTGTTTCACTTACTTATTCCTATAAACGATGTTCTCGTTTCCATTAATTTTCAAAAGGTATTTAAATAACTCACAAAAATAAAAACTAGACGACATGTCTGATGAAAGCTATGTCCAGTAAACAGGTGTATAAATTTAGATAAAATAAAAAAGGAGGACAATGAAGGGGAATAAATTAAATAACGTTATTTTTCTCCCTAAAATTATACACAAAATCTAAATTCTACAACATTTTATCGGAAGCTATGTTTTTACTTTTCATGTATTTGCATGTTGCAGCGCAATTTAACATGTTTTCATCAGATTAAAACGGCAGTTAACTATGCAATGAGCTTGCTACATGCTCTTATGAACAACGCTTTATCATTTTAGAGGCATAATTTTCATTGCACGCTAGCCAGGTTGTGAGTTACGTCTTTAGTATTATATAGGGATGAAGGCATAATCATTTGGTTTTGTGTAACGAAATGGTAAGGCTTCGGTTTCCTAGGCAAGCGGTGTGGAATAATACAACCGTAAAGATAACGGTAGAATGATGTCACTAGAACGTTGCCTATGTAAAGTAAATGTAGTGGTTTCCTAGAGAGCGTTGATCGACATAACGTAACACGTACTAATCGTGTTACGGCCGCATTATTCCACACCGCTTTTTTAGGAAACTGAAGCTTAAAACCGGCAATATACGTCTTTGTTTTCTAAAACGTAGATTTAGAGTATTTCTTTGAGCCACAACCTAACTGAAAAAATATATAGGGCGTAATCGTTAAGTGACTCCAGGCAATTATGCTGTAACTACTAGAGATTTGAAAAAAACTTTAAACTAAAACTGCTATTAAAAAGGACGTTACGTAATGAGTAAAACTATATTTATATGTTTTTCGAAATAAAAAGATAAGTACTTATAGTTTCTTGGCGACATCCTTTAATGAGGTATTTCGCAACGATTACTAAATCTAAAGGTTATGAAAATTATAGTTCCCGCCATTTGCTGTAGACCCATCGCAAACCGAGTTTGCCAGTTCTTGAAGGCGTTTAGAATTTCATGATATATTTCTGTCAGTTACATTTCCTGTCCAAGTAAATACATAATTACAAAATCCTGTTTAGAGTAGCTCGTTTCCAATTCCCTCTTTTAACTTAATCGAGAAAATACCATGACCACGTCACCAAGACACGCGTAACTTGGATCTAGTACAAAACGTGTATCGCGTCAAACGCCTGCCTTGGATGCCAGACACCATGACGCCCGGTGCCAGAAATCTTACTATGTATGACTAATATGTGCCATACTACGCGTACGCTGCGATGCCATTTGTGGTTTTCATACTCGTATTAGAAAGAATTGATAAATGGCGTCCTTCAGAAATGGCCAGTACGTAGTACATAAAACCGGCGAGCAAGTATGACGAGATAAGTGAATGTTGTGGAAGCGAAAGACGTATTCAAAAATTTAAGCTATGGCGCTCCATTGTCCTTTTTTTTAATTGCTATCTAAAGTACGTTACGTACCTAATGAGTAAAACTGCTCTTTTATGTTTTTTCGAAATAAAACGATTAATGTTTAAAAGAAAATCTTTGCTAAGTTGAAGGTCATTTCTGGAATGTCATTTTAAAGTCCGTGAAAGAATCGTCTTTTAGAGTTCCATCTTTGACCTGAAAAGAAAGAAAGGCAACCAATTAACACAGTTTTCATTTACAGTTTTATATTAAAATGAAGTACTGTATTCTCACTATTTTTTCTGTTTGTTACATTAGGGTGTGGCTGTAAATGTATCATCTTTTACCTATACAGCATGTAGGGGGATCTTCGGTTGATTTACATTGATAGAAGGTTGCTGTCTAATTATTATATTTTATTTACTGGTACCAGAAATATATACTTATTAGGCGTGAATGTGGCGAGACGACTGCCGAGCCGAGCAACTGCGCATTTGCGCCTAAATACAATTTGTAACGTCAGCAGTCGTACGCTACACAGCACTTCACTACACACATTTCTTTTCTACACTGTAAACCAATCTAGTTTCCGAACTGCATCAAACAAATAGAACCATAATCAATGTAATAGATGTTTGACTGGCGATTGCGACGGAGAACGACTTGACAACTTTGCCAAACCAACTTAGACGGAGGTCGGCCAGCTTAGCACCCAGATTACACGGCATTATTGACTGAGAAATTGGACATGGTATTGACGGCAACAGTACCTATTATAGATATAGTAATTTACTTATAGTATTTAAAGACTTGTTTACTTAGTAAAGGGCGAAGTAAAAGAAAGAAGCCATTTTTAAACGACTTCAAAAAAAAGAGGAGGTTCTTGCCGATTACTTGAAAACGCCTGGACTGATTTGAGAATATTATTTTTCTGATTGAATTTACTTGTCATAAGGTTCTATACTGATCCTAGAGAAATCGAGAGCAACCCTCAAATTTTAAAGACTTCTATATTGTTTGTCGTATATTACCTAAAGTTACTCGGATATTTGCATCTAGCAGTCAGCATTTCATGTTGCTGAGCTGATGCTAGATACAACTTCTCAACGGAAGTACGGGGAAAATTCTTTAAATATAGGCAGTTTAAGACCGTTTTCTGTATTATTTCAAGTTCAGTTCAAGTCCCGGCGAGACGTTGAATATTGCTTAAGTATTTCTTCCTTGTTGGTTTTTTAATTATAAAATTATTTATGTTAATAGAAATACATCACATTTCTATAAGCTTAGGGTCTATTCCATCGAACTTGTTAATCTACAATTTTATTAAAGCTGTATTTGCTTCTTTCGCACATTCATTGTTTGTACGGGCAGATAGATCGAACGCTAAACGTTGGTGAAATCGGCACTTAATATATTTAAGTAAGTGGCTTTGTTTTTTAACACGCTTATATTAGCTTCACCTGTATGTATGTATGTATGTAACCGACTCGTTTGGACTCGATTTTAACCCACTTTAAACGGACATATTTCATTAAAATTTTGCACACCTGTCAAAGATCGATGACAATGCAATAATTTAATAAAAACAACTAATACTAGTATTATTGTGAAAAAAAGCGTGGGTTGCTCTATAGAAGAAAAATATGGCACAGAGCGCCCCACGCTTTTTTTAGGGTTCCGTAGTACCTACAAGGAACCCTTATAGTTTCGCCATGTCCGTCTGTCTGTCCACGGCATAGCGACGAAACCGTTGGTGCTAGAAAACTGAAATTTTGTATAAACATGTATGTTAACTAAACAAAGAAAGTCGTAGAGTAAAATTTGGAAAATATTTTTTTTTCAGGTAGCTCCCCTACATGTAAAGTAGGGATGTTTTTTTTTTTGTCGCCTACCCCATAGTGTGGGGTATTGTTAGATAGGACTTTTAAAAACGTTTAGGGGTTGCTAAGACAGTTTTTTGATTTAGGGATCCGTTTGCGAGATAATTAACTTTAAAGAGCAAATTTTTGTTCGAGTAGGGCGTCCCCCCCCCCTCTAAAAGCTAAACTACTGGATCCTAAAATCTGAAAAAAATTGTGTCGGTAGTACATGTAATGAACTTTAAACGAAAACTATAGCGGATAAGTTCACTTCATTAGTTCAAGAGGAATAGGGGTCCGAAATGTCAGATGCAGTTACTCAGAATAGTTTCGTTCAAAATTCTTGAAACATAAATAAACATACATAATACATATATAAAATCACGCCTTTATCCCACGGGGGTAGGCAGAGACGATTGAACGCCATGTGCTTCGCTCCTTACATACTTCTTTCGCTTCCTTAACATTCATACATCTCGTCATACGTGCTAGCTGGTTTCGTGTACTACAAACATTTCCTATCTGAAGGACGCTATTTATCTGGTTACTTTAACTTAATTAGTTCTAGAGTAATTGGGGTCCAAAGTGTAAAATGCAGTTACTTAGAATAATTCGTGCAAATTACAAAAACCTTTGAAAGTAATGACTTGTATGAAGATGTTACTTGTTTAATACAGATAGTAAATCCCTTTTAAGTCGAAATATGTTGTTACGACTAGCTACGGAAGCCTAATGCGCGTGGCCCGACACGCACTTGGCCGGTTTTTCATATTTCTATCACTCTATTATGTCTATTATTAGACCTTCATTCAGTTTTAAAACATATACAGTAATATTTGGCAGACTGAACCTACATCTTTCATTTTACAGAACATAATTTGGCTTACTAACATACACATATAATATAAAAATCGTGCAAAATATTTGCTAATAACCTGAGCTGTTTCTTGACTTCGGAATAGATTCTTAAGGCATGAAACAAAATGTGGCGTGTACAATAAACATAAACCATAAAGCTCGCTTTATTTTCTCCTTAGTGTGTATTTATTTGCGAACCCCGTGCCGTAGCATATTATTACACCTACTGTACGTCAGGTTAATGGGTTGCAAATCCTATATTTCGAGCGTCTTTCACTTTTAAACCAATTTTATCCATTATGAATAGAGGTTACGCTAATGTCTTCTGTGTCTAGCATATGTGGCCACGAATTTTGAGGGCCCGGGTTCGATTTAAGCCTGGATTTCAAATAGCAGCATAAACTTCTTCTTCTCTTCTTCGTCGTGTCCATGGCTGAGTCAAATTTTATTTTGACTTGCCATCGTGGTGAAAGGATTAGCCAATTCGCTTTGGAGAACTCGCGAATTGCCCAGGGTGCGCCGGACGTAGGAATCGTTGTGTACGTCACTAGGGGAGGCTCCTTTCATGCACCCCTGAACTGGGTCCCAAATAGAAAGCAGTAGGTTTCCTATTAGATAGGACGTAATTATAACAGACAAAATGTGGCCTAAATAATTTCATTCTGCTACGATGTCGCACCTACCTGCCAGAACGATTCCACAGCACACATAGGTACTCACATATAGACATCCATGCTCGTAAACATTTGAGTATAACATCAACTATCTGGTTTATATCACCTATACCGCTGCTGCGAGATGGCCAGGCCCGGTCAGTTTGGCCATCAACGATCGGCTGGCCACCTGCGCCCACCGGCCATTTAATCCCTACCTCTCACTCTTAATACTCCCTTTAATGGATTCGGTAGGATAAAGGGTTATTACTCGCCACTTTATTGTCCCGAGATATTTGAATATTTACATTCAATGCGACATAAAAGGACCATGAATTTATGAGCGCCACCTGCTGTCGATGTGTGTAACTGTTTTACATGCCGGTTAAATGAAACGTCATTTGGTTATTAAAACTGGAGGGAGATGCGGAAACATGGACGTTTTCAATTTAATGCTTTGTTTGTTTTACGTAGGTTTTATGTGTGTGTGGATTGTGTTGTTCAGTTTGTCGACCGGTTATTCTGAAGCGGTTTAGTAAGATTTATAATATAGTAAAATGAGTATGTATTAGCATTTCTATCAAACAACAAACAAAAAGTTGTAAAAAATTACATGAAATACTGTGCAAGGATATTAAATAACACACGGCAGCACAGGCAGGGACTGAACATTTATCTTTCAGCAGAGAATTCGCAAGTCTAACTTTTAGGACATAAAAACGGCTATGGAAGCTCCGTTAGTGCTATGTTTTTATTATCAAATCAAAATCAAACAAAACATCACAACAACAATTAAATGTTATGTATGTTAGTCTAAGGTATTTATGCCTGCAATAAAAAATGATTTGATTTGATTAGATTAAGATTGCAATGATTACTGAAATACACATTGTTTGAAGGCATTACATTATTAAACATTCACCACTTCTCTTACTATTCTTTTTCTATTTTCTCTGGCTCTGCAGTGCACCCTGCCAAGGTATATTCTTTTGCTTACGCATACCGTTCGAAAGTCAAAGTCAACTATATACTCTCTTATAACAAATCACATATTTTATAAAAATGCATAAACCAATCATTGAACGATTATTGGGTTATGCATTTTTGATGTCGTATGGGCATAAAGACAATCAATATTTCAAGCCTTTTTCTAATTATATTGGGGTCGGCTTCTAGTTTAATGGATTGAGCTAAATATGAGTATTATATGTGAAGCGGCTGCCTCGAGAAGATAATAAGATACTCTTTGTCAGATTACTTGTCAGACTTTCTGTCTTCTGACTAATTGTAACGACTGCCATAAATGTCCAAATGGCAACAAAAACCGACGGCTTAACGTGCTCTCCGAGGCACGAAGGAAAGCTGGTTGTTTGTGTTTAAAGATATGTATTATTCTCAAAAGAACTACATAGAAATTCATTTAGATGACATGTACATTTTTATAACCTTATCTATATATATAAAAATGGAACCCCTTTTTCCGTTGTCACGGCATAGCATGAAAACGGCTTGACCGATTAGGCTGATTTTTTTTTGTAGGTAGTTTTCTAATACTCTGTACAAGGTTCTTACGGAAAAAAATATTAAGAAATATAATATATAAAAATGAAACCCGTTTTCCGTTGTCACGACATAGCATGAAAACGGCTTGACCGATTTGGCTGATTTTTTTTGTAGTTTTCTAATACTCTGTACAAGGTTCTTACGGAAACGGATAAGAGGTCACAGTTCTAACCTAACCTAACCTACGCATTTTTAAAGAAGAAAGTAACCCAATCTATATTATTCTAATTGAAATTCTATGATCTTCATAGTATGCCTAGTCAAATTATGCCAAATAATCTGTACTCTAAATGAACGTTATGCTAAATGAAATTATACAAAATTTTACCTATGCCAAAGGTAAATATGCCAATAAAAATTCTACTATCTTAAATGTATGCCATTCTAAATTCGGTCATAAGCACATTATGCCTAAAAATATTTATGTCAAATATTTTTTATGCCTAATAAATGATCGACTAAAGAAGTTTCTGCGAAGTCAGTTATCCCAAATAGGTTTCGGAGTATCAAGTTTCTACCAAATAGACCGCACCCCACGAGCTCCTATAATGGACATAAAGACAATTTTTTTAATCAGTGCTTGTAATCGTCAAATTTAATTTGCTCTCTGTAATTGGTGTCATGTCCCGATGTATAGGATGAAATCAAGTATGTAAATGCATTCAGCTCACGATGAATAGAAATGCAAATTATTGACATAATAATACTCATATTGCAGTTATTTTAAATCGATAAGTGTATTATTTGCAGCTTTAGCTTGTTTATACAAAATTTAATTATAATGACCCCGTATTGAAATTGATTCAATATCCTAGTTCCACACATATTGTTAGTTAAAGTTTATTATTTAGAATATTTAGCAAATTGAGTTGAGTTGATAATTATTGTGATAGTAATCTGCTTCCAATTGTTTAAGTCCCCAATAGTGATGTTATTTTTTAGTTTGTTAAAAAAAATGTTTATTGGAATAGTTTTTTCTTTCTTTATTTTTTTATTCTGGGTCACAGGTATTTAGTCAATTGCAAACAATCAACCACAGTTCCTTCACAAATAATTTAAGACAATTAAATGTAAAGGACTAGACGTTATCAGGCGCCCTCCGTTTTCAAATGTGTAAGAGCGCCGCTCTCGCACGACATATAAAAATAGTTGCTAAACCATGCTCCGCGCAAGTTTTGGCAGTCTTATTTGCTAAGAAATTTTCTTTTATTTCGTCTCCATATTGATTAAGTGCTCTGTGCAAAATATCGATAGCTTTTGTTTACACAGAGAGCTCAAATATTTTAGTTGCGAAAAAAAAGAAACGAAGTCAATTGGGTTTTATTTACATTCGTATTGAAATTCAAATAGATTTGATTTTCAATTTAGTCAACGTTCCGGAAACGTTGGGATTACTGGATGGTTATGTGGAAAGTGTCAAATGAATATGTCGTTCGCCCGTAACGATTAGTTGTTTATGGCTACAATTTAGTTAAAATATATCATGTTGTGTTTTAAATAATTAATAGCAAATGATATCATTTTTTTTTCTTTATCTAGTCTGTTATAGTGTGTACGTTTAATATTTTTAATTATTATTCTTAGTTTAAGTTCATTTTATGTTTGTATGCTATATAAGTAAGATTGCAAATGTGCAGTGTTAAATTTAATGTTACCCTAACACCTGTGTAAACCACATTTTAACAAATAAAAGATTTTGATTTTTTATTTTGATTTTTAAATTTTCATATAGCTAGATATTGAGGTATCTATTATAAGTATACAGGAGTTTAGAACGTAGTTCAATCATCAGAAAAATATTTAAAAAAATCAAGTTCCATTTTAAAAAATAGAATAGTGTTGTCTGGTACATTAAAAATGTTAAAGGTTTTGTAGGGTTCTGTTTCCTTTTAATAATAGGCAAAAAAAATGGGGTGCAACATTTTGGAGATACATATTAAAGTCTGCAATGTTAAAAAAATCCCATTCATCACCGAAACGTTGCTCGTACTCCTCGCTGTTGAGGAGTTGTACCTTCCAGCATCAACTCAGCTACATGAGATGCTGACCTCTAGATACAAATATCCGATTAGCTTTAGGTAATATACGAAAAACAATATAAAAGCCTATAAAATTCAAGGTTCCTCTAACATTCATCACGCCTATATTACTGAGAAGGGTAAAAAGATAGGTATATAACACCAACACTTCACTTATTGTGGCATAAGGCATAAACCAAGATAAGAAAAATGCTTAATAACACATTTGACCGATTCCCAATTCTCGAACCTGAGACCTTGCAGTGAGAAGCATACACGACGCATACACTCACCACTAGACCATCGGAAACATAAAGGTAAATAAATCATAAATAGACGAACATAAATTACCCGAGCGACAGTAACTTTCAGATGATAGGTGACATCTGTCGAGTACTGAAAGCGAGAGACTGATTGCCAATAACCACATGTGTTATTTGTCAGCGACATTATAAACATTGTCAGTTGTTGAAATTGCTAATCGATGACATTGGTGAAATATATGACAATATTGTGACCTAATATTAGTCAAACAGAATGACCAAACGCTCGCAAAAGTGCACACAATCTGTGTCACGAGTAAGAGATATTCAATTCTAAATACTTCTAAGTTTTACACAATTCAAAATTAAAAAATTTGAAAATTCTTTATTTCCAAAATATGGATAACAAAGATGGTAAATATTTCATGGTTTCTAATCCATATCGTGCTAAAAATTTGTTATTAAAGCTAATAATAAAGCTCAAAATATTAAACGTAAAAACGCAATAACCTGTTCAAGAGATATTAGAGCTTTTACTATTGGACTTTGACAGAACCGTGGTATTTGCGATGCATAAACTGGGCTGGAAGAATTAATTTAAACAATGAAATTGTTGATAGTTTTATTTGACAGTAAAACAATTAATTAATTAAGATAGCTATTGACTGTTTTATTACATTGCACGGTTATTGCTATTGGCGCGTCGATTTGAGGTCAATCTGTCAGGCCTGTTAGCAATGTCATTTTCAAATTAAACGTCGTAATCATCGCCAAAAACTAAGATAATTATGTTATTTTGTTAGCATTGGTCCTTCTTCTTTGTTAGATATATCGTAAAAATATTGCACCAATTCGTTTTTGACTAAGTTATGGCCTAGCTAGATCGCCGGCGCCAAATACTTTATTTTATTTTATTCGAAAAACAAACAGTTATAAAATATCTACATTTAATTTTATTACAACATAAACATCTGTTGACCATTTAAAAGTTTTCGCATTTAAATATTTAGGGCTTGATGAAACAATACAAAAAAGAAAAAAGAGGTTAAGGAAAAATAAAAAATAACAATATTAATAATTAAAAAAGAAAACACAATATAAAAACAAAAATAAAAAAAAAACGCTAAGATTAAACAAGAAAAACTTACAATAATAAATTAATTACTTTAATTTACTTATAACTTATAATTACAATATAAATTATAAACAGTCATGGAACCGGTTCAAACCATTGGCTAGCCATATTGTGATGGATAGTTGATGGGCAATACAATCATAATAATCAATCGTCGTTTGTTATACGCATTGCTATAACAACGCTTTGCAAGATTCAAATAGTAGATTGAGTCAAAAACCGACTGAAATCGTTGCAATACTTGCAGTTCTTCGAAATTTAAAAATATATATGTTGGATAAGTTTTCATAATATGATGAACCATGTGTCGCGGCGTGAATTTTTCGTCGAAAGCATATTTTTAATACAAAAGATTTTCAGATGTCATCTATTCGTTGGTCGTAGCGTTGATAATAATTTACTCGTAATTATAATCCAACTTTATAAAAGTGTTACATAGAAATTAATGCTTTAAAATTATCAATTATTATCATTTTTAGTAGGTGTATCTATTGTTTAATATATTTATTTTCTTTTTCATGATGTATCTAACAATATTATTATAATTAGTATCAGTTATTCTTTTACCCATAGTACAAGCTCTGCTTAGTTTGGGACTAGACGGCGATGTGTGTAAGTTGTGAGATATTATATATTATTATACAATAGTTTATTTCATGTTGTTACAAAATAGTTATTTATGGTACAAGTGAGAAAAAGTTTATATTTCTGTTGTGAGTGCCAATTTTAAATCTTGAGCTTGCGAAGTAGTCTTAAATTGAATCACGAGCGTAGTGAGTGATTCTAATAAAGACTACTTCGCAAGCGAAAGATTTTAAGAGGTCACGAACTGGAAATTAAATTCTCTTACGGGTTGCATACAAAACTTTTCACCTCTTCCAGTGAGAAAATATTAAGATTTAAATTAACTTGTACTAGATTGCTTAACCTGGAATAATTCCATGAAATACGACAGTAATACCAATTCAGAATGCCTTTTAGGGCCTTTTGTAAGTCGCCACTAATTAAATATGTCGTACGCTTTCAAAAACTACTCACGTGTACTTTTCACGTGATTTTTCTGGTAAAAAAGCAAACTTCTGTGTTAGAAGCAAGTTGTCGCAACACTTTTGGAGTGCCACAAAGTTCTTTATCACTGGATTCACTATTATTTTGTTAAAAAGTTCCAGTAAACAATTAAACATAAACAAAAAAGAATTTATAGTTACCCGCGATGACTGAGACAGACACAGACTTTTTTTTTTTAAATCGTGCGTTCGGAAATTCGTTCCGTAACATTTATTTAGAGTCTAATATTAAGTACCTGATTTTAATTAATTTAATGATCAATCACGAATATAAAACCATTTAAATACTAAATAAGCGCGTATTTATATAATTTAAAATAATTTAAACGTATCGTATGTAATTATTTAATAAAATTGATGTCAATGTTTATTAGTAACCTACATGGTGGCTGTTTGTTTTTTATCCAGCGTCTATTCATTGGAAGGATTTTGTGTTTCGAAATTTGAATCACTTTGCCTCACTAGTGAGTAAAAACGGTTTTTACTCACTGAATTCTGGCAAGCAAACGATCTTTTTCGTGCTGGTGTGGTGAAAAGTAAATTATTTAAATTAGGTATCAATAATTATAAAATGTCACTTTTGCGTGCTTATCAAAAGAGACTGAAATTATAAGGTAAATAAAACTACTAGCAGTATTTCGCAAGCTTATTCGCATATTAATATGTATTTGCGTTAGTTTTTTTACTGTCGAGGTGTGGGAATTTCTGACGTATAATATTTACTCAAAATCATATTGTACAGAATCACTGGAAACCTGCTGTCACGATGCCATTAACACCCTATATGTAAAACTATTGATATAAGAAACAGTAATGCAACTTTATAAAGAACGTATTTATAACAACATTAACAGATTGATTACGGATGTGAAAGACATTTGCCGTACCAGTTTGGATTTCATTCGTCGACTGTAGTTTAATTTAATTAATCTCGCCAGTATTTAATTATACTCTTTCCTCAAAGCTTTGTGAATTAAATAGTATAAATTGTGCTATATATCAGAGCATTCAGTATTTGTGTAATTAAAAGTATTAGGATAGGTTACGGTAACGTTACTATTTCGATAACAATTGGCAAAATCCGAAAAACAAAAGAACCTTAGCAAATTCATGAATTTTCTGGTTAAAAAAAATTAACGCAGGGTTTCAGGAGCATGAACTGATTCTTTGATAAACGGCTTTGCCAATTTACACCCTGTGTAATGCGAATTTGACTCACAACAGGCAGTGTTATGTTTATGGATAAAAAAAGATTTAGATTTATATTATCTTTTAAATTCAAATTAATACATAATAAATACTAAATTATACTAATTACATACAATGATTAGAATAACCGGGGCTTAAATTAATTTTAATCAAACTGCTTAGAATCAGATTAAAATCAATCTAAGTACCAGCTCCGATAGGTATTGCATTATGAAAAGAGTTGGTGAAAAACTCATGTGCACCATCATTTAAAATGAAAAATGTAACAATTTTAATACATATAAATGTCACATAAGAAGAGCAATTCATTTTCAAATACTATTATCATTTATGTAGTCTGAAATACTATAGTAAGCTTTTCGACATAATCTGGTTTTAATATATTTCTTAAATTTACCTATCGATCGATTTTATTATCATCACTTAGATATATATAATATTAATTACACAAAGTAACTTAGCATGCGATCATGAACAGTGTTACGCCTTGACACCGCTGCTAGTGTTGTAGTTAATCTCTTATATTCTTAATTCTTTATTGTGCAAAATAAATGAAACACGATACAATAATATTAGGTACAATTTTAAATTAATGTACGAAGGCAAGCTTAACCACTCAAATGAGGAAAGAGATATTTTTTGAGGGTAAATGGAAATGTACAATAAAGTGATAATTAGATTAGATTAGATATACCTATGACTACATACATATAATATCATAATATATCTATGTTTAATGCTAGTGTTGTCCAATAATAACTACCTATATACAACAGGCAGATGCATTTAAATATCGTAACATTCGGTAGCGTTGCTTTCGCTTGCAAACGCTAGGTTAATTGATTGGAAACACCTATCAATTTGTTACAGCTGTCATCTAAAATTAGAGGTTGTTGCCGACTGCATTAGGATGGTCGTCGACTGCTCTATTATTGGATGAGTGTCGTGTACTGGTGGATTAACTCGGGCTACTAGTTAAGATTAATTTAGTATACTTCTTGTTTACACAAATAAGGATTTATTTATTTATTTAACTTTTTGCACACAAAATGGTACACAGATGGACTTAATGCCTAGTTAAGTGGCATTCTCTAACAGTCAACCTAGGGTGGTGCAGATAAACAAAGGTAGGTGCGTTTCAATACTACTGATAAAGAAAAAAATATACACTGATTTGAAAATCGATTAAATACATATTAATACATATATGGTACATACATAATACTTTAATACGTCAATAATAACTACGAGAGAATAAACGGGTTACTCACGTATTATTGTCGAGATATTACCGACCGGTTTCTTTATTTTATTAAGGAAATAATACGTAATAGGATTTAGCGCATAATGGTTATAGACTTACATTTTATAATATTAGTTGGATTGTGGTAGTTCCTGGACCTTGGACACACGGCTGCACGCCAACGGGTAGCTTATGTAATGTGAGACCTTACTCTTATGCTGAAAATATATAATTTAATGAGTAGCTGTATGTACCAACAAAGCAGATTCGTGATCCACCATAACACTATTTTTTAATAGTAATTTAAAAAACTAAAGTCTAGATTCCCTTGTTCTATCAACCTTATCGTTTTCGACAATATCAAGGAAATGTTTGTAAATGGGTCATAAATCAACTTTGCTGATAGTACCTAGATGTAAGCTCTCACAATAATTTATGTGAAATCTAAGTTACATTTACACACTATAAGGCTTTCGCGTGTCGAGGATTTTAATAGTGCTTTGTTCCTTGATTAACACGAAATGTAATCAATCAACCGTTTCAATTGTAGTGTTCGTGAAACCATAAATGTTACAATAAGTTAGTGCGAGCGAACGAGCTAGATCTCAATCTGAAAATGAAATATAATACCTACAATTCCAGAAATAATATCTCGTATTCTACTCGTTTATAGTACTGCATACAGTGATAAAAAAACAGTTTCTGTACCATCTTGAATTCTATAAAACGACAAAAAAATCGTGTATGTTTTATGGTAGCCCCCTAAAATATTTATTAGATATTATATTTTATAAATATATTTTAATTATATATTAATTTTAAAACTTCAAGCGCTACCTGTTTTCATTATCAATATCGAAAATGAGCAAAAAAATCAATTTTGTTTTATATGAGTAGGAGGCAAATCCTTTAAAATTCATTTGATTTGTTTGTATACAAATCAAACAACAGTTATACATCATCAGATCAGTAAAAATTCAGTGACAGACGGACATAACAACAGTAATTAAAAATGAAAAAAATATAAGAATAACATTTCATTCAAAGTAAATAGTCACAAAGATAACCATAACTATGCAACTTCGTTATCTATAATATTAGCTTTGTCTATGGTGTAACAAACCGTATTAACTGCCATATAATTCTAGACACGGAACGTATAGATGACATCTGCAAATCTTATGAATTAAAAATATGTTTGCGATGAAGAAATTGTGCCGCAACGCATGTTCAGCATCTTAATTATGAAAAACTTACTCAACATACATGTTTTAATTTCAAATAACTGCAAGTATTGTTCATAAAAAAACGATGCCCGCAATGGGAATAACTCCTGTGTCGCGGGGGTGTTCACAATCATACTATCCAAATCTATGCGGACCACACAAAGATTTGTACCGTGCACTCGATGTATTGCAACGATTGCAATCGGTTTTTACGACTAAATAAACTATTCGAACCTTGCAAAGCGTTGTTATAACAATACGTATAACAAACGAACGTAGAGGTATTTGTTATTTCTTACTGGTAACTACAAAAGTTGGAACAAACGGTCCGTAGGAATCCGTAACAATGTGTATACTACTTTACGGAGAACAAAGACGTATTTTCAAAGACTTCGATTGCATTGAGATACGGCCATTTCTTCGGATGTAGCTCTTGTGTGTTCGCGTTTTTATGAAAAACTTAAGCAACATTTTTGATTTATTATTCTTATATAAAAAATGTTATAATTAGTAAGAAAGAGGGGAAGTCTTATACCACTTTTTACTCAGTTACAAGCAAGCTGACTAAGAAATGTGAGCTGAGAATTTGTAAGAATATTTACCACTGTTTTAGTAGCTTATTAGCCTGTTAAATTCCAAAAACAAACATACTTATAGCAAAATAACATACTATGTGGGTAGTAACATTAAAAGGATGTTGATCTATTTTGATACAATTAACCAAATAATACTAACACCCCCACTTATCAAAACAAACAAGACTAAGTAAAACAACTTAATACTGAGGAATCATTTACCATATAAAGTCTACATTTGGAAGGTGCTACAAGTGCATGGTTCATATTATTATCTAGTATTTTGGATGGGAATTACTAAATGAAGTAGTTTTAAAACTTATACCGATCTACTTACATAATTATCATTATACCGCACTAGTGATCCTCTGACAACACGGAATGAGCACATCATTACATCATTAGCCACTTGCCTCTAGGTCAGTGGTTCCCAAACTTATTGTCTCTACTGCCCACTTTGAGAATAAACATTTTTTTAGCGCCCCCATTTATTCACCTCAGGCCTCTACACAACGCCTTTATTTTTTTTCTGGCTCTCATACCGCCCCCCTTGAGACCTGCAGCGCCCACAAGGGGGCGTTATCGCCCACTTTGGGAACCAATGCTCTAGGTAAACAGGTCAGTATCGCCAACAAGTCGAGAGGAAACGCGACAGTCGTAATAATAAAATATGTTAAAAATATCGCGTTATTAACTCTTCTGGTTTTGAGGATAAGGTCGTGGACTCGTGGAATCCAGAATGACATACTTATTATTAGAAATTAGTGATGTTATGTTCACAAATAGTAGATGTTAAAGTTCTATCTTTTTATATTCGTGCGTTTTGTATTTAAAATACAAAATTATCAAGAATCAGTTACGTATTGTCTGCACGTGTGATGTAGTGGATTAAGAGGTCGTCTCGCCGCTCTCTACTGCACTGGTGTTGTGGGTTCGATCACCACATGGGACAAATCTTTGTGTGATTCGCAAAGATTTGTTCTGAGACTGGGTAAGCACACCCAGTCTCAGTGTCAAAAGTGTGAGTGAATGTGTGAAAAAATATTTGGACTTGTCATTTTTTTTTTTTTTAATCTTACTAGCAATTTGCAAATACAAATTACTAATATTCTTGGTAACCTCCTCCAGCTAAGCTTAATTCGCTTGTGTTAGGAGGAAGTTTACGTCCGTGGTGTAATGGCCAGGATTCGAACCCACGACCTCTCGATCGTAAGACTGATGCCTTATCCATTGCGCCACGGCCGCCATTTGATAGTGTAATTGCTTCTGGCGTTCTGTCTAACGTAAAAAATCCAAATTTATTTATTTGTATTAATCTAATATATCTTCAAGTAATTCATTGATATAACCAAGAGTTTAACTGCATTTGGTTAGGTGTCTATATGTACCTTTTTGATGACTATCTTGTTGATCATGGTGTGTATAGAATTTTTTATTCATGTAGAACTGTGCCCGGTAAATGACGACAGTCTCACCTTCTACCACATGGAACCTAAATAGAACTGGTGAAATGTGGCTACGTACATACTCCTCTACAATACCCGTCTGGATAACATATGCGTGATTATGTTATGAAATTCAAATAATAGATACAATGTCTTCGGCGGATGACGGAGTGGGTAGTGTACCTGCCTGCCACGCCGAGGTCGTGGGTTCGATTCCCACTTAAGACAAATCTTTGTGTGCATGAACATGGGGGTTTGTCTTAGTCTGGGTGTTTCTATGTATAATAAGTATGTATTTACAAAAGAAAAGTATATATGTATTAGTATCAGTTATTCTAGTACCCATAGTACAAGATCTGCTTAGTTTGGGACTAGATGGCGTTGTGTGTGAGTTGTGAAACATTTATTATTATTATTTTATTTGTGACATCACTATTAGAAATGATAGCGGCGCAGTTACTGTTGGCACCGGGATGCCGTCAAGGTGTTTCCTAAATGACATCAACATTCGCATCCGAATTAGATCAGACAGTAATTAAATTTAGAATTGAATCAGCTGTGTAGTGCACTTTTCAGATGTTTAGCCGCCAAATTACCCTCTCTTTATATACTTGTCTCTAATAAAATATAATAGACGAGCCAGTTTTCAAAATAAAATGTGCACTAAAATTATTAACATCGTCTTCGTCTTCTATGTAAATAATATAATTAACTAGAAATTTAAAAATATAATTTTATCGATTACATTTGCTAACATTTTTCATATCTTTCTGCAATTATTCGCTATTACCGACTTCCATTACAAAAAAATGCATTATAAATCCTCATCTGTAAATGACTTGAAAGAATACAGCAAACGTGCCTAAGGTGGCTATATTAGCGATTTTTTTTATACTACGCCCAAAGCGAACGATCGTGTAATCCACCTGATGGTAAGTGGAGTACAGCCCATGGCAAAAACAATCCACAAAAGCAGATTATAGATGCGTCGCTGCAGCTGAGGACTACGGTGGTATGCCCCATGTGCCAGTAATTTCAGGGCCTGATCTCACAACCGGAACACAGTAATGGAAGCACTACTATTTGGCGGCAGGTTAAAGGTGAGACGGTGGTGCTGCCGCCCTCGAGCTCATTCACAAAAGCTCTACTACCAGTAAAAAAATTATCTCCGTACTACTAACCGTAGAGGAGTTGTACCTCAGTTCAGCAACATGAAATGCTGACTGCTAGATGCAAATATCCGAGTAGCTTTAGGCAAACACAATATAAGCCTTTAAAATTCGAGAGTTGCTCTCGATTTCTGTAGGATTCCATTATCAGATTGAAATCTGATGAAAATGCCAAGTATAGATATTCTTTCAGACAAAAAAAAATCAGACAAAAGTTTTAAATCGGTCCCGCCAGAGTATGTGGAAAACAAAAATAAAAATAAATAAAATGTGGGTTGCTCGATAGACGAAAAATATGGCACAGAGTGCCCCACGCTTTTTTTCACAATAATTCTAGTATTTTTTGTTCATTACCATTTTCAGCTTATATTAGGAATTATTTTTCACTTTTTAGTAAGAAGTAGGTACTTTAAAAGCGTGTTTTTTAGTTTTTCAAACTATATTTTAATTATTTTTTTTTTTTTTTTTTTTTTTATCCAATTATTGCATTTTCATCGATTTTTGACAGGTGTGCAAAATTTTAATGAAATCTGTCCCTTTAAAGTGGGTCAAAATCGAGTCCAAAGGAGTCGGTTACATACATACATATACATACAGGTGAAGCTAATATATGCGTATACAATCGAATTGAAAACCGCCTCATTTTTTTTAAGTCGGTTAAAATATATGACGTCGTACGTACGTTCTTTACGTAAAAATTGCACCATTTATAAGAATGACGTCGAACGCTTTCGGACAAAGTTCCACAACTAGTGATGAATTCAAAAAATATTTAGAATACAAAAGTAAATATTATACTAACTAAATAGAAGTGCAATATTTTGTGACCGACATTCAAGCACTCATGGTAAAACTTTCATACTTATGCAAAACATTCCGCGCGTTAAGCAATCAGAACTCAACAACTGTGAAGAGCCCGCATATTTGTAATATTTTGTTGCAGTAAGGGGTAGACTCCCGACCGCCGTGTTTTCATACTTACGTAATAACACAAGCGAATTAAGCTTAGCTAGAGGCGGTTAACGAGAATCCTAGAAATTTGAATCTGCAAATTATTAGTAAGCTTTTTAAGAACAAAAAATAATTTAAAAAAAAAATGTTAGACTTTAACAAAATTAAGATTTTATCTATTTTTATAGACAAATCTCACATCTAAAACACTAAAATGCATATCTATTCGTGGCCATTTTGTCAAAATTATTAGAATTATTATTTAGTTATACAAACTGAAAAAATTGAATAATAAATTTGAAAAATGGGTGCCAACAAACATGCGTTTTAATGTTTTAGATTGATATTTAGATTTGCGGTTGGGAAAAAAATAGATAAAACTTAATAATATTAAAATTAAACCAATATTACTTTTGTATTGAAAACAGCCAAGCAATTATTCCCCCTTAAGCTTGCACACTCAATATACATAGTACCAGACCGGCTTTTAGTAGCTTTGCCTTTGAAATAGTGATTTTAAATCACAAATATGTCATTTTAAGGTATTTCGACTGTGTTAATAAATAAAATAAATACCGGCGGTTAATCCTTGTTATGAAGATGGTCTAGTATCATTAGGTTAAATATTTAACATAACATAACATCTCGCCTATCTTACCCAGAAGGATGTGGCAGAGGTGTACAATCGGCCAATGAGTTGGGTATGCAGGGCAAAAACTTCTAAGTCATAGTAAAGACTTACGACACCAGTTATGGATAAGTGAGTTACATATCTAAACAGTGGGTATATTACACTCATAAAATATGAAATACAAACTTGCATATCTATTGCAGTCAGTTTTTACTATGACGTAGAAGTTTTTGCCCTGCATACCCAACTCATTGGCCGACTGTACATCACCCACACTTCACCTATTATGTTAAGGTCCCATGTGATAGGGGGTGAGCCTAATACCATCCATCAGGCACAATCCGAACTCCGTGCTACTATTGTGAACACATAACACTTTGCCCGACCCGGGCATCGAACCCGAGAGCTCGCGGTGAGAGGCGCGTACGTTAATCACTAGACCATCGAGGCAGTTCTAGACCATCGTTGAACATTTAGGTTCATGCATAATAAATGTCACTGCAGCCTTATTTAAAAGCTATAAAGTCGATAAGCCACACAAGTTATTTTCGAGATAATCGTATATAGACTTACTAACTACGATACTTAGTTTGTATCCTACTTAAGGTAGGAACAAATCGATGAACGTGACGTCACGAAATGGCGTATCATACAGTTAAGAAATTTAGGGTTCTGGTAAGAGGCGAACGTAGCTGGATGGCAAAAGCGGCTGCCCGATGTGCAGTAAGGTCGCAGGTTCAAATCCTGCCGGTCCCATATCTTCTAACTATTTCTTAGTACGATACTAAGATTTATTGTTTTTTTATTAACTATTGAAGTCTAATGGTTTTAATATAGATTTTTGTATTTAAAGAAAGACTAATTTAAATTATGGTTAAGAAAATAGCTAAATTATGAAGTTTAGGTACTTTAAAGTGATGGTAAAATTAGAAAAGAAATATGCCTTAGAAAATCTTGAATAATCTGTACATGAGATATTTAAGATCTTTTAATTTACGTATCTCTACAATTGTCACACCGTATCACGCTACATAGAAAACAAAAAATATGCCTCGAGGGGGCTACGACTTGATAATCTGAGGACGGCAAATAAGTGTAATGGTCTAGAAGAAAAAAATCTTGAACGATATACTTGGCTCGAAAAATTACGTTGTTACAGTTATAAATGAACAATGCCGCTGTTTCACATTACATGTAACAGTTAACAGTGTATGCTCAGCGATCGTCGAGCGTCTCGCGAGGGCAATCACATAATATAACAAGCTATAGCCCTCTACAAAGTTGTAGCTATAAAAGCCAAGCCTTTGGAGCACATTGGACTAAGGTTGCAATGCATTGGAAATGTTTTTGTTTTTACAAGTAACTGCTTACTGAATCTATACAGCCACAAAAACTTAAAAATCAAAAACAATTAATTAAGAAACAGCTGCTGCTAAGTAAAAGACTAGTTGACTCTCCACGCGACCAGAAGGCTGGTTTCTACTTTGGGCAATCAGCATTGCCATACAACGTGGCAATGCCGCCAGCCTTCTGGGCACGTTACCCGCGGTTGACATCGATGTGGACGTATTTTTTGACACCTAAACTTTTTAGTAGATATATTTTATTTATTAATTTTGTATAATTTTTTATTCGATGTATATTATATAGTTAGGTTTATATTTTGTTTAACGTATTTAATAATATAGTGTTATTTTAAATCTTTACATAAAACAAATTAAGAATGTAGGTCTTTTTTATCTGGCGTGATCAATTGAATAACTTCCGTAAAAGGTAGTCTATGTTTTCTTTGAACTATCTCTACAACAAGTTTCAACAAGATTGGTCTAGTAGTTTTGGAACCTATTGGGAAAACAAACGAATGAACTAAAACGTCTTTCCTCTTTGTATCGATAGATTAAGGGACACCAATTGAGATTTGTAGTTTCGGTTGGAAAGCGTGTCGGATAATCAAGTAAAAATTTTGATTTTAAAGATGTTTACATATAACGTTATTCCGAACAAACCGTGTCTCTGCTCGCGTGGTACATCAATAAAAAGTAGCTTATGTTCATTCTCAGGTATTGTACAATCTTTATACCAATTTCCATCAAGATTCTATAGTTCAGTCGTGAAAATGTTTCAGACAAACAGACAGAGTTACTTTCGAATTTATAATATTACTTTGCTCTTTGCACTTACGAACGTTACTGCAAAGAGCAAAGTAAAATTATTTTCAGTTCTTTACGAACTGAAAATAAATTTATTACTAAAAAACAGTTGAAAAATTATAAGACCGGTAGGATTTGAACCTGCGACCTTCTGTACAGCATGCAGCCGCTTTAACCAATCAGCTACGGTCACCTCTTGCCAGGACCCTAAATTTATCATTTGTATGTAACGTTATTTCGTGATGTCACGTTCATCCATTTGTTCCTATCTTAAGTAGGAATGCTTCTTAGTATAATTTGCTAAAAAAAACAATAAAAAGTTAAAAAAAATATATTTCTTAGTTTATAACCTTAGTACATTGACACAAAGGACATTTGGTATTGCGAAACAGCTATCACTACAAGAAATTAAGCAATTTAACAACCGACCGAATAGCGGGGTCGGTAGTGTATAGCCGTATAACCTTAGTACATTGACACAAAGGACATTTGGTATAGCCGAAACAGCTATCACTACAAGAAATTAAGCAATTTAACAACCGACCGAATAGCGGGGTCGGTAGTGTATAGCCGTATAACTTTAGTACATTGACACAAAGGACATTTGGTATAGCGAAACGGCTATCACTACAAGAAATTAAGCAATTTAACAACCGACCGAATAGCGGGGTCGGTAGTGTATAGCCGTATAACCTTAGTACATTGACACAAAGGACATTTGGTATAGCGAAACAGCTATCACTACAAGAAATTAAGCAATTTAACAACCGACCGAATAGCGAGGTCGGTAGTGTATAGCCATATAACCTTTGTACTTTGACACAAAGGACATTTGTTATTGCGAAACAGCTATCACTACAAGAAATTAAGCAATTTAACAACCGACCGAATAGCGAGGTCGGTAGTGTATAGCCATATAATCTTTGTACTTTGACACAAAGGACATTTGTTATAGCGAAACGGCTATCACTACACGAAATTAAGCAATTTAATAGCGGATAGCGGAGTTGGTAGTGCAACTGCCTGCTACGCAGAGGTTCCGGGTTTTATTTCCGCTCGAGACAAATCTTTGTGTGCATGAACATGGAGGTTAGTTTTGATCTGAGTGTTTCCATGTATAACAAGTATGTATTTAAAAAAGAAACAGTATATAATAATATGTATTAATATCAGTTATTCTAGTACCAATAGCACATGCTCTGCTTAATTTGAGGCCGTTATGTGAATGTTTTGAGATATTTATTTAACTGCCTAGTTTCTGTCATCTTAAAATGTTAGCGGTGAATTATGATAATTGTTTTTTATGTTGTATATTGACGTAAAATAATTAAATATGCACAATGACATAATAGTACACCAGGTATTACCCTTTGGCAGTGGTGTATAAATCCCACCACTTCATCTCTCAACAGCAGCAGCACCGGAGTTGGAATTGTGGCCGCTGGATGACGATAGGCCCCCTTTCACACAGAAACTGAACACAACAGGCGAAGTGTGAGTGTTGTACACCTCTGCCACACCCTTTTTTGTAATATATGCGTGATATTATGTTACTTTTACCATCCAGTTTAATAAATCAAAGTAAAATTATTACAAAACCCATCTTAATTGAACCTCAATAGTCAACTTAATATATTAGTTATTTAGTAAAAAGTCTAGAGGAAAAATAGCTGGCTAGCTAATCGATCGCTCTGAAGCGTTTGACTAACGAGTCGTGGTCAAGATTAACTGAACCCTATTTGTTTATCGAGACTTGCGGTAAAGCACTGTACGGTACCTACATTCGACGAAACGAAATAAATTAGTACCTAGTAGGGCTAAAGATTGGAAATAAGGTTTTATGGTAATAGAGTTTTTGTAAGACACTTTACAGATATTATAGCAACCAAATTCAAAGTTAAAGTTAGTTAAAGTCAAAGTAATTTAAATATGTACGGTCAACTCGAGTAACTTTGAATTGCCGTCTAACTTTGAACGAAATTGTGACTTATATTTCTTAATTTATTAGACTTACTAATTAATTATACTTATTAATATATCATAATAGTAACTGTTTTCAACGAAACGGTAATTTGTGTGTGGCCAACATAAACATTACTTGTAATATTTTAAAGCAAATTATAACTTTGCTATGCCTTTTTGTATTTTTTTATATAATATTAAAGTTGAAAAATTAAGAATCCAACAGGACTCGAACCTGCACCTCCTGGGTATACGCTCCAAGTGCTTTGCCAATTCAGCCATGGATTCGTATGCCGCTAGACTCGAAATTTCTCAACTCTTTTTGTGCCTGCACCATAGGTATATATATATATACATATTATTATATATCTTAGCTAGACGAACCTTACTTGGTTTTAGCGCCACCTATGCGATGAGTGATAAGTCACATACAGTACGTTTGAATTTAGATCAACACAATACTGTCGAGAGATGACGTATTTTTATTAAATACTTGTAATATTTTGCAACAAACAACAAACATTACTACATTACTACGTAACTATGTGTGGAATGAGCCCAATATGAGTTGTATTAACGCGGTAGAATTATAAGCACGCAAATGTGATACGGGAATGTAATGAGGCTACGATTTCAAAGGATTTGATAAATCAAATTATGTTTGAATGTATTATGATTGAGCCAAATAGAATAGTTGTATACCGAAAGACCATAACGGAGAGTTCTGGTCATGATCATCGAAACATGAAACATTCAATTTTGGTAAATGGAAATTACTTAAACAAAAAAAAAATATTCGCATATACCTTTGTTATGTACCTACTTTTTTGATACTAAGAAACAGTTGAAAAAATTATGGGACGAGCAGGATTTCAACCTGCGACCTTCTGCACACCGGGCAGCCGCTTTAAACAACCAGCTACGATCGCCTCTTGCTAGGAACCTATTAGAATATATATATAGAATATATAGAAAGCTATTTTCATTATTGTTATATGCTGTCGATCTTCATATAAATGGGTATAAAAATAAACTATTAGAGATATTAAAACTTTTGGGAGTGAATAAAGTTAAAGTTTTGGTGTCCCGTTTATTTCTAAATCGTTATCAATATATTTTAACTGATTAGGTAAGTTATTTATAAAATTATTTTCATTTTTTTTATATCTATAAACTAGCGACCCGCCCCGGCTTCGCACGGGTACAATGCTGATACTAAATACACTACAGAAAAACTGTGAACGTTGTATATAAACACAGCGGCCCGCTCCGGATTCGCACGGGTATATAATAATAATATAATAAAGCCTATGTAACTCACTGAAAAAATGATTAAAATCGATCCAGTAGTTTTGATTTATTCATTACTACCCGTGGCCCGCACGCGTTAAATTAGGAGTAAAACAATTCCCCTTTCCCTATACCATGAAGATTTCCTGCTATCTTTGGAATATTCATACACAACATTTTTACTTATTTACTTTTTACATTTTTCAGCTCTATTTTTATCCCGAAGCTGACTGAGTCGAGCCTCACGCTCTATTGACGATTCTCTGTCCCTCTGAACAGGCTCGCTCCCGCGCCGCCCCGACCGGCCGATACCGCCGCAAACTCTACGTCCCGCAATTTTTAAATCTGTAATATCTTC
The DNA here is from genome assembly GCA_905147285.1 of Hypena proboscidalis. Lineage (NCBI taxonomy): Eukaryota > Metazoa > Arthropoda > Insecta > Lepidoptera > Erebidae > Hypena > Hypena proboscidalis. Next base: position 15,734,583 of record LR990130.1, on the reverse strand, counting down.
GAAAATATTCATTTAAATCACATGCTGTAAAGGGCAATTTTGATCTACATGAAATGCACAACGTATCTAATGTATTTAATTGGATAAGTATTGATACTGTATCGTTTAAAATAGCTTGGTAAATAACCCATATTTTTTTGTAATATGTAAAAGATAAAAATGGTTACTGTGGGTTATCTTTAGGAGATAAACATATGCTGTCGCGGACTTTTTTATTCATCTTTTCAAGATATACAATTACGTAGTACATAAATTTGATCTATCTTGTAAGGTTTAGCCAGCGTTTGCAATGTAAGCGCAGAAAAATATGTTTGTTACGACATCACATTACAAATCTTTAAATTTCTCGGCTTTTCTCTACTCTAATATGCATGTATTATACATAAAAACCTTTCTCTTGAATCACTCTATTCATTAAATAAAACCGCATCAAAATCCGTTTCGTAGTTTTAAAGATTTAAGCGCACATAGGGATATAGGGACAGAAAAGGTGACTTTGTTTTATACTATGTAGTGATACATAAAAACCTTCCTCTTGAATCACTCTATTCATTAAAAAAAACCGCATCAAAATCCGTTGCGTAGTTTTAAAGATTTAAGCGCACATAGGGACAGAAAAGGCGACTTTGTTTTATACTATGTAGTGAAGTAACGGAACAGTCGCCTGAATACCCTTAACGATTAAACCCTGTAAGCTCGTATGTTTGCCTTAATAGAAACGAAATATTAATAGTAACATACAGAATTGCGGGTACTATAATTCCAGAAATAAAAATTACTTCCAACAAGTATTTCCACACAGTCATTACCGAGACAAATATAGCCATCTACATATTTGCGTCAACATCTATGATTAATCGACACCCACTGTCTCTACCCATTCTATTAATAAATTGTTTACCATCACCGAAAATAGCTGAACTTGTCACGTTAGCAAAAAAAATACTTCACGATAAGGCATGATTCTCTATATTATTATGATGAATGAGATAAGCTGAAAGGATAAATGTACAAGTTATAATAATTTCACTGTATTGTTATGTAAACTTATTCTAGTGTAATTTCACCTTATAACAGAGTAAACATAATGCTACCGAGTATTCTTTCTTCATAGAAACGGTTAGGTCCAGGCCGGTCCAGGCCTCGGAATAAGGGTACAATAAGAACGCCAACAACAGACCTGGTTGCGCCGCAGTGACAAACGAATAAAAAAATAGAATGTTCAATACTCATGTCAGGTGTATGAAATTCAAATATAGTAAAAGGGCAGCCTTATCGTGTACCACGCAACAGTCTTTTGTTATTTCAAAGGAAGCGGCAAGTCAAAATACTCTGTAGGTATATATCTTTACCCTGCTAATGGTATATTTTTGTTATATTAATCATGTTTGTAATATTTTAAAGCAAATTTTAGATTTGCTATGCCTTTTTGTATCTCTCGACAGTATTAGTGTTGAATCTTAATTCAAACGTACTGTATGCGATTATGTGATTAAGTGACTTATCACATCGCTTATATGGCGCTAAAACCAAGTAAGGTTCGTCTAGTTGGCTGGCACAAAAGAGTTGAGAGATTTCGAGTCCGGCAGCATACGAATCCATAGCTGAATTGGCAAAGCACTTGTGGCGTATACCCAGGGGGTGCAGGTTCGAGTCCTGCTGGATTCTTAATTTTTGAACTTTAATATTTTATAAAATTAATCATGTTTTCCACGTTCATATCACTCACACCAAGAACCTTCAATTTATAAAGTTTCTAAAACCTTATTCGCACGAAAACCGGACAGGGCATGGATTTATTAGAGTCTCAAGAAACCGCCTCACCTCCAATCCCGCAGCTTAACCCCGTTTCATCAAAGTCCTTAAGGTAGCTTGATATACTTATGTAAATGTTCTGCGACTTCGAGACTTTCGCCTTTCCTTCTCGACCGCGGACCCGGGCGTCACCACCGCTGCTAAACGTACAAATACAACGTTCAAAGTCAACACTCCCCGTGCCCTGAATACAAGGCTAATGAATATTACACGATAAATTACGAGCCATAACAAATTGCAATTTTAAGTCCGCCGCCGAACACATGCAGCCTACATTTATCCAGCTTCCGGTAGTTAATGGGCGCATTAAATCGCTGTTGATTTTGGCCAATGATTTGCGTGTCGGGGGAGGGGGGTGTGACGCACGAACCGGCGGGGGTGCGGCTGTTACGTCACGCGTTTCGTCACCAACCTCCCGCTACGACCTGCTCGTAGCAATCAAATATCCTCTAAGATCGACCCTTTAGCCGAGAGCTATTTTTACTGTATCTTAAGTTGACGCGAGGTATTTTTAGATGCGGCAGCATATTTTCAGGTCGTAAAACAGGCCTCTTTTATATATTTTGCGTCGATGGAATATTAAACCGGGGATCCAATCACGTTAAGAGATCGTTCGGAATCGCAGCCGTGGCGTGCAGAGTGCAAGCAATATCCATTAGTCAACAAAACATTTTATACTACACTTGGATACAAAAGTTCGCTCGCCGTTGCGGCTACTAAAATGTATGACTTGAGGTGAAATAGTTGCGAGTTGAAAAATCCAATCTCGAATATGTATTTCATTGGTTATTTTTAATATATTCTGAGCACGATTGACCTGCTCCTGTGAGGCTGGTAAGATAAATTGGAGAAATATTTGCCGAATACCAATGGTCGAGGGTATAGCGTGATCATTTCGTTTATCTGTACGTTTGAAGACCATTAATGTACCGTAATTAAATACCATAATATTGCGATATCAAATAACATCACGTGCTGTTTTCCTCATGAAGGAGTGCTTTGAATTTCAAGAACCGTATTGAAGAGATGAAGAGATGGAACTACACGAGTTACCTATTTGTCTACTGCTCTAATGACGATTTTTACCATCAGAGAATTGTTTTAACTTATAACACATTTTATGTGTTGTTGTAACGGTAGGTGTTTAGTGTTGAGGATTATTGAGAATTAAAATAGTAAAAAATGAATAAGTGATTGTAAAGGTTCCATGTTTTTTTTTCTTGACATTTCTTTTTTATTGTTTAACATTTTTTTAATTTTTTTGTACTTATTTGTAATGAATTTAGTAAACGTTTTTGACAACAATTTAAATTTACTGTTAAATTTGATGGCTATAAGATTTTATTGTCACTTTTATTTTTATATTTTTGCTCATTCTGTATAATGTGCTAGATTGTTATTATATTATTTTTTACTAGCTTATGGTAAACATGTTTACTTCATTTCAGTTCAACACCAGAAATGTATCCACCAATATACCCATTCATCATTCATTCAGTTCATACTAGAAATGTAAAGCTTGACGTGTCACCGTGTTTAAGTTTAGCGTTAGACAAATTCAAATTGTATATATAATATAATGTTGTATTCAAAAAAATATAAGTATATATATTGTGACTGTGACCTAAGGTCTAGTGAGTTCTTTGCATCTAACTTATATGATATAATTTATACTTAAGCAATAGAATTTTAGTGTCCACATACATATTAAGTTATGACAGTGTTCCCCATTGTGTGCTGACGTCACAAGTAAGCAAGCCACGATGTAAAGTTTACGAGGGCCGTTACTTAGCCTAGTGTTTGCACCCAAGGGATGATAACTTAAAGTTATGTTAGCAAAGGAACTATGCGCTTTCTTAGAGGAGAATATTTGAGAAAGAAATTAAAATGGAAGAGTTTTTGTGAATGAGTATTTAGGTACAGTATGGTCAGTCCACGCGAGTCATTTTAGGCTTAAATACGTACAGGTTATGCCTGTAATTAAAAATAAAATAAACATTTCACACAAAAAAAAAATATTTCACAACTTTCACACAACGCCATCTAGTCCCAAACTAATCAGAGCTTATACTATGGGTACTAGAATAACTGATACTACATACATACTTTTCTTTTGTAAATAAATACTTATTATACATAGAAACACCCAGACTAAGACAAGCCCCATGTTCATGCACACAAAGATTTGTCTTAAACGGGAATCGAACCCGCGACCTTGCCGTCGCAGGCAGGTACACTACCCACTCCACCATCCGGTCGTCAAATTGAAATTTACTATGAAACTGTTAGGTACGTGACCATTGGAAAAACATATTGGATATCTGAAAAAAAAATGTCGTCAGGCAAATGTCTTTCACACTGTAGTTAAATCACAAAGCTAATAATATTTTATTATTTCTTTATTATATATAATATATATATATATATATTGAACATGTTACTAAATTAATGTTAGTACTATACATGTAATTTTTAAATTTTCTTTTTTATTGTATCCTTCTATTCAAATATTATAAAGAGATACCTATTACTTGTTTGAGCATGGAGCATGATTCTTGTTTTCTCTGGAATGTTGGTACACGTCCACATCCATCTTGTCAAATAAAATGTTGGGTGACCTACAACACAGGTTTTCCTAGTGTAGGCATACACTAACAACACACAATTGTAATGTGTATACTATCCTAGATATTAAGTCATTGGTTGTCTTGCTATGTAAATGAAATTGTGTATGCACCTAATTTGAAATAAATAAATAAAAATTGAAATTTATATTATACCTCTTGTCCGCGACTTCGACGGCGTGAAATTCGTAGTATCAAGTATTGGCTGCTCCCGCGCTTTGACCTGCGTTCAACCTTACTGCACGGCTCCCGTGGAGGTAAGCGTAATGTTAAAGATCTAAAGACCTTAATTGAGAGTTAGATTATCAAACTCAAACAAAATTATCAAGATTCGATCATTAGTTCTCGAGAGTAGCGCTATCAAACAAACAAACTTAAATTCGCCCGCGGTTTCGCCTGCATGGTAGGTACATCAATAAAAAGTAGTTGTAGTCAGTAACCTGCATCTAAATTTTTGTTAAAATCGGCTTAACCATTTAGAAGATTAGACGATACGAACAGACGGACTGACAGACAGACAAAAAAATAATAAATTGTATTTAAGGTAAGAGTGTAGCTTGAAAAAGAATTGTTATTTTATTAGTAGATACATAATTAAATATTCCTCTATGTGAACTCGTAACTAAAACAGGCTCTTAACAACATTTATTATTTATGCAACCTTTATACTAATTAAATCTTTCGCTGATCACTATTACTACTCCATTCAATAACAATACTGTGCACATAGAACTCAATCACGCAAATACTGTAATACTCGCCTTCATTATCGAGTTGCCATCACAATAGCCATTTAACCCGCTCTGTGTCATTCACTGAAAGTGTCGGGGCTATTCATGAATCAAACGGTGCACTTACACACAAGCTGTGAATGTGAGTGTGTAACAATGGCTGTGTGTGAATGTGCGTCAGAGCTTTGCATGGCAGGTAAAGGAAGCATTAAGCAGGAGTATACAGAAGGTCCATTTCAGGCACTAAGTCATATTATGGCTGTTTAGTAGCTATTTTAAACAAATGAGATGGTTTAGAGTTCAAATATGACCTATAGCGTAATTAATAATTTGATGGATTGTAATGAACCAAACAACAATTTAAAAAAACCAAACAATAAACATCACTACATTAGAAACAAATACAACATTAAATAAAATAAATCTGGGTTCAACTATCTTTTTATTTAAGTATTTGTGTGTGCATGTGTGTTTCAAACTAGTCAATGCATCACAGATCACTATTCCACCTATTCCAATTCACTACTTCATTCAATAACAATACTGTGTACATAGAACTCAATCACGCAAATACTGTAATACCCGCCTTCATTATCAAGTCGCCATCACAATAGCCATTTAACCCGCTCTGTGTCATTCACTGAAAGTGTCGGGGCTATTCATGAATCAAACGGTGCACTTACACACACGCCGTGTATGTGTGTGAGTAACAATGGCTGTGTGTGAATGTGCGTCAGAGCTTTTCATGGCAGGTAAATGAGGCATTACACAAGAGGACATAGAAGGTCCATTTGTGACGGATAAAGTTATATTATTGCTTATAAGTAATTATTTTGAACATTCAACATGGAATAGTGTACAAATATGGCACCTATAGCGTAATTAATAATTTTGTGAATTGTTATAAACCAGATATTTCATTTTTTTTATCAGAAGGAATTATTCAGTAACACCACGGAGTCTTGAATGGTACCCGGAAGATGATTTTACGTAATATAGGCGTAATTTTATGTTATGTAGTTTAGAGTTGTGCTTTTTTTTTAACTTTTGTGTTGCTTTAATATAATTATATTTATGTTTGTTTAATAAACAATATATTATAAGTAAATAAATATTAACCGACCATTACTAAAACAACACTAAATTTTAATAACAGTACTAGAATGCCTGTCTGAATAGCAATATTTCATAACTTGACTGCAATAAACACTACGAGTTCGTAATTCAGAGTAGGATTTTTTTCTTCTGTGTTCTCATATACAGTGGTGGATGTTTTAAACATGGCCTCCCATGAGAATGGCCCCTGCCTGTTAGCGTTAATGAGATCGCATTACCATCATTATTTCATACGACCTTTTTCTCGTGTTTCTGCGTGTTTTAATTGAGGGTTATAAAGTTGCTATCTCAGATCATCTGAATTTGTAACGTACGTTACCTAAAGTTTGAAATTTAAAAGATATCATAACGGTTTTGTCTAAAAATATACAGACCAAATTGTATATTGAAACTCTAATTTTTAAAATGTGGAAAATTGTATGTTACTGGATAAGGGTTTAGTACAATTTGTATATATCTCTTTCTTCTTCTTTCTTTAAATTATCTTTTTACACATTAAGTATATCTGTAGACAATTTTTGTACGGAACAATCTAGAAGTATTATCGTTATTTTTAACAGTAATGAATACTCATATACTTTATATATACTTATTAGAATAAATTAGATATCATCATTTTAAAATACGCATACTCAGTATGCTATAGAAAACGGCCGACGTAACCCGTTGTCAAAATGTATACCTAGCCAAAACGTAAATAATATGCTTGATTGGCGTTAATTCCTGTTCAAAATTACTATAATAATCATGCAACGCGATAGTTTAAAAGTTAATGTAGCACTATTTTTCTCTTCGAAATATTATTATAATAAAAAAAAAACAAAAAAGAGAATCATCGTTCACAGAATCTGCAACGTAGAAAATCCACTTTTAATATTATTGAAGCTGAAACTGGAATAATTCAGTTGTAATGTTTTCAGTAGCTTATTACCAATTAGTAGTAATATTCAATGTCTGAAGAGACAATAGATGTTCAAATATCGGAAAAGTTTATTTTAGAATCAAACAAGAATCTCTTCATCGCATTTTTTTGCGTGGCAAATCGTCACCTTCACGGCAAACTCACAAATCTACAAAAAGGACTCTCTGCTTCTGGCAGTTTCGATATTAATTTGGTAAGTTTTCAATTGGTGTTAGAATATTAAAAGCAGATTTGGACAATTTCAATACTATAAACATTAGAATTAGATATAGGTATATATTTGCCACAATGTGTATAGTTTTCACATTATGTGCAGTGGGCCAAGTTGTTAGGTATGAAGGGCAGAAACTTCATCTTGTTAGTGAAGACTAACTACACAAGTTATAGATTTTTTTTTCTCTTTTTTTAAAAAACGACGCCCGCACTAGTAAAAAATCCTGTGTCGCGAGGTTGTTCACAAACATACAATAATAAATAATCCTCTGCCTATTAACTTCTTATGACATGACTTAATATCATAATTATAATTATTTTATGTATATAATTATGTATATATATATATATATTATTTATTGTTATGTATGTATGATTTATATAGTATAATATAATATAGTATGTATGCGTGTATAACCTATCCTTTTGTTTATTTCTATCACACATTGTTTTATTTCTTTTTTTTTCATAAGTTATAACGATCTCCTCTCGCGGGTCTGCTGGAAGAAATTTCTCTAAGAAATAAGCAGTACCTTTGTACTTGTTGTTGTTATACTGTGTTTCCTTCGTTAACCATTCTTGTGTGTGTACATAAATTGTTAAATAAATAAATAAATAAATTTCACACACACAAAGCACACCCAGAGTCACAACAAATTTTTTTTTTGCGATTCACTCAAAGATTTGTCCCATGTAGGGATCGAACCCACTACACCAGCATGGTAGAAAGCGGCGATCACTTTGACCGCTACGCCAACCGTGCACTCAAGATATATGTGAGTTACATACATAAATAGTGGGTATGTTACGCATCTTAAAAATATAACTCACACATGCTTATCTAGTGTAGTCTGTCATCATTGTAACGTAAAAGTTTTTGCCCTACATACTTAACAGCTAGCTCCACTGTACAGTTTTTCATTAAAATATCGATTTCTCTAATACCGCAGATTCGTAAGTTTGCCACGAAGGTGACGATATTACCGCTTCATTCGATGTTATTCATTCAACCCATTTAAAAGTTTGAAACATAAACAAAGCTACAAAATGAATGTGCTATATACATAATATATTGTATTGTGTATGTGTTGTGTGTAATACACCACACGAATATAAATTGCAACAAGGTGTATTTATTTATATTTGTTGGTGTAGCATAGTTTTAATCACGCGATGATAAGGTTTAGCGTTAAATAAAATTGTGAATTGTTATGTGGACGGTAAAAGGAAAATAATCAAAATGGGAGATTATTTTAAATTTGTTATTTTGAATTGTAACTTTACTTCAAAATACATCAAAATTAATTCAGTAACTAAACAATACCTATATTTAATTGAAATGCTAGCTTATAAAATTGTACAACACACAAAGCAAACTTTCTATATTAAAATTAATTCTAGTCTTCATATCATGTATGCACTTCGTATATTAACGCCGCACGTATTTAGGTAAGCGTTAGGTGTGTCGAACACAATTCCTAATTGCATTCGCCCCATCTGAGGTAATTAACAACACCGTGAGGCTTGTCGCCAAACCGCAGAGGTCTGTTGATGGCTCGATATAATGCACAATTCACTCTCAAATTATGTTTTGGACTTAGTCTTTACGGTATTTAATGAATTTTTCATGTCCTTATTGTGTATTAAAACTGCTTGTATTAAATTGGGGTAAGCGCGAAGTGTGTTGGAAACAATTCCCAGTTACATTTAACCCATCTGTGGTAATTAACAACACCGTGAGGCAAGTCGCCAAACCGCAGAGGTTTGTCGACGGCTTGATATAATGCACAATTCCCCTTTCAAATTACGTTATTGACTTAGACTTTCCGGTATTTAATTAATTTTGCATGTCCTCATAATCCATTTTGTATATTAAAACTGCACGTATTAAATTGAGATAAGCGTAAGGTGTGTTGGACACAATTCCCAATTGCATTTAACCCTGTGGTAATTAACAACACCGTGAGGCGTGTCGCCAAACCGCAGAGGTTTGTCAATGGATTGATTTAATGCATACACTCTCGAATTACGTCATGACAGTATAACATGAATATTGTATGTCTTTGTATCACCGGCAATAATGCACTCCGTATATTAAAACCGCACGTATTAAGGTAAGCGTTAGGTGAGTCGATCACATTTCCCAATTGCATTCACCCCATCTGTGGTAATTGACAACACCGTGAGGCGTGTCGCCAAGCCACAGAGGTCTGTCAATGGCTCGATATAATGCACTTCGTATATTAAAACCACTCGTCGGTAAGCGTTAGGTGTGTCGAACACAAATCCCTATTGCATTCACCCTATCAGTGGTAATTAAAAACACCGTGTGGCGAGTCTCCAAACCACAAGGTGTGTCAATGGCACGATACAATGCACAATAAAATCTCAAATAACGTCATAAACTCATACCGATTCTCTCGAATATTATTGCAAAATTATGGTTCAAGTGAATAGTAAGCCGAAAAAATGAGACTATAAAACATTATTTTATTTATTTATTATTTGGCTCTTTAACAATGAGTACACTGTTACATTAATAAGGGTTAACATTGTGAACTTAATTCTAAGCGTCTCACTACTTATACAGGAGCACAACATGCACTATTATCAAAGATTAGAAATTAGACAACACATTACGCTAATTTAAAAAATAATGCTTGTTTTACAAAAAAAAAAATAATAATAACAATTTAAAATGGGCAGAAAAATGATGTTTAAAAAGTGTTGTTAATTAACAATTGTCATTCACAATTCTTAATGGTGCTTTATAGCTTTATGGTTTAACTTTAAAAACAAGTCAGGCAGTCTAACAAAAATAGTTATTTCACATTTTTAATATTAAAAGAGATTATTTTTGCTCGAATAAATACTTATACAAACTTTCAAATCAAAATAACAAAATGGGGGTATTTTCAATTTAAACTACACATAAATTATGTAGCTTATTACTCAAAATGGTTTTGCAATTAGTAAGTACTATTGCAAAAAACACTGAAAAGCCATCGAACAATGCTGAAACTTCGGTTTCCTAGGAGAGCGGTGTGGAATAATGCGGCAGTAATATTATGGCGGGTGGTGCGATCTGAAAGTAGAACTGTCGCCTTCAAAAATTTAGTTCAACCTTATATTCACATGAATACGGTCGATATTTTATTGACATAAATTTTAAACTTTAGGAATCCGCACGCGATTAGTTCGTACTACGTTATGTCGATCACCGCTCTCTACGAAACAACTACAATATCTTTAGATAGGAAACGTTCGAGTGACACAACTCTCATTCATTTCATTTTTACGGCCGTATTATTACACACCACTTTCCCAAAAACCCGAAGCTTAAGAGCAACCTCAATATTCACTAGTAAGCAAAAAAAGGCACAGAAAATACCGCTACAACCATCTTTCTTTTTTATTTTAGAAAATTAACTTGACAGAAATACACGAGCAGTGGATTCCAATATCATTGTATCACGGCATTTTTCTTCTATGTTTTATCATAAAAATATTATGTCGAAATATAGTTTTTACTTTGATTGAGATTAGCTGCGGCTAAAGCTTATTGGATTGACAATATAGGACATCCACGTGGTGTATCGTTAAAAAGTAGCCTATCTCCCTCTCCAGATCTTTAACTATCTTCATATAAAATTTCGTCAAGATTTGTTCAATGGTTTAGCTGTGAAGGCATAACAAACAGACAGCTAAACAAAAATTATGTCAGTTAAATTGAAAAGCTTCTAAACTAGCTAGTACCTAATATAGGTCACAACAGTAATCTGAAACAAAATCCTCTATAAATTGCGAACAAAGAGTTATTAATTACATACAATGAATCAGGGCGTTTTATTTTGTAGTGGAAGTAAATTGAATGAGATCCGACATTAAAAACGGACACGCGAAATAGTGATTTTCACTGTGAATAAAAACTGATTACTCTATTCTGTTATGTTTATATAGATACTAGCTGCCACCGCGGTTTTGCCCGTGTAGAATATTGGCAACGGTCGGATTATAATCAAGCAAACAAACATTCATTTAGCAAACAAGTTGGACCAATTTTTGTACTCAAGAAAGTTTATAGTATATTTTAATAGTGCAGCGCACACGTCTTGCAAGAAGTCGGTCTAAAATTTTATGAAAAATAGTACACATACATTTTGTAGGACAGATCAATTATAAGTCTGACTTTTGCAACTTAAAAAGTAGGTAGTTAATGTTATTTTGAAAAAGTCCATTTCTATCGTTAAAAGATTTTTAGATTCAGATCGGCGGATCCAGAGATTACCTCCTATAAAGAAACAAAAAAATTCACCATTTCATAATATTACTAGTTGTATATATATGAAAAGGAACCACCTTTCATTTCCGTGTTTAAAACCTCCTTAACTGCTCATTAAACTGCCAAACGCTGTCATTGTGACATTCATTGTTTTAGTCACGTTTTACCATGGACTTAATAACTACGTCCATGCGTTTTACTCGGTAAATAAATATATTTCAGGTAGATAATAAAACTGCGATGTCAGAATTTCACGCCATCTTTAAGGTATTATTCAAAACTGTTATAATTTTATACTAAACTACGTAGAAAGTACTTAATTGCAGTGTATCATACGGAGAATAGATTTTTTTTTATAAATTTTGATAGGTTTCGTAATTTTTGGTAGATATTTCGTAGACATAGTTGTTTGTAGTAGTTTTTTTTTCTTAGTTGGTGTAGTATAAAGCCCTATGTATCACTCGGGAGGAAGTTTTCTGCCGGGTGTATAAAGGTCTCAAACTACACCCTTCATGAAATCGACTACTTTCATCCCTTGGTGTATAATGTACTATTGTAATTTTGGTTCGTATAACATTGTCTTAAATATTTCTAAGCTATCTTCACAACATTCTCAACAAAATACGCCATCTTTCTAAGCACTTTATAAAATAAAATATTAGGAACCCTTGCTTTAACAAAATGCTCGTTGCGGTGTCAACCTTAACTGTCATACAGCAACATGGGTACGGTTGCTTAAGCCCCATTTTATCTGGTCGGACATGTGCCTACCATTGGCAATTAATAAAGTAAATTAATCGCCTCCGAACGGCGATCTTTCATCGTAATCCCCGTTTTAAAAGAACCTTTTAATGTACGGTATTAATCATATCCAGATAAAAGTCTTGTCAAATTGTTTGTGAGTGTTTTATTGAGACAGTTTGGGATTAAAGAGACATAGGTCGTTTCAAGATCCGATATTTGTTTATTAAATATTCATGTATGTATACTAAAAGATGTTAATTGAGTATTAATTAAGTATTAAACAGCAGCGATAGTCGATTGGGAGACCGTTGGATTGCAAATTCAAAGGTCTCGGGTCCTTACCCACGGCACAAACCTCTGTTAATAAATCGATAAGATTCGTCTTTTCGAAGATATGTGCGTATTTATTATAAATTAGGGTAATTCCGGGATATATGCCTACCTTTTATAATTTTAGTCATATCTCCTAACACACAAATAATACGCACATGATTTTCATATGTGCGCTGACCTCGGTCATTTATTTAACCAAGTGTGATTGTTTTTTGTAGAGTAATCAATAAATAAACTGTATATTTGGAGTAGAAATTAAAACTGCATACCGGGATATACGCCTCAAATGCCGTATATGTGCCCCAGTCTATATTTTCGGTAGGGGATAGATGCTCTTAGGGGGAATAGATGACCTTTGCAAGAAAACTAACATTTTATTCAACACTTTAATATTTTCGTTATTTATTACTTTTTTTTTACTTAAAACAAATCAAGTTAAAAAATAAAATTAGGTACCTATAATAGAAATAACAGTCATAATCCTCATCTAGGTAATCACATTACCAAAGAGGCATTCTAATTAGGTAAAACATTAGAGACATTGGATGAAGCAACTGCCTACTTAGGTAACTGAACAGAAACAATATTAAACATTTCAATGGAAACGTTACAGAGATCAATCAGGTACTAAAAATATGATGTGTGTGTTACGTGATTTTCATCATTAAAATTATATATTAAATCAAACTTTGCTTTTTTTGTTATCTCTTTGGTTTTGGCGTGCTTTCTTTCTCTTATTTTGTTTTTAGTTTCTCTGTTTCTGTCTACATTCTCTTTATTATCATCTTCACTAAAATTGTATAATTTCAAAGCTGAGCGTTTCCTATATTTTCGTTCGGTTTTATTTTTTTCATTGTCTTGTATTTTACTCCTATTTTTATAAGTTTTTCCTTCTTTATTACTTTGAATGCTATCCTGAACATAACCGTCTTAATCTTACGCTTATATTATCAGGGCATTTTCAATCTGAAACATATAATAAACATTAAAATATAGCAAGGGATAGACGCCCTTAGGGCCATATATACATAGATGCCTTCTATAAAAAGAAAGAAAAATACTATTATTTTATCATTAAAATGCAACTGATGACAATTAACACACCCTACTCCTTGTTTAGAAGTTAAAATAAAACAAACTTACTTGTTACATCCAAAGTTATAGAGTAACGAAAATCACTCGCGAAGTAAAATCACGCCTGCTTATCGTGTCGCTGCCATTATCGATATTACGCACAACCGCACGCGCCAAATTTTTTTGTGGCAGACTGAAGTGTGGGGGGAGTGCGTTCATATTATAGGACAATCTCATACTCACTCATCTTAGTATTCACGCAGTCGACTTAAGGCGTCTATCCCGCTTGGGCGTATATCCCGGACTTACCCTATCACTCGCTATCGGTGAAGGAAAACATCGTAAGGAAACCTCCATGCCTGAGTGCCTAAAATGTACTCAAGGTCGGGTGAAGTCTACCAATCAGCACTTGGCCAGCGTGGTGGACTATGGCCTAACCCTTCTCATTATGAGAAGAGGCCCGAGCCCAGCAGTGGACATTTATTAGATACAGGACTGCTATTATTATTATTAATTAAATATTAATAAAAAAATTCTTACTCTCTTAACATTCTAAATTCAAAAGCGGATCTTGTTTGTCTGTTACGCTCTCATGCCAAGCCAGTAGGCCAATCTTAATGGAATTTGCTAAGCCAAGCTTACGCGGTGGCAAAGCTGACTGCCAGTTTCACTGGCGTCTTGGTATTGGCACCGTATAAACTATGATTTAGACTTTTCAGAAGGCTTAGAGAAGGATATAGGTTACTATTTTTTGATATACTACGCGGGCAGCTCTACGTTCGGAAGGTATTATAAATTTACTTTAGTAATGCGACATTGAAATTAAACTAAATTTTTTCAGGTGTCCACAGAATAACTGCAATTAAATTCTCTTTTTCTTTGTTACAGGTACGTTGAACATTTTCGATTAATAAACAGTGTGTACATCGGTTTAGTTGCGGTGAATCAAGGGTCAAGCAGGATAGAAATACACCTAAGGTTAACAGTGAACTTTGTCAACAAAATTGTACCATTGCGATTTTGGTGCTGTACCATCAGATAGTTATATAGATTCATGATCCACCTTAATAGAAATTATGCAAAGAGAGTTCATAACATAAAAGTCTAAAATACCTACTTATGCCAACGACTAACTAACTGCCTCGATGGTCTAGTGGTTAGCGTATGTGCCTCTCAACGCGAGGTTTCGGGTTCGATTCCCGGGACAGGCAAAGTGTTGACATATAATAGCAGCACAGAGTTGGAATTGTGCCCGTTGGATAGCGATAGTCTCACCCCCTATCCCATGGAACCCAAACATAATAGGTGAAGTATGGGTGTTGTACAGCTCTGCCACACCCTTTTTGGTTACATAAGCGTGATGTTATGTTATGTACGTTATGTTCAGACAACGAAATTTAAATTAGTTTATTCAATTGTTTTAGTAGTGAGAGGTGTCAAGTTTTATAATGATGATGTTTGGTGATGTTTTGACGGTCTTTTCATACCTATGAGATAATACTTATTAACTATCGACTAAAGAAAATAACGAACTGGCTATATAAAATGGTTGAAAGGAGAAAAGCCGCTTACTCAAAATCGAGTCATCGTCCGAAGTTCCAAAACAACTTGGCGCCGAGACAAATCAATTTATTTTTCGTTTGAGGACGGATTGCGGCACTGAAGCAATTTAATGCACTTTTAAACTCATGAACGGTTAATATAGTAGAGATGTAGTGAGTGAGATGAAGGCAAATAAATAAATAAATATTTCACAACTCACACACAACGCCATCTAGTTCCAAACTAAGCAGAGCTTGTAATATGGGTACTAGAATAAATGATATCTACTAATACATATATATACTTTTCTTTTGTAAATACATACTTATTATACATAGAAACACCCAGACTAAGACAAACCCCCATGTTCATGCACACAAAGATTTGTCTTAAGTGGGAATCGAACCCACGACCTCGGCGTCGCAGGCAGGTACACTACCCACTCCGCCATCCGGTCGGATGGACTGGAATGGACTTGTAATGAAAATGTTATGTATCGATGATGCGATTCTGTAAGGGAAACTGACGGTTTAGAAAATTAAGTGCAGCCTTATGAATAGCCAAATACGGTCGATATTTGATTGACATAAATTCAAACTTTGAGTGATACCGTTCATGGAATACACACGCGGATAAAAACTATGTTGAATTGCGATGAAGCTATATTTTAGTGTATTATAGTTTTTAAAAGTTCTATTTTGTTCTCAATTAAATAAAAAAAAAGTATGCATTTATAATTAAGTCATATAACTTCAAAACCTCTCAAACAAACAACGCGGTAACGTTAACTCATTTTAGAGGTATTTGAAATTATTTTACTCAATTCTGGACACATTTTCTTTGGCTTTGTAAATGCTTATTTAATAATAACTAAAGTTGAGGATAAGAGCACAATACGAAAGATTCCAACAACAACACTATCAACTTTTTTGGTTTGTCAATATCATAAAAAATGTGATCTGATCAATCTGTTAGCATAAGCTTTTAAATAACAAATGCTGCAAAAAGGGCATTAATTACCGTTTATTGTGAAAAAAAATAAGATATTTAGCTTCCTTTTTAATTACACAAAGAAAAATATATGTACACCCTAATTTACATTCTTCTTTCCTTGGCAAATGTATTCTCAGAATAATCTTCAAATCTAACTGCAAAAGCTGGAGCATAAAAACCTTCACCGTTCCTCTTCATTAAAAGCCGGATGATTTTATCCAGCGATAGGGAAAATGCAGCAAAATAGTAAAAAAGAAGTCGGACTTAAAAAGTTTTAAAGAACATAAAAGTGTAGAAACGATTCGATCTTGACTCTTTTACAACAACTTTCATACTCAAGCAGTTTGTTTCACGTTTATTTTAGGATAATTTGCTAACCAAATAGATTGCAACACTGTCGAACACAGAACTTGGTTATGTTGAACTTTTATTTATACTTATCTGAGTTTGTGGTTAACACATTGATACAGACAGAGAATAAGTCTATTTAAATGAACCTGTACGTTTATAAACTTCGTCCTGTATGCTGAGAACGCTGCTATCAGCTATGTTCTATTAGTGGGATCATGGGGAATACTGCACTGCCAATATATCTCAGAGCCATAATCCAACCGGAGTAGTCATTGTCAGGCCCTCGCTTCCAAATGTGGCATTAAAGATGTGCATAACGATGTAGCCCCCCCCCCCACCCCGCGGGTTTTGGCAGTCTTATTTGCATATATGTGCGTTCATTTCGTGTCCATAGGTTTATTAGTCTGAGGCCAATAAGCATGAAAAGCATGAAAAACTATCGCCAAATCGACACTTTGTTTGCCGGTTAAATTAGGTTAGATAATTTAAATTTTATTTTACTAGTTATCTAGATGATTTCAATGTTTCTTTCATTGCAACATTTAAGAGCAGACTCCCGAGCGCCGTGTTTTCACACTAACGTAATATGGGTTTAACTTTAATATTATTAAGTTTTTATCTATTTTTATTTACAAATCATATCCAAAAACACTAAAATGCACGTTTGTTCGTGGCCATTTTATCAAAGTTGTTTTAATCATTAATTGAGTTACATATAAACTGACAACTTAAAAACTACAACTACGAACATGCTTTTTTAGTTAAAGATTAAACTTAATAATATTAAAGTTAAAGCCGTATTACTTTTGTGTGGAAAACAGCAAACCAATTGTTCGCCCTCCATGCGACCTACAAAAAAATACTTTGTTTATTTTCTGCCATACGCAAAGTTTTAACACAAATCAAATTAACCTGTGACGCGGCAAAGCCAAGACAAAGCTAACTAGAACATTCCATTAGTTGAAATGGCTTGGCTGTTAGAAGTTTCAATTAGTGCATGCGTGTTTGGAGCGAGATACCCTTACGTTACTTTGATATTGCAAACAGTAATCGCACTAAACTATAAGACAAAATAGTGTGGTTTGTGAAGTTAAAGATATTAGGATAATAAATTAATTCTTTGTTTGCTGAGTTTCCTAGTTTATAAGTCACTGCTTATGACATATTGTTGAGTTATCTACTCCAGCGGCTCTCAAACTTTTTAGGTAACGACCCTTTTGATAGCTAAAATGTTTAACGGAGCCCTGAATGCTGAATGTGGCATCCGTGATATCCTATAAAGACGATCCGCGGCATATACTTTGGGAATAAGTGCTTTACTTAATGCTTTAAATATGAGTCATATAATATCAAAACACTCTAAAATGAGTAAGCGTTGCTTGTTTTAGAGGATTTTGAAATTATATGTCACTCATACTCATAAATCTACGTGCATTTTAGCCGCAGAAACATATATCAAACATGACATTTAACACCCTTTCTACCATTGCACCACTCGGCACCGCAGTCGAGTTCATCCTTACCACCTGGACATGGTTCCATCTAAGTAAGGTCCGTTTCCAGCGATATTTTTTTCTTTAAACTTGCTAGCTCTGCAATGAACTACATGCTACGGTCCTTATTCAAACGAGTTTTAAAAGAAAAATTCATTCACGGTACGCAGCGGCTTTGCAGCCCGGAGATCCATGAATGACGGTTATCATTTAACATCAGATGAGCCGTCAGCTCGTCTGCAAACGCCGAAAAAAATATGTAAATTAACTGCGAAGAGGAACACGAGAATCGAATTCACAGATTCGATAATGCAGTTAAAATCTAGTTAACTTAAAAACAATGTATATACTATAAAAGCAGCAAAATTTCCGTTCTTTAAACCGCTTTAAACATAACAGAGAGGAAATTATACAATTTTTGTTCTTATCGTCTCCTGCATGAACCTGAAGCTTTGCGGTAACAAAAAAAAGACGAAAGAATTTGTGTCTCCAATACTGAACAGATAGCCGCTTGTACCGTCGAATGAAGCACTTCGTAACAAAGTTTTGCAATTTTATTGACTTCGCTAACTTATATCAGCATTGCTTTTGTGCCATGTGAATGTTATTGGAATATGTGATTCTATGCTCAAAACGAATGTATAAAAATAAGGTAAAAAAATTCCTAGTGGCCAATATTGTAATTGATGGTGTATGATAAAGATCTCGTTATAGTATTAAATCTTGATTAGACTAGTGATAAGTGTAAGTGTAGTGATAAGAAACAGTTTGTAAACAACGGAAGTACATCTGCCAACAAACTGCCATGCAGTTTGGCAGAAGATTAATATTTGTTAAGCATGTTTTTGTTCCCTGAATAAATATATTTTCATTTCATTTCATTTTCATTTTCATTTTCATTTTTGTAAACGCAAACAATTTTAGAGGACCTCTTGAGGAATTACACATAGGTACTTCATTGGATCTCAAGAGAGAACTCTAATCCTCGTTGCTATTGCTGGTAGGGACTTTATACTAAATATAACACGATGTGTAATATTTCAATGCTTCACGTACTAACTTGATATGAAACACGTTCCTTACAAATTTGCTCTAGAGGTGCAACAATCTAAGCCATACGTGCAGTGCTTACCTCCATGTTGGATATGAAAGTAGCATAAAAGCTATCAGAAGTGCATGCGAAGTTTTCGAGAGCCGCAGAATCCTAAATATGAAATGAAAGTTTCAAACGAGTCTCATACTGACTATAACCACAAGTGCACTCTTTCAGGGACGGCAGAGCTCCCAGTTAGCGGTATTTTGCACTGAATATTAAGTGATTTGAAAGCAAAATGTAGTTCGTTACACCGCGTTTAAGAGAACTTTCAAATTAGTCTCGCCAGCTGAAGTAGTTTTTTGTGTATCAAATTGGGACGGCTGGGTCTACTCATTCGAATGGCAAGGAAGTTACGATAGGTGATGTTGTATATGTATGTAGCAGTGATGTGACGAATATATTTTTTTAAGCATTCGCGATATCGCCGCATACGAATACGGATATGAATATCTGTCGCCGATATTCGCGAATACGAATACGAAAATTCAATTTTAAATTTGGCGCCAATTATTATCTAATAAGCGCATTTCATTCTGAGCTTTGCCGAACTGAACCGACGATATTTAATTGAAAACTATGGCCCAGCAAATCCTTTTTTCAAAAAATAAACCGACTTCAATTAAAATAATTTTAGTCTTATATGGTTTCATATAATAGGTCCCATTGTCAGTATTGGTCCAAATTGAAATGGGACCAAACTGAAAGTACCAGCTTTCAAATAAAAAAGGATCATTAAAATCACTTCGCCCAGTCGTAAGTTATGAGGTAACAAAAAAAAGAATAATACAGACGAATTGAGAACATCCTCCTTTTTTGAAGTCGGTTAAAAATTAGATAATATGTCATTGGGGAAAATAGGTCACGATTTTTTGGAAGACTGATCCAAGAGGTTTGATCATAAAAGAATCAAGAAATAAACATTTCTTTGATTTATATAGCTATAGTTATTTCATCATCACTATCACTACATAGTATAAAACAAAGTAGCTGCTCATGGGATGAATTTTAATGCGGTTATTTTTATATATAGAATTATTCATAACAAAAATGTTTATGTATAAAACATACATATCGGGTGTTGATATTCGGATATTAGGCATATATTTCGTGAATACGAGTACGTATACGCATATGTTTTACATCACTAAGTATGTAGTGGTGCGAGCGTAATGTTCGTATCGCCCATTGTTGTGTAGATAATTGAGAGTCCGCCGGTCGACCTTTTGCCAAAAGTTTTATCTCATAACGCGTCTTCATATACACGTACGTACGTGCGAATTCTCAAGGGTCGCGTGCGGTAATTTTAATTAAGTATATTTACTGAGACGAGCGCCGAGCGCCGGGGAACAGTAATAAATGTTAGCCGTAAAGGTAACAAATGTTGGCTGCGGGGAGGCTCGACACGGTTCGGCAAGGCTCGGTACGGCTCGGCACTGCTAGTGAGTGCCTCGCGCCTCACTGCGGAACTGCGCCGCCATCACGACAGGTGATATCCACCTGCGCGACTCCTTCCTTCCTGCCTCTCGTTGCCTTTAATATTTGAGAGCTTCACCTCTTTTCTTCAGCACTAAAATATCTACAACTGCCGAAAATGACAAACAATTTACCGTAGCCGCTTTTAAAGTGTTGTCGGAACTCGATATTTAATATCGGGCAATTTCAGCACGCGCTCCCAAATTCCACATCAAATAAAAAGGGTAAAGAATTCTTTTGCGAAAGTAATGGATGACATTTTTAAAGTGGGTAAGCGGTTGTCGAAAAAATAGTGTATGCGATTCGGGTCAATCTCCGCAAGTCGGCGGAGATTTAAATCCTTCAAATTCTAAGTTACGAAGGCGAGTTGGGAATTCAGAAATTTTCTTGTGCCGTATTCGGGTCGAGTTTTGCTCGGCTGAATTTGGTAGCTTCCGAAAGTCTAGGAAAATTGAACGCAAATCCGATTTGTTCGGATCTAGAACCGAAATCTTCGTAAAATGTACCTATGCACTATTTTAAAACCATGCTCCCGAATCCATCGCGTCCACAGAAACTGATATAGGTGTCGATTTGGTTATTGCATTTGGAAGCCATATTTTTCTTTCTTGTTTCTGATTCTGAGTGTATTTCTTTTATGATGTTTGTGTATTTCTTTTATGATGTTTACATTGTTATACTATTTTATATTTCGTATATGTGTTTTAAAATTCATTTGGTAACTGACCAAACGATTTACGGAGTAATGTGTTACTAATTTTATTGTTCTGAACACGTTTTACCTGTAAATTAAAGTTGAGGATGGAACAATATATAACAAAGCAGTACCGGTGGAAATTACTCATACTTTTTTTTTTTATACTACGGCCACAGCGAACGAACGTGTAGTCCACCTGATGGTAAGTGGAGTACAGCCCATGGACATCAACAATCCTCAAAAGCAGATTATAAATGCGTTGCTGCAGCTGAGGACTACGGTGGTATGCCTCATGTGGCAGTAATTTCAGGGCCTGATCTCACCACCAAACCGGAACACAGTAATGGAAGCACTACCATTTGGCGGCAGGTTAAAGGTGAGACGGTGGTGCTGCCGCCCTCGAGCTCATTCACAAGAGCTCTACCACCTGTAAAAACTTTATCTTAAACCTCATATCAGAATCTTGGAGTGGAATTACTGACTGATTTATTTATATCAACCGATAAAGATCTTACGTTGCGTAACAGTTTCTACTAAATTAACTAGGATCATATTAAGTTAGCTAGCGGTATTACGAGTAACTCCTTAGGTATACGTATAATATGATTATATACGTGTTACATATCCCGTATAAGTTGAACGTCATAAATTCTGAACTTGGGCTGCTGAGGAGAAACTATGAAATGCTACTAAACCTGTTATTCGAATTGCGGTCTCGGAATATAGTGAATGAGAAAATGTTAACTCGCCGCCACGTGTGGAATAATGTACTTACGAAATTGTTATATTTAGTAATTTGATAACTCACTAAACTGCCTCGATGGTCTAGGACGTATTCGCGAGGTCTCGGGTTCGATTCCCGGGTCGGCAAAGTGTTATTTGTGAACCTTCCGTCAGGAAAACGGAGTTGGAATTGTGCCCGGTGGATGGCGATAGGCTCTGCCCCTATCCCATGGGACCTAAACTTAACAAGTGAAATGTTGGTGTTGTACATCTCTGCACACCGTTCTGGGTAATATAGGCGTTATGTTATGTTATGATGATATTTCACATGTATAAACTTAGAGCGTATTATGTTGGCTATTTAAATTTAGTCAAATGTAGACACCTAAGATTGATAGGTAATAATAATAATAAATCTTTATTGGTACAAAACAGGGTATTT
The DNA here is from genome assembly GCA_905147285.1 of Hypena proboscidalis. Classification (NCBI taxonomy): domain Eukaryota; kingdom Metazoa; phylum Arthropoda; class Insecta; order Lepidoptera; family Erebidae; genus Hypena; species Hypena proboscidalis. The sequence continues at coordinate 15,711,919 of LR990130.1, read as the reverse complement.
CACAAAAATATACAAGCGCTGGCCACCGCGATAGTATAAACCGTGTTGCGTGTGCCAGTGTCTTCTCCAACAGGTACTGTATTACATGCCAAAAGCGAAAGCGATTTAAATTAAAAAAATTAAATTAAAATTATAAAAATCAATTAAAATTAAAAACTTAAATTAAGATCAAACTAAACATTAATTATTTTCCTTTTCTTTTGTACACACGTAGTTGTAGGGAAAAACGTTTTTTCAAATCAAATCAAATCAAATCATTTATTTTGCAAGAATGTAGTACAAATACAGGTGTTCGTAATTAAACAATGGTTCAATACATTCTACCATAACAATGGTGTGCAAAAAAATAAAAATATAAGGAGTCATGCAATAGAAATTAAACTTTCTTAATTTAAATTTTAACAATAATTATTATAATATCAATATCATTCTCAATTCAATTATTCATCATTACATAATTATTAATATCATTCTTTATATGTCATATAATCCTTAATACAGTAAAAACATTTATCTAATAACCATTTACTTGATTTATTTTTAAACATTGGTAAAGGCAAGTCCTTAAATATTAGCATCATTATGTACTACAATTTATAAATAATGTCCATGTCAATAAATAAAATAAATAAAATAAGAAAATTCAAATAAATTAATCATTATTATATTATTATTGTTGAGAAATTCGTAAACAGAATAAAATGTTTTTTCCATTAACCATTTTCTAAGATGTCTCAACAGCATTAAATTTGGTAGTTTTTTAATGGACTTTGGTAGCTTGTTAAATATTCTGACACACATATTATAGCAATTTTTTTTGAATAAATTAGTCCTTTTAATGCCAGGTACTACTAGTCTATCAGGATTTCTGGTGTTCCTGGGAAATATTTCACTTGCTTTTGTAAATAAGCGTGGATTCAATATAACAAACTTAACACATTCTACAATATACATGCTCGGCAAGGTTAAGATCTTACATTTAATAAACAGGGGTTTACATGATTCCCATGGCGGAATCCCGGCCATAGCTCTCATACATTATTTGCAGTAAGAAAACCCTGTGCCAATCTGTAGAGTTGCCCCATAACATTAATCCATACAGTAGTACAGATGACACATAGCCGTGATAGGCGGATAACATTGTGGCTTGCGACGATGATTTACGTAATGTGTAGAGGACGTAAACGAAACGATTTAGCTTTTTACATGTATGGTCTACATGGGCCTTCCAATTAACATGGGTGTCTAAAACAATGCCCAAAAACGTTGTTTGCTCTACCTGAGTTATTATTTGGTCTCCATATTTAATACTTAAATCGCAGCTTTTACTTCCATATGTTCTAAATTGCATTATTTTTATCTTAGAAATATTAACATTTAAATTATTCTGACTTAACCAATTTATTGTATTTGTATATCAATGTCATTTAAGTAATTATCAATGTCAGAATCTTTGGGTGAAGTTATAATTATTGAAATGTCGTCAGCGAACAATGTACATGGACTTTGTATAGTGTCAGGTAAATCATTTATATACAATAAGAATAGGAGAGGTCCCAAAATACTTCCTTGAGGTACACCAGCATTATTAGGTTTATTATCAGATTTAAAATATTCTAGTTCATTTTTATTTTTTATAGACGAAATTTCAACACATTGCTGTCTGTTGGTTAAATATGATTTTATCCATGTTAACGCCTGTCCACGAATGCCGTATTGTTCAATTTTAGCTAACAGTAGTTTGTGTGAAACAAAATCGAATGCTTTCGACATATCAAAAAATACTACGGATACTCGCTTGCCTGAATCGCTATCATCAATTACAGTTTTCAGTAAGTTGTAACAAGCTAATGTAGTGGACTTATTCTTTTGGAATCCAAACTGTTCTGATTTTAATATTTTATGTTTGTCAATGAATGATAGTAGTCTGTTATGCATAGCTTTTTCGAAGACTTTTGAGATAATTGGTATGAGACTAATCGGCCTATAGTTATCTATAATTGACTTATCACCTTTTTTATAAAGAGGTTTTACAATTTCACTTACAATCCTTTAAAATAATACACCTCCGTAGTAGATACAGTCACAAAAATATCTGTTTCATTTCTGGTCTGTTTTCTTATGAATATTTTTGTATTTTCAATTACATTCTAGTAAACAAAAATATAAAATAGAATACTTTTTACAGAAACTATATTTAGAAACGAGAAATATATTATGTTATAGATATAAATATTTATCTTTATTTCCTTTAGTTTTTATAACAAATATTTGTTATGAAAACACGATCGGATAAGGGTGATTCCTGAGAGAAGCGTTCCTGGCGTAAGATCCATGGCATTTTTTTTTTTCAAGTTTTGTGAAAACAAAAAATATGTAGCAAAAGAGAGCTTAAAAACAAACTTTTCTGTCCATAAGGCACTCACGTAAACATAATAGTTTCGGAAATAAAAATATGTTTGTTTTGGGTCGCCACGGATCTCACGTAAAAAACCATGGATCTTAGGTAGCATATGAAATACGAGGCGGCATAGCTTAAAAGTCGTTTATTTTAAAGAATATTAAACGAAATTGTAAATAAAACATCATTTGTCTAGTAATAATATTTTTATTCACTTAATCAGCAAAAACAAAATCAACAAAAGTTAGAATAATTATAAAAACGTGTTTAATTTTAACAAATAATAAAGGTAAGTCAGGGATGGTGGTAAAGGAGCTCAAGGCGTGGAAACGCCGCCATCCTACCCTAAACTACCACCAAATACGAATGCTTTCATTACTGTGATCCAGTTCGGTGGTGAAATCAGGTCCTGAAATTACAGGTACATGAAGCAAAGCACCGTAGCCCTCAGATGAAGCGACGCATCTACAATCTGCTTTGTGGATTGTAGATATATTCATGGACTAAAGCTACATATAACATCAGGTGAACTACATGCTCGTTCGCTACATACGTCGTATAAAGTAAATATAAAAACTAGACAATTGAGGACTCTAATAATGCTGGACTACCGTTCTTTTTCCCATTGCATGGAAAAGCATAATTATAAACCGGCCAAGTGCTTGTTGGGCCAAATGCAGTGTAGGGTTCCATAATCAACCGTTAGAACATACCTAGTAATACAGATTTAAGAGGGGCTCAATGCTTGACCTACTTGTATTAAATATACTAGTATTAATTAATTTTATTAAATAAGTAACAACTTCAAACAATTCATTATTAACTAAGGTTATGGATTTTGTACGAATTATTTCAAGTAATTGCATTTTTCAATTCGGACTTAGCCGTGACACTTTTCCTTCATTATATTATAATACTACCACAAAATCGTTGGCTACAGAAAACCAGCTCATGCATATACCTAAGTTGCTATACCTACACTCGGCGGGCACGCGGGGTTCCAGGGGCCGTGTACGCGTGTGAACGAAAGTAGTCTTAGAAATTGTGTCTGTGAGCGATGCCCGAGCAACGCAAACATAGAGCGCGCAACGTGTATAGCATGTCTTCTGTACCGTATTCAGTAATACCACAGTATCGAATTATTCTGTATTTCTTGAGCCAATTGTTTAGCTTTTAGAGGGGAAGGGCTATTTAAACAAAAAAATACTATCCATGGTTAAAAATATTTTTAGCAGATCTCAGAGGAAAAAATTACCTTTGCATACCCTTAATGCTTTTAAAATACCTATTTAATAATACTCTACATTAAGAGGTACGTAAAAGAAAAAAAAACCCCTTTACTCTTAGCAAAAGTACCTACCCCAATTTTTTTTTCTTTAAGATTTAATTTTATTACTTTGTAGCCATAGTTATCATACATATATGTTTACAAAATTTCAGCTTACCGGCACTAACAGTCTAGATGCTAGGGCCCGGACAGACAAACATAGTGAAACTATATGGCTTTCTAGTAGATAATACGGAACTCTAAAAAACACTTTCATTAATTGACATCATTAGTAAATAGATAAATAGCAAGAACAGTGTCAGTCTACAAGGTAGTACCTTTGGCAGAACTCGCCAGCGTACACGACAAAGATCCATGGCCGAAAACAAAGATCCATGGCTTAAAACCCACGGATCTGCGCCCACGGATCTCACGACAATTTACATTTTAGGATATAACAATGAATCTATTAATAATATTATACATATTTTTACTTGAAAGTTTACTCAAGGATATAAGTATTCATGATCTTAAAGCATTAAGGTGAAACTATTTTCAACTACGTAGTAAAACAAGCTATGGAATGTATCAACCCTGTAGGACAAAAACGTGTAGTAGTCAAAGAACTCACCTAACTTATTTTGCGCGAAACTGAGCGACACCATCTTTACGTCTGAGCACTGCCAGTAAACTGGCGATGTGTCGAACCAATCTCGAGATGCCTACCACGTTCGAACCGAATTTGGTTGCTATTTTACGTCGCACGGTTGAAACGACGCCCGCCGCGTGACATGTTTTTGAATGACTATAGCTACTATAAGTTTTATTTTTTCATAACAGTTTGATTATAATAGGATAGCAGCACTTTCTAGGTATTCAAAAATATATGAATTAATATAAAGCTATAAGCGTAGACAAAATAAATCGTCATTACAAAGTACAGGTTACGCGTGTGACACGTAAAATTCAAGCTAAATCACCCCGTTTTTCAGTTTCAAATGGATTTTAAACCAATTTTCAGTTTTACATTGTTATTTTAATCAATAGGCCTCATTACTATAATAGTCAAGGAATCGTATGAGTGCTAATTAAGTTATGTATGTCTATTATTATAGATAATATTACGATGTGACCGTCAAAATCAAGCTTCCCAGGAATCACCCATAAATAGTCCTAAGGCTAATTATATTGTATTACTCAATACAACAAGCTCCGTAGACTCCCGAGCGCCGTGTATTCATACTAACGTAATATGGGTTTAACTTTAATAGTATTAAGTTTTTATCTATTTATATTGTCAAATCATATCATTCTGAAACACTAAAATGCATGTTTGTTCGTGGCCATTTGTCAAAACTGTTTAAATCAATAATTGAGTCACATACAACTAAAAAAAAATTGACACCATTATGCATTTTAGTTTTTTATATTATTTGTTTATAAAAATAAATAAAAGCTTATTAATACTAATATTTAACGCATATTACTTTTGTATGGAAAATAGCCAAGCATTGTTCCCTCTGAAACGATTTATTATTCTTTCCTCTTAACTATACACTTGTCTCCTGCGATGTGTTTAGCTAAACAAAACATTCGAACAGCCAATCAAAATGCTCGATTTCGGTTCATTTCCGTTTAAATTGAATGATTTCGTTCAAATATCGCACGTTTTACAACATGTTAGGCTCGCAGGAGACACGCCTTTACAAATACCATTAGCTTATTCACTCAATTGACTCTGTTCAATCCTTTGTATAAAAAATAAATCTTCAATAACGATCTCAAATCAAAAGATCTATTTCCCTACATTTTCGATGTAAATGCTGGTTGGTTGAGGTTTCATTTGATGTTGGTCCTCTATGGTGGATAAAAACCTCTCGTAGAACCTACAAAAGATTTCCTTACCGCGGAAGTCGTTACAAAGAAAGCATGAAACCCATAGATCTTCTTGCCAACCAAAAGGGTTTGAAGAATAATGATTATGATAATGAATTATATATATTATAATGGAAATATAAATGTGTTCACTTAAAACGCCAAAATGTTGATTAAACGCAATAATATAATAAATAAATAAATAATAAATATTTCACAACTCATACACAACGCCATCTAGTCCCAAACTAAGTAGAGCTTGTACTATGGGTACTAGAATAACTGATACTAATACATATATACTTTTCTTTTGTAAATACATACTTATTATAACATAGAAACACCCAGACACAAACCCCCATGTTCATGCACACAAAGATTTGTCTTAAGCGGGAATCGAACCCACGACCTCGGCGTCGCAGGTCGTCAATATATATGAGCTTATACTGTTTATGTTATGGCCGCGAATCTAAAGCCCTGACTCCTGCGATATGTTTAGCTGATTCAAAAAAGCTAATTTTGTGAATTACGAAATTTGATATTTTTTTCACTTTACACCCACTATTTTTTTACTTCGTTGAAGTAGTTATTAAGTGCCTCTGGTGATGGCTAGTTATTAATAAGCCAATGACTTACATCCCACAAAACATTTAAATTCGTACACCTATGTAAGTTAAAGTAATAAATAAACATCACACTAGTTTTACACAACGTCATCTAGTCCTAAACTAAGCAGAGCTTGTATTATGGGTACTAGAATAACTGATACTAATACATATTATACTTTTTTTTGTAAAAACACACTTGTTATACATAGAAATACCCAGACCAAACAAACCTCCATGTTCATGCCCACAAAGATTTATGTTGAATGGGAATCGAACCCGCGACCTCTGGGTAGCAGGCAGAAGCAATACCGACTCAACTATCCAGTAGTCAAATCAAATCAAATCATTTATTTCCATGAGCCCCAAGGGGCGCTTGAACACGTCAAAACAAACATCAAAATACAAAAAATATAAAATTAAAATAAAACTTAGCTAACTAATTTATAATACTTATGTAATAAAATGATTTGACACCGGAGCTTAGATTGACTTTAATTCAACTTAGAGATTGGAATTAAAATCAATCCAAGTACCAGCTCCGATGGGTATTGCATCATGGGAAGAGCTGGTGAGAAACTCATGTGCACTATCTTTTCAAATAATTCATACAATATTTGTTTGTTTTTTGACAATAATAGTCAGATTGTTATTGTTGAGTTGGGCAGATGAGGGCGAGATATGACTACGCTGTATTACTTTACTAAGTTGGTCTTACGCCCTGCTCTGATGAAGCGGCCCGCACCTCTACTGGAGAATAATATGTTACATACTTTAGAATGTTACACACTTTAGTATGTTACACACTTTGGTATGTTACATACTAGCGCAAGTATGGAGCAGAGTTCGTTCCTCATTAAGTGAATAACTTGAAACAATATTACGGTGATTGTGTAAGTTCCCTGTGAAGATTGCAATCTCACGGGTGAGGTATATGGGTCAGAGTCATTTCTCTTATGTTGAATGTTATACGATGGGTACGGTACAGTAATGAAGTAACTACTGTTTTACTTTCATCAAAGTTTACATTTATTTAACTTTAGCACAACAAAATGTACAAGGCGGACTTAATACCAAAGGCATTGTCTAAAAGTCAACCTAACCTTTAGTGCATATTTGGTTTAGTTATTATATTAGGACTTTATCTTTATAAAAGACTATGGCAAGTTTTATAATTAATGAATATATATAAAATTACTATGTACATAGACTTATAATACATAAATTATATATTTAGAAGTAAATAAATGTAATACATTTTAGTTAAGTATTAAATACATTTACATATTGCAAATACTTTAATATAATATACATAAACTACTACTATATAATAACATAACTATGAGTTATTCTGCTAATTTGCTCAACAAGAGCTCACGAACTTTGATTTTGAGAGTGAATCGGTTGTTACACATCCCGATTTCAAGAGGGAGCGCATTCCAGAGGATAACAGACTGCACGAAAAAGGAAGAATTAACGATACCAGAAGTATGGGCAGGACACAAGAGTAAGCGATTATTAGCGGAGCGGAGATTTCTATCATGGTTAGAGCATAAGTATTGTAGGTAAGGAGATAGATAGACAGGAGGCGTAGGAGAATTAAGGAAGGAAAAAAGAGTGGTGAGAGCACACAAACGTACGTACATTGTACTCACACTTCCAACTTTATGCATGGGTTTTCGCAGTTGAGTATTTTCAATTCATTAACTTTCTTCAGCTACCGTCCAAGGCTCTACCAGCGTAGTAAAAACTTACCTATACTGGGTGTAAATTACATCTTGATGAATCCACTTACCATTGATTCAGTTCATATTTTAATACCCATAGTACAATTTTTTTTACCGCAAAATTCTTGCATTTTACGGTCAGAAAAATATTAATTCACTGATTATGGCAGAGTACCGTTACCCGAGACTATCCAAATACCTTAACATTAGATATATAGAAAGAATATTTTTTATTGCACACCAAAATACATAAAGAACATAATTAAGCACAAAGACATGTACAGTCCGCTCCTTATATATAGTCATAGACAAAATATCCAGATATATAGGAACGTTTAAACTGATCAATGATATCGGTACAACCAAAGTCTTCTAATTATATAAATCACCCATCATGCACAAATATATCGGAACATGGACACTAACAAATACATGAGTGTATTCAATGTGTCGAAATCATAGTAACAAACACAGTGCCAATGGATTAAAAGTATTCAAAAATATAAAGCAATAAATGCGGCCTTATCGCTAAAAAGGAATGTCTTACAGGCAACCTTCTTTTTGTTGCACGCTAAGAACAAAGTACTCAAAATTGTCTCTCCGTCTCTATCTAGACCAACACCCACAAAAAACAAATCGTAACATTTTCCATCAGCAAATATACTCTGCCGCGACAAAGCACACTCGGGTATTGATTTCGGCTGCAGCATAGAAATAAGAAGAGTCGCTCATTGCGCTCGTTCTTCACAATGTGTAATGTTTTCTATCTTTGAGGGACGTCCGACTCCTCAACAAACAAGGCGGAGACTGTAAAGAGCTTCAACTTTTTTATTATAAGTGAAGATAGACTCTCGTGAGTGGAATTGTACACATAAACATATCTTCGAGCCTATATTACCATAAAGGATAGCAAAGATGTGTGATACTTACATACTACCTGTGTTTAATTATCAGAGCACAGTTCTATTATACAGTTTTTAATGTATTATAGTTATTACAGATACTATAAAGATTTTTCATATTCATATTCATTTATTCCACAGAAATAAGGTACATACATAATGGTCTTAAAAAATAATTTTGGGCAACCTATTTTGCTATAGGTAGACGTGTGAAATTCGATTACATAGGTCATAAATAAATATTACAGTAGCTTACAATAAAATCAGATTAAGAATTAAAATTATTGTATATGCAGACAATTATTATTATTACATTATTCATTACATTACAAATAAGTTTTGTCATCAAAATATTCTCGGATTGAATAATAACTTTTATTTATTTAAAAGAAATTTGTGGAGCTCTCTTTTAAATGGTAGTCGTTCATTCATGTTTCTAATAGATACTGACAGTTTGTTATATATGAGGGGTGCTCTACACAGTATACTTCTATGCATCATTGCAGTTTTGCATGGCACAGCACATAACTTACCCACATGACGTTTTCTGTCTCTTTCTTTTCGAAGGTAAATTTTTAAATAACACTTAACCCCAACTTGAAGATTGAACGCGCAACCCCCGGGTGAGTCGTAGAGGCAGTCAAATAATAAGTAGAAAAAACTATATTTTTATTTATAATTAAACCTTACACTCGAGCTTTCAATCTACCCCAAGGTAATTTATGAGAGCGGTTTTAGAATATTTATGAATGGCTGTGGCACACCGTAGGGCTACGGCATTATACTTCCTCTATTAGGCGTTTAGGTGTTTCCATGGCGAGCATTAAGCATAGTGTAACGCGTGGAAATCGAACCAAGCATTTGTGCACTATGCAATCTGTAATTATACAATTAGAATTTTGATTATTTTTCGAAAAAAATGTCGCAATATGGTCGAATGCTCGTCAGACTAAAAGGTAGTTTGAAACGTAAAGCTCAAAATCGATTCTGCAACGTCACAACACCTTAAATTATAACACGAGTTCATTTCCGCTACTTACTTTTTATTTTAGTTGCAAGAGCTGGCTTGTCAAAATGCTATGGAACTACGTATTTATTTTTCAGATCTTTACCGACTTATCGATAAATTAGTTGCAATAAATACAATACAAGATAGAGAGAATTTCAGACTCAAAGTTTTTTATAAGACCTTTAAACATATGGTTCATTTAATGTGCAACAAAATGAGTACACAAATTCAATGGAGTTAATGTCATGAATTCATGATGTCTCAGTTCGCAAGTTCTTTCACTACATTTTTGTACAAAAAGTGACCTCTTCTGTACAAAGTTTTAAATGTTGGTGACAAAACAGTCGCCTGGGACGCGGCCTGAAGTAATATTCCATTTTTCAGCTAAAAGCTGGCGTACTCACTGAGAATTTAAAACTAAACCCAGACAACTTCACTACAAATTGCTATGTACTTTGTTCGCGTAAAGTAGATGACATCTCTTGCATTTTTTACTTGAGATCGTATTTATTTAGGTGTCGTTGCTCTAGCGTTCAGTGATCTCCGTCTATATGACTTAAGATTAAATGAAAAGTGAACGCTTAAAGTTAAGAGCGACAGTAAAGCTTCCAGACTTTAGATCTCTTATTTCGAGGATTGGGTTTAAATTCAAGGCAAGTTGTAAGAACTAAATCATCGCAAATTTAACTGCATCTGAAATGAAATTTATTTGAAATTGGATATCAATAGATTTTCTTTTTTTCATATTTTATTGGTATGACTAGTTTTAATCATCTCTAAATTGAAATAAAATGAGTTTATATAATTAAATTTAATTAATTCGCAGTGAAGATAGTGAAATATGTTGCGCTTTATAGAAACTCTTTTAAATTGTACCTACCTTTAGCATCTAAAGAAACGTCACTGTGTTGATTGCTTGTCATCTGTTACTAAATATTGTTCACATAATTATATTTATTAACATCTAAAATAATGCAATGTATGTATGTACTGTTATTGTGGACCTTCTACAAAATATGCCGCCTGCAATAAGTACAATTATTATCACACTTTTTACTGGTGGTAGAACTCTTGTGAATGAGCTCGAGGGCGGCAGCACCACCGTCTCACCTTTAACCTGCCACCAAATAGTAGTGCTTCCATTACTGTGTTCTGGTTTGATGGTGAGATCAGGCCCTAAAATTACTGGCACATGAGGCATAACACCGTAGTCCTCAGCTGCAGCGACGCATCTATAATCTGCTTTTGTGGATTGTTGATGTCCATGGGCTGTACTCCACTTACCATCAGGTGGACTACACGTTCGTTCGCTGTGGGCGTAGTATAAAAAAAAACACGACATATTACAACACAAAGTTAATTATACACTTGAGAATAGGTACTTAATTGTATCATCAACTTTGTGTTTTAACTAGTAAATATAGGTATATTTACAGAGTATTCATTTAAAAACTATATAACTTCGCCTCAGCAGCATAAAGACTGGTTTAAATAGAAAATGTATACAGACTACCCTGTAATGGATAACAGGAAATGCCCACAAAACATGCAACATTACATCAAGTAATCTCGTGTATCAAAGTGTAAAATACACCGAGATGCAGCCACTGATAGCTTCACGAAAGCTCCCAACAATAAGATTGCATCTAAATAGCTTTAGGACTCGTTGCAATGAGGCAAATTGTTTATAACTTACTGTACTTAGCTATTCGTATGACAACTTACTCTTAAAAATTATTTTACCACTTTCTTACCATAGTATATACATAAATATAACATCGCGCCTATATTAACCAGAAGGGTGTGGTAGAGGTGTTCAACACCCACATTTCACCTGTTATGTTTTAGGTCCCATTGTAAAGGGGCTGAGCCTATCACCATCCACCGGGCACTATTTCAACTCAGCTCCAGTTTCCATATATTATTAAAGGTCAAATTTCAGCCTGCTAAAACAGGACAGACGGACAGACGTATATGGCGAAACTATAAGGGTTTCTTGTAGGTACTACGGAATCCTTAAACTGTAAATATCTTAGTCATTGTTGACGACCGGATGGCGGGGTGGGTAGTGTACCAGCCTGCGACGCCGAGGTTGCGGGTTCGATTCCCGCTTAAGACTAATCTTTGTGTGCATGAACATGATGGTATGTCTTAGTCTGGGTGTTTCTATGTTATAATAAGTATGTATTTACAAAAGAAAAGTATATATGTATTAGTATCAGTTATTCTAGTATCCATAGTACAAGCTCTGCTTAGTTTGGGACTAGATGGCATTGTGTGTAAGTTGTGATATTTATTATTTTATTATTTATTCTAAATGAGACTTTTCTTTAACAGCATCCGGTTTGAATAGAAAATGTATGAACAGAATACGCCAGAATGAATTACAGGAAATTTTACACTAAACATGCAGTACCTACTATATAAAGTAATCTCGTGTATCAAAGTGTAAAGTACACCGAGATGCGGACTCAGATAGCTACAGACGGCCACTTGCGTGCTGTCCTTAATAGAAAGCTCCCAACAATGAGATTGCATCTAAATAGCTTTAGGGCGAGTTACAATGAGGCTTATTGTATGTGGCGTACTTTATAGTGCGCTTTGTAATCCGTTTTAGGGATAGCAAATTAAATTGAACCTTTTTGATACTAAGTAAAGGTGATCATTAGAGAAAACACCACCTTTATATGTAATATTTTAAAGCAAATTTTAGTTTTGCTATGCCTTTTTGTATTTAATATTATATTAAAGTTGAATAATTAAGAAGCCAGCAGGGCTCGAACCTGCACCCCCTGGGTATACGCCCCAAGTGCTTTGCCAATTCAGCTATGGATTCGTATGCTGCTAGACTCGAAATTTCTCAACTCTTTTGTGCCAGCGTCGTAGGTATATATACAGGGTGGATGCGACATAGCGACATTTATTGAAACCACAGCTTCTATACATGGCCAGTATGCATTTCCACCGGATAAAAAATTCTCTGGCGAAAAAAGAATCCACGTCTTCCGAAGCTGTGGTTTCAATAAATGTCGCTATGTCGCATCCACCCCGTATATCCTTAGCTAGACGAACAGGTACGGTATGGATACGAATCCATAGCTAAATTGGCAAAGCACTTGGGGCGTATACCCAGGGGGTGCAGGTTCGAGTCCTGCTGGATTCTTAATTTTTTAACTTTAATATTATATAAAACCACCTTTATCCTTTAAAATATGCTATTAGCTAAATAGTAGTGCTTGTAATGTAATAATAACGCATCTGAAATTGTATCAGTGGTTAGCGTATATGGCCTCTCATTGTCAGGCAAAAGTGGTATTTATATGCACATATTTTATATCATAATATAAATTTAGATATGTTGTTATTATATAACCGAAATGTTTTCGCCTTTTGTGACAAACATGGCGTAGGTTAGTCCAGTTCTAGTTTATCAGTGATTTATTTATATTGACGACCGGATGGCGGAGTGGGTAGTGTACCTGCCTGCGACGCCGAGGTCGTGGGTTCGATTCCCACTTAAGACAAATCTTTGTGTGCATGAACATGGGGGTTTGTCTTAATCTAGGTGTTTCTATGTATAATAAGTATATATTTACAAAAGTAAAGTATATATGTATTAGTATCAGTTATTCTAGTACCCATAGAACAAGCTCTGCTTAGATAATACATGAAAGATGAAATCAATAATTATTTAAATATTTGAAAACTTCCACATACGTTTCAATAACAGCGCGGAGTTAGAGTTGTGCTTAGTGGATGACATGAACAAACTAACTAGGTGACAAACAACTACACAACGCAATGTAATACGCAAGCAAACTTGCTATACTATATTTACCGAGTACTATGAGATTGATATATAACTTAACTTAACTTGAGTATAACTTAATGTATTGTTATGGCTTTTAATAAAATGTTCTTGGACCCAGAACAATACAGAAGCGAAACATATGCGATTGATGTGGAAGTCTTACAGTTTTCATGCGAGATTCAAGCCAATAAAGGCTGGATATACTACCCGTTTGCTTCATGATGGCCATATTTTCGCGTCCCCGCTTCTCCATACCTCACTTTTTGTAAGACCTTATCTAACATGTCAAAAATGACACGATCATATCAGCCAGCCAGTGTAACGAGTCTTTTTCCTGCCTTTATCCATTAGATATGCTGTGGACGTCTTTGTAATGACGATCTACAAAAAAATACTTAATCTCCATAAATATGATTCAGTCTAATTGATTGCACGGTTGGCGTAGTGGTTGAAGCAGTCGCCTTGCCGCTTTCAACCACGCTGGCGTTGTAGGTTCGATCCCCACACGGTATAAATTTTCTGTGTGATCCGCAAAGATTTGTTCTGACTCTGGACACACAAAGCACGTGTTTGTGAAATTTGTGTTTGTGAATACCCCTGCGACACAGGAGATTTTCCTAGTGCAAGTGTCGTTTTTTAAAAATAACAATAAAAAAAAAGAAATTACCCGTTATACATTGCTATCGTATCTAAATTAAATTAGTCTAGTAAGAACACAACCTTACTACAAAAGATAGGGCTACGAGTTACACCATTCGCTAACTACGCAGCGCCACGTAAGGTGGCATTAAATCATAAATATTGCATAGCCCCCCCCCGTAATTTCAAGGAGCTTGTTACACTAATTAAGCTTGGCCTTTCTTTTTATCGCGATCAAATTACACTATGTTGCATAAAGCGTGCATTTTAAGGTCGAGTAAATTAGTTTCCGTCCAAGCATGTGCTAATATAAGTTTATTTTTGGTGAGTCAGTGCCGACAAAAAACTAATGTATACATCGGCGCAAATACAATAGACTGTTCGTCGATAATAATTAAGATTAATAATTTGATTGTCCTAAAATTAGTTAATAAACCATCAGTTGATTATTTTCGAGTTGATTACGATGTAAATTAATGTTAAGATTGTAATTTCATGTAATTTCAATACTTAACCTACAAACTTGTAAACTCGTGCACGTGGCCGAGTCTTATAAAAGCGGCCGCGCTGTGGGCGATCGACACACACAGTATGGACCTCTCTCTGACGTCATAACGCTACCCGTTGAATAAACGAAGCTTATAAAAGTATTTATCTACACCCATGCTATAAATCCTCTATAAATGTTCTTGAAACAGTTAGCTAATTGCCAACATTAAAACAGCCAGTGTCATAATAACCATTATAACACCCAAACGGGTGTTATAATGTTGTACTGAAATTCATTATGCAACTCCTTTTTTACTCATCGAACAGCCACATTTTCATGGCATCTTTATGAATTTCAAAAAAAAAAACATGTCATGCACGCGCGTTTCACTACCACAGCGCCGTAATTTAAATAAAAACTTATTCGAATTTTTGAATTGACGTCGTATCCCGCCATTTTTGTTCAATAATAGTATTGAAAAATACATTTTAATAATTAATTGTACGATCCAAAAAGTAAATAATTATTACAATTAATAATTATATTATTACCTATACATAGTTTGTTTGTATTAGGTACTCACTAATTAAACTTTCCATGAATTTACAAAGAGTTCTTACAATACTGTACAATACCGTATGGTTTCAGAACATTTATAGAGGATTCATATCATGGGTGTAGATAAAGTCTTGTATGCAACTGTTATAATTAGGTATTAAAACACTCATGTGATACTATTAAACACCCACACTCGTGTTTTAATACCCCTCATTATAGAACAGTTGCATAAATAACTATTAGAAGTTTTCCTTAGAAGACCCTGAGTGAGTAATCATGAGGACAACAATTGTCGTCAGCTATGCTGATGTCTCACTTTTTAAAAACACTCTGGAGATACCTTGGGATTGCAAGAAGTTCTTACCCAAGCCACTTCTCCGTCATATATAATTTTCCAATAATTATGAAAAATCTTTGTTTATGTTAATGTTAATCTAAAGGTTTTAGACCTGTATGCCAAATTTCATCACAGACCATCCAGTAGTTTTAACGTGATTTAGTAACAAACATGCTCACAGTACATACATCCTCAGAATTTGTTACGTTTATAATACTAGTAAGTTTGTTTTGTGCTGCTTAGAGCTAAGTAGTGTACTGAAGTTACAATTTTCATTTGGGCGCACAGAGGTGCGATTATGATATAGTTCTGACCAACCATAGTTTAATATAACTTACAAGTGGACATGGATAGGAAACTATGACTCCTTTGCAACTCAATAAGGGAATATGGCTATCCAAGAGACACTGCATTCCGGTATTTCTTTAAAAACAATCTCCGTTATGGAAGGGTTGACCGCCCACAATCAAATGTAATAACCTAGGGATCGCTCCTTATAAGATTAGAACATTCAAGGGAGGCTTCGAAGGACGGAAGGATATTATGGGAAAGGTGTTTCCTGGTCGCTATAGTATGTTCTTATTATTTTTGTTATGATCTTATTATCTATACTAATATTATACAGAATTTATAGTTCGTTTGTTTGTTTGTACCCAAAAATCTTCGAATCTACTGGACCGGTCTTAATAACAATTGTTGTGCAGATATTTCAAGAACCCAGGCATAAAATATGTTTTTTTTAACGTACCACGCGAGCGAAGTTACGAACAGAAGCTAGTTTAGTATAAATATCTATTAGCTATTTCATGAAAACTTTTTATACACTGTTTATTGGAACGAAGTTCCTTATTGCGCGTTGCGAAAGGGGGCTATGCGGAAAAAAAAGGAACGAAAAGTTGTAACGACACTTTTCGTAGCAATTCTCGTAGCAGCGTAGTAATTACATGCTACGTTACAGCTACGGTGCTACATCATCAGACAAAACAGAAAAATGCGCACGCCGCACGGCGTGCGCATTTTTCTGTGTCCGTCTCTCTTTCTCGCTTAAAGAAAAAAAGAGATAAATTAAATTAAAAAAAAAACTATAAAGAAAAAAATAACTAGAATTGAGTTAGTAAAAAAAAAAAAAAATGTGCACGCCGCACGGCGTGCGCGTTTTTCTGCGTCCGTCGCTCCATCTCGCTTATAGAAAAAATAAATAAAATTAAAAAAATAATAAGAAAAAAAAATTACTAGAGTCGGTTGAGTTTCTGCAAAAATAGGGGCGCTGGCGCGCTCAGAAAGGTCTGCGAAGGCGTACAAGATCGCTGTTCTAGTCAGATACCAGGGAATAAATAGCTCGATATCGTGAACATTACTCCTCACTTGGATCTGCAGAACATACTTAAACTCTAAATCGGTGGACCTTATATACAGGACCTTGTAACGAAACCATAGCGCGATCTAATTCGATCCCAACGCCATCTATCGCGCGACTTCGGAACTAATTGGTGCTACAGAAATATGCTGCGCATAGAGAAAGCAAGCGAAATATTTTCATTTTTTCTCTCTATGAATAATAAAGTAACTAAAAAAAAATATACACATATATAGTTGACAGGTGTTTTGTATACAGGTGTTTTGTACATAATAAATTATTAAAAATAGTTACAATAATGAATCCTGACAGTGTTTCTGCACAAGTTCTGGATATTGCTGATGGATTTAGGTAAGTAGAGATTTTATACACACGATAATAAATGCTTTTGTATTTTAGCAAGTACACATTATAACCTTTCTTTACTATTGTGCTAACCAAGTCATACGCGTTATAATCTCTTCATTATTGTGTGTTTAGCAAGTGTACGCGTCATAACTATATTAAATTTAAAAGCAAATTATTTTTTAATATTACCACAGAATGTTTACTAATTTTGTTATGTACATTTTATGGAATATACGATTAGAACACATCTAATTATGTCATTGGGATTGGTAATGAGATTATTGATAATGAGATCTGATATTATTATATCGCGAGTAAACTTGCGAATACAATTTAAAAGAAAGCAAGATAATCGCAGAAAAATAATGTTAAAGATAAGGTTTGTTATGTGTGGTCATAGAACTATTACTCCTAGAAACCGAGTACACGCATGAAATGTAAAGCCACTTTAATTGTGCCGTTTCAGTTCAGTGTAACTCTCTGGTATTTATCAGATTTTCGTTTAGTTTGTCTGTCCGCCAAGCGGTGCATTATAATTTTCAATCAATCTGTTTTTAGCCTTACTTTATACTTAAATTCATACAAGCAGTTTATTTATCTAGGCATTATAAGTCTATGCGTGTGTTTGAATGAACCTCGCTTTTGAAATTCGAATAGCGCGAAAGTTTGAAGATAAGAATTATTTTAAAATTAAGTGTGTAAGGCACAGGAAATATTGTTATGTAGCCATTCAGCCTATAGGAGTATTGTGATAATATCTCCACAATGATTTTAAAAGTACCATTCGATTATTTTAAGAGAATGATTAAAGTGATTCTGAATGATCTTGTGTACGCTTGCTACGCTTGATAATTCAATTGTCTTAATGTTTGTTTTTATTTTAATTTGGTTTAAATTTTTGTTACCGTATTTAGTTTATAAATAGACTGTTTTATTTGTTTAGTGGTTAAGGTCGCATACCTTTTACTGCAATCTCGGATGCGAATCCTGATTTGTTGTTATTTGGAATTACCGAACTTCGTTCCATCCGGGTGTCCCTTGACACCTCAGTAGTTTTTAGCTTCATATTGGTTTTCAGGCATAATTTTTGACATCCTTGGCAGTATCTCTTTCCAAGAACAATTGATTTGTTCAAGCTTGATGTCTTATGGCTTGTTTACCCTTGATTGCTAGACTGTTACGTTTGCCTGGAAATCAGACAAACGACCAAGTGTAATTTAACGGCGTCGAGTACGCCTGGCTCCACTTATATTTCGTTTTGGTTACCCGACGCTGTGTTCAGAACCCGAAAACAATGTAAACATTGCTATCCAATATGAGCTAATAACCTAATTAATGATTTGAAAAGGAGGCATAAGTCTTTAATGTCTTCTTTGGTTGCTTTACAGAAAAACAGAAGAATTTCAATATTCAAACGATGTATCGTACATCGTTTGAATATTGATGATTCAAATATACATCATTGAATGTGAAACGAGTTACTGCTTGATTAGAGCTACCAAGCTTCCAGAAGCACCTAAGAGTTGATTCGCTAATTTATCGCTACTCCTCTAAGCTATAGATTACAGACACAGATCACGTTAACATGAGTAAATATTTATTACTGAGCAAAATTCATGGCAACACCACCTGCCAGACTTTGATAGCCTGGTAGCGAGACACTAGGACATTTATATTCTGTGTCAAAGAAATATAGTTGCCTAAATGTCATAATCACTAATAAACAGTTATTCAAAATGTTACTTACATAATCATTATCAAGCTGCCAGCAATGTCGTTATGTGCAGCAGATCGAGACATTCACCCAAATCTCAATTATTGGTTGCTATAAACAATAAACCTTTTAACTGGAAATGATATACCACTCAATTAAGCTACAAGTACCAGGCACCTAGAAGCAGCTCAGAGATGATCCGCTCATTTATCGCTTCACCTCTAAGCTATAGATTACTGGCACACAAGCTTGTACCGGCAGTAACTAATGCCCGGCAGATCTCGTTAACATGAGTGAATATTCATTACTGAGCAAGATTAATGGTGACACCACCTGCCAGCCTATGATAGCCTGGTAGCAAGAGCTCTTTGTAACAAACACTTTAACGTGGTACAAAATAAGATTTAAAAAAACATTAAAGTTGTAATCCCTGTTCTTATATTTTGTAACCGACTTAAAGATAAAGGAGCTGCCTGCTGCTATGTTCGGTTGTATGTCATAGTATGAATAGAAAGTTAATAGATTTCCTGATTTAGAAAATTCCTCTTTATTTGAAAGAAAACATTCCCGAGTTTAGATAAGCTGTTATTATACATTGTATAACTCATTTCGAAGACAATAAATAATCAATCTCCGTTGATGACATATTCTTGAAAAATTAGTAATAGTTAAATTTGAAATAAATGTGTATTTTTTTACTAATGTTCCATTGGAACTGCTAAGCATTTATTTACTATTAGACGATGTATTTTTAAATTATTTATATTATTACATAATTCTATTATTTATTTATAACTAGCTGACCCGGCGAACTTCGTACCGCCTTAGCGTAAATTTGATGCACTACTTTATTTTGTATAGCTGACCTATCTTTTGTATCCGTATCTATTCAATTTGAACTGGAATCTATAATATCTCATAAATAACACTTTTTTTTTTGCGGTAATTACCTTGTACAGAGTATTAAAAACTACAAAAAATATCAGCTAAATCGGTCAAGCCGTTTTCATACCAAGTCGTGACAACGGAAAACGGGTTTCATTTTTATATATATAGATGAATGATAAATATGTTGATGCCATTGTTTTTATGATCGATTCATTTATATTCATGATTTTGTATGTGCTAAAAATGCTATGACGTATAATTAATAATTATCAATAAAAGTGTTTATCTGTTTATCACAATTATGTACTTCTTCTTTGTGTACAATAAAGAATTCTCTATCATACTGTCCTTCTTCGGTCACATAATTAGGAGGGAGGATGAGAGCCTTGAAAAGCGGATCGTGGTGGGGAATACGGAGGGTAAACGAGCCCGGGGACGATCCCCAATCAGATGGAGCGAGCAAGTGCGAGGCCCATCAGCAGCTAAGTTTAGGTCGGTTGTCAGAGACGCGACGAACAGACGCCGGTGGAGGCAGATTATTAAGACCAGGTGCAGGCCATCCACATCCGCTCATGACCACGATGCTCAGCCATGAGGGTCCGACCGCAGAGAGAGTTTAGATCCCATAGGATAGGTCAACCTATCGCCATTAGCCAGGTACAATTCCAACTCCGTACTGCTATTGAGAATTTCCTGATTGAGAGTTCTCAAATAACACTTTGCCTGACCTGGGAATCGAACCAAAACCTCGCGGTCAGAGGCGCATACCCGAACTAGATCAACGAAGCAGCATATTACTATACTATAATATTATTAATATTATTTTTTTTTTACTTAATAAAATAATTGTCGCCCTTTGTTATTTTCTTCAGTGTTTGAGTTTGAGTTTGCAGCAAGCATGCTAGAATAAATAAAGGAGAGCTCGCTTTGCCATCAGCAATTTAAATTATCTGGACTATTTCCATAGCACGGAGAACGTAGATATTTAAAATAAGTATCATTAAAATTTCATTGTTTTCACTATTTTGTTAGCAACTTTTGATTATTTTTGTAGTTCTGAATATTCTTTTGTCCTATTTTTCAATTCAGTGGTTAGTTTAACCACCTTTTCTCAGTCTATCAAACATGTTTTGACAGTATTTATTATTTGATATAGAGATGAAAGTGTTTACCTAACCACAGCTATAGTGCCAAATTTTCACTGAAAAATTGTATTGCTAACAGCAAGTTAAAAAAGATTTTATCATATTTTTTGGAATCACGAACCGTTACTTTATCTAAAAACTAAATTATTTAATTATAATATTATCTGAACAAAACTGTGTCAAAAAAAGAACAAGACCCAAGTTCACAGGTGTTAGATAAACCTTATTGGCAGGATAACACACATAAATGAAAGTGACAGTTGTGTTTTTTTTTTCAAGTGTAACTTGTGTCACTTTAAAATTCGATCACGTTATATTTTATGGGTCGCATTAGATCTATCCGGCAGCTCAAAAACTGGCCCTTTATCTTGTAAATATCTTGGAATATATGAAGGACAATACCATGTTTATCTTGAGTTACTAAACAAATACGACAACGCGTTAGAATTATTCCCTTGTTGGCTCAGCAAATATTATAAATCACCATTATTAGAGGCAATAGTGGCTGCGGATCAAATAATAGACAAAGTTATTGACGTCTATCCACAGAAAATGAAGATCTATTAAATTATCTACGTGTCCATATAATAATGATATACATTCTAAATGATTAGAATGTATTATGATAAGACTCGAGAGAGCTTTAACTTTGACTATAATAATTAATCAATTTTTTAGTTTGTTAGTAGCTTCTTATAATATCACTATTAATGAATAACTCTTTTAATTGTTTCAGGTATTAACATTCTCTGCTAATATGGATCTGCTTGAAGTTCTCGGTTAATATAAGTTCTTACGGTAAGTACGAGTACTTGCGTACGTACGTTACGTGCCTGTTCATAGCAACGTAATATGGGTTTAATTTCAATATTTTTTCAGTTTTTATACACAAATCATATCGAAAACACTTAAAAGCATGTTTGTTCGTGG
Organism: Hypena proboscidalis; assembly: GCA_905147285.1. Classification (NCBI taxonomy): domain Eukaryota; kingdom Metazoa; phylum Arthropoda; class Insecta; order Lepidoptera; family Erebidae; genus Hypena; species Hypena proboscidalis. Next base: position 15,689,916 of record LR990130.1, on the reverse strand, counting down.
CCATTTTTTCAAAAAATTTAATAATAATTTTGGAAAAGAGCGCATCTCGCCTATAAACAACTGTGTTTGGCGAGATAAACCATCAAACTGTGTAAATGTAACTTACCATTAAATAAAAAAAAAAAAATGGGCACGCAACAAACATACATTTTAGTTTTACATATGATTTGTTTATGATATTAAAGATTAACCTTATAACTGTTGTATGAGAAACAGCCAAGCAATTGTTGCCTCTTAACGTTACATTCAGCCAATAATTATTAAACTCGAAATTTTACGGTCAACTAAACCAAACTTCCTAATCTACGGTTTCAGGCAACCCATATTTGCATTTTTTTCGGTTACCCGTACACAACTTGAAGATATCGAAAGCTGTAGTAAAGCGTTAAACGCCATTTTAACAAGATTAAATCGGCACATAATCAATCCAACTCCACACAAATTTTTTTATCAACCAATATTAACCCATCTCCATCCAAAATACCAGCGAACAGTTTTGATAACTCAATCTCCCTTTAACCAGCTACGCTCGGTTGCATCTCATTGTCTTCGAACACCAACTGGTCGGCCACGCTTTAAAGATTGATAAACTGCCAAACTTTCGTGTAGAAACTCTCAAATGATACCTTTCAAAGGAAAACGGACGAGAGACTTTCGAAACTTGCCTCCCAGAGTCAAATAAAGACGTTTTGTGTCGAAGCCGGCCCAAAAGTTTCCTCCGTTTTCCCTCGTTCGTGCCGGTGATGTTCACATTTCCAACATTTTATTTATTGTCTTACAAAGTTTCCGTTCAAATCAAAAGTTTTCCAAATTAAATATCTTGGTTACGAGTTTTAGTGTGTTCATTTTCACTCGCAATTTTAGGATCAATAAAGTGGGGCGGATTCATTTTAGGTGTTGTGGCAGACACGCAATTCAGGCTATAAAACCTATAAATAAATTTATACTTACGGGGAAGCAACAATGTACATACTACTCAAATAATAATAATAAAATCACATGTTTAGTTTAACCTCCTAGATATATAAACAGAAATTGGCTTGATCCATCATAATCATAATCCATTACAAATTAATGTTTCATGATTCTCTTTGCATATAATTATTTAGGATGAAAACAAGCATATTACTCGTGTACTCTTACCATCAAACCACACCACTATAGTGTAAACACAACTCGATACTAATCACAAAAAATATACCTCCTTAACGAAATAACAAAGAAAATACATCAACCAGATAAACCACTTACTTGTCTATTCATAACACGGCCTTTAATAAAATCGCCTCAAGATTGAATAACATAGAATCCATAACACTAACGATGATTGCTGCCCTCATGACGTAACAATGGCGATTCCATGGGGTATTCGCATACCCTCGTCTGACAGGATATTGTTATTACACAGGTGAATGATGCTCCACATTCACTAAAGAGCCCTTTACTTGACTACACACTTAGGACAAGTTATTGAATAAGATTATTCGTGACCAGAGACTTTACGTAATATGAATAGTATTATTAGTTTTGTGAACCAGCTTTAGAGAAGTAGCAGCACTGAAGTGTCTTTATTTATCACAAGCAAAACATATAAGTGTTTTTTTTTCTAGACGCCCGCACTTGGAATAAATCCTGTGTCGCGGGGGCGTTCACAAACATACATTTCACACACACAAAGCACACCCAGATTCAGAACAAATCTTTTTGCGAATCACACAAAGATTTGTCCCATGTGGGGATCGAACCCACAACACCAGCATAGTTGAAAGCGGCGAGGCGACCACTTTAACCGCTACGCCAACCGTGCACTCAAGTGTTAAAAATATACATTATATTTTGTACTCAAATAAAATTCGATAACAATTTTAATTAAACAAAAATTTAGGTTTCAAAGTGAAACTTTCGACCCGCACTCTGAATGCAATAAGACTGAGATACAATGTTATAAAATCATCGACAAATTCGGCTGTGGGTACCTAAATATTGCACTGTTAAGGGAACAATATACTAAAAACCCTTAAACCCTTAAATATTTAAAACAATACAAAAAGACCGAAGGCGTTATAATATTTAGGTGTATAGTTTAACGATCCATCCGCTATCTTCTTGCCCATAATAATAATAATAATAAAGCTTTATTTAATTCCACACAAACAAAATACTAAAAAGATCATATTTATAAATCTAAACTTAAAAATAGTCATGCTTATTAATTCAATAATAATATATAATACAATTCCATTCAAAATTCAAAATCAAATTTGTTAAAACATTTAAATTACAATATTACTTAGTACAAACATTGATTTGTACTTGTATTGATATTATTATATTATTATAATATGTGCAGTTAAAAATCATTGAAATAAAGGAAATCATTATAAAATTGCATTATTATAGGTTTTAACAAATTAAATTGACTTGAAATTAAATAAAATAAAATAAAAATTAAAATTAAAATTAAAAAATTATAGTTTAAAATTTAAATTCAAATTCATTAATTCATAAATTAATTGATATCCTGTCAAAATTGGCATTTTATTGTAAAAATGAAATTAATATTAATTTGATAATGTATTGACATATTTGTATCGTTCTTGAATTAATTGATGATAGCATAAATCTTGCCCATAACGAAACATTAATAGACAATACCCAAGTTTGCTAATACCTTAAATTACCCACATTTCTAATATTAAGACCCTATTACATCGTGCGATACAATTAACGATACGGTTCCATTGTATGAATCGACACAACCCATGGGTTTATTTCTGTTAGCTTCTCTCCCTTTGATTTAACCTTATGATACTAATATTAACCCTTTGCCGTATGAACGGTTTCAATTATGTTATGGGGTATATTTTAGTTTCTGAGTTAACATAATATAACATCACGCCTATATTTCCCAGAAGAGTGTGGCAGAGGTTGTACAACACCCACACTTCACCTGTTATGTTTAGGTCCCATGGGATAGGGGGTGAGCCTATCGCCATCCACCGACTCCGTGCTGCTATTGTGAATTTCCTGACAGAAACTTCACAAATAAAACTTTGACCGACCCGGAAATTGAACCCTAGACCTCGTAGTGAGAAGCGACTACGCCAACCACTAGACCAGAGACAGAAGTTCTCGTGTTTTTTTTTATCGCCGTGCTTGTGAGAGATTTTTGCAGATTATGTATAACTGTTACCGCTATTACAACAAATACTAAAGACTGAATAAAATAAATATTATATAACATGGTAACAAACTTGTTTTTTTGGTTGTTTTTGCTCGATAGGCTGTATCTCATGAAACGTCATGTATAACTGTTGCAACTATAACAACAAATATTTATTAAATACCGAAAAAATATGCAGTCCCATAGAACAAACGTCATTTTATGCTAGATATTGATAACGGCAATATGTAGACTCTTGAAATATTCACAATATATTTGGTTATTTATTTAGTTTAAATATAAATAATTGATATAAAAAATAAATAATTAAGGGTGCTCCCATGCAACAGACATGATATTTTTGTCATTTATATAAATAACTAGCTGCGCCGCGGCTCTACTCGTGTGACATATCAATAAAAGTCACCTATATGTCAATCCAGGCAATAAGCTACAAGTGTCCAAAATTTTATCAAAATCGGCCCGGTAGTTTTTGCGTGAAAGAGTAACAAATATCCATACATCCATACTGACAATATGGATCGGCACCTTCCTGCGCAAAGCCGACTCGCACTTGGCCGGTTTTTTATTGAAATACTATGCAAGTGGAAGATGGGTTTTCTATAAAAGTCTAGGACAAAAAAGGAGAGGGTTTATTTTTTTTCAAAATGCTTTTCCTTTTATTATGCTGTTTGCAGAATCGAAAAGTCTACAAAAACGTAACCGTTTTAACAACAGGCAGGTGCAATGAAAACACAATATTAGCTTTCTTAACAAAGAACACAAGGAAGAAGGAAAAATCAATACATTCATCAAAAGCTTGTCACAGCTTTTCATTTCAGAGAGGAATTTAATTTTCACAAAAGCCTGTTTGACTCTATTACCATGGAAACCTTTCCATTTCCAGGACGTGAGTAACGATCCCTGTATTACAGAAACATACCTATACGCTGTATATGCCTCACATAATACGGAGTGTAGAAAAACACATGTTTTAAACAGCGGGCTCGTATTTCCTGCAATTTTGGAATATGCAAAAATGTATGCACTCTCTGTTTCCAAGTTAGTTTTTAGCCGGTAGCGGGGAATCCGATTCCGTGAAGCTCGTATATACGAATATATTCCTTGCATATCCGAGATATATTTCATTTTACTTTACTGACCAATTTTCATTTTGTACGTTATCTTAATTTGTTCCTGTTTTTAGTATGTGCTTTACCTATGTTGGGGATTCGCGGAACAAAAACTATTTGTTCTGTTGTATACACGCTGTAGATTCTCTTTTGTTTTTGAAAATATAGCGCTGGAAGAGGCACGTTGTGTTTTAAAGTTTTATATTAAAACCTATTTCCCGTAGTATCGTAAAAGGAAACGATTTTGTTTGGGTCTTTCTAGGAGATCGCCAGAATAGTTTAAAAGTCTGTGAAGTGCCAACACGAGTTTGGGTAGTGTGGCCAAATTACTGACATAGCCTTGACCTTCGTTCTTCTAAGAATGTTTTGATTATACCAAACATAAGATGAACTTTTTGGTTCACCCTTGTTTGGTGTAACAACGTTTAGCCGAAAATCACTTCAACTAATTTTAGATACAATAAAGACATTTCGCATAATTATTCATTTGACCGAATAATCAAGTGGTAGAATTTCATTTAGCATATTTATTTATTTGAAATAATATCATTTCACCGAATTTTTAAATGCACTAATTTTGTTTAGACTAATATTTCACTAGACTAACAATGATTTAGTCGAAAGATTGTATCGAATATTCAGTTTTGTAATTATACGTTTTCTTTCATTGTCAATAAACTAACATTGACCAACAAAAGTAGTGCGATAAGTGTCGTTATAAAGAACACATGAACAAAGTGTCTTCCCCTTAATTAAAACTAAGTAAAGTGTTAATGGACGCATTCTTAGACTATATTATTACTTAGCAATTTAGGTTAACATAAAATTACTTATATTAGACTTCTAACGCCATCTAGTAGATGTAAGTGAAACAATATTGATAATTACTATATCGTAAGTATGAAGGTATTCCTAAAAAAAAAGCAACATACAGATTGTAATTGTCGTGCACTAAAACGATTTGTCTATTAACTAAGTAAACATTGTATAGATTTTGTGTTAGATCGTTTAGTCGAGGTAAAAAAAACTTTTTAAAAATGTGCAGCATATTTCTAAGCAAAAGAGGTGGAATGAAGTTAAATATAGATGGGTTTTCTTTCAACAAAAATAAGGAAGTGGTGTATAAATACTATTGGTCATGTGAGCAACGAAATAAGGATAAGTGTTCTTCGCGTGCTATAACTATACGCGACCCAGACAATGATCAACATACCGTATTAAGCCACGGTGTACATAATCACGAACCCAGTGCATGTAAACTACCAACTTCAAGTTTGATAAATGAATTGAAAGAAGAAGCGCTTAAGAACAACCGTCTAAAACCATGTCAGATTTTGCAAACAGTCTTAAAAAGTACTGATTCCGATATTGCGTCACAGTTGCCAACGACCAGTGCTTTAAAGCAAGTAATTTACAGAGAAAAGCGTAAAAATAAACCTGTGTTTGTTGAGCCAAAAGACATAAATTTCCAAATTAATAATGATTATCTTAAATTAGAAAAAGGAAATTTGGTAATTAAAGATGAAATATTTAATGATTGTAAGAGAGTTATTCTTTTATCAACAAAAAAAATGATGACTCAACTAGGACAAAGCATGATGTGGTATATGGATGGTACCTTTAAGTCTGTACCAGAATTATTTTTACAGTTGTATACAATTCATTCTAGGATTTTGCAGGAAACTAGATCCACCGTGCCATTAGTGTTTGTGTTGTGCACTAATAAGGACAAAACAACGTACAACAAAATATTCGACCTAATAAATGAGTATTTTTATGAAAACGATATTGTTACGAAGGTGAAATATTGTATGATGGACTTTGAAATTACTGCTATTCAATGTGTACGACAAAATTTGGAAAATATTATGGTTAAATGCTGTTCATTCCATTTTGGACAAATTATTTACAGGAAGATTCAATCAAGTAGCCTAGCAAAACTGTAGGGAACGGATTATAGATTCAGCTTGGAAATTAAGTGTCTAATGGCTTTGTCTTTCCTACCACATTCAACAATTCCACAGTACTTCAAAGTTTGGGAAGAAAATTGCTCTAAAAAAAGTGCATCAATTGCCATATGGTTTGCAGAAAATTATGTCGTAGGAAAGAATGGCAAACCCCCTCAGTTTCCACCTAGCTTATTATGGAGTTGTCATGATCTTAACCACTTAAAATTGCCACGCACTCAAAATAATGTGGAAGCGTGGCACCACAGGTTAAATAGTATAGTTGATAAAAGATGCCCCAAATTTTATGAACTATCAACTATACTGCTTGCCGAAATGAATATAGTTGAAGGAAAAATACAGTGTATATTAAATGGAGAACCTAGTGCAAAACAGAGAAAGATTTGTACTAAAAAGGATGACAACATTGAGACCATATTACGTAATTTTGAAACCTACACTGAATTAGATTTACTAAAAGCGATCGCATCTAATTTAAGATTAGTATAGTAGTCTAAGTGTTTTCTTTACGAAAATAAAAAAAATGTAAATGTTTACAATGTTTTCTTTTCTACACTACACTACCTACACCAATTGAATATTCGATAAATTACATGTTATACCATCTGAACATTACATTAAATGAACATTATACTTTATGATCAATAGCGCAAATGTTGTTATAGCAAATAAATTTTCGATGAAATGAAAATTATGTTAATCAATATTATACAAAGTGATTATTTTCTTAAACGTTGTTCGATTTAGTAACATTACATCAAAAGTTGTTATACCAAACAAGGGTGAACCGAACTTTTTACATGCCGTCTAGTTTTATATACTGTTCAATTATAACTGGATAGAAACCACGCAGGCGTAAGTGTAAAGCTTCGATTTCCTAGGATAGCGGTGTGGAATAATGCGGCCGTAATATTATTACGAGGGTCTTCAACCAGTGCGTATTGCCAGTGATCACATACGGATCTGAGACATGGTCGCTCACAGATGGCCTCGTAAAGAAGCTCAAAGTCGCACAGCGAGCAATGGAACGAGCTATGTTAGGTATCTCTCTGCGTGATAGGATTCGGAACGAAGAAATCCGCAGAAGAACCCGGGTCACTGACATAGCTCGGACCATAAGCAAGCGTAAGTGGCAATGGGCAGGCCATATCGCTCGAAGAACCGACAACCGATGGGGAAGAAAGGTTCTCGAGTGGCGACCGCGAACTGGAAGACGCAGTGTGAGCCGGCCTCCTACCAGATGGACCGACGACCTGGTCAAGACAGCCGGTATTAAGTGGATGATTGTGGCCCAAGACAAGAAGCCAGGTGTGGAAAAGTTTGGAGGAGGCCTTTGCTCAACATTGGGCGTTCTTATAGGCTGCAAAAAAAAAAAAAAAATTACCATGACACGATTAATATGTAATACGTTAGGTCGATCACCGCTCTCTAGGAAACCACTACATTTGTTTTACATAGGCAACGTTCTAGTGACGTCATTGTACCGTTATCTTTACGACCGCATTATTCCACACCGCAATGCTAGGAAACCGAAGCTTAATTGACGTATCTTTCGACAGCACTGTATATGACACTTTAGGAGGTCGTGCTAGGACAGTGTGGCTTATTTTGGCTTTAAATGTTGATAATTATTCTTTAAATGACATCTGACTAACACTTATAAATCATAAATTTTGTGTAAAGAAGGCTACACATGAACCTATTCTTTTCCTAACCTATTATAAGATGGTCTCGCGTTGTACAGACTTACTGTGCAAGGAGAGACCAGCTAATCCTGGAAATATGTGAATAGGTTGACTGGTTGCTGCGTGGACACATAAAATCAAGGTTAGTATACCAAACATTGGGTTGGTAATCCATAGAAAATTGTGGGCCATTTCCAAGCCATTACTTTTGTCAATACACTTCCGTAGAACATGTTATTCAATAAATTAAGTTTTATGGCAACTATTAATACATATTTGCCGTCATTATTTTTACGATAACATCGTAATAGCTCACCAATAGCTTTTGGATACATTGCGGCATGGGAAAATAAGTGCTTTGGAAAATGCGCTCTTGCTCTGTCTACTTTAAAGGCCTCTATTTTACATTTCCAACTTGCAGCTTTTTAATACGTCAGACCAATCATTCAAATATATTTTACAAGCTTCCGCCCGCGGCTCCGCCCGCGTGGTATGTCAATTAAAAGTAGCCTATATGTTAATCCAGACTATAAGCTACATGTGTGCAAAATTTCATCGAAATCGACCCGGTAGTTTTGGCGTGAAAGAGTAACAAACATCCATCCATACATCCATACATACAAACTTTCGCCTTTATAATATTAGTAAGGATTAATAAAGGCAGATAAAATATAAATAAAGATCGAAAACAAAAGTTAAAATTAAACCCTAGGAATTTACAAAACTAAATGCCAAACAGCTATTAGACCAAAAATTTCTATTCCTTTATTAGTCAACATTGACCAGTAATATAAAAACAATAAAATAATATTTATAATGCAACCTGAATCCTGCTTTTTACAAAAAAATCGTAACTCTTAGGTACTACAGTAAAGGTTCCAAAGCATAAAATTATACTAAGCATGCTAGAAATCAAGAAAATGTCGCCACACACCACAATAAAAGCTTCCAACCTTTTACCTAACTTCGAAGCTTTCCGTCACGTGTAGCGAGGCCATAAAAATTGTCCACACACACCATATATGAGGCTTCAACACGGCTATGAGGCTTCAACACGGCTATGAGGCTTCAACACTGCTATGGGGCGCAAAATCAGTCGTTAAGCCGTGAATAAGGACTCGTGCCGACCTTCGATTACTGACTGATATTTACTTTATGGGTGCATATTGACGGTTACGAGCTATGGAAGCATTGGCACGCGAACCAAACGATACAATCTTTTATAAACAGCGTGTGAATATTTGGAGTGTTTTTTTATACACTGATAAAATTGTGTCCAGTGGGTGGCGTGGCGATAAGCTCACTTACTAACACATGGTACCTAAATATAATATATAATAGGTGATATGTGGGTATTATGTACCACATCCTTTTAGGTAATATAAGCGTGTTGCCTCTCCCCGCGTGACGTACACAACGATTTCCTACGTCCGGCGCACCCTGGGCAATTCGCGAGTTCTCCATGCGAATTGGCTAATCCTTTCACCACGATGGCAAGTCAAAATAAAATTTGACTCAGCCATCGACACGACGAAGAAGAAGAGCGTGATGCCATTTTATGATGAAATGATGTATTTTATTTATACATTTTATACTGAATGTTCTGGAAATAAGTTACATTTTGTGCAGACGGGACTGTGTAGTTTAGCTTAGAAAAGCCTAAACAGAGCCTTTATTTATTTAAAAAGCCAGAATACAGACGTAATATATTATTCAACGTTAAATTTAAGAAAATTCGCCGTTTTCTCGACGTATTTTCACCTGTAAATTCGTGGAACAATTGAAACTTAGGTAATTATTAGCTGTAAATAAAGAACAGTTACAAACATCAATTTCCTGTGTACCCTTAGAGCGCTCAATTTTCGCAAATGAATGTTATAAAATATAAAGACAGCAGTCATTTCTCTTTGGCGAATCCGGAATTCCGTAGACTTTTAATCTTGTTTAATTGCTTCCTTATTACTCCGTGTACCTTTACACGAATCGCTATAAAATATAAATGGAGTCGTACGTCATTTAAGTAAATTAGTAGCAGTAAGTAAATTTAATATTTGTATGGAATTCTGTGCGGGATGAACTTTGAGCTCATAGTTCGAGAGTTTATAGGAAGTTTGTGATACTGTTACTTGTTTCATTTAATTAATCGCTTACTGCATTTTGCTTGGACTATATCTACACTTGATTATGAGTGTTTAATTTGTGTTTCTTCATTTATTTTTAATACACTCACAAAGAAATTTTTATAATTTTAGGGTGCATAAGACACAATGCAATATAATGCAAAGCAAAGAATTGTGCAAGTTTTTACGAATTACTTTTATACGAATGTGCACTATTAAAACTTTGCTATGAAAATACAGAAAATTCAACATTACCTCAATTGTAATATAACTGCAGTAAGTAACTGCTGTTGGTAGAGCTCTTGTGAATGAGCTCCAGGGCGGCAGCACCACCGTCTCACCTTTAACCTGCCGCCAAATAGTAGTGCTTCCATTACTGTGTTCCGGTTTGGTGGTGAGACCAGGACCTGAAATTACTGCCACATGAGGCATAACACCGTAGTCTTCATCTGCAGCGACGCATCTATAATCTGCTTTTGTGGATTGTTGATGTCCATGGGCTGTACTCCACTTACCATCAGGTGGACTACACGTTCGTTTGCTGTGGGCGTAGTATAAAAAAAAACTGCTAAACGCAAAAGTCAACGGCCGATGATAGTTGAGCGCGGTTTTGCTTTCATTTCTACACGAGGACAATAAATTATATGACGTGGCTCTGAGCTCTCAACTTAATATACACATCACCTAATAGCTTCATTAAAATGGGGCATGTTTTTTATTTAATTTTGTAACTAATAATTTTTTGTTCGTTTTATTGTTGAAGATTAAAAAAAAAAACCTATTCGTGCTAAAAGCACGCTATGACTTATTGAAGTAGACTTCAAGAGAAGCCGTAAGGCATAAAGGTTTAAGAAACAATTCAGTTTAAAACATATTATTACACCTACACAGTACCAAGAAAAACGTCAGCAAAAACAGAGTAAAATAACTTCCAAAGAAATAATTTAGGCATAATATTCATTCATATAACTCAGTTCCCTCAACAGTAATAACTTTATAACAGTGAAATATACATTTTCTGAAACCTCGCGTGCTACTCACACGGACCGTAACATTTTCTCGCGAACTTCACCTTCCATTCAAAAGTTTTTAAATCTATTAAATAAGTTACAGACATGCCTATAGACGTGAGATGCTTATAAACACAAAGTGAAATCTATATCAGGGTGCAAAATTGTCTGGAATCACGCCACCCGCGCACGCAACACCACGCAAACAATTTACGCTAACGCCGTGACGTCACGGAACAGATAAACGAAATTTACATTTACCCTCAGCAAATATTACACTTCCAATATTTATGTCCACCATTTTCTACCGACACATTTCATTGAGAATAGCGCAGTTTTCACAACAAATAGTAACCTCGGCCTCCACGGCTAAACCGACTGTGATATGTTCTATTTTATTAGAAATGGCAAAATAAAAACAAAGTGGAGTTTTTAGTGACAATAAAAAAATAAAAGGTTCAGTGACTGTCGGACTGCGTCTGGATTGAGGAGCGCAGTGCCATAAAACATTCCTTTAGGAGCACCACACGCTACGCTGTTTAGTATAATGTAGCAAGTCTGACCTCCCATTTGAATTTCTAAAGATCCTAGGGGATCGGCTTGAGTGGAGTCGGGAGTCCTCCCCGGGCTGTGTTTTGGCAACCCTACGCGAGATCTACTCGAATCTACTTTGAATAGAAATTACGTAATCGACAAAATTTTGACGCAGCCTGCGGCCCCTCCCTCCTTTATCGACGCTACATCGCCATTGCATTAGACTCTTTTCCTTGAGAATGCCGACGCGCTGATTTAATTTTCTTTTGACCTGGAAATACGCGCCGTTATCGAGAGAGTAAATGAATTTTGAACAGGTGAATGATTGAATGACATTTCTCAGTTTCGGGTATCTTGATACAAGGGTTTGAATAGCTTACGAAAATGTAATTGTTAAGTTGAAAGCGTTGGTAATACAAGTTCTTCGAATACTTCATTTACACTGAGGGTGATGTGAATGAGCATTTAGTTCCAAAGCACGTATGTCTCGGCAGTTTCGTACAAAAGACACGTAGATAATTCCACCGCGTCTTCATCGCGCACTACAATGATCTGTGCAAATCCAGGCAAGATTGCAATTCTATGAGGGCAAGAGTCTCACGCAGTATTACCTTACACTAGACAGCGAAAGTCCATTAGGTTTTATGGGTTCCACTCGGCAGGACGAATAGCACTGGAACGTTGAAATTAATTAAATTCTTCCCTAAACGCGACTCAAAAGCGAATTGTGTTCGCTCACAAAGACTATCTTTTAGATTTTTCTCAGCAAAATGTTTCAGTCAGATCTCGTGCAACCTTTGATGTTATTGAACTTTCTGAGCCTTTTTAGTGTGCTATTATTTATTATTTGATTGAAGTAGAGACTGCATCGGTCATCAGCGAACAATACGGATTGCCTGAGTACCAGGACTTGTCTAGCCAATATAATGCTGGGTTGGGGCTTTGGGCTGCTGAAGAAACTGTATATTTGTTAAGCGTGTGCGATCGTCAGGCGTGTGCACACACGTTAAATAGCGTCGCGTTTTGCTGCCGTGTGTGCAGCCAGCGCGCCCACAAGCCTGACGATCGCGCACGCCTAATGTGGGTCTAGCCTTATAGTTAGCGCATCGATAAACAAACAAAAAACAATTGAACAAAACTAATAGTATTTGACATATTATTATTATGATGGAGATTTAAAGATAATAATATTTTCTCGTGATGCTATTACATTAAGTGCAAACTGAAATAATGCTTTTCAGCAATATAAAGTGCATTAGCCTTAGTATTCCATATGTAGTTTTAGGTTATCTTATATTGATGAGGTCATCGACCCCTTTTACGATATTTTGGCATAGATCTTGGTTGCGTTTTACTCTTGGCAATATTGTTGGAATGGGTATTAGATAAAAACAAAGTCTAAACGACACTCAATCAGAATATATTTGAGATTATTTATTACTAGGCTTCAAGTAGAATGAAAATAGCTTGCTTGATACAAAGTGCACAACCATGATTGTTTGGAATAAAAAATGCCAAGATTTTATGCTTTAGGCTTAGGTATATAGCGTACTAAGACATAGTCACAGTATAAATATCAACCAGTACTCTGACTTGAAATAACAAAAGGCAATCACGCGATACACGGTAGGGCTGCCTATCTACTGAATTTTAATTTCATGTAGGTACCTGACTTGAGCTTCTATGATTATTATTTGAATTCGTACGTCACAGCGGCGCATACCCGTGTTATGTTAGTCCCATTATTACGTTCTTATTCCGAGTCGTAGGCACGTGACGCGTTCTGACCGTTTCTATGAAGATAAACTACTCGGTATATCTATCATTACTCTTACATAGCTCTGACTTAACTTGAACAACACTCTGCTTTTGACAATTTGGCTCAAAAGGAGAGTCTAAGCTACGTCTAAGTGTGTTTTTACAAGGAAATCGATCGACTTAGATAGATCCGAGTGCAGTGGTGCGCTTTTATTGGTTCTTTAACCGTCAAAGCATTGAACGATTGATCGATTTTGGTGTAACTTAGGAGGTGTCAATTAATGCATTTGACGTTTAAAGAGCTAATAGGAGCGTACCACGCATGCGCAGCACGCTGTTTTGCGCTGATCGACTTCGATTGATGTAGATGTTGTAACACCCTAAGTACGCTCTATAGATTTCAGCATTAGAAAAGACCATTCAAAAGTACAACAACTAGCCTGGCAAAAAAACGGATACCTACAAAATACCTAAACACTTAGCAAAGAAGTAGATACCTAATGACTTTCACCATACATTTCCGGGCAGTTCTTTAGAAAAGCAACGGCACATTTAACGACGGAGGTTTTCGCCCCGGCTTTTGTCACATCTTTCGCTGCAATCCACCAATCAACGACTATTCATTGTGCGACCACGTCAAAGTGTCGACAAGAAATTCGACCCACATTTTTAGATGTACATTTCATTGTTGTATATTTATTAAAGAACGAGTTCGAGTAACATATAATATAAAATTTTAAATTCTGTTTAGTTTAATAGTATCTAGTGTTCACTATTATCAATAATATTAATTTGAGGCGCAGAAAGTGTATAGTTAAATAATGCTTCTCTAATTTTGTTACGTACTTAACTCGGCGCAAGAAGATTACAGAAACCTTTAAAATGTTATTGTAAGTTACAATTAGATTTTGTTTATGTCTTGAAGTTTATAAAAAGATTCATACTTACATACAAACACAAAATCACACCTTTATCCCACGGGCTATGCTCCTAACATACTTATTTCGCTTCGTCAACATTCATACATCTCGTCATACCTACATTTTCGCCGGTTTCATGAACTATTTACTTGTCCTTTTTAAAGGACTCCACTTGTGTAAAACATGAAATATTCGTGGTATTAAATATGGTGTTGCAACGTTCGTAATTAAAATGTCCAGTAGTAAATTATTCCGGACACAATTTGCAATGTAGAACGACATGTGAGCACTACGCCCAATTACTCATACAATACGCCGGGCTTACAAGAACATAACTCGCCTTTCGTTATCGTATCCTGGAACAGACACGCTATTGTATTCACGTCATGATGACGTAGGATGTTAACTCACCATTATTGAGGCTTTCCTCTGATAAAATCCGAAGACAACCCCACAAAATCGATTATCCAATCTCACCACCACCCTGAAACCCGTCACGGAGGTACACACTTTCATTTTATTTGAATTCAAAACTTTGTTATTGTCTCCAAAGCACTTAATACCTATCTCTATCATTTACGACGGCTGTTTGTGCAAATGCAAATTCCATGTTTAATCACTTCTCCTCGAACGGTCCCAGCTTTCCAGCATTATATCAGAAAAGTTAGCTCGTAAAAATCTGGCATACTGAGACTAAATCGTAAACCAGTAGAGTTTGAAAACGGTTACTTTTTAGAGGAAACGTCCCAGGGGGCCGTGTTGAAGTTTCGGACTTAGGGCTCAAATTTTAATAAACGAAAGCGGTGCTGCCTCCCCGAATTCATTTGTTTTAGGCGTCCCCTACATTAGGCGTGTGCGATTTCGGTCGTGTGTGCGCGCTGGCTGTACACACGTCACACAACAACAACGTGTGTGCAGCCAGCGCGCCCACACACCCGACGATCGCGCACGCCTAATGTGAAGTCAGCCATACTGTGTAACTTGTTTAAATTATAGCAAACCAATATAACGCCGAAGGAAAAAGTTGGCAAGGCTTTCTAGGCGGGGAGTTTATTGCCTCTCGCGGCGTCATTGGTTATTCGCCGAATAAATCTGTTCATTGATTTTGGATTTCTTTTATTTGTTGCTACAGAATTGTGCGACAATGTCTCTGCTATGCATAACAGAACTAGGAGCATAACAATTTATCGGCGAATTTCCGAGTTTCCGTAAGCTATTAGTTATTGGTGGGATGTAACAGAAATTGGTTTAGGTGCTTACCGCGGCCGCACAGCGGCTTAGTATAAATCATAACTCCATTCCCAACAATACAGATAAATAACCGCGCAAAGGGAAATAATGCCGGTGGGAAAAAAACAACAATAACAATGTCGACAGCCGTGTGGACTGTGGACACATTACTCAGAGTTTGTTCGTAATATCGGAGAGTCCATTGTTTGATACAGAAGACATTTTAGCACATATCTTGGCTTCTAAAACAGATTACATAAGGTTGCAAGTGACTGTTTAGTTTAATAAAAAGACGTTAGTTCTAAATACGAACAATTTAATGGTCACTTGATTTGCCCAGTAAAAGTTCCTACACTAAATTACTACACATGAAATACATAAGTTGAAATACTGCTCGGCACTTTACTATACATAAATCATCACACATGATACACATACACCAATACACACGATACACAGGCTATCAGTCATAGAATTAGAGCTGATTGAAATGTATGGAATAATCTGAGAGAATTGAAAACGCACCAATAACTGCGGTCGGTGCCAACTTGTTCTATCCATATCCGACAAATCTATTAAAATTTATATTGCCACAGGATGCCAAGTGGACTGAATTTATCGATACAAAACCAACAAAATACAATAAAGAATGAAACCATTTTTCAGAACCTCCAAAAATAGTTTAACTATGCTTTATTTTGCTAAAACATTTTATTTTTATAACACGGTAGATGGTTTAAAAAATCTGGTTCAAATTCTGTATAAAACTGAAATAATAATATTTGTTTTAAGAACAAACGATGGATTTTTTTCTTACCATATATTTAAATTTAAAGGTCAGTTGAAACATATTATCCACATGACATAACATAACATCACGCCTATATTACCCCGAAGGGTGTGGCAGAGGTATACAACACCCACACTTCACCTGATATGTTTAGGTCCCATGGGGTAGGGAGTGAGCCAGTGATTCAGTGGTAGAATGCTCTAATAATATAAAATATAATATAAATATCTCACAACTTACATAACGCCAT
The DNA here is from genome assembly GCA_905147285.1 of Hypena proboscidalis. Lineage (NCBI taxonomy): Eukaryota > Metazoa > Arthropoda > Insecta > Lepidoptera > Erebidae > Hypena > Hypena proboscidalis. The sequence goes on along the minus strand of LR990130.1, from coordinate 15,673,356 downwards.
CTAGTCCCAATTTAAACAGAGCTTGTACTATGAGTACTAGAATAACTGATACTAATACATGTATACTTTTCTTTTGTAAATACATACTTATTATACATAGAAACACCTAGACTAAGACAATCCACCATGTTCATGCACACAAAGATTTGTCTTAAGCGGTAATCTAACCCGTGACCCATATCCAATATATACATTATTTTATTATGAAATAATCAGATGATATAGGTATATAAGTTTAATAGACACTTTACATCCTTGTGGCATCCGAGCACAAATTATTATTGCTAATCATAGCACCACAAATTACTGGCACGAAACTATGAATAATGGCTATCCATCGCAAGTGCAATTAGTATTTTAGCCCGATTTTAATTAAATTATAACAGCTTTTATAAACGCTTAATATTTAGACCACTGATGTCGTTCTTTTTCTAAATTATATATTATTTAATCCGATTTATTCTTTCGCACTTGTAAAAAGAAAGAAATAGAAAATAAGTTTATCTAATTATCATTATTTTAATGACATTATTAGGAAAAATAATTAATTATTTCCATTTAAGGTAAAGAAACTGACACCCGTAATACAGTTTTATACTAGTACGGAAGGTATACGGAGAGTAGTTGATATTAAAAAAAAAATAGTGCCTTAATTTGCTATGGTAGCGTCAATTGGCACCCCAGTTATGTGCAGATTAATTGCCATTAATACGCAACATATTCTCACATGACGAAAAAAAGGAGTGTAATGCTTTTACTTATAGATAAAATAAAATTTTATGGGTAGGTGACCATTTTAACATATCAAGTTTTCATCCGTACCTCTAAGAGCATGTTAAGCTGCGACCCCAGTAACCGGTTCAACAGTCGTAACAGGTATTCAGTTGTTCCACGTAAAATATATATATTTAACTAAATCTGTTCGTCTAGAAGCCGATCCTAATGTAATATGGAAAAGCCTCGGCATTTTTTAAAATAGATAACATTATACACTTCTTCTTCTTCTTCTTCGTCGTGTCGATGGCTAAGTCAAATTTTATTTTGATTTGCCATCGTGGTGAAAGGATCAGCCAATTCGCTTTGAAGAACTCGCGAATTGCCCAGGGTGCGCCGGACGTAGGGAATCGTTGTGTACGTCACTCGGGGAGGCTCCTTTCATGCGCTCCACAAAACATCACAAAACATTAAACACTAAATCGTGTAATTATTATAAACGTAAATAAATACCTATGCTATAAGCCTCGGCAGATGATGATGGTAAAAGAGATACAATAAATCCATTTTTATAGAAACTTAATATATGAAATCCTTGAAATTGTTTTAACACGCAGACAATAATTCAGTCGTAAAGTCATTGTCCACAATTTCCATCGCGTCACTTTTCACTTTCAGCCGTGTGCAGTGCTCGAGCAACAAATTAATTGGCAATCATCTGCAAAATACACTGTCATGAATACACGACACTATGAATTATTGCCGATTGTCACGACATTTTGAACTTTATATAAAAAGGTGTTAAAACTGCTTTAGTATCGACTTTTTAGCGTTTAATCTACTGCTTATGTTTCCTCAGACTCACCTCTATTGAGTCTTACTTTTTAAGTAATGGTAATACTAATTACTACAGATTTTACAATCGCTTTTGGCAAGACCATAGTTTGTACTGATATTATTATCTAAATCTGAATTACAAAAACGCAAATCTCAGCCCGATTGGTGCTAGAAACATGATCTGGAAAGAACACAAGGGGCAGTCAAACTTTGAAGTGTGCATCACAGCAATGTTTACTTTGTGTGATGTTAACCGATTTCAATAGGTTTGTTTGGTTGCTTTCCAAAGATTTTTAACTCAGTATTTTGTAGTTTCACGTCTTCTCAAAACAACGAGGAAGTATCTAATATAGATAGAGTGTATCGCGCTCGTGTCTAACATGACAATTTTAGACTCGAAATTCCGGCGCAATGTTGATTCAGCGAGCTTATAGCTACAAGGCAATGAAGCGAACACAGTAAGCATAAAACTCCAGCCAATCTTTTTAAGCTTGTACTGCAAAATTCTTGAACGGAATGATATCATTCCATTTTTGTAAAGTTAAGCTAGCAATATTTGAAAGTACCGCTTCGTATTGATAGTAAGTAGATCACCAATTTATTTGTGTTGCAGAAAGTAACGTTTCAATCCCTGCACGTGAAAACGTTGTTATAGAAAAATATATATTTTATTTGTTGTCGATTTGCAATATTAAATAAAGTAAACATCAAAACGGCATAGAAGAGACGCAGAAAACGCTACCAGTGAGCGAAAGATACTTGCTGGGACTTTTAAGTTTTGGCGCCACAATAATGATGTCACGTTCGCATTTATAAAATAGAATGCATTTACAAAAAGAGATAGCTCGCTGAATGAGTTCCTAATTTCATTGGAAAAATAGTAACGTTAGTAAATAATTAAGCTGTCGAAGGACGTTTATCATCGCGGGGCAAAAAATGCGTGAGTTCGAGTGCCATTAACGCGTCGTCGTTATGGTCCCTCTATATTATTATGACATTTTATTATTCTAAATAAGGAAGTGGTCATGCGATGCCGTGTTGACAAACTTTTTATTGTACTCGTGTCATATTTTTTTCCCCAAATTATAAGTATTCTAGAACGGAAACCGAAAAGAACGGAACTTCCATTGTGTTTATAATATCACGGTCTTAGTTTAAGCCGACACGCAAAATACAATAATAAGTTTCAAATAACAAGTTAGTTTTGATAGTGTTAATTGCAGCGATAAGGGATTTATGTCGAAATTGTCGGACTTGTAAAGCTGCGTACACGCGACATCCGTTAGGCGTGTTTCCGGTATCAAGCTATATCCGGATATCCGGTGTACAATGTCGGCGGAAGCTGTTCATCTCGGACAGACTTGGACACGGTTACTGAACATAATCCTACCAAGATATTGCGGTTAGATTCTGTTGAGAACTATAAGACACGTACTAGTGTAGTTTGTGGGTATTTCTCAAACAATTAAAGATACATGCCGAGTTAAACAAATTAAAAAAGCACAAAATATAAAATTAAAGATGATTTCAAGATTATATAGTAATCTACTTACCTTGAATTTATCTCACCAGTTTATCTTTTAACGACGCCTTCTGTAGGAATAACTCCTGTGTCGCGGGGGTGTTCACAAACATACATTTCACACACACAAAGCAATCCCAGAGCCAGAACAATTTATTGCAGATCACGTAAAGATTTGTCTCGTGTGGGGATCAAACCTACAGCACCAGTTGAAATCGGCGAGATGACCGCTTTAACAATTACGCCAACCGTGCACTCAGTTATGTCAAATTATTATTTTTTAAACAAGGGCTTCGTATTTAGTTCTTAGTGCATGTATTCTTTGTATATGTATTAAACTGAGATACCCATTAATATTTCATGCCTCAACCTCATAATATATCCTTCTTTTGGCTTTAAGGAATACGATGATCCTTTCCACGTTTTGCATAAAATACGAGTGCACATTTTTGAGCTAAGAGCGTTGCCACGTGGATACGTGTCTCAGATTCCTTGGTCCATAAAAGTGTCAAGATATTTGATGCGCTGATAACCGTCGGCGTCGTTATAACATTTTTTAATTGCCTGCAGAATTTGCACAAAAAGTTTAGTTTAATGAAAATGAAGTAGTTATTGTTTGTTTTTGTTTTTAAAATTTCTTTATTTAATATAAGTAATAATAGTAGTTACATACCAGTGTACATTTATGATCCTAGTAATAACAATCATACAATTCCAACTAGTTTTACAGACACATAATCTTCTTAAACTTTACAGCGGGACACTTCGTAAATTAAAAAGTAAATTTTCTGTGGACACTTTTTGGTAGTGAAAAGGTAAACAACAATAAACTGGCTTTCTTAGATTAGTTTGCCTATTGATAGCATTGTTTTACGAGTAAAACTATTAAAATAAATAAGTACATTACACGTACTTTTATATTAATTACTATATCAGGTAGGTAGAAGGAAGGAAGAAGTAGTTATTACACATAATATAAATGTATCATAACATCATGCCTATACTACGCAGTAGAAAGATGCTACACTCCACCTTTTATGTTTCCGTTTCATGGGATAGGGGTGACCTTATCACCATCCACTGGGCACAACTACGTGCTGCTATTATTACTTATTATATTGCTATATAGATTTTCCTGACGGAAAGATCCCAAATAACACGTTTGCCCAACCCGGTATCAAACCATAGAGAGCTTGCGGTGAGCGAAATACAAATTATACCGCTAGACCAACAAGGCAGTTTGAACACAAACGCTTGTGGTTGAAAGCAAGCGTCTCTCAACATGCTCAAACCTCTTTTTCGTATGAAAATTACCTTCCAACTGCGATCCTAAGTGATTTAAATTGGAATAGTGCCTGGTAGTTAGCGATAGGTGTCCCCTCTATCATGATTATGGAATCGATACATAGCAGGTGTTATTCAGTTCTACTATTTATATTATATACCCTTCTGGCATTTCTTGGTAATATATTTACGGGATATAATCCCACCCACACGCCCACCACTGTGACTCCTGTGACGCCAGGATCTACAGCGGTAACCAACTGAAAGGCACCGTGCATGACACACGGGCAATCCCAGGGAGAGTTAAAATTGTCTTGGAACCCGCAAAAATTTAATCAGAAGTATATAATTGGAGTTGGAAAGTATGTATCTTTACTTCATACTTTCCAACTCCAACTATATACTTGGTAATATATAATTTAAAGTATGTTTATTTTGTATTTGAAAATAAAAACTTTGGGTACGATAAATTTAAATCCAAGGCCAATATTTTAATTTATAAAATGTCACTGGAGCACGACATGTAATTGGCTGGCCATTGCCTACATCGATCATTTGAGACGTCACATGATGAATAGCGGGCCTCCCTGCTTGCTAATCTTGATTGCCTCAGTGCCTCTGGCGATGGATGGCATTATTCTATAACGTGATATGAACGTCAGGTCACAGGTAAAGGTTAGATCAGAGATAGGCGGTGAGTGGTGAGCGCTTATCAGCAATCGGTGGGTTTGGCTCAATTTATTCGTCCTTATGACGCTTGTTTAGTCTGGACGCTTTGAATTTTACGTTTGGATTTACCTCTTTTATTTTTTAGGTCAGCAAAGTTTGCTATGTTTTCAAATAACTCTGATTGTACCATTACTTTTTTACAGTAACAGTTATATAATCAAATAGTTTTGCATTGTAATCGAAGTGAATGGTAAGTCGAATTATTACCATCTATAAGGTTTTTTTCTTTTTTCTTGGTAACTCTTCTTAATCTTACCATATAATAACCATTTCTAGGTCCAGATCTATTAATTCACTCGTATGTTACATATGAATAGCCCTGAACTGAATTTAACCGCAATATTTTGGTAGGATTATATTCAGTAACCATGTACAAGTCTACAGGAGATGAACAGCTTCCGCCGACATTGTGTACCGGATATCCGGATATAGCCCGATGCTAACAACACGCCTAACGGATGTTGCGTGTACGCAGCTTTGCATGTCCGACATAAATCCCTTATCGCTAAATTAACACTAACGAAACTAACTCCTGAGTCTCAAACTAATTTATTACATTTTGCGTGTCGGCTTTCATTACGGACATGATATTTTAAACATTATCGAATTTTGTTTTCTCTCTATTTAAACATTAGATATTATAGCATAAGTACAATAAAAAATTTATTAACACGGTATCGCATGACCACTTTCTTATTTCGAATTGTAAGTAGAATGTCACATAAAATGACTAAAGAGAGGTGTTAATGTCACTCAAGCTCACGTATTCGGCCCGCGACCTGATTAACGAGTGGAATTTGGCGACAATAAACGACCTTCGATAATTTATTAAGTTCTTCACAAACTGACTTGTAATTTCCCAATGAAATTAAGAAATCATTCAGCTAGCTTACTCATTTCCTAAATGCATTCTATTATGTAAATAACGAGCGCGAGCGTGACTTATTGTGGCGCAAATCCTCATAGTCCCAGCAAGTATATTTTGCTTACTGGTACCGTTTCCTGCGTCCCTTCTTTACCGTATTTATGTATACTTTTATACGAAACTACGTGACCTTCTCCATAAAATATATTCTTCTCTATAACTACGTATCCACGTATAAACGTTACTCTACATAACATCACGTCTATAATTTCCAGCTAAGTGTGGCAGAGGTGTTGAAGACCCACATTTTACCTGATATGTTTAGATCCAATGGGATAGGGGCCATCGCCATCCACCGGCCATCCACCGGCCACGATTCCAAATCCGTGTTGCTATTGAGAATTCTTTGATGAAAAGTCCTTTTATGTTTGTTGCTGAAGGACACATAAATTGGTAAATAGAAATCTAGGTACCAATACGAAACGGTTTTCAGGTATTGCTAGCTTAACTTTACGAAAATGGAATGATATCATTTCGCTGTAGAATTTTGCAGTATAAGCTTAAAAAGATTGGCTGGAGTTTTATGCTTACTGTGTTCGCTTCATTGCCTTGTAGCTAATATAAGCTCGGTGTATCAACTTTTCGCCGGCATTTCGAACCGAAAATTGTCATGTAAGACCCGAGCGCGCTCTATAAAGAAAGAATGAAAAAAACCTATTTATTCGGGTAAAAATAGTACTTAATTAATACAACGGTATACAGGGTAACAAAGAATAAATATTTATATATATATATAAAATAAAAAAGTAATATATTTTACCCGAGATAGACTCCATCTCAGCCATATTTAACTGTGCTTTAATGCCCTGCAACGTTAATAAACACTAAACGTACTACTTTATCGAAGTTTTGAAAAAACACCAAACCTCCAAATGCTTAGCTAAAAAATCTTTGCAAGAGCAACCAAACAAACCTATTGCAATCGGTTAACATCAGTCTGTGCGGTGTATGCAAAGGAAACAACGCTCTGAATGATGCATACTTCAATTTTCCTCTTTCCATCTATGACTGAATATTCAACGTTTGACTGCTTCTTGTTCTATGCAATCCTGATCGTATTTCCAGTGGCAATCCGGCTGAGATTCTTGGTTTTTTACTGACCAAATTTTGATGCCAATCTGGACTACTGTGTGGATTTGCAAAGAAAACCTTTGACATGCTGCTCGTGAGATTGTGTTTATAGATGAGGAGGTAGTGTTTATACTCTATAAAGTTATCTACAATCTATTTCAATAGGGAAAATATAATTAACCGTAGAGTACTACTCTGGTCCAGATTGGTGATGAGCACTGAATTTTTGAGCTGGCAGATGAGAATATAATGATAAATGATTAAAAAACCTTACTTGTAATTTTCAGCTACAAATTGTTAGTATTCTTTTTAACCTCTTTCATTCATTCTCGGTCTCGTTTTAAGTTTTGCTTTGCACACCCTGCTTCTTCCTGACGCTTTGTAGGCACTGCATGGCTTTCTACGGGGGAGCTATCTTCCTAAGCTACCGAGCGGGTGGGCAGGTTGCGGATAGCCCGCCCCATACCATGCAATTTTAGCATGTTATGGGGAAAGTCCAAGGTGTGGACCCCGGACAAAGGAAGGGTAGCTCTCACCTATATCCCATGTAAGAGTTACCAAACCTAACCTTCATCCTATGATCCATACCTCCTCTGCGATGCGCATCACCACTCCACTCACCCTCACGATCCTCCATTTCCTACCTTGCCCCAAAAATGTATGTATATGTATATGTGCGTATATATGTTTAATTTATGTATATATAGGTCCGTAGAATGCAGGGGCTACGAGGTCACGTTCCTGCGTGTTCATCATCGGACTGAACCCGATGCTGGATAGTTAGTGATCTCCCGCGTGTTTGTGCCGTGCGCGGGGACCCGTACGGTGGGATGAAGGAGTCCTGGAGGTTGAGTGGAGTAGTGAGCCGGCAATTAGTTGCACGCTGCACACAACACACCTCTTTGGTCTGGATTTCCACTCACACGGGCGGTCGTGGAGTAGCTAACCGCGATCAATCGGCTGCGACATCCCATAAGCGGGCTGTCAAGCGAGGTTCGGTGAGCTGGAAGCGGATGATCGACACAAGGGGGGTCGACTCCTACTTGCGGCATTGTCTCGTGCTGCGAGCGGGCTCGAATCGTTCTCATTGTGTGCGGATCGTCTGTGCCACCAGCAAACTGAACCTATACCGAGTGAGTATCCCTGACGACCATGCGTTCGAACGCATGGCGTCCCCGACGTGAGGGCTCCATGGAGGGTGGGGAGCTCATGAGGTGAAGTATACAATCAAATTTTATGGATTCATATGAGACCAATAAACATAAACCAAAAGCAACAACTAAGGCCGCGTCTAAAGATGCGCCTAGACACACCACAATCCGGGCTGCGTCTCAAGATGCGCCAAAAACTACACACACTCCTAGGGTTGCGTCTCTAGATGCGCTGACGCTACAACAGCGGAATGCTGCGTCCACTGATGCCCCTAGTCATGTACACACAGCTGCACCCACAACGGTCGCGTCCAAGGACACGACAGGGATGGGGCTTGCTGGAGGCGCGCCGAACCAGGCTGCGTCTCTAACGGCCACATCTATGTCGGGGTCCAAGGATGCACCCGCAAGAGTGGCATCTACCGCCGCGCCTCGGAAAGCTAATCCGGATCAACCGAGTACAGCAACGCTCAAAGAAGCGTCAAACCTGACTGCGTCAATGAGCGTGCTGTCAGTGGCGAATTCGGTGAAGCTGACTGAGACCGTGGCGGGGGATGCTCCTCCAGGGACTGCATCATTAACAACACCCACCACACTGGACATGACCTCCCTGCGAGATGCCATACCTCCAGAAGAACCATGGACGTTACACAACAAAAAGCTAACGTCCTCAAAGAAACGACGCTTAAAAGCTAAAGCAAAAGCTATAATAATAATAATAATAATAATCTTTATTTAGTAATAAATGCAGATACAAAGCCACTTAACTAAATTACATAAAATGTAGTGTTGGTACGTTCGGTCGCTTGTGGTGTTCAAAACGAATCCTTCACTTCTATGCTAGGACTTAACCTGTGTTACAGGAGCAAAAGAGACGCCACAAGCAGCCACAAGCGATTTATATTATTGGTACATTTTATTTCATGTGAAAAGTATAGTGGGCACATTTAGTTCCTGAAATAGGCAAGCCTGTTTATTCAGGAAACTAGGTAAAACAATCATACGCCTTAGATATAGATCTTAATGGTAAAAACGACATAAGTTTATTTAAAGTAAAAAGGGGTGTGTGCGTGTGTGTGTCAGAGTCAGTGTGAAAACGAATGAAATGCGTGTGATGTATCTATTTATGCGATACCGAGTAAATGTGTTTGAAGCGTGTGAGTAGGGAGTGTTGTGGATGTAAAGAGAGGGATATACTTATATACTGTAGTGCTATAACGAGATATGCAGAAAATAGGAAGCAAATTTATTTATTTTAAGGTATCTAGTAGGGACTCTGTTTCTAGGTAATTTTGACTAACAAGCCATGTTTTTAATTTATTTTTGCATTGTTCTTTGCTAAGTGGATATATATTTAGTATTTTATTTAGTTTATTATATAAAAAACCACTTATGACTTTATAGTGGCGTTTGGCCAGTACAGTCCTATGTCGTATTGGAGAGCACACCTTGTCAGATCTACGTTTTCGGGTATTTAAACTGGGATCGTAAGGTATTGTGACATGTTTTTTAAGAATTGCTTGTTGCACAAAGAGCTGTCTCGCTGATAAGACCGATAGTTCTGTATAGAGTCTGAAAGTAGGATAACGATAAGGTTTTTTAGACATGACTTTAAGAACAGCTCTTTGTGCTCTTTCCAAGGGTAGAAGATTAGTTTTGGCTGCACCACCCCAGGAGGTGATGCAATAAGAAATTGTTGATTGTCTAATGAGTAGTAGGTCATCTTAAGGGTGGTTAAATCAGCTGCGTTACGTAGAAGTTTAAAGATATAAATAAGTTTTCGCACCCGATCCGTTAACTTAAGGATATGCTGTTTCCAATTTAGACATTGGTCTATATATATACCGAGATATTTCGTTTGGGTGACTCTGGCGATCGGTGGGCAATTGCAAATGTCAATGTGGTCAGCGGGATTATGTGTAAAAATAGTTATTGCAGGTGGAATCAGGGATGTATTATGACCGAATGTGATAAAGTTGGTTTTATTCATATTGAGTGTTAGACAATTTATTGATAACCAAGATGTGATTAAAGCCAAAGCGTTTTCAGTGTGCGATTTCACTTCGTCCCAAGATGGGCCATGGACAAATAATGCAGTGTCGTCTGCATAGGTTATGATGTTGCACTGGGGTAGTTGAAGATCACATAGCTCGTTTATATATATAATGAACAGTGTAGGCCCCAAGATGCTACCCTGTGGTACACCATAGTTTATGGTTTCCTCTGAACTAATTAGGTTGCCGATTTTAACGCATTGCGTTCTATTGGAAAGGTAGTCTTTGAATAGTTGCAGAGGCGTACCGCGGACACCAATTCTATCTAATTTTGACACAAGTATAGGAATGGAGATCGTGTCAAAAGCCTTGGAGAGGTCTAAGAAAACCCCAAGACATTTTTCTTTCTTGTCGAGCGAGTGCACTATATAGTTCACCAAAGTTAAAACCGCGTCTTCTGTTGACAGATTCTTTCTAAAACCGAACTGATTTTGCGAAATAATGTTTTTATTGTTGAGATAGTTAGTGAGGCGTATATTCAGGGCCCTTTCCAATATTTTGGAGATAGCTGGCAGTACAGATATAGGTCTGTAATTGTTGATTAAGTCTCCGTCCCCGCTTTTGTGTATAGGATGCACAACTGCTTTCTTTAGAACACATGGAAAGACACCCGTAGTGAAGGTTAAATTGCAAACGTGTTTAATTAAAGGAACGAATACATCAGAGTTTTGTTGCAATATAGCAGAAGAGATATCATCGTGACCGACAGCACAGTTTCGCCGGAGGTTTCGAATGATAGTTTCAATTTCCGCGTCATCTACTTCTAGAAGAACCAAAGAGTCCCGTTGTGTTGAGGCTTGTATGTTTCGGAACAAGGCGTCTACGTTAGTTGTATCTGTGGGACCGTTTGCAGTGATGTTAATACGCTCTGCAAGTTCTCTGCCGATGTTTACGAAAAACTTGTTAACAGAATCAACAGACTCAGCCGGGGTAGTTTTAATTTCTAGTAGAGAATGTGTTTGTGATATCTTAGGTTTCATGTGTGTTATATTTCTAATGGCGTTCCACGTATCTCTGACACTGCGTTTTGATTGCTGGAGAAGAGATTGTTCGTAATTTCGTTTTAAATTCTTAAGTAATTTATTTACAAAGTTTCTGTAGCGCTTATAAGTTAAGTCTAGAATAATATTGTTGGGATCTCTCTTTTGAGCTTTGTGCATGTTATTCCTATTCCGGATACAACGAATCAGTCCTGGAGTGACCCAGGGTTTGATGTTTAATTTTCTGCGTGATATCTTGTAAATGGATGTATTGACTCTTATTATACGAGAGACATGTGTCACTAAATAATTTGCAGCATAGTTGGCATCAGTTGAAAGTAGCACGGGTAAGAAGTCGTAGTTATTTATTTGGTGGTATATGGCATTGAAATTTATTTTCGTTCGATAATTGTTAATAATGTGTGTGATTTTTTTTATAGATAGTACTAAAAGTGTAGGGTAATGGTCGGTTATGCTGTTTTGAATTACCAGTGTAATTGCAGGAGTTCTGGATTTGAGCATAACATGATCCAAACAGCGCTCATCTCTTGTGGGAAATAAGTGCGCTGATATAAGACCATGCGATGACAGCAAATTTAAGTAGTCATCTGATCCTTGATCGCTATCCGTGGCAATGTTGATATTAATGTCACCGACTAAACAAATAGTTTTATACGTAACAATACTTGACAATACTTCATTTAGGCCGTCTAAAAAGTTATTAGTACTATGAAAAGAGGGTGATCTGTAAATGGCTAGTAAAGCAAAGTCATTGCCAATTTTACAGAGTAGACAGTTAAATTCTTTAATGTAAGAGGGCTCCGTAACTGATTGATTCAGCTCAGACTTAATGTAAACAACCACGCCGTCATTTTGGTTGTAAGTATTTAATGTGGAGTAAGCATTGTACCCTTGAAGGATGGGTATATTTGAAATTTTAGAAAGCCAGCATTCCGAAAGTACTATTATGGCTACATCAAGATTTGCGGTCGAGAGAAAAATTTGTAAATCATCAATATTTTTATTAATGCTACGGATGTTTACATGGAAAACTGATAAAGAATTTTTAAATTTATTTATGTAATTGTCACAATTTTCTGAAAGGCACTGGTATGATTGAAAATGGTTGAGTGTTTCAATTTCATTATATATTGTATCTAAATCATTAGCCATAGTCAGTAATTTTTTGTTGATAAACAAACAGTAGATATTGGAAAGTGAAACACTCATACAAATTCGTGGTATTAAATATATCCATTTTGATCTGTGTATATGTTTGTATGTCATAATATTTGGTGTGAATGTAGGTCAATATTGGTGTGTAATGTGAGTGAAAGCATGTTTGTTTGCAGTGCGGTAGAGTTCTATGTGAATATAAAAGAAAACTTAAAAAACAAATTACAAGAAACGGTGAGACTAAATAACGTGTTAATAAATATATGTTACTATTGTGTCTCAAATCATAACCGTATTTTGTGAAAATTACATGCAAAATTATAGAAATACTAAAGACAGATAGCAAAACAAATAGTCATTGGATAGTAAGATCTTTAAGATCTTCCTCGCAGTTTATTTTTATACGCTCGTTTGTTGTTTCATCCTTACGAAGAAAAATTTTTCTGTTTGCTGTCCAACAGAATTTGAAGTTGTTATTTCGGGCATACTCTCGGGCTTGATAGAACAGCCTTCTGGTATTTCCTGGGAGAAACTCTGATAGGTATATTGGCATGGTTTGTCCTTGGAGACCAATATGGCTGCAGTTTAACTTCCGCTCAGGATTTTTTCTACCATTAAACTCACGGACAGATGTTAGAACTTGTTGCTTCGTGGCTACCGAACAGAAGTCTATGACGATAGTTTTGTTGCGGCCTGGCTTCCCCGGGAGACGGTAGGCATCGCGGATGTTTGTGGGGTTGATGTTTACTGACAGTTCCTTTCCGATGTTTTCAATATAGCTGTGTAAATCTTGTAATGTCTCTCTTTCCTTTGTGGGAACGTTACGAATCTCAATGCAGGATGAGCGAGAGCATAGTTCCAAATCTTCAATTCTTCTTTCTAAACGTTCAATGTATTTGTGAGTTTGCATCCGTTCCAACTGCATATTTTTCAATTCTAATTTTAAATCTTTGTTGCTCAACTTAATGTCTTCAATAGATTTCTCAATTTCCAAATTACTTTTTTGTATAGCGGTATTTTGTGTTTTAATCTCCTTGACGTCAGCCGCCAAGTTTTTAAACATGTCCGCGAACATTTCCTTCATCTCGGATTGGAACTTCATAAATTCATTCAGCGGAGGGGAGAAATCCGTTCTTGGTCGCTTGTATCGGGTCGTTATATTCATGGTACTCTTGTCAACAGAGCTGGGTATATCAGGATCCGAAAGGGCTATAAGCGACATCGTCGGGGTCACCGGAGGCGAGCGCATTGTCGACATTTTGCACTTAAACAAATAAGAAGCCAAAACACAAAAACAAAAAGATGATATACAACTAGGATTTGATCCCTCGACTCGCTGTCATGTCAATCTATCGGAGTTGCCGCTGGGCTATCGCTTTCGATATGTATTCTGTCGAAATAGGCGTACCGTAGGAGTGAAGAGGGCAGTGGTATAATGGTTCTGTGTTGACCTTTCTATTGTTTTCCAATGTCACTGCCGACGTGTTCCACGCGTCCGAGCACAAGAAATATCGTATTTTTTAAAAGTTTTTTGCAATTTGTACTTCACACACACAAAGTCACAAGTTGATATTTTCACAGTTTGTAGTAATAATGATGGCACGTCGAATTGTTATAGTTTTAGGCACATTTATACGAATTTTGACACTTTTTTCAATTAAAATGGTCAGAGGTATGTTACACACGACTTGTTTACAACGGCGCGCGGTGATGTATAGCTGCTGCTCAACGGGCTGTTGCAACAGACGCTGTGAGGCGCCTGGTGAGTCCGGAGTCTGTGGCGGCGACCACCACCACCAAGGGGGCTACCGCTACAAAGACTCCTGGAAACACCAGCGCAAACGCAGCACCTCGAGCCGACCCGCAAAAGCGCAGCATGAGACCCAGAGGCCATAAAAAGCCCAACAAACAACAACATCAAAACACAGATGGATCCAGGCAGGAGTCAAGAGCGCAAAAGCGTACGCGACCGGAGGATTCCATTACGCCGACCGGGGTGGGTAAGAAAACCAAAACTATCAAACCCCGAGCGGCGGATGGTTCCGCTGCAACGTACGCCGAGGCAGCGGCTTCATACCTGGCAAACGATCTCTGTGTTGCCGTCATGACCGAGCCGTTTGCGGACATGACGCAACAGCAAGCAGAGGTAGTTCAGAAGGCCATCGAGGACAAACTGTGCGAGGAAATGTGGGCTACACCTGAGGCCACCCTCGAAGAAGAACCAAACGACATCAGGTTCAAGGGAAAAGCGCACTTCGCGGATGGTGTCCTCAAAGCTTGGTGCTTTGACACTTTCACGCGAGAGTGGCTCACCCGAACAACGGCCAAACTGGTGTCACCCATCGCAAACACTACCCTGATAGTACGTCCCCAGGCAGCAATACCGAAGAAGATAGCCTGCACCCTGTTCGTACCAGGTTGGACAGGTGAACTGGATAAGCTGCGGACGCTACTGTCAAGACAAAACAGGAATTTGAACATTAAGTCTTGGACCGTGGTGCACGAAAAAGTTAGGCAGGATCCTCCGGGAACCAACCTACTTCTGCGCATCACAGAGTCTGAGCAACTGCAACCCAACTCAAGAAACAAGACCGCCAGATCCACTACAAAATGGGGCTGATCTACATGCGGTTCCGGGACACGGATGCCAGGCAACTGGCACCCGCGACGTCTACGGTACCGCCCCCCGCTGCTGTGGTGACACAGCCACAAGCAGCAATAGATACGCCGCCTGCAAATCCACCGTCGACGAGTTCGACGGAGGTGACTGTGATCGCGGCAGCACTCACAGAAGCACCAGTGGAGATGGACACGCAACCGCCCCCATCACCTGCACTTACATCCGATGAGGAGTTCTTTCGAGAGGCGGGAGGGGAGAGCGAGCTCAGCGAGAGCAACCTCTACTCCTCCCCGCTTCGAGATGACTAAGATCATCCAGTGCAATATCCAGCACAGCCAAACTGCGACGGCTTCATTACGCAGAGTGCTGGAAAACAACACCCATACAATCGCCCTAATCCAGGAGCCGTGGGTTAGGAAGGGGAAAATATGCGGGCTCGGCAACACTGGAGGCAAACTACTTGTGGATCCCTCCGTAAGTAACCCTAGAACCTGCATACATACACCCAAACACACACCAACACTACTAATCAATGAATTCTGCTCTAGAGATCTGACGGCTGTCATAGTAGCTAGGAATCACCAACAGCTTCCAGACGTCGTCCTCGCCTCTGCGTACCTACCAAGCGACGAAGACGTCCCAACCCCGGAACTCGACCAGCTGGTTGAGTACTGCGAGAGGGAAAAACTGGAGCTGATCATCGGGGCCGATGCTAACGCACACCACACCCTTTGGGGCAATGATAAGTCAAACATCCGAGGTGAGGATTTCCTTCATTTCATTTTAAACAAAAATCTTATATTACTTAACACTGGTGCCGAACCAACATTTACTAACCGTAGATCAAGAACAATAATTGACGTAACACTAACAACGACGAATATTGCTAAATCCATCCGCGACTGGCATGTATCCAATGAACTATCATGCTCAGATCACAGATGGATACGCTATAACATTGACATGGACCTGCCCAAACCGCAACCGAGAAGGATGCCTCGTAAGACTGACCAAACCAAATTCCGGAACTTGGTCATCTCAGAGTTGGGCAGACAACCCCCCTTGCCAGACAAACTAACTTTAAATGAACTAGAAAACCAGGTAAACAACATTACGTCCACGCTTATCTCATGCTTCGAACAGTCGTGTCCTCTCTCGATGCCAAGACGCCGAGGTGGGAGACACTGGTGGTGCCTAGAACTAGAACGGCACCGCCGCAAAGTGAGGAGACTGTTCAATAGAGCTATGAACAACAGATCCCCAGAGCTATGGGACAATTACAACGCAGCGAGAAAAACCTATAAGAAACTATTACGTCAACGCAAACAAGACAGCTGGAGACGATTTTGCTCTAGCATAGAAAACAATAATCAGGCAATCAAAGTGAAATCATGTCTCTCGAAAGAGACTGAACATACAATAGGTTGTCTTAAAAAACCAGATGAAACATACACAAAAAACGACGTGGAAACCAGTGAACTGCTTCTGACGACTCACTTCCCAGGCTGCCAGATTGCTGATGAACAATCGTGGCAGCCATACGAAGAAAGAGCCACCACTAGTACTGACTGGAACGTAGCAAAGCAAGTAATCAACAAGGAAAAGGTCCTATGGGCACTAAACACATTCCTGCCATTCAAGGCAGCTGGGCTGGACGGCATTTTCCCAGGACTTCTAAAATGGAGCGGGAACGTAATCATCGATTACCTTATCAAGGTTTTCCAGGCCTGCCTAGCGCATCGTTACATCCCTCTAAAATGGCGGGAAGTTAAAATCATATTCATCCCCAAACCAGGCAGAGGCGACTACACGCAGCCAAAGTCCTTTAGACCAATTAGTCTCACATCGTGCCTACTAAAGGTGATGGAAAGACTATGCGATAGAAAGATCAGAGGCCAACTGACAGTCTACAAGCCCCTGCATCCCAATCAACATGCCTATAGTGAGGGCAAATCTACTGAATCAGCACTCCACTGCGTGGTAACTCGTATTGGCAATTCTTTAAAGTCAAAACAGCCAACCCTGGGTGCCTTCATTGACATTGAGGGAGCTTTTGACAAGACGAACTTCACCAGTATTAACCGAGCCCTAACCGCACACGGAGTGGCACCAACGCTCGTGCAATGGATACACAACATGCTAAAACAACGCGCTATTCAGTTCACCGTAAATACTACCACTCGAGGCATCGTAGGAAGAGGATGTCCGCAGGGGGGTGTGTTATCACCTCTGCTATGGAACATGGTAGTCAATGAACTCATCACAGAGCTCAATGATCACAACCTCTACACGGTAGGTTATGCGGACGACATAGCAATATTAATATCAGGCCAATTTGAGGGCATCCTCTGCGATTTGATGAGAAAAGCCTTCAAATTAATCGAAAGATGGTGCTCGGTACATGAACTCTCGGTTAATCCAACTAAAACAGAACTCATCCTTTTCACTAACAGAAGAATACCTGGTCCACACAGGCTACCGAGACTCTTCAATACCGAACTTAAGCTCAAAGAGGAAGTCAAGTATTTGGGAGTAATACTAGACTGCAAATTACTCTGGAATAAGCACCTCGAGCACAAAATAAACAAAAGCACGATTGCTTTTTACCAATGCAAGAAAATGATCGGCATAAACTGGGGACCATCGCCAAAAATTACGTTATGGCTGTACACAGCCGTAATTAGACCGATGCTGACCTACGGTGCTATAGTATGGTGGCCTAGGACAATCCTAGCAACCACTATATCAAAACTAAGAAGCTTCCAAAGGCTAGCATGTGCATCCATCTGCGGCTGTATGAAAACAACCCCAACGACAGCGATCGAGATGGCCCTACAAATATTACCCCTAGACCTCTACATACAGCAAGAAGCAGCAATAGCTGCTGTTCGGCTCATGCACCTAGGTCTATGGGGAAAAAACCACACGAGTCCACACACGAACATCCTGAACCAGGCAATCGAGATACAACCACTCATTGCTGCTCCATGTGATAGGACTCTTCCTGTATACAACTTCAACAAAAACTACAACATAGAATTAATTGAGGAGGCAAAGGATCAATCAGGAGCCAACGAAGTACGCGTATACACAGATGGTTCCAAAACGGATAGTGGTTCAGGTGCTGGCGTACACTCCTTTGACCTCAATATAAACATCCACATTCCGCTGGGTAATCACAGCTCAATATTTCAATGTGAATGTGTTGCACTAACACTCGCTGCAAAAGCCATTCACAAACGGCAAGTAGAGGGAATAGGCATCAGACTCATTTCTGATAGCGCAGCAGTTCTCAAAGCTCTTCTTAACAGTAAAACCAACAACAAACTAATCATAGAATGTCACGATGCCTTAGAAAAAATTTGCTCCAGGAATCAGGTCACCCTGCAATGGATCAAAGGGCACAGTGGATCTCTTGGTAACGACATTGCAGACGAACTAGCGAGAAGGGGATCAGATACGACAGTACAAGGCCCGCAACCTCTTCTTCCAATCCCCTTCACGCAATACCGGACCTGGATCCGCCAAAGATCGATAGAGACCCAAAACCAACGATGGTCAGAGATCGCTGAGTGTCGGCAAGCCAAACTTGCTATACCGCAAGCGAATCATCGACTCACTAAAAACCTCCTAAGACTAAACAGAACAAATCTAAAAATAATGATAGGGTCAATAACGGGTCACTGTCCCTTGAACAAACACCTATACACCATAAAAATCACTGACAGTCCTCTCTGTCGAGGATGTCTTGACGCCGAAGAAACGGTCTCCCACGTAGTCCTGGAATGTAGGGCCGTTGCTTCTCAACGGGAACAAATCCTCGGAACAATGAGGTCACTCCGCGAAGCCTGTGAAGTCCCCAGGAAACTTCTGTGCTTCTGGGCGGAGTTAGGCTGGCTATGTTAGCCAGGACTCTCCACGCACAATGGACCAAATGAGAGTCTAAGTGCGGAAAAATGAGTCCACTTTCCATTCCATTCCAACCTCTTTCATTTAAGCTTAATTTGCTCGTGTAAGTTTAGGTCCGTGGTATGGCCTGTATTAAAACTTGATTTGATCGTAAGACCAGACCGATGCCTTATCCATTGCACCACGGCCGCTATGTTTCTGAAGTATGGATGCCATTCACTAACACGTGCAAAACACATATATTCACTACATCTGTTGTTTAAAAATCACCCACGACTTGTGTCACTTACTTGCAATCCTGAATAACAAAATACTTAGAAAAAGTTTTTTAAGCAGATAAGCTCACGTACCTACCTTTTAACCTAAAACTTTGGAGTGAAAAACTTTTACAATCCTTATCAAGGTTTCCTGTTCTCGTAAAGCTTAGCCTTCCAAATAAGTAGATAGTGTGGCTTTGATTTCAAAATAGCGATTTGGTGGCGTGCAGAAGCAGAAACAGTGGAAAATAAAGTAGCTGGGAGGACAAAAGAATAGGTCAGAGTTTATAAAATATTAAAGTTGAAAAATTAAGAATCCAGCAGGACTCGAACCTGCACCCCCTGGGTATACGCCCCAAGTGCTTTGCCAATTCAGCTATGGATTCGTATGCTGCCGGACTCGAAATTTCTCAACTCTTTTTGTGCCAGCTTTTAGCAATATTTTATAAATTACAAAAAGGCATAGCAAAGCTAAAATTTGCTTTAAAATATTACAAGGTCAGAGTTGTTTTGAAATGCTAATTTGGACTTACCCCTTTGCTTTGGCCATTAAACGATATACCTACTTTTAAAAATATCTAACGCAAAGTTTTTAAGCAGGGATAAATAAACTTGCAGTTAAAAAATTGGGTTTGGTTTTGGCGCATTTAGATAAACATTAGATATTGTTAAAGTGAAAAAGGTGTGGGCATTTTTCATTTTTAAAATACTCTTTAAAGGTAAAACCTAAAAGGCAACGGGTTGCATTACGAAAATATGATATAAATATTAAGAGGAGACAATCAATAGTATACTTTCAAGAGGAACGTAAACTAGTTGTAACTTCCTTATTAATGATTTTTAAATACATTTTATTTGTAAATCACTAATAAGCATGTTTGTTCTTGCCCATTTTGCCGATCTTTTTTTGTACGTATCAGTGTTTATTGATGATTAAAACAATTGAATAGCTAACATGCATTGATATGATAAATATGTCTCCAAAATTTATAAAAAAAATAATGATATTAAAGTAAAGCTAAAATGTATGAAAAACCGGCGATCTACTATTCCCATATAAATATTGATTTAGGTAAAACAAATGTATAGAGCTTCTGGTATAGAAGTAACAATTCATTGCGTGCAACTGCGGAAAATGAAGTGCCTTGGAGGACGAGACGGTAGGTCGCAGTTGTTTAGCAATGCTAATCGGGTGCGACTTATCCTTTCGCGCTCGCTATTAAGATGGTAAACTTTGAAGGCCAGCACGCGAGCTTTTTGATACAATAAATTTTATATTTGTTATACTTACACTACTTAGAATCTGTTGTACAAAATCAATAGCGTATACTGCTATAGAAGTAGAAACAAATCAAAGAAAAACGAAATCAAGGGATAATAGAAAATAGCAGCTGATGTCTTATTTATTAGAACGAAATCGCGTGACCGAGTACTGGAATGAAGGCTGACGTCAAATAACAGTCCGATCAGTTCGATTCAATCTCTTTTGACTATCCTTACTCAAATACTTTATTGTACACACACAGAATTTACAATAACATAATAGAAAAGAAACAGTTAAAATACTAGGTACAAAGGCGAGCTTAATTCAATATTGAATTTTCTACCAGCAAACCTTTGAGCCGTAGAGGAAAAGAAGAAATAGAAGACTAGGCAAGAGTAAAATTGAGTGTACAACTACAAAGTAATAATATCTATCCTTCGTAAAATATTGAAAAAATGTGAAAATATACTTATAATAATAATATATTGTTATTCATAGTTGTGAATTCACCACTACGTTTTTAAACGTGCCAGCTCTTTCTGTGTCAGCGCAATTAACATCACTACATAATTTCCCCACAGACGTACATAATCAACTACAAAGGAGCTTTAACAAAAGAAAACTAATTATAGCCTCGGCACGTCTAAATAGTGTAAAATATAGGGTTGATATTTAAATTGTTGCGAGGTCCCTCTGAGGTACAACCGAGCTAGGAGGTAGCGAGGCGCCCGGGTCACTAGAGACCCTGGTCCCTCAACAAACGCTATTTCCGGATAACGAATCAGAGAACACGCGAGCTGCTTCACAAAGGGTGTTAATTTAGTTGCTGTGAAAAACCTCCGCGAGTTATTGCTCCGAAACGTGCGAAATTAGCATTTCCATTACAACATTAAATGCTATAAATCATTGTACGTGCGGACTGCGCCGGTTATTCTGAATACTTTAATATTCCACTGCATTTGCATATTAGGAAGTGAAGGACGATTCTGTGACAGATTTAATGCCTACCGCATTTACCTTTAAATTTAATTATATCCCTTGTTTCGTTTGTTTTGGGATATAAAATGTATGTGTTGATAACGATGTAGCCTCGTATTCAGATGCCTGCGTTTGCTTTCACAAATAGAAATGTTTTATTTGGTTTTATTTGCCGACAACGGCTTAATTAATAAGACACGTTTTAACATTTTAGTGTTTATCTTTCTGATTCAGTCGGCAACCTCTCACAACAAACATGCTACAACAGAGATTTTATTGTTTATACATACATTAACAAAATAACCCTTATAATAGCTATTTTAAGTCAAAATGTTTAGCTAACTGTGAGGAATGTGGCGTTACTGAAGATCTACATCACTTGCTGATGGAATGTGTCCAATTTGACTCTTCTAGAGATAACTTATTAGGAGCGTTGAATTTGAACAAAGTTAATATTGGCGCATATCATGAAATGTTATCACAACCTAATGACGTTAATTCAATAGCTTTGTTCAAGTTCATGACCAGTATAGGTTAAAATGTGTAATGCTTAGGGTACGATGGGACTGACATACGCTGTGCGTTTAAAAAGTCCCTAAAATTATATAGAATTAAAAAAAATGACAAAATGTTTGTTTGTTTCAGGTGAGACCATACAATAAATTTGGGTGTTGGACGAGGTATGAAAACTTATGACAGATAACAAGTAATTAAGTTTAAAACCTATAAACCGACTACGTTATAATATTGTACTTAATCTTAGTTTGCTACACAGAGAGGAACGTGAGAACTGTACCACCGCATTTAAACTATAGATTTTTACATAATCAATATGATAAGTACACATATTGTTTTGGTTGTACATGTTGGTACATGTTGTTTTAGTTGCTCTTACACATAGAATTATTGTCAAAACAAACAAATATTGTATGAATTATTTAAAAAGATGGTGCACATGAGTTTCTCACCAGGTCTTCTCATGATGCAATACCCATCGGAGCTGGTACTTGGATTGATTTTAATTTATATCTCTAAGTTGAATTAAAGTCAATCTAAGCTCCGGTGTCAAATCATATTATTACAATAAGTATTATAATTTAGTTAGCTAAGTATTTTTTTTTGTATTTTGATGTTTGTTTTATTTTATTTTTATTTTATTTAATAGGTACAGATACAGACAACAGATTACATTAATTCTTAAAATAAATAATGCAAAATACAATTTATAAACCTGCAGTCCTATGACATCTATACACAACACATGCAATAATATAGCTTCAAAAAGTAATTGAACAGGGTTATGTAATATAATAAATAAGAAACGATTAAGATTAAAAGCCTAATTTAAAACTATAAATTATATAAAGCTTTTTTGAAGCAATTAATTTTGTTGTGAAATATGTCGACATCAGAGCACACAACATTGTATTGTTTGCACATTCTAATGAGTGGATCATTCTGCGATACGTTGTTGTTACACGCAGGTATGGAAAACAATTGTGGAGTGCGCACAGATCGCGTAGGTGTTTTAAAAAGTAGTCTGCTTATCAGAATGCTGTCCACGGAGCCGCTAACAATCTTATGTAGAGTGCATAAGTCGCTTATCCATCGCCTTTTCTCTAAACTTAACATTTGAAAATGCTGCAGACGGTCCTCATAATCGGCAAGTTTACGTCTTAAGCCATAGTCTTTGACGAGTTCAAGCGCCCCTTGAGGCCCATGGAATAAATGATTTGATTTAATTTGAATTGATTTGATTTGACATATTTGTAATATGCTCCAAGACCATTTGATACCAAACACGTCATGATTATGTATTTTTTTTTATATTTTCGTGTTATAATCTGACGTTTAAATTCTGTTTGATAAAATTTTAATAAAATTTATATAGCCTTGACATAGGCTATATAAATTTTATATTATATAGCCGGCCTATTCTTACGAATGTAATGACACAGTGTCAAAATCATTGCCATTCCTTATTTCGCCGTAGTCGGGTCATGTAAGTAGAACATGACTTTTCATTATTCTGCCTACCCCTATGGAATATAAAGGCGTGATTTTATTCACGGAAATGGCAGTTAGAACTAGCGCTCACAAAAAGCTGGCGTGGTTCGGCTCTAACAAATCTTTTAACCGCTAACAGTTTTGCGGACAACTATAAAAATGTTGGAGTATTTTCGCCTGGTTTATAGCAGCTATATAAATAATACAAAGCACTGTTATAATAATAATAGCGTAAAACTTTTATCATGAACATAAAATTCGTTTGCGCTATTAGTGTAAGGCATTAATTCTCTCACCGTGTAATAAGTAAACAATTAGGCGCTACATTATTGCTTCTGTACATGCCAAAGGAAAATCTACTATTATATGTTTATAGACAGAAATAAAAATGTTTTTCCTAGATTTTTATATGGCAACAATAAATCATGAGTACGTTTAACGTATACGCTTCTCACTGCGAGGTCTCGAGTTCGATGCCCGAGTTTCTCAAACTGTTATTTTTGAACTTTCTGTCAGAAAATTCTTGAATAACACTTTGTTAGGTTCACCACCTATCCCATGGAACTTACACATATCAGGTGTAATGTGGGTGTTGTACACCTCTGCTACACCCTTCTGGGAAATATAGGCGTGATGTTATGTTACGTTAAATCATAAGTTTAAATCTCTTCTGTGACATTTATTTTCTGTCTGGGCTGACAACATGATTTCTGACTCAACGACTGCAATCAGATATTTAGTAAAACGATTTTAAAGCTCAGGATTAGCTTTTTATTTGTCTTCAAAGCAAGGATATGGTTAGCAAAAAAATATTGTAAAACTCTTTCGCTCAGTGTTTTAAGCCTGTTAAACAATCATTTAGTTAGAATTAACCACCAGATAAATTAAAGTGACACAGTGCAAATATAAAATCGGACACAGCTATCACTTTCATTTTTTATATTTTACCGTTTGAGTAACGCTCTTGAATATTGTGAACAGGTCCCAAGTTATAACTATACATAATATAGTGTCACGTTGAATAAGCACTCCGTTGATGACCTATATTGTGTTTTGCTTCAGCAAAGCGGTCCCAGGTTGTTTAGTCCCTCTTTTATTACGTGCGTCATAAAACAACCTGTCAGAGACCTTTTGTTCCGCCTAATTTATCGTTTTTGTCCCTGTTCCTGGATTTATATCCGATGGCAAATAAAGCACCATAGATCTATTTAAGTGAACAGAATGATAATGTTTCGTCGATTCCAAATTTTTACCACTCTCTTATCTAGGCTCAGTCATCGAAGCTGATACGTCTTATTCTTTCTCTTCCTTATTTTTTTCCCTTTTTGATACCCGCACGAGCAATAACTCCTGTGTCGTGGGGTTGTTCACAAACATACATTTCACACACACAAAGCACACCCAGAGTCAAATCAAATATTTGCGCATCACACAAAGATTTGTCCCATGTGGGGATCGAACCCACAAGACCAGCGCAGTTGAAAGTGGCGATGCGATTCCACCAAGGCAGTATAACAGTCTCAAATAGTGTAAATACGTTTGGTGAAAAGCAAATACTGCAATGCCAATACGCAATACACTACGCTAATAAAACTGTTTCCAAAAAAAACCTTTCGATATAGATCATATAAATGAACAAACAACGAGAAATTGAATTGCCAGCCTACATCGTTTTCCGCGCGTATATTTAAATCAAACAAACAAACAAAAAAGATCGAGGGCTACAATTAAATTTAAAGGTAAATGCGGGAGGCATTAAATCTGTCACAGATTCGTCCTTCACTTCCTAATATGCAAATGCAGTGGAATATTAAAGTATTCAGAATAACCGGCGCAGTCCGCACGTACAATGATTTATAGCATTTAATGTTGTAATGGAAATGCTAATTTCGCACGTTTCGGAGCAATAACTCGCGGAGGTTTTTCACAGCAACTAAATTAACACCCTTTGTGAAGCAGCTCGCGTGTTCTCTGATTCGTTATCCGGAAATAGCGTTTGTTGAGGGACCGCGGTCGCCAGTGACCCGGGCGCCTCGCTACCTCCTAGCTCGGTCGTACCTCAGAGGGACCTCGCAACAATTTAAATATCAACCCTATATTTTATACTAGTTAGACGTGCCGAGGCTATAATTAGTTTTCTTTTGTTTAAGCTCCTTTGTAGTTTATTATGTACGTCTGTGGGGAAATGATGGCAGAAAAAGAACTGGCAAGTTTAGAACGACCAATAAACAGGTTTTCTTCGTTAGTTTACAATATTTTTAAATATTCTACGAAGGTGAGATTGAATCAGATATTCAACGTCAACTTTCATTCTAGTACTAGGTCTCGCGATTTCTTTCAAGTAAATAAGAGATCCGCTATTTTCCTTATCATTGTCGCTTGATTTCCTTTAATTTGTTTTTATGGCTATTCAAGAATATATATCGGTATTTATTTGGTATTACAGAAACTGGTGAAAAACCAACAACCATGTGTAGAAATACATAGGCACGCCTACTAGTTTTGTCAAATATAATATTTGTTCATTTTTGTTTTGTTGTAATTCATTGAAAAAGTAATTTAATATTCTGTCGATGTTTTCAGTTAATGAACTTAAAATATTTGCCGCATCATGAATTTACAATATTTCGAAAATAGCTATTTAAAATACAAAATAATATTATGGTAATCCGTGAGCTGACAATGTATCAGCATTTTATTAAAATGCATCAAGTAATTTATCGTTATTATCATAAACTGACATAAATGTAGGTATACTGCGTGAATAACGACTCAAATAGGCTTAATTTTAAAACGTTTGCAAAATTATGAACAACAATATTTTAAGTAGGTGTGTTGTGTTGATATCTCAATTGACTTTTTCAAACGTAGTTATCTATTATGTTAGTCATGAAAGATTTGTCCCGCGTGGGAATCGAACTGACATCACCAGAGCAGTTGAAAGCGGCGAGATGACCACTCGCGCATTCCAAAAAATATTTTGCAAAGAAATTTAAAACATCAAAGAACAATTCGCTAGACAGCTAACTTAATAAAAAATGTGGGAACTGCTATTTCAACAAACTATAACCTTATCAATTGTGACAATTTCAAACGGAACTATTGACAAATAGGTAATGACTCTATTGGTTAGATAGTACCTTCAGATACGAAATTTCGTTAGCAATGTCGCACTTTTTACGAAGGGTTCATGAGTTAAGGGTGGCTTGATATATATGGCTTTGCTCAGATCGATCGATGTTCGAGGTTAAAAAAGCCGAATGCGGTCCTTTGAATTCAGGATAGCATCTATGTCAGTCGCTACGGATGGCTAGCTTGAAATTTCTTAGTGTAAGTGGAAATTGGCTCGCCTGTTAGCTACATAGTATTAAAACATGCCGAGTTAGCAGATATTCACAATTCAGTATTTATCGTGAATCTAAAGAAAAATATGAGATATTATATTACTTTATATAATGATCAAAATAATGATGGTTTTGTCCTTAAAAATATTCAGTTACATCTATACTGTCATGAAACTGGAAGGAATGTTTTATCTTGGGCAGCTATAGGTATACGAAAGGTCATATAAATACACATATTGTATCTAATCCAGATCCAAAAAAAGACCACTGGGTTGTCATCAAATCTTGTGGTGCGAACCGACCTATTCAAAAAGAGTCTTGGGCGGTTCGCACCACTCGACAGCGGTGCGAACCAACCCATTCAAAAAAGTCCTTGGACGATCAATACCGCGGTGCGAACCCCTTGTGCTATGTACAGCCCCAGTACCCTCCAATGTGGATATTGTAATGAGTATTGCTATAAAAAATACATTTTGGAATACGAAAACTGCGGCTACATGCGGCAAGCAATAAATAACTTTATAAGTAACAAAAATTGCCACTTCTCCACTTCCATTTTCCCGAATTGCTTTTAAAACTTCGCCTTCGGATGTCATTTTTTTATTATTGCAGGTCACTAACAAATTCTAATTTCCTAAAGTCGTAAAGTATTTTTCCATCGTAATTACTACTTGGGAGGCGTGATGCGTTTTTACGAGTACATAAAACCGAGTTAGTACTTACCGTGTTTGGCTGTTGGTGTTTTAAGACGAATCATCGTTAAATCGTGAACGTACCCCGACATGTTACGACTGCCCATCTACGCGACTAAGTAATCATTGCCGTAATAGTGTATGCGGAATTTATGCGACGTTTTTGCAACTTCAGGGAAGTTTATGAAGGCAAAGTTGATTACAGGGGGACAAATATCAGTCAATATTAACTATGACGGCATTTTTTTTTTTAATTAGTAGCATTTGCAAAAGCCATCTTAAAAAAATAACATAATGCGTTGATAAAAACTACAGAGGTTTGCCTGCAGCGCAATTATATTTGCAATCTAGTACAGTAGTCGCAAACGCTACTAACAAATTATTATTACATATACATGTAGATATGGTTCAGAGCTTATTACAATTCAAGTAAAAAACATTATATTATTATACAAGGAATAACAATTTTCTTTTTGATATTTAAGTTATATTGACAGCCTGTATACTTGTCCGAACATAATCGGACACTCGTCCATTTTAAATTGACACGCAAAAATTAAGAATAAAATAGACTTTTACTTAGCCGGATAGTCATCTGTGTCTCTCCAAGTCTGCTATAACAATCACTTTACAGCTGCAAAATCCGTTTTAACTCAAATATGAAATGAAACATAAGATAGACCCTGAATTTTGACAACCCGTTTGCTATAACTCTCTTCAAAAATAATGGTCATCGTTCGCACACAGACAAATAATAGAAAATAGCATGTACCATAACTCTAAACGAAACAAATCAACAAAAACTGATTCTCTACCTATTCAACAAAAGCGGCATATTTCGTAAATCCATTATACCGAAAAGTCTAGTGTCGTATATTTGTTGTCGGCTGTCACAGAGTGTCATAAAGTACATGCCAGTGTGATTGATACATGTGCCGATCGGAGCAGTCTGAAGTACACACAGCAACATATCAAGTCATACATTTCCAGTGTAAGCTGGTCTTGCATTGCAATCTGATGGGGTTACCAAGGTTCTGTAGAGCGTCGGGCATGTTTGCGGAGGCTAACATTGACAGTTTTGCTGCAATAATGCGTGAGCGTTGCGGCTCCATGCTTGTACGGCTGAGATCAAGTACCAACAGCATCCTGTGCGTATTAGCTGACCGATGGGACTCCCCGCTGCTCAGACGATGGGTGAAATTGCATGCCATCAAATGATAGTGCATACCAAACTTGTGGGAAGTCGCATTGGGCAGAGTTCTTATTTTATTATTTAGTTAATTAATGTTTTCTAACACTAGTTTTTTAAGATTTATCGTGTTACTAACAAAATTATGGATACTGTCCGAAAAAAAGATTTATTCTTATTATATTATTATTATTGGACGGAAAGCCTATACCTACAATGCAAGACCTTCTTATATTGGAAATGTATAGTTTGATGTGTAAGCGTGTGTACGATACAATACTGAACAGTTAGATTTATTGAGTGACGAGACGTGGAGAGATGCATGCTTGGGAATTAACTATTGTTTGTGTGTGAAACTGGAGTATTGCAAGTGTTTTATTTATTTACTTACAATATCGATTTTTATCTGAAGAAGGGTGTATTTACCGATCGACAGTCGAATAGCCACAGAGTCTACGTCATTAAACTGTTTTAACAAATAAAAACTGTCAACTAATCTATTACATCGATCGATTTTGGTACAATAACAAACTTAATGTTTATAAACACGTAGGTAATCAATTAATCATAACCTGTGTGTTTTTACTTAACATAATCTAATTTGTTTAGTAAATATTTTCAAATTTTTTGATCCAATATCTGACTATTTAGTACTTTCTAATGTTCGGTAACTCGTTTATTCAAAGTGCACGGGCGACGTTCTACGGCTGTAATTTGTACCTGTTTATATACCCGATGTATCTTAATAACTGTATATTTATTTCAGTAGTAAAAGTATTGTTAAGTATCCACATATTATTAAATCTTTACTCTTTGATATGTTGAACTAGTATTTTTACCTATTCATAACACTTAATGCACACACAACACATCTCTGTTTAACCCAATGGTTGACTGGTAGAAAACACTATTGGCATTAAGTCCACTTTTGTACAATTTGAGCAATAATTAAATAAAATAAAATAATTCACACTCACTTTTTCTTGATCTTAGTGCTTTTTGCGACACGTGGAGTGTGTTACTTGTACAAACACACAGTTTCCGCAATCAGATTGTTTAGCCTTCTTCACGCTCAATACTACTAATTATCATACATTTTAAATTAGCACAGACCGTTTGCACAAACTGTTTGTGCAAGTAGGATAGAGCGTGTATTCCGTATATTACACATAACAGTAAACACTAGACATAAACACAATTAGCCTTAACTTTTAGATACATTTTTCCTCAATACATAAGTAGATATGATAAGTATGTAAACCGCGGCATGACGTCAACGATATTTTCTCCGAAGAGGAAAACTGTAACAATATTATTATATAGCTTATCAATTCGCGAGTCATTTGAGAAATGAATTGTTATGGTACCATAGAGGGGTAGAGACGATTGTGTAACCTATTCAAATGCTTTCATGTAATGATATAAGGAGTATTTATTTATAAAGAGGACTGATACTAAATGGCTATGGATAAGAAAGGGAAAACGGAAGTCTTTTGACTGGCAGTGCGACCAATTAACTTTTATTTATTTGTTATTAGCGCCCACCCGCGGCATCGGCCGTGTGGCGTGTCAATAAATATTAGCCTATGTCCTTCCTCAGGTCCTACTATTTCGGCATCGAGTGACGTACACAACGATTCCCTGCGTCCGGCGCACCCTGGGCAATTCGCGAGTTCTCCAAAGCGAATTGGCTAATCCTTTCTCCACGATGGCAAGTCAAAATAAAAATATGACTCTTTCGTGGTTCTGTCCGTGTGATACATCTCAGCGGCTTTGAAGTATCTCCACAACAATTATCATTAAGATCCGTCTAGTAGGTAACGATTTTTGATTACAAACAAACCAAATAATCTTTTCTCTTTATAACATTAGTATAAATAACAAACATTAGATATGCCGCATAATTAAGAAACTGAAATAAACAATCATAAAACGGAAATCACTATAGTTTAGGTACATGAAGTCCATTGTAATATGATCTTCCAATAAAAAAACCGACTTCAATTACTAATAATGCTTATAAAATAAAAACTACTAGACCAAACTGAAATAAATTTTTATGGGACCACCTGGCAGCTATTTCGCGTCGAACAAAAAAAGAATCACGTGAATCGGTCCATTAACCGCGACGTAATCGATGTACATACATAGAAAAAAAACATACCGGCCGAATTGAGAACCTCCTCCTTTTTGGGAAGTCGGTTTAAAATATGCCTCTCTTTCAATCAAAACAGAACTAAAAAATGTTGTGAACATTTCCAATTATCATTCCAGAGTTCTCAAGATGAAAGCAATAACATTTATTCATTGTGAGAATTCGAAAACTAGATGTAGGAATTCAGAAGACTATGTGAACAGTTAAGGTAATTAGAGGACGGAATAGAAACAACAACTTGATACAACTTGTTGTTGGAGACTGAGGAACACCTACACAATGTCGGTTTGTGCTGTCGACGCTACTGTGGGGAAAACTTTACTAGGTACTGTTGTGGGCGGTACTTTTTATCTAAAATAGTGGGTTGCTTCCACTCTTTGCAAAAAAAGCGTACATTTCACGGTGCCTCGGCGCTGCCTGCACGTAAATTACTATGTTGTGTACGTTCTGCCATTTTGTTTTATGTGTGTGTGGTTCTTGAGATATTGTTTGCTATTTACTAATGTTGTTATGGCTTTTTAAAAACGATTGTGACGTTACAAAGTAGTAGTAAAGAATCTGATCCTTATATTTATCATTGGAAGAACAAATACAGCCGTGGGGAAAGTTTGTTGGGTAATAAAATCCTATTAGCAAAAGAATCGCTTAAGCAATGGAACAAGGTAGATGCTCTTTCAAAAAACCTAACCTGAGGCCAGAATTTCAGACCGCTATCAAGGTAAAGTCATTATAAAGACCACATCCAATTACCTCCGAATTGAAACCCGTGAGGCATCGCAGGAGGATGGAAAGATCTAAGATCTGTCCGCAATTCAGTCCATTTTCAATTCAGCCCCGTCGCCAGCTCTTTATCTCATCTTTGCAATAATAAATGTGAGGTAGACGATATCGTTTCTAATATTTATTCAAAAGAGGCTTCGTGAGATGATGTTGAATTTATTTGAAAAGAAATTGTGTGTAAGGCGGGTAGGCATACATTAAATTGACGTGCGGTGGAACAATATGCACGATTGTAGTACACGCGACCAGTATTGCAAAATGTGTATATGACGGATATACCAATTCAAATGTCTGAAAATATAGTGACTAGTATTTTTTTTTTCATTTTCAACTTTGAATTTTTGTTCCGACACTTTTACATGAATAAAAAATGTTCTTGTTCAAAATTTTCATAAATGTAAGAATTATTTTTATATTGTCAATCGTCTCTAGTTATCGTAAAACAATATGAAAAACTGTTTAAGTCGTATATTCAAGATCTCATAAATAGAATATCTAGATCTACCTAAATGATTTGCAAGTATGAATCAGTATTTTCTGATAAATGTTATTCCAACACTTGAGAATAGTATATATTAAATACTCAGCTTTATTCTTATCTGATCACCTAATCATGATTGGCGTTTCTTGATTTAAGTAGATATAACGAGAGCATTCAAGAATATTCGATTGGTATTGAGTGTTCAATATTAGAACACACTAAAATACAACAAAATGTACTTAATAACATTCAATATTTTTTATGAAACAGAGCTCTGCAACGTTTATAATCCGCTGTAAAATTTTGATGTATTACAAAGATACAAGCTTGTTTTTGTAGATGAGTTTCCTAAAGTAATAACCACCGCTTATTTTATGTATGTATCGAATAAAGAAATTTAAAGTATTAATGCACCAATTTTAACGATCAACAATTAATTTGTTCTATGATGCTAGAAGCACTTGTTAATTTAGATAACTCTTAAATTAATAAATTAATTAAAATCTCCATCACGATAGATGAGCAAAACTTTAATTAACTCAAGATCTGATATTAGCCTTTTAATAGCCAACAGCGAGCCAACGAGTAGCCAACAGCGCATAGTATTGACGAACTTTAATTGACCAGCTGAGAGTTGTTCAACTTGAGCCGAAGTGTTCCGAAGTGTGGCGGAGTATGCCGAAGCTCGGCGGACTTAGATCATGTGTTGCGGTACTAAAACACGAAACAATGCAGCCTCATCAGCGACCGGTCCAAGGCAACTTTGAGATTCTGCACAAATACCAGATAGGAAATTAAAACTTAGTACCGAACTAAATAATAAGAGTTTTTGTAAATAGCATGTTGTATTTAACTTTAATATCAGTGAGGCTTTTGGGGCCTAGGGTGTAAGAAAATAGAAAATTCATGATTTTTTCGACTAAGGGCTCTCGCCTTCGACCGATGCTCGGCGACCAATACACAAAAAAACTTCAAATAGAGGTTTTCAATAGAGCAGTGACGATCGGGGTAAGACTGTTTGCAACGGAGCAATGACGATCGAAGTAAGAGCGGTGATCCACCACATCTTAAAATTATCTTTTGATGTGATAAACATAACACAAATAAAAGAATAAAACAATATTTTTAATTATTCAGCATTAGTTAGTAGAACTAAGTAAAACTATTTACAAATAGTCTACTCAAATTATATAAGGATAAATCTAAGCAGTGATAATAATGTGTGTGATATAATTGGTTTACAGCTTCCTATGCATTAACTTAGATTCCATTAGAATATTGTAAAAAAAAGCAGGCGAGATTGGTTGTAAACTATAGCGTTAAGTATATAAAAGAAATGTTTTTTTATTAAAATTCAATGTGGGATAGAGTATAGAGAGACATTGAAGTCTCACTAAAGAGGCTCCCTTTGCCTTCCTTGTATAAATTAATAACGTTTAAACCGTTAACTAAAATCATTTTCTTGTTTGCAGGTATGTCCAACACTACAAATCTTCAAAATCTTATCATTTCGTAAGTAAATAACCTCACTGACCTACATTTACCAGGACTTGATATCTTCTAAAGATTTCACAGTGATAAAAGAGGCCGTTTATTCTATGAAGCAACTCTATCAATATACCTAGTAGAAGATAGTATGGTGTTTGCTTCCGTAAAGGCGCTCCCGGCTCCGGCGAATCAATGATGACACTCCGGTAGTTGAATCCTCTGATTGCGCCTCCCCCGGGACAATTCAATTTCACTCCCTGTTTACCCTCTAGGCGCACCTTAATGACGCATTTTTATGATATTAATGCCTTTCGTTCCGGGCGCAGAATCGCTTGCACTGAACTCATTATTCCCAAGCCCATTCTTTAAAGGGACTGCAGGTGTTTTTTTAATTAAAATCCAGACCATCCACCTCTTTGTCACCATCATGACAAAGCACTTTATCTCAAAAAGACATTTTATAATTGCACATTGCGATTTAATTCAAGGCTCGCCCAAATTAACATTTTATGTTCAAAGGATCCCTAGCTTAATAGAAAAATCTCGAGCTGATTAACATCAAATCAAAGGAGAACAAGAATAATGCACAATAAAAGTGTGGAGGTATGTCATTTATCTGCCCTCGTTCTGAAACGAGGCTAAAAGGAACCGGGTTGGATTTTCCGAATCATATGCGTCGGTATTTTCCGGACCCCGCGCGGGTATATACGTGCGTTACGATTTTTTATTTCATTTTGGTTCCTCCTAACAAAACGAATGCATGGTCCTGTGAACACTAATGAACCTGCCTTCAGAGCATTCAGCCGAGTAAAATGCGCGCCTACCGATATACATTAGTGAGCTAATGAGCACCTGTGCTATTCGATTTTATGCCTTATGTCTTTATGGTTAGGATTGTGCAGTTTAGCATTTTGGTGTGCAGGAAGCGTAATTTTATGTTTGTGGAGTAAAAGGGGAGATTATCGGGGAAGCGCGGACGTTTCCATGACACTGCTTCAGTGCGCGTGTGGTATGTAGGCGGCTCTCGACACCGTTAATTATAATGAGACAAAAATTAAGGGCAGAATTCCAAGTACTTTATAATTAGGTACTGGAAGATGAAAGCCGCTGTTGAAGGCAGTTTTTGTGTATTATCTGCTGTTCTACCTGAATAGCTGTGTAAATAGGGAGTGAAGCATAAATGGGATGGTTTTGGGCAGGTAAACAATCGCTTTTGTTTTCTAGCCTGTAATTATAAGCTAGATTTTATTGGTTAGCGTATGCGCCTCAACGCAGGGTCTTAGGTTCGATTCCCGGATCGGGCAAAGTGTTATTTCTGAACTTTCCGTCAGGCAATTCACTAGAAATAGCGCCCGGGTACATGGCGATAGGCTCACTCCCTACCCCGTTGGACCTAAAAATAACACGTAATGTCATGTTATATTATGTTTACATATTACCAGAAAGTTAGTATATTTAATTCATAGCCAAGCTTAGGTGAGCGTGTTCAGTACGCGAATTTAGAATAACTAATTACTGTAATTAAAGAACATAAAACAAGTTATGTCTCATTATATTTTATGAGTATATTAAGTGCCCGTTTCATGTAAACCAATAATAATTTAATTTGTGGGTATATTTTAAACATAACATTTTTATTATATGGTTTGATGTTTTATTAAGTTAAATAATCACGCACGCATAAAATTATAGATTTGTTTACTCTTATCTGATTACCAGTTGTTTTTTACATGGACTATAAAAAAAATTGTTTGTAGAGTTGGCACAGTCTATGTCATCCCCCTCTAGCGCTGTAGTCGATCTATGGCTCAATATTTGTCTCAGAATATCGATATACAACTTTATACAAACAAATCAGGCTTTGACTCATATCAACGCCTTTATTGCTCAGTATCCTGATATTAATATATTTTACTCCAAATTTGAACAATTTTTAAAATCATGTATTTCTTTTTTAAGTAATTTTAAGTAGCATTAAGTCTAGCGATAAGTACTCTTTCAGGGCCTACGTAAAGTCATAGTAAGTACACATTAAAGATGACATTATT
The DNA here is from genome assembly GCA_905147285.1 of Hypena proboscidalis. Classification (NCBI taxonomy): domain Eukaryota; kingdom Metazoa; phylum Arthropoda; class Insecta; order Lepidoptera; family Erebidae; genus Hypena; species Hypena proboscidalis. Next base: position 15,637,701 of record LR990130.1, on the reverse strand, counting down.
AGATCACACGCAAAACACCGACAAACTACAATATATTTGGCCTCCTACTTAAGAGCAAGACAAGTTTTAGTTAACTTAACACCTCTATCAATATATTTCTAAGCCCCAATTTCACAGGTGTTAGATAAACCTTAATGGCAGGACAAATATATAACACATAAATAAAAGTATCCGCAGTGATCATTTTTCAAGTGTCACTTGCGTCACTTTTTGCTTTGGAGGGAAGTAAAGATACATACTTTCCAACTCCAACTATATACTTCTGATCAAATTCGTTGCGGGTTCCAAGACAATTTTAACTCTCCCTGGGATTGCCCGTGTGTCATGCACGGTGCCTTTCAGTTGGTTACCGCCGTAGATCCTGGCGTCACAGGAGTCACAGTGGTGTGCGTGTGGGTGGGATTTTATCCCGTTGTGTCACTTTTAAATTCGGTCAGGATATATTTAATGGGTCAGATAAGATCTATCCGGAATCACAGTTTAATGGTGGTAGATCTCTTGTGAATGAGCTCGAGGGCGGTAGCACCACCGTCTCACCTTCCACCTGCCGCCAAATAGTAGTGCTTCCATTACTGTGATCCGGTTTGGTGGTGAGATCAGGCCCTGAAATTACTGGCACATGAGGCATAACACCGTAGTCCTCGGCTGCAGCGACGCATCTATAATCTGCTTTTGTGAATTGTTGATGTGCATGGGTACTCCAATTACCATCAGGTAGACTACACGTTCGTTCGCTGTGGACGTAGTATAAAAAAAAATAAAAAAAAGTTACAGGACCTACGTCTAACCTTACCACCATCATGCGTATATTCTACTTCTGCAAATAAGATATTTCGTTACATTTTCTCTCTAAAATATATTAATGTTGAACTAAAAGAGCCTAATTATTCTGTATAATTACATTTTTCGCAACGCCGACACATTTTATGCTGGCAACATTCGGGGTGTCGTCGCCTCATTAGTGGGACATTACCCTTAATAGCTAGTAGAGCATTAAATGCATACGTCGCGTCGCTTTAGTGGCTAGTAAACAGGTGCTTATGGTGTGAGTAGATAACTGTTATGTGCAACTATTGAGAGATATATTAATTATAGTATCTATCCTATTATTTATTGAATCTTAAATCGGGAAAAAAAATACATTCGAATTGAGAACCTCCTCCTATTTTTTGATGTCGGTTAAAGACGGGAATTGAGAGCCTATTTATTGAGCCGCGTACGGAAGCTGCAGGAATATAATTTTATATTTTATTCGTAGCCATCAAATATCTGTCCAAAAAGAATTTATATTAGCTGCCATAATAGTCTAAAAATAATAAAATTTATACGAGAGCTTACCGTGAGTTCTCGAAATCAATCTCTGGAAAGAGAAAAAAGGGTAACTTGCACTTTTTCCGTCAGACAATTTCATATTGGTTCAGTTTCAGAACATTACGGAACAATTTTCTGAACAACCACGGACTCAGCTGTTAATGCTAGATAAGGCAATAAATGCGCTCACCTTATCACCTCTGCCATACCTTCTGTATGTAAATGTAATGCCATTATTAATTCACCTTCTATTGAAGGTGTGCTAGGAGAGCATTAAATGCATGCGTCGCTTTAGTGGCTAGTAAACAGGTGCTTATGGTGTAAGTCGATAGCAAACATCGTTTGTGATGCACGGATTGGCTTAGCGGTGGATAATGGAATGGGATTATCAAGTAATATTGGATGACAACCGATTTATACTTTGAGTTTAAATTGAGAACCTCATCCTTTATTTGAAGTCGGTTAATAACAATGTTTTGCACGATACATTTAGCCTATTTGTCTGTTTGTATCAGCTAATCTTATACACGGCAAAAGCTAGTGTTACAATGTATTTATTCAGTTATCCCGTGACTACATTACAAATAAATAATTTCATCAGAAGATTTCTAATAACAATATAAAACGCATTTGAACCGTTTGCTTAATAAATGCAAACCACCGTGATGTTGGAGGTGCTAAGTCCCTCAAACTTATTCACAAAAGTTCTACCACTAGTGTGTGCGAGTGAGTTAGGTACCTACATATTGAAAAGAAATCTGCGTAGCTAGATATTCTGCCCGCAATACCCATGTGTAGGATTTCAGTTTGTCATAGAACCTCCGTCCCTCGAGATCCGTATATTATTTTAGGATGAAAATAAATATATTTTATGTTGACCCAAAAACTCGTGTTCCATTGAAATCTGTAGCGAGCAGATATGTATAGAAATTTTGCTTTATTCTCAGCTACTAGTATACGTTGTATAATCTTCTATATACAATATTTAAGATACTTTCCCTCCATGAGGCATGTCCGTGACAACCTGTATAGCAATTAGAACTATTACTGGCTCGTTGGTCTAGTGGTTAGCGACCTTAATCCGTAAGGTTGTTAGGCATTTCCAAAAAACATAATACTCTAGGAAATTCTCAGGAACAGAACGTCTGGAATTAAATAAGAGAAGGTTATATACCTTTGGCCTTTGTCTTCAAGTTCTAACAATTACTCTATGGGCTCAATGACAGAACATCAAAATTTACAAGTAATGTATCGTAAACAAATACAATAAATATAATAAAATTTAGCAAATTTTCAGAAAAAAATGCCTTTTGACTCTAAGAAATCAAATTTATATACATCAGAAGATATACAAAATATTCTAACGAAAATAGAAATCAACGATGGTTTAAACGTGGAAGAAGTGCACCAATCCTTGAATGAAATAGCCGAAGAAATAGCAGCAGCTAAGATCGAACAAACCTACCAGCTATACGAGGTGCAAAAGAATAAAGCAAGAGTAGTAGGCTTCGATGAAAAAGTTGAAGTAAAAAAACTCAACGAGGGCAAACCTGAGCCGAAAATATCAGAATTAGGCAATAAAGGGAAACTGGAGTCATTAAACGCTGACAAAGACCAAAAAAGCTCGGCAATTGTTAAAGAATTTGATCAAAGAAGCGCCGTAATTATTGAAGATATGAACGGTGAAAAAGTTTGTGTGTTTCCAGCACCAAAGGTACTTGAATTGAAAAAGGAAAAAACAGATGTCTCAGATACTCCCCAAACCGAAAGCGATTTTCCTTTTATTGACAGAGATAATTATACAGCTTTTATAGATTAATTTTGCAATCACGACAAAATGGATAAAGCTTTATAAATTGATGGACTAGAAGAAACATTATTTCGTTTAACTAGTGTAAAAAAAAAATGTAAAATCTTAAAAACAGTACTGCAGCGTTTATGAGATACTTTCAACCAGCTGCTATGGAATATCAAAGAGGTTAAATATAAAACGTATGTCACAGACGGACGTGTAATTCACTTTCTGGTAAATAATAAACTACTGCCCTTGAACATCTACAATCGAAGCGTAGTGCCTTGGGATTACAAGATGATGCCTCATGTATATTTCGGATCTAATCTCACTGCCAAATCAAAACTCTAAAATACAAACTACTTCGAGTATTTGGCGCTAGGAAAGGTAAGGCGGTAGTTCTTTCTTCGTACTCGATCACAAAACTCTATGTCCATTCTGTAATTGCTATGTCCATTTAGGTGGCTCATTTGGAACAATGTCGATACTAAATAAAATAATTTTTAACAAAAAAAAACCGACTTCAAAAAGTAGGTAAACTAAAAAGCAAAAAATAAATTTACTTCGCACAAAATAATACGTTTTTTCATTTAGTTAAATAGAAATGATTAAATAATTATTTTATAATTCTGAAGTTGGTGCCAAACCAAGTAAAAGCTATAACAACCTTTCTACAATATCAAATTACAGTACACACAATAAAGGGAGGCGTAGTTGTGCTAGTGCGCCCAGTATTGGTACTTACCACAGAAATATAACTAATATTCAGTCAGAAAATAGTTGTTAGAAAGATTCATATTATCTATACAGAGTTATTGTTTACTTGGCACCGATTTCAGAATTATAAAATAATTATTTAATCATTTATATTTAACTAAATGAAAAAAAAGTATTATTTTGTGCGAAGTAAATTTATTTTTGCTTTTTAGTTTACCTACTTTTTGAAGTAGTTTTTTTTTTGAAGTCAGTTAAAAACAAAACAATGAGGGCTGCTTTCAACGAATTCCTTAATCTACGCTCTTATTAATCTGTAGTTGCATCTGTCTCTCTCTTTATCTATTATTCAATGTCTGTACGGGACTGAGTGATTGAAAACTGCACTTAGTGTAAAACTTAAACACGTTGGTGTAATCAGCTCTGAGCCGCTGATAAGCAATATCGTATGCTTGCACACATTGTTGTTTTACGAGTGGCTACTCATATAGTTTACGATCTCGAGTTAAATGCTATAACGATACAACTAACCGCGATCAGTAGCTGGCCTATAAAACTATCTTCACATCATGATAATCTGAACTCATAATAGTTATGCTTCTTCTGTGTTTATGCACAGTCTGCGGTTTGCTAGCGCGGTTTTGCAATAAAATGTAATATAATTATAATTTTGTTTGTATAAGTTTAGTAGCCGTCGTTGTTTATTTAGATTAGAATCAAAGACAATGGAGGATGATTGATGGTTTTGACACAGGAAGCGGTGGAAGCAGCAAGAGAAAAATACATAAATAGTCTAACCTAACCCACCACAGTCTTGGCCTCACCATATAAGCGATGGCACTATTCCAAGAATTTAAACTTGAAGACCAAAATGTACTTTTATTAATAAAAATCATTCAACCAAAAATCTATAACTATAAAACTTTAGATAATAAAAAGTATTTAGAGGAACGGGGTGTGATTTTCCTCCACCACTAACGGAGGATCCTCCGACCAGGCTCGGTGGTATTGCCTGGCAAACAGCTTGTCCAACGGCAGCGTCTTGGAAGTAGTATTTATACATACTTTCTGTGATAATTTCGTTATCGCGATTCAGCGCTCTTTGACAGTTGTGACGAGTGTGTCACTTCTTGACGTTGATGATGTGCGGATACACAAATATAAATAGCTCCAAAACTTGGAAATATAAATGCATGCAATTTAGAAACGGCGCATAAGTGGCCACATTTCAAAATATTCGCATTTAAGGCTACATTTCAGAGCATTCGCATTGTGGATATGCCGCAAAAGCTTTCGTTATTTACCTCAGGTGGGAGGGCGAAGCTTTCGCGAATATTTTAAGCTTATCATTAGCATAAGTCGGACTACAGTGCCCGGATCAAATGCATTCGAATCTACTCAGTTGGATTGTTTACTCTCTAGCTATCTATTTTAAATAATGTCTGTGGAAATCATCGAAGATTGCTATTCCATTTTTTGTTCATTTTATTTCCTTAAAATAGGTTCTGGCTATTAAAAATAAGTTCTTATCATTGATTTATATAACCGTTCTTATCATTGAGTCTAAGAAGCTGTGGGCAGAAATAAATGGGAACCGTGCGGTTGTAAACCGTGTCATGAAAATGTGTTTTGTTATTTGTATTAAAATCTGTATGCTACTACTATAGCTTATTTCATAAAAGATAAGCCGGCGATTCAAGCGGCCGTGACGCAATGGATGAGGCATCGGTCTTACGATCGAGAAGTCGTGGGTTCGAATCCTGACCATTACACCACGGACGTGACGTTCCTCCACAAGCGAATTAAGCTTAGCTGGAGAGAGTTAAGAATACTAGTAATTTATACCTGCAAATGAGTAGAAAATTAAAAAAAAAACTAACAAGTCTACTTTATGCACAAACACTCAATATCTAATTGCGTTTGGTTTCTTTTCTACAAACAGCTTTATTTCAATATAATCGACCAATTAACGAGATCGAGTTTTAAATTTTAATAATAAACGATTCGCTACCAGTTTAATGGGATCTGATAAATCAGTAAACTATGTACATGAAGCGTCATCATTTATACCAACCTGTTATTAATTTTAAAGCATGCTATAGTTATTTCAGATAGCTTTATAAATATTGTTTCCCATTTTTCCTGCATACAGATGACAATGTATCAATAGGCATCTTTATGTACTTTTCTTTTTCGACTCGATGGTCTAGTGGTTAGCATATACGCCTCTCACCGCGAGGTCTCGGGTTCGATGCCGGGTCGGGCAAAGTGTTATCTGTGAACCATCAGTAAATTTATAATAGCATCACGGAGTTGGAATTGCGCCCGGTGGATGACGATAGGCTCACACCCTTTCATATGGTGAAGATGTAGATGTTGAACACCTCTGCCACACCCTATTGTATGTTATGTTATATTTAACTTATTAAAATCATTGTAAGCCCCTGTTTATTACACAAAATTTATAAATCGTTTATGTGTAAAAAAATTAACACATTACACCGTTTGATATTCGAATACTGCATTCATCTACTAAAAAATATTCTAAAAAAAAATAGCGTATAATGAAAAACTACACTAATAAAGTCAACAAGATAACAAACTTTAAACTAACTCACTGAAAGTTTGAAAGCAAAATTCACTTGAAGTTGCGCTTAACTGCTCTCGGAGGACAACAGGCGATAGTAAAGAAAATATATCTGCATGAAAGCGAACTCGGCTAGCCGTGCACTCCAGTAATGAAAGCGGCGCAACAGGTATCAAAGCTAATGTGACTATTTTCAACTCCACTAAAGAGCTGAAGCATTTCATTCAAAATAATATTTTCGTTCTCAATCCCTTGCGGCCTACAAGACGTCACCCCTTCTCGTCTGCGCTCCCCTCGACTCATTCCATATTCACATTACCTACTTTATAGAACTCTTTATGTGAATCTGATCTTCGTGTTAGATCACTTTTTCGCATCAACACGAAAAACACGTTTCTATTTTGGGTTTTGTCGCAGTGAAAACTGTGTGTTTCAAACCGCGTGCGTTAACAATAAAAATGATTTTGTGAATGTCGCATCACGTATGTGGCATCATTCAGGTTAACTCGGCCGTGTTCTATTGGCTTCTGAAGGCTTTTGTATGAACGCTTTAGGCCGTAGCCAGCATTGTGCCAGCAAATACGTGCATTGGCAACAGTGAAATGTAGCGTTATGCTTCAGGGCCCGTTTGTATTCAGAACACGGCCCTAGTCTATTCGTCAATTACAAAAAATGACTTTGACATGCATCATTATATAATCCTAATAAACTTATTTAACCAAGTGTATTTAAAACATAGTATTTGAATTGTATTATAAATAGCCATAAAAATAAAAAGTAGTCACTTTAGTTTTGTGCCAGAAACAAATTGTTTTTTTATGGGCATTAATTAGTTAGTTAATAATACTTAGCTCCATATATGTACAGCGGTTTAAGTTATAATAACGTAGGTTATATTACCGATTTAATCAGAAACCATAACATTATACTAACTAGAAAAAGTTCAAGTACCGGGGTTTTTTTCAGAGGTGCGGTATGATTCATCCCGAATAAATCCAGAGGTATATTGATCATCCGACAGTTGCACTAGATGGAATAAATTGTGTAACATCGAACCATCTTCCGAAGATCACAAAGGCAGCAAAATCAATTGTAACGGTGACGCATGTAGTTGGCAATATTTCAAATTCTCTTTGATGCAATATTTCTCCCCTATTCTTTACCCGTTACGTAACCGAGGAACGTGTTCCCCGCATTTGTTAAGTTGACGTCTGAAGATATTCCGAATACAGCCTGTGTTTATGTTTGCCAAAGCTGAATTGTACAATCCGGTGCACCACAAAGCTTACACAATATTAAGTCGACTCTTATTACTCAATATTTAAACCGTGTCGTATGTTATTTACATAGAATTATTAAATTAAAATTCATATTAATTTATTTCGTAAACTATTATAACATAGTATTTGAAATTGTCAATCAAAATGTATAAACAAAACTTATTTTCGTCTTATTATCGGCTTAAAATTATTGACACTTTGAATTTCCTGAATTTTGATTGGGATTTTATTATAAAATCGCACACATCGCAGGTAAAACTAATTAATGCTTGTTCCTTGTATTTAAATTATGTATAATAATATCACTTTTATTATAATTAGTATAATTAGTAAGTCGTAAAAGTCGTTGCTACCTCATTGATTAAGTCACAGGATAACATGACAGATTTCAGTACATTCAAGTTACTCTATGGTTAACTGGAACTGTAATCTGGCAACTTGGCGTCAAAAAGTTTTTAGAAGCACCACGAAGCCTAGAGTTTTGTCCAAAAGATGGAGGTCTCCATCTCATCCCTCATGGGAACTAAACAAAATCTGCAATATGCTGGTTATACAACCTCTGCCAATGCTTTATGGCAAATATAGGTGTGATATTATATTGATTATCAGATATTTTTTTTATATTTTATGCACAGTACAAAATTCAGGCAATGATTAACATATTTAAGTGCCAACATTGGCAATAGATCACGTAGTTAAACCACATGCAGAATTATAAATGAGAGAACATTAAGGCTCAGATTTGCGGAGTGGAGATGTGTTTTAATACCTTTTTCATTTCATTACTCACGTCTTTTACTCAGCTTCAGAGGATAATACTGCGTGGAGAATGATAATATTCGGTTGGCGCAATGGAAGCGGAGATGTTAGTTGCTGAGCTAAAAGGTGTATGTAAGCCATACCGACTTACGACGCGCGGCGCGCAGTGGAGACAAGTTTTAGGCATCCAGTATAAGTAATGAAGTTATGAATACGCGATGTAATGTGTCCGCTCTAGTCAACGCACATCTCCTTAGCCAGAACACATCTCCGCACCGTTTCGATGGACACAAGCTGAACAACATTTCTTCTCATCTCCGCTTCAAGCTTTAGTAGAATTTGGAAATCTATAATACAGCTTAAATAAAGTAATCAAAGACCACAAGTAATTTTAACGTGAAATATTATTATAAATAATACTTACAGTCCGTGAAATGAATTCAACAGATTATGCAAATTGCCTGCATGCGGTTTTAATGATTGCATTCAAATTAAATTTTGGAAATTGTAAATGACTAGCCGAGTGGGATTACGTGGGAAGTAAAAGTTATATTTTGGTATTAAAAATAAAAATAGCACGAAACGCAATATAAAAATAAATAAACCATGACTTTTTATTGATAATCAAACGCTTTTTTTTTAACTTCACCTGCCTTGTTAATCTCTGCATCACCCAAAGGTTGACTGGCAGAGAATGCCTAAGTCCGCCTTGTATACAATTTTTTGTATATATGAAGTTTAAATAAATAAATAAATAAAAAAATAATAAAGCGGTTAAGATTTAAAGGATAGTTAAGTTATAAATATTAATATTATTTGTGGATACTCATAAGTTACGTTTGCGGCGGTTGAGTAATTCGAGGGGTCGAGCAACAGTGTTTATGACACGGTAACTAAACAACTTCTTCTTCTGCCCAGCCTTTTCCCAATGATATTCAAGCCAATCCTCGGGTTGGCTTGAATATCAGTATTTTACGTGGAGCGACTGCCACTTTGTTAGACTAGTTATCAGACTTTCTGGCCTCCGAATACCCGTAACGACTGCCATAGATGTTCAAATGGCAACCGGGATCGACGGCGTAACCTGCTCTCAGAGGCATGAAGGCAATCTCGTTGTGTTATAGATGGTCACCCACCCACAGCCGACCGCGGTTAGCATTGCTTAACTTGTAAGATCGATCGGTCCACGCAGTTTCGACTGAGCCACACGATAATTAAACATTACTTAATTATATTTGTTGAAGGTGGTGGATTGGTAGGATAAAATACGAGTTTCATAATAATAAAATATATTTTCACAACATAAAACAACATTCTTAGACAGTAACTAGAACATGTAATGACATATGCCAAGAGAGAAAACTATATTCGAATATACAAGGAGTTTGCTATTAAAAAGATTATAGTATTTAGATATTTACAACACGCCTCCTTAAATCTATAATCTTTAACTTTTATCAATGAATAACATATTTAAAAAACATATAACTAAATTAACTTTAACTCTAACCTATTTTTCAGAAACTTTGTCTTATCCAGACTTTTAGTCAATAAGTCTGCTAAGTTACATTTTGTGTCAATCTTAACAATATCAATTAAACCCTTTTCATAATTTTCATTTATATATATGATATTGCACTTCAATGTGTTTTGAATTTTTAGTAAAATTACCAAACTTAGCAATTGAAATTGCACCAGAATTATCTTCAAACAAATTTATAGGTTTAGGTATATGAACGTAGGGAGGACATGGTAATAACTCTATCCCCTTTTGTCTAATAAAATTATAAATTTCTCTATTTAAATATTCTCTACCATTATCACACTGTAATTTCTTTACTCTTTTATTAAATTTATTTTCCACTAAGTTTACAAATTCTATGAAACAACTTGCAGTTTCTGCTTTACTTTTAATTTGTATTGAAAGTAAAGCAGAAACTGCAAGTTGTTATAGAACAAATGGATATTCTTGTACATTTACTGTAGTCATCAATAAAAGATAAAAAATATTTTTCTCCACCATAACCAATTGTGTTATGTGGACCGTTAAGATCGGTGTGAATCAATTCTAAAATTTCTGTAGATTTCGTTCTATTATTTTGAAAACGAATTTTAGCCATTTTGCTTTGAATACAATTAGAACATTTCATTTCTGTACTTTCAATCTTATCTGGCAAACCTTCTACTAACTTATTATTAATCAACTTGCTTAAATATTGAAAATTAACATGACCAAGTGCCCTATGCCATTTCTCTTTATTGGTTAGTTTCATCGAATTGACATACATTTCATCTTTATCAGTTGTTGAGACATAGCTTTTTATACAATACAAATTGTCTATCTTGTTTGCAACAACTATCAATTCTCTGTATTGATTATAAATTTTTGCATTTTCATTCCTTGCCACTATTGTGCAAGTTTCAGTTATTTTCGAGACGCTTAGCAAATTTTGCTTTATACCTTTAACAAAATAAACATTTTTGAGATTAACATGTTTTACATTATAATAATTTTTGAAATATATATTGATAGTTCCTACTTTGGTTGCTTTGAGCACCTTACCATCTGGCAGCTTCACATCAATTTCATTTCTTAAATCTATATAATCATGGAAATATGTATCATTATTTATAATATGATCGGTACACCCGCTATCTAAGAACCAATTGATTTCATTATTATTATCTTCACAATGCCCTGTTACATAATTTACTTCAGGCTTACATACCAGAGCCGTCCACGATTCTGCTGAAGACCCATATTGCTGAGTGCCCGATGACTCATCTCTGGAATGGCATTGACCTCTACCTCGGCCATTACCACGACCACGATGAAATCCACCTAGATTGTATTTTCTTTGTTGTCCAAATCCACCTCGATTGTAACCTCTTTGTTGTCCAAATCCATTTCGATTGTAACCTCTTTGTTGTCCAAATCCACCTCGATTGTAACCTCTTTGTTGTTCTCTTACCTGCCCTTGCTGGCTTTGACTGGTGAGATATCTGGTACCTTGATAGTTACCGTGCCAACAATCTTTCTTGAGATGACCGGTCTTTCCACAGATATAGCATTGTGATTTAGTCCTAGTTGTGAATGTACTCATATTACTCTTCTTGTCTGAGTCAGCACTAGTCATATTTTTCTCTTTTATTTTTGACTTTACATAGTCTACCGTCCTTTGTTCTTCAGGAATCACATCTATAAAATCGGCTATGTAACTATAATTTGGAGGTAAAGCTCTTAGTAAGTACCTCATTTTCTCTGGCTCCGTTATATTGCCACCTGCAGCTTTAAAGTCATTAATTGTTTTTTCAAAATCTACAAAAAATTTTTCAACTGAACTATAATTGTTCAATTTTATTTCTTCTATTTTGCCTCTACAAATAATTTGCATAGCAGTAGACTGCGTTAGGTACATCTTATCAAATTTACATATCATTTCATACGCCGTAGTACACTCGCTTATATATTCCAACTGTTTGTCAGAGATGGTACTCATTATAATTGTTCTAGCTTTTAAGTCCATCTTTCTCCATTCTGCCTCTTGAAATTTGGAAGGCATCACACTAGCCACAACAGGCTCCTTGCACTCTTTGTATTCAAGTAACGTTACTAATCTTAATTTCCAACTTGAATAACTTACCCCATCAAAAATTGGCATCATGATTTCCTCTATTTTGGCTTGCTTAGCCATTTTTTACAATATTACCGTTTTTATTCTAGACTTTTCTCGAAACTCAAACTGTCAAAAATTTTCTTCATTAATATTTTACATTTTTACCAACCAATCAAACTATTTAACCACGCTCTGCTACCATGTTGAAGGTGGTGGATTGGTAGGATAAAATACGAGTTTCATAATAATAAAATTTATTTTCACAACTTAAAACAACATTCTTAGACAGTAACTAGAACATGTAATGACATATGCCAAGAGAGAAAACTATATTCGAATATACAAGGAGTTTGCTATTAAAAAGATTATAGTATTTAGATATTTACAACAATATTAAAATAAAAAATTAGGATTTAGTAATTAATTTTAATATTTCTATTTTTGTAGTCTCCTAAAGAGAAATTGTTGGAATGTAATGCATGCCAGTGATTTGTGTAATTACTATAATTATGATTTACCTATACATTATTATAATAGTTTGTATGGCTCTGTGTAATTATACAGTTGGTGTGCTTATTAAATAAAATAAAATATCTAAATGTAACACATCTTTAACTAAGACACCTGCTACACGCTCCATCTAACTTTTACATTCAGTTTTTGCAAACGGTTTGTACAAATTCGAAATGTGTGAACATTTCAGGTTACACAACATTGAGTATGTCGCCGTCAAAGCGACCTGGTGCTAGTAAGATGAAGAGCGTGTTCCTTAATCCTAAAATAATTTTAATATCTTCTTTATTTATTTTCATTCCTTCTAATTGATTATTTTTATAGCATTTAGCTATGCTTAGCAAATTATACTAAGAAACAGTTGAAAAAGATATGGGACCGGCAGGATTTGAACCTGCAACCTTACTGCACACCGGGCAGCCGCTTTAGCCATCCAGCTACGGTCGCCTCCTACCAGAATCCTAAATTTCTCAACTGTATGATACGTCATTTCGTGACGTCACGTTCAGCCATTTGTTCCTATCAAAGTAGCATACTTAAGGATAAGATAAGGTAGGATAATTTTCATTTATTTTGTAACAAAAAATATGCCGTACCCCTTTCGACATCCATTAGGCGATATCATTACCACTTTATCATAGCGTAACACAATCTATGTAAACAGCAGTTAGTGGCAATATCTAGGCCAGTGTTTGGCCAGCGCTAATAAGTTTATTGTCCGTAATTAGCGCCCTATTGTATGTTAACGTTGTAATTATTTTAAATGAAATATATGACTTTAAAGCATCATTTTGATATATTGAAAATGAAGGTTTTTAATTTAACCCTTATGAATGTTCTCGTAATATTATTAGAATACTGAAATATAATTCTGTTTGGCATTGAAACAGCGTTAATATTTTTGACGAAAACTATATATTTTCTATTACATTTAAATTATAAAAACACTAACGTGTGCCCACGCACATAGGTACGATAGAAAAAGGGAAGAGACAAAGTAGGGTGTTGCCACCACAAATAATTTAGTGATGAGACAATGTTAATCGACTAAACCAAATAAAATTATGAAAGTCACATCAAATAAATTAATTATACAAAAACTATATGTTCTTGTCTTGAACAACTTCTATGTCATCATCATCATTTATTCTCGAGGGTTGACGAGCGACTGCCATCATACCTCCATGTCCATCCTCCATTTCCTGTCATGGTAGTTGAGTGTACGATAAATAAATAAAATAATAATAAAAAAATGTATTAGTAGAATATAACATACCATAATATAACGCCTGTATTACCTAGAAGGATGTAGCAGAGGTGTACAATACCCACACTTCACTTGACGACCGGATGGCGGAGTGGGTAGTGTACCTACTGCTACGCCTAGGTCGCGGGTTCGATTCCCGCTTAAGACAAATCTTTGTGTGCATGAACATGGGGGTTTGTCTTAGTCTGGGTGTTTCTATGTATAATAAGTATGTATTTACAAAATAAAAGTATATTTGTATTAGTATCAGTTATTATAGTACCCATAGTACCCATAGTACAAGCTCTGCTTAGTTTGGGACTAGATGGCGTTGTGTGTAAGTTGGGAGATATTTATTTATTTATTTTACCTATCCCATGGGATAGGAGATGAGCCTTTCGCCATCCACCGGGCAAAATTCTAACTTTGTGCTGCTATATAACACTTTGCCCGACCAGGGATTCGAACCCGAGACCTCGCGGTGAGAGGCGTGCACGCTAACCACTAGACCATCGAGGCAGACGACAGTGTTACGAGATACTATACGAAGCTTTTAAGCATTTATGCAACGCGCAAGTTGAAAAATGTAACTGGACTTCGTCGTTCATGAGAAAAGTTTTAATGCGTTATTATTAATAGCCTTTTAATGAAAATAGTTTGGAAGTTCGCTGGAGCTGGTAATTTGTAATTGTTACCAGTTTACTTTCGCTACGTTTGCAAAAATGGACGTTTGCTTTTGCAGACAATTTTTATTATACCTTTCTACGTTATTATTTCAGTTTCTGAAAGCTTCGTCAATTTACATAACATCACGCCTACATTACCCAGAAAGATGTGGCAGAGGTCCAATGTGATAGGAGGGTGAACCTATTGCCATACACCGGGGACACTTCCTCAGTGCTAATATTAAGAATTATTTAACGGAAATATTATAATAATATAATTATCGATATTTTGCTCGACCCGGGAATGAACTCAGAACCTCGCGGAGAGGTAGCATACGGTAACCACTAGAGTCACTAGACCAGAGATGGCGAAACATGGCACGCGTGCCACAGATGGCACGCAGCATTACAAATTAGGCACGCAAAATCAAGAAATTCGTCGGAATGGGCACGCCACGGCCACATTATTCTGTTTTACAAACAAACAAAAAATACTAGTATTATTGTGAAAAAAAGCGTGGGGCGCCATATTTTTCGTCTATCGAGCAACCCACGCTTTTTCACAATAATACTAGTATTTTTTGTTCATTACCATTTTCAGCTTATATTAGGAATTATTTTTCACTTTTTAGTTAAAAGTACATTAAAAGCGTGTTTTTTAGTTTTTTTAAACTATTATTTATTTTCTACTTTTTAGTTTGGTTTATTTATAAGAGCGTTTTTTTTAATTTAGTTTTTTTTATCGAATTATTGCATTGTCATCGATCTTTGACAGGAGTGCAAAATTTGAATGAAATCTGTCCGTTTAAAGTGGGTCAAAATCGAGTCCAAAGGAGTCAGTTACATACATACATACAGGTGAAGCTAATATAAGCGTGTTAAAAATATGGCTCGTGCATCAATAAAGGTTTGCCATTCCTGCACTAGACTAACAAGACAATAGTTAATTTAATAACTTATATTTTTCATTAGTTGGATAAACATATGCTTTATGTACTATGCCAATATTAACTGCACATCATAAGACATTTAAAAATATTTTTTTATTTTTTTAAAGCTCTTTTTTAAATCATTAATGGCATCTCAAGAAATAAAATCGTCCAATTACCTGAAACAAAAGGTATCCGGAGCAAAAAGAAACGATGTAGACGTCCAGCACTTAGAAAGCCCTCGACAATGCCCCGAGCTCGGTTCACACTGCAATCGATATAAAATATCAATTGTAAAGAAATCCTCGTAGCCTTGCCGTAGCTGTTCTCGTAGCTCGTAGCACTCGAAGGTAAGGTTTTGTAGCGTGGCGACTATCGACAACTCGGCCACCGCTCCGGGTTATCGCCCTGATTTATGACGCTTATCTTGCCATGCTCCTTCACAGATAGTGAACTCAAACAAAGTACTACGCCTTAATCAATCACTTAGTCGCTGGCGCTTTCAATTTGTCCTTTTAAGTATTCAGCTATCTGCTACAAGTTAAAGAATTACAGATTCGTTTAAGGGCTCGCTGTCTGGGTGAAAATATAATAAAAAGTAGGAAATGTATTTTTAGTTAATATTTGTGTAACTTAAATTATTTAATGAGACAATATAGGTTATTAAATAGACTACTCTTTGGATGGCGAAAGTGTTAACTATCAGTGCAGTAATATTAAAAAAACTATTTTAACACGAAATACAACAGCATATTATTCTTAGCGTAACTCAACAAAACGCCAAAATCGCAATCCAATATTTCAATTTCATTGATTTCGCACGAGCACCTGGTTTCATACTGATAAAATAACAATATTTGGCTTCCATAGAAATTGTCATATTAAAAATGTATTATGTAATTCACAGTATCTGGTAGTTGGTATTGGCAATTTTGCATACATCGCGGGATCAGATGACAGGCCGTCTATAGGGACAGAGTTGGCACTATCGAACCCACTATGATTTACAGAAGCTCATAATATATTTTGATATAAAGCTTGCTGTCAGCGTATTTTTCACTGAAATTGGTTTAAATTCTTTAAATTATTAATGTATTGGCTTCTACCCGTGGCTCTGCCTACGGAGTATGCTGACCTTGACAAATTATGCATAATATGAACACGGAATAGGAATACCAAAGGAAATGTGAAGTAGGCGTGGTTCGCGTGCCACAATTAAGCGTAGCTACGCTTAATCAATCCATGTCTATGACCAGTCGTGTTCTGACAGCGCGTCAAGTTGCTAATCTTGCGTATTTATTTTATATTTCTTTAACCATGCCGTATTGTGCTATTCTGGAGTGTAAAAATGATAGTAGAAGAAAAAATCTCATGAATGGAGGTGTTTTATACTATCGGTAAGTATGATTTCTAATAAAAATCATGTTTCGTTAACTTACTAAAAACTTCTAGAACATTCCACAGAATATTCTACGCATGATATAATAAGATAGGTCTCCTCACCACGATGACAGTTCAGTATGTTGTGCCAGGAATGTATGAGTGTTGTCAAATTTTCATAGAACCTGGCACAAATATGGTGGCATATGTCAGTCTTGAGCATATCTGAGTTTTTTGTACCATGATTCTACGCTACTCGTTTAGTGATGTGTGAGTTCGTACAATACTGAGTTTATCGATAGACTTAAAAAAGAAAAGTAATCACAATATAATATTACAAATTCGATAGTTATTCTGTCTTTTAATGTAAAAAGGTAACAAACAGTGTTACCTTTTTACATTCAATCTGATCTGACATAGAGTTAGCTGGGTTCGGTTATTGGGGGGTTAAAAAATAAAGTATTCTTATTTTATCCAGATTATTTATGAGCTACACAACATGTTAAGTATTGTTACAAAAAGATTCAGTTAAAAAACGCGAGCGGTAGCTACTGGTACCATTGTTCTATTAATAAAAAATAGTAAGAAACTATATTATACTAAATGCAACATTTTCACATATAAAACTCGTGAGCTCAAATAAGAAATCATGTATCTATCGATATCGATAATGTAATTATAAAATTCAATATTGCGCATCACTGGGTGAATAGCGCTAAAAATCAATCTCTGAAACAAAATCTCATCCTTATGTCGTACGTGTTTAAGGTTAAAATTGCGTCCATCTAAAATACTGCCATCTCTTATCAAGTAGCGGCATTATCTCGTCAGTCAAATGTAATACATTACTAAGATAACAAAACGTCGTAAGTACTTTTTGCAGCTTATCAAAATAAAGCTTATCAATAGAAGTGAAGGTATATTTTCAAATTTATAGCATGTTCTTTATGCTTATTTTTACTAAAATAAAAACGACCAATCAAATGAATTCTTTGTGTGTAGTGCGAAGTATGATTATTGGTTTATTTGTGTGAGTTTGGCGACAGCAGTTTCCATACTAATTGTGTCTTATACCATTTCCTTTGGTATTCCTATTCCGTGAATATGAATCACTTGTATTGATGAAAAAAGATCTAAAGTTTTCTTATCTGGAACAGACAGACAGACGTAGGAAGTAGCGAATGTGCTCATATTCCACCATATTATGTCAGATTACAACATGTTTTGAGATACGTCATTATGAAAGTCGAATATTAATTAGATTTTATGTAAACTTTATAAAATCAATGATACAAGTAGCGGATTCAATAAAAGATCTGGTCAGAGGATCATGGACTGAAGTAGTTGCAATCCATACTTTGAAGAATTAATGCTCTTAACGTTACCATGAATTTATATTCTAGAAATATGCAAATTTGTCAAACTTCATACAGAAATATTTACCAAACGAAAAGAAAAACAGTTAACCTATTCCTTGCGACACAGAGAAAGAATAAATCTACCAATATCCCGAATAAATGTACACTCCCCCAGCACGCTAGTCATGTCCACAAAAAAAAATAACAGATTAGAAGAAAAATGCATACATTCGAGCTAAAATAATTGTTACACGACAAGTGTAATTATAAAATTAACGACTACCTCAATGATAAGACTTATAATAAATATATAAAAATTAATAATAATAATTACAAAAAATAAAACAATATTATATTACTACAATAATAATTAACGTTATAATGAAAAAAATATAATTTAATCATTTAATAAATTACACCTTTTTCTATCCTAATTTTGTTTGTCCGACAGGGTCCATGCGAAGATCTAATTTTTGTAATACCTAACATATTATGTAAACACATTATGGAAAGCAATTAACGTATTGAGTATTGAGTACTGGTCGGGGCGGCAGCAGTTCTCTTCTTCCACATAAACGATCACTTTGTGAATTCATTCAGTGTATATGCTCGTCGTTGTTCAACTAACTCTTTGAATACTTCTCTCGCCCGTTCAAACTACGATTAGAACACAAAACAGTATCGAAAATATTCTGTTCAATTTTACTTGCAATAAGTTCTCGCTTCAAACGATATCAAAGTCAGCAATCCCCTTTTAGAGGCGCACTTGTAATGAAAATTTATGTCTGTGGTGTAATAAACGATACGCCTTTGTTCCTCGTGTCTTGGGTAGGAAGAGCTTGAGACTGTCTTGCGATACAGAGGGAATATTGTAGACTTTCTGACGCCCACAGTGAAAATAAGAAGGTAGAAGTCGTAGTAAATCTGTAGTTTTTATGAGATAAGCAACATACACTATTTATCAATAACTGTGGAAATACGTGTAAATTATATTTACGTATATATATTACACTAGGTGCTTCCCGTTGCTCTAGCCAAGTGAGAAATCGATAAAAGTAGAGAAATTTAAATGTACTTGTGACTTAAAGGCGGCTCTCACAAAAAAAACTATTCAACCGACTTTTTGCGTTATTTAATGCTTTTTCTGGATGTTTAAGTTGATTTTTTTAATATACCTTACATCCCCGATTTTATCTTCTTTATTAATTCTGAAAATTATCATTAATGTCTTGATCAACAATGACATTATAGCACAATATATAAAGAATTTTTACACAGTAATAAAAAGATTATATTTAAAGCTACTAACCGTCTCGTTTTGTTATCTCAGTATAAGATTTTCATGCAAATGCGATATTTTTTGATATTCCACGTTTTGTGTTGCCACCCCACATGTGCATCATCTCTCCGCGACGCCTCGAGTTCCTTGTGTACCAAAACAATAGGATGCGACCGATTTTCTCCGCTCACCGAGATTACGGAAGAGAGCCTTTATTCCCGCGTCATATGCACTAACATGTCCCGTATTTCCAGTGAATGGAAATATGATAAAAGCCCAATGTCCACCGAGAACGCTCGGAAATTGCATTCTCATGCAATAAACAATAAACTAAAAAGTATTTGCTAAAAGTATCTAAAATAGGTTATTTTAAGAGGGTATTTTCGTAACTGTGTTTCATTCCAATCATAGAAATCTTAATAATAAGGCAATAGAAATGTCAAAGACGCGTGACCTTGTCGCCGCGCATCTGTCTAGTCAAACACAAGTGCGAGTTGAGGAATTGTCGTCTTAATGTCATCGCCAAAAAGAATATTTTTGTTTGCAGGAATACAAAAAGTGGTATTTGAAAAACGGCGACATGCGTCCCAGTGTTAAAAGATAGTCGATAGCATTTCTATTGACTAGTTATTAAGATTTCTATGATTCCAATGAATTAGTATTGGTCAGGAGGTGTCAAATGACTTAGCATCGATTCCGGTGGCTAAAGAAAGGACACCCGGGTACGCGACCCCGGCCAATCCGAGCTTCTGCTGTTTCAGTCCCTTTCCTTCCGAAACAGCAGTATCCCATACCCATTACTATCCCTACCATCATACGATTTTCCCACCCCCCCTTCCCAGTAGGAGATGTTGGGCAGCAGCGCTTTCCTACTCAAATACTGCGCTCACCAACCCGCAAATGCCAAGCGTGGTGAGTATGGCAAAACCCACCATATATGAACCACACAAAAAACAGACGGCCCCCAGTACCCGGCAGCCCCGTTATTCCTGGTCACGGTAGCGGCCATGGTAACGGCGGGGCAGGGGGTGCTAAGAATCCCCGGCGCGATTTCGGCTACCAACATAAACATCGACGACTCGACCTGGCAACATATAACGTACGCACGTTAAGGGCCGACGAAAAGATACTAGAGCTGGAAGAAGCTATAAGCAAGTTGCGCTGGGATATTATAGGATTATCCGAAGTCCGGCGACAGGGACAGGACACGGTTATTCTTAACTCAGGCAACTTGCTATACTACCGGGGGGACGAACAACAGTCCCAGGGTGGTGTCGGGTTTATCGTCCACAAGTCTCTCATCAATAACATCGTCAAGATCGACAGTTTGTCGACCAGGGTAGCGTACCTGATACTCAGAATATCTAAACGATATTCGCTGAAGGTCGTCCAGGTTTACGCACCGACCTCGGCACATCCAGACGACGAAATGGAGGAGTTGTATGAGGATATCTCCAAAGCCATACACTCCTCCAGAACACACTATAACGTCGTGATGGGGGACTTCAACGCAAAACTAGGCACTAGAAGTGATGGAGAGCTGAAAGTGGGAGATTTTGGTGTAGGCAAACGAAATACCAGGGGGCAAATGCTCGCTGACTTTTTGGAGAAGGAAGGCCTCTTTATGATGAATTCTTTCTTCAAAAAGCAGCACCACAGAAAGTGGACCTGGATGAGCCCGGATGGTCAGACTAAAAATGAAATTGACTTCATCATGTCCACCAAACGGCAAATATTCAACGATGTCTCTGTGATCAACACGGTAAAAACCGGAAGCGATCACCGCATGGTCAGAGGCACGTTGAATCTAAACATCAAGCTGGAGCGGAAAAAACTGATGAAGTCCACGCTCCGACCGTCCGCCTGCCACATCCAAAACCCCGAAAGCTTTCAACTCGAACTTCAAAATCGCTTCGAATGCCTAGAAAGTTGCACAACAGTGGACGATACCAACAACATGTTAGTGGAAACTGTCCGTACGGTTGCGTCTAAGTTATTTAGAGCCCACCGTGCCAATAGAACCAAAATAATCTCCGATCATACCCTCAGGTTGATGGAGGAGAGACGAAACCTAAGGCTACAGTCTTCAGCCGACACATTGTCATATCGGCAGCTCAATAGGCAGATCTCAAAGTCACTCACACGCGACCAACGTCACTCTAACGAGAAAAATATCAAAGAGACGATAGAGCGGAACAAAGGCTCCAAGGTGTTCGCGAGACATCTGACTATTGGGCAAAGCCAGCTGACAAGGCTGAAGACCGAAAACGGTGGCACCGTTTCGTCCAAGCCAGAAATTCTGAGGGAGATTGAGAAGTTCTATGGACAGTTATACACGTCGACATCAAGACCCGTTGGCAGTCCGGCCAAAG
Source organism: Hypena proboscidalis (assembly GCA_905147285.1). Classification (NCBI taxonomy): domain Eukaryota; kingdom Metazoa; phylum Arthropoda; class Insecta; order Lepidoptera; family Erebidae; genus Hypena; species Hypena proboscidalis. The sequence goes on along the minus strand of LR990130.1, from coordinate 15,615,899 downwards.
ATCCAAGAGCCAGACTGACTCGACACTATACCGAAGATATCCCGGACGTCAGCTTGTACGAGATTAGTATGGCTCTCAAGCAGCTTAAAAACAACAAGGCACCGGGTGACGATGGAATCACGGCTGAGCTTCTGAAAGCGGGTGGAAAACCGATACTTATAGTCCTTCAGAAGCTCTTTAATTCCGTCATTATCGAAGGGACATCGCCAGAGGCATGGCACAGGGGCGTGGTGGTGCTTTTCTTCAAAAAAGGTGACAACACCTTATTGAAGAATTATAGACCCATCACACTGCTGAGCCATGTCTACAAGTTGTTTTCGAGGGTCATTACGAACCGTCTCGCTCGCAAGCTAGACGACTTCCAGCCTCCCGAACAAGCCGGTTTCCGGAAAGGCTACAGTACCATAGACCACATACATACGCTGCGGCAGGTTATACAGAAGTCCGAAGAGTATAACCGGCCTTTATGCTTAGCGTTTGTGGACTATGAGAAAGCCTTCGATTCGGTGGAAACATGGGCAGTGCTACAGGCTCTCCAGAGGTGCCGAATTGACCATCGGTATATCGAGGTGTTAAGGTGTTTATATGAAAACGCCACTATGTCGGTTCGTCTACATGACCAGAGCTCGGAATCTATCCAATTGCAGCGGGGAGTGAGACAGGGTGATGTTATATCCCCGAAACTATTCACTGCTGCATTGGAGGATCTTTTTAAGCTACTGGAATGGGATGGACTCGGCATCAATATCAATGGCGAGTATATCACCCACCTTCGGTTTGCCGACGATATAGTGGTCATGGCGGAGTCCCTGGAGGACCTAGGCACAATGCTCGGTAACCTCAGTAGAGCGTCTCAACGAGTGGGCTTAAACATGAACATGGACAAGACGAAAGTTATGTCCAACGTCCATGTAGTGCCCACTCCAATTGTTGTTGGGAACTCTACACTCGAAGTTGTGGACGAATATGTGTACCTGGGACAAATTATCCGATTAGGTAGATCCAACTTCGAGAAAGAGGTTAACCGCCGAATCCAACTCGGCTGGGCAGCGTTCGGGAAACTACGTAGTGTCTTTTCGTCCAGTATACCCCAGTGCCTAAAGACAAAAGTCTTTAACCAGTGTGTGTTGCCAGTGATGACTTACGGAACGGAGACATGGCCGCTCACTATAGGTGTGATCAAAAGGCTCAAGGTCGCTCAGCGAGCGATGGAGCGAGCTATGCTCGGGGTTTCACTACGCGATCGAATCAGAAATGACGAGATCCGTAGGCGAACTAAGGTTACCGACATAGCTCAGCGAGTCGCTAAGCTGAAGTGGCAATGGGCCGGACACATAGCTCGAAGGACAGATGGCCGTTGGGGCAAAAAAGTCCTTGAGTGGCGGCCACGAACAGGCAAACGCAGCGTGGGACGGCCCCCCGCTAGATGGACGGACGATCTTGTCAAGATCGCGGGGAGTCGTTGGTTTCGGTCGGCACAGAACCGCACGCTGTGGAAATCGTATGGTGAGGCCTATGTCCTGCAGTGGACGTCTATAGGCTGATAATGATGATGATGAATTAGTAAAGCCTTAGATTTATTTAAAAAAATATACTTCATGTAATTTGGTCTCTTTTAGATTGAATATATTATTTTGACATAATATTAGATATCACGGGATATTTATCATGTATAATTGTTGTAGCGAGTTATTTCTATATTTTAGAGATGTTGCAATCTCTGACATACAAATCTCTGCACCTACAATATTTATTAAGAAAATAACCTTGTTTAGTCTCGAAATTTATATTGAATAAATTATTGTGTCTAAGAGACTAAAAATACATTTTGAAAAAATATTACGATTATAAATCAGAGTGATTAATAATTATGCACGAACACTGTAGTCTTTTAGATTTGATTTGTAAACATTTCTAGATTGTTATTGTCGAATGTTTATTTTAAGTACAAACATAGTAAGGCATGCTAACTATGTTTGTACTACTGTTTGTATAAAACTATTAGTCGATTCTTTTAATCGATTTGGACCAACACTAACTGTATTCCGTAGTCTATGTTTTTCTTTTGAATATACTTATAATATACTTATTCTCTTTGATTCCGTGGCATCAGTGTTTCATTTGTATTTGCTCTGCTAAATATCCTAAATTCATCATAATTGAACATAAAATAGAAATGCGTTTCTAAGAATCGCGAAAATGGGAATGCCCTCTTGTGAATTTTCGTAACTAAGTTTGACCAATCGACGGCGTTATATCGATCGTCTTTTGAACTGTAAAGAGGAGTTAAGAGGCCAAAATGAATTCTGTGTTGGCGGTGGCTGCAGCGGCTCTAATTCAATTAGGCGGCAATTTGAGCGGAGCGGTGCGGACGTGCGCTGAATGCCGCCTTGTTCGCAAATTTCATTACACCCCATTGTTGTATGCACGTCGACAGAACACCACTGAGGCGCTAATAGCGGCTTCCATTTGCTTCAACGACTCACTGTGTTAGATAGATATTTTGCAAAACAACTTAGGTGACCACGGTCATCAACGTTTTGCCATGCAGAGCTGTAGATAAAATATAACTAGATCTTGATGACTGTTGCTTTTCATCGAGTTCGAGCTTTTGTGAACAAACTCTAGGGTGTAAGCCCCCCGTCTCAACTTTAACCTGCCGCCAAATAGTAGTGTGAGATCAGACTCTAAATTCCTAGCGCATGAGGCATAGCTCCGTAGTCCTCAGGTGAAGCGATGCATCTACAATATACGGGGTGGATGCGACATAGTGACATTTATTGAAACCACAGCTTCTATACATGGTAAGTATCAATTTCCACCGGATAAAAATTCTTTGGCGAAAAAAAAAAAATCACGTTCTCCTACCAATTTGAACATTGCGATCGTGCAATTTGTTCGGCAGACGTGGATTTTTTTTTTCGCCAGAGAATTTTTTATCCGGTGGAAATGCATACTGGCCATGTATAGAAGCTGTGGTTTCAATAAATGTCGCTATGTCGCATCCACCCTGTATAACATTATCGACACGTCCTGGCATCGTTAAAGGTACATTGTGCCGCTATAATATGCATTTTTATACATTAAACCTTCGTTCTATCGATTAGAAAAACCACTTAAAACTGTTTAAAGATTTTACTAAGCATACATAGGGACAGACAGACTGAGGGAAACGACTTTGTTTTATACTATGTAGCGATAGTGATAAGTCGTATAAAGAAAAATTGTTTTTGTTGTCTAAAATTATGAAATAAAAATATGCTTTTTTGCAATATAACATTTGCCATCATTGCATAGAATTTAGTCCTTTTACCAGAGAGATTGGAGCAATTTTACTTTTCTCTGCCTATTCCCAACCCCAATTCAGGTTTCTCATCAAAAGCAACTACGCCATCAATCTTTTAATAACAAGCCCTTGCGAGGCCTAAACAAACAAATATAACTTTAGTTTGATAATGCTATCGAGCCTCAACTTCTGACAAGGAATGTTCAAGGAACCGATTAATTAGGGAATCAGACATTTACGCTGAATTTATTCGTTATTCAATAGAAGGAAGGAAAGGGCTTAAGGGTGGTGCTATAGAGGGAACGAGGCGAATAATAGTGCTATGCTATTGAGTATTTGCTCCAATGATTTTGTTATCCCTACTTTTGGCTCGGAGTTCGCATTCGCAGCGAAAAGCGAAGCGGTACACTTGAGTATTCTGTGTATGGTAACGTGTTTTATTCCATCAATAACAGATAGTTCCTATAACTAGTCTTGCAGGATTTAATGTTTATTTTGATTTTAAATTTAGTAACATAGTTTCTAAAAATACAAAGTTTTATTAGTTTTAAGAACCAAATTGTATATTGCCGCGCCTTGACAGGGTATCATGTTGATATGCATTTTTATACGTAAGACTTTTGTACCACGAATGATTACAATAAATGATGATTTGATTTGATTTGATAATTGTATAAGCATCATTCTTCGGTACATTTCGTTGCAGTCAATAGTTTTATTTTCTTGTAGTTAAGGATTAACTTCAGTGGTAAATGGAGTCCAATAATATCTAAAATACTGGCATAAAAAAAAAAAAATAAAAAAAAAAAAAATAAAAATATATACGTAACTTCAATATTTATATGCATTTTTAAATGACTATAGGTTTACCTAGTAATAGAGATACGGATGGAAATTGAACATAACCTTACAAACTAAGGGTTTACATCGCAACATCTACTAAAATTACAACTATTAATTATTATCTATTTCAAAACATCGATAGCTTAAAGGAAGAAATAAGCTTAACACTTTGAAGAGAAACAGGGTGTGATGTTCCTCCACCACAAAGGGAGGATCCTCCGACCAGGCTCGGTGGTATTGCCTGGCGGACAGCTGTCCAACAGTAGCGTATTGGAAGTCGTATATATATACTCACTTGCTGTGAACATTTCGTTATCGCGATTCAGCGTTATTTGACAGTTGTGACGAGTGTGTCATTTATTATGTGCGGATACCGCCACACTTTTTGATTGAAGGCAATGAGGCGATTCGATTTGCGAAGCGAAGTTAAGCTTTTATATATCTTCACCTCGCTAGTGATGGACCGTGGGCTAATGGGGCGCGATTTTAACTAATGACTTCATCGATGAATCGGACAGCAGACTTATTGCCTAATTCGTTTGCGCGATCCGATTCGTACTTTCCGAGTGAGACACTTTATTAATAGCAGAAAACAATTACTTTTTGGGTTATTGATCTCTGGTAATTTCTGTCGTAAGGTATTAGCAAAGATATTCATTTTGTTTTTCTTCTGAAATATAAACCTATAAAATTTAACAAAAACGTACCGATAGATGTAAGAATAACAAAATAAGTTTCAGTTGTTAAATTATGGTATTAGTATCTTTTTTTTTCTATCGGACTATATTGTATCCTTCTCATTAAAAAAGTACCTAGTTGTATAATTTACAATGTCACAGTAATAAATATGGTCAAATATCATAGACACATAAACATAACATCACGACTATATTACCCAGAAGGGTGTGGCAGAGGTGTACCTGCTGTAGTAAACCTATACTGATTATAGAATTTAATTAAAATAACATCAACCAAGTTAATTTGTGTATTATAATCATTAGTCTATCATCACTCTTTTTTTTGTCTATGAACCCGAATCAATTAAAAATCGATACATCAAAACCGTAATTGTAATCATTTTGGTGTGGACAACGGAAAGTTTCCATCTCTAAAATGCTCTCATGACGTCATCTTGTTCATTTGTTTGTAGTAAAAATATGGCACGCTTGGTTTCCACACATATTGAGAGATATGACGTATTTAAGACACATAAAGGTCTGTGTAAAAAACTGAATATAAAAAGTGGCAGTGTCGCAATTATGACATCGGTCACCGATAACCTTGTCCCCATTCCTCAAATATAAAACAGTTGAATAAATGCAATGAAACGAATCGTAAAATGTTATTGCAATCATCGAATATCATTCATTGCGGCTTTTTTAATTGCGTGTCACCGATTTATTTCGTCTCGGATATAAATGGAACGGTTCAATGGTAGTTTAAGGTTTACAATGATTGATGTAGTTTAATATTGTGAAACTGAGTTATTTTTTATGTTTTTAGTAATATCACAAGAGTCAGATTTTATTTTTTATTTATATTTACCATCTTAAAATACTGTAGAATGGAAAAAAATGATATGGATATGAATATAACCTAAAAAAATAAAAATAATAATGATTAAATGGTCATGAACAAACATGTATTTTAGTATTTAGATAATAATATGATATGTTAACACCTATGAAATTGGGACTAAAGATTTTATTTATTTATTTTCGATATAACGTCAAAAATAATAATATCGTCGTCAACATATTTCACATTTAAACATCCAAAGGGTTGTAGCAGAACAGTAAAATGCCTAACTGGCTGCAGTACCTGGCAGTGCTTGTAAGCATGCGCGCATTTCCATTTATAAAGGCGAGGGCGCACGTAATCATGAATTTTATTTTTAAAAAGGAAATTGTCAAATATGTTCTTCATGATTTTAAACTTTCGCGATTTGTACACATATTTATATATTGTAGACACGAGTCTTTTATGCGATATTCACACGATTAAGACCCATATCTACAATATTTAATTAATATCTACTAATAAAAAAAAAAAGTATGATTTCATTCTATTTTAAATTAAAAACAAGGATAAAAGATACGCCGAAATTTTCCGGGCTTAGATTCGATTTCAATGTTTTTTACTGGGCATTCATTACATTATAGATAATGAAAAATGTATTAAAAATGAACGTGTTTTATGAATTTCTGTAATTTCAATCTATAGAATATTACTATTGGCTAAGTGTTCTTATACTTCACACTATAATAATATAGGAAGCTTTGCCTTAAATAAATTCCCGGTAACCGCCGCCGTCATGCACAAACATTCACGAAAATTTTACAACTGTTTATGTTAACATACTTTAGAAATTCTTCCCATAGTATACAGAAAAACTTTTCAATTGTTTGTGTTAAAATGTTTTGTATAATATGTTATTGTAACAAATAGAGTGATGGATCTTTTATTTTTAAACCTGTAACGTGTCTTTCAACTGTTCTCATTGAGACGTTTTCTTAAAAGCATATTTATTCCATGTTGAAAGATGCACTAAGAGACTTCCAATAGAACGCACGGACGCACCTGATATACAGACAGGTTTCCTGCCTAGTTTAGGAAAGGGAGTCCTATGATCCCTCTTATTAAAGCTGTACTGGTTTCTTTATAACTATAATTATTATAAGACAACTCTGTATGCCATGTACAATCTACTATTGGAAATAAATTATTATTATTATTATTGCCAGAAAAAACCCAAGCGCATTAAAGTTACAAATATCTTTTGCAAGACTTCTTTTATCTCTTTTAAATATTGACAGGAATCATAAAGTTATCATAAGTTGTCCATTATGTGCCCAGTACCTCTCATTTCGATTCCTATTTTAAATCTTTTGAGCTATTTGGAATTATTTAATTCAATGACTCCTGTCCCGAAATTCAAGCATCTTTAGGAGTAATAACAATAAAAAAGAATAATACTTGATTTCTGCCCTAACAAACAAATACATCACAGAGATTTTATCTCATGGAGCAGGGGACTTGCATAACGTTTCGTCCATTTTGTTACAAAGCTAAAGACATTAACGTACAAGTTTAAAATCATGTGTTCTACATGTTTTTAAGCTTATGAGTAACATATCTACCTTCTTGTAGAGGAGCGGGGACCCTACGACCAGGCTCGGTAGTATTACCTGGCGGCGGTCAGATGCCTGTCTGAGAAATAGTATTTATATATACTTGCTGTGAACATTTCGCTATCGCGATTCAGCGCTCGTTGACATTTGTGACGAGTGTCACTTCTTGACGTTGTCAATGTCATCAGTGCTGGATTGAGCCAGCGCGGGGCCTGTAGCAAAATCTGTCCCTTCAAATTTTTTTATATATTATGGGGCCTTTGGCCTGCTTTAGGTTTTAAAGTTTATGGTTTTAAATAAAACATAACTATTAACAATTAATTTTATTATAAAACAACTGTTTTTGATTTAATGTGGGCAAATTTAGATATAACGTTTTCCATATCTAGTTCTTTAAGCAAATCGTGCTCTACAAGCTGGCTCATTTATATCAGTCATTTATATGGGCAAGTCTGTATTTACAAAACATAAACAAATTTGTTCTTACAAGCAAGATATTTTACGCTACTATTTAAATTTAATTATTTTTACGGTCAGACGCCTGTCTGACCGTAAAAATAAGGACCCGTTGGAGCGCGGGGCTCTCAAATTCGCGGGGCCCGTAGCATTTGCTACTCTTGCTATATGGCTAATCCGGCACTGAATGTCATCCGTCATTATTATGTGCGGATACCGCCACATCTACGACTATTTCATCTTACATAATCATATTACAAACCAAGTATGTCTCTAGTTAGCATTTTGTACGACAATATATCTTTCCAGCCTGACACGTCTTATCAACCCACTAAACACAACACAGGAACTGAAGTCCAAACACATTTGCAAATATGAATTATTCTGCGGCGCGACTGAATACATTATATTTCGCACTTGGCTCGTCAGTTCCAGTCGTAAATCAAAGATAACACTACATTGACATTAGGAAGTGGTGTCATCTTTATATTTATAGGCATTGAGCTATTACCGACCAAAGCTTTTAAATACTGATAGCGCGCGAGTTGAATGCAGAGCTTAGGAATGCGGTAGTGCTGTGACCTAATTTTAATTATTGATGACCACGATGAGTAATGAATGTCGATAAATTTAAACAATGTTATAAGTTTAATTTTATTTTTTACACTAGGTTAACATGATGAAAAAAAAACAATATCATAATTATCACACGTTTTTAATAATCATTTCACAAAACAAAATAAAATAAAATTTAATCAGATTCAGAAATGGCAGATATGATTGAATCGGTGTCTCTCTTCAATTAATCCATCTCTTTGCCAATAATTTTCTTCTAAAATTATGACGTGATCATCAAAGCCACGCCAATCTTCCTCTGTAACCTGAGAAACCGCCAGCTCCGTAACTTCTTTTAACCTTTTTACGTTTTTTTGTAACGAACTTGATGGACTCAGATCAGTCATTATTAAAATAAAAAATAACACGGGAACTTCAGTATTAACACAATAACACGGCAAACGTACGATAGTTGACAAGGATGGCACATCACTACACTGCAGGCGCGTGAGGTGGGGCGTGCGGATAGCGGGGGGAGATGCTCCCGCTCTTTACCTCAGACCCCGACTGCATTCAACTCGCGCGCTATCTGTAGGTTGTCTGGCAGAAATCACTATTAGTGATAAGGAACTAGATATAAGTTCTAATTGCAAACTTAAGGTGTACAATAAATTACATAAATAAATAATAGTCAAAAGTGTGCTAACAGCTTTTTGTTATAACATGTTTGTCGGATTCTTCTTCGTCGTGTCGATCGCTGAGTCTAATTTTATTTTGACTTGCCATCGTGGTGAAAGGATTAGCCAATTCGCTTTGGAGAACTCGCGATTTGTCGGATTAACCCTAAAGACAAGCTTAGGACGTCAAGCCAAAATCGGGTAATAGGGTACTCTTGTATTGTTTTTATAACTAGGGTAAGTTGTGCTCGTTATTAGAAATTTAAAAAAAAACCTCATCTCATGGGAACTTAACATACAGGTGAACTATGGGCGATATATACACCTTTGTCACCTGAATAATATAACCCTGATTTAACATTATGTTATAACTTGTATCATATCCCAAAAATGTGTTTTAGCGAGCATGACTAGTAAAATATAAATGTTAGTCCATTTGCCTATTTAAAGTATTATTCTAAAACTATTTATAGGTTAACAAACAAGGTATAATTTGAGCAGACAGGTTGTAAATAGCCTCTGTTAACAGTTAACGATAGCTCAGAACAAAGTGGTTGGCATTTTGTTCGCTAATGGCTATTTTTCGTATAACATCCACTGTGCGTGTTGGCCATGAAAAACGCGAGTGTAGAAAATCTCTACAGGGTAAATATATGAGATTAGAATTTATAGGTAATGTGCTATAAGCTTTAAAAAATAAAAGTTACATAACGTAAGTCGGAATAAGATTATAGATTTAAGGATATTTTTATATCAAATGTTCACAAGTAAAGTAAAATGAACTTATCAGATAACTCACAAAGTGTCAGAAGTAGTCAGATGTGCGTCAAGGTAGATAAAAGCAGAATCAAAACATGATAAGGCTATTCGGAACTATTTTACAGACAAAATATATTTTTTTTAATATTTACAACTATACATTTTGAATTAAGAAAAGTATTTATAACAATAATATACATAAAAAATATAAAAAGATATTTACAAATCGTTATACAGCAACAAAAAAATCCTCCGCATCGATTGCAAAGGCCGACATCGTGCCCAGAAGGCTGGCAGCATTGCCACGTTGTATGGCAATGCTTATTCTTTGAGCCAAATAGAAACCAGCCCTCTGGTCACGAGTCGCATGGATTAATCTTTTTGAAATATCTTTAAAAAGCAGCCGGGCGCACGAATTATTTTAATTTATCAAGTATTTTGAATTAATAAAGTTATCAAGTGTTTAACTATCCAAAACTTTGAACAGAGACTGGTAAAATCAAAGCTTAAGAAATAAAATGGTAAATAAAACTTATCATACAACAAATAGACGCAACAGATAATGTAGCACCAAGAATCCAATCATCGTCCATGCATATTCATGAATCAGATCAATACAGTAGTACTATCAATTCAATTACGAGCATTAAATTACATGAACAATGCACACAAGTTCAGTGATCAGCACTTAATATAAATTAACTGATTACAACTGTTGCCGTTCAACTATCGCGAAAACAATTAGTCGCCATTTGGGAGGTTTATTGCATTCGGAAATTAACAAGTACGCTGATATTAATAATTATGTTATGAATATCGTTTCGGAAACATTATTTTTAAAGATTGCAGCAAATGGGCTTTTTGTCCACTTTATGATAAGTGTTGCCCGATAAAGACGCAAAAACTTCAAGTTAGAGGAGAGTTTCAACATCTGATTAATAACCTGAACAGACAGATATAATATCTGATATGTAAAAGTTAAGTATCAGTTAGCTATCTGATACCTTATCAGGAGCTATTGAGGTGAAACTGGCCATAAGTGATCATGATCGTAATCAAATCAAATCAAATCGTATAATTTATTTCTATGGGCCAAAAGGCGCTTGAACACGTCAAACAAACATCAAAATACAACTTACAACTTACTTAATTAGTTAAATTATAATACTTATTGCATATTTTATACATATAGAAGAAGATATTAAGTATACCTTTTCATTTTTGTTTAAAATTACTATATCAATATAGATAAAAAATCTACAAGCTGTGTATTGGTTTAAATATCTCAGCTACGAAAGGATCTAAAATTTTCTACATTTTGCCACAAGCGCACTTTTCTATTTTTTTGATCAAACCCATGGCAAAACTTATAGCCACATGTTGACAGTTCCCGGCAGTCGTTCATGTGAATTCAAACGTTTTTGCGTGCCGTCGGTCAAAGAGAACTAATCCTGTTAGAGTGAGAATTGTGTTCTGTGGAACTGGCTGGCAATTCAGATCTCCATTGGTTTGGCTTAGGCGAAAAATAGAATTACTGTTAGCCTGCACCATCGTTAATAAAAAGCTGATTTAAGAAATCCATCTAAGTTTTATGGTTTTTGACTTCGATATTAGCATTGTTTAGGATTAAGTAAAATTTAACGGGAATTAACGCGATCATGCATTATTTACCTTATAAGCTTGACGTTTTGGTCGCACGCAGACTGGTTCTACCGGCGCGCCGTCTCCGTTCGTGAGGCCGAGGATTCTCCGCCTACCCTCACTTCTGGACTTTTTCATTATAAAGTATATACACCACACTGACCGTATCGCGGATATCGCTGGCATTGTCATCATCGTCGATATTATTAAGCTATTGAATGTAGGCCCACACTATGCTGAGGATGCTTTTGTTTTTTACATAAAATATGTAATATGTCAGCAATTTGAGTGCCTTAATTCATCGTCAAACTAGAACAATTTGTTAAAGTAAAATTTCACCTATATTACATTCTTTTCTTTTTGAAAATGTCGTAATACATTAATTTCCTTAATCGCTCTTCTAGTTGCCACAAATCGTGAGTCATCATTTACTTAGTGCGAGACGCACCACGCCTCCTGCACATAATGTAATACTGTAATACGTGTGTATTGCATACAAAACTGACGAATCACCCTATTTCAATATTGTTTTGTAACATTTTGCTTGATAACTAGTCAACATAACGAGCGTTTTGTCATATTATATTTAACATAGTATGTAAAGTTGACATTACAACAAGAAAACAGTCTGGACTTACAATGAGCCAAGCAAGCTTATAGAGGCCGAGTTGCTTTCACAATTAACCGATAAGCGCTAATGTTTGCTACCGTATCGATTAACTCTAGCACTTGAGCATTTTAAAGCATTTGCACATTGTAAACAAGCTTTCTAACATCATATTTTAATCATTAAAATTTCACCTGTTTATGTTTAGGGCTAGCATACAAGATTGAGAAAGATATTTTCACACTGTTGTCATGTTCCCCGTACAAAAATATGACAAAAACGCAACAAAATCAATCTATCGCTCGTTTATACTAATTACACTAACTAATCTCATCAAACCTAACAAAATATTTCAATATTAAATCAGGTTTGAGTGTCATTTCCAAAAGATCTACACCACCATTTAACAATCAATAAAGACCGGCTCATACCCAATAAACGTCCACTGTTCTACGAATCGACTGTGGTTCCAAAGCATTTCACTCATTTGTTAAGCACCTGTTAGCTTCCAAATGTAGTTTGCTTTGTGTGTTCATAAAGTCTACTTCTAGTTGTTGTTAAGCTAAGCGTTTGTTCGACAGGACTATTAAAATGCAGTCACGCTGCGAAGCACTCCAACACAATATCAGTAATTGATATTTTTTCGTATTTTTTTATGTCCAATGTGACGAGTCATACTTGTAATCATACTTATAAATAAATAAATATAAATATTCCACAACTCACACACAACGCCATCTAGTCCCAAACTAAGCAGAGCTTGTAATATGGGTACTAGAATAACTGATACTAATACATATATACTTTTCTTTTGTAAATACATACATATTATACATAAAAACACCCAGACTAAGACAAACCCCCATGTTTATGCACACAAAGATTTGTCTTAAGTGGGGATCGAACCAACGACCTCGGCGTCGCAGGCATGTACACTACCCATTCCGCCATCCGGTCGTCATATTGGTACATTTATGGTTACAAAAGCTGCTTACCAGTGATCAGCGAGCATGCATTTAACTAGAGTGAATTATAAGTATTAAATGACATTAATCCCACTGCAGCGCGAGCAGAGCTGCGCGTTCTAGATAAAATTCACAGTATAGAAATGTATCGGTTTTGACAGCTTTTAACCGGCCCGGGGAAAATTTTCTATATAATTTGATAGTCCAATTGTTGCAAAAGTATAAACGTGAATTTCCTTAATTACAATTCTTAATTCTGAGACACTTGGGTACAAAAATTATAAAAAAAAACTATTTAAAGAAAGAGCACGATACCCAAAAGTCCCATTCATTTGCATTTGCAGTTTTCCGGCCAACTAAATTATTTTATGATGTAATATTCGCACCTTATAAAGTATTACCGTGAACTCATTCTCGATTTCCTTAAAACGTGCAATTTTTTTCTTAGACCGATTTTCTGAAAACTTTTTTTTTAACCATTGTCTGCAAATCCTGTACTGAATTATTTACACTCAGTATACTCATAGTAAAAGCCTAATTAGTACTTCATAGCTACTATAACACTTCATATAATAAAAAGATATCGCTTGCCATCTAAACTAGCTAAACGCCATCGTAGGAATCTATCGTATTATGCGGCAAATGAATGATAAACTTCCATCCACAAATCATTATACGTTGTTGTTGACATTATCCAATAGCCTATAATTGGATCTCGTGCTAATTTGCTAGAATCCCTAGGGCACTTCGCTTTGTTAACAACTACACGCGGTGATGATCGATGCCTATCAAAGGTCTGATATTCGTCACAGCTGTGCAGTGAGTGAAATCATCTATGTCTAAATTAATGAACAAAGATCTAAATATATACACACGTCTACTTACTAAATTAGTAACTAGGTGATTTATACTCAAATTTATCATCTAATATTTGATTAATACCTACTAATTATGCATTCGATAACAGCAACGATAGCCGAGTGAGAGACCGTAGGACTGCGAAGTCAAAGGTCTCAGGTTCGAATCCACGGCACACACCTCGGTCAATAAATCGTTAAGATTCGTCTTTTCGAAGATATGTGTGTATTTATTATATAAATTATTGCTTGCTAACGGTAAAGAAAAACATCGTGAGGAAAATGCAGGTTTCCTGAGAGTGCCTAAAAAGTACTCGAGGACGTGTGAAGTCTACCAATCCGCACTTGGCCAGCGTGGTGGACTATGGCTTAACCCTTCTTATCATGAGAAGAGGCCCGAGTCCTGCTGTGGGACAGGTATTAGATACAGGGCTGCTATTATTATGCATTTGATATTATTTTTGGTCACTCTTTATTATATCCACTTCCGCTAATGTTGCTAACATTAGGATCCGCATTTTATCCGTCGTTATCGATGTTCTAGGGTTGTAGTATCACCTTTATTGTCACTAAATATAAAAATCAATAGTCTAAACATTGCATTTCGGTATATATAGATATCAATATAAGGTCATAGTTCGGGCCCAGCAGCGTCGATTTTCACATTAATATACCTTTTCGAATGTTATTCTGACACTGAATGGTATTCTAAGCAGAGAGAACAAAGCAATACGATAAATCCCACTAATAGTCCAGTCAATAGCGGTATAAAAATGGAGTTCAACCAACGAAAGGTCAAAAAAGTTAATGGTTATACCATCAACCTTTCATTCCAAATATTACGTGCTAAATATTAAAAGTTATTATAGGGATTGGCATTTTAGGGTTCTGTAACTTAAGACAATAATAAAAAAAACAATTTTAAAAGTGCACTAAAAAGTAAAAAATACTTAAGTAATATTCAACAACTCGCCTCATCTGTGAATAACAGAAAAGAATACAGTAAACGTCTTTAATAATAATCTCGTACTCCTGAACGTAGTGGAGTTGTACCTTCCAGCATCAGCTCAGCATCATAAAATGCTAACTGCTAAATGTAAATAGCGGAGTAGCAAAGACTGTATCCATAATATAGAAGCCTTTTAAATTTGATTTCTCTAGGATTTCATCATCAGATCGTGACCTGATGAAAAAGGACCACATGACAAGTATACTTTTTAAGAAAAAAAATAACATCTCAAAGCTTCTTCAAGTAATCGGGGACAAACAAATAAAAAAGACAAAAATATAAATACAATTTTACTTTTTACTCACAAACAAATATATATAAAGCTTTCAGCTTGCGTAAATAAAGTTGAGTTGGCGTGCAAACACATAACTGTCATTAATTGCACATTACAATAATTGATTTTATTAATTATTTGTTATTATTTATATTAATATTGTGTTTAATTTGTTTCAGGTGTGTGAGAGAGCCGTAGAGTAAACAGCGTGAGTTATTTTTATATCAGTGAAAACAAATACATTTACCGGATGAATGCGACATAGCGGCATTTATAGAAACCACAGAATTTAGAAATTGTCAGTATCAATACGACGATTTTCACATTTTCCGAACAAATCGAACATTGAGATCATCCGGTGAAAATTAACACTAGTTTCAATAATTGCCCCTGTTATGCATCCACCTTCGACATCAGCAACATAAGTAGCTATACCTACACTGACGAAATTTCAGTCGCTTAATTCTGAAAATCTTTATTATTTCATAATAGTAATCGATAACATGTGTATTATTTTGTAAAAGAGATATTTAAATGGGAAAAAATTGAGTTGTAAAGAAGTTTGAAAATTTTAAAATGTTACTTTTGTTGCTGACTGTATCTGCTTAGATTTTTTTGTTTTTATAAAAGACCTAGAATAAACATGTATGTTATTAATCGAGTATCTAGAAATTTATATTAATTCAACAAAAATGGGACAATAAATACAAAAGTAGTTGAATTGGTCGGTTATCCATTACTTATCCTCTAGCTTACCACTTGACTTTCAAATTTAATCATCCATCATCATCATCAACAATCAACATCTATCATCAATATTCCTACACAAATACAGTAGCTTGTCAATTTTGTCATGTCAATTATTTATTTATTTTATTAAAAAATAAAAACTACTGAGGTGTCAAGGGACACCCGGATGGAACGAAGTTCGGTAATTCCAAATAACAACAAATCAGGATTCGCATCCGAGATTGCAGTAAAAGGTATGCGACCTTAACCACTTGCATCCTTTGTGCTAATGAAATAATGTAAATATACCCACACCGGGTCGTTTCTTAATTTGTATTTAGTTTTAATTTGTTTTCTCATGTAAGTGACGATTGTCTTTTTGAGAAATAAAGTGTTTTTTTAAACCGAACCACTAAACAAATAAAACAGTCTGAACTAAATACGGTAACAAAAATTTAAACCAAATTAAAATAAAAACAAACATTAAGACAATTAAATTATCAAGCGTAGCAAGCGTACACAAGATCATTCAGAATCACTTTAATCATTCTCTTAAAATAATCGAATGATACTTTTAAAATCATTGTGGAGATATTATCACAATACTCCTATAGGCTGAATGGCTACATAACAATATTTCCTGTGCCTTACACACTTAATTTTAAAATAATTCTTATCTTCAAACTTTCGCGCTATTCGAATTTCAAAATATCAATAGCGAGGTTCATTCAAACACACGCATAGACTTATAATGCCTAGATAAATAAACTGCTTGTATGAATTTAAGTATAAAGTAAGGCTAAAAACAGATTGATTGAAAATTATAATGCACCGCTTGGCGGACAGACAAACTAAACGAAAATCTGATAAATACCAGAGAGTTACACTGAACTGAAACGGCACAATTAAAGTGGCTTTACATTTCATGCGTGTACTCGGTTTCTAGGAGTAATAGTTCTATGACCACACATAACAAACCTTATCTTTAACATTATTTTTCTGCGATTATCTTGCTTTCTTTTAAATTGTATTCGCAAGTTTACTCGCGATATAATAATATCAGATCTCATTATCAATAATCTCATCACCAATCCCAATGACATAATTAGATGTGTTCTAATCGTACCTATATTCCATGAAATGTACATAACAAAATTAGTAAACATTCTGTGGTAATATTAAAAAATAATTTGCTTTTGAATTTAATATAGTTATGACGCGTACACTTGCTAAACACACAATAATGAAGAGATTATAACGCGTATGACTTGGTTAGCACAATAGTAAAGAAAGGTTATAATGTGTACTTGCTAAAATACAAAAGCATTTATTTTCGTGTGTATAAAATCTCTACTTACCTAAATCCATCAGCAATATCCAGAACTTGTGCAGAAACACTGTCAGGATTCATTATTGTAACTATTTTTAATAATTTATTATGTACAAAACACCTGTATACACTCAACAAAAGGCGGCTATTGTATTTTTTTTTAAGTTATGATAATATTTTTTAGTTACTTTATTATTCATAGAGAGACAAAATGAAAATATTTCGCTTGCTTTCTCTATGCGCAGCATATTTCTGTAGCACCAATTAGTTCCGAAGTCGCGCGATAGATGGCGTTGGGATCGAATTAGATCGCGCTATGGTTTCGTTACAAGGTCCTGTATATAAGGTCCACCGATTTAGAGTTTAAGTATGTTCAGATCCAAGTGAGGAGTAGTGTTCACGATATCGAGCTATTTATTCCCTGGTATCTGACTAGAACAGCGATCGTGTACGCCTTCGCAGACCTTTCTGAGCGCGCCAGCGCCCCTATTTTTGCAGAAACTCAACTCTAGTAATTTTTTTTCTTATTATTTTTTAATTTTTTTTTTTCTATAAGCGAGATGGAGCGACGGACACAGAAAAACGCGCACGTAACTCAATTCTAGTAATTTTTTTCTTTATAGTTTTTTTTTTAAATTTAATTTATCTCTTTTTTTCTATAAGCGAGAAAGAGAGACGGACACAGAAAAATGCGCACGCCGTGCGGCGTGCGCATTTTTCTGTTTTGTCTGATGATGTAGCACCGTAGCTGTAACGTAGCATGTAATTACTACGCTGCTACGTGAATTGCTACGAAAAGTGTCGTTACAACTTTTCGTTCCTTTTTTTTCCGCCTAGCCCCCTTTCGCAACGCGCAATAAGGAACTTCGTTCCAATAAAAAAATCAAAAATTAGACAACGGGTCGAAATTGCGTAATTATTATAAATGTAAATAAATACCAATGCTCCCGTTGTCAAATTTTTGAAAAATATTTTCAAATCGCGAAAGTTTAAAAACATATAATAATAAAAATTATGGAAATAGGACAACGACAAAACCGAACAATCATGTTACACCAAGTTTTAAACGTCCTCCATAACCAACTCCAATCTATTTTATCTATTGGATAGTACAACTACCAAAGCCTTGACTTTAGTTCCACAAAGGCAACCATAAAGTAGAGCAACTCATTTAAATTCCTGTCGAGCTGTCCGATAAATAATTGTCATGAAAAAAACTGTCGGACCGTTTCGATTCATTTAAATACTGAAACTTTATTTCACGGTCGGTGGATTTCAAAATGGAGAGTTTTCTATTGCTATTCAAAATTGAAATATATAAAACGCACTGTGAGCGGAATCAAACGTTAGTTTTAATTACTGTTATTCCAGATGGTGGTAAAATGGTCTTTTCTGCATCTACAATAATAATTAAGTACATTAGGTCGTGATATCTGCTCCGCTATTAATTACTCACTTGCTAGAAATTGTAACACATACAAATATATGTAAAGTAGTGCATCTTTACATAATAATATATTTTTATGAGTTACAATTTCTAGCAAGTGAGCCTTCTATGTTAAGAGTATTTCACGTTTTAGATTAAAACATGCGGTGGACGCAATTTTCTATCGGATAAACAGACGCTGGCATGTCGTAAACGATCAATCTGACATTCCGCGCCGACCCTTTGGCCCTTCCGTTTTATAATGCCATACATACCAACGCTATATAGCCACTTTTCTAAACCTTTATAAATACTTTATAAACTTGTGTGTCACACAGGTGGCGCTGAAACCAAGTAAGGTTCGTCTAGCTAAGGTATATATAAACCTATAACGCTGGCACAAAAAGGGTTGAGAAATTTCGAATCAAGCAGCATACGAATCCATGGCTGAATTGGCAAAGCATCTGGGCAGTTTACCTAGAGGCTACAAGTTAGATTCCTGCTGGCATTTTAATTTTTCAACCTTAATACAATACAAAAAAGCATAGCAAAAATATATATATTTTCTTTAAAATACTACAATTTTTATGTTCTTTATTGGAGAGATCTGTTTTATGTTTGCCTGTTGCCGAATTTTAAGTTACGATTTATTTTTACTATTATTTCTGCAATTTAAAAGCCAAGGTAATGAAGGTAATGAAGCTGTTACAATTTTGGTTGGCATAGCGGCATTTTCGAAAGATAACAACATCGCAACGATTTCATTAATCAAATGAAAATAAACTCACAATTTAACGGAATGCAAGCAATGTTTTCAACAACATCGACAATATTTTCCGATAAAATTCTTTGACAATAGTTCTGGCGCCCGCTTCGAAATAATGGCTGTTCCAAATGGCACTGTTGCACGACAGTACATTTAGTATTAAAATCCATTCTAATACCTACATTCTGAAAGCTTAACGTGCAAAGCAGATTTCTTCGTAGCATTTCAAAAGGATTTAAAATTGATTATGCCACTAAACTCCCCACAATAGTTGTATTTAGTTAGATTGTATGCAAGCGTCGGACTGTCGTTTATTCAACGTAAACGGTTGTTATCCGATAAACTACTGCAGCGAGATTTAATGGACGAGAAGTGCTGTGTGATTTCCTTTAGAATGAAGCTATCCGTAAGGAATTTAAACGTGATTGTTTCACTAAACTACCCACAATAGTTAGTCAGATTGTATGCCAGCGTCGGACTGTCGTTTAATATAATAAATATCACACACAACATACACACAACGCCATCTAGTCCCAAGCTAAGCAGAGCCTTTACTATGGGTACTAGAATAACTGATGCTAATACATATATAATTTTCTTTTGTAAATAAATACTTATTATACATAGTTGTATATGATTAGATTGTATGCAAGCGTCGGGCTGTCGTTTATTCAACGTAAACGGTTGTTATCCGATTAACTACTGCAGCGAGAGTAATGGACGAGAAGTGTTGTGTGATTTTCTTTAGAATTAAATACAACTATTGGGAGTTTGGTGGAATAATTACGTTTATGCCCTAACAAATTTCTTCAATAAAGAGGTTAACGGTTAGCGTCCGAATGTCGTTTATTCAACGTAAACGGTTGCTATCCGATAAACTTCTGCAGCGAGATTTAATGGAGGAGAAGTGCTGTGTGATTTCCTTTAGAATGAAGCTATCCGTAAGGAATTTAAACGTGATTATTTCACTAACCAAGCTGAAATAGTTGTATTTGTTTAGATTTTAAGCAAGCGTCGGACTGTTGTTTATTCGTTAAATCCCAAACTAAGCAGAGCTTGTACTATGGCTACTAGAATAACTGATACCTGTACATATATACTTTTCTTTTGCAAATAAATACTTATTTTACATAGTTGTATTTTGTTAGATTGTATGCTAGCGTCCTACTTTCGTTCATTCAACGTAAACAGTTATTATTCGATAAACTACTGCAGTGAGATTTAACTGACGAGAAGTGTTGTGTGGTCTCTCTGAATTGAAGCAATTCGTTTGGGCTTAAACGTAATTATGCCACCAAAATCCAAATAGATGTATTTAGTTAGATTGTATGCAAGCGTACGACTGTCGTTCACTCAATGTAAACGGTTGTTATCCGATAAACTACAGCAGCGAGATTTAATGGAAGAAAAGTGCTGTGTGATTTCCTTTAAAATGAAGCTATTCGATAGGAATTTAAATTTGATTATTCCACTAACCTCGCCGAAATAGTTGTGTTTGGTTAGATTGTATGCAAGCGTCCGACTATCGTTCACTAAATGTTAACGGTTGCTATCCGATAAACTACTGCAGCGAGATTTAATGGCTTTGTCATATTCTAGGATAAAGTGAGGTAATCACAATTACAATTTGTAAAAGAATGGACTAACCATTCTTTTATAAATTGTAAGCGAAAACTCAAATTTAAGACACATGAGTCGAATTTATTACATTAAATAACCAACATTTATGTAAAGGAACTTTTTGGTATAACTTATTTTAATGAACTTGTAAAAGGACTCATAAAATACAAACGTTTATGAAGTAAGGTAACAAACTACGGCAAAATATATATATTTTTTTAATTACCACATTACTGTTTAGAGCTGAAACTTTCAGTGACGCATGCCCGATTAGATTAACCCTCAAAATTGTAATCCCTCAGTTTGCAGTTCAATCAATATGTTTCCTTTTATGAAATATGCCAAATTTACTCCATTAAAGATTAAATCAAATACGCTTAAAGGGAACAATGTGTAGACCCAATCGACAATAAAATTATATAACAAATATTTGTCGGTTGGCTATAAAGAGTCATTTAAACACATTTAAAGTTCGTCGTTGGATCGTCAACGCAGTAAAATGCTATTTCACGAACATACAACTTTGCGGCAAGTTCCTATTGTGTGCCGTTAGATAAATTATTTATTCAATATGAGAACTAAGCTGCTTTAAGTGAAGAGCGGCAAGACAACTTTTAAAAAGCTACCATTATGATTCGTTATGAGAAACTTTTTATTTATTTATTTTTTATGGTTAAACAACAATTGTTTACACTGTGCTATTACGATATTAACAAACTTAAAATACTCACATAACTGTAACAATTACTTAACACCACATGCACAAAATAATAAAATAGTAGACAATATTCTGTAAAAATTATGAATAATAATTATTTATAAATATCTTAACTTTTCTGTGTTGTAAAACACCAATATAATAAATTTTAAGTAACTATAATACGTACTTATAAATTAGGATTCTCATTTAGTTATTTCTGTAAAATTTTATCGTTGGTAATGTAGATACATAGTACGGCATTAGTAGTATCACTAGGTGATTCCTTTCTTATAGCATACTTTTTATATTCACTTATAAACTTCCGTCTTATCATAAACTAACAAAACATTTAAATCTATTTTAGCATTTTTTCTCATAAATGTCAATCTAAAACAAAAGACAGTCCTGGGTGTGTCCCTTGCACTTTCTCATATCTCATGATATAAAAGTGACAAAAGGTGGGATAGAAACTGTGGGAAAAGGGGGAAGACGGGAAGTACCTACTCAAAAAAACAATGCTGGTCTCTGAATTCGACAGGCAGAGAGAAAATGAGGAATTTTAAAACAATATGCAAGCTAATGTTACGAGACATATTATTAAAGCCCTGGATGTTAATTTCAAATCTACCTACTCTTAGTTTTTTTGGATGTGCTCCACTTCGTAAAATAAGCTCATTTAGAGTTCTTTGTAAAGCTATTAAAGGTGTTTTAAGATATGTTTTCTTTACTAAGGAAAAGATAAAACACAAATCGTTTATGGTTTTCTTTCAAAAATAAATGTACACGTTGAATAGTTAATACAAAAATAATCATTATTTAAATTAAGAGAGGGCGCTGCAGTGCCAATGTAAACATCGCTGCTACGTATTTAGTTGTTGCAAAAATATAAGAATCGCTTGTTATACCAATAATCGGCATGGAAGTGTTTAAACCTATAAAAAATTACCCAGTGAAATAAAAGTTCAGTGCAGAAAGACAAGAATTAGTGAAAAAAACAACATTTTAAGTTAGTGACATTCAGTGACAATTTTCTCAACAAAAAGAAGACTTTGTGAGCCGAAAAATAATTAAGTGCGATCTTATACAGAGACTAAAGTGAATATTATACAAATGTGAAAAAGGATTCAGTTTTTCAAAAACTTTTTGAACTATAACCTCAAAAAATAATCAAACCAAAAATTTATGCAAATCATTCAACCATATGAGTAAAACGCCATCTATTAGCGAGTAGTAAAACTACGTGAGCATATGAAGAACTAGATACTGAGCTAAGACACCTACCGGATACGTTAGGAACTGTTAGACCTATCAAGTAATCAACAACAAGTGACTAGCTGGGGACATAGAGAACTCTGTATCCTTCTACTAGATGGCCACACAAGTATAAAAAATCTCCTTTTTATTTTAAATTGAAAAATAAAAAATGGATGAAATTTTATCGGCCCTTCGCTCAATTCAAAAGGAACTAGACGGACAAAAAATAATAATCAAAGAAAGTGGAGAAAAAGTTACTGAAAACATAAACAAAATTATAGACAACAAATTTAAAATATGGGAAGAAAAACATGAAAAGCTTACTGAAAAAATTGATAGCCAAGACCGAAGACTCAACTACTTGGAAAAGCAGATAAGAAGTAGAAACTTAGTGTTTTTTGGCCTAGAAGAACAGGAAAACTCCCACTTTCAACTACAAATACTATTCACAGATTTTGTTGAAAAATACTTTTCAATAAAATTAGAACGGAACGATGTTCAGGAGATTAAAAGAATAGGAAAAAAATCAGGCAAACCTCGTCCTATTGTGGTGACATTTACCATACTTGGGCAAAAGATAGATATACTAAAACAAAAACGATTACTAAAAGATACTCCATTCTACATGGCACAGGATTACCCATACCATGTATTAGAAAAAAGGAAATTACTGCAGGAGGAATTGAAATTAGAGAGAGAAAGAGGAAATACGGCAATAATTAAATATGATAAATTAATTATATTAGACAACCCAACAAAAAATAACTATGAAAACAAAAAGAGGCCGCTTTCTACTTCTCCTCAAATAAATGAAACAGCATACGATAGTTCACCTCGCAGAACTCAAGTGAGTAAGAAGAACAAAACCACTTCTACGATCACCACTCAGCAACGTTCTTCCAGTTCCTCTGAAAACGTGGTAAAACCAGGACTTCTAAATTACCTGGTAAATAAAAACCCTAAGACTCAAGCTCACCATACAAAAAATGCCGACATATAGCAATCAGCAACCTCTCTCAGAACAAATATAAATGAAAACCAAACATACAACAAACCACATTTTTCACAGCGGCTGGTCCCCGTTGACAAACACGACCAAAACCCTCTAAAGAAAAACTCTACAACCTACAAACAACAAATTAATAGAAATGCAGATAAATTCTATATATCAAGCTACAACGTTAGAACTCTATCAACACATGAACGTTTACTCGAACTAAAAGAAGCACTACAAGGAGTGAAATACCACGTCATTGGTTTATGCGAAGTGAGGCGTTTGGGTAACAATATACAAGAATATGATGATTTTATACTGTGTCATTTTGGACAAACGCCAGGCCAATATGGAGTTGGTTTTCTAGTAAATAAATCTCTTCAACAAAATTTACAAAGTTTTGTTGGTATCTCAGAAAGAGTAGCACTCCTAAATTTAAACATTCAAGAACAAAATATAACATTAATACAGATATATGCTCCAACAGAATCAGCCAACGAGACAGAAATTGATAAATTCTATAACACTATAAGAAAAGCCATAGAAAAATCTCACAAAAACTTTATACTGATGGGAGACTTTAATGCCAAAATTGGCCAGCCACGAAAAGATGAATATTTAATAATAAAACAATATGGCTATGGTAAACGAAACGCGCGAGGTCAAAAATTAATATCATTTGCTCTAGAAAATAAATTAGCTATTATAAATACTTATTTCAAGAAAAACCAAAATAATAGATGGACATGGCGCTCTCCGAACGGACTTTACAAGAATGAAATTGATTACATACTGACAAATCAACCTAAAATGTTTAATAATTTTGAAATACTTAACATAAATTATCCGTCGGACCATAGACTTATCAGAGGTTCTATGACGTTTTCCAAAAGAAAATTAAACAGAACTAACTTTACAAAGAACTTAAGATGTAAGCTCAAAACTGAACAAGAGGTAATAGCATACAAAGAAAGTCTAAGGAAATATCTACCTGCTCTGCAAGATTGTAAAGAGGACCAAACAGTACAAAGTTATTATGATAAGATCATTAACTCTATCAATAATAGTTTAAATAATGTACCAAAAACAGCAAAAAGCTTTAAAGACCGAGGTATACTGTCAGAACAAACAAAATTGCTTATGAAAAGAAGGCAAGAGCTACAAAAACAAAAAAATAAGTCTAGAACTGAAAAAAATGAACTTAGCGCACTTTACAAATTAACGAGCAAATATATTAAATTGGATTATGCTAATCACAGGAACAGCACAATAAAATGTCACCTAAAATATGATGGTAGTGTCAAAAAGGCTTTTAAAGAGTTAAGAACAAATAAATCATGGATTGAAAGTTTAAAAGATTTAAATGAAATTACACATGATCGCAAAGAAATAATCAATATTGCAACAAACTTTTACAAAAACCTCTACAGCCGTCAGACACAGACGTCAAAAACAAGCTTCGTAATTACAGAAGAATATTCAGAGAGCGATATAGAGCCAATAGATGAAATCGAAATTTTGCAAGCTGTCAAGAAACTTAGGATGGAGAAAAGCCCAGGCACAGATTGTATTACAAACGAAGCTATAAAAAGTGCTAGCGATATACTGGCCACTCCCCTAGCACACTTATTTAATATGATCTTAAACACCGCCAATATACCATCTCAGTGGTCTGAATCTAACATTATTCTTCTGTATAAGAAAGGAGATCCGAACAACATAGCTAACTATAGGCCAATAAGTATACTAGCAACTCTGTATAAGTTATTTTCTTCCATACTAAATAACAGGGTTAGTACAACATTAGACAAAAACCAACCGATAGAGCAAGCCGGTTTCAGGAAAGGTTTCTCAACAACTGATCACATTCATACATTGGAGTTAATTATCGAGAAATACAAGGAAAATCAGAAACCACTCTACATAGCTTTCATCGATTACCAAAAAGCCTTTGATACTGTACTACATACAAGCATTTGGGCAACTTTGAAAGCTCAACGGCTAGACGTGAGGTACATAGAAGTCATAAAAGAGATATACAAAAAAAGTACAAGTAGAGTCAGGCTAGAAACATTGGGACCAAGTTTTCCGATTGAAAGAGGCGTGAGACAAGGCGACCCTTTATCTCCAAAAATCTTCATTGCGATACTGGAATCAGTAATAAATATACTAGATTGGAAAGGATTTGGCTTGAATATCTCAGGAAAAGAGCTCACACATTTAAGATTCGCTGACGATATCGTGTTGCTATCAGAAACTGCTAGCAGCTTACAGCACATGATAAGCACTCTTCAAAAATCAAGCTTTGATGTGGGATTGGAAATTAATATATCAAAAACCAAGACAATTACTAATAGTATTATGAAAAAAATCTCTATTGACAACGTGCCACTGGACTATGTCGAAAATTACATTTATCTAGGCAAGCAAATAGGATTTGACAACAAAAATAATGAACAAGAGATTGACCGAAGAATAAAAAAGACATGGAATAAATACTGGAGTTTAAAAGAAATATTTAAGAGTAGTATGAACATTGAATTAAAGAAGAAAGCTATGGACACATGTATTCTGCCCTGTCTAACATATGCTTGCCAGACTTGGAAATTTCCAATGAAGGTTAAAAACAATATCGTCACTTGTCAAAGAGCAATGGAAAGAAGCATGTTAAATATAAGAAAGATTCAAAAAATTCGTCACACAGAGATAAGAAACATCACCCAATCTATCGACGCATTAAGCTACTCTCAAAGGTTGAAATTCAAATGGGCTGGGCACGTAGCACGACTCGAAGACAACAGATGGACTAGTAGAGTGACGGAATGGAAAGGCCCATCTGGAAGTCGCCGGAAAGGCAGACCTTGTGCGCGATGGGAAGATGACATTAAGAAAGTAGCTGGCCCACAATGGAAACAAGTAGCAAACGATCGGAGCAAATGGTTTTCTTTAGAGGAGGCCTTCACCTGAGAGGGGTCCGTGCTAGAATAAGAACCTATAAAAATTTACAATATTATAATTATAATTTTAATTTTACAATATTAATCTTAAATAAAATTGAAGAAATATTAACACATAATTTTATCTTGCAATTATTCAAATATATGTAAATACTATTTAATTCAAATAATTATAAAAAATTGTATTAGTAGATAAAATTTAGTAATAAGATTTATCAAAAATGTCATTGCATGTAAAAAAAATAATTATGATTTTTAATTTAAGTAAGCATGGAATAAAAGGCTTTTTTATTTTTTATTATTTATTTTTATAAATTAAGAAATTAATGTGGAGAGAGGTAATTGACGTAATGATTTTATTCTTGGAGGCAAAACGTTTGTTGACCATCTCATGTTGCACTTCTATTTACTTTTATCTACACGAACATTAGTATAAATTATGCTATTTAGACCATTTTATTGAATATCTAGTTGATTTACTTAGGCTACTGACATACAAAAGGAGCATTTCATATGTAATTTTCCATGTATAAGAGTGATTGTAGAGCTAGCTAGGGTTCCTGAATACAATTAGAGTACTTTTAGGTCAGTTCTTGCAAGAAAGGAGCCAAAAATGAATCTACTATTAACGCCGTAAAAAGTTTTTACTTTGAAAATATAACACTTTTTTTTGCGAACAAAGATGCCTTAATTAAAAAAAAACTAAACCTGCTAAGACAAACCGACTTCAGATTTGAAATCAACAAGCCAAAATCTTTTAGAATTAAGCATCTTCATAAAACAAAACAACTCGACATCTGTGTAATTATTGGTATCTGGTACAGTACAGCTACAGTTGATTTAATCAACACCATGAATTTAGATACGTGTACTTTACCGTTGCGAAAACACCATTAAATAATAATATCAAAAAAACTTGGAGCATTAAATCGATCCTAAAATATCTTAATAAACAACAAAAATAAACTTGTTTACTGCCTAAATGACATCCCAAATCATCTGCAAACGCATTTATTTCCGTTCAACTGACACACACATCTAAAATAAAATTACAAAGTAAAATAAATCAAAAGAAAAAATGTACCGAAAAACTAAAGATATAAAAAATCAAGTTTAGGCTAAGACCTCAGATAGCAAATAAATCGAATGGAGTCAAAGGAATCTTGTAAATTTTTTATGGCCCGTTTTTGCCACGGGTGTGGCTTATAAATTGAGACCACCGCCAGAGCTGTTTGTTCCCGCGCTGGTCCCGGGAGGCCGGGATTCGGGTCCCGGCTCGGCCATTAAACACACCCGCTACACGATCACAATCTTGTTTTCCAATACTATACACCAATAGATGTTTTTGTGACAAATCTTCGTGAAAGCACGTTTTATTGCAACGCTAAACACGACGTATTTCTTAGACATTTTTAATGTAAAATAATTTGAAAGTTGAACTATATACTGAATATTTTAATGAGCATGTATAGGTAGGTATAGTGTGCATGAGGTCACAGTCAAAAAGTTCCAACAGTGTTGGAATTTTTTACCCTTTTTCTATAAAAACGAAAGAAGCGCGTTTGCTTATTTAATATTAAAAAATAATATATTATTTAGATCAATTATGACTTATTTTTAAAACAAGCAAGGCCCCAATAATGATTTCCGCAGGCTGCAGATAGCCGATCGCTGATTTAACAGATTATTCTTGAATAAGTCCTGGCAAAAGCTGCAATGTAGTAATCATTATAACATTCCTCTGATGTATAATTTGTATATTTCATTGATTTCATAATTTCTGCCTCGATAATTTAAAACTCTTAAAACTCACATACCTTGTATATTATGGGTGATAGGCTCACCTGCTATCACATGCAGATCATGTGACGTAGACACAGAAGCACTGCGTCGTCGCGTTGCGTCCAGTTTATATGGCCTATTTAGCCCAAGATAGATGTAGACAAATTGTATGGATAAATGCAAATGGACCTGAAAAGCTACAACATAAACAAAATCAGCTTTGTAAGTACATTAAAATCATGATTATTTTAAATTGCTGGGCTAATCTTAAATATACCTATATTTCCAGCAGGCCCACAAAATGAAGATATGTATAAATTTTTAATAAACATTATTATGTTAAAAAAACCGATGGCGTAAAACGCGACGTGAAATCTTTTATCTCTTTTAGTTGCCTGCCCGACTGTTAAAACAGCGTCGTAAGTTCTTAGTCTGAATTATGCCTAAAGGTATAGAATATCTTTATTTAGTTGATTTTTAGTCGACTAGTTGGTTGACTAGTGCATAATGCAGCTTACTGTGGAACAATACACATTCCTGTTCCATATACAAATCTCGCCATTGTTACCATAGCAACAAAATTTTGTTGAAAATCGGCAGACTTATCAAACAACAAATCCTAGGTATTGCACCGTTGAGTAACAACTGAACATCAACATGTATTTTCACTCACACATTTATATATTAGACCGATAGAGACAACAATACCCTTTATATGTGTGCGATTGTCTACCCTTAAGATAACAGTAAATTGTGGGCGTCACACCTGCCTTCTAGAACCAATATAGTGTTAATAACCATTAGAATTAAACAGTGGTTGATGTATTTATGTAGAAAACTAGTACTCCATTAATTTCGATATAACTCTATCAATAGCCAAGTTGTCAAACATGTGCCAAACCAACCGTGCGTATATGGATATCGGCGTTATTGCCTCTCGACAACTTGTTGCATAACCGATGCAGTAAAATATGCTTGCTATTACTCGATTGTTTAACCTTTTATTGGTAGTTACGATAAACGATCGAACGGTTAACATCAGTTAAAACAGTTATAGTTTACAATAGTTTAACTTTTACTAAATTAAACATAATAAAGGTTTGTTATAGATATTAGGTATAGTAAACTGTTTTTTTAGGAAAAGATTGAGATGTTTACACTTAACAGGACATATTATAAAGATAAATAGAGATATTTTTTATTTTTTACATTAGATAGAACGTTCTGGCGTTCTATCTAATGCAATTACACTATCCAATGGTCCGAATGACAAAGCCAAATGCACACATTCACTCACTCAAGCACACCCAGTCTCAGAACAAATCTTATTTTTTTTATATTGACTTCATTACCAATACCTATCATTCATTGAGGTATTCGTCAGCTGCAAGAGAACTTAAACGATAATTTTGCTTTAAACGAATATAATAATCATAACGATTTCTTCATTATTTCTAAGTATCAAGGACAAACATTTTTAAGACTAGATGTTAGAGCAATATAAGCTCTCTCTTACTAGGACGTTGACCAACACACTTTATCTACAAACTCCTTGAAACTGCTACAAGTAAACAGCTACAATATTAAAATTACAAATTTCCCTTTCCCATACTAAAATAAATAACCAGATAATATAGGACAAGCAAACAGGCGATTGTATTTCACGGCAATCGTAAACTGTCAAAATACATGAACATAAATAATAATTTCATTTTTTACGCTCCACGTCTCCTCTCCCGGTAGAAAATATTTATATTTATAGCTACATTATTTTAGGTACCGACATACATTACAAAATACATTAGAGTGATATTTTATTACATAGTATACATGTAAACTTTCATTTGAAATTTGAATCCCCTTTAAATATTTTAAGATTAGATTGATTAATTACAAATTCGCAAGCAATTCTATTTTTTTCTGCATGAAATAAAATTATGAAATCTACCCTTTCATTTTAGAATATCTCACCACGGAAAGACATTTTGTGGTTGCATTTAAAAGAAGACGGTGAGAAGTTTCTTATGATTTGATTTTAAATACAGTTTTTATTTCTGAGCTTATTTGAACAGATTAGTTAATACATCGCTTGCTTATATATGTTTTTCGACGTATTAATGGTAAGAATTTTGAAAAAAAATATCGTATTTGCCCAAAATAAAATGTGTTTAAACCTAAACGTATCAACCAAGAGGCTATAAAACACGATATAGGTAGATATAGAACGTAATAGAATTCCAGCGAGTTCCCGCCGTGATTATTGGTTTTCCCTGTGGATATTTCAAGATCTAACGTCGCGACATTTCTTTTCATTGAAAGTGTTGACGGCCCTCTTCACGAGAACATATCGGTGCTGAAATATCTTCTATTTATCTATTAAACTCACACATTATATTGTGGATTGAAATATATTTTATTTATGTCCTCTTTATTGTATTTAATTTATTTTGATACCTACCTAGTTCGTTTATTATTACTTGCCAGGGTCTTTGCCCCTACTTATTTCTAATATTATGGGGTTTTTATAAAATTCAAGTGTTGTTTGTAAACATTTGAATTTAAACAGAATATATATCAACTATTATTTTATTCATTTATTTATTAAAACTTCATGTACAACAATATCGCACGAAGGCGGACCTAATGCCATAGGCATTCTCAACCAGTCAACAAAGGTAGTAGGTGCAAAAGTAGAAGTTTTAATGAAAAGAAGAGCAAAATAGTACTATTAGTAGTGGGTTCTTCGAGAACTAAACTTTCTATTATGCTCACATTTATTCAAATAAACTCCCGTGCTGCTGAATTATCTAAAGCCTTATCTATGCCTACAGACTTATGGGTAGACTCCCGAGCGTCGTGTTTTTATACTAACGTAATCTGGTTTTAACTTTAATATTATTAATTATTTAACTATTTTTATAAACAAATCTTATCTTAAACACTAAAATGCATATTTGTTCGTGGCCATTTTGTCAATATTGTTATAAGCATTTATTAAGTTGCATACAAACTGAAAAATAAAATTATATTTTTAAAAAAGAAACATTAATGCATTTATGTGTTTTACATATGGTTTGTTTATAATAGAAAAATCCTAATATATTAAAGTTAAATACATATTACTTTTGTATGGAAAACAGCCAAACATTGAACACAGCAAATATTATGTAATTTTAAAGCTTAAGTTAAGACGAAGCTTATTAAGTTTTAAAAAACTTAAGCTTCGTCTTAAACCAGAGAGTTTTCTACAGAAATATTTTGTTTATTTTAATAAAATCAATGTATGTGTGTATGCACAGATAGTTTTTGAGTCCATTTAGTTGCATGCGAGTTTCCACTTCATTTCCACTAATCGCTAAAGATACAAACAGTTGTAAAGTCTTTCTACGACAGAGCTTGGTGGCGCAGTCATTTCAAAAAGTTTACTGACGCGATGCTTATTCCCAGCATAATCTGTTAATCGCCTTGTACGTACTCCCCCGCGGAAAAATAATAGCTTCTTCTTACGGACGAACTCACCAAACTTCTTTAACCCTAGTTTTTAACCGACTTCGAAAGAGAAATAGGGAAAAAGGGTTATACTTGTCAGTACAGTTGTCTCATGCTCATCAAGCTACGATTTGATGATGGGATACTAGAGAAATCGAGGGCAACCCTCAAATTTTTAATGGAAATTGTTTTTCGTACATAACCTTAAGCTACTCGGATATTTGCATCTAGCAGCTTATTCTGGATGGCACAACTCCTCAACCATTAGGAGTACGGGGATTTTTAAAATAGTTGCAAAATAGTTACTGGTACTCTTCGTGCTTTATATAGGTTAAAGAACTTTCTACCTTCTAGAACAAAGATAATGCTTGTGCAGACCTTGGTGTTCCCCATGATCGACTATGGTGATGTATGCTATTTCGACCTGAATGCAGATCTTCTCAATAAGTTAGACCGTCTTCTCAATAACTGCATTCGATTTATATATAATCTTCGAAAGTATGACCACGTGTCTACTTACCGTTCTCAATTAACTTGGTTGCCCATCCGTCAGCGTCGGAATTTACATGCTCTTACCACTCTGTACAGTTTCCTTAATTCTCCATCTACTCCTAGTTACTTAGCTCCTTATTTCCAATTTCTATGCTCCAATCACGAGCGTGATCTTCGCTCGTCAAATAATTTACTCCTTCTATGTCCATCTCACACTTCTGGGTTTCTAAATTCTTCCTTTTTCGTTCAATCTGTTCTTTTGTGGAATGCGCTCCCTCTCGAAATCAGGATGTCCACTAACCGTTTTACATTCAAAATAAAAGTTCGGAATCTCCTCCGTGATAAGTTGTCGGAATCGTCACATCATTAGGTTACCACACTGTGTATGATTTTATATTTATCATCCAATATTTCTATTATATATTGTGTATATATGTTATATGTATTTATATATGTATATATAATAGTTAAGTATGTTTATATAGTATTTGATTTATACTTTAGAAAGTATATTATCATTTTATATTATTTTATTTTATTTGTAAGTTTTGTTAGTTTTGTTTTTTTTACTATCTTTACAAGTGCACCTACCATGTTAAAGCTCTGCACCACCCTTGGTTGACTGGTAGAGAATGCCTTTGGCATTAAGTCCGCCTCTGTACAAATTGTGCATAAAGTTTTAAATAAATAAATAAATAAATAAAATACGTGTGTATAATTATGGCTGTTTACTGTATTCTTTCAAGTCATCTGTGTATAAAAGACGTTGAATATTACTTTAGTATTTCTTACTTTTTAGTGCAGAAATCGTTTTATTTTTGTAAAATTATTTTAAACCCGTATAACTATTGCTCTCACGCATTTAATAGTTGTACGGGATAGAGATAGAGATCGAAGGCTGTAGCGGAGCGTTAAACTTGAGTTTAACAAGTTGGTGAAATCTACACGTAGTTCAGTTTACAAGGCACATTTATCAAGATAATAGGCCATTGCAGTAAGAATAGTATTTTTGTACATTTCTTTTTTTTGTAGTTTAGTGACGTATGTAACCAACTTAAGGCTCTCAAGGGAAATCAGAATAAACAGCTACCACGGTGGTGATTGGAGAGTTTGAGAAATATAACGTGTTCAATATATTGATATACAGTTTATAGGTGGCATAAAATAGTGCATAAATAAACTACCATAAGGTGAAACAATTTGTTGGCTGTTTTCCATACAAATTATTATGGGTTTAGTTTTTATATTATTATTTTTTATCTATAATTATAACACTAAAATGCATATTTGTTAGCGGACACATTTTCAAAATTATTGTTCATTTTTTCAGATTGTATTTAACTCAATTAATAAAAACAATTTTGAAAAAATGGCTGCGCTTAGTTAGCAGCTAAATTCCAAAGGTGAAATCAAAGTTTTATTAGATTAAGTTTCTATCTAAGCAGGCTATAATTTTGAATTCACTCATACAATCCGCCTACGGGTGTACAGTTGTTTTTTTTAAATATAATAATATGCAACGGACATTTGAAGAAAAAAACGTCTGTTCAAAACGCACCAAAAAACATTGGGGTAGTTCTTCTAAAAACTTAACAAGCATGTCGCGAAGGCTCGTTCGAAGATGATATTTTTCAATTTCCTTTTCGCCGTCGTCCGTCGACTGCAATTGCACTTTAATTATCCGTCGAATGTTCCGGAGAGCGCCGTGAGATGCTTCGCAACAAATTGATAAAATATTGCTTCCTCTACCAGTTACTTTCAAGATTTTTCCTCTTTACAGCGACGAGAACACTTCTTGATGTTGAATTTTCAGTTGAATATAACCCTTTAAAATAAACAAACTTTTAAAATGGAGCAAACTGTTCACAGAGCCTTTTTAAAAGTTACAACATAAAATGTATGAGAGCTTTTAGCGGCAGAATATAAGTGTATTTTTAGCTGTATGCAGTATACGGTACACCTTCCAACATAATTTTAGTGGTATAGCTCTTGTGAACGAGCTCAAGGGCGGCATCAACACAATCTCACCTTTTACGTGCTGCCAAATAATAGTGCAATTAGGCCCTGAAATTACTGGCACATGAAGCATAACATCGTAGTACTCATCGTAGTACATTGTATATTCTATCAGTAAAAGAAGGAATTTCTCATATCAGTCCTGGCGTTTTCGAGTCTCAGAGCAATAAGCCAACCGGAGGTGTCATTGTCGGGCGTATCCCATTGGCAAATATGGACGAGCGCCGCTCATGCACGCCATACAAAACTAGTTGTCAAATCCTGTTCATTTTAGTCGCGTCAGTTCATAGCGTGTCTCGTCTCATCCTTTTTAAAAGTCCGTTAAAAAAAACACGATCTTTGTATACCCTATAAATATAAAAGAATTCTCAATTTATTTGTTACCTTCTCCACTCTAATCCTCTCTAGATAAATCCACCGCAGAATTAAATTCGACAAGATGTTCCATTCTAATACTCCAATTAGTTGGAGCATTTGATTCTTCTTATATATGTGTGTAGGCGGATTTGAACCGCAGCGTACCTACAAAGCATTGTAGTTAGCTACGACAAAAACTTAAATTACTAACACACAGCTCGAAAACCAACTCCAGATTTAGGACCTGGAATAGTTTTATTCTCATCGTTATAATATCTTTAGAAAAAAATTAAACACCATTATAACCTTAATAGTATTACTACCAAAACTACAAGTAAGTACTTACTTAAATAAATAAATACAATTTATTCAGTGGATATTCGGCTAGAAGTTCGCGTAACATGTCGCAGTTTAGCATATCGTTATCGAGAATATTGCTGTAACAATGCATTCGACAGGTGTTGAGCTGCTTATACACTTGCTAAATACATAATATTGCCTGCACTCACCTGCGGCTAACACTTAAGATGGAATCTTGTTTGTATCAAACCTTAGCTTTTGATATTGAATTAGTTAGTTGCAATTATTTGTGAATCTCTATTATGTGTTGTTTGTTAATAATTTTGAACGCAAGAGTATTCTTTCCACATTTAAAAATTGTATGTGTTATAAAAAGCACAATATGACCAGTTTTATTATATAAGAAACATTTAGAATCAATGCTACAGCAACATACGAGTAATATACATTTTAGCTACCGGATATTCGGCCAGACGTTCGTGTAATATCCCGCACTCCAGCATATCGTTATCGAGGAATATTGCAGGAACATTGCATTCGACAGGTGCTTCTGAACTTACTCTTTGCTTGCCTTGCACTCAACTGTGACTGTGCAAGCATTTAACGGAGAATTTGGTTGTTTCTACAAGGAAACTTTAACTTACGTACTTATTAAATTAATTTCAGTTATGTGTAACTTTTAGTCACTGATTTTTAACTTAAGTGATATTTACTGTTTGCTTATTAATTTATAACAGGCTATGGATATAGTTTTATTCATATTTTAATACTTTTGTTTACAAGCTTAACCTATACCTACATCAAATTGAAAGTTTAATTAAGTAAATTTTCATTGAACAAGTTTCAATTTATAGATCTTTAAATAAACTCGATTTTCAATCCTAGGAACTATATTTTCCTCTTCCTAATCGATTTTAGTTTAAAAGCGCAAAAACCTTTTATTTCCTTGGCATTTCGATTGAGTTACAGCGCTCGTGGTTACAGGATAATCGAGTTTCACTGTCGGTGTAACTCAATCGAAAGGTTGGAAATAACGACCGGTATGTATCAGAGTTGTCCTTGAGGATAGTGTTTTAATCTTAATACAAATTATGAGGACATGATATTAAACTGAAAAAATTACCACAGTACTGATAAATATAATACATTTTCAAAAATAACGCAAGTTAAGCGTCTTTCTGATCAATCGAGCAATAGAGGAAAGGTAGTTTTTAAATATTGGTCCTATAAGTAGATAAGGTTAGGTTTGATAGTGACAAACAACGCCAAAATCTAAATGCTTCCCAAAGATTTGATTGATAAAAAGAACTACCGGTTAAAGTGAAAATTTCAATATTATAATCACATGTGGTCATTATTAATAATCACCGGTAATTATTAATAATTTTTCAATTTATACATTTACCATAATAAATACACCACGTAATGGTCGGTTCACATCTGACAGATCATGCGTCGCGTCGCGTATTTTGCCTAGCGGCAAAACAAACAAAAGGTAATGCCCAAAAACTGTATCGCCAAAACCCTTGTGTCACGAATATAAGATAGTAAATAATTTCTAGTTTTGTGTATGACAATTATCTAGTAATAAGAGACATAACTTAAGCGGGATTTTATAAACAAAAGAGATTTTCAATTTAAACATAAAGGATGAACTAGAATCTAATTTTGTTTTGATAGAATTATCACGTTTTTCGCACTTGTTTACTAACTATTTTCATGACATCCCAGCTTACTATGAAAATATCCGGCTTAAAATTATTTTTTTATATTATTCTATATACAATAGATACAGGAGTTTTTATCTTGACAAAGCCACGGAATAGATAGCACAGAAGCGATAAACAATCCCATAGTCGATTGGTCATACCCCTTTATAATAATTATTATTATTTTTACATTCCACCGATGATGATAGACCCTAAAGAGGTACGCTCATTGCATCTTCCATCAGGTATGAGGCAACCCTACCTCTTTTCATTGGTTCAAATTACATGTTATAATTTTATTTCTAGCTTCAATATTGTAAAATCATCTATAAAATAACTATTTGAATAAGGCAAGGCAATACACCGTTGCACTTGATTGCCTCTGGCGATGTAACCAGCCGCCAAGACTTCAAGCCCCAACGTTCATGTTACGAACTTTGTGTGTACTTACGTGAAAACTACTCCGTATCTTCGAAAGAGTTACTAATGAACCACAACTTTTAACTGATGCATTTTCTCACTGTGTATTTCAAGTTTAATTTCTTTTGATTTTAATATGTTTCTTACAGTTTGAGCCAATATTGATAGTTATTAAGTTTCAAATATTTTTCATTAAATATTCCAACTATGGAAAATTGTTGCCTGGAACGTGCGATTAACATAATATAACATCACGCCTATATTATTCAGAACAGTGTGGCAGAGGTGTACAGCACCCACATTTCACCAGTTATGTTTAGGTCCATGTGATAGGGGTGAGCCTATCGCCATCCACCGGGCACAATTCCAACTCCGTGCTGCTATTGCGAATTTCCTGACAGAAAGTTCACAAATAACACTTTTGACCCGAGAATTGAACCCGAGGCCTATCGGTGAGAGGTAGTTCGATTAGTGTTCGATTGAAATACTTCTCTATTTTTTTATGCCACTCACCCGTCTCGCCTTCACTTATTACCTTCTATTTCATATCTTTGCATCTATGTTTATTGTTCTTTATAAACTTTAAACTTTAACTTACTCCTATTTTTTACATTACCTAATCAAAAATAAAAACACACGAAGTTCTACTCAAAAATATGTAAAATATTCTTGAAATATCATCTG
Organism: Hypena proboscidalis; assembly: GCA_905147285.1. Taxonomy (NCBI): domain Eukaryota; kingdom Metazoa; phylum Arthropoda; class Insecta; order Lepidoptera; family Erebidae; genus Hypena; species Hypena proboscidalis. The sequence continues at coordinate 15,577,814 of LR990130.1, read as the reverse complement.
TATTTGATTAAGATACGTTGCACTTGATTGCCTGGAGCACATGAGCTGAATAACAAGCAGTCAGCTTCGAGACCCAGCCACAACGTCGTCTATTCGATGTTTCTAACTTTGCTTGTTTGTTTACTAACTTAACTTCTAGAAGATTCTAATGAATCACTCTTACACTGCAGCAAATTTCTTTATGTATTGCCTTTTTACAGTGTCTTTTTGATTATTTTTAGATTTGACAGTTCTAAATTCTACAAAAAATACTAGTTTTTGACAAAATATTTTTTATAATTATTATAATAATAATATTTTTATTAAAACTGACGTGAGTTTGTAACATTATTAAAATTGTGAAAATACGGGTGTTACTCACGTAATGTTGGTCTATTTAGTCGACCGCGGTTTCGCCTATATGTCTAGGCATTATCAAGAGAGTGCGATACGTCGCGCCTGAGTCGCAGCCAGTCTTGCCAGGCGCGCGTCGCTGCCCGCAGTGCAAGACTGGCTGCGACTCAGGCGCGACGTATCGCACTCTCTTGATAATGCCTAGACATATAGGCGAAACCGCGGTCGACTAAATAGACCAACATTACGTGAGTAACACCCGTATTTTCACAATTTTAATAATAATAATAATATTTTTCAAGTAACAAGACTCATAATATGTGTTAGTAACAATATTCCTTATACCTATATTAGTATTCTTATTCTAACTACTTAGACCTAAGTCATGAATTCATGTGAATCATCGCCACACATCTATCACCGAGGTGGACAACTTGCAGCAACGATTCACATGCAAACAATCAAGTCTACTCGCTATACAGCTCAGGATAAGGTTGGGACTGACCCGCACCCTTCGCACCAGAGAGGCGCATCGTTTTCTCATTGTTGTGTAGAAACAGTCTACCCGAGCTTCAGCAAACATCCCTGATGCACTGCAGAAGCGGGGCAATCCCATCAATATCCTGAACGCATTATTATATTGAACACGAAAGGCGCTGTACCATTTCCGCGTATAATCGGCCCACAGACTGCACGTGTAAAAAGAAGTGCAGTATGCACGAAACAGGGTTTTTTTAACATCACGTGAGCAACGCGTAAATCTGCGAGCTAACATTTATTAGCCCTAACCGACAGCGCCCTTCGCTCTCGCTCAATGTCGTCATCATCCTTCATGCCAGCGGTTAAGACATGCCCTAGGTATTTAAACTTGTATACCCGCTTTAGCGGCGCTCCATTGAGATTTACAGGTGGTATAGTTTCTATTATGAATATCACAAGAAAAAAACGGTTATGACTGTAAAATGTGCAAAACTTTTCTAAAACATTATTTTTAACCACATATTTAAATAACCTTCTCGCATTGTATAGGCGTTCCATGTAACGACCAGTTTATACTGGAAATGTTTAGCTTTATGTGTAGCCGTGTGCACACCGTTGCAGGATTGTTTGAAGCGCAAGGAACGGTGTAACAAGCGGTTAGCCTCTGAAAACCACAACGTCGTCGCAAATCAAGCGTCAAACTTCTTGACGGCTCGCGAGGGCGATAGCGAGATATACGTAAAGCATGACGTACATGAGTGACTGAGACAGTGCATTTTACACCCCGCCAAGATCTTTGAGTTTACCTTTACTGATTTTGAATGTGTTAAGGAGTAAAAACAGTCCGTGTGTTTTAAAGAAGTTTCTAATGAGCCATGACTCTTTCGCTGAAGCAAGTTTTTTTATGGTAGTATACCTTTTTACAAGGCTTTCAATTTGTGTGTTCACAATATGATGTTTTTGCTAGACATAATATTGCTACCCCTAATAGTGGAAAGTATTTGTCACTATTCGGGACAAATCTGTAATCTAAAGGTACTCTTAGACCGCGAGCATTCGGTTGTAATGTAACGTTACAGATTTGAATATTACACAAGTGTAGGAGGAATTGAAGGAAAAATATTTTTTTACATTACGAGAAAATGATTTCCAGTCAGAGAGGTAGTTTGTTACGGAATGCCTAAAATCGAAACTGCAACGCTTTATCAAAACACTCGAGGTTTGTGACAAAAAAAAATAAAACCATAATTTAACTGTACAAATCGTTTCTACATTTACATTTGCTATAAAATATCAAATAACTAGTTGTTAATAGGCTGCTACAGCTGCCAGCTTTAGCACCAGATAGCCGCTAGCGACATAACAAGCGGTTACCCACCGAGAACAGCAACGACGTAGCCGCTCTATACCTACCGTTGTGTATTTGGTGCAAAATGTTTGTATTTTCTAGAAGCTTGTGGATAAACAACCACTGGACAGTTCAATCGATCGACGGTCAAACTAAGCTATGTTAACTTAGTTCAGTTTGCAGATGTAACCCTTTGATCATATTGAAACGCCTTTATATTATCAACATAAAGTACTAATATTAAGCAACAACGAGCTAGACTAGAAGCAGTCCTAAATGTATAATGAACTAAGTAATAGAGGTAAACTTGTACTAAATATTTTCTCAAATAAACTGAATTTCAAAAAATAAAGGGGAAACGTCAACTAATTTTTTCCCAAAAAAAAACCGACTACAATTACAAAAAATGCACTATGACTAAAAAGTAAGAAATACTGATTTAATATTCAACGACCCGATTCATCTGAGTATAACTTAAAAGAACACAGTAAACGGCCTTAAGGTGCCTTTATTTAAAGAATTGTCCTCGTACTCCTAAACGCAGCTGAGCAATATAAAATGCTGACTGCTAGATGCAAATATTCGAGTAGCATTAGGTAATATACGAAAATCAATATAGAAGTCTTTAAACTTTGAGGGTTGCTCTCGATATGCCTAGGATCCCATCATCAGATCGTTACCACGACATGAAAATGGGACCACATGTGTAAAATATAATATCTGAAATCGGTACACGCATCATCAAGAAATCGGGAAACAAACAAAAAAAATACAATAGAATTGTTAACCGCCTCCTCTTTTAAAGTCGGTTAATAAGAAGGACTTAAAGATGCAGAAAATGAGAAAGAGAACTATAACCGATAAATACCAAAAAAAATAATTTTAGTGTAACTGGTTGTTCAGCAGAAATTATTTCAAATATTCATATGAAAATGTAAAAGCTAAAGGTCGAATACATTTGAAATTGATGGAGCACACCGAACTAAATTTTATTAACGATGATGGATGCACAGGCATTTTAAAGCTATGTAAGCGATGTTTCAACTGCGTCATGGAATATGCGCATAGCACAATTTCTAAATAAAAAGTAGGTATAAATTTATTTTACTCGATGTCGTTTGCAATACTCTTTTTTATTTAATTACGACTATTTAAAACTCTTATTATCTTAATAGTAAGAGAAATTATAGTCATTTTTGTAGGGATTAGTTTCAACAAAAAACCCGACTGCTTAAAAAAAAGAACTGAAAAGATAAAAACAAGTATAGCATTATCTACATTAAATTCATTAACAACAAATGAAATATGTCAAACTAAATTCTTTATGATGTTGCAGGCGGTTACTTGTTTTTATCTTTTCAGTTCTTTTTTTTAAGCAGTCGGGTTTTTTGTTTTTTTAATAATTATTTTTTATTTCACTCTTTTTAGTTCTTTTAACCGACATGTTTTTTTATATCTATTAATTTGTAGAAATCAAATCTTTTTGAGATCAATGAGCCTTAATCGTGAGTTAAAATATCAAATGCAAAAACAATTATTCAAATTCGCCCGGCAGTTTCCAAGATTAGCGTGAGCGAACATACAAACTAACTTCCACCCACTTCGGGCGCGCGAGCGTGCCGATATATAAATTGGTAAATTGTGTTTAATCAGTAATATAAATGTGATAAGAAGTATATATTTTTTAACCGACTTCAAAAAAAGGAGGAGGTTCTCAATTCGGTTGTATTTTTTTTTTTTTTTTTTATGTTTGTTCACCGATTACTCGAAGCCGCCTGGACCGATTTGAGAAATTCTTTTTTTGTTTGATAGGATATACTTGTCATGTGGTCCCATTTTTTTCCAGTCACGTTTTGATGATGGGATCCTAGAGAAATCGAGGGCAACCCTCAAATTTAAAAGGCTTCTATATTGTTTTTTGTATATTATCTAAAGCTACTTGGATATTTGCATCTAGTAGCCAGCATTTTATGTTGCTGATCTGATGCTGGAAGGTACAACTCCTCAACGGTTAGGAGTACGGGGATAATTCTTTAAATATAGGCTCCTTGAGGAAGTTTACTGTATTCTTTCAAGTTATACACAGATGAGGCGAGACGTTGAATATTACTTATGTATATTCATAATATGAGGTCATGATTTAATGATGGGATCCTAGAGAAATCATGGGTCAATCAAGCTTCTATATTGTGTTTCGTATATTACCTAAAACTACTTGGATATTTGCATTTTAAGTTGCAGAGCTGATGCTGGAAGGTACAACTCCTCAACGGTTAGGAGTACGGGGATTATTATTAATAAGTTTTCCGTCTCAAGTAACCGTCGTCTCCTCATTCGAGAAACATTCTTGCTCGGTCTACCCATCACTTAAAATCGTAAAATAAAATAATTTTTAACAAAAAAAAAACCGACTTCAAAAAGTAGGTAAACTAAAAAGCATAAAATAAATTTACTTCGCACAAATAATACGTTTTTTCATTTAGTTAAATAGAAATTATTAAATAATTATTTTATAATTCTGAAGTCGGTGCCAAGTAACCAATAACTAGATAATAAGTATAAATCTTTCTAACAACTATTTTCTGACTGAATATTAGTTCTTAATTATCCGATTTACGTGGCACCGACTTCAGAATTATAAAATAATTATTTAATAATTTCTATTTAACTAAATGAAAAAACGTATTATTTGTGCGAAGTAAATTTATTTTATGCTTTTTATTTTACCTACTTTTTGAAGTCGGTTTTTTTTTGTTAAAAATTATGAAATGGTCTTTTCATGGCCTTTTATTTGATACCCATATTACTGTGATGAAAAGAAAATCCATACCTCTCCCCTTTCTTTTTCATTTGACGGCGCCATTTTGAAAATTTATATAGCCTATGTCACTATCACTGTTTCGACGAATTCAACGACACCTCATTTGTCAAAATCCGTCTAGCCGTTTGGGCTGTAGGGCGGCACAAAGAAATAGACATACATACATACATACATACATACGCTCGAAAAACATAACCCTCCTTCTGACGCAGTCGGGTAAAAAGGATATAAAATTGCTCGTTGAAAAAATTAGCGATTGAGTTGAAACTACATCACGGTACGCCTTAGGTAGATCCGTATGAAATACAGTAGACAAATAGAGTGCGGGCTGCGGAGCAAGAATATAGTTACGTCATCAGTAAGCTTAAGAGGTCTGACCACAAGAGGGCGCTGTGCTAAGTCAGCGAGGCTAATGACTTGCTGTGGTTCGACGCTGAGAACGCTTCAGATATGTACCTACATTTAAAAATGCATATAAAAGTATACATTTTTAAACCACGTACTTTTTATTTTCTATTTACATAAGTTTATGTAAATAGAAAGTAAATAGAACTTGGTTTTATGTAAATCTGTATTTCCCAAAGGTAAAAGAAAGGATTTACCTGTAAGTTTTTGAACTTGAGTTTTGCATATTAATTAAATTAGTGTCTGGTGTTGTTACTTTCATAGCTTAAAATTACTTTTTTGTTATTTATTTATGATTATTTTAATATTTTAAATTATCATTGTTTGTTTAGTTGTGAAAGGTTTGTTTATCTTTGACATATGTGACGTGTGTGTCACTAATTGACGTTGTCATGGTCATTTATTATGTGCGGATACCGCCACAAACTTGATATACAATGATGGAGGTAGACTGCAATCAGTTCCTTGTCTAAACGAATCATTAGTTAGAGTGAAATTGCCACGAACCGTAATACAATTCCATGCCATTTATTACAATATCGGCTGAATAATACAGCTCAATAAATCTGCCGCATTCAATTTACAGCTTGGCTTCAATATATCATTTTCTTTTAAAACAAAGTTATTACGGTTATATACAGGATGGAAATGTAAGGCGTATGGATTGTTTTTTTCATAAATGATAAGATAACTAAAAGCACGCCTGATATATTTAAGTCCCATGGGAGAGTCTATCGCCATTCACCATGTACAATTCCAACTCCGTTCTGCTATTGAGAATTTCTCGACGGAACGTTCACAAATAACACTTTGCTAACGCTAACCACTTAGACATCGTGGCAGTTATAAGACTACAATATATACGAATATATAAAAAGGAAAGTTTTTTTTTATTGTAAGCTTATTTGATTGTTTGTACCCAAAAATCTTAAAATTTTACTGGACCGATCTTAATACAAAATGGTGATGAGATAATTCAAGACCTCAGGTGTAATATAGACTATTTTTTATCGATCGTTCTACCACGCGAGCAAATAAGCTAGTATAATGTAACGCTAAAATAAAAAGAAATCAAACTAGAATTGTATTGTTACTGTGAGTGCAATCGGTTCCTCGTCTCAACGAATCATTAGTGTAAGAACTCGCTGACGGTAATACACTGCCGAGACCTTTATTACTTTATCGAGTGAGTAATAGAGATAAATCCACCGCATTCAATTGTGAACTGATTTTTAGAGCAGAGCGTTAAAATATTATACGGAAAAATTTGGAAGTTTAAATTGAACGGTGAAGGCAACATCGTGAGGAAACCTACATGCCTGAGAATACCAAGCAGGGCAGCTATTATTATAATATTATAAATTTGAAACGTTTTTTATTTTTATTTATTTACAATATCTATACGAATTTACAGAAAAATAATGTAACTAAAAATAAATAATAATGACTAATAATAATAGTTATTTATGGTAAAAGTGAGAAAAAGTTTACATTTCTGTTGTGAGTGCCAATTTTAAATCTTGAGCTCCCGAAGTAGTCTTGAATTGAATCACGAGCGTAGCGAGTGATTCTTATTAAAACTACTTCGCAAGCGAGAGATTTTAAGAGGTCACGAACTGGAAATTAAATTTTTCTCATGCGTTACATACAAAACTTTTCACATCTGCCAGTGAGAAAATATTAAGATTTAAATAAACTCGTTCTCGATTGCTTAGCTTGGGATAATTCCATGAAATACGCCAGTAATACCGATTCAGAATGCGTTTCAGGGCCTTTTGTAAGTCGCCACTAATTAAATATGTCGTACGCTTTGAAATACTTTTCACGTGATTTTTCTGGTAAAACGCAAACTTCTGTGTTAGAATCAAGTTGTCGCGACTCTTTTGGAGTTCCACAAATTTCTTCATCACTGGATTCACTATTTTTTGTTAAAAAGTTCCAGTAAACAATTAAACATAAACTGAAAAGAATTTAAAGTTGCCCGCGATGACTGACACAGGCACAAACTTTTTTTTTTTAAATGCGTTCGGAAACTCGTTCCGTAACATTTATTTATAGAGACTAATATTAAGTACCTGATTTTAATTAATTTAATGGTCAATCACGAATATAAAAACATTAAAATACTAAATAAGCGTGTATTTATATAGTTTAAAATAATTAAAACGAATCGTTTGTAGTTATTTAATAAAATAGATGTCTATGTTTATTATTAACCTACATGGTGGCTGATTTGTTTTTTTTTTCAGCGCCTATTCATTGGAAGGATTTTGTATTTCGAAATTTGAATCACTTTGCCTCACTAGTGAGTAAAAACGGTTTTTACCATAGAAATCTTAATAACTAGTCAATAGAAATGCTATCGACTATCTTTTAACACTGGGACGCATGTCGCCGGTTTTCAAATACCACTTTTTGTATTCCTGCAAACAAAATTATTCTTTTTGGCGATGACATTAAGACGACAATTCCTCAACTCGCACTGTTGTTCGATTAGACAAATGCGCTTGTATTCCTGCAAACAAAATTATTCTTTTTGCGATGACATTAAGACGACAATTCCTCAACTCGCACTTGTATTTGACTTGACAGATGCGCGGCGACAAGGTCACGCGTCTTTGACATTTCTATTGCCTTATTATTAAGATTTCTATGGTTTTTACTCACTGAATTCTTGCAAGCAAACGATCTTTTTCGTGCTGGTGTGGTGAAAAAATACAAAAAAGGTTTTGGTTTTTTTGATGATCCAGCTTTCTTCAAGACGGATATCTCGTTTTCCCTTATCAACTTCATCCTTAATGTACTAAACTAACTTCTACCCGCGGCTCTGCCCGCATGCTACTATAATGAACAGTGGCCTGAATGTTAGTTGACCTGGAAGATCTTGCGTAGAATCATCCACACACACAAATGAAAATGTGGTTCACAAACTTTCGCATTTATATTTTTAATTATTATAAACGCTATATTATAGTTGGATACGTATTTGTTTCGCTGCTGTAGTAAGCTTTCCAACAGCAGTCCAGATTTTGAAATATGAAGAGGATATCTTTTACAGAAAAAACGGATAAGATGAGACGGCTTCAGTGGCCGGGCGTTCAGACAGGCTAACGATCTTGTTACGAAAGCTGAGCGAACGGAGCGAAGCGAGGAACCTCGGTAAATAACCGAGGCAAAGCTCTTGTTTATGCCGCAGTTGAACATACCAATAATATGCCTCTAGAAGTTTTAAAAACTAGTTTAATTAACATATATGTTATTTATTATACAGGAGCGATACAACAAAGGAGAATTTATTTAAAACATAAATTCTAAACAATTTATCATTCATTAAAACAATCATTCATTGTGTTACATACAAACTGAAAATATTCTTATAATAATTTTGAAAATGGGCGGCAATATGCATTTTAGTGTTTTAGATATAATTTGTCAAGATAAAACTTAATAATATTAAAGTTGAACCCATATTACTTTTTTAAGGCAAACAGTCAAGCATTTGTGTCCCCTTAAATTATAAATTCTCCATTATTTAGATTACCGAACGGTTACGAGAATATTGACTGCTGCACTGTTACAAGTAAAATTGCCTAAAGAAACCTTTCAGCTTTTGATTGACTAATAAACTTACGGCAATTTCTAAAGCCATCACAGAAAAGTGCACATTTCCTCAAAAAATACCGCCGACGCTTGCAAAGAAGAGATACAAAACGTGGAACCACGAAAATAAAGTGTATTTTTATTGCTCTCTGAGATACAAGCAGGAAGTATTATAAAAATGTTATAGGCTCTTTTCCTCGATTGCTTGTATTTATTACATTTTTTTACCCCCTAGTGGATATATGAGATGACTGTCCACCTAATGAGTTACTGTTGGACTGAAATCGAGAATAAGATTGTGTAAGCCAAATAAAACTTTTGAGTTTTACTAACAGACAATTAGAGGCTAAGATAGACGAAAGAAACTAAAAAAAATTAAGAAATATTGTTGGTTGACTCGTGACATAAAACGAGGTAACTAGCCCTTAGTGGAAGCGCTCTTAACTCTTGAAGCCCCTACATGACGTCAGTTACACACATAGCGCTACATAGATCCTGAAATACAGACCGCTATACACCAAGCTATTCATTTTCTGTATAAGATATGTATAGCTTAATGTGTCACCGTGTGTACATGTAACCCGCCGAGCACAAACTTTGTCATGCATATAGCATAGATAAGTGAGATTCAGAGTATTCTTATGTAATAAATCATGTTATAAGATCAACACGGATCCTTCCCTTACAATATCAGTTAGCAAAATGGCTTAGTTATAGCAGCGAATGTTCACTTCATTCTTCAAAAATAATTGACTCAAAACACATTAAAAAGTTACTTTCGTCGTCGTTGAACAGCCCGGAACTACTCTCCAAAGTCAGTATTAGTATACCTACAAAATATACGCGACATTATTCACTACTCCACCTTCCACTAGTGCCATCTTACTATCGGCAGAATAGCTTTGTCCGGAGAGCTAGTAAGACCCTTAATGATGCAAGCAAATTACATGATGTTGATAATATTTAATGCAAACCTGAGTCGATGAGACAGGTGCTAAGCCGTGATTTCTTTTTTCAATATCAAGGTGTTTAGTTTTATTTAAGCAATTGATTTGTATAAGGCTCTGTAATGATTTATTGTAGTACATTCGCAGTTCTTAATTTTATAATATATATTATTGTTACTTATTCGTGAGGACCTGTAATTGGCTGAATGTTGCATAATATTTTTATTAATATTAATTGTTACTGCTGTTGGTCTTCCAATAATAAATAAATAAATAAATACATTACAATTATGATTAGTACCTACAAAGAAAAGCACGTTGTTGGTCCTAGGTATCATTTATAATCATAGCAACTGTTTCACTTCACAATGTACGTAGATCTTAGAAGGTAGGTATACAGATGTAGGTACATAGAACGTTGATTTGCTCTCTTGAAACGTACATGAAACTCGTCGAGCACAAACTTTGTCATGCACATAGCGTAGATTAGTGTGATTCGGAGCATTCTTATGTAAATGAGGCATGCTGTAAGATAGCGTTGTTCAAGCTACAGGCTTCTATCACAGTCACTATAAGAGAAATAGCTTAATAACATTAAGTACTATGGCTCTTACTATCGAAGCCAGTTTTATTAAATAAATATGTATTGTGAAATTGTCTGTTATAACTGTGTTAACATTTTCATTCCATTTATTTATTTCAGAACAAAAATACATTTGTGTCGAAAATTGAAGGTACACCAGAAATAATATAAAAAAACACATAATAATAGATAACAAATCATAGAATACATTAATAAATGTCATTGAAATAAAAAATAAAAAAACTAAAACAATTTGTTTTAGTTTTTTTTTTTCATACACATTTTTATTTACATTCAATCAAATAACATGTCAGAAGAAAACAAATAAACAAAACTTCTGTTCTTTGGGTTCGATTCCCGGGTCGAGCAAAAGTGTTGTTTGGGCTTTTTCCGTAAGGTAATTCTCAATAGCACCACGAAGTTGGAATGAAGAACGAAGTGGATGGCTATCCACTATGGGCACTACAACCCACTATCACATAAATTGTAAGTATATCAGTTGTAGTGTGGTTTTTATTAACCTGTGCTACACCCTTCTGGGTTAAAGAGGCGTGATGTTGAGATTATTATAGGACATATGCCGAGGCTACAAACTGCCAACATTTAGTAAAAATTAAAATAAGACGCTACAAAGATTGGTCACGTTCAATACTTAAAGGTGTTTTGTCACTATGGCTTTTCAACGTAGCGGCTAGCGGTGAGGTGACACGTGACACTTAAGTCACTGCGCGTCGTGCAGTTTAAATGGTAGGTGCCTCATTCAACCTTTGTATCAAAGAGAGACGTTACTTCGTTTGCTCGTGGCACAATACGACGCGACGTAACAAGGTATCTTGGAAAAATGCACTTAGGTCTTCTGGAGAGAGCAAAATGTATCCGAAATTTGTAATCGGAGGCTTGGTAGACAAAAGGACTGTAATTACACCTTTATTAGTTACAGCCTGTAACTTAATGCCTGCAAAAGCTACATATTAAAAAGCGAATATTGCGTTGCGATCCCCTAATGGTGCTTCTAGCAATCATTCACCTGTATTATTCTTTCTTTTGTCAAATAAAATAATATATGGGTGCATAACCTTACATAACTAGCGAACGCTTAACAATAGGTACAGCCAGCTATCTTTCATTCATTTGAACCGTTTGTGCTCCTAGTAATTAACGATTGGGTGTTGTTTCAAGGGGGTGGGAGGGTAGCGGCATGCCTGCTGTGCAGCGTGACACGTGGTCACGTGACGTAATGTGACGTCACAACGTTAGACTGGCTTTGCTATTTGAATCAACATATCTCGCGATTTAACGATTGACCACTTGTTTCATGGATGTTGCACTTTGACTTTTGATCAAACAGAACGGTAATGTAGAGCAATCGTAACAAAATAGTTTAATTTGGAGTATTAATAAAATCAAAGATCTCGGCGGTAGTGAAGTTGGCTGCAGATGGCTGTACTGCACTTTATCGATCTATGCTTTACTTTATTTTATCAATGCTTGTAGAATACAGCCAAGCTATAACATTTTTCATAGGAAATTTTCACATATTAGTCAGTCTTCGAAAAATTTGACATGTCATAAGAAAATCGAAAGTGTATGAAAATAAGCTTGCAAAAAGGCTTTTTAGTGATTAAGAGCATAATTTTAAAGAAAACAATTGATTGGAAAATGTTACAAATGAGAAAAAAAATCGTCAGAAAATCCCAAAATGGATCGGAAAATTGGCTTGATCACCATGGTATATCTGAGCCATTTGTGATCCTAGTAAATAAATAAATAAATATCTCACAACTTACACACAACGCCATCTAGTCCCAAACTAAGCAAAGCTTGTAATATGGGTACTAGAATAACTGATACTAATACATAATTATATACTTTTCTTTTGTAAATACATACATATTATACATAGAAACACCCAGACTAAGACAAACCCCCATGTTCATGCACACAAAGATTTGTCTTAAGTGGGAATCGAACCCACGACCTCGGCGTCGCAGGCAGGTACACTAGCCACTCCGCCATCCGGTCGTCAATGTAGTCAAAGTAATGAACGATGTGGGATGTTTCGAGGAGGGTGGGAGGGTAGCGGCATTGCCTGCGGTGCAGCGTGACACGTGGCCACGTGACGGAATGTGACGTCACTAAGCGATTGTGCAGGGTCGCATCCGCAGCAAACGCGTCGGACTGGCATTTGCTATTTCGAATCAACATACCCCGCGGTAAAATGCTTGTATTGTTCATGTGTTTCATGTTGCTGGTTTATTTCAGCACCAAATCTCATTTGAAACCTTTGATTTTGCGCAAATGGAACGGTCATTTAAGTGGGAACAAAACTAGTGTTGAATTTGGAGTACGCGCAGAATACAAGCTACATACAAAATAGGCACTCTCTATATAAGCTATATGACATATCTGAGTCATGTATACTTTTAGTTATGCTTTGAGGAGGGTAGCACCGTGCCACGCGGTTACGTGAGGTGATGTATTGGCATTGCTATTTCGCATCAAGTGGTTCATGTGGTTCATACTGTTGGTTTATAGCAGCACTAAATCTCATTGAACCTTGATTTTTGCGCAAATGGAACGGTAAATGAAAACAAAACTAGTTCGCTACATAAAGAAAAACTTCTTTCTATCCAAAGCCAATGTTTCTATCTAAGCAATAAAAATCCATAAGACAGTTCAACAGTACAGTGATCTCTCATAGGTATACAAACAAATTCCACACACGTATGTACCTACATATGTTTGAATCAACAGCTATCCCCCGCGGTGAAAGGCTTGTTTTATTCTAGCACGAAATTTTGTTTGGAACCTTTTGCTTTTGTGTAAATAGACGATGCTTTGTACATGGGATGGAAAGCCCACATGGAATTTACTGCAGGCAAAGAGATTGATAAGCTACGTACAAAAACGCCACTCCCTGCCTCGTGTTGCAATATACGTGTATAAACCGCTATACTTTGACTAATTATGTTTAAAATTTTAATTTAATTTCTAAGTTGAATTAAAGTCAATCTAAGCTCCAGTGTCAAATTACTTTATTGCAATAAGTATCTATTATAATTTAATTAGTTTAATATTAGTGCAGTTATTTCTTCTACTATCATAATTATATAATACAATAATATACACACATACATACATGCTTATTTTTCTGGTCACGAGTCGCATCGATAAGTATTTTTGATTTTTGTTTAAATAAATTTAATTAGTTAGGTATCGTTTTATTTTTGTATTTTGATGTTTGTTTTGACATGTTCAACCGCCCTTTGGGGCCCATGAAAATAAATATTTTTTTATTTCTCAATTTCTTGGATTGTCTCCAAAATATCGTAATTAACTTAATAAAAATTAGTTAAAACATGTATGATCGTAATATTATATTATTTATAGTAAGAACGTAGTTTTTGTACATATGGCAAGACGAAACGAATTCAAAAAAAAATAATTAAAAAGACGTTACAGATTAGTACAGATCCACTGCCATAAAATATCAGAATTTTGTCATATAACGAAAAAATCTATCAGGCCCAAAAAAATGTGTAAAAGCTATATTTACACGCACTTTTTAGAGTGACTGAGGTTTTTTTAATTTTTTAACGATGAAGCGGACGAGCAAAGCTTCAATTTAATAACGTATCCAAGGTATTTGGAAAATAAAAGAATAATATATATAGATAAAACACGTAGTGGTTTTATATGTAGGTCAATAAACTAGTTTTCCACCATCTACTAGATTTTTTTCACTTCTAGGTGATTACCAATTGCGAGGTATGAAGTTTTTGTAGGTACCAATACCAAAATATCTGTGGTAAATTATATTCCAATAAAATATACAGTTCATAATTCATATTACAATAATAATAATTCATAATTAATAATTCATTTATTACTTTGCGAGCACAGGTGGTCGCAAGTGGTCTTTCAAAAAAAATAAGCAAATGCTTTACATGTCCAGCTGTATGGCGAGCAAAGTGGTTAAAGTTATGGCTACAAGACAAATCATTTCAATAATTAATTGTAATTACAAAAGCAAACAAAGATTTAATAATAAATTTCATTTCTCTATATAATTTAATTATCAGATTTTAAATTTTCGGTCAACCATACATCAGCCATGCCACATAACAACATTTATATAAAGGTATTTACTCTCATAAATAAGGGACACAACGTTTTCCAGCAAAGGGAAGCACCGACATGATTTAGAGGAGTACTACGTAATAATATTTAAGGAGCAGATTATCATAAGTTACCGGAGAGATTGGCCCGGCCTACCGTGGAGCATTATTTAAATCAGTAGCTATGCAAATTACTCTGATATTGGATAAACATGAATTGAAAATTAAACACAGCGGTAGATATTCATTCGTATTCCCGTAATCTGTTTAGTAATAAATATATATTTTTGTCGCAAAGTTATTATCCGCGTTTAAAGTTTATTGAATTGACTTTTGACGGAGAAGCGTGAATATACTTACACGCTTTGGAAACTTATAGGGTTTGTTTAGAATCAGTAACAGAATAATTCTACTAGTTATTTAAAAAAATACTAAAAATACACGTGCTCCACATAAAGCCACTTTATGTGGAGCACGTGTATTTTTTTTGCTTTTAACGTTCTATTTGTTCAGAAAATACTTTTTCTCGTTGGAACAATTTGCTGTTCAAAATGTTTTTAATGGCTTTAGAGAAAAAATTGCACACACTATATTATTATAATGTTTATCCAGCCAAAGACGTGCTAACGTTCAAATTATACTGTGTTTGAAGAATGAATGAAGAATCTTATATTTCTTTATCGTTTGCTATAACATTTTAAGGAAAAACACTTTTCATAAGATCATTACTTTGCTTTTTAACGAGAATGATATTTACAAAAATAGATAAAGAAAACAAACAAGTCGATCTCACAAACGTTTAGCACCAAGAAAATAATCCTTAAGATGTAAAGTTGCCGTTTTAAAGATTTCAATCAAGTCGCTTCCCGCTCTACTTCAAAAGACTTACTGTAAGTCTTGTTATAAAGTATAAATAGAGCTCAGTCGTATTCATAGTAGGGAAATCCCGGCAAGCCTCTTTGCAGGGGAGACACTCCCTGGGAGAATGAATGTCGCCGTCACCTCACCTCGGCAATATTACATTTTTTAAAGAAACCTCCTTTATGATCAGTATTACTACCTCCCTCCATTTTCTCGACTCATTTTTGCCGCTACTTACCACCTTCTATTGAAAAAACTGAGACGATGTAAGATATTTTATGACTCTCATGCAAATTTTACCGTCGACAAAAATCCATACATTATTATCTATCTATCATATTATATGGGAATTTTCTGCCAATACATGTAATTTGTATGCAGAAACAGTAATCTTATAGACGCCGCAGTATACGTAAAATATTATATTATTAGTATCAATCAACCTTTTTTTACAATTTTGTGAGGAAAAAATCCCGTCAGTTTCTTAACTGGTTGGTGTCAGAGAGGCAAACTTTTAGTCCCTAAATTGTTCAATTAATTATATGTCTATATAATTAATTCAAATAACTAAGATAGTAAGGCAAAGTACATTAATAATTAAGTGATCACAAAACTACGAACACTGTTTAAGTATCTATGGTACCAAGCAATGCATTGTCTATCTGTGGTGGATTTTCTTAACTTCTAATTGATTATTGTTATAGCATTAAACTATGCTTAGCAAATTATACTAAGAAACAGTTGAAAAATATGGGACCGGAAGGATTGAAACCTGCGACCTTCTGCACATCGGGCAGTCGCTTTAACCAACCAGCTACGGTCGCCTCTTGCCAGGAACCTAAATTACTCAACTGTATGTTACGTAATTTCGTGACGTCACGTTTATCCTTTTCTTAGTATAGATTTACTTAAATCTGAATAGCCTTATACATTTTAAAAACTTCGCTGTATCCACGTAAAAGTATCCTAATTTTCAATAGGCGATCAATCAATCACTAAGTTACAGAGTATGTTGCGGTGTATAAGTTTGTAAGCCACCGGTTTATCCCCTACACAAAAGTGGCAACTGCCATCCTGCCAGCACTACGACAAGTGAATCCCTATCCCAAGATTTATACCACTAAACCAGTGAATCGTGTTGTTCGCCAGGATATTAGATGTCACCATCTATCAATATGAACACCCACCGCTTTATTTCTCGATAGATGAATAATTCAATCTGTATGAAATTTACTGGCGCTAGGAAGTCATACTAATACACTTCTGTAGGTTATCCAATCATGATTGGATACCATAAGGAGGACTGCAATCTTAAATGTTGTATTTAAGACCTTATGAAAGAAAAATCAAACCCTTAGATATTGAAGAAAGAAAGAAGAAAGAAACGTTTATTTTGGCAAATCTTAATCACATCTAAAACTACTTATAATAAAAATTAAATTGATGTGCCAAAAAAGGTACACACCTCAGCATACTACTGCAGCACATCAGCACTACAGCGCTGGTATTCGTGCGCCGTGATTGCGAGTAAGGTAGTGCGACATTCGTCCTAATGATGACAAATTCCACGGAAAATACAATATAATTATAAGTTATAGAAAAAAATAATAATAAATATATATTCTGACTATTATGTGATTAGAAATTGATACATGCACTCGCTTCATTTTATCAAGGTTTCTAAGTATCATTTCGGGTGCTTGTGCATGCTCGGGTGGCTTCTCGCCAACTCAAATTAAATTATTAGCTCTCAAGTGTCGGGATCTCGCCGTGATATCGCTCAAATAACTATTAAAACGACGTCGTCTATGTTATTTAAATATGCTATTTAAAAATGAAATATAGGATACACTGTTAAGCTGGGTACAGATTGATGCAATGCAACATGTAATGTAATATTCTGCGTTACATTGCATGTTCCCTGCTGCCTTGGACGTGTGGCGCGCGCGGTACGCGCATTGACTACGAATCATTCGAGAACATCTGTTCCCGCATTTCGTTACAAACACTAGCCCTCGTCACACGTGTTCTTTTCTTTGCCTGCATCAAGGCGATATACTTACGAATCATGGAGTCTGAAGACAGCCTTCTTGCTCTGACGATTATCAGTGCTTCATTGTTAATCATTCATCAACTTTTAAAAAAACCACCCTCCATGCACCCTCTTTCACCGCCATGATCGTTGCGCATGCGAACGAAACGATCGAGCGTCCACGGCTGCGTCCTGCGCACACTGCGCGCCCCTTTGTGTTCGTACCAAAAACCGACAAATCTCGGATCGAGCCGCGCACGAGTTGTAACGCTCGGAGCGTGCGCGACCCAGGCGCAGTTCGTGCGCGCGAGGCGTCCACATTATGGGAATTCTGTTACATTACATGATACATTGCAGCAATATGGACGTCAAATTCTTGCATTGCATGTTGCATTACATGTTGCATTGCACCAATCTGTACCCAGCTTAAAGCTGAACTCGTTAAAATAATTTAACAATTCATTGGCTATAATAATGATTGTCTTATTTATCGGCAATTTAATGAAGTTGCCACAATTCGATTCTTACATTTTGTACGAAGTATATTTTTTACTATTATTATAATCTTTACTATTATTTGGGGTATTTAGTATCAGGCTATGATGTAATATAGATTGTACATTGTAGATGCTATACGCTAGTATTTAAAAGGCTAGTTCAATAAGCGTAACAGGTTTGTACAAATCGTATTAAATGACGTTCTGTTTTCTATACCCATTTCTATGGGATGAAGGCGCGATTTTTTTTGTTGATATAATAGTTTATTTTGCAATGATTATTTTAAATGCCATACTCTCAATTATATAAATTAAAGCATGTTACACAAAATAATAAAATCTTTTGTAATTTTGCAGAATTACACGGCTGTTCCTTAAAAATACATAACTATACACTGTTTTCAAGCCAAGACCTGTTTAGCCCTTACGATTTCACACTATGTTAGCTACCTAATGTTTTAGCAGGCTTTGATATTTTCAGCCACAACGTAGCACACAAATTATGACAAAAAAGGATGATGGGAAAATGTATAGCCCGTTTCTACAATCTGATTTTTAGTAAACAGATTATTTTCGGTTATTTGACGACCTTTAATGCAATACCCATCGGAGCCGGTACTTAGTTTGATTTTAATCTGATTCTAAACAGTTGGATTAAAATTAATCTAAGCCCCGGTTATTCAAATCATTGTAATTAGTATAATTTAGTTTTACTTATAATTATTTTTATATCATTTGTTTGTAATATTTTGACGTGTTCAAGCGCCTCCTGGGGCCTATGAAAATAAATGAATTGAATTTTATACCTATTTAAAATGATCTTATTCAAGTGAAATATCAACACTTAAGTATGGGCCTAATTATAACAATCAACACATCTGGCACTAATATTTAAATCTAAGTAAGTCAGCTAATAAGTTCAATTACCTTGTTAATACTGTAATAATAACAAGGTAATTGAACTTATTAGCATATAATATAACAACTAAATATAATCATAACAACTAAAGTAATAAACATTAATTTCTAATAACAAGCAATAAAACAAGGCAGTTAAATCAAACTCAAACAAAACACATTAAAAACTCATATAAATGAGTTAGTTAATTTTTTGACAATAAAATCGGAGCGTTAAAACGAAACACATTAGCAGAACAAGCTTTAATAGATTTTATGGCGTCATAAAATACCTAATGAAATATTGCGAGCCTAGGGGTTCATATTGAATTAGAGACTGGCATACGGCCAGGACCGGCGCCCTTGACACAGTATTACTAAACTAGATGTAAAAGGATAATAATACAATTACTCGCTGAAGTGGCAGTGGGCTGGTCACGTATGCCGAAGAACCGACAGCCGTTGGAGCAAACGAGTCCTAGAATGGAGACCGCGACTCGGCAACCGTAAGGTAGGACGCCCCCCTGCCAGGTGGACTGACGACCTGGAGAAGGTCGCTGGAGGGGACTGGATGCGGAAGGCGCTGGACCGGGTGTTGTGGCGCAAATTGGGAGAGGCCTATGTCCAGCAGTGGACTACGAGCGGCTAAATGATGATGATGACAATTAATGCGACACTGACTGGATGTTGTAACACGTTATTTTAATAAATAGAATTTTCGTGTTGAATACCAACTAGGTATGTAGAGAGATACTTTGGTCATGAATGTTTGGCAACGTGTGATGGTAAGACAAGCTTCAGGATTATAATGATAACTTAATGAACTGAATGGAAATGGATGACATCGATATGAGATTTAATTCGATTAAATGAAACCACCGTCAACTACTTACCTACTTTTTGCTTTGATGCAAAAACTGAAGTTGTGTAGAATGGAGAAAAAATAAAAAATCGCGCTTTAGTTTAATCATCAATTGTGCTCATTTCACTCACGCATCGCAGAATACACAACCACTATTTGAAATTTTCTAAATTGTTATGTTTCCATTTGATTACTAAAGGTATAGTAAAATGTTTTGATTAACCAGCTTCCTGGCGAATTAATATTTATTCAAATAAATAATTTAGGTCCTGCTCGCATCTTAAACAGTATCGTTCGATGTTTAATGAATTGACTATACCTACTAATGGATTATGATAATAAAATTGAGTGAATTCTAAACGCATCATAAAATAATAGAGTTGAGTTGTTTTATTGTGTTTCAGTAAAAGTTTTATTTGCGTGATAATCCCAAAGCAATTAAGATTTTCCATGATGGGCATTGATCAGCAAAGCAAACAAACTATTATTAGTATAAACCAAGCTGATAGAAAGATTACATACAAAATTCTTTGTTGAGTCTCACCCAGCCAGTGACTCAAAATCTCAAGAACGTTTTTCTTTAGATTTTAGGGCCATCAAGTCCCAACGGTCCTCTTAAACTTCTGTTTAAGTTAAAGACGTGAGTATTCCCTTCGGAGCACCAGACCGAAGTAACCAACACTAAATAACGTAAAGTTTTACAATAAAGGCTTGTCTGAACACGGGTCATGAATGTTTCTGGGCTACGGTCGTTCGCAACTAAGTTGTCGAATTGCTGGAGATCCGGAGCCCGGTGATAAATCCTCACTTACTTAATTAATGCTATAAATCTCCCAGACCAGGTGGAACCCGTCGCACTGCAGGTCTGCATTCTACATACTAAATGGACTAAGTGCCAAGCATGCCATGTCCTGAAAACTGTATTCACAAAATCCTGATGGAATTAAGCTGCATTTTAACACGAACATTCCTCGTCGTAAAAGTTACTTTTGTAGTTTGCTTTAGTGTAACATTTCTTAAGTTCTTTAGCAGTATGAAACATTGTTATAATTTAGAGCAAGGTCTGTTGTTTATTGAAGGTCAGCTTGAATATGAAAAAAGATAAAAGTCACCCTAAAACGTTAATATTCGCCGAGAGATTTTATAGATTTGATTCCATCCAACGCAAAGACTCCACGGGACGCGACCCAAGTTTAAATGACGGTTGAATCAACCCAAATAAAAGATGAGTATGTTATAAACAACCCTCTAGTGTATTAAAAACATTGTGTGTATAAATTAGAATGTGGGTATCTGCATTGCAGCTGAGTCAATTTCGTGAAGCTCCAAAGCCTCGTCGCGTAAAGGCTCCATAAAACGATTGCAAAGCCCTGAGATAATTATAAGAAACATGCTTAATACCCAAAACGCTCGATTGAGGTCGCTCACCGCATTTGCCCGCCGTTTTAGTCTATTGCAGGCCATTAATCTGAGCGGCTGCAGCATTCGGCCTTAAAAGTTTATCCGAAGTTTGTATAACAGAAACACGCTTAGTTTTATAACAATTTAAAGTTCAGCGAAACAAGTATTTTAAACTTGGTGTTTGGTTTCTGATTGTTACTATTACAGCCGCTATCTTAATGTACAGCACCGACAAAAGTGTGCGATTTTGCTGCCGCAGTGTTAAAAAATAAGCCTTTGTCGCTCTAGTTCCCTAAAAAGGAAGAAATATCAGTGGTTTTCTTGCCAAATGTTTGCGATTTACAGACGCCGGGCCTACGGGCACTCTGCCCAACTCGTAAAACAGATAATTATTTGCGTGGCCATAATGTTTACAGCTATTTATTTCTGATTTATTTACTATCTGGTAAGCGCATTCGGTACAATAATGATCGGCTGATCTGAATATTCCGGTAATAAAAACGGCATCTAGATAAAAAATCGCATCGAAAGAGCAGTTGAAATAATAGTTAAACGAAGTCGTAAAGATGGCGTCGGGTGAATGTATAAACTAGTGGGAGCGTGCGCCCGAGTTGGCGAGGCTCCAACAACACGCAGCGTATCGACGTGCTACGTCCGCACAAACAATTAACAAATTATCTATCATCCCTTACTATTGACACAACATTCTAGGAAATGCCGACGGCGCGCATTCGACGTGAATTATCTGTATTTAAATCCGAACATTCACACAATTCCAATAACTTACGTCGGTATTCACAGCAGTAAAACTCTCGAAAAAAGTCAAGAGCCTTGCACCAGTACAATACAAATACAAGCTGGCAGACAGCTCTAGTGGCAATTTTTCAAACGAATAGCGCTTTCCGACCACAACTGCTGGACCGCCAGTGTAGTGGTTTCAGCGAAGCGGCCGACCACGCATTGCGGTTCCATGTTTTGTTCCTTTCACCGCATAAAATTGAAAATTCAGCTTTAACCAGAAGCTGCGCCAGTAAATGCAAGCTTTATTTCTCTAGCCTGGGGAAATCTCCACTCGGAAACTCGCTAATAGTAATGACGGTGATAATTATTATGAGAATTACAGAAACCGAGTTTCATGTTGAATAACGTGAATTGTAGTAATGCAAATATGAGTTAGTAGCCCGTGAGAATCACAATGGCCTCTCGGCTCTACGAGTTTATTAGCGTAGATTTCATTTCAGAAAAATATGTAAAAATTATTATTGCAGGCATTTTTGACGACCGGATGGCGGAGTGGGTAGTGTACCTGCCTGCGACGCTGAGGTCGTGGGTTCGATTCCCACTTAAGACAAATCTTTGTGTGCATGAACATGGGGGTTTGTCTTAGTCTGGGTGTTTCTATGTATAATATGTATGTATTTACAAAAAGAAAAGTATCTATGTATTAGTATCAGTTATTCTAGTACTCATAGTACAAGCTCTGCTTAGTTTGGCACTAGATGGCGTTGTGTGTGAGTTGTGAAATATCAATTTATTTATTTATTTAATAAGGCGTTAACATTTTTTTTTTTTTTTTTTTTTTTTTTTTTTTTTTTTTTTTTTTTTTTTTCATTTTATAACACTGGTACATCCAGTAGGGATTTTCTTTAGAATCCTAACAAAACTGGTTGCTTATAAGTAAAAACTAATACGTTATTGAAAGGACTTCTTACTTTTTCTAAATTTTTAAATATATTATGTCTGAATTACGAATGAAGGATGATTATAATTATAATATCTATTAGGATGACTGATCGATTTTTCTCATTTACGATATAACCTACTGCAAAATTATCTTCTTCGGCGATACTAATAAGTTATTTTTGTTCACAGTGATGGGGCTTCGGTGTAGCGGACAGGGCAAACGCGGCGCGGAGGCGTGGGCAGCGGGCACGGACACGAGCGCGGGCGTGTAGGGCGGCGCGGTGGCGGGAGCGCGCGCGGGCTCGGCGGCGGCCGCGTATGCACGCCACCGGCCACACGGACCGCTCGGGCGGAGGCGGTGGCGGCGGCTCCTGGCGTCTCCCGCCCGACGAGACGCTACAGGTCGCCGACCCCAAATCTGCCAAGGAAGACGTAGGTGCCTTCAACATATTTATACACAAACAGAGGGATAGGGGTTTACCCTATCTCTCTGTCCCATTCCTACCACCCCACCCTATTTTTTGTGCAGCTGGATAAATACATGATCAATATTAAGAGACGCTAGAGAGAGCTAAAGCTCCAGTTTCGAAATAGATAAATAAAAAAAAATCTAAAGTTGCTAAATATACTATAGTAGCTACAGCTCATTTATAATTTTAGAGTAATTACAAGACAATTTTCCATAAATAACATATTATTATTATTATTCTAATGTTAACTAAAAACAAAAATACTATGAAAACAAAAATCCTGCGCTTAAACAAAAAAATTAAGCTTTAGCACCGCGTAGCTTTTATTAATATAAAAATAGGAGTTTTGTAAAAACACTGCAGTTCAAGTAAATTCTACTGAGGATAAAATTTTACCTCAAAACAGCAGGCAGAAGCCGCATTTTAATTCTTATGCCAAGCTATGCAAATAGACTTGCAACTAACCAAAAGTTTAAGAAAATATTAAAGGAGAGTGGCCAGTAAACATCACCAAAGTACTTTACTTATCTGCCGTATTTTTATGAGTGACACCTGGCACTTTTCAGCGGGTTAAGTAAAAAAAAAAAGTATTAAAGTGAACACTATAGCCTATTCCACCATGAAGATTTATTGACTATCCTACAAATAGGTTGTATGTGAACTACTTACAAACAACTCCTCACTTAGAATTCTTATCAATATTATAAATACAATAGTAGTCTGTTTGTAGTTTGTATACATAACCAATGCTACGATCTCGATGAAGGAATTGAAGTCCTACTTTTAATCGATCTACCACGGGAGCAAATCCATAAACGGCAGCTAGTCTAATCAAAATAGAGCGCTAAGGGCTGTTTAAAGCGAATTTCATAAAAAAATTGCATTGAATGTATCAGCAAAGAGCAATCGCAGTAATAGGGCTCCGTCAACAGAGCCCACGTAATATCGCGCTATTGAAGCGACACCTTCCGGGATCATAAATCAAATTCAGATTTCTTTTCCTATTTTTAGCGACACCCGAGATTGTTGATGGATGTCATTTCACTTTGCCACACCTATCCCTTGTGATATCGGTCGATGTCTAAAAGAATAAATATTTTTCAAGAGAGATTAACTCGTTGATCTCGTGGTTAGCATTACAACATTCACCATTAAGTTTCGGGCTTGATTCCCGAACTGGAACAAAATGTTATTATGTTGGATATTCCATGAATAAATTTGCAGTAGGTTCGATAGGCTCAATTTCTATCATAGGAAAGTGTGGGTTTTATGTAGCTCTGCCTCGTCTAAAAAACACTGTCAAAATGTTAAATAATATGTTATTTTTCAGGATTTGTACCAAGGGGATGGCCACAACTGGAGGAGTATCGTATTTTCTTTGATGGTCATCAGTTTTGTGATAGCGGGTATAGTCACAGCTATTTATCTATTAGGGTGAGTTAATTTTTCTTACAATTACTTAAGGCTCCGCACAAGCTGGCGGCCGACCACTGCCATCAGTGTATATCGCGTCACACGCAAATTTTTTTAGAACCGCACAATTTCATGTAGTCTGTGGCTGGTGGCGGCTACAATTTGTGTCTTTCTGCTAAACAGCACATTGCCAACTAGTGAGTGGACGCCACCCGGTACGTGTTCAAATTGTATAAAAATTCTTGTAAGCTGCTTGTTTCTTGCCACGAGTGGCTGCCACTCGAATGGCTCGTTTGTACAGACGCTTAATTCCGTGCTTTTAAATAGTTAACTTCACTCTGTAATGAATGACTTAGTATGCGAAAGTTTCCTGAAACTTTGATAAGGGAAGTTTTACTGAAAATAAACTTAATTTAGTTTTTAGCTCGCGGCCATTGTGTTAAATGGCCTTCTGTTATTTAACTTGTGTAGTGGACGGACTTTTAGTTTTCTAATGGTAAATAGTGACTTAAGCAAAAGATAAGTCACAAAACATTGCGTTCCTATGTTTTTATGGACGATGAATTGTCAAAACTGGCACTATACTCTAATCATGTGTCTATACCACTCGGAAATAAAGTGGTAATAACACTTTATAGTGCGGCCTGTTGACAAATATTAAGCGTCAGGTTAAAGGTGCAACGGTGAGCTTTCCTCGAATTTGTTGAAAACCTATCGTATAGGTCGGAGAAAGTATCTGAATATTTTTACGGTTGCAGGTATGTGGACGAGTTATTATATTGGTCGGGTCGGCGTATGCGCCTGGACGAGTTCCTGCACGGGGACCTAACGGGGGACCGGCTGCCGACCACCTGGGTGAGCTCGCACCAGCTCGTGTACCAGGCAGACGACGGAGGCTTGCTGGCGTTGGACACATTCAACAACACGCTCAGTGTTCTCGTCACCAATCACACTTTAGTAAGTTATGTTATCTTTTCTTTAAAATGTGACTCTAGCATACAGCCATCATAAACAAAAGCTTATTAGACTGCTTCACTTTGAAATATTCCAACTAAGAATAAATTATGCTATGAAAAAAAACTTTAAAAGTCCCTGTCCAATAAAGTTAAGATTAATTCCTATTCAATTACACTGTTAATTAATATTAAAGTTCAATACTTTACAAATACAAGGAACTCACACGGCGTTAAATTACTTATAAATGTTCATTAAAAGCAGTCAGTTATATCAATCGGAAAATAATAAATCAGTTATTTTCTTCTTTACAACAGCGCCAAACTGCACATTTCACCTCCTATTAATTTACTTTAGTGATATCATCGTTAAATTACAACAAATTATTTAGTTAAACAACTTCTAAGAAAACTCATGAAGGTATTCAAATCGGTAGCCGTCCATCTCCCACCCTTCGTGAGCGTAGTTTGCACCAGGTTACCTAAGCTGCCTAAGTGCGCCGGTATTATGCCGCTCTTTGCTATAAAATTTATAGCAACATTCCGTACCCATAATGACGTTATTATGTGAGCGGATAGCAGGGATTCCGAACATGAAAATTTGAGTGAGCTGGAAGGTGCTGAGCTTAAAGAGACTATTCATGATGTTTGAACTTCTTTTTAATACGTAATTGACTAAAAAGTAAAATACTTATTGTACAAAGGTGGTAGAAATCGGTCATGAACTCAAACAAGGGTTTGTAAATGCGTGGTAAATTCATTTCTACACTGGAAGCGGTCTCTAGTTTGTTAGTAAGAGCTCAAAATTTAAAATTTAAATCAGTTAAGACAAATGACAGGACACAAGCGTTTCGTTCGAAGCAATGCCTTCAACTGGTTACTGTAAACTTGACCTTGTAATTTGAAAAGATTTGATTGGGTAGTGGGCGGGCTAGGCCGGTGGACAATGATGACTCACTGCATTCTCGAACAAACTATAATAGCTTAATAAGTTTAGTAAAAACTCACATTCTGATTATTCACCTAAGCTTGTTTTATTTTGTATCTGTAATGGTAATAAGCCAAAGCACATGTACTACGTGTCATAGTTTCCTCAACACTTGTCCCCTGAAAGGCTAACGGCTAGTTGTAACCGCACCATAGCCTGTGACCGCAAACGACCGTAGGGGACTGTACGACAACCGTATCGGGTTTACATTGAGTGGAACGATTGTTACAGATAACAATACCCAATTGTAATTTTAGTTTCAAATGTGAATTTGATATCACTGTTTTCTAACACTATGCATCTAACTACTCACACTACTAACATCTATTTTATAAAGTTAAGGTGACAATTCTCAGTTATAAATGAAAAAAAATAAAAAAATAAGCGACATCTTTTTAGACTTTAAAAGAGATTAATAGACTAAATTAGACAATGAATTACACCTGACAACTAGTTATTCCGAAGTTAGTATCGAATTCAAACAACCCCTTCTGATCCAATATATTATAATTTTCTTAACAGTTTTTTTGTAACACGTTATACATTAGTGTAGAAATAACCTTTCTCTAATGCACTTTATACAACAGACGTCTCGGTCCAATATCCATGTGAATAGCTTTCAGATGTTACATTAACTGCGTTTATGCCCAACTCAATGTAATTACAAAATATAACATTATCTGCAGGCTTTTATAGTTAGCCTGCAATACTTCTTTGTTACACGTGGTACAAAGTGTAAAGTGTTTTCTCACATTTTCTCTGCACAGTTTCTTAACGATGTTTTCTTTTTATGACAGAGGCAGCTAAATGTGCGCGGCTACCAATGCTCGCCAAACCTGCGATACGTGCTCTTTCAACACAATATCAAGGAGGTAACGATATAAAGTAAAACTTTTAATTGATATACCTATCTCTTTCTTCCTAACTAAAACGAACGAGACGAACGTTTAAGAGCTGCATCGACGTTTATTTTACTTTTATTTTATTGTTTATATATTTTCCCAAGAGAAGATGCTTGATTTTTATGTCACAAGTTCAATAGAATTTTGTATCAGGCGATTGTTAGTACAAGCAGCAGAGAAATTAGAATTATGGGCGATTAATGTCGATAGAAAGCTCTGACATGAAAATATTAATATATGTATAGTGTACCTCTGGTTCAACCCACAAGATACAATCATAGTATCCTAATGTTATCAACATTAGGTGAGAATGGTAACTTCTATCAAGTAGAACAACAACATAAACCTATTCCTAGCTTATACTCAAAATCAAATTGCCTGGGTGTTAAGTTGGCTGCAAATAAAATGAAATGAAATAACTGACGGTCGATTTTTAAATGAAATGTGCAGCACAGCACAGCTTAGTTCCCGCCATAGATAACATAATAAAGGCAGATAGAGTAAACCGAACTCGCAAAGTGACGAATGAACAAGCGTTGTTTTGTGCCGTATCGTGTGGGTTGTATTTGCTTTTGTGGCTTGACTTTGCGAGTTTGGAGCACTCCATTTGCCTTTTTATATTGTTTATATTGGACCTATCTAGGATCCAATATTATATTTTATCTATAAGTGACTTCATCGTTTAGAAATTTACTAAATCGTGGTTTTAATTACTTTCCTATTTCAGGTGTACCGGCGAACATTTACTGCACACTACACCGTTTATGACGTCACAAATGAGTGAGTTTCCTTTCCTATTTATTTGATACTTTCGTAAATGTAAAGGTTTCAGTTAAAGCCCTGCCAAAGTTACCATTATTCAATTTCCGACTGCAAATTAAATTTCGCGAGCCGAATTGGTTTCGTCACCCCAACCCCAGTTGAGAGTGGCATTTGTTTGATATTGTCACAAAGCTCTTTTGATATAGCCAAAAATAGTGTTTATTTGTGTCGATTTCATCTAGATAGAAAATAATATTAATTAATTTTAAAAGATGCAAGAATTAATGGGTTTACGTGAACTATAAGCTCATAACATAACTCGTTTTCTCTAATTAATATCATAAACTTTGCCAGCTTTTTTATACAACAAAATTGTATTTTCAGATATAATCGGCATTAAAGTTCTCGCATGAAACAATTCAATGATTTATGGTACTAGTAAAGAAAGTTTGATATTTCGTTTGAGTGTGGTTTCTAATCATGAGCTTGCATAGTATCGCTACGCTCATGATTCAATTGTAAACTACTGAGCAAAGCAAGTGACCAGAACGATAACGAAATATTAAATCCTTACGAGTTTTGTCATGTACTGGTTTTCACCTCTTCCAGTAAGAAAATATAATAATGATCACAAACTATTAAATTATTATAAACTCAAACACTACTCACACTTTTGTTGTTCCAGAGATATCTTGATTACTAGAATGACTAAATCATGTTTATTTGCCAAATACAATTGTAGTAACAATACAATACAATTGTAGCAACTGTAAAAAAAAACAAATAACCAAATAAATAGTTCCCCGGCATCATATTTGTTTATTTGTGGCATTTTTTTTTTCTTTGAATGTTTCGTTCGCAATTCATAATTCAGATATTTTTGTAAAATAAATTAATATTAACAAGTATTATTGAGTGTTATAGAGTTAGTTAAAAAAATGTGAAAGAGTATGTTTTATATTAAAATAAATATATTCTATTTTAAATTTGTAAATTAGAATACAAGATGTAGAATGAATGCTCATTTTTTTAAGATGTGTTTAAAGAATTAGATACTTCATAATAGTACATTGTACACCAAGGGATGAAAGTAGTTGATTTCATTGAGGGTGTAGTTTGAGGCCCGAAGCGTAGCTGAGGGCCTTAATACACCCGAAAGAAATCAAACTTTCGCCCGAGTTATACATAGTGCTTTATACTACACCTACAAGGAAAATAAAAGATTTTGCATTTTTCTCACTTCTCCATTGCAGAAAAGCTGCATACGCTTTATTATATCTGATCCTTGACTTTTGTGGTAAGAGGTCCTCAATCACTGCTTGAGCAGTTACTTTCAATTTCTCCGGAGTCAATAAATCGTCAGTATCACTATCACTCGACATATTAAGTTCTTGCAACAAATTGTTTATTCAAAAGTTTTAAAATGATGAGGAATTTGGAGCGAAATG
This sequence comes from Hypena proboscidalis, assembly GCA_905147285.1. Classification (NCBI taxonomy): domain Eukaryota; kingdom Metazoa; phylum Arthropoda; class Insecta; order Lepidoptera; family Erebidae; genus Hypena; species Hypena proboscidalis. Next base: position 15,548,010 of record LR990130.1, on the reverse strand, counting down.
CAAAAATTTTCACAATTTCTTCTTTCATACGCGCATAAAGACACGGGTAACAATCGCATGCAGCCAGCTACACTTTATGAAGTTGATTTGTGAAAAAACGTTTGTAATTATTTTGTAACAGGTAATAATAGTGATTTTAGTGGTTTATTTATGGAGTTATTATATAATTAAGTTATATTAATTTATTTATTTTTATAAAAGTAGTTATTTTATTCTTTTAATTTTCTTTTTTATTTATGGTTTACCAAAAAGTACAGAAAAAAAAATGAAAAAAAAAAGAAATTTAAAAAAAGTTCATTACTCCCATGCATGAATCTCTGAGCTCCTATGGGAGTAATGAATTTAGGAATAATATTTCAGACCTCTAACATACATTACATGTTGCTTTTCAGAACTCGTCTGAAAAGACTAACTTTCTTTGATAGATATTCTCCGTAAAACGATTTTTACTAACTGATATGCAAACAAGCCTTTTCGTGCTGGATCTATTAAAACAATACAAACTACGAAAATACAAGGCCGTTTTAGTCTATATACGAAAATATCGAATATCTCTCTTTTCTTACAATAAAAGTTTTCGTCCCCGAATCTCATTATCCATTTCCTCCCAGAAGCGGCTCTCACTTTATTACTTTGTCACATAAATTAACAGACTTAAATCACTGAGAATAAACTTTAATTAGTCTTTTATTAGGTCTTGCAATAATATGGAGTAATAAATGATTGTTTCTTGTAAACATTGGTATTTACATAGTTAAACAAGAAACAAGCATACTAATAATTTAAATGTTGAAAATCTTACGTACAGCTTATCTTATTCATAATCTGATTTGAAAAAATAATGAAATTGATATAAATTTTATGCGGCATTTCCACACGAACATTTTAAAAGCCTTGGGTGAAGGAATAGCTTCAAGGGCGATATTAAAAGATTTATCTTCCAGTTTGTTTTCTTCTTTAAATCATATCTCTTTGTGAATTTCCTCCGCCGGTCGTCTCGCGGGTGAAGAAATCGATTTGACGATAGCTACGTGAATGCAATTTCCAATTTATTTTCAAATTTGCGCACAGAATTTTAATGCGACAGAGCACCCGAGGGTAGCAATATTTCATGATCGCGAATGACCGCCGAAAACTTACTGCATATCCGAGAATTTAAAACACATATAAAGTTTTAACCAGTTCTTATGGAAAAGCCAGAATTCGGATTATTTTTTATGAAACAAAACACCTGTTGCGAGGCTCGCGTGGTGCATATCGCTGTATAATGTCGCTTTCACATATCGTTTACATTTTATGCATTCCCGACTGTATTTACTTACCTAAATAATTTCCATTGCTGCTCAGCAAATAATTCTCGAGAATTCAAGGATTGTTGAATATGCATGCTTGCTCCAATATCTTCTGTGAAATGTAACATCGTCGGGAATGCAATATAAAATTGTACATTTCCACAAGCAAGATCTTGTTACGTGAGACAGCGCTACTTTTATATCTGAAGATGTATATTTTCAAATTTAACCAATTGCATTCTAAATCGTATCACTTATTGCTTACATCATATACATATCTATGTACTATATTATTTATCGGGTAAAGTTAAAATGTCCTTAGTTTTTATATATTCAACTAATCAGTGTAGCTAGATGCTGTAACTTCACATAAGTTCTAAATAGTCCATTTCCTCGTAGCCATCACATTCCCCTGTTCGGCGAAGGCCAGCGTTCATGGGAATGGCAGCACGCAGCGTGGCTGGGCAACGATGGGGGCCTGCTGCTGGCGGCGGACAACGAGGTGCTGGCCAGGCCGGGGCCCCCCGCCCGCAGGGCCCCGCTACTCCGCCTTACAAACGACGGCAGTCCAGGCGTGTACAATGGTGTCACCGATTGGCTATATCAAGGTAATGTAGAAGCGGCCGTGGCGCAATGGATAAGGCGTAAAAGTGTTTCTTGTATGTTTTAATTTCAATTGATCAAATAATATGTGATAAGCATATGACCTCAGCATTGAAAGCCCTGCTGAAGTCAGAGTCTTGAGTCTCATTCCATATCTTTAAGATTTTATTTAAGAGGACTGTGTATTTTATATTTGGAATGGCTATTTTGGTCATGTATCATTATTGCAGATGTCTTTTCTAACCAATAACTATTCCTAAACAGAGGAGGTGACAAAAAGATCGTCAGCCATGTGGGGCTCGTCGGACGGGTCACTGGTGCTGTACGCGCAGTATGACGACAGTGCGGTGGCGGAGCTGCGCCTGCCGCGCATCGCCGACGGCATCGGCGGCGCCGGCGCAGCCAGGGCCGGTTTCCTGCTGCCCAACCTCAACGCCACCGCGCATACTATATTCCCAGATCAGATCACTGTCAGATATCCCACGGTTTGTAACTTTGCCTTCAATATTCTTTTATCTGTTAGAATTTCCAGGTCATATCCGTTCGACCCTTGTCATGATAATAAAATAATGTTAAATAATCTCGAACATTTTGTATGCTGCTCAAGTTCTAATCATGTTATTCCTAATTTTTAATAATTACAAATAGAACAACACTTAACAGGGAAATATTTACAGGTCCTGCATATAAACGTTTGGAATTGGCATATGAAGAGATTCTAAGAACAATTTATCATTATAAATTCTATTTAACATACAATATTTTTCAAGAAATTAAGTCTTAATTCCAAAAAGATAAGATATTCACACGTACCGTATATAACCTATATTATCATTGGATTGTCGGCCCAAGCGCCACATCTACATTTAGCTCCAATATCAGTTGTTATAGGCTGACCGTTTAACTGAGTCCTCGCCTGCGCGGTACAGGGGCGCAGGGGTATGACGACAAAGGGGACTGAAACAGGGGCGGGCGGTGGGGGCACTTAATGAAATATACAGGAGATGAAATGCACCAAGATATTTCCTAAGATATGTGACATCATCGGAAAAAAGAAATAGTGATTTATCAAATGAAAAATAGTTAAGAAGATACAAAATTTTAATGAACTTATGTACGTAAATAAAATAATTGGGAATAAACTATTATACTATTTGTTATCTAAACATATAATTAAATCGTAAGAAAGTCAAAACTTTTTTTGGGTCCAGTTTCTTTTTTCTAAAATATTCGTATACGTTAAAAGCCATTTGCTTGTACTGACTGTTTACTTTATGTCCGAAGATTTTTCGATTCATCTTGAGATAGTTATTACATGTGTACCTCTCACAAGGTGTCTGCAACAGTCAACACATGCGATCGCTACCCATGTAGCGAACGAAATGAACAATTACAAAAATTTGCCCACCGCCCGCACCTGTTTCAGTCCCCTTTGTCGTCATACCCCCGCGCCCCTGTACCGCGCAGGCGAGGACTCAGTTAAACGGTCAGCCTATAGATAAATCTTTTTGGCAGGATAAGCATATAAGACACATAAATAAAAATGCTACTGTCATTCAAGTCAAACTTGTGTCACTTTAAAATTCGTTCAGGTTATATTTTAACCGACTTCCCAAAAAGGAGGAGGTTCTCAATCCGGCCGGTTTTTCTTTGTATGTACATCGATTACGTCGCGGTTAATGGACCGATTCGCGTGATTCTTTTTTTGTTCGACGCGAAATAGCTGCTAGGTGGCCCCATAAAAATTTCTATCAGTTTGGTCTAGTACTTTTTATTTTATAAGCATTATTAGTAATTGAAGTCGGTTTTTTTATTGGAAAATTATATGGGTTGAATAACTATCCGGCATCAAACTCAAGCTATCTCTAATAATACTAGCTGTAAAAACTTGTGTGTAACGGCAGTTTTTATTCCGTGATATAATTTAAAGTTGTACTTGCAGCCTGGCAGTTCAATACCGAAGGTGAAGTTGTCGATCGTCAGCGTGCAGAACTCCAGCGACCCCCCACGGTGGGAAGTCAGGCCGCCCAGTACTTTAGATGGAATGTACGTATTTTTAATTAGCATACTTATGATATTAGTCTGAACAAGTTGAACCGACATATTTATGCAAAGCTTACTTAAATCATTAAAAAAATAAAACTTGTGTGCCTATTTACAACTTTTATACCTTACATTAAAATATGAAACATGGTTAACTTGAGAAGAATAGTTACTTAATAAAATATACTAGTAACTTTTATGGAGCAAAATTAAAATAAAAAATACAAATAATAACAAGCTGTTTTTCGAATATTCTTGTAAAGCTACCGCTAGCTACTAGCAATTTTATAAAATTTCTATACGAATATAATTTTACCTAGTTATTTACAAAACCTATCCGAAACATGTTGAAATATTTTGTTTTCAGGGAATATTATCTCATATCAGCCCAGTGGGTGGGCAAAGACAATTCTCATGTAGGTGTAGTGTGGATGAATCGTGCGCAGAACCTTACAGTTTATAGCAGTTGTTATGCACCTAACTGGACTTGTACGGAGGTAGGTTATACTTGATATTTAGTTATATTATGTAAGAAAGAACTGATTCCCAAGTAATAAATTGAGCTCGCTTAATTTCTAAACATGATTTTCAGACGCATTCTGAAAAAGCGACCGATGAACCATGGTTAGAGGTGCACCAGCAGCCGACATATTCTGAGGATGGTAGTGCATTTTTGCTGCTGGCCGCCGTGCAAGAGGGCGGGGGGCAGTACTACACGCACATCAAGCATGTGGATGTGCTGCGGCAGCGCATGGCAGTGCTCTCGCATGGCAAGGTCGAGGTCACGAAGATCCTGGCGTGGGACCAGGAGAACCATTTAGTTTATTATTTAGGTAAGATTTTGAACCCTTCAAATGAATTAATTGGCATGAATAACGTTATACAACTGCTGCTGGGCCTTCAGCGTATATAGATGAACTTCCGTATGTTTAAAAAACGCGGTGAGTTACAAATTATTTAGCAATTTTTGGTAGCCCAAGCTCGTGATCTACATCGGTATTTTTCATTTTCTTTTTTATCGCCCCAAGCAAAATGCTACAAAATACCACTTTAGGGATAAATTGATTTATGTTCAAAAATGTTAACTCTTATAAATCTGCAGGGGTCATCTAGTTACTGTTTGCGATCAATAAGTAAAAACGTGTTTGGTCTACAGAATTTTTCAGGCCTGATGTTTATTATAATGAAGTCATTTTTGTTTTTTTTATTAAAGGTTTAGACAAAGACTCGTTCCCAATACATAAACTACATCCAGATTTGGTGAAAGAAGCAAATCAAATTAAGTATTTAGATTGAGTGCAGTTGAGTGTTTTTTTTCAATAGGTCAGATATCACTAACCCTCCTCGTCATACTGTTAACAACGATCAGATCTGATACCTCTCATTGGCATAGCATACGAGTCTACCCAGTGTGTGATTTTGTGAATGACGAATCAAGTGTGAAGTTCCTTTTTGTTAGTTTGGAGTTTTTGATTGTTGTATTGTTTGGAACAGGCAGTGCAGACAGGCCTGGTCAGAGACAGGTTTACGTAGTTAGAGACCCGAATTACGGTGGAGGAAGTAATTCTGTGAAAGCGAGGGCTGAGCGAGAAGAGCCGCGGTGTTTAACGTGCGAGTTGGCAGTGTGGCCGGCAAGGCTGCATTATGCCAACTGCTCGTACTGGAGTGCCGTGTTCTCGCCCTCAAGAGCCAAGCTTGGGATTACTCACTATGTGCTGGAGTGTAGAGGCCCCGGACCCCCCCTGGCTGGACTGCACGATGCCAGAACACATAAGCTAGAGAGAATATTATATGATACGAGGCCTTATAGGTAAGTTAGACTGAAATCCTTACTTTGTTCTTGCTTTCTCATTTATTTCAAGTAATCTTTGTGTTTGGGAAAATTCTATTCACTTTAATAGAATCTGTCTACACTTGAAGTTTGCAGAACAGCTTTCTAGTAAGATTGAAACAGAAAACCTGGGCTAATCCTATTTAATCTTGTGGCAATGTGTCAACAGATCAGTACGATTGCGCGAGCTGGCGTTACCAACTCGACGCTCATTTGAAGTGCAACTGGGCAGCGGCTCCAAAGCGAGGGTGCAGCTGTTGCTACCACCTTCCTGGAGAGAGGAATTGAGGGACGCTGCCTTCCCGGTGCTTGTCCATGTGTGAGTATTGAATTATTATCACCTTTCCAACTCAAGTCTAAGGGTTAGTTGGAGTGTAGACTCTACTTCATTTGAGATGTACCGGCTATAGGGGCTGAATATGAAGATAAGCCATGATTAGACGCTTAGATTTGATCTGTAAGTTTACTTGTATTTGTGAATGTAAATCGTATTTACAAAAAAAAATAAGTACAAAGACAGTGGTTTTATACTTCCGCAAAAGTATAGACAGTCTAGAACAGTATACAAGGCATATTCAGGTTGGAAATCGAGCCAAAAGTGGCATAGATTTTACTTTTCTTGATGATATGCAAGTAAGATCAGATACCGATAGTTACTATAAGTAGTATTAATGTTGACTTTTCAGAATATTACTTTACTATTCCGTAAATGTACTAATAATATTTTAAAAAGTCAACATTTGATTGATATTTCTGAATATTACTATCATGCTTCTAAATAGTTCGTTGTTGAACAATCACTACACCATCAAATGATCATAAAAAAGATCTGTTTGGTTAGATTTACAGCATCTGCGATTTCATCCGATTTCAATTTGGCAAGCCCTCTTTCCGTTGCTAGGCCTTCAGACATTATTAACTGGAAGGCTTGCCAAATATCCTGGCGGTCTGGCTAGAATTGCCGAATATTTAAGGGGTCGACTTAATTTCGAGAAATTCCTTTGCTATTTAAACGCGGCAGTTATTCAAGAAAACATTCACTTAGAAAGAAATACAATAAATCATATCAGCTAAAATCTCTTTGAAATGTTCCATGTATATCTGTTGCGCCATTTTACCATATTACAGGTTAACTTAAAACCTAACAGATAATACAACATTAATATCTCATCCGTATTATTTATATTGACTTTTTATTCCTGACGTTAAAATTCCAGAGACGGCAGGCCGGGCAGTCAGCAAGTGACAGACGAGTTCCTGGTAGACTGGGGCTCGTACATGTCTTCCAGGAATGACGTGGTATACGTCAAGCTGGACGTGGCGGGCGCCCGGGGCCTTCCCAGGGCCCTGCTGAGGGGCAGGCTCGGTGGCGTCGAAGTCGCTGACCAGTTGGCTGTTATTAGGTAAATATTTTTGAATCTTCGAATAACCTAAGCTGGGAACATCTTAACCCCAACGATTGGGTATCATCTCAGTAAGACCTGTACCTATCTCTGATGCTACCGTGTTTCTTACGTATGGATCACTCATACCATGAATACCCTATTTTTCCTAGTTTCCAATTTTACTTCTAGGTTAGACAGTATGGCCCACAAGTGATTAATACTAGCTTGGCAAATTAGTGAATTAGTTATTTATGTTGTATTTCTGAGGTGACTATGTGTTCAATATTTCTGAATTTCCATTTACAGATATTTATTAGACACGTTCAAGTTTTTGGATGTGACCCGCGTGGCGGTGTGGGGTTGGGGCTACGGTGGGTACGTGACGGCCATGCTGCTGGGCAGCCAGCAATCCACGCTCAAGTGTGGCATCGCCGTCTCACCCATCACCGACTGGCTTTATTATAGTAAGTACCTCTTGACTCTTGGATAACTAAATAACTAACAGAACTGAAGTGGTTATTAATTTTATTGAAGAAAATTCTATGCTTTAACGAGCATTCTTGGAGCTCAAAATGATATCGCCTGATCTAGGCTCTCATTAACGTGTACTGCTTAGTAAATAAAAAATAAGCTTATATTTGATATTGTTTAGCATCAGACACAAGTGATAACAAGACTTCATAACGTGTTTCCAGATGCAGCCTTCACGGAACGCATCCTGGGCCAGCCGTCCGTGAACTACAAGGGTTACGTGGAAGCAGACGCGTCACAGCGAGCACACCACGTGCCGCCCCACGCGCTGTACCTGGTGCATGGGCTCGCTGACATGTCTGCGCCGTACCCGCATGCTCTGCAGCTCGCTAGGGCGCTGACTGATGCCGGAGTGCTGTTTAGATATCAGGTACATTCAAAGATATACAGTAGCATATCCATCTATAGTACTAACAGTTGATACACAACCTCTGCCCTAATTTTTAATGCTATAATTTTGGACCTCGCCAAACCAAAATTTTGGTAAAGTCCAAAATTCTAACCTTGGCAAAAAATATCCTTTGATATTGTGAGCAGCCAATGAAAATGGTAGAATTAAATACTTTATTTTTATCATTCCAGGCTTACGCAGATGAAGGTCACGACCTGAAGGGCGTCATCGAGCACGTGTACCGTTCCATGGAGGACTACCTCCGCGAGTGCCTGTCCCTCGACCCAGAGGACACCAAGCTGCCGCCCCCCGACAGATAGACCACCTTCTCCTATTGTTATCGATAACTCCTTACTGTAAATATGTACATGAGACATAGTGCTTTAATACAATGTGTTCCCACGTCCGGTTCGGCGACGCCTCCGAAGGCACATCGGCCAGCTCGGTGCACCAACGGTGTGAGTGCGAAACCTCTTGTGACTAGTATTAGGTACTTATGAAATTTGTTACGAGAAATTGCATGAATTGAATTACTAAAACACTAGACTTAGTAAAATAATGTTAGGTTGATTTTATAATAGATAGATACGAGCGACAACGGGCTACGAGAGTAAGATAACTTCTTCGAATTCAATATTTCGTCATCGAATCCATGTTTCAGCTTCAGCACCATTCGCCTAAACTATCGTACTGTATCTTTGCTAGCTCCTAAGAGCCTAGATAGGGAATAAATTATAGACATGGATGAAGTCTCCTAAATACCGACGACATTTTGTATCCGACGTGTACGAAGTATCTCAGGATGACCTCGGCGTGACTCGGCCATGGGTCGTGACCCTGATAACTCAAGAGCTTGTTCAATTAGGCTTTTACTACTATTTTCTACTGCGTCTTTACTATCAAGCTTCTCAATTTTATCTATTCCTATAGAAGTGTCAACTTGTACATAACGTTATAAGTATAACACGATAACCACAAATGTTCAATTTTATGTAAAGAAAGCTGACTGACAGAAACACAATCTCAATTATTTTACGCGTCGTCGTATGTATTATAGTTTTTACACGAATCCTTTACTTCAATTATTGTTGTTAAACATGTTAACTACGAAATGAGGAGCTTATCATTTAGGGAAATTAACTAGGCCTTTTGTAATTAAATATTTATGTTACAGACGTTTCAAATGTTATGTTTTGTAAAAGTATAGCGCTGTTGAAATACCTCATGCGACAATGTACATAGAATTATTCTAATCATATGTAATTTGATAGAGTGAAACGCGTTTTATAGTGACTTATAATGTTTAGAAATGAAGTGACCTTGATCATCCCCTAACCTTAGCTGCTTTGGCTCCATCACATTACCATTTCCTAATCTTCCTAGTGGATAAGCACACCAATAATCAGTATAGAAGCCGGTCGGGCGGGCTGCACTCGGAGCCCAAAGAGGACGGCGGCGTTTGACAAAGGCTCGCATCGGCCGGATACCAATAAAATATATTCAAGTATCTCTTGAAAACATACAAAAATAAAAGTAAAGTATCGATACTTCGTAGTCAGTGAACACCACTTCACTGTAGTACTCAAAACCGTTACACTTTGAGTATTAAGCTTGTACAAAATAGAATATAAATTGAGCTAGAAAATTTGCCTTTCTGATAGATATCTCAGTATAGCAGTCTCTAAGTTTTTTAATCAGGATGTTTAAAGTTGTGATGTCTATGTGTGTACATAGAGTACGAGAAGGAAGGTAGGATGAGGCCGGCGCACGCGATGCGCTGACACACTGTTGTTGATTTCCGTAACTGTGTCATAACTAGATAATTCATTGTTGTTGTATAGAGATAAACGTTTGCCGATATTTGTTAAGTGTTATCGGATACCTGCATAGACGCATATCGTACATTCCATGTTTGTGAAGACTGCCAATTTGGTCTAAATTTTACAATCATTGTACTAATTAAATACCTACGATACGTCGATGAGATTAATTTCAATTGCCGTTATGGTCTTAAGGATGCTGTGATTCTTCTATTGCATAATTGTAACGATAATGGATTAAATTATATTAAATAATTAAGATGTCTCCATCTGACATTGCGTAGGGCCTAGTGAAATCGAATTCGTTGTAATTATTAAAAATAATTATGGTAAGGTTAATAATAATTTAGATAATTTGAAATTCTTCCATTATGAAATAAACAATATTGCTTTGTTTTCCGAGTATGAAACAAAACATAGACAATATAATTCGGGCTACGTGTACGTCACACAACATATGAGATTTTATAGTTAGATAAAATACGAGAGAGTTCGGGAACCGGGTGCTTTAAATTTTAAATCATGTTGTACGTATTGATTTGATTAGCGAATATTCTCTAGTTATACAATGCGAGGCGAGGAGCCGCAAGCCTGGCCGCCGGCACTGCCTGCCGGGGCCATCGCTCGAGCGCGCCCACGCGTTCGAGCGTGCACAGCTTCGGCCTGCTCGCGATAATTAAGAATCCTTTCGATTTCTCATAAGTTAAATATGGAATATTCAGCGGATAACACCAATTAAATTCATATAATATAGTATTTATAAAAAAAAACGACATACTTACCGGGTTGTTACTAAATTTTAGCACAATGATGGATCTAATCGTTTGCACGCCGCTTCACTCCTGACTTTGCTCCTTTCGAAGTCTCTAGTCCTTAGTCTTCCAGTACAGCGAAAGCTTCCGTACCTTGTCTTATTCTTGATGCAGGAAAGTAGGAACTATGTGATGACTATGTCAATTATTTCACTTTTCCAACTCTGATCAGCTACGTAAACGTTGATTTCGTTTATCTAATGTCCTTCGATAAAATCTCTAAATAAATTTAGATTTTCGTCCTAGTTTATCCAGATTCAATGGATGTGGTATAAATGTGAATCAGTAATGCTGTGTTCTTAGGATCCCTGCATTATTCGCTACACTGCACTCAACCTACACAAAAACCATGAATTACAAAATGGATGACTGAGTAGAAAATGAACTAGACAATTTGGAAAAAGAAAAGTAAGTTTTAAAGTCAATTTAGCAACAAAGACTCAATTTAGAAATAATGAAATTAAGAAGTGGCAAGGATAACCTGATGGACTCCTTATCAAAGAGGTCTGTGCCCTGCAAAAGGACAATAATGCATTCAAAATGACGTAATCGCTTTAAAGAATAACCATGTGTGGGTGGAGTGCAGTTGGGATGCAGCGTAGTGTCCGCCTTGTATCTTTAGAGTGCCGCGGATTGCTCCCTTAGCGGTTAGATTGAAGACGAACGATACATGAATACAACTGCATACCTTACAAGGTGAAGGATACTATAAAAATCTCCAGGAAATATATCGTAAGATGGGTATCAAATCTCGTGGATGTTTAGTACATAATGTAAGCAGTTGTATCCACTATCCTGCCGTTCGATGGCCCTAGAAAAATCATCAAAAGATCTACGTTATTGTTAATCAGTGTTATAAATCTTATCGTCTCGTTTAAGAGTTACAGTGTTGTATAGATTGGTACGTTTAATTTGTAAAATTCTGAGATTATTCTGTTATTATTGTAAAGTTTCTTTGAATAAATAAAATTTTGAAATTTACATAATCGTTCATCAGGCAGTTTTATTTATATCATTTTTTCTTTATCTACTATTCGGGCAGCTGGAAATGTAACTTGCTGGGGTAATCATCTTTGTAGTTCCTGGCCCACTTCTCAATACTGCGGAAATATCGCTCCAGATGTTCGTCCTTTACGTTTGCATCTTGTCTGGCGGTAGGGTTGGTAATGCAGCTGGCGTTGTCGCTGATAGTGACCACAGAGTTGCAGTTTGAACGAGATAAGTTGCGCATGAGCTCGTAATGAGAAAAGTTCATTGACATCAGTGAAGCATTGTCCATTCCGGGGCTGCTGAACTGGCTGCTATTGCACATGTCCATAAACATCTCTGAAGGCTCTTGCGACACTGAACCCATCGATCTCAATTCACCAGTAACCAGCTTGCTCTTCTTCAGTCTACCAAGTGCCAAGTCAAGGGATTTCACAGCATCGTTCACATTAAAGGAATTTCGCTTGCCCGGTTTACTTTTGAGCGGGATAAATTGTGGACTATTGTACGATTTAGCCCTACTAACTGACTTTTTATCATTGGGAATTTCGCCATTATTTGCCATGACTCACGAAATAATTTAGATTAAATTTATTTACATCACATTTTACCAAAAATATACGGACGATATAAATACCTGGCAGGTATTTATACGTCTTTAATAGATTATACACTCGATTTACCACATTTTCCAATGAGTAAAGAATTTTTGAAATTTGAGACAAATCTAAAATGAAGTTTTTGGTGTCAATCAATGGGTATACTAGTATACTCTTTGGGGTATACTCTTTGATCAATGGTCACAGAGTACATTAAAATCAATGGTGTCAATGTCTACCATAGCCAACCGTAAATATGAGTTAAAGATCGATATAGTACCTCTTTTCTATTCATTATCATTGTCACATTTTATCATAAAATAATGTTGAAGCATGCTTTCGAAGTATTATTTTACACCACATAGACAACGCTACCTATTTATTAATACAACATGTAATTAATAGATGGCGTTGTTTAACCCTTCTAGCAACGCCATCTATTTTGAGTTTATCTAACTACGTCAGAAGCAAAGTCACTTACTCACCCATTTCATGTCAGATGTTTGTACTTATATTTATGGTAGATGGCGTTACCAAATTATTTTATTATCATGATTTGTATTTTATTAAAAAGTTAAGTAATAATAAATTATTAATATTATTGTGGTTTTATTTATTATTGAAACAAATAACCCAAATATTCATTCTGAATTATTTTAGCTGGAATGTAAGCGTCACAGAGGGCGGCAGCAGTCGGGGCAAAAGCTTCTATTTCTGCTTTCATGCCACTAGATAGCATTACTGACAACTCTTTTTTAATAACTGAACCTGAAGAATAACAAAAATAAATATTTGTATTTATAAGTATATTTTTGTCATAGTAAAAACTGCAACCGATTTGAATTGGTTTAGTTATTAAAATAATTACTAAAAATAACATTACATCACGCCTGTTTTATCCAGAGGGGTGTGATAACACCAGGACTTCACCAGTTATGTTTAGATCCCATATTGTGAATCACATTTTTTTTGTAATTTCCCGGTGTGATCCTCAAAAAAGATTCAAGCTGTATGCAGAAAAATAAACTTCAGAAATTGGGACTATTCTATAGTTTTATTTAATCACTTCTTCTTCTTCTTCTTCTTCTTCGTCGTTTCGATGGCTGAGTCAAATTTTATTTTGACTTGCCATCGTGGTGAAAGGATTAGCCAATTCGCTTTGGAGAACTCGCGAATTGCCCAGGGTGCGCCGGAGGAATGGTTGTGTACGTCACGGGGAGGCTCCGTTCATGCATTTAATCACTAGAAACTATAAAAGGTCTTACCAACAGGCGTCTCCAAATAGGGTCTTTTGATCAAAGACTGCAGTTTACGTCTATCGCGTTCCGTGAGAGGGAGACGCGTTTCATTGGGCGCCAAAGTCATGACGTCACTGTGTCGACCTCCTAGTAACGCCAAGGAGGAACACGTTAGAGATGAAGATAGATGGGATTGAGCCTGGAAGTGAAAAGTAGAGTAGGTAATTAGACATACACATACGGACCCAAAGTCGGGCCCTTGATTATTTTTAAAGTCACTATTGTATTGAATCGGTGGGGGGATAATTTAATGGTAATTTTTGAACTTATGTTCATCGAAGTTTTTTTTTTTAATATTTTTTTTTATTTATTTGATTTAGGCATTATGGGCCATATCAAATACACTAATCAAATAAAATATAAGTACTATAAATATACTTAATTATAACCCAACTATAACTATTTCACACGTTCGCGTTCCGTCGGCGACATGTGACGCGCGGTGTCGGATAGGCTGGTTGAATTATGTAGATCGGACAAAGATTAAGGTAGATTAGCTAGTAAGTACAAATTGATTACTGACTTTAAAATATTAATAAATAAATAAATCAAGGGTTTTGAATTTACCAGTGATCCATATTTATAGGTGAGGAAGATCTCGTATCCGTGAGGGTCAGCGTCGACCAGCGCGAGCGCACGCAATCTTAATTCCGAACATAATCGGCACAGTAACTGTCGTGTACACACATCAGGGTAGCCTTTACCCTGCAAGAAAATTTAGATTAGATTCCCCGAATACAAGGATAAATGACGGAAATATCGATGGACATATTATTATTATGGATATTCATATAAAGATATACACGTCGAAAATAGAACGTTTTTCTTCTTTGAAGTCGATTAAAGGTTAACGCTATCGATCCAACCCTAAAAATATTATTGCACGTACTTTTTTACTATTTAGTGCGTTTAAAAAAAAAATAGCCTTTATTTACTGAAAAGAGAAAACATAATTATAAAACGATTTAAACTTTTCTTAACACTCTACACTTTAACTAATTAAACTATAAATAGAGTATCTTAACTCAGTGTGCCTCTTGGGAAAGGCCTCCTCTAACTCTTGTGCGTTTACGCATCAGTGCGCATCACGTTCTATGCTTATCCGATCCGAGTCTGTCAAAATAAGAATCTTAAAAATGTCGGACAGAATTCGGAAATAACTTACGCACGCCCATCCGATATTTGATCTTAATCCAAGCATAGATTATGGATGCCATTTGTTAGCTAGTCAAATTCAATTTGAGTCAATTAATGTCAATTTATCAATTACTAGCTTCTGCCCGCGACTTCGTCCGCGTGAGTTTCGTACTTTTTTATAACAATAAGAATATAGAGTTTTGTTCACGGCTAATTGTCCTCCACTACGTGTGATATTTGAAAAAAAAAAGAAATACCTACTGTAAAGGACCGGTATCTACCTAAATACCGTCTTTCATAGTATTTCTTTATACACAATGTTTTTCACTAATTCGGAAGGGGGCACTAAAACAACCAGGCTAGTTGGAGAGCTTACACGTGAGCAAGCCACATAAAACTGGCCGTGGGAGAAACAGTCTTGCCGCAAATCAACTCCTGCAAATTTCAGAGTTTGTCCCTGTGATTTATTGATAGTCATCGCGAAACAAACCTTGATTGGGAACTGCAATCTTTTAAATTCAAAAGGAAGGTCATTTGGTATCAATGGTATACGCGGCACGAAGACAGAATCATATCGGCATAGTATTCGTCTGATGTATTGTAGTTATCACCACGTCCATTTTCAGAAAAACCGGAAAACTCATCCCAGTTTTGCTTTACGTGATCGACAATTTGTTGACGTACTTCGAATGCCATTTCTTCATTTCCGTGCATCAAAAAAGAAAGAGACCTAAAAAGGCAAGCTCCGTCCCCTACGATTGGTACGACAAACTGTTGTACCATCTGCCCATCAATATTTATAATTTCAACAACCATATTTACAATCAATTTCCTTAGTCTAAATAAAAGTGAAAAATAAACAAATCATAAAAAAAATATCTAAAAATAATATACTTTAAAACCTATACATAAAGAAAAAAAAGACATCAATGTTACAACAGCTACCTACCTAAAAGAAAAAATCCTATCCTAATCCTAATTTATAAAAACAAATCTTGATATTTAACACATAAAATTCTGCTCCGACTTTCTAAACCTAACCTAGCTACCTTACTATTTTATCTCCTTCGTATCTTATCCGGAAAATAAAATCGTACCGAAGGTACGGATCACTGGGGTACTTATACAACGCGCGGTAACGAAACCATAGCGACTTCTATTTTTTCCACTAACGCCATCTATCGAGCTCCCGGGTAACTTTCTTTCTGTCTGTTGCTCTGAAAGTAAATAATATGACCAAAAACTATTGGATAGATTTTGTTCAAAATAATGCAATAGATATTCCCCTTGTGTGTTCAGCCTGTAAGGTACAAATTATCACGCTATTTGCTATAAGGGATGAGCAGTATCGCATTCTGTTCGATATTCTACCCCCTAAGGAGGGGTTGGGGGTGTCAAAGTTTGTATGGAGAAATTTTAGCGCGCAGTCCGATTAACTCGGAATTCAGTAAGCCTTTTCACCCCCTAATAGGGGTAGATTTTCAAAAAACCCTTATACACATTATTCTTCATTTTTGGTCTCAAGTATAAATACTGAATTCCGAGTTAATCGGACTGCGCGCTATTTCTCCATACAAACTTTGACACCCCCCAACCCCTCCTTAGGGGGTAGTTTAGGAAAACTAAAAATGACAATCTTTATAATTTACTTAGATAAATATTCTTGCCAAGTTTCAAGTTTATTAACCCAAGGAATAAGATTTTTCATACAAACTTTAATCCCCTATTTTACCCCCTTAGGGGTGGAATTTCGAAAAACCCTTTCTTAGTGGATACCTACTCTTTACAAAGAACACACCCTCCAAATTTCATTTCTCTAGGACCAGCGGTTTAGGCTGTGCGTTGATATATCACCCAGTCAGTCAGTCAGTTTACCATTTTATATATATAGATTTAGACCTATTACGAATTATAATTATTATCTATCCAAATCCAATTTCAATTTATTCAAATATATGGCTAACTATTTATTCAATTCCAATTAATATTTTCCTATTCCAATTATATAATTTGTTATTAATCAATACAATATTTTTTTAATTATTCATAATAATTATATTATAATATTCAAATTATTAATTTATGCCTCCGCTTACGCTGCTTAATGCATTTAATGTGTATAATTCGCTTTCTCTCTTATTAATAATAGTAGACTATAAATATTTTATTTTATTAATTATACCAAACACCTAAAACATTCCCATTATTATATTAACTGGATAATAACCAATAATTAATTAATTAATTAATATTATTTATTTATTTATTTATTTGTCTTATTGTACTGCAACAGCTTGACATCCGGCCGTGCGTCACTTAGTCAGGCCACCAACTGAAAATCAGTGCTGTGTGGTGTTGCACCATTTCAGCTAAAACTGAGTTGGGGACCTTTCCGATTCCAGCATAGAGGCAGCATGCTACATTTATTAGCTTTAAGTATCTATCTTGTACGTCGCTTAATAAGTATTCTAGCATTGTGTACTTCTCTCTCTGTTTTTTATTTTTTGTTGTCCTGTGCTTGTGATCGGAATAAATGCTTTCTATTTCTATTTCTATGTCAAATAAAAATCATAGCACAATTCACACTCCGTGCAACTATTAAGATTTTTTAACGTAAAAATAAAAAAATATCACATTTGCCCGACCCGGGCATCGAACAGTGACCCAATGGTAAAAGCCACGCATATGCTAACACAAGAGTCTAGTCGCTAGACCAACAAAACAGTTCTAAAAAAAAATAAAGTTAAGTCTCTATTCTATTCAAATGTCAAATTGTCATAATATTGTCTAAACTACCTTCACTCTATTCACAATTTATTAAATTAGTATATAAATTAAAACTCAAACCGTAATTATGATAACTGGTCCCAATCTAACCAGGGCTCCTTCATCTAGAAGCTTTTGGAAAATGGCGTCTTTTTCTACCACCAAGATGTATTTGGCGGTGGACTGGAACTCCACTATGCCGGTTATGTCTTGAGGTATTAATATACCTGAAATGATAAACATTACACAGAAAATGCTCTGAATAAAAGCTCTGTAAACCAGCAATAACGGTTTTTTTTTAAATTGATACTTGTATGGATTTGCGGGTTGAAGCTAAACATAAAGTAACAGTAGGTAAATTAGATTGTAGACCTATGCTTCCAGTAGCAATACAATCGACCCCACTCGCATTTCTGCACGGCGTTATTAAAAGTCCAGCAACCAATCCTTTAACCGTTGCCACAATACCCAGGCTCTTGTGTGGACCTGATAAAAAGCAAGCGTTACTAACCGCTTTATCCTGATTGGCTTGATTATGGAGACTTGCTGCGCTAAATAGAAAAGATGCATCATACCTCCTGTAGCCATAGAATCCACCACCCTCCAGCGATCAGGCCTTTGGCCGTGGCCACACTACTCAGGCTCCAAGGTCGAATTACTATGAGACAACAGGCGTCTCTGGCGGCTACATCCAAATTGGCTTGCTTACGGAGTCTTGTTACATTTTGAAAGAAAGGATGATCATACCTCCATTAGCCATACAATCCACAGCACTTCCATTTCTGTAGTGCATCGTCAACGGTCCAGCGACCAGCCCTTTAGCCGTGGCAACAATACCCAGGCTCCAAGGTGGGTTCTCCAGCAGACAGCAGGCGTCTCTCACCGCTACGTCGAGATTTGCTTGGTTACGGAGTCTTGCTACGTTTTGGTAGAAAAGTTCCCTAAAAAAAATTAAGCTCCTAGTATTAAACTATAACTAGATCTTAGAGGCAAACTTGATACTCTCTCAATAATGGTACAATTAAAAGAAAATAGCTAGCCAGACAAATTTTACTATTTACTCAGTTAAGAATAAGAAGTATGTATAGGTTCACAGCAGGCGCTTCGTTGGCTAGCATGACACGTCTACAGACATAACTGTGAATTAATAACATAAATATAGTATCACCTTCTAGTGACCGTCATGTTCTTTGAAAGTAATTCATGAACTTTAGTCAACACAAAAACAATAGTATTGAATCTAGTTTTGTCTTCAGTACTAGAATAAGATAGAGTCGTCTTTTTTGCCTCATGGACCGACTTCAAGGTTACCCTGAAAATATAAATAATGGTTACTTAATAAGATAAGATTCATAATTAATACAATAAGCTTCTAAGACACTTACGCTCGCCTCACATGGTTCACGTATATTGCACAAACTCACCCCAACATCAACGAAAATATTGTGCAATATTTTCGCTGTTATTAAAAAATAGACTTTATTCAAATAACGTTAAGGATACAAGTAAGTTGCCATGTAGTGGGAATTCGTGCAATATACTAACCGTGTGAGGCCGCTATTAGCAGACCATTTCGACTGATAAATGATGGACCTTAACAGAAGAGATTTTCAAAACAATATTTTCGACACTGATTAATTGTTGACCGTTAAGGATAGGGCTTGGCTATACCAAGCAAAAGATGACCGGCTATGTTTGTGTAAAATCGTGTGTAAGTTATCATTCATGTATAGACGATTTTTTTACCGATCTAAGTCATAAATGCAGTTACTCCATAGTCTTTGATTCCTTATAAATAGTTTAGGAGAAGCGCCTTCCTCTGCACTTTTGTTGATTTCACCAAGAATATCTTCAACCTTCTTGATGATCATCTTTCTTTCATCATTTGTTTCTTTCAGCAGAACGTGGGAAGGCTTAGTGGGATCTAATAAATATATGAAATGGTTGATTACATAAAGTGTATTCAGAACAAAGGCATTGATAAAACAGCGTTGAATGTAGGTGTTATAATATTAGAAATGAGATAGTGACTATGGGTTCGGCTGATTAGTCGGCTAGCCGATTAGTCGGCAGTCGATTGGCCCATCATTATTCAGATTCGGATAAATTCAGGTTTCAAATGCAATTAAAACATCGTTATATTTCATATTGTTCCTACATGCAGTATATATCTGAGCGGCACAAGTTATGTAACTCATCGAATCCTAGATTATTGGCACTTATAGTAACGCCGAATAGTCGGTGACTACAAAAGTGGCCGACTAGTCGGGACATCTATAGATTATATGTATCCGATGGAAATTTTGCTATCTAAGTGGCAGGTTTAGAGCTTGGTCAACGCAACGTACCGTGACACAAGAACGACAGGATAAAAACCATTTTTTTAAATAAAATGTACTAAAACTGGTATTTCTCTAAACGTAAGTATTCAATAATCTCACCTTTATTATTAGACGCCTGATTAAGAAGCTCTCGGACCTCATTAAAATCTAACTTCCTCTCAGGTAGCGTCATTATCTTAGTAGTTCCAAATAACTGTCTCTGACTACTGCATAGCTGATCAATTGCAGCCGCCAACTTCGCATCTTGTTTGAACGCCGACCCAGAATTCAACGGCAAATCCCTCGTCAATGCAGACAAATCTGTATTCATTAAGTCCATCCTAAAAAAATGCCCCAAACAGCCATTCATTTAGACAATAATTGACAAGGAGATCTTAATGTGAAGCACGGTAAAAGTGACGATGATCCCTACCTACCTAGTGGCGAGATGTTTATCAACCGCAAACAATAACAGCGTCACAAAACTGCGCTCGTAAAAGGACCACGAGACAATAGGGCAGCTCCTTCAGTGTTTTTATAGCGAAGTCGAGCGGGAGAAAATCATCGTCGGTGGCGCATCCGACTCGCGCGCACTCAAAAAATGACACAATAGATTTAATCGAGAGATAGTCGAGCCAGGCGTCTCGAGGAGCAGATGACACGCCGTGACGACCTCACAAAGGGCGTGAAATGACGTCATAATAGCCTCGAATTATCACCCTCTCTTGTCTCAGGGCAAATATTTAACAACAGTCTGCTTTTTTTTCTCGTTCTTCGGCAGGAGATCATAAATAACAGTGTTCAGACAAATGATGGGACCGTTACCACAGCGCTTTGTTAACCGGTGACATATAGCAACAAGATGATGTTTATGTCTTATTATGAATTCCGGTTTGAGTTATTGTCTACGGAATTCCTGGTAGCTGCCGTTTAGGTGCAGTGGTTTGAATAGTGCACCTGATTGAGACAAAATTTATTATTAGCGGAGACACTGATGATGCGATTGTAAATTGTGTATCAGTAAGCATATTGTGCTTTAAATATAGCAAGTCTATTACAGTGTTAATGTTTTTTTATGACAATACACCATTCCGACATAAGAAAAGATAAAGATATTAAACACCTACTGTTTAATATCTTTATCTTTTCTTAGATATTAATCCCTAACTGCAGTTAGGGATTAATATCTACTAACTTCGTTATATTTATTAAGTCTTTCGTTATATCTATTAATTTGCAATATCTTGTGAGTAGATACTGCAATAATAATCTCATAAGGGGAATATCTCGATTCAAAATTAATACCATCCCGTAACATTGTTGTCAAGACACTTGACATCTCTCTAGGCATCTACGTAGCCATTTTAATTAGGCACTTGAGGTGTGAGAACGTAACTACTAAAAACATTTCCCATTGGCTCCCCGAGGAGTTCGATAGCATCAGCGGGTGACAGCCCGCACAAATACCATACAAATTGCTCGATAGCTCCTTCAAATTGATTGTTGCAATTATTCGGCGAACCCTTTCGCGATGTGGCCGCGGGGAGGTGAGAACCCACTTATCTATCGACTCGATCTCGACCGACCCAACTCTTTGACAACGGTGTGAAGCAATGAAGAAACACACCAGGATCGTTCACCATTCGCACTCGGGAGGTCGCCACAGGACTTTCGCTATTATTTTTTATCGTTTGATATAGGAATGATAACGTGCTCTTTCTTATTATGATTTACAGTTAACACGCAACGTTTTATTGACAAACTTAAGGGTTAGTTAGTGATGGGAGATAAGGAATTTATTGCGAATACTGGCACATTGATGTTGAAGATTTATTTCTTCATCTATAAAATTTTACAATAACATCTGTATTTAACTGTTTTTTAAGCCAGAGGTATTTTCACGTGACCATTTAATACGAGATGGCAGAGTAGAAACTTAGGGACTAGGTGCTGTATACTGAGAAAAGGTAAAAAAAAGGTACAATTTTCTGAACTACATCCATACTACTGATTGTAAGCAAATTAAGACATTGGTTTTGAAAACCAATGTCAAACTTTTTCTAGCTATAATATAATATTGAACTGTAAGTCACCGCCTGCCCTACATCAAACACTCTTGCCCTTCAACTAAACAATTTTTGTAACAACTTCCCACAAAAGTAACCTCTAGAGCGGTCACCGAAGCGTCACTAAGCGCAGTTATGAAACAGCTTTGCATTGTCCGAACAAATCTGCGCCTGCGCATAGTGCCCCATAACAGCATGGCGCCGAACCACAATGGACCACCATAGTGCTATCTTTGCGATACATAACGCCTAATTGACTGCTCAAACGATTTAATATTATACTGTTATTGAATGCCGATTTGTACGATTTAATTAATCGGAATAGATCTTATCTGGTATGTGAGGATGTATTGAATAAAAGTTAAGTTAAGTTTAAGAGCTATGTAAAAGTTAAGCCAATTCAAAAGTATTTGTTTTGGCCAAAAGTTGAGCATTGCCATACAACGTGGTAATGCTGCCAGAACAATTTTAATCGTCCTGTTTAGGTTTAAATTAAAATCAATCTAATAGTACGAGAGCCCACGACCAAAATTTTTGTCTCATAGCAATACGGCCAAAACCGCATCAAATCGATAGATACGATTATCCTGAACTCGAAAATACCAATATCAGACATTTTCCGCGTAGCGTTTGATCTGACCGAATTTTCAAAATTGTCAAAGAATTTTACCGAACTGCATCATAGCAATATGTCTGATTTGCAGACTGTAGTTTAATGATAGTTCTGAGATACCGGAAACATATTTTTCAGACGTTAGTGGTGTAGCGCCAACCCGTAAAATCACTTTAAAAAATTAAAAATGAGACAAAAAAAATGTCTCATAGCAATACGTGTGAAAATCTTTTTTATTAGTAAATTTTGGTTATTTGATGCGAACAAAACAATTTTCAGACGGAAATGTGAACGCATTAAATTTTGAGACCGTTTTGAAAATGTTAACAAATTTTACCGATCGGTATCATAGCAATATGTCTGAAAATTGTTGGACATGATAAAATAAGTTGTCCACATGTGCAAAAAAATTATATCAGACAAATTAAGTGTAGCACCTTCTCTATCAGACATCTTTCGATACTCAGATATCATTTAAAAATCGTATTGAGGCATCTTGAATTTTCTGTTACAAACCAATGGATACGTTGCGACCCTGATTTTATTAGATGATAATTAACAAAGAATTTACCCGAAACCGTAACATTGAAGTTGAAGGACTGAAATAAATCGCACAAAAGGAAACTGGGATGAAGTTGAAAAAAAAACGGTTTATTCAAAGTTACAAATTACAATGAGGCTGTTGAAATTAAATACTGATTGATTTGATAGTTTTGGTTTTATTTAAAGCACACTTGAGCATAGACAAAGCATCACTCGCTCCGCTCGTTGACTAGACGTGACATAAACTTTTTAGTCCTACCAATTCCTACTGCGCGTAAAAAGCTGCGCGTGCCAGATAATTTGACGTCTTAAACGACAAAGAACCTGCCCGGTTCTTATTTCGCTTGGTGTTTTTTTTAAATTAAACCAACAAAATCTCTTCCAAAAAGTAAAATACCCTGTAGGATACAATGGGATGGTGTACAGTACCCGGCTGCGAAAGCAAAACGGGGGATATGACGCCGAATAACGTTAAAATTTCTTTCCATCGGTAAGTCGATTTTAATATTATTTAGTTTCCATCCGTGAATCACAAAACTCTACTAATAATACAATTCTATGACGATTATTGGATGTTTAGCCAAGTCTACATAGGGTCTAACACCTCGCCTAATGTAGTTATATGCTGAAAACTAAAAATATTCAGTTTACTAGAACTAAGTAGTGTTGTGAAAGTATCGATAAAAGTCTCATGTCACAATGTTAGATCTCAACTGCTACGAAATGGCATTTGAGGCCAATTTGATGTGTGCGTACGCCCAGCGGAATGTTGTTGAATTTAAATATATTAAGTGTATGACGTCGTGTAATTGTGTATGGTAAAAAAAAATTGCCGCTTTTTTGTAGCCATCCGAACTTGGTCGGGTTATGTAGGTTTTCGATGCTTCGTCAGTTTTTTAATTGTTTTTCTTTTTTTACTGAATTTAATGACATGAAATTTTACATGTGCATAGTTGAATGAATACACTAATTATTGGCATACATTTTACCATGCAATTCCTTTAGAACGTCGTGATATTTGACTGCTTTGTAAACAGTGATCTATTCATGGTAAATTGTCCTACAACTCTTTAATTACTAACGGAACATCATTGATACTTAGCAACATGTTGCAGACACTTACAAGGTTTGTATAAACGTGAAAATCTAGACCACAAAGTACATACTCAAAGAACTAAGACCTAATAAGCGTATTTTACGTTTATATTTTAAATGTAAAATGCTCGAAAGAAGTTTAACTGTAAAGAAATGACAAATAATTTGTAATTAATGCCGAGTTCTATGCATTCGGCAGTGCAGCACATAAGTGGCCAGCAGAATAACCCACATTCCCACACACGACTTGCAATGTTTCTCATGCTGGAGTGGCTACTCATTGCTTTGTGCCAAACAATGGCAACAATTGCTAAGTAACAGACGTACATCTGAATAACAGCGGTATTTGTTCTTGAAGAGTTTGCAGCACTAGGGGCCTATTTGATGCTTTGTTAATTATTATTGTTAGTGTAAGTGATCGGAGTATGATTTCAGTTGCTAATACCCCTATTAGTATTTCTTTTTGATTATTTTTATAGCATTTTGCGATGCTTAGCATATTTTACTAAGAAACAGTTGAAGAAACTATAGAACTGGGTTAAAGTGGCTGCCCGGTGGTCAGAAGATCGCAGATTCAAATCCTGCCAGTCAGTTTTTTCAATTTTCATTAAATTTTGATGCAGCTAATATAGCTATAGTTTTTAAATTCTATAGGTAATGTGTTTTAATTTTTTATTAAGCTTGGTCTTAATTGTGCAAAGAATCTCATAATTATTAGTTATTTATTAATTCCGTTTAGCTTGAGGTAAATTCAACATAAAATGAAATATTAACACCATGAAAGCAGTTTAATTGATAAGACAAATAACTACACTGGTTTTCTTCTTGTAAACAACTGGCATGCCGATTATTTACCGGAGCTGTGATGATAAATTTAAGATAACATACATACATAACATAACATCAAGACTATATTACCCAGAAGAGTATGGCAGAGGTGTACAATACCCACACTTCACCTGTAATGTTTACGGATACGGAGATAGGGGATGAGCCCATCGCAATCTACGGGACACAATTTCTACTCCGTGCTGTTATTGTGAATTTCCTGACAGAAAGTTCACAAATAACAAGTTGCACGACCTTGACCCGGCAATCGAACCCGAGACCTCGGTTAGAGGCGCATACACAAATCACTAGACCATAGGGGCAGTCAGACATATTTTAATTTGTTACTATCTCAGAAGGATTTTAAAACAACAACTTACTCTCTTATAAGGAGAACCTACTAGCTACAGCATGTCCTAAACATCGTAACCTAATACATCCGTAAGTAATTAAGTTTTTAAGTGTTTAAAACCAACATAATAACATCGTCCCCCGGCTTGAAGTGGCGTCCCGTCGCGTACCAATATTGTTGCTGTGCCGTTCCCACCCCACTCCATGGCTCCCTTCAAACTCCTCATTTACATACGACAAAGAGACTGTCACACATTAAACTGTATAATTACAATACATTAGATTTATAGACGAAAAACAATAGCTCCCAAGTGCATTCAACCCTTTTTTCAAACGCGTCGAAATTTTAAGCTCATTTAGTGGGTAATTAATATGAGTGTTCTCATAATCCTCAGCAATTAAAACGTTTATAATTTAATCTGAAGCAAAAAATAAACAATGTATGTTGACCTTTATTTTGCGTTGTTATTTTTGCTTGATTTATCTGATGGAAAATGGGTGATGGGAAAACAATAGGAAGTTGAAAATCGATAGAAAGAGTAATGTTTTTGTTTAGGATATAAAACCATACAAACGTTACCAATAACAAAACGCAACAACGGCGAAACAAGAAGTGTTTAGGTTTCCTCCCAAATCTACCCCGGATGTTATACGAACTAGAGCAAATCACGGGCAATCCCAATTGTTTACCCAAATTGTTTAAGCCCAATTGTAGCTAATATCTCTAGGCAGATTATAAGTCTATGAGATGGTGGCGCTTCTGAATTGAGTTCAATCACAAAAGCTCTAGCTAACCTTAATAAATTGCAAAACAAAATACTTTGCATGCATCGCCATCATATTTATGAACAATTTTATAATCACCACTCGACTCAATAATCATAAATTGAATGTAAACAGAAAAACAGTGACAAGTATAGTCAGTGTATTGAACTAGGATGTAATAGAAAAGTCTAGATTTAGCGTGTGAACGCAGCTGCTACCCACCTGCTCGTCTAACACAGAATCTCTATCGCATTAGGATTATAAATGTCCACGTATTACTTATGCCTCCTACTTTTTATAGCATGACTATTTTTTTGCTAAGAACTTGTAGTTAGCGAGTAGCTGATAGCTTTTTTTAACATCGCCTCGCCGCTCTCCACTGCACTGGTGTTGTGGGTTCGATCCCCACATGGGACAAATCTTTGTGTGATTCGCAAAGATTTGTTCTGAGACTGAGTGTGCTTGTGTGATTGAACCATTGGATAGTGTAATTGCTTCTGGCGTTCTATCTAATGTAAAAAAAAAAGCGAAAATAAAACCATGTCAAGTTCAATCATTATAGTTATCATCATGATTAAATACGGCGCAGCGTCGGTCACAGGGCTTTTAAAAGTGAAAAGTTAAGGCAGTGTCACATTGGTAGGTATGAGAGCCCAATAAACTATGCGAATCAAAATGAGAACAGATTTATTTTCACGGTCATTTTGCAGGTCGCAGGTTCAAATCCTGCCGGTCCCATAATTTTTCAACGTTTTCTTAGTATACATTTTGAATGTGTTCTGTTCACCTGAATATAAAGGCAATTTTTGATTACTTTCGAAATCAAAATTTCCCTAATTCTTTTTGAAAAATCTTTCGAGAATTTTTCATAAAGAACATTAATTTAATTGCAGATTTCGTTCATATTCAGGCAAATTTAACACATTTTTTGTTCGGTAGTATACCTGAACAATCGATTTTAATAATATTCAACACTAACCTTGTTTTATCATGAAGTCTTGAAATTTCTCCTCAAGTACTTTTTAGGTTATTAAAGTTTTACTTGAAACCACGTTAACATAATGATATCAACTTTTATAATCGGTTAGTGAAACAGTTCAACGAATACAGAATATTCACAATATTTCAACACGATTTTTATGCACGATACTCCGCGCATTATGCACTGTGGTATGTTTACTTCTTCTCATTTCAAATTACGTGAAGATATTGGCGCCAAGAAAGTTTTACTTTAAATCTTATGAAGAAGAAAAAAATCTGTGAAAGTTAAATTTTTAAATCAGTTTCCATTCGACATTTAAAATCAAATTAAATTAAAATTATTTTTATAAATTAATTATTAATATCTCGAAGTTAAAAAAACAAAATAATTAAAGTTATTTTATCTACACCCATACTATAAATCCTCTATAAACGTTCTTTAACAGCTTATTGCCAACATTAAAACAGCCAGTGTCATAATAACCATTATAACACCCAAACGGGGTGTACTAATGTTGTACTGAAATTCATTATGCAACTCCTTTTTTACTCATCGAACAGCCACACATTCTCATGGCATCTTTATGAATTTCAAAAAAAGAACATGTCATGCACGCGCGTTTCACTACCACAGCGCCGTAATTTAAATAAAAACTTATTCGAATTTTTGAATTGACGTCGTATCCCGCCATTTTTGTTCATTAATAGTATTGAAAAAAAATAAAATTTAGTTGTTTACAAAAATGAGTGATACATAATTATATTATTACCTATACATAGTTTGTTTGTATTAGATACTCACTAATTAAACTTTCCATGAATTTACATAGAGTTCTTACAACACTGTACAATACCCTAAGTATGGTTTCAGAACATTTATAGAGGATTCATATCATGGGTGTAGATAAAGTCTTGTATGCAACTGTTATAATTAGGTATTAAAACACTCATATTATACTATTATCACCCACACTCGTGTTTTAATACCCCTCATTATAGAACAGTTGCATAAATAACTATTTATTCGCAATCAATCAACACTCTTTAAATTGTAAAAAACCGGCCAAGTGCGTGTCGGGCCACGCGCAGTAGGGTTCCGTAGAAAAATATTTTTAATTTTTTAACTAAATGGCGTCCTTCAGAAAGGAAATGATTGTAGTACACGAAACCAGCTACCACGTATGACGAGATGTATGAATGTTGAGGAAGCGAAAGAAGTATGTAAGGAGCGAAGCACATGGCGTTCCATCGTCTCTGCCTACCCCCGTGGGATAAAGACGTGATTTTATATATGTATTATGTATGTTTATTTATGTTTCAAGAATTTTGAACGAAATATTCTGAGTAACTGCATCTGACATTTCGGACCCCTATTCCTATTGAACTAATGAAGTGAACTTATCCGCTATAGTTTTCCTTTAAAGTTCATTACATGTACTACCGACACAATTTTTTTCAGATTTTGGAATCCAGTAGTTTAGCTTTTAGAGGGGGGGGGGACGCCCTACTCGAACAAAAATTTGCTCTTTAAAGTTAATTATCTCGCAAACAAATCTCTAAATCAAAAAACTGTCTTAGCAACCCCTAAACGCTTTTAAAAGGCCTATCTAACAATACCCCACACTATGGGGTAGACGACAAAAAAAAAAAAACATCCCTACTTTACATGTAGGGGAGCTACCTGAAAAAAAAATATTTTTCAAAATTTTATTCTACGACTTTCTTTGTTTAGTTAACATACATGTTCATGCAAAATTTCAGTTTTTTAGCACCAACGGTTTCGTCGCTATGCCGTGGACAGACGGACAGACGGACATGGCGAAACTATAAGGGTTCCTTGTAGGTACTACGGAACCCTAAAAAGTGGAATGCAAATTCGTGAAAAAAGAATACTTCATAATATTTTAAAAATGGAACGTCGCGTCGCGTCGTGTTTTGTTTTATCACCTTTTGAATAATTTGTAATATTAATATAATGCGGTTCAGATTCTATAAAAACTCTGCTTTGAATCTTACACAAAACGGTAAAAACTTAGAGGACTTTTTAGAGAACGTCAAACGTTAAATAAAAAAATATCCAAGCACAGGATCAATAGAGATTTTTTTGCATAAATGTATGATGGTGTCCCAGTCCCAGAGCATTATTTTTGGCATTTAGCCATATTATTATGCAAATTATTCAAATTGGTTTTTCGTGCCTTCCTGGCAGACAGTAATTTCTATTATAAAATAATGATAAACAAAATGGTGAATTCAAATTATTTAAAGATATTGGCGCCAAGAAATTGTTACTTTTTTAATTTATTTAGGAGTAATATATCTCGGTTATTTAAATTTTAAATTCAGCTTACATTCGCATTACTTTTAATAAAATTAGAATTCTATTCGTAAATTCCTATTTTACTAATTTATATCTCAAATATCTATTCTGTAATCTGAATCGAATATGAATAAAAAGATAAAGGATTAAGTTCTGATACGCAAGCAATTAAAACTCTTTGAATTTAAAAAAAAGCAGAAATCAAGATAAAAAAAATATTTTAAAAATCGAACGCCGAAGTCGCACGCGTACATGACTGTGATTATTTTGGTATTTGCACCTTTTTTTCTCTGTTGTTTTGAATAATTTGTTTATGTTTAATGAAACAGTTAATATCAGTGACATGACAAGTTGAACCGCCCAGAATTAATGCATTTATTTATCGTATTGCGATGTCCCCAACAAGATCATATCGCCACAGCTGTCGCAGCCACGTGCAAGCCAGGTATGTCGGAAAAATGTTTTGGTTGCAAAACAGAGGTGTAGTTATATGGCGTTTTTGTCTCTAGCCGATTAATCAATTAATGTTGGGCGATAAAATTGTAGATATTTAGCAGAACAGATGTGGCGTTTGAGATTGAGTTGTGCTCTGTGAAAAAAATACTCTAGAAGCACCTGGATAGACCAATAAATTAACTGTTTGTTTTTTTTATTATTGTTGTTCTTATTACCTCTATTACATTGAAATTAGCGAATTTATAAACTTTTTATTATGTAGTGTACAAATGATAATAATTCATTCGAAAACAATCGAGTAACAGTAGATAACAAACAAGCGTATGGTCTGCCTGATGATGAGCATTTACCGTAGCCTTCTGACGTCACGTCAGCCACAAGAGGTCACTCACATGATCCCGCCCCAGGACGTTGCTAGCTGACTAAGCTGACTTGAGAAAAACAGTATGTTGCAGTTATTGTTATCCAAAGATGAATAAAAGAGACTAAAGGTTATGTAGAAATCTATGATAAATGTTCACAGAAACTTAACCATTCTCACAAATGACAATAATTGTAGCATTTGTTGCTACTTTGTAGCCAATTGCACCAATCGTCAGCCTATCAAGGGGTCGTAATCCGTTCACAATCTATTTGTTTAACATTTAGGCCCCCCTCGCCTTTGTCTACTGTCGCGCACCGAAGACCAGAATACAGAATTTGCAACTTTCTTTTTGGCAGTTAAAAAAAAATCTGTAAAGCGCAGCATAACAGTAGATTGCGTTCACAAAAGCTACCAGAGGTGTACAACACCCACATTTCACCTGCTACGTTTAAATCGCATGGGATGGACGTTTGCCTATTGCCATCCACCAGGCACAATTTCAACTCAGTGCTGCTATTGTGCTAATAAAACTTTGCCCGACTCGGGAATTGTACCCGAGATCTCATACGCTAACCATTAGACCATTAGAGGCAGTGGCAGAGGTTAAATCTTACTATAAAGCCGAAATAGAAACTTCGACTCTGTTTATAAGTCAGTTTTATATGTGTACAGTTTGTACATTTTAGATACTTAGTATTAAAAGAAAACGGATTTATAATAAAGAAACATATTTATTTCTCTGAATATTCTTATAACACTAAATGAATGATATGAGCCGAACGCTTTGATGATTGCGACGTGCTGGAATATATATATATTTTTTAGTTTTATAAAAACGACGCCCGCACTAGGAATAACTCCTGTGTCGCGGGGATGTTCACAAACATACATTTCACACACACAAAGCACACCCAGAGTCAGAACAAATCTTTGCGAATCACACAAAGATTTGTCCCATGTGGGGATCGAACCCACAACACCAGCGTAGTTGAAAGCGGCGATATAAGCGATACCAAAAACAGCCTGATCATAAATGTTCTGCCACTTTATTTTAGAAACAGGAATACAATCGATCGAGGGTCGTAATCCGTTCACTATCTATTTGTTTAACATTCATGGCCCTCCCTCGCCATTACACCATCGCCTACTGTCGCGCACATTTGTTTTAATACTACGTATACAAATATAGGGAAACGAGCTTTTTATTCAAATATGTATTCACTACAGATGTGTTGCAATGAACAACTCATCAATGTGTTTAAATGTTATGTGTTTTAGTCCGTTTAACGGGTGTAGTTACAAATTGTGTTTTTATTACATACCCAATTCGATATCGAGTCGTATGAAAGAGCTTGTGGTTATTACGATAATGTGTCATATTATTGTCATCCATCTTGAAGAGTATTAGTGTCTAAGGTTACCTGAAATAAATGTAAGGGACGATTTGGTATCACAGTCCTTTGAGACAGTATTGTGTTTTCAAACTTTCGTTTCAAACTTCCAACTTTAAACTTAATTTATTAATTGCAAACATGGGTAAGGTACATTGGTGGTATAACAATATTATTACAGTAGAACTCCACATTTTGCTCTTAAGCATGCAACATTAACAAGTATATTGTTAAACACTTATAACAAAAAAATATATAATATATACTAGAAAAATACAATTTGAACCGAGATTTTAAATGATAAATAAAAAGTTTATCCGAAATAATTTCAACTAGTCATCTGATAAACTGGAAACCATCTGTGTAAAAAGCACAATTAGTAGTTTTTGGTATTATTTTCTCATCACACTTACCCAAAAATTAAATAATTTGGACATCAGCTTATCAGCAACAATCACCTCAAACACCAAAAATTAGTCTATTATTTTCACTGCACATAATTCATACTCCCTAAAGTGGTTATTATAAGTGGCCCTCCCATGTCCGTGACGTCACGTTTTTTTATTTGACCATCAATTGTGCATCCGTCGTCGAGTGCGAGGGAGGGCAGCATTCCCTCACACCTCGCGTCAGCTGGTGAGGTCCACCCTCCGTACATACCTATTAACTTCAATTGAGCACGACAAATTTACATGAACTATTAGGCTATAAAATTAGCGAGCGATAAGTTGGTAACTTGAATAGCGTATTTGAGCAAAATGGTGACAATGCTATGATCTTAAATATATTGCAAGTTTTCGATAATCAATCTGTAAAACTTTAAATCATAAAAGAATCTTGATTGCGAAAACTAATCTATAGATACTAGCTATACTCTACAAAATAGCTATCGTTAGTCAACAGTAAACAGTTTTTTGTTTCATGCCAATGTAAATATTATGAAAAAGCTCTTAAAACAACATTTATTCACTGTTATTTCTGACATTCACATATACAGGGTGTCCCATATTTAATGGATAATCCTTTACCTGCAGATTGGGGGCATCACGCCTGATAGGAAAATGCAAAATTTGTAGAAAAAAAGTATCACGGATTTTTAAATATCGAACATTTTCGATTTTTTCACAAATTAGCCACTTTCGTCCACTCTTCTTGATGCCATGTTCGTAAATCTTAGAATTTTTCAAGTCTGTTTTTGGAATTCAATTCTTGAATAGATGTACTATCAAATTTACTATCTCATTATTGTACAATTATTTCATTTAAAAAACTACAAAGATTAATAAAAAAAAAATTACATGTAATTTTTTTTTACAAAAAGTTTGAACCCTTATGGTGTAAAAAAAATGTATGGAGACCTGTGTGCCCATCACGGAAAAAATATGCCAGTTTCATTGTAATTCTAAAATGGTATAAAATATTTTATATTATTTTTTAATTAAAAAAATAATGTGAGAAATTATGACCAGGGTCCGATTTTTTTTAAATCACTTTCTACCAAAATGATATCCTAGTTGATAATATAGTTACTTAAGCGTATTAAACTAAATTAAATAATTACGAACAAGCATAACTTTTACAAAAAAATGTATTTGGAACGATTGACAGCGATTATAAATCTTATAATACCTATCTATGAAAGTATCGATTAAGATCAAAATACTGAAAGTAATTAAACAATATTTTTTTTAATTTTGCTCATCACTTCTCTCTGGTTACGAAAAAAAAAATGCTGACACTCAAATGTGTTCTGTAAAAAAGGCGCGCAAAATTTCGAAATTTGCGGATGTGAAATTTTCAGTTTTCTCTAAAAGATTTTATGATTTTGTGCTAGCTGTGACTTCAGACTTGTTTTTTGCTACTTGAATTTGGACTTATCAACATCGGCAAATTAACAAACGATATTGTGCTGTGACTTTGGATTTGTTTTTGCTACGAGAATTGAGACTTGTTATCTTCTTTCGTAAAATGCTGCGATATCTGTATACACCAGGAGATGTATACACACATGCATTTTATTTATGGCCTGTGTGGCGGCAACGCCACTCGTGCGGCAGAACTCTACCGAGAAAGGTTTCCGAACGTTTTTTGTTAATTTGCCGATGCTGATAAGTCCAAATTCAAGTAGCAAAAAACAAGTCTGAGTGTCAGCATTTTTTTTTTTCGTAACCAGAGAGAAGTGATGAGCAAAATTAAAAAAAATATTGTTTAATTACTTTCAGTATTTTGATCTTAATCGATACTTTCATAGATAGGTATTATAAGATTTATAATCGCTGTCAATCGTTCCAAATACCTTTTTTTGTAAAAGTTATGCTTGTTCGTAATTATTTAATTTAGTTTAATACGCTTAAGTAACTATATTATCAACTAGGATATCATTTTGGTAGAAAGTGATTTAAAAAAAATCGGACCCTGGTCATAATTTCTCACATTATTTTTTTAATTAAAAAATAATATAAAATATTTTATACCATTTTAGAATCACAATGAAACTGGCATATTTTTTCCGTGATGGGCACACAGGTCTCCATACATTTTTTTTACACCATAAGGGTTCAAACTTTTTGTAAAAAAAAATTACATGTAATTTTTTTTTTATTAATCTTTGTAGTTTTTTAAATGAAATAATTGTACAATAATGAGATAGTAAATTTGATAGTACATCTATTCAAGAATTGAATTCCAAAAACAGACTTGAAAAATTCTAAGATTTACGAACATGGCATCAAGAAGAGTGGACGAAAGTGGCTAATTTGTGAAAAAATCGAAAATGTTCGATATTTAAAAATCCGTGATACTTTTTTTCTACAAATTTTGCATTTTCCTATCAGGCGTGATGCCCCCAATCTACAGGTAAAGGATTATCCATTAAATATGGGACACCCTGTATATACATCTTATACAGATGTTATAAATACAAGCCATTTTTTTTCATAGCCAATGTAGAATAAGCACTAATAGACAGTTGCGGCTAAGTTAAGAATATAATATCCATCGCTCGAACTTAATTTAAAAGCTCTCCGACCCGCTAGCACGATCGCTAACTTAATGGGCGAACGGTAGCTCGTGCATACACCATATGGCCGATCCTGCCTCGCGCCTCAATCGCTATTATATTGCTTTTAATTGATAACAATTTAAATATATTTGGTGATTCACACTTACAAAACTCATTACTATTCATCGAGTCATTATCTCCGTGTTCGCGTTTTACTGAACGATGTTATCGTAGCACGAATGTGTTTTACCTTTATGTTTTTATCGTCACGCCACTAATTTAAATCGCTGATGTCATTGTTAATTGTTAGGTTTTAATTGTGGACAAAAATAATTTGTGTTTAAGCTTTTCTATTAAGTGCAATGACAAATTGATAAGTAGTTGTCATCAATAACGAGGAAGGGTGTGTCGTTTAAAAATAGCTCTTAAGATTATACTTTGTTTTAATTTAATATCAGTAATATTATTAAGTATGCCCGTATATTTATAGACAAATCCTGCAACATTTTAAAGATTTAACCATTATTAGGTTGTTGGGACGAGGCTTTGGGTGTTCGTTCGACCTCCGTGGGACTATTGTGATAGTAGCCTCATTATAATAATAATAATAATAATAATAAAACTCTTTATTGTACACCAAACACAAAACAATAGAAAAGATATAATACACGTAATGGTATGGTAATACAATTGGCGGCCTTATCGCCTTGTGGCAATTTCTTCCAGGAAGCCATTGGATGGAAAGAAATTTTAAAAAAGTGTGAATTTAGGGGAGCGCGCGGTGTATAAAGATGGGCATTATAGACTCTTCTTTAGGCCAATAGCCTCCAAAAATTGGAGCAGGAGGCCGATCGGGAGTGACTTGACATCATCCAGATTAAACCATGTTTCTCATACTATTTTACAAGTCAAACGATAACCAGCGATAACTTTCAGGAAACACAACAAATTTAATTTCTACAAAATAGCAAAACCATGTTTAGCATACCAGCGATCGTTAAAAAGGAATTATGACCTATAAAGTTGTTCCATTTTGTGGAAATGTTTTATTATTCAATAAAAGACGTTTGCAACAAAGGCACATTGGGTCCCTGCGGTTTTTGGAGTAGTAAATCAGGAGCAAAGACCCTTCGGCGCTGGCTGTAAGCTTCTTGAACTGTCAAGGCCTCGTTGTGGTCATCCGCATTTCTCCTGAGTGCAAACAAAGGTGCTAAGGGTGTTGGTATGATTTTACTTCAAGATGATGTTATTCAATATTTTTTTTCAATAATTATTCAATAGTTTATATTTTGTTGATAACGTTGTGAGTGCACATTTAATCACTGTTTAATTTGTTATTTTTTTTATTTGCTCTTAATGCTGTAATTGTTTGTTTATCCCTAATAAATAAAATAAACATGTAGCAAACTATGCATTTATTTTAACTCGTTTATGGGATGTAATAATTGAGTATGAACAATAATCAAACTATAGACTTTTCTTAAGAAGTTAAAAATAAGAAAATCCATAGTCATTAAAAAACTTGAAAAGAGTCATTTAAATGCAATGTAGCCAATTTTGAATAATATTTCAACGAAAATTAATTATTAGATTTTTGCATAGAATAATGTATATTTACAATTAATTATTAATTTAATGTATTGCAATACTATATGAATTTGAATTTAACCCTATAATTTATGTATTAAAATGTATATCTCCAAATTTAATTATCAAAGTTGTACTTGTTATTTTTAATTGTTACCATATTATCCATTGTTAATTAATCTGCCTCATTTTTATTATTTTTATTTTTATTTTCATAATGTTTTTTTTTTTTTAGAATTAAGTTTAACCAAACCGTGCAAGTGGTGTTAGCTTGTAATTGATTGTTACACTTAGCATGATTCGACTGTATTAAATATGTTAGTAATATTACTTGTGTAAACAGTCGTAAGCTAACCAAAATAAATAAATAAATAAATAAAAATATCTACAACACCTTCATCAAACAGACACCTAATTCAGTACCAAAACTGCTCTTATCTCCCAAAACAATTAAAAACAATATTTAATAATGAGGCATTATAAGAGAGACGAAGCGCCAGAGGGATACAATTAGAAATATCGTCGCGTGTCGATGTTCCGATAACAGCAATTCACAGACCATATTGCTGCGACATTTACATAATTGTACCATCTACGTTTAGTATGAATATCGTATGTAGATGCGGTTTGTGTATGGTAGTATGGTAATAGAGGAATTTGAACTACAGATGGTGAATGGCCCACCAGAGTTGAATTAATCTATTCCTAAAGTCGGCTTAGATTGAAAAAAAAACAAATTAATTATAAACTATGGTAATTTATTAGGTAATAGTAGATTTAAATTCATTTGTTTAGCGATATCGACATACCTAAGGAATTTCTCCTACATCAGCACAACTTTGCTATTCTCTCTTAAGCTTTGTTTTTTTGCACCACTTGTAAGATAGACTGGTAAAGAATGCACTAGGTTTTTAGTTCGCCTACATAATCTATTGTATGAAGTTAAATAAATAAATTAATAACAACATTTCATTAGTTCATACCGATCGCGATCCTACCTCGTGCCACCGTGACGTCAAAATGGTGGTCAAACCGTAAGCATTTCTGAGGTCAGTAGCCAGACACATAATTTATTTGTGACGTCAATGACCATGAGTGATTCATAACGCTTGCTGCAGTCAGAGGCTCTTAAATTGGAGTCTTCGATTCATCCGCAAGCTTGGGTGTTGACAGACAACCAAGCATGCGGACCAATCGCATTAATGGCGGTATAAAAACTGGAAAAACCTGCAGGTAGCAACAATAACTAAAAATAACATTTTGTCATTGACCTAGACTACCTATAGCTCTCATAGCAGCAATAACGGGAAAATCAAAAGAATTTTAGCCGCATTTCAAACCAAACACGACATGCCACGTAAAAACAAAAATGTTAGAGTGATAAGAGGGAATTACCAAGTACCTAACTGAAACATTTCATACATGCCTTCGGTGAAACGAGCAGCCTACATAGAGCTATCGATTTTCCGCCTCCGCAGAGTTCCTAGCCAATGGCATTGCCGGTAGAATTCAATTCTAGGTAGTGTCTATTACAGGTAAGTATAGAGTCGCAATAATTACCTATACACTTATACAGCCAAAAGTAGATAGTGACAATTAACATTATAGTGATAATAGTCATTAACATAATTACTTATTGTTTCAGTGTAGGTATCGCACGTAAATTCTAAGCTGAAGCGTATGAGAAGTGATGAAGTTTCATTTCATTTAGCTGAAACTGAGCTGAAAATAAGTCAGTTTAATTAAGTTTACTTTATAATAATATAATAATAATAGCCCTGTATCTAATACATGACCCACTGCTGGGCTCGGCCCTCTTCTCATGATGAGAAGGGTTAGGCCTTAGTCTACCACGCTAGCCAAGTGCGGATTGGTAGACTTCACATTCCCTCGAGCACTTTTTAGGCACTCTCAGGCATGCAGGTTTCCTCACGATGTTTTCCTTCACCTTTAGCGAGCGATAATTTATAATATATGATAAATACACACATATCTTTGAAAAGACGAATCTTTACAATTTTGACAGAGGTGTGTGCCGTGGGTTCGAACCTTAAACCTTTGACTTCGCAGTCCTACGGTCTCCCACTCGGCTATCGCTTAGTTTACTTTATGAAATGAAATTTCATCACTTTTCATACGTTTCAGCTTAGATAATGCCGTTCTTGTGGCAAATTTTTTGTTATACAAAATATTAATATTATGCATTTCCATGTGTTTTTCATTGACACGCAAAGAAGAAGAAAAACCTTAGAAATTTACCATCATTACTTATGAGCCGATCCTCACAGCACTTCCTTCAAAAATTTTGACACACACACACACATTTTGATACAGCACAAATCTTTACTAGATTTCATACAGAACAATTAAGCAATATCCAAAAAAAACTTTTCAGCAAGTTTTTTTGGGCATAAACTGTGTAGAAAACGAGAGATAATTATAATTACGTTTGGCTTGACAAAAGAGCTTTGGCCGCACACCTCCAAATAATCCTTGTGCCACATTCAATGGGCTAATTGCACCACATGTGAGATAAACTCATTAACAAGGATAGACGCGAGATTCCGCTGCTAGCACTGCCGAGCTTATCTGCATTGGGTGCGGACTAAATAGGAGGAGGGAGCGATTGGCGATCATTTTCCTCTTTATTTTTCTAGAAATAATATTTAGACGACTTTATGGTTTTTATTGACTGGTCGGTAACTGACTTTCATCATTTGAACTAATTTGGACATCATTGTAATATCGTCGTTGTCAAACCAAAATCTGCTATGTGCAGAAATCATAGTTTTGAGAAATTGACAAAAAAAGGTCTCCTGCATTCAAGGGATTGTAGGTAAGAGGCCGTCAATAAGAGGTCGAAGATCGTCATATAATGGTCATAAGCACATGACAGTTTTTTATATGGTAGGATATAGCAGCGAACTATATGCAGAGGTTTAAAGTAGAAATCTTACAAAAGTGCACATAGCAGATTTTGGTTTGACAACGACGATATTCATATTATGTAACAAAGTATATAAAATTCAAATGTTTTGACAGGCATTTAACTGAATTTAATTACCGAATTATGATTGCTGATGAAGATTTATTGTACCATAAAGCTTATCTGTGCAACTAGGAACATTAGTGTCCGTATACCCACCAGGGCCCTACGTCTATTCCGATTGAAAGCTAATGCATATCGTTCGTCGTATTCGGTACTTTCCGAAATGTTTAAGTATAAAAATAGTACCGTAAAGGCTACAGAGAAATCTTGAATTTCTTTCAGCGTATTGCCAGCAGGGCCCTTTTCAGTTTTTAGGGTCAAGACCAATTTTACTTATTATCCCGTTTAGCGGTGTTTTAGTACCGTCGAAATACCTTGGTTTTATTTAAAAATAATTATTAATTCATGAGGAATATACCTTCAAAACTTTTGTCAAGCCAGCAGGGCCCTTTTTTGTTTGTACACTTTCAGACCAAATAGTTATATTTTTTATTAGCATTTTAATAGTACTTTTCAAATAACTTTACATATAGTTCGAAAAGTTTTTATTTTGGCAGATAATTTGCTTTAAAATCATTGACGTATAAAGTAAGGACACGGCTAACGCGCGATAAATGAACTGAACCTTTTTGGAGTCAATCAGACTACAAAAAGCGCGTAGTGAAATTGTCTGTGGTTGGCTGCCTCCGTGAGCGGTCAAACACGACAAAATGCCTAATAGTACACTGAAAAGTTGTACGAACTACCAAATTAAACATAACAAAAAAGATTATGGCATTACATATCACCGGTAAGTCACAAATATCTTATTATATCCACCTCTTTACATTATTTTATCAATTTTATTTGCTAAAATTTTTCGTTCCGACGCCATATTCCTTAATCCGTGAATATCCGCGTGACATGACTTACTGCGCTTAGTTGAACTATGCCGCGGGCGTTCAAGAGAATATTTTTGGTAATTTAAAAAAGTATTTGTTATGAATTGTCACATGGTAGTTCAATGCAGATGGCGTTACTGATCCTGCTATTCATAATGTCAAATTTGAAGGGCAATTTGTTCGGACAAGCCATTTCTATAGTATATATTTCTATGTTTAAAATGTATATCACGATAGCCATAATATTTTAGCGCTACAGTGCTTGCCACCAATCATGGCAGATCAGCGCCGTGCTTATTTTGACAACTGGCCTTTGGCAAATAGCATGAAGAATAATTTGTCCATTTTATTAATATTTCAGACACTATTGGTCATTTATACTTACTTTCAGTTCTTACTAACCTTCGGCCATGATTTTTGGCGCGGACTCTAGTACTACATTGACAGATGCGACACAGGAGTTATTCCTAGTGCGGGTTTTTAAAAAAAAGAAAAGAAAAAAAAAGGGTGTAGTCATTCACAGCAGTACTACAGTCCGCGTCATTTTTCGTGGCCAACGGCGAGACCGCCGTGGTATAAGTTTTAAAGCAAATTATCTGCCAAAATAAAAACTTTTCGAACTATATGTAAAGTTATTTGAAAAGTACTATTAAAATGCTAATAAAAAATATAACTATTTGGTCTGAAAGTGTACAAACAAAAAAGGGCCCTGCTGGCTTGACAAAAGTTTTGAAGGTATATTCCTCATGAATTAATAATTATTTTTAAATAAAACCAAGGTATTTCGACGGTACTAAAACACCGCTAAACGGGATAATAAGTAATATTGGTCTTGACCCTAAAAACTGAAAAGGGCCCTGCTGGCAATACGCTGAAAGAAATTCAAGATTTCTCTGTAGCCTTTACGGTACTATTTTTTTACTTAAACATTTCGGAAAGTACCGAATACGACGAACGATATGCATTAGCTTTCAATCGGAATAGACGTAGGGCCCTGGTGGGTATACGGACACGGAACATTATACACCGCGCTACGAGAGCTGTGCTACGCAATTATCACCTTAAAGCATGCGTAAACTTTCCTGATAGTACCTACTCTTCTTTGTCAACGTGATACTATTAGTTGCTTGTAGTCAATCTAATATTTCACCATGGAATATTAATAGCACACACAATTTAAAAAATCTGATTAATAAATCAATTAATAAACATTTGAATTTTCCTTTACTGCCGCTCCCCTAAATTGACGTGGAACTTGTAGTGTTCTGGTAACGAGTTTTGTGCATCAAAGAATTGCTAAATGACGGTACTTTCTAGACAACCTGCACCCGCTCCGCTCACCACAGTATCTTCAGCACAAACTACGTACAAAGGCCTTTGACGCGCGCGCCGGCGGGTAGCGGGCTGAGCGCGGGGGAGCGAAGGGCGGGCGGCCCGCATGATCGCGCGATCGGCGACCCATTTGCGGCTCGTTACACCGATAGCACCAAACAAAACACCCCAAGTAATTAGGAAAAGCCTTTTCCAGATACCGTAAGCACTTGTGACTTGTGTGCGATGTGCACTTTGGTGTATGTTTGTAAATGTTTTGCTGAGGAAATTAAGAGTATAGGTAGACTCCCGTGAGCCGTGTTTTCATACTAACGTTTTATGGGTTTCTCTTTAATATTATTGAGTTTTGATCTATTTTTATAGATAAAAACCTGCATGTTAGTTCGTGGACATTTAATAATTAATTGAGTTACATACAAACTGAAATTTTAAATAGTAAATTTGCATAAATAGGCGCCAATTAACATGCATTTAGTGTATTAGATATGATTTGTCTATAAAATAGATTAAAACTATATAAAAATAGAGTTAAACCCATATTATTTTTATATGGAAAACAGCCAACCATTTGTTCACTCTTAAAGGAAAGTTGTATGTAATTATTGCACGAATTGGAAAATAAATAACTAAAATGAAGCATTAATTTACTAATAAACGTGAAAATAGGTCAGTCGGGTACATTCAAAATCAGAGCAACGTCCAATTTAACTTTAAACCGAAAGCAAATAAATATATCTTTATCTTTATCGACCTCAACATTGTAGGGAGTCTCGAAAAACGAATGCTGTGTAACGAGAAGGAACGGTAAGCTTATATATTTATAAAAAGACATGAAATATTTTTTTTAATATTTTCACCGTGACTCATTACTTGCCTATTACAATGTCACGGACTTAATCTTTGGAAAATTCATTTTATTTATTTATTTTATTTATTTATTTTCTTTCAGAGAAGGCTTACAGACTAATTACACAAAGATATATATTATTATATATATAGTACATATTACTTAGATGAACATATTGCTAATTACAAGCCTCCACAATTAAGTAGCATAAAAAAAAAACATAAGTAGAACTATATTAGATAATAGTATTAAAAAAAAACAAAAAGAAAAACAAACAGTTTGAGTGCCGCTATTGTTCGGATGTATCTAAGAAGTACTCATCAACTAAACGTTTCCTC
Organism: Hypena proboscidalis; assembly: GCA_905147285.1. Classification (NCBI taxonomy): domain Eukaryota; kingdom Metazoa; phylum Arthropoda; class Insecta; order Lepidoptera; family Erebidae; genus Hypena; species Hypena proboscidalis. The sequence goes on along the minus strand of LR990130.1, from coordinate 15,505,446 downwards.
ACTGTGTCAGCACTAGTGCAGAACAAATCAAAGTTTAGGTTCATTGGCAGTTTATTGAAGCCTAACGCAGCTCGAATGCAATATGCATTGCGCCTGTAGTTAGTAATTTTATGAAAAATAATATGAAAAATTACCACAAATCTGCACTTAAATCGCAAGCAATAAAGCTAAACAATAATATGAATACAGCAAATAGCTGACAGATAAAAGTGAAAATTTCATATCCATAAAAATAGACAAAGTAATCGTTTAAGTATGTGAAAAGGTGCGCAATGTTTATGGGCTTCGACCACAGGACGACCATTATGTCTCTATGTAGAGTATAAAAATACTGCTCTACCACGACTCTACCTGTACCATAGCCTACCATAGGCTTAATGCATACTATAAAATTACGTTGCAGTATGTATAAGAATTAATATTTACACACTTCATAAAAATGTCTTATATAGTACCTTAATTAGAATATTTCTTAATTTACCACTGGTAAAAAATGTTGTGTTAAAGATAAGAACCTAAAGACCAAAAAGTCAGCATTTGAATTAGACCGAATAAATCATTCTTGTATTTATTATTTATTTATTTCTTAGTAGTTCATAAACATTATAAAAAAATTAACATTATGACGGCTTGTAATATTTTAAAGACAGCTTACATGTTATTTAGTAACCTTTTAAAAAATAAACAAAGAAAAATCTTCCAACATCATTTTATGTGACGTTTATTACTATTAATCTGAAAGATAATATAGACATTTGGGGATTGAGAAAGGTATGCATAGGTGGTTTTGTCATGTTGAAAGAAAAGATGAGAGTAGATTAGTGAAAGAGATATACAACGCGGATGTGGCTGAAAGTACTGGAATAGGTCGTCCTCGAAAGACACTCCCAATAATGATGAATGTCCACAAATATTTAAATCTTAACAAATAATGCCATTCGGTTACTTGAAAGTATATATCGATTATCTTGTTTACAGGAATAGGAACCAGATAAATGGCGTCCTTCAGAAAGGACAAGTTCGAAATATGTAATGAGCGAAGCATCGTTCCATCGTCTCTGCCTACCCCCTTGTGACAAAGGCGTAATTTTATATGTATGTTTTATCAATCTAGTTTATATTAATGTTTTTTGTTATTAATGGTGGTTGCTGTCCGTACTCTGAGCTGTCCGTGGACATAATTCTTATGGTTCGAAATTCGAAAATAATAATGGAAAAAAAATCTATTGTATCGGCCGTTTTCCCTGCAGTCTACATTGGAGACGAAACGGCTGAACAATAGGTGTATGTTTTGTTGCCATTGCTTTACATGATAAGATTTATTTAACCTTTTTTCATGATATATACCTACAACACTTTACTAATAAACCCTTGAATTTGTCTCGACCGTATTGTATCGGCCGTTTTCCCTGCAGTCTACATTGGAGACGAAACGGCTGAACAATAGGTGTATGTTTTGTTGCCATTGCTTTACATGATAAGATTTATTTAACCTTTTTTCATGATAAATACCTACAACACTTTACTAATAAACCCTTGAATTTGTCGTCCCCAGATTTATGTGAAATACCTACAACTGTTTTCCTTTAACCCTTGATCTTGTAATTTATATATTTTATTATACATAAAGATAAAAAAATAATGAATGAGATTGCAGGTCACAGATCATCACAGATCAATAAGAAAGGTTCGCTTGTGACTTCATACAGCATGTCTAGAATCAAGCTGTGACGTGTGCCGGGTGTCCTCCGGAATCGGACCACCTGGACGCATCACGATGCACAAACATTTATATTTATTTTAATGCCTCTATCGCAATTTATTCACTTGTGATTTTATCACACGAGTTTTTCTAGAGTATGGTTTTTATTCCCTTTAGTTTTATGTTAGAAACAAGCTTGCCCAGCTGGCAAATGGAAACTGCTTGTCAAGGATATACATTAAATATTCAAAACGAATTGGTTCTGGCTTTGCTAAACATTATATTCTAAAGTCTGTACATGTAGTTGTGTTGCCTTGAGTATGGAATATATAGATTCATAGAAAGATTAAACATAACATAACATCACGCCTATATTAATCCAGAAGAGTAAGAGAATAATAGAGATCTTTCGGTAAAAAATCATCACGTACTTTGTATCAAGTATGTCTAAATATAGCAAAAATGCCAATTTCATCTTTCAATTTACTTCTACACTGGCCAATAATGAGTAAACAATATGTATTAATACTAAACAAGTATTGCATGAAGTTAGGGTGTCAGTAGAAAGTGTAACGGCATTATGCGAAGTTCTGCGTCAATCAGTTGATGCGGGCCCACAATTAGGTGCACGTGCCGATGGGAAAACTCAATGCGAAAGCAAATAAATTCTCATATAAAACCATTTAAATATATCGCCTTACATCATAGCGTTTATGATGATTATACAATTATACTGGTTATAGTGCAATCAGCTGCTGAGCAGAAAGAGGGACTCGTTTCTTGGAAATGATTTGAATGATGGGTCTTTGCTACTGCACCCTTGCTGTGAAGTTAACTTTCGAAATTACATATATTATGTTTAGTTGCAAAATAGTCACAAATACGATGTTGTGCACTGCAGATAGGTAAGTGTCATATGTGTGAGTGGCTTACTAATACTTACAGTTTTAAGTCGATTGCATCTGAATTTATGTTTCAAAAAATAGCTATAGAGTGCGATATTTCCATAGCAATGGCACGAAATGAGTTTTCTTTCCTATAGTTCAGTTAAGAGCATTGAAGTATTATATTATCACTATCATTTATAATATTTTTTTGGTAAGAACCAAATTACGCTTAAAGTTAATTTAGCTTTTGTCCGGACATTAAGATGCTATTTGTAGGACATTGAGTTGTTATTACATAAGGGCAAGTTTGTTCTATAGTTTAGCTATAGTTTAGCTATACCAATACAAAGTATGAAAAAAGCATTGCTGCAACTAGGTACAGCTCATAAGAGGTGACCGCACACATTGACCATTACCCTCCACGAGAATGGTAAGGTAAGGTAATTGAGTCATTAACGTTAACACGTACCTATAATTGCGATATTCGTATTAAAATAACAGGTCCCCAGCGTTTTTACTCACGACTTCTAAATACTTAGTACTATTACAAGTTTTCTAGGTTCAGACCACCGTCGTTTTTGTATTACCTCACACATCTGTGCCGTAATTATCCCAGTTTTTTCTCTATTATGTCTGTTCGCAAATTGCTAAATTAAAACATTACTAGTAGCTCCTCGCGGTTTCATTTACTCGCATGCTGTTAACGCTAAGCCCTAGTAATTTATATCATTAAACCTTTACTTGAACCATTTTCTAACCCACAATCCTGGGCAGTAAAAATATTACTGCAAACGTTTAATTTGTTTGTATGCAGATAGATATGTAATTTATTAATTTAAATAATTAGTACCATTGCTCCTGTGTTGTATAATTTACTTGTAGTATTTTTAATTCGAATGTAAATCGAGTTCATCCGATCTGGCTGAAATCGAAGAACATGATTGTGTATTGAATATTTAATTATTATTATTACTTTTTATTATTATTTTATGAGCTATTATGTTTGGTATATAACTGGTAAATAATAATTGCAAATATTTAAAAAGCTAAGAAAAATATTATCAGAACAATAGCAGGCAACTTACTCTCAGTAATGTAGATGTTTTTCTCATTTTTTACAATGTTTTAAAAGTAAAACCTTAGAAAGCCGGATTTTTGGGCCTAAAATACTTATATTTACATCATATACAATGTTTTTTTATTGCGGTTCTGTCTCCTTTTCCTTAGCGATTAAAATGGACAAATTATTACAGAGTTTTCGTCCATTGAATAGTCAAGTAATGTATACTTAAAGCATTTCTCAAGTCTGTCAAAGTACAAAAGTTTGGACATTTAGGATATTCTAACAAGCAAGACACTGTGATGGGTTATGAATGTGATGATGTTGTTACAAACCCGCCAGGCTTACCTGAAAGTACTCTCAGCTTCGAAGTTTCGTTAAGAAGAGAATAATGACATAGTATCTAGTCTTAAACTTGGGCCAAATATCACCACAAGAGGGCTTCTTGCAGAGCAAACACTGAAACAGGTAGATAACTCACTTTTGTCAATCGCATTCCATAGGCGTCGGTGCGTGATTTACACAAAATATTATCATCACAAAATCTAAAACTAAATGTTATTAATATAAATCTATCTACCAATGATAAAGTAAAACGAAACAATTATCGAAATTAATCGGAGCACACCTTCAATAATAAAATAATTACACCAACAAAACTTTTTATACCATAAAATCTCGATTTGTACTCACCTGCATACTCATAATTTGTCATTGCCAAGCGATTTTAACTACAAACAATAATAACCTTAATAATTGTTCATCTACTTATAGCTAAAATTGCCTCGTTATACATACGAAGTTAATTTCAATAGGCGTTATCTTGGTATCAATTTATTCACTCTAGTATCTGCTAATAAGTAGTCTATAAAATCTTGGGGTTCAAAGCTCTCGGTGGGACATCTGGCCGGGGTTGTGTACTTAAAGCTAGAGTTATTGCGTAATAATCTAGGCAGGCAGATGCAAGAGCTGATTGCCTAAGCTAGGTATATTTAGCTAACAGGTGCTGGCCTATCACCACGTGGTGCCATAGGGCTGCTCAGCAAAGTAATGGGTTTAGAAAACTTCATGATTTATTCTTATTGCCTCTCATCCTGTGCCGCTGTGCCTATCTGTGGAATAGACTCTTTAAAGTTACCTATAATTAACAAATGCTATATTAAGAATGCAAACAAGTTTTCTAATTACTTCTTTTAACGTTAATTGCCTTTACACACTTTACGGTGTTACCAACATTTCTTTTCATTTCATTTCGAATCAATGGGTAAATAAAGACTTCCTATTATCATTCTTATTGTAGCTATAAAAATATACTTACCTCATAATAATATTTTTAGCCCGAGAAAACATGATAACAACAAAGTGTTTTACGATCCTTTTATTGTCAGCCCTAGCCGCGAGCTTGTATAGCTCTGAGTGGACAGGACCAACCAGTTGTCGCGATTTTATAGAGTGGACATTACATAATGGCAAGCAACGTGATAATTGCCCCCCGTGTAAGGAGCTGTCATAAAAACTGGAAGACGAGCACTGTTTATAAGCCTGCTATTATCGGATTAAAAATAACAATATCGTTTTGCTTAGCACGCAGTTTATTACGTGTAGGCATTTGATGTTATTATAAAATATGTTATCTATTGCTAATGAACAATTCAAACAACCAATAAATTTATCTTAATAAGGATTTGATATTGTGATCAAATAACATTATATCTTTTATTCATTTTTCATTATCCATTATCAATTTAATATGCTAATGTAATTTATCTAAACGAATTAAAAGAATATGCTAATTTTGAGACTTCATTAGCGTAATCTATCATGGCCCCTTCAGCCTTATAAATAATCAAGTTCTTTTACATCAAAGCTCTTGTCGTGATAAATCGATGTCCAAGTGTCGAGTAAATACGACGCATGATTAAAAAAAATAAAATGGAGGAACAGTGACTCCCAAAGTAATCCTTTAGATTAATTAGTTATATTAAATTTCATTTTTATTATTAAGAACGTAAATTATTAACAATTTTATGAATTTACAGGTACAAAATATAACCTAAAACTAACTTATGACTAAGCTAAGTAATAACAATATACAACATACAGAATTTATAAATAAAATAAAAAATGATAATTAAATTATGCATATACAATTCCTCCGCATCGCTGTCCACAGCAAATACCGCGGCCAGATGCTAGCAACATTGCCACGTTGAATGGCTTTATTGTCATTAAAATTTTCGTTTTATTGATTCATTCTTGATATTTTAACACCAGCGTTTCAGATAGGCAAATCGAATACTAAATGGTTTCGGGGTTAAAAAACCTAGGATCCCTCAATTTATTTAATTATATTCTATTACTCTCACAATTTTATGGGATGAAGATCAGATACGACCGTAAAACTAGAACTGTTTAGGGTTGTCAGCTGTATGCTGTTTCTGAGAAACATTCAATTAAATACATTCCTACATTCTCTCTACATAATTAAGTTTTGTCTAAATCAACTTTTTACCACTTTTTTTCAATCGTCATCGTGAATTACCAAAGTGTCTATAGCCATTATACCAACACGATATTATAAAATTAAGATCTGGACTGTTATTTTAGACTTACAAATATTTTCATTTATTAGTTATAAGTTCCGTGTTCCTTTAAAAGTTTGAAACCACTGCGTAGAATCACGCAGGTGCTTTCCTCATAGAAAAGTTTTTGCACAGATACATAGCAGCTGGCTGTGAAAATTGCAAGCCCCTATGTCCCTAGCAGTCATAATCCAAGAATTAATAGCGATTGCTAATGACAAAATGGAAATGCAAGCAAACGTTTGGTCAAACGCTGGCAATTACCTGTGTGCGTTAGATTCAGGACTGCAAAGGATACGGGCTGGGACACGTGCCTCTAAGTGACGGAACTGAATTATATACAATATGTATTAAATAATAAAATAATTATAAGGGCTACTTAGATATTTATCACCCACATACCTATTCTTAGATCCAGAAAGGGTTCAAGATATGCATGTTGCAGGTTAGCATTTCCAAATCAATCAATCTATCAATAAAATAAAACCGTCCACAAAAAATGTATGTGTAAATATTTATATGGAACTAAGCTTACACCGCAAAGAGCGAAACTTCATCAAACATTTATCAATTGGTAAGATCTAGCATTAAATTAAAGTCCATAATAAATCGTATCTGAAGAGCTAAAACAAACAATGTTTGCATAATGCGCATGATTGAATTGTACGAGTCAATCGCAGCAGACATCGATAAATAGAAGAAATCAGTGTAAAGCATCGCGGGCTTTTGTAATAGCGCACATGCTCTCAATATGGATGGAATACCGCACAAAACGCTTTTCATTTCGTTTGAATCGCTCGCGCATTTGTGCGCACACGCAAGATGAGTCAGGCGGACCAGTTCAAGCTTAATATATGTGATAGACGAACAACTCCTTTGATCCTGTTTAAATTTAAGTATTTATTTGTAGTTAATATTTTTATCCAAATAGTATTTTTATTGTTTTTGCTAAGCTGAAAATTATTCAATGCAGAGAATGTTGTGGACTTTGGTTTACTTTATCGTTACGAACTAAAATTTATAAAAACACATCATAATTCGTAAACAAACGTAGAGGATTAGACGCATCAGAAGGCAACTTATTTGTATGTGTACCTTGTAGGCAGAATCTTCAATCATGAGAGCTGGTTATTCTTTGGCGACGCGTAATTAGTAGCGGGGTGAGTTGTCTGCCAGGAATTCTTTTGAAGGGAGACAAACGGAGGAGGCTCCAGTGAGCTTACAATAGGATATCGTATATCGGCCACCTGCATGCGCGCGCCGAACCGCTTTCATATGAGGACGATGCGCGAGCGCAGATCAAAAGGGAGTGATGAGTTTGAGTTTGCGGAATTTTTGATGAGGAAATGATGCAACTTTTGTTTTGTTTCAGGGTATTTAGTGGCATATTGTCCACGTTGGTTTTATAAACTATACTGTGTGATTAATCAAATACGCATAACTTAAAAGAAATGCATTCGCGATATGTGAAATTTACGCCTGAGAATTTTCGCTTGAAAACCAAACCACATCTATTTGAACATAAACCAACAATCGAGCAAAGGTTAAGGAATCGTTACAGTGCTCTGTTTATATATACCACTACCAGCATTACTCCATAAAAGCAAGAAACAATGTGTTCAAATTTTGAAACATTTGAAAAAGAAACAAAGGAGCAACCATGTAGTTTTAAAACAAACGTGGACATAAATCATTTCTATCAAATAAGGTTTTATCCCACATCTTTTACTTTCTACAAATATAAAATAAAATATATTTATTTTTAAATTCAAAATACTCTATTAGATTTTTTATAACTGAATAAAAGTAATTAAATATTCGAAAATAAATAAACACATAAATGTTAAGTAATATGTTAGGTTAATTTTATTTTACGAAATTATCTGAATTAGGAATTTAAAACTTTCTCTTGCAAACTCTGCAAAGAAAAAAAATACTGATATAAATAAACATATCAGTATTATCGTATTATTATAAACATATCTATACGCGATAGTTCTTCGGTAGATGTCTTCAGGAAAAGAGTTAAAGAGCATTTTCTCTCGTAATAAAAATTGTTGAAGTATGTATATATTATAATATGTAAGTATTGTATGTATGCATGTATTTTATATGTAGGTGTATTGATGTATATAAATAATATATTATGTAGTATATTATATTGCAAGTAGTATATACCTATTTAAATTATTATAGTATGTAAGCATTCTTATAGCATTATTTTAATATTATTACTTTGTAGTTGTACACTCAACTTTACTCTTGCCTAGTCTTCTATTTCTTCTTTTCCTCTACGGCTCAAAGGTTTGCTGGTAGAAAATTCAATATTGAATTAAGCTCGCCTTTGTACCTAATATTTTAACTGTTTCTTTTCTATTATGTTATTGTAAATTCTGTGTGTGTACAATAAAGTATTTGAAAACAAATATGATGGCATTTAGTTATTTACTTTAAAATAAATTACTATTAAATTAAACATGTTTTCCGATAAAATAAATCAAATGAGTAAAATATTTGAGTAGAAAAACCTTATTAACTATTGACTAATTGTAGGATTTTGCACAGGCTACCGCATTCTTAAACAGTTGTGATTGTTACATTGGCTTAACAAAAAAAAGATTGTTTACTTTTATAACCAATGTAACTGTATCGCCGTGCAACCAATTGTTCTTCCTTCTTTATGAAAACAAGTCAATAATACAATAACAATTACTAGCTACCTTATTCGAAACCAAAGACCCGTAAACAATCATTGTAATTTTACAACGCGGTTGTTAGAACTATTGTGAATTGACTCGCAAAATGGCAGATCTCACACGAAGATATCATCACCCCCAAGTCTCCTGCTGGCTGCTGAGAACGACACTAACTATCGTTTATCGATATAAAGTTAACTTCTCGATATAAATTGGCGTATCGATTTTATCGGCCGTTGTGGTTAGTGTGGGAAATGAGTGAAGTTTTTGACGATTTACCTTAAGTGCAAGTTTCAATGACACGTGCTACTTTTTGTGGGCATTTTACAGCTGCAGCTAGTTTTATAAACGAGTGCGGTCATTTGATTACTTTACGTGTTCCTATAACAATCAATAGAAAGATGTGCAGGCATGCAAACTCATCGATTGCATACCGGCTGCAAAAAGTATAAACCTTGGTATAAGCACCATTATGACATACGTCTACAATTTTCCTCACATTCCAACATACTTCAAATAAATATTGATCCTAGCTCTAAGAATACTCAAACACATGCAATATCATTGAAAATATTATTAGCTTTGACCAGTAAAAGCATCAAAAAAATCAGTCAATCCACGAGAAGTTGTCATTAATATTGCGTGTGTACATCGTACGTATCCTAAAGCTGGTTTATTTTGGATCGGAGTGTCAAAACAATGATTGAAAACGCTCGTAAACGGTAAGTGTCTTCAAAGTTCTCGCCATAATAATACCAAATTAGCTTAACCAAGTATATCAACACCATCAGATCAGCCCACCCCAAACATCTCATCAGTATCGGCTCCTATAGGTATAGATAGGTATCGCCCACCCCTAATCGGGTGATTGTGGGAACGGGCAAAGACAATAGCGATTATATCACAGTTAATAGCAGCCATCAAGCATTGAGGGGTGAAGGGTGAGGGATGCGTGACCTGTTATCTGCCAGGATTAGCCGAGTTAAGCCGAATTAGACTGATATAAAGTGGCTGCGTTAATTTGCTAGTAGGTATTTATTGCAAAAGAAATTTGTGCAATGGAAATTTACCTTTTGTTTTTTTTTAATAACTGCTAATTATCAAGCGGACCATACGTTTGTTGATCTCTTGGTGGTATAAAATGCTGATATATTTATTTTATTACCATAGGCTATAAATATTAAACAATAGATCGTAGAAACTTTTTAGACCGACGGACTACGATTATTACGTAATAGTTATGTCGATTTTAATAGTGTCTGAAGATTGGATATTTTTAGGATCTTACAGGACATGTTATATACCAACTGATGAGTGACTGTTGTTACCAGCTTATTTGTATCGAAAATGAACATCATAACATAACATAACATCACTACTGGTGGTAGAGCTCTTATGAATGAGCTCGAGGGCAGCAGCACCACCGTTTCACCTTTAACCTGCCGCCAAATAATAGTGCTTCCATTACTGTGTTCCGGTTTGGTGGTGAGATCAGGCCCTGAAATTACTGGCACATGAGGCATAACACCGTAGTCCTCAGCTGCAGCAACGCATCTATAATCTGCTTTTCTCTGGATCGTTGATGTCCATGGGCTGTACTCCACTTACCATCAGGTGGACTACACGTTCGTTCGCTGTGGGCGTAGTATTATAAAAAAAAAAAAAAAACATCACGCCTATATATTACCCAAAAGGGTGTGGCCGAGGTGTACAGTCGGACCACGAGCTCCCTGTGCAGGGCACACTCCTACACAAATTTGTGTGAATAACGTATAAATAGTGTAAAAATATAATAGGTAAATTATATATGCGAAAGTAAACTCTAATGGAAACAAAATAAAGATATTATTGTGATTCATTTTGAGTTACATTAATTGCAATGTTAAGTAATCTTTATTATATTTTATTTAAAGTTTATTTTTGCACAGATGTTCTTTTAATGCTTACCTACACACAATATTGTCTACCGTTACTCATTTCTACACACACACAAACACAACAGTCGCCCCAGACACAGAGACAGATTTTATGTAAATAATTCATTTGAGTCTTTAGATCGTGCTCAATAAAGCTTATATTCGCAAAAATATAATTGACCTATTTTTTTCCGGTTTCTATACTCTCATACAAAACGTAAGCAACTATTTTGCCACAGTTCTTGTAAATCGCGATCTAAACTTTTATCGCGTTAGGATAGTGTTTGAATCTACCCTCATTATGATTAATTATTTTTGTTTGTCATTGGTAATGAAATTGCATCTACTGACGAAACTTATTAGCTACGGACTGTTGTGCCATACCTTAGATCTTATAGATTACCTACTCGTTTTTTTGTTTAATTACTTATACAATATATATAATAGTCACCTGACTACGCTATTGAGAGCGGAAATATTGTTCTGCATAAACAAAATATTTCAATTAGTGAATTTGCGAGACGTCTAAACATTTCGGTAAGTGATCCAAATTTATATTTAAATTTTAAGTATGTATTATATTTTTATAAAGTGGATTTCGTTATTTATCTTCAAATTATTGTTTACAGGGAAGAACTGTGCAGTTGTGGGTCCACCGGTATGCAAACTTTGGACACAGATCCTCGTCGGCCTGGCCCAAAGACTATTACCTATACCGATGCGAGTTCGTGGCACAAAGATGTGGTGGCCACCCATATGACTGATTTATTTGCTTGCCCGGTCTACTGCGACTACATCAAGGTGTTTTTCTTCGAATTGTCCGAAACCATTTGCGTGCTACGTGATTAAGATGTTCCAAACCAGCACAGAAGATTTTACTGTCTGATCGTCATCGCCAACATAGAATAAGCTTTAAAGGAATTTTTGGATTTTGACTGGTCTTAAAATGTAGTTGTTAAGTGTATATTACATTTAGTGATTAAAAGTGATTTAAGTTTGATAAGGATGGACACAGCATTTTGTGGACAAAGCCAGGTGAGCATTAAAGTGAAAAATTACCTCAAGAAATCAGGGCCATGAATATTGTTCTATTTAAGAAACATCTAAGGACCTTTTAAATAAAAAAATGCTACTATACCTTGAACGAATTTTTAAATGACAAAATACATAATTTTATACCTCATAGTGTCATCAAGTGGTAGGACAATTGTATTAACTATTTTGTATATTGTATTGATTGTAAATAATTGCAGTAGTTGCCCCGGTGAGCTCATTGAAATAAGGGTAAAATATAATACCAGTCAAGGTTACATAGACAATTTAAAAGAGGTAATGTGTGTAATAATCATCTAATACCAAGTAAGGAACCAATAAGTGATTGATGTTATTGTTAATGAGATTAGAAATTATGATACCTTAATAATTTTTAACTATATAACATGTTTATTCATATCACCTATACATACTTACATGGTACGGCGATAAACCGTCCATCCATATCATACTTATTATAAGGATTATTAAATACATAATAATATTAGTATGTTATTGCTAATGAGATAAGAAATTATGATACCTTAATAATTTCTAACCAACAAACATGTTGATTAATATTACCTACTTATCGTTTACCTACTTACTTAGTATTATATGGCAATAAAGCGTCAGATGGTGTTTATATTATTAAATATAGTTGACACAGGAAATTGTTTTATTTTTTGTTTTTGTCTTATAAATAACTTTTTTTCTATTTGCTGCTCATTAACTTTGCATTGCAATTATTTCCTTACTTCATTACTATTAGGAGAAATATCCTTAACAAATAATCTACAAGTAAAATAAATCAGATACAAAACAATAAAATTAACAAAAAGAATATTGTTCCCACTTGGTTAAGAACTCAATTCAACGCAATAATCTACAAGTAAAATAAATCAGATCACAAAAAGAATATCGGTTCCACTTGGAATAGAACTCAATTCATCCCATTCACATTTTATTATAATCACCACTTTAACGACTCGGCTATTTGTACTTATAATATAGATTGCAAAATATACTTTCTTCTTCAATTACAATTCTAATAATGCATGTTTTGGAATAGTATGCAATTGTGTGAGTGAAGAAATGTGTTATAGGTGGAGTATTTATGCGTGTAAGTAAGTAATAATACACTAGTTATACGTTACTCACACAAGCTTATATAGTAGTATGGCCTGCATAACGAACTCTTTGGCCGACTGTACAACACCCACACTTCACCTGTTATGTTTAGGTCCCGTGGGAAAGTGAACCTTTCTTTTTTTATTCCACCGGGCACAATTCCAACTCAGTGCTGCTTTTGAGAATTTCCTGACGGAAAGTTCACAAATAATACTTTGCCCAACCCGGAAATTGAACCCGAGACCTCGCGGTGAGAGGCAGTCGAAAATAAAATAAGCAATTATTCCAATTGTTAACTAGCATTTTGCATATTAATTAAAAGGTTTTCCGAACATTATTCACTGTCACCGGTATTTTACCAGGGGTTTACCAGTACTTTTAGAAAATCGATATTTATTATCAAGTTAGGCATTATGTAGTATCTTAAGGAAACCCACATAACATTGTCGTGTAAAACCAACGGTAAAGTGTTAAACCCTGATTATGGTGTTGGGTGTTCACCTGTCTAGTCATACATTAGTTGCTATGTATAATTGCGTGTTCAGAACTTGACAAAACAAATTAGCAAACTATTTTTGTCGATGGGTCAAAAAATCGTATACAATCAGTAGTTCGAAATAGGTTGGAATATTGGTACTTACTGAATTATTAATGTACCTTTGTGTCGAAACTGGTACTTGTATTGGTTTTAATTCGAATTTCTAAGTTGAATTAAAGTCAATCTAAGCTTCGGTGATTCAAATCATTTTGATGCAATAAGTAATATATAGAAAATAGTTTAGTTCAATTTAAATTTTATGTATTCAGTATTTTGATATTTGTTTTGACGTGTTCAAGCGCCCTTTGGTTCCTATGGAAATAGAATTCTGATTTCTGTTTTTTTTTGTGTTTTAGATACTTTTTTTTTTTTATTATTTCCTCTTGAGGTTATAACCACCTCAAGAGGGAGTTTATTTCTCTGCTATTTGATACAGAAGAATTATTTAAAATTAAAATAATTGTTTTAGATACTTAGCCTGATACAAAGATATTGCTTCTTCGTGACTGTTAATTTAGTTTTAAGAACATTAAGCAAATTAGAACCATTTTAACAAACAATTTAAACATCTAAACGCTACACAAACTGAAAGTAACATCGATATTAACACTCCGTTTAAGAGTACAAGTAAAATAATCAAAATTGTAATACACATCACAATAAGATCTCTTTAACCATATCAAAACGTAAAAAGCAATCAGAACACCGTCCACAAGATTAACCTCTATACCAATAAAAATAAAGGTGAGAATTGTATATCAAAAGCTGTTGTATTATAGAGGGGAAAAACCATTGTATTAATATCACAATATGGTGCTGTCAGTTAATTGGAATAGATTATGGGAATGAGGGAAGTCGTACTTCACCGAGTGGTCCCGGGGGATGGATGCGGATGGACTTTTTATATTTTTTTATCAAGTCATCGAGTGACAATGGGGAATAGTCGGATTATCACAATATTTGGTGGCTGTCGTGTGCCGGCCCTGAAAACTGACACCGATGTGGTTGTTTGACAATAGGAGAGTATTCGCTTAATCATGTTTAGCTAGCTGTTTAGGTAGATAATTGTTGCATAATGATGTGTCAGTTACTATTTTGCTTGCATCGTTTAAATAAATAGACAACGTAGGCGTCCGTTTGAAAACGTTTCAGACATTTTTTTTTTTTTTATACTACGCCCACAGCGAAGGAACGTGTAGTCCACCTGATGGTAAGTGGAGTACAGCCCATGGACATCAACAATCTACAAAAGCAGATTATAGATGCGTCGCTGCAGCTGAGGACTACGGTGTTATGCCTCATGTGCCAGTAATTTCAGGGCCTGATCTCACCACTAAACCGGAACACAGTAATGGAAGCACTACTATTTGGCGGTAGGTTAAAGGTGAGACGGTGGTGCTGCCGCCCTCGAGCTCATTCCCAAGAGCTCTACCACCGGTTGAACTGCTTTTCAGATTGTTATTGATTATTTTTATAGCATTAAGCTATGCTTAGCAAATTTTCGTACTGAAGATAGAGGCAAATGAATGAACATGACGTTTAGAAATGACGTAACATACTGTTGAGAAATTTAGGCTCCTGGCAAGAGGAACCCGAAGCTTAGTGGTTAAAGCGGCTGCCCGGCGTGCAGAGGTCACAGGTTCAAATCCTGTTGTTCTCATAATTTAACTGTTTCTTAGTATCCTTTTCAGATGTTCAATAGGTGTTTTCGGCTGACCGGTCGGGCGGCTGTGCACCGCTCGCGTTTGTTCTTAGTTGTTAGTTCATCTCAGTTTTACCCACTTTATGCGTGCATAATTAAAGGCTGTTGTTATGAATTAGTTTTTAAGATAACTATTCAGTGATAACTATTTTATGTAGCTAATAATAGTCCTCAAACTAATTGAATTATGTATGTTAAAGAAATGTTACTACAATCCATAGTGCATACCTAGTTATACCCAATATTACTACAGATATGTACCTACCGACATTTTATGTATCTCATTTTTAAAATAATTATAATTAATGCTAAGTTTTTGGAGGTGATTGAGCCTGGTGGAAACAACAAGATACATTTATTGTAGTTAACATAACAATGTTATTCCTAATTGTATACTTTTTATGTCAATAAAGAATATTTAAAAATCAAACTCAATAGGTGTTTTTGTTTAATTTTCGCCTCATTTTTTTTTCATATCATTTCCATGTCTTCGAAATTACGACGCCACTTAATACCTTCCTTATTGTTTAATTGGCCACATTAGCCACCACCAGCTGCACGTCACGCCTCCACCATTGACCTTCCCCAAGCTGTATTAGATTAGTCCAATTACCAAATTAATTCCATATCGGAGGCCTGGCGGCCATTGGACGTGACCCAGTAAGAGGCCCGCATGTCTGAGGGACTAGACGGCGCGGCGGCTGACTCACAAGATGACCATACTCTTAAATGATGCAGTCTCGAGAGGCTGTGATTCACCGTGGGAGATGCTGTGCTGCTGTCTAGACATTTGGTTATGGTTGAGATTACATTCGGTAGCAGAAAACCTATTTGCTTCAATTTGGGATCTTAGTTGCTAATGCGCGAGCGCGTTGATGTCTTTTCTTTGCAATAGTGAATAAGTATATGTGAGCTCAAAAATAGCAAACCGAATATGTTTTCGGTTATTGTATTTGATTGTAGCGCTAAAAAGGGAATAAAAAAGAAAAAGAAATATATATATATATATATATATATATACAGGGTGTCCCATATTTAATGGATAATCCTTTACCTGCAGATTGGGGGCATCACGCCTGATAGGAAAATGCAAAATTTGTAGAAAAAAAGTATCATGGATTTTTAAATATCGAACATTTTAGATTTTTTCACAAATTAGCCACTTTCGTCCACTCTTCTTGATGCCATGTTCGTAAATCTCAGATTTTTTCAAGTCTGTTTTTGGAATTCAATTCTTGAATAGATGTACTATCAAATTTACTATCTCATTATTGTACAATTATTTCATTTAAAAAACTACAAAGATTAATAAAAAAATAAATTACATGACATTTTTTTTACAAAAAGTTTGAACCCTCATGGTGTAAAAAAAATGTAATGGAGACCTGTGTGCCCATCACGGAAAAAATATGCCAGTTTCATTGTGATTCTAAAATGGTATAAAATATTTTATATTTTTTTTTATTTAAAAAAATAATGTGAGAAATTATGACCAGGGTCCGATTTTTTTTAAATCACTTTCTACCAAAATGATATCCTAGTTGATAATACTAACTACTTAAGCGTATTAAACTAAACTAAATAATTACGAATCGTTCCAAATACTGTTTTTTGTAAAAGTTATGCTTGATAACTTTTACAAAAAACGAGAATTGAGACTTGTTATCTTCTTTCGTAAAATGCCGCGATATCTGTATACACCAGGAGAGTATACACAAATGCTTTGCTCTACCGAGAAAGGTTTCCGAACGTTTTTTGTTAATTTGCCGATGTTGATAAGTCCAAATTCAAGTAGCAAAAAACAAGTCTGAAGTCACAGCACAATATCATAAAATCTTTTAGAGAAAACTGAAAATTTCGCATCCGCAAATTTAAAAATTTTGCGCGCCTTTTTTACAGAACACATTTGAGTGTAAGCGTTTTTTTTTTCGTTACCCAGATAAGTGATGAGCAAAATTAAAAAAAATATTGTTTAATTACTTTCAGTATTTTGATCTTAATTGATACTTTCATAGATAGGTATTATAAGATTTATAATCGCTGTCAATCGTTCCAAATACTGTTTTTGTAAAAGTTATCAAGCATAACTTTTACAAAAAACAGTATTTGGAACGATTCGTAATTATTTAGTTTAGTTTAATACGCTTAAGTAGTTAGTATTATCAACTAGGATATCATTTTGGTAGAAAGTGATTTAAAAAAAATCGGACCCTGGTCATAATTTCTCACATTATTTTTTTAAATAAAAAAAAATATAAAATATTTTATACCATTTTAGAATTACAATGAAACTGGCATATTTTTTCCGTGATGGGCACACAGGTCTCCATACATTTTTTTTACACCATGAGGGTTCAAACTTTTTGTAAAAAAAAATGTCATGTAATTTATTTTTTTATTAATCTTTGTAGTTTTTTAAATGAAATAATTGTACAATAATGAGATAGTAAATTTGATAGTACATCTATTCAAGAATTGAATTCCAAAAACAGACTTGAAAAAATCTGAGATTTACGAACATGGCATCAAGAAGAGTGGACGAAAGTGGCTAATTTGTAAAAAAATCTAAAATGTTCGATATTTAAAAATACATGATACTTTTTTTCTACAAATTTTGCATTTTCCTATCAGGCGTGATGCCCCCAACCTGCAGGTAAAGGATTATCCATTAAATATGGGACACCCTGTATATATATATACTCGTTGACTTGAGAACCTTCCCTGTTTTTTCGTTGGTTATTAAATGTATCTATGTGAGTTACACATTTAAAAAAACCAACATAATAGAAACGATAGAATTCTGAGAACCAAAAATGAATATCTCAGAACTCTACCGCAATCTTTAATTTTACTTATCGATAAAACCAGAAATATTAGATACAATATAACAATTACCTACTTCATATTAGCTTATTGTGTTACACATTTTACACTAACAATCGAAACCTGAGAACTTTATTTGCCCTAATAACCAAAAAACGCAATAAAAGAATCAGTGCACAGTGGTCGAATCATAGCGTGAAGCCATACATCGTTTTGGACATTTATTAATAAAAAGCGAATAAAAGGTTTGGTTTGCTTTGAAGATGCGCAATAAATGTGCAATAATGGAATAAATGCTCATTCCTATGGTATTTGTGTGTGACGAGCGTGACGGGCGCGACAATGCGCTCACCGGCGCGTGCGCACTGCACACCTTGTTCGTACCACCCCGGAATACGAGACAGGGTGATGTGCTACGAATGACAATGAACAGTACTTTGTAAAAAAATATTTTGATGTGAGTGTTTTTTTTTTAAATTATAGGTACTGCTGAGACAGTTTCCGCGGTCACGTATTAGTTATATGATCAAGTCATGATTTGTATGCCTAAACCATTAATGGATTTTTTTATAACGTCTTATCTGAATCTAGTGTCCTAGTGGCATGTGTTACGTTATAACAATTTTACCGGTAAAGTTGCCAGTACAATGTCTGATAATTCCTTTGTAAGCATTTCCTTAAAATCAAACGCCGCAACCTACAATCCGTTATCAAATAAACAGGTCGGTAAACCAATGGGCTTGTATAGCATAACTTTTATCCTTAAAACCATTTTAATCACTCTGCCAGCTTTTAACCTCCTTTATCGCAAATCCGATCGCCGCACAATATTAATAATAAGCTCCCACAGTCTATTGTTGCATCCAAAAAAAACACAAACTTATCGAACAAATAATAACACCCGAAAACTGAATGCAGATCTTGAGCGGTCCATTGTGGCTATTTCCTTTCATATTTGATTTGTTGCTACAAATAGCGGACATGAAAAGCGTTTAAAGTACTTAATGTCCAGTAATTGGCGATCAATGAGGATCAGTGGGCACATTGTGCTATAGTATCGAATGGCTCCACTTCCCATTGTCCGAGTGCGGATAAAAAATACTAATAAAAAAAGTACTAAGCCAAATAAGTACCCGTCATGGGTCAGCCGTCAATAGCTGTCGAATTTGTGGCGATTTTCGATAGATTAAAATCATACCAATGCATTTAAGTGCATCTAGCGCAAAAAAAAAAAAAAAAATTGGCCTCTAGCACTACAATATTAGAATATAGGTATGGTATTTTGAGTTGGTACAGTCGATCACCTAACATTAGCTTTAAATTAGATACTCTGACTTAAACAACAAAATAAATTTCCAGAACGAACATAGTTTAAATAGCTCATATTCAAATAAATGACTCATCCTCATTAAAACAATAAACAAGCAAGGTGTTCTAACGGTCTTCTTTACAAAATTTAAAATTCGAACAAAAGCGCGAGCGCAATCACCGGGCGGGTCCCACGCACTCTGAATAAGAAATATGAGCTGAACGGATACTGCTATTATCAAAACATTATTACAACACTCGAAACTCACCCTACCATACCAGTGTAAAAATTTAACAACAATTGCCTTTAATATTCGCTCGTCTGTACCGACCCTTACTGGTTTAAAAAAAAATCTGTCAATCTGCTGTAGATCAATCATGGTTGGTGAATAGACGAGGGGGTGAGACACGCTTCTAGACCGCAATAATAAAGGCTTCTGCACAGATAATAAAGCCGGTCCATATTTACGTAAACGCATCGATTTGATGTCCAATATTGTGCTCCGGCGCATCCGACACTGGTTTCTTTTTGTTCGGCCCTATTCACTCATTTGTGGGAGTGTAACTTGAGTGACGTTTTGCAAACATCATACAAAGAGTCAAGTAGGCGGATGTATGTTTCCTTGAGAGTCAGATCAAAAAAGTCATCATAAATGTACCTCTGATTGTAAGGTTCGAGGATAAAATCGGCCAAGATATTATAAAAAACTGCAATCTATAATGCCATGGAATGGATAAAAACAATTCAATTTAGTTGAAGTATCATTGTCCTGACAAGGAAAAACGTTTATCGATGTCCCAAGATCACAACACCAACACCACCTGTTCAAATGGCAAAAGTTCACAGTCCGTCCCCCCTTAACTTTAAATAAAAAAAGTAAACAACACGCAATATCCCAAAGGGTGAGCACCCAAATTGCGTGTCCATAAGAAATGGACCTACAAGACAAGACACTTTAGTAGCGATGTGGCCGAGCGCGTCCACGTGCGCGCGCATCGGTACGCACCGGCGCGCCCACGTGCCCGTGGTCGTGCCACGCGCGTCGCAGGTACTACCGTGTAACTTCCGACGCGTGCCAAGATAACAGCGGTTGCGGGATAGGAAATGGTTGTAAAGGAGAAACATTTATTTTAACTTTGGGGCCAATGGCTTATTTGTTTATGACTTATGGTAATTGAAGTCATAATTCAGAAATACATAAGGAAAATAAGTCTGTAAGACTATTATAGACTCTATTAACCGACTTCAAATAAAAGGAGGAGGTTCTCAATTCGATTGTGTAAATATATTACCGATTACTCGACAACGCCTGGAACGATTTGAGAAATTCTGAGGTGCTGCTGGTAGGTACAGCTACTCAACGGTTGAGAGTACGGGGATAATGATTTAAATATTGCACCTTAAGGCCGTTTACTGTATTCTTTCAAGTTTTACACAGATGAGGCGAAACGTTGAATATTACTTAAGTATTTTTTTACTTTTTAGTGCATTTTTAGTAATTAAAGGCGGTTTTTTTTTAGGAAAATTATTTATTTTACTGACAACACAGAAAAAAATGGAAAACAAATATAAAAATGATTGCTTATTTTAAATCATCTACGTTACATTTAGCTGCTGCACTTACGTACAATTATTTTTATACAGAACTTCAAAGAATAATCGCCTCAAACACCATAATGAGTGTTTACGGCCGCGTTTAGTGTTAGCTCTCTTCACCGGTAATCGCGGTGTCAGCCGTGCACTTTATCACCGCAGCTAATGCCCGATCCGCAACCCCTGCGCAACTCCATCTTATTGATGATCTGTCAATAGAAATCAGTGCCCGTTTTGTTCTGGTGGTAGGGTTGAAAACTAAATGGTTTTAAATGCTACCAGCTATTAAATAAAAACATATTGCGTTTTATGGCTGTGACAATAGATGCCCTTTAGAAAAAACGTACCGTGTTTCTTGCGGATAATTTTACTGTTTCGTATATACTAATCAATATTTGAATGTGATTTTTGAGGCTCAAAAGTTAGTAAAAATTGTAAAATGTGTCGCCTTGTAGTAGCACTCCGCAGCGCGTAGTATCAAATATTAAATGCTCTGATTGTAGAACCGTGCTTTAAAAGGACTGTAGTTGTTTTTTGTAAAAAAGAACTTCCAACAAAATCCATTTGCAAATAATAAAAAAAAAAAAAAAAAAAAATATATATTTCAAGTTTATTTATTAAAATAAAAACATTCTCCGTGTAGGAACACATACAAATCAAACTGTTATCGGCATTTATTAACATTGGCTATTTTGATACACGCAATAAATAATGGAAAGTTCGTTAAAATCACATTATATTCACCATTTCGCATATTGTAAACAAATCAATATAACATGAATAGTTTTAACAATAGTTCGGCGCGTGTCCATCCCATCTATTGACATCACCAACTAAATGGACACCATTGGACTGACAATGGTATTTCCTTGTTTCCGCATCGAACTGACCACAGGGGAGCTGATTGATCATTCAGTGTGAAGAATACACCTTTAATTTTTACCGAATCCGGAAATTATAAAAGCTTCCCTGTCCGCAACTTTTTAACAAC
Organism: Hypena proboscidalis; assembly: GCA_905147285.1. Lineage (NCBI taxonomy): Eukaryota > Metazoa > Arthropoda > Insecta > Lepidoptera > Erebidae > Hypena > Hypena proboscidalis. The sequence continues at coordinate 15,483,484 of LR990130.1, read as the reverse complement.
AAGAGAATGTAAATTAGTGACGCGTGGTGATAACATTTAGAATTGATTTAAGTATGGTATAACTTTTTTCACAAACACTGGTTTCTTTGTAATACAGCAGTACTTCTCTATATTTATCAGAATGGTGTTAAAATTACATTTTTTTTATTTCTTTTTTTTTTTATTATATCAAGTTTATAGTCACAAATGGAATAAATATTATAGCTTCTTCATTGTATTTCAGCAACGGCCATAGGTTAGAAAATTACCTACCGTTTGCCACCTTAATGACGGCAATGACGATAGGAACTTTTCGTGGCAAAAAATTCTAACAAAAGATCATAAAATGTTGTCGCGTGGATGTATTTATGAAGGTAATTCACAGACACGTCATTGAATACGATATGGCTGCAATAACCGTACATCTCAAAAGTACAAATATTGTTCTAATAACAATAAACATAAAGTATTGGCTCTCGCAACCCTTTCCCACCGCTCTAATTTTACTAATGCGATCCGCTAACAGAGGGGCAGTAAGTATTCGGTTAAATAATGCATCGACGGTGGTTTAACCGCTAAAACAAATTACAAATGGATCAAGTTTCTTTATTTGTTGTCTGCTGTTTGGAAATTGAAGAAGTGATTAAAGTTGTATGTAAATGTAATTTACTACACATGCTATCCAACTCCAACTACATAATATATACTTCTGATTAAATTCGTTGCGGGTTCCAAGACAATTTTAACTCTCCCTGGGATTGCCCGTGTGTCATGCACGGTGCCTTTCAGTTGGTTACCGCTGTAGATCCTGGCGTCACAGGAGTCACAGTGGTGGGCGTGTGGGTATTATATCCCTTTTTACACATGCTATTACTTACATGATAGTTGACAAATATAATAATTTGTACAGTTATGTACAAAAATTTAAAGGATTTTATCATGAATTGAATTTGTATTCTGATTGAAGTTCAATTTGATTTGTTGCCAACGAAAGTAAATATAAATTATTAGTGTCAAATTTTCCAGGGTGATGTTCTTGGCAGTGTTTGTTGCTCTGTTTTTGAATCGTATTTAAATATACAAAACTTATTGGAAACAGTAATTATTGGCAGAATATATCTTTATAATGTCGTTTAAATATTATTATTTCCAAACCTTTACCGATAATTAAAGTCAAATATTGCGTAAAAATTTGGAGCACGGAAAAGTTTGTAGTAATTTCGGTTAACAATGAACGGTATAAAGACATAGAAAAAATATTAAAATAATAGCCGCCAAAAATGACAAAGAAAACGTTAAATAATATGTTATGTTAGGTCAGGGCTTTTGAAATAAAAAAATATCATTAAATTTTAGCTCAACGTTAAAACATTCGAATAATAATAGATTTTTCACCTAAAATAATATATATTCAAAGTTACCCGATTCTCGGTATAACTTTGAACAGACTATTTGAACAAATTTCGGGTAGTTCTGTAGTTTTTTTTTGTAAATTTATAGTGATAGATAATTCAGAAGAACGCAATATATTAAACAAATAAGGTTAAGGTACTAAGTATAATAACTAAAAAAAAAACATTCAAGGTTACCCAATTTTTTTGAACCTATTAACTCGCTCATTTATTTTCACATTGATTTAAACACTTTACAAGGAACAATAAGTATCTAAATTTATTATTTATTTTTATCTATATCGTGTCCTAAACTAAATGCATAATGACATGCCAAAAACATAGGTTACAAAATCTTGCAAAACGATTACTTTACTGCCAAAATAAAAAGTATTAAAAGTACTTGTATAATTACCGGATGTTAAATTTTACAATTCTTCCTAAAATAATCAATTACTCTCTTTGGGAAGACTATCTACAGAGGTTGTTGAAAAATAGTAACAAAATAATTGAAGTTTCTGCTTGGAGATTTACGATATTAAATCAAAACAAGTCTAGTCTAGTAATCACGTGGCTCGCGCCCAGATCTTTTTAGCGGCTCTCACCATCACCAAATCCGTTCACATGGTGTCTGTCACAATGCAGCTAATTGCGCATAATGAGTGCACCAACAATCGCAATATGTTTTTTATTATTTATGTTGTTGCGAACGCCCCGACGATTGCTAGCAGACCACCCCCGGCACTAGCGGGTTCAAATAAAATGTAATGGTCCGACGGTACGTTTAGTACAATACCATGTGAAATATCGGATTTCCGGAGCTTTTAAATAATGTTAAATCATTGAAATTCATGGTTTAATTAAAAGCATTTGGGTAATGTGGTCTACATTTGTTTAATGTAGTCTACAAAAGAATTTATATTACAATTTATTGCTGAACTTTACTTATGTTTTTTACTTACCAATTTTCCATTTCATTTACTTAGATGGTTGTCCTTCTATTGTATAATTCCTTCTGGCGTTCTATCTGATGTGAAATTCCAATTCACATTCAACATGACTATTTTGCCATAAAATCCCAAACACCACATGATTCCATAAATTGAAGTCCTCACAGACAGATGATTCACACTTCCCGAAATCATAACCGCCATATTCCCACGCCACAAAAAATGAGCATCAATTAATTAAAACCACCAATCAAGGTGTTCCCACGTTATGATATCGGGAAATCACGCAACATCTTTATTCGTTTATTAGATTACACCATTACCCCCTTGCACCCCATCGATGCCCCATTGTTTTTGGGGCCGGCGTGAAATGGGCCGACCGGTAAAACCATAATTACTTTTGTAATACTCGTCAAATAGGGTGATGTTGGTCATTTATTTATTGAGTTTGGATAGCGATGAACAGTACTCAATACTGATATTTTCTTCACACTTATAGTTTATTTTTCTTTTTTTTTCGTTTGAATGAACAGTGCTCGCAAATCTCGCAATACGCAAATACCGCACTTACACTGTTCATTCCAACCGCCCAGAAAAATAACTTCATCTTTTCTTAATTAAGAGGGTAATAGAAATAACCGATATAGACCTAACAACTATTTAAAGCAATGAGCAAAGTGATGTTATACCCCGTGACTACGGTCACTGTAACTGAACCAAAACAAATCATCCCTGCCGCTGTGCGACGGTAGTATGAGCAAATCTAAATTCTATGTCTTGATCTATATATTTTTTTTATTTTTATTTTTTTTTTTAATTACTCCTATATTATCCAGAAGATTGCAACAGAGGTGTACAAAACCTACATTTCACCTGTTATGTTTAGGTCCCGTATATTTTAGCATGACCAGAAAGTAATACCAATAGAAACAAAATCTACATGATGACTTTTGTGGAATAAGCATGCTATTTATTCATGAATTAATAAAAAACCTAGTTTCACATCATTCTAAAATATTATCTCTCAACCCTTGAAGTATAAACATAGAAGGCCTACAATAAATATAAATTTTATGGTATAATTCCACAATGCAACAATATCTACGCCATGGTGCAATTAGTATAATATCGCCATATATCAATCTCTGCTATAGAAAAGTTGATATAATTATGCGGAAATATCGCGACGAGCCCATGTTTATGCTAAATCAGCATTTTTAATTTAAATGAATTTACAAATTGCTCGGGGTGAGAACACAATACAAATAATGCAAATACACACAATATTTGCGAACAGCGCACCCTAAGATTTCTATTGTAGCAAAATTGTCTATTCGTAAGCAGGTAGAAAAAATGTCTCTATGTGAAAAAGCCAGTAAAATATTGGTGAATATAGCTAATTTCTGGCCAGTTCATGTCTACAATTCTGAAAATTGTGTAACTTAGCTACACACTACAGTACTCAACTACTCGACAGTACTACGAATAAAATTAGTATCCTACTTCAAACAGTTGAGAAATTTAGGGTTCTGGTAAGAGGCGACCGTAGCTGGATGGCTAAAGCGGCTGCCCGGTGTGCAGTAAGGTCGCAGGTTCAAATCCTGCCGGTCCCATATCTTTTTCAACTGTTTCTTAGTATAAATTATAATAGTTATTTTTGCAACAAGAAAGCAAAGTTCGTATTTTCTTCGAGTGCTAATTTTGAGTCCCGAATTTGCGAAAGCGAATCTTGAGCATAGTGATATACTCAAAAGCACGAGAATTAAATAACTTGATCTCGTGCCGCACATACTACTCTTCACCTCGGTAGCTCGAAATAGTAGGTTCCCATAGTACAAGTTCTACTTAGTTTGGGACTAGGTGACGTGGTGGGGAAGTTTTACTCGCTGTTTTCAAACAACAAAGAACCCACCGACTGTTTAAGCGGCTAAGGTGAAAATATAATAGTTGCACGAAAATTTTGTGAGTAGATCTGGCATTCTTTTATATTTTAAATATCACATGGTAGACCAAATGGCTCTTCGAACTTTCCATCCGAGTCATAGATATCTAATAGCAAATAGACATTGGGGTACATGAAAGGAGCCTCCCCGAGTGACGTACACAACGATTCCCTACGTCCGGCGCACCCTGGACAATTCGCGAGTTCTCCAAAGCGAATTGGCTAATCCTTTCACCACGATGGCAAGTCAAAATAAAATTTGATTCAGCCATCGACACGACGAAGAAGAAGAAATAAACATTGGCACCCAGGTATTGTTGCAAATGCACGACAAGAAACAGAAGTCACCAGTCGCGTGCTGCATGTTAAAAAGCAGCTTGTGCTATCACCGGTAGGGGGCAGCACGGGCGGGCCGGCGCACGCGCACCCGCATGCCACACCATAGATAACGGGCGACCATAAATTAGTACTACCTACCCTTTCACAACAATACTTTTCACCTTGTCTCTTTATCAATAAACAGCTAAATTTCAAGTTTATTTGACACTTCTCCGTATCTTTTGACGCAATAATTAATTTCAAAGGCAATAAAATAATTGCGCGACGGTAATTGTGAAGGTAACTCCTCTTTCCGCCTTATAGACACGCCTTTATGGTAATCTCTTATACCTAAGCTGCCGTTAAAAGTTATTACACAATAAAAATAATACTGTAAACGTTTGGTAATATTGTGAACATGTGGACGAAAGTTTATAATTATGTTATTTAACTTGTGAAGTTGTAGCACCAAATAAAACGGTGAAAATTTCAACCTCCAACACATAACAAAATAACATATCCTATATTATCGAGAAGGGTGTGGCAGAGGTGTACAATACCCACATTTCACCTGTTATGCTTAGGTCCCATGGGATAGAGGACGAGCCTATCGTCATCCACCGCGCACAATTCGAACTCCTTGCTTCTATTGTGTATTTCCTGACAGAAAGGCCGACCCGGGAATCGAACCCGGTGAGAGGCGCATACGCTAACCACCAGACTATCGAGGCAATTCAAACTTCAAATGGAAAAAAAAAATTGAAGAATCATCCCAAAAATCAATAATATTTTAATCCAATTGACTCCAAAACTCATATCACAATGGGCACACCGGGCAAAGCTGTTGATATCCAAAGTCAAGCATTGCGCATATTTCACCAACATTAGTTCCACATCACATAGCAGGGTCAATCATACGCGTTTGTTGGCATGACAGTTGCCAGAATCAAACGCGGGGGCGTGTATTTGTACAGAGCTCTAAATAGTTATTTGATTAACTCGCTTTCATGTCGTACTCGTACGCGATTGTCGTCGGATTTTGTTTAATTTGGTTCTTTGTTTGGAAGCCGCTTGTGTGGAAAGGCTCATGGGGTTCAGATATGGAGATCCGTTATCGGGTAAAGGGTTATCTCGTGTCAGGAGCAGCTACGTGTAGTTGATTTGCCCGTTTCTATCGGAACTTACATAACTTTGAAAGTTAAGTCATATAGACTTAACTTCTGATAATATAGTGTTTTGAACAGACAAATTGTAAACATACCTCATAGTTTACCTAGTGTCTATTTCACAAAACATTTTCACCGAATTCAAAAATTTATACGCGTTCATAAAAAAGCCTGTCCACAGTTTGGTTTTCAATTTTGACGCTACTCACATGGCTGCTACTCTGCTCTAATTTGTGTTATTTTGAATAATATTCAACATAAATAGCAATGTATCAATCAAGCAGTGAAAACCTTTATAAATAGTGAACTTTCAGAAACTGTTAAGTTATATATAATCTATATATGTATAAAAATGCATCTCAATTTCTCTTGGTCACGACATCACGCGTGAACGGCAAGGTCGATATCGCTGATTCTTTTTTTGTTGTGTTTGTTATTGTCAGTAGATGGTTTTTATGAAAAAAAAAATGAAAATTAAAGAATTCTTAACCATCATATTAAATTTGCAAATTTAGCCATTGCGATTTCGACAATATAAACTTTTTTAACGTAACCTTATGGAGTTTGATATAATATTGACAGAATACGTATTGCAAAATATCGTCTAATAGTATTTATTCATAGTTAAGAACAATCATACGAGCTTACCAAACTCATTGCAGTAAACAGTAAACGAACGCAATTAGATCCTGTTTGCCAAGCGACGTTCCAGCTGCAACAGACGCCCCTAATTCCTTTGTTTCATCGGGAAAACTTCGCATTGGTGGAAAATTCATGTGAAAATGTATCGCGTCAGCACATGCCGCGCTTTGATCGGTGTTGACTGAAGCTGCGCTCGGGTTCCGCTAATTCCCTGTTTGCTCTCCACTGTTCTCGATGTTCTCCCCAACGATACGAGCTGGCAAATAAAAATATACATGTCTGTGTAATACTTGCTTTTTACTCTGTCTGTCACAACTCTTATTCTTCGAAACGCGTAAAGTTGACAGTGTTGAAATTAATATCAAATTTAGTTTCTAAGTTTACACATTCAAAAGATTCCCGCAATAAACCCTCACAAATGTATGGAAAACAAAACTTATAAACCTCTGGGGAACTCATAATCTTCAAATTTGGCATGAGGCTATGTAATAAAGCAAAATTATAGGAAAAGATCCGAAAATCATAAATTTGTTTCCTCGTGGTCTAGCAGTATGATTTGCGACCGCTTATTGCGAGGACACAGGTTTCCTCAACAAACAAATCAATTGGGACTATGGGGTTAGAGATAACTAGATTTAGCAAATAATCATGTCCGAATTTCATTATTTCAAGAATTATGTTGTTTCTAGTATGTTAGTCTGTAAATAAAATAACTTACGTGATTTACTGTGTTTTATTTCTTAAGTTTAGAACATTCTATGTAAGTATCTAGTACACAAAACTTGAACGTAAGCATAACCATCCCAAATAGCATGACTTCGAAATCTTCCAGCAATAGTCGTCTCTTAAACTTGTCAAAGATAAGCAACCCTCCCTAAGTTAAATCGCTAAGTAGTCCAGTAGTGAGTCCCGAGGAGTTTGTACCGGCCACAAGTCAAGAGCCAACTTAAAATTTAACGACAAGTTCATGAGCAGTTCAAATACGCGAACTCCATCTTTGAAGAGGTTCCTTCACTGATGTTAGGTACTTCCACGACGAAATGAAAACGACGTTCCTATATATATATTTATATATATATATGTACTTATTTTCTGTCCTCTACTCACTTAAGGTTTAATCTAGAAATTAAATGTAAAGATAACTGGGATAAAATCGCATAAAAACGTCCAAATTGGATAAATAAACGCACGTAGTAGTTGCTCTATCACCAAATAACAAGCTTCTTATAGAGCGGAACTGTCGGCAATTTCGCAAATTGGCCATTTCCTCAGGGCCGCCGGGGGACGCAAATTGTTGGAGACATCAGGGGCGTCAATTGGTGTCGAGGCGATAACCTAAGGGAACTGGCTCTGGACCAATCGTAATATAGTAACTAAATGAGGAAGTATACGGACCGGACTTTGTAAAGCTTAAACCAAAATCTTTAAGATAAGATAATGCACAATGGATAAATTAATAGAAGAAGAGCAATAGAAATTAAACACTTTTTAGGAAATTATATGTTGTTTGTAACGGTACATAAACTTCAGGAGATAATTGTAAGACAACATAAACTTGAATCCTAAAGTTGCATGTTCTATTGAAAAAATTAAAGAAACAAAGCGCAAAAATAGTAAGAAAACTAAACTAGCCGTCGCGTCGCCAAAAGGTATCAATGCAAATTAAACATAATCTGAATGTCATAAAGTCACCGACTCACAACGTCAAGAAGCTTTACCAAAACCCAAATATTTTTATCTCACTTTAATCTACTAAGCAACGAAATCCAAAAAACGTTATACATTTGAAAAAATCTCTAAATTCCTGTACCGGTACAAGATAACAAGATAAGCTTTCTAAACATGTCCTAGTTTCATGTCTTAAGTCTAAAAGTCGCCTGTAGTTCGCCGGTCCATGGCACCCGAAAGATATTTTCGATAAAATAATCTTAAAATAGGATTAAATTGTCGTCTCTACGACAAAGAAAGGATTTAAACAAACAATTGATCAGATTACCACAACAGTCTACCGTTTTGTGCCACCGTTACACTTAATAGTATTAACTAAATGTAAATAAACAATAGATCTGACGAAGAAAAGAAGTCTCGAGAAATCTTTTTTTTTTTGGATTCTAAACATTTTGTAAATTAATCGACATACTTTTCTATGATAGTTATTTGTGTATTAACTGCTTAGTTACTCGCTACTAAATAAATATGACAAACATACACATCCTCTACTGTGAACATTATAGACATCCGATAGATAATTTCAGTGTCCAATCTCATCATGATAAGACAATGAAATTGCTGGCTTACTAGACATAAAAAAATATTTGGTATCTAAATAAAGCAAGGCATACACTTTTAACATACTACATACGTTTAATGAAAGAAAATTATGACCATTCTTAAAAGCTTTGTTCTAGTTATGCGTGTGGATTTCCACGTGAAACCTACTCATTATATTATTAAGTATATTTAAAGGATAGACACGAAAAGGAAAATCTAAAATAAATAAATAAGTATAAATATCACACAACTTTCACACAACGTCATTTAGTCCCAAACTAGGCAGAGCTTGTACTATGGGTACTAGAATAACTGAAACTAATACTTATATACTTTTTTTTGTGAATATATATTATAATTGACCTAAAGACATCATAATAATTGAGCATAACTCTCTCGAATTCAAACCAAACTTAATTAGATGAATCGCGCATTGCTTAATAAATAAAGAGTGACACCACGATAGATTAAACCCGGGATTAATTTAATCCAATGTCCTAAACCGGGATTAAATAACAAAGGATTATGTCACTTTGTCGCTATCGATAACAGATTTCGTTAATACAGTTATAGACCTCTGCTGGCCGCATCCCGCTACACAAATATTTAGGGAAGCTAAGCTAAGGACTTTTAATCCTTAAGCTGATTTAAAAACCTGGCTTTGTCATGACCGAAATAAGTTTGTTAAGAAATATCACGGAATAATCGTTCGCCTTGTCACTGTGCAATAAATTCTGACTCATTTATTTATTGATGATCCATATCTATGAAACTTGGAAAAACACAAATTACTTTTTCCCTTTGTAATGATGTCTGAGTCAGAACTGATAAACCAGCTTTTTAATTTAAAATTTTCAGAAAATGCTCGCGTTGTGTCAGTATAAGGATCAGAGCTCACAACACGGTTTTATCCCACGCCCGCGTCCTGGTACGAGTAGAATACCCACCGTAGAATGCAGACATAAGAGTAAAAATATAAAAAAAAAAATGAACTGACTTTAAAACTAAAAATCAACGAAATAACGCCAAAAATAATTACGATTAAAGTAATCGATTTGCTATGCTGTTAGAAATCGCGGAATGTCCCATCCAGATCAAAGAAGGTTTCGTGGCGTGAACGCGTCACATCTGCTCACCCTTCAAGGTATATACAGGCGTGATGTTATACTATGTAGTGATGGAAACAATTCATGGACACACGATTGCAAGAAAAACGATTCATCAGCTGTTTGTTAAAGAAAAGTTTCATTGCCAGTCTCCCGAAGTCTCCCTAAGGTCTGCATCAAATACTGATGAAATATGTATTAAAATCTTTCTTAAAGTATAAAAAATGAAATACCGTGAACCGCATTGAAATCGGACAACTGGTCCGATACCAAATATTTTTTTTGCCGAGATAATTGCGAACATACAAAGTTACATACATACATACGTATCGAATACAGAACCTCCTTTTTGAAGTCGGTTAATGCCAAAATCAATTTTCACGACGTGGTTTCTGCCTGCATGGTTTTTCATGCAAATCTGTTTTAGTAATTTCAAGATAGAAAATTATTTTTACATTTTAATAAATAATTAATCTATAATGTTGTTGTAAATAATAACTATTTTTTTCACAGCCTTGCAAAAGCGTGCGAAAGCAGCTTTCCATGCGCACGCGCCGCCGCGTCGGTTCGTCGGCCGTAACGAGTCAGCCCGCATCGCGCGCCCTCCACGCTCGTTTCATACAATGCTGCTTGCATCTTGAACGTAATATAGAACTTTATGTATCGTATTTCTACGTGCCCATTGGCCATTGCAGCTGCTGGGAAAATACGTGGCGTAGAAAAGTCAGCTTTTGTAAAAGAATTCGTTTTCGAATGAAAAAGACATCAACGCGCGTAAGCTTTTGGTGGTAAATGATGGCTAAGGAAAAAATAACATAACAGTCGCTTAATAGAGGTAGTTTTTATTATGTTTTTTTAAATTATTAATAGCGTAGGCCTAATAGTATTCTTACTACTTTGTTATATCCAAAGCTAGCCAGCTCAGAACACAACTGCAGGTAGGTAAACAGTTGCGTTCTTAACTATGCAAAGTACAGCGCCAAAATAATCGCTAAGAGATACTTATTTATATCTATTTATTACCCTAAGAAAATTAATTAAGTGTGTTTTTATTTCCGAATCCCGATAATCTAGTCATCAGCTTTTTACGCTATTTGTTGAAGCAAACTTAGAATCCATGGCCAGGAGATTTATTACCTACAGAAATTATGTAGGTAGGTACCTAAATATGTATTACAAAAAATTAATAACAAGCAAAATTTGTTATATTTAAATACGTTGGGATATTTAGGTAAAGTTACGTCTATCGATTATATTATTATCTATTCATTATTTTATTTTAACAAAATGTAAACGAGAAAGTAGGGAGATAATGAAATTACATTTTCATTAAATTTACCCACATAATTACACAAACATAGTTGATTGTTATTTTTCATAATAGTTATCCATAGAATAAACACAAAACAAGTTTCGCTAGTACAAATACATTCACTGCTATATAAATAACTCTACCTCTACAAACACATATGCAATTAACAAACAAAATCGTTACATTACTAACCGATAACGATTCTAAAAATGGCTGCTGAAAATTCGCGTAATTTTCCTGAAAAATAGAAACGAAACCTTTTGTAGTAACGCCATTGGTTCACGTATAACCAACCTGATTGGTCGGGAGGCGGTATCATTAAAACGGGGAGCTGTAATTGGTCGGGGGCGATCCCCACTTCATTGTGGTGGGGGACATCATCCCTGTGTTTATTTTTGTTGTCGTTACTTTACTTAGTGGGCTATAAGCGTTGGTTGCGTGTACATGTGTGTACAAATATTTGGTACAATTTTGATACAGAAGTATAGCGAACAGTGCAGTGTTTTATGGACTGTGTTTTTGTAACTGGACGATACTGCCTTGTGATTGTGTGACTGCATCCTTTCGGAGATGGTGATCCTGTAAGTGTTTACTCATTTTATGCAACCTTTGGTTTTATTTATTACGTTTTTCCTAAAGGTAGTCTTATTTTTGAAGAATATATGAAATTGTTAAAATGTTTTGTTCCTCAAAGACTGTATACAGGTTAGGTACCTAACAATCTTAGTGACGTTATAATAAACTCGCTAATTTAAACTTGATAAAAATTTTCGTGCCGTTTTTTTAAATTCGGCATAATATTGATAAGGCTTGTAGCAAAGCCTACCTTGGTCCTATTAGTAATTACTGTGCTGAAACATAAAAACATACATTAATTTAAGGTTTTCAATTTCCGTTGCATAAAAATATTAGGTGTAGGTCAGTGTTAACGTACAGCTGTGTCTGCCACGTCCTAAAAACATGTGACATTTAATTTTGACAAGTATTTTTTTAAAATCAAATTAAATCCCTTAATTCCGTGCTACTTTAGAATAAACTGATATTGTTCGAAATTTGATACTCTCTAACTTCGTGGCAATGTTTTATAGAAACAATCGAAGAAAATAACTAAAACTCTCTCTTAGTTTTTGGTCGAACCTACGACATTTGCCTTTGACTTCATCGTCCATGTGCAGCTTAATTAAAGATTAGATCATTTCAATTATTTATTTTATAAACTTTTTTAATACATCAACTTTTTAAACAATGAGCGAGAAGCAACCTGATTGTTCGCGATAACTTAATACACTATTTAATTCTTTATTAAAGTCGCTTTATTCTGAAGATCGTAATTATTCCATTATTTAATGAATCAACACTAATAGTAATCGATCATATGTGCATTATTTTACAAAAGGATGTTTTTTTAATGCGAAATAATTGAGTTGTATAGAAGTTTGAATATTTTAAAGTGTGAAACTAAAGTGTAATTGTAAAGCTACGTTTGTTGCTGTATATACGATATTATTCTGAACAATCCAAAGCCGATATGAATAATGTATGTCGATAAAAATTTGCCTATATGTTAATCTAGGCTATAATTACACTAAGAAACAGTTGAAAAAGATATGGGACCGGCTGCCCGGTGTGCAGTAAGGTCGCAGGTTCAAATCCTGCCGGTCCCATATCTTTTTCAACTGTTTCTTAGTATAATTTGCTAAGCATAGCTAAATGCTATAAAAATAATCAAAGTTAGGCTATAATTGTACGAACATGTGTACAATATTTCATCATTGTAACAAACTTCTATACATCCATACCTACTCACAAACTTTTGCAATTTTAATATTAGTAAGGACTAGCCCCTACCTTACCCCTTGGTTTCATGATTATTAATTACTGCCCTACTTCCGTACGTTGTAGCCTGATATATCGCCTTCCTGATGTATAAGGCTATCTCATTCAGTAATGACAATCAATCGACGGCGGATCAATAAAGCTAGAGTGAACCCTTAATAAAAGTTCTATCATTACTGAAGTCTTTCTCCTCCCAATTAAGACCAATTTATGTACACCTGCTATAGATTTCGTGTATCTTAACGTTGGCGCGGCTTTTGCAGCTTTAATATTGCACTTTAATCGGATTTCGTGGCTGAAGTAATTATTGGATTGCTACGTGTACGGGCATCAATAGTTTTACTTTTTACCACATTAAGCATTTAGATCTTTCGTAAACGAACTACCTAGAGGCAGTAGGCGCCTCTGTTAGAGATGTACCAACTAGTCGGCTAATCTCTGCTACTGCATAGAGTCCTCAAGCTTATGTGTTAAGGTTTGATGATTCTAGAGATCTCTTTCAAGCAGCAAATGATACGTAAAGCACTTGCATGCCAACAGGTACACTATAAGCTTATTTATTGTTTTCGTCACGGTCAACTTTAGCCAATATTTTGTCGTAGAACTAATTCGATCTCCCTGCAAAATGTAACTTTTGCTAATAATAAGTTCGTACTAAGTAGCTGCACGACCAGCCCAGCAATACAGCGAACACCTTAACCGGTTACCAAATTTTATTTGCCAATATTTAGGCAAAGGTGGACCTAACTACATCTCAATACATAAAGTGTACCTTAGACTACAAATTAAAAGTAATGATCAGGCAAATCGACCACCAATTTTAACTTCACATAAAAATAACGATTTCCAAACAGACATCGACGGCCTCAACAACGCATAATAAAATAAATAAGTGACTGCTTTATAAGTATTAAATGGTAAAAGCACGAGGGTTGAAGGTGTAGGGTCTCAATTGGTTCTAATTGAAACTCATTGAGACTGTCCTTTGTTGCTGCATTAAGCTAGTTTGTTTGAAACGGCAAATACTTTACTTGGTTTCGTATTTTGTAGGAGCTTTTTATAGAAAACATTTATCTTATTTTTATGAATTGTAAATTATAACGGAGATTTTAGTTTATATACAAGTAAAGATGGCTGTTGAAATTGTAATGCGGACTTGTGAATTATTATATCTACTTTATTTATAAGTTTGTAGAGTCAGTAACTAAGTAAATAAATAGTAGAGTTTACCTATGACATTTAAATGTCACTAAGTTTAAATTTTAAACTTTTTTATTTATTTTTATTTTTTTATGTCACAACTCACACACAACGCCATCTAGTCCCAAACTAAGCAGAGTTTGTACTATGGGTACTAGAATAATACAAACATACGTTTTCTTTTTGTAAATACATACATATTATACATAGAAACACCCAGACTATGACAAACTCCCATGTTCATGCACACAAAGATTTGTCTTAAGTGGGAATCGAACCCACGACCTCGACGTCGCAGGCAAGTACACCCACTCCGCTTTGAGCATTGAGAAACCATTTGTGATATCTTTACAGAACACATCGCAATGTATATGTAACTCAAAACTTTATCATAAAATAGATATGAGATGTCGATAGACACCTTGTAATTAATTTTACTATTTGGTTCTAAGGTACCTAAATTATTTCGCGTACTAATCATAATTTAGACTAATACATAAGTTTATTAGGTATGTCGGTGATAACTAGACAATTTTTGTTGAATAAGCTCTAATTATTGCTTGCACTCAACCGTAATGGTTGAGTGCAAGCAATAATTCATGAAAGTTTTTTTTTTAAATTAAAAAAAACTTTCATGTGAATATTAAATAAGATATTATATTCGTATGTAAGAATTCCATATTCTGCAAAGCTGCGTACTACGACGTAGATGTAGGTCGCATAGAGCCATAGAGCTTAAGAGGCCGCCGGACAGTCCGCGTTTTTCCTATTCGACGCGAGTGCAAAAATCAGGCGGAGTAGTGTTATTTCTGCTAGTATTTCAAGATGAAGGTGTTATGTAACATTTTTTTAAACTCTTTTATACGCTGAATGAAGGTGTTAGGTGCCTACAAACCATATTAAACTTTAAAACAACGCAGTTTAAGCTTAGTTTTAGAAATACCAAGTCATAAAGGGGATATGTACCAACATAAAATTATAATAACAAAACTTTGGTGCCCATTATCTCCATATTTACAAATTGTATCATATCTCCTTCATACACTCATGTCTTCAATTATCCCCCACAAACAGAACCATTGGTCAAAGTATAAATGTAAATATAATTCGCTTCCATTAGAATTAGAATTCGTCATGGCTTCCGAAATATATGATGCAAACTTAATTATATCCATTTTTGTTTAGCCCGAAATCGACAATATGTACCATTTAGATAAAATTACATAAATTGATGTAATATAGAACAATTAAGATGAAAATCTGAAGGTTACGCTGTTAAAATTAGTGAAATTCAATTTGCTACAACTTCGATTTATGTAGATATTTTGAATGTTTTTTTAATACTTTCTGAATATAAATTACGAAATGGCATTAAGTAAATACGCTCGAATCATAAATGATTTCGGAATTCCGTTTGTATAAGAAAATCATAAACCGCCAAACCTTTAATCAGAAACTTAATTGATGCTAACTGCAATGTAAGGACAAACAGGATGTTGTATCTAATAAAATTACGTGCTCCCAAGCCAAGCAATTGCATACATCTTTAATTCCTAAATCTTGAGATAGTCCGTTCGTTATTTACGGAGTCCCTGTGGCTATGTACACAAAGTTATTTGGCCAATTAAGGCGGCCGCCCCTTCAGACGGCTTCTCAGGCAATTGGCTCGACGAACGAGGGGGACCGAGCTTTCTACGCGATTTTACTTGAACGTGTTTCATATTTCGAACAAGTTGAAGCTTTTGAATGTAATCGTTGTTTATATTACATGAGCTCTTTTGATAAGTTATCTATCTACTATTAAGTAGCTACGATTTAAATTAAGTGATATACTAGGTCTACATAGATACTCTGCACCGAAGAATGTGTTATGTACCTACTCTACACGAGCTTTACATTGAGAAACAACAACTGTCAACAACTCGGATGCTTGTTCATTTATAACAACAAATTAAATATAATAAGACTGCCTTTAGAAAAATACACTAAATTGACACTTAACTAAGATTGTTAGTACACAGAAATCGATCAACGTCAATCGATTTCGGTGCAATAATATCCTCATGAATCACTTTTTTTTCTTTGCTGTAAACTATTCATGAAAACAAATTTTCTACAACCTTTATGTTTTTTCAGTACCAGCAACAGATCTGACATGACGGAGGGTCAAACACCGGACTGGGACATCAACGACGCGGTAGTTCCTCGCGTGGCATCGTTCGACGCATTCGGGGAGTGGAGCGACGGGCACGTGCGCCGCGTGTACCCGCCCGCGTGCGAGGAGGCCCGCAGACACGCCTCCGGATGGGCCATGAGGAACACCAACAACCATAACGTACATATCCTAAAGAAGAGCTGCCTGGGAGTACTGGTCTGCTCAGCGAGATGCAGATTACCTGATGGCTCACGAGTGCATCTTAGGCCAGCCATTTGTGATAAAGCGAGGAAGAAGCAACAAGGTAATTAATATATCTCTTTCCTATCATGTTTTTTACTTACTCCTACCTAAGCCCTTTGATATTAGTATAATGTAAACTAAGTTATGAAACATTTGCATACCTGTACTATAGGTAAAATATGTCTTGAACTATAAAATACACTATAAGACCTATCTTTGTACCGTATTTCAAGCAAATAAATGATGATTTGATTTGATTTTATTATATACAGTCAATTCGGGTAACTTTGAATCGCCGTCTTACTTTATACGAAGTTGTGAAATATATTTCTTAATTTATTAGACAAAAACTTGATGAAAAGTAAAAAAATAACTGTTAAAATCAAAATAAATCAAGTCATAATAACCTGATCGAATATATAAGTGGCACAATTAAAATTAAAATCGAACACCTATAACTTAACTTAAAAATATTTAAATATTATATGTTTATTATTAACAATAAAATGTTTTCAACAGGTAAACAATGCCCAAACAGACTATGCAACGGTGGACGTCTCGAAGTTCTCCCATGCCGCGGTCACTGTGGCTACCCAGTCACACACTTCTGGAGGCACACAGAACACGCCATATTCTTCCAAGCTAAAGGTGCCCACGACCATCCAAGACCCGAAGCCAAAGGCGCCAGTGAGGTACGAAGGTCTCTTGGAGCTGGTCGAAGAGTACGAGGTCTAGCTTTATTGCTGGCAAGAGAAGCGGCTATAGCAGACAAGATACTAACAGTGAAGCCTGATAAACACCTTGCGCAGAAAGTCTGTAACCCACATCCACAACCTCCTCCTTTAATACCGGATAACCAAAGAGGTAAGAAATTTAATACTGTCGAAATATTTGTATTTATAACGAAAATACAAGCTCTTATTTTCTTTCCACCATGATGGTGGAATGGCTCTACCGCCTCTACCATATTATCTAGGTGGATATTATCAGCTTGTAATATTTTAAAGCAAATTTCAGCTTTGATATGCCTTTTTGTATTTTATATAACATTTAAGTTGAAAAAAAAGGAATCCAGTAAAGCACTTGGGGCGTATACCCAGAGTTGCAGGTTCGAGTCCTGCTGGATTCTTAATTAATCAACTGTAATATTATATAATATACTACATCAGCTGTTCAAACCTGGATATTTTTAGTTATGTGTTTAGAATTCCAATCCACATTTGACAACAGGCTTGGCAATTTTAACAACAAAGGGTAGTGTAGTCGTGAGATATACGCCTCAAGTAAATATTCAGTGTTTTGATTACAAAATTAAACGTTATTTATCTATGTCCACAGCACAACTGACATGCACATGTGGTCCCTTCGAATGCTCATGTCGGTGGCGACCCGACCCCACGCCGGACGCCTACGCAGCAACAGCCTGGTCTCCACAAGAGCCCCAAGCTTACCAGGCGTACATCCCTCCTGTACCTCAAGAACAAATGCAGCAACAACACTACGATCCCACAGCGTTGCCGGCAGACGACATCTTCCACCCTGAAGAAATCTTCCAACTCGACCAGCCCATCAGACTGGACTTCCCAATCGAAGAAAACACACTAGAATCCCCGCTAACCTTCGCAGACCTTAACAGTGAGAACTCAAGGCCAGAAGACGCTTACTGGCTGGACTGGCAGCGGGCCGCAGGCGGCTCGGAGTCTAGTGAAACCCCGTCTCCTGAACTGTTCGGCAGTGGCTACCAGCAGTCCGAGGCCTACTGCGAACAGCAAGCTTACATTCCTCAAACGTATTACCCAGAAGAGGCGCAGTATTACCCCAGTGAGCACGCTAGAACCTCTCCTATCATAGACAAGGCACAGTACTATCCTACAGAAAGCAGAACGTCACCATTAATGGACATGCAGGACCAAAGGTACTTTAGATACGGGCAAGACTGCTCACAAACCAATCTAGACATGCAGACGTGGAACTACTCAGACTGCGCCTTCACCTCCAACGACATGTCTGCCGTCAGTTTACATAAACAGTACTTCGATGTTGTAGATTTGTAAATAAATAAACTATATCTGTAAGTTAGTCTAAGTTGTTAATTTTGTCGTTAAGATGCAAATAGCTATATAAAATTATGTTCCTACAATGGTTTTAAGGATCGCCTCCTTATTTGAAATGTGAGAAATAAAATACAGTTTGTATAAAATCGTCTATTTATTGTATATAAAAATTACATTAAAATTGTCAATTTTACATTTTTTATTTTCTAACAATAAAATTGGTCACTACAAAATAGTCCATTAAGCGATCGCACGATTTTATTATGCATTGCTAAACATTCCAGAATCTGTCCTTACGACACGATACATGACACAATACACGACATAGTCCGCAACACAAGCTAGCTCATTGCACACGGGTTCGTTCGTGTCCTGCACCTATCTCTCCGTGTGCAACTCTCACTGGCCACCGGCCTTAACTTCAAAAACCCGTTAAACCAATCACAACGCCACAGCAAATTCTTATAACAAACATGAATTTGGCTGAAGTCCAATTATCATAACTTAATTTAAATTCGACACAATTATAGTTACCTATATCGATTTCTCAAACAACTATTTACATCAAGATTGCGTGTGCATCGATACTCGGACTAATTACTCGCTAAACATTGAGAGAGAATATCATCTCTGTCAATATTGAGCTCATCCAGTCTTGGATAAGTACTTCGGCCATATTGTGACATCGAACAAAGATTCGTGACAAGTTTGACCACAGAATTCGTTGTATATTACGAAACTTTACGTACTGGTTTGTGATTTTCTGTCATGGCAACTTTTCACAAATTATCGTGCGACAATATGGCCGAAGCATTAGACTCTGAAACAGTATTTATTTTGTTCCACCACTGCACGATGCAGTCTCACCATAACAAAGTCCAGTAACATATTGAGAATCTATATAACGGAGAATGATTTTACTGATATGAACGCGTACACTAAACGCTAACAACTAAAACTAGAACGTGGTCATCGATAACGTTTTAACTTGAATATTGCTAACAGAGCCGAATTATTGGAGCGGTAAGCCGGCAAGGGACGTGTTTAACAGCTAGTTTGCGAATCAATTGTACACTTAAGAATAGGCCCTAACGCCACGCCCTTTACCGGCGCCGAGCACAGCCCACTATCACAGCAGGCGAATCGCCGAATGGTGCTCTAGCGTCACTCCCGTGCCGTCATTCCCATGGTGTCAATCCCATGGAGTCAGTTCCATAGAATCACTACCACAAAATCAACTAGCAGTTATTGCATGAAGTCTCTCGCGTGGATTAACTTCTTTGTATCACCTCCATGGTTGATCCATGGAACTGACGCTAGAGTCACCCGTAGCCCCATTTCGGGCGCCACTTACAATAAGGCCACAAACAAATTTAACGTGAAGCAATTTTCTCTTATAATAACACCATAATTTGCGCTTCGAACGAATCTAGTTTAGTGAAAGGCTAAAACGATATTCGGACGCAAGTGTGTGTGTCTCACTATTATTTATTTCTCTCTTTCTTATACGAAATGCAGGGCTTGGGATCGAACCCTGCACTTCGTAATCGAGTGGTTGCTTCACTCTAGCGACTATAATATCATAGGAATCTAAACTATAGTGGATTCTGTCAACGGTTCAAAATTTAAAATGGGCGAGATTGAGTGTTGACGAGTTAACATCGCAAAAGCGTTCCGACGAATGTAAGAGAAAGTTCTAGAGGAACGGCCGGACTACTAAATAATCACTATGACTTAGTTATCAAGATAGACTTAAAGGTAGGAGAATCTTAAGGAGAATGTGACGCTACACGTATTTAGACAAATATTAGCTATTACACGCAAAAACGCACTCCGCCGTTTCGTAAACTAAGCCAAAACAAACATACATCGACACCACATATATTACTTTTGTGCTAGAATCGATAATCACCAATAACAATAATCCACAATAAAATAGCTAACGTAGTTCGATATAAGAAAATAAACGTTTCGTCTGAACTCGGTCAAAAGAGCGCTCTACACAAGAACTAAAACGAAACACACAACACAACGTAGAAATAAGAAATATAAAAATAAGAATACGATCGCAACATAAGATCACGTAAAGCTTTAACACGACTAAAAGAATTTGTACTATTGAGAAGAAATCACTGCCCAATCGAGATATAGAGTTCAACAGAGAGAATCGGAGTCTGCAGCTTCTACGATATATTCTAAATACAGAGAATATAGGAGAGGGAGGGAAACGCCGAGACTCGGCTGACGTCAGAGTGGAGTGACGTCATCGGTCGCGCGGCTACGGATCGTGGAAGACATCGGGAGCCACGCGACGCACGAGCGAGCACTCAGTACTGCATCGCATTGAGCATCGCTCGCCGTCGCTCGGGGACACGCCCCGCACAGTACGCATCGCTTGAGAGGTTGGAGGTCCAACGCTGGCGTCCGGTCATCACCGCGTGTAGAGTGGCCAGTGCGTGGCCGGTGGCAGCCACTATCGCTGCGGCGGCGGCTGGCGGCCACGCTGGTGTCAGGGCGCGGCCTCCTCGGCCAGCTCGGAGGGCGCGCCGCCGGCCCCGCGCGCCTCCACCGCCACGGCGCTCACCGTCAGCTCCAGCGGCTCCGTGCCCAGGCATCGGCCCACGCTGCTCTCCATGTCCGTACTGAAACAAAACACACATTTGTAAGATAAACAGCAGTACTCAGCTAAAGATCTTATTTGTCCTCGAACTTGATAATATTAATCTTAAAAAATTAACATGCCAAGATTATAGAAATATGTACTGATAAAATTTCTGTCAATTCTATATAACTCCAACCAAAAAAAATATATATTAAGAAAGCTTAGGCACACTTTTTTGCACCTATGAATGCCAATGGGTGGACACACGCTGACGTTTCATATGAAATAGACAACTAAGCCATTTTATCTACTTATATTTTCTTTGACTCAAACGGTAACACATTAGCACTAAAACATCATAATTATTATTATTATTAAACAGCAGTAAATCTACACCTATTGATACTCACACAGCGCTGACAGTAGACAGATGCATCCTCGTACTCTGCCATTGCTCGCTCGCCTCAATGGAGTCCAGCTGGTCTTCCCCCTGCGCGGGCGCGGGGGCGGCGGGGGGCGCCTCCGCGGGGGAGGCGGGGGACTCCAGGTTGATGAGGGTAGCGGTGGCCACCTCCGGGGCGCGACTACTCTTCTCAGTTGTTGAACTGGTCGACTGACTTGTATCCTGAGATTTCTTTGAATCTGTTGGGCAATCATACTCGAAAGTTTTATTATATTGTATGGTTGGGTGTATATTGTGCTGGTATCGCCATAATAATTATTATATTAGACGCTTTTTTAACAAAACCATGAAAAGTATACCGATAGCCATAATGACGCCATACAAAGAAAACAGCAGTTTTTAATAAGCTAAGCTTCTTTTATCTAAATAGCCTCAAACGCTATTATGAATATAGCGATACCATCATTAAATTAAATGTACTTATATACATTATATAGTCCAGAGAAGTTGGTTAGTTGAGGAATACTACTACAAATTGTATGTTAGACACAAAGACTTACATTAGTTGTTAGTATTCTATTCTACATTGACAACAATGGCGAGGTTAACACCCAGATGAGTAAAAGCAAAACAAAACTAAAGCAAATGATTAATGAAGGTAATTTTGGGGAGTCGACATCGTTTCTCAAACTTTCCTCTAGTCATGAGTTGGTGATACACAAAAAGCATGTTTGTGATTTGATTATTTCTTTATATTAATATTTGTACAGTGAGCTGCAGAGAAATCTCACGTACTTTTTTGCACTTCAAAAGGGTAAGTTTACTCTGTACACAAAAATATTATTAATAATTTTTTCAGTTTAAATAAAAATTACTATCGGTTTTTTTATTATCCATTTCCAATTTAAAAGATTTTTAGTAGTTTGTTATTTTTTTAGCTTTAGTTTACTCTGTACACCAAAATATTTTTAATACATTTTTCAGTTTGGATAATAATTATAATTGGTTTTTAATTTAACGTCTAAAAACTGTGTTCTAAAGGTTTTGAGGTCACGACACTTTAAAGTTTGAGAAACGGTTATCTAAAGACAAAATTATACGAACGAATTTTATCAATTATCAAGCCAAAAGAACCCGACTTGGCTTCGCGAAATATTCATATAATTTTGTCATATCATATTGTCTGTACACTCTTGCGGAGACAGACCAGTACAGCCTCTGTAGCCGTATCATCTCTTAGTGTTTACAAAAAGCAAGACGGAATCTTCTACTGACGGACTAGATCTGTCATTATTTATGAAGGAAAAAATCTTTTTGAATGTTTTATATGTATATCTCGTTGTTGTCGTCACTTTCGGCGAAGACGAGATATACCTTCTGTCACGTTGAACCTGCCACTTGAAAGAATGAGATAAGGCTACTGCGCTCACTGTTCTCAGCAGGTGTGTACAGCGCTGCGTCCGTATGAAGAATGCAGTAACTATATTGCATAGCTATTGCCTTCATCGTACGAACAGCATAAGGTATTTGTGATGAAAGAAGTAAGCTGAGGACCTGGAGCATGCATGTAGGTCAACCATTTCTTGAGCGGGCGGCTATCACGCAACACGGGCAGCACGCCGCCCTTCACACACGCATCTGCAATGGCGCAAGGCCCACCACAACATATAACGTCCAGGAAAAATAACTATTTAATGTCGAATTTAAAATTAAACATGTTTACGGCAGTCAATATTGGATACACATCTTTAGCAATTAGACAACGGGTGTACATTGGGTATAATTATTAAAGAATAAACAATATTCAAATTATGAAATACTGGTGTTACTCACGTAATATTGGTCTATTTAGTCGACCGTGGTTTCGCCTATACTTTTCGCGCATGTGTCGCAGCCAGTCTTGCACTGCGGGCAGCGGCGCGACGTGTCGCACTCTCTTGAACATGTCTAAAAGTATAGGCGAAACCGCGGTCGACTAAATATACCAACATTATGGAGTAAAACCCGTATTTCATAATTTAAATAATGTTACAAACTCACGTCAGTTTAAAAAAATAAAGTATAAATACTTTAATTTTTTAAGGAAATTATGTTTTGTTGTTTACACTGTATTGTAAAATACAGTTCAGTATTTTTTAGAGAGTATCAAAGATGTATAATATAGTTTAAGATTGATATTTTTATTTTTACTGGACTGGCATTGGTTACAGACAATAAACGATTGGCAATAACCACGCGTCACGGTCAGGTGTGACGTTTTGTACATAGAAAAATAATTAGGGTTAAACATTGTTCAAACCAAACAAATATCCAATATGTGGGACTAAAAACATGAAATACCAAATATAAAAACTAGGATAGATTTAAAAACTCAATAGTAATAGAGAGACCTTAAAATGTATTCACAAACTAATTATATTTTCTCAATTTTAATGGATATACATTATTACCTACGGATATAACAGTATTTTTAGTTTCAAGCTCAAATATTAAACATTGAATGTAGCGTAACTAAAAGAGCACAGTGTGAAGCAAGCTCCAAGCTCACTAACGGTGCAATAGTTAGTGCATAACTAGTGCAGTCTACTATAGGATTTACAGGGAATACTAATACAAATACTAGATAAACGCTGTAATCTTAAAAAAACGACGTGAGGTGAAGACATTATTATTGAGAATACGGGTTACTCACATTATTTTAGCCGGGATATGCCGACTAGTTTCGAATCTATTGCGTAGATTCATCAACTGGGCGATTAACGCCCGGCGCGTGACAGCGACGAAACGCGATTGATCGCCCAGTTGATGAATAAAATAACGTGAGTAAACCGTATTCTCAAAAATAAGGTCTTCACCTCACGTAGGTTTTAATAATATTAATTTTTAAGTACTTACAAACTAATAAAATATTCTCAAAATACGTGGTTTGGTAGTCTACTTTAGATATTACCTCTACGTGGTATTACGTACTTATTGATAAAGCTGATGTAACAATACAAGATGTTATATTATTAGATTCGACCCGTGGCTTCACCGGTAGGCTACCTCGATGGTCTAGTGGTTAGCGTATACGACTCTTACCGCGAGATTTCAGGTCCGATTCCCGGGTCGGGCAGTGTTATTTGTGAATTTTACGTCAGGAAATTCAAAATAGTAGCACGGAGTTGAAATTGTGCACGGTGGATGGCAATAGGCTTTGTCCAAAACAGGTGAAGTGTGGGTGTTGTACACCTCTGCCAGACCCTTCTTGGTAATATTTTTTTTTAATTTTTTTTATTTTTTCACAACTCACAAACAACGCCATCTAGTCCCAAACTAAGCAGAGCTTGTACTATGGGTGCTATAATAACTGATACTAATACATGTATACCTTTTTCTTTTGTAAATATATACTTATTATACATAAAAACACCCAGACTAAGACAAACCCCCATGTTCATGCACACAAAGATTTGTCTTTAAGTGGGAATCGAATCCACGACCTCGGCGTCGCTGGCAGGTACACTACCCACTCCGCCATCCAGTCGTTATGTTATGTGTTTAAGTGATAAACACGACGACATACCTTGTCTTGTTACACCAGCTTGCCTACCCTGACAAATCCCAATTCCCTAGCGAGACATCACACTGACTGCTCACACGACACCTCCCCTGTACAGTATAAAATGTACAGTAGTAAATACCTGATCGATGTTTGAGTTCGCAGCAGGGCGGGGCGGGGGCGGGCTCCTCGGGGGGGGACACGCGCACGCGGTAGAAACGGGAACCTTGAGGCATGCCGTAACGGTTGCCGTTCTGAAAGATAATACATTCATAGAAAATTACACTAATTTACGTAAAATTAAAAATAATGAGTGTTGCTTAATAATATTGCTTAATAAAAAAATAATGAGGTAGGCCAGCATATTTTATATATTATTGCACAGTTCATATCTGTGAAGTGACGATTGACACAGATGCTGCAATGGAATATAAAATAAAATAAAAATACAATACAAAGGAACCATTGTATTTTATTTTTATTTTATTTATTGAGGATTATTTGTAACATTGTATGGGTAACGTTGACAACGACTCCAAATTATAATAAAATAACATTAAATATTATAGTTATGGTTTCAGTCTCTCTTCTCATGATGCAATACCCATCGGAGTTGGTACTTGGATTGTTTTTAATTCAAATTTCTAAGTTGAATTAAAGTCAATCTAAGCTCCGGTGTGAAATCATTTTATTGCAATAAGTATTATAATTTAATTACTTAGGTTTTATTTTAATTTTATATTTTTTGTATTTTGATCTTTGTTTTGACGTGTTCAAGCGCCCATGGAAATAAATGATGTGATTTGATTTGATCAGTTTACTAATTATAGTGCATTAGCTATAAAATACTAAAAATTAATAAAAGTGTTAGACACAAAATAGTTTGAATCCTTAAATTATAAGTATAGGAACTATAGTAACAATCATTCTTATGGCTAGGTATGAAATAATTGTAACAAATTACTGATAACTACCAAGTACTAAGAAGATTTACAACGCCATTTCACAATGTATCAAAAGTATCGAACAATTTAATTTATTTAGGCATAAATTAAAGGCGTTACTTATTGAAAAAGCTGATTATAATGTTCAAAATTTTTTATGTAATAAGTCTTTTTGAACAATGACTAATTATTATTATTATTATTTTAAGTATTTAATATTATTAATGTATAGATTTAGATTAATTTTATAAGCCTGTTTTAGAGTGTTAGTTTGTATTATTATTATTAGTTTTACTTTTAACCAAGTTTTTGTACATTTGACTTTAAAAAAATGACACGAAAATTTTGCTTGCCTTTAATAGGCAAGATATGGATAGAAACTATGTAATATTTACCTATATACCACCTTTGTTTCCCATATTTTGCAAATAAAGAAATTTTAATTTTGACTAACGTTTTAGTGACGTCATCTTGCCGCTATCTTTACGGTATCATTATTACACACCGCTTTCTTAGAAAACCGAGGCTTAACAGACATGATTATGTAAAGCCAGCATCAAACCACTTACCCTCTTGGCATAACAGAACTCCTTGGACTCCACCGTGGCTACAGCATACAGCTTTCTTTCACTTTCGATCTTCACGTTTATGCTGAGCCCCAGAGCTGGCAAGCAATCACTGTGCACGAAGTACATTACTGACGCCTCCTGGAAACAGTGAAATTATGCTTGAGTATAGGTAAAGTTATTTTCCTAGGCGGTTTGAATGATGAGCTGTCTCAGCTCTCTGCTTTTACTAGCTTATAAGTAAAGTGTCCAACTGTGACTTATCATTACCATATCTAGAAAAATAATTTTATCTATAAATGCCTTATAGATCTAAGTTTTGATGAATGGACGGGAAGACAAAAACTGATGAAATAAAACTTACACCTATTTATTTGATAATACCTAATATAAAAACCATTTTACACCTCCATTTGAATGAAAGTGTATCTTAATGTGAGCCGAGTTTATCATTATCAATTTTCAAAGGCGACAACTGGTTCCCGGTCCCAGTTTTAGAGTGGATGAGTTTACGCTTAGCCCGTTTTGCAAGGCAACTCTCATCTATCTCTTGCTATCTCTATCATTTTAATCGAGATAAACAAAGCAAGTAATAGAATGGCCGTAATTGACAACATTTCATTTTTTTAACATATATAAATTATTATTTTAATTGAAACTAGATGTAAAATAAACGGACCCGTATTTTTTCTTTTTGCGAAATTTTATTATTTTCATTCATTATTTCCTTTTTGAAAGTTAGTGCATTCTAAATAGACGTAAGCGCCAAATGACGTCACATATACGGTGGAATAATGATATGCCTTTGCTTATTATTTTTTTTGTTGATGTGACATATGTCATAATTGTCATACTTGTTTACAACTTTGTTTGTTTACCTTTATTTTCTTGCATAAAAATCGTATTATTCTCTCTATTCTGCTCCTCAACCATTCATCAACCATGAAGGTATCAGATGGATTTCAAGCTGCTGATAGCAAGAATTTGCCAAAAGTTAACTACGTTATGCTTTTGGAATATATGGTAGAAAACGACTGCTACAATGCCGTCGAAACGCGTAGTGCCAAAGCATTATTAGCTTCCAGGGATGTTTACGTAGACACAGCTGTAGGATATGTGTGGAAGTAAAGCGTGATACCAACTCGTGCACCATTAAATGTAGGGTGACACCTGAACTTAAAGTAAGAGCCAAGTTGTACATGGTAACTGCTGAAATTGACGAGTCTAAGGAAAATATCATTTCTGTTCAGTGTCATGATTATACTGCGTCTTCAGGAGGGTGCAAACACGCTATCTGCTTTGCCATGTGGCTGATAAAACTGTCAGATGAACCTTCTTTCACATCTACTGCGTGTTATTGGGGTAAACCAAGACAAGCTAGTGCTGGTGATCAGAAGTTTATTTTAGCAAAAATATAGGCAAAAGGAAAATTACCCCTGACAATGGAAATGTTAATATAAGTTTATCCATGTTTACTGAAGAGTGCAACAGGCAGAAGATGAGGACAGGAAATGAAGTACTGTGGTAACCGTCAACCTACTTTGAACTTAATGCTGCAGTTTGTACACATCCAACAAGACAATACTTACATAATGATTCTGCCAGGAAAAGCTCAGTGAAGAAGTATTTAACAGTGTTGCTAAAGCTACAACAAATCAAGTGGATTCCAAACTATGGCATTCAATGCGTCAAGGTTGAGTGACAGGGTCTAGAATTCATGAAGCTGTCCCTTGCGAAACAGAATAAGGTGTATTAGTGCAAAGCATTTTAGGTGGTTACAAGGTGCCTTAAACAAAAGCCATAAGACGGAGTAAAACTTTAAAAAAACATCATTAATATTTTAGAAAAAGATTTTGGAGTTATTGAAAGCACAGGTCTTATTCTTATACAGGGGGTATTATTGGTGTTTCACCAGATGGGCTTTGTGCAGACTTTGTTATAGAAATATAGTACCCTATTAGCAAAAACACTATCAAAAATTACATCAAGGATGGCAAACTTAAAGAAAAATGTAAAGCTCAAATAATGGTAAAATGCATGCTGCAAACAAACCTATGGTCTTATTTTGTATTGCTGATCCAGATTATGAGAAGAACAAGCTAATCCACAAATACTAGGTTGAGTATGATCAAGATTAAACAGCAAAGATTGTGCAAGAAGCTGAAAATTTTTGGAAGCAATTTATATTTGAAAATATTTTAGAAAGTGCTAAATAAATTTTGATTATTTATTTATGTGTTCTTCAATGTATACAATTGTATTTTAGTTATACAGTGTATGTGTAGCTATGTAACTGCTTCGCTCACACATGTCATAACTTTTTCTCTCATGTTAAAAACAAATAAATACTTTTATTAATACTTGTTTTTGGGTGATATGGGGTTGATGTTATGTTATATTACATGTATGTTAGTTTTCATAAACAAAATATGAAACAGCAATCATAAATAAAAAGATACTTGTACAATATTTTAAATAATTTATTTTCACATGGCCCAGGTCTTGTCCACATCTAAACATTACTGATGAGAACATAAAAGAAAATTATTTTTTTTAATAACATTATATCATTAAACTAAATGATCCCCAAGGTTTTACTTTTCCAGTCCCGTTTCTGAAATGTTCCCAGTTTTTGCTATTTATTTCATTACTGCTGCGTTCCTTTGAGTTGTAGTGTAATGTTATGTAGTCTATTGCTTCTACACACACATATAGAACTCGTTTCGAACAAACTACATCCAATGCATTACACTAATCTTTCGTGTTTGAGTTGGCGTCTTTAGATTTGTTTTTACATGTTCGTACAAAACAATATTTTAAATCCATCGTAGGTGCATATTCCTCACTTGGATTCAGTTCGATTTAGGAAGAATAATAGTTGCAATCAATAAATATTGCTTATATTTTCATTATTGCAAAATATGTGTTTATCGTTAGCTGACAGGCAACTGACAATACTGACATTACAACTGTCATTTTCGATTACTCTTCATTCTGTCGTAGCATGGGCAAAGGTAATACTTTATTAAGCCGTATATGTGACGTCACGACGCATTTTTTCGTTTTTATTTTTTTCTCCAAAACTACTGATCCAAAAAAATTTAAAAAAATGTTTTTGTACTCCGGATAGGATAATAAAGAAACGGTATTTTTGTTTTAGACACTTTCAAATTTTGAAATGTTGTCAATTGAACGCAAGCCTTAAATTGCGGCAATTCTATGGCTTGCTTTGTTTATTGCGTTTAAAGATAGCAAGAGAATTGTCTTGCAAAATTTACTCCGTGTAAATGGGTCCTTATGGTAGAGGAGCCCATTAAGGGATTTCGGGATTTATTCAAGCGCGGCAGATTAATATACAGGGGGATACCTTGTACCCGGTTAAGTACCTCCACCAAACATGAGGCCCATATATGCGGCCGCCCGTGCAGGATACAGGATCAGATTAGTAAAAAAAAATTGACCATCAGAAATTCTCGAGCGCGTCAGATTAAAGTAGGGTGAGTTAATTACATCCTAAAAAGTGTATATTCCACTAATCTGTCAATTTGAGAGTGACGCAAAGAAAGGGGAGGGCAGCAAAGTTGTAAAAAAAAAATGTCATCTTGACATTCTCGAGCGTAGCTAATTTTTTTTTTATTATGAAGGATTTAATTCAAGAATAATGAAAAATATATAATCTGACGATTTCCGCAAGCCGAAATAACAAAAATTCCTCGATAAAGTTAAATGCGTGCAGCTGCGTGATGCTTACATTTCCTTCTCCGCGTTTCTATTCCTTTCTGACTCTTTCTCTATCTATTACTCTCTCACTCCGTCTCCACTCTGGTTTCTGCTGCCATGACGAAAAATGAAAAAATCTAATAAAAAATGATCGAAGAAAAATGTTAAAAACTATCAAATAGGTTTTATTATAGTAAAAATTTAGCTGTGCCGTATAAATATAAAATCATTAATTATCATATGAATTTAATTCAATATTATTTAAGATTTTTCTAAATCAATCAATCTAAATCAATAGTTTACAATCGATAATTATGAAAAATTTTAATTATTATGCAAATTAAGTTAGCTGACATATAAATATGATTTTTATTGAAAAAATTATTACAAAAAAATAAAAAATAAATTTCACTTGTAAAAAAACTTCAAAAACTGTAAGTGCAATGTTTAAAAAATATTTTTTTGTTCTTATTTAATTATTAAAAATAAAATCAAAAAATTAAAAACGTCGGCTAACTTAAGTATCATTATTTATTTATTTAACATATATGTTTCTTTTAAAATAGTTCATTATTTATTATTTATATAACCTAGTGATAATATCTTATTAATTAATATTTATTCAAAAATAATGTTAATTACACGAATTGAAAGACTTTCAAGCTGGGAGAGTTCAAATGCATAGAAATATTATTTCTTTTAACTCAAATATCACATAAACTATATTTAGAGCTTAAAAATGTCATAATTACAATTTTAAGCGCCCAGGAATGGAATTAGCGGGCAGTTGCAGGGATGGCCTTTAGGATGAACCGTTTTCCTAATTTCTTTTTGTCAGATCAGGCGAATCCCTCTATATAATCGTCAGATTATGAGACAGTACGTTTAGAACATAAAGATGATCCATTTATATCTTAATCTGACGCGCTTGAGTATTTCAAAATGGCGAATTTTTTTTGCACATTATGAGAATGCCCGCGAGTTTGCGTCCCATCGAAATCGTCAGATTAGTGAATGAGAGCTTTTTTTTGGTGCACTTAACACTCCCTTAGAAAATCTGACGCGCTCGATTATTTTTATTTTTTTTTCATTTTCAACCCTTACATACAACCACCCGCATCATGCAAACGATCAGATTAACATACGTTCATTGTTAAAAATACGTAGGGCATTGATGCTATCAATATCTGACGCGCTCGAGGATGTCCATGCAACAGTTTTTTTTTACATATTTAAAAATCTATAGCCGCTTCCCCCACCGATGAATAGGTATATCATAATAACATTTTTTTCTTCTTATCATCTAAGCTTTGCAACCCAATAGGTCTCTACGACGCTCGAATAAATCCCCATTTAGCATTGTGGTCTCCCCTACCATTATGTGAAACGCATTACTCAATTGCTCAACGGGTTGCAAGTATGGTATGAAAAAAGAAATAATAGACTGAAAAACCAGCCAAGTGCGTGTCGGACCACGCGCAGTAGGGTGCCGTAGCTAGTCGTAACAACATATTTCGACTTTCGACGGGATTTACTATCTGTATTAAACAAGTAACATCTTCATACAAGTCATTACTTTCAAAGGTTTTTGTAATTTGCACGAATTATTCTGAGTAACTGCATCTGACATTTCGGACCCCTATTCCTCTTGAACTAATGAAGTGAACTTATCCGCTATAGTTTTCCTTTACAGTTCATTACATGTACTACCGACACAATTTTTTTCGCTTTTAGAGGGGGGGGGGGGGACGCTCTACTCGAACAAAAATTTGCTCTTTAAAGTTGATTATCTCGCAAACGGATCTCTAAATCAAAAAACTGTCTTAGCAACCCCTAAACTTTTTTAAAAGTCCTATCTAACAATACCCCACACTATGGGGTAGGCGACAAAAAAAAGAAACATCCCTACTTTACATGTAGGGGAGCTACCCGAAAAAAAAATATTTTTCCAAATTTTATTCTACTACTTTCTTTGTATAGTTAACATACATGTTTATGCAAAATTTCAGTTTTCTAGCACCAACGGTTTCGTCGCTATGCCTCGGACAGACGGACGGACAGACGGACATGGCGAAACTATAAGGGTTCCTTGTAGGTACTACGGAACCCTAAAAATGGAGTGATTTCGATTATTATTTAGTAAATATTTAGCTAGTTTCTGTGGTACCTGTAACACCGTGTAGTTGAGATGGCTAGGCTCCCACATGACGAGCACGGTGTGTCCGGGCAGGCACGAAGACAGCGACAGCGTGCCCGTGGATAGACCGAACGGAGTGTGGCAACGGACGCGGGTTTTGCGAGACTCTTCTTTCTTTGGCGATGATCTGGGGATACGAAATAATACGTTGTTACCATCAATAAGAGGCAGATGATTTTCAGACTTACATACTAAGGTAAACAATCTATAGACTACTTACACAATGGTGTACTTGTTTGACCTCCAGTGACCTTTTTTTTATCAAACGAAGTAAACTTCTCTGTGTTTGAGAAGGACATTTCAACATCAAAACAACCATCAAAATACAAAAAATATAAAATGAAAATAAAACTTAGCTAACTAAATTATAATAATTATTGCAATAAAATGATTTGACACCGGAGCTTAGATTGACTTTAATTCAACTTAGAGATTTGAATTAAAATATGTACATACATAGATTGCCTTAACTTAACATTATTTGAAATAATATGAAATGAGGTTATACAAATAAAATTCAATGAGTTAATAAAAGAAACTATATAATTATGAATTTATTTTCATTAATCATCATATCAAATAATAAAAATAATGTATTGATATTAATTATAATGTTAAAAGTCGAAACTTAAGTCAATAATATTATTGTGCCCAATCGGACCTTCTTGTATATTTTTGTACATAATGTTTAGTTTTTTTATAAGAATTTGATTTTGTTTTGACTTTTAAGTTCTATGTCAGTCTTTAGTTTTTCTTCCTTAAGTTCAGTGTTCATTTAGTTCTTCCTATTTTCCTAATACAATTTATTACCTTTATTCCTAGTTTATTTTGCCTCAACCCAATCCACAACAATTATGTCAAAAATAAATAACGTCAATATAGAATAAATTATTATGTCAAAATAACCATAATCAATCATAATTATAAATGGGATAAAACAATGTCTAACTTGGCAATTTATTCAAAATATAATTCTCACACATAAATATTTATGTGAGAAACGGAACAACCCAGCAGACATATCATAAAAGATATTGGGAAATCCCACAGGAAATCCAGAATGTCTGAAATAAGTCTAACCAGGAATATCGTAACGCCCGTATAGGGTTGTGTTAATCAGATGGGAATCCCACTTCGGCACTTTCAATACATAGCATATAAGTTTCTTCTTTTTTTATTTAAAAAACGACTACTAGGAATAACTCGCGCTCGTGAACACCGCGTTCACAAATATGCATTTCACACAAAGCACACCCAGAGTCAGAACAAATCTTTGCAGATCACACGAAGATTTGTCCCGTGTGGGGATCGAACCCACGCAAACCGTACATCCCGGTGGTAGCAATTAGAAAAATACGGCTATCATATCAAAAAAAATAATTTCATAAACAATTATTTAAAAACGAATGTTTGTTTTTTAACATACCTGCCATCACTGTCCTCCTCTTTGCTTTTCTCACTCTTGTCAGCTTCCTCGTTCTTCTTTTCTAGCTCTTTCTTCAAGTCCACCACTTGCTGTTGTAGTAATGCTTTCTCGTTTTCTAACGAGGCGAACTGAAACACAAATATAATATTCTATGTATTACAGGAAAAGTGACCGGTATCCCATGGGACCTAAACATAACAGGTGTAATGTGAGTTTTATACACCTCCGTCAAACCTTTCTGGGTGAAAAGGAGACGATACAATTCTCTTTGTTAGACTTTCTAGCCTCTGACTACCCGTAACGACTGCCGTAGTTCTTCAAAAGCCAACCAAGTCCGGCGGATTAACGTGCTCTTCGAAGTACGAAGAAAAACTAGTTTGGTCACCCATCCAAAGGCCGACCGCAGTTGACATTGCTTAACCCTGCTGATTTGACGCCGCGCGTTAAATAATACCTTACTCCTCCGAATCGGCTTTACTGATTTTTACCAAATTTTATATGCATATTCAGTAGGTCTGAGAATCGGCTACTATCTATTTTTCATACCCCTAAGTGATAAGGGTTGTTCACCATTAACATTTCTTTTTAATTTTTGGAGAAACATGTGGCATTAAAAATTCATACAACCCTTAATTTTCACCCTTTTATCACCAACCCCTATTTTTTAAGAGCCATTTTAGTAATTTAACCATTTTTCAAGCCGCTCAATAACTGATAATTTAAGATACATAGTCTTTTTTGTAAATGTTTTTTACTCTATTTAGATTAAAATTCACCTGAACTTATGGCAAATCTAAAATTTTTGGCAAAACAATGTTTGCCGGGTCAGCTAGTAATAATATAATAATACCTGTGTATTAAGCAGTTGTTCAATATCATTAGTCTCAGGGTCGGTGAGCTGCTGTATGGTATCGCGGTACTTCCCGCACTCCCTCACTAGCTGTGACTCTCGTTCTCGCAGGGACTCCAGTTGTCGGTCCTTCTCGGAGAGTAGCCGCCGGGTCACGTCGTTTATTGTCACCTGTAACAAGCAAATTAACATTAATACTTCGTCGTCCTAGTTTACTTGTTTTGCCAAAAATAAGAACAAATTACGCTAAAAAAACTATTACTTAAGATGGTAATTTACCCTCCCATATAAAGAATGCAAAGCCATTCGGTAGCTTTTGTTCTAAGTTGTTTAATTATATAGCAGAAACATAATTATTATTGTAATTAAAACGTATATATATATATTATATGTATAATTATAAGTTTAGATATAATTTTGTTTTCGGTGACGGTACATAATAATTAATTTACTTAATGTTATATTATATTCTCATGTAAGTGGCTTTGTCTTTTTGAGAATAAATGATTTAAACCATAATACCTAGTATTGCTACTGCTCAACCTACGTCTACTGCTAAGTCGAAGTTCTCGGGTTCGAACCCACGGCACAAACCTCTGTCAATAAATCGTTAAGATTCGTCTTTTCAAAGAT
Source organism: Hypena proboscidalis (assembly GCA_905147285.1). Taxonomy (NCBI): domain Eukaryota; kingdom Metazoa; phylum Arthropoda; class Insecta; order Lepidoptera; family Erebidae; genus Hypena; species Hypena proboscidalis. Next base: position 15,448,037 of record LR990130.1, on the reverse strand, counting down.
ATCTCTCTCTTTTTGGCTCTTTAAATGTCAAATACATCGATCGATCGGCGGATAATAACATCCTTACGAACCACACTGCTGTGTGATGCAAAACAACAAGATGATTTGACAAAAATAACTCCAAAACAAACCCACCTGTTTCTCCGCCTCATATTTATTCTTAATAGCCGCGACCTCCGCCTCTAGTTTCTCCTTCCACTCCGTCTCACACTTCGCCACGGCTTCTCTCACAGCTTCCTCCTTCTCCACTTCAGCATTCTCCTTAGTTTGCATCACTATTGAGTTGTGGTTGGTGATCTCTATGACGTCAGTGCGCTCGATCTTTTCTAGGCTGGACTCGGAGGGAGAACGGTCCATGTTTGTTATGGCTACTAGGCGGAACCTGGTAAAATGTATTGGTAAGAGCTTATTTCCTTTTACGCTGACGTCGGTCGAGCGTACGAATGTACACTATATATACGAAATGATCCGCCGCTGACGACAGTGTTGCAGTGAGTTTTTCAGTGTTTATTCGCACGCTCGACCGACGTCAGCGTAACAGGGAATCAAACCTTAATAATTTAGCCAGGGATATGGTCATTATATTGCCGAGCGCAGGCAATAAAAGGAATTCAAAGAAATTCTTTAAAGTAAGTGGATGTTACAAATTTATCTCTTCCTTGGGAGATAAACAATAGTTTTTCATTGAAAATATTAGTTATATATCTGTAAGAATAATATAAAATAATTGCCTTAATATACTTCTATACCAAGAAACAGTAAAAAAACATGGGACCGGCAGGATTTTTCAAATGTTTTCGAGTATTATTGGCAAAGCATAGCAAAATGCTATGAAAATGATTAATATAAATATACATTTATCGTAATTATAAATATATAAATAAACTGCCACAAATGGTTTAACTATATAGTCTATTCATATAGACTTGGCAAAAAAGATAAACAATAATGGCTGACGAAAAAAAATAGTGATGTAAATCATTTAATGAACTGTTGTGAACTACTCAAAATGGCGCTTCAACATTCATTCAGTGAATGATATTAATTAATTAAAAGTCGCTAAAGTCGGTTAAAAATGGACTTTGATTTAGTTATTTGTCGTTCGCGATTGAACGAATCTAAAGAACCGAGTCGCGCGAACCGCACAGTCGAATGGGTCACTTTAGCTGTAGAAAAGGATTAATTCGTTACGATTTGTTATTCACGATAAATAGATTAAATAAAATTTAATTTAATATAAGTACAACTTTCAATAAATTTAAGAATGTTTTGAACAATTTAATTCATCATCACTGACAAAAACGTAAATCAATCCCAATCGTTCTTTCGTTCACTTGTTCCCATCCCTAAATCAAATGTCAAACTTCCATGTCGTTTTTTTAATCTGTGGTTTGAAGTCTCCTTGGAATAACGAAATTTGCAAAAAGAATACATTGGCTCAGTGAATTTACAATGAATATAATAATATGTGAATATTAGTGTGTTGGTGTGTGAACTAGTTTATACAACTCAATGTAGTAACGTACAGTGTGTTATTCTTTCGCAATATCGTAATTTGTAATTGGGGGGGGTTTGTTTACTGTTTTTGCCAAGTCTAAATGAATCGACTATACAAACATTATAAATCGTCCGCGTTAAGAATGCAGTAAGTTTAAATTTAAATCAGTTAACACAAATGACAAGTATTACGTTCGAAGCAATGCCTTCAACTTGTTACTGTGAACTTGACCTTGTAATTTGAAAAGATTTAATTGGTTAAGGGGCGGAGCTAAGCTGGTGGATAATGTTGATTCTGAACGCCAACAAACTATAGAAATATAATTAAAAACAACATACCTGGACCGCAATGACTCGATTTCAGCTTTATAATCCTGGTGCATCTTCTCTTGCATCTCTTTAATTACTTTCTGTTTCTGCGCTTCGATTTCCTCTAACTTCTTTTCAAAACCTTGAATCTCCTCTCGAGCCTTCTCTAACACATCTTTTGTACATAGATGCTCCTTTTCCAACATTTCTATCTCTTTCTGATGCTCAGCTTTCACATTTTCCATCTCCCTCTTGACCGTCGCAATATCATTATCTTTTTCATTCAAAGCTGCCTTCATATCACTTAGTTCTAATTCATGGTCCACTGTTAACCTTTGAGTTTGTTCTCTAAAACTGATTGCATTCTCATCATTACTTTTCTTCCATGCTTCAAGTATTTCTAAATACGAACTGGTAATAAATTTCTTCTGCTCTTCGACGTCGTTTTTCAATTTAATTAGCTCCTCCATTATATACACAATATTCGTTTTACATAGGTTGTAAAGTTTTATTAGGAAGTCTTGCAGCTTCTCCATGTTTATTTTGTGGGTGTCCATATTATCCTGCAAACGAGAGACTATCAGAATACGTAGTAGAAGCCGATAGCTTCATTACTCTACCCTACTATGAAAAGATAAATATGTGAATGATAAATTATGATTTCTGCAAACAAAAAAAAAACTATGACAGCTCTTCTGGGGCCGGTGAAGACAGGAGCAAATAAAATAGTAAATACAACGGCTACTACTCTAGTAAGACCTCTAAACTATTTAGGCTTACCTCCAAGCTAAGGTCTAATTAAATAAGTTTCAGGTCAATCAAAATAGGTTAGGCCAATATAAAGTAGGCGTATTATCCGATCATATTAAGTGGTAAGCTTTTCACGTCTAGTGTACAAAAGTTTAATTAAACCTAGAACCAAATATTTTTTTTCAATAAATACAATTTATTTTAGTTAGCAACCAAAAGAAAAGTATTGTATTACTTATTTATGTGTACCATGTGTCTATGTGCAACAAATACGCCCAATTTACTAAGATTTTTAATGAGTTTTTAAATTTTAATGAGAAGATAGATAGATATTTCCAAATTTGATAATCAGCTATTCACGGAAGCTCTCCAATTCGCTACCGCTACAAGTAATAGAGGTCTTACAAGAACAGCGTCTAATGTTCTGTCAGGGCGAATGTACACCTGTCTTATGTCCCGGCCCCATTCCAAGCTGGAGGGGAGCGACTCCTCGATGTACAAGTCGGAGGTTTCAAAGTGAGGAGAGTCCGGCGAGGGCGGGAGGGGCGGGGGGCGCACCTCGGTGGCGGTGGCCGCGGCCGCCGTGTCAGGCACGCACAGCGTGGAGGTGTCCACCTTCTCAATCTGCTTGTGCGAGCTCGGGGAGCTCAGCTTCTCGAAGTCACCCGCGTCTGTTACTGACTCGAAGTCTCTGTGGATTCAACAAACAATACATTCATCATTATTATGGTATTCATAGCGATGTGGTGATATGGTATTCATAGCGAGGTGATTTTAAAAAAATTTAATATAAATAAGATCAGATACATAAATGTATAGCTTGTCATTATAGTCTAGAAATGGCATCTAATTTATGTCTGGCTGGCAACATAATGATATTTATTTATGAAAGCAAAGTAAAAGATTGGATTGATAATTTTGCGAAAATTTGTAATCGGTTTGCCATTACTCGCGTTACGAAGAGCACAGTTTTTTTTTTGTTTTTGTAGACAAATAATTTCACAATAAAAACGTTTTTTATCTGACGTCACATAATTGGTTTCCAATTAATCTATGTAATATATTGGTATAAAAAAGTATAACTCACTTGTCCATATCCACTTGTACATCTGCGTCTCTACTTTCACTCTCTGACGCTCTTATCCTGAAAAACAAAACCATCATTAACACGTTAGTACTACATAGCAAGATAAAAAAAACAATATAGTTTCTACCCTATTTCATACACACCTTTGCTTAAAAAACTGCACGGTGGCTTCCATATCATAATTGGGTACTTCACTAGCTAATTCAGGGAAGGCGTTTGAAATAAACTCAACATCGGAGTCTGTAAGCTTCGGCAAGTTGGCGTCGAACAGAGGGGGCGCCTGAGTCGCGAAGGGAGGCGGAAACTCCGACATACCAGGGAATAAGCTACGGAGGAAATGACCCTCGAATACTGAGTTGTACTCCTGCCGCCTTTGGATTTCTTCCTCGTGGATTTTGTGGAGTTTTTCGGCTAGGTCTGTCGCCCACTGGAAAAGTAAAAATTAGAGTTATTTAAGCCTACGTCTAATCAGCAGATAACGAAGTATATATTCATTCGCATCTATTTAAGTGCGCAAATATGTGCGAGTTTCTAGTCGAACGACGGGTTAGCTTTATTGTAGTGCAAAACAGAGATTTGACATTTTGAACATCGGTACAATCGGGTTCGGGTTCGGCACGCGCAGTACCTGCAGATGCGCCTGCGAGAAGGTCCGGCGGCGCTTTGCCTCGTGCACGGCGCGCACGAAGGCCCCGGGCGCGCCGTGCAGCTGCGCCACGACGCGGAAGTAGCGCGCCAGGCGGTTGAAGCACTGGAACGACAGCATGGCGTGCGCGTCCTGCACCGACATCTTGTTCTCGATCATCAGCACCGCCCTGCGACCACGGTACACGGTGATTAACTGAATTACATGAAGCGACTTTTGTAATCCTTACTAATATTATAAATCCGATAGGAGCTCTGTCTGCCTGTCGAAACGCTTTCACGGCTGATCAACAGAACCGATCTGGATGAAAAATGGTATGGAGATAGTTCAAGACTTGAGAACCGACATACTCGTCAGGTACAACTACTCAGATAAAGTGAGTAGCTAGATAATCATGGCTTCTGTCACGGCTCTGTCGTCGTGTTTTAAGCAATGTAAACGCTTCTACAATAAACTTCCATTAGACGCAGTAGAATTATCGATAGGTAAATTAAAGAAATGTATTAAAATCAAGATTATCTTTAGACTTTTACAGTATTTTAGACTACATAAATAATTATAGTATTAAGAAATGAACTGCTCTTTTTATGTGACTTTCAATATGCATAATAATTGTTATATTTTATGAATTTTATTTGAAAAGATAGTGCACATGAGTTTCTCACCAGCTCTTCTCATAATGCAATACCCATCGGAGCTGGTACTTGGATTAATTTTAATCTGATTCTAAACAATTGGATTAAAATTAATCTAAGCCCCGGTGGTTATTCAAATCATTGTAATTAGTATAATTTAGTTTTACTTATAATTTATTTTTATATCATTTGTTTGTAATATTTTGACGTGTTCAAGCGCCTCCTGGGGCCTATGAAAATAAATGATTTGAATTTGAGGTGAATACTCACTGTAATCTCGCCTTCAAAACACTGCATAACTCTTCCTTGGAGTTGGCGATTCGTCTCCGAATGTCGATGAGGGTCTGGTACCCTTTGAGCAGTTTCTTAAGCTGACACCAGTGCGATTGCACCAGCGTCGGAAGCACTGACGGATCGCATGCTGTCGTGAGACGCTCGCGATACTGGAAAAAAGAACACATTAAGTTTATAAATTACTAAGAATTACACAGCAGTCATTTTCATTTATGTGTGTCATTGGCTTATCCTGCCATTAAGGTTTATCTAAAACCTGTGAAATTGGGGCTTACAATAGTTAACAAAGCACTATATATTTGGTTAAAGATTAACTTAACAAAATAAGAATCAGTATTCATCTAAATTGCTACGTAATAATAACGTAGCAATTTAGGTTAACATAATATTACTTATTTGTTTTGATAGGCTAGATTGTAATGTAAATAAGATATCATAATTTTAATAATTGATTTCTTATAAATAAAAAATAAGAAAAAAAGTATTCACCTGTATGAGCGAAGCCGCCTGGTCTCTCTGATCTCGCTCCAGCTTTTTGACATCGTTGAGCAGCTGATCGAGTCCGTACAGCCGATCCTCGATGCCCTTCAGCTGTTTCAAGCCATGAAGGTTTGCGTATTCCAGAATGTGGTATAATTCAGCCTCGCGTTCTTTTAATGGCTCTGCGTTTAACTGAAATTTGAAAGCAAATTATTTATTTTCATAATATATAATAAATAATATCACGCCTATATTACACAGATGCGTGTGGCAGAGATGTATTCACTTCTGCCACATACATCTGGATAATATTTCACAACACGTGTCTGCACGTGTGGTGTAGTGGTTTAAGCGGTCGCCTCGCCGCTCTCCACTGCACTGGTGATGTGGGTTCGATCCCCACATGGGACAAATCTTTGTGTAATTCGCAAATATTTGTTTTGAGACTGGGTGTGCTTGAGTGAGTGAATGTGTGTATTTGGCCTTGTCATTGGGACCATTGGATAGTGTAATTGCTTCTGGCGTTCTATCTAATGTAAAAAAATCCAAATCCAATTTAAATCCAAATCCAACGCCCACATTTCAATTGTTATGTTTAGATTCCATCACCAACTCAATGCTTTTCAGGATTCTAACATAACATCACGCCTATATTACCCAGAAGGGTATGGCAGAGGTGTACAACACCCACACTTCACCTATTTTTAGGTCCCATGGAATAAAAGGTGAGCCTTTCGTCATCCACCGTTCAAATAACACTTTGCTCGACCCGGGAATCGAACCCGAGATCTTACAGTGAAAGGTATACGCTAACCACACTTTATTAACATATGTTATTTTGTAAACAAAATATTATAAGCACGGTGACACAACAAAACATTGTAATCTAAGCTTTGATAAGGCTTTATGAGCTCTGATAACGTTAATGCTCTGCACCTTCATGTTAGAAAATCAATGCAACTGGACATTCAACATGAGATTGTGGGATATGGGTCATTGAACTCGTAAAAATAGCACATTATTGCAATATTCTTCTTAAATATTATAGTTTATTTTGCCGAAAGTGTCAGTTATGCGAAAACAAAACGTAGTGGAAACCTAGGGGTTGATTAAGTGAGTGCTCACTTGAGATGCATGTTCACTAGTGGGCCACTTTTGCAGCGGCCAAGGCGCAATGGATAAGGCGACTTGCGATCGAGAAGTCTTAGGCACGAATCCTGGTCATTACACCACGGACGTGAATTTATCCTAACACAAGTAAATTAGGCTTAGCTGAAGGAAGTTAACAAGTATACTAGGGGCCAGTGTCAGAGGTTCCGTATAGATCTTATCCGACCCATAAAATATAACTACACCGAATTTAAAAGTGACACAAGTTACACTTGAAATAAGAACACAGCTGTCACTTTCATTAATATGTGTTATATGTTTATCATACCAATAAAGTTTATCTCACACCTGTAAAATTGGGCATAATAATTTGTATTTCCAAATGACTAGTAAGCTTATTTTTTTAATACTCTTACTTCCTAAACATGACAGTTAAAATAAGCAGAAAATAATACTCACCAAAGCGAGTCCTTTCTGACAATAATCTACTATATCTTGCAGGGAAGCCTTGTTCCCCTGCGCCAGGATCCAGTGCAGCAGCGTAGGTTCCTCCTTGCTCTCGTAAGACTGAGCTTTGAAGGTAGCCCCCTCGTCGGACTCCTCGATGTGAGGGACTGGCTCCGAGGACGATGCGCCTTCGTTCGCCGATGATGCATTTTGGTTGAACACTGGAATGTGGTATTGCATATTTAGTTTCATATTTTTATAAGGTATGCCTTGGTAAGCGAGTGGCATCTATTTGAAAGATGATGAATATCATATCAATTGTCACTGTCCGTGGTGTCTAAACTCTTACCATATAGACACTTTGTCTATATTTGGCATTACTCAGTCTCCCGCTTTGCTTTGGAGGGAAGTAAAGATACATACTTTCCAACTCCAACTATATACTTCTGATTAAATTCGTTGCGGGTTCCAAGACAATTTTAACTCTCCCTGGGATTGCCCGTGTGTCATGCACGGTGCCTTTCAGTTGGTTACCGCTGTAGATCCTGGCGTCACAGGAGTCACAGTGGTGGGCGTGTGGGTGGGATTATATCCCGTAAAAAAAAAAAAAGATGATGAATATAACATGGCACCTGTATTACATAGACGGATAAAGCAGAGAGAATCGTGCCCATGTCAGCGTATATGCGTCGAGCGATACTTGACACCCCGGCAAAGTCTTGAAGACGGAACACACTGGGTTTTAGTCCGTGCAACTCGGACATAACCACTGACTCTGTCTGGATCAGTGGTATGCGTTAGGAATTTCCCAGTATAAAAAAGTATAACTATCTACATTGTTTTGACTGTTCATATTATTGGAACGAAGTTCCTTATCGCGCGTTGCGAAAGGGGGCTAGACGGAAAAAAATTGGGACGAAAAGTTGTAACGACCCATTTCGTAGCAATTCTCGTAGCGGCGTAGTAATTACATGCTACGTTACAGCTACGGTGCTACATCATCAGACTAAAAATCGAAAGGAACTTCGTTCCATCCGGGTGTCCCTTGACACCTCAGTAGTTTTTATGGTTGTAGCATCGCCTATATCTGGGAATTTCAGGTAACAAACGGGCCAAAAATAATGATATAAAAAAAAACAACGAAAACAATGCACTAAAAAGTAAGCAATACAACGTCTCGCTTCATCTGTGTATAACTTGAAAGAATACAGTAAACCGCCTTCATGCGCCTATATTTAAGGAATTATTCCCGTACTTCTAACCGTTGAGGAGTTGTACCTTCCAGCATTAGCTGAGCAAAATAAAATTCTGACTGCTAGATGCAAATATCCGAGTAGCTTTAGGTACTATACGAAAATCAATATGGAAACCTTTAAAATTTGAGGGTTGCCCTCGATTTCTTTAGGATCCTATCATCAGATCGTGACATAATAAGAATTTCTCAAATCGGTTCGGTTCAGGCGTCATTGAGTAATCGGCGAACAAACATTTAAAAAATGCAATCCAATTGAGAACCTCCACCTTTTTTTGAAGTCGGTTTAAAAGAAATGATGTCGGATAGAATATTTCATAACATGTACGTCACATTTAACATCAACGCTGCCACAATAGACGGCCTTATCGGTTAAGGTAGGTCGTGCTACTAGTTTATTTATAGGAGAAATTAATCAATTCGCTGACATTTCGTTCGATACAAAGAAATTAAAGTGGTTATATGCAGAGATTCAAATGTGCCTATATCGTAATATATATATACGTCCGGCGCACCCTGGGTAATTCGTGAGTTCTCCAAACCGAATTGGCTAATCCTTTCACCACGATAGCAAGTCAAAATAAAATTCGACTCAACCATCGACACGACGAAGAAGAAGAATCATACATAAGGTTCAGGAAAACGAGTCATGGCGAATTAGTCGTGTATATGATATATTTTAACCGACTTCAAAAATGGAGGAGGTTCTCATTTCGTCTGTACTTTTTTTATGTTTCTTACCTCATACATAACTTTCGACTGGGCGAAGCGATTATAATGATTCTTTTTTTAATTGACAGCTGGTGCTTTCTGTTTCCATTACAATTTCAATGGTCCAGTTCTGACAATGGAACCCATGATAAAACCATATGAGTCTAAAATTATTGTAATTGAAGTCAGATTTTATAACGCGTCACAATCTATTTCGCTTATTTTTATATTATTCACTTGTTTATGCAAATCATTGCATTATTTATCGAATATTATTTTATTTGGTACGCTGATTAGCTTATCGATCAACTTATTTGTAGACCTTGTAGTATTCTATAATTTCTTTGCAATAATATTGTAACATAATTTATTACAAAGATATATTTAAGTAAAAACTAAATGTGTAAGTACCTAGCTTCACATATATATTAATAAGTTTATAAATAATTTAAAAGACATTCTCCATGTAAGTATTGGTTTGGGTGCGTCAGTCCCTCCTGTAGAAGCATCTGAGGCATCCAAACAAAAAAATAATCATGTCTAATTGTTGATTTATCTATTGTAACTGTTTCCGTATTATTTTTAGTAGTTAGAGCTATTTGAGTTTTTAATACTGATTTTGCTGTGTGCACATGCACATAATGTATTATGTTACGATCCAGATCTGAACTGTACAATATCTATTTTTAAAGTTTTTCATGATTGTAATGTGTTTTGTGCGCCTAATAAATAAATAAATAAATAAATAAATATCGTATATACATGTCATTTTAGTTACATTTTCTGTATATTAACAACTTACTTTATAAGAAAAAAATGTTTTGTAAAGGCGAAGTTTAGTCTCTTAAGAACACCTACCACATGTATGTTTCGGCTAATTTTGTATGTTATTTTAAATATTATGTGAGACTAATTGTTATGAATAATTGAAAATAAAGATATTTTAAAATAAAAAAAAATCAATCTATTTGTCGCTCGTATGCTTTTCCCTTTTCGTCGATGTCACTTGTTAGCAGTGATCGGTGAACGTAGTTTACATTTTAAAAACGTTTACAGATTTTAAAGAGGAGGACGCATCTAATGTTTTATAAATATTTTTGGTTAGGTATCGGTTATGTTTGAAGATTTGAGATATATAACATTAATTTGTTTTGGTATTAAAAAGTGAGACCAGTCGTTATCTGGTTCAAAGTACTTTTAAACTAGATAACAGGTAGTCTCACTATTTAAATTCTAGAAAATTGCAAGAAAGATGGAAATCTAACTCTTTATTTAGACTTGCCATCGTGGTGAAAGGATTAGCCAATTCGCTTTGGAGAACTCACGAATTGCCCAGGGTGCGCCGGACGTAGGGAATCGTTGTGTACGTCACTCGGGGAGGCTCCTTTCATGGAAATCTAACATAACTGCATTTATATTTATAGGCATTGGTACAATCGAGTTCTTTAATATGTTAGCAGTTTTGACAAAATTGTACGTTACGATAAAATATTTCCACGATATAACTATAGATTGACTGCCTCGATGTTCTAGTGGTTAGCGCATGCGCCTCTCACCGCAAGGTCCCGGGTTCGATACCCGGGTCGGGCAAAGGGCTATTTGTGAATTATCGACAGAAAATTCACAATAGCAGCACGGAGATAGAATTATGCCCTGTGGATGACGATAGGCTCACCCCCCATCCCATGGGACCTAAACATAACAGCCCTCCTCCACCCAAAGTGTTACCGGCCTACTGGCCATTAACACCCAAACGCGGGGACGTGTGCGGGTTTATCAATCTCCGTTGTCGATCTGTCCCCGCACACGGCTTCGCACCTAAACATAACAGGTGAAATGTGGGTGTTTTACACCTCTGCCACACTCTTCTGGGTAATATAGGCGAGATGTTATGTTATATAACCATAGTACCAACAGCCATAACGTCCACATCACAAAGTGATTAATCATATAACAACTTTTTTGTTCAAGACCTTGAAACATCATGTATGTCGCAACTCACCTAAAGAAAAAAGAAAAGCATTTGAGCAACACGACAGCTGTAATCACCTGGCAACAGTGAGCATTACAACGATTACTCAGAATTGATCACGTGGCGGTAACATCATTGGCGAACAATAAGATTATTCATAACACGCTGATGACTTGACAATCTTATACATCGTAAAATCCGGCCTTTTCCTTAGAAGTCCACTTCTTCATCTTTCGATCTTCGTCAGTATTCTTTATTAATAGAATTTCTAAATTACTTAAGAGCCTATACTATCTCAAATGGCTTAGCATGATCCTTCGTTACGTCGAAAATACTGCAGCATTAATTTTGAAATAAATATATGGTAAAGTTGAGGATTAATGTTAGGTACTATGTTAGCCGAAAACACGATTCCATAAAATTTTCTCGATAGAAAAAAATCCCAAAGTTACCTCCAAAACGATAAAAAAAACCGCTGTAATTAAAAAAATACGTCAAATTGAATCATGAAACTTTGCATACTTACTGAACTAACTATAAAGCAGGTCTTATGTGATGTACATTTTTAAAATTACCATTATTTTCACTTAAAAAAAAAAATACCTATACTATCGGCGTCTTGAAGCTCATTCCCTTCCGCCCGACACCCCCGTTCAGTCTCGCTTCGGCTTTCGGACGGGATAGCTGTGTCGCATGCGCTCAGAACACACAATACGCAACAGGACTACGTAAAATTGAAGTAGGTACTTAGGTTTCTAGTGTTGGCGCAATGGGAAATAAGCGTAATAAAAATAAGAAGCGTCTGGGTTGGCGTAAAGAAACAGGTAAACATATGATAAACGTTATGAAGTAAGTATCTACCGACCTATTTACTACAATATTAGTGATTACAAACATTAGTACAAAGTTAGTGATTAGTAGTTAGATAGCATAAGTTTGGTGCAGTGGCTAAGCGGTTGGCTGCTGCGCTACGAGTCGCAGGTGTTTCTGCATGTGATTTGTGTTCGTAAACCACCGTCCACGATTCAGAAGAAATTCAGGTGGGACAATTTAAAAAAAAAAGTTATTTGTTTTTATTTTGACAACATACCTACAACAAATAGGTTTATATAACATTTTTATATAACATGCATGTTGCCTGAGTTATGCGATCCCAGGCATGTTCGAAATATGCCAATTAGAGATATAAGCGAATTAAAATGATTGTTGTATAATTTTGACAATGTTTAATTACTTTCAAAAATGTATGGTACCTATATACTAAAGATGCCACGAATATTCGGCAACTATTCGGTATTCGGCCTATTCGGCTACTTTTTTTGCTATTCGGTATTCGGCCGAATAGTGCGTACTATTCGGCCGAATACCGAATAGCAAATCATGTAAAAAAAGACACGTTATTTTACTCAAAATTATGTATTTATTTCCAAATTACAACATTTTAGTACTTAAAACTAATCAAACCAATCGTGGTAAGTTGTGATGGATAAAAACGAGCTTTTCAGCATTTTTTGGTAGCAAAGATCGAGATCGCTTTTCATCGTAAACGTTACCAGCCTCAGAAAATAACCTCTCACTATAAACGGTACTTCCAGGCAAAGAAAGATAAACTTTTGCAAATTTCGAAAGGTTCGGGTATTGTTTTTCGTTTGCTGACCACCACTTGTAAAGATCGGCCTTCCGATCTAGGCGAATAGATAGACCGATACACGTGTCCTACTAATTTATTTATCGTAATTTTGGAAAGAAAGTTTGATTACCAAATTATTTTCATTACTGTTTTGGTGCTGTTTCTTAGTGGACGGACGGTCTTTTGAATTTCGCGCCAATTCACGACCGTGTACCTCACATTTATATTGTAAATAGCTTTTATATATAATGTATCGTAAGTAGGCTAGGTAATTAGAACATTAGTTAGGTAAATACTTGTATCAAGTGCTCAAGTGCATTTTAGTGAGAAAAGCGGCCCGAATATTCGGCGCATCGGCCGACAGCGTTGCCGAATATTCGGTATTCGGCCAATTCACTATTCGTGGCATCTCTACTATATACCATACATCCTCCAGCTACCTACCCTACCCTACCCACCTACCTACGTACGTATACGTACTTACCTACCTTCCTACCTACCTACCTACCTACATACTTACCTATCTACGTACCACCTATCCTTCCTACCTACTCACATACTTATCTACTTACCTACCTATCCTACCTATAGTTATCTATCTTGTATTTATACAAACCTTATAATGAGAATCACGAACACAACAAAAAAGAATTATCCAATTTGGTGCAGTCCTTCGGAACTTATGCGCGTACATACATTTGGGCAATTCATTTTTATATAGATGCATAATAACTAAGAAAGTAGTACAAGAATAATAATATAATAGTAGGATAATACAAGGCGAAAACTATTAAATATTATAAGATTGTAAAATAGCAAATTGTAAACTTACTACCAAGGCATTGTAACTACAAAACCCTCAGCGCAATGGTGGCTCGCGCTTGACTAGTTTTTTGTGGCAGTAGAATTTTATGCAGTGCTTGGTTAGTACTCGTCCGATAATAGTTTACAAAATCGCTTGTGTGCCCGCGTCACCGCGAGTAGTATTGTGCGAGCGAGATAGAGAGTGAGGAGGCGCGGGGAAGTGGGGGCGAAATTTGAATTTGAGCTGAGGTTGTATAGGCTCTTAAGTACTACACACATAGACAGACAAAAAGTCGGAAAGTGTGCCGACCCGACTAATTACGTAGAGAGTAAACCCTAACAAACATAAATAACAATCGTACGTTTTAAAATCATGCTTAACCATTCGAAAACTTACTACCTGGCAGTACCTACATGTTGTCTTGCCCTTTTAGAAAGACTTCAACGATCATGTCAATCAATCTATGTCTTCCGAGAGCGTCAGGCTCAATTTATACCCTATACCTTTTCCTACATAATAAATATATAAACAGTTTGTCATATTATGACGGAAGATAATAATATGCACAATTGATAAACCAAATCTTCCAAAAAATATATTTGTGTACATTATCAGTCAGTGCTCTCAAAAACAGAGATAATGATAAAAACAGGTTACTCCCATTCATGTACTAAGATAGCTTTATTCGCACTAATGACGTTGATTTGATTCTAATCGCTTCCGCTCGAATCAAACCTGTCGTAATAGAGTCATTAGCTAAATATAGTCGTCATTCCGACCCATTGACATTGGAAACTAAATTAAATCATCCACATTAACTAGCCAAGTAGAACACATTTCGTAATGCATCGGTTTCTTTCAGTCAAGCATTAATTCAGTAAATAGATGTTGTAGTTACTACAATACATATCCCGCAATATTTCATGTCGAACATGAATGAATCACCTCCCATTCGTAAAACACGCTGTCATTACCTGTTTAAATATGGACACGTTTTGCAAACCAGCCAGCAATAATAAGTTGCTAATTTAAACATATTTCATATTGTTAAGTATTTCACTTACCATCTTCGTCGGATAATTTGAATTCTTCGACTCCAAAATCCTGGCACGCTTTTGTATCAGAACTATTGTCGAATGGATGCGTGATCCTGTAGTGAGGTCCTTCGAAGTCCGTGTCTTCAAAGACATCAAAGGCTGAAAAGCGGTGCGCCTCAGCATTCAATTGAAGAGGCGCCAATATTGGGATCTTGCCTAGAGATTCTAAAACTTCATGGAGTCTGAAACAAAATAATACGTCGTTTATTGACCTGGTTCTCGCAAATACTTGTTCATACTAGTTATCTGCTGATAAGATATTACGAAAAGTCTTTTGATTGTTAACGATATTCACGATACACACACAATTATGTATCACGCCAATTAAATGTAAACAACAACATCCGTCTTTTCTTACTTTGTGAAATATTTACATGTGTGAAGATTATGTATTAAAAGTCATAATGAGGTGTACTTTAAACTCGTATCACGTTCCGATAAGTAGTTTGGGCTTATCGCGAATGAGGTCTAGACTGTTTTGTGGGCGAGAATAGGCTAAAGCGAAGTGGGTCGTGCCGGTCAGGGTCAATGGAGAACCGCCGATGCAACCGGGTCGAATGCGACCCAAAAATACTGTGACATTAGCAGCGGAAATTTCCAGCCCGTTTCCTTTCCACTTTGATATATAACGGCGAGGGTGTAATGGAATGAAATCGATCTAGCTTTATCGCAAATGCACATGTGTACTAGAATTGGACCGTTGCAACTCTTTGTCACTTATTGCACCCGTCAACAGACCGACTTTTTATATCCCAAAGAAAACAAGAGAATATAAATTGTAAAATTGTCCAAGTTCATAAACTTGTACAAAAATTTGCTAAAAATGAACATTCAGGCACTAATTTAATATACTATCTTTTTTTAATCACTCAAGTGATATTAAGGATGTCTTATGATAGGCAATTTTCGTATCTTACTGACCCCAGCCAAAACGGATTTATCCGACCCTATCCTACCGAAGCATTCCCCATTCGGCACCTACCGACCTATTGCCTCGCACCTATTCTGAAACCTCATGCTGTAGCTCAAGCGTTTTCCTTAAATAAATATAATTAAGATTTAATAAATAATGCGTAAATCACCTAAATGCATCGACATGCTAAGTTTTTAATGTTTTACACGAGTCGCAACATAAATAGGTGCAATTACAGTCATTAAAGTCGGTAACAAGGTCATTTAGTAATGTTTTTAATCCTTATCTAATATATAAAATATCCTGTTAGTTAGTTATCGAACTCCTACGAAACGTCTTGACCGATTCTTATAAAATTTTGAGTGTATATAGGTAGATGTGAGAATAGGAAGTGAGCTATTTTTTATTCACCTAGGCACCACGCGGAGGGAGCCAAGGATAACAGTAAATAGCTGTATTATATTTTGTTTCTAGTTTATATTCGCAAAGTAAATAGTTTTGACAATTCCCACATATAGCGTACAGATAAGTAAAACACGGATATCATGCGCTAGCAGGCTGATATTCACGCACCGATAAAATTCTCACTACAGTCTACTAAACTCGTTCTGCGGCTAAATCGGCTCTCTCAATAATTGTTCAATGATTGGCGGTTGGATTGACGACGGTAATAAAGTATTTTTAGCACACAGGTAAATGCTATCAATACAAATAAATAAAATTGAAGTGTCTGTTTTTAATGTCAAAAAACAATGTATTTTTCAATTGATATAGTTATTTGCACGATACGTATGCCTAAAATACAGTTTTTTTAAATTTTCATTTGTCTGTCTGTCTATTTGTTTGTATCGGCAAATCTTTTAAACAGCTAAACCGGTTTAAATAAAATTTTATACGCAGGTATAAAAAAAGCTACTTTTTATTGAAAGCGCCGCGGACGAAAGTTAGTTTGTTTGTTTGTTAGCGCTAATCTCTGAAACTAATGATCGAAATTTAATAATTATTTTAGTGTTTGATAGTTTAACTATATATTAAGGTTTTTTGATATATAACATTACGCTGTACTCCATGGAAACGGGGCAGTAACGTTTAACGCTGGTCAAAGCGCGAGACCAGTCACAACTTAATATAACGAACTCCACACGAACGAAGTCGCGGATAAACTCTTAGTCATAAATACATACAGCATCATTGCACATCTCCTGGTACGGTCACAGAGCAATAAAATCGTTATAACCGTATTTTATGTGCGGGCCATTTAAGAAGTAATGTTAAGTTATTACAGGGATAGCTCGATAGTCGATAGGCAGCTGGCAAGCCTGCTTTCACTCTCGTGCCGCTTTTAAGTTTATCCGAGTATCTTATTGATTATTTTCTATACCATTTAGCTATGCTTAGCAAATAAAAAACTACTGAGGTATTAAGGGACACCCGGATAGAACGAAGTTCCTTTCGATTAATTAGTAAAAGAAATTTTTATTTTTCAAATTAAAAAAAAAATATGTAACGTAGCATGTAATTACTACGCCGCTGCGAGAATTGCTACGAAATGTGTCGTTACAACTTTTTGTCCCAATTTTTTCCGTCTAGCCCCCCAGATGAAAAAGATATGGGACCGGCAGGATTTGAACCTGCGAACTAACATACAGTTGATAAAGTTAGGGTCCTGGCAAGAGACGACCGTAGCTGGTTCGTAAAGCTACTGCCCGGTGTGCAGAAGGTCGCGGTTTCAAATCCTGCCGGTTCCATATAATTTTCAACTGTTTCTTTGTATTTATCCGACTATGATTAAACTGCAGCGTAGTAAACTCAACTTTGATACGTTTGTAGCGTATAAAAGTTAAGTATTTAGTGTGATACTATAGTAGATTTTCCATTATATAAGTATAATACATATTTTTAGGTATTTGATATATAATATGTATGTTATAATATTGGTTATATGTATTAGTATGTTAGTATTTTATTATTATACCTATACGTAGGTATATTCATCATAATTGTATCTTTATGCATTTATATTCTTGCCCTATTCTTAATTCTCTCTAGTACACCTTAAACTTTCCCTTTCGTGTCTCTTTCTTACTCTCCATCTAATGGTTGTCTGTAAGAGATTGCCTTAGTTACGATAAGACCGCCATTTGTACTATATATCTTCTTTTTTTCTGTATATTTATTTTTCCTTGGTGTGCAATAAAGCTTTTTATTATTATTATTATTATATTTTTGTTCATTATCTGAGCAGGAATTTCATTTAGCATTTCACAGCGCTGAATATGAATAACGTAACAGTTAAAGTACTTAGGGAAATACCTGTACATGGTCGGCCAAATCTAGACTACAGATAGCCGTACTGTGACATAAGCACGCTGGTATTCCAATACTAACATAACATCACGCTTATATTACCCAGAAGGGTGTGGCAGAGGTGTCACATTTCACCTGTTATGTTTAGGTCCCATGGGATAGGGGGTGAGCCTATCACCATCCACCAGCCACAATACCAACTCCGTGCTGTTACTGAGAATTTCCTGATGGAAAGTTGACAAATAACAGTTTGCTCGATCCGGGTATTGAACCCAAGACCTCACGGCAAGACCTCACGGTGAGAGGCGTATACGTTAACCATTAGACCAACGAGGATGTCTAATACTAATATAAAAAGAACGCAGTGGAGGACTTAGCATAACCAGACTAAATTAAAAACTACTGACCTACCTACGTACCTAATTAAAAAATTATAAATTAAAGCAGCCACTTAGAAGGGCACTTGACAACAACAAATAAATCGATACCGGAAGCACTGTTCTATCTACGACCGTAGCGTCCGCTTGCTATATAATTTATTCATCGGATTATTTAGAATCACGGCATTGGCAGGTCAACAGAGTTGTTGTCCAGGGACGTGACATACACACAATAACCAATTATTACTTTGTAATTAATAATAGCAGCCCTGTATCTTGTACATGTCCCACTGCTGGGCTCGGGCCGCTTCTCATGATAAGAAGGGTTAGGCCATAGTCCACCACGCTAGCCAAGTGCGGGTTGGTAAACTTCACACACTCTCGAGCACTTATTAGGCACTCTAAGGCATGTAGGTTTCCTCACGATATTTTCCTTCACCGTTAGCAAGCGATAATTTATATGATAAATACACACATATCTTCGAAAAGACGAGAGGTGTGAGCCGTGGGTTCGAACCCGAGACCTTTAACTTAGCAGTCCTACGGTCTCCCACTCGGCTATCGCTGCTTTGTAATTAATTAGTAAATTTCCTGGAGTTTTGAACCTTATTAAATAAGGTTCAAAAGGTTCTGGGTGTGGCGGTATCCGCACATAAGTAGTGACACACGTGACATATGTCAAAGAGCGCTGAATCGCGATAACGAAATGTTCACAGAGAGTATACATATATACCACTTCCAATACGCTACCGTTGGACAGCTGTCCGCCAGGCAATACCACCGAGCCTGGTCGGAGGATCCTCCCTTTGTGGTGGAGGAACATCATACCTGTTTCTCTACATAGGTATGCTTTGTGTGTGTGAAATAAATTTATGTTTGTAAACATCGTGTCGTCTAAACTGCTAACATATTATTGTACTCGAGTGTACCTGTTTAGTTGATTATGAATGTGGATATTATGAGGCATTTACTGTCACGAACGTTATTTGTTATAATAGACTGCATTTTTCTTGGCTTAAAGGACATGGAATCTGATGATTTGCTTCTACCGCATTGCGTTTTATGCTTCGCAGAGAATAAGCCAAAATTAGTTTTTTTCATGCATTTTTCTTTTGTACCTCTGCTATTACAAGAAAAATAAATATAGTGAACTACTAGCTTTGCTGGAAGAGAACTTAAGCACTGAAGCACGCCTTTTGTATACTCTTACTGTAACATGTTTATTTATCTGTAATCTTTTGTGTACAATAAAGTGTTAAATGAAATAAATAATTAAATAGTTGTTACCCGCGACTTCGTCCGCGTGTAGATCGTTATATTTAAGTAGTAGCTGATCCCACGCTTTGACCCGCATTAAACGTTACTGCCCGCTTCCATGGAGTTTAGCGTAATGTTAAATATCAAAAAACCTTAATGGATAGTTAAACTATCAAACACAAAAATAATTATTAAAATCCGATCATTAGTTTCCGAGATTAGCGCAAACAAACAAACTAACTTTCGCCCGCGGTTTCGTCTGCGCGGTAGGTACATCAATAAAAAATCGGTCTAGCCGTTTAGAAGATTAGCCGACACAAACAGAGAGACAGACAGACAGACAAAATGTTTAAAAACCGAATTTTAGGGATAGATATCGTACAAATAACTATAACATAAAAACTATAAAAACAGACACTTAAATTTTATTTATTTGTATAGATTATCCAAAAAATATCGGCTATCAACTGACCACTATAAGAAGATATTAGTTTTGGCTTGGTATCATTATCATAATAGTCAGATCAAAATTGTAACTCGGATACGTTATCACAACTTGTCTCCTTAGCACGGCTTGCCACATTTCGATGCCACTATGACGTAGATATCCACGTAGAAACTTCAAAAGACGAAAGTAATTGACGTTTCTATATTGGTAACTACGTCACAGTTGTTTGATCGAAATGTGTGCAAAATATCAACAGTGGCAAGCTGTGCTAAGAGGGCAATTCAAAAGTGGTTAAATTATCGTCCAACATTAAAAAATAAATATCATTATACATAAAGGTTGACTGGTAGATAATGCCTACGGCATTAAGTCCACCCATGTACCATTTATGTGCATAAAGGTTTTAAATAAAAAAAATAAATAAACATAACATCACGCCTATATATAAACACCAAATGCACAACAATACCACAGTGTCTCAACGGTTAAAAAGTCGTAAAAGCTTCCTGAACTGTGTTGAACCTCTCTCTGGTGATGCCGCACAAGCACAATGCCAACTTTGGCAACAAAAAGCCACTCTGCCTACCCCCTTTGCTCCAATCGAGGAGAACCTTCCACCTGGCCATAAACTGCCTAGGCCAATTCGGAAGTCTCTAAACAGGCTTCGAACTCAAGTTGGCCGAAGCAAAGACAATATGATACAGTGGGGTTTTGCAGATAAAACACACATAAATTGTGAATGTGGGGCCACAAAAACCATGGACCATATTTTTACTTGTCCTGCGTGCCCCACTACCTGCACGAAGGACGCGCTTATGAACGCGCATGAAAGCGCTGTTCAGGTAGCCACATATTGGGCTAATAAAATTTGACTTTGCCGTCGACTCGAATGAAGAAGAAGATATTATCCAGATGGATAGCAAAGGTGTACAAAACACACTTCACCGGCCACAATTTCATCTCCGTGTTGCTAATGTCCTGACGGAAACAACACTGCCTGACACGAGAATCGAACCCGAGACCTTGTGATGAGAGGCGCATACGCTAACCACTAGACCATAGAAGCAGTAATTAAATATCAATCCGTCTAATTAATAAAACCGACCAATTCTACATACAATTCTTCATACAAACGGTATCACGACGCTACAATAACCTTTATATTTTTTAATATAACACATAATACACCGGAACAGTGTTGGATATCGTTCAAGGTGACTACGAATATATTAACTGCGAGCACGCGCAACCTAACGTTACTACCTAACTCGGTACTACACTAATAACTACTTGTATTTGAGTAATTGAGTAATCATCTCCTTTAATAAACACCTAACTTCTAATTGATTATTTCTATAGAATTTAGCAATGCTTATACTTTGTCCACTCCTTTATTTTCTTTTTGACAGATCACGCCTATGAATTACCGTTTTTTTTGTCAGATTAATGTACTACAATTATAATGTACTATATTGACAAGCGACACTTTTTAGGGAAGTTCACTGTTTGTAACAAACAACCACAGACTATAAATCAAATCGTGAAATGAAATAAATCGATCATTATGAAAAAGAATAATTTGACTTTTTTTTGTGTATTGTCTGTATTTTTTATAAAAAAAAGAATATAATAATAGTATCATGATTCCATGAATAATTATTTGCAAGAAATTAAGTCGAAATCTTGGCATGACATATCAAAATGTAAACAAAGGTAACTAGGAAACCGTCATAGACTAAGTATGTGACATTATTATTACATTATTATTTTGTATATTTATTTCATCTAATAAAAACTACTAATAAACGAATAATTAATAATGAACTAAAACCATTTCGATGCAATTAATCGATTGAAAGTTCTTCTTAGACAACATCGATTATGATTTCAAATCGAATCAGTAACGTGTGAAAGCAGCCCTAAATGTAATCTGTCAAAAAGAAAATAAAGGAATGGACAGAGTATAGTCAATTTAACTAAGAGACAGTTAAAAATTTCTTAACTGTATGTTACGTCAATTCGTGACGTCACGGTCATCAATTTGCACCTATCTTAAGTGGGATACAGTTGAGTAATTTAGGGTCCTGGCAAGAGGCGACCGTAGCTGATTGGTTAAGGCGCCTGCCCGATGTGCAGAAGGTCGCAGGTTCAAAACCTGACGGTCCCATCATTTTTTGAACTGTTTCTTAGTATAAATACCTAACTATTGTAACTCGTTGCCTACTGGTCTAAATTGGATCAGATGTTAAAAACCCAAGTAGCACACAAGCTCTATAACAAGCCGTACACTGGCCGGTTAGAAGTTCTTAATAACGGCATTGGCTCTATAAACAAGTTCTACAGTAGATGTACAAGCGGATATAGCGCCGCTGTACCTCCGAAAGAGGACCAGATTTATACGGCCTGAGGTTCTACAGTGTCTCTACAATGTTCGTAAATGTGTGTTAGTACGGAGATACAAAGATGCTATGCGAGCAATAGTGTGCACCTAAGTATCTAAAATAAGTTCTTGTAGCGCAACTATAGCGCTCGCATCTTATTTAGATGCGTCTGTATCTCTGAATTAGAGTTTACGGATCTATAATTACGGTATACGGTAGCAATATTTTGGGGAAATGAACCATCTCAACAAAGACTTAGTGCCAATGGAAAGTGATTGATGGAAAAGACGACTGAAAATAATTAAAAAGTAAGTAAGTGTTGATTTTTCATTTATGCATACAAAATACCAGTGCGAGTACCAGTTTGTTGTAAATATATACATATTTTTTAGCTAAAATTTTCACGCGCCTGCTATTTATGCAGTTTTTTGTATAAAAAGTACATTTAATTATAGGGTTTGAATTGTGAATTTAGTTTATATAAGATCGTTTAGCTTTATAATTAGTTTCTTTAGAATCCTGGGTGAGAATGAGTGGCATGAATTCGATTTTTATCCATATTTATGATGTTAAAAAATTATAAATAATCATGTGAATTGCTTTTATCATAAACAATTAATGGCGTCTCGGTTACAAGAGCCTAAAGAGTTTATTAGAACCTTTCTATTGATTTAAGCCGCTAGTATCCACCGTTGTAGACCTCTCGGTTCTACAATTGTGGTATTGACGCTCTATTGTACTTTTTTAGGTCTAAATCAGCAACTAATATATTATTTTAAGAGTCTAAGGTTGTACAACGTACTATTGATATTCTAGGGGTCATTTTATTTAGGGGTCCATTGCCATAATCTTAAAACCCGTTAATTCCCTCTAACACTTTCTCATTGTTTGTCTGTATGTTTCTATTAATACTCTACTTATTAAATAAGACTCTTACTGCAATATTTTTTGTTTATATACAATCAATTAAATATTTACAGATAACATAAAGTCTAATTATTTGAACTTTTAATTATGAAAACATTTATTAGTAAAAGTACGAAAGAGTTTGTGAGCAAAGTATGTCCTTAATTTTTGTCGATCCGCTAAGGTAGCCCGCGAAATTTAAAAGCATTTCATCTGTAAGTAAATAGTTACATAATCCTAATTAGATTTTTTTTCTGATATTATATAATAGTTATGGAGCGTGTTCAAAAATGCATGAAATGAGTACGTTTTCCCAACGTTTTAGCCCCTTTTTGTTAGTTTGGTGAATGTACTCTTGTAGAACTTCGTTCAACTGACATTTGTGCAATAATATCTTGAAATCGAAAAAAATACCCTGAGCCCCTTTTTGCATAAAGGTTAATTTCATCATAGTAAAATTAACGTAATTTAGATCGATATAATGAACACATTAGGTAATAGTTTCTCTCGCATTTTGCTAGATCAAATGTCAAAATAAAATCTAAATCTCATGTCTTTCAGGTATTACAAGAAGACTTCAACAGATAAAATTGACTGCAGGAATTCTTCAGAATCTCAACTTGGCGAAACGTATATTATACGCGACAAATTGATTTTTTCTATGTACGCCAGATAGTAGGGATGCCAGTTGATTTTGTGATTCTATTAAGTTTATTACTAAATAAAAACAATTATTAAGATTCACATTGTTTTATTTTATAAAAATGTATGTAACAAAGAGAAAACATAAAGTTCTCTTTTATGTTCAATGCACACTAATTTACACATCCTGGGTTGTTACAATAACATCAGGTATTGAAAGTGTCGAAACTTTATATATATTGAGAAATGAAGATTTTATTGGAGTGAGAAATAAATCTGTTTTATTTAGCAACTTGTTACCACACACTTCTCTTGTATTATCAATCACATTTTTAAATTCAATTATATCTTTATTTTTCGTCATAAAATACTTGTCCTGAGGTTTAGAAGAAATCACAAAATTTGATGCAATGTCATCTACGGATTCTTTAGCAATTACTTCGGCCTCAACTCCTGGGAAGTCACAGTTAATACTCTCAGCTACATCACTGCTCCAGGTTACATTCATCGCAGAATTTAAACCTACGGAACCCTCTTTATTTTCAACACACACTTGACTGTTGGAGTTTTCAAAAATGGAGTCACAATGAAATTAGTAAAACACTCTTCTCTCGCTTCAGCTGTTATAGTGACCGTAGAAACGGTTTTTTTTTTCTTTTAGCTGTTTATAGCGTGTTTTTCTTGCCTTATTCAGCTATTTATCATACAGTTGCTGTATAAATCTCGAATATAACGGCTTACGGGCAACTATAGAATTATATTTCTCTGCTGTAGATAAAGCGTTTCAAAAGCTGTAATAAGTTCTATTTTACAGCTTACAGGTTTAGAAATATACAATGTACAACCTTACGCGCTTTAAAGGAAGCGTATAACTCTATTTAAACATTTTTAACTACTAAAGCCCTCTATAAGACCTCGCGGCGTTTTAAAAGGTATTTATAACTCTGGTTTATATCAAATGCCCGTACAATAACTCTATGACACGCCTTTGTATCTTCATTGGGATTATATTTGCCGTTGTTCGGCTATTGTACCACATACCTGTTAAAGCACTATTAAATACGCTACTGAACAACTTGAGTATTATAGTAAATCCTTTAAACAGCTATTATACAACATTCAGGTTGTACAGAAGCCATTTAAGCAGCTTGTGTGCTACTTGGGAATGCTTAAGTAACTCTGTATGTCTGTATGTTACGCTATCACGGCTAAACTACTGATCCGATCACGATAAACATAGGAATGGAGATATTTGAATGCCTCAAGAACGATCTAGGTAACATTGTGACGACCTACCGCGCGTGTGGAAGCTAAAGCAATAATGAATCTTCCACCTACTGGTCTAAGACAGTATAATTAAACAAGCTATTGACACGATAAGAAGAAGACGGACAAAATGTCGAGCAAAATAAAATAAAGAACGCAAAAACATTAGTTAAATAAATAGAGAAAATAACTTACCCATTTAACTTATCGTGATACTCCTCCTTTTTTAGTCGATGTTTTCTAAAGGCGTCTTTGAAATTCCGGGACCGCTCACAGAATTCGTTGAATATGTCTTCCAAGTTAGCGACCACTGCCGCCCAGCCCTGATAAAAAAAAACTCTAATGTTTATTTACACCTATGTATATACAGCTGTATCCTTGCTTATATTACAAATGAGAAAGTTTGTGAGTATGGATGAATGGATGGCGTATAAGAAATACGCTTTCACGCAATAACTACCGGGACGATTTTGATCAAATTTTGCACACACATGTAGCTTATAGCCTGGAGTAACATATGGGCTACCTTTTATCGACATAACACGCGAGCAGAGCTCTGGGTGGAAGCTAGTAGTAAATAAAGCTAAACAAAAATTTCGTTTGTTTGAACACGCTAATCTCCGGAACAACTGCGTCGGCTTTTGTTTTCGCTACAAACCAAGAAAAGAGTTATGTTTGACGTGGGTGAAACCTTTTATAATATATGGGCTGTCTACAGACGCCCGTCTTTTTGTAGGTCAAGCAATCAAGCCAGTTGTTGTCGTCCTTTTGTTGGAAATACGTGTCTCAATATTGTACGTTTTCTTTTTGCCGACAAGAAAATCGGTCACCGATTGTCCGACGCGTACAGGTCGAGGATGCGTGCACTAATATATTTACTCAAACTTATTTAACTATTTACCTAGTGACACATATTCACGAAACGCTTATCGACCAACGGAATTAATTTAATGCCTTATTAATGATACCAAACCAATCAGAAAGCAGTGGTCTACAGTGTCAACTGTTTAATAAATATGAGATAAGGATGTTTATAAATTATGATGTTTATTAAATAGGCACGTTACAATGGTTGGTAATTATGAGGTAATATAATAATAATAGCTGCCCTGTATCTAATACATGTCCCACTGCTGGGCTCGGGCCTCTTCACATGATGAGAAGGATTAGTAGACTTCACACGACCTCTAGTACTTTATAGGTACTTTCAGGTATGCATGTTTCCTCACGATGTTTTCCTTTACCATTGTATGAGGTAATAATCACGGCAATTTGAATATAACAGGATTAACAAACTAATTGCAGAAGTATTGTACTTATGAAAATAATGTATCTTTGATAATACTTAGCATAGCATTTTCTATAGGTAGAGCTTAGTTTACCTATGTAAATGACGATTATACACGATAAGTCGTTGATATAAACGTGCAGAAAGGTAGGCAAGAATCGCGACAAAATGGTTACCAGAAAGCTGACATTGAACATGGACTTGGATTTCATTCTGAAAGGCTACATAGAAACGAGAATGCAAGACAATGGAGAAGATATTTGCCAAACAATAGAACAACACAGGTGACTAAAAAAAACATATATCTTACCTGATGTTGCAGATGTTGCTCATGCACCAGCTGCTCGCAACTGCTGGACACCTCGAGCGCGAGGTCACTGAACTGCTGCGCTAGCGTGGCGCAGTTTATCACAGTATAAACATTCGGCTGCTGAGAACAACACTTCTCTACAGCCGCCTTCAACTCCACATAGGATTTACCGTCGAACGCTAGACGGCTCTCACTTGAAAACTCTCCGGTACTTAACTCCACTATAGGGCTTAAATCACACACTGAAAGTAATACAAAGAATTAATTGTGATCCACATTAACGTCGGTTGCACACATCACACAGCGTCGATAGTTTATGCATAATCTAATGTTATTGAAAGCCACCATTCACTACAAAATATTATTTTGTTATGTTCAATTTAAACAGCTGTAAACTATCATAAACTATTTATAAACTTTATATGAACGAACTTGTGATGATTTACTTTTTCATTCAGTGCATACAAAATATAAGCCTAGTAATTTGAAAAAATTTAATAGATTATTAATTCAAATTGGATCGGTAACATTTAATGTTGAAATGTCAAAAAGAAAATAAACAGTTCAACAAGGTATTATCGGATATTTATTATGTTTATTGGTGCGTTTCAGTCTCCAATATAATATCTAATTAAAAGTGTCAGTTTTAAGACTTATACTTACTAGACTGTTTCAAATGGCTTTCCTTCACAGAAGGTTTACTGAACATGTAAATAGGGTTGGTATCAGTCCCCGCGCTGTACGATGACACCATGTGGTCCAGCTGCAGGACTTCACCCCCACTCACTAGGAGCACCAAGAGATTTGAGGGCACTTTTGTCTTTCTTTCTATTGCTAGCTTTAATGTTGATACACTAAAAAAGTGAAAAAGAAAATGTATTTTTTGGCAGAGTATGCGGACTATGCAGTATGATGTTGAATGAAAATTCTGTTGCACTAGCAAAATTAAAGCGGCATCATTTATTAATAATAATATAATATTTCATTTGGGAATTGATAAGGATTTTTTTTAATGTGTTATTAAAGTATGGAAAATTTGTGAAGTGAATGGCAAATTTTAGACATACATGAGATGTTTTGATATAGTAGCTTAATACTTACTTCTGCAGTGTTAGGCTCATGTCATATGTTGACATTTGGCCCGCATCCACATGGAAAACATACAACATTGTGGCAGTGTAACTTCACAACTAAATCAATATACAGCTTAACTTAGGTATTGCTTGCATTTGCTGTGTGTCCATTCACTACAAATAAAAAATATCATTAAGTATACCTATTCACTGAAATCTTTATCAATTAATCTATGAAATATAGCATAGTTAAAGTTATAGAAGATAGAAAATCATTATTCCCATAAATAATAATATAAATAGATTCAATTGATTATTATTCATTTAAGGCATTGTGAAATTATTTACAGATGAAAAAAAAATATTTAAAAAACAAAAGGTCCTGCACTACAATCTGATCAAAATTTAACCTAAGACAATAAGAGCCTAACAAAATTTTAGAAATATATATTATATAATATTGAATTTTCCTTACATCAAATTAAATAAGTAGGTCATCTTTTTGCTTTACAATAACACATTGTTTGTTATATTATTTTTGTTTTGCCATTGAGAATAATATTATTGGATATCAACATGTATACAACCATTCAACTTTATTTAAAAACAAATATTTGGTGTATTTGTTTTAAACTTTTGGAATTTTGTTACCTTATGGTTTAATTTCTTGTTTGCTTTGGGTACAAAAGTAAAAGAAACAGAAAATTTCAATAAAAATTATAAAATTAAAATAGTAACAAAATAAATTGGTTTATAGAACATTTTAAATATCTACATAATATTACATATTGTGTAATTAATAATTTCAGTGTTGAAACTAAAATAATAATATTATTTTATCTTTTGTTTACCAATAACAGTATTAGACAGATAGATGTAAAATATAATCTTTGGTCAGAAACAGTTTATAAACCCTGTGCTTCCCTTTATCTTTGTGACCTCAAATTAAATATTGGAATGATAATTAAGTGATCACCGGATAAAATATTTCCAAAAAAATTAGACCACGCGAAAAGTAGACCTTGTTGACAGAACTAAAATAAACAAGAACGTCATAGAAGGTAGGTATTATCCACAAAATCATAGCATTTTTTTTCTATTACACTTTTACTACATTTTACTAATGAGTACTTTGATTTTAACATGAATCATTTACACGGTGTGTAAAAATCCCCAGTCACCAGGATCAAAAAGAAACAGGTTAGTATTTGCGTTTGAAAAAAATGTAACAACAAAGATCGAGCACTTACGCAGTCTAGTAATCTCGCAATTACTCTAGAGAGTATTGCACAGTACTCAGAAAAAATCCATTATGACACTTCATAACTGTTTGGGACTTATAAATTATGAACACATAAAGCAAATTTACTTGAAATATAAACGCTGTTTATGATTTCAGCTCTCGAAAATGTAAAAACACCACCATTGCTCTACTCAATAATCACTCAGCTGACATGACAGTTAATAGGCGTACTGGAACCTACCCATAATAAAAACATTACACAAAGAAAATTTATAGCGTTCTCTTTTACACGAGTCCTATTTTATATGGTTTATCCTTTTCTAATGCTAGAAATAGTAACTTTACTTGGTGTCCTTGGTGACTGTACTTTTTGACACAATGATATATATAAGCCTGTTTTATCAACAAAGTCATCTCTGGTTGCTATTTAAAAAAATGCCTTGCGAACTGTTTTACACGGTCAATCAGAATCGCATTACTAGCAGCTTTAGGCTGTCTCCTGCAGGACTTGCTAACGTTATAAATAACAGAAATAAATAACATTAATAACAGTTAATTTAATTGTTATTTAAATTTAACGTTAAAAACAAACCGTAACTTTATGGTGAATAGGCTCGCGTTTGACCACGATCTCACCTGAACTCAGAACAAGTATTTCTTTATCGGAGCACCTGAATAATAAATATTATTTATAATTTATTATTTAGTAGTTTGTAACACGACCCGAAGATCGAGCCCGTGACATCGTGCCTAACAATCGGCGCTAGGGACTCTCGATCAAGGAGGCAGTTCAATTATAATTTTACCATTATAACTATTAATTCTAAATTTTATTCATTTTGATAATAAATAATCAGAGATGTGACTTATCTAAGATACAAGTATCTGAAATACAGATACAAGATACAAGATACGTATTTCCATCTTGTATCTAAAATACTTTTCCAAAAATTATTTTGTATCTTGTATTTAAATACATTTTGTTAGGTATCTTAGTATTTTACAAATACTTTTTCTGACAAAATACTTTTAGGAATAAGTTACCAAATTTTTTTTATGAAATATAACACCTGTTTGCCGAGCTCTGCCCCTGTGGAGCGACTCTTTTCTTTTGGATTTTAAGGCCACATAGAAGAAAAATGAGTGATCAAATGTTTGAAGAACTAGTTTTACATAAGTATAGCGAGCACGTAGTATTGCGCGAAATGTGGTGTAGCCGGACGACGCGATGTTCCCCACCCCGCAGCACCGTTTCGTGACTCTCGCGCAATGTGGGGTAGCCGGACGACGCGATGTCCCTCACCCGTAGCACCGTCGCGACTCGCGCTCGCGAAACGTGGTGTAGCCGGACGACGCGATGTCAGCGCCTCCGACATCAAGTAGCAAGCTCCCCACATGCGACGCGATGTCTATAGCAGTTGCCGGTTGTCGGGCAGTACGTTTGTAGACTTCAGTGTGACACGACGTGTGTAGACAATCAGTGCGACAGTGCGTATAAGAGTGCGATACTTGACTTTACTTTTGGTTTTATTACGTGTTCATGTGTATGACTTTAATCATTAAAAAGTTAAGACTTTACAGAACGTGTATAATTTAAACCACCAGGCCCTACATAAGTATTTTTAAAATACTTAAGTAAAAGTAGTTCTTCAAACATTTCTTTTACATGAAAATAATATAGGAGTCATGTCATGCATGTCGTATATCTCTGTTCTCATATATTATGCCAATAATGACAGAAATAGAAAGGTTTTGTTCCAGTTTCAAGTGAGGACATGTATCCACTGGGGGGGGGGGGGGGAATATGTCTGTATCTCTTGCTCTCATACGTGCCTTATGCAGGGGGACATGTGCGTTCTCGGTCACTCGCAATAATGTTGTCAGCAGACAACCTTAGAGAACTGACCATCTTTTAAGTCTCCTATCTCATGTTGTATCATGTCATGTCTTTTTGTATTATTGTCTTAGAAAATCTTCAGGATGGTCAGAAAAAAATAAGTATCCTGATGGCCAACCAAGTAAATTGATGGCTTTTGATTGGTTTATTATTTTCCTTAAAAATATAATTTGTCTTGTCACATTTCAGCGATTAACATAATATATTCGTAAATAAATAACATTAATGTTTATTAAGATACTGTCAAAAATAATCTTAAATTCAATAGAACAAAATGTTGTTTTCTTACAAAAGTATTTTCATCTTGAGAAGTATTTAGAAGATACGTATCTTGTATCTAGTATTTCAAATACCATACTCGAAAGTATTTTGTATCTGGTATCTGAAATACTTAATTTCAAAGTATCTTGGATTTAGTATTTCAGATTCAGATACTTTTTAGAGGGTATTTTGTACATCTCTGTAAATAATAAAATATTTCTTTAGAAATTGGTAAAAAAAGAATTACATTAGAATGCTGTACAAACAGAGACTGGTATCTAATTTAGGATAGACCTGTGGTTCAGATCACCAGGTGTATTACCAGATTTGTCTTAATGCTAAGTATTATTTGACAAAAAAGGTTTTCTAAAAGAAGTTTAATAAGACAATGTAATATAAAGTGTGAGATATAGATGATATTTTATGTGATAAGCATTGCTAATCACATAAAATCAAATTAACGAAATAAAGTTATAATAAGTAATTAACTATTATACATTGACGTATAAAGTAAGGACACGGCTAACGCGCGATAAATGAACTGAACCTTTTTGGAGTCAATCAGACTACAAAAAGCGCGTAGTGAAATTGTCTGTGGTTGGCTGCCTCCGTGAGCGGTCAAACACGACAAAATGCCTAATTGTGCACTGAAAAGTTGTACGAACTACCAAATTAAACATAACAAAAAAGATTATGGTATTACATATCACCGGTAAGTCACAAATATCTTATTATATCCACCTCTTTACATTATTTTATCAATTTTATTTGCTAAAATTTTTCGTTCCGACGCCATATTCCATATTCGTGAATATCCGCGTGACATGACTTACTGCGCTTAGTTGAACTATGCCGCGGGCGTTCAAGAGAATAATTTTGGTAATTTAAAAAAGTATTTGTTATGAATTGTCACATGGTAGTTCAATGCAGATGGCGTTACTGATCCTGCTATTCATAATGTCAAATTTGAAGGGCAATTTGTTCGGACAAGCCATTTCTATAGTATATATTTCTATGCTATTATAGTATTTTTTTTTGTTACAATAATTATTTTTGGTAAAATGTAAATAATCAAAACTAATATGATATTACTGTCATATTTACTTTTTTCCTATTTTGAAAAATATACCTACCTTACAAAATTGATCTGTAAATTACAAAAATAAAAAAAATCATCTAAATATTATATTATGAATTTCGCCGCCTTATTTTACGCGTTGCTTGTATCTTGAAAATGGTGGTTACTATAAGGGTGCGTTCCTTTAGCGTTCCTTTTGTCCCAAACGTTTCGTTTATTTTACCCCCATAGTTTGTTGTTCCTTTTGGAAAAAGACGTTATTTTCGATATTTTTAATCTGAGCAGATCTATGCAAGTCAAGTGGAACGACCAGAGAACATAGATGTCAAAGAAGAAATGTAAAGCCAATTTGGCAGTAACACATTTGCAAAAATTTTATTGTCACTGCTATAGTGATGGCCTTCATTGTCGATGTGCCCATCGATATCGAAAGATTGCATTGCATATTATGTCAATATAATATAAGATATTTTAATATTCAGGGAATTCGTGTTCCTAAAGAAGATTGTGAAGACGCTGTTGCATTAAAAAAAACAAGAAATAGATAACATGGAATACATTTATTTATTACACAAGAAATTAGAAAATACAATAATACAAATATGATCACCTATGCAACGTAAAATCAAATTGGTGTGCGTACGCCCAGCGGAATGTTGTTGAATTTAAAGATTTTAAGTATGCAGATATTTAGTGTATGACGTCGTGTAATTGTGTATGGTAAAAAAAAAATAGTGCATGCAGCCATTGTGGAGAAATTCACCAAAAACTGATTCCGCTGGGCGAACGTTGTCCTGGCGGAACTTTTTTTAATCCATCGACTTTAGAAGAAAAAAGATGTGTCCAAAAATTTGTGTGTATTTGTGTGTAATTGTGTATGTATGGATAAAATTAGTGCATGCATAAACTTCGGAGAAATTCAAGTTTCCGCTGCGCGAACGTTTGGCCATTAGCTAGTTTTCATATAAAGCGCTTACATAGAGAGTTGTAGATTTTTACATACGTTGTTATGAATTTGTTTATATTTGTTTAAAAAACAGATTTAGAAAAAAATTAAGGGTTTTAAAGATAAAAATATAAACGTAAAATACGCTTATTAGGTCTTAGTTCTTAGAGTATGCACTTTGTGGTCTAGATTTTCACGTTTATACAAACCTTGTAAGTGTCTGCAACATGTTGCTAAGTATCAATGATGTTCCGTTAGTAATTAAAGAGTTGTAGGACAATTTACCATGAATAGATCACAGTTTACAAAGCAGTCAAATATCACGACGTTCTAAAGGAATTGCATGGTAAAATGTATGCCAATAATTAGTGTATTCATTCAACTATGCACATGTAAATTAAATTCATTTTTGAACACAATGAATTTCATGTCATTAAATTCAGTAAAAAAAGAAAAACAATTAAAAAACTGACGAAGCATCGGAAACCTACATAACCCGACCAAGTTCGGATGGCTACAAAAAAGCGGCAATTTTTTTTTTACCATACACAATTACACGACGTCATACACTAAATATCTGCATACTTAAAATCTTTAAATTCAACAACATTCCGGTGAGCGTACGCACACATCAAATTGGCCTCAAATGCCATTTCGTAGCAGTTGAGATCTAACATTGTGACATGAGACTTTTATCGATACTTTCACAATACTACTTAGTTTTAGTAAACTGAATATTTTTAGTTTTTAGCATTATAACTACATTAAGCGAGGTGTTAGACCCTATGTGACCCTATGTAGACTTGGCTAAACATCCAATAATCGTCATAGAATTGTATTATAAGTAGAGTTTTGTGATTCACGGATGGAAACTGAATAATATCAAAATCGACTTACCGATGGAAAGAAATTTTAACGTTATTCGGCGTCATATCCCCCGTTTTGCTTTCGCAGCCGGGTACTGTACACCATCCCATTGTATCCTACAGGGTTTTTTACTTTTTGGAAGAGATTTTGTTAGTTTAATTTTAAAAAACACCAAGCGAAATAAGAACCGGGCAGGTTCTTTGTCGTTTAAGACGTCAAATTATCTGGCACGCGCAGCTTTTTACGCGCAGTAGGAATTGGTAGAACTAAAAAGTTTATGTCACGTCTAGTCAACGAGCGGAGCGAATGATGCTTTGTCTATGGGAACGACTGACAAGTGATCTGTGCTTCAATTTTGACATTTCTCTAATTCCGAGTACTCTTACTCTCGCTCGTACGTTTACGCATTTTTCTGTGTGATAGCTTTGCTCACGAAAAGTGAATTATTCATAATAATGGAAGATCAAGAAAAGTCATTTACTATTACTTGTTGCATCATCTCTACAATAATTAAAAGAGCATTTACAATCTCTGAAATGAGCATAGTTTTTTTCATTCCACTGCATTTAAGTATAATTTATTTGGCGGCAAACCGCATCAGAGCATCGGATTGATTTTGTACGGTCATTTCCAGAGGAAATAAGCATATGATATTACAAGTAATTAACTAACTTACCTCAACTTAGAACACGATCAAAATAACACATATAAAATAAGAAAAGCAATTTGAAAAGTGTATGAAAGAAAAGCAGTAAACTATAGGCTGACCGTTTAACTGAGTCCTCGCCTGCGCGGTACAGGGGCGCGGGGGTATGACGACAAAGGGGACTGAAACAGGTGCGGGCGGTGGGCAAATTTTTGTAATTGTTCATTTCGTTCGCTACATGGGTAGCGATCGCATGTGTTGACTGTTGCAGACACCTTGTGAGAGGTACACATGTAATAACTATCTCAAGATGAATCGATAAATCTTCGGACATAAAGTAAACAGTCAGTACAAGCAAATGGCTTTTAACGTATACGAATATTTTAGAAAAAAGAAACGGGACCCAAAAAACGTTTTGACTTTCTTACGATTTAATTGTATGTTTAGATGACAAATAGTATAATAGTTTATTCCCAATTATTTTATTTACGTACATAAGTTCATTAAAATTTTGTATCTTCTTAACTATTTTTCATTTGATAAATCACTATTTCTTTTTTTCTATGATGTCACATATCTTAGGAAATATCTTGGTGCATTTCATCTCCTGTATATTTTATTAAGGGCCCCCACCGCCCGCACTTGTTTCAGTCCCCTTTGTCGTCATACCCCCGCGCCCACTGACCTCTCCCGCGCCCCTGTACCGCGCAGGCGAGGACTCAGTTAAACGGTCAGCCTATAGTTAAGAATTCAAAACAGAATCGTTCTAAATGTCAAATTCTATATGTCAAATTCTATATGTCAATATTTACACCTTTTGCCATTTTACGCCAAGTACAGAGCTGGGTGAAAAAGAGCAAAATCACGTGATCGTTTTGAACGTTTTTTTTTTTGCTCGTGGAACATGGGTCAAAACACTCAAAACAGTTCAGAACGATCACAGAATCGCTAATGGAACAGGAATCGGATAAAAAAAAACGAAAAAAAACGTTTAAACTGAGCTAATGGAACGCACCCTTAAACTTTTAGCAGGGGTCCCCAGTTTCTCCACTACTGGGGCGGTATACCTAAGAAAACACCCTCTTTTTCTTAAAACTTCCCACGGAAACCGTATATTGTCTTCATATAGGTGGAAGAAAAAAAAAATCGAAAAGCCGAAGTTTTATTAATTTTCCCTCAGAAATTTTATACCAAAATTCACTCGTATCACAAGAACGGTCGTAATAAAACTTTTGAATCTATCACAGTATGGGTCCGCTCCGCCCCGCCATGGCTACTAACCAGTACTAACCACTTCTACAACTTCTCTGCTAACGCCAAAAATTTTAAATATAACTGTTACTTCTGCTAAAGAGGGATAATAAGCTCTAAATAAAACTAATATTATATATCGTGACGAGAAACGCCTAATCAAATATAAAAGCAATATAATGCGAACAGTTTGATTGTATGGTTTTCGTGTTACTTATACTAGATCATAGATTTATATAGTACATATTGTAAAACATAATAGATATTAATATTATATAACTATAGCTTTCAAACTCATTAGGTATACCTATTGAGTCCTGTAGGGACACAGGGCAACCGGCGCATATGTATTTAGGTGGATACACTGGATACTTAAGTTTAGTCGCCCGGTTCGCCAGTCGCCTTCCCGTATCGCTAGAGATAGGTCGTAGTTAAGATAGAATAATGTAGTCGATAAGTTTATTATATAATAATAATATGTTCCTGGTACCAGTAAATATAAAACATTTAGAATAGTGACCTATCGTTTCTCTCATCTCTCTTCAACATCATTATATACAACCATGAAGCACCCCCACAAGTCCTATTGTATGCCGAAACCGATTTTTTTTTGTTTGTTTGCCGATTAGGTACCTACTCGAAGACGCCTGGACAGAATTGAGAATTTTAGTCTGAAAGGGTATTCTTGTCATGAGATCCCATCCTCATCAGGTCACGATCTGATAATGGGATCCTAGATAAATCGAGGGCAACCCACTTTTTCGTAAATGAATAAACATTTTTTGGATGGTAGGAACCATCCATATTTAAGCAATATCCAGAGGTTCTGCTGCTGGTTAACACGAGGTCAGCCAGCGACTATTTATAACATTATTGGTCAATATTGCTTAATTGACTAGAGGTTGACTGTGGGTCAACACAACAATCAGAACTTGCCTTAAGATTTACTGAGGTCACCTCAGAAGTTCAGATCCATAACTGCTCGTCCAACCTGGCGTGATCCGGGTTGAAGAAGCGCTCCAAATCACTGAAGGGGTAGCAGCTAATACAACAGCTTTACGACGGCGATATACCGGTGGAGGAGCACCAAGTAGTATTGGATCCCGATATTCTATTTGCTTTAGGTGAAAGTATTCACCACAATTAATATCTATGATAACCTAGTTAGCAGGATTGAGTATTTCGTGAAGGCTTCTAACCGAAGCTAGGGAAAAACGAACTAAGTTATTTTGAATACCGGAAAAAATTACCATTGTAACAGGCGCTAATATTTAATCGCCAATTATTAGCTGCCATCTCTGAACCTTCTTAGGCCAAGCTGGTAGAATCAGAAAAAGAACAGCTGGGATTAGGTATAACAGCTGTAAACAGAGGCTTTGTAGAAGCCTTCATGGAAACTAAAATATTTTTATTAGCAATTAGCCGAAAAAATATAATAGTAAGACATATCACTCATCTAATTATAATGGTTTATCTGTTGCTATTGGTGGTTCTTCAAATTTATGATAGCATACAAAGATCACACTGTATGATCTAAGCATCTAGAGAGGAACATCTTAGGCTTCTTAGCAATCAATTAATGTTAGCTTACATAACATAACATCACGTCTATATTAGCCAGTATGGCAGTGCCGGATTAGCCATAATATATAGCAAGAGAAGCAAATGCTACGGGCCCCGCGAACTGGAGAGCCCCGCGCTCCAACGCCTGCCTGACCGTAAAAATCTTGCTTGTAAGAACAGATTTGTATAATGTATTGTAATTACAGACATTCCTATACTGCCGATATGAACGAGCCAGCTTTTAGAGCATGTTTTGCTTAGGTAAGTGGGTATCGAAAACGTTATATCTTAATTTGCCCATATTCAATCAAGAAAAGTTCATTAAATTTGTACCTAATTAATTGTAAATAATTTGTTTTATTTAATACCATAAACTTTAAAACCTAAAGCAGGCCAAAGGCCCCATATTATTTAAGGGCCCCTAACAGATTTTGCTACAGGCCCCACGCTGGCTTAATCCGGCACTGCAGTATGGTGTGGCAAAGGTCTACGTGAAGTATAGGTGTTAAACACCCACCCGGGTGTTATGTTTTTTATCGCATGTGATATGGGATGAGCATATCGCCTTGTAAGATTTAGGATACTACATTGTAAATTATATATCTTCAAATGAAACAACCCATACTATAATACCTAATCGAATTTCGTTTCTCGAAGTTCGTTTGATCATATATTATATACCTTTAACCTTTACATAGTATAATTGCAATTGTTTGTTTGCTTTGTCTGTTTTAAAGTAGGTGGACATACATAAGTGTCAGTAACCGTACCTTTTATTGTGTAGGCAATAAATAGGTATCTAATTACCTACATATAGATAATTAATGCAAGCCATACGTAGATTACTAGACACTTCTGATTGTTTATAAGCATTATATTTGGCACAATATCTTTTAAAATAAAGGACAATAGAAAGAAAAGATGGACATTAAAATAAAGTATTTCAGGGGCTTTTGCACGATGTTGAATTAAATATAAAAACCCTGACATTCTTATCTAATATGTTACGCTCAATGATATTATATAAAAACAAAAAGTTCTATAATATCATTGGTTACGCTACTATTATGTTCAACATCTAATGAAAAATGTCGTGGCTAGCAAGACACGAAGTTTCATTGAATTGATGAAGAATAAATCCAGGGTCATCGGCGTAATCACCAAGCGATAGTGAGTGATTTGCAGTACTAACTACACTTACACTTATAACATATCGATAAATCAGGGCAGCAAATTATTATATAAGTATAAGTACCTTTATTTAAATTGCCGAGACGAAATCGCGTAGAGAATCATTCTTCAAGCAAAAAACTGACAAATCTTGACTTGACTTGACAAAAATGCCTTAGGGTAAAATATGGTGGACTTTACTATTTTGTACCATCAATGTATACCCATATTTGCAAAAAAAATAATGAAGTTTGAAATCATGAGAGCCTAATTTCAGAGAGAAAGCCTTCCATAATAACTTTTTTACACACATAAAATCACGCCTATATAATTACCCAAAAGGGTGTGGCAGAGGTATACGACACCCACACTTCACCTATTATGTTTGGGTCCGATGGGATAGGGGGTGAGCCTATCGCCATCCAACGCGTACAACTCCAACTCCGTGCTGCTATTGTGAATATCCTGACTGAAAGTTCACAAATAACACTTTGCCCGACCCGGGAATCGAACCCGAGACCTCATGGTGATAGGGCATACGCTAACCCCTAGATCACCGAAGCAGTTACTAACTTCCTTACATTTATGGATATAACAAAATATATAATTACCTTTTGTGAGACTCAACTTGCAGATAAAACCCCCACTTAACACAATTCATCCTTAATTAAATGTAGAGTGTGTTAAACTTGTTGGTACTTCAAAGATTATTTTATTAACGTCATAGTTAGATAACAAAGTAATTAATACGAACCAGTTTATATTGTTTATTTAATACCAAATGCTTTTAGTAATATTGTTGATATAACAGTCAAAATAAATTAAAATTCAGAATAATAAAAACATGCCTACAAAAATAGTTCAATTCTTCCAAAAAGAAGTATAATATAGTATAGGAATAGACATGTTACTGTCATGTCAATCAGAGGTCAAAAACATTATCGTAACATTGCGCTAGTTAATGCTAAATAGCATAATGCGAAAATTCAATAATAATATACATACAGGGCAAATGATAAAAAGAAATATGCTAGTCATTACAAAAGATTCCACTGATCTGAATAATAGCATCATCAATTAAAAAACAATAATAATATGGTGCAATATTATAGACATATGTATTAAATAGCTACCCTGCACGTAACGTTAACATCGTCCAACGATTTCTAATACAAAAGAGATTATCACCTTCATAAATAATATTAAATGAAATTTAACAAGTTTAGTCAAATAAAACAGATTTTTTTTACCAATACCATAATAACTAAATACAAATTACTCTTGTTTATTATATAAACAAGTTGTTTGTATAAAAGTGCAAGTGAAATGTAAATTTTTTTGATGTTATCATAATTACCTTTAATGTAAATGATTGTATGCAGCCTGAGTGTCACATGATTATCACAGCTGATTATCAATTGTTTATAATGAATACATTTTAGACTGTAAATAAATATGGATAAGGCATATAGCACCTTCGTTACATAGGTATTTAAAATGGTTCCCTAGTTACTAAAATATAATGCATATAACAATCCATAATCACTTTAAAACAGTTTGATAATTGATTTTCATATATTATGTATAAAAATACAAAAGCTTTAATAGGAATGTCTTATTATGGGAATGTAGCTTAACTAATTGCATAAGATATAAATATGGCTTCAATGTAGTCATGTAATAATTATCTTCTAACTTAAAAGCAGACCTCCACCAATAGCATGAAACTTCAAGTCATAAAACTAAAAATGAATGAAGTTTGATTAAGTGAGTGATGGTTTCTTCCACTTGTACGAGCCTGAATACTTAAAATCATAGTCAGCAAGTCTACTGTCTGCTTCTATTGGCCCACGGGACCCATACATATAATGTAATGGCTTAATATGATTCTCTTCAAGTTCTTTAAGAACAGGTGTGAAAATTCGCCAGGCTTCCTTAAGTTCGTCATTTCTAACAAAATGCATTTGTGTACCCGTAAACACATCTAAAATTAATCTTTCATATGCATCAGGCACGTCAGCCCCACCATAACGCATGCTGTATGTAAGATCCAATTCAGTTTCAACCAAATCAAATTTCATACCTGGAGACTTGCTCATTAATTTCACATACAGTGCTTCACCTGGTTGAACTCTGATTACTAATTCATTTCTCTTGGCCTGCCCATCAAAGATATCACCAGGCACATCTTTGTACTGTATCCTGACTTCTGCCTTCCTTTCGTTCAAAGCTTTGCCACATCGCAGGATAAAGGGTACTCCTTGCCATCTTGCATTATTTATCCAGAGACCAGCAAGTGCATATGTTGGAGTGACAGAATCTTTAGGTACAGTTGGATCTTGCAGATATCCCAGAGTTTCTTCACCCTGCCCTTCAGGATTACCAACATATTGGCCAACAAGAATATCATTAAGTTCAATAGGTCTAATATGTCTAAGAACTTTAACTTTTTCATCTCTAATATCATTTGGGTTTAAAGTAACCGGTTTCTCCATGGCAACGAGAGATAAAATCTGAAGAAGATGATTTTGCATTACATCACGGATTATGCCAAAGTCATCAAAATAGCCTCCGCGTCCCTCAGTACCGAATGGTTCTTTAAAAGAAATCAGTACAGATGCAATATTTTCTCTGTTCCAGGAAGGGCTGAATATTTTGTTGGCAAACCTTATTGTCATTAAATTTTGCACCATTTCCTTGCCAAGGTAGTGATCAATTCTGTAAATTTGTTCCTCTTTGAACAGTCCAGCCAAATGACTACTTAGCTTATCTGAGCTCTCATCGTCTCTACCAAAAGGTTTTTCAATGATAACTCTGGTGAAACCTTTGATGGAGACACAAGCATTTCTTATATTTACTGTGACATCTTCAAATACAGTAGGAGGAACTGCTAAATAAAATATTCTGTTAGCAATGGGGCCTTTTTCATGTTTGGAAAGAAGTTGGTTCAACATTTCATAGTCAATTCTTTTATC
Organism: Hypena proboscidalis; assembly: GCA_905147285.1. Classification (NCBI taxonomy): domain Eukaryota; kingdom Metazoa; phylum Arthropoda; class Insecta; order Lepidoptera; family Erebidae; genus Hypena; species Hypena proboscidalis. The sequence continues at coordinate 15,406,247 of LR990130.1, read as the reverse complement.
ATAGGATCCAGAACAATACTCGTTAGCTTGCCAGAACTCTTCAAGTTTCTCTTCTTCCCCAGGCCGTACTTTTATATATTTTTTACACTTCTCCTTCACTTCTTCCATAGTTTGTTTTGTACGAGCATAACCAACAAATTTTGTGTGTCGAGGTAGAAGATTGTCACGATATAAATACCAAATCGTTGGATAGATCTTCTTTCTTGCAAGATCGCCCGAGGCACCGAGAAGTATAAAAGTATGGGGATATTGGAAATCCGTTTTATTCTCCATGATCACAAGATTGAATTTATACAACTCTTCAAATTGTTCCACTTGCTCTTTTATCTAGTTCACAGGTTTCGTATATATTGAACTCTTAAATTGATATCGTTAGTGATACGTAAGAAGAGAATTACTAAGCAAATTTTGTCCGCTCATCGGTGCCGGAAAACAAAGTCAACGAAGTAAACTTAGTTTTAATGCTTGCACAGTATTTATACAAAAGTTTAATTCAATTTCAAGCATGCAAGGTTGCAAGGTCAACGTGGTATCGATAATTTTGATTGGCTGGTAACGTATACAATCAGCGTTCATTAGCCAATAAGAAAATAAAAACAACTTGAAAAGTTTACTTGGTATTGAGAACTGACCTTAATGCTTGACATTAACTTGACATTGAAATGGAAAATACCGCGTTCTTTAAAAAAATTGACAAAAACGCCAAGAACTTGGCATTTTATTGATTATTTTAAAATCACATTGGAATCAATAAAATAAAAATCAAGTTAACAAGAGCATTTCTATTATCATGAAAGAAAAGCTGCTTTAATAAACTAATAAAAAATCTAAATACATTATCGGCCATAACATAATCAAATGTTTGACTAATTTTTTCGAATCTTAACATACGTGATAAAATTAATGAAAAAAAGAAAAATGTTTTCCCGTTCGGTAATCAGTTTTGTAGGTCAAACTTTTCACGTCGCTCTGGCAGCACAGCGCAGCGCCCCATGTATTTCCGAACGAATTACGACTGTGACGTGACGCGTTGTTTTATGTCACTTTTAGATGAATTAATTGAAATTGGGTTATTGTAAATTCTTGATAAATATATGGCTTGTCATTGCCTTTTAATGTAAAAATAACGTATTGTAACGAGTGTGTATCATAATTCTTCCAAAAACATTTGTGTACAGCGAGAGGGTGTCTATTTTCATCTTCTTATAGGTATATTTAGTTCAACGACCTTGTTACTGACAGGTTCATCGTTAGCCACTGAACTGTTCTATGAAAGTGGTATCCCGTACTAGATAATAAAATTAAAGCTAAGGATGGAGCCCTCGAGAGAATCAGGTTAGTGAATTGATATTGTTAAAAATACCGTAACCATCATAATTGTGTCAAATCACATAGCCTAAACTTGATACGTCGTCTCAATGTTCTATGCACCTTGTTTTAGATGATAAACATTGTTCCCGTAGGAATAGTGGCTAAATTGGTATGGTACCCTGTCTTTGAAGTTAATTATATGTTTTTGAGCATATGTTTTAGTAGGTTTACTTGATGTAAGTTATAAATAAAAAATAAATAAATATTTCACAACTCACACACAACGCCATCTAGTCCCAAACTAAGCAGAGCTTGTAATATGAGTACTAGAATACTAGAATAACTGATACTGATACATATATACTTTTTTTTTTGTAAATACATACATATTATACATAGTTATGTTTATACAGCAAAGGTGAAATGCATTTTCATAATTTGGAGCAAAATACTAAACATGTTCATTTTCTTACAAAATATTAGATATTAGAGGATATTTACTATTTTGGTTATTTCCGATATTTCACAGCTGATGCAAGCCGCTTGTTCTTGATAACGCTTGTTTAATCATGAACAAGTGACTTGCATCAGCTTCAAAATATCGGACAACTTGCAACAACAATACTGTTTTTTTGGTTGATGTAATGGGGGTGTTGCTTGCAGTCATGCAGGCCTGGTTTTGATATATCTGTTTAGCTCCTTAATGTGTATAAAATAGAATAAACTTCATTTCTGTATGCACCTACGGCAGGCAATGCAAAATCCCTAAAAGCTCAGCCACCAGTTGTTGTTCAGATAAAATGAGTCGAAATAGGAGGCCCTATTGGTTGAGAACCAACCTCAGCTACCAGATGTAGCTTAGATGATATGCCAAAATGTATGGAAATGTGATGTTTTTCTATAGAACCATTTGACAGTTAACTTATCCATTAGATTCTAAAATTCAAACAATATTAATCTCAAAATCTTGTCTTATACTACACAAAGTATTTTGGGTTTGAAATGACAGTTGTCAGGGATATAATTCATACATGCTGATACAAATTGATCAACTAAGCAACAAAAATAAATAAAAAAACAATAAAAATATAGTTATAATAAATTTATTAATTTAATAGCATACATTGTCCCAAATTTGTAAAATCATTATCATTACAATCAGCATTCCTAGGGTAAACCTGGAGGTTAATAATTTATTCCTGGTCACTTACAGAATCAAAACAAATATCATGTTTCCAATTTTTTGAAATCAAATTTTGTACATTATTTATTGTAAAAGCAATTTAGTTATTTGTTGTGAACATCACAATATTCTATAATCAATCAACTTACATTGACCAACTTGTCCCATCTTTAAATTTTGTTTTCACATGTGGTAACCTTGTATGCAAGTCATTCATAAGTTGATGACTTTAGTTTATTTTGATGATAAGTGTGTTTTTTTGGGTTTAAAGCTGATTTCATAAAATATATTAATTTAGATGTAAAACTTTATACTGAAAATAATCAACAACCAGATTTATATTATTTGCCAATTATTACTAGGTTACTACAGATTTATGTCATCAGCTTTAGTACCAACTAGAATTTCAATCACACTATATTTTTTGGAGTATAGATACCTGAGTAATGATACCAGAAAAGGGGTGTAACACCAGCTAACAACCTTAATAGAATACTATGAGTGCTGCCCACTAGATAGAGATTGAGGTCAGAAAGAAAAAGATATAATTGTCTGTGGATGCAAAAACCAAAAATATTTTTGTGAGTTTTTAACAAGCAGATGAAAAAATTAATCTGAAGGGCTGCTGATAGCTCATTTAACGGATTTTATGATAGTTGACAATGAGAGTGAAATGTATGTTATGTTATTGTCATTAATGTTTTTAGAATTGGAGAAAAGGCTAAGACCTAATCAAGATGATGTTGAACATAAAAAAAAAACAAATGCTCTAGTAATGTATTCCAAACAAATCTAACAGTTCTTATAGTTAGTTTGCAAACTGTGATGAATACTCTTTTTTTTTTAATCATTTAATTTAACAAAATTGATAACACCCAGCTCAATTTCTCTCTACCAACATACCTACTAGACTACTTATTTAATATTTGAATGATAGTGCCAACCTAGCAGTACAATATATTGTTAGAACACAAACTTTTATTTGCAAATCCCTCCGCTTTAAGTACATTATTATTATTTTAATATTGCTTTAGATATTCGATACATATTCACAAAGGAGTTCCTAAGTTCTACGTCTCTCGCCATAGATGGCGCTTTTCAATTAGTTGTGGCTGTGATAGATAGATGGCGCTGGATACACCACTTGAAATAAAGTTAAACTATAAATTATGATATTATGTGTGTTTTTTTGTGTTGTTTGATTGAAGACAATCAAAACTGTAGACAAATGAACTCAGAGACGTTGATAGGATTTTATTCGGAAAGTATCAAACTTGAGGGCAGATTTTTTTTTTAAATATGAGACCTTTTTTGAAATTTAAGTTGGTGCTTATAACTAAACAGTTTTTGTTAAAAATTCTAAAAAACATTTCGTTGAGTCTAAAGCAGGCATGAAGATCAAAAATCAATTTTATTTATTCACTTCTTACATTTTTATACCAGCGAAATGAACATCAAAATAGGCGTATGATTATTATTTTATTACAACGAAGGGCACACGAAGTGAAATACTGGTAAAAGACGAACCTATCCATGGTTAAAAACGCGAATCTTTCGGTACCATCTGTTGCGTCAGTTAGAAAAAAATAAGTAGTAGTTAAAACCTGTGGGTGGGGATGTTGCCCTATAATTATATGTGGCAATTATAATTATATTAAGTATGTTGATTACGTATTATTACTTACTATTATTATTATTATTACTTATTCTATGGTGTTGATGAAAAATACAAGCTTCTGACCTTGCGCTGGGCCGCCCTTGAATGAAAGTTGCAAAAAACAAGTTTTCGCAGATAACTCGGCAAAGTATGTTTTATGAACTACTTTATAAACTTACTTTTGAACTTAAAAATATATATCTTCGGTAGAACAACAAAGGTTGAATAATAGTCAAAGAATTTTTTTTTTCATCTATCAAATCATTACTATTTTCTAGGAAGTTTAATATTAGCAGTGGTGTTTTTTTTCCTGGAATACGCGCAGAAAAGTTCTTCTACTTTAATAAAATGATGAAAAGATTGCTCCTTTAATCTCGAAAAAAATTCGTTATTTTATGTCTCGATCAGATCTGTTTACTTTTATCATTTCGAGATGAAATGATAAAAGTAAACAGCCCCAGTAGTTTTGTATTAATAATGCCGTTTCATTACCCGTGTAATATATCGCCTTCACACCGTCATTTGTCACGTAAACGAACGTACGAAAAACGTTTAATCTAACCTTCCAGGTTGACTAACTACCCTACCTACCCCTTTAGTGGCAATAACTTCGATGTAAACATAGAAATGTTGACTTTCTAGTAAGGCTGTAGAAAATCTGTGACAAACAAATATCCCAACTGGATTTAAAGAGTTGCATTTCAGAGTAATCCTAAATGAACTAAATCCACCCATGTCATAAAGAAAAAAAATATCCTCGCAAATACTCAAAGGATGGAACTTTGTCACAATTTACTTTTGAGGCATGAAACAGCGCGATGGAACTTTGTTGCAGTTTACTGTTATACCATACAAGGGAATGACAAGTACAATATATAATAGCTTCCTATTCCTGTCGGACCAGCATTTTTTTTTTTTACTTTAAATAGAACGCCAGGAGCAATTACACTATCCAATGGTTCCAATGACGGCCAAATACACACATTCACTCACACAAGCACATCCAGTCTCAGAACAAATCTTTGCAAATCACACAAAGATTTGTCCCATGTGGGGATCGAACCCACTACACCTGTGCACTGTGCAGTGGAGAGCGGCGAGGCGACCGCTTAAACCACTACACCACACGTGCAGACAGATAAATCTATTAAGGAAATATTATTTTTATAATGGCGTTTATAAATCGAGTTAATTGAGTTCCTACTTTCTGAGGCATTGAAGATTCTTTATTTCTTACTGCAACTGTTATCATGCATATGCGATTATCAGGCATTCCTCAGATGATTTATGTGCGGTCGTTTTTTTAAGGACTTCCAGAATCTCGGCATGTAAGTTGAAAGACTAGAAAAATAAGAATTGTAGAGCGTCTATTATTGAGACAAAAATAGCGTCATGTGGGCTCTTCACCTTACTCCAGACAAGCTATCGTTAGATTGACAAATGATCATGGATAATTTAATTTTGGCGTCATATTTTTTTTCTCGAAAATATGATATGACATTATGGGTTTTGTAGGTTTATTATTGCGATATGCTAAGGCGCAACGTTTCTGTGATACATATTCAATTGTTAAATATTGAAAAATCGAAATTCTTGGTCACTACTACAATTTTTCTTGTGAAAATGGAATACCGCCAAAATGTTGTCCATTAAAAAAATATTTCTTGCATGTTTTTTTAAGACAATAGAGTCCTGTTCTACAAAATCTATAACATTTGGTCCCTAACTGTAAGAGGAAAAAATCACAGCAAATTCAGATCCCATTTTTAATCCTGCTGGGGCCAAAATCCGCGAACCGAAACTTCCGAACTTTGTAACTTGACCAATAGGGACATCTGTTAGCATAATATAAGATAACTTATCAGATTGAATTTCGGATACTTCGTAGCAGCTTCCGTACATAAATTACTGTTGAAACTGGCAACTTTTACAAAAAAATCGTCTGTGTGGACAATGCTATGCGTCTTCCAAAATTTTCGCTTTCATATGTGCATATTGACAAGGATGTTTAATAGGGGATGAAATCGAGTGTGCAATATTACATTATAGGTCTTAGGCAAATTCTACAGCAGCGCACCCTTTTTTAATTTTGTTTGCAGTTGCCATGGGTTAGGTACCTAACTTGGCGAGTAATATTAAAGATCTACAAATAATTAAAACCATCAGAAGTGGCTTTAGTCGAACTAATTAACTCTAAATAAATAAATAAACTAAATCTGTTGATTTCGTGGCTAGGGCATGCAATTCCGGAATTCCGTAATTCCGGCATTCTGGACCATTTTACTGATTTTTCCAGTTCCGGAATTGAGAGGAAAAATTCCGGAATTCCGATATTTTTGTCTTTTGTATTTTGATGATTATTTTCTTCTAAACGCACGCAATCTAACGTCTGTGGATTATGCCACAAACTGCAAGTCGAATGGGCAACACGCGCGCGTCACACCGAGCACGGCGCACTAATACTTACCACTCCGGTACTGTGCAAAGTCGTTCGCAACTGATATCGCTCAGTCTCGATCTTCGATCCCCAACGAACTAGGTTATTCCTTTAGTTTGGCCGCTCTTTGTTTGTCCATCCCCACTATCCACAGTGTCATCGCACACTCACCTTGACCAAAGAAAGGCAGATCGTTTGGTCGTTCTGATATTGCTCCCGTTGCTTGTTACAAAATAATGAGATGGTTTACTTTTATCCACAGTTTTTGGTTTCTTACTACTTTAACGCAAATAGATTATTGTAAATAATATCTATGTATGTTTACTGGTGCAATTAAAACACTTTGTTTGATGTAAAAAAAAAACTGGTTCTTAATATAAAAATAATAGAAAATAATTAAAAATAGCTTAAACATACAGATTATTAACAACAACCGCATAAGACGCTCATTGGATGCATGTACAGCATAATAATGAGTGAGTGGCAGTAGATAAAACAAAACATAGAAGGTAGTTCACGTCGTTTATCCGTAGAAGCGCTCTTTCGAACTAGTTCGTTCGCGAACGAACAAGTTACAAGTAGGTATATTTTATGCGTCCTACCCACGAGTGTGGAGAGTGAGAGAGTATTTTCGTGTGCTGGTTACTTTTGTAACCGAATTAGAAGTTCTCTATCAGATAAAATGTTAGACGCTTTATTATTCTTGAGGACACACTACCAAGAACAACGATTGTTATCAAAAAATGATTAACTATTATAATCTTTAAGGAATTTAACTGAACTCCAATGATCTCAATTAAAAAGTCTCATAACTCCTTCCATGGCCTTCCATTGTGATGTCCTTTCGTAATGATAATTTTATACAGGAAGGATATTATTATACTCTCATTTTTTAAAATGTATAATTCTATTTTATCTTGTGTTGATTTTTATATTGTGAAAATGTTTAATTAAAGTAATAAGGGAAAATGAAGGCCAAATATGTTTTATTTGTAACTTGTAAAATGATTAAGACTGATTAACAATAATTGTAGACAGGAAGGACTATTCAGAGTATATTTTTTATAGGTTTTGTTATTGTTGAGTTACATTTTGTTTTATATAAACCTTGTTGATTTTACTACTGTCAGAAAGTTTAATTATAAGAGAAAATAATGGCCAAATAATTTGTTGCTCAAATGATTATTATAAGGCTGATTTATTACATTTTATTTGATTTGAAACATTGTTTTTTTATTTTCCTAGATAGAGAAAGGACCTTAAAACAAATATACACCAAAAGAGAGTGAGAAATAAAAAAAAAAAAAAAATGTTAATTCCGGAACCAGTTCCGGAATTCCGGAATTAGCCGGTAATATCGGATCTCAGTTCCGGAATTGAGATCCTTCCGATATTGCATGCCCTACGTGGCTCTATTCAGACAGAGAAATACATCAATCCTTTGAAAATTAAATCGTCAGTCTTCTTCTTCTTTTATTTAATGGCAACTGGGTCTCCTTGCATCGTCAAAGTCTTAACGGATAATAATAAAATATCATCGAATCCCCTCTAAAATCCAGATAAACTTATTTAGTCATGAAGAAATACTTTTACTCTCACCTGAGCATTACTGAGCAATGTTTCTTTAAAGATATAAAAGAATAGCAAACCTCCAAAAAATATCAGTTATAAGAAGAGGCGTACACTTGAATGTGATGTAACGTTAAAAGATTGTCCTAAAACCGGCCAAAAATAAAAAGGCTATAAAAATTTGATAGCGCTAAAAGCATTAATATAGTGCTCCTAGATATATTATTATATAGTCTTAAAGTCAATAGGTTAATAGACTGGTATTGAGACGGGTCCAATGAAAGGTCGTGTAGTCTGGCTGGTCACATTGCATGGTGTAGTTCGAAGGACTGAAGCACGTGCGATGCGGTGCGACAGGCAGCGCGGGCGGGTGGCAGGGCGAGGGGTGCGCAGTCGTGTGCAGTGGACCACTCGACGTCGCACAAGGTCAAGGAGAATGATTAACAACGAAAATACAGCAAAACAAACGGTGGCGATGCGGGGTGCGAGCGGGGACGGCGCGGCGGCAGTCAGAGCAGCGACGCCGCCCGCATCGGTCGCGAGTCTGGCGCCGCTCGCGACACATACGTACGAAAATCGATGCACGATCCGTAACCGGCATTTAACACTAATCAACTACTGTAATTTCGATATTAATATTTGATGATGAACGACCGGACGGGCCCCGCGCGCTCTGGCCGCTTATGTTTGTGATGTGTCACTAGTGTTGACGAGTTAGGGTTGTCACGATGGTGACCATTTTAAAATGCGCCTTTGGATACGATACAACTATCAATCTGGAATATCTTTGATTACTGGTGTTTCTGTAATTGTGTATGCGATGGATGTTGCTGATGCTGCACATGATTGTGAAGTTGATACATTGTCAAAAAAAACAACATTTGAAAATTTTAAATACGCAATTAGATTTTGTCAATAATTAAATACCTGTATCAGATTGATGGAATCTCAAATTTGGATTATTTGCCTGTTGGAAATGATTTTTGTTAGTACGGCGTTATTGGTTAGTCATACAAAGCCAGTTTATTTTAGACAGCAATTACATTAAAGTATCACTATTTTAATAGCCAGGACTTGGTATTTCAGATATCATTTAAGAAGAATCCTAGTAGGTTACTAATAGAAGTTAGAAGCGTATAGGCACCCAATTTTGTATGTAACTATCTAATACTATGATATCAGTTAAAATGAACAATGTTACATACGCAATATAAAGTTGTAATGTTTTAATGCCCTTATGTCTTTATCTGACACGAGTCGTAAAGAGCACTGCAAGGTTGTAAGTGTATTGACTCTTAGTGTTTTGAATAAATTTATCTCGGTGCTCTATTGCTCTAGCTGCATTTCCATTCGCGTATTCCCCATTTTTGTATCGAGATAAGGCAGAACTTTCCTAGTTTGATAGTTTGACGTCAGGATGATGTAACCGTGGACGGAAAGCGTGCCAAAGCGCTTTCTGACTGATGAGAGCGGAACCTCGTCACTTCTCCGATCACACGAGGATTAATTTAATAGTGTCATCTTTTTGCTGAACCCTTAATTAATTCTCTATATGGCCCTTAATGTGTTTCGCATTATAAAGCATTCGAGATATTTCCATCTTTATCCTCCTTGGATTATAGAGATGGCGTACTCTTCGCAAAGAATTAATTCGACTCCAATGTTTAATCTCGAATCATCTGGCTAAAGAACTCCCTCATGCGTGTTAAATTATTAAATCACTTTATTCTGCTTTGCTCGAAATCATTTCATGAGAAAGTATTATTTAATTGAGCATAAAAATGACAATGATATCGCAATTTTATCAAAGTTTTCAGATTCTTAATGTTGGCCGGCTTTGTTATCGATATACCATGAATTTAATTAGCTTTCTTCGTGTTTTGTAACCTAACAATGAGTCATGTTGAAGTTTACACATTTTAATATGATTGTTAAATTCAACATAATTATATTATTTTAATTTCTTTAATTTATAGGTTCAAATAAAAAATACAAATGCATAAACCATCACTTTCAAAGTTGTTACGTGTTGTCACTGCAAGTAGAAACGGCTGTATTTATTGGTGTACAACCATTTCTAAGAAATGATGACAGCAAATGGAAACCGACAGTGTCAATTGTAAAATTACTAGCCACAAGACCGATACTGGAGAGTTGCAAGGAACGTTTTCCTCGCAAACATTGTTGCTGACATGTAATTATATAATAAATACGCTCTTAATAAAAAGTACGGGTATGATTTATTAATTACACACCAAGTCTTCAAGTCCTTATGCCAATACGAATCCATACCATTTATTGAAAAACGTCACAAAACCACAAATGGAAATAACTTGTGATGGCTGTGATCGTGATTTATTCCTTTTTGTTCTTTCCGGGCGACTAGATCAATTGCATTTTTTTTGTTAGCCTGCATTGTCCCCTGCTGGGCGAAAACGTCCCCCAAACGTTGCCAGTCCTCTCTATCTCCTGCAGTTTCCCACCAGCTGTGGCTGTAGGAATCTAGGTCGTCCCGCAAGCGCCTCCTAGGTCTACCCCGACGACGGTGTAACTTTTGCATACTTAAACTTAATTTTAAACATACTCAGTTCTTTTCGTTAATTATCTTTAACAATCATTAAATTAATGTTGCGATAAATATTTAACTAGCAACCCGAAGAAACATGATGCTTCTACACCTACTCATTATTCTTTCTAGAAGCTAATGTGCGCTTAATTTATCTAATTAATGTGCAACTGCAGCAAAAACGTTTTGAATCGTTATTATTTTATTGCTCCTTTATGATTTCTTAATCCTTTATGATTGTCAAGGTTTTCTACTGTATTCGTCATAGCTAGTGATCCTATTTCTGGTAATCCTACTTTTGATATATTAATAAGAATTCCTCCTCCATGTTTTCGGCATTACATGTCTTACATAATTTCCGTGTGTTTTCTTATGTATTCGTTTGATTTATTAATTCAATACCGATCTCTTTTTTAAACTTTAAAACTCTTTAAACTAATATTTTGCGATGTAAACATGATACTGTTTACTTGCTTCTCAAATTCCTAAGAAATCTTAATGTTTCTCAGCTTTCTATTTTTCAATAAAAACGTCAAGAACTGTTCCACCTGCTTCCTTTTCTTTTTGCAATGCTAATGTAGCGTATTACTAAAAATGGAGACGGAGAATGTTTGCTTTAGATCCTTTAGTAAATTGGCCCAGTAGTCCAGTCATAATATTATTAGCTTTGTCCATTATTGACGAAGGTGTAATCTCCATCTAGATCTTGATAGAATAAAGCTGTTCCGTTTTTAGCTGAACTAACCGCTTATTAAACCATTTTCGAATTTAGTATAGGTAGTTAAGGAGTGTTTAGTTTATTGTTCTTGCGTGTACCTAATCGCAAGCGCGAGTGGCGGCGGCACGTCACGCCGCGGGAAGTGTTAGGTACTCAGTACTCTTTGGTCACGGCCAAGGTCTCGTGTCGATACATAGCGCTGCCATCATTATGTAACTCTGATAAAACGCTCTAGTTCTCATTATTTTCATTTAAACGTCGTTTAGTATTTACCTTGATGATATCATCATTTGAGTCTCATAGATTTTGCCCACTAGGTCAAAAGAGTCTGGACCATAGGACACAGGTTTATATCCTAGTGTGGTGCCCAAGGATCAAACAAAATTATTGTAATTTTTGATACAGTAAATTTTTTTATTTTTTTTGGATTTTAGATGGCACATAAACAAGCAATTGATCTCGGATATGCCTATGAAAATATGCTTTTAGGTTTGCTTGATGAGTTGCAATCGATACCTGTGTGTTTTAAAGTGCCCAGAAATGTGTGCAAACAATAGATCGTTATGCCAAATTCCAGTGGTGACGAATTACAACTATGTTTACACCCGTTCGTTTCTAATATAGAGTCATGTCTCGATTTGTAAATTGTTTCCGACGAACCGCATAGAATCTTTATTGATGTTTTCTCTTTGTTTATCTTCGTCAATAAAGACTTAAAATATTTGAATCAGATTCAATTATGTCTTCGTTAGTGTGTCCTCTTATACGTATAATATAAATAAGTGTTGAAAATGAGCATTGTTTCGGAGTCGGAGTTCCGGTTGGTCTCCCCGCGCCGCGCGTCCTGCGACTCGCCCAGTGCAGACTGGCCAGCAGAGCAAGCATCGCTCAGCGATCTGCACGAACAAAAAACACCTGTAGTCGTCAGCGAATTGCCAAGGTCGGCGCGCTTCTCTCTGCGTTCCGTTTACCCATATCTCGCGGCGAATGCATGCGTCGCGCCGCCCCCGCGCCTTTGACTCACCGTACACCCGCCACCCGCACGTCGCATGCTTGCTGTCCACGCAAGGACGATCATTTAACTTTATTACAGCTACAATTATCTCATAAAATTATAACTAGTCTCATTCATTAGTAATAACAGCCATGACGGCTGTCCTTGTCTTGCCCATCATCTTTGAAACCTCGGGAGCGGCCGCTAACACCGGTAATAACTTTTTTTTTTTTTTTTTTTTTTTTTTTCGCGGGGAAATGCATTTACGCATACCACCCTACCCGTAGGGGGACGGGCAGAGCGGCTATGTGGGACTCCCGTGCCTACGATGTTAAACGGCACAGAATACCCACTAAAACCCCGCGGTGTGCCCTCGTCGCCGAAAGATGGTGGGTCGGCGAGCCCCGGATCGATATTATATCCACAGGGCTCGCCGCGGCGACCGTGCCCAGTCCGACCTCCGACCGGGCACCCGACTCTCTTTAGTCCTCCTCTCGTAGCGACGCCCCGAGCACACCCAGGGCGTCACTCCGTCGCGGAAGGCATCAGCGGGCGGCAGAAAATCCCCCTCCACCGCCCGCGGCCTCGCTTAGGGCGGCATTAGGCTCGCGGCGTACGCGCGCCTTCGCCGCCCAGCTCGCCGGCGACGGAGCGGATCAGCCAGGAGTGAGTCCTCCCTGATCCGCTCCGCCGCCTCCTTCTGCAAGATGACGTCCTCACAGAAGGATGCGACCGCATCCCACGACCTCGCGCTGCTCATTGCCGCGACCACAGCCGGCAGCGAGAGGTCGTTCCCAATGACCGCGGTGAGATCCCGGCGCTGCACCTCCCAAGCAGGACACTGCTCGAGAGAACACCGGTAATACCTACCCTAACCCATTCTTAAACAGTTCTAAGTTTAAAGGTTTTGCGAGTAACGACCTAAAACGAAGAACAAAAGCCAAAAGGAAAGTGTAACATTGATAAGGTGTTGCGTGTGCGTCGCTATTGTCAATGTTAATTATTGTGGCTGGCGGGCGCGCGCCAAGTCAAGGTCGGCACTGATCGATAGCGGGGCGGAGTGGGGGGCGCACTTCCATCTCCACAATCTCCACATGCACGTATGCACGCACGTCATGCAGACTGAAGAAAGCGTAGGAAAGTGGAAACATTCCTTGATAACGCGACAAACTGCTCTACGCTGGCCGAGCGCTGCGTAATTCTCACTTATCGCATTTTGCATCTATTCATGCTGTCGCAGCATATTTTCACGATCTATGCCACAATCATTTGTAGAGCAGTATAAATCATGTTCTTTATTAGGATGTACATTTTGTAAATGTATCGTCACAATATGAAATATTCCCTTTGTTAAGTATATTACCGGTAGTGTTGGTGTCCGCTTAGTCATTGTCGGGGCGATTCCCTTTGTGTAGCCCATCAATCCCGACAGTATTATAATGGCTCAATTCATTCATATTGTGCTCCAAGGCGACACGACGTCGTGACTGAAAGTCTTTGTCGCCAAAATGTAGCCAGTGTTATCTCCTTCAGGCCTTGGTATTGATTTGTACATGTACACAACTTTAACTAGAACCACGTACGCAGATTAATTTACGAAAGAATCCTGCCTACTTGCGAAAGGCTATCAATTACGAAGGCTCGGGTCGTCAAGGATACAGCTTGATTGACAGGTGTCGGTAATGTAGGTAGTTCTGTGATATAGGCCTCCCTAGACCTTAACCGAGCGTAAATGGATATGGATGAATTCACGCCTGGCTGAGTTCTTTTGAATTGAAAGTGAAATTTATCAAACACCCACGCAGTAAATAAAATATTCTTTACACGCCTACACCGATGCCTTTTAATTTTAAAGGTTTCTTTTTATGAATTTTCACGTAACATTTTTCGATATTTAATGTTTTGTTTGTCTGCGAACATAATTCTCCTTAAAATGAAATATAACTAAAAAAAAAATGCCAACGACTAAAACCAATATGGCTGAAGATCGAACAATTTGGTTGAATTTGTTTCAAAGTATTTAATGTTTGTTTGTTCATCTGTATCGATCACGATTATTCGTTAATTCGTCGCAGTATGTGGTCCAGATGTAATCTAATATCTTGTTATTCTGTTATTTATTTTTCTGAACCAATTCTTTCGTACGATCTATTGTGTCATTTCAGCTCTACGTTAGAAGTCTTCCACGCTTTGTTATTGAATTCTATCCATAAACAGAAATACATATTTATATGAATAGTTTTTTACGTTTCAATATCTACCCGGATTTTGTATTCTATTTGTCAGTAATTTATCAACAGTCGTATCATGGTTGGGACAGATAAATAGGTTGATAACCATTTTTATTTTTTTAAAAGCTGATAAATACAGCCAAAAGAAATTAAGAAGCATTAAATGTCACTAACAATGCTGAACAATAAGTAACCAACTGAAAAGTAATCACAATTTTACGTAAATATAATAACGAGTTCTAAAAAGAGATCTCTAAACCGCTGGTCATTTCACACACCGTTAAATTCAGAATTTTAGAGCTGCTTCTAATTCATCAAGTGTAAATGGCAAATTTATGATGTATGACTGTTTAATAATATCAAAACTTAAAGCCAAACATTGAACACCGGATAAGTTTTTGTCATGATGACAAACGCCCTCAACACGTGCAACGGACGTCCCTCATACGCGCGGCCCAAGGCCGCAAATGTGTTTACGTAAAATTAAACATTCGCTCATATTTTCGATTGACGTCCCCAATACTAACTTACGGGGGTACACTGCTCTATCTGTTTCTAGGTCTGCACATCGTACTGGCTTGTACATCATACATAAGCCGCAACGAACCCAGTAGGTTTAACTTTTATGGTCATCATAATATTGGGAGACAGAACATACTTCACAACCGTTTCTGTATAGTAAAATGTTATTTATTTGTCTGGCTGATCGAATAAACAAGTAACATTGTATCGCGCTAGGTTTTAGCAAGTGACATAGCGAATTTTTATATGGTAGAGGCTATCGCAGGGAGTTCGGTCTATGAGTGACGTAAAACTTAATTACAGAAACGCGCCGCAGCCACGATCACGAAGGCCGACGGCTAACAACCACAATTATTTAAATTATTTTAGATGATTCCATTCTGACATATAACTATAAAATTTTAGATTATCTGGTTCAATTCGAAATCATTTGCAGCATTAATGGCAAAAAATGTGATTATAGCAACTCGTTTTCGACATAAAATGAGATTTATTCACGTATGATTGTATGCGGACCTTGAGCGCGTCGAGTGAGACCTTCGCGCCGGTAACCGCGCGGAAGTTGACGGGTACATTTTTTGTCAAATTCGAGCTTGTTGAATTATAGTGCGCATTAGTCACTGGCTAAGCATCAGCGCCGAAGTTCGTGGGGCATTGTTGACGAGCTGCAGTGCGATATCGTCGCGTCGGGTGCAATAACAGTCGCTATCACAATGTCACTACGATGTCTGCTTTGTCCCCGGCGGCGCCGGCTCTGACGCTTTTGAATCTCCGTCGTCGCACGCTCAGTCGCATTTGCACGTATTATTTAGAAGCTAGCGTCACAAACATAATTCACGGTTTGATCTTTCGGGGCGTAAATTGATCGTGACCACACATAGCTAACTAAGCTGTCAGTGTAATTCGCGTATCGGTGCAGTTTTACTTCGAGCGTCGCTGAAGTGCAGTGTTTACTAGTGATGTGAGGATGCTTGTGCGTGGCCATGTCGAGCTTGGCGAAGAAAGACAAGCCGACGATGTCGGTGACGGCGCTCATCAACTGGGCACGGCCTCTTCCCCCGGGGCAGCCCCAGCAGCCCATGACACCATCGCCGCAAAACCTGCTGCAAACGCTGCCTACTTCATTGAACACGCATATACCCACACCCACTGTTGACTGCTCACTCGATATTCAATGTAAATATGACATTTTAAATTCTTACTTCTAAATTATTCCTTCTAGATTTTTTCCGTAGGTAAGTTCTATAAGTTACTTTACGGTCTTAACAATTTCTTTAATGACTACTTATCCATACAACAATGTTCTCATATCATATTGTGATTTATTGACTGTTTATTTTATTATGGAAAATGCCGTTATGTTTGAGATTTTGAGAAGTATAGTTAGCAAATGAATGCTAACATACAACTAAAGTTCTTCAAGGTTACCGGACCTGCTATTGTTTCGATTTTATCGATCACTTTACCTACTGTATTTAATGTACTTGTAATAATTGAGAAGTTTTGAGGCTACACGCTGTTAAAAAAGTCTTCTTGTCAAGGGGTTGCTTACTTGGTCAAATAAATAACGAATTATATACCTACTTGACACAAAGCAAGTGACGATGTTTTTGAAACGATTTATTATACTTGTCAGGTTATTTATACTGATGACATTATAAATCACTGCACTGAGATTGAGAACGTGATCGAGTTGAAACTTTAATTATATTTGTATTAAACAATCATAAAATGGGTGCAGAGCAGACTGCGTATTAATAACTTGATCAGCCAAGGTTGATCAAATTCGATGAATAAACTCCTAATAAATATGCACAATCATTTTATTTATTGGAGTGCATTAGACAGAAACGAGAATCGACAAATATGTCAAATATTCAATAAAGTCTGGGAGGTGATATTGGTTTGGTCAAGATATATAAAAAAAATAAGTAATCTATCATATGATATTAGCGCCAATATAAATGGCGCAGTTCAAAATCAATTTCATTAATCATTGTTTACGAGACCTTTATTGCATCAGTTGCATCAGTGTCAGCTCTTGTCAGTAGTTCGTGCAATATTTTTCAATTCTTTTATCGACTTATATAACAACAGTTTGTTTTACTTTACGTAAACCTTTCAGAATTTATTAAAATTAAGGTTGTCTCAGTTAATTCTTATCTAATGTTCCATAAGTTCTCAAGTTTCTATTTAGTTTTTCCTTCTTGTTATGAATTGTAACTTTCTTCTGTTTATTTTGTATATAATAATATTGTATCTTATATTTCTCTTCTCTTGTTGCTAGATCAAAATCTTTGTCAACCTCTATAAGTCCTTTTTTTTTTTTTTTTATTTACGTGGGGAAATGCATTTACGCATACCACCCCACCCCGGGGAAGGGCAGAGTGGTTATGTGGGACTCGCCCGTGCCAAAGATGGTAAACGGCACGGGAATACCCACTAAAACCCCACGGTGCTCCCGCACTCGCCTTGATGGGAGGGTCATGGGAATCTGGCGCAGCCTTTACGTCCACGACCCTCCCGGCGATGCCCGCCGAAGCGGGCCCCTCATGGCCCCCATAGAGGGGGCTGGCGCAAGCCACCGACCAGCGCGAGGACCGCGTGCAAAGCCATCGGACATTCCCCATGTCCGACGGCCTGGTCCTCTCGCGGCGAGACAGGTGGTCGGTCCCGCCGCCCACCACGCCGCAGTTTAACGGCTGCGGCCCCGCCGGGACCGCGGAAGGCAGGGAAAGTGGCAACGACACACCAACAGTCCTCTCCCGCCGCGGCCCCGTAAACCACCGGGCCACAGTGCCAGCTTGCGCCAACACCGCAGCCCGGCCTTGCCCGCCGAGGCAGGCCCCTCATGGCCCCCAAAATGTGGGGGGACCGGCACCGAGGGCCGCGTGCAAAGCCGTCAGACACTTTCGTATCTGACGGCCTGGCCCTCCGCGGTGAGACAGATGTTCGTCCCACCGCCCACCACGCCGCAGTACTGACGGCTGCGGCCCCGCCGGGACCGCGGAAGGCAGGGAAAGCGGCAACGGAACACCGACAGTCCTCTCCCGCCGCGGCCCCGCAACTCCTCGGCCGCAGTGCCGACTCACGCCGACACCGCAGGCCCTCCTGTTGCAGAGCCCCCCCATAAGGTCCCTGCAACATGGGCTGCTCCACAAGGGCTTCGCTACCCAAAGCCCGAGGAGCAGCCCCCCTCTAGGGTCCTCTTGGCTTCACCGTGGCAATGCTGCACCACGGTTACTGAGCCCCACCGCGACTACAACGCGAGACCCTGTTGGTGGGGAACCTCTATAAGTCCTAATTTATCTTTAGCAACTGTCGTGACATCTTGGCTTACTTAAATATCAAAGTTTACCATTACAGCGTAATTATCATAATGGATTGCAGTCTCGCGGGAAAACTTCCAGGTACACCAATCCCCCGAGTGCCTTTCTTGGTCCCGCAACTTTCTTTAAGAAAACATTTTTTTTTTATTATTAAATTTGACTATTTTCCTTCATCACCAAAAAATAAATACTGATTTTATGCTATATTTCAGTGTCAAGTAATAACTCCAATCGATTTACGACTGCACCAAAAATATTATTGATTGAGAAATATTTTTTTAGCAAGACAACTGCATCTATTAAATAAAACTAGTAAGTCTAGTTTATGGACGACTGTAAGAAAATTAGCAAATATATTTGATCTTTATTAAAATATTTTGTCAAGGTCACAGTTTCGGACAAGCAAGAATTTGAATATAGTGACATGACGTTACCTATGACAAATAAATAAGTAATCCTTTTTAAGATGGTGTGACTCGTAAGAATCTTGGCAAAAATAGTAACAATAATACCTATAAATACTTCAGCATCTGTTAATGATGTGAGAGTTTCTCACCTGCCTGTTGTGGAATTCTCCAGAATGACAAGATAGCAATCCTGTTACTACTATTTCTATAGCTTAACCTGGAGGGCAGGTATATAAGCACAAGATAGATATAGTCACGTTTTTGTCATATTTTTATATAAGAAACATGACAAAACCCGACAACATCCATCCAATCCGACAGGGCAATACTTTTATGACTTTTGCCTTTTATTGATTTATCTTTTCCACTTGGAAATAACACATTACATAGTAAAGATTGTTTATTACTATTTAGTAGGCATGTTAATCACAATCTTTCTTTGTCACTGATTTTTGTTAATTGCTTAGATTAACATGAAATTAGACGACACATCTCGTTTTACGAGAGTGAAAATTGTTATTACGTTTGACAATATCTCTTTGAAATAAAACTCAATTACGACGTTAATTTGAGTTGTCGTTCTCTGTAATAATATGAAAGATAATGTAAAATAATATAAAAGCATTTTGTTTATTAAGTTACACGAGACTTGCTTATAGAGTCTCAAATAAGATTTCACTCTGAGATATAATAATACGTGAGAGGTTTCAACTTCAATCTAAATAATAATCATTTTTTCTGAGAAATGCTCCTATATGGGAGAGGCAAAATCTAATCCTGATTAGTTTAACAAACACGTACAGATAAGTACTGAGATAGATATACTAAGTACTGAGAATCACCGACAGGAAATTTCTGAAGGTGGTGCAGGTATATGCGCCGACCTCGACATACTCTGATGAGATAGCCGAAACCATGTACGAAGACATAGCGAAAGCACTACATGGTACCAGGAAGGCTCACTACAACGTTGTTATGGGAGACTTTAATGCCAAAGTGGGAGTACAAGAACGCGGCGAAACGAAAATCGGACCTAATGGTGTGGGGCGCCGAAATCACAGGGGCCAAATGCTGGTAAACTTTCTAGAGTCTCAGGGGCTCTTCTTAATGAATTCTTTCTTTAAGAAGAAGCCCCACAGAAAGTGGACATGGCGAAGCCCCGATAATGTGACGAGGAACGAGATAGATTTTATCATCACGGACAAGCGGCATATATTTAGAGACGTCTCGGTGATCAATAGGTTTAATACCGGTAGTGATCATAGACTCGTCCGAGGCTCTCTAAATATCAACCTTAAGGCCGAAAGAGTTAGGATGATAAGACCTATTCGCCGACCCACGCTGCCCCAAATAGCCCTAGGTTCCGAAAAGTTCCAGTTGGAACTCCAAAATCGTTTCGCTCTGCTGGAAACCACGGACGATGTTGACGGAAAAACCGACACAGTGGTCAAAACGCTACAAAACGTGTCTCGAAGGTTGTTTCCCGGAAAACGCGATAATAGGGAGTCCAAGCTCTCACCCGAGACTCTCGAACTTATGAAGGAAAGACGAGAAACGCCAGACACTCAGATGTCTTCGTCAGATAGGCGGTCCCTAAACCTGAAAATCAGGAAACTAACGCGACGTGACCTCCGACGCTGCAGCACTCGAAATATCGAGGCTGCGATTGAGCGAAATAGAGGCACCAAAGTTTTCGCTCAGCAACTAGGTAGACCCCATCTGACGAAACTGAGGACTGGGGATGGCAGGACCGTCACCTCTAAGTTCGAGATACTCGAGGAAATTGAGAGTTTCTATAGACACCTATACGCATCACGGATGACTAAACCAACGAGACCAAGCGATGATGACCACAGAGCCCCACTTACGCGCCACTACACCGAAGACATCCCGGATGTCGACCCGGTCGAGGTCGAGGCAGCTCTCAGACAACTGCAGAACAACAAGGCGCCGGGTGATGACGGAATTACAACCGAGCTCCTTAAGGCCGGTGGGACCCCAGTCCTGAAAGAGCTAGCGAGTCTCTTTAATTCCGTCATTCACCAAGGCTTGACACCACAGGCGTGGAGCGGGAGTGCGGTGGTTCTGTTCTTCAAAAAAGGTGACAAAACCTTACTGAAGAACTACAGACCTATCTCACTCCTGAGCCACATCTACAAGTTGTTCTCGAGAGTAGTCACGAACCGCCTCGCCAGGAGACTTGACGAGTTCCAGCCACCAGAACAAGCCGGGTTTCGAAAAGGCTTTAGTACCGTGGACCACATCCATACTGTTCGTCAGATTGTACAGAAAACCGAAGAGTACAATCAGCCGCTGTGTCTGGCTTTTGTGGACTACGAGAAAGCCTTCGACTCCATCGAAACTTGGGCGGTTCTGGATGCTCTGCAACGGTGTCGTATCGACTGGCGATACATCGAGGTGCTGAGATGCTTGTATGACACCGCCACCATGACCGTCCAGATCCAGGACCAGAAGACAAACCGTATAGAGCTGCGTCGGGGGGTGAGACAGGGGGATGTCATATCCCCGAAGCTGTTCACCAACGCTCTCGAGGATGTCTTTAAGACTCTGGACTGGACTGGACGAGGTATAAACGTGAACGGTGAGTACATCTCGCACCTTCGGTTTGCCGATGATATCGTCATAGTTGCGGAGTCGCTGGAACAGCTGAGCGAAATGCTGCACGGCCTAGATGGAGCTTCACGACGTGTTGGTCTCGGCATGAATTTGGATAAAACCAAAATCATGCTTAATGAGCATGTTTTGCCGAGACCAATATTTGTCGACGGATCGATGCTCGAAGTTGTTCAGGAATATATCTACCTAGGGCAGGTCATTAGGCTTGGTAGAAACAACTTCGAGCGAGAAGTCGACAGAAGGATCCGGTTGGGTTGGGCAGCATTTGGCAAACTTCGTCAAGTCTTCTCTTTGCCTTTACCGCAGTGCCTGAAGACGAAAGTCTACAACCAGTGCGTCCTACCTGTTATGACCTACGGTGCCGAGACGTGGACATTAACGGTTGCACTAGTCCACAAATTTAAAGTCGCGCAGCGGGCTATGGAGCGAGCTATGCTCGGAGTTTCTTTGAAGGATAAAATTCGTAATGAGGTCATCCGACAAAGAACCAAAGTAACCGACATAGCTCGCAAAATAAGCTCGCTGAAGTGGCAGTGGGCTGGTCACGTCTGCCGAAGGACCGACAGCCGCTGGAGCAAACGAGTCCTAGAATGGAGACCGCGACTCGGCAACCGTAAGGTAGGACGCCCCCCTGCCAGGTGGACTGACGACCTGAAAAAGGTCGCTGGAGGGGACTGGATGCGGAAGGCGCAGGACCGGGTGTTGTGGCGCAAATTGAGAGAGGCCTATGTCCAGCAGTGGACTATGAAAGGCTAAATGATGTACAGATAAGTATATTTATTTTGAAGGTACACACATAACAAACTCTTCATTGTACAGCAAAGAAATATGTAGGTACTATCGATTGTTTGATCCTTAACCATAATGAAATTTCGGCGCATTGTTTTGTGTTTTGTAGAAATCAATATACCGCAAATAATGCGGCAAATTGTTTACACACGAAGGATGTTAAGGAAGAAGTTATGAAACAAATTACATTTTAGAGTTGAACAGGTAATCACTTGGAGGTTTTCTTCAAAGGGCTGGCAGTAGTTTTCTGAATGGGCCCACATAACCTTGTTCTTATTGCTACTTAGGAAGGAATCTTACCAATGACTGTATAGTTTCAACAAAGCGTTTCAACCAATGGAAAGTTGATACCTACGTTAATATTCTAGAAAATGCTTGAATTTTCAAGACGAAATGCTCGTATTTAATTAAGTGTAATTAAAAATATCTTATCGAATGATTTCTTCTTCTAATTTATTTTCTGCTCCATAATAGCTTCCAAGGCATTATTTTCTCGTCCTTAGATTTTCTCAGAACATCATTCCAGTTCCCAATGCACTTGCTAAACGTCTCGTACAATCTCACTCTTTCTTTGGATACTTGAAATCTGGTCTGAGAAATTTGCCGTCTCGGTGTTGTTAATGAATATGAGAATTTTATGCCAAGTACACTTAACCTGTCAAACACCTACCGCTAAAACTGGAGGCTTTTAGTAATAACTTGAGGTATAAAGGCATGTTTTTAAAATAACACGTTTCAATGGCGTCGCGCTCGTTTTAAGGTAAATATTGCCTACATAATGTATTGCTACGATTGTGTTTACACGATAAAAAGGAAAACATTAGAGAACTATTTCTACTTAATCAGTTTGAAATAGGTTTACAAAGGTTTCTGTTAATTGTTCGATTCATTTAGTTAATCCAAAGAAAGGCTAGTAAACTCCTTGGGGGTGTACCGCCGTTTGCCAGAATTTCATTTGCCCGAATTTTATTTGCTATAATACTCACCTGACATATTATTGTTTCTCATAATTTTATTTGTCATATTCATTGTTTACTATATTAGTCACGTGCTAGAAACTTTGTTTCCCATAAAGTTAATTGCCATAACATCATTTGTTATAATCATTGTTTCCCATAAAATCAATTTCCATAACATCATTTGTTATAATCATTGTAAGCCGTAATTATCATATAAAATAGGTTAAAATAATTATAAAAAATAATAGGTAGGTTAGGTTAGAAACATGAAAGACAATGCACGAGCCGAGCGAGCGAAGCGAGCGTGCCGCGGCAGCGGCTGGCGAAGTGCCAGTATAATCATTGTAAGCCGTAATTATCATATGCCATAACATCATTTCTCACCAAAATTGCTTGTAAAATAGGTTAAAATAATTATAAAAATAATAGGTAGGTTAGGTTAGAAACATGAAAGACAACGCACAAGCCGAGCGAGCGAAGCGAGCGTGCCGCGGCAGCGGCCGGCGAAGTGCCTGTATAATCATTGTAAGCCGTAATTGTCATCTGCCATAACATCATTTCCCACCGAAATTGCTTGTAAAAAAGTTTAAAATAATTATAAAAATTAATAGGTAGGTTAGGTTAGAAACATGAAAGACAATCGCTTTTTAGGACAAAGGTGTTAGGTTAAATTTGTACGGAAGTGACTTAGACTTCTTCTTCTTCTTCTTCTTCAAAATAAATAAATTTTAATACTATAATCATACTTTATTTATATCCGGTTATACTCTTGTCAGTAAATATCGCCTACAAATATTTTTCCTACCCACTAATTTGTAATTACTTAAGTTTGTAAATAATTTTAGAGCGCCTGTTAGAATTTCATGAGCAAATACTAAACGCCATACTAAATTAATTTCCAATCTATCAAAGGTGCCTTAGATAGATTGGAAATTAATTTAGTATGGCGTTTGAAAATTCTGTTGCATAATATTATTGCAATTTAAAGTATGGATAACAATACGTATGGCATTCGAATCATTATGAAATCTAATGTTCGGGCAAATAACAGTATGTCACATGTCTTTTATGGCAAACAAAACATTCGGGCAAATGAAATTCGGGTAAATGAAATTCGGGCATATGAATATTATGGCATATATTCTTCGGGCAAACAACAGACAACCCTCCTTGGGTAGTCAACAACCGAATGGTAGGTACTCATTACATTTCTATCCTTGAGTTATCTTTCTGGCATCTCAGAACAAAAGTGAACTAATATGAGTAATAGAAGTGCTTTCAGCTGAAGAGAACCGTTTCATGATTGTACTATTAATACATAACAGTATTCTACAAGCTGTGTTCGATCTAACGAAACATAAAAATTGGTGATATGATAATATTTGTTTCATTCTTCAGTTTGCGTAACATATTGCTCAGTTGGAAATTTGACAAATTGCTGTCTCTAAGAAATATTAAACTTAACTATTTGACTGTTTCTTTTTTGTTTTATCTTGTAGTTAACCGTTTTCGTGTAATGAGAGTATTGCTGGCCACACAACGTCTTTAGTGTTTGTGGGCGTAATATTTTTAACTCTGTAACAATTTGTATTTGTTATGCTTTACATGACCTACCTTGAGTGTATCTTAAAATAGTAATAGTAATTGGGGTTTTTATAGTCAGGAGCAAAGATTTTGAACATTTATCGTACCGGATAAAGTGAAATCGAATATTGTGTCTTTAAGAGTTGATTGAGAATCATCAATTCATTAAATTTTAGGCTGCAGAAACAAAAAGTGGCTAAAGAGAATAGAAATGATTCGCATCCATAAATAACTGCTAAAGCATTGTCAAATGTTTTTTTCCATGCAATTGTAATTTATAATGTTAAATCTTGATTAACATAAATAGTTTGCTCGTGATTTAATTTTAGATAGCATTAGTTTTGTTCTCGTTTTTTGTAAAAAAATACCGAACAGCCCACATTTTACAGAGATATTTTCCTCAAGACTGAAATTGGATAAAACTCAAGAGATGTCACTTCTATGAAATGTTTGATTAAAGTCTCTGAAAGTTTAATAAAGTGCCACTAGCCTGAGAATAAAGTATTTATAAATTACAGTCATGTTTACTAACTAGTTGTTGGAGACCTTTTTTTGCGTACAAAACACTAGATCCATACTGGGTTCTCCTTCTTTGCAAACATGAATTTACAAGATCAGATCTGACATATCAGGTGATCTCTTATTTGTGGTGGTGACGTAAGTCCTTGTTCGTCGCACAAGTGATGGACTGACACACATATACGTAGTACATCACAAACGGATGTATCTCCACGATCCAATGCAATGCAACCGTTTCAATAAAGATAGCGCTTGTTTTTACCAATCACCATTCCGGCTCATGTTTCGTTTTAAATAAAATACACTCATGCATATGGATTCCCGAGTGCTATGCTATGGGGAGTGGTGTCGGTAAAGTATTTCCATGGGTGTCTTAATAGCGCCAGCCCGTGTTTACGCATGGTTGGCGAACAAGATTTTTATTTACATTCACGTATGTCAAAAGGGAACCTTTTCCATTCATTGAACATGTCATTGGAAATAAGGTACAAGTCATGTGATTTTTAACGAAAAATACATAAAGAACTATTTATTAGAATGGAGATATAGGAATAAAATTAAATATGCTCTGTGGAAATCTTTGACCAAATATATAGAAATAGTTAATTTAAATGTTTTTCATCTTTTGTAATACTGAGAATGAAAGCTTCCATTGCAAGTCGAATCCAGTTATTAGTTTGCTTTAGACTGTGCAAATATTTTCATATCATTAGTTCACACTCGACGCATCATAAATCTAAACTGCAATCTTTAGGATCGTTAATACTGCTGTTTGTTTGTGTTGTCATTCGTGTCCGACCAAACTCAGTTAACTAATGTAGTGAAAAAAAAAATTGGAATGCATTCTGCTTTATGTCCTAAATGCGTGGCTAGGACCTACTGAAGTGTAGAGTTCCGGGATAAGTTCCCAAAGGAGGCTATATGTGAGCTGAAGCTGACCTTTCTGATTCTTCTACCACTCGAGGTTGCTTCAAGTCGGTGTCTGTAATTGCATATTCTTGTCGTATTAGCGGATAAATATGCGATTTCAGTTTATCTGAATACTTAGATTCTGTCGGATATTAGTAGCTCTACAAATATGTAACTAATTGCAAATAAAGTGATGCATTTGCATATTAATTACCTTGGATGCTGATGTCATTTTTATATCTACCTATGGTGGGTGTAGATGAATTTATTGCTTTTAATAATGATAAATGATTTTGAGCCTTTCTGACTGAAATACGACTAATTCAATGGTCGTCTTCTGTCTAGGTCATGTTATAACGACGCAGGGGTGTCTGCAATGAGCGAGCGACAAATGATTGTTAGTTCCCGTCCACTGATTGGTTTAGAGGTCCTGAGTTTGAACGGATACGGATTTCTGTTCTTTTAAAAGCAAGATTTACGACATATAGAATTCTGCAAGGATTCTTAGGCCACTTGTCTAAAAGATAACGATTTTAATATTATAAGATTTATTAGAATCTTTATTTAAGACAAAAAGCATATTGATGTTGTTAACGGAGCACAGGAACTTGACAGGTCTTCTTCTTCTTCGTCGTGTCGATGGCTGAGTCAAATTTTATTTTGACTTGCCATTGTGGTGAAAGGATTAGCCAATTCGCTTTGGAGAACTCGCGAATTGCCCAGGGTGCGCCGGACGTAGGGAATCGTTGTGTACGTCACTCGGGGAGGCTCCTTTCATGCACTCCAACTTGACAGGTTATTAAAGGATAGACGCCCGTGCGCCGTGTTGTCATATTAATGTAATATGGGTTTAATTTAAATATTAATAAGTATGTATCTTTTAATAAAAATAATATAAGCAAATCATATCTAAAACACAAAATTGCTTTTTTGTTCCTGGCTATTTTGCCAAACTTATTTAATCATTAATTGAGTTGACAAACTAAAAAATTATAATAATATTTTTGGCAAAGTGTGCGTCAATAAACATGCATTTTAGTGTTTTAGATATGATTTGCTTATAATAATAGATAACTACTAAATAATATTAAAGTTATACCCATATAATTCATTAGTATAGAAAACAGCCAAGCAATAGTTTATCGTGAACAAAGAGATTGCATCATTTTAAAAAAATCGTAATAAAAAAAAAAAAAACATTTACTGTCTCAAAAATTAATAAAGTTGTGTTAGTTCCCTGGGCCCACACTAGGATAACCTGTGTAGTGGAGTCCAGTCTCTTTCGACCTAGTAGACAATATTTTTATAAGATAATAAATTGAATTTTATTAGAGTAATAACTCGCTACAACAAATATACATGGTAAATATCCCGTTATATCTAATAATTAGAATGAAAATAACCATGTTTAGTAACAAAACTTATATAGCCAAGAAATTGTTCCCCGTTAATGAATATATATAGTTCTCAACCTTGATGTTGCATTTTTCACAACATGTTTACACGTTTGAGAATAGCTGTCCTATACAACAAGTGAATACCTTATTATATCGAGTGCCAATTAAAAATAATAGGTATTATGATCTGTTACATGAAATGATGTGACTTGTTTTTATTCAAGGGTCATCAAGCTGTATCTTGAACAAATAAATATCGTCTGTTATTGGTGAAAGTTATTTTCTATAACAATATGATTTATGTGGTACGATTAAAGAAGCTTCATTTTGAAATGGGATAAGAAATTGCTTTATTTATAAACTAAATACTGTATATTACCTTTTTTACCTTTCTCATGAATCCATCTATCGGTGAAAACATGCATGAGAATCGTTTAGTAGTTTTTGAATTTGGACCGACAACTCATAATCCTTGCATATTATAAAACAAATTTTATAATATGCAAGGATTATGAGACCCTATTAAATTATAGTGTTTTAAAATGACGGGACTATTGAGGAAAATGTGATATTTAAACAACCAGTAAAAACTTGATATTACTAAAGGCGAAGGCTTTTAGCTTTTGCCTCAGTCATATCTAAACTGAAACGATATCATGCACCGAAACTTTTTGAAAACAAACAAAAAAGGACTAGCTATAATTGTAAATTTAAACAACCATTAATTTATTAAACGTGTACCTACACATAAGATTCTCATATTCATTAACTGGCCTGACTAAATTTATTAATACAAAACACTCTATTTTGTCGTTTGTGGAAAATCTTAAAGCTATTATGCAAAGCAAGTAACAAATATACCAGGCCTTGCCGATATCGAGAGCCACGTACACAGTTTTTTATAGTCCACAATGACTCGTTTTACTAAAAATAGTCCACAAATGATGAAGCATGTATAACTTGATCAGATATTGGTACCGTGACATTTAGTTATAATAAACCTGTGAATAAGAGATCGTATTGATGAATTGCATCACTTTGCTTTTTAACCGACTTCAAAAAAAAAAAGAGGTTCTGTATTCGATCCGTATGTATGTATGTATGTCACCTTTTTATGTTCGCGATTTTCTCGGAAACTACTGATCCGATTTGAATGCGGTTTTCGGTATTTTAATCCTTGTGTTTCAAGGAAGGTTTTAGTATATAATTTATCAGAATCTGATGAAGATCTTTGGAGACAGGCAACGGAACTCTTCAAAAACGAATAGCTAATGAACCACGTTTTGTGCAATCGTGTATCTATGTATTGTTTTCACCACTACATAACATAACATCATGCCTGTGTATGCTTTGAAGGGTAAGCAGAGACAGCCTACTTACCTACCCTTAAAGTACCGAAAGCTCTGCTTAGGTTTGGACGGGGCTTACGTTTCAGCACATTTGTTATTATCGTAGTGATTACTTATGATCATGAAGATCTCAGAAAGAATTTTTTGATTATTTTGATTGTTTCTATTGTGTTTCATGCGTAATGATGCCTTAGTATTTCTTCCTAACCCCATCGTTAAATCTAAAAAACTAAGACACTAAAAAGCTTGAAATAAAAAAATAAAATAAAAAAAACTAATTAAAAAAAAAACTAATTAAAAAAAAGAATATTCTTAACTCGAGCGTATTCTAAATATTATAATTATGTACTAATTTTTTTCAAAGAAAAAGGAACCGCCTTCAAAAACTCAAAAGTAAAAAATAAAATATTCGCTAAACTTTGCTTACCTTTATATTAATTTGTTTAAAACAATAAACCCAAATAATTATGTAATACCAATTAATTATATTTTTTTGAAGTCGGCGCCAAATTACAAAATCAAATACCAATTCAATTGGTATTTGATTTTGTGATTTTTTCAACAATTAATTCGGTAAATACGGTTTTAATTGGTATTTGATTTTGTAATTTGGCGCCGACTTCAAAAAAATATAATTAATTGGTATTACATAATTATTTGGGTTTATTGTTTTAAACAAATTAATATAAAGGTAAGCAAAGTTTTATCAAATATTTTATTTTTTACTTTTGAGTTTTTGAAGGCAGTTCCTTTTTCTTTGAAAAAAATTAGTACATAATTATAATATTTAGAATACGCTCGAGTTAAGAATATTCTTTTTTTTAATTAGTTTTTTTTTAATTAGTTTTTTTTTAATTAGTTTTTTTTTAATTAGTTTTTTTTATTTTATTTTTTTAAACCTTAGTTTGCAATGGTTTTCGTTCAAAGCCAAAGTCACCGCACCGTGAGAAACTCGGTATACGGAGGATGAATTCATCCAACAAAACCGAAAGCAATCTGAGAAGCGCTCTTTAGAAAATCCAAAATGTTTTCTAATCCTCAGCAGAATGAGGGTGGGGGCTGTATGTTTATTTTCTTTTTTGTCTGGTGCTGGTACCCTCAGACTAATGAACCGGTTTTGTTGGTTTTAGGAACCGCCATCCGCACTTTTTTGTTTTCCGGAGAATTCTTAATGCAGTCTTATGTAATTTCAAAACAGCATCCGTTTCATTATCTAATTTTTGAAAGCAATTTTCTGAACTCGTGTTAATAATAAATAAGGCTCTCATTGAATGCTGTAGATGACAGCCAAAAGAAAAGAGACTAACGCCTTCGCCTGGCGCGGTTTGTAATTAAGATTTTCATTATTGAAGCTGTTCAAACGCTGATTAGACTTTTTATTGCAGGGCTGAACTTAGAGAGTGGTTTTATGTCGCCGATGTCACCGCCGGAGATGAAGCCAGACACGGCGATGCTAGACGGCATGCGAGACGACTCCACCCCGCCCCCCGCCTTCAAGAACTACCCCCCGAACCATCCCCTGAGTGGCTCAAAGCACCTTTGTTCTATATGTGGAGACAGGGCCTCGGGGAAACACTACGGAGTATACAGGTACAAATTGTCTATAGCTGCAAACATTTCTTTCATCAGTTTTGGGTGTAATAGTCACTCGATTGTTATCCAGAATACATTGCGATTATCTGGAGTACTAACAGACCAATACAGCATCACATAATTTAATATCTCTACAGTAATTGTTTTTTTTACTGTCACATATTAAAAGGAAACTATTTTCTGAATACCTGTGGGAATATGACAGAATGAACTATTTTGGAGGTGTGTACGACTGATACTTTCGACAGAATTTCGACTGCTCTTGACTCTCGTCTCGAGTTAATTCTCCCTTGGGCCAGATGTTCGATAAGTAGAAGTTTAGATGTGAAGTTTTTGCACCATTTTTTTTTACGCCCATATGCAACGCGTAGCGGGCAGTTGCTTATGCGTTTCTTCTAAAAAGCCCCGCTGCATGTATTTTTAGCGCCTTATCTCAAAAATGCAATCATGACTTCACGTTTGACGCAACTGAGATAGGTTATATGTTTAGTGCGAAATATGGGTACGTGCTAATACAGTATTTAACAGGCCGTTATTTACTTATGACACACATTTTTTTTCTGTAATAAGTAATATACCAAAGTTAGTCTTATTTAATTATTAGTTTCATTGATAATATTATAGGTAGTCAAATAAAAATATACGATGATTGCTCTACTTTTATTGCTCTATTAACGAGATGTTTCATAATAGAGACACACCTGAGCAAAAATTAATCAAATATCTCTGAATGTTTTGGCAAAAAACATGATTTTACCTTCCATTACTGTTTTTAAAATGTGCCAAAGATATTAATAGAAACCAAATATTGCGCGAGGTTTTCTTTTAATAGAATTAAAAAGGAAATATGGTGGAATGGTACATCTATAAAATCTTCTTAACAAAATACTGGAAAGAAGATGACAGACAAAAAGTAGAATTAAACAATATTTTTATTTTTCAATTGAATCGACTTCCAAAACTCTAAAGCTAGTATTTTTATGTCGGTGCTCCTAGATTGCAAATTAAAAAAAAATTGATTAGCATCGATATCAAAAACTAGTTTTAATAAAAAAAAATTGTTTAATACTGTTTTTTTCTGTCACCTTATCTATCTTGCAGTCTCGCACGATACATACTATATCTAGACAACAGATATATAATTCACAGATCTCCACAAACCCAGACCACTTGAGTAGAATTAAATGTCTAATCAATTTGATTCGCATTCAGTGCGATCGTGGGTTATGGATCTTTGTAATTTTTAATTAAGAATGCAAAGTGGCCATTTTACATTTTATTGCACCTCCAAAAACCTACACTTCGCTCTTAAACAGACAGAATAAAGCATGCATTATGTATCTTGATTTAAAAAAACTCGTTTTATAGTGAGAATGAACGCTCTAGAGCTTATAAAACACGTTTTTGTTATAATATAATTAATTAATTAAACAGAGACCGCAGTTAATCATCTGAATCATAAACAAAGAATTCATTCACGTCATGTAATCTCTGCGTTTCAGTCTTTCAGCATACATAATGTTAAAATCGCTGATACGTACATTATAATTAACTACTGAAATTATTACAACGTTAAATTATATAAAATAATGATATGAATCGCGGTGTAAGTCTTTAATTAAATTTACATACAAAAATGTAATATGGTATCTAGTTATTAAAGAAGTAAATAATTTATCGTTACAGGGTATGTTGTATATAAGTATATAAGTAGCTTGAGATGCCGCCGTCTAGACAGACTTGATAGTGTTGTGTCTGTGAAAGAAACCTTTACGTGTATTGCAGAGTATACCTAATATATATACTGCTACTCTTTCCTATACCCATAGCTAGAGGTAGATACAACAAGATATTGGTTGCGTGTGAAGTGAATATTATGTTATGGCATGCGCAAAATTAAAGATTTTACACCTTCTTAATATTCTTCTAACGTTTTAATTGAAGTTCGCGGGCGTGGGATTACGTGCGTGTCTACAAAATATTAGTACTTAATTTTTTTTTTTGCTGGGAGTGTCAAAAATGAGATGTATCGTTATTGCTGCAAATGTAAACGTAGCTCTTTATTTTCAAGCCAGGTCTTAAATCTCTTTAACCGGCGTAGTGCTTGCTTTGTTATCCAATTTAAAGATCTAGATAAGTACATACTTATTACATATTTTCTACACAGCCATTATCCGTAGAATAAACCACGAAACACAAGGCTGCCGTAAAAAAAATAGTAGTCTAGTTTCAATTCAAATCTTCTTCTTCTTCTTCGTATTCTTCATTGCTGAAGGTCGTGCCCTTGAAAGGCTTTCATTGCTCTTTTGGTTATTTCCTTCCACCTTGACCTGTTTTCGGCTTCTCTCATGGCAGTTGTAACTGAGAGCCCAGTGTGAGTGGTGACTTGGTCACACCATCGGCTAGGTGATCGGCCACGTGGTCTTTTTCCTTCCACCTTTCCAACCACGACTAGTTTGTCGAGATTATCTGGTTGGCGGCGGGCAATATGACCGAAATACCCCAAAATACGTTGGTAGCATACGGCGGACAGTCTAGTCTTTATGCCAAGTTGATCCAGGATAGACTTGTTCGTTCTCTTGGCAGTCCAAGGTATACGGAGCATTCTACGCCAACACCACATCTCAATTCAAATAGATTAATATCAAACCTTGTTAGTTGTTAGACATGAGGCATATTAATGTCCTTCTTTAACAAAGCTTTTTTCCAGCCGATAAATTGAAATCGATACAAACAATTTACAATTCTATTGATCGCTTTATTGCTGCCGTCATTATGTCGTTCGAGACAATTTTTTTCACCTTGATAACTTTTTAATACATTCGAAGTCTTCAAAGATTACGTATGCAATGCAGGTAGCCAGTTTTCATAATTTAACAATAAAACTTTAGCAATAATAATGCGTTTGTTTATTTGGGACAACATCCTGCTGGACTAGAGAAAACCGGTCGAAGTGATATTATGCACATATAAATACCCACTTACAATGTTTCTATTACAAAAGAGAAAAATAACATTGTTTTAGAGTTGTTTCTAAATGTTTACACCAGGAATTGTCTTTGGAAACTGGTTATTTTATCAAGACATCAAAAATATACTCAACAATGCCATTGAATTGTCGTTAACTTCTACATTTTCTAGAAAATATTACATAAAATATAGCTAATATTATTAAAACCGACGTGAGGTGAAGACATTATTATTGAGAATACGGGTTACTCACGTTATTTTAGCCGGGATATGCCAACTAGTTTCGAATCTATTACGTAGATTCATTAACTGGGCGATAAGTCGCGTTTCGTCGCCTAAATATAGCTTTTCACGGATAGTAAAATTCTGTGGCAAATCAAATGAACTCTACCGTCTTGTTGGCAGTTTACTATTTATTTGTAAGAGAATATGTATTTGCTTTTCTATATTAACGTAATCATCCCATATTCCTTGTACTCTTGTTCAAATAGATGAGAATTATAGCGTCTAGCTAGATTTTACCAAATAGACAAAACAGTTTCTATTAGAGTTTACAATTCTGATTAAATACAATCGTAGTAGAACGTTGAAAACATTTCTAAACTAACTTAATTAAGTTAGTTTAGAAAGCTTAGTTAATTAACTAAGCTTTCAAATAATGTACTTTGTATAATAATCCTCTGAAACTATTTATAATCTTCAGTATAGAGAGAGGTAGAAATTACAGATTAATTTTAGGACGTAATTTAACTGAAATGTGTCCAGGCGTACACAGCAAAATAATGTACTATCAACAAAGCAGATTCATGATCCACTTTAATACTTTCTTTGAATAGACATTTCAAAACAATAAAGTCTTTATTAACTTGTTCTATCAACAAATGGCAACCTTATCGACTTTGCCAATTTCAAAAGAAATATTTGTCAAATGGGTCGTGAATCAATTTTGCTGATAGTACAGTCAGCTAATGAGTTGGCTATGCAGGGCAAAAACTTCTACGCCATAGTAAAAACTGACTGCAATAGATATGCAAGTTTGTATTTCATATTTAATAAGTGTAATATACCTACTATTTAGATATATAACTCACTTATCCATAACTGGTGTCGTAAGTCTTTACTATGACTTAGAAGTTTTTGCCCTGCATACCCAACTCATTGGCCGACTGTACATAATATGAGAAGTTTGCTTTTGTCGATAATATTTAATATTATACTATTTCCTTTGTCTACATTTTGTAACATACCAATTAGTTTTAATGTTTTTACTAGACAGCGTTTTGATGTTTGAGGGCGTGGGCCCTTGGCTTATACACATAAGACATTATGTCGCTTCTTTAAAATAACTGACACCCACCATTTGTCTCTTCTACGATCTTGATTGACTTGCTATGGAGAGAGTAGTATCGCTGGCTTGAAAGTTTAATTTGTTGCCAAATATGCTGGAAGAACTTCTTCAACTATTACCTACGTTATGCTCTATCTACTGTTATTATTAGGGTCTAACCTTGCCAACACTGTAGAACCACTCCTACGTTGGAAACATGACTTATTTTTTGGTACTATGTAATGTACTATCAGGAAAGTTTACGCATGCTCACCTTAAGGTGATAATTGCGTAGCACCGTTCTTATAGCGCGGTGTATAATGTTCCCTGTTGTACGGATACGCTTCACGTGATTATTTTTAAAAGTGAGCTTTAGAAAACTTTTCTGATGGTGCTAGTTTTAGAGTTTTAGGAATTGAAGCCTCCTGGGCCAATATTTTTAGGAACCATCTTATGTAACTGTAAAAAAGAGGAATATTAGTATTTGGCAGCGAATTCTTCTTCTTCTTCGTATCGATGGCTGAGTCAAATTTTATTTTGACTTGCTATCGTGGTGAAAGGATTAGCCAATTCGCTTTCGAGATCTCGCGAATTGTCGGGGAGGCTCCTTTCATTCAGCGAATTAAAAGCAGCCTTTAGCAGTTATCTTCCCCCTTCAAAAGTTTTGCAAGAACTACAACCATTTCAGTCTTCATCAGGTAGAATGGAAGCTCATTACTACTTTCCGTGTTGTTTTTTGCCGGAGTTTCAAAATACCTAGTATAAATAATTACACAGCAATGATGATTATGTATCATGTGTAAATCCGTTGTTTGGCACGTGTACGGAGGCATGTAGTACATAGACAGCCCGCGAGCCGCTATTTTTACCGCATAGCGTTTTTGTATTACGTTATTGGGGATATACCCGCTGAACAGACAGAGTAGCTTCTCTTCTTTCGTATCGATGGCTGTTGTCATATTCTCATGGTGTTGACTTGCCATCGTGGTGAAAGGATTCGCCAGTCTGCTTGGTGGAAATTTGCAGACTGCCCAGGGTGCGTAAGACGTAGGGGTTGATTGCGTACGTCGTTTGGGGAGGCTCCTTTCAGAGTAGCTATCAAGTAAACATACCTAGATTTTTCAGGTATTGGCTAGATGGTCTAGTGGCTAGCGTATGCGATGCCTCTCACTGCGAGTTCCGAGTTCGTTTCCCCGTTCGGGCAAAGCGTTTTTTGTGAAATTTCAATCAGGAAATTCACAATAGCAGCACGGAGTTGGAATTGTGCCCGGTGGATAGTGATAAGCTTATCACCCTTTCCCTTGGGACCTTAAACATAACAAGTGAAATTAGGATGTTGTTTATAATCCACAAAAACAGATTGTAGATGCGTGACTGCATCTCAGCGCTCATTTGGAAGTAATTTCAGGACCTGATCTCTTTACCAAACCGAGACACCTCGTGAGACGATTGTATTCATACCTCGAGCTTGTTCAGAAAAGCTCTACGACAGGAGAGATGATTGAATTGAACTGACACGTATTCAAATCCAATTATCCAACGTGCGATATTAGATTTTGTTTTCCCTCGGGGTTGTATCGGTGACAATTTCCACAAGAGTTGAAACAGTGTGAAACACAAATTAATGTTTTAAGTTGGCTTATGAAATAGAGTTCACGTACTGCCAATTCGCAGAATCTTGCTCTCTCTCTGTATTACTGATAATAGATTGAGATGTCTCGAGTAGAGAGTGCTTGAGGATTTTCATTGGAAAATTTCTCTTACCGTATACAGCGTATGTATTGAAAATAGTCCCGCCTCTACTACAAAAGGTTTAATATAACGAAAGAAATATATTGTACTACCTGCCTCGATGGTCTAGTGGTTAGCATATGCGCCTCTCACCACGAGGACTCGGGTTCGATTCCTGGGTTGGGCAAAGTGTCATTTGTGAACTTTCCATTAGGAAATTAGGAGTTGAAATTGTGCCCGGTGGATGGCGATAAGTTCACCCCTATCCCATGGGACCTAAACATAACAGGTGAAGTGTGGGTGTGTGGTATTGTACACCTCTGCCACACCCTACTGGGTAAAATAGGTGTGATGATATGTTATGTTATATAAATGTATTGTCTAGATGAGTCTTCTAGAATTGCAAGGTAGCAATACATGCGGTACTTGCCTCAACAATACCTAGACACCTGTATAGTTATACGACAAACTCGGTACTTGTCGACGAAATACAAACTAACGAACATTAGATACCACTGAAACGTTGCTTATCCTAAACTATCCAGCTGAACAAAGGTGTGCAGTCAGTCTGTACTGTCTGTAGCCACAAAGGGATGTTCGTCGTCGTTTGCTTCAGTATCGACCGTCGCTATGCAAATGACGCTCACGTAAAACGCAATGGAATGTGAAACGAACTTCCACTTTGATGTTTTTTAATTTAGCTGCACTGTAGGAGCGATTTTCCAGAGTGGAAACTGGAAGCGGGAGGAATATGTAACAGGTGCTTTGCTTCTAACATACGGTTTGCATTTCATCGGTATTTTTGTTGTGAGTCTTGCTGTGTTTAAATTAACCCAAGTAATGTGCATTTTCTGTGTTTATGGACGTGGTGGATTATTTGGTTCTACACCTTTAATATTATAGTAACAGACATAATATGACAATGATATATTAGTTTCGGCTGGGCGTCTAGTTTTTGGTTGAATTTGGAGCTTGTTAGTATTTGTTCATAGACGCAAGTGTCGATCATGTCAGTATTGAAAGCTACCTTTACCACATGCAAACCGTACATTAAATACACATTCACTTTATAACAAATGAGACTTATTAGTGCTTGACTTGTTTATTAAGCCATTAGGAAATGTTAAACCCTTCATGTATCCACGAAGGCTTAAGAGATAAAATTCACAGTGTCTATACAATGCCGCTGGCATTTACTTAATTGCTACAAGATCTATTTCTAAATGTAATACGCTTGTTCAGCGAATCGAACATTGACAAGCTGATAAAAACAATTAACTATCGATTGTAGTTCAATTTTAATACCCACGATAGTACCTAAATTGAATGGAGTAACCTTCAAAACTTTCAAGTTTGATTTAAACGGCCGCCATTTTGTTTATTCGATACCTATTGCTAACATAAAATGGACATGCTGAATCTGTACAACCCACGAATATAAAATATACCCAATTATACATCATTAATTAGCCAATAAAGCTAAATTATAGCGTAATAACATTGACATATTGGTTGGCAATTTATCTTGAGGGTTTCATCGATTTAAACAATACTTGGGTTCGTAGTTGGATTCTTTGCAAATTCTAATGTGAGGTATACCTACCTGGTTAATTTATTATCCTGCGTGCTTGCTCACGAGTTGATTTAATGCTCTAATGTACAAGATTTAAAGCTGTTTGTAAACTTTGAAGATACCGGACAACGTCCAGCAGCCACGCCCGTGCTGTCTCGTACATTCATATGAAAATTGTACTTGCAAAAATATTTTAAAAATATTCATCCGACTTCTAAAACTCAAAAGCAATCAAATAACGCCAAAAATAGTTTTTGATGTCGGCGCTAATCCATTTATTCTCAATTTGCAATCTAGGAGCACCAACATCAAAAATTGCTTAGCGTTAATTTTTTTTTAAATATTATTTTTAGTTTTGGTGTAATCTATTAGATATTAGATTGATGTAATCGATTTGATTTGCTGATAAAAAAATCCTATCTAAATCAGAGGTGGTTCGTGGCGCTGGAAAGAAAGGTGTAGACGATACATCTGCTTACCCTTTAAGGCATACACAGGCGTGATGTTATGTTATGGTGAAAACAATACTTATAACGATTGCACAAATTGCGGTTCATTCGCTGTTCGTTTTTTAAGAGATCCATTGCCTGCCTCCGAAAATCTTCATAAGATCCTAAAAAATATATACTAATGCTTTCCTTAAGCCATAAGGAGTAAAATACCGAAAACCGCATCCAAATTAGACCAGTAGTTTCCGAGAAAATTGCGCATATACATAGGTACGAATTCAGAACCTCCTTTTTTGAAGTCGGTTAAGAATATAAATAAGTTTGCAAATTAGCGTAATAATGTGGTTCGCACTGGTGACTCATAGGTACGTGGAGTGTGACAAATGGGACAAATATTTCTTTTAACGGTGGCATTTTTATTTGAATGGACTAATGTTCTTGGTCCTTGTCCTATCCCAACATACTTAGAGTATTGGATGGACGGATGTTCGTCACCAATCAAGCTAAAACGTCTAATCGAATAAGACTCAACTTCACACGGATACTCTTACGCGAAACAAAAAGAAAAACCGATACGGGCCGTTTCCGATCGGACAACACGATTCCAGAAAGTATGGGATGGGATAAATCTCTTTAGACCTTTTTTTTGTAGCACTGATTTTATAAACGCAAAAGGATTGTAGACAATTCATGTCTTTTGCATGACCCTTTAGTGTCACGATCTAGTTTTTCTGCCAAACTAAAAAAAATATGTTAAGAAACAGTTGAAAAAAGATATGGAACCTGCAGGATGTGAACCTGCGTTAAGTAGGATACAAACCAACACCAAATTGCATTCTGCATAATATATGTATAGGGTACTGGCAAGAGGCGACCGTAGTTGGTTGGTTAAAGCGACTGCCCGGTGTGCAGAAGGTCGCAGGTTCAAATCCTGCCGGTTCCATATCTTTTTCAACTGTTTCTTAGTGTAATTGCTAAGCAATAGCTAAATTCTTACTGGTGGTAGAGCTCTTGTGAATGAGCTCGAGGGCGGCAGCACCACCGTCTCACCTTTAACCTGCCGCCAAATAGTAGTGCTTCCATTACTGTGTTCCGGTTTGGTGGTGAGATCAGGCCCTGAAATTACTGGCACATGAGGCATACCACCGTAGTCCTCAGCTGCAGCGACGCATCTATAATCTGCTTTTGTGGATTGTTGATGTCCATGGGCTGTACTCCACTTACCATCAGGTGGACTACACGTTCGTTCGCTGTGGGCGTACCTAGTATAAAAAAAAAAATAATATTTATAAAAATAATTAATAAGAAGTTAAAAATTATAATGCTATAGGTATAAAAAAAAAAATAATATTTATAAAAATAATTAATAAGAAGTTAAAAATTATAATGCTATAGGTTATAATGCTATAGGTGAATTAAATTTAGAATTTCGCACCTAAATCCAGGTTTATTTGACCCTGACACACAATGGAGAGTGTAATAACTTTCATAAGGATATCCTTCACAAAAAATAATAGTTTAAAAAAACTAAAAAACACGCTTTTAAAGTACTTCTAACTAAACTACTTTAAAAGCGTGTTTTTTTAGTTTATTTAAACTATTATTTATTTTCTACTTTTTAGTTTGGTTTATTTATAAGAGCGTTTTTTTTTTTTTTTTTTTTTTTTTTATATATTTTTAATTTTTTTTATCGAATTATTGCATTGTCATCGATCTTTGACAGGTGTGCAAAATTTGAATGAAATCTGTCCGTTTAAAGTGGGTCAAAATCGAGTCCAAAGGAGTCGGTTACATACAAACAAACAAACAAACAAACAAACATACAGGTGAAGCTAATATAAGCGTGGTAAAAAGTGAAAGTAAATTCACGATGGGCATCACCGAGTTGTGAAACACGTCGAAGGCTCGAAGGTTCAAAACGCAATCATGTCATTACCGTCGTCCGAGAATTACATGCGTCACAGTACTTTAACCGCATGTTTCTTTTGACCGGTCTTATTGATTTTGTTTGGCTTTTTATTTTATTGCACAACCTTGTGCACTGCGCAGTTTTACATAGAGCATGATGAATCGTACGTAATGCCTTTGTGCGGCGTAGATGCGCTTATTAGATTTCAGGGCTGGCGGCTCTGTTATCTTCGTTTTACTACAACTTTTATTGTTGTAAATAAAACTGATATTGTGTTAAAATTGGCGACTTTATTAGCTCGAAGTATGGATGGTATATATTTCTGAATAGCTGATGCAAATTAGTGTCTGCGCATAGTTTCTTTTTGCCAAATAATAATGGCACTAAATTAGATTTATTTGCAATATTTGCTTGCAGAATTGATTTAAATGATACTCAATATTCGTTGTAGTTCTAGAAGCTTGAAAAATCTTATACGATTAATTGCGTCGGACTTGTATAACTTGTATGCGACTAATCATGATTATGCTGTTTTTAATTGCATTTTAAATAGTTGAATATGTAAATATGTAGTGTCCAAGCTTCGTGTCAGATTCAAAAAAAAATTTAATACACCTTTATGTCTTTTGCACAAATATATGTTTTTTTACC
Source organism: Hypena proboscidalis (assembly GCA_905147285.1). Classification (NCBI taxonomy): domain Eukaryota; kingdom Metazoa; phylum Arthropoda; class Insecta; order Lepidoptera; family Erebidae; genus Hypena; species Hypena proboscidalis. The sequence goes on along the minus strand of LR990130.1, from coordinate 15,364,977 downwards.
CACCTACTCGGTTTCCCAATAATAGTAGAAAGCTGAAATTATAGTTAGTAGCATTTTAACATGTCGAGTCAATTTAAAAGAATTAGCACAGGCAAATATTCCATATTTTCAGGTATACCAAATAGTCAAGTAAAATATTGAAGACGGTGAAAGATTGATCATTCGTTCTGAATGAATAAAAACTTCTTGTTGTTATTCTATTTTATTATCTTATCTGTTTAAGTGGTGCACTTCTTTTGTTTCTGTTATCGCAGTACATGCACTACATAATAATATTTATCTACACCCATGCTATAAATCCTCTATAAACGTTCTTGAAACAGTTAGCTAATTGCCAACATTAAAACAGCCAGTGTCATAATAACCATTATAACACCCAAACGGGTGTTATAATGTTGTACTGAAATTCATTATGCAACTCCTTTTTTACTCATCGAACAGCCACATTCTCATGGCATCTTTATGAATTTCAAAAAAAGAACATGTCATGCACGCGCGTTTCACTACCACAGCGCCGTAATTTAAATAAAAACTTATTCGAATTTTTGAATTGACGTCGTATCCCGCCATTTTTGTTCAATAATAGTATTGAAAAAATACTTTTTAATAATTGTACGATCCAAAATGTAAATAATTATTACAATAAATAATTATATTATTACCTATACATAGTTTTTTTGTATTAGATACTCACTAATTAAACTTTCCATGAATTTACATAGAGTTCTTACAACACTGTACCCTAATACCCTATGGTTTCAGAACATTTATAGAGGATTCATATCATGGGTGTAGATAAAGTCTTGTATGCAACTGTTATAATTAGGTATTAAAACACTCATGTGATACTATTATCACACTCGGCTTCGCCTCGTGTGATAAACCCACACTCGTGTTTTAATACCCCTCATTATAGAACAGTTGCATAAATAACTATTATAGCTAGGTAAACATGTAAGCGTGCACCACGATTAGGAAATAGGGAAAACTAATGCAGTTTGTCATTATTTTTACTCATATCACACGACTTTTATATAACTTTCACAGATTGTATTTTACTGATATAAATATAAAGTGAAAAAAAGGTACATACATGTATAAAGAACTTAAAATCGCAAATCAATAATAATTAAACGACAGATCATTTGTCCTTAGCAAAATTCTGTCAATATTAGCCTGTCTCATGTGGTTCCGCTAACAATATTACTCCTTAGCAACCAGAACTTTATATGGCGATATTTTCCGTAATATTTTGATGTCTCTATCGATATGTTCTCAATTATGTCAATACGAATAGTGGTTTGCGATTCTCGAGCGAGGATCGAGTAATACGGGATAATATGATCGAGTGTCGTCCGATGTCATCCCTCTACTCACTCGTCCCCCGAGGGCAGGACCGGAATATTACCCGAGAAATATAGTTTTTCTTCATTATCGCCGTATTGTACACTTGTACACGTACTGTTTGTTTTTATAGGGTTGTCAAAACTTCATAGAATTTTAGTATGTACTGATTATATGGAACTTGGTTTATTCTGAAATGAAAAATCGTGTACCCAACCCACAGCTATTTGGTGCGCCTTAGATCCAGTCCAATCTACAAGAAATTATACAATTCTTCTTCTTCTTTCGTGTCGTTGGCTGCAGTTATATTCTATGAGCTAATGAGCCCAGTGCGTGGCCACGCGGAAAGCACTTGCATCGGCTTTCATGACCGCTTTCTTTGCAAGTGGCAGGAGCAATCATGACTCGTCATTTAGTGGTTGACATTAAGGGACTAAAGCTAGGGTCTGCATTTTATTTAGACACAAGATAAATAAAATAAATAAAAATATCTTCATCGTTTTTTTATATAATATTAAAGTTGAAAAATTAAGAATCCAGTAGGACTCGAACCTGCACCCCCTGGGTATACGCCCCAAATGCTTTGCCAATTCAGCTATATTATATAAAATACAAAAAGGCATAGCAAAGCTAAAATTTGCTTTAAAATATTACAAGTATTTAATAAAAAATGCGTCATCTCTCGACAGTAATAGTGTTGATCTTAATTCAAATTACTGTATGTGACTAAGTGACTTATCTCTCATCGCATAGTCTCTGTGTCGTGGGGTCTAGTCTTTTCCGTAGATATTTCATTACAAATTTAATTAGTAGTCCTGTAGTGTCAAGAACAGGCAGGTTGGTTGACAACCCTGATAGTATTACGTAATTCCCTGTTAATGAAGAAGAGTAAGATAAGTTCATTTATTAATGTTTTGAGTAGCGCCAATTGGATGTAATAGCTGAAATAGAGCACAATGTACTAAATAGATTCATGATGCAAACTTCGCCTAGTGCTAAATGAGTAAGTGCACTGTTTGTAAATACGTCAGTACTTTAGATAAGCGAGGAATGACGTGTTGAGAGAGTAAATTGATAATACATAACAGAAGAGTTTTTCAATTGATTTACAATCGATGAAAATATCGGCTCTTCTGTTGCTCTAGTCTAGGTGGAAGGGAACTCAAACACTGAGTTAAATTCGCCTAATGTATGAAAAAAAAATAACATCTGATGTTATCATCGATTTTTTTTCGCCTTTGTGGTTTAGTACCTAAAATGTTGAATTCTACTTTCATGTGACTAAATTGCAGTTCCGAAATCAAAGCTTTGAAAAAAGAAGGTATATATCCCGAACGAAAGTCAGGATGGCGTGATGGCATGCAGACTGTCTACAATTTCACCTGTAAATTTAGAATGAAACATTCTATTTAGTAAACAAATTAAATATGTACTACAAACCGTGCGGAACACCGAATGCACAATACGTCTTGCATTTATCTAGATTTTCTTTAATTACCATACAAATGTAATTAATTTTTTTGGGTCTTATAAAATATGACGTTGATATTTAATACTGCATTTCAATTGGGTGTTCTAGGTATGTTTGCAGACATACCTAGATCAAGAGTATCAATAAAATGTTATGCGGTATGTTTATTAGTGTTGTCTCTGAGAATGATAATGAGGTATGGACTGGTTTGTCACACCTTACATGTGTTATTCGCATTATTGATGTAGCCAAGTGATAAATCATCCTTGACTAATATTATTTGCAGGATATGAAGCTGCAATGCCAATATCCTTGTCTTAATCAATCTTAGATAGGTTTGATTAAAATTGATGAATATGAAGTTGTCTTTAAATTTGTTCGAACGAGGTCTTTTCTACTAAAGGGGCTAAGTGATGTGCATTTTGGACCTGAAATTTCGTATATTATATTGCACCTTTGTGCGAAACAATATTGCTCATAATTTTTGCCCAAACAACGTGTAACCATTGAAAAGTTTGAAAGTATCTTTAGTGATTTCCCTTCTTACCTAATGTCCTTCGTTACGTAACCAAAAACAAATCGATGATTCAGACATTTCTGTGAACTTGTTGTTATCACTTTCGATCTCGTTTACATTTTTAAAGAATGTGGAGGCAATAACACTGATTTTATCTGTATAAAAGTCTTTATTAGCAGCATCTATATCTATTACTACGATATTTGTTTCATATCTAAATAACATCTCGTGAGGCACCCTGTGGGCAAAACGACCACTTTTTATGTACGCATTATTCATAATGTCTATTATTTGGGCAATCGACATCTTCAAGTTAAGGTAAAGGCCACATCAAAGACTAGTAAACAATGTTGTATTACGCACACTCCTAAATGTGAGGGAAAGATTTTTAATTAAGTATGAATAAAACCGCTGCAAATACTTCGCGTCAGCCCTCGTTTATCCGTTTCACTGCGCAGTTATTTGCGCGTGATGACTACACCATTTTTTGTACCCATCGGCCATCAAGCCGTGATTAATATTGAACAAGATACGAAACTCGTGGACAAAATATTCAAGGAATTTTCTCTTTTCAGTTGTGAAGGCTGCAAAGGCTTCTTTAAACGGACAGTTCGGAAAGACCTCACATATGCCTGCCGGGAAGAACGTAACTGCATCATAGACAAACGCCAGCGGAATAGGTGCCAGTACTGCCGGTACCAGAAATGTCTGGCGTGTGGGATGAAGCGGGAGGCGGTGCAGGAGGAACGACAAAGGGCAGCACGGGGAGCAGAAGACGCACACCCCAGCAGTTCAGTACAGGTAAGAACAATTACATACAAGCAAAGCTGCAAGTAACAGCTATCTTATTATCCAGCTGCGGCTCCTGAGAATCAACCGAATCTTTGATTTGTCCATAGCTAGACTTGCCACACTCAAGGGAGAATCTCGGAAGAAATCTGCGCCTGGCAGATGGATTTATACTTTCCGTAAGTTGAGAAATATACTACACGTTGCCGCTTATCTCCAAATGATACCCATGAGCTTTGTATTACTCTGGGGATACATTTGTTACTGCAAATTATGTACCAGGTTTGTACTACTAAATCAATAAAGTACACAAATATGTACAGTGTATTTGACGTGCGTGTAATTTATTTATTGTATTTATGCTTTATTTTATACAGACCTAACAAAGTAAAGCGAAATCTAAAAGTAGTTTGTTAAATAGCAAATACAATCGCTATGTTAATATTTTAAAGGCAAAACTATGCTACGAAATTGTGTATACGACACGAAACTACGTGCATGGATTGATAATATTAAAATGAAGAGTTCTAAAACCATAACTTATCAGACGCTTACTGCAAATCAGACTCTGTAAGAATGGTTTCGCTTTTATTTCTATGTATGCATATGACCGGTACGACATTCAAGAGATACGAAGAATACGTGATTAATTTCACAATTTTCATCAATCTTAAACAATGTTGTATTATCGCAACGTTTCTCGGAATCAGTCTATAGGTTCCTGTATGCATCATATGTCAAAAGGAGCCGAGACGGATGACCATTGAAGTTGCAGATGTCCATATTTGCGAAGAACAATGTCAGCGTTGTCTAGTAGCAGCATGTTTCGAATTAGCAATGCGAAAAAACATTCGGTTCGCTGTTTTTTTTACAAGAAATGCAGGTAGGGTTGCCATTAGCGTAGATCCCGATTTGTCTTAGTCTCTATCGATCGAACAGATCGAGTTTGATCGATCAGACAAGGTAATAGAAGTATGCTTTTAGGTCGAAAGCAGCTTGCATGATGCTGAAACTTTTTTATCACTTACAAGACGAAACAATTGGAAAAAATACTGACTGACTTGGCCCTAAGTCCAGAGGTTTTTTCAAGCATTTACCAGCTACTAGATTCTCTATGATGGCAGCCCTACTGTACATAATTAGCTCTTGTACCCCTGCTCTATTCACCGCTGCTTCTCTCAAGTGCCCTTTACTCTCAACATAATTAGTGAGTGAATATAAAACAGAAATGTTTGAACTCTGAACAGTGGGCGTGTTTAAGTTGCGAGTCGTTTTTAATGAAAAGTAACTGCCAAAGCTATTTACTCTCGCGTGTAAATATCATAACTTTGGCACTGAACCGATTTAATGGGATAATGTATGTACAGTGGACCAAGCAATTAGGTATGCAGTGAAAAAACTTATACGTCTTTGTGAAGACTGATTACACCAGTGATGGATATAGATAGATAGATAGACGGCCGGATGGCGAAATGGGTACTGTACCTGCCTGTGACGCCGAGGTCGCGGGTTCGATTCCCGCTTAAGACAAATCTTTGTGTGTATACATGAGGGATTGTCTTAGTCTGGGTGTTTCTATGTATAATAAGTATATATTTACAAAAGAAAAGTATATATGTATTAGTATCAGTTATTCTTGTACACATAGTACAAGCTCTGCTTAGTTTGGGACTAGATGGCGTTGTGTGTAAGTTGTGAAAAATGAGATTGTGAGATATGAGATACTTAAAAATACTTAAAAATGAGACACTTATTATTTTAGAAATTGTTCAAATTTGGAGTAAAATATATCAATATCTATGGATACTGAGCAATGATATTACACTTCTTAAATATGTAACTCACAAATGCATAACTCGTGTAGTAAGTCTTCAATGGGACGTAGATGTCCCTGCATACATAACTGCTTGGCCCACTGTACATATACGTTATGTTCATTTTACTCTGCTTTATGAAGAAAATTAACTGAAATTTGTTATGATCGCTCTGTAATTCAGGTAATTTATGTAGGTACTTTTGGTGATTTGCTGTTTTTGTTTGTTGAATCAAGTAATATCCTGTAAATACAAGTTAACAAATAAAAAGTTGACTGAACAGCCGTATATTCTGATTGCTGATTGAGACATGTTTCTATTAAATTGTGTAAATTTGTTAATTCTTTTGCCTGTGGCATTGACAACATTATATCCTTAATAATAATATTAATAATAGCAGCCCTGTATCTTATACATGTCCCACTGCTGGGCTCGGGCCTCTTCTCATGATGAGAAGTGTTAGGCCATAGTCCACCACGCTGGCCAAGTGCGGATTGTTAGACTTCACACAACTTCGAGCACTTTACGCCCTCTCAGGCATGCAGGTTTCCTCACGATGTTTTCCTTCACCGTTAGCGAGCGATAATTTATATGATAAATACACAGATATCTTCGAAAAGACGAATCTTAACGATTAATTGACATAGGTGTGTGCCGTGGGTTCAAACCCGAGACCTTTGACTTCGCAGTCCTACTGTCTCCCACTCGGCTATCGCTGCTATAATATCCTTACTTAACTTATGTTATAAATGATAAAGTAACTCGGTTTGTCTGTCTGTTACGCTTTCACGGCGAAATTATTGAACCTTGTTTAAATTTGGTATGGAGATCGTTGAAGACCTGGGTGTACCGCACATAATAAATGTCGTCACAACTGTCAAAGAGCGCTGAATCGCGATAACGAAATGTTCACAGCAAGTGACTATATATATACCACTTCCAATAGCTGTAGACAGCTGTCCGCCAGGCAATACCACCGAGCCTGGTCGGCGGATCCTCCCTTCGTGGTGGAGGAACATCACACCCCGTTCCTCTGCATGGGTACGGACTTTTTAGAAGTAGCGTGCAGGATCTATTCTTTAATAATTCTACTAAACAAGTGTTTCTTGATAAAAGTTTAGATAGAATATACTGATATACATTAATTTGTTAGATTATTAATGAATTATTATTAGATTAAAACTGTCTCGATGGTCTAGTAGTTAGCGTATGTGCCTCTCACCGCGAGGTCTCGGGTTCGATTCCCGGGTCGGGCAAAGAGTTATATGTGAACTTTTCGTCAGAAAATTCACAATAGCAGCACGGAGTTGGAATTGTGCCCGGTGGATGGTGATAGGCTCACCCCCTATCCCATGGGACCTAAACATAACAGGTGAAGTGTGGGTGTTGAACACCTCTGCCCCACCCTTCCCATTATGGTGTTAGATTAAGATTGCTCTTCAGATTTATTTTAACTTGATAATGACATTGCAAATTTAAAACGAAAACCTGATTTTCAATCATTTTCCTCATACACTAACTAGTGTAATTAAAAGTGTATGTATAGTAAATACAATGTTTTTAAATTTCAATGTATTTGAGCTGTGGTCGTTTTGGGCAATGGCGTAGTATAAAGAATATACCAAAGAATAACTAGCTGTAAAATAGCTATTACTGTTCTACAGTTGTTAGTTATTAGATGTCTTGTGCTCCCCAATAAATACGTGAAACAGAACCACTTTACTTTTGTGTGAAGTTTTGATAGTCAACTATATCGTCGATATTGATTGCATTTTTGGATGATATGAACAGCTCTCTTGAATAAAACATTAACCATACCTTAATTCAGTTTAATGTTTTAACTGTTACATTGATTTTCTTGAAGTTGAACGTTTGTGAACTAGAGAGACAGTACGCTCTGCCCCATTAGCGCGCCTTGACTCTTGACATTTAGATCGTCTTTGAAGGAGCTATCAATATTGAGACAAAATAAATTGATGTTTTTTGTTGATAACTACGTCATAATCGAATCTGAAATGTCAAGAGTGGCATGCCGTGCTACGGGCTACGGATCTATGTTTTTTTTATTTTATTTAACAATTTATGTACACACAAGAATGGTTAGAAGAACAAACACAATATAGAGAGCAACAAGTACAAAGGCACTGCTTATTACTTAAACAAATTTCTTCCCGCTGGAAGAAATGTTGTTTCTATCCATGTTCAATATTCTGTGGTATAAACGTAATGCCGCGCCGCTAAACAGATTTCTTTGTTTATTACTGGCTATCGATCTGCTATCGTTTCACTCGTGACGAGGCGATGACTACGCGCTGTCGCCCGTTTATTTACTGAATAGCTTTTCGTGTACAGATGGCTACACATCAACCTATACTAGGGTTGCCAGGTAAGTCGCGAAAAAATACCGGAAAACTCCAAAAAGGGGGGGGGAATATACTAATATTTTTTATTTATTTATTAACAACACATAAATCAACTTAATTAGTACTAGTAACAAAATATTATGCAGTCATGTTACTTAACAAAATAAAGGTAGGAACTTCAGAAAAAAATTAAATCACCTAAAACCAGATAGGTATGTTTAACAAAAATATATAAATAAAATATGTATGAATAGAGGAATTTCATATGCCTACATTTGTAGGCGCTTGTGACCAGTAGTACCGATTTTCTTCAAAACACCGGACATTGTTCTGTCCGGTATGACCATTTATTTTTTACCGGACAGGCCTCTTCTTCGTCGGGTCGATGGCTGAGTCAAATTTTGTTTTGACTTGCCATCGTGGTGAAAGGATTAGCTTTGGAGAGCTCGCGAATTGCCCAGGGTGCGCCGGACGTAGAGAATCGTTGTGTACGTCACTCGGGGAGGCTCCTTTCATGCATCCCAGGACAGGCCTCGAAAATAACGGACGCTTAAATACCGGACATCTGGCAACCCTAACCTATACCCATTTCCAGTAGAAGATGGTCTCGTGGTTATTAGGCTGCCCGTGCAATGGGAGACCAGCTTATAATTTAAATGTATAGGTTAATTTGTAGCCGTCTGTACATATTGAAAAATATATCTACTTATTTACAAGGTTAGTAGGCTTTATTTAATATTAAAGTTGAAAAATTAAGAATCCAGCAGGACTCGAACCTGCACCCCCTGGGTATACGCCCCAAGTGCTTTGCCAATTCAGCTATGGATTTGTATGCTGCTGGACTCGAAATTTCTCAACTCTTTTGTGCCAGCCATAGCTAGACGAACCTTACTTGGTTTTATTTTTGAATTGGCAAAGCACTTGGGGCGTATACCCAGAGGGTGCAAGTTCGAGTCCTGCTGGATTCTTAATTTTTCAACTTTAATCTATCTATATAAATAAAAATGAATTGTTGTTCGTTAGTCTGATTAAAACTCGAGAACGGCTGGGCCGATTGAGCTGATTTTGGTTTTAAAATGTTTGTCGTAGTCCAGGGTAGGTCTAAACGGTGAGCAAATAAGGAAAAATTGCGAGTAAGATAGAGTAAGACGACAATTCCATTTTCCCATATAAAAGTTGACCACTTACTTTCTGTCAAACATTTGACGGTATTTGTACCCTCAGTTCCACTCGAATTGAAGAACGCATTAAAACAAGACTTTTGAATCGACAACATAATATCAACTTTGCTCATAACATCGTGTATTTAAATTTCAAAATATAAAAATAATTAATGTGTTGACATGTTTGATGGGTGCCAACCTTACAGTGTTACCAACTCTCAAAAATATTTTTATTATAATAATAAGTGTGTGTAAAAAAAACCCGTGTATCCGAACGTTCCATTGTTTTGTCCATAGATTTAAAGACTTTTTGCTGCGCTCCTACTTTAACATCCTTGGTTTTGTCATCTCATGTTAAAAAAAAAGAAACATTTAATTGGAGAAATACTGAAATTAATTAATAATTTAATACAACCTGCACAGTTATTATTTTTGTTCTGCCGTTCCATCCACTTTTTACAAAAGGGACAATGCATTTTAAGGAGTTGAGAGATATATAGCTTCACTATAACTTCTGGAAAATAGTTTTAAAATATCAAAAATTTAAATATTATAGTTGTTTGAATTCTTTATTTTCTCGATAACAGATGTAGTTCTTCTTCTTTTCTTAACCATGGCCACCGTCACAAAAAAAGGACAGATGTAGTTTGATAGTTAAAGTGTAAATATTTGTCAGTATTCACTCAAAAAAAAATTGTCTATGGTAAAATGTCACTTGAAAAGTAAACGTCTCTTTGCTGTGCATCTATTAGATACTATAATTCTTTAATATTCCTAAAAATCTGAAAGCAACAAATTTCAATAAAATTAAAAAAGTATTGTGTCGTGTGTTTGTGACTTACTAAATATGCCTCCAATAATTAGGCGGTACGAAGTTCGCCGGGTCAGCTAGTATTATATAAAATACAAAAAGGCATAGCAAAGCTAAAATTTGCTTTAAAATATTACAAGGTTAGTAGGCTGTTTAGTTGGGCTTAAACGTTTTGTTGTTGCCTGCACGTGTGGTGTAGTGGTTTGAGCGGTCGTCTCGCCGCTACACTGGTGCTTTGGGTACGATTCCCACATGGGACAAATGTTTGTGTGATTCGCAAAGATTTGTTCTGAGACTGGGTGTGCTTGTGTGAGTGAACGTGTTTATTTGGCCTTGACATTGGGACTATTGGATTGTAATTGCTTCTGGCGTTCTATCTTATGTAAAAAAAAAACAAATTGATGTTTATGGAGTTTACTTAACAAAGTTTTGTATACAGTTTGGTTAAATGTAATAGTTATTACATAAAAATGTGTATATGCATACAATGTCAACACATACCTACTGAAAACCTTTCCATTATGTTCCGAACGCAATTTTGAACCAGTCTGTGCATACACTTAAAAATGTTTGCGCTAATGATAAAACGAAAGTTTTTGAAGACTATGCTAAGAACACTAAGAACCTTTTTAAGCCAAATACTTACCTAAAGAGTTGAAAGTTAATATTCACCTAATGCAAATAAAATGAGGCAATTCAATATATATTACTCTAATCAACCACTGTAGGTATATAGTAGTGATATTTTTAGAAACAATAAGGCTCTTTATTTGATATGCTACTCATAAAAAAAGTATTTCACTTAATATGGCCATTGTGTAGACAATAAACGAAAATGATATTACCTTGACGCTGTGTGGTCACTGTATTTCTGCTGTTCAATATCAGACAGTTACTGTACCTAACTAATTCAGTGCTAGAATATTATAATTATGCTTTTCATTAACTTGCTCCTCACCTAAATGTTATTTTCTTCATTTAGTCCGTCTCGGAGTGTAGACGGTCAACATAAACCTCTACCTTGCTATATTTTGGTTATATTAAAATGTGATTTTTCTTTTTTCGACGGTATATAATGCTGTTTTTATTTTAACGTTATGGAGAAAGTTAGTAGAAGTTTTTGCCCTGCATACCTAATTGCTTGGCCCACTGTACAAAGAACAGATAAATACTTATTCTTCTGTTACATCTTAGTTATTTGGGTGAAAGAAGGCTAAAGAGGCTAGGTAAAGAGAAGGCTATTCTACGGCGAATATGGCAGTATATTGTATGTTTATTATTCTAAAAGTAGGCTCACAGTTGGAGTCCTTTTCTCCAAGATGGCCATCGCCACAAAACAACCTTGGATAATCCCACTTATGTACGTTCCTAACATAATAATAACATGTCCTTCGCGTTGCTAAAAGGAAAACCTAGTTATGGGACGTGCTTGGAAGTTGTCCAAATTGTTCGTGAATGGGTGTTTAGTGTAGACAGACAACACGTGGTTACTGTGGTTAGGCTGCCTATGAATGCTTATTAAGATTCCACTCTCTTTTACTAAGATTAAGGTAGGTACACTGGACATGTAACCAGTGGCCGAAGTTTAGTAATAATTTAGGTGTATTCTAATCTTGATTAAATATAACTGCCATTGGAAATGTAAATACATAGTTGCCTTCTAGACGTGCTGACAGCTATGCGTCAATGATATAGGCCCTTACCCCACAGCCTCAATACGTAACATCCAGCACAGCAATTCCAGGTTGTCCACGCAAGTAGCGTCCCTCAGAGGACGCTCCACCTGCCCAATTCCTAGGATCAAGTCCTTGTTCCATTGTCATATGGAGATTGTCTTGATGGAGCCATTTCTAGTTTTAGTTGTGTGTTAACATAATAGAGCAATATTGTGTTCCCCCCGCAGGAGTTATCAATCGAGCGACTGTTGGAGATGGAGTCGCTGGTGGCGGATCCCAGCGAGGAGTTCCAGTTCCTCCGTGTGGGCCCCGACAGCCACGTGCCGCCAAAGTTCCGCGCACCTGTCTCCAGTCTTTGTCAAATAGGTAAGCATGCAATAAGTACCTATAGTCCGATTTAATAAGACAATATTTTTGTAAAGAAAGTATTGTCATTGTCAATTTTAAATGACGTTTCAGTCGAAGATGGATAAAGAGCAGCTGAATGCTGCAGCATTTTGGATTGCTTAGGGCATCTAGTAGTATTATTTATTATAAAAAAAGTATAGATATCAAGCAATACAGATGGAGTTTATTTCTTTTTACACAACTTTATCAATTCTTCAATACAATCTACAAACGTCTGTTTTTAATGTCAAAATAACAATGCTTTTTTCAGTTGATATAGCTGTTTGGACGATACTAATACCTAAAATACAGTTTTTTAAATTTTCGTCTGTTTGTCTATCTATCTGTATGTATGTTTGTATCGGCTTCTAAACGGCTGGACATATTTTGATAAAATTTAGATGCAGTTAACTAACTTTACTAAGACCCCGGGTGCAAAATTTTTCACGGTCAACTTGGGGGTTTTCTGGTGTTTTTTTTCTATTTGTAGATTTTTTTGATCGCAAGTTAAAAGTCTCATTGTAAGCGTAATAAAAGTACTACTATCAACAAATAATAGAGGAAAAACACTGCCACATTATATGACCTTCAAGCATCGCTCGTTTGAATTCGTATATATTCAGTGTTTAAAAAAAACTACATAATAGTAGATAGTACTCACGGCTGACGTAGTAGGTTAGAAATACTTTAAAAGTTATTATTCTACCTCGGGCAAAATGTAATTTGTTTTACGAAGTCCTAAGTGACGGCAAAAGAGAACTTTAAATTTGATAATTTGCAAACTTTTCTCTTTATGGGTCTTCAAATAGTAATGTGCTTTTGAACGTCTTGTTAGTACTTTTCCATACGTCTTGGGGCAATAAATAAAGTTTCAAAGTTATCCAATTTGTCTTCATAACCATCTAAAAATATATCTTCGTAACGTGTGAATAATAACGCTGCCGTGGTATAACTAAAATGCCGTTATCTGCTCAAACCATTTTTTTGGATACTAAATAAAAACCGCGGAAAAAATTTAAACCGATGCAACTTTTCGATGACAAAACTTATTTTATCTATGTTTTGGTATCTTTGAATCTCAAATAAGTTTTGTCATCGAAAAGTATGTAACGGTTTAAATTTTTCCGCGGTTTTCATTTGGTATCCAAAAAAATGGTTTGAGCAGATACCGGCATTTTAGTAATACCACGGCAGAACGTATGTGGAACTTTTTTTTTATCGAGAATAATAAAAATATGCGTGTCGAAAGTTAGAATGTTTCGTGAATTATCATTACTAAAATTATGAAAATACGGGTGTTACTCACGTAATGTTGGTCTATTTAGTCGACCGCGGTTTCGCCTATATGTCTAGGCATTATCAAGAGAGTGCGATACGTCCACCAACAGACAACAGACACCAGTGTAGCACCGCCCCTTACTATGACGTCACAGCGCGCGGCGCGCGTCGCTGCCCGCAGTGCAAGAATGGCTGCGACTCAGGCGCGACGTATCGCACTCTCTTGATAATGCCTAGACATATAGGCGAAACCGCGGTCGACTAAATAGACCAACATTACGTGAGTAACACCCGTATTTTCATAATTTTAATAATGTTACAAACTCACGTCAGTTTTAATAAAAAAATTATCATTACATTTGGGCATTTGGCTATACATCCCGTGCGATGCGAGTCCAGCTTATACTGGAAATGTATAATAATATGTTGATTGATGTGTTGCCATGTTTACTACGACCAATAGATTCAAGAGCAATGAGTTAATGTGTCAAGCGAGCCTTTATGCCAAAAAGACTTTAATGTTTTCAAGGGCAAAGTAGATAAAAATCTAATTTAACTTTTAATTGATTATTTTTATAGCATTTAGTTATGCTTAGCAAATGACACTAAGAAATAGTTGAAAAAAAATGGGACCGGCAGGATTTGAACCTGCGACCAGCTACGGTCGCCTCTTGCCAGGACCCTAAATTTCTCAACTATATATCACGTCAATTCGTGACGTCACGTTCATCCATTTGCACCTATCTTAAGTAGGATACAAAGTGTACAAAAAGTCGCAAGTTCAAATACTGCCGTTCCCATAATTTTTTCAAATGTTTCTTAGTACAAAATCTACTTGTAGTACACACATAACTTTGATTCAAAATTGAACACAATATTGTAAAATTCTCTATGTATATATTCTGAATAACGTAACAATGTTAACCTGATTGCCTTTGACCGCTACATGAAATAAAAATATTTTTCTAGAATTTTCCATTCGAGGTAGGTGAAAATAAGTAAACATGCTGAAAATAGATATTTTTTTAGTTCTTCTAGCGATATCTTAGGGTTGCCTATTCCTTGTAAGTAGTACATAAAATAAAACAATATCAAGTTATGTAAATCATCATGTTGGCGATAAAACACTTTGATATACCATAATATATTTTTCAGAATCTAAGACGTAAGACTGTAATAAATAAAATAGCAAAACTTGTGTCCATCCAAATCTACTGACGTACCATGATGCGAATAAGTACAGATTGAAACGCACAAATAAAAATTCGCCACGATATAAAAACTCAACCATGTTGATATGTATTTATGTACATAAATACATTATTACAATGGCATACATAATTCCAAACTGGTTTAAAATGGCGTCAGAATTTGTATCTACAATAGTTAGTTGTGCAACAAGTGAGCAAAGTTCGTATTTTTATTCGAGTACTAATTTTGAGTCTCGAATATGCGACAGATTCTATAGTAGAATCACGAGCATGGCGAGTGATTCTAGATTAGAATCTTGAGCGTAGTAAGGGACTCAAAAGCACAAGATGTAAATAACTTTTATCTCGTGTAGCACATACAACTTTTCACCGCAGCTGCAGCAAGTCGAAATAGTAGGAACCTATTCTACTAGTTCTGCTTAGTTTGGGACTAGAAGTCGAGGTGTGAAAGATGTGAGACATTAAAAAAATCATCGTGCATTGAGCAAAACTCAACTTTAGCTGGAAGCGAGGGCAAAACTAAGCAAAATCGAGTTTTGCTCACTGTTTTTTTTACAACAAACGACTTTGAAATAATATATTATTATACTGAGGCTATCTTTATAGTGCAGAACATTTTTATTGCCAGCATTCTCTGAGATGTAACTATCTATACGTGACTAAAACATAAATGGACTTTTGCAAACCATTTATGCAACAAAACTTATGAGCAGGCAACCCATGTAGGTTGCCTGCTCATAAGTTTTAAACATAACCGCACAATAGCTGTAAACCATGAATCTTACTCTGAGCTGTAAACAAATTTGATTTGTCGTAGATTTAGTTCTTTTATTGAATTTTCTTTTTCAAATCGACGCCCCTCAATAGGAATAACTCCTGTGTTGCGGGGGTGTTTACAAACATACTTTTCACACACACAGAGCACAGATGGTTACTGTATGGCGTTTGCAACAGCTTATCATAACGTCATGGGATCGATACCCGGATAGCGCAAAAGTATTGGGATTTTTTCATCAGAAATTCACATCAGTAGCACGCAGTCCGGTAGGATACCGATAGGCTCACTTTATGTCATATGAGACACTTCCTGTGTGATATAAACCTCTGTTGCGGGATAAAATCCCACCCACACGCCCATCACTGTGACTCCTGTGACGCCAGGATCTACAGCGCTAACCAACTGAAAGGCACCGTGCATGACACACGGGCAATCCCAGGCAGAGTTAAAATTGTCTTGGAACCCGCAACGAATTTAATCAGAAGTATATAGTTGGAGTTGGAAAGTATGTATCTTTACTTCCCTCCAAAGCAAAGCGGGAGACTTAGTAATGCCAAATATAGACAAAGTGTCTATATGGAAAGAGTATAGACACCACAGACAGTGACAAAACTATGGGGCTTAAATTTGATTGCTTAGGTATGGCAGAAATACACCTCTGCTTAACCTCTGGGAAAACGCAAGCGTGGTCTTACGCTAGCGTTTGTTTTACGCCGATTAATGCACGTTTCTATAACGAATACATAATCGTGGTCTTCAGCTTTATTCTTGTCGAATTGCGTCGACAAAAACAGGGCAGTGATAACTCAAAAAAATTGTTTGTTATTCAAGTTTCTTGGAATAAGTATTAAAGTTAGTTGTTTATGTGTTGATGGTTTAGCCTGGTTTAGCTGCCGGTAGCGTATTGTTTGGCGGCAAGTGTAGGCGATGTAGTTTTTACCTGCTTAGTACACACAATTACATATGTTTATACACGATATGTTGCAAATTTATAATGTCACGTTGAACAAAAATGGAAAAATAAATAGTTATCCTTGTTTTTATATGAATAGACTACGACTAGATATTATGAAGGTGACTGAAATTAGATTAACAAAATTATTAGTCTTACAATGTTAAATCACCATTACTAATTCAATTCTTGAACCGTTTTTCTAATCCACGCTCCAAAAACGCCGGCAAACCGATCTGTTTGTGCAAACAGATCGTTTTGCCGTCAAACTCAAACTTACTTGCGCAAATTGAAATTATCATACATTTGTAAATTTGAAATTTGCACATACTGTTTGTGCAAGCAAGACTGAGTGTGTAGCCGGTACCTTCTTCGATAAGAAATACAACATAAGATAAGAACAAATGGATGAACGTGACGTCACGAAATGACGTAACATACAGTTGAAAAATGTAGGGTCCTGGCAAGGGGCGACCGTAGCTGGTTGGTTAAACGTCTGCCCGGTGTGCAGAAGGCTCACGTCCTAATCGAATTTAATTTTTCAACTGTTTCTTAGTAAAATCAAATGTGGTTGCCATTAAGGAATTAGCAATTTCGAGTATGCGTTTGCCTTTCGCCATATTTTAACCCAGCCTTGCGTTAATAAGAAATAAGAAAATACATTACGAAAACATACGACATATATCCTTGTCATCTAAATATAAACATTTCCGATAATTCCAGCGATATAAACACCCTCAAAGACGGCGAAAAAATTTCCTTAACCGCACCAGATCAATACAACATCAAAGGAATTTATCCTTATAATTTATTTTTACCTACACCCATTGGGGTATTGGAATCACAATATGATTCGATAGTATAATAACATGATTAACAAAGGCACTAAAAATATACCTAATGTTGTTGTTAACAAAATACCTTTCTCATAAATAGGCGTTTAAACATGTAGACATTGAAGAGTATAATCCAGAACAGTACGTACAATGAGGCATTACACCGTAGTCCTCAGCTGCAGCGACGCATCTATAATCTGCTTTTGTGGATTGTTGATGTCCATGAGCTGTGCTTCACTTACCATCAGGTGGACTACACGTCCGTTCGCTGTGAGCGTAGAATAAAAAATTAAAGTAATAGTAGATAAGTCTATTGCCGTATATAGGTACCATGCATGTATAAACTCCTTTACTGACGGCTCAATAAGTTAAAACTATAACCGACTACGTAATAATATTAAACTTAATCTTGATACACAGAGAGGACCGCGAGAACTGTTCGACCGTATTTAAACTATAGATTTTAACTTAAACAATAATGATAAGTCACTACATAGTATAAAACAAAGTCGCCTTTTCTGTCCCTATGTGCGCTTAAATCTTTAAAACTACGCAACGGATTTTGATGCGGTTTTTTTTTAATGAATAGAGTGATTCAAGAGGAAGGTTTTTATGTATCACTACATAGTATAAAACAAAGTCGCCTTTTCTGTCCCTATATCCCTATGTGCGCTTAAATCTTTAAAACTACGCAACGGATTTTGATGCGGTTTTTTTAATGAATAGAGTGATTCAAGAGGAAGGTTTTTATGTATAATACATGCATATTATAGTAGAGAAAAGCCGAGAAATTTAAAGATTTGTAATGTGATGTCGTAACAAACATATTTTTCTGCGCTTACATTGCAAACGCTGGCTAAACCTTACGAGATAGATCAAATTTATGTACTACGTAATTGTATATCTTGAAAAGATGAATAAAAAAGTCCGCGACAGCATATGTTTATCTCCTAAAGATAACCCACAGTAACCATTTTTATCTTTTACATATTACAAAAAAAATATGGGTTATTTACCAAGCTATTTTAAACGATACAGTATCATTACTTATCCAATTAAATACATTAGATACGTTGTGCATTTCATGTAGATCAAAATTGCCCTTTACAGCATGTGATTTAAATGAATATTTTCGAAGATATTACAGATTTAAAAATTGCGGGACGTAGAGTTTGCGGCGGTATCGGCCGGTCGGGGCGGCGCGGGAGCGAGCCTGTTCAGAGGGACAGAGAATCGTCAATAGAGCGTGAGGCTCGACTCAGTCAGCTTCGGGATAAAAATAGAGCTGAGAAATGTAAAAAGTAAATAAGTAAAAATGTTGTGTATGAATATTCCAAAGATAGCAGGAAATCTTCATGGTATAGGTAGGGAAAGGGGAATTGTTTTACTCCTAATTTAACGCGTGCGGGCCACGGGTAGTAATGAATAAATCAAAACTACTGGATCGATTTTAATAATTTTTTCAGTGAGTGACATAGGCTATAATATATTATTATTATATACCCGTGCGAATCCGGAGCGGGCCGCTGTGTTTATATACAACGTTCACAGTTTTTCTGTAGAGTATTTAGTATCAGCATTGTACCCGTGCGAAGCCGGGGCGGGTCGCTAGTATATAATATATTTGTAATGTGCTCGCCAAGACTTTTCATTTGATACCAAACACGTAATGATTATGTCACCTTTTTATTTGCTTGCTTGTAGCTATACATTTCTAGTATAAAATAAACGCGCATTGTATAGAATAATTAGAATAATAAACCTTTATTTGGCACACAAAATAAAACAATAGACCATACTATGTACCTACTGTTTCATTTTATAATAAGTACATAACTATAATAAGTTATAGGTACAAAAAAATCATAATATAATGTTCTGATAATATATAATAGGAAATCCTGTGCTATAAGTACCAGCACCGTCCAGTTTCACAATTAAGCTCGGTAGGAATAGGAATACCTTCTCAATATACAAAAATCATCTCATTTTTAGGGTTCCGTAGTACCTACAAGGAACCCTTATAGTTTCGCCATGTCCGTCTGTCCGTCTGTCCACGGCATAGCGACGAAACCGTTGGTGCTAGAAAACTGAAATTTTGCATAAACATGTATGTTAACTAAACAAAGAAAGTCGTAGAGTAAAATTTGGAAAAATATTTTTTTTCAGGTAGCTCCACTACATGTAAAGTAGGGATGTTTTTTTTTGTCGCCTACCCCATATTGTGGGGTATTGTTAGATAGGACTTTTAAAAACGTTTAGGGGTTGCTAAGACAGTTTTTTGATTTAGGGATCCGTTTGCGAGATAATTAACTTTAAAGAGCAAATTTTTGTTCGAGTAGGGCGTCCCCCCCTCTAAAAGCTAAACTACTGGATCCTAAAATCTGAAAAAAATTGTGTCGGTAGTACATGTAATGAACTTTAAAGGAAAACTATAGCGGATAAGTTCACTTCATTAGTTCAAGAGGAATAGGGGTCCGAAATGTCAGATGCAGTTACTCAAGAATATTTCGTTCAAAATTCTTGAAACATAAATAAACATACATAATACATATATAAAATCACGCCTTTATCCCACGGAGGTAGGCAGAGACGATGGAACGCCATGTGCTTCGCTCCTTACATACTTCTTTCGCTTCCTCAACATTCATACATCTCGTCATACGTGCTAGCTGGTTTCGTGTACTACAAACATTTCCTTTCTGAAGGACGCCATTTAGTTAAAAAGTAAAATTAAAAATATTTTTCTATGGAACCCTACTGCGCGTGGCCCGACACGCACTTGGCCGGTTTTTATTTTCTTAGTTTAAAATTATTTGGTAAACATCTAATTTTATAAATGCGGTGTTTTAATTCCGGCATAATGCACGAAATTACGTTACACTTTCCACTGGAAAACTTATACTGTGTAGCCTTGTGTAGAATGTTTTCCTTCTACACTTTATTTATTATATTCCCTTTCTTTCTACTCATTTCTGTGGACTCAAATTATGAGTAATTGGGAAATTACTCATAATTTGAATTTAATTTTTCCCAAAGTTCCCAAGTTATTTTCATACTAAATAAAAGATAATGCATGTGCTTATTTAGTGCAATCAAGATGTTATTGTTATATTATTGAATACCCTTAGATTGTTTTTAAACAAACAAAACAACATCTTATTCAGCGTTGTTTTTCGAAGGTTGTAAGCAAACACTTCGAAATTTCTTTTTGTTCAAAGAAAGTATTTGGCTAGCTTTATCAATATTGTTGTTATACAACGATTTATCATGTCGGTCTTAATTGTGATAAAAAATATATTATTTTCATAATAACTAAAAAGATTGAAGTGAGAGGTGATAATCATCGTCATTTGTACCTAAAGACTAGAAAAAATGATTTGGGGTGCTTGCCAAGCGATGTTTTGCAGTTGTAAAACTCACTTGAATTTTACAAACCAAGGACTCCAAAGTACGGTCGTCAACTCAGCCGTATGGGTATGGATAGAACAAAAAAAAAAACAGTAGGTACATAGTAGGACACTTAGGGTCGACACACACCAAAAGCGCGTCGAAGCGCAGCGAATCGAAGCGCAGTTTCAGTGTCATATGAATTGCAACTCTATTCTCACAACTATAATACTCATTATCGCATGAGAAACTCTACGCTACTACTACTATGGAATTCGCCGGAATTCCCGCGGCGCCGCGGGCATCCGCGCGACTCGTTTGAGTTTCTCATGCGATAATGAGTATTATGGTGGTGAGAATAGAGTTGAAATTCATATAACACTGAAACTGCGCTTCGATTCGCTGCGCTTCGACGCGCTTTTGGTGTGTGTCGACCCTTAATATAGCTACGAAATAAATTAAAATATAATGTTCTGCTGGTACTTAAAATAGGAAATCCTGAGCTTTATGTATGGATAGAATGAATTTAAGTTGATTTTATCTTGCCTACGAAACACTAGAAATGTGGTCTAGAGTCTAGAATATAAAATTAATAGCGATGAATCATACGAAGTGTGATCTTTGGCATCATAAATTGTGGCGTGTCTTGTTAAAACTGTTTATCATAATAAAACGCATAAAAATATGTCACAGCTCTGAATGTACAAGACGTGAATAAAGAATTTATGATAAAAATTGTCTCAATAGTATTATTTTTTAATCCTAAAAATATTATAAAGATTTTAGTTTTCTGACACTGGTGTATATAACTAGCAGAGAAATTAAAGATTTATTAAGCTACTCGATTAGCTTCAAATTAGTTTCACTGGGTCAGTGTGCGCGATTACCACCCCGACCTGGCTTAACTATCGGCTTACCGAAAGTCGGTGGTATTGTGGGCTCTAAGACAACGTATCCACCGGAACTGCGGTCGGCTGCGTTTCGAAGTATTTGTTCTTCAAAACGCACGCGCTTAGCTAGGCATGGATGGATAAACCTAAGAGTGCAGCCGGACTAGCATAACGAGCGGAAAATAGGTTTTGGCGCATTTTTGTCATGATTCCCCGTACAAAAATATGACTAAAACGCGACATAATCTTTCTCGTGCACGTTATGCTATACTAGCTTCTTAAGAGTGTCACTGAAAACCCAAGTAATCTAATCTAATCTATCTTCATTTCTGTCTAAAACTACTATTCTGTAAATCTTTTTTTACACTAATGTCAAATCAAATCAAATCATTTATTTCCATGGGCCCCAAGGGGTGCTTGAACACATCAAATCAAACATCAAAATACAAAAAACATAAAATTAAAATAAAACTTAGCTAACTAAATTATAATACTTATTGTAATAAAATGATTTGACACCGGAGCTATTAAAATCAATCCAAGTACCAGCTCCGATGGGTATTGCATCATGAGAAGAGCTGGTGTCCATCCAAAGGTTGCCTGGAAGAAATCGCGTTTAGCGATACGGCCGCCCTTTGTGCATGTATTGTTATTTAAACTTTTGGTACAATCCTATGTTGTATGCACAAATAAAATTTTATCTATCTATTTAATATTTGTACATTTCTAACGTGTTGTAAAAAACATTACAGGTAACAAACAGATAGCCGCACTAGTGGTATGGGCACGAGATATCCCTCACTTCAGTCAGCTAGAGATGGAAGACCAGGTGCTGCTTATCAAGAGCTCGTGGAACGAACTGCTTCTGTTCGCTATCGCATGGCGCTCCATGGAGGTGAGTCAACCACTTAATAATAGAATTGAATAAATTTATTATATACCTTTATCTTGCATAAACATTTCTAAAATATGAATGACTACAGAAGCTTGATATGATTTCGAAAATTCGTAAAAAGGTTCATATTTTTAAGGACACGCGCCCATATAAATATTTTTTTAAACCTTAAAGCAGTGATACCCTAGTGGGAGACCGTAGGACGGCGAAGTCAAAGGTCTCGGGTTCGAACCCACGACACACCCCTATGTAAAATCGTTAAGATTCGTCTTTTCGAAGATAAGTGTGTATTTATCGAATTAATAAATATAACAATATAATTCTTTCATTTGGCATTTAACAAGTAAAAATATAATCAAAGATCTTGGTAGTTTCGAAGTTGACAACAAATGATGTCACGGGTCGGTATTGTGGCCACTCTTGAGTATGTTGCTCGTCGATTGGTCAAACAGCCATCTGCAGCCACTTCACTACCGCCTAGATCTTTGATTTTATCTATAAAATGTTCATGTGTCAAAATATTTCAAATTTTAATCGTATATTTTCCAGTACCTGACAGAAGAGCGAGACTCCGTGGACGGGTCAGGCAACAGGACCACGTCGCCGCCACAGCTCATGTGCCTCATGCCAGGTGTGTAACTACTATCGTAATCTTGCAAAGATGTATTGCTCGATGGTCTAGGTCCGCGAGCTCTCGGGTTCGATTCCCGGGTCAGGCAAAGTGTTATTTGTGAACTTTCCGTCAGGAAATTCTTAATAGCAGCACGGAGTTGGAATTGTGCCCGGTGGATGGCGATAGGCTCACCCACTATCTCATGGGACCTAAACATAGCAGGAGAAGTGGGTAATATTGTTGTGTTGTTATGTTATATTATGTTTTGATTTGTGGGCCTTTGTTATAAAAATAAAACAATCGTTAACAATTGATTTGTTAAAGATTAAGCTGCTGGCACTTAGTAGGAACAAGGTGTCTCTTGCCGTTAGATCCCTCACAGGACACTGCAAGCTAAATAGGCACTTATCCCGTATGGGCTATGCGGACGATGACTACTGCAGATTCTGTAAAGAGGAACCGGAAACACCGCTGCACCTCTTTTGCGACTGCGAGCCATTGATCCATAGACGAAGCATCATTCTGGGACGCCATATCTTGGATCCGGATGATGTCAAGACACTCCCGATCGGCCGACTGCTCCAGTTTATGGACGCTATTGGCCTAAAGGAGAGTCTATAATGAGGCTACAATCACAATAGACCCACGGAGGTCGACGTGAACACCCAAAGCCTCTTCCCAACAATAATAATAATAAAGATTAAGAATGATGAAAAACAACTAAATTTTACAACAGAAAAAACACATCCAATACGTTATTTCATAAGCTCTCTTCACAGTGGTGCCATCTAGTATGTCTTTACGGCGACAATGCCAACAGCATCCAAATCTGAATAAATCAGAAGAAGATAGCAAAATTTACTTTTGATAATTTGTTATTTATAATAATTACTAATTATTTTCCGTTTGTATCCATATCTCGGGCCATTAGTGCCCCGGACTTTTGGAAGGTATGCGTGGATCCGTAGGCAACAGCGTGGAGGCCCTATAAACATTTCATTCAAAGGGGTTTTAGAGCTTCCGGATAGCTCTTATTTGCCTCATAAAATATAATATAAAAGTGACACAAGTAACACTCGAATAAAGAACACAGCTGTCGTTTTCATTTATTTATTTATTTATTTAATTAATTATGGATCTCCAACAAGAGCTATACACATTATAGACATTTATAACAAACACAATGAAACATTTTAGTGTATTCTCTCAATTAAAGGAGACCACAGCTCACAAACATTAGATAAAAGTTCAAGAATAAAATTAAAATAAAAAAATACATATTATGAGATCAAAACATAGCATTAAAATTTAGAAAAAAAATATTATTATTTTTTAACAGGACGTTATTTTACTTTAGGTTCGAAAAACAATTTTAAGCTATTAATCAAATTCATGTTGCTTCCACTGCATCTTGGAGATTGCGTTTAAAGACGGATAGTGAGGTGCTTAGGTTTATTTATGCGAGTTCTTGGCTTATCCTGTCAATAAGGTTTATCTAACACTTGTGAAATTGGGCCTCAATAATATATTTATTATATTATAATGATGATGACGGCCGGATGGCGGAGTGGGTAGTGTACCTGCCTGCGACGCCGAGGTTGCGAGTTCGATTCCCGCTTAAGACAAATCTTTGTGTGCATGAACATGGGGGTTTGTGTTAGTCTGGGTGTTTCTATATATAATAAGTAATTTAAAAAAGAAAAGTATATATGTATTAGTATCAGTTATTCTAGTACCCATAGTACAAGCTCTGCTTAGTTTGGGACTAGATGGCGTTGTGTGTAAGTTGTGAAATATTAATTGAAAATAATGTTTTTTACCTACACGTCACTGAATTAATCTAGAATCTAGCCGGCGCAACTGCCCAAAAATAATACAAAAGCGTTCACAACACACAGCTAATGCTTATCAATATTAAAACAAAATACAATACCTTTCGCACACGCCATTTTAAATTTGTACCTACTGATTATGCGATAAACATTCATTAAAAGGTCAATGACCCGACTTAATTCTACGAATAATGTGATTTCAATTATTATATCACGGTTAAGTGGCAGCAGCGATAGCTGAGTGGGAGACAGTAGGACTGCGAAGTCAAAGGACTCGGGTTTGAACCCACGGCACACACCTCTGTCAATAAATCGTTAAGATTCGTCTTTTCGAAGATATGTGTGCATATATTTATCATATAAATTATCGGTCGCTAACGTCTAAGGAAAACATCGTGAGGAAACCTACATGCCTAACAGAGCCCAAAAAAGTGTTTGAGGGTGTGTGAAGTCTATCAATCCGCACTTGGCCAGCGAAGTAGACTATCTTCTTCTTCTTCGTCGTGTCGATGGCTGAGTCAAATTTATTTTGGCTTGCCATCGTGGTAAAAGGATTAGCCAATTCGCTTTGTAGAACTCGCGAATTGCCCAGGGTGTGCCGGACGTAGGGAATCGTTGTGTACGTCACTCGGGGAGGCTCCTTTTTATGCAGCCCAGGTAGACTATGGCCTAACCCTTCTCATCATGTGAAGAGGCCCGAGCCCAGCCGTGGGACATGTATATTAGATACAGGACTGCTTTTATTCATTCATCACAGGTATACGCTGATAGAGTGAGAGCCTGTGGGCCTAAACCTTATTCATAATTTCCTTTTTAACACGCTTATATTAGCTTCACCTGTATGTATGTATGTATGTATGTATGTATGTATGTAACCGACTCATTTGGACTCAATTTCGACCCACTTTAAACAGACAGATTTCATTAAAATTTTGCACACCTGTCAAAGATCGATGACAATGCAATAATTCGATAAAAGAAATAAAAAAAATAAATTAATTTTTTTTTAGTAAAAACGCTCTTATAAATAAACCAAACTAAAAAGTAGATAATAAATAATAGTTAAAAAAAACTAAAAAACACGCTTTTAAAGTACTTCTAAATATAAAGTAAAAAACAATGCCTAATATAAGCTGAAAAAAGCGTGGGTTGCTCGATAGACGAAAAACATGGCACAGAGCGCCCCACGCTTTTTTCAGCTTATATTTAGTAATTATTTTTTAGTTAGAAGTACTTTAAAAGCGTGTTTTTTAGTTTTTTCAAACTATTATTTTTTTATATTGCCCGAAACTTTTGTAAAATGATGTAAGTCGGTCGTGCACCTTGACCTTGATTTTTTTTTTTATGTTTAAGGCCGTTTGGTAAATGTCGAGTTTTATGCTTTAATACCATAGCTATAATTGGAAACGGATGAAGGTGGTAAATAAAAAGTTGATTATGTAACATGATAAGCGTCATGAAATAAGATATTGTTAACTGTTTTTATAAATAAATATTACATTACAGACACACAACGCCATCTAGCCCCAAACTAAGCAGAGCTAGTAATATGGGTAATAGAATAACATAAACTAATACATTTATACATTTATTTTTGTAAATACATACTTATTAATACATAGAAACACCCAGACTAAGACAAACCGCCATGTTCATGCACACAAAGATTTGTCTTACTAAACTAGATGGCGCTGTGTGTAAGTTGTGAGATATTTATTATTTATTTATATTTATCTATCTAAGCATACATAGGGACAGACAGACGGACATCCATCCATCGGGAAGCGACATTGTTTTATACTATGTAGTAAAGTGGAATTCAGTCATTTGCGAGTTTCCGATATCTCAACACTGACACAATATTTCAGGTCATGTAACTACTCTGAATTTGAATGTATATGATCAAAATGTACAATATAGACACTGTTTCACTGGTATATTCCAGGCATGACGCTGCACCGTAACTCGGCGCTGCAGGCGGGCGTGGGGCAGATCTTCGACCGCGTGCTGTCGGAGCTGTCGCTGAAGATGCGCACGCTGCGGATGGACCAGGCAGAGTACGTCGGGCTCAAGGCCGTCATCCTGCTCAACCCCGGTATGTATTGCTTTATTATATATCCTATTTGATAGATAGCGAAGGACCAAAAATCAGAGCCAGTCCTAAGCTGGCGGGAGAGTTGCGACAGCACTTAGCGCTGTCACCAAAAGGCGACAAAATAGAATTAAGGGGTACTTCAATGGATGGACCAAAACTATTAAGTATTGTTGTGGATTGGGTTAAGGTAAAGAAACCAGGAGAAAAGGAAATAAATTATATTAAGCAAATAGGTAAATAAACTAAAGAAACACTAAACCTAGGCAGATAAATAAAAGACTGACTAGAAACTTAAATTGTCAAAAACATAAAAGCTATTCTTATAAAAAAACTAAACATTATGTACAAAAATATACAAAAAGGTCCGATTGGGCACAAGTATCATATAAGAAGGCGCCATTTAGCAAGAATGGCGAAAATGTCAACAAAACCTCATGCTGAAAACATGCTTCGCATTGTGTCGTAAAATCGTACCAGGATATCGCCACTACAAAAAGCTCTCAAATTGATTCCATATTGACGATAATTTTAAAGCTATTCTTTGCAGATGCTTTTAGTTTTTTGTAGTCATTCGAAATGATTTAGCTCAGAAACTATACATTGTGCCAGCTAAAGTAGGAACTGTAATGAAAACGCATTTAAAAAACATCTCAAAATTCTTCCTTGCCACATTCTGTTATTGTAAAATCAAATTCTAAGGGATGTTTTTCCGTCGAGCGTACGAAAATTCACTAATTGTATTAAGCACCGCATTGAAAAGCTGACTTTAAAGACAACTTATTTTATAGAAATAGTGTTTTTCGACGTAACAGAAAATAACTCCTTAATATTTTATGATATATTTTAAAACAAAATTAACCTTTAAATTAATTTCAAATATTTGCCTAAAGCATTTTGAACAATATTAACGAATACATTTTATTACGTTTCAGATGTTAAAGGACTAAAAAACAGACAAGAAGTGGACGTTTTACGAGAGAAGGTAATTTCTATTTGCCTTTATTTTGTTTGCATGAATTCTTGCGTGACCTCGGACTTTTCACATTATTTCAAAATGAACCATGGCATGATTACTTTTGTATGGTGCACCTGGAAATGATGGAAATATAGAACAGTAAAACTCAGCAATAAATTTTGACTGACTATATTGATCGATAATAATATGATATAAGATAAATGATTTGAGTGAGACGCGATCCGTAGATTGATATCAGAGCGTGAACGCGAACTGATTTCAATTATGAGTAATTTAATTAATAAGTAATTTTGCTGACACCGCACAAATAATGTATGTCGTGGCAATGACATAATGTAGGAGGCTCGTACAATTTTAATCTTTTAAAATGAATTCTCATATCACATTAGTTATTTTTTATGAAGAATTATTAATTTAGCTTCGTAAGCTTCTTAGATTTTAACTATATTTTCACTATTATCACGTATTCCTAGCAGAGTGTTATAATAGGGCCTCAATGCAATATATACTGAGCAATATATATATTAAGCTTCTTAGATTTTAACTATATTTTCACTATTATCACGTATTCCTAGCAGAGTGTTATAATAGGGCCTCAATGCAATATATACTGAGCAATATATATATTAAGATTCTTAGATTTTAACTATATTTTCACTATTATCACGTATTCCTAGCAGAGTGTTATAATAGGGCCTCAATGCAATATATACTGAGCAATATATATATGAGCCCCTAAATGTTCTGCTAAAAATTCGGCAGTTCTTAAGATTATTGAATATTAAGGTTTTTGCTGAAATATCTCAGATTAAACCATAAAAAATGTGAACTGCAAATGTATTCAAATGTCCATTTTTATTGCAACGCATAACTTAATTTATCTATTTAAAATTTAAAGTTCATTTATAAGAGTAGAATTTTTCTTATACAATTAAATTTTCACTTCATAGATAACATTGCGTATCATAAGAATATATACTACACTAAATGTGCAAGTAATAAAAAATAATATCTCCATTTTATAAGCTTTTTAAAAAGGTATTAATGTTGATACTTTCTCGAATAAATTTATCAAATCATTATTATTTGTGATTGCAGATGTTCTCCTGCCTGGACGAGTACTGCCGCCGCTCCCGGGGCTCGGAGGAAGGGCGCTTCGCGTCGCTGCTGCTGCGCCTGCCCGCGCTGCGCTCCATCTCCCTCAAGTCCTTCGAGCACCTGTTCTTCTTCCACCTCGTGGCGGACGCCAGCATCGGCGGCTACATCCGCGACGCGCTGCGGAACCACGCGCCGCCCATCGACACCAACATCCTCTAGGACTCGCGCTTCACCCACGACATTGCGTACTACCGCGTGTGAGAACTCCTTTGTCGCACTTGTTGTCTATGACAACCGAACGCGTCTTTTAAACGAGAATCGGGAACTCTTTGGAATGGAATTGTGTTCAGAACGTTCAGTAATGGTAATCGATCGGTTCCCGGTAATTGTTTGAATAAGTGTTGTGTACACTGGAGGTCATCGATGTTTGTGACGGAATGACGTGACGATGGACTATGGAACGATCACCGACCGGTGAGCAGCTATGTACCTAACATTTTTGTTTTAAGTTATGTAATATTCTTATAATAAACCTTACTATTAGGAGCGACCATTTGCCGGTCAAATGTCGAGGTTATTCTGTTGCTTTGGACCGTTAATTAGGATTGTTATAAAGGGTTAGCTTTACAGACGTAGGAAGTGTTAACGTTATGGCGATTGACGGCGTGTAACCGTTAAACGGCCTTCTCGTGTCGTTTATTAAAATTAACGGTATGTTGATAAATTGTCGAAACTTTGTTATATTACCAATTCAAATATTTGGTAAGTTGTAATCACTCATGATGAGAAGACAATATAATGACTGTGACAGCCTGATAGCTATTCCAAGCACTGTGCAGCTCATGTTCTAAATCAAATGTTTATCCTCTCGCTATATTAGATACACGGCAGTCTTAAGTAGTTGTTTGGTCTAAAGGCCCGTAATTATTCTATTGACATTAGATTAGCAGTTCAATTGTACGTAACTGAGTGAGCGACGCGATCATGGAAGCATCGCTATCGGCAGACGTTAGGTAGTGTAAACGGGGCCGCCTCTTTATTACGTAGAATATTTTAACGTAAAATTAGTCATTCATTTATTAGGGAATTCTAATCGTCAGGTAGGTGTCCATAGCGAATTAATATAATCGTAGAGTAATTATTGTGTAATTTTAACTTTTACCAAATCTCTCTTCAAAGCACGTACATTTATTATCTGATGGATATAGATAAGGCTAAGCATCCACTAGGTCAGTGGTAAAAATCTTAAAATGATGTTACTTTGAAACGATGAACAAATTATACAAAATTATGCTTCTATATTTCCCATATACACAAGTTGGTGCTTTTAACATGCATTATTTACTATTATGCGTATCAAATATGCATAATGAACCTTGAATATAGTGTTACTTGAGAAATCCTTATTTTCATTACGGTTAGAATATATAACGTTATAAATCTGTAAATATATCTTGCATGTACAATGTAATTTTATTGTTTAGATGAGTAATTTATATTGCATATTAATATATACCTCACCAGAAGTGGGTGGTGGGATAATTGGATAGGCCTACACAGCGGGTAACGACGCCTGGCTATTGCCTAATGCCATGGTCGTAGCCAGGGGAGGAGATTTGAAGATTCAACCCCTTCTTCCCCTTAATTTCAGAAAAGGTCCACGATTTAAAGGAATAGCAGTACTTTTCCCTGCTTCCTAGATTAGTTACACCCCTCCCAAAATGAATTTCTTGCTTACGGCCCTGTCCGATGGCCACATTATTTTTGTACCTCGGGAGTTGTACCGCGCAATTTCAAAGAATTCACTAACTAAATTAAGCAGTATTAAGCTATTGACGACAAAAGACTAAAATTGACCCGCATGGTTTGAACAGATAGAAATACTTGGATATATTGTATTGAAATACTTGTTTTGTAGATGTTGAATTAAATTGTAACAGAGGAAATGAGTCTAAATATGTAGGTATACAGGGTGTATTTTTGAAACGGGGCAGTAAGGGCAAGTACCTTAACCGTTGCAGTTACAGCAAAACGTTCTTAAAAGACCTTACCTAACTTTTTGGGACATTTTGAACTGCATTCACAGATTTTGTAAAAAACTTACAGTTAGCAAAAAAATGCAAAAAGTTCAATTTTTTTTTTTTTATGCCAATCGATTCTAATTCATGTGGGGATCAAAAAACTCTATGGGACCATTTTAGCTTTCAGTACTAGAAAAGACAGAAATCGCCAAAAACATTTCCCATACATTTCGGCAACAGAAACGAATTTCTACGATGGTCTAACTTTTTGTTATGGCCTGGAAGTGGGTAGAATTGACTGTAAAGTAAATAAAAAGAATTTTTACCCTCAAATTTCGAATTTGATTCGAAAATCTGTGTGTTATACTTAGTTTCAGCTGAGAAACTTCGTATGAGTTATTAATTAAGGATTTTCGCTAAAATGTTTTCTAATCGTGAAAAAATTGACTTATTAGAAGCGTATTTTGAAAGAACCCTGCAATTCCAGGTTTTTCAAAAGATTTGTAATAACCTTTCTTGTTGGCACATGCCGCAACGGATACTTATTGCGGTACCACACTAATGCAGCTCCCGCATTTCGATTATTGACAAAATACGCTTCTAATAAGACAATTTTTTCACGATTAGAAGACATTTTAGCGAAAATCCTTAATTAATAACTCATACGAAGTTTCTCAGCTGAAACTAAGTATAACACACAGATTTTCGAATCAAATTCGAAAAATGAGGGTAAAAATTCTTTTCTACCCACTTCCAGGCCATAACAAAAAGTTAGACCATCGTAGAAATACGTTTCTGTTGCCGAAATGTATGGGAAACGTTTTTGGCGATTTCTGTCTTTTCTAGCACTGAAAGCTAAAATGGTCCCATAGAGTTTTTTGATCCCCACATGAAATAGAATCGATTGGCATAAAAAAAAAAAAATTGAACTTTTTGCATTTTTTTTGCTAACTGTAAGTTTTTTACAAAATCTGTGAATGCAGTTCAAAATGTCCCAAAAAGTTAGGGAAGGTCTTTTAAGAACGTTTTGCTGTAACTGCAATGGTTAAGGTACTTGCCCTTACTGCCCCGTTTCAAAAATACACCCTGTATATACTAGGTATTATCGAAAACAGCTAAAAATTATAACATCAAGCGAAGATTGGCTAATTCATAATTCCATTTATATCACGGCATGTCTTAGACTTGTTAATCTGTAAAATGAAATTGATTAAAAAATATGATATTAAAAACTTATATTGTGATTACGGCTGATGTAGCAGACAGCTCAATTTACTAGCTAGTATATTCCCTGTCTATTTGATCCGTAACGTAAGTGCCGATTAGAGCGACGGTTTTCACGTTGCATTGTGTATTTTATGCCGGCTAATGTGGCAATAGTGGTAAATTCTAATACCGATGACAACATATGACTGCCCATCACACAAGTTCTGATCGCGAAAAATACAAAATTATATTATTATAATTATTTATTCATATAGTTCAACTTAGACCCTGATTCATATTAATATCGCTCAGTCCTCAGGTGTAGCTAAATATATGCATTTGTTGGGATATTTAAAGGATGTAGTAGCCACTAATTATCACTTGCTACGGACTTCTAATAAAAAAGAATAATTGGAGACGATTGATTGGAAATTAATTTATATTAAAATAATTAATTTGCAAGTTGTACGAAAATCGCATTCATATATTGTTGTTTGGTCTATAGCCGCTATTGCTACAGTACCCAGGAGATATGGTTAGTTGACGTTGAAAAACCAGTATTTCTGTTATGAAAATGTTGAGCAATTATGTTATTATATGGATGGGTTTGAATTATATGATGGAGATGTTGCAGCGGTTGTGAGAAGATTTATAATGATGTTCACTAATTATCAGACTAAATTTAAGTTATATTTTTTGTATAGACATACATAGCTTTAAGATTATAAATGGTGATTAAAATAATTATCACAATAATGACGGTTTTTTATTTCATTAATGCGATATTCTTGTTCTTGTTGTTTAGCTTGAAAAATATACACAAATATAAAAAAATATATATATTATTATGTTATAACATGTGTAGGTTTTTGGTGTTACATTATGGTTGATGTCTCAACATGCTCGGTCCTTAGTGAAGGACATACAAAACTATCAATTCATAAAAATCGTTATAATATTAAACATATTCAATGCAAAAAAAAAAATTGAATCTATGCAATATGGTTAAATATAATGTCAGTTAAATTAAATCCCATAGAGTGATACAAAATTCAATAAAATTCAGATTATGTCTGTCATTAAAAAAAATAGATACATTTCAAAATTAGAGACTTGAGAAAACGATTGTTTATTTGTTACCATTTTATTACTTATCACAATTTTAAAAGCATATTTATATAATTAAGCTAGGCAAGGCTGTGTCTACTTATGATGTCCACATACATCATAATTATCTATTGAAAAAAGTGTGATACACATTACATAACATCACGCCTATATCACCCAGAAGGGTGCGGCAGAGGTGTACAACACCCACACTACTCCTGTTATGTTCGGATTCCATGGACTCGAATATTGCCAGCTTTATGTTTATTCTGAAAAAGAACAATATTTTTAGTTTATTATCATATTAGCGAATATTTATTGAACTGAATTATCTACAGCTTTTTTATAAGTTTATGGTCTGCTATATGATGCAAAGTATCTGTTTTATGCTTATCATCGGCTAATTGATCTTGATCTACGGATAATAAAATTGATAGTAATCATTCATCTATCTATATACATTCATTCATTCATCTATGTAGATGGAAAATACCAAAAAAATTAATGGCAACTAGACCGACACCAAACCCAAAATTGTGATTAAAAAATATTTTGTCTGTCTGTTTGTTTAGGCATCACGCAAAAACTACCGGTTCGATTACGATGAAACTTGGTATAAATATTATTTAATATCCTGGGCACCACACTGGGTACTTTTTATCCCGGAATAAAAAACCAACTAAATGATGCGGTTTGATCCCTAGACCCGATTACTGTACAAACCGCAAAAAAAAAGTTTGTCGTAGGTAACGTCAGGGTCTTTGGATATTTAACATTACGCTAAACTCAACGGGAGCGGAGCAGTAAGGTTAAACGCGGGTCAAAGCAGTTATTATTTAATACAACTAATTCCACGCGGACGAAGTCGCGGGAAAAGCTAGTAATTAATAATAACCTCGCACCAAGATTTATATCTTGGTGTGAGGCGAATGAGACATATTATTTATTAAAAGTTTTATAAGTGGTATGTTTACTCACTTATCGAAGGCAGTATGCATGTCGTTGACCTTAGCAGGATGGCAGGCGATGGCGAGTTTGCTGACGTTGGTGTCGAACAAAGATGGCAGCCATTTCACAGCCGCAGCGTGCGCCGATTCCTCTGTCACGTTGGATATCGCTATCGCTAGATCCCTAAAAATGCCACGGTTAATGAGTGAAATGTGTATAATAAAGCTGTAGAAGTTTACAATAAACTACCAAATCAATTTAAAGAACTGCCCTTGAACTAATTTAAAAAGAAATTAACGTTGTGGATTGCAGAAAAATGTTTTTACACCCTGAAAGAATTTATGACATGTACCTTATAATTATAATATATCAATGTTACATTTTATTAACTTATTATATTAATATGTATGGATATGGATTATTGCTTAATCTAATCATTAATAAAATTATACTTGCAATATTTTATTTTTTAACAACATTATTTAAGCTGATATTAACTGGACATTTCATAAATTCATTGACATTATAATTATGTATTTATCTTGACATTTTATAATTAATTAATATTTAACTAGAATTTAATTTTGACATTTAATTACTAATTTTATAAATGAACCGTAGCTTGATATTATAATCGACTAAAATTTGCACACCATTGTTGTTATGGTAGACAGTTAGCAGTGGCACCCACTGTGGCAGTAGTTGTCACAGTGTCTTATTATGTAAGTAAATCTGCAGAATTTAAACGTCCTACCACCTATCTTCACTTGTACAAAACGCTTGTAAGATCACAATTGGAATACGCTGTCCCTATCTGGAATCCTTTCTACCAGAAATATAAAGACGTAATAGAGAATGTTCAGCGAAAGTTTTTACGTGCAATGAATTATAGGTGTTACCGGACATACTCTGACTATTCGCAGTTGTTAAATAAATACAACCTACTGCCTCTTGAGTCCAGACGCACATACTTGGAAGCCAACACTTTGTACGCTATTGTCCACAACCGCTTTGACAGCATCGCTATTACATCCCAAATATGTTATGCTGTCCCTCGTACTGTCCATAAGCGTAATGTGCGTGCAGGTACACTATTCTCGGTGAATACCTGTCGAACCAACTCTGGACTCCGTTGTCCAATACGTCGTCTAGTTGAGTCCTATAATAAAAACTTTATGGATATTGATATTTTTGCTGACTCTCCGTCAAAATTCAAGTCCAATGTCTGTAACATTTTAAAGGCTGAACCTATGGCAATATGAAGAATTATGATTTAATTAGTTGGTATTGTCTATAATTATAATAATATTG
The DNA here is from genome assembly GCA_905147285.1 of Hypena proboscidalis. Taxonomy (NCBI): domain Eukaryota; kingdom Metazoa; phylum Arthropoda; class Insecta; order Lepidoptera; family Erebidae; genus Hypena; species Hypena proboscidalis. Next base: position 15,329,205 of record LR990130.1, on the reverse strand, counting down.
GTATTAAATATTAAATATGATTTAATTTTAATTTAACTTATTATTCATTTTGCATTGTATATATTATTATTCTTTTTTATATTTTATTATTTTAATGTTTTCATTGTTAGGTATGTGATTAATTATGATTGTAATGTACTCAATTTGAATTATTTTTTTATTTAATTTATAAGTAGCTTTTTATTTGTCAATTAATTAATTAATTATTTGCTTATTTTTGTTGTCAATCTGAGGATAATGTAGTGGGCTGCAATATTGTCAACACTCATACAACTAAATATTGTTATAAATATATATATTGTAGCTGTTTATTATCCCTCAATAAATAAAATAAAATAAATAAAACACAAGAGCGAAGCGAGTGATGCTTTGTCTATGTGTAACACCACTATGTACTACTACATTCTTGTGAATAAATGAATCTGAATCTGAATCTGAGTGTGTGGCTGTTAGACTTTGTCGCAAAGTTTTTAGGACAATTAAAATAAGCTATATAACATAACATCACGCCTATATTATTTAGGAGGGTGTAGCAGAGGTGCACACCCATACTACACCTATTATGTTTGAGCCCTATGGGATAGGGGGTTAGCCTATTGCCGTCCACCGGACACAATTCCAACTCCGTGCTGCTATCGAGAATTTCCTGACGGGCAGTTCACAAATAACACTTTGCCCGACCCGGGAATCGAACCCGAGACCTCGCGGTGAGAGCCGCATACGCTAACCACTAGACCATCGAGGCAGCTTAGCTAGATTATACTGACATCTAGCGAAGATATAATGAATAATAATAAATAAATATCACACAAACATACACACAACGCCACCTAGTCCCAAACTAAGCAGAACTTGTACTAAATAAATAAGCAGAACTTGTACTAAATAAATGATACTAATACATAAAAACTTTTCTTTTGTAAATACATACTTATTAAACATAGAAACACCCAGACCAAGATAAGCCATGTTCATGCACACAACGATTTGTCTTAAGCGGAAATCGAGCCCACGACCCCAGCGTCACAGGCAAGTGTGATTTTTCTTTAGTTTTAAAATTTTCCTTGTAATTTTTACTAAATATTGGCTTATGAATATTTAATGTTCATGTTATAATCTAATTATGAGATAAATTTATGCGGTCCCTCAGGGACCACAGAAAGACGTTTGTATTTTTTATTATCTATTCACATTAGGTTTTTAGGGTTCCGTAGTACCTACAAGGAACCCTTATAGTTTCGCCATGTCCGTCTGTCTGTCCACGGCATAGCGACGAAACCGTTGGTGCTAGAAAACTAAAATTTTGCATGAACATGTATGTTAACTAAACAAAGAAAGTCGTAGAATAAAATTTGGAAAAATATTTTTTTTTCAGGTAGCTCCCCTACATGTAAAGTAGGGATGTTTTTTTTTTTTGTCGCCTACCCCATATTGTGGGGTATTGTTAGATAGGACTTTTAAAAACGTTAAGGGGTTGCCAAGACAGTTTTTTGATTTAGAGATCCGTTTGCGAGATAATTAACTTTAAAGAGCAAATTTTTGTTCGAGTAGGGCGTCGACCCTCTAAAAGCTAAACTACTGGATCCCAAAATCTGAAAAAAATTGTGTCGGTAGTACATGTAATGAACTTTAAAGGAAAACTATAGCGGATAAGTTCACTTCATTAGTTCAAGAGGAATAGGGGTCCGAAATGTCAGATGCAGTTACTCAGAATATTTCGTTCAAAATTCTTGAAACATAAATAAACATACATAATACATATATAAAATCACGCCTTTATCCCACGGGGGTAGGCAGAGACGATGGAACGCCATGTGCTTTGCTCCTTACATACTTCTTTCGCTTCCTCAGCATTCGTACATCTCGTCATACGTGCTAGCTGGTTTCGTGTACTACAAACATTTCCTTTCTGAAGGACGCCATTTAGTTAAAAAGTAAAATTAAAAATATTTTTCTACGGAACCCTACTGCGCGTGGCCCGACACGCACTTGGCCGGTTTTATAATGTTGTGTAGATGTTTATTCATGTTTTACTAAAGGTCTATAACCAAAATTTGTTGGTGAACTCACTATATATTATCTAGATTTGGGAACTTATGTGTGTGAACTGAGGCGACCCACTCAAGGCGACATATCTTTTTAATTATGTCTTTACAAACTCTAATATTTGTTTTACAAATATTTCCACAACCTTCACTAAGCACTATTGTTAGTTAAACTGCAAAAATCTGCAAAAATAAAAGTGGGCCCTCAGTACACACACACACAAGTACACTAACCACTCCGCCGTCCGGTCGTCAAATAATCAATGTTTATATTATTATGTTTACTTTATACTATCGCAGTTTACCTGAAATACGTGTGACGTTGGTGCTGCAGGTAGTTGTCGAGTGTTTGTTCAACAAGGATCGGTTCCTCCACCACCAAGTTGTATTCTTGGCGGATGTCAGCAAAGCCGCGTCCGACTGCCCTTTCGACACGTATTCCTCCTGAATGCATTATATACAATGTCCCATCATTAATGTATAGTCAAAAAAACTTATAGTTAAAATATTTTTATTGGGCTTTGCACTTCATTTCATAAAATCACTGTACAGTAATGAGATAGTACATTTATTCATTGTTAAATTCTAAAAACAAATTTGTAAAATTCCAAAATTTAGGAGCATGGATCGAATCATCATCGAAAATGTTTTATATTTAAAAAACCCGCAAAGTGCGAGTCGGACTCGCGCACGTAGGGTTCCGTACCACTACATACATCTAAATAAATGTTTTTCTTTATTCTTTATTATATTGGAGTTGATTGAATGAAAAGTAAAATGCGGTTTACTATTTATAACGTATTAAAAAAAAAACTAATTATTAGATCTCGTTCAAACCAATTTTCGGTGGAAGTTTGCATGGTAATGTACCTACATCATATATTATTTTTACATCTATCATTCCTTTATTTTAGAAGTTACAAGGGGGGGGGGAGGGGCGGGGGTTACACACATATTTCCACTTTAGAAGCGTCTCTCACGCAAACTGTTCTGTTTAGAAAAAATATATATTAGAAACCTCAATATCATTTTTAAAGACCTATTCATAAATACCCCATACGTTTGGGATTGATAAAAAAAAAATAGAGTTTCAATTCTAAGTATGGGGTACCCCAAAAATGTACGGACAGACATGACGAATCAATAAGGGTTCCATTTTTTGCCATTCGGCCTACCCCTAACCTTAAAAACCGTGATATTTGTTTAACAAATTTAGCATTTTCCAATCAGGCGTGATGCCCTTAACTTGCAGACAAAGAATTATCCTTTAATTATGGGACATCTTTTAAATCGCTACTCAAGTGGTCGGTTTAGCAAACAAACATATTTCTTTTGCCTTTATTTTTGTAATAGTTTGAAAAAACATTTCAATTGCAATTATAATTAATAAGAATTTAAAATAAGTACCTATGATAAATAATAATGACATGTAGATAGACAAGCATAACAGTTATCCTTGTCTAGAGGTACTGTAAATATTTAACCAAAAATATTTGTAAAAATAATGTATAATAGATACCTACATTTATTTTTCGATTAAGTTAGTGTTATAACTTATAGTTATAACTTAAATATAATATTAGTACATAGATATAACATTATACATTTTGCATACCGATTATCCGGTGAAACATGTTGTGACCTCTTATTAAATTGTACCATTTTTTTTTTGTTACCATGTTTTTGGCAAGTTTGGAAGTGGGACTGGGCGGGACATGTTTCACGTATGCATCCGGAGAGGCGAGCACGGATTGCCTCATAATCGATGCCCCAAGTAGGACACCGTCGTCGGGGTAGACCTGGGAGGCGCTGGCAAGACGACCTAGATGCCTACAGCCACTACTGGTGGGAAACTGCAGGAGATAGAGAAGACTGGAAATGGAGCCTTTGCCAAGCAGAGGGACAGCACAGACCAACGAAAAAAAGAAAAAAATAGTCATTTATTTACCACAATCCCTTTCGCTATGGTGTACGCTTGCAGGGCGTCGGCTGTTTCATCAAAAGTGAACATGAGTTGTCCTTCGTTTCGTGAGGGATGGCTCAGACGGATCAAATAGTCGCTTGTCTTATGAAGGTCGGGGATGAGGCGCCGCATCGGACCCTGAAATACACTCACGACTTAACATCACGCCTACACTAAGAAGGGTGAGACAGGGATGTATCACACCCGCAGTTCACCTGTTATGTTCAGGTCCCATGTGATAGGCGGTGAGCCTATCGCCACCCACCGGGCACAATATCAACTCCGTGCTGCTATTAAAAAATGGCTTGACAGAAAAATCCCAAATAACACATATGCTCGACCAAGGAATCGAACCCAACCGAATACGCTTACCAATAGAGAAGTAGAATTAAATGCACTCATTTGAAGATTATTTAAGGATTGCTAGTCGTTACACTACGTCTACGTCGGTAGTCTAGAGTAAGGCAACTCTGTCATGTGAACACTGTATCTCAGAAATAATTCTTCTTCTTTGTCATGTCGATGGCTAAGTTAAATTCGCTTTGGAGAACTCGCGAATTGCCCAGGGTTCATTGTTCAGGGTTGCCATTTTCTAATATACAAATTAACTTAATAAATGCCAGAATCTGCTAATTTATTGCCTTTAAGACGGAACAGAGTTCGCCGGGTCAGCTAGTAAGTAGTTATATATAATATTATGTATATTTGTAAAAGATTATCTCACCTCACGCTGTGTTAAGTATTCAATCACGACCATGAGAGACGCGATTTGCGTGACGTCATGCCCCAGCGGCCCCGGGGCCATGATCGCCATGCTGGAAGACTCGTAACCTTCCACCCCCACCACGAACCCTCCGCTCAAGCCTGACTTCAGATCTACGTCCCAGGATAGTTTTGGTCTGTAAACAATGATTTAGATTATTTTTGCTATTGTTGCTTTTCATTTTTTTCAAAATACAGTCAAAACCGCGGACATAACGACATTCAAGGGACCGTATAATTCGCACGTTACGTCCGATAGTTGTTTTAAGAAATATACACAAGTAATAATATTAATAGTCATAATATGTATGCTTTGATTATAGTGTGTTTGTAGTATGGGTATAGGTTATGCATAAGAAAATAAGTCAAAACATGCAAGGTCCTTCGCATACAATATAAAAATTGTTACTAAAATAGAAATAAGAATACTCTCGCGATGGGCGTAATTTTGTTTTCCCTGGCAAATCTCTTCCAAGGCTCCGTACTGAACTTGTATCTATCAAAATCTGAAGCCAAATGTAACCAGACATTCTGAGTGATACTGTTAAACGTTTTCTTAGCTTCAGCTAATGCCGCTTCAGCGGAATCTCCACCGGCGTTGAGTTGTTCTATGAGCTCCTTCAAGAACTTCTGCTGTCGTAGTACTGTGCACCAATGGACGTTGCTGTTTTTGCTATACACGGAGTCACGAAGTAGCTCTTTTATTATCATATCACTTGACCTTTGCTGAAATTTCAAAGTGAAATTGAAACAATGCTTACTTAAATCTACTAAAGAGTTTGATTAGAGATTTATAGCTCGTTTCCAGATGAGTTTAATCATTTAAAGTTTAAATTGTTTGGCACCCAACGTGTAGCTTTTAAGCCTCACGTTGGGCGCCAACAAGCGCGTTGGCCAACTGTAGTAAATTAAATCTAGTGCAATCCGCAAATATTTGTTCCATCTCTGGGTGTGGTTTGTATGTGTGGAATGAACTTTGTGATTACAGTAATATTGCCTAGTGCGGGCGTCATTTAAATTAATAAAATAAAAAACCGGCCGAGTGCGTGTCGGGCCACGCGCAGTAGGCTTCCGTAGCTAGTCGTAACAACATATTTCGACTTAAAAGGGATTTACTATCTGTATTAAACAAGTAACATCTTCATACAAGTCATTACTTTCAAAGGTTTTTGTAATTTGCACGAATTATTCTAAGTAACTGCATTTTACACTTTGGACCCCAATTACTCTAGAACTAATTAAGTTAAAGTAACCAGATAAATAGCGTCCTTCAGATAGGAAATGTTTGTAGTACACGAAACCAGCTAGCACGTATGAATGTTAAGGAAGCGAAAGAAGTATGTAAGGAGCGAAGCACATGGCGTTCCATCGTCTCTGCCTACCCCCGTGGGATAAAGGCGTGATTTTATATAATATATGTATTATGTATGTTTATTTATGTTTCAAGAATTTTGAACGAAATATTCTGAGTAACTGCATCTGACATTTCGGACCCCTATTCCTCTTGAACTAATGAAGTGAACTTATCCGCTATAGTTTTCCTTTAAAGTTCATTACATGTACTACCGACACAATTTTTTTCAGATTTTAGGATCCAGTAGTTTAGCTTTTAGAGGGGGGGGGGACGCCCTACTCGAACAAAAATTTGCTCTTTAAAGTTAATTATCTTGCAACCGGATCCCTAAATCAAAAAACTGTCTTAGCAACCCCTAAACGTTTTTAAAAGTCCTATCTAACAATACCCCACACTATGGGGTAGGCGACAAAAAAAAAACATCCCTACTTTACATGTAGGGGAGCTACCTGAAAAAAAAATATTTTTCCAAATTTTACTCTACGACTTTCTTTGTTTAGTTAACATACATGTTTATATAAAATTTCAGTTTTCTAGCACCAACGGTTTCGTCGCTATGCCGTGGACAGACAGACGGACATGGCGAAACTATAAGGGTTCCTTGTAGGTACTACGGAACCCTAAAAAAGACATAAGAGGGCAACAATGTTATAAACATGATGTAACGTGGTCTACAAATGACTAGTTAGGTAGGCAGAATAAATAGAAACAATCGATAGATTAACAAAGGTATTATTATTCTATATATTTATATCTATTAAATACAAGGTAGTCTCAAGGCGTAGGTTGGTAGGTAGGTAAGTGGTTTGGTAAGTCCTGGGCAGCGAAGTGAGGAACACTTAACTCGGCGCTGGTGACCGCAGGCAAGAAGGGCGCGACGCGCACGCAGCTCCTTTATATACCCCACAGGGGTCTGCAGTGGGGGGCGCATCTTGAGGTTGCGGTGGCCGTGCGGTTCCGACGTCACACACCCCCTCCGTTAGGGCAGAATTTTTCTTAAAAAATTCGGCTCCTGGCTGACATGGAAGACCTCAGGAAGCAGTTCTTAAGCAGCACCGGCAGCTCGATCCGGCTTTACTGAAATCAGAACAATAAGTGTATATAAAAAAAATAACTAGAAAAAATATGAAGTTACGATACCTAAATAAAATTGAAAAGAACCGGAGTGATCGAGCCAAACGCATTCAATACAATAACAATGTCATGATGTCATTCAAAAATAACACTACGTGCAACCTATTAAGATTGAATTTTTACTAATTAAAGAAGATTATTGAAACTCATTCTTATCTAACGGAACTAAATATAACTAAAAATGTAAGTATAACAACTTGTTTACCAAGTAGCGCGTTAGCGAAGTAGTATTGGGTGTGCGCGTCTACACAGAAGGCATGACACATTTCAAGATGAATGAATGAACAACATCGTATAGTTGAAAATAATAGAATTCGACATCATTAGTAGATGTGATTCTAAAGGAATTATGAGCGTGAAGAATATTAGCGAACAAAATGGTATACCCGATTCGACAATGAGAATTTTAACCACTGAACCATAGGGTAAAAATTTTTTTTTTTTTTTATACCATTATTGTTTATAGTTTATTTGTTTAATATCCTTTATATGCCATTCGCCAAGTGGCTTATCAGACATATCTGCTAGTTTGTACACTAATGGAGACTTTTTTGCTACGATTTTACATTTAATAAATTTAGGAGCGAGTTTTTTACAAAAATATTTATCCTTATCGCTCAAGTAAAAGGTACGTTTCCAAACAATATCACCAACATTGAATTCTGCCGTTTTACGGCGAAGATTATAAGAATGACAATTACGCTTGTGTGCACCTATTAGCGCTGCCTGTACTCTCTCGAAAATAGAGGATAAGTAGCCTAGTGACTCAGCATAACTATCACGTGGCTCATGAATTATATTAGTATCAGATTTACTAGAAACATAATGAGAACCACAGGTTACCATTTCACGCCCGAATACGATCATAGATGGTGTAAAACCGGTTACTTCGTTTACTGCACAATTCATTGCGAACTGAATTTTAGGTATAAGTGTATCCCATATGCGTTGATCGTTTGAAATGAACGTAGAAACAGCTGTTATTATAGTTTTATTATATCTTTCTACCGTATTTACATGAGGTGCATAAAACGGTGTGTAATGTAAATTTGGAATTTTATATTTACTTAACAAGTTTTTAAAAGTTGCGCTTATAAATTGTTTGCCATTGTCTAGTACTACGGTAGATGGAATACCATGTACCAGAAAAACTTTTTCCTCTAAGATTCTAGTTATTACGTCAGCAGTCGCACGTTTAATAGGGAAAAGTAAACAATATTTTGAGAAACAACAACAAACGACAAAAATAAAATTGTTCTGTTGCCTTGTAGGAGGCAAGGGACCAATCAAATCAATACTTATCATTTGAAAAGGTTTAGAACAAGACTTAGGTTCACCCATAAGACCCAAAGTTGCATGATTCTGATGCTTATGTGCGATGCAACTATCACAAGAATTTACCGCTTTTACAACATCGGAATACATTCCAGGCCAATAATAATTGAGGGCTAAACGTTTGAAAGTTTTGAAAATACCCATATGACCCGCCGTAGGGGAGGAATGGCTCTGAAGTATTACTTCGTTTCTCCGTTCAGATGGAACTACTTCCTTCCACTGAAATTCTCTGGTAAGAGGATTAAGACTCTTTTTGAAACGATATAATTTATTACTGATCACTTGATAGTCAACAAAGGATGTAGGAGACTGCGAACAACCATTAAAAATATTCAAATACCAAGTGTCATTAGTAGATAAGGAACTACCATCTGGGAGGAGATTACTATCGATATCCATAATATTAGGTGATCGAGAAAGAAAATCTGGTACAATATTATCTGAACCACGACGGTGTCTTATTTCAAAGTTATAAGAGGAAAGACGAACTCCCACCTGGCTAATCGCCCTGTAGGGTTGTTCAGTTTTAAAAACCATTTCAAAGCAGCATGATCGGTGTACACAATAAATTGTTTTCCGTTTTCAATATAACACCGCCAATGTTCGATAGCAGATAAGACAGCAAGCGCTTCGCGCTCAGTAGCACTGTAATTTTTTTCCTGGTCCGATAAGGATTTACTATAAAAGGCTATGACTCTTTCCTGTCCCTCCTTGACCTGGCAAAGTACAGCTCCAATGCCGTAATCACTAGCATCGGCGTGTATTTCAAAAGGCTGATCAAAATCGGGACAACATAAGACCGAGGAAGAAGATAAACATTTTTTTAATTTATTAAAAGCTACATCCGCCTCTTGCGACCATGCGAACAGTGGAGCCTTTTTGCCGTTAGAAGTTAATTTATTTAAGGGAGCCGCTAAAGTACTAAAATCGGGTATGAACCTTCTATACCACGATGCAGCACCCAGAAAACGACGTACCTCTTTTTTATTTGTCGGAGTGGAATAACTTGTAATTGATTTTACCTTCTCAGGATCTGCATGAAGACCTTCTGAATCCACTATATAGCCCAAATATTTAAGTTTGTCTTTGAAAAAATTACATTTTTCTAAATTTATAGTTAAGTTTGCATATTTTAATTTGTTAAGTATTTTAATTAGAAGTGAAATGTGATTTTCAAAGGAATTTGTCACACATACGATGTCATCAACGAAACAAAAGACCTTGTTTTCAAATTCGGGTCCGTAAAATAAAATATCTGCTAAACGCTGTTGTGTCGCAGGAGCATTTGTTAAACCAAAAGGCATGGATTTAAATTGAAAAGTTCCACGTGACGGAATGTAAAAAGCAGTTTTACAACGGTCCTCTGCCCTTATTGACGTCTGCCAGAAACATTTAGATATATCTAAACTAGTTAGGTACTTAGCGTCTCTCAAGTTATCCAGAATCTCAGAGATATAAGGCAAATTGTACGCGTCTTTTTTTGTTACCGAATTTAGTTTACGGCTGTCGAGACAAAAACGCAATTCACCATTTTTTTTAGGCGTTAAAATGACGGGATTAGACCAAGGGCTTTCAGATGGTTCAATGACATCTTCTGCCAACATTGCATCGACATGTTTTAACAAAATACGCTGTTTATCGGGAGACATACGATAGTATCGCTGACGAATAGGTGGACTATCACCTGTATCAATCGAATGAGTAATGAGTGAAGTTCGGCCGAGCCCTCGCCGTTCATAAGATATATCGGTGAATTGGGCGATGATGTCGTTAGCAGTAGCTCTCTGCTCATCAGACAAATGATCAAAAGATACCAAGTGACTGGTAGAACTAGGCTGTAGTTCCGAAACAACAACGTCGTTATTATTTTTCGTGAGTAAAATAGATTCCAATTGATCAGGGAACAACCCAAAACCCCTCCAGAAATCCATACCAAGGATTAAAGTTTTCTTAATACCCGGTACAATATGAGTAACAAGAGAAATAATTTTATTTTGAAATTCAAAAGGAAGTACCACTGAGCCAAGTGAAGAATATTTGTCGCCACCAGCGGTGATAAAATCCAGAGGTTTAGAATGTAATAATTTAGATTTATCCAAAAAAAGTTTGTGGGAATTATTACCCAAAATAGTTACACATGAACCAGTGTCTAGTAAACCAACAGTGTTCTTCCCGTTAACCGTAACGGGGATAAATGGAGTATAATTAATGTTAGAATTAACGATTGAGGAAAGTTGATATGAATTGAAAAATTTAGATACATAATTTAGCCAATTATGCCATTCATTTTTACATGTTTTCACAATTACTTTTGATTTTCCCCAACCGTATTTTTTACGTTTTTTGAATTTTTATTAGTTTTATTGTTACAACTAGGACAGTCTAAAACTCGATAGCCAGGTAATCCGCATTTAAAACAAACCAAAAAACGAGGTTGACGACAATATTTTAAAGAATGTGAATCTGTTCTGCATCTCGGACAGTATAATTTAGGTATAGCAGTACTAGTGACAGAAACAGCATTGACGCTCGGTTCAGCAGAATTACTATTTTTTGTCGAATATTGATCTGTATTTAAAACATTGTAAGTAGGTTTAAAGTACTTATGTTTTTTGTAAGAATTATTGCTATTAGAAGTTTTTTTCGAATTCGTATCATTGGGATATCTATAAGCAAAATCTGGCGCTAGAGTATTGGCAGTAATTTTAGGTGGTTCCGAAAATTCCTTGCTACGACTGTCATACTTCTCAAAATTTCTACAAACACTAATTAAAGAAGGAATATCCACAATATTGCCAGTTAAGAGTGAATTTGTATAACACGGCCTGATATTATTTAATAGTATTTCTAATTTAATAGACTCGCTGATGGGTACGTCCAGACAGGAAAATAACCCTTGCATTTTAGATACATAGATGGTTATGTTCTCTTTTTCACCTTGAGTACGAGCCCTAATTTCCGACATTAATTTAAAGTCATAGTTATGAGGACTGAAATCGCGTTTTAACAAAATACACAAATCCTTCCAGGAACGAACACTATCTTTAATTGAACGAAACCAATGCAAAGCATCATCACAAAATACCTCAAAAGCAAAAGAAAATATTCTATCTTCGGGTATACCTCGACACGACATGAACTCGTCAACCTTCTGAATAAACGCCCTCACACAGGTTCGACCGCTATATTTAAACTTGCAGATTTCAGAAAACATTTTGCGTTCATTTATAAAATCCACGTGTTGAACTTCACGTGGTAATGAACACGTTGGCTCGACCACATGACACGGTACATTGGTAGGAACCGACCACGTGGTAAAAGATGCTAAGATTTTATAATTAGCGTGAAACATATCCCATACAACTTGAATTGATGATTTATCAGTAAGCAACGAAGTATCTATTCTTGATAATCTATGAAAAACATGATGCATAATAGATTCCGATCTAACAAACAGGTTTTTATCATAATGAGTTTGCAAAGTCAAAAGGTTATTTGAAACGCGCAACAATGAGCCATTACATGCGGTAATATCAACATCTGGCGAAAAGCACGACGATATTATTTCATCAAATGCCAGGTCTGACAATTTAGCAATTTGTTTACGCAATTCCTCAACCGTAATTGATTTTTCAGGCACAACACCACCTCTTACAAGCACTTCATATTCGAGCTCAGCCTTACTTAAATGATTAAATTTGATAGCATAAGCCATATTTAAAAAAAAATTGATTGGGAATTACGCATACAAAGATACACAATTATTTGAAAAAAAATGAATCCGCCCAAAAGGTGATAAGAATGTTTCTTTTTTTTTTTTTTTTTTTTTTTTAAATCAAAAACATAAGCACATAAAAGTAGAAGTTTTTGTAGGTTATTTAAAACACGAGGTGAAATAAGTGAGATAATAGAATAAAAAAAAACACCGTACGCACCTTTCGGACGAAGAAAAGAAATATACACAGAAATAACACACAATTAAATAACTGCCAAGACTTAACCAAACCATGTACCATATAACCTCTATTGTTGGGCGCCGCTGTAACGAGGTCTACAAATGACTAGTTAGGTAGGCAGAATAAATAGAAACAATCGATAGATTAACAAAGGTATTATTATTCTATATATTTATATCTATTAAATACAAGGTAGTCTCAAGGCGTAGGTTGGTAGGTAGGTAAGTGGTTTGGTAAGTCCTGGGCAGCGAAGTGAGGAACACTTAACTCGGCGCTGGTGACCGCAGGCAAGAAGGGCGCGACGCGCACGCAGCTCCTTTATATACCCCACAGGGGTCTGCAGTGGGGGGCGCCTCTTGAGGTTGCGGTGGCCGTGCGGTTCCGACGTCACAATGATATCTACAATCCACTGCAAAATCATAATCAAGTTAAAATCCCAGAGAACTAGGCACAGATGAAATCTTTAAATGTTACAAGCATTGGTGAAAACCAAATCCAACAGTGAATGCTAAGTATTTATTTAACCTAAACCTATTAATCTAAAATGATAAAAAAATACATTAGATAGAAGCAATTACACTATCCAATGGTCACTATAATAACGCCAAATACATACATTCACTCACACAAGCACACCAGTCACCACCCAGTCATAGAACAAAGCTTTGCGAATTACACAAAGATGATACACATATATACACACACACACATATATTACATAAATATGATAACAATGATAGTGAAATTACATAAAATGTTTATTAAAAAGCCGAAAGTTACTTGTGGAATATCATTAAGAAGTCTCTGAGCAAACGCCAGAAGTCCTTCCTTTGTTATTTCGGCAGCAAACAATATCTCGTAGAGGTGATTCACTACTTGCTCGTAGTTTTCAGGTTTGCACTGAAAAAAAAAACAACTATAATACTGAAATCTTCTACAAGAATATACTACATATGTGAATCAAATAAGAACTGTTTTTTCGGCAATATGTGAATCAAATAATAACTCTTTTTTTCCGGCAATTTTGAATGTGTTCCATTTGCTCTAATGTAACGAAATTTTTCAAAAGGAACCGATATGTGATTGAAAATTTCGTTTATATTCAGGCGAATGGAACACATTCTAAATGGCCGCAAAATCTGTTATTATTTGAATTGCATAGCACCTGTTTAGTCAATCTACTTTTTGTAGAAGAGTAGGATTTCTTAACAAGGATATACTTTACTAAGGATCCCAAGTCATCATTTTCAATAATTACCATAATTTATTTTACGGTACTGTATTTGACCACTATTTTCGATCACATTTCTGTTCCCTTCGAAAAACTCGAACACACTAAAAATGGCGGCAAATCTATTCTTATTTAATTCGCATAGTATAATATAGCTTTATTTGAACCATGTAATTCATGAGATTGATACTTACTGCTACTTCAATCTGGACCAAATTGCAAAAATATCCCACAGAGAAGTTTCCACGATTCTGCAATCCTATATTCTTGTAGAAGGAGGTGGTGAATTGTTCGTTTTCGGAAATTACGTCTTCGTGAGACACGAGGGTGTCTCCGCGACGAACCGCGCATTTCGCGAGCCCGTTCATGTGTAGAGGGAGCCACTTTCGAGTCGCTTGGTCTATGTTGCTTGTGTCCAATATTAAATTTATCTGGAAATAATAATGATAAATGTTCATGTAAATATCAAATAAAAACTTGCTACCATGCCAGTCAAATGAGGACAAATATCTCCTTATTTTTTTTAAATGTGTTCAGTGCGCCTGAATATGAACAAAATTTTCGGTCACATTCCTGTTCCTTTTGAAAAATTTCGTTAACTATTGTTAACGAAATTTTCGAACCTATTGGGCGAATGGAATACATTTAAAATGGCCCAGAAATCTGTTCTTATATGACTCATATTTCACATCACACAGTGCGTCAGCGCAAGACGTGATTTATGACCTCGACAAATATCGACTTAGATTCCATAAGGACGATAATATTTAGTGTTACCAAAATTGAGAAAGATAAAATAAAATAAAATTTATTAAGTGCCAAGATGTTTACATTTTCTTTATATTCTCAATATATTAGTAAAGAAGTTTGCAATCGACTAAATAAATTCCTGCACTAGGCTTAGCCTGTCCTGCAGGAGGTTTTTGTGATGAATGTAGTACCATGTTTGAAATGGCGGTATGACATACAAAAGGTTACCTAGGCATTTTTATTTGGTGGGCAATAAGTTATTCTATGGTGTAATGGAGTTTTTACGGAGCAATAGCGTATTTTACTCTGAGATTTTAGTTTCATACTTACGTATACAAACTTAGTCCTGAAGCTGTACACCCTGGTGTACAGAGGCAGTTCTTTAAGATCGAAGTGTGGGCAGCTGCTTCCATCGGAGCTCCAGGATTTGATGTTGTGACATTTGAGGGAGTCACACGGAGGCATCAGCACTGCCGCCAACGTACCAGGGGGTGGCGGACGCTGGACAGAATCGAATGACAGGACAATCATACAAGGGCGGATGTGACACTTATTTTCTTATATTTTTTTTTTTAAAACGACACCCACTTTAGGAATAACTTCTGTGTCGCGGGGGTATTCATAAACATACATTTCACATACACAAAGCACACCCAGAGTCAGAACAAATCTTTGCGATTCACACAAATTGTCCCATGTGGGAATCGAACCTACAACACCAGCGCAGTTGAAAGCGGCGAGGCAACCGCTTTAACCACAACGCCAACCGTGCACTCATCTGTCACTTGTTATGTCTAGAATCGACCATGTATAGTATCCACCCTGTATAACTTAGCAACACTTTAATTGGTAAAATTAGCATTATTCTATTATATACATATACAGTAGTACCTTCATATTCATTTAATTTTTTTTAATAAAAAATACTAGCACAATATTGTCTAGTATTGTGCTGTAGAGAAATTTAGTCCTTAATTAACCACCAGAGGCAGAACTAGTAGGGTGTAAAATGCGAATTCGAACGAATTACGGCAAAACAATGCTAACATAATAATATGAAGGAGCGCAACTTTACAACAAACTAATCACACACATTAGAAGTATAAGTTCATCAAATATCAAATATATTTAAAAAACAACTAGCCCAATATTTATTAGACATATAAACTAGCTTCTAATTGATTATTTGTATAGCATTTAGCTATGCTTAGCACATTATACTAAGAAACAGTTGAAAAAGATATGGGACCGGCAGGATTTGAACCTGCGACATTACTGCACTACACCGGGCAGCCGCTTTAGCCATTTAGCTACGGTCGCCTCATACCAGAACCCTAAATTTCTCAACTGTATGATACGTCACTTCGTGACGTCACGTTCATCTATTTGTTCCTATCTTAAGTAGAATATAGGGTAGTAGTAGAAGTAGTATTTTATTACCACGGGCGAATACGTTTTTGACGAGTTTATGCTTAATTTGCGGAATCGTTAGAATTTAGTTTTAGATAGTGCATACCTCATACTAACGATATTATACTTTTGTTTAATGACGACGAATGTAAAAATTATGTTATGTAATCCAACAATGTTCTCGTGTAAATGATGTTATTCGTATTATGAGAATAAAGTATCTTTAAACCTAAATTAAACACTTATTTATTACCTCGTTAAAAGCCACAGCTTCTTTCAGCCGTTGAGCTTTCTGAGCCAAACCTTCTTCGCCAAGAGTTTTCTTTTGTATTTCTAATCTAGCCGTTTCTTCTTCTGTAAGCCTGTGTAAAGTGAAATAACGATGAGTTATTTCTAGTAAAAACAATCAAAGTCTTACAAACGTACAACTACATTTCTGTGTAAACAGAACTGTAAATTTTTGAGGTGAAAATCTTAAATAAATAACTCTTTTGCTAACAAGCGACAAACTCCGAAATCTCATCGTGAGATTAAATTCAAATTCAACTCATTTACTCATAGGCCCCAGGAGGCGCTTGAACACGTCAAAACATTACAAAAAATTATATAAAAATAAATTATAAATAATACTAAGTTATACTAATTACAATGATTTGCATAACCGGGCTTAGATTAATTTTAATCAAACTGTTTAGAATCAAATAAAATCAATCCAAGTACCAGCTCCGATGGGTATCACCATAGAAATCTTAATAACTAGTCAATAGAAATGCTATCGACTATCTTTTAACACTGGGACGCATGTCGCCGGTTTTCAAATACCACTTTTTGTATTCCTGCAAACAAAATTATTCTTTTTGGCGATGACATTAAGACGACAATTCCTCAACTCGCACTTGTGTTCGATTAGACAAATGCGCTTGTATTCCTGCAAACAAAATTATTCTTTTTGCGATGACATTAAGACGACAATTCCTCAACTCGCACTTGTGTTTTGCTGGGTCCACACCGAGCCAACGAACGACCAACGAAGGCTAGGGATGTGATAAAGTTATTCGCATCACCTATATACATTACGTTTCATTCGATTTGAATTTGTGTGTAGCTTATGTTTGAATGTGTATTGGACCAAGTAAACGATGAAGACTGACGGGACTCGCGAATAATCCACTCGAAATGGCATCAATAGTTAAAAATAAGTAATTGCCACTTGATTATTAACTTATGTAAGTTATTAATAATCGAATAAACACTAATCGATATATGTCAAGCGAATAATTTTGTAACATCCTTAGCCGTTCGTTGGCCTTCGTTGGTCAGGTGTGGACCCAGCATTTGACTTGACAGATGCGCGGCGACAAGGTCACGCGTCTTTGACATTTCTATTGCCTTATTATTAAGATTTCTATGGGTATCACAAATGAACTTACCTAAGAAAAACCAAGAACTGTGTCCTCAAATATGTTTGTTACAGCTTGACAAAAAAGAGTATAAAATAATGGGGGCAACACTGTGTACTTCGCAAGGCAACAATATTACAAATCAACCAATCAGCGCAACCTAAATTAAAATCTTCGAATCTTTAACCAATCGTGGCGCTTTGTTAAGATGAACGTCATTATTACTTTGACAAAAAAAATTGTTATCTTCATAGACTATTTTGGCATCTGTAAATATCAAAATCGCTTAATACATTTTTATATCTACTCACTTAGTTTGCAGTTGTATGCTTGGTGATCCCATGATGATGACGAGGTCATCACTAAAGTATCTGCTGCAGAGATCGAGCCAGTACTGCGGCGACTCTTCGAGCAACGACTGCAGATTCACTTTAGGGTTCATTCGAGAGATGAACTGGAAACATGGTTATTATAACGTTAAGTTAATCATAACTTTCTGAAGCAAAACTGCAAAACCGATATAGAATTAAGATAGTTACAGGGTATGATATGAATACATTTGATTTTGTTTATCAGATTTGTCTAAAAAACTTATATATATGTATAATATAATAGCTTCGCCCGAGTAGTACCACGATTAAATGTAACTTGTATTACACTTTCCATTTTTTTTATTGTTGGTGAAATTTTCCTGACTGCACCGTTCGGGGAGACATTACGGTTATGTGGGGCCCTCATCTCACCAACTAAAACACAGCCGTGCTCCTACTCTCGCTTTCTGGACAGGTGACCCGGGAACGGTGTCTTGGAATATGACCCCACCAATTTTTTTTAAGATATGATAAAATGAAAAAAAAAATATGTTTGTACCCAAAAATCTTCAAATCTACTGGAGATTTGAAGATTTTTGGGTACAAACATATATTTTTTTTTCTTTTATCTTATCTTCAGATACTATACAGATAAAAGTATCTTATAAGAAAACAATTATCATACTAACATCATCATTATCCCTTGAATACAGCGCATCAGCAACACATCTGAATGCGATAGCAACATGTGTGTTATTCTCCACAGCCATGTCGGTTTCTGTCTGATGTTTGAGAATGACCTGCTTCAATCTCTGAATGTCTATCTGCTGTGTACCTTCGCGGAGCTGACGTATGTAATGCAAGGCTTCGTCTCGGACCGTAGGCAGATTGACGACGGCCACGTCTTCGAACTCAATCTTGAGGAGAGGTAATATGTTTGCGGTTATGTCGTAGATAGTGCTGTGTACAAGATTGAAAGACATGTATTATCATAAAAATCATCTTTCACTAACGGTGAAGGAACACAGATGGCAGCGTGGTAGACTAAGGCCTAACCCTTCGCATCCCGAGAAGGCATGTATTTGTTACAAGGCTGTTATTTTATTATTAGTTTAGGTTTTTTTTCCAATCACAAAAAATGTGTACAATACAATTGTTTAATAAAAATCATTAACATTTATTATTATAAAGGCATTTCTTCGCCTCTAAGATGCCAAAACACCAACGCTCCAACGTTTATTGTTTATAGATTGATTAGATGTCCTTACCTGAAGCTGTAGGAGATCTGTGGACAACATTTTTCTCATTTAAATTTCGATTTAGATCAGGTATAGAAAATATCAAAGATTTTGGCGCCTATGAAGTTAGCTGTGGCTGTTTTAATGAACGGACACCGTATTCAAGCGTGACCAAACCCGCTCCGACATTTCATTTGCGGCCAACTTCAAAACCGCCAAGATCTTTGATCTTAATATTTAGTTCTGTTTGTAAAATGAACAAACTTGACTTGAAATGAATGAAGAGACAAGCATGATGGCAAAGTATCGGGGTTTACTTATTAGGATTAGACAGTTTTGTTAGCGAAATGGTTCTTTTTTTATAAACAAGTTTTTATAACATGGGTACTAATGAATTTTCCAATACTGTAAACTCAGTCACCAGATGTCGCGTAGATAATGGGGCGGCATGGGCTGCTCTGATTGGTCGAGAAATGTCAAGTGGAAATTTATAACCAGTTTTGTGTATGGAACTTTTTGACAGTAAACAATGGAATAAATTTGAAACAACTTACTCTTACTGATCTCAAAAATAATTTTTTTTTTTTTTCAAAAACGGCTCCCGCACTAGGAATAACTCCTGTGTCGCGGGGGTGTTTACAAACATACATTTCACATACACAGAGCACACTTTGCTTGTAAGTAACATGTCTTTAGTACCTAAAAATCCAATTTTATTTGATTTAATGCAACATCTTTAAATTTAGAGATGTTTACATGATTCAAAGTGGAGATTTTTTAAAATCATAACTAACTTGACTTACTTACTTGATAATTAACTTGACTTAGGTACTTTCGCAGATCATTATGTAAGGTTTAAATCAATCATTGGGATGTCCTACATCTAAAAAAAATTCTTGGACCACTGTAAAAGCACAGAGGTAAAAGGGCCATCCTGTCTAATACAGTGAACTTCTCCATTCGTTTTTAATTGTTGTTTCTGTTTTCTCATATAGCAATAGTAGGTACAATTATGGGCAAACTTCTTGAACATTAGGTGACGTGGTGTGGGAAAGTTTGCGCATCGTACACTTACGAGCAAAATATTGCTATAAATATGATTAGTTACGTCGAGTTTTTAGAATTACCTATTTTATTTATTACAATTACTGTTTATTTCGGGATATTGTATTATGTATAGACAATTGTATTTGTGCGAGTGCAGTAGCAGGCAATAGCCAAAATATAAAAAATAGCCGACATGTGCAACATTTTGTATGTCGTGCATTGTTTTGTCAAATTTCTCATAACTTAAACAATAGTTAAATCGAAAACAATGCTTGTCGGCATGTTTTGTTGAACTTCTTACGATTTAAAACAATAGTTAACTCGGTTTTTAATATTGGCAAAATCGCCGACAATATTCAGTGATAAAATCTGCTTTTAACTCAACAAATAACAACAACAACTAACGATTTATAACAGAGCACAAAAGTGAGCACTTCACTGCACGCACGTGTATTCGGGAGAGAGCGGAACGAAGACGCGGTGCGCGGGGCAAGGGTCGACTGATCAACCAATCACGCGCAGGTACGCCCCCTGCGCCTCAGCCTCGTAACCAAAGAGACCCAAAATTCGTTTCTGCGCATTCAAGGTCGTTTGCTCAAGATGTTTGCCCCGATTTATACTCACATCTCCAGCTAGCTTGTTCTCTTTCTTTATAAGAAGCTTATGCAGCGGCGCAGCGGCCGTGTCGCACAGGTACCGCAGGAGCATGGCACAACCCGTGAGATCCTTCAGCGACCCAGGCTCCGTCAGCAGAGGACCGCGCCAACCGAATTGCACCTGTTTGCGAGGAATAAGGTTCATTATTTGCTAATAAAATGCCAGATAGCACAAGCTGAACATCATTAGGAGTGACGCTAATAGAGTAGTACCTACTGTTTATATGCGTTTAAAAGCGCGTCTTGATTGACGCCCTTACCATTTTTTCTGTACAAAGGAGTGGAAAGGAAACTGTAAAAAATAAATTACTTGTCATTCGGTAGATCAGGGGCGTAGCTATCTGCCGTATCAATTATACGGGGCCCTCAGCATACGAGGGCCCCCAAAGTGCGTAGGTTAGATATTAAAAAATGACCTAAGAACTTCGATGGGACATGAACGTCTGCCAGACCTCTCAATATTGTCCATAAAGGAAGATAAACTTTAGAAAAACTAAAGTCATCATCAGCTATAAATTATTTTATAAATAAATCAGTTTGCCGAAAAAAAGACAAGATGAGTGTATATTTAATTAGAATTATTTGAAAAATTGTGGCAAAAGTGACAGATAGATAATTATGATGAATAAATATAATTTAACGCAACTTTTTTTCTTTTGGAGAAATCTTTCATAAGGGCCCCCACTTTTTTTATACGGGGCCCTGCCACGGCACGCTATGCCACTGGACTGGATATTTGATAAATGCTATAAATAAGACATGTTACCAGCCCAAGGTCCTCTACATCAGCCGGCCATTGCACATTGTACTCGCCATACATCGGAGTACCAGGGACGGTCTGCCAAGGCCGCACCCATTCTTGCTGTGGCTCATTCTGTCTCTAATAACAAATAAAACAAAATGTAATGGTTTAATACGTAACTAAATTACCGTACAAATAGCTCCACAGCTGCTTTGTTAAAATTTATTTTCTTAAAACAAAACGCGATATCTACTAAACGTTTATTTAAAACTAATTTAGAAAATATACTTCACATTTATCATTAAACTATTAGTAAACATCTATTACCTTCTTCTATAATTATTATTTTATAAATATGCATTCATAATTTAACAGTCATAGTTGATCTGAATTTAACTAACTGTGTAAGCAGTGTCTTAAATAACTTATCATAGATGGCGCTGTACATCCGCGAAGGATAAAGCTGATTTTATCAATATAGACAATAGACAATATATTTATTTTCTCACCACAACAAAAATTAATTACAGAAAGTCATTTGCTAAGAAAAGGTACAGTAACATTCGTTATTGTGGGAGGCTGGTGCCCAAGCTAAGCCGAGGTTTGTATTTCAGGTCACCAGTTGACCACCCTGGCTTACAATTCTCAAAACAATACAAATATCTGTAGCATGGTAGTAAAAAGTGTTATAATTTTCGTGGTATCGTTAGGGTTAGCATAAAGGTATAAGCGTGGTACGTGTTGGAAGGTGTATGTATGTGTGTATGTGAGTGTGGTGTAATTGTTGGAGTGGTTGGAATGTAATATTGAAAGTGTTAATAATTTTATTTGTAAATATCTATTTTATAACAATTATAAGTGACTCAGTCATCTCATAGTCTTGAGTCAGTAACCACTCTGTTGCTTTTTTTTTACTTATCAGCAAGTAGTTGAAGAATTTGGAGTCAGTAGTTATTGAATCTATAGCTTAATTGAATACAGCTCTAAGAAAGGGGTTCCCAGAAGTGTAGGTTCAAAGCCCATTGGATTCTTAACATTTTAACCTTAATATTTGTGTAAAAATGCTTAGCAAGTACAACTACAAGTATTATTCTATACATTATTTTGTTGATTACGACCTGTGGAGCGCCACCGATAATGCCGTTCTTGTGGCAAAGTTTTGGTCAAACAAAATTTAAATATCATGCATTTCCATGTGTTTTTCCATAGACACGCAAAGAAGAAGAATACAGGTAGGTACTAAACATGTATAAACACATCAATCCATATTTTTAGGGTTCCGTACCTCAAAAGGTAAAACCTCTGTCTGTCTGTCTGTCAAGACCTTTTTTCTCAGGAACGCGTGGAGGTATCAAGCTGAAATTCATATCAAATACTCAAGTCTATGGTCTCTTGGAGCTGTGAAAAAATCAAACTTCTAAGTCAACGCGATCAAAAGATACTCCCGTGTATGCCGCAAATTTTCGACACTCGCAAGGGAATCAAAACCTACAGGGTACTTCCCGTGAACTCAGAATCTTGAAATTTGGTACGAAGCAACGTCTTATAACACAGATAAAGGAAAAATTGCGAAAAGCATAAATTTTTAGTTACATCATATAATAAAAATATTTTTAATAATTTTAAACTTATTACCCCTTTACTCATGAACGCGTAGTGGTATTATATTGAAATTCTTAACAAATACTCAAGTCTATAATATCTTTAAGCTGTAACAAAATCAAACTTCTACGTCAACGCAATCAAAAGATACAGCAATTAAAGCCGCATATTTTGAAACTCGCAACTACTCGCAAGGGAATCAAAACCTAAAGGATACTTCCAGACGACCTGGAATCTTGAAATTTGGCATGAAGCAACGTTATAAAGTACACATATAGGAAAAATTCCGAAAATCTTAAATTATGGATTTCATTTAGCAATAAAAATACCATAACTTTTACTTATATACCTACAGGTTTGTACGGAACCCTCGGTGCGCGAGTCTGACTCGCACTTGGCCGGTTTTTTTAGTATAAACTGGACTCGCATTGCACTGGCATCCTACACAACACGAGACCATCTTAGACTGAAAACGATTAGGTGGATCGGCAGCCGTGTGTACCTATATGGTATATTTAGGTACCTTAGCAATGATATCCTCTTCGACGACGGCCAATACTTTAAATACTTCTTGCGCTTCAAATCGGCCGGACAAAACGATTGTTAGATTCTCGGGTCGGTAGTACTTTTTATGAAACTTTCTTATCTGAAATACAATTTATTTAGACTAGTTTAATTTAAGAAATCAATATAATACTATTGAAAAAATCTATATATTATCGCCGGAATCTGGTTGTGGAGGATGGTTTAATTTCAATTTCTAGTGCAAAACGCAGGCTTATTCTTTGGACCTTTACGGGCGTTTCAATGTTAATCAACACTTGGCTGTTTATTTGGTTTCTTATTTTAGTAACTGCCTCGTCTAGTGTTTAGCGTATGCGCATCTCTCGATTAAGGCAAATCTGCCATTCGAGATTTTTCCGTCAGGAAATTCTTACTAGCACGGAGTTGGATTTGTGCCCCGTGGATGGCTATAGGCTTACCCGCAATCATGGTACCTAAACATAACAGGTGAAGTGTGGGTGTTATACGCCTCTGCCACACCCTTCTGGATAATATAGGCGTGATTATGTATCTTACTTTAGTAATATCAGTAGACGTCCGGAGTTTCGCCGTTGAACATTTAGTTTCTGCTGCATACCCACTGCCCGCGTACAACGCTCTCGATAGCTGCAAATCACTCCTGAAACAAATATTATTTATTTATTTATACCTATACAAAATACATCTATCATTACAGGTTTCTTTACCTAATTCCACGTAACACTTTGAACAGGTAAGTCTTCCCAATTTACTTATTCAAAGTGTTACGTGGAATTAGTCTACGTTGACGTTGTATTCTTATTCTGTGGTTGACGTCACGATATGACGTAACATACAGTTGAGAAATTTAGGGTCGGCGACCGAAGCTGGTTGGTTAAAGCGACTGCCCGGTGATGCGGTTGCCCCTGCAAAAGGTCGCAGGTTCAAAGCCTGCCAGTCCCATATCTTTTTCAACTGTTTCTTAGTGTAATTGACTAAGCATGTCGTTCTGGAGTTATTATGCTATCAAATTCAAATTCGAATTATTTATTTTCATAGGAGGAGGCGGAGATATTGGAGGCGCTTGAACACGTCAAAAAATTACAAACAAATGATATAAAATAAATTATTAGTAAAACTAAATTATACTAATTACAATGCTTTGAATAACCGGGGCTTACATTAATTTTAATCCAACTGTTTTGAATCAGATTAAAATCAATCTAAGTACCAGCTCAGATGGATATTGCACATGAGAAGAAACTCATGTGTGTAGGGACACAGGGCAACCGGCGCATATGTATTTAAGTGGATACACTGGATACTTAAGTTTAGTCGCCCGGTTCGCCAGTCGCCTTCCCGTATCGCTAGAGATAGGTCGTAGTTAAGATAGAATAATGTAGTCGATAAGTTTATTATATAATATGTTCCTGGTACCAGTAAATATAAAACATTTAGAATAGTGACCTATCGTTTCTCTCATCTCTCTTAAACATCATTATATACACTTATAGGTTTTACTTTGGTATTTTGTTGAGGTAAGGTAATTGGAATATAAATAATAGATGATACGTGTTCACGCAAACTGATTGTATTCACGACTGACTTAAGTGGTGGGCGCAGCCACGTCGCTAGTTTGTTTACATTTAAATCTATGTTTATGTTAACATAATAAAATATACACTGTACCTACACCATTCCCCCCTTTTTTTAAACAAAAAAAAACTAACAAATATTTTATAAGTAATTAAAGGGTTAAGCTAACATATTTTCTTAAAACACTTTACTTGTAGATAAATGCGGTTGCCGCCTGCTTAATCTCAAGCGCTTTGTGAGAGCTAAACAAACTGCTACTCAACGAAAGCCTTGTTCACAAAAAAAGAAATACACATAAGTTTTTATTATATAAATAAACAATAAAAATGTCTTAACCTATGATTAGCTTATACAAAAGTATAATTTAAAATAAACAATAAACATTTCGAAACCTATGAATAGCTTACACAAAAGTATACTTAAACAAAACAATAAAAGTGTTTATAACTAAAAGTGTTATAATAATTCCTTTGTGTCAAACGCTACTTATGTTGCTTATTCTACGAATCTCAATGGTGTTTTGATTAGTCGGCCAAAACGCGTTGTTTTGTTATGACTAACTTTTGTCGCTGCGCTTTGCTTATCGTTCAAGTTACAATCTAAATTAAAACTATTGTCGGTAGAGTTTTTACAATCGCTATCAATTACATAGGCAGGTTTCAGCCTGTCTATGGAAATACACTTATCTTTGTCGCCTACCTTGATAGTGAAAGTCTTTCCTTGTCTTTTTACGACATTGTATGGACCGTCATATGGTGGTTGAAGACACTTACGCATTAAATCAATTCTAACGAACACACTTTTACACGTATTAAGATCGTTGGATATGAATAGCGAACGTGAATTACTATGACATGTTGGTCGTGGTTTCAATTTATTTATAGAATCTCTAAGTACCTGTAAATATTCAGAGTCCGACATGCATATTTTACTTTCATCATAAAAATCACCCGGCAATCGAATCGTTTTACCGTAGGTCAATTCCGCTGCGCTTACTCCGCTATCACTTCTGATAGCTGCACGCAGTCCTAATAATGCTATCGGAAGCTCGTCCACCCAAGACTTGCCATCTTGTAAACGTGCCATAAGGGATACTTTTAGTGCTCTATGCCAACGCTCAATGACGCCGTTGCTTTTTGGATTATACGGACTTGTGCGTATTTTATGTATACCTAAATATTTCATAAGGTTTTTAAACATATCACTTTCAAATTGTCTACCCTGGTCGCTTGTTAGCTTTGAAGGGCATCCAAAACGTGAAATCCAGCACTCAAAAACTACTCTAGCCACGGTCTCCGCTGTAATATTTTTAACAGGAACGGCCTCTGGCCAACCCGTTGTACGATCTATAAGAGTTACGCAATATCTATAACCATCAGGTGATATCGTTAAAGGTCCGACTATGTCAATGTGTAGGTGCTGAAAACGTTCAGCCCGTTCAAAACTACATACACCGGAAACAGTATGTCTATTGATTTTTACTTTCTGACAAATAGGACAAGTTCTAGCCCATTTGGTAACATCTCTATCCATATTCGGCCAAAAGAACTTTTGTTTAACCATCTGTTTAGTACATTTAATTCCAGGGTGGCTAAGGTCATGAATTGAATGGAATGCGATTAATCTAAAATTTTCAGTTAAATATGGCCTAATTTTATTCGATGAAATTTCACAATATACTTGTTTATCACAACCTGGTAAATAAAATTGTTTAAACTGTAAATTACTATCTGGTACTTGCAATGCTTCTCGTAAGTATACGTCACTAGATTGGGTTTCTGCTAATTCCGCATAATCTAGTATCGTGGGACAACTTACTGTCTCTATCCGAGATAAAGCGTCTGCTACTACGTTTTGATCACCGCTGATATACCGAATGTCAGTACTGAATTCGCTTATGTAGGAAAGTTGACGAATACGTCTAGGACTTTCTTTATCGCTATTTACTTTACTGAATGCGTATACGATAGGTTTATGATCTGTGAATATCGTTAATGCCCGACCTTCCACTAAATGTTTAAAATGTCTTATTGCCATATATATAGCCAATAATTCACGATCATAAGTAGAGTATTTCATTTCCGTAGGTGATAATTTTTTAGAAAAATATCCAAGTGGTTTCCAATTGGTATCTATTTGTTGCTGTAAAACCGCGCCTACGCTAGTATTTGAAGCATCACACATCAAAGATAAATTAGCATCAGACATTGGATATGACAATGTAACGGCGCTTTTTAAGCTCACCTTACATTTCTCGAATGCCTCGATGGCCTTATCAGTCCATTTTATCACGGTTTTGTCCCGCTTTTTGCTATTATGCAGATAACTATTTAACTCTGCCTGACTATCCACTGCATTAGGTATATGCGAACGATAGAAATTGACCATACCGAG
Source organism: Hypena proboscidalis (assembly GCA_905147285.1). Taxonomy (NCBI): domain Eukaryota; kingdom Metazoa; phylum Arthropoda; class Insecta; order Lepidoptera; family Erebidae; genus Hypena; species Hypena proboscidalis. The sequence continues at coordinate 15,301,757 of LR990130.1, read as the reverse complement.
AAAACGACGCAATTGTTCGATATTTTCAGGTTTCGGAAAATTTACAATTGCCTGTACCTTATCATCGAGTGGACGAATACCGTCTGTTGACACCTCATAACCTAAAAAGTTTAATTTTGATACTCCAAACACACATTTGGAAATGTTAATTGTGACACCAAATTCGTTAAACCTTTGAAAAACCGCATTTAAATGCTTTTTATGAATTTCTTCGGATTCCGATACTATGCACAAATCGTCAATATAATTATATACGAAATCAAAACCATTAAGAACTACCGTATCCATAAATCTCTGGAACGATTGCGCTGCGTTCCGCAAACCAAAAGTCATACGTGGGAATTCGAATAATCCGAAAGGAGTAATGATTGCAGTTTTTTCGATATCTTCAAGGGCTACAGGTATAAAATGATATGCTCTATTTAAATCTAACTTACTGAATACAGTCTTATTACCTGCAATTAAATATTTAAAATCATTTATACGTGGAATGGGATAACGATCCGGCTTTGTTATTGCATTAAGCCGCCTATAATCCCCACACGGTCTAATATCTCCATTTTTCTTGGGTACCACGTGAAGCGGGCTCGCCCAAGGGCTTTTGGAGGGTCGACAAATTCCTAATTCTAACATATTCTGAAATTCAGCCTTAACTTTTTTGAATCTATCCGGTGGTAGTGGCCTTGCCTTAGCGTATACCGGTGGTCCTGAGGTTTCAATATAATGGCACACCGAATGTTTAGGAACTTCTTTGAACGATATTGGTCTGGTAATGTCTGGGTATTTTGATAGTAATTTATGCCATACATTATCATTTATTAATGTTTGAACTAATGACTCACATACGTCATGGCACACAACTGAAGCGATAACATTTAAACGAGTAACTTGATCAATTAACTTTCGCGCGCTTAAATCAACTAACAACTTATAATGGGTTAAAAAATCTGCCCCTATTATCGGTTGTTTAACAGCCGCAACAATGAAGGTCCATCGGAAAGCTCTTCTTAAACCAAGATTTAAAACTAAACTACGTACACCGTAAGTTTGTATCTCGCTACCATTAGCCGCATACAGCTTGTAACTATCACTTTCGAGTTTGTTAGAATTAATTTTACCAACCGGAATTACCGAAACATTAGCACCCGTGTCAATCAAAAACTTAAGTCTACTATTACTATCTAACACACATAGGCGATTATAGGTATTGATACAAACCTCCGCCACAGGCTGTATCGCCGCTAGTTTTCCGTCGGCTTCGCATTGTCCTTTGAAGTTTTCCAATTACACGGCTCGACACACTTAGTAGATTTAGATCTAAATTTGTGGTGATAATAACACAGCCAATTAGGATCCTTCCGATTTCTACTTACATTTCTAGAGTGTGAACTTGATTGTATATTCCCGGTACGACGTTGAAATTGCCTACCACGTCGTAGCTCTGCAACTTCGAGGCTCAGCTTTTGTACTGCCGCTGCTAAATCCGGCGTCACGCTGGTGTCCCTGGGGGTGGGGTTTGACGTCACCGCCGCCACTTCTGCTGAACGGGTCGCCTCCATCACCTTGTCAGCTACCACCGCCAGATTGTCCAACTCCTTGACTTCTGTGACCGCCAGTACCGCCTGAACTGCCGCCGGCAGGTGACTGTTCCACATAATTTGCAGGGTCGAGTCTGGCATTTTTGCACGTGCCAAATCTCTCATTCGCCTCAAGAGTTGTGATGGCTTTTGATTTCCCAGCTCCATTTCTCCAAGTAGTTTCTGGAACTGGCGAGTCTCTGATTCTTCAAAAACTTGTAGTAATCTGTCTTTCAGCGTGTCGTACTTTTTAGTCTCCGCTGGGGCCAAAAGTAAATCACTTACTTGTTGAATAGCACTTTTGTTCAGCTTCGTTATGATCAAGTTTTGTTTTGCAGCCTCACTCAATCTCTGATTTGCTACAACTGCCTCAAATTGAACGAACCAGAGTCGTGGTTGGTCCGCCCAAAAATCAGGAACACGCGAGGAAACCGTAATACTAGCCAACGCCGACACATCCTCGATATGTGGCTCATTGTTCGGCGCCTGTGCTTGTATCACTGGTGTGTTCACTTCTGAGTATACTGGAGTAGCCATTACCCAAAATTCCAAAAACTAACTATTATTAAATAGCACAGTTTACAGGGGTCACCAATATAGGTTTTACTTTGGTATTTTGTTGAGGTAAGGTAATTGGAATATAAATAATAGATGATACGTGTTCACGCAAACTGATTGTATTCACGACTGACTTAAGTGGTGGGCGCAGCCACGTCGCTAGTTTGTTTACATTTAAATCTATGTTTATGTTAACATAATAAAATATACACTGTACCTACAACACTCATGAAGCACCCCCACATTGGTGACCCTCGACAAAGAACACGCAACTTTCTACACCGTGGCGTTCCTGCTTAATCAAGTGACATCATGGGAGACGACTCGCCCTTCTCGACGCGCGCATCTAGAAGGACTCCTACGACGACCTAGCCAAACTACACTGGAACGCACGGAAAATACAATGAAGATATCATATATATAATCAAAGGAAGATCTACTGCTAAGCGATTTCTCCGACGTGGTCAAGTAAGTGAAGACACGTGGCTGCCATGCATAGCGAAATCAAGTAGCGACCACGGCAGACCACACAATTTTGGGTGATGACCTTTTGGATTTCCGGACGACGAGCACGACGGTTTATTCTAATACGTGGTACATTCGTCGCGTATTTAGACGTATTATATACCCTGCGGTTGCGTTGGCACCAGGATGAGAATGCTTACTACAGGATTTCCGGACTATACGGCATCGTAACAATATATTTAGAGGCGAGTAGGTACAAATACCACTTCAAGAAGATTAATTGTCAATTACGTCATCAAACAGAGACGTGGACTACTACAACAGGAGCAAATACATCGCTAGCAGACTAGGAGCAACATACGGAATTTGCATCTTCGTACGTATCGCCGACTCACGAAGCGCCTTACGAAGAGCAACGTCAAGAAAACGTATTAAGTGTTTGTGATAAATTACGGCATTTCGTTTTACAAGTTAAAGTTTTAAATTCCATGGCTATTTTTAGATGCAAAGTCTCAAATCACGTCGATAACTCATGTGTTATTTTTTTTGTGAACAACGCTTTTGTTGAGTAGCAGTTTGTTTGGCTCTCACCAAGCACTTGAGATTGTGACCCTTTTTATAAGCATCAGTACCAAGAACCACTTGTAATGTATCCCTTAGTTTATTTGAATCGTAGAATGATTATTGTTTGTGTTAACGTTATAAAATTTTTGTTTCAAAGTTTTATTCTGATTATCATTTTGCAAATTATTTTTGTAAAGGGGGAAATGGTGTAGGGACACAGGGCAACCGGCGCATATGTATTTAAGTGGATACACTGGATACTTAAGTTTAGTCGCCCGGTTCGCCAGTCGCCTTCCCGTATCGCTAGAGATAGGTCGTAGTTAAGATAGAATAATGTAGTCGATAAGTTTATTATATAATATGTTCCTGGTACCAGTAAATATGAAACATTTAGAATAGTGACCTATCGTTTCTCTCATCTCTCTTAAACATCATTATATACACTCATGAAGCACCCCCACAATGTGCAATATCTATCATCTCTATAAATGAAATTAATAAAATATAACAATTATTATAGGTACATATTGAAAGTCACATAAAAAGAGCAGTTCATTTCCAAATACTATAATCATTTATGTAGTCTAAAATACTGTATCATATACTGTATATATTATACTGTCTATATCAGTGTCTTGTTTAATTTTGAGAATCAACTTTAGTTTAGTATAGCAAAGACCTAAGAAGTATAAAAGTTTTATACCTCTTATGTCTTTGCTATACTAATTGAGTCAACGCCGGTCACATTATTATACCTAACCATTTTATTGAAAATCGTCAGCAAACGGTATTAGAATAACAATTGAAAGGAAAATAAGACTGCAACTCACTGCATTCTTGAATGTAAATAGTTTTCCTTGACTAGATTTATAAACATCCTTATTTTTTTTAAGAAATGTGAAGGCCTGTATGTCATTTGCCATAATAACTTTTGGTCAGCTGAAAACTATCTATCCAATGACGTGTGATACGTCTAGCTACGATACGCTACGATATAGCTATTGGAAAGTGGAACCAACAAAACAAGGTTTGTTCTTTATTTTAAACAGAGATAGCTGTAAGGGGATTCGCCCTTTATTTCACAGTGAAATTAAAAACTGAAAGAAACTAAATAATGCTATAGGGCTAGCATACGAGCGTGAATTTTATCGCGATCATACATTATTCATCTTTTAGGCTTGACGTTTCGGCAGACAGATTACACTGGCCGTGGTCGAAAAAGAAAGGAAGAAAGGTAAATTATAATGTATGATCGCGTTAATTCCCGTTAGATTTTTACTTAATCATGCAACGCGTAAGTTTAAAAGGTAATCTAGATTTAAACGCTTTTATAAAAGGATTCCCTTTATGAAAATATGAGATGATTGCGACAAAATCGATCTGGCGTTCGTATGCTAGGCTCTTCTGGTCTTGACTTGTGATTATATTTTTTTAATTTCTTTATTTATTTTCTTTTAATTTACATACCTGATATAGTCGCGATTCTCATGTGCTTGCACGTCACGATACATGGCACCGGCATCTTTGCCCTCTCCATCAACATGGTGTATTTCAGTAGTAAAAGCTTCTTCAGTAAGAGTCGGATTGAAGATATGATCTAGGTATATAGGCAGAAGTGTAAGCATACTTCCATTGCCTATAGTGTACACATTGTAGCATGTATGGTCTTTGTCCGACCACACGAAGTTTTCATGAGGAATGCGTTGTTTGGCCAACTGGTCTAAGAACCCCTTGTGTGGGTACCGCTCAGACCCTGTAAAGATGAGCTGCTCCAAAGCGCTCGGCAGGCCAATATCGTCTTCGGATACGGTAGCTGAATATGGAACAAAAAATAAGGAATGAGGAATCAGCATATTATATAAATTAATAAAAAAATCTATAAAAACGGCATACAAATCGCCTCTTGTATGGGAGCCCACTACCCTAAATGATTATTTTATTTAGTTTCTATTATAGTATTCGTTGTTATAGCGGCATCAGTAACAAATCAACTGTCTAGCAATCACGGGTCATATTACAGCTTGGTGACAAATATAGAGCAAAAGCGAGCAAAAATCCCCTTCAAATAATTAATGTATTCGGTTTTTAGTATTTATTTGATATAGCGGCAACAGTGAAACAGCATCTGTGAGTACAACAACTGTCTGGCTATCACGGTTCATGAGATACAGTCTGGTGACAGACGGACAGCGAAGTCTTAGCACGGAACCCTATTACTAATAATAGGGTGCCGTTTTTACACTTTGGGTACGGCACCCTACAAATCATCAATCTGTTTTCATGGTAAAAGTTTCGCTTTGGATGATATTCGCATTCACTTTAATGAGATTGGACTCTGAAATTAAAGGGTCGGCACCTCAGTCTTCTGTCCTGCGTTTTTTATGGCTTTTAGAAGACAACATCAGGAACAACATAGGCGTAAAAGGCGTACGGTGTATAGATACCATACGTTGTAAACCAAATGATGTATTAAAAAGAGCAGCTCCATAAAATGAATGGCATAATAATAAGGAAAAACTAATGTTTTTTGAACTCACCGAGACATAATGATGCGTGCTCTAATAAACCTTCCACTTCCGCGATGACAACGGTAAGGCCGGTCTTCTCTGACATATATTTATCCACAGGGATAACATCGGACGCTTTTGTCGACGATATTAACTTAAAGTGTGACATAGTCACTTATTTTTATTACAAAGATATTACGTACTCGTATGCACTAGTAGTTAATCGTTCGTATTGTCCGATAATTCGTGTTTAGATAAAACAAGCTATTTATCTGTTTATGTTATGTTTTTAACAAATGGAGAGCTGATAAGCGACACACCTCCTGTCAGTTCAAATATTTATTGTTGAATGAGCGAGCCGGTATAAAAACATAGGTTGTGCAACATGGTGTAATAATCACTATTACGATGACTCATGTCCTTGAGGATTTCTAACTTCAATAATATGGGCGCATCGTTTTTTCCCCATCCTTACAAACGTTCGTAATGTAAAAGCGATTTAGAGCTGTGGACTTGTGTAGACTTGCCCGAATTTCGTTTCCTTTAATTCTTGGGTTGTTATTTCCATTTTGGTTTGGTCGTGTTGAAAGAATGCATGAAAGTATATTGAAAGAGATATACAACGCAGATGTGGCAGAAAGGAGTCGTCCTCGGGAGCAGATAAATAATAATAATAATAATAATAATACCTCTGGGATAGTCGTTACCTCACCATGAGGATAGCGCAACACCCGGAGGCATATTAGGTATCTGCTTTTTAATTTATTTTTGATATAAACAAAATATATATCTAAAGATCGAAAAAGAGCACACAAACCGCAGGGCAGCTTGTGGCGAGCTGAATGTGAGTGGCGACACTGCGGTCCTGATTCCCCAGAGAGTCGGTCAGGGACTCGTCTCCGGCTTGCCTTCATTGGCCGGTCGGAGTGGAAACCCAAGAGCGCCCGCAGGACTCTCAGCTCTGTTCTTGCCTTAACCGGCCGGTCAGAGAGGGGTCGCCAGAGCAGAGATGCTCGGGGCTGGAAGTGTCAATTTCAAGGGCATAATTACGAGGAAACCTTAGGTGTTCCACCGAGGGTGAAATCGGCGCCGCACCGCTCGACACCCCAAGCCGCTCACGGCAATGTTGCGCCCTGTCGCCCGTATGGCTTTGCCTTAGGTGACCGTTTAGGGGGCCCATATAGTGAGTTGGCGAGTCACCGTCTGCCCATTTTTCCGTGTACAACATGTGTTTTAGGGCAGGCGTCAGTTTTTACCCATAGTATCAGATTTCCGGTCCATTAGCACCTCAATGCAGTAGTTCTGATTTTAATTTCCATAATTTGCAATAGTCCTACACTAATCGGGGACTGTCCTTGGGTGCATTTCAATAGTGTAAACAGGGATAGTCGTCGGTTTGTGTCCCATCACATTTAGAGCAAATGGTTAATCAGGCCTCTGCGCTGTTGGCTTCGGCCCCACGCATGCCTTATAAATGTCCGGGACTCCATAGTCCCGAGATACGAAACCGTAACCAACAATAATAATAATAAATATTTCACAACTCACACACAACGCCATCTAGTCCCAAACTAAGCAGAGCTTGTACTGTGGGTACTAGAATAACTGATACTAATACATATATGAACGCCGACGAGAGCACCATAACAGTGGCCACTTATTGGGCCAATAAAATTTGACTCAGCCATCGACACGACGAAGAAGAAGAATACATATATACTTTTCTTTTGTAAATATATACCTACTTATTATACATACATAGAAACACCCAGACTAAGACAAACCCCATGTTCATGCACACAAAGATTTGTCTTAAGTGGGAATCGAACCCACGACCTCGGCGTCGCAGGCAGGTACACTACCCACTCCGCCATCCGGTCGTCAAATGGCGTCCTTCAGAGGACAAGGTCGTAGTACACGAAACCGGCGATTATATATGACGCGATGAATGAATGTTGAGGAAGAGAAAGAAGTATGTACGAAGCGAAGCACATGGCGTTCTATTGTCTCTGCCTGCCCCCGTGGGATATAGGCGTGATTTTATGTAGGTATGATTAAAAGTCAACCTTACTTTAGATCAATGTCACGGATTTTTTGTTTTTGTACAAAATACATTTTGACGCCACTCGAGCCGCCACTATAATTGACTGTGGTAAGGCAGCGAGGAGAACGTAGTACAGTCGAAAAGAAATAGATAGCGTTTGAAGTTTTCTTGCAATTATACAGGATCATCTTACCTTCAGTGAACATCTCGGGGTGCATGAAAGGAGGCTCCCCGAGTGACGTACACAACAACTCCCTACGTCCGGCGCACCCTGGGCAATTCGAGTTCTCCAAAGCGAATTGGCTAATCCTTTCACCACGATGGCAAGTCAAAATAAAATTTGACTCAGCCATCGACACGACGAAGAAGAAGAAGAGTGGAATCTCGGACACCTCTCCCCTACGTATGTTATTTACATTATTCTTGTCACAACTAATCTGAGCTAGTTGTTGGCTATTTCAATCCGAGGCTCCATTTCTGAGGTTTCCAAAAAACGCTTAACAGAATTAAAAAGGGTCAGCTTAATAAGTCCAATTTTTTAAACAGTGAAATTGCAATGCATTTGCAGACTTCCAGTTGATCAAGAATACATAAATAAAACAACAATTTGATACGAATTTTATATAATTGGATCTTAAACTTGCAGTATCACATACATTAGCAATAATTATACATAATTCAGTTCAGTTAAGACACAGCCAAGCAGTATAAGAAATAACAAAATGCTTATAAAACCACACAGCTCTTGCATTGATAGATTGAAAGTTTAAAATGTGCGCTTTTAACGTTTATGATAAAATGTTACTGTTTGCTTAAATACACAGGCTAATTACTTATTTGTTAAAATGCGACGCTTCCATGGACTCGAATGCTTCTAGCTTGATGTTCATGCTGCAAGAAAACATTGATTTTAGTGTATTTCATACTAATAGTAAATAACTTTAATGTACACATGGCTACCGATCAACCTTTCCAGAATAATCTCGCGTTGTATAGGCTTATTGCATGATAAAAGCAAATTGTAGATGCGTCGCTGCAGCTGAGGACCACGGTTTTATGCCTCATATGACAGTAATTTCTGGGCCTGATCTCATCACCAAACTGGAACTCAAAAATGCAAGCACTGCCGGCGGCAGGTTAAATGTGAGACGGTGGTGATGCCGCCCTCGAACTCGTTCACAAGAGCTCTACCACCAGTAATATTGTCTATTCCTCAACCCATCGGTCAGTAGCCGTGTGTTTAAGACACTCCCAGGATTCCAACTAAATGCAGCGTAGAGTTATCTGTAAATGTCTAAAATCAGTTACTTACTTATCGAAGGCAGTATGCATGTCGTTGACCTTAGCAGGATGGCAGGTGATGGCGAGTTTGCTGACGTTGGTGTCGAACAAAGATGGCAGCCATTTCACGGCCGCCGCGTGCGCCGATTCCTCCGTCACGTTGGATATCGCTATCACTAGATCCCTACGCAAACACATTCAAATTTTAAATGGGGAGAAATATTATCAAATGATTATTTAAAAAAAAACTAATATTAAGTAACAGTTGTAAAGGATTATGGGCGTTTTGGTACTAATATCCAATCGAAATAATTTAACCACCGTTGGATTGCTCTTATCGAGACTATTAAATACTACTATGGTAGAAGTAACCAACTCGTAGAAGTTGTCTGTTGTGACATAATAATATAGCCTTCAGAATGTCGAATTTCGGCTCTTTCTTTTAAAGAATAAATATACAAATAAGTATATTAATCAGTTAAATCATGCTATTGAAGCAAATGTTAAACGTGCACAATTTATTTTATTTTCATTTTTATTAATTCGGGAAACAAACAGAACTATAAAAAACTAAAAATACAAAATATGGGTTTAACCTAATCCAACAAAGTTTCCACTGTAAATAATAACATACACGAGCAAGTGAACTAATTTCAAAGACAATATGCGCATGCAAAACAAAATTAAAATGATGAGATACAAATAAAACATAGAAGTTAAAGTTAAATTCAAACACAAACAACTTTTAATCTACATACATTAAAAGAGAGTGTTGGCAATGAGACTAAAAACTAAAATAAAACTAAAACTATGACTAGGTTGGACCAGGAGCTTCACTACATATAGATTTAATTATTGCACTTTTATAATTTTCTAATGAAAGATGGAATATATCTCTATATCTGTAAAGTTAGAGTTGCACTGACGACAAGATCTAATAATAAAAGAATTAGACCCATAGTTTGTTCGGGCAGTCGGTGGCTGAAAAGTTTTTTATTATTGACAAGTAACGATTAAAAAACATAAGATCGAATCATTTATGTAGATGAGGAATAACATAGGGCCTAAAAGTGATAAATCTCACTTCTCAAACTTGTTTTATCTACTTTGAAAATAAAAATATAAATAATAATTATAATATTACACTTTGCCTAAGGATTCAACAAAAATAAGTGACTTTAAATAAGGATTACTCCGATCGGACTATGAATTGGGAGAAGCGCCATGGTTATTCTTTATCTACATAAAAATACCTTTCCAGTGGTGTGCATCATTGAATGATACAATTCATACCGATTGGAGCCAGTACCAGATTCCATACATTGTTCTTGATTATTTTTATAGCATTTAGCTATGTTTCACAAATAAAACTGTTGAAAAAATTATGGGACCGACAGGATTTGAACCTGCGACCTTCTGTACACCAGGCAGTCGCTTGATTGTCATAAAAATTGACAAATAATAGATGCGTGAAACAATTTACCCCCTACGTTCCATGTGAGTTTTGCCAGACCTATTAGATATTTGTTTTTATTTCCTCTCCATATTGATTAAGTTTTCTTTGACATAAGAATGAACAATCACACTTAAATCACACCTAGAAGACTTGTCTCGTGTCCAAATCGATATCAAAACACTCGCGGAGTGGTCATAGAACACTATGCCATATGCACTAGGTTGAACAAGTTTACCTATTATAAGTTTCTCCCTCTCGTTGCAGGTAGTTGATGAGGGATCTCTTGACGACGTCGGCGGGGCTCTGTTCGTTCTCCACCACCTCGAACAAAGCCGTACTCTTGGCGGACGCGAACAGGTCCTCGTCGAACTTGCCCTCCGACAAGTATTCCTCCTGTTAGACAAACAAATTAAAAAAGAAATTATCGCTATCTCTTTTACTCTCGTTAAATGTTTGAACTGGCACATAATAATTTGTCTCCTGGTTATTTAAAAGTCAAAAGTTGTGCCTCGTTAATAAAAGCAGCCCTGTATCTTATACATGTCCCACTGCTGGGCTTGGTCCTCTTCTCATGATTGGAAGGATTAGGCCTTATTCTACCACGCTGGCCAAGTGCAGGTTGGCTTCACATTTCCTCGAGTTCTTTTTAGGTACTACCAAGCATGCAGGTTTCGTCACGCTGTTTTCCTTCACCGTTAGCGAACGATAATTTATATGATAAATACGCACATATCTTTGAAAAGACGAATCTTAATGATTTTACATAGATGTGTGCCGTGGGTTAGAACCCGAGACCTTTGACTTCGCAGGCCTACGGTCTCCCACTAGGCTATCGCTGCGTACCCGTTTACATACTCCAACATTATTATCAGTATCACTTAAATTATACAAAATAATAGTAGCATAATTACTTGAACTGGTCAATTATAAACATAAAATAATAATTACGATAATGCTCTTGGCCTTGGTGTATGCTTGCACGGCGTTGCTGGCTCGGTACAATGAGAACACGAGTCTCCCCTCGTTCAGTGACGGACGGATAGAATAACTGTACGACAATCCACAGCCGCGGATCAAACGCCACATCGGACCCTGTGAAAACAATATTTTATTATTTATTTATTTATTTAATGGTACGTTACATTTACACAGTTATTCTCTCCAAGTTCCAGTTATTCTCGCCAAGTCGCCTGTTGTTTTTAGGCGAGATGCGCTCTTTATGTATTAAAATAACCTACCTATCCTATATTAATATGAATTTAAACATTACCAATATTTTATACTTCAAATACCTAATGTAGTACATAGTTTTAAATGTGCTAACTAAATTAAGCTAGGTTTTCTTGTCGTCAAGCAACAACTCTTCAAGCTTTTCTTTAGTTTACCTATACTAACATTAGAGTTAGCTCTTAACATGTCTATGCTATTCTATATTATTTACAAATGGTACCTTAGAAACTTTTGGTTGAATTACGATTCCAACGAACCAATGAGGGTTTTTGCGTAAATTGACGACACACTAGATGTCGCTACTTTGGCTAGAGGTCTCACCACCAATACTGACCAATAATGCGTGCTTCTCTATGCTTCATGCGCAATGTCAAATGCGCTCTGCATGGTAAAGTCAAAATAGTACAGGTAGAGCAACTACAGCGCTAGTGGAGGACAACCTAAAGTATTTTGTCTTTATGAAAATGTAGATGATCTGTCACTTTTGACAGGTTTCTAGACCTGACGCCTCAGTGCTGCTACGTAGTGGGCGTCATGACAGAACAGCCTCAAATAAGATTGAGCCTGTAGCCGGTACAGCGGCATGTTTGCACAAACAGCGTGGGATCAAGCTTTGAACAAATGAAATAGAACGAATAGCCAGCGTCGAAAAATAGAATAATAACGTGAATGCAATATTAATGTAAAAAAAACAGATGTATTCTCTGAATGTACTAACCTCAAGCTGCGTAAAGTAGTTGAGCGCCACCATGAGGGGCGCGATTTGCGTGACGTCGTGCCCCAGCGGCCCCGGAGACATGTGCGCCACGCAGCTTGACTCCCACCCTCCCACTCCCACCACAAACCCACCATTGAACCCTGACACCAGGTCTGCGTCCCAGTACAGCTTTGGTCTGTGTATAAGTATGTAATTGTGTTAGGAAGCTTCGCATCGATACTGCAATGACCAGAATTTTAATCTACAACCTTTTGGTCGTAAGACCAATCCAATAAGGCACTACGCTTTCGCTTCGTTTCACTTTTGACTTTTAGCTTACAATTAGTGAGTTATGAAGAAGCAGGACGAAAAAAAAATTGTCATCTTGAAGCAAACGGGTAGCACGAGCGATCCCATAACAATATTTAAATGATGCTACTATAAGCTATGTCTCAACATAAACTTATTCAAACTTTAAACGTCCAATTTCCTTACAAATTCCAGCTACAAACAGTTAAACAGAAAAAATACTCACGCGATCGGCGTAATTTCGTTTTCCCTAGCAAATCTCTTCCAAGGCTCCGTACTGAACTTGTATCTATCAAAATCTGAAGCCAAATGTAACCAGACATTCTGAGTGATACTGTTAAACGTTTTCTTAGCTTCAGCTAATGCTGCTTCAGCGGAATCTCCACCGGCGTTGAGTTGTTCTATGAGCTCTTTCAAGAACTTCTGCTGGCGTAGTACTGTGCACCAATGGACGTTGCTGTCTTTGCTATACACGGAGTCACGGAGGGTATCGTACATCATTTTGTCGCCTGATCTTCGCACCTAGAATTGAATGGCCAATTAAGTAGGTCTACGGGCACGGATATGAATTCTTTTTTTTTTATTCTACGCCCACAGCGAACGAACGTGTAGTCCACCTGATGGTAAGTGGAGTACAGCCCATGGACAGTAATGGAAGCACTACTATTTGGCGGCAAGTTAAAGGTGAGACGGTGGTGCTGCCGTCCTCGAGCTCATTCACAAGAGCTCTACCACCAAATTATTCGTAGTATGATGTTATTTCTTTAGAAACAGTGTCTTTTACTTACTTGTGAAACATCATTGATGAGTCTCTGACAGAACACCAGTAATCTTTCCTTTGTTATTTCAGGAGCATATAAAATTTCATACAGATGATTTACTACTTGCTCGTAGTCTTCAGGTTCACACTGGAAACATTAAAAATGAATTAAAATTTGTTTCCCTTACTTCATCGACTTTCTGATCGACTGATCGACTGAACTGCTCATAAAAAGAGATATAATATGCTATTGTTGATTTGCTTATAGAAATATTATGTTATGGTGCGCAAAATGCTACCAATAAAATAAAAGAAGTAAAATCTTACCATAACTTCAATGTGCAAGAAATTGCCGAAATGTCCCACAGAGAAGTTGCCAGATCTCTGCAACCCTATATGATTACTGAAGGAGACGGTGATCTGTTCGTTTTCGGAGATGACGTCTTCGTGAGACAAGAGGGTGTCTCCGCGACGAACTGCGCACTCCGCGAGACCGTTCATGTGTAGAGGGAGCCACTGGCGGGTCGCTTGTTCTACAGAGCTTGTGTCGAATATTAAGTTTATCTGTAAGGTGGCAAAAAGATTTTCGATTACTATTGATTGAAAATCAACAAAATTAATGAGAGGCCAACTCTACTGCCCTGGGGTACACCACTGGCTATAATCAGTAGAGCTTATTACTGATGAATCTTGTATGGTTCCAGGCTAGGTTCAATGATGTGAATTGAATCAGTTGAGTGGATAGCTCCGAATGACAAAATTGTCAGTTAAATTGTTACATAGGGAACGGTAACTGAGTCAAAAGCCATTTTGAGATCAAAAGAAATAATTAGTGGTGGGTTTTTATATGATTTCTTGTGCGTGCAAATTTATTCATACTCACATAAACAAAGTTGGTCTTCAAGCTGTGCACCCTAGCATATAGAGGCAGTTCTTTAAGATCGAAGTGTGGGCAGCTGTTTCCATCGGAGCTCCAGGATGTGATGTTGTGACATTTGAGGGAGTCGCACGGAGGCACCGGTATTGCCGCCAACGTGCCAGGGAGAGGCGGACGCTGGTCAAAAGTAATAACAGATTTAATAATGTAATCATAAGCTAATGTGACAGCTTTTTATGTAATGACGCTAGATGGCAGTAATTACCTCATTAAATTCCATAGCTTCTTGCAACTGTTTAGCCTTTTCAGCCAAACCTTCTTCACCTAGGCTGGCCCTTTGCTCGTCTAATCTTGACTTTTCTTCTTCCGCCATCCTACCAGATACAGTATTCATTAACTATCGAAGTATCAATGACATAATAATATGAGGTCGACATAAAAACACACCTCATTAGAATTCAGCCTCTTTTTTGCAAGGTGATTTTTACAGTGATGTAAGTTTTACAGCATCTATGTATGTGACTTTTTTACTTACTTGGCCTGTACCTCAATGCTAGGTGACCCCATTATAGTGACTAACTCATCGGTGAAGTATTTGGTGAGCAAACCAAGCCAGTACTCTGACGATTCTTCAAGTAATCCGTGCAAGTCGTGTTGAGGGTTCATTCGGGATATAAACTGTATAATAAAATATAACAATCATATTTGTGTAATTTGCAAAATTGCGTAATCTTTTTTTTTTACGGCCCATGTATCAAATTGTGATGTGATGTGATGCTTCGTAGTAAATAAAACTTGTGAATATTCATAACGACACCCATCTGTTCGTTATTATTAAGGACTTTTCGGAGGTCTTTGTGGACCTTGTCCAGAGAAATGTATAGCTTGGTCATGAACACGCAAAACATCAACAAAAATATTTAAAGAACAATAATACTTACGTCATCAATGTTCTGAGAATACAAAGCGTCTCCAATACATCTAAATGCGACGGCATGATGGGGATTGGACTCCAGGCTAGCGATGGCCTCTCTCAGTTGTTTTTTGATCAGCCGCTTCAGTCGGTCCATGTCGATCTGTTCGTTACCATCCCGGACGTTTCGAAGACATTTGAGCGCCTCGTCACGGGCAGTAGATAGCTTATCGACCGGCACGTTATCAAGCTCTATCTTGATGAGGGATGCAATGTTCTCAGTTAAATTGTAGGAGATCTGAAATAAAAAAAATCTGTTAATATAATGTTTCTCCTTGGCTTTTCTGTATAAGATTCAATGCAACACTTACGTCTCCAGCAAGAGCATCCTCCTTTTCCACGAGTTGTCTTTGCAGCGGCGCAGCGGCCGTGTCGCAAAGGTACCGCAGAAGGATGGCGCAGCCCGTGAGGTCCTTCAGCGACCCAGGCTCCGTCAGCAGTGGACCGCGCCAACCGAATATCACCTTTATGTGAGAGGAATAAGATTGTAATAACTCTACAATGTCATCATAAAGTTTTAGCCGGTTTTTCTTTCGTTATCTTACCTGTCCACAGTCTTCTGTATCAGCTGGCCACTGCACTTTGTATTCTCCATACAGAGGTTTAGGGGGGATGGTCTGCCAAGGCTTCACCCATTCTTCTTGTGGCTCATTTTCTCTCTAACAACATATAACAATACAACATGTTAGCACACAATATTTTTGATTGGCACACCAGCACATGACACTAAAAAATTGTATTAATCTTGAACATACACTACAGTTTACAATATTTAATCCCAAAAAGTGTTAAATAGCGTCTGAGTAAGTCTAAAGCGGTTCATTTATATAATATATGGATATAAAATCTGAATTACTTTGATTTTAATTTTTAATAAAATCGATACTAGAGTCTGGTTCAAATTAAGAATAGAATATTAATAATATTCTGTTTTTTTTCCGACATCATACTTTGTAGATTCAACCTACATCACCTACTATGTTATGCATGTAAATAGATATGAAGTCATCAAAGCTAGGTAGGTATTAGACCAAATGATACCTGCATGCACTGATGAGGTCATCTCAATGGGAAGTAATCAGTACATCAATTGAGGTTGGCGGTAAACTTGTTTAGATGCCTTTTTTGATATTGCAAGCCCGCTTGGTTTAATTTTTTTGCTCTCGTGGACTAAGAAGTATATACCGTAATGTGAAGTAATTAATATGTACTGCACAAGACATGATTACAATGTCACATAAATAAGACTGACAAAATTATTAGCTTTCGCCGTGGTCGGGTAAATCTACAGGATCAAGCGACGCGAAAGCACCGCAGCAAGGTTCAAAAGAACTGACAAGACACTGAGTGTGTTACACGAACCATTTCGCGGTACTTTTGACCACTTCACAACTCGATACCTAAAAACTTGGAATTTTACATATATATGTATTGAAGTCCATCCAGAATCTAAAATAACATAAATTTAGCTCAAATAGTACATGTTTCTGAGAACATTTTTGATGGTCAAATTTGAGATTTTCTGATAAAATGATTTCCTATTTACACCTAAAGCATTAAAATTTGTAATCACTGCGTTTTTTTATGACGTCGTGTGGATGTTTCGCCAACAAGTTTCAAGTAAAAAGTATTTTAATTTCCCTTTCTGAGGAACCAAACGGGGCCAACCAAACCGTAGGCTTACATGATTAGCACCATTGCATAATCTTTTTGGCGAATCTGTAATGTTCTGTTCATGCCGGCGTACTAGGAAATAATAAACTGAAGCATGGAAAAATTAAGTGTGTTTTATTGATTATTTACCCACAAAACAAACATAGCAATGTTTCAGCTAACCAAATAATATTTAATTACTATCAATTTGTTAACTATAGTTGATCGGGAGGAAATCCAAACCACAGATTTGAGAAACGGTTATAATTTCGTATTTAGTACATTAGATAAATGAATAGCAAGTGTTCACAAGGTGGGCTCGTGGCCGATTGTCGATGCCTGCGCGCGCGTCGTCCGGCGGCCGGCATACCCCCCTCGGTGGTGAGGCCCCCCGCGCCCACAACAGGTTCGGAGCGCGAACATCCTCCCGGACGTTGAAGGGATCTTCTAATATCTATTCTACGTTTTCTTTAGTCTTAGTTTTGGTGTCATCAGAACTTGTTTCGGCTTGGTCCGATGGCTTATTAGATGGAACATCCTGGTACGGCTTGTCGGCAGAGGTTGGCAGAATACAAAGTTTGTTTACAGCTCGTCTGATAGTTCCTTTGGTCACATAGACATCCGCCACTCGGGTGATGCCGTCTAGCCCTGGATAAAGTTTTGTGACTCTGCCCATTCTCCATTGCAGTGGCATAAGGTTGTCTTCCTTCACGATGACAAGGTCTCCAACTTGAATGGGTGGACAGTTTTTTCTCCATTTGTTTCTTTGTTGTAGTTCAGCCATATACTCCCGGCGCCATCGCACCCAGAATTGCTGCCTGATTTTCTCAAGGCGTTGATATCTATCTGGCCGCTTGACGTTGACAGGTAGTGATGGTAATGACATCAATGGCCGACCAATAAGAAAGTGCCCGGGAGTGAGAGGATTTAAGTCCATGGGATGGGATGAAAGTGGGGTGAGTGGACGAGAATTCAATATAGCTTCTATTTGTGAAAAAAGCGTTGCCAACTCCTCAAAAGTAAGAAAAGCATTGCCTGCCGAGCGCTTCAATAGATTTTTTGAGGAACGGACACAACTCTCCCAGATTCCCCCGAAGTGAGGAGAGTAGGCTGGGATGAACATGAATTTAATGCCTTCGTTTGCCGCGAAGTCTGAGACTGCCAGACGACTGGATCGTAATATTTTGCCTAATTCATTATTTGCGCCTACAAAATTCTTGCCATTGTCGCAGTAGATAATATTAGGCTTGCCGCGACGTGATACGAACCTACGTAGACACAAAATAAAACTAGAAGTTGAGAGGTCACTGACCACTTCGAGATGAATGGCTTTTACGGATAAACAAACGAACACACATAAATAGGCTTTTGTGACACGGTTACCCTTTCCCTTTTTGGAAGCTATCATAAAAGGACCAGCAAAATCTATTCCGCAGGAATTAAATGGAAAATTCTCGTTTACTCGAACATTTGGCAGATTACCCATTATAGGCTGAATTGTTTTACAGTTCATTCGGGTACAGAGAGTACACTGTTTAATAATAGAACGAATCAAGTTTCTGCCTCCTAAAGGCCAGAAATTTTCGCGAAAAGATGAAAGGACTAATTGAGGGCCCGAATGAAATAGCCTTATATGTTCATATTGAAGCATTAATTTAGTAAGATGCTGTTTTGCATCAAGTAAGATGGGATGCTTTTTATTGTAGTCGTAGGCAGATTGTTCTAACCTACCCCCTACTCTAACTAGGCCGTTAGCATCAACAAACGGATTTAAAGGTAATAGTCGACTTTTGTTGTGAAGTGGTTTACTTTGTTTGAGATAGGCAATTTCATTTGAGAAAGATTCTGACTGACTGAATTTGAGTAATACAGTGAGTGCAGATTCTAATTCGTCGGCAGTTAATGGACCATTTAGTTTAACATTGTTGGGTCTGCTATTATTGATAAAACGTAAAACATATGCAAAGGTTCTTTTTAATTTTAGGTGATTGGAGTGATCTTCGAAAGTTATTATAGATTGTTTATTAGAGGTTTCATCAACCGCGAGGTTAGCTATAACTTCAGTTTCAGGTAAATTATTGGGACTGAGATGAGGTTGGTTAGGCCAATCTGCAGTGTCTTTTTTCAAGAAAGAAGGACCCTCCCACCATAACGAGCAAGAATGCAGATGCTGTGGTTCAACTCCCCTTGAACCCAAATCGGCTGGGTTTAAATCGGTAGGAGTATGCTTCCATTGGAGACCTTGTGTAAGCATGTTAATTTTATTGACTCTATTACGTACAAAAATGGGTAGTGTTTTGCTTTGTGACTTTAACCAGCAAAGTACTACTGTGGAGTCCGTCCAAAAGATTGTCTCTCTGACATTGCATGGCATTGATTCTAATACCTTTGAAAATAGCTGACTACCAAGCAACGCCGCACTTAGTTCTAAGCGTGGAATCGTAAGCTTTTTAATAGGTGCCACTTTTGTTTTTGCACAAAGCAACGTAACATTTACGCCTTTATCTGCATTTTGGGATCTAACGTAACAAAGCGCTGAGTACGCGCTCTGAGAAGCGTCAACAAAAATATGTAGATCTACTGAATTTGTACATGAGCTGTCACTCAGCACATTGCGAGGTAATGATAACTGAGATATAAGGTGTAAATTGTTTATGAAGTTGAACCATTGCTTTGCATACGGCTGTGGAACTGGGTCATCCCAGTTTAGCCCCAGTTTAGCACTCCATAAACTCTGAATTAGGATTTTTGCTAGTACGATACTGCACGATACTAAACCTAAGGGATCAAATAGTTTGCAAGTGGTTGATATTATTATCCTTTTAGTGACCTTTGCATTAATATCAACATTACTGGAGAAATGAAGAGTATCTTGTTTAGGTGCCCATTTTAAACCTAGCACATTAGCTTCGGTACTAAAGTCTAGTGGTAAAGAGTTAGTTTTAAAATCGACGGTATCATTTGAATCATCAAAAATTTGTGGGCAATTTGTTTTGAACTTTCTTAACGGAAAACCTGCAGATTGTAAGACCTTGGTCACGTTTGTGTAAATATGTTTTAATTCATTTTTAACGAAACTACCTGTGTTAAGGTCATCAATATAGAAATGACATTTAATAGTATTAGCCACGATTTCATCTTGACATTCCATTGCAAGCTGAAGAAGACACCTAGTACTTAAAAACGGGGCGGATGCCATGCCGTAGGTGACTGTTTTTAATTGTTTAATTTTAATAGGCTCGTGTTTATGTTCTCGCCACAATATGAGTTGCAGATGGCGCTGTGATTCATTTAAACTGATTTGCCTGTACATTTTTTCAATGTCTGCAGTTAGGACAAACTTGTAAACACGAAATCGAATAAGGATTGAAAACAAATCACTTTGTATTACTGGGCCTACAGCTTGAATATCATTCAAGGATTTAGATGTGCTTGTTTTTGCAGAAGCGTCGAAAACTACTCTTAATTTAGTTGTATCGTGGTTTTCACGAATAACGCCATGATGGGGCAAATAACAGCCAAAAAGAGGCCTTTTAATTTCTTGTAAATGACCTAAGTCTTCATATTCTTTTATAAAATCCGAAGATTGCAGGTTCGAGTCCTGTCACGGTCGCCAATTATGATCGGGAGGAAATCCAAACCACAGATTTGAGAAACGGTTATAATTTCGTATTTAGTACATTAGATAAATGAATAGCAAGTGTTCACAAGGTGGGCTCGTGGCCGAGTGATTTGACGGATAATATTGATTCAACCTTAATGTCCTGAACATAGTATAGGTATATTAGGTATTATTATAGCAATGTCGACGAGAGTGTGTCATTATCGATCATTTGTTCATGCCCATTTAGATTTATATCGCTGAAGTCAAACAGGTGACTACAACAACATTAACTTTTGAAGAAATAGATTTTCATGAGAGCACTTGCTGTTGCCTGCGGCTCCGGTCGCGTAGTACAGTGGGCCAAACACTTAGTAATCAGACAAATCTTCATTTTGTTAGTGAAGACTGACTTCACTATTTATAGATATGTGAGGTACATACCTAAATAGTGGGTATATTACACTTCTTAAATATGTAACTCACACATGCTTATCTATTGTAGTCAGTCCTCATTATGACGTGAAAGTTTTTGCCCTGCACCTAAATGCTTGGCCCACTGTACCTATAGACCGACCGTTTAACACGCGTATCGCCTGCGACGTAAGAAGTGAGCGGGGGTAGGTAACGGACTACTACGGCTACACACGGAGTCATTGATCCAAAGATTTATCTCGAGATAGACATTGTAGGCAAAGTAAAAAATATAATTGTAGTATCTGTATTTTTAAAGAAAAAATGAACATTTTAAGAAAAAAATTACTTAATAAAGAAAAAATAACATTTTCAAAATTTTACTATTATTATTATTATTTTCTTTATATATTTCTTAACTTATTTTATATATTTTTAAATATGATTTATAAAAATACAAAAAAACATTTAAAATATAAAAACAGTGTCCCACCGACATAAGGTGCAGGGACCAAGCTGCCGATGGTTAGGGCTCCAGAGAGAGGAACCTCCTCACGATGCGTGCCGTGTCCAAAAGTCCGTGTTGTTGATTTTTTTTGCAAAACAGGAAGAGCTATACATCTTGGGATTAATCTTGGTAAACCGTTTACCTTGTGCGTTAATGTCCAAGCGTCCGTAACAAAAATACCAACCGTGCGCTGCGAGCACTGCCAGCGCACTGCCTCGCTTTACGTGAGCTCTTTGCACCGCGCACCCCTCTCACCCACCCGGTAACATCTCGCCCCACCCCCTTCTCACCGCGCGGGCGATACGCGAGTTAAACGGTCAGCCTATAGCTAGGGCTACAAAATACCTCAACTAATTACTAACACTACCTAATTCCTCAGACCTATCAAATATACACAAAATTAATATGTATAAGAATTGGTCAAGCCATTTCAGAGGAGTTCGATAACAAAACTGTGTCTCCAGATTTTTATATTAAGATAAATTAGAAGTAGTTTTCGAGATACCATCTAGGTTTTTACTTAGGTTCCATGTGAATAGCAGTAACTGACAGTAACCCACTACTACAGTGGGTTTTAAAATGCCTGGAACATTTACATTTTATTGCCACAGATTGCAGTCAAAACAAATCCGTGACTAAGAACATGCCTTAGATACAGGTATTTTACTACAGGTAGTAAAATGATATCAAAGAGTTATTAACTATTATCATGAATGTTTGCTAAAGCATTGACTGGAACCTAAGAGGCTCCTCTTAGGTTCCCTAGTGTTTAAACCTCACTGGAATTCAAAAGTTTTGAATGAGACTTTTATTTAACTTGCAGTGTGGAACATGGTCTCTAATGCAAGACTCATCAGAAGAAACTTGCAAGGTGTCAACGAGGTATGAAGATGATATGCTAAATATAAGCCCCACTGATACATTTAACAATGTTAAGATTAGAAAAAGAACAAGGTTCACGGACATATTAACTCTAATCAACCTTTTGAAAGCTGGACTGGCCATATGTTGAGATTTAAAGTAGACAAATGACAATATAGTACCCAAGAAATGGCAAGCGGAAAAGGGGTCACCCCAGAGGAGTCACGCCAAAGTTAGGGGTATACTATAATCACCATTTCGAAAAGAAGAGGCTGTAGATAGATACAATACTTTGCATAGTTTTTCAGTTATGGTGATAATACATTAATATATTTGAATGTCTTATGATGCAGCCAGGAGTGTCTTCTCATAAGAAAACTTATTGACGCTTAGGAGCATTGATCCATATCTTTACAAAGTATTAATTTCTTGTGGCAATACATGAAATATCGCACACACATTTGGCTTCCAATGAGTCATATGTCCCACTAATTACTTAAGCCATTAGTTGCGATGTCCACACTATTAATTAACATGAAAGTTTGGAATGCTTTTTTTTATTTACACACAAATTTTTATGACACTTGACTTGACTTCTTTTTTGTTACACCTTAAAAGCTAAGCTTCCTACGTCCGGCGCACCCTGGGCAATTCGCGAGTTCTCCAAAGCGAATTGGCTAATCCTTTCACTAAGATGAAAAGTCAAAATAGAATTTGACTCAGCCATCGACACGACAAAGAAGAAGAAGAAGCTAAACTTCAGTTGTTCAGCAGTCTCAATGAAAATTGGTATTAAGATACCAAGAAGGGCATAAGTTACCTGTTTATCAACATAATTTTTGTGGGCAAAGCTGGAAAAAAAGTCTAATTTAATTATATTATTATAATTAGGCTCACTTTTGCAATGATGTCATCCTCCACAACAGTCAGCGCCTTGAAAACATCCTGTGCTTCAATCTGACCAGCTAACACAATAGTGAGGTTTTCTGGCCTGTAGAACTTTTTGTGGAAGTTTCGTACCTAAAATAATAATATAATGAGATGAAAATTGATAAGAAAAGAAAAAAAAGAAAATTGATAAAAATTTCAGACCAAGAAATAAATAAGTATGTTTAAGGTTTGTATTTGTTAGTACTATAGCCATTTACTTACTTTAATATTATCAGTAGAAATTCTGAGGTTTTCCATTATACCTCCAGTCTCTGAAGAGTACCCGCTGTTTGGGTACATAGCTCTTGTTAGCTGCAGGTCACACCTGAAGCAGAAAGGAGATTTGGGGCCATAAAGGAAAAAAAATCAGTAGTAGTAATACACATTCAACACACATGCTCAAGTGCATATAAAATGTAAGTATGTGAGTTATTGTGAAAAATATAGATTACATAAATTCAACTATGGATTTAACTTATTTATTGAACAAAGAAAAACAAATTGTCATGATTAATATCTGTACCTGGACTCAGCATTGTTCTCTCGTCCCTGCATCTCACAATACACCACTCCAGCATCTTCTCCATCTCCATCAATATGATGTACTTCAGTGATAAATCCATGATCAGTGAGAGTCGGTCTCAAGATATGGTCCAGATAGATTGGCAGTAATGTCAACATGCCTGCATCTCCTGCTGTGTAGACCGTGTAGCATGTGTGGTCAGTATCCGTCCATGCATTAGTGCCTTGGGCCATGCAACGGTTGGCTACGAGATCCAAGATTCCCTTATATGGGTACCGCTCGGACCCCAGGAAGATGAGATGCTCCAATGTGTGAGGGAGACCGTCATCATCATGTGCTTCAGTGGCTAAATAGTAACAGGAAGTAGTTATATTAGTATTGGATATTGATGAACAATAAAATAACCTGTAAAATTCATAAAGGCATAATGATATTTTAAATGTTAAATTTATAATAAATTCTTGAGGAAATAAGATATAGAAATCAAATTATTTGTAAAATACAAAGGGTTCACATTCTGCCTGATATAAGAACTTTTGAAAGTTTTCCATGATTTCCATCCAGCAACTTTGTTGCCAAATCTAATAAGAACTTATCAGAAATGTATAAATTTTAGTACTTTATCAGTCAGTCAGATTAACTTACCAAGACTGAAGAATCCGTTGACTAGTGGACCTTCAACGCCTGCAATGATAACAGTAATACCGGTCTTCTCGGACACATACTTGTCTACCGGAACTATATCGGAAGCTTTTGTTGAGGACACTAATTTAAAATGAGACATTTTGAATACCAGCTCAAGATCTACTTGATTTGCTGTTTAAACTTGAACAATACGGCAATACCGTTGTAATTTAACTTTTTTGTAATTTACAACCGGTACCCACCAGCAGTTTCGAGACAGACAGATTGATGATTTGACAGAAATGAAAATTGTATTGTCTGACACTTTTGACAGACTTGACAGCCACACATTTGACATCCAGTTGTCAAAGTATAGAGGTGTACAGAAATTAACTTTTAATTAATCGAATTGAAAGATGCCATCAATCGAACTCTTAGTAATTAATAAAATGACTATTAATTTTCTACATTAGATAAAGCGACACTATCCAATTTTTATGGTCCCATGAGATGTGGCCAAATATAAACAATAGCACATGACTGGCTTAAAAGAGTGTGTGAATGTGTAATAAAACATAGTGGTAGTTCACGTAATGAACTCACAAAGAAAACTATAGCGGCTACGTTAACTTTATTAGTTCAAGAGTAATAAGGGCCCAAATCGTAAAATGTAGTTAATAGGTAATAGTTAATTAGGCTTAGGCTATTAGTTATGCTTAACAATCTAATACTAAGAACAGTAAGAAAAGTTCGATATTTTAACGTACTTTTTTACATGAAGTAAAATGTTGTCTTGGTTAGCATGGCTTAATAAGCCAGTTTTTTTTGGTAATTCCACCCCATGATTGAAATGGTTGTAATATATTATTTGATAGAAACTCGAAATTTAAAAAATCTGTAGTGTCCACGCAATTTGTTTGTAGCGAGAATATTATCAGATTTGTACTGGTGGATTATCTGAACTGTCATCCCGTAAGCATGCGGCATTGAATGGTTCTATAAAACCAATTTTCGGATGAGGTACACACAGCTACCGATCACCATATACATTGCCAGTATCCTCGCGCTGATTTAAGTACAGAGGCGGACTTAATGCCTAGTGGCATTCCCTAACAGTCAACCTAGGGTGTTGCAGAGAAAAGCAAGGGTAGGTGCAATATGAGAAAAAAACTGAAGTGTTTATAGTGTTGATGTGAATATATTATACATATATTTGGGAGAAGCGAGTACAAATCAATACATAAAATACATACAAAATGTTATAAAATATAAATGTGTAATGTAATATATCTACTTATTACTATTACATACGTGAATAAATACAATAAATTCTTGTTTATGTATTATATACATAAACAAGAAATAATTATAATATAGAAGCTGATAAAAGCTAAATTTAACAAATTATGATGATTCTGCCAATTGGTCGGTTAGTAATTTGAGCACTTTAACTTTGAAAGTGAACCGTGTTGCCGCCATCCTGATCTCCTGAGGTAGGGCATTCCAAAGATGGACGGATTGGACAAAGAAAGAAGAATGAACAAAGCCAGTCGAGTGTGAAGGACACAAAATAAGTCTGTTGTTTGATTGATGACCGTAGATCCCTATCATGGTTAGAGCTCAAATACTGGAGGTAAGGTGTTAAGTAGGAGGGAGGAGTTGGAGAGTTAAGAAAGGAAAAAAATGTAGTGAGAACACGCAAGCTACGGCGTGGGCGAATAGGTAACCATTTGAGCTCGGAGCGATAAGCAGACACATGGTCATACTTACATAATGATTCCCTAAAAATGCTGAAGCTGGTAATAAGCTTGTGCGATTATTTATAGGCTAATTATAATGAAATACCTAATTATTAAATGGTTTACACTTACACTAATAGAGATAGCAAGTGGTCGCATAATGTCGCATATAATATGTGAAACATTTTAATCTTGCATTCGCAGAGAAGATTAATTTAGATTAGCATATCGCGTTACTAGATTATAAACACGATTAATTAAGTAATTATACAAGTAATTATTCATGAATTTAGGTTTGAATTAGGATAAGGCTTAATTAGAATAAGATAAAATATGCTGAATTCTAAACTTTTTTTATCGATTGAATTTTTTTTACTAACGAAGTAAAATTACTGTTGCGAAACTGATCTTATGAATTTTAAAAGAAAATTGTTTAATAGCAGCCCTCTATTTCATACATGTCCCACTGCAGTGCACTCTTCTCATGATGAGAAGGGTTATACCATAGTCCATCATGCTGGCCAAGTGCGGATTTGTAGACTTACACACCCTCGAGCACTTTTAAGGCACACTCAGGCATGCAGGTTTCCTTACGATGTTTTATAAATACAATCATATCTTCGAAAAGACGAATCTTATCGATTTATTGACCGAGGTTTGTGCCGTGGGTTCGAACCGACACCTTTGACTTTGCAAACTACGGTCTCCCACTCGTTTGAATTAAAAAGTTTAACAAAAGAACAAAAGAAAATTGAATAGGTATGGTTCTAAATGCAAGGGTGGTAATTCATGAATTGTTTTTTAGACCCTTTAAAATTCGAAATGGTCTCGATTTCCCTAGCTATCCTATTTGATTTTGTTAGTCATTCATTGTTTTAAATCATTTATTTGCATGATGCATGGGCAGCATTAAATTTAGGTACAATAAAGTGAGCATAGCGCGAACACAAATCTCATCAGTATGCAATTAATTGCTTCTAACTCGTAACATGATGTTAGTAAATAGGTAAGTAATACTACATTACATAATATATTTTTATTAGAGAGCAGTGTAAGAGATTGGTAAAATTAAGTATGCCAAACGTTCTCTCTTTTTGAAAAACACTGATTTTATGTATGCAGTTCTTGTCTATTTTACGAATGTCTAGAACTTAAAATTAGGTACTTATTCTATTTGCCAAGATAATCAATAAACGCCAAGACTTACCAAAAAGTTCTATTAATATAAGCCGTGAAGGAAGACTGATTTTTTTCTTAGATCTCCTGTTTTAGTATATTTTAAAGTTAAATACGGATGACAATTCTTGAGTAGTTAGAGGCCAGAAAATCTGAAAATTGTACAGAGTAATTGTAACGCATCCTGCAAAAGAGGGAGGCGAAACTTAGAGCTCTGCACGTTTACAGTTTTCCATCCTGGCACTTCCATTAAACTTCCTTCTGTCATTTACTAGTATTTTTTTTTACTAAGGAACTTAATTTTACTCGAATCATTACTTAACTCAAACCGTTTTTTTTCTGTCAAAATCAATTAAACAAACATACATACATATAATCACGTCTTTATAATGGAGCTGATGGCTGAGATGATGGAACGCCATGTGCTTCGCTCCTTACATACATCTTAGACGAACATACCTACGTGCCGCTAGAAAAGTTGCGTTATATAAAGGACTCGAGTACTCAGGTCACACATCACACTCTCAAGGTTATCAGTTAATTTCCTTCCACTATTAACGAATCGTTTCTAGAAAGATTAACTTGAAATATTGCCACTGCACAAAGTTAATTCCGTATGTAGGTTAATTATTTTTTGTTGTTTTTGTTGGCGTGCCCTCAACGTCCCTGACCATTTGATTTTGCTAGACGTGTTGTAAGATCTAGGGCAGATATGCTATGATCCTATCAAATTGAAATAGGGTATTCGCATGTAGAACTGGAGCTGTATCGTTTACTTTACACCCTTGACTTTTGATGGTGTACCACTGTTAATACTCAAGGTTGGGGTTGCTGTTTAATGGTCTAATAAATTACTTAGT
This sequence comes from Hypena proboscidalis, assembly GCA_905147285.1. NCBI lineage: Eukaryota > Metazoa > Arthropoda > Insecta > Lepidoptera > Erebidae > Hypena > Hypena proboscidalis. The sequence continues at coordinate 15,273,570 of LR990130.1, read as the reverse complement.
CAACTTGTGTTACCTTTTATAGGTCAGTCAGTAAGTTTTAGGGTTGGACTTGCCATACATACAGTCAGCCGGGTCCTTTCTGCGCGGGGCTTTGCTTTGGACTTCTTTTAAGCCCTCTCCCTACCATCATAAAAGCAAAATATTTTGATATAAATGTATTTATATCACAATTTATTATATATTATTATATCGTATTTATATGATAAAATTGACCAAGACCATCATCATCTTTTAGTGTCATATTTAAGCAAACGTAAATTATTTTGCGATGATACGGTATTGTTGAATATAATAAGAAAATAATTCTGAATTATTTCATTATAATTCACTTAACTTTGAAATAATTATATTTTAATTTCAATCAGTCATTCCACAACAGTGAAATAAGTCAAACAATGCATAATTTTGCCGTTTTAATGCATTTTGAATCTACTTAAATATATAAAAACAGATACAGGTGAGTTTTTTCACATGCTATAAACAAAAAAATCGCAATAACTCTGACACAATAAATGATATCGGTTTTTCGTCGATTCTGAAAAATCCTCTTATTTTGATTTTGCAGTCAGTTGCAGTGTTATTCAGTGTGTGCAATATATAGGCACCTAAACTTCATTTTATTTATTTATTATTTATTTAGGTTCCTTGCAATGACTATCCGTGCTTCTACTGAAAATTCCCTGACGAAAAAATCCCAAATAACAGTTTTTCCCGGTATAAGGGTCGATTCCGAGACCTTTAGGCCTCTCGGAGAGCAGTCTAACACTGCTACCACAATGCCACTACCGCTAAAACAACGACGCAAGACTAACAATACTTTAACACTAAGTAATTAGGTGCCTATCGCCACAAACTCCCGCACTGTTATTATTTTATGTCCTAAGAAATATATACATCATGCAAATAACTCACAAATAATTATAACGACTAGTTGCATGAAATGCGGCACTGCAATCAAACACTCATCATCAAAAATGTTTTGTAGATGCAACTTTATAGAGTTGAATTTAATTATTATTTTTCTCGCACGATGCGGTTCCTCTCATCTCACCGTGGTCTCGTGTTTGTCCCACGATGACAATATCTGACATGAGAGATACGGTGTCGCATGCCGAGCTGTGATTGCCGGCACCCCACGTTGGGTTCCCCAGCGCGTCGTTTCCGCTGCACGCAATCGTGCCATTCGCGCTACGCTCACATAGTCGTTAGCGCGCAAGCCGCAAAGTCGCCGGCCAGTCCGATATTTGATTTTCGGATTCCGCGATATCGAAAAAGTTCAAAGTTGAATGAAAACTTTTTTGCAACGAAGTAAAGACAATATTTTTTGTGAAACAATAACCGTTCAGTTGCCTGTGTTTTTAATATTTCGAAGTATTTTTTGGGAATGGTGAGTATTTTTTTATATTATCTGAAAAATAATTAATTCAACTTTAATACTTACTCACTTTAAAACATTTTCTTAAAAATGTTATAATTATGTTTAGACCTGTACTATGTCAGGAAAAAAGCACATGACGAAAAAAAAGAAGCTTGAATAACGTCAACAAAGTTACCAGCGTGTAAAAAAAGTGGACTGTTAAATTCAAGTATTCATATACTGAAGTTTTTATTGAAGTAGTTCGTTTTACATAAAAGTTTGAATTTAACAATTTTTATTTTAAGTAAATATTTTATTATGCGCTCGCTGTGCATTTAATAATTTACCTGACCTCTGATTTATCGTAGAGTCAATTATTATGTGGCTGAGTTGTAACTAATATTTCAACTAATTATTTTCCTTGATAGATACAAAGTGTAGACTAAATAATTAACTAAGTATATATTTAACAAAGCATTTATTTATTGATTGATTATATTGTTAAAAAAATTGATTATAGTACATAAGTTTGTTTGACTTATAATTATTTTCTCTCTTGCATACAGTTTAAAGAGATCGTACATCTGATATGATGAACTATAACTATAATGATTAGATAAATGGAGGCATATAATTTAAAATTTCCTTAAAAATACTCTCTAAATCTATAAAATTAAAATCATCACTAATAAAAAAATAATAAAGTAATTAAATTTTAATCGTTTAAAAAAAAACAGGAATCAGTATTGTTCGATTACTGCGCTCTTGGGATTGGTTTTGTAGTTTCCTAAATAGTTTATTTTCTAACCTAAAACTGTTTCGTATTGGCTTTCCTCAAAATTCTATTCAACTGAGGTCGGCATTGCCTAAAATCTGGTTTTAATTAGCAAAATTTTGGATAGGTGCAAAATATTTTTTTTATGTAATTAAAAGCCAATTCATAATAATAATTATTAGCATTTATGAAAGTAATTTGGCGCATTTAATAACTTAGGTTGTTTGCTGAATATGTAGTTATTAGTTACGACCACAAAGTTTATTTAAATATAATACTATTATTGTATAAAATACTTGATAAAGCATGAAAGTAAAAAAAATAGGATATAAATAATGCGCTTATTACGTATGTCCAAATGATAAATCTTATCACAATTTCATTATCATAAATTACGTGGTCTTCTGTTACTTAATCGTTTGATAAATGGATAATTATTGTATTAACAAATAATTATGTAAACGTACTTATTACCAAAAAAACATCGATTCGCTTATTATGTTTATTAAAATAACTAATATCAGTTTTTGCATGATGACACGACGTCATCATGCAAAAATTATGTATGTTATTAGATAGATAGATAGAGAAAACTTTATTTGCACATCAAATTTGTAACAAACATACAAAGGAATAGGTACTTAAAACTATAACGTGCAAAGGGCGGCCTTATCGCTTGACGCGATCTCTTCCAGGCAACCTTAATATGATGGCCAGAATCCCAGAATAGAGTGGATATTTGGGGTAGATTATTGCATTGGATTTGTTGTTGCTTTTTTTGTTTATTGTACATACATCGTTTTTACAATGCTTATTATTTAGCAAATTTAATATGCATCATGTTTAAATCATACTACACCTTTTGGACTTACAAATAGTATTTAATATGGAACAAATAATTTGTGTAAAATTGAACCACTTTTAGCAGGTACATACATTTGTATGCTCCTAAAAGATTCTGAGCCTAGAAGGCAGAGTGAGTTAATTTCTAAGCAATGTTTATATTTGCGAAACATTATTTACATTATTTATTTAATTGAGACTCGTAAGTTTGCAAAACCAAAGACTTTTTTGGTAGAAGCCAAAAAATATTATCATCACATATTGCAGACATAAAAGTGAGAATTTATATTTTTATTTAAATTTAAAATATCTCAAGACCCTGACAGACGTTAGTTAAACTAATGTATTTTACAGGGTGTAAATTTTATCGTGGCGAAGCCGCTTACCAGAGAATCAGTGCATGATTCCAAATCCCTGGATAAAAAAAATACCGGAATAATTATGATTATTCTGAGGACATTTTTCGTTTTCACGATTTTTCAAACTGATTTATATGCTATAGCAAGAGTATCTCAATAATTTTCCCGGGCAACTTTGGTATTTACTTACTGATAGTTTTTAAATGATCAAATTCATGCTCAGCTTCAAAATCATGCTCTGATCACTGAAAAGTATCTACACGAAGCTTATTGATACATTTAGAAGCTTATTCAGACAGTTTAAAAGATATCCAAGTCTAATTTGCCGATGCGTGGAATATTCCAGCGGATATTTTGTGCAACTAGGGTCTCTGTATCGTGTACTGAATTACTGGTAAACGCCTCGTCACGATGTCATTTACACCCTGTATTATATGTCATACAATAATCAATCTGTTATATCTTGGATTGTTATCGTCATTATTAATTAATTAAGGATTGAATTATTACATGGGATAAAAGCGTGATTTTTTGTTTAAGTAATTTTTCGATTAAATCTATCTTTATATTAATTACAGATTTACGATATCTTTGAAACTAGGAGAAAATAAAGTAAAATGGTAAATTAGAAAGTGCTAAGAGAGGTCGCATACCTCTCAGTTCGAGAAAATGACTTATTTGGGATGTTGTTGCAAGTTTGTTCAAAATTCTCAATAGTAGTAGAGATACGGAGTCGTGTCGTGTGGGTTATGTCTCTTTCACGTGCGACTTAAAAACATAATTATACCAAACTTCAAACTTCATGGCGGGTCGCGAGACCGAAAGCGAGGTATACGGTAAGCGTGAACCCTACACGAGTGATTTTTACGCCCCGCCAAGATCTTTGATTTTACCTATACAATGCGTTGTACACCTCTACCGCATCCTTCATGATAAAACTAGCATGATGTTCTGATATAGATAATTGGAGCACAGAAAGATTAGAATCTAGATTGATTGCAGTATCATTGCTACTCTCCTCTCACTAACCTTCGACATATTAGCAGTGGGAACCGAGGAGAAGTGTGGGAACACTGTTTTGTTATCATTCTTTTGTTTTAATGTTCTCACTGATAATGGACTTTCGAAGAACTCACGTATGTTCTTGGTTAATTATAGTGAAAAGGTGCACTTTGAAAAGTATATGGAATATTTTTTTTTTTAATTCTGTTGGGTATCCATATAACCTGCCATATTATAATACGCGCTCGAGTTTATCTTTATATATTATATTCAATACTTTATTTATTATATTTAAGCATATATTATTTTTTTTGTAGGATTTTTTTGAAATTAATTGCACTCTTTGTGGATTGAAATCTTCATTGCATTCGGGTTAATACTGGTTTGTAGTGAAAGCTGTTTGCCAAAATGTAACTAACATTTTGGCAAACAGCTTTCAGTTCAAACAATGCACAAAATAAATAAAAATTTAACTTAACCCGAATGCAATGAAGATTTCAATCAACAAAGAGTGCAATTAATTTAAAAAAAAATCCTACTTAAAAAATTATATATAAATATAATAATTAGACCTATATTTTAATACTTAAATACAAGGAGAAAAGGGTAGTGGGAGGTTGGCAGTGAACAATGTAAAGCCTGATAACCTTAGATGGAGGTAAATGTACCATCTACCCATCCGGCTACTTTAAAGGAATCCGGTTGGAAGAACTGGATTGTATTAATAAGTGTATGAACGTCGCTGACTTTGGATCTCGTTTTTGAAAACCCTTTGAAACCTTTATTCTTCACTCAATCGTGTAGAGTTTCATTGTAGTACTATGGCTGTGCGTCAAACCATGAGCCTCGAGTTCTGAAGAGAATTGGGGCACCCAAAAATATTCAAAATTCGGCCTAAGATAGTTTCGAAGATCATATATCATATATTATATTTGTCGTGAAGGTATCCCCTTCAAGGCCAAGTTACAAAAAGACTCCGATGAGGAGTAAAAATTGACACTGGTCCGGCAAATATTCCTACTTAATTATTTACTTCGGACAACTTGAGGAAGGTGGTACTGGTCGCCTTGTGTAATCAAAATCACTGAAGCCTGAATTGTTTTTGGTGTCTGTTAAAAGGTCTTTGATACCAAAAACACGACTCAAAAGCTACCTGATCAAAACTTTAATGTGCCCTGCTAATTTAATTCACGCGAAATACGTCATTGGCACAAAACCAATAAATTGTCGCCTTCTAAAAGCTTTTTTGTAAGGCTTGAAAATAATGTGTGCTCGTCACGTCCAGAAAATCGGTGTCGAATCGAGAATTAAAATTTATCTTCTTAATAATTAATCAGTATTCATACCAGATAATTCAAAAATAGGTATTTTATTAAGTGTTATCGAACAAAATTTGTCTTGTTATCTCAAGTAATGTTTAATACACTAATGCGTATAATAAATGATTATATTTCGATCTGTCATCTTAATAGATTCAGAAAGGATTTAATTATTCAGATTATAATCGCATTTATAAAATTCGAGTGTGGTCTAATAATGAATTCTGCCGCACAATTAATGCTGACATTGAGCTTTATAAAAATCAACAATCTGTTTGTTGCTATATCTACGTGAAAGGCTAATATATTTATTGCGCAATCAATTGTAGAGACCCTAGATTTTTTTTTAAATCTGCTTATAGCAAACGCAAACTTCTTGACGGCTCGCGAGAGATATACGTGAAGCGTGAAGAGCGTGAACCCTACACGAGTGACAGACACAGTGCATTTTACGACCCGCTGAGATCTTTGATTTCACCTATAACTGCGTTAATAAATTGTGCGATAGAATTACTATGATATATTTTACAAATACCTGGCTATCATAAATCTATATCCATCTTAAACGCACCACTTCAAACGTGATGACTTCTTCTTCGTCGTGTCGATACCATCGTGGTGAAAGGATTAGCCAATTCGCTTTGGAGAACCCGCAAATTGCCCAGGGTGCGCCGGACGTAGGGAATCGTCGTGTACGTCACTCGGGGAGGCTCCTTTAATGCACCCCAAAAAAGTGATGATTGGTTAGATAGCATACATATTCTTTTAGTGATTGAATAACATAGAAGAAATATGTATGCACTTTATCTGCGGTTTATTAATTATGTTGATTGGGTTTTTCTTACAATGATAAAAGACGCTATTCAATATGTAGGGCTTACAATTTGACGTCATTGATGCCTAAACTACTCATTTGTAAAAACGGTTACAAAGCTCTAATACCTATTTTAAAGGCAAAAGGAAACACAAAATATTATCTCCAAGCACATGTTTTAAAATTAAACCAGTACCTAATGATAATATTATACGGATTGAAAGAAAACGTCTAAGTGCATTTTGGGCTCTTTTGTATTTATTTAAGTTTCAGTTTTCTTTTTAGAGTGCCGTACCTAAAGGGTAAAAACGGAACCTTTTTATAATTTGTATAGTATTAACAATACAAATTATAAAAAGGCTAATAATTAAATATTTTCATACTTTATATTTTGCAATATTGCCTCGATGGTCTAGTGGTTAGGTTAGGCGCCCCTCACCGCGAGGTCTCGGGTTCGATTCTCGGGTCGCGCAAAGTGTTATTTTCGTCAGGAAATTCACAATAGCAGCACGTAGTTGGAATTGTTTCCGGTGGATGGCGATAGGCTCACCTCTTATCCCATGAGACCTTAACATAACAGGTGAAATGTGGGTGTTGTACCTCTGCCACACCCTTCTGGGTAATATAGGCGTGATGTTATGTTATGTTATGTTACATTTAGAAATATTTTGGATAATAAATCAATTTAGAATCGAACAATGTTTTATATTGCTTTTAATAAAACTAGTTATTATTAATTTGAAAATAGATTTTTAGGTTGCCTGTAAGAAATTGCTTATAGCGATAAGGCCGCCCATTGTGCAACATAATTTTAAGTGCAATTGTTTACAACATATTTACTTTGTAAATATTGGTATCTAAACAATACTCTATCTATCTATCTATAGATTATTGCGAAGATGTTTGGATGTAATTAAAATATATTGGTTTTATTGTTTACTTACGTACCTAAATTATTCAGAGAAAATGAGTCGCATAATTTCTGACCCTTTGTTACATTGTAGAGCAAAGGTCAATGCCTCAGAGGAAATAATCTCGTCAATGCCTTCCATCAACATCATTAATACTCATTCTGCAATAAGGGCATAAAAAATGAGTTGATGATGCTTTTTTTGTCGTACTCAAGACCCTTTTTTGTCAGAAGAGCTAACGCAATGATTTTAACGATATATTCCGTAAGGTTTCGTTGATAAGATAATATTGAAATAATAAAAAGAAGTTATCATACAAAGAATTGATATCTCGGCAACAGTCTTCACTGACAGTACATTTTTGCATCTGATAAAGATATTAAAGCAATAACTTGGGTTTTTTCGTCACAAGTGCAATAAACATTACTAATTATTACTAGAATTGAGAACAACTACAGATTCTGTAAAAAGGAACCGGCAACACCGCTGCACCTCTTTTGCGACTGCGAGCCACTGATCCATAGACGAAGCATCATTCTGGGACGCCATATCTTGGATCCGGATGATGTCAAGTCACTTTCGATCGGCCAACTGCTCCAATTTATGGAAGCTATTGGCCTAAAGAAGAGTCTATAATGAGGCTTCAATCACAATAGACCCACGGAGGTCGACGTGAACACCTAAAGCCTCGTCCCAACAATAAAAATATAATTTATTAAATTGTTTATGTGACTTAATTGAATACAATGAAGTCTGAACCTTGACTAACGGGATTGCTTCTTTCTACTGAAAATACTATCAAAGTAAAAAAAAAGAATATAAGAAATAATAGATAGTAATTACCTATTAGCTTCAGGTGTATAAAACGACGAGACGACGACAGTAGGAAATTTGACGCAACGCCTTTTTGCCAGGATGCGGAAATCACCACTTATGATGAAACTGATAACAGTTAGCTTATACCGCAGTATTAACAACATAAAAAGACAATTCACAAGCTGGTAAATTGTAACAATAGGCTATTGCGTGTCATGGGATGGCAATACAATAATCATAGATGTTAAGATGAACTAGGGTTGCATAATATGCGATCTTAGTTCTTGAAAATTTACTTGACCATTTTTCACTACCCTTTGTAAGCAAAAATACTTTTCGTATCTGCAACTCTATAATACTTGTTTAATTAATGACCCTACAATTTACATTCAGAGGTAAAACTGATATGTTTTGAAATGAAATGTGATGAACTGATAATTTTAAATGTGCATATACTGGTAAAACCCTTAGAAATTCTTGAAATGCAGATTCTAAGTAGTTGATTTAAAACAACTCCATATTTATTGTCCTCGTTTAATGATCAACTTTAATCAAACAGCCTTTACAAAAATAAAAATGAAATCAATTCTAGGAAATTATTTAAAAATCCAAAGATGTGCCGCGTGCCATTGAGAAAGATAATAGCTCATCATTGGTTCGATTAGTAACGCGACATAAAAGCCAAGGCTGACAAAGCTATTACTGACGATACCCCATTACATTCTCCATAACAGTACTGCAATGCCAATGTTTATGAAACAATCGACGTATAGCAGAAAGAAACATACTACCGAACGTTATTGCGATATCTTGTTACAAAAACTCTGTTGATGATAAAAAGTGATATGTACGCTGATGATTCTACAATATTTCTTTGACTTTCCATTTATTTTGGGGCCACGATTACTTATTCTCCGTGAAATGGCACGTCTACTTAGTGGGTTTCCAAGGTCCTCCAAGGTTGATAGTTCGATTATGTCTCGAATTTATCAGCTCTTGAATTGATCTTTTAGATTTGATTCCTGAAGGTCGCCAATTAAGTTGTGTTGATTTAAGATTCATTAGGCTGCACAGGTTTTAGATTTCAATCCGTTAACAAGACTTTTTGTTTATTAAATAAGAATAAAAAGATGCATTAACGAGTGTACATAATAATACTTTTGGGAAATATCCTTAGACAAGTATTTTACCTAACTTCAAGCTGCCTTAATACCTAACACGTTTAAAAGTGTATTGTATAAACTATACACGACTATAATGACATATTATTCTTAATTTTAAAATTATTGTTTTCAGCACATACAGTTTAATGTCCTGTGCATTATGCATTAATGACAAAGAATTGTTTTTCTATGTCTGATCATTAGATGTAATAATCATCACGCTGCAGTAATAACAATAAGAATGTAAGTACTTATATTTGTAATTCTATATCATACATCTCTTTCAACATCATAATAGTTACCTACACAATAATGTAATGGCGTATTTTATAGTAAATTGTGATATGGTCGGTTGGTTTACTGGTCCAAGGTCTCACGTTTTTCGGTCAAAATACAACCTTTCTGCAGGAAAGTAATTTCGTTTTTAATTGAAGTATTTTGGGCATGATCCAGTGTTTATACTTAGGATGAGACTGGGTGTTCACGTCGATTTTAATGAGTCTATTGTGATTACAGTCTCATTAAACTGCAGCAATCGGTCGATCCAGTAGAATTGATTCGAGATTGGCATTTTATTTCCACCTCCTGACCTAACCTACAAGTTGCGGACTTCTGCCTAGCCATAAATATTTTACCTGCATGAATGGTGATGAATGTATGAATCACCACCGCTCAAGGATCCTTCAACCAGAAGAGCTGAGCTTGGTGGCCTTGACTAGCACTACTTAGGAGCCCTAATGGATGATCTTAGATTGTGGGTGGGCCCTGTGGATCGAGTGGCTTAGAAGATCTGAGCCTGCTTGCAATCGTAATTAGACTCGTATGTTGAGTGATCTGTGACTTTAAGACACACATTTTTATGATATACAAACAGTAGGCCTTAGTACCTGGTAAGTGCATCAGAAAGTACTTTATGTATTGTTGTCAATATATATCAATAAATAAATTAATATGATTATTTATGTCCAATAAATAAAAAAATACCTTTTAAGAAGATATTTTAAATATAAATAAGTATCTGTTTGTCGATAATAGGACTAATTTAAATCTGCACTGATTATATTATTTAACGAGCACATGACAGTTGCGCCATTTGCGAACATGTAGATTAATAATAGTATTTGTCATACAATTTAGATATATCGACAAATCTAACAATTTTGTTAAGATCTCTGTCAGATCATGGGTTACATAAAATAAGTACCATCAAAGATTGCAGAGGGTTTTATGTAGCATACAATAGGTCAGCGAGCATGCATTTAACTAGAGAGAACTATAATTTTTAAATGACATTATTCCCACTGCGCGTTCCAGATAAAATACATGTCAAAATTTAGAAATGTATATGTTTTGACAACTTTTACCCGGCCCGGGGAAATATTTTTATGTAATTTGACAGTCCATTTGTTGCAAAAGAATAACCGTCAATTTTCTTCATGTTTCATCTTGACATCTAATGTCAAAGTCAAAGTTGTTTATTCGCAAGACAAGTGGTACGACTTAGGTGTTATATACATTTATAAAAGTTCTACACAATTCACCAGATCTGGCATGCAAATATTAGGGTACAAGTACAGAAACAGTAAAATAAAAATAAAAACAATTACACACAAAATAGAACACACAATCAAAAAAAAACACAATTCGAAAATCTAACGTCGAAAAACTCATTAATAGTGTAAAAGCAATGTTGCACCAACCATGGCTTTAAAACCCTTCTCATTTTCACGAGGGGTAGCTCTATATATTATTCTCTGCAATAAGTATTACAGTAAAACATGTCAGGATGATGAACATGATGATAAATGAATCCTGAAAAAACACAAATAACACGCAAATTGGGCCACTACGGAATTACGAAACATCATTCTTATCATCATTCACCGAGGATCTTCCCAATAATAAATTCAGTTATCACGGATTCAGCTGAATATCAATATTTTACGTGGAGCGACTGCCACTAAGGAACAATTTTTTTTATTTATTTATTTGATTCAGGCATCATGGCCAATATTAAATACACTAATACAATATTAAAGTAAAATATAAAATATACTATAAATATACTTAATTGTAACACTATAACTATTTCACACTTTCTGTCGGCGACATGTGACGCGCAGTGTCGGATAGGCCAAAATTCCTCATTTGTGAAGATCCCCAGATGTTCGGTCGGAACTCTTACCACCAAAGAATTAAAATTCACATTACGGCGTGACTGCAACGCTTTACCGACTGTACAATGTACTTAACATAAAGAAATCTACGGAACCCTTGGCAAACACAACTTGAACTTGACAAGTTATTATTTATTTAAAAGCTAGCACACACTTATTGTGTTTGAGAAGTTACTCGTTATGATAATTGCGCTGCAGTGTTGAAGTTCATTACCTAGGTAAATACTTGCGTAGGGCTTCAAGGAGTTAATAAATACTCTTCAAGTTTGCCTGTTTATGATCCTGTAACGCTAGATGACGGTGTTATAGACTTAATCTTTGTTTTATAAAATTAAAACACGTGCATCTATAGAGGTTCGCCATCCTTGGACTAAATATTCACTACCCTAGATTCTAGAATAATAACTGAAGTCTAGGCGGATGCCGGTAAGTATATTTTAATTGGGTTAGTCTTGGTTTTTGTTATAAATCTAATAAGCCCAGTGTTAGGAGGAAGTTCACGTCGGTGGTGTAACGGACAGGATTCGAACCCACGACCTCTCGATCGTAAGACCGATGCCTTATCCATTGCGCCACGGCCGCTATAGATTTTAGTTTTATTCATAAACTTGCTTTATTCTGTGTTCTTTTATATTTTTTCGGTTGCCATGAAAACATGAACATAAAAGATTATGTATTAATATTATTATTTTCGTTTCAAAAACAACTTTTGGGACACCAAGGGCCATCATATCATCACGCCTATATTACCCAGAAGGGCGTGGCACAATTCCATGCCCATGCTTTGCAACTTTTTGTCAGGCAATTCACAGTAGCATACTGTGACTTTCCTGACAAAAAGTTCACAAATAACACTTGCTCGACCCGGGAATCGAACCCGTGACCTCGCGGTGTGAGGCGCATATGCTAATCTCTAGTCCTTAGTTTAGTCCCATCGAGGCAGTAATAAAACAAAATTAGGCTAATATTATGGCTTTCGTAAAATAGTCGGCAGCAATAATATATTTATAGTATGGTTAATTACATAGATTTATTAAAAAAAAAATAGCGTACGGCTTTAAAATTATGTTTAAATATGTATTTTGTGGATAACGTCGTCGATTACGCAATTGTGTTTTGTTTTTATTATTTAAGTTTAGTTTGCTTTAAAAACTTGTATTACTTATTGTGTAATTGTTTGTTATTCCATATAAATAAAATAAAAATAAATAAAAATAACATTGTTCTTACCTAAGATTGATATTTATCACAATCTTAGTTTCTGCACTTATTACGGGGCATTATAAAATAATTGATCAATCACCACCATCGATAACCACACCATTAGACCTTGGCTCATTATTAAATTGCAAGTAAGGCAACATACTTACATAATTAATTATTATTTCCCTACTTAGTAGCTTGGGATTCATATAATTAAATCACAAATTACCGCCGTCAAAGCAATTGCTTTGTTTTCTTTCAAATTGACGTTAAAAAATAATATAACGGAAAATCTTTCTTACTTTGTTAGTTTTTTGGAACTGAAATTTCTGTAACGTGCTACTTGTAGCTTTGGAAAGCCCTAGGCCTTAGTTCAATATCCCTTTCTTAGTGGTATTTTAAAAGTAAAGCCCCTTTCACGAAGTCTTAGGTAGGTTTAATTTCAAGAACTTTCAATCCAATTCAATAAAGTTTGGATCCAAACTTAAGACTTTTCTTGTCAGTGGTTGTTTCTACTCAACAGATGATTTTTAAAATGACATAGGTACTGATGTTAATGTGGGCTTTATACATGGCTGTTTATTTATTTATTTAAATATTTTCGTTAATTTGTCATTATTATTCTACTTAAATTAGCTAATTTTATTCGCATTATTTCAAACATGACTGTGAAATTTATAATATTTTATTTAAAGGTATAATTTTATTTAATTTTAGATATAGATTATAGGTAATATTGTTTATGAAATAAATGAAATGAAATGAAATGAATATTTCTTCCATTTTTACTTTTAAGTTTGGAATTGACAGATATTGCTAAATCAAATTGCACACACACACACAAACCTAAGATCTCGAAACTATTTGCTTAGAATTACGTAATATCAACAAAATAACTACACAAATAGCTATTCAGTAATACGCACATTTTAATAGTATAGTAAACTGCAATCGCTACCGCTTGACATAGATTGATATACTTACCCAAGTTCGTTTAAGTACCGTGATGTTTGGATTAAGCTCAGATCTTTGTGCGATATGATGATTATAGCTGTGCCCTTAATAATGCGGCAATGTCACAATACTTCACATTAAGGGCTGAAAATTCAGCAAAAAATGACCCTAATCTCAGTGTCGTGAATTTGTGATAGATGGATTATTGGAAACGGTGTCAGAGACTCGAAGAACTCAAATTAGAGAAATTTTTGAAATTGTATTCATCTACGATTTTGGAATTACGACTCTATTTCGAGTTAGGAAGAGGATGTCCGTTCCGGTTCAAAGTAATCATTTTTAAAAACATTATAATGCGATAATATCTGCAATGTTAAAAAGTTTTAGATAGTGAAAGGTGTAGATATGATATAACAATTTCAAAATCAATTTGCCTTCCTATTTCATAACATCAATCCGTTTTAAAATTACTGGTACAATTTTGTTTGCTCTTATCAGAAACGAATATAAAAGAGGTACATAACAAAACTTAACATAATTTCTATATTAACTAGAAGGCTGTGACAGAGGTGTTGTGGGTTCGATCCCCACATGGGACAAATCTTTGTGTGATTCGCAAAGATTTGTTCTGACTCTGGCTGTGTTTTGTGTGTGTGAAATGTATGTTTGTGAACATCCCCGCGACACAGGAGTTATTCCTAGTGCGGGCGTCGTTTTTCATAAAAAAAAAAAATAAAGAAAGAGGGTATTACACGCGCACTTCACTTATTTTACCGGGAACACAATTCCAACTCCGTGCTGCCTATTGCGAATTTTCTGACGGAGAAGAACACAAACAATACTTTTGCCCAGCCCGGGCATCGAACCCAAGACCTCGCGATGAGAGGCGCATGCATAACCACTAGACCAACGCGGCTGTTACATCTATCTTCAAACCCATTTTCATCAAGATCGAGGTCGTAGTTTAGTCGTGATCTTTTCACGTCTAACAGACAGATATACCTACGTACAGTTTCTAATTCCTCATATTAGACAATTTGTTTCAATAATAACAGCATCGATTCCTATCAAAGTCAGTGACCGGGCAGCCAAAATTAGTGTTACATCTTACCGATTTCACATAATTATAAAGACATAACCGATAACAGTTCGGTAATGTCGATAGTTTGGTTGTCGATAGGTTGCTTTTCCTACGTTATACCTTCGGGGAGAATAAAGTCAATATGCTGCATAAGTCTCTATCGGACAATGCATGCTATAGAAATTACCACATCGATAAATGTTACACATCGCATGTGGCGATTTGATTTACATTGTTGGTGGCTTTTCGAACCACAAAGAAAGTTTGTAAAGGCCGTATTTTTCTTAATAGGCACAAAATATCAGCTTCTAATTGATTATTTTTGTAGCATTTAGCTATGCTTAGCAAATTATACTAAGAAACAGTTGAAAAGGTTCAAATCCTGCCGGTGCCATATCTTTTTCAACTGTTTCTTAGTAAAATATCAGCTATATTGCTTAAATTCGAGGCTGAGAAGAACTCCAAGTAACGGCATCACTGCGAAGTCCAACAAGGTCTATTTTAGTGTGTATAAATAAATAAAATAGACCTTGCAACTTCTTTCATTTTATATCGACTACATAACTGTCAAAAAGACAACCGTATGCGTATTCGGAATGACACAAAATTTAAATCTCTGTCAATCAATATCGACCGTATTTATATGGGGGCAAGTGTAGGGTTTTAAGTATTTGGCTAAAGAAAAGACTGTTTTTATCCTTGCACTGGCCACACTGACGGCTTAAATTAGCCCAATTTAATATGGGGATATTTGATTTTGTGCTTGCCACACTAGTGGAAAAATAAGGTGACTCGGTCGGCGGAGGGGACGAGACTTTGGATCCAGAGAGCGCGCTGAGTGGTTGACTAGGAATAAGTTTTGGTATCGGTTAAATTGGTTATTAACAAATAAGTTTTGGAAACGGTTAATGTGGTTGTTATTAACAAATAAGTTTGGTTACGAATAAATAAGTTTGAGAAGACTACTGTGTGTATTTCTGAGATATCCTATATCTCAGAAGTGGGATCAATCCGTAAGTACACGCCTTCATTATATTTCTTTTATATATATTCGTACATAACCTAACTTATTGTACGCATTGGTAGTAACTGTTAGTGCAATGAGTATTTGAATAATAAATAAATAAATAAATAACTAATAGTAATTTAATATTCCAAACAAATGAAATTTGTAATGAATAAATTATTCATAACGTCCATAAATTTAAATTTTTGTTTACTGTTGCCCAATAAATTCCTGGGAGAAGCATTTCTATAACGTGCCGTTGTTTAAAGTTATTTTTTATTGCATGATTAAGATGTTAACAGTTTTCGCGCCACGAGGTTGCATCATGATATTTTAAAATTTAAACGACAAGTTGATCAAACCGCAACAGTTTTTCATCACGAGGCTGCAAATAGTTTATTTTATTTTTTATACAATGAAATTTAGAACTGCGTGACCGTTAACTTTTTTTTATTTTCATTTCTTTTCAAAATTACAATTCTAACGGTTCTTACATCTAGGTTTTTACTACAGATAACAATGCAAATTGAGTTAAATTCAAATCATTTATTTTCATAGGCCCCAGGAGGCGCTTGAACACGTCAAAATATTATAAACAAATGATATGAAAATAAATTACAAGTAAAACTAAATTATACTAATTAAAAAAATAAAATAAAGCATTGTATGCTTTGAATAACCGGGGCTTTAGATTAATTTTATTGTAATCCAACTGTTTAGAATCAGATTAAAATCAAACTAAGTACCAGCTCCGATAGGTATTGCTAGATTGGTTAAATTTCAATACTAAATAGTAGTGTGAAGGTTTCAATACCCAATGGAATTATTATGGTTATTGGTTGTGGTTATTGGTTATGGTTATTTGGTTGTTTTATGGTTTATCATATAAAGGATTCTAAGCCTGGGGTTTTATAAAGGGGGTGAATATTTTCATCCGTTTTGCTCTAAAACGCACCGTTTTTGAGATACAGAGACTTTTAACTTTTTTTAAAAAATTTTTATTTTTTTTTATTTCACTTTTACTAAAATTTAATTATGAGTTTCAGGAATGGATGGATCGAAAGGAGCTCGCCGGAGTCTTGATACTCCTCGGCGTGAGCACTCGAGCACCAGACGCAGCATGGTTAGCGTACGGCAGAGGAGCCGCAGCCGGGCTAGCGCACGCCAGAGAAGCCGCAGTCGCGAACGTAGCCACAGCCGCAGCCACAGTCTGCGCCTGCTTGAGCGTGAACAAGCACTGCTGTGGGAGCAGGAACGAGTTCGTCGGATGAAAATGGATCTGCAGAAGGAGCGCGACATCGAGCAACGGCCGCGAAGTGAACGCCGAGGGGCCGAGATGAGCTGCGAGCAGCGCAGTGGCAGTGAACAGCTGGGTGGTCACAGCCGGACCTGCCCAGTGACAGAACGTGACGCTACGCGTGCGGATCATCAAGCTAAAAGGTCATGTAGCCCCACTTTTTCTTCTAAAGAATTAATTCAGATAATACAGACAATTAAAGAGGTCTTTCCATCGCAGTCTTCAAGCCTCAGCACAGTTCTGAAAAATTGTAATTTTAGTAGCAAAAATATTATTCCCGAGTTTAATCCGTCTGAAAAAAATCAACGGATAGATATGTGGTTAAAAAAGGTTAATGAATGCGCAGAGGTTTATGGCTGGGATGAGAAGACGGTTGTACATTTTGCTATGCAAAAACTTACTGGGCTCGCTAAGACTTGGTACGAAAGTCTGAATACAATATTATATTCTTGGACCGAGTGGCAGGAAAAACTAATGGATGCTTTTCCTTGTGAACAAAATTATGGTCAAATTTTAGAGGATATGTTAAAGCGAAAAAGCAAACCTAACGAATTGATCGAATTATACTATTACGACAAGTTGGCGTTACTAAACCAGTGTGAAATTACGGGTAAGCGGGCCGTTGATTGCATCATTCACGGTATCGGTGATAGGACTATGAGGTCGAGTGCCCTTGCACTACGCTGTCAGAAACCGGATCAGCTTCTAAAATTTTTGTTAAGCAACAATACAGAATTTTCCGTACAGCAACTACCGTTTAGGGATAGGAATGTTAACACAGTACATGATAAACAAAACAGTAGAGCCGGTTCTAGGGTTAATTTGAATCTATATTGTTATAACTGTAAGGAGAAAGGACACCCACATTCCAAATGTCCCAAACCCATAATTAAATGTAGCCATTGTAATAAAGTAGGGCATAAACATGAGGCATGTAGACAAAAGCAGGATACAGGGTTAACGAAGGCTGAACCGGTAGCGAAAACCATGCTTATTTCGAGTTCGTGTCCAAGTCGTAAATTTGTGAAGGCCGTGAGTGTTAATGGATTGTATTTGGAGGCTTTCGTTGACCTTGGAAGTGAAGTTACACTTATAAGACAATCAGACTTCTTGAATTTTGGACTTGGTCATGATCAAATCCCATCGACCATGAGGGGTTTTGGAAATAGTCTTGTGCATTCCGTAGGTTCTGCTAAATTAAACTTGATAGTCGATGGTGTAGCTGCTACTGTTTCATGTAAAATTGTAGATGACCATTTGCTAGAAAAACAGATGCTACTTGGTCAGAGTTACTCGGAACAACCACACATAGTAGTTTATAAAGATGCAAATAAATTGCAGTTTTTGCACATTGGAGTAGAGTTGCCAAATGTGAATGATCAGGATGAACGCTTAGAAAATATCCGGGTAATAGGTTCTACACAAATCCATGGCACTGCAAGTATAAAGGCTAAAATGGAGACATCGTTTACGGGAAGTATACTTTTAGACACTAAAATTATAGGCAAGCCGAATGAACAATTTTTAGTTTGTGGGGGCGTTTATGAGGTGAAAAATGGGTCGCTATATATAACAGTGACTCCGTGTTCAGTACCATGTTTGCTTTTAGACAATTTTTTATTATCTCGAGCCGAAAGGGTGCAAAGTATATACAGCATTGAGAATACAAATGCTCCTTTGGCTTCGGGCCAACAAACTGAGGTAATATTAGCCAAGCGATTTGATGAAAATCAAATACGCATAGGCGATGCTGTTTCGGATAGTGATAGGACCAAGCTTGTGGAACTTTTGCGGCGTTATGAGCATTGTTTCGCTTACGATTTAGGGGATTTAGGCTGCACAAATAGCACTGAAATGAGAATAGATTTGAATAGTCAACGTCCAGTAGTTTATAGGCCCTATCGTCTTTCTCACTATGAACGTGAAAAAGTTCGGGGAATGATAAACGAAATGTTACAGGCAGGGATCATACGGGAGTCTGTGTCTAACTATGCCAGTCCAATCATTCTCGTTCGCAAGAGGGAGGGTGGTGTTCGATTGTGCGTGGATTACCGTATGCTCAATTCAATCACCGTTAAGGAAAGATATCCCATTCCTGTAATAGAGGACGAGATAGCCAGGTTATCGGGACAGGCATGGTTTGTGACGCTTGATTTGATGTCCGGCTATTATCAGGTACCCATTGCTGAGGACAGCAAGCATTTGACAGCGTTTGTTACACCGGACGGCCAATATGAGTACAATCGTATGCCGTTCGGCCTGGCAAATGCACCTGCTGTATTCCAGCGAATGATGAACCATGTTCTTGGTTCAGTTCGATTTGACAAAGCCACAGTATACATAGATGACGTGCTAATTTTTGGTAGGAATCCGACTGAATGCCTAAGTCGCTTAGAGGAAGTCCTTGACTTATTACGCAAAGCAAACCTTAAATTAAATTTATCCAAGTGTAGTTTTTTACAAAACAATATAAATTACTTGGGATTCGAAATTAGCTCATTAGGTATGAGGCCAGGCAACACAAAAATACAGAGTGTTATTGATTTTCCTCGTCCAGATAATGTACATGGCGTAAGACAATTTTTAGGGCTTGTTAGCTATTTTAGGAAGTTTATACAAGGATTTGCTCAACTCGCTCATCCTATCACAAAGCTGCTTAAAAAGAATTCAGTATGGGAATGGACTAACAGTCAGCAAGAATCTTTTGAAGCTTTAAAGGCAAAGCTTATTGATAGACCTGTGCTTACTTTGTACGATCCTTCTGCAGAGACAGAACTCCACACGGATGCTAGCAAAATGGGTGTTGGTGGTATTCTCTTGCAGCGTGCTCAGGGTGGTGAGGGTTCATTTCATCCGGTGGTGTACTTCAGTCGTCAGACGACACCGGAGGAGAAGAATTTTCACTCCTACGAGCTGGAAACTCTAGCTGTTATCTGCGCTCTTAAAAAATTTAGGGTATATCTTTTAGGCAAGCCATTCAAAATTGTCACTGATTGTAGTGCACTACGATCCACTTTCACAAAGCGTGATCTTATTCCTAGAATTGCTCGATGGTGGCTGGTTTTGCAAGAGTTCGACTGCTCTGTAGAATATAGGGCTGGCACAAAGATGGGCCACGTTGATGCGTTATCTAGGAATCCGATCGTTGACACGGAATGTCAGAATTCTGAGCCATACCCCTCGGTGATGGTAATAAATGACGAAGACTGGCTACTAACGTTACAATTAGGCGACCCGGAGTTGTGTAGAATACGTGACATTGTTGCTAGCAATTTAGATCCTCAAGGAGTAGAGTATATTAAAGATAATTATATATTAAAAGATAATAAACTCTTTAGGTTTGTAGGGGGCGATAAAGAATGTGTAAGGTGGGTGGTTCCAAAGGGTGCAAGGTGGCAGTTATGTAAAAGAAACCACGATGACATTGGTCATGTCGGTTTTGAAAAAACATTAGAACGAATAAAAAAACATTATTGGTTTGCAAAAATGAAGCGATTCATAAAAAAGTATGTAGGAGCTTGCATCGACTGTGCATACGCTAAAAAAACAACAAATACTCGAGAAGGGTTATTACACCCTATAGAAAAGGTTGAAAAACCTTTTCACACGTTGCATATCGATCACCTTGGGCCCTTTGTAAAATCTAAAAGAGGTCATACATATATATTAAATATTGTAGACTCGTTTACGAAGTTCTTATTCATCAAACCGGTCAGGAATACGAATACCCAAAATGTGTTAAGAGCCTTGAAAGACATTTTCGACACATTTAGAGCCCCTGATAGACTCATCAGCGATAGAGGTTCTTGTTTCACTTCTCACGCATTCAGAAAGTTTTGTCTTGATCGCGGAATAAAACATGTACTAAATGCTGTCGCATGCCCGAGGTCCAACGGTCAAGTCGAAAGATATAACAGGACCGTCTTAGATTCACTGATGGCACAGAATCTTAGCTCAGACGAAAAAGATTGGGATAGTAAATTAGGAAGAATTCAGTGGGGTTTAAACAATACAGTGCAAAAGACTATAGGTAGGACGCCAGCTGAAGTTATGTTTGGAACGGAAATGAATAGCGAATTCAATGCGGCATTAAACGAGATAACGGACAAAACGCGTGAGGATTCTTCCTTACAATCCATTCGTAGTGAGGTTAAAAGTAGAATAGATAAAGCACAGGATGCTCAAAAACGATATTATGACCAGGGAAGACGCCCTGCGCGTAACTACAAAAATGGTGAATTAGTGAAAATCACAAAAGTAGCTTTTCAGAATAAAGGTCAAAGTAAAAAACTCATGCCTTCCTACGAAGGACCTTTTAAAGTGGTCAAGATATTAGGTAATGATCGGTATAAAATTGCTCCTATAGCAGGATTTACCGGAATGAAAAACAAGCGAAAGACTACCATCGCCGCAGACCGATTACGACCATGGATTCATATTAACTCCTTAGAAATCGACAATGATACCGATAATGATATCGATAATGATGCAAACAACGAGAGTAATATGTCTGAATAGTATTAGTTAAAATTGATTTATGTTAGATTAATGTATTCATAATAACTCTGGTTAAAATTGTAATTTTATTAACATGTTGTTTGTTTGTTTCAGGTCAAGCAGTGGAAAAGTGTAAAGTTTTTACGCGCTGTGGCCTGAAATGAACAAATCACAATTGATTGATGATATCATGATGATATCAATAACTACATATTGATAGGTTGTGTTTATTAAGTAATAAATTACCTATTTAGTAATAATCATAGTCGAATTATTAATTGTTGAGTGCTGTTGTTACTGTTTTTATAATTTGTAATAATATTTTCATCATCACTGTGAGTTCAGACTTATTGTTATTTGTTATCAATATTAATTTACGTTTATTTACATGTAAATTAAACAAAGGGGTTCGTTTTGCCGAGTGTAGGGTTTCACCAGATACGTGTATGAGGACATACACGCCGTCAGGATGGTCGAGTGTAGGGTTTTAAGTATTTGGCTAAAGAAAAGACTGTTTTTATCCTTGCACTGGCCACACTGACGGCTTAAATTAGCCCAATTTAATATGGGGATATTTGATTTTGTGCTTGCCACACTAGTGGAAAAATAAGGTGACTCGGTCGGCGGAGGGGACGAGACTTTGGATCCAGAGAGCGCGCTGAGTGGTTGACTAGGAATAAGTTTTGGTATCGGTTAAATTGGTTATTAACAAATAAGTTTTGGAAACGGTTAATGTGGTTGTTATTAACAAATAAGTTTGGTTACGAATAAATAAGTTTGAGAAGACTACTGTGTGTATTTCTGAGATATCCTATACAAGGATGCACAAAAATTTCGAAATCGTCCGTTTCCTTTACAGAATCGAATCACCACTCTACGTAACACCGGTAACAGCTAGGCGACAAATCACGTCTGTGCCATAAATCTAATGTTACATCGAAATTCACCAATTGACGTGAATTGCTACCAGGCACCTAACCTATACATTTCGAATATAAGCTGGTCTAGCAATGAACGGACAGTCTATACAATGCGGGATCATCCAATACTGGCAATGAAAAGATTGATATATGTAGTCTATACATGGCATAAATTTCAATAGACTTACGATTTACCTCAAAGAATTCCATAGGCATTGGCATACAAACGACCATTAATCTAATTCGCGAACTTTAAAGTGTAGACCACAGATATAGATCTACATAGATAACGCAAGTATCACGATTTGTATTGAAACCAAGCGTGCCGACTTTTTAATACCTATTGTGACGTCACAGCCGAAATTTAGTGACGGGAAATCCAAACCGATTTAAAGACACCGATGCCGCCGATGCCCATCCGCCCAGTACGTTCAACTGGAGCCGTCCGCTATGATTTTCACTGACAAAAGACGCCCGTGGACTGAAGTTAGCGACGACCAACCTCGACGCTTGGTCGGGGTTGAGACACGCGAAGTACATGCATTTGCGTTATCTATGTAGATCTATATCTGTGGTGTAGACTAAAGACTTAATGAATAATGAAATTAGTGTAATGATCGGATATAAAATATTACACTATGGTAATTTATTTAAGGTTAGTTTTGTTAACGTATGCGACCTCTAAACGTGATGTCTCGACTATAGATGGGAAATCATACGTTATGTTATAATACAAACTACTTGATACTATATGTTTTAAACGTTCGCGATTTGAGAATATTTTTCAAAAATTAGACAACGGGTCTAATTCGCGTAATTATTATAAAGGTAAATAAATACCTATGCTCGACGTTTCGAAATGACTTGCATCATTCGTGGTCACGAGCCGACTGGTGAAGCTCAGGTCGTCTCCGTGAAGCGCGGATATTGTCCATTACCCTCACTTGGTCGTCACAATTTTTTTTTTTTTGATGATGCAAGTCATTTTGAAACGTCAAGCATAGGTATTTATTTACCATTACAATAATTACGCGATTTAGACCCGTTGTCTAATTTTTGAAAAATACTTGATAATATTACGTATTCAAGCTTACCGGCTATATTACTAAAGTACGATCTTAAGACACGGGTACGATTCCCTTGTTGGGCGAAAGTGTTTATTAAACTAGTGAAGAGTGGGTGTTAAACACCTCTTCCACAACCTTCTGGGTAATATAGGCGAAAAGTTACAATGGCAAGTTATATTATTATTACGCTTATATTAGCTTCACCTGTATGTATGTATGTATGTATGTATGTATGTAACCGACTCCTTTGGACTTGATTTTGACCCACTTTAAACGGACAGATTTCATTAAAATTTTGCACACCTGTCAAAGATCGATGACAATGCAATAATTCAATAAAAAAAATTAAAAATATTTAAAAAAAAAAAAAAAACCGGCCAAGTGCGTGTCGGGCCACGCGCGGTAGGCTTCCGTAGCTAGTCGTTACAACATATTTCGACTTAAAAGGGATTTACTATCTGTATTAAACAAGTAACATCTTCAAATTCAAATTCAAATTCAAATTCAAATCATTTATTTTCATAGGCCCCAGGAGGCGCTTGAACACGTCAAAACATACAAGTCATTACTTTCAAAGGTTTTTGTAATTTGCACGAATTATTCTAAGTAACTGCATTTTACACTTTGGACCCCAATTACTCAAGAACTAATTAAGTTAAAGTAACCAGATAAATAGCGTCCTTCAGATAGGAAATGTTTGTAGTACACGAAACCAGCTAGCACGTATGACGAGATGTATGAATGTTATGGAAGCGAAAGAAGTATGTAAGGAGCGAAGCAAATGGCGTTCCATCGTCTCTGCCTACCCCCGTGGGATAAAGGCGTGATTTTATATGTATTATGTATGTTTATTTATGTTTCAAGAATTTTGAACGAAATATTCTGAGTAACTGCATCTGACATTTCGGACCCCTATTCCTCTTGAACTAATGATGTGAACTTATCCGCTATAGTTTTCCTTTAAAGTTCATTACATGTACTACCGACACAATTTTTTTCAGCTTTTAGGATCCAGTAGTTTAGCTTTTAGAGGGGGGGGGGACCCCCTACTCGAACAAAAATTTGCTCTTTAAAGTTAATTATCTCGCAACCGGATCCCTAAATCAAAAAACTGTCTTAGCAACCCCTAAACGTTTTTAAAAGTCCTATCTAACAATACCCCACACTATGGGGTAGGCGACAAAAAAAAAAAACATCCCTACTTTACATGTAGGGGAGCTACCTGAAAAAAAAATATTTTTCCAAATTTTACTCTACGACTTTCTTTGTTTAGTTAACATACATGTTTATGCAAAATTTCAGTTTTCTAGCACCAACGGTTTCGTCGCTATGCCGTGGACAGACAGACGGACATGGCGAAACTATAAGGGTTCTTTGTAGGTACTACGGAACCCTAAAAATAAAGAAACGCTCTTATAAATAAACCAAACTAAAAAGTAGAAAATAAATAATAGTTTAAAAAACCTAAAAAACACGCTTTTAAAGTACTTCTAACTAAAAAGTGAAAAATAATTCCTAATATAAGCTGAAAAAAGCGTGGGGCGCTCTGTGCCATATTTTTCGTCTATCGAGCAACCCACGCTTTTTCACCTTATTTTAGGAATTATTTTTCACTTTTTAGTTAGAAGTACTTTAAAAGCGTGTTTTTTATTTTTTTTAAACTATTATTTATTTAATTACCTTCTTGTTTTTGTTTATAGTGTTGTTTTTAACCTTGTCGCTTGCAAGCAAGGATGTTTCGCGACTTCTAATGAATCCCATTTGGAGGCATTGAACTGTCAGCGTGTTAGCTTCGGGTCGGGAACAGAATATTAACCGATTAGTGACAAGTCAGGTTCATGCACTACTTTAATTACAACACTAGACGCTATTGAAACTGTTAATCTGGCAGGCATTATAGTGCTTGTTATTGGTGAGCGAGGGTTCGAGACTTAAAGGCGAAAACTTCGGTAATTTTATTATTTAATAATTTTTAAGAAAATTACAATTTGACACATAAAAGTCGGACTCAGAACAAAAGACAAAAGGTGACATACGTGACATGAAAAACTATCAAAAATATTAAAAAACTAAAACCTATAAAAAGGAGGCCCGTGTCGCTAACAGTGCTATAAGTTTAAGTTGAGCATTGCCATACAACGTGGCAATGCTGCCAGCATTTTGGGAACGTTGCCCACTGGTAGCGGTCTTTTAGATTAGGTTTGTACATAGATATAGGTTTTAGTCATTTTAGGTTAGTAGAAATTTAGTTTTTTTAATTTTTAAATACAAAAGAAATAAATTTTCACAATAGTGCTATGAATTAAGATTTATTAATGATATATGTCATTTATATCCATAGACCAACTGGGGAAGGTCGCATTCGCATTACGTTGAGACCTCAATTTCAATATCTAACAAAAACTAACGTTACTTTTCCATAAACAGACGGCAAAAAAAATGTTTCTCGGCAATCATGAATTTTAGGGTGATTTTTATTGCACCAGTGTTAGTATCTTGTGTATTGAATTAAGAGACTTTGTCTAGATGTCATTTACACCGAGTATAAATTAGTATACATATCCACAGACAATTAAATACAAATAACACACATTTACTGGTAGTCAATCAAGAATTTTATGGAACTGGAATTGGCAAATATATAATTTATGCTCACTCACATATTTAATCGTAATATTATTGCGGTTGTGTTAGTTATCGTATTGATCAACCTTCTGAAAACTAATATATTAGAAATGAAGGGCAAAAAATCTAATATACATGCGTAAAACGATAAAAGTGGTAAATTTAAGCACATGGAACTGGTTCCATCAATATATATATATATATAAATAGATTAATTAATGATGGAGGTCAATACAATCGGTTGCGAAATGAATGTTTGCTAATTGCAGGTTAATCGGAAGGTTAGAATAAAATTGAGGGTTAAAAGATACCCATAAATTAATTAAATTATTTCATCAAAACGGCTTTATTCCCGAAAACCCGTTGCGCGTTGATGTTTTTTTATAGGACCATTCTTTTTTGACGCGACAATTTTTTACGCTATCGATTTTCATTCTGCCGCTTTTTATCGATGTAACTTACTATCGTTGTAATGAGTAATGATGAGTGTAAGGAGTGAGTGGAATACAAATAAGTAATGTGCTGAGGGTATCAAAATGTCTTAGTTGATTGGTCGTTGGTTTGAGCGTCTTACTTTACATTTAGGAAATTATATCTATCAATTCAGAGTTGAAAATAACATAAAATTTACCAGTGCCAAACTACGTTATTATTATTTTTTAAGACTAGCTTTTGCCGAATTGCGAATTAGTTGTATTAACTAACAGCTGCTGCCGTGTTTTGACCCGCGTTAAAGCTTACTGCTCCGCTCCCGTGGCGTTTAGCGTAATGATAAATATCTTTAAATCTTCCTTAAGAATAAGACTATCAAACACAAAAAGAATTATTAAAATCCAACCTGTATATCTAGAGATATTATTTTTTTTTCCACGGTTTCGTCTGCGTGGTAGGTACATCAACAAAAAGTAGTCATGTTACACGCTTTGAAGTCACTTACCTGCACCTAAAATGTTATCAAAATCAACTTAGTAGTTTTTGCCTGGACAAGGACATTTATGACAGCGACACTGTTTTTAACTAGTGCAGTCAATATCGTTCAAAACAAAAATGGTCATTTCATTTGTACGTATTGTATTTGTGCATTTGTTATTCAATAAATTATTTAATTATTCGTTATTACCAGACTTTCTAACTATTGCTTTTCTAGATTATAATCTTTCGTGTGAACACTAACAAATTGTTCATTCATTAATACAAGCTCATTATGAATGTGTGAAGCCATCAAGAAGAAT
The DNA here is from genome assembly GCA_905147285.1 of Hypena proboscidalis. NCBI lineage: Eukaryota > Metazoa > Arthropoda > Insecta > Lepidoptera > Erebidae > Hypena > Hypena proboscidalis. The sequence continues at coordinate 15,246,152 of LR990130.1, read as the reverse complement.
AAAACATCAAAACTTTTCTCATTATACCTGAGTAAGTACCGACACAGATATGGATCTTAGCTCATTGCTAGATTGGATGTCCCCGTAGGGAATGTCTTGGTGTCACGTTTGGCATAATAATATGACATAAGTACATGCTGTTTATCCTTCGGTTTTTCCCGTTTTTCCTGTCAACTATCTCTATGACATCTGAAATATAATTGCAAGAGAAAAACCATGTTATATATACAGGGTGGATGCGACATAGCGACATTTATTGAAACCACAGCTTCTATACATGGCCAGTATGCATTTCCACCGGATAAAAAATTCACTGGCGAAAAAAAAAATCCAAGTCTTCCGAACAAATTGCACGATCGCAATGTTCAAATTCAAATTGTTCGGAGAACGTGATTTTTTTTTTTCGCCAGAGAATTTTTATCCGGTGGAAATTGATACTTACCATGTATAGAAGCTGTGGTTTCAATAAATGTCGCTATGTCGCATCCAACCCGTATATACCATCTTTAATCTAAGAGCCTTTTCCCAGGCGTGTCGGCGTTGTCGGCTTCAGGTCTTACAAATTCAGTTAATTATCAATTTACGAGGGGTGAATGCCTTCAGACCTCCACAATCAAGTGATACGATACTCTTTGTAGGACTAGTTGTCAGACTTTCGGCCTATGACTACTCGTAACGACTGCCATAGATCTTCAAATATGTAATAATAATAAATAATAGCAGCCCTGGATCTAATACATGTTCCACTGCATTGCTCGGGCCTCTTCTTATGATGAGAAGGGTTAGGCCATAGTTTACTACGCTGGCCAAGTGCGGTTTGGTAGACTACACACACACCTCGAGCAATTTTTACACACTCAGGCATGCAGGTTTTCTCAAGATGTTTTCCGTCACCGTTAGCAAGGGACAATTTATATGCTAAATACACACATATCTTCGGAAAGACGAATCTTAACGATTTATTGACAGAGGTGTGCCGTGGGTTCGAACTCGAGACCTTTGACTTCGCAGTCCTACTGTCTTCCACACGGCTATCGCATAATAGCAAATATGTAGCAGCTATAATTAATGTTTTCTGCACGTATTGATGGAGCAGTTTAATGTTAAATGACTAACAAATATGAAAATTAACAACTAATTTGAAGAAAGTAAGAGAAAGCTCACGTACTAACTCTCACAGATTCAATGAGTTATTATAGTTTATTATGTGAGTGGCTTTTAATGTTGAGAAAAATTGTATTCATTTTCTGAAGAACTAAAAAATGTGCTTTTAATGCTAACGCACTACGTTCACCTCCATCTTATATCCTTAATGTTACAGGTGTTGTAATATTTGTACAATCAGATTAATAGATTATTGATCGAATCGATTTTGCACACATTCTAAAACATTGAAGTCTAAATTCGCTTTACAACTAATTTCGAGATAGTGGTAGTGATACAATTAAACAAACTGATAGCTACTTTATGGCAAGTATCAATAATATATGACGGCCGGATGGCAGAGTGGGTAGTGAACCTGCCTGCGACGCCTAGGTCGCGGGTTCGATTCCCGCTTAAGACAATTTTTTGTGTGCATGAACATGGAGCTTTGTCTTAGTCTGGGTGTTTCTATGTATTTTCAGTATGTATTTACAAAAAAAAAAAGTATATATGTATTAGTATCAGTTATTCTAGTACCCATAGTATAAGCTCTGTTTAGTATGGGACTACATGGCGTTGAGTGTAAGTTGATATATATTAAAATTTAATTTAATATTTTTAATATTAGTGATATTGGTATTAGTCTGATATAACATTACATATAATTTTTCTCATATGCTTTCGAACTTCAAGTAGATTTTTAGCAAACTGAATTATAGTCTTGCCTTCGTAATTGCAGCTACTTGAGCTACTTGGCTGCGTCGTTTCTCGAGCACTATGTTGTTTACGGAGAGCACAACTTTCACATACTTAGCGCCTAGGTTTTCCTCACTTTTCTAATCTTATGAGCGGTAGAAATCATTTACTCTCAGAAGAACCGCTCTTGTTTGTTTTCCATTCCAATATTATATCCCCTAGCCAGAGTATGGCCCATCTGATGTCTTGCCCTTTACTACCCGCCACTTGCACCCGCGATGACCTCATGCAGGCTAACAAAGAAGGGGTTGAAGTCGCCACCTTTTGGTCTAAGACAGTATAATTGAACAAGCCATTGACACGACAAGAAGAAGAAGGCCCAATTTTACCAGTTTCTGACAAGGTTTCGAATACTTAAGTGCTGGTTAAATCTATAAATTTCTATACAATTTAATAGGCCACCTCTGATAGTAGGGACTTATCCACACCTGGTAAAATTGGCCCTAAGAAAACCAATAACATAATTCTACTAATATAAAATGCGAATGTTTGTGAGGATGTTTGAATGTTTGTTACTTTTCCACGTAAAACATAACATAACATCACGCCTATATTACCCAGAAGGGTGTGGCAGAGGTGTATAGCACCCACATTTCACCTGTTATGTTTAGATCCCATGGGATAGGGGGTGAGCCTATCTCCGTCCACCGGGCACTTTTTCAACTCCGTGCTGCTATTAGTTTTTATACTAGGTAACATAGGTCCTATACTAAGAATCAGTTGAAAAAGATATGGGACCGGCAGGATTTAAACCTGCGACCTTACTGCACACCGGGCAGCCGCTTTAGCCATCCAGCTACGGTCGCCACTTACCGGAGCCCTAAATTTCTCAACTGTATGATACGTCATTCCGTGACGTCACGTTCATCCATTTGTTCCTATCTTAAGTAGGATACAAACCAACATGGCGGAGCTACATTAAGCACAAATGTTGTAAAGAATGAACGTGTACGTTATTTCAACTTCTAATTGATTATTTTTATATTTAGCTATGCTTAGCAAATTATACTAAGAAACAGTTGAAAAGATATGGGACCAGCAGACCTGCGACCTATATAACCTATACTCGGGGGTATACTATAGCCACGACTGTAAGCTAGATTTGCATAAAGCTAAAGAAAACAATAGAGTCTGCGAAACCGCACTTGTCTATTTACCATTCTTATTTGCCAACTTATTAAGTATCTTCTCGCAATTGACTGCTAATTATTAAATTCTATATGCGGAAGCCTCTCCAAGTTCAAGAGCCTTAGCCATGACACATAAATTGCCATCAGATGTTGACAAAGGCTTGCATTTGTACTTTGGCGGGATACCTGGCGCGCATATCAATTCGGTGGAATGTACAAATAAGTGACTAATCTTTGGTTTTGCAACCGTCCTTAAGAAAGGGACGTACGTTCAACCACACTGCTATACCGTTAGGGTCATAGCACACGCTAGCTTCTTCTTCTTTATAACACGCTTATATTAGCTTAACCTGTATGTATGTATGTATGTATGTAACCGACTCCTTTAAACGGACAGATTTCATTAAAATTTTGCACTCCTGTCAAAGATCGATGACAATGCAATAATTCGATAAAAAAAATAAAAAAATAAAAATAAAAAAACGCTCTTATAAATAAACCAAACTAAAAAGTAGATAATAAATAATAGTTTAAAAAAACTAAAAAACACGCTTTTAAAGTACTTCTAACTAAAAAGTGAAAAATAATTCCTAATGTAAGCTGAAAATGGTAATACTAATAATAAAACAATTATTTTTTCGTATCAATAGTACTACAAACTTATAATAATATTACTCCCGCCCAGTGCGTGGCCACGCTAGCTAAGTGACTGTGTTCATCGAAAATCATCGGAATCGCGTGTTTTAGCGACTAAAGGAACGTGTGTGTGGCCTTTAGTCTCTTGGATAGTGCAATATTACCTACCCATTAAGATAAGATAAAAATTTGTTTATTTCTCTTTCTCTTTCACAAAGGTGTTCAGGGTTCATTGTTTTAGTGTTGTCTTTTATTTTTTTTCTTTGTAGAGAACATATTCTTGGATACCGAATGTAGAATGCCAATCTCTTAAACATAAATTTAAGATGGTGCACATAAGTTTTCTACCAGCTCTTCTCATGATACAATACGAATCGGAGCTGGTACTTGGATTGATTTTTATTAAAATTTCTAAGTTGAATTAAAGTCAATCTAAGTTCTGTTGATTCAAATCATTTCAATGCAATAACTATTATAATTTAATAATAGTAATTATATACTGAACTGAACATTTGACGACCTGATGGCGGAGTGGGTAGTGTAATTGCCTGCGACGCCGAGGTCGTGGGTTCGATTGCCACTTAAGACAAATCTTTGTGTGCATGAACATGGGGGTTTGTCTTAGTCTGGGTGTTTCTATGTATAATAAGTATGTATTTACAAAAGAAAAGTATATATGTATTAGTATCAGTTATTCTAGTACCCATAGTACAAGCTCTGCTTAGTAAGGGACTAGATGGCGTTGTGTGTGAGTTGTGGAATATTTTATTTATATATTTTGTATTTTGTTCAAGCGCCCTTTGGGGCCCAAGGAAATAAATGATTTTATTTGTTTTTGATTCGATTCGATGTAATATTTCTAAGCGTAAATCTCGGCCAGTAGATCTAGTACCTAATGTAACAAGAAATACACTCATCTTCTAATGGTAGACATCGTTAAAGTGAAGATGAAAATACTAACAAATGATTATTTTTTTGCTTGTAACTTATTCCGAAATGCGCAGGTTTCATATAGTTAATGATGATACAAAAAAATACTTCTAAGTACGTATAATAGTTGACGTATCTTGTGACCAATGCTTATTCACAAATACCCATTAAACAAGTTTGTTAGTAACTTCTCGATGTCATGATGTTAAAACATAACCAATCCCGAAAAGTTGCTAAAGAATATACTATTATAAAGTCTAAAAGTATAAAAATAACGATATTTGGTTCTTCTTCGTCGTGTCGATGGTTGAGTCAAATTTTATTTTGACTTGCCATCGTGGTGAAAGGATTAGCCAATTCGCTTTGTAGAACTCGCGAATTGCCCAGGGTGCGCCGGACGTAGGGAATCGTTGTGTACGTCACTCGGGGAGGCTCCTTTCATGCACCCCACGATGTTTGGTGAAAACGTGATGGCATCTAAAACTGTTCATAAGTTCGCATTGTCACACTCAATCGCTATTTACAATAGTAACGCAAAAAACTTTCGGAGTAAAAGCAGACGCAACAAGATTTCTAATAATCACGATTTATAGAGTGTAATCAAACGTATACAAAATATCATAGTAACATAACATCACGCCTGTATTAACCAGAAGGGAGTGGCAGAGGTTAACAACACCCACACTTCATCAGATATTTATAGGATAGATTTCTATGTATAGGATAGAGGGTGAACATATCGTCACACACAATATCAACTCCGTGCTGCTATTGTGAATTTCCCAACGGAAAGTTCACAAATAACACTTTGCCCGAACCGGGAATCGAACCCGAGACGTCGCGGTGAAAGGCGTATACGCTAACCAAAAGACCATCGAGACAGTATCATAGTCAGAAGTAATAGTAACAGATTTACCAGATATATATCAATAAGTGTACACAAAGAGGTTTCATAGTTGAACGTGCAAGCTTTCTCTAGCGATACTTTCACATTACTTTGAGAGTTCCGACAGTTTCAATACTGTACCGACAGCTACATATCGACGTCGCGGGTTCGATTCCCGCTTAAGACAAATCTTTGTGTGCATAAACATGGGGGTTTGTCTTTGTCTGGGAGTTTTCTATGTATAATATAAAAGAAAAGTATATATGTATTAGTATCAGTTATTCTAGTACCCATAGTATAAGCTCTGCTTAGTTTGCAGCTAGATGGCATTGTGTGTAAGTTGTGAGATATTTATTATTTATTTATTTATAATGCGATACCAGTTTGTACTGCAAAATGGTCGATGTGCAGCTTGATCGGTAGATGTCCATCCGTGTCGTACCAGTTGTCGTACTATTCAGAAATAGGGTTGCCAGGTGAGTCGCGAAAAAATACCGGACAACCTCAAAAGGGGGGGGGGGGGATTTATGCTAGGTCGCAAAAAACCTTTTTTTATACTAATATTTTTTATTTGTATGTTTTGTTATGTTTGTATGTCTACTTTTGTAGGCGCTTGTGACCAGTAGTACCGACTTTCTTCAAAATACCGGACATTGTTCTGTCCGGTATGACCATTTATTTTTTACCGGACAGGCCTCGAAAAAAACAGACTGTACGCTTAAATACCGAACATCTGTCAACCCTATTCAGAAATTATGCAAAGATGCATAAATATAATAATTTACTTGTAAATAAAAGATGCATTCAAAGTTATGTTTTCTCATCAACTTACAATGTTTTTATACGAGATTTAGTTTATTTAATAATTTTATATTATTATATTATTTGATGTATGTCATAGTAAGATATTTAATTAGTTTTAACGATAACATTGTAGGTAGGATAATAATGTAAATATTTAAATGTGTACCAATAAAAAAAACTATTGACCTATCAACTAAAATTAAAATATATATTTCCTAGAAAATTCAGTACTATTCAAGAGAGCAAAGTATCTGTTAGTGACATAACTATTGAATTATTAACATATTATTATTTTTTACCTGTATGTAAATTGACATTATAATAATAATATTAATAATAGCAGCCCTGTATCTAATACATGTTCCACTGCTGGGCTCGGGCCTCTTCTCATGATGAGAAGGGTTAGGCCATAGTCGACTTCACACACGCTCGAGCACTTATTAAGCACTCTCATGCATGTAGGTTTCCTCACGATGTTTTCCTTCACCGTTAGCAAGCGATAATTTATATGATAAATACACACATCTTCGAAGAGACGAGAGGTGTGTGCCGTGGGTTCGAACCCGAGACCCTTAACTTCGCAGTCCTACGGTTTCCCACACGGCTATCGCTGCTTGATTTGATGAAATTGACATTAGTATAGAAATATCTAACTGTGTAAAAAACACACAAAGTGTATTTAGGTAAAGGTACAAATAACACTATTAATTCCTGACAAATATTTGTCAATTGATTATTTAATTAGTACGTAAATATTCAGTGTGAATTATATCTAACATCAGTATGATAGATAGTTTGTGTAAATAATAGCTTGTCAATCTTCATCATAAATAATTTCAAGAAGGTACGTTTAAGTTTGGATTTCACATTTCCATACAAAAGTATAATTATATAGTATATTTATTTATTTATTTATTTATTCGGGATAACAACAGTCGTTTACAAATATATTACATAGCTAACATTACCAAACAATGACCAATTATAGCTATCCACAATGTGTTACAAAGTATAACGAACAGACTAAAGCATATTAATATTTAATGCAGAACATTTTAAGGAAAAATTACTTAATTTATAAAAGTAAATTTGCAGAACATCGAGTTATTGTGAACAAATAAAGTGCAATTTTAATTACCTACAGCGTTAATGTCGCAAACTATATATTGGGTTTAACTTTAATATTATATTTTTTTCTATTATTTTATTATAGACAAATCTTATGTAAAACACTAAAATGCATGTTAGTTAGCGCCCTTTTCTTAAAAATTTTACTTAAATTTTTCACCGTGACTGTGACTCGATGAATGATTAAAACAATTTTGACAAAATTGTTATAGTTAGTTTTTTTTTCATTATTTTGACAAACATTAATTAAATTAAGAAAAAAATATGTGATGTTTAGTGTTTTGGATATCCAGAACACTAAAGAACTCATGTCTTGTCAATAAAATTTATAAAAACTTAGTAATATCATTCAATGTTAAACCCATATAACGTTATGGTGCTCCCACACTGCCGTTAGAAAATGTTTGTAAACATTTTCTAACATAAAAACATTTACTCACAAATGTTGTCAATTGTTACATTCTGTTAGGAACTGTTACATGTTATAAGTGCTCCTACACTAATAGAAAATGATTACTAATGTTTACTAACATTTTATGACATTTAAATCTGGTATTGGCTCGCAGTTTGGTTTGCGTTCTGAGAGCGTCTACACGAAAGTGGAAGAGGATTTGCTCATTAGAATTGCTTTCATTTTTGTTTAAAAAAGAAGAAAAAAATTGGATGCGCCAAACGCTAAAAGGAAACACATGTTTTATTTTGTTATAATTTGTTAACTTAACGTTACTAAACATTTTCTAACATGAAAACATTTTTTAACATTAGTGATTAAATGTTTGCTAACAAAGGTTTACTAACGTTACTAAACATTTTCTAACGGCAATGTGGGAGCACCATTAATATGAAAACACGGCGCTCGGGGGTCTACCCTTTAACCGTGCTATTCTTAAACTTGTATTCTCTCATTTCAATGTGAACGGGGCAGGGAGTTCAAATCCTAAGCGTTAACCTTAGGTTAAAAGCGTTGGTGAAATTGGGCCTTAATCTGTAGCCGCCCTTGGGCCGAAGCAACTTGTGTTACGTTACCCATCTACTTTGGTTATACATATTTGCAGTGATGATTGAGTGTGAAGCCATTGTTTACGCCACCTTTTATGATATGTGTGCAATAATATAGTGATGGACTTCTGTAATGTTTATAACGATAAGTAAATTATACTAAGAAATAGTTACAAAATTTAAGCATAGCTAGCATAATAAAAAGACAATAAGGTCCTATTTCACCATCGTAGTGTAAAAGTTACTCACCGATTAAATATTAAAGTACAATCAATCATAAATATGACTGGCTGTCCACCCGAGTGATGGAAAAAAAATGGTTAAAGGTGCAGCCTATTTGTAATATACCTTGGTCTATGTTTTAAGAATAGCTTGTCACGAAATGTGTGTTCTGTTTTAGTTGAATTAAAATAAATGTTTTTTAATTAGAAATCTTGCTCTATTTGTTGTTTGAAGCCCTATACCCAATAGTCCGGTTATGTTTATGACTTCAAAGATGCATAGCTATATCGCAGAACGGCCAACGATATTACTTATATGCCAGAGATATTTAGAAATAAATGTCAAACCGAAACATCTCGTCGCCAATAACTTACGTAAACTCGACAAAAAATCTACCACATTAGAAATTAATATAGCATTTTGTATGTATTTATAATTTATTTATTAACGTGACAAAGGTCATCACGAATAGAATATGATTAATAGAATAGACATCTATTAGTGTTAATGTTTCCTTCTCAAGGGTAGGTAACCTTTAACCATTAACCAGCTTTATGTATTGTTACTATCAGTGACCTATTTGACAAACATTTCGTTTGAAATTGTCAAAGTCGATAAGGTTGACATTTCTTGATAGAACAAGCGAATTTAGAAATTAGTGTTTTGAAATGACTATACATGTTTTGAAAATAGAAACCGACTTCGAAAGAATACAGTAAACGGTCTTAAAGTGGCTATATTTAAAGAATTATCTCTGTACTCCTAAAATTTGAGGAGTTGTACCTGCTAGTATCAGTTCAGTAACATGAAATGCTGACTGCTAGTTGCAAATATTCAAGTAGCTTTAGGTAATATACGAAAAACAATATAGAAGCCTTTAAAAATGGGTTGCCCTTGATTTCTCTAGGGTCCCATCATGACCTTTCATCCAAAAAAATACAATCGAATTGAGAACCTCTTTCTATTTTTTGAAGTCGGTTATAATTGTATTATGGTGGATCATGACTCAGCGTGATTTTTTGTAAAAGACACATGGTCATAAGAAAGAAGTGGGCTGCTCGGCTATATTTGTCAACCTCTGCGATCTCGTACTAAATCTCAAAGCAATTTACATACTAATTCTTGAAAGATCATTACAATGCAATTGACTAGGAAGCTAAGGTTCGAAAGTCAATACAATTATTATATCTTGTACACCGATACACAATAACCTATTATGTTAGGTGTTAACAAAAACTAAACATGCACACAATGTAAAGAAAAGCAAAGTCGTATATAAAATACAAAAGTACAATAGGAACAATATATGTCATTAAAGTGTACCGCAAGGAATTGTTCTAGGGCCTTGCTTTGATTCATAGGTTACAGTCTTTATTGTGATCTATTTCAGACTGACTAGATGCACTTTAGGCGATTTATTACTCCGTTTTGATGACACAGCACTATTCTTAAAAAAAAATATGTATGGCTTAATTGTACACAAAAAACACTCAGGTCAGTGGAGGTCAAAAAATGGCATTATCTTGCACATTTGCCTGGGCACTGGGCAGAAATTACCTTACCTTGATATTTTGTCGAAAGACCTTTACACAAACATGCGAAATAAACAACCAGAGGGATTTTTCAAGGTGTGAATCAATTAACGCCATGACGATTTTAAATTGTGCAATGTAAAGTAAATATGGAAAAAGATTGGAGATAGAAACAACCTAAGCATATAGATTCATAGCTATATGCTTAGGTTACACATAACCACTCCACCCACCCCGGGGTGGGGTGGTATGCGTAAATGCATTTCCCCGCGTAAAAAAAAAAAAAAAAAGGTAGGTAGGTTAGGTAGGCAAATTGCGAGTTCTCCAAAGGTAATTGGCTAATCCTTTCACCGCGATGGCAAGTCAAAATAAAATTTGATTTAGCCATCGACACGACGAACAAGAAGGTTAGGTTTTTAAGTAGAAGTCATCTTCTACTTAAAATATTATCTAAGTCTTAACGGATTACAGAATATTTTTTGCTTATTATGTTAGTTTATTATGCAAGTTCGTGCGGTGGATATTCTGATGTGATCAATGAGATCAAAAGTAAAATAAATATAAGCTTATTATTTATTGAAAAAACACTAACTTTATATTTCTTTAGTGTTTTTTCAATAAATAATAAATAATAAAAGCTTATTATTAACATCAAAATTAATATTATTTAGATCAATTTAGTTTGAATAATATGTACTACTTGTCTAACATCTTTCTGAATTGCTACTGAATCGAACTGATCTTTATCTTACCCTTTTAGAAGTTTTTAATAAAACTAAGACACTGTACAGCCCTTTATATAACTTTCAGTTACTCTCCTACTATCTTTTTATAATTCTAAGCAAAAGATATCTTTAAATTGTTCCATAGATTGCTTTTGTCCGTATTGAATAGAAGCTTCTTCAAATCAAATGAAATCAAATCATTTATTTTGCAAGAATGTAGTACAAATATAGGTGTTAGTAATTAGACAATGGTTCAATACATTCTGCCATAACAATGGCGTGCAAAAAAATAAAAATATAAATAGTCATGCAGTGGAAACTAAACATGCTTTGATTAAATTTTAACAATAATTATTATAATAATTAATTTCATTCTTAATTTAATTATTCATTATTACATCATTATTAATATCATTCTTTTTTATGTCATATAATCTTTAATACAGTAAAAACAATTATCTAATAACCATACACTTAGTTTATTTTTAAACATGGGTAAAGGCAAGTCCTTAAATACAGTCGGTAATTTATTATATATTTGAATGGCATTAATGTAGGAGTGCAATTCTTGCATGTCTAGGTGCCTCAGCAGACATTAATTTAACAAGGCTCTTGGCAATCAGTCCATTGACCGAGTCGACTATCGGCACAACGATCACTGCTGAACCCGCAGCCCGCAAAGAAACAATTATCATAATCATTGCTATTATTACAAAATCTCATAATTTACTACTCCTCGGTAGGTATACGTAATTAGTAGGTGTAATTATTGTTAATTATCGCCCTTCTTCATTCAAAGAAATGTTAATAAGCATGGAAGCCTTTAAGGCTAGAGATAGAACAAATCAAAGATGGATTGCTTGTGTGAGTGGTGACATGGTTGGAAAGAGTGTCAGAGCTGACGTCTGTTATAAAAGTAAGGAACAATAAAATATAGTGCACCGACCTTCCCCGAAAGGAGCCTCCCCGAGTGACGTACACAACGATTCCCTACGTCCGGCGCACCCTGGGCAATTCGCGAGTTCTCCAAAGCGAATTGGCTAATCCTTTCACCACGATGGCAAGTCAAAATAAAATTTGAGCTAGCCATCGACACGACGAAGAAGAAGAAGAACCGACCCATGACCGACCTTAAGTAATCTGGATGAGGGTAAATGGACGATGATCCATCAACGTCAGGAACTTTCACCAACGTGTTAAACTAAAGTAAACCGCTAAGCTACAGCGATCTCTCTGACAGAGAGTGGTGCAAATATGAGTTTATTTAAATCTTAGATTACAGCTTAGTAAACTCGGCCCTATGAATCACGTCTGTTGACATCTTGTAACATGCCGAATGTACTTAGTTATATCAACAATCAGACAACATTGACAGAATTTTCGACAACACTGTGCACACATCCTGCCCAAAAAACAATATTTATATTTCCATTGCCCAAACAACGAATTTATGCTTTAAGAAAAAATGTTAGACTACAAATGAAAACAAATATAATAATGGCCCTACACAAATGGTTTTTCTGTACGCAGGATTATTTTAAAAGAATTATTTATTACTATTATCTTTTGTATGACCTTTCAAAACCCATTATTTGTTTTTCATACCAAAAAAGTTTGAAATTGGGGCTTTAAACGCACAAAATAATGTAAAAATGACGCCGTATAAATTTACTTTACTTTTACAAATTACTTTTATGCAATATACATTCAGCATATTGGGTCAGTGGTCTTGACTTTTGCCCGACGTGTACAGAATGTTAATAAAATAGCGTAGGGTCGAATAACCTGCCTGGTCAATCTCAATTTAGGTTTTGGCCTTGAAAATATGCAATCATCTGTTGAAGAAGCAACATTTTGTTGTAAAAAAATAGCTCTAAAAATAATTATCTAGTCACTAAAATAAATAACTATAGGTAATTTTAAACTCATAAACGACGTAATATCCACCAAAAACATTAATTAAATAGTCGTAGATGTAAGTAAATAAAAGATAGAAGTTATATTTTATTTTGATATTTAAATGATAAATCTTCATAAATTAATACGGTTATTAAATATTTATATTTTTTTTTTTATAAACAATGATCTTTTTGTTATGATTATGACCTTTAATCATTTTAGTTTTACTTCGTTTATTTTTGCATGCTTTGATATTGTGTTTTATTATTCTGTGTGCTCCTGCTGTGAGTTTTAAATAAAAAAGTAATCATGCTTATTATTTTTTGTGACATATAATAACTTGTATATCAACACAAAAACCACAACACGTGATCATCAATTTATCACACTGTATGTTGCATAAAGCTAACACTCAACAGTCTTCGCTTTCTTCGTCTTGCCCAATGAGTGTTTGCCAAAGGTCATTCACACTCACTTTCTTTTCACCGTTAGGTTGCAATTGACGACCCGTCAGATGTAGTGTACTACTTACCATCAAACCAATAGATAGACACACATTTACTAATATTGCAGACATTTCAAAAGAGGGATTAAGATTACTTAAGGTTTTAGATTTAGACAACCTTACTCTTGCATGCAAAACCGATTACATCTTCTGCGTGTTGTTATATGCATGAATATGATTCGTTATGAATGTTTGCGAAATAAACAGAAGTAGGACACCTGTCAGATATCACCATCTAAAAACAAACATATGTATTCATATTCTCACGGACTATTGTTTTATTTTATACATTTTAGTTTTAATAAATAAATTGCATTCGACAGATTGCAAAATCGTCTTACTCAAAGAGATATTAAGAGGCCTATTACATTTCGACTGTGATTTTTGTGTGTAATGGTCAACTTTGACGTTATTTTTCTAAGAAACTGTAAGACCTCAATAACTTTGACTTATGTGGTAAAGACAAGTTATTAAAATAGTTTATAGTGGCCTCGGTTTTTTCATTTTTTTCTTATCTATTGATATAACGGCAAAATTCCTAAGCGAGATTTTCAGAAAATTCACGACGTCACTTTTTCGAGCTTGAAGTTTGTACTACTAAACATAAGCAAATTAAATGAAAAATATTTAATAATAGCGCTTATATAGTGGTGTAGTTCATAGTGGCCTCAGAATTTTAAAACATGTATGGAATATCTATGATAAAAATCCCATTCTAAACCATAAAATTACTAAAAAGCGCTCAGAATTAATTGTGAATTTCTCCTTACTACATTAATATTGGTACGTAAAATTTATACTAGAACAAACGTTAGTTCATAAGAAATTAAATAGTCATAATTTCTTGAAAAATAAATAAGCTATAAAGCTTTAAATAAACGTATTTACAATTGCCAAATTGCTTTAAATTACGATGCATCGGCTGCTCGCACTCAGTACCGCGCGAGCGCTCGTTGAGGTAACATCTATGCCGAATTTTTTCGCGCCGAACTATCTAGCTTGAACTGGTATAGTTGGACTTATCGATTTTGATCATGTAGGTACTTTTTGTAACTATTGATATTAAAATCGAAACATATTATTAATTTCTTTTTACTATGAGAAAAGCGGGCCTTAAAAATTTAAAAGTTAGATAGAACTTTTTTAAATTTTCTACATTGTATTTTGTTGGCCTGTAAACACAGATTACGTTTATTGTAGGCTCGATTCCAGATCATTCTATAGTATTTTCTCTACATAACTGGTAAATATTTTTTCACCACACCGGTAAATATTTTAGCACGAAAAAGATCGTTTTCTTGCCAGAATTCAGTGAGTAAAAACCGTTTTTACTCACTAGTGAGGCAAAGTGATTCAAATTTCGAAACAAAAAAATCCTTCCAATGACTATTCATTGGAACAGCAGCCACCATGTAGGTTAGTAATAAACATTGACATCAATTTTATTAAATAACTACAAACTATACGTTTTAATTATTTTAAATTATATAAAGTACACGCTTATTTAGTATTTTCATGTTTTAAATATTTTTTTATTAAAATTATGAAATACGGGTGTTACTCACGTAATGTTGGTCTATTTAGTCGACCGCGGTTTCGCCTATATGTCTAGGCATTATCAAGAGAGCACTCTCTTGATAATGCTTGATTATTTAATAAAATGTTATAAACTCACGTCAGTTTTAATAAAAATAATTTTTTCTTTTAGTTTTCATGTTTTCCATTAAAATAGGTACTTAATTAATATTAGACTCTATAAATAAATGTTACGGAAAGCATTTCCGAACGCATATTGTGGAACTCTAAAAGAGTTGCGACAACTGTTTGCTTTTTTACCAGAAAAATCACGTGAAAGGTATTTGAAAGCGTATGACATAATTTAATTGGTGGCGACTTACAAAAGGTCCTAAACGGTATTCTGAATTGGTATTACTGTCGTATTTCATGGAATTATTCCAGGTTAAGCAATCGAGTACGAGTTTATTTAAATCTTAATATTTTCTCACTGGAAGAGGTGAACAGTTTTGTATGTAACGCTTTAGAAAAAAATAATTTCCAGTTATAAGTATATAGAAGTAGTCTTTATTAGAATCACTCGCTACGCTCGGGATTCAATTTAAGACAACTTCACAAGCTCAAGATTTAAAATTGGCACTCACAACATAATTATAAACTTTTTCTCACTTCTACCATAAATAACTATTATATATATATAATAAATATCTGTGTTACTCAATTGTTTTGGTGAAAATACTTTCCCAATTATTGAAACTGTGTTTTTGTATACAAATTTGAATGTCAACCCGTTTCGAAATATTTACAAAAAAAAACGACAGTTCTTAGTATTAGATTGCTGAGCATGGCTAAATGGTATATAAAAATCAATTAGAAATTCAGTAGAATCCGATTATAATGATATCGAAAGGAATTGACAAACACGTCATAATAAGCGGACGTCATACAAAGCGTTTTGTAAAAAAATACCTTTTTTATGTAAATATGTACTTTTTAAATATTTTAATAGAGAAACATAGTAACTACATTATGTATACATACATATTAAATCAAAATTAAAATTGAACGTTATAAACACATTATTATTTATAACACATATAAGGGTATTTTTTAATGTAAGTAATCTGTAATTTTTGTTTGCTTTTGTTTTTTCGTTTTATTGTTAAATCAGTTTCTAATACGATTGTGTATAAAATAAATCGGTATTGTCAAATTATCAAGACAAAAACGAGCCAAGTGCCGAACGTGTCGTCGAGAATCGACGAACATTACCGAAGGTGTAAATAATAATGTCAGTCATTATAACCGGACATAATTGATTAAATATGGGTCATAATAAGCGACGTGTAACTGTAAGGGAAGTCATTATATCCGACTTTTTATAAGAGTTTTATATGAAATTCAAAATTCGTAATGTAATTACGTCATAATAATCGGTTGGTCAATATAGGCGGAGTCATAATAAACGGGTTCTACTCTATTTACAAAGTGTATCGAGAAAAGAACTGTAATTAGCAAAGTATATTTTTACTCAGCTATAAATATAGGTCTAATGTGTCATTGATTTTTTTGAAATTGATTATTAGATCAGTTGTCATTATTAACGATATTTTAATTAAAATATCTTTTATATAGTAATATTCAACAAGGACAATAATTAAATAACAAATAGCTATATTATAGAAAAAGTATCAAAGTCATTTAGTCGTAGCTATAGCAGAGTGTCGTGAACTCGTGACCCCGGGCGAGTTGCGCCGTGCTTCGATATACCTAATCTTTCTAAATGCAATTTTGTGATAGGCCTCTTAAGACTTGCTTTACCTCTGTAAATGTATATGTATCACTGCAAATTGGCTTATTTTTACTGTGCTTAGGTAATAATAAATAGGTCATAATAAATCCATCCATCCATGGGCTACAAGTTGGTAAATAGCATCAGGTAGCCGGGAAGCTATTAACTAACAAAAATGAATAAAATCCAAATAGAAAACCTTTAAGTTCCAATCAGCCAATATGATTAACGGCAAAATTTAGTATTTTTTCATCTCGAATTATATGTTTTCAACAAACGAGTTTTGGTTTGTATTTTGTTTTGTTTTTCTATTAAGTGCAGAGGATATTAGGTTCGCTTTTGGTCACGATTTCCCTTACCTGTTGGTACTTTTGGTTCTGCGGTAGCAAACTGCTCTTGTTTTACAGCATTCAAATCGTACGTACTCGTACTCCATTGAATCTTTGGCTTTTTGCATGATTTAATATAGGGTATCGCAAAATTAATAACTTTACTTATTTTGTTTTTGAATTACTTTTTCAATATTTAAAAGATTTGATTTTAAGTTATAGAAATCTTTAATTAAACCTTTTTTTTGTTAAGCAAATAAGATGATATCTATCAAGTGGCTTCCGCCAGAGTTTATTTACCAAAGTACCGATTTATAGCCATCAACTTCTGACGAAAGATTCCTGACAGCTATTTTGTTTTAGGATCTAAAGCTTATTGACATTATAATCTTGACTTTGAAAAACTCGAAATACTATCTAGTCTATACTCTATACTCTGTACCAAAATCAAAGAGTCAAAAATCTAGTTCCAAAATGTAATTCACTAATATTTTTTTGTGAATTTGACATTTTGGAGGTCGATTTTTTGTGCCGGTCGATCTTGCCAAGCTGTGCAAGCAACAAAACCAAAAACGAGGCGACCTTTATTCGGCAAGGGATTTCCTCAAATAGGATCACACGAAATTTTAATTCCTGTCAATCAAATATCGACCGTATGTATAGGGAAGGAGGAATGCACTAAATTGGCGCAACTGACAGTTCGTCTCACAGAATCGCGCCACCAGGTTTTTGAGGAGTATAGTGATTCAAGTCTTAATGACACATATTTTGTATCTGTCTTCTCCACAAACAACAAAGCAGAACCGATAATTATCGCCACTTACAAAAATTATAACATCTGCCGTTATGGTGATTAAATTTGCGCGACCCCAGAAAAATTCCATAAGCAGTAGTGTTATACACGTGTATGCTATCAACAAACCAATTATGTAAAAACAACACATACTTGATGATCACATGAAGATAATTTGAATCGGGAGCATAAATGATAAGAAAATAATTAGTCATTACCGTGGAATACCATGGCATTATCTTGCAATGTCTTGATAGCACACAGCAATTAAATATGAGATGCTTTTTATGACCGGTATTCTGCAATTGTACCTACAGCAACGATGCAATCATTTCTTATTTTGATTTTTATTTTTATTTTTTTAGTAACTTGCCTTACATATTTTGTTATACTTGGCAAACAACTATAAAACCAAATAGATGGTGAATAAATAATATTTTGATGATAAATGGAGCATTGAGGCCTAGTATATAACCCTGGTTATATCTTATATATAAAATTCTCGTGTCACAATGTTAGTTACCTTACTCCTCCGAAACGACTTTATTGATTTTTACCTATATTTTATATGTATATTCAGTAGGTCTGAGAATCGGCTACTATCTATTTTTCATATCCCTAAGTGATAAGGGTTGTTCACCCATAACATTTTTTTTAATTTTTGGAAAACATTTTTGTTTTTATTTTTCTATGTGGCAAATCAAATCAAATCAAATCATTTATTTCCATGGGCCCCAAGGGCGCTTGAACACGTCAAAACAAACATCAAAACAAAAATAAAAAATTAAAATAAAACTTAGCTAATTAAATTATAATACTTATTGTAATAAAATGATTTGACACCGGAGCTTAGATTGACTTTAATTCAACTTAGAGATTTGAATTAAAATCAATCCAAGTACCAGGCATTAAAAATACATACAACCATAAATTTTTACCCTTTTATCACCAACCCCTATTTTTTATAACCATTTTAGTAATCTTAGCGTTTTTGACAATATAAACTTTTTTAATTTACCTTTATGGGGTTTGAACATAATGCGTGCTGCAAATAATGTATGCATAGTTAAGACAGGACAACGTCTGTCGGTCAGCTTTCAGCTTGTATTTACTATATATTTATTTTTACCGGTGAATAGCGACAGGCTCACCTTCATCACATGAAACCTATATATAACAGGTGAAGTGTGGCTGCTATACACCTCTGTCACACCCTTTTAGGTAAAATAGGCGTTATGCTATGTTATTTTATTTAGCGTACTCCTCTCTATAAGAGAAATCCATTGCTCGTTGATGTCTCTTATAGGGCAATGTCGTTTGTTCACGCATAAAATTACTTTATTATTACATAACTTTACTTTATTTCTACAGATTTTCTCACCAGAACAATATAAAAAATATGCCTTGTATTGTATATTTACTGTGTTTAGCAAAAAGAACAAAATAAACCTTATAACGAATACATAACTAAGTTATATAATTATGATTAGCATAATTAACGCTTACAATGTTTTTCAGTTGAAGAATAGCAGCAATGTACCCATTTACGTGATCTTGAATTCGTTCTGACCGCGAATAATTTTATTAACATTATTTATAATAACATTTAAATTATAATGCAGTCCATTATCCTAATTGCAAAATGTGCGGTTTACTGAACACGCAAAAACCTATTAAATATGTTGTTGTTTAAAGATCTTTATTCTCATATACTTCCATTTTTCCGATACTAGGTACTACTAGATAGGCTCTAATTGGCCAGTATATAATTATTGTGTATGAATGATGAATACTACCTCCTTCTTTTCTAACTTCAAAACAAAGGAGAGGTTCTCAATTCGATTGTATTTTTTTCTATGTTTGTTTGCCGATTGCTCAAAAATACTGCTCGGATATTTAGTTATAGTATTCATGAACACGGTTATGGGGTACTTCGACGTCGTAGAATGTGTTTTAGCTTATATAGGTCTAAGATAAGACAATTAGACCGTAAAAAGTAAGTGATGTAGTGCAACAACCTTATTGTTGTTGGTTTTCACAGGAAAAATAGTTCAATTGAAGTCAATTTGAGTCAATTAATGTCAATTTATCAATTATTTAGTCCTATTACGAATTATAATTATTATCTATCCAAATCCAATTTCAATTTATTCAAATATATGGCTAACTATTTATTCAATTCCAATTAATATTTTCCTAGAGGGAACTCCCGGTATGGAATTCTCATACAAAATGAGTATGGTTGTATCTTTTACATTTTTCATCACAATGTTATAATTTTTGCACAGTCAATTTAAAACATGATTATCTATGTTCCTTCGATTTCAAATTATCTTTAGTCTGCTTATTTTAAAAATTATAGGCATCCAAACATCCGTAGTTTTGAACGGCCTGACAAATGCGACTTCTTTAGTATTATACAACAGATTATTACAAGTTTTCGAAACGAAGGACCCTCGAAAATATAATGTACTTTCTATTTTATCAATAATTATCATCAAAGTACCTCATTTTCATTCATCAAATACCATATTACAAATTAAAGAAAATTACAATATCTATCTCAACTCATTGAAGGCATTTGTTCCCACTTGTTCTACCGAACAGTTCTACGGTAGAACTAATGGGATTTTTTTTTCTCACTAGTTCTACGATATTAGATGTAACAAAAGAGTAGAACTTGTGGGAGTCTTTATTCCCACTTGTTCTACCTGTTCCATCGGGTAGAACTAATGGGAGGTTTTGTTCTCACTAGTACTACGATATTATGTTTAACAAAATAGTAGAACTAGTGGGAGTCTCTCTTCCCACTTGTTCTACCTAAACCGAAAAGTAGTTTTACACAAAGAAATGTGTTACCAAATATGCTAGTTGTGGCTCAATAATAGGTTGTAAGACACTTAGATATTACTGAATAAATTAAAACACACTATTAATTAAATCACACATTGTTTATATACGTAATGGTAAATATTGTTATTATTTTTTATAGCTGTTTTCCTTTCAATGGATCATAGGCTATTAAATAATATACAGGAAATAAATTAAATAAATTACCTATCACAGTGTGAATGATCATACAATGTAAATTTCTAAACGTGCATAGTTCATAGTTTAAAATAAATTTATCAACAATTATGAGGGTAGGCCGTTACTCTTTGTGTGACATTCACTATAATACTGCATTAAACTGAGTGTTGAAGGTTCTAATCGGTCATCGTACTGGCTCTACTAGCCATTAAGAACACAATGTTTTTATATGACTTGTGTCATTATATGTCACTCGAATAAAAACATTTACAACACTGAGTATCGTTAAAACCGATAAAAATGAGTGCTGCGGACTTTAAAATAATTAAAAGAGGTCGAGGAAATGTTTTGTTGTTGTCGGGGCGTCAGTTTTACCGACAACGAGTGTAAAAAAGTGGAAAATCCATATGGAGGTGTACAAAATACAAGGATAACAAATGTGCTGGATCCGTAACATTGACCGTGGTAAGTACTTTATAACATAACATCAGGTCTGTATTTTCCCTAGGGGCTAGACAGAGGTATTTTACACCAACATTTCGCCAGTTATGAGGTCCATGTAACAGTTGCTGAAGCCGTACTGAGAATATCCAGATAGAAAAATAAACCAACACTTTATTTTTTTGCTTTAGACTGACGAGACAGCCCTTTTTTTTTTGGTTGCCATTCCTAGAAAAAATATTTAATACATTTTACTTCGTGAAATATTGCAGTCTAAACTTCATAGTACCGAATGTCATCCCAATGAAAATGAAAATATGATTGATATCATGATTAATAACAGTTGCGAAGAAGCAGCAAGTGGAAAGGAGCCAGCACCACGAGCATTTAATAGAGGTTTGGCGAATATAAGGAATAAAGGACTGGATCTAGCTGTAAATAAACCAGTCCCTGATTTCAAAAATAAAAAGTCATCAATTTATCAAAATAGAAATAAAATTGCTGGTGTCAAAAGAATTTGTACAAGTATTGTTAGAGATGTAGAAGTACCTAGACAGTTCCAAAGTTTTTTACTCGCTGATTATTATAATGAACCGCTTAGAATAATAATATTTTGTTCAGAAGATGCCAGAGGGAACATGAAAAAAGTAAGACATTTTTTTATGGATGGGACGTTTAAGTCCTCTCCTTCACCGTTTAAACAGATCTTGAGTATTCATGGAGACATTGGCAGTAATTGTAACCAAACTAATATAATTCCATTACTGTATGCATTTATGTCAAACCAGACAAAGAAGCATATTTAACTTTATTTTCCCTAATAAAGTCACAAATCCCAGATTGGCAACCTAATAAGTTCACTATAGATTTTGTAGAAGCTGCAATGAGAGCATTAGCTAAAATGAACGTAACGGTTAAGGGATGCCAGTATCATTTTTCAAATAGTCTGTGGCGTAAGGCAAAACAGTTAGGCCTGCACAAAAATAAACTCGATCGCAGGTTCATATCCTTATGCAGTAAGCTCCCTTTCTTGCCCGTAGCTGAAATAAAGGTGGGATGGCAGTATATTAAAAGTGACATAGCCGAATATAATACTGAGCAACTAAAAGAATTCCTTATCTATTTTGAAAAGTACTGGATGAGAGATGATTTCATTAATATTTGGTGTGTATATGGAGAACGTCACCGTACTAACAATGCTGTTGAAGGATGGCATCACAAAATTAATAACGAAATAAATAAAAATGAAGGAAATATTTTGCAAATATTACACATCCTTTATAATGATTCATTGATTCCTTCATTTCGTAATCATAAAATTCAGAATTTTCCTTCTTGTTCACAACCAAAACGTCGAAGGATTGAAATTGACAAGGACGATTTTATAAGAAATGCACAATTAAAATTAGTTAGTAGCGAAATTGGCGTCGGGCACTTTTTAGAAATGATTCGGTAGTTAAGTAAGAATGTAGAAATACTAATTGATTAAAGATAGTGATTATTATTAGTGATTTAATTAATAGTGTGTTTTAATTCATTCAGTAATATCTAAGTGTCTTACAACCTATTATTGAGCCACAACTAGCATATTTGGTAACACATTTCTTTGTGTAAAACTACTTTTCGGTTTAGGTAGAACAAGTGGGAAGAGAGACTCCCACTAGTTCTACTATTTTGTTAAACATAATATCGTAGTACTAGTGAGAACAAAACCTCCCATTAGTTCTACCCGATGGAACAGGTAGAACAAGTGGGAATAAAGACTCCCACTAGTTCTACTCTTTTGTTACATCTAATATCGTAGAACTAGTGAGAAAAAAAAATCCCATTAGTTCTACCGTAGAACTGTTCAGTAGAACAAGTGGGAACAAATGATTGAAGGGGGGTGAGGCAGCCATTCGTTAGCTACTCGGAAGTGAAGGAGGGGTGCCAGTGCGATACCGAACCAAGCCGAGATATGACATACCATAGTCTACCGACCAGAGAGTATGCAATGAACTGCATTGAACCTTTTTTGACATTCACGACTGCAACAAGTTATAGTCCGAGATCTAGCTGCAGAATCTTTTCGTTCTTTATAAACATAATTGAATTATATTTTTATGTAAATAATCATTTAGGGACTGAGCTGTATACATGGCATATGGGTTAAAAGTACCTACCAAAGTCTAGACGAATAACAGAAATAAAAACAGTTAGTTGAAAACAATGATTGTTTTTTGCAATAATAACTTATTAATAGTTATTTATATATTATTTCAAAAGACAATTGTATACAATTGTACTATTGTGACAAAGTGTAAATGTTAAAACGATTGACTGTTAAAATGTGTAAATGATGAGGCTGATCATAATCTGTTTTTTTATTTTTATCACGTCCCTAATCACCCCATACTTTCAAGGGCTGTTATAAATTAATAGTCAGCTATATATGCCGAGCAGAGTATTAGTATCTATAGAAACATGTCACATTATCTTTGAAAAGACAACGTTTAATTGTCTTGTTAATTTATCATTGAGTTGGAGTAATAATAATAATCGTTAAATGCTTTCGAACCTAAAACCTTCTACATGCATAATAATAACTATGCCGATACAATATTCATTTAAAATGCATAGCTCTTGGCCTAATTACAGTGTCATTCATTGCAATTCGCTTGTGTCATGTCATATGTCACACTTGTATTTTATAATGTTGATTATAATATTTAAATAGTTTCTCTGGACTTAAATATGGGTAAACAATCTTTACATTGTGTATTGTTAATTATTTACATAGTAAATATATCATTATATCTACGAATACTTAAATTGTAATGTCATTATATCGTGCATGTCATTTTTGTTCTTTCATATGTACAATCAAACACATAACCGTTTCAGCAAATTTGAACAAAAATAAGATAAATATATTTACAGCATATAAACCGCATAGTAATAAAGATTTTTGTCATTTGAGTTTGTGCTGAGGTAAATTATTTACATTTCTGTATTTTTAGTGAACCGCAGAATGAAAAGAAGAGACTTGGCCTATTTGTCAGCTTATACTTCACGAGAGCGAAAAATGAATAAGGTTAAACGTAAAATAGAGCTGAAGAAAGTAATTATTATTAGATAAATAACGAATGCCATGTTGCAGAATAATGCAATTCTTTTATCACTGTCTCAAGAGAAACGCAATGTCCTAAATATTAGAGCAATATTATTAAATATTATTATTATATACCCTCAATAATACAGTATCATTTCTAAACTTTGTTTTATTAGTTAAATAAAGAAAACACTCAGAATCAAGAGTTAAACGGTACTATCACTATTATATTATAGTACTAATGTTTTGATGCAATTACATACTATCGACATACTACGTGGGTGCAGTCGCAGAAGAAACTAGTGATATTATAAATCCCAAAGTAACTTTGAATGTCTGTCGGTCTGTTGTTCCTGCAAAATAAAATCGTTTAATCGATCTTGATGAGTGTTAATGTTTTTTATGTTGACAAAGCCCGCTTAATTAAGCGGCCGTGGCGCAATGGATAAGGCATTGGTCTTACGATCGAGAGGTCGTGGGTTCGAATCCTGGCCATTACACCACGGACGTAAAACTTCCTCTTATCACAAGCGAATTAAGCTTAGCTGGAGGGGGTTAACAAGAATACTAGTAATTTGTATTTGCAAATTGCTAGTAAGCTTTTCAAAAAAAAAAAAAAAAAGTCTAAACACGCAAAGATTTATTGATATCAAATTTGTGTCTATAGCCTCTATTTTCATGCGTGGGCGTCGGGCAAGGCTTGACGCCTTGACGCCTTGACGCGAACTCAAATTGGACGTATTGCGAAAGCGACAATAATTACCCTTGCTGTAAACCTCATGGCAATTTTGAACACGACTGTACATCATCATCAAAATCAAACTGAATACGGATGCCAAAATTAAATCATGTTACAGAATAAGGACGCGCTATATCCTTAGGCTCAACTCACATCGACTAGCTAGCTTCATATTTATCTGTAATCTGTGACGTAGACACAGAAGCACTGCGTCGTCGCGTTGCGTCCAGTTTATATGGCCTTTTTAGCCCAAGATAGATGTAGACAAATTGTATGAATAAATGCAAATGAACCTGAAAAGCAACAACATAAACAGATCAGCTTTTTAAGTTCATTAAAATCATGATTATTTTAAATTGCTGGGCTAATCTTTAGTATATTTCCAGCAGGCCCACATAATGAAGATATGTATAAATATAAATATTATTATGTACAAAAACCGATGCCGTAAAACGCGACGTGAAATTTTTTATCTCTTTTAGTTGCCTGCCCGCCTGTTAAAACAGCGTCGTAAGTTCTTAGTCTGAATTATGCCTAAAGGTATAGAATATCTATATTTAGTAGATTTTTAGTCGACTAGTTGGTCGACTAGTGCATAATGCAACTGACTGTGGAACAATAAACATCCCTGTTCCACATACAAATCTCGCCATTGTTACCATAGCAACAAAATTTTGTTGAAAATCGGCAGACTTATCAAACAACAAATCCTAGGTATTGAACCGTTGAGTAACAACTGAACATCAACACGTATTTTCACTCACACATTTATATATAAGACCGATAGAGACAGCAATACCTTTATATGTGTGCAGAGTCTACCCTTAATCAATACAATATTTTTGTAATTAATCATAATAATTATATTATAATATTCAAATTATTAATTTATGCCTCCTTAATTACGCTGCTTAATGCATTTAATGTGTATAATTCGCTTTCTCTCTTATTAATAATAGTAGACTATAAATATTTTATTTTATTAATTATACCAAACACCTAAAACATTCCCATTATTATCTTAACTGGATAATAACCAATAATTAATTAATTAATTAATATTATTTATTTATTTTTTTGTCTTTTTGTACTGCAACAGCTTGACATCCGGCCGTGCGTCACTTAGTCAGGCCACCAACTGAAAATCAGTGCTGTGTGGTGTTGCACCATTTCAGCTAAAACTGAGTTGGGGACCTTTCCGATTCCAGCATAGAGGCAGCATGCTACATTTATTAGCTTTTAAGTATCTATCTTGTACGTCGCTTAATAGGTATTCTAGTATTGTGTAAGTGTAGTTCTCTGTTTTTATTTTTTGTTGTCCTGTGCTTGTGATCGGAATAAATGCTTTCTATTCTATTCTATTCTATTCAATACATAGGAATCGCGCGGGCCGATCGATCTTGCAGGTTAAGCAATGCCAACCGCGGTCGGCTGTGGATGGGTCACCATGTTTAATATAACGAGGTTTCCTCCGTGCCTGTTGAGCCGCGTTAAGCCGCTCAGCATCAGCTAAGCGTAGTCAAAAGCCAGAAAGTCTGAAATTACTAGTCTAATAAAGAGTATCGTATTACCTCGTACTGGGATTTGGAGGTTTGATGGCAGTCGCTCCACGTAAAATACTGATATTCAGCTTAAGCCAAACCCAATGTTATGGAGAAAAAGGCTCCGAAGATGGTGATGACATAGGAATATGCATCACTATGATACGCTAATCGAGAAATAGCATGTAATATAATGTAAACTAACGTAATGTTGGTCTATTTAGTCGACCGCGGTTTCGCCTATATGTCTAGGCATTATCAAGAGAGTGCGATACGTCGCGCCTGAGTCGCAGCCAGTCTTGCACTATTGTTGTTATCGCACTCTCTTGATAATGCCTAGACATATAGACGAAACCGCGGTCGACTAAATAGACCAACATTACGAGAGTAACACCCGTATTTTCATAATTTTAATAATGTTACAAACTCACGTCAGTTTTAATAAAAATATTTAATAAAAATAATGTAAACTAAGTTATGAAACATATGCATACCTGTACTATAGGTGAAATATGTCTTGAACTATAAAATACAATGTAAGAACTATCTTTGTACCGTATTTCAAGCAAATAAATGATGATTTGATTTGATTTGATTTGAAATCACCGAAATGCTACCACAAGATATCATATTATGATTATATTATATAATATATTATAAAAATGGGTGCCTTCCTACTATTATTATTATTTACCCACTAATTACGTAATTAACATAGCATTATTATAAAAGACTTGACTAAAAGCTTTATTTGCAGTTTTTGTGTACTTTTTATGACTAAAACATGCAAGTACTATTATTTTAAGTAAATATTGAATTAAAAACTGGTTATGAGTCCCATGTTCTAATGTAAGATTATTTTGTGCGCAAATAGATTTGTGCCTTGTGCAATCTGCCGAATTTAAATAAACTTAGCTCTTGGGAATATGGATAATTGAGAATTTATTCGTTAATATTATTTTGTACATACAATGACCTGGTATAGTATAGAGCCTTTGGGAAGTATCTATTTATCTTCAGTTTTATATAAGCGAAGACTTGTCATTGGCTGCCAGATTCCTTTACTACTTTATACAATTCTGTTAATTTAGCTGTAAGTCTTCCATATATCTTAAATAAATAAATAAATAAAGTCAAATGAATTTCAACAAGAGATTTTTTTGTGTCATTTCGGTGGGATTTTTTTATTTCAATACATATACATATTTTAAGTGACAAATAAAATTTTAGCCTATTTTATAACATTGTGTGTGAGTGGACATCAAATATCATCAAAACTTACATAAATATTTAAGGATGAATTTTTCAGAGTCCACTCAAATGCAAAGTGTCTACCGAAATGATAAAAAAAATACCACCGAAATGATAGACTGTGCACCGTGTGTTACTATGTGATATTTTTTTAAACAATATGAACACTACTCAAGTAAAACAGTACTTACGGCAAATTTAAACACAATTTTGAAACAAATTAAACGAATCTAGCTCGAGTTATAACAGCCACCGAAATAATCCTTTTCTTTGCCCCATATTACTGAAATGATAAACTTACTTTTTTGGCGGCAAACCGCAAGACGTTGGGACCGGTGCGTTTGCGCCTAGAGCTTGAGCTGGCCTGATCTGAAGTGAGGAAAGGTGAGAGGGGCATAACACTAAAACTTACTGTCCTCTGAAATGATAACTTTTCCAGACAAAAGTTGACTGCCTGTCAAATCCATGAGAAAGAAGATAAACAAACAAAAATTTGTTTTGTTGTCCATATTACGAATATATTTGCAGGGGAAGGTATTTTATGAGCGGAATTGGGTTCAGGACAGGCCACCGTGAATGACCGTGATGATAAAATAACACTTTGTAATTTTTTTTTTCGTATATTATAGGGTAGAAATCAATGATTTTTTTTTGTCAAGGCAGAGATGTTCTTACTTTTTTGAGAAAAAATATATAAACTTAAAAATCGGCACATGTCACTACCATTCTCAGGTTTGCCGTGTATTTTTTTTGCTTGCGCAATTCAGCCGTCTATAAGAATATTCCTCCAAGCAAACAAAACGTTGTTTGATTATATTTTTATAAATACCCATAGATATATTTACAGACTCATAATTATTATCATTTATTTATGATTTCGGGGACTATTTGAGTGATATATTTATACCTTCATAGTTTCAGAGATGCTCATGACCACCTTTTACTATTACCGATTGTAAATACATCATAATAACGCCACTAGCTATAAATATTGTTTCCGTAACTGTCAAATCTTTCTTTTTCTCCTTATCCACATACGAGATAGAGCCATGCTATTATGATAAGTAGAGCGAATACATAATGACTGTTACCACATTTCCTTTGAGTAACCATGAAGCAAGAAATTCAAATATGTACTCGAGTACAAGTTGCCGGTCTTGCATTGCACGGGAATCCTATACAAAGTAAATACGCTGTAGAGGAACGGGGTAAGATGTTCGTCCACCACAAAGGGAGGAACCTCCGACCAGGCTTGGTGGTATTGCCTGGCAGAAGAAGTATTTATATACACTTGCTGTGAAAACTTGGCTATCGCGATTCAGCGCTCTTTGACATTAGTGACGAGTGTGTCCTTTCTGTCTTATATTATGCGTCACTTCTTGACGTTGTTAATGTTATCTGTCATTTATTTTGTGCGGATACCGCCACATAGGTACACAATGCGAGACCATTGAATACTGCAAATATATGGCATGATGTGTGGCCGTGCGTACATACATAATAATGTATCCGTGGAAAAGATAGCCGACATGATGCAATTACATAATATGTTTAATAATTATTGTATGTTATCAAAAACACAATGGTGGCATCGCAACGGTGGCAGTCCGGATACAGGAAAAAAAAATATGTAATTAATACAATTCGCCCACTGGTAGCGGTCTTTTAGACTAGGTTTGTACATAGATGTAGATTTAGTCATTTATTTTTAGGTTAATATGAATTTTGTTTTTTTTTTATTTTTTTATTATTAATTGAATAAATTTCATACAATTATGGTTTTATATTGTAAGTAGGTAACCCATGCATCTGTTATTCCGGGTTTTATGGGTATTAAATTACGTAGTCTTATAAATTTGTAGATATGCCTTATGCCTTGTTTCTTTAGTTCCTAATAGAGTTTCAGATAGTTAAGTGCCAGGTTATTTTATAAATTTTGATAAAATTTGACATCATCTGTCAAAAAAGTTCCGGTTAAAAAAAACCATCAGGGCCTCAGAGAATAGAATTAAACAGTTACCGCTATGAATATAATACCTAAATAGAAGGTAAATTAAAAAAAGAGCTGCAGCATCAGACCGTTCCCATCATAGGTATTAGTGTATTAATACCAAACCTGAATAACTATGCAAAGTTTCGTATCTATGCTCATAAGTGCTTAGGAGTTCCTTCATGATAAGACACTCCTGGCTGCACCGGTACTAGAGTGCTATAACTAAAACTAAATAACTATGAAGAGTTTCGTATCTATGCTAACGAGTTCCCTCGTGCTTATTCAGATATATGATTATATTTGCGCAATCCAAATATGAACCTTATACATACATTTTGAAGGCGCTCAAGTTTATATTAAATACCCACACTGCAAGTTAAATAATAGCTTTAAAAAGCTTTTGTACGAGGAGTCTATGTTAATAAACCATTAAAGTAATGCTAATTATTGTTTTTTAAAACAACTTCCAAAAAGCGCGAGGTTATGTATTGCGTGCGTTCGACGTTCTTCAGAGTTTGTAATAACATTATTTTCACGTATTTTAAAACACTTAAAGTATAATTATTTGATTTAACTGTCTTTGAAATGATTTACTCATAATATTATTTATCTTTGTTTCAGGTATTCCTCCAAAAGTGATACTTAAAATGTTGTGCTAAAATGTTGAAAGAAATTGTGTTATAGTTTCTTTTTCTATTCAATAACTATCTAAAAGTAACAACATGACTGCGACGGAGATGGTCGTCGATAATAACAACAAAAGTGAAGTCAACAATCATAAATTTGAGGTAAATATAACATATTGTCTGCACGTGTGGTGTTTAAGCGGTCGCCTCGCCGCTCTCCACTGCACTGGTGCTGTGGGTTCGATCCCTACATGGGACAAATCTTTGTGTTATTCGCAATGATTTGTTCTGGGACTGGGTGTGCTTGTGTGAGTGAATGTGAATATTTGGCCTTGTCATTGGGACCAATGGATAGTGTAATTGCTTCTGGCGATCTATATATAAAAAAAAACGAAAAAAATACATATTTATTATACAGGGTGGATGCGACATAAAAACATTTATTGGAACCACAGTTTCTTCATGGTCAGAATAATTTTTTATTGGTATGTAAAAAATGTCGCTATGTCCCAATTACCATGTTTAACATTTAATAAGTAAAACCATTTAGTGTCCATAAATCCTTAATACCTACATTTGAAAAACAATAGTGTTTAAAATCAAATATTATGGGCAACAAGTAGCTTTACAAAACAATTGAGTCGTTCAGTATGTTCGATTAAATTCCGCCTGCGTGGTACATCGAGCTACCTCTGAGCAAAATTTTATTAAAATCTTCTTAGTAGTTTTTGCATACCATATATTCACAATTTTTACATTATATTATTGTATTCACAATTTTTACATTACTTATTATAATATTAGAAGGTTATTGTTTCGTGAGTAAATCCTAGTCGATGACACGCAAAAAGAAGCAGGGAAAAGAAAGATAAACTACAATCGCGGAAAAAAGAAAGATATGGGTAAATTACCATCCCACTTCAGAGTGGAATTCTACCATTTCAAAAGACCGTTCAAAAAACATCAACGGCTTTAGTCGTTTTTGTTACGTCGCTTAATGGAGATAATGATGGTATACTTCACCCGTGGATCATCGCTAAGCACTGTGAATCTTTGATATTATTTCTTCTAACTTCTTAAACTACAGTTTTCTTATACATGTTTACCTATCTCTCTCTTTCTCTCTCATTTATACAGAACTGAGTGATAGAAAGCTGTAGCTTACAGTTAAATATCAGTTAAACCCAAATGTTAAAATCGGAACTTACTTGTTGTATAGTCGTGTTGAGAAACAAGTTCAGTTACTTTCTCGCCAGAGCGATGTAAACCAGATCTGGAATGTAGGCGCTGAACGAGGTGATATTGGATAACCAGTCGGTTACTCATCTATACTGGGTCAAGTTCCCTAGCTAGTTCAATGTCCACCACCAAATTAATAAAGTAGAAATAATACAGACAATGCAGATTTCTCCCCCATCTGTTATTAAGAACCAAAATAAACTATGTAAATGTGGGGAACATGCCACCACAAGATGTTCTCATAATGTATAATCTTCACCATGGCCAAGAGTAGTGTTGTCTAAATGCAAGAACAATACAAGTCTTAGCCAGTCTTGGTCTTGCGTCTTGCGCCAATACACCTGGTCTTGGTCTAGGTCTTGCTATTGCGCTCCCTGTCTTGACCTTGGTCTCGCAGCAAGAGTCTATTTGTTAAAAATAAATAATATTTGTAAAATTGCTATTTATTAAAGTTTACTTTAGATCTTAGAAAAACGTATCAGAATAGGAACATTTTTAGCTTGAATTAACATAGCCATAGTAAAGACCAACCAGATTAATAAATGTCTAAAGATTTAATGAGAAATTCAAAAAACCAACTGCCACATGGTTATCAACTGAGCTATATGCCGTTTACCACGGGAGTAACTGTTTCTTAATAAACATTTACGTCATCAGTATAATGTTTCATCAGTATAATCGTTTCCATTCTAAGCACTCTGAAATTTATTTTATTCTTTGGATGGAACACGTGGACTCTGAAATTTGAAAATCGAAGTTCGTGTCGTACCGTCTCGCTCGCTCATATTATTATATTAAATAGTATTAGCGTGAGCGGGACGGCACGACACGAAATTAGAATTTTGCATATCTCAGTATACCTAGGCCCTGTGTCCCTCTCTTTCAAAGTATAAAATAAAAATGGTGTCAAATGTTGTGCGTTCGGCGCGGTGGCGACGATTGTTTGTATGTGATTTCTATAGAAGCCGCCGGCGGCACGTGTATTTTCACCATGTACTTCCGAAAAGCTGCAAAATTTCTTTGAGAAGTCAGTACAAAACCTTTGATGATACCAACGACAAGGCGCCGCGCACTACCAAAGTGCCGGTGGTTAAAATTATGAATGCACTCTGTTTTCTTTTAATGGATATTTTCATTCGGTATGTATGTTTATGGTATTGGTCGTAATGCGCATAGGTGGTCCAGTTTTTCATATTCTCTAATACAGTTTTTTGCGTCTCATAAAGTCCCTAAGCGTACCTATACTCCGAACTGTTATACCTACCTACTCCGTGAAACGGCGCTCAGTCCTAGCTGCAAGACGCTAGAGTCTTGCACGCTTAGTCTTGTTCTTGCTCAAACCTTGTTACTTGTCTTACTAAAATTAGGCGGTCTTGGTCTTGGTCTTGGTCTTGCTTGGTCAAAAATGCAAGAACAAGACCAGGACTGAATTTAGGAAACACTAGCCAAGAGCGACTATGGCCTCACTCTTCTTAATAGAAGAAGAGGACGTATGAATACGTACGTTCAGTCGTAAGGGTGAGCCCATTGACATCTACCGGCCACAATAGCAGACTCCGTGTTACTACTGTGAATTTTCCGAAGAAAAAAATCTATGTAACACATTGCTTGACTCGGGGATCAGAGAACGGAGCGTACCGGAGCGCAGCGTAAAGATAGCGCGCGTATCTTTTTTGTACGAAAATATGCCGTCAAGCTACGCTCCAGTACGTTCCGCTCCCAGCCAACTGCGACTTTATACCAATGTGTATATTTTAGTAATTAAAGGTTCTAAAACTAATCTAAATTAATTTAAGTTCAGTGGGCCCCGTAAACATATTACTAAAATATGCGGAGTTCAAGTCTTCAATAATTAATCCTTCAATGATTCGGTCACGGTTGCAACTTCTGTCAAACGTTTAAACAGTTTCGGTCACTGCCGCAAATACCGGAACGGACCAGGCCAAGCCATGCAAGGCGTTTTCATGTCATCAAGTCAGTTATTTACCTACACACATAATAAAATTGTAAATTAGTCTTGTGTGTATATTGAAGATACTTAAGACAAAATTATACTAAGTATATAACAGTAGAATTTTTGTATCTTTGTCTATCTGTCTGTACGTACACTACAAAAACTACTGCATAAAATTGAATTCGGTTTGAGCAGTTATTTAGCTAGTAGTCTGACTTAGAAACTGGTATATGTTTCATCTTAGTATTTTACCCGTAAGGGTGTAAATAAGGGGGTGTAAGTTTTAAAAAAATGCATGAAATCCTTACATGACGTAAATTAACTGGAAGATAGATTGTTTCAGTATCACTCCCTAAGCGTGGAATAAGGGATTGTACGTCTCTAAGGGACGTTAATCAATTTTTAAGACCATTACACGCAATTCTGCACATAGGTCGCTTTAATAAACAAATTAATGGTAGAATAGAGATTTTGGCAATTCCACTCCCCAAGAGGGTGTATTTAGAGGGTTATAAGTGTACTAGGGGAAATCTCCAAATTTGTAAGAAAATAGCATGGAAATATCGAGTGCCACGCGGATGGAGTCGCGGGCAAAAGTATAATAGTCAAGTATAATTTTACGAATATTTTATGAACGCAAACAGCAGGAAAACAAGTTAAGAGTTTCATTCGGATAGTCAGTTACGTCAGTCGTGTTGGCAGTTAATAAAGTAAAGTTTTATATATACTATTTATTCTGTATTTGTTAAAATAGTGTAAGTGATATTTCTAAGGTTAATGAAGACGGAAGGATATTAGACAGTCAAGAAGTAGATAAGGTATGTATGTAAACTAACTTTGCGATTAGTTTTAAAGTTATAATTTGATTTGGCGTGGTGTCGAGGCGCTATACTTTGATATGATCATAGCATTTTCCTTATTTTCTACGTAGCCGGTTATTAAATCAAATTGCACTGGAATTAGCAGGTGTTGTTATTTTTCTTTTTTTTTAAGAAAATGTCATGTCATTCCATCGACAAAAATATTTTTAAACTCATTAGAATAGTTGCTGCTTTAGTATGAGATAAAGTTTCATTAACTGACAGTTATCTTTATACAAATTTGACTTTATTCACTCTTTTGTTGGAATTAAGTAACTTCCTCAATGTTTGGTTTGATTCTGTCGCAGGTTATGACTATAGGTAAGTGCCAACATCTTATGCAAACAACTCTACAAGTTATGGATGGGTACAAAGTTCATGGCTCTTAAACCAAAATCAAGAGTCATATATCTATTTTTACTATGGTCATACTGTGAGATTTGTGATTAAAAGCAATCATACAAAAAAAAAGACGTATTTCCAAAAACTCTAATGATCTTCAGTTTTAGACCACATCACAGAGACTAAAGATGGATATTTTTCCTGCTGTACACATAACATAACATAACATCACGCCTAAAAGGGTGCGCTGAAGTGTATAACACCCCCCCCCCCCTTCACCCGTTAAGTTTACGTCAAGTGGTATAAAAACCAGTGGAACAACTTTTTACGTCACACGTTATTTGACGGAGGATAAAATTAATATAACTCTAACAAAAATCTTTCGTTAACTTATAACAATAATTTACTGACGATACGTTCGATTAGGCTATCAACAATAAAAATATTCCCTACAAAATTGCCATGCCATGTAACTTTTTAATGTCGACAATATTTGAATAAATATAAAAATTGCATGAATTTGACTTTTTTGTATTTTGATGTTTGTTTGGACGTGTTCAAACGCCCTTTGGGACCTATGGTAATATGATTTGACTTTATTTTGACTTTTAAATTTAGGGATAAAGTAACCTTCAGATGGACCAGACCAATTTGCTATATAAAACTAAATCATAAACGTAGCTATGGTAACTCAGTTTCACACTTTGCAACACTTCACTTCCATTATAAGCACAACACTTGTGGGAATTTCGCTAAAGTTTCACGACTAATTTTCATTTTATTATCACCGTAATGACACACTTCATTACCTTATATCATTACTTTCATCAGTAGTTTCTCGAGCATATGCACACAATGCAGTCTTGGAAATTTTAAGATTAGGTGTCAATTCTTGTGTCTAGACTCTACTTTTTAGAGCAAACTTAGATACAAAATTCCCTTACTTAAAGACAAAAAACGTTTGTAGCAGATACTTATTAAATAAATTCAATATAAATTATCTGGTAAATTTAAAGAGAGTAGACCTTATAATATCATACCCTAATACGTACCAATTATCTAAGCAAACTTTTCGTGCACTTCGAAGAACGTAGCAATAATAAGTCATGCAGAATAGTTTTGTAATAGATATTAAGTATCTTACTTGGTTTTCACTTGTTTCAAGAAAACTTTGTTGCCAGTCGTTTTCTCAAGATACTAGTTGCAAAATTAGTTTTCATTCAACCGTGCAGCGAACGCAAGGAAAAGGAAACGCAAACTGTTACAATGTAGGTTCTATCTCAATAATATGTAATAGTCAGGCGCTAGCAATCATGCATTCAGACACATGGCCATTCAAATTATAGACAAAGGCTCTCTGTAATCTTATAAATTACTGGCAAGTTGACGAGATAAATAGAGCTCAAGACATTTTCCTTTCCAGGAAGGAAAATTGTGTGGTGATAATGATAACTCTACATTTATTTTATTCTTAAGTAACTGAGTATGCAGTCCAAAATGCGATATACTGATCTCTAATAATATTAATATTTATTATTATTGGGATGAGGCTTTGCGTGTTCACATCGACCTTCGTGGGTCTTTTGTGATTGTAGCCTCATTATAGACTCTCCTTTGGGTCAATAGCCACCATAAGATAAGATAATAAGATAAGAAGAGACAAGATAATAATATAGCGTCCCAGAATGACGCTTCGTCTATGGTTCAATTGCCATTGAACCATAGACGAAGCAATCAATCAATGGTGTTTCCGGTTCCTCCTTACAGAATCTGCAGTTGTCATTGTTCGCATAGCCCAGCTTTCTTCTTCTCGTGAATACGGCTACACAACGGTTTTAACCGAGAGCTTTTAGTGCTTTTTGTAACAGGGTGGACACAGTACTTTCACTCGGTCCGAGAGATCCGCATAGCTCTGTATCTTAACTCATCAATAGTATCATAGATTAACCAATGTTAATCTATGGTACTATTAGAGAACAGAGGAGTTAATTATTAAATTACTTCACATCTATACGTTGTTAATATTAAATCAGATTTTATTGCCTTAAACCATTATACACTTGTGACCTTCTAACAAAATGCCCCCAAGAATTATCTAAATTAGGGACGTGTGCTCATAAACTCTGAATGAATAATAAAACAAAGCAATAAGCTTGTAATCTTATCGGTGGATTGTGATTACTCGATACAATGCATCATCGATAATAGTATCGATTTTTAGTTCGAGTAGTCATGTACCTTTCTTGTTATAGGTGAAAGAAAAAGACGTAGACTTAGAAACCGGGAGGAAAGTTGTAAAGCGAAGTTCCTCAATACCCTGGAGTAAGATCATCATCGTGATGCTGGCCTTGGGCGTGCTAGTGGCGGCCGGCGCCATCACCTGGGTCTTCCAGGACTGGCAGACCAGTCTCGTGGTACTAGCCATCCTTTGTGTGGTGTACATTATTGGATTTCACTGGAGGACGCTGTATATTGTTGTCAGGACCGCGCCTAGAGATTGCCAGTGAGTACTTATTTTTTATTGCAGTGTAAATTTTTTTTGTTATTATTTGTAGAATTGTTTACAATATTTACTTGGACTTTATCGTAAGATTGTCTTGATACCAAATAGCTGCTATATTATCTATTATTCTGTTCCTATCTCTGAGAATAGGATCTTTTGTAGTGAAGCACTTATGAAATTTAAACTGGGCATAATATGATTTAAACTAACTATAGCCACCAATGGACATGGACCGGATGGCGGAGTGGGTAGTGTACCTGCCTGCGACGCCGAGGTCGTGGGTTCGATTCCCACTTAAGACAAATCTTTGTGTGCATGAACATTAGGGTTTGTCATAGTCTGGGTGTTTCTATGTATAATAAGTATGTATTTACAAAAGAAAAGTATGTATGTATTAGTATCAGTTATTCTAGTACCCATAGTACAAGCTCTGTTTAGTTTGGGACTAGATGGCGTTGTGTGTGATTTGTGGAATATTTAATGATACCTAATTCTATGTTACAATGGATTCATATTGTAATACATTACGGTACGTAAGCAGCCCAGCGTTTTTGTTAAGATAATTTCAGTCAGTTTATTTATCTTGTTTTATTTTCAGTGCTCTCTGGTGCTATATAAAAATTTTGATGCTAACAAATAAGTTCTCGAACAAGAGCTGGTCAATGGCGGATATCTTCCACGATAGAGTCTTGGCGCATCCTAAGAAGGCCTGCTTTTTATTCGAAGATGAAACCTGGACCTTCCAACAGGTAAATATATATGTAGCATTGACCCTAGGCAGATACTGCAGTATAATCACAGTATAATAATTAGGTATTATCTGTGCTTCAGATAACATTATTGATTTAGCTTTAATCACTCGGGATTACGACTTATTATCGCCGGTATTGTTGGAGATAATTTTTAGGGTTCCTTCTTTAATTCTTTATTGTACAAATGAAAAACAATACAATAATATAAAATACAATTTTAAATTTATGTACAAAGGCGAGCTTAACCACTAAAATGGGTTCCTTCTTGGTTTCGTGCACAGCCTCGTGTTGGTACGTGCTAGAAAGCTGAAATGTTGCACGAATATTTAAATTTACTATCCAAAAAAGTACTTAACGAAAATCATTCAAAAAAAAATCTCGTTTGTAACCCAACGCTTCGTTATCTACCCGGCCAACACAAACACAGAATAGCAGGGTCTAATTTTACATTCAAACCGGCTTTTCAACAAAAAACCGGCCAAGTGCGAGTCAGACTCGCGCACGTAGGGTTCCGTACCACTATACATCTAAATAAATGTCTTCTATTATTATATTATTATATTGGAGTTGATTGAATGAAAGGTAAAATGTGGTTTACGATTTATAACGTATTAAAAAAAACTAATTATTAGATCTCGTTCAAACCAATTTTCGGTAGAAGTTTGCATGGTAATGTACATCATATAATATTTTTACATTTATCAATATCTTATTTTAGAAGTTACGGGGGGGGACACAAATTATTTCATTTTGGAAGCGTCTCTCGCGCAAACTATTCAGTTAAGAAAAAAATATATTAGAAATCTCAATATCATTTTTGAAGACCTATCCATAGATACCCCCACCCCAGACGTATGGGTTTGATGAAAAACAAAAAAAAATGAGTTTCTGTTCTAAGTATGAGGAACCCCAATTTTTTTTTGTTTTTTTTCTATTTTTGTATGAAAATCTTAATGCGGTTCACCGAAAACATCTACTTTTTTACCAAGTTTTCACAGTATAGCTCTTATAGTTACGGAGAAAAGTGGCTGTGACATACGGACGGACAGACGGACAGACATGACGAATCTATAAGGGTTCCGTTTTTTGCCATTCGGCTACGGAACCCTAAAAAGAGCCACTATAACGGAGTTGATGATTCAAAGATGCAGGATGATGAAATTGCAATCACCTTTAAGATAAGTTTACAATTAATATATTTATTCGGATATTCACCTTTCATCTATGTCAATACAACCAGACGTGACGTGACATAATATTGGCTTATGATAATTAATATCACTGCATATTTGAATGAAACCTGGCAAATTACGTGCTCAATATTAACGAAGAATTTATGCAGTTTATTTATTACGACGCTGACGACATGTGAATGCATTTTTGAAAGTAGGACAATGTATACCGAATATACCGATTTAAACGATTTAGACATTATATGCAATTCTTACTAAAAATATGTTAATCTAAAATATCAGTAGGTTAAGTAGGTGGATAGAAAGGTGGATACACGTGAAATGTAAATGTTGTGTTCTAAATCTTAAAAATACCATCATAGAATATGACTGCAGCCATCGTCAAGAAGAAGAATCGGACAATTAATTTGCTTCTCTTTGTATTGTACCTATCTTCTTCGACATTGTTATACCGTATCCAGGTTAACCTAACCCACAATTATAGTAAAACTGAAAGAAATAAATACAAGGTGTAACAAATACGGGCAATAAACCAAATTGAAGCTTTTACGAGCCCGACTTGACCCAAAAACGAAGTGACAGGCAATGTTTATAATAGCTACGTTAATTTCCTATCCAACACTTAGCTACTTCCGTTGTAAAAATAACTGGTACGTTAAACTAGTAGCTTTAGTTAAGGGTCGTTTAGACCTCTACATACAGCAAGAAGCAGCAATAGCTGCTGTTCGGCTCATGCACCTAGGTCTATGGGGAAAAAACCACACGAGTCCACACACGAACATCTTGAACCAGGCAATCGAGTTACAACCACTCATTGCTGCTCCATGTGATAGGACTCTTCCTGTATACAACTTCAACAAAAATTACAACATAGAATTAATTGAGGAGGCAAAGGATCAGTCACCGAAGTACGCGTATACACAGATGGTTCCAAAACGGATAGTGGTTCAGGAGCTGGCGTACACTCCTTTGACCTCAATATAAACATCCACATTCCGCTGGGTAATCACAGCTCAATATTTCAATGTGAATGTGTTGCACTAACACTCGCCGCAAAAGCCATTCACAAACGGCAAGTGGAGGGTATAGGCATCAGACTCATTTCTGATAGAGCAGCAGTTCTCAAAGCTCTTCTTAACAATAAAACCAACAACAAACTAATCATAGAATGTCACGATGCCCTAGAAAAAATTTGCTCCAGGAATCAGGTCACCCTGCAATGGATCAAAGGGCACAGTGGATCTCTTGGTAACGACATTGCAGACGAACTAGCGAGAAGGGGTTCAGATACGACAGTACAAGGCCCGCAACCTCTTCTTCCAATCCCCTTCACGCAATACCGGACCTGGATCCGCCAAAGATCGATAGAGACCCAAAACCAACGATGGTCAGAAATCGCTGAGTGTCGGCAAGCCAAACTTGCAATACCGCAAGCGAATCATCGACTCACAAAAAACCTTCTAAGACTAAACAG
The DNA here is from genome assembly GCA_905147285.1 of Hypena proboscidalis. NCBI lineage: Eukaryota > Metazoa > Arthropoda > Insecta > Lepidoptera > Erebidae > Hypena > Hypena proboscidalis. The sequence continues at coordinate 15,205,399 of LR990130.1, read as the reverse complement.
AACAAATCTAAAAATAATGATAGGGTCAATAACGGGTCACTGTCCCTTGAACAAACACCTATACACCATAAAAATCACTGACAGTCCTCTCTGTCGAGGATGTCTTGACGCCGAAGAAACGGTCTCCCACGTAGTCCTGGAATGTAGGGCCGTTGCTTCTCAACGGGAACAAATCCTCGGAACAGTGAGGTCACTCCGCGAAGCCTGTGAAGTCCCCAGGAAACTTCTGAGCTTCTGGGTGGAGTTAGGCTGGCTATGTTAGCCAGGACTCTCCACGCACAATGGACCAAATGAGAGTCTAAGTGCGGAAAAATGAGTCCACTTTCCATTCCATTCCATTCCAAGGGTCGTTTAACTGCTGGCTTTATTTGCGCTTTTGAACCTTGAATTACTATAGGCTGACCGTTTAACTGAGACTTCGCCTACGGGGTACAGGGGCGCGGGGGTATGGCAACAAAGGGGACTGAAACAGCTGCGGGCGGTGGGGGCACTTAATGAAACATACAGGAGATGAAATGCACCAAGATATTTCCTAAGATATGTGAGATCATAGGAAAAAAGAAATAGTGATTTATCAAATGAAAAATAGTTAAGAAGATACAAAATTTTAATAAACTTATGTACGTAAATAAAATAATTGAGAATAAACTATTACACTATTTTTTATCTAAACATATAATTAAATCGTAAGAAAGTCAAAACATTTTTTGGGTCCAGTTTCTTTTTTCTAAAATTTATGTATACGTTAAAAGCCATTTACTTGCACTGACTGTTTACTTTATGTCTGAAGATTTTTCAATTCATCTTGAGATTGTCATTACATGTGTACCTCTCACAAGGTGTCTGCAACAGTTAACACATGCGATCGCTACCTATGCAGCGAACGGAATGAACAATTACAAAAATTTGCCCACCGCCCGCAGCTGTTTCAGTCCCCTTTGTCGCCATACCCCCGCGCCCCTGTACCGCGTAGGCGAAGTCTCAGTTAAACGGTCAGCCTATAAATTAATTCATCGCAGAATTTCTGTCAAAATTCGTATTATTAAAAAAATATATTATTATTCTTTGTTAGGAGACTACCGACTTTAATATCAATTTGCAAGCTCCTTGGATCTTTACGAAATTGAACCTGCTGTGTATATTCTAGGATCAATAGTGGTTAGCGTATCTCACTGTGAGATCTCGGGTTCGATTCTCGGGTCGAGCAAAGTGTTATTTGAGAACTTTCATTGGATAGCAATATAGGCATGATATCACGTTATGCGCAAAAGGATCCCTATATTTCCATGTTTTTCCACTTGTATTTTAAACTTAAAATTATGAATACTAATTACCACTGTGAACTTAATAAGAAAGCACCAAAACTAAGAAAAAATAATGATTAATAAATTTTTCTCCATTTCCCAGATAGAAGAATACAGTTTACGAGTAACCGCAGTCCTCAAATCGAAGGGCGTCAAGCGCGGTGACACTGTTGCCGTGATGATCGGCAACTACCCCGAGATGCCGGCCATCTGGCTTGGAGCCACGAGGATTGGAGCCGTGTGCCCTCTGATCAACACCAACCAGACCGGGAACACGCTGCTGCATTCCATCAACATCGCCAAGTGTGATGCTGTGGTGTATGGAGAGGAGTTCGAAAATGGTTAGTCAATGCTAACAGACACTTTAATTTGATTTATTTGTATGTATTGATGGTACGGAATGCGGAATGTTTGCGAGAGCATACATACTTATGCTGTTAAACTAAGAAACAGTCGAAAATAATGGGACAGGCAGGATTTGAACCTGCGACTTATTCCAATCTGAAATTCTCATTAGCTTTCGATGTTAATTAGGTAACATTTTCACAATAATTATTTCTAGCGATCGGAAATTTTAACAAAATCCAACGAATTTCACGGTAACTAAAGTGATAGGGAGATGGTATATTACAAAAACCTGCCACTTACTTGATATTTGAAATCAATTTGAAGAAATTTTTTGATTGCGTAGTTAGTTGACGTCTTTTAATTAGTTATGCTGTTATTTGTTTCCTTTGTTAAAGTTAATGCCATTCAAACATAAAGGAGGATCATTAACTGATATAATGTAAAGGCCAATTCAACAAAACAATAACCGACTTTAATTACAAAATAATGCACTAAAAAGTAAGGAATACTTTAAGTAATACTCAACGTCTCGTCTTATCTGTGTATAACTTGAAATACTTTATACACTAAACGACCTTAATGTTATTTAAAGAATTATAAGAATTATATAACCGTTGAGGAGTTGTATCTTTCAGCATCAGGTGAGATGCATATATATCCGAGTAGCTTAAGGTAATATACGAAAAACAATATAGAAGCCTTTGAGGTCTTCAATTTCTCTAGCGTTTTCTCAGAGCGTGACCTGATGAGAATGGAATAACACGACAAGTATACTCTTTGAGACAAAAAATAATTTTTCAAATTGTTCCAGGCGTCTTCGAGTAATCGGCAAACTAACATTAAAAAAAGAATAAATAAATACTCTCGAATTGAGAACCTTATCCTTATTTTTCAAGTTGGTTAACAAAAAAAAAGATTCAATGCATTTTTCCTGTTATTTATGCCTCTGAATATGTAACATGAAATTCTTATCCAATTTCAGCATTCCAAGAAATCTCCAAAGACCTGAGCCCATCGATCAAGCTGTACAAGTTCATCCGGCGCCCCCTGAACACCTCCCCTGACGCCGTAAAGGTGGTGGAATCTCCCACGGACTTCACAGCGATGCTGGAGAACACCACGCCCGCCCCCTGGAGCAAGGCTGACAACGAAGGGTTTAATGGAAAACTGCTGTATATTTACACTTCTGGAACTACTGGGTTACCGAAGGCTGCGGTTATTTCTCCTTCGAGGTGTGTGTCCTCCTACCAAGTGATTATTTTATAATTATTCACATAACTTAAAATATCATGGTCATTGGCATTCCTTTTCATGAGGTTTGTGCTATACATATTGTCTACACGTGTGGTGTAGTGGTTTCAGCGGTCGCCTTGTCACTCTCCACTACATTGGTGTTGTGGGTTCGATCCCCACATGGGATAAATCTTTGTATCATTCGCAAAGATTTGTTCTGAGACTGTGAGGTGTGATTGTGTGAGTGAAAGTGTGTATTGGGCCTTATCATTGGGACCATTGGATAGTGTAATTGCTTCTAGCGTTCTATCTAATAAAAAAAAATTTTGAACGTTGACAACAAAAGTGGTCACATGTTAAAATCGAAAATCCTTTACTTCGAGGATTATAAGTACAACGCACCTGAAAGCCTTAGATAAATTATTGAAATTATCCCTAGATCCTTCGAAAAATTGCTATTATTACAGTGATTTATCTTATCTCATCTCCATAACAACATTCAGCTTTCTTGGCTATTATGTTGGTGGTATAAGTATTTATTATCAGTTAGTTATTGATCCAATCACGTTCATGTACGTGCTTTATATGCACTCAACAGGTTGACTGTTACATCAACATTACAGCACTCAGTTCTATGTCATTACCTCGATTCATATATCACGTCACAACTCTTTTCTTAGAACTATTACTCTAATTAGCATTGATTAGCTGTACGTCTATGTTGATTAGAGAAGAAAATTCAATACTATTTATTAAACTTTTTTTACACAGAACGGGCTTGTTACCTTTTTAAGTAAAGGTGAATCTACGAGTATATCTCGTGTACATACATCTACAAAGTTTGCAAATAAACTACCATGTTATTATATTGTCTCCTAAGCTATATTATATTTGGCGGCAGATTATATAATAATGGATAAAGTGGTGTCTTCCAGCTCATTTGATTCTTGCTACCTTTTTGTCCCCTTCCATGTTAACTTTAACTTCTTCTAAAGTATTCTAAACTGAATGTATCGATAATTTTTTCAGAATGGTCTTCATGGCGTCTGGAGTCCACTACCTAGGCAGTTTGCGTAAAAACGATGTTATCTACTGCCCCATGCCTCTATACCACTCTGCTGGTGGTTGCATCACTGTTGGTCAGGCCTTCATCTTCGGATGCACCATCGCTTTAAGACTGAAGTTCTCCGCATCATCCTACTTCCCCGACTGCATCAAATATAATGCCACGGTGAGTAAAAGTGCCTGTTTATACACTGTATGTGACGTCATCTACTCCCTTATATCTGTATTACGCTCTGCTCTCCCTGCTAGTAGCTGCATCACCCTCGATCAGGTTTTTATCTTCGGAAGTTCTTCGCATTGCTTTCAGTGCTTTTAATCTGAGAGGAGATAGAAGTGTCGGGCTGGCCTCATTCAGGTTAGCGATCTCTGACCAGGCACCCCTCTGTGCGGGGTTATGCGACCCCATCTCGAACCTAGCTAGCGGGGTTCGCGGATGGTTTTGTTAAAAGCCCTGGTAGAGAGAAAGTAAGACTCAAGTTCGCCACTCACTTCCCAGACATTAAGTGCAATGCCCCGGTGGATGAAAGCTTGTGAAAGTGCATGTTCATAGACTTTATGGATCTGCAAAGTGCGGAACTTAGTGCTGAGTGCATGTTATGTGGTAGCATAAACTATCGAAATGTCGTTAAAGAGAAAGTATGAGTTGTTATATCTTTGGAGATGCTTGTATGTAGCTGTCATGCTTCTATCGTCAACACTGATGTGATTGTAAAGTGAATGGATGCGTGACAACATTTTATATTATTAGATACTAATCTTATTACTTTCAGTAATGACTTTAAATTTACTTACGCATTTAGAATGTCCTTAGTATATTTTCTGCTAATTTGGAGTTATGCAATGTAAGGCTGAGCTCTACAAATAATATTCAAAGCAAGCTTCATGTGGGGCGTTTTTATTTTTGCCTAGCCCACTTTTACGGCACTTCTTAAACGGCGGTTAACCCTAATCCCAGCAATCGATATCTCTCTTTTTGATTTTTAAACGGAACAGTAGGAAGAAAGGAAGACAAATATAACCCCTTTATAAGACAAGTTCGATCTTACGACATCTATTTCATCAAATTAATATAAAATTTTCAACATTGTATTTTTCAGGCGGCTCACTACATCGGAGAGATGTGCCGCTACGTCCTGGCTACAAAATCCTCACCCACAGACACACAACATAAAGTGAGAACAGTCTACGGCAACGGAATGAGACCAGCGGTAAGCATGAGATACCATGTTGTAAATATATATCCAAATGACATGGAAAATATTATTTGATTCATGAATTTTTTTCTTATTTATAATAATGTCGGTATTGGTTTTCAGATATGGACAGACTTTGTTAAACGGTTCAACATCAAGAAGGTGGTTGAATTTTATGGTGCGACTGAAGGCAATGCTAATATCGGTAAGAGAATTTTATATTGTTTGCTTATCAAACTTATATGGAGTGAATAGTGATTTTGTGGGTTTATTTAAAACTAGCATCCACGTGTTGCTCCGCCCGCATAGAATGCTTATAAAATGTACTATCAACAAAGTAGATTCATGGTTCACCTTTATACTATTTTTGTATAGACGTTTCAATAGACTTAAATGTCTGAATTCGCTTGTTCTAACAAATGACCTTTGACAATTTCAAACGAAATATTTTGTCAAATGGGTTATGAATCAACTTTGCTGATAGTACCTGCCCATATCAGGTCAAAAACTATCTCCATACCATAAAATTAGATTGAGTGTGAAAGTGTGACAGACATATAGACAGAGTTACTTTCGCATTCGTAATACAAGTATGAATTATGATTACCGAAATGACAAGAGCTTGACCAAACTCAATGCTCTCCTTTGAACCAATAGATCGCTATCACGATCACAGAGTACATTTGTATAATCACGATTCTTGTCTATAGTTATGAGTCATGTTTGAGTGAACCGATAACATAAATTAATTCATAATTTTTTCCAATTACCAGTGAACATCGACAACAGGACTGGAGCCATCGGATTCGTATCTAGAATTATCCCGGCCGTGTACCCCATCGCTACCCTCAGGGTCGACCAAGAAACTGGAGAGCCCATCAGAGACGCCAAAGGATTATGTCAGGTATGAATCAATAATATTATTAAGTAAAAGACTTGGTTCCTAATATCTGGAGCTCTGTTTGGAGATAAACCTTAATAAGATTTATACTGAGACTTGGTGTGTTTTAAATAGTGTAATGGCTTCTGGCGTTCTATCTTATGTAAAAAATCCAAATTAATAGTATGAAGTATTTAAACATTCGGCAAATTAACCTATGGATAACAAAACTAACTGGTAAAGTATATCATAAGGACCAGGCTTTAAATGTTTTACTGATAAATTACAAAAGTACAGTTGGTAGAAAATAATCTGTCCTTGAAAAATAAAACAAAGCGACCAGTAATTTTCCACAGCACGATTTTGTCCTAGCAACCGGAACAATCCAACCAAACAATGCAGTGTCACAGCTCGGAGTTAGAAAGTCCATCATTAGCGTTGAGCTAATCACATGCATTTGCAAATCGCTTGCAGACGTTTTGACATGCTAATACCAGATTATACTTCATTACGGTGATTAGATAGCATTCCACGACTTCATGCATGCATAGACACGCTTCGGAAATGCAAATTATGGGAAATTACTGCCTGCATCTTGTGAAATTGAATGGTGGACACCGTAAAACATATTTATTGATATTCTCTTTGGTAATGCAGTGGAGCCAACCGCCTGCGTCAGTGCACGGCGACCGCTCACGTTCAACGTTGTTTTTTTGTTTTGCCTTTTTGATATATTTATAATATCGCTGTTTTCCTGTTCCTGACGTTTAGCCTGGTGGTTGCTGAAAACCAGCAATGTTGAACTATTGCAGCAATGTAAGACTCAACTGCATCCAAGCTTAGCAACCACCACTGTTTTCCTTACACCAATTATTTATTGTTGTACTGGGGAAATTCGCGAGTTCTCCAAAGCAAATCCTTTCACCACGATGGCAAGTTAAAATAAAATTTGACTCAACCATCGACACGACGAAGAAGAAGAAGGAAAATAAAAACCGATTTTCTTTCTTCTTTTATATGGTGGAAAATATGTGTGGATCTAGCATAGATCCTTGTGCGACCCCATATTTAAATATTGTACTTTTATTTTGTTAACACGTTTAATATTTAATTTTATGAATGTTAAACTATTATTTATGGGTGTAGTAATAAAATTATCAAGGTTGCAGTGAGTTAATATAGAGGTGTAGGTATGACCCTAAAATAACTTCATGAGAGACACCGTCAGACAGTCCATTGTCTAAAATCTACATAGTAATACAAATAAATACAAATAATCCTGTAATATGTAGCTAGATAGATACCTACATAAGGACAAAATATTCTTTTTACTTTTGGCCTACGTCACAGCCTACGTCCTCAATTTTTTTTAATAACTTAACCATTATTGTGTTCCTCAGTTGGCAAAACCAAACGAGCCGGGAGTGTTCATTGGAAAGATCAAGCCCAACAACCCCTCGAGAGCTTTCCTCGGATACGTGGACAAAGAGGCTTCGGACAAGAAGATTGTGAGGGATGTCTTCACGCACGGAGATTCTGCGTTTATATCGGGTGAGTGGTTCATTTTTAGTGCGGATTTTATTGAACCTCATGGTCCATAGGATTGGGATTCATTCTTGTGTAAGGTGTGATGATTGACGGCAACTGAATTGATGACAGAAATAAGATATTGTAACTGACTGGGCTTTAGATGGTTATCTTGGCCGCTAAGCAAATTCCAATGTTTTCATTTTCGTACCGTAATCAGATAGACCGTCATGCGCCTTGCTGCTGAAAGGATTCTGAAATCTTGACACCCTAAAAACAAACATCATAACTCACTTTTTCAGGATTTTGAGTAACATTATTTTATACGACGCATGTAGCGAACGGTCTTGTAATTATATAAAAATAAAAAAAATGTGTTGTTTTGAATTTAGATGTGAGGTATTTTTAAACCAATCCATGAGCACATTTTTTTCTTAATTAATTTTTAATTCTTGTAATTAAACAACTCCTTTATTTATTTTAGGTGATATCCTGATGGCAGACGAGCTAGGTTACCTTTACTTCCTGGACCGAACTGGTGATACATTCAGATGGCGAGGAGAGAACGTGTCTACCACGGAGGTCGAATCTGCTATCTCACGGGTAGCTGACCAACGAGATGCTGTCGTGTACGGTGTTGAGGTAATTAAGCTTACAATCTTTTTAGATCGAAATACTTTTTTCTTAAGGCTATTCTATATATTGCATTTTGGCCAATAATACCTTAATTAAAAGTTTAAAACGGTATGGACGACGGTTGCAGTTGTTAATAAAACATACATAATATCACGCCTATATTACCCAGAAGAGTGTGGCAGAGGTGTACTACACCCACATTTCACTTGTTATGTTAAGGTCCCATGGGATAGGAGTTAAGCCTATCGCCATCTTCCGGGCACAATTCCAACTCCGTGCTGCTATTGTGAATTTTCTGACGGAAAATTCACGAATAATACTTTGCCCCACCCGAAAATCGTACCCGAAACCTCGCGGTGAGGGACACATACACTTCCCACTAGACCATCCTGGCAGTTAGTGTTAATAGTTTGGAGAGAATTGTTCGGGTTAACTTTTAGGACCACTGAGATGCAGTTAGTATTACATAAATACTTTGGGTATAAAATAGGTAGACGTTGTGCACATTACTTTACTTTTTCATGTTACATATTGGACATAAATAACTAAATGTGAGCTGATTTTGTTACAGATACCCAACACGGACGGTCGAGCGGGCATGTGTGGAATAGTTGACATAGAAGGAACCTTGGACTTGAATAAGCTCGCTAAAGACATTGCGAAAGACCTGCCGAAGTACGCGAGACCCATATTTATAAGGATCATGACTAGTGTCGATATGACTGGTGAGTACTTTGCTTACACAGCTTTTCTTGAGATTTTAGTTATGCTTCGTTAAAATGAATTTTAAAATATTCCACACTTAGAAATTAAACCTTAACACTACCGTTATAAAGTTCATATTTCAATGCAAAGCAAAGTCAATACTTCCTAAGTCGAAATTAATTATTAGTTGCATGGTAAAGTAATCTGTATCTTCTTTCGTTGGAGTTTCTTTTCGCAAAATATTAAAATTATTTTCTTATTTTAAATGAAACATAGAAGATAGTGTAGATACATAAGTACGAACGATCGCGAAACTGAGATACTTATGAGTTCTGGAGATCGGTCTTCTGAGCCTGGTGGTCTATATATATTTATTATGTCCACTATTTCATAAGAAAATTCAAATAGATCTAAAAGCCACTCTTATATTATTTTAAGTAGGTTACAATATAAATATCCAAGTGTTAGGAATTTGCGAGAAAAGTTTGTAGGAAATGGTGCCGAGGAAGCTAAAAAATATTGAATCCATTTTTGCCAAACTTTATGCTAATATTTGTGTTGATTGATTGCAGGAACATTCAAAATGAAAAAAGTGGATTTACAAAAGGAAGGCTACAACCCATCATTACTTAAGGACAAACTCTTCTACTTAGACGCAAAAACAGACAAGTACGTGCCTTTAGGAATCGAAGAATATGAAAAAATTGTATCGGGACAAATTAGACTGTGATTTTAAATCTGTTAAGTTGACTTTGAAGACTTTAATGTGAGTGATTGTGTGTGTTATTGGTAATGTTATCATGTGATACTGATTATTTGTTGACTTCATAATATTTACCTTTACCTGTATCTATATGTGATAAAAGGAGGGAATAAAAATAACTATTAAAGTTAAGACCACTATTATAATAAAAAGGCAATTATTACAAGTCAATTTGCATCAATAGACAATCAAATTTCCTAAATGTAGAAAACGTTACAGTTACTAACTTACTAATTAGTTTTGAAACAGATTCGATGTATGTTATATAATTAAATGATTGTTGCCTCGTTATAGAGTCATTGCAATGCTAAACCACACCGTGAAAATAAATCAAATTGATGAATAATTGAGCGGGCAGTTCTTTAACTGCGCGTAAAGATTTATTTAACTACCTAACTATGGCATTATCATAAATTGTATATATAACGATAATTAATTTGATTCCTTTACTATATTACTTTATTTAATTTTATATGGATCTGTAAGGTCCTCATTTTAGCTCAATTACTTTTTATGTCAAAGACACCGGTCTTAAAATGTTTAGATGGTTATTAAATATTTATTGTCTTAAATTTGTAAATGTGCAGGTAAGGTGTACTTATTTTAATAGATTTATCTTAATATTAAGAAAAGATGGTGTAAGCAATAAACAAAATGAAATAGCCTAAATATGTGTTTTAATTCCAGATTCTAAATAAGGTATCCATAAAATGTTTTATTATGGAAAAAATTATATCTATAATTCAAAAATTAAAATACAAAGTAACATGGCATTTTGGAATCCTTATTAAATGTGGCAACTTTTTAAGTTAGGTATACTTGCGTAAAGAGCTTATTACACCTTCCTAAAGAGCTTATTACACCTTCCTAAATATCGGGCCCGATATTTAGTGTCCGATTTAGGACAAGAAATTCAGTCGCCAAAGCGCCTGATTACACGTTCACTGATTTAGGACACTAAATCAGACGCTAAGGACGAGCGACAAGTGACGGACGTGTCGAGTGAAAAGAAGTGTGGCGAAATGGCCCCGATAAAATCTAGCAAGCATGAACATTATGAGAGTCTTAGAACTAGATGACTTCAGAAATTATGTTCGAATGGATTCAAAAGATTTTTTTTTTTTTTTAATTTATTATAATTTATTATTCAGTGTTATAATTTATAACACTATAAATAATAAATATTTCACAACTTACACACAACGCCATCTAGTCCCAAACTAAGCAGAACTTGTTCTATGGGTACTAGAATAACTGATACTAATACATATATATACTTTTCTTTTGTAAATAAATACTTATTATACATAGAAACACCCAGACTAAGACAAGCGGGAATCGAACCCGTGACCTCGGCGTCGCAGACAGGTACACTTATACCCACTCCGCCATCCGCTATGACTATATATTATTAAATCAGAAAAAAAAATATCAGTGCAAAGCAGAGATTAGTCGTAACGTTGCGTTTTCTGGCAACGGGAAACTCGTATTCTGATTCGATTTACAGATTTAATATCCCAACCCTCATCCAAACGTGCGCTCGCGACGGCAGGCGAGCGGGGACTGAGCGTCCTAAATGTGATTACACTCTTCCGATTTAGGATCCTAAATCGATTTAGAACGTCGGAAACCATTCTTGTCCTAAATCGTATCCTAAATCGGATGCTAACTTCCTAAATGCGATTAGACTTTCCTAAATTTAGGAACGACTAAATATCGGGCCCGATATTTAGGAAGGTGTAATAAGCTCTTAAGAGCTTATTACACCTTCCATTGCATTGCATTTAGGAAGTTAGCATCCGATTTAGGATGCGATTTAGGACAAGAATGTTGTGTCCAAGAAGTACGGGGAGTGAAGTGAAACCACTGTTTGCCGTTAGAGTTTATTCTAGACTGAAGAACCTACGATTACATTTCCTTATATATAGTTGTGCTTAACTTAACTTAGAACTACCCTCCACCGACCGTATATTTACATCGTACGTATTACTCTAGTATTATAGAAGTACCTACATACATTACACTCTTCCATGCCAATTATTACTTACATAGTAGGTATAGCAATAAAACCTTAACAAATAACAATTATACAATATTATATAAAATTACATTTAAAACCTAAATTTATTCTTAATCCTACATTGTCTTACTGCGCGTGGTTGGGGTGGTAACTGCTCCAGCAGCGCATCCTGAAACTCTGGCGAGGCCGGAGTTTCAGCGGTGGTCCCACCTGTCCCCAAAGGACTCTTATTTATAATACCCGATGAATTACTTAATGCTGCCGCCGCCTCCTCCGACTGAACCTCCTCCGGTGACTTACCTGGAATAGCTGTGGTCTCAGTGAGAGAATCTGTGCAAGGTTCCGCTACTACAGCCGTTTGGTTATTAGGGCAAGCTAAAGATAGTCTTGATACCCTTTTTTTTAATTGATCTATGTGCCTATGAATTACTTCCCCATCTTTGCTCTTTACCTTATAATTGCTCGGCCCAGTGCTGTCAACTACCCGACCTTGTGCCCATTTCTCTCCCTTTAGGTACTGCCTATACCATACTTCATCAAGAGGTTTTAGCTGTCTATTCCCACCTAGCACCGATTCCTTCTGACGTTGTTGGGCCCTATAAACTTTAGATTCTCTATCTGGCTTTAAAATATCTAACTTAGTCCGTAACCGCCTACCCAGTAATAACATTGCCGGGCTTTCGCCCGTGGTCGAGTGCTCCGTATTCCTATAATGCAGTAAGTATGTCCAGAGGGCTTTGTCAACACTCTGCTTCTCCAAAACAGCTTTTTTAATAACTCTCTTTAAAGATTTTACCGCATTCTCAGCCAAGCCATTGGAGGACGGGTGATATGGAGCTGAGAATAGATGCTCTATACCTAGGCTACTGGTATAGTTATTAAATTCTCCGCTCGTAAATGGCGGTCCGTTATCCGTTACTATTTGTTTGGGGAGGCCCCATCTACTAAATAATTCGCTTATCTTATAAAACCCCGCTAGCTGCCGTGCTAGCTACCTTGAACACTTCTACCCATTTAGACATAGCATCGATCACTACTAAATATGTTTTACCTAAAATCGGACCCATAAAGTCTAAATGCAACCTAGTCCACGGGCGGTTCGGCCACGGCCACATGCGCGGTGTTTGTCGTGGCGGCGCGTCCGCGTGCGCCGCGCACACCTCACATTCGCGGCACATGCGCTCGATGTTCTCATCTAAACCCGCCCACCACACATAACTACGAGCTAACGCCTTAGACTTCACGATCCCCATGTGCGGTTCGTGAACCATACGAAGAACTTTTTCCTTACATTCACTAGGAACGACTAGCCTATGACCCCACATTACACAACCCAGTTCCTCATATAACTCTTTCTTACGATTGAAATATGGTTGTAAATTCGCAATTTCACTATCCACAGGCCAACCGTCTCTTATGTAACTTAACACCTTTGATAAAATAGGATCGCGCGTAGTTTTATTTTTTATTTCATAATAGTCTAACAACAGAGCTTGTTGAACAAAATGCAAAAAGGTTTGCTCGGGCGCTGTATGACTCATCTGTTTACTACCTGCCACCGGTAACCGAGAAAGGCCGTCCGCGCCGTTCTTATCGGTGCGAACGTACTCAATATCATACGAATAAGCAGACAAAATGATTGCCCACCGCTGCATCCTACTGGCTACCATCGTAGGTATCCCCGTATGTGGTCCTAGAATGGATACTAAAGGCTTGTGATCAGTACGTAACAAGAAATGTCTACCATACAGATACTGGTGGAACTTGTTCACTGAAAATATAATGGCTAGCGCCTCCCGATGTATCTGTGAATAATTTCTTTCCGCATCGTTTAAAGTCCGCGAGGCGTACGCTATCGGTCGTTCATAGCTACCGTCGTCGCTGAGCTGCGAGAGGACCGCTCCTACTCCTCGCGCGCTCGCGTCACACGTCACTATAAGTTCTCGATTTGGATCGTAATGAGCTAACACTTCCGCACTTGTTAATAAATGCTTAATGTTTCCAAACGCCCGCTCACATTCGGCCGTCCACTGCCACTTCTTTTCTCTTTTTAACAAATCGTATAAAGACACTAACTTGGCACTCATATTTTTAACAAACTTGGCGTAAAAATTAACCAAACCCAGGAACGAACGTAGTTCAGATACATTACTGGGGCGAGGAATTTTAGTAATCGCCTCAATTTTACTAGGATCCGTCCTAATACCATCCTTGCTTAGTACATAGCCTAAATACTTTACTTCGTCTACCAGAAAGACACACTTACTACTTTTTAATTTGAACCCGTATTTATGCAACCTACTAAATACTGTTTCTACAGCCTGAAGGTTCAGTTCCCTAGAATGGCCTCCAATTATGATATCATCTAAAAATACCTCCACATTAGGAATATCCCCCAACAAACGACACATAATGCGTTGAAAAATACCCGCACTTGAAGCTAAACCATACACTAACCTATTGTATTGATATAAACCTCTTTGAGTGTTAATTACTGTGATATTTTTAGTACTATCCAATTCAATCTGATTATAGGCTTGTGATAAGTCAATTTTAGTAAAATAACAAGATTTACCTAACCGTACCATTAAGTCCTCCACCTTCGGTAAAGGGTAACGGTCTACAATGAGCACAGGGTTTACGGTAGCTTTGTAATCTGCACAGATTCTCAATGACCCGTCAGCTTTACTTACCGGTACTAACGGTGAGGCCCAGTCGGAGCAGTCGACAGGCTCGATGAGTCCGTCATGCAGCATCGCATCGAGTTCGGCGTCGATGCGCTCGCGCAGCGCGTAGGGCATGGGTCGCGCCCGGTGGAACACCGGGACCGCCCCCTCACGTAACCTGAGGGTCGCTTTGCCACCAGTGTACCGTCCCAACCCGCCACTAAATAACTCCTTATACCTGCTAAACAAAAGCTTCAAATCACTATCTGATTTTGTTTCTGGTTTAATATTATGACAAGCACTAAATTTCGGTATTTGTATATCTAATTCCGTAAGCCACTGTCTACCTAAAAGGGAGGTAGTACCCCCGTCTATAACAAATAATTCCAATATTTTTGTTCTGCCACCAAAACTAACACTTGGTTTTATTAACCCCAACGGTTTTAGCTTCGACCCGTCATAAAATCTTAGCCCCACGCTAGTAGGCTCTAATTTAAAATTACTAAAGTATTGTCCATACGTATAACTACTAATACACGACACCGCTGTACCTGTGTCGATTTCCATTGGAATTAAAATATTTTCAATAGACACGGGTAAACTCACCGCCTTGTAGTCGTTCAAACAGAGGTGGTGGAAATCCTCCCGGCACCGCTCTGATCCCTCTTCTTCATCCTGGGTCGCGCCATAATGCAGCGCGTCCCTGCGCGTCCATGCTCCCGCGCCCTGCTCCGAGCACACCCGTCGTAAATGACCTACTTTCTTGCACCGGCTGCATGTGTAGGTACGAAACTTGCATGTTTCGTATCCGTGCGCTGTTGACCCACACCCGCTACAACCATTCCTTGCTGCCGCACCCCTGCTCTGCGGTGCATCGCCCTCACGACGTCTCGTGTGTAGGTACCCAGGCGCTCCGCGTGCTCCGCCCCGGCTCGCTGCGTGTCGCCGCCGCTCGCCACTATGCGCTGCCATTGGTGCTAGCGCATGCACCGCTGCCACCTCACCGCCCGTGGCTGTTGCCGCCACCGGCACCTCCACCGCTGCCGCGTCCCGCTCTGCCGCTTCCAATGAAGTGGCCAGCTTAACCGCATTGCCAAAACTCAACGTGTCCTCCTCCGCGAAAAGCCTCTGCCTAATCATGTCGCTCCGCAAACCGCAAACGAATTGATCTCGCAAATTCTCGCTGAGGTTTTCGCCCAGCTTGCAATGCCGCGACATCTTTTTTAGCTCCGCCACGTAGTCAGCGATGCCTTCCTGCGCCGATTGTCGCCTCTGCCGGAACCGGAACCGTTCCGCCAACGCCGATGGTACCGGTTGTAAATGGGTTTTCATCAGCGTTACCGCATCTTGGTAGTTCAATTCCGCTGGCGCTCTCGGGCTTGATAGGTTCACCAAAAGCTCATACGCCGCGTCCCCCATGACCGCAATCAAAGTGGGTAGTTTGAGGCCCTCGCTCACGCCATTCGCCGTAAAATACATATTCAGCCGATCTATGTATGACGACCACACGCCCGCCGCTACGTCAAACTCCTTCACTTTTCCGATCGTCATCGTACTCGACCCGCACGCAGATTATAATATTCTTCCTTTTTTTTTTTTTTTCGTCGCCAATGTTGTGTCCGGGAAGTACGGGGAGTGAAGTGAAACCACTGTTTGCCGTTAGAGTTTATTCTAGACTGAAGAACCTACGATTACATTTCCTTATATATAGTTGTGCTTAACTTAACTTAGAACTACCCTCCACCGACCGTATATTTACATCGTACGTATTACTCTAGTATTATAGAAGTACCTACATACATTACATTACAGTTTCCGACGTTCTAAATCGATTTAGGATCCTAAATCGGAAGAGTGTAATCACATTTAGGACGCTCAGTCGCCGCTCGCCTGCCGTCGCGAGCGCACGTTTGGATGAGGGTTGGGATATTAAATCTGTAAATCGAATCAGAATACGAGTTTCCCGTTGCCAGAAAACGCAACGTTACGACTAATCTCTGCTTTGCACTGATAATTTTTTTTCTGATTTAATAATATATCATCATAGCGGATGGCGGAGTGGGTATAAGTGTACCTGTCTGCGACGCCGAGGTCGCGGGTTCGATTCCCGCTTAAGACAAATCTTTGTGTGCATGAACATGGGGGTTTGTCTTAGTCGGGGGGTTTCTATGTATAATAAGTATTTATTTACAAAAGAAAAGTATATAATAATATGTATTAGTATCAGTTATTCTAGTACCCATAGTACAAGTTCTTCTTAGTTTGGGACTAGATGGCGTTGTGTGTAAGTTGTGAAATATTTATTATTAATAGTGTTATAAATTATAACACTATGAATAATAAATTATTATAAATAAAAAAAATAAAACTAATTCTTTTGAATCCATTCGAACATAATTTCTGAAGTCATCTGGTTCTAAGACCCTAATAATGTTCATGCTTGCTAGATTTTATTGGGGCCATTTCGTCACACTTCTTTTCACTCGACACGTCCGTCACTTGTCGCTCGTCCTTAGCGTCTGATTTAGTGTCCTAAATCAGTGAACGTGTAATCAGGCGCTTTGGCGACTGAATTTCTTGTCCTAAATCGGACACTAAATATCGGGCCCGATATTTAGTCGTTCCTAAATTTAAAGTCTAATCGCATTTAGGAAGGTAGCATCCGATTTAGGATGCGATTTAGGACAAGAATGGTTTCCGACGTTCTAAATCGATTTAGGATCCTAAATCGGAAGAGTGTAATCACATTTAGGACGCTCAGTCGCCGCTCGCCTGCCGTCGCGAGCGCACGTTTGGATGCGGGTTGGGATATTAAATCTGTAAATCGAATCAGAATACGAGTTTCCCGTTGCCAGAAAACGCAACGTTACGACTAATCTCTGCTTTGCACTGATAATTTTTTTTCTGATTTAATAATATATCATCATAGCGGATGGCGGAGTGGGTATAAGTGTACCTGTCTGCGACGCCGAGGTCGCGGGTTCGATTACCGCTTAAGACAAATCTTTGTGTGCATGAACATGGGGGTTTGTCTTAGTCGGGGGGTTTCTATGTATAATAAGTATTTATTTACAAAAGAAAAGTATATAATAATATGTATTAGTATCAGTTATTCTAGTACCCATAGTACAAGTTCTTCTTAGTTTGGGACTAGATGGCGTTTTGTGTAAGTTGTGAAATATTTATTATTTATAGTGTTATAATATAAATTATAACACTATGAATAATAAATTATTATAAATAAAAAAATAAAACTAATTCTTTTGAATCCATTCGAACATAATTTCTGAAGTCATCTGGTTCTAAGACCCTCATAATGTTTATGCTTGCTAGATTTTGACGCATTAATAATAATCTTTCACCCATCAATAATATCGGGGCCATTTCGTCACACTTCTTTTCACTCGACACGTCCGTCACTTGTCGCTCGTCCTTAGCGTCTGATTTAGTGTCCTAAATCAGTGAACGTGTAATCAGGGGCTTTGGCGACTGAATTTCTTGTCCTAAATCGGACACTAAATATCGGGCCCGATATTTAGGAAGGTGTAATAAGCTCTTTACTCGCCTAGTAGTAACTATCGACGAAGTAGATTGTCGACTTCAAAACAATAAAGTCTAAATTCGATTGTTCTATGAACAAATGTCAACCTTATGGACTTTGAAAATTTCAAAAGAATTATTTTGTCAAATGGGTCATGACTCTTAGGTCACATTAACTAATAGTAGGTACATCTTTTTCAGTAAGGTCAGTCAAAGCTATGATAACTCGGGATAAGTAATTATTTTGAATCTTTAGTTGGGCAAAAAGTGTCATTAACCTTCAAAAAAGTGTTAAGTCCATCACAAAGTGTATGTAGACTTTAATAAAAAAAAAATTGCTGGGACCATTAATATTTTAGAAATACAATATATAACAGCCTCGTGACTGTTATATTATTATCTAGTTAATGCGACCTACTTTTATATTTTATCATAAAGCCGGCTACGAAGTAGCACCGACGGGGTTCAATACCCAGGATGGGCAGTTGGGCTTAAGTAAATATGTGACCCATTATCACATCACAGGTGAGTACCATTTGAGAACTCGAAAGAGACAAAATTTCAGGTTGTACCATTTTTTCACCAAAGCGCAAAATAAAGTAGAAGATAACGTTTAGTTAAATTTTTATACCTGATTATTTTTAGTTACATTATAACTGTTAGTATTTTGAATAATAATCTTATTTTTAAACTTATAGGTAGATAAAACGCTACATTTTAAATATTACAATAAACATCAAGTGATTTAATGTTATAACGCGATTCAATAAGCAAATATGAAACGACGAAACGCATCTGTCAAATATCGATCCACGAAAATGACAGTTTCGTAAGCTTTAAAATATTTCGTAAACAAATAAAATAAAAGTGAAACTGAAATTATATTCAGAACTATTAAATTTACATATTTTCGTATTCATAAATAATACGTATGGGGTAGATTTTGATTGTAGGATCTCTATGTATTTATAAAACATTGAAAATTAAAAGAAACAGTTTTTGATCCTGAGTACATACTTAACTCACTTTTATATAAAAAATCTTCACTGAGTAAAATAAATCGGCATACAGGTGAAAACATATAAGCAACGAGAACCTACGATTGAATGAATGCGTGCTGGACAACAGCGGCGGCGCTCCACAGTGTTAGTGGGTCGGCGCTCAGTAGTTAGGCGCGTTTCGTTGCGAAAGGCGGTCGCGATGATTCTCGTGTTGGCCGCACTCGCCGCGGCTGGTGCCGCCGTTTGGTTGTCCCAGGGGTTCCTTTGTATGTTACTGGCTCTACCTGTCTTTGGAATTGTTTACGTTCTTGTGTTCCATACAAGATGGTGCTACGTCGCCCTCAGGACCGCTCCGCGGGATTTAAGGTAGTACTAAACTGGCACGTCATCGTAACATATTTATTGTCCGATAGTAATAATAATAATAAAAGAGAATACACAAAAAGTCACAAAGCAATTACCAAACTCTTTTGTGTCTATACAAAAATGCATCTTTGTTCACAAAAAGTTTGATGATACATAATTGCAGTAATTTAGATGATCATCTCTGTTAAGTTGTTACATTTTGGTTATTTTCTTTTAGAGCCCTGTTTTCATTTGTGAAGATTGTTCGTACAACCAAAATGTATGCAAAACAAAATCTGACAATACCGGATATATTTCATGAGACGGTGAGCAGGCACCCGGACAAACATTGTTTCTTGTTCCAAGATGAAGTCTGGACATTCAAAGAGGTTAGTAAACACTCAGTTTTACTCACGGTTTAGGGATATAAATCTGATGTTATATCAAACTGGTTTCAACAATATATATATTG
This sequence comes from Hypena proboscidalis, assembly GCA_905147285.1. Lineage (NCBI taxonomy): Eukaryota > Metazoa > Arthropoda > Insecta > Lepidoptera > Erebidae > Hypena > Hypena proboscidalis. The sequence goes on along the minus strand of LR990130.1, from coordinate 15,185,701 downwards.
ATGAATGGATAGTTGAATCATGATGATGAAATTTTAGTTTAATTTACAGAATAAAACATATTTGGTCTTAAATTAAACAAGTCTAATAACTTAATCTAAACTTAATAAGTCACTGTCTCTGTCAAGGCCTCATACCCCAAATGCTGCAGCATTACCACATTGTATTTATTGTTTTTTAGTTGATTTTGCCTGTTCCAAAAGTAGATTTTATGTTTTTAAGATGATTTTGCCGTATCTAAAAGTTTTTTTTTTTGGTTTCAGTTGTTTGGTTCTTAATACCTTATTAAATTAAACATAAAGTACACACAATATATACAAATAGTATTCATAAATAATACAATAAAATAATAATATTGCTTTTTGTTCAAGTGCCTCCTGGGGCCTATGAAAATAAATGATTTGAATTTGAATTTAATTTGAATTTTCACAAAAAGTTGATTTATAATAATATCATAACTATCCTATATTTTGATATTGATAATTAATATCAGATATTTTTGAACCCTCTTTTTACTCAATATTTAAAGTATAAATGGTGGCAATACTTGCAATACTAAGTCATCAATTTAAAGTAGAACAATGCAACAGGTCAAAGTATACTCTGTCATAATTAATTAGTAATTCAAGTGCTGTACACACACAGGACATATTACCACATAGTAGACACCCAAGTGTATACTATCAGTAAATGCAATGTAATTCTCAGTGAGCCAAAGCACATCCCAAATACTTTTTTTTTTTAAACTTTGATAGAAAGTGCTTGCAATTATGAAGTGAGCAGAGCAGCCACTTGTTGGAGAGAACGTTTTTATTTGTAAAAGCATTGTCCGTAGAAAAACTTGCCAACTGAAATTTCTTTTTCTTGTGGTTTTGAATTTCATCTTTGATACAATTTGCTAATTATAATTAAATAATAAAAATTAATAAAGCATAAAATACTTATAGCTATTGCAATTTTCATAAATGACTGCATTCAAAATGGTCCCAATTAAACTAAAAATATCTTACTCTCCACATCAAAATAGGTACTTCAAATTAAATGTTCCACTTTAAATGTAGCAAATTTTTAACTTTAAAGCAGTACTGCCAGTATTTGTGTTGTATTATCTTTGTGGAATCTGGAATTTATAAGCCCTTTTCTATATTTTTGATTATTGACAAAATCTGTATATTATTATGTATAAAATATTCAATGCAAGGGAAATGTATTGTTAGTGAGAGACTCATCTTATATAATATATAAAATAAAGTTAGGTACACTTTTTATAACTCAAGAATGGCTGCACTGATTTGGCTGAAAATTGGTGGGGAGGTAGGTTAGAACCAGGAGACGGACATGGAATATTTTTAATCCCATTCCCACCATGGGATGTGACATAAATCGTGGCATAACAAAATGCAACTAACATGGAATAACGAACCGCAACTTCCAGTAAAAATCAGTTTAGCCGCATTGGTTAAAAATGTTTTAACAAAGTTTGTTGGTCAGCTCGTTAAATATAAATTAGGGAGCCATACTGTCATACACATGTTATCTTCAATGTACAGAATTGGATCCCTAATAGTCTAATTATAAGTATAGATATTTTAAGGATAAGGGCCAATTATTACTAGATACTATTACATTTGATCTGTTTGTAAAGAAATTGGGGCCATTGCACTTACAATTAAGTTTAGTCATACAAAGACACAGACGGATAAAAAAACCGGCCAAGTGCGAGTCAGACTCGCGCACCGAGGGTTCCGTACAAACCTGTAGGTATATAAGTAAAAGTTATGGTATTTTTATTGCTAAATGAAATCCATAACATAACAATGTGGAAAGCTGACGGTACCTTGTCAATACATATATGAAAACATTATGTATGTTCGGAAAAATCTTCATCTCTTTAAGAAGAGAAGTGATAGACATAATTTTAATACTAGAAATAGGCACAATTTGGATCAATCTCGGTTTAGATTGGCTAAGGTACGAAATTCTTTTATGGGGAATTGTGTAAAATTTTGCGGTGTTTGTTTCCAAACTCCTCCGAAACAGCTGAACCGATTTGCATGAAATTTTGTGTGCATATCGGGTAGGTCTGAGAATCGGCCAACATCTGTTTTTTTTTTTTTAATCGCTGAACAACGTTTGCTGGGTCAGCTAGTAAGTTTATGATTAATAAAAAAAATATACTATGTGATGTAACTAAAAATTTAAGATTTTCGGAATTTTTCCTATATGTGTACTTTATAACGTTGCTTCATGCCAAATTTCAAGATTCCAGGTCGTCTGGAAGTATCCTTTAGGTTTTGATTCCCTTGCGAGTAGTTGCGACTTTGCGAGTTTCAAAATATGCGGCTTTAATTGCTGTATCTTTTGATTGCGTTGACGTAGAAGTTTGATTTTGTTACAGCTTAAAGATATTATAGACTTGAGTATTTGTTAAGAATTTCAATATAATACCACTACGCGTTCATGAGTAAAGGGGTAATAAGTTTAAAATTATTAAAAATATTTTTATTATATGATGTAACTAAAAATTTATGCTTTTCGCAATTTTTCCTTTATCTGTGTTATAAGACGTTGCTTCGTACCAAATTTCAAGATTCTGAGTTCACGGGAAGTACCCTGTAGGTTTTGATTCCCTTGCGAGTGTCGAAAATTTGCGGCATAAACGGGAGTATCTTTTGATCGCGTTGACTTAGAAGTTTGATTTTTTCACAGCTCCAAGAGACCATAGACTTGAGTATTTGATATGAATTTCAGCTTGATACCTCCACGCGTTCCTGAGAAAAAAGGTCTTGACAGACAGACAGACAGACGGACAACAAAGTGATCCTATAAGGGTTCCGTTTTTACCTTTTGAGGTACGGAACCCTAAAAATGACAAGATAATGCACATTTAAAAGCCTGTAATCTTATAAACAAGGTCAAACTAAGCTATTATTGTTTATAGTCAACAATACTATGTGTGTGTGATTGTGTGTGTATCTGTGGCACCATAGCTCTTTAACAGGTGCACCTATTTGGATGTAATTTTATTAAACACGAGTTCAGCTATTTACGTGGGGGTCTAAAGAGATAATAAAAAGTTAGATGTTTTCAAATACATATACCCAAATGAACTATGAAATGAATGAGCACAATGTGTACATTAAAAAACTGTTAGCTACATGAAACAAAAAGTTTTGCAATGTGAAAGGTGAACTATTTTACTTTTAAAATGATTACTTTTATTTATGTTTTATAATTTATTTTTATATTTAATGCTTGCTACTTTTAAGCGACGTAGAAGTTCAGGCGAACTGGCAAGACGGAGAGTGTGTTACACGAAAAATTTCGTGGTACTTTTGACCCCATTCACAACTCGGGACTATTCAAATTATGAAATACGGGTGTTACTCACGTAATGTTGGTCTATTTAGTCGACCGCGGTTTCACCTATACTCTTAGGCATTTTCAAGAGAGTGCGACACGTCGCACCTGAGTCGCAGCCAGTCTTGCACTGGCTGTGCAAGACTCGGTCAGTTTTAATAAAAATATGTATTAAAATCTATTATCTTATCTTACCCAGATCTATTTTCTTGGTGGTAGAGCTCTTGTGAATGAGCTCGAGGGCGGCAGCACCACCGTCTCACCTTTAACCTGCCGCCAAATAGTAGTGCTTCCATTACTGTGTTCCGGTTTGGTGGTGAGATCAGGCCCTGAAATTACTGGCACATGAGGCATAACACCGTAGTCCTCAGCTGCAGCGACGCATCTATAATCTGCTTTCGTGGATTGTTGATGTCCATGGGCTGTACTGCACTTACCATCAGGTGGACTACACGTTCGTTCGCTGTGGGCGTAGAATAAAAAAAAAATCTAGAATCTCATAAATGTAGCTAAAACAGGTATCAAAATATTAACGTTCAAAAACCAGTTTTTTGGGACTAACTGACTTATGGAACAAAAACCCAACTCACTTCCAAATTAGCTAGAAACTTGGTATTTGGCATTAAAGTAGCCTATTAGGTATATACAACGTAAAAATCTGAAAACTGAAAATTATTGAAAAATGATAATTATGGTGGTATCTTATGGTAGCTACACACATAAAGGGCCATATCATTTTATTTGCCATTACAGTGTTTAACTCACAAAGTGACAGTTGACTCAGATGGACACTGCAATGGAATATAAAATGTGACAGTCCGCCTATATGTGTAGCGACCTTTAAATACAATACATTTTATTTGATTTATCTAACTAATGTAACTGACATTGTTCTATTCATGATAGGTACGAAGTACAAAATAAGTTTAATAGTAAAAAAAACATATTCGTCAATATTTCCTTATTACCTTAAATTGCACACTGTTCAGCAGGTAGTCGTGAAGTAATTGCTGTGTTGTTTTGTCTCAACAAAGTAAAGTGCAGTCTTGCTAATTAATGGATTTGATGTTGCATAAATGCAGTGATTTGTTATAATCATTATAAGTGTAGTAATAATACTTTGGAACTGTTAATGCATTCATTGGCAATGCCAGAGGTTCGCTTATCGGAGAGCTAGCTTACCTTTTTCATCTACATGGGCGAAGCCAGGGGGATGGTTTTAAGGTTGAAGCCCTTTACAAGTGACATTTTTTGTTATTTATTTATTTATTATATAGTTAATTACAACGGCTTAGAGCCAATTACAATAATTAACTTAATTAGTTAGTTATATAGATCATGTTATCAATAAATATAAATATTGTATAAGAGTAACAAATGGAAACAAATTAAACAAAAAAAAACAATTATGAAAATTCAAAATTAAAACAAACATTGCAACTCTTGACATACATGTCTCTCACTTGTCAAAAGTTGTCCCCTCTCCCACTCGCAATGCAACAGCCTCCCCGAAATCAAATCCTAGCTACCTCCGTGCCGTCCGCGTCGTCAGTGTTTATCAGTCTTTGAGGCAGTAAGTATCTAACGGAATGTTCTAAATCAAATCTACAACTTTACATTACAGGCGAGTGCCAACTGCTCACGGGCATGATTAGACTTATCTAATTAAGCCCGCGGCATGAATTTACGGCTAATGCGTCTATCGCGTTACGGTAGCTAGATTTTTTCTTTAAAGATCTTAGCTGAGGTTAGTTAAGAAAAAGGTCTGACTGAAATGAAACAAACTGAATTGCATTTATTTTTAAATTTTAATTTATTATAAAGGAATTCGGAGTTGCCTTCTGAGTGAAATAATTTAAACGAAACCAGATTTATCACTTGTTTGATGAAGGGAGTGAAATGCCGGTATCTCCTTTTTAATTGCCCATTTTTTCGGCTGTACAGAATTTTAACCATTGAAACATTCTAAATATTTTCGAAAATACAAGATATAAAACGAAATAGAGTAAAAACATTGCATTTTTACCTGCCACCTGCAATGTTTTTATAATAATATCATTATAAACTCAATAACATTCTGCCAGACAGCGGGAAAAAGTAATCAATAACATTAGTTGTAAATGTGTGCAATTTGCAACGCAAAACTATACAATTTATCTCATATGCATTATATTCATTCATAAATAATGATATAAAAATAACTGTTTTAATGCATGTAGTATTAGTCTGTAAAAAATATGAGTGTTCGAACCCGAGACCTTCGACTTAGCAGTGCTACTGTCTTCTACTCGGCTAGCGCTGCTTACTAAACTATTAAGACTTAATTTCCCTTGACAGTCAAATTCTCGGTATACTTAAAAGTAGGACTTCTTATAGTACTTGTATGAGACGCGACTTGATATGCCTGGCACGTGAGACAAAAGATGGTTAATATTGCCAGATTACAGTATCTTAGAGTGCCATGAGACTGTTGTCGCACCGCGCACCCATGATTATCAAGAGTGGCGGAGGAGAATGTGCTTAAAACTGTTACTAGCAAAGCAGTCTGAGACTTTTCGGGGGTTTCACCCCAAAACCCCTCTGGATATGCCCATGTTCGTAGGTTATAGAGGATAGCAAGCTCTCCAATAAGCGAACCTCTGGCATAGCCAATGCATTAACAGCTCTAAAGTATGATTTATTATCTGCTCGCAACCGGACGCGGGCCGTCGAGAGTTCTTAGCCTAAAAACGAAGACAGAGTCATTAACTCGTGTATTTGAAAGTGTGAATGACTGCTGGCTTAATCTATCATACAAGTTTATTATATTAAAATATAACGTAACATTTTAAAATATTTTTGATCATAATACTGAATACTCAATTATACAAGATGTGACTTATTTGATCAAATTAATATTTTTATATGTACATTTGAGTTCATTAATCGTCTGTGCCTTCTAACTTAAATTTAAAATTGTCTATAGCACAGAATACGAAAGAGTTGATCAAGTTCTTGTTTACCTGTTTCGATGTTAGGTGGCCTTAACCTCGATCTTAAATGGGTAATAATGTTAGATCATCGACCATGCGATGGTAAATAAAATAACAGACGACTGATTTCTGTAACACATAATGTATGATACAAAATTAATATCGCATAATAACCCCTACAAAAAATATCAACGGGTTCACTGGCGAGCAGCGCGTTTATGTCTTTTAGGTTTAAATAATTTTTTCTCATAAAATACTCAAAAGTCACTTACATGAGAATATAAATATCATTTTGTAAACTTATCTAGATAACCGCCACCAAAGAATAAGTTTATTTATTATATTATAAGTATGTATTACAGTAGCGCTCATTCGACAGTTAAATGCCCAACTATTTTGCTAATTTTGAATAATTTATTCAAGGTAGTTTTCAGTTATGTGTTTTGATAGCTGAAACTTAAAACTGCCGAGTGTGTGAGAGACTGTTAAAAAGTTGTTGTGCCCAATCGAACCTTTTTGTATATTATTTGTACATATTTAGTTTTTTATAAGAAATTATGCTTTTATTTTTGAAAATTAAGTTTCTTGTCAGTCTTTAGGTTTTATCCAGGTTCAGTGTTTTCTTTAGTTTATTTTCCTAATATAATTTATTCTCTTTATTCCTACCAATCCACTATTACCCAGTCCACAACGGTTGTGCTCCTTCATAGCTCCTTCTTTTTAGCGTAATTAGAGCGTATTTTTGGCAAAACAAGTAATCTTTTATAGGACTATTCCTTCCAAATAGCAATCCTATCTAAGCGACTTGTGACACTACTCACTACCTACCATTTAGCAACTCTATGTAAAACATTAACACACAATGCGTGACTGAACTTTACACTTACAATAAACTGGTACTTGTGCCGATTCGGTTGATGTCGCAAAACGTTTTGTTCACAATTGTTTTTTTTTAGGTTGAAGATTACAGTTTGCGCGTGACGGCCGTCTTGAAGGCGCAAGGGGTTAAAAAGGACACTGTTGTGGGATTGTTGTTCAACAACTGTCCCCAGCAGCCCGCAATATGGATGGGCAACGCTCGTCTCGGTGGTATATCACCGCTGATCAACACCAACCAGAAAGGCAAAGCCCTGGTTCATTCAATCAACATCGCGAAATGTGACATGTTGATTTTCTCCGAGGAATACCAAGCTGGTAAGTTTAATATTCGAGGAACTGGTTTTGTTGTAAGGCCGAGGTAAAGAACCGACTTTTTTAGCTGCACTAGAGTCGAATAGAAATATTAATATTAAACTAGCTTTTACCCGCGGCTTCGTTCTGTTATATCCCTAAAATGTTTATTTAAATGCTGACAAGATGCTGACTCAGCATCTCTATGCGCGGGGGTGTCATCCTGCCTCTAGGCTGGTTACCATCAAGTCAGTTCGGGATAGACGGTCTGACGAATAAGACCTGTCCAGTATTTTGGGCATTTTACAAGTCTTAGTGACTTTGTGTTCGGTTTTAATAAACCTTTAATATTCAATTTAATTTCTTCTTTTTTAAAAACCCGTTTAAGATCCTCGGTATAACATTTGGTGGCAGCGGTGAAGGGATCTATTGATCTAGGTCGCCTCGCGAGTGAATTCAGTGCCCAATTCAGTGCTAACCCAAGTGCCCAAATATCAAGGTCAACACCGAAATCTATCGTCCCCGGCTCATCCAATCGAGAAGATTATCCAATCGAGAAGAAAACCCCATCAAGGCCATAGTCGACCTCACGGGAAATCTCATCCAAGGAAATCTTCGTTCAAGGCTACACTGGCCTTGCCCAATACTACCACAACCTGGTCCACTGTGCAGTAAGCGGTGTGAAGGCGTTCTACATATCCAGCACCGACCAAGGTCGTCAGTATTCCAGATTCCAGTCCATTCCAGAAAATCATGAAGTATTTCGTGTTACTGTGAGTTACGAATATTTTACATACTTACTTTTCTATTCAAATCAAGTGTGGTGTTCCCAAAGGATAACGCAACAAGACATTATAATTTAGTTCTATTTTTAGCCTAGAGTTATTAATTATTGTACTTGTAATTAATTAAGCGCACCTCCGAGCGTTCCTGTGTATCGGCGCGCAGACATAAACATCCGTCGCGCCAGGTGATAAGCCGTTTCTCGCTAACGCGCTATCGCACATCCTACCGGTGAACCATTGTTCATCTTTAGAATAAATTAATACTTATTATTTCTCTAGTGCATATTTTTATTTTTCTTGTGCATATTTTTATTTTTCTAGTGCATATTTTTATTTTTGTGTACAATGGCGACTAACAAAGCCGAAAAAGATAAGGAAACTATTTCTACAGGAATAATTTTGAAATTCATAAAGCCGTACGATGGCACCAGAGAAAGACTTAATGCTTTCCTTAATAATTGTGATAGTGCAATAGAACTGGCCACTACTCCAGGCCAAGAAAATTTAGTTTTAAAATTTATTCTAAGCCAACTTGAAGGCAAAGCCGAGTCGGCGTGTTCCATAAAAGAGTTTGAAACCTGGGATTCACTTAAAGAATTTCTCAAAACACAATTCGGCGAACAAAAACATTACGCCCATCTTCTTGCCGACTTACAAGAGTGCAGGCAAGGTCCTAATGAAAATGTAACTCAATTCTCATTGAGGCTAGAGACATGCCTCTCACAACTTTTAACAGAGGTTACGATCTCCAACAGCAGGAAAACTGAACTTGCTGGCAGATTAGCTGCGATGCAGGACCTTGCACTACACGCTTTTATAATGGGGCTTATTCCCCGTATTTCAAGCATCGTTAGGTGTAGAGAACCTAGGACGCTTAACGAAGCAATTAATTTTGCAACTTCGGAAGAAAAGATACAACAATATTCCTATAAACATAACGTTTTATCGAGGCAGAAAATTGCTGAACCTCGTCGGAATGACTCTAACCAACGGGTCTCTAAGCCCAATAATAATAATGCGTCCTCTCCTTCAACGTCTGGGTCGAATCAGTCGAAGGAACAATTTTGTAGATACTGCAAAAAGACTGGTCACCTTTTAGAAAATTGCAGATTGAGGCAATACAATAACAGCAAAAATGATAAACCCGTTAAACCTTTTTCACCGGTAGCCCAATCGGCAACCGTATTTATTAAGTCTAAATCTGAACCAAAAGTCAATTTAATTGAAGAAATTGAAGATGGTCATGACGAAGTTGATCATGACGAAGATTTAAACTAAATCCTGTCCCGTACAGGTGTCGCATGGGACAGATTTACTCTGTAATTAATGACACCAACCTTAATAAGACCCACGGACACGGTATTAAGCCCGAAACTCGCGGTCAAATCCAATCATATCTGACCCACGGACACGGTACTCAGCCCGAAACTCGCGGTCAAATCCAATCCTATCTGACCCACGGACACGGTATTCAGCCCGAAACTCGCGGTCAAATCCAATCATATCTGACCCACGGACACGGTATTAAGCCCGAAACTCGCGGTCAAATCCAATCCTATCTGACCCACGGACACGGTATTGAGCCCGAAACTCGCGGTCAATTCAATTCACAATCGACCCATGGACATGGTGATGAGCCCAAAATTCGTGGTCGAAATAAATCTCACATAACCAACGGACAGGGTAACCAGCCCCAAATTCATGGTGAATCTGAAAAAAGTCCTGAAAGAAAATATAATCAAATATACGAAATAATAACTAAAAATAGATACTTACCTTACATTAAAGTCCAAACGTCCCTAAATAAAAATCCACTTACCTTCCTAGTTGATTCTGGAGCATCTATTTGTGTTCTCAAAAATGATTGCATAAGCAATGTTCCACAACTATCTGAAAGTAACATTAAAATAAAAGGTATCGGTTCCAAAAATCCAATTACAAGTTTAGGTTGCTTTAAATTACAATTACAATTTAAACCAGAACTAAAATTATCACATACCTTTCATGTTTTTGATAATATTGACATGCCTTATGATGGCATCATAGGTAATGACCTGTTCATGCAACATAGTTGTCGAATTAACTACCATTCAAATTCCTTAGAAATTAATGATATTAATATAAAATTATCATTCAATGAACTATCCTTCAGAATAGAACCTCGAACTGAAGCCGTGATAGAATGCTCAGTCAACAATCCTGAAATAGGTGAAGGCATCGTATTCGATCAACACCTATCTGACTCTATTCTTGTCTCTAACTGCTTAGTAAAAGTAAAAAAGAATAATCGCGTGAATTTGACAGTTCTTAATACGTCTAATAAACCTGTTCTCATTAATTCAAATCTATTACTTACCCTAAAACCAATATTCTATTCTGAACAAACTCCTATTCCTGATAATTGTAATAGTATTGAAAGAACTCAACAATTATTCGAACTCTTAACAACATCGCATTTAAACTCAGAAGAAAAAGAATATCTAACTGACATCTGCGGTAAATATGCAGATATATTTCACTTACCCGGTGACCAATTGACATGCACAGATGTAGTCTGCCATGATCTCATAACATCAACTTCACAACCTATAAATGTAAAATCATATAGATTCCCAGAGGTTCACAAAGAAGAAGTTAACACTCAGATTAACAAAATGTTAGATCAAAATATCATAAAACCATCGAAGTCCCCATGGTCATCCCCTATTTGGATTGTACCGAAAAAACTAGATTCTTCGGGTAAAAGAAAATGGCGGATAGTAATAGACTACCGGAAACTCAATGATATCACTATTGGTGAAAGTTATCCTATCCCACAGATAAGTGAAATTTTAGATCAGTTAGGCCAAAGTAAATATTTTTCTACTTTAGATTTGGCATCAGGATTTCACCAAATAAAAATGAATCCAGAGGATGCACCTAAAACCGCGTTCAGTGTCCCACAAGGTCACTTTGAATTTAATAGAATGCCGTTTGGCCTTAAAAATGCTCCTGCAACCTTTCAAAGAACAATGAATACGGTTCTATCAGGATTACAGGGTATCCATTGCTTTGTTTATCTTGACGATATCGTCATTTATTCTGTATGTTTAAATAGTCACATGGAAAAGATCGCGTTTGTCTTTGAAAGACTTAGACAATTCCAACTTAAGTTACAACCAGAGAAGTGTGAATTTCTCAGAAAAGAAGTCGCCTATCTCGGGCATATAATAAGTGATAAAGGAGTCCAACCTAATCCTGACAAAATCAAAGCGGTCGTACAATTCCCTGTTCCTAAATGTCCGAAAGACGTAAAGTCTTTTCTTGGCCTATCATCATACTATCGCCGCTTTATACCAGAATTCTCAAAATACGCAAAATCTCTCACATCCCTACTAAAAAAGGATGTTCCATTCATTTGGACTAATAGTCAACAATTAGCTTTTGAACAACTAAAAGAAAAATTAGTAACTGCACCAGTACTAATATTCCCTGATTTCACAAAACCATTTGTCCTAACATGTGACGCGTCAAATTACGCTATTTCTTCTATATTATCCCAAGGTGATATTGGCAAAGATAGGCCGATAGCATTTGCTTCAAGGACCTTAAACAAGGCAGAATGCAACTATAGCGTCACAGAAAAAGAATGTCTAGCTATAGTCTACGGAACTAAAATCTTCCGTCCATATCTTTTTGGTCGTCAATTTACGATAATTACAGACCACAAACCTTTGAATTGGCTCTTCAATTGCAAAGACCCTGGATCTAGATTAGTCAGGTGGCGTTTAAAATTAGAAGAGTATAATTACGTAATCCAATACAAAAAGGGTAAGACAAATACAAATGCCGATGCCCTCTCAAGATATCCAATAAATCCAATCCTTAATGATAATGACACCTTATCAGAAAATCTTCAGCTAAGATCTAATCCTGAAAATGCTCCTGAAAATCCTAATCAAATACTTACCGGTAACAATCCTCGTTATGTATCTCCTACCTCTGTGCAATCTCAGAATGCACCGGTAGATCCAACTAGTTCAAACTCACCTGATTTCTTAGAAATACCTGAAGGGTTTGAAATCCCTGAAAACCTAGAAGACCTCGAAATCCCAGACGACTTTGTCATCCCAACACCTCCTGAACCCTTAACAAACGATGAGTCTGATGGTTCCATTCCCTCTGAAAATACAACCAACGACTCGTATTCCAAATATCTGAAAAATATAAAAAATAAATCAATTAATTATGATACTAAAATACATGAATATAATGAATCATTGTTGAAATCCAAAATTAAAACAGTAATTATACCTACCTCCATTGACCTCGATGAGTCTAATCTCTTTATATCAGAAGTCATTGGAAACCTTAATAATTCTGAAGAAATACTATCTAAAGAAAGAACATTACATTCTTTCATATCATTCAAAGATAATGAAATATTATATTACTTGCTTTTTACAAAGGTCCATCATTTTGACCAATGTAATTATGAAGACATTTTCAAAAGTATGAAAAACCTAAGAAATGAATTAATTAATAATAATGTTGTCGAAATCTGTATAACAGATTTCCGTAACCCTTTCGATGCACATAGTTTCATTAAACTATACAATATAATCACGTACATTTTCCACAATACTAATATTGTAATAAATATCTACAAAAATTCTATAATATATCCATCAATAACAGAAATAAGTAAAATACTTAAAGAAAATCATGACATTCCTATTGCTGGCCACTTGGGTTCTAATAGGATGTTAAGTAGAATAAAAGAACGTTATTACTGGCGTAATATGCGTAGTGACGTTGAAAATTATGTTCGGCAATGTGAACAATGCCAAACTAATAAAGCATTGCGAAGAATAAATCGAGCTCCAATGCAAATCACCTCTACATCAAGCCAACCATTTGAACGCGTAGCATTAGACATTGTCGGTCCACTCCCCGAAGCCGGTGGAGTTAACTATAAATATATTCTAACCCTGCAAGATGATTTAACAAAATATTCACTTGCATATCCTATCCCTAACGCTACTGCTGAGGAAAGTGCTGAATGTTTAGTACATTTTATTACTCTCTTTGGCATACCTAAAACGATTTTAACTGATCAAGGAACTAATTTTACATCTGAATTATTTAAGCAAACATGCAACTTCTTAAAAATTAAACAATTATGGTCAAGCGCATACCATCCACAAACTCAAGGTGCCCTTGAAAGGAGCCATTCAACATTAAAAGAATACCTAAAATCATTCATTGATGAAAATCAAAGTAATTGGTCTAGATATATCTTTACTGGTATATTTACATACAATACAACTGTCCATTCTACCACTAATTATACACCATACGAATTAGTGTTTGGACACAAACCATTTATACCAACATCGGTTTATGAAACATCTCTAGAACCTACCTATAGCAGCTACGTTCGGATGCTGCAACAACGGATGCGACATTCTAGAGAAAAAGCTGTAGATAATATAGTACAGTCAAAAACAAAATCAAAGGTATACTATGATCAACACACCAGACCCGTAAAATATAAAGCTGGTGACATGGTGTACCTTAAAACTCATCCTAGACTTCGTAAAGCCCTATCCCCTATTTGGAAAGGGCCATATAAAGTCATAAAAATAAACGGTAATAATACACTTACCATATTATTAAATCGCCGACACGTCAAGTACCATTATGACGAAGTCAAGTTGGCCGTGAATAATCCTAGTAATTAGTTTTTAGTAGAATAAGTTAGTTAGTAATATTAAAATAGTTATTATTATTCATATTATATTGCAGGATAGTGACAGCAAGTCTCAATATATCTACCCTAGCCATACCAGACATTGTGGAACCTATAACTGAAAGTCCAGGCGTCTACTTCAACCCAGTAGGAACTGTTAGAACATCTAACGACTTTCTCCACATACTGGTGCCGATTGATATTTCATATATACATCCGCATATTCTTAATATACAAAATGCATTAGAAAACACAAAAGATTTATGCCTACAAAAGGATATAGTAACGGATTCCGAATGCCTTAATATTTTACAACCTTTGTTTTCTCGCTTTGACGATTTGACAAAAAATTATAATGCCATCTCTCATTTAATATCACTCCGCGATAAGAGAGCTGCATGGTTTGCCGGTATTGGATCAGTATTCAAACAAATCATTGGCACGATGGATGAAAATGACGCCATAAACTACAATAACGCCATTCAAACCTTAGATAACAAAAACATACAACTTGCATCTTTATTTAAAGAAAATATATTACTAACCAAAACAGCTTTTTCGCGTTATAATGAAACCCTTAATATCGTACAGGTAAATGAAATTCGTTTGAATAGCGCTATTGAAACATTATATGGTAGTTTTAATAATCTAACAATTGTAACCAACTCCTTATCGATGAGATCACAATTAAATGAAATTTATAACGAATTGGCTTCTAGTTTACTTACATTATCATTTAAAATAGATGATATAATAAATTCAATTTTGCTTTCAAAAAGTCACAGTCTCCATCCATCTGTTTTAACACCGAGACAGCTGTATAAAGAACTGTCCGATAATATTTTAAGTTTACCTAAAAATAAGGAATTAGCATTAAGTTTAAGTTTAGATAATATTTACGCATTAATTGATATGTCTACATTACTGTGCTATGCTACAACAAATAAGATTGTATTTGTTATAAAAATCCCGTTAATCTCTAATGTAGAGTATAACCTTTACAAAATCATTCCTATGCCAATTCCTCACAATCCTAAAAACCCAAATTCCTATGCCATGATCATTCCCACTTGCAATTTTATAGCTATTAGCAAAGATAAGTTATTTTATGTGTGTTTAGATCATTTAAGAGATTGTGTGAAAACAGTTACTAAAATTTATATATGTGACAATGCTTATGTACACTCAATTGAATATGTACCAATGTGCGAAATTGAAATTTTATTAAAAATATTGACTGTATTACCAAAACAATGTAATACGAAACTCATACACGGACAAGTAGATATTTGGCAAAAACTTAATGAAAACAAATGGATATATGTTCAATCCGAACCTACTAAATTGTCTCTCGAGTGTAAATCAAATTCAATGGAATTTAAACTTTTAGGTACTGGCATACTTAATATACAACCAACATGTACAGCCTATTGTAAGAATAGAGAATTCATAAGTAGTTCTCATCTTGAAATTAATGTAAAACCTATAATATCCGATTTTAATCTGATTAATGATACTTGTTGTAATATAAGCAAATTTCATGAACTTAAATCTAAATTATTGCCTTTAAAACTATCTGAAATGGACTTAGAAAAACTGCCAAACATAGTTACAGATAAATTTGTAAACAATCTTGATGATATTATAATTAACAACCATGTTCAACCTCTGTATACTTCGCATATTTCTATTCTAACCTATTGTTTAACAACATTGATTAGTTTACTAGTAATATATAAAATATATAAAATATGTAAAAGATTTGTGAAATGTCCAAAGTTATACAACCAAAATAATAACAACGATGAGGTAGACTCTGGTATAGAAGAAATACCTATGCCAAGGCTACGGATAAATACGTAACTTCGCGCTTTTCCCGGAAGTCACTCTTAAACGGGGGGCTGTTATATCCCTAAAATGTTTATTTAAATGCTGACAAGATGCTGACTCAGCATCTCTATGCGCGGGGGTGTCATCCTGCCTCTAGGCTGGTTACCATCAAGTCAGTTCGGGATAGACGGTCTGACGAATAAGACCTGTCCAGTATTTTGGGCATTTTACAAGTCTTAGTGACTTTGTGTTCGGTTTTAATAAACCTTTAATATTCAATTTAATTTCTTCTTTTTTAAAAACCCGTTTAAGATCCTCGGTATAACAGTTCGCGTGGAGTTAGTTATATTAAGAAGAAGCTGCTCCCGTGCGTTGACCCACGTTAAACGTTACTGCCCGCTTCCATATAGTTCAGCGTAATGTTAAATATCAAAAAACTTTAATGGATAGTTAAACTATTAAACACAAAAATAATTATGAAAATCCGATCATTAGTTGCCGAGATTAGCGCTAACAAACAAACAAATTAACTTTCGCCCGCGGTTTCGTCTGCGTGGCGGGTACATAAATAAAAAATAGCCTATGTTACGCGCCTTGTAGTCAGTTCATTGCATATAAAAATACAAAATCGGTCTAGCCGTTTAGAAGAGCCGATACAAACAGACAAAAATTTTAAAAACTATTTTTGGCATAGGCATCCTGCAAATAACTATATCAACTGAAAAAAAATGGTTATTTTTACATTAAAAATAGACACTTCAATTTTATTTATTTATATTGATAAGGCGCTTTAAGGCAGTGTATCCACCACTTCGCTGTTTTTTGTTTGACGAGCATTAACTTGGCGATTCGGCCGAGTGCAGTTCCGGTGGGTATGCAGCCTTACAGTCATGGCGTACTGAAATCGCGCTCTTCACGTCACTTTCGCCTCACGAGTACAATCTCAACGCTAGAATAATAGACGTGACATAACTACGCCGTGTAAGCTCATAAGACGGCCACTTTGATCCCAGGTTCCGTATACAAAGCTGTGACACGGAAACTATACCTTAGCGCAGCTTTCACAATATTGTCCGTCTGCATTTCTATTCGGTTAAGAACGGATCGATGTTCTTTTGATAATTTAAATGATTATTATACTACACCTACGTAGAAAGTATCTCTTTGCAGTATCTAATACGGAGAATATCTATTAGACGAGTTCTGAAAAGCAACATGTAATGTATGTTAGAGGTCTGAAATATTACTCCTAAATTCATTACTCCCATGGGAGTAATGAACTTTTTTTTAAATTTCTTTTTTTTTTCATTTTGTTTTCTGTACTTTTTGGTAAACCATAAATAAAAAAGAATATTAAATGAATAAAATAACTGCTTTTATAAAAATAAATAAATTAATGTAACTTAATTATATAATAACTCCATAAATAAACCACTAAAATCACTATTATTACCTGTTACAAAATAATTACAAACGTTTTTTCACAAATCAACTTCATAAAGTGTAGCTGGCCGCATGCCATTGTTACCCGTGTCTCTATGCGCGTAGAAAGAAGAAATTGTGAAAATTTTTGCATTTCGCTCCAAATTCCTCATCATTTTAAAACTTTTCAATAAACAATTTGTTGCAAGAACTTAATATGTCGAGTGATAGTGATACTGACGATTTATTGACTCCGGAGGAATTGAAAGTAACTGCTCAAGCAGTGATTGAGGACCTCTTACCACAAAAGTCAAGGATCAGATATAATAAAGCGTATGCAGCTTTTCTGCAATGGAGAAGTGAGAAAAATGCACAATCTTTTATTTTCCTTGTAGGTGTAGTATAAAGCACTATGTATAACTCGGGCGAAAGTTTGATTTCTTTCGGGTGTATTAAGGCCCTCAGCTACGCTTCGGGCCTCAAACTACACCCTCAATGAAATCAACTACTTTAATCCCTTGGTGTACAATGTACTATTTCTGACTAGCTTTTCTGCCCGCGACTTCGTCCGCGTGGAATTCGTTGTATTAATCGAACCAGTAGTTTTTGCGTGATGCCTGAACAAACTGACAGACAGACAGACATAAATTAAACAGACAGACAGACAGACAAAATAAACACATTTTTGGGTTCGGTGTCGGTCTAGTAACACCCCCTGCAATTTATTTTTTTTATATTTTCAATGTACCTAGATAAATTTAATTAGTAATTTTACTTCTACTTATTTATTATAAGTATAGATTATTTTTATCATTTTATTCTCTTCTCCTCATCTCACATTTCAAAGGCAGTATTAAATTACTTTTAGAGGTTTCTCTCATAATATTGTCAAAAACTAATTTACTTTTTTAAGTATGTGAGGTTGTTGACATGAATAGTTTAATAAATGTGTAGGAACAAATTATATTTGCATCATAATATTGTTATTTAAAATTGTATTATTGCCGTTCCTGGTTTTGGTTCTGAATCGTTTCGCACGTTACATTCGTCTTTTTGTGTTTATATCAGTTAGATGAATAATTAGATCATTAAAATGCATAAAGGTATACGACCTATATATTAATACGATATATTATATATAATGATATTTGGAGACCTGGTGTCCTGAAATACAGACGTAGGTCTAGTTTAGGCACAAGTCTCGAACAATATCATTATTAGGTTGCAATGTGATTTATTATTATTACTGCCTTGATGGTCTAGTGGTTAGCATATGTGCCTTTCACCTCGTGGTCTTAGGTTCGATTCCCGGGTCGGGCAAAGTGTTATTTGTGAACTTTCCGTCAGGACATTCACAATAGCAGCACGGAGTTGCCATTATGCCCGGTAAATGGCGATAGGCTCACGCCCTATCCCATGCGATCTAAACATAACAGGTGAAGTGTGGGTGTTGTACACCTCCACCACCTAGTGCCTGGGAAACCTCGCGGGATGCTGTTGGTGTATTCTGCGATCTTTCTAAAGCTTTCGATTGTGTAGAGCACCACACGCTCTTGCATAAGCTCAGGCATTATGGTATGAGGGATTCTGCCCTTGATCTGATCACCTCTTACTTGAATGATAGAACCCAGCAGGTTGAAGTCAATGGATCAAGGTCTACCGGATCAAAAATCACAATGGGCGTGCCACAAGGGTCTATCCTTGGCCCCTTTCTGTTTTTGGTTTATATAAACGACTTACCATACCATGTACAGGGTTTGTGCGACATAGTACTATTTGCCGATGACACATCGCTTATTTTTAAAGTAGATCGCAAAGAAAAAGATTTAAATGAGGTTAATGGTGCACTCGCTCAAGTCCTGGACTGGTTTACAACTAATAATTTACTTCTAAATTCGAAAAAAACTAAAGTAATTAGGTTCACAATGCCAAATGTTAAAAAAGTAAGCACTAATGTAATTTTAAATAATGAAACTATTAGCCTCGTAGATTCAACAAAATTTTTAGGTATAACATTAGACTCAAAACTACAGTGGGGCGCCCATATATCGTGTCTCACGGGGAAACTCAGCTCAGCAGCTTTCGCGGTTTGGAAGGTACGACAGCTGACTGACATTGACACAGCAAGACTTGTTTATTTTAGTTATTTCCACAGTGTCATGTCCTATGGAATCCTACTTTGGGGCAAGGCAGCTGACATTGAAACCATCTTCATTATTCAAAAGCGTGCGGTACGTGCTATATATAACCTAGGAGCTAGAGTTTCGCTTAGAGAACGATTCAAAGAAATAAACATACTTACTATAGCATCACAATATATATTTGAAAATATTATGTTTGTTAGAAAACAAATACATACTTACACAAGGAACAGTGATATTCACAGTATTAACACAAGAAATAAACATAAATTAGTTGGCCAGTACCATCGTTTACACAAGGTCCATAATTCATTTGTAGGACTTGGTGTTCAATTTTATAATAAGATACCAGCGAAAATTCTAAATCTTCCTACGCATAAATTTAAATCTGTAGTCAAACAACACCTTCTTCAAAGGGCTTACTACAATGTCAATGAGTATATAAACGATAAAAAACCTTGGAAGCAAGTTAGTAGCTCTACACAGGATTAGGATTTTGCTGGTAAAGAATTGTGAATAACTTTATAATTTTTCGGAATTCGTTTGTGTTCTAGAATTATAAACAAAATATTTATTGTTTTAACCATTATTTAATTATGAATTTAATATGTTACAATGTATGACGATTCTAAGTGCTTGTTAAAGTCTAAAGAATAAAGATATTTTCATTTCATTTCATTTCCTCTACCACACCCTTTTGGGTAATAAGGCGTGATGTTATGTTATGTTATATTTATTATTGTTATTGTTAAGGTTGGTTGAATCTTAGCGATCGTTACAAAAACAACACTGACTTATTTTTTTGCGGCATCACGCTCTGGAGCAGAACGAGTTTTAAATTTTAAAAAACCTACCTGCTAAGAAGATCTTTAACCTCAACTTAATGTATTTTGGTAACATTCATAATTTAAATACATCATTACCTACCATTGTTATATGTCATTAGTGCACTCGAATCAACAACAACAATCCTACTTAATAATTGACATACGACTTCAATACAAATAAATAAAATTGAAGTGTCTTTTTTAATGTCAAAATAACTATGTTTTTTCAGTTAATATAGTTTTTTGTACGATAACTATGCCTAAAATACAGTTTTAATTTTTTTTGTCTGTCTGTCTGTTTGTATTGGCTAATCTTCTAAATGGCTTGACCAATTTTGATAAAATTTTAGATGCAGGTAACTAACTACAAGGCGCGTAACATAGGCTACTTTTAAGCTATTACTTGCTTAAGCTTCTATCGCGGGCCTTGAGCGTGGAGACCGAATCCAGAAATTCCGTAACGAAAATAACCTAACACCATATAAAAATATTTTGAACAATATTAACTTCTCATTTATTTAATAAAAGAAAAATTGTTTTCTTATCGGTCACCACACTCAAAAAGTGTAACTTTAATTAATATCAAAGGGAAAAAAAACAAAGGAAATACTGCATAAATAAAATAAATAAATAATTATAATTGCATAAGTTGATAACAAATGCTATGCAATAGCTTTACCGCGGCAGTCCCCGAGTGCCACACGTCTTTTTATTGATGTATCTACCACGCAGACAAAACCGAGGCCGAAAGTTAGCTTGTTTGTTTTTTAGCGTTAATCTTGGTAACTACTGATTAGATTTTAATAACTCTTTGTGTTTTATAGACTAACTATCGACAAATGTTTTTTGTTATTTTACATTACGCTAAACGCCACGAGAGCAGAGCGGTATGGTTAAACGCGGGTTAAACCGAATTCCACGCGGACGAAGACGCGGTAAGAAGCTAGTTATCTATATATATAAAAATGAAACCCGTTTTCCGTTGTCACGACATAGCAAGAAAACGGCTTGACCGATTTGGCAGATTTTTTTTGTAGTTTTCTAATACTCTGTACAAGGTTCTTACGGAAAAAAATATTAAGAAAATCTCTCAGAAAGATTGAAAAATATACATTTAATTTTGCATATTTTAAAAAAATCGCGTTACGAATGTCAACGTCATTCAATTTAAAACAAAAAACTCTGTGGTGATCTATGACACCACAGACATAACCGCGCTAACAAATGTCAACGTCATTCAATTTAAAAGGAGGATATTATAGATTCCAGTTCAAATTGAATAGGTACGCCATAGAGTACATTTTTTATTTAGTCAATCAGGTACGCATACATAAGATAGGTCAGCTATACAAAATAAAGTAGTGCATCAAATTTACGCTAAGGTGGTACGAAGTTCGCCGGATCAGCTAGTAAAATATAAATCGGCTTTTTACCAAGATGCCATTAGACACGTTAATGAATTAGGTAAAATTAGTTTTAATTAGCTAATTAATGAAATATTATAATTCTATTGTTCCTTTAAGGACTACGTCGCCCCCCGCCTTCGGAGGTAGACGTGCGCAGTATTAATCCACGCCGTGCTCTGCAATTTTTAAATTGCATTTATTTAATTCAATTATTTAAATTGTCAGTTGTGTGTTGTGTGATTTATCGGCCCCTCTCGTTCTCGCTAGAACATTTTAGTTCTAGCGCCGGCGGCCATCTTAAATATTGTACCGCGTAGAGCGAGAGACAGAATCTCAGCTCCGCGATTTGCGACAGTGACGTTTAGTGACAGTGACATTTTCTAGTTTAAGTTCTGAGTGATAGTGACACCTCGCGACAGTGACGCCTTTAATTAATTAATCCCTTAATTAATTAATAGTTTAGTGTTAATTGATAGTCTATCAATTAATTGTGTTAGTGATAGTGGATGTGCAGTGTCAGCGCTTACTGACTTAGCGCGCGTGCCCCAACGCGCTGACTAAGAACTGCCGAGCATCGGACTTAGAAAAATTTCGGGTGAGATTGTTCCATACTCTTAAGCTGCATTCGTGTCTCGTCGTCTGTTACCGGCGGCACTTGCACGAATTCGTGAGCTCGGCACTACCAACCTAAATTTCTGTGTATTTTTTTTTTATTTTTTTTTTTTTGTGTTGTTTTGTTATTGTCTGTACTGTGAGTGTCAGCTGAGGTACCCCCCCCCGTGGTAAATTTAAAAAAAAAAAAAAAAAAAAAAAAAAAAAAAAAAAAAAAAAAAAAAAAAAAAAAAAAAATTATATATATACATATTGCGCAAAAGATCGGGTCGTAGCTACTCAGGGAGGCTCTCTGCCACACTCGCAGGATGGACGAAGACCCTGATGAGCGGGAACGGCAACGTCGCGTGGCCGATGCCCTGCGCGTCATCGAGGTCGATTCCCCGGGCGCTTCCGTAGTGTTCGCCCCCAGGACCTCACTCGCCCGTACTCCACCGGACGCTTTTAGTACCCCCCGGATCGTCCAGCAGCCCCCCCCTTCATCGAAGAGACTCCTAACGTCGCCCGAGGAAGTTCAGGGAGATGCAATCAGAAGGCGTGTGGAGGATATCCCTCCGTCGCAGCTGCCGCCCGCTACCACGCCAGCTCAACCTCTTCCCGCTGCCCCCACACGCTCACCCGACGTGGCTGGTTCGTCCTCGTTTGCAACGCTGGAGGATCTGGCAGCCACAGCAACCTTCTGCACGGCTGGGATCATGGATGCGGTAAGGTCAAAGACGTCCAAACTTAATAAGGATGAGATCGCGACCATCGGGTCCCACGTAGCGTCTGTGGGCTCTGTTGTCACCCACCTCATCGCCCGACTTGCCGCAGCCGAACATCGGGCCGCAATTGCCGAGACAAAGGTCTCCACCATCACCGCCACTAACACCATTGTCCACCACGAGCCTGCTGCGACGGCCCCGCGCTCCTACTCAGGAGCCGTAAAGCTGGCCAAGAATGCCCCCCCAGTCCCCATTCTACGTAACCCGGGCCCTTCCGTGGCTATCCACCCTGCTGAGGACCAGAAAGAGACAATGAAGACGGCCGAGGACACTAAAAAGGCACTGCAGTCCGCGCTTAATCCGGCCGCCCTTGGGATCCAAGTTCAGGGGGTCAGAAAGATAGGTGGAGCAGGCCTTATAGTACAAACTACTAACGAAGAGGAGGCCTCCAAATTTCGCGCCGCCATCCCACCCACCCTGCGTGTCTCAGCGCCGAAGGAACGTCGCCCATTAATATCCCTTGTTGGTGTGGACGGGGACATAACACGCGAGGATATCATCCCCCACATCAGGGACCAGAACATTCCAAACCTCCCCCTGGAAGAGCTGAAGACTAAGCTGGTGCCACTTTTTAGCCGGACTCGTCGCAACAACCGCAAGCTGTGGGTCTGCGAGTGTGCCCCTGACCTGCGCCGCGACCTCATCGAGAGAGGAAAAGTCTTCATGGGCTGGGATGTTGTTGAGGTGTGTGACTTCGTCGGGGTTACCTGCTGCAGCAAGTGCCAAATGTTAGGGCATCCGGAGAAATACTGCCGAGCCACTGTCTACACATGCGGCAAGTGCGGAGAGGACGGCCACAAGAATGCCGAATGCCAGTCCACGAGCTCACTATGTGCCACATGCAAGAGGCTAGGCAGGCCCGCCGCTGACCACGCCACCAACTCCCGCGACTGCCCGGCTCGCAAACACGCGGAACAGCGCTCCCTCGCCTCTACAAACTACCATGGATAGCTCCTATAAGAGCATAGGGATTGGTCAGATCAACCTACAAGGTTCAGCGGTGGCGACTGCGGAGCTTCCCTCCGTCGCGGGGGGGCTCGGACTGGACATTGTTCTTATCCAAGAACAGTACTCCAGATCCGGGCCTGCCTGCCCCGGTCGGGGTCCCGTGATCGTTGCTGCGGAGTGCCCTGCGCCTAAGGCTGGTCTGCTGCTGCTGCGCTCAGATCTCCCCGTCGCGGTGCTTCAGCACCTCAGCACCCCTCACTGCGTGGTCGCGTGTGTTAACCTGGGGCCTGTGGAGGGGATGCTCTATGTAGTTAGCGCCTATTTCCAGTACTCGGACGACATCGCTATTCATATTCATCACCTAACGTATGTCTTAGACCAGCTCCGCGGCAACCGGGTGCTGATAGGCGCTGACTGCAACGCGCACTCCCCTCTGTGGTTCAGTTCACCGCGCGGCTACGTAGGTAGGGGCCCGGACGCCACTTACCGGCGTCAGTCTATGGAGGACTTCATCCTTGCCCGTGGACTAAGCATCTTCAATGCGCCGAACACTCCGTTCACCTTCTCCACGGTCAATGGTGAGTCCAACATAGACGTGACGCTCGGTACTAGAGGAGTCCACGTCGACAGGTGGACCGTCCACCCTGATGCCAGCAGCAGCGACCATAGGTTGCTGACCTATCATCTACGTAGTCCTGGTAGGCCTGCTTCGCGTGCCGAAACAGTCGCTGCAACCCCCCAAACCCCCACACTTCATCCCCCCGCTTCCGGCCTCTCTATCCCAGACCCCACGCCCTCAGCCTTATCCAACCCTACTCCAATCCGGTTTCGGCAACGTGGAGTGAACTGGGAACGCTTTCGCGACCATCTCTGCAGCAGTATGGGGGGCCTCAACTGGAACCAGCCCACAAATAAGGTCTGCGGGGACTTCACCGGCCTCATAGTGGCAGTCGCCGACAAGTGCTTAGGTTCGATCGGGGAAAACCACCGGGTTAAGGGTTATGAATGGTGGTCTCCTGCCCTAGACCGACTACGTAAAGACTTTAATAAAACCCGCAAAGTCTGGCAGGCCGCCAGGAAGCGTCAGGTTGGTGCCGAGGAGGCAGGGTTAGCCTGCTCCACGGCCCGCCGGGCGTATAGGGCCGCGATGGTCAGGGCAGAGTCCGACCACTTTCGCGCGCTGGCGGCCACCGGCAACGACGACCCCTGGGGTCTCGCATACAGAGCGGCTTCGGGCAGGGCCCGCCCCCCTCCAAATGTTATCAATGGTACTAGGTTCGTGGACAGTTATGCCGGGGACACCACCACCTCTATGGCGGTGTTGGTGAACGCCCTCTGTCCGGACGACGACCTGACGACTGACACCCCATACCATAGACAAGTTAGGCTTCTTGCGGCCTGTCCACCTTCTGGGCAGGACGCCGCTCCCCTCTGTTCGGATGCGTTAGGTACCATTATTAGATCCTTAAGGAACTCCTCCCCCGGCATAGACGGAATTACCGCCCGTATGGTTAGGCATATTTGGATGGCGGCGGGCCCTGAGGTCACCGAAGTATACGGCCGCTGCGTCACGGACGGCTGCTTCCCCGAAGTCTGGCGGGTCGGTCGGCTGCTTGTCCTTCCGAAAGGCAATGACAGGCCTCTGACCGATCCGAAAGCCTATCGGCCGATCACTCTTCTCTCTGTTCTGGGCAAAATTCTGGAAAGAGTCACCCTGGAGTGCTCACCATCTTTGTATCGAAATTTATCTCCCTGCCAGCACGGGTTCACTCGCGGTCGTTCGACTCTGACTGCGCTCAAGTCCATCCAGGAGGCGGTAAGTGTTAGTAAGGGTAAGTACGTGCAGGCAGTATTCTTGGACATCTCTGGTGCCTTTGATAACGCGTGGTGGCCCATGATTTTACTGAAGGCGAAGAACGGGGGATGCCCACCCAACATCTATCGGCTCCTCGTTGCCTACTTCACCAACCGCCGTGTAGGCCTCTTCGTCGGCTGTGAGGTCATGTGGAAACTATCCACCATGGGTTGTCCGCAGGGCTCCGTATTGGGGCCCTCTCTGTGGAGCCTGCTCATGGACGACCTGTTCCGGTTGCCATACCCCGACGGTGTCTCGTTGGTCGCTTACGCTGATGACGTTACAGTCGTCATTGAGTCGAATTCTCGTGCCGGCATTGAGGCCTCGGCCTCATGTACCATGGACCTAATAAGTGGTTGGGGAGCGCGCAACCGACTGGGCTTCTCCCCCTCCAAGTCGTACTCTATGACTTTGAAGGGGAAGCTGCCCGGTCGTCCCCCGACTATTCGACTCAATGCGGCCTCAGTCAAAAGCGTAACGTCGACCAAAGTTCTGGGTTTGGTAATCGACAGTAGTCAGAGCTTCCGAGAGCATGCCCAGTCCGCTGGGGAACGCGCCACAGCAGCATTCGGCAAGATGTCGCGCGTCTCTGCCTCATCCTGGGGCGTCCGGTATGGGGGCTTGAAGATCCTTTACAAAGGCATCTACATCCCCATACTGGTCTATGCTGCCGGGTGTTGGTGGGGGCGTGCGACTATCTTCATGGTGAAAAGCGCGCTTCAAAGGACCCAGAGAAGTGCCTTGATACTGCTTACCAAGGTATATCGCTCGTGCAGCACTAGTGCCCTGGCTGTTCTAGCTGGGGTCTTGCCGGCCGACCTCGAGGTAATACGTGCTGGTAGGATTGACGACTCTCGTCACTTGTCCCCCCCAGAGCTCAGGGCGGAGAGAAAGCGCATCACGGAGGACATAGTCGGGATATGGCAGGAGAGATGGGAAAGGGATTCTAAGGGGAGAGAACTCTTCAAGTTCTTCTCGGTTAGGGATCGCTTGGGTTGGGATTGGGTAGAGCCAGATCACCAGGTTTCACAGGTTCTTAGTGGACATGGGTGCTTCAATAAGCGCCTACGCGACCTGGGGCTCCGTGACAGTAGCGACTGCTACTGCGGGGCTGTTGAAGAAACTCGGGACCACATCCTGTTTGAGTGCCCCCTATACGGCTCGCTTCGGACCACCATGCTGGACTCTGTCCAGTATTCTTCACCGGGCCCAGTTCACTTCCGCGAACTCGTGTCCTCGCCTCACAACTTTCGCCTTTTAAAGGCATTCTCGCACGGCTGGTTCGTCATTAGGAGTAGGCTAGAAGTGGAGGAGCGAATCCGGGTGGGCGACGAAGGCAGTCGTCGTGTGTCGTCGGCCGCATTAGCGGCGCCTCGTGGTTTTGAGGAAAGTAGTGCGGCCCCAGAAAGGGGAGAACGCACGGGACAATAATTTGTCAGACAACGCTGGTGCGCGTCCTTAGGGGCGCGTATCCAGCCGGTCTAACGCATTTCGGTCCATATAGCCGTAAGGCTGGTGGGACCATGGGTGGAGGAGGGTGTTCCTTTAAGTACCTACCTAATAAATACTAATGAACATAGTAATGCGTAAAATGAGTGATAACACAGTTTTACTAATGATATCGGGTTTCTTGCGTATGGATGGAATTTGTACTCTACATTCATTAGTTGGTATCTTGAATTATAAGTAGGTAACTTCAATTGTGAACTTATTTTTTAACGTTTGTAAAACCGGTTCATTATTTAATTTTGGCTTCTTCTTCTTCTGACTCTGGGTGTGCTTTGTGTGTGTGAAATGTATGTTTGTCAACACCCCCGCGACACAGAAGTTATTCATAGCGCGGGCGTCGTTTTAAAAAAAAATGTATTATTGCTAATAGTGCAATTAAATAACAATATAGATTAGTTGATACATCGACTGGAGCGCCATGCAGTAATTGTGGACATCACCATCCCCCATCTGGTAAAAGCCGAGAAAGATAAACAGATAAAATATCTCGATTCGGCCATCATTGTACCGATAGTCGTATCAGTCAATGGACTGATAGTGAAGAGCCTCGTCAAACACCGAGGCTCGCGTTAGGCAGCTGGACCAAGAACCAGATGCAGAAGGCGTTCTTTTTAGGGCATAAACTGCGTTAAGCGTGCCTCTCGCGTGTCCACACAAAAACGACCCGCGCGTGCCCATGCGCGTGCACACGCTCGTGAGCCCGTCGCGTGATACTTCCGTGCAACGGGGCACGCATGCACGCGACGTGATCACGCATCACGTTGGACGGGTCCACGCGCGAAGCCCGCTAGCGGGTGCACGCGCGTGCTTGTTCAGTTGACAGCGCTATCTCGAACCGACCGCACGCGCGTGCCCGGCCCATAACAAAAAATGACAAATTTTGATACAGAAAGGGTAATTGTTGAAGTTCAGTGTCGTCCTGCCATATGGGACCAATCAAGCGAAATATTTAAAGACCGCCGTCGTCTTGATAAATAATACAACATTAATTTATCCATAATTACTCGACTGTACACCTCCAACGTCAAAATTGTACTGAGAAAACTGCGTTACGCGGATGCACGCGCCCATGCCCGCGCATAAGCACGCAAACGTGCTCACGTGCGTGCACCAGAAGCGTGGCCCGCGAC
The DNA here is from genome assembly GCA_905147285.1 of Hypena proboscidalis. NCBI lineage: Eukaryota > Metazoa > Arthropoda > Insecta > Lepidoptera > Erebidae > Hypena > Hypena proboscidalis. The sequence continues at coordinate 15,157,241 of LR990130.1, read as the reverse complement.
GTGCTCACGTGCGTGCACACGCGTAACGCAGTTTATGCCCTTAGACACGGCACGCATCGTGAGGAGGTTTCTCTCTGGTACCCTAAGATGTATGTGATAGTGCCCTAGATGGCAAGAGAATTGCCTTGCAAAACGTATACCGTGTAAATACGGCCTTATAAAATACATTAACTAGAAGATGCATGTGTGCATACCATAAACATTCCTTTGTTAAACTGATAATAAATATTTCTCTCATACAAAGAACAAACTGAACTTCAAGTTTCTTTACAAATACTGGGTAGACTATCGTTTATTTTTAAATCATATCCATACGTTAGTGGTACCGTATTTTTATCAGCATTCAAAAGGTTGAAAGGATGTTTCTTCTTTCTCGTATTACATGAATTTTTGTGGCAGCCGTCGTTATATTAACCATATTTTATAAGAATACCTGACCCTCCTCCACCCAAAGTGTTACCGGCCTACTGGCCATTAACATCCAAACGCAGGGACGTGTGGGGGTTTATCAATATCCGTTGTCGATCTGTCGCCGCACACAGCTTGTATAAGGCTGCCCGGCGCGTCTATACCCCATTCTGGGACGCGCGGTTGTCCGCCGAATACCTGACCCAATTGAAGAGCAAAGAATCTGCATCTATTTACTGATTCTAGAATAAGATCTTTATTTTTCTCAATACACTATAATTAACATTTCAGCCGTCCAGGATGTTCTCCCAGAACTGAATCCCTCACTTAAGCTGTTCAAATTCGTCCACCGGCCACTCAACGTCTCAAATCCAAAGGTGGCGGGCAGTGGTGATGCTATAGCCGACTTCACCAATCTGCTGGAGACGACACCACCTGCACCTTGGACCCTGGCTACTGGTGATGGCTTTGAAGGAAAGCTTTTGTATATCTACACGTCGGGCACTACTGGGTTGCCCAAAGCAGCTGTAATTTCTAATGCTAGGTAAGATTTGATGTAATAACCTTTTTCTAGTTTTGTCATTAAAGAAGAAATAAACTGACTCTAAGGTAAGTTCATTCAAATTACTAAATCGAATAATAAAAATATATACACCTTCTCAATCCTTCTTCATTTCTGTCTAAAACTACCTTCTGTAAATCTTTTACACTAATGTCCATCCAAAGGTTGCCTGGAAGAAATCGCGTTACGCGATAAGGCCGCCCTTTGTGCATTATTATTATTAAACTTTCGTACAAAATGTATTTCCTATGTCTTATGCACAAATAAAGTTTTATCTACCTACACGTTGAGAATCTCCTCCGCTTTTTTCGTCAAAGAAGTAGTAGATAATCGCTGCTGTTTTATTTAATTCCTTATACAGGGTGGATGCGACATAGCGACATTTATTGAAACCACAGCTTCTATACATGGCCAGTATGCATTTCCATCGGATAAAAAATTCTCTGGGGAAAAAAAAAATCCACGTCTTCCGAACAAATTGCACGATCGCAATGTTCAAATTGTTCGGAGAACGTGATTTTTTTTTTTCGCCAGAGAATTTTTATCCGGTGGAAATTGATACTTACCATGTATAGACGCTGTGGTTTCAATAAATGTCGCTATGTCGCATCCACCCCGTATAAAAGCATTTTTTTTCTAAGGCCTAGGCCTAGGCTTTCGATTTACGCCGATAGCGTTTATAAACGCTATAGGCATAGTTATAGGCATAGTTGCTACTTTAAGTTATAACTTCAAAATTTAAAGTAGCAACTATGCCTATAACTTCTGTCTCATAAATGTCCTGAAATCAATGATAATTATCAATAACTATACCTCAGAAAAACGTGCTGCACAGTAGATTGGATCATGTTCATTGTTTCTTGGGCTCACTGGCGCCGGATACTGAAATTTCGGAGTGTTCCTTAATTTTCTTAAAATCTTAAAAAACCTAGGTGAACGACAAGTGCGACTCAATACAAACGCTTTTGTTCCTATAGCAACCGTCGCGTGCCATCGCGTGCAATTATAAGTTTGTATGGATCGCGTTTGGCGCTCACATAGGACAACGGGTAATCATTTTCATTTTATTATTTCAGATTCGTATTCTTAACTGTTGGTCTCCACCACATGGGTCTTCGGCCGTCAGACAGGTTGTACTGTCCTTTGCCATTGTACCACACGGCAGGCGGTGTTATAAGCGTTGGCCAGGCACTCCTAACGGGCTGCACTGTCATCATAAAGACAAAGTTCTCCGCAACGCAGTATTTCCCTGATTGTGTCAAATATGAAGCCACGGTAAGTGATTCTAAATATTTGCTAAAATATCGGTGTCATAATCTATTTTTAGAAGTGTCAATCAATATACTAAACATGTTGGTTCTTGTGATATATGTCAAAGTTTATCAATCTAGTAGTCGATATAATTATGTATAGCTTGTAAGAGATAGTTGAGACTGTTTAACTTACCTGCTCCTCATCTCGCGGGCTGCCTCGCTCCTCTGCACCTACGCGTGCTTATATTTCACTCTATTGGTATGGCATAAAGAGACTGCGTGGAGTCGGTTTTGAAGCGTTTCTTTTCTATCACTTACTTTTGTATCACAATGTGTTGACTTTCTGGAACAATATTTTTATTAATTAACTATTATTTTATTCATTTACTTAACTCATATTTTTCGACCACTAACACTCGGCAGGAATTATCCGAGAACAAGAACTTATGAACACTCATTTTAGATTTTTCAATTGTCCACAGCCTTTTTTATTACTCCAATATTAATTCACTATAGAACACATGTTTAAAATCGTATTTATGTTGTGAAAAGTCTGCTCGTCACATAATATTAATTTGTACTTTTTACAATATTTTTTGGGACACAAACTGCTGTTTGACATGGATTAACGGCATTTTGTTTATTTCGATTAATAGCGTCGCGCATGGTAAAAAACAAAACTAAATTCTTCTATTTGCCACGGCATTATGAAAACAGCGTTACGTCAATCAAATGAATAGGCATAATACATATTGACGAGGCATCATACATTTTGCCGTCACCATTTAGTAAAAAGCAATTTGTACAAATTGCCTGCGACATATAGATAACACATTGCACACATAATTGTTATTAGAAAAATAATATCTCTTGACCTTGTGGTGGTTTTTACTGCACCATCGTCATTAAAAGTTTGAGCATCTACGCAGTAGTGCTAATATTTATTTACAAGTGTTTATCTACTCGCTGTCTCTATATTATTTGCAAGTTGTTTACTACCCAGTAAGTTGTTTAACACATTCGTTTGACTGACTAACAATACACTCTTAACCTGTAATTGAATGGCGCGCGTACCGTCATTTTTTGGTCTATAATAGACTAGTGTCCTAGTTTTGACCGGTATTATAATTATGATGTTTAAAGAACAGTCTATAACGGGAGTCGTTATTAGAATTCCATCTTACGTTAGTTTGAATTCTAATAACGACTCCCGTATTCTAATAACGTTTCCAAAATATGAATTACTTGATCGTCCAGTGAAAGACGAAATTCATAAATTTACCGTAGTTTGGGCATATAAATGTGTGGCGTAGGACAGTTTGAACATTGAGGTATAATGTCAATCGATTTTTCTTGCTGACGGTAATCTGTTATTTTTGACAATGTATTAGTTAAAGGTCATGTTATATTAGCATTTTTATAAAGTTGCTAAGCCGGCAGTTGCCTGCAATTATCGTGGTCACGCTTTTCTCACAACCGGAGCTGTGTCTGTTAGCCGTTAGTTTTTGCTGACGTATACAATATTTTGTCTAGACAACTCAGCAACGATCAAATTAAGACGCAAATTATGTATGGCGCAAAAAAGCAACAATTCGTCTCGTAAATTGAGACACAGCCGAGATAATACGAAAACAACAACATTTTGTTCACTTTTTCAATAATTTAATCATATTCTGGACTGACTTTTTTATTTAAAATACTTTTTAACCAGAAAAAGTTCGATGAAAGTTGTTAGATGTCGGATCTTATATGAAAACGTGCATAGTTAAATACATATCTACGTACTGCTGAGCTGATGGCACTTAGTAGGAACAAGGTGTCTCTTGCCATTAGATCCCTCACAGGACACTGCAAGCTTAATAGACACTTATCCCGTATGGGCTATGCCTTCGTATCCTTTTTACAGAATCTGCAGTTGTCATCGTCCAACTGCAGATTCTGTAAAAAGGAATCGGAAACACCGCTGCACCTAATTTGCGATTGCGAGCCACTGATCCATAGACGAAGCACCATTCTGGGACGCCATATCTTGGATCCGGATGATGTCAAGTCACTCCCGATCGGCCGACTGTTCCAAGTTATCGAGGCTATTGACCTAAAAGCGAGTCTTTAATGAGGTTACAATCACAATAGACCCACGGAGGTCGACGTGAACACCCAAAGCCTCGTCCAAACAATAATAATAATCTACTTACTGCTTACTAGTTAGTTTGGTTGTAAAAGTACATAACTTTCACATCTGCTACTTTTGTTTAACGAGTTAATCGCATTCATCATTACTACGTATGTGAAGATAATTTTGTATTCAAATATATTCAAATGACTCGCGGACTTTATTTAGGTGCCCCAATTAGGAGTTCGTAGGCTAAGTTAAAACTGCTTGTAACGTCCTCCGTGCCTCTAAAAGACAGGCCTCGTTTTGAGATCTTTGAAAGTCCGTATGGTTAGCCAGAACGTTTGAACTAGTTGTCCTAAATATGTATTTTATTAAAATACTCGTCAGAAATTAAATAAATAAATATCTCACAACTTACACACAACGCTATCTAGTCCCAAACTAAGCCTAACTTGTACTATGGGTACTAGAATAACTGATAATACATAATAATAAATACTTTACTTTTGTAAATACATACTTATTTATCCATAGAAGCACCCAGACTAAGACAAACCCCCATGTTCATGCACACAAATATTTATCTTAAGCGCACAGCACACTACCCACGCCGCCATTTGGTCGTCAACAATAACATTGTATCCCCGTACTGGGTTGTGCAGGATCAGCTTGTGGCTGATTAAACCTGAACCAATGATATTATAGAACTATAGATATGTTACGTTCATAGAAATTACGATTTAAATCCGTTCCGAGCTATTCCAAATTGCACACATTGACAAATGTAACTGATAAGTAAAACAAAAGATACGAAATAGCACGCAAATGAAAGAGATAGCTATAGTTTTAATGATTGCACTTCAGTGGTACGCACGTGACTGCGCTCGACGCAGGCCACACGCAAACTAAACACAAGACGTCCCAATTGGGACGTATTTGAGTATTCACAGCGCGAGCGCTTATAACATATCTGCTTTTGTTTTTATATAATATCATTGACCTGAACCATATGACCTCGAATTTGACCCCAATATAATAGCGATTAAGACCGGGAAATGATGACGATGAAATGTCTTTCAAGTATTCTGTTCTAATAAGTCAGAATATTTACATTTCTTATCAAAACGCTATATTTTATAACTTCACCTGCCTTGTTAATCTCTGCATCACCCAAAGGTAGACTGGCAGAGAATGCCTACGGCATTAAGTCCGCCTTGTATACAAATTCTGTATATGAAGTTTAAATAAATAAATATTCCGTAACTCCGTACTATTTAATCAGTCAACATGAGGATAGAGTTTTTATAGCGCCTCGCCGCGTTCAAACAGTTTGTGAATCACTTACACAAACAATATTTCGTTAGTAACCACTTCAAGCGAGGTAGCTTCACCTACCTAATATGAATACTTGTTTCCTACTTAATTTCGGTTTGTTAATGGTGCGAAGTAGTAAGGCGGTAATATTGGTATCTCAGATGGAATGTGAAATGAGAATAAAAGAAAGAAAGAAAGAAAATAATTTTAATTAAAGCACAGATCTTAAAACTAACCTCGCAAAAAAAAATCTAAAGCCCTTAAAATAACATAGGATACTTTTTATCAACGTACCTACGCTCGGAAGACTAATAACCTATAATATAGTATAATCCTTACTAATATTATAAAGGCGAAAGTTTGTATGTATGGATGTATGGATGGATGTTTGTTACTCTTTCACGCCAAAACTACCGGGTCGATTTCGATGAAATTTTGCACACATGTAGCTTATAGTCTGGATTAACATATAGGCTACTTTTAATTGACATACCACGCGGGCGGAGCCGCGGGCGGAAGCTTGTATTCTATAAAAATAAATATCTATAAATAATAAAATACAAAAATAGTAAACAATAATATACTTTATTATTGAGAAAACGGGTTACTCACGTTACTTTAGCCGGGATATGCCGACTAGTTTCGAATCTAGTACGTAGATTCATCAACTGGGCTATTAATCGCGTGTCGACGCCTCCGCGAGGCGTCGCGCGGAGGCGACACTAGCCGAAACTAGCCGGCATATCCCGGCTAAATTAACGTGAGTAACCCGTTTTCTCAATAATAATGTCTTCACATCACGTCGGTTTTAATAATAATATACTTAACTTTGTTTTGTCAGGGTGCCCACTACATCGGAGAAATGTGCCGCTACATCTTAGCGACGCCGAATTCACCCGCGGACAAGCAGCACAAAGTACGCGTCATATACGGCAACGGACTGCGGTTACAGGTAAATTTATTTCTTTATTTTTATTTGTTTTTATTTTATTTTATTTATTGAATTTGTTAATTTAATTAATCATTTATTTTTAGGTTGGTAAAAATTTTGTTTTCTTATTTCTAATCCAAACTTGAATAAAATCTTTTAAAATTATTTATTGAGGAGTGTCAACGTTACAGACACCAAATTATAATATAATTAAAAAAAATATAGTTGTGGTTTCAGTGTTGTGCCAATTATAGACAACCATGGCATCATCACTACATAGTATAAAACAAAGTCGCCTTTTCTGTCCCTATGTGCGCTTAAATCTTTAAAACTACGCAACGGATTTTGATGCGGTTTTTTCCAATAGATAGAGTGATTCAAGAGGAAGGTTTTTATGTATAATACATGCATAGAAAGGGGGAATTGTTTTACTCCAAATTTAACGCGTGCGGGCCACGGGCAGTAATGAATAAATCAAACTACTGGATCGATTTTAATCATTTTTTCAGTAAGTGACATAGGCTATATATTATATACCCGTGCGAATCCGGAGCGAGCCGCTGTGTTTTTATATACAACGTTCACAGTTTTTCTGTAGTGTATTTAGTATCAGCATTGTACCTGTGCGAAGCCGGGGCGGGTCGCTAGTTACCTATAAAATACTGAAAAGTAGTAAAAGTGTTATACAAAATAATTTGAATCAAAAGTTTAAATTATAAGTTTTGGAACTATACTATGTAACAATCAGTCTTAAGGCTAGTTATGAAATTATTGAAACAAAACAAAAACCAAAATAATATTTCCAATCTAAACTTTGACCTTCTTTAAAAAAAAATGTATTTTCTTTTTATAAATCAAAGAACTTAAATTCTAAATAAAGAAAAATACTATTATCATATTTTTTTAAATTATAGTTATTTATAGCATAGATAAGTAAGTCAGTATAGACTGGAATGCTCTATATTATCTCAAGACCTTATCACGTTAGTTCACAAGAAATATTTTTTTTTTCTTATGCCCCAAAAGTACCTACTTATCTGTGACATAAAAGTGTACCTAAACGTCGGCACGCAATAAGACAACATATGTAGGAATATATATAAATTCAAAATACAACATTTGTAACGCCATGCGTCCTCTAGCGCATGATATTATGTAAATGTTCAGACATACACGTCAAGTAAACGCGCATGTAAAGCTTGACCTTCAGAATAGTAATATTATTGGTCGAAATTGCACTTATTTGATCGGATCGATCCACAATCATTTGAAACTTACATGCTGAGTAACAATTAGTGTAAAACCAAACGAGCGTAATTTTGTGAGTCGTGAGTCGCGTATTTTTGGTCACTAATTTACGTTGAACTGAATTTCTGCTGAGTTGCCAGACGAATTAATTTAAAATAATAAATAATAATAATAACTAATTTGGATTTTTTACATTAGATAGAACGCCAGAAGCAATTACACTATCTAATGGTCCCAATGACAAGGCCTAATACACACATTCACTCACACAAATATCATATTTATTCAGTATTGAACGTTGGTCTGTTCGTGTTGTCGAGCACGATGGATCCATTAAAATTGTGTATTCTCTTCTTCTTCTTCTTCGTCGTGTCGATGGCTGAGTCAAATTTTATTTTGACTTGCCATCGTGGTGAAAGGATTAGCTAATTCGCTTTGGAGAACTCGCGAATTGCCCTGGGTGCGCTGGACGCAGGGAATCGTTGATGATTGTGTATTTACATAGCATATTCCGAAGACGAGGCCAAAAAAAAAGCTGGGTAAACCCACTCAATAGTCAGAGGCTGATATGTGGACAGTTCCATACTTTATTTGAAAGTTCGGCTGTTGACCGAAATCCGGTTGAGTTTACGCGCATTGAGTCGGCAGACAACTCATTTTGCGACGTCCAGTGGCACCAACTGGCTTTTTGTATGAAACCAAATGCAGCAGAATTATGCTACCGAAATTCTGTGACGACTCACAAAATTACGCTCGATTGGTTCTACCCTTATTTTTTATTTATTTATTTAATACTTTATTGTACACAAAAGATTACAAAGAAATATACATAAAACAGTAATTGTATACAAAAGGCGAGCTTAACTCAGTGATTGAGTTCTCTTCCAGCAAACCTAGAGCAATAGAGGAGACGATGGTGCCATAGAGGGCAAGATAAGTGTACAACTTAGGAGAAACGACAGCAAAAAAAAATGCAGATAGTTATTTAAAACAGTCTTTGCCTTTTTGATTGTATAGCATTATGTAGATGGCAGGTCACAAAATGGTCATTGGCCGTGGCTTTGTACCGTTACTATAGAAATAACGCATTATCATTCAAATAAATATATTTACGTGTAATTTAGTATGATTTAATTAAATTTTATGCGATATTTTGCAGTAATTATTCGAGCTACGACGGGAAAGATTCGTATATTTTTTACCTCATATATTTTGATAAACATACCAGCTTATTTAATATTACGTAAAGGCCATGCAGTTCTCAACCTGTCGAGAAAACAGATGTTTTTAACTTCCAATGTAAAGAAATCTATGAAGGATGCTACAGCACAAAAAATACTATAAATGGAAGAACTAACAAAGAAACAATAATCGAACGGAATAATTAATAATAATAATAATAAATATTTCACAACACACCAGAGAACATAGATGTCAAAGAAGAAATATAAAGGCAATTTGACAGTTACACATTTGCAAAAAATTTATTGTCACTGCTATAGTGGCCATCACGGCCTTCATTGTCGATATGCCCATCGATATCGAAAGATTGCACTGCATACTATGTCAATATAATATAAAATATTTTAATATTCAGGGAAATTGTGTTCCTAAAGAAGATTCTGAAGACGCTGTTGCATTAAAAAAAACAAGAAATAGATAACATGAAATACATTTATTTATTACACAAGAGATTAGAAAATACAATAATGAAATCAGAACATAGCTAAATGCTATAAAAATAATCAGAAGTTAAAACCTTATGTCCAAGAGAGCCATTTTAATAATGTCTAGATCCATCGCTATTATCTTCTCTTCTCGTGATACACAGAGTAATAAAACTTTAATGAATGTGTAATTTGTAACTGCATGCAAGCTGCATCAAGTTAATTGTCTCGCTCGGACTGACGATGCAAACCGTTTTATAATTTAATAGTTTAATGATAATAGATAACATACTATAATTACTAATATACAGTATGTATCGTTTTAGAACATCACGACTATATTACCCAGAAGGGTGTGGCAGAGGTGTACAACACCCACACTTCACCTGTTATGTTTAGGTCCCATGGGATAGGGGTAAGCCTACTATCCACCGGGTACAATTCCAACTCCGTGCTACTGTTGTGGATTTCCTGACGGCAAGTTCACCAATAACCCAGGGATCAAACCCAACACCTCGCATTGAGGGGCTCGAGGCAAACTTAATATTTTTAAACCGAGTAAATAATTAAATTACTTAATTGTTCTAGATCTGGAACGACTTCATCACGAGGTTCAACATCAAGCAAGTGCTGGAATTCTACGGAGCGACTGAAGGAAACGCCAATATAGGTGAATATTAAAACGACGCCGAGGTCGCGGGTTCGATTCCCGCTTAAGACAAATCTTTGTGTGCATGAACATGGAGGTTTGTCTTAGTCTGGGTGTTTCTATGTATAATAAGTATGTATTTACCAAAGAAAAGTATTTATGTATTAATATCAGTTATTCTAGTACCCAAAATACAAGCTTAGCTCTGCTTAGTTTGGGACTAGATGGCGTTGTGTGTAAGTTGTGAGATATTTATTATTATTATTTATTATAAATACCTAACTATATATACATCAAATAGAGAATAAAACAAACTTATTAAATAAAATAGATCTCGTAAAAGTTCAGGTGGCAAAAAATACGTCCGCATCGATGTCAACCGCGGGTAACGTGCCCAGAAGGCTGGCGGCATTGCCACGTTGTATGGCAATGCTGATTCTGTGTCCAAAGTTGAAGCCAGCCTTCTGGTCACGTGAAGAGTCAACTAATCATTTAGTTAATTAATTAAGCTTATAGTATTAACATTAACATCAATTCTTCATCATTGTCTGCACGTGTGGTGTAGTGGTTTAAGCGGTCGCCTCGCCGCTCTCCACTGCACTGGTGTTGTGGGTTCGATCCCCACATGGGACAAATCTTTGTGTGATTCGCAAAGATTAGTTCTGAGACTGGGTGTGCTTGTGTGAGTGAATGTGTGTATTTGGCCTTATCATTGGGACCATTGGATAGTGTAATTGCTTCTGGCGTTCTATCTAATGTAAAAAAAAAAATCTTTAACCGGCTTTGTCTACATTTAAATAGGGACACATGTGTCCATACAAATTCACTGTATAGATATAATTTATACTCATACTAAGAAAACGACTTCGGCGCATGCATACTTATTATAGACAGACGCAAAGAGCGCAAATCTATACAAAAAAATATAAAGTTTGTTTGTTCGTTTGGTTGAACACGACGTACACACACGTAATGTCACGAACTACTGGCCCGAATTGTTTTTGTTTGTGGGATAACCCATTTATTGAGGAAGGCTTAATAGGAGCAGCGAAAATCAACGCCACGGGAGCAGAACTGTAAGGTATAACGCTGTTAAAACCGCAGTTAATATAACGAATTCCACACGGACTAAGTCGAAGACGAGAGCTAGTTAAATATATTAATCATTTATACTAAGAAACAGTTGAAAAAGTTATGGGACCGGCAGGATTTGAACCTGCGATCTTCTGCACACCGGGCAGTCGTTTTAACCAACAAGCTATGGTGCCAGGACCCTAAATTTCTCAACTGTAGGTTACGTCATTTCGCGACGTCAAATCCTTGCCCATATTTTTTCAACTGTTTCTTAGTATAATTTGCTAGGCACAGCTAAATGCTATAAAAATAATTAATATGTTCTAAATTGAAGCTTCAGCAAAGTATTCATTAATTACAACTGAAACCTATACCTTCCAGTGAACACCAACGGCACCCCCGGCGCCATCGGCTTCGTGTCCCGAATCTTCCCGAGCATATATCCCATCGCCATCATCAAAGTCAACCAGGATACTGGTGAACCTGTCCGAAATGGACTTGGACTGTGTCAGGTAAAACTTAGCGATTTTAAATGGAAAGGTCACTACTCACATAAGCGGGTACTACGCGCTTACTCGTTTTATTAAAAGCTTATTAAAGGTTGAATATTCTCATTTTGTAAGAGTATAATGTTGTAAGGTCTTGTCTTCAAATTCGATGGCTGGCGTCGCAGACCGGACAAAGGTCGAGACACGAACTGCTTGGGCGCGTGGGTGCCATGTGCTCAAAATATCCTTACCTGCCCAAACCTGTCTACCGTGCTTTTACTTCGCTCTTCTATATGTTTAAGAATAGGAAGCAGTCTTTAAATCATCATGTTCATGTCTTGTCCGCGCCCTGATTTTCTCTTCGTTTTGTGTTGCGACACCTATGTAAATTTTGTATTAAAATTGACTTATCGGGCGCTGCCGGGTCTCCAACTCGTCCCGTCCCTTACACAAGCATATAATAAAATAAATAATAGCAGCCCTGTATCTAATACATGTCCCATTGCTGGGCTCGGCCCTCTTCTCTTGATGAGAAGGTTTAGGCAATAGTCCACCACGCTGGCCAAGTACGGATTGGTAGACTTTACACAACCTCGAGCACTTTTTAGGCACTCCCAGGCTTGCAGGTTTCTTGGCGATATTTTCCTTTACCGTTAGCAAGCGACAATTTATATGATAAATACACACATATCTTGGCAAAGACGAATCTTAACGATTTATTGACAGAGGTGTGTGCCGTGGGTTCCAACCTTTGACTCCCACTTAAGCTTCGGTTTCCTAGCATAGCGGTGTGGAATAATGCGGTCGTAAAGATAACGGTACAATGACGTCACTAGAACGTTGCCTATGTAAAACAAATTTAGTGGTTTCCTAGAGAGCGGTGATCGACCTAACGTATTACATATTAATCGTGTCACGGTAATAATATTACGGCCGCATTATTCCACACCGCTTTCCTAGGAAACTGAAGCTTTAGCTATCGGTGCTTGATTGCTAACACAAGCATAAATCGTGTAAAATACAATAGTTTTAATAACTTTCTAACAGTACCGATAACTAAAGTTACCAATTTATCTCCATAGCTGACTGAACCCAACGAGCCTGGGGTATTCATCGGTAAGATCGTACCCAATAACGCAGGGAGACAGTACCTTGGGTATGTGGACAAATCCGCGTCCGAGAAGAAGGTGGTCAGGAATGTGTTCACTTATGGAGACGCCGCTTTTATATCTGGTAAGTTTTCATTGAATATCGTCGTGTAATGGATTAATGTTATTGTTATTTAAGGGACGGAAAGGAAAAGTAACGAAAAGTCGCTTGATTTCCGTCTTGGGTGAAAGTGTTATTTAGGAGTTCTCAATAAGACAATGACGTTTAGGATTGTGCCCGATAGATGGCGATACTCATCCCATGAAACCTAAAGTAATTTTCGAATACTTAAGTATATTATGTATTTGGTATTTAGCAATACTACGGTATAATAGATATACTATAATACGAAATATATCAATAATAATATATTTGCACACCGATTACATGGTAAAACATGCTGTACTACCTACCATATTTATGGCAAATCAATGATTTCTATTTCATATCCAAAACGAGTAAAATGTCACCCTAATCCTACTGGAAAAAAGCCGATGATACCAAAAATAGTCTTTTATTTAAGTGAAATTAAAAATTGCAATGATCAACCTCTAATTTATGCCTTTCTAGGTGACATCATAGTAGCCGATGATTTCGGATACCTGTACTTCCGTGATAGAACCGGCGACACGTTCAGATGGCGGGGAGAGAACGTGTCCACCACGGAGGTGGAAGCCGCTATCTCACGGGTGGCGGAACACAGGGACGCTGTTGTTTATGGCGTTTTGGTAAGTTCTACAAAACATAGATGTACAGTGGGCCAAGCAATAAGGTATGCAGGGCAAAATCTTCTACGCCATAGTGAAAACTGACTGCAAGAGATATGCATGTGTGAATTACATATTAAAAAAGTGTAATATACGTACTATTTAGATGTGTTACTCCCTTATCCATAACTGGTGTAGTAAGTCCTTACGATGACTTCGAAGTTTTTGCCCTGCACACCTGCCACTGTACATTCAGATATAGATCGTAACTGATAACTGCCGGGCCTGGCAAAAAGAGATGTTGGTTTTTCTGTGAAGAAACCTTATTCCTGGGGACAAGCAGTTGACGATGATTATACCCTCGTGATTCGGCATATAAAGCCGTTGGCACAGATATTTCTTGTTGCGTCAGTTATATATATCCTTCTCATCGGGCTATGAGAATGAAGGAATAGAGACTGCTCTTTTGTTCTACGTTGATATTTGAGCACTATAATATTATGTACCGCGCAGAGGGTTAAACCTCGTCGAAGTGGCCTCCGTAATCTTTCGGCTAGAAATGCATTTTTCACAAGGTTTACGACACAGTAAGTAAGCAGTAAATTCGGATTCACCATAATAATATAGAGTTTCTCTACAAATTAGTAATTTATTTTTTCTTCTTTACGATAGCTACGTGATTCTGTACCGTAGCCATATAATAGAGAGGAGAAGAAGGATTTCTTAGTAAAAGTATTTAAAAAAATATCGACTTAATGTTGTCAACAATATGGTGCAATTTAACTCACCCAAAGTGTACAATCTTCTTCTTTAGTAACCTACACAATTCTGTGATAGTCAAATTTTATTCTTATTTCTCTGAATTACGATTCAGAATAATTCAGTGAGCATTGCACGTGTGTCGCCATAGGGTCATCAAGCTACAAGAAGATACTATCGCCATCTAGCGAACCGCACTAGCGTTTACTCGCTAATCGTAGCACTGCAATACGAATAGTCGGATAGAACAGCGCGTATGCGTCTCCGCGCGAGCCCCTTATTGAATGGAGTACTCGGGATATCCGTTGGGCGTAGGTATGATTTCAATGCCCACTCGGGTAGTGAGACAGGCCAGCCGTAACTTACTTCAATCGCATTTTCAAATAACATCAGATTTAGTTCTATCCAATACGTGGGTGTGTCATTAAAACCGGGTTAAGATTGTCAACAAGGTCAAAAACCTGATGACGGACACACCTCTGCGTAGGTTATTTGTAGACGCACCCTCTTTCACCCTCGGACGACAATCTTAAGATGCGTCTCGAGCCAAGAACCCCACCTCCCGGACCACGCCCCCATTGGCTATAAACGGTTTGTATTCCTGCCAATTAATGCAAACACAATGTCTTTTGTCGCAATGCTATGATTGCAGAACTCGTCATCCATTTCTGGCACTAGATCGTGAAAACATAGTATACAGCAGTAGTTAGTCGTGCTTTAAAAATATTTGAATTGAAATCAATCTAAGCTTCAAAAATATATATTTTTTTTTAATCTTACTAATAATTTGCCAATTCAAATTACTAGTATTAAGTTTAATTTTAATTTTATACATTTTGTATTTTAATGTTTGTTTTGACGTATTCAAGCGCCCTTTGGCGACATGGAAATAAATGAAAATATATTTATTCAACTTCCACAAAAATCACATGACACTCAAAACATAATTAACATTTAGTACTTACAATGTACAATATAGATAAGCTTTTGCATTAGGAGTCCAAACTAGGATACCCTATGTTAAGGACTCCTGGCTCGCCCTCACGGAGTTGGGGGTGCAAAAATGAATTATTATACTGCGTGTAAAAACTATTTAAAAAGCATATTAGTAAAAGGACACTTTCAAAACGCTCGGCTGCTAAAAACTGCATTTGCAGGCGTGACTTTGTTTGCGTGGAGCTAGAGTGGGACTACTATCTTATACTATGGTCGTAATGTATGACTATGTGTTACCTTTACATGCAACATTGTTATACGTTACATTTGAATGGTGATATTATAATTGCTACCTAAAATAGATTTATCTATGTTTAGATTTGTAGTGCGTGCTACATTGCTCAATTGAAGAATGATAAATGTAATCTCACATTCAGATATACAGTGTGTGTTATATTTTAAGCTTAATAACCTGATAATGACATAGTGTTATATAATAATAATAATTTATTTCCAAAAAGTAGATTGTACATGGCATACAGAGTTGTCTTATTATAATTATAGTTATAAAGAAAACCAGTACAGCTTTAATAAAATGAATCATAGGACTCCCTTTCCTAAACTAGGCAGGAAACCTGTCTGTATTAGGAAAGGGTATCCATATTTAATGTCTTAATACGGTTACAAACAATATTGGTATGTGCAGTGGGCGAACAATTTTATTACTACTTGTATTTTTTCTTATTACATATTTTCTACTTTAATGGTAAAATTTAAAAGTATATATATGTGGGTGTGTGTGTGTGTGTGTGTGTGAGAGAGAGAGAGAGATGTTGAGTGTAGTAGGGGTGTAAAACACTCACATTTCACCTGCGATGTTTAGGTCCCATCTAATAGAGGGTGAGTGTATCGCCATCCACCGGGTACAAAATGCCTGGTCGGGCAAAGTGTTACTTAGAAATTTATTTTAGGCAATTCTCAGTATGGAGTTCAAAATTGTAATGTGCACGATAGATGGCCATAGGCTTACCCTCTCGTATGGTACCTAAACATGATTGTATAAATGTGCTTGTTATAAACTCTATCCCACATTTATGGTTAATAATAATAGATTATAGTTATATAAAATAAAAACTTTTAAAATGTTTCAAAATTCCACTACTACGCTTTATATTAGGAATTATTTTTCACTTTTTAGTTAGAAGTACTTTAAAAGCGTGTTTTTTAGTGTTTTAAAACTATTATTTATTTCCTACTTTTTAGTTTGGTTTATTTATAGGCGCGTTTTTTTTTATTTTATTTTTTTATTTTATTTTTTTTTTCATCAAATAATTGCATTGTCATCGATCTTTGACAGGTGTGCAAAATTTTAAATAAAGTGGGTCAAAATCGAGTCCAAAGGTAAAGACAGGATGAAGCTAATATAAGCGTGTTAAAAATAAATAAATAATACACTGATAACAGATACTAAACAGTTGATAAAATATTGAGTGCATAGGCACTTAAAATTACACTATATAAAAAAAATATACTAGGTATACATAAAAAATATACATACTTAATATACACTATAAAAGAAATGATTATAATGATAAATAATGCTTATTTAACAGTTACTAAGTTCTCAATTGTTATATCAATTAATAAGTTTCCAATTGTGTCCCAAGGTACCAAACATAGAGGGTCGAGCCGGCATGTGCGGCATCGTGGACACCGACGGTACCCTGGACCTGGATCGGCTCAACAAGGACCTGGCACGGGACCTGCCGGTGTACGCCAGACCTGTGTTCATAAGGGTCATGAGCAGTATGGACATGACAGGTGACCAAAAAAAAAAATATTTTCTATTTAATAATTTATGTACACACACAAGAATGGTTTAAAGGACGAACACAATATAGAGAGCAACAAGTACAAAGGCACTCCTTATTTCTTAAAGAAATTTCTTCCAGCACACCCGCGAGAGTAGATCGTAATAACTATGAAACAAGTAATAATACAATGTATGATAGAATTAAACAAAAGTACAGGTTATACACGCATACATACTATATTAAACTAAATAAATCATACATACATAACAATAAATTATATATAGGTATACATTAAATTCATTTCTATGAGAAAATAACACCTAAAAACATGACATGCTCAAATGACATTAGACCTCGGGAGGCGCGTTAAGCGTTTTTCTTTGCATTAAAGTTATTTATTTATGTATTTTTAAGGCATATCAATTACATTAACACAAACATTAATTGATTAACATACATACAAGGACAAGTTCTAGTGTTCATATCAATTACGGATACGCACAATATTGACAGTTCATTTTACATAAATATTAGATTAAATAAAATGAAGATTAACATCTCAAAAGAGCTATATGTCAAATCCCAAACAGCAAATAGCACCAGTGCTACTTTTGCGTTTCTTAACGACGCCTGTTTATTATTGAACATACGGTTACTCATACGACACACTCAGGGCCGGATTAACCATGTCGAGGCCCCTAGGCAATGGAATGGTCGGGGCCCCATGAATCTCTTTTTTCGTAATTTTCGTATTATTAAAGATAGAAAGAAATATTAAAGATAGAAACGTTTTGAAGAAAAACCATCAAACTATTATAATGTAACTGTATGAATTAGAAAAATAAATGTAAATGTGGATATGAGTCATAGTAGTCCTCGACACAGTGGTTTAAAATGAAATAAAGTTTAATTAGCATTTAAGTTTGTATATACTTATATATATAAAAAAATCCTTCGTCCACGATGGGCCCTTACCGATGCGGGGCCCCTAGGCAGTTGCCTTTTGTGCCTAAGGGTTAATCCGGCCCTGGACACACTATATATATTATATTGTTATTATAATGTGTGCCAAACGCTTGATGCTCCGCTCGACGCCTCGCGCGTGCGAAAACAAGTTCTAATGGCAGAACAATGAGCGCAATGCTTTAATGTAGCAATTTCATATGTTTGTACTATTGTTTGATTAGTCTCTTACTGACATCATATTTTGTTTTTCAACGTCACCCACATGTGGAATAACTTCTGTGTCACGGGGATGTTAACAAACATACATTTCACACACACAAAGTACACCCAGTACATCGACTGAATACATTTAGTATTTTCACCCTGATCTACAACTATGATCTAATATTATTGAGGAAGTATTATAATTACAATATTTCCATTATAACGTTTCTTTGTACAAAAAAAAATCAATACTTCTGTTTTCTACAGGTACATTCAAAATGAAGAAGACTGAACTACAAAAGGTGGCTTTCAACCCGGAGCTAGTGAAAGACGACAAGTTGTATTACCTAGATCTTAAACAAAACCGGTACCTACCTCTTCACGATGAGGAATACTCTTTGATCATCAACGGACTTATCAGACTGTAACTGTGATGGCAGACGTCGGTTTTGTCACTCAATACAGCTAAGAAGCACAGATCTTAAAATAAAAATAAAATGTCCTCCTCCGTTGAATTTTGCCTTATATCTTAAACAGAGATCGGCCAACAAAAGAGCATCCTCTATTCCCTCACTCTCATTACCCGATTGGATGGATCGACTGGAGAGAGATCAGGCACAAGACCAACGGCTTTACGTGACTTCACGGGGCTTAAAACACCGCCAACTTCCTGTCTCCAAGCAGATATTGGTAACAGACCTTATGGATTTCGTAATCTGATTCTAAGTGGAGTCCGCCCCAGTTCGTAGTTGGTGGTGCTGAGGTTGGCTGGAAAAACGTCCGTCTCTTTCTCATACGTGCGTGATGCACTCGGGAATCGTGCGTTCTCTGTCATGCGACCACCACGCCGCCATGCGGCAATTTGAGTCACAGAAAGTTTGTCTTCAATACGCCCATAAACTGGTCTTCTTGTTCACGTCTAAATTCAGTTGTGTTATTTTAGGTATGACATGTAATGTCATTTATCAGATCTGCTGTAGAACATCTACGTTGTCTATCAGGAATTTATCTCTAATATTAATGTTCTAGACTTATAAATGTACTGGATCTAGAAAAGGCGCGACTCGTCCACCAAATCCAATTGTTGATCTGATATAGTATCACGGTAAGTGTTGTAACCTGGTAAGCTAACGATTTAATCGATTGTAATATATCGTATCGAATCGATGTGAAGATTTAAATCATGTTTATATTTTTTTTTTCCCAAACCTTAGTGTATTCCTTTTAGCCTTAGAACAAATACATTTTATTTAAAGACTACATTCCGTTATTATCATAACGAAAGCTAAAAAGAGCAATCAAATGTTATATGTTCGATTCTAGAGGTTTTTGTTTAGCTCTTAGCTGGTGGTTAACTACAGCCTTTAGAGGCTGGCAATATAGAAAGCGCTTATATATTCTCATACTATGTACATTTATAATTATGTAAAATATGATCTTGAAATCGCTAAATCTCAAAAGGATATTTTATTATGGTGTTTTCTCGGATTATTGATTTATACATCATGATATAATGAGGGTTCGAGATTAAAGTCTGTAACTTTGATGTTTATAGTAGATGTTATTAACTTTTTTATGTAGACATCTTTTAAAGATTTTTAATGGATTTTTCTGCCGACATTGTAAAATTATGGCGGTATTTTACTACTGATGTAAATAAGTATGTAAAAATAGTAGGACTATAAATATTACAATTATAATTTGTAGCCACGCAAAAGGCGTCCATATTGTTTCTATGAGAATAACAGACTCTAATTTTGTCTATGTAGGAGTTCTGAAGACAGATTATATTAAATCAATATTAGATAACACTAAAATTTATCGAAACCATAGATTTAATCAATTATTTTAAATAAAAAAAATCATTCGCTTATAAAACAAAAAAAAAACAAAGAAGTGATTCCCAATTACTAAAGTTTTAAATATATCATCTTAGGCTGAGTTCTATGGAGCGTACTTAGACTTAGCCTAGATGAAGCCTTTGTGACAAAAAGACAAAAGCAGTGTTTTAAAGATATACCTTGTCCAACCGTTTATTTTCTTGCCTAAAATGCACAGAAATATTTTTAGTTTAATATTAATTATTCGTTTATAATGTTTTTTAAAGAAGAGTCTGCTAAATCATGTAGTAAATAATATTTAATCATAATTTTACTTGTTTTATTTCTAATTCCAAAATTTCGACTTAATTTCTCGCAAATAATTTATGATGGAGTCATGATTTTATTTTATTTTTGTATAAAATTTACTTAAACAAAGTTCAATGGTTATTTTTTCAAAATGATATACCTAATCGATTTATCATATTTCAAGATCTGATTTTTAATCTGTGGTTTTTTTGTTATAACAAATGGCCATAACTAAAAAGTGTTTCCCGTCAATAAAGTACGATATTACTCTAGAATATTATTCATAAAAAAACCGTTATTCATAGGCGTCAGCTGTTAGGTTATATAAGTCTGTATAATATAAGTCTGAGCTAAGACTAAAGCGCTTCACACACGGCAGCTATATTATGCATATTATTTTATTGTATACCAAAATACGAAGATTACTAAATATTCATTACATGTGTGTTGTCTTCTGTCAATTTTATACGAAAAGCAAGATAGAAAGATGTAGTAAAATGTATCGAGATGTAAATATACATTTATACATTTTAGCTGGTGTGTGTGAACTGCTTTAGTACGCTCTATAGATCTCAGCCACATATTTTCTGAGAATCATCGCTATCATAAATATACAAAGCACTTAACTAAGCGCAAACACTACGCTCTTTAGTTAAGTACTTAAAACTGACTCGGCTAAACGCTATGTAAAAGGTGTTGGAATATTTTCTAAATCAAATTGTTGTAACTTAGCTACGATATCTGCATACTATAATTAATTTAAGGCAGCGCTTACATTGCAGCGGAGTCGAGCGGAACTGAGCCGAGCCGCGTGTTCATAAAATTTATTTGAAAATCCGCGCCCGTTTCCGTTCTGCCTAGTTCGGGTTGCTTGTTCATTTGTTTTTTTTGCAAGTTCGCGCATCTGGAGTGGAGCGGAGTGAACCGGACTTAGCCATACGGTCCGCTACGCTTCAATGGAATAGCAGACTTACGGTCTCGTTGATATTCATCAAAATCTAAAACCTAGAATTCTCATTATTTTTATAATCACGTGATATTAAAGCTTTTACTATAGATACTTGCCTATATAAGGAGGGTGAATTTTTAAGTCTTTCTAGGTTGATTTTAAAAAAGTATGTTTTATTTAGTCGTAATTACTAACTACTACTAACTCTTCATCACTAGACTGAATTGATTTCACTGGCAGAATATATTTGCATTGCTAAAAATAAATAATTATGGTTTTGTTAACTAAATAACACTATCAAAAACGTTTAGTACAAGTAGATAGAAATAGAACTGACAATACATATCAAATAAACATGATTTTATAAAAAAAAAACTTATTTGGGCAACATAATAACATCTCTTATTAATTATTTTTATAGCATTTAGCGATGCTTAGCAAATTATACGAAAAAACATCAGAAAAAAAAAATTGAAAGTTGAAAAGTGCTACCCGATAAACCGGCTTCCCGGTGTGCAGAAGGTCGCAGGTCCAAATGCTGCTATAGTTTTTCATCTGTTTCTTAGCATATATTTAACATCTTTAATGTCATGACACTCGGTTAAAAGATCTACTACAGCTTCTATTACCTTCAAAGTTTTGTATTCTTCCTTATAAAGATAATTGAAAATTCATCATTATTAGTTATTTATGCAACTGTTCTATAATGAGGGGTATTAAAACACGAGTGTGGGTTTATCACACGAGGCGAAGCCGAGTGTGATAATAGTATCACATGAGTGTTTTAATACCTAATTATAACAGTTGCATACAAGACTTTATCTACACCCATGATATGAATCCTCTATAAATGTTCTGAAACCATAGGGTATTAGGGTACAGTGTTGTAAGAACTCTATGTAAATTCATGGAAAGTTTAATTAGTGAGTATCTAATACAAAAAAACTATGTATAGGTGATAATATAATTATTTATTGTAATAATTATTTACATTTTGGATCGTACAATTATTAAAAAGTATTTTTTCAATACTATTATTGAACAAAAATGGCGGGATACGACATCAATTCAAAAATTCGAATAAGTTTTTATTTAAAATAAGGCGCTGTGGTAGTGAAACGCGCGTGCATGACATGTTCTTTTTTTGAAATTCATAAAGATGCCATGAGAATGTGGCTGTTCGATAGTAAAAAAGGAGTTGCATAATGAATTTCAGTACAACATTATAACACCCGTTTGGGTGTTATAATGGTTATTATGACACTGGCTGTTTTAATGTTGGCAATTAGCTAACTGTTTCAAGAACGTTTATAGAGTATTTATAGCATGGGTGTAGATAAACAATTATAATGAATAATTTCAGTCTATTATTGTAATACTAAGGTTTAATTTGTTTTCTTTCGTGTTTTGTTATTTTACCTTTAAGGTTATTTAATGGCATGGGCTATGTTGTAAATCTACATTAAAATGTATATTTTTATACGATCATTTGGTTTTATTATCCACACATTATAAAATAGGTTATGAGTTACAGATTTGCGGTAACGAAGCTGCAAGAAAAAACATTGTTCGAAATTGGCGGAGTGGGTAATGTACCTTCTTGCGACGCCGTGGTCGCGGGTTCGATGCCCGCTTAAGACAAATCTTTGTGTGCATGAATATGGGGATTTGTCTTAGTCTGGGTGTTTCTATGTATATAGAACATATAAGTATGTATTTACAAAAAAAAGTATCAGTTATTCTAGTACCCATAGTACAAGCTCTGCTTAGTTCGGGACTAGATGACGTTGTCTGTAAGTTGAGAAATATTTATTTATTTATTTATTCATTCTACTTCGTTATAAGCTCGTAGCAAATTTCTGTTTTTAATAATACGATTCTTAATCCGAGCTTCTGCTGTGTCAGTCCCTTTTCTTCCGAAACAGCAGTATCCCGCACTCCCCTATTAATATCCCTACCATCATATGATTTTCCTTTTAATCCATTAAATCCGATCCTCTCCCCGATTTGACCGGCCTCTTTCCCAGTAGATGTTGGGCAGCAACGCTCTCCTACTCAACTACTAAGCTCGCCAACCCGCAAATGCCATCCTATGGCAAAAACCATCATGATGATTCTCATTATTTTTGATTAATTGAGGGCGCCACTGGAGAGGTATACGGTATGTATCATGGTATGTGATTATTTTACCCCCAATATGTTAACTCGAACAATTAATTCTTACATTAAAATCATAGCTTGTTAATGTTACAAAGATTTATCGATGATTCCCGTCTTCATACAGTTTTTATTTCGGTTTTTAACATGACATAATATCACGCCTATATTACCCAGAAGGGTGTGGCAGAGGTATACAACACCCACACTTCACCTGTTATGTTTAGGTCCCATGGGATAGGTGGTGAGGCTATCGCTATCCACCGGGTACAATTCAAACGCCTTGCTGCTAGTAAGAATTTCCTGACAGAAAAGTTCACAAATAACACTTAGCACGACGAGGCGCATTCGCTAACTCAACCAACGAGGCAGTTAGGTTTTAAATCCTTTGAAAACATTAGTTACCTCTTTACCAGAAAGTACTTCTTAAACCTGGAATTAGGACACCGAGTATGGGATACCCAATTCCTCGCCAGCTACAGTAGAGGTACCTATGCATGAAAGGAGCCACCCCGATTCCCTACGTCCGGCGCACCATGGGCAATTCGCGAGTTCTCCATAACGAATTGGCTAATCCTTTCACCACGATGGCAAGTCAAAAAAAATTTACTGAGCTATCGACACGACGAAGAAGAAGTAGAGGTATCGAGATTGTAATATTTTTACGATTCGGATAGTCTTTTCCTTAGGGTTATTAAAAATCTTTTGTCCAATTGCGCCTCTTTATTCGGAGGGTAACAGAAAATTAACATATCAAGTTATTGGGGCCACACACATTACAAATTCATGTTTACCTACAATAATATTATATATAATATAGTATTACGGCGTCATAATAAGTATTTTTCCGTTAGCCGCTGTAAATTCCCTTTATGTTCTAGCCAGAGCGATTCCATTCGCGTTGTCTTGTCCCGAGAATCAAATCGTTCTCCATAAAACAACCTAACAACCCCAACCCCGAGGACGCGTTGCTGGGGCTGCCACAAAAGCAAATGTACTGTCACGTTTTCTGGAAATATTGGGAATGTTAGGGAAATTGTTAGCGCAAGGGGCAACATTGGCGTGATACAAGGGTGATTTTGATGCATGCACGACCAAATATATATAACTACGATATAACTTCTTCTTTTCACATTTATTGATACTTGTTGAGGGGAAAAATATAATATGCGCATTTCAGTATAAATACAGGTGATATGGCACCTGAAAAAACTAGGTAAACAATGTGATTGCTCAATCGACTATTGCGCCTTGAGCGATCTGAATAAGACCACGAAGAATGTAATTAATGTAGCCACCTATTGGGCCGGGATGGTATCAAAACTTTGACCATTGACTCGAAAGAAAAATAAGTAGGTATAAATCTTGGATGAAGGATTATACTGTGAGGGCGAAATTTAAAATGGTTCACCAAAAGAAAATAGGTCCACGTGTGCTTTGGACTCGTTAGTATCTCATTCTCATTGTTTCTCATCCACCTATTTGAATTTGGAATCAACGGACATTCAGGAATATGTCAATACTTATCAAAAATGATGTAACGTCACAAAAAGTAATCCGCGAAAATTTTCTAAACTGTCGCGTCTTGTAGCATAAATATTTTATTCACTAGGAACTGGGGTGGGTAAAATAGCGAGCCTGCCACCCGGGGATCAGCTGTTGTCGGCGCATGTGCAGCTGGCGCGAGGGGAGCCCGGCGGCGCCGAGCCATTGACGCGGCCGCTCACTCGCTGCACGCACCGTGCGTCCTTCCCCGCATTTACTCAAAACGGTTCAGTGTCGATGGACGCGCGCGTCCCCGGTGCGTAGTGATCTCGCATCGTGCTCGCACACACTGTTTATCTGTTACCGGTGTATAGTTAGCCACAGTGCGCCCTACTGGGCTTCTCGCCAACATGGACGCGATTCTGGCAGCGCTCGTCGCTCTCATGGCACTGGCCGCCGCGATGGCCGCCGTGCTCAGTACGCTCTCTAAGGCGGCGATATTCGTGATCCTCGCCATAGCGCCATGCGTGTACCGATACAGGAGAACCATTTACGTGTTCATCAAGACCCTGCCGAGAGACTCCAAGTAAGTAATGTCTATCGTTACTTGCACCTGTCATACTAGCCATCACCTGCACTGTGTACCTCTGCGCCAAATATTGATGTAATTGTCGGAGAAACACGTATTATTATCGACATTGTCCGGCATTATAAAATATTAGAATTGTTTTCCTCTTGATAATCTTATAATACGCGCTATATAAAGAATATTGGTTTGTGAACAATGCCATGGTCAAACGTTGTTAATTTTAAATGTCACATTAATATTCGCGTTAAATTTAGGCAGAGGCCAGTTCATGTTCGACTATTTGTAGTATTACATTATCTTTGGACTATTTAATACGAAATGTTTATAACCCTGACTACTGTAATACATTAAAATGTGCAGAGATATTCCACAATTAAATTCCTGGGCTTCATTTACGTTTTATTGTGAACGGAACAACGGTTCGTATAGGCTGCATTATACAGGATGCTCGGAAGTGTTTAATTTTATTCGTCGGAAGGAATGGTGAGGTGACGTCTATTGAATAAATAATGAATTGCTGGCCATGCTGGAACATTACTCAGCAATCGTATACGCACCTATAAGGCAGATGTAGCGGTCATCCATCAAAACATACCAAACAAGAATAGTTTTTGCTATAACGAGTTTATCCGGTATCGGCCATCTAGGTACTTACTGATTTTGCAGCGATAATATAAATTGCATAAACTATTGATTGTCGGATAACGTTATTTAATCTATATCGACACACTTTGTTAACAATGACTAAGATTTGAGGATGGACCATAAAAAAAAGATTATTATACACATGATCATCCCGCTCGTAATATGGTGGATGTATTTCCACATGTTTTCATAAAATGCGTAATTTATCCTTGTGTCGCACGATAACGTTTCAGTCCTGAGCACGCGCGTTTGTTGATGTTCGTTGTATACTTACTTATTTGTTAGATATAATGGTTAACCTTCATTAATGGCTAGTACCTGCCACTCTTAATATATCGATCGGTATTATTTATAGCTCTTAAAAGCCCTAACATCTGACAGCACTGTTTTCTTCCACTTATTCCAATTAGACCTTCTTCTGACTAAAATTTGACGTAACGTAACGTTTTATCGTCCTTACGTTTTTACTTGACTTTGTAGGTACATAGTGTATTAATTATTTCTTTAATTTAATACATTGAAATACTTTTAATGAACCTACTTTCAGTTATAGGATCTAAACTTTGTACGGTAAAGGGCAATAATTAAAAATTGTGTTAATCCTTGATTCAGTTAGCTCTCGCACATACGCATATTATTGTCAATATTTCGCGAATTGACTGATTTTTGTGATATTTTACTGGTCAAAGCTAAGAAAACGAAGTCTGGTAAAGATATATTTGTTAATATAATTGCGTGTATGCGTAGCGGTTATCCTTAAGATCAAAGTTCTATATTACGTCATACATTCAACAATAGACTTGCTCCAATAAAAAAAATATACCTGTTCTTATTGGACTTTGCTTGCATAAACACACAATGGTAGCAATTAACATTTTCTCATCATAAATCTGCTTTCTTTTTGCGCTCATTGTCATCCTTGGGAGGTTGGACAGGTGCAAATTATTCAACAATTGATTATAATAATATTATTATTGCAGAGGCACCTACCGTACACCATTTATAGAATGTACTTGCCTTTTATCACCTACCTGTACTTTGAGGGAAATCTGGGCAAAGCTAGTTTTATCAACAACTGCTAACCATAAGAAAGATTGGTTTTGTCCATTTATTTATCTCCATTGCGTATGAATTTATACCCTATTATTATACTGGGTGTGCCATAAATAATAGGTATTCCTTTACCTGTAGGTTGAAAACATCTCGCCTGATTGGCAAATGCAAAATTTGTTGAACAAAAGTATCACAAAGTTTTTTTTTTTTTAATATTTCGATATTCAGTTTCAGAATTTTTACAAATCGACACCATTGTCCACTTTCTTTGATGCCATCTTGGTTTTTTCTAAGTTTGTTTTCAGAATACAAATCTTGAATAGATGAACTTTTAATTGTAATATCTCATAATTGTACAATAATTTTATAAAAAAAAGTAAAAAATTTACTTTCAATATATTTAATACCTAAAGCTTGAACCCTTACGTTGTAAAAAAAGTAGTGCATTTGTATTAATAAATAGTTTTTTTTTTCCTCTTTTTTTTACATCCTCGTGCGATTTACCAGCCAAAAGTTTACTTAAATTGGACTTCTGTTTTTGCTAGATACAAAAACCAAGCGAGGCTCGGCCTCCAGGTACTTTTCATTATTTGTGTGTATATGCGTTTTCTAGAATCTCGTTTGATTGGTGTAGTATAAACTATCGATCGAAGCCACTTAACTAATCGATTCTACTATCGATTGGTCGATTGGTGAGGTAACACTCTAAAGACAACCTAAGGGTCGCCGTTGACAGGGAGCGGAGCAGACCGGAACTTAGCGTTGCGTAGCGCAATCGTCACGTCTGCGCACACATCTTCTTTGTATTGTAAAATATGATAATTGATAACATACGTCGCGTTGGGCGACGCTGACGCTTGCTCCCAACTGCAAGCTTAACAAAGCATTTCATATCCTTCCTTCTGCCATATACTAGCTTCATATATTATGCAAAGACAAGGCAAAAGCAGCTGTAAACACCGCCAGCTCGTCGCAGATGTTTTACCAAGTAAATAAAATGTATAAAACGACTTCATGACAGTATTTGCGGTTTGATAATTTCACGTTCAGCACTGTGAAACAAAGTTTGTAAAACCGCTGCGGTGCCAGCAGTGTCGCGGCCGGGCAATTATTTTTTACCCGACTGCGTCAGAAGGAGGGTTATGTTTTTTGTACTACGTGTTCGCTTCGAGTTGGCCAAATTTTGCCGTTCCGCTTCTCCATAATATCTCATCTCATAAAAACCTCTTGAGTGTTTTATAGGTGAGATATGGAAAAGCGAGACGAGAAAAAATGTATCCTGAAGTAAATGGTTAAGTAGGTACATAGTAGATATATCTATACAACTAAAAAAAATATTTCTCGTATTTTTTAATTATAAAAATAAATACCTCACAACTTACACAACGCCATCCAGTCCCAAACTCACCCGTTGTACCCATAGTAAAAGCTCTGCTTAGAGCTTGTTCTATGGATACTAGAATAACTGAAACTAATACATATAAACTTTTCTTTTGTAAATAAATACTTATTATAATACATACAACATCGGTCATTTTCATCAACATCGATCCAGTAGATACGAAGATTTCTGTGTAGAAACAAACAAACACAAAAAACATTTTTTCCTCTTTATAATATTAGTATATGGCCAGACATGTCACATGGAGGGGAAGTATCTTAAATTCTACTACATACTTATTATACATAGAAACACCACATGAAATTGACATGAAAAATTCCACTGCTGCTCTTTCAGTTTGAGATAATGAATTTTCTATTCGATAATCAATTATATTTATTGACCTGCTGTGTTGTTATCGCGTCAAACCATTAATTTGTTTTTTTAAAGTTATGGAGACAAATAAAACGCAGTAGACAATACTCGTCTTAAAATAGTTTTGTGTAATCGATTATCTTATTAACTCCTATACAAAGTAGGTTAAGGACACGCTCAGGTGAAGGTTCCACTGTTACACTGTTGGGGAATAAACTCAAACGATAATTATCATACCAGGATACTTACGTATGACCCAAAAAGGCTAGCCATCTAGAAAAATAGAGGCGTTTCTTCTTTTTATGGTAATCAGATTGACTATTGACAACGTTCTCATCCGATGGTAAATTAAACAATAGTGTCACATCAATGATTCATAGTTGCTTTCAGAGAATTGCAAGGATCGTCGACCGATCTATCTAAAGCTCGTAGACGTGATCTATTTGTGGCTCAGACTGAAGCTAAACGGAAAGCACGTCACATAACGCATTATTAGTGTCTATAAAAAAATACACAGATATTAGATATTTTTATACAAGAGTTTTACAAGACCTTGATCTCCCAAGATTTTTCGAGCGTTCATATTTGATACTCGCTTTCGTTCGTGACTACGTCCGCGTGGTACGATTGATAATAAGCCTATATTGTTCCTGGTGCCTTGAGCTATCTTCACACCAATTTTGATTTACATCAGTCCAGTGGATACGAAGATTTTTGTGTAGAAACAAACAAATAAAAATAATCCTCTTTATAATTAGTATACAAGGTGCAACCGAAGCAAATTGGACTTGGCAACACTACCCACGGACAGACAGCCACATGCAGTGGAAGTATCTTAATTTTCACAATATTTACTTCGACATTATATACTTCCCCTCCACGTGGCCCTGTAGACGTAAATATTTGATTTTGATTGGTATTTAGATATTTAAAGTATCAAATGTAAATTTTCATCGATTTAAGTGAATGAATGTAACATATTCAATTTCTCTACCTACATTATAACTGGTTAACACCGGCAGTTTTATCGATTGCTTCCCGACTGCCATTGCATTTTTCCATTTAATTATAAAGTAGAACTGTTTAATAACTTACTTAACATGAACGTGCAGTCTCATGAATACGCATATTTATTCGACACAAATTATGACCTATCGGTTGACATGTTTTCATATACATCTGGTAAGATAAATAACAATGGGATACTTAATTTATATAGAAATGTTATGCAACGGCTTCATGTTGACTTAGCTATGTTTCCATGTTTTTCTTATGAATCCACACACCAAATCAACCAAAATAATATTGTGAAATCTTCTGATTCTACCTTACAGCCAGAGCAAAATACCAACACTATATGTAACGTTTTGCCCTGCTCTGATACAAATAAGTTTTTTCGTGAGCTTTAGGCATTTGAATGTTATTCATCAAAACATTAATGGAGTCATTAGTAAATCTGATTTATTGACGTTAAATTTAGAATGGTTTTTAGAACAGGGTAAACGGGTAGATGTAATTTGTCTATCTGAACACAATATGTTAAGGGATGATATCAAATCGTTATACGTAGAAAATTACACTCTTGCGGTTTCCTTCAGTCGTGCAAGTCGTCATGGCGGTGCCTGTATTTTGGTTCATAACAATCATAAGTTCAAAGCAGTTAATTCCGTGGAAAAATGTGGAGTTTCAGGTATCATTGAGTGCTGTGGCATAGAGCTTCCAGAACATAATTTAATAATACTTTGTGTTTACAGACCACCCCGTTGTACCAAATACCATTACAATTTATTTTTTTCGATATTTGATTCACTTCTTAAATCAATATGTTTATCAAAAAAGAAAGTTATCATATGCGGTGATTTTAATATTAATACACTGATAAAAAATAAGGTGTCAAGTGATTTGTTAGATATTATTCGTGCACATAACCTCAAGTTAGCTTTTAATGAACCGTCACGTCCCGCAAGTGGATCTTGTTTGGATAACTTTATGTATAATATAAGGGGATGCAAATGCAAGACTTTCGACTTTGCTGTATCCGATCACACATGTCAGTTCTTATCCTGTCCAGTAAAAGAAACATATTCTCTCACTCATTGGTTCATCGAGAGAAGGGATTACTGTAAAGAAAATATAGAGAAGTTTAGGGAATGCATGCAGTCGCTTACTTTTAATGATATATTTAATATGGACGACCCAAATGATGCATTTAATAGTTTTCATGATCTATTTCTCCTATTTTATAATCTTTGTTTTCCGAAAATATTAATAAGAAAAACTCCTCGCCAAAAACCATCGTGGCTATCTAAAGGAATTCGGCGCTGTGCGAAAAAGAAAACAAAATTATTATGGGTGTATAGAAAAAATAAAAATAGCCATAATAGAAATATATTCAAAACATATTCAAAACGTTTAAGTAAAATAATAAAACTTACTCGGAAATCCCAAAATGATTACAAAATTAAAACAGCGCCTAACAAATCTAAAGCAACCTGGTCAGTTATTAATAATAATAAAATACATTTAATAAGGGAGGAAATAAGACAGTTGAATATCAATGGAAACACTGTTAATAATCCTACAGAAATTGCTGAAATATTTAATAATTATTTTATTAGAGGAAATGAGAGTAAATTAGCTGCTAAAAATGAAAACTTTAAACTAAAGAATAACAATAATCCTAACTCTTTATTTATGAATCCCACAACTTCTTTTGAAATTGATAAAATTATTATGTCATTGAAAAATACCAACAGTACCGGTTTTG
This sequence comes from Hypena proboscidalis, assembly GCA_905147285.1. Taxonomy (NCBI): domain Eukaryota; kingdom Metazoa; phylum Arthropoda; class Insecta; order Lepidoptera; family Erebidae; genus Hypena; species Hypena proboscidalis. Next base: position 15,125,466 of record LR990130.1, on the reverse strand, counting down.
ACGATGTAAGTACAAATATTTTAAAAAATGTTAGTTCTATTATTTCACCTGTCTTGACATACATAATTAATTTAAGTATATTTTCTGGCATATTTCCTACAAAATTAAAATTAACTATAATTAAACCTCTCTTCAAAAAAGATAATAAAGAGAACTTTGAAAATTATAGACCTATAGCGCTCATTCCTGTATTTTCTAAAGTTTTTGAGAAGGTAATAGCAAATAACCTTAACGCTTATTTTGAAAATAACAACATTTATACTGAAAAACAAATTGGATTTAGAAAACATAAAAGCATAAATTTAGCAATATTTCATTTTTTAAAAAATGTGATGATGGGTTTAGATCAAAAGCATTTTGTCTCTGCTCTTTATATGGATTTGACAAAGGCTTTTGATTTTGTTGATCACAGCATTCTGTTAAATAAATTAGAGGCTTACGGTGTTAGAGGTAACGTACTAAATTTGCTTAAAACTTACCTCGAAAATAGACTCCAATGCACGCAAATTTCTCGCATATGCATAAAAACTGGCACAGAAATTATTCACTCATCACAATATCGTGAAGTTAAACAAGGAGTTCCCCAAGGGAGTATTCTTGGCCCTGTACTATTTCTAATTTATATAAATGATCTACCCAATTTTATAAACCATGACATGATATTATATGCCGATGACAGTACAGTGATGTTCAAAAACTCTAGTACAGATCTATTAGTTTCAGATATTAATAAGACACTTGACATCATAATTCAATGGCTATCATACAATAATTTATTAATTAATTTGAATAAGACTAATATAATGACATTTAGAAATAGGAAAAATAGTGTACTAAACCTTGACATCAAATTCAATGGACAAACAATTAATGATATTACAGACGCAAAATTTCTAGGCGTTAATATAGATTTTAATTTGAATTGGCATTTAGAAGTGGAAACAATTTGTACCAAGCTTAGCCAATTCTCGTTTGCACTTTACAGGCTTGCAAAAGTTGTGAATCAATCTGCAGTGATCACTGCATACCGCGGACATGTGGAATCAGTTCTAAGATATGGTATCATCTTTTGGGGTAATTCTGTAGACAAAGAAAGGGTCTTTAAAGCCCAGAAGAGATGCCTGAGGGCAATTTGTGGGTTGGATTGTACAGAAAGTTGTAAACCATTTTTTATTAGCCTAAAATTATTGACTCTTCCTTGCATATACATCTATGAAGTAGTTTTATTTGTAACCAAGCATATATCGATGTTTGAGCGTCTTAAGGGAAAGCGAAATAATTACAAAGTGTCTTTCCCAGCAAATAGGACAGCACAATTAAATAATAGTATATTTTGCATGATACCGCGTATCTATAATCATCTTCCATTATATATATTAAAGTGCTCTACCATTAATATGTTTAAAATTGAGTTGTATAAATTTCTTTCTAATAAAGCATACTACACAGTGAAAGATTATCTTAATGACAAATTGATTTATGATTAATTGAAATACTGACATTCTTATTTGTAATAATTTTTAAATAATTAATTAATATTTATGCAAATTGTTTAATAACCTTTTTTGACATGTATAATTGTAGCGATAATTCTTATAACTCTAACATTGCATGCTGAATGGCAAAGTATAGTTGTGTTCAATATTTGTGTAAAAACAAATCAATGTAACATCTTTTTTTGACCTGTATTTGCAATAAATGATATGAATGAATGAATGAATGAACATTTCTCTCCATAAAAAGCTTCATGAGACTAACGTATATGCTGAAAAAATAAAACCTTATCGGCCCGTCTGTTCTCGGGCTTTACACTTGTCAACGTATTTACCGATATATCTACATTTTTCGTATTAAATATTGAAAAAAAAAAATAGTCAAAGGATTTTGTCGCATGCATAGAACTACACTTTATCAATACAAATAAATAAAATTTAAGTGTATGTGTTTAATGTTAAAATAACAACGTTTTTTCAGTTGATGTAGTTATTTTTACGCCTAAAATACAATTTCAAAAATTTCTTCTAAACGGCTTTATTAACTGATCTTGATAAAATTTTAGATGTAAGTAAGTGACTACAAGGGGCGTTATATAGGCTACTTTTTAGGGTTCCGTAGCCGAATGGCAAAAAACGGAACCCTTATAAATTCGTCATGTCTGTCTGTCTGTCCGTCCGTCCGTATGTCACAGCCAGTTTATTCCGAAACTATTAGGACTACACAATTGAAACTAAGTAGATAGATGTATTCTGTTAACCGCTTTACGATTTTTACACAAAAAAAAAAAATAATATTAGAGGGGGGCTCCCCATACATTGAACTGAAACAATTTTTTTGGGTCAAAGCGCGGGAGCAGCTTCTAATTAATATGACAAGTTCCACGCGGACGAAGTCGCGGCCGAAAGTTAGTTCTCATATATAATCTGTGATCCAATGTATGACAGGGCTATAGACGGTCTTCTATTACCACATTATCGACCTATTTACATTAGATTGCGCCTCGAAATAGTGTATCTTAAGTAGAATCCATTTGAATATCTATTAGCTGTAGGTATGTGGGACAGAACCGCATGCATGAATAATACTCATTTAAAATATTTCAACACTTCTCTGAAATGGTTAGATACTTTGTTTGAAATAAAATAAAATATCTACAAATTATCCTATTTAGTATCACTTGCCTATGCGGAATACCAAAGAAACCATCAATAATATACATACAGAAAAGTTTCGATAACTCAACAATGGCTGAACCGATTTGGATGAAATTTGTATGTAAATAAATTAGGATCATGAGTTATAAATAGAGATGAAATGTAGTTTTTATCTTATAAACTACATTTCATCTCTAAAAAAACAAAAAAGTTGTTGAAAGTAGTCTATGTATGACGCACCGTTTTCGAATTATTTGTGTAAAACATAAAAGTAGGACCTTTTAACCTCCCTCCCCACTCCGGATCGTCCCCTAGGTGCTAGGACTTTTAAAATGTTTAATCCCTTAGTACGTTGAACAACTTTTGAAGAAATCGCGTAGGGGCCAGCTCACGCACTATTCAAATTCTTGTTTCAGTAAAATCAGCAGAGTTACTAATATATACACTAATAAAAAACCGGATAGGTACGTTGCCCGTAGCACAGTATATGTGCCGTAGCTACTTAATTTTTTATCGGTTATGGAAACATTGTAGACACACATTGTGACAGTTCGTAGAAAAATTACTCGTAGTAGAAAAACCTAGAATGAATTTTAAACCTACCAACCAATATAAAACTGCAGCAATAAAGATTACTTGTGAAAATGTTCAGAATACCAAAGTTCCATTTCTTTTAAGTTACTTCTCTCTTCTCTAGCTTTAAAATATTAAAAACGCAATTCCGCAATTTCGTGCCAACCCACATAGTGCAGGCCTACATGTTTGCATTCATGATTCAGGCTCGTTGTTCAATAGCCTGGCTATACTTAGGGGTTATCTCTACGCCTCGCCGCGTCTTCCAGCGCTGCGCTTGCCCCCGTTCAAGGTTGCTGCAGGCCACAGGCCTCGCTAAGGTCAAAAATAATGATGCCCGTCCTGTACAGCTTACCCTAATAAGGGAGGTACTTGAGACGAGTCGTTTTATGAATATGTTACCGTGAAATTATACCGTAGTGTATTATTTTACGGTACCTATTTGCTTGGATTATAATCTAACGCGTTAGTTTTAAACGGCGAACCTTTTTTAATTGGGATCGGCTTCGTGGAGCGACGTCCACCAGACCTCCTCAACCCAATACGAAGCGATACGATGCTCTTTTTTAGACTGTTTGTCAGACTTTCGGGTACCATAGATCTTCAAATGGCAACCGGGATAAACGGCTTAGCGTGCACGGATAAAAGCTCGTTATGTAAAGAGTGTCACCCATCTACCGGCCGACCGAGGTTAGCATTGCTTATCCTGTAGATCGATTCGATTTGTCTGCGCAGCTTCGACTTAGCTACGTTATTTTTTTTTTTTTGTAATTAAATCAATTATGCAAATTATGATATCTTATTTACCTTAAAATCTAGCCTATCAAGACTAATCCTTACTAATATTATAAAGGCGAAAGTTTGTAAGTATGGATGTATGGATGTATGGATGTTTGTTACTCTTTCACGCCAAAACTACCGGGTCGATTTCGATGAAATTTTGCACACATGTAGCTTATAGTCTGGATTAACATATAGGCTACTTTTAATTGACATACCACGCGGGCGGAGCCGCGGGCGGAAGCTTGTAAGTAATATTACGTTAACCTGAATTGCTACGTTATAATATAATCTAAGAATGAGTCCATTAACACTATACTTAGTTTTTGTTAAGAGCTGCATCATGCAATAAAATGTGTTTGTTAGTTTAAATTTGTTAATTAATCTGCTTATTTTTAAACTGCTAATTAAGCAATGCAGCAATATTTAATAAACACAATAAACGCTTAATAAGAGGAGTAGGTATCTAGTTAGAGATAAGCTAAAGCCTCCTATTTAATATCAAAAGAGCGATCTTTTGTCGACTCGCCTTTGTAGTTACGATCCAATATATTATTAATATAAATCTTAAGGCGTATTTTAAAAGTGTTGGTAGAGACTTTTCTATTCATCCGATTCCTTTTATCTCTCTCTTTGCTTAGTTAAAACTGGTTGCTTGTTTATTAAACTTCGTATATTTTGAAGCTACATTGCAATTAAATTAGCAGCTCAGCTCTAAAAGCCGAGTGCTTAATTTCCGCATAAATTAAAAGCAAACCGTTGCCCTTGAGCTATAACCGTGGAAATAGCAGCATTGGGCATGTGACCTACATTATTTTATAGAGGATCGATGGAAAACGCCACGCTGTCTGCGACATGGTGAGATTGTCTGGCGATATGGAATGGTGGCCGATTGCGTCACACCATCATCGCGCCATCGCATCCAGCGAGCCCCTTGTTTTGGCACGAGTATACAGCTCATACAGCTGGGAATAACCCCGATGAATCGATACTAGCATTGTCTTTGTGAATTTGGATCAAAAGCGACGAAATTCTTTTGATCTGGCTTGTTTGAATTTTGTTTTTAACTGCTCTATAAACGAATTAACAAACGTGGTTTTATTATCTGCTGATAAACGACTGCTGACGCTATTTCTCTTTGCTCCTTTCCTTGGTTAAGTTTGTATATAATTAAAGACCAATGACGGCCAAAATGTTTGTATTTCATATCTTTGTATTGACAAAATTATTTGAAATGGAAGATTTGTCAGAATTCCTCCAACAATACCAAAATTTTGAATTTGGTCCGTGAGACTGTGGGTGGCCTATTTTCGTTATTTTTATTAAATATGAAAGATGAAAAGTACAATAACAGATTGATAATAACTAGTTTGTAAGATTTTCCTTCTTGTTTCCTTTGTAAATAGGTTAAAAGCAAACAATATCAAAGCAATTTGCTCTGGTAGTTGGTTTAGTAAGTAATTTTCCTGGAAAACAATAGTCGCCGTTTTGCCCGTGGCTGTACTTTGAAAATTAGTTACTGCATAAATGATTGCTTCTTCATTTATTTATTCGCGAAAGCATTGCGGTGGTCATGTAATGAGTTCTTATTTAGTTTAACCACTGCTTCTTTGGTTTAGCTAGTAGATTGCGTATGCGTATACGAGGTCTCAAGTCCGATACCCGGGTCCCGTAGAGGTATTATTTGGGATTTTTCCGTCAGGAGTTGGAATTCCTGGTGCTCACCTATCAGATGGGACTTAAGACAGGTGAAATGTGGTGTTATACACCACATATGCGTGTTGTTATGTTAAATTAAGCAGTACTCGGAAAGAATTTGAGCTTGAATTTTTGTACTTAGGTACTGGAGCCGCTCGTTTAATCAATACTCGTCACATAACAGTGCCAAGAGTAGCAGTGGCTTGGAATGGCTCCATGGCTGAACCATTACATTGAGCCTCGAAAACCAGGACAGTAAAATGTTTCACTGGAATGTAAATCGTAAAAATAATAACATTTGTACTGAAAATTGTATTTATAGTTTCTATTTATGTATTAATCTGTAAATCTAAATATTACCTTGAAAATATTATGATGCGCTGTGTAGTCCGCTGAAATGTATTTAATTGTTTGGATATTTTAAAACTTTAACAAGCTAATTAAGTTTGTTTGTCTATTTGTCACACAACAGTATTGAAAGAAGTATCCAATATGAAAGCTTATTTACACGATGTACTTTTTAATCGCGATAAACAAAACAAGCATTTGAAGTGGTTTTTTTTAAAATCGCATCATGATAATACCATCTGTAAGTCTTGTTACTTTGCAGCTGATTCAATTCTGTAAGACCAGAGATATAGCTGGATTGCGGACATTGCAAAATTTACAGTATCACATAGTATGAATGTACAAATGTATTTATTTCATGCGCGATACGATGTGGCGTGTTACGATACATCGACTGACTCTTCCTGCTTGCGTTGAACCTTGTACTATATCTATTTATATATTATCGTCTCGCCATTGTTCTCTCAGCAGTTATTTTATTCTTCCTATTAACAATAGGTTGTTAAACTGCACAATCCAATATCATAATCAATATAACTTTTTAAACATTCCATGTTAATTGCTTGTCATTCGGTGTTGTGTTAAATAATTAAATTAAATAACCGTGTGATGTGACGAATCGAGTATTTAAACAAAGACCTTTGTATCTGAAAACATTTGTCAAATGTATTTGTAAGGAGCATTAAGTTTGAATTATGGCTTGGCTTCGTAGGTATTCGTACAACAATGAGATATTTCGTAGATGTTTTTTTGGTAGCTGGTTCATCATTGTCTGTTGACTTGTTTTCTTCATAAGTGTTTAGAACGTAGATGAAAAATTTTCCACATATTTTTTTTTTGGTTTCTTTACCCAAGATTCTAGTAACAGATTCTATTCTTCTGATTCTGCAAAACAATAAAAAACTTTAATAAGCTGTATAAAAAAAACCCGAGTGCTTAAAAAAAGAACTGAAAAGATAAAAACAAGTATATTATCTACATTAAATTAATTAACAACAAATGAAATATGTCAAACTAAATTCTTTATGATGTTGCAGGCGGTGACAAACGAAGTTATATAGTAGTAACAAAGTATTGTTTGGGTTTTTTGTTTATTTTAATAATTATTTTTTATTTCACTCTTTTTAGTTCTTTTAACCGACATGTTTTTTTATATCTATTAATTTGTAGAAATCAAATCTCTTTGAGATCAATGAGCCTTAATCGTGAGTTAAACTATCAAATGCAAAATAATTATTAAAATTCGACCGGCAGTTTCCAAGATTAGCGTGAGCGAACATACAAACTAACTTCCACCCACTTCGGGCGCGCGAGCGTGCCGATATATAAATTGGTAAATTGTGTTTAATCAGTAATATAAATGTGATAAGAAGTATATATTTTTGAAATGGTCTTTTCATGGCCTTTTATTTGATACCCATATTACTATGATGAAAAGAAAATCCATACCTCCCCCTCCTTCTTTTTTCATTTTCCGGCGCCATTTTGAAAATTTATATAGCCTATGTCACTATCACTGTTTCGACGAATTCAACGACACCTCATTTGTCAAAATCCGTCTAGCCGTTTGGGCTGTAGGGCGTGCCAAAGAAATAGACATACATACATACATACATACATACATACATACATACATACATACATACATACGCTCGAAAAACATAACCCTCCTTCTGACGCAGTCGGGTAAACATACATACGCTCGAAAAACATAACCCTCCTTCTGACGCAGTCGGGTAAAAACACTTACTGCTCGAGCAAAAACAACAGCCGTAATAACTTCAACTTTATCTTACCTTAACTGTCTTGTTTTGAAGAGTTCAAATAGTTTTGTTTCTGTGTTTCTGTGTAAGTTGTTGATGAGGTTCAGCCCGTGCGCAGTTTTTTGTATCTGGTGTAAGCTATGATGCACTTAATTGAGCACCTATTTCAATAATTCAGCATTTTTTATGATAATTTAGCATATTTCTCTTTTATTTTTGTTTTGCTTGTCTATTAATCTGTATGTAAATTATGTAATGTGTTTATGCCAACGACGTGCCCGCCAATCGTAGGACTCTCTATCTTTTGCGCATTGGTCCAAATGATAATGGAAGCGCTATGATTGGCGATTGCACTTTTATTACCCGACTGCGTCAGAAGGAGGGTTATGTTTTTCGAGCGTATGTATGTATGTATGTATGTATGTATGTATGTATGTATGTATGTATGTCTATTTCTTTGGCACGCCCTACAGCCCAAACGGCTAGACGGATTTTGACAAATGAGGTGTCGTTGAATTCGTCGAAACAGTGATAGTGACATAGGCTATATAAATTTTCAAAATGGCGCCGGCAAATGAAAAAAAAAGGGGGGGAGGTATGGATTTTCTTTTCATCATAGTAATATGGGTATCAAATAAAAGGCCATGAAAAGACCATTTCAAAAATATATACTTCTTATCACATTTATATTACTGATTAAACACAATTTACCAATTTATATATCGGCACGCTCGCGCGTCCAAAGTGGGTGGAAGTTAGTTTGTATGTTCGCTCACGCTAATCTTGGAAACTGCCGGTCGAATTTGAATAATTGTTTTTGAATTTGATAGTTTAACTCACGATTAAGGCTCATTGATCTCAAAGAGATTTGATTTCTACAAATTAATAGATATAAAAAAACATGTCGGTTAAAAGAACTAAAAAGAGTGAAATAAAAAATAATTATTAAAAAAACAAAAAACCCGACTGCTTAAAAAAAAGAATTAAAAAGATAAAAACAAGTGTAGCATTATCTACATTAAATTCATTAACAGCAAATGAAATATGTCAAACTAAACTCTTTATGATGTTGCAGGCGGGGACAAACAATACTTTGTTACTACTATATAACTTCGTTTGTCACCGTCTGCAACATCATAAAGAATTTAGTTTGACATATTTCATTTGCTGTTAATGAATTTAATGTAGATAATGCTACACTTGTTTTTATCTTTTTAGTTCTTTTTTTTAAGCAGTCGGGTTTTTTTTTAAGAATAAGAATAAGAATAATCTTTATTACAGTCCACAAGTACATAAAAAGATATAACAGTAATAACCACACTAGGCAAAGCCTGTATTGTGGTTATTAATAGCGTCTATACAGAAATTGGACTTACAAATTTAAACTAAAGTAACAATATATTTATAAACTAGACATAAAACTCGTAAAGTTATTATTTAAAACATATAGTAAAACATTTGCGTTGTTTGTGTGTATGCGTGACTGTGTGTATGTGTGTGTGTGTTCGTGCGTGTGTGCGTGCGTTGTATGGATGTGTGTGTGTGTGTGTAGCGTGTGCGAGCGTTTGTGAACGGACGCCACCATTGGCCATTCGTTTCGCGCTATGGCCCGAGCGTCATGGTTGCGTTCCGTTTACTAGTAATATGTTTTATTTGTTTATTTTTTATTTTATTATTTAGTGTTTTTCTCTGTTTTGTTTTGTTAGGTTTTATTTTAGTTTCTTTTTTAGATTTTTTTAAATTTAACTTTAGATCTTTTCTTTTTTTTTATTGATGTTTATATGTACTCAAGTTATTAATTAATTATTATTTTTTATGTGATATCGTCCGTCCTCTCTCTGGCGCCGTCTGAAAATCAGCGCTGCAGGGCTTTATTGCTCTGCAGCATATGGCTGAGATGGTGTCCACTTCTGGCAATAATCTGTTAAGTTTTGTAAGTTTTATTGTTTTATTTTGTGATTCATTTTTTGTCAGAATAAATATGTTTTCTTTCTTTCTTTCTTTATTTATTATGTTGTCTCCTTAGATAGAGCTTGGGCGTTCCTTAGGCAGAGCTTTCTCTGTGTAAATTTATAAAGGCTTCTTTAATAATTATTTATTAACCAATGCAAACTATAAAGGAGGATGTATTTTATCATTGACATTGGTATTTAATTTATCATATTCTGTGCTATACATATTTGATAGGTTTCTCGCTATTTAAAACCGATACCCTGAAACGAGAAATATTTCTTATCGAAAAGGCCTTTTTTTATATACTCGGTGTTGAATTATTCATTTAAAGTTGCGGATGTTTAAATATGTGACCTTTTCCGAGCTATCGACGATCTGCCTCGTCCTATACGTTGTTTTGTTTACACTCGTCCGCGTGGCTATTTTCGACGTGAACTTTAGTCGGTATTTTCGTACAGTGCGAATAGACGGGCCCACACTATTACAGATTAACAGTTAGCGCCTGCGTCTGTATTACGCATGTAATTGTCTAGCCTGGCAGTTGACATTTGGTCTGAAAAATACTATAGTATTGAAAACATGTTACAAGGTTTTACATGTACTGACGTCTTTGGAATGGAGGTGAAAATTAGATTAGGCACACTAATGGCGTAATTTTCTTAAACTCTTCATTGTTCATAGTTCTGTTGTCTTAGCTTCACGCTTTATTACAAATTCAAGCTCTTTTGCTTAGAGAAAAATAAATTATATCTTCTGTTCAATTAACTTGTTAGTTTTAGCTATACATAGAATGAAAAATCTGTTGGTCGAAAAATGTGATTTTGCAGACACTGAAAGAAAAAAAGATTTTCATGTGTTTGTTTTATATCATGTATGCTGGATGTATGGATGTTTGTTACTCTTTCACGCAAAAACTACTCAGACAATTTTGATGAAATTTTGCACACATGTAGCTTATAACCTGTATTAACATATATGCTATTTTTTATCGACAAGCCACGCGGGCAGAGCCGCGGGTGGAAGATTATATGTATATTTTATATTTAACTTTACCACGAACATGTGGACCGCAAGTCGGCTAAATTGACAGACTAGTAGGTACCTACTTAAAAAACGTGTATCCTGAAAACAAAAATTATACTGAACAGTTAAATAAACCAAACAACCGATGTGTCATTGTATATAACTGCGTGTATTACAATACCCTATTTTAATAAATACAATACGTACAATAGATTCATGTATTTCAATTAAGCTACGTACTGTCTACACAAGCTATTCCAATAATGGGATCATCAATAAATAAACATATTAACATATAATATGCCCAATAACGAGTTCCTATCAAATAAGGCCCTATTCATACATCATTAAACTCATAAAACAAACAACAATATATTTACTTAGATTTATTTATCTACCCACGAAAACAATAAACCTTTGTATTGGAAGATATCTCTACAATAAGAGAAAAACAAAGGAATGTTTCTACCAATATCTTGGATGTTATCTCAATATAATATTAGTTCAATGTCTTAACACTTGCTTGTGACCTTCAGTTTTTATTTACTTGCCTAAAATGATGATAACTGGTACTAAGAATACTAAAATATTGAAATGGTCTATACTTGGTTGGTGCTTTGCAGGAAAAATCTGCTAAAAGGCTTATGCAGAAAATCTCACGACAGCGCTTGACTTATGAATAACTAGAAAAAATAGGTAATTTAATAAAAAATATGAAACGCTGCCTAAGTTAGGTAGAGAACTTGTAAGATGGACTTGTCCATTAATTTGAATAACATGCAATTTCATATTTTACCACATTCTAACTATCCACGACCTAGATGAAATCTAGACAGAATTATAACTAGAATCCAAAGAGTTTTCATAAGAGATGAAACTAAGCTATTAGTGGGTAATCTCTGGATTATCAAAGTTATTCTAGATACTTAAGGTACAAACGAAATATCTATTAATAAATCGTGCAATCAACACAAGACAAAATGTGACGAGGTTAAAATGTTTTCAGTTTGTAACAACAGATCACCCTTGGCTGTCAGACTCCTGTCTCTGATGCTGGGTCCACACCTGACCAACGAAGGCCAACGAACGGCTAAGGATGTTACAAAATTATTCGCTTGACATATATCGATTAGTGTTTATTCGATTATTAATAACTTACATAAGTTAATAATCAAGTGGCAATTACTTATTTTTAACTATTGATGCCATTTCGAGTGGATTATTCGCGAGTCCCGTCAGTCTTCATCGTTTACTTGGTCCAATACACATTCAAACATAAGCTACACACAAATTCAAATCGAATTAAACGTAATATATATAGGTGATGCGAATAACTTTATCACATCCCTAGCCTTCGTTGGTCGTTCGTTGGCTCGGTGTGGACCCAGCATGAAACGTTCGTGTCAACGCGCCGACTTCCTATTGTTGTTTGTGCACGAGCAAAATAAAATATAATTCAGTAAAATGTGGGTATATTTACCACTTATTTCAGATAACACCTTTTGTCAAACACATATATGATCAAATAGTAGTTTCGACAGTTTGTAATTGTTGTATAAATGGAATGCTATTCGAGAAAGTTCAGACAGTTTCATATAATGACATAATAATTCAAATAATTTTCCAAAAAAACCGTCTTCAATGACAAAAAATGCACTAAAAAAAGTAAGAAATACTTTAGTAATATTCAACGTCTCGCCTCATCTGTGTATAACTTGAATGAATACAGTAAACGGCCTTAAGGTGCCTATATTTAAATAATTATGCCCGTACTCTTGAATGTTGAGGCATTATAACATCCAGCATCAGCTCAGCAACAGCGACTGCTAGGTGAAAATATCCGAGAAGCTTTAGATAATATACGAAAAACAATAAAGAACGATCCGAAATCTCGGATCCCATGATCAGATCAAGACCTGATAAAAATGAGACCACATGACAAGTATACTGTTTCAGACTAATAAAGAATTTCCTGAATCGGTCCAGGCGTCTTCGCATAATCGGGGAACAAACCTGAAAAAAAAAACGAAATCGAGAACATCCTCTTTTTTTTTGAAGCTAAAAATATAACAAAATCTATACATATATAGATAAAGATATCTGATATCTGTATAAAATATAAAAGACCGCGTAGACGTCAGGTTTTACCCCCTATGATTGATAGTAATGATATGGGAAATTTTTGTTCCATTACGATTGTTATCATTTGAAGGTGACATGACTGATATTGTTTATGCAAATAGTACTGTAGTCAATGTTGAAAGATAACGCTAATTTGATTGTTATATACTAGATAATATCTGCAGAGTATAGATCTATAGATAAGATATAGTTGACAAATGTTTCCATGCAGTGATTCTAAAAGTTTTATATATTGTGTAGTATTTTTGTGATATTGTATACAGATAATTCTAAAAATCCATATCTGTCTGGCTGGCAAGTGTGGTATGCTTTTTAAAAAACAGATTTCCAGATATGCCTGAAATATCTAAATATCTTGTCTGCACGTGTGGTGTAGTGGTTTAAGCGGTCGCTTCGCCGCTCTCCACTGCACTGGTGTTGTGGGTTCGATCCCCACATGGGACAAATCTTTGTGTAATCCGCAAATATTTGTTCTGAGACTGGGTGTGCTTTTAAGTGAGTGAATGTGTGTATTTGGCCTTGTCATTGGGACCATTGGATAGTGTAATTGCTTCTGGCGTTCTATAAAAATCCAAATTAATTATCTTTATCTTTATCTTGTAACTTGCGAACGATACCAACGAAAGTCATTCAATATTTTGAAAGTATTTCAAATCGAATATATAATAATTCATCAATCATCCCACGACTGACGATAGTTTACATTTACAAATACTTGCTTAACTCTTAAAAGATTGATAAAATCAAGTACCCATATCGCACCATTATTATCACTGTACAAACTAACTTTAATACCACAGTCTGTTTCCAGTTGCGTGTTCACTCACATATTTGTGCCGTGGAAAGTGGGCTATTTTCTGATGTGCAGCTATTTCTGCGAGCACAGAAAGCAAATAAAACTACTGCAAACATACCTTGTCTCGTGATAATGTTATCTTATCAGCTATCCTACAGTACACACTGCTACTAGCACAGTAAGGACCAGTTTCAGTCGTTCCGGATAGATCTTATCTTATATATAAAATTCTCGTGTCACAATGTTAGTTACATTACTCCTCTGAAACGGCTTTACTGATTTTTACCAAATTTTATATGCATATTCAGTAGGTCTGAGAATCGGCTACTATCTATTTTTCATACCCCTAAGTGATAAGGGTCGTTCACCCTTACCATTTTTTTTTAATTTTTCTATACTATGGCATTAAAAATACATACAACCCTAAATTTTAAAGTGACACAAGTTACATTTGAAGAAAGAACAAAGCCGTCACTTTTATTTGTGTGTGTTTATTCTGCTAATGAGATTTATCTAACACTTGTAAAATTGAGACTAAAACTGGTAAAACAGCTTCCCAACTAGCATTGAAGAATGTATCGTTTTTATATTACAAGTTAAACACACGCAGACTCAAAATGCTAAACACTTTTGGTTAAATTACCTGTTTAAATAAATAAAAAGACGGGTATTGATGTCTTTTATACTTGAAAAATATACATTTCGAAATTCTCTTACTATATCTAACTTTATTTTCTTTCTCTTTTACCTTTGTACTAATATCTATAAGTTTATACAAATAATTAGATATAAACACTTCAATCGAGGTGAATGAACAGTCAGTGACACAGGTCTATAACCTGCGATTTACATAAAACAGCAATAGAAAATTATATCTCCTATAACAGTCTCGGCACGTTTTGAAACGGCAAATTGATTTGAGGTGACGTTTGACTTACTCCTAAGTTCTGTGTACCTATGTCACAAGTTCTAACACAAGTCAATGATACATAGCTTGCGTAGGACGATCTGAGTCGCCTGCAAATAAATTCTCTTCTAGATTTTGCCCGCGACTTCGTGCGCGTGGCATTCATTGTATTAAGTAGTAGCTGCTCTCGCGCTTTGATCCGCGTTCAACCTTATTTATCCGCTCCCGTATAGCTTAGCGTAATATCTAAGGAGCTTTATTGAGACTATGAAACACAAAAATAAATATTAAAATTCGACAAGTAGTTCTCGAGATAAATGCTATCAAACAAACAAACTTTCTGCCTCGGTTTCGTCTGCGTGGTAGGTACATAGATATAAAGTAGCCTATGTTACACGCCTCGTTTTACCAGTTACCTGCGTCTTAAATTTTAGCAAAATCGGTCCAGCCGATTATAAGATTAGCCGATACAAACAGACAGGCAAAGAGACGGACAGACGGAAGAACGGACGGACAGACTGACAGACAGATAAAAAATGTAAAAACTGTATTTTAGGCAAAGGTGTCGTGCATACATACCAGCTTGAAAAATCATTGTTAATTTGACATTAAAGAACAGGCACTTAAATTTTATTTATTTGTATCGATTCTATACTTTTTAATGAAAGGTTGGTTTAATAAAAGGTTGGATGCGAAGTGTGTTGATAAGTAGAAAGTAGATCGTCACGTTGGAATTCACGTCCCAAAGTTAAACGTAAGGCGTGTATTGTAAAGTTGAGCTTTACCTTTGACTTATTGTCCCTAAGGAATTTCCACAAACCGCTTCATTGCCGTAGTAATTAAGCGTTGCTTTAGTCAATTAGCTAACGGTATAACCAAACGGTAACTTTGTAATGATTTGACAGATGTACATAACAAAACTTCACGCCAGTTTTACCTACAGGGTGTACCAGAGGTGTATAACACCCACACTTCACCTGTTTTGTTTAGGTCCCATATTATAGGGGATGAGCCTATCGCCATCTTTTTGCTTTATCCTGTCAGGTTGGTGTTTGTTTTTAATGAGATTAAGGATCACAGTTGTATTATTTATTTTATGTAGTATAGTAGAGGCTACCCGCTGGTCGCATGGCGCTATTACATAAGTATCGTCGTGCATACTTAAATAATATGTACTTACACATCGTCTTGCGGCTGAAACATGAAACAATAATATAATTATGTTACAGGTAAATAAGTACGTGTAACTACACTAAGTACTTGCATTTCGCAATAAATATATAGGTTAGAGTTAAATCTATCCTTCCTGTGTACTTTTTCCAATAGAAGTATTTCCTAAGATTTCTAAGGTTGTTTAGCTGAAGGTTGTATTTGTATTCATTTAATTATAGGATTACTCGCACGTCACAGTGTCGCGTGACTGCCGGCCGCGGCGCCACTGCCGCAATGCTGTTGATATGGCTTCCTCACCAGCGTTTTACTAAACTTGTATATCGTGCGCAAATACAGTTTCATTTTTGAAACAGGAGTAAAAACATGCTACAGTACTTTTGAATTCTTTTATCACTTTAAGTCAAAAAGGTTAAAATTTTATGTTATTCGTAACAACCTGTGAAAATTATACTTTTGAACGATACCGGTAACCGTACCGGTTGGCAAAATAATATTCTGCTAAGGTCCGAATCGCTAACAATATCGCAATTAGTGCTTCTCACACGGCAGCTATAATGCATATTAATGTATGTCAAAATACGAAGATTAAACATATACATTTTAGGTGTAAACTTATACGTAAAGATGTAATGAAATGTATAGAGATTCAAATATACATTTATACATCATAGCTAGACCACATTAAGCACAATGTAGTGATAAACGCGGGTATCATGCTATCTCTTTCATGTTATGAGAGATACATGATAAAACCGCGACAAAACCCATCTCACGCTCGTATGCTAAGCCAGCAGGTTATGCTGGCAACGTATAGATAAATGCGTAGCCGTGTGTACGTGTACTGTGGTTACCATAGAAATCTTAATAATAAGGCAATAGAAATGTCAAAGACGCGTGACCTTGTCGCCGCGCATCTGTCAAGTCAAACACAAGTGCGAGTTGAGGAATTGTCGTCTTAATGTCATCGCAAAAAGAATAATTTTGTTTGCAGGAATACAAGCGCATTTGTCTAATCGAACACAAGTGCGAGTTGAGGAATTGTCGTCTTAATGTCATCGCCAAAAAGAATAATTTTGTTTGCAGGAATACAAAAAGTGGTATTTGAAAACATGCGTCCCAGTGTTAAAAGATAGTCGATAGCATTTCTATTGACTAGTTATTAAGATTTCTATGGTGGTTACTCACTACGCCGCTCTACGCTACGATGCATAATATTTTCTTAACAGTATTGTGCACAGGAGCAGCACGAATTAATTAACTATACCGTTATTTAGCATCGAACTTCATAGCGTCATGCTTCATACATAAATGTTTATAAGATCTTAATGAAAACACGCTTTGTGACTTTAATATCTATGCGATTACGTTTTGAACCAGTTTCCCATCCCATAGTATAAAATATTTAAACTTAGCACTTTAGACAATACAATTTTTAATGTTTTAACTTGAGACATTGTGTTGTTGTATGATAAACAAGCTTCCGCCCGCGGCTCCGCCCGCGTGGTATGTCAATTAAAAGTAGCCTATATGTTAATCCAGACTATAAGCTACATGTGTGCAAAATTTCATCGAAATCGACCCGGTAGTTTTGGCGTGAAAGAGTAACAAACATCCATCCATACATCCATACATACAAACTTTCGCCTTTATAATATTAGTAAGGATATATAACAAGTTTTCCAAGGTTTCATGCCGCCAGTGGTACGTTTCCCTCGTTAATACTTAATGCGGGAAACTAGTCAACTGGAAAAAAGCACTGAAAATATCGATTTTAATATTAGCTCGGGGAAAGACAACATCTGTTGTGTAATTTGAAGTTCATTATTAATTCTAGTGCAGCTTTTGTGTAGTAAGTCATTCCAGTAGGCACTACTTATCTAATCTGCGAAACAATCGCAAATACGGACTGTATTGTGCGCGGTCTATTTGGTAAACTGATATAAAGGCACTCGTAGCTCGTACGTAGTATGTAGTGCAAACACAAGGGGCACTGCATCGTAGTTACCCAATGCGGTAACCGCTGCAATGCATATACTTGTTAGCTTTTCTGCAGATCTATAGTTTCATGGAAACTTTATGTGACTACTTTCTATTAATTGATTTAGATTTAACCGTCCCAAAGGACAAAGAACACTTTACCTTATGTACCTATAACCTTTTTGCTATTCTATAACGATATTTTCATTCGTTCCAGATTCCTATGGCGCTACGCGAATGGCATGATCAGGTCGAAGCGCTGGGGCCGCCAGGACGCCACGGTGGCGCAGCTGTTCACGCAGCGAGCCCTGAAGAACCCCGACGCGCCCTGCTTCATTGTGGTCGGTGACCGCACCTGGACTTTTGGCGAGGTTGGTCGCTACATCATTATGTATCCTAGATCAGGTCGTAACACAGGACGTGACGATGACGAATTGTTCACGCGAACCCCAATGCATTCTGGTTCATTGTTTTCCGTCCTGGATCGTCGATAGCGTCCAAATCATTGGAATCTCCAAACACCATCAGTATAAAGTTATCTTTCTTCACCAGATGGCTGCAAAATCAAACCAAGTGGCGCGAGTGATGCAGCAGCACTTGGGGCTGAAACGTGGTGACGTGGTCTGCGTGTTCATGCCGAACTGCGGAGAGTACGTTTATACGTGGCTCGGCATGGCCAAGGTTGGCGCCGTGTCTGCCCTCATCAACAGCAACCTTCGACACAAGCCGCTACTTCACTGCATCCAGGTCGCCAAGGCTAAGGCTGTCGTCTTCTCCGAACATCTGGCTGGTGGTAAGACACCTTCTTACATTTTCTAAACGATTTTAGTACCTTATGGAAATTACAACCTACAAAAGCAGTTTATTTGTAAATGCGTCGCCACAACTCTTTAGCGGCAGGTTAAAGGCGTTACTGCGGTAGTTATTCCCTCGAGCACCTTCACACACAAGTATTGGTAAATAATAGAAGTTGGCATGAACACGCAAGCAAGACTTTGCCAAGTTGATACATAAACGATCATCACGTATGTATGTAGCTTAAAACTCAAAATATTATATTATAAATAAATTATAATTAATTAAATATTATTATATTATACCCTATGGGAAGATATTATCCTACATAGTCACGTAACAATATTAATTAAATGGCTAGCACCTAATACCGGCTCCAGATGCTGCTAGCTGTTTGTCGCTAACAGCAATTGCCAAACACAAGCGTGCGGAGATATTGCAAACTGTTTGCCGAACATTCTATTATTTGGGAAGAGAACCAACACCACCAACATCGACCATGAACACCAACAAACACCCGTCCACATGTTGGCGTTTATTGTTCGCTGTTCCCTGTTTGCATAGCACGTTGTAGGCGTTGATTAATTTAAACACGACACTTTTGCGATATAACGTCCGCAGACCTCAGAATTCCAACTACATTTTCCAATTAGTTTTCTCGGCAGGTATTTATCCGATATAATAATAATAATAATAATAAAATTCTTTATTTCGGACAACAATAATCCATTGGGTTAGTTTACAATTATAAATTAATGTTCATGTTATAACTCCACTTGGTCTCCGCACACGCTCAGTTTTGCTCGTTTATACGATTTCATACTTAGAACTTTATACATTTTTATTTGACATTTTATTTAATTCAATTTGAGAAACTTTTGGATTATGAACATGCATTTGGTTAGAATTTAAAGATTTTTGTCTTTAAGTTTAATTATCGCTAAGGTTAGGACCCATAGGTAGACAATATAATGTGAGATGGTACCTACCACTCTAAAAAAAAAACCCTAATCTATTTTTTTTTCTACAAGTATATAAAACTGTCTTGAAAACAGCACATTGATCAATTTGA
This sequence comes from Hypena proboscidalis, assembly GCA_905147285.1. Lineage (NCBI taxonomy): Eukaryota > Metazoa > Arthropoda > Insecta > Lepidoptera > Erebidae > Hypena > Hypena proboscidalis. Next base: position 15,105,815 of record LR990130.1, on the reverse strand, counting down.
TGACAATTTACCATCAGACTGATGCAATGCATAAAAGCCTCCATGGTGATAATTGCCAATCGATAGCTCCACCAATGACCATGTACCACAAGGCTAACTACAACATCGTTTTATATAGCTTTCATGACATTTCATTTCATTTAATTTACGCTATGAAAAGCTATGGTCTAGTGCAGTGGTTCCCAATTAGTTTTTTCTACGTACCACTTTAAGAAAGACCTCGAACTTGCGTACCCCTTTATAGACCAGGGTCGATAATTTTGGAAGTGAGGGGGGGGGGGTAAGGTTAAAAAAACGTTTTTTTTTCGATTTCCGGCAAAACAAAGTCCTATGGAAAAAAGTTGAATGGCAAAGTTGTTGGTAATAAAAAGATCTAAAACTTTTGTATGTACATTTTTTTATATAACTTCAAAATTTATGTGAAAAATTCAACAAACTAAGTTTTTGGTTTTTTATTTTTATCTTTCACAACAACTACTGCCGTTTAATTAAAAAGAATATTTTTTTGGCAATTGTAGAAATAGAAATAGAGATCCTTTATTTGTCAATGTAGGTATATTGAATTTTTTTTTAAGGATTTTAGTTTAGAGATTGCTGCGCGTACCCCTTGATGCAATCTCGCGTACCCCTGGGGGTACGCGTACCACTAATTGGGAACCACTGGTCTAGTGGTTTACGATGTTTCGGGTTCGATGCCCGGGTCGGTCGGAGTTATTTGTGGACTTTCCGTCAGGAAAATCTCAATAGCAGCACGGAGTTGGAATTGTGCTTCTGTTGTGTTATGTGAAAAGCTATGTAGGTTATTACGTAAGCTTTTAAATAATACGAGGGCATTTTCAAAATACTAATAAAATCATTTAGGGAGCTTCTACTCTCTACAGTTTGTATAATTATAATATATGTATAAATATAATATGGAAATTGGTTGCTCTTCCATGTGCGCGATATGAAAATAATGGGATTTACATTTGTAATATTTAAAGCAAATTTTAGCTTTGCTATGCATTTATTTTTATGTAATATTAAATTTAAGGGATTTACATTCTTAATATAAATCAAACCAACAGCTGATAGCTACATATTATATCGTAAAAAAGAATAGGTATGAGCGATAAAATGAAAACTATTAAAGGTTATTCTCGTTATTTGTGCTATTTAAAAAACTGTTTAGATTGGTAAAAAGAATAATGTATTACTGATACATCCATCTGTAAAGAAAATAAATTTTATTATAATGGTGTGAGAGCAGCAACTGCCGTATTAATATATGAGGTTATTAGTATTTTCAAAGATACCCTGAATACGTATGAGGTCACGGTCATTGTTAAAACAGTAATTTGTCGTTGTCATTTCATGAAAAGACCACAAGGCTAAGAAAGACAGGTAATTAGATAACCATTTAGTTATAGGTACTCTTTGTGTGAGAAATAGTGAGGATGTTACAGACGCAGTTTAAAAAAAACATTATTTTAATGCTATTAATGTTATTGCTAATAACACTAATAGAGTACGTGAAGTATAGATCCAGGGTTAGTCAATCTGCGTACCTACTTGTTTAAGTTTCCCTAATGCAAAGTCGATTAATCGATGTAATATTTGAAGCCCCTTAACTAGCAATGAAGCGTGTTCATGAACTAGGTACATTTTCTCTGTTTTTATGGGCCATACTCACGTACTGTTGTACCTGCTAATTTTACTCCAACACGAGAACGTGCTAAGCAAGAGGCTCTAGGGAAAACAAATGAAAATCCGATGACCAGTTGAGTCCTGTCTTACTTTTATTCTTAATGTTGACTTATTAAGGATTGATTTGTTTGTTTGCGTCTATAGTACTCTTTTAAAACGTATGTTTGATCAAGAACTCGTTTAAACCACCCTCAGGGGCCTCAGTAATGATAGCACACCATGCCTATCTTGTTTTATAATTTAGGTAGTTGTAATAATGCCGCAATTTTGATCAAGAGGATTTTACAGTATACAAAACAAAGCTAAGTGAGCATGCTACATAATAGATAATGTAAAGAATGGGTGCCATTTAATTAGGTCTAAATTAGATATTTCTACAAACAATAACAAACAAGGATAACCAAACTTAATGACATATTAAGGACAGGAAAAAGGTTGACCAATCCCTGTTGACCAACATGAGGTTGTAAATAATAATGACATCAAGTGAAACTATTTGGGTAACCGTGTCATTGTAAAAACTAAAACATTTTGTTTAGTTTACTCATAACTTTCAATCACACAGAATAAATCTGGCATTAAAACTGTCTGATGTATGTATCCAAAATAATGTTTTGACTATGTTCGTAAAGTAGTATACATAAGCAACAATTAAATAAAACTCTTAAAAGATCAAAATTTTTACCCCACAATCAAATTTCATGTTTACATATTTATATTATTTATGTATTATGTGTATTAATATATTATTACAATCCAATTACTAAAACGGTTTTCATAGAAGTATTAATAATGTAATATTCTCGTGAAAAAAAACTCGTTACGAGCCTCCCACAGGCTATTTGTGGCTCAAAAGCCTATAGTATAAAAAATGTAGTCATGGGTACTATTCAACTTGGCTTGGTTATGCATTAAATATTCAGCAGGCACTCTCAATGTTTTACAATTATTACAATACCTAACGAGGAATAATAATAATTGATGGAGGATGATTTGGACTCGTTTCAGAGGGATTGTGGTCGCTGACCTTTGCTCAGCAGTGGGACAACATGGGTTAGAAAAAAAATATATACCCAAGTTGTTGAAACTTAAGATCTTAATTAGCACCTTTCCAGCAGTGACGTCCCTAAAGAGGAAAGGAATAAAAAATATTAACATCACTTATTTTCTTTCTAATCGATTAACTTGATCGAATAACTTTTGTCAATGATTTCACCGACTCGGTTTGAACAAGTGTGCCAAATTTGTATTTTTGTATGCAAAGAATTACACAATTGCATCAAACATAATTATAAAATTACATCCTTTCGGTGCATTAGTTGTGGACAATGCTAAAAGATGTATGATTCTAAAAACTAGTCAAATAAAAGGGACACAAAACATAATGATCTATAAAGTTCCAAGTTTCTTGAACCCAAAACCACGGTGAATACCTCAAAGGCTCAAACCCGAACTTTTTTACTCATATTTTAACAACTTAATGACATCTAATGGCCGTATTTGAAACCTCAAGAGCGCTCTCGTTTCACGCAAGGCCGACTTTAACGCATTTCAAAGCGTCATCGTCATCTCTTACTTCCAAATAGTATACAATTTACCAAGTGACTGTTAAGGCTCTCATTATGACTTGGCATAACTTGGACAGACAAAGAATAACGCTGCTATGTCGTATTTCCTGAGTTTTATCGACAAAGAAACTATACGTTAGCATCGGCTACCTGTTAATCTGCATATGATAGATGACACTACCATATTTTGCCTGGTACTGCCGTGACACAACTACTAATTCATGTAATCGTATATGATTTATACTATAGACTGACGGTGCAAGACTAATCTACCTTTATTTCCGAAGATTCTAGGCTTGGCAGTAGTTGCATAGTCATATTATAACAATGAGATAAGCTTGAGTTGGTGTTTTAACAAAGAAAATGTTCTATCCTTTTTCGCGCAATGTACGAAAACAATGTTTTTTTCAGCTATCGGTGAAATCCGTGACCAGTTGCCGGAAGAACTGAAGCTGTTCCAGATGTACGGGGAATGTTCCCCTGGAGTCCTGGACCTGTGTGCCGAGATGGACAAGCACCCTTCCTCGTACCCTGATGTCACGGAGAAGCTGCACTACAAGGACACGCTGCTCTACATCTACACATCTGGCACCACTGGCATGCCCAAGGCTGCTGTACTGCCAAACTCGAAGTAAGACTTCTGGTCTAGAGTAGAAGCCGGCTTCAGCGCGTTTCTATAGGCTCTGATAACAATAATAATATGTAGATAATAAATTAGTAGACAGTTAGCGATAAGATCGTTTGTATCACGTTTTGAATGAACATTGTAAAGTAGAGTTTTATAAAATCTACAGATTTATTCTTATCGCTCCAAATCGCATCTCGGGCGGGAGGGAAATGTACATAAAACTGTCACTTGGGAAGCAGTCTTGGATATTTCGAATTAGTTTGAATTGAACACCTAAAACGACCGCCCTGGCTACGCCCATGCACTATCCTGTAAATTGCGTCAAGTATTTGTCTCCTACTCCAAATCAAAACATCGAGCTAAGACTCAGAATGGTTGTTTTACAGAACGGCTTCTTCCTGTATGTAGAAATGCCAGACTGAAAAAGTACCTTTCCAACAAACAGCCTTCAATATCCACAAGTCCATATTAATTTGTCATTGGCTATCTAATATTAGCACGATGCAGTCAATTTGGTAGGGAGTTTTTATTATTTACAATAAATAAGTTGACTAGTTGCGATCCTTGTCTCATATAACGTGATGTTAAGGTTTTCGCTTTCTTTCATCACAGGTACTTGCTAATAATGGTAGCAACTGTGCATATGCTGGGCCTGAAGTCCTCGGACGTGATGTACAACCCCTTGCCGCTGTACCACACGGCGGGTGGGCTGGTCGGCACGGGCGCGGCCCTCATTGACGGTATACCTTCAGTGCTCAGGACTAAGTTCTCTGCTTCGAATTACTGGACGGAGTGCATCAAGTATGACTGCACGGTAAGTAAGGTTTACGTTAACCGTATTCTTTTAGGTATTTGGCGAATCGCTGAATAATACAGATTTTTATAGCGTCTTCGATCGAGATCAGCAGAGTAAAGAACTACGGATTTTAGAAACCTATTCCTTTTAAGTTACATAACTTGTTTTTGATGAGTATTGTCGTTGATGGTCCTATTAACTTGAATGCGCTTTAGCGCTTTTTGCTTTGTCGATACTATCGCCTACATTTAGAGCTATACGCCCCGATCTGATATTTGATGATTATCAGCGAACAAGGTATATCTTGCTCCATCGAAGTATATTCTCTAGCCGAGGTAAGACGACAGAAAGAACTCGGGTAAAATTATAGGAATTCTAAATTAGAATGAACGCGATGTTGTCTTCTATAGGGCGAGTTTACGCTGTGAAGACGATTTTTTTTCAAATAGGTTTTACATGGCCGTTTGTAGCGACCATTCAGAGTAGGTTAAAAGGGTTTTCAAAGATGCAATAGTCAGACGTCGTTCTACACCGAAGCGATTTATCCTAAAGCAATATAATAATGTGATAAATTACGCTACAGGTGGCGCAGTACATCGGTGAGATGTGCCGCTACCTGCTGGCGCAGACGCCGAAGCCCACGGACGCGCAGCACCGCGTGCGCATCATGGTGGGCAACGGCATGCGACCCGCCATCTGGCAGCAAATCGTCGATAGGTATGCATACACACTCACATCCTTCAAACATATTATCTCAAGCGTGTCTCCTACATACGTACTATGGACCTCTCCAAACGGGGCAGCGGCAGTTCTGCCCTGTTTGGTTTAAACGTATAGTTTGATATGATAATACAATTCAGGAACGAATCCACATTTTCTGGCGCGATTTCAGGGTAAATCTAGAGGAGTTCAACTCCTGGTGGATTGAAAAACAGACACGAATCGGGCATATTAACGTCGAGTCATTCGACTATATTTTGTTAAAAAACTATGTGTTTGGCTTCCGGAACAATCTTCTTCTTTGTCGTGTCGGCTGAGTCAAATTTTATTTTGATTTGCCATCGTGGTGAAAGGGTTAACCAATTCGCTTTGGAGATCTTGCAAATTTCCCAGAGTGCGCCGGAAGTAGGGAATCATTGTGTACGTCACTCGGGGAGGCACCTTTCATGCACCCCTCTCTCTATCCGGAACAATAATTTCAAGAGACAATCCCAGAAATTCCAGCCATCTATAATTAAGTAATATGTTTGTATGGGAAACATGGCAAAAATGCGACAAAATCTATCTCGCACTCCTTATACTGCCCCGGTTGGCTACCTTAATTATATCGTGCCAAACAGAAAACTGATTGAGATCAAGGCGAGCATTAAATGTGTTAACACAAAGCAGATCCGTTGTTCTGCTAAACATTGTTGGTGATTAAATGGTTGCGAATACCTTGCAGCATAATATATGATACTACATAAATTTGAGTATCATAAGAAATAATGTTGTTTTATTCATATTAACTATAAGTACCTACAGACAGACAATGTCTTACGTTATCATAAAGATACTTGAGAATGAAAACAACCAAAAGACAAGAAGATAATACGATCTTCTTCTTCTTCTTCGTCGTGTCGATGGCTGATTCAAATTTTATTTTGACTTAGTACTTTAACATAAATACATTATATAAAATCACGCCTCTACACGCCATGGGGGTAAATAGAGAGGATGGAACATAATTATTTATAAATTGGCTTACTCATAAATTCTCGCCGATTTCGTGTGGGTACTATGTACTTGTCCTTTCTGAAGACCTATCAGGTCCCTGTATGTCCTCGGAGGACGACCTCTTCTAGCACTTCCAGCCCCATCTGCGTTGTCACATACGACAACGACCTGTCTTAATATTGTATCACGATTAACCTTTTGCTCTTAGTGATAATAAAATCTAGGAAACAATAATAATTTGTCATGTTATCTACAGGTTCAAAGTGCCCCAGATAAATGAGATCTACGGAGCGACCGAGGGCAACGCCAACATAAGTAAGTGAAACTGTTTATATTTACATTATTTGATTTATATGTGTAATGTGTTATTTGATTTACTAACAATTAATAAATTAGAAGTCATTACTTGATAGTTTTAACCTATGACCCAGACATACGTCATAAGTTGTGTCCATACTAGAGCTGAAAAATCCGGAAAGTTTCCTAAGCGTAGGCACTTTTTAGGAATATTTCCTTAGGTATGAAAACGTTTTTTAATTATTTCCAACTCTAGTCCAATAACGATACAGCCCTCTCCAATATACCCACTAATTGTCGGAGCGTCTTTGTTTTTCTTTTGCGGTGAAATATTATTGGTTCCTGATAACCAATAGATAATATTGTAAAATATTTGGTAAATTGTAAATGGATTCACTCTACATGCAAAATTTCAATTATATTTTAAGTGCATAGACCTAATAAACATCGAGATAATATTCATTGCATTTGATTATTAGTATTGCTATGAACTTTGTAATTGTGTCTATAGTGAACTTCTAAGTACAAACGCATTGCGTACATCGCTTGATTCGATATAATTGTAATGTATGTATATGTAATTAGGTCATTTCCCCTCGATATCCATATTATCCACTATTCCTGAACTTTGCACTTTAGTAAGTATAACTTAGTAGTTGATAATATAATAAAATATAAACAATAGAAGTCATCGACATCAATAAATCGACCCACATTCGTACATTTTTTTAAGAACACGAATAAAATAATACATTTAAATACGAATGAACCTAGAAAGCTGATTTTTAGGGTTCCGTAGTACCTACAAGGAACCCTTATAGTTTCGCCATGTCCGTCTGTCCGTCTGTCCACGGCATAGCGACGAAACCGTTGGTGCTAGAAAACTGAAATTTTGCATAAACATGTATGTTAACTAAACAAAGAAAGTCGTAGAGTAAAATTTGGAAAAATATTTTTTTTTCAGGTAGCCCCCTACATGTAAAGTAGGGATGTTTTTTTTTTTTTGTCGCCTACCCAATAGTGTGGGGTATTGTTAGATAGGACTTTTAAAAACGTTTAGGGGTTGCTAAGACAGTTTTTTGATTTAGGGATCCGTTTGCGAGATAATTAACTTTAAAGAGCAAATTTTTGTTCGAGTAGGGCGTCCCCCCCCTCTAAAAGCTAAACTACTGGATCCTAAAATCTGAAAAAAATTGTGTCGGTAGTACATGTAATGAACTTTAAAGGAAAACTATAGCGGATAAGTTCACTTCATTAGTTCAAGAGGAATAGGGGTCCGAAATGTCAGATGCAGTTACTCAGAATATTTCGTTCAAAATTCTTGAAACATAAATAAACATACATAATACATATATAAAATCACGCCTTTATCCCACGGAGGTAGGCAGAGACGATGGAACGCCATGTGCTTCGCTCCTTACATACTTCTTTCGCTTCCTCAGCATTCGTACATCTCGTCATACGTGCTAGCTGGTTTCGTGTACTACAAACATTTCCTTTCTGAAGGACGCCATTTAGTTAAAAAGTAAAATTAAAAATATTTTTCTATGGAACCCTACTGCGCGTGGCCCGACACGCACTTGTTTGATGTTGTAGAGGAAGCTTATAAAAACTTACCCTGATTTTTTTATTTATATTTTGTTTTTTTCGGGATATCTTGGCTGTTTACTGTATGGAACGGGAATTATTTCTAGGGACGATTTGTTGCTTATTGTTTGCTCTACAATTTAAGTTCTGAATGTTCACACAAGTCAAAATACGGGGTAGACAGCAGATTTTTTGTTTTCTACTTATGTGTGATTCGTATTCTAGTATTATAAACTTGTCAAGCTTGCAATGTTTTAATGTTGGTTATTAGGGTTAAACAAACGTGTGAAAAAGGCAAAGTTGATTTCATTTGCTGGCACTGCGTATATACGACACGGAGCTAGCTTTAGTTACTTATTAGGATGCGTTATACGTAAATAAATCAGCAATAATAATATGATTTTATGTACCTAATTTAACAGTAATATATTTCTTCAAAACCATGTTTCTTCTAATTGATTATTTTTATAGCATTTAACTATGCTTAGCATATTATAACTAAGAAACAGTTTTAAAAGATATGGGACCGGCAGGATTTGAACCTGCGACCTTACTGCACATCAGGCAGCCGCTTTAGCCATCCAGCTACGGTCGCCTCTTACCAAAACCCTAAATTTCTCAACTGTATGATACGTCATTTCGTGACGTCACGTTCATCCATTTGTTCCTAACTTAAGTAGGATACATACCATGTCTCTTGTTGCTGATTTATTTGTCAAATTGTCACCCACCGAGCACATTTCCAACTCAAATAGTAGCACGCTATTGAAATAATCTTTGCGGAAAAGCCCAAATAACGCTTTTGCTCAACCGGGAATCATACCCAAAGTCTCGCTATGAGAGACCGCATACGCTAACCACTAGTCACTAGACCAGCGATGCAGTAAATTATTCATAAGTTAATCATCATTTTAGATAATATGTCGCTAACGAGTTACTTTAATATTATTTGCAGTAAACGTAGACAACACGTTGGGTGCCGTGGGTTTCCTGCCGAAGCTGGTGCCGACGTGCCTGCACCCCATCGCGCTGGTGCGAGCTGATGAACAAGGACAGCTCGTGCGAGGACCTGACGGCTACTGCATACGGTGCAAGCCCAGTGAGTATGGAAATTACATTCAGCTGATTGATTGTGGATACGGTTATAGCTCTGTGGCGGTGTCCGCACATAATAAATGACGGATAAAGTAACGTGACATATTATGTCAAAGAACGCTAAATCGCGATAACGAAATGTTCACAGAGAGTACATATATACCACTTCCAATACTACCATTGGACAGCTGTCCGCCAGGCAATACCACCGAGTCTGGTCGGAAGATCCTCCCTTTGTGGTGGAGGAACATCACACCCCCTGTTTCTCTACAGCTCCAAGGGATCAGTTTTCCAAATTTAAGGCGTTTCATAGGTCTTTATTCTGCATCGGAATTTGATTAAATTATGTATCTTCGGTGACGATTTAATAATATGGTACCTATTGTGCTGGTAGAATGAAATCAAAAGGTGGCTATAAGTATTCTGTAACTAAACAATGAGACGAATTGAGATGTTTACTATCAATTGGTTCCATAGATAAACATGATCATTTCCGCACACTTTGAGCTCAACAACTGAGCGACATCTGTTGGCTGAATATAAATACTGGTAGAAGCAAATTTTTTTAAACTAGAATGTGTAATTTTTATCTCCCTTGTTTAGCCTGAGGGAATTATATTGCAAATAACAAAATCACAGTGCTCAAAAAAAACTAGCTCATATTCATCTTTTGGCACTTTTACTTCCTAACCTGTGTCAGCGTGTGTTCATTCATAATCGTTTGATTACAGATGAGCCGGGCATGTTCATCGGTCTGATCGCGCAGGGCAACGCCTCCAGAGAGTATTACGGATATGTTGATAAGGTTGGTCAGTCCTGTAGGATATTCTCTGTAGGCTATTCCTGTAAGATAGTAAGAACATTAAAAATATATATAACCAACCGGGATACAGTATAACCTATAATCGCCATTGTGTTGAACTTTTATATATTGATGATGATAAATATATTAGCCGCTTACGGACTGAGCGGACAGCACTGCTAGCTACCGCATGGATGTTAGCGTTGTTTCGGATGTTTTGCCAACGAACCTTATATCTTATCATTTCCAGTACGCTGTATTAGTACTTGTACATGTACTGGAAATGATAATGAGATAATATATAAAATAGGCATGGTGACTGATACATAGGTAGTAAAATATAGGATACCTTATCAAAATATAGGTAAACCAAATGTAAGATTTTTTGTTACATACAATAAAGCTAATTCATTTTATGATAATTCAAAGTTTCTTGGCGAGTCCATTTTTAAAATACGAAATTAAAAAAAAAAAACATTCAATTACACGCACAATTTATAGCAACTTTTGTAATCAAACGTTGTGACGTTACGCCATTGTTGCCGTTTGTAAGGAGCGTTTGGACGAGTCTATTATTTATGTGAATTGAAAATAATATAATAAAATAATATAATATAGATATCTAAATAATTCTTGAAATTGTTTCTAATATCGAGAGATGTTTCATTTGAAACACCTATCGATATTGGAATCTCACTTCGTATGTAATAATTACATACGAAAAAAATTATAGTTATTATGCCTATTCCCCAAGACAAAGCATCCAACGAATCCAAGGCATTACCTACAAACTTACTATACATACCAACAAAATAATAAATCTCGTAAATATTTTTTTTGCGTTTTTCAGAATGACAGCAACAAGAAGTTGATGCGTGACATATTCCGCAAGGGCGACGCGGCGTTCATCAGCGGAGACATCCTGGTATCCGACGAGCTCGGGTACCTGTACTTCCGAGACAGGACGGGAGACACGTACAAGTGGAAGGGAGAGAACGTCGCCACCGCTGAGGTGGAGGACGCCATGTCTCCCAGCCTTGAACAGAAGCCCTGCGTCGTGTATGGAGTCTCTGTAAGTAAAAATTGGTTATTTCCTTTGGACAATTCTGTGAAGTTGGATTCAGATTTTATGTTTTAGAAATGACAATGATACTGGTAAATTGTTGCATAGTAAATTGTAGGTAAGCAGCGATAGCCGAGTGGGAGACCGTAGGACTGCGAAGTCAAAGGTCTCGGGTTCGAAGCCATGGTACACATCTCTCTTAATAAATCGTTAAGATTCGTCTTTGCGATGATGTTTATATTTATCATATATAAATTATCGCTCTATCGGTTAAGGGTAACATCGTGAGGAAACCTGCACGCCTGAGAATGTCTAAAAAGTGTTTGAGGGTGTGTGAAGTTTACCAATCCGCATTCGGCCAGCGTGGTGGACTATGACCTAACCCTTCTCCTCATGAGAAGAGGGTTGCTATCATTTTTTTTTTTTTTTTTTTAAAAGCTTACTAGTAATTTGCAAATACAAATTACTAGCTAATAAAATGCTTGTTAACCCCTTCCAGCTAAGCTTAATTCGCTTGTGTTAGGAGGAAGTTCACGTCCGTGTCGTAATGGCCAGGATTCGAACCCACGACCTCTCGATCGTAAGACCGATGCCTTATCCATTGCGCCACGGCCGCTTCGAATTCGATTGCTATATAATTTGTGCGCCAACTAATTCGATTTATTCTTTCATATTAGTTACTTATTTTAGAGAAGTGATATGGGTAAAAAATTTAATAATATAGTTAAAAATTATGGTCTGTGTGTTTCAGATCCCACAGACGGAGGGCCGCGCGGGCATGGCGGCCATCGCGGACCCCCTGCGCTCGCTGTCGCTGCCGCGCCTGGCGCACGACCTGGACGCGTCGCTGCCGTCCTACGCACGCCCGCTGTTCCTCAGACTCATGAACGATATCGAGATCACGGGTACATAATATTTTTATATATATATATTTTATTGAAAATACGGGTTACTCACGTTACTTTAGCCGGGATATGCCGACTAGTTTCGAATCTAATACGTAGATTCATCAACTGGGCTGTTATTCGCGTGTCGTCACCTCCGCGCGACGTCTAGCACTGCGCGCCTCTCCAGAGGCGCGCAGTGCCTGATAATGTCTTCACCTCACGTCGGTTTTAATAATATTATATATATTTTACATAAGATAGAATGCCAGAAGCAATTACACTATCCAATGGTCCCAATGTCGAGGCCAAATACACACATACTACAACACACCAAATACACACATACAACTACTTGGTTTCGTAGTTACCTGTGTGGTCGCCGACAACGTATTCAAATTGAAGACAAATTCTCTTCATGGTGTAGTACTACTGTAGGCGTACCCCAGGGTGGCGTTCTATCTCCATTACTCTTCTCTATTTTTATAAATTCTATTTCTAACCAATTACTTTCTTCCTACCACCTGTATGCAGATGATTTACAGATTTATGCACAAGCGTCCTTGGCTCAATTGCCAAGTGCTGTGGAGTGTATAAATAGAGATTTAGCTCGGATAGTTACTTGGAGCAAATCACACGGTTTAAAAGTGAATCCTTTAAAGACACAGATTACTATTATCGGTAGCTCCCGAACCACTGCTCGAATTGAATGGTCACAGGTTCCCCAGGTTGTGTTTGATGGCATTGTAATACCAGTAAGTGATAAAGTTAAGAACCTAGGCATCACGCTTGACAATAGTTTAACTTGGGCTCCGCAGTTGCAAGAGGTTAGTCGAAAATTATTCGCTTCTGCAGGATCTCTCAGAAGATTACGCAATTTCTTGCCGACGGCCACCAAAACTGCGCTAGCAAATTCCCGTCTACTTCCAATGCTCGATTACGCAGACGTCAGCTATCCAGATCTCGCCGAATACCAATTAGATAAACTTGAGCGTCTCCAAAACTTCTGTATTAGATTCATATTTGGCCTTCGCAAATATGATCATGTGTCACATTTCCGTAAGCAACTCAAGTGGTTACCAATACGAAATCGCCGGAATGCTCACATCCTTTCACTGCTTTATAATATACTTTTTAACCCTTCGACTCCTTCCTATCTTAAAAAACGTTTCGACTACCTTCATGATACTCACAATAGATATCTTAGATCATCGGATAACCTGAAGCTAAGAATGCCATCGCACTCCACAACGTTTTATGATAACTCTTTTACTGTCACAGCTATTCGTCTGTGGAATGCGTTACCAGTAGATATTAGGCGTGCCAAGTCACTACCTATTTTTAAAACATTGGTCAAGGAGCACTTTTTATCTTCAACCTAGTTGTTTTTACTTCCATTCCTCTCTTCAAATTTATTTAAATTGTCTAATATCATAAAATTTATTTGTTGCTACAATTATGTTTATGATAATATTAATGTTTTGTAATATGTTAAGTATATTTTTATACCGTATGTATTTATTTTAAACATGTATTTAGTTTATATACATTTATATATTTTATTATAAATATATATATTATATATATATATATATATACTTTTTAATTTTTTACATATATTTTTCTTGTGCACAAACAACTACGCCAAATTCTAAAATTATTTCCATCCTAAGGTTGCCTGGCAGAAATCACTATTAGTGATAAGGCCGCCCATTGTACTGTTTTCACTAGAAATAAGCTTATATTGTTAACTCCAGGTGTACAATAAAGTGTATAATAAATAAATAAATAAATACTAACACAAGCACACCCAGTCTTAGAACAAATCTTTGCGAATCACACAAAGACTTGTCCCATGTGGGGATCAAACCCACAACACCAGTGCAGTGGCGAGCGGCGAGGCGACCACTTAAACCACTCACCACACTAACAAAATTTATTTATTGTAGCAAATTTTTTTTCGTCATACGGCTACCCGTTTTATTTTATTTTTTATTTTATTTATTTGGAACAACAAACAATTACACAATAAGTAATACAAGTTTTTAAAGCAAACTAAACTTAAATAATAAAAACAAAATACAATTGTGTAATCGACGGCGTTATCCTAAAAATACATATTTAAACATAATTTTATAGCCGTACATAAGCTTTTTTTTTCTACCATTTACCATAGTAAAAAGATGAGTGGCTGACTAGGTGATCTGTCTATTCTGTCATACCTAATTAAATATTGATTGCACCATTACTCACATTTAGGATTGTCCATTCCAGGAACGTTCAAGCTGAAGAAGCTGCAATACCAGAAGGAGGGCTTCGACCCTGACGTGATCAAGGAGCCGCTGTACTTCCGCCAGGGCGCCGACTTCGTACCCATCACGCCCCAGCTCTTCAACGACATCAGCTCCGGCAAAGTCAAGCTCTAAGCTATTGCATTCACTTATTATATGTACATTCGGATCTTTCATGTAATGGATGATACAGTTTGATACAGTATGTCCATCCAGCGCACCATGATTACCGAAAGCATTCCAAAAAAAATTGTGGTGATCTTTAGGCCTCCTTCTTTAAAGGTGCCTTTAATTAAAGATAGGAGAGAATGGTCTCCTTGCCAAGGTTAAAGATGTGTGCGAAGGATTTACATACTAAATTATATTGTAAATCATCCACAGACTGCAGTATATACGGGGGACGGCGGTGTGGGTCAATTTTGTGGGCAAGCGGATAAGAAATGGCTTGTTTCGTTTAAATTGTTGGTGTAGCGTATTGTTTGTATTTAATTGTATTGTATCCTCCGTCCTCTGTATCTGCTAGAAGTCAGTTTTACATCAAAATCATTTAGTGAGACCATCAACCGCTCAAGTCGATTAGCCTTCCTGGCTACGACACGATCTATCAAAATTCCTGTTATCTCACCTACTCACCTTATAAAGGATGATGAGAAAGGCCTGCGAGAGCAGGATAGCTATAGATAGACCAAATCACACTTGCACTACGCTCGCTGTATTTTGCTCTCAGGAGCTACAGGTTAGCTTTAGGTAAAATTTACATTTAGACTTTCGTAACTTGTTGTTTAAATCATTATTTGTTAGGACATCGGGGCGGGGGAGGCGGCGGGGGCGGGGAGTGCACTGTGAGCTAGTTTAATGTTGATTGTAATCTTGGGAAGAAAATGGAAATATCTATAGGTAGGCTTATTTAATAATCAATGGAGTAAGCCTTGTTGAAAACAAGTGACGTATGACGTATAGTAGAGTGCGTGTGGCGTGTCGGTGGCGAGTGGCGGTGGCGTGCGTGTGTCTGTGACGTAGGGGGTAGGCACTAGTCGTTGTTTCACACTACGGAACTTAAGTAATAGTGGTACGATTCTCGTCTCAAATCATTCTATCCTCCAAGCTACTAGCTATTTCCTTTACGCAAACCATTCAATACACAAAAATATAATAATTAGTAGATATTACAGATATTTTGCAGGAAAAAATAAAAGCATAGGATTTATGTAGAATATTAGATGACATTCCACCATCTAGTCACATAAGGTGTTCTATTCATTTATATTAAATATTTGAGTTCCTATATATATATATATATATATATATATATATATATATATATATACTTGTTTTGGGCACACTGAAGTCTGTTAGCGGAGCAGTTGAATACAAGACGTGGCAGTTAATCGCTAAACGGACTTGTATTTAGATTTTTGTGCCTTGAAACGAAAATCGCTGCACTGGTAGTGTAGACTAGGAAAACATTGCAGTTTACTCCTAAACAAAATTATTATGTAAGTTGTAAATAATTATAATAAATAAATTAAAATGCCTTTTTGTCTTTCATTTATAAAGATAAGATCCTTTATACACACACTTATACATCACATCGAGTCGAAAGCTCAACTAGCCGCCAAAAAGCTGAGCATCCTCAACAAGGTGAGACAGTACTTTTAACCGAGGCAGTTGCTCGACCTCTATCAAGCACAAGTGTGTGTAATACTGTTCTCATCTGTGGGATGGTTCAGCCAAATACCAACTTGAGGCACTCGAGTCAGTCGAGAGGAGGGCCAAAAGAATTATCTGCGATAACGATCTGACGGAAGCTCGACTACAAAGTCTGGAACACCGTCGCAAGGTTGCCAGCCTATCGGTCTTTTATAGGATACATTTTGGAGAGTGTGCCGAGGAACTACACAAAGTACACAACCTTATCCCTCCGTCCCCGTTTCACCATCGGACTACCAGACAAACGGCACTCAGGCATCGCTTCACGGTAGATATTCCACCATTACGAACTAAGGGTCGACACACACCAGAAGGGCAGCGAAGCGCAGCGACCCGCTCGCTCGGTAGAGAAGGCGCGCGGATTCCCGCGACTGCTCGAGAAGTCGCTGGAATGCTCGAGAAGTCGCGGGACTCCGCGCGCCTTCTTGGGCCTGCCCGCGATGTATTTACGGGTCGCTCTCCTATGCGCAGTTCACTTTCAACAAAACTCGAGTAAACTTGTGTATAAGCAGTGAAAATGGGTATTTTGGATTTAATTATTATTGCACATATAATTGAAGAAGAAGAGGAAGCGGCCGAAGAGATAAAGAGGAAAAGATTTATTTTTTTCATCCATTTCCATCACTTCTGTATTCGTTGCACTGCAAGGAGTGAATACGAATGCTCACGCGCAACAGACGCGCGCGGGGAGCGGGGCGAGGGGTGGGATATTGCCAGCGGCCGCTTGCGACTGCTCGAGCATTCTCGGGAATGCCCGCGACTTCTCGCGCAGTCGCACGGCTCCGTTTATGGAATTCGCCGGAATTCCCGCGGCGCCGCGGGCATCCGCGCGAATCGTTTGAGTTTCTCATGCGATAATAAGTATTATAGTAATGAAAATAAAGTTAAAATTCATATGACACTGAAACTGCGCTTCGATTCGCTGCCCTTCGCCGCTCTTTTGGTGTGTGTCGACCCTAAGCGTTTTGCTTCTACATTTCTTATGCGAACTGCCAAAGAGTGGAACGCCTTGCCCGAGTCTGTGTATCCGCATGAGTACAACTTGGATCTCTTCAAAGCAAGAGTTAATAGGTATCTCATAGGTAAGCGTGCTCCACCGTAGTCCGCATGGGTTATTGTAAATTTGCCACTTTGTCGATTCGTCACACTTTTAAAATTCCATACATTCATAGTTAATTCGTCACATTTCTTTGTTTTACGTTGTTTTTCAAGAAAGTACTGTTTGCAACCAAGGTTTTAGTATCTGAATAATTTGCTGATTTCTCAATTTATACCGCCTCGTTGGTCTAGCTAGTGGTTAGGCTATGCGCCTGCGAGGTCTCGTGTTCGATTTCCGGGTCAGACAAAGCGTTATTAGTGCACTTGCCGTCAATTAAATAGCAGTACGGAATTGGAATAGTGCCCGGTGGATGGTGATAGGCTCAATCCCTATCCCATGGAACTTAAACATAACAGGTTAAATCTGGGTATACACCTTGTTTTAGGGATAGTTTAAATATGTTTTTAAAACGGTACTGCGATTTCATGAAGTAAAGGGGTTGATTTTACTACGTTTACTGGACGGTTTCACAATGGTTTAATTATACCTATTTATGCTGTGATTTTACTATGTTGAGGGGGTGATTTAACCATATTTTAGATATAATGTTATCATGTTTGGCGGTGATTTTACCAACCATTTCGGGGCAATATCTCTGTCTCACAATACACATAAAATCATTATATGACTATTGTATATAAACAGATAATTATATTAACTAGCCAATTTATAATCCTCAAAAGTTGAAGGAATATATATAATATTAAAAAATATATAAATGTCAAGATAAATATAACCGGCCAAGTGCGTGTTGGGCCACGCGCAATAGGGTTTCATAGTTAGCCGTCACAGCATAATTATGAACTCATTACAGGTTTAATATCTATATCAGTTATTAATAATTTCATACAAGTCAATACTTTCAAAGGTTTTTGTGTTTTGTACGAAATATTTTAAGTTGTTTGTAGGGATGGACTGATGGTAGAGCTCTTGTGAATGAGCTCCAGGGCGGCAGCACCACCGTCTCACCTTTAACCTGTCGCCAAATAGAACGTGACCAAGACCGCTCTGCCAAGAGCGAAACGACAGAGAAGAAGAAATAATAGTGCTTCCATTCCTGTGTTCCGGTTTGGTGGTGAGATCAGGCCTTGAAATTACTGGCACATGAGGCATAACACCGAAGTCCTCAGCTGCAGCGACGCATCTATAATCTGCTTTTGTGGATTGTTGATGTCCATGGGCTGTACTCCACTTACCATCAGGTGGACTACACGTTCGTTCGCTGTGGGCGTAGTATAAAAAAAAAAAGGATAAATAACGATCTCACAAACGGATCTCTAAATCAAAAAACTGTAATAGTCGTCCCTACATGATTTTAAAATACCTTCTAATAATCCAAAGCCCACACAATGGGCTACGCAACAGAAAATAATATAATTCACTACACAACATTTGCTACCTGACAAAAAAATATTTTTAAACTGAGCTAATGGAACGCACCCAGATGTCAAAAACAAAACGTCAATGTTGTATTTTGTCTCTAATGTCATGTCATCTTCCCGTCGTGACATTAATGAATTCATTCGCGATCATTTTGTGCTAATATTTTCTTATTGGCTTTGATTCATTGCTTTAATATAAACCAATATGTTATACTCAAACTTTATTTGTATACCGTTGACAGCATTATTTTTTTTATTAAATAAAGTGTTATAATTACGGTGTAAAATATTGCAGTACATTGTACTCGACAGTGGTAAGATATCGAACGTTATCATGGTCATTTATATGTGCAAAAAGTGAACCAGTTACTTAATTTTTGTTGTTTTTGGTTGTAGCAGAACCAGTTCAAATTTACAATGTTTGCGAGTCTTAAAAGTAAGATAAAGGAAGAAACTGGTAATGATATAGGTAAACTGACGAGTAGCTGGCGAAACGGTGCCTTCTTAGGCAGAATAACACTCAGAGATGATTCGGTAAGTAATCTACTTGTGTGTAAATGGTTGACTTTACCTAGATATCGTGTATCGTCATCCACCTGCCCTTGTCCCAATTACTTAGGGATGGCACTTTATGTTTTGTCCTTCCATAAATATATCGAAATTTAAAATGCAATAATTTGTAGTATTAATGGTTCAAGTTCTGAGCCTCAAGCTTTTTTTACTTATTGAAAAGATAGTTGTAAAGTTTGCTGTTCTGGTTTCCTTCATGTCTTTGGGCTGTCATTAAGATAATGTTTTAATTTTTTCAGTCAACAGCAAGTCCTTCCAGTTCCGGGGGTCAAGGAGACACTACATCTGATGTAAGTTCCGAAAGTCAAAATTAAGGATCAGATGGAACAAGTTCAGTCCAGATAGTAGTGTTTTTGTACACACCACTTAAAATAAAATATTTCCGTATCAATAATTATACTGACCAATTTCAGTTTTCACAAACAGTTGAACATAAAACTTGAGGATGCATGCATGATTATTCTTAAATTAGTAACAGGAAAACATATTAAATATTGGGTACCTGTTGTTAAAGCTCACTAAATAGTAAACAAATAGACATAATGTGAGGAAGTCTCCATATGTTATGACAATACTTTTTGTTTATGTAATGGACTATATTTACTAGTTCATGGCACAATATTTGTTATACTTAGTATGTTCTATGTAAAGTATTTGCTGAACCATATAATAAAAGTTGTAGACTCCATGTTTTGTGATATTATGTTGGTAATTATTTTCTTATAAACTCATAAACTTATTTATTGGTAAAAATAATTACACATCATAAAAGCAATAGAAAAATTAACACAATTAAATTACTAAACAATAATAATTTTATGATAGAATTAAAAAATAAATATCAATTAATAAATAATAATCATAATTATTGTCTCAATTTGAGCATAAAGTCATTGTTATTAAAAAAATTATATCAAACAAATGTCATGTCAAAATTATTATTTAAATAAAACGCTTGTTTGGTGGGCCATCGCTTCAGTCGAGTTTTAAAGCCTGCATCCATTGAAGCATGTCTTATAGGGGATGGTAACTTATTATACACTGCCGGACCCATAACATACGTAGTTTTAGATGTTTTTGTTAACTTGTTAATTTCTTGAAGTAGAAGAGTGTAACATATTTTTCTTTTAGTCAATATCCCCTCAACTGGAGTCCTATCTATCGGACCGCACCGGCGGCAAGATTGACCAAGCAGCATTACAGCAACAGTATTCAACACAGTTGGAGGCCAAGCTGCGGGAAAGAGACATATACTGGGAACAAAAAATCGAGGAGCTAAAGCTTTCACTTGCGTCCGTGCAAGGTCAGAAATAACTGCAACACTTTTTGTGCAAAAGTAGGTAGTGTAGGAAATCATTATTATTTTATACATCTTTGTAAATGGTTTTTGCTGCATTGATTTTAAACATTTGTTATGCAGTGTGTTGTGTGTACTTTTAGCTAAACTGGCGCGGCGTGACAATTAGATTGCTTAATTTGGCATGAAATTATATCACTTGAATTAATAGTACACAGTAATTATGTTATATTTAATAGTACTCTCAAATTCTCATTATATTATGGATTTTTGGTAAAAATCATGAATCAGAAGAAAATTAATTTATATCATCAAACAACCAAACAACAAAAGCATGCCTTTATAAAATCAACAGCCTGCCATCATCATCACATCATCATTGATTAGTTTATGTCACTGCTCTTATGTCATGTACATAAAATATTATGTTGCCGTCATACTAAAATTATTCTGCTTTTAAACTCGTACTTGGCATTTTAAACTCGCCCGCAATAACTGTTTTATAACACTGCTAAGATAAATAAAAAAAAGAAATAATATATAAGATATTATTGTCTGTGAGATTTTGTATTGTGCGGAGCTTTTTTAAGTTTTTTAAACAATTCATCTTAATCACTGATGAAAATCCTGCATTTTGTACATATCCTTAACTGTGTACTTATTGTAAAGGTGAAGAAGCCGCAGCAGCGCAGGCAGTGGCTCGCACCGCTCATGCCGAGGCAGCCAAAGCCATCACAGAGAGAGACACTGCCAAGAGGCTAGTTGGAGAACTCAAGACACAACTCGCTGCTGCAGAACGGGCGCAAGACAGATTAGATGCTATCAATGTAAGTTATTGAATCATTGTATAGCAATAATGTGTCTATTATGGTTTATTGCAAGCTAAATAGACGGCAAGTCGTTGGCAATTTTATATATTTGTTCATCTTAGTATAAGCTGAACTATTTACCTAAGAAGTTGATAACAAAGCTGAATGGTAGCAATATGCTAAAAGTATTACCTGCTTGCTTTAAGTTGGCCTAATTTTCTAGTCCTGCTTCTGCATACTTCACCTGCACAAGAGAGGCTCTCATGAACGCTGACGAGAGCGCCATAACATTGGCCACTTATTGGACCAATAAATTTTGACTCAGCCATCAACACGAAGAAGAAGAACCTGTTGTAAACTTGGAATGGAATGGAATGGAAAGTGGACTCATTTTTCGGCACTTAGACTCTCATTTGGTCCATTGTGCGTGGAGAGTCCTGGCTAACATAGCCAGCCTAACTCCGCCCAGAAGCTCAGAAGTTTCCTGGGAACTAAATTCAAATTCAAATTCAAATCATATAATAATATAATTGCATTAACGTTACAGGAGGAGCTAGAACAAAGTCGTCGCGAATGGGCGCGGGAGCGAGCGGAGCTGAGCGGTGCGCTGAGTGCGGCAGAAGCGAGGGCTGCCGACCTCGCTGACAACATAGCTGTGCTCAGAGCTGCATTACCTCCTGAAAATCCTCACCATCACATGAATGATGATGGTTAGTTCATAATTTTTTAACTGCATTATCACATGCCTGTCGTGTGATCTTTAGTGTAGTGATCTGCGTCGAACCCGCATCGGCAGGCAAAAACGATGAGACAAGCATCTCCATCGTTTTTGCTAACCATTGCAGGCTTAGTTCTTGTTCTTGATGTAATGGACATTAAGAACTAAATCCGCAGCAAAAAGGTTCAAGGATAAATACACACAATCAGGTCAATAACAGAACATAGAAGAAAAAAGCCGCGTAAAAATTCTAAAAAATTTCATTGGTAGAGTACCCAAATGGAGTAAGTAGGTAGGTAGATTCGTATGAAAATATCAGCATTCTTCAGCAACTTCTTAAACAACACATAATAAGAAGTCTGAGGTCCTCGTCTTATTTGTTTTTTTTCATCAGACAAACGAGAAGTGTCGCCCTCTGGCTGCGCCGACCACGAGCGGGTGTGCCGCGAGCGCGCCGTGCTCACGCGGCAGCTGCAGGAGGCCAAGATGGCGCTCGCTGACGTCAAAACCTCCTGGAGTGGACAGATCGCCTCGCTTGAAACACAGGTATGTATACTTACAATGTTATAATTGTCATAAAGCTTAGACACGAAGACAATGCAATCGCAGTATACGATTTATCAGTATTGATAGTGTACTTTATTTGTATCCTGTGTGTCTATTTAAAATCACCAAAGGTAGTAGTCAAAGATATGGGACCGGCAGGATCTGAACCTGCGACCTTCTGCACACCGGGCAGTCGCTCCAACCAGCTACGGTCGCCTCTTGCCAAGATCCTAAATTTGTCAAATAACGTAACATACAGTTGGTCGCAGTTTCAAATCCTGCCTAGTATAATTTGCTAGGCATAGCTAAATACTATAAAAATAATCAAGAAGATCCGAGAAATTGCGGTCAGTTATTGCTTACTGTATTTTGTATAGAAGAAAGAAAGAAAAATCATTTATTCTGACATAATTGCCTCTAAAACTTAAAAAATTATAACAAAATAAAAACATTATTTAATATGCCGGAAATGGTACGCATCTCAGCACAATACTGCAGCGCTAAAAGCACGTATCGTTTAAATTCATGACTAGCTTTTGCCAGCGATTTTGTCCGCGTGGATTTCGTTGTATTAAGTAGTAACTGTTCCCAAGCTGTCCAACCTTACTGCTCCGCTCCCGAAAAGTTAATTGTAATGTTAAATATTTAAAGACTTTAATTTTATCTTACACGAAAATAATTATTAAAATAATATTATTAAAACTGACGTGAGGTGAAGACATTATTATTGAAAATACGGGTTACTCACGTTACTTTAGACTAGACTAGAGAGTGCTAGACGTCGCGCGGAGGTGACGACACGCGAATTACAGCCCAGTTGATGAATCTACGTATTAGATTCGAAACTAGTCGGCATATCCCGGCTAAAGTAACGTGAGTAACCCGTATTTTCAATAATAATTATTAAAATTTGACCTGCAGTTTTGAGATTAGCGCTATTAAGCGAACTAACTAACTTTCTTCTGCGGTTAAAATCAATAAAAGTAGCTTATGTTGTCAGGTACTCGCATTTTAGAAGATTATCCGATACAGACAGACAGACAGAAGAACTGTCAGGCAGACAAAAATTTTAAAAACTGCTTTTTAAGCAAAGATATTGTGCAAACAACTATTAAAAATAGACACTTCAATTTTATTTATTTGTATTGATAAATTAGGCGTTCTAATGTTATTATTGCTTGGAATATATTCTTAAAATATTTAAAATTAAGGGTTAATATGATTGAACCAGCAGTGGAAGGTAAGAATAATAACATTATCATTGTTTGTGTGTGATTGTGTCTGTCCAAAGCATGAAAAAGAGGTGCGCATGATGCATGGAAATAATGTAATGAACAAAAATTATTACTTATATATTGAATATAAGCAACGACATTTTGTATAATACCTACATCTATTCCTGTAAATATATCTTATTATTATCACAATAAGGGACATATTCTTGTGTTCTTTTTCGGGCAATATCTTTTAATAATCATATTTATCATATAAATTATCGCTCGCTAACGGTAAAGGAAAACACCGTGAGGAAACCTACATGCCTGAGAGTGCCTAAAATGTGCTTGAGGGTGTGTGAAGTCTTCCAATCCGCACTTGGCCAGCGTAGTGGACAATGACCTAACCCGTCTCATCATGATAAGAGGCCCGATCCCAGCAGTGGGACATGTATTAGATACAGGGCTGTTATTATTTATTATCACAATAAGGGACATATTCTTTTGTTTTAATTATTAATAGGAAGGAAATATCTTTTAATCATTATTTTAAATCGGCTTTTCGCTATAATTTTTGAATCCAAATAGTTCCCGCAACATACAAGGTAGGTAGACATTAAATTATAATTATTCGTACTACTATAATCAAAATACAAGTTAATCATCAAACGGGATTGTGTCGCGCTAGGTGGCGCGACTGTCGCGGCAGGCGGGGGAGGAAGGCTCTGAGAGGAGAAGAGTGGAGATAGAAAATAAAGAGATGCAAGATAAACTGATGGAGATGGCAGCTGAACTAGAGAAATCTAAACAAAACTTGGCGAATGGTGAAGCGAAGGTATGTATGACATTCAGTGTTATGTATCATTGTTCAAAATATAGCTAAAATAATAGTACCTATATTAATCAACTAATATTACTAAATTAGCACTTCGCCGGTCGCAGCTCTAGCTAACTCCTAAAAGTTTCCCTTCTAACAAAATACAAATCGTACCTTGTCTTCTTATTATTTAATTAAAGGTTGTACTTGTAATTGTATACTGCCGTGGCATATCTATATTAAGACAACAACACGAAAGGAAACGGTCAATTCCGAAATTGTTGTGCATCCTTGCCTCTATATGAATACGGTCGATTTTTCATTGAATGAAATTAAAATGTCATGTGATTCCATTTTTGGATGGTATGCTACCTACAGGTAAAAATGTCTCAACGGTACAACTATTGAGTTGTGTTCTTATCGAACGCATTAGTAAGACATAGGGGTATTACCTGTAGGTATTGCGTTTCGCGAATGCGTCAAGCTTGTAATCTTTGATATGCTATTATACCTACGGTATCGCTGTCAGAGTTATAAACATAAAAATTAATTCACTATTAGATCTCGATTGTATTTTAACTTTCATAGCCTTCGGGCCGCATTGAGACTTACGTAACCTAAATTAATTTGTGGCGTTAGCTGCGAAAATGCGCCGTCTTTGTCACTCGTTCGGGATTCTGTATGTCTCACTCTCGCGAGATGCGTCGGAATTTAGCGTCAATTAAACGGTAATCGGTTTATTGTAATTTGTTTGAATTTCAAGTCTTATTTATGTTGTCGACACGTAGAGAAGTTACTATTACTTATACGTATACGTTTGATTCGCAATTGTAAATAGCATTGTAAGTGGTCCACCTCACCTCAGGTGCAGCGTTTGAACGGGGAGGTGCACAGCTTGGCCATGGAGGTGAAGGCGCTGCGAGCCACGGCCAGCGTCGCGGACGTGAGTCCCAGCCTCTACAGCATATAGCATTGCCCCACACTAGCGTATTCATAGATACACTGGCGCATCACTAGTGCTTTACTCTTGATTCTTAGTGTTCAATTATAGCGTAAGCGGGTGGGCGGTCAAAACTCACGGCTTCTGACGAATAGGATGGATAGACAGAATATTCTTCAATCTATTACTCTCAGCTGTCAAACTGACGCCTGCACCGCCCGTTCGCCCGCGTGCACTGAAAACGCAGCCTTATTCGTTAGAATTTAAAATGAGAAAGACACAAATATTGTGCAATGCTTATTAAAAACTTAATTTATTATCATTGAACACTTTAAAGGTTTTAATACTTATGGTGAGAAACAGTTTTACCAGTTTTAACTTTGTAAGATTACCTACTGTAAATCCTGGATCACATTGTAGGCATTGCACATTATTTTTGTCCAGTGCAAAAGACTGGTGTCTGGTTTTTTTCACGCTTGGCGGGAAAAAACACATACGGTCCATAGATAGTATCGCCCACCTGTATTGTAAATCTGATTTGAATTACCTATGTATTTTTTGAAAAGCGTAAGTACTTAACTACTGCTTTTATTGCATAGAAATAGTATTTATATTTTTTTATTAAATAGAATGACTTAGAATCATGATTATAGTATTTCAGTGTTGCGTTTACAAGTACTGTGGGCCAACGAGTTAAGTGTGCAGGTCGAAAACTTCTTAGTTATAGTAAAGACTTACTAAAACAGTTATGTATAAGTGAGTTATATATGTAAATAGTGGGTTTAATAACAATAATAGTAAATATTCTTTATTGTACACCAAAATACAAAAGAAAGATACATAAAAACAAACACTTAAAACTAGTTGTACCAACGGCGGTGTTATTGCTTAAAGCAATATCTGCTACACAACCTGGCATAGACAAGAATCATAGGAAAACAATATAGCTATGGTATACGTCAAAAATAAGATAGTATAATATTCTTAAGTCTATGTACCACTTGGTACGATCATATCACATATTAACAAATATATAATATAATAAATATGCATAAAACACATATATATTGCACTTATTAAATATATAATTCACACATGCATATTTATTGCAGTCAGTTTTCACCATGGCGTACAAGATTTTGCCCTGCATACCTAATTGTTTGGCCCACTGTACCTTAAGAATCCCTAGTTGTATACTGATTGAATTGTTTGCATTTAATGTTTGTCCTATGTCTTAGCTGAATATTTATTTTTTATTTGAATATAAAGCCATTTGTTCACTTATACTGATTTCAATATTGAACACATGGCTTTATTAGTAGGGATGCACTGTTGGCCTAGCTTGCTAGCTTTATATGTGTGTATTAAATATTAAGATTTTATATAATTAATGCCTTTTTCAAATGTATCTAGTATTCGGTACATAAACGTGATCAAGGCATAAGTGTTTTACTGTTGTATATTAAAAATTAATATTCAAATGATATGTTTTACTACAGTGAAACGTAGTTTGATCCTTGGTGCACACTATTTATGATAATTTTTTGCTTTGATACAAATGAATAGCATGGTTCTCTATTTTTTCGCATAATATTTTTAGCATAATTTAACTTGGCATAATATCTTTTAGTATAAATACTTCATGCATATTCATTATTACGCATAATATTTTTTTTGTGGCATAATATGGCTTTTGGTATAATTGTATTTTAGCAAAATTGCCTTTTTGCATAATTTTCTTAGAAAAATAAGATGATATGTGGACACAATAAACAAAATAGTATAAAATAAACATGTTGGTGGCTAAAGGGTGTCCCAAGGACCACCCCCGCATCCTAACCTATTGTTAGGCAAAAAAAAAATATAATGCCGAATGTTGTTATGTCAAATGAAATAGTATGCCAAGTGACTATTATGCCAAATAACTATTATGCTTAACGTGTTATGTTAATTTAAAATATCCCAAATATATTATGCGAAAATCAAATAGCATATTATCTCTATTATGTGTAGCTAGTATAATCGATTCATCATACAACATATAGATTGGATTCATGCCCAAGTTTCACTCTCTCACTCTTTCACAATAAATGGGTCATGAAATTCAATCTTCTTGCCGTGCATCAGTTGTTCAATGTGCCTGCTTCGGTATCATAAATGTGGCACTTTTGAGAAGTAACTTAGCAGTAGTTAGTGCAATAGAATGTAGAATAGGAGTCTCATAGAAGGGGTACAGTCGAAACATGATTTTTTACTTGAGGGTGCCGTGACAAATTACTATACTGAGAGTGCGCCACGAACGATAAAGTTTGGGAATCCAATGTTAATGACAGCTATCTGCTGCATAAGCCATTATTTGTATCATTCCAAAAAAAAAAACTTGTGCACGGTACCTTATATTAATTTTATTATGTTCCTATCCATTTAGTTATTATATTTTGATAAATATAGAATATTGTGAATTTATCTTTATTGTTGTTGTGTTGCTTTGGCTAGTTATCTCTGATGATGAAGAAAATATTGATAAATTTGTAGTGAGTTGATGTTTTTCATCAATTAAATTGTTAATTTCTTTACTGACGTGATATGGCCAATATGATTGTATATGGCTTCTAATGTCCGTATACGCTAAAACCATGGTGCAGTGCAAAAAAATGATTAAAAGTGCAATAATATAATGAGAGGGTCCGCTGATGACATGAAGAAGTCAGATAATATAAATGTATTGTCTTCGGCAGAATTAAAAAGTAATAGTTTCGACTGGAGCATTATTAAAAAAATATATTATTCACGAATATAGTTTTTTAGATGACATTTTCATTTTCTTAAGACTGTTACTAAATATTGCGGCATAGCCAGACAGTTAAATTAATAGTTGAACTTTAGTTTGCTCTCATAACTCATGATCATGTGTGAAAGACTTCTTATCGATGTAAGAAATACAAAAACATCCTTATCACTAAGTCCCATTAAGATTAACTTGCGATAGTAATTATTATTATCAGTTCTATTTGCACAATAATAGAGTCAATTATTTACTTAAATATGTTTAATACAATACCTTATGGACTATTTACATTATCTACTTAAGTTTATATCTTTATCGCATCACATTGGCCATCAGATCCATTGTGGCCTAGCTTGCTTCAAAGCGCGGGAATTACTCCGATATCTTAGTTTGTATTGCTATTTAGAACAGCGCGTGGATACATTGATAATGTACACAACACGTGATCCTCGTCGTATACACTACGTATACATTGTATACCTGTATTAGTCACCAGCTTTGCACAGCTGGATAGCTTATTGTTTCATTCCATAAGTAAATTGTGATATGTCCCGATTCCAAGTAAGTTAAAAACTATATTTTATTTTATATACGGTACAAAATTTGAATTAATATTTACATAATGTTATTTTTTCGATGTGACGCACGTGTTTTGTGTAATAAATTATTTTGGTGATATATTTTTCTTTTGATTTTGTTAGTTTTCCCTCGGTTTGCATGTGGGTGTTGCTTGCATATTCTAATTAATACTAACTTGCTCTGAAAACAGCTTGGTGGAACTAACTCATTACTATACGTAACCAAATAGAAGTAGATAACTTTGTAGTCTATAACCAGTAGCTGAATGCATAATTGACGCGCGTGACTTGAATTCAGTGCAAAATCTATTAACGTAGTACTTTCACCTTATTGCTGATCAAATGAGAAGGTCAATTGAGTTCCTATCTGGTAGGTAATAAAGTCTAATATAGCATGTTTGTTGTGGTTAATAATGACATTGCGACATTTTTCGATGAATTTCGTATGTTAGCCGGTCCGTGTTGTAACTATAGAGGCAAAAATGTTGTAGAAACAAACCGGTCAGGTCGGCGGCTGTTTACAACGCCAACGTCGCTAGTGTTTTGTTGTGTGTCGAGCCAAGCGCGCGTACGCCGCTGGTGCCGGTGGACTAGAAAATCTAGATTGTTTATAGAAAGGCTTAGTTACGGACGAGATTTCACGAGAAACTGTCGTGTTTAAATGAGTTTCTGTGTCAAGTGCGTTGGTCTAACAGTGAATAAAATTCCGAGTGTTGTTTTTTAAGATATTTTCGTATACATTCGGAGTTTACATTACCCTGGACTAGAAATAGTGAGATAAAATTATGTGTGTATCAGACTAGAATATGAAGTTTATGACAGTGTGATTGATCGCCGGCTTGTAACTCAAGGTAAATGTTTGTTTTGTTGAATTAGTTTTAACGTTGACTCATTGTTTGTCACTATATCCGTCCCGCGTGTCCTATAATTGATAGTTAATGTAATTATTGCATTAACGATGACGTATCTGCCTAATTGATGTTAAGGTTATTATAGATTTTAATTATTGTCATACATTTTTTTTGTAGGATTGCATCACTATTCGTGTTTAGGAAGCACACCAAGATAGAAAATAAGTGTAAAGTATTAGTTAAGGTCAAAATATGAGTAAATTAATCGAACAAGGAAGAAATCATTATATTCCATTATAAAATTGCGTGCATTATACTCCATCATAAAATTGCCTACATTATACTCCATTATAAAATTGCCTGGAGTTAATGGGCCCTACTTGGTCTCATTCAACCCTTCGCGTAATGACAATTTTCCTGCTATACACTTACTACATAGGTACATAGTGCCACAATGCAGCCTACAGTATTTTGGAATGTTTATATGAGCCATATTATCGGCTTGTGTTATCATCACGAGCACTATCGTATGGCATCATACCTGCGCGTTGATAACGTCAATTTTGAGAACTGCTATAAGAGATAACTATAGGATGCCGGTACTTATAACTCCGTTCAGTTGTAGATTAATGGAATATTTCGTGGATAAACATGTTTATCTAATAAACCGGTAGCAAGGTTGTTCATCTCACTGTCTTTGAAAATATCACAAGTCTAATGGACAGATTCACGAATTTAACTTGACACTCATTTATTTGAGCCAAATTTTCTAAAGATCTGCATCCTATTAGTCTATGAAACAAAAATAGTAGATACGAGTAACCTTTCGACTTCTTCTTGCCCTTATCCGATTATATTAAGAGTCTTCGCAAAAATGTCTTAGCCCGCCATTATTCTCTTTTCTTTCTTATATCTTCTTTCACGCAATCCATCTTTTCTTCGGTCTGCCCCTTCCTGCACATCCACAAGTCACACGACTCTCATCCCTTCTCATCACGTGCCCATACAAAGATAAAAATCCGTTTCAACTTTTCATTCTTAATTTTATCCCGTCTTGTAACTCCACTCATCCATCTTAACATTGGAATTCCCATCATTAATTTCCCTTTTTACTCGACATTTTCAGCTAATTCGTCTTATTGAATAAACTAAACGCTGATTAATTTGACAAGATGCAATAAAAATACTTCGTCAAAGAACAACAGACAGTCATCATTATAGAATATAGTTTTGTTTTGCCGTAGTTTGTTATGTGCTGATGACGTTTTCCTGTTTAGTAGCTATGGGAAAATGTAAATCATGTAGGTACAGCAAATTTAAACGAAATAAGTTGAACCCCTTTAATTTATGCATGGCTTTTATTTAATTTATTATAAAGGTAATAAATATTTTAAAATTTTCTGTAACGTCCTCATTATATATAATAAGAACAGATTTTGTTCCATTCGCCAGAATTTTAACGAAATTTTGATCTCATGCTCGTTCATTTCGTTCTCGTTTAAAAATTAGTTTACATTCAGCCAAATGGAACACATTCATTATGGTCGAAAAATCTGTTCTATAAACCCATACAATTAAGTATTTATATTGTTTTTTTTTGTCCATGTCATATATCAAAAGAATAGGACATTAGTTGCTTCAAAAGAGACAGTAATTCCGAGGGATAAAAATACTCTGAGAGTTTGTAAAATTTTGGTTGACTTCCAAATTGAATACTATTTTGAAGAGTCAGGCATTAAACAATTACAGGAGAAGACGATGGATCTAGAAACCCGAATCGAAGCTTTAACAGAAGAAAACAAGGAGCTGTCGGAAGCCTTGGAGAACGAACGGACGCTGGTGAATATCCTCAAGGAGAAGGTGGACAAGAGTAATAGACTGTACGATGAGCAGAAGGCGGAGGTTAATCACCTCAATTCTGTGGTGACGGAGATGCAACACGACTTCTTGGATATACAGAGAAAGTTTGATAAGTAAGTGTAATTTTTGTTCATCATTAATAAATTTATTTAGTTTTTTATGTTTGTGTTATCGGCTAAGGCTGTACAGCCGGGTGGCTTGCCTAACGGCTGGAGCCTAGCGACTTTCATTGCTAGTAAGACGCCAAGCGCGCAGTGTATCTGGTGTAAAACGATTGATAAATTTATTAACCCTGGTCATTAATGCATTGATCGACGAAAAACAGCGTTTGTTTGTTAAGTGACTGAGTAGGCACGAGACACGGAGCAGCCGGTCAGTCCCACACCGCGCAAATTCGCCGGTAATCTTAGGAAATATCAAATTTTGAATTGTGTTATAAACAGGGCTCGGAATTAGGTAGAGTTTTTTATGTAAGTTGTGGAATAAGCTCCCTGCCAAGGTTTTTCCTAGAGACTACAGCATGGGGTTCTTTAAAAAGAGTGCAAATAGGTTTTTGAAGGGTCGGCAACGCACGCGTGATGCCTCTGGCGTTGCAAGTGTCCATAGGCTACGGTAACTGCTTACCATCAGGCGGGCCGTATGCTTGTTTGCCACCTCAGTGGAATAAAAAAAAAAAAAAAAAATGTACTTGCATCGAAATGTTGATATTAATGTGGACCTTCCCGGGATTTCTAATGGACAATCCCGTGTGGCCAACAATATAACGAATAAATAATAATAAAAACCTCAGAGATAGACAAATAAAACAAAGATAATTGACATAATTTTTTTATTAGTTTACATTAATTCACAATACAAATTGTTGATTTTCTGTAGTAAATTCTCATACGCATATTTCGCCTTTTTTATAAATACGAGCAAATACTTTTGCTTCTAGCCTAGACTCGTGAGGTTTTGCTTATTCAAACGGCCCATCAGAATCATTTTCCTTGTCCGATTCATTACCAGTAAGATTTGAAGTGTTCGCTTCCGACATTACTGTTTAACTTTTGTGAGAATTAAAATATTTAATCCCGCGTGCAGTAGTTAAAATTGTGTAAACAAGTAAATAACTTTTTATTTAAAAAATCATGGGATTTTTTTCTGCTCTTTAAAATTAATCTCGGGATTTGAGGCATATCCACTTTATTCTTTCGCTGTATGAAATCAGTGTAAGTACATAAAAAACTCTACCTAATTCCGACCTCTGGTTATAAAGGTGCTATAGGTTGCATTACAAGCGAAAGCTCGCGGTCTGGAAGAACTATTGAAAGGTTTTTTCTCAACATGGCATTGGATTGCTGGACAGCAAACAAACCGCTGTATCTGTACTGACCTTATACGTCGCACGCCGAATGATGATCCCTATGACAGTTCGTTAGCGCTTAACATTGTACTGACGTCCTGTCTCATCAAGTCCTTTAGAGGTCCATTAAAAAGTCGAAAAAATCATAATTGTGTACATTTGTAAATTATAAAAATGAATATTACGAAATTATTACGTAATGTTCGGAAAAAATGAAAAAAAAACTCAATGCAAATGTACATGGTACGTGCTGCAAAAGTTACGTCGTCTAGCTGTTATCGACAAAGAAGGGACACATCGATAAACAAAATATCGATAATTTGTTGGAAAAATTAAACAAATGCTTTGCAGTTTGTATTTTATTTCTATAATCTGAAATCTGATACAGGGTCAAGCGGATCTTCATAATCAAACTAAAAAGAATTCTAAAAAAATTCTAAATTATGCAATTTGAATAAAAATTAAAGTAGGTATAGTACAATAAAATATAATAAGGCTGTTACTTTTTAATCTAGTGTTTTATGTCCATCAATACGCGTAATCTTTTTTTCAAAATAAATAAATATTGCTAATTATGTTGAATGACCTGGCTGTATGACATGACATTTGCCTAAAAAAACAGTATTTTATCGAAATTGTTTCGCATAACTAATACAATTGTCAGTTGAAACGTCATAGGGATCATCATTCGGCGTGCGAACTATAGTAGTTATAGATGTTTCACCACCGGTTGACATTGTCAATCGAGCGCACGTGACTTGATGGTTATTTTTATCTGACTTACATACCTATTCCCACAAATTTACTGCATGTTTTTTTAACACGTGTAAATAGTTTTGCACCTAACTAGATAGATAACATAACAACATCACGCCTATATTATCCAGAAGGGTAGAGCAGAGGTGTACAACACTCACACTTCACCTGTTATGTTGCGGTCGTTGAAATAGGGGTTGAGCCTATCGCCATCCACCGGGCACAATTACAACTCCGGGCAGCAGCTTGGAGTTGGAATGTGGAAGTTAGAAGTTCCTGATGGAAAGTTCACTATATAGATATTATATAATAATAAGAAGGAATATTAGGAAATTAATAATAATAATATTAGGAAATTTTTATGTCTATTCTCATTATCGTAGGTAAAGATTAGGTACTTTTCTATAATTATGTTTATGTATTTTTTTATATTGTTATTCGGTTTAAGATAAATTAAAATATAACATTTTTTTTGACGTGATCTAACTCTCACTCACTTCTATAAATCTCATCAATAACATGTTTGCGTTATTGTGTAAGGAAATAAACCATCTTGTTATGATAGGTCGCGTTGTTATTAACCGAGGCAAGGTCAATTATGTTTTAATCATTTCATAACAAGTATAATATGAGACCAGACATCAATGGAAACGAAATCAATTGACCTCCGTAACAAAAACATTCCATACTTGAGTTTTAAGAACGCAATGTCCAACAGTAAACTATCCATCTCTCTACAATCTCTTCATAACGAGTTCGTAGTTGATCTGTTGCTGAGTAGAATTACAAATATCGTAGCCTCAAGGAGATTTCTATATTTATCCTGACCACCCAACTGGAACACTAACTATTGATATGATTAGCTTATGCCCGTGATTTCGTCCGTGTGGAACTCGTGTTTGCAAATAACTGTTATTTTGCTACGATGGTGATAGAGTTCTTGTATACGAGTTCGAGGGAGGCAGCATCACCGTCTCTCCTTTACGCTGCCCCCCAAATAGTAGTGCTACCACTACTCTCATCCGGTTTAGTGGTGAAATTAGGGCCTGAAATTACTGGCACATGAGGTATAACACCATAGCCCTCAGATGGAGCGACACATACAATCTGCTTTTATGGATTGTCGATGTTCATGGGCCATAGTTACCACTTACCACCAAGTGGACTATACATCCGTTCGCTGTCAAAAAAAAACTAGAATTTTATTTATTTGTATTGTTGAATAGATACCTACTCGTACAGTCGGTAACTACTTTGATAGTAAGGCTGTGGTGCTTCTTCCCTCGAGCTCGTTTACAAAAGCGATGCATGGATCCTACAACTGCTTATATACATGCATATCTACTGTGGACTTATTACATAATTAATACATACTTGATGCTGCCCGTTTCACCTACATTTCCACTTGCCTTAAAGATATTACTGTAAAATGCCGCTATCTTTGTTATCATAGCATTAATATCAAATATGTTTTTTGAATATTGTACTTGTTGTAGTAGAGGTTATTTGAGTGAGGGAGGCCACCACCTGACGCCCGACCAGATATATACTGGGTGGCGCAAAAGTACTGACACTAAAGAAAATACTTTTTTTTTTTTTATATGACATTTTCTGTCATTCTGTTGTTGAAAATTGTGTAGTGAACAAATGTAAAATACACTGAAAATAAACATGGACCGTTTTACTCCCCAAGAACGTGGAATAATTGTGTCAATGTTCTTACGGAATAATTCATCAGTGATAAGAACACAACGTGAATTTCGTCGACGATTTCCCCACCGTCCGGCACCGATTGGTCGCACAATTCGACGCTTTGCCACACGCCTTGAAGCAACTGGCTCAACATTGGATAGACCTAAGTCTGGGAGACCAAGAACAGGCCGTTCAGCTGAAAATATCGATGCTGTGCGCGAAGATGTGGAAGAGTGTCCAGAAACATCAACGAGGCGACGTGCCACGCAATTGGGCATTTCCAGACGGACCCTGCAGCGTATTTTGGTGAAAGACTTAAAGATGTTCCCGTATAAAACTCAAATGACTCATCAGCTGCTGCCTGCTGACCACCGAGCTCGTCTAGATTACTGCCAGCGCGTCATAAACCTCAACCTTGAAGAGGATGATTTTCCTTCAAAATTGGTTATGAGTGACGAAGCGCATTTCCATCTCTCAGGGCATGTCAATAAGCAGAATACTCGGTTCTGGGGCACTGATAATCCGCGCATTATTCAAGAAACACCTCTACACCCACTAAAAGTTACTGTATGGTGTGGCATCTGTGTTGACAGAGTGATCGGACCCTATTTTTTCGAAGACGCTGGAGGCAATGCGATAACTGTCACTGGAGAACGCTACAGAACCATGTTACGTGAGTTTTTGATACCCAGTTTGGACGAATTGGGGCTGGAGCACATCTGGTTTCAACAAGACGGCGCTACGGCACACACAGCGCGCGACACTATGGACTTAGTGAGGGACGCTTTTCCAGACCGAGTTATCTCTCGTTTTGGCGATTTGCCTTGGCCTGCAAGATCACCCGATCTGACCAGTCCAGACTTCTTTCTTTGGGGTTTTTTGAAATCTCGGGTGTATGTGAACAAGCCACAGACTCTCGCAGCTCTAAAAGAAAACATTCGTCAAGAAATAACGAACATATCGCAGGAAGTGTTACGGCAAGTTATGCAAAATGTCATAAATAGGGCTCAAATGTGTATCAACTCTGGAGGTCACCATTTAAAAGACATCATCTTTAAATCCTAATGGTACGAAATTTAATGGCACAAATATACATTTAAAAAAATCTAAATCTAGTTTTCTAATTTAGAAAAAATGTTATAGCTGAACCAAATAGGGTCTTTACTTTTGCGCCACCCGGTATAAAGATAAGATCTATAAATCTTTTACACTAACGTCGTTGTGCCCTTTGTGCATATATTGGTATTTAAAATTGAAACGTTGGTACAAAATGTATATCCTCCTATATATCATCTATGGTAAAGGTAATTTAACTTTATTCTCCACCGCAGGCCTACCCTACCTGGCTACTTTAAGTAGGTACATAATATTATCGTTATGAAAATATGACGTGTGATATTATAGTCATTGAATATTTCTGTAACAAGATTCTTTTCACACTCGTATAAGAATAGTCTTTTTTATACTGGGAAATGCCTGACGCATTGGTATGCGTCAGGCATTTCCCAGTAGACGGAACACACTGTTGGTACGCACGGACTAAAACCCAGTGTGTTCCATCTACAAGACTTTGCCGGGGTGTCAGGTATCAGCTAGCTAGTTATTTGCTCTATACCATAGCTATTTGCTATATACCACCATAGCTATTTGAAATTCTGTATAGCAAATAGGTTATCGATATTGGTCGTGTTATCTTTGTCTAGTAGTTTTTATTTGCTTCTGGTTCATTTATTTTGTTGTATATTTTCAGAGAGAAACGCGAAAAGGACGAAGCCCTCCTGCGCAACGCTCACATGTCGCAAACGATAGAGATGAGTCAATGCAACGTGCGATATCACCAGACTGAAGTGGCCGACCTTAAACAGAAGATTACTGAACTCGAATCCTTGATAGCACAACACAAAGAGGTAATCTAATCAAACACTTTAAAATACCACTTTTGACAGTGAATCCCATTTGTATTTTTTAAAGTATGGTCCTACGGGTAAACGAAACAAAACTGCATTTTATCCGTGGTTCAAGGATGTCTTGTTTGGAAGATTTGTTATTTCAGTTTTAATCAGGACGCAGGGTTGCCAGGTGGCCGTGCTTAACGTGTCTTAAACGCTTGTGTCAAAAGGTCCGTCTTCAGTTTGTCTACATTTTTTTTTAATTGATTGTGTAAATAACACCGATATATCTTACAATTACTTTTTACTCAAAAATATCTATTTTATATATAGAAAGTTTATATTCAAACGAATATGAACGTTCTGCTTAATAAAATATGTTACACGTTGTTTTTTCGAGTAGATATTTTACAATGTCCTTAGCTTTGGAAAAGGTCATGTCATAACAAATCGGACATTGACTCGTCATTGACACCAGTCCAAAAATGTCGAAACACAGTGATATTATCGGTAGGTATTCTTATTAATAAAAATAAATGATGTCGTCTGTGATAACTTATCAGAATTATGTCACGTTGGATAGTTTCATGATCATAGTGTAGGCTAGGGGGTTCCCAAATTATGTGCCGCGAGCTTCGATGCAGTATTTTATGGATGAAAGGTCTCGTACTAAATTGGACCTCAAATATAGCCGAAACTAATGATATATTTAAAGAAAAAACGTAATGTTACTCTTATGCATGCCGCTGTTCTGTAACAAAAATCCTTCGGCCAATGTTGGTCATCGATATTGTTGGTTCAAATATTTGGCGCGTGGGTTGGCTAAGAAAAAAAGTAATATTTTAGTAGAAATACTTTGTTATTCAATATATGATTAGTTATGTTATAAAATAATATATACCTACTTACGCATCTTGAGGCATCTTTACGTCTGAATGTTGGCGTAGATGTCAACGTAATAAATCAAAATTAGTCTCCACTGTATAAGTGAGGTCTTTTAGAAGATTTTTTATCTAGAAATTTGGTACCTGAGTGGGCCGCGACAAAAAGATAGGAAGCCATTGGTGTAGGCTTTAAAAACAAACCCATGAGAAAGTTTTGATTCGTGTCGTACATTCATATTGGCGAACTTAAAAATACTATCCATCGATTGATTTTAACAACATTTGTTTTATTTATTTATTTTTATTTATTTGATAAAACGGCTACAGGAACCAATTATATTAATCACAATATATACCTACCTACATTAAAAAAATATATTACTGATATTCACAAAATTGTTGCAAAAACACAAATAATACACCGTATTTATTTGAAAACAAATCAATTTCTGCATTGGAGTCCATGAGATTGTTGAGAGTGGTAAGTGCGCGTGGTATAGGAGAAGTGACACGAGAAGCAGTACGACATGGTGGCACGGCAAACAGCCGATGACTTCTACTACGGAGGTAATTGTCGGGGACGTAAAGCCGAACCAGTTCATTGTGCAGAGCTGGTGCATCAATTCGCCCTCTACACACTTTTAACATAGTGCTGACTTGGTCGACTAATCTCCCCTTGTTATACGAAGCCATTTAGTAATAGTATTAATAGATGTACATATTATTTCCAGAATCAAGCAGCGTGTATGTTAATAAAGGAGAACGAAGAATCGCGCAAAATAGAGATTGAACAGCTGAAGACCAAAGTGGACGAACTAATAGAAAATGAGACTGCACTTAAGAAGACTATTCAAGACTTAGAAACTGAAATCTGTGATAAAAATAAGGTTGGTACGGAATTAGCTGATGTTTCTGATGAACCATGCACATCGGCGTCTCTCCTTCAAATTTTGCTCAAAACAGCCTAAATCTTTATAGAATATGAAACAACCGGATGGCGGAATTTGTAGTGTACCTGCCTGCGACGCCGAGGTCGTGGGTTCGATTCCCACTTAAGACAAATCAGAACTGGAATTTATAATATCCTCCATATAAAAATGAATATCTATTTCCCTGATGCAAAATTAAATGTATTTTTCACAATCATTCTGAGAGATTTTCTTAATATTTTTTTCCGTAAGAACCTTGTACAGAGTATTAGAAAACTACAAAAAATAAATCTGCCAAATCTGTCAAGCTGATTTCATGATATGTCGTGACAACGGAAAACGGGTATTATTTTTATATATTTTTTTAATTTTTTTTCGTAAAAACCTTGCACAGAGTATTAGAAAACTACAAAAAAAATCTGCCAAATCTGTCAAGCCGTTTTCATGCTATGTCGTGACAACGGAAAACGGGTCTCATTTTTATATATATATAGATACACACATATTTTCAAAAGACGAATTTTAAAGATTTATTGACAGAGGTGTGTGTCGTGGGTACGAACCCGAGACCTTTGACTTAGCAGTCCTACGGTCTCCGGTCTCCCACTTGGGTATCGCTGCTCTTGGATCGTTTTACTGATTGGATCGTTTTACTTTGTAGAAAATAAAGACACTAGACAACAGAATATCGGATATGAAGAAGACGTTACAAAGAGAGTTACAGAGCAGTAAGTCTGATCTAACATCCGCTGAAGAACAAGATATTAGTAGAAGGTAAGACATATTATTATATACCAAATAAAATGATGCTATAAAAATAATCAAATGAAAGTTAAAATATCGTACGCATTAATTCTTTACAACATTTGTGCTAAATGCAATTTTACCATGTTGCACTACTTAAGGGACAAATGTATGAACGTGACGTCACGAAATGACGTAACATACAGTTGAGAAATTTAGGGTCTTGGCAAGAGGCGACTGTAGCTGGTTTGATAAAGCGACTGCCTGGTGGGCAGAAGGTCGCAGGTTCAAATCCTGCATGTCCCATTTTTTTAACTGTTTCTTAGTACAAATAAAAAAGTTCTTTGCTATGCCTTTTTGTATTTTATATAATATTAAAGTTGACACCCTGGGTATACGCCCCAAGTGCTTTGCAAAGCACTTGGGGCGTATACCCAGGGGGTGCAGGTTTGAGTCCTGCTGGATTCTTAATATTCAACTTTAATATTATATGTAGGGACACAGGGCAACCGGCGCATATGTATTTAAGTGGATACACTGGATACTTAAGTTTAGTCGCCCGGTTCGCCAGTCGCCTTCCCGTATCGCTAGAGATAGGTCGTAGTTAAGATAGAATAATGTAGTCGATAAGTTTAATATACATTATGTATCCTGGTACCAGTAAATATAAAACATTTAGAATAGTGACCTATCGTTTCTCTCATCTCATCAACATCATTATATACACTCATGAAGCACCCCCACATTGGTGATCCTCGACAAAGAACACGCAACTTTCTACACCGTGGCGTTCCTGCTTAATCAAGTGACATCATGGGAGACGACTCGCCCTTCTCGACGCGCGCATCTAGAAGGACTCCTACGACGACCTAGCCAAACTACACTGGAACGCACGGAAAATACAATGAAGATATCATATTATATATTATAATCAAAGGAAGATCTACTGCTAAGCGATTTCTCCGACGTGGTCAAGTAAGTGAAGACACGTGGCTGCCATGCATAGCGAAATCAAGTAGCGACCACGGCAGACCACACAATTTTGGGTGATGACCTTTTGGATTTCCGGACGACGAGCACGACGGTTTATTCTAATACGTGGTACATTCGTCGCGTATTTAGACGTATTATATACCCTGCGGTTGCGTTGGCACCAGGATGAGAATGCTTACTACAGGATTGCCGGACTATACGGCATCGTAACAATATATTTAGAGGCGAGTAGGTACAAATACCGCTTCAAGAAGATTAATTGTCAATTACGTCATCAATCAGAGACGTGGACTACTACAACAGGAGCAAATACATCGCTAGCAGACTAGAAGCAACATAGGAATTTGCATCTTCGTACGTATCGCCGACTCATGAAGCGCCTTACGAAGAGCAACGTCAAGAAAACGTATCAAGTGTTTGTGATAAATAACGGTATTTCGTTTTACAAGTTAAAGTTTTAAATTCCATGGCTATTTTTAGATGCAAAGTCTCAAATCACGTCGATAACTCATGTGTTAATTTTTTTGTGAACAACGCTTTTGTCGAGTAGCATTTTGTTTGGCTCTCACCAAGCACTTGAGATTGTGACCCTTTTTTTATAAGCATCAGCACTAGGAACCACTTGTAATGTATCCCTTAGTTTATTGGAATCGTAGAATGATTATTGTTTGTGTTAAAGTTATGAAATTTTTGTTTCAAAGTTTTATTTTGATTATCATTTTGCAAATTATTTTTGTAAAGGGGAAAATGGTGTAGGGACACAGGGCAACCGGCGCATATGTATTTAAGTGGATACACTGGATACTTAAGTTTAGTCGCCCGGTTCGCCAGTATCGCTAGAGATAGGTCGTAGTTAAGATAGAATAATGTAGTCGATAAGTTTAATATACATTATGTATCCTGGTACCAGTAAATATAAAACATTTAGAATAGTGACCTATCGTTTCTCTCATCTCTCTTAAACATCATTATATACACTCATGAAGCACCCCCACATTTAAAGTTTATCTCTTATTCATTTACCATAAAAAATATAGTCGGTAGATTGTTTCCTTTTTTTAACACATATTATTCCTCTTTTTAACCAACTTTCATAAAGGAGGAGTTTCTATGTTAGACGCGTATATTCTTTTATCTACACTCATGCTATAAATCCTCTATAAACGTTCTTGAAACAGTTAGCTTATTGCCAACATTAAAACAGGCAGTGTCATAATAACCATTATAACACCCAAACGGGTGTACTAATGTTGTACTGAAATTCAATTATGCAACTCCTTTTTTACTCATCGAACAGCCACATTCTCTTGGCATCTTTATGAATTTCAAAAAAGAACATGTCATGCACGCGCGTTTCGCTACCACAGCGCCGTAATTTAAATAAAAACTTATTCGAATTTTTGAATTGACGTCGTATCCCGCCATTTTTGTTCAATAATATAGTATTGAAAAATTATTATTACAATAAATAATTATATTATTACCTATACATAGTTTGTTTGTATTAGATACTCACTAATTGAACTTTCCATGAAATAAGATAGAGTTCTTACAACCAGTGCCGGTTCTAGCACTACCAGCGCCCTGGGCGAGATTTATACGGCGCCCCCTAACTGCAATTCAAACCCATATGAAAAAAACCGGCCAAGTGCGTGTCGGGCCACGCGCAATAGGGTTCCGTAAATAAACATAAATAAAAAAATAAACGTAGCGATTACCGACAAATAGCCAAAATACCAACATTTTTTGCCAGCAAAAATAACTTTGTTTTTCAGTGTTTTATGGAATTTGTATCAATAACAAAGTTATAAAATGCGGTTGCTGAAAAAGTGCTATATCTCAAAAACTGCCGACTGTATCTCATTCAAAACAATTTTGGTTGAAAGTTTTTATTAAAATCTAAATATATTTATATTCTTTTTAGATTTTTCACTCCTGTGGTTTAAAAGTTAGAGGGGGGGACACACTCATTTTAGCACTTTGAAAGTGTATATCTTTGGAACGATTGACATTGAAAAAAAAATGGTTCTAGAAACCTCAATGTAATTTTTAAAGACCTATCTATAAACACCCACACGTATAGGTGGAATGAAAAAAAAAATTGTTTCTGTTCAATGTATGGGGAGCCCCCCTGTAATATTAATATATTTTTATTGTGTAGAAATCGTAAAGCGGTTAACAGAATACATCTACCTACTTAGTTTCAATTGTGTAGTCCTAATAGTTTCGGAATAAAGTGGCTGTGACATACGGACGGACGGACAGACAGACAGACAGACAGACAGACAGACATGACGAATTTATAAGGGTTCCGTTTTTTGCCATTCGGCTACGGAACCCTAAAAATCTAATAAAATTTGACTATCCTAGCCTTTGTCGGCGAACTCTTTTATTATTTTATCAAAATCGAAGTTTTCAGCAATTTCATTCTCGATTGACTAAGTTGCCAAGTTTGTCAATCAGGATTACAATATTGTCGATCGCAGAAAGGTTTTTATCAGCTTAAGCTTAGAAAAACGCCTCTCCCCACTAAAATGAGCTAATGAAAACTAGAATGAGCTGAGTGTGTGCCGCTTCGTCAAAAATTACATAAACTCTCTCTAATTTAAACGTAAAAAACCGGCCAAGTGCGAGTCGGTCTCGCGCACGTAGGGTTCCGTACCACTATACATCTAAACAAATATTTTTCTTTATTCTTTATTATATTGGTGTGCCCAATCGGACCTTATTGTATATTTTTGTAAATAATATTTAGTTTTTTATAAGAATTTGATTTTGTTTTGACTTTAAGTTCTATGTCAGTCTTTAGTTTTTCTTCCTTCATGTTAGTGTTCTTTTTACTTCTTCCTATTTTCCTAATACAATTTATTACTTTTATTCCTAGTTTATTTTGCCTCAACCCAATCCACAACAATTGGAGTTGATTGAATGTAAAGTAAAATGAGGGTAACGATTTATAATCACTACATAGTATAAAACAAAGTCGCCTTTTCTGTCCCTATATCCCTATGTGCGCTTAAATCTTTAAAACTACGCAACGGATTTTGATGCGGTTTTTTCCAATAGATAGAGTGATTCAAGAGGAAGGTTTTTATGCTTAATACATAATTTAAAGATTTGCAATGTGATGTCGTAACAAACATATTTTTCTGCGCTTACATTGCAAACGCTGGCTTAACCTTACGAGATAGATCAAATTTATGTACTACGGAATTGTATATCTTAAAAAGATAAATAAAAAAAATCCGCAACAGCATATGTTTATCTCCTAAGGATAACCCAGAGTAACCATTTTTATCTTTTACATATTACAAATAAAAATATGGGTTATTTACCAAGCTATTTTAAACGATACAGTATCATTCCTTATCCAATTAAACACATTAGATACGTTGTGCATTTCATGTAGATCAAAATTGCTCTTTACAGCATGTTATTTAAATGAATATTTTCGAAGATATTACAGATTTAAAAATTGCGGGACGTAGCGTTTGCGGCGGTATCGGCCGGTCGGGGCGGCGGGAGCGAGCCTGTTCAGAGGGACAGAGAATCGTCAGTAGTGCGTTAGGCTCGACTCAGTCAGCTTCGGGATAGATATAGAGCTGAGAAATGTAAAAAGTAAATAAGTAAAAATGTTGTGTATATTCCAAAGATAGCAGGAAATCTTCATGGTATAGAGAAAGGGGGAATTGTTTTACTCCAAATTTAACGCGTGCGGGCCACGGGCAGTAATGAATAAATCAAACTACTGGATCGATTTTAATCATTTTTTCAGTGAGTGACATAGGCTATAATATATTATATACCCGTGCGAATCCGGAGCGGGCCGCTGTGTTTTTATATACAACGTTCACAGTTTTGCTGTAGTGTA
Organism: Hypena proboscidalis; assembly: GCA_905147285.1. NCBI lineage: Eukaryota > Metazoa > Arthropoda > Insecta > Lepidoptera > Erebidae > Hypena > Hypena proboscidalis. Next base: position 15,061,120 of record LR990130.1, on the reverse strand, counting down.
TTTAGTATCAGCATTGTACCCGTGCGAAGCCGGGGCGGGTCGCTAGTAACGTATAAAAAAAAATATTACATCTCGTTCAAACCAATTTTCGGTGGAAGTTTGCATGGTAATGTAAGTAATCATATATTATTTTACATTTATCCCTTATTTTAAAAGTTACGGGGGGGGGGGGGGGCTTATCAGTTAAGAAAAAAAAATATTAGAAACCTAATATAATTTTTGAAGACCTATCCATAGATACACACGGATGGGTTTGAAAAAAAATTAAGTTGCAGTTCTAAGTATGGGGAATCCCAAAAATGTATTGTTTTCTTTCTATTTTTGTATGAAAATCTTAATGCGGTTCACCGAATGCATCTACTAACCAAGTTTCCACAATATAGCTCTTATAGATAATGTTTTCTCGATGTTCTCGTGTTTCTCACCAGCTCTTCTCATGATGTAATACCCATCGGAGCTGGTACTTGGATTGATTTTAATTCAAATTTCTAAGTTGAATTAAAATCAATCTAAGCTCCGGTGTCAAATCATTTTATTGCAATAAATATTATAATTTAATAAGCTAAGTTTTATTTTCATTTTGTATAATTTGTATTTTGATTTTTGTTTTGACGTGTTCAAGCGCCCCTTGAGGCCCATGGAAATAAATGATTTGATTTGATTTGATGGTCGGGGATTCCCGGTAAAATTAAATGCATGCAGTGCAGTGCTCCGATTTGAAGACTGAGTTCCATTCTAGTGTTGCCAACATAACAATTTTTTCGCAAAATTTAGGGAGTTTACGAGTTAGTAGGCCTCGCTCAATGAACGAATATAGGCGCCCGCGGTGCCCTAACGCCGGCCCTGCTTACAACACTGTAGGTACCCTATGGTTTCAGAACATTTATAGAGGATTCATATCATGGTTGTCATATCATGTTTTGGTTGCTGTAACTTACACATAGAATTATTGTCAAAAAACAAACAAATATTGTATGAATTATTTGAAACGATGGTGCACATGAGTTTCTCACCAGCTCTTCTCATGATGCAATACCCATCGGAGCTGGTACTTGGATTGATTTTAATTCAATTCTCTAAGTTGAATTAAAGTCAATCTAAGCTCCGGTGTCAAATCATTTTATTACAATAAGTATTATAATTTAGTTAGCTAAGTTATATTTTAATTTTATATTTTTTGTGTTTTGATGTTTGTTATGACGTGTTCAAGCGCCCCTTGGGGCCCATGGAAGTAAATGATTTGATTTGATTTGATTGGTGTAGATAAAGTCTTGTATGCAACTGTTATAATTAGGTATTAAAACACTCATGTGATACTATTATCAAAATAACATAAAATGATAAACCCACACTCGTGTTTTAATACCCCTCATTATTAAACAGTTGCATAAATGGCAAGACATAGCGATCAATGTGTTATAATTATTTAAGAGAATATCTGTATACCTATGATGTACAAATAAAGGATTTTGAATTTTGAATAACTATTTTATGATTGACCAGTGAGCAAGCGGCCGTGGTGCAATGGATAAGGCATGGGTCTAACGATCGAGAGGTCGTGGGTTGGAATCCTGGCCATTACACCACGGACGTGAATCCCCTCCAAACAGAAACAAATAAAGCTTAGCTGGAGGGGGTTACCAAGAATACTAGTAATTTGTATCTGCAAAATACTAGTAAGCTTTTTAACACGCTTATATTAGCTTCACCTGTATGTATGTATGTATGTAACCGACTCCTTTGGACTCGATTTTGACCCACTTTAAACGGACAGGTTGCATTAAAATTTTGCACACCTGTCAAATATCGATGACAATGCAATAATTCGATAAGAAAAAAAATATATATAAAAAAATAAAATAAAAATACAGTTTAAAAAAACTAAAAAACACGCTTTTAATAATACTAGTATTTTTTGTTCATTACCATTTTCAGCTTGTATTAGGAATTATTTTTCACTTTTTAGTTACAAGTACTTTAAAAGCGTGTTTTTTAGTATTTTTATTTTAAAAAGGAAACACAAAAAGAAAATATCTCCGTCACTTGTGAGCCGAAGTTTAGAAATTTTCTATTTCCAGATACCTAAAGCACGTAGTCCTTCGCTTCCTGACGGCGCGAGAGCTGGAGGCGCGGCAGCTGACGCGCGCGCTGGCGGCCCTGCTCCGCCTGTCGGCGCACGAGGAGGCGTTGCTGCGGGCCGCGGCGCCCCCCCGCGGCGGCCTCGCTGCCTGGTTCCCCAGCCTCAACACCTGAGACATCCAACAACAAACGCTTTAAACTTGCCATGGGATGTTCAGCTTCGACGTGAATTTGGTAGTGAACAAGCAAACAATTACGATGTATATTGCACTACCTATATTCATAGACTTGCCCATAGCCTTAGTACACCAACGCTTGCGTATGCGCAAGCTGAGACGTAGATATGTACAGGTCATTAGAGTGAGCAGGATGCAACATGAAATAGCTTCGGTATGCGTCAGTGTATAGGTATACACCATGTATTTAGTAACCAAACGATAATATTTAAGTTGCCTGTTGTAGTTTTTTTCGTTTAAGCACATGACGTTACCAGTCGGGTTGATAACATTACTATAGTCGAGTTCATTAATATGCAGGCAGTTTTTAACCTTAATAAAGAGGAAAAAAAACAAAACTGCCAATATACTAAGAGTTTTATATAATATTAAAGTTGAAAAATTAAGAATCCAGCAGGACTCGAACCTGCACCCCCTGGGTATACGCCCCAAGTGCTTTGCCAATTCAGCTATGGATTTGTATGCTGCTGGACTCGAAATTTCTCAACTCTTTTGTGCCAGCCATAGCTAGACGAACCTTACTTGGTTTTATAAAATACAAAAAGGCATAGCAAAGCTAAAATTTGCTTTAAAAATATTACAAATACTAAGATAGTTCATTAATATATTGGCTGTTTTGTTTTTTCTCTCTATAATAAGGTTAACTGTAACTAAATAAAACTCAAAATTGAGTTATTCGTAAATGACGCTCGATATAATGACTCGAAAATTATTTAGTAAAAGTCTTATTTTGTCGAATAAATAACTGAGGTGTTTGTGTATTATAAAAACATTATGTATTTATTTTCTTATTTTAAATTAGCGACAGCTGATCTGTATTTATTTCGAACGAGAACCTTCTAACAAAGCGATTCTAACTCTCACATAGTAAGACTGATATCATCTCGAATACTGTATTAAATTGACATGAATTTTTTATTATTTTTTTATAATTTGAAGCATATTATGTGCTCTGCCAAGCATTTATAACATTCTAATGGTCAAACATTTGCGACATAATGTGACTCTGAAAACATGGATATTAATGTGTCTTTTACTATATATATCGCCTCGCCGCTCTCCACTGCACTGGTTTTGTGGGTTCGATTCCCATATGGGACAAATCTTTGTGAGATATGCAAAGATTTGTTCTGAGACTGGGTGTGATTGTGTGAGTGAATGTGTGTATTTGGCCTTGACATTGGGACCATTGGATAGTGTGATTGCTTCTGGCGTTCTATCTAATGTAAAAAAATCATTTTTTTTTTATTATAACAATAAAAACAGAACAATCTCTTGTAATATTATTATTATTGACTCACATAACCATTTATGTTTCTTGTAATGTATGGATGTATTTTGGCCCCGACGTTCATATCCTCGGTTTACTATTATATTTAGTATATAAAACAGTATCAGTACATATAACTAGATATTTAACGGTATTAATACGCACTCGATACCTGATACCTCTTATACCGATAACTAAGTATTTTACAATTGTTGTAATATATTGTTTATATGTATTTAGTTAATTTATGTTTGGTGCTCCATACATTTTGATTCTCGATCAACGATATATTTAAGTTTGATGAATATTTATAAAGATCCTTTTACTCTAGTTTCAGCCAATACCGTTTGTGAGAAGTTGGTCATATTAAGATTAGCTCTTATTTGACATTACTGTTTTGTAAATTATATCCTAGTCATATAATATTTTGGATGGGTGGTGTCTTTGCAATTTGCTCCAACATCATTCTTTTAAGAGCTCTTGTCGGTAAAACAACTTTCATTTTTCTCTTCTCTTCGTCATTGCCTTGACACCACACCGACTTTCTGTTTCACCTTTTGGATATAGCTAATCCTAGGGCGTCCTCTTCCACTCGTCTATTCGTCCTTCTATTTTCCCTTCAACAATAGTTTTGAAGCAGTTGTCATGTCTTATTAAGTGGCCAATCTTCTTTCCCGTTGTTATTTCTATAGTTATTATTAAAAAAAAACATAAATAATCTCAAATTATTGCAAATAATATTGTTATGTTAAATAAGGTGCAAAAAGTAAATAAGTTCACTGCTTGTCTTCCCGCTACCACACTGATTTATGTGCTATAACTATGAATGTCCCAATTTATAATTTGTGTGGCTAATAATTAAACTGCAATTCGACCATGCACATGTAATGCAGGTACATATTAGACAGATAATCATATATATTGTAGACACGGCTATTAATCGCGTAAATATTTTTAAAGGCAATAATTTTAAAGCAAATTATACCTTTGCTATGCCTTTTTGTATTTTATTTAATACTAGCGACCCGCCCCGGCTGCGCAACAATGCTGATACTAAATACACTACAGAAAAACTGTGAACGTTGTATATAAACACAGCGGCCCGCTCCGGATTCGCACGGGTATATAATAATAATATATTATAGCCTATGTCACTCACTGAAAAAATGATTAAAATCGATCCAGTAGTTTTGATTTATTAATTACTACCCGTGGCCCGCACGCGTTAAATTAGGAGTAAAACAATTCCCCTTTCCCTATACCATGAAGATTTCCTGCTATCTTTGGAATATTCGTACACAACATTTTTACTTATTTACTTTTTACATTTCTCAGCTCTATTATCCCGAAGCTGACTGAGTCGAGCCTCACGCTCTATTGATTAAAGTTTCAGGTTCGAGTCCTGCCGGAGTCCTAATTTTTCAACTTTAATATGGCATGAATACCTTTTTTGGTCGACAGTTTCGATCGAATTACACGGATCGTGCACATGGTCACGAGTCGGCTGAATTTGAAATATTTACGCGACTAAGGCCCGTGTCTACAATGTATAATGATATCAGAAAGATTTGTGATAATTCCAGTTGCGATTAAGTACTAAATGACTATGTTTGTCCTTCTAACCATTCTTGTGTGTGAACATAAATTATTACATAAATAAATTGTTTTGGCTACAATTATGAAGGCTTATGAATGGCTGTTTCCAAATGTAAAAGTAAATCATATTGCTGATGAAAAATGATTTCGGATTGCCTGTATTTTGTTTAATTGCCTTATTAGTATTTAAATAAGAAAAATCTGTATTACGTGTAGTATTTTAATCGTATTGTATTTTCGAAGAACTAACTAATGTAATGTAAATGTGAAAGTTTAATTAAAGCTGCCTTAATAGTTGCTAGTCATTATTTAAAATTAATTGTATTATATTATGGTGTGGAAGTTTTATTTAATATGTATTCTTATTGCTGTCATTTGATTGTGTAGTCAATTAGATTATCGCAATAATTATTGAAGAGTTTTTCATTTAAGCAGCTTTACGGGACAGATTTTGAGACGAGGGCTTTTAAGTACAATAATATATAATTATATACATATATATATTTTTTTAATATGACGTCTGCTCTAGGAATTACTCCTGTGTCGCGGGGGTGTTCAGAAACATATATTTCAGACGCACAAAGCACACCCGGACTGACAAGAATTTGTCTGTAATATTCATGTTGTAGATTCGATTATGAGCATACATTACAAACTGCCGATTAGCCTGTAATGTAACAAATAGTAAATTGTATCGTTTCATTACAGGTATGGTACTGTAATGCTCGGTATGCCTCCCACACCTGTGTTATATTCGAATCTGTAACGTTATATAACAAGCGAATGCTCGCGGTCTGGGAGCACCTATAAGAAGCAAGCATTAGTCTGTCTGCTAAGAGTAATTGAAATTTTAGAGACAAGACATAATATGAGTATATGAGTATGAGGTCTCGGGTTCGATTCCCAGTTCGGGCAAAGTGTTATTTGTGAACTTGCCGTCAGGAAATTTACAATATCCGCAAGGAGTTGGAATTGTGCCCGGTGGATGGCGGTGGCTCACCCGCTATCCCATGGGACCTAAACATAACAAGTGAAATGTGTGTGTTGTACACCTCTGCCACACCCTGCTGGGTAATATAGGCGTGATAATAATATGACGATTCCTTTATGCACTTAGGCTAGGCTATAGGCAATTTTGAGTTATTCATCAACTCCCCCTCAAAAAACTCGCCCGATCGGGGCAGACAGCACATTTTTTAATTTACCTATTCTTATATTCGTCAACTCGCACGCCGCGCCGGTGTAAAGTACAGTCAAATAAAAAAATATATTTCACGCAGAATCGATTATTATATAATATTATGTTGACAAAAGCAAAGAGTTCTACAAAAAAGACATCCGTTTAATTCTTCATTACACTCGATGCGTTATAATGATTGGAGGACCGATTCGACCTAACCTAAACCAGAATACACTAATAAAAGTGAATATTTTAAAGCTATAGCCGTAATATTAAACTAATTTAATTGAAATGTGTATATGAAAACATGTATCTAACTACTTGTACCATGATACTATTACTCTTATTATATCAACCGTTACACACCCGTAATGTTGATTATTATATATTATTTAAATTTTGTTTTATTTTATTGTATACTCATTATTTTGCTACTTAAAAGATACACTCCAAAAGTCTTTTATTGTTGACTGTACCAAATCAGCAATGATTTTAAGTGTCGTGCGAGTTAACGACATGATAAATTAATTGAATTATTTTGTGCCATTTCCCCCGATCGGGCGAGATTTGGTCGGGTGAGATGACGAATAACTGGCAATTTTTAACACCAAATAGACTTATATTATCTATACTAATATATAATGCGAAACATTTGTTTGTTTGTTTGTACGCAAAAATCTTCGAATCTACTGGATCGATCATAATGAAAATTGGTGTGGATATAGTTCAAGAATCCTGAAATAATATAGGTTACTTTTTATCGATATACCACGCGGGAGCAGCCGCGTGTAGAAGCTAGTTATTAATATAACTGGCAAAAATCAGATTGTATAAATTATCGCCTTAAAATCTGAACCGATTATGCTGCTTTATGTGAATCTCTTCTTTATATTAGATAAGATATATTGGTCTCAGTAATTAAGAAATTGTAAAGTGTAAATTGTATTTAAATGATAACGGTAATTAAAACTCACTGCCGCAATAGAAACCTATAATATAATAATATTATGTGAAACTTTCCGTATAATCCTTTTTTAATTTCTGGAAGCGATCTTAGCAGTTATATATCTTATTACTATCAAATTATAAAGTGTAATTATTATGCCTTTGAACCTTCAGACATAAAGCCTAACATATTTGTGAAATGGGTAAGAAATTAAGATTTCCAGAATTAAAAATGGAGTATAACGACGACAGATAGAAGATACTGTTTACTTTTGCGTATAGTACATGTTATGTAAATTCTTCAACATCATTGTATTACTATTAGGCTGCTTTTCCATCAGAGATATGCTATGCTGCGTTTTTAAGGATGTGTTTGTCATGCTAAGGTTCGAATTGCTAACAATATCGATATTAGCGCGATCAAAGTTATTCGGACTGGCTTTGGCTAAAATCGCTTACAGTGCTTAATTAGACAACGGGTCTGAACCGGGTAACTATTATAAAGGTAAATAAGCTGAGCATCACCAGTCGGCTCGTGACCACGAATGATGCAAGTCATTTCGAAACGTCGAGCATAGGTACCTTTATAATAATTACGCGATTTAGACCTGTATATTTTTTTTTGAAAATAGTGCTTAGCGTTACGGACCCTAGGTATTAAAACCAATAGAATTGCTTCACTTAGCCTCTAGAACACTATTAATGGAAATGCAGCCTTCATAGGAAGCTAACTGTAAATTATTGTGTAACCTTCGTATCTTTGGCGTACTTTCTTCTGATACTTCGCTACTGTATCAATCATACACTTGGCATTCGCTACATTCTGTATAAATGTTGTATTTAGAGTTTTAGAACAATGTCATATGTGAATCACAACCTCAACACTTAGATCAGCCGCCGAACTGGCGATTTTACACTTTTATAAGAATTTGTAATAAACAATAAGTACATATTGAATGTCGGAAGTGTGTGACTTATCGGAATCAAGAGTGCTTTTCGATGTATTGATAAAGGTGGAATTTACTATACTTAAATGAACAAGTTTTAGTTTTTAAGATATAAGCGCTTTATTGGTAGATTTTGCAATAGATTTTAGGGTTTAATAATGTCAGCAAACAGCAGCATTGTCAGTTGAAGGTACGATTGTTATGTGTGTAGATATTGTGAAGCTCGCAAGGGCCTGTGAATATGATGTATATTTGAAGCCTAGTGATAGCTTGTTTAAAAATAAATTCTATTCTATTTATTATTTGGTTTAACAGAGAATATATTTTACTTAATTTCACAGTATTAAGATAATGTTAAAAGACACGTGATGTTTCCGTTTGTAAAAAGATATACATATTTATAAATACAGAGTATTTAATTGAAATAAGTTTTTATTATTTTTGTTTAATTTTATTAAGTGCGTTGTTATTTTGTACATTCGAATAAAGTTAAATAAGAAATATGTGGGCTTTTTATTACAATCCTATTATTTCTCCACACTACACTACACATGATAAAACCACTATGTGGGAACGGAGTTTAAGGACTGGTCGGTCTCTATTTTTTGCTGCGAGATTTCTACCTGTATCGCCAAAAAAAATCATTGACAATGTCCACAGACAGCGCCGGTGAGGTACAGGTAGCTAACAAACGTGTTGTTATCTTTTTTCTTAGTTTTATTGGATATATCATTTGCTGACCAAAGTAACGTAGTGTTAGTGTGTGTGCTGCAATTAAATTGTCTAATTAACTAATTTAGGCAACCATTTCTTTTGCGGCATAACATATCATAACAGAATAGGAGGTTCTGGTTGTAATGGAAAAACAAGTATTGTTCGATAACTGGTTATGAAACAGTGAAAAATAATCCATTTTCATAACCAGTTACGTAGGGGTTTAAAGTCCTCATCAATCTGCGCGTGATTTGACCACTGATTTTTACAGGTTCCTTTGGTAGTTTTTTTTAAGAAACAATAGCATGATTTCGTGATCAGTCAAATTTAAGTGCACAACAAAAGTGGAGGCATAATATCTATGCCTTTTAAAAAAAACGTCAGGTTAATGGGTTAATGCCAAAGTATTTTACCTCTGACGCGTTGGAATGGTGTCCCGTTAAAGTGGTATTCGTGGCGATAAGCGTGCACGAATACTACTGTTATTAATTTGCGTTTTTTTATAAAAATGCCAAAATACTTTAATGTTTGTCCAAGCCGTCAAATTTGCTTGGAGCCAACCCGTTACAGCGATAGGGACAGAAAATATCATCGTATTTCTCTTTCTAACTTGAAATATTTTCATAGAGTCTTTTCATGTATGAGGGTAAGAGACGGTATGTGTGATTTGGTCTATTGGTTTCTCTGTCTACGCCGTAGACAGAGCTTTGGCAAACCCTGCGTTCCTAATTCTCTCTTGTAATGATATAATTATCTTATCGATGTTCGAAATCAATTTGAAAGAGTAATCGATTTAGCGCGCTCGAACTGTTCGAAGCCCTAGTTTAAGAAAATTGCATGAAGTGCCTGGCATAAATGCAAATGTACCTAGAAAGGTGGTTTTTGGATATTTTGGAAAGAAAGCTAAATCGAGCATACCGTGATAATTTTAATATCGATTCGCCGTCACCTTGGAAAAAGTATTGTTTTTATTTTTGTGTGTTATCGAAATACCTCTCGCTCGATATTAGAAACATCATTAAAATAATGACTTTGTTTGCACGTAAACTGACTGAAATAATACAATTTTAAATTCACATTAATAATAGACTCGTTCAAACGCTCCAAACAAACGGCTACAGAGTTTGACGATATTGCGTTTATGACAATGGTTTTATTACAAAAGTTGCTAAATTGTGTGGGTAAATTAATGACAACTAAGTAATTTTATGTCTCGGGTTCGAACCCACGGCACACACCACACATCTGTCAATAAATCGTTAAGAGTCGTCTTTTCGAATATACGAGTACCTATGTGTGTATTTATCATATTTATAAACTATCGCTTGCTTACGGTGAAGGAAAACATCGCAAGGAAAACCTGCATGCCTGACAGTTCCAAAAAAGTAGGTACTCGAGGTCGTGTGAAGTCTATCTACCAATCTGCAAATGGCTAGCGTGGTAGACTAACCCTTCTCATCATGAGAAGAGGCCCAAGTCCATCAGTGGGACATGTATTAGATACAGAGCTGCTATTTTTTTTATTAATTTAATGATATTTTTTTAATAATGTCGTACTTCAGAACTCGCTCATGAAACTTTGAATGACCATGAAAAAGATTTATAGTATGTAACTTATTGCTACTTCAGTTATGCTACCCGCGTTTTCTGTGTATCGTCTATAGATGCGTCAGGCGGTGCAAATAAGCCGCAGTGGCGCCAACGCACGGCGTTTTTTTGGAATAAAGCGTAATAATACCTACGTAGCTGTTAGCGCTGACAACTACGAATTATTCAAACACGCTTCTAAGACAATCATACATAGGTAGTCGGCGCAGACGACACGCATGACTATATAACAAGCTAAAGAGGCTTCGGCGCCTTTTAACCTTTGGCGCTTGCCACTCAGCGCGCCGGTGCATTTTCACGGCGGCGTCAATGCGTTCGAGCGTAAAGTAGAAGTACAAATCATACACACTCTCACACTCACTCAAACTGTCACCTTTATAATGATATGGTATCTAATAATAATGAGATCTCTGATGTAGTATAGCATTTTTACGCCCAGTGTTTTGGAGATATTTCAGGATACAACGCAAAATATGCTGAGAATGCATTTTGTGCCAATTAACCCTTTACCATCAAGTGAGGTATAATAATTATATTTTTTCTAAACTTTGTTTATAAGAATAATAGTGTAGATCAGATTATAATCTACTAATTATTATAACTAAAACTTTGGAATGATACTAGCCCAGCAATGTATAGCTAGCACTCACCGCCTAAGCAGCCGTGTCTAAACTAATAATATTATTATTATGAATTATAAAGATTTGACCTTTGTTTGTTAGATACGATTTAGTTCAATAATTACATTAACGATATAAAAAAATATTTCACCATAGCTACGTCTTTACCAAGTAACATGGACCATATTTTATGGAAGTACCGGGCGAAGCCGCACGGAGAAGCTAAGCTAGCCTAATGTGAATTATCTAGTAAGGTACTTGTAAGCTCCCTTTACTCAATGTGGGTAAATGTCGACGCGACGTGCGTAGCCCCAGTTCTATTTAGGTCGCGTAATCAGGTTAAGGGCGCTTTGCAAGGCCACCTTCATGGAATCTTTTCACGACAGTATTATTATACTTACGAATAGATACCAATAAGCTTCGTAATAATGATTTCGTTTTATTTATTTACTCGTTATTCTCTGAATTACTTAGGTAGGTACTTATTTCATCCCGAAGACTGCTATGTTGTATAGTATGTAGTAAAAGAAAACTCATCTATTTAAATGCCAGGGTTTTACAATAATGATCCATAAAATGAGAGCCCTGAGCCCTTATGAAAGTTTAGCAGCGGCACGTAAAGGAAACTCATAATCTCCATACTGGCCTACTTTTTTTTGCCATTTGTTGCCACGGTTAAGTGTGTATTGAAAGGTATTCTGTAAAAAAAAAGACTGCTCTCGGTAGGAACTGACGTAGGCAAAGATATTGGTACGTATGTAGAAAGACTTTATTCAGCATCTTCGACTTGTTGCTGGCATTTTGCTCTTCTATAATTCCTAGGAATAATCCACGTAAAAGCCAAATTCATAGGAATCCCTTCCCCTACCTTCCGTGATGAATTAAGGTAGTAATGAGTTAATGACTTGCATTTATTTTGAAATGGACATGACTATAGATATACCCTTTTTGTATATCTATAGTCAGCCAGCAGACACTTCTGCCCGGAAAATATCTCGATCCATACAATTTGACCAATACTCGCTATCGAACCAATAAATGGAAGAGTTTACTAACAAATGGTTGCGTAGACAAAAGTGCGGTTCATCTGGTGGCTGAGTATGATTCTCGACCAATCAGAGGCCATCATCTAGACGTCAAGCTTTCAGTAGTCTCGTTCATTGAAAAAATCATTACTAAAATAAAGATATTTTCCGTGAAAGAGGTATTATTATTAACATTAAGGAAGGATTATGTTCAGGGTTCTGAGAAATGAAAAGCAGACATCACATATTCAGTTGTTTATTATCTATACTGTACTCAAAATTGATCCGAAGATCACATCACATAGTAATTTCATAAATAATATTACAATGTCATGTACTTTCTGTGATTGTTCGTGAATAAAAAAATGTTCACAATATTATCAATACTTTGTTCACTGGACCGGTTTACCTTTCAAGTAGACTGTAGGTACATACTACATAATAAGATACCATTATTTAGGTATTCAAACAACTTACAGTGTATTTGATGAGAGATATAATAATCAATTATTGTGTTGCAGTTCATTTTTTTGTCAATATATTTACAGTTTTACATTTTTTTTTGTGATTTACAAATAAATTCTTGAATATTTAATTAGGTCATCATTATTCCATTTGGATTTACAATAACAGTACTTTATAGTTAAAAATATCACAAAAATGAAATATATTATGTGTAAGACACACGCAACATTAAAAATACAACAAAAGAAAAATATAAAATCCACTAGAAACCTTGGGCCAGAAGAGTCCCTTCTAAACAGGAAGGATACTTTCGATGTTCTATATTTCATAACGGCAATTTGATACCATAATTATTATTATCACACTAATTAATTATAAAAGTAATCGATTGTCTTACAATAAATGCGTCAGATCATAAAATTTTGATTATAAAAATTATAGGCAACAAATAATTCATGAAACGATAAATTTCAACAAAAATAAAATGACAACTTATATATTTAAGAGCCATAGTGCCGTATTGATAAAAGTGAACTGTTCACCTTAGCCACTAGCACGGGACTGATAATAACAATCAACATAAACACAAACGCAACGAGTTACTAATGAGTTTGACTCCGCATCCGATATTCACCTTTTATCGATATGGCATTCCACTTACGTTACGACAATAAATATAACACGCTTACACATTAATCACTTCTTTAATTCCGACGCTAGGAATTATTTCATAATATATACCTAAAAATATAATCACGGCACAAGTATCCCTCCGACTAAATTACTAACGTAGTGTCACTTTATCAGGATTTAGAATCAAATATGTATTATGTATCTTAAATATTTCATTATTAATATATCATTATCAAAATATCCACTAAATGGGAGGAATAAATCAAATTATTAATATTTATTCTAACATTAATCGCATGACTGATCAACAAAAAGGATATGGACTAGGAATAATATTAGGCATTAGGCTTCCATGCCTTCGGGGACGCGCGTCGGCCGTGAGCTCAGTCGTGGACGCTCGCTCGCGTCACGCGTCATTCACGTCACGTGTCATTCGCGCCACGCTTCATTCACGTCACGCGTCATTCGCGCCACGCGTCATTCACGGCCGCCGCGCGCTCGCCCGCCTCTCTCTCTATCCGCATATCACCTCTACATACATACGACGAGATAAATTTGATCAAAACGTTAATACTGTTTGTGTTGAAAACAATATAGGTAGCTATTTGTTTATGCTGTACTCACCGAGAGGTAATCGGACTCGATCGTCGGTAATATTTTGTGCATCGATAGACGGGGATCGACCGGTAAAAGAATGATTATCTAGCAAAATCTATCTGGAATAAAAGCCGACGTTCTATCCTAGAATTTAGGTAAATAGCTTGGAAGTATGCCTCCTTCGTTTTAATATTGTCCGATAACGTTCATTGTATTATGAATTCTGTCCTCTATCACTCTACGAGTGTCGTGATCTATGCTAAGTGTGAACTGGGTCGTGGGAGTGGAGGGTGCGATCGGACGCTCAGTGGCTGGAGGAACGACTGGTCGCTCCGCTGACGCGAATTGTGCTCCGGCGTCAAAAGTTTTAGTGCCGAGGGAGAGAAGCGGCTACTCTATTGGTGTTTCATTACTGACTCACTTAATCTAAGCTAGTGTAAAACTTGTCACCTAGAAAATAATAAATTTATAACATACGTAAAAAAGTAACATAATTCTCACAAAAATGCTCACGTTAGGAGTGGGGTGATGCAACTTTTGACACCGGCCCAGGCTGGGGCCTCGAGCTCCCGGCCCGTGACGTCACGCGCCGCGTCACGTCACGGGCCCGGTGCGTCCACCACCCATAAACATTACATCGCTTATATACAACAAAGTTTTCGTGCGCCGCGCGACGGCGAGCGCACCGATCTTTACAGGAACTCATATCGTATCTTAAAAAAAATAATATACAATAGTAATAAAACATTTGAAACCTCACTAACTACTATTCGACGATCTCGGTACGACCTCGATAATATTACTCAAACGGCTCCGGCGTCTCGAAATCTATTCATATCACAATCGCATGACCGTGCCTGAGAATCATATCCCGCTACTTATGTACACACTCTTCCCGAAGACTAACGCACGTTCCAGACGAGGGCGGGCCGCGGGCGGGGCGCGGGGGAGCGGGCGCCCGCGGCTCGCGCTCGCCGCTCTACACTAACCGATATTCACTAAGATATCACCACCTCAGCCGCGGGAGCGACAGCAGGATACTTGCCGAACCTGCCTTCCCGAGTGTGCCAGAGGCGCGATCGATATGGATAACGCGGGCGCGGGCGGGTGAGGACTGGGGTTGTGGGGTACGGGGGGGAGGATGGGTGCGGCGGTGGACGGGGGCGGGGCAGGTTATGGGGGGCGCAGTGCTGGCGGCAATTGCACGGGGATGTGGTAGTAGCGGCAGGCGGCGCGGCGGCACGTGCCGGCGGCGGCGTCGCGGCACACCACTACGCGGCACCCCACCACCTGCAGCCCGCACCCTGTAACACGCAACGCAGCCGTCAGCTCACATTCCACTCCAAGCAGCACCGACTCCAAGGATCATGACACATTTACAAGGCCCTCGTACTATAACTACAGAATATATGAATTGGAAGCAAACACTACACTAATGTAAACTACATCACGTTTACTATATAACGTGTACAAGGTAGGATATGTTTCAAAAAGTATCTAGATTGTTAAATATTGTTAGATGCTACGTATAATCGCTACTTTAGATATTCAAACTACGCTATCGATGAAATATTACTAATGTGGTGATCATGCAGATATAAAAAGGAGTAGGAGTCAAGGGGATGTTCTATCCATGATCTGAAAGTTCGACTTTGCCCGTAAATTGATTAGTAAACATTATTAAGAATCTCGGGTTGAAACTAAGTCTGTTTGTCTACTGGATAACAGTTGAGAGAATGTTCGTTAGATATAGATAGTTGGCGTGATGCTTACCTTCACGAATATGAACAAATCTGCAGGTAGGTCTTGTACATCCTTGTCGATTAAAATCTTGGCACACCGGGAGGGTGTCCAGTAACTGTAAATATAACAACATTTAATTAGTATTTATTGTCATTGCCAATCATAATACACATACGAACCGACATCCCCACAATTCTTACAAGTATGCTTAATGATCAAAATGGCGCTCAAGATAAATTCAATTAATAAATCTTCACATTACATTTAAAAAGTAATGTTTCATTCTGGCATATAGAAACCGATCTCAATTCTGGTCATATCTTTAACTTGTCAATTTCAAGTAACAAATGATGTATTTAATTTATTGTTCACCTCGGTATTGTACGCCTCATTAGCAGTATCTTCCACTTGTCAAAATATTTGCTGCGCCTTCCATTGTAATAAAAACTGGTGTGACATACTTGCATTGTGGAACTGCCGTCCGTATGCTCTAAATAACTATACTACTTCATAAACAGTCGATTTAATTATTTCAAAACAATAAAGAAAATATAAAACTACTCTCAAATGTTTGTGTCAAACTTGTAAGTGTGATGCTCCATGCCCAAAGACAAGGAGTGACCGACGGTTTATGAATTCGTTATGTTAATAGTGTTAATGCTAATTCTATTTATCACTTCTTGGACATTCATACATCTGACACTGAACATTATCCTCATTGCACAGCCGTCTGAAAAATAACGCTGAAATAGTTTTTGTAATATCAAAGAGCAAAGTCTTATCAACTGTCCACTATATCTAGCACATTGTATTGAATTAAGGTTCCCTAGCCGTGATAGCTTGTTCGAGTGATCGATAGATAGATAGAAAGATGCGTGTGTAGTTTCTCAGTCGCTACATAAAACACAAAACGGGACACACGGAAGGCGAAAACTGCTCGAAATAAAATCTTGTTGCTGCTTCAATATTACAAGAACTTCACAAGATTCGTTGCACAATATGATTGGATCTTCCAAGCATTCTTTGAATTACGTGCGCGGTGTTGTCTGTGTGTCACCTTTATATTGTATCTGGGTAGATCGCGGCGGGTAATATGCAACATTAAACAACAATAGTAAATCAAGAGCCCAATGCTGGAGTTATTCTCGTGACCGAGCTTCCATAACCGTCAGAGAGTGTTAAAGTACGCTGCACTATGCACATAGGTATGAATATATAATATCTAAATGGCATGCAGAACGCTTGAAGTATAATCATTATTGCGCAGCCAATCTTATTTAAGCGTGACTATATTTTACAAAAAAGCTAAAGCATGATGCTAGACAACTTTTACCAGGGCGAGGGCGTACTAGAGGTGTAGCGTCCAAGGTGTACCCATTAATACCAACTGTTGCTATAACAAAGCTTAAAGAGGCTGTGTGGGGAGTTACGACTAGTGTCGGCGTTGTCTGTGGTTCTTTACATCTTCACGTTCTCGGTAGAGGAACAGAGGACGGTCATGCTGATCGGTAGGTTGGCATGGTTATATGTAAATAGACAAATTAAACTTATACCTTTAGCTTACATGACAGTTCTGGACGTGACATGTTAGTGGTAGTACAAACTGCAACATAATGACCATTAGAGAGTGCGGTTACTGTACGACAAACAAAAGAAAACCAAGTATATTATTACGACTACGTGAACACTTGAAACAAGCGTCAGAGAGGCCTCAACAAGTCGTAAGCGAGGAATTGAAGCCGCAACGGCGAAGCACTTTAAGCGTTACTCAAGATAACTCGAAATCTCTAGCTCACAACTCAATAGTTCTCTGTTCTACTTCATTACTTCTTACTGTACTAGCAATTATTTACAACATTACCACAAGTAACACTTCGAGTCATCTTTTTTCACCATAGTCACTTCAACTACCAACTACTACGCATAAAAATAATAAGTACAAATTGTTTACAAAAAGCATTGAAAAAATGAGTGTAAAAAACCCCCTTATTAGCAGTTGATAGTTGACACTGGCCAATAGGTGAATTTAATTGGCAACTAAACAGTTGACTACACAATGATCAATCACTACAGATATTTTTGTACAAATAAAACAAAAGGAAAAACAAATAATGACACATAAGAAAGATCAACTGTTTAGCAGGTTAAAATGGCTTCGTTAAATTTAAATTAATAAAGTGACCTTTACTGAAACTGCCGGAGATCATTATTAGATATTATAAGCGTATTTGTAATTGAGAGAGATAGCTCAAGTTATTGTTTGCAAGTCCATGCAAGTGACAAGCGGCGTGTTTCAGTATAGGCAAACAGGAAATCACTTATACTGAGGATATTATAGTAAGCTGATTGTATCTTACCGGGTGTAAGCAAGGCAATACTGTAGGGTGACTTCTTCCACATTTGAAAGCAATGTCTCACTATACAAAACTAAAAATCATCAACAAGTAAGTTGTAGCATCAACTGTTTAACAATATAATCAATACAGTTACAGCACAATGACTAGATGAAGTGTATGATGACATTGATTCATGAGTCGATGGCAAGCGGACCACCGGGCCGGGACCGCGGTGGCGGCTCTCTGTCCTCGTACCTCCACTGTGCTGTCGTACGCACTGTGCTACTGCCGTACCGACTACACGATCGAGTCAGCCAATGCTAGTGCTGCCCTCTGCAGCAGCGATCGAGGCAGATACGGTCAAGACGTTCGATTACGTTAGTCAAATGTTCCTTTAGTGTTCCCTCGATGCGTGTCGGCAGTAGATTAAAAAGCTCAGTTCCCCAAGCGCACCTTGTCCCGTAGTGAGAGGCCGTACAGAGTGATCGTGTGTTTCTTTGCTCGTTATTCAAGCGTTAGCCTACAAGCCCGCGTCAAGCGTCACAACTCAACAACTAAACGACACTACAAAGCCTAGAGAAAAAGCAAGCTCTGAACTTCTAGCGGGTCGGACTTTACTTCTGGTACTGAACGTTAAATCGAGTATACGTGAAGGAATGAATATCAAAATTACGTATGTATGATTAATTGTATATTGTCAATTTTCACTAAAGTAAATTAGGCCAATACAATTGTCTATAACACACAATACAACAACATCTAATTTATAATTCAATGTCAAGTTTTATATCTAAGAACATACAATCGGTAAATCAAGTTCGAGCTTGTCAACAGAAACATAATAAGCGGCTGAGTTGGTGTGGAAGGAGGTGATATGCGGTAGCGTACTGGTTAGAGCGAGGCGAGGTGTCGTGGGGGTGTGGGGGGCTAGGGGGGGCCGCGCGGGCGGGACGTGCCGAGTGGCAGACTCAACAGAGGCGAAACTATGCAAACGTGGACCAATGCATCAGATAATATTACTATTTAGAAATCTAAGTTTAACAGGTAGTGCTCATTGGTCCACTTTCACCTGTGGCGCAGGTACCAGTGCGAGGGCGGAGAGCGTGAGGGGGGAGGGGGGCACGCACTCGTTACCTGTCCGCGCTCGTCGGTGTACACGACGTACGGCGCGTTGGCGGGCGCGGGCGCACAGCCTGGACGCGCCACAACAAAAAGCACAAAAGATTGCAAGGCGGACGGCCGAAGCGTCATTCAATCGGAAGGCATGGAACAGAAAGCGTAAAATAAATAGAAGGTGCACCAAAACGAAACGTGCGGGGGCGACGCCCGTCCCCCCGCGCCACTACTGATGAACGCCGGCACGCATAGCACACACGAGGAGCTTCTAGAATAATGAGAGTAATACCTGATGAGCCAAACGTATAGGGGTGTGGATTCTATTCCATGCGAAAATTAGAAGGCGGCTGTGTTAGGTGCGGGCTGCTGCTGCGAGCCGTAACCACTAGAGTACGGAGCGCGGCACATCGCAAAGCACCCGTGCGCCTCCTCCGAGGCAAGCGTGTACGTAGCGGGATCGACGGACCAAGCGCTCAACTCTCAGTACGACGGAGTACTCACGATACGACGATTCGAAGGTAATAAAAAAACGTACAGTCATGCATCTCAAGCGTTATTATTACCGGGATCGTAGATACGAGAAATATACACGCATAGGGTCATAACGGTAAGTGAGTAAAGATACAGTAGTATATATAATATATATATAGCGTAAAACTACCGAGACATCCGCGAGGGCGACGCCGCTCGCTTCGTCCTTACAATAATACAATACAAATGTGACAACACGCCTAGCGCTAACCGCCCCGACATGCCGGGGCGAACACTCGGCCGCACACGTACGAGTCTCTAAGCGGAGACCCCGGTCCCGCGCCCCGCCGACCGCGCGACGCTCTATGTGGTCTTCATCTTTTTGTAAGGGTTCACGGCCGCCGCCGCCGCTGCCGCCGCCGCCGCCGCGGCCGCCGGCGGCGTCGGCGGGGGCATGGCGTACATGAACGGCTGCTGGTAGTAGGGCATGGGCATGGGCGGCGCCGGCCAGCCGCCCGGCCGCATCATGTACGGCGCTCGCATAAGGCCGGCCTGCATGCTGCCCTGGCTGGCGCGCGCCTTCAGCGCCTGCTGCGTGTACGCCGCGGCCGCTTGCGCCATGGCCGAGTGCTGCGCCGCGAAGGCTAGCGCCGCCATGTAGTTCTTCTGTGCTACTTCCTTAGCCACGGCGGCGGCGTCAGACGAGCCCGATTCCAGAGACGGCGAGGGCGAGGCGGCGGCGGGCGGAGGCGCCGGCTGCGCGGGTGGAGCGGGCGCCGCCGCGCTGGAGGGCGCGGGCGCGGCGGGCAGCGGCGCCGCGGGGGCTATCGCGGGCGCCGTCGCGGTCGGCGGGGCGGACGTAGCGGGCGCGGGGTACTCACATGACACGGGCACGAACGGCTGCTGCAGCTGCATCAGCTGCTGGTAGGTAGTCGCCGGCTGGTACACGGGGACGCCTGCCTTGTCTGCGGCGGGTCGCTTGTACGGCATCACGCCGGGGAAGGCCTGTGAATGTACAAAGAGAGGCATTAGTGGAGGGTACGGTGACGGGGGACTCGAACGGATCGAGTGGGCTCCGGTGTCGGATACTTACGAAGTTATCGTAGTAGAAAGATCCGACGCTTTTCATGTCCATCTGAAACGAGAAACAGACGGTTGAAAGGAGGTTCCGGGCGGTGGGCAAGGCGCGCTCGGCGGCGGCGCGGCGCAAGGGGCGGGGGCGGCCCGTGGCGCTGCGCCGGCGCCGGGCGCGGCGGGAGGGAGAGGCGCGCGGAGGGATCGTGCGGGCGGGAGCGGGAGCGGAGGAGAAGCGTGCAAAGCTGGCTGTTGTACCGGTGGCTCGAGCTCGGCGGGCGCCGGCCGTTTCTTGCCCGGCTCCGAAGTCGCGCTCGCTGCCGGCTGCTGGGCTGCGGCGGCCGTCTACGTGAAGCGAAGCGTCGCAGGACGGGACAGAAACAATAACGATGTAGTAGATGCACAGAATACACCTAAAGCTCGGCGTAAGGTGATATTATGCGATAGATAAAAATAAAATAAAAGTGAAGCGTGAGTGCGACGGAAGCGTGGCGCGAGCGGGCGCGAACTGAACAGAACAAAGCTCTGCGAACGGAAGCGGCGTCGCGGCGAGCGAGACCAAGCGGAAGAACAGAAGCCAGCGCGAGCGAGCGAGGCGAGAGCGTGCAGCCTGGTGGCGTACCGCGCCGCGCGCCTGCGCCTTAAGGTGCGCCTGCAGGTGCAGGGGAGGGTGGAAATAGCGGCAGGGGTCGCGGACGCAGCGGCCCTTGACGGCGTCCATGCACACCGTGACACAGCCGTCGTCGTGCGCGGCCACGGGCGGCGGCGGGTGCGCGAAGCGACACTCGGACTCCGCGCGCTTGCACGCGCCGCGCTGGAACTCCCGGCACACCTGCACCACCACACACCAGCCATTCCGCCGCTCGCGACCTAGCTCACCGACATTCTCTGCGGGGCGACGCGAACGCGGACGCACATGCGTTGTACTACGACATTCTTTGTGACGAGTTTTTTTTATTGTGTCACGTGTCAAATTTTCTTATATCGATCTCGACCGGACGCCGCTTTGTAATCGATTTACAAATTAATTCGGGTGGCTAGGATTTTAACAAAGTTTAAACTAACGCTTCTAGTATTACGCATCCGTCGCAACTTTTTGAACAACTGATCGAGAAATATTTACTTAGAACAATTCCTAACTTGAGCTCGAAAGTTCGATACGAATGCCAAGCGTTGGGCACTTCTACACTGTGAGCACAAGTCGACCGCAATAATCAAACGATTGACTATATTTCGCCATCGGCTAGCAAGTGAGGCAGTAAGTCGGAGTTGTGCCAACAGTGTAGGTGGTTGAGCAGCGGCGCTAAGCGAGTGGTGCTCGCGAAGCGCACACGCAGACGTCGTAGCCAGTGCGGCCGCGACACAAAAGGGGAGGCTTCGGCTGAGGGCCGAGCTCTGCTATGGGGACCGACAAACAACAATGATAGCACCATATTTTACATTTAACTAACACGCTCACGTTCAATAAGGAAATGCGGTTCATGTGTTTCTGTATTTATATAATGTTTGGACGTAACGTGAAGACTCAAGATAAATTAAAAAAGTCGGTCCCCGGCATTTGTGAGATGGAAAGTGTTAATAGTTTCGTGGTCGAATAGAAGTTGTGCAGTGTGCTTACCTCTAAGCGGTCGGTGCGAGGCATTTTCTGCTGCAGCACGGGTTGCTGCATGACCCCGAGCGGCGAGGCGGCGGCGCCGGATGGGTCGTGACCCAGCATAGCCGGCACCAGCTGCGGCGCGTAGTACTGTGCGTACGTCGAGCCCACGCTAGGCACACCCGACAGGTACGGCGACGTCGCCTGCGCATCACATCGTAAATACACATTTAATAAACACGCTTCTTTCTGCAACATTGTGTAATTATTATATTTATGTTCATATTTCAACAATAACATGAATATTGCATTTAAAAGCACTATTACAAGCATCTTAACAACAACAAAACCAAAACACCAACTAAATTAGTACTTAAAAAATAATTACAAAATTCTGTTCGCCAGACAAGACAAGCAGTTTTTAAACCACATGCATTTAATAGGAACAAATTAAAATATTAAATAAGCATACAGTTTATCCAGTCAAGCTACCCACCGACCACCAAAAGTTACAAAAGGAAAGGAATACGGGAAAAGATTTTAAGGCTGCGATCACAATTCGCCGCAACGAATAAGCGAGTGGCGACTGAACATTATTCAGTCAGTTCAAACATTATGTACTTTGGATTTAGCATTTAAACTTTATTTCTCTATTCTTTCGAGACATTGGACGTAATTAATATAATTCATTATTTAGAATAAATTCAAATTGGTTAATGCGAATAACAAATAATAAGTAAATCAACATTTTTATTAAGATTTATTAGATGATTCACGTAATTGGCCGAGTCTGATCAAATTGATCAAAATTGCAGTTTTCCAACAGCCTAGTTTATTTTCAAAAGTGCTAGAACGAAAAGATAAGATGCAATTGGACAATCAGTCTGCAAAGCTGTTTATTGTGATAAGCTCGAAATATATCAAAACAATGTTGTTCTAGTCGCAAATCGCATATTGCTACAGAAGAAAGGTTATGATCGAAGCCTTATGACGACACTCCACAGAGTCTGCACTAAGCGGAGCTGGATAATAGAATATTCCATTTTGACATGATGTCAAGACGAATTCTATTAGCTACCTGCCGGCTGCTCTCTCAATGGAATGTCACCTCCAGATAGACATAGTTAGTGATTTATAGTAGGCTTGGTGTGCTAGGGTTATGCTAGGTGTGTGTGTGTGAAGGACGGGGCGCGGAGGGGTGTTGTGGTCGGCGCTCGGCGTTACCTGCGGGGCGAGCAGGGCGAGACTGATCGGGTCCAGCGCGGCGAGATGGCTCGCGGCCGCGCCCGCTCCGCTCACGCCGCCCACCTCGACACAAAACCACACAAACACGCTACTCATCGTGCGAGGGATGCCCGCGCCCGCGCCTGCCGAACACCGCCGAGACGACACTACCCGCACCGAATATGTATCCAAACAATGTCTTAGAGTAGGGACGGCGAACCTTTTCACATTAACAAACCAGTTAGTTCAACTTTAATATGCCAAAAATTATCAAAATTTTGATAAGGCAATACTTAAAATATCTTTTGAATCTCAAGAGATTATCGATAAAGGTAGAAATCGAATAATAATTGATTGCGTATCCGCATAATTTAGTCGCGTGAATTCTAAGTTTCGCCACCCCTATCTTAGTGAACAATACTGCATTCAGTTGCAGGGAATTAACTAGAGAAAATATGGGCGGTGCAAGCAGGCTCGTCGAGGAGTGTCGGCCGCGTTGTTAGCGACAGTGTGAAAAGTGAGGAGGACCATTTTCCGGTTATTACATCTGCATTACCGCTTGTACCCAGTCAAACACATGTGAGTAAGTTTGGAGAGTTTCATGCCATTTAAGGAACGAGTCTTACAAACATGCTCAAGCAGTGGGAGCGACCGGCCTCGAGGCCGCGAGGTTTAAGTTGTGCCCGGGAATTAGTTGACTATCTATGTTCTAAGATAAATACACTGTATACAGATTACTGCTGACTTTGTTTAGCAGGTTCACGCATTCGAAGCGAAACTTTAAATTAAAGAGCGATACTAGTTCCAGCACGCCTGTACTGCCTTCAAGAAAGTAAATTACCATTAACTTTCAACGTGCACATGATTAAGTTGCCGAGAAAACTTTACGAGGGAATCGAGTTAATTAAGTTACTTAATGAAAATATTTTCAATGCGCAGTACCTATGACTAACTTGCTATTTGATATTTATCTAACTACTTACGAATATAAACTTGGCACAACTTAAACTCGGTACTTTATAAAGTCTACGTGTGTCAATAAAGAACGCTTATAAAATTACAGAGTAGCTAATACACCGAAAGCTGCGTGTTGCGTGCATGGGTTACCTACATACGTGTGAGTCCGATCGCTCGAAGCGTAATAGTCAAAGAGATGAGGGGGCGCGCCACTCACCACAGCTGGGACTTGGCCAGGTAACACCTGGCCGGGCGTCAGCCCCATTTGCTGCATTAGTGCGTTCTTCAGTGCTAGGTGATTTCGGCCGTTGATTAACAATTGATCCTTTAGGTGTTGTGGTGGATGGAAGTACTTGCAAGGTGGCTTCTCGCGGTTACACCGACCCTGGAATTGCAAAATTGTTTACAGTTAGTTTTATAATACTAAACTTTCACAAGCAGTCACGTTACATAAGCAACAATATCGAATGTATAGAAAGAACGTTGTGTTGTCAATATCTATCGTAATGTGTCGTGTCGACGGCAATGGCTGCCATTACCACACGTAAGTGGAAAATGCAGTAGATATGAGGGTTATACACCCCAGGTAGCCGACATTTCTGGGCTTTAAGAATAGACGAAAATGGCGGACCTCATTCGATATCATTCCGATAAGCAATATGTGTAGCGGGGCGGGCGGCGACCGCGGTTTCGGCTCAATATCGGGCGAATGTGCGGAAATCCCTCCATGCATCACAATTGCCGTGAGCCGGGCACGTAGCCACCAGAAATCCTCCACTCGATTTTTCCTTATAACCGCGTCTTAGGCGGTGTCAAATATTTCTGAGGCGTGTCGGGAGCGCCTCCTCGCTCTGCTCATTTTCGACGTCAATGAGGCGCGAGATAATTGCCTTTCGGAATCGAAGCCCTCCGCCGCACCCGTCTATGATGATTTATTTACATCCGCGTAATTAACTGTCGCACTACGTGACGGGAAGAGCTTCGCGGACGTTTTATCGTCGCACGCCGAGCCTCCTGCGCCATATTTTATTCAGTGAAAAAACGGAAAAGCGCTTATCGCACTTTCAAAGAAAATACGTACACAAACAAACGCCATCTGAATATTCAGTATTCCACTAGGGGACTCTCTAGCTGATAATGTCCACGAAACAGCTTTGGAGTGATTTACTGAGTAACTTTTGTAAAGCACGCCCGATGATATCACTGCAGTTCGTTTCGTAGACACAGCTATACGCTCGCTCGCTCGCTGGTAAATAGCAAAAGCAAACATGGCGAAGTGTGAATCTTTGACTCGCAGCTAAATCAGATGCAGACATGTTCCGAATTTTCTCAGTTATTAAACTTCGCCGATGCGTGCTACAACTAGCTAGTGGAAGCAGTCGGCTGCATTTAGATTAACTTGTTACTGGCAGGCATAATGTTAGTTGGACGGTCCTCTCACAGTTTAAGCTCGGGATAAAGTTATTATTTCCTGTTACTCCGTGCCGTCTACTTTAGCCGAGTTTCGATTCGAACCAACCCGTTTGTGAAACTTGAATGGGTGATCACGTTTCGTCATTACTATGATAACTCTGTTGAGTTTATCAAACTTGTATTTATTAGCTGCCGCAGTTTGGAATATACATTGGATAACTTTATTGTCGGAAGCTATCGAATAAAATGATTGCTTTTTAATGATCTACATACATTTATACTATCTAATACGTGAAGGGTTATTACTCGATTAATGTAGTAGGATTAAATTTGTTAGATAGAGGTTTAGTATTGCCGCGTTGCAGGCTTTTTGCTATGTTTAAGTTGTTTAATCTGTGTGATTACTTGTGACAGAGTGTTGGCTGCTGGCGAGCGGGGATTGGCTAGTGCAAGCCGCTGCATGCAGGTGTATCGCAGCAGCGATTAGCGTGACGGATGCCCGCGTCGATACAAATGGGCGCGTCGCCTCAGACGGATGACCCGCGCTCGCCCCGTCGAACACATTACGACACATTAATTGCTCTTCGATCACTTCAGCTCTACATTTGTTTATTTTACATCCTCTTTGTTCGCTCCATTGCATTGCCTTTATTTTCAGCCTATCTGTCCGTTCAATCTGAGCGTGCAGAATCTAGTCATAACTGTAGTGTGTCTAATTAAAATTTGCTCAATTAATTGAAGTTTCAGAAGCATTATGCTCTAGTTAGCAGCAATCGAGTTATGGTAACGCTAATTGGTTTATTATAATGTCTGAAATACACGGATGAGTGTGTAACTAACATTTGGAGTGTACCGGTATTTCACGGTGATTAGATACATTACTTCCAAATATAAGCCCGTTATGAAAGGTAATCACATAAAATGTGATAGAAGCACATGAATTTCTTCATATGAAGCCCGAAAATTAAACAAAAACTTTCAATATGGCCTATTTGTTCGGGAAGGGCAACGGGAGGGCCGAACGAGCGCAGGGTGGGCAATAACCGCCCAAAACTAATAACATTTTTGTGTGATAGTGGAGGAGCAAACCGAGCGCTACCCTCGCTTGTCCTTTATAACACAACAATGCGCACTTGCAATACAATAAGGGGTTAGCCGAAGTCACTTTCATCACTAGTTTCCTTCCTGGAGATAAAGAAATAAACAACTTTCGAGGGGCGGTAGAATGAAGAGAGAATGCAAACAAACGAGTGAAATTTGAGGCGAATACCTCATTTTGAGTTAGCACTGGTGGGCGATTAAAAGGAAAACGACATCAATGAAGCGAGACGCTCGTGTCTCGTTAAGATGAGAGCAGTAAGGCGGCGAGTGCACTCGGAACTATGACGTGTATAACGAACAGCCCTCAAAGCAACGGGTCGTCCGCCAGTCGGCAGTTGTCGGCACGCGCGCTCCGACCTTGTTACAGGACCATCGCCGCTGCCAAATGTCTCACGCCTTTCTTTTTCTACTCTCCAAACTGCATCAACGTTCTGTTGTTCTGTTATACACAGAGGGACTGACCTCTGCATATTGCAGGTTTATGAAACAATCTTTTGATGAGTTTTATAGAAAACTCATTTAATTAAAAACAAAGTCGTACTTGTAGTTACACCTCATTCATTAAAATCTGTTAAGTAGTTTAGGCGCTACGGTTGAAGATACATACATAGACTGCCAAAATCATTACCCTTCATTTTTCGCCGTAGTCGGGTAAAAAGAGGAAAAAGAGAAGCAAATAGAAAATATTTCAGATAAAAATCGTCAATACATTGCTTCAAAAATGGTCATGGCAGAGCCGTAGTCGTACCCACTGTGTTCCTACGAAGACGGGTTATAGTTTTAAACTATTTTTTTTATAACCTAATAGCGTGATCGCGTGTAAACATGTGCAAGTCTGTACAAATGTCTTAATCAAATCAACAATCAAGCAAATGGGTTGTCAAGAATGCGTTCGTGAGATGAGGCGTGCGGTCGTTAATCGATTAGAACGATCGATCACGATTGATAGATTGGTGACGCGGCGTCGACGGCGCGTGGCCACGCGTACGCACGGCCCGATCTTTACTCGTCTATTTTACTATCGGGTGGCCACACGAGGAAAACAATGAGGTAACGAGCCGATGAATGACATAGTCCCGTCACCAAACGACCCGAAGTCCACTTGTACGCATCAAGTGGGTGCCAGAAATATTTGGGGACAGACGCAAATAGAAGCGGTCGAGAAACCGTGCCAACTCCTGCATCGAGGCAGCAAGCACACCACACGCGCCACATTGCTGGAGGTGAAACATTCACGTGCTATGACAAACATATTTCCTTACAAGTTTTGGAATGCTTTCATTACAATCTGATAATATTAAAAAAAAGCTCTACGAAATTGCCCTCTACGATATTACTATTATTAAGGATCTCGTAGTTACCGAAATGAAATAGGATTTTTGTGTGGTCAAAGCGCTTTTTTAAGAGAAGTTAAGGAAAAGGTTCGGACCATATGTGCCTATGTGCGATAGGAATAACAAAGACAAACAAAAGTTTTCGGAGCAGATTGGGCCGGTAGAGTCCCCACGGAGGAAGATTATTAGGAAGGTCACGCAGGAATCGCACAAGACGTAGGTAACACGAACGTAAGCAGGCTATGAGCCGGCGCCGGATGCCGCAAATAATTTTTCGACAAGCCAAAGCGAGGGAAAGGTGAAATCTAATTTGCAAAATTTTGTGGTCGGGAAGGGAATTAGGTAAGCAAAATCAATTCTGAAAGTAAGTAGAATTTGAATTTAAAATGATTTATAGAGGTACAGGGGAGTGGCTAATGAGGCGTCATGCGAGAGGGGCGCGTATTTACGCTTGGCGCTCAGCGCGTATTTTTTCCGCGGCCTCTGGGCGGCGCCGGCCGAGCACTGCTGACGTAATGCCGAACACGCCTACCAGACAAAATAATTAGCTACTATCTAATTCACTTCGAATAAATACCCAATAATACTAATTGAAACCAATCTAATTGATTACGATTAGCTTTTGGAATGGAGGCAATTTACTATGCAAATATTTAGTTTGTCTAATAGTAAGGTAAGCAAAACACGCCACGTACGAGCTCGTTGTTGATACATTATTGAACAAAAGGGCTTGCCAGCCTGCCCCACTATCTACTACGAATATCCTATTAACGGTAGTTTGTGGTCCTTTTAACTTACATACATTAGAAAAAAAAAGTATGTATTATTATCAGAAAATTACTAGTAAGTATAAACAGGACTGTGTGTAAGATACATAAAAACAAATGGAAACCACTTATTGAATGGAACCAATCATTGTAATTAGTATAATTTAGTTTTACTTATAATTTATTTTTATATCATTTGTTTGTAATATTTTGACGTGTTCAAGCGCCTCCTGGGGCCTATGAAAATAAATGATTTGAATTTGAAATTTGAATTTAAGAAGTAATAAGGGCGAGTACATTTCTAAAAAAACACAAGCAATAAATAATGCAACGAATATGTCGTTGTATCTTTAGGATATAAAGAGGAATCCGAGGTAATGAATACTCTTATCTATCTAACCATCCCTTTAGCTGTGTCATAGTCGAGTAAAACATTAAAAATTCCTGTGTGGTCATTCACAAGACTTTCAGACTTCGGACACTAGGCTCGCTTCAAGTAAAGCCGCTCAGGGATTATATTAGATGTACGGCAAAAGCTTCCTCTTGTGTGCTCATAATATGTAGTGAGCCGGCTGCTTACCATAGTGCAGCTTATGGCAATAACCGTTTGTTTTAATGGTGCACATGGAACACATTGTCAAGTGAACAACTATGAACATATTGTCAATATTCTCAAGACAGAGCTATAGAGGATTATGGTATGATGATGACGTAAGACATTACGGTTAAAAAAACTTCATTTTAATTTAATCATGAAAATTACTTGCAAACCCGTAGCAAGACGGTACTCGTTAAATAATAAGTACTCATACTTATTTAATTATTACGGTTATATACGAAGAGTAGCCCTCCCTCGACGAAAAAAAAAACTTTGTAGAAACCTTAAAGTAAGAATTATTCAGTCCGGTGAAGTTCCCAACAAGTTTGCATCGCGGTGCCGTAGCTTAACGTTAAAATATGCATTCGTGCACGGAGTTATCTCGGCCACTTTTGCCGTCGCCGGCGGCAAGCGCCCGCCGCCCGGTCACTCCTTGTTTATCCCGGCTTTAATATTAGTTGGCCACTTTTAAACGTTAATGTCGAAGCTTAGGGCTTCAAACTGTTATAAAAGTTACGTATGGAACGAAAATTCACAATTAAATATTAGGGGTGTAAGTAAACTCTGTCCTGGAGTGTAGGTGGTGTTATATCGGCTGGCGCCGGACGCGGGGACCCACGGCTGAGATTAATGCAACGGAAGCAGGCGCGACCTCTCCAGGTGTTTCATTAAATTGCGCGCGGCGCCTCGGCCGGCTCGTACGCCCATTATGAACGCTGCAAGCTCGAGGGCCATTCGCTTTAAGAACGCCCGCGCCACTTTGTAACAGCCTTAATGAATCTTGTTACTTATAGGCTCGCGTAAATTGCCTGTTTTACTAACGTGGCGTGGGGTGAAAAAACATTAGGTCAGTGAACGCTTTCATGAGGAATGCCTTTTGCGTTCTTTCTCTCCCTTGCCTGTATATTCTTATTTCTTGAATACGGACTTCCTAAAGACGATGAAGCCATCATAAAAAAACATTAGTTAGTTTTATGAGAACAGTAAAAAATAAATCGACAACTATGCCAGCGCCAAAACTAATAAAATAAAACTCAACGCAATTTTAGCCACGCTTAAAACTGAAGCGGCAAGATAAACAGAAACGATTACTCACTTTCGTAAACGAAATAATTTTAAAAATATCCACGAAGCATATTCAAAAAGAGCCAGGCAAACTAGAACGTACCTCCGCCTCCAGTAAATGTAAGCAGTTTTATAGTCTTAACTAAGTTATTCATTATTATAGCTCACCGCGTATTTTACACAACAGAACTTGATCCCATAAGTACTAAGTCACTTTGCAGCCTTGTTTATTGTAACAAGTATTAAGAACAGGAAACTTTTATTCCTTTACTTTAAACGAAGATTTATTGTTAACAGCATGTGGCAATTATTAAAAGATGTTATCAGTTAGCAATTAAGATCTTCTTCGAGTTTTAGCTGGTAGGGTTGGTAAAAAAGCTAGTTATGATTGACTCTACATTAGCACATAGCATTTTAATATGAAAAATGTATCGTTACCAATTTCAATAAAAAAATAATATTATGAAACTAAACGTGAAAATTTCAAATTCATCATAAGTATTAAACAAAGCACTTACTACGTATGCAGACTGAGTAGAGAGTGCAGAGAAATAAATCTTTCAAATGTAGCAAGGTCAAAATAGCAAA
The DNA here is from genome assembly GCA_905147285.1 of Hypena proboscidalis. Lineage (NCBI taxonomy): Eukaryota > Metazoa > Arthropoda > Insecta > Lepidoptera > Erebidae > Hypena > Hypena proboscidalis. Next base: position 15,029,824 of record LR990130.1, on the reverse strand, counting down.
AGATTTCGAGACGAGTCGTTGCTTAGCAAAAGGTAAACAAGCAGAACGTGTGCACGTGTTTCACGTGCAATCTAGTGAAATAAGCGTCACGTCTGAGGCGGGGAGTGTAATGTACAGCGATCTGCAGTCGCGTCACCCGGCCCGCCGGGCCCACTAACCAGTTTAGACCTCCTGCTACAGTAATTAGTCTAAGCAGCTACACGGAGCGCATGATTCAACCTACCTACCCTCTCTTTGACTTTCTTGATTATTTAGGCAGCTAGCACACGCTGGGATTTCACGGGTCCGATGTACGCCTCGACTAAATTAAGCTGACTGCCTCAGTATTCTACTTAAGTGCTAGATTAAGCTAGACTAAGCTGAAGTTGTCTTTTAGTGATAATTAGGTCATCTGGCTGTTCATGGATAGCCGCTGCTTAGCGTCGGATCGTGCTTCTAGCTAATTGCGAGATCCGAGCGAGAAAACAATCCATTTAAAGGCAAAAGATTTTTGACTTTCAGCATCGGTTATCTGTTATAGTAAGACAACAATAGTAGTATCACAACAAAGGTTTCTGGGACGTTTCCGTAACGGTATTTTCTCTGCTTTTGTACTGAAGTTAATAGAAAACGTTGAACGATATCGGGTTCTTTTCACAAAACCTTGGCGTCGGCGAATGGGATAGTTAGCGTCTTCTATTTGCTATTACTTTCTTAGTGCAGCTTGTTTAGCTACATTAAAACTAATTGTAAGACTTTATTTAAGTGGAATAAAAGTTGTGTTGCAACTTTCTGATCAATTTATGTTAAAATGGAGAGCAGTTTAATAATCATAACGCCATATACAATGTTATACTAGCTGTTGCTGGCAACTGCGTGTGGGATTCGTTGATCCCCAGTTTTACCAGTGGCAAACGTTTTGTTCTGTTCCCGTGACGTTATTTATTGCGATTTAGGAAAAAACAATTAATTTTTTATTGAAGACAAAGTATACATTTAACCTTCTTCCAAAAATTCTTTCTAAGTGCGCGCCTACGTCATGTAACTTGGCACATATGTGCAAAATTTTAAGATTAGAGGCCCTGACTCTAAGCCCCAGCGATTTAGGCTCTGCGTTGATGAAACAGTCAGTCGGGCGGACAATATAGATAGATACGTATAATTTGTTGTGACATTATAAATAATAATAAATAAATAAATATTCCACAACTCACACACAACGCCATCTAGTCCCAAACTAAGCAGAGCTTGTACTATGAGTACTAGAATAACTGATACTAATACATATATACTTTTCTTTTTGTAAATATATACTTATTATACATAGAAACACCCAGACTTAGTTTATCAAGGCCAGCTCTAGCAATGGCTGGTCATTCCTATAATGTTACTGTGCCATCTCAATCGAGGTTAGAGTATTTTTAACACAGATTAAAATAAGAATCTAAAGTTATAAGTAACTCTTCAATTTAAAAGTACGCGAGCCAATGAATATGTTAGCAAAGTACCCTTGAACCCAAAAATATTCTTCAGGTCAAGAGTACCTTTTTAAACGAAACAAGGATAACCCTCAAGGGCAAACTTTCTCAAAGTGCGAGTTCGACTTTTATTAGAATCTTTAATGAAAACCTGACAGATTTTAGCAGAGAGGTAATCAAAGTAACATCATAATTTAAGATTTTAAGGCAAAATCGTTATTTTATAAATTTCAGTTAATAGAATTACGGTAAAAAATGTTGTCGGTGCCTTATTTAACAAATGACAAACGACAAGCCGACAATTTTGACACTTTATGACCTTCAAACAGTCGGCAATTCTTATTCTTAATTCAAAATTTGACATAATTGTTGATTGTCATTTGTTAAATAGGGCACTGGTTGTCAACAATTTCTGGCAGACTAAACGCACCGGATGGAATTATTTGCATAATTATCTTGTGCTTGAGGTGACCCCAGAGAATACAAGACCACGTGTCCTGTAATATAAACTTTCTGTCCACACGTTTCCTGGTAACTTCGCTATAGTGAAACCAGGCTGTTTAGACTGCGTTCATAGATAAACAGCCCGATTTGGTTTCATTTTTCTTTTATTATTTAATTTGACGATTGATATTTATCACCTAACTACTTTTTGTTAAGACATTACATTTGTTCAGATAAGTTATAACTATTTAAGTTATTTGGTGATCACACAAGTTAACGTTACTCAAAGGATAAAATATGACATAAACAAATTAAAGTAACAGCTAAGTTCGATTTTATGTTTGGACCGTATCACTATTGACAAGTTTATTTTGACGATTCTTAGAACTTTTTTAAATTATATACAAATAAAACCATTTGAATAAACTGCAGAGTTAAAACAGCATAGTTCAATCGCAGTATTATCAATGTAAATAAATGGAAAACCGTAACAATTCTGTAGGATTGTATTTGAAATTCTTGTAGCGTGTGTAACCCGTATAAATCGGATAAACTATGCATTATAAGCGCTATCATTCGAACGTAGCGATTTCGTAGCGTGTAGAGGTTTCACGTAGCGTGTAGAGGGTTTCTCGTAGCATTGTAGCGGTTGAATAATTTTCGAAGTTTTGATTTTGATAACATAAACATGACATCACGCCTATTATAAAATTGTCCGGTAGGGTGAGGCAGAGGTATTTTACACCCACATTTCAAATGTTATATTGACGCCCCATGTGATAGGAGGTAAGCCTATCGTCATTCATAGGGCACAATTACAACTCCGTATCTATTGAGAATTTCCTGATGTAAAAATCCCAAGTAGCACTTTTACCCGCAGACGCAGACCAATGAGGCAATTAGGAATGGTATTTTCGATGATAAACTTTCGATTGAGATATTTATGATGTTACATCGATAACTAAAAGGGGTATTATCCGGTCAGGTATGGAGTGGGACGATCATAGTCTTTGACGAAAAGACAGTAACATGTATGTATACCGACCTACGAACTTTAATTGTCTACATACGTACGCTCGCCCAATATGCGAGGGTTTATTCCACAACAATTTATGGAACCTCGCACACACAACAATGTGTTGCGTAAGTTACAATTACAAATTATATTGGACTTGTTGTAATGCGTGTAGTTCGGGCCAGTACATAAACAACACGACCGAAGATAAAAGGCGATAAATATGAAGAGAACTAACTACAAAATAAAGAGCCTTTAGTACGTACGATAAGGGAAGTTTAAGAGGAGTTTTCGGGCGCGGGTCGCACCGATAAATTGGGTGGCACTTAATTATGATCTCGGGCGGCATCTTGCAGGCGGCTAATGTCCCGGACTCGTTTAATGCGCGAACTTGTAGTCTCAGCTCCGGCGGGCGTGATAAATCTCCATCTGTGCCCCGACCCCTGCCTTCAGCGTTGCCGAGACTCACACGCCCGTCCGGAGGCCCACGCAACAACCTCACCTTCCGCCGCCGCCGACCGTTACACACAACTCAATCTTATTTATGTACGTATTCATAGGGCACATAATTAAGGTTTTGGCGGTAATACACCACCTCACCTTCCTACAGTAATAATGTGTTAAGTTTCAGTTAAACGATCTTAATGTTACATAAGGACTACTTAATACGCGAACGTTACTCTTAACCACATTAATCCAATTTATTTATACGAAACTTTTATCCTATTCAACGGAATAAAGCTCGTTGCGTAATTAAAACTTTACACTCTTAACATACAGGTGTTTCTCCAGTCCCGTACCGTTCTCAGCCAGTGCGTGTTACCCGAAGTATCTCATTTGTAAACAAAGTAAGCGAGGACTGTACGTATTTCATTTATAAAGCCTTAAAAGGCAGTAAATATGTAGGCATAAATCAATTTCTAAACGGAGTGAAATTATTAACCGCGATGATTTACGATGTAAAACGAAACTTTGTACGGTTCACATTGGCCTTTTGTGTAGCGAATGTGGTATTATATGGAATGATTGTGTAGAGGCGGGACGCTGGAGTTTTGGAGTCGGTGGTACATTAGGAAGTGGCAATGTGTTATTGCATCGTGTAACGTTAATGTCGCGAAGGTTGCCGGCGCCTGGCAGGGGCGCAGGGGCGCACTCGGCGCCGCATTATCTAGGTATAATTAAAGCGGGCAAGACGACGGCGAGACGTTACGCCCGTCCTAACGACTTTTATGGTGTATGTAACATTGCCGGCACATAAAATAAATGTGCCGCCTCCAGCGCCCCGATATAGCACAGTATTCCCAGATTAATCGCCAAAATGTTTGCTCTCACGCTATACGACTGCCGTTATTTAGTCTATACCTCTACATAATGAGGTAAATATTGGAAAATGTTTTCTTTCCCCCACTGACACTAAAGTAGAGTCATGATGGCCCTCCAAAGCGTCGGATCAAAGTATTTCCGGAAGTTTATTTGTTAAAGTTTTTGCAATATAAGTTTGTATTTGGAAAGGGTTCGCGAGTATTTTGATTTTTCGCAGAGGGAATGGTACAAACACGAGAATAAAAGGCTGTTTACAGAAAACGCCGAAGGTCAGTCATTTCAAGAGCTATTGTGTATAGGACTACGGAGGTATGTGGGTATTGTTCAAGGAGAATGGATGTTTTGTTCTCGAGTACGGACATCGCACATGCTCTCGTAATTGTAATATTATCGCCCTGGGATGTTTTTATTTCCGGAGCAAAGGGTATATAGTAGAGGTCATACCGGCGCGTTCCCTCGCCGCAACCAGCGCCGTCATTTAAATCTTTATATGTCCACATTAGCTTTATAGGCGACGGGAGCTTTCGCCGACGTCTCGGCGCCTGAGTGCACTTTTATTGAGGATGAAATACCGTAATTGCCACTCGGCGCCAAGCCGTGACTGACGAGTTTTGTACGTGCTAATTGTGCCATCTCATCTATAAGGTCGCATGACCGCGCTGGAAAGGTCAAAACGCACTTTACTTCCTTCTAATGGGACCTTCGTCAAATTAACTCTTGAGCACAAAATTGATGTTTATTTTGATTGTATAATTTTCTCGAGGAACGTGGACATCGTAGCTTTTCGAAAATATAATGAGGCTTTTACGCCGGACATCATAAGCCTCTGCAATTTAGTATAATATAAAAAGGGAAACGCTCAAAACAATAACCGCTTTTCATATCTCAATCCCTGAAGAGCCATAATCTTGACAAATGACGGTCTTTGGAGTGTAGTCGGCACTACGGGCCGCATTGACAAAATTCCAAATAAAGTGACACCAGCACATAAATAAGCATATTTGATGTTTTATTGAGTGGAGGAAATACGAAGGAAATAGTTTCGTGGGTCATTACGCGGGTCATCAATCAAGTGCGGGCCTGCAACGCTTAGATTTGGAAATCGTAGCGAGTGGATCGTTTAGGTCGGCGGTCGATATGACGGCGGTCGGTGGGCTGGTGTACTAGAGAGTGCCGGAACACGGGTAGTGTGTGTCAGGCAAGTTTCGCGTGGTCGTAAACGGCAATAAACGGCGAAGGCGTGAGGCCGGCCGTCGGTATGGAATGGAGCCGAATGCACGATATCTGCATTGTGGGGCGGCGTCGCGGCGCCGGCGGGTCTGGCCGTCGCGGCGGCGCGGCGGCGGCGCATACATCAGGCACGCGACCGTACCTCCCTCCCCGCACCGCACCGTACACCCCACGCCGTCGCTACACCCCTCGCCAATTATCATAGTTTTGTTCCTATTTTTTGCCGCATTAATGGTTGTTTTCAGACAAATACCCTGATTGCCGGTGGTGCATTGCGATTATACACAACGTAATCATATGAAAATTCTACTTGTTTTTCACAACATTAACAACGTTGACTCGGATTACGGGGTTTAAAGTTTTAAGCGATTATTTCTAGGTAATGTAGAAATAGGTTAATGGCTGGCTGGTATTCTGATAACAGACTGTTTTATATTCATTTGTGTGGCATCAAACATGGACTAGACCGTAGTGTTTTTAAAGCAACCGATCACAATCTGATATCTTTTTTTCGTAATTGCTGAACGACAAGTTTATCTTTCTTATAAACGACGCCTGCACTACTTATTTCTAATGTGTCACGGGAGTGTTCACAAACATACATTACTTTTCAGACAAAGATTTGCCTCGTGTGGGCATCGTACCCACAACACCAGCGCAGTTGTAAGCGGCAAGGCGACCGCTTTAACCACTACGCCAACGGTGCGTTATTTATTCACGGGTGTATAGTGTCTTATGATTACGTAGATACCATATTTAATAATATTGCAATTTTTACGATGTTTGTACATTTCAGTAAATAGTCGTTTTCGTGGAAGTTGTCTGTTGGAATTAATAGTACGGCATTTCGTGGTAGCGTCCCTTAGAAGAGCTAAGTTTAAAATCCGGAGAGCTCACGTCTAGTTACGTATGCAGCAAGTGAAGCGTGGCCGGGCATCGGGCATCGGGCACGGGCAGGTAGAGTGCACGGAGCAAGGCGCCGCGTCCACATTGACTGCGGCTCCCATTATCCTATGCAAATCCGGCTTTTCCGAATATCGTGGCTTGCCGCGGGCTACCTCGCTATCGCGGCTATTAATAACGCGCCGTGTTACAAATACGAGCCTCGGAGCTCAGTCGTTTAGTCCGTCGACGAAATACACTAGCCGTATGTTACTTTATACGTTCACGACTCAGCGCTAATATTAAGTAGCGCTGCGCCGTACTTTCCAATTTGATTAAATCCTTTTTCCAATTACGGGGATTCAGACAGGGCGCACGTTTTATTATAGCTTTAGTGCATTAATGTAACTTTATACCCGAACATACTTTTACGTAGTAATTTTCTATTTAAGCTAAAAGTGGCGCAGTACGAGGAAAGGCGGAGTAATATCTCCCTTTACACGAATACACAGTCGAATACGCAATACTTACGAGTTAATTTGTAAATGAGAAAACTGTCTTGTAGCGAATAATGCGTGTTCCCGCGCGGTTATACGTTTCGCTTTGTTACGGCGGCGCGCCGGTGTAATAATTTCACAAAATAACTTGGTACACTTCAGGGGAAGTTCGTTTAATATTCCACTAGGTAAAGTGTTTATCGCGCTAATCTCGTAAAACAGGTTAGTCGAATGAAGGGTGCAGATCATCGCGCCGAGGTCAGACGATGGGGTCAGGTCGGCGCGGGTCAGCCGGTCAAAATAATCCCTTATCGTTGGGGAGAATTAAGTATAATTCGTTCTATAAGTACGTATCGATGTAGTCGTGACGTGACGTCGTAATTAAATGGAGAAAAGCAATTATGATGGTGAAGGCTCCACAGCTAAGGGAGTGAGAATGGAGCAAACAGCTTGCTCTAGCTCCTTGCAAGTTTTTTGAAGAACGTAGTGGATAATTAGATTAGATGCGGCCGTGGAGCACCGCCGAGACTCGACGCGACTCCCAACCGACACGAGTTTTTCTTTTTAGCTACGTACATGCTAGCGCAGGAATTTATATCGAGTGTCTAATTAGTTACAATATTTGCTGTACCATCGAATGTGAGACAGCTTTGCCAGGTGTTACCTTATTATAGCTTGCTTCACTGAAGGTTTTTATACACCAGTAATCAAAGGTACATAATAATTATTAAGGATACAACCGATAATACAAATTGATACTCACAAAAACAGCTTTAGATGGTTTCAAGAACAAAATCTATTAGCAAAAATAAAATAAATGCTCACCAACTAGAAGTTAAATTGTAGAAGTTGTTTTAGTAAAACTCTTGTACACAAGTCGTGTCTGCACAGAAAGGTGGTCGTGGACGGAATGGACAGTCTCGGCGTCCACCTACCCTTACAATTTAATTAAATATGGCTTCAGATTAACTCGGTGAGGCTTCACACAAACTATTCTGTTTCATATTTTCCACCCCTCGATATCAGTATAGCCTCACGCATCACCCACGCGCGCAGGGCCTGTCATATAAATCATACGTACGCACTGTCACTTTGACACATTCTTCCTCCATCAAATAATATCACAGCGACTAATAAGATTACCTGAAACAAAAAGATTACACAATTAGTCGAATCACGCAATTTGTTTACGTCAAAGTCAATTAGGCTAAACAATGTCGCTAATAATAACAATGGGAGCAGGATTGACGAACCCAAGTTACTCCAGTGTACGGTCTTGACTTTGATAATAATGGGTTTGGTTGGAGAGCCGAGGGGGCGGCGCGGCGTGCGCGGGGCGGCGGGGGCGATTGTATCCGATGATAAACATCGGCCGCCGCCGCGCCGCGCCGCGCCATCCAAGAGTCGGCGCTAATTAAACAACAACGGAGAAAATTAATTTGATTGTTTCGGAACTACGCCTCTTTGTTCGGGCCTACAAACGGTTTACCTAGGAAAGTGTTCGCCTGATGCCTCTCGACGCGATGGAAACCATTTTTCATTGTTACATCATTTATATTGTGTATACGAGAACGCGGCACCTCGCGCTGACAAACAACTACGGACTGAAGTTGACTGTTTGACACCGTACGGAAAACTTCCAAGTGCAACGAGTCGATCATCGTGAAAGGTTAATATACGATGACGTGATTTAAAGGGTAATGATTAGTGATGGCCATTTCGTGTGATATTTTATTACTTGTTTTTTTTGCAAAAAAAATTTGCAAGCTTTTGGTAATTCGGAACCGCGACTACATCTCAATATTTAGTTTCCATTGGCTGAGCTTTACAGCAAAAAATATTATGCTTGGTCTGGCAACCAATATTCCAAGGTTGATTCGACATAAAGTTTGTGACGTTTGTGACAAATGAAGAGCGCGTGACGTAGCGGAGCCGCGCCGACGCTACGCGGCTACGAAACGCAGCTACGCGCGACGCACGCGGCGTGTTCCGGCCTCGGGTTCCGCGGTATCGCCTTACATTACGCACTCCCCGCTGACACAACACACCGCTTCCTTGTCGTTATTAATGACGCACGGTAATTAATCACACCTAACCGCTCAGATATTCTACTCACTAACACATGTTAACAAGCTCCGATACTCCCGCCGAGTAACGAGATCATTTTATTAGACCCGCACAAAATAATACGGTTATTGTCATCTACACTACTGCAAATGAATAATTTATAGGGTTAACGCAGAGTTCGGAGCTTCGGGTGTCAATTAAGCAAAGTATTTACGAAACGCCCTCTCAATAAATAAGTTAGGGAATAGAATTTGGGAAATTAATCGTGAATAGGCACGGGTTCGGACAAAAACTTTAATGCGAACGCGGGAACCTTTCGGTGTGAAAATGTGGAATTACATGCGGTATCCGACTGGGCCACCTCGTTCCTTAGAGTGTGAATTATTTACGCGGCGCCGAATGCGGGCGCTCAACCCCCAACATAGGTCGAGACGACTAACTTTTAGCTTACCCACAAATAAGTTGATTCGATTTAATTTGACCAAAGGGTAACAACACTCCTAAATAATGAAAAATAAACTAACTTTATTACTTCTAACGTAAACGAGTTGTGGCGGAGTTCATATCTGTGCTTACTTTTCGATTGTTTTGACAGAATATATTTTACTTCAATATGTTTTCAACGGCAAAAAACAATTAAATATAAAAACAAAAAATGATAACCACCTCGATGGTTTAGTGGTTAGCGTATGCACCTCTCACCGCGAGGTCTCGGGTTCGATGCCGGGTCTCAATAGCAACATAGAGTTGGAATTGTGTTCGGTAGACGGCGATAGGCTCACCCCCTATCCCATGGGACGAAAAAACAGGTGAAATTTGGGTAATGTACACGAGGTGTACATTACCCAAATTTCACCTGTTTTTTTACCCTTCTGGGTAATATAAGCGAGATGTTATATTATGTGTTATAAAAACGAACAACTTTACGATACGAAAATTAAGTCTCGGATTTAAATTAGTAGGTAAACTGATAAGCCCCCAATACTAATTAAAAGGGAATGTTAAATTTTAAAGTGAAAAGTTTAAGAGTGCATGAAATGTATATGTGTGGGATTCAGAATAGGGGAAGCGACTCATTAAAGGATGCGCGGTTCATCTCATTCGGGGCCTGGACAAAAACGGCCTGTCCGTTTCGGCGGCTGGCAATTAAACGCGAGACCGAGCGAGGACCGTTCATTGGAAAAGCGCTGAACAAGCGAACAATACAACAGCTATCTAATTACTTTGTGCCTCTGCCGCCTGTTGTGCTGTTGTCTCTACAATATAACGTCACTGTGAAGTTGTTTGTGGTTTTTGTCAAACGTACCACTACCACCCCACAACTTTGCGAAGGCCCGCGCGATCTCCACGCGTTACGCGCCCGTAGTTCCACACTCGCATAGGTTTAATTAGTTTACTAACAAAAGCCGCTACACGATATTCCAAGTCATGAAAACTATAACTTATAATTATATGTGCTGAAGGAAGTCTCGAGGACAGGTTTCAGAAATATCATCATCATCATCGTCATCATATATCATCAGCCTTTACGTCTTAAACAGATGCAATTCTTGAAATTGCATTTTTGCGTGTTCTCGACGACACGACCTATTTAGAAAGTTTTAAAAAGAAATCCGACATAAAAAGAGCAAATTGATGGGCAATAATATTAATACTAATAAAATTCTGCAATTAAAAGACTCCATCCACTGTAGGGCACTTTTTAACTTTGAGAAGACTTTTCTATGTCTATTTATTAACAAACTTAACTAAGTAATTGGGGATTTACTTTTGGCAAACTAATATCATCAATAATTTTAGTAATCCTACTGAACAAATATTCAAAGTACATGTTACAGATTCTGGTAAATTATACCAATGATATTCGGATTGTAATCATAACCAATTTATGTACGATGTTTTGGTAAATTTACTGATTGATAAAAAAATATAAACGTGTCTGCAGCAATGAATCGCCCAAATTGCTATAATACCAGAATGTCGAATGTGGCACTAAAGTGTATAAAACGGCGTTATTATTGAGAGCCCTTTCGGTCATTAATTGGAGTCGAAGTGGGGTTTAATACAATCGAAATCAAATTAAGTACATTCAGTTGCGGTAGGGCGAGTCGGGTTCAGTTGATTCAGCGGTATGACCGCCACGTGCGCAGTCTGCGCCAGCCTCTCTCATGCGCCAATAAGAATAAGATCTAACTTATAATCTTGTATATCTTAGTGTTACAACTTTATAGCTTCATTCTGTTTCGAGAGACCGAGTACAAGTACAGTTTTAACTATTTTTACAACAGCTCTATAATGTTACCATTATGTAGTTTATTAACATAGATAAAACTCCATTTAACGACTGGTCGTGCTTTGCTACCAATGAAACTTAATAGTGGAAGATCAATAGAGCAAATCAAACTCAGTGATTTCACTGATGCCACTGTTAATTTATACATTAAACTGCGGCCGAGATTCGAAAGTCAAATTGTTATATCATTAAGATAGTCACGACATAGACAGGCAAGGCAATTTGTGCTGTGTGCAGGCCAACAAAATAAACAAATAAGTTGTATTTTAGAAAGCTATAATAACACACGCAAAACGATGCCGCAAGTTTTTGATACTCCTAGCGAACAAATTTTATAGTATCAAATTAAGTGACAATCAGTGCAACACTAACAAACACGGTCGCGACGGGTGAACTCGAGACATGGCGATTATTCCGCTCCATGTGCCCCCGACGAAACTTGATAGCGGCCGGCGCGACGCGGCTCCATGGCTCCACTGAAACGACCCATTAATATGCTAAACAAAACTTGCAATTAATTGAGCTTTAAAAGTCAAATCATCAGTACAAGCGGGAAGTGTTCTTGTGAATCAATATTTATCACTGAAAACGTGATGGTATTAGAGCGCGTCGGACTGACAAACTGGCGTTGTAAGAGCCACTGAATTGCGAATAATTCACCAAATGTGGATACGATCAGCAGTGCTTCACTGCGGTACGAAATCAAGTAGTCGCTCCCTTGACGTATCAGACTGGAAGCGACGTGCTGGCGGGGTTATGAGGTATAAGCGGCGCGTAGGTTCACGTCGGAAATGGATGGCCGAATTAATTGAAATATAGCGTCGCGTCGGTGTGCGGTCGTGCGGTGGCGGATTGGGGGATTAAAGTTGCAGCAGTTCAGCGCTGGAGCAGGTGCGGCACGCGGCAAGGGGCAGGGGGTGGTCGGCACTGCGGCGAGGCCATCGGCTTGCGGAACACGAAGCCGAAGCGTTGAAAAATTGCACTGAACGTCTTCAACCGCGAGCGCCCCCGCAACGTTGCTAGCTGAGCTACATACAAATAAGATGACACTGTTCGTGTCTGCGCTTTAGCCCCGTCGAGCCCAATATCTAACAATCTCATCCGATACGTAATTTACAACAGCATAACAAAATGTCAGACGCCTCAAGGTAATCAACTTATAACATGTCTACATAATTGGGTATCCCAAAAAGACTTCAAACAAAAACATAATATCAAGTAAACGTGTGTGTGTGCCAAATGTTAGCCGACCGGTACATTTCATGTCCTTTAAATTTTGTTATTTTTTCTTGACAACAGTCTTAACTAATTATTAATAATATGCAAAATAGAGGTATCCGACATTGTAGAGCGAAAACAAAATAAAGAACGCTAACCTCGGAATCTGAAGACATACATGACTGTCCGGAACAAAGAATCAATCAGCGAAATGCACAGACTTGCTATAAAAACAAAAAAAAATACCGCAAATGATATCTGTTAAACTGAAAACATAGTAAACGAGAAGGTCGAAGTTGAAAATATTGCTGCAAAGCTAAGCACAAGTTTTGCAATGAGTCAGCAATTCGACGACGTCGCGAGGCACCGGGTATATCTTCTCGAAATATCAAAATAAGATTATTTTATTTTGTGTCTGCTCTTATCGAGCAGTAAGAGGATATCGTTTATCTGACTTGATCGGTGAACGACTTGAAAGTTTCCTGTTATTTTTAAGTCGTATATAAATACTAAAATAACAATCGAAATAATCGTGCCTAAATCCGTAAGTGAGGGGTATAAGCGAACGCTAAACTTTATTAAAGGTCCGACAGCGTCAAGGGCCGGGGCGGCCGACCTTCATAAAACAAACTTTATGACAAACAATAACATTTATTACATAGTTGAGTATTAATGCGCACTCCATTTACAGCTGGACGGGCGCCGGCGCGGCGGGCCTGCATTGTTGGCCGCGCCGCAAACATCTTTTTAGGTTTAATAACTCACCCCCAATACGAGGCTCCTTGCTTATGAAACGTGAATAATACTAATCTAGTGTGCTGTTACAGCGCTCGCCTTTGTGACGACGCCACCGCCCTCTCTGCTACAAAATTGTGTACTGACATATTGATAAACTGTGACTTCCTTTCAACTTTAAACCTTCCTTTACAAAGCTGCGAAACGTTGATAAGCTCTTGTTTATTTATGGCGACAATAAACGGAAGCGACATTAAGCGACATTTAATAAAAATACAAAACGTCCCGAAGCAAAGGAGTGGACAGTAACGCGCGGGTTGTTCTTGTTCTAGACTGAAATAAAATTTTATATAGGACATTATACGTGACAAACGACGTGAACGACACGAATATCCTCTTTAGAGTTACGCTTTCGGTAGCTATTCTTGTTTTTTACGCTCGTAATCATAGCGGCATTTTGTTCAAAGAGCTGGGTGTAAACAACAATAACATTTTCAGACGCGCACCTCTAAATAATTAATTGAATCACACCAAACACTAGAAATCATTATCGCTCGATTCTTGTAGTTGCCACCAATAAATGTCAAATAGAAACCCTTTGTTCGTTGAACGTGTTTATGTGCAGTTGGTCTGGTGCAAATAGATAAGACATGTTTCGTTATTTAGCTAAAATAACTTTGATACAATTATTCGTAGCATTAGACAAGAATTTAATGTGTCATGGATTTGTTGAAAACTAGACAGGGGATTGTATAAAGCCACTAGAGGACATGTGTCAACCGAGAGCTCTGTGCGAATGTTTTTATAGCCGAGGACCACCAAGAATATCGCAGGGGTGAACGATACCATTAAGGGGTAGCAAAATTTTAGGTTAAGAGACCGAACCGTACCAGATTTGTCCTACAAGTTTTTGTTAAACAAAATGTGACATTGAGCTACTTTAGTTTTATGTTACAAAACATAACAGCATTTGTTGGCAAAAAAATACAGACTGTATATTCAGATGTCCCAAAAGAGATTCCTTTTGAATCATTCATGACTACAGCGGACGAGCATCGGATATTTATGACGAGAATGTACGTACTACTGCTAATAATATTGTTCATATGATTACAGAATTTGCGTGTCACATGATGGCGCAATATTTCATGATACAACTTTTTACAAATATTTTATATCCATATCTTGGTAGAAAAATATAGATTTTATTTTCGTAAAAGAAAAAGTTAAAATCAAATGAATTTATAAAATCCAATATCATTTGAATAGGTAGATGGTGCTTTATTTGATTTTGAATGTTCAATGCTGATGGATAAATAAGGAGCAGCGAAATGGAAAATGACGATTCGATGGGAGACGTTTATTGGTGTTCGCACGTGTTCGCGCTCAAACGTCAGTCTATGTAATGTGTACTCGGGTAATCGCGATGGCTGGCTGCGGTACTTGTCGATGCTCATTTGCGTATCTAAGTGGGCCCGCGGAGGCCATTAGCCAGCGATCGAAGGCGTCATTACTCGCGTAGTGGCGCGCGATAAGGAGTCGACCGACACTACACCCTTAACGACACCGCCTGCGGTACGAGTGGACACCTACCTACCTTCTACTTCCACCCTTCAAATCGCTATTACAAAAAGAATTTAAGCAAATGTTACGGAAAATTGGGTCAAATTTTATGCTAAAAGCTTTCGGTTAATTGAAGTTTCATCAGAATTTACGATTTAAGTATATTACATGTTATATTTAATTTCCCAACTTTTCCTCAATTTATAGGGCTACTCAGCGAAGAATATTAACAAAAATGTTGAATTCATTCTCCAACGAGGTTTCTGCGCGTTAACATAATGTTTTACAAGTATAATAAATATCATTTGATAGGTTCCAATAAATTTTATATCCGTACCCTTTACTCGGAAGCCGGTTTGAACACAAATCTCACTTGTAAGTTGGAGTATGTCGCAATAATGTCAAGTTTAAAACACGGCAGCATCGGGCCGACATTATTGCCATTGGTAAGAGTTACGTACAGCGTATTGTACAGCTAAGAGTAAGTGGTTACATACTATTAGGAGGCATATGATTTCATAAATGGTCGTGAAGCGCCGCGCCGTTGCGGAGTTTCGCCGTAGATTTTAACGAGATTGCCGGTAGTCGCCAGTGCCTGTAGCATCGAACTTGCGGCGAGAACCCTCCAACACAAGTTTACAACTTGTTAAAGAAGATCTCTCCGAATTGATATTAAAATCCGGGGAAATACTTTCCATTTCTTACTTTTTACGAAGATTCTTAAACTTTTCACATTAAATATGTATTTTTATTGCAGGTAAAATCTCACAAGAACTGCGAATTATAATAATGAAATTTACTTTTTTTGTACTCTATTTAGAAGTTGGTTAACTTGCTATAAATTTTTCGTCCAATAACCAAGCCAGCTTAAGTTTCATGGGAAAATTAACGAATGAGAGGATGTGGATACAAGTTTCATAAAGCTCAGAAAAATCTAAACTTTGTAAAATGGAACGATTTTTTTTACGTTGATTATTTTTGCCATTTGTAGAATTATCAAACATTTTTGCACTTAGAGCTTCAAAACTATATTCTTACTTAGATTCACTAAGAAGTGTTTTCGAAAACTTATTCTCATACATTTGATTTCCCGATGGATGACGGTTTAAATTGTTTGTGTCACAAGTCGGTCAATAAACTCACAAACATTCTCTCCTTTAAAATTACTTTCAGATCCATCAATTTAACAGTTATTAATTAGAATGGCTTCGACCGCTTTGAAGAATCTGATTATACAAATTCATCCCTTTCTCATAATTGTCTGAGATTAGGCAAGTCACGTTCGAACGACATGAAAGCCCTTCGTTTGTAGCTAATCAGTGTCAAAATACTATTACTCTAATTAGAAGACTGCTTTTGATGAGTGTATCTACATAATATGCATGTTTTATAATTCAGACCACCTGACTGTAAACTACAGTAACATTAGCAGATAATAGTAGATGCGTTGCTGCAGAAAATTGCGATATAATGCTTCATGTGCTAATCCCCGCGTGATGGTCCTCGAAAGCTCAATCATTCTACATACTCTTTGCGGAGTTTCTCTGAAAAATTGAATGTTTTGATTGCAGTTGCACTTATAGGCAATGCTGCGGCACGTGACTAACATGTAAACAAAATATATGACGTTGTGTCGGGCATACTGGCAATAATGATCGATCCGGCAGCGGCATCGGGCACGCGGTGCGGAGATGGTGTGCCTGCTCCGCTCGCACTCGCCGCTCGGTGATCCGATACATGTATTATTCAAACGGCTAGGAGAGCAGGCTGGTGGCGACCGGCGACCGGCACCGGGCCTGCTCATTACAATACTAGCGCTTCGTCCGGCGCCGGCTCGGCGGCCAACTTCTGCGATGGCAGACAACGCGACCGATTAAAATTTCATCTCTCTTTGTTCGGAACAGAGATAACGGATCGATGTGCGGCGCTAATGCCCTTGCACGCCGGCCCTGTACGCCGATCTAAATTGAATTCATCGAATCATAGTAGATATGCATCTAGATGATGTATAGTCGATTCAAATCTGCATGTTTTGTCACCTTCACCCAATATTTACATAAGTCAAGTTCACGAACACGTGAATTTAAAGAAATATCACGATTGTCCAGCGTGTTGAGTAGGATCAAATATAGCTTTGACATCTTCCATCTGAGACCTCAAGTGGAGAATATTGTAACGGATTCATGAGTTATTCTATTAGATCAGAATAGCACTGCAGTGTGCAGAATTAATTGGTATTATAATAGCATCGAGCGCACGCACAAGTCTATCCAATCGAGTGACGGAATTGAAGCGCGCGACACGCGTGCCGGCTTGTTTGATTAAGCTTAATGTTTTGTTACAACCGTACGCGCTACGCACATGTAGACTAGAACATTTATTTATAGCGCTACATTCTTGTGAATGGTGTAATTAAATGCACACTAAACACGTTTAACACGACTCAATTGTTCAATGGAAAGCTTTAACGTTTCCTTGGTATTCACGTCTACAAACATTAATTTATTCCTCTCGTAGATGTCAACTAATTGAACGTAAAGTTTATTAAAAACAGACCGCGTAACCATTTTCTTCTGAGAATTCGTCGATTTTTCCTTGTCGTGTCTTACATGCAATTTAAAATTAATCTTGTGGTCTAGGTAGACGGCGCCGATGGAACGGTTTCATTGAAGGATATTTACAGAGAACACGATCGCCGCCAATTATTCCAACGCCGATTGAAAGCGATGCCCTGCGCGATATCGAGACAATAAAAATAGCGCGAAAGTGCAACGTCCCGTAAGCTTTTATTTTTCCTCAAGAACTCGGTGCGGTTAAAGCGGGTGATAGATAAATTTACCGGACGCGATCTTTTTGAAACAACCTGCAGCCATCTGAATAACGCACGTACGTCTTTGAGTCATAACTCACGTATGTGAAATAAAAAGGCGACAAAGGAGGCCATTTGTTTTGGTATTACGCTATCGGGCCGGTGCACGGTGCCCGCGCCCGTTGACGCGGCGTTTTCTCCGCGCCTTCATTTTTGCCAACAGACGCCCTACGACGTGTACAACCGAATCTTTGAAAAATATTCCACCATTTGTGTCGAATATCTTGCTGAGTTGCAGACAGCCCCGTGCCTTTTCGTTCACTGTCTACACCTCGGTGCAGACTCAACTAATATATCGACCTCCAGTCAAAAGATTAATTTGTGGAAATAAATCAGGCTTGCTTTGTATTCTTGTCACAACCGACAGCGGAGCCTTAGAAGCTATTACAGTACACCGTAATGAGATTTAGAGCGCTCATATAAAGTTATTTATGTGCAGAGTGCGGCTACCGTGAAATATGGTTGAAATAGTAACAGAGGGCCCAAAAACATGGCCAGTCCGTTTTCACAACCATGATTTAACAAGGGTAAAACCGCGGGAATCAGCTAGTATAGTTATAAGAACGAGCAGTTAACGCAAACGTGCCCAAGCATTCGATATTAATACCCAATGTTAACTCAGAAAAAGTAGAGGCAGAACGTATGTTTCATGATTTTAGGAAATTAAGTCCTATTTAATTCCTGTTAAGTGTTAGTCTACAGATATTACAAGTTGGGTTTATTAGGCGAAGATTAACTTCCTTTGACGTAAGGCCTATACGGCAAAGTCAAAGGAAAACCGATAGATTTTTTGTATATTAAAGAGGAGAAGTTTTATAGTGGCGCTGTCTGGAACGTGGGGCGGCATCGCGGCGCCGCCTCGGGTCATCCATCAAACTTGTCCCGTATAGTACCTAAACTGAAATGATTGAGCTTATCATGTGCTCGAGATACATGTATTACTTTCTTTTATTTTTTTACGTCTATTATCAAAACAACAACAAGTTAAAGTTAACAATAATCCCGCACTCCAGACAATACGTTTGGTGATTTCTACAAAAACATGAGAAAATGAACTTCAATAAAATCCTTAAGCGACCTTGAGTCCCACGATAATTAACAAAAGAAATGGGTGAGTTGTTGGGCGATGGACGGCCGCCATAATAATGTGAAGTCAGTGGACATTATATCGAATGGCTGAAACTATCGCTGACACGCACGCCTCGTTTGGACAATGGCGGCGGCCCTATTATTTATTATTATTTTTATTCGACGAGGTGAATGATCGATAGTCGTCGGAGGGCTCGCGGAAACGGAGTTCTTTGTTCAGACCGAGATTAATCACGCACTCGCATGATGGAAAGGAGTCGAGTAAAGATATATTAATGTGAACAAAATTAAAGATTTATAGCGACTTATATTATATGTCTGTGAATTTAAAGATTAACTAAAAATTAAGCGTCTCGTTCGACCTCGTCATTGTCACAACATGTCATGAATGGTAGGCGAGAGGGTGATTGGCAGCACAATTAATGTTACTGTTGACAGATGGACACGTGATTACTTGTGACACGCACACATCAGTATTTTTAATTAAGCTATGAAAACTATCGATCATTCCGTTTTACACGTAAACGCCTACACATTATTTTCTTAAAGAAGAATAAATATTAAATACAAAAATAGGTACACTTAAGTATAGCAATTTAAGTTCTCTATAGCTATTGGACTGTCAGATAAGGAGAAACTATTCAAAATTGTGGAACAGCGCAGTATAAAGGATCATTAAAGCTCAGTTCACGTACGGACTACAATTTATTCCCCGGGCAATTTAAGGAAAAATTTCGTGGCAGTTTTACCTTTTCACATGGGAAGAGGAAGAGCAGAATCGGAATGTATTTTATACGCCGTATGACGCCATGCTGACTCAGCATTTAGATGGCTCCGCACGCGCCTACTCGATGCCGGCGCCGACGTGGCGCTTTTACAAATACAGATTATGTATTATTTATTATCTATACATATTAGCCCAGGGTAGATCCCTTAAAAAATGATAAAAAGTCAAAAAAATAATAGTAGGATGAAACCCATTAGAAAAGGAGGAGAATATTATAAAAATTTAAGGAAAAATAATTTACGGGCGATCTGAGGTCGGGAAGAGGGGGGGGGGGGGGGGGGTTTAAGGGTAAAAAACGTATTTTCCCGATTTCCGGCAAAACTAAAAGTCCTATGGAAAAAAGTCGAATGGCAAAGTTGTTGGTAATAAAAAGATCTAAAACTTTTGTATTTACACTTTTTTCATATAACCTCAAAATTTATGTGAAAAATTCAAAAAACCAAGTTTTTGGTTTTTTATTTTTATCTTTTACAAACAAAAATTTTTTTTCACGAAATTTGGTGAAAACTTACCTTTTTATGTCCCAAATACGCTGTAATTTATTTGATTAGAAATATTTATTTTTCACCTTTTTTTTTAAATAATATCGATTTTTTACCCTTATTTTCGATTGAAAATTCACCCGTCCAAATATCAGCTTTTTCAAAAAATTTGGTATGTTTTTTGTTCGTTGAAATGTCTTTTTTCTGATGGTGAAAAAATATATATATGTTACCATAGTAAATCTTCACAGAAAATGCAAAACAAAGATCGTAAAAATCTATTAATATATAATTAATATATACACTTTATACAATTTTGAGCTATTTACAAACAAATAAGTTAATAAAATTAATATTTTATCAATGTAACATGTAATCTTATGTTTTTCGAGTAATTAAAGTGTAAATTTTAATAAATAACTCAAAATTGTATTATGTTAATTATATATTAATAGTTTTTTCCGATCTTTGTTTTGCATTTTCTGTGAAGATTTACTATAGTAATATATATTTATGTTTTCACCATCAGAAAGAAGACATTTCAACGAACAAAAAACATACCAATTTTTTGAAAAAAGCTGATATTTTGACGGGTGAATTTTCAATCGAAAATAAGGGTAAAAAATCGATATTATTTAAAAAAAAGGTGAAAAAATAAATATTTCTAATCAAATAAATTACAGCGTATTTGGGACATAAAAAGGTAAGTTTTCACAAAATTTCGTGAAAAAAAATTTTTGTTTGTAAAAGATAAAAATAAAAAACCAAAAACTTGGTTTTTTGAATTTTTCACATAAATTTTGAGGTTATATGAAAAAAGTGTAAATACAAAAGTTTTAGATCTTTTTATTACCAACAACTTTGCCATTCGACTTTTTTCCATAGGACTTTTAGTTTTGCCGGAAATCGAGAAAATACGTTTTTTTACCCTTAAACCCCCCCCCCCCCTCCCCCTCTTCCCGACCTCAGATCGCCCGTAAATTATTTTTCCTTATATTTTTATAATATTCTCCTCCTTTTCTAATGGGTTTCATCCTACTATTAATTTTTTTGGTCTTCAAAATTAACGGCACTGGGCTATATAATAAAATTTAAAATTTGCCATGTCTGTACATTGAAGATATTTCAGAAAAATTATATCATTCGAATGCCACACAGACAAAGTCGTGGGCAATAACGTATTTTAGGTCATGAATAATTTTAAGGAGCATCGATGAGTAATCGATGTACTTAAGTGATTTAATCCTTTCGGTGACACACGGACATGAGTAGCGTCGGCACTGGCGGCGCGACGGCGGGCAGTAACGCGATATCGCAAACAAACGCTCGGACACCGCGCCTCGCGATGTCAATTAAGCTAATTAAACACACAGCGGGGGAGAGGGGACGTGCTCACCCGTGCCCGCGCCGCCACCCACTACGTCCTCAACTGACGCATCATTTTAACAACAAAAGCCATTTCTCACAGAAGCGGAAACAATGCAGCAGTGGTACAACAGTGTACAGATGAGCAAGTCTGCCTTTATTAGAATGCAAATGTTACGCTTCAAATACACCGCTCCGGTGAGATGTGATGGTAGGCGGGGCGATTCCGGAGATGTACTTAACAATTATTGATCATCCGCAAATTGGCGCCGTTAAATGAACTTAAAGCTATTTAGGAGAAGTTTACAATGCAAACGACGACAAAATATGCAAACACAATGAGAAATGCTCCGCGTTAGTGGTAAGTAATTACTCGCCGATGAAATTATGGAAATGAGCGGTGAAAAGACAAATAATAGAATGAGTGCTAACAAGAGATAAGACACGGCTTAATTAATAAAGTTGGCGCGCTTGTCTTGGGGCGGCGCACGGAGAGACGGCCGCGATTCTGTATCCGAATCGGATAATCGCATTCGGCTAATTGAGCGTTAGATTGACGCTATCGGGCTAGAGAGTCAACCGCCGGGCCCGCCCGCCGTCATACACCCCGCCGGTTCTTTGATCCACCCGCTAATACGACCAAATCACAGGATCAACCTTTCAAACTAACTTTGTGGTGTAAATTGCTCAGACACAAAAAACGACAACTTTGGATTGAGATGAAGTCGAAGACACCTGACCACTGAATAATGCACGTTGAGGAAAAGTAACAAAAAGGGTTTAAGGTCTGCGTCATATATCTGCGAAAGTTTTAACGAGAGGGGCCCCTAAAGGGGAGTTTGTTGCGTGTCACGCGAGCTTCCATCGAGCTTTGAATTGTCACCGCTTTTACGACAGTACAGTAATAATTATAATTTATTTTACAGGCGCATTGTTCCCAACATACGCATAAGATCCTATAAAAGATAAAAACAAAATTCTTTTTTACAGCCACTTTCTAAAACTTGAAGCACAGTAAAATTTTGCAAGGCGCAGGCATATTGGCGAAGTAAACATGTTCGAGCGCTCTATGAATTTTGTAAGACGAGTGGATTTCACGCTCAACGCAGGCGGTAGCCTTTGCAGGTTTATAAATATCGTTAATATTGTAAATTGATTGGCAACAACATAATATGCGGTGCGTGGGTCGAACACAATGTTTTGTTGTTATATGCCTTCTATTCAAGGTCAGGTAAGTTTGGTTGCTTGCACAGGTGTGTGTGGGCCTGCGAGCGATGCGCCAGACAGACGGGTCGTGCCAGACGTTACGTGCTGATGGAGGCTTCTATGCGAGCGTCTGTTTGCTATATCGCTTCCACCTTCCACATATCTACTCAATGTTGACTCACCGGGTAACTAACTACTGGCGTAATACACTTAAATCTGTTTAACATACGAGACTTGGGATTGGGAATAGGACTTTAATTTGTCAAACGTAACCACAAATTTATTATACCAATCAGAGTTATTTATAAGAGCAGACTAATAATAAGTGTAACAGAATTAGGGAAAGTCAACGGTAATGGATATTCTAACGATGAATTGCCATGGGAAAGAAATATCAGAAGTACAGATAATAAATTACGTTAATAAACTGAAGCAGACTCCTATTACCATGGAGCAAAAAATATCTTGAGAAATATAACATAGATACGACGCCGAAGGGTCAACAACCCAGAATTGCCAAGGAAAATTATTAGAGCTAAAGAGAGAGAACGTAAATTTCAAGTTTTTCATCATACAGTATGTAACATAATCATAAAGTATGTAACGTAATGAGTTTGTTGTACCTACCCGACCTGATGATAATAAATGATAACTACAGCTTATGTAAATTTTTTCTTTACCAATGTGTGGCGCAACCACTCATTTAGCGGCAGGTTAATGATCAGATGATGGTGTTGCTACTGGTAGTGAGTAATGTAACAAATTAGATAATTATTAAAATAACTGCTAGCAACCTAGTAGTTCTACTATAAGCCTATAAGATTTAACTGGTGATTGTCTTTTTGACCATACAGTCGCGAGTGTCGCGACTATAAATTTTTAGACTTTTAACGAAATTAAAAGTATTTTTAGTTTTTTTTTATAGCCGTCAAATTATTTTAAAAATAAATTTCGTATTTTAAAATTGTACATAGTATTTAGAAGAGTTGGGACCTCTGAAGACAGTTCTGAGTGAAATAAAAAAAATCACTACCAAATTTATAACATAGTCACCGAAATTACATAAGTAAGACAATTTTCAGCTCAATCGGATATCTACTGGTGTATTATCAGATTTTAAATGAAACATTAAAAAAAAACATTATCAAGGTACCCAGATATTATTAACGACTAGGGAGGGGGATAATGTAATTCAACAAAAATATATTTAGTTAACTACTTATTAAACGGAGTCTTTTTTCTGAGGGGGCGACAGAGTGACTAAGTACATTATAAAAAGTGTATTTACACTCGACCTCACGCGGCGGACGGAGAAACTTTCGTTTCGGGCGCTTTATGGGCGGAAAAATTGAGAAAAGTTGGAGCGTAACGGCCGGTGGCGAAGAGGAATAGGGACTCGGGCGACGGCGAGTTTAATATAATATGTAAATCGAACGGCAACACCGCGACCTCACGGCCTGCGGAAGATACACGCCGAACTCATATCGCCGCCTGGACGTATTACATAGGGAGTCGTAAATTATCGTGCAAAAGGCGAAGCACCAAGTTTTACGTTGGAGCGCCGGATGAGGCTGCATAAGCGCCAGAAGAGCGAGGAAGGGTTACGAGCCTATGAATGCAAATGAGCGTCGCGGGTGGAGGTCGGTTTATCGGCGGCCATTTACATAAAGCCGACTGGTGAGCACACTTACCCGCCTATTGCCATCATCATATGTTGATTATAAGTACCTGAAACGAAGGATTATACCTTATAATTTGCGTAACACCATTACCCTAAATCATCGTCAGAACCTTACGGTTGTACCAACCATCAAACCGAGAGTATCGAGACCATGGTAAATGAACAAGACAACATTGCATTACATACTAATTTAACAATATTTTAGTTCAATAACAACATTGAATCGTGTGTCGAATACCATGTAAGTATTTACATAATGTGAACGTGACATTTGGAGTTGTTAATAGGTATGCACGTGTCTTTTTAAAGTCTGCAAAGCTCAATTCTAATGCAGATGTGTCTGCGCAAATCGGCCTTAAAAAGAGGTCATGCCGGTCTGGTTGTACATATTTTTGTTAGACATTTTCCGTATAGACGTGGTAACCGCTTGCGAGTTTAAACACAGATGACTTTACGCGCTGTTTATTCCCTGCCGTCACTATCTCCGCTCGAGATCGGCTCGTAAAACCGTCCGGTTCGAGCATTGTTTTATTATAGGTCCCCACTGTTGTAATCCAGCACAATGACGCTGCTCTACAATCTGCCACCATTCATTAAGTCCTACTGACCAAACGTAATCTGAATCTGCTGCGAATGACACCGATGTACTCGATTCGATACGAGACTTTCGGATGAATTTCGAACTTTAATTACGTTCGATTGAAACGGTTTTGCTTAAATTAAAAGGGATTCTTTTCATCTCGACATTACATATCAAAAACGACGGACGGGCGACCCAAAAGTTTCCTGTTGCGATGTTTACAAGGTTTCAAACTCTACAAAAACAACGATACATCAAAAGTGAGTTACAAGTTAACTGGTGCTATCCGCCGTGGCCCACGGCAAAATTTCGATTTAAAGCTGACACGGGTCCGGACCGGCGCGGCGTCCGCGCCGGGTTCTCCGTGTTGACTTACCTACGACACTTTGCAACTTGTTCACTCAATAAGAGACGTCCTCGAACTATACTTCGCGGTTTCCTTTATACAAAATGTGCGTCATAGTGATGCTTTACAAATGTTGGCTATTATTTAGTATCTCTTTATAGGTGAGCAGCGAATCACACGAGTCGTAAATTCATAAGCATTCAGCGTGTCTGTTCAACAAGTAGAGCAGTGAAAAGACACGAAGGGAGGAGCGTGCACAGAGGACAGACGAAGGGCGGAGCTTTCTGAAAAACCAGTAGCGTGTCCTCAGCACATAAGAGACGTAACGGTCGCTTTGTTGTTGCTAGGAGATTACTAACAGATGTTTGTTCGTTACATGCCATCGGGAAACCATTCGCAGCCCTCGACGTCCGTTGAGCTTTTATTATGTGGAAACTTCAAAGCGATGAAGTTTACACACTGCGATTTGTTGAGAAAAGTAGATGTTTAAATTTTACGCAGATAGACGAGCTCCGCGAAGACAATAAAGAACATAAAGTGTACAGTTTAAAACTTTTCGCGAGGCGAAACACTCCGACGCGACGCTTTGAAAGTTGGAAGACGAAGCCGGCGGCGCGGCGGAGGCGCGCAACAGCTCACCACCGCGATCCCGCTGTCAAACTAAGAAATATTGCCCTTTAGAAAAGTAGCTCCTACAGTTTTGTCCATCCAACTCGTAAAAAGCGTTTAAACTACCCAGCCGACGATAGCCTGTCTCTCCAACTCTCTCGAATATCGTACTAGTTCCAGTTTCTTTCGCTGTTTAATTCATTTACTACAATATTATAAATCCTGTCTATTCGAGGCTCACAGCTATTGTTTGAGCTCCCAATTTGTGCATAACGCTCGGATTGTTTACCAAGTTACTGTTATGACGTTGCAACTAGAGAATTACCTATCAAAATACAAGAGGCGGCAATTTTAAGAGCGCCGGTATTTTGAATCAACACAGTAAGCCGGTGATGCGATCACGGACCCCGCATGCCTCCCACACCCCGCTGCCGCCCGCTAATCCTATTCCCGCGACAAATTAATATGCTCATCGGCAGCCGCGTCACTAGATTACAGCGCGTTCATAGCGCGATTGTATTTTAAGTGTATTATCCAATTTGGTGGATATTGTGCGTGTGGTAATCCGCGGTCGTGGAGCACACCCGAACGTTTAGTCGCGAGTCACGGTAAGCGCTACAACGCTTGCATTATCGCACGCCGTCATGGACCGAGCTGGCGCACTTAATAGATTTTGTTGGTGCTGCCTCCAACGCGGTCAGCCTATTGCAAACTAACGGGATTATCGCCTGATATGAGTTTAGTGCGATGTCTGAATTACTATACAGTACTGCTATGTTTGCATAAGCACCGTGTGCAACGTTACATGTTACATACTTCACGAAACGCTTCAACCGTGGCAATTCGAGTTGTCCGAGTGTTGATGGTTGCGGACTAAGTCGCCGAATCCTTTGAACGTCATCGTTAGAGATCCAAGCTAGGTTCTGTCCTCTTGCGTTGAAGTGCGCTCGTCCTGAGAATTCGTCTGAGTGTCTCATTATCTTGTAAATGTACTTAAATAAATGCAGACAGAAAGATGACAGTTTTATAGCGGATATAAACGTGCGCACATATAAAACCACCAGCTTAGAAAAGCAGTAGTGGGTGCATAGACGGCCGCAGCGTTTGCTCATGATTTCTTTTTTTTTTCAGATACAAAGTCAACCAAAAACGGCGAAAATAATTAAAATCGGCGCAAACCATTAAAAGTGCAGTTTATAATAGGAGAGTGCACCGTCAAGTGTCCTTCATGTAGGCAGTTAAAGAGTTGGAGGAGCGCACTCGAGCACGAGTACGTACTGTAGCGGCGCCACCTCACTCTGACTAACGAACCTTCCGACAAAAACTCTGCTCGCTCTACTTTACTACACTGCGCCGCGATCATTCCGACGTGAACACTCGCTTTGTACTTCAAAAATCTCATCGGGTTAATTGTGTGCAAACTGGGGGTGTTCAAATTAATTGATAACTTGCTCACTCGCAGCTTTACGCGAAAAAATATTGTTTATTTACCAAAATTACATAAACGAAATAACTAAATGGTGGGATTCAAGATCAAAATCGTCGACATGATACAAAAACGTATAAAGGGAAATGAGGGTCTATCAACAGTAATGGCATTCGCCAAAAACTACTGAAGAAGGGAAAACAATCGGAAGAGCTATTAATTTTACGTTGTTCCACAAGAGTCGTAAAAGACAAATGCTCAATTGCACGCAATGCCGCTTCGTCCAGATTATAATATTTAGATTGTAGAAAAATTGCATTGTGATTACAGGTTTAATAAAGCGCTAGTTATTGTTTATTTTGAATCTGTAGTTGTTAATGATTCTCTGAGGTTTTGCTAGTCAATTTTCGTGTCTGAATTTAAAACCAATCCTTACCGCTACGTAGATGTTCGAATTTTTCAAGATTTGAAGCACCCTCAATAATCGTAGAAACCAAAAAGGCTACGAGAACTGTAGCAGAGGTGTTGCTAAATAATGAACGCTCGACACTTAACAAGAATGGAGGAGCAGGCCACGACAGTCAGTCGCCACTCATCGTCGCGCCTCGCTAATTGAGTGGCGCATCTCACGACGCGTACCTCTAACGACAACACTACCTCGACGACGGAATGTAAACACCATCGTAAAAACGACACTGTCAAATTATTTTCGGTGCTTTATCAACCACTTCCTAGAACGCGATCTATCTCATTTATAAACCATATTTTAAACAACATAAAAAGTCTATTGGTCTAGTGGAAATGTGATGAAAAATATTTTGAAACTAATATTAAATTGATGAAAACTCACACACAGCTGGAAACTGAAATAGCCGTCCACAGTTATTGATGTTTGTTGATGTAATCGACGCGAACTATTACAGTGTTTTTATAAAATTGGATATTGAAGCTTGTTTTAATAGCGGCGTATTTACATTATTTACAAGCGCATTATTGTTACAGATAATGTGTGGCAGACAGTTTGTAGTGATGTGTGATCGGTGGTGATACATCACGCTTGGCGTCAGGAGATATATGGTCGTTGTCGTCTATCGGTCGCTACGAACGGTAACACATTGTCCAACGCTCCGCTTCGTACTTTTTGCGACGTAAATAATGACATAGCTCGCACACCATAAAGAAACAACAAGATGAACATTTTCAAGGACTTTTATTTCTTTACATTTTAGTTTTCCAACATTGCCTGGATTTTTGTTCGATTTGGTGTGTGCCCTAAACTTCCTTGGTCTATCTTCCTTTTTTCTTGGCAGCTATTATTCTTTAAGTATTTTAAGTGAAATAATAAAAGAAACTGTTTTAACTTGGAAACAATACAAGCAAACTTTTGGGAACCATAGGATTACCCGTATCAACTTCAATATACAACTTGTCTTAAAACTACACTCTACGAAATATTTCAATGAATTGGGGATTTTCTTTGTTTACGCGGTCATACAATGTACGCTTTTGCCCATCAATTGCGAATGTAGTACAGAACTTTGGCAGCCTAAAGACAACATTAAGAATGCGGTCAAATTTACAAGGGTTATAAAGATAAACTTGATCTAAGAGCCATTAAAATAAAATTATAGACGTTCCGTCTCAGCATACTTTACCGACAAGGAACATGTAAATGGATCTATTTGAAATTTTGAACAAGAATATTGTGGTAAAATTAATTTTTCACACACAACACATTATGCAAGCGAAATTAGTGCGATTCAAAATACAAGACATATATATCTGTAGCGACGCTAATAAGCCTATCTCCCACGTTAAGCACTTCCAACTAGTGAATTATTGTAGTAAGTCTAAGCGCTGTGAATACATCAGTAAATGTGGGATTAGAGGAGGCTGCGTCTGGCTTCGGTCGAAGTGGGCAAGGCACGATGCGAATCGAAACCGGTCAGACTTGTTTATTTTGCACGCATTCCAGTCGAGCGACCGGGAGCGGGGCGCACCATCCCGGACGGATCAGGAACTCGATTTCTACAGCCCGCCTGGCCTTGAATCACAACGCACTGGCAAAAATATAATGAACTCGCGAAGTGTAAGAGGCATGTTATGTAGACTAACAAATATTTGAATTTGCGTCATTCGCAAATACCAGCCCAAATTTGATGTAACGTTGCCTAAAACAATCAAATCAGGTTGTTGGTTTTTTATAGATATTGCATTATATTTACGGTTAAGAGCTATACAGCAGATTGGTTTTCTTTGTAACTTTCGTTATTTATAAATTATGCAAAGAACATACAACGATTCATTTTGACTGTAATACGTAACTATGGAAAGATTTATAACCTCTAACATGTTTTCCTTTCGAGGTTTAGCAGATTTATAAACATTTCCAAAATGTACGGCGATATTGCCCGAGGCCGCGTGTTGCAATAACATAATTCTGTTTGTATATTATCGTTTTCTGGATTATTTTTACACTAGCGCCGCGTGGAATTTGTAATAAGTATTTGTAATAAGTAGTTGTAATAAGTATTAAGTAGTAGCTGCTCCCGCGCTTCGACCCGCATTGCTCAAACCTTATTGCTCTGCTCCCGAGGAGTTAAGCGTAATGTTAAATATTTAAAAACATTAATTGATAGTTAGACTATCAAACACAACAATAATAATTAAAATCCGATAAGTAGTTACTAACGCGGTTTCGTCTGCGCGGTAGGTACATAAATATAAAGTAGCCCATGTCACACCCCTTATAGTCAGTTAAATGCATCAAAAAAAATATCAAAATAGGTTTAGTGGTTTAGAAGATGAGCCGTTACAAAGAAAAAAAAAATTAAAACTGAATTTTAGGCATTTGTATCGTTCAAATAACTATATCAACTGAAAAAAAAACATGATTATTTTGACATTGAAAACAGTATTAACATACGTTACATGAATTACATCACATTTTCTCAGACGAGGCCGTGGAAATTGTTTTCATGGAAATTGGCGAGATGAGTCATAATCTCATAATGTTAGTTTTTTTTAAGTTTTGTAAGCTTCTTATCATATTTACCGAGATTGTGAGCAAACATATTCTAATTTGTTTTAAAATCACTAATAATGCAGGGGTAGCGTCTACCTTTTTAAATGGTGACTGTAGCTGCAATGGTATGAACATTTGACGACCGGATGGCGGAGTGGGTAGTGTACCTGCCTGCGACGCCGAGGTCGTGGGTTCGATTCCCACTTAAGACAAATCTTTGTGTGCATGAACATAGGGGTTTGTCTTAGTCTGGGTGTTTCTATGTATAATAAGTATGTATTTACAAAAGTATATATGTGTTAGTATCAGTTATTCTAGTACCCATAGCACAAGCTCTCTTAGTTTGGGACTAGATGGCGTTGTGTGTGAGTTGTGAAATATTTATTTATTTATTATGATAGTCATTGCATCATCTAACCTTATCATCAAATCAGAATCATAAAAAGAACAATTTGTAGTGTATCTAATGGAGCGTCGATAATAATATATAAATAAATAAATAAGTCAGTGGTACGCCTTTTAAGCAAGTTCACAAGACGCATAATAATGATACAATATTGCAGATGAACGTCCCCTGTCCAGTTTGAACTGGCAAAACATGTTCTGCGACTGCTTATTGAATGAGAAGCTGTACTTAAAATATTTTTACTAAAAAAACGTTTTTAGCGGGTTATTGAGTCATTGGGTTGCTCATATTAATAGACGGTGTGTCACCGATCTCCTATGTTTATGTTGCGTTGAGTAAATCTGCTTGTATAAATAAACTACTGGAAGTAGGTACGTCGCAGCTAACACACGAACAAACTAGAATAATATACAACTTTAACGTTATACAACATATTCCATTCGTTTCGTGAGCCAACTGCGAAATACTTTATTATTTATTTGACAACTAGCTACCGTTCGCAACTGTCGATAAAAGTAGTCTATGTCATTTTTCAGGACTTGACAAATTTTCATCAAGAGCTGTTTAGTAGTTTAGCTATGAAAGCGTAACAGACAACGTAATTCGTACGTAAAAAGTAACTCTACTTTCGAAATTAAATGTTAGTACTAATCCTTACTATCTATAGGATTAGTAGGGGTATAGATACTGACAATATCACTATGTTGTTAATTAAATCTTGGAAAAGCAAATAAGGAAAAATATACAAACGTAAAAGGGTTCACTAGATAGTAGTTTAGAGCCTACATAGAACACTATTCTATGACCTCGTATTTTCTGTTATGTCGGGTGAATTTTCGAGTCCCTTTCAGGACAAACTCGGCAATTGGGACAAAGTCAAAATTGAGTAATGAACATTATTATATTTTCGGGCAATATCATCGTTTTACTGTTAACCTATATCAGCCAGGGACGATACGTAGATGATTATTCAATCAAACGACGATTGTTATAATCAAGAAGGAATAACAATAACCATAATTTGTACGTAATTTGTTTGCTTACGCGCCAAAATTTATCGGAGTGCCTAAACAGACAATGTATTTTCCAATGAAATCCATACAGGTTTCATGTCACGTTCTCGATGAGAATTCACTTTAATTGGCAAATAATACGTAGGCCAATTAAGGATGCTAAGTTGGATGGAGGCGCGCGTGACGCGACTAGTGAACATATTCAATTACGCAAACGTAGTCATGAAAGAACAGAACTTTCCGTCTTCTTCTTGTTTATTGACCGTCGCTAAACTGACGAAATGCACTCCGATATAGTACCCAATTGTGAACGAATTATCGCGGCAGATATAGTTCCCAACTCGACTTTCACACCTTTCACTAGCTCAAGCGCAAACGAAACTGTATTGAATAAACCAACACTTTCTCCTCATACGAATCCGACACGTAAAAGGGTTCATGTGCACACGTACATAAAGGAATCATTTTTTAATAAAACATTCGACATTGCACGAGGTAGTGAAACGGCGAGATAGCGACGCCACTGGAGCATCTGAGAGTTGCGACGACGTCGCTCGCCCTGGGGACATCGCAATTGTCATGTAAAGCGTCGTTGGGGCTAAAGCGTAGCACATCGAGCCGCGCCTCGCCTCCGGCTGGAAATGCACTTTTGCGAAGCGATTGCCTGTCGATCTAAGTTATTCAGCGAAACGGTGAGTACGACCTAAGTATGGATAACGATCTGTTCCGACGGCCGGTCTCCGACACGATCGACGCTTAAGCGAATGCCAAGGAAAGCTGTGCCTGATGCAGTTCATTGTTCTGTCTCGGTTGTATTTACTTATACATAGAATTCGTGACCAATCCATCAGCCACCACTGCCAGTAAATGCCGAATTAGACATAATGGGCACACGAGTAAAATGTTACAGTCTGTGATTTGTATGATAATTTACATTCTTAGGATTTGAATGTGAAGACATAAAAATAATTATATTATCGAATCAATAATTCAAATTTACGGCAAATTACAATAATTTATCCTTGAAACCAGAATAACTAGTGAGCAAAACCTATTTTGTAATATGTATGACCAATGTTATACTCGCACTAAACAAAACAAGCAAGGCATTAGGAAACCGGCAAAAAACCACGTGGTAGCTGTACGAATAGCAACAACACTTGAAACATGTGCGATGTAGCTCCACGTGCGTTACACGTCACACATTTGATGAACAAACAGATACTGGAGAGAAAATTATGTGTGCAGCCGGTGTTTTTGTACTAGACCTGTTTAATATCGCCGTAAAGGGCCAGACTAGACTTTCGCTATCGCGTAAGAGTCTATCAGTGGTCGGCGTCGATAGCCGATGACGTAAGCGTGCGTCCGGCGCGGCGTTCAATTCGGCACGTTGTAGTGTGAATCGTGATGCAAGCGAGGTGCCAAGGTCGAGGCTGGTACTCGCCATGCAAATGAGCGCAGATAAGTCGCGCTCATTACACCCTACACCCGACGCCGGGGCCTCTGGCGTCATTACGAGCCCTGTCGGAGCCGCTTTTATTTTATTACGCGGATGTGTCGAGAAAGGAGGTTAATGTCGTCGAATTACACGCATTGTTTCACCTAGCCATTGCCATGGAAACAACGAATGTAGCGAGCCTATTTTGCTTACTATTACACTCCGCCGAAAAAGTTACTGCTGAGTTATGTTCACCTACTAGTTTCTTTATTCGGATAAAAAGGAGATGGCACAAATGTTTGTAATTTTGACTTCGACTTGATCTGAGATAAGATGAAGATACCCAATGGATTGCCAACGAAAATATCCAAGAAGAAAGGATCGTAAAATAAGGGATGCAACCAAGTTTGTTATCAATAGGATGGACCGAACCGAAGAAAATAACTTTGAAGCTATTTACGTGATTTTCCACGTTGGTGGTGGAGACGTGTCTCTCGGGCCTCACCGTTTAATTAAAGGGCGGCGGGGTGAGGCCCACGAGGCGGGAGTGGAGGAGCAGGGCATAATGGCGGCGCAATATCGGATGGAAATGCGCGGCATGTAGGAATGCGCCGCGCGCCGCCCCTCCTCATTCGCGAACGATTCCTGGTATTTTTTATTGACGACTCTAGAAATGCTATAGTGGGAATAGTCCATCTGATCTTCATTCTAAAAAAATCAAGCCGCATAAATAACCGCACTATTGCTCATTAGCAAAACGTTAATGGCGTTTTGGCATTGTGAGAAACGACCAACTGGAGGTTTATGTATTCGAGAGCACTATCTAAAAATATACTTTACCTAATGGACACGGCACGACAGTATTTTTCATCCGAGCTCTACGCTGGGTGGAAAGATTAAATTTAGAGAGTGACGTTTTTAGAAAGCACAAATCCAGTGGACATTTACAGGAAAAAGTTTTTACAGGTCAGAGCCAGTTTTAGAGAATGGCTGGGCGAGAATAAAGAGTTGCTAGTTTGGAAATGGAGATAATGAAGTTATTACATGCAATGAATGTCGTAATATTAAGATGTTGGCTAAGTGCATAAAGCGCGCACGAACCAGCCGGAGTGCAATTTGAACGGCGAGTGGCGAAATCTGAGAGCGAACGGAACGTGACACCCCACTTATCACGCAACGAGAAAGTTGGACATCTTATTAAAATCTGTTATTTATACATTAATTGGATAACGTCTCATATCACGTACCGACTCATTTTCAAAAACTATATTTTATAAAATGTAAATTCATATAGAACTTACAATATTAATGCTACATTAGTTTTAACTATCGCAATGGTATTTTGAACTTATCTTCCGGGCTTTTTTTACCAATTAGATTGGGTTCGGCTTCTAGTCTAACGGATTTTGCTGAATATCAGTATTTTGATAAATATAAAACGAACTGAGCCAAGATTTAAAGAAATGATAAAGGTATAGTCATAAACGTAGAGTAATAACAACATCAAAACAGTCGAAATCCACGGAATAGGTGGAACAATTAAAACGAGAACGACAATTTATGCAGCAATCACTTGAAGCATGCTGGCGTTCAATCCAGGTCAGATTAAGTGATTTTTAAAAACTAATGCAAACGATAGCACGCGACGAGTGCGGAGTGCGCCACAGCGCTGGCTGCAGCACAAAGTTAATGAACGGGGCTCGCAAAACGCCTGATGAATCGTGCATTTAGAGGACTTATAAATAGAGCACAATAAATACCCATTAGGACGTATCTTCATTAGTCTTTGCTTTATCTCCGATTCGGGATTTACGATTTCAACTATCATTCTGTATTTCGCCTTCTATGAGATTTTTTAGCACCTAGATCCCCAAAATGCATCAAAGCACTTAATGATGACCTGTTCAATCGGTTGTAAATGTAGATATCTCCTTTTCCATTTCCAGTAGTACGTGGTTCACGTAGGCACCACATTCCACAGCTAATTTCTCGTCATTGCGGTCTCAGGGTAGGACGGACTGAACAGACAGCCGTATATCTATAATGAATCACGTAACGGTGCCTGCTATTCTAACAGCGCTCGCCGTCTCGGCCACGTCTACTTACCTATCTACAATGCGTGAAGGTTCACGAACAATCTCGAGCCCGATATTGGTAACCTTGTTGGCAAATAAACATACAAAATACACTTCTAGGTTAATCCTTCTTCTTCATCGTGTCGATGGCTGAGTCAAATTTTATTGGTCCAATAAATGGCCACTGTTATGGCGCTCTCGTCGGCGTTCATGAGCGCCTCTCTTGTGCAGGTGGTAGGGCATTTTGGACAGTAATTAAGGTGGTCAAGGTTTTGACTTGCCATCGTGGTGAAAGGATTAGCCAATTCGCTTTTAAGAACTCGTGAATTGCCCAGGGTGCGCCGGACGTAGGGAATCGTTGTGTACGTCACTCGGGGAGGTTAATTATGAAAATATTATTTTGCTTCGTAATTGTACGCCATGATTCCATCGCTGTGATTTATCTGCTAATTACATGGTGTGTTGTCCGTTATGATGAGCATTGCGATTACTATTATTATGAACTGGAGGCCATGTATACGTCTTGATAGTGTTTATTATATGAGTTCCATTTGAAGGAACGACAAAAAATAAAAAAAACATGTCTGTGAAGAAAGATCTACCGAGCTCTTGGTATACAGGCGATTTGATGAAATAAGATTCAACATAAGAAAGAAACAACTGTACCAAGCTGACCAAAACGACTATTGAGATTCCAGGCAGGTTTTAAACACTGCGAATGCTTTGAATGATCTGGAGTACAACACTTGGCGGACGGGTTTTGAAAAACTCTCAAGAGAAGTACCTACAGCAATAGCCTTTGCTCCAGATTTGTTAGCAGTAGTTTTGCTCATTTGTGGAACGCCCGAGTCGAGGTGATTGGAGTTTATCAAAGGATTTTTGTGCATTTAAACTCTGAAGCTATAAAAAAGCAGTGAAACCACTTTGTATAACAGCAAGACTGGCGGAGTTGAAAGATCGATCTGATTTAGTTCCAAAAATAAGAACAAATAGGTCAATGGGAAAATTTCACAATATTGAGTGCATTTAGTGGATAGAGATTTCTATTTGCAGAGGAATCGAAGATTGAATCGATCGATGCTTCTTGTGTTGCAAAATTTCTGTGAATCCGGATTGTATGGTTCTCAACGCAGTTTAACATAAATTTGTCTTCACAAGCGTATAAAGTTGCATTCTATTTGAGAGATTTTGAGATTCAAAGAAGTGGAGGTGAGTTTGCAGATCAGATGCGTTGAAAGCGAGCACGTGGGTGGACTAGTTGGTTGTGTACTTCTATTTCGAGTCGACAGCGGGCCGGCGGCGCCGCGACTGCCGGTGCATCTATCACTTCCCACGTATGGAACTGCAAGCTCTGCAAACTGAGTTCATTTCATCCCACGCACACTTTCACTGCCGCACTTTACCATCGTGTTTTATTATTCGTCACACATATTTCATAAACCTGAGTAGTTTATATAATCATGTTGTGTCTTTTGAACTTTGGTGTTGATAAAGGGATTAAATCATATAAAGGCGTTGCTTAGAAAGCGGTTTATAAGTAATTAAGTTGTATCAAATAAATATATTGAAATTAAAACTAACCTACACGCAAGCTTGAATTACACGCAAGTTAGTGGGTCTACTGTATATTTAAGGTGTTATAACCATTGAATTATAACCTGTAAAAACTGTTATTTACTCGGTATAAAATTGTTAACCAAGATGAAGTCAGCGTCTAGTCGATTTCGCAACACATTCAAGCAGCTATCTATAGAAGATTGACACAACTGCTGCTTTGGCGATTAAGAAAATAGATGCAAGCAAGTACCGTACATGACACAAATAAAGTAACTGTGGGCATTAAAAGTTGTATGAGTTAGGTGTCTTCGCTTTGTTCGGCTGATGCGATGACGTCTTCGCGGCGCGGTCAGTGTTTCATGGTCGTTTTAATGTCAGCAAATTGAATCTCCTTGGAGACACGTTGAGACACATGCGAATCCGGTTTGACAATGCGACGCATCATCCTCAGGTAGATATCACCGCGTGGGTGTGGTTAAGTGAATAAGGCAATAAGCTCGGTTTAATCAACACAACACGTAGCCTAATCAAATATGACCCCCGCGTCATATCGTGTAATTGAAGGCTTAATCACGGGAGACGTTTCGCGAAACGCGCGGGGGTGCGGGGCGCGGGATGAGCCGCGGGTTGTTTGATCAGCATGCGATTACCTACCTTTCTCTTGGGTGGTGACAACTTTTGTAGGATAACATTCGGTTTTGTTTAGAATCCACTGTATCAGTATAAATCCTCATTCTTAGTCGGTAAGTAGATGATACGTGATAATAACGCGTTGAGCTGTCGCATTTAATATTCTGCTGATTGTTTTACATTGCCGGTTTTGTCTACATAGTTATTATCTAAGACTCATAATTTTCCATCTTTTTTTACCCAACAAGGTAGGTCCTAGTTAGGTAGGTAAGTTATTTTATTACTCGGTATTCGTTCATAACAGAGCTAGGGCAACAAACTGAGTTTCAGGTTTCAATATAGAAGGAACAAAGTTTTCGCTTTAACCGATTAGGCGGCGGTGGTCCGGCGGCAGAGCCTCAAAGAGCCAGCAGTAGTGCGCCTCACAAAAGCCGTTGTTTACTTTTTCGTCTCCCCAGTTAAATATCTGGACGCTTCATCGCCGGTCAACAGTATAAGCGCTGCTCCACGTCCTCGAGATGCTTTTTATCACGGAGATTAGCTCTCTGGCTAGAGCTACGAACGATGCACTATTTTGTATTCTTAGAAGGATTATTTAAAGTTTTCTTAAGGTATCACTGGGATTCAACGTGTAACTTTCTTGGAATACTTAAAGCGCTTACTCAATTGAATGGATTTACACGCGTTTCATTGGGCGATTCAGCAGTCGTGGTAAAATATCAGAATGTTTTCCTTTTTCGTCATTTAAACCGCAAATTTTCGCTCGCACACATCGTGAATTCAGGCTATGCAATTCTCAGTAATGCGAACAACTTCGTAAACGTTTTCTCTGCATTTTGGCGTCAACCTATTCACTTTTTCATGCTCTTTTTTCGGTTCTAGTTATACCACTTTTAGTTATTTTGGATCTATGGCGAATTTCTTTTGACGGCATTTTTCTTGTTTGATCAGAAAAAGGAAAGAGGGGTCGAAGAAACGAACTCATTAACCTCCTTAATGTAATGAAAGGAAGTTGTTATTATATTCTTCATATTCAAACCAGTTCAACTCCATTATATTCGTGTAACGGTTGATCAACCATTTTCTCACGAATTTTCAGTGGAAATTGCTTTTTATCTCAATAAAATAACACGAGAATTTCTCGGTGTGTTAGGGGTGATGATATCTCAAAGTTATCGAGTTAATTTAACAAAATACTTGGAAGTATATCTGCATATGTATTAGGTATACCAGATTCTGAAGAGGTTAACAAACAGTAGCATACTTTTTCATCACGTTAATTGAATGCCAGTTTTCTACATTTCAGTCGTATCCTAACCGTTGTTCTACTAGTGACTTGCAATCAAGTAGATACTGTCGTGTAAGGAGATTTGTTTCGTGGCGTTACTATTAAAAAGATTTACTCTCCTTTGATAAAATCAGATACTAGAAAAAACACTTTAATTGTAGGACCATTTGTTCGAACTATGTAATTCAAAAAGCAAACATTCATCGATCACACGGCGGACGGGTTATTCGCATTTTTGCGCGCAAACACCAATATTTTCATTCTATTTTTATTTCGCGTGGGACTAAAATATCGGAACCCACGCAACATAGCCCGTATTCCTTACATTACAAACTGAGCACTATGGAATAGAGTGGGCAATTTATTGTGTATACTTCTAGCCAGTTTACGTGTGGACAAATAAATTAAAAACCATTTGAGTATAAAGAAACTAAGAGATAAGCAGCGTGTGGTCGCATCGCAGTGACGACATTGTGATACAGGATGTGTGGACGCGATGGTGAGATACCACCACGATGCACAAAGCCCGCACATTGTACGCCGGCTCATTGTTTAGAGTCTCGGACTAAACATGATGCCGAGCTTTAAGCGAATTACCTACTCCAGCTTCGCACATATGTAAGTCACTACTACTAACACAACACTAGCCATGAATATATACAGCACCAGACTATAGAGATTACAATTATATTTCGAGACGCAAACAAATAATGTTAAAAAGTTAAAGAAATTTCAAACTAGAAATGTAGGTGGAGAGAAGAGGGTTATCAAAACGGAATGAAAACTCGTTCCAAACGAATATCGCAGATCTGAAGGATGTCAGTATCGGAATTTTCAAGATTGGATCTAAAAGTTTTCCGCTTATAAATGCAGCTGGAATTAAAGATTTGGGAAATCCAAAATACCGAGTATTGGATAAATCCTTTTGTACGGGTGTTATACAGGGTTATTGGGTAAGTCGACCTAGATCCGTTAAGAGGTGGTAGTTCCCATCATTTCTGACTGATCTGACTATGAAACACCCCACCCTAAACCTAACCGTTTTCGAGATATTGGACTTAGAAGGTTTTTTTAAAAAATATCCCGATTTCTTAACTATAGCCTATTTTTTTTGTATCCTATGCCTTTTATTTTTTTTTAATTCTGATTTTTGTGTGCCAGATAAGTTTGTTTATAATTCTCAACCCAAAAAGTGCAAGTATCTGAACCAATGGGATCGTAGTAGACGATTGATACCGTAAAAAAGTAATTAATTTGAAAAAAAAAATTGTTTCTTTTAGTAATATTTAAAAAAAAATCTATGGCGTTAGTTCTGCAGATGTTTTAAATAATATCTACGTTCCATTAGCTATCCAACAAGGTATCACAAGCTAGGGTCTTATCACAATTCATAGAAAAAAAATCGATAAAAGGCTCTCAGGTAGCAGTACAAATTTGGGTTCTTTGGTCCTATTGTTCTTCCACGGAGCTGTGGTGCGTACGAGCGGGACAAACTGACCAGGTGCAAGCGAGATAAAATAATCCCGGCCAATTTGTTGTTATTGTTTCGTTTTAGTCTGCTTCCGTGATTCGTCCGTAGTAGATGCGATATTTAGTGCTCTTCATTTCTTACCCGACTTGGCTTGTATTTCTGGACTGTTTCCTACAAATTGTGACTGTGCTTGTTAACTGGACTTTGAATTGTGCTTCTGAATTGGAACTGTTGAAGATGGCAACCTTCACGAACGAGGAATACGCGCATATTCTACTTTTTTATGGGTACTGCAATGGTGTTTCTGCATGAGCTCGTGACGAATACATTGCACGTTATCCCGGCCGCCGAATACCGGATGTCACTGTCTTTGACGGCGCTTACCGGCGACTCAGAGAGACTGGCTCTGTTTTAAGGCGTCGAGCAGACCTAGGCCGACCACGGATCATTGTTGATGATGAAGATGAAGATAATCAAATAGTTCAACGGTTTAGAGCGGATCCAACTACTTCAACTAATGCTGTTGCCCGAGAACTTGGACTCTCGCAGTGGAAAGTGTGGTTTACGGTGAATACTGCAGGCCTCTACCCCTATCACTACACGCCAGTACATGTTATCGAAGAGGGAGATCCAGTGAGGAGGTTAGACTTTTGTAGATTTATGCTTCATGGAGATTTAGAAGACCCAGCATTTTTAAAACAAATCTTGTGGACAGATGAATCAAAATTTGATAAAGATGGAATTACAAATTACCACAACGCTCATTATTGGGCCCCAAAAGCGCAAAAAAATCCTAACCAGAAGAGGACAAAAGCCGCACAAAGAAGATTTAGTTTAAATGTCTGGATGGGAATCATAGCAAACAAATTAATTGAGCCCTTCTTTCTACCTGATAATTTAAACGGAGAATTTTACGAACATTTTCTAAGAGAAGAGTTACCAAATTTATTAGAGGATTTACCCCTAAATCTGATTAGAAACATGAAGTTCCAACACGACGGTTGCCCTGCACATTACAGAAGAGGGGTCAGGGAATGGCTAGACAACGAGTATCCTAATAGGTGGATCGGAAGAGGTGGACCCATACCGTGGCCAGCAAGAAGTCCTGACCTGACTCCCATGGATTTTTATGTGTGGGGACACATGAAGACATTAGTCTACAATGAGAATAATCCAATTGAAACTATTGACATATTAAGACAGAAGATTATTGAGGCTGCTGACGAAATTCGAAGAGACTTAACGACTGTAGTAGTTAAAAGCGGACTAAGACACCGAATGAGAGTGTGTGTGCGAAACAGAGGCGGCCATGTAGAACAAGATTTATAAATTTAAATAAATGTTGTTTAATAATTATTTGTATTGTTTTATTTCGTTTCCTGGCCCAAAAGAGAAGTTTAATCTTAAGTACCATTGTTTTTTTTTACTACCTGGGAGCCTTTTATCGATTTTTTTTCTATGAATTGTGGTAAGACCCTAGCTTGTGATACCTTGTTGGATAGCTAATGGAACGTAGATATTATTTAAAACATCTGCAGAACTAACGCCATAGATTTTTTTTTAAATATTACTAAAAGAAACAATTTTTTTTTTCAAATTAATTACTTTTTTACGGTATCAATCGTCTACTACGATCCCATTGGTTCAGATACTTGCACTTTTTGGGTTGAGAATTATAAACAAACTTATCTGGCACACAAAAATCAGAATTAAAAAAAAATAAAAGGCATAGGATACAAAAAAAATAGGCTATAGTTAAGAAATCGGGATATTTTTTAAAAAAACCTTCTAAGTCCAATATCTCGAAAACGGTTAGGTTTAGGGTGGGGTGTTTCATAGTCAGATCAGTCAGAAATGATGAGAACTACCACCTCTTAACGGATCTAGGTCGACTTACCCAATAACCCTGTATAATCACAAAATAAAACATGAACTGAGATGCGGCATTCAGAACGATTGAATTATTCGCCAAGTACATTGTATGATGGCGAATAGCAAACTCGCCAACGTCGGCGAAGCCTCGGCTCGTCGTAAGTTAGAAACATCGGCATATTGAATAGGGCACGATGGTAGACGTGAAAATCTTTACCGGCGCACTGGCTCGCTCTCGATCCCAATGCGTTTTATCTCTTGATCGCGTTATTCAACCAAGCATCAAAGAAAAATACGAAGGGAAATAGGTATTAAGAAATAAGAAAGTGCCTTCTATTTATCTGTATTTCTTTTGTTTACTAAACGATTTCGTGAATTGAAAAACGGGCATTATTTTGACGAGATAGAGCAAAAAGAATTCGACTGCGTAAACATGAAATGCTGAAAATGATGATAACGAAATTCACATTTTTAGTTAGTAAAATACACGGTGTATTATTTGGAAAGTCAAATGAGTGGACATAATCGCGATAAGACCCTGGCCCGAGGCGGTGCAGCGGAGGTGCGTGTTTACATGTCAGTTTTAATTTTTATCGCCCTCCACTCGCCCGAAATACATACACGTTATCACGTCATTCTACCGTGTTGATAACGCTATAGCACA
This sequence comes from Hypena proboscidalis, assembly GCA_905147285.1. Taxonomy (NCBI): domain Eukaryota; kingdom Metazoa; phylum Arthropoda; class Insecta; order Lepidoptera; family Erebidae; genus Hypena; species Hypena proboscidalis. Next base: position 14,987,221 of record LR990130.1, on the reverse strand, counting down.
TAATAGCCGAGCAAACTTAACGATAAACCGTTTTATTCGTGCAAATCGATGTTAAATATTCATGTTTTCCTTTGACATTAAAATTCTGCTGTCCCAACCCTGATTTGTAAATCTAACTTGCAGGTTGTTGTGCAATGCAAAGGTTTTATTTATTCGATTATAATTTTGTGCGAGCTGTCTCTAAAACGAAACGTGGGTATAAAGAGCACGTTGGTGCCGAGTCATCGCCCTCCTCATTATGTTAGCGCTATGTCAATTCCCATACAATAGTAGACGAACAGCAACGACGGCGACGGGGATGACGTCACATCAAGCTAGCCTTGGGATTGAGGTCGGCGAGCGGAATAGCGGCGGCGAAATGTCGCCTTGAGGGGTTGTTTCTTGTTCAACCGGAAAATCGCAGCTGCATAAGATTTTGAAAGTAACGCTTTTACTATACATATTTGATGCTATTTATCGACAGTCGACATGATAAAAAAAAAATATATGAATTTCACTCACCTTGATACTGTCGTAGCAGGCGGTAACTCTGCCATTCTGGACTTCGACGGTCGCCGGGGGATGCGCAAACTTGCACTCGGTGTCGGGCCGCGAGCACTTGTTCCGTTGGAATTCGCGGCACACTTCGAGTTGCAGCCAACGTGAGTCCTTGCCGTTTAAGAGGTTATTCATGTTCACCATGGTGGCCATTGTTGTCATATAACGAGGGGCGGTAGAGTCGCGCGCAATTACGCAGAGCGAGTGCGGCGCATAGGCGGCGAAAGACGAGCGCGCCCGCGCGCTCTCGGCACTGGCACTGGCGGAGTGGCGCTGCTGCTGGACTGGCACTGGCGATCGCTCACTGCACAAGACACACACGCACGAACGCGAATCCGCGGCGATGCACGCCCACTATAGCTGATAGATTCCTACTTACTACGAGATTAATATTAACAATTAAGTTAGAATTAAAGACACCGAAGTTGCAAGCTTATTTAGGCGAGTATTAAATTATTATTATCACACGCGTTCCTATCGATGTTGACGGTTGAGTTTAGTAGAGGGCGAGCGGTGCTTGGTGCGCGAGCATGGCGGCAGCCGGTGCGGGTCTGGGCGGGCGACGGTGGGGCGCGTAAAAAGCTAGATTAGCGGCTCGGCGGTCAGCGAGCAAGCCGGTGCGGTGCGGGGCTCAACTCTGCGAACAACAAAACACACAGGTTACTCTCCGGGCGTCTCGCCCCGGAGCCAAGCACAAGCGGCTACCGGGTTAGCAAGCGTGCGCGGCGGCCGCTCTCAGGCCCGCGCCCTGCGACGGCCGCGCGCTGCGTTTCCATCAGGCACAGCGCGATGCCGTCGCAGGCAATACATTTTAATAAGGCAGTATTATTTCCAGGTCTCGTTCTGTCGCAATGTTATTAGCCAACAACAAATGCATTGTAAACTATAAGAGGCAAGAGGAATTAGCAGTTATCATAGTTTCCGAAAGAAGATTCTGGCTATGTACGCAGAGAAGTACCTTCATATTGTAGAACGTCGCCTCCAACCTGCTACCCCATAATGCTACTTGGCGTCAACATTTTTAATATAAACACATAATACACGTACATACATAGGTAATGAAACTACGATGAATTTAAAGGCAGAATGAATTCCTGGTAATTTTATGTTGAGGAATAACATGGTGATCTCATACCGCAATGACAATAATTTCTGGTCTTTAAAAATTAAATAGAATGAAACCGTTTTACTTATGTACCTAGTTAGAACTTCTTCAACATGGAGTTAATAACTTCGCTAAGGGATTCGAAACGAAAACTTAATTATGTCAAACAAAACACATACACAACAAAATACAAAATATAAATGTAACCGCTGAATGAAGAGAATAAAATTATCCAGCATCAATTTCATCAGAATGAAACTATGAAAACACGTAAAAGAGTTTCACGGCGGCAACGCCAATAAGTGTCAGGGGAATCATCGCACAGAAAAATTCTTTGTGTGGGCGCTGCCACTAGAAACGTAACAGTCTGAGGCCGGGAACAGGGAAAAACTCGTGAAACCAAATCCTATCGTAATGCGCTATTTAAAGCATAACCTGGTTGGAAATAGCTCGGTGTGCGGCAACGCAACGACGCGCTCTTCACTGTGCATAAATCTACAAATTTTATTTTGGATGTAGATGCATCGAGATTCGGGACGTTTTTCTCGCAGGGTGCATGCGCTCCATTCGATTTGACATTGCGAATCTGTTTTCAAATTCTTTATATTGCTATTTGTTGCAGACGTTATTTCCATTATGCCTCCATATGGTGGACTTGTTCGTGATTGACTAAGATCCCCCTGAAGATGAAGAAGATTACGGAGTAGAATGTTTAATTGAAAGTTACATAGTTCTTGCTATTTGTTAAAGACAGCCTGATTATTCTGATTACTTTTCAATAAATTGTATCATACAAGACATGTTCCTAAATTGTTTATAGCATAATGACATGGATTTTATTGTTAAATGTGAGAAAATGAAACTTTCTCTTTTTCGGCACAATTTTTGCAATTAGTTGCAATAAATCAGTCACTGATCAGTATGATGGTTAATCAAGGATGTCAAATATTTACTGTCCGACTTAAATGGCCTGCAGGCGTGTTTGTAACAAAACATTCTCAATGTATAACAAATTGTCGAGATAGAATCGATTACAGTGTAAATTAGCCGGCGTGAAATTAGATTGTACTGTGTAACAAGGAAGCGGGTAACATTGATTACGAAGTGTTGTGGTTGACCAAATCTAGTTACGTCGGGGCTGGCTAATAATAATGACCACTCGCGTCCGTTGCGGTTTGAAATTACATTTTTCGAATTTATAACGTTAATTTCAGAGTCAAAAACATACTTTGATAAAACATTAACTGAAACCAAAACGTATGCCGTAATTAAATTGAATCAAAGAGCTAAAACTGGGTTTACAAATAAAGAGAACACTAATGATAAAATGGCTCCGCTAAGCGCATAATGCAGCTAAACCCCTGCACACAAGAGTAAATGCACAGCTTTAAATGATAGTTTTCCGCCGTCGCGATTCCGACCTATCAAGTCCAACCCCTTGAAAACGAACACAAAGCAAACGGACATCGTTTTATTTTCTACATTTAAAGCAGAAATTGAGTATAGTGGTTTCAAAGGATATCGGCGGCCGATTCCTTTCACGTCGGCGCCGATAGCTAGGAGATTCCTTCGGTGCTCGACACGCACGGGGAAGACATTCAATAACCCAGTGAAAAGATTACCAAGAGCAATCAGACGGAAGCGAATCTAAATAAGAATCTCGTGAGAGCGGTCGGGACAGGGGTGGGCGCAGGAGGGGGAAAAACAGTCGGGCGCGGGCCTTTGTGAGATCGCCGATTCGATCAACTTAACATCGACAATATCATGTAGATTTAATAGTTATCAGAAAAGCGCGGTGGAGTATATAAGTTTTTTTTTACATTACCTATTGAAAGGCGACCAGACCACCTCACGCATCCTCGGTCTTGACCGGGACTCGAACCTGGGTCTCCCACCGTAAGGAAGGGCGCTCTGACCACTAAGCTATCAAGACAATCAGAATGCAAATAAGCTTGCCTGGAAACCCTAGTGGTAAAGATGTAATACAAAGATTCATTACATTCCGTAAGTCGTTTCAATGTAGCCTTTGAGGAAATCGAGCCTTGCACTTTTGCAGGCATTCAGGTATAATATAATGTGTATTGTATTTTGTTATTACATATTTTTATGCAAACATAATCACTGTCTTTTTTCAAGACTCAAGGACTCGACCGCACTTTTCTTGTTTCCTAAATAACTTCGACAAAAACGAACAATAGCAGATTGTGTAATTTGCAAAGTGAACGCTTAAGTTTTAAGATTTCTCGCAGGCTCATTTAATTGGCGATTGAATTGGGTTCGACAGAAATCGGGGTAAGGTCGAACACTCGTGGTGCAGCTGTTTGAAAGGTACCGCTTGATTCGTTACCTTCACTACTAAATCACTTGCTTTATTTTACTTTTTGTTGCAGCAAGCGATTGTATGATACTATGGAATGATGTAACATCGGCGGTGGGTGGTATTCATGAAGTAATTGCTGCATAATCTCATGTTCGCTACTTCAAGTCGGAATTGATTTCTTTTCAATTTATTTCGTATTGTTCGGTTGCTGTATTGTTGTCGATGTGAATGCTCGTGTTTTATGCAATTATTTGTGTAATGATTGCCCTGATCATAAACTTAGTTAAAACGATGGATAAAATATGAATAAAAATGATGTTACATTCAGCAATATAATTGTCCATCACTCCATGTTTTCACTGAGGAAAACGGGCCAAGCGACCTATATCAGCGCTCTACATGGCATTGTTTAAAATACGACTGGTTTAGCATATAAAAGGAAGAATTACGACATTTATGCGGCCGTTATTGCCATCAGGAATATCCAGTGGAGCGTGTCCGCTTTCCTTATCAGTAGACAGTGTTATCGCAGCCGGAGATGGCGGTTATCAAACAGAGCGTGGACCTGGACGGCAAAAAGTAGTCCAGACAGCAAGGCCGTCGGACAATGGTGGTGGAGGCGGAAAACAGTGCAGGTATGTTTGCGCAGTGACCTTGGATGGTGGGGTCGCGGTTGGCCGCAGACGCAGTGGCAAAAACCACCACCGCATTCACCTTCGACATGCATGACCACCGCCACGTCGTCGCACTCAATGCAGTCTAGCGTCTAGATTTACATACAATCGTTTATTATTTCAGTGCGTGCATATTATTATGTTCGTGTTATTTGGTTCTTTATGAATTCAGACACGGTTAAACTATAGAACAAGAACGGCGAATCGGCAGACTTCACGCACGAAATGATTATCATGCTGCATTATTACTTCACATTCAGAGCTGGTTCTAAATCGATTTGACGTCTTTAAATGAATCAGTTTAACATGTTAGTAGTAAGGTCATGATTTTTGCAAAGTTTTATAATTTCTCATGCGATATTTTCATCAATCTTAAACTGCTAATATTATTTGTAACAACGATCAAGGTCGCAATTTTTTTGCTGGCAGTGTAGCAATTTAAGTCATAAATCTTGGGATGATGGTTGAAAATTGAACGTAGGACTTTGTTTCGCATGTGTTCGGCTGCGTCGAAGTGATGTCACCGTTTGTTATTCCTCGCACGGTTCCATATTCTTTGGTCAGCGAGCGCAATTGTTGACTCATATCGTTAAGGAAAAAGTCTTATCAATTACTAAGAAGGATGTTTGCTGAAGCTAATTTTATAACTGAAATGTAAACTGTAACGTTAGACACCGAGACCTTTTAAACATTGCTGAATAATATTACAAAAAATGACGAATAATTTACTTTTATTTCGTCTTTCTGCCACTCTTTCCAACTTTTCACTTTGTGGAAGTTCATGCACGTTATTTGGTTGTTAAACTGGTAGCTTCACAAGTTAATTTTCATAGCAAATAGGATAGCCATCATAATTTAATACAAATTGTATGCAGTTAAACTAATGGTTAGTTGAACACGTAGTTGAACCATGGTAGCCAAAACAAAGGCTATTGTTTACCGTGTGCGAGGCAAAGCAGATCGCAACTAGCGCTACTTTCGCATTCGGGACGTGCACGAGGCACATTTAGCAGTCTCAGGGGACGTCGGCGGACTGGTAATTAGCAAGAGAGGCGAAAAATTTGCGACGGCTTAAATTTACGAGGCGCAAATTACACGATTCCGGCGCTATCGCTGCAGCACGCCCGTTAATGTGCACGCCTTATCGAATGGTGCCTGTGCTCGACCCTGCCACCGCTCTCACAATTAACTGATGCTATCGACCACACCACACAATAATACAGCATATAAAATACGAGCCTACTTTATTATTAACTGTTCACAGATGAAGTACAGCGAGAAAGCAAGGAAAACTTCCTAAATCATATCAAATATGATAAGTTGTAAAGGTTTTATTCGATACCGTAGCAATCCAATCAGCCTTTATACGCGGCAGTGCGGTAATTCCCTCAATTTATCAAAACAACCTGTTCCTCTGCATTTTTAACAGACTTCAAAAAGAAGGTTACTTGATTCGATGGTTTTATTTTTATACACACTTGCTTTCATTGTATGTACACCGATAACGCCTAGATTTGTCGTCCTATTTAATTTTTCATCATTTTGTTGCGAAATATTTGCAGGACAAACTTTAACACAGAAATATCAAGATTTTTTAGAAATACTTCAATGACTTCTTCTACAGCTAAAATATCGGTATCTAATCCTTCTGTGTAGAAAAATATACAACACTGACAAAAGAAGCGTTCTGGTAACAAATGATTTTCTGTAGCGATTTTAATATCGGTGGTTCTTGGTAGATTTGTGGAAGTGTCTTTGATGCTTTACTGGTATTATAGGTAGTATTATGATATTACAAACTCAAAAAATTGCCTCTGCAGTCTGCACTCTTGGGCGTAGTTGGTTTATCTACCGGTTTACTCACAACTAGATTAAGATACAATTACTTATCATATCGTAGCTTGATTTATCTTGCTTTCTTTCATCTTATCTTAATCTCCATAATTTCTTTTGTCGAAAGATTGTCAAAAATCCAAGACATTATCAGGTGTATCTACAAAGTGCAATCTGTTTTCTATACTAATATTAAAAACACGAAATATTGTTTTGTTTGTTTGTATCAAATAGGCTCAAAATCTACTAGACCGATCTGTTAGGCGTAAACATAGTTCTAGGCCCAGAAAAATCATAGGCTACTTTTTATCGACGGCGGTGGAGCCGGAAGACAGTGTTAAATAAAAGCACGATCACACGATACAAGACCTTCGAAAAATATGCTTTAGCTGAAATAAAACACCGTAAGCAATATCTAATAAAAAGTCGATTGAAAAACAATCCAATCAAACATTATGCAGTGTTGCGGTTATTTGGAAAAAACATTGTCCTTTCTATTTCCTTCAAATTAAGTTATTTTTTACTTCTACAAATTAAATTTTAGCGTGGGAATTTAGATCGACACTTTGGGTAAAAAACTACACAATGTTTGTTCTGCAACATTAAATATTATTTTCAAAAGAAGTACTTAATTAAAATCTGTTATTTTTTTATTTGGAATATTATAATTATTTTGCCCTCAACAATTTTCTTTCTGTCTGATCTTTGAAAACGATATGAAAGACTTCCGTCTGATAAATATTAACTCTATTGTAAAAGCCACTATTGTCAGAAGTTTATCGTCATTTGTGGAAGACAAGTAGATATTGGTGGTATTTTTTAATTCTTCTATTTCGTGCAGGCGAAAATAATGGCAAGTAGAGTGAATGATTTTAATATTGATAATCATTTGGTAAAGATCATTGCGTTTTTAGATTTGGCAAAAGCATTAGTTAATAAAGCGAATCTCAGTGCTATAACAAAAATGTCAAAATTAAGCTTTTTTTTTTTAAAGTTGTCAGATGTAAATTTTCAAAGTTGAAATTAGAAGTTGGATATTGCATTAAAACAGACGATAGCTCGAGCGATAATGTTGAAAACGTCTGTCTTTTGCAAATTACAAAACTCTTTGATATTCTCTACATTTTTTGACATTCGTTTTACAGAGATGCGTTCAAATCTTATGGTTCCACCTTTATGCATTGGACGGGTTATCAATAATATTAGTTGCTCATGTTCTTGTAATTCAGTTGGACCGGTTTAATTTTATATTGAGATAAGATAAAGGCGATAACGGGCAGCTTATCGCCCGTTCATGTGGATTGTGTTCTGTTCGTCTCCACAAGGCTTAGTCACAGTATCCTTGAAAACGTAATTAAATGTCAGTGAGTTTCCTCGTTTGCCTAATTTGCTAAAAAAATCCCATTCAATTGTGAAACGAGTTTGTGCCGGTCTGTAATAAATTGGGTTCTTATTTTTTAGAACTCTCTGTGGCTTTAAATTTGGCATTTTATAATACGAATTTGTTGTTTGAAAAGACTGTTTGGTTGACGGTTTTTTTTCTGGCTTTTAAATAATTCTGTGCCATGTTTATAGCTGGAATAAGCTAAACAAATTTTGATACGCATCTTGTCTCACATTTTAATGGTTGAGCGGAATACGTGTTAGATTAAAATTAATAGCTATATTAGAGTGGAAATGGGCCAATAATAATAATAGAATGCGGGCCCTCTATTGACAGTCGTTTTTATTGTTGAGCAGGTAGCAGGCAGCTGTTACCCTCGTAGTAGGAACGTTGCAAATATTAAACATTCTGTGGATAAAACATGCTGTTTTTATCATTTTAACGCATGTTGTTTTATGTCACAATTATGCGATCCGAATTTATAAAATACGTATATTAAACTGGAACATGAAACAGTTACACTTCTGTATAAAAATATGCTTCATTATCATTTCTTTTATAACTGGTTTGTGTCAACAATTTATTAAATTATTATAAGAACTGGATAGTAATATCAACATTATCAGCGGATGACATCATTTAAAAAATGCAATCCACTTTGTGAATTTTTTTAATTGTTAAAAAAAAACCAACAGTGTGTAGTTAGTTAAAATTTCCAATCTGTGTAGGTATGTATGGAATGTTTCTATAAACCAATTTTTATCTAAAATGTAGGTAGCACTGTGTGCTGACGTTATTTTATGTGATAAGATTAAAACGGCACAGTTTTTAATATAGATACGATAAGCTGATGTAGTTTTTCATGTGACTAATTGGGAATATGTTATAAATTGAGATTTTCTGTTATACGACACAATAAGCTGAGACAAAGATGTTAAAATAAATATTTCTTAAGACCATCGCACTTTTCTTGAAAATACAGAGTTTACTGGACTAAATTGTAAAGTTATAAAGTGGCTAACAGAAGAAGCAGGACATTGGCACATCGTTTATGTTACAACTACAGAACTGATGAGGATAAAATGAGTCGGTTTTTCTACAGGATATTGAAATATACATTTCAACGATTGAACACATAGTTCAGAACTTTGAAATACAAAATTGCAGAATAAAATATTTTCCAGCTACCAGAAGCAAGAAAGAAATAGAGAAAATCACTAGTAACATAGAAACATTGTGGAGTGAAGAAGAAAAGTTTGTCAGGGGATTAGGAAGAGTTCTACTTAGCGTAACTTTTACATTACTGGGTGTAGAGATGGAAGCTTTGGGTTGTTTTGTCGTGCGAGTAGCGCAGGCCGCTGGCACAGGCAGGTTTGACCAAGGCGAAAGCTCTCATGCGCCGGAGCCACAGACGCCAGGCGAGCGGACCGAACCACCGTTGCCACTACAAAACATACCGCTCACTCCTAATCTTGGAAACTTCTCCGTCGAATTTCGGAAATCGCCGGTGATCTTACTCCGTCCACAAACAAAGAAAACACCAACTAAACGTGTGGTTGCGACACACGATCGCCAAAACTCACTGGCCTTTTTCAATTCACAAACTTTCACGGTATATTCACTTTGTCGCGAGTTCCGAATTTCGACGAGACCTTGCCGCATTTAATAGAATGAGCGTAACACTTACATGATGAGGGATAAACAAGCCGGGTAAAGGGAGTGTAATATGTCCGTAAGTTAAAACATAGCAAGTTGCACGTAAGTTAGGAGAAACGATTCGCCGGTAGCGTAGAGGTCGCGGTTCGCGGCCACAGCGGGGCGGCACGCGTCGTGTTCGGGGCACGAGTGCGGTGCACGGAGCAGCGCGAGTCACACAAGCACAAGCGGAGTCGGCGGGCGACTGACGGGAGGCAAGTGGCGCGGCGCGGGGGCTGCCGTGCGCGCGCACCCCGCACCCCGCGCGCCGCCGCCGCGCCCCTCACCCCGCGCGCGACGCCAGCCGGCCGCCTTATCACACCGCGCGGCGCGCCGCTTCCTTTCTCCTCATGCAGTTGCGAGCTTTTCGCCACTGCCACACTTCCGCCCGCCCCGTCGATTGTGTAGAGTTTTAGCCGGTCAATGTGTTGCACCGATTATTTCCACTTCTTGAGCACAAGACAATCTTTTTAACGACGTTCATATATGGAAACGTTTGGCTTTCAACTTTCGAAAATTAAAACTTCGGTGTCGTCGCGTCGTCGTCTAATGTTGTTTCACATCTAACGAGTTAGGTACTTATAAGTCTCGAGACAGGATAAAGCGTCCTCGACGCAGGATAGAAAGTGCTTTTGCAACAATGTTGCGTCAGATAGATTCGAAGCTTTTGGTAAGGCTAAATTAGGTACAGACGGTAGAGTTAAAACTTTTGCGCAAGTGAATGCAATGACAAAATGCAACGCCGTCATTACCATCATGCAGTTATTACAGATAAGATTAAAGGCGTGGTAGAAGATCAAAATCTGAGAAAGCTTCCTACTGGTAATGTTCGAGTTGCCAAATATAAAATGCAGAACAAAGGAATTGAATAATGCAGGTTTGCAACAAGTCCGGTGAGTTGTTGACGTCGCTCGGGTGGTGGCATGGTGCAGTGGTCGGGTGAGCAGAGGGGAAGGGTGTGACGTGTGCAAGCGAGCCAGCGATAGAGCGCGGCGGGCGCGGGCGCAGGCACAGCGGCGAAAGTGCGCGGAACGAGTTTGTGTGGCGCGTGACCTGCCCGAGGACATGCTTACCCTGCCGCACCACCCGCTCGGCGCTCGCCAAACTAACATGCACTAATGCACATACAACAATCCAATGCTTATTTAATCCCAAACACAATTAATAACTCTTACCAACTTCACTATTAAATCTTGCCGATTACCGTTCAACAAAAAGGTAAAATACAGAAACGTTAATTAAGTTGGAAATAATTGAATTAACTTTTTGTATTTTCCATTAACAGTAATACCATCAGGATAGTTACGGGCTCAATTATATGAAATACAAATTGATAATAACACAAGGATTGGCAATAAGTGTTTATTTGTATAGTAGCTGAATGGAGAGTAGTTTTAAAAATCGATAAGTTTTGTCGTGAGTTAAACACGTGGTAGTTATTAAGTAAGTAACGTGTATGCAATGAAGGCATCGCTTCGCAAAAAATAACACCACAATATTAAAACTTGAGTTGCAAAAACGTGCGTCAATGCAAATGAAGCATTTTTTAAAATATGTCACGCTAAGGTGAGCGTGTATAAACTTTGTATCAACACGATACTTCATATAAATCCGGAAGCAGTCGACTAGTCCAGAAAGACATTAATGATATTTAATAAACTATGGGCTAGTCTTGGTACTTACCACCAAACGGACTGTGGGTTCATTTATTAATCTAGTCCATTAAAAAAGCAGTTGCCGGCAGTAGGCAGCGCGTGCATCGAGCCCGGCTTCGGCGTGGCGGCAGTCACGAATGCGACGTGTGCTACTTTTTGCTGCGCGCACGCCACCAACCGTGACATCTAAAAGCTCGTTTATACGCTTCTTATACTCGTTTGACTCTAAATATCTAGGCATTTTTTGCCTGCCTGACTATCATCTTAATAACGCGGCGCTGCAAATCATTTGTTGTAAAATGGTGGTCAATGGCCGAGACAAGGCCAGTGTATTGTTGCCTTCAATCCGAGATTAATTCGTTGTATGTTGAATAAGTAACTTCTGAATATGGGAAGTAGTCTAATTGTAAGTTGAGAAGTTGGCGAGACGCTCGAGTGTCGAACCATCCGATGTGTTTGTCTTGGAACTTTGAATGTGTCGAACCACAAATACTCGTGCATAAATTATTTCAATGACGCCTTATTATGCTCACAACTAATTAATGACTTTTGGCAGATTTAATTCCGCTTTTGTTATTAAGTTTTCCTTTGTTTCAAAAACATATCTTTATAGCAAATTTATGGTCATGGTAGAAGCATGTAGAAGGGCAACTAGTCGAAAGAGAACTGAAAAGTGACAATATTCAATTTAAAGACGTAAGTTGCAAAATGTACAAAAAATTCACCGGCCTGCATAAAAACATTATTTGAAACATTTTACTGGCAATTAAGAACACAAAAATATATACGAGCCGTTCGCTAGCAACTTGTTTCACCTTTCTCTTAGGTTCAAATAATTCTGTCATGTGGGTAGACTAGATAGGTAAGGCAAGATGCAGAATACATTTGCGAACGTAGCCTCGAGCTTATCTAAGTAAATTTTTTTTTCTTCTAGCCCAACGGTACTGTTTATGCCTAACGTTATTAGGTGAGTCACTTTTTCGCCAGTGGTATTATAAATGTGAAAGTATGAGATCATTTTTGCTCTCTCACATCTCGGCTATATAGATTTCATTAATTTAATCCGAGCATACATACTACATACAATGTGAATTTATCCATCTAACATTTGCGAAGGAGCAAACTGGCAACAGCCACTCGCCAATAAATTATACTGTTTCATTTTAACATGTAATTAGTCGGTAGTAATAGCATTAAAACTATATCACTAGCCTATATCGCGTTCGTGGAAGAGGACCGTTCTGAATTTTTATTGCGCATTATCTTGGATGGTGGCGGGTGGGTTCTTCATAGTTGAGCTAGTCGACTTAAGCTTATTGCGCTTCATAAAGTAACAGAACACGCGCCGGTCATACATTCTTCTCGGATGAAAGACGGGAAGTAAGCACGGCAACGGTGCTAATTAGTTGTTTTTGAGGAGTTTTTCACCGTCTAATGAGTGGGCAATGATACCGACAGCTGTTTCGTTGTGCCGCCCGCCTGCTCACAATGCGTGCCGGACTGCCGAGCCCGGCTCTTCCAATGATGACACGCGAGGCAAAAGTGTTACCACACAACTTATCCAACCGTTCTACTTCTTTTTCTATATAATTTATGTACTTAAAAGTAAATGAGAACTACCTACTGGGGCTTGGTAACTGTTCATTTAGTTTATATTCACTCATACTGATTAAGTAAATAAGAATTATTATATTACTTATATAAGTCAGATATTCCTAAAGATACGGTACAGTAGTTAGGTAATATGAGACAAACAAGTAAACAAAAACATTGCTAGACTCAGTCCCATATTTGCATTTATTTAGTTCAATAAAACTGCACCCAAGTAAGAAGGCTGGAAGATGCGCTCCGCTGGCAAAATTCGGTACCGAGACAAGCGACGGAGTTCAACGACCTGCCGTTCATCTCGCGCTCGCAAAAAATGCACTGCCCCGTCCCACGCCGAACGCAGTTCTCACACACATAAATATATAACTATGTACATACATTGTACATGAACACATACCACCAACACAGTTACCAATCGCCGCACGTGTAATCGTATACCGCACCTCTCTCCTTGTTCGGATACTGGAGAACATTTCCAGAACAATGTTTATTGCTCGCATGATGTTAGCTATAATGGTGGATATCTCCTTTGTATGTGGCTGCGTATGGACAGCAGGAAGATTCATGAGCATGTGAATTTATCTCACCATTGCACTAACGCAACATTCGGTTGGCAAATCCACGCAAGAATCCTTTAATTTAGATGGGACCGTTATCTCAAAAGTGTGTCGTCGTTAAAATAGTTTGAATATTGCTCGAGCGTGGAGTGACCAATTGTTCGACAATAACAAATGAGCGGGGGTGCGCCCACGTAGCTCATCTCACTCATCTCCACATCAGTTAACCGCGCACGCGCTGAGTTTCCTGTACCATTCACATCATCACCATTTGAGCACCCACAAACACGATTGTCCTTTCCTTTTGTGACTTTATAAAGACAATATTTGTCACATTTAAAGATACGGTTGACATCATCCTCAGAATATTCATTCTCGTTGGTGGTATTCGAGTTAACTACAAAATTGATGCCGAACCAAGTAAACCTCTTTGTAGTCCAAAATATACATACGAGTAAAATATTATTATGATTATGCATCTTAAGATTGAATTATCATTAAGATATACTTTTAAGAACAGTGAATTCAGTAGCATGCTAAGTGCAAATAACGTTGAGAAGCTTCGAAGACGATTTAGCCAAAAACTAAATTCAGGCTTCCGATTACATTCAGATTGAGAGGCAAAGGCGGAAAATCTTGAAACCAAAGTAACGTCTATACAAGCAGAACAATACCACTTAAGTGATAAGAGAGCAGCACGAGGTGTGAGTCGCGAGGGTACCGTTTTAAACGCGATTTCGCCAACAAAGAGGCTCCAATTCTCGGTCGACTGCCTGCCGCCGTGTATCCACACACCAATTAAGCTAAATTAAACATACGAAGAATTTAGAAACTGGTTAACTTCCTTGAAGCGCGACGTAGTAATTGGCCAACCCCCGCTAGGAGCACGGAGCATCACTTGTGATTTATTGATTGTTTTTTTTTCTTATACAATAGCAGATTCTGAGCAATTGCACTTCGATAGAAATTATTGTCTAGCCGCTTTTTTATAAAAAGTTCCAAGGTAATTTATTGTCCAATTAAATAAAATTGACTTAAGCAGTATTGACGCATGAGAAGAGGAAACGTATTTCCGGATCAAATAAAAATATGATAAGAATTTTTATTGCAAAACTTGTAACTGAGCTATGTATAAAGTACAACAACAAAGAAATTTAAAAAAAACTGTTCTCAATGACTTCCTCAAAAATATCGAAGCAAGAAGTAAATCGCATTGTGTTTGGCATTGACGTAATATTTTTGATTAAATGAATTGGAAAGGGGTTGTGTGCTGGTAAGTGGATTGTAGATGACTTCTTAGCGCGGTGCGGCGGTAGTCGGCGGTACCAGCATTTAATTAAAAGCGCCGAGGCGAAGTCGCGCTCCTGGGCCTGTCCCGAAGGCGAAGCTCACGCCTGTTTGATGACTCCGCATAAACGTTAATTAACTCGCTCCATCCGACTTAACATTGGTACTATTCGGTACTGTTGTCTGCCTACGCTGCCTACTGTCATTTGCGCACCAAACTCAACTACACATAAATTGTGACTATTCAATGGAATATCGGTGTTCTACAATCGTCTGAATTTCCATATTGCCGGCAAGGTTCTTCTATATAAGTATAGGCTGCATTGAAGTGAAACAGAAAACGGACAGCTCTTTTGGAGTAGCGCCTCTTGTGATTTCCGTGTTTTCGTATTTTGGCTCGATGTACGCTCAGCCATCTTCGAAAGATTTCGTACTGAAATAGGTTCCGGTTCAATGACGTGGGCGCGGAAATGAAAAACTTATATTGGCCGATATTTGACGCTGTTATAGAGAACCACGTGAAAATGTCACAGGTATTGCAAACAATCTGTTCATCCTTGAGACTGACTAGCCTGGTCGGATATAATTTAAAATAACTATATTCGTTTCTCTGGGAAATCTTGTTATATTATTTATTGGTAAACTTTCTTAAAATAAATAATTACATACAATAAACTTAAGTGTTAAACGTCTTCCGCAGTCTTTCTAATAATATTCAAGATAAATATTCATAAACAAAGAACAATTAAAATAGCCGCTAATTTAGACAGATAGTCACTTTTATAATTAGTTAGTTTATATTAATTAAAAATGTTTATTTATAAATGCACGTATTTTATTTGGCCAAACGGAGTATACTAATAATTAGTTTTCCTAACCGACGCGCATGTGTTTTTTTTTAACAATTTAACCAGATTCTAACTGTTGAAAAAACATGAGACATGGTATTTAATTGACACTAAAGTGCTAATTAATAAAAAACTGATACTTAATTAATAAAAAACTGATAATTAATAAAAAACCGATGATTGATTTTTCCAGATTTATGTTTGATGATATCTTCGCGTAAATCTTTCTTCGGCTTTCGGGTGCCTTTACACCGATATGAGACTGAGTCGTACGAAGAAAATGACAATGCTTAAAAGCACAATAAGTATATAATTATGTAGTAGTAGAATATAAGAGCGTTCTCGGAGTAGCTAGTTATTACCCGAATTATTCGCTAAGTAATAAGAAACGCAGCGAGCGGCGCCGGCGCGCGGTGAGCGCACGGTGCTAAGTGGCTTTTAAGGTCGCTTACCTCATCTCACCGCCTCTACTAAGACTATCTGACTGTTCATGCACGAATTTTGTCCGATATCTCTTTGTTTATTTTATCCATTACCTTTATAACACCTAAACAGCTCCAAAGAAACACATAGGCATATACTGGTGATGAAGCAAACATAATTTTGTCATTTGTCAACGGGATTTGATATCATAAAAAAAACAAATAAACAAAATCTACCTCGAGGTTTTGCCGTTTTGTAAAAAAACAGTGTTGAGTCATACAAACATTAAAAATATAACTCACACAAAAGATTCTTTGTGTTGCAAAACGCCAATCATCGCGTCTCTTAGAACCTATCATAGCTTAACAAAAATGAGATGTTGTGAATCATAAAAATCGTGTAATATCGAATACACTTTTGATACAGCCATTGACGTTCATGTTTCTTCATTTCAATACTGTCGATTCCAAAACATGGTTTATATACAAGTATCAGAATTTTATATTAAGCAGTATGAATACAAATTAAAAAATAAAACAATCGGTTGTGTTGTGTCCGAGAACATGAATCCATGACCAAAATGGATATGCGAGAGGTCACGCACGATCAAAAAAATAATTGTGTTGGTACAAATAAATTATGTTAATCCAGCTCTTCATCCAAAAAGGCATTGGGTTCACCTTATATGTAAGAGCAAGACGTGGATGAATCCAGTCCATTAGGTGTCCAATTGTTAAATTAAGCTCATTGAAAATCGATCGTACGATGGACAACAAAAACTAGGGGACCATCGGAGCGAATATTGTGTATTTACGTATACATATGTTAAGTAAGTATTTTTTTGTCCATGTTTTTGCAGTGACTAATACGTTTCTATGATGATTTAGCTCAGCTAGTGCGCTGTTTCTGGATAGGGACTGTAAGCAGAGCGCTGTGTGCGATGCGGTTCAAGTCGGGTACCGCAACTCGTAAATAATGGCGTCTCATTGTGGGCCATTATTAATGAATCTGCCACCCCGCGCTCCCAGCACCGCACCCGCCCGAAAGCTAAATAACAGGTGCGTCTAACCCCGTTCGCACAATCTATTTTCGATGTCTTATAGCCGTGCAGAGAAACGCTCGATGCGTTCTCCTGCTCTAAATATTCATACCATATGCCAGATATTGAGATTTGTTTGGGCGTCATCTGCTCGACATCGTCGTCTCTAAATAAGCGCGGTCTCGTGTTGGCTTTTGGAAGTTTCATTAGCCGTCTGGGAATACTTACTTATGGTATCATGTTGCCTGAATTGTGTGCGGAAATTCCACCCACCGTGAAAGGAGTTATAACAAACTAAGTCTCATTAAACGGGGCTGTGAGTAACAAGGAAAGTCTGTTATGGACAAATTATATTCACTCATTAGTACGTAAGTAGTTTATGTACACTTGATTACTTCGGTGCAAGATTTTTTTGTTCCTGACATTTACTTACTAAGTTTTTACGAAACTTATTTTTTATTGTAAACAAAAATATATGGACGGTGACATATTTTCTCTGCAAACATGAATGTTTAAGGGACATTGCTACTATTGGCCGGGTGGACTGTCACGGAGTTAGGTGCAGTAGGCCTTCTCACTGTCACTCTATTATTTACTCTACAGAAAACTGCTTTTCATATCACAAGCAGCGGCCCGCAGCCGAGTCGCACAAAGATGGCTCCCCCGCTCCCTACATAAATGCACTTACTTTATGAATGACGTAATCGTAATATTGTTCCAAGCTTGGGTTTGTGTTCATGTTTCTCTGCAATCAGCTTTGTGTAATAGTTGTGGAACTTGACTGTTTCCATTAGACAGTAGAGCTGTTATTTACGTAGGTAAAAAGAAAAACTCGCTTAAGATTAACGTGACGGATGCTCAGTCTTTAAGACTGACTTGTAACTTCGACTCATTTATCATAGACGTCTATACGCAAATACAGACTGGAATTTTTGAGCTGGATTGTTGATTTACGTTTAGGCAAGGACGCGATGCGAAGCTGCAGACAAGAGCGAGGTCGTGGTTGAATACTATAACCAAAACAGTGTTTAAATCTTAGGAACAAATTGCGTGAATCATGAGAATGACGTAATGAAGGAAGTTACCACTTGGCTGGAGTCAACCTACGCGCCTCCCGCCAGGTCGCCGGTACCGTCATAATGTTTCAAAAATATTGCTTTGATCCGGCACCATTATTACTTAAACTCGTTAGATCTTCGCAAAGGAGATTGAAGATTAACTTAATAATTCTGGTCAGTAAATTTACGCAATGTGCCTCAAAGGACAGAAAGATTTTAGGGAAATAAAATAAATATATTTATGTTTTGGAAAACGTGCAAAGGCAATACATTGTTCAGTTGCAGGGTTTTTTTTACAGTTTGACATAGATTTAGTGGAAGTTTTGGAGAGATAAAATGCTAGGTTTATTTGTATCCGTCTATAAATCTAGGTGATTCCGCCGCTGTATCCATCGGCGATGTTTAGATCACTGCTCGTGTTAATTAGCATAATGGTGCTAGAGGCGATGACGTAATACATCTAATTTGATTACACCGGGGCAAGGCCAAAGTGGTTAGCAGTTAGCATGGAGTGCGCAACGATGAAGCAGAGCCAATATTTTCTGATGCAGTAATGCATACCTTCTCCACTAACCTTTAGTGCACCGTTGCTAACTAAATAATAAGCGTTTTTGCGCCATAACACGATCACGTCCAAACTGCACTTCAAATCGTTTAGGATTTGAAGCTTCAACAATGGATGCCTTTCAAAACCCAGTCACGCTGAGTGTTGCGCCGACGATGAGCTAGCGATTCGTTTGAGTATTTCGAACAACTCTTTTGTTTCGCTATTCCCCTATTAGGCATCGTTGAAACGCTGTAAAGTTCTATTAATATGTCTATTACGAGACTAGCTGTTATCCAGATCAACGAATGAGTATTAACTGTGTATGTAACTGTCTTTATGTAAAGTGCCCAATTTGTCTTTGTGTGACGCTTATCCTGTTAAGATTTTAACAGCATCAATTTGCAGACGCAGATCTTCGGTATATTAGGCAAAAGGCGAAATAAATTACATACATTAGATAAGAACAAAGAATCAAAGAAACTCTCACTTTAAATAGCTGCTAAAATTCCGTTACAAATTCTCACATTTCCTCAAATTCAGCCGGCGCTCGTGTGGATCATTTGAATTATAAAGTGAGAAGCGAGTGCATGCACATTGCATAAGATACCTTGGCTATGTAAATGAGGTGTGTGGAAGCTGCAGCCTAAGTAAGGGCGAGCTTACACCTGCGGGCCGCGATTGTCTAGGGGGCGCCATTAACCGCGCGCGCCGGTCATAGTTCAATCGCTGGGGAATATCGGTCAACTACTTTTTTCAACTCGTTCCACGGAAATGAATATTGAAATGAAATATACCGTTACACTCCTTCTTAAAAAACGTTCGTTGTGCACTTTAATGTTACTGAGATTGTGATCGCGCCGCGGCAATATTTTAAATTGAAAACTGAGCCTTAATTACTTTCGATAAAATCCCAGTTGCTCGTTAACTTACTTTCTCGGGATAATGTTACCGAAGCAGCAGTTAATTGTAAGTTATCTAAACAAAACAACAAGACGGATCTCAATAAAGCACTCAGAACCAACAGATAGAGGAATAAGTTTAACTCTTACAACGATCCTGTGACCGTTACTCAAAACTTTGAACCGGCTTTGTTCCCAAACACGAAACTAATTTATTCGTATCTCGGCGTACCATTCCACCGTACTAAATAATCGAAGAGCAAATTATAAATGCGTATTAACGGTCAAGTCATAGTTCAAAGATTAGGGCAGAGAGCAACCCTTTACTAGTATCGTCGGCAAGGTGAAGATTCAAATTAAATCGGATCACTCAAGTGGGTTCGATGCATGCTTCAACAATATGTGATATTTTAATAACAGCCGTCGCTTTTGTATTCCTGTCTATTATGTCAGCCGATGTGTACTGACCTTTATACGTTATAAACTTAATACTCGCTATTATTTTGTATAATAATTGTGCCGTTAAATATTTTTATGCTGTATTCAAATAATGCATTTTAACAAGAACGAAACAAGAGAATGATATTCATTGTTTAAGACAAGTAAATACATTATTATTATTTTTTGCATAATAAAGATAACGTGATAATGATTTATTAATTAGTAGATTTCATATAATATAGCACGGTAATCTGGTAGTCTGGGGCAAGAAAATCAAAACACATCAATCCAAGCCAAGAGTGTGTCGATACCACGTATTAATATGTTAAGCTAGAACTTATGTGACGTAACTTTCCGTGGAGTTTGTTCTATTTTTGTTCCGTTCAACCCCGCGGTCAGTCACGGAAGTGCAATGCAAACCCTTATCGCGAATCGACACGAGTCGGTATCGGCTACGGCGTCGTCGACGGCGCGGCGTCGCGCGGCCGGCAAACGTCGCGTGCGGCGCCGCTAATGGATATTGATGGCTATGGCGCGACTAATTAGCCCCACCACTGCTTCGCCATCCCTGCTTAGCTTTTTCACGACAACGGGCGATACAACACGCCTAAACGGACGCTCATCAATCTCCCTGAGCGTATCTCGCTCGGCCATTGAAAACGAATCGACCGGATTCAAGCGGCCGCAGTCTCGGGATGACATCATCCGCGTGCGTACAGATTAGATTCTGGCTCGTGGGAGTGACGTGGATGCGCGTTCAAACAATATCACAATCGAATTAGAAGCCGGCTCGGTCTGGGCGGTATCAATCACCGTGGGCGGGCCGCGCGACATTGGACTTCAATTAGGCGGGCGGCGCGTGTGATTGCTCTCACTCCTCTACACGCCAAAGGGTTACTTGACCCACTTATTAAGCTCGTCGTACGAGTCCTCGCCAGCCGGAAGCTCGGAAATGAGAAGTGATTCAATATTTATTTACGATTTAACTCCTTTTTATGTTGCCCACGATTGGAAAATAATTGTATAAATAGCTTTAATTTAAAGTGGTAATGTGTGCTTTACATTATTTAGCATTTCGGAGTTAACGACTTCAATAAAAAGAGGCTTATGAATACGAAAATTAAATATTATCGTATTCAGCTATCATGCTAGAGTTGAATGTGGGTACATTATGAAACTATGTACAAATTAAAGCGGCAACCGTGACGGAAGATGCGATTAAAATAATGATCGCTTATTAAAATTGTTAATTAAGTTAAACGAGTTAGAACGTGCACTTTGGTCAGGTACACAGGATGGAAGAATTACTGTCGCTGGAGGAAAGTTTTCTAAATACGGTTAAGATCGAAGATGTTACTGAGAAGTTATTTAGATAACATAGAATTAAATAACACTGATTAAAAAGTTGTCGAGAGCCTCTAAACAAGCTTGAGGGATCTGAGAAGAATAGATTCCTTCTTTAGCAGATCGTTTCGATCTCTGTTTTACACAAACCAACAATGTTCTGCTGCGATGGTAAGTTTGCATCCTAAAATGACAGGCACATTTCAAATAGTTTTGTGGTGAAGCGACAACCTAACAGTTTTATTGCAGATGTCCATAAGCTTCGGTGCACTAACATTTCGTGGAACGCAAAACTAAATCCATCGAATAAAACTACTTCAACCGATAAGCGGGTATTAAAACAGGACCAAAGAATGGCAATAAAACAACATAACATATCGTACAAGTGCAGTTAACATGTTCAGAATAACGAATAACCCGACACCGCGGCGGTTGATACCGTCTAGCGATTGACCACAAATGGGTCAAAGATTGAATAACACTGCACCGACCTGTGCAGGTTTCTAAATATGTACAAAGCCATATTATTGTAACCGCAGACGATATTTCGCAACTTTCGTATCAGATCAACTACGCTGTGTAAGTGCACATTCACACACCAAGTCCGGTTTACAGGATCGGCTTACGGTACTCTTTTGGCGATAGCGTACAGTCGTTCGAATTATTTTATTCACATAGCAATATTATGGAGCCTGTAAAAACTACCAATACCCAGTATACATAAGTATAAATGCAGCATTATCTCCAGTAGGACTGAGACTCCGTTAAAAATGGACCTGCCCACTTAAAACGGTTTGCCACGCTTGACATTTAGTTAACATCAATTTCTTTTGTCTTTTGACGTTTCTATGTAGATAACTTTGTCATAGTCGAATCGATATGTCAAGAATAACCGTGCAAAGGGGGCGGCTGTGTAAACGTGCCCTTAGGTAGACCACGAACACGAACGGAGTCGACCGAAATTCTGTATCGCAAATATTGTTATTATATTGCGTAAAATACCGGTAAATGCAGTTTTATTATACTGTATTGAGATGTATTACAAAGTATTTATATTTCAACTAAAATCTTTACTTGCCGCTTTAATTTAATTGTTCCATGAAATGAGTGACACCAAAAAACTGACCTACAAATCAAGATATAAAATGTTTTTGTTGTTTGTACGCTTATTTAAGCAGTTCCATTGGCAAGTAGCTAGTCGTGAGTAATACGTTATTTTGTTCGTATTGTATTGAATAGGCTTAAAAACGTATGACCCAATTTTAAAACTCTTTCGCTTATATTTCATCTAATACCACGTGTATACGAAATGCGGGGAATGTGATAAACAAACCCGTGATCAGCGTGCGTGTTTCCCATCACAAAATAATAATCATGTTACACAAGTTTGAAAACTCTATTGGTATACTTTTATAACTATGTTTCATAAGTATTATATTGCCTGCAGCTATAGTGAGAAGTTTGAACAAGATTTTTCCTCCTTGTGCATCTGTTAATAATATAATATAATAACATAATAATTTAAATCTTGAAGGGGACATATCTCTAGATCTAGTTATATATAACATTGCATAGAGACCAGAAGTCTTAGTATAAGTTCAAAGGCCTCAGTAAACATACAAGTTTATGTAAGAACATTACCACAAGTCATGAAACATTTACAATTCAGCTATAATGTGTTAACCCACACATAAGGTCAGTCGGTATGGGAACTGCTAATTAATTGATTTCGTTCTGTTGTAAGAGTTGTAACTTTCTCATACAGATCAGTGTTGACTATTACTGCTAATACGAAATTCATAATTTTCGTATTGAGGTTGCATAATAGTTTTTACAGATGAGAATATAAAACTTTAGCTCTCAAGTTTCGGATTAGGTGACTATGTGTGAATGTTGTGTGATATTTATTTATTTATTTGAAAATAATAAATATATGTTTACATTTAGGACGACGCATCAGTTAGTCATCATCATCGTCTACAGCCTGTTTTCACCCATTGTTACGCCTCCCTACGCTTATGCCATTCTATCAAAGTATCACCTAGTCATAAGTATTTGTATATTATTAATGAAACTTATAGCCTCTATTAAAATTACAAAAGATTTTAAGTAGATTACTTTAAATTAAGCGTTTGTTTGTTTTATGTACATACAAACATATTTTTTTCAAATAAGAACAAAATTATTCTATTTGCACCATAATAATGAAAACGAACGTATATGATACGGTGTTTTTTCCTGTTATATTTGGTATGATTTATTTACAAACTCACTAAGCTATCAATATTTGATCAAATCAGGCATGGTTACGGAAAACCTACCGAAAAACTCGACTCAATAAATAACAATTCAATTTATTCAATGTTATCCAAGTGTCCTGAATAGGGTTTATCACTTAACAATATTGGCATTTTAATAAAAATGGTGTGGTATTATTCGTCGGCTTACCCAAAATAAACGTCAGTAATAATTGAACTTTACAAAACAGAAACAATCTAAAAACTAAGCGTTATTTTTTAACCGATTAAATTAAGGAGGAGGTTCTAAATTCTACCGTTCTCAGCCATCGACACGACGAAGAAGAAGAATAATAATAGAATTGTTTCGGTTCTATCAGCACATTCACAGCTGAGTATATTGTAATACACAGTAAATAGGTCTATAAATAATATAGTGGCAGTTGATTTATTAACACTTTGATAACAAGCAGTAAGAGTCACTCTCCATCAATCACTCAACGTGTCGGACCGTCTCTATGTCTCTATGTAAATGATCTCTATGGATATTGCAATCAATATCATATGAGTAATATATTATCATATTGAACCGAGGAATATTGTGCTCTATGTAAGAAATAACATCTGCCTGCTTGGGCGATGATACTGTTTTATTCATCTATATATATAAAAGAAAGTCGTGTTAGTTACACCATTTATAACTCAAGAACGGCTGAACCGATTTGGCTGAAAATTGGTGGGGAGGTAGCTTAGAACCGGGAGAAGGACATAGGATACTTTTAAAATATTTTCGAGGGCAAAATTTTATCGAGGGCGAAGCCGCGCGGGGCAGCTAGTTAACTATAAATACGAGAAAACGAAATCCATACGCATTTTAATAATTACAAGAAATAGTACAACTATTGCCCTGAAAAATTATAACCCAGATAGATTGAGCCACGTTATCTGTAGCTGAAATATTTTTAGCCAAGTATTTATTATTTATTATCTCCGGCATTCATCAATATATTTTTTTAAATAACTTTTCTGATTGCTTTTAAAATTGCGCTATAACCTTGTATTGAAATTCTAATGAACATATTTTCAGGCTTAATGGGTGGTGTAAGCAATAATGAGTTAACTCTCAAGAACTTCTTTGAGAGTTTTGCTTATCACCATCCGATTTGCTTATCCACCGACACATTTTTGCTTATCACCATCCAAATATTAAATGGCACAAAATGTATCTTCAATACTGCTTATATCGAAATGATCATTCTGTATCATAGATAATGAATAAATTAGTAATTAAGTTCAATCAGGAGCTAACAAATATACAACACGAAATCGCATGAAGAAGCTTTTTGGCAATCGTGTAGTGGTCCGTACTCACATAGGTCTTACTCGATCAAATAAAACTGTCGAGATCGTCCACACTCTTGCTACTCACACACCTACAATATTATCCACGTTGACTAGAAAAAGCATCAGAAACACATGTTAAAGTTTAAAATATTGACAATAATATTATTGGTTTGCGGGTAACCATTCAGTGCGACGAAACTTTCATTTGTTTCCACCGAACCTCACGGTGCACACGTTACGTTTTAAATCCTTACTAATATTATAAAGGCGAAAGTTTGTAAGTATGGATGTATGGATGTATGGATGTTTGTTACTCTTTCACGCCAAAACTACCGGGTCGATTTCGATGAAATTTTGCACACATGTAGCTTATAGTCTGGATTAACATATAGGCTACTTTTAATTGACATACCACGCGGGCGGAGCCGCGGGCGGAAGCTAGTACTCCATAATAGTAGGGAAGTCCCTTACTATACAATACTACGTTTTACTATTTGACGATGTATAAACACAACTTAATTATAATGTTTTAGTATATCGGCGTGACACGCCTTTTTAATTCCAATACAAGATTAAATTGTAGATACTAATTAAACTAATTTATGTAAACTATTTTATTATGCTAGAATGAATTGGCTACCTTTTACGGAAGAATTAATTAAAATAAATCAATTTCTTTTGATGTCATTTTTATGTATAATACCTAGTAATGTTAACAGCTTCGATTGGATTCAAAATCAAAATTTTTTTTAAACGACCTGAACGGTATACCTATAAAGACTGACTTATCTTATTGAAATTGTAGTCGCGTCCAACATCGAAGGACTGCAACAATGTCTTCTGTGTCAGTAATTTCAAGGCCTAATCTCACTACCATACTGAAACATTCACTGGAAAATAAAGATAAGACTTAGGTCGTTCTTTCCCAACCTTGATCACCAGCATTTTAATGCTTCGCCATTTTAGATCATGAATTTTATGGTCACTAGTATCTAATGGAAGTCTAAAGCCTACAAGCGTACGTTGTTACTCCACGTGTTCACAGAACCCTGTATACCACCTACCAGCTCTGATACAAACCATTTTAAACAACGTTTCTTTATTTATAAAATGAATAATCCACCATAATAGATAACATAGTTCAGTACGACCACAAACATCTGCCCATGTACTGTAACACGAGAACAATAGCGAGATTGTGATCTTGTACAATGTTTTACATCTATGGCCTTCTGACTATCTTGTTAACAGACTACGGCGAGGCCAGAAGAAAACTTATGTACAGCAATTTTGTAGATGGGAAAACTGAAGGACAGCTTAAACATTCCTACATATCGACTTGAAGATTTGCATTTTAGCGTTTGAAGTAAGAGAGAAATATATTGTGAAATCATATTTTCATAACTTCAGTAAAATATCAAGGCCCAATCTTACCAACAACCGGAACACAGTGCAAACCCGCTTCAGCTGTAGCACCAGAAATAATACATTTGCTCTTTTCAGAGTCGGGTACACAAACCAACAAAGTACATATCTACTATCATCAAAGCCAAACCACAGCTACATACAGTTGTAGTTCGGCCTTCAATAAAGCTTTGTGCTTTCAACCAGATCTGTTTACTTGTTAAGTAGCATTGAAGTGATGCCTACGGTAACAAACAGTCGCATCAGACTTTCAAACATATCTATTTTCACTAACTCTCCAGTGTTCATTAACCAAATAGGTCAGTGTTCCGGTGATAGAGCTATCATATCACTGACAAACACTGAAACATAGAACCTTCTCTTGTGTTGCTCATCAAATTAATTCACAGATAGCCTAAAGTAAATTCTCTTCATCAGCTCATGATTTATTTAAATAATATTTAAATAAAAATATTATGATGACCAATTCATGACGTAAATCATGCCCCTTACAAATTACTTGTTTTATTACTATAGTATTTATTTATAGTTACCCACTGGACTGACTTCAAAAGATGCCAAATCACTGAGTTACAACGAGTTGTTTAAGCTCGATACAACTCACGAACGAAACTGTATCAGCTTCAGGGTCAAATTTCTATTATATTTTTATTACGCGTCGAGGTTATCGCTAGAAGTACTTGTTGCTATCCATTCTGACAATCCATCAGTGTAGAGGAAGCTCCCTGCGGGCAATGCTCTTCAGACTTTGACATTAATTGACATTCACCTGAAAGCCGATAGAATCTGCGTGTTAATTGATAGATCTTGGCGGTAAATCCCGCCACTGAATTTATCTCCGGAACTTTCAATCCATATGTACGTGATCGTAAAATCAGTCTCGTCAAAACTTTATTCTCCGTACCTAAATTTGCATACGAGTTACTGAGATGGGCCAGCAATATCACACGGAAAACTTTTAGTTAAATTACAAACTGTTCATTTTAAAAGCTATTCCGTTAACTGTTTATTGCCTAACATTGAATGTAATGTGATTATCCTCTTGCTCGAAATATTTGGTATTTTAATGTACCGTTCATGCCAAATACTAAAACTGGTTAAGACCTAAGGAAATTGAAAAAATAAATAGTTTTTAAGTGGTCATGCCAACTATCTCCTAGGTCTCATTTTGGGTCACGGATAAGAAGGCGCTAAGGTCGTTTGCGATAAACGAATTTGATTAAAATTTAACGTGCACAAGATTATAGCGCAGTTTTTAATCAGTTGAGAACACGACTTTATTTTTACGAGCTTCGTCTTTGCAGTTCTTTTTTAATTGGCTCTCGACGCGCCCGGGCCGTGTAATGCGCAATTTAATGATCCTTCAAAATGTAAAATGCATTACTGCACCATCTTTGTTTAACTGTTCTACACTAAGATGAATTTGAGAGCTCGCCAAGTTTTGGTGACAAATTCGCCAGTTTTTATATAAAATTAACTTGGAAGCTTTGGAGTAAATTGATTGATCGTTTTAGTCAACTTAAGTCGCCAACTTTTCTTGTACGAACGCTTTGTATATCTTGTTAATAGAAAGAGCATAATAGCAGCAATCAAGGTTATTTTACTAGACTGTAACTTAAGCGCATTAAAATATGACTTTATCTGACGCAACGCGGTGTTTTGTTCCGGTTCAGAATCGACATTGAACAAATTCGACACGCGGGCAGGCGAGACTGGCCAGTAAAAACGTGACTAATCTATATTTTATACTCAAACGACATTTTATGTAAAAAAGAAATTATTTTCTAACAATGGCGTTCCAACTACACAAGCAAAACATTGGATAAATGATTTTTGATACTGCCATACACTCGCGAATCACCAATAAAAAATTTTACGTGTCAATATAATGGCGCGAGATTGAAGTTGTATTTGGATTGGGTTTATATACCTACCTTGCCTTTTTTAAAACATAAAAAAATCTTAATTCTCAGAAACAAAAAATCACTATCAATTACAGCAATAAAGAAACGCGTACTGGACTCATATATCTATCACAGTAAAAAATGAAACAGTACCGTGAGCGATCCATCACCTGCATGCATAAAAAGTATAACAGATGGAAACTCACTCAAAAATGCTCGGAAAATAACAAGGGTTTCGTCGCCTTCACACATCCGTATGTTCCAATGAAATAATGTCATAACATTCCATGCAAATAAAAAAAACGTATTTCGAATTACGCATACCCTCACGGTTTGTAGCTGGCACCTAATTAGAATATAAATATCTACTGACGGCGTTTACTACTGACCCTGCCTTTGTAATCTTAATAACCCGACTCTCCGCAATGAAAGCAATACAATGTGGATTCGCATAAAATACCATTCAGCCAAGTGCGACGTGTAGTTGTCGTAAAATAGCTGTCGATAACTATTGAACAAGAGTTTATTGAATGTTATTACAACTCGCCAAGTCATTAGGTAAGTGTTACAGTTTTCAACGTTTCATTTATATGATCAAGATATCCTTGAAAGTTATGCGAATTTTAAAAAATATTGTTATAAAAATAAATATGTCACAACATATACACAACGCCATCTAGTCCCAAACTAAGAAGAGCTTGTATTATGGTTACTAGAATAACTGATACTAATACATAATATACTTTCCTTTTGTAAATACATACTTAATATACATAGAAACACCCAGACTAAGACAATTCCTCATGTTCATGCACACAAAGATTTGTCTTAAGCGGGAATCGAACCCACGACCTCGGCGTCGCAGGCAGGAACACTACCCACTCCGCCATCCGGTCGTTAGACCGGTTTTCAATTTGTGTTTAGTAGTAGATCGCAAAGTTATATTAGGCGTATGATGTCTAATCTGAAGAGAGTTGCAAGCAACGCGGCGCCGGCGCAGGACGTCGCTCGCGCCCATCTGGGCACATGCAACAATGAGCTCATACAACCGGTCGCAGGACCGTTACAGATGAGCCACCGGCTTCGCCGTCGCCTGTGAATATGCATGAGGTAAGACTTGACCTCGGGTTATTAGACCGCGTTCTCGGAGCGTGGGACCGCTCAGGTACAACAATCGACATTTTGACATTTGCGTGACATGACACTCGCTTCCCGAACTTCATGTCAGTCAGGCTTCTTTTCAAATGATTCAATTTCGTACCAATTACTCGAATAACGGATTTTATGATGAAATTACTTTGTTAGGTGCAACTCGACGTTTCGTCTATAGTTTATGTTTCAATAATTAATTAATGTTATGTTTATACAATCTTGTTCGTGTCTATCACTCTACCAGCATGAAATTATTAAATTTCAGTTTAATGTAAATCAAGCTGTTTCAAAATATATAGCTGTTAACAGTTATACATATCTACAATGAATAATGAACGAAATCTGAACTTCTTTAACAAGAATGTTAGTTCTTTTACTTCCTATATAGGCCGTGAAAAATAATTTGAAACACATTTCTGTTAATTTGTGTGAAAGTCAACCCTGTAAGCCGTTTTTAGGAACGAAGTGTAAATCAAATGTAAGATGCCAAGTCAAAGCGCGAACGGGACGTGGCCATCAATCAGGCGAGAGGCCGCGGGTCAGGTCCCCGCACCCCGACCACCTGTCGCTCCCGCCAGCTCACACCAATTGCTAATCAGTCACTAAGTTACGCCAAATCTCAGCCTGACAGGGGGACCTCGCGCCGTGCCAGTAATGGTATTTTGACGAACAAGGGTATTAGCCGCCACGACACGCGTTTTATCCCCAAAATATCATTTCAAGACCGACCCTTCGGGCGTATTTGAGGCAAATATTTATTCATTTACTAAAAATGGCTCGTAATTTTGCGTTTCCCTGATCAAGACGGGCTGGGCCATACGGGACTTTTCAGCGCCTTAACGCGAAGAATTCCTATCTAATACCATGCAATAAAAGTAATCTCATGGACCTTTCACCCGTTGAACAAAAGAATTATTGCTCATCGATAGAGCGGGAATTCTCGCGTAAAATAGCAGACATTTTTGAAATAGCGGTAGCTTGTCATTTGAAGCGTCGGTATCGGAGTCCGGCGAGCGGCGAGCCGCGGCGATCGCTGTAAATTTCATCGCAATAGTGAATGTACACGCGAGACTAAAAATAAACATGGCGCGATGGCGGCCACAACGGGCGTAGTCAGGCGATACTGAGATAACTGCTTCAGCGTGTCGTATCGCCTACAACAGCTTCGACGCTCGGCGCCACTCTTGTCACAACATGCGAATACAACACACTTAACATATGTGTGAATATTTTTAATTAGTTGAGTTAAATTTATCTCGTGGTGGCTTTTGAGTGGGCGCCCGTGTCTTATTGACACGACCACTTTAAATTAGATTTTCTTTTTCTTTTTTGTTTATAAGACGATTTATACCCTCTACATTTTTTGTTTGACGTAAGCAATCGATTACGAGAAGTATGAAAATAAACGCAGGATAAGTTAATATTGGAAATGAATCGAACGAATGCCAAGATTTATATCTAAGGAACAGAGTTATAATAGCTTTAAAAGTTTTCAGAAAAATAATTTATGGGATGGAAGAGCGGCTTGAAATCAGGAACGCAGAAAATACAAATCTGAACCCTATAAAACTTTTCAATCTCTTCCATACGAGGCAAATGTGTGTTCATAGATATTAAGGAAAATGGTATTCTTTGCCTCTGAAAGTATTTTTCGAAATCACAGGTATTCCTGCTCAGTCTAGTTAAATCTGAAGATATATTGCTATTTCATGAAATCAAATCCTGTTTCAGTAATATTTACGTCATGTATGACTGCGAACCGTTAGTCATCTCGCGACGTTATATTGGAAACGAAGTCATATGCGAACCATGAGATATAGCAGCGAAGCGAGTGCTACGAAAATATTATGCGTTTACGTCTTATACGTCAGGAAAACAAATGGACTGGGAAACTTTTGCATTTCTTGAAGAATATTCGTATGTAAACGAGTGAGGAAAATTATTTTATCTGTGCGGTTATTTGTGAGCAGGCTAGTGTGACGAGCAGAAACAAACTCGATTGAAGAGAAGATCGAAGCAATAACGTCCGTGGGCATCATCTTGGCCAGATCACGTTCGTGAAACAAAAGGACCGCGAAGCGAGCCGACAGAGGCAAAACGACACCTAAAAAGCTTGCGTACAAATGGAGCTTTTCATACTTAACAAACTCGGAGCACTTTACACTTCTCCAGCGAGAGCGACTTTACCACATCACTGTCAGTCTCTTAAAGTCACCATCTTCGTGAGTGTATCATACACACATTCACACAGCTTGCTGATCCATCGGCATCCTCTTTCAAAATCTTTCTATTGAACGTACATACAACATAGCAAAAACGAGCTACTAGTCCACCTGGTGGTGTTGGCGAGTTGGCTACATCTCACTGAAAAGTCTGCAGAGATGTTTAAAACTCTTGATATTAGTTTTATTCGCTAATTAACACGCTTATATTAGCTTCACCTGTATGTATGTATGTATGTATGTAACCGACTCTTTTGGACTCGATTTTGACCCACTTTAAACGGACAGATTTCATTCAAATTTTGCACACCTGTCAAAGATCGATGACAATGCAATAATTCGATAAAAAAATAAAACATTAAAAAAAACGCTCTTATAAATAAACTAAGTTTAAAAAAACTAAAAAAGCGTGTTGCGCTCTTTGCCATATTTTTCGTCTATCGAGCAACCCACGCTTTTTTCAGCTTATATTAGGAATTATTTTTCACTTTTTCGTTAGAAGTACTTTAAAAGCGTGTTTACACTTACACTTCATATTAGAAAAAAAATATCTTCTACCCTAAGAAAAGGTGGAAGTATTTCAAGTAAGTTAACGAGAAGTGAATACATAGAGCAAAACGAAAAGGAGGAACGCCAGTAGAAAA
Source organism: Hypena proboscidalis (assembly GCA_905147285.1). Classification (NCBI taxonomy): domain Eukaryota; kingdom Metazoa; phylum Arthropoda; class Insecta; order Lepidoptera; family Erebidae; genus Hypena; species Hypena proboscidalis. The sequence continues at coordinate 14,955,039 of LR990130.1, read as the reverse complement.
TGTGCAATGTGACAACTTCATGCAGCATTAAGAAGACATTAGGGGTGGGGTTAGAGGGACGACAGAGGGCGCATTATTTAACAATTTATCACCAAACCGATAGGCAAATAATATGAACACATTTTTCTCTACAGACATTTTTTTCATAAAATTATTTGTTCCATACCAGTACACTAAATTACTAGAAAAATTCAGACTACGCAAAATACAGCAATATGTCTGAACTATATTATTAAATGATAATAGTCGGCATTGAAGTTGTTCGACGATGAAGAACATTATAAAATTTTGCCTCAATTTTCCAATTTCAGGTGTAAGATAAAATTTATTGGCAGGATAAGCAAATATCACACATAAATGAAAGTGAAAGTTGTGTTCTTTTTACCTGACTACGTCAGAAGGAGGGTTATGTTTTTCGAGCGTATGTATGTATGTATGTATTTATGTATGTATGTATGTATGTATGTATATATTATGTATGTATGTCTATTTCTTTGGCACGCCCAACAGCCAAAACGGCTAGACGGATTTTGACAAATGAGGTGTCGTTAAAAAATTATTATTAAAAAAACAAAAAACCCGACTGCTTAAAAAAAAGAACTGAAAAGATAACAGTCGGGTAAAAACAAGTATAGCATTATCTACATTAAATTCATTAACAACAAATGAAATATGTCAAACTAAATTCTTTATGATGTTGCAGGCGGGGACAACAATACTTTGTTACTAATATATAACTTCGGTGACAAACACCGCCTGCAACATCATAAAGAATTTAGTTTGACATATTTCATACGTTGTTAATGAATTTAATGTAGATAATGCTATACTTGTTTTTATCTTTTCAGTTCTTTTTTTTAAGCAGTCGGGTTTTTGTTTTTTTAATAATTTAAGTATAACTTGTGTTACTTTTAAATTCGGTCAGGTTATATTTTATAGATCTGATAAGAACCTCGAAAACTGGCCCTTAGTGTTATAATATTAGAAAGCAAACACTATAGCTGTCACTTTCGCTTGTCGGTCTACTCAACAGTGACTCGCTTGAAATCACTGCATGAACCTTTCATCGCGCGTCACTACTAGCTTTCAAAAAGCTTTCAGTGGTCGATCGCGCTCGCTATGATTATGAGTGTTGCCAATACACATTCCGCGATTGGAGTTATGGCAAATGTGAATAAATGCGGAATGTTCAAATTGTTATTGAACAAGTTGACGTTGCGTCTACCACATAAGCCTCTCAATTTGTATGGGTGACAATGGCGCACCACAAAATGCGGTTGCCAAGCGCCCGCAGCGGAAAATTTGGCGGAAACCGATCGACATCGCGGCTCAAAACTATGCATTTTAAGTCAAATCAATCGATACGCGGTCGGACGCACACGTGTGCTAGTTGTTTATGTGCCGCAAAAACCGCAAAGTTTTGCGAGACTGCCAAATGTGCGAGTACCTACTTGGTATGAAGTGGCTTTTAGGGCTTCCCATGAGAGGAGTTAGCTTACGTTAGTGGACGAATGGGGCACAACTCACGCGGTGTCATTATCGTTACAGTTCAGTGGTCGGGGCCAATTTGAGCGAGTGTGTAACGAGCATTGCGTCTGCCGCGGTCCCAGGACTTGCTTAATTGACCTCTCTACACTCCCAATTTCTTTATATCAAACTTTAAATGTTATTTAGATACCTAACGTGTTGTTTACAGTGCCCGGTGGGACTTTAATAATGCACACCGGAGTGCAATACGTAATTGTGTTTCAGCTTCGTAATTTTAGGAGATAAAAGTAGATAGCGCAATTTGTGCACAGACGACGGAGTACAAAATCGATTTTTATCGTACTAAACATTAATTTACATGGAACGACGAACGATAATACAGACTGTATTGTATAGAGAACTATCATTGTGGTTGATGGAGGTAGATGGCCCGTGGTGGAGACGGGTACCGGAGCGTGCCTGCTCCCGCACCCATAAATATTTTACGGTGCACTCCTTTATGGTATTGTGATTAGATTGTCGCGCTGCTGGTGCCATACAAATCTATGGTATATCGAATTTGGAATAAAATGAACGCGTGTCTTGAGTATATATTTCAAGCATGTGTGTAATGGAATTCTGCCAACAACTACATGTGTAATGTGTGACAAATATTCAAGCTTTAAAAAATTTTTTCTGTGGCATTACTACTTGTACAATTGTACTAGTTTATTTCAGAAGAGAACTAACCAGTGCATGTATAAACTGGACCTAATCTAAATAATAAGTACTGTATCCAATTTTGTGCGTGTCTTCTCTGTAATATTATTCAAAAGCTACTTATTTGCGTTGTTGTATGTTGAAGATACATATAAAAATGGATTTTCCATTACAAATGAAATTTCGTATTCAAATATTCAGCCTGTGATATGCTATCGGAAGTGGTGAATTTCCGAAATCAAGATGTGATATCGATACACTGTTTTTTAAGCGTAAACAGCCAAACTCTGGCATATATTTGATAAATATTTGAAAGCTCCCAGGTAAGCGTTATCCTTTCGTTTGAATATCGGTATAATAAATAAGATATATCGGAGGTGGAGTCAGATACAGTCGTGTTCGATCTAGCCAAACCGGGGCTCGGCGAACATGATGTCTACACGGTGTCGGAGAAGGGGAAGTGGTAAGGTCGCGTTACGCCGTTTGAAAGTGAGATGCGAGGCGCCAGGAGAGCAACAAATTAAGTCCCCGCGGGGAGCACCACCGCCCACGCCCGCGTTGAGAGGGCACCCGCGATAACGTCTCGCCGAAGGGAAAACTTGAATATTTCCAACGAATTACGTAACCAAATTCGCTGAATAAAAGTTCGCGTACGTGCCCCGACAACCGGCAAAGTATTATTGAAGTTCTCTTTACATTCTAATTAGGAGTTTAGAAGCGTTTAATCGTTGAATATGTCGCCTTCGAGAATCCATTTCTTGCGGAAAGTTCGCATTAAATACGGCGATTGTAAGAGTATCTTGCCATCAATTTTGTTTGTGAGCGTCTTTAGTGCCGGAGTTAATGTTATAAATACGTTAGCACTTTGGAACTTTCACAAATATAACAACACCTAATATTGCATGTCATCGCTACATTTAAGGGGCCGATATTTTTGTACCAAAGTATTTTGTTGCGGTTTTTTGTTTAGCGGTCAAAAGTTAAAATAAGTTCAGTAATTTGGACACGTTTCGGGGGAGAGATAATGCTATAACACTATGAATTTACAGGCTTATCGGCGACCGTAATTATTGGTAGCGCTTAAACGCTCCCTGTACATTTATTACGTCGAATATGTTAAGAGCAACGAATATGAAGAAAATATTTATTTTATTGGGCAATATTCCCTTATTTTATATTGCGTTATTCGAAAAAAGTTATAGTCGTTTCACGAGAGAAATAAAACTCTTACCGCAACATAAAGTTTATCACATAAAGTCATAAATATTTTGTACCAATATCACTTCCCCGTTTGAGGTGTGGCGTTGCCGCTCGCGTCTAAACGTGAACTTTAAACTTTATTGATATCAAACACCTATTTATTTCACGCACGCAGTTATTTCCGTAGCGCATTACTTTTCAACCTGCCAGAGCTGCTGGTAACGTATCGACTTTGAATATTGTATTGCATAAATCTGAAACTGTCGTAGTGAAGCACAAAATAGCAAATCATTATTAATTCACTGCGAATGCCTGTGTTTGAAACGACACCGGTGGATTAACGAGCAGATTAAACAAGCGAGAAATAATAGACGCGCGATACAGTTAATGACGGAGCCATAAAAAAGAAGGAAGAAATCTGCCAATAGCAAAGCTTAAGCGAGGGTATAAAATTAAATGGGTAGAAGGCGTTTTTACAAGTTTATCGAGCGTTCCACATCGGGCAGACGTCTAATGGGCTCGCAGGCGCCGCGCACGCTGCCTGTCTGTCTCGGCGGCCAGTGACGTGCCCGCGCCCGCCAGACCGTATGAAACCGACATTTAGACCTTACCAATTTCCGATCGATAGCCGCCAACGAAAACGTTTCACTTATGACATGTCACGCTATGTTACACTCAGGATGCTCAGCCAATAATACGTTAAAGAGTTTACTATAAACGAGTAACTATAGCGAGAACAAAAAGGTCCGAATGGGGGCTACTTACACAGAACGGCGCGGTTGGCTGCCCTGCGCTCCGCTTTTAATGCGGATTTATCGACTCAAATTAATCGTGTAAGTAGAGAGCCGGTCGAGGAAAGTTGCGTGAAACGCGATAAAGGACCTCTATTCGTTCGAAAAGCCGTTCATTGCGATTTAACTAAATTCACTTTCTTTAACTATAAAATATTTTAATTTAGAAACTAATACATGATCTCAACCTGGTTGTAATCGTGCATCTTTTTTGTTCAATTAAAATTTTTATATTTTATATAAATAATTAGTATCCCGCTTCGAGTGTCACAGTTTAGCGAAGTAATTACGTAGCATGTGATAGATTTCCGCAAGTGTATGTAATAATAGAGACATGTTTTGTAAACAGGGTGTAGCATGGCTATGCGGTTTCGGGTGCGATGTCGAATGCGACTGGGTCTCCGGAACGACACGTCAGGCCACAATCTCATTTGTGCTTCCCACTACAACGAGCGACACGTAGGAAATGAGATGCGATTAGCTTACCCAGCCGGCGAACATTTGTTGTGTACATCGGCACAACATTCGCATAAATATAAAATGGCTGCGACAACAAACCTGTGAGGAAATACATCTGCTTATCACGCTCAGGTAGGCTCGGGTTTATTTTCAACTATATTATATTGTCACCCTTATATTAGCTTCATTTGTAACTAAGTAGCACGTTATTTTGTGAATTTACAGGGCAACATTTGAAAATATATCAGGTTATACATAGATTTGGAATATGCCGAGATTTGTGATCGAGCATAATTATACCATCTGTATCGCATTGCACCTTATAATTTGACGCCCAACCTGTACGTCTACTTAATGTCATAGGAGACAATAATGTCTTAGTTCTGTGGTCAGAAATGCAACCGCAATCTTTAAAAAATGATGGTATTGGGCTGTTATTACCACTTACTAATAAACGGACTTAATCCATGTATCGATTCCAAATGTCTATTGAGCAGACACATTTGGTTAGTTTTATCATTAATTTTGTTGGTACATTCGATTTTTTTAAGCCCGATTAAAATTTATTTGTGGCTAAGTTTTAACTTTAAAGAAGTGAACGATCTAATCGAGTCATTTCACTTACAGTTCCAACTGCAGTAAGTTGGCATTGTGCGCTCTCTTGACTTTTGATAAATGATCCGATTAAAATGAGATTGCCGATAGTCTCTTTTTAGTTTTAGATCGTTCCTATACCTGATCATGAGAAATGAAAGACCGCTGACTAAGGTATTATTGAGAAGATGGAAATTTCAAATAGAGATTCGAAGTCTTTATTCTTGAGAATAAAGCGCCTTTATATAAACTAGCTTAGCTGTTTTTTCAAGACATTTTATAGTTGTATGAATTATGTGATGAAACGACTATCGAGTTCTGTAATAGCTCTTTAGAGGATTTGAGCGTGAAGCCCAACGAACGGATTATATCAGATGGACGGGCAGTGTAATGGTCCACCTGTTAAGTTAACTAAGATATCACAGCCCTGATATCCCAATGGCAAATACTGTAATTAACGCAATATTGAGTTTGTTGAGTGACCGGTTTATGGACTGGATTTCTAGCACCAGTATTTATGGATTGGATCTAATAGTAACTGAATACGAAGTAATAAAATGCGACACAAACTGTAAATACGGCAATAAGTTACAATCATCAGATCCGCCGCATGTGATTTGCAAAAGATATTTGAGGCGAAATGGTTTCCACAAAGTTTTGGAATAGAAAATTCTCAAGGAATAGCTGTGTGTTCTTCGACGGGGAGCGGGAGTGATTCCGAGCCGCTTACACTCGCACCGTTCCGGGACTGCATAATACATTGCGGAGAATGCACCACAGTTTGATCCCTTTCTCGACAAGGTAAGTACGACTGTACCGAGCAGAAAGTTCTCTTGATGTTACCTCCACTTTTCTACCGAGTCAGGACATCCAGTAAGGGGCTTTACGGTTTCAACGTAAATTGACAAAGTTTTGAATATGACATCTCTTTGTCTTCTTACAAAGGAAAATCGATCATGTTCAATTATTTATGACTAATTGTTCTTACAACTTTGGGAGTGCAAAGTTTGGTCGAAGGTATTAAATTTATAGGAACCAACTTGTGTGCGTATAATAACGGCATCCGAGGTATTGGTGTGACATTGCCAATAGAGCCTGCGAGCTACGAAAACAATGTCATACACCAGTTGGAATTGAAGCTGAATTTCGCTGATGGTTTTAAAGGGTTTTGAATGAAAATTGTATTAAAGCATGTCTATAGCTGAGTTTATTTTATGATATTTGAATTTATCAAATAGTAATTGTTCATACTTCGATAATGTTAAACCTTTTAGCCTAGCTTAGGAGATAACGACCCTGCACCAAGATTAAGGATAGTCTGCCAGAAAATATTAGCCATTTTACTGATATTCTTGGGTTTTGCTAGATATGGATATTATAGATACAAGAATAATAAATAACAAATAACAAATAATCAAAATATATATTTTCTCTTTCACAAATTGGTAAAAAAATACATTGGAATGTTGTACAAACAGAGACTGGTGTCTGATTTAGGAGAACCTGTGGTTCAGATCACCAGGAGTATTACTACCAGATTTGTCTTAATGCTAGTTTTACAGTAATTACTGAAGTATCAAAAGTTTTATTTGACAAAAAAGGTTTCTTAAACGAATAAGACAAATGTAAAGTGAGAGATAGCTATTTAAAAAATATAGATGATAATTAGATCTATAATACCGTAAACCATACAAAGTATGATGTGAGAACATAGATGTTGCTACTCTAGCGTAGCTTGCAGGCTCTATTGACAGGTTTTGTAAGGACTGCAATAAAATTGTCACCTATTATCAGAAACTGTTTATCCAAATGTGTAATCATCAATGTGCCTCACGTGTTAAGACTACCTTGAACTACTCCCAAAAGAAGTCAACAAGCCATGGTTATTATGACATTTTATCATATTATTTGAATAAAGAGCACAAGTCTACCCACGCTGGTCATGCATCAGAAGCTACGATTAGCCTCTCCATTAAGAATCATTCACTGAGACATCCGGTCTTTTCGTTTGTATGGGATATTTGTTTGACATGACGTTATACTGTTAAACCTGTGGTAAGGGTCTATTCAAAACTATACATGACCCTTTCATTCGATTGGGTACACATGTGAGAAAATTTAAAATTAATAACGGTGCTAACATTTTCAATTTAAGCATTGCAGCAAGGCATGTGGAGTAATAAAATGTTTATGGTCCAGAGGATACATACATAATGGAATCGTGTTTATATGCAATTGAATCTTCGTATATACCTACTTAGTTTATTCAGAGCTATTTCTCATTCTACTCTTACTAGGTACTGGTTGGAAATCGATGTTATCTCGTTAACGCATATTTTGCAATTCGTGCTTTCTGATGCTCTGAAATATAAACAAGTCTACTTTCTACTCTTTCTAATTCTGTTAACCATGCACGTGGTATGGTGGCAATATTAATCGGTTGCCTTATAAAAGTTAATCACCAGAGTAAACGAAGTAGCCAATCATAAGGAAATTTCTACTGTAGGCTGCATGAGAATCCGGCATTTATTAATGAGGATCGGCCTGCCAGTCCCAAACAATGCCGTTCATGTTTCTTCGGAATTGTACACCCGTGCTTGCTGCACAACCTAAGGTAAACAACGGCCCACATAACTAATTCAGACGGTACGAATAAACAAAACAACTAACAAGTCTTCTTTCATGAATATCTGAGTAGAAACGATACGCCTTTGTGTATTAGTTCACAACTTAGTTAAATGTAACATAGTGATAAGTAACGTCATTAACTGAGCGATTGTGTTTGGCCATTTGGACGGGCAAGGTTGAACCGTGTTTCCTCATTTGACAAAAACGATACGAATATAATGCCGATTTATGGACACGTTACCTTGACGGGTATATTTTTAGACATTCAATGTATTTGGTATTTGAATATGCGTTGAGTATCTATTGCCAAGAATTAAAATAAATTATATATAAAACGTATTTCTAAAAAGCTTTGCCTAGATTTTTAAATTGCCAATTCCAACCTGGATTTAAAACATAAATTGCAACTTAATAATTACCATCATAGAAAGTGAATGTTAGAGGCGAATTTAAAATAGTTTAATATCGAGAGAATATGAGCCGTTTTGCTGAGCAAAAGTTACGAAAGATAAGCGAGTAAGATCTTGGTATTTTGCCAAGAGAGTAATCATGAAAAATATGACACGGAGAACAGCACGATATTAAAATAAGAAATAAATTTGTAGCTAGACTAAATATTACAAGAGTAAGATTGTGTTGATAGTCTGGAGACAAAGTCAATCCTAAGTATGCGATAGTATTGTCATTGCGGCATAAGAAAGACTTATAAACTAAATATATTTAACAAAGACTTACTTTGAAGCGAGCTGCTTGACAATGATATATGACTCCGGCCAAAAATCTGAAAAGAAAAACAGACTGTTAATATTTAAACATACATACAAACAAACCTTATAGTAGTAGTACATATCCATTGACTAAACAGAAGTTTAAAATGAGCTAAAACCGAGATGGGTTGGTTAAACTGATATCATTTCAGTTAAATTAGAACACATTACCGCGTGAATATAAAACTAAACCAATTACAAGTTTTCCAATATGCCCGGCAAATTATACCACTGTTAAACTCGCAATAGCCCACTCGCCGCGGTTCTTGCAGACTTCTCCTTAAACTCGAGTTTGAGTTCGTACACGACGCACCCGCACTTGCACTGACTTGTAGGTACACATACAAACACATCAGTAAGTGCCGAGAAAAGCATTTTTAAGTTAGCTGTATTGATGTCCGTAACTTTTCTATACTTTTGTACTTTGATCCTTCTTTGTACTTAGTAGCAAGTATGTGTCTTGCTTGAGTATCGATATGTATATTACACTTTCGTCATAAACATATTACCTTCTTAAAATCTTTCAGAAGAGTATTTTCCCTGAATGCATGTATATTATTATATATTATTGCATTTACGTTGCTTTTTCCCAAGCGGAGGGTTAAAACAATAAATCTGTACTGAGCCCCTGTAGTGTTTGCCGTGCAATCACGTCGCTATTCTAGTTACATAATTCCCTTTTGCAGCGCAACGAAAAAGCTGCGCTTAAAAACTCCATTACTGGGCGGCATTCGTTTCGCCATGACACAATACGCGTTAACCGACAAAATGAGAGCGTCGCAGCTAGTTACGGAAATAAAAGCTGTTATTATGAATCGTACGGTGACGCGGTGCGGGGCACGGGCAGGGACAGGTAAACACTGTTATTTGCATTACACGCCCCGGCCCTTGGCTAGGATTTGTGACATCCGCCGGTAAGCCCGCCGAGCGCTCTTCGCTCTCACAGCTCTAATTATTGTTGAATTCATTACGGAAACGGCGACATGTACAAGATTGGATTTCGTGCGAATATCTTTACAAGCTACATTACCTTTCTACACTACGCGATTGCTATCTTATTGCTAAGCGTAATAGTTAGCTAGCGAAGCGAACTCTAACACCGCTACGGTGAGATATTGTACCGTAAGAGGAAAAGCTTCACATTCACATTTATTAACTAATTAACGCTATGAAACGGTGGCTGAGTTTCAGAATAGTAGTTTAATTTAATTAACAGGATTGAGAGGTAAATAAAGTAAATTTCAAATTATACGCGAAAGGAAACAGAACGGACTGTTAAGCGAGTAAAAGTCTGAATACGGTGCGAAGATAGCTAATAAGAGGCGGTGAGGCGGGTTAAGTTAAAGCAAGCTTCTTGAGCGAGGAGGCGCGGGGCGGCCGCAAGTGTGCAAGTTTCACGCTCGAGGCGGTAACGTATTACGCGTCTTTTTACTGAATGTCTGAAATGGCAAGCAAGGGCGGAAAGCAAAAGCTTGAGCTAGTTCCGTGCCGCGTGCCTGCACGCCGGGTTCTGGTAGACAAAGGCCCTAGACACTGAAGACACTCATACAGGCGGTTCCCACCAATTGAATATCTTTTTCACTACAATTTCGTATTTGAGCACGATACATTTTTAGTTACTTCTATTCACCTAGTTAATACTGTGTTACATGTAAACCTTACAAAGTTGGCAGTTAAATCAACACGCAAGTAAACTGTAGATATGAGTAGCTTGTATCCCTCAGAATTGTAGTTTGAGCTTGTTTGTATGTATCTCCTGTGACCTATGGCTCGAGATAGGGGGATCACCGCTGAGCTAGCGTGTCGGCCAGACAACAATAGAGAAACTTTACACGACACACTAAACATGAGGAATTGGCTTTACCAAGGTAAACATTCAGAGGTTTAATGAAAATGCATCCATTTTACTTAATAAGACAATCAGTGAATAAAAATCCAAAAGTTTTGAAATTATTATTATTAACTAAAATACTTTAATAATAAAAAGTTAATTATTTCAATCGCAGTTAAATTTCTAGACATAAAATGAAATACTGAACCGGAACTGTGCGTCAATGTGCGAAATTGCGCGCCAAAAAGTTCATCAATGTTCACATTTCAGTTTGTTATTTTGTTAATTTAATGTTGGTAAAGTACAAGATTGTATATCTTATCTAAGAATAATTATTATAATGTATAATATTACATATTCATAGTACCTAATAGAATTAGAACTGACTCATAATAAAGAAATCCAAAAGTTGACGAAATTTCCTCGTATGCTTCAACAAAATTTCTGGTCTGATGATGGAGGTGGATTTAGAACTCTTTGTCACCCGGTACTAACTCATCGAGTTTGGGCTCATTGTCTATGTTTTAAGATGTTCTACTTCCTACTCTTCTATCATTAACGTTTGGAGGTGAGAGTATGACAATGAAGGCGAAAACTGTATGATAGAAGTATCCCAGTCATTATTACGACCATTGACATTGATTGACGCCATTGGAGTTTTTAAATTTACTTATTAAAATAATGACCTATTACTTTACAAACATAATGTGCACTTAATATAATTATGTAAGTAACCCAGTGTATTAGCAAAGATGAGGGACTAACTTTTATATTTCTGAAAAAACTTTAAAACAAGAATTTTATTAGTAAAGTTATGTAACGCGCTTTCAAAACTGAATCGAAGTGCGCGGCACGTCGTACGTAAAACTTGAAGAAAGTATGACTATGACAAAAGCACGTGCGCACCCGAACCTTCCAAACTTCCCGAAGGACACCGCGACGTTATTTAGGGGCGCTCCTGAAAGGCAAGGTGTGTCATCTTAGGCCCAAGGGAATTCACTATGCTTTAAAGCTGGTAATTTGATGTGAGTCTTTCGAGATTTTTCCATCTTGCCGGGTCGTTCGGGGAGCGGGCGGATTAGGCCACGCACGGCATGGGCGAGGGCGGCGACGCGCCAGATTAATGTCGCAAGCCAACAGAGCCCGTCACCGATCCGAACAGTTAGCACTTCCGAATGCACGCATTCCTTACGCAATAACATATGGATTCGTACACCGAACCAAACATATAACTCTAGCAGATCTTGAGGCTCCATTATGTATATTCATTAACTCTTAATTTATTTATACGAAACAGTAAGACAGTAAGTACGGTTGAATAAAGTTATTTCAGCGTTACTTAACAAAATAAGCAATCTTGTAGATGACTATGTGATAAGGCTCTAGCCTGAATTGTCGTCCTTGAGACAATATGAAGAAGAAAAAAACTGTCAGAGGTCAATGATTCGTATGTGTGTCTACAGCACACATACACTCGTGAATTATCTAAAGTGTAGTCAACATGGAAACAGGGCGTAGGAAAAAAGGCAAAGTCGTAAAACTGGCGCCCACCAATCGCCAAATAAGGCCGGCGAGGCACCGGCGAGCCGCGCGGCGTCGTCCTTGACTCCCGGCCAAATGACATAAGTTGGCCCATGGGCGCGGATTCTTGACTAATCGATAAACAAGACGGAATGGATGAAGATCCGAATTGTTCAATCGCCGCACCCACGCTAAGCTATTAACTTGCCGTCTAATTTGGCCATGATTCCATAAAACTATTGATTCCGAGGTAAAAAACACGTACAATACCGTCAAGGTCAATTTAACTTATGCAGCTTAAAATTGAACATTTAAAAGTAACATTCAAATGCCCTCAAAACAAGTCTTAAAGTAAGTAAAACTGTGAAACTTTTAAATCCACGGCTACCCCAATTTTACTGACATCTATCATAGCTAGAGCCAAGTTCATCTCAGTTATATTTTTATAATCTGCTATTATGGAGTGGCGGCACATAAGTCTGAAACTTTTCCAATTTTCATATTCCCCCAGAAGTCAACATTCATAAAGAGCCTTAATTTTAATAATTTCACATTTATAGTATATGGAGTGCGTGTCCGTAGCGCCATAAAATGTGCGTGCGGCTGAAAATTGATGCGTAGGGATATGGTGTAAATTTTGGGCTTATTATCGTAGCCTTGAATGTTGATGGCCTAATGGGCATAGCTTCATACACTTTTCACACGATCACAACTTACCGTTTGTTTTACTGTCTTACCAGTTTCATAAAATGTGCTGTTACATGAATGAAAGAAATATCAAACATAACCTTTATCAACGCGATGACGCGCAGGGGTAGTTCGTATTGTGTTGGTGGAGGGTTCGATCGTAACAATAAAAAACACATAACTTCAGACATCTATTTGTCTACAAACTTTTTAATGGTCGATTATTTTGGTAGCCACTTGGGCACCACTAGTAGTTAAGTATTTATTTCTATTTCACGATCCGACCCATTGTCATGCTTATCGGATATCAAAACTTGGAAACTCTATTTCAGTTTCGCTAGTGAATATTATGTGTTGTTGGTCTTCTCTTATAAACAAAAGGCTTCCGACATTATTGCGCTACAACAAAGAAGGTAATATTAGCAACAGGCAAAGCCAATGACAGGATTAGCATGCAGAGCGGTTGCCTCTGGTGTCAAGTTCATTGGCAAGTGCCCACGTGCGCGCCTCTGTCAGCAAGGTGACTGACTTCACCATATAACATTCATGACGACATGTAGGTGAGTAATTAGACGTCTATGCTGAGCAATGTCGGCCAATGGCTTTTATAAAATCTAATGACAGCACTACGACCAGACTGGAATGTAATTCATATTTTTGTTTCGTTGCGTGACAGACAAATATAGCTAAGTTTGAGGCGTGATTGATATTATGATTATTTTTGTAGAAGTTTGTAATACTTTTTTCACTTTTGCCAAAAAAAAATATCCTGAGTCACTTTTTTAATGTCAGTTAGTTAATTTGTATCCGTGATCATGACGCCCATAATAAGTAGAACAACCTTTCTAGAAAATATTTACTAGGCAATTATTTTTTTGTTTCGAGCCGTTGAAATTTCTTCCTGTGATTGGTTTTTTTTTCAGAAATCTTGAGATTCAGAAGAAAGAGCTCGTCACCTAAAAATCTTTCACACCACTAGTAACATCTGTAGAATAACCTCAATCGCGTCGCGTTGCTAGTTTGTTAAATTAGAAAAAAAAAGCAAAAATTAAATTAAGAGGTTGTTTAACAGGTGGCAAATATTTAGGTAAATGTTAGGCAAATTATTAAAATCATGCTAATTTAGATTAGTAGCTATGTAGTTTTTTTACATAAAAAAGAAGACGGTCTCGAGCAATTACTGCTTCCGTAACTACGACTAGTTTCTGGCCGGTTTTTTGTCCTTTAGCAGCAAATCTACCTAGGTCATTTAACAGCGTAGTCCACCTACACGTGACCAGTGACCACAAATCTAGATTTTATTGACATTTCTCCTTCGCGGTGTGAATGAAATAAGGTTATTTTAACCCGTCTGCATAACAATCAAATTTGGGTCAACAGAATCCAATCGGATTATAAGCCGCGACTATTATCAGCACTGAATAGTTGGTAATTGACCAAACGAGCGAGTGAAATCGGTGAAGTATCGGAACTGTATTAGCGCTTTAGCACCAAATCAATCATTCATCGATCAATAATTGAACAAAGCGTATTAGTGAGGCGATCGCTAACCGTCCACTTCGCCGGTGAGTAAACACAGAGCGCGGCGAACACGAAGGCGTAATCCGTAGGGCGGCACTTAGCGCGCACCGCAAGCTCCGCACTCTAATTGCACACCAACTAATCTGTTTGCGCTTCCAACGCATCGAATTACCTATTCAACTGCAGAATCTGACTGAGAGTGAAAATGCACACTAACTCCTTCTTTCATTTACCAAGTAAGCCACCAAGCAGAAATGGATTACTCAGAACTCACGCTTTCAAAATAAACTAGGCAAATAGTCATACTTTTGCTGGAACTAATATGAACAGTCTCGGATAAGATTAATACCCGCCCAAACGCGTCATTTGCCTGCTGTATACGAAAGTTCACGTTGTCTCAAATACGAATAAAATAAGCTGAGTTACCAAAAGCATTTGATGAGCTTGATGGCGTCATCGCACATTGGCTCCAGGTGCATAGCCTGCGCCTGCTCAACTGCAATCTTCACGTTTCGGACATTGCACTTATGAGTATGACATCATCACTGGATCACAGTGCAATAAAAATAGAGAAATATATATTCTTTATACCGATCGCAAAAATTGGTTTCGAGTTAGATACAAACATGATATTAATTATATGTTTTTAAAAGGAACACTAACAAAATGCGCTACGACGACGTTCAACTACGATAAGATAATGCAACGAGATTATTTATAGCAATTAATCGAGTGTAAAAATACAAAAACGATATCTGAAAGAGGAAAATCCTTAGAATTATGTATTATCATTGATAACATATACAATACACTTCCTCCAATAGATGAAAAAAAGTAAGGGGTACTTACACGAAGTACAATACGTGCCCTTCTCGAGTAAAGGTTTGACAAGAGCTCACATTGTTGGTGATTTCTTCGAGCTCCTTCGAGGGTTTGCTTCTTAAAAGGCCTACACATTTGATTTTAAATGCCGCTACCAAAAAGAACACACTTTATAAAATGAATGATCTCAAAAAAGTAGAAAGACAAACAAGACAGGATGCAATTTGTTACGCTCAACTGATTTATCAGATAATTTTTCGGAGCTAATTTTAGCGCCTGAATCACGTAACAAGAAGACAAGATATTGGAGTTATGTAATACGCATTTATTATTCAACGACAGGGACCCAGATACGATTTAATCTTTTGAAATGTTGTTAAGAACGAAGAACGATTTATAAAGAATTAGGTCGACGAAACTATTGAACGTTTTTGTTTATTCAGACGGTAGTTCTGAAACTAAAGTGATAAGAAGAAGTATAAAATTCTCTAGTTTGAAAACAATTTAACAGATTCCGTTGAAACTAACTTTGCAATAAAAGTATGTTACATAGTAGATAATACAATTTTGATAGTTTATAAAACAATTGTAATAGGCGACTATAAAAGTACAAAATTAAATTCATAGCTGAAGACCTCTCTTGGTTTTTATATTTATATTTATTGAAAATTAATTTTTTACTTATTTTCAAAGTTAATGCATAAATTGGTACGGGCGGACTTTATGCCGAAGGCATTTTCTACCAGTCAACCTTTGGGTGATACAGAGAAGACAAGTGGTAGGAGCATTTAGTAATAAAATATGAACAGACAAGGTTCCTCATAGGTATGTCAACATGTATTAGTTTCTAGTTATCTTACGTATAACAAATATTTAAACACTAAAGCAGTACGAGGTTTTCGGCGAAGTTAGCCAATCAACAATTCTCACAATAGGTAATAAAAAGATATAGGTTTGTTTAAAGTAGTCAGATTAGGAGATAATTAATATACATAATAATATAATGACCTTTTATTCGTATCTAGATCCGCGTGAATCTCTATTTATGTTGTTTTTTACTTTTCGATTTCGTCGACTTTGCGAAAGTCAATTTTGTAATTAAGCCATCCAGAATATGCATATCCTTTTTTATATTTTAATTTATACATTAGCAACTCGATCCATCTGAGTTTACTATTATTATAAGTCACTTGTGATATTCGTCACAATCGGTTACTTTAGGCAGGCTCTAGTACAAAAATATAACTAAATATAATTCAATAGTTATTTAAATACAAAGAAATCAACCAACTACAAGTTGATTTAAGATTATAGCTTTGATGGTGATAGATGTTCAATTGTTATGCCAATGAATCGTGTCTGCAAAATTTTAACTTCGTATTGTGTGCAACGCTGCGTATCGATTGACAATGTATCTGTAAATATTTATTGATAGATTTATTCCTCAAGACGCTATGCCCCTACTACGCAACGACAAAATTACATGGTGAGTAATCGGGTGAGTCTGCTGTTCGTCTCGCTTCATGACTTCGTTTTATAGGCGCCATTTTTTTGTTTGCGTTCGACTCACTGATTCTCCATTTAAGTTTTAAGTACTTCAGTAATTTGTAAACGTCTTAAACCGCTGCAGTACGGGCACCACTGATTTACCAGAGGAAATAATAAACAATATACATCCAAGAAAATCTTCAGAGTTAGGTAAACAAGAACGAAACAATCGGATTTGGTTAATGGAGTGGAGTTATTGCAGTGGAAAGCGTTGAAGCTGACGAATGTTGCATCGCACGTCACTTGGCCTTCGCGTCGGTAATAGCCAAAAGTATGACTCAGTGAAATCATTGCAACTCCGGCAGCTGTAAATGAACGCTTGCTTTTCCTACAATATGTAACATGCCTTTTCACAATAATTTCGCTTATCGATCTCAGACAGAGTATTCGATAAATTAATTTTATCAGTACAATATCTAGTACCTTCCGAGTACTAATTAAGGTAATAATGTTACAATCAAATGGAGTTGTTAAGTTTAAGTACGTACATACATGAAACTTTCTCTTAGCGTTATTAGAGATAAGCAAGTGTTTCAAACGTAGAATGACTTTTACATTAGATAAATTAGAGGCACCTAACAATGGCACTCGCTAACTAGAAAGTGAATCGAGCTGGTTGCGAGAATGGTCTTTCCGATCGTATCGATCCCGGGTTCGTTACCCCGTTCATTTTTCTCTCAATCACAATAAGGTATTTTACTTTAACCAAAGATAAATCTCACGAGGTAAATGTCGACTGTTGAGACGCTTTAACAATCATTAGCGAAATGAGATGACTTCAAGAGGTGGATCAGAAACCTCATAATATGACCTTTTAAGCTTGCTAAAATAAAAGGTCAACGTTCACATTTCGGACAGTGTCCTTTAATTCAAAGACTTATTTTATGGTTTTTGCCGCAACATGCAATAAATTAGCCCTTTACGAAAAAATGGACATCTGCTCCTCTGGAAAAAAATCCCTCCTTGGAAGTAAAAGGACGAAATTTACGATCCGTGTAACCGTGGGTAGACGGACCTCGCCCACGAGTCGCATGCAAATGGCTCCATTGGAGCGCGGAGTGGCGTGGCTGGAGGCACCAAGGAAGATTAAAATGGAAACACCTCGCGACCCCCGGTTGACCGTCGCGATATAGCGGCCTGTGCTTCGACTATGACATAACCTATGTCGAAATAACCACAGTAAGTATGCAGAAAAAAACTAAGCTAATCCGCTTAAACTACGGCTCAAGTAAACTTAGAGAAAGAACAGAAAAGTTGAGATCTTGCGCGCGACTATAGATTTCTTGGAGTGTAAGAAAAGAGATAGGTAAACTATTGAGTTATTTGAGATTGCGTCTTCTGTTCTTAAAGTATTTTGTGTCTGTATCATCGGACGAGCAAATATCGCTTTACTTATGCAATATTATCATAACGTGCGGGGGTTTAAGGACACTATAAATAAAATGCAGGGTCCAATAACACGTTTGTAAAACTTGAAGTGCTTGCTTCTCGAGATAAGTACTGTAATAAGTTAAGCTTACGTGATGTTATTATGTTTAAAGGTACCTAATGGAATGACTTACAAAGTCATAAATTAGAAAGATAGCTTTTTTGTAAAAAAAAAAGTATGATTCACTTTAAAGTCGTGTACTAAAAACAAACGAACTGAAAATTACACTGAACGAAGTGGCTTTTCATTGAGGCATACAGATAGACATGAATTGTCTTATTATATTTATTTATTTTTCAATAAAACGTGATAGACATTCTATAAGTCATCGTTTTTTTCGTTGTGACCACGTTTCATCAGCGCGTTGTTGAAATACGGAAAAGTCTATGCTCTGATAAATTGGCTCTTTGCAACTTTGGTAATATTTCTATTTTTCCACGCAGACGTAGTGATAGCCGTAATACGAACTTTATTGTACTTTCGTCCTCGCATTATTATTTAGAACCAATGGCCTAATCTAATGGGTAATACTAGTTGATGGAACGCAACGTTATTCGTAAGTTTAGCTTAGTGGGTTAAATTTATGACAAACGTCTAGTAATGTATACAATATAATTATTTATTAATTTATAACGAATTTAAATATGAAGTCGGTTTTATATATTAAGAGACAAAACACATCGGAGGTACATAGAGTATTTATTACACATGCGGGCGTGCATTGGCAACTTGTATCTAAGCAGGTTTCTGCCAACTTACATTTAAGAGTCTGAAGTACTATACTGATACAAAAACAAAACTATGTATATTCTGCACCTGTTTTAGAACTGTAAAAATTCTGTGTCGTTACTTCATGTTATGGTGTGTGCATGGATTGATGACAATATTGTTCATAAATAAATTATGCCGCAGAATGATATTAAGTTACTTTTTATACAGGCAAATATGAAGCGTGCATGCGCGGGCGGAACCGCAGACAGAAGCTAGCTAGTTGTATTATATTTATGTAACTTTTAGTACAACGTTTTATTAACGGTGCGGCTTGCCGTCCACAGGGAAAATGCTAGCCATAATTATGTTTATTTTGTACCTAAATACGTTTTCAATATTCGCTACAAATTGAGTTGTTACATATGCGCTAACTTATTAATAGCTATGCAAACGGAGCTTAGTGGATCTGCAATGTGCTATTTTGGATCTACAACAGTGTATCTGATTCAACTCGGCGAACTATGTCCAAATATAGAATTATTCAGTGCACACACATTAGTGTCTGAGTCGCGGTCCGCGGCATATAGGGGATAGACTCAATGTTCGTTGCCAACACTCGATTCCGGTATTCAACTTTATTAATAGACGCCAAGTGACACGAAACAATAATTAATAAAACTCATTTATTTTCATACTACGCCATAGCGCACAAGGAAAATGATAATTATTTCGTACGAATATTTCATTTGAATAGAGGTATTGTCTAACAATGAACTCGAATTACTAAATACCGTAATATGGAATGCGTTATTGTTATTACAGAGCGTATGAATTTATGGTTTAATATATAAAGGAATTGCATGAAAGCAATAAAAACGACAAATTCAGTTCTCGTCTCGCCCACGCGGCAGACTTTAGGCGCCACGTTAGTACTATAGCCGACAGTAATGGTTGTATGTTACAGTACGTATGTAGTCATAGAACTTGGATGGCTGCGGAATGTACTAATCTCTTAATGTAAATTAGTATTATCCACAGGAAACGCGTCGCTATGCAAGCTTCTGGGAGGAGGCAACTATGATAGATACGATTTAGTTTGAGACATTGAACAATGATTTTGTTTATTGTGTAAATTAAATATAAAAATTAGCCATCACGTCATAATGTTTACTTAGATGATTTATCAAAAAACATTTACTGTCTCGAAAATCAGTACAGTTGTGTTTGTTCCCTGGGCTCCACACTAGGATAACCTGTGTCGATGATGAAAACCTTATATAATAAAGAAAGGGTTCATCATTTTATAATCATTCAACATTGCCAACGCAACTTGCCTGTCCATATATGGTAGAAATACTAGGAATTACTAACCACTTGCTATTAGGTATTTATATTTATATTGCGTAACGAACTAATTACTATATTTAACAATAAAAGTTTAATTAAGTTATCAAGTCACTTTCTGCTGCAGGAAAATTGAACAATTAATTTTTTGCCTGTCCGTAATAGCTTTGCGTTCTAAGTACTTTACATTATAATGTTGATATATTTTAATATGAGTGTCAATCACAGATATAGATCTACATAGATAACGCAAGTATCACGATTTTTATTGAAACCAAGCGTGCCGACTTTTTAATACCTATTGTGACGTCACAGCCGAAATTTAGTGACGGGAAATCCAAACCGATTCAAAGACACCGATGCCGCCGATGCCCATCCGCCCAGTACGTTCAACTGGAGCCGTCTGCAATGATTTTCTCTAACAAAAGACGCGCGTGGACTGAAGTTAGCGGCGACCAACCTCGACGCTTGGTCGGGGTTGAGACACGCGAAGTATATGCATTTGCGTTATCTATGTAGATCTATATCTGTGGTGTCAATATTGCCTTTACGAGACTGTTATATCGCATTTATTAGACCGTGACCAAGGAATTCAACTTCACCTTGCAATGTGAGACGGACTGAAATATCAGGTTACCAAACATCAATCATTTTTAGTGCAGTATAGCGTATACAATTTTACTGTTACGTTGCAACATATTATTTGCATTATTTTGTTCGTTTGGCTTTGACTGCAGCAGCGCCAAAATACAATAAATTGCTTTATTGCGTGAATGAAGCAATTTTGTTTTTAAAGTGCCTATAAATGGCCATATGTAAAAAAGATTGGTCTTTGTTTATGGTAAAATATTAAGAATCTGCACGCACGATAAACATTAAATACTCTAATTTTCAGTTGAGTATAATAATAATAAAGCTAATATCGCCAATAGACCTGATATAGTGTTGATAGATCGATTGGAGCGCCGCGCCGTGCAGTGATTGTCGACATCACCATCCCCCAAGACGGGAATCTCGTGAAAGCCGAGAAAGATAAACAAATTAAATATCTTGATCTGGCACACGAGATTGTCGACATGTGGGATGTGGATTCGGCCGTCATTGTACCGATAGTCATATCAGTCAATGGACTGATAGCAAAGAGCCTCGACCAACATCTTAAGAGGCTCGCGTTAGGCGGTTGGACCAAGAGCCAGATGCAAAAGGCGGTCCTTTTGGACACGGCACGCATCGTGAGGAGGTTCCTCTCTCTGGAGCCCTAACCATCGACAGCTTGGTCCCTGCACCTGATGTCGGTGGGACACTGTTTTTTATATTTTTAAATGTTTTTTTGTATTTTTTATAAATCATATTTAAAAATATATAAGATAAGTTTAAAAATAAATAAAGAGGAATAATAATAAAGCTTTATTTAATTCCACACAAACAAAATACTAAAAAGATCATATTTATAAATCTAAACTTAAAAATAATCATGCTTATTAATTCAATAATAATATACAATACAATTCCATTCAAAATTCAAAATCAAATTTGTTAAAACATTTAAATTACAATATTACTTAGTACAAACATTGATTTGTACTTATATTGATATTATTATATAATATGTGCAGGTAAAAATCATTGAAATAAAGGAAATCATTATAAAATTACATTATTATAGGTTTTAACAAATTAAATTGACTTGAAATAAAATAAAATTGAATTAAAATTAAAATTAAAATTAGAATTTAAAATTTATAATTAAAAATTTAAATTGAAATTCATTAATTAATAAATTAATTGATATCCTGTCAAAATTGGAATTTTATTGTAAAAATGAAATTAATATTAATTTGATAATGTATTGACATATTTGTGTCGTTCTTTAATTAATTGATGATAACATAAATAGACATTAATTTATTAATTATATTATCAGTTGAGTATAACTTAATATAATTACATATTTTTATAAATAACACATTAGGATTACTTGGGATCGAACTATCGAAGAGATGGATGGTTATTGCAAAATTAATGACATCAGGAAATCTGTAGATATCCTTTGCTGGGTATTCGACCTCACCTAATCGTAGCCAAATTATAGACGATGACGATGCTAACTACTTTGATTCTCATCATGCTAAGCACTAAATGCAGGTCTTTCCTTTCACATTATTATTAGCGCTAGTAAGCGAATAGATAAAAGTGCTCGCCTCGCAGTCGTGGCTTACCAAACGACATATACAACATTATATAGTATGATATACTCGTTTTATACCTTAGTGTGTATTAGCCTGAAGTGGAAAGTAGAGCACATTGCACTTTCTCTTGCCAGAAAGCCAAGTGCGGCGCATAAGCCGTGCAAATCTCATTGTATTTACTCTTACATACACTACAATGTTCGGCCATCAGACTACTCTTTATCCTTTTAAACTGTCACATTATCTAATCAGCAGAACATGACGAAAATTGAAAATTAGTCATGCAGTGTGCGGCGGACACATTACAAATGGTATAGAGCATAATGGCCACATAAGAAACAACAGTTAGCTTGACGTTCGGTACAAAAATATATGTAGAACGAGTTTTTATTGTGTGTTTTGAGTTTACTGACATGTAATCAAAAGTGTGAAGTTAACCTGGTTGCGAAATTGCCTCACTAGTTACGTGTTTCACTCCTACGCGAAATGTGTCTGTGTGCTGCTGTGTATGAGTGTGTAATCCATGCATAAATGAAGTAATGGTGGTAATGCTGTCACCGTGGTCATAACGTAACCATTATAAATAGATTTAAGGCACACTGCAACTTGTTACGGATCTATATTAAACTTTAGTCAGACACATACAGACATGACTAAATAATAAGCGCCACCACATTGCATAATGGTACGAATATTCTTTAACAACGACTGTCTGTATCTATAAAAGTTAACCAGTAGTTATACATGTTTACATTTCGCCGGTAATTCTTAGTAAACGAGGTTAAAAAATATAAATAAATTTGGTAAATTTCCTAATGGGTGAAACCAAGAATGGAACTTATTTATTTATTTATTTATATATAAAAATGAAACCCGTTTTCCGTTGTCACGACTTGGCATGAAAACGGCTTGACCGATTTGGCTGATATTTTTTTTTGTAGTTTTCTAATACTCTGTACAAGGTTGTTACGGCAAAAAAAAAAAAAAAAAAAGTACATATTCATTTTTACATGGGGGATATTATAGATTCCAGTTCAAATTGAATAGGTACGCATACATAAGATAGGTCAGCTATACAAAATAAAGTAGTGCATCAAATTTACGCTAAGGCGGTACAAAGTTCGCCGGGTCAGCTAGATTTATAAAACTTCAGACACACGTGTATATTGGCGGACTGTAAATTATGTCTTACGTAAAACAGTCTTTATAACTAAATACTAGCCAATACTGTTCAGTACATTTTAATTAATCACAACACCGCTGATGCATTTAAGGATATTGCGTAAAGGTACTCAAATTTTCTCCCTAAAATATAATTGGGATGAATGGAAACGGTAACTTTCTAAGAAAATTCGCGAACAAGTTACCTAAAATTTATATCACAAACTTCCAAGCATAACTTATTATTTTCCGGGTTACTTTAACGAAGTTCCTCATAAATCGTAAGAGGATTGAATTAATCAGATCGATTTAAATAGTATAACGGTTTTATAGCAGGGATTTAGCAAGCTGTGTAAAGGTGCATTTGTGGGGCAGTGGCTGGCGGTGCGGCGGGGGCAAGCCAGCGCGGCGGCTCAGACCGGTTTGCGAAAGAGCCCTTCTGTCGAAGTCGGTCGCCGGGCCGCCAAGGGCCGGTGCATTAGCCGGGTCATCTGCTTATGCACTGCATTAAAATCACCATTTCGTTATTTAAACTTCCATTGGCTACATAAATTTACCTTTTATTTTTGAAATAATGCATATGTTTCAATCAGAACAAAGATGAAACAATAAACATACCACTAAATTGTGTTTTATAAATTAAATCAATTAACTATGTTAATCGTTTAATTCAGTCCTAATTTGAAAAAATTTACACTATTTTTCAAATTGACCTACCCACTTCATAAGTCCTCTAAGATTTGATTCCATTTCAATCAAAAAGTGAACCACAAATAGACAGGTATGTAATAACACCATAGTGCACCAAGACAAAGGAAAGCTACGAACAAGGTTCCAATATTACCAAAAGCATTACCTGAAATTGCAAACAGAGACAATGTTCGGGGTCAATGCATAATACAGTTCTAGTTTCAGAGATTCAATAGTACGCTAGACAAACTTGCACACATTTGTATGAAAGCATACTAAATCGAAACCGAAACTTATTCTAAGGAAACAACTGGTCGAATAAAGCAGTTAACATTTTCATAAATGTTAGTGCATTATCATTAGTGTCTATGTGCTTAAAGAACGAAAGGGCAAACCACACCTTGTTATTTGTTCTCAGCTAAGAACTAGGAATCATTTATCAGACGACAATATAAGTCTAAATAGAATCTTGTAAAATATCAACATTTTGTAACAAACATAATACAATAATATGATTAAATAAAAATACGATATATCAATCCAATAAAACAAACAACGTAAGTTGACAAAGCAATCTGTTCGTATACCTAGGTCAAATATCGAACGACAACACGCCATACTCAAACTGTCTAGTCTCGACAATGGCTGATAATATTCCTGTTTATAGACAAGAACACAGACCAAATTACGGCAGGCATTTAGCCGAGAATAATCCAGGCCGAAAACTCGGTCGACTCTTAGTAGAAAGTATAGTATACAAGAGTTTTGCGGTCTGCGGAGTCCAAAAGTGGCAGGCTCATGGCTTTATTTCACAACGGAACCAGTTCTGTGCATGCGATGTGGCGCACAAAACTGTCTCATTGCTCTATTTGTTATGATGCCGGTGTTTTATGTTGCAGGAAATGAGCTCATACTGTCGCTGAGACGTTTTTCCACTTTTAATCCGCCATGGTAATAGAAAAATAAACACTTTTAACCATCTTTTGCCACATAGAAGCGAAATTAAAAGCGCAAAGCTTATTAAAGCTTTAAATTAATTCACATTATTAATAAGAGTTCTTTTGTGGCAGACATAAAGGAAATGAGAGAAACGTAATAATAGCTGAAAACACAAAATGCATCATTGTTTTTCATGGACCACGCGAACAAATTTGTTATAATATTTTACTGCTCGGTTGACCTTTTCGGTATTCATATTTTTTTCGCATTTGTTTTATTTTATATAAATTTAATAATGGTAACGATGCGCTAATGTGTTTATTTAAATTGGAATATCAAAACCGGCTTGATGCATGTCGACTCTTCTACAATATTATTACCTAATACTTATAATGCATAACTTCTATTTCAATGCCGCATCTTTTTTTCTGTTACACAAAATTATTTTACTTATTATGAGAAAAATTGTAAGAGCTTAATAGTTCATCTTCTTAAAAATCTGGGCGTACACCCACCGTGATAATCTCAAAATATAAATTCATTTGAATATAATGCTAGTGAACCTCCGGCTATGTATGATCGTAAAAATTCAAGACTATCAAGAGCAAATGGGCGCTCGTCTGAATAACTAGGTACTTTCAAAGTGGTCATTGGCGGAGACAACGTTTTAATATCACTGAATCACCTTGCGTGGGTCAAGGTGCCAGTGCTGGAGTGAATGCCGATTCTTATCTGCACTTATCTGAATGTGTCGTTGCAGGGGCGCCCGAGCGCGGTCGGCGCCGAGGGGCAAAGCACACTTTCAAATTTACTGAATTGCTTTTAATCACACAAGTGCATGTTAAATATTTCGCAAATATTTATTGCGTGTTGGACGCATTTAATTTGAAACCTTGTAATAAATATTGCAATTTTAGACGTTTAACAAAATTGTAGCTTTTTGCCAAGTGTGTTAGGGTCGATGTGTAATCCGGCCCGGTGTTGCTGGATTCTAGTATTTATTTACATAATGTATCACAAATAATCTTCTATTTTGGCAACCGGATTGACAGGTTTGCGCGCTCTGCTAGCTATCAAGTGGAGCTTGTAAACAGCAGTCTAGTATTCAATGAATTATAGCCGTTGAATGAATTAGGAGCTGGAATTATAATCGTTATGGACTTAATGCATAAACTAAGCTCTCAAGTCAAAAGCGTATAGTTAGTATAATAAAGATTATCAAGATTCAAGATTCATTTATTTGCAAAAATATATTTTTTAGCAGCCCAAAATTTTCACCTTTAATAGGCATGCGAATATTTACAAATACTTGCACTTTGCCACTTTTTAAAGAGCATATAGACACCATCAAACCACACGTACCTCGAAACTCAAAACGTACCGCTGCTGCCTCGGATCTTACATGCAAATGTGCGAGAGCAAGTTAGGATTCGTGATGGATGCAGATGACTATTAAAGCTCTTTGAACAGTCTAGTGTTACGGTGGCTAGAAAATCTCATTACTTGTGTACATAGGTGAAGTCTTGAGCAAATCTAGATAAGCCAAGTCTCAGATTCACGAGAGCAGGGGTTTTGTGCTTGAATGAAGTGAGGAATAGACTAGCACCATGAACTTAAGGAGAGGGATGCCGGCGTCTTGAATTTTATTTAAAAGTGTCTTTTCACAAATGCAACGTATCAAGTTTAAAATGATATTGGTTGCCCCCTTGTAATATATTTTCATTATTATATTATTAAAGCATTTGTTATTATTTTTTATTTTAATTTTAATTATAAGTTTAATTAGTTTTAAGTCTCTCTCTCAAATTTCTAGTTAACTTCACATCACATTTATGTGTTGTTGATGTGATGTTGATCTCATATATATTATTCTTCTTATATCATAATTGTATTATTAACAAATGTTGTGTACGCCTGTCATAGGTAAAGATTTTTGTTCATAGTGTATAAATATGTTTTCTGTTGGTGTACCTTAATTAATAAATAATAATATATACATGTTTAAAGTAGAAAGCTACCATTAAATGCACCAAAATGAGCACATGTTTGAGGACACATACCGTGATATTATTGTTTTTAATTAACAACCCATTAAAATTGGACATTAGTCATGTTTACGCCTCACCAGCGTCTACGACTTTTCGCCGTACATTATCACAGTCAGAAACCTTTGCCTTAAGCAACAAAAGCATCCCACAATCGGAACTGGAGCAATCAAGATACACAAACGCGTTTGTGTACGCGTACACTGCTTAATTTAACAAACTTCATGAAAGGATACAATGAGTCAAGCAAATATTTACTCTTTCCTTGTAATTGAGCCCGATGGTTAACAGTCATTATAGTCATTTGTGTTTTACATAATACATACGAATGTGTACGGAATTAATTACAGGATAAGACTTAATCGTGAATCTGAATCTTGAATATATCATAATAATATAATGATATATTCAAGAAAATTCATGAGTTTTTTTAATATTATAGAAAATATTGTTTATCAATAAGGAAGTAAGGATACTTCCTTATTGATAAACAAGACTAGCTACTACAAAAAATCTACGAGAAGATAATATTTTCTATAATATTAAAAAAACTCATGAATTTTCTTGGATATATCATTATATTATAATGATATATTCAAGAAAATTCATGAGTTTTTTTATTAGAATCAATTTGTTATTGCCAGAAAATAGTTAATGTCGAAGTAATGAGTTTCACAAGGTACAGGCACTGGTTGTTGTGAAAGGTAAAGTTCACATAATATTTAGCTACATTTCGGACAGGAATCTAGACCGGAAGTGCATGTTGGTAACTGTGTATTAGCGCTGCGATAAAGCATCTGCATTAATTTTTTCATCGAATTTGCGGTCGGTGGACGGCGTACCCCACTTATTTTGCGGCAAGAAATAATAGGTACAGTACTTTACCCGAACCCTAACAACCCCTTTGATAGGAAATTGACGATTTTACGTTGCGATATCGCGTTAAAATTAACCCTTCGACGGATATGACTCATTACCAACTACCAGGAAATGTCATTAAATTTTCACGATGGCGTTTTATGTTACCCACGCTGCTGGGTTCGCCACTTCATGCATATTTATCAAAATAATGTTGCCGATTGAAAAGCTGCATATAAACACGCACTGAATTGCAGAACGCGATCGGAGTCTGCCAAATTGGAGTTTACTGTTGTGGCTTGGAGGGTGTACATTCGCACAGAGTCCAGGTTGCATTTAGGAGGGCGGTCGTTGTCCGGTAGTCATTAGCGAACGCACCCCCTGCAAAGGGTTGCGAGTTCTGCGAATCGTGCCAGCAGCGCGGTGACTCAGGCCGCGATGGCGACGGGAAAATACCGATCGCCCACTCGATAACCACTTTCGATACAGCATGATTGCATTGCTTGCACAATATCGACCCGGCGAAATTACTTATTACAATGTTCGTGCGGATTAAATCAGTGGCCTAAAAAACTGCTATTGCAATTTAGTACTTAAAAGGTATGTCGTCGCCTTGTGATTTTCGTCGAAGCAGTTTTTTTTTTTTTGCGATACGACTCGATTAATTCTTTGTTCCATTAATAGATTGTATTTAAAGCTATACAAAATACGCAGCACGCATCTAATAAAACTTGATATTTACGGAGGTAAGTCTAATTACGGAATAATTAAAGATGTTTTCATAAGGCTCCGTCCGACCCTTATCTTCATAAACGTCCATCCTCTGCCCAAGTTGAAAACGCCATAAACAGTCTAGACGCGTGATCAAAATAATACAATCTGTTTCACCGTAGTATAAGGAAAGTGCATATATGAGTTATGAGACAAAGTTGCAGTAAAAGTGAAATTAGAACTTTCTCTGTCTAGCGGAGCAGGAACAAACTAGTGTCGGTGGTACGAGGCCTCGGGAGAATAGCTTGTGGCATGTCCACGCCAGGTGGCGCACGATGCTAGTGTATTTCCATAATTGGCGAAAAAAAATAAAACGTCAGCATACCATACAACAATTTTTTCATTGTGTCAGAGCTCCCTTGGGCCTGAATAAAACAGAGGCTCGGGACGGGGTGAGCTGGCGCTAATTTCGTGCGACAACGAATCGCCAGCCGAGCAATGACATTGTTGCCTTAATACATAACATTACGTACGTATGTAACATACTGTGATAAATTGTTTGGACATTATGCATTTTCCTGCTATATTTATTAATAGTCCTAAAATAATTTACCTCATAAAGTGTTATGATTACCAGTCCTTTGTTTCAGAAAACGTAACACGGTTTTAAGGTCCACGGCTATATAAACCCTTTGCTTCTCTTGGTGACATGTTTCAGGTTTCAAACCATAGTTGATTCTAAGGATAACTTAAATCTCTGTTTTATAATATTATTAGATATTATTTAGGTCGACGTTGAGTATAGATAGGATTAAGACAGAGACGCCAGACAAAGAACACATATGCTATGCAGATGTACTCCGGATGACTATGGAATCATTCAGACGTTCCAAGTATGCCAATAATAACATTCTAGATTTATAAATCATTTTCATGATTTATTTGTCATGTGAATGTTTCTCTCACACTATGATATCGTGCCATCAATGTATGTTTGAAAATTTCTATCGCTTTCTTATTATTTTTATTAACAACCAATTCAGTTTAAAAGTTCAAACGTCAAGTGCCCAACAACGATCCATTAAAAATATCTCCAGACATTTAATTTACGTTTGCATATTAAGCAATTACTCGTCTCTCTTAATAATGCACTTTATAATGAACGGTAGGAAAACATTTTCTACTTGCTTTGATTCCAAAAGTCCTTGTTGGTAACGAAGCAAATAGGCGCTCAAGGACTGAATAACAAACTTTTCTCATCCAATTTGTCGCACCTCATACTTTTATTCTCCGGAATGTACCTTTCAGCCTTATTACTCTGCAATATAGACCGAAAAGTAAGAAAATTGCTTGATCCGTAGCATTGTAAAAGTCGCCGTTCTCGTAAAACTCCCACATATTTCACGACAAATAAACTTCTCATCCTATGAAATTTTCTTCTCGGGAAGCAGTTCAGTGCAGGTAATATTTCAAAACATGTGTCATTCATAACTTTCGCCTTCGCAATGTCTGTCGATGGAGCTCGGGCGAAAAGGTCTCAATAATAAATTTTTCGTGAGCCCGCTCCGTTTTCCCCGCGAGCGAGCCCAGGTACGTTTTACGGCCGCGCAAGGGAAAATAAACGAAAAATAAAATAAAAGTCAAAATGGTCGACATAAAACTATTTGCCCGAATAAACTACGCCAAAAAAGTTTTGAAAACGTAAACGGATGATATTGCCCTTGTTGTCGAGAAAATTAGATTGCCACTAGTACGATTTGTGCAGATATGAGATCTGATTATAATAAATTATTTATTGGTTCCTTCGATTTCTTGCTTACGAAATCTGGATAGATATGAATATATAATGGCGAAGGCCGTTACCCAGGGTATGATAATAATTTGCTGTTATAGTGAAAAAAGTCTGTAGTGAACACAAGTCAGAAAACTTAATTAAAAATTTTAATTTGATTGCTCATCTCAAGTCTTAACTGTGCAGTTAGAACTAAGTTAGAGATTTATTGTATCGTTAAAGCATTAGAGTTTTAT
Organism: Hypena proboscidalis; assembly: GCA_905147285.1. NCBI lineage: Eukaryota > Metazoa > Arthropoda > Insecta > Lepidoptera > Erebidae > Hypena > Hypena proboscidalis. The sequence continues at coordinate 14,924,378 of LR990130.1, read as the reverse complement.
GGAACGGACATTACTGCGACAACAATAGGACTGCTACCTCATAAAATACTAAACAACTTTTGCAACTACCCCGTTGTCGTCGGTCGTATGAAATTTCAATCACGCCACAATACGACTATGTACGTTATTACGTACTCTGTTACTGATATAATGTAATGGATTCGAGCCATTGTTGGACAGACAATAACTTAATGTTATTACGATTACAACATTGTTCTATTAAAAGGTTGAACAAACGAAATCTATCGATACAATAATATAATTACTCACTGTTATTGATTTTATCAATTTAATGACGGTATTATATATAATACAACACATTTGTCAAGTTTCAAGATTTTAGTATGGAATTAACATTGACATGGGTTCTTGAAGTTTAAGTTACAGCTTAAATTCAAATTCAAATTCAAATCATTTATTTTCATAGGCCCAGGAGGCGCTTGAACACGTCAAAACATTACAAAAAATGATATAAAAATAAATCATAAATAATACTAATTTATACTAATTACAATGATTTGAATAACAGGGGCTTAGATTAATTTTAATCAAACTGTTTAGAATCGAATTAAAATCAATCCAAGTACCAGCTCCGATGGGTATTGCATTATGAGAAGAGCTGGTGAGAAACTCATGTGCACCATCTTTTAAAATGAAAAATATAACAATATAAAAGTACATATAAAAGTCACATAAGAAGAGCAATTCATTTCCAAATACTATTATCATTTATGTAGTCTGAAATACTGTAGTAAGCTTTTTGACATAATCTAATTTTAACATATTTTTAAATTTACCTATCGATAATTCTATTGCGTCTAAAGGAAGTTTATTGTAAAAGCGTATACATTGACCTGGAAACGAGTTAGAGATTTTATGGAGCCAAGTAGTGGGCACAGCGAGTTTGTTTTTGTTCTTTAGATTTAATTTATGGAGATCACTATTTTTCTTAAATTGCACGTATCTACTATAATATATATCTATACTTACATAATTGTTCGCCCGACTGACTGATTCATCAACGCAGAGCCTAAACCACTAGGGCTATTTAAACTTGACATTTTTATAGGAAGGTTCCTTACATGGCGTAGGGGCGCACTAAGATGGGATTTTAGAAAATTCAATTTTAAAGGGGGGTAAAATAAGGGATGAACGGTCGTATGGAAGCATGAAATTTTGCATAGTTAAACTTGAATAAAAATAAATGGATTTCTGTACCAGGGTTTTTCTAAATTTTAAAGATTTTCGGTTAGAAGTGAGTTAACACAAAAATTCAATGGCGTTGTGAATAATTTTTAAACTTGCGGGCACAAGCCAGAATAACGTTCGACGCGGGTACTACCGCGCCGGGCATCTAGTCTGACATAAAATTGCTTACTTAGATTCAGTTTCATACAAAGGTGAAATAACAGTGAACGAATAATTTTTGATCGTAATGAATGAATGACTAATTGTCATCATAAAAAAAACATTACAAGTAGTGATGGAGGCCGCTTCTTTTTAAGGAAATAATGCCTGTATAAGGAATTTCCACAGCGAATGGCCAAGATGGTTTTATTAAAAAAAGGCCTGAAGATTGAGCTATCCGATATTTTTTTTAGTACTATCTGCGATTTGAGTGGATCGGATACCATGTCTAGACGGTAAATATCCTAAGGCTTTCACTTAAATATGGTTTAGTAGCTATGAAAGAATTATTTATAACGGTTATTAGCTGAAGTCCGACACAAACTGTCTATTCTATTGGCGTAGGTTAGTTAATAATAACAGGCTTCATAGCGGTTTATGGAAATTGTATACATTAGAATGTATTTATTCGAACTAAATATGACTAACTGCTTGTAATTATAAGACGTAAGGATTAATTTATACATTTGCCGATTTGTTTAGTTAAAAGAAAGCTTTTTAAATACTGGAAAATAGAATCAAAATCGGACTAGTTTTTACGCGTAAGGCTTCAGCCTGCTTTTTCTTTCTGAGCAACCTGGATGTTCACTTCCAAGCTGAGCTGAGCTGAGATATAAAAAGACATCACCATGGAGTGGATTTAGAATCAATAAAGATTTGGTCCAAGAACTAAGGATAGGTAATCGGTAGCAACCAGCGGTTAATCACTACTCTATTGCCAAGAAGAGCAGGTAGGAGTGAGATTTGTGATCTTGTGTCCGCCAACCAGTCATATTTTAAGCTTCGCGTTTCGGTTCGCTTCAGGTCTTCCCGAAGTAAGGAGTACAAGTTATGAAAGACGATGCGATGGCCAGAAAAATATCAGATTTGCGACTTGAAGGATATTTCAGGATATCGGATGGCAGGAGACAGTTTGATCACTACATGCTATATAAACAAAGTCGCTTCTTGCTTGTTTGTCTGTGCCTATGTATGTTAAGATTTTTTAAACTACGCAACGGATTTTGATGCGGGTTTTTTTACGGTACCCAGAGCGAAGCGTACCGTCAAGTTCTTGGTAGTAGACGGGCAAAACTACTTCAATTATTCCACTATATTACAAAGTTTACAAACTATATAACAATGTAACACCGATTGGATGGAAAACAAACGATTATAGCGGTCGAGTATTGTATTTTCTTATTTATTTCCACATAAAAGCCTAACTAGAGCCAGTGCGGGGGTGGCGTTAAGTAGATGCTGTAAACAAAGTTTTAGTTACAAATAAATTTCTCGAATGCGGTGTAGTGTCGCGTGATGGAGCACATTATGGCGCCGGGCACGTCACCGCCGGGCTCCGTCGGCCGACCCGGTTCGCACGTGATAAACTGCCTCGGATTGCCGACTCGTTTTCAACTTATAGACGCAGAGGCTACACGAATCGTTATACGCAAAACTGTAAATATGTCGGTATGTGTGACGAAATTCATGGAGGAGAACTAACCAGGATAATTCATCGATAGCATCAACAATGAAGGGACGCGTAGAAAAACCACGCGACGGCAGACTTAGAATAAAAGATTCTACACTCTGAACTAGATGTAAGGATATCCCAATAATACAAATGAATGAATGAAGTATCAATATATCGTAAAAAAGTGGAGGTCGTAAAAAACTTTGCCTAACGTTTGCAAGAATAATAATCACATTATTATTCATTTTTAATAAATAACTTTATCTTTGTAGAAGAAAGAGACCAAAACATGATCATGCTTCGTAAATAAGTCTTTTAATACAAAACTAATTATGTAAACACCCAGGCAAGCAAACTACAGGCCATCACACTGCTGATAGTTTAAGCTCTGTATTAATTTGTCAGTCTTATGGCCCGCGTAATAAACTAAAGTCACATAATATTTGGCTGAATTATTTCGTGAAAATATAAAGCTTTGCGAAGAGAAATAGAATCTAAAGCGACTAGACGAATAGAAATTGGGATATCATTTTTTAAAGCAACGCGAGTTTCAGCTTGTGAGATTTTATAAATATATCTACGCTAGATGAGCGTCGGAGGAAATACGTGGGTTATGGTTATCAGTTACCATAAGTTGACCACACTATGCTACAGCTACATGCACCGTACAAAAAAGGAAAATTGTTAGCAGCTTTTTCTAAATCCATGGATTGTAAATAAGTCCTTTCAATGTGTTAATTCATTTAATGTATTACGGTCGGAACAGTCGCCCGCGCCGGGCACATGTTTGCTCCCACATAACTTGCGATTTTCATGGAACATTTTTTTTATATTGCAATAATATCAAATATCTATATCACGCAACATTTCGTGTGTTTTCCAACTAGGTCCTTTCCAAATATTAGATATTTTCAATAGTTCTCAATTAACTGAAGTAATCAAAAAAATTGTCGATTTATTGCAAAAACAATAAATATGTCTAAGTAACAAATTATACTATATTTTTGCAGAATGTGTCTGAGAAGGGTTGATGTAATTAGATATCGAATGGCATTTTGTATTTACGGTCTGTACCTCAACATTAAGTACAAACGTCTGTCTGTTTATCCCGTGTCACCTTTTACGTAATCATTACTGGGACCCGAATCCCTTCAGAGACAGCCATTGTCTCATTTCACACAATTTATTGTAATTTGTATGCGGTTCAAGCTTTTACGCCACAGCTTAGAGTGATGTTTAATTGTTCAATATTAGTGTTAATTTTAAATACAGCAGGCATGTGTGTTATTTATAAAACGCTTGCAGTAAAAGTACTAATATAGCTTATCCGTCGCTGTATCGAAAGTCCATTAGGACTTTCGATACAGCGACGGATTAGACAATAATATTCCCAAATGCTTTACCATCTCGAACGGCATACAATGAGTTAATGTTTTAAAACATGAATACAAAAACAGTCAGTGGATTGTATATTTAGAATTAATCCGACAGCAGTGTGAATCCATTCGGATTGTACGCGGCGGCGGCATTGCGATTGTAGAGTATATGTGGCGTTGAATAGTGTCGGTGTCAGGGGGCAGGTCGGAAGCTCGCCTGGCGCTCCACTGAAAGCAGGCAGACGTCAGCGCGCCGTGAGTGACACGTCCTTCCGCCACCCAGCGTCTATACTATACCTATCCTAGACCACTATCCAGTTACGCCATGTTTGCGCCACACTGTCGAACACCTGTAAAAATCCCACCCGATCTCGATATTTTACTTCTTCGTTCTTTATATTACGATTTAAATACTGCTGCTTTGAAAGTGAAAGCCAACTGCCTTCATATATTTAACGCAGCTGTATAAGTATAATGTAACCGTATAAAATGAAAGTCATGTCGCGAGTCCTACGCTCTAATAAATATGGAGCTCGAATGCGACCCTAATCGGGAAGGCAAAATGGCAACAATGCAAACAGGCGTGGTATCAAATTGTCGAGCATGCAAACACATTAAAGGGCGCCGAGTAAACGACGCTTAATGATTATCTATACATTGGTCGTACACTGAAAAAAAAAAAGAAACGCGGTAAACGTAAATAAATGAGATATATTTCATTGTTCTTTGTTTTAGGAGGGCCGAGCGGCAGCTGGACGCCGGGAAATGTCGCTTATCTGACGCCGCACCTTTTGTCGGTAGGCGTTGACCCAATTCGAGTGGCACTCTGCCGCGGTGGTGTCAACATCGTCTTCATTCAGATCATTTGGATTTGAATTAAACCGACTGATTGATTGACAATGCCGTAATCAGCTCATCTCGCGCTACAATGCTGCTACGGCACGGAAGAACTTAATTAATAATAGGACAAGATATCAAATGCAAATAAATATGGTATACTAGTATGGTATGCTATATTTGCAAAGTACCTAGCGGCGTTTGACCTGGTTGTGAAACGGAAAAGCAAGCATTTTTCAGCGTAATAAATTTATAGTTGAAAATTGGAGCTTTACCTACTTAATTGCACCTAAGAAGCACAAACACGACGCCAATTTGTGGCAGTACACGGAAGGTTAGTATTGTGCGCATTTGCGAACGGCGCGGCACATTCACGCGATTAAAACGGCAAGTTTCTGTCGAGGCCGATCGCCGCCGCGATAGGTCGCGGGGTCAAAAATAGCGAGGGCCGTACCTGGTGCCACCCCGCGCCGTTCAATGTCAACTTTCAATCACGGCGGGCGGAAAGAAGAGGCCGAGCTCGTGCTCCGATGCGACAGCGGCGGGCCCCGTGCCGCCATCACCAGCCCGCCCGCACTCCACCGCAATTATTGCTTTGCCCTTTTTTACGACAACACCGCACCTCCCTTGTCTCCTCGCCGTTTACATTCTGTCAAGTTAAGCCTCTTGCCGACAAGTGCTCACTGTCAAAATACTGACTCCGCCACTACTCGCCCACTTGATACTCCTTTCCCCCACAAACGAATTGCTGTCGAAACTCCTTACAAGTTGTTGATTTTCCACTACACTATTACGGAATACTTAGATATTTAAAATGAATAAACGCATCAGACGAGTGAAAAAATTGTTCAAAGTTTTAACTCGGTAAGATAATTAATTTAAAAACGCAAAAATAACTAGTTTTATTTGAAGTTGTAATTTTTCTCTTGAAAGTATAAACTGAAAAATAAATAAAACTTGTATTACTTTTTGCCTCAACCTTTTTGCCCTCTTTGTTTACATAGCGAGCAAAGCCTCTCCGTGCCAACAGTCGCTTTGTCAAACGTCGATTGACATTAGCTCGACCCACTGTCAGATAATTTGGTAACCAAATAAAATAATTCTCCACTCTATTTGTTTCCGTAAAGCTTTGTGATAAAATCGACGTTTCGATTTCAAGAATTATTGTAATTGTAATTTTATTGCCCGATTGTGATTTCAACAAAAACAGAATATTTAACGGACTCCCAAATGAATCACTTAACGTTTTCGTAGCAATGCCAATGTAACAAAGCTCAGGTATTCGGAGCTGTGCGAATACACTCGAGTCTTTTATGTCATGGGATCAAAAGCGTATTACGTTGTACCACTTGTATATCTCAAGGAAAGGTACACATCTTTAGCCTTTCAAATGTAATTAAATCTACACACACTTTGTGTAACGTCTTCGTCAATATGTCAATTAGTGTTCACAAGGGTGACTAGCACAGGTGTCTCCTGCCCAAAGAGTTCGCCAGCACATTAAGCAAATAACGAGTCCGCAGAATAAACTTGGAGGCAGTAAAGTTTATTAATGGCTCGATTACAAGCTCGACCCGAGGTGGAAAGCAGTACTATCAATCAGTCAGGTGTGCGACGGTAAAGCACCTACCCCCTCTTTAACGCTAATAACAAAATTCCGACGCCCCTGTTTGTTTCTCCAGAAAGGGGTGAAGATGAATATCCTAAAGCTAGTATCGGTCTGTTGCCGCGAACAGGACGAATTCTTACGAATTTGCAAATGTGAAATAAAAGTTGCTATAGAGAAGAAGTGACAATTCTGTAAAAGTTTGTACAAATCTAAGCGACAAGTAAGTTTTGTTTTTGTTTGTAATAGAAACAGCAGATGCACTCACACGGATAAAAAAAGCATATGAGGTAGAATAGATCTACATACTCCCTTATCTATACATGTAGCATGTAGGTTGTAGTTTTTATTTTTTTTTAATTTTATTTTTATATAATATTTAAAAAAAACAACAACAATCTAATCTTACACCAAACAATCGATGGAATAAAGGATTAGTTAACGTCTGTCGATGATTTTAATTAACAAAAAGATTGGAAAGAGGTTGATCAGCGACTCTTTTACCATCGATTACACCATGCCATGGTTTCGAAATTGTATGTAACAGACACAGAAGTATTATCCTACGCGAGAATTACTCTGTTTTTACGATAATGATTAAATGAGAAATTAGCTGTTTCGCAGACCAATAAGAGCGTGCTGTTCGATAGCAATCCAAGTGGGTGGATATGAAGACAAGTGGATAACGCTGATATTGTTTGTAATAGATACAGAAAGTGGTGGCAGAGCGGCCAAACTATAGAGGCAGTAGAGCGCAGCTCGCCGCTGTCCGAATGGCTCAATTACAGTTAATTCGCAGCGCACACACATTCAGAGCTCGGTGCATGCATGTGCAGCGTCCGCATTAATGTATGTAAATGCATGCGACCGGCCGCGGCCGCCCGCCGACGCTCACAATATTGCGACATTAAACGGAATATGGCCGACGAGACGGACATTTTCGACAAAAGTCGACATTTGCAAACATTATTCAGCTACTCATCTGTATTTAACAGGGATTTCGAATATGCAACCATTAGCAGGTGCGTTTGATGCTGTCCGTGATATGGTATCATAAATATGAAAATAGCTGTCTGACTGTTCAATTTTCTCGAATAAATTACGCGACCGGATGGCGGAGTGGGTAGTGTACCTGCCTGCGACGCCGAGGTCGTGGGTTCGATTCCCACTTAAGACAAATCTTTGTGTGCATGAACATGGGGGTTTGTCTTAGTCTGGGTGTTTCTATGTATACTATGTATGTATTTAAAAAAGAAAAGTATATATTATGTATTAGTATCAGTTATTCTAGTACCCATAGTACAAGCTCTGCTTAGTTTGAGACTAGATGGCGTTGTGTGTGAGTTGTGAAATATTATATATTTATTTATTATTTATTACAAAACTGATTTCGATGACTTCATGTCAAGATGGCTGAATGAGCTGGATAGGATTTCCGTCGACATGGCGATATGTTATGTTGTAGATACCTACGTTTACGATTACAGTTTTATTGTGTGGTTTGATTTAGCACATTACTACATGTGCTATCACAACCTTCAACAGCAAGTGTTAGCTTAAGTGCGTGTCAACAATGGCATACGTCACACATAAGTCAATATCAGACAGACCATTGCACTATACCTGCCACTTTACATAATAGGTATACGTATCGAAGCTACCCATTGCGTGACCATCAAAATAATAAACGTAGAAGAGTGAGAAATATGCCTTATAAAGTAAGTATTTAATGTTAAAAATAGCGATAAGGTCAGCAGCAACGCAGACTAATTTGTAAATAGTATAATAAAAAAAACGATTCGTAAATGCAAATGAACCTAGAAAGCTGGATTTTGGATATCTTGTATAGGAAGCTTATATCCTAACCCTTTTTGACCTCAATTTCCTATAAGCTTTCGCCGCCATATTGGAAAAGGTGGTTAAAATTTTCGTAATTTATATTTATATCTGATCCTCATTATATAACAGTAAAGATGTGTATAGACATTATGTAGACGAACAAAAAAGTGAAAATTAAGAAATCCAAGATTGTTCTTTTTTTTAATTAACTTAGTTTAAAAGGTTAATTAAATCCCATGGAAGCCAGTAAATGAGCAGCGAAATGTCATTTATAACGAAATCGATTAATACGTTGAATTTGTATGCTCTGTAAAATTTTATACATTTATGTTGACTCAAGTCAACAAGTAAGGAGGAAAACGAAAAAACTTTTTTTTTCCTTTTATTTTTGATATCGGCACTTTATATGACGGTATATTTTGGTACTTAATTATAGAACGGTAAAAACGTCATGAAACGTTCATAATTTTTTTTTATAATTTGACGGAAAGCCGGGAAAATCGATATAACCACAATGGTACCTACTTTTTCCTAGATGGCGGTGAAATATTCTAAGAAATCGAGATTTAAAATATCAGGGTATGCTCTTTTATGCTTCTTCTACAAAATCAGGGTACATTTGCATTTATGCCAGGCAATTCAAGCATATTTTTCTTCAACGAAAAAGATTAAACAAAAACCAGTTTAAAGATATTGTTTCACATTGAAATGCCAATTTGAACTTTTTTGTTATTATTATAAACTTGAAAAAACTCAAATACAAAAATATTACTCAAATACGCACGAAGCGTTTCGCTTCAACGTTTCTTATGCGAACTGCCACAGAATAGAACGGCCTGCCCAAGTCTGTGTTTTCGCATAAGAACAATCTGTGTGTCAATCTAAGCAAGAGTAAATAGGTATCTCATAGGTAAGCGTGCTCCATCGTAGACCGCATCATCACTTATCATGAGGTGAGATCGTGGTCAAACGAGTCCCTAGCCACCATAAAGCCGTGTTAAGAGGGCTGGATATTCTTTCTGTTCTTTTCCTGTTCCTGTTAAACTCTTAAAACTTATCATTCAGGGAAGTCAAAAAAACTTCTTGTCTTGGATGGTTCTAGGATAGCCAAATCCTGCTAACTGCTAAAAGCCGGCCAGACAAGCGGTAAACAAAAAAAACCGTAATTACAACTTACTTATTAATACCTGAAGATGGTATAACTACTATTACACATACAGCCTTAACACTTCGCAAAAAAGCGAGCATGCATTATACCTCCTTCCTTATTGGTCGATGCGAATTACAACATTGGCAAAGAAATAAATGTAGGTTACTTTTATCGTGGGAAAACGTCCGAGCTACAGTAATCTTTGACTTTACATTACATGTTATTGCGGCTATAAATATACTTCGGAACATAAACAACAAAGGTTATTGCGTGGGTAGTTTAGGGAAATTGACTATGTTTGTAGCAGATTTTGTAGTTCATCTGATTGTAAGATGGCACTGCAACATATGCTGTTCCTTTTGCAAACTATCCTAGCCACAAATAAAAAAAAACTAAAAAAAATCAAAATGTCACCATCAAAATGAACTTCTCAGATACTTATTTCGTACATTTCAGCGAGAGTTACATATATGATTTTTTGAACAATAAATGAAGCTATCTATGTATGCATAGATCTTAAACAATAATCAATCAAAATTTTAATAAATTACTCAATATTCCAAAAATAACTTAAAATGAACCAAGAAGTGACGATTTTAATCGTTAACTAAGGTTGTCAGCGAGAATTATACTCATGCAATAATCAAAATAAAAAAAATGCTTTGTTTCGCCTTAAAAATAATAAAATAAAGAGGATTGCATCGTAGAACAGTGGAATATTTTTTGGTGACAAGTAATTATAAGCTTCCGAGAAAAGATGGGCTACAGAGTGTTGTTGCAAATTGTATTTTTTTTACCGCCATGATGTTTGATATTATTTATACCTAATAAATTGATGATGCAAAAGAAATAAATAAATTTGAAGTGTATGTTATTAATGTCAAAATAACAATGTTTTTTTTTGTTGATAATGTTATTTGCACGATAAAAATGCCTAAAATAATTTTTTTGTAATTTTTGTTTGTCTGTCTGTCTGTTTGTATCGGCTAATCTTCAAAACGGTTGAACCGATTTTGATACAATTTTATATTGATGTACCTACCCCGCAGACGAAACCGCGGATGAAAGTTTGTTTGTTTGTTTGTTAGCTAATCTCGGTAACTACTGATCGGATTATAATATTTATAATATATGACTGTAAATTAAAGTTTTTAAATATTTAACATTACGCTAAAGTCCACGGGAGCAGTGCAGTAAGGTTGAACGCCCCGGTAAAGCGCGGGCGCAGCTATTACTCAATATAACGAATTCCACGCGGACCATGTCGCGGGCAAAAGCTAGTCTATATATATAAAAATGAAACCCGTTTTTCGTTGTCACGACATAGCATGAAAACGGCTTGACCGATTTGGCTGATTTTTTTTGTAGTTTTCTAATACTCTGTGCAAGGATCTCACGGCAAAAAAAAAAAAAAAAAAAAGTATTCATTGTTATATGGAGGATATTATAGATTCCAGTTCAAATTGAATAGGTACGCATACATGATAGGTCAGCTATACAAAATAAAGTAGTGCATCAAATTTACGCTAAGGCGGTACGAAGTTCGCCGGGTCAGCTAGTAGATTAATAAAAACCAAACAATTAAGTAAGTAGGTACCTATAACAAAAGTAAAAAAATAAGTTACATTTCTTAGCGCTTAATTTAAGCAAGTACCTACGACGACGTGACGACCGGATGGCGCAGTGGGTAGTGTACCTGCCTGCGACGCCAAGGTCACGGGTTCGATTCCCGCTTAAGACACATCTTTGTGTGCATAAACATGGAGGTTTGTCTAAGTCTGGGTGTTTCTATGTATAATAAGTATGTATGTATTTACAAAAGAAAAGTATATATGTATTAGTATCAGTTATTCTAGTACCCATAGTACAAACTCTGCTTAGTTTGGAACTAGATGGCGGTGTGTATTAGTTGTGAGATATTTATTTATTATTTATTTATTTATTACTTAGGTTAGGTGCCAAAATCAATACAAATAAATAAAATGGAAGTGTTGATGTCTGTGATGTGATGTGGAAGAAGTCTGTTTTTAATGTCAAAATAACAAAGAGATTTTTTTTTAAGGCGCGTTGCATAAGTTACTTTTATTAACGTACCTACCACGCAAAGGAAACTGCGGCAGAAAGCCAGTTTGTTTGTTTGATACCGCTAATCTCGAGAACTACTGATCGGATTATAATAGTTCCTTTTGCGTTTGATAGTCTAACTATCAGTAAAGGTTCTTAGATATTTAACATTACGCTAATCAAAATAAATTCGTTCGTATTGGAACCAATTCAGTTAAAGTAAGTAAAGTAAAAAATATTTAATAAAACACCTTCAAATTATGATTAAAATTTAAATCAATAAAAAACTAAATTAGGAACTAAAAATAAAAATAAATGCAGAATAATATTATAATCATGTCCGGGTTCATGTCTCAGACTTAAAAGGCCACATCTCAACATATTGTTGCCAGAAAATTTGGAAACGTTGATTTTCAGCTGGAACCTCAAAGACAAGGGATATATAAAAAAGAAAAAAAATACGCGAGTGTGATGGCGGCAAATGTAATTAGCTCTATGGTACGGCTCGGTAGCAGGAACGTATATTATCTATTCAGTTTGTAAACAAAGAATTAGGTACTTAACCTATGATAGTATAAAACACTTCCTCTGAAGTAGGTATAGTATAGTTGATTCATGACCTATTTGACAAACATTTCCTTTGAAATTGTCAAAGTCGATAAGGTTGACATTTGTTGATAAAACAAGCGAATTTAGACTTTAGTGTTTTAAAATGTTTATTCAAAAAAAGTATTATAAATTAAGATAAGATAAAGATAAATTTGGATTTTTTACATTAGATAGAACGCCAGAAGCAATTACACTATCCAATGGTCCCAATGACAAGGCCAAATACACACATAAATGGTGGATCATGACTGCTTTGTCTGAATTCCTAGTAGTAGGTAGGTAGTCCACCGTCTACGAGCAATACTTATTTGATGATTTTATCAATTCCGACAGATTTTAGTTTTAGGCAGGGAACTAACAATTTATGATAATTCTTAACTATAATGCACGTGGTAATAATAGGTGTTTAGGCCATTCTGGCAGCAAATCACTTTATAAGCTGCGATAAACGAGAATCTCACACAGACTTATTAGATACATACTTAGAGGACACGTCATTATTTAAGATAAAATATATTAGGTAGGTATACTGTCTGTTAATATTCAAAAAGTTAGTTAAGTGCCAAAACGAGTAGTTTCCAATTTTATAACAAGTAACGCCCCCTATAGGAGCACAGCACAATGTCATTGTTCTTTAAAGCAAGCATTGTCATGGTGATTCACTTTCGAGTCAACATTTCACCGGATCGAAACATATTATCATAATCATATAACCAAATACATAATTATTCATCATTAGAACATCTATATATACGATATTTCTACTGTATAAACGTGTTATCATCAAGTGAATTGCTTATTATTGACGGAACTGTTAGAATCGTATCGGAGCCATCAATATCGACTATAAACATAAAGCTCAATGATTACACTGAATGGAAACTTTATACCGACATCCGAATCTTTTATAAAGACTCTTTTCCAGCTCCACAATTCACATAAAAAGCTAAACGACTGAAATTGAGCATCGTACGTGATGTCAGAGAGGTTATGTTCGCGACAAACAAAAATATTAAGGCGTTTACCTCGTTCTTCCTGTTGTCCGGAGGCTGATACCACTGTATTTTCACACAGTTTCATTCACCTTAACGTAATAATGTAAATATTAGTTAAAAAATCAGTTTGCATCACAGAAATAACAAAATAAAACGGAAAACATTGAAAGCGGACAAGAAGCGCGACACGAAACGGCAAGCTAAGCAGCAGCTGACTACGAGCGACGGCGCGGCGTGACTTTGTATCGGGGGACGACGTTTGTTAATTTTACATGTTTTTATCAAAAAGTACTAAGTTGTCACTGTAATTAGATTTTTGTGGTCACATAATTAATACAAATGCTTATAGTAATTATTTGCATAAGATATTTAGTAAAAAAAGTTTGAAGAATAGCAACATTTTTTTGATTATTTTGTTGGTGTGTAATATAGTTTAGTATTTAATCAAATCAAGATTATTTCTAAGATTTTTAAGCAATAAAACATTCTCTAAACACTTATTTTTTCATACATTATTTACAATACAATTTCGTTTGGGCGAAGCGACGCCGCTGCAAGGTTAATCGGACGGATGCGCAACGTGGAGGAGTGGAGTGGGCGCGCAACGCGTCGCCGGTGTTGCCCTCTAGCGGGCATATTGTGAACTATCGATTCTCCGCGTGCCGCCACCCGCCATTGGCTCTGTTCAGTAATTGGTTTATGTAGCCCGTTCGTAACATGAATTCAAATTTAGCGCGCGCTGGGGCTCTCGAATGAACAGAGGCGAGTGTTTGTACAGGAGAAATTACCCGTTTCAGATAATAAAATCTAGTAAAATACTATTCAAACTTTGTTTAACTCTCGACCTGATGTTGCAAACAAATAAAATATGCTTGTATGCCCGTGGATCACATTTCGATGCAATAAACTAATTTAAACTAATTGAAAGTGCAATTAAATTTTTGCTTTGGATATTTTTATATATAAAAATGAATCCCTATTTCTCTTCGTAATCGCATCAGGCGTGAACGGCTGGAACGATTTCGCTAATTCTTTTTTTTTTTGTTGTATTTGTTACTTTCAGGAGAAAGTTCTAAGAAAAAAAATTAAAAATATTGGCCGGAAAATTATAAAAATTCGAATTCAATATTCATAGTTAAGACAGGACTTAAATTATTGTTATATTTTTTGAGTGGAATAAAAAATAATTCAAATATTTTATTAGAAAATATTTTTAGTATTATAATGAAGTAGTGATTCCTTATCCTTACAAATAAATAAAATTAAAGTTTAGTTGTATGTATGTGTAGTTGTAATGTCAAAATAACCATGTTTTTTTTTTTAAGCAGCTATTTTGTTTTTCTCAAATATTTTTGTCAGTCTGATTGTAACGGCTAATTTTTAAAATGTCTATACCGATTTTAATAGGCTTAGGTTAGTTTTTATCGGTATACCACGCGAGCGAAACCACGGGTGAAAGTTAACTTGTTTGTTGAATCACGTTAATCACGGGAACCACTAAATCCTCTGTATTCTATGCCACGGTGGTCGGATAAGAATAATTATTTTTGCGTTTTGTAGTCTAATTAAAAAAAAAACAATGCTGTAAATAATCTAAGGCTGTAAGGTTTAAGCGCGTATAACCATGAAAGGAAAAAAGTCGCAGGTAACAGATAATAAATTAATGAGTTCTATATTTTTTCAGTTTAAATATTTTTCATAGCATTAAATTCGCGTAACGCTTGCACAACCGAAATAAAACGCGAATGAATCAGGTGGTACAGGTTGATTTGTTTGGAGCGTCGCGTTTTGGCGCTAAATTGGCGCGAGGCGGCATGGCGGCTTGGCGGGGAGCTGATATTTATGCACGTTAATAAGAGCCGAGCACAGACAAAGCCTATGCGAACCATCCTAAGGAAGCTGACTTAAATTATTATGTACGTGTTCCATCGATTCATTGTTTCGTATGTTTAAGTTAGTTGTAAAACAATTGCCAAGTAAGTTATTATTTTTTGATGTACCTATATAGATTGATTCTAATTTGTTTTAAAAAGTTTTTGTTGAAGTATATTTAAAAAAATACTTCTTTTGGTTGAGGTAGATGCTGGGGTGCTACGAAAAAATTACATTTGAATGTTTTGAGGTAAGAAACTGAAAAAGAAACAGAAGAATGTTTACTTGCCAGTGGCCTAGAGAAAAATTACAAATTATGACATACAAGCTTTACCTACCATCATACCTTCAAAATATCTTCAAGAGCATGTTGCCCATTTAAAAAATTGGTGATCGATATCACCGAGCCCTAATCGAGTATAATCTATTCCCACTATTCTTATCAGACAGTGCTGAAGACACTATTTCCTGTCACTGACACATCGAGGGTGCTTACGTGATTTTCCGATGCTCAACCCGTGAGGTAAAGGAAAATAATAACTGACGATCGATTTCTAAGAAATTACAATATGATACCAAAATATAGATTGCGTTTTGCAAACATTGATGATCTCATTGATTTGGTTTTTGTAGCGGAATGTTTCATGTTACGTTTAGCTTCATAACGGTAGGTTAGTGTTATCCTCTGGACTTTTGTGAGCAAGATAAAGGTTTTTTTTTATTATTTTGTTTTGTCACCATTCAACATCAAGATCAGAATAAATATCGGCGATTTTATACCAATCCTAACTTTTTACAGCAGAAGAGGAGAAACTCACTAAAATTACGTTTTATTTATTTTGTTTAATTAAATATTGAGAAAATAAGAATAAGTAATTCTATGGTTAGCAAAAAAACTATTAAATTTTCGGGTTTTAAAGCTTACAAGTCCATTTGGTTGAACAAGCGTGTTCCAACATGTATTTGAACGATTATTTGTTGTCGGTTAAATAGTATCCAATGCCTTACCTTTTTTTTAGTTTAGAAGTAATATGATCGTTAAATTCTGATTATTTTTTTTTTGACAAATCTGTCACTTAGGTAAATTTATAATATCGTCGATTAAATATGTATCTACTGGTACATACGTAATCGACGAAGTGCTTACTAAGGTACCTAGGTACTAGCATTTTTGTGTTGCAAATCCCTAGTATCTTCATTAGGTACTGGCGGTTGCACCTGCAGAATGCTTTGTTTAGGGTTCAATGTCCGAGTTAGGAGAGTTCTTTGTGTAGCCGGACGGTAAACACTAGGCAGTTTGGTGTTCTTTGAGACCGTGATTGGCATGTTTGTAAAACTCCTGTAAAACTGGAATTAATCCATATGCGGGACTGCAACTGTATTTGTGACTTATTACGAGTAAGCCACTCATGATAAAATAGAATAAAAGCTCACACATCAACAAATTTAAATTTAATATTAAAAATATATTAATCCGCAAATGTAACAAAACCATTGGTGTCTTTTTAATGATAAGAATATTAGTTAAATTTATTAGATTTTTTTACATTGTGACATTTTTATTGTATTTTTGAAATATATATTTAATTTGTGTACTTAAATAAAAAAAAACATTTTACGAAAAAGAGTTAATTTGATTAAGATATTTTTTTATACATGTATACATTTTATACGTCTCTACGGAAACATTTTGGTGGACCAATACTTTTAAGTGACATCTTTCCATAATTTCATGACTAAATTATTATGATTATAATGAAAAGTTATTCGAGATTAAGTGACAAAATTATAAGATCAAATAAACAGTGTCTTAACATAGCTTTGTAAATAGGTACAATAACACTTCGCTACAAATTAAGTTCGTTACGCAGAACTTATTGAACTGTACAAAATGATTCATTACATCAACATTATGCATGACTCTCGCCAAGGGGACACAACAAAAGGTCCTGACTTTATTTAAATCTAATAAGCGAAGCAATGTTTTTCAAAGGGGTGAGGGGAGCGAGGCTCGCAGCCCATTCATTTTCTTAAGATACAAGGCGCTTTGTCTTACAAATCGCACCCAAAATAATTGTGAAAGAAATCCCCGTGTCAGGTATTTACCACGTCCGCCTGTGGTCTGTTCTGTGCCAACTTTTTTAATAATAGGAGATCTTCGGACCGAACAATAGAAAGAACTTCACCTACTATTCAAGAAATTGCATTTATCGCGTCTTGCAAACACCCCTTCTAATAAATTATTTCCAGATACTTCTTTCTACTATCAATTCCTATTAATGGCAATCTATCTCATTTATCCTCATTTAAAAGTTAATCCCTAACTACTTTTATTTTTTGAATAATTTTAAATAAAGACTATGTGCCGTACCTACTTGCAATTTAACTTTGGTAGGAATACTATTCAAATTCTGATGCAAATCACCGCACAGCATCACTTTTCATGGGGAGTTTGGGTAAAAAAAAAGCATTTTACAAAACTAAATTATCACCTCGGTTCGTGGTATGCGTTTAGTCGAGGGAGCATTATTTAAATGAAGAAATCCGGAGTGAAAAAGTTGGGGTGAGGTCTCTTCGCGTCCGCACTCCGCATGCATCGCATGCCCCGATACACCGACGCGCTCAAAACTTTTGCACTTTGCCAAATGCATAAGAAATGCATAACATTCGGTACACACTGAAAAATATATTCAGACTTTTTAATGCAGTTTAACAAACTAAACGAAACATTCCTACTCATCACTAATTCTGCAAACGGTGTCGTACGATCATTACGCGGAGACCGGAGTTTCGAGTTGCAGTTTTCACGAATTAGAGCAAATAAGATAGAGATAGTAAATTTATTTTGCTGGAGGGTACGTAGTTGTGAATTTTGCACAGGACGGTGCATTATGCGGCGCACGTAGCCTGCTGTCTGCACGGCGAGCGTGCGGGCGCGGCGGGGACGCGGCGCGGCCCAATACTCCCGGAGCCGACAGCCGTGCCGCGGACGCTCTCTCGTTCTCTTCTATCACCGACACTCATTTATTATTTAAAAGCTCGCTCTCCTCAAACCGCGTAAGTGAACCTGACTTCTCTCCGCCTTCGCTTGATGACAAATCGATACTCGACACACGACGACGAAACTTCGGCTAACAATTTTAAACACTATGATCGAACTGAACTAAAAACTCAGACGGCAAATGTTTAATCCGAAAAGCAATCTCCAAAGAGGTAATAGGAAGAGGATTCCGTGCATATTTATTGCCGGTCTCTAAACCGTTTCTCGGGTAATTCGGTACAAGCAAAGCGACATTATTTTTGTAGTAATTTCAGCGAATGTCCTTTAAAATATTCAGAGTGCTGTAGCTGAGCCCATTAACGTGCCCGGGCGCAATTCGGAGCGGGGACTCGTCCGCAAATGGCGGCGATATCATTAACTTGACCCCCGCAACTATCCGTAGCCCCGCAAGTTTTTCCAAATATTACACAGGAGAGGTATTCGCGATGAGACGACGTACATACCCTACCCTACGAAATTTGTTTGCGTTCTATCGTGCGTCTCAAACACTAGGGTTACAAACTTTGTGAGCCGGCACTCGGTACTGGGAATACAAAAGGTTTATCCAAAAACTTGCGTCTTTGTACTTTCTTAATTACATTTTATTGCGAAAACTATGGAGGTACAAACCCATTTAATGCGTGATAATAGGACTGTTGACCTTTGACATGCACGCGCAAGTGTTGCTGTATGGAATTGTCAAGCGTGATTTTATACGTAGAAACTTTTAGGAAAATGCGATTTATTTTATAAGATATCAACAGTACTATTTTTATAGCTAGTGAATCAGTGTCATGCACAGAAGACACAATGCTGTTAGTTATTCTGCATGTGAGCTTCTTCACTTGTGTTCAGAATTCAGATTCAAATGCAAAATATGGAAATAAGTGTACCGAGCGTGACTATATACCTAGAAGAGAATAAATTAATAATTGTATCAGGCATACGTAAAATGATTACGATACAAAAAACAATAGTCGACTGTAGCAAGGAAGCAGTGGTTGGAGTACGAATCCAATGTGATCTGATAAAGCAAGGAGACATTTCTTCTTACAAAGTAGCTTTTGAATGTCTTGCCAGTTCTTCTTACTGAGCTCTGCAGATACTCGGAACTGGCGAGTAAAATCACTTCAATTTTATTGATATGACTGCTAGATAAATTTAGTTTTACGAACTTGTTTTATGTACTTTTAAATGATTCAAACACGTTATAAAGAGCACGATAAAAGGTACTATATATTTTCATGAATTTCTTTCCTCTTATAGATCTTCAAAGCAACCGTTATTAACTTTGTAAATCTTCCCGAAAAGTAATAAAACATCAATACAACATCAATTGATCGACGCTAACAAGTTCAGAACTCTTTCCTTTAACAATTCTCATACGTGCCGAATCAAAATTAATAATGGTTTATCAAAGCTGTCCTTATAGAATATACTTACGCGCGAGGGAAGATTTTCAGCCGGCAGGAAACTTGCCTCCCCCTGTCTACAAAATATGTGGCGCGATACGAAGATAGGTGTACGGAATTCCTAACTAAACTTGTGCGAGGGGATTTCTTAGTAAAAGAAATAACGGTGAATCTCACTGGCTTGCGACCTCCGTTCTAAGAGTAAAGTGAAGATGCGATATGTATTTTTGCTCGCGATTTCTATTACAATTGTATTTTTAGGGATGTAAGTGATTGATAGGGTCTGACGGATTAAAGTGAACATTTAAGGGTGTATGGTGTTATATTGTTAAAATGAATACGGTTTAATCTTATCATTTTAGTCAAAATATATATATTTATATTGTTCCTTATAGTCGCGTAGTGCCTCATTAAATTTGAAAATTACAATCTCAGATTACAGAAGTTTACAAACTTTACAATAGTAAAAATACATTAAGACTCTTCAATAATGATAATTTTGTTAAGCTTGGTGTCTACCGCATCAAAATTGCGAAAACCTAAAATTGTCCATGGAAAATTCATGAATATTTCTTTTTTTTCTCTTTTTTTTAACCCAGTCTTGGAACCATGTACTAAATCACTGTTAAGCTCCTATTTCGTTTTCATTTACACCTTGTACAATAATTAGACACAGAGAAAAAAAGTAATGTAATCTTTTTTCATAAATAATAGCTATAATTTTAACATTTTACCTCGTGCATATCACATTCTCAACCCTTCCGCAGTGACCGCTTATTCTTTCAGACGTGCAGAGCAAATTATAAGTCACCCAGAGACTACGGTGTAAATTTAAATTTTCAAACTTTAACTTTAAAATGAGCTCGGTCTATTAGAACCGTGGAATGGTAGCATAAAAGAGCACCAACGGGCATAGCAGGAGTCAACGAAAAAGTATGAACTGACAACTTAGGTACACAGTGATATTTTTCTTTGGCGAATTAAAATTCGATGTTATTCAAGTTTTTACCACGGTTTAAACTGAAAACTTGTGGTCTAAGTTACAAAGGTATCTCTTAATGATAAGATATATGTAGTTTTTATATTTTTAAAACAACTTTCTAGTATTGGCAGAGTCAGCCATCTATACCGAGGTTATAACATTTATATGAGAAGTAGCAACAATCATAGAATAGTCTCTAAAATAGGGTAACCTATAAATACTTTCTTTATTTAAACTAATTAACAAATATAGAACGATAAACCCCACATGGATATTAAAAATGTTGATGTTGGAACGGCGCCAAGAATAAAGAGGTTTGCCAGTTCAGTAAACATTCCAAAAACAGCGGAATTTTTATTTTGTACTTATATTAGTGCTTGGGTATAATATATCATGCCACACTAAGTAGAGTAAGTCTTATATTTGTTAAAAATATTGTTGCATAGTTTACTTAGGAATATCATTTCTATCTACAAACGTAAAAACTACCACCGTTTTTATCAGTTACAATATATTTGTGTTTCTTTTTAAAATGTATTTTGATATAATGTGGGCTTAGCAAGGCGAAACTGCTTTCTACTGATGCATTAGGTACATGATTCTGACTCTGACACGGAGATGAGATGGCTAAGGCTTAGATAAGACTGCCTGTGTAACAAAAAGTCAAATGCAGTGCGTATACGCCCTATATATCTCATTCTTATAGATTCTGGAGGCCAAAAACACATCGTAAAATTTGTCTTGATATTTTTTTACTCGTCATAAGTAAATTGCAAATGCATGACAATCGTCTTGCGAAAACCCTATCAATAGTTTTCAGTCCTTTCAATTGATTTATCGTAAAATGAAAAATAATTGTCAACAAAAACATCAGAGTATTCCAAAGATGGCTGGAAAATCGTAATTGTATTAAGATATGGTGAACACTAGGAGAATAACGTTTAATCAGTCAGAAAAAATGCTAAAATTAAATTTTCATTGGACAATGTATAAAGTGTCTCAGAATCATACCGAGTTACTAGCTTCATCACAATGTCATTTATTTAAATAAAATATCATTTAGCTACTAACTAACCCCTACTTTTATAAAGTGTCTTCACAAACAAACTCTTAAAAACTCAATACGCACTTAGAACCCAAATGCAATCACTAAAAGATGTTGGGCAGACATGCTAATCAACTCAACTGCATAGTAGCTGGACCACTCTTCTTTTGTGCCACCCCCGCCCTTGTGAGAGAAAATTGTGTTTGCTAACAGGGGCTTGTAGTCTTAATATGAAAATATGGCTCACTATAAAGAAACGTCCATTTAATTTGCATTAGTCTGTTCAGACGTAACGCGGTAAGTTGTGTTTAGTTGTTCCACGTGTTTGTTCTCGAATACCTTGAACTTTTTAATTGGTAGGTGTTTTAATTTGAGTAAAAATGAGTTAACTCAAAGGAGTATGAAGGTACCTACTTGATGTTCAGAAGACCAAACGCAAGAAAAAAAAAATCTCTTTGGCTTTTCATGGCTTTTAAGCAATCAGAAGCAGGTGTGACCAAGTGGGAATAAACTAAGTTAAATAACACCTATTAGTGTTACAGCTTAAAGTTGTTTAAATCTTTCATGGCTTAATCAACTTCGGGCACGCGCCATAACAATAAATTTTGGACATATCCGAAAACACATTCAGTTTTCAAGGATCCAGGTAAATCGACGTAACGGCTCGTAAGCTTAGAGCTTTAAAGCACGTTATATATTAGTCTGAACAGTTTAAAGTAACTTGTGTGCTTGCAAATAAGCGAGGGTCCCGTAAAGTCCGCAAGTTCGTCCGCCCGCTAAATTACAGACTGTCAACTCGACTCTTGTAACCTGTTGACACTACGCTAAGTCACGATTTGAGAGGCCTGTTTGTTGTGGACACAACTTCTATCGCCTTCATAACGCTTCATCCTTGCTCATATTGGCACAGCTTTTAACAAGCCCATCCTTGTTCACATGAACTTATACTTCTCGAGAGATTGTTGACTAAAGACAAAAAAATATAATTTACAAAAATCTCATCTCAAATCTCAAAAACGGGAAGTACAAAATATTTATCTAAAATAATTTTGTTCTACCGATAGGGTGGTGGGTAATACATGCAAATAATTTGGAAAACCCTGCATCCTGATGTCGTTCCGTCGGCTAAGAGGATCCTAGCCCCGGTGCGGTGCCAGTTTAGTTCGAAATTTCATTCTTCTCGAACACATATCTCGACTTCGTCCGGGAATCTACTTTACATTTCTCATCCTAATGGCCATTGAGAGAAAATTGGAAAAGAAGTTTTCGCGTTTCTATTCTAAGAGTCAGGTTCAATAGAAACATTTCAAGGAAAGTATCAATACGATTGGAGATAAACAGACAACAGACAAGAGAACAATGCGTGTGCAGGCAACGGTATTACTGCTGTATATCACCGCTCAGATCAAGCCGATATAAAAACCATTATCGAATGAAAGCCTTCTACGCTGTCGTTTTAAATTTAAATAAAATCCACCATACAGGTATGTCCTTTTTATGTAATAAAATTTTGTTCTCCGTATTATATGAATTTGTGTACGTGTACATATATTATCTTTTAAGTGATAATATGCTACGATGTCAAATGAACTTATGATCCAACGTTGTCATACGGCATTTACCTACACATCGTCTTTCATTGTTATAATGCGTTTAGCTGCGGGAAATTTTATTTCCATTACGAGGCCTGCAGCCTGATTTGTAGTATATGAGTAAAAGCCATAAATAATTACGTACCAGCCGCAGGTAAAATAAAGAATAGGAGGCGTTGCAATGTTTTCCTGGAATTCAGTGCGGGGTGAGGACGGAGGGCTATAATGTGTGGCGAACACCCTCTGAGGGTTCAACCTCATGGATGATGCCTATGGTGCCGATGACCCCTATCGATTCGCCCATTTCTACGAACTGATGTAATTGCAAATTGTGGGACAAGTACACGGCGGGCACTAGTCTTTTCAATATTGACTGGGAATTCCCCGGCGTGCTTAGACGTACGGTGTACCCTATAATTTATTCCTGCACCGCTATTATTGATCGAGAGGGGTTTTATTGCAAGGGAATATTCGTTGTTCATTATTACGTATAGTATTTTCAGTTCTTGGAACAATTCAATGATCCAATACAAATGAAAATTACTTGCAATAAGTATTACTTTCCATGCGATTTTTTTTTGGACTTACATGAAATATTATAATATTACTTTTACACGTAAAATAAGCGCATAATACAAATACATAATGCATATATTGCCCGCCTTTGTTATAACCCTTTGTTTAATCTAATCCTGGTGCCTTATTCTGATCCCGTGGCCGATATGAGCGTAACGGGCGATTGCTTTATTTTCAGTTAGCAGTAAGTACTTTTGTGTTTTTCCAGTGCTCTAGTTTCTCAGGTAATCGAAGGTATGGAGAGAACGATTCGCTGGGGAGCCGCTCCGCCTCTGCGCAAGGTTCACGGTGGTGGTTTCCAATTCGCGGGCGCACCATCCCACTTTAATTTACTGCCGTGCTAACCACGCGGCCCGCAGTTTGTATTCATTACCCACCTTAGTACCACCTCGCTGCAAGATTTAATGCTTCCAAGCGCTCATTTGCCACAATTCAAACATTTATTTCATTTATGTCAGCTTAGATAACATTTTTGTAATCTTCCGTGTAGCATCTTGGTCTCATTTGAATTTAATGTGAGCATATTTGCTGTACAAACAATATTTAAAACTAAAATTCTTGTGCATTTTCCTGCGAGGTTAATAATCACGCGCCGGAAAATCTCTAAATTCGCAAACAAACAAAGCTTTTCTTACACATTTTCCAGTACAGCGAGTCCTATAGGCGCCGCAAAGTTTTTATATGTAACGAATAATTGGATATGATGATGTTGTTATTGTAAACAACTATTGAGGAAAGTTTTCTCAGTGTGAAAGTTTCTAATACAGTGTTGAACACAATGTAAAGATGCTATAAATTATACTGACAAGCTGGTGTACGTAGTCGGCAAGCAAATTAGGTGGTCTAGAGTAAACGAGTTATGGCAAAGTTGTGGCGCGCGGTCCGCTCGGGGATCAGCCAGTTGGCGGGGCCGGGGCCAAATGTTCGTGATGCTACGCCTAGCAGTAACTGGAGTAAAGTAGTGACGCGATGGAGTGCGTATTTAGCGAGCCGGTTGCCACTTGACAAATAATTACATTTGCTTGTTATCCAGAAGTGCCGGCTTTGGAGGCCGCTTTTGGAGTTACTTGTGTTGAAAGTGATGTCATTTGAATATAGGTCTTGTAGGCACTGTTTTAACGCATATGACAGTGTACAGGTAAGAGTATTGTGCAGTAACAAGACGGGATGAAATTAGGAATGGGTATGTTAGAGGAAGCCTGAAAGTGGTACCTGTGACAAAAAAAGCTGAAAGGGAATCTTTTATCATGGTATGGGCAAAGGTTAAAAGGCATGTGACCAAAAGAGTGGTCAGGTTAAATGTCGATAGAATGACAGGGAGTGGCAGGCCAAAGAAAATAGGGGAAAGATTGAGTAAAAGAAGATACGAAAGAAAAAGCGAGACGGCTGACAAATAAAATGGGATAAGGGCAGAAAGAAGAAGAAGGCAGGTAATAGAACTGGAACTTATTTAATTTGGCAGATGTTAAGCCTTTTTTTAACAATTATAATCTTTATTGGTACAAAAGAGGGTATTTTATTTACAAAAATATACACCTAGCCACCGAAATAGTATTTATAAGGCCTGTAAAATATGAAGTGGCTTTGTTCTACTTGTACACACGTATTAGTTTGCACTATCAAATTAAATCAATGAAACATTCAGCAACATCCAATAAAAATATTTTACTGTCCTTTATCTATCACAGAAGAAACAGTTTTTGTGGAGTCACGGGCAGCAAAGGCAACAGAAACATTTCAAGAGCCGCCCTGTGGCGTGCCGCTAACACTCCTTATAAATACTGCTAAGCCAGGCTTTTGTGGCTAATCTTTCGCGTGAAGATCGCCATTATACCGCTATTTATTATTTTTACCCGTATTTTTCTTTTTCTAAAGTCAAGTCAAAACGTGCTTGATATTCTTGAAGGATTTTACGCCACTCGCCAAGTGCTGCTGAAAGAATTAAATATGCCCCTTTCAGTGGCGTGCTCTCCGCAATGAAGTATTTCATACGGTTTTGAATTTTAAATTATGTTAATTTAGACGTGGAATTTTCACCGACGCTTTACCAAAATTTTATTTGCGTATAATCATATTTATTACTGCTTACAACTTTTTAATTTTTAACATTTCGGTTTAAAGTCTTTTTAAGAAGGGATGTACTCGTTTTGAACGTGATATTGTTTTCGTTTAAAGTGTTAATACGAGTCGGGTTTCGACACGATGTTTTATACAGTTTTTTATAACGAGATGAGAACCATTCGTATGGTATATTTGAGTAAGGTTTTTTTTAAGCTAGGCCAAGCGGACCGGCATATTTTCAGATTATAAATATTGAATACAATAAAAATTTTAACAAAAGTGCTATTCGACGTGATAATGATAACCGTTACAATACCAGACCGGTCTCTCCCATAAAAATAAATTATTAACAATGCATCCCCACAGATTAGCGTAAAGTAACAAACACGAACATAGAACGCTTATTACTCGAAAACAATAAGCGAAGTGGCGACACTTTCATTATTGTGGAAAGGACCCCATATGCACGTACATTTTGATTAGCTTCCGTGAGTAAGAACAAAAGCTGCGTTAAATGAAGCAGTATGTGTCTGTGAGCTGCTCCGTGGAGCCGTGGAGCCACCGACTAACTTATGACAAAGTGAGGCAGTCTCAGCGGCGCCGCGGCTCACGGCCGAACCGCCACGGCCCGCACCCGCCGTGTGCGAACCCCGCCTGCCTAGAGCACAACTCTTAAATTAGCGCCAACTTAGACCACTTAGCTTCTTCAAGTTTTGTTTGTAGACGCCATAAATATTATATGTAACGAACGCGATACAATACCAGCCGTCGACTGCTCGCTGCATTGTTCGCGAATCAAAGCCGCCTTTGTTGCTCAACAGTTGACTCGAATTTTCTCGTTGTTCGTTTTGCTTTATCGGGGGGAAACGATGAAAAACTACCACAAATTCCAACAAAACTCGGCTATTCGATTTCGCACGATGAGGCAGTTCCATTTATTTGATAGGTGCCTGTAATACAATGGTTTTTGCCTTCTAAATTAAGATATTAATTGACGTTGATGTGTTTATTCTGGTCCACAAATGTTGGAGTATTGAGGCACTTTATTTAGCAATCATAACTGATTCAGTAGGTCCAGTGTGTTTGGTCATTGGTTTGGAATGGGAATAGGAGTGCGTGGTGGTATTGAATGGTCGCGGATGGCCAATAATTCGATTTCGCGGTTATTTTAGCTCATGTTGGCTGCGAGGGCCGCAGGTGGCCGCTCCAAGTATAATGATCAAACTGAACAATTCAGTTCACACACACACCGCAGCCAGTATTATCCAGTAAACCTAAAATACATTTTGTATATTATTTACTATCTAGTTTAAGAAAGCGATTGATTTTTCAAATGATTTGAGTTTTATATCCTTGCCTTGTAAGAACTACCATTTGATTAAAAATATGTACCTATGTGTGTGCAGTTTTGGATCAGTGTTCACTCTCTTTAGTTGTACAATGACTTGAATTCAGGAATCATCTCGCAATAATTTCTAGGATCGGTTTTTTTTCTCTGTCATTTTACTTCAAACGAGTCGTTGTACTTCTACTATATGAATTATATCCTTCTGTAATTTTACAAAGAAGTTACCCACCGCAGTAAAAAAAAAATAATTAAAGGACGACCCAAATTGTAATGCAAATCACTCCTTCTCGTCTTTTTAAATTAGTTTTATTTTGCAAATGGAAATTATTGTCCAACTTTTAAGTAAAGACAAGACAAATCTTTGTTAGTCGAAAGAGCTCTTATTTAATTTGAATAGGTTAGCTATTGACGTCGGATTTTAAAAGATGTCACATAAAACTTCGCTTTTTTATTCTTTTGTTGTAGTATTGATTTAACGAGTGAAGGAAGAAAAACAGTGATAGGAATTCCACGAACATTTCTTGCACCAAGTTCTTACTTCCATTTTCTTTCTCAGCGATAAAATCAGAGATGTCATGAGACTTCAAGAAACTTGTCTGCAGTTTGCAGCTTAGATTCATTCGAAAGTTGAACAGTCAGATTAGCGGCTGACAATTGCCAGTTGAACTTTGTGAAAGAGTCGTGCTCAAGCTCGTCTCGTTCCATAAGGATATACCACGCTAGAAAATGCGATCGTTATTGTGTTACATAAACCACGAAATTGACCTTTCACTGACACATTACCTTGATGGTCTCGCAATTGTGTTGTGGCAGCTCGTATAATACTCAATATGAATATGTAATCTACTTTGACGTTGATCGCACGTGGACGTTTCGTGACGGCATGGCAGCGCTAGTCTCGGATCGAACAGTGTCGTACTTAGCACTGAAAGCATATTTCAGTTAGAGTAGTGTGCAGGTGTGCAGGTGTGCGCTGGCTGCAACTTCGATTAATTCCCATAACGAGGCAGGTCCATCACGCGCGCGCTCGTTTGTCTCCGGCCCAGCTATAAATACATCAGCGTACTTGCAATTTAATCCGTTCTGTTCCGCTCCCGTGAAGTACTGCTTTCTCCCTCGCACACCTACTTCCATCGGCCTGCATGTTTCGGTCAGCGAAAGTTGTTGCAATTAATCTCCAAGGTACCTGGATACAATGTGTTTGCCGACAATTGTTTGAATTGGAACATGAATCTTCTTTAAAGTAGAATATCCGCTTAATTGCGTTTCGCTGAAGCAACAATTACTCCGGTGATGTCTTGTTTGATGGCGCTCCTATTTTACAAGTCATTCATAGATGCGAAGCGGTACATTGTTCAAAGTAACTACTAGCAGTTCGTATAAAATTTACAAATTTGCGTACAAAGCGCAAGGCACGGGGGGATCGTCTTTGTATGCAAATATTATTACTGGAGTCTATTGAAGGACCACACCGAACTCACGTATCGAGCCGGAGCAAGGACGCGGTACACGGCTTCTGGGACTATAATAAGAGACCTCGTCCGAGAGCCTCCGACATTATGCAGGAATTCACGGGAACGGTTCGGGATCGCTCCCCGAAGATCGCGCGGAGACGATCCGCCGATCCGGCGAAGCGATAGCGCGGCCTATCGTGAATAACGCAACAGCTAATAACCTAACTAAGCCAATTAGCAAATACTATTAGCGTTGATGGGCTGGCGACCAATAACTCAATCGAGAACTGAACAATTCATAGGCAAATCTGCTCTTAGCGTGTTAACATGGCTCCGGGGTTATTGCGGTGTACCGATTCATGTGTCTGTGCCGAACACCACACTGTACTTGAGCACTGACATCAATAGCTCTGATGTACTATCGCACTTCTCACTATGCATTATTTACACATGCCGCACGGCTAGACTACTTGAAAGGATCAATTAGCGGACTGCTTGACCGTTTAGCTATTCACGAGATAGCTAATGGCTGCAATATAATGTTTCGGTATTGTGATAAATCTGGCTAATTTAACGTTTCGATTAGTGCTGGCTGCAATGGCTCTGTGCTCTTTTTTTCCTAGTGGATAGTGAGGCATGGTGATACATTGCTGAATTACGTTGGCAATAATTACAAGTGAGGATGTTTGGCGTGCGAGCGAGTGACGCGAGTGATGCGAGCATAGGTCGCCGGTCGGCGCAGGCACGCGCTGGACGCTGCGACTGGCGGCACTCAATCACTGCCGACGTGACGTGTGACTCGGTCCCGTGACACTCGAATCTCTACTCTAACAGTACTCCCTATAAACACATTATAAAAATTTGCAACCGAAAGTGGAGCGCCCCGCGTTATGCTTGCAGTCTCTTCTTTGTATTCAAGTCGTTCCATTCATAGAGATAACGGCGTGCTCCAAGGCGACAACGGGAAACAATTACGCTATTACAAAAGGCCTTAAGGATTCTAATTACGAGTGGATCCTTTCATCCGTAAACCCGGATCGGATACGAAGCCTTCCCATTATCGCGTACCATAAACATTTCTGGATTTCATATCCGCGGCACGGCTGGGACCGCCTCGCTTATTACCTCCGCGCGGAAAAGAATAACATCGTTTTGGCACTTTTGACGCGAATTCCGGATGCCTACGTTCATATTGTGCGCCGTTAATATTCTGCGCGACGCGTCCGACCTTTTTTATTTGTATCTAAAATTGAACATTTTGTCGCGACAACGAGCGCCCGCGACTCTCCCCTCCGCCGAAGGAGCGATAAAAATACAGAGACGGCGTTTGAGCGGCAATCGGGAGCGCTAACGACCGCCAACGCGACCGGTTAATTCATGTACACCTGAACGGAATTAGCTGCGTATTCTTTCGAGTCGTGACACCGATTTGTAGCTGTCTGAAACGCTGAACATCTAACGCCCGCATTCGCACCTGGCATCTGGCAGCTTGGCATGCGATGCAATGCGTGACCGCTAGATCAGCAAACTCGAATAGCGATAAATGCCAGACCACTTTGACATGACACTTTGTGACATATTTCTTCTCTATTCTTTGATTAATTCATTTAGAAAAATCTCGAAATGAACGAGTATCTATGTATATATAATATACTCGACGCAAAATTTTTGTTATAAATATAAAGGAAAAATAGTTACAACAATCTTTAAAGATGATTGAAGAAGTTGCCCTTTTAGTTAGGATAAAATCGCGGAGGAGGGATTATAAAATCTCCGTTGAGTGAAATGGCCCTATCAAAACAAGAGCCGTCAGCCAAGCGATGAAAAAGTGAAGTTAGCAAAACAACAAACAACCAACTCGCCTGTCTGCGGCATTTCGTGGCCACCTCTGCAATTTACGGCACTGTCATTATTCAAAGTTTTGAAAAAATTCAGCTGCGAAAATTAGAAAAAAGGGGATCTGTCCTCAATATGATCTTGCGAATCTGCTGAAGTCGGTTGCCTTTATGCTGAAGTAGCAAACTCGCTAAGATAAGGGGAGGAGCGGACAAATTGTAATAATTGCGAGACGAGATAAGAAGTGACACCAGAAAACAAATGAAGGAGGGCGGCGAAGGCGTCTGCGAGGGGCCGGGGAAGGGGATGCGTGACGTCACCACGCTGTGAGCTGCTAACTGCCGCAGCCACCCCATGCTGCTCCGGCGGGTCACCGAGCTCGACGCGACAGACTAACGGCCATGTGCGACTTCACATGTACTTATTTACATAAGTTGCCACTTCATTCGTTTCGAAAGTCAATCTCATAATGCAGTTCCATTAATGTATGCGCAGATTTATGCAACAAAACAGTCAAACAGAAAAGAAAATTACAGCTGTAATTATAATGGGAATTTATTTGCTAATTTTATTTTATGTACCCACAAAATAATTATTTAATACAACGGATTTGAATTTAAACCTCGAGCTGGGGCCGGGGCCGCCGAATCCCGCGGGATCCCGGGGCACACCTCGGCCGTCGTCACCGCTCGCCAAATTAAAATGATAAATCAAAATCCGTCAGACGGTCGTGCGCACAAATGCTATAAAACGAACTAAGGCATTGCGAAACTTGTTTAAAGTTTTATTCTTGAAACAAATTTAATATTTCCTTGTTTTTATATTGGATGTTGTGGCTCTGGAACAATATGTTATGAGGTTTCAGACGTGGTGGAGTAAAATAACCTGGAAGACCGACTCGAAGGTGACAACTTAAAAATTATTATGAAAGACAAGAAGAAGAGGACGATTTTTCTTGAGTATGCAGAGGTAATTATGACTAAAGTGGCAAGGGCAAATGGCTCAACAATGTAAAGAAGAAGACATGAAGATAGATGAAAGAACACACAACAGACAGGAGAAACAGAATGAACAAGTAGGAATTAGGTTGTTGCATAATAAACAGCAACAGTAGTTATGGTAGCAATAATAATAAAAAAAAACATAAGCTATATACCTACCCATTTATATTTAATACGACTTATGTCATGTAATTATTATATCATCTAATGAAAATTTAAAAATAAATTTAAAAAAAGTCGTGGTAATAATTATCTTGTAGAGATTTTTTGTTGTATGAATTATACTGGTAAAAAAATGAAATCCATATAGAAGTTTAGCTTACGAATTGGCACAAACGAGATATTATGTTGAAAACTTGAAAGGGTCCCTTGAGAGCAATAAAGGATGTTTTATTGGAGCTCTACATGCAAAATCTTATATCTAACATATTATATATATTTTAACAAATTATGAATACTCCTCAGTCATCATTTAACTTAAAATTATTCTAACAAAATAAGGCGACTTCTCAAATGATTCAATTGGATTTGTGAGAAAAACGAAACCTTATCTTTTGTATATCTTAACAGTAATTGCTTGGTATTATATGAAACGATTTCAATGTAAAGTAACTGTATTAACAAGAAACCGTTTGTACACATTAAAAGCCAGACAAGTGCGGGGTAATGCAACTATAATAAAATTAAAATTAATATCAAGTTATAAAACCAACCGACAGGTACAATGGTCATTTACTTTGTTTTAATCAGATTATGACTTGTGACCACATTTCACAATTAACAATTAATTCGTAATAATTATAATAACCAAACATCATAATTTCAGCGTTGACCAACTTAACCGCATAAAGTTACTTCTCCAGTTCAGTGCACTTGCTATGTTTTTGAATCACGGACAAGTTTAGCAACTCAACCAATAATCACTGATTTTATTGCTTGTTAATTAACTTTAATGAAATCTTTTTTATTTTTCTCAAATACTCAAAGATATGCTAGTAATCGCATATAATATTATATATGATTATTTTTGGACGGTTAATTCTCATCGTACGAAAAGACTTCACGTGCGTCCCCGCCACCCTAACTGCCCCGGGTCAGTCCACCCGCCTAACATACTTTTTTCGAATTCCCGCGTTACACCACAGACCTTTCAAACTTCATCACGTTTTTATTTTAAATGCATACCATAGCTTCATCCTCGTTTCACTTTCACCTTTTTAAAAAAAGAAATACTAAATTTGGTGCGATTTAATCATTCAGAAACCTGCCGGGGAAGATAATGCTGAAATTATTCTGAAACAATTGTAATGAATAAGAATGAATATCTCATTCGCTGAACATTGTACAGTTGATAAAAATTAAACTTTATGAGAACATTACGTTCTGAATATTATCAAGATTGTAATAGTGTATAAAGTATAAACTTTGAGCTTATATTCTTGTTCGCCTGCAAATCTTCAATTCCATAACATTAGTAGTTCGCTGTGTACATGTAAAGAGAGCGTCTGTTTTGGGAATTCGGCCCGCATTGGAATGAAAAGTTAGATGAAAGTTTCCGTGATACAAGGAAATGTGCATATTCTTGAAATAGTTCATACGTGGTTTATATTAAAAGGGCGCAAGTGAGGAATACGAATAGTTCAAAGTAGAATCAAAGTTTGTTCGCTATGTTTCCACCAGTTTGATCTCGACGAAATGGCTCTTTGCTTTTAGAGACTAGTGTACTTTGTTTGTTTGCAAATGCTAATAAATTACGATATGGGGATTGAAAATATTTGTATGGTACAAAATGGACGTAAACTTAATAATTTTTTGTGTTAATAAA
The DNA here is from genome assembly GCA_905147285.1 of Hypena proboscidalis. NCBI lineage: Eukaryota > Metazoa > Arthropoda > Insecta > Lepidoptera > Erebidae > Hypena > Hypena proboscidalis. The sequence goes on along the minus strand of LR990130.1, from coordinate 14,890,998 downwards.
AATTGTGTGAAACATTTTATAAGAATACTTCTATTTAAGGTTTCCCTAGTTTTATAACCAATAATAATAAAATATAGTTCAAAAGAGCTAAAAATGAAAAATGCCACTGAATCCATACTATTTTAATGACACTTATCTTAATAAAGATGGGACAAGAGTTTTCGTCCCTCTGAAGAATTCGAATCTTTATTTTAACAGGAACGTTGTTTTATTTTGTAGTCGATTAAAATAAAAGGAAACATAAAATATGGGTTTCTTTGATTTTTTTTGTAGATAGAGACGACTATGATTACAAAATAACGATATTAACATCACCGAAAACTTCAATTCTAAATACCTATAAGATAAAGCAATAAAAAATCATAGCTCTGTCTTTAGTTCTCTTTTTTACCTGATTATTCTGCGCAGTAGCGGGGCGGTAAAAACTTTTCTTATAAGTATATAGGAGCGCCTTATTTTAGCATAAGTGATCGTAACTTAGGCATAAAATGCAAGTTAAGTTTCGATAGCTAATACACTACGCAATTAACTTTGTCATTAATTGCCCAAAGTTTCACTGAGTTGTATATTTCATTTTGTGAACGAAATTGAAAACTGTTTTTTTTACCATAAATTTTTAGCTGATTGGTGCAATTAGAACGAGGAAGCCAAAAATAAATGAAGCAAAATTTTAACTGATAGATGCAATTTGTGTTGACCCCATTTAGTTTTCATTTTAATTAAATATATGGTTTGTAACAGACCTACTAATTAATATTATTTGTGATCTAATATTTAGTTATGTGCTTATAAATATCGATATTTTATTTTATTTTTACACTGTTTACACTTTATTTAACAATTATTTACAATAAAATAAAATTTCTAATTAATATTAAAGGTATGCTGGTTATGTGCTTATGTATGTGGTTATTTAATATTAGCTGCAAATCGTTTATCTAAACCACCACCTCAAATGACTAATTTTCAAAAAATGTCTGCTCAAAAATGGGCCACTTTCATACAAAAATTCTAGAAAATAAGTTTTGTTTCCTTTCAATGTTAAGACCATAGAGCAAATACAGAGTAGAGGTGCGGTAACTAGATTTACCTATGAAACAACGCGTGAGGATTTGCGGGGCGAGGGGTGTTAAATCCCGCCCACTTCTACATTGCCCCATCTAGTGGTCAATAGCGAAACGCTTATATCACTTTGTACAAAAGTAATGTAACTATCGCTCACTAGATGTCACTAAATGTCATGCTGCATTCAGACTCTTGACTCACCGCGCGACTCGTGCGATCGCGAGCTTTTAGACGAGCTTTCGTTTACACTCGCGTGCGCTCAGTTCAGTTTCACCTCACGAGAATCTCTAGAGTCCGAAAAGTCCCAACTATTGGCTGCTTAGCTCCTGCATTTGATTCTCGTTGATGTTGTATCAATGAATAACTATCTGCTTGGAAATAAATAACTCTTTAAATAATTTCGAGTAACTCTTTAAATAAAATTGGTGTTGAAAACACACGGGACAAATCTTTGTGTGTTCCGCAAAGATTTGTGCCGACTCTGGGTGTGCTTTGTGTGTGTGTGGAATGTATGTTTGTGAACATGCCCGCGATATAGGAATTATTCCAAGTGCGGGCGACGTTTCTATTTTAAAAAAATATTTAAATAATTTTATATTATTTTGTTATAACCAAACTTTTTGGTCTAATTACAATGTTCAAGTCAAAAATTACCATAACAAATAAAAAACGGCCTTTAAAAACAACTCGCTCCTGGCGCGAGCGCGCGAGCCTTTTCACGAGTCGCGAGTTTCCTCGCGAGCTCCTGTTCACATTCATCCCCTCGTGCATTTACTCGCGACTTGCCGCGCAATGTTAAGCGAGTCTGAATGCACCATCAAATTTACCCTAAACGTCACCATAGTTACAATAGACTCAGGGTCATTCTAAGAATTTCTTTTTTTTAGTTAATTATTGAACTTCATTTTGACTTTATATTTTTTTTAAAAACAATTAAAACTTTAGTTGAAATTGTGATATGATAATATTTATGATTTCGTGCCAGCCGAGACGGATTATAAGCAAATACTATTATAATAATTTTCTCACTTTAAATAATTTCCTCACGGTCACTGTCTAGCGGTATAATTTGTGTATCGCTCACAGCGACGTCTCGGATTGGATTCCCAGGCCGGGCAAAAGTGTTTTTATATTTGGGATTAATGGCGATGGCGATAAGCTTACCCTCCATCCCATGTTTAGGACATAACAGGTGAAATGTTGGTGTTGTACACCTTTGCCACATCCTACTGGGTAATATAAGGCGTGATGCTATGTTATCTTGTGTGTTACAATGAATAACTATTTTTTGCTTGTACATAAGATATTTGATTTAAAGGATATTAATTTATATTTTTCATTACCAGCATATTAATTATTTTCAGTACTTTCCATTTCATGATCCAGCTGACGTTAAATTATTGAAATGACCCCATTAAGTATCGCCATCTATTGTCGAGCAGAATTTTATTTGAAAACGACGAATCTAAGAATTGTTCTAGAACTTTTCGAATAAATTACGCAAAACTCTACTTACAAATGAAATGTGATACCATCCATAGCATCAGATCGTCTATCCGAGTAGTTCTTACAAGATAAAACACAGCACTTCATTCTTGAATCACTTCTGGCGCAACTATCGAATAAAATGTTAACGCTCATCAGATGTGCACAGAAGGAAGGCCGCCATTACAATGACGTGTCGTGATGACGTCACGACCAAGCAATTATGTGCACTTTTGATTCAGTGCACATTCGCTTAAGCCACCTCCCCTCTGTAATTGCTCTATGGTTAAGACGGTATTCTTGTCACTGTTTCAGGATGTCTATTGACATAGAAAATAAGAACACTTTACACACACACATTCACATCACACGCGCAAACATACTCGCTTACACCATTCAGGCAACACACATAAGACACCACATTTATAGACTTTAGAGGTTTACCAAATTCTTAATTTTTAAACTACTTTTTTTTAAATATAACTTTGTATATTAGTGGGTATTCCTATTTGTATTTAACTTCATCGTGAAACTGGAAGGTGCTGGTACTTATAGCACAGGATTTCCTATTTTAAGTACCAGCAGAACATTATATTTAGATTAACCTAAGTAAAGTGTCTTCTATGTACAGTGGGCCAAGCAATTAGGTATGCAGGGCAAAATCTTCTACGCCATAGTGAAAACTGAATGCAATAGATATAAATGTGTGAATTACATATTTAAGAAGTGTAATATACTCACAATTCAGATATGTAAATAATTTCTCCCTAACTGGCGTATTAAGTATAAGTATTTACGATGACTTTAAAGTTTTTGCCCTGCATAGCTAACTCGTTGGCCCACTGTACCTACTGTATTTTTTTGTGTGCCAAATAAATTATTATTACTATTATTATTATTTTTAAGAAGATGAAAGACTTGTCTCGCACCTCTCGCTTTGTCTGTTTACGTAGCAACGTAGCGACCTGCGTAGGAAGAGCTACGTTGCATTTGCCTGATGCGTAGTCAGATGCCGCTTCTCGAACTTTACGCAGCGATAGAATTTAATAGGTTTACTTACATACATCCCCTGAAGCGGTCTGTTTTTAAGCAGCGAGGATAGTGTACTCATTTTTTAAATATTTTTACCTAAACATAACATAACATAAAATAATGCCTATATTACCTAGAAGGGTGTGGCAAATACCCACACTTCACCGGTTATGTTTAGTTCCCATGGGATAGAGGGTGAGCCTATCGTCATCCACCGGGCACAATTCTAACGCCATGTAGCTATTGTGAATTTCCTGACAGAAAGTTTACAAATAACACATTTATATTGTCCGATCCGGGAACCGAACCCGACACCTCACGGTGAGTGACGCATATGCTAACCTCCAGACCATCGAGGTTTCAGTTTCAGTTTTTCAACACCACATTAGCATAGTGATAATTATTGTTTTTGACTAAAAATCCTCACTGACAAACTGGTTTTAAAACCCCCTGCAGTTAATCATAACAGACATATTTTTCACATAAAACTTCAAGCCACAAGTTGAACATCAAAATCGTCAGTCAACTAGTGTCGCTCGGTTGTGTGAGCACCATTATACGAGTGAATTTAAATATTTGTATATTATACAAATGCGGTAATGTAACATGCTAAAACTAATTGTGCGGTAAATAGCAATGATGCTGCAATTTGTCAACTGAACGGAGCTGTGCTAGCGTTATAACAACTGTGATGTTGGAATGTTTTTCAGTTTGTAATTTTATGGGATGGTTGATAAATGAGGAAAACTCGGAATAGTGAGATAAAGCTTCGTGTTTACCATTTGCTAGTTTTAGATACTTAACCGCCTGATATCTCTATATCAATTTGATATTTTATCTGTACGAATTATCAAGGTCTTATCAGAAACCTAAGCACCTGGTCAATTCGCATCATAAAGATTTAGTAACGGAAGGTTTTTAAAAACTGTCAAGTATCAATTATATTTTGATATTTACATTTCTATGCAAACTTTAGAACCGAATGAAGGTAGATACGAAAAAGATAATTAAAAATTACCAAAAAGTTGGAACGTTTAGTTAAATGAGTTAAAAAGATCGTATCTAGAAATAAATGTATTAGAAGAACATTATTTCAGTTAGCCTAAAAATGTAGCATATTTTATGAGAAACATGCTACAATTTTGTAGATAACATAACTGTATGTTTTTCTAATACATTTATTTCTAGATAATCTTTCTAGAGTTTTCGAAATTTTACGTTCGAAATACGAATTCGTTCTAGAGTTAATCAATATTAACTCTATTACAATATAGGTAAATCTCATGTAAACGAAGTTTCTATGAAGATGTCCTTGTGATATTATGCACGTGGCATGTTTATGTTTGTACCGTAATAAAGTTGAGGACTTGTACCCGTTCGCATAAAACTAATAGCCGATCGTGTAGGATGTTAATCCAACACCCACACTTCACATATTTACAGGTAAAAAGGTATCATTTAAAGCTGTGGCTACACATTATTGTTTATTTATTTTACACTCAGCTGCTCACAGTGCTTACAGTTTTCTAATGCGCACAGTGAGCCACACAAGTAGATGACAAATTACACACAGATTAGATGACATAGATTATAGGAAATCGCTTAAAAATAACATACAGTAACATAAAAATTGGCTAAATTTGGTACAGAACAAGTCTACTTCTGAATAATTATCGGTCAGACCATTCAAGAGCGAAATTTCTTGATTAGTAGGTGCGAATTTGGCAGTACAGGTTCGTACTGAAGGTACCGCCAATAGGCGACGCGAACGCAGTCGCGTGTACTGGTTGTTGTTCAAATTAAGGGTATCGAAGTATCAGGTTTATTTGTTCTGGACAGACAAATACTACAAGTGATGTCTTGTCTGTTCCACTAGCTTCAAGCATGCCGACGACAAAAAAAAGTGGGTTTTTTATAACCTATAGAAAATAAGACTTTCTGAGGGGACATAATATGGTCTTATATATTGATATTTTTGATGTTTACGTCTAAGTAATGCTTTACAATAAAAGATCCCTCATTGACTAGGTACCGACAACAAAATATGGTCGGATTATAAAATATTTTTTTAGTATCATCGTGAAGTCTGGATTTGTGCCTCGTGTACGGCGAAAGACCAAATAGGACCTAATCATAACAGGTAAAGACTGAAAAAAAAAAAATGTAAAGTGTGATTGTTATGGCTCTGCCACATCCTTCTGATCATCTTCAGCAATAAAGACGTGATGTTATGTTATGCAGTACTAAAAAAAAAACGCTGCAACAGTGTGGCCGAGGTTTTAACCGGTATAAATTGCGGAGTAAGTTCCAAGGCTGCAGAACACCAGTGGATCGTATTCACGACATAGTACTTCTGTGCGATACCTATCTCACTCAAGCCTGTCAACCCTTGATATCCGTTTGTTGATCTAAATAATACTGTTTTAGAGATCCGCACAAAAAAGAGGAGCACTCGTGGGATCAGTTCGGGATTTGGTGTTCTATTTACCTACTTGTTTGTTTCTGGCGTTTGTCAATCGACCATTAATGCCTCAAATTATTCTGAATGAAAAGCTCTACATACTTACATAGTTTAAAATTGTAGAAAAATCTTTTGACTTTTTACTATGATTACGACAAAATATACTTAATATTTTTTTTTTTTTTTTTAGTTTTAGACGCAATTATGTCAGAATAAATGATCTTTCTTTCTTTCTTTCTTTTTTAATTTAAAATATTTAAGGGCTGCTTTCAATTTTGAAACCCTTAGCGACAAGTTTTTGGCAATTATATAGGCATGCAAAGTGAAATGGTGCCGTAATCGATAATGATACGATAGTACGACAATCAGTTGGAAAAACTGAGATAATAGAAATCCACGTCGTTATAATAGGCTGCTTTTTATTTGATAACCATTCTTTATTGTTTTTTATAGATACCTGAAATTGTTAAAGGCTGAAGGCCATATCAGTGTCATGACAAAATAAAACCTATTTCCAATCGATTTACAGAATAATGACCAAGGTAATAGTTGACATTAAATTTCTCTACTATCGGTATCGATCACCTACCATTTTAAATTGACCATAAACAAAAAAATGTTCTGTTGTTTTCAGGTCTGTGACAATTTTTTCGAATTCTCTTACTCAGATTTTGAAAATCGAATTCTATAAAAATGTTTTGCTTGTTCAAGCACCTATTATATTTTAAAACAATTTATAAATTATAAGATTCTACGCTTTATTTTCATAATCAATCGGTCAAATATTTTACTTCTTTTTAATAAAAGCTACATAAAATAACGTTAAGCGAAAATTATACCCAGATTGTATTGAGACAAATTTACCTGTGAGAAGATTTATTTTATTTACCCTTAAATCAGTCAAATGAAGTAACTAGTACTTGAATTTAGTTCAGTAATTACAAGTAGATATTATGACATGTCAACATAACTTTCATTCCACATTTTACACAGCCGTAAAATATTATATTAGGTCGTAAAACAAACGACTATATTATTCTCTTTATGTGTAACAAGTCATTAATTAGATTGTAAAGCTTCATTATTCATTACGAATATAAGTGAGCAATATGAGCATTGACATTCAATCATCAATGACCACTGATGCATTCAAATATTTAATATGCAAATGATGTTTTAATATATCGGAGTCCCGCTGAAATAGACTAACGTTCACTAATTAATAACATGCAAATAGCAATACTGTTTTTTCGAATAATAACATAACATACGGTGTAATGATGTTCACGCGTGTACAATGGAATGCTGATTATGGAATACGTAATAAATACAGGCGCTCATTGAGGGTCTTCTCTTTATGATTGTTTGCCAATTGTGGCGGTTTGCTGCGACCGTTATCGTCGAAGAGGCAATTTCGTTTTTTCGCCGCAACACAGTCGCCGCGTCCTCAAGCTTACTACATATTAGATTCATTATTGGAGGATATCGATGAAAATCTCCAGCTTCCAATCTCGCGGGATCGCTGGCGGCACGCGTGTTCTTGTAATTTCTGAGGCATAATTTTATTTATTAGAGTGTTGCCCCCGCGCCCCGCACGCCCCCGCCCCGCCACGCTGAGCGGCGAGAGCACCCCATTTGCCGCTTCATTGACTTACAACGGCACTCCATAACACTTCGCACATATTTCTGTAGCGCCTCTCCCGCAGATGCTGGATCCCTCGCACCTCATTATATTGCGGATGACATTTAATAAAACATTATGGGTATCTCACAAACGGTTTTCGATAACGTGAGCACTACACATACGTATGGCATGCTCGTATTGGTTTAATTTACGCTCTTGGCATTTGCTACAACGCTACAATGGTTTGTACATATAAGAGAATACTGTCATAAATATATGGTAAAATATATTAATTTGGCTAACCTTGGGCCCTATCCAAAAATTCATCTCGTAATGCTATCAAGCTGTGAATTGTGCGCATTGCTGACTACGTGCTGTTCATACATATTCTAAGTAATATCGTCTGCTCCGTTTTGGATTAGCTATGTAAATATAAAGTTGACTTGACTGAAGTTCTATATTGGACTGAACACATTCAGTGGAATTCTTTGGCAGTCGATGCACGTGCAACGTTAGACGTCCGCGTCGAATGGAATCGAATTTCAGAAGAGTCGAGTTTTAAAATGTTCTCACTCTAAACTGGGATGATTTTATATGCGTGTAGCAGCTTAGATTGTTCGGAATGGTGTGATATTGAATTGGCGAAGGTGTGAACGGTTGAGATGTGTTTAACTATGGAGCAATTTGACAATTAAGTCCGTGATTCTATTGTGTAATCCGGCAGCGCGTGGCACATAGATCAGAAGCATTGTGTTCCGATGACGCGGAACGATTGCCGAGTGTACGCTAATGATGCGTCTTATGCCGTGCTTGTAAATCAAATTGCTTTCACATACCTATATTAAAGCAATCGCGATCGGCGAATTGGCTTTTAATGGCATGTTCATTGAACAGTTACATGAAAGCCGATTAAGTTTACCTTAATTAGATTGGTTTTGATTTATGTTTCTTACAGTATTTCATACTTAAGGTAGGTGTAATGCCGAATATGATAAGGCGAAAATTAAGTAATTATGTTACTTTTCTAAAAAACTTTATTTTCAAACAAGATATCAGTATAATTTTGTTTTACGTTAAAGAAAATTAAATTAGTTTATTCTACTGCTTTCAATGAAATTTGTAACTCATAAATCAAAGCAACGCAACGTAGGAAGTGGAGGTCGAACCCACGCTTTTTCCAAGTGAAAATTGAGAAAGCTCACGAGAACATGCGTAGGCAGGATGTGTGTTATTAATACTTACTGAAGCAAATTAATTCCAACATAACTAATATATGGAATTAAAAAGTTATTCTTCTTCTTCCTATTTTTCTGATCTTGATATAAATTTGAGTGTATGTAGCTGTAAACCAGCGAATGGACATCGGCTTTTTTTTACCGACAAACCGCACGAGCAAAGCCGCCGGCAAAAGCTAGCATATTTATATGAATCATCCACTTAATCCGCTTATTTAGATCGCGATACACAACGGTGTAACGTAGTACCAGAGCCTCCGAGGGTATGTCTCCCAGGCGATAATAAATAATATTATATCGGGGAATTATGTGGAAGCAGCCCTTACGCTACCCTCCCGTATTAAAGTGATATTGCTTATACCATTAAAGCTATATGTTTCGACTAAATTAAGACCAATTTGCACAGGTTTTGCGCGAAATATGGAAATTTAATTTATGGTATGACGAGTGTAATTTGAGTGAATGTAATCAAAGGTATTGATTCGATTTCTTGTGGAAAGGAGGTTCAACAGTTATTTTATGGTCTGGTAAATGTATTGATGATTGTTTTGCTATAAGTAGCCGTTTAAGTGGCCTGTGGTCACTGCCCTGGAGTATTTACTGTATGTTTATGTATTTATAATTTCATTTTATTTACATACGTCATGATCATAATATTCTGAGTGTGTTTAAAGCTATGTTTATTCAAATAGCAGTTAGAGTCGTATTTTCGTGGTATTTGTTGATTTTGACTACAATGGATCAAAATAACAAATAGAATAAACAAATCATATCTGAACGTAACAGTTTCCTGATTACCTTTATTTTGGATGGCGTGAAAAGTATTAATATTTATGAACGCGATCGTATGATAGCGGCTTTCACGCAAGCCTCAATTACAACTTTATTGTAACTTATATTTTTTGCACATTTAGCTACCGTAGTATTTATATGAAGTAAAAATGTTGTCCTCACATCAGGGATATAGTAAGAATAGTGCTTCGTTATCCTTATGAGTTATATCAGAAAAAATAAGTATAACGTTGCAAGTTACAAAAACCTCACTATAAACTACGTTATATCTTTCTTATTTTGTCCCTCGCAAGCATCTTATCTTTCCATTCACAACTGAAATGCAAGCTGTTTCGTTTGAAATATTCGCAGAGCGTAGAATTCGCACGAAAAGGATATTCCGTCCCGTAACTACGGCTTGGAAAGACAGAGAAACATTTAAGGACAACCAAGAGCATGAATTAGCAGAATTGAGAGGACAATAACACAATAAAGTGTTTGTATTGTCATTGCAGGCTTCCGGGGAGTCGGGGGCACTGCCGACTGTCGCCGTGATCGCCAAAAGCATGTACATAACAGCTAGCATTCAGGGAACAAGGCTCATTCCACGCGGACAAGATGGCTGACAATGGCCCTTAGCGGATAATTACTCAAATAGATTGCCCATTGGGGCATTGTCTCTGTGTACTAGAGCTGTATTAGGAATGTTTCTGACTGGCATATCAATAACTTAATGATATCCAGGATTATCAGTACATCGTATTTATTGTGTTTGTTCTTTTAGCAAACTAATAAAGTGTCGTAAGAATAGCTAATAGAAGAGAACTTTTTGACGTATCACTTCATTCATTTACTGTTGTTTATATACTCGTAGGTATAATATACTGTCAGTATCGCAGTATCATATATCATTAGATGGTGCACCCTTTCTATTCTTACATTGTCAAAAATAGTTAAAAATTTTATTATAGCTCTCATTATAATGTAATGTAATGTGACCTACCAAACTCATATTGTTCTTCCTTCCCCCGATTTCTCTATCCCGATCAAATCAAGTCCAATCGGCCTTCAATTATGGATCCAAAATTAATACATAATAAATATTCGTTAAAAACTAATATTTTCGCGACATTTTCACGGCAAATTTTTTCCTGGGCATTTAATCAGAGGTTTTGATCAACACGTCCTCGCTTGGTAGCATAATTATTACAGTTAACAGCAGTGCGGCGACGTTATCGCGCGTATAAATTAGAGCGATTTACATTTACGGTCGAGACATAGGCCCGCCATTATCGTGAATGATGCGGGGTTGGTGCGGGCCGAGATCATCGCACCACGATTGGTGAGCAATTGCTAACTGAGCTGCTCTGCTTACTGCCTGCTAAATCCATCAAACCTTTTTGTCTTGATGGAAATGTCAGTATTTGACGATGATAAAATTATTATTCATATAAACTTTCATTACTGATGCTTGAAAGGAGCCGAAACGCCTAAAAGAAAAGGAAATAAATTCAATTAGAACGTCATATTTACATCAAAACGAATTCTGCAATTTTCAAATGGTCCAACTCATTCCCCGGTAATCAAACGGGGTATAAAAACTACAGAGAGAGAGAAAAACTACTTTACTTTACATGAACACAATTTCCATAAGTTGTAAGGATTAAAGACGAGCGCCCCGGCTGATATGAACGTTGCTCGCACGATGTAACTTCATCTGAAGGATATGGGTCACTACGCGATCAACGAGCTGGCAACGTGTCACTTTTTATTTCACTACTGAGTTAAAGGGTTGATAAAGAGACTACTGTGTTACACATAGGTGGATTAGAATCCTGAGAAAATATATGGAAAACAGTAAATGTGTATGAAAACATAATGCTTTTAAACCTGTCAAAAATAGCAATTTTTTTTATTGCTCTATTGGCTTTAGATTTTCCATATACATAGTCCTGGATATAAATATTTTTTTAATATTACCTATTTAACGTCTTTTGCAAATCGTATAAGAGAACAAGTAATATATTTACAGCAAATAAGTGTCGTAGATACGGATATCTATACGTGTCGTCTTCTACATTGTTTTTTTAATGCGCGCCACTCGCTGCGGAGACGGTCATGTCTGACATAACGTCATTTACGGCGGCGCTTGAGTTATAATTATTCATAATATTAACTGCAACGTTTTAAAAATAAACCAAATTCCACGTGTTCATAAAACATTTTATTTATGTTCTATTTTATAAACCGTTTTCTTCTTTCCGGCGTATAAAAAGCTATCATTGACATGTCTGACATGTTTTAATTTTAATATCGGCGTATAAACAGTCATCTATCAGTTTTTCCAAGAAAATATAAAAAAAGAAAATATGTATTGATACCACTATAAAGTTTCTAAAACTAAAAAATCATTTTAGAAAAAAAACATATACATTGTCCATACAAATTATTTCTAGAGCAGTTTGAACATTAAAAACGCTCTCCTGAAAACCTCGTCTTTAACATGTCTTTATAGGTATACGTAGGGACCGTCGATATAATATAGAATACTTTTTGTGAAAATAGAAATGTTAGAAGAACTAAAAAGTGAAATTCTTAAAAATCTATAAAACCGGATATTCTTACAAGCATAAACAGTTTGTGTAAACAGGTCATTTAGCCCGAATAAATCTTACTTGTGCAATTTGAAATTGGCATACATTAAAACTTGCACAAAATGTTTGTTTAAATAAAATGAAGCATGTAACCGGTACCATCAAAAAAATCTTCACCAACGTTTTCACTTTTATGGAGACGGCAAAGGTACAGGCAAAGCTAATAAACGCGAGTAACAACGATATAAAAATCAAAAGGTAATTAGAGTAAACTCGACCACGCCTATATCGCCAACCAGGGAGCAAACGGGTTGGGTACCTACTCTGCCAGTAATTATGTAACACAACGAACCTTTGGGAATTACTTACCGAGAATATTTATGGTAGCTAACCTATTTTAAGGGAATTTTCAATTAAACTAATTAAATTAATTACTTACAGTAACTTGTACTAATATCTTAATAGTTAACTCGTTGACGAAAACGCATAAACAAAATATACTTTAGTTCATTTGAAGGCAGGTCGCAATAGATAGTTTCAAGACCGGTATTTAAGTTTAATTATAATTGTTATTAAAAATTGTTTTAAATAAATTAAAAGTAAACTTTCTGTTGCGCCCGAAAGCGCAGAAACGCAGAGTTTAGATTCTCTGTAGTACGCCTAACCAACTAAATATTAAATCGTTTTATATTAATGCATCTCAACCAAGATAAGGCATTTTCTTCCTTTAAAGGTTAAAGCGAGTTAAAAACGAAGGAGAGAAGCCACTCGTTGAAGGCATTACGTTTTCAGCTTAAGCAGACACGTAGCAGACAGTAGTGCAAATTAATCGTGAAATATCTCATTATCACACGGAATAAGCAAACGAAAGAAAGTGGCGAGAAATGAAACATGCTACCATGTTTAATTATAACACTAGATAAGTTAACAATCTCGGAACCGAAGTCTCACTGCGGCTTATCTGACGCCAAATGTTTCCTAAGAACTTTTAACGAGTTTAAAGTTGGGCCGAGTGTAGTGCACCCGCAGCGCTTCCGAAGCTTAAGATTAATTAAACAATTGCACGATGGCTTCTTGAAAACACTCCGACATGTCTCGGCCTGTCGTCGCCAACCTTGCCAAATTAAACTCATAAATCAAAATCCGACGACCGGAAACAGAACGTAATAATGAAGAACTAACTTCGGTTAGCAGCGAGTCGCGCTCGCGAGACTACACGACACTTTTGCGAAATTAATTCATTTCTTTTCCTTCGTGGAACGGAACGAGAGTAATATGTGATTTACTACTGCACCTAATGGAAATTTTCAACATACTTTCTGTAATAAAGTCAGAGTTTAAACACTTATTTAATCGAGGGACATTAACGGGATTGCAGCAGAACAATCTTGTACATAACTGATGCAAATTGCATCAGCGAGTGCTATTGGACGTAATAATTCCCAGTTTGTAATAAAAGTAATAAAGCAGAATTTTCAATTGGATGACGCATACAATTCGATTATTTGTGTGCTCCTAGTGAATTTGAAATTTACAGCGGAGAGGTGAGTACGTACATCGGTTTCGTTCGGGGCGGCTCGTAATTCTCCTACAATTTATGTGCGTGCGCCACTGACGCTCTAAAAGATTAGTCACCGCCGATACCTAGCGTACTTTGTTACCCACTCCCATACCCTCATGTTTACACTTCGTTACCTTGTTTTGAAGCTTCGGACACTTCTTTTGATAAACATGCCAAAATCCTTCCCGTGACTCGAAATGTTTGATCAACAATCCTTTGTCAGTTTACATCGTTAACATAACAATTTCCTTGCGATATTTTCACAGTTTCAGCAGCAACTCTGGCTAGCTTACTTGTTAAACCGGTCGAATGCGGAGCATTCGAGCGTCGGCAAACTTTATTTTGAGAAGAAAGTACGTACATATTTTAAGCGGTGTCGTGTACGCTGAGTCAAAACGCGGCAAGTGCATTTGACTCACTCGAAAGCAAAACAGTGAAACTTTATAGTATCTAAATTACTTGTTTAAAAATGAATGCCCGGAACAACGGACGTGGAAAGTCGGGCCAAAGTTTACGACTATAAAGCAATCCGTAGTACCAGCATTGAATTTGTTACCGTCTGATGCCGGCCGGGGTATTGCATACTTCACTAGTGGTGGAATACAAAATCAAGTATCGCCACATTGAAGCCGTTACGGATGATTTGCGATGTAACAGCGATTATCTGCGTATATTTCATGCGGTGTATGAATGGTAACTTTTATTTGTTCTTTGATGTGACGGCGCCACGGAGCTGATGATTGGGACGTGATTGAATTCTAATGATGCTCTTAATTCAATCAGTAAGTGCTCTAAGAAAAGCGTTTGGCTATCTGCCAGTCGCTAATTATTTATCTTAATTGATAGACACTAGTCTGCGAAGTTATTCAATCTTTGGTAGCATATAAAAGTAACATTTCCTGTTATTAACGAATTCGTTTTTGATCAAACATTTATGTTTGATGTTATTTTTCATAAAAATGAAAGTTAGCCAAGCAATTTATTGCATTATTTTGAAACTTTAGCTTAATATTTTCTTGCAAGCAAATTACGAGATTTTCGGTTATAAAATGTTTTTACATTATAATTTTTTGGTCTTAAAATTTTGTTATTAACATTGAATATTTTGCGCATCTTAACGGGCTCTAAATACAGAAAGGTATGTTTCGAAAGCGTTCGTGATGTATCGGACAATATTCCTTGGGGCAAGTGGCGCAGATCGGCTATAAAAGCTTCAATTGTTTTCTTGTGGCAGCATGTTTGTGTGCTGTGACAAATGGCTTGTAAGATCGCAGCGACGCGGCGACGTAAAAGTTTTACTGTTTCGATGAATATTCACAGTCCATTACGACATTTGGGTACTAAACAGAAGCTGTTATATTCTATGGAAAGGTTTTTTTTTATTGTTATTTAATATTGAACAAAGTTTTATTTTGAATCAGTTAGTTCGTAATCTAAGCACTTTTTGAAGTTGAACCTTTGGCCATTCAGTTCATATAGTTCTATCTGAATTAAGTTTAATAAGAGCACTGAAAAAATATGTAGCATCTATTCGCAACATAGTGTTTTCCAGGCAAAAGGAAATATGCATGGAACAACGACGACAGAGCTACTGTTACAATCCGCATTTACGTGGTTTTTCCTAAAGCTTCAAAATAGAGGTCTCAAAACTCATGCATACGTATCAAATTCGTTTATAACTTCCATCGTTTTTTTCTTACAATATAAATAAGTTTCCACTGGAAATAGTACGCAGTACAAAATATTGTTTCCGAATAGAATAGTATCGTAACTTTAGTATGATTTAAATATTGAAATAGAGGGTTGCAGAGTCGCGTAATGAAACTATCCAGAAGTACATACGGCAATATATCAAGCTATATATTTGCAATATAAGCTGGTCTCGCATTACACAGCACGCTTGTACAATGAGTCCATTTTTACTGCCATGTATAGCTTTATGTGTACAAAACATAGAGTGTTCTTTATAAGACACGCTTTTGCTATTACAACATATCCAATTTACGTAGAGCTGTCATATCGCTCCAGGATTTTGCTTTTTGAAGTTTCAGATACAAAGACGGAGGGGACGAGGAAGATCAAGAAATATTGGTAATGTGTGTTTCGGTGCTGGTAGGCTGGCGGGAGTTCAGGCTGTGTATTTCACGATTGTGTCATAGTATACCGTCAATTTATTAAGCAGATTGCCAAGTTTTATAAATAAAAATAAATATATAAACATACTATCCTGCTTCTGATAGGATACGAAGAAATTAATAAAATTAAAGTTGAATCCTGCTAACTGATCATAATTGATGATACGCTCACGGGGCTGTTTAAATGTCTCAATTGCGTACTTGTAATTTAAAAAATAAGCTTCATTATGAAATACAACATCGATTTTTATATTATTAAATAATAATTTAAAATAAACTGGGTAGAAATAAAATCGTTACGAAGCCCCTTGCTTACCAGTGCTTAAGTACATTATATTGAGATTCTGATTACAAAAACCGAATATACCTACTCAATAATTGACATCTCCGCGAAAAAAAATTTTTTCGCGATTTTTATGTTAGCGTAGACTATGCCAATACATTTTCCATTTCCCAGTCAACTTTGGAGTTTGCCGATAAAAATAACCTATTTGCAGAATTTTCCGTGCAAAAATTGTCGCACCTCTAAATCATGTTTTTAATCACTTAAAGGTTTTTGCAAGCTTATTTTCATTCATTTGTGATTTAATTACGACGTGCAATTATTATCCAAAATGGTATTTCAAATGTGTGTGTGGAGTTTATGGTTGGTAAAGCTATTTCGTTCAAGTCTAGGGAAAACAGCATCATTAGTTTGTGTCAGGTTGGCCTTACGGCCATACGCTTTTAGTGCTCCTATTAAAAGTCTAATAATGTGTTTTGTAAGCTAAAGCACAGATAAAATCAATAAATTATTTGGAGACAGATTATTAAAATTTCATTAACTTCTTAATTTTCTGTTTGTGCAGTGAATGCAAAATCGGCCAACAATGCGAATTTCAAACAAACAGAAAAACAGGGTCAATGGCATTGTGATTCGCACGAATCAGTCGACGATTCACGGAATTCGTACACGGACTGATTAAGCAATAATTGCGCCCTAAATTTTTATAGGTCATATCGATAGAATGGCTGTGGTCGAATTCATTACCCTATGGGGTTGTGGAGGGTGGGGGAGGGTGGACTTCATGGCGTCTGCGGGAGGGGGGGACGGGAATGTAATATCAGTAGAGTAGTGATATTGCGGTTTCTAACCCGCGTGTACTACTGTGGAGTCGCGTTATTGCGACGATTAGAAATAATTAATTTGTCAATAAATTATAGTGCGAACAAAATGACAGAATCTGTTACTTGTGCATTTATGCGTTATTTTAATGTCGACTCTTTAGCAAACTGATAATATAATTAGTATTGTTGTAACAGTTAGGTACGTAGTTGAAACGATATATTAGTTATTAGATAATTAAACTTGAAACTTCACGTCACTGTTTTAGAAGAAAGTTTTTTAGGCAAGCTATCATAGTTGCTACATCTATAAAACAATAAGCCCAAAATCTATAGTAAAAAAATAACCTTATTTTGAACAGTCAAATAAAATCAACGCAGCGCTCTTATAAAAACATTGTTCGGTCTTTAATAACGAAACGCGGTCACATATATCAATTCGGTCATATTTCGGTAACACTTTCGGCGTCGTTTGAAATCCACCTCATATATTTCCAATGACGCGCATACAAAGCAAATACAAGAAAATGTTTTGGCTTTCCACTAGTTGTTAATTTTGTGATATATATTATAAATATCTCACATGTGTTGGACGCAACTTTAATTTTAATACTGTATATTCCAATACATATGTCGTCAGTAAGATTAATGAATACGAAAGTAACTGCGTCAGTTTTGTAAGCTTTCGCATAAAAACCGATGGAAAGAAATTGCTGAAAATTGGAATGAATGTAGTTGTAACCCAGAGAAAATAAGTTTTTATCTTTATATCGACATTTCATGCAAGCGAATCCGAAAATAAAATCTAGTATTCCTATTATAAATATTTGAAAATATGTTTGACGCAATTTTTACATTGAAATAAATATGTCGTCTGTAAGACGAGTCTTGGAATGTCTTAAAGCTAGGTTTACAAGTCAATAAAGTAGTTTTATTGCACGATATTAAAATCGGAATGACGTTTCCGTGAAGTTGCCATGTTTACGAAATATGGTTTTATCGCTAGGGAATACGTTTAGTGGAAGGATTTCTGCTGAATATTCATATTAAACCGTTGGCTTTGGTTAAATAAGATCAATAAGGCTTTAACAAACTTTTACATAAAAAAAGTAAAAAAAACTTATTTTAATAAATTTTCTCACGTATGAAAAACATAGACTATGAGCATTTTAACTAATAAACTATTTTAGATTTCAAACCACCAAATACATATTCGAAAGTAAATTAAATTACTACTAGTCTGCAAAATAAAAAAAAAACATTTATTTATTTAAACTTCAAATAATTATACACTGGGTACATATCTATAGGCGGTCTTAATACCTGATGCATTTTATCAATACATTCATAACTAAACAATTATTATTATTTTTGGACAATTAATATTAATACTAACTGCCACCTTAGTCTAGTGGTTAGCGCATGTGACCTCGCACCGTGAGGTCTCTCGGGTTCTGTTCCCGGGTTGGGCTAAATATAATTTAGGAATTTCCGTTAGGAAATTTTCAATAGCAGCTCGGAGTCACAATTGTGCCCGGTGGTTGGGTGTAATCACTGCAGCTCCACCCATCGGAGCCGGTACTTAGATTGATTATAATTTAAACCTAAACAGTTCGATGAAAATTGATGTAAGCTTTGAACTCAAATCATAATATTTTGATTACAATAATTTTAATTTATTTAAATCTTTAGATTATTGTTATTTGCTCTGTAATGGTAATGTTTGTTGACGTGTTCAAGTGCCCCTTAGGGTTTTTAAAAATAAATGATTTGATTTGACTTCGCAACATCCTTTTGGATAACATAGGCGCGATGTTATGAAAAAAAATAATATTAAGATTTGAATTTCTAGTCCACTGCATAGAACTCGCTGTCCACAAGCAGGACCAATGCCAAGTGGGTCGTCAGCTGTAGCACAGCGTACAGTCAGTGTGTGTACACTGTACTGTGCACCGTTGCTGAGCGTAAAGTATTCCTCCATCCCGCTAATTGTATTTATCTATTGTAATATTTAGAGACTCAAATTAAAATAACAAGCCATTTGTTCTTATTTATACTGGTTTGACACGGTAGAGAGGTATTTTTAAAAACAGATACTAAACGTAATCAAAAAACAATATTAAAGGGTTGCTGAAAAAAAATTACTTAGATCGGCTAATCTGAAATATGTTTTTTTCTCTTATTTTATTATCAAAAAACAGAAAAGAAAAAAACAGTGACCACATCTAGAATCTGTGCTTAAATTTAATTCCCCTATATGGTGCAGGAGATATTATTATAATTGTTCAACTCTAAAAGAGCCCAACATAGACAAGATGTTGGCATTTGAATGACAGAGTATGTTTGAAATAGACTTTAAGAAACATCTAGCTAGGAGCAGGTATATCAATCAACTGCCAATTCAAAGTAATGCTCTTATGAAAATCTAATTCAGGAAAAAATATATTATGGGCGAGTTTTGCGTCCGGAAAAGTGTAATACTAAAAAAAAAAATAAGGAAATAAAAAACACGAATTTTCAACTACGGTAAAGTTGTATCTATTGTGGAATTGCAGCAAAGTCATAGCATAAATGTTCGGTTTTTGGCTAGTTTAGCAATCCTACGTCGTTGTGGTCTACCACAGTCAAACTCGATAAGTATGCGGGCAGGAAGCTTCCTAATTACTGTCAAATTAATGCCGTCGCCCGTCGGTCGCTTCCCGCTGGGATTTTGATTTATAAGCCTAATCATTACCTACCCTACCTATATGCTACATTTAGTATAAATCAGTCGAAGACGGTATGCATCAGGAGTACATAATACAGAAGTTAAGCTTACGTCATGTATTTTTAAATATCAAAATTTGTAAATGTAATTTAATGGTATTAAATAATAATAAAAAAAAACTTATTAAAATTATCGACTCATATGTAGAGATGCAAAACCGTAAAATTACCATGGTAATTCACGGAGATTTACCGTCATTTACGATAAACAATGATAGCTTACGGATAGTGTACCGTAATCTATAATAGATAACCGGTAGGTTGGCAATTTTCATTACACCTAGATTTTCTGAAACATGTAAGAAACTCAAATTTATGATTTTTTTGAGTTAAAAAAAATCTGTGAAATATAATTTTTGTGATTCGGTTGATCAGTTTTTGTAGGATTCTGCAAACCCTAAACGCGTGGCTTTTAAAATAATATAAAATTTAAATTTGTAATTGTCATATTTTTACAAAAAAATTGATATTGCTATTTTGGTAACACCGGTATCTCGATAAAGTATGTATTTAGAGATGCTTCAAGGGGGCCAAATTAACGTTATTTGTACTAGCTACTAGCACTCACCTTTCCGATAATTTAAGATATTTTAGAACAAAAAAGAAAGTTTGAAACTCAAGTAGGTAGATTAAATTATAAAACTATATATATATATATAACTATAGGTATAACTATATTATTATATTCTGCAACCCTATTCGCGTAAGATTTAAAATAAAATGAAATAAAGAATGTCGTTAGTCACGTATAGTTTACGGAAACCTATTTATAAATAATAGATTACGGTAAACTATCGTTGTCTACCAGCGTTTTCGGTAAACTTACGTAAATTTGCAACCCTACTCATATGCCTGTAAAATGTACGACACATTCCAAAATGCGTGTCGTGCTAGTATGCATTGTATTAAGCTCAATTCCTGTTGTATAATGTGTTTGTATTGGTAGTCAGCCAGTTTAATAACTCAACAGTTCTTTCATGCGCTTTATAAACATGTCCGCTGTATATGAATGAGCCAATTGCGTAGGTGCTTCTGAACACACGTAACACTTATTTATTATTTTAACAACAAACTAACCGCGATAATTACTTCTCATTAAATTATACGCGATCGTTTCGACAACTTGAACGAGCGACGGATGATTACACTTTAATATTAATAAATGTCAGATACAAACGAATGAATCTAGGACTGTATATTTCCCGGATAAAAGCTGCGTACAATTGCCTCGATTTTGTTCTCTTTTATTCTAAGTTTTATTATTTTTAAGTATTTTAATTAAAACTGACATTGTTTTGAGGAAGAAGATTATGACAAGCCGGCAGCTTGACGTAGACAAAAAGATTTCGAGGAAACCCGCTTCTCCGCGTAGGGTTGGAAAAGGGTCGGAATTATTTCAGTTTCCTTGGATGATTTTAAAATTTTTAACGACGCCAAATTGTAGTAAAGTTGCAAGGGTATTAGAATTAAAAGGTATTGTTTAAGGCAACCATTTATTTGAGAAGTCGCTTTGAAGAAGGGGTTCGTCTTGATAGACGTATTCGTTACCATCGATTCTTAACAAGAGATTAACTTTTGATCTTATTTCAGTCTTTAAGAATTATTTAATCCCAAAGAAAGTTTAACTTCAACACAGGATTTATGTTAACATTTTGATATTTTGCATTCTAACAAGAGGTAGACACACTCAAATTAAGAAACGCATACATTTTCATTTCGTTGTTTGTAATTTACTCAAACATTCACGATAAAAAGTAAATTAAAGACAGTTGTATTTCGTACAATATTATTATGTTAACAGACTTTTTTCATTTCAATGATTCCGCCTGTCTGCGTGAGTCAACCCTGCGACATGCAACACTTCCGCCACTGACAAGCGGTGGGTATTGTTTCGTGGCAGAGCATTGGATCTATCCATTTCATTGTACGGTTAAGTTTCCTTTTCTAAAGCCATCTCTAAATACTTACCTATTTATTATAGTATCTTTGTGTTCACGCTCACATCGTAGACATCGTTTGAGCCGCAGTGATTTATAGCAAACGTTCTTATCATAATATAAGGTGGAGCAATATAAGCAATAATGTGATTTATTTTTATAAGGGAGTATTAAATGATTTGTAAGCTAGTCTAATAAAAAGGGATAAGTGTAAGTAGTGTGACAGTGGTGGTCGGACCGCCCCCGCACCGTTCCCGCACCGTCCCCGCACCGCGTGGACTCGTTCCGTAAGATCATTGTTATTTATCTCGGTGCCTCCCCGCTTTTATTTCGTCCCTGTCCGCCTCGGTTTATTTGTCTTCGGGATCTGAGGGTACATTAACGTATTTTTCTTCTCTATTAGGGAGACGGTCGCCGGCTCACCTTCAAACTTTGTACCGAGATCCGCGAAATCCGAAACCCAACGTTTGTTTACTTGTTTTTTATTTCCAGATAAGTCAAATAAAAGTTGACGATTGATTGTATTGTAGGAGAGTTCGTAATCACAGACAACAGGGGAAGTTTTGATGCGTTAAACCGGAGTTGCTACGCTTTAGGGCACGGGCCATCAACGCGACTCAACCGAACAAAACTGCCCAAGTTTGATATTCAAGTTACGACTGGCGATTAATATTTATACGTCCGTGTCGAGGTATAAATGTCCGGCCATTCGTTTTTATTTATATGTAACACCGCATTACAGTTTCTTTAGAACACACACTGATTCATGTCGTAATAAATAGGCATACTATTTTAAGACGTCCTTCGCACGATTTCAGAGCGCCCGTTAACATGACTGGAAATTACCCGTGCCGATGTTAACCCAGTATCCACTCCATTTACATAATACAGTTTTTTCAGAACGATTTTATTGAACGATTCGTTATCTGATTGAATCCTACTCGTAACAAAGACGCCAAGTCGGCGATAAAGTCTAGAATAGGTAAACGGAGCACAAGAGCTCCATTAGCCGCGTAGCTGTTTTAAAATTAAATTATCTCGAGCAATAGCAGGCTAGGGAGTTACGAGCAAATTGCCAGAAAGAATAAATCCATTCTCGCGAATCGGTTGCATGAAAATTGCAACAGCAGGCAATGGCGGCATCGCACCATTGCCATCGCGCCAGCGGCAGCGAAGCGCACAATTATAACGAGACGGTATAAATCAGAATGAGTTGTGGCATGTTATTAGGGCTATTCCACCACGAAATAGGAAGACGAAAGCGAGCTCGATGAGACTCGTAAACTCACCGAGATGTTGCCCGCTCATTTTCAACACATTTTTTGTCGAATGCAGATCTGTGTACTCCGTATTTCTTGCTTACTGTCAACGACTCCGAGTAAACAAGAGAACATACCTTTTTGTATATTCAAATGAATCGAGAACATTATACTTAAATTTTATTGTTTCCTTGAACAAAGCATTAGAATCGCATTAGGTACAGAGCTTGTACGTAGATGTCTTAAAAAACGATTCTTTGAGTTTACCTCGTATCGATTGTCAGCGTATTCGTTTGATTGCTTGTTAGGTGACTGCGTATGTACCTTTTGTAATATTCGTGCTTGCTCCTCATTCAGTGCCGTTAAAAAGGATCAAAAGCTGCAAAGACCACGGCTGCCGTCGAGAAATAGTTCCTATGCTCGTGAATACAAATAGATGCTTATGAGGACTTACCTTTTCGCAAATTATCTTCTGGCTACAAGGCGGCAACGTAACCTGAAAACAAAATTTTATAGTCAGCTTATTTAGTTTTCGCAAAAGGAGGAAAATCTTCAGATTGGAGGATCAGAGACAATAACGTTGAATGCGACTATTATCATCGATATATCTAAATGGAAAAACACTTTCATAAAAATATATTTTTATTTCGTAATTGGGTACTACAGGTAAATTGCTTTCCAAGGGTAAGCTACGCATTTCAAATAAGTCTATAGAGAGTTTGTTCAAATTAAACAAATCTAAATTAACAATCTTGCAAGTTCAAGCTGTACACTCGAGCAATCGTTATGTTTTAAATCTTGACTTCTTTGTGCAAATCATTTTATTCAGATATTTAATTTTGTAAAAGTTTTCAGATGTAAAGGATTAAATAAGAATATGATAGGCACATAATATATAAACTTATTTGTGAAGCTATTAGATAAACATTCCGTTCTAGAATTTATTAGGAATGATACCGGGAACTTAATTGAATAAAAAGAAAAAGGTTGTTATTGGACTAAAACAAGGGTCATTTATGAGATAGTTTGATATTTCTGGTATTCCCACAGAGAAATGTAAATGGAACACCGAAATGGAAATTGACATATTTGGAATTCCACTGCGGATGGAAATTTTAAATTGAGTTGAAATCCTCTGTTGAAAACACGGCTATCATAATAATTATAACTGTGGTAATATAATATTCTCGGCTTGTAATGCCCAAAAGTTGGTGTTTCTTCATAATTTTGGGTAACAAAGGACCGAAAAGTTACAGATTTTATCCCAACAAACCTCTTTACTATAAAGTCGTCAACTTTTAAAATAAAATATTCATTTTAATTAAGAGAAACAACAAAACAATATTTGTTATAAACGAGTTCAATCTCATATAAAACGAACAAAACAATACTTTCTTATTGCAACATTTGTACGCTAGTTTACGAAACCATAAAATATGATAAGCATCAGGCAATGAGATTCAGACGGTATCCTATTTATTTGTATTTACGAGCAGACCGAGCCTTTGACCCTAGCCTTGCCGGGCGACGGCGAGACCTGCCTACTACAACTTACGAAAAACAACTTTTGTCGGATAAACACGGCTGAATTCTTTTGTTACGTCACTTAGTGATTTACTGCTTAGCGATATTAACTGGCGATTGCGAGTCGATTATGAAGGAGCGAGTGGAGCGTGTAATCACGGATAGTCGTGTTTAATAAGAGCGGTTTGCCGGAGTGGGTGCATCGAGCTGGATGCGGGTATTGCCGGCCGCCGGTAAACAACGTCGCTCGGCGGCAGCTGCGAGCGCTGCCTGCATGCGACGCGCAATATCCCTCTTACAAAATAAAGGAATTCCCCGCGACAATCGTTCGCCTTCTTTACCCTCACCCGAGAAATACAAACGCACGCCTCCGAATGACTTTACAAAAATTTGCATGGCACCAGCTTTTTTTCTCTATATTTTCACGTTCAGAAAAGCAATTTTTGTACGTCGCCCGCGATACGGAACGCGGGAAATTGCACTCGTTCCTCGGTGAACGGAGAGAACAGTGGAAATGGAGTGGCACAGAGTATTGTGCCGAATAGAGGCGACCGATTGCTTTCGGCCAGCTTTATTGGCCGGTACACTTCTGGAACTTTGATTATGTCTGTGCCGCACTGTTTTTTGCTTTTAACTATAGGAGTTAGCTTCCTTTACAGAGGCAAATTGTGGTTTCTGCAGTGTTTTGTGGTTTTCTGTTGTGCTATAAAAAGGAGGTGTTCGTTTTCCCATTTTCCGGGACATTTGTTGTGATTGAAAGCATGGAGGCGCAATTTTTGTAGACACCTACGTCGTATACTTGAATAGCTCAACTTTCGTCACTCATATATATTATGTTCTCCATTACGTTCAGAATAAAGTATTATAACTAAATTATCTAGTTTTATTATGATTTAGATTCTACAGAAGAGTTAGTGTGCAGTGGGTTGGAGTTATTCCGATGCAGTAGAATTGAATTAGAGCGTCGTAGCGAGTATTGCGGTCGCGTCACGTCACATCCGATTGAATTATCTTAATTGCTACGGTAAAGAAACATCTTACTCCTTTAAAATAGTTTATTTTATTGCAGATGAGATTAAATACTTGAGAAATGCACTTAGCTTTTACTTATCTAACAAAATTTTCAGCTAGAATTTTATTAATAAAGTGGCTTTTTCTTTGGCAATTTTATGGTTATTATTATAAGTATTCAAGAAGATTAACCCAGTGAGACTTAACTATAATCAATATATCAGACTTTTCATCAGTACAGATAAAATCAATAGTACACACCTAATTAATTAAAATAACCTAAATATTTGAGACTGCATAATAAATATAATACAATTACAACTACATTTTTGAAAACTACCTATTTAAAATTTTGCGACTGCTTTTTTTTTTGCTATTCTCGGCTTTTTATTTTAGATAAGATTTGAAAAGTAGCTGCTTTGTACCTATTTATGTAAAGTTCAAAACCATTATATCCTTATCTTCATTATCTTAATGCTACCTACACACGAAAGTAGTACTATTTTTATGTAAAAAAATCAAAGATGGTAAACAGTTTTATTTCAGTTGATTTTTATTCTTGAATAGAAACTGCATTCACTAACGTCTATATGCCATTTTTATACATTTCTTCTCAAATTCTTGAAGATATTTGAAGTGTTGAGGTAATTTGAAACATAATTATTTGTATATTAAATGAATTTCAGGTGGCAGAGATTACTACAACGTTGTTTTTGAAAGAGTTAGAGCGGTGCAGTAATATTCTTATACAAATGTTTAAACAGGTTACTCGAAATAAAAATCAAGCACCTATAATTACGAATTCATCACTTGATAAGTCAAATAGACTGCAATTAATTTCTTGAAGTCAGCGAAATTACAGTATAACATCGAGTGAATAAGTCATCATACATTGATTTGTGCTCCGTGCCTAGACTTTGACGGCAATCGCTATATTTCAAACTTTGGTCAATTAATGGCAATTACTCCATATAAGTCTACGAGAGTAGATAGCATAGGTATCGTGTAATAGACGTAAATTTCAGTTAATGTGTTATATCGTAATTAGAACAAAGTATCCTGATTTATCGCACTGAGCGAAGTATTTGAAGTCTAATTAAGAATGATAGAGACGCACCTAACTATTACGCTATTATAGCGTTGAACTAAATTTGAAAATACTTTCTATTTTTCCACGGAATTGAACTCTTTCTTTAATCTATATTTCTGTAGGGAATTTTAAACGCAATTTAAGATCGTCTAACACATCATACTGGATGTAAATTACATATTGACCATGACCGCTTACTAGTGATTTAGGCCGTGATTCTGAGATACAGGGTTTAAAAAAAAGTCATTTGAAATTTTTGGTCTTGGATACAATTTACACGTTATAAGAAAATCTCAAATGTATGAGAGTGAGCATGCAAACGCACTATACAGTGATCAAGCACTTGATTTTGAAGCTCATGCGAAATTTATTTATTGGAAAACTAAAATTTCACATTATTCCAACCTTGGCAATTTAATAAATAGAGTCAAAAATATAAATTTACAAGCACTGAAATTCACGCAAATAATGTCGTGGTTTGAAGGAAAAACAAAACTAAAATCGTAATGAAGACAACGCTAGTTCTAACATGAAAAATACCGTTATAGTCTTTAAACCGTATTCCATCATACTGTAAAATATTAAAACAATAGATAACGATGCGTGTCATTACCTAGTCACATTACAAAAGAAACCAATGCAAAGTGGCACAGCAATTTGTAAAAACATTCATAGATACAGCTTGACAAAAAATAGTAGAATATAATGGGGCAACACTGTGCCGTTCTTATGGCCACAAAATTACAAAACAACCAATCAGGGAAATGAAGAAATGTTATTAAGGCCATTGTAGACAAAAAAAAAACAATCAGCGCAGCTCAATATGAAATCTTCGAAATTGTGACCTTGACGTGGAGCTGGGATGAAACGTCATTCCTTGACAATGTTGTCAGCAAACAAAAAATCCTTTCAGTTCTAGACAGAGCTTGTTTGAAACGTCATACCTTTGACGAGGTTGTCAGCAAACAAAAAATAGATCTAATTCCTAGACTATTTTGTCAAGCTATAGAAGTTTCAGAAGCTATTTTCTGAGCGAACGGTAAATATATAATTTACTAGAGAAATGATTTGACGCAAACAATTTATTTTAGCCACGAAATCTCGATTCTCGCGTAGATAATATTTTTGTAACAAGCTCAATGCCAACGGTTGCTGATTTAAGAAACCAGGTGTTAAATGGGGTAATTTTAAAAATACTTATTTTAATCTTACCCTTTAAAAGATGAGACCAACATTTGTAGGTTAGTAGTTTAAAATAGAAGAGGACTTAAAGTTTTCAAATTTTATTATGTATGTAATAGCTTACTTTATAAAGCAGTTGGCTGATAAAAAGATTGAAATACAGATATTAAAAACAAAATGACTATGTAAAATTTTCTTCCTTGAAATTACTACAAAGTGACGAATAAAAATCATACTGAAAATCGTTTCGAACTTAAGGCAATAAATAAATAATAATAAATATTTCACAACTCACACACAACGCCATCTAGCCCCAAACTAAGCAGAGCTTGTACTATGGGTACTAGAATAACTGATACTAATACAAATATACTTTTCTTTTGTAAATACATACTTATTATACAGAAACACCCAGACTAAGACAAACCCCCATGTTCATGCACACAAAGATTTGTCTTAAGTGGGAATCGAACCCACGACCTCGGCGTCGCAGGCAGGTACACTACCCACTACATCCGGTCGTCATACAATACAACAATATTTTCAGCCTTTTAGCCTCAGTACATTTTTTTTCCAGAATTGCTAAGAAGTTGACTCAAAAAAATCATCTATTTTGAAAACAACCCTGTATAAATCTGATGTATCTCTAATAACATCAAGTACGTAAGATGGGTCGTATCGTTAATTTAGAGTGACAGTGTTAAATGGTTCGTTATATTTTGTTTACTTTAGTGAGTAATTATAATAAATAGGGCTGCGAAGCTCTCGAAATCGTGACGAGGTCGACGGTTCATGGTGACTGAATACAAATTCGTGATTTGTTAAGTGTAACGAGAGCTGACTAAGGGGGAGTTTACATGAGCTCCTTAGCCAACTGCTAAGCATTTATTTCATATATTTTTATGCTTGACAATCTTGCCAATATTATTAATGGGAAAGTAACTATGTCTGTATGTAACGCTTTCACGGCTAAACTACTAAACCGATCTTACCACGTCGCGCATGGAAGCTAGTTTGTTACAAGTAAAGAGCTATAAATAAAGCAAGCAAGTCGATTTTTACCAATGTCTACGTTAATTTTCTTTGTAGACTACTAATCGTTTAACTAATAATAAGTGTATGAGCAAACCCGTACATCGCAATAGTTTTAGTTTTATGCTGACATCAACGCACAGCGAAGTGAACGAAATACGTACATTCGACATAATATTCAATAGTTACAATCAATCAGTTCGGATAACATCAAAACGTTCCTTTTGCCGCGTGTCGGTCAATTAACATTAGTTTTTAGTGTAATCTATCTGACTACATATATATAACATATATATAACATACATATACATATATATATATATATATATATATATATATATATACATTTCTTTTAACTTCTATCAGACTTATCATTTAGATGTACCTTTCCCCGTACAATAAGTTTCAATTAACTAAGAAACCAAATAAAATAAAAATAATTTATTTTTTTTACATTAGATAGAACGCCAGAAGCAATTACACTATCCAATGGTCCCAATGACAAGGCCAAATACACACATTCACTCACACAAGCACACCCTCAGAACAAATCTTTGCGAATCACACAAAGATACATATGGAGATCGAACCCACAACACCAGTGCAGTGGAGAGCAGCAAGGCGACCGCTCAAACCACTACACCACACGTGCAGACAAGACTCAACAACTACTTTTCTCTTAACACAGCTGAAATTTCATAATATTTGTATTATTTTACTAAGAGACAAGTACCAACTAAAATCTCGTGTAAACTTTGCCTTGGTGTAGTGTTGATGTATCATTGCCGTGTTTACAGATGCTTTGGAGCTGTGACTGGTTAAGTAGCTATAAATCTTATTAATTAGGATTTTATCGCGCCTTTATTGCTTGTTTGACTTAAACATCTCGGATTTTTAAACGACATTTACTATGCAGTAACGATGGGATAGTGGGAAAATGTGTCGTACTGTTTCTTTTTAGATACTATTTTGGCCATTCATGAATATTTTTCTCCTCACGAGACACCATTAAGCTGAATTCCTGAAAAAATAAATATAGTTTAAAAAAACTAAAAAAACACGCTTTTAAAGCACATCAAACTAAAAAGTGAAAAATAATTCTTATTATAACCTGAAAATAATAATAAACGAAAAATACTAGTACTATTGTGAAAAAAAGCGTGGGTCGCTCGATAGACGAAAAATATGGCACAGAGCGCCCCACGCTTTTTTTCACAATAGTACTAGTATTTTTCGTTTATTATTATTTTCAGGTTATAATAAGAATTATTTTTCACTTTTTAGTTTGATGTGCTTTAAAAGCGTGTTTTTTTAGTTTTTTTAAACTATATTTATTTTTCACTTTTTAGTTTGATGTTATTTAAAAGTGTGTTTTTTAGTTTTTTTTTAATCCTGGCGATCCTAATCAGGATAATGAGATAAATTTATGAAATTATTATATTGTCGCTGATTCTTTACAAGTGTAGAAAGTTTGAATTAAATCTGTCCGTTTAAAGTGGGTCAAAATCGAGTCCAAAGGAGTCGGTTACATACAAACAAACAAACAAACAAACAAACAAACAAACAAACAAACATACAGGCGAAGCTAATATAAGCGTGTTAAATAGGGCTACAGCTTACAGCGTCCAAAAATGGAAAGCAATTATAATGTTTTGCGATAATAAGCTTTAATGAGACAAATAAAATAAATATTACCTTCTTTTGCAATTATTTTTAAATAACACGTTTTGAGTTGTTTTGTTTTGAAAATTATCTTTCTAGTGATATCGTTAAGGTTGATTTTTTTATCATGGAATATTCTAATTCTTACTTTATTTTGGACGAAGTATAGAGGGTATCTACCCACGGTCCCATTGAGTCGACCCAATACTGGTTCGATGGGTAATTCTAATTACCTGTGGTCCCATAACAGTACGGATTGATTTTTAAACTTCTAAAAATCATATAAGATGATATGATATTATGATATTTTTTTAAATGTTTAGCCTTTAGTGCAAAATAATATGATGTTTAGGCATGACCAAAGCATCCTAATAAAACATAGTTGAGAAACAAAGGTGTGATGGTGTCTAAAGTCTAAAAACTAACCACCTATATTTTCCGTCTGTCACCGAATCCACTAACCAGTGTAGACGTACGTAGCCGTCACTTATGAATCGCTCGTATTATTAGCAATGATTTATGAGCATCTCACCGACCGTCCGTGTTTCGACAGACACGCGTTAATGATACTCGCTGACGAACTGCACTCCAGTTAATTTATTGACTAGCTAGTTCTCATGGCTTCACTCGTTTTAAATGTTACTAATCGATGTTCGAAAAAGGTAGCGTAGTACCAGAAAATTGGTAACCATCTTTAAGTATTATTTATTTTTTATTTTATCCACAGAAATCCAGATTATTAACTAATTGCGATTGGTAGTTTCAGAGATCATTTTCTCAACCGATAATCAATTCGGCCCTATTTATATTTGCTTACTGGCTCGTTGATCTAGGGTTAGTGTATGCGGAATCTCACCACGAAGTCTCCAATTCAATTCACGGGTCGAGCAAAAGTGTTATTTGGGATATTTCCGTTATGAATCAGCATGGGGTTAGAATTTTGCCCGGTGGATGGCGATAGTCTCATCCTTTATTACATGGGATCTTAATAGAACAGGTGAAATTTGAGTGTTATAAATCTCTGCTACACCTCCACCACTAAATAATTCCGGTAGTTTCAAAGATAAGTCAGTTCAAATAAACTCTTTAGGGATTCCATTAGATTAGAAACAGCTATGAAAATCATTAACACACTCAACACGAGAAAAAATATGGCTTTGCTCCATGTAGTTGTAAAAAAACTGAGGCATAATTACATGTGACAGTTTTGTGGTAAATAAACGTCTTGAACCATTTAGCTCACGTTTTCATTGATTTATGAGGGTAGTTAACAGTTACAAAGATCAGAAGTAATGGTTCGCGATGACTAATGATCGGTACACACTACACATATAATTGAGGTCGACATTTCAATTCGATAGTATCGTATTCCATTGCTTTGACTGCTTGCACCAATAACCACTTGAATCAGATGGACGCTACAATGGAACATAAACTTGGCCGATATTAAAATAGTGATTTGAATATGTGTGTAGCGATGCTTAGGCGTTTTGCAGACGTAGGAATTTAGTTGTGACAGTTCCCGAGTGCCGTGTTTTTATAGTAACGTAATATAGGTTTAACTTTAATATTATTAAGGTTTTAAATATATTTATAGATAAATATCTAAACACTTAAATGCATGTTTGTGGCGATTCAAACTGCATTCAAACTGAAAAGTTAAAACAATGATTTGAAATAATGAGGGCCAACGAACATGATTTTGATGTTTTAGATATGATTTGTCTTAAAAAAATTGATAAAATCTTAATAATATTAAATATAAACCCATATTTGACGACCGGATGGTGAAGTGGGTAGTGTACCTGTATGCGACATCGAGGTCGCGGGTTCAATTCCCACTATATATGTATAATTATCAGTTATTCTACTACCCAAAGTACAAGCTCTGCTTAGTTTAGGACTAGATGGCGTTGTGTGTACGTTGTGAAAAATATTTATTTATTATATTACTTTTGTATGGAGAACAGCCATCTGCAAAGCACCTTAGTCATGAACCATGAGCTGTTTCTGGAGATTATAAATTGACAAACATTGTAGGTTTCATAAAGCAGTGTGATTCTAAGAACTTCTGCATTCGTACTAACTTGAAGTTCATATAACTAATTACTTTGTTTGTCTTGAGTAAGACTAAGAGCGAGTTTGGTTTAAGTGCAAACACGCTATAAATTAAATGAAAATTTTTAATTAAAGAAATGTATGTACTTAGACAAAAATAAAATCGTCTTGAGAAATTTAACTTGTATTAACGACATAATTTAAAGTGAAAATATACTTATTATAAATATACAGCTTTTCTTAAAACAAATTCAAATTACTAAACTTATTACTTAAGCAGATATTAAGTTTGTAGGTTTGGTTGAAATGGTTGGCCTGGCCACTTAGAAAATTAGTTTCTGAACTTGCTTTAAGCTTTGAACTTCACGTATTATTAGGAACCTACAGAATCTCTATTTATAAACTCTAAGGAAAGTGAAACAAAAGCTTCCTACTTAACATAACACCATGGTTTCCCAGAAGAGTGAGGCAGAGGTGTACAACACCCATATTCCACCTGTTATGTTTAGGGCCCATGGGATAGGGAGTGAGCTTATCGCCATTCACCGCGCACAACTCCAACTCCGTGCTGCAATAGTTAATTTCCTGACGAAAAGTTCACAAATAACATTTTGCCTGACCGGGAATCGAACTCGAGACTTCGCGATGACAGGTGCATACCCTAACCACTAGACCATCGCGGCAGTTTATACGTGTTTCATAACAAATCTAAATATAATTAACTTCAGATATTGGATAAATAATTTTCAGTTAGCTGTATCGCAATACCGGTGGTTATTCATTTGTTATCTCAACTGTAAGTGTCGACAACTCCAAAATGAAGCTATGACCGGCGCATACAAATTATGAATCAGTAAACTTAGCAGCTATTATAATTTCAGGGCCATTTATTACCGACATGAATTTTCAAATGTCTACCGATCCATTCGTTCGATTTCCATTAATTTCGATGATGGATGTCAAGTGTGCCGCTACTTTCTGCTGCAATATAATCAATCAAGTCTAAGTCAGGAGCCACGTGGCTTATTTAACATGCTTATATTAGCTTCACCTGTACGTATGTATGTATGTAACCGACTCCTTTGGACTCGATTTTGACCCACTTTAAACGGACAGATTTCATTAAAATTTTGCACACCTGTCAAAGATCGATGACAATGCAATAATTCGAAAAAAAAAAAAAAAAAAAAGTAATTTTTTTTTTTTTAAAACGCTCCTATAAATAAACCAAACTAAAAAGTAGAAAATAAATAATAGTTAAAAAAAACTAAAAAACACGCTTTTAAAGTACTTTAAACTAAAAAGTGAAAAATAACTCCTAATATAAGCTGAAAATGGTAATGAACAAAAAATACTAGTACTATTGTGAAAAAGCGTGGGTTGCTCAGCCACGTGGCTTATTTTTATTAATACTTTTCTGTCTCTAGACTCTAAGTTACACTGCGATAGAGGCTAGTTTCCATTAATGTTGCCAACTCAAGTGTCTCACTGGATAATGTAATTAGCTTTGATTTGTTCTAAGTCACTCGATTACTCCGAGTCATCCATTGTTCGTTTCATTATTAAGCCAACTCGGGCAATTTACCATCCTTAATCTTTTGTGTACAACTTTGAGTGCGGATTATGAATTCATGTTCTAGCTTTGGCACATAAAGTTGCCGAATCTATTCTCTCTAGTACCGTATAAAACATTCCGTCAGTTTGCGCGCTATTTCTACTAGAAAACAGAAAGAAGGGACCTTTTTTAAGATGGCTGTAAAAGGACAAATTGGTGCGTGTATATTGTTCGCGGTAGAACTATACGAGTAGAGTATGTTAAGAGGCTCGTAATAAGACGAGGGAGCCTACAAATCATAATAAATTTGCCGAACTTATTAAGTCAGCCGCCAACAAACAATGGAGCGAGTTATTGGCGATATACCCTCGTTTTATCTAACGCCACCCTGCCACCTCGTGAATGTCCCCCCCAGGCCAACAAGTGGAGCAATCTACGTTTTATCGGAAAAAGCTCAGAGAATCAAGAATATACCAATTAAGAGACGCAAAGAGTTAACAACAACAGATGTTTAATAGCTGGAGGTAGCTCTCAATAATGGCTGCGAGAACGGATTTGACTCACTTATACCAAACAATCAATTTACTCACGACGATATTTTAATTGAAATTTATCGCAACTTAGTTGAGTCTCGTATATATATAATAAATAAAGCTTGTAGTAACGTGGCTAAGGCGAAGCCGCGTGGACCGATCGAACTTGCAGGTTAAGCAATATTAACCACGGTCAGCCATGGATGGGTGACCATACGGGTATTCCTTCGTGCTTCGAAGAGCAGATTAAGCCGTCGGTCGGCAGTCGTTACGGGTAGTAAGAGGCCAGAAAGTCCAACAACTAGTCTAATAAACCTTGTATTGGGTTATGTAGAGCGACAGTCACTGATATAGATCTACATAGATAACGCAAATGCATGTACTTCGCGTGTCCGAACCCCGACCAAGCGTCAAGGTTGGTCGCCGCTAACTTCAGTCCACGCGCGTCTTTTGTTAGAGAAAATCATAGCGGACGGCCGTTTGAATCGTACTGGGCGGATGGGCATCGGTGGCATCGGTGTCTTTGAATCGGTTTGGATTTCCCGTCACTAAATTTCGGCTGTGACGTCATAATAGGTATTAAACAGTCGGCACGTTTGGTTTCAATACTAATCGTGATACTTGCGTTATCTATGTAGATCTTAATCTGTGGCGACAGTCATCAGATCTACCGATGGCAGTCGATCTACCTGAAGTACTGATACTCAGCTAAATCCGATAGACTAGAAGTCAACACCAATGTAATTGGGATACGGCTCGGAAGATATAGTAAGCAAAGCAACGTGTTTAAATAATATGCTTTTTATGTCAGATGTGGTCGATATTTTACTAAAGGAAATCAAAGGAATATAAGCCTGTTACATTCTTACCTATATCTATCGTACTTAACAAGGATTTTAAGTACAATATATACATACAAACAGGCAAAAATAATATTAGGACAAGGTCAAGTTAATGCAAAATACACTAAAGTTCAGCTAGCATTTCGTTAAAACTTCTTTTAATTTAATCAATCGTAACATTTCATTTGAACTGTGAGCTAAAAGACATGAATGCATCGTATGACGCCGCTTTACGGTCGCGTAAATCTGAACAGGCATCATAACTGCCGTGATTCATCGCGATGTTTTCATTTATGTCCTCACATTATGCTACAATCAAGCTCTTTGCCATCTATTATGTATCGGCCGCTAGCCGCTAAATTAGCAATGCATTAAATTATTAATAAAGGTGACATAGTTGACTGTTGATTTGATAAACATTAGTACGCCAGGAGCGACGAAACGGGACAATATTAGACTCTATTTACGTTTGACGAACCGAAACGATGCTCCATAGCTCCACACTACACACATGCACAGAGATGAACTGTACAGCGTCGAGCGCTATCAGACGGCGACATAATTTATCTTGGCGCAACTAGAATTCGAGCGAGTGCAAGGAATTACGATTAAACGCTCCAGTTAATTCGCCAACCAAAACCGTCGCTCAAGCGAGGCGCAAACCGGTAATGCGCCTAACATCTCGCAACTCCAAAACAAGAACAAACCATTAAAACAAAGCGAACGAAATCGGATTCAATCTAACAAAATAGCGGCAATTACAATCCCAAACTGTATGCCGTAGTGTTACGGCCGCCCTTCGATAACATATAAATAGAAGGCTCCGTACGACTCCGCCAATAATAGTCCAAATATCGTTCAATAATGGGACACGACCGGACGAAAGTGTAGGGCAAACAATAATGGGCGAAGACAGACCGGGCACGTACAGCGACTCGCAGAATTAATCAGTTAGTCACACTTGCGTCGAACTAAGGAAGAGTCGATTAGGAGGGTACCTTGAGGATTATTGAGACATTGGCGCGGCATGCCAGCTGCGGCCGCCCAACTTGCCGATATTGCCGCCGCACCGCCGCGGCCAGCCCTGCCTGCCCCCAACTTGTTTTCAACTGCTCAAGAATTTCCAGCTCCGACGAGAAACTCCGCCGTTCGATCATACTTATTGGAAAAAGGTTTCTCGTTTTCTCATAATGTTGCCATCGTTGTAGGTACGACTATTAGGATATTTCACTTGTTATATTTTGGAATGATGCCACGTTCCACTTTATGGGTTGCGGTTATTTATATACACGAAATCTTCTGCGATTTCATATTCATATATATTAAGTCAGTCGTTTGTTTCATTCTGTTCGGTAATATGTTTATCGCGTTCGTACGAATAGTAATCGGGTGGCGTTAGGCGAGGCATTTTAATTAACAAAGCTGTTTTCCCCCGCGGCTCGGATAGAGCTGATGAAAAAAATTGGCATTACTTTCATATGCGGCACACATAGCCGGGTTTAATTGATAGTTCATTATCTTCCTGGTGACGAGGTTATTTAGTTATAAGCTGAGCTGGGATACAAGCCGGCTCGAATGTAGTTCACGTATCGAGTAAATTTTATTTGAATTCGTCAGCGAGCATGCAACGCCTGGTATTATAAACCCGAGTTTTATAGCTTGTTTATGGATGCAATACAATAGCCTCTAGCACACAAAACGGCCGCTTCGCTATTGTTAAATAGATAAACTAAAAAAAACTACATAAATTCCTTTCATCCGACGCAAGTGTATTTAGTTTTGTTTCGTAAAAATATTATTTATCAAGATTAAAATATATCACCACAGAATTCCATCACTTGTTTTGAATTCTTTATATACGCACGGTCTAATATAATCTATGCCGACTGTATCAACCTGTGAATACGTTTACGTACAATCGATGATAGCGAATCGAGTTTGATTGACAATCTGATGATTCGATTATAATATTCAGACGGGGAGAGTTCTTGAGCCGAAACTCATCAACTAGATCCAGTACTTGAACATAAAGCCTTAAAGTGGAGGGGTTGGACGGGCGACTAATGCACAAAGCGAGTTTGCCTGTTATGCTGATTGTTCAAAACAGATTGTAGACGCATCGCACTGGCCGCACTTTGGTCCGTTTCGAATAACAATTGTATAGCTATTGTCTCATCGATATTCGTGTACGGACCGCTCGCGCTGTTATGAGGTGTTATTGTTAATTTGTTACGTTCATTTGCTGCTGATTGTACATTCTAATCAGGCTCTCGTTAAAACTAGTACAGTGATTTGATGAATAATACATTTTATTAAAGAATTAAATTTTATTTGTGCGATAGAAATAATTTGACTGTTTGTTGCTGAAAAATAAAAAGAATACCATCAACAGTCCGAGTTGCTGCAAATTTTTTGATGACACAAACATATTTTGCTAACAAAAAAATTAAGAAGATTATTGTAAAGTCTTTTTCTTCGATTACTTTTTTTTATTATTTACTATATAAAAATCATAATGAGTCGTCTTTATT
The DNA here is from genome assembly GCA_905147285.1 of Hypena proboscidalis. NCBI lineage: Eukaryota > Metazoa > Arthropoda > Insecta > Lepidoptera > Erebidae > Hypena > Hypena proboscidalis. The sequence continues at coordinate 14,852,949 of LR990130.1, read as the reverse complement.
ATTAAACTGTAACTTTTCACAGATATGTAAAGTAAATTAATCTACATTAACTTAATTCTACGATACGATAATACTCGATCTTTATTCTATTATAAATAATTCTATCAAAAATAAATAACTATTCAAGACGTCGAGTATCATTTTCCAGCGTTTTATGTCACACTGTCACGCGAACAAAACTCTTGTGTACGATGGCCGCTACTGTCAATCACGTAGCTTGATTGGATTCCTATATTGGAGGTATTGGATTCAATGCCGACCCACTGCAACTGACCCAGGTACAATACACAAATAAAATAGCCGAAAAAACTTTTTACCGAATAATTTTCGGTCATGAATTTTAGTAGATGAAATAAGTTACTGGACGAAATTTACGAATACAATTTTCGGGTAAATTGAGTCAGACAAAATATTGCAATATTTATTTGTTGAATAAAAACAGCAAAATACTAGTTTTTGTGTCGAGTAAAATTCAATTCGCAAAAACAATGCAGTAATTATGATTTTACTCATAAAAGTAGTAGACTTTATGTCCCTCAGTATGTATATTTTTAAAGGTTTTATTTTTAATTTTTAACGCGAGCAAAGCTCTTGTGTATGATGGCCCAGTAATATTAATCATGTTGGTCGATTTGATTCCTATATTGAAGTCAGTGGATTCAATTCAACCGATTGAGGTAACAAATCTGTAATAAAATTTCCAACTTTTCGTTCTTTATCCAGAATTTTCGGTCACCAATTTTAGGAAATGAAAAAAAGTTAGAAGACGCAAAAATTTTTTACTTAATTTTCAGGTATATTAAGTCAGACCAAATAAGTATTAAGATATTTTTTTGTTGACTAAAAACTAAAAAATATCTCTTTTCGTGTCCAGTAGAATTTACTTCTAATATAAAATATAGATACTATATTAATATAAATTAATATTTTTTATTCTACTGTTGTTAACGATGGCCTGCTACTGTCAATCATGCAGGTCGATTGGAATCCTCTTATGGAGGTTTTAGATTTAGTACCGTGAGCCACTGCAATCGACCCAAGTACAATGCTCAAATAAAATATCCGAATAAGCTTTTTAGCCGACAATTTTCGGTCACGAATTTTAGCAAATGAAAATAAGTTCCGGGATGAAATTTTTGGATTAAATTTTCAAGTAAATTGTGTTCGACTAAACTTCATCAAGGTTTTTTTTTGTAAAACAAAAAGTAAATATTACTTGTTTGAATTTGACTTGTCGAGTAAAATTCACATCTCAAAATTAAGCAAGCAGTGATGATTTTACTAATAAAGGTTTATTTTTGTATACCAATTTATTTTTTATTTTTTACGCGACCGAAATACTTTCGTATGGCCTGCTAGTGTCAATCACGTTGGTTGATTGCCTTTGCCTTGCAACTACAACCAACCCAGGTACAATACATAAATAAAATACCCATCGTTAAAATTTCATATTTCATCAGATTAAAGGACAAAAAAATACGAATTTTGAATTACATTTTCGGGTAAATTGTCATAAATATTTATACCCATTTATATGAAAAAAAAAAGGTTTAAAGAATGCTTGTTTTGTGGCGAGCGTTTTTACGTCACACAAATCTGTTTAATATTTTTTCCTTTACTTTTTCCTGATTAAACACAAAGCACTGTGTGGTTACACAGTGCAACTATTCAAACTCTTAATTACATACATACATAGATAGGATCATGCCTTTTTGGCACAGGGGTAGGCAGAGATGATGGAACGCAATGTGCTTTACTCCTTATATACTTCTTTTGCTTCCTTAACATTTATACATATACAATCATTCTCGCTGGTTTCGTCTAATTACGAATTTATCCTATCTGAAGGTGATCATTTCCAATCACTTTATTGTATCAGTAAATCCGCTTAAATAAAAGTAAATCTGCTGTTCTATCCGTTTCAGAATTACAGTACCGATATTTAATCATATGCAGGAATCATGTTGCAAGCGTAAACTACAAATGAAAATGAAAATTATTCTTAGTGGGATGTTAAAGTTTTAGAAAAATATCATACTCATTGAAAATATTTTTAATTTCAAGTTACGTATGGCATGATATTTTCATTAGTTTCATTTATTAACAACCAATTCATCTACGTTCTATTTCGTTAATCGATTCTCAGTAATGACTAGGAAAATAAGTTCGAAATATTTGCTAATGTAGTGGTAAAACTACCGGATTGGTAATCCAGCCGTCAAGAGCGGTGCTTATGGCATTATCATGGTATTATCCTATCGAACAGCGCTGAGAATACAGCCTTTGGCGGACTGCAAAGGCTTAAGTCTCTGGAAGCATATAGATTATATGCGTGTAAACTGTCATATGTTTAGACATGAGATAAAACAATTGAGTGGAGTGTGTAAAAAGATAACGCTTTGCTGACGTAGCAAATTAGCAGCAACTATCGACTTATCAGCAATTGGCGGGCAATTGGCAATTTCCCTTTGTTCCTACGTCTATAAGCTTAGAAAGCAGAATAAGGAGTCAGTGAAATGTTATCATGTCAACAATAACATTCTGAAACTAGGTTGAACATCTAAAAATACGATGGCAAAAACTTCTCAACCACCAACTATAGAATTATCGACTCTTTGATCATATTTCTAAAGTTTCAAACCCACTTGTTAAAGTTTAATTAAATATTAAAAGTATCTAAATGGAATACTAGAACATTAATAATAGCTCCCAAAATATCTAACAGTGATTATATTTTAAAATAGAGATGGCCGAAACTTCATCAACGTGCAAATTGTGTTGTTTAGAACACAGGCTTTATTTAGAACCATTTGAAAGTTATTTATATTTTGTTGAAGCTGAAAACATCGTTACAATATCTAAGCGCTCGAAGGTTCTTTCAAAAGATCTCGATGGGTAGAAAATCGGCTAATTTATTCTCAAGTTGTATTGAGATTGGGTAGTTTTACCATCCCCTCAGAGAAGATCGGTCTAATTTTGTTGCGTAAAGTTTCTTAGAGACTTTTGTGTCGTATGACTATGTTCACTATGCCTACGTTAAATAATTTACTAAATATAACATTACTTAAAAATCTATTCTTAATAAAACTAATCAAAGATTAGCACACGGCTTAAAAAAAACCTTTAATGCATCACAATAAAGGCTGTTTAAATATGTAGCAAAGAACTGGCACGCACGCACCAGCATATGGAAACAAATCCTTTCTTTGTGTTGATTCTTCGAAGTTGCGCTTAAGTAACTGATACAGGCTTTAGTTTCAGTCGCACCCTCCCCAACACAAACAAAAATGCACCCTAACGTGCTGAAAACAACTTATAGTTTTAAAGTTGCATACTGTGTAACGCATGGTCGGACTGAATATAATCGATGCGGCGGTCTTGTGTGAAATACTATGTAGGATAGCTATCAATAACGGGAGCCGATACTAAGTGCTCGAGACACTGGCAGCTTACCGTGCTAATATATTGAGGAGCTCGTTTAAGATAATGCGCGCACGCCGCCAATTTTAGCATCAGCTGGCAACTTGTTAAGAGCTGCAGCACGTTTTGGGTGCATGGAATTCTGCAACCTTTCATACAGAGGTGCGAGAGTTATGCTCTGAATATTTGATGCCACGGTTCGAATAAACAGAGGGCTATTTTTGGAAATATAATTACTTTGGCCCGAAAATGCATAGCAGCAAATGAAAAAGCTTTCAGAATTCAGTGCGTAGCTTTCGTGAATGTTAATTATAAATAAATGATTTGAATATGTATGAATGCTGTACCTGAGAAATGAGATCGTTTAATTTCATGTGAACGGTGTGAGACCGGCGGCTGCGGTGTTTCCGACCATAACCAAGGCTCAGTCCGAGACCAGGTTACAATTACAGATGTTTTATTTATCAGCCGGCGAGGCGGGCGGCGGGCGGCGGGGCTCGTCCGGGAAAGGAATTGATTTCTGCATAATTTAACACCAAAAACACCTCCCAGAGACCTCTCTCTAGTACTAAAAACAAAACATTCGTTTGTATTTTACTACTTCGTCGGAATAAATGCATTTTTTATATTCATATACCTACGCACTCCTTACGAAATGAAGGCGAGTTGATGTGGCTGTTGAGAGATTTTCAAGAAAACTCATTGGTTTCGTTAAACAAAATATTTTATTTTCTGCGTTGAATAAAGAATAGCCTAATTCCCTTTGACAGACCACGTCTTATATTTTATTCAAAAGAAGGTTTCGTTAACATAATAATTAAATGTGCTTTATGAATATAAAGTCTTAATCAAAGTCTCGTAAATAGCATAACTTTTGCTAGTATTCTGCTCGATATACATTATGCATATTAATTAGTCGCGGCTGAAAGGGACGACCAAAGCAACAAATAAGAAAAATAATCATTCTTAGAATATTTTACTTTAAAATACCCATCTCTTGTCGTCTTAATTAAATTTAAGAAATTTAAAATAACTTTGTGAATGGAGTTGCATCTAATGTATTGATTCTGTATAAATTAAAACGTTATCAATAACAATTTTAAACAGTCTTAGAGGAATTTATATTCGTCAATAGATTCCTAATTAAATAAAAGCCAAGTGTAACTGATTTGATAGAATTACCACTTTTTGATTACGATCTGATTTTGTTTCTCTATAGGCTATCGGATATACCTTTCTTAACTTATACTGTATAATGTGGGTACAGAAATAAATTCGACATTTTTATTCATTGTACACTTTTACTCTATCAAACAATTTAATGTCTATCCCAAAAATAAGACATGGACCGATAGTTATCGTGTTTAGCTCTCGACTTAAATGATCCAACTTTAAAATCTAGGCACGCTGCACCTGCAGTAGTAATAACATCAGATTGATTAGCGGTGTACGGACAAACACGCCGGACCACCGGCTTTGTACCGTGCGGGCTGACTCAGATTCTTGTAGGTAATTAACAGTTGCTATAAATTAGTGGTCCGGCCCGGCGCCGTCGTCCGGCGGGCCTCATTGCGGATGCAACGCACGTCCCGGACGGAGGATGCGGCGGCCAAACATTGTCAGTGCACCGCAACTCCAGCTGTGTTCGCTAGTTAGAGCCCGCCTGCCCACACTACACTACGTGCTGAAATATTGCCTTTGTTACTGCTAGCTAAGGAGTGACACCTCCGAAGGCATTCGATGCACTCATAATTCTGCCAGCTAGAGAGCCAGAATCTCAAACGACGGGCGTGTAAGGGAAATGTAGTGGCGCCTTTATCGAGCGTAAAAACAGCTAACTTTTGTATATGCAGCCTACATACTTCAAACCTTTTAAATTGCTATAGTTATATACAACAGACAAGGGACCTATGTAATAAAGATGGAAACCCGTTTCGTTTTCACTTTCTGATAAATTAATTTAAGGCTGAACTTAAACAATAGTCTGACTTCATAATATTATTTCGGTGAGTGTGCTTGACTCTATTGCTTATAAAATCAGTAAATCACAAAAATCCCGAATGTCCCAATATTCTTCTTGTAAAGATCAGGTATTTCGACAAATCTGCCGAAAGGAAGGAAAATATTTTAAAACATTTCTGCTGGTCTGAAAATTTTGTATATTGGCGCCTAGCCTGAGTATCGAATAACATAGTAGCTATCGGAAAATTGAGTTTCTGAGAACGGAGTTATTTGATCGTTTTTTTTTTTAATAATCGGTATTTTTTTGTTTGTGTGTGTGTACAAAAAAGTAAGTCTCATATCTGAATGGAGTTAATAATATTGACCGTGTGAATGAGTTTAATAATAGCAATAGTGAGTACACGTGCTCCACATATTGCATCAATATGAATTATCTGTTTATAGCACGCACTAAGTTTATTATCCCCTAGAAAGTCTAGAAACTTTGCGATAGCTATAATATGATCGCCATTGTTGTTCATATTTTTATCTCAAGAGGATGTTAGTGACGAAAACAATCGTAATTTTAAGATAGTTTCTCTATTTTATCGGTTTTCTTAAGACAAGTTGAACAAAAAACGAATAGTGAAAACGAACAAATAGTTGTTTACGAGTTGCCAAAGTCCATAATATCGAACAAATAAATTTTATCACACATCCGACAATGGCTAAAGTATCTGCTATGGAGTGGCACTGTAGATAATATACGTACATATTAAAGGAAAACAATAAAAGGCTTGCAAAAAATAATTTAAAGTTATATCTTACTGACTCTTTAATAAATAAATCTGAATGCTGTTAAAATATGTTCTTTACAATGCAAAAAGCGTTATTGAAATAATTGTAAGAAAAAACATATTTTAACAAATGGTTCTGCCAGTTTTATACTTTACCGTATTGTGCCATAATATATAAAAGTAAACCTCAAACATGAAAAGAAAAGTTTTTGTCTAAAAAACAAATTATTTTATAAGAAAACTCACCATTGATCATAAAAATAACTAACAGTTTATCGTCACGAAACTTCAGGGCCTAAATATACGTAGCAGTAATTCCCAAAACATACAAGAAAGATTTATGTTGGAAGTCAATAACGTTAATAAAGATCGTATCGCCAATCACACAACGTACGGCGGAATCCAATATAGTGTTATCCTGTATCACGTTTCTAATATTCTCTTATTATGTGTCGGCATAAATCTTGTTAATATAAAACATATTGCAAATGCATGTCACCGCGCTACCATGTAGTCAGCTCGGGGTAATCGCTCCGGCTCACGTATCTGATGGAGTTTCCAAGCTTCCAAACTAGTTGGACTGTTGTCGGAAACTTCCGACGATGCTCGGTGCAAGGTGCATGTTCCAACCTGCCCCGATAAGGAGGAGGATTCGACCCCAAATCCTTACACGCGCCGTCATCTGTCTGTTAACAAAATACCTACACTTCGCTCAATTAAAACTTTATCTGTACCATTCTTTCCACCTCCGTTTAGGTAATTTCGCGACGTTCGCGAGTGTCAGGGCACATAATCTTACATTTATTATTATGTGAATTAGTGAGTACGTCACGCGCGTCGACGTTGTTTTATTCAATGTCTTGCGACAACTTATATGGCAGACCATTACCTAATTGAAGGTTGGCTCGTCGCGGCACCTCCGCCAAAGTGTTATTGCAAATGCGAGTCACGACACAGCGTGAACTTGTTGTCGCGGGTGTACGCCACCGGGGTGGGAGGGGTACCAGTGCGAGGGGGGGAGGGGCACGGGTAGGTGTCACGTGATGGGGAGCTGCGGCGTCCCGAGCCTTGTCGAGGCCATGAGACTTATGAGGATTACGGGAAAATGTGTATTCGATGACATTTTTCGGGGCCGTAGAAAAAGATGAAATATAAGGAATTGTAAACGTGACCGGAATCATGGGGTATCATTAGGAACATTAGATTTTTACTTCTTAAAAATTTCCATAGATGGCGTTATGTATAGCAATGCAAAAATAATAAATTGTTATAAACGCTATTGTTCAACTTTTGACCAAAATATGATTTAAAAAAAATAAAGCACGTATATATAAAACGTTAAAAGCATTCTTCAATTATTTCAAAGTGATTTGAGAGAAAAAAGAAATCTATGTCTTTAACTCCTAAGTCGCCGTCTTGGATACGGCACAAAATGTAAAAAATTCATGCGGTTAGGTTATTTGTGGCTAATAGATGGCGCTTATTTCAATTTTATTTTAACATTGTTTGAGTGTGTGAGTGTATATTGAGTTATAAACAAATTGGAGTTCGACGCTTTTGTCACTCAGCATGCTAAAATATTGGACATTCACTTACGATGACGCGTTTAGTTTCTGAGTCTACGATTGCCTTCCAATAGTACTTAGATATAAAATCATCATCGAACTTTTTAAATTATATATTAAATACATGTTTTTCTAATAATGTAAGTAATCATATATATGTATTTTATTTTTTTATAATCTAAAATAATATAGACATCAATGTCATGTGATGTACTTCGAACAGAAACAAAACGTTTTTCTGCAATGTTTATTTACAAATAAACGGGCCGCGCGTGTTTCCTTCACTTCGGTAGAAGTTTTCGGATTGTTTGTGTGCTCTTGTGGATATTTTATGTGAGATGTTTTTCAGATCTTTTTACAATTAAATAAATAAATAATTAATATATTTATATTGACATTATGGATATCAATAGAGTAAATAACGTAACACTCAAAATGAAGAAATTAATTAATTAAAAAGAACAAACAAATGTATGAATAAAAATAATTAGGAGTTGAAAAGAATGATCGGTATCATTAAGAAAAACTATAATATAAGAAAATAATAGGATAAAGATGTGAATGAAAAACAATATTATGAATGCCAATGAGTATAAAGAAAAATGTTATTAATAACAAATTCGGAAAATAATTGCGATTTTATGAAGAAATTTTTTTATGAAAAACAAAGCGCACCCCTAGATACACTAGTGGGTATTTACATACATGTTTTTTGTACTGAGTGATATGACTAAAACCTCCCTTGTCTTCTTCCTTCAAAGCAATCTTAGTCTAGCTAAGAATTTCGATAATAAGATTGCTACAAAAATACGTTTTTGCGAACGAAGACAGTTGTAGGAACAATGCTAAGCAAACATGATTGCACGTTTTTATAAACAGATTTTAGATTTTTCGATCAAACTTTACCAGAAATAAATAAAGATTACCTACTTTCTTTAGCAACTCTTTTATTGACTTAAGACGTTTAAATTGTCTTTACATTAATGTTGAAATACTTGAAATTATTATTTGAAGTAGGTACCTATATAGGCAAAATAAGTAACAACGTTAATAGATATTATATCGTCCTTGGGAACAACAGAAGATTCACTCCCTAACGAAAGTCAAGTTTATTTTATGTAAAAATTATACCTACACCTCGCCTGAGGTACCCACTTGCACCACAGATAATATAATACTAGTCTTGCACGCAAAATTGAAACTTATTACAGCGCTCGAACTGTGAATGTTCTAAGCGCGGCGATCTGTTATGGCTAGGGGTTGGAAGACCGCAGCGCTCCGCCGCGTCGCGCCGCCGCGCCGTCGCCGCGCTCCGCCGTAACCGCTTAAGCGCCAGCCCAATGCAGTACTGCTTCGCGGGAGTAGCCCCAGCTATTTATACCTAACCTATGAATTGAAACATCCTTGGCAATGGTAGGCTCCAATTTGTTAGTGGTATACCTACCAAGTTTGACAGGAACACTGAGAACCAGTTTAGCGCATAGCACGGCTACGTGCATCATTCAAGCGTGCTAACAAAAGCTCTATCATATTAAAATGAATTTATTCTTGGGTGAATGATATTGTATTGTATAACCTTAAAAATGAAACAACTAACATAAGTCTAAATAAAAATCAATTGCAATAGAAAGTAATCATTATTTTATTACATTACATTTTAAATCGCAAAACATTAAAAAATCGTTTGATATTTTGAATGAAACAGTGTTATAGCGCTGTAGAAGGTCAAACGTCATGGTAATGTAACATACTGACACGGACACGCACAAATGCAGCTATAATAATATTCTAAAACATTGACAGCTTTGGCACGCACACAGACACATTCTTACGCACACAAGGACGACATGTACCTATGTTACCTTTTGCAAAAGCTAGATGGCGTTAGGGTAGCGCGGTTGAGACTACTCACAAGTACGGCCATCTATTGGCATAAAAAGTGAATTAAAGTAGCTCACAGAAATAATTTTTTTAAGGTGGCGTCAATTTTTTGTATGAGATTGGGTATCTGTACTAGTATTATATTATCTGTGCCGGAATACAGTATGGGGCGTCACCTATTACCGGTCTATGCGTTCTTTTCGCGGTCGGGCGGCCGGGCGGACGAGCGCCGATGAAACTGAGCGTGACGTTCCATTCCTGATATAAAAATGTAAGTATGAAAAAGCTTTGTTAAACGCGACTCGGCTTCGGCGAAGTGGCAAAGTTTCAAGTGGAAAACTTTTCATGGAAAAATCTTTGCGTAAAACGATTTAATTTTAAGGCTATTTGTACTGTTTAAAGCACCGTCGTGGACGGTATGTCCCGTATAAATAATTTTACTCATTATATTTAGTAACAAAAGCCCAAACCAATCCAACTCAGTTAATTGACCGCAATTATGTAAATGTTCCAACTTAATCGTATAACTCCCTAACACTCATGATGATATTATCCAATAAAGTGCAGTCGCAGACCTCGCAGTCTTTAGAGAAGATTATTTTAATGAAATAATTGAATGAGTGCGAGTACGGTGGACAGTGGACGCCGCCAGAATGTAGAGCAGGGTGCGCGCCGAACTCCGTTGTGATTTCATTTAGCTCCCGAAATATCTTGTCTCTACCACCGTGTACCACACTGAATTAATTAAAACATAAAATCTTGTCGCATCAAAACCCCAAATTGGATTAATCGAAAATCAATAGAGAAGATTATCAAGATAAAGACGCTCGAGTCGACTGCGACGCGTCGTAAGTGAAGATTCTTATACGGAGATAAGGAAAACAAGGAGTGTTTGTCGACCGCGGGCTCCCAGGGAACGTTTAGTGCGGACTTGGACCCTCGTTACAATCAGCGCTGAATTATTTACCAGGGCCCAGCTTACTGGGCCGAATTGATTTCTGCATAATTTACACCAAAGGAAAGGTTGGAACCGAAACATAGAAACGAAGATAAACCGTCGACCGCGGAACGTACGACAATGCAGTTCGAGTTTAAAAAATTAAAAACGTACGCGAGGTGGAGCGCAGCGGAATGATCAGACGTCTGAAGATAACTATTAGATAGTTGAATCAAGAATAAGGGAGGCAAAAATAAAATCAGTACAGGTGGTATTAGGATTCAGTGCACGTAGCGTATCGGAGGTTTCGGCGGAGCTGAGGCGGTCTGCGGCCGTACCGCAGTGCGCTCCGACCGAGATCGCTATTCGTGCCTGTTCTAAGACAATTACCGCTACGTAAACGGAAAATTGTTCGAGAGCTCTCTCAAACGTGTTTTCTAATCTTCGGAGAGCGGGATTGAAGGGGAAAGAGATGCCACTTTTACATTTTTAACATTCGAACCTGATTATTCGTTTTGTGCCGGGATCGCTCCGCCTCTGAAGGGATAAAACGAAACCCTTATCATTCCGTGAGAGTTGTTAATGTAAATATTACAGACATGGCGTTTTTATACTTTTGAATAAAAGATTTCATAATAGCGGCGCTCCGCGGTATCTCATTTTCATAACACCAGTATCACATAATGTGTGCAAAACAATGAAAGCGCTGGCTATGCGAACAATTAATATCCAACACAATATTTTCACAAAGTTTCACTTCCGAAACTACATCCTGTGCCGTTCGGGGCAAAGTCACTCCTCTCGACTATTTTACGGACCATAAAGTACGAGAGAAACAGCCAGAAACTCAACCTTAATGCGTTTAAAAAATATTCTCATTCTCATCGATATTCAGTCGTTTGTTGCGGTTGCATCTGATTTTTATGTAGGGGGTGCTGTAGCTAGTGCTGGGTAGGGTTGGTGCTTGTCTACAAAGTTAGAACGACACGCTCGAGCGAGTTGTTAAGTCTTGTTAGCACGTGGAATCTCTCTGTTGTGTTACAGCTTAATCTCTGAATTACGGTGTCGTCGGGAAAGATTGCCGCCAGCTATCAACTGAATAAACACGTTAATTGAACCAATATAATAATCGTTTCGTCGTATGAGAATCACAAACAACGATGAGTAAGTGTAGTAGGCGTCATCAATGTTTATGTGTATAATCCTATTTGTGTTGCAAATATGGAGAGGTTGTTTGTGTAAGGAATTCATCGCGTTAAATGTCTGAGCATGGGCCATTAACAATAAATCCCGTTGTTTGTGGCTGCCCGGCGCGGTTGGACTCGCCGCGGCTGACGTTAATCAGCTTCCTCCTCAGATATCTAGACTATACGTCTGTCTAGATAGAGCAGTTCTTTTATTTCTCTTAAGGCGAGGTCAACGTGAGCACAATCCTACTTCAAGTGTCCGTGGTTGTTATTAGATTTGCTCCGAAGCTATTTTTAAAAACAGTTTCCTGCGGGATTTTATTTAGAAGAAATATGAAACGTTGTGTCGTTTCCTATTACGTATCTCCCGAGAGCAATTTTGTTTTATCTGAGGTTAGCTTGCTAAATTAATGTCTAATTCCAACTTCTAATCCTTGCTTTTGTTCTAAAAGAACAAAGCTTTATCTTAATACGTATTAAAAACTTGTTGTATCCTAATTCCCGCTAAAATGTTGGTATGAGAGAGCTGAACATAAACTTTAAACTCGGAAAAACACAGACAGCCACAAGCTAAATTCAAGTTGTAGAGAAAAAAGCAGCTAAAACTGAAAGCAAAACGTTAACTCGGTTCCTAGCCGAGAATCTCTGGGGAGCTGTTTTTAAGCTGCACGAAACATAAATTTTGCAGCTCGTTTAAGTTTAGCTCATTATTTCATTACTCGCATTATGGGAGGAGCTCCTCGCAGATTGTTGTTGTACATGGAACCTGATAGCCGCCGTCATACATTTTTAATACCTGCTATGCATTAATTAGCGCTTCCCGACGTCCCATCAAATGTATTTATAATGAGCATCGGTTCAAGAACTTGATAAAAATTAACTATTTACAAAGTGAAACCGAGATTATAAAGATGTACAACATTGGTTTCAGAAACTAAGTATTTAATTGTGGGACTCGTTGAGGGGCGTTTATGTTTGACACACAGTTTCTTTTTCAAAGTTGAAAAAAGATTCAAGTTCTACTATTCTATTGTTTATGGTTTAGCTTGCTAAAAGTTTAATATCAATTAAGGAGGGCTCGGAGCGGTAATGTAAAAAACAAAGCGATTCCAACGTTTTTGTAACAAATCTCCCCGGTAACGGCGTCGTTTCTGTGTTATAATAACGCTATTTCCATAAAAGCAGCATGGTTTACATATACCAACGTGTGATGGCAAGCCGTATCATTGTATGGAAAGCGTCTTCGCATTCCAGTCACGTTTAATATTTCTTATTTCCTTTGTCTCATTTGTCCTCGAGTCAGAACATCAACTCTTGTATCTGAGTGTTTTTGTGCCGATTTCTTGGATTGAGACTTTTTACTTACGTTTCAGTCTTGTACAATTCACGAGATCTTACATGATAAGTGAAGTCATTCTCAATTCTATTTTTGAAGAAATTTTCGTCGCAATACGGTAACAAATACAGGCCACAGTTGCCTACCTTCCTTGCGGCCCCATTTGCCACAGCAATTGCCGAAGTTAAACGTGGCCTAGATAAAAAAAGGCTTACTTTAACTAAACAGACTCCCCCAGCGCACCCAGCAAATATCGGTGCCTGACGAGAATTCCTGATGCCAACTGGACCACTAACTTCTTCGGCTTATCTAGATTAGATCAATATCTGTGGAGGCAAATAGAGAGTTTTTATTCTGGCGGAGTTTGGGTATTCATCCATTAATTTGTCTGTAATAAAGCTGCGCTACTTAATCTGAGAGCGTGAATAGAGATTCTAAACATTTTAATTTATGAGAGTGTGTGGAATTAGATAGGTGATGGAGGGGGGGGATTCTAATTCATAGCATAAGTTATAAAACCTTTTAGACGCAGGTGGAACCGCAGCATTAAAAATCTCATTTAGTGGATAGAGTGGCGAGCATGGGGCCAACGGGTCGCAATCGTACTCGCCCTTCGGTTGTATCCTCGCGCCGACGTCATTGGTACGCATACATGTAATATGAGTAAACGCTTTGTACATTTCACCGGTATTGCTTCCATTTGATATTGGATAGCAATTTATTTATCATACATATTGCGGCTGGGAGCGGGCACCGAATCTCGCTGCGAAGGCGCTTTTCTTTCAGGAATCAGGAATCGAATACGTGTGGGGAATAGTGCGTACCTGACGGTGTCGTTTAACTATGTTCTTGGCAATACACGTTTTAAACAGATGTAGGTCAATTGATTTTACTGACTGAAACTGTAGCATTGTGTGCGAGGGGGTCCTGGGACCGAAGTTTCTTGATGGCTTTATTTTTTATGACTTAAACTGGCAATGAGATCAGATTCGTTGCTCCTTTAACTGGGCCATTTTCATTATTTTGGTTTGGTAGATTTCAAAATATTTTCTACTTTGCAGTTCTTGAAGTAATTCTAAACTTAATTGATGCCTTACTTTTACGTTTGACCAGCTTTCACTATTATTATATGAGATTGATATATGAATAAATGAAAGTACATATCTGATCGATTCAATCCAATAAACGTAACTGATGAAAATCTGAACGTTATGAAATTATTACTGTCATTATCCAATGAACCTCCTGAATAATGTTTATTTATAGTATTATTGATTGTAAAGTGAATATGGATTTAAATTAAGAACAATTAAGTAATATTCATTGGCATAATAATGATGTATGGTAATGTGCAATTAAACGAGGCCGCGCGTGGTCGGAACTGCCACGCGCCGCCCAACTTCTTTATTAATTGTATTTTCAGTACAAATACGAAATATTATCAACGAATCACTTACGGTATTTATGTCAATAGTAACTAACAGTCATAAAAACTTTAACCTACACTAGACCCTATAAATGTTCTGAAACATTAACCATAAAATATAATTTCAGAAAAATATGTTAATCGAAAACCATAAATCTCGGGCCACATTTAACTGAAATAAGTTTGCTTGCGTTAGGTTTCTGAACGTATTTAAATACCGGAGGAACCATTTGCAGGCGGCAGTGGGGACTTTATCGGAGCGACTCCATCATCGCAATAACTCGTTCAATAAGTGCGCCACAACATCGGTAATATGGTTTCATTTAGAAAGATGCAAATGTCGCGCCGCCGCCGGCCACGCTCCACCGAACGCGATATTGCGCCTCCGCGGCACTACCCTCTCCTACCCCCGCGGCGTGGAGGGCGTCTTACACCTCGCCACACTTCCTCACCTCGACTATCTTCACTTTTAATCGCTCCCTCGAGAATTTATTAAAAATCGTGCTCAACTTTACCTCAACTAACATCTAAAATTTCTACTCATTCCCTTACAATCGCTACTTAAAATAGAGTTATAAAAATATTTTATAGATCGTTACACTCTTGTACTCTTACCAGCTTCACAGAAAATTGAAAGTTTATAATTCCTACATTTTTGTTGGGATGTTAAACGTAGGTGTACCGAAACGTAATAATTTAAAGAGTTAGTTGTTCAAACTCGGTGAAGTTGTAAAAACTTTATTCTGTGAATTCCACACATTTCTGGAGTAAAGTTGTAGGTTTAAGTTAAAATGTATGCCGCGTGAGTGTTCACAGGGTTAAGCAAGAAGAAGGAGCCGTGAGTGGCGCATACATCACGCAGCACGTGGCATATCGCGGCGGCGCGGTGCATATTATGCACGCGAAAAGCTACTCAATAAACAAATAAGTTCATATCACAAACTTATCATATAGAAGCATTAGAGCGTCGCTTCCTTTGTTCTCTAGGTAAGAAGTGGCTGTTTTTCTCGGATGCCTCCATAAAACAAAGGATACATGTGGTAAATACCGACGTCTCTGAAAACTCATTCGTCTGTCGAACGTTTAAGTTAGAATTCCTAGTTCAGGGCCATTTACATTTGGAATTGTGAAAAGTCATGCTGAGCGAATGCCAGCGGAGTATCTTGGGATTTTGTAAGTTCACGTGCTTTTCCGTTATTTCCTGCTCTCCCCTCGGCCCGAATTAGTCTCGGGTTTGTTAAGGAAGCAATCGGCTCATTGTGCAGCTCGTGCACTCTGGCCTCGTTCGATCCGCTCCGATAGGATACCTAAATGAAAATGTAATTCCTAATTGTAGCGTAAATTCGCTAGAGCCCTGAGTTAGTGTTATGTGCACTTGACGCTGCACAGGTGATTAGAATGTGTTCTGTTCTTGTAAAAATTGGACGTGATGCGCGGAGCGGTCGTTTGCTAGCGTCCGTCGATTAGATACGAACATTTTGAATTTAACATTGCCGTTCACTTTTATTATAATTTTGGTAGTTTCTATCTATATTATTTTTTAAACTATGTGTTGCAGTACTTTAATGATCAATCAATAAATCAATCAATCAATATATTTATTTGCGAAAACATGAGTGGCATAATGCTATTTCCACTTTAGTAACTGTGCAGTGCTCATTATCTGAATATTATTTATTTAATCTCTACAAAGATTTAATATTTTGGAAGCATGAGGCTTTGATTATATCGTAAAGCATTTCTGTTACCTACACTTACAAAGACGTGCTAAACTATTGTATACCACTTCATTTATAATATCATATCGTGATAAAGCCGCTTACCAGAGATTCAGTATGTGTACAGTGTATGATTGATTATGATTCTGAGAACCTAAATGCAAGATTAAAAAAAATGTAGACGTCATATTATAAGGAAATCGTAAATGTATAATAAGCTTGCAAAAAACAATTTTAAGTGGTGTCACTTTCACTCTTGGTCTGTAAATTTTTGATAATTATTATAATATGAAAAAAAATCATCGGAAAACCCAAAGTTAAAAAGTCGGAAGATCGTGAAAAACAAAAATAAAATTAAATTTATTTTGCGGTAAAAAAATTGCATTCTTGTGAAGCGGCTCCGTCACGATGCCATTTTTACACGCAGTAGATATTTTGAATTAAATCACTATTAAATGCCCGATTCATAACAACATAGCACTTAAAATACGACAAATTACTTTGTAATATTTAAAGTAAATAATAGTTTTTATACAAAATCATTTAGTAATAGAATCCACGTAAACTAATGGGTTTAATAAAATTCCACTGGATTCTTAATTTTTCTACATTTTAAATATTGTATAAAAGTACCATTATCAAGGAATACTGATGGGTCTACTTCTAAAAAGTAGATTGACAAGTTACAGTTGAACGATTTTATTGTATTTATAAAAATGTAGCTACCCTCCACAGGCTTTAACCTTTTTATCATATTAGAACCCCTCGAAACACGATGGGGCGGTATTGTTCAATTCTAACTAAATGGATATTCAAATTATCTCAAGTAAGTTACTTAGTCACACCCTCTAAAATAAGAACAGAAGTAGTTGTATTGTAAGGCTTTTAAAGCTTGGCACAATGCAACGGAACATCTAAAAAGCACATTGAGAATACCAACAAAACCGCGCCAAGTAGAAACCACAAAGTATTTTACAGCATGCCTATTTTAAAATAGATAAAATTTTATGTAATTTGAAACAAAGCCGGGTATAGTGAGCCTTCACGTCACCAGCCTTATAATACGAGGTGGAAGGAGGTTTTGGCGCGCAGTTAGTAATAAAAACTTTTGTAATTACACTCATTTAGGGCAAGGAACTCGTCGTTGACGCGATGTCGTGCCAAAAACGGCTATTATTTTTATCACACCGGCAGCCAAGTTCTCTGATTCTTCGTGGCCGTTGACACATACATGAATGAATATTTACTCTATAGAATATATATTTTCAAGCACATCATTGCCCAAATACACGTCTTGATGACGTGTATTACCAGCTACCTCTCAGATTAGCTCATAATTCAGTCATGTTTGACACCCCTTGATTAAAGATTTTAAAAATGACACGAAGTCATGAAGTTAAAATTTCATATTAAGTTGTATATTTCACACAAATTTAATAGATTCTTTGATTCAGTAAGTTTTATTACTCTTTTTATTATAAAATTATAAAGTAAAACAGTAAATAAAACTTAAAACCCGCGTCACGAAAATAAGCGCTATATTTTTCCACATAAAAACTTGATATTACATCCATTCCAGTGGTAATCACGCGCAAAAGTATAATGAACACGAGTATGTTATTAAGGAAACCAAATAACAAAACAAGGGAGAGGAACTGCGTATACAAGAATCACAATTTGTAAATAATTTGTTCAGTAAATTATAATCCTTGAGCGGACATGGGGTGCGGTGTCAGCCAGTGACAACCGTCGACTTGGCGAGACACAACTCGTAAAAACTTTTCTAATTACGTACATTTTGTAGGTAAGAAGCGAGTACTCACACCGTATTATATTTTCTAGTTAATTTGGCGGATTTGATGTCAACATGGAGTCGTAATACGGCATGGCGATGGCGGCGCGCGTCGTGGCGGCATCCTTCGCAGACTGATCTCCGGTGCTACTTACACAGCCCAACAAACTTAAATGGAAACACTGATTCGTCGGAAGATAAACCTCACATATCACACACGTATGTGTATATTGAACTGTTTTTCTCAAGAAATTTTGGATAGGCCATAATATTTTGAGAGACTTGCTACGTTAGATAAGGTTTAAGAATTACTTTATTTCTCAAAAGAATTGCATACATAATTCACTTACTGAGAAACAATATTTAAAAATTAATATTTATATTTATAGCGCACAAAGTAGATAGAACACAAAACAAAAAGTAAAAAATAATGAGGGTAAACAAGTATCATAAATGGCAAGAGACTCGATCGTAGGTTAACCAAAGCAGAAAACATGGATGTATACAGTGATTTACTAGATGTGGCATTGATGGCATAGTGTTTTTAAATACATAACGAAAATAGTATTGAAAACTTTTACCAAATTCCTAAAACATTTAAAGTGTTAAATTTATTTGTTGTTGTTTAAATTTTTTTTTTTTTTTTTTTTTTTTTATTGTTATTGTTTGTTATCCTTATCATAGATAAAGGATTGAAATAAGGAAAAAAATTAAGTGTAGGTTTGCTTTATTTTTGATTATAGGTCTTTAGGAAACTTTTTTTACCATGTTAAATAGAAATAATATAATGATATAGAATTAAAAAAAAGGGTTCAGTGTTCAAATTTGAAAGCGTACATTACAAGAAGATTCACTGCTAAGTAAAAATCTCTTTTGCTATTGCTTTGAACCACAAACTGTTGGAGTAAAATCGAGCAAAGTAAAAATGTTTTGCGGTAAAATGTAAATTCGATGAACTAACCCAAATTTGGCAAGACTGTTATTTTGCAGGTAACACAATATGCAAAACTACCCGCAGTCAAATTCATGTTCTCACAGTTTTGCAAATGTACGTTGCAAAATTCAATATTACTGTACCGTTTAAGAATATGATTTTTTGAAGCTAATGTTTTGTGAATTTACTTCCATGTGTGATGGAAATGGCGTTAAAATCTTTTGACATTCTTGCATAAATTTGTTTGTATTATATAAAATCAGGTCAGATTTATCATATCCCAAAATAGCCGTGTAGTAACTGCTCACAGAAAAACAATTATGAAAACCCGGTGCCACAACACAGAAAGTATTTGAAAGTAACACCTAAAACTACAATGTATGTTTTTGCCGCAATACAAAATATAAGCGGAAACTAGTTTCACTCTCACGAGTGGGAATATGAACAAAGGTGTAGTACCAGAGCACGGGTCTGCTGTAAACGACGGAGTGGTCGGTAATCTGTTACTTTACGTAACGTTTGTTTCCACACGATTCCCGGGAATATTTTTACAACACGGGCCGGATGACCCATCCAACCAAACGATGCTGCGTCTGCATAAAACTCGAGGAAATTTTACGTGTTTCGACACAATGATTATGAAACACTCGTAAACTTGAACTAGGATTTTCCCGTCGCGGCGCTCCGAGGTATCCATTTTCCCGGCGACTGTTCAGATCTGTGGCTTCGCAAAGAAATATGAAACGAAACCCCATTAAGAGTTGTTGGCGCGGCATGCATAAATACAAATGAATGGCCCTAAAGCATCGCGGTTAAGACTGTAGTGCGAAAGTTTTGCAATTATTGTAATTACGAGTCGACCGAGAAGCATCCGACGCCGCGACGTCATATTTCCTTGTTAATCGCACGGAGTTGCTACATTATTATAAATAAATCAATTTATTACGTTCTGCACCGCATTACTCACGCCATTATGTGGCTCAACTTTAACTACCGTCTACACGTATTCGTAATTAAAACTTATTTTATGAACCTAATTAAATTAATTTTAAAGATCTGATAATTACAATTAAATATTCCCTATACGCTCGTAACATTTGTGCGCCAATGATTTATATAATTTGATTTGGCATGAAATATTTCAGTTCAATTTTATTTGGCTAGCTTGAATTTTATCCGTAGTTTTAGTTAGCGGTCATGTTGTTTAAAATAGTTGTCCTATGAGAATTGAAGGGACCACGAAAAATATTTATTATAATCAAATCTTTACTGTAGAAGTTTGTAAAAATAAATAAATGTTCCGCCATTAAATATTACAATATACATTTTTTTATCAACCTGACAGTTATATGTCTGCCTCGAACCTCAGACCTATCGATCAACAATCGTGTTGTTGCCCAATGGTCAATAAACTCGAGGTTGCTTTTATCAAAATTAATTTGTAAAACAATAACAAAATAATAAATCAAATTGTCGCTATCTATTGACCCTAATCTGCCTAAGTGTTGTTTATATTCAAATACATAATCAATACGCCTACTTATTTTTAAATATCACTGACCAAAATTAGTGGCCGTGTTGATAAATATGATTACAATGTATCAGATGGAAATGTCATCTGAAGAGTATAGCCAATCTTTAAATATCGGCGCTCCGTCGGCGCGTGGGTGAGAACAATAGGGATAATGACTGAGCCCGCGAAAGAAATAAAATGAATACCTTATCAAAATATAGGTAAACAGAAACCAAATTATTTTTTTTTAAATTATATACTCTCTCTCATCTTATCTTGAAAGTTTCATGGAAAAAAAAATTGTTTTGTTTTTTGTTGTTCGTTTGTTTGGAGTGTTTAGGCAAGTCTATTATTAATGTTAATTTAAAATTATATTATCTCTCTTAAAATCATATGTAATATCAAAGTAATGCTTTTAATGATGTCTCTAATACTGAAAGGTGTTTTAATACATACAAAAAAAAATTATAGTCGCCATGCCTATTGCATAAGTCATACTATCCGCGTGATCAATCTCGTACGCATTTAATACTTTTGCTCATAAATGGGTGCACTTAACGTATTAGATTCTCTCTCAATAAATACTAATTAGCCTGTAATTTTTGAACCCTAGATCAGAAGTCAGTGAGTCCATGTATTTGGTAGGATATTATTTTTATAATATTAATTGGTAAACTAGTAAGCAGATCAATAAATCAATATCTTTCATCGATTTAATCTTATAACGTATATTATACAAAGGCATATTTTTGAACATGGTATATTTACAATGTATCAGAGTAAAATTTCATCTGATTAACATGGCCAATCTTTACATACTGGCGCGTGGGCGACAACAAATACATTAGTCATACTATCCGCACGATCAATCTCGTACGCATTTAAAACTTTTGCTCATAAATGGGTGCACTTAACGTATTAAATTTCCTGACAATGAATAACGGACGGGGCGTACAAACTGTAAAATATTCATCTTAAAAAAGCGACATTTAAATCACCCCTAGTTATGAGTTAGTGCGTATTTGGAGTAATTTGCGAGTAGTTGTTCGTCAAAAGAGTCCAATGAGTAGGCAATCACTTAGAGTACCATGTTTTGTACTTAGCAACTCTGTTAGTATTTTCAAGCGGGATGCTGGTTTGTTTGTAGCGACCATTTCACTACTTCTAGATTATGTTTTTCCTGTATAATATTTACTGTTGCTTTTTAAACGAACTACTCGCATAATATTTGCGTAACAAGTTGTATTCTATGAAAATCCTGCCACGTGTATGACGATCTATTTATGGAAAAACCATTTCAGTGTAAATGAATAAATATGCCTACGTTATCAAGTTTTAACCGACTTCAAAAAAAAGGAAGAGGTTTTTGACTCGATTGTATTTTTTTTCATGTTTGTTCGCCGATTACTCGAAGATGCCGAAACCGATTTGAGAAATCTTCTATTAAATAGTATACTTGTCATGCGATTGCATTCTGATTAAGTCACGATCTGATGATGAGATCCTAGAGAAATCGACGGCAACTCTTAACCTTTTTAAGGCTTCTACATTGTTTTTCGTATACTACCTAAAGCTACTCGAATATTTGCATCTAGCAGTCAATATTTCATGTTGCTGAGCTGTTGCTGGAAGGCACAACTCCTCAACAGTTAGAAGCACTACCTCCAGACTACATTTCTCCCGTGTAATATTTACTGTTGCTATTCAAACGAAATTACTTGCATGCTTTGCTTCTTTATTGTAGATGTAACAATGGATAAGGCATCGGTCTTACGATCAAGAGGTCGTGGGTTCGAATCCTGGCCATTACACCACGGACGTGAACTTTCTCCTAACACAAGCGAATTAAGCTTAGCTGGAGGGGGTTAACAAGAATACTAGTAATTTGTATTTGCAAATTACTAGTAAGCTTTTAAGAAACAAAAAAAAAACAAGTGGATATTTACACACTACCCACGCTCTGTAAATATTATGGTGATTAACTTGAAATTATTATCTATCACTAAGCAGCTTTAAGCATATTTATTAATAAATCTTGTATAGGCACTGAGCCTGAAATAGTTAGTGTAAATCAATGTTAAACATAAGTACGGCATTTAAATTGCAATGTATTATAATGTTCCCTGTAAATTTATGAAATAAAGGACTTTGAAATGAATGAAATGACTTGCATGCTATTTGCGTAACAAGTTGTATTCTATGAAAAGCCTGTCACGTGTATGACGATCTATTTACGGAGTAACCATTTCAGTATAAATTAATAAATACTCCTTTGCTATTAAGGGAAAAGCAATTCCGAGAAATGCGCTTACATTATACCTTGATATTACTGTAGGTTTTACCGATAAAGTAAGGCAAAGCCATCCCCTTAGAGTTTTATAAATATCTGTACGGAATTCAAGAAACTGAAACTAGATTACGTTGATTAATTACATTTATGTGTAGCTGTTAACGTTATTAATTACGTACCTACAATCTAGAAAACTCTTGTTAAACTGCAATATTTCTCTGGAATTAATAAATCATACACACGACAATGATACACAGCAAGTTAATAGTTATAATAAAATAACCGCAATGTACGCAATGCGCCGTAAATCATCTTTCAAAAAATATGCTATTGTACAGTTGTACACCTACGTAGGACATTACCATGCTAATGCAAACACCGGGTGAAGGGCCAGTCTGGCGCAGATACATATTCTACTTAAAACATTTTTATTTTTTAATCTTGTGTAAGGGTAAGTGCAGACCGGCGATCGATGCGCTCTTCATCGGGGTTTTTCACCACTAATTAATCACAGCGATGATTAATCAGTGCAGCCGCGGGCACATTTAAAGCAGTACTTTAATGATCCGTTTGTCGGACGTTAGTATTCCTCCGCTTCCCCACCGCGGCCACGTGCCAGGACGGCTTTATGCCACTTGTTTTACGATTATTTACACCGACAATGAATTTTTAGCAGCCGCGCTAACTGATGCGAAATGCTTCGTTAAGATCGCACTTTTAAGTGATTCCGTAATTACAGACTTACACTCCAATTAGTCGTAACTGAAGATTTAATTTAAAGTAAATTTCCCGTATAAACAGTAATTATCCGATAGCCTCCAGCTACAAACGACTTTTAAAGGCTTAGATTATTAATTACGCTCTTAAATACCTGCGATCCCAAGTTTTGGAGCCGAAAAATTACCTGAAACAATACAAAATGATCATTAATTCGAGTACTAGGTGACGGGCAGCAATAATTACAGTACTGAATAACACCATTCAAAGTTGAGTGATGAAAGAAAAACATGGGGGAGGATTGCGCTTTTATTGAAACCAATCTCACCACTTGCCTCGACTGACTGCGCCCCGAGCTGAATGCGCGTAATTGCTTCGTCATTCAGATGATCGCAGCTTTACCGGCTTGTCTTGTTGACTGTACTTGTAGGCACTCGCTTTGTGCGCGGCCTTACCTCGCCTGACATGTGGCATTGTCTCCTACAGATTCGTCGCCTGCGTTTATGACGGCAACAAGTTTCAGCTCCCATTGTGAACTGCCATTTAATCATAATTGTACGATTTCATCATTTGAAATTACTGTTTTTGTAACGCGATTTCGCGTTAATTTAGCTCCATAATCGTATCACATTCGTTATTGTTACCAGATCAACACCGTTTATTTAATATTATTATTTATTTACTGCCGGTACGCAATGTGTTTACAAAAGAGAATTACTGTGAAACGTTTTCATCACGTTCTTTATTTAAACAAGTAATTTAAAGTGATGAAAAAATTTTAATGGATTAATTAACTGAGGACGCCGCTCCGAATTTTTATTTGATGAGATCTACAATCTTCGCCTATTTTGTTAGTTAAGAATTTTCGCTTATTCAATTAGAGTTTGCAATAGTTAGAATTATATTAACCGGGCTCGTGGTAATTTTATTTAACGCTATGTTCACAATTCGTTAATTAGAATCCAACACTTTCTAAATGCTTGCCTGCCGCTTCAAGTGTGTACGAACAATTATTACGTTCTGTAGATGTTAATGTAATTGTTTAGCACTATCGCTGTTACAAAACTACCGTTTGTCTAATTAATACTTAAGAAGAGGCAATAATGTGTTCGGGAGTAAATTAACAAAACACACGTAAAGTTAAAACGATCTTTTACCCACACGGCTACGAATAATACAATCGGTTCCATACAATAACGGTAATAAACATTTGTCATCCACGTTAATAATACTAAAATGATATAAATCAAATGAAAATCTGGTTACTAGTACTCGTGTGTATTGGCATTTGATTTATTTTACCAATATTTGTAAATACAAGTCGAGCACTCGTGTCCGCAAACATTGGCTGTCGGCCGTGGCGCCATCTGTTGTCCGCTCTGCATTCATATTTTCATTTTCATTTCGAAAATCACAAGAAAGTGAACGCTCAAGGAAAAAAGACAAAATGAAAGGAGAGTCTGTGTTTTAATGGGTTAATTAGCCGACGATCCTCCGGTCGGAGCTTTAATTAAAATGAAAAATTTTCGTGACTAGACTGAGAGAATTAATTGCTCCCTTTCGTGAAACTATTCAGGTGAGAAGAGAGTAAATAAAGAGGTGCGTTGTTCAACTAAATATCAAAAAAGCAGTGTTCCGGGCCAAAGCTAACAGAATTATGTGTTATACCAATTATAGCGGCGAGTAGTCGTGCGTACAACGCGACAAATTAGATTCATTTGTGCGAGGATTGATATCATAGCTAGGTGCAGCGTGTGATTGATTACATGACAAAACATCCTGTTTACAAAGTTACAATTAGAGGGCATAGACCTCATTAATTATAAACTTTTTCGTTTAATGCGGTCGCTCCGAAAATATTCAGATCGTTAGATAGAAAAAGTTTTTCCTTCCGTCACGATACGACCGAGACGTGGATTGTTTATTCCAAGATAATGGATCGCTTTAATACTGTAAGCTGATATTTAATAGTGTAAATGCATTGCGGTTCCGTACACCGAGTAATGCAGGATACGAGTCGCATGGTGAATATCAACGAGACATAAATCCAAGGGTGTCTACTTGCGTATTAACAAATTGCGTTCTTAAACTGCAATAAACTATGTAAATTCAAAATTTAAATTACAAACACCAATGCGACATTGTGGGGGTTGGTGGCGTGGCATTGCGACCGTAGGTGGTGGTTTAAAGTAGAATTTTCAGTGTTGGTCGTGGATGGGAGCGCGATAGCGATGTCGGGCCGTGAGTTATGGCGGCGGGCCGCGTTAATTGTCGCTGACGAGGCTAGCGCCGACCTGTCTCATGCGCTGGACTTTGTACGACAATCACGTGAAAATGTGATGACCGCAAGAGAAGTGACAAGTCATTTAAATACTGGTTGCAAAAATAAATTCGGTTTAAACGTAGTAGAACTTGTACGGAATCTGAAATACAAACGTAACGGAAGCGTGTCGCTAAATGTATATGATGGCATGATTGATATGCTTATGTCAGCTGGTTTAGAACGCTCTATCTTTCAAAATCTGTTCCATTTTATTTTTAACCGACTTCAAAAAAAAAAGAGGTTCTGTATTCGATCCGTATGTATGTATGTATGTATGTCACCTTTTTATGTTCGCGATTTTCTCGGAA
This sequence comes from Hypena proboscidalis, assembly GCA_905147285.1. NCBI lineage: Eukaryota > Metazoa > Arthropoda > Insecta > Lepidoptera > Erebidae > Hypena > Hypena proboscidalis. Next base: position 14,826,864 of record LR990130.1, on the reverse strand, counting down.
ACTACTGATCTGATTTGAATGCAGTTTTCGGTATTTTAATCCTTGTGTTTCAAGGAAGGTTTTAGTATATAATTTATCAGAATCTGATGAAGATCTTCGGAGACAGGCAACGGAACTCTTCAAAAACGAATAGCTAATGAACCACGTTTTGTGCAATCGTGAATCTATGCATTGTTTTCACCACTACATAACATAACATCATGCCTGTGTATGCTTTGAAGGGTAAGCTGAGACAGCCTACTTACCTACCCTTAAGGTACCGAAAGCTCTGCTTAGGTTTGGACGGGGCTTACGTTTCAGCATATTTGTTATTATCGTAGTGATAACTTATGATCATGAAGATCTCAGAAATAATTTTTTGATAATATATAAGGATTTGATAAAAAAAAGATCTTTAAGGTGGCCCTCCGAAGGCAGCGTCAGCGAACCTGAGCGTAGCGTCGCAGCATATTATCATACAAAAAAAAGCTGCGCGCGCAATGTCACTTCTGCGTGCGCAGTTTTTTTTCTATGAAAATATGCTGCGACGCTACGCTCGGGTTCGATGACGCTGCCTTCGGAAGGCCACCTTTAGAGGTAAACGGGAATTACAAATTACAAATTTGTTTTATTAGGGAAAATTCTGATGGCAACACCGTCGGCAAACTTTCCTGTTTTTGGTACGTGTTTTTGCTCCAAAAGCAATTCGAGCTGATTGGTAGTCAGTTGACCGACGCGCAAATTATTTAATAGGTCTATAAATTCCATGTCATCTCGCTGTCGCATATTGTCGGTTAACTCACAAAAGTCTAAATTGTCGCCATAAATGCACTTCAGCCTCAAACCATTGTGGTTGCTCAAAGCACCAATGGCCATTAACGGGTGGTAGTTGCATTAAGTCCCCGAAAAGTAAAATATTTATAAATTACGAACTAGCTCGCGTTGAGTAACCAAACGTTGTTCACGTTCTTCAGAATTTTTACGGGTATGAACTGTACGGGCATTTTCTCTTAAGTATTGGAGGCGCCGTCGTATTCTTTGGGCTATATTTTGATTGTTTCTATTGTGTTTCATGCGTAATGATGCCTTAGTATTTCTTCCTAACCCCATCGTTAAATCTAAAAAATTAAGACACTAAAAAGCTTGAAATAATAAAATAAAATAAAAAAAACTATTAAAAAAAAAGAATATTCTTAACTCGAGCGTATTCTAAATATTATAATATGTACTAATTTTTTTCAAAGAAAAAGGAACCGCCTTCAAAAACTCAAAAGTAAAAAATAAAATATTCGCTAAACTTTGCTTACCTTTATATTAATTTGTTTAAAACAATAAACCCAAATAATTATGTAATACCAATTAATTATATTTTTTTGAAGTCGGGGCCAAATTACAAAATCAAATACCAATTAAAACCGTATTTACCGAAATAATTGTTGAAAAAATCACAAAATCAAATACCAATTAAAACCGTATTTACCGAAATAATTGTTGAAAAAATCACAAAATCAAATACCAATTAAAACAGTATTTACCGAAATAATTGTTGAAAAAATCATAAAATCAAATAACAATTAAAACCGTATTTACCAAAATAATTGTTGAAAAAATCACAAAATCAAATACCAATTAAAATTATAAATGCTGGAAGTAATTTATCAAAGCCTTATTTAACTAGTGATTGAAAAACTCACAAAACAAATACTAATTAAAACTAAAAAATATGCTGACAATAAGATAATTTATCAAACCTTCTTTACCTAATTGCAAAAATTAATGGAAACTCAGGATGATCCTGAGTTCCTGACCGATCTTTAGATCCTGACAAGATCTAGAGATGATTAAATAACGAGGTAAAACTCATCCAATCAAATCTGCGTTCAGTAAACTTTCACGTAAGAGTAATGAATGACTATCGTCTAGTCTGGTCAGCACATCCAACTCGTCCAATAAGAAACTTTATTACTAGCTTTGTAGGACAATAATATGCTACTGAATATTTGTAATGCTCTAGAGGGCGCTGCATATTACGTTAAAAGTGGAAGCAAGAGCACGGTATTTATATTTAATAATAATAATAATAATAATAATAAAAAGGCCAAAGGGCGTGCCGTGTCCAAAAGGCGGTCCTTTTGGACACGGCACGCATCGTGAGGAGGTTCCTCTCTCTGGAGCCCTAACCATCGGCAGCTTGGTCCCTGCACCTGATGTCGGTGGGACACTGTTTTTTATATTTTTAAATGTTTTTTTTGTATTTTTTATAAATCATATTTAAAAATATATAAGATAAGTTTAAAGATAAATAAAGAGGAATAATAATAATAAACTTTATTGTACACCAAGGAAAAATAATACAGAAGAATATGTAGATAACAAAAGTACAAATGGCGGTCTTATCGCTGCAAAGGCAATCTCTTACAGACAACCATTGGATGGAAAAGTACGAAAGAGACACGAAAGGGAAGTAAAAGGTGTACTAGCATGAAGTTTAAATGAAGAAAAGAATGAATAAATACATTAAATAACTACTTCTAACAAATAAATAATTGTGTACCTAACTATTTAAGCTCGTAACGAAACCATATCGCGATTCAGAAAAGATGTACAACGCCATCTATCGAATGCATTCGTAAACTTATCAGCAATTATGTGATTTGGCGCCGACTTCAAAAAAATATAATTAATTGGTATTACATAATTATTTGGGTTTATTGTTTTAAACAAATTAATATAAAGGTAAGCAAAGTTTAGCGAATATTTATTTTTTACTTTTGAGTTTTTGAAGGCGGTTCCTTTTTCTTTGAAAAAAATTAGTACATATTATAATATTTAGAATACGCTCGAGTTAAGAATATTCTTTTTTTTTAATTAGTTTTTATTTTATAATGAGCCGGCATACATAACAAAATGAGTCTACACGTGACAACTGATTCACAGAAAGTCATCGGGGTGATTCTAAAAGTGTTTAGTACTAATTCATTTTGTACCAAACAAAATGTGACACACTTGGACGCGAGTAGCTGTTTTGCCACAAATCTTTCGATTCACGCACAAAGAGTGCGTCACTACAGTTCTATATGTATCCTCTTTTTCTGGCCGTTTTTCATGTAGCGTCTCAAGTGCATTTGTCTCGAACAACGTCAGCTTTTTGGATTTAAAAGCAGTAACCACGACAAGCAGGCACTGCGCCAAAGAGGCAAAAAATGTGTTTTACAACAGAATGTAGTGTGTAAATTGTAAAGTACGAGTTCGGTTTTTCTCCATAGTAGCATGGTAGGGCGATATTTCACAAGGTTTGCGCTAAATTGTCACGATTAAAGAGGTGGCGGCGGCCAGTGCGTCGCGGGTAACAAATCGCTTTAATTTGCGCCAAGTCGCAACGACTTGTCGTCTTGTTGCCCTTCTGACAATTGTCCCCGATTTTCGTAAATGTTATTGTAACTTTTATTTCTGTGAGCATTTCTCAGGTGTTGTGAGAATTCCAGCTTGTTATGACATTCCGTTTTAATTTTGTAGTGCTATTCAATTCTAAGGAAATAGAGAGATCTAGGTACTTTACTGCCGCATCATATTTATTTTGCAAAGAATTGGGTTTATGTCTAGTTTTTTTTCATTATCACTATCTTGATAATGATCATTAATGTCCATAGCTGTAATTGGTGTCCTCCTTTTCTTTTTCTGTTGACCTTTTCAACATTTTTTATACCTATCTTATAATGTGTATTCGCTAGTCTACAATCTGACCTAGTACATAATAATAAAATGTCTTTAAATTTAAAGTAATTATTCTTGAGTTATTTGGCGGAATCTTCTCAGTAGTGTCCTATGTTATTATGTTAAGTATATATGTTATTGTATTTGTGTATTATATTAGTATTTGAGTATTATTGTAGTATGTGTATTAATCTATCTATGTGTATTAATTACTCCTACTCCTATATTATTCACCTACCAATTATTTCTGCACCACCCTAAGGGTCGACTGGTAGAAAGTGCCTTCGGCATTAAGTCCGCCTTTGTCACAAAATTTGAGCAAGCAGTTTTTAAATAAATAAATAAATAAAATCAATCTACCAAATATATGCCTATTCACTCTTGTTTTCAAGAAATTATACATCACGTATGAGGTCGATTCGGCCAACGATATGAGATTCAGGTGACACATGTCACATCATGTGAATGTGTGTCTGAAGCAGTGTATCTGTAGTAGTGTATCTATAATAGTATATCTGAGCATATTTTTGGAATTCTAAAAAAAATATGCTTCAAGTGAAATCCTATCAGTATTTGCTTCATAGTCGATGTTTATCTCTATTACAAACAAAAGGAATGGTTGTTAGGTTTTAGAGCCGTTAACTGTCCAATTGTCGTCGCCGTAAAGTTAACAGCCTTTTATTTAAAGCTCAGTGTTTGCACCTCCCTAATTTTATTTCAGTGATAAAAGAACGCTGGATGGAAGCTAATTTGTCTGATTAAATTGATTTGTGACCTTTTGTTGTTTGATAATACAATTTAGTAAGATCATTTATAATGGAGGTTAAATATCTATAGTTAAGTTATCAATAACAAACAAACATTGCAACATCCTAATTTAACTCATAATAAAGTCCTTGAGTAATAAATAATAGTTAAAAAAACTAAAAAACACGCTTTTAAAGTACTTCTAACTAAAAAGTGAATAATAATTCCTAATCTATGCTGAAAATGGTAATGGACATAAAATACTAGTATTATTGTGAAAAAGCGTGGGGCGCTCTGTGCCATATTTTCCGTCTATCGAGCAACCCACGCTTTTTCACAATATTACTAGTATTTATTGTTCATTACCATTTTCAGATTATATTAGGAAAAGAGTGTTTTTTAGTTTTTTTAAACTATTATTTATTTTCTACTTTTTAGTTTGGTTTATTTATAAGAGCGTTTTTTTTTAATTTTTTAATTTTTTTTATCGAATTATTGCATTGTCATCGATCTTTGACAGGTGTGCAAAATTTTAATGAAATCTGTCCGTTTAAAGTGGGTCAAAATCGAGTCCAAAAGAGTCGGTTACATACATTCATACATACATACATACATACATACAGGTGAAGCTAATATAAGCGTGTTAAAAAAAGGAGCTATTAAACAAGAAATCTCTGTAATATTAAAAAAGTCTTCTGTCTGATTTTCAATTGTTTCTACACCTTTTCAATATTAAGTGTGAACGCTCTATAATAACAAGCAATCTCGGCTGTCTGGCGTCTTAAGGTTCAAAGAAAAATACCTTCAGGAAAAATAATGAATAATAAACTCCGAGCTTTTTACCATTTAGTTTTAATTCCCTTTAACGAAAGACAACTATCTAGAGAAGTGTTTATTTCCTTTCTTATAATTGTTGTACTAAATATTTAAACAGTAATTATTCTATGCGCATAGTTTGCCAGTTATTTAATTAAACGACTTTGCGATACGTATAACAGAAACTAATTATAATAGAACATAATTTTGTACTGAAAGCCCACAATCTGGTCTGCTTTAAAGGAGCAAAGTTTTAACAATGTATTTAGATGAATGAATATTAACCTGTCAAGGGGCGCGCTCAATGGGCAGACTCATAATATTACGATGCCTCAGAACAAGTATCTTTTGCGAAATCTTTTTACAACTTCCTCACTTTAAGTGACCATTCGAAAAGAGGCGGATAATTAGTTCTCTCAGTCTCGGCATCACAAAGCTCTCGTTGTCTAATGCAGTAGATTAGAACGTTATTATTAGCAACAAGCGGCAAGCGCATAGAGCAAGGCACGTCCAAACTTTGTACCACAAATAGGTATCCCAGTGTTCACAGCGTTGTTTTGAAAACATTAACTAACTTGAGAGTACGCCAAAAACGGAAACATTTTAACGTTCGCCGACGCCGCCCCGGCCGTATTGTCACTGTTGTTCCTATTACACGCCAAAAAAGTTCCCCCGTTATTATATCCGTGAAATAAAGCCCGCCACAGTCAACACAAAAATAATTTAATCGAACGAAACGTTTCTAACAAATATTTGCGATGAAAACCTCAATGGTTGTAAAATTTCAGCTTCATCGGCCAGTACTTGACATGGGCAAATAAAAATGTTTTATTGCTTTTAAAGTTCCATTTGTCCGTCGCTTCGCAGCCAAATCGGTGTGGTTTAGGCGTATTACTTGCGTACCTAGGGGTGGTATAGCTCGTAACATTGGCTCGATGGCTATCTTGTTTGCTTTTATCCTTATAGAAAATTTCGTGCATCCCAGTGAATGTATCGACGAGCCTTCCAATATCAAGCGGATTATTCGCCGTAAAACGTTGTAAAATTTGTAGATGCACTCGTGATTCTCGACCTAGCTGTGGTCAAACACGGTCCAGATTCGCGTGGTGCGGAAAAGAATTTGTATTTTGCCTAAATATCGGTAACGGATTGCCGTGGCTATACGTGGTAAGATAAGAGTACGAGTTGCATAGTGATACATTGAATGGATTACTGCATTGGGTCTGCTTTGTGCGCTTCAAGGGACGCGGATAATGTTATTATTTTGGACAAAAAATAGCAACGGTCGGTATGAAAGCGCATTCGTGTTTCGGAGATGCTTCGTGGAGATAATGTTTATTTTTAAGTAGCATTGCCAAGCTGGCATACGACTCGCCTCTTGGTGAGTGCAGCCCATACATCATAGTCTACAATGACCATTATAACTATAAATACAACTGTACACGTCATTCAGAACTAGCGTGGGTTTAGGAAAAATCTTAGAGCTATTCTCAGTCTAGCTTCGTCTTTTTTTAGATATACGAAAAATCTTTGTGTAAGTCATAGATGATGTAATTTGTCTTTATTTGTAGAATTCAACGACAGCTATACACATTTTCTGAAAAGTAATAGAAATAAAAACAACTTAACATTTGAAATTCTTGTCCGAGTATTGATGTTTGCTTTGTAATTTTCCATGAACTGCTACGTATACATGCAAATGAAATTCCTTCTTTACTTTATTCAGCAGTACAAACAGACATCGTTAGTTTTCATGCTAAGCACATTGGCATTTCGCTAACAAAAACAAATTCTGCAAGAGTCAAGTTAGTACAGCAAATTGTTTGGTATAACAAAGGTAGGCAGTTCATTACGGACTGGCTTCATTAGCGTCCAGTAGACGCAGGCGAACTGACTCAGGTAAATAAAGTATTTATGTCAAAAACTGGGTAGAGGTTAATATTGTCAAGTCGAGTTTACTGTCGTCTAAATTGGCGTGTTTGCGTCGATATTGGGTCGGAATCGGCGCGGTGACGCGCGGCGTCGCGTCGGCGGCGTGGCGTGGCTGTATGCAAGGAGGCCATGGGGCGTACGTGCCGCATGCTCTGACAGCGTTGTAATGGATTGTTTACCTCGACGTGGACGTCCGCCGCCGCCGTCGATCACTGACACCAACCTAATTACATGTAAATAAATACAGCCCAAAGCCTGATCTGATCCCGCCCGGCCCTTGTCCACATTTGCTGTTTACCGATTGATCTTACACACGTTTATTACGTCAACTCTTTTCTAAATGGTTTTACTGTTATATTTAAGACACATGTTTTCATTATCTGTACGAATTTTGAAATCCTTTTAACTGTGTTTGCATGAGAAAGGAATTATATTTTCATTGTTCTATATTGGAAAGGTTAGAAAGTAAATAATAAAGTTCAAAAGTCATAATTATATGTATGCAATATGCGGGGAACGTGTAGGCTGGGAGCTGGGCTGGTAGGCGGTTGTAGCATGATATAGGAGGTTGTATCCCACGGGCACCGTAAAGTGACTAGCTCGGCTTGCGAATTGCGATGTCAGCCGAGAGCGAGGACACCTGTGTCACGCAACCAGCTCGGACATTTCGAGTTTCTGTGCTACCACCCAACCGCACAGCGCTTCTCCACGCATATATTATGTACGATGTACCTACGCATTACAGTTCGTGTAACTTAACATTTTTACTTTTTCAGATAATTTTTTCTTAAAGAATGTTAGACTTCACATGAATTCGCACTTCCAAGACATTAAACAGAGATTTATTCACAATGAAACCGTTACGATTATTACTACAAAAAACTTTTACCGTTTCTCAAAAAGAAATCACAAGGGGCATAAAAAGTTTTCTAATCGTCTCTTACTACAATAGAGTGCGGGAACTCCACTTATGCTTATTAAATTTTCTCCATAGACAAGAAAATGTAAAACCAGTTTTCACAGCGACAGGGAACAAGGCTCAGCCGCGGCACATTGGCCCGACACAAAATATTGTGGAGCGGGGTAAACGCGCCGCTCTAACTTCCAATACAATATAAATTGCACTTTGAAAATGCCCTGTACTTCACAAAGTGTGTGCATCCGATTCGATACTTTAATACTTATAGCGAGGGTATGTTTCGGTAAAGCAGGGTGTGGGGGCATGCGGTGCGCGGAGTAGTGGCATAATACCGGTAATGTGGTGTCGCCTTTCTGTGGCTAGATAAGGGTACGCGACATTGACTATTCAAAGGGTTGCGGTCTTCAAAATTTGCGCTCAATAAGTCCAAAATACCTGCGCTCTACCTTTGAGTTAGCGCGCAATTTGTGTAGTATTTTGTAGTTAAGCGTTCGCTTCGTATTTATCGATGATATTTTAATCATGAGTCATTCGAAACCGACGAAAATGCAGTTGCAAACGAAGCTCGTTAGAGCATTATTGTAAGCTCGGTTAATGCAAGCCATTTTGTTTTGTCTGTTTATTGAAACTGCTCGTTGGAATTATTTACGTTTCAGTTATTCTTTGGCACTACAGGATTAGTTCGTGATGCTACATAAATTACAGCTGGATTGATTTTGGGTAGGATTTCAGCTTTTAGGCCAATTTAATGTACTAATGCTTACTTTATTTAGTCAAATGGATGTCAAACTAAATCAAATAAGTGAAACGTGGTGGGTATTTATTCCATGTATTTTTTTGTGCGATTTTTAAGCGACTTACTGGTCGAAATCTAAAGTCAAGGACTCACTTACTAATATAATATAAGGGTAGGTATTATAAAGCTTCATATCTCTCATAATGATAGCTCTATTATTGGTTTATGTAGACTTCTGATTGATTTTGTTGCATCTTAATGAATGTTTTGAAAATTCTTAACTTATTATTTCGAAAGAGGTGAATGAAGATCTGAGTATTTTCGAAAATAGTTGATCAGTATTCGATTATTCCAATATCCAACAAATTGTGACTAGCTAATAGAATGATTTTCAAAAAATGCAATCATGTTTTAAATAAATGTACCTACTTCCAATAATTAAAGCAAAAAGGATAATTAATTTGTGTTTTATTACTTGAAATAATATTTAATAGTCTCATCTTAAGAAGTCGCGATTGAGTGAAAATTACACTGATAAGTCAACGAGTTGGTTTTCTAATTAATCAAAGAGTCATTTACGTGTTCCGAGGCGTTAGGGTCGCTTTACATCAATGCTGAGCGAAGCTATATTCGCTGTTGATCCCTTATATTACACCTCAATCACTTTATTACAAATCAATTCAAGAATTTTGTATGATGATGATATTTAAGAAGACTATAATTTAGTAAAACAACTCAAAATTAAATTTGACTCAGCCATCGACACGACGAAGAAGAAGAAGAAGTAAAACAAAATCTAGGAAGGGAAAGTAATAAAATCTCATGTTTGATATGGAAAACCAAGATAAATGGAAAACATTACACATGTATATGAATTTATCGTGAATTGCTAATTGCATATTTTGGAAAAATATTATGTTATCCCTTCGAAATGCAAACAAACACTGTGGAGGTATATTTTAATAGTTGTTTTAATCTAATTTACTAATATTATTGAAATAATAAATTAATGGAAGAATTGATTCGTAATAGGTTTCTTTTTACAATTCGTTTACAATCACATGGTTACACAACAGTATAAAGCAAAGAAAATTGGATGGAGCTAACATGTTAGCTCAGTGAATGATACATCGTATTCTGTTCTGTAAGTTCGTATAACTTTAGTGTAAAGCGAACCTTAATTTTGAATTACTTAAAGGAGCCTACTCGATAAGGCTTTAATTAAAGTAAGCCATATTAAAACCATAAAGAGGAATTTACGAAATTTATCAATAGAATTAGCAAATACAATATTTAATAGTATCAATTTGTGATCTATGGTACGATCTTAAAGGGTTACTTTTCATTAATTAATTATCAATTATTTATTGATCTTTTTGCAATTAATTATATAATTTAAAATAAAATTTCTTAAATTAAATTAGAGAAATATCTAACTATGTACAAAAAAGAAAAGAATAATGTAATTTAGGTGTTAAAAAATCTATAATTATATAAATCTATCAATTAATTGCATATTAATAGTTATACTATATTTTTTTCGTTTTAACAGGCCTGTGACCTTTAAATCTGTGTTCAAATAGACAATTTTAAATAGGACTTCATTAAATAATCATCGAGCTGAATCTACAATCGATACACATTTCAATGGTAATTAAAAAAACACGTTTTGCCTTATAATGTTCCACCCGAACAACAAAGCGTTATCTACAAACCAGTATCACCAATATATCTGAAATAAAACACCTAGGTAATTAGATAAATAGGTTCTTATACATTCCACACATGCCTGAGGAGGTGGCTTATTTATTCGCAATTTGTAGGATATCGCTGGTACGTAGCTACCTTAATGAGGCAATAACAATAAATAAAGCCCCGAAAGTTTTCTCCGAGAGTCCCTGCATCCCTTCTGAAGGAACCGCTGGAAACTCATACGGAACTCCAAAAGCTATAATTATTTAGCAGCTCCTGTACTCGCATTATCCCCGTAATTTGGGGGAGAATACGATTTGGAAATTTTATCTTATTAGCTATGTGGTAATTTTGTTTATTGTTTTCGTTTTGTTTTTAATTGTGTAGTTGTACTTTGTTGTTTTTCAAAACAATAGAAGGTGGTTACTTTGGATAAGCACTGATTTAGGTAAAGTGTATACATGTGTGCTTAAAGGCTTGGTCTATTTTGATGGCTAGATAAAATTGCGTTTTATACAGAAAATGCAATGTTACTGATAGTAGTATACAAATTAGTATAATTATCAAAATTTCCAGTTGCTCTTGAAGTTTGGAATTGTGCCCAACATGCAATTAGAGAACTAATAAACTTAACTAAACTTAACACAACTGGTGAAGTGTTGACACAAAACACCACTGCGTGGTCTTATAAATAGCTGACGCGATGTTTGCTTTTTTATAAATCAACGCCCTCAAGTAATAAGGTTTAACTAAAAATATTGAGGCTCTTCAGTACAGGCATCGAGATTTCAAGCCTTCATTAATGATAAATATGATAATTCATTGACTTTCATAAAAGAGTGAGTTCGATGATTTTACTTTTAAAACATAACTAAGGGGGAAATGAGTACCTATTATTTTTTGTTTTTAATCGGGTTCAACAAACTTTTCCATCACATATAGTAAAACATATCAACATAATAACAGGAAAAAGCAATGCTATGTAATAAGACGGAACAGAAAAAAACAATTCGGTTGATTTTTCTTCAAAGTTTGGCCCGTTCAATTTCAAAACAGAATATTTATAAAACAGTATACCTTAATAAAGAAGACCAAAAATAGCAATTGTATAAGGTTCATTTACTTTTCAATCTAGCCCAGTCTGCTAAATAAAATACTTTTCTAAAAAATCTATATTTGTATCTAGATTTTTGGACGTTCAAAGTCCTTGAAGTCTACATTTCTTTTGAATCGATTACCTACTCTTTACTAGGCTAAAAGCATTAACACAGTTTTCACGGAACAAAACCACGATTGTACTGATTGTAATCGCTACAATTTATTAAGTTTTACCATGGTAGTTTAGTAGATATGTACCTTAGAGCGCTAACAAAATGTAGAGGTGTAGCAATGATTTACAAGTCTCGAACCTTTTCCAAATATTAGACTATAAATTTGATAAATAAATTAGCGTGAATCAACAAATTCAGTCTTGAAGGGTACACCTATTATAGTAGAACTTTTTAAGTAATAATTTTATATTGCATTACAACTAATAGCATAAACCTCTTTTCGCAGAATATCGTTTGTCATAAACTCATTTAGCATACATTGGAACCCATAATTCTGTAAGTCAGAATCATCTGTACGCATAATTTTGATATCCATAATAATCACAATGTATAATCATCACATCGCAGAAAGTTCAAAACCAGATTCATCTTTTGGCATATATTTCTTATCCATAACTATTTAAAAGTAGAACCATCATTTCGCATAAATAACATTAAATAAAACAAATCGTCTTCAAAATATTATAAATAATCAGTCGGACTACACAGAAGTTGGGTACCTTAAAGCAATAGGAGCTAATATAAGATTAGTTTAATTTTGTTTTCTGATTAATTTACTTGTTTTTTTTTTTAGTAATTGTAATAAATAAAAGTTGATTTAATGATAATTATTTGGTTTTTATATCCTTGCCCATGAGAGCATGTTCATTTCTGGCACAGTCAGGTCACAGTTCTAACCTAACCTAACCTACGCATTTTTAAAGAAGAAAGTCACCCAATCTATATTATTCTAATTGAAATTCTATGATCTTCATAGTATGCCTAGTCAAATTATGCCAAATAATCTGTACTCTAAATGAACGTTATGCTAAATGAAATTATACAAAATTTTACCTATGCCAAAGGTAAATATGCCAATAAAAATTCTACTATCTTAAATGTATGCCATTCTAAATTCGGTCATAAGCACATTATGCCTAAAAATATTTATGTCAAATATTTTTTATGCCTAATAAATGATCGACTAAAGAAGTTTCTGCGAAGTCAGTTATCCCAAATAGGTTTCGGAGTATCAAGTTTCTACCAAATAGACCGCACCCAGTCTTGAAAACTCTATTCATACATTTCAATGACATACTTAATTCAAGAATAGAATGCGAGAAATGTATAAAAGGCATAATATCAGGCAACCTTAAATTAGATTGTTAAAATGTTAAACTGATAATCTTAAATAACAGTTGCTAACAGATTCTAAGCCAAAACTCACACAATAATGTAAAACCTACATCTTCTAATGACGTCAATCAAATGACCAAGTATTTATCGATGTCAAATGATCCATGGCACGATAGCATCGTTGCTCAGCGACACTCGATTGCTCCTGTCAATAGCACTACCTCCTACACCCATAAGTATACCTACCCTGCCCATTTCACCCTGGAATGTTGAATCAAGTCCGAATCTCCATGATACATAGCTTTAGCTAGCCACACACACGCAAAGTACGAATCATTGTACCGTACTATGCTTATATAGAGGTAGTGCAATTTGTATGTATGTATGTATATATGTGCGAACAACGATGTCGTAGTGCTAGGACGTTCATGTAAAATCAATGTGTACTGTTCAGGTGTTCGGGGTTGTCCCCGGGGTACAGTAAAGTCTCCCCAGCTCGCCTTGCGGTTCCACACATAGTAACACGACCAGGACTATCTCTCCTTAGTTTATTGTAGGTATACTCAGGTACGGTAGGGTTGGCAATGTTGCCAGGATATAAGGCAGAATTATCTGAGCGGCACTCCTAATTCCTTGATTTACGGTGTCGTAAAGAATCAGAGAATAGTGAAGAATTTACAAAAACCTTTGCAATAATCTAGAGCAATTTTAATTGAACCATAACGTGATGCTGGTGATGCCACTGCCACTCAATTAATATACAATAAAAGCGCTTTTATATTTTTTTGACGCTACTTCACTAGCTGACCCGGCGAACTTCGTACCGCCTTAGCGTAAATTTGATGCACTACTTTATTTTGTATAGCTGACCTATCTTATGTATGCGTACCTATTCAATTTGAACTGGAATCTATAATATCCTCCATATAAAAATGAATACCTATTTCCCTGGTCTCGTCATACCTGAGAAGGACTTTACTAATTTTATTAAATAAAAAACAAAATATATATTTTCACAGCTCGCGGTTATGTATGTGGTGTCATAGATCACCATAGAGTTTTTTGTTTTAAATTGAATCACGTTGACATTCGTAACGCGCTTTTTTAAAAATATGCAAAATTAGATGTATATTTTTCAATCTTTCTGAGAGATTTTCTTAATATTTTTTTCCGTAAGAACCTTGTACAGAGTATTAGAAAACTACAAAAAAAATCAGCCAAATCGGTCAAGCCGTTTTCATGCTATGTCGTGACAACGGAAAACGGGTTTCATTTTTATATATATAGATTTGAATTGGGAAACATGACAAAAACGCGATTTTATCTATCTCGCGCTCGTATGCTAGCTCTATGCAGGTGTAGTCTAGGATATAATAATATGGTCGCGGTTTTTTTATGGTTAATGGTAGCCATACATATTTACTTAATGGTAACGATAGAATAGATTATACAAATTGACTTAATATTTTAGATGCTTTGCTCTGCCAGAAGATTACAAAATGATGACTCTTGTACCTGTGCCAAAAATTTTAAAAGTTATTGTGTGTATGTTTTTGTTGAATATTTTGTAGCTGTATGTAGTTATGGTTATAGGATATAATTGTATTTCGTTATCAAACATATTGGAATAACGTATACTAGCTCTCACTACCTGGCAACACTGTAAAAATGACTTTAGAGGTGCTCTTAGCTAGAAAAATGAACTGTTTACATAAACAATTAACGTTCATTACAAAACAGTTCGAAGTTGGAATTTCTGTCGAAATTTTCATTATTTTCCTACGAAACGATTTCTGTGTACGTGTCAAATCGTTTTGAATTTCAAATGTAGAATAAATCGGTTTAGCAAATTTATTTTTTCCCGCCGATATAAGGCATCTATGAATAATGAATACGCAATCACACTCAAATGAAAATTGCGAAACGTAGACACACAAAAAATGCAGCCTAGTTTTTGAAATGTCTACAGATTCCGCCTCGTGTTGTGATCTGCTTTTAACTTTCAAACGGTAAAAGAGACTCCATTTTCAAAACACTTTTTTTTCTAGTGCTACATGCTTATAAGTTTCCAACGTGAATGCCAGTGTATTAGTTATTTTGTGAACCCTTTTATCCCAAGAAAATGTTACGATAAATATCAATAGGTATTCTTCGGTAAAGTGACATCCGGGACAAAGCTTTATGCACGTCAACTGCGTTTATCCGCCGCTCCTCGCACAGGCCTTTATGACGTCATGGCAATATGATGGCTCTCTATATAGGCCACCGTTTATGGTGCACATTATGCAAATAACGCGAACATTATTTCATATTTTGTTTGTCGGCGGTGTCGCAACCCCGACCGCACTGTGTACAGGCATTTCATTACGAATACATTGACAAGCGGCGCATTAACGATTAATATATCACAATAATGCACAAAAACACGTCGTTATTTAACAAATTACAAAGTTATTTACTGCGTGTGTTGGTTTTAATTTCACTAATTAAATTATATTCGACATCAGGTACCGTAACGATGTATTTATTCAGTTGAATCGATGCTCGCAGTGTTGTTCAGGCGTTGAGATTCAGATTTTGTTCAGCAACAATGGTTGTGCAGCAAAAGTGACTTTTTTTGTTAAAGTTTAATGAAGCGCAAAGTTCGATTGTAGGACGTAAGAGTACGTTACATATTAACAGTGTTTTCAGAAAGTTTTATGCTTCCCCGAGTACAAAGAACTCGGAGTGTACATAGAGATAGAGGCGGCAATGATATAGTGCCGGGCACGCGGCCGCTCCCTCAGGAACGATAAACCCTTCCCGCGCTTCCCGTCTACTCTTCTTTATGGGAAGGCCGGAATGGCCAGCCCAGGTGAACAGGTAGCTAGATTGCGAAAGTATTTTTAGAACATCTTGTCGGTCGTCGGGTGTTTTTCCTTTGTTATCAAATGTGAGACATTGGAAGTGAATTTTCGGTTATGGGCGCGCCTAATGTATCCGTACGGTTTGGAGTACAAAGTTGTTCGTTTTTATGGAGTGTGGATAAAAAGTATATTGTATTAAGGTGTGCGTACTTGTACAGGTCAGGGGAAACGCGCTACTAAAGTGTTGTTTAGTGTGGGTGAGAAGCGTAATTACCACACTACTCTTTCGGAAAAGGAATTCTAACTTTCGGTTTGGTAAATATATCGCATAGGTTTATTTAATGTATATATTACTAATATCTAAGTAAACAGTTTGTTGTATTGTTTAGAAATCGATTAGGTAAAGCGACGCTTAGAAGGAAAGTATTTCGTAGACGGGTATTAGCTTAAAACAAACCTATTATTCTAAGAGTTTTATTTCGGACGTTTGACAGTTCTCGCATTTGTATATTTGGAGTGAATCGCGAGGGAATATCCATACAAAACCGAGCATAAAACAATTACGGTGAGTGAGTACGGTATACGCGGTATGTATTGGTAACTTTATGAAACAAAATCTCATTACTGGCTCTGTGGAGTTAATGAATTATTAAAGCTGATTTAAGCCACATCGGTTAGCAGCGCAGAAAAAGCAGACCACCATTTGTTATTTCCATCGAAACGGCAGGTTTTTATCGCATGTTGTGGCAAGCGTTTGCTGTTTGATATCTTCCTAGGTTTATTTGCAAATCGCGTGCCGCCAGTACAGTTACTCGTAATACTTACTTGTTGAATTACCTTTGTTCGAGTAGAATTTCGTTTTATTTTTTACTGGTGTTCGAAGCCCTCGCGTTGTCGTGTACTTGTCCCTTGGTGTACGTGTCGACGTATTTTTGTAGTAAAGTACAAACAGTTTGTCTGAGACGGGAAAGGGACGGAATAAATGTAAACATTCATATTGAGCTTCAGTTGGGTAAGCAGACTGATGGATTGAGCTTTCACCACTCATGGAATATTAAGTCTCAAAGGAGACCGATACTTTACTTTTATTATATCTAGAGCCGGAATTTAATATAATTCACTAGATAAGTACTACACAAAAATAACCAAAATAATCTCAAAATTAATTTGCAAGTAAATAATATTTTGGTTTTACTTATTATTTAATTTTATTTATTAAATCACTTTTTTTTTTATTCTACGCCCACAGCGAACGAACGTGTAGTCCACCTGATGGTAAGTGGAGTACAGCCCATGGACATCAACAATCCACAAAAGCAGATTATAGGTGCGTCGCTGCAGCTGAGGACTACGGTGTTATGCCTCAAGTGCCAGTAATTTCATGGCCTGATCTCACCACCAAACCGGAACACAGTAATGGAAGCACTACTATTTGGCGGCAGGTTAAAGGTGAGACGGTGGTGCTGCCACCCTCGAGCTCATTCACAAGAGCTCTACCACCAGTAAACACTTACAATAATGACTACAAAAAAAAAAATACCACTACAGAGTGTATCATAAACTAGTTTAGGTTTTTCCGTACACCAATACGTCGATGGTACATGCGAAAAATATCTATCGATCTACACACAGAGCAGCGCGCGCGCTCACACACAATATTTGTATTTACCTTCAAAGCAGAATTTATATACAGCGTGTAGTATGTTTCATCGTAGCATTAAATTAAATGTATTTAATATTATTTAATTTCAGTTATAATTGATGTTCTTTTCAATTTAATAACCAAAATACGTAAGGGTAGGGTACCCTCACGTACTTTGGTTATTTAAGTATTCCGATATACCCCAAAGTGACCACAGTACACGACTTATCATTATCATGTATGTACTTAAATGTCACCAGAAATCACGTTTCATGTAGAGCCAATTATTCATCATAGATTCTACTATCAAATCCTACATGCCCAATTTCCCCCTGAATCTGTATTCAGTTCCTCCAATCTACTGAACTAGCCGGTGTAATGTCATAATCAACGCACGAACTATGCGGATTAGTGACTGTCGCACTATATCGACTATAGCACACATAAATGCAAGTGCCGCGTGAGGTTTAAAGGGCTCGCTATTTTTAGTGCAACATTAAATATTAAAAAAGTTTAAATGTCAAATGCTAAAGATGTGGGCGGGATGGTCGTTCAGATTTAATTAGAATAGAAAAGAAGATAGAAAAGAAGGACTAGAAAAAGCGTTGAGTCGTTTGTTGGCTGTTACTTAAAAGTGATTTTAGTGATCAGTGATATTTTTATAATCATAACTTAATTTATGATAATATTATGTCATGTCAGTGTAAAATCGTAATATTGAATGGTTGCGATACCAATAATTTCCTGACATAACAACCCTTGAAGATTTATTACATGTTTAAATTGCAATGTTTACTTTTAGTATGCCTTTAACGTTTTAAATCTTTATTCAGTGTATATCAACTCATTTAGACAGTGTAATTTCATAATCATCATACAAGCGACGTGGATTAGCGGATGCAGCGTTATATCGACCGCATCACAAATATTTAGTCACGAAGTGGAAGGGCTCGCTATTATTAGCCAAAGCGAGGCAGCCTGCGGTTGAACAGAGACTAAATGTCAAAAGTTAAAATCGTGGTGGGCGAATCAGATCATTCAGATTTTATCCTAGAATAGCAGTGCTAAAAATAATATAATTTCCTTTTGTGGCTTATATTAATGAGGGAGTTGTTTGAGTATCTTTAGATAGAAAGTGTACCACTTATCGGATATTCAGATACATTACAAACAAGTTAAATATAATCCGGGCTTCCATTGCATATACAGTTTAAATAGGTAACCATAATTTTCTGTCCGCAAAATAATAATAGACAACATGGACTAATAGTTAATCCGACTAAAACGCAAGTCATTGTTGTGGGCAGTTCTAGAACATTAGTCAAAATCGACTGGACTCAATTACCGCAAATAGTGTTTAATGGTACAGTTATTCCTATAAGTAATGTTGTGAAAACTTTGGGCATTCAAATTGATAACAATATGTCATGGCAGCCCCAGGTTCGTGAAGTCAGTCGCAAGCTGTATGCGTCGGCGGGTGCTTTACGAAGATTGCGGAATTTTCTTCCGACTGCCACCAAAATTGCGCTCGCACAATCTCTTCTTCTTCCTATTCTCGACTATGCCGATGTCAGCTATCTTGATCTCACTGAGGAGCAACTAGACAAGCTTGAGCGCCTTCAAAATTTTTGTATAAGGTTTATATTTGATTTACGCAAATATGACCACGTGTCTGAATACCGCACTATGCTCAAGTGGCTTCCTATTCGCCTTCGACGGAATACTCATATACTGATTCTACTCTATAATATTCTCTTTAATCCTTCTACTCCCTCTTATTTAAAAGAACGTTTCAAGTTCCTCAATGACGCACATTCATTATCCTTAAGATCATCAGTGAATCTGAGGCTGGAGATGCCAATGCATTCCACTAAATTCTACGATAAGTCTTTTGTAGTACAGGCTACACGGTTGTGGAATGCATTGCCTGTGCCTATCAGACGTGCTCAATCTTTAAATATTTTTAAAAAACTTATATAAGCTCACTATCTTTCCTTATAGATCTTCCTGTCTCTTTATCTCCTACACTCCATCTCTTTTATGTCTTCCATTCTATATCTTCCTTCTTATTGCTCTTTATATTTTTTGCTGCTGCCTTAAATCGATCTAGTGTATTATTTACTTGAATAGCTATATATGTTTATTGTATATAAATATATATATATGTATGTATATATATGTGTGTGTGTATTATGTATATATTATACTGCTAATCGTATGTACTGTATATTATTTATATGTAAATATATTAGTATTATATGTAAGTATTAATATACCCAAATCCGTTTTTGCAATTATTTCTAGTGCACTAAAAAAAAATAACTACCTATTTATAATTTCTTAAGCTCTCTTGTCCATCCAAAGGTTGCCTGTAAGAAATTGCTTTTATAGCGATAAGGCCGCCCATTGTACTATCTAAATGATGTGCTTTAAGAAACTGACTTTCTTATTTGTGTACAATAAAGAGTTATCTATCTATCTATCTATCTATACTAATTTTACAATAATTTGCGGACAAATTCTATTAAGTTTGATTGAGTTGTATTATGACGTATTCCCGTAAATTTGGAATTGCATTTGAGTGACTGAAACTATGATGTAATATTATTTGCCTACGCCTTTAAATCCTGCCTGTTAAAGGAATCCTTTATCATTAGTAAAACTTTTTTTTTTTAAATAAGCACACCAACTGTATAATTACACAGAGCCATACAAACTATTATAATAATGTACAGGTAAATCATATAGTAATTACACAAATCACAGGCATGCATTACACTCAAACAATTTCTCTTTAGGAGAATACAAAAATAGAAATATTAAAATTAAAAGGTTAGTGTTTAAATATCCTATATTCGTTATTATAAATCCAATTCAAATAAAAAGATAATAAAGCAGTAATGGTCAACAATTTATCGCTAACATTCAAAAGCTCCCGGGTAATGTTACATTGGTAGTATGCAGAATTGCCGCATAAGGTATGAATTCACAATGAAAGAGTAGAGCATTTTGCGGACTCCGGTGCCCTTGTTATTCTATGCCTGGATGGAAAACATGTGGAGATGGCACGCAGTGGGATATTTGAGGCGCTGAAAATTCGAAAAGGTTTACTTTTTCTTTTACGTTCCGTAGAAACTACGTAATTTAGCAACGGTTTGAGGTTAATAAGATAGTAATGGAAAGAGTTAATCATTTATTTAACTTGAATGTTTTATTAGATTAGCGGTTTGTAACGAAATTAGATTTAAACTTAATAGATATTTATCTACAAATCAGAGGACCTTCTTTTAGTATTATAGGTTCCTTTTTTAGGGTTCCGTATCCAAAGGGCAAAAACGGAACCCTATTACTGACACTTCGCTGTCCATCTGTCCGTCTGTTAACGGGCTGTATCGCATAAACCACTATAGTTAGACAGTTGAAATTTTCACACATGATGTAAGCCATAATTGTGCTCGTAATTTCAGAACCTAATTTCAACCCAAACGGAGCACACTATAGTGAAAGCTTCACTATTCGGCGGGAGGTTAAATGTGAGGTAGTAATCAATTTCTACCATCAATGGAGACAAAATAAAAACAAGCTTTCAAAAGTCTAATAAATTTCCTATATAAGGAAATCTGTCAGCAAGTTTTTATTAGACCATCAGTATACTAACATAATGACTTCGAGCTGTCACGTGTCTGTGAAAATGTTTAGCATCCCTGTATGCATTCGTGTGGGTAGTTGCAACTAAGCAGGTTTAAGCTAGACACTGAATTATACTGTAGTCTATTTATAACTTGTACCACGTAATGTTGCGGCGTTTCTGGTTTATGCATATGAATATGCTACTTTTTAGATAAGTCTTATAATGTAGTCCTTATTCTAGATTCTAAAGCTTGGCATTTATTATTATTATTAACTTATTCACAAAAATGTACATTACAATAATCTTAGATAGATAGAGAAAACTTCGTTTGCTCTCCAAATTTGAAACAAACATACAAAGAAATAGGTACTTAAAACTAAAGGGTGGCCTTATCGCTTGACGCGATCTCTTTCGGGCAACCTTAGGGTGGACATTATAGATCTTAAGTTTATACTTACCTATCATTTCTAAAATTCTCCGTACAATATTATAGGTACACAGGCAATATAGCCTAGTTTAAATGGCAGTCTTCTTGTATATACATATAATTAAATTTAAAAAAATCTATTCCTATAAATAAAAGATATTTATGAAAAATTAATACGAAGGGTCTTCATAGCAGCTGAAGCCAAAACATATTTATTTATTATTTTTGTCTGTCTGTCTGTATGTTCTTACGCGCATCTCGCAAAAACTACATGGAATATGATGCGATTTGCATAGTTGTATAGTTGGAGGTCTCACTCAAAAACTGGTACATTCTATATTGTTTTTCATCTCGAAGGGGGTAAATTAAGGGGTGTAAGTTAATACGGGAAGTTGGTAAATTTTACAGAAAAATGCATAAAATTCTGCACTTATATACTAAGAAACAGTTGAAAAAGATATGGGACCGGCAGGATTTGAACCTGCGACCTTACTACACACCGGGCAGCCGCTTTAGCCATCCAGCTACGGTCGCCTCTTACCAGAACCCTAAATTTCTCAACTGTATGATACGTCATTTCGTGATGTCACGTTCATCCATTTGTTTCTTTCTTAAGTAGGATACAAACCAACATGGCGAAGTTACATCCAGCACAAATGTTGTAAAGAATTAACGCGTACGTTATTTTAACTTCTAATTGATTATTTTTATAGCATTTAGCTATGCTTAGCAAATTATACTAAGAAACAGTTGAAAAAGATATGGGACCGGCAGGATTTGAATTCCTATTCCCTACTCTGCACTTATATGTTCCTAAAACGACATAAATATACAATATTATATTTTTTAGAAATTCCTCTCCCTTAACAGAGGGTAAATTTGGGGTTGACAGAGAATATTTTTTAGGAAATAGTATGTAAATATTGAACTCCACGCGGCAAAAGGCGCGGGTACTAGCTTTTGACCGAAAAATAATATTACTACGATTATAATTGATTCTCATTGTAATATCATTGTGACGTAAAAAAATATACTATTTCATTACGCGGGCTAAATATAAATATAAATGATTAACGATTAAAGTGATAATATGAAATCCATCTATGTCATTGGTTGATTATTTTATTCGTAGCTGTAAGTTAACTCATACCAACTTAACGTAGAAGTTTGGCTAATGAATCTTATGATAGACACAACATTAATTGGGTGAAATGTTTTTGTCCAACATCTTAGCAGCAAAAACAATGTAACAGTTAGAATTCTCTGATTTATTGCTTTCATGAAAATATAGGCTGTGATGAAGGTTCTGTTTTGGTTTCAATTATATTATTAACTAGCTACTACTCGCGATTTTTTCAATATAGAATTCGATAAAATAGCCTATGACCCTATGTTAATGATTTGTAATATATTTTTTAAATCAGTTCTATAGGTACATTTTGAGCTTATTTATTCACATAAACAAAAATATAAAAAAAAACTATTTTATAAAAAACTATTTTACGTACATACATAGTAATCATGTGTCCGCTATAACAAAACGTAACTGAAAACGGGTATCGTCTCTCTAACGTATCGTATCGGTATTAAAATAGTTACCAACGGTTATTAAGTATTAGTATGAAACTATGAAGTAACTACCGAATTACTGCGTCCCCGCGTCAACGTAGTTTGAAAACCGAAACCCCATCATATCTAATAACTGAATAACTGACAACCAAAACCAACTGAATCCACGCAACCGATCAAAACTAACTAACTTATCTATCTCTCTCTTACAAGTGATAATATCGCATGCATAAAAGAAAAGGGGCGAGAGCGGCGCAAACCATTCAAGGATATTGTTATAAGCCAAAGACGTCCTTATATCTATTGCGCTACGGCTTAGTAAAAAAACGAGTAATTAAAATTATACCTACTTTAGCTTAAAACGTTTGTAAACGCTATAGCTATAATAACTGTAGTAACTGTATCTAAAATACCGGTATTCGGTAACGGTTGTCTATATCAGTATTGTATCACCATACCGGTGTAATACCGGTTAACAAAAATATCTAATAACGCCCATGACTAATACATAGGACATTTTTTAAAAGCTGAAAGGATGCCTGTGAGTGCCTCTAACTTAGGTCAGAACTGCCACCAAATATGGAATTTAGGTTGTTGTTTATTTTTTCTAAAGTCACCCGACTTTGGAAAAAAACATACTACGTTTAAAAAAGGTACGTCATAGTAAAAAGTCTTATTTTTGGATTTTTTGTTTAAGGTGTAGTTAGATATTGCGTTTTACCATTGGCAGATACTAAACATGGTTTAAACCTAATGTTTCATAAAGTTGATAAGTATTTGCGTGCAAATTAAAATCAGTCCTGACTTATAAACAACCTATGCCATTTCTAACTGCGTAGGTCGAGTAGTTTTAGTAAATTTGTAGTCAGTGAGGTAACCTTTCAGCTTAATCGTTTTTCTACACAAACGGCTTTGGTCAGGTTGCCCTTAGCGATTAGAAGTTCGATTAACACAGAAGAACAGATGTAGGTACTGATAACAAACATATGTTCGTAATGTAACTTAGTTAATCTTAAAAATTGATTCGATGGACTAGTAGATAGCGTATGCGCCTTTCACCGCAAGGTTTCAGGGTCAAATCCCGGGTCGGCCAAAGTGTTATTTTTAAAATTTCCGTCAGGAAATTCACAATAGCAGCACGGAGTTGGAATTGTGCCCGAAGGATAGCGATAAACTCACCCCCTTTTCCAGAGTACACCCTTCTGGGTAATGTAGGCGTAATGTTATGCTAATGTTATATATAAGTATATGTTAATCTTAAAAATAATAAATTATAATCTATCCTTACCAATATTTTAAGCTCAAGAGTTTGTTTGATTGTTTGTTAGGTTGTACGCACTAGTCTCAGAACTACTCGTCCGAATTAAATAATTTTTTTTTCGTTTGATGAACTATTTATAGGCTATAGGCTAAGGAATTAAATTGGAGAAGAGCAATGCGAGTGAAAAACGTCATGAGAGCATAATATTCCACGCGAACCAAGTTACAGAGAACAACTTGTACATTATACCTATTATGGTAATTAAGTTAAACATTGCATTTTCGAAACTAAACCACCGTGCGATCAAGTAACGAGCCTCTAAGTTATAATAACCAAGTTTATCTTCTTAGTTTTGAACTTGATGCATAATTTACAAGGTAAGCGGACTTAATACCACGTAAACGTCATCGTATTAACTTGGAACTATATCACAGTACAACGGCCAACATGCACTGAAATACATTACTGGCACAATAATAAAGCAGACACGAATTATTACAGAAAGTTTCGAGCAAAAACAATATTGCATCAACGTATGTATTTGTTAAACTCATAATCCAATAATACAATGGAGCATAAAGCGGCGGACGTGTTTGCTTTTTGAAAATAACCGGCTATCCTGTTAAAACTAATTTGTGTTAAAATACAGAGCAAACTCCTAATTACAATGCAAATTGATCGTCCCGATCACCGCACTCATAAAATGGCGGCGATCAAAATATTCCCTTCACGATATCCACCTGTAATGTTTAAATTTAAATTTAAGCCTATATTTTCTGGTAATTTTGTAATTAAATTCCGCTAATACAATCTTTAGGAAATCGCTTGGCTGCATACAAATTGATGTTTAATTAGCACCTTCTTTCTCCGGCTGCTTTTTGTTTAGTATTTAAATAATGCAGGTCAATTATATCAGTTTGGTTTTTAACCTGAAAGTTTTTGGTATAATTGCTTTTGTTGTTGGATTTGCGTTATTTCGAATCCAATTATTTTGCTCTTCGGCTTTTATCTTTGCGTTTATTTGTAGTTTCTGTTTTAATACAATTAGTAAAATGGACTCATGAATACTAAATATTTATTCAGAGTTATATTTTTTTTTAATTTCCAATGGGACCGATAATAATTAATGATCAATTGGGAACGCTTGTAAACCCACACATTTTTTGCACAGATTTTCTCTTTGAAATGGTATTTTGTGTTGTTGGTACTTCTACCAGTCTCTTATGATATTTTTTATGCTACAGTAATTATAGTACGATCCTAGTTGTCGGTGCAATAAAAAAGTTTGTTGTATGCATATTTACAAATATGCAGTCCCTGCACATAATTAGTGACGGTTGACATTAACAACGTCAAGAAGTGACACACTCGTCACAACTGTCAAAGAGCGCTGAATCGCGATAACGAAATGTTCACAACAAGTGTACATAAAAATACAACTTCCAATACGCTACCGTCGCACAGCTGTCCGCCAGGTGATACTACCGAGCCTGGTCGGAGGATCCTCCCATAAGGGTAGAGAAACATCACACCCCGTTCCTCTACAGTACGAATATTATAGCAAATCTCGAACGACATTAAAACAAAAGCGTACTCTAATCACAATCACACAACACGAATTTCAGAAACAGAATCTATTAAGCGCAAAACTCCGCTTATAAACAAACCATAACCTAACTCCCAAATTAAAACTCTATGAAACAAAGGCTGCTCCACGTCGGTAGTTTCTTTGCAAATTTGTCATGCAATTGCATCTGGGAGCGTAAAGAGAGGCAGGAATAAAGGGCATGTCATTTCCCGCCGGCCCCGGGGAGAAAATCGCATGAGCAAATGTTGACATCCGGCTCCACTCGGATCAGAATCCGCGGTGTACTCCCACCATTCAAGCGGCTACTTTCTCTATTCATTCAATGGAAGGCTGTACAGCAAACTCATGGATACACTGCTTGGTAATTTAGATTGCGATGGGTTATCAAAAGAAGAAAAGGTTGACGATTTAAACTTAAATGCGGTGCAAATAACTTATTGAAGAATTCAAAGCTCTTTAGAATTTTTCATATAACATCTGAGAAAGAGTGATATACATTTATTTCACTCTTTACTGTCTCTTAGATGTCCTGCAAACTCAAAACCCAACTTGGACACAACATCTTAAAGTCATGTAGCTCTTCGTCACTTTGTCAGTTATGAATCCATCCATCTCACTTCAACTTGACACACATACAAAGATTTAAAACTTATTTCGCTCTTAGTGGAGAGTAAAACTTCTTTGTCGAAGCTGAACTTGAACTTAAAATTACTGGCTTTCAAGATCGTTACTTGAAGTTTCTTGCAGCCATTCTACGGTGGATTGAATCGATAATAAAACATTGTATAAAGCTTTATCGCTGCAATAAGGTCTATTATGTCTTGCACGATAGCCCTAAAGCCTATGTTCTTATAAGTTATTTGCATGTAAGAGTTTAATGACTACGAGCCCTCTATTCTTTATCTCTTCGGTTTTTATGATGGAGATAAAAAGTGAAAATTTATGCTTTCTTATGGCTATACAAAGTTTTGAATAGAAAAATGCACTAGAGTTATTAGTTATTTACGCAGTGTTTAAGCGTATAATAGTGTAAATAGTAAAATGAAAGTGTTATTTATATTCAAAGGACTAGAGGAGGTATGGGGTAAGAAATATGGGTATTTCATTATTTAAGGTTTTTGGTACTAAATATTTTTTTTTAATACGATAAATAGCGTTAGTGGTTTGCCTTGAATGAGTTGATAGTATGATGGTACGTAACAGTTAAATAAAATAAGAATACAATAGGTAATATTACAATGATATTATGTATAAACACTCTTCCGCACAAGTTTTATATTTAACTTTTATAATAATTAGCACTTCGGTGTTGACAACAATGTGTTGTCAATATATTTATAGATAAAATAATATTCCAAGTGTATTAATTTAAGGCTAAAAGGGGGTCTTAAAAATGATTTTTTATAATACGTTCAATAATAATATTATTTAAAATGTAAATCTTTGATAGCTGTAGTAAATGTTTATTGTAAAAATAATATGTGATTGCAGTATTATATCTTCAAATGTATTACTCTTTATCTTTTAATGGCCTCAAATCCATTACCTTCAAATCATAGTATAATCTATTAGCGCCTTGATTTTGTAAAATCGATTAGACTTTCCATGCACTTACCAAAATCGCGAATAAAATATAAATTGAGGAGTGGTCAATACGGAAATACGAGACTTCAGCATTTAGTCAGGAATAACTCCATCGCTATGCACTTTGAGCGTTGACGGATAGTTGTTCCGAAATCGAATCGGACTTTATTTGACGTCACTGAAAATCTGAAAACGTTGATGCACATTTTCGAAGCGAGTGAGACAGAGTAAGAGCGTTCGCACACCTGGCCACAAATTTTTTTGACGACCGGATGGCGGAATAGGTAGTGTACCTGCCTGCGACGACGAGGTCGTGGGTTCGATTCCCACTTAAGACAAATCTTTGTGTGCATGAACATGGGGGTTTGTCTTAGTCTGGGTGTTTTTATGTATAATAAGTTTGTATTTACAAAAGAAAAGTATATTATTAGTATCAGTTATTCTAGTACCCATAGTACAAGCTCTGCTTGGTTTGGGACTAGATAGCGTTGTGTGTGAGTTGTGAAATATTTATTTATTTATTTACTAACGCCTCCTCGTGCGCAGCTAGACGCGGTGCCCCTAACTGGTGGAGGTGACTTCCACAAGCAGCTATCTCAGCTCGGATCGTAGCTTGTGTTTTTGTATTTGACTCGCAAGCGAACACTCAGTGTGCGCTGAAACCCTGTATTATCACCATATAATCCTTCTGCCCTTGTTCAAATCACTAATGATCGGTGCAATATGTTTTGTCCTTCTATACTTCCTATGAGACTTTCTATGAGACGTCATATCAGCATTTATACTCCCTCCAGCCATATAATCTTTCACACAATCAATCCATTTTTCTTCAGTCTTTCTCAAAGACCTAGGGTAGGTAGGGTAGCTGAAAACCATCAACCCTTCTCATCAAAACATCTTGTACAACCTGTGGCCCCATTCAGTCGCCGTCACTAGTATCCTGGTGTGCAAAGGCTCTGAAGTGCGCGTCACCGCTGCACGGCGGCGAGGGAGCAGAAATCACGACGGCAAACATTGACTCTAGACTTTTACTCTTTTACTCACTTAGCCTAACTCCCCCGCGCTGCAAATCACTCCACTAGAAACGGGGAAGTTTTAAATTCTGAAATTTCTTTAAATAATTTAAAGCCGTCTGCTATGAATCGACTTAGTAAGTTATTGAATAGTTCTCGATTCCATAATTGGGTTCATGTTCATTGTCCTTTGTTCGGTGCTTGCTTTATCAAACTTGTTCGGCAGTAGTTTATCGTTATCAAAATAAATTTGATTAGTGTGAGGCTAAGTAGTATTTACGACTTTGCGTGAGTTTATTTTCTTGTGAACTGATTTAACTCCTAGTGAAAAACAAATTGGTCGGTCAAATTAGATTTGATTGAGATTGAATTAGATTTGGGACTGTTTGAGTTTATTTTCATTTTAAAAGTTTTTAGCAACTAGTGTGTAAGTGCATTTTTTTATAATGCAAAGATTTTTTTGCGGTTTTTCGAATGATCAGGGGCTCCAGCGATACATTTATCAATATAATTTAAATTTAAGCAGGTTGAATGATCTATGTATTTTTCTCTCTCGACTATAGAATATTATATTAGATCCATTGATCTATTTTATAGGTCAATGATTAGATCTATAGAATCGCATACATATTGACATTATATTTATAATTATTTAAGTATTTTGTAATTTCATAAACTTAGTACATACAAGGCAATTCATTACTATAGGATGACCATTTTACACAAAGGTAATTTAATTTGTTTGTTTCTTTGTCACAATTATTTACATTCAATGCGGGTCAAAGAATTTGATACGGGCTAACACAGTAAAGAAATAGAACAGGAGCTCATAAATGAATGATTGCTTTTATTTTCATTCCCATATTATTAAATGACAACCTATATCAACAAATACATACGTATTTTGTACAAATATATATTATCTTCCTTTGAAAAATACGACTTCTTTCGCCTGTATATTCAATGTGCTCATTAGAGCGTATTGAATAGAGATTATTAAAAGGCAGATTCCAAATTACGATAACAGTCGATCAGCTTAAACGAGAGCCAGGTCTCGTAATTAAGCATCTATTTGAAATCTCAAGGGGAGCCATGATCCATAGTTATTCAAATAGCTGCAGTCAGCGATCTAATACTCTGGTTTAGGGATGGACAATGCCTTCCGATACTTTGAATTTAGTGTATCGATACAGATACCGAGGTGTTAAAAACCAATGTAACCATGTAACGATAATGTGTAACGTCTGATGGCAAGTATCATATATAGTTTATAATACTAGTACTAGTTATAATACTATTTCAAATGCCAGACCCTGTATTATAAAATAATGTTATTCCGATAATATTAGCGATGTACTATGAATGTTAAAAATATCACACTAATACTTTTTTAAATGAAGTAGCGCTCGTTTTACATTCCCGGCTAGCTTGATTACAATAATAGTATATACAAGCAACCGTTTGTGGCAGCAGGTAAAAGGTAAGACGGTGGCGCTTAAACCAACAATTAGATCAGCTTATTAGCATTTGTAATAAATACTTATTTCTGTTACCATTATTAATGCACTGTTTAAACTTTAAACTGAGCTTAATGATTTTGCTAGGATTAGGAGGAGATTTAATTTGATAGAACAATAGCTTAAAGCGACCCTTAAGTGTACAACCGCTGATTTTATTAATGAATGTCAAGATTTCTTACTACTAACATTATGACTTTAAACTAATTGAATATTTCGGGAAACGTTTTGAATGTTGTTCAAGATTAGTTCAATTAATATTATTTTGTGAAGCGATTTTGAACTGATATAAAGTAAATTAATAATCTATAGCCCAAATTAATAATGGGAATGGACCTTTTTTATATAAGTGCCCGTATACAACAGTTACCGATATAATATCCGTAATATCAGAATAATTCCACCGAATGCGTTCCGTGAGTAACATAGTTCAACGCAGATTCGATCCAATACCGGTACATGAGAGGAACATCCCTAGTGTGGTTGCAATATCCCGTACCTGACGATTGAATAACGACGTGCATTTAATCTTTTCAGACGTTTCAGATATCCTCATTAACTTGTGTACCCACTTCAGACATCCGATTTGTTACTTCAAATGTGCCGAAGGAATGAAAGAATGTGAGGATTTCTGAGCAATCCGTCGATTTGTGAGCTTTTTATTCACTTGACGGATCTCTTGAGGTTAAATGCACTTCATTTGGCTTAGTTTTTTCAATCATGATGTTTTACGGTCTATGTTTTAGAGTTGATGTTTTAAATAATCATTATAGAATGTTTGTGAATTTGGAGACGTATTTTTGTGTCATTTAATTGTGATCAAATACTTCTTGAATCGTTTATTGTTTATTTTTTGTATTTCGTCATACAAAAAAAAAAATCAATAAACGATTGTCAAAGCTATCACAATAATGAATGAGATGTATACTATATTATAGTATTGAGTTTCGGTTTAGAGATAATACAGCCGTGTATTGCCATGTTTTAATTTATCTTTTGTTAAACCATTCACTAATTTAACGGTTCACCTACCACGTAAGCGTTGTATTGGAAATTGGAGGGGCCAAAGAGGACATTGCTTCAAAGAAGGCCAAGTTAAGAAAAAGCCGTGGAAGGTAACAAAAGACATCTGGCTTCAGGTCTTCGGTCAAACCATGTCCTCGGTATTTACCCGAGAAAATCTACAATTTAGATCCGTGGGAATGCTGCGCTGAGCCTCTAATTTACCAATTAATAAAACGCTGCAAGTTCCGATCCACTTCCGGCCACACGCTCTAAAAAGACCTTAAACACATACTGAGGTAAGCCCGAGCAACTTGAATACCTAAGGAGTTGAAGCTGTAGTCGGTAACTTAAGACTTTTTAAAAGCTGATGAGTTTGTTTGGTTGAGCTCGCTAATCACTAGAATCACTAGTTACTTATACATTATATTTTTTGCATTTGATAGCCTAATTCTAAATAAAGGTGGTACGCTATTTAATATAACGTATTTTAGAAGCGGTTTTATTGTCCCATGCATTGAAATATATTTTTGTTCTCTTAAAACTAAAGTTCCTAACGAAAAGTTTCTTCATGCGTTCAATTTTAAAGGCAAAATAACTCAACCGATTTCAGCGTAACTATGGTTCAGAAAACAACATAGGATACTTCTCGTCCTGAAAAAAATAGACAAGGAACGAATGCAGACGGGTGAAGCCACGATTTGTTCTTTTAGTTTTGTGGTATTTTTTACTTAAAAACTCTACGAGTACCGAATTCTCTATGAAAAGTTTAATCTGTAAAACTCATTTTATATGGTGCTCCTACACACTATTCTAATTCATACAAAGAATATAATATAAACGTGATTTTTTAATGTTATATTTTGATGTTTTTTAAGCGTCTTCAAGCACCCCTGAGGGCTCATGGAAATAAATTAATGACTTGTTTTTTTTTAATTTTGAGCGTAATATTACATGAACTTGTGACTTTCAGTTATTTTTAAATTTTTGTTGTTTTGGATCCACTTATAACCATTGTTGGTCAGCGGTAGAGCTTTCATGACCAAGCTTCGATTGATACCATTCTGCTATCTTGTAGCATTATGTAACAATCAACCCCTTCAGTTGTGTATAACCGCTCCAAGATTAGCTGAATCCTGTGAGTCGTCCTTATCTGACAGCCCCTACTAGTTGGTAGTTCGTTAAGCCACGTCACGGCTATGACGTCATCATAACACATCCCTTGTTCCACATTCAAGCATGTAGAAAACTGACGTCATGACTTGAATCGCGTTATTTACGATACATAAAGGTGCTTTCAGACCGTTAGCATTCGGATGTAATGTAACATTGTAAATTCGACTCCAATCCAACTGCCTCCCTGCCTGACAAGCATTTCAGCAAGCAAGTCTGTAATGTAATATTTTTCACATAAAATTCATATTTCGAAAGGTATAATTACACACCCACACTGGTGAAACATTTAAATCTGTAACATGACATTACAACTGAATGCTCGCGGTCTGGAAGCACTAATGACAATTTTACTTGGCAATGTGCAATTTTGAAATCTCAATAAATAATCAGACTTTGTTAATTATTGAAATAAAGTATATATACGTTCTTATTTTTATATAATAATAAAGTTGAAAAATAAGAATCCAGCAGGACACGAACCTGCACCCCCTGGGATACGCCCCAAGTGCTTTGCCAATTCAGCTATGGATTCGAATGCGGCTAGACTCGAAATTTCTCATCTCTTTTTGTGCCAGCGTCATAGGTATATATATTCATACATAAGGTATATATACCTATGACTAGCTAGACGAACCTTACTTGGTTTTAGCGCTACCTATGCGATGAGTGATAAGTCAGATGGGTGCAGGTTACAGCCCTGCTGGATTCTTAATTTTTCAACTTTAATATTATATAAAATACAAAAAGGCATAGCAAAGCTAAAATTTGCTTTAAAATATTACAAGTATTCCTTTACTTATTTAGTATGTATAAGATCTAGCTGCTAGACTACATAATAATAAATCACCCTTCAGTCTTATCATTTCGATCCGAATGTTTTTAACCCTCCATGCTAAAAGAGGGGCTTTGTTTGTGTGTGTGTCTGAGTCAGCCTGTCTGTGATAATGATTAGGTTTGCAATTTCGTAGTATTTACCACTACTTGAAGGTAAATGTATGAAATATACTATTAAAATTTGTACAAGGCTCTACGATCAGTCGTTGTCTGAGTAACTGAGTTATATGAGTACGTACACTTAAGTTATTGATAAGAATAGTCATATTTTGTAACTCGTAGATAGCAAATTGTCTACAAATACGTTTTTTACGTTGGTAACACACAAATTTAAAATACATGTGTGTTTTAAATTTGTGTGTTACCAACGTAAAAAACATAACATTCATATTATTCATACATATTCAACAGTTAACATGACATTCAGTTGGGTGTGGTGCTGTACAGACTATGTCCCATCTCATAACCTGTCCCACTTGCTCCACCACCTGCACAAAGGAAGAACTCATGAAAGCCGATGCAAATGCTATCCACGTGGTCAAACACTGGGCTGATAGAATATAGCTGCAGCCATCCACACGAAAGAAGAAGAGAAGAAGAAGAAGAATAATAAGTATTTATTCTCAACCACGATTCTTTCAAATAAAATTTTGATACACGTAGCATAAATAAATGCTGAATTGTGCTTAAGCCTTGAGATAACCTTATATTTTTAGCCTAAACTTGTTACTTAATGTTAATTAGTAATTAAGGTACCTAACGCGCCGCCTCTCCCGCGAGAATTTCAATGTCTACTGTCAAAAAACTACTTTAATTTGCTAACAGTGTTGCCTTCCTCTGGGGTCTTTGCGAACTAAATTTACTGTAGATATATCTAAATAAACTGGGTCTTTAGTTATGTTTAAGATTATTTGCTCATTAAGAAGTTGGCAATGAAATGCTAAAGATTTCTAAGCAAAATATTAGATATATGAAATAGGAATGTATCTGCAATTTTAAGGAGAAGTTGATATAGTTATAGTCACGCAATGAAGATAGTTTTAGAAAATTAAAAATATTCAATTAATAATAATATAAAATCATACATGGCATAGTGTAGAATAAAACTTCCAAAATAAATTAACTACTTTACATTTGATAGGACAGAGCAAGCAGAAGGATAATTATGTAGAGCAGATGCTTAGCATTTTAATTGGTTTTGTTTTTAAAGAATTTTGTTAGTTGGCTGCGAATTTACTTCATAATATCTAGTACTACGGTAGTTGCTGTTAATACTGCTTTTTGTTGAGATTTATAAGGACTCGCAAAAATATTAGTGTCTACGAGAAAATGGTTCGAACGTTATCTAACGTTACAGTCAACAATTCTTGTAAAAGCTATCCTTAGAGGAACTTTGCTACACTTGTGTGTGAAGCGTGTGTATTTTATGTTTTCTTTACTCCATAAATGACTTCAAATAAATCGAGTCTTTCTACAAGCCAGCCACAACTGACAAAACATTATTTCTTTACTTTATTTCGTTAAAATCATAACGTGTCAATGCTTTTTATTCAACCAATAATTCCAAGATAGAAGAGAAAATCAAATTAAGCCTATTACTCAAAATACCGAGGGGCAGGTAAACGCCCGAAAATCTTATTTCAAGTCTATTTGAACACGTTTTACGTAAAGTCATCGACCCAGATTTGCCGATTGTGACAAAGCCGTGGAGTACCGTACAGCTGTCTAGCAAAACAATAAATATTTGAATATTTTAGCGCCAAATTCTGATAAAGGGATGTAAATGACTAGCTCGTCCAATTTGCATTGAACAGATTAACGTCATAATCGGAGCGATTCAATCAGCGATCCCGAGATCTCTGGACAGGGGACTGAGCGGGGATGGCGCGGGGGAAGCGACGAAGGGGGGTACACCAATGCCATTTAACGTGGATACTAATAACTTTAGATAAAATGCTAATTTTGTGTTCATTCGATTTAGGAGAAGACGATAGGCGGCTCGTCTGTAAGAAGCTCGTTCAGGCCGGCTGCCTTGATGTGATCATTACCGGTACTCAACTGCTCACTGATCGCTGCTATAACAAATTGTATTTGTTTTAAAATATAAAAATACCTTTGAATTTGTACAGAAATGGTATGTTTAAAGAGATAAATCCAAATACTGCTATAATTTCACAAATCTCAACATAAAAGTAAACACCATTCTTTAGAAGCCGATGCTTTAAGATTGAGTATAAACAAGGAAATGATTCGATATGCAAAGTCAAATATCCGTTGTGTAAAAGTGAGTGATACGTCACTGAACTCATAAAAGTTCTCCAAATCTCGATAGCTCTAAACTGTGGCTTCAGCAATCCGATCTAAGTGAACGCTTGTCATATTGATTCAGTGTTGTGAGTGTTTTCGGAAACTGCGATAAGACGGGACGTGCCTGGCGAGGCGGCCGGCGGACCAACCATGTGGACCTTTATACTTTACACTTACAAAACCTTGTAAGCATTGTACTGCCCCGGGCCCCTACCCCCCTTTGACTTACTACATTGTCCCACTTTAACGCAATTTGTTCTAGAAAGGGTCCGCATCGATTCTCCAGCGATTTTCCGCCAAACACTGCAATAAATTGAATGTCAGATGCATGATATCGAATTGTTGCAAGCAAATGCATGCACGAATAGAAACGTAAGTGAATGTTTGCGGAATATTGTATTCATGAGGTAAATGAAAAGGTCGTCCATTAGTTTTGCGGCGGCCGGCACTAATGCGGCCGCGCTCTGCAAACTAACTGCCACTGACTTTGATTCGTCCAGCTGGTAATAGTTTAATTGGGTTTTATTGTTTGTTTTAGCTTATACCCACGAATTTACTGCCAATAAATGATTTAGAGCACGTTTGGGCCACGATTATAACATTAGTCAATACCGCCATTGAATATCACGGGCTTAACGATGGCACTTAAAGCGCCGTCTACCCTACAAAACCGTTGATGTTATGATATAGAATAATATATCACCGGGTAAACAATTTATTACCAAAGTTTCCGTGTCTCTCAAAATTATTAGTAGGTGTACACGAGCACCATGCCTCCAATTTTACGATCCACACAATTTCTGTGCTGAATTATACATTCGTAACCAAAGTTAGTGTTCAAAGCAATAATGTAACGGTGACTAACACCGAAACTTTAAAAAAGGAACGTACAATAAATAAGAAAAGTTAAAAAGTGACAGTTAAGAGGTATACTTTTTGGAAGTTTGTGAAGTAAAAAGCGAGCTTTCGGAATTATAACTAGATTAATGCTCAGTGAGTGGAACTACCCTGGTAAAACTTTGGAACTAAGTAGGAACAGAGTTTTGTATTATTTTTAACGAACCGAAGCGCCTTCGGAATTCATTAGCTTGGAAAGTAGCGAGGCAAAGTCTCGGGCCAATATATGCCCAGTGCGGCCACGGGTTCGATGAGGAGGTCCCATCTCGTTTTAACCATTTTCCTTGGATCCATAACTCTTTTACCTGCTATACTTTGTGGCAAAGTTAAACTCAGGAGAGATATTTACGTACAAAACGACAAACAAAAGTGAATAAGTATACAATAAAATAAAGTTTTCGCTGCTGTATGATTCGTAGGAAGTTTTAACCCAGATTGTTTGCGTGTAATGCAGCTTGTTATGAATCGGAGTTTAGTTTTGTGGTACTTTTGTTATTCACGCTCGTAAATATACATAGCGGTCTAAGAAACTGTGATGGCGTCGTATAATATTATGTTATGTTAGTTATTTGAGCGACGACCGGATGGCGGAGTGGGTAGTGTACCTGCCTGCGACGCCGAGGTCGTGGGTTCGATTCCCACTTAAGACAAATCTTTGTGTGCATGAACATGGGGGTTTGTCTTAGTCTGGGTGTTTCTATGTATAATATGGATGTATTTACAAAAGAAAAGTATATAATTATGTATTAGTATCAGTTATTCTAGTTCCGATATTACAAGCTCTGCTTAGTTTAGTACTAGATGGCGTTGTGTGTGAGTTGTGAAATATTTATTTTAAATTTATTTATTTATTTATTGCTCGAGCAAATGTGCTCAAACAAAAGGCAAGCGTATATACAGTGATATTAGATTTAATTAATAGGTTGGAAATAATTCATATACTATACTACGTATGTATATAGTTCAAAAGAAATTGTATTCTACGAAAAACGGCTAAAGAGTTGTAAAAGATTATCAAACAATTTTACTGACTGTTTATTGCCATAACACTTTGCCAGACCCGAAATTGAACCTGGGACCTTGCGGTAAAGGGCGCATACGCTAACCATTACACCAACGAGGCAATAATTAAAAAATATTAATTTCACATAACTGCACACACTTTGATAGGAATTTTCTATTGATGCTAGCTATACCATTCTTTTTTAGACATTACATTTCACCTCCCAAAAATCCTTTCCCCCACAAAGTTGAGAGTTCAACTTTTAAGCTCCTTGTCTATGTTTGGACATCAGCTCAGGTTCAATGAGGCTGTATTATCTATCTAGACATTGGTAGCTAATTTTGTCTATCTATAACTCTATTTAAGGTTGTTTTCAAATGTGTGAAAGAAGTTTCAAAAACAAAATATTGCAGACGACAGCTGGTAAGTTTAGTGATAAAAGAAAATGAGGAAAAATTGTTTATAAGAATTTGGAATTGTATCATTTTTTTGATTCATATTTTCTTGTAAAAACTAGTGAAATGGATTAGGTAACTCATTTTGTACAAATGTTTGCCTGGATTTCAGTAAAACAAAAATAAGGTTGTATAGTTAAAGAAACAAGAACTGTATCCCACACAAACATAAGTGAAGCTAAGCATAATGAAAGTTTACAGAATAGTTTACCAATTCATATATCAACCAATATCCCAGATACATAATACTATCATATAGCTGTCCACCCACGGTTAATAGTTGCCAGCTCTCCTCCTACTCGTCTCACAAGAAATTATAAGTAACTCCTATTTGGTTGTAAGATTGATTGTTTTGGCATTTAAAACTAAAACGAAGAGGATGTATGTGTAATATTGATCTCTATCTCTCTATCTATTAAATACGTAATAATTATATAATTTCAATACTTTAACACAAAACAATATTATTATGATCTACTAAGTTTAGTCAAACTGGTGTATGTTATGGTCCTTCGAGCCGGATTCTGGCTTTAGAATATAAACCATTTAATGCTTATAACTTCATTATACATTTAAGGTAACTATTATTTTAATGTAACGGTAATGAAAATTATTAATTACACAGATCTGCAACGGATCTCCCTTTTCAGTGTTGATGAATGATTTAGATAGATTTTAGCAAAAAACTTTCATGTCAATATTATTAGTTATTCAAAATCAAATTAAAACAAAATTAAAATTGCATAGGTAGTAATTTACTCTCTTCGTAGGCTATTGAATGTCTGGCTTCAGCCTACTTAACAAACTTTAATAAGTTTAGTTTCATCTTTCAATTGTTTTTTTTATTTTACCTTAATACTCACTGATAACTTTATAATTGGATGAACTAAATAAATCACGTGATTAAATAAGAATGACTAAACCAACGTTCCATTTAGCATCTACTCGAACGTGTAAAGTAAACCAAACTCTTGGCAGCACAATTGGCGAATAATCGCCTACATCAGCACTTCCAAATCCACTGTAATATCTACCAAGTTACAGAACTGAATTGTACGTGCTAGTTATCATATCTTTAAACAATTGTTGTATTGTGATCAACTCCGGAAGCTGATATAGAAGTTAAACATAACTTTGCATAATGTTCTTGTTCGTAGTTAGTCGGCGAGTAAAATCGCTCCTCATTAGGCAAATCGGATGGCGTTAGCTCATCCTATTAGCACAGTCAATGTTTGGCGATCCCATCAGCCCGCCTGCCTGCTCTCGTCACCCCCAGATCGTTTCGACAAACCGTCTTTCAATTATATTTTAGACGCTCATTTTACTTTAATTTTACCAATTTAAAATTCGCATTTATTTTCTATTATAAACCATTTTAGATCTTTGATGAGCTTAGTAGGTATTTAATTTGTTATCAGTATTTAACCTTTCTGTGAATAAAACACGACTTAAGCCATTACCGAATAATCGTGAGTAAACTTAGCTATCAGTAAATTCTTAGAACCCAAACTAGATAGTAAGGACTATTTAGTTACGGTTGTTAGCGGACTTAAAGGTTAGACTCCCGAACGCCGAGTTTCCATACTAACGCAATATGGGTTTAACTTTAATATTATTAAGTTTTTATCCATTTTTCTAGACAAATCATATCTAAAATACCAAAATACATGTTAATTTGTGGTAATTTTGTCAAAATAAAACAATTTTGACAAAATTCAAATTATTAAATGAGTTATATACAAACTGAATTAGAATAATAATTTTGAAAAAATAGGTGCCAACTAACATGCATTTTAGTCTTTCATATAATGATTTGCTTATAAAAACAGATAGATACTTAATAATATTAAAGTTAAACTCATATTACTTTTGTATGGAAAATAGACAAGCAATTGTTCCCTATAAAAGCGCGTGCGAACGATGAAAGTTTAAAAAAGTAACCATCAAAAGAGCACATTTTTCCGCGACTTTATGAAAACGTTTCAGTAGATTTATGAATAAAACCTTTCAGGGCGGTTGCGAAGCCGCAATGTAATTTAGGTCGTATAAGGAATAGAGCCGGCAGCCTCCAAAATTAGACCGTTATCATTCCACCGCTGTCGCCGCGGAGATCACCACTTATATGAGCCAATACACCGAACAGAATAAATTTGCTTTATACCAGACAGTTGACCTTCATAACCGATATTGTTACTTTTATACAAGGAAATATTTGGAAATTCCCGACATCCGCCCTCTCGGCATCGGGTCTTGCGTCGTTTTTTAACTTATTTGCGCTGCAAAGCCGCCGCTATATGAGAAAATTGGAAAAACCTTTAAGAGGGAACTCCCGGTATGGAATTCTCATACAAAATGAGTATGGTTGTATCTTTTACATTTTTCATCACAATGTTATAATTTTTGCACAGTCAATTTAAAACATGATTATCTATGTTCCTTCGATTTCAAATTATCTTTAGTCTGCCTATTTTAAAAATTATAGGCATCCAAACATCCGTAGTTTTGAACGGCCTGACAAATGCGACTTTTTTAGTATTATACAACAGATTATTACAAGTTTTCGAAACGAAGGACCCTCGTAAATATAATGTTCTTTCTATTTTATCAATAATTATCATCAAAATACCTCATTTTCATTCATCAAATACCATATTACAAATTAAAGAAAATTACAATATCTATCTCAACTCATTGAAGGGGGGTGAGGCAGCCATTCGTTAGCTACTCGGAAGTGAAGGAGGGGTGCCAGTGAGATACCGAACCAAGCCGAGATATGTCATACCACAGTCTACCGACCAGAGAGTATGCAATGAACTGCATTGAACCTTTTTTGACATTCACGACTGCAACAAGTTATAGTCCGAGATCTAGCTGCAGAATCTTTTCGTTCTTTATAAACATAATTGAATTATATTTTTATGTAAATAATCATTTAGGGACTGAGCTGTATACATGGCATATGGGTTAAAAGTACCTACCAAAGTCTAGACGAATAACAGAAATAAAAACAGTTAGTTATAAACAATGATTGTTTTTTGCATTAATAACTTATTAATAGTTATTTATATATTATTTCAAAAGACAATTGTATACAATTGTACTATTGTGACAAAGTGTAAATGTTAAAACGATTGACTGTTAAAATGTGTAAATGATGAGGCTGATCATAATCTGTTTTTTTATTTTTATCACGTCCCTAATCACCCCATACTTTCAAGGGCTGTTATAAATTAATAGTCAGCTATATATGCCAAGCAGAGTATTAGTATCTATAGAAACATGTCACATTATCTTTGAAAAGACAACGTTTAATTGTCTTGTTAATTTATCATTGAGTTGGAGTAAAAATAATAATCGTTAAATGCTTTCGAACCTAAAACCTTCTACATGCATAATAATAACTATGCCGATACAATATTCATTTAAAATGCTTAGCTCTTGGCCTAATTACAGTGTCATTCATTGCAATTCGCTTGTGTCATATGTCACACTTGTATTTTATAATGTTGATTATAATATTTAAATCGTTTCTCTGGACTTAAATATGGGTAAACAATCTTTATATTGTGTATTGTTAATTATTTACATAGTAAATATATCATTATATCTACGAATACTTAAATTGTAATGTCATTATATCGTGCATGTAATTTTTGTTCTTTCATATGTACAATCAAACACATAACCGTTTCAGCAAATTTGAACAAAAATAAGATAAATAATATTTACAGCATATAAACCGCATAGTAATAAAGATTTTTGTCATTTGAGATTGTGCTGAGGTAAATTATTTACATTTCTGTATTTTTAGTGAACCGCAGAATGAAAAGAAGAGACTTGGCCTATTTGTCAGCTTATACTTCACGAGAGCGAAAAATGAATAAGGTTAAACGTAAAATAGAGCTGAAGAAAGTAATTATTATTAGATAAATAACGAATGCCATGTTGCAGAATAATGCAATTCTTTTATCACTGTCTCAAGAGAAACGCAATGTGCTAAATATTAGAGCAATATTATTAAATATTATTATTATATACCCTAAATAATACAGTATCATTTCTAAACTTGGTTTTATTATTTAAATAAAGAAAACACTCAGAATCAAGAGTTAAACGGTACTATTACTATTATATTATAGTACTAATGTTTTGATGCAATTACATACTATCGACATACTACGTGGGTGCAGTCGCAGAAGAAACTAGTGATATTATAAATCCCAAAGTAACTTTGAATGTCTGTCGGTCTGTTGTTCCTGCAAAATAAAATCGTTTAATCGATCTTGATGAGTGTTAATGTTTTTTTTGTTGACAAAGCCCGCTTAATTAAGCGGCCGTGGCGCAATGGATAAGGCATCGGTCTTACGATCGAGAGGTCGTGGGTTCGAATCCTGGCCATTACATCACGGACGTA
Organism: Hypena proboscidalis; assembly: GCA_905147285.1. NCBI lineage: Eukaryota > Metazoa > Arthropoda > Insecta > Lepidoptera > Erebidae > Hypena > Hypena proboscidalis. The sequence continues at coordinate 14,784,716 of LR990130.1, read as the reverse complement.
AAACTTCCTCTTATCACAAGCGAATTAAGCTTAGCTGGAGGGGGTTAACAAAGGCTTTTCAAAAAAAAAAAAAAAAAGTCTAAACACGCAAAGTTTTATTGATATCAAATTTGTGTCTATAGCCTCTATTTTCATGCGTGGGCGTCGGGCAAGGCTTGACGCCTTGACGCCTTGACGCGAACTCAAATTGGACGTATTGCGAAAGCGACAATAATTACCCTTGCTGTAAACCTCATGGCAATTTTGAACTCGACTGTACATCATCATCAAAATCAAACTGAATACGGACGCCAAAATTAAATCATGTTACAGAATAAGGACGCGCTATATCCTTAGGCTAAACTCACATCGACTAGCTAGCTTCATATTTATCTGTAATCTGTGACGTAGACACAGAAGCACTGCGTCGTCGCGTTGCGTCCAGTTTATATGGCCTATTTAGCCCAAGATAGATGTAGACAAATTGTATGGATATATGCAAATGAACCTGAAAAGCAACAACATAAACAGATCAGCTTTTTAAGTTCATTAAAATCATGATTATTTTAAATTGCTGGGCTAATCTTTAGCAGGCCCACATAATGAAGATATGTATAAATATAAATATTATTATGTAAAAAAACCGATGGCGTAAAACGCGACGTGAAATCTTTTATCTCTTTTAGTTGCCTGCCCGCCTGTTAAAACAGCGTCGTAAGTTCTTAGTCTGAATTATGCCTAAAGGTATAGAATATCTATATTTAGTAGATTTTTAGTCGACTAGTTGGTCGACTAGTGCATAATGCAACTGACTGTGGAACAATAAACATCCCTGTTCCACATACAAATCTCGCCATTGTTACCATAGCAACAAAATTTTGTTGAAAATCGGCAGACTTATCAAACAACAAATCCTAGGTATTGAACCGTTGAGTAACAACTGAACATCAACATGTATTTTCACTCACACATTTATATATAAGACCGATAGAGACAGCAATACCTTTATATGTGTGCAGAGTCTACCCTTAAAGGAATTGGGAGTCCAGAGAGGCGTAGATTTATTAGACGCAGGGCCCTGGTGTAATGCTTAACATCAAAAGATCAGCGAGCATTAAATGTATATTTTGAAATTATGATGCTTTATTTTTTCTTTGTAAAGAGAACATAAATCTATATTAGGTATCGCGAGGCTCGTCTCTGTACAGGCAATATGCAACAAGCAAAAAATGTCCAGGCCACGGTTTGCCAGAAACGCCACACGTGAATGAATTTTGCATACAAGAGCGATGATACCACACGTCACTGGCTGACATGATGGTCACGGTGCGCTGCAGGACGCCTCTTTGTCTCGATCTGCCCTTTTGTGAGAAATTCCAATTAATACTCTATACTTTTATGAGAAAAAAATAACGCAGTATCGGTTCTCGTTGCGAAATTGGAACAATACCACACCACTATTGTGTACCTGTCAAACGTTCATGGCCCAAACATTCATATTTGTATCGTCGTAGTCGAGCAAAAGCGGGCTTTGGGGTTGTAAAATGTTTCGTGTTATTCGGCCGAGTCTGTTAGCATTACAGTACATTGCGCTCATTGGCCGCTTTCATGCGTAATTCATGTACGGCTGTGCGACGCATTCCAAATGTAATTCTGCACGCGAGATGCCCACTGAGCTATTTTTTGCTACGAAGATACTTCATTAAATTACGGATGACTGAAATTCAGTCGAGCAGATATACACAATAACTAGTTTTGAACTTTCCATTGTATCTTTAAGGAGCTTAGACAGAAAGGATGTTAAATATGAAATCAATTGGAACGGACTTTTCCATTAATGAAGGAACTCGGGAAAAAAAGGACGCCGTGTCCTCTCTAATTAGAAGTCGCGAGTCGAATTTTCAATGCGTCTCCCCGCCGCTGCTTTACTAATGGTGAACTAAAATAAAAGTTTATATTTACTGTGCGTGGCTTCTTTCTCTGAATGAATATTTATACTTTCTCTCTTCACTTTATTCACCTCAAAGCTAACACCGCGCCGGTTCAAGTTTTAACGGGTATACTTTTTATGGCGGAATTTTTCTTTGACTTTTCTTGGTGTTTTGAAAACTGAATACGTTCGGTGATGTGTTGCTTTTAGTATAATGTTTTTTAATACGTTCGAAGACTAAGACAGAATTCCAAAGTTTGTCTTCAAGGGAAATAAGAAGAGTAGTTAATTTGTCGTCGCGTGTCATGTATGTGGGAGCGGGGTGACGGGCCGGTGACGCACGACGCGCGTGAGACACATCTCGCGGGCGTGACGTCGCGCGTCGTCCCGCCAGCGGGGAATCATTTGTTAGAACAGCAATAAAGCGAAGGATTAGCAGCCGTCAGGAGGCGACAAACTTCCCAATAAGCCGCCGCCTTCCGGTACACCGCAACTCGCTTTACAAGAGTAATGATGCTTAATTTTAATGACGCGTCGCCGACCAGAACGTCACCCGCGCGGCGAGGCGGTCCGCCCACTCCCGCCCGCGCGCGTGACCTGACTACTCAACTAACACTGATATTGGAAGACTCAACGACGACGACCGAAAGTCTGACGATAAATTTAGTTATTACTTGTGAAAATAGACGGAAGGAGATCGCTAACTTGTCCTCGTGAGAAGATAATGGATCATTGTGGGGGATGTTTTTAGTTACTTTACGAAAAAGGTCTCGTTAAAAGCCCCATTATGTGAGGAGTTTTCCAATTGTATTGCGGACTTTGGCGTTTAAAACAGAATTGACGATACAATTTTTCTTTAGTGGGAAAGTTTAGATTATATTTTGATCCCGCCTTGGTGATATTGTCACCTAAGTTTCAGATTTTATCGAGATATTTTTCATCACGGATTATCTGAAATATAAAAAACTTATAACTGGGCCATTAATGTCACTTTGTAAGCGGTTTTATCTTTTATATTTCTGTTAGAAAATAAATAAAAATAATTAACGGGCCCGAAGGTTGTGTGACTTATTAATTATAATTGGCAGCACCGACGGGTCAACAAACCAAATGATGCGAAGTGACTTTCGGTGTTTTAACAATGTCAGATAATGTTTGTCATCGAATATGTACAAATTTATTCAATCGGAATGATGAAAATGAACATTTCGCGTGTGCAAACAACAGTCTATATAAAATTAAAGACAGCCGTGGGCGACAATGCAGTGGCGCGGCCTGTCCATCCGGGCGTCCGGCGACCACGCACGGCGCCGCCAGAACGCGCGTCCACGCGGCTAGCTAGCTACGATGAATATTGTTTACAAATGCACCTCATCAATAACGAAAATGTTTGGTTGATGCCACCCAACTGATATATCGCTACTTTTCAATATTTCATCGCGGCGTAAATGGTTCTCATGTTATAAACTGGCTCGGCAATATTTGATTTAATAACATTTTAGCACTTGCTATCGTATAGTATAGAATACTAGTATATGTATTATTTTCATTGGAGCAGATATTTTATTTAAATGAATAATACGGCACTAATATTACGGCACTCGTGGGCTGCAGCTGAAAATCAGCGTTAGGTGACTGTAGTTCATTGCACTCACTTAGCATTATGCTGAGCTGCTGGCCTTTTGGTACAGACTGTATTACTGTATTTGACTGTATTTCCTGTATTGTTTATTTTATGTTTTGTGCCAATAAATTTTTTCTTTCTTTCTTTCTAATAAATGAAAATGAACGACAACTTACACAACATTGTTTCGCGAACTGACTTTTAAACATTCCACGAAATATTTTAGTGTCGTGTTGTATCGACGCTTAGTGGTTTCGCTAAAGCGTTTACATAAAGTACAGTGAGACGAGTGTAGTCGACAGCAGTAAACGGCAGCACGGAGGCAGGTAACAATATTTCCCACGGCAGCAAATTGAATAAACACATCACCGTTGCCTTAAACGACGAAAAGACAAGTCCAATAACGGCGGGCACCGTGAACGATAAATATTCCCCTATCTACCGACGCCACGCTCAACATATTTATGCTATCCTAGTCAGCTTTACTAGCTCGCTTAAGATATTTGTTTTTCTCAGAATAATACAATTACAACAATGTTTTTGTTAAGCATTAAACTCTTGACGCTTGAATTCAGTCAGATATCACAGCTTCTTACTTGTTTTGGGTAAATTATGTTGAAGTTGTATATTATCACTTTCAGTTTTCAAGCTTAATATTTATTTTCATCAAATTTTGATAGTATAATACAATTTAACGTAGGACAAAGATTCCGTGTAGTACGCAGATCTATTTAATAAATATGGGCGTTTCTACCAGCTAGGCAGAAATAATAAACTCATGATAAAATCATTTGACGGAGACACGCACAAATGTAAGTACGTAAGTAATATACGAACGAAAAAAGCACCCCTTGGAGAGAATTCGTGCTAAAACTGACAAACACGCAAGAGGGCTCCTAATTTTCATATCGAAAAAACCAAAATGGCGTCGTTGTACACATGTTGTTGCGTGAATTTCTCTTAGGGTCACGTATTGGCATCGTCTAATACAATTTGTTCAGAGACGCGCAACGCCCGCGGAATGCAAACTACCTCGCGACACTTCATAACACATGACGATTATTCGCAATTTGTTGTTGGAACACGGACGAAATAGAAAATATGTATGTACTTCAAATGTTATATACATTTATATTCGAAAACATTAGTTTTTATCTTTCCACTGAGGCATAATTTATTAAACAAATTGTAGTGAAATTTCGTGGAAAGCTGTTTCTAAAATACGGTAAATTCGTGTAGTCTGTGCTAATCAAGATAGCGAACGACGCTTTGATACGGACTTATTGTGGCTGGCTTAAACATTAGTAGAGAGTTGGCAAATATGTAGCCCAGTTAGGTACACTACTTTCAAATGATAAAAAATATTAACAGAAACATCAAAAAAAAATTGTCCTTCCTTCGAAACAAAATATTTGAGGAAATGGTTAATAATGAACAATCAGAAAATGCAAGAAAAATATTTACGTTTAAGCATTAACACCTCACTTTAGTAAAGGTAAGTGCAGTAAATATAAAATTTAGGGCAAAATTACCACATTGCATGCGTCAGTGCAGCTACCCTCAAATGATCAAGTTTTGTGGGCATCCGTCCGCAACGCAAACACATTAATAACACGGGCATACAGTAAGTACGGTGATGTACAGGCCGCGGATTATCGGAATTTATGTGGCAGTGTGGCACGTGTGTGACGCACCTCGGTGTTGCCACAAAGAAAAATAATGCGGCCTCACAGCTTAAATATTGATGGATTTATGAACGCTCTTAAAATTATGACAGGCTTGAGCCACCGGCAACTTTATTGAGTCTTATCTCTCCGCTAGATTTATTGGTCTGTATCAACTTTAGGGGAATCATTTTGTTGTTTTCACTTACGAGAATAAGAAAGTTGTTTTTGTAGCGAGTTTTATACGCCTATTGTGAAACGTACAGAAATAGTTTTATAGTGGCGAATGTTTGTTGGGGATTTCTTGTTGATCTTTATACGTTGTACCATAAAGTGAAAGATTTCATCATTGTTCTATGTCAATAGTAATTTGGACTGAAAATAGTAAATTTATAGGAAAAAAAGTAAAAATAAAAAATAAATAAATTACTAGTTTTCATTTCAGACTATTTTTCAGGTCTAACACGATGCTCACAATTCAAATGATCGAAAAAAGCTTTCCATACAAATCATGCGTTATCAGGAAACGGTACTCATGTTCGCATTCTATCCGCAAAAAAACAAAATATCACAATGTACACGTAGCAATAGAGTACAGATCTGAAAACGGCTTCTGTAAACTTATTGTCAGTATAGAATTCGTACCGACAGCGACGTCGAGTCGGCTATTGTACATTCATACGTCTGACGAGCAACAAAAGAAAATATTTTCTGAAAGAGTACTCCCAAACTAAATCATTTGAAGCAAGAATATAAGTTGCGAGTAGACAGATGGCGCAACTTGAGGTGCAAATAAAGTTAGAGTGGAAAAACTTATTCGTTCGCGAATCCTGAGTGTGCGAAGCGGCGCTTGGCCCCGGGACACCTTAACAATTTGTAAGTTATTTATTGTTGCCAAGAAATATCATTAACATTTTTAAATTTAACAGCTTTATACAAAGCAGCAATAGCCGAGTGGGAGACCGTAGGACTGCGAAGTCAAAGGTCTCGGGTCTCGAACCCACGGCACACACCTCTGTCAATAAATCGTTAAGATTCGTCTTTTCGAAGATATGTGTGTATTTATCATATAAATTGTCGTTCGCTAACGGTGAAGAAAAACATCGTGAGGAAACCTGCATGCCTGAGAGTTCCCAAAAAGTGCTCGAGGATGTGTGAAGTCTACCAATCCGCACTTGGCCAGCGTAGTGGACTATGACATCATGAGAAGAGGCCCGAGCCCAGCAGCGGGACAAGTATTAGATACAGGGCTGCTAAATTACAAACTTTTGTCTGCCACAGGTATTTACTTAACTTCGAAAGGGGTGCGTTTATCGGCAATTTTCTCCACACGCAGCTCAAACACATTAGTATAAATTAAAGTAGTCACATCTGCCCGCAACTAATATAACTTTATCAACTATTCGTAACAAATCCTAAATATTTCTTAGTAATCGGCAAGTTGGGTCGTTCAGAACAAAGTTGCTGGGGTTATTTCAACAAAACTATTACTTATGAAAAGCGAGTTAACATGCAAATCTTTGTCCATTCCAAAAGGATCTTGCTTCCATAAGCGCTGTTTAATACTTCGCGCATACTAAGTTTATACTTTCTTTTCTTGGTAACTTTTACCCAAAAATTATGATTTTACGACAGAAATATGGTAACTCGACGCAAGTGTAGTTAATTTGTGTCTAGTATAGTGTATCTAATCTAAACATTGCAAATATTGTTGTGTTTGGAAACTTGGAGAATTTTCAACTACTTACTAAGTATACAAAGTAAAAACATAAATAAAATGAGTCTGAAAACTTTTATGCAAGTTTGAAGCAAGATATTTCAATTTTAACAGAACATTCTTTGATGCAATATTTTAATAATTTTCTGTTTTCTTTGCAATATACTTACAAAAATCATAATATTTTTTTTCAGTGTGTAAATCATGAGGTATTTCATTTACACATAACATAACATCAAGCCTATGTAATATAGGTGAGCTAGCATGGTGAGGCAGAGGTGTACAACACCCACATTCACCTGTTATGTTTAGGCCCCATTGATAGAGGCTGAGTTTATCGCCATACACCGCCAAATCAGACTCCGTACTGCTATTGATAATTTCCTAAAGAAAATTCAAATTCCGTGCTGCTATTGTGACTTTCCCGACAGAAAGTGTACAAATAACACTTTACCTAGCCCGGGAATGGAACCCAAGACCTTGCGGTGAGAGGCGTTTTTCTAACCACTAGACCATTGAGTAGTAGTATATATAGTATAAATATAATTATATATTCATATTTAGTTTTAAAGCGTATGTTATGCTCTATCTTTGCAGTAGAGTAGCTAAATACACAACTACACAATAATCAAATATTGTCTAAACTAATATAGAGCATGATATAGTGAACAAGACTTGCAACAGACGTCAAAGGTCAGTGCAAGTTAGTTTAAACACAGAAGTTGAATCTCGGCTAAATTCAGTCTAGTTTTTTCAAGTCCATTTAGTTTTTTTCTCTGCTATCCTAGACTTAATGAATGCAAGGTCTAATTTGTGTAAGTACCATAAGTCTACAACTTAAGCTTGTAATCTGCACGTATGGTGGACTACTTTGTTTTTTTATACTTTTTAGTCTTTTGTTACTTATGAATGCAGTGCGCTTTTTGAGGTTAGCGTTTTTAATTTTAAAACTACTGACACGGGTTTTAAATTTGCTCTTATCGTGTTGTCTGATGTGTTATTCTCATTTTATAGATTCATATCTATGAATACTTTGGCAACTAACAAAAAATGTATTAAGGTTTCTTAAGATATAAAAAAAAATATTTTTTTATTACTGATTATCTGAGACTGACTGTCTCAGATAATCAGTAATAAAAAAATATTTTTATTCTGGACTGAATTCAGGTGTAGTGCATAAGCTTACTATATTACTTTAAGACTATCGAATCGAATTGGATTCGAATCAGACATAGTGTAAAAGCGCCCTTACTCAACTTAATTGCGTGTACGCAAAAGAAGAGTTATAGACGAAAACAATTTTCAAGTTTTGTTAAATCCAACAACGCAAACAAGCTCCCTGGGTTTCTCTACTCAGGTCACAACGAAATATGGCACTATTTAGCAGTTCATTAAATCAGAAATTTAACAAGTAATATAACGAAACTTAAGTAGGTTCCCTCACGCCATGGATGTAACTTAGGGCGAATTCATTGGGTTATTATTGCACGCCACCGCATACCCCGTGCCATGCAATGCACCATCGCCTCACTTGTTAATAGCTGCATAAAGCCTTTTAATAATAATTGCCTTTGTGTAAACATGCCATGAAATAACTTTTTTTTTTTATTTATGATAAAGAGAGTTGAATTACATACCATGGCTATAGTCAGTACAGCTGAAACCAAACCCGTTTGAAAACGATTCGAAATTAGCGAAATTATTTCGACCTCTCCGCGAATAACAAACTGGCTACGGCTCCAATAACGAGCAATAGACAAGGATTCATATTCTTTTAAATCATGAAGTTGTATATATCACACTATCTGATGATGTAAGATATTGTCTCTAGTTTTATTACATTTTTGTTAATTTGGAGTACGCAACTGATTTCGTAGAAATTCATTAAAACCGGAAAATTTTGCAGAGCATTCATTCAATATTAATTAATTCAATTAAAAAAATTATTAATATTTATGGGAAAAATTTGAGATATTATAATAGTCAGGTGAAAGCTCCACACGGCTTTTATAAGAACAATTACTGTTATTTACATATACATATTTGGTTTACGGGAATAAAGGAGAAAAAAATTGGCGAAGACTATTAATAATTTCAGAAGATACATTTACTGAAAAAACACTTTGTTTTTCAGTAAATGTACCTGTATGTAGGTATGTTTTGTCTGTATTTTTAGATGTTACATAAAAGGTCCATTAAAGCAAAATAAATAAAGGTACATGTCCAAATAAACTACACGGTAATTTGAGTTTCTTTCCCCTTTACTCCAATTACAAAGAACTAAATAAACAAACTACACTTACGTTTCTCATCCGTCGCACTAACAGATGGAAATAATAAATTGAATGTAAATTTAAAAGTTGGCAATTCTTAGTTAAAGTGTTGTAAAATAACTCGTTTAGCTGAGGTGAAGTCTGTTCACAAAATAGGTTTAACGTCGGCGGCCAATTTCATTAAGTTAATTCTTGCAAACTTTTGAAAGGAACTTGTTAAGAAGAACAATTGTAAATTTTAAAATTTAAACTGAAGAAATTAGATTTACACACCGCCATCAGGATGACGGACATAATTGCCAAATTAGGTTTGGTACATCCTTTTTGAGTGCACGGTTGGCGTAGCGGTTAAAGCGGTCGCCTCACCGCTTTCAACTACGCTGGTGTTGTGGGTTCGATCCCCACATAAGACAAATCTTTGTGTGATTCGCAAAGATTTCTTCTAACTCTGGTTGTGCTTTGTGTGTGTGAAATGTATGTTTATGAACACCCCCGCGACACAGGAGTTATTCCTAGTGCGGGCGTCGTTTTGTAAAAAAAAAGATAAAAAATAAGATTATCACTGTATTTTTGACATTACTTTACGGTTTAATTTATTTTCAAAGTTGGTTTGTTTTTTTTGAGAGTTTTGATTAAGAGCCTCGAGGGTTAATATGGCTTTGAAAGGATCCTTCTAGTTTTAAAAACAATTTTAACGTTAATCATTCATTTTGAATGAAGAATGAGAATAGGGTCAACTTAAAATGCCGCGACATACATAAGTGTTATGTATTTCGTACACATTATTTAAAGTTAAGTAAGTACTTTCTTAATTAACTACACTACACCACTGACCATGTCTATTTACTTATTCCTGTCCATCCAAAGGTTGCCTGGAAGATATCACTTTATAGTGATAAGGCCGCCCATTGTACATGTTTCAATTAGACTGTGTATCACAATTATGTACTTCTTCTTTGTGTACAATAAAGATTTCTCTATATATCTATCTAAGTATTCATTACTGTTGTCATATGCGTTATTACAACTACTTTACAGTAATTTAAATTTCCAAACTATCTTTCTATAGTTTGGTATGTCTTAATAACATGTTGAGAATTTTATATTTCATTTACTTTAAAAGTATTAGAGTTTGAAACATGAAAACGCTCCCGTACTTTAGAATAAACATATTAAGATTAGACGGGATGAAAATAAAAATCTTGCTAATTAATAATATTTTCCAATCCCAATTCAAGAAACACGTCTGAGTTTCAAAATTAAATCTGAAACAATATTTCTTACAGTGTATCAAAAAAAGCTACAAGTTTTTGGTATCACGGAATATTGTTAACTTACAAACTCTCCGATAAATTCCTTGAGATAAAAAAAGTTCTTTGACTGAGTGACTCATAATTACCGTAAGCATTAGTCAATGGGGTTCTCTTTGATTGTCATGGTGAGTCATTACTTCCAAGAATATGTAAGTAGTTTATGAATAACTTTTCCTATTGGGTTCAGGCTATCAGGCAGGGTTACTTGGTATTTTGCGGTCAGAAATTTCTCAGTCGTAACACAGAGTTAAGAACTGTGCCCATGGCATAATAATGGCAACCCAATCACCCTTAATCACACTGGAAGAAGGCATAACTGGAGAAGTATGAGTGTAAATATACCTCTGTGAAACTCTCTAAGATAGAACAGCCGCGAAACTGCGTTACGAAAAAAACATTCACTAATAATTACGACGACTAATGTTGCATTACTTTTCCAAGGGGTTTTTTCGGAAAGTCACGATGAATTGTAATTTGCAGGAGTATGAGTAGTTTATGAATAACGTTCCGCCACGCTCCGTCTATGATTTTATGCGTGACCATTACAAGTTACAACAAAGTGAAAGCTTGAGGATATTTTTTCAGGCTCGGATTATTGTTAGAAAGTGCTTGTTGGTTTATTGAAAGAAAGTTTAGTTTGCTAGTGGTGTATCGCTAAATTTTGTTATTTTATAATTTTATTAAAGTAATAAAATTATGAATCTACGTTAGTTTTACTTTGAATCTGCTCTGTACTTATCTTGTTGAGGTACACATCTTTCTTCTTTTATTTGAATTAATGGAGCCGATGTTATTGTGGCGGTATCCGCATATAATCACGTGACATATGTTGACAAGTGCTGAATCGCGATAACGAAGTGTTCACAGAGAGTATACATATTATATATCACTTCCAATATGCTACCGTTGGACAGGTGTCCGCCAGGCAATACCACCGAGCCTGGTCGGAGGATCCTTCCTTTGTGGTGGAGGAACATCACACCCTGTTCCTCTACATAAAATTATGTTTTGAATATTGCAATCTATTCAAATTAAATTTGTATTTATAAATAACAAATCGAAGTAAAATTACAGCACTGCCCGTAGTTATTTAGCTTAAAAGTCTTAAAACGAAGAGTATATAAATAGTTTGTAGTTACAAAATGTACACATAGTTTGTTTATGACTACTGAAGACTTCTTACCTTAGTCGAGTGAAGAATTCACAAGTTCGTCTGCATTACCTGTGAACAAAACAAAACGAAATTATTACTCGAAAGCTTTTGCTACTTGAGATAGTTTAGGTAACAATATTTTATTAAATCTCTTTTTATTGAATAAGTTTTAGCCTGCGTGGTGGGTTTATAAAAACTAGGCTATCTGGGTATTTACATTTATCAATATTTGGTTCCCTTGCTGATTCTGGCTCAAATGACAACGATCACACATATATAAGTATAAGGCTGAATTTATAACTGTTATTTGATCGCACTTGACAACTTTTCACAAATTACATTCTAATAGGACGTAATAAACTGTGCTTAATTGACTATTGTAGCCAAATAAGTAATTTCAATTTAAGTATTCCTTAAGATCAGCGGAGGTTGACGGATGGTCGAAGCGGGTCTCTGGTGACATGATGGATGCGGGGCCACGGTGACTTGCCAGCTTATTATGAACGGTATTCCCCAAATAAAATCTGCGTATGTGACGTTCCATTATTCTATTAGATTAATGTTGATGTAGTGGAGTTTTGGTTTATAGTTTTTTTGTAAATGTAATGTTGTCTACGAATATTACTTTCATGTTTCGTCTAAGAATGTTGTAATATTTCAGAAAGGCGTAACAAATCTATCGCATTATGAAATAATGCCTTCTAAGCTTTTGTAATGCCTGGCCGACTTAGCTTATTACCTAACTGAAATACTCAGCCTAATAATATTGAATGTAGACAAGGCTTGTTTACTATTAAAAAAATCTTTATCAGCTTAAAAACTTTACAGCCTTTATGGCAGCTTGCGATAACCGAAGCAAGAATTTCCTATTCAGTATGTAAAGTGTAAGCCGCTCAACTGGTGTCTCTCGTTCAATAATTTAATGCTAAATAAACTATTCGGAGTTATGATAGTGAGGTACAACGGATAAAATGGATTGTCAGAGTTAAAAGTTTGCTCGGCATCAAGTTTTAGGCCGGTGCGGCCCGCCGACTCGCGATAATGGCGTGTCACTCATCCGCAACTGGATGCTACAGATTTACATCCCAGTGATTTATGACTTCTTCATAGAGAGGGGAAAAAATATACAGGAAAATGCAGGGAGCGAACACGAACGTGCCTTCCCAACGACCCCGGCGACGCGCTCGAGCGTCGCACAATTGAAAATACTCCTAGTAAGTTCACTGATTGGTACACTGCCCTTGTTTTCATATACTCAATTTGAGCCAAATCGGCTAAGAGCCTTTCTTTCTTTTGTTTATTCCAAATTTCGGGGATTACAACACCCGGTGCCTCCTTTAACCTAAATACATAATATGTGCATGGGTAGCGAAATTAATCTTTGTATGCGTCCCTTTCATGTATTCAAATAATTTACTTGGGTTGTTGTACATATTTAGTTTTGAATGATGGGCAATTCCGAAGAATAATGGTGCCCAATCTTGAGGTCCGGTATCGATGTTCAAAAATACCACGGCCTTGCTAAAAGGCGGAATTGAGATATTGTGTATTACAAGATTGTTTAACAATTTTGCGAGGTAAAGGTGCTTTTTTTAAATTGTAATATTTTGGTGTTTGCTATAATCATGAAGTACAAAGTAAAATTACAAAATGAGGCATAATATTTTGGAGAAAAGCTTAGAGGGAGACAAGTTTAAGAAGCCTCAAACTTTAGTTTCAAGTTCCTTCTTTATTGAAGTCAATAAGACATTTATAAATTATTGTAAATCTGCATTCCTTCTTATTCAAAACAAATTCCATTAAAAAAATAATACATTTACCGGTTGTATGTAAGTTCAAGAAACTGTTGTTCGAAATCAAAAGCAACTAATACGATACGAGCACGTTACTCGTACTTTATCTGCTTTACAGGTACCGTAAAAGATTTACAGTGTGTTTGTATTTTTTGTTCGCATATTGTGAAAATGCAAACGTGAATATGGTATAAGAATCTCGCGGTGTGCTTCGCTCCAGTCAAATAGAAATAGGATATTGAATCGGTAAGAGAATGTCGTAACTTAAGAAAATGTCACCCTCTATCAACCTCGGCGTGTTGCTTTGAGTCAAGCCGCGATATTGTATATATACGCTTTACAAATATTCCGAACCACATTTTTATAAAAAAATTAACACCATATAACTTCCGCTCTAGCTTCATTTTCGTACTAATATTTTCCAAAAAATTCCCAGATCTTTTGCAGAAATAAATGTAAAAAGGTCATCCTTTTATCTCACAATTTGCAATTTGAATACGCAGACAAATTAATCCGACAAAAAATTAACCAAAAGAATACAAAGGCAGCGCGGGAACAACGGTCTGGCCGAAATATGCGACACTGGATGTCATTACATTCTACACCGCTGCTTATACACACGCGCGGCGCTTAACTCACTTTATCGCGTTTTCTTTTTACTTTACAAGTAGTAGAGTAGTTTTAGTGCAAAGTGTAAAAGATGTACAAGAAATAATTTAATTTAAAGTCTTGGGACAGTGCTGTTACCAGCTCCTAAACAAGAGTGTCTCTGTGCGGGCGACGTGTGACCCGTTTGATATTCAGTGCGCGTACTTCAATTTCAAAGGTGGCGTTTGTTATTTCTTAACAATGAAAATCACGCAACGCATTCAGACAAAAACAAGAAATCTTCAGTAACTAATTTTCGTTTCAAGTCTCTAGTGAATACCCGCGGACGTGTGGAAAATATCAGAGGTTTTCTGACATGTTTTGGCTCGTTGGGAGATAATAACCTGTCTTGTTTCCCGTCGCTCGTCACGCGGTTGCGTCTTTGCTTGCTCGAGGGACGAGCGTCGAGCGTACGTCGTTTTGTCACTAACGCATCATTTGTACTGTTTGCCAGACCGTTATTGGCCTTGTTTTTGGCAAACTCGAGGCGTATTGCGACGCCCTACGCCTTTAGGACTGAAATGAAAGACCGTTTCGGTTCAGCCCTGAGAATTGGCTGCGTCCATTAGGGGTCTCTGTTTGCGCGTCTGGCGAAACACTGTTATTTAAACTAATTAACCGGGTATTGTGATGTGATAGAGAGGAAATAACAAAAACATTAATATTTCTCTAGCCCTGTAATAAGGACTTAATGCTTTCATTTGTATTTAAATTGGTTTTTGTTAGTTGTTATTAGAGATATTCCCGCCGGCTCGTCTATTGTCACTGAAAGCTGACGTTAACGGAAAGTTAATTCACCTGAATTGTCTGCGAGTAACGGGTATAAATAAGTCTAGCTAATTTTATTTTGTTGTTCAATTTGTGATGAAAATGCGAGTAGGGCCGCCACCCCGCCCCTCGCAGCCAAATGTATATTAATGTGCCACCCGAACCACAACAGTAATATTGTTTTCTTTTTATACCCACGACCTCGAAAGCTTTTACTAGTGTCAACTATAACGCTTGTTTTACGGTTTGAAGTAATGTCATTGTATAGACGAAGGAACAAAGGCTGCCAAGGAATCGTCGGTAAAAATAAGAGTTTATTCAAAGGCTCTGAGAGGAAATCTCGACTAACGACTGAATATCGTGAACGAGAAATGTCACGATCCACACCGTGAATAATGTTTATAATCATTTTATCTGAATCTCTTATTCTGTCGCTTTGTACAAAATGTATAAAATGGAAATTTAAAAAATCCGACTCCTGTGTCTATTGATTGATTTCATTACTTTTTAAAAGCTAAAATATAGCTTGCAGTGTGTATGTATATCTGTGGGTTCGCAATTCTCGCTTAAATATTGACCCCTTCTAGTTTCCCCATCGAGGTGCAAATTCCCAAACTTATGTAATTCCGGTGACAGTCCAATAATATGACAAAAATAGTCTGATGATTCAGCACAATGCTTAAGAGCATACGAAACTTTGCATTGTCACTCAGTTTTAGTTATAATACTCTTAAATAATAGGAATGGTCTGATGATGCAGCCAGGAGTGTCTCCGCATGAGGAAACTCCTTTTAGGATCAGAGATTGGCATAGTATTCAGTGGCAATACACGAAATATCGCACACAAACGCATACACACATGAAGAAACTGGGTCTTAGGCTAAAAATAGGACTAAAAAATAAAATATAAATGGGAAAACTTTTAACAAAACCAGCTTTTATTTTGATAAAAGGTTTTTAATTGACAGCAGAAGAAATGAATTATTTGAGGCATATTTTTATCTTTTAACTAAACTAAATCTTTTCATAAAAATAAAACCTTGTCCTTTAAAAAGTTTTCAAAATATTTTTGTTCATGATAAGCCGGCCGACAGTCAGCGATACCAACTAGTTAGCTAGACAAATAATAAGATACGTTCAATTTTTAAAAAAATAATGCATTTAAATCTTATTTGAATTTCTTATTGTTTATCGCACCGCCACATGCAGTGTATTACAAAGCGGCACGATCATATCACTTTTAATTCTAATATTATCCTAATATAATAGTATCACCGACTAGTCGGTGGCTACAAAATTCGCATATATATGTCTCAAATTTTTTAAAACAATATTTTGTATACAAAAATTACAAATAAGGTTTGACTTTTTTAGTTTTTATATTACATTTCTTAAAGAACACTCAACGAAAATTTGAAATAAAGATTGTTTCTAATTAGTTTGTAAATCATCAAAGGAACTTATTTTTTTACAGCAATTATAGGTTTTTCCATAGTTCCCCGTACGTTGTTATACGTACTGTTACTATTGTGATGAGTGACAGTAAGTACATAAATATCTTGATTCATGAAATATTACGGTTAGATGAAACAAATACGTTGAATTGATGTATAGGCAAACAATTACAATTAGCAAGGTCGAATAATAATCACAGCAACTGTTTTGCGTAAAGCTTGTCGTCCACTAAAGTGGTGCGGTAAAGATATTATATCGTTCTAGAATTTCTTTAAATGTGTTGTTATAAATAATAGACTAATACGTCCCAGTCCCACATAATATATTTGATATAAAAAAACCTCGTGCTGTATTAGTTATCGAACTCCTCCGAAACGGTTCGACCGATTCTAAGGATTTTTTTGAAGATGAAGCTGGTTTTGATGTTAGATTAGAACGTTAATTACATTATAATGTAAAAAGAGTAAAAAAGAAAAAATAAAATGTATATATATTTTTTAAGTCACTAAAATACAAAAACTAAAACATCTCAAGCATCATTCACTTCCATCTATGTGTATCATTACGTAAAGTTGTTGCAAATGAGCTGTTCTATCACCCCTTTACAAGGTTGTGCCATCATTCAAAATCACCCTGTATAAATGTATCTATTGAATTTGGTCCTTCCAGTTCAAAATAAAATGCAGGTGTTTTGAGATAGGTTATCAAATTGTTTTCTAAGAGGTGTCTATCTTTTGTATTGTATTTAAAGCAACTGCTAAGTCAAGATATATTTTTGACGTATATTTAAAATATTTGAGATATATTTTGCGATCCATCTCTTCACCTTTTGGCGGATATCAGCCTTTACGAGTATTCCCCAATTCGCAATTCCTAATTTGAATTGGGTAATTGGCGTCAGAATCAAAATTCGGCTTCGGTAATTCAGGGAAATGAGCCACGAATTAAAAAAAACAAAGCAGATGAGGCTGTAATACCTTGAGCCGGTCCGCCGCCGGTCCGGCGATGACGTAAGAATTTTATTACCCGGGGCGTCCCGCGGACCGCACCCCCGCACCCCCTCACCTCTGGTTCCGTTTCAAGAGGATTAACTTGTAATCCCACAGGAGGACCAATATCATTCATTAGAATGCTATTCCCAGCTTTATTACGTCTGACACAATGTTTTCGTCGGCATTTGAAAATGGTTTTAAATTACTTTTTGAGGGTGATTCATGTGAAAAATATTGAATCGACAAACAGCGAGCGTTTTGCCCCTGATGTATTTGGAAAGTTTTTTTATCATTTATCATTTATGGGGTACCAAAATGGCAAAAATAACACGCTTAAAGATGGACGCTATTAATTAGCTCGCATCGTCTGCACTGAACAGATAGAATTTAATAATAATTTTTTGTAAGACAATTATTTTTCTGGCGATTCGACCGATTCGGTTTAGAAAAGTATGCAATTTGTTCGATATGGATGATAGATAGATGTGCTTCCTTTACTTCTAGTTTCGATAGGTCAAGGCAAAGAATAAATAAATTAAAGAGGGTCTGAGTTAATTGAAATAAACGCCTACACTACAGGGTAATGTGCCTATTTCTGTCTAAGCAAGCAATTTAAAAGGCAGCTCTAACACTGGCAGCTATTTTTATTCTAGTCTTCAGCATCCGATTTAACTTTATTTAAAAAGACACTTTAAAATTCGAATGCTCTTTCTAGCTTCTAAAGTTCACGAAATTTATCGACTTTTAGAACATTTGTTTTACTTTTTCAGCTGGTGAATATTTTATTGTTATAGACTGAAATATTGATTGGATAAATCAGTTTTACTTTGGCAATATTTGAAGGTATAACATTAATTAATGAAGATCGTCCTAATTCGAGACAATGACAGTTATCGGTACGGTAATAACGTACGCACACAGAATGGTTTGGGGTTTTCGAGCGCAAAGTACGATAAGTACAGAAGGTCCAGACAGAGGGATGAGATACTGCACTGTTTAATGATTGCTATTATTTTATCATTTTGTTGTTAAATTCAGAACCTCCAATTTAAAAGTTTCGAAAATATACTATGCGCTTAATGTTTTGTTCACTTTTAATTGATATTTTTATAGAAGTTATTATTACTATGATCTTTGACTGTAGCTTTGTTGGTGCAAGTATAACTTAATAACTCAATTATTTATAGGAGTCTTCTGCACTGCTGTATTTCATGGTTTCAATTTCTAAGTGAATCGAGTCTATGTGTACCTTGTACAGGGTACCCACACGTCGGTAGTGGGTAGAAGGACAATGCCGGCGCCGAGCCGCGATGAGCCGTGGTATTAAATCTAGATTACCGTTTGGCGTTTCCGCTCGGCTGGATAATCAACGGGACTATATTAAAGCTATCAGTCACGTGACGCATGACAAGCGTCACGCGTGACGTCACTACGAACATTCCAATTTCAAACGCAAATTGTGGGTGGTGTCGTGACAATTATACGTTTTATTGTTAAAAGGGATGAGGCGTTTTGCTTTGTAGGTAGAAACTAAACATATTTTTGTAAATAAAACTTTAAATAAAAACTTTATAATAGTCTTTGCCTTTAGTTTTATCGGTGTGAATCACAATAAACATGTATAATCTCTCGGATCAAATGACGAAATCTGATGTAATATGGATTAAATTGTAGGTAAGTCACACTTCGAGTCGCTAAGCTTCAGGAAACCATATCCAAACCGATTAGCGACTAACGTGTGAAGCAAACAAAGAAAACATTATTTTCATTATTATCCAACTACGGCGAAGCCAAAAGGAAAGGTAATGATTTTAGCAGACTGTGTATTTGTGGTTGTATGTTTGTATGTTACACCGTAGCGCTGACGGAATAAATTTTAATGAATGAGATGTCATTAGATTCGTAAGATAGGCCGGGTGACATAGGTTATATTTCTTTTTTTTTTCAGATACTAATAATAATATGATTTTTATATAATGTATAAAAATCATATTATTATTAGTATCTGAAAAATCATATCTATATATTATATAGATATGATATATAGATATATATATATGAGATATAGATATGATTATAGGTTTATTTTGTTTGTATGTTACACCGTAGCGCTGACGGAATAAATTTTAATGAATGAGATGTCATTAGATTCGTAAGATAGGCCGGGTGACATAGGTTATATAATTTTTTTTTTTTCAGATACTAATAATAATATGATGATATGAAAAATATGACATAATTATGACGTGTTATGGTATCAAATGAAAGATCTTGGCGAGCACATCACAAATATATAAACTTATTAAATATACTTATTATATTGCTCAAGTTAAAATCTATACTTTAAACGCAGTCGTACAGTTCTCGCGGTCCTTTCTGTGTAGCAAACCAACATTTGGTATAATATTAATATGTACTCGGGTTATAGTTTTTAAACTTAATTACTTGTTATATAAAAAAGGCGATTGCTTTTAGATTATTTGAAAGAAGCAAAGGGATACAACAAATAAGATGTCTTATTTCTACCATCCATAGTTCTGATAACTCGCGCGTCGCTGCCCGCAGTGCAAGACTGGCTGCGACTCAGGCGCGACGTATCGCACTCTCTTGATAATGCCTAGACGTATAGGCGAAACCGCGGTCGACTAAATAGACCAACATTACGTGAGTAACACCCGTATTTCATAATTTTAATTCTGATAACTCTTTTAAACAAATAAATAAATTTGGATTTTTTTACATTAGATAGAACGCCAGAAGCAATTACACTATCCAATGGTCCCAATGACAAGGCCAAATACACACATTCACTCACTCAAGCACACCCAGTCTCAGAAATTTGCGAATCACACAAAGAGTCTGTGTGATTCTGAAAGAAGATCGAACCCACAACACCAGTGCAGTGGTGAGCGGCGAAGCGACCGCTTAAACCACTACACCACACGTGTAGACAAAAAATAATAACCAAAATCCGAAAGGCGGAAGTTATTGTTCCATATTTTCAAAGTCATTGTTCGTGTTCCACGTAGTAGTAAATTAGGTTATTAAATAAATAAAAATAAATAAATATTCCACAACTCACACACAACGCCATCTAGTCCCAAACTAAGCAGAGCTTGTACTATTGGTATTAGAATAACTGATACTAATACATATATACTTTTCTTTTGTAAATACATACATATTATACATAGAAACACCCAGACTAAGACAAACCCCCATGGTCATGCACACAAAGATTTGTCTTAAGTGGGAATCGAACCCACGAACTCGGCGTCGCAGGCAGGTACACTACCCACTCCGCCATCCGGTCGTCAAATTCATTAAGATTCCCGTTAATTGGCGTTATTCGATACAAGAGATTCTAGTATTACAGATTTGATTAATTTCCGAGTATTTTAATATAATATTCCACGTGTAATAGGGCACACTCAATAGTTTTTTTCATCATAACTATGTAGAGTAGAAAAACCAGTTAAATTGCTATTCAAAAGTAGCATTTATATAGTTATTTTTATTTTTTATTAACTTGTATATAAATAACTTGTATTGTAATTGTAAATACTTTTCTTTGTCTTATATTATGTGATATATAGTAAGGTTGATTAAAAGATGAATAGGTAGATGAAAGGACAAAGAAAAAAAATCGTTAAAGTAGCATTTTATGTCAGGATTGTCAAAAAAAATCTTATCAATTGGTCAAAATGGTGATTGATAGCGATTTTTGATGAATTAAAACACATATTTGTCACATGTTTTGGATATAATAGTCTGAACTAATAATTACTATCACATCACGTCCTTTGATATATCAACATCGCTACAAAACCATTAAGCTTCGATACATCCAAGCAACCTCTTTGATAAATTCAGTACAAAGGATTATTAACCCGAAACGTTCCAATACCCCTAATTTACGAGCTCGAACTTTACGACATTCATCGATAGAATTAATTCAGCTCTTCAAATTACAATCACTCATAAAACATGGTGAATGGTTCGCTTTTTTCCTGCGTCGTTTTATCCAAATCGAATATTTGAGTTAAGCGGGCACCATAAAATATGATTAGTGGTTATGTGGGGTTGTGGACGGCGCCGGCTACGCCATGCGCAAATATCGCCGGCCTAGGCAAACAGGCAAGTCCACCATGGACAAATATTGAGACAAACATCATGTTTCATCATCCTGTGGAAGAAACTCTTTGATGGCTAAGTGATTGACGTTGAAATTAACTTAATGGTAATTAATTTGGTCTATTTCTTTATGCTGTTTACTTTATTAATCGAATGGAGCATCATAACATGACGTAAGTACTTTTCTATGTATATTTCTTTTAGACTATAAAAACAACCCTGTATCTAATATACGTCCCACTGCTGGGCTCGGGCCTATTCTCATGATGAGAAGGTTTAGCCTTTAGTCTACCACGCTGGCCAAGTGCGGATTGGTAGACTTCACACACCCTCGAGCACTTTTTAGGCACTCTCAGGCATGTACATCATCAATGTTCCTTCCAAGCCCCCGCGCAACCCGCGTTCTCTACTCGCAGCGCCCAGGCAACGAACTAATCTTGGTAAACATGCACCAATTCAAAGACTCACTGACATGTATAATCGGGTTTCAGGTATTTCGGCAGACTTAGACATCTTCAATAATTCATTAACAATGTTTAAAAATAAATTATATTCCCAGTTGCGGATTGGTCAGTAAATCCATTATTTAAGTATTTCATCTTTTTATTTTATTTCTGACTTTATTATTTAATGTTGTGTTAATTTATCTAATGCCTACTGTTTTCGCTAATATTTTTGTTGAATGCCTAATTTTATTGGATGTTATCATTGTTCACTGTTTCAAATTATTATTTTTTATTCTATTTTAATCTGAATTTAATTTTATTTTCACAAAGTAATTTGCATGTATGTGTCATTAAAACATTTTTTTTATTAATTTATTTTATAATCTATTATAATTTTAATTCTATAATCATTTACGATGTAATTATTATTATTATATTTTTGCCAAGACGTTTTTAAATGATGTGTTCTCCTGTAATTAAAGGAGCACAAGAACTTATGTAAACCATGACCTGTTTAAAATGTAACGTGTATTCTTTGTTGGAGATCCAAATAAATAAATAAATAAATAAATGTAGATTTCCTCACGATGTTTTGCCTTCAACGTTAGCGAGCGATAATTTATATGATACATATCTTCGAAAAGACGAATCCCAACGATTTATTGACAGAGGTGTGTGCCGTGGGTTCAAGTCCCCAGACCACTGACTTTGCAGTCCTACGGTCTCTCACTTAGTTATCGCTGCTCTCCTTTCCTTAGATTATTCTAGATTTTCATGTTTATTGTTTAAAAAAAAACCTGCTATAAATTTAGGAGTTAAGGAGCCATCTTGCCCTGGACTCTTCTTCACCAGCCTAGGTTAACAGGTAAGTCCACCTTCGGCAAATATGGAAACTCTTTGATAACATAATCATTGAAAAGGCAATTAACTAAGTGGTAATTGGTTATTATTTAGGCCAATTTGTTACTATAATATTTTGGAAATACAAAAAGAGTCTTTATGATACTTATTTTGGCAATACAAAAGAAGTCTTTATAATAGTTACACCATTTTCTTTCATGTAACAAACAGACGATCTATTTAAAATATGAATTTAAGTATATATTTATTATTTCTCTTTATTTATTTCTTAACTAATTTTTTATATTTTTAAATATGATTTATAAAAAATACAAAAAAAACATTTAAAAATATAAAAAACAGTGTCCCACCGACATCAGGTTCAAGGTTCAGGGACCAAGCTGCCGATGGTTAGGGCTCCAAAGAGAGGAACCTTCTCACGATGCGTGCCGTGTCCAAAAGGACCGCCTTTTGCATCTGGTTCTTGGTCCAGCAACCTAACGCGAGCCTCTTAAGGTGTTGGTCGAGGCTCTTCGCTATCAGTCCATTGACTGAGACAACGATCGGTACAATGATGGCCGAATCCACATCCCACATGTCGACTATCTCGTGTGCCAGATCAAGATATTTAATTTGTTTATCTTTCTCGGCTTTCACGAAATTGCCGTCAT
The DNA here is from genome assembly GCA_905147285.1 of Hypena proboscidalis. NCBI lineage: Eukaryota > Metazoa > Arthropoda > Insecta > Lepidoptera > Erebidae > Hypena > Hypena proboscidalis. The sequence continues at coordinate 14,761,316 of LR990130.1, read as the reverse complement.
GCGGGATGGTGATGTATTTATTATTTATTATTAGTCATTCTGAAAACGAAGGCGGGTACTAAGGAAAATAGTAGGAACTTTCCCATCCTACTCAATCTATTCTTGACTTCCTAAGAGACGTGATTGGAAATAGAAAGCGGTTCAAGATTTATTAATTGTGTCAATTTATATAAATAACTAGTTGTCAGTTCTGCTATTTTTCTTTTGGAATTGCTATTGTGCTGATTTTATGACATTTAAGTATCGCAAGCAAATCGACAACTTACATTGCATTAAAAGCAAGTTTTTTATCTAAACTTACTCGTATATTGTAAAGAGATTTTTGTTTTGTTTGGGACGATTTTTTTCTGTACTAGCTTTTATTTCGCGAATTCGTTCGCGTGAAGTTCGATATTTTCCCGCTATTCCTACAAAATTGAAGAACTTCTCTAATACACTGTCAACTCCAAATATACCCTCCTTGGGCAGTGAAAGTAAAAATAAAATGATTTTTGTTAATTTATGTCGTGTAGAAGAATCTCGTGCAATTTCCTTTATAATTTACTAATTTTATCTACAAAACTTAAAACCCATAATTCGGCCTTTTGTTTTTATTCCCATAAATCTATTTTAGAGTTTATTTACGTCATTAAGGAACCTATGTGTAGCATTTTAAGCATTTTGAAAATGACGATTTACCCCCTTAGGGATAAAATACAAAGATAAAACATATACACAGTATATACAGTTTTTAAGTAAGACCTCTAGCTACACAACCGTGAAAACCGCATCCAAGCAAAATCAAATTATATACAAATGAACATACATATTGACCAACAGACTTTAACTACTGTAATAAAGATCCCTCGTAATATTTTCTATATCTTCAGTGTACAACCATGGCAAATTCTTAGTTTTGTTATATATTTTATGTAGGTATAGTCGTATAAAAGAAGACAGCTATCTTATGTGTAATACAAGTATTTTCTCTCAAATAACAACAGGCTATATACCAAAAAGTTAACAATGTAAACTCTAAAATAATCGTAAACATAATCTTTAATAAGTCTCTGAAAGCGACACGTGTACGCACTTACGGTACGTATGTAACCTCTATTCATAATGATTATGGCAAATATCTTTTGTGAACGTAGCACTATCAGGTTTTATGTCATAATTATGGCGGGTCGGGCGCCCACGGCGCGGCGGGTTCCCGATATGGTAACACATCGGCATGAAACCACGGCAATTTTTACAAGCGATATGGCAACTTCAGCCAGCGCTTGCATTAATTGGATGCACTGACCGCGATGCTGCTCGGATGAAAATATTTACGTTACCCACAAAATATATTGGAATATTTCCAGGTGAATGGTGACGCGTCTATTATGTCTGTCGAGCGGTGAATCGGCCATACGATACAAATTACCATACTGGACAGATAAACCACAGTACCATTGTGCAAAAGAGCAGTATCGCTGTTTTAAAAAAAAAGGTTTTTGGATTGAGTAGGTTTTTTTTTTTATACAACGCCCACAGCGAACGAGTGTGTAGTCCACCTGATGGTAAGTGGAGTACAGCCCATGGACATCAACAATCCACAAAAGCAGATTATAGATGCGTCGCTGCAGTTGAGGACTATGGTGTTATGCCTCATGTGCCAGTAATTTCAGGGCCTGATCTCACCACCAAACCGGAACACAGTAATGGAAGCACTACTATTTGGCGGCAGGTTAAAGGTGAGACGGTGGTGCTACCGCCCTCGAACTCATTCACAAGAGCTCTACCACCAGGTAAGTAGGTAGGTGGCTTATTTGAACAATAATTATTTTTTGATAAGATCTCATATTGTGATATATCTTAACGGAGGCTACGGGATTCTACTTGCAATTTTATCAAAAATATTCGAAAACATAATAATATGCGAAAAAACACACGTCCAGACAAATTCTGAGTAGAAAAAGTTGCTAACATACCATGCTTTTTTTTTATTGAAACTTTTATGTTATTGTTTATATTGATCTTTTAACAATTAAAAAAATTCTTGAACTAAATTAAAGAAATACCTAACTATATTCAAAAAAGAAAAGAAAAAGGTAAAAATAATAACTACAATTTAGACGTCAAAAATACCTCCACATCTATTTCAGCCGCGGGTTATTCATATTTATTTTAAATTAATATTGGAAAACATATTTTTACCAGTTTTTAGCTTGACGCAATCGTTTTAAGAAAAATAGCCCGAGTAGCCTGCAAGACTGTTTACCTGGTCGCTAGTCCATATGAGCCGATAACCAATACTTTGACCTGATAACTAGGTATTGAGCTTCGGCAGCTTGTAATCCATGGCTTGACGCAATCGCTGTATAAAGATAATTAAGCTATACGATCGGTGCTTACGCGACACTACATCTAAATTCAGAGATGATGACGACATGCCATTACGCTCCAGTGCTGGGCTTAATCTGTTGTTCCATACACTGGAGGGATGGTATTAAACGAACACCACTTAGTGCTCGAATAGATGGTTAAGTTAGATCAGCTAGGAGAATTTTGTGTGCATATTTTTGATGTCTTAATAATTATTTAAATAACAGAAAGAGTCATGGGGAGAGAGGCCTTTGCCCAGCTGTGGGACACAAAAAAATAATATATGTTTTCAAAGTTGGTGTTGTTAATGAAATGAATTGACATGTTTCAGTTTAAACTCAGAATTAACTAATTGAAAAACTAAATGTTTTGCCTTCAAAGTTAGTTTGAATACGATAGATATACCGAGATAGTAATTATAGCCAAAACTGCTTCCATGAAAAGTTCTTATATAAAAGCTATCTAAGGAACAAAATTTCATGCGTCTATAAAGATATTTTATTTAGATTTTTTTACAAAAAAACCAAAATAAAAAAATAAACAAACAAGACTGAACTGAACCTCAAACGCCGCATCTTATTTCCTATTACCTTACTTAACGTTTATTAGCAGTTCGCAGATTTCAGCGACATTTAACGTTATTTTTAATTGGCTGATGTTTCGATGGAATTAGCGGTGACGGATAGAATAGCATCATTAAGGAGGCTTAGTGGCTTCCGCTTGCAATAATAATTAATTAGTTGGTTAATTACCGTAATATCAAATGTAAATTAAGCATCCAGCGGGAAGAGATACTGCATTTATTATAATATTAATTGCATCGTCACAGCTAAGGAGTGAGATTATATTTATTTTGTGCAAGCAATTTTAGGATCTTATCCTATGACCAAACGAACAAATAAACAAACATACAAACAAACAACAAAATGCGTATTCCGTAAATGAAAAAAAAAACAAGTTTTATAAAAGTTTTTGCTTTTTTGCTTATTTAAAAAAATACGCTCGCAATAAGAAAAACTGCTGTCTCGCGGGGGTTTTCACAAACATTCATTTCAGCACACCTAGAGTCAGAACAAATCTTTGCGGATCACACAAAGATTTGTCCCATGTGGTAGTAATTAAGGACTGTATTTAAATTAAGACGCGGATGCATTAAAATTCGGAAATCGATGGTTTTATTGACAGAATCGCAGCATGGAAGCAGTACTCAGTAGCAGAACTAGTGACTTTCACAAAATCGCTACCACTATCACATTAAAATTAGTATGTGAAGTGCTGTAGTTATATTGTGTTCAGTTGCGTCGCTACAACATAGATAAATACATCTACGATGTTTGTAGGTGGTGGTGGTGGCATTTATATTTAGAGTTCATTGAAATCGGTAAAATTTAGAATATCGTGACGTAACATGTTATTCAGATATTAATAGAACAAAAGGCAATGCCCAAAACTGTATCGCCACCAACCTTGTGTCCGGAATAAGTAAATAATTTCTGTTTTTATGTATCGATTATCGAAAAGAACGATTATCTAGTAATATGAAACATAACTTAAGCGGGATTTAATAAACAAAAATGGTTTTCTATTTAAACATGAAAGATGTACTGGGCGCAGATTTTTTTTATAGAAAGATTAATCCCGGCTTACTATTTAAATTTCAGACTAACAATTAAACTTTTATGTTATTCTTTATATAAGTAGCAGTTTTATCTTGAAAAAACCACAGCTTGTTTCATTATTAGTTGCAGGTAGGGCGGCGTCAGCGCTGGCTGGGCTTCGGGCATCACCAATAATTTATGTTTGAATTGTACCCTTTATGAGAGAAATAAATAAATGTTAATGTTTAAAAAAAAAAAAAAAAGAATAGAGAACACAGCAGCGATAAACAATCCCATGGTCCATTGGTTGTACCCCTTTACTTGGTACCCGTAAACAGACTTCTATGGTTTGTTATAAACTGAACAACTTTACCAAGATTTATATTGGCTTGTAGAAAAAGAATAACAAACGCATTAAGAGTGTCCAAATTTCAACTAATACTTATGACTCATGGTCAGTTTATAGAGGGATTACTAAAAAATACACTCAGTTCTTCACATTAATGTAAGCTCAGCGATTTATTATTATTGAGAATACGGGTTACTCACGTTACTTTAGCCGGGATATGCCGACTAGTTTCGAATCTAGTACGTAGATTCATCAACTGGGCTATTATTCGCGTGTCGTCGCCTCCGCGCGACGTCTAGCACGGACAATCGACGTACTAGATTCGAAACTAGTCGGCATATCCTGGCTAAAGTAACGTGAGTAACCCGTATTCTCAATAATAATGTCTTCACCGCAGGTCGGTTTTAATCAGCGATTTATATTATAAAGAGATATTTTCTTGCTTTTTTTGACTTGAATCTCCTATTGGTCGTATTTTTTCGTTATAAATCACTAGTTCTCATCAGTTCGCATCCTGATTTAGAACTATATCTAGAAGGTACAGCGAAGGCTGCAATGCTGCATTATTAATCTGTGCACTCAGGAACGACCCATTTCCCTATCGGCAAAAAATAGATTTTTTAAACAGGACATTTAAGCCTTTCATTAAGTCCTTCTGCCTTAAGTGAAGTGTAAGTCCTTTGTACATTTTAATAAAATACTGTTGCATAACAATATTATAAATATAAGGCATTCTATTTCTTAGGTCCAAGTTAAATCTTAGGGTAGTGCTCACTCTCTAACATGCGAGTGAGCCTATCTCATAGCCAAACATCAAAACGTACTTATTCACGCTTTCCGCTAAATCATTTATTTATATTTATGCATATATATTTATAAAAACGAATCCCTATTTCTTCTGGTCACGGTATCACGCGTGCGTGTAACTGCTGGACCAATATCGCAGATTCTCTTTTGTTGTATTTGTTATTGTCAAGAGATAGTTCTTATGTAAGAAAAATTTGGCAAATTAGAAAATTTAAGAATATTTAACAACCATTTAAAATTTTATGGGGTTTGACTTAACATTGACGAAATGCGTGTTGATGTATCCATATTTAAGACAGCATCTGTCGAGTCAGCTAGTCACAAATAAAGTATGCAACAAAAATATTCTATTAAATTTTCAACTAAACTTCCTAATTGGAAGCCTCACAAAAGTTAATCGTGCATACGTAGAGGAATCGTGGTGTTTTCTGAACAAGTGAATGTTGTGAATAACTGCCAACGGGTTAGTGTATGGAATCCACAGCCAGATATCTATGAGATTCCACCCCCGCTAGATGCTGGGACATAGTCTTGGACACACGGACGAGAAATAGCGCCAACCTTTAGAATTCTATGAACGAAATTTACTTCTAATAGGTAAAATAATTCATTAATATAAGTTCTAAGTAAATGTCTTTTTCTATTTTTGTCTGGTACCTAAAAAACTACAATACGCATGAAGCAAAATATTATGATTAAATAGCTTTTTTATTAATCTAATGTTGGTAAATCAAAAGTCTATCTCTCATATAATAAAAAACCTCTGTGGAACATCCTTCACATGTTATTTTACAGATTTGACAATTTTAAGACACCAATACTTATTTTAGTAGTTTAATTATTCAAAATAGAAGAAGTATTAAAATAAATCGAATTAGTATTTTACTAACTTAGCTAGACGAATTATACATTTGTTTAGAAACTTATAAATAATAATTAATATTATTTATTTAGATTAGAATCTTTGTACAAAACAGGTTTTTCGTAGAAAAATATAATATTAAAATTGACAATGTAAATGCTAATTCACCCATTAGGAGATAATTTTATTCTGAATAAAAATGTCTCAAAGATTTCTAGTCATGTAAAATCTCGAAGACGTTATTCGATTTTGTTAATACAAAAATAATTTAATTTTCATAATTATGAGAAACAAGATTCGCCGAAGTAAATTTTGAAGTTATGAAACTAGACGTAAAGTAATAATTAAATCAGATATTTACATGTAAATCTAACAAAATTCGTGAGATTTCTAAAAAAGTATTCTAGACCGAACAAAAAACACTTTTCTTTTGAATATTATTGTGTGCAAATGTAACATGCAAAATTAATTATTACACAAAAAGTAGCAAGTTATATTTTAAAAGCTTTTATTAAATCGGACTAATACCGACATTGTCTCTAAATTATTTATTCGATTATTTATGCGAGTGATTATATTTCTAATTAAATAGTTTTAAACTTGTATTCATACTTTAGTAGCCGTATGTCTCAATCGTTACCTGCACAGAAACTATGTTTATTACAGCAGAGTAACCACGAACTTGTGTACCCACGACGATGAGAATTTACTCCAAATACTAACTACAAATGGCATACACAACGTATTTTCTAATGTACTTGGAATGCTCGAATAATTAATTTAAAGGTACGATTAATTTAAATGATGTACGCTGGTTTATATAAATTAAACGTTAAACTTGATAGTTTGTGTAAATACTTCCTAAACCTTCATAGACAAAACATTGTTTTTAAAATAAATGAGTACGTTTTTAAAAAGCAATAGACTTAGATAGATAGAAAATACTTTATTTGTACATAATTTCACATGAAAAACTTAAGAGATAACAAAAAGAAATATAACAGAAAAATTTACAAAGGGTGACCTTATCGTTTAAAGCGATTTCTTCCAGGCAACCTTAGGATGGACATTTTGGAAAGAGAAAATAAAGCGGTAGTTTTTGCTTAGATTATTAAAAATGATTTGCAATTAGTGACTTCTAAGTAAGTAATCAGGTAGTTGAGAAAAGTTTAAGATAATATATAACAGTAAGATAAAGTTTACCTGGAAAAACCGATTTGTTCGATTTGAGAACATTGTTCAACAGACAACTGGTCTAAATCGCGTAATTACTCGTATTATACATGTAAATTAATACTTATGATGGACGTTTTAAACTTATTTGGTTTAAAATTGGCCGGTACACGAATAATTTACAGTTGGTTTCAAATAAATGAGTTTTCAAATTCATCGATTTGATACCACGGAATATATTTTATTACATCTAAAATTACGCAAGCGGGCCGATTAAATTGGATTATTTACAAATTGAATTAATATCCAAAGTTCAATGAAATTTCATAACCAGAGTGACTGTTTTGTAAATAATAATCTGAAGAGTTTGTGAAGCTATTATTGAATGATACAATCAAATCAATTTAAATAAATAAAACTAATATTGTATATTGAGTAAATAGAGATATGATTTAAATATGTTTTATTTGTATTCTTTGTACGGAGAAACCGTACACCATAAGCATTGTCAGCATTTACATGCGCGCGGGCAGTGGGCATGTGTCTTTACCTAAGCATTTACGTCAGTTCGCGATCTTTCCGCATCGGCTAAAGACACGGCTCCACCAAACCGCGCGCGTAGCCTTCTTTTGTCGATTATTACACGTTTAAGTACAAATTTACGTGTTTCATTTGTGGACCTTATCGTAAGGCTATACATTTTGGTCCTTCGAGCCGGATCATGTACGGAGAAACCGTACACCATAAGCATTGTCAGCATTTACATGCCCACTGCCCGCGCGCATGTAAATGCTGACAATGCTTATGGTGTACGGTTGTCAAATATAATCTACATAGATAGTTTTTCTGGAATTATGATAAAAAGATTCACAGACAGTCATGACAGTATTATAAATAAGAATAATTTCAGGCCACGTGGGCAAAGCCACGGAGGGGAAATAGCTTTTACATCAAACATACATAAAATCACGCCTATATTACTTAGAGGGGTGTGGTAGTGGTGTACAACACCCACATTTAACCTGTTAATTTTAGGTCCCATGGGATAGGGGGTGAGCCTATCGCCATCCACCTGGCACAATTCAAACTCCGTGCTGCTATTTTTAATTTCCTGACGGAAAGTTCATAAATAACACTTTGCCCGACCCGGGCATCGAACCAGAGACCTCACGGTGAGAGGCGCATACGCTAACTACTAGAACATCGAGACAGTTTAGCTTTTTAAAAATATTTTTTTTCGTAAAAGAGTTTATAGATTTTTTTTCGTTTATTTTGGTTTAATAGGCTCTTCGTTTATAAAGTTAAGTGCTGTTTGCTCTATTTTGTCTCGTCTCGTAGACGGAGCTCGCGGCACATTTGTATTGGAGGGTAAAAACGATTGTGGAGCCAGACTGAGGCTGAAAACGAAATGCCATTATAGGGAAACAATTGCTTAGCTGTTTTCCATACACAAGTATATTTTCCCTATTATTAAAAATAAATCATATCTAAAACACTAAAATGAATGTTTGTAGGCACCCACTTTTTCGTAATTATTATTTAAATTGTTTAGTTTGTATGTGACTCAATTGACAATTAAAACAATTTAGTCAAAATGGCCACGAACAAACATGCATTGTTGTGTTTAAGATATGGTTTTTAATGAAATCATATAACGTTAGTATGAAAACACGGCGTTCGGGAAACGGGCACACACGTCTTCTCTTAAAATCTTAAAAACGATTTAAGAAGAGAACATGGAAAATCGTGTGTACTATTTTTGTTTTGATTCAACTTTTCTAATCATTTATTAGGGCCAGGTTTCTTATATTTATTTTTGAATGTACATAGGTCTAAGAACATGATTTAAACGATACAGCTACTTATTACTTAACCATAGTAATGAATAAACAACCATTTGAACAAAATAGTTATTCATTTTCTTATTAAAACTAGACCTGAGTTGGTTGATCACAAAATAATAACAAAGTAAGTACATTGTAGCCACGGATACTTTTGCGATTACTTTAAGTAACTTTACAATTGAGGTTTATCTAGTCAAATTAATATACAATAAAATTATAATTAAATATCAGCTATTAAAACAAAATATACCATCCTTGGAGCGTCCACAATAACTTAACTATAAGCTTATTACAATTAAGTAAGTACTTGCTAAAGATAAGATAAAAGAAAATTCCCCTTAAACATTTCATCAGAAACGTCGAAATTAAATTATCTAATTAACATTACTTGGGACGTTGGGTGAATAAAGTCATTGGGGTGAGCTACGACAAATTTCTTATTAAAAAGACTCTTTTCGGGATCACAATAATGAATACTTTGATTATTTCCTACCTGCCTTTTGTTTCCTCCGTCGAAAAAATGTCGAAAGAAAAGTGAAACGATTAGTGATGTTTTGAAACTTACTAAAACCTTAACAAGTGCTCACACCCACTTGTTTCGTGGAGGATAACAAATATAATAATATTTACTCTCACTTCAAATACCTTTAAGGAAAACGTGTTGAGAAAAATGTTCGAATAAAAGAATTATTTGCTTTCGGAGAATATCATGTCGTTTCCATAGAAGCGATTAGACAAGTATGTACATATGTTGAGTTCGAATAGAGCCCCGCGCACACAAGCTGGCCCATGAATTTCAAAGCTGATTACTTAGCTAAGAGCGGTTGACATTTGGAGTGCCTCTAACTGCTCCCGAGTGGGATTTTTGTCCAGTTTTTTATTTCACTTAGACGTGTATGTACGTTTTAACCCTGTTAGGAAGTTATGGCAGCGAGATGTTTTTTGCTGGACTCAAAATGGGGATTTTTTGTGTGGTTGTAAAACATTTTGCGGTTCTAAAACTTTTAAATAGAAAAGGCCGGCTAAGTAAGTAAATAAAGATAGTTGTGGTATAATAGAATTTTTTATATAATTTATAAGTAGTTACGAAGAAATCGACTATATACATACGCTATGTCCACATGCATTTCACAGATGTTAAATAAACCTTATTGGCAGAATAAGCAAATAACACTCATAAATGAAAGTGAAAGCTGTGTTTTTTTTTAAGTGTAACTGGTGTTACTATTAAACTTGGTCAGGTTATATTTATGGGTCGGATAAGATCAATCCGTATCTATCTATCGATCTATCAGAAACTGGCCCTAAGTATTTTTTTTTGTTCTTGCTGCTTCATGGCAATCTGTCTTGTCCGACAATAAGCCACTCTGTTATCTGATAGATTCTGGTTTGAAATTAAGTCGCTTGGTGACCACTTCACTATGAAGTGTCTTCTCCCATTTTGCTGAATCTGTTCAGAAGAGTCGGAACACTATGTCTCCTTATTCTTCTGTATTGTAGACCTCCTTCTCCACTCAGTCTAAGAGCAAGTTTATTTTGATGTTTTGAGAGTCTCTTTTGATATATAATGCTGTATTGAGTTATCTCTTCTTTAACTGTTGTAACTGTAGTATTTTAGTATTGTAGGTTCTACCATTTACTATGGTTATGTAAGCTACTCAAACGAAAACTAACCTTATTGGCAGGATAAGCATATAACACTCATAAATGAAAGTGAAAGCTGTGTTTTTTTTTAAGTGTAACTGGTGTTACTATTAAACTTGGTCAGGTTATATTTATGGGTCGGATAAGATCAATCCGTATCTATCTATCGATCTATCAGAATCTGGCCCTAAGTATTTTTTTTTGTTCTTGCTGCTTCATGGCAATCTGTCTTGTCCGACAATAAGCCACTCTGTTATCTGATAGATTCTGGTTTGAAATTAAGTCGCTTGGTGACCACTTCACTATGAAGTGTCTTCTCCCATTTTGCTGAATCTGTTCAGAAGAGTCGGAACACTATGTCTCCTTATTCTTCTGTATTGTAGACCTCCTTCTCCACTCAGTCTACAGTCTAAGAGCAAGTTTATTTTGATGTTTTGAGAGTCTCTTTTGATATTTTATGCTGTATTGAGTTATCTCTTCTTTAACTGTTGTAACTGTAATATTTTAGTATTGTAAGTTCTACCATTTACTATGGTTATGTAAGCTACTCAAACGAAAACTAACCTTATTGGCAGAATAAGCATATAACACTCATAAATGAAAGTGAAAGCTGTGTTTTTTTTTAAGTGTAACTGTTGTTACTATTAAACTTGGTCAGGTTATATTTATGGGTCGGATAAAATCAATCCGTATCTATCTATCGATCTATCAGAATCTGGCCCTAAGTATTTTAGTATTGTAAGTTCTACCATTTACTATGGGTATGTAAGCTACTCAAACGAAAATTATTAACTAAATGCCAGTTCCATATGTGTTTCGTAATTTCAGTTATCATAAATATAAGTAAGCACAAATTAAACGGAAAATTCCTTTACATCACTATGTTGCTGTACTTCGTGTATTATATTATACATGTTATAAATAGTATCTAATTAAAAAGTTTTAAAGTGTCTGTATCTTTCAAAGATAATACCAATGAAACCTTGATGTAATAAACGTAGCAATTTCAACTACACACATAATACCTTCATGTTATCAAAGTTAATTTAGAGCGAATTCATGATAATCGAATTTTGGTTACACTGCGGTCTGTAGCCTTTGCGACGAAACGTATCTAGAAATTGCGAACAAATGTACTTACATACTTAGATATTCTGGGAGATTACCTATTGTGTATTCACGAGGTTTCTTCGTGTGGAAGAAAGTCAGGTTTAGATTAAACAGGTAAGTGTCGATTTCACCAATCTGTTAAACCGACGTTTTATTCAACCAACTAATTCAATTTCTCTCCCATTCAATGTTTTAAATAAAGAACAGAAAGATTGAAAAACGTAGATCAGCATAATCGTGAATTAAGAAATATGGTTATATCTTAATAGAAGTGCCAACGGTATCGGTTGCGCCAATTGAGTGCATCCTTACCTTCATATAAATACGGTTAATATTTGATTTATAGAAATTCAAATTTCGCATTAATGGAATACCTTAAAACAAACAATTTCGAGAGCCGTTTCGAAAGAGCGACTTTTTTTGGTTCTTTTAACAATATCTAAGAATATTTTTATTTAAACTGACGTGAGTTTGTAACATTATTCAAATTATGAAATACGAGTGTTACTCACGTAATGTTGGTCTATTTAGTCGACCGCGGCTTCACCTATACTTTCAGGCATTTTCAAGAGAGTGCGACACGTCGCGCCTGAGTCGCAGCCAGTCTTGCACATTTGTAACACCGGTATTTCATAATTTGAATAATATCTAAGAACTTGCTGCTAAGGATAGTTTGATTTTACTGTTGTACGAAATACATTTTGCTTCATACTGGCACAAGAGATTCTCATTGAATAGCTGTACTGGGAATTGACTACGTTGTTGTCTTTGTCTCGGTTATGTGTGGCCATCGCTAGTGCCATCTCTTAAGTAAATGGGAAACTGCTTGTAATATCAGGATTGTAAAATAATTCAATCTTATGTACACACAGCTAAATATCATTCATCAGCTTTATATACGCGTCCCGTGCAATGCGAAACCAGCTTATTATACTGGAAATGTATTGTTTTTTTTTTATTATTATTATTTTCTTTTTTAAAAAAAAGCTTACTTGTAATTTGCAAATACAAATTACTAGTATTCTTGTTAACCCCCACCAGCTAAGCTTAATTCGCTTGTATTAGGAGGAAGTGCACGTCCGTGGTGTAATGGCCAGGATTCGAAGTTTGATTTGTAGATGTGTGTACAGTATTGAGATCGAAAATAATAAACGGAATGAACATTACGATATTTGTAGAAATTCAAGTCTTGTTGTTTGTTTGGGTCCGGTTGTTAATGCCTACAACGCAAAAAACCTACGTAGTAAATAACCCATAACTCATATGCTCTACTTCGCATTATACCTACTATTGTTAAAATATAAGTGTAATAATTGGCTTTATCAAAATGTGCAATATCTGCCAATATTTCACTTACAAATAACTGCAATAGTTATACTAGGAATTTTAGGTGAAGAAATGTACACTGTATTAAAAATTATAAATACTTTACCAATAATTAAATAAAAACCCAACATCAATTAAAAAAATGCACTAAAATGTAAGCAATACTTAAGCAATATTCAACGTTTCCTCTTATCTGTGCCTTTATTTCTTTAAATATAGGCACAGATATAGGCTCCGTACTTCTAACCGTTGAGTTGTACCATCCAGCATCTGCACAGCTACATAAAATACTAAATGGCAGATGCAAATATCCGAGTAACTTTAGGTGATGTAAGAAAAAATATAGAAGTCTTTAAAATTTCAGGGTTGCCCTCGATTTCTCTAGGATCCCATCATCAGATCGTGACCTGGTGAGAATGGAACGACATGACAAGTATACTCTTTCATCCATAAAAATAATCCGCCGACACATTGAAAAAAAAATACAATTGAATTGTGAACCTGCTCCTTATTTTTTCAAGTCGGTTACAAACAATACTACAAGCAAAATTAATATTGTGAGTTGCTAAAAAATATGTGTGCGTTACCCCAGCAAAATAATGTCGAAAATTGTATTTTTAATCTTACAGATTTTTAGTTGTCCATCTTCTGTAATTGTTGCGCACATTTTTAAATTTGTTGCACTTATAGTTTTTTAGTTATTTCAAAAAAACTATTCCTGCTGGGGTAACGTTACTGCAGCCAGACATTTTCCTTTTTAATGGGAATATTGAAATAAATATTAGCTATATAATTAGTTGTCTAAACGAGGTAAATGTTGCAAATAATTATGTAATTGTTCTTTCTTCGGCTGCGAAGTTATTCGAGATCCTGCTGGAGTAACGTTTGTGGTTTTGCTGGATCTCTGAAACGGTCAAGCGGATTCTTATTATCTTTTGTACATGATCTTTTAAGAATTAGTTTCAATTTGTTGGGCAATAAAAAAATTAAATTAATGAACCGTTCAAAAGTTATTTAATGAAATATAAAAACACTTAAATAGGTCCTAACACCTTAAATAAGAACTTTAAAGACTTACTTTAAACGTTATTTTGTAGCTTATAACTGTCTTCAAATGTATGTGATGTTTCATTAGTATCCCGTGTGTAATTAACAAGATATGATCAAAATCAGTTTACGGTTTCAATGCGCGTGGAGTTATTTGGCCACAGATAGCCCTGTATGTGGATATATCAACTGAATGATACGTCAATAATTAGTTGCTTAGTTCAGTTATATACCTGTAAAATTTCAGCGCAGTACATACAATAATTTACTAGATAATAAATAAAAAAATATTACGATTACAAAAAGAACAAAAGATCAGACGATATTGTGAAAATCATCAAATTCTTTTCTCAAATCGAAAAAGTTACACAGATTTCGTATTGCTATTCAGAAATTAGCCTTAGTCTTAAATATTTATATAGATTTAACTTCTTTTCTTCTACGAGTGGCCGTGACTAGAATAAGAAAATGCGTGGTAAACATACACCGTAAAGTTAATTAGAAAAGTACGAAAACTTACTTCAAAAAGTACTTATTAACAATTAACTTTGTAAAATTGGATAATTTTGCAGACTAATTAGTAGATTTCATTCCCTTGCTCCGTCTTTTAGCGAGTTATGGCATCAAATGAGATTTAAGTCGACTGCCTCGATGGTCAGTGGTTAGCGTATGCGTCTCTAATCGCGAGGTCTCGAGTTCGATTCTTGGGTGAGGTAAAGTGTTATGTGTGAACTACCGACTGGAAATTCACAATAGCAGCACGGAGTTGGAATTGTGCCCAGTGGATGGCGATAGGGTCACCCTCTAACCCATGGGACCTAAACATAACAGGTGAAATGTGGGTGATGTACACCTCTGCCATACCCTTGCCTGAGTAATATAGGCGTGAATGTTATGTTATACGATTTAAGTAGATATTTTGTAGAGAGCCTTTGTAATCAGATTTCTAAACATTTGATAGATTTTAATATTATAATAGGTATGCTTCTGACATAGCTTTTGTGTTATGAAAACTCAAATTATGAATAATTGATACCACTCATAATGATCATATCAAATTATATTAATTGCGTTATTCGATACAGTTTCATTTCACTATCAATAGTGAACCAAAACCAAATTGAATATGAAACTCTGAACTCAATCAATTGAGTTCAGAGAAATATTCAATTTGGTTTTGTTACTTTAATGTAAAGATATAATTAATTATGTTTATTTAAATAAAATACACAAAATAAGTATGCAGTCGAACTTACAATGAATTATAACGGTTTCAGTTGCGATACCTATGAAGGTGTTATTAAAAGAGTATATAATTATTTATTTAAAATTCTATGCATAGTACAGAAAGTAACGTACCTAAGCAGACATATATGACTTAAGCATTTTCTACCAATCAACGCAAGCAAAATCTACTTAAAATTGCCGAGATAAAACAAGAAAGTAATACTATCTCTTTGTAAAAGAATATTTAATTAATATAATATATATACATATGTATAAATGAATCCCTATTTCTCCTGGTCACGGCATGACGCGTAAACGGCCGGCCCGATATAGCTGTATTTTTTTAAGTTGTGTTTTATAATAATATCAGGAGATAGCTCGGCTCTTATGAAAAGAAAAATGTGATGATGAAATTGATGAAATGATTTCCTAATGTAGCCTTAGCGCTTTTGACAATTTTAACTTTTTTAATGTAACCTTATGCGGTTTGACATAACATTGACAGAATGCGTGTTGCAAAATATCGCCAAATAGGTCATATTCTCAGTTAAGACAGGACAGTTTATAATAAACAAAGGAAGTATAATGTAACGAAATATATTACAGGTAGAAGTTTAACCAACAAAAAACTTTCTATTTTAAAATATTAGGTCAGGGGGTGTCATTAATGACGGAGGCATGATATCTTCCATCGAAAGTTTAGGGTACAATAGACGACAAATCAATATGAAAGCAATTCCAAAATACTTAACGTCTAATGGATCAATAAACAATATTCAGTAAAATCTAACACAAAGACTTATAATATAAGTTAATAATATTCTACGGCTTTAATGATGACACATATGGAAAATATTTTTGGCAAATATGACCGTACAAACTACTGATATATAAAAGGATCGACGATACACTAGAGAAACATTCCAAATAGTCAAAATTTATGATATTTTCGCATTTTCTCGTAATAACTAGTGTAATGCATTTGATTTCTGATTCTGTACACACGAATTTTCAGTATTTTGGAAAGGGAATAATATGTTATTATTGAGAATAAGGGTTACTCACGTTATTTTAGCCGGGATATCATCGCCGTTGCGCGACGTCTCGCTCTTGAAACGCGATTAATGTCCCAGTTGATGAATCTACGTAATAGATTCGAAACTAGTCGGCATATCCCGGATAAATCAACGTGAATAACCCATATGCTCAATAATAAAGTCTTCACCTCACGTCAGTTTTAGAAATAATATGAGTTTAGAAAGACGGAACAAAGGTTCAATTTGCCTCATCCAATGATAAAAATTAACACAAAAACTAATTCCCTACAGTTCCTTTGACAACAAATTTACTGTTAGCTAATATACCAAGTATGACCAAGTAGGTTTGCGAGTGTGTGCCGATGGCTGATTACTCGGCTTATGAACAACTTGATCCGAGCCCCGGCTGTTGTAATCAACCCGGATAAACAAACAACTCGCTACGGACTGGATCCGAAATTAACTTATGTCACGAGACTAGTTTAGACATGGAGGCAAAGAAGCGAAAATAATTAAATATAGAGAATATGTGATGGTAAAGATAAGATATAATATATGTGATGATGATAGATGAAGTATGTAATTTGCATATGATGTCGATTTTATATTTATAATTAAGATCTATGGGTAATATTAAAGCTAAGAGTATAAAATATACAATAAAGTCCACTTTTTGACCTGAAATATCTCTGATTATTAATTCAGTAAATTTTAACATGCAAAACAGGATATAAAGGACCTAAACGTACAAGTAACAAAATCCGAGTATGCCCCAAAAACTATGAATATCTAAAATATCGACAAACACGTCATCAAAGATTTTAAAACATGGAAAAGTAGCTCGTTCGATTTATGGCAGCTCCGTACATTTTCTAATCAACATTCAAGTAGCGCGTTGTAAGGCGGTGTCTCCATAAATTACGTATCAAGTATGTGCCGCGGCTTTATGAAAAATGTTTGCGTAACGCCGCCGTACCGTGGCGGTTTCCCCACGGATACTCGCGGAACTCCGTCGTACGCCGTCCCGCGCGACCGTGCATGTGCCTTTATGCAAACAAAATATATTGGCCCTTTGACAAGCTAGCTCGTTAACTTTACTATTAGTTTCTCGCTGAGTTATTAAATTGGCTGTATGAGGTTTTGTGAGTCTAGTTTATACACGTTTAAACGCATTATAGAAACGGTGAATGCGTTGCGTTAAAATGTTAATAAACGGATAGTGGTCGGTTCTATTCCGACATTAACTGGCAATATTATTTTATACTGTAGCTTCTACTTTATACCTGACAGGTGGACTGCATGTATATATTTTGCTTCGAAAGCATTTTGGCATAAATGTTTTGATAAAATATTGATTTAAATAAATTAATTGGTTTTAATTTTACGTTAGTTATTCGTGTATGAGTTTTGTGTTGTAAATGAGATGTGTATTAATTAAAACGTAATGATGAATGTATTGCCTACCAAACACGCATTCAGCTTTAAAATGTATAATGTGATTTATTCAATGATATTTATCGTAGATTTAAGCACAAAAACAGATTCACAAAGTCATAAAACCGTTACAAATATTTTCAAATATTTGCAGTAATAAATATATCAATCATAATCCGATTTGAAACGAGAGGGCTTAGAAGCGAGCCACCATAAGCAATAAAGCACTACACGTCGGTTTGAGAGCCATACGACTCCAATCCGCTTAGATCCAGAGACAAAGGGAAACTTCGATGAAATTCGTACATCGAACTCGGTAAATTGACGTAAAATCTTTCAATATAGGTTAATCAACAATAGGACCCAATTTATAAAAACAACAACAAAAAAACGAAATTCGAAATTCAAATCGATCGAAAATGCATTGTGAATATTTAAAGCGTGGTGCTCAATAGCGTAAATCCGTAAGCGTAATTCAAAGTGTCGTTTTGCGCGCGTGTAGCCCGTGCCTAATCCCGGTTGGACGGTTACAAACGACATCGTCAGGTGATATCAGTTGCAGCTGGGACGTGCCGCCTCTAGATTCACTTACGGATTGATGGCAATGCAACGCGATATGCTCTAAGCTACAAATCACCGAACCATTCGACTTTCACAAAAGTATATTGAAGATGCCTGCTTTATTACATCTGTATACAGTCGCACGGGTATTTGATGCGAAATGTACCGGTTGCGAAAATAAGTAAGTTTTGTAAAGTGGAATCAAGAGAGAATGCGGAAAATGTATTCTCTTCTTTTTGGAATGTCCTTTCCGTGACTATATTTTTCTTCCACGAAAGTAAGCTGTAAATTGAATAGAATGTTTGACTGCATCAAAAATGGGAAAATGTTAACAAAAAAAATGTCGTGGTTGTTCTACGGGAAATGATCATTTATCAGTTCAATGATTCCATTTTATTTAATAAAATTTACATAAATATTCATCAAAAAGTAAATTAATTATAATAACTACAATCTTATCTAATAAAATCTAACAACGTAGATTTTAACTTTTTTAACCGACTTCAAAAAAAAAAAGAGGTTCTGTATTCGATCCGTATGTATGTATGTATGTCACCTTTTTATGTTCGCGATTTTCTCGGAAACTACTGATCCGATTTGAATGCGGTTTTCGGTATTTTAATCCTTGTTTTGTTTGTTTTTTTATGTCGTTTCTTCTTTTACTGTAAAGCCATACTTATCTAATATATTATTACGTATAGCATAATACCATAGAGTATTCAGTTTTGTTAAGCGTACGTTGTGACGATCATAAAAATATAACGAAAAAGGCCCTTACTTTATGCTCCCGACACGCGATAGTTATAGTCGAGAAATAGCTCATCTTTTTTTTCTTTTGTAAAAGGACAAAGCTCTAGATTGTGTCCATATTATTTTCAATTACATATAAGTTACTATAAAGGAGCAGAACGCATTTACTTTGTTACGCGAAAAGCACATTGGATTTTATTTCTGTATCTGCATATTTTAATTTACTGTCTGGAAATATTTTTCGTTCCACAAAACTATTTTGTGCAAACTATTATAAATTGAAATATTAATAGAGTTTTATAGAAGTTCGTTTTTGGAGACAGACTTTATCCCAATATTCATAAAAGGATAAATATATTTAATTTATTTTAATACTCTTGAAAGTGACGAATTGAAAATATACGATGATTGATGCGCAATATCTTGTCAAACAAAATTAGAGCGATTGTTTTGTCACATTTAGCTAGATTGGAAACCAGTGGGATTGCGTACACGTTGCGGTAACTGCAACTCATGGATATTGATAAAATATTGACTATGTGTTTTCCGTGTTTGGAAGAACATACTAGTGAAAGGTATCATTGAACAGAAATAGGCCTGTGGAGTCCTATAGCTGAATCAACAAAGGTTAACGACTGACTTAAAAAAAGAGGTTTTTAAAACATGTCTGTGTTCATGGCAATACACATTTATCTTTGTACCGTTCCCGTTTGGCAGCTTTTTGTCACTGAATCCTATACGGCAAGCACCGTCCTAGTTTTGGCAGGCACTCGTACAAATACACCGGCATAAAAACATTTTTAATATTTATGGTGAAAGAACAAAATTGAAATTTAATGGCATAATAATAAATTAATTATACACATCGCACGAAGTTTAATTACAAGCATGACTTTTCAAATGTGTGCGTGGCGAGGGCTCATTTCGTCGGATGTGTATAAACATGTCGGCCATATAGACAGGCCTGGCAGGCGCAGTGACGCACTCATCAGGCCTCGATATTTCACCGACATTACAAACGACGACAACCGAACTTAATTGGATGCGCTGGCCACACCGACCCACTATGAAATATAAAACAGCCAACGCGTTTTCAGGTGAGTGCAGCCCCATTATCCTGCAGACGACGTTACGTGTCGCGTCTCGTTATCGTACCGTAACAGCGTGCTTAACGGAGTTACTCGGATAGCGGGTATTTCGTTGAAGTGACAGTTGATGAGCCAAAAACGTCAAACCGTCTATCTCCACTGGGACACAAGATGCGCTCGCATTTCATAATCGTTTCCTCACCGACCACGTGAATTTATATACAAAAGCTCACTACTCGGCTTAGACCAATATTTCAGTTTGTTGAGGTAGAAATAAAGCTAGCGAAAGTCTTTTTGCATGATTTATTGTATTAGTTGCCCGTGCGGCTCCTCTGCAAGATTAAACTTTATTCAGGTTAATCTCTGCGGAGTCCGTGCACGTTGAAATTGTCATTTTAAAACGCCGCGCACACATTTTTATTTTCAATCAGCGCATACATTTTCTGCATTATGTATTCCAATTTTCTAACAGATAAACCGGCTTCATCAAAGCGACGGTGCTTAAAGCGCAGCAACGCAAACAGCGCGTTGGCCACACACAATACAAAATATTGCTGTTTTTGTAGCGAACATTTGCACACAATACGTTTGAAACGGACTGTGTAATAACGGCCCATCAAAATTTCTACGGTAGAGTTGTTGAGCCGATCGGAAAAATTCACTCGACTCGGCCCAACTCGGCCGAGCCGGACGAGTCGCCCCGGTGTCGTAATCCGCGTGTGCCGCTATGTGTGAAATTGAAATTAAAATTCTATTAAAGCGGAACGATTGGAATAGAACGATGTATCCTATTTTTATACAGGCTGATAAATTGATTATGTGATTGGACCGGATCAGTGGCATAGTAAGAACTTGGGACGTTTAAACGTTTCCGTCCTATAGCTGTATTTAATGTTCGGATTCTTTTATACATTCAGAAGGAAGAAAGTACTGTTATAAGGAAAAATATGTTTGGCAAAGATTATATTTATTTATTTGCTTGTATTTTATGATCCTGTCCCTGGTGTATTATTCATTCAAAGTAAAGTTCAAAAGTATTCTATTTTATAGCTGTCTTACTAAGTTAGTGGTATAGACTAGACATGTCATACCAGTTTTCGTCAAGATTAGCCTAACAAAGGAGATCTTATGTTATGGAAGGCGATATAAATAGAGTCTGAAGTTAAATAAAAATGATTATAAAAAGGTTACTGAAATGAATTCGAATCCTTGAAAATAGAACTAAAACCGCAAGTCTTGTTTTTAGCTGAACAAAGTAGTACATACACCCATAATATCAAGCCTAAATTACCCAGAAAGGCGAGGCAGAGGTATACAACACCTACATTTAACCTTATGTTAAGGTCCCATGGGATAGAGGGAGAGCCTGTCGCCATCCACCAGGCACAATAACAAGTCCATGCTGCTATTTGAGAAACTCCTCATGAAAAATCCCAAATAACACAATTGCCTGACCCGGAAATCGAAGTTAGTATTAGATAAAAAATAAAATAAAAAAACTAATAAAAAAAAATAAAAAAAACTAATTAAAAAAAAAGAATACTAATTTTTTTCAAAGAAAAAGGAACCGCCTTCAAAAACTCAAAAGTAAAAAATAAAATATTCGCTTAACTTTGCTTACCTTTATATTAATTTGTTTAAAACAATAAACCCAAATAATTATGTAATACCAATTAATTATATTTTTTTGAAGTCGGCGCCAAATCACATAATTGCTGATAAGTTTACGAATGCATTCGATAGATGGCGTTGTACATCTTTTCTGAATCGCGATATGGTTTCGTTACGAGCTTAAATATAAATACCGTGCTCTTGCCTCCACTTTTAACGTAATATGCAGCGCCCTCTAGAGCATTACAAATATTCAGTAGCATATTATTGTCCTACAAAGCTAGTAATAAAGTTTCTTTTTGGACGAGTTGGATGTGCTGATCAGACTAGACGATAGTCATTCATTACTCTTACGTGAAAGTTTACTGAACGCAGATTTGATTGGATGAGTTTTACCTCGTTATTTAATCATCTTTAGATCCTGTCAGGATCTAAAGATCGGTCAGGAACTCAGGATCATCCTGAGTTTCCATTAATTTTTGCAATTAGGTAAAGAAGGTTTGATAAATTACCTTATTGTCAGCATATTTTTTAGTTTTAATTAGTATTTGTTTTGTGAGTTTTTCAATCACTAGTTAAATAAGGCTTTGATAAATTACTTCCAGCATTTATAATTTTAATTGGTATTTGATTTTGTGATTTTTTCAACAATTATTTCGGTAAATACGGTTTTAATTGTTATTTGATTTATGATTTTTTCAACAATTATTTCGGTAAATACGGTTTTAATTGGTATCAAAATGGAAAAAATCACAAAATCATATTGATTTTGTGATTTTTTCAACAATTATTTCGGTAAATACGGTTTTAATTGGTATTTGATTTTGTAATTTGGCGCCGACTTCAAAAAAATATAATTAATTGGTATTACATAATTATTTGGGTTTATTGTTTTAAACAAATTAATATAAAGGTAAGCAAAGTTAAGCGAATATTTTATTTTTTACTTTTGAGTTTTTGAAGGCGGTTCCTTTTTCTTTGAAAAAAATTAGTATTCTTTTTTTTTAATTAGTTTTTTTTATTTTTTTTTATTAGTTTTTTTTATTTTATTTTTTTATTTCAAGCTTTTTAGTGTCTTAGTTTTTTAGATTTAACGATGGGGTTAGAAAGAAATACTAAGGCATCATTACGCATGAAACACAATAGAAACAATCAAAATATAGCCCAAAGAATACGACGGCGCCTCCAATACTTAAGATCTTTTATCAAATCCTTATATATTATCAAAAAATTCTTTCTGAGATCTTCATGATCATAAGCTATCACTACGATAATAACAAATATGCTGAAACGTAAGCCCCGTCCAAACCTAAGCAGAGCTTTCGGTAGGTACTTTAAGGGAAAGTAAGTAGGCTGTCTCTGCTTACCCTTCAAAGCATACACAGGCATGATGTTATGTTATGTAGTGGTGAAAACAATACATAGATACACGATTGCACAAAACGTGGTTCATTAGCTATTCGTTTTTGAAGAGTTCCGTTGCCTGTCTCCAAAGATCTTCATCAGATTCTGATAAATTATATACTAAAACCTTCCTTAAAACACAAGGATTAAAATACCGAAAACTGCATTCAAATCGGATCAGTAGTTTCCGAGAAAATCGCGAACATAAAAAGGTGACATACATACATACATACGGATCGAATACAGAACCTCTTTTTTTTTTTTGAAGTCGGTTAAAAAGCATGAAAACCGGGCTCAGTAGTGAACTCGGTTCAACACGTTTAGTGAAACCATCCCGTGTTATGTTTGGTTGGCTCAGTTAAAATTTTCTTAATATTGCCATGAACTGCGAAAATAGTATCTTCCTGTATGTAAGATAATTCTAAAGGAATTATTCTATTCGCATTAAATTTAACCTCATAAAGACGGACTTATTCTACCTTTAAAATTGAACGTGTTTTTTCTAGCGTCTTGTATGTGCTAAGAAAAATGGGATTTTTTTTTTTTTTTTTTTTTTTTTTTTTCAAGATTCAAGATCATTTATTTGTTAAAACATGAGTATACATACACATACAGTACATGCAAGATGTTACATTATAATGTCATTAAAACCATTCATGTTTTTACCTTGACGGTGTACAAATATAAATATCTAAACTAAAACTAGTATAATTTTTACCAATACACTTGCTTTAAAATTTACCTTATAACTATATTATATGTATTATTTATTTCTATACTTAATCTCATTTAGGTGAGTGCATTACAATTTTGTCATTTAGGAACTCCTCTATGCTGTAGTAGGACTTACTAAGTAAGTATTTTTTCAAACTTTGCTTAAAGTTTAATACATTTAATTTCTTTATGCTACCAGGGATTTTATTATATATTAGAGGTGCCATGCAGAAGACGCTGTTGTGTTTGAGCGTTGTTTTGCAAGGCACTATACATAGACGATCATTGTCCCGTCTGCTGCGTTTGTTTGCGGCTACATCTGACAATTTTCCAAATAAATTTGGATTCATTTTGACAATAGTTGCTACTTCGTATATGTACAGTGACGGTAAAGTAAGTAATTTGTGTTTCTCGAAAAACGGTTTGCAGCTTTGCCTGGAATTTAGTCCAAACATCGCTCTAATACATTTTTTTTGGACCTTAAATATTGTTTCTTTGTTCGTACTGTTACCCCAAAAAATTATACCGAATCTTAGAATAGATTCTACAATTCCATGATATGCCACAAGAAGAGTATCTGTATTCGTTATGGGCGCCAGTTTATATAGGGCGTATACAGATGAACTTATTTTGTTACATAATTTCTCGGTATGCTCTTTCCAGTTAAGGTTTCTATCAATAGTGACTCCCAGAAATCTTACGTTATCTACTCTGTTGATAACAGTACCTTGGTATTCAGCATTAATATTAGGTGGCACCAGACGTTGACTAAAGTGCATAATGCTAGTTTTTGCCATATTTATTTTTAAGTTATTATCATTCATCCAATTAACTATTGATTTAAAAGTATTATTAATATCATTTTCATATTCATCTTCTTGACTACAATTAATTATGACCGTACTATCATCAGCAAAGAGCGACATTTGGAATTTTGTTACAGTCGGCAAATCGTTAATGTAAATGATAAAAAGCAATGGTCCCAGCACACTTCCCTGGGGAACCCCAAATTTAACTAAACGTTTACCTGACGTATGAGTAACTTCCTGTTTAGTCTTAAAATTTACTGTAGATGTTTCAGTATATTGCCACCGATTTTCTAAGTAGGTTTTCATAAGATTTAGCGTATTTCCTCGAATACCATATGCCTCCAATTTATCAAGTAGAATACCGTGATCAACATAATCGAAGGCTTGTGTCATGTCGCAGTATATAGCGCATATAGGTTTTCTCATGTCTACCTTATTTACTACCTCTTTCAAAAAATCGAAGATTGCTAAATTTATGGATTTGTTTTTTCGAAATCCGTTTTGATTCTCATTTATAATAGTAGTAATAGTAAATAGTAGTAAATAGTAATTTCCTTAGGAAATCTATTTTTCGGCGTAAACTCCTTTAGGTTTTAGCATTAACTTGGCATAAAATGAATAACATTTTGCGTTTGGATTACTTAACTTTTCAAACAAGTTCATAAACTTTAGTACACCTTTTTGTCAAGTTATTAATTCTATAAGTTATTTTTATTAACAAGAACATAATACAGTATTTGTTTAAGCAAGATTTTAAGGGCAAAACTATTTAATATAAACATATTTTAAAAAATATATAAAAGAAATTATATATATACTAGCTGACCCGGCGAACTCTGAATTTGAATTTATTAAGTAAATTTGTTTATTAGAAAATACAAATTAATAAATTAAATACATTAATCATTCATTATTGTTAAGCTAAGGGAATTTTTAATCGAAATAGAGTGAAATACATTTACAAAAAAAAAGACGATAATTGATCAGTTATCGAGCGGGATGAAAAATGAATAAAAATACTAAAATGGCCATTAAAATAGGGGTTGGTGATAAAAGGGTAAAAATTAGGATTAGGATTGTATGTATTTTTTAATGCCACATTATAGAAAAATAAAAACATTTTTTTTTGTCTAAAAATTTAAAAAATAAATGTTAAGTGTGAACAAACCTTATCACTTAGGGGTATGAATAATAGATAGTAATCGATTCTCAGACCTACAGAATATGCATATAAAATTTGGTAAAAATCAGTAAAGCCGTTTCGGAGGAGTAAGGTAACATTGTGACACGAGAATTTTATTTATAAGATATAATCATATTTTTTTAATTAAATGATTAAGAAAAATATATTAAATAAATAATAGTTGAGGCAATGGTCCTTTATTTTTCTAATATTTTAAATTGTTTATCACTGAGAGTCTAAGAAGGAATCAATAAATCAAAACAAAGGGGTTCATTTTGCAGCAATTTTTCAGATAATGCGATGAAAGACGGTGTTGTGAATAGCTTAAAGAATCTGTTTTGAAACCTTTTCAAAGAGGTTTATAAACACTTCTTTTGATAAAAAAACCGCTTTGTATTTTGATTTTCGTATTCGTATTTAAATGAAATGTTTGCACCTTTAGTCATGAAAAACATAACGTAAAATACAATTTTAAGTCACATAATATATGTGTTTGTACATAATCTATTTCAATAATTATTTTGTGTGTCACACACAAGTATAAAATTATTCGAACGGCTCCGGCTTGTAACGTTTTTATATAAACTTTTAACAACAAGTAAGATATATACCCAACTATAATAAATCTATCAAACAAATTTGCCCTAATTGATTTGATTTACTTTTTACACTTTGCCATGCAAAGGAAACTTAGAAATATTGTTTAACTTGAACAATATTTTAAAAGTTTAAATTAAGTTGTATAAATAATCGACTGATTGCAAATCAAAACTTTATAAATACGAGCATTAATTACAAGTCTATAAGAATCTTATGAGCGATGTTCACGAAATCCTTACTAGTAAAAAAGCCTGCAGTAACTTTGAAAGGTAGAAATAACTTGTTAATTTTTAACATTTTGAGGCTATACCTGACTGCGATACGTTGTAATTTAGTACGGTTTTAGTATGGTTTTAGTGTGCTAAATAGGGTTCCATGACGTGAAATTCTCGGATATAAGAACAGTCTGTTCCTCGCTTAGGTCTTAGATTTATTGTCATCGCGATAAACTGCTCTGTGGAGCGCCATTCGTCGATGAAATGACGTCACAGGCTCTCTGCTTTTCAGCTCCCTTTGTTATTGTATTCATAGCAGGGATTTGAATGTATGTATGGATGTGTGGGGAACAGGCGGGTTTTAAATTTAAAACATACGCGTCATCGTGTCTGTATCGTTTTTGTATAGTGATGCGAATGCATGCATTTTTTGCAGTTTTTACATTGTTTTAGTCAATCTTGTTTTTAAGAGATGAAATAAAAAATTAAAATAGAAATAAATAAATTATACCATTCGAATTATTAAAAAATGATAATCAACTAAACGAATTTATGCGAAAAATACTGCGGCATAATAAAAGTATCTGTTTATTGTACTATAACCAAAACTGTTTAAGGAAATGTTTCATTGAATTGCTGTGAAAATGAATGAAAATGGATTAACAACATTTCTGATTCACTTATGTTTCTATCACTAAATCTAAGTAGGTGTTAAGAGCTTCCTTCGCGGCGTACATCTCGGGGATTAAGCACATAATGTATTTAGAACTCATGTTGCAACTGTTGCAAGTGTGGTGCAACAATGCAATGCTCTGATTTTTAGGGTTCCGTAGCCGAATGGCAAAAAACGGAACCCTTATAGATTCGTCATGTCTGTCCGTCTGTCTGATAGTATGTTACAGCCACTTTTTTCCGCAACTATAAGAGCTATACTGTGGAAACTTGGTAAGTAGATGTATTTGGTGAACCGCATTAAGATTTTCATACAAAAATAGAAAACAATACAATTTTGGGATTCCCCATACTAAGAACTGTATCTCTATTTTTTTTTCATCAAACCCATACGTGTTACCCATACCCATATTAAGGTTTCTAATATTTTTTTTTCTAAACTGAATAGTTTGCGCGTGAGACGCTTTCAAAAAGGAAAAATGTGTCCCCCCCGTAACTTCTAAAATAAGGGAATGATAA
The DNA here is from genome assembly GCA_905147285.1 of Hypena proboscidalis. NCBI lineage: Eukaryota > Metazoa > Arthropoda > Insecta > Lepidoptera > Erebidae > Hypena > Hypena proboscidalis. The sequence goes on along the minus strand of LR990130.1, from coordinate 14,733,383 downwards.
ATGTAAAAATAATATATCATGTACATTACCATGCAAACTTCCACCGAAAATCTAATAATTTGTTTTTTTTAATACGTAATAAAAATTAAACCGCATTTTACCTTTCATTCAATCAACTCCAATATAATAAAGAATAAAGAAAAACATTTATTTAGATGTATACAGAACCCTACGTGCGCAAGTCCGACTCGCACTTGGCCGGTTTTTTATTAATACATGTCTCTATTAGTCATAAATTATATAGCGTATAACTTTTATCTAAGAGATGATTCATTACGTTTATTACTAAGGTATGTTTGATTAAGTATAGATTGTACAGCACAAAAATATTAACAGCCAGCTTTAGAAGCTTATCTTTTAGACTTATCATAGTGACCTTCACTTAACAAACACAATTTCGGTTAAAAGATAAGGGCTTCTCTATTTTTCCTTTCATTACCGCGCGGTAAATGTGTTACTTGAGATAACAAAGGAAAGAAAACTTTTATCATACTTTACTGATATTTACTTTAATTTCTTCTGAAGGAAAAACTGAAGAACATTTTCACAAATCATAGAAAAATGCCGAGGCAACATGTGGTAATAGTAATAATCAGACAATATAGTTGAACTAATTGGTCAGCGTATGCATTCTCCTACAACGAGATTTTGGGTCCAATTCCCGGGTCGGACAAAAGGGTATTTTTAACACGCTTATATTAGTTTCACCTGTATGTATGTATATGTAACCGACTCCTTTGGACTCGATTTTGACCCACTTTAAACGGATAGATTGCATTCAAATTTTGCACACCTGTCAAAGATCGATGACAATGCAATAATTCGATAAATAAAATTAAAAAAAAAAAAAAAAAACGCTCTTATAAATAAACTAAACTAAAAAGTAGAAAATAAATAACAGTGAATAAAAATAAAATAAAATAAATAATAGTTTAGTAAAACTATTATTTATTTTATTTTTTGTCAGGAAATTCTCTAAAGAAACATGGAGTTGGAATTGTGCCCAGTCAATGGTGATATGCTCACCCTCTATCACAAGGGACCTAAACATAACAGGTGAAGTGTGGGTTTCATACTTCTCTGCCACTAACTGCTGTGTAATATAAGTGTGCAGTTATGTTATCTTAGTTTAGTTATTAGTCATTCTATTTATTTAAGTTTATTTTTACCTACAATTTAATAAAATCACAATACCGGTTTGTTAATCAATTTCATTGACGCAAAAGAGATTTATTATCCAGCCTCTACCACATGATCAAAAATAATTGTGTCTTTGTTGAATTTTATTGTTCATACGTGAGGTCAAAGTACAGACAGCAGATAACTAAAAATTTGAACCAAAAATCGCGTTAAAATATTTTTATAAATAAAAATAAACTTGAATAATATTCTCGCCACGTAGTCTAGAAGTCCCCCAGCTCAACCCCTACGATCTACATATTTTACAAGAAAACTTAATCGAAGTTTTTCTGCCTTCGACTTCCAAATTTAAGAAACTAAATCTATCCGATTTACGACAAAAGTTCTGTGGAAACGCCACGAAACGTGTTAGTTAGCTCTAGGCAAATCCCTGCAATAATATTTCACCTTAAAGTTTAGTTAAGAAAACAATGGACGGGGTCCGAGAACTTGTTTCGGGCCCGCGGCCACATTTTAGTACCACACCTTTTGTTATTCAAGAATGTCCGAAACCGTGCAGTTTGTAAGCGTTTTATTCGCAAGCGGCGCACTTTCGAAATTAAAATTAATATGTATTTAGATCTTAATTTCAATCACGCAAAAGCATTATATTAATCTATACATTTTTAGGGTTCCGTAGCCGAATGGCAAAAAACGGAACCTTTATAAATTCTGTCCGTCCGTCCGTATGTCACAGCCACTTTATTCCGAAACTATTAGGACTACACAATTGAAACTAAGTAGGTAGATGTATTCTGTTAACTGCTTTACGATTTTTAAACAAAAAAAAATAAAAATTAATATTAGAGGGGGGCTCTCCATACATTGAACTGAAACAATTTTTTTTTCTTTATTCTACCTATACGTGTGGGGTTCTATAGATAGGTCTTTAAAAATTACATTGAGGTTTCTAGAACCATTTTTTTTCAATGTCAATCGTTCCAAAGATAGACACTTTCAAAGTGCTAAAATGAGTGTCCTCCCCCCCTCTAACTTTTAAACCACAGGAGTGAAAAATCTAAAAAAAATATATAATTATTATAGATCTTAATAAAAACTTTCAATCAAAATTGTTTTGAATGAGATACAGTCGGCAGTTTTTGAGATATAGCACTTTTTCAGCAACCGCAAATTATATTATATTATAATTATATGTTATTCATACAAATTGCATAATACACTATAAAAAACAAAGTTATTTTTGCTGGCAAAAAATGTTGGTAATTTGGCTATTTGTCGGTATTCGGTACGTTTAATGTTGTTACGGAACCCTATTGCGCGTGGCCCGACACGCACTTGGCCGGTTTTTTATATTAATTGTAAATTTGCCATGTCTGTACATTGAAGATATTTAATTAAATTATTTTTTTAATTTATAATTCGTCTGTCTTTCTGTATGTTAGTACGCGCACCACGCATAAACTACTGCATGGTATTGGAACCGGTTTTCACATTTGTATAGCTGGAAGTCTAACTCAAAAACTGAAATATATAGGGGGTAAAATAGGGGGTGTAAGTTTAAATGGAAGGTTTGTCAATTTCAAAGGAAAATGCAAATGCACATTGGTTTCCTACAGAACATGAATTAATAAAAATATTGTTTTTCTGGCAATTTTACTTCCCAAGAGGTAAATTTGGGTTCAGAAAAATAAACAATTTGGAAATAGCTTGGAAATATGGCATTCCATGCGGGCGAAGTCGGGGCAACAGCTAGTAAATAATCAAACATTATGTTTTCGTATGATCAAATTTGCCATACGGGATCATATCCTCTTTCTGATATCAAGAAGCTATATTTGGAGCTATTGGATGTTTTTTTTTTAATGCTTAAGATTATTTTGTTAAAAAATTCACACAAAGTTATTTGATCAAGATTAATTTTGTAATCATAAAACAACAAATGTAGGGTTGATAGATCAATGGTGCAAAAACCATGGTAGAAAGCTTGTAATTAAATAAAAACACAACATTTTAAATGATAGATAACATTAATGAAGGCTTTTAACTAAGGAAGAACCACTAGTGTAAAAATTCGACTCGCGCTTCAACAGATTTTATTTATTGTTTTCCGCTTTTCATTCAGATAAAATTCATAATTACATTATACTTTGGAAAAGTAATTATTAAATTACATTCAGTTCGTTTTATTTATATGACGAATGTAGTGAAGAAAGTTGTCTAACTGGTGGTAACTACATAGCCCATAGATATCAACAATCCACAATTTAGATTGTAGTTGCGTTGATTTATATAAGGACTATATAATACTGCCTCGTGTGTCAGTAACTGTAGGGCCTGATCTCACCTCGGTTCGAACCTACGACCTCTGCACTCAGGGCAACCGCTTTAACCACTAACCTACGGTCGCCTCTTTCCAGGACTCGAAATTTCTCTTCTGCTACCTAAGATAGGTACAAATGGTTAAACGTGACGTCATGTAATTGGTACTAACCAAGCAGAAAGAAAAAGTCAATGTACACAACATCGACCTAATCAAGAAAACAAAAGAAGTCGTAAGTAAAAGCGAAACAACACGTATTAAGCAATAAACCTCGCGGTTAAAATATTGAACAAGACAATACCAATATCAAATGCTATTGTTGTCTGAGAGCACCATTATATTTCTACGCGGTTAACCCACCGTTTTGTTTGCTTAGGATAGATGATACCAAACTAATTAACAGATCAAAGCTATTCTATTACACTTAATTGATTTTAATATCCCTCCCTTTCCACAAAATGTATGACGGAACCCGTATTGACTCGCTCTTTAAATAAAACCTCAAACAAAAAGCAATAAGGAAGATAAAGTAGTAGATTTAATACTCTTTGTTGATACATGTTTTATTGCCAGAGAAATGATTCAACCGAATAATTTCTTTTCATTTTTATATCCGATTTCTGAAAGGTATTTTCTGTTTGTTCAATAAGAATTCACGTGAATGTGTACCTGAATTTAGTGGGCTATTTTGTGAAATTGATTAATCATATTATCGGTAGTAAATAAAAGTTATAGGCTGTGTTTCAAAGTAATGAAGTTATTTGGGTAGTTATGTATATGAGTGAGACAGCCCGGCGCCTCAGGCCCGCGCGGATTACCGGATTTGGTGCGGAGCCTGCTCCTACCTGTTAATATCTACATACATGTCAAATTACCTTGTCAATTCGTCTGACAGGTGACACAGTGTGCTTACGATCGCTAACATAAGCCTACGTATGTGACTTTATTGCTACGAGGTTACTACGCCGTAGCAATGCTACGAGAAAATATAAGGTGTATTTTTAGGGATGCCAAAAGACTACTTTCTTTTATGGTTATATACGTTGGATTTTAAAGGTGACAATATGACATACTGATTGTCATTCTGGCGGTCACGGAAATACTTTTCTACACTCAAAATACCCGGGCGTAAATAAATGACAAATTGTAACCTTAAAAGTAATCGTAGAATTGTTTTCAGACCAAATAAATACGAAGGTACGTACCGTAAAATACGTTTTATACAATAGACATAAGTTAAACTGTGAATTGCCCCACATTTTATCCAGTGCGGTGTTTAATGTTCCCGCCCCGTAGAAGTTCACAGATGTAATGGGCCGCGGAAACGAGCTCACAAATGTGTCACCTAAATCAAAAACTTCTCTGAAAATCCCGGCTCCAATTAATTTCTACTCCATAAAATAAAAAATACTTCTTAAGTATCTCTAGACTAATTCCAAGTTTGGAGTTTATCAAAGAGATAAGCAAGTTTTTCTTATTAAGTATCAAGGGAACTGTCGTAAATACAGAAATTAGCGCGAGTATCATCGTCGTCAGAGCGGTGTGTAAACATCAAAACTTTGAAAGTGGCGTCGCGTCGGCGCGTCGTCGGCTGCCGTCGCTCGCCGCGGCGGCGCGTCGCGGCAGCACGCGGCACGGCGCGCCCGCTGCCAATCTCGTCCCGAACCGTGTAAGTTCCCGTCTTATATTAGCTTATCGTATTAACTCCTGCTATTAGCTTTGTTACAAGTTTTTTCTCGGTTAAATTATACCTTTAATATGTTGCTCGCTACACGCTTCTCAAAATATATTTTCTCATTACCTACCTAAATATATAGAATTAAATCTAAAGCCGTTCGTTGGATATAAATGTGGTGCGACGAACTGTGGCGCTAGGCGTCCTTATTAACTGCAGCGGTCACGCTGTACTGCAGTCACTGCTGATTCATGGACATTGAACTTTACGGCCTCGCAACAAAGCTTAAAATAACTATACAATGCAATGGATATTGATGCACATTAATTATGTTGCTGTTAATTGCTTAGCCGTAGGTGGGAACGTACCGATTGCTGAAAAACTATAAATAAAGTTATTATTTTTAAATTATCGCGGCGTACTTAATTACGTAAATAAATAGCTGACATGAGTATAGGTGAATTTAAATCGCAAATTGGGTATACAATGGGTGAATATTAAAAGACAAAGGGAAGTGTGGAAGGTTCCTGTAATGGGTGGTCGCGGGAGGCGCGAGGCGCGGCGTGGTCGGCAAGCGGCCGGTCGTCGGTTCGCCGTCGAGCGTGGCGTCATATTATGTTATTTACGCGTCCGCAGAGGACAACTTTTTAATGAGGCGATAACAGACCACCCGAGACCGGCTCGTTGCTGTTAAATCTCATGCTCATAAATACGTTATGTAAACCCACCCTAATAATTAGTGGCGGTTACGGCGTGTAGTTAAGTTTTATGGAGCCGGCGAATGGCAAAGAGCCTCTTCCTACACAAAAATGTTCTTTAATTTGTCGGTGCGTTTCGAGGCGATGAACCGGAAATTGTTATGTTTATTCCGCGAATCTTCTGTTTGTAGCTACCCTTTTATTTTTACGGAGTTTTAATGCGATTGGGTTCCCGTACAGCCTCCGCAGCTCCGTGGCGGAGATCGCATTGAATATGTATAGTTCAGCTTCAGTTTGATTTCGTACAAACCTTCGCTTTCAATGCCCTCGGCTCCTCTGAATACTGACGAGACCAATTTAATAACAAATACATCTACTTTTTCATACCTTTGCGAGTCCGGATTATATTTATCCGGCAAATTGCAATTTATGAAACTATTTTCATGCTTTATTTTATGAGACCAGTGTTTCCGAGCAAATATTGTTGCGGAAAATAAACAGAAAAATACCCGGCTCTCAATAAACTCGTTTCATAGAAATAGTTTCTTGCAAGCTGCTGCTTTCAAAATTGTTAGCCTTAAAGAGCAACATGTACATCGTTAAGGTGATTTGATAAGGTGAGTTGGACATAGATTCGTTGTCAACTTAATTTTAGATTTCATGTAGATGACCTGGATGATGTTTTGAATGCAAACAATGTATGGTGAGCGTAGATAATGTTGACATGTATTGTATGGGTTACGCTAGATGGATCATACAAGATAAGTCATTGACAAACAGCGTCGCCTGGCGACCGCGGCGAGCGGCGCGCGGGCGGGGAGGCGGCGCGTGGACAGTGGACACAGTACCTGGCACTGTCGCCGCTGCACGCCTGCACTCCTCTTCACTGTCCCCACTTTTACTTTCAAAAGTTTTTCAACTACGTTTCACAAACTTGTGCGAGTTCAGTACCGAGTACGAAGCGTTCTGGCGGAAGCTAGCGATGTCTGCCGTGGGGAGAAGGTGAAGCGCGTGCTGCACGTACACAGGTTACAACGAGTACAGCGACGAAGCGAGATACGGAGTCATGCGGTCAGCCAAAAGGACACAAACCTACTGGCTCGCTGGGTGTATCGGCGCTGCGGTCGGGGGCGGCGGGCGGGGGCGCGCCATTGGCCCGCCAGGGCACGCCTCCGCCGCCGCCGGTGCCGCCGCGACGCCGCCGACGCCGCGCCACAGACCATACACCACAAACAATCAAACACTTCAACCGTCTTCACTTACACTTCAAACTTTCTTGCAACCTTTATAAACACCAACATCTCGGTTACCGAGATAAACCTGGAGAGGACGATGCAAGTTGGCGGGCAAACTGTTGCTTGACAACCAACAGCTGATTACCAAATTCCACTTCAAGTCATTATAATTGGCCATAACTTACATTTAGTCTTAACAGTAGTGTGTGTAGTGGATCACAATTTGCCGCAACTGGTTTCAACTTTGATAAAAGTTTATATTGTGTCACTTTTACAAAATGTTACGGCATGCATACATGCTTTTCTCAACACTATTTGATCACCATTTAAACTATTTTTAATTGGTACCAATAGGAAGTACCAAGTCATCATCGACCTCAGCTGAATTGTTGTAACATGTCGACCAAAAATGGAAAGTAAATTTAACCTTCAAATATGACTAAATATTTTCAGTATTTTCCAAATAAAAACAGCAAAACAAGCGTCACTTTTCCGCCGCTCCAACTAACGGGCCGCCCGCCAAAAATCACCGCATGAATTATTTAGTGGACACAGCGTCCACTAATGAACTAAGTGTTCCACTTGACAATTAGTCAAGTTAATCACCGGCCGTAATCGCGATAATTAAATAAGTTTGTTTACGATTAGTTGCGACCCGGAGTTTACATGAAAATATAACTTAATATATAGGTATATGTAGCGAATTATATTAAGGTTTTTATTACCGGGTAAACTAAAAAAAATAGGTTGCTTTATTTGATCAACCTCTCGTTTTATTTACACTCAGTGCAGAACCAGGTCACTTAGTCTACTTCGTCCATTTTCCATTGGTCCTTAGAGCCGGATGCTTATATTGCTTTACGGTGCTCTGAAGCACGAGGCATAAGTTATATTAAGCACAGGCTTATGATAAGTACCAAAAGATACAAAATTAAGAAAAAAACATCAAGTTATTTTAAAGACGAGTTTCGTTTTTTTTTACTCATCTTGCACACACTACACAGCAAAGCGATAACATGCTACGACTGTACCCTATATATCAATATATTGGCATAGCCTTTTAACCTATAGATTTGTTTATGGTATCAAGACTAACTAACAGCTACATTATTGGTATGAAAAAATAATATTACAGAGTCTGGCAAAATCTTTTCAACTAAACATAATCGTCTTAATATTTCAGCCAAGTATTTACCTTAATCCACGTAATGTAGATATTATTAGTTCAAACGAACAGCGCGAAAAGTCACGTACTTTTCGCGTGTTTTATATTAATTAATTTAACCCAATTATAAGTCTCACACGCCACGCAAGGGCCTTCTCTTCGACACTGAATACTAATTTACTCTAGGGTTGCCAGCTTAATAACTTGCCGATGGAGTTTTCACACAGAAAAGTGATATTTTAGACTTTTAAATCAATAATCTCCGATGTCTGTGATATTTTGTACCTTTTTATTCATAAAATCTACAGGATTAATGTGAAATTGTGACGCACCCGCTTACCAGTGATTCAGTACATGATTTAGAGGTCTTGGGTGCAAAAATTTTTTCACCGGAAATCTTTTATATTTTGTAGAATTGTCTAACTAAAAATATTTTCACCAAGAGCTTTAAAATCATATTCTTTATCACTTGATAAAGAATATGATTTTATCTCTCTTTTGACTCTGGGTGCAAATATTTTTGGTTGTGAAATAGTGTTTTTTAAAGCTTATTTTCATACATTTGCGGGTTTGTTTTGACGTGTAAAATTTTTCGCAGATCCATTTTTCCAGAGAATAGGGCTATTTACACCCCTTGGATTCTTAAAAAATATGGATCCGGCAGGTTTTGAACCTGCGACGTCTGTGGTCGACTCTTGCCAGGACCCTAAATTTCTCAACTGTATATTACGTAATTACGTCAAGACGTGAAGTTTTTTCAACTGTTTCTTAGTATAATTGGCTAAGCATAGCTAAATGCCGTAAAAATTAACAAGAACTCGTAGCATTTTTAACCAACTTCAAAAAAAAAAAGAGGTTCTGTATTCGATCCGTATGTATGTATGTATGTATGTATGTCACCTTTTTATGTTCGCGATTTTCTCGGAAACTACTGATCCGATTTGAATGCAGTTTTCGGTATTTTAATCCTTGTGTTTCAAGGAAGGTTTTAGTATATAATTTATCAGAATCTGATGAAGATCTTTGGAGACAGGCAACGGAACTCTTCAAAAACGAATAGCTAATGAACCACGTTTTGTGCAATCGTGTATCTATGTATTGTTTTCACCACTACATAACATAACATCATGCCTGTGTATGCTTTGAAGGGTAAGCAGAGACAGCCTACTTACCTACCCTTAAAGTACCGAAAGCTCTGCTTAGGTTTGGACGGGGCTTACGTTTCAGCACATTTGTTATTATCGTAGTGATAACTTATGATCATGAAGATCTCAGAAAGAATTTTTTGATTATTTTGATTGTTTCTATTGTGTTTCATGCGTAATGATGCCTTAGTATTTCTTCCTAACCCCATCGTTAAATCTAAAAAACTAAGACACTAAAAAGCTTGAAATAAAAAAATAAAATAAAAAAAACAAATAAAAAAAATAAAATAAAAAAAACTAATTAAAAAAAGAATATTCTTAACTCGAGCGTATTCTAAATATTATAATTATGTACTAATTTTTTTCAAAGAAAAAGGAACCGCCTTCAAAAACTCAAAAGTAAAAAATATTATATTCGCTAAACTTTGCTTACCTTTATATTAATTTGTTTAAAACAATAAACGCAAATAATTATGTAATACCAATTAATTATATTTTTTTGAAGTCGGCGCCAAATTACAAAATCAAATACCAATTCAATTGGTATTTGATTTTGAGATTTTTTCAACAATTATTTCGGTAAATACGGTTTTAATTGGTATTTGATTTTGTAATTTGGCGCCGACTTCAAAAAAATATAATTAATTGGTATTACATAATTATTTGGGTTTATTTTTACAAATTGGTATTACATAGTTTTTGAAGGCGGTTCCTTTTTCTTTGAAAAAAATTAGTACATAATTATAATATTTAGAATACGCTCGAGTTAAGAATATTCTTTTTTTAATTAGTTTTTTTCCAATTTGTAAAAATGAACATTGTTTTTTTTGCGTCTCAGAATCTTGTAATTAATCGATGGTAAGCAGCATCGTCATAATATCTTTAGACTCATTACCCTACAAGCGATGGGAGCGGCACACAGCATTCATGCAGGTTTCCAAAACAGTTCCTTAATATTGTATGAACCTAAAATATCATACATGTTTACTTATAAAATAACAGTAAACACTTTGGCTGAAAAGTTCAAAGGCTGCCAAGTCTTTTAATCTAGCCTAGTAGGAAGTTTTAGTTAGTTGTTAGTCTTTGTAAGTAGAATTCGACAAAGAGCTATTAATAGAGGTTGAAACGGTGAAGAAATTCAAACGAGTTCGAAGGCTGTGAGTATGCGCCTCACGTGCAGGCAGATAGGTGCATGTAGACGTTATGCAAAGATGTACAGTAGGTAAAATACGAAATGTTTTTAGTGCTTGTTGTCTTGCCTAATAGCTGTTGTAGTAGCTGATGATTATGTAGCTCCTTGACGTTTACAAGAAAGTATTTTGAAGTAAGTAACCTTGAGAACACTAAAGGACTCAGCAGGATTTTATGAAGGTGCAAAATCGGCGCATGACCTTATTGACATCTTCATCAGTTTTGCTAATCAGCGTGTCGCTCTTATTGATGGCGGTGCCAACAGTTTAGCTACACCTGGAAGTACCCTTAACTTCTATGTTGGCGTCGCCTAGGTGACGATGCTAGGTGTGAGCGGTAATTTGAGTGCTTCAGTGTAGCCATCACTAAAATACTCAAAGATTACTAACTTTTTTGACGACCGGATAGCGAAGTCGGCAGTGCACCTGCCTGCGACAGAGGACACGGGTTCTATTTCCGCTCAAGACAAATCTTTGTGTGCATGATCACGGAGGTATGTCTTAGTCTGGGTGTTTCTCTTTACACTAAGTATGTATTTACAAAAGAAAAGTATGAATGTATTAGTATCAGTTATTCTAGTAACCATAGTATAAGCTCTGCTTATACTATAAATAATTCACATAAATATATATTTCACAACTCACACACAACGCCATCTAGTCCCAAACTAAGCAGAGCTTGTACTATGGGTACTGGAATAACTGATACTAATACATATATACTTTTCTTTTGTAAATACATACATATTATACATAGAAACACCCAGACTAAGACAAACCCCCATGTTCATGCACACAAAGATTTGTCTTAAGTGGGAATCGAACCCACGACCTCGGCGTCGCAGGCAGGTACACTACCCACTCCGCCATCCGGTCGTCTAAATGAAACAGTTGAAAAAGATATGGGACCGGCAGGATTTGAACCTGCGAGAGGCGACCGTAGCTGGATGGCTAAAGCGGCTGCCCGGTGTGCAGTAAGGTCGCAGGTTCAAATCCTGCCGGTCCCATACCTTTTTCAACTGTTTCTTAGTATAATTTGCTAAGCATAGCTAAATGCTATAAAAATAATCAATTAGAAAGCTCTGTTTAGTTTGGGACTAGATGACGTTGTTCGAAATCTGTGTGATATTTATTAAATAAATCACAGGGTAAATATTTTACTAGATTGGTTGATAAGGGCAAAAGTTGCCTTGTCTAATTTCAATCACCTACAAGGGTACTATTCAAATTACCCATGGAGGTAGAAACCGTACATAAAACCCTAACAACCATACAGTGTTACATCTATAAAGTAAACTTGAACCAGATTTTTACCGTTTTGAATATCAAGTATCGAGTTACCATGACAGGCTCGGGTGACGATAACGTAGTTTCCGGCACACGGAGGGTTGAGACACAAAATAATAAACTACAGAAGACACGATGATGTAGGAACCTCACTTTTTATACGGAAGTCACGCGAGTAAAAGTGATCTTAAGCGGAGTCCACACCTAGCCAACGAAGGCCAAAGAACGGATTTCTAGGTTCTTTTTTTTAATGGCTTAGCGAACGCTTATAAACCCTTTGATTAAATAAAGTCTGACGGGATTTAACGCGATCATGCAGTTATTTACCTTTTGGTGTTGTGGGTTCGATCCCCACATAGGACAAATCTTTGTGTAATTCGCAAATATTTGTTTTGAGACTGGGTGTGCTTGAGTGAGTGAATGTGTGTATTTGGCCTTGTCATTGGGACCATTGGATAGTGTAATTGCTTCTGGCGTTCTATCTAATGTAAAAAATCCAAATTTATCTTTATCTTTATCTTTTAGGCTTGACGTTTCGGCTAACAGATTACACTGGCCATGGTCGCAAGCAAACTGGTTCTAGTAGATTTTATTTAATCATGCAACACGTAAGTTTAAAAGTTAATCTTGCAAATCCTTTGATGTTACCGCCACGCTTTGGATTTTCAGCAAACGCCAACAAACGATGGATCTTCTAGCCTTTTCTAGGGGGTCTTTTAGCCGTCCAAACTACTCCAAATTGGAACCAATAATCACGTTCGTTTGCCTTCTTTTGCTAGGTGTGGACGCCGCATTAATGGTCTTGAAAATCGTACCTGTAAGCGATGTCTATGTGTGCGTTGCTCAAGCAAGCAAGGTTTGCAGCTGCCGTTCTGTACCTGATTATTCTGTGGTCCCAATAAATGCAAACAGCGGTTACCCTGGATACAAAGTACACGAATAACTTTGTTCTACAAACTCTTTTGCATAACATCATTATTGATGGGGATTCTGTTGTGCCTTAACTGAACTAATTAAAGTTTGGCGTATTTTTTTGCCTATTGTAATTTGAAAAGGGCATGGGTAATTTATCAGCATTTGAATATACATAGCTGCAAAGCTGAAGCGAATTTTCATTACTGTGCCGCATTTTATTAATTACTGTTAATTTTTGCTTTGTATTTAAATTTAGTTACAGCGGGTACCATTTAAATCTGATTTTAAAAATATATTTATAAAACACAGACAAGTATATGATGATTTGTGGAAATGACGCAATACCAAGTTGACACTAAGTATACAAATATAGCCCGAATAAAGTCGGTCGAAAATAATATGTGACGCAATTCCTATTCAATAAAAACAACAGCATCCGTATTACGTACACGTACGTAAAACTGGCACAATTGTCCCATGCTATTCACTCTAATAGCAATAATGTCTTCAATCATTAAGAAAAACAGACCAAGCGATACAAAACAAAAACTAACTGTTGTCTAGTAATTTCCGGCTATTGAAGAAATAAATGACAAACATTAGAGTCAACACTTTCAGCATTCATACTAATATGTTGTTACCGAGGCTAGTTTACGTGACTTCCACGGACAGGTATAATAAAATCTGCTATATATTACCCAAATATAACGAAAACAAAAATGTGTCATAAATTCAGGATACTAAAAACTGTCCTGATTAAGTTATGTGTGTCGCGGTTGTTATGCTTTGTGACGAACAACTGTCTGGGCAAATAAAAATAGAAATTATGTAGCCAATGAAAGGGATATTAAGAATTTATTTTATGGATAAAGTTAGTCTATAAGATTAGTTTGCAAGACGTTAATCTTCACTCACGTCAGCAAAAACTTAGTAGTTAATTTGTTTCCAAAATGTATTTTTATTCTACAGTTGTATCAAATTGTGTCTGAACAATATATATGTTATACATAGAATGTTTGCTGTTGCGACTACAATCCATGGATTATAATATCGCAAGTAAAGGCTGTGATGAGTTATTATTGATTATAGTAACCGTTTTAGAACAGGTTATGATTACAAGTTACCAGCTCCAGCAATAACTGAAGCACAGTCACAATATCCTTTATTATTTTAAAGATCCGTAATTCGAAATCGAGCACCTTGCTGAATAGTTTTCAAAGTTCAAAAGCTACATGTAGTAAATATAACTGTATCGAAAACGCGCTATTTTGTACAAAAGTCCCAAATAAAACGGAGATGTGGTACTTCTGTTTGTCATCTGTTAAATAGTTAAGGAGTTCGCCGAGGCTCTGAGTTGGGGTCATTGTGATGTACCCGCAGTGCGCCCAAATCGATGTAATTTGTATAAAATGTTCAACAATTTTCTTTGCGTAGGTACACTAGGGTTCGAAGATGACGATTATTTGAAAATTTGTTTTTAAATGCTGAACATTGGTTTCGTGTTTCATCATAATGACAATGTGGTCCTATAATTTACTATGTGAGTATTGTATTTGCTAAAAAAAATAACAAGTATTTTTTTTTTAAAGAAAGCTATTTATTTTCTGAAAATATAAAATTGATTACGTATTTCATGCTGCATAAGTCATTTCGTATTATGAATGTGCGTATAAAATTATAAAAATATATTAACAATTCAGATGTTTGTTAGTTGTGTTACTGTATTTAAATTAATTTATTAATCTAATGTTATTAATTATGATGATGATGCTTTCTCCGATTGATGTGGATCCCGATTTGGTAAAAGCCTTTTTCTTTTCCTACCTACGAATATATCCAATGTATATTATTTGTTGCAACCGTCAAGGTTTACTGTGATTAGATATTTGTTATTATAAACGTTCTACATTACCCAAACTTGTAAATTCTGTTCAACTTTCAGCTTTCCTAGTTTCCGGCATAACACGTAATATGTAAGTATGATTAGCCGAAACAACAGGACTTTGTAGAAACACACTACATTGTGGTCAAACCTAAATGAAACCACAACACAGCATCGCATTGTTCCTCTGAATATTCACAACTATTCTGTATTCATGTCAAACTTGCTACTACTTTAGACAGACACTTTATTTTTAAGAAAACAAACGGCGTTCGAGGCTTTTGTCTGTGGATTGGCTTTTCTTACACAATATCTTCTCTGTACCTAACTATCAGCGTTTTAATGTTCTTTATATTTTTAAAATGAAAATAATCGCCTGAAGATCTTTGACTTTATAAAATCATTCCTGTATCAGTCTGAAGGGTGTGGCAGAGGTGTACAACACCCAGATTAAACCTGATATGTTCAGGTCCCATATGATGGCCTAGCCATAGCCTATCTCATAGGACCATCGCTTACCACCGAGCACAATCTCAACTCCTTGTGGCTATCCCAAAAAAACATTTTAGCCCGTCCCAGGAATGGAACCTGAGACCTTGCGGTGAGAGCTCGCATACACTAACTACTAGACCAACAAAGCAGCGAGGATCTTTCACGATTTATATTAAATGTTTATTTAAATTCAATTTTCTTATTCTAAATGATTACATCTAATAAAAAGATGTCACCAACAGCTTTTATTGTAGAAAATTTGACCAATGATTGCTCTAGGCTAGATATAGTTGTAGTCCACTCCATTATAAGTTCGTTACTAAGTCCGTTCAAAGATGCAGCAAGCTAAACGTGCATGGTCAACTAACAGTAATTGCTGCATTCAATGAGATCGTTCAAACTCACTAATTCTAGTCAAGTGCAAGTCGATACTCTTGGCGCTAACTTTATCAGCCACTAACTTTGATATTAGTGAACGAGGTAAGCTGTTCACTTTAGAGTCCATAAATAGTTGCAGTATGTATAGTTATAGCTTTAGTATGAAATTAGCTATTGACATAGCTTTATATAACGTGTGCCATGCGGAACAAACAATCTTATTGTAACTTAAATACGCATGCGTTCGAATTATATAGGGGTACTTTTATTAATTAAATTTCTAAATCGGCCTGGGAAAAAACATCGAAAAATCCGAAGGTCGACCTGAAAATTGCATGAAATAAAGGCCAGTGTCGATAATTTTTAAAACCAAAAAAAATAATAGTAGGATGCAACCCATTAGAAAAGGAGGAAAATATTATAAAAATTAAAGGAAAAAATAATTTATTATTCTGTATTGATTAAATAACTCAAAATTGTACCTATATATTAATAGTTTTTTTCGATTTTTATCTTGCATTTTCTAAGAAGATTTACTATAGTACCATATATATATATATATATATATATTTTCACCATGGGAAAGTAGAGATTTTAAAGTAAATTATTTTTCCTTTAATTTTTATAATATTCTCTTCCTTTTCTAATGGGTTTCATCCTACTATTATCATTTTTCACTTTTTATCATTTTTAAAGGCTTCTACCCTGGTCTATAGCCAAGTGCAACGTTACTTATTAATAAAAATATATAAAATAAATATATAAATAATGCACGGTTGGCATAGTGGTTAAAGTAGTCGTTGTGTTGTTGGTTCGATCCCCACACCAGACAAATCTTTGCGTTAGCCAAATATTTGTCCCGACTCTGGGTGTGCTTTGTGTGTATGAAATATATGTAACACCCACGCGACACGAGTTAATACTACTGGGAGCGTTGTTATAAAAAAACAAATGGAAAAATTTTACGGATGAAGGCGAAAAACTTAAAATACCTTGCAGGCTTTTCCGTTAAAAAACTTTTTACACCCAGGGTCTTAGAATCATGGACTAAATGATTGGCAAACGGCTTCGTCTTTTGTACCTAGTAAATTATGCCATAAGGTACGGTTTCAAGTTCAATTGCCGAGTTGAGAAAAAATATTTCCACGTCAAAGGAAATTCACGGTAACGCCGGTTTGGCAGCTACTGCCTTCACGTCTAGGATTCAATTTCCGAGTCGCGCAAATGATATTGGTTTTTATTTTAGATATAGCATGGAGTCAAGAGAAGCTGATATGTGATAAAAACAGACGTATACATAATATAACATCATGCAGAGATGTACAACACCCACATTCCACCTGTGTTTAGGTCCATGGATAGGGGGTGAGCGTTTTGCCATCCACCGGGCACAATTCCAACTCCGTGCTGCTATTGTGAATTTCCTGACGGAACATTTACAAAGTACTATTTTACTCTTACCGAGAAGTCTCGGATTCAGTTACCGGGTCGGTCAAAGTGTTATTGGAAACATTCCGACAGGAAATTCACAATAGCAGCTCGGATTTGGACTTGTGACTGGTGGATGGCGATAGGCTCACCTCCTATCCCATGGCACCTAAACATAACAGGTGAAATGTGAGTGGTGTACTTCTCTGCAGCACCCTTCTGGGTAATATAGTGATTTTATGTTATGTTAAATCTTTATATTGCAAGAGGTAATATATATTTACACTAACTTAATCAGTATCAATAGTCAATTTAATTTAAAAAAAAATCAGGCGAAGCCATTGACGTATAAAGTAAGGACACGGCTAACGCGCGATAAATGAACTGAACCTTTTTGGAGTCAATCAGACTACAAAAAGCGCGTAGTGAAATTGTCTGTGGTTGGCTGCCTCCGTGAGCGGTCAAACACGACAAAATGCCTAATTGTGCACTGAAAAGTTGTACGAACTACCAAATTAAACATAACAAAAAAGATTATGGTATTACATATCACCGGTAAGTCACAAATATCTTATTATATCCACCTCTTTACATTATTTTATCAATTTTATTTGCTAAAATTTTTTGTTCCGACGCCATATTCCTTAATCGTGAATATCCGCGTGACATGACTTACTGCGCTTAGTTGAACTATGCCGCGGGTGTTCAAGAGAATATTTTTGGTAATTTAAAAAAGTATTTGTTATGAATTGTCACATGGTAGTTCAATGCAGATGGCGTTACTGATCCTGCTATTCATAATGTCAAATTTGAAGGGCAATTTGTTCGGACAAGCCATTTCTATAGTATATAGTTCTATGGGCGAAGCCCAATTTTTATTAAAAGATAAATCAAATATCTGCAAAAAAATATGTTATACTGAAAATAAATCATACGCAGAAGATTTTATATCTATGTACATCCAACCAAAGTGTCAATATTTTTGATTCACGAAAAACATCTTAATACCGGTATTCAGCTACAGAATTACAGAGTAGATATTGTGTAAGAAAAGCCAAGCCACAGACAAAAGCCTCAAGCGGCGTTTGTTTTCTTAAAAATAAAGTGTCTGTCGAAAGTAGTAGCAAGTTTGACATGAATACAGAATAGTTGTGAATATTCAGAGGAACAATGCGATGCTGTGTTGTGGTTTCATTTATGTTTGACCACAATGTAGTCTGTTTCTACAAAGTCCTGCATTTCTGGCTAATATTACCTGCATATTGTATGTTATGCCGGAAATATGGAATGCCAAAAGCTAATATATTATAATGAAGGTAATAAACAGGTTTAATTAGAGAATTCTTGGATATATATTAAAGAATTCAATAGTAACATAAAGTCAATGGTAAACAGATAAATCGTGAACATCAGCCTTAATATTTACCTTCAAGCGTATTTAAAAACAAATATCAAAACAAAATAAGTTTAATTTAATATTTTGAAACCTATTCAATAAAATTTGTAAACGCAATTGAAATTAGATACTAAGACTAAAATATACACTGGCGGATTCTGACTTCTATTAATTTGCTAATAATTTGTCAAAAAAAATTGTTAAGTAATACCGACGTACTCATTTTGAATTAACAATGAAAACGAAGAACGAGGGTCCGAAATCACCATTTTGGTGTTTGGAATGCGTACTGCTATTGCTAGTAAGAGATACATTTAAGACTAAGAACTACAAAGAACACTCTACAAAAGAATCCTTATCTAAAGTTTAACAAAGATTCGAAACAGTGTGCACGTTTCCGCAATCCAACGCAGTCACACGCTGCAATCACGTCGCATCGTAATGCCGTGACTCTTGCACGTTATTTCCTTATCATATTTCACCTTTTTTAACAGCAAGTTGGTTTTCTAGGAGCTAGCGCATGCGGTCATTGACTGAGATGTCTCAGATTCGATACCGGAGTCGGGCAAATCGAATTATTGGGCTTTTATGTCAGGAACGTATAAAAACTGTTCTCTGTCAAGAATGTGGCAGCGCTTACCTTTTTTGGTATGTGTTGCTAGCAAGATATACTCGTACATGCAAGGCAAAAAACTACAAAGAACATTCTACAAAAAGAATCTAAAGCGAAACCTTATCCAAGTTTAACAAAGCTTCCGTAGGCCATCCGCATGTTTGCGCAATCGGACGCAGTCACTCGATGCAATCACGTCGTTCCGTAATGCCGTGACGCCTTCATGTTATTTCATTACTTTGTTATATCCCATCTAAAGGAGTGACGTCACTTCATAGTATGATTTGATTAAGATACTTTCACTTTATGCAGCATCGCCGTTGGACACCCTATATAGGAACTTTTTATGAAATGAATGTACTACCATCTGTTTGTCACTCTCACGCTAATCATATAGAACGTTTTGTATAGCTTACTGTCTTTATGGATTGCAATGGAATCACTATTAGGCTAAGATCCGAATCGCTAACTATATCGATATTACCGCGCTAATAGTAATTCCGACCAGCTTAAAAGCGTTAAAATCGTTTACAGTGCTTTCAAAATCTGATAACTAGCAATTAGGACCTAAGGGTAAGACGTCATGGTAATAAAACAAAAAGGTAAATGAAAATAAAATCGAGTCAACACATACATACAGTTTAAAACAAACACTGTAAATTCAAGAAATTTACACAAGTTAAAATTTAAATTTCTAAACTGTAGTCGTCACAGGCGTATTCTTTTGCGAAACTATAGCACGGGGTATAACTCTGGGCTGTCTGGAGTTATGATATATTGTACAGACTGTTAAGTGGCATGCAAAATGTATTTATACATTGTACTTCCTTGCGTCGCCGTGGCATAGTTCCAAGTGAAACAATCTTCGTTTGGGCGACGATAACGGTTATTACAATCATTTTATTACGTGACACGGTAATATAAGTTACAGAATATGTATTTTTATTAGAATGAGGATTTTATAGTGAAGTTATGATCGCTGTTGACCGTTAGTTTGAAAGGGTATAATCTGATTGAAGTATAAAATGCCGTGTAAATGATTTTGCGCACATTCTTCTTTGTTTTGAGATGACTGAGGCAAATTGTATAACATTTTCAAAATAGATAGTTTCAAGTAGTTTACAGATGTAGTGGAAGAATGAGTGCGGTGTTCAGGATTAAGATATAGTGGCCTTGATTCCCACCGGGACAACTTCTTGTTATAAAAAAAAATGTGCGTAAAATCTACGTTTGTGAAAACCTCCGCGATACAGAGATAAGTTCTATAGTGCGGTTGGTGTTTAAAAAATTCAAATGAATCAAAATTAAAATTACAACGATTTTATTTATGTTACCCTGTTTGATAGCTTATGATTTAAAACAAAACAACAACATAAAAAAATATACAGTAAATAATAAACCCTGTGAGGCCTTTTTACAGCCTTCTCTTTAGGTCTTGGCCTTATTTAAATCAGCCAAACCGATACGCCACGCCCATAAAAGTAATCCAGATTTTTGTATTATCCTTAAGAATTCCAGCATTAAATATAAAAGACTGGATCTTGGTGTTCGCTTGAACAAGGGAACATTACCGGGGTTATGCGATTGTAAAATAAAAATGTATAGCAGGATGTAGCAGCTCCAGTCGTTATGTTCAAGTGCTTACATGAACTTAAACCAACTTAACATTCACATGAGATAGAGAACGTACCGCGTAATGACGCTATAGAAATAACTTATTTGTCTTTACAGACAAAATCATAAAAGAGAAATAACATGCCTGGTGAAGGAAAACATCGTGAGGAACCTGCTTGCCTGAGAGTGCCTAAGAAGTATACTACTACTACTATATACTATACTATTAATAAATGTGAAAAAATATATATAGATATACAGATGTAAAAAGGGAGCTTTTTCTGCCAACAAACTGCTATGCAGTTTGGCGGAATTATTGTTTTTTATTTAAGGCCATGTTTATTGAATAAATATTTTTTCATTTCATTTAATTTTCATTCATTTTTCAGTACTTAAGTGTGTGTGAAGTCTACCAATCCGCACTTGACCAGCGTGGTGGACTATGGCCTAACCCTTCTCATCATGAGAAGAGGTCCGCAGTGGGACATGTATTAGAAACAGGGTTGCTGTCCAAAGTTACCTAATAGGTCGAGGAAAAATGCATCAACAACATAATATAGAACACCTTTCAGAATGTAGAGGTTTTAAGTAAGTCTTAACACTTGTAATAAAAGAAAATATGTCTATTTATTTCCTTTTTCCAACATGCAATTTTATACGGTTAGCAATAGATTTAAAATAGTAGGTACTTACATGTTCTTTTTGATTTTTTTGATCAAATGATGTTGTTGATACACTAGTGGGCGGGTACTAATTCAAAATCTGTCACAAAACAATCAAGGCTTTTAGAAGTCAATTGAGACACACTTTCTACTTAAACACTCGAAATTTTCTTAAAAAAGGTTATAAAGTCTTACAACCCAGTACAATATTTTCTAAAGACTATTTTAAAGCAATCTTGGTGATCCAGCAATTAATTTCTTGGTCAATAAATTTTGTAGAATGGCATTTTTTTATTGCCACTTAATCTCCACCGCAGACTCTAAAAGTTAATGATACGGAACATCGCGAACAAGTTCTCACTTCATTTATATTTATTGCATAATATGCAATGTTCAGTTTGTTTAGTTTCATTCAGTAGTCATGTTTAGTTTCCCTCAACATATTATGTTGAGGGAAACTGCTAAATTAATATTTTCATGATACGACTGAATGTTTGTTATGAATTCGGAGATACATATTGATTTAATTAAAAGGTATTTTTTAGTACACAATATTCAAAGAGTAAACAATAGTCTTTTAAAATGCGTTTTTCACGAATGCGGTAAATGTAAACTTCAGACTAATGCATGACGACCGGATGGCGGAGTGGGTAGTGTACCTGCCTTCGACGCCGAGGTCGTGGGTTCGATTTCCACTTTAGTAAGACAAATCTTTGTGTGCATGAACATGGGGGTTTGTCTTAGTCTGGGTGTTTCTATGTATAATAAGTATGTATTAACAAAAGAAAAGTATAT
This sequence comes from Hypena proboscidalis, assembly GCA_905147285.1. NCBI lineage: Eukaryota > Metazoa > Arthropoda > Insecta > Lepidoptera > Erebidae > Hypena > Hypena proboscidalis. The sequence goes on along the minus strand of LR990130.1, from coordinate 14,711,353 downwards.
ATGTATTTGTATCAGTTATTCTAGTACCCATAGTACAAGCTCTGCTTAGTTTGGGTCTAGATGGTGTTGTTTTTTTTTTTATACTACGCCCACAGCGAACGAACGTGTAGTCCACCTGATGGTAAGTGGAGTACAGCCCATGGACATCAACAATCCACAAAAGCAGATTAAAGATGCTTCGCTGCAGCTGAGGACTACGGTGTTATGCCTCATGTGCCAGTAATGTCAGGGCTTGATCTCACCACCAAACCGGAACACAGTAATGGAAGCACTACTATTTGGCGGCAGGTCAAAGGTGAGACGGTGGTGCTGCCGCCCTCGAGCTCATTCACAAGAGCTCTACCACCAGTAAAATGTTGTGTGTAAGTTGTGGAATATTTATTTAATATTTATTGATTTATTTATTTAATATTTATTTTATTCAATGCTGCTGGCCGAAATAATCAGCGTATAGTTTGTATGCAAGAAGAGACTGAATGCTAAATTCAGCAACGTCTTGAACTTAATTAACTTTTAAACTTACGCGTTGCTTGATTAAGTAAAATTTAAGTGTAATTAACGCGATCATGCATTATTTGCCTATTAGGCTTGAAGTTTCGGCAGACAGATTGTTACCTATAAATTGTCTACTGCGTGGAATCCGGTGATTAAAAAAGCAACCACCTTGCTTTGATTCGCAGTCGGCGAAATGTGCGAATCCGGACATGGTCAGTGTAGTGTGTACTGGACTTTATAATGAAAAAAGTCAAGAAGTGAGGGTAGACGGAGAATCATCGGCCTCACGAACGGAGACGATGCGCCGCTAGAAACAGTCTGCTTGCGACCACGGCCATCTGTCTGCTGAAACGTCAAGCCTAAAAGGTAAATAATGCATAATCGTGTTGCCCGTTAGATTTTACTAAGTCTTGAACTAAAGTTTAAGAAAAGCGCAGTTTAAGAAGTTCGTTGAAATTGCGGCTAAGTCTCGTAAAGTGATGTAATGGAACATGAGTATGATCCAGTTGTGCCAGCGGGAGGCGACTTTGCGTCACCGCTAGCGACTGCACAGCGGGCAGTATCCTTCAGTTGTGAAGTGCCATTGTGTAAGTAAAAGTGTGTCCCTCGAATCTTCACCTGTATTTGGTTTTATTGTAATCCACGATGAGTATTACTGACAAGATAAGATCTCCTAAGTTGTCACAAAAATCCAAGATCATCTGCGTGTCTATTAGCTATTCACGGTTAAAAAAACTTGACCGATTTTAATTAAATTTTGTTGTTTTTTTGATAGAAGTAGCTGTCAGAAAGCACACTGGCTATTTTAGTTGACATATTACACGGATTGAGTCCTTACAGTAAGCTATATTACACAATAAACATCAGTACAAACACTCTTTTTCTACATTCAAGTGCGTATAGGTAAATTTTACAGGTGCTTCTCTTGATCTTGTTCATAGAATATTGAGAACACACAAAGTGAGTGAATTCAGCTGTCAACCGTAGCTATGTATCAGTTAGTGGTGACTGTTGTGAGTAAGACTTGTAATTAAAGGGACACTAACAACAAGATTGCCTTTAGAATGACAAAGCACTGCGTGTTACGTCGTGGTTTCAGCTACCTACCATTAACTATGAAGATAGTGAAAGAAAGTTATTATTGCGGTATTTCGAATTGTTTATTATGACATAAAATTTCAAATAATTTTGGCAATTAGAGAGCAAAGTTTGCGTGCTAATTTTGAGGTCCGGACAAGCGAAAGTTCTATTATAGAATCACGAGCGTAGTTCACTCAAAAGCACGAGATGTAATAATAATATAGTTATATCTCAAGTCGCATATACAATTTTTCACCTCGTAGTAGTGAGAAAATAATCTCTAATGAGAAACAAAGGATAAGGTGGTAATATTCGCAACCCTTAGGTGAGTCCCTGTAACTTAGTTTTTTTAACTAATTTAGAATAATAAGCAATAAATAAACGATTTTACATTTAAAATTACACAAACTTACAAACTGTCGACAACATATTTTCTTAAATCCGTTAGCTAAATGTGAAATAATTTCATACTCAAATATGTCAAACCTTTTCTAGCTTTGTATTTTTTATTTATAAATAAATACATCAAATATTTCCGTGTTTTATGTTTATCAAAAATAAACTTTAAATCTTTGACCAAATAATACCTATGATACATTTATTAAGAGCAAGCTCCCTCACTGCTAAATGTGTCCACTCTACTATTTGTCAACAATCTAAAAGCCGAAAATAGGTAGAAATACTTTGGTTTTAATGTTAGGTAGATTCATACAAATAATCTGAAATTAGAATAAGAGACAGTTTACAGTTTGCACAGTCAAGACTACTCGGTCAACAGATTACTCGATTCTCAATAGCTATGTAACTGAAACAATTTAATTCTGGTTTTAATTAATTATATCACAGATACATTGAAGTATACCTAATTAATACTGACCACTTTCCACTTACCAATTTACCCAAGACCAAATCATTTAATGGTATTACATAAGGACTGGTGACCTGGAAAACAGGTTTAACGCCTATCTTAGGCACCAGTCTCCCCACAATAAACTGTCAAATAGGATAAGGTCATCATTATTTGTGTTTTTAAAATATTGTGGTGAGAAAATAAATGCAATAAATGAAAATAAATGAAAATAAATGCTATTTTTTTAATTTAATAAAACAGTTTCTATGTATATTCAACGCCCCTCAATGTCATAAAAACAAAGTCACTCGTTACACACCCCGTAATGTGTGAAGTTTGTCGCTTGACGCGGGCCCTTTTTTGTTCTACCTGATTACCTGTATGCGTTTGACCTGTAACTGAAGGCGCACGCAGAACTGGGTCAATCGGGTGAGTGCGTCGATTTACCAGCGGAATGTTATACGTGTCGTATTACGTTGTGTAGGATTGTCTTCTTTGTTGACAAGTTGACTGGGGAAGGACGATAACAATTTGAAAAGTTGTATTGGTTGTGCTTTGAAGTCAATAGATTATTATTATCCCAATATTATTTTTCTCTTTGAATTCTCAGTTGGCATTGTGCCCGGTGGCAATAGGCTCACCCCCTATCCCATGGGATCTAAACATAACATGTTTAACATGCTACACCCTTCTGGGTTTTATAGGCGTGATGTTATATTTTTTATTTTTTTCAACTGCACAGTTTCTAACAGTAGAAAACGTCTATTATTTGCAATATGCCGGTTAACTTTAGGATTTTGTTTTTTTCGATCTTAGTTTCACAATCATGTTCTTAATCATTCCCAAGTAGCAATCAAATGTCCTTAAAAGGTATTGTAGATATCTTGAAGGCAAGTAGACGAATTCCAGCTGTTGCCTTGGGTAAAACCAATATGTCCCTCAAGATATCTTGAAGATACACTCCAAGAATCAGTTAAGTAAAAGTGGGCACAGATTTTAACACATAGTTAAGAAAGAGTTAATACTACTCTAATCTCTAATAATACTCTATTTTGCTTTAATGTGCTTTATGTTACTTTATTTTAAAAAATATGGTGAACCTTTAAATTATTACAAAAACTGTTTTAAGATTAATGAAAATGGCGATTAAACAACAAATTTTTATGTCTAATAAAGGCTATCAAAAGGCATTGAATGCATTGGAAATTTAAAACGCATGATTATTTCTCGTGTCAAATCTATAGATAGTGCTATAAAACACACGGGCTTTTAAAATACTAGAAAATAAGCAATACAATTTAGTTAAAAAATATTGCAAAAAAATATTTTTGTGCTTTTAGTGCATAGTTGTTATTGTTTCTATGAATATGTAAGATATTAATATAGTTACAATGACTTTAACATAAATACAAGTTCAATCTACTTTAGTTTTTGATTAAGTGTTGTGGTAAAATGTTTTATTACTTTTGTCATTTAAGGGGAAAAATGGCGTTAATTCTTAATTTTCCTAACGAAGCAAGATTTTAGACTAAAATGATTTTGTAAGGTTAGTTCAGACATAGTAAAGACAATTAACATTTGAAGTAGCGCTAGTTAAGAGTTAATATTTATACTTAACTTATATTAAAAACTGTATTGGCGAAGTACTATTTAATTCTTGGTGGTATAAAGTGATTCTAAAGTTTGATTTAGTTAAGACCAGATTAGGTACGTACGTTACTTAATATTTTCCTAACTTGTCTTCACTATTCTTTTTTATTTTATGGTGTAAACAAGTTTATGCAAAATAGACTAGTGAATATTATCTAATTAATAAGTGTAGGTAAGTTTAGTACCTAATGTTTAAATTCCAGTAAACATCAGAACACAAGGATTTAAATTCAACAGTAAGTACGTGATGATAAATAACTATCCAATCCCTATTTATTTAGAATTTTAGAGGATTCCCAAACTCAGCAAAAAATATTAACACTTATACTTAATAACTTCTGTTCTGCATAGTTAATAATCTTGACGTGCCAATACCAAATAGCTTTTTAGTATCTCTTGATCTTATTTATTTACCTACTATTGTTCTTTACGCCATCAACTAGGAACTAAGTTTAACATCGGCTGTTTAATTTTTGTGTGTATAATTATTTATTATATACCTATATTATTATAATTCAAAGTGAAACTAAATAAAAGCTTGTAAAACATCAACTTTTAAAAAGATCATTCACATAAACTAAATGAATTATTGAATTATATAAGTAAGTATAAAAGTAAGATAGCGGGCTCCTGAACACATAACATGATGAACCATAATATAATTATATACCTGCCAATAAATTACGTATTTTCAATTTTTGCCCACAAGCCCAGGCATGAAGGCTGAATGGATTGATAAATGCATAGGTCACTACCACACACTACCACATTGAATAAAAAATATAAAGAGCATTTGGTAGGTATAAGAAAAATAAAGTTAGTAGCTGTCACTTACTTTTTATCGCAATTTTATTCTTATAACATAATTATTTATTTCAATGCCATTTTGCATAATTTCCTTCATTTCAGTTACGAAAGGTTTTAAAAATTCATTAGACTGAGGTTTTTTAATACCACAGTAAATTCCAATGGTCATTACAGGCACTGTGTTCATCTCATGAATGTTACATAGAATTGGCCAAAATTCTACTTTCTAACTTTTGCACATGGGTAACCCGTCGATATTTACATTAATACATAAATTTACATTTTTATCCAAATTTTCAAAATACTGCACAATATTTTTGCGAAATCCATTATGCCAGTATTCTCCACTGCCACAAGGTTCGATATCCACAGATTTTACTGTTTTCAGAAGAGTTCTAGCGTCTTTTGGCACAACACCTGGATCATGCTTGTTAATAATCTGCATTCAATCATTGATTGCAGTATGCGGTATATTGTGATTAAGAGACCAGTTTCTTAATTGGTCTCTAAAATCAAAATCACGAAAACTTTTGATGTGTGACTATCAGCTGTCAATTCATTAGAGTCGGAATCACTGTCCAATTGTGCTATTTCTAAATATTCCGCGGTATCTTTTTCCTCGTAGTCCGTAAACGACACTGAAATCCGACTCAAAGATATCGCATTGCTATTATTGGTTACGTTTGCAGCACTTATAGGCACAACGATGGAGTTTATTTTTTTATATTTTAAAATACGCCGACGAAAGCCACCAGATCTTTTTAATTTTTCCACTTCATCCATGTTTCTACTTGGTTAAATTGGTCTTTAAGAAAATACTTAACGAAATCCTTTTTGATTTAGCAAAATCTAACTTTAGATAAAGTACAGATATGTAAGATTTACTTGCTATTCTTGTTTGCTACTTGGGTTGAAAAGTGCTTTCGCAAACTTAGGAAGGGAATTACCGAGTATTTGTTTTTGCACACAGGATTTGCCTCAGTCGAGTCGCCACTGTTCGCAATTGTAGGCTTTATAAAATATTTTTTTTAGTGTTTAAATAATATCTTTCAATTCAAATTAAAAACTAATAATTAATTAAATTCTTTTTTTCTATCTAAAAACATGTTATTTTACCAAAGTGTGTATTCTAACACGAGACAAGTATCTCCCGAAGTATTTACAATGTTAGGCTAACGACAACTATCTTCTTTTTGCGAAGTTATCTCAAAACCTGCTTACAAACTAGGGCTTACCTATATTATTATTACAGATTAAAGATCTATGTATTAATATAAATTTTAAATTATTGTTAAGGACAGGATTTTTAAGGTACCAGATCTTTTTCATAAAGTGTGGCAACTATCCGTACTTTACTCTATTAAATCATTGAGCTATAGTAAATTCACCACCACCATGTTAGCAGCAAAAATTTTCCAATTTATTTACATTAACTGCCATAAACCAACGCATTTTTAAATAATACCAAAGCTTTAATGGCCACTAATTAGTATAGGTGTGCCTCACATGGAGAAACTCCGCCGGTTATTAATTTAGTAGTCACAACCTCCGCGGCCCACTAAACATGTTATGCGATCCCAAGGCGCTAAAAAGGTGCGGACCCACTTAGTAATATTGCAATCCTTGGAGATGACTGCCAGTGTGCTTCGAGCTGGGAAAATTATCATTGCCCGCTTTTTCGTGCTTCGCCTCTTATATACTTATATAATGACTGTTTTGATCCTGTAATTTTTGACATGTTAGTAGCTTACAAGAAGTGTGGCATAGAAAAGCGAACCGGGAGAATTTGTCGATTGATTTGATCTTCTTAATGATACATTTTTAGTGGTAAGGGAAATAATCAGCAAATATAAGAGAAATCGTATACTGATACGGAAGCCTTCAAAATTCTCATGACACGTTAATGCGATGCTCACCAATAAGATCACTTCTTGACAGCATCAAAAGAGCTCGAAGATTCATATAAAATAAATTGGCTCACAGTTGATAGTCGGTAAGGGTCAATGAGGCGTGACTTTGACAAGGGTATGGGTTGCTGGCGAACAACGCAGCCAATATGCAGGAATATCGCCTTGAGTCGTGTTTGACACGTGCGGTTCAGGTGATCGTGAACATTACAAGAACGCTTTGAACTAACACGTGTGATCGCAGAGACATCAGATGTTTGCCTAAACAAAATACAAAGTTATCTACCAAAATAAATGTTTGTTGAATGTTTACGTTATTGAGTATATGTTCTCATTTTAATAACATGCAATTGCTCGTCTATAGAAATCATAAGCGTTTCAGCATTCCAATAACACGTTAATGCGATGCTCACCAATAAGATCACTTCTTGACAGCATCAAAAGAGCTCGAAGATTCATATAAAATAAATTGGCTCACAGTTGATAGTCGGGAAGGGTCAATGAGGCGTGACTTTGATAAGGGTGTGGGTTGCTGGCGAACAACGCAGGCAATATGCAGGAATACTGCTTTGAGTTGTGTTTGACACGTGCGGTTCAGGTAAACGTGAAAATTACAAGAACGCTTTCGACTTATACGGGTAATCGCATGTTGGTAAATACTAGTAGTTGTGTCAAAAATATGAATAAGAGAAGTAACGCTATATTCCAAAAAATATTTTTGTTAAAACATTAAAACATTAAAAGTCTTAAAGGACTTAAGAAAAAAATTAAAATCGACTAAGTGCGTGTCGGGTTACGCGCAATTGGGTTCCGTAGTCAGACGTTATAGATTGACTTAACTGTGGTAAATAAAAAAAATAAAAAAACAGCTGTCTTGCACTAACGGTTCGACGCTATGATTCAGACAGACGGAACAGGACGGATGGACAAGGCGAAACAATATGGGTTCCTTGTAGGTACTACGGAACTCTAAAAAAATATTGATTTTTGAACAATTTTAATAATGTTCTTTGTTCGGCAATATGATAGGTTTAAGTGCATACAATGTTGTAGGACTTTTTGGAATATGGTGAAGTAATCAAAGTCTGGTAGTGTAACAAATCCATGGTGTATTTGGAACAACTTTTCCACTTCTACGACTTCAAGTTAAGTTGAACTTGCAGCTGACTCTTTCATGATTTCCCTTTCCACATCTGTATTGAACAACTTTTTAAACTAATCTCAACTTTTATCCTTAAGGAAAATCTACAGGAGGCAAGATATACACGACAGATACACTGTAATTTGAAGTTATTTTCTCATTAGTTTATACTTTATACCAAAGGTAAATATAAAGCTCTTTTAAAAAAATACATTTTGGTTCTTAAAAATTTGGTATGTTGATGAACAAAAATGTCACAATTATGAATATCACTATTTTTAGTTCATAATTTAACTGCTTTTCATCTTAATATTGGTAATAAATATACATACTATACGAAACGATTTTCATAACGATAACTCAAAGAAATAATTTTATACACTAAATAAAAACAACCTTCTGGTTGCGGGCTTTAAGAGTAGACTTCCGAGTGGCGTATTTTCATACCAACGTAATATAGGTTGAACTTTAATATTATTAAGTTTTTATCTATTTTTAAAGACAAATCATATCTACAACACTGCACATGCATGTTTGTCCGTGGCCATTATGTTTTTTTTTTAAATAAATTAATTGAGTTACATACAAACTTAGCGTAGTGATTAAATCAGTCGCCTCGCTGGTGTTGTTAGATGCGCAAAGATTTGTTATGACTCTGGGTGTGCTCTGTGTGTATGTGAAATGTATGACTGTGAACAGCCCCGCGACATTGGAGTTATAATGCGGGCAACGTTCTTTATTTAAAATAAACAAAAGCAAAAAAAATAAAAATTCAAGTAGACATTTTGAAAAATTGGCGTCAAAAAACAAGCATTTAAGTTATGATTTGTTAGTAATGATAGATAAAAACTTATTAATATTAAAGTCAAACCCATATTAATTTTATCTGGAAAACAGCCAACCAATTGTTCCTCTATAAAAAATGCTTTATCTACTGCGAGGTATTTATAAATAAACTTCTTTCATCTTTATATCTGAAAATAGAAAAGGTTCTATTTAGTAGTCGGTTCTAAGAATAGGATAACTATTCAGCTAGCTGTGAATGTCAAACATTTTTATTTACCCATTTAATATCAATAACATAAATACCTTAGTCGGCTTAGTCGATCTCAGCATGTTGGTACTAAGGAATAATTTCTAGCTGCAATTTGAAAATTAATAGAAGTAGGTAGACATAGTGAGTTAGTTATACTTTTGGACATAACACACAAAATATCAGGACTTCAAAATCAGAAACTAAACGGTTATACAGAGCACTGAATACAAAAATTAGTAAGGATTTAAACGTCCATTTAATTCAATCTTTGATACGTTTAAGTCGGTGAAAGCCGCGAATCCGGACACGGTCAGTGTAGTGTGTACTGGACTTTATAAAAAAAAGTCAACAAGTGAGGGTAGACAGAAAATCATCGCCCTCACGAACGGAGACGGCGCGCCGCTAGAACCAGTCTGCTTTCGAAAATGGCCAGTGTAACCTGTTAGCCGAATCGTAAAGCCTAAAAGGTAAATAATTGCATGATCGCGTTAATTCCCGTTATATTTTATTTAATCATGCAACGCGTAAGTTTAAAAGTTAATCTTACGTTTAAGATAACAAGCTTAACCGATTTCATAACAATCAATTGCACCAAAGGCTAACGATAGAAGCAACAACTTTACTGTGCAAAGGCTTTACCAAAATTAATTATTATCACGTTCATAAATTATTCACTCCAAAATATTAAGCAGAGTAATCAACCCGATTATATATTTATTTACTGATTCAATCAGTCATGTACATACAGGCAGTTTAATTTGGTCGAAACATTAAACGATCAAAGGTAAATAAACAAGATAACTATTTCCCGGGGAAGTTAAAATACAAAACGTAGTATTAAAGTCAATAATTACGCGTTTCGAATACCAGCGTTTCATATTTGCGATCACATAAAATAAAATGTTCGGCGCTTCGCAAAATCTACAGCTCGTAAAATGTAGCATTACTTTTGATATTAAAATAACTGATAAACTTGCAGCGAGATATTTTTATGGGTGGATGAGCAAGTTCACCCTTGTCAATGTCAGGACGTATTATCTGGAAATTTCATATTGAACTGCATCAGTAGTGTACGTGACGATGTGTTCTCGACAATTCCTGAACAGCTTTCAATGATACCATTAAATGTTGACACTTGCTCTTTAAGTTTGCTTCCCTGTAGAGTAGTTTGTTTTGTCTTGTTTTTTTGCGATTTCGTGAACGTGATCGGCTTGCAATATTTTTTGGCACGTGTTGTTGTTTTGGCAATCTAACAAAATATACACAATCCCAGCTTCAGACTATTTTCGAGATTTATCGATTAAGAATCATTTTGGATCCGTATTCGAAGAGCGGTATATCATTTATCAGGTAGATATTCCTTGTTTCTAAAATATTACATTATTTTTATTCCTCTTAGTCAAAGTTAAACTAGTACGAGTTTAAGATAATTTATTAAATTTAACAGATCATATGACAGCTAATTTGAAGGGTTCCATATCAGTCCTTTCACGAAGTTACCTAATGATTTTATTAGAGGCACTTCTGCCCTAAATGTAATATGTTTATGAATTACAAAATTAACGTAATTTTAAGGGCAGCCGTGACGGTAATCGTCGCACGCCGCAAGATTATATTTAAGCTTACGGTTAAGTAAAATTTAATTTACCTGGATGAATCTGTTTGGTTAGTAAATAATATAGTAAGTATTCAATTAAAGCACAATGTTTTTGTGCGATTTGCTGGAATAGGTTGATTTACACAGGTTTCTGGTAGGGTTTCTGTGAATAAAGCTCGAAGCGCTAAATAATAGCGCTATTACTGTTTTCCTTTTAGTGGTGATATTAGGTCCTGAAATTACTGTTACATGAGCTTCACATTGTAGCATTCACATTCGCAGGGTGTAGCATTTTCAAGGCAGCAACCACGCGACACCGGGTGATGAGTGTGCAGCCATCGCTCCCACACGACCGTCGATCGCGCTGGGCTAAAGACACCTATGATTGTGTAGTATTAGCCTGTTATAAAAGGTAACATACTATCAACTTACATAACACAATCAGCTTTACTTATGGTGTCAGACCTAGGTGTGAAATACCGTCTCACTTTACAAAGGATAATAGGATAATAAATAAGCTGGTCGTTTACTGAAACCGTCATAACTATCTTGTAGTGTTACAATTATGAGACATTTTAAATAATTGGTATAAGAGAAGGCGGATGGCGATCATCAATAACATTTTATTGTTTATGAAAAAGCACTTTTTGTTTAAAACATAACTATACTACGTGTACAAGAACTCGTGGTGATGTCGAAGCCGTGTGGACCGATCAATCTTGCAGGTTAAGCAATGCTAAATGCGGTCGATCATGGATGGGTGACTATCTTTAACATCTCTAGCTTTCCTTCGTCCCTCGGAAGGTACGATGAGCCGGTGGTCTCAGTTGCCATTCGAACATTAATGGCAGGAATTACGGAGGCTAGAAAGTCTGATAACTTTATACGAACAATGGGTATTGTATTACCTCGTACTGGGTTGTGGATGTCTGAATTCAATCCATTAGATTACAAGCTGACCCCAATTTAATTGGGAAAAGGCTTAAAAGATTGATTAATACACTAAAACTTTAAAAATTGATACTTGATGAGCAAGATACCAAGTTGCTATGTTACTTAGAATTCATATTTGCCCTCTCTCTCTTTCTCATTGTTTGTACGAGACACAGAGATTAAAAGTTGTAACTCAGCATTGAACTTAAGTTTAACACGTTGGTGAATTCAGCACTTAGTTGCCATCGAATAAAGCTTACTAAATATTCACAAGTTTGTACTAAAAGCAGACGTCTGGATATTTTAAACTTTCAAATATAGGCTGCAGTTTGACTCGGACTATCTCCAGGCAAATGTGACCTATGGAGGTACTCTCTATCTTCAATCTTTAATCTAGCAAATGTGAGGAGCATAATCTTTCTTTAGGTTAGGTTCGCGTGGAGAAAGAGACAAATTGAAGAAACATTTTATAAGATGTACTCACAGCCGTATATTTTTTATTTTTAACACCATGCCGAAATATTACGGATATTCTTGTACGGTATTTGAGAGGAACAAAATTACTTGGCTATTTTCAATACAAATTTAAATAACAATTTTGACAAAATGGCCACAAATAAACATGCATTTTAGTGTTCGTTACCATTGACTGTTTTCAAGAATTTTTCGTAGCAAAGTTGTAAAACATTGTTCATCATTTTTTTACTTGCTTATTGTCATTGTTCTAAGTGTCTAGTTATAAAAAATTGATCTTCCGGTACATAAAAATAACAAGTGTATTTATGGAACTTGCTTTGAGATTAGTTCTTAGAAAAATCTCATCGTTCTATTTATATTTTGTCGCTTAACAATATTACTTTTACCTCTGATTTATCCTGAGTTTGCTGTTATTGTTGGTGTAGAGGTAATGGCGGGTTCTGGAGCAATATGGAGCCTAGAATTGTGTTCGGTAAATGGCGATAGGTTAAAAACTAGTATTTTATGTTTTTTTATAAAAAGTTTTATGGATAATATGTTTTTTTTTCGCCTATAAAATAACATTAACTTTAAATCCGTTTAAGTACTAAAAGCTACATTTAGGTTGTAACAGACTTTATTTCCCTCACAATGTGATCTGAAAACGAACAAAACACGAATACAAATCAGTAGAAGTACAGATGGTACACCTAGTACTAAGAAGACAAAATGGATCAATTAAGCAGTTCGAGGCTCGATATTGTTAAAGAGGGATAAATCGATATGTACTGTGTGAAAGCAACAACCTATTTACTTTGTAATCTGCCGGTGGATTGTTAAATATGAAAGCAATTTCAAAGGTATTTAAACGGCCACAATTTATTCATTTAAGTAAGCCTTCCTAAAAACAAAAAAAAAATAAAAACATTAACATAACATCACTTCATATTACTTAGCAGGGCATGGCAGATTCATACAACACGCACACTTCATCTGATATTTTTAGATCCCATGGGATAGGGAATGAGCCTATCGCCATTCACCGGGTACAAATCCAACGCCGTGCTGCTATTATGAATTTCCTGATGAAAAGTTTTTTAATGTGGACTCGAAATTATGTTCAGCGGCGTAGAGATAAAATATGATACTTTGGCAATAGGAATAGATGATTCCATTAACTCTCGTATACTATGTTTCTTTCAGTTTTGAGTCTTCATCTATTAGTAGGGTATTTATTAATCAACAATTTTAAACCTTCTGTAAGTTCTGAACACAAGTCCGTCGAGAAACTGCTTCCTAGTTGTATTGCGATCTTTAAATCCAATACATTGTTGTACGAAGCAATATGTACTAGTACAGATCGAGTTAATATTGCATTGAACTCGGCCCTGTCCTATAAAAGTGTTGGCGATACCTATGTATGAAACATCTTAGTTTGGGATGAGTTAGTATCTTTTATGAGTTTACTTGAAAAAGGTAAAATGGATTGTGAAAGGTTGAACAGAATATTATTTAACATCGATTTTTTAATGCTTAACAAATATGTTTAACGCTGATTTCACTAGTTCATGATAAAGTTTCCGATAGTTCTAATACCGCCTGATAAATCTTTAAAAAATTTAAATTTTATCTGACAAAGCATCAAGGGCTAGCTGAAACCTGTAAAACTGGTCCTTATCAGTGTATATTTTATTTGTAGTTGTAGTAAAAGTAATGATTTAGGTCTTTTTTTGCTGCTGTAATGTTATAGGAAATGAGTTAAAATTTTACCAGCATGATCAATAGAAAAAAACAAAAAAAATGTGATTGTCTCGTGTCCATTCATTGGCCAATGGATAAATATCAAAATTATTTAATAGAGTATTTTACAGTGAATCGTACCAAAGTGTACCAACTTTTTTTATTTTTTTAAAATTTAATTAACAAACCATATTATCACGCCTATATTACCCAGAAGGGTGCGACAGAGGAGTACAACACCCACACTTCACCTTTTATGTTTAGGAATAGGGGGTGAACCTATCGGCAATAATTCCATCTCCGTGCTGCTATTGTAAATTTCCTGACGACAAGTTCATTAATAACACTTTTAAATTTAATGTTGAAACCTAATTATAAAGTGGGTGTAGATGATTAAACAATAATGAACTATGACTTTTCAGTAGTGGACTTCTCCGCAACCCTTAAACACCCTTCCCCTTCATCCCTTCCCTAACTCATACAATTTTCTTAGAGACAACAATATACGATACACATGTAGGTTGGTACGTGTGCGAAATCGCTATCCGCTTCATATTTCCTTCGTATATTTACGTGAAAATGGCTAATAACTTTGGATTTTTCTTTCTTCTCTGAAACATCGTCTTCAAATTCCTTGGAATCGTGTGAGCGTAAAGTAATTTATTGCCTCATGTAATATGATCCTTGTATAAATGTATAGAAAAACAAAGTTTGTATGGATTTTATCATCACGTGTGTGAGGGTTTTTCAAAGCCTTGATGTCTGTACGTGTATATTTATGATTAGCTTTATTCTGCGACTCAACCCACGTGTAACATAGAATGGAAAAAAACATTTATTTCCAAAATTAATAGACATTTACAATATTGCCAGTGACCCACATTAGGCTAGCTTGTCCTTTACCATAACTACCTTGAAAGACTCCATTCCACTCTCCACTTACTTTTTCCCTGTAGATTCAGAGATTATTGGGTTAAAACAATAAAAAAAATCGTTTCTCTTTTTATCATTAGTACTTATAAATTATTAGTTAGGACATGATGATCGAACCAATAAAAATCTAATTCGATTTGTTTTTCTTAGATTTTAAGGTTTTGGAAACTTACTTTTAAATTTTTCACAGTCACTTTGATGATGATAGAAACTGTTAAACTACGCGAATAAGAGGTAATTCGACTTTCCCGCCACTGATCAATCGATTTATTAAAAAAGGTTTGATCAAACTCAGAATTTGAAAAAGTCAAACACACCGACGTAAGTTAATTATTTATAATACCTACCTACTGAAAGAGTCAACACAGGCTTTATACATATTAATAACCATCCCCAAGTTAGTAAGAATGTAGATAAAGCCCTGGAAATAGCGATGACGTAGATACAAATTATACACACGCAAAACAAATTATCATACATCATATAAGTACATTTCATAAAGACGTGGGTTGGAAACAAAACATGTAAACAAGTTGCACATATTATTAAACAAGGGTGCCCTCACTTTGTAAGGCGAAACTTTTGTCTATCCGGGACAGAGTAGAATTTTCATTAAAGCCTTCTTTACGGCGCCCTAACATAAAAGAGCAATTTTTCCCAGTTGGAAAATCTCGATGCAGCCGCATTAAGGCTTTTATTTGCTCTCTTATTCGAAAAAAACTTATTATTCCACTTCTCTCACCCGGGGAATTACATTATTCTCTTGCAATTCTATTTATAGAAACCATTTCAAATCTACCTTCTATCTATCTACATGTACTGTCTTCTTAATATTGTATCGTCTGCCGGCTCGCTCGTTTTGAATTCTTGAGATTAGAATACAGATTGTGTAGTTTTAAACGCGATTTATTGATATTGGATTGTTTTAGTATTCTGTGGAGGAACTGAACCTAATGGTTATTTTCAAAATACGCTGGCAATAACGGTTAACTACTTCGTCTGGTTTCAAAAGATGTTGACCTCAATATTGACTAGATATAAATACAAATAAGAAAGGTATAGATAATTACATAATTCATGAACAGCCGACGAAAGCTATTGGTAGATATATGTTTTTTTTAATTAATGAATGTTGTCAATGACGCTTATTGTTTTGAAGAAACAGCGGCTTTATATTAACATTTTTCGTTTGTAACTTGTTTTCAAACATTTCCTAATGTTTGTAGCGGAATTGACAAGCACTTGCTTAAAATTTAAAAGTTAAGGGATGCACGTAGTTTATTGGAGCACGAGTCAATATCTCACGGATGCATCAATCTTGCTCAGAAGTCACCGGGGACCTTGTCCGGCACATCCATTGCTGCACCGCTACGTGAGCAAATGTACCTGCCGATGGAATGCCAATGCTATTGCAGCAATGGACATATAAACTATAAGTAAATAATATATACAACTCAACTGTAGCCAGAATACCTAATCCTTTTACGTTTATCAGGACTGTACTAACATTATAAATGTACGTGAATGTTTAAAATACGTCCTGTTTAAGAATTAGTAAGGATTAAGGCTGGTCTTTTTGTAGCTTTTTAATGGGTTCATTACTAAAATTGCATTTCTGAAAGAATGAAATCAAGACGTTCGTTGTCCATATGAATTTACAACAAAGTATTTTATTTATTTAACTTTTTGCACACAAAATGGCACACAGGTGGACTTAATGCCTAGTAGCATTCTCTAACAGTCAACCTAGGGTAGTGCAGAGAAACAAAGTAATCATACATAAAATTAAATGCATGCGTGTACATGTTCAAAAATATGAAAACTGAATTAAGGTTTTAAATTTTTTGCAGTGGCGGATAGTTTGAGAAAAAAATACGTCATCTAATAATCTTTTAAGACATATTAATATTAAGTAGTCCTTAAAGTTTGTACGGCAATTGAGAATCACTTTATATTCAGAAAGTCAACTAGCACACGTAATTTATCGGATCTCGAGACAATATCTCATGGATGCATCAATCTTGTTCAGAAGTCGCCAGGGACCTGGTCCGGCACATCCATTGCTGCACCGCTACGTGAGCAAATGTACCTGCCGATGGAACTCCAATGCTAATTCAGCAATGGACACATACACTTCACAATATAACCGTAGCCTTTTACGTTTATCACAATTTTACTGACATTATAAATGTACGTGAATGTTTAAAAGCAATTTGTTTAAGAATAAGTAATGATTAAAGCTAGTTCTTTTGTATTTAAATGGTTTAATTACTGAAATTGCTCTATCTTGAAATTACAAACAGAAAAACCATAACATCACTGTCCGTAGCAACGTATAATTATCATTTTTTGTAGAAGGTCATGAGCTCTAGTGTCAAAATTACTGTCTGGTGACTTGCAGAAACAGTATAACCTCCGTAGCTTAGGGGTACACTCCCGAGCACTGTGTTTTCATATTAACGTAATGGGTTTAACTGTAATATTATTAAGATTTTATCTATTTTTATACACATATTATATCTGAAACAATAAAAGCATGTTTGTTCGTGGTCACATTGTTTAAATTATTTTAATCATTAATTGAGTTACATACAAACTAAAAAATAACAATAATAATTATGTAAAAATTACCGCCAATAAACATGCATTTTAGTATTTTATATATGATTAGTCTAAAATAATTTAAACCCATATTGTATGGAATACAGCCAAGCAATTTTGCCCCTTGAATCAAATCTTTGTCTACCTATAACGACGCGTAGGTTGACTGAAAACTCACAATTTATACAAGAATATGATCACAACAGCGAAAAAATGATTTAATTAACTCTGCATTATCTATTCAGAAGCATCCACATTCAACAAGTAGCGGTCTCACACATCCCAATACTTTTATGTGGGGTACGTACAAAGTAATGAAGTAGGGTTATCCTGGAAAAGAGATTTCTTTTTGCATCGGGGCGTCAAAGAGTGGCGATCCCCTCGAAGATTTTCTTTCCGCCAATGGTCTCTGAATACTGCACCACAATGCTCAGCTCAAAAGAACTTGATGAATTCCCAGCGCTTTGTTTCCGCTCGCTCTGTCTCGACAAGGCATTGCTTTTTAATTTAGACCATTTCACTGAGCACTTTTTTATTTTAGTAATAAATCTGGCTAACCAGTCTGCTGGATTTGCTCGGGTGTTTATAACTAAATAGCTGGTTCGGTATTATTATATGCTTTTATAATACTGACGTTCGGTTCGTGGTCCTGCGGTATAATTTGCAACTAACTACACGTCTCAAATAACTTTTAAACTCTAGCGTTGCATATTTATTAATCGCGTTTATTCTCGTTCAATTTATATCAATATACACGTCTCAAGTTCAGTCTCCGGGTCGTGCAAAGGTATATGTGATTTGTCATTACGAAGATTTAGTAGTAGCATATGAAATACTAACATTATAATGACGAAAGACTTTTTTGTTAGTTTATTTGGACCAAATATAGGCTCCGTATATACTAAACCATTCTTGATGAAAATTGGTATAAAAATAGTTTACGACCTTAGATAATACGCGGGCGGAAGCTAGTGTTCATAACATAACATAACTTCACACCTATATTACCCAGATGGTAAAGGTATACAACACCTACATTTCACCCGTTATGTTTAGGTCCCATAGGATAGAGGGTAAGCCTATCGCCATCCACCGGACACAATTCGAACTCCGTGCTGCTATTGTGAATTTCCTGACGAATAGTTCACAAATAACACTTTGCCCAACCCGGGAATTTGACCGAGACCTTGCGGTGAGAGGCGCAAACGCTAACCACTAGACCATCGAGATAGCTAGTATATGACACTTTTATTTACCCTTCTGGGTACTATAGTCTTTATTTATTTTTTTATTTATTTGGAACAACAAACAATTACACAATAAATGATACATAACATTTAGATTACTTAAAATAATGACAATTGTGTAATCAACAACGTTATTCACAAAATACATTGAACCATATTATATGAAAATAGTCGTACATGCTGTTATAGTAACACGACTATATTAATAACACTAAAAATTATTATTATTATTAGGAACAATTTTTAGTCGTGAAGTTATGCAATTAATTTTTGAAAGATGTTCTCAAATCGCGAAAGTTTAAAACCATATTATATGCAATACAATGTTCTACATTACACTAGTTATATATTATGCGCCTGAGAGTAGGTACAGGATTACGCTTAACTTAATACTGGCGTTTACGCACAATGCATAAAGCCTTATTAGTGGCTAGGTTAATTAGAGCTTATTACTGTAGTGTGTACGCGTAGTAAATTACGGTTCGATTCAGTGGAGCAAGATTGTTCAGGACACATAAGCGATTAGATATTTAATCATTAACTAGACAGAACAACTTACTGTTCTAGTAATATTAATTATTAAGTGTAGAGTAGAGTAGAGTATTCTTTATTATACACCAAAAATATACAGTTTGACAATAAATACAACTTAAAATTATTTTCAAATGCACAATGGGCGGCCTTATCGCTAAAAAGCAATTTCTTATAGGCAGGTGTAGGTAGATGGGTGATAAAAAAAAAGATTCGTTGCATCGATAATTCCGAGCAAAATTTTCAACAATATATTATGTAGTGTCTTTATTTTTGTTTAATTGTTTTTTATGCATAAACTTGTCTTACTAAATATTTTTATGTCGAAAACAGTATGCATTTGAATATGTAGTTCAAGACAAATGCTCGATTCAATGAATGTTTTTTTTTCCGAAGAATATTCCAGGTATGTAAGTAAAAATATTTGTGATTCAATCCAGATTCCAGAATGGTTTGGATGAAAGAGCAATGATCGAACAAATAAACATACTTTTACCGTTAGTTACTAATGGTTGGTTGGACTTCTACGGGACTGGAAGTTGCTGCTACTCATCGCCGCTCATGTGTCTTGCCAAGGCCACTTTCGACTATCACCAGTGACATACCATAGTCTGCTGCCAATCCAGTATGTACTGCTGATTGAACAATGGTACGGAAAATAATAATACAAAAAAAAACTTTACTTTAATTACAAAATACACAAAAAGAAAGAAATACAAATATAAGTAATATTCAACGTCTCGCCTCATCTGTGTATAACTTGAAGAATTGGTAAAAAGGTAGGTAGGTAGGCAATATTAAGGTGCCTTTCTTTGAAGAATAATCACTATACTCCTAACCGTTGAGAAGTTGTACTTTCCAGCATCAGCTCAGCAACTTGAAATGCTGACTGCTAGATGCAATTATCCGAGTAGCTTTAGCTTTTGAGTATATGAAAAACAATATAGATGCCTTAAAAATTTGGAGGTTGCCCTCGATTTCTCTATACATATATGATTCCATGATAAAATCTTGTCCTGAAAATGGAACCACATGATAAGTGCACTATTTCAGACAAAAAAAAATCTTAAATCCGGCCCTAGCATCTTCGAGTAATCGGCAAACAAACATAAAAAAATAAAATACAATCGAATTGAGAACCTCCTACTTTTTTTTAGATCGGTTAAAACATTAACTTATGTTGTCTTTTCGGCAATAATAATATAATGTAGGAGATATCGTCAGTCCAGCCATACTAGACTGGAATTATGTCAAGTAGTTATATCTGAAAGGTTATTGTAATAATAAGGATCGAGCTGCGATCATTAATTCAGTTGCAAGAACAATGATAGACGTGGTTATTTCAGTATTCAGCCGTTTGTTACAGTTCAACTGGTAAGATCTATTTTTTACATTTATAAGTAGGACATCTAATGAATCTGAACATTCTCAAAGAGGTCAAAAAAATACCTAATAGTATTATGGTTCTATTAAACATAAATGAGTTAGTCTTAGAGTGCACGGTTGGCGTAGCGGTTAAAGTGGTCGCCTCGCCGCTTTCAACTACGCTGGTGTTGTGGGTTCGATCCCCACATGGGACAAATCTTTGTGTGATTTGCAAAGATTTGTTCTGACTCTGGGTGTGCTTTGTGTGTGTGAAATGTATGTTTGTGAACACCCCCGCGACACAGGAGTTATTCCTAGTGCGGGCGTCGTTTTTTTAAAGAAGAAAAAAGAAGAAAAAGGAAGTGTCTTGTTTTGGATCTTCTCTATTACTGTTTTACTATAAGATCTTACTGATTACTATAAGATCCAAATGTAAGGAATGTTCTAACCAGTCTGGTATTAAATATAAATATATTTATAACAACCTATAGCCCCCACTTTTCTCCTGCCAGGTGATAGGAGAAAAATGCAAAGGTTCCAAGTATTGTATAAGGAGGTGAATCTATTATTATTTACCGGACACAATGTCAGACTCTTTACTGGATTTCCCTGACGTAAACTCTACTTAATCAACAAACAAACAAAAATAATAATTTTCTAATTTCATAACATTGCCACATAAATTCACAAAAATAAAAATAATCTTAATTTAGATCGCATTTAATCCGACAATTAATTAAACCAATAAAACAACAATCAAGATACTAATTCATTAAAAGTATCAACATTTCACCACTGTTGACTTTAAAGTCCTAATTTATTGTAAGGCTTATAATCTGCGATGAATTAATGGATATAACCGAGGGATAGCCTCCAGTTATCAACGTATCAACGTGTAAATCTAACTTAATCGGTTTTATATAGCCAAAGATTAATCACCTTAGATCTACGCTGTATTAATTGCCTCGTTGGTCTGGTAGTATGCACCTCTTACATGGCTCTTGGGTTAAAAAAAGACATTATTTGGGCTTTTTTCGTTAAAAAAATCTAAATAGCTGCATGCAGTTGTTGCTGTGGGCGATAAGCTCACCACCTTTTACATGGGACCTAAGCTAAGCATAGCAGGTGAAATATGGGTATTAAATGTCTCTTCCAGACCCTTCTGGGTAATGTAGGCGTAATGTTAAGTTATGCTCATTTCATTAATCTCCACATCAATCCAATGATCTTCATAATTTTGTGTTGATGATGTAATTCATATAAATTGAAATCTACGGACAACTCATTAATAAAACAACAATCAATCTTATAATTCATTAATACTATCAACATTTTAACACTCTTGACTTAAAAGCCCTAATTTATTGTAAGGCTCATAATCTGCGATGAATTAATGGATATAACCAAGCGATAGCCTCCAGTTATCAACGTGTAAATCTAACTTTATCGGTTTTATATAGCCAGGGATTAATCACCTTAGATCCACGCTGTATATCTTCTTGATCATAAAATTTTAACAATGTGTTAAAGGGCCTGGATTTTTTAATAAATCTCTAAGCTTGTTCCCACTCACGTTGGGTTCGGCTTCTAGTCTAACAGATTCAGCTGAATATTAGTATTTTACGTAGAACGATTGACATACGACCTCCAAAAACCAGTTGGTGGCGATACAACACTCTTTGTTAGACTTTTGTCCGACTGCCTGTCCTCTGACAAGCCATAACGAAATTTGATATAGATCTTCAAATGGCAACCGGGACCGACCGGCTTGACTTGCTCTCTGTGGCACGGAATAAATAAACTTTTCAGGTTATTTACGGCTAGTACTACTTAAATATGGTCTACAAAGAAGGAAGATACCACCTACTGGTCGGGTATAATTTAAAACTATATCTATATATATAAAAATGAAACCCGTTTTCCGTTGTCACGACTTGGCATGAAAACGGCTTGACCGATTTGGCTGATATTTTTTTTTTGTAGTTTTCTAATACTCTGTACAAGGTTGTTACGGCAAAAAAAAATTAAAAAAAAAAAAAAAAAGTATTCATTTTTATAAGGGGATATTATAGATTCCAGTTCAAATTGAATAGGTACGCATACATAAGATAGGTCAGCTATACAAAATAAAGTATTGCATCAAATTTACGCTAAGGCGGTACGAAGTTCGCCGGGTCAGCTAGTAATTAAATAAATTTCAAAAAGTCTTTGATACGACGAATGAAGACCAAAAGGCGATACTTTTTCTACAATTATTTAACTGTGTAAGAACTTTAATTTCATTGTTAGCATACACTTTGTTCACAACTAACAAACGTAAATATATAGTACATATATATAGTCACCTATTCTTTTTCGGGATACGTAATAAAAAAAAGTCACAAAGTCGTGCTCGACACGAATGATAGTTCTTAAATTCAAGTAAGAGAGGTAATTCTATCACCTTTTACTGCCAGTTGCACTCCCAGACTATGAATAATAAAATTTTCAATTAAAAAAGTTCAACGGGAATGTTTTAATATAATGGACTTTGCAAACATATTTTATATTGATAGTAGATATTACCCGTGATGGCTTCTGCGTGAATCTATTATATTCTGAGGTGATTGAATAATACTGAATATTTAAAGACCATTCAAATTTAGAAAATGATACGCTTTAGTCGCTTTGTGTCCAACTTCAGTTATGTTTACTTCTTGACAAGATGACCCGTGCCGCTTTATCCGCGTGACACGTTATTCTGCTTGGTGCCCGCGAATTTGAAAATATGCACAACTCCATCTATTGATTTTTCTGCGTACAATTACTTCCAGCCTCAACCCTCAAATTCACTCTCTTGGAAATAAAATTTAAAAAATGGTTCAGAAATTCAGTTAGTAACCGACATCAAAAAAAGGAGGAGGTTCTCAATTCAATTAGGAGGAGGTTCTCAATTCAATTGTATATTTTTTTTCAAATATGACTAAATGAAATTGTATTTATTTATTTGATTACACCGGCTACATATTACTGACATTAACAAAATTGTTGGCAAGATACCGAAATACATCGTATTCATTTGAAAATATATATTTCTTTTTTTTTGTATAGGAGAAGAGACAATATACAGGCATGGCAAGCAGCCGATGACTTCTGCTACGAAGGTAATCGTCGGGGACGCGTGCGTTGATGAACCAGTAAACCGGGCGAACAATCATATAAATCCACAGATATAGATATATCTGTGTATAAATCGGTGTAGATTATCATCGAAGTATTGCTAACCGTATTATCTCTAATTAATATAATATGATAAATCTAACGGTTAACACTTTTTACTCAAGCTTCAAATAAAAGCAATACATTTTGAAATATCAGTGAAGTCAGTAAACACATATATTTTCATTATCAAACTTTTATTTCGGTTGCAAAGCGATCGTAATTCAAGCTTGCAAGACCTGAACCTGTCTTAGAGTTTCGCACAACTCATCCTAAATTATTAGTTTCGCTGCAAATAATCGTAAACAACAATAAAGTATGTAGGTGAAGAACATTGAAAAGTAATAAGATTCGCGCAAGGGAAGCTGGGAGATTATTCCGCTTTAAAGGGTAAAACATAACGTATCTTGTTATGTTATTTACACATTTCGCAGACATGTGAGATAGATAAAGATGTTGTAACTCCTGAAAAGGTAATGCGAATGCTGCATAATATGCAGAAGAAAATCTGGTATGGGTGATCAGACAATTTTTAAGGCTTTATTGTTGTTATTTTAGCCGGTGTTCAATTTAATCAATCAAATTTGAGTTGTACAAAGGTTTGATTTACTTGTCTTTTTTATATGCTTTTGTGCTTAACTGAAATCTCAAATATCATGCTTTAGATTTATAAAGGTAAGTCCAAATGGTATACAGTCCGCCCTTAACAATATTCAAACTCTTTAATACGCAATTCTTGTTTCAAGGGAATTTGGGTAATAAATAAATCGAGAGTGTGTATATAATCGATACATTGCGTGTCAAGCAGCATCCATACAGAATAAGGGCTCTAAGGAGCATTACACAAAGACAAATGTCTCTCAGACTGCATTAACATAATCCGAGTATGGCGGGGAAACAAAGGAAGTGACGTCACAGCGAAGATGCGAGCTCGACTTCCGGCCAATGCATGAACAGCCTCACAGAGTATATAATAAAATAAATTGATGTGGGCCATCAACGCGTGGAATTTCATTACCTTTGATAAAAAAGCATCTTTCCTGCTTTTGGGTAGCTCGACTCCTTATAATAAGATTGGGTGCTAAGCACATTTTTCTTTAGAAACATAGCATTTATATCATCGCGTTTTCTCCCTGGAGAGATAGGCAGAAGGATAAAAGGAACCTTTTACTAGTTATTTAGGGCTGATGAAATAAGGGACAAACTTTTGGCAATCTTAGGGACATAACTTCGGATACTTTTATCTATATAAATGATATTAGTGTCCGGCGCATCATTTTCTGTTTTAGTAACAAGTTGTGTAAACTTGTTACTAAAGCAGAAAGCAGAGTCTAATATGTACCTGATTTTAATTAATTTAATGGTCAATCACGAATATAAAAACTTGAAAATACTAAATAAGCGTGTATTTATATAATTTAAATTAATTAAAACGTATCGTTTGTAGTTATTTAATAAAATAGATGTCAATGTTTATTACTAACCTACATGGTGGCTGCTTTGTTTTTATTTCAGCACCTATTCATTGGAAGGATTTTGTGTTTCGAAATTTGAATCACTTTGCCACACTAGTGAGTAAAAACGGTTTTTACTCACTGAATTCTGGCAAGCAAACGATCTTTTTCGTGCTGGTGTGGTGAAAAAAGTATTATTGACTCCTCTGAATGGCTTAAACATGCGGGGGAACAGATATATATTGTATTAGACGTAATTTTTTACTGATTATGTTTAAGCTTTATGTTGCCTTTATAAAAATATTATTCGTCGATTGGCGTAGGTGATTTAAGCGTTCACCTTGCCGATCTCCACTGCGCTGGTGTTGTGGGTTCGATCCCTAAACGGGACAAATCTTTGTGTAATACGCAAATATTTGTTCTGACTCTGGGTGTGTTTAGTGGGTGTGGATTATATGTTTATAATAATAATAATAATAATTCTTTATTTCAGATTTAACATCCATATTTTGTTAGTAACACTTTATCTTAAAAACTATGTTAGAAGGATATTAAAGCTAGTTATTTAAATCTAGTGTGAAGGCGCATCCAATGCCGTATCAATGGTGATTCCCACCGATCTATAAATACACCCAGGATACTGTATGATAAGATGATAAACACCCTCGCGATACAGGAATAATTTCTAGTACGGGTGTCCGCGACGTTTTAAAAAAAATAATGTTCTCATGGTTGATAATACTTACTTAATTTAATTTAATTTAATTTTAGATATTTTATACCTTCTATCTGCTATTTTAAACAACTTTTGACCCTAACTTACAAACATCAACGTCGAAAGTTCAATGTTTCAAATATGACAAATAGGAGGTATTGACACTTAATCTGCTATCTAGTTTCTATTTTAATTAATTATTCTTTATTCTACTCGAAAAGTAACATTATTTTACTGAAGTTGAATAACTAGTAATTACAGAACTAGTGAACAAAGTCGCTAAGAATTGTTAATGCTTTAGATAGATAGATAGATAGAGAAAACTTTATTTGCACATCAAATTTGTAAAAAAAAACATACAAAGAAATAGGTACTTAAAACTAAAATGTACAAAGGGCGGCCTTATCGCTTGACGCGATCTCTTTGCTTTGTGAAGAAACTTATTGTAATCAGTTAATGTACACATGCCCACACATCAAGCTATTCATTTCCAGTTTAAGATGGTCTGGGCTTGTAGAGGCTCCCCGAGTGATGGGAGACCAGGTTATACTGGAAGCAAGAATAGTATGGCCGCGGGTACACTACACGTTGTACAGTTGTAGAACACAAAGGAGAGGGCCTACTTATTTTTTAACGTCATGCCAACCCTTTTACTTAAGGGAGAAAGTAATATAATACCCCTATGATGTATTATAAGTGTGTATTTAAGACTTGGGTGATGCCAGGATAGGTGCCTCACTTTTTTAAAGGAAACCATAACTTATTAAATACAAATCTATTGGCAATGTTGCGTCTTTTGCATAATGTAACTTTGATCTTTAATTTATGATTGTAAAACTTTTGTTTTTACAAGAGTTGAATAGATTTTGAGGAAATGATGTCTTTTTTACCCTCTCAAAAGTAGGATAGATGCCTAAAATAAGGGGTAAGAGGACTCGACAGTAAAATGCTTCAACTATTAATACATATTATTAATTTAACAGGTTCAAATGTTTATATATCACGAACATATTAAAATAAATTTAAAATAAACCTGTGTATTGTTATGTCTATAACTGATATTGTATTGTCTGTTAAAAAATGTCTAATTATTGTAACAGTGGAATTATCATCATTAGGATGAATGTCACACTACCTTACTCACAATTAGGGCGCACCAGAATACCAGCGCTGTAGTGCTAATGTGCTGCAGTATTATGCTGAGGTGTGTACCTTTTCTGGCACATCAATATAATTATTATTATAAGTAGTTTTAAAAGTGTATCACTAAGCTTAAGATTTGCCAGAATAAAGGTTTCTTTCTTTCTTTCTTTCTTTCTTTCTTAACAAAACGTTTGTGACCCTGTAGTGTTTTATTTTGTTTCAATATCGTAGTTTATACTTTTACATTATTACGGCATATAATATACGGCATTCCAGCATCGCTTCATGGTAGATATTCCTCAACTACGCATCAAGCGTTTCGCTTCAACATTCGTTATGCGAACTGCCAAAGAAGAGAAGGCCTTGCCCGAATCAGTGTTTCCGCATGATTACAATCTGGGTCTCTCCAAAGCTAGAGTAAAAAGTACCTTATAAGTAAGCGCGCTCCGTCGTAGACCGCATCATCACTTACCGTCTGTTGAAATCAGAAATAATAAAAAAAAAATGTGATAATTAACTAAGTAAACGATGAAGAATATCACAGAGATCGTTCATAGAAGTTCTATAAAAACAATCGCAAAATGCTTAACAAAATAAATCACTAAAAAGAAATCCCACACAATATGCCCACTTGTAGAAATTCTAGAAAACTCCTTAGCGTTTATTAATATTTCTATATTCCCAGAAGATAGGTACGTATTATTATTGCAAAGGTGGGTATTTTTCATCGTGGGTCATTGACACTGGGTTCTCTGAGGCATAACATCGTAGATGTTAGACATCTCGGATGTAACGACGTATCTACAATTTGCTTTTATGAATAGTTATTTTTTATGAACTTAAGTTTACACTTAAGACATACGTCGTACAAAAAAGGAGACCAAGAAACTTAATTATACCATGAAAAATCAAGAAAATAATCATTCAATTGATACAATGCCCACTTATAAAAAATACTAGATAGCTCCTTAGCGCTTATGAATATTTCTTCATACCTAGAAGACACGTTATGTTATTGCATAGGTGGGTATTTTTCAGCATGGGTCATTGACACTGGGTTCTTGGAAGTGAGGCCGCATTGGCGTGCTGTTCGCCTCGTAAGTGGGCTTGGCGTCACTGCACTATGGCAAGAACTTTTGAATGTTAATGCTTGGTAATATATAGTTCTTTTTTACATTTTCCATGTTTATTCCATATTAGCTTTAACTTTTGTACAGGGTTATTGGTAATTGGACATATTCTTATAAGATGAAGATATTATTCTTATAATTTGTACGTTTAGTGCAGTAAATTATTTTTTACTATAAAAAGAAAATAACAGCAATTTTTTTTTTTACATTCCTGTCCTAAGCCTAATTTTTTAGAATAATTAAACTATTAAATTTATTGAAAATATGAACTTAGGTATTACAAGCAATAAAAACTAAAATCCAAATACATTTGCTGTTCACATTACTTTAAAGTTAATTTTTAATGGCTGAATCTGGGTAATACCGCAAACACCTAATAAGTATCTCATAAACTACTGAATTTCGATAGAACATAATTAATATATGGGTTTAAATTAATGCATTTAGGCCTTATTATATAACCCTGCAAGGAATATGTCGAATCACCAATAACCCGTATATTAATAAAATAAAACGGTGAATTAACGCAATCGTGTATTTTAATTTACATTATTACACGATCGCGTTAATACCGTTCTGATTATATTAAGAACATGCCACGCAAAAGTTGAAATTACTGCTTGAACAAATGATTTAAAATGTAAAATATGTTATAAAACATTTTGCATATTATATTTAACTCAATGTAAGGTAAGTAACATTAAGTTTTGTTAATATCATATTATAAGTTATTGTAGGTGTGTATATTATCTATCAGCGTCTATGCGCGAGCGATACCTGGCACCCCGGCAAAAGTCTTGTGGACGGAACACACTGGGTTTTAGTCCGTGCAACTCGGACATAACCACTGACTGTCCGGATCAGTGGTATGCGTCAGGCATTTCCCAGAATAACAAAAAAAAATGTGTGTATATTATTGTATTATATAATTATGATAGTAGAAGAAATAAATCAATAACGATAAATACTTAAAAACTAAAATTAGATTTATGATATAGTATCATTTGCATTATATATGTTTGTACGTAGGCAATAGTATTTTTAACCAAAACAAAAACGGTAACGCTTTTTTTTTATTTTCACTCCATATTTTGAGTATCTTTAAATCTTATAATATAACCTTAAATGAGGAAAATAATTCCTCAAAAGTGCGTAGTCTTCGGCTTTTGTGTTTGAGGAGGGGCGAACGTTAAGAAAAAAAGTTGCGAGGAAAAATAAAGACATAAATATGGTTTGCCTTTGTTGTACCATCAAAAGTAACTGATACTACAAGTCGTAATAGTGTTATGCTGATATATATAATGTTATTTTTTCTTGCCTGAAGTCGTGTTTGCTTGTTATGTCTTCAAACCCGTAAAGATGTAAGTTATATTTGGCATTCTTTTTGGTAATTCTCAATATCAGCACCGAATTGGCATTTCCTGATGGAAGGTTAGGCTACCCCCTATATCACGAAACCTAAACATAACAGGTGAAGTGTGGGTGTTGTTCACCTCTGCCACATCCTTATGGGTAATATTGGCGTAGGTAATTTTAGTACCACCAGTTTTCTTCTAAAAATATTTGTATCTAAATATTAGATTAATATTTCAACTTCTTATTGAATATTTTTATAGCATTAAGCTTAGCAAATTCTACTAAGAAACAGTTGAAAATCCTACTTATGATACAATAAGTTAATACGTGTGGTCTAGTGGTTTAAGCGGTCGCCTCGCCGCTCTGCACTGCACTGCTGTTGTGGGTTCGATCCCCACATGGTACAAATCTTTGTGTGGTTCGCAAAGATTTGTTGTGTGTGAAATGTATGTTTGCGACACCCCGCGACACAGGAGTTATTCCTAGTGTCTAAGTCGTTAAAAAAAAAAAAAAAAAACTTATTCCCTTAGAAGTCTTTTTTTTTCTTTTTTGAACAAAATTATCTGGTTATTAAACTGGCTTTTATTTAGCAGAGATAGAAATAACAAAAGTTCAACAACACGACCAGCATCAGAAAACAAAACATTCACACAGCAAAGCACTCAATGGGGTGATTTCCACAATTTTATGCATGTCCCTCTTAAGCTGAACTCGAATGTCTCGCCAGCGACACCTAGCGATGTACCAAGTACTCCCAATGCACCCACATAAGAACAAGTGCTCGACTATTGAACATGCACTGTGCTATAGTTAATCCCTCGCTTAGGAACCCTATTGAGGTCCTTTTTGTAGTGTGAAGTGACAGTGCAGATGACTTGACGTGTGATTGTCGCACCCCATGTGTGGTGAAATTGTTCAGTGTGGCGGCCCCATGTTTTGTGAATAGGCGCATATTTTGACGTATCCCAGTGTCCCTTAAAAAAAGCTTTTGAGCTACTTTACATCAAACGTTCCTTTTTAACTGACTGCCAGGAACTTTTTAATTCGATTAATAAGTTTAGTAGTAGTATAGGTACGTATTATTATTGCAAAGGTGGGTATTTTTCATCGTGGGTCATTGACACTGGGTTCTCTGAGGCATAACATCGTAGATGTTAGACATCTCGGATGTAACGACGTATCTACAATTTGCTTTTATGAATAGTTATTTTTTATGAACTTAAGTTTACACTTAAGACATACGTCGTACAAAAAAGGAGACCAAGAAACTTAATTATACCATGAAAAATCAAGAAAATAATCATTCAATTGATACAATGCCCACTTATAAAAAATACTAGATAGCTCCTTAGCGCTTATGAATATTTCTTCATACCTAGAAGACACGTTATGTTATTGCATAGGTGGGTATTTTTCAGCATGGGTCATTGACACTGGGTTCTTGGAAGTGAGGCCGCATTGGCGTGCTGTTCGCCTCGTAAGTGGGCTTGGCGTCACTGCACTATGGCAAGAACTTTTGAATGTTAATGCTTGGTAATATATAGTTCTTTTTTACATTTTCCATGTTTATTCCATATTAGCTTTAACTTTTGTACAGGGTTATTGGTAATTGGACATATTCTTATAAGATGAAGATATTATTCTTATAATTTGTACGTTTAGTGCAGTAAATTATTTTTTACTATAAAAAGAAAATAACAGCAATTTTTTTTTTTACATTCCTGTCCTAAGCCTAATTTTTTAGAATAATTAAACTATTAAATTTATTGAAAATATGAACTTAGGTATTACAAGCAATAAAAACTAAAATCCAAATACATTTGCTGTTCACATTACTTTAAAGTTAATTTTTAATGGCTGAATCTGGGTAATACCGCAAACACCTAATAAGTATCTCATAAACTACTGAATTTCGATAGAACATAATTAATATATGGGTTTAAATTAATGCATTTAGGCCTTATTATATAACCCTGCAAGGAATATGTCGAATCACCAATAACCCGTATATTAATAAAATAAAACGGTGAATTAACGCAATCGTGTATTTTAATTTACATTATTACACGATCGCGTTAATACCGTTCTGATTATATTAAGAACATGCCACGCAAAAGTTGAAATTACTGCTTGAACAAATGATTTAAAATGTAAAATATGTTATAAAACATTTTGCATATTATATTTAACTCAATGTAAGGTAAGTAACATTAAGTTTTGTTAATATCATATTATAAGTTATTGTAGGTGTGTATATTATCTATCAGCGTCTATGCGCGAGCGATACCTGGCACCCCGGCAAAAGTCTTGTGGACGGAACACACTGGGTTTTAGTCCGTGCAACTCGGACATAACCACTGACTGTCCGGATCAGTGGTATGCGTCAGGCATTTCCCAGAATAACAAAAAAAATGTGTGTATATTATTGTATTATATAATTATGATAGTAGAAGAAATAAATCAATAACGATAAATACTTAAAAACTAAAATTAGATTTATGATATAGTATCATTTGCATTATATATGTTTGTACGTAGGCAATAGTATTTTTAACCAAAACAAAAACGGTAACGCTTTTTTTTTATTTTCACTCCATATTTTGAGTATCTTTAAATCTTATAATATAACCTTAAATGAGGAAAATAATTCCTCAAAAGTGCGTAGTCTTCGGCTTTTGTGTTTGAGGAGGGGCGAACGTTAAGAAAAAAAGTTGCGAGGAAAAATAAAGACATAAATATGGTTTGCCTTTGTTGTACCATCAAAAGTAACTGATACTACAAGTCGTAATAGTGTTATGCTGATATATATAATGTTATTTTTTCTTGCCTGAAGTCGTGTTTGCTTGTTATGTCTTCAAACCCGTAAAGATGTAAGTTATATTTGGCATTCTTTTTGGTAATTCTCAATATCAGCACCGAATTGGCATTTCCTGATGGAAGGTTAGGCTACCCCCTATATCACGAAACCTAAACATAACAGGTGAAGTGTGGGTGTTGTTCACCTCTGCCACATCCTTATGGGTAATATTGGCGTAGGTAATTTTAGTACCACCAGTTTTCTTCTAAAAATATTTGTATCTAAATATTAGATTAATATTTCAACTTCTTATTGAATATTTTTATAGCATTAAGCTTAGCAAATTCTACTAAGAAACAGTTGAAAATCCTACTTATGATACAATAAGTTAATACGTGTGGTCTAGTGGTTTAAGCGGTCGCCTCGCCGCTCTCCACTGCACTGCTGTTGTGGGTTCGATCCCCACATGGTACAAATCTTTGTGTGGTTCGCAAAGATTTGTTGTGTGTGAAATGTATGTTTGCGACACCCCGCGACACAGGAGTTATTCCTAGTGTCTAAGTCGTTAAAAAAAAAAAAAAAAAAACTTATTCCCTTAGAAGTCTTTTTTTTTCTTTTTTGAACAAAATTATCTGGTTATTAAACTGGCTTTTATTTAGCAGAGATAGAAATAACAAAAGTTCAACAACACGACCAGCATCAGAAAACAAAACATTCACACAGCAAAGCACTCAATGGGGTGATTTCCACAATTTTATGCATGTCCCTCTTAAGCTGAACTCGAATGTCTCGCCAGCGACACCTAGCGATGTACCAAGTACTCCCAATGCACCCACATAAGAACAAGTGCTCGACTATTGAACATGCACTGTGCTATAGTTAATCCCTCGCTTAGGAACCCTATTGAGGTCCTTTTTGTAGTGTGAAGTGACAGTGCAGATGACTTGACGTGTGATTGTCGCACCCCATGTGTGGTGAAATTGTTCAGTGTGGCGGCCCCATGTTTTGTGAATAGGCGCATATTTTGACGTATCCCAGTGTCCCTTAAAAAAAGCTTTTGAGCTACTTTACATCAAACGTTCCTTTTTAACTGACTGCCAGGAACTTTTTAATTCGATTAATAAGTTTAGTTTATGTTCGTTTGTTTATTAGTTCGTTATTTCTGATTTATTTCTTACCTACTATATAATCTTTCGCTTGTTCGGCACTCAAAATTATCGCTCGAAGAAAATACTTACTTTGATCTTTTGCTTCACAAATAACTATTTGCAATCTGTAAATCATTTTACACATATTATTATTCCAATTAAGTCAGTATTAAATTCAAGTGGTTTCAACGCCACCCTATACCAAGAAATCTTCTAACCAATGATGTTTAATTCAAGTTTCCACGAAAAATCAAAATAATACTTTTTTAATTGCCATAACAGGCCTATAATTTTTTGCAAGCCGCTAACGACGGCAAATTTTAGTAACTGTAAATTAGGTTTTTACTTATAACAGAGTGTATGACCTAACGAACCTGTAAAATAAGTATTATGAAGCGAAATTTGTATGCCATAAGCTTATAATTTTCATTTTCAAATTAACAAAGTTTAATCATACTTTGCCGTGCAAGTCACAGAATAATGGCTGGTTTTTCCAATAGTTAGTCATGTCGATAATAAGCTTAAATATAGCTTATATTTTTGACTTCAAAGTTATGAGGTAACATTAATGTGGCGCCACGCTGCACTGCATATATTGTCATTCGTTTCAGTTCTGTTTGCCTAAAGGTCACAATAAGCAGAATAAAATTGTATTTCTTTATTTATCTCGACTGGCTTTCTGTGTTGGGATATTTGATTTTTATAGTTTCTTATTTGTTGTCATATTAAACTTAACATGCGAACCACTTTTGATCAATGGAAAACCCGTGGAAAGAGTGAGCCAATACAGATACGTTTGATGCTGGCTCCCTGACCCCGAAAAAGAAATTAAGATCAGAAAAGACATAGTCAGAAGTATTCGCAGGAAAATGAAATCATTCTATACCAACTAGAATATTAGCTTGAAGCAAAGATGGAGGATGGTGAAATACTATGTGTTGTCAGTTTTGATGAATGGTTCGGCGAGTTGAACCATAACAATACCAATGGGAGATAGACTTAACGTATTTGGAATGTGGCTTTATCGTCAAATGCTTAGAATATATTAGCATGACACAATATCTAACATTGAGGTACTTAAAATAATAAATAATGTTACAAAAACAGACTTCAATTACAAATGCACTTAACTATAAGAAATACATATAATATTCAACGTCACGCCTTATCTGTGTATAACTTAAAAGAATACTGTAAATGGCCTTAAGTTGTCTATATTTCAAAAATTATCCCCGTACTCTTCGTTAAGGAGTTATACCTTCTAACATCAGCTTAGCAACATGAAATGCTGACTTTTAGATGCAAATACCCAAAAAGCTTTAGGTAATATACGAAAAACAATATAGAAGCTTTTAAAATTGGAGGGTTGCCCTCGATTTCTCTCGGATCACATCATCATATCGTGACCTGATGAGAATAGAATCACATGACAAGTCTACACTTTCAGACAAAAAATATTTCCGCAAATCAGTCCAGGCGTCTTCGAGTAATCGGCAAACAGAAAAAAATACAAACGCATTGAGAACCTCCTCCTTTTTTAAGTCGGTTACAAAGAAAAAAGTACTAATCACAAAGTAACACATATAATAATCACCGACATCCAATAATGGTTATGGCATTAGAAGAAAGAAACAAAATAATATCATGTTAATTGTTATTTCATCTATTAAAACCGCGTTCCTTATTATTTTTAGTTGTTAGAGCTTTTTTGATTTTTGAATACTGATTTTGCTGTGTGCACATATGTATAATGTTACGATCCAGATCTGAACTGTACATTATTTATTTTTAAAGTTACCATGATTGTAATGTGTTTTGTGCGCCTATAAATAAATAAATAACAAGGATGAATTTTCTGTTGTCTATTGTTTCCTGTTTGTGTAGTTGTTACAGTATACAGTAGTGTAATACAGTAGCTGTCTATCTCCGTTTGATTATTCCAGCATCATGACAATGAATTATATGGGCGCTAGTCTGAAACTTTGACTGTTTCCCCCAAATAGGCTGGATGCATATCTATACAACACATTACATAGACCAGTTAACAGTCTGTACAAACGCTTACACATCAAGTTGTATATTTCCAGTAAAAGCTGGTATCGCTTTGCTCGGTCAGCCTATACAAACCGAGATCACCTTATATTGGAAATGTACAGTTTAATGTGTAGCCGTGTGAACAATCCCCCTGTCTACCACGACCGTTTGTTGATATTCAACTTTTGTATAAGCCAGCAAACATTATGGGGTAGTGCGATAGCGACCAAAATTTATAACTGATACGAAAGCCTATAGGCTATATTGTCATATGGAATTGGGAAAATCCAATTGTGTCAACACGAGTAGTGTGGGACACGTTCGTAGAATTGAATAGGTCGCCAGGTAAACGATAAACGTATGTTATAATAGCACGCTCCGAATTAGTCTGTAATAACTAACGCAATTACTAAAAGTACAGATGGTTTAGTTTTGACTGAACTACACAATGTTGTTAAGTCAATATATATGATAGATAGATAGACAAATAACTCTTTATTGCACACCAATTTGTAAGTTAGTTACATAAAGCACATGTTTTAGATAGTACAATGGGCGGCCTTATCGTTATAAAAGCAAAATTTCTTACAGGCAACCTTTGGATACACAAGAGTGCTTGAGAAATCATAAATAGGTATTTTTCTTGGTGCACTAGTAATAATTTTATTGTATTACGGATTTAAAGATAAATATACAGATCTTTAAATATTTCATATGTTTAATTATATAACAATATTTATAATTAGGTATGTCATACTAGTTACCGCGTGCGGCTTAGCCCGCATGGGGTCTGGCTAAAAAGTAGCCAAAGTCCTTTCTTTGGGCTTGAATTTCCTTTATATCAATTTTCATCACAATCAGTTCAGCGGTTTAGCTTGAAAGCATAACAGACAGGGTAACTTTAACATTTATATTACTAGTAAGGTTAAACACGTTGGTACCATATTACTAGCCTATGTCATGAAAATTACAGTATTACAGACTAATTCGGAGCGTGCTATTATAACATACGTTTATCGTTTACCTGGCGACCAATTCAATTCTACGAACGTGCCCCACACTCCTCGTGTTGACACAATTGGATTTTCCCAATTCCATATGACAATATACTTTTCTTTTGTAAATACATACTTATTATACATAGAAACACCCAAACTAAGACAAGCCCCCATGTTCATGCACACAAATATTTGCCTTAAGCGGTAATGGAACCCACGAGCTCGGCGTCGCAGGCAAATACACTACGCACTCCGCCATCCGGTGTCAAAATAATTCAATGATTGCATTCATTGCCGACAATTTTTTAAAGTCTAAGTTTTGCAAGGCTTGTCATGACTAAAATTTCTTACCTAAAAATGTAGAGTATTTGGTATTGTGTGAGCCTTTATTACAGTCTAGTACTTTTGTTAGGCCGTCTACACTACAATTAGGGGCCGTTTGAGTAAAGTTGGCGCCGCTACTTCGGCTGCGTTACATGCACGAATGGTAGGTATTGTTTGTGGAAGGGTGGCACTGTACACGGAAAAACGGAGCGGTTGATAGCTGGTAATTATCAGTCGATGGCAACATTGATCACTCGATGCTTAAACAACTTTTGTTTTTTAATGGGTTAATTTGTACTTTTGTGTTGCTATGGGTAATATTTCGAGGATTGTGTACGTGCGCCGTGCGTTTTATTATTGCAATGAGAGTTCCATTCTCATTTTCCTTTTTTCACATTTAAAATCTGTAACTATTGGATATTGCTTATTAAGTTTATATTGGTGGTAGGTATTCTTTCAGCCATAGATATTAGGCAGTGGTTATTAGGGTAGTACCTATGTACCACGACACGATTATTTTCTACTGCAAATGTAGTTGTGCAATCAAATTATGTGTACATAGCGCCAAATGCATTATCTAGAGATGTGTCGACTATGGGTTTGCCCGACTAATTGGCAATGCTGATCATTAGATTCGGTTAAATTGAAATGCATTCAAACCTTTATACATATTTTGTAGTGTTTGTCGCACCATAACATGCAGTATATTTCAAAGCGGCATAAGTTATGTAGCACTTAATAAACTAGATTATTTGCATTTATAGTAAAGCCGACTAATTAGCAGACTAGTAGGCACATCTTCAGTATTTACCGTTACATTACTTTAATAAGTAACAATAAAAAACTTGCTCGCGACCTCACCAAACTGAACAGAGACAGAATCCGCAAGGTCATTGGAATCTTGACCGGTCATTGTCTACTTAACAAACACGTACACACGATAGGAATAACAGACAGCCCTCTATGCAGAGGATGCATGAAGGCAGAAGAAACGCCACAGCATGTTATCATGGAATGTAGCAGCGTGGCCGACCAACGGGCACAAATTCTTCAGTCACCAACATCGCTTCCGGAAGCCTGCAGCAGTCTTCAGAGGCTGCTTTCCTTCTGGACCGATATACGCTGGCTGGAGTAAACGGGAAACCTTTCACGCACAACGGTCCCATAGGAGGACTAAGTGCGGATACCGCCCAGGAAAACTAAACTAAAGTAACAAATTAAAATTATACATTCATATATTACCCGGAAGGGTATGGCAGAGGTGTAAAACATCCACATTTCAGTTATGTTTAGGTCCTCACGTCCTTTCCCTATCCACTACCACAATTCCAACTCGGTGCTGCTATTGTGAATTTCCTGACGGAAAATTAACAAATAACACTTTGCCATACGCGGGAATCGAACCCGAGACTCGCGATGAGAAGCGCATACGCTTACCACTAGAAGGAGGAGGAAGGAGAGTAATATTAAATTAAAATAATAATATCTCCAATCACCATACTCTATTGATTCCGCCAAACAATCAACCAGATATTTTGTGCAGCCTTTGAAAGCCTGAAAAACAAACATCCCGTTAAAATAAACTTATTATATAAATAAACATTCGTCCATTCGTGCCGTTCTGAAACATTTATCAATCAATTTGTGCATTTACTGGGACATATTTCTCTAGAAGTTACATCGAGCTATTTACAAGCATTTCGACTGTTAAGAGCGGGCCATTAAAAGCCTATATACTCGTATAAGCGAATAAAAATCGCATGCAAGCAGTAAACAGTCGATCGTAAAATTCATTGCAAGCACTTTGTGGCGCCCTCTACACTTATTTGATATGTTGTACATAAATGCTGACATAATTATAGTAGGACACACATTTTCTTACACTTGAATAATATTTACAACCATGAACCCTTGAAAGTATATTTTTGTCACTATTTTTGAAGAAGTAAGAATAAGTCGCTTGCTAACGGTGAAGGAAACATCGTGAGGAAACCTGCATTCCTGAGAGTGCCTAAAAAGTGCTCAAAGGAAGTGTGAATCTACCAATCCGCACTTGGCCAGCGTGGTGGACTAAATAAAGTCTAACCCTTCTCATCATAAGAAGAGGCCCGAGCCCAGCAGTGGGACATGTATGAGATACAGGGCTGCTATTTTAAGAGAAAGTTGAGGAGGGAATAGGTAATTCTGCTATGAGCTCAATTTGCTTTTAAGATCGTCCAATACGGAGAGGTTGCCCTGAGAATACATCTTTAGTGCTACCACGGCAATCCAGACTTATGTAATAAAGCGGCCGTGGCGCAATGGATAAAGCATCGGTCTTACGATAGAGAGTTCGTGGGTTCGAATCCTGGCCATTACACCACGGATGTAAACTTCCTCCAATTACAAGTGAATAAGGTTTAGCTGGAGGGAGTTAACAAGAATACTTGAATTTTTTATTGGAAAATTACAAGTAAGATTTTTCTTTAAAAGCAAAAAAAAAACAAATGACGAACTTTTTTTTGTTACACCATTAGAATGATAGGTTATTTATTACAGAGTAAAAAAAAATCATCAAGGTACAATGCAGACGAAACCGTGCGCGAATGCTAGTTTGAAATAAAATGATGTATGTGTTTAATTTTCTTGACGCATAAAAATACGTTCTAAGACAAAATAATTTAGAATAACTTAAGCTGCATCGTTCAGCATTATATGCAACGTATTTCAGGTACCAGCCATACCTTGAACATCTTTAAAAAAAATTACATTCATAACTTTCCAAGACGAGTTAAATTTTTTATCACGTAGTGAAATTACTGTGCGTCTATTTTAAGTACAAAATAATGTAAAACTACAGTTGTAAAGTTAAAAGCAATGACCGAAAACTTTATAGTCGCATAAAATTAACATTACGAGAAGATACATGACATTCTTTGAAACATGACTTGAGTACAAGTAAACGTTATGAAATGTCCTATAAAATTGGATTAATATAATGTTATGTGTAAAGTGATATAAAAAATCATAATGGAGGTTTTGTAGCTTTGTATAAAATAACTTGAAGGGACTGCTGTGTGGCTCTTCTGGAGGTTGAGAGTCTCGTTCTTTATTTATTTATTTATTTATAGGTTCGCCTACAATTGTTACACATTTCTTACATGTAATACAAGCATGATCAACAAGGTATGGGTGCACAATATCAATCGGCAAACACAGCATTCACAATAAACATATGGATAGTAAAAACAAAAATAACATAGGTTAGAAGTTAGGTAGATATTATTAACGTTACAAAGATTTTCGTGAACATGCTTCACGAAAATAAACATTAGTAAATAAACTTAAAGCTAACATATTAATTTAATTTAAATTAATTTAAATGGCACAGTTTAATTATAAAAGTTGTTAAAAGAAATTAGTTCTGTTGTGAACCTGACTCTTAAATCTAACAAGGTTGGTATCGAGCATATCAATTTGAGTGTCAAACTTATTATACAGACTACTGAGTCTTGGTATTGGAGAGTTGAAGCCGATTTGCTAGAAGAAACAATATTCATATTCATATTCATTTAATTTCATAAAGTCAATTTACACGTCATTTTTCCCATATCCACATATATAATTGTATTATTGCATAGTATATGTCAATTTTAATTACATACATTCAAATTAATTATAAAAAACAAGTCCGTGAATTTAGTCAAGTAAATACAGTGTCAATAAATATAGTCAAAAATAAATAATAATGTTGTCGGATTTTTTTAAAAACTTACTAAAACAATGTCAATACTAATTAGATGTCATATTGTTACAAATAATAATAGTTATGTCAAATATTAGTTCTGTACTTTACAATTAAAAACTTCATCATAGTATATATAATAGTAATATTTATGGAACATCCAGATTCAGATGATTAAACTCCTAGTTGATGAATCTACGTAATAGATTCGAAACTAGTGGGCTACAACTGCCTCGATGGCCTGGAAGGTTAGATACCCGGGTCGGGGAAAGTTATATTTTTTAACTTTCCATTAGGAAATTCACAATAGCAGTACAGAATTACAGTTGTGCCCGGTAGATGGCGATAGGCTCACCTCCTATCCCATGGGACCTGAACATAAAGATAAAATGTATAATATAGGTGTGATGCTTTTGTATGTTTTTGTTATGTATAAAATATAAAACTTTCGAATTAAAACTCTGGGTTTAGGGACGTTTCGCAATTTGGTATAGGTCAAAGTCAAGTCAAATGTTACAAGTAGCATATCATCATGATTTATTAACCAAAAGAGTGTAGCAGAGGTGTACCCATATTTCACCTGTTATGTTTAAGTCTCATATGATCCCATCTCCAGATTTTGATAAATACATCTCTAGAGAATAAGTTGCAATTATATTATCAAATATTTTATTTAATATTTTTTTAAATTAATATGTCATTAGCAATCATAGCCGAGTGGGAGACGTAGGACTTCGGAATCAAAAGTCTCGGGTTCGAATCCACAGCACACACCACTGTCAATAAATCGTTAAGATTCGTCTTTTCGAAGGTATGTGTGTATTTATCATATAAATTATCACTCGCTAACGGTGAAGGAAAGGCCTAAACCTTCTCATCATGAGAAGAGGCCCGAGCCCAGCAGTGGGACATATGTATTAGATACAGGGCTGCTATTATAATTTATTAAATTACTGTGCGTCTATTTTAAGTACAAAATAATGTAAAACTACAGTTGTAAAGTTAAAAGCAATGACCGAAAACTTTATAGTCGCATAAAATTAACATTACGAGAAGATACATGACATTCTTTGAAACATGACTTGAGTACCTACAAGTAAACTTTATGAAATGTCCTATAAAATTGGATTAATATAATGTTATGTGTAAAGTGATATAAAAAATCATAATGGAGGTTTTGTAGCTTTGTATAAAATAACTTGAAGGGACTGCTGTGTGGCTCTTCTAGAGGTTGAGAGTCTCGTTCTTTATTTATTTATTTATTTATAGGTTCGCCTACAATTGTTACACATTTCTTACATGTAATACATAGGTTTGCTTGATTAGTGTATATAGTTTTAGTTATTTTTATTATAGGTTTAATTATTTTATTTTTGTGATTAACAGAAATGTATTTTGGTTTAAAATAAAGATTACTATTTATGGCAAGAGACCAGACGGTATGTCGTTACTGCCATGGAAGATGGGCAGGCCTTTGGTATGGGACGCTACTTGCGTCGATACCCTTGCGCCATCACATCTTCCAAGCACTGTAAGTTGCGCGGGTGCCGCGGCAGCATCCGCCGAAAACCTCAAACGGCGCAAGTATAATAATCTCGTCAGTGGTTATATATTTGAGCCGTTTGGGGTTGAAACTTTAGGACCATGGGGTCCGAGTGCTCGGGCTTTATTTAAAGATATTTCAAAGCGCCTAATCGACGCTTCTCGCGACCAGAGGGCTGGTTTTTACTTCGCCCAGCGAATAAGCATTGCCATTCAACGTGGCAATGCTGCCAGCCTTCTGGCCACGGTATCCGCTGTGGACAGTGATGCGGAGGAATTTTATGACGCATAATGTATTTTAATATTTTTTCATTTTATTAATTAATTTATTGATTGTATGTGTGTGTTTGTGTGTGTTATAATTTGACTTCTGACCTAACTATTTATTATATTATATATGTCATTTGTATATTACGAGGCATCAAATAGACTTAACAGATAATAACGTCACTCAATAAAACGCAGCACAAAATAACGAACCATCGTTTATTTAGCAGATGTTTAAAACAGTGTATTTTACAATTGTCACAAAATACGATTTAAATGTAATTTGTCCAACAATATCGATGCTATTATCAGCTCTATTTCAGGTAATAACTATTTATTTGCGTTGATAATGTACAATGTATACACATTTGCGAATAACACAAACATACTGGTTAAAATTAAACCAAGACTGCTTAATTCTATTTGATAACCATGAGATTATCATCGTATCCGAGAATGGTGTGTTGTATGAGCAAATAAGCACACACACAAATCGAATCAAGTGCGTCACAGGCGTCATACATGTATGTTACGGGATACGAGTGAAATTCACGTATTTTATATAATCCCTAGGCAATGTATATAATGCCGAGCTCATTTCTAAAAAGTTTTAAATTAAAAAATGCGCGCTTTTTCTTTTCTCGGTGGTTTAAAAATAGCCTTACCGAGAAAGTTGATCGATACCTACTCTGTGTACAACTTAACTAATCTATAAAACAGAATTATACATAAAGCGACAACATTTTGGATTTTTGACATTTTATTTTAAAGTATTCCTATGGTATTTTCAGCATTCAATCTAAATCTTATGAATTGTACAGAATACTGGATTACATAGATCGCCCGTGACACATAACACACACACACACAGAAAACACTATATTAAGTCATATCTAAGCCTCGGTGAGTCATGGTAACTCGGTACCTTTCCGCTACCCCATCGTAGGAGCCAAACTCAATTAGTGTTTTTATTGCTCGCCTAGACAATTTATTCATAAATAAGTACACATAGAGGCTAGATTTCATAAACAACCTCAAATTAGATTGTTTGATCAGCTACACGCCTTTAACAAAAGGGTAGTATTTAAACGCAAATCATAAAATATCCTTTTTCTATGCAATTAAATACCGAATTCCTATCAAAATTACTGATTGCACAACAAAATATTCAACTCAAAATATCACTAAACACACTACAATTTATTTTCACAGCGCACAGCAATTTTTCCTAAAGCAAAAGCTTTTTTATCAATGCACAACTAATAATCTTAATGCACATTATACATGTTAACTCTTTTTCTTTTAAATATAGCTTCTATTTTTATAATATTTACAGCAGTTTTTCTAAATCAAACAACATTTTATTAGTCACAGTCATCTTATTATTTATTAATTATCACATAATGAGATCAGCAAAAAAAATATAAAATTAGATACAAAATTGTAATTTATTGAATTATTAAAGCGGGTCTTGCTTTCGCGGGGCGTCCACGCTTCCTTTTTTGCCCAATAGGCACATTTTTAGCTTCTGCAGGTGGCGCCACGTCTGTTACGATCTATGATAATAAGAAATTGGTAGGTAGTATAATATTATTTTATTTAGTGGGTGGATTCAAAAAGGGGTCGGAGTATCACACAGATTGATTCTATGTTATGGTCGCAGTTCTAACCTAACCTAACCTACTACTTTACCCATAATTGACCTATGCCATAACTATAGCTTTTATTTTTATATTATTTACTCCAGTGACGAAAAAACGCGAGAAGTTTTTCAGTTAAGTTGTTCTGCTTTTAGAAATAATGCAATGTAAAAGGATTTTTTTGTTATAATAATCATTAAATTTGCCAAGCATGGCTGCTTGAAAATTAAGACAAATGTGATGAACAGATTTTGTTGTACTTACTGGTTAATATGCGACTGGGATAGTTATTTTGCTATGAAATATGGTTTATTTGATGTGCAGTCAGTATTTATGCTATGCATGTAGTATTTTTGTACAAAAATAAATTTAACTGTATTGCATTATGAGGAAAAAAGGAATGTCATATTGATGTGTAATTTCGAATTATCTGCAGTTTGAGTTTTGTTAAACATTTAGTTTAGGTATCTGTAGTGAAGTAAGTTATTTGATGTAAAAAAGAATATAAATGATGAGTATGTATTGATAGGCGATTATTTATTTGATATGCAATATAAAATATCCCTTAACAAAAATACAAAATCTATTATATATAGTGTATATACACATTTATATCTACGATGTCTGTATCTTTCTTTGTGGAAGCACTGCTATTTGATGATAGATTACATATATATAGAAGGCCTTTTTATGAGTAAACATTCTCAGAAGAGCGACTTGACACTTAAATAGCTTGACACATAATATTATGTAGATGGACTATGTCGGACATAATTCATTCTTCTTCTCCGTTCAAAAGAAGCCCCAAAATTAGCCGTAAAGCCTACTAAGGACAAGAAATGGGATTTTCCACAGTTTTGTGAGCGAATAATTTAAAGGCGGTTCCCTTGCTTAAGATGCATTGGCTCATTCCAAACACTGGCTTTAGCGTCGTTCGAGAGGCCGACACGACCACTAAATGTTAGTGATGGGCCGAGGTTTTACATATTCGGTATTTTTAGTACTTGTGAAAATCAGAATCTAGTTGGTACACAAGTTAATTTCAATTGTGTATTCCAATTTTCAGTCCAAGTTATTATGATTTGCCTTTATTTATCAATCTTACCCATTCTTAGATATATGACTAATTTTATTAGCGTTCTGCTAGTCTT
The DNA here is from genome assembly GCA_905147285.1 of Hypena proboscidalis. Lineage (NCBI taxonomy): Eukaryota > Metazoa > Arthropoda > Insecta > Lepidoptera > Erebidae > Hypena > Hypena proboscidalis. Next base: position 14,666,363 of record LR990130.1, on the reverse strand, counting down.
TACATAAGTACTAGTAACACTGGCAGCTACCTGTTCTGATTTTCATTATCATCATATTATATGGCTAGTAATAATGGCAATAATACTGTGGATATTTGAAAGTATTTATTGATTTCTAGAATCCTGTATTGCAGTACTACGTTTTCATATATTCGAAAAGCAAATACCCCCGAGCTATTCGAGTCTGGCAGACTTTCCACATCTCTAGTAAATGTGGCAATTCGTACGCGACTCGTCCCGCAACAAGCATTAGCACTAAATGACATCCACGAAAAATCTTCGCGAAGCTCTCAGATAAGGAATAGGGGAATAAAAAAGATTTTCCCGCCTTTTGCACTGTTTTATTTGATTCCTGTCAAAATTGGAACGTTCACACTTTCCCTGGAGACTACCGAAAACGGTCAAACGCGCTGCATAGTTTATTTTTCAAGAATTAATTAAGTTTAGTAAAAGGAAACTTGGAAAAGGTAGCCTTATATTTCATTTCAACCTATTTTAACCGATTCAATGAAAATTTTAGTTGACAGATTTCTAATTCATCAATTTATCCTTGATAAGAAATATACTTTAAAAAATCGTAACGTGAGACTAGTACAATCTGTACAATATTAATCAAAGAGAATAAAGAAAGATAGAGAGAAGTGAGTATTAGTGAAAATTTGTATATAATCTGTTTGTTTGTAACAAACAGATTATATACAAATTTCCACTAATCTAAAAATAAATGACTTAAAAGTACTTAAATTAAATTGGTACTAGTGCCCGGAATCGTATTAAACGCAGAACTTTGGAATTCCTACCAGTTAAAAAAATACCAGGTGATTCATCAAGCAATGGATAATAACACGACGTATAAAATATCAAAGTTCATCGCGATCTAAATTGCTTACCCCTTAAAACTTAATGCGAGTGAATGTCTGGCGCCTGCCCCGTAAACGATGAGGCGGTGCAGACCGAATTCTAGGAAAAGGCATACTAGGAACACGCTTTCTAGGAAAAGGCTTTTTGCCGCCGTGGCGCCGGCGGGAAATAACAGACAATTATTGTACAATGACTTTCGAACGGTGGATTCTCACTTTATTTACGAATTGATAGTACGGCAAATTGTCTTTTGTGTTTTGAACGCATGTGTAATTAGATGACGTGTTTGGCTTTGGTTGATAGATCTGATGTATTTCAAAGGTATTTACTGTGTTTATTTCGTAACGTTGTTATTTAGTATTTCATATTGGATTGAGTTTGCTAAAACTACTAGAATTTGGTCACAGATTCTTGTGAAGATTAATATTTAAAATACTATATTTTTTTAATACATAGATCTCTAAACTATGTTCTCATAATACCTTACAACTTACTGCAAGCAACGCGCTACGAAGTCGCTACGAGTTGCAGCTACGACCAAGCGTAGGCTTCACTCAATTTATTATCAACTAGCTGTTGCTCACGGCTCCGCCCGCGTAGTACGACGTATGACTTACGTCATCTTATAAAAGCTAAAAGTTTAGCTGATTTAGCCTCTGATAAAAGTTTAAACGATCACCAAATATGGAGTTTGGTACGTAATAGCTTTAGGAGCAATTACAAAAAAATTGTATAATATATAAGGTTACGTCTATAAGGCGAAATTTTGGGATATGATGTCCTAGGTGATGGTTGAAATCTTCCCCCACCACTGGCAGGCACTAAATATGGTTCCCGTGGTTGTCAGTCATAGGGTTAGGTGAAAGATGTTTTCTATCATCACCAAGACCATTATTTCCAAAACTTACGCTTTAAAAAATATTTAATGTACTGTTTTTACCCTCTTATGTTTTTATTATATGTATAGATATCATATCTGTAGCTTACCTATAAGCTAAACTAAAATTAATATCATTTAATACCAATGGTTTAACAATTCAACTGACACAAACTGAATACACATTGCATATAATTTTGCCTTGCCATAGTTATAACGATATTATCTATGCAGTGTTAGGTCGCAGGCACCTGAGACTGCGCTAATTCCAGCTCAGCCTCTCCTTACGACCGATAACGGTCCGCTTGAACACGTCCAGTAGATAATTGCTGCATGCGCAATTAGGGTAACCCTATTAGCGGAATTAAATTCCCAAGTGTTTTGTATGTGATGGAAATCAATCGATGCCACCATTGCTGATATAATATTATAGCATATGATATAACCTATATCATGACATTATGTAAAAAAATTATACTAGACAGTGTTTTTTTATCTTCAGCAGAGTTAATGTAAGTACCCAAAGAAATGTTTGCTAAATTATGATGCTTTATGTAGTTGCTACAATTTAATACTAATATGTAGGCTTTGATAAATTTTGTATCAGTATGATATTTGCAGCTATCCTATCAAACGTAGCTAAATTTATTAATTTATACTACAAATAAATTTTAATAGTTTAATAATATTTAATTGACGTAAAGTAAATGCATTCATTGGATATAATTTTGCCTTGGCGTTATTATCTATGTTGTGTTAGTTCGCAGGCACCTAAGACTGCACTAACTCCAGCTCAGCCTCGCCTTACGACCGATATCGTTCCGCTTAAATACGTTCGACTGATAATTGCTGCATGCGCAATTAGGGTAACCCTATTAGTGCAATTAAATTCTCTACTGCTGGCCAATCAACATACAATAAACAATTTGTTAATATAATATTTTCACATTAGAGTATCGTGACAAGTGTTAAAAAATATATGGAACGATATTTAATTATTATATTGTTAGTTTTTCTCATGGTTAACTTAATATTTATCCTTAAATTGCTGGCATAATTACAATTTCTACAAATTTGCTACAAGATACAGATCAAACGTATACTTTGCTTAAATTAATATCCGTATCAAATGGCTAAATAATTCAATTACCTTAAAGTGAATGCATCTAATGCATATAACGTTATTATCTATGCAGTGTTAGGTCGCAGGCACCTGAGACTGCACTAATTCCAGCTCAGGCTCTCCTTACGACCGATAACGGTCCGCTTGAACACGTCCGGCAGATAATTGCTGCATGCGCAATTAGGGTAACCCTATTAGCGGAATTAAATTCCCAGGTGCTATATGTGATGTAGACCAATCGATGCCACATTTGTTCATATAACATTAAAAAAATACTAGAAAATGTATCGGATACAAATAAATAAAATTGAAGTGTCTGTTTTTAATGTCAAAATCACAATGTATTTTTTCAGTTTATATAGTTTTTTGCACGATGCTTGTGCCTAAAATACAGTTTTTAATTTTTTTATCTGTTTGTCTGTTTGTATCTTCTAAACGGCTTGATCGATTTTATTAAAATATTATACGTAAGTAACCGACTACATGACGCGTAACATAGGTTACTTTTTATTGATGTACCTACCACGCAGACCTAACCGCGGGAGGAGTTTGTTTGTTTATTAGCGCTATTCTCGGAAACTAATGATTGGATTTTAATAATTATTTTTGTGTTTGATAGTTTAACTACCCATTCAGTTTTTTTTTATTTAACGAACGCTGAACTCCACGGAGGTGGGAGAGTAACGTTTAACGCGGATCAAAGCGCAGGAGCAGCTACTACATAATAGAACGAACTCCACGTGGACACCCAAGTAGCATTACAAGCTGTATAAAAGCTGTACTAGAGCGTAATTTTATACTTAAAGCTGTATAGTAGCTGTATTAAGGCTGCATAAGCGCTTATACAGCCCTTATAAGTGTAAAATGGGCACAAGTTATACAGCGTTTGGTGTTATAAGAGCTGTATAGTAGCTGTATAAAGGCTGTATTAGAGCTGTTATTTGGTGTCAAAAGAAACTACAATACTTTTGTAACTCTCTTATAACACTATTGTAGAACTTTAACTCTCCAGATGGTATCCTAAACGTATCTTGTAAGAGTTAAAGTTCTACAATAGTGTTATAAAAGAATTACAAAAGTATAGATATTTTAATGTCCATCATATTTTTTATCTACATTATGCAAATTATTATAATGGCAAATTACTTGCTAAGAAAAACATATAAATGATCTTGAACTTATTGGTTTGGTGAAAATAACGTGCAAACCAATATTTATTGTAAACCTGTATATGGTTTTCGGTAAAATATTCGCGCGCCAGCATAAAAATCAAGAAAAACAAAAGAAATACGAATATCGGTAAGTAAGTTTTTGTATTTTAAGGTTAGAATAACAACATTTTAATTTCAAGTAATAAGGAAAAGGCCAAGTTAACGTTATTTAAGCTAGTAAATATGATACGGCTAAAGATAATGCAAAATAATGTCAATTCTTTTTGTTTTTAGAATCATCTAATATGTTTTTGTTTATTAGAAAATGGCGTCAATTTTAAATAGCCCTAACACTATTTGGAGAGCAATATAGCGCCAGTAGCTGTACTATGGAATAAATGAAGTGTATTGTACAGCTTTTAACTTCTAATTAGAGTAATTTTAGAATATTTTTATTCAATAGGCTGTATTATGCTCTTCATTTAGATAATAACTAATAACCTCTTTAGAGATACGTATAAAGAATTAAAATCTTTAAAACCATTTTGACGATTATTTATTAAGGTATTTTCTTTATTTTTCAGAATAATATGTCTTTCAAGATAATAGAAACTGAAGAAAAATGTCAAAAAATCTTTGCATAGTGCCAAGTTCCTGGTAATCAAAAGGGGTGTTATGATGGCGAAGGAAGCAATTAATGATGTTATTTTTATCTCCTTTTTTTTTTTCTCTTTTTTTTTTCGTACGGAACCCTCATTGGAGCTATGGATTGTCGGTGTGGTTGAATGGTTTTTTCTTTCAGTCAATATTGGTTCACTATCATTACTGTTATTTAAGTTGTAATTCCTTATATTCAAATATTCCTTCTCAATCCATCTCCTGACTGCGACATTGATTTGACGTCTCCGTCAATAATACAGACTAAAGCTGTACTATAGCTGCCATTTATCTTTTTAGTTCTATAATACTCTCTTAGAAGTAACTAATACAGCTTTAATACTTATAAGAGTGTTAAATTACACCATAAAAACTAGTGTTATAATGGAGTTAGCATATGCCTTTGTACAGCAACAAGTGTCAAGTAACACTATAATACAGCTTAAAGCTGTAATAAGCGAGTGAATAGTACTATAATACAGCCTTTATACAGCTTTAGCCGTAGAAATACGCTTGGAGTGTTACACAATTATTAAAGCTGTATAGTAGAGTTGTAATATTCCGATATAACACCTTAAGTGTACGCAGATACCATTATAAAGCCTATATACAGCTGAGCTGTATAATAGCGGATTGTAACACTCTTATAACGCTTATAACCTTTCCTGACTCTCTTATACCGCTCTTATAACACTTTAAGTTCTATATTGGCTGTATTATTGATGCTGACGACACTTACGTGCTACTTGGGCAGAGTCGCTAGTAATCTTAATCGAAATGAAAAGAGTTAATCTAACTACCCAAAAAAAAGGTTCGCTAATTTATGGAAAAACAATTAAACCTATAAGCTTTTGCATTTATAATACCTATCTATATAGAAATGAAATTGCCACCTGTTTTAAATCCGCCGCCAGCCAGTTATAGCCTGTGATTAATTAAACAACAAAAGGTCAATAAACAGCACTCACTGATTCGCTCTCCACCGATCACCGATTCATGAACACGTTATTTTGTGCAATTGCTAAACGATACGGAAATATCATACAAATTGAACATTTAGATGTTGAGGATGATTCGCACTGCTTTTGTTTGTTGGCTGCGATAATGTTTCGCAAGCATTGTGTCAGTTACTAGTGGCGTCAATAAAACATAATAAAATCACCTATTAATTCTCATAAACATCTCCCATTTTAATGGGTTTTTTTTTTGTATGGTTTTATTTTTCTTTTTACCAATCAGAAGCATCTTGAAGCAGGAAAAAATTAAATCGATATTAATGATATTTATAGAGAGCGAACTAGTTCTTTGCTTATAGTTCAACTAAGCACATTGATTTTAGACTTTTAGATTTTCCACAAAGAGCACTTTTATGTCAAATGATGTTCAAGGTCGGATAATGGATTTCTGAAGGTACCCAGGGTATTTTGATTAACGTAGTCGTAGACCCATCGCGTGAGAAGGGGTTTATTAGATTTTCACTATAAAGCTATCAAATAAATAAAAAACCATCTAATTCAAAACTGTTTCTGAGAATTTAGAACTTTTTTTCTTCGGTGTGTGTTTATTGAGACGACTAAATATAATTCAAAACTTCTGAAACAATTACTGAACAACGGGAAGTTGAACTAATGTTTTTGCACTTGTCTGGTCAAATGTGTTGTCTGGCTTGTCGTGTATAAAAATTCTTAGCTAAAACAGCCAGCCATATCCGCCCACTAGAAATTATAATGTACAAATGAATAAAATAAATCATATATGTATATTAGGGATATCATAAATCGTATATTTTCATCATTCAGTTCTTTATTTCATAGTATAACTTCTTTTCCTTTTCGCAGTACTCATTTCATCCCTTAAACTGTGCATCAACTGAGCGTCTTTATGGCGATACCCCGTGTGGGCGCGCTGACCGAACACAGGCCGACGCACGGCGTCGCGAGTTGCTACCGTGTTACGTGTGTGCAGCCAGCGCGTCCACACGCCCGACGATCGCGCACGTCTGGGGTCGGCCTAAGCTAGCAGACACACTAAAACAAACAAGCTCAAAGCCGGCCCGTGTCAACACGGCGGGTAACGTGCGAATTATACGGTACAAATTACATCATTAGAAAGCACAATTTTATACGGCTCTGTACAATGGACGCGCTATGAGATCAGACAACGGATTTGTTATTTATCATATTGTTACTTTATTTTTTACAGTGGTTAGAATGGAGGTATTTTTGTATTAGGAAGATTTTAAATTTTTTTTAGGTGCTCCTGACACTGTGATGACACTTTTATTATTGTAGGTGTATATGTGTATATCCTCAACAGCGCTATTTTTAATATTGACACGTCTGGCAAAAAAGTAGTTAGTAGTCAATCGATCGTTCTCGATGTACCAAATTTTCCAGTCATCGTTGTCGCTATGTCACTGTTTTGAATTTTCATGAACCGCGGCTTTGACTCCGTCCATGACCGGTAACAATTAGGGAAACCTCCGCCGTTGCAAGTCGCGGATATAAAACTTTATGTACGCATATAAATTTGGATGTCGAGACATGTTTTATTGTACAGTCGTAAAATTTGGGGTCGGAAAAGACCGACATATTTATTAAATACGAACAAGGTCGTAAAGTTGAATGCAAACCTCTTCGTGGCATCGATAATATGATCGAACTATTTCTGATGTACAGTCGCGACCAAAAGTCCATAAGCAATTTTAAAAGGCAATAGTTTGAAGTGTAGTTTGACTTACGACCTTCTATTTCCAAGAAATAGACACATGTTGTTAACAAATAATAATTGTAGTTCATAATTTCAACCACAATGTAAGTGACAAGATGGCCGAGCGGTTAAGGCATGCAGTTAGATGCGTTTATCAATTCGCCGCAGGTTCAAATCTCTCTTGGTTTTTTTTATACTTTTTGAAGTTTTTACTCGATTAGAAGGAATGGGACAGAAATATAGTATTCTTTATCTTGTCCACTTTGTTCACACATTTGTAAATATATAGAAAATGTATGGGGTTTGATGGTGCAAAGGTGGGAGTCACGGGATGAAAGGTGTATACAACAGTTAAAAACCTATTGCATGGAAGTGTGGTAAAACTTAAGAGGAACCAGTATATGTGATAATATTTCTACTTGACTGCATTGAAAATAATGGGGGTTATACGAAATATTAATAATGTTATAATTATTTAAGATTAATTTAAGATGTTTTGGTTTTACTAATAAGACGCTGTAACTGAATATTAGCACTTCTGTAAATATTTAATGATCTTCAATGGAGGTTTAGTTTCCTTCTTCTTTTCGCCAAGAAAGACAAGCTGTAACCTCAATACATTTATTGTGACGTTACATTAAAAAAACATCTTCATAAAGTGTAAATCATAATATTAGTCTTCAATAAACGCTGCTGTATACCAATACCTATTATAAGTGGGTATCAACAATTATATTTTTATTATTAGAACATCCTGTCCTTGTTGTCATTGTGAATCAATTTAGTAATATTTGTATTATCAATGTTATGAATTGACTAAGTGGGTTACAATAAAAAATGTTATAAACGGTTACAAGGGAACTTTTTTATTTAGGTAGGAATGTGACGTCACAATTCTCTTTAAAATGTATTAACTGTATAAATAAATAAAACGAATAAACATTTTTACCATCATTCAACATGACTTTTTTATTTCTACCTTACAACAATGACAATTTAAAATAAAATTAAGTAGTTTAATAATAATAACATATTTAATTTATTAGTTATTATATTAATCAAAAATCTTATAAACGGTTACAAGGGTACTTTTTTATTTAGGTAGGAATGTGACGTCACAATTCTCTTTAAAATGTATTAACTGTATAAATAAATAAAACGAATAAACATTTTTACCATCATTCAACATGACTTTTTTATTTCTACCTTACAACAATGACAATTAAAAAAAAATGTAAGTAGTTTAATAATAATAACATATTTAATTTATTAGTTATTATATTAATCAAAAATCTTATAAACGGTTACAAGGGGACTTTTTTTTATTTAGGTAGGAATGTGACGTCACAATGCTCTTAAAAGTTTATGAATTGTATAAATAAATAAAACGAATTAACATTGTTATCATCATTCAGCGTGACTTTTTTTATTTCTGCCTTACAACAATGAAAATAAAAATAAAAAAATATGTAAATAGTTAAATAATAATAATATATTAAACTTATTAGTTATTATATCAATATGTAACTATTTATGTATTGTATACATGTATTGTATCGCAATTTAAGCATGAATACCTAACAAGTTTGTGCTTAAAATGTTACAAATATTAATATGATTTCGTAAAAACAAAATACAACCACAAATCAACTAAGGTTCAAACTCAGATTTAGTTGATCGTGATCCCAATCTTTACCCGATATAGCTACCTGCTCATGATAGATAGATGCGAATTCAAAGAACCAGTCGCCACTGTGACGCGTTTAGTACGAATGCGACAACATTTCATTAGTGTGTGTTATCTTATAAACTGCTAAGCACGCACGCGACTTCGTTAGTGTGTGTACTGGCTGTATCGGGCTCGTACCGTTCATAGCAATGTAATCCTTAGCATGGCTATGGACTTTTGAGCGTTTACTGTACATCAGTTCTTGTTTACCGATCGATTTCGGTGACGCACGATTTTACAACAAGGAAACGTTGTGTACAAAATTAGGTAAATGAAAGCGAAGAGATTGTCGAATAAAAACGTAAGAAACTCGAACATTTTCTGAGAGTGCTATCTTTTTGTCGCGAATTTATTTCGAAACATACGGCTTTCCCGTATAAGTTCACAAAATGGCTCCAACAATAACGCGAATCCGCTTAACATTTCGCGGGGCCCGGCGCGGCGCGACAGCCTCGGGGAGCTTCGGGAATCCCGGTGACGCGGCGCCTAAACGTGGGAATACGCCGCCGTTACCTATCGCTCCACTTATTTACCGAATACAACTCTAATAAATTTAATAAAGGGGAAGGAAACGTGCGACAGATGCAGGCGCCAACAGAAAAAATATCTGGTGTACCTTTCGTATGTATTCGAATAAATTTTTGTTTGCATTTATAGTTTCCAATAACTCATAGAGGGTAATAAAAAACGCCGCCTCACCAGCTGTAAATTTCCTAAAGAGCACAACATCTACAGGTAGTTGGCAGTCTTCCAGTCCTACCTGAGCTGCTAGATGTGTTCTACATTAAACGGTGTGTCACGGCAAAAAGTTTAATGAGGCTCATTTATACACGAGGTGACGTGATATAGTGCAGCGGGGTCGCGGAATCTAAAATTCAAATATCAAAAATGTAAAATATAGTGGCGTAAATATAAAAATATCAAGCCGGTGGACAGTGAGGCGGGACAGTAATCCGGCTGTCGCCGGCAGGTATCGATGGACGGATTAAAACACCATTTTTACTGACGGTTAAACCCTTTGCCGAGTATCATTTTCATGTTTTCAATTATAGCACTGATGCTCTGATTTTGTGGCGATTTTTAGCCTCGCTTAAATACGATGAATTGCGTTTTGTGTTTCATTTTTGCCATGATATCAGAGTTACACAATTATTATCTATCAGTTTTGTGACAAATACCACAACGGATTGTAAAAACAATCCGTATCTGTTCAGGCTGAATATTTTAGTTCTTTTAGTTATTACACACAAATACTTTTCAAGTGGTTTTAAGGTAAATTATAGAAACATTGATTAATAAAATAACGTCGCGGAACCAGTTTTAATTCGTTGTCTTGTTCTTAGTCAGAACTAATACAGTATTATTCCATAATCAGTCAGTTTCCACGGGGTTACTTTACAAGTACCCACTCAATACCAATACAAGTATAAGCAAAAGAAAATTATTACTCAATTTATAGTCAAAAATATCAATTTTGACATGCTACAACGTGGTACACGACTAGGAAAGCGATGGTAGGCAGGCCTATAAAACTATAAATAATAAATATTCGCGGTCATAAAATTTTATGTCGGTTGGAGGGTTCACGGTGAACATCAATTGTTCTGCGCCAGGCCACGTCGCGGCAGACGGCATCATACATAAATTTAACATAGCGTTACGGATTCGAGATAAAAAATGAAGAACAAAATGTGTTTAGTACTCCCATTGTACACAATAACCTACTTACGGGAATATACTGAATAGTACTCGCGTAATTGATGCTTTGCGTAACTGAATTTCAGTGCTAAATGCTGGCAATTCTACGTTAATGAATTTCGGTAATGTTGCGTCTCTGAGGCGAACATGTTGTCAGAAAATTGTCACATATCTCCTCGTCACAATTCAATATTAGAAGCACGTTTTTGCGCGCAAACCAACCATTTAATTAACAATAAAATGATTGATAGTTTTGTTACAAAAACATTTCCATACGGAACAATTTTACACCAATCCAAACTCAAATACTTTTACGCTATAAATTGCCGTTTGAATGAAAAAAAAAAGCATTTACGTATCGAATTTCGAGTATAGTGAACAATATTTTTTAAATTGTAATCATTGTAAAAGTGGCGGTGGCGCGCCGAGGGGCCCCGGTTGATCGTAAACCATCGTTCGGATCGCACTAAATGTCAATGTACAGGGGCAATACACGACAACTTGTCTACCTGACTCTACTCTATCACTACTACGCTATATTTGTATCGATTTACTATTACTATGTTCTGTCATGTCTTTTTTTTTTAATGATGGCCTTTTTGTCCGTTCGTTTGAGAATTACTACTTGTATAATTTTGAGTCTGAAAGGTCAAAAAAATGCGGCAATAATTTATATAAATATTTAATAAAATAAAAATACAATTATAAAGCTATCCAGTGTTGATTAAAATTTTAATATCAATATTTTATAAATGGTTTTTTATTCAATGTGTTGTCCGAATGACAACAATTTTATTTGTACACCATTTAAATATTTATAAAACAGACATCAAAATATTATTATAAACTTCGCTATTTACATAACATGAAATTTGATTAAATCTACATAGGCGTTATTTTAAAAGAAGTTGTATGCTTTTTATTTGATTTTAGAATACCACGTCAAACAATATTTATGATTAAGTTATTAAATTGTGTGTAATGAGATACATACACATAATACACATATTATATGCATAAAACTGCATTACATATTCTTTGTCACGTCAGACAAAGACTTTAACCATTACGTCCTTCGTCTAAAACCCTATCCAGAGGCCATGACGTATTTTTGAAACTAATAATATGGTATCTAGTGTGTCCAGTTTAGACAGATTGAGATGCAAAACCGTTCAAATTTAGCATCAAGGTTGAATACCAAATAAAACCGTTAAAAATCTAAGAACCGTACCAATTTTGTTTTAATGTAATGTGATAGTACTCCCTCAGCTGAGACTCTTAGTACTTATTTTAAGAAACTTCCTAAGCCACGGTTAAGAAGGACCTATGGTTATAGTTCTCTCCATCCTATTCTAAACATTAAATGAAAAAGAAAGATCAAATTGGTCGGCTTACCACACAAGGGCATTCGAGGCTTATACTAATTGTATAATGGCAATTGAAATTGGCCGAAAACGTATTCATAGAACGCAGTGTAAAATGATAATACCTAATTGAAACTATCACTGGCCCCTCGTAAGAGGTTTATAATATTACCAATAATAGCCTCAAATGTTCATTTCGACAATGTGTTCGGTATTATGTGAATATGAGAATTAATATGCATATCAGGCTTGTAAGTCCATCGGGAACTCCAACTTATTGACAGTATTACCTTGCTAAGAGGAATTACGCTCCCTCTATATTGATTGATTATTTTGAACATAGTTCGTAGAAGATTTACTTTCTACAATATTATGTTACAAAGATTTATCAGGTTGACGTTTCCGCTTTTTGCAGATCAATCTTTTTTCAGCTGAAGTTTCTGTAACATTACATCTGAGACGGCTTAGCCACCCGTTTAAAATTCAATATCGTACCTATGGTCTGAGTTTATTGTCTGTACACAGAACTTAACTCAATGCTTCTAATATGTATATAGAAATTTCTCGACGAAAATATTTTAAAAATACAAATGATTAAAATTTATAGATTGAAGAAAGGAAGAAATGTTATTTACTTTATCTGAAGTTAAGTATGGCTACTCTGATAAAATACACAAGGTGTTACGAGGATTGCCGTAGATCAAAAATTTATGAAACTTGACCTTTCTTAAATAATAAATAAGTAGCACATCGATACCCTGAACTTAAATATTTCATTTAGATAAAATAAAGAAGTCTCGAACTCCGCCATAAAAATTCAACTTTCAAAGGGTTCTGAGATGACGTAAACCAATGGATTTTTATAATACACCAGTCCTTCACCCCATAGAGCTTGAGCGGAACTTTAGGTCTCCCACGGGAGCCCTACAACTTACAGGGATAAAGAATATCTTATTATGTTAATCCGGGAACGGAAGAACCTTTACGCAAAAAGGTCCAACGTACGCACTTTTAAGAGGGATCTGTTACGGATTTTCCAGGCGATAATAACATATCAAAATAACATTAAAGTATTATCTATCTTGTTTTTCTACAAGCACACCAAAACCTCTTTTACCAAATAATTCTGTGAATTTATGACGAGAAAATGTAAGCAATTTTAATGTCAAGTTATTTGGTCTGTTTCGTGCACTTAAATGGAAATTGCCGGAAAATGGCCGCCTTTTACCAAGAACCGTTTTTCCGAGTCGGCTCTTTAAAAACCATGGTGGAGCTTATTATGTTGGGGTTATTGTTTAACCATGGGCCGTTGGTACGTATGGCAAGGTATATGGTGGCCATTACGGGGCTAATAATAAATGGTCAAGGTTGATAATAAACCTGTACGAACGCCATCGCGGACACGTTACCAACTTTTGCAAGGGACCGGAACGCATTAACACCGATCATATTTAGCCCGCAGTAAACCAAATTTTAATCGCTGCGGGGGTTAGGAGATGCTTATGTTTTGCTACAAATTTTCTACCCAAGTGTGTTTTTGTTTTATAATTAGCAGTAAAAAGTCAAGTCAAGTTAAAATAATCTTATTTTGTTTGTTCTGAGAAATTTATGCTACGTGTAGAGTCATAAATACAGATCTCTACCCACAATAAACTGTAAAATAATATATAAGATGAAATAATACAATCATGTTTGCAAGATTATAGTTAGAAAATAATTACTTCTTTTAGTAATTAATTTATTTTAATACAACAATTGTTTTTGAATTTTGATATTAAAATAAGGGTAAACTTAACTATCATATATCACAATGTCAGCATCAACATATATCAACAGGCAACATTTAATAAAAAAACATTACTTGTAAATGACATGCTCTAATTTTCCATCAAAGAAATAATTACAGTTCTAGGTAAGAAGTACGATAATATACTCGTAGATGCTTTCAGACATATTTCTTGCAAGTTTCTCTAAGAGACATGACAGGTTTATTTAGCTTTCATTTCGTTGGTCTCTTTCTAGGTACTACTCAAAGAAACTCCTCATATTTCCACAAATAGTTTATTCATATTCAGTTGCCAATCTGTATACACTTACCTACTTTATAGTAAATAGTTGTTCAAATTGAATCGCCTGATATTGAGTACCGAGCGCAAGTTTCAGTCTCCGAATACAAACAGAAGGTCGTAAATCAAAATATTTTCCTACACGCACCTTGAGCGTATTCTAATACCGAAGCCTTTTCCTCTATTTTGGCATATGAATGTTTATCTCGGAGATATTTTCTCTACCTTTTTATTTTATACAGTCCCTCTGAATAAATAAAGAGAGCCGACGCTTGCACTAATTGAAGGTGAATTGCTCCTCCCAAGATATTGTTCTTTTTACGAGAATCACTTACGGTATTACTATATTTGAATTGGTAATTAATTGGTTTTGTAGACTCCTCTGTAACGTTTAACGCTTACATATAATTTAAGACGAAGATGGGCATTTAAAAAGCGTCAGTAATACATTCTAACAATCTGAAACATAATCATGCTACATTGCTAGTTCTCATTTAATTTTTCTTGACAGTAAGCTTATATACAGTGCTGTTCACTTGCCTTTATAAAATAAGCTCTGAAGATAATTCTAATGGAACACAAAGTATTTTAAGCCGCTTAACTTTTAGTTGTTCGATCGTAAAAAGTGTATGTTATTTGATATATTTTCTGACATCGTGCTATCAACATTTTACCGATGACTCGGTACCATTTCTCAACTCAATTCACACGAGTCCGAAAGTCGCTAAAGTTGTTTTCGAAAGAGAATTTAATTTCGTACAACAAAAACGTGCAGCAAGTTACCTGTGAAAAATGTTATAACTGGGTGAAAAGTTGTCCACACTTAAACTCATGTGGGATCCAAGTCATAAATTCGGAAAAAAGTTGAAAACAAAAGTCGCCAATGCACTTCCAGTTTGCATCTGCTGTAGCTGCGAAAATAAAGAGAGCTTTTCTGTTTTGCCATTCTCTGATTGCTTCCGGGATTTTATTTTTGTAATAGAAAATGTTTTTCTATTAAAATTTCGCTGATCATTGTGGAATGGTTGTTTAAATGATTCTGTGAGCTGTGCTGGCGTTTGTATTAGTATGCTTGCAGCACACCCTTGCGTTTAAATTATATGCTTATTATTGTCTTTTATTTGTTATGACGCTGTCTTGTGAACCATGATATTGTAAAAACTTGATGCAGGTACCTTATAGTATAGTATAGTGGCAGTTTCAATATTATTTTAGGATCATAATAATAATAATAATGGTGTCGACACGACGATGTTGTTGTCATGCACACTAATTGTCACATTGGCAGTTTGCATATATGAATTATTAAGAACGTCTGATACAATAAGCATTTATACAACTACTAGAAAAATTGTAATAAAAAAGTACTTCTTGACTCGATTAATCAATAGTTTATTTATATCAAACCTCAACCTACTAGTCCCACCAATAAACACCAAACCGCGACCCCACAAATTAAAAACCCATTTTCAAATCGGATTTCATAAAAGGAATCAGAAACAAAACGACAGTTAACAAAGAAAATAGTGAAACATCGAAACGAATGGTCGATTACGCTATGGAGCGACACGGCGGCGCCGCCTTTAAACTCAGTCTAATTAAATGAATGAAAACGAAACTCGGATGTTTTCATTCCATTTACAGTTCCTATGCTCCCCTCGTGAACGAACGGTCATATGCAAACTGTATTACGATATATCAAATGAGACATCCGAAAAAAGGTGCGCTTTACGTTTTAATTTTTACGAATTTTACCAGGGTTTTTGTGTACGGGTGTTATTTAAAAGGTCAGTAATATGTTAATGAAGGATAAGGGAAATAAACGCGTTAATGTGTTATTTTTAATAATGTTTTTTTTTGGGTCCGTTTACACGAGTTTATGTTTTTTCTTAGAGAAAAATTTAGTGATATTCGCTTAGAGCGTAATGGATATTAGTGATCTGCTAATTAAATAACTGTAAACGAAACTTAAATGTTTTCATTCCATTATCAGTTTCTGTGTTCCCCTCGTGAACGAGCGGTCATAATGCAAACTGTATTACGATATATCAAATGAGACATCCGAAAAAAGGTGCGTTTTACGTTTTAATTTTTACGAATTTTATTCAGGTTTTTTACGGGTGTTATTTAAAAGGTTGGTAATATGTTAATTAAGGATAAAGGCAATAAAATAGTTAATGTGTTATTTTTAATGATGGGTTTTATTTTTTTGGGTCAGTAATTACGCAGTTCATGATTTTTCTTAGAGAAAAATTAGTGACATTGTACGCTTAGAGCGTAATGGATATTAGTGATCTGCTAATTAAATGAAAGTAAACGAAACTCGAATGTTTTCATTCCATTTACAGTTTCAATGCTCCCATCGTGAACGAACGGTCATATGCAAACTGTATTACGATATTTCAAATGAGACATCCGAAAAAGGTGCGCTTTACGTTTTAATTTTTACGCATTTTACTCGGGTTTTTGTGTACGGGTGTTATTTAAAAGGTCAGTAATATGTTAATGAAGGATAAAGGAAATAAACGCGTTAATGTGTTATTTTTAATAATCGGTTTTATTTTTTTTTATTTTGACTGACTTCTTACACAGGTTTTTTTAAATAGTTAGACAAGATTTCAATTTGCGATAAGAGAAATAAAAGCGTTTTTTTTTTAAATCGTGTTATATTTAATATTGATAAATATTGTTTTGGTCTCGGGTTGCGTTTAGATAGTATTTGTTTCAAGACGAGAAAAATATAGACAGCGCTAATGTAAAATGGAACGAGTATGATATTCACGTTGAAAATTTTACGTTATTAAAGTAAAGATAAGTCAATCAAAGTAACATATTTTTAGTCCCATAACACACTCATTCAGTTTCATTAACTCTACGTCACATCTACCTTCCTAATAACATTGTTATGTTTAAGAGAAAACACAACCAAAGCCAGGCAAATAGACCACTTATAGAACAATGGCAGCCCATTAATACGTCAACACTTTTATAGCATCCTATTATTCCAGAAGAAAAACAGCTATAAATCGCAGTAATTTACCGCAAAATATTATACCTATTTGCGTTATTAAAGGCAAGTTTTGGTTTGTTTTTATCAAGTCCACTCCATTGTTTTCAATTTAAATGTTTGGAAATTGGGTCATTTTATCATAATTTTAAGGTTATTTCCAACTACATTAAGGTTAACGGTTGCTAGTCAAACGAGTTTAAATAATAAAATATTAAAATTAATTACATTTTACGCTATCAAAATATGTTTTATTGAGTAGGACACATATATCTACAAAAAGACGAATCTTAACGATATATTGACAGAAGTGTGTGCTGTGGGTTTGAACCCGAGAACTTTGACTTAACAGTTCAACGGTCTTCTACTCAGCTATCGTTGCTTAACCTTAAGCTATATGCTGTGTCAAATTTAATCAAAATAC
The DNA here is from genome assembly GCA_905147285.1 of Hypena proboscidalis. Taxonomy (NCBI): domain Eukaryota; kingdom Metazoa; phylum Arthropoda; class Insecta; order Lepidoptera; family Erebidae; genus Hypena; species Hypena proboscidalis. The sequence continues at coordinate 14,648,697 of LR990130.1, read as the reverse complement.
TGAATTGAAAATCCTTTTAAATTATATATAATATATGTAATTAAAAGTACTGGTAAAATAGGAACACTAAAGGTTATAAAAACCTGTACAAATTAAACTGCAAACAAAATTGTCAACGATAATTCTTAATTTTTTTTTCTTTATTGTACACTATAAAATTACATTAGAACTTATAATATAATAAATTTATCACGTAAAAAGGCGAGCTTAATTTAAATTGAATTTTCTTCCAGCAAACCTTTGAAACTATTCAATATACTATTTCAATATAACTATTTTAAAATAATTAACAATTCAACCTCAAGTTTCACCTCTCAATGAGATTTAAATTTAATTAACAACAAAAAAACTTCCAATCCCAGATATTACGAACAGAAAATAAAATCAGTTTGTTTGCTGGTCCATCGAGAATAACACCATCCATCGCAGAGTTCGAAAAGTCATTAGTTCGATTATCTGTCTCGCGGAGCACATCAACGTTGTTGTACGTAAATCGAATTAATGTGCACCGTCACTTGATCGCTATTTGTGCACTGCAAACTTTAATTTCATACTTCGGATGAATAAAATTGATGTGTGAGTTCGACAGTAATATATTTATTGATATTTGTGTAAGATATTAAAATAAAGCGCAAATTAGGTATATACATGTGCCATTTACTACCTCAATAATTGTATTAAATAATTCTCGTAAATTATGTATAATTAAATTGTAATGTCTGTATACATTCGAGATATTTAACAAAACATACTACGACGAGACTATATAATAGCCATAGAAGAATTTTTTTATTTTTTTATTTTTTTATCTTCCTGCCTGTCTGTATATTCGTACAGGCATCACACAAAAATTACAGCATAATCATGCGGTGTTCACAGTTATGTAGCTGAGAAATCTAACTTAAAAAGATTACTTGACTCTACACGTGACCAAAAGGCTGGCTTCTATTTTGGACGAAGAATCAGCATTCCCATACAACTTGGCAATGCCGCCAGCCTTCTGGGCACGTTACCTGCGGTCGACATCGATCCGGACGTATTTTTTGACAACTGATTTTTTTACGAGTTTTGGTTTATTTCATAATTTTATCTTTTTCTTTTATTTTTGATGTTTATATAGTAAGGTATTTGTTTAATTAGTTTTAAATATTAAATTGTAGTTAGGTTAGTAATGTAAATATTTAAATAAATGATCTAAACTTAAAATTGGTATACGTTTTATCTTGGTAGTTTAACCCTTACGGGGTAAATTAGGAGTTAATATCTCCCAACTTACGTCATCTAGTCCCAAACTAAGCAAAGCTAGTATGTAAGCTATGGGTACTAGAATAACTGATACTAATACATATATACTTTTCTTTTGTAAATACATACTAATTATACATATAAACACCCAGACTAAGACAAACCCCCATGTTTATGCACAAAAATATTTGTCTTAAACGGGAATCGAACCCGCGACCTCGGCGTCGCAGGCAGGTACACTACTCGCTACGCCATCCGGTCGTCTGTAAGGAAAGTTTGTCAATTTTGAAGGGAATAGCATGACATTCTGCAAATAGGTTCCTTATGTGACTTTAATGACCGCTAACGTTAGGTTTTATGGAAATTCTAACCCTAACGAGGTAGGGCTTGAAAGATGATATGAAAAAAAATTGTCAAATTAGAAGGGAATAGGCATTTATAATTGCACATAAAATCCTTTTATGAGCTATAAGATAGAGTTTTGAAAATGCCACTCCTTTAGGGGTTAAAAGTATGGCACATATCGCATTCCAGGCAGACGAAGTAGCGTGCAAAAGCTAGTTAATAATAAGACAGAAAAATCATGAAACGTCGCTATCATTTCGGAAAGCGCAATAAGTTTTTATATCAAAGCCCTAAAAATATTTACAGCTTCTGATTTGTTGAAGACTACTAAATAATTCACATAGCAGCATAAAAGTTGACCTTACGACATAATGCAATATTAACTTCAATTAAGGGTATACGTCCAATAAAAATAATAAGAAGATAAAAGGAAAGAAAAATATATAAGACGTACTCAAAAACCGGCCAGTCCATTATCCGGGGTTATTACCGGAGATGTAAGATATGGTCAGCAAAGTGTTTGCCCTCGGGGGAGAGAACCTCACTAAATTCCACCACTTTACGTACCGAGGTGGCTATTAAGATTATGAAATTATGAAGCCGGCCACTTGCTGAGATTTGCTTTGAACGGCCACACTTAACTCGGTTGATTTAATTTCGACCACACTGCCAGCGAGACGGGGGTTTCAATGTTTACATACTAATTAATGGATTTCTAAATTGAGCTTTTGACTAGAATAAGTTTTAGTTTGCATCAAAAAGCTTCGCTAGATTAAGTTGCAACATGTGTGGAATGCAGAGCTTAATTTCCAAGTATTTAAATTGACATTTTACATTTCAAAATAATAAAAACTTACTAATAACATGTTCTTATTAAAACCGACGTGAGGTGAGGACATTATTATTGAGAATACGGGTTACTCACGTTACTTTAGCCGGGATATGCCGACTAGTTTCGAATCTAGTACGTAGATTCATCAACTGGGCTATTATTCGCGTGTCGTGTCGCGGAGGCGGCGACCAGTCGGCATATCCCGGCTAAAGTAACGTGAGTAACCCGTATTCTCAATAATAATAACATGTTCATAACATTATGCATGTGACACATAACATAACATTATGCCTAAATTGCCCAGAACGGTGTAGCATAAGTGTACAACACCCATATTTCCCCTGTTATGTTAAGGCCCCATGAGATAGAGGGTGAGCCTATCGCCATCCACGGACACAACCCAACTCCATACTGCTATCAAACATTTTCTGACAAAAAGTTCACGAATAACACTTTGCCCGACCGGAGAACTGAACCCGAGACCCCGTGGTGACGGGCGCATACGCTAGCCACTAGACCAAAGAGGCAGTTTGTCAAAAAAGAGACTACTTTTTTTCTAATTTTATTATTAAGTTTGTTTATGTCAGTGCTAGACAAAAGCAATTGGAATTTAATTAAGTTAATAACTGAATTCCAATTTTGTACAAATAATAAAGTTATAATCGATTAAATGCTCCTATTCCTAAACTGCCAATAAGTTCCTAAAAGGGTTAAGTAGCTACACGGAATTCCAATATCGACTATTATTTTTTACGTTTCTACTTAGGAAGGTATTGGTTCGACCCAAAACATAAAATAAGCGAAGTACAGTCTAATTTTCTTCTTTAGTATGCAGACATGACAAAACAATGAGTATAAACAAACCAAAAAAAAGAATTAAAACCGTGTGAGTCCTACTTGTGGTGCTAAAGGTTCCGTACAAAGAAGTTTTTTAATTAATACCTATATCAGCCATACGGGGTGGATGCGACATAGCGACATTTATTGAAACCACAGCTTCTATACATGGTAAGTATCAATTTCCACCGGATAAAAATTCTCTGGCGAAAAAAAAAATTCACGTTCTCCGAACAATTTGAACATTGCGATCGTGCAATTTGTTCGGAAGACGTGGATTTTTTTTTTCGCCAGAGAATTTGTTATCCGGTGGAAATGCATACTGGCCATGTATAGAAGCTGTGGTTTCAATAAATGTCGCTATGTCGCATCCACCCTGTATAATTTAAAATTTTGATTTTATAAAATATACGGTTGATTGTAACATTTTAATGACACTTGAAGGGAAATTACTTTGAATACTTGTATTCAGAACGTTTTCTCCCATATGACATCTAAAGAAAGCTTTTATTTATTTATTTATTGGTACATCAACAATATACATATGGCAATCTTAGTGTAACATGCATAATGAAATGAAATTCTTATATGTACAGTCAGCCAATGAGTTGGGTATGCAGAGCAAAAACTTCTAAGTCATAGTAAAGACTTACGACACCAGTTATGGATAAGTGAGTTATATATCTAAATAGTGGGTATATTACACTTATTAAATATGAAATACAATCTTGCATATCTATTGCAGTCAGTTTTTACTATGGCGTAGAAGTTTTTGCCCTGCATACCCAACTCATTGGCCGACTCTACATAACATACGTACACATCGTTGTCTATATTTTAAAGGACGGATAGTTAGTGACTTAAAACTAGAACAATATACTTCAGCAAAGCATTCTGTTTATTCACCATTAAAGTTAAATTTTCTTTTCATACTCACGAGTAATATGCATTAGTTGTTTTTTGGCAGAAATAGCAACTGCAGCGGACATAAAATACAGAAGATATTATTATGACATTTGGTAACAATTTGGGTCACTGCACTAAAAATATTCACAAATAAAAGCTTTAACTAGGTCATAGCTAATTCTATAATAAGGGAATTGTGAATTTTCAATGTTTAAATAAATTACCTTGACAGGCAGACAGACATTTAACTAATTTCATATACTCTGTACTGTAATTCACAAATTATTATATATGTGAATTTAACATTTTTAAGCTGGATTTTTTGTACTCTGATTGTGTACAGTGAATAGGTGGTTGTATACGATTTATATTACCATGTAGGCTTCCTGAAAGTAGGTGTACTTATGGCTGAAAATCATTTAAAATGACTATTGTGACAAAAATGAAACCGTAACAAAAATGAAACCCGTAACAAAAAATAACAAAAATGAAATATTAGGGTCTTTTCACAAACAACACAAAAAAGGATATTTATAGATCGAACACCATCCAGGAACAAAAATAAACATAATTTATTTTCATGATTCGTTTAATCAATCAAAAATTCACTTACATCAACAAAAATATTTGTACTCATTTCAACGCAATATATCCTATATATAAATAGGAAAGAAGTTTGTTTATATATATATATATATATATATATATATACAGTGCATTACATTGCGTAGGGAATAAAATTCATACTTGTGAATGCGGCCTTTGTTCATTTTCGTTATTCATTTTTTTCACGTGAGAAAAAAGTCATAACAAAAATGAACAATCTCCGTACTTGGAATATAACTTTAAATATTTTAAGTCAAATAAGAACATCAATGAGATAAAGCACCTTGCATCTAAATAAAGTTCTAATACAAACAGCATAAATGAATCAATTAAATGTATAAGTATTCTCTTACTTTTTAAGTTGGGTGGACAACAAAAATGAGGATTTAAAATTGTAATTTTCGCTCACGACACTAAAACACGCATTTGCTTACTTTTGCATACGATGACAAAATGGCCAATACATAATCGCTTCTAGTATCTGATTGTTTACCAAATGGCAACACTCACTCTGGGTGTTGCCATTTGGTAAACAACAAATATTACTAAATTATATGGTGACAAAAATGAATAACAAAAATGAACAAAATAATGGACGTTTATTTAGAGACAAATAATTATTTATACAAGTAAGAAAATATTATAGATTTACATGATAACAGTGGCAAATCTTATGTTTGTAACAAAATAAAAACATGTTTTTAAATACTGTTTCCAATATTTTTATTATGATATACTTTGTAACGCTAGTCATGAAGAGGACAAATAATTTTGTATGGAGAAAATTCGGGCTCGATGCAAAATAGGAATATATTTTACTAAATACTGCTAAGGTACATTGAACTATAAATTTATTTAGTTAGGTAATGTTCCCTTCAGTACAGTAAAGTACTTATAGCTTTAGTTAGAATAGTATTTTGTGAAATATCGGGCGTGGACAAATTTTGATGTCAAAATGGTCATTTTAAATGATTTTCACCCTTATATTGATTTTAATCTGATTCTAAACGGATTACAATTTATTTTATATTATTATTTGTAATGTTTTAAGCGCCCCCTGGGGCCTAGATTGGAATCTTGGAAAAATAAGTGTCAAGTACAGCCCAAATATCTTAAATTCATAAAATATTGCAGATGCGCAATAAATAAAATAATACAATTTTGAGATTAAGTGCTAATATTACTGGCATACGGCGCTCCGTATGCCAGTATTTTGTTTAATCTCACTATAAATACTTAACATAGTCGTGGATGTTAATCCTATATTTGGCGGCAAACTTAGGGTAAGACGATGGTGGATTCTTCCACAGACCCGTTTACAAGCGACCATCATAAAATTGTAATGGATATAAAACTCAAGAAAGCATCTCTAAAAATATTCCTTCCAAAATAAAACCTGGAACTAGGCCGCAGCTAATTCTATGCTGGCGCCCATCGCAAATTGTAATTTTCTTTTACCCTTATAACAGCCATTTATTTCATGATAACAATCTTTTTTAGTCCTGGCAAAAAGGAATCTTCTCTGGAATCGAACATTCCTTGGCTTGATTACGCCGCACCCAGGAGGCCGGATTTCATGAACCAATTGACATTTTCGCGCAAAAAAAGTGATCGCTGGGGTGATATTATTTAAATGTAATCTTTTTTCGATACTTTTTAACCGTTTATCTTAGTTACCTTTAGTTAAAAGCGTGTTATACCTTACAAAGTATATTCAAAGGTGGAATAGAGGACCATTACGGAGAATAGGGTTTTGAAAAACATTTCTTTACTTTGTTTATACAGGGATTTTGGCGAGTAAAGCGAAGAGTTTTTTTAATTTTTTTTTTTCATATTTTGTAATAAAATTGTTTCGCATTAGTTTTTGGGGTACATTGATATAGGATAAATATGAATCGGTTTAATGATGCTTGTTTAAAGGAAGACTAAGGATACCTAGTAAAGACTAACAGTTTCCTATTCCATACTGTAAAATTACAAAACGTAAAGGAAAACATTTAAATAATCGAATAGAGTAAGCGAAAAAAAACACACTTTCCTCAATGCTTATAATATATCGAAAGAATTCGCTTTAGTTATTGGTAACGATGGGCAAACAATTTTAAAAATAAAAGCTGCTAAGTAGATAATATCAAAATTCACCATTATTGTTCGAAGCATATTAGAAATTCTCTATTTTAACGTAGTCAGGCCTTTATAAGAAGCTTTCTTTTTAACAGTTTAGTCGGTAACTTTCCACTCAAAAAAATCCTTTTACTAAACTAAAGCACTATGAGAAATCTTTAATGCAATGCTTGGAATCCACCCTGCTAACCCCATAGTATGATATACGTATTATACGTGTAGACTCAGATATAATCAAAGATGTAAGACGTAATGCATCACCTGAAAATGTAGCAGTACTTACTAAAACACTTGTCGTAGTTTTTGACAAAAGTAAAGTAATACTGGTGGCACCACCACCTTTAACCTGCCGCCAAATAGTAGTGCTTCCATTACTGTGTTCCGGTTTGGAGGTGATATCAGGCCTTGAAATTACTGGCACATGAGGCACAACACCGTAGTCCTCAGCGGCAGCGACGCATCTATAATCTGCTTTTGTGGATTGTTGATGTCCATGGGCTGTACTCCACTTACCATCAGGTGGACTACACGTTCGTTCGCTTTGGGCGTAGTATAAAAAAAAAAGGAATTTTTGCTGTCTCGCTCACTGCGAGGTCTCGAGGTCGATTCTCAGGTAGGTTCAAGTGTTACTGTTGAACTTTCCGTCGTGAACTTCACAGTAGCAGCCCGGAGTTGGAATTGTGCACGGGAAATGGCGATAGGATCACCCCCTATCCAATGGGACCTAAACATAACAGGTGAAGTGTGGGTGTTGTAGGTACACCTCTGCCACACCATTTTACCCTGATGTTATGTTAAAGTAACTTTAGCTAAGCTTGTATTATGTGGCTTAAACTAAACGATAAAATAAAACTAGATAATCTCATAAATTCCACAGACTTTAGTTGCTACAAATTCATGGTTATTTTTGCCTGTGCCGTGAAATTTAATGGACGGAGACATCGAATTTTATAAAGTCTTCATTTTGAAAATTGGCCATTTTACATCGGTAACTCCGTTGTAGTTCATGGTGAAATATGTGAAACAGTCGTTAATATTTAAGGGTGAGGGCATATAAGCTTAATGCTCAATAAAGCACAAAAATAGAATGTTTTTGTTTTGTAAGATTGAATATTAAATGAAATCCAAATACAATTTGCTCGTAAAAACTAAAAAAATAACTAACAAGCTAAAATAACCTAACTATATTTACATCAAATAAAATAATATTTTAAACTTATTAAATAAAATAAATGAAATATATAGTATTTTTTTTTTGTTTTTTATTTATATTTAAATTTGTATTAGTAGACTTCGTTATAAAAATTTAAAAAAGCGTACCTTAAATTCACTGTAATTATTTCTTAACTTTTGCAGCAAGATCTATTAAAAGTTAATACTGCGGAAAATTAAGATCTTGTTATTTTGTAAACTCACAACGAAAAACTGAACAGCTGAATACCGTCCAGTAGAGACAAAGTTAAAGAAGTGTAAATATCATAAATGGCGTAATATTGTATAAAATCTTTTAACCAACCTGCTTTACATTTTAATCAGTTTGAAAACTGCATAACCTAGTTAAGTTAAGTTAACTGTTAAATTATGAAAAGTATATAGACCATCATTTACCGACAATTTGAGTGCGCAGGCCATTCTTCACACCCTCTGTTTATTCCAAAAAACAATATTCAAATATGTATAAACCTTTAAAGGTTTATACATATTTGAATATTGTTTTTTGTGCTTTGAATTAGGTCAGCCGATATTAATATCGGCTGACCTAATTCAAAGCACAATTTGCTAACCTAACCGTCAGTTACCAGTGATTTAAGTGCAGCCCGTTGTGTACGCCGCCTTAAGTAGAATTCTCGCGTGCCGGCGGTGTGGCGCCGATGTCAACGCTACAACGACGCACTGCGGCAGACCACTCAATTCACTGCCTTCTATCTTCTATGCCTTCAGTTCCTCCTTATTAAGACTTATGCATTCTTTAATTATCCCCAGTCTTTATTAGTTAGTTTGTCATAGAATTCCTGCCTACTTGGAAGTGTTGGAGTTTTTTTTCTGGTTGATTTTTACTTTGCAAGTCACGGTAGTAGATTTTATTTTGTAGGTACTATCTTACCCGTGGCTTTGACTGCGTGGTACGTCAATAAAGAGTAGCTGATATTTTAATTTAGATTTTGAACCCACAATTTATAAATAGAATTCTGTATTCCATTTTGCATCACCGTTTAGAGGTAAGAACGTGATTGAGTCTGATACAACTGAACATAATGAAAACTCTGTAGGACAATCATTTTGATGGATTATTATTTTGTACCTTAATTTTAATTGGTTACACTATTAACGACCTAGAAACCTTTTATGCCTTCACTTCCTCCTTGTGCATTCTTTAATTTTGCCCAGTCTGTCATGTTTTCCCTGCCAAATTGCTGTTGAGATTTTTTCTGGGACTATTGGCTTCACTAAAAACTACTTTGAAGCCTAGCCTTGCTATGCCTTCAGTGTTACATTATTATACATTTTTAATTTCTTTCTGTCTTGACTAGTTACTTTGTCATGGATTCCTTGCTAAATTGCTGTTAAATAGTGTTGAAGTTTAGTGAGCTTTTTAGTTTGGTGATCTTTGGTGTATTTTGTTTTTATTTTTTAGATTGTCGTGTTGCCTTTTTAAATTGATAATAATTTTGTGCTATTAAAAACTACAAACTTGTTAGATGGACAGTACAATAATTAAGTTACTTGTAGTCTCTTGGAGGTTAAAGTACTTTTCTATTATTATTATTTTTACCTTTTTTACATAATTACTTTGACCATGCTAAGAAAACTCGAAAATCTGTACATTTTTTAATTATAAATGTTTCCAAGAGATCGAAAAAATATATTGTATTGAATAAAAATATCAGTATCGCAACTAAATAAATATTGTAACCATAAGCAGCGGCCATTTTTTGTAGGAGGAAAAACCACAAACATTTTACTTAGTGGTTGTTTATCAAGGCAGACAGCGACGCCTACCGTCAGGTGAAGGAATGAATCTTAATCAGTTGTTAGCTTAGGATACCGTAATGGCCTCTTCGATTACCTTTTTTTACTGGCATATATACAGGGTGGATGCGACATAGCGACATTTATTGAAACCACAGCTTCTATACATGGCCAGTATGCATTTCCACCGGATAAAAAATTATCTGGCGAAAAAAAAAATCCACGTCTTCCGAACAAATTGCACGATCGCAATGTTCAAATTGTTCGGAGAACGTGATTTTTTTTTTTTCGCCAGAGAATTTTTATCCGGTGGAAATTGATACTTACAATGTATAGAAGCTGTGGTTTCAATAAATGTCGCTATGTCGCATCCACCCCGTATAGCTATAGCCTAAGATCATCCCTAATCCACAAAGAACTGCAATTTCGTTGCAGCATGTGACAATAAGTAAGTTCACAAAACTCTAATTTGTCGAAAATTGCGAAGCTCTTTAACATTCTAGAAAATCCTCTTGTATTTCAATAAGACTGCATGAAACTTTGTAAAATAAAATAAAAATAAATGAATGGAATCACCCGAAATTTAGATTTATGTCAATCAAATATAGACCGTGTTTATATGACGGTAAGAAAGCACCATGGTTGCGAAATTGACCGTTTCCCTTACAGATATAATCGGCAGTCACATGTGAGGATTCCCACAGTTTATAAATATCGGTGTATATATATATGTATGGTAAAAGCTGTGCATCTGCCGAGCAAACACAAAAATACGGTAAAAAGCTCGCAGGGAAAAGGATACAATCGCCTTAACTTATTTTCCTTGTAAATATTTTGAGATTCAAGCACAGGATTTAAGTTTCCTTTTAAAAGGGAAGCACAGTTTTTTTATCTGATGCTATTATTTAGAACTAAGTTTATAAACTAAGTACTTAGATAATGTAATGTATATAAATTAAAAAGTACACCTTTATCTACGTTTAGCCTTCAATTGATTTTTTAAGTTTTTGTGTTATAAGCTCAGGACAGCTAAAAGAAGCAACACAAAAAAGTGGTAAGTTTATTTTTTTTAAAAAGGAAAGTCACGTAAGAACTAAGACTGCCTCAATGGTGTAGTGGTTAGCATATGGATTTATCACCGCGAGGTCTCGGGTTGAAATGAGGTGAAATGTGGGCAAATGATGGCAGAGGTGTTGTACACCTCTGCCACACCCTTCTGGATAATATAGGCGTGATGTTATGTTGTGCCATCTAAGAAGATGACTATACAACAGGTAGTAAAAACGAGACACGTTAATATTTAAATATTTATTTACTATTTTTGCCAAAAGTCACGAGTCTCTTGTAATTTCTATCTCTAATAAATTCTTCTTTTAAGTTATTGACCTTAATTAATCTATGAATACTTTTTCCGCAGAAAGCTGCAGAATAATAAAATCCCACGAGCGGTTGACTTATGTTTATCAATTTAGACATCGTCAAAGAAGCGACGTCGCTCACTGCCGACGTATTATATTATAATGGACCATGTTATGTCCTTATTCATTACATTCTTTGCACGTAAAAAATAAAACCTCCTCACAATCTTGACAGCTTTGAATGAGAAAATAACATACCTAACTTATATGTAACTTGGAGCCCGTGTGCGACCCAAGCAAATTATTAATGTACAAAAAAGATACAAGAAAGTCTTAAGCAAAGTAACTCGAGCCAAGTACGTGATTTGAAAGATTTTTTTCGTTCCCGAAATGAGAATTCAAACCGGGAAAACAATTCTTTTCATAACGTTCAGTTGTTTAGAACATTTGCCTCGGGTTCCAGCAATCGTCTAAACTAATAAACATCTGTTTTTATTACGGGTAAAAGCCTTGAGGAATGTATAAATCTTTTGTAATAAATTGTATTTAGGTTATACGAAAATGTTATTGAGGTATCTTTACTTAGTCCAAATTCTCTTCTATATCTTTATACGTAAAATCTCAGATTCTTAATAATTTTTCGTATCAAATATACGTTTGATTTGATATCGAATCGCATATTTTTTTTTTTTTTGAAAGTGCTCTCCAAGTATTTTATCTAGAAAACAATATATATAAATGACGTCGACTTCGGTTTGATATGCTAATATACAAGGCGACATCGATATTCATTAGGACGTAGTTGGCGACATCTTATTTTCGGGGCAAAGTTATAATAACCTCACTAAATGACAGGCAGCGGGGTACTTAGCAAAACCATCAGGTATCTGTTTCTCGTAGCGCCTACTTTCATTTTCGTTATGATGTTAATAAAAAGAAATGGAAAAGTTGCTCGTGTACGCGTCAAATGAAAAAGTTATGGTACGTGATGATACTGCAAAGAAAGAGGCACCTGGCAGTACACCAAACTAATTACAAACTCCCTAACTTCCTCAAACACTAAAATATTCTCCTAAAAACGTCACCTTGCTAACGTACCCGAATGGAATAATAAATTCTACTTTCTACGTTTCTTTCTCAATTACTGGCTGATGCATATATTTCATATCTTTGATGAAACTTTTTTATAAATGAAACATAAAGATTTTATTGAAAGTTTTTTACCCTTCATTTTTCTTTATGATAAAATATGTCTTAGAGTTTTTATAAGATTTAGATAAGAAATTGAAAGATTTACTCCGTAATGGATTTATATGATCCAAAACTACAATATTGTATTTTTAAGTCGATAAGTAGGTATAAAACCGTATATACTACAACAGTTTTTATGTTGAAATAAATAGTTATTATACAGTTTAAACAAATATTTTATGGGTTTTTAAATAAAATCAATATTGTTACTTTTTGCAATAAATAAGATAATTTACATACAACAAACAGCGTTTAATGTTTCCTGCCTTATTACCGTTTGAAACCTTAGTTTACGGGCGTGATATCAAATAGCTAATTACGTTAATTTCATACGTATCAGTAATTAGATCACGAGTATTGTTATACTACGGCCCTTGGGACCGGGCGTTATACGCGTGGCAGAACTTAGCTTCTAGCGTATAGATATTTATTTTTATTCATACACAGATAATTTAGTAGCTTATGTCAAAATCAAATTACTCATTAGTCTCTAATTTAATATCTAGACTAGATTGTAATAAATAAAAAATAAAAAAAAAATGAAAAAAAATAGTAAGAAGTGAATGATATTGACATTTATTAAAATTACAGTTTCTAGACACGGTCAGTGTTCGTATACACTAGATAACATTATTTTTACGAATTAAAATGGGTGGCAATGAACACTTATTACGTCTAGAATCTGAGGCTTCAATAAATATCGCTTGTCGCATTAACTCTGTATAGAAATGTGTGTAATTCAGTCATGTTTGTGTATCTAGGTTATTTCAAAAATAATTATACTAATTGGAACTTGTTTAAAATATCGGATAAAGGATATTAATCATATTATTTCTTTTTTATTCTTTCTTATAAAAACCGGCCAAGTACGTGTCGGGCCACGCGCAGTAGGCTTCCGTAGCTAGTCGTAACAACATATTTCGACTTAAAAGGGATTTACTATCTGTATTAAACAAGTAACATCTTCATACAAGTCATTACTTTCAAAGGTTTTTGTAATTTGCACGAATTATTCTAAGTAACTGCATTTTACACTTTGGACCCCAATTACTCTAGAACGAATTAAGTTAAAGTAACCAGATAAATAGCGTCCTTCAGATAGGAAATGTTTGTAGTACACGAAACCAGCTAGCACGTATGACGAGATGTATGAATGTTAAGGAAGCGAAAGAAGTATGTAAGGAGCGAAGCACATGGCGTTCTATCGTCTCTGCCTACCCCCGTGGGATAAAGGCGTGATTTTATATATGTATTATGTATGTTTATTTATGTTTCAAGAATTTTGAACGAAATATTCTGAGTAACTGCATCTGACATTTCGGACCCCTATTCCTCTTGAACTAATGAAGTGAACTTATCCGCTATAGTTTTCCTTTAAAATTCATTACATGTACTACCGACACAATTTTTTTCAGATTTTGGGATCCAGTAGTTTAGCTTTTAGAGGGGGGGGGGGGGCGCCCTACTCGAACAAAAATTTGCTCTTTAAAGTTAATTATCTCGCAAACGGATCACTAAATCAAAAATCTGTCTTAGCAACCCCTAAACGTTTTTAAAAGTCCTATCTTACAATACCCCACACTATGGGGTAGGCGACAAAAAAAAAAAACATCCCTACTTTACATGTAGGGGAGCTACCTGAAAAAAAAATATTTTTCCAAATTTTACTCTACGACTTTCTTTGTTTAGTTAACATACATGTTTATGCAAAATTTCAGTTTTCTAGCACCAACGGTTTCGTCGCTATGCCGTGGACAGACAGACGGACATGGCGAAACTATAAGGGTTCCTTGTAGGTACTACGGAACTATAAAAACGACGCCCGCACTTGGAATAACTCCTGTGTCGCAGGGTTATTCACAATCATACATTTTACACATTCAGATCAATATTAGCGAATCACACAAAGATTTATCTCATGTGGAGATCGAACCCACAACACCAGCGCAGTTGAAAACGGTGAGGATCCCTACTTCAACCGTGCACTCGCAAATATCGCAAAATAAGTCAAATAAGCCCTTGAATACGAACCATGATGATACATACATACATAAAATCACACCTTTATTCCATGGGGGTAAGCAGAGACGATGGAACGCAATGTGCGACGCTTTTTACAGAGAACCACTACACAAGTGTTTATCATTAAAACCTAAAAGAATAAGAATAAGATTTATTTATTTACCAGAATATGAAGGTTTACAGGTGTTAAAGATTTTTAGATTATTTTCAGCATATTCTGCCATATTAGCCGTGTAAATATTACGTTTACATAAAAATACACAACATCGTCATTACATCAAATTATGATACACGATAACAAATTCATAAGAAAATTAAATGTCACACAACTAAGATACAATTAAAAATACAAACAAGTTAAACATATTACCACATAATAGTTTTTTTTTCTTAAAGTCTAGTTACTTACAATATTGCTCTCTTCTTTAAATTATCGTTTAGATATTGTTGTACACTGTAATATAGCTTTTCTTGCAGAAAAGTAGGTACACAGTTTATTGTTGAATTTATGGTATGGTAAATATCTAATGCTATCTGGAAGGTGGTCTATTTATAATAAGATACCTACTAAAGGTACTAGTAAAGCCTGCAAGTCAATCTGCTCCAAGTTTCAAAGCTGATGAAAACAATAACTCAATCTGGGATAAATCTCAACCTGAACCCTGAAGCTTTACTGCGATCGCTTAATATGTTGCAGCCAGCACTTGTCCAATCGAACAACGTTGTCGACATTATGACCTCGGATTGAACACGTCATAAAAATGAACTGCCTTTAAACTGGTGATATCCACGCGTATCGCCTTATTGAAAGTATATTACCTCACTTGTGGTTATATCCGATCGTAATAGTTGTTAATGATACGTCCACAATGTATGGTTTTGATGTTATTGGCTACAATTATTTAAGCTTTATTTTGACTTAGGTTTTCGTAATCTTATTTGCGTGTCTCAGTTTTAAATGGTTAAGTAAAATATTGTTATATCTTCTTTTTGCTCAATACTATGAAATTCTCTGAACCAAATAACAAATTATACTATGAAACAGTTGCACCTGAACCTGCGTCCTCTGCATACCGGGCAGCCGCTTAAAACACTAAGCTACAGTTGCCTCTTGTCAGGACCGAATTGGTCGTATGAATCAAATTCTGCCGGTCCTATAATTTTGTCGACTGTTTCTTATAAAAATAATCAATAAAAAGTCCAAAAAACCAATGTTTTTGCCTAATCAACTCACATATTTTAAAATCTTTTAATTGTTTGCTAAATGGTCTGTTTTTTTTCAAATCAATATGATATTACTTATGTATTTTGTATTTAGAAATAAACCTGAACCTCTCAGCCACAAAAAATAGGCCCTCATAACCTTTAAGATCGTTTATCTTAAAGGTAGTTAAGAGGCCCTCTTAGCAGTAATTTAGTAAGTAATGAATAATGATACTTAGTAGTTTATTTCACTCGTTTAGAGGCACAAGTTGGAGAGCTCTTGTGTGAAGTACCCCCTTTACAGACCTAGCTACTAACACTGGGTAACTTGTTAAAGCCCATATGACTATTATTTTTACTCATGTTGACTAAATTAGAACTGAGCTGGCATTAAAATTATATCTAGGCAAACTTTCTTAAGTAATTGTAATATTTTAAATCAAATGATGACTATACTACACTTTTTTGTATTTAATAAAATATTTAAGTTGATACATTACGGATCCATCAGGATTCAAACCTGCACCTCCTATGTAAACGCCTAAATGATTAGCCAGTTTATAATATCCAGGATTCGTATGCTACTAAATTCAATTTATTTTTTTTACTTTTTTTTGCTGGCTTGTACGTAATCACCGGTCAGGCCAACCTTATTGCTTATTGGTTGCAACCAACGTCATCTTCGTTATTTGTGATAAGTCACTTAGTAACACCACGTGGCTATAGCTGAACTGGTGAAGCACTTGGAGTGTTTATCCAGCTGATTATGAGAAGTATAAATATTCCTTTTTATAATCGGATACTGATGCTAATACACTCACATGCATAATTTTTGCACGTTGAATGTTTTATAGGTTTAGATATCAATAATATTTTTCCTTATATTTTTTTTAACTTTTAGCCAAAAAATATATACCTTACACAGATTGGTGCAATTTTAAAAAGTTAAATATTTTTTGGTAAATTTTGTCTTAAAAATACACATTTTTGCAACGGAAATAAAAAAAACAATACTTTAGAAACAAAGTTCGGCTGCACGTTTAACTCCCGGTCTCAAGGGCCGTGGTCTAACAATACTCGTGATCTAATTACTGATACGTATAAAATTAACGTAATAAGCTAGTCGATATCACGCCCGTAAACTAAGGTTTCAATCGGTTTGGAGCCTCATAGTAAAAACATAGATATGAGTTTTTATTTTCATCTTAACTTGTTTGACTAGTTTACATTTTATCTAATTTGGAATTTTCAAAAGCTATGTTTTAATATTTTAAACTCACCCACTATCTAAAATAAATCCTAGCGATTATTTTAAAAGGTAAATTTGTATGTCACTAACAAGGGCTAGATTCATCAGTTTATGTATACATTTTTGAGGAATAAATGTCAATTTTGTATTTGAAATCTTTTTAGCAATTATAGTAACTGGCAAATAAAAAATTATACGTAAACACTTAACTTACAATATCATATTAGTTTAGAGATGAATCTGAATCTTACCACCACAAAAAGAGTATCTCATATCTTCCTTTAAGAGTTAACTCGAGTTACGTTTGAATTAATTTATTACGTAATGATACTTAGAACTTAATTTCACTCGTTCAGAAACCCAAGTCTGAGAGCTCTCGTGATTAGTACGTACTTCACCATTACTTATATTAACTTAATACAAAACCTATTAGAATTAAGTATATTTCTCAAAAAAAAACATAACATAACAAACAACAGTAATATTCATTATAAATCTAAATACTTGAAATTGGCTTTTAGTGTCTCGACGAATTTTATTGTTAAGCTTTAAGAAATACTCTTGACGAAGTTAATACGACCCACCTGTAACGAATCACCAAATAAGAAGTATTTAATAAATTAACATTATTCAGGACCAAATAGGTATCTGTAGCTTGTGACTAAGTCGATGCCACGTGGACCGCAGTCGGCCGTGGATGGATGATCATAAGGGTCGACACACACCAAAAGCGCGTCGAAGCGCAGCGAATCGAAGCGCAGTTTCAGTGTCATATGAATTCCAACTCTATTCTCACAACCATAATACTCATTATCGCATGAGAAACCTACGCTACTACTACTATGGACGCGGGCATCCGCGCGACTTGTTTGAGTTTCTCATGCGATAATGAGTATTATGGTTGTGAGAATAGAGTTGGAATTCATATGACACTGAAACTGCGCTTCGATTCGCTGCGCTTCGACGCGCTTTTGGTGTGGGTCGACCCTAAAGAGATTTTTGCCGTGCCCGAGAGCACGTGAGGCCGTCGGTGACGATTGCCATTTGAAGATCTGTGGCAGTCGATACGGATAGTCAGTGGCCAGAGAGTCTGACAACTAGTCTTACAAAGAGTATCGTATCATCTCGTACTGGGTTGTGGAGATATGATGGAAGTCGCTCTACGTAAAATACTGATAATAATATCTAGATAATAATTGTTTTAAGTTTACTATTTTTATTTGTTTTGTTTTCTTTTTTTCTTGCCGTCTTTGTAACTACTTTGTAACCATATATAAAATTATAATTTTCTATGCATGTATTTATAACCTAATTTATGTTTTATTATTTATTATATATTATTCTCTCGTATAATGTACCTATTATTTTTTGTGTTTTTCCTCGAACTTTGCTTAATTTAATTTTACGTCACTGTCTCTTTATATGTTACTGTACCTGTTTTCTGTTCGTGCCGTCAACCGTGGTGGTTGCTGAAAATCAGCGCTGTGAAAGTTTTGCAGAAATGCAAGACTCCACAGCATTAAAGCTGAGCAACCGCCACTGTTTTCTTACATCTTGTTTATTACTTACCTGTTTTTGCTGTATATTATGTTAGTTATGTAAGAAAATAAAAATAATTTTCTTTCTTTCTTTCTTTCTCATAATCAGCTTTATTTGTTAGACTAGAAGAAGACCCCAAGGTAATGAGGAGAAGGCTCGGACATATCTATTCAGAACCAAATATTTAGACACAAAACAAGTACCTATCTCATATTTATACCTTTCAGAGCTAACTCGAGTTACGTTTGAAGTAATTTTTCCAAGTAACTGGCCATATAGCAGAAGGACCCGTATTATTGCAATTCGCAATCAAATCTCAAGTAATGCGTAAACACTTAACTTACAATATCATATTTATTTAGAGATGAATCTGAATCCCACCACCACAAAAACGAGTATATCATATAAACCTTTAAGAGCTAACGTACATTTGAAGTAATTTAGTACTAATGATACTTAGTAGTTTATTTCACTCGTTCAGAGGCACAAGTCTGTGAACTCTCGAGTTAAGGACGTACTCCACAATAACTCATATTTACTTAATATGAAAATACGCTGCGTATTTCTTTAGAAACTTACTTAAGTATTTAGTCAGTAAAATAAATATTTATTTCTTGAAATTATTAAGTTAATTAGATGCAATCAATCTGAAATCTACTAACATAAAGTATCATGTACGATGCTTTAAAAGTTTGATTTAATACCATTTAGAATTTGGTTTACCAAATTGCTTTATCTTAATTAGTTGGTAATAAATACAAATTAGAACTTGCGCTCATAATATTGGCTTAAAACGTATTAATTTTTACAATGCGGTTTAGTTTTTTTAATTATTTAATTACGAAAAGAGATCATGCGATTAATTTTCTAAATAATAGAATTGTATAATAATAATTTTAGTATACAATTTTCCTTATTTTCGTTGGTTAAAACATCAACCTTATTTTAACATATATACTACTTTAAATAAGTACTATTTAGAGCCTTCCCGATGACAATGTTATTAAAATTTAAATATAATGTGGATTTAAAGAAATATGACCTTTAATCTTGAGTTTTCACAGTATTATAACAAGCTATAATTGAATACAACCCATACGTTATCTATAACACAGCCTTTTCCTGTTAGATAACATTTTCACAGCACAATTTATTGTGCGGAACGCTTATTTATCTGAGAATGTTTCAGCCAGAGAGAACGGAGAAATCTCTTAATGCTCATGAACTTTGAAAGTATGAGGCGGGCCTGCCCCAGAGGGCCATGACTCAGGGCCAGGATACCATTACAGTAGATAATCTGACTCTTGCTGAGACCATGGCTATATTTAGATGGGGTAGGGTGGAGGGAGTAAATATCCAAGTGTTTATGACGTCGATAGTACCGATATACGATACAGTAAATGTCATGGGACTCTATCAAATTGTGAAGGACATTTTTGGAGATAAGATATTTTTCATGTTTAAACGGATGGACTGAATTTGATTAAAAATTGTTATGAAAGTTTGTTGATTAATAACTGAATTATTAATGGTCAACTTTTGATGTTTTATGTAGGTAAATAGCGGTTAAAAAAAAAAATACATAGGTATTATTAGAGAAAAATTGGCAAATTCAATGTTATTATTTTCAATGTTGTTATAAATTAGATAATCATGATGAAATTTTATCTAATATTTAGCAGTCATTTTTGAGTAACACGTCTAGATTGTAACAGACGAGTGTGTTGTACGAAGAAACATTGTATCTTGCATTACCAGTTTTATATGTGCGTGTAGATCCAAAAATACTTCATCAGCTAAGTTGGTAATTGGCAAGATAAATAAACATTTACCAAACAAAATGCTGCAGCCAAAGTTTTAATGATCTGCAAAATCTAAAAATTTATGGCTGCGTTCACGTATTATAGTTACTTATTTTATTGTTGTTGCACACGGAGTCATATTATATTCCTAATTATAAAGATATCAAACTTTAAACATCAAACTTCAATATGTTTATTGCAAATATGGGTATTCAATGATGTTACAAAATAGTAAAGTCCACCATATTTTACCCTAACGGCATGCAATACCTTTATACGTGACTAGTTGTTGACTATTCGGTCCGTTTACTACCTGGAACGACCAGCTTAAACCATCACTATTAAAATATGTGTGACTCCCTAAAACCACAAATTTCTAGATATTAAAAAACGCTTTGCTTCAAAATAAAATTTTAGAGATTTCATATAGGTATTACACAATTTTAAACACAAAATGGCCTGTTTATAACGTTGTGAACACCGTTGTCTCAGTAACAAATATTTGTAGACATTATTTTATTTACCTAATTAATTATAAGCTTGTTCACAAAACCTGAAAAATGATCGTGAAATAGTGAGTGGACACAACAATAAACATATTTTTTTGTATTAAACGTCTCAACTTTCATCAAGCACTACTTAACCATTCATACAAATAAATACCTACATCAGAATCTACTCCACAGCCAGTTAATAGCAAAATGATCAGTCCATAAACCTGTTTGCTATAGTGGGACGTAATGCGAATTCGAGCCTCTCAATTTGCCCAATTTGCTCGAAGCCTCGTTATAGATGACAATATGAAGCACGTAGCCACAGAGGTATTAACATGCGTAGCATTGATTAACTAGTTCTTTGTACAGTCAGCAACGAAAACTCTTGTATGTTATCAAATATAATTTAAAATGTTGAAAGTAATGAAAATCTACTTTAAAAAAATACTTGAAACTTAACCAGGGAGACTAATCAGGGTAAATAATTTATATTTTCTGGTGGTAATAATCCTGTAGGTATAGTCTTAGTTAGAAGCAACTAAAATAACAAATTTCTAGTTAAAAGAACAAAAAGTTACAACATAAAAACATTTTATGTTGTAAATTTTTGTTGCACATTGCATTTAGACACAGTGTGTGTCTAAATGCAATCTCGATATCTTTCAAAGTCATAAAGCTGGTTTAGAAAGCATTTTCGACTTTCTGATATCTACTATTAATTCCATAAAAAGAAAAAGCTGCCGTACGTTTTTAAAACAAGCATAAGCATTGTCGTGGTACACGACTGGAACGAAAGACTAACAACAATAAAATGGGCAACTTTAATACGTGAACGCAGCCATAAATCTCCGGATTTTGCAGCTCATTAAAACTTTGGCTGCAGCATTTTGTTTGGTAAATGTTTATTTATCTTGCCAATTACCAACTTAGCTGATGCAGTATGTTTGGATCCACACGCTCATATACAACTGTTAATCTTGAGTGGTT
The DNA here is from genome assembly GCA_905147285.1 of Hypena proboscidalis. NCBI lineage: Eukaryota > Metazoa > Arthropoda > Insecta > Lepidoptera > Erebidae > Hypena > Hypena proboscidalis. Next base: position 14,626,927 of record LR990130.1, on the reverse strand, counting down.
TCAGATTAATGTAAACGCATTAAGCCCTGATTTTACCAAGTCCCATAATGTACCGTTTTATTAATCCCGTATTTCCATCTCGCTCTTTCTTATTCTCGTGATAAGTATTTATGTAAAGCAGTTTCAATCCGTAACAAATGTACAATGCGACATCGACTGTAATATTTTGCTATTAAAATTTTAATGATTTGTGAATATATTAATTGCAAACGTTGAAAATAACTTATTCACTTCTTCTTATGAATAGACAAGCCAGAGAAGGTAAATAATAAAAAATCGTTTTATGAAATTAATTAAATTACACGAAATTAGTTATATAGTTTTGGGACCTCTTAATATTGATATATTATTTGCCTCCTTTCTAAGGATATAATACAGAAAATCTCATCTTAAAAAATGTCCTTCACAATTTGATAGAGTCCCATACATTTACTGTATCGTATATCGGTACTATCGACGTCATAAACACTTGGATATTTACTCCCTCCACCCTTCCCCATCTAAATATAGCCATGGTCTCAGCCAGAGTCAGATTATCTACTGTAATGGTATCCTGGCCCTGAGTCATGGCCCTCTGGGGCCTCAGGCCCGCCTCATACTTTCAAAGTTCATGAGCATTAAGAGATTTCTAAGTTCTCTGGCTGAAACATTCTCAGATAAATAAGCGTTACGCACAATAAATTGTGCTGTGAAAATGTTATCTAACAGGAAAAGGCTGTGTTATAGATAACGTATGGGTTGTATTCAATTATAGCTTGTTATATTGGGAATATTTGCCAGTACTTTCATTAAAATCTTAAGTTTTTAGGTAAGTATTTTTTTCACAGCACAATTTATTGTACGGATTTTTTTTTATCTAACCAGGAAAGAGCTCTGTTTTTGATTACACGAGAGTTGTATTTTATGTCGTATTATTCATTTAATTATATTTTTTTGTATAACAGGTAAAATATAATAGTTTAGATAACGAAATGTAGAATATCACACGTATTAAGCATGAAAGAAAATAAGCAAAATAGTTTTGTGTAAAAGTTATTTTTAACTTTTCAAGTAACCTTGATAATCCTATCATCTCCAGGTTAAAGTTTTTCTATAATCTCAATAGTTCATCTTGCCTTTGTGTAGTTTTTTTTTTATTTATAAAAATCGATACATAATTTTATTGAAAAGCTAAACAAATTCGAATAATATCAAATCTAAACACACGTTTTTTAAAGAATACCTATTATTAATTAAAGTTGCAGTTTAAATCGAACACGTATTGATCTAGCACTTAGACAGAGTGGTTGGCAATATGAAACCTCCTCAGCCTCTATTTCAGTTATTGACCTCTCGTCTGGTCAATTGACGCTAAAACGCAATATCCTGCCTTGAGTGTTTGGAATTTTCCTTTATAGCCTCTGTAACAATGTTAAAAGTAACTTTTATTTATAAAAAAAACAACTTATTTATAGTTTAAAAAGTTCACGTCTAAACATCGTATATTTAGTTGATTTATTTGCAAAAATCTTTGTATCTAGTACTAAGAAACAGTTGAAAAATTATGGCTCCCACAGAATTTGGACCAACGACCTCTGCATACCAGGCTGCCGCTTTAAATACTAAAATACGGTAACCTCTTGCCAAAGCTCTAAATTTCTCAACTGTATGTTAGTTTAATATGCTTATTATAGCTAAATGCTTTAAAAATAATCAATAATAAGTTGAAATCCTTTTTAAGTCCAAATATGTTGTAACGACTAACTATAAAACCATATTGCACGTTGCCCAATACGAACTTGGCCGGTTTTTTATAAAATATTATTTTTTTATTTTTTTTATGTTAATAAAACTTTTAGTAAACTGTTTCAAAAGTGTATTGCAATATAGATAACATTATTTGCTGACTTAATAAGTTAGGTAAACATCTCGTTTTTTTAGTTGTAGTTTAAATTAAAACAAAAAACAACGAGAATTTACACAAAAATGCAACTAAACTTATTACAATATAGGCATTGTTTTAAATATAACGATAGGTTCGTGCGAACAAATTGACTAACGAATTTGTCACCTAAAGATAGAACACTGATTTGTGACTTAGCGGAGATATGAAATATCAGTGTTATTTTTTGTGTCTCCTTTAGTAGTTTGTACAACCTTTCACCACACAATGAGGCATTTTGATGTGTTTGACTGTTCACGGTGACAGCTAACCACGGACAAAATCATTACGCGCTTGGTGTGGCACGTCCTTCATCCAAGGTGTGGCACCATTGTGCCACCAGAAAGTATTATATACCACTTTTTTCGCGTGTTTAGGCTTGTTTTTAACTTTAAGTCTATGTATATCTGTATGGATCACGTATAAAATTATTATCAAAGCAAAGCATATATACCTAAGCTATTTTAAATCCAATATAATGCGAAAAGAATATAGCGTTTTATTTATGTTATTTTTGTATTACCATTTTCAATTATTTTTAGTTCCCGAATATTTTTTTTTTCTAAACCATGTTGTCCCACTGCTGAGCAAAGGTCTACCCCATACACGACCACAATTCTCTGTTTTGGGCTCTGTCTGTCCAATCCCTCCGAAACGAGTCCAAATCATCCCTCCAGCACTTTCTGGGTCTACCGCGACGCCGAGGACCGTCATATTAATAAAATAAAATTAATTTCATTATTAAAATGTGTTAAATAGTTTATTTACAAACAGTAGTCAATATTCAAAGCGATTCATTGCAAATGGCGGAATAATAGCGATATAACTATGCAAAATGATTGGCTTTATGTTATAGACTGATTGATGTTTGGAACACTAATTCATTATCGATTATAGTATTTGTATTAAAATTTGGATAACTGATTATTATCTGATCGTTCACTATTGATTTGCATTATTTTATTTGGAATAATTTAACTTTGCATAATTTTTTTTGGCATTATGATAATTACGCATAATATTAATTTTGCATAACTTTTGCCGCATATTTTATTAGTATACATACCTTACATATTCATAGCATACATACCTTGCATAGTCATTGTTAGGCATAATTATTAATCGGCATAATAGTTTGTCATTTGGTGTAATTATCTTATGGCATAGTATTTTTCTAATATTCTTATTTAACAAAATACTTTTCATTTGTAAAATTAACATGTGGCGGCTTAGGGGCTATCTTTTGATCTCTATTAGGCGCAAAACCAGTATGCCTTAAAACATTATGCGAAATGCATTATGCCAAATTATGCGATAAAAAAAGGATACCTTATCTGATAATTAAAACTTTACTTTAACATTTTTAATAATGAGATATTTTGAATTTGGTTAGAGGTCTAGTTACTTTGTTCGTTTATAAAATGTATAAGTATAGCCCGCGTAATTCCTAGTGTAACTAAACTTTGGTAAACTTACACTCTTAATATTTAATTTTATTAAATAAGATAAATATGTACATAATATGTTACAAAAAACATTACATACCTAACCTAAAGCAGCAACAAATCCAATGTATTAAACTACCGCAAATATCCACTCTATTATGTCCATCCTAAGGTGGCCTGGAAGAGATCGCGTCAAGCGATAAGGCCGCCCTTTGTACGTTATAGTTTTAAGTACCTATTTCTTTGTATGTTTGTTACAAATTTGATGTGCAAATAAAGTTTTCTCTATCTATCTATCTATCTAACCTGACGTTCTGCTGAGTGATAAGTAATTAAATTATTTTCCTACCCTTTAAAAATCTAAAATAAAATAGCACTCAGTCAATTAAAGCGACTACCCGCATAAATTAAGCATTTACGTTCGTTCTTCAAGCGTTTAGCATTGCTAAGGACTACTAATGTTCGTTTATGGTATGACGAGAGACCATAAAACGATATTGCACATTGATAGGCCGCTGGCGAACGGAACCCGTACGGACGCCTGCGGATTGCCTCTTAAATGCATTATTACTTATCTACTGCCCCTGGCTATCTTCTAGCCACAATTAGTACAGTCCGTTCTCAATAAGTGGCTATAAAGTAGCGTTATAGTTCCGCCATTTATCGTTACTTATACTGGTTAGTGTGAGTGGTAAAATAAAATGTGGTTCTCCACTCAATTTGTGTTATTAAGTATAATTATGGGCAAACTTCTTGAGCATTAGGTGACGTGGTAGGGGAAAGTTTGCGCATCGTACACTTACAATTTATGAGTTTACTGATAACAATTTGTAAGATACTGAGAGTATCTTGTAGTTTTAATTAATAAATAATTTGTATATCGGCAACTCAACAAATAACATGTTAAATATCCCGAAATAAAATGCTCAAGAAGTTTGCCCATAATTGTAATCGATTGAAAGGTTCAAATTGCTTTTTAAGTGGCTATATTAAACACATAACATCACGTCTATATTACCCAGAAGGTAATGGCAGAGGTGCAAAACACCCACACTTCACCTGTCTTGTTTAAGTCCAATGGGATAGGGGGAAAGCCTATCACCATCCATCGGGCACAATTCCAACTCCGTGCTGCTATTGTGAATTTCCTGACAGAGTGTTCTCAAATGACACTTCGTCCGACCCGGGCATTAAACCCGGGACCTCACGGTGAGAGACGCATACATACGCTAACCACTAGACTATCGAGGTAGTCTTTTGTATTAAAAACCTTTCTTCTTAAACGACTGAAATACTTATCAAAACTGAGATTTATGTCTATTTATTATAATATAAATTTGGTAGCATTTTATTTGCGATGCATGATAAATACTATGATATATCTTTATGTGTACGATAACTATCGTCGTGCAAACAAGGTATTATGATTTGAAAAAGGGTAATAAATAGTTCCAGTTTAAGATTGAGGTTATTCTGATCTCAAAGTTTATAAAATATCTTCAAGTCTCTCTCTTGTTAAATTAATGTAAAACTTTTGCTCTTCGTTTACAAACAATTGTACCTATACTTAACTTTTTATTCTCAAACTTGTCTTTACTTATCATTAAAGTGTAACAATTAATTATGTAAGTATCACTCAAGTATGAAACTCAAATTCCGTCCGGTCAGTTACCAAATTGCTATCAAGTGATAAGTTCCTAAGCTAGATGGGTACAATTTCCTTACCCGGGACAGGATTCGGTGGTATTTAAGTAATCCGTTAACTGGTCGTTTACGGCGTGCCATAGATAAAACGACAAGTGTCGTGGCATAGACAACATACATTGTGTACTGAACTGTTGGAACTCCGGCAATTAGCGAAGTGGAGATAACACGGCTCGATGTTAGTCTATGATAATAATTAATCTTTATGGCTGTCGATTAATTTATAATAGTTATGATTGTCTCGAAGGGGTTTCTCATGACATTAACAGGTCTTGTTTAGTGTTAAAGACACCTGGTCCTATCTGAAAGTGTATTATTGTTTTAAGTCATAGTTAGAGTCAAAAAAAGGAATGGTGCGTGGGTTTACAATGACCCAATAAAATGTACTTTTTATAAATAAATCTATTGAATCAAGGTTAAAACTTTATAATCTTGTATTTGTCATACTCATTACTTAAAAATGTCAACTATTACTTAGATTTAATAACTTAAATTAACAGCGATGTCATTAATGGGTCTATACGTAGAAAAGATAACAATCTAGAATCCTTTCATGCCATCTAGTTGAAGTGTCGAAAATATAGTATTTAATAAATATTACGTCATGAAATTATGATCTACTGGCATAATATATTCTGCAGTCTAAAAAACAATGAATATTAAAACTTAAAAAAAGAAGAAGTTATTCAGTTGAACGTCCCAAAAAAGTGTCTCGACATTTATATAAGGATAAGTAAGTAAAAATAATTTAATCAATATAGATATGACAGAATAATGATAGTATTGATACAGACAATTTTTCAATCTCGTGTTTGTCATCCTCATTACTTAAGAATCTCTAGTATGAATAACATTTAATAACATAAATTAACAGCGGTGTCAAGCGTAAGCTCCGTAAGATTGAATACACCGCTTGCTTTCATTAATATTTAATGTACCTTCCTTGAGCAAAGTGTGATTATCTTCAATGTTATATATTATTATCCAGTAGTTATTATCATCTAACAACCAATTGATATGTGTTAAATTGTACAGAGAATTCTTATAATGTCCTGGGAATGTTGAATGATAATTGTTTTTAGTCAGTTATTTTTAACTTTATTGAAGTCGGTCCAGCCATTTAGAAAATAAAACGATACAAACAGACAGATAGAAAGACAGACAGACAAAAAAATTAAAACTGTATTTTTTTAGCAAAGGCATCGTTCAAACAACTATACCAGCGTGACGGTATCTGCAGATAATTAATGACGGATAACATTGACAACGTCACAGATGTCAAAGAGCGCTGAATCGCGATAACGAAATGTTCACAGCAAGTATCTATAAACACTACTTCCAAATCGCTACCGTTGGACAGCTGACCGCCTGGTAATACCACCGGGCCTGGTCGGAGGATCCTTCCTTGTGGTGGATGAACATCACACCCCGTTCTTCTACACCAGTTTGAAAAAACATTGTTATTTTGGCATTAAAAACAGACACTTAAATGTTATTTATTTGTATTGATGCCTAGACTAGCCTCTGCCACCGGCTTCGCATGGGTGTTAGATATATCGGTAAAAGGTAGCCAATGTCCTTCCTCAAGTCTTAAACTATCTCCATACCAAATTTTATCAAGATTCGTTCAGTAGTTTAAACTTGAAAGCGTAACAGACTAACAGAGTTTACATTTAGTCATATAATACGTATTATTAATAAGGATCCTATTTATATGAGGATTTATCAATGTCTGTGACTCAAACACACTCAAATCTCTGACCAAAGTTTCAACGAGATTTCATACACAGAGAATATAATCTATGTTGATTAGTAGTCTGGGTTGCTGATTGTGTAATTGTATTAATCTACTAGTACTTCGAGGTTGATTGTTTACTTATTTTAGTTATACAAATAATTCAGCTTCAGTGACTTATCGGTGAGAATTCATAAACAGAAATAACCAGAAACACACAGGTATTGTAATTAGAAGTTTCATATAGAGTAACTTAAACATGTAATTAGTTATTTAGCTGTATCAATACGTGATTAATGGTCAGCAAATATCAGCATACAAATTGATACATTAAACACGGCCCGCCCAGAATCCGACCTTATTATCTAAACTGTGCTATCATTTCGTGTAATCACGGGAAATTAAAGCCGAAATGAAACGCATAAATTCACTATATGTGCGTGTTTTGACTTTATTTATTATAGCTACTGGTTTTGTATGAAATTGTATGCAATGCTGTAGTTAATGACAGCTGTTTGAAGCTTGTATTTCTACCATAATCAAAAGACTAGACTAGATAATTATAAGGATTGTTACTTATTAATTCATGTATTTTATCTTAAAATAGTGGTTAGAACTTTTCACATCACATCTTTAAATGCAGATTGTACCTATTCAAGCAGTGATATTTTGTAGGCTTAGTGTTAGTTACTTCACATCTTACACTTACTCTTAAATTGGACAACATTCAACTCCAAATTCACAGGCGTCAGATAAACCTTATTAATCGGATAAGAAAATAATACACATTAATGATAATGAAAGCTGTGTTCTTTAGTTTAGTGATATTTGGGTTACTTTAATATTCGGTCAGGTTATGTTGTATGGGCCAGATAATAGCTATCTGCAACCTCTGAAATGTGCTATGATAACATAGTTTTACTATGAAAAGTCAACCGTAACAAATTAATTTCAAATACTTATAAGAAAAAATATATATTAGCAAATTTCTACAAGTTAATGCGTATTCTACAATAATTGCAAAACTCTTTGCACACAGACTTTAAAACAAAGCTTTTTGGTACAATTTGTTGGTGAATTTAAGTTTTTCAAGGGAATTTCGTTGCTCTTTCGTGAAGCGAGCAAAATTGGATAAACTGTACATTTACAGGATCACTCAGTGGTTGTTTGTTTGTCCGATTGTCGCTGGCATTTTTAAACGAAAATTGCTGACTTTGCAGTTGTGTTTGGATGTTAAGTAAGTAAATTTGCGCAAAATTACGAGATTCAATAAAGAGCTCTTTAGTGGGTTATTTTGGTGAAGCATTTCAAGCTGCGTTCTCTATTCTCATAGACAATTAAATATATTTAAACTACTAAAATATATGTTTGTTTGCGCGATTATTCTCAATTAATGAACAAAATAATTATGATAAAGTGGCCACAAACGTGCATTTTAGTGTTTAAAATATGATTTGTCTATGAAAAGAGATGAAATCTTGATAATATTAAAGTTAAACACATATTATTATTACGTTAGTATGAAAACACAGCACTCGCGAGTCTACTCTTAAAGACACAACTTAAATGCAAACAAACTGTTTTGAAACAGTACATTATCACAAATTACATCATAATACAACACACGATCCTTAATCACGAATAAAACCATAAATTACAATCCTAAAAAAAAAACAGCCACCTCAAATCATACAGAAAAAATCCCAAATAACCGTTTGTCCTCCCCTCCCTATTACGCGGAGTAACACTCAAATTGACTTTAAAAATATGTGACAACTTAAACCCACTACCAAATAAAAGGGGGCACCGCCGATCACCAATGCTCCTACCGAAGCAAATCATAATAAATTATTTGAAAAGACTGGGCATTACGTACCGAAGAATTTGCCTCTATGTCATGAATAATAATGAAACAAAATGAAGCATCATACCTGTTTTTTGAAGGGTTAGACTTAAGTTCATGTACAGAGAGCCAAGCTGCAGTTAAATACTTAACTGGGCAAAAACTTTCACGTCACAATGACTACACTAGATAAACGTGTGTGAGTTAAATATTTAAGAAGTGTAGTATACGTACTATTTAGGTATGTAATTTACATATTTGTAACTGGTGTAGTCAGTCTTCACTAACACGTTGAAGTTTTTGCCCTGCATACCTAATTGCTTGGCCCACTGTATCTTAAATGAAGTTCCGTAGGCGTATGAGGATTTTCTGACGCTAATATAAATAATACTGTAATGTATATTTTGTTTTCTGTATTGTGATTAATTTATTGTGTGTCATGATTTGAATAATGTCATTATTCAGATGTTGTGTATTTTTATGTTAAACTCAATATTTACACGCCTAATAAGGCTGAATATGCTGTATAAATACCTTTAACAAGGCAGGTAAAGTTATAAAATAAAGCGTTTTGATTTGAAATGAAATAAAAATCAATACAATTAATGAATACATAATGAAAATATGTGCATATATATATATATATATATATATATATATATATATATATATATATACATATGCATCATACTTTCTTTTAAAAATACTTAAATATAAGTAAATATTTAATATATAAAATAAATATATATAAATATATGAACGAATAATAAATATTATGGTGGCGATTCATTGTTGGGGAGGGGTGCATGAAAGGAGCCTCCCCGAGTGACGTACACAACAATTCCCTACGTCCGGCGCACCCTGGGCAATTCGCGAGTTCTTAAAAGCGAATTGGCTAATCCTTTTACCACGATGGCCAGTCAAATCCTTGACCACCTTACTGACTGTCCAAAATGCCCTACCACCTGCACAAGAGAGGCGCTCATGAACGCCGACGAGAGTGCCATAACAGTGGCCACTTATTGGACCAATAAAATTTGACTCAGCCATCGACACGACGAAGAAGAAGAATTGTTGAGGAGAAGATTCCGAACCTTATGATTTTGAAGGCGTATCGACTGGTGGCGGTCCTAATTTCGAGAGGGAGGTCATTCCAAAGAAGAATAGATTGGACATGGAAGGAAGAATTTACGAAACCAGTATTATGAGAAGGACATAGTAAGAGAAGATTATTGGAGGTGCAAAGGTGTCTATCGTGGTTATCACACAGATATTGGAAATAGGGCCTTAGGTAAGTAGGAGGTGTAGGAAGCCGCATTGTCTTATGGCACATTCAAAGATAGATTTTAAGTAATATTTATCATATCTAGTTGGATCTTGTTGCTGGCAGAATCATATTATTAACTATCTAATGTATTGCAAGGCAGAGTATATTATATTAATACCTTATATTTTGTTTCTCAAAAATATAAGGTATTATCATCAGTGAAAATGTAGTAGTACTTATCTACAAAGGAATTTAAGTTTTTTTTTGTTGCAACGACTGGGCCATTAGTAATTATTGTTATGGGTGTTTATCGGTAATAATTGACTATGAGTATTGATTACTCGACAGAAAGCTTAAAAATGTTAATTACCTTGTAAAAGTATCGTTTCGTTAATAATTAAGCATTTCAGTTATAGAATCAAATAACACGAATAGTAATATTGAAATGAAAGGTTCGCTAGTAAAACTATATATCCCGTGGTTAAATGTATGAATATTATAATTGAAACCAGAATACTACATCAAATTATTCACCTACGTGTAAAATAGTTTATCTAATTCAATGAATTACTGTTTCTCATTTGCAGCCATGTTTCGCAAACTATTTTAATTAAAATTCATGCGAGTATTTGCCCACCAACAATTAATAAACTACACGGCGAATAAAAAATATATATTTCGATGAAATTGTTGGGGATCCCTGAGCATGGATGCTATCGAGCTATCGAGGTCTTAATTTACATTTCAATCGGAATTACCCATATTTCGTTAGGGCCTCGTTCGCGGCGCGCTCCTCACGGTGTCCTAAACATTTTATTACATTCCATGCACGTAAAATATAATATCCCTACCCACACTCAGATGTACGCGTTGTGAGCAAATATCTAAATGTAATTTCCATGAGTTGTCCCCGCAATGTTTTCCCAGAAAATATTAACATGTAAGGGAAGGGGCTGAATCTCTCCTAAGTAAGTTGCAAAAAATGTACGTGATTTTACTTCAAAGTCCCTTTTGTCTTTATGGAGGGAACGCATAAAAGTACAGGCACGGGAATGGCACATACGAAAAAATTACGCTGCGTAATGATGATGTGCCCGCACTTTCCTTGAAAACAAAATATTTTCTCTTTACAGTGACAGAAATGTATTCAACGAGTTTTACTGGCGCCTATACCTCCTCGTACTACACTCGGAGGAAAACAAAAATACTACGTTGCTAACTCACTTTTACGAATTACAAAAATGGCTGCCTATTTTTGCTTAAACAACTCTCAACGAGGAGCAATTCAGGTGCTTATTATGGCTAGGTATACTATAGTAGGTCACTGAAGGAAAATACTTTGGACTTTGAAATAGCAAAAGAGATATAACTAACTACTATTTATCTAATTATATTTACAGGCCCTGGCGCAATGGATCAGGCATCGGTCTTACGATCGAGAGCTCGTTGGTTCGAATCTTGACCATTACACCATGAACGTGAATTGCCTCCTAATACAAGCAAATTAAGTTTAGCTGGATAGTGTTAACAAGAATACTAGTAATTTTTATTTGCAAGTTAATAGCAAGACTTAAAAAAAACAGTTTACTATTGACGCAAGCAAAGCAATGTAAATAAAAATTTTAAAAACTAACTTTTCGCATGAGCTTTTGAATGTATGTTTGTGTAAAGCGTTTAGTAAATCATATTGTATCACTTAGAATAATAAATAATCAGTATCACAAAGAACTATAGTTAGTATTTCTAATCAAAACTTTAACCCGAGATACCTACATTCTACATTGAATATAAGTAGCTACTAGCAGTGCCTTCCGTTTCTAATAATGTTGGCACTGGCCTAACTTGTGCACAGCCTGTTGGACAACGCGACACGTGTATCTATACCCTATTACACATATCTACGTACAGTGCCGGATTAAGCCAGCGCGGGGCCTGTAGAAAAATCTGTCTGAATAAATTATAAGGCCTTTGGCCTGCTTTAGGTTTTAAAGTTTATGGTATTCAATAAAACATAACTATTAACAATTAATTATAAAACAACTTTTTTTTGATTTAATGTGTAAAAATTTAGATATAACGTTTTCCATATCTAGTTCTTTAAACAAATCATGCTCTACAATCTGGCTCATTTATATCGGTCAGTATGGGCAAGTCTGTATTTACAAAACATGCACAAATTTGTTCTTACAAGCAAGATATTTTACGCTACTATTTAAATTTAATTATTTTTTCGGTCAGACAGGCGTTGGAGCGCGGGGCTCTTCAATTCGCGGGGCCCGTAGCATTTGCTACTCTTGCTATATGGCTAATCCGGCACTGTCTACGTACAGACACACATAAACTAACGAATTTCCAGTATAGGATGATCTCGCGTTGTATAGACTTGCCGTGAAATGCGGGACCAGCTTATACTGGAAATGCACAGATATAGATCTACATAGATAACGCAGATGCATGTACTTCGCGTGTCTCAACCCCGACCAAGCGTCGAGGTTGGTCGCCTCTAACTTCAGTCCACGCGCGTCTTTTGTCAGAGAAAATCATAGCGGACGGCTCCAGTTGAACGTACTGGGCGGATTGGCATCGGCGGCATCGGTGTCTTTGAATCGGTTTTGATTTCCCGTCACTAAATTTCGGCTGTGACGTCACAAAAGGTATTAAAAAATCGGCACGCTTGGTTTCAATACAAATCGTGATACTTGCGTTATCTATGTAGATCTATATCTGTGTGGAAATGTTTAGGTTAGAATAGAATAGAATAGAATAGAATAGAATATTATTTATTTCTGAGTATATGGTATTACAGGTTTTACAATTAATACAAATGGTTCACATATACTACCGTAGCCGGTGTAAAAATATTACAATTTTTATCTTATAATCTATTTATATACTATTATTATAATTTTAACGGGAATTAACGCGAAACATGCATATTATTTACCTGTTGGCTATACGTTTCGGCAACGGGTTACACCGGCCGTTTTCTATAGCGTACTGGATTTATATACTATTTTACATTTTATTTAGAACAAAAAAAAGCATTTAAATAAATTAAATATGTTATTATGTTATTTTTCTACCTTTATTTATTTTACATTTCAATTATAATCCATAAAATCTTTAACTGAGTAGAAACATTTGTCCAAAAGCCAAGAAAACATTGCATGTCTAAACTTATTTATAGGTAAGCTTATTGAAAATTGTAACTGCCATGCAGGGAGCATTACGACTATATAATTGAAGCCTCTTGTTGTTGTTGGTTGATCGGTAGCCGTGTGTACTTTAATATGAGACCCTTACTAATACGATGTCTCTTAGTTCTTTATTTCTAAAAGTTTGGTGATGAATGATCTAGAAAACTTTTGAAAGATCTATGAGATAGAAAGTTTTGATTTGACTGGGGTGAATTATTGGGCTTGATTAGAAATACCTATAAAAAAGTCTACTTTTACTAAAGCGTGATTTGATACTTGATGAATAAAAATGGTCGGGCAAGTTAAAAAGCCAAGTAGACATCACAATTTGTTCAAATTGGATCATTACATAACCATTACCTAGATAAAAAATATATTAAAAAAACTAAAATGAAAGATTTCATATTTTGATAGAATCAATAAACACACTACTTGAACATTTTAAATTATTAACTAAATAAACTTTACTGCTGTATTCTCTTAAACAAAGGAAACAGGAAAATGCCGTCGGCTTCATTTTCCAGACTACCAACGCCATCTATTTTCAAAAGGTAAAACTAAACGGCGAGCGCTTTCACTTACTAAGTTTACGGGCCAATTTATTATGAGTCGAAACACTAACTTAGCTGAGTGAATTAGAAAAAGTACGAGCGATAATGCGGTTAATACGATATACCTCTATAGAGCCATACTTTGATGACATTAGGGGTAATAAAAGGAAAGTGCGATTACTCGCGACCGCGGGAGGTCGTTCAGCATCACACCAGGGGACTTCAGCTCAGGAAATTGTCTAATGCTGTTATAGAAATAGCCACTAATGCACACAAGTGTATTAAAACAGTATTACACCACTATAAAGGTATATCGCTTTCGTGTTAAATGAACCAGGGCGCTTAATTGTGACTGCAACGCTACTGAAAATATTTTCGTGTTACTTTATGGGTGTAGAATTCGATTTTATTTTTATTCCACTCTTTTCTCGTTAGTGTAACCTTAAATGTGAGATTCCGTGTGAGTCATGGGACTTCACGTTCTCTCTGTGGATTAATTCTTTTACGAATGAATAGATAGCACTAACTTTGTTACCTGCTTGCCTTGTTGGTCTAGTGGTTAGCGCATTCTCCTCTCACCGTGAGGTGTCTGGTTCGATTCCCGGGTCGGGCAAAGTATTATTTGTGAGTTTTCCGAAATTCTTAAACAGTAGCACGGAGTTGGCATCGTGCCCGGTGGTTGCCTATAGGCTCACCGCCTATCCCGCAGGATCAAAACATAACAGGTGAAGTGTGGGTTTTGTACGCCTCTGCCACATCCTTCTGGGTAATATAGGCGTGATGTTATGTTATGTGGTATGCACAAACCCGATTTCGAGATTTATACAAATTAACATACCTACCTGAATTTGTTTGGCATCAAAAGCTAAAGTCATAGTATAAAATTGATAATGGAGGCGAATGGATAAAGAACAAAATTGTTTGGAAGCTATGGATATACTACACTATAATGGATATGTAAAATAAAATATGTTTTCATTTAATAAAAGCTCAATTTTAATTTTGAAGAGGATAAAATTTAACGAATCATTCCATCAAATTTTACTGTGACACTTAAAAAGATCCCATGAATGCCAAATTCGGTAAAAAATGCTTATTCCCCGGTAAAAACGGGAATAAACCTCGTTGTTTATATCCTTGTCTGAACTCAAGGGTATTTTATACCACCCTTTAAAAAACTAGTAAAACTAAATAAGATTTTCAATGTGAGGGTTGTAATAAATTAAATACGTTTTACTACTCGTGTTAGGAGAGGTGATGGGGTGGTGTACTATGACTGCCCCGGGGTGTCGTAAAAGACGATTAAGGGATATGAGGTTAGGCCCTTTGCAAACTAATAACAACATATTGGGTTGAAGCTGCATCGATATGTCTGTCTGTCATGTGCACTGTAAAAATAAACCCTCAATTAGCTTATCAAGAAAACCAATATAAATATTGAGTTATAAATTTTGATTGTTGGTCATGCGGTACGCGACTTCTCATCTGCTCATGGTTTGGGATACGATCCCTGGATCAAGAAAAAGGATTATTTGGGATAGGAAATAAAATGTGTGTACATACCTCTGCGACTGACACTGCCACTAAGTACTGTTAGTAATGTAGGCCTAATGTAATGTTAATTAATTTGCTGTATCTGTTAATAAAGCCCAAATGCTCCAACAAATCAGGCTTTGACTCTGATAAATGCCCTTATTGCTCAGTATCCAGGTATTGATATATTTTACTCCAAATATGAACAATTACTAAAATCATGTATCTCTTTCTTAAGTACTTGTAAGCAGTATTAAGTCTTCTATTTGAATTAGTTTATTGCACGTGTTGGGAAACTGTGAGTGCATTAAACAGTTGTATAAATAAATAAATAAATAAATAAATAAATAAATAAAGGTTATAATTTATTTAATTTATTGATTCTTGAGTGATACACACACAATAAACTTAACAAATAAATAAAGAAGTAATCACATACAAAGTATTATATTAATTTATACCCGTACCAGAAACTAAAAACACCTGACACCCTGTCAGGTTTATTTAGTCCTTGTACACTCTGCAGTTAATTGGATGAAAACTGCTGTCAAGGATGGCAACTAACAAATTAGCCAAACAGCACATTTTAGAAATTGATCTTTTCCAAATTATTTTCATTTTATAACACTGCCTTCAAATAACGCCCACTAAAAAAATCTTGAAAGCTGCCCAATTCTTGGCTAACGCCGAATCTTAAATTCAACAAGTACCAAAATCGCATGACCAATTCGGAGCAAATTTAAGCTAGCGTGCGTGATGCGTAGCAGCATGCAATATTGGCATTTATTGTAATCCAAGGCTCGACAGGGTCAAACGGATGGCAGCAGGCCACAAATGCAGTAAGCCGTGTTTAAGTTTACGAGCACCCCGTATCTTGGCTTTACGACGACAGCGACTGCTGCTGACGTGGCGATAGAGAAATACTGGATTTCTCACCAGCTCTTCTCATGATGCAATACCCATCGGAGCTGGTACTTGGATTGATTTTAATTCAAATTTCTAATCTGAATTAAAATCAATCTAAGCTCCGGTGTCAAATCATTTTATTGCAATAAGTATTATAATTTATATTAAAACTGACGTGAGTTTGTAACATTATTCAAATTATGAAATACGTAATGTTGGTCTATTTAGTCGACCTCAGGCGCGACGTACTGCAAACTCTCTTGATAATGCCTAGACGTATAGGCGAAACCGCGGTCGACTAAATTGACCAACATTACGTGAGTAACACCCGTATTTCATAATTTGAATAATATTATAATTTAATTAGTTAAGTTACATTATAATTTTATATCTTTTGTATTTTGATGTTTGTTTTCTGGAAATATCTCCGTCATGAATTCTCAATAGCAGCACGGAGTTGCAATTGTGCTTGGTGGATGAAGAAGTCACAATAAGGAATAACACACGATATGATTGACAATGTTTGACTACACTACCATAACAGTTTTCTATTTAAATATTAATTGACTTAATTAAAATATTTGTATCCACAATAAAATAAACACAGAAGCATTTATTTCAGTCCCACCCAATGCCCCAGATCAATGTTCTACGAATAGAATCACTCTAGTATCTACATATGAATGAAGCACACGTCACATGGTTGTGAATAATTTTATTACCGTTGATTGATTTTGTTTGCGGGTCAAAAATAGAGGGAAATATGTATTTCTAGTTATTTTTATATAAAATTTAACTTCATGTTGCAATGATGAAGGGAGTAGGTAAGCAATATAAGATATTACTATTTTAAAAAATATACTGTCTTTATTCCAATCAAATTTTGACAAACACATATAAATATCATTTAGATCAGCGGTCGGTAACCTGCGGCCCGTGAGGGTCCTCCGTGCGGGCCGCGGGCATCATCCTGGTGTTGAAAATTAGTAAAAATTGATCTGAATAAAGTCATAATCTAAAAAACTAGCGCGTTCCTTTAATACCGCTTCTTTGAATTAATCATAAAAGTTTTAGATTTTACTTCTGAAAAAAGAATCGTTTGTTTTGTCTCATCTAGTACCAAGATAAAGCCATGTATTCAGGGTTACTAGGAATGCTGACGCCGCTCTAGCTTCGTACTTTCGTAATGGCTAAACAACATGTTTGCTTCTCTTTTATGATCTCAGAAAAAGGGCACTTTCAGACCTCGCAATGTACTAAATATAAATCACATTACAACAATGTATTTCTGCAATATAATACAACCATTTTACCGCAACACAATTTTCATTTTAAATCTCAAAACACCTAATTTATTTATTTAATTCCCCAGTAAGCACTTTCCGAACTTTAAATACTATTATATTAAAAGATAAAACAACAAAATGGTAAAATATATTTCAGAATTAAACTTGATTATCAGCTCATTGCTGAATTATTAAATAACATCGTTAAATAATTCATCGGCAGACTCCGAAACAGAAAACATTATTTACTTAATAAATTTCGAGCAAAACTTAATTGTGCAAAAATACGAGACGCAGCGAAGGAGCGGGTAACTCGATTATCGGGAGGGTATAGTATAGCCTCGGACAAAAGTGATCGTATCCTCCCCTCCGAGCTTCGTTTAAAGAAGTAATTACCCGAGCAGCAAGTTTGGACGATCTTGCGGTGACGTAGTTAGTATTCCACTCGCGTCACGCTCCACGGAGGCGATAACGCAAATTCGTTTGGCCGAACATCTTGCTAATAGAGTTTTACTAATTTATAAGACCGTTAAGCCGCAGCTAGACCGGACCTGCGTAAAACTGTCCGCGGCGGACGTAAAAAGGATTTCATGGTAGACCCCGCTACATATTTGATGCGACTCAATCTTTCGGCGCGCTCTAGAGGTAAGCACGCTTAATTATGAACAGCTCCTGCGAAATTATACGAATTGTTGAGTCGCGAACTTACTTCGTAAGATACTGCTTCCCTGACGAGTTTCCTTTATTTAATTGTACTCCTCTTAGATTAGATTAAAACATACATACTTGAGTACATTTTGTGGGTGAATAGCTGCTCTGAGACGAGGCTCTCTTATTTAAAAGTTAAGTAGAAGTGTGGGTAACAAGTTTTTAAGTGGTAGAGCTTTTGTGGACGTACTTGATGGAATAAGCAGCTTAAATTTTATTGTTTGACACTTGCATATTTTCAAGATATAGGGATGGTAAGTTTAGGCAATATCACGGTCCTTCAGTGAGTCCAGGCATCTTACAATATCTGGTTGATGTTTGGTGTCTGTAATTGTTGTAATTAGTTTTCTTCCTGGGTAGTATGATTTGAAAGTTTATCTTTATGAACAGGATTGATTTTTTTTTTTATACTACGCTCACAGCGAACGAACGTGTAGTCCACCTGATGGTAAGTGGAGTACAGCCCATGGACATCAACAATCCACAAAAGCAGATTGTAGATGCGTCGCTGCAGCTGAGGACTACGGTGTTATGCCTCATGTGCCAGTAATTTCAGGGCCTGATCTCACCACCAAACCGGAACATAGTAATGAATGCACTATTATTTGGATTTTTAAAGCTTACGTCCTTACAATATTAAATTTTTCTCCAAAATAGAAGAATTAAAACAGTAATCCTGTTATTTTTTGGTCCGGTGTCTCATGTGGATTATGATAGACCTTCTTAATTAAAATCTCGATGTACTTATAAGCCACAAGCCGCCGCCGCACCTGGGGAGCTCTAAATTACGGAGCAACGCCACTTCCCACCAGACGAGACAAAAAATATCCATACAACAAACAAAAAACATGCTTAATATACTAAATTTTATATTAAGCTTAGCTTTTAGCACACACATTATGTATTTTTTTAGACTGTAGCCAGTTCACAGGCTACATTTAGGGTTACGTTTTCTTCGTTTTTTTAGTAAACATAAAATAATCTTTAAATTAAGTAGTATTAATATTTGACTAATGTTTTTTAAAGGCAACTTGTGATGAGTTACTAAAAATAAGATAGACGGAAGATACAATAAATAAATAAATATTTCACAACTCAAACACAACGCCATCTAGTCCCAAACTAAGCAGAGCTTGTACTATGGGTACTAGAATAACTGATACTAATACATACATACTTTTCTTTTGTAAATACATACATATTATACATATAAACACCAGATAATAGTAATCGTATTATAATTACACACACATGTCAGTAAGGAATATGTGGTATGTATAGGTATTTCGTCCCAATTTCGGAAGCCTTACCTTCTGGCCACAAACTATCGAGACCGGTCTGGAAATCCTTAAATAGACTCCGGACGCTAGTCGGGCGAAGCAAGGAGAACCTTGTCAAATGGGGATATCTTGACACTAGCATAAATTGCGAATGTGAAGCAATAAAATCAATGGGCCACCTTACTGACTGTCCAAAATGCCCTACCACCTGCACAAGAGACGCGCTAATGAACGCCGATGAGAGCGCCATAACAGTGGCTACTTATTGGGCGAATAAAATTTGACTTAGCCATCGACACGACGAAGAAGAAGAAGTAAGGAATACATTTTAATTTAAGAAAAAAACATTCCATCTTATTTACAAAAAGCAATTATATTTTTTTAATCATGAACTTGCCGTTCCTGTAAAAAAAATAATAGCTTTTAAAGCTTTATATTTTATTTAAATTAATTTGTTAAGTAGAAGCCAGAGGTTTTAGCTAACACGGATTCTTGTACTTTACTCTGGACCTGAAAGCTTATCCGGCGGCCATATCAATTAGCTAAGCTATGTTTGTGTAAACTTCTAACCAACACAACTTTGTACAATACAAATACACATAATACCTATATACAAACATTCATTATGTTACATTCAATCACGGAATAGATCAAAACTAAATGTAAAACAGACTATTGTAAGTACTTATATTATAAAATTATACATTATTGCCGTGATATTGGTTTGCATATCTTTTTTTCTTGTTATAGAAGGTTTTTCTATTTTTGGTTTATCATTGACCGCGATAAGATGAATACCAGAGCAAAATAATTAAAAGAAAAAACGTTTTTTGACTTACTTTGTCATAATTAATTGCAGCGTTATATTCTACACTCTAGTTTTTATGTAAAAAATCTAGACAAATAGACTTTTTGGTATATCTAGATCATGTAATAGACCTAACTGCAATCTCTTTGCTCCTGATTAATGCAGATTGTAGGCTTTTCAAATTGATTATCGAATTGAACAAAAGTGCTTCTATGTCTTTCGTAGCGACGTCTGCCAGATGTCAATAGGCTCACTTGTTGTATAGGCAAGCTAAAAAAGTAGTCCAAATTCCAAGGTAAAATCTTTTGTGTTTAAACGTATAGAAGGAATCAGGTTTCATATTAAAATCTCGAAATTTATAAACCTGGAGTGTTAAAGATTCAGCATAATTTATCGTGAGTTTATTCACAATATTCAAAACCAATCTCGGGTAACAGGGACGAAACGCTTCCGTTTAGGTAGTGAGCGTCTTAATAAACTAAAACGCCCTCTCTTTTGACATCAATTCCCCAAAATTGCCGTCTCAGACTCAGATTAAAATAATTATGTCTCAGTACACCGTTGCGTGACCGTAAATATTCATAATTTATTTAGAAACATGAGGGGGCTTGCAGGCCTCGGCGTTTAGTTCACTCCGGCGTCATTACCTCGTCTCAGGCACTTTATGTTAAGAAAATTTCATTCTCTGTGTTCCCCAAAATGTTGGTCTAATTCGCTTAGCCGAACATTTTGTTGTGACTCAAGAAAATGTTTTATATAAATGTTTCCTTTTCCTCTCGCTCGGAAACGATTAGCTTTCTCTAAAGTTTGTTGCGAAGATGAAGAGTAATAAATGTTTTTTTTTTCTTTTCAATATTAGAATTAGTTTCTGATTGACTTTTGTGTCGGAGGAATTCTTCGACGATTTTAGTTGTTTCTTTTTTCAGAAGTACAAAAAAAAATTGAAAAGTGGAGCGAGAATGTAAGTCAATTTTATTAGCTAAAAAGGCTGCAAATAATAGTTTTAAAGTTAATTTTAGTAAATTTTCACGTTTACATACAGCAGTGCAGTGGGCACTGCTTACGTCTTAGACCAGCCTTACTCCTCTGCGAAATATGCGCATGAAGAAAAGAAAAGTTATTCAAAGTTCTGGCTACATAAAACTACATTAACAGTACGTCAGACAAGCGTATATATGACATATCTACTCTAAATAGGAAAAAAATAACGCTTGCAAAAGTGCGCAATAACTTGCAGCAGTGATTGTATAATAAGTAATAAGACAGTATAATAAGCAATACGGTCCAATCTGGAAAATGAGGCCACCGCATCCGGTTGAAGTGATATAAAGTCCCAGGGTGCGTTCTAACTAGGATTTATATCGCGGAGGAAGCTCCGTTAAAAGCGGGCCGGAAATCGTATCAAGACGCCATTGCGGCCACTCGCCGACCGCCCGCTGACTAAATTTATACTCGAACATTCCTCAACATGCACGCGAGTAATCCTCAATATAAAAATTGTACCTTTATTCAAGAATACCCGTTAAATTCACATGAGTGTACGACACCGCGTGTTTGCTACGAGCGCGTGCCTCGACCCGCCCTCACCTTATACCCTTTATTCCAATAGTTCGATTTACCTGTCTCCCGATGGTTCTACTTCCCTCTAATACGGCGGCCGATCTAAATTCATATGACCGGGAAAACATTTTTGTCCGGAATACTTTCGCTGCGAGCGGCTCCGTTCGTTTGAGACACAATTGCGCGTGTTTGCATTTTTATCTACTTGTTTTCGTGGGGGGAATATGAATGCAGTCTTTGTTTGGACGATGCAAAGGTAAATATTAATATTGCATTTGTATTGTCTTCGATGGACCATTTTTTCAGGTTTTGACGGCGGGGTTAAGTCCAACGATAACGTATAACCGAAAGCATCGTATATCGTTTGGCCGGCTTAATATAAGTTGGGTTTACTGTATACCCCTGTTATTTGATATTATTTATTCAGTCACAAATATAGTTAGATATTGCTGACCCCCTACTTTATTTATTCCCTTATGCTGTACTAAGAACATTTTATGTAAATAGACTTTGTATTTCTTTGTGTGAGATAATTTTGTCGCTCGAATGCCGTTTTATTTCCACTTAGACGAAAAAAAGGTTAGCCTGCTTGATATCGATCGTTATTACCCAATTTTAATGTATTTCATACTGTATACCTAAAACTCTAAAGTAGGTGTCAAAATGTTCATATCCATTGAAACATACATACATAAAATCACGCCATAAGCCCACAGGGGTAGGCAGACAGGATGAAATGTTAAGCATATTTATCTTTTAAAAATAATTTTGTTGTTGCAGCAATTATACGACCATTTTTCATGATATTTTTCCCGTAAATACTCGATAAAGTGCCTCGCTTGAATACTTCTACTAAATTATCCGCAAACGTCCACTATCAAGTGCTCAATAGAGTGCTCCAAGTATTTACTGGTACTAAATTCGTTATTCTGCTTACGAAAAACATATCCTATACGTGAAAAGTAGCTTGTAGTGAGGTACGATATAGTGACGACATAAAACGGTAGTAGTGAGTAATTAACACGTAGAAGCAGTAATAAGGAAAGAGTATCGCACTTAGAGAGCGGTCTGTCTAGTCGTATTCTTGGCAAAGACTAACAAGGAAGTAGAGAGGTCAAGATTCTATGAAGGTTTCATGTTTTGAGAACCAAGTTCTTTATCTGAGCGAGGGGTAGATTTCTGCTAAAATAAAATCATGTAGAAAACGACCGTTATGGTAACTATAACATAATTTAAATAATTATACGGTTGCTCCATGATGCGATATATCAATTAGTTATATTTGAGCAATGCAAGAATTCAATAAACCAAAAAACAAAGAAATTTAAGAAGTGTTTACCTATTTATCCAAAGCTAATATGGGTTTGTCAATTAAATTACAAATTGAATTGTGTTATCCAACCAAGCGTTACAATTTAAACAGAACCTGCAGAAATATCCAAGAAAAACAAGTACATTTTGTTCAGTAAATTTTGCACTACACATCCCATTTTATACACTTTGTATGTATCAACTGCACTGCATTTTGAAACAAGACAAAGTAGTATCGCGTCTCCGGCGACGTAATCACGTCAGAACAGAAGGCCCTCGTCACGTCCCGGCTCATGCAAGTAATCATAATATCATAAAACTTTTGCACTTCGCCAAAAACCTCGCAGATCTTCCCAACATGACGTCTCGTCTCTCCAAGGGTAATCAGAACTTAATGAAAAGTGCGCTCGGCCGTCATACGAGATGTAACCAAAATTTTAGCGGTCACGTAAAATATTAAAGCGACGAGATGAAGTGGCCAGAGATTCATTGCTTTCCTTGTTTTTATTATTCGTAAATAAGACACCCTCCGACACGTTTGTGTGTTCATAACATAAAACTGGCTGTAGTAAAGTCTGTGAACGAGTACCTCCTCTCGTAAATGTTGCTTAACTAGCAACAAATGTACGGACGTATATTTATTCGACTCGCCGCTATATAATATGAATTTTAAAAACATCTGCCAAGAAAAAGAAAATTGCATTTTAAGGCTAATATTTTGTTCTACTTTTATTTTGAAAATTCAGGCTTAATAATTTAATTTGTCGTGCGAACATTTGATTTGCGTGCTGGTGATTCCGTAAAATGATGCAATTTTTCTTTTATTACAAAAAGTGGTTAGTAATTTTCAAATATTAGCAGAATTAGTGAATGAAAAGTTCCGTTAAAAAAAAAACAAACATATTTATTCTTCTTCTTCGTCGTGTCGATGGCTGAGTCAAATTTTATTGGTCCAATAAATGGCCACTGTTATGGCGCTCTTGACGGCGTTCATGAGCGCCTCTCTTGTGCAGGTGGTAGGGCATTTTGGGCAGTCAGTAAGGTGGTCAAGGTTTTGACTTGCCATCGTGGTGAAAGGATTAGCCAATGCGCTTTTAAGAACTCGCGAATTGCCCAGGGTGCGCCGGGCGTAGGGAATTGTTGTATACGTCACTCGGGGAGGCTCCTTTCATGCACCCCAAAACATATTTATGAAAATAAAACATGCACATGCAGAAAAATATAACAATATACATACTAAGAAACAGTTGAGAAAATTATAGGACCGGCAGGATTTAAACCTACGACCTCATGCACTACTCATAATTATTTCAACTGTTTATTAGTATAATTTGCTAAGCATAGCTAATTGCTATAAAAAGAATGAATAAGGAGTTCAAACAATATACATATTATTCAAGAGAAATATTAACATTGATAACTATCGATTTATCCCCAGTTAGAATTTTTAATGTACATTATAATTAATGTCGTTACCATAAAATAATTAAATAAAATATCTTGAACATGTTTGCCAAACAACATGAAAATGAGAAACTAATCTTCGGCACACGCTCCTATTTACGTCTCAAATCTCATAAAAACTTATTTACCTGTTTATATAATACACAGAAAACTCATTTAACTGCATACCGCACCCGTGAAATTCATATAAAGCTTGAGGTGTAAAAAGTTGTGAAACATCCTCCTGAATAAAGGTGAGAAGAATATGCTTAAACTCTAGAAGATATATACTCTTAACATATTATTAGCATGGAATATAAGATATTTTATAATATTTAAAAGCAAATTTTAGCTTTGCTATGCCTTTTTGTAATTTATAAAATATTAAAGTTGAAAAATTAATAATCCAGCAGGACTCGAACCTGCACCCCCTGGGTATACGCCCCAAGTGCTTTGCCAATTCAGCTATGGATTCGTATGCTGCCGGACTCGAAATTTCTCAACTCTTTTTGTGCCAGCTTTTAGCTAGACGAACCTTATTTGGTTTTAGCGCCATCTATGTGATGTCACTATTCACAGGGGGTGCAGGTTCGAGTCCTGCTGGATTATTAATTTTTCAACTTTAATATTTTATAAAAGATATTTTATGTTTATATCCTTTTATCGAATATTTGCTTCATATTATAGGCTACCTAAACATAACATGTAAAGTGTGGGTGTTGTAGACCTCTACCACACGCTCTAGATAATATAGTCGAGATGTTATGTATGCTATATTGCTTCATTATTAGTGACATAGATTATGGTGAAGAGTCAAATTGCTCGTATAATTTTTCTGGTTCATTATCTTAATGAACAATAGATAACTGAAATAATAAAATATGAACAAGAAAAATCGTACGGTAAGCTTTAATGAGTTTCGGTGGTATTCATTCTTACTCAACTACTAACTTAAAAATGGCTAGCTATTATGTGGTTACTTTTTGAACATAAAAAAACATAAAAACGCATCCACTGTTAACAGAGTTTTATAATATCTATTTAATACTAGAGATTTAACAATAAGTATTAAAAAATACAGAACTATCAGTTTTGAACAATGGATAAATGGAATTGAAAAAGGAAGTGATAACAAAAACGATTAAACAAAAATAAATTAATATTTAATCCGAGAGGCAAATAACCGTTTAAATAATTCCATGCCTCAAACTGATTTGACAGCGCAACTCCTCGCCTTCACCTCGTACAAAATTAGAGTAAAAATGTGGAATTATCCTCTTGTTATGTTATTATTTGGATGTTTGACTTCCGTTTCGTCTTAGCCAATTCTCTCGGAAAATGTATTTTGTCGCACTCGTGCCGTTCCGTGACTCTGCACTGGATTTGTAATGGTTTCATATTTAAATCCCGTCGAACTTTAATTCTTACAGCACCTCAATGTTTCAAATATTGATATTGGAATGGATTTAGGTAATAAAACAATAATTTGACATTATATGTACGCTTAATCTTTCTTTCTCTTTTTCTTTTTCGTCGTGGGTTCGATTCCCACTTAAGACAAATCTTTGTGTGCATGTCTGTGTGTCTTAGTCTGGGTGTTTCTATGTTTAATAAGTATATATTTACAAAAGAAAAGTATATATGTATTAGTATCAGTTATTCTAGTACCAAGCTCTGCTTAGTTTGGGAACTACATAGATGGCGTTGTGTGTAAGTTGTAAAATATATTTAGATAGATAGATAGATAGATAGAGAATTCTTTATTGTACACAAAGAAGAAGTACATAATTGTGATACACAGTCTAATTGAAACATGCACAATGGGCGGCCTTATCACTATAAAGTGATCTCTTCCAGGCAACCTTTGGATGGACAGAAATAAGTAAATAGACATGGTCAGTGGTGTAGTGTAGTAAATTAAGATAGCACTTACTTAACTAAAATAATGTGTATACATACATGTATACACATTACATACATACTTAAATAAATACATACAGGCATAAAATATATATTAAATATCTTTAAATAAATATATATAAATATTATATATATATATATATATATATATATATATATATTTATATATAATATATAGATAAATATATACATACATAATTCAGAATACATTTTAAAGCGATGATAAATTTTTGTTGGCTTTATTAAGATAATGTTCCTTAACTCTATTCTTAAACACAGCTAATGTCTGTGAACGCTTGATATCAACCGGTAAATCATTCCACAAGCGCACAGCTCTTACAGAGAAAGATTTATCAAAGAAACTTGTTGAATGTTCTGGTATTTTCAGTCTTAGATCTTCAGATGACCTTAAGGACCTCACATGTGTGTCATGAAGAAACGTAAAACGTTTTTTGAGGTAATTTGGACTAGTCGGACTAAATAGTATGTTATATAACATGAAAAGAATGTGAGTTTTCCGGCGAAGGCGAATCGGAAGCCACTTGAGTCTGTTTCTGAAATCAGAGACATGATCATATTTGCGTAAGCCAAATATAAATCGTATGCAGAAATTTTGGAGTCGCTCAAGCTTATTAAGTTGCTCCTCAGTAAGGTCAAGATAGCTGACATCGGAATAGTCCAAGATTGGTAGAATTTATTTGTTTATTTATTTATAACTCTCTTTTATTAAAATTAATCGAGAAAACTAAAACCACCACGAACATTTTTTGATTAACAACTTGCAGAATACCGAAGGCCAAAGCTATTATAAAGAAATAAGCTAATATTAAAAAATGGTATTAACTCTCGATGCATGCCTCGATGGCCTTGTGGTTAGCGTTTGAGTCTCTTACCGCGAGTTCTCGGGTTCGATTTCCGGGTCGGACATAGTGTTATTTGTAACCGTCAAGAAATTCACAATAGCAGCACAGAGATATAATTGTGCCCGGTGGATGATGATAGGCTCACCCCCTATCCAATAGGACCTAAACATAACAGATGAAATGTGGGTATTGTTCACCTCTGCCACACCTTTCTGGGTAATATTCTACTGGTGGTAGAGCTCTTGTGAATGAGCTCGAGGGCGGCAGCACCACCGTCTCACCTTTAACCTGCCGCCAAATAGTAGTGCTTCCATTACTGTGTTCCGGTTTGGTGGTGAGATCAGGCCCTGAAATTACTGGCACATGAGGCATAGCACCGTAGTCCTCAGCTACAGCGACGCATCTAAAATCTGCTTTTGTGGATTGTTGATGTCCATGGGCTGTACTCCACTTACCATCAAGTGGACTACTCGTCCGTTCGCTGTGGGCGTAGTATAAAAAAAATAATAATATAGACGTGACGTTTTGTTATGCAGTAGCATTACAAGCCAAATAGTATTTAATAATAAAAACATCCAAATAACTTTCAAAACTTTGTCAACATTGTTTGTTTTAAAGAAAATCTTAATTTTCAAAACACCATGAAACTTAAGTCGTGAAAACACCAACGCAACTCCGGCATCAAGTTACAGTATAAAAATGTTTGCAAGTATCCAAGCAACATTGTAACTAGATCCAGTATTTTACGATTTTGTCTCCGCGTCTGCGTCTAATTAGTTACTTAACGTGTTGACTAAAGTTCGCAACAACTAACTAACACTAGTAACTAGTTACGCTTGTTTAATGTTCGTTGTCAAACGGGTGTGATTTTGCTTTGAATTTTAAAAACATTGATTGTTTTAGAAACTTTTATCAGTTTCTAAAAGGATTGTTTGCTTAGGTCGCAATATTTTATATTCTTTCGTAGATTTAAATTTGAATTTACCGTAAAGCAACAAAATTAAAACAACTTCCTTTGTGATTTTTTTTTATTTTACGTTCTTTTATAGTTAGGATTTTTCTAGGTAAATTAATCAAAATCACAAAAATGTGACGCAAAAAACTCGCAGAATTATTTACTCTCTGCGCATTTTCAGGGAAGTACGATGCTTCCCATTTTTCTTCGAATTTATTATAATATTGCAATTCGTTTTTCATCTATCTTTTGTTAATAGATTGTTGAAGTAATTTTAATTTATTATTTTAAAATGAAGGTTGCACAGAGCTTTCCACTTAGCCACTGATTATTTAGTAAATTTTCTTCTTCCACAAATAAACACAAAATAACCTTGTTTACATACCGACAGCTACAGTTAATGTAACAGTTACCCTTTCACCCGTCGCATGACTCGTCGAACGAAGTCGGATGGCATTGTATGAAGTTTCCGGCTGCGTCACGCGGGCAGACGAGTTTTAGATTACGTATGCTTGCCTTATGCTCCTATACGCAAATCTACGATATATACTGAACCTTATCGAATTGGTATATTTAAAGGAAAACGGCAAATTAGTTGGACTGGTTGTTGGATGCGACATAAGAGCATTTATTGAAATCGCAGATGCCATCAAAACGTGGTCAGTAATTACTATCACCGATTAAAAAATGTAACGAAAAATAAATTAGCCCGTTTGCCAAACACATTAAACATTTTCTTATTGTTTTTTTAGCATTTAGCTATGCTAAGCAAATTATACTAAGAAACAGTTGAAAAATTATGAGACGTCACGTAATGACGTATCATACATTTGATAAATTTAGGGTCCTGACTAGAGGAGACTTAGTGGTTAAAGCCGCTACCATGTGCAGGTTCGAGTCCTGCCGGTCCTATAACGTTTAACTGTTTCTTAGTAAAATTCAGCATTGATATCATTTAATTTGTTAGGTCAATGGGTTTTTTTTAATTTCAGGAAATAAACACTGACCACGTCTAGAATCTGTGTTTTTATTGAATTTTCTCATATCACATCCACCCGGTATTCAATTTATCTAAGTGCACAATATATTTTGCTTATAATATTAACAGTCGTTTGAGTAAAATACAATATTATATTTTTGTACTGATAAAACTATTGACCCAATTTAAAGCAGCGAATAGATTTCTTAAAAGTCTATGCTATGTATAAACCTAAGCAGCTTCGCCTCGACCTCGTTCAATTTCTTGATATTAGTGATAATAACAAGAAAATCAAAGAGGTCACGATACTCTTTAAGAGACAATTTCAGAATAAATACATCAAGCACAATTTTCATACAAATGACAACCGCGACTGATGTACGCACCGACGACGATCGGTCGTACACAAAAGCCTCTTTATATAATAAAGTCGTTGGACTTCGAATATAAAGAATCATATTTTATTATGCGACAAGAGTTTAATTTTATTACGGTGTCAGGTGCTAAATAGCTTTGTCAAACATAAACGCCTTTGTTTATCTGAACACCCTCTTTTCATGGCATAATATCTTTTTAAATCAAATTTCCCATTTCGCGTCACAGTTAATTTATTATCTAGCAATATAGAGTGCAGTGGACATTAATAAAATGCAAAACAGACATTAAAAGAGGTCGTGCAGCGATCATAAATAGCTGACAATTGTGACTCACGTACACACGGCTACTTATCCACCTATACCGATCCTGTGTAAGCTGGTCTCGCATTGCACGGAAAGCCCATACAACACGAAATCATCTTATACTGGCAATGTATAAGTGGATGTGTCACAGATATAGATATACATAGATAACGCAAGTATCACGATTTGTATTGAAACCAAGCGTGCCGACTTTTTAATACCTTTTGTGACGTCACAGCCGAAATTTAGTGACGGGAAATCCAAACCGATTCAAAGACACCGATGCCGCCTATGCAGTACGATTCAAACGATTCAACTGGAGCCGTCCGCTATGATTTTCTCTAACAAAAGACGCGCGTGGACTGAAGTTAGCGGCGACCAACCTTGACGCTTGGTCGGGGTTCGGACACGCGAAGTACATGCATTTGCGTTATCTATGTAGATCTATATCTGTGGGATGTGTAGCCGTCTGTACTCAATTACGGGCGCGTGATGGAACAATACAAAGCATTATAATAATCACAAAATAAAAAAAAAATTTTCGCTCTTTGTGAAATGGACGCTCCCTGAATATTTGCTAATTTTATTTACTAACTGCAATGCCTGCATGTTAATGCCTGCATTTTATATCTTAGTGCTTGTAAACATATTGACTGACTTTAAATACGCCAGTAAAGGCGTCAGTAGATAATGTTATTCATATATGGTACTGAATAATGGTATTGGTATCGCACAACATGGTGAGTGGAGGTAGACTCTAAGATGCCCAATTTCACAGGTGTTAGATAAACCTTATTGGCAGGATAAGAATATAACACTCGTAAATGAAAGTGACAGCTGTGTTCTTCTTTCAAGTGTAACTTGTGTCACTTTTGAATTCGGTCAGGTTAATTAAATGAGTTGGATAAAATCTATCCGGCACCTCAGAAACTGACCCTTAATGTTAAAAACAAAATATCACATTAAAAATGTAATAACATTGTTTTTTCTGTGGTTACTGTACCTTCTTCTACCTAGTATTTCAATTCGCTTCGTATCGCACAAACTAAATTTTCCTACCTACGTTGCATTACGCTCTAGCCAATCTTTGAAAACAGGCTACTTACATCTTCAAGATTAAAGAAAAATCCGATACAAACCCAAAAGAAAAAACCGCTTACAAAAGGGCAGATTTAATGGCCGTTCCAGCAGTTACAATAAATAGCAAGCAAAGCAAAATGCATATTGCGTAAGTGCACATAAAAATATTTGAAAGCGGCGTGGCGTAGACGCGGCGCGTCGGCGGGCCCCGGCATCCGGCGTATCCAGACTCTACAGTCTACAATAAACTCTGGTCTAGCAGCGCTTGGCTTACATCACGACCCATATTTTACACACTTAAAGCTGTTTGTCGTGTCATACCATTATACGCCATGTAAGGCTCGGACTTATTGCCAGTGTAGAGGAATAACTCAGTTTAAATTGTTTTCTTAGTTACTTTATTGCGTTACACTGGAATGCTTTTTCATTGCAACCCTATAATAAAATTAGATACGAGTTATGGGTCTATGCGATCAGACCTTTGTCTTTTCTTTTATCTTAATGGGTGCTATTTATGTCGTTCAAATAGTTCAACGATGATATATGGTAGGGGGGAACTGGAATTTCTCTTTGTTTGCTGATTTTTTTGACCTTCAAATGCGTGTTGTGTCTGGTTTGCAAGGAGTTCTCAAAGACATTTTATAAAACCTATCCTACTCGTAGAAAAATGTATCAAATCCTGTCTAAACCTTAGGTTTACCTACCTTCATTTCCCCTGAATATCTTTTTCTACAACTGCCTCCAAATAGAACTAAATTTGATTTATTCCGACGGTACAATGTTAAAACGTTTATCATTTCTAGGTGATAAAGTAGGGTTCTCACTTGACATGTAAACTTTATCATCCAAATATTCGTAATACAATAACTAAATATCACAAACAAATTAATTAAGCTTTTACAGTTTTCAGTAGCAGATGTATTGTGTTTCAGTATCATGAAATCTCTCCTAATTGTTGTATTTTCTTAGAATTAAGGGATTTTGTAAAAGGATAATAATATCGTTTGTATTATTAAACAAAGATAGGATAAAATTACTTACATATAAAGTTAGACAAATTGAATATACACGTTTAAAGATAATATAATTTTATATACTAAAAATAGTAATCTGTTTTGAAAATGTTTCTAATTGTATTTACACCAGCTAGGAATTATTGAATCCTTATAAAATAAAGAAAAATTTCCGATTACGGGACAACTAAAGTATTTTCGACAAAATAAAACAATTCGTTTCATAAATACCGATCTTTTTCGCTGTAGAAAAGGTTATTTCTTTTACTCATTATTTATTTAAATTCTTTTTTACGCTACTCCAAGCTGACAGTTTAATTATTTATTTACCTAGCGAGAACGCAAGAGAAAACTAATAAAGTTCTATTACAAAGTCATGCTTTTGCTTTTATATTAATTTTTTACTTTTAAATTATAGGTTTTATTTGCTAATGTTTTTTTAAAGTTGAAGATTTAAAACCTAAAATAGTTCTGTTCTTAATTTATCTTTAAAGTATTAATAAAATTGTATGTTTTCGTACAAGTCTTTTTAGGTGAGACATGCTTAATTCTTGGTAATAACATGACATAACATCACGCCTATATTGCCCAGAAGAGTGCATCAGAGGTGTACAACATTCACATTTTACCTGTTATGTTTAAGTACCATGGGATAGTTTACGCTCTTTTATAAAAAAAACACCCACACACTGCTAAATAATAATAATAACAAAAAGTTTATGAACACTGATACCCATGGTAAGATCTAACTTGTGAGGGTATCAGGCCACAGCAAGTTAAAGAACACAATAAGTTTTGCACTTACATAGTAATTATACAGTAGTTATACAATTCATACTCGTACCTATATTAGTAGTGAATGTCTGTGTGTGTGTGTGTGTGTGTGTGTG
Organism: Hypena proboscidalis; assembly: GCA_905147285.1. Lineage (NCBI taxonomy): Eukaryota > Metazoa > Arthropoda > Insecta > Lepidoptera > Erebidae > Hypena > Hypena proboscidalis. The sequence continues at coordinate 14,594,049 of LR990130.1, read as the reverse complement.
TGTGTGTGTGTGTGTGTGTGTGTGTGTGTGTGTATAAGATGTCTATGAGATTAAATAATAGATAATTTAAGAAGACCCTCAGTCTCTTCATATGTAATAATCAGCAAATATTATATAGCGTACATATCACGAATATCATAAACATAATTTCTGTGTAATTATTTTATGGTTAATAAAACTTACCTTAAGTGAACTTCTTATACATAATTATGCTCATATCTTGATTTAAATTATTTCTCTAGCCGTGTAATTTTCGTTTTTATCTCCTACTGCGTCTTATTGTTGGTTCTTTCACCTTCAAAATTCACTTAAACTCAATAAATTTGCTAAAACAAGAAATAATTTAACAGCAGCACTCGCGCGTATAATGCTCACACAGAAAACAAATGATTGTAGCGCCATCTAGCCACAACGAGTGTGTGGACTCGTGTGGTAGTCGTCGAAGCATAATTAAAATACTTATTATTTTTCCATAATGCGCCCTTAAGGGCCCCATACACGGTAAGATTTATCTGTACGATCCGTCGCGTCAAACCGATCGAAACGACGAATCGATGGTGTATGTTCGACGTTAATCTTTAACGATTTACTTAATCGAAGACGATGTCGGAAATCGCAACAAAACCCATGCAATCATGAATATCGTAACGATGAATCGACAGTGTATGGCTCTTTACGATCAACGATTCGATTGTGCCAATCTTCTGGATGGAACCTTAATTCCTATAAAAGATTTACATGTGAATACTGATTTCGCTTAAATAGCCATTTCTTAACCCACATTCTTCTAGGCTTTCTTTTTTTCTTTTGAATCCAAATCAACGCTACTGCCACATAGGTTAGGAAAAGAAGTTCATTTTCCATTTTTACACGTACTTAATTATTTGAACACGTCTTTATCCTTCAGCTTCAAACAAGTTAATGATCGATCGTTACGACCTGTCGTTTCGTGTATGAGCGACATTTTGATGCGATCAATCGTCACGATATTCATCAGATCGATCGTATAGACGAATCGTACCGTATATGGGGCCCTTAACAGAATACACATCCTTTGGCAGTATAAGATGGCTTCCCGTGAAATGCGCGACCAGCTTATACTGGCAATATATAGTTTGATAAGTAGCCATGTGTACCTGCATTTAATTTTAACTTTTAGTGAAGAAAAGTTTAAAATTAAATATTATAAAAGTATAATAGTTGTGTCTATGGCGCGGCGGGTAGCCTAAACATACGATCCGATTGGAAACTAATAAAAGTTACTGAAAATAATCGATTTTGTTAAAACTCTAAGCAAAATCACACCCGTTTGACAACGAACATTAAACAAGCGTAACTAGTTACTAGTGTTAGTTAGTTGTTGCGAACTTTAGTCAACACGTTAAGTAACTAATTAGACGCAGACGCGGAGACAAAATCGTAAAATACTGGATCTAGTTACAATGTTGCTTGGCTACTTGCGAACATTTTTATACTGTTACTTGATGCCGGAGTTGCCTTGTTGGTGTTTTCATTATGGAGATTTTCTTAAACATTAAAAAAACTCTTTAATACCCTCTTTTCAAAAAGTGTTTGATTTGTAATTAAATGAGATTTGTAATACCTCCGCATTTTTGAGTAGGTGGAATACAATTTTGTAAAAGACCTATTTTCAACCTCTTAGAATACAACCGTTGTAAAATATTTTTAGATTTAACCGTATCTAAACAGTAAATAAAATAAGTTAGAGCCTTGTAATATTTTAAAGCAAATTTTAGCTTTGCTATGCCTTTTTGTATTTTATATAATATTAAAGTTGAAAAATTAAGAATTAAGGGCGTATACCCAGGGGGTGCAGGTTCGAGTCCTGCTGGATTCTTAATTTTTCAACTTTAATATTATATAAGTTAGAGCATGTTTCTCTTAATCCAGATGAGTCTTTAGTAGCCCATTCTGAACATGCACAATGAAAACTTAGTAGCACAAATGAAATGTCAAATTAATATAGAAATCTATCGAATCGACTGACAATTAACAATCAAAATCTTTTGTCAGAAACAGGTGCCCCTAAATCTACATAAAAGAAAACTCCCATTGCATAGTCGAGAAAGACCAAGTGTAATAAAATGTTAAATTATTGTTTTATCACCTAGATCCGTTCCAGAATTAACATTTGAAACAGGGCGTTATAAGAATTGAAAGTCGATCAGGATTTAAATATGAAACCGTTACAAATCCAGTGAGGAGTCACGGAATGGCACGAGTGCGACAAAATACATTTTCCGAGTGAATTGGCTTAAGACGAGGCGGGAGTCAAACATCGAATAATAACATAACAAGGAGATAATTCTACATTTTTGCTCCAATTTTGTACGAGTTAAATAAGCGAAGAGTAGCGCTGTCATATTAGCCTGAGGCATGGGATTATTTAAACGATTATTTACAATTTATTTCGCAATGCCTCTCGGATTAAAGGATTATGGAATTTTCAGTTTTGTTTTAACGTTTTATCGTTTTTGGATTATTGATAAAATACTCTGCCTGGATAGTAGGTTAACGTAATATTTTTTTATTCGATGTTTCGGTTTCTTTTTAACTTTTGTTCTTAAACCTCTAAAAAAATAGAGACACAAATAATTACCAAAACTCCTTGTTGTTTATCGTCACTTGTAACAACTATAACAACCTTCATAATACTTTATGGCACAAACTTTTTCTAGGTTATTTTACCACGTATTTTAGTCTTTCATTTATCTAATGTCTAATTTCAGAATAATATACAAGCAAAGTTAAACGAGTTATCACTTCCAATGTAATCAATATCGATAGCCAAACATGTCACAAATTATGATAAAAGGTTATAATGCGCCTAATTTTGTTATCTCTGCACCACCTTACGGTTGACTGGCAGAGAATGCCTATGGCATTAAGTCCGTCATTGTACATTTATTATATTATTATATAATATCTCTATTCTTTCGCGCAAATAATGTTTTTTTTGTTTAAACGACGAATATAGCTAAAGGACGTACACAAGAACGAAACACACACGTACACGAAGACAAGTGGACTATATATTATGTACATATTATATAGTCCACTTGTCTTGACGGTAAGGGGTAACTAAACACCATGAACATCAACAATCCGCAAAAGCAGGTTGTAGATGCGTAGCTTCATGTGATAAACTACGGTGTTATACCTCATGTGTATTCGATATTTCCATACTATTTCTTTCAACATTGAGGAACTTCCCTCATACACTTCAAGTCCTAATTTAACCTCTGGGAGTTATATTTACACAAAATCAATCATATATTTTATTTACGACTTGTAAAGAACCTTTGTGTAGAACTTCATGCAATTTTCTTCAAAATTGATGAATCTTCAATATTAACTTACACCCCGTAATTAAGCCCCTATATACCAGCTTGTAAGTTTGGAATTCAGCTACACAACTGTGAAAATCGCGTTTAAATCAATGCAGATGTTTATTCGTGATGCGCGTACAAACATACAGACAGACAAAAATTCTCACTCAAAAGTAAAAAAAAATTGAACATTTTAAGCCTTATTGGACATAAACTATAAAATATAATATTTTACTAGTTTTGAGTCACTACCAAAAAATTACATGAATACCACGTTAAGTCTTCTTCATTTCTCCGTATTTGTAACAAAAATTAGACAGTTAATTTGTTTATTATTTGGCACCGACTCAAAATTAGTAAAATATAATATTTTAAAGTTTAGTTCAATACCCAAGACTACAATTGTTCACTCGTTCCTAAATATCTTCAAAGTACAGACATGGCCAATTTTCAATTATATTACATGTATAGATTGCCTCAAGTTTCAGCATTTTCTGCCCACCTTTATTCAGGCAGATGTTTCACAACTTTTTACACCTCAAGCTTTATATGAATTTCATGGGTGCGGTATACAGTTAAATGAGTTTTCTGTGTATTAAATAAACAGGTAAATAAGTTTTTATGAGATTTGAGTAGTAAATAAGCGTAAATGCCTGATATATGTATGTTATTTTCACGTTGTGTGTAAAATCGTATTAAGAATATTAGATTTGTTTTGGTTTAAGGAAGTATTAAATAAAATGGGACACCGTCACAATAGCAAGCACGTAGTGGGAATTGTGCCCGGTGAATGGCGATAGGCTCACTACCTATCTCATGGAACCTAAACATAACAGGTGAAGTGTGTGTGTTGTACTCTTCCCATCTGGGTTATATAGGCGTGATAATAAGGTATGATAATGGTTTGACAAATTAACACAAAGGAATATCAATGTCCTAAATAAAATATCCTTGAAATGATTTCGGCTATTAACTAGCTATGCATAAGTAATGGAAAGCTAATGAACCGTACCAGAATTACTTACATGAAACACTCACGTCATTGAATAACGAAAAGCTTTCCAGCTATTGAGATGAATGCTCATTTTGACAATACATGGTATAATATACCGACATACATCTTTTGTCTTCTTTCCTATTATTTGTTGTGTGAACTATTCAGTGAATTGTTATGAGATTGGCATGTCTTTTAGGTCTTTTCCTGTAGATCACATTGTTATAAGCAAAAGTTTTGAGATGCCTTGATGTTAAAAAAGCTACAATATTATGCTAACTTTCTACGCAAATATTTCCTTTGAAAGAGCTCAGCTACTGCAATTTGGCCAGGCAGATAATAGATGAAGTTGTGTTGTTACAACCATCGAGCTTTTTTAACCGACTTAAAATAAAAGCAAAAGTTTCTCGATTCCATAGTTATTTTTTTTAGTTTGTTCTCTGAGTACACGAAAACGCCTGGACTGATTTAAGAAGTTATGTTTTGGTCTGATAGAGTACACTTATCATGGGGTCCCATTCTCATTAGATCACAATCTGATGATGGGATTCTAGAGAAATCTAGAGAAACCCTCAAATTTTAAAGGTTTCTTTATTGTTTTTTATATATTACCTAAAGCTTTTAGGATATTTGCATCTAGCAGTCAGCATTTTATGTTGCTGAGCTGATGTTGGTAGGTACAATTCCTCAACTGTTAGGAGAACGAGGATAATTCTTTAAATATAGGCACTATAAGGCCATTTACTGTATTCTTGTAAGTTATACGCAGATGAGGCGAGACGTTGAATATTACCTTAAGTATTTCTTACCTTTTATTAAATTTTTTTTAATTAAAGTCAAAAATAATTTTATCTGTATTTATGTTTGAGATTTTAATAGTCAGAAAATAACTTTTAACAGTTCTTTACGACAACGTTTAATAAATTAACTAAGCTCACATATCAAAGTCTTTTTAAATACAAAATCATTCAGGTACTAACAAGCTACGCGTAACGACCCGAGCTTGAATTACCCACATGAACCACACACGTCATTAGTCAACAAAGAGCTGTCTATTGAGATGAATGCTCGTTTGGCCCGGCCTAATATTTCATACACTGTAGAAACCACCGACGTAAAGAATAGAAAAGAAGACAAAAGATTGCTATTGTCTTCTTTTCTATTCTTTACTGTTGTGATGTTTTTATTGAATTGTTATGAGATTGGCATTTCTTTTAGGACCTCTCCTGTAGATCACCAAACTGTTACTAGCAAAAATTTGAAATGCATTGCTGTTAATAAAAACTACAATATTATGCTAATTACGCACATATTTCCTGTAAACGAGCTCATGTACTGCAATTTGGCCTGGCAGAGGACAGATAAAGTAGCGTCATTACATTCGTGGAGCATTTTTTACCTGTACTAAGGTTTTAATAGTCAGAAAAAGCTTTCAAATATTCGAGTTTACCTTCACGAAATAGTTGAATAAATTAACATAAAACTCACATATCAAAGTCTGTCTAAATACAAAATCATTCAGGTACTAAAGCTACACGTAACGACCGAGCTTGAATTACCCACATGAAACACTCACGTTATTACCCAACAAAGAGCTATCTATTGAGATGAATGCTCGTTTGGCCCGGCCTAATATTTCATACACTGTAGAAACCACCGACGTAAAGAATAGAAAAGAAGACAAAAGATTGCTTTTGTCTTCTTTTCTATTCTTTACTGTGTGATGTTTTAATTGAATTGTTATGAGATTGGCATTTCTTTTAGGACCTCTCCTGTAGATCACCAAACTGTTATTAGCAAAAGTTTTGAAATGCATTGCTGTTAAAAAAACGACAATATTATGCTAACTACGCACATATTTCCTATCAAGGAGCTCATGTACTGCAATTTGGCCTGGCAGAGGACAGATAAAGTAGCGTCATTACATTCGTGGAGCATTTTTTTACCTGTACTAAGGTTTTAATAGTCAGAAAAAAGCTTTCAAACATTTGAGTTTACCTTCACGAAATAGTTTAATATATTAACAAATACCCACATATCAAAGTCTGTCAAAATACAAAATCATTCAGGTACTAAAGCTACACGTAACGACCGAGCTTGAATTACCCACATGAACCACACACGTCATTACCCAACAAAGAGCTGTCTATTGAGATGAATGCTCGTTTAGTCTGGCCTAATATTTCATACACTGTAGAAACCACCGACGTCAATCTTTTGTCTTCTTTCTATTCTTTTCTGTGTAATGTTTTCATTGAATTGTTATGAGATTGGCATTTCTTTTAGGACCTCTCCTGTAGATCACCAAACTGTTATTAGCAAAAGTTTTGAGATGCCTTGCTGTTAAAAAAACTACAATATTGTGCTGACTACGCACACATTTCCTATAAAGGAGCTCATGTACTGCAACTTAGCCTGGCAGAGGACAGATAAAGTAGCGTCATTACATTCGTGGAGCATTTTTTTACCTGTACTAAGGTTTTAATAGTCAGAAAAAAGCTTTCAAACATTTGAGTTTACCTTCACGAAATAGTTAAATATATTAACAAAAACCCACATATCAAAGTCTGTCAAAATACAAAATCATTCAGGTACTAAAGCTACACGTAACGACCGAGCTTGAATTACCCACATGAACCACACACGTCATTACCCAACAAAGAGCTGTCTATTGAGATGAATGCTCGTTTAGTCTGGCCTAATATTTCATACACTGTAGAAACCACCGACGTCAATCTTTTGTCTTCTTTCTATTCTTTTCTGTGTAATGTTTTCATTGAATTGTTATGAGATTGGCATTTCTTTTAGGACCTCTCCTGTAGATCACCAAACTGTTATTAGCAAAAGTTTTGAGATGCCTTGCTGTTAAAAAAACTACAATATTGTGCTGACTACGCACACATTTCCTATAAAGGAGCTCATGTACTGCAACTTAGCCTGGCAGAGGACAGATAAAGTAGCGTCATTACATTCGTCGAGCATTTTTTTACCTGTACTAAGGTTTTAATAGTCAGAAAAAAGCTTTCAATCATTCGAGTTTACCTTCACGAAATAGTTTAATAAATTAATATAAAACTCACATATCAAAGTCTGTCTAAATACAAAATCATTCAGGTACTAAAGCTACACGTAACGACCGAGCTTGAATTACCCACATGAAACACTCACGTCATTAGCCAACAAAAAGCTGTCTTTATTGAGATCAATGCTCGTTTGGTCCAGCCTAATATTTTATACACTGTAGAAACTACCGACGCGGCGACGTCTATCTTTTGTCTTCATTTCTATTCTTTTCTGTGAGATGTTTTCATTGCATTGTTATGAGATTAGTATTAAATTTTGGGTATTATCTGTTATAAGTATTGCTAAGATACTGGGTTTGCTAGTTTATAAAATGCTAATTGGTAAGTAAACTACACAAAATGAACATCGCTACATTAGTCAAAGTAAGTAAAGTATTTTTATACTACACCTACGTAGAAAGTACCTCTTTGCAGTATCTAATACGGAGAATATCTATCAAAGAAAGTTAGTCTTTTCAGACGAGTTCTGTAAAGCAACATGTAATGTATGTTAGAGGTCTGAAATATTACTCCTAAATTCATTAGTCCCATGGGAGTAATTAACTTTTTTTTAAATTTCTTTTTTTTTCATTTTGTTTTCTGTACTTTTTGGTAAACCATAAATAAAAAAGAATATTAAAAGGATAAAATAACTACTTTTATAAAAATAAATAAATTAATGTAACTTAATTATATAATAACTCCATAAATAAACCACTAAAATCACTATTATTACCTGTTACAAAATAATTACAAACGTTTTTTCACAAATCAACTTCATAAAGTGTAGCTGGCTGCATGCGATTGTTACCCGCGTCTCTATGCGCGTATGAAAGAAGAAATTGTGAAATTTTTTGCATTTCGCTCCAAATTCCTCATCATTTTAAAACTTTTGAATAAACAATTTGTTGCAAGAACTTAATATGTCGAGACCTCACGGTGAGAGGCTCATACACTAACCACTATACTATCGAGATAGTTACTAAAATATTTGATGATAAATTACAGCAATATCAGAATGCATCAGTTTCTTTCTAATATTAATATCATTTACTTACATTTTATCATCTTTTTCAGAGCATTTTTATATCGCGTAAAGGTGAAAGAAGACCTATCAGCACATTGTTTGAATTCGATCTAATGTATCACTATTGATTTGAAGTATATACTCTTCAGAGGAGCTACTAGCTCATTTGAAATGCATTGAAGTACCAGCAAGAAACGTCACAGCTATATACCTTAGTATAACAATATTTATTAGATAAAGGACCCAAGAGAAATCCCAATACAAATTCAACTATTTGAACAACGCATCTATCTGTCGAACTATCAATTGTTATCTCACGACTTATGGAAATCTATTAAAACGGTTCAGATTTCATGACGTCACCACGGACCACGGATGCCATACGTCACAAACCCTTGAACCATAGTGACGTCATTTAGGGACAGTTGCCAAATTCTTACTTTTAGAAAGCAGAATGCATTTTATTAGCCCACTCTAAAATTGACCTATTTTATTTGCAAAGCTTCCAAGAATTATGCAATTCCAGTTTTGGGAATACTGTTTTATCAAATTGATTGTTAATCAAAGCGAGAGCATTGCGAAAGTTTTGCAAATTTTGCGCAATATTTCCACAACCCTGACCTAAAACGCTCAGTAAAAATTCATGTGAATTTTGTAGAAATAGTTGTAGAGTATAATTAAATTATAATGAAACGTTCTTTTGTAAAAAAGCGGAATAAAGCCAACTTCATTTGGTTGGGAAGTCAATGATCTCGAAGGCCAGACATGGTGGCGCTTGTCGACGACACGACCCGACGAGATTACGCTATAATTTGTCGAACTTACCCAATGTTCTCGATTGCTGTAACATCGCTTTCTAGTAATTCTGGCATGATAAATTCTACATTTCTTTGTAACTTAGCGGATGCAGACTTAATGATATGCTATTTAGTTCATAACTGAACTTAATTTTAATTTTAATTCAGCTTGATTGCATTTTGAATACGTATTATTTCTCACTAAACAATTTTCTTCATGAGCAGCTTTTATTATTTTATTGGGAACAACTACAAAATTATTTCATCAACCTAATAAAATCAATATAATACAATGTAGTTCGATCAGTTTATTAGACTATCTTGTATAGAACCACCAAATTCATGTTTCAAAACTATAAAAAGGTGTTACTGTGTCTCTTTTATTGACGCTGGCAGGTTTACAAAACAACCTCTTTAGCCCAAGTGAGATTTTCACTCAAACGCTCGTAGAACTCAATGCAATTCGACACACGCATTCGATTTATGGACACTTAGCTGGCACGTCGCGGCGTACCTAAACATTATGTGCGCATATCTACTCATGATGTGCGTGTAAAAAGATACGACTATCGTAAAAACCCCACTGAAAATAATTTGAGCGATGTTAGTCGTTTTTCGCGAGACATTCGGTGGTAGGACCCGCATAAAAGTTCAACATCAGACGGCCTAATGGATTAGAAGAATTGCTTCAATCGTAAAGCCCTCCTTAAACATTGGTACTGGCTAGAGAAACAATAAAGTATGTTATCTGTATTGTTGGTAGAGAGTAATATACGAATATGTTCGGCCTAGTTCTGTCGGAAATTATTCTTGGGTTGTGCCTAGTCATTCAGCTAGTCTAGGCGTTCGGTCTAGAACCAATTAAATATCAAGGCTTTTTGTATCGCTTACTTGATGGTAGTCGGTAGTTACAGCAATTATGTTGTTAGCTTTGAAGTCGCCATCTACTCTTCCATATTTCATCAAAACGGTTATTATGAAAGACAATTAGTACTGAATATTAAAATAATGATTGTTGCATAATCCTATTACATTAAATATTCTTTGCAATGATAATAATTTGTTCTTCTAGTAATTGTAGAATCTATAAAAAATACATATTTACTAAATACATTTATTTTACATATTTTTATAAGCAAAGAAAATCACGAACATACGAGTATAGTCAGCACCAAAAGTCGATGAACAGAATCAACTTTACAAAACACCTGTTCACAATAAAATGCCATAAGTTATAGTCGCAACTAGGAAAAAAAATAGCCTGTACACCAGAAATTTACAAAAGTCGTTAAATACGAGTATTTCAAAAGTACCTGTGCACTAGTATTCCTAAAGTCGCTGTACACCATCAATCCAAACGTCGCTGAACATCAAAAGTCACTGAACAGCAGTAAAGACAAGATTAGATACATACATAATTACAAAATTCAGGTCTTTATCCTTAGGGATATCTTTATCCTATCTTTTGTTTTCTCAACATTCATACATCTCCTCATAAATGCTAGCCGGTTTTGTGTACAACGTACTTGTCATTTTTAAAGATCAACTGACCCATTATGTGTGTCACATTTCAAACATTTAGAGTCTTAATATGTTTTTAGGGTTCCGTAGCCGAATGGCAAAAAACGGAACCTTTATAGATTCGTCATGTCTGTCCGTCCGTCTGTCTGTCCGTATGTCACAGCCACTTTTTTCCGTAAACTATAAGAGCTATACTGTGTAAACTTGGTAAGTAGATGTATTCGGTGAACCGCATTAAGATTTTCATACAAAAAAAGAAAAAAAATATTGGGGTTCCCCATACTTAGAACTGAAACTCAAGAAGACCTATCCATAGGGATGGGTCTTCAAAAATGATATTGAGGTTTCTAATATGTTTTTTTCTAAACTAAATAGTTTGCGCGAGAGACGCTTTCAAAGTGGAATAATGTGTGTGTGTGTGTGTGGGTCGTCCCCCCCCCTGTAATGATAAATGTAAAAATAATATATGATGTACATTACCATGCAAACTTCCACCGAAAATTTGTTTGAACGAGATCTAATAATTAGTTTTTTTTGAATACGTTATAAATCGTAAACCGCATTTTCCCTTTCATTTAATCAACTCAAATATAATAAAGAATTAAGAAAAACATTATTTAGATGTATAGTGGTACGGAACCCTAAGTGCGCGAGTCCGACTCGCACTTGGTCGGTTTTTTTTATGTTTTAGATTACTGCATCTTCACATTCTTGCAATCGATTTCTATAAATGACCTATCAAAGTTCATGTATTTTTATCATAGACTTCACGTCGCTGGCTCGTATAATCCGTTCTTTGAAATTCCCATTGCTTATCGATAAGCGTTTTACTATGGAGTACTAAAGAATAATCAAGAGCGGGCCGCGACCTGATTCAGAACGTCAAACATTGTGTAATTAATTTGACGGTGAATTTAATAAGTGTGATGGCTATCTCTGTAAATTTTGCATAGCCTAGAAATAAAAATAAAAAAATCCAATGGCTGTAGTCGCACAGTACCTCAATAATTTATTTTTTAAAGCCATAATGATAAATTTTTATTTTAAAGCTTTAATAATAATATGATTATTGTTAACGTTCCATCGTCTCTGCCAACCCCCTTGGGATAAACAAAGGTGTGATTTTATGTATGGAATGGTTAACGAGCTAAGCATCAGCTAAGCTATGTCAATATAATGGAAGACGAATGTCGCTTGTGCAAGTAAGACGTGTAACTCAGTCGTTCCGCAAACAAAATTCCAAGAAGTAGTATAAAAGTAATTGAAGATACAAGTGACTTAATGTTTATCATACTCAGATTTGTAGTTTGAGATATTCCTCTATCCTTTATCGTGCCGTGTCATAGCATGTTACGTTGACCACAACCTTTCAGAATAAGCGGCCAGCTGTGACGTTTCCCACGCAAGTTGTAACAGGCGATTGAACGGCAATATAATTGTGTTATTAGGCGACGAACCGTCTGTGTTTGTAGTACTGCATTGGATTTATTTATTGCATGCTATTCCGCAATAACAAAGGCTGCATCGTGGCTACAAATCAAGCTATACATTCCAGTGTAAGCTGGTCTAGAATTGCACGGGCAGGCTACACGATGCGACACCATCTAATTCTGGAAATGTATAGCTTGTTGAGTAGTCATGTGTACATTATACACAGTTTCACCTTATTGTATTGTTTTAAAGAATTGTTCACATAATAAACTTAAGGTAGAACGTGGTCGAACTGCCAAGTTGGTCAACGTATGTGCCCTTCCCTGCAAGCCATCACCTCTCAACACTGTCTTGACGACGTGACGTGCTAAAAGTAGAAGGAACCATAATTTTACTTTTAAGAAAAAGACTACCGAGTGCCGTTTTTTATACTAACGTCAAAATTAGTTTAATTATTAATTGAATTACATACAAACTGAAAAAATAAAATAATAATTTTGAAAAACTGGCGCCGACAAACATGCGTTTTAGGGTTTAAGATATGATTTGTCAATAAAAATAGATAAAAACTTAATAATATTAAATATTCTATTGTTTTTGATCAAAATGTTTTTTCTAGCCACTGCCGTCCCACAGCTGGGCAGAGATCTCTCCCATACACGAACACGATTTTCAATCTTGCCCGTCCAATCTCTATGAAACAAAGTCCAAATCATAAAATATATATTACTAATAATAAAATTAAAGTTGTATTAAAAATACGTTATTGATTGTTATTGTTAAAAAAATACGCTCTTGATTGTTCCTTTACTATGAAATAACTTTCTGTTAGCGCCATGACACAAAATACAGACTAAATCCAAATATTTTGATCCGGGTTACGGAGAATTTGCTATAACTCTAATCAAGTTAACGTGAGCTCTTTTAGTCAGAAATTCTGCAAATTTTATCAAATATTCAATACTTGCCTTTCTTAGAAATGTGTTATTATTATATTGAAGGTATCAGAATAACATATAGCGATAAATAAAATTTATTACTATTTGTAAGAACATATACATAGAAGAATTAAAATAGAGACAAACACTGTTCAGTTTTTTTTTTTTTATGATTCCTTTGACCACGACCTCACCTGATGGTAAGTAATGATGCGCATAAAGGTGAATAATGCGCTGCCTTAAATACAATTTGGTTTTAAATGACTATGATAATTAGTATTATAAACATATTTGTCAAATAAAACCACCAAATTATTTGTAAAGTTTACGTTAAGCAATTCACAATAGCAGCACGGTTTGGAATTGTGCCCGGTGGATGGCGATAGGCTCGGCCCCATCCTATGGGACTGAAATATATCAGGTAAAATGTGTAATATATAGGCGTGATGATTTGTCATTTTTTTATCAAAACTTTCAAATAAAATGTAAAAAAATATGTAAAGTTCAACTCACACTATAAGTTAGTTTTTTTTTGATCTGGGCCATTCGCTAGAAAATGCGTCCTAGTCAATTTATTTCCACTTTTACTGCAATGGCAGCGGTCCAATCCTACAATCTACTGCCGTGCTCTACAAGCGAAACACGTTTTTCAAAAACTACTACCTTGCCTCTACAATTCTCAGCATTATCTCGTATTCTGTCTACTCAGTCAGTTCTCAGAAAACATTTTAATGTCTCAATACACTTACCAACTACTATCTAAAGTAGAATTTTATTAATTTAAAAGAAATGAGGAAATTACTAAGATACAAGCCAGTCTTGCCCTATATTTTCTTACAATAAGATTTCTAGGTAAATTTTCTTTACTCAAGGGAAATTGTAAACTTACAACAGCTTTAAGAAAAAGGTATTTTTAAATTTCTTTTTGATTGACGTCGTTATCAATTTGTTGAGAGATTTTTATAAAAATGTAGAATGAAAGGTCAACACTGCTACGAGAAAATTAAAACTGCTATAAATGCGTAGTCGATGAAGTGCTACGTAAAGTCTACGTCGTAGAACTGTATCTTCAAAAACTAATTTGTACTTATGAGGGAACAATTGCTTGGCTGTTTTCCATAAAAAAGTAATATAGGTTTAATTTTAATATTATTAAGTTTTATCTATTATTATAGACAAATTGTATTTAAAACACTTAAATGCAGGCTATTTTGTCAAAAAAAAAATATCATTAATTAAGCTACATACGAACAGAAAAATTAAAAAATTAAAAAAATGGGCGCCAACATAATACATGCAACTTAGTGTTTAATATATGATTGGTCTATACAATTTTAAAACTTTAATAATATTATTATTACTTTTGTATGAAAAACAAGCAAATCAATTGTCCTCCAAAAATTGCTACTAGGTATTAACGCAAACTAGCATCACAAAATGCTACTCAAGATTCTAGATAACCCAGTTTCCATATTTTCAATACGTAGTTAGAATTTAGTACTTGTATTACCATTTGGAAGACATAAAACGGTCATCCAATCTATAAAAATATCCACCATAACAACAGAAGTAATATCAAAGGCAATAATGTGGTATTTTTCCATTACAAAATCGTTGTATATAAAGTAATGAGGGTTGTATTATTGGTCAATATCGGGGTGGAACTAGAGATATTATATTTAAAGTGGCATGTATATAAGGGTTGTGAGTCGAAACACGAGTAGTCGAGTATGTATATAATTTATTTATTTTTATTTACCTACATGCCTGAGAGTACCTAATAAGTGCTCGAGGGTGTGTGAAGTCTACCAATCCGCACTTGGCCAGTGTGGTGGACTATGGCTTAACCCTTCTCATCATGAGAAGAGGCCCGAGCCCAGCAGTTTTTTTTTATACTACGCCCACAGCGAACGAACGTGTAGTCCACCTGATGTAAGTGGAGTACAGCCCATGGACATCAACAATCCACCAAAGCAGATTATAGATGCGTCGCTGCAGCTGAGGACTACGATGGTATGCCTCATGTGCCAATAATTTCAGGGCCTGATGTCACCACCAAACCGCAACACAGTAATGGAAGCACTACTATTTGGCGGCAGGTTAAAGGTGAGACGGTGGTGCTGCCGCCCTCGAGCTCATTCACAAGAGCTCTACCACCAGTGAAGTGGTACATGTATTAAATACAGGGCTGCTATTATTATTACTATTATATTTATTTTGTGTTTTTCCTTGAACTCAGCTTTAATTTCACGTTACTATCATCTTTTTATGTTACTGTACCTGCTTTCTGTTTGCGCCGTCAACCGTGATGGTTACTAAAAAACAGCGCTGTGAAAGTTTTGCAGAAATGCAAGTCTCCACAGCATTAAAGCTGAGCAACCGCCACTGTTTTCTTATACAACTATTAAATTTTTATAATACCTACTTTTTATGTTTTGTTATGTAAGAAAATAAAAATATTTTTCTTTCTTTCTCTTTCTATATAATTGTATAATATTGTTGAGGCCTAGCATCTTATATTATCTAAATCCTATTTTGTGTCCCACGCATAAATCGGGCTAAGGCGTCTACACTGGTGAGCATTTTCTTATTTACTCACAAACGTGCCAAGAACTATAAGTATGGGTTCGCTCGTCCTTCTTATTTATATACAAAACTGTTTGTATGCTGCTCAAATTAAAAATATAACTTTATATTTGTAGAATAATTTTATTTGTAGATACTTTTCGGTATTGTATATATTTTATTTTTGTACCCATTTTTTTTAATGTTTGTTTTGTGTTTTGTATTAATGTAGCTATTTCACACATGCTTGTAGCTTACTCCGAACAGTAATACTTTTTCATACGGTAGTTATAATGTCAAGATGTAAGTATCCGTATAACATGTTTTTTGTAATCATAATAGATCATTTAAGCAAAATAATTTAAAAACAACAAAGTACAATCAGTTGCAGAGTAAACTCACCCTTTTGAAGTACAAAAAGGTACATAAGGGGGATAAGATTTCTATACATCTGATTGTCCTTAATTTTAGCAATGTAACACCTTAATAACAATAGGTAATTAGCCATTTAATCAATTACCCACAACAATAACGGGCCGGGACGCGACGAGATGAACTTTAAAACCTCCATCGCAACAAAGTTCAATACTTTAGTAAGAGTATCACTATTATACTGTAGCTGTAGTGGAAACTATCAGAGACAATAAAGTTCGTCTTCATAAGAAGGTTCCCGCTCCGAACTCATCGGGCGAAACTAATGACATTTTATTTCTCCGGAGAAATGCATTAATTTCATTTGTTAGCCCATCGACGCCGGAACTCGACCGTTCTTCTCCACTTTGCGAGAAAGTGGATTTTCTATAACATAGGAAAACCTATTAGTGTCCGGAGAATCTCAATTAAGTTATTGTATTTTTATAACTTTAAGTCGCGACTTTCAGTATTTCTTTCCATTTGTATAATAAAGTTAATCATATTTTTCCGCGGAATTTAGCCGTAAATTGCTCGTGAATGTATTTTGTGAAACTTTTATATAAATCGTCACAAGTTAGGAAGTGAGAGGGCTGTGTCGAGGGTATAAGTCATTCGTGTTCCTCAGCTCAGAAACTGTAAGTTAACGATCTGAATATCATGAATTGATCTGGCCCAGTGCGAGTAAGTTGGTAGAGCGAGGTGTGGGGTCGCGCACTTCGCTCCGGCGGCGGCTTGAATTATAGAAAAGCGGCGCGACATTTGCCAAGAAGTCGACGCGCCTCGCCTTCGCGGTCTCAACACTCTGAATAAGTAATTTTTACCGTCTGCGCAGTTTTACAAACAAATTAACGGCTTAATGTTGTTATTTTAATAAAAGTTTCCTGTTAAGTTTCTCTCGAGTTTCATTTTTACGACTCCCGCCATCGCTGTTGTGGGATTGTTTATGCTTTCGAATATACGAGTTGAGTTTATTCACCTAAATGTTCAGGAGTACATCGAACGTGCTCAAATATAAAGTGTATGATTTGCGCGTCAGACGAGCGCCACCCTCTCCTCACTTAAAACTGCTTATTCTAATTTATGAGTCAGAGTATTGCAGTGCTTATTACTTCCGTTGCAGTTTCGGGACCGGAAGTACATTTTATGGCGTTGTAAACCATGAGCGCCTTAACATAATTGCTGTGTTACATTAAATTAGTTTACCCATCAATTACGTCTTTATGCTAATATGGAGGGGAGAGTCGCGCTATTCCTAATTAATTTCGCATTTAGTAACGTACGCTACTAATAAAACTGTGAAACTCATACAGTGGTGTCATAATTTACGTTATTAAGTTCGCGTACGGAAAATGTGTACGAAAATATAGGGAAATTATATTTGTAAAAGGACTGAAATTCTTGGCCAAAATTATCGCATAATACAGATTTAGGTAGCGAAATGAAATTCTAATGCAAATGTTATATTGTCGCCCGCAACAGATGGGAGCGACGCGTCGGCCAATTGTCGCGACAACATTCGTAATTTAAAAAGCAAAATGAAATAAACCGCTCGGTCGCAGTACATAAATTTCATGTTTGCGTCGGCCGGCGAACTGGCAGCGGATATTAATCAGCGGATATTGAAATATGTTGTTTTTTGGGCCGATTGATAAACGGCCCGTTGCGCTCCCGCCGGATTAAACATTGACGCTGCTTGCTCAATTATTGCTGCATTTTCATCTACGTGCTGCGTTCTATCACTTTCGACGTCTAATTGGCCGTAGCAGGTATTTTCCATTGGTAAATGTTGGTTAAAAACTTTAAAATGTAACCTCATGTGTTTCTGAAACTTTATTTTTAGTTTTGTGTATTTTCAATTTAATTTTGCTTTAATAATAGCATTCCCAAGTAAAAAAGGTAAATAATATTAACAAGACCCGACTTTTTTATTTAAAACTTTTTGTATGTTTTTATTAATTTACTTTATCTTATTTATTTTTTCATCTCTCTCTCTATTTTTTTTATTGTACACTTCACTCTCACATTTAACAAGTCTCTTTTTCCTCTGGTCCTAAAGGTTTGCTGGCAGAAAACTCATTTTTGAGTTAAGTTTACCTATTGTAATCACCACTTTTTTGTATTTTTTTTAATGTAATTTAAGTGTACAATGTAAAAGTATTAAACTAAACTAAAAACTTCTTTCTTTGACCCTTTTACTTGCTTACAATTGTTATTTTAATTCAACTCATGGTATTGGATAATATTGTCTTTGATATCATACAAGCCTTTTATTCTATGAATTATGATATAACAATACATGTAACCGCATTAACATTAATCACTGAGCATAGTCCCAGGACTCTCCATTAAATCAAAATTGCAATAAAATGGATCAAACAAACAATTTAATTAAAATTGTATTATTAATTCTAGTCAAACTGCAGGCTTTGAATAAGTAAGGTATTAGCTACAGCTATGATATACATACAGAGAAGGAAATTAAGCTAAACCAACAATTTTCATTAAATATTAAGGCGGAGCAGGGCGGGAATGCACGTTGTCGTAGCGGGCGTCTGCGCGCATAAGATTTATGATGGGACCAACAGGCGAATATTGAAAATCTAGAGCACTCAAGAAACCACTGGATACACTATAAATGGAGTCGAGACGATACAAATATGACGTCACACCGTTATAAATAGTTCCAGATCCCACCAAAATTACCGGTATTTTTCTCGCAAAAGACAGATTTCGGTGATATATTGTAAGATTCATTATTCAAGCAGGCTTCTCGAGGACAACATGTAATATTGAACCAAATTTATATCGTAAAGTTTGATAGAATATTTAATTTGTGTTTTCCATAAACGTGCCATCAATCAAAGGAATCTGGTGTCAATCTTTATTAAAATTAATGAAGAAGGGAAATACCATCGTGTTACCACTTACTCTAGGAGGAAAATATATAATAACTAGCTTCCGCCCGCGGCTCCGCCCGCGTGGTATGTCAATTAAAAGTAGCCTATATGTTAATCCAGACTATAAGCTACATGTGTGCAAAATTTCATCGAAATCGACCCGGTAGTTTTGGCGTGAAAGAGTAACAAACATCCATCCATACATCCATACATACAAACTTTCGCCTTTATAATATTAGTAAGGATATTTCAGATATTTTAAGCTTCACTCAATAAGTCGTGGGCCGTAGTACCTACATTTTGATTTATTTTTAGGGTTCGTATTTTTTTAACCAAATCAATAGTTTCGGTCCGATTGCTGCAATGGTGACTCACTTACCTTATCTAATTACCTACTTATAATAATTTGTTTTTTTTTTACATTCTTTATTTATATATTTTTTTATACTACGCCCGCAGCTAACGAACGTGTAGTCCACCTGATGGTAAGTGGAGTACAGCCCATGGACATCAACAATCCACAAAAGCAGATTATAGATGCGTCGCTGCAGCTGAGGACTACGATGTTCATGTGCCAGTAATTTCAGGGCCCGATCTCACCACCAAACCGGAACACAGTAATGGAAGCACTACTATTTGGCGGCAGGTTAAAGGTGAGACGGCTTTATATGGTTCTATAATAGCTGGTACGCGAGTCATTTTGTACATTAAAACAAGCGTTTTAATGTACAACTCCATACGTCACAATAATTGCCTGGTTATATAGCACCTGTATGGAAGAACCTTAAAAATAATAAAGGTTTCATTAATTCATGTTATGTTACGCTTTGTCATCATTTGTGATTTCCATTCGAGTCGGATGCGGAGGGCGTCGCAGAAACACAATATCTCATTACTAATGATTTATTCTCCAATAGAGATTTTCATTTCCCTCTTCATTGAGATGCTATGAGTGTCATTGAATTATTGTAGTCGGATGAAATTTACCGCGATCTAGGTATTGCCGGTTATTTTTTGTATTATGTGATCGTGGTTTTATTTTTGCCTTGCATTTGTTATTAGAAAAAGTCTTGTGTAGACCAAGTATGACAAGGCATGATAAAATATTTTTATTTTGACGACCGGATGGCGAAGTGGGTAGTGTACCTGCCTGCGAAGCCGAGGTCGTGGGTTCGATTCCCACTTAAGGCAAATCTTTGTGTGCATGAACATTGGGTTTTGTCTTAGTCTTGGTGTTTTTATGTATTATTATATGTATGTATTTACAATAGAAAAGTATATATGTATTAGTATCAGTTATTCTAGTACCCATAGTACAAGCTCTGCTTAGTTTGGGACTAGATGGCGTTGTGTGTGAGTTGTGAAATATTTATTTATTTATTTATTTTAGTGTGTAATCATAAAACCTCTTTATATTAGAAACATCATTAAAATAATTACTTAGTTATCACATAAACTACCTGAAATAATAAAATGTTATGTTAATAATTGACTCGCCCAAACGGTTCAAACAAACGGCTATAAAAGCGTGACGTCATTATATTGCGTCAACTGATTTCGCTTTATATCTTTTTAATTTGTAACTGTTAATACCGAAAAAACGACAAAGCAGTTTATTAATGGTTAATTAATTAATTAATAATTATTAATTAACCTACATACCGTTTCCTTTTTCAAAGGACCTGTGCAAAACAAGAAGCATGGGTATGCCATAAATGGGATCAACGAAATATGTTTTTCTGTCAATCAAATATCGACCGTATTTATATAGAAGTAAGGATGAACTAAGTTGACTTAACTAACATTTTACCTTACAGAATATCCCAAAGTTTGATGACTTGCTCAATATTCTTGTCAAAACATGTAGAATCTATGTTTTTTTTATAATTTGAAATACAAAGTATAAAAAACATAAATATGAAAGCAATAAGTCAAAACTAAAACGATTATTTCGAGTTGCAAGGTTTTACAATACGTATAATAAATAAATAATATTCCACAACTCACACACAACGCCTTCTAGTCCCAAACAAAGCAGAGCTTGTACTATGGGTACTAGAATAACTGATACTAATACATATACTTTTCTGTTGTAAATACATACTTATTATACATAGAAACACCCAGACTAAGACAAAGTCCCTTGTTAATGCACACAAAGATTTTTCTTAAGTGGGAATCGAACCCACGACTTCGGCGTCGCACGCAGGTATATATAACGATAACCGATAACTGCGTCAACGCAATTATAATGTTTTTAACAAAATATTGAATAGTTTTCAGAGAAATGGGCAGTGTCTTCCTTATATTAACACGCTTATATTATCTTTACCTGTATGTATGTATTTATGTAACCGATTCCTACAATGCAATAAAAAATCAAAAAAATATTAAAAAAAAAAAACGCTCTTATAAATAAACCAAACTAAAAAGTAGAAAATAAATAATAGTTTAAAAAAACTAAACAACACGCTTTTAAAGTACTTCTAACTAAAAAGTGAAAAATAATTCCTAATTATAAGCTGAAAAAAGCATGGGGCGCTCTGTGCCATATTTTTCGTCTATCGAGCAACCCACGCTTTTTTTAATTTTTTTATCACTGAATAAAAATATACCTATAATAATAGTTCTGCAATGTTCAAAAATAACCAATTGCCTTGTTGGTCTGGTTGTAAGTGCATGCGGCCTCTCACCGCAAGGTCTCGGGTTTGGGTCATTTGGGATTTTATCATCAGGAAATTCTCAATAGCAACACGGAGTTGGATGTATGTGAGACATTAACATAACAGATGGAATTTGGGGGGGGGGTATATACCTCTGACACAACCTCCACGGCAACACTAGCGAGATGTTATGTTATGTTATTCAAATTATAAAATACGGGTGTTACTCACGTAATGTTGGTCTATTTAGTCGACCGCGGTTTCGCCTATACTTCTAGGCATTATCAAGAGAGTGCGATACGTAGCGCCTGAGTCGCAGCCAGTCTTGCACTGACTGCGGTCGACTAAATAGACCAACATTACGTGAGTAACACCCTTATTTCATAATTTGAATAATGTTACAAACTCACGTCAGTTTTAATAAAAATTATGTTATGTTGTTTTAAAAAAAACTAGATTATTCTTACAAAAACGTGTAGTAATTATATAATCTAAAGAATTAAATGATATCTGTTTCTGTCGTAGAAGCGTGAGAATTTCCATTATATAAAATATAGATAGAAAGATAGAAAAAACTTTATTTGCACATCAAATTTGTAACAAACATACAAAGTAATAGGTACTTAAAACTATAACGCACAAAGGGCGGCTTTATCGCTTGACGCGATGTCTTCCAGGCAACCTTAGGATGGACATAATAGAGTGGATATTTGCGGTAGTTTAATGCATTGGATTTTTTGTTGCTTTTTTTTTTAATTTTGCTCAAGGCTAAAAATAAATAAATAAATAAATAATTAAAAATACTAAATAGTACAAAAAATATTGAGTGCATAGGCACTTAAATACACACTACACAATATAAAAATACATACAATTCATAAATACATACTACATACAATAGATACATATACATAAAATTTACTTACTTAATATACACTTCAAAAGAAATTATTATAATGTTAAATAATGCTCATTTAACAGTTTTTTGAATATGTTCAAGGATTGTGCTCGTCTGATATTAAGGGGTAATGCAGAAATATGTCTGTTAAGGTATAGACTCCTCTTAAGTCGAGTCTAATGGGACATTAAAATGGGCCATTAGCGAGCAAGTCTAACACTAAATTGGTTACGTACCATAACATAGAAGCAGAACAAGAAGATTAACTTAAGTTATTAGTATCGTAGGTAGCTTGTATAAATTACTCATTATGTTTGCTAAAGTTATATACATGTTGCAGTCAATCCAATATTCTTCAGTATTATTTTAAATGAAAAATAAAGTACAATTACCGAATAATAATAAAAATAATTTGACATAAAAACCAATTACAAAGAAATAACTAAGAAGTAAGAAATACTTAAGTAATATTCAAGGTATATCATCACCTAGCTACCTACGTATATCAATAAAAAGCTGTAAGGAAAATTTAAAAAAATATAATATCCTACCATTACCTAGTCTATAGGTACATTTATGAAATTTGCATTTTTGTTCGTAAAAATCTACATATTTTCTGTAAACACAATGATGCTGTGAGCATGCCAGGTAGACACACTCAACTGTTAATACCTTAGCAGAGGGTTAATGTTTTCATTAAAAATGTATACTGCATGGCGATACATATTTATAATAAGTTACCCAATATTTTTAAGGAAATGGAAAGTATCTATATTTTTAAGCAAAAGTTATTTAGTTTGTTATTAGACAAATGTTTCTATAGCGTTAAGGATTTTTTAGATGATAAGAAATTATGACAGCACGTACATATCCATTAAATTATAAATTAAAATTTTGTACGCCAAATAATGGTAGAATATGGCTCGCACGCATAATGTAAACATCATCTTTGTATACCCATATTCGGACAAATAAACTTATTTCATTTCATTTCATTTCATTTCTCATCTGTGTTTAACTTGAAAGAATACAGTCTGTTTATATTTAAATAATTATCTCCGTACTCCTAACCGGCGAGGAGTTGTACCTTCCAGTATCAGCTCAGCATCATGAAAGCTGACTGTTAGATGTAAATATCTGAGTAGTTTTAGGTAATACAAAAAACAATATAGAAGTCTTTAAAATAAGAGGTTAACCCCCAAATTAAAATGGGACCACTTGACAAGTAAACTCTTAAAAAAATATTACTCTAATCGGTTCAGGTGTCTTCGAGTAATCGGCGAACAAACAAATATATATATATATATATACAGGATAGCGAAATTTATTGAAACCACAATTTTTAACTGGTCGGTGTTCATTCCAACCGGTTACATTTTTATGATTGAAAATTTCACTATATTTCACAATCAATATAGTGAAATTTTCAAGTTTTTTGTTATTTTATGAACTTTGAGTGTATTTATTAAGGCAATTCTAAGAATTGATCGATCAACGCAGATAGATAACTTCGACACCAAAATTTCTTAAAAAAGGTTCTTTTCCAGAAAGTGTCTTAAAAATACTTTCTTCAAATCATTTTAACGTAACAGGGTGTTTTCTGCGTTGAACTTTTCATAGTCACCCTGGAGTAAGTGAGAGGCCCTATAATCGAGTGCCTTTGCCCTATAGTGCGCTCGGTATCGCATCATTAATCTCCGAGCAAACACTCTGGCTCCACGGCGACGCTCAACCGGTATCGAGCGGTTAGCGGTCCACTCCTAACCATTATTAAAAAGAACATTTATAAACGTATAGAATATAACTTCATGGAAATATTACTTTGATCACGTAGCTCAACTTCAATAAAAAAAAATAAGCAATCAAAAACCAGAAACTTTATTCTCTCGTGCCGAGGCAACTCTTGTTTTCTAGTTTTTTTTCCGATTTTTTAAGTCCCTCCAAATGGCGATACTGACGCGGAAAAATAGGTTTTTTGCCATTGGAAACCAAATCCCCATCAGTACTTTTTGGATTCAGCGAGGTTAAGCCTTTGTATCGCTTAATGGTTAAAAGCGCTAGATAAACCTCTGCACCATTGACCTGGGTCGAAGTAACGAAAATGCAAATAAAATATCCACTATTTCAAACGATCCCGCTGAATGGCCGGACTTGGTAAACTTTTGAAATACAATCATAATCCTCTAGCCATATTCACGCTTTTGCAAATGCCTGCTGTGGATTTTAACAAACGATGAAGAAACTCGGACATGGAAATATGGGATGGTAACATTCATTCACTCAGGGAATTGTAAAAGTTTTGAAGCAAAATTCTGTGTCGAATGCATTTTCATTAAAACTACAAACTTTGTAAAGGTTCCGCACTTTAGATAACATGCCGCCCCAAACTACCGAGGGGTGAACAAATATGTGGAGGCTACTAATATTTGTTTGAAACATCTACAGTAAAACATAAAGGGCAATAACAGTTTTTCACAAAACAGTTACGTATTTATTTGTCCGTTTCGGCAACATAGTAAAGTTTCTATTTTGTCCGCTGCGTCACGTACGTGACAAACGGCTCGTCTTAGGGATCGCCAAATATCGTTTAGTACGTGCGAGGAGAAAACCAACTTACTGGGTAAATAAAATAAATCAAATATATAAGTAACAGTCTGTTCCTAAACTGAAATAATTCCCATCGCACTATTTTATTTTTATGAACAAAGTAATGCAGCGCCGCCGTCCAAAAACAAAATGTTTTATCGAAACTTAGCAATGGCGAGACCATCGGCCGAAAGTTCGAGAAAAGATTAATATATGTTGGCCTATTCGGCCTGATTTTTTGAAAGTGTACAACTTACGTGCCGATACTATTCCTTCGTATTTTCAAAAAGAATACTATCACGACACAATAATTGCAAATTTGATTATTCTTTTAGAAATAATCTTCTGCGATAAATTGCGCAGATATTAAAAAAAATAAAAACGATTATGGTGTTTAATTTTATCAGGTTGCTAAGCAGCGATAGCAGGAGGCTGCCGTCATTTTAACAGTATTATATACACCGTAACAACACGTCCTAGGCGTATATCTTTACATTTCTCGCACATCTAAGGGCTCGTAATTTTTATCACATTCCGCCCACATTTTAGGCATAAAAAGGCAGAGTAATTCGTGACTGGTAAATAACATTATGTACATGACATTAGCGTGTCCCTGCTAACAGTAATATCATCATGTTCTTTTGTGTCGCGTCGTACGCTGGCCCCATATAAATAAGGTCCTTATCCAGTTTTTCAAAGACGAGTGATGTTAACACGTGTTTGCGAGTTAGGGCGAAGTTCACGCGGGCCTGGGCCGCTCAGACTGCCGGGCCAAATGAAATTTGCCCCACTGACACCGGCCAACTGGGGAGATAAGAATATAAGTGGTTGCCAGGTGCGCTTTATTGTTTTAAGCGAAACTTTCTTCCTGAATATCCTTGGCCACAATTCTTACTATTATACTAATTAAAACTGTTCACATGTTTGTTTTATGTGTAGTCTTATTAATTCTTACGTTTATAAGTACTAGTTTGTGTTGATTATTATAGTTGCATTTAGATCATGTTTGCTCTAACTCAATTTTCTTTCTAAACATCGCATCCCATAATATCAAATTTTAACACCGTGTTTTTTCCACTTTAATTTAAGATATTCGTCCCAATATCATACTAAATTATTAATCACAATTACGAACATTCGTTCATCGTCGTTCATACTCCGTTTCGTTTCATACTTTAAAAACAAAACAAAGTGTGGACTGAAATGTTTAAGTGAAGTACCGTATCCAAAAGTTTTGCAGAATGTTGTAGGTAGAGTTTCGCGGTAAATACGCGTTTTCATAAGGCCCGTGCCGGCCGCCTCCGCGAAAATTCACTCAAGGCGCCTCCGACAGACACGAATGTGTTTTTATTGTTTTAAATGCCTACGTTATTTTTCGCAGCAGCCAGCATCTTGAACAGGAAATTTCGTACCGAGTTATGTTTCTGTACGTGGTTGAATTACGGACAACAAGAAACTAACGTTTCTTCTTCATCCTTAAATCTCTTGCTGTTCTTAACCGACAGCTTTATTTCATTTATGAAATCTTCAAGAAAGTAACAATGCTCACGTCCGTAAAAGCTTGTGCTATAAAATGCCAAACAAAATTCATGAAAGTCTTCTTAAAAATCCAATTCATCTTGCGACAACCATCGTGTACGAAATATTCGCGCTTTTCTTCATACCTTGTTCTACGGAGTCAACTCGTGCGTTTTTTCTTAGGAATTTAATAGCTCATATTTATAAATAAGCATCCTGGGCAGGGAGTAGGCAGGCAATAAATATTAAAGCGGCAAAACAGGCGATACGGATTAAACGGCAGAGCACGTCCTTGGCAAACTTTCGATTCCAATTCGGTGTCAGTCGATATTAAATTAAAAGCACCCACGCATTCCTCCCGCGTCTTTTTCCTGTCCATTTGCAAGGACTGTGTAGATGCCGGGCTCGCATAACGGTCGCTGACGTGTACAACATTGTGTGGATACGACAGGAAGCACATGTAAAACGTAATTCACTTAAGATTTTATCAGCTCGGCCCCTGCCTGCGTCGCGAGAGCGCGGCGAACATGAGAGCTGTCTAGACGATCGCGATGTCGAAGTATTTTATTCTATCTAGCGTGTCCACGTTATTACAATGGGCCGAGGGAAATTTCTAGGCAAGCGAGTGAATGGCGACGCATACTTGAGTGATGGTGGACTTTTTTATTTGAATCGTGTGTGAATGCGAGCGTCCGAGCGCCAGACGTGTTGTTGCGACACATTACTTACATAGGGACTCTAGACTCTAGACAGGGTGGATCTGTCAATAAATTATGGAAATATTTTCGGCGCAGGTATTAGGAGGATCGACTACGTGAAGGATTTCTTTTTGTCTTCGCTAAAATGAGAATATGTTACTGGAATATTTAATGTCAGCGTTCATATTTCCAGACATTCTTTTATATTCTCGGGATTTTGGATAGTCCTGAAAGTACCTGAAGCTATTTGTCAAAACATAAAATGTAATTGATGTTGAAGAGAATTATGTTAAGCAAAAAGCTCAAGTTGAATGTTTGCTATCCACATACATGTTTTATTTAAAGAGCGCATTTTTCCAGGGACCCTCTCCGTGAGCATGAAGCAACATGACAGAACAAGGTCGCGTGACCGTCTCCTGAATTTTAATGTTATTCTCCCTTTGATAGTCGTAAAAATGATTTCTCAAGATTGCTGCCATCCCAACACGCTCCCAACGTACCTCAAGCATGCATTACTGTACAAATTATACCTCCGCTCTTTACATATTCCGAAACCTTTTTGGAAACAATTTTGTCGGTAAATAAGTTTACTTTACTGCAAAAATATACTTAATGAAAATTACGTAAGCAGAAAATGTGTACACGCCTATAATGGCAGCACCTGTTTATTAAAATATGAATGTTTGCAACATAAATTATGGCTACAATTGTACCGAATTTTCTCCCTTGCGGATCCTATTTTCTGGTGGTGGCTTCTTCACATTTCCGTTAATAGATGTGTCACTAAATTTGCGTTTTCAATTCGGCGTCGGTCGCGATGGCGTCGAGGGGGGGGTGCTGCGGTGGTTTCAATCAAAACGGGCACGCACTCCTCCACATCCTCACCAGCTTCGCCTTTCAGAATAAGAATTGTCTTTTTCGCAGTGCTCCGCGGTGACGGACAAACAAGTAAGGAAACTGCTTTCTTTCACCCTACTTTTCCGTATGCAAATTATTTTGTTCCGAATCTTTTGCGGGCCTTCTAACTCGTATTACACAGGTTCTATTTTAAAGAACACCTTACTTAAGCTTATGATTTCAGTTATTTAAACCTTATTGAAAAGTAACTTTAAAGAAATAACGGTACAATTAAAATAAATAAACAGAGCCGTGAATCCAAACTCGACTCGCAGCGAGAATTAAGCGGGACATAAAAGACAAGTTTCCAACGGTTTTGAGGCAGCCCTATAAATCCCGACAATCTGCCACGTTGTTCTAATTAATAGCATAATTCTAACAATAGTATCGGGATCGCTTACACACTAAGCGGCCGGGCGCTTGCCCCGGGCCTGTGCCCACCCGCCATGAAATTAAAGCCGACTCGCACCGAACGAATGATTGAATAATAAACGAAAGAATTCGCGTCCTGCCCTTGTATTACGTATTCATGACGACTGGCCCCGTGGACGCTGCCGTGCCGTGACGGTCTCGACACATGTACGACGCCGTCTTTTGCTACACATGCCGTATCGCCTGAATCGGAGATGAAAAAAAAAAGTGTTTTTTAATAAATGCACAAGCTCTCGGCGCGTATCATATCATTTTATGGGGTAATTCTACACACATGAACAGGGCTTTCATTGTACAAAAAAAATGTCTTAGGGCAATAGCCGGTGTATCCCCACTAACTAGCTGTAGACCCATATTTAAAAAATTAAGAATATTGACTTTGGTATCTCTATATATTCTTGAAATTGGCATATATGTAAAAAGTAATTCACAATTCTTACGAAGGTTAGTGAAGATAGCAGATTCCAAAAAAGGGATCCAAGTGAATTAAGAAATGAAATATGTAAAAGCGCTCTTTACTACAAAAACAGTTACAGCATGTCAATAAAAAAATTTAACCACATACCACAAACTTTAAGAGAATTACCTTTACATCTTTTAAAAAGAAAACTTAAGTCTTGGTTACTTGAAAAGTGCTTTTATACGCTATATGAATTATATTCCTGTAAAAAATAAGTTATCCTGTTTGTTAGTGCTACTTTATTGTCCATGTTTACTTCTTTAAACAAAAATTCGCATGCCTATTAAAGGTGAATATGTCGGGCTGCTAAAACATGTATACCATCTACTGTACCATATTCCTGCGAATAAATGAATCTTGAATCTTGAATCAAGTTTGATGGTGGTAGAACTCTTGTGAACTAGCTCCCCACCACTAACATCGTCCATCATCGTCTCATCTTTTAACATTCCGCCAAATAGTAGTGTTTGCATTATGTGTTTCCGATTTGGTGGTGAGATCAGGTCCTAACATTACTTATCAGGTGGACTTTACGTCCACTCTCTATATACGTCGTATAAAGAAAAAAGTATGTGAGTGAATTTAATCATATATTTAAGGTAAAAATATATGCATAAAATAAAAAAAACATCTATGGCAGTCGTTACAACACTGACAACTAGTCTTACAAAGAGTATCGGAGTCACTTCACGTAAAATACTGATATTCAGCAAAATACGCTAGACTAAAAGTCAACCCCAATGTGATTAGGAAAAAGCTCAGCAGAAGATAATAATGGTTTAAGGTAAAAAGTGTTTAAACTCACCAAATTTTCCTGAAGCAATTTTGTTGTCATGATATGCACACCAAGTATTCTTAATATTGTCATGACATTAAATTGTATTATCGAATACTCATTTCATTAGCAACTTTGCTTTTCTTTATATTTTAGTTGTACGTAAAAATGTTTATTCTCAGATAATGTTTGGTAAACTTTTAATAACTTATATTTGCAATGTAGATACAGCTTCCAGCTCATACCAAGAGTCACCCTTGCAAATAGTGACTAATCCAAGACTCAGGTTTCATTTACTATATAAATAACTTTACTAAAGGTTCAATTAAGTGAGTCAGAAGATGAAATAAGTTCCATACAAGGGGATTCCCCTCTTTCTAAGTGTAATAGTTTCTGAGAAAAACGGAAAACACAGACATGTACACAAGTAATTGAACGTTTAGGGATTTTCCTTTTCAAAGACACGTTTCTAAAGAAAAACACTTATCCATTGTGTAAAAGCCCTATTTCAATAAAGTAGTCAGAAGTAATGAATATAGGAACAGTTTTCTATTTTACATTTTACGCTATCGACACAATAATTGGAAGAATGAATAAAGACATTGCAAACTGAAGATCCAATGCCATTTTATTTTGTTTTTGTTTAAATTATGAGTTTGCAATGCTGTAAATTATAGTAGTTCTTTTGCAGTTTTGAATAAGATCCTAGTTCCTACTAATTGTAGAAATAAAATTAATTTAATAAAGCATAGGTTAAATGAAGTGTTATACAAAATATACTTTAAATAAGCGGCGCGCAGTGCAAGACGTCGCGCGACTGCGACGAAACGCGATTAATCGCCCAGTTGATGAATCTACGTAATTGATTCGAAACTAGTCGGCATATCCCGGCTAAAATACCGTGAGTATCCCGTTTTGTCAATAATAATGTCTTTACCTTATGTCGGTTTTAATAATATTATAATACAAAGCTACAAAATATATTATGTTTACGGATTTACAAACAAATCTCTTCCTAACACTGCGTAGATCATTTTCGGGTATAACAATTTACGTTCTACAGAGTGTACAAATATGTTGGACGTTTATACACGGTGGGGTACAACGAGGACCGCGAATATTAATCTTCTTTTGTCTCGCAACCTTCCGTCTATCCATTTATCACTGCGAAGTATTTTTATGAACTAATTGAACTCACAAGCGTGCCTGACATATACGCTGCTTTAAGGACATAAATACTAAGCAGCTTACGATAAATACAACAAAAATATAAACTTTGGTCTATTCAATAATTTATTTATTCAGTTGCAAATACAGGTACATAGGATGTTAAGTTCATTTGATTACATTTCAGGAACACTGAATTTAACCTTGTGGCATCCAATAAATTAGAAACTGAAAACTAAGATATAATAATGACATTCTCTAAAACTACTCATATAATACAATAGATATTTGGACTAAACTGTGCAACATTGCTACAGTTTATCACGTAGGTTCTACGGAATAGTTACACTTTTATAATAATATTTGTTGAAGCAAGTTTAAACAATTTGAATTTCTTTTGTTTGTTAGTATCAGATTGCTAAGCATGGCTAAATGCTAAATATAAATCAATTAGAAATTGAAAAGTCGATCATGTTCATCGATACATCATTAGTATTGATTGTAACATCAGGCATGTTGTTGCTACCTACTAATATGTATGTACATAGATGACGCGAGGTATCCAGAAAGACGATGCATACAGTCAAAAGATTCGTGGATTTGGAGTACGACTTGGATTGCCGAGTGATAAAGCTGGAATATTATTGTCACGGGTTCAAAATTCAAATCCCCCTTCTAGTCCAAATTCTTTTTCGACTGTTTTTAATACCTACAGGAGCTCTTGTGAATAAGTTGGAGGGCAGAAGCATCACCAGCTCACGTCTAACCTGCCGTCCAAAATAGTCTAGACGTAGACTGACTGTCTAAAATAATAATGCTTGCAGTACTGTGTTCCGGTTTGGTTGTGAAATCGGGCCCTGAAATAACTGGCACATGTAACTGCGGCATAACACCGAAATCCTCAGATGAAGCGACGTATTTACGATCTGGTTTTGAAAATATGACAAAATCTTATGTATATCACTTTTGTCTGCACGTGTGGTGTAGAAGTTTAACTGGTCGCCTCGCCGCTCTCCACTACACTGGTGTTGTAGGTTCGATCCCCACATGGGACAAATCTTTGTGTGATTCGCAAAGATTTTTCTGAGACTGCGGGTGCTTGTGTGAGTGAATGTGTGTATTTGGCCTTGTCATTGGGACTATTGGATTGTGTAATTGCTTCTGGCGTTCTATCTAATGTAAAAAAAATAAATACAAATCACAGTCAATTTACTGCCTCGATGGTCCAGTGGTTAGCGTATGCGCCTTTCACCGTGGGATCTCAGGTTAGATTTCCAGGTCGGGCAAAGTGTTATTTCTGACTTTTTCGTCAGAAAATCCACAACATCACGGAGTCTGAATTGTGCCCGGTGATTGGCGATAGGCTCACCTCCTACCCTATTGGACCTAAACATAACAGGAGAAATGTGGGTGTTGTTCACTTCTGCCTCACCCTTCTGGGCAATAGTGGCGTTATTTTATGTTATGTATGTTATCACAGTCAATTTCTTGATCGATTGATCCCTGTTTATTTTTGGGTGTCATTTCTAAAAGTATATCTAGCGAAAACAATGGTAAACAAAGAAGTGAGTTTCGAACAATTGTTGGCGTTTGCTGAATTAATCGATTCACATTTCAGCGACAGTTTCCCACTACAGGTTCAACCGAAGCATTTGATCAGTTAATATTTAATCTGGCTTCAGAAACAGCTAAACTCAACTAGAGCGAAACACGTTACACCTGACTTGATAAACTAAACGTTCAGTGAAACTCTGTAAATTCGCTACAAGAGCATAACACGGATACAAATATCCGTATGCGGTTAAACGTATCCAAATCCCACGGGGTCCGACCACAGAGCAACTTAACCCGAAATTAAATCAAAGAGGGGCTTAACCAATCAGGCCGAGTGCTATCATTGAATCGGCAAAGGAACACTAAAATTACTTCTTGATGCGGAGAAACGAAGATTCATCGTAAAAGTGGTGGGTGAGGGAGGTTCGAGGGGGGTCGGGGGTTGTCTGAACGGTTTTCCGTGTTTCACAGAGGTCCGCGCGCCGATTACGCCGCACGTAGCGCTGGACGGCCGCCCTGCGCCCTGCGCTCTGACCGGCCCCACACCTAATGCTGTGTTTTAAACATGAAAAACCATTCCGGTAATGCTGTAAATGTTAACTTCGAGATTTATCCTCCTTTGTATTTAACGACTTCTTATCTTACTGGCTCAAATGTTTATGGGCAGACAGCTAGCCGGAGTTGAGATAGTTAAACGGCTCGTACGTGAGCTATCTAGTGTCCTGGATGACGTAAAAGCCCGGCTTCTCCCCGTGAATAAACTACAAAAGTAAACATAAATTTGAAGAAAACTTAATGCATGAAACTTTATGAAGGTATTAAATCTTATTGCTTAAATCTGTCTAGTACCTACGTCTCAACTAACAGCCCGCGGGGTTTTTAGTTATTAAGCAGAGCTAAATTAAATGTTGTACACGCAAATCTACTCCAAACCTATGAAAAGGAAACATTAATAAAAATAATATTATTAAAAGGAGTCCCAATTTCTTAATGAAGCGGGCCCTCGTAGGTAACATTACAAAAAGACAAAGGGCCACAATTTACGGCGGTGGTGTCTCACACCTGGGTCATGTCTCCTTTTACTTTATCTCGTAAAGATTAAGTCCCCCGAATTTTCCCGAATACATGGCGCCCGCAGTGAAGTGAGTCATTTAGGCCCTGTTTACTAGATTAGGGGATTTTTTTACACCGCACGGCTTTCTTCGTCACCCCACGAGGTGTGTCATAGTACGTCTATATGCGTATTTTATGGCACGTCTTCAAATAATAGGGACGGATTTTAGGATATTAGATTCATGCTAGGGTGAAATATTTTCGTCATAAATTTTCACAGATTTTGTTAGCTTTAAATTTATATTACTTGGATAAATTATTGTAATAAGTAGCTTCATTTAATTATCCGAGTAAAACTTAGGGAGGCACCTGTTGAATGCCGAAATTAGGTATTTTGGCTAGTTGTTCTCACTAGCGTGTGATAACAGCCTAACTTTAATCTAGGTGGGCTTAATTAGATGCTGTTTTCAGGGCACTTGCTCGGAATTTGACTAAGCACTTTAGGAACTTATCTCGCCATACTCCTACTAATGTAACTATAAGCCTGGATTAACGAAATAGTTTCTAATTCACTCATTTTGCCCAAACTATTTGCTGGATTCCAATATTTGTTTAAAATATTTTATAAAGTTAAATAAAAACCATTGGTATAATTTTATCGTAGGTACAAAGCCTAAACTTCACTCATTGAAAGGTTAAATTGCGCGAGGCCATGAGCTCAGTGACAATTATACAGAACACACAAAACACTCCAACGTTGACTAATGGCTATACGTAATATTCCATTGCCCATTTGGAGCCTAAATTGAGCCGCTTACTGGAAATTCATCTGAATGATCCCGTTCAAATCATTAGTTCTCTGTAGTCTGAAACAAAATATTAGGTTTAAGGGAAGACTCCCGAGCGCCGTGTTTTCATACTAACGTAATATGGGTATAACTTTAATATTACTCAGTTTTTATTATTTTTGAAAGACAAATAATATGTTAAACACAATGCATGTATATCGTGGCCACTTTGTCAAAATTGTTTTATGATTTGTCTATAAGAATACACCATATTACTTTTCTATGAAAAAGAGCCAAACAAAAAACCATCACTGTATTTTTTTCATCTCTGTTTGTTTTTTGTTGTGACATATTAGATACCTACTACAAAAAATATACAAGGTAAAATACCGTGATATTTATTTATTCTCAACAAGCTCTTAGCGCGTCTATAAAAACAGTCTGGCAATAACCATTCAAAAGAAGATAATTATATTCTCCAAGACGTCAACACAACATAGCTAATGACTTGAACCCGTCACATATTAGTATTCTGCCGCCGTCACCTCGGCATATATAATACGAAATACAAAATGCTCTTCAATGGTGCAATAAGTCAAAACGTCCAATAGATTCTCCCAAAATTTACCTTTCTCGGCACAAACGAGAAAAGGCGGTCGTAAAACCACCCCGCATTTTGTAGGAGCGCAAGGTCACTCACAAATGTACGTATCTTTTGGAATTGAAAAATACATGTACCACTCACCCTGCGTATTTTCTTAGATCTCAATTTATTTTTCGCGTTTTACCTTTGCCATCCGAAAAAATGCCGAATTAATCTAATAAGGCGTCATTTTTCAGCGACGAAAGATGAAACGTGTATGTTGAATACATTGTGACTTTTTCTTTATTATTTTCTCTCTTCTATCTCTAGGCTTGGAACAGAACAACATGTCATCTAAGTAAGATTTATCACGAAAACCTAATTGGCTACGCGTGATCTTGCAATATCCATAAAGATAACAAGATACGATATTGGCCTTTACTTATCTTATATTGATTTTGTTATTTACAGGGATCATAAAAACAATTTTCATTAGGTAGTATTTTTTTAAGTATTATTTTTAGTAGGTACAAAAATTCTAATTATCTTTAAATTTCGCACATAATTGTGATAAAAAAAATATTTAAGGCTAAAAAGTTACCTACCGTGAGCCCATAAAAAGTCCCCCTCTTTTAGGCTATTTTTCTATTAAACTAGATATTTTTTTTTAAATCCTGTAAAGTACAGACTCGGCAACGTAGACTCAAAATAGGGGAAAATATGACGAAGTTATGGAACTTCGTCTTTTTTCGAAGCTCATTGAAATTGGCTTTCAATCTGTCCTGATTCTGTTAATTAGTGTCGATTTCAAAGCCGATATGATCAGATCTCCGTAGTTTTCGACCATCGGGAATATCAACCGTCTTCAAATAAAGGCTTATGGTGAAAGCCAGAAGTTAACTAAGTTTGTCTGAAAACAATAATTTTTATATAAATTGAGATTGAATTATCGATAAAGTTATGAAAAATCTTATACGATTACGGCCAACAGTGGACGAGCAAATAAATATGGTATCTGTTTGTTTGATATACCAACGTATAGCCTAAAATTTGAAACATAACATTAATAAACATTATAAAGTATTTACAAAATTCACGATTTTAGTAGCGGGATATGCGATATACTCATGTCTGAATGCGTGCTTGGATAGAAACGTGGTGAAAATAATTTTCATTATGAATATAAAACCGGCTGTAGACAAGGTTCCTAGTTATTATTATATTCAAGGCTATAGTCGAATAGTAATAAATTTCATTAGTTGATAGTGCTCTATTATGCAATAAAAACAATAAACACGTTTCATAAAATAGGAATAGTCTGCTATAATAAAATAAGTTTAGCTTAGGAAGTAGTAAAATAACACGACATTAGTAATAACATTTGTACAAGGCAATATTTTATTTATTTTATTTTATTTATTAGGGATAAACAAACAGTTACAACATTAAGAGTAAATTCAAAATTTTTACAAATTAAACAGTGATTAAATGTGCACTCACAACGTTATCCACAAAATATAAGTGAAAAATTGGTGACATTTTTGCAACTTAAAATTAAATAATAAGAAGAAAAGAAATGCAAACAATAGCCAAAGAATGCGAACACCTCCAGTTATTCCTTAATTTGCTTGATATTTTGTATTAATGTAGTTCTAAATACATTAATACAAAATATCAAGAAGGGTTGCTCGATAGACGAAAAATATGGCACAGAGAGCCCACTCTTTTTCACAATAATACTAGTATTTTTTGTTCATTACCATTTTCAGCTTATATTAGGAATTATTTTTCACTTTTTAGATAGAAGTACTTTAAAAGCGTGTTTTTTAGTTTTTTAAACTATTATTTATTTAATAATGATAATGATTCCTAAAAATAAAGGCAAGCAAATGATGATCTCACTATTCAACGCCAATCCCTATGAAGAAAGCACCAATTCACACATAATATTGCCTGCCAAACCCACGGCCGAGACATCAATCGCGTCATTTCACTAACAATGGTGTGTGAACTTCTATATGTTCGTTTGATACATTTTTATTTAGCAAATAGCTGAAAACAAAATTGGAATCATGATATTTTGCCATTATAGTCCATTAACTTAGGCACGATATTTTAAAATGCTTTTAACTTTTTCGAAATTATATTACCTGTGGAGGAGCTGGATGTGATGTCCCAAAATGTTAGCTATCTGCTCCTGAAGGCTGCTTCCAATCACGTCGGGGTCAGCAGTGAGCAGCAATTAAGTCGCAATCAGCCAGAGTTCTGGGCCATAGTGCCTTATTCCTACACAGTGGTGAACCCGACGTGACATTATTGCTCATAGCATGTGTTGTATGCCGTCGATAATCTTGTAAAAAATAGCGCAACGGTTCTGATCTTCAACCAACTATGTAATACTAATATTTTTTTAGATCATGTAATATTTCAAATAGGTACATACAATTGAGTATACGAAAATGTTATTTGTCTTACTACTCGACCGTCAATTTTATTTCCTATAGAGTATAGATGAACAACAATTGAACAGTCACGCATTTCTCATCTCAATTACAGTGAAGTTACCCTCGGTACGTTGCGATGCAAACAAATAACCCGATAAATAGGGTACCGCAGAACAATGCAGTGTCAACACAAGATGGAATATAAAAGCGCGCGAAGTGACGGCCCATACTTACACTCCTTTTACAACTCACGATTTTGGTGCCGTAAGAACCCAGAGTTATGTTTTATTTCACTTAAAAATATAACACTGAGTAATAATATTAAAAAAGTAATGACCCCCTCTTTGAATGACAAAAACATTCGAGTATATACACAGTGGTTAATAAGGAATTTTCTGTTATATTTTATTTTTTAAAAATGACGTTATGAACGTCGTCGGTTATTCATAATTAGGTTGATGATAAACCATGTTTTAATAGTTAATTTATCTAATACACAAATTAAAACAATCAACAAAATTAAATATCTCACAACTTACACACAACGTCATTTAGTCCCATAATAAGCAGAGCTTGTAATATGGGTACTATAATAACTGATACTAATACATAATTATATACTTTTATTTTGTAAATACATACTTTTAAAAAAATATATTATACATACTTATTATACATAGAAACACCCAGACTAAGACAAACCCCCATGTTCATGCTCACAAAGATTTGTCTTAAGCGGGAATCGAACCCGCGACCGCGGCGTCGCAGGCAGGTACACTACCCACTCCGCCATCCGGTCGTCCGTATCAGTACAATCAATGTTTATAATCAAATAATTTTCTAGGAAAATCAACCGAACCGAATAAAAGTTAACGAATACTTGTTTTAATTGAATTTCTGAAAATTAAAAAAAATATATTTTATGTTTATATTCATTTTACAATCAGTTTTAAATATAACCATTTTTAACGACGTCCATAAAAGCTTTAGAAAAAATCGTACTCAAAAATATTCAAAGAGTCGTAAGGGTCGTGACTTATAAAGGGTCTTTTAGATCGACGTGCCCCAAATCCAATCAGCTATTGAATTAACCCGGTCCGTGTGACGAGAATACGGATTCGCCCCATCCTCACGTCAAATGTTTATCTTTCATCTGGCAGAGCGTTAATGTAAGTGCGAGTGCACGTTGTAATGGCAGGGCGACTCGCCCATACATCTGCTGAGCTCGCCAGTTCACGCCTGATCGCTGATTACGCGTGCGTAATCTCTATAGTCGATCGTACTTCGACTATGAGTTTTGATCACTGTCGAAGGTGTTGTAAACTCGCTAGCGATCACGTACTTGGAATAATTAAAAAAACTTCTCGTAAAAAATCTATCGGGAAGATGTTGATACTAATTGATGGTGATATTTAACAAGCAAAATAAATTAGTATAACTGTATTCAGTGTTCATAAAAATTATGTTTATACTCTTTCAGATTTCGCGATTTTTCCAACTAATTATTGAAAAATAACGTTATTTTATACCAATACATTTGCTATTGCCTGGTAAACTATGAGATTTTCCGATGACACGTTTTCCAATTACTAATTCAATCAATGCAACCACCAAACAATATCTCATCTAGCTCTAAAATAATGCTCTTATTCACAGAAAATAATTTTTACAAGCTTATTATTATACTTAAAGGTTTTCTTATGACGTGTATTTTTCCATGACGGATATTCCGATGTGTGGAAATTTACAATTAAAATTTTGCACTGTTGTGTGTGTGTCTCAGACTAAATCCCAATATTGAATTTAGGCCCTCAGTAGTTTTTTATAACAATTCATGGTAGAGTTACAGTTCGATATTTGAAATGTTTATTCTCCGTACTTATTACTACGGCCCAGATTACGAATCTCACTATTGTTTTTCTTTGTTGTGTACTTATTTATTCAAAAAATCCAATAATGCTGAAGGCATTGGTCGCCGTAACATTTTCCGATTTGTTTTTCCTAACGAATGAAACGATTCAATAAATATAATGAGATCTTATTTGGACAAAATGAAGCAATCAAGTAAAACATTCGTATAAAACAATAATATCGCGTAAATGTATTATTCGCAATAAGCTAGAGTGGCACTTGTTAAAGTAATCTTAATAATGAAGAAGTTGGTATGTTTTGTTTCCTCGTAGAAATCGCGTCCAATTATTCACGTGTAGGTTTCACGATATTTTAGAGAGGCGGATCTTGGTATCTAGAATCTAATAACGGAGCGGCTCTCTGAGCAAAACATACATATTTTCCGGGGTTCGGCTAAACACAGCGACCTCTGGCGGACAATATTTTGCTCGGCTCCCGCGATATCGGTTTATTCAAATGCTCCTTGTCCGACCCGAGCTCAAAGAATCAACCTGCATAATATTATACATATTGAAATTCTTCCACCCCTGAACATCTACAGTATATTATTCTATGAATAAGTTTATTGTACGCAGATGTGCGAAATACCTACTTTAACAATAAAGGAGTGGAACCCAAACACAACTAATGTTACAGAGCTTTTTCGCAAAAAATACTCGTGTATTTTTGTAATAAGAGAAACCTTATGAAGAGTCGCATTCTGTTGACTAGTCACAACAAAAATATGATATTAAACATCATAACATAACATTACGCCTATATTACCCAAAAGGGTGTGGCAGAGGTGTACAACACCCACACTTCACCTCTTATGTTCAGGTCCCATTGGATAGGGGATGAGCCTATCGCCAATCACAAGGCAAAATTCCAACTCCGTCCTGCTATTGTGAATTTCCTGACGAAAAGTTCACAAATAATACTTTGCCCGAGCCGGGCATCGAACCCGAGACCTCGCAGTGAGAAGTTCATTCGCTAACCACCATCGAGGCAGTTTAATATTAAAATATGGAAAAAATTTGCATTAAAAATAAAATCGATACGAACGTACAAAATATTCCATTAAAATAATAATTTATTTTTCACTTATAATTTATCTTGATTTTATCGTACGTAACCCATCCCATCAGAGTGGAAGGTGGAGTACCAAAATTTCGGTGGGTACCTCTTTAGAGCAAGAAAAACGAAATAAAGATACCTTATACCAATAAATCAACTATTTTAATTAAATCTCTGATGATAATATTATATAGTCCTTAGCCTTTCATTAGTACATATCAGTAGAAAATAGAAATTCGAGTACATTAACTAATTGAAAAGGGGTAACATTGGTATTCAATATAAATAAATAACTATGAAACAGATTAGCACTGTCTAGACTGCATCATAAAGATCACCTTATCAAGACCAATCAAGAAAGAACACACGATAAAAACGCGCAAAGCAATGTTATTAGATAAGTGCTACGTGCAAATTGATAAATAAAAAAATAATATGTTGTTGGGCGCTCGCTCTCAGGAATAATTCAATGATTCCTATCAGATATCGTTTTCTCCTCTGGGAAATTCTGTTTATTATGATTTGGCCGACGTCGACAGAGGACGCCACTGACA
This sequence comes from Hypena proboscidalis, assembly GCA_905147285.1. Taxonomy (NCBI): domain Eukaryota; kingdom Metazoa; phylum Arthropoda; class Insecta; order Lepidoptera; family Erebidae; genus Hypena; species Hypena proboscidalis. The sequence goes on along the minus strand of LR990130.1, from coordinate 14,553,016 downwards.
AACAATCCTGATTATAACATACACATCAAAACACACTCCCGACAACTTCAAAAGCAAAATTTTATTGAACATATTTACATTTTTATTGGTATGCTAGGACACCGCCTGCCAACTTTGTCCTGAAGCGTAAGTGATTTTGAATTTTCTGATGTGTATTTTATTATCTGATTTTATATGTCCTCAATATGACTACATATTACCATATGAAAAACATTACGGTCACGATCTTAAGGCAGTCTCTATGTAAATGGCACACATACGGAAATATACCCACCCTTGTTGTCATTTCACTCATACCAAATATTGTGGAACCTAAATTTGTAAAGCTCTCCTGTTTCAATTATCAATTTGTTTTACAATGACTGTTCCGCTATTGTATTTTATTATACAATGGATGAGTAATAGAACAGTTTATTTTTAATATTCCATTTCATTGTATCTCCACAACTTGACCTGATTGTTACAGAGAATTAATTTGAACGAATAAGCAAACAATATTATCAATACATTTTGAAAGTATATTAGCGATGAACGTAAAGAAATCGGTAGACTTGGATATACATTGAGAAGAATAAAAGATAGGAATCTTTATGGGAAACCATTAGGTAAGAAAAGCATTGCCTGTGCTATCTATAGGGCATGTTTGGGTGGTTCGTGATTGATTCCACTGTAATTTCCATACGCGTGTTCTGCTCATATTAGCCACTTTATACACCCACCATCGTAGAATGACCCATCTCTCCCCCTGCTGTTTCATATAAACAATATAACCGAGGGGTAAACCAGGCCTTTTTCTGAGGTCGAGTTAGTCTGGCCCCCTGTTCTAGGACTATACAACTGTACGCCAGCGCGACCTCGCGGCGCCTGCCGAGTCACGCACATATATTTTTTCAAAGCCTTAAATTTTATTGCCATTTATTTTACTGATGTTACGTACCTATTAATAAAGTATTAGAGATCTATTAAATGTCTATTGACAATAGAAGTAGGTTTATCTGAAGTTGACTCACGCAATCTTAGCTTTTACGAAATTCGGGCCTCATTTTCTTTTATTGAGCTGACTTGCGATTGCTAGACTTTAGTTTTGTTATCGTAATGGTTTTATTAATCGGCAAATACCTAATTAGTCGTTTTTGGTTTTCTCTAGATAAAGTTCTAAAGACTTCCAGCAAAAGAGCTTAGTTGGAAATTGGACCTAGCAATTTAGTATGCATGGCCAAAACTTCTCTGTCATTGTAAGACTGACTACACCAGTAATGGATATGTGAGTTACATACCTAAATAGTGGGTATATTACACTTCTATGTACAAAAAAATGATTTTTCATACTGTTTGTCCATAGAAAGATAAATTGAGAACTTCGAGGGCCATGCATCAAGATTTTTATCGGTTACATGTAGTACAAAAACACAACTGTTAGTAAATAGTTCCTACAACATATAAATTCAAATTCAAATTCAAATTCAAATCATTTATTTTCATAGGCCCCAGGAGGCGCTTGAACACGTCAAAATATTACAAACAAATGATATAAAAATAAATTATAAGTAAAACTAAATTATACTAATTACAATGATTTGAATAATCGGGGCTTAGATTAATTTTAATCCAACTGTTTAAAATCAGATTAAAATCAAACTAAGTACCAGCTCCGATGGGTATTGCATTATGAGAAGAGCTGGTGAGAAACTCATGTGCACCATCTTTTCAAATGAAATGAATAATATACAATTATATTAATATATAATAATATATAACAATTACAACACATAAAAAGAGCAGTTCATTTCCAAATACTATTATCATTTATGTAGTCTAAAATACAGTAATAAGCTTTTTGAGATAATCTGATTTTAATATATTTCTTAAATTTACCTATCGATAATTCTACTGCGTCTAATGGAAGTTTATTGTAGAAGCGTATACATTGACCTGGAAACGAGTTAGAGATTTTATGGAGCCTAGTAGTGGGCACAGCCAGTTTGTTTTTGTTCCTTAGATTTACTTTATGGAGATCACTATTTTTCTTAAATTTTGTTTGATTCTTGTGGACGTACAATAAATTTTCATAAATGTATTGAGAATGTAACGTCATAATATTTATCTCTTTAAATTTATTTCTTAGTGTCTCCTTGGGACTCATCATATAGATAGCTCGAACAGCTCGTTTCTGGAGCACAAAGATTGAATCTACATCCGTGGCACTACCCCAAAGCAATAAACCATATGACATTATACTATGAAAATAGCTAAAATAAACTAAACGCGCAGTGTCAACATCGGTCAGTTGACGGATTGTTTTTACCGCGTAAGCTGCTGAGCTGAGTCTACCAGATAACGTTTCTATATGTGGGCCCCATTGTAATTTAGAATCTAATGTTATACCAAGAAAGACAACTTTATTGACCATTTCCAATTCCTCATTGTCCATCAACACACTAGTTTTGACTTGTTTAACATTTTTTGTAAAAAATCTAACATATTTTGTTTTATTACCATTTAAAAGCAAGTTGTTAACACTAAACCAGTTTACTATCTTTGACAGAGCATTGTTTACATCGTCAATTACTGTTTGTTGTCTATTTACCTTAAAAACTAAAGAAGTGTCATCCGCAAACAATACTATCTCATGATTGTCCTTAACGAGATGAGGTAAATCATTAATGTACAAGAGGAACAGGAAAGGGCCCAAAATAGAGCCTTGTGGCACCCCCATTGCTACAGCTGATCCATGCGATCGCTTTCCATTGACATCAACTCTCTGAATCCTATCACCTAGATAAGAAGTAAGAAGTTCCAGAGCGATGCCTCTTATACCGTAGTGGTGTAATTTTCTGACTAGAGTTTCATGCTGCACACAATCAAAAGCCTTAGATAAGTCACAGAACACCCCATAGGCGTCCCGCGACTCCTCCCAAGCCTCGAATATACATTCAAGTAATCTAACCCCAGCATCACATGTTGACCGTCCGCGAGTGAAACCGAATTGTTTAGTGTGCAACAGGTTGTTTTCATTAAAATATTTAAGTAACTGCGCGAGAATTATTTTTTCAAAAATTTTACTAAACGTAGGTAGCACCGATATTGGTCTGAAGTTTGTGGGGTCTAATGTACTACCTGATTTAAACAATGGAATTACTTTACTTAATTTCATTAAGTCAGGAAACACACCACAATCAATACATCTATTAAATATCATTATTAAATCAGGTGCAATAATATCAATCAACGATTTTATAATATGTACAGAAATGCCCCATAGATCAGCCGTTTTCTTAATATTAATTGATTTAAACGCGGCTTTAAAATCAGATCCATTAACATGACGAAATGCGAAATTATTAAAAAACTCAGGCACATTATCTTGAAGTAACGACTCGGCAACGGAGGAGGAAGAGCCTAAAGCACTAGTTAGAGAGACAGGAAAAGCAGTAAAAAATCCTTCAAAAGCATTGGCAACTTCTAAATCTGACTTGGTTACTTGACCATCGATACTTAACTTAAAGTCTGAGTCTTTTGTTCTACCCTTCCCAGTCTCTTCATTAATAACTTTCCATGTGGCTTTAATTTTATTACTACTGTTTTTGATTTTAGATTTAATAAATGTAGATTTGGCAATTTTACAGACGCGTTTAAAAATCTTCGAGTATGATTTGACATGTTCTTTAAACTCTTCACTGCTATTAAATTGTCTCTCATAGTATAAAATGTACAATGTTTGCCTACTCTTATGGATACCTGCGGTTGCCCAGTCACCAAAGACGGGGCTATTAGTAACAGTAATCTCCTTGGAAGTAAATATTGAGTTAAAGTCCCGAAGAAATGCATCAAAAAACAAATTATACATCACATTAGGCTTTATGTTATTATCTAAGAAAGGTAAGTTAGTAGCTAGGTTTACTCTCATACGTTCAAAGCGACTAGCTGTTACTGGCACAGAAGTAATTTTTTTCCTAACTACATTTTTACTTTTTATTTTAAAACTTATCATTTGCCCAGAATGATCAGAATCTAGCTTATTAATAATACTTCTGTGAGTTGGCTTAATATCTGTATAAATATTATCTAAGCATGTAGCCGTGGTGGCACTTATTCTAGTAGGCTCCATAAATAAGTTTATTAAATTATGGGATTTAAAAAGACTTAAAATTTTACATGATGCAGTTGTATTAACAAGAATATTAATATTAAAATCTCCACAGACTAAAATTGTTTTACCCAAATTATTTACTCTGCATAGGGCTTCATCCATGATTTCTAAAAATAAACTAAGGTCTGCGGAAGGAGGTTTATATACGCATATAATAATGAAATGCTCTAATTGTACACAGGATAATTCAACGGAACATTCTACAGAGAGAGACACAATATCTTTCCGTTCTTTAAATTTAAGTTTTTTATTAAGTAAAATTAGGGACCCCCCATGTATTGTGTTGACCCTGCAGAATGAACTACCAACCTGGTGGTTGCTGAAATTAAACATGAGCTGATGCCCCTTAAGCCAATGTTCAGTAATACACATAACACTAATATTTTCAGAGTTCATGAATAATTCCAGTTCTAGTTGCTTACCCAGATTTAAACAATATATATTTTGATGCACCAGGTTAATATTATCATTTTTATTGTAATTAGTACATTTTTGTGGCCGTAGTGGCATATAATTACTATTTGATTCTGCAGCTAAATTGATCAATTGTGAATGTAATAAATTAGAGCTAGAGGTTGCTTCCTCTGTTGTCTCATGAATTAATTTAAATGATTGCAAATTTCAGAATTGATATGAGAATAAGAAATGTCAATATCATTAATATGAAGAATGTCAGAAGTATCCTCAATAGAGGCTAAGTTATAATTCATGTCATGATTATTCAAATAATTATTAGATAATTGCATGTCATTAGTCTGCTCAATAGAAGCAGATCTGTTAGTAGCCAAGTTCTTGGCTGTAATGTCAATAAAATAGGATAGCGAAATTGCTATCTGTCGCTTAAAACTAGCAGAAAGGTAATAGTTACCTTTAGTCAAATATAACTTGCTGCTAACAAAACTGTTAGTATCTATCAAATGAATACTATCATTATATGTACTTATAGTGTGTAGTACATTGTTCAACTTATATCTAAGATTATTTTCCGCATCTGACAGGCTCCTACAGTAGGGGAATGTGAACAAAATTATACTACTTAAGCCTAGAGATAATAAATTATCAAAATAATTAACCAAATCCTTTTTGCTAACATTACCCCTATTTTCCACTAAAATAATGAGATTTTTATGATTACTGAAGTTATAACTTAAAATTCTTTTCATAATAAAATCATATGTTGCAGATGGTAAGCAATGGTTAACAACTGATTGTCCCTTAACAAGAGAATTCAGTTTTGAGCCCATATGTTTCCCAATACCATCACTAAACATAATAGTACTTTGCGCATCACTTGGTGTACAACATGTTACATCAATTGATGCACCTAATGACTGCTCTGTCCTAACACTAGTATGTGAGCCATCACACAAGTTCTTACTATTGTCATGGCAAACTAAGGGAGCACTCACTGGCTGTGGTGAACTAGAGCGAGCGCACTGACATGAATGGTTGTTAACAAGTGAATTAAAGCGCTCTGTGTTGTCATTACTTAATTTCAAGAGATCATCCATGGCCTTTGAATACTCATTAATCTCTTTAAGTGATAAATCATATTTAATTTGAGTTGACTTTAATGATGCTGTTAAATTATCAATTTTCAATTGTAAGGCCTGTGTGTCAGCTTCATACATGGCCCTGCTATTTTCTAATTTTAATGTACTTAATTCTAAATCATCAATTAATTCTACCTTTTCTTTACTAAACTTGGCACATTTGAATACTAATTTTTGATTTTTAATCAACTTCTGTGTTTTTTTTATATACCTGTTAATTTTTACATATTTTTTCAGTTTGTTCCTGCTGCAATTTAACAGACACACTGACTGATTTTGTTTTAGGGTTTCATTACTTAAATCTACAATTGGATAACTGGTGTCAGTGTGTGTTATTGTAGAAGAAACCAACTGCGGAGCACTCTCTACTAACTCACTAAACAAACTTATATTTTCCTGCACGGTGATGTTGTGGGCATCCTCTTGCAGTTGTGAGATGTGTAGGTGTGCCTCCCGGAGCTCCTGCTCCAAGGTGGAGATCCTTGCAAGGGCCTGCTCGTACTCATCACTGCAGCGATCAAACTTATCAACTAAGTTTTTGAGAGTGTCCCGTTCCTCAACAATTAAACTAAATTCTACATGTAAAGCAGTCATGTCACTTTTTAATTTAGAGTTAGTGTTTAATATTTCAATGAGTTCTTTCTCATTGTCATCTCTTTCACTATGTAACTGCGCACACAAATCCTTGGTAACTTTCAATTCTTGCAATGTCAGTTGGAGTTTGGACTCCTCCTGACGTGATAAAGCTCTGCGAGTCATCATGATGGTTAGAAGTATAAAACAATTAAATAAATAACAGTTATGACCAAGGATTTGCGAATATTTTTTTTTTTTTTTTAAGGTAACGGGTAGGTTGTATGATACTAATAACGATTGATTTTAAGTGGTCTAAATTATGAATTTACAACTTTCTGTTAATAATAGGTTTAAATAATTATCAAAGGCACTGTGTCCATGTAAAATTTATTATCTTCAAAGTTATTTAATAGCAAAAGATGCACTAATTCACTTACGGTACCGGTAACCTATACCCACCTGTCACCTTGTAATTAAACACTCACAAATTCACAATAAATTAATTATATACGTATAAATGTTAATTATACTGTTTCTTATCACTATTACAAATGATTATAATGGAAATGGGCTATGAAAACTTAAAATAAATTAATAATTTCAATAAAATCTAGCGGAACAACAAGATCAGCTGTTAGCCCTAGTGTTGCCAGACACGGAAAAATATATAATATAACAAGAACAAACAGTCAATTCATTACACAATGCACACTCCATCCTAAGAGCTAATTGGTTCCACCCTTAATCTACTCGGACGGGGGAATAAAAATATGATATTTCCACTTTGAGTAATCAACGTGATATATGGACCGAGTACGTGCTTGTGAGAGCGGAGGCCTAACGACTGACGGACAATTAAAACGGACATAGCAACGTGTGTATGTGTGAGAGAATTGTCGCAAATGCAGTTAGGACATGCGGTATTTTTACGTTATTTTGCTGGTTTTATTTTGCTTTGTTTGTGGTATCGATTTAGGCATTTAACTATCAAATTAACGTTCATGTGTGTGAATGTCGTGTGTGAGTTGTGTAACTGTAGGTACAGTGAGTTAGTGAAATTTTTAATGCTTTTAAAAATATAGACTTACCTTTAATTTGTAGACGAATCGTCGCTTAAATTATCACCGCGAATATATTCATTCTATCAATTAATGTTCTACTAATAAACTCATATTGTCATCATAATTAGAAATTGTGCGTATTTTTTATCATAGCGACAAAATGCTATTCGAATAAACGACATTTTGACGTAAATTTGCCCGTTGTTGTTTTGTTGTGACGGATTTTATTGCGGTATAGATTTTTGGCCGCCCAGCTATCCAATCAATTTGAAATCTAATCCTAAAATTTGACTGACTTTGATGAAAACAATGGCAATACGATTTGTCATAGTAACACTACGATTTTTGTTAATTATCAATTGATGGCCTTTATTGCACACTTATCTAAGTGTTATTACGTCGAAACCGCTCGAAGTCTACCGCTAGAAGTTTTATTTTTATTTTATTTATTCGGTTTTTGGTGATAGTCATAATTGTGTTTTCTGTGTTCTTTTATGGGTAAATTAAGTTGAAAATTTAAATAGTTCAAATAACCAAGCGCAGAAAAAACATGACCGCCGAAAAGTATCAGTAAGAATTAAGATACGTGATTGATCGTGATTAGCAATATTGGTACCGCATTGTAGCCGAGTGGTCACTATTTTTTCCACACTGATACTAACATTATTATTTATTAATTATGATTATTTTGGACATTTTTATTATAATTTTATATGATTTTGGAATTAATATAATATGTAATTTAATGTTGACTTGGAATTTTATGACAATATTATTGATTATCTATTATTTTATATTACCTACTCACTTGAATAGATCTATAATGACGTGTAAACCAATTACTAATAAATGAGTTTTATGAGTTTTATGAGTTTTCGTATTTTTTTAAGTTCAGAGTATAATACACTTTTTATGCTTGTTGTACTATGTATTTCTGTAACTGGGTGCGAAATGTATTGGGCGTTCGTTCGTCGATCGAGGGTCTATAGATTGATCAAATACATTTAGACAGAATTTATTAATAATTACTTGTAAGTGTAATTTATTAATGCGAAAATACGTCATACTATTATGCTAGTCAAGACACCACCAGATTGGCACATGGTAATGCAAACAAATCTTATTAGTAATTTCCTAATTTTAATTAAAATCATATTTTAAGTAAACTGCGTTTGGTGTTTATTGCAACCTCCGACTGTAGAAACCATTACTAGATGGCGGAATGGGTAGTGTACCTGCCTGCGACGCCAAGGTCGCGGGTTCGACTCTCGCTTAAGACAAATATTTGTGTGTATGAACATGGGGGTTCGTCTTAGTCTGGGTGTTTCTATCTATAATAACTTAAGTATGTATTTACAAAAGAAAAGTATATATGTATTAGTATCAGTTATTCTAGTACCCATAGTAAAAGATCTGCTTAGTTTGGGACTAGATAGCGTTGTGTGTAAGTTGTGACATATTTATTTATATAAGTGTCTACACTTAGTGTAGATATGGATAGTATAGATAGATTGCCTACCGTTTTAAACATTTATTTTCCTATTAATTTACAGTATCTGATGTATGTTTTGCATCAGATAACATAGTGTATAGATATATAAAGTATACGTGCAATAGATTGCAATTAGTGTTAGATTGGTAACCTGGCGAGAGCTCCACTAAGCACTCACCTCCTTCCGGAAAAAATCCAATTGATACTTTGTTATTCGTTCTCTTGTGCCATTCAAAAGAAATTAAAAAGAGTCCATTATCTTCCACGATGTTTTTCAAAGATTCTTTTCAATATTGGTGTTGAAAACAGGTTATACCTAAGTATTCATGTTTTATGAAACATTACCTAATCGATTGGAAATAGCCATATTTTTGTGTCATGTACAGCTTAAAAAGGACGGGAGTTTCAACTCCTAGACTCCGAAACATTATCTTCATAATTAGATCAATTCATTTTATGCCGATGCATTCAATAGGAAATCAAAAATCATTTTTATCACTTATTCAACCTATTTATATTAAATCATAGCTTAGTTTTACTTACAGAACAATAATATGACACAATATTTTGTCTCGTGAGCGTTTTTATCCAACGGCAAGGAATCCCGAAAACAAAACGATCTAAATCATTTATACAAAAATACTGTCACCAGAAAAAAATATATAAAACAAAGCCTTTCCAGTTACACCAATCAACTGAAGTATTCCTTTACGGAACAAACAACTTCGACGAATACTTTGTCGCCTAATTTTATCACCGAACTTGAGTTAGCAACATGCTAAAGAAAGCCGAATAGTTTTAACACGTTTCGGTATTAGGTATTCTGCAGTCTACTTTATACCAAGGCGTCAGGCGAGGCGGCTGGCGGCAGGGGGTAGTAAGCCTTATTTGAGCCGAGCGCGCGTGACATGAAACTGGAAACTTGCCTGCTATGTCTCGTCGCAGTCGACTCTTGTCGCCCGAATTCTCATCAAATCATCCCGCGACAATGTCGTTGCAAATCCCAACACGGGATCAAAAGATATTAGAGCTAAATTGAACCGGAGCAGTCATGATACCTAATTGCACATGGTTGGAAACATATCTCAAACGCGACGCGAATGCGTTATGAATGGTTGTGCGTCGAATATCTTACCAGTGTCTGCTCCTTTATGATTGAGATATGTTTTGGACACTGAACTACACGTCCTACATACATGTAGTCAATATTCATTACGAATAATATACCGTGTTCGGTTTACATGAGATAAATGGCATTCACATAAATACCGCAGAAGCACTATTTTCACGTATAAAATAGGTCAAACTAATATTACATAACGTTATTTCTACTTAACTATGTAATAAAATCACGAGCTATATAGCTACGGACAACCGCTATGAGCGTAGCAACATAAAAATGCTAATAACTCCCCGATTCAGAATTTATTAGCCTCTTAAAATCGCTAATACAGAAAAGTCGTTGCGACACCTGTTAGAAGGCAAGTTTAAATTATCTCTGCAGATAAAAAGTGACTAGATAATACAATGAGATCCTTCGAAGGCGGCTGCTGTGCTCGCGAATCATTAATTTTAATTCGTACCCCGTGACGACGGTCTCTCTAATGAATTATTGGGAATCGCTGAAGTGCCCCCCTGTCTCCCCTCGGACTTCCTACAGTTTTTCTTTGGGACTTAGCATAATGTGAAAAAATGTTACGCGGCCCCGCTGCATACTAATTGCTTGTTGTGTCGACTCTCTTTAAGTAATATTCAGAACTTACCGACCGGAACTTCGGCAGCGCGAGACAAGATTAACAACTTTTACCCCTGATCGATCACTTAGCATCGCCCTTTTTGTAAGCCTCGATTACAGACCGCTTTTGTTCGACATGGAAATATAATCTTACAATAATCGAGAGCGAACCACTGAAAGAGTAGCTGCTCGTCATGCACTAAATCTCTGGATATTTAATGGATTCTCATTTTTATTCCGACTATCGTTACGGGGGATGGCTATCGAGGGTGATGGCCGCATACCAATCGTAATACGTCTCGGAACTTATTTTTCAGTTATTTTACTTAAACAGCTAGACGTAGGGTAATAAAATGATATAGTGTGCGATGTGCGCGGCTCGTCCCACAGGCCCGGCGCGTACGTGCGAACGTTGTCATGCGTCGTGCCCGCGAGCCAGGGCCAACAAACTTGTATTTTTTAAACTTTTGCCTTCCCGTAAGCCGGAGCAGGAAAGTTACAATTGTATTCCCCCTCTGCCCCCTTCAATATGTGACCTGCTTATTTATTGGAGAGGCGTCGGCGGAGTTCTCAGACAATATGTCGCGAGCCACCCGAGCAAACGCACGCGGAACGAACGACTTAAACAAAACACAATTTAAGACGACGGAGAAAGTGAATTATTTGATTTATAATAAGTTTTAGCTGTAGTCTCGTGAGCACAAATATTGCGACTATTTGTCATAAGTTGGAGGGAGCAGGAGTAGTTAGACGGATGTTTGTGAAGTAGGTAGCTCGGTTCATGTAGGAGACTAGCCGCTCAGTATTCCGGGCGCAGTCGTCATTAGCCGAGCCAGACGTCGGATTTCCCAGTAGCAGCTCGAATGTGCCCACCAGTCCTTCTGAATAATGATGACATAACATAAACTCGATTTACTTTTTACTTTAGGTCTTATTTTCAATAGTGAACTACGGTGAAGTATGGATAGAAACTCAATGTTCACAAGCAACTTAATTCAATAAAGAAAACTATAAAACTAACAGCCTAAATGAAAAAAAACCTATTTATTCTAGTTATTGGCTTATGTTTGTTCACCATAGCTAGCCCACCTCTAAACATAAACCAATTAATACAACATGTGTGTATATGAGGCACAGGTATAAGTCCGCGTAATCCAGCAGGATAAATGGCAACTAAATCCATGAAAACCAAAATGCCTTATGCATTTAACTTTCGCCGTTGTTTTACGGAATGCTGAAATTTAAATACAGAATCCATTTTGTGTTCAAATGAGTTTTCGGAATGGCCAATTAGTTGTTAGCGCCGGCCGCCCTCGTTCACTTTCATTAGGCTATATAGTTTCCCAAATATCTGGACCCTTCAAAGATATATCTTTTGCTTTTCCATTTTCTTCTTACAGTTCGCTTATGCGAGAGGCGGGGAGCAACTCAGTTGTAAAATTTTAGTAGTGTTTCGCGGTTAGTTTGACGGCCCGGCCAAGCGGTTGTACTCGGCAGGAATATTTTTATTTTAAATATAATCAAATGTCTATCCTTGTTCCACAATGCGGAACGAAAAGGCTCCGTTGTTTTTACGAGTGGAAAGAAAAATTTGTTACATTTTGGAGTGTATGAATAGAAAGAAAGAAAGAAGAAAGAAAGAAACATTTATTTTGGCAAATCATAATCTTAATATAACCTATAAAACTACTGATGAACTACTCATGAATGTGGAATTGTTTCTGATATGAAATATTTTACGCCGCTTTGGAGATTGTTGAGCTTTTCGGCATAGGTTGCACGTTTGGTGGGAATGAGCAACCTGGATAATATTCTAATTCATGTTTTGTGAAGCGAACTATCCATGAGACGATAATATATTGTACGGCAAACAAAGTCTTTACAATACTTTTACTACAGTTTATTGCGTATAGTACAAATCTTTGTGTGATTCGCAAAGATTTGTTATGAGACTGGGTGTGCTTGTGTGAGTGAATGTGTGTAATTGGCCTTGTCATTGGGACCATTGGATAGTGTAATTGCTTCTGGCGTTCTATCTAATGTAAAAAATCCAAATTATTATTTATAGTAGCAACCTTTACGCAATAAACTAAATAATATATATATACATACTTTGATTATAGAGATTATTTCCTCTGAGTATATATTACAAAAGAATAACCAAAACAAACCATCAAGCAAATAGAAAACAATCAGGTTTGTTTTATTGGAGTTAAAGAAAAACATTTTGTATTTAATTAACCGCTAAATTGCTTATTAACAAACCCTCACCGTTAACTGAATTAATCGCAATCAAAACCTCTACCAGGCGTTGGTATATTTATTCGAAAGCAACTCTTTATAACTTGCAATTCCTTTCTTATTTCATAACGCAATCTTCTCGGCTTCTTATCTCGCTACGAACATATCTCGCCCCCGCTCTCGGGGAAAATCGTCCAATATAAAATCGGTTTAATTTGCGCTTTTCGCACTCAATGGGATGGAATAATATCGGGCAATTTGGTTACCGCTGGCATAAATATGCTGGGCCGCGAAGTAATTGTAACGCGGGCAATTCGCGCCTCGTAACGACCGAGAGGAGAAAACTTCGCCCGTTTCAAACTCGATGGCCGCCCGACGCACCAGGCGTCTCGTCGAGACGCCGCGTCGCCGCACCGCCCCCGCAACGCCAACGCAGCGCAAGCGCCGGAACACCACTCATACGACACACTTGACCTCCATGTGCGAAACTCTACCACTAATCGGTTCGTTAATTTTCATTGGCAAAGTTTAATGAGAACGTATTTCTAATTGGCAAATGAATTGTAAATGCCTTATTAAGAGCGTGTATTCCTTTTCAAAATGTAACTGTCAATTTTTGTAGTTTTTTGGGAATATTTCGTAAAAACTGAATAAAAGTATGATTTTATTCAACTAACTTTTTAGAATGTGGGCTTTAAAAGGTAAATATGACAATTACATTTAATAACTAAAGCATACTTTTCTATTTTATCAGTTGAAAGAGTATTAACTGTTAAGTTGATAAATTACAAAATTATGCTGTATTTACGAATGAAATTGTTATATTTACCTTTCAAATCTTGCATTCTTAAAAGTTAGTTGAATAAAATCATACTTTCATTCAGTTTTTACGAAATAATCCCAAAACACTACAAAAATTGACAATTACATTTTGAAAAGGAATACACGCTCTTAATATTGAACGAACATGTAGGTTACTTTAACCGTATTATTGAGATATAAATCTCCTGGTAATTCTATTTATATCCGCTTACGAAAACAATGTGCGGTATACGGACGTGATTTCTTGGAGACTTCAAAAACGCTCGGCAGAACGACAACATAACAACGAAAGTCACATAACCCCGCAAATCGTGAAATCCTTTATCTGATTGCGGAGAGGCATGAGTAACAACAAAAAGGAGCAATCTCCTCTGCTCGCATGACGGCGTCACTCCATCCATGTGCCATGCCACAATAGCTGTATTACCTCCCTCGCAGATTACTATTACAAAAACAGATCCTGTTGATATAATGGCAACACAAAAGTAATTACCAGCCTACAGCTCTCCTTTGCTCCTTTGCTTAACGTAATAGAATAACGAATGTCATTCTTTTACTCTGACCCTTCCGCGGTTCGCGCGGGGAATGCAAAATTCCCGAAATTAGAGTGAATAAACCTGCGTTGTAATTAAAACCGGGTGCCGGTCGAGCCGGGAGCGTTGGCCCCCCCCCCATCTTTCTTGGCTGGCCTACGAATTAAGCACCGAATTGCTTCAGTAATTCCAAGTATATATTCCTCGCTCTCAGTTAAATGTAAATCACTTTTACTGTCCCGATTTTCACCACTGAAGTCCCTAATCTTATAATATCTTCTTTTATTTAGTATGGAAATGCGAGATGTTAAGTCGATTGGTTGTAATTCGATATCGGTATTAAATTACAAGAGCTGGGGTCTTTTAAATCAACAGTGAGATCGGCTTTGAGAGGAAATACAAAAGAAAAAGTCTTCACAATTTTTGTCGAGCGACTTTGAGATGTATTAAGCAAGTTGATGTTTGAGCGTTGTTTTAACGTGTCTGGGTGTATTAAAATAATAAATATGGGGGTGTAGTTGGTAGGGAGTGAATAGAGAGTACTTGCCATGGGCCCGGCGCGACGATCAAGTGACGCAACAGTTAAACTAGGAACAACCCTCGACCACTTTCGCCCAGCGCCGCAGCCGCTCAAACTCGAGCAAACACTCCTCAATTGCCTTAGTGATGTTTATAACTGAATTACTTAGGTATCGATAAACATTTCTTTTTGTTATATCATAATAGTAAAACAAACTATAATTAGAAGCAACGAATTATACATACTTTATTCATATTTTTACTTTTCTGACATCTTACGTAGACTAGGATGGTAATTTAGCATTGAAACTAATATCTGAGTAGAATACAACATATTTTTAAATTAAGAATGTTTTTCAGTTGTTGTTGCTCAATCACAATGCAAAATCGATGCCAAAAAAGTGTAAAAAACATCGATACAGGCTAGCACTAGCAGTCGGATGGTAACAGTTTGCAGAACGCCTGATTGCTTTGATAATCGCCGCCTGAGACGTCACTAATGACGCAAGAACATTGTCTGGAACAACCCTAGCGCCTGTTATTTTACAAGATACATTATTAAGGCCGATGCTCTTGTTCAATTCAGCAAACACTAACAAAGCAACTACTTATTAAACAAATTAATTATACTATGTTGCCCGTAATAATCTTTTAACACAGCGAAATACAGCCGTAACTGACTGTGTATGACTTGACTGGACTGAGTATTGACTTGCAATACTGGAGGTGGGAATGTTGTGGACTTTTTTGGTTGACTGACACTGGCTGGCGAAGCTGGCCAGTTGGAATGACATAGGACATAATATTTAAATTTAAAAGACGAATAGAAAAAGAATAGGACAACAAGACTGACTGGACGAGACGGCAGACCGATTCTGTACGCGGCCGAGTGTGTATAAGCTGTCAATAAAATAGTGTTTAAAAATCCTGTGTTTCTCTGCGTGTCGCCCCATCAGATCAGTTGAAATTATGTCAAGTATTTTATTTATATTTGACTGCATTTTGTTCGATTCCCGGGTCGGGCAGAAGTGTTTTTGGGTATGTTCCCGTCAGGAGATTCTCAATAGCAGCACCAAGTTGGAATTATATCACATGGGATCGAAACAACAGAATAAATGTAACATCCACATTTATTCTGTTGTTTCGATTCCACCTCGGTTCACCTTTTCTTGCATAAATTGGTACAAACTCGTACAAATTTTGATATTTTTGTGTCACTATGTATTCAATATTCCTGCGTGAATTGCGAGTCACTAAATAAGTTATCAAAATAATTATAACTAGTTCATTAGGCCAGTTATTATGCAGTTACCTAGTTAGTGTGACCACTTTATTACTCGACGGCCATAAAACACACATTTTATTTTTATTATGACCTCCAAAAGAATTCAGGGCAAGGAAATGGTACGGTTTTCAATGGCGCCACGAATATATGGCTTTAAACTACTGTTCAGCGCTAAAGTTATGTGGTATCGTAAATTTGCGTGTTCTAAATTATTGTGGATTGTGAGATATAGTATGTATGTACAGTCGGCTCCTTGTATATAGTCACAGACAAAATATCCAGATATATAGGAACGCCTAAACTGATCAATGATATCAGTACAACCAAAGTCTTCTAATTAAATAAATCATCCATCTTGCACAAATATATCGGAACGTGGACACTGTGAAATACATGAGTTTATTCAAAGTCTCGAAATCATAGTAACAAACACAGTGCCAATGGATTCAAATCTTTCAAAGTATTCAAAAATATGAAGCAATAAATGAAAACGAACTCTTTACCTATGTATTTAAAGGGCTTTTTGAAATACTTAAAAATACGCAAGCCAAAATCGTTTGACATCATTTGAAATTTGATTTAACAGTTAAGAGTATATTTACAGTAGAAATTATCAGACTATGGCTCTATCAAAAGCACCCAATTTGTTTGTTTTTAAAATTTCTTTATTTAATATAAGTAATATAGTAGTTACATACCAGTGTACATTTATGATCCTAGTAATAACAATCATACAATTCCAACTAGTTTTACAGACACATTATCTTCTTAAACTTTACAGCGGGACACTTCGTAAATAGAAAAGTAAAATTTCTGTGACACTTTTGGTAGTGAAAAGGTAAACAACAATAAACTAGGCTTTCTTAGATTAGTTTCCCTATTGATAGCATTGTTTTACGAGTAAAACTATTAAAATAAATAAGTACATTACGCGTACTTTTAAGCACCTTAAAAGCACCCAATAAATATAGCGATTGAGTTCATTTTCATTTATTGCTTCATATTTTAGAATATTTTGTATGCTTCGAAACCATTGGCGCTGTGTTTGTTACTATAATCTAAAGACTTTGAATGCACTCATATATTTGAAGGTGTCTATGTTCGGATATATTTGTGCATTATGGGTGATTTATGTAATTAGAAGACTTTGGTTGTACTAATATCATTGATCAGTTTTGGCGGTACTATATATCTGGTTATTTTGTCTGTAACTTTAAATAAGGAGCCGACTGTACCTATGAACTGTAGAGTAGCATTACTTAGTATAAATTGTGCCCACTTAAATAAATATTTCACTTCATAATAGAAATGACCTCCTTTTTTTGGAGTTTCATGACGTTTCTATCAAAAAGCTCTTTTGTCTAATACTAAACTAATATTATTAAAAAAAATAAGAAAGTTTTTTTTGTTTCTTTGTAACCAATGGGCTCCAAAACTTTACATAAGATAAAGATAAAGATAAAAAAATGTGTCTTAAAGGTGTTCAGGGTAGTAAAATAACAACATAATTAAAAAATACAGCTTACAT
This sequence comes from Hypena proboscidalis, assembly GCA_905147285.1. NCBI lineage: Eukaryota > Metazoa > Arthropoda > Insecta > Lepidoptera > Erebidae > Hypena > Hypena proboscidalis. Next base: position 14,535,521 of record LR990130.1, on the reverse strand, counting down.
AGTTACGAAACTCCTTTGTGAGAGACTGGTTTCTGCAGTAGGTAGACCTGTGTCACAGATTACAAGGCTCCCATGGGACACTATGGGACCAATCTTGATAGCTGGTAGTGTAGAGCTGGTTTAAGACCTTTTACTGATGTAGGTAGGTACTCCAAGGGTTTAGGAAGTTATAGTTTATATTTTCTTTCGATTAATGTTTAGTTAAACCCTTGCGTAGAAGCTCGAGGGATGAAACAAGACAACACCTATGCTCGGCCATCTCGTAGTTGAGCTTACATTGTATTAAAGTAAGCCGTGAACATACTGGCGCGAAATGTTTATTTATATATTACCTCGATTCAACGATGTTACTACAATTTGTTTATTAAAATTTGTGGCTTCAATAAATTAAATAAACTTAACATTTGAATCTATATCAATAAAATTCACAAGCAACTCGAAATTAAATGGAAAATCTGTCACAGTGAGCGTGCCCGTTGCGAGAGGGGACTAACCGCAAATTTAAATTATATCGACATTTAATCAGCAAATTAAACAAAATGAGTTATGTTTTATCGCCTGCAGCGTCAGCGGGTTCACAATATAAGCCAACTTTTATGCTACCGTCGACCATCAGAAACATACTTCATATATTATTTGAGTTCACCTTGAATATTTTATTAAGACTGAAGATAACTTTACTAGGACCATTAAACATGAAATTGAATAGCAATTTTAGGGTTAAAGCTAAGCCTTTGTAGAACTTATTTACAAAAATTCAACCACTATAAAATACACACAAATGTAAATTTGTATTGTTGAACCCGACAAAACTAAATAACAATATAAAGTTCCAGAAAATTGACCATCCTCTTACACGTATAACATCCACACAATGCAAAATAAGTTACCAATGAAATTCAGTTGCGAAGCGACAGTGTGAACTACTGGCTAAACTACATTTCCCAACTTAGTAACACGAGCAATCGAAAAATAGAAAGTTCTTCTAGCAACTAGGATCGAGACTAACTGAGTAACTGGCATTCTTCTCTAACTTTAGGTGAGAGTTTCTTCGAGAAAATTTATTCAGTTTGGTTTGTTTACTCAATCCTATTGTTCTAGAAAAACCGGAGTTTCACATCGCACTGGTTCCACTGTCAGTGCTAAATGTCGCAGAAAAAATTATTCATACGACTCATTGCGAGTTCGTCTGGAGTTCTGACTGAATCTTGGCTAAAGATTTAAATAAAAGGTCAGTCATTGCGGTGAATCATTGTTTGTTTTCTTTTGGAATAAAAAGAGCAAACAAGCACCATCATGTGATAAGTTTCTTAATATTTAAGTGAGAATACTAGCACAGAACTTGTGAGTTAGGTTTCATAGGAAGGCTAGCCTTCATGAATGACGCTGTCGCTTGCTTCCAACCGCGAGCTTAAAAAAAACAATAGATTCGGGGTGATTTTATGTATCCTGAGTCAGTAATTTTAAACTAACCATCAGACAATTGTTCTATTTACTCTCATCTTTATTGGTCCCACTTTTAGTGCTAAATGTCGCAGAAAATATTCATACAACGCATCGCTAGTTCGTCGTAAGGAATTCTGAATCTAGACTGAACATTTAAATAATAGGTTGCTTTGGAACTGAAAAGAGCAACTGAAAATCGTGATGTGGTAAGTTTCTTGACAGCTAACTTGGAGGAAATGCTTGAGGACTTCAAAGCTTGGTTTTTATACATATATACACTATTGTTCAGTGTGTATCAAATTGTGACTAACCAGTTGGCAACATAAAAAAACCCGAGATGCGATTGATGTAATGTAGTATTCACGTATATAGCTAACCGGCGCCGGTGTGTAGACCACGATGGTAAGTGTAAGTAACAACTATGACAAATGGAAATCAACAATTCACTCAATCAACAAAGCTGATTAGACGCATTGCTTCATGCGAGGACTACGATGATATGCCAGTAACATCAGGTCTTGATCTCACTACCAAACCGGCACACAGTAATGCAAGCACTCTTATTTGGCTGCTGGAAAGACGGTAGTATTGCCGCCCTCGAGCTTGTTCACAAGGGATCTACTTTAATCAAAAGTATTTTAATAAGTTTCAGATGCACCATCAAATCATTTAAAATAACTGATGATAGCATTGTGCTGAATGGTGAAATAAATTAATATTGCCTACAAAAGCCCTAACCCAAAAATAAAACAATAAAGCTATTATTTAACACACCTTTATCTAGCAGCTCGTTATCGAGCAGGCATGTTGACGGGTGCCGGCCGAAAGGTCGCGGGTTCAAAGTCGACATGTCGAACCTTCGTGGTATGGCTAACACGAACACCCAGCTTAACAAGTTTATTACATACTTAAGGGTTATTTTGTATCGGGTTGCATTTTTATATTCTTTTTAAAAATACTTTTAAGTATAAGATGTCTGGCAGATTTTAACAATTTTAAAATAAGTAGGTCTGGGTTTTGTGTGGGGTCGAGACGAAAGACTAATATTGTATGCTGTAGATCATAATATAATAATACAGATGAAGCCAAATACGGCATAAATATGTACCAAACTGTGCTGGCTTGTATGAAAATGTGACGTCACTCTCATGATACAATACAGTCCTGATCTTAATGGCGAAATTACTTTTTTCATAACAGTTCTAAATACCGGTGTTGTTATTCTTTAAAGTAAATGGTCGATTTCGAAATTTTAGTGCATCCGTACTTCCATATAAATACGATCGATATTTGTTCGTACGAAATTCAAATTTCGTGCGATTCCATTTATGGAATATGTCGCTCAGATGATGAGCCAAAATGTATGAAAATGATCATGTTCTGGTTTAAGATATTTATTCCTCTAAAAAGAATACAATTCACTTATTGTGATAAATATATGCTAAACTTATTATTAAAACTTATTCTATGAGCGGTACTTGTAAAATATTTGTCTATGGAACCATTTGATTTGATGGAAAATACTGATGTTTTATTTGACTATTCTCGTTCCATAGAATTCATGTATAGATAACAAATATGTACAAACAAAACAGCCAAAGCTTCTGACAAATGAGTCCATCAAGCAATCAACGCAGCAATGATCGTCATCCGTCTATATGCCAATCATGGACATTTCAGTATTAGCAGACTAAAACGATCGACCGTCGGTGTACGTTTATAAAGGAATATGATCTTGCTCATCTATTCTGCATACCTATTTGAAATAGAATTTAATATGGATATGGATTTGCCATGATGTATTTGAAAAAACGGATGCTTAAAGTAATGAAGTTATTTAAGTAACTAACGACTTAGTATCTCCAAATAAAACCAGAACGTACTAACGAAAAAAATCAATAGTAGATGTTTATAATTTGATTTTCGAAACAAAACGAAAACTTGTATATTTGGAAATTACACTTAACGCAACAGAATAAACTAATAGCTTATCATTGATTATTTTTATAGCATTTAGCTATTCTTAGCAAATTATACAAAGAAACAAGAACATTTTGGGACCGGCAGGAATTTACAACATTTGTGCCAGGTGTAACTTCACCATATTGGTTTGTATCCTAACTTAAGATAGGTACAAATGAAATAACGTAAGGTCACGTAATGACGTAACATAGGGTAAAGGCGGGATAAACGCCCCACTTTTTGAAATTGCCTTCTAATTTTGAAAATATTCATTGTATATAAATAATGAGTACGAATTCAGTTAGTTTAGTCCTTTATGTTTAACTGTGACTTGGTTTTTTAGACCTATAAATTACAGATTTTGCAGATTTTAGCTTTTTGTGGAACTCCTTTTTTGGGATAGATGCCTACCCGTATGGATAGATGCCCCACCACGAAAATACTAAGAGGGATAGATGCCTGTGGTGCGGGATAGGTGCCCTTTATAATGTATTAACGAAAAACTTAACTAAACTTTTATAAAGTTAAGAGGACAATTAGTGTTTTAGAAGTAAAAGGCTACCCCTAAAACAGTAATTGTTTCCAAGAAACATGGCCATAATAATGAAAAGTATTTTGCAATTTTTTAGTGGGGTGCATGAAAGGAGCCTCCCCGAGTGACGTACACAACGATTCCCTACGTCCGGCGCACCCTGGGCAATTCGCGAGTTCTCCAAAGCGAATTGGCTAATCCTTTCACCACGATGGCAAGTCTAAATAAAATTTGACTTAGCTATCGACACGACGAAGAAGAAGAAGAAGAAGAAGAAGAATTTTTAAAGTCTTTTAATTGTCTTAGAATATAATTCTATTATGAGATCAAATAAAATTACCATAATAAAGTTCTATAAGCAACTTCAACATGAATTGGAATATTAAATTCTTATAATAAAATATTAATTATTAAGTTTCAACATGCACAATCATAAAAAAAACAGTCTAATTAAAACAATAAAATGTATTCTTAGCAGCATAACGTCTTCGCAATGTTCTTAATAGAATCCCAAACTGTCGGGATATTTCGTTTATCTCCATGGTATTTCTGTCTATTTCGTCGAAAGCTGACTGCAATTATTGTTCTATAGTCCAGGAACATGCTCGAGCTCGCACTCCTTCTTTTCTTTTATATTTTCGTGGCATGGTTATGCTACAATCAGAAAAAGACCAAATATACTTATACACGTAAAAACATCATTGAAGGTATACTATATAATACACCGAAAGGTGAAAGTAGTCGATTTCATAGCGGGTGTATTTTGAATCCCGGATCATAGCTGAGAGCTTTTAATACACCTGATATGAAATAGAACATTCACCCGAGTTATAAAAAGTGCTTCATAGTACATCTACATAGAAAAAAACTACCAAGAACTACCATATAAAACAAAATCCATCTTAACCAACAAAAACTTCTACCAAAATATACCAAACACAAAAAATATTCTACCAAAAACAACAAAACTGTATTAAAAGCCACCAAAAACTAATAAAAAACAATAAAAACTACCGAATGCTACGAAAAATACCAAAACCTAACAAATTCTACCAAAATCAACCAATGGAATTACCAAATTCTACTTAAAACTACCAACAATTATCAAAAACTACAAATTTCCAAATACTAAAAAACAACGAATTGTACCAAAAACTACCAAAAGCAACAAAAATCACCTAAAATTTCAATCATTTTGTATGGAGGGATAGATGCCCCTAGGGGCATCTGTACCTCGAAAAATCAGGGCAACTATCCTTTTTGATGCGGATAGATGCCCCAAGTATTTTTTTAACTAATAAAAAACAAATGACGAATTATTTGCATCAAGATGCATAATTTATGAATCAGTATATCGACGTAATTAAAAATATAACGGAAATAACGACTACTTAAAAAGTTACACAACGGCTTAAACTTACCTTTAAAACTTTGACGTCTTTGTAAACTTCGCCGCGGAGATGAATGCTCACACAAGCTAAACACGTATTCACAGCACGACGGCCAATGGCTACCCGAGGTGCGGGGTGACTGCGGCTCTTAGTTATAATATTTTTTTTTTAGTTGCGAGTTTGGGAAGTTAGGTTTTTTGAAAACGAGGCATCTATCCCACTGGGGCATGTATTCCGCCTTTACCCTACAGTTGAAAAATTAAGGGGTTTCTCAAGAGGTGTAGCTTAGTAGGTAAAGCGGTTGGAATGCAGAGGTCACAGGTTCAAATCTAGCCGGTCCTATAGTTTTTTAACTGTTTCTTAGTATAAACTAATAGCTTCCGTGCTTTGAGAAAACCAATATTTACATTTTATTTCTAAATTATTTTATCGTGTGCTTACGAAATTCCATATGACGTACCACCACCATACTACCATGTTTGCTCACCGGGGTCATTCAAGTACCAAAAAAAATCTCTACTCAAAAAAAATATTTTAAAAGCAAATATTCGAAAAGATTATAGCTAAAAAAATCTTGGGGTGGTTTAAAGCAGACTATTTACCAATTACACTTTATGTTGACATATTGCCAGCCCGGCGAGCATTCGCCTGTAATGTAAAGAACATTACAGATTCGATTGTTACACCCAGTGTGGCAGACGAACCTCGCGTTACAGTGCGCTAAAACCTGTTATAATACAATTCGAAATTTGAAATTTTGTTCGTTACAATGCTACATTACACATTTTGATTTCGAGCACACACCTCTCAGACTCACAAAACTATACATTGCGGATTTTATCAAAACAGGTTGAGCTGTATTGTTATGAACGGTTCGACCCCCACATCGATGTAATATTCGAATCTGTAACGGCACATAACAATATTTACAAGGTTCGCGGTCTGGAAGCACCTTAACAGAATAAACTGGAATGTAATGTAAGTGCATGTAAACACGGAATTTCCATCCCACAGACGTTTACACCGGGGTCATTCAAGTTTCATTACCAATAGCCCCGCCTCGTAACTTATTCAGTTAGGGCAGGTAACGCGCCTTTACATTCAATTTGCTACAGAAGAAACGTTACGGTGCTGTAAACGACGCGAATGACGCAGACTTCGTACATTGTCTTCATACTTACGTTTTAAATTCTTTATATTATTTGAAGTATTATTGTACTCACTTTTATCTACAGCTCTGCTCTCGTAGCGCATCGATAAAAAGTAGCATAAAAATATGTGCTTCTCCAGGCCGTCAACTATCCTCCATACTAAGTGCCATTAAAATCGGTCAAGCCACTTATACGTGAAAGTTTAGCAAACTGACTGACGGACAGACCTGGGCAGTTAGGATTAGGATGGCATATCGTTGTTGCAAAACTGTAGGACTGAATATAAGAACTACAATGGAAGGCTAATATTAATTTGAAAGTAACCCAAACCTTTGATGCAGCTTATGTTTTCGTCAGTATACGTTTACTTTTTTATATCGTATACATTTATGTTATCAAATGTACACCGTAAGATTTTATATCTACTCCGCAACAAAAATACAGCCCGGCTTATCCAAAGCCCATCAACTTGTTGGTTCCGTACGTTTATGGCGAACATTGTAACGACTATACAAGCACACACCTTGAGAGAGTTACGCCCACCCACAGCACTTAGGTAATAAAACCAAGAAAGTAGTTTTAAGGAAGCCCGCGACAGCCATCGCGGCCCCATATTACCCGCTGCAAAACCCTCCTTATTACACGAGACAAACAAGTTATTCGTTTCAAATTGAAAACTTTCCACCCCACTAGCCATGCTGGGGCTGTGGCCCATAAATTCCCGCCAATTTTGTTTTATTTCGCGATGCAGGCACGGTAATAAAAGTAAGCTGGACGTGAGACAAAGCCTCTAGCCGGGATTACGCGGCCATCGCAATGGATCACTGCAGCCTGTGATATCGTGTCTAAACACCGACACCTGACTAACTGGACACGCCTACGTAATTTACTTCCGTTTACTTTACTCTGCGCACTCCCAAACGTATACAGAACGGTTTTATGAGATACCCGACACCTTGTTCTGAAAAAAGAAATCCCTCTTAAAACTCGTCCCACTTTGAAAAACATATCCATAAAACTATACTCCAAGTTTACGGTCGGATACATAAAAATATGGACCTTCACCTCGCCTCCGAGAAATTTGGCTACAGGGAACTCCTTTCTTCTTAGCTAATAAAATCTCGTACCTTCATATCTTGAAAGCGCCGATATTAAAAGAAATCTGCGTGCGTACACAATACGGTATCTTTAAGAATTGCCGAAAACATTTCCTCTAAATGTCTCAGTTTAAAATAGTGCATATAACATTTGTAGGCAGGTGCATACTTCTGGAGTATCTCCAATCTCATCTGCTCCCGTTGGCACGGCACCGAGAGGCCGCATGTGTGATCTTTACTCCATGCTCATTGTTCCACTCTTTCGTTCTGAAACGTGTCGAGTGAGCACAAATAAACCCGATAACCAAACAAACATTTTTGAGTTTTATTTTAAAACATTTCTCTTTATTTTCTCTCGTCTGGATCGAAGGTTATTTTGAAATGTTGCAAAAGTCGTTCTTCTGTCTGGAAAAAGAAGTGAAATAAAAAACTACGAGTACAAAGTTTTAGAACGCAACAAATACCACGGCCTTAATGAAGTGTGTCCGCTCGTACCCACAAGCTGCGCTTTAAGAAGTGCCAGGTGAAAGCAAGCTCTTTTTATAGCGACTAAAATAAAATCGCCACGCGTGAGTAAGGAGAGGTCCCAATGGATGCAACCACAACAATGACACTATTGCTACAAAAACATTCCTTATCGCAACTCTGTAAAGCTCAAATTTATTTCTACGTGGTACTCTCTGTGAACAAAACAATGCCTGGTTTACGGATAGGATTGCAAACAGTTGCTGTGTCCAACGGTTATGATCCGTCGTTTCAGCAACACGCCAAATTTGGTCCCATAAAAATAAAAAGTAAAGTAGTCTGGATAACACATGCTCTGAAGATCATCCCTACGACACGTACAACGGCAGGTCTTGAATAATTTGAGTTACAGTTCTCGAGGAAAATGGAAAAGAGTGCCGTAGTAGTATTCTAGTACGTTTAAATAATGTTTTACCACGAGAACCAATAAGAGTCACGAAACAGCACGTACAATAATAACACTGAAATAGTTAATGTGGCAAGAAGGAACGTGGGAGCCAATTAATTTTTGCTGAGACCTCGGTTTATGTTTTCCCGGATAAATAAGGAGATTTAGCGGCGACGCCCAGAGCCACCTCATAAAATGGTTTGCTCGTAACCGGCCGCGGCCAGTCCCCTGACTAACGATTCTCGATAATGTTATAATAATTTTGGATTTCGAGTATTAAACAACACTAAATTTAGTTTTCACGTCCATTTTACAATTCAGACATACGAGCGAAATTGCATCAGTTTGAAATTGTGTGCGAAGACAGTTGTAAAATGAAAATCATAACTTGTTGTTTTCTCATGGTAATATAAAAGTTTTTCAATATAAAGACCATAAACAGAGTTACGACTTGGTACTTTTGATGGTGCAAGAAATTGCACCGTACACACAAGAGTCATTCGAATGCATTTTATTTCGTGGAGTAGGCGAGGCGAGGAGGCCGGGCGATGACTAAATAATGACCAGGATAACGCAGTTTTATTGCTGGCTCCGTGTTGCGAATATATAAATGAACCCTCGGGGGAGTGTTAAAGATGCCGCCAAAGAACTCCTGTCGAAACAAGTCGGGCTCAGAGAAATGGCGCCGTAAACCACCCTATCCGCTGAGACGTCATTTTGCTCTTTGTACGAAACTGCTGTTTGGATCACAAAAAAATAATAAGAATTGTATATTTGTACCGAACGAGCCAATTTTCAACGCTAATCGATGTTATTGCTGAAGTTTCCAAATTGTTATTATGGACGGTTAGATTATTGGATGGACAATACTGGCCATCGTGCCGTATAAAGATATCAATCATAAATAAGTGATGCTATGAAAGTTTCATATTATCCGTAGTCCAATGTCCAGCAAGTATAAAACATGTTATACGATCCTATAGGTTTGGTTACCGTGGTTATTATATTATTATTATAGTTTATATTTATATTTGTTATATTATAGTTCGTAACTTAATAATAACAAATTTAACTTTACTTTTAAGAGAAGTTAACAAGTTAATAACAATATTTTTATAAATAAGTTGCTTAACTAAATCCTTACAATAAAATCAAATCAATTGATTAATATTATAATGTACTGTACATTTTCCAGGAAAAGCAATTTTCAAAAGTAATAAAACATGACACATATTTTATTAAAATGTTACAAAATAATTTGAAACAGTCCGCGAGTACTATTTGTACATCCAACATAAAAGCCTCCATATTCAGCGTATAAACACTAGCATAGAGAACAACAAACAGCGCACAGAAAATTAGTTTATTTTATGTATTTAATTATGCCAGTTTTGTTCACAGCTCTCCGGCTCAAATTGTGATTCCACGGTGTTAAAATATTAAAACTTTAATTGTATTCCGGCGCCCGACTCCATAGCCGTAAAGAAGCTGGCGAGGCGCTCCGTTGATACACTATTAATGCAATTGTTCGAAAACAGCGCGAGGCAATAAAATTTAGCCTTCAGGTGGAATATTCCGCGCCACTTCGCAGCCGTGGCCATAATTTTTCGCATTGCGGATTTCAGGTAAACGTATTTCATTACTTCATTTTACGGTTTTACGACTAATGAGTTGGTTTTAGAGATTTGGCCAGATAAGCTCGGAATTGCTTGAGAAAATAATTGCGGTGGAGTTGTATCATAGCTTGATGAAATATTATTCTGCTGTGTTATCAAACGATTTTGACTATTATTTCATTAGCGTGGTTGAGTTATTTATTAATTACCAAAGCGAGTGAAAATTATCAAAGTGATTGAATGGTCTTACCAATTTTGTCCAATTTTGTTAAAACAGATAATATTTGTAATAAAACAATGATTTTTATATTTTTTTCTTTTATAAGCTTTAACGTGCGGCTCCGCCTGAGTGGTACTTTAATAAAAAGTAGCATGTTCCTGTTATTTGTATTGATGATAGGCAGATGTTAGCTGTAAAATATTTTAAAATACATCTACGTAGAAAGTACCTCATTGCAGTATGGCATACGGAGAATATCTATCAAAGAAAATAAGTGTTTTCGGGCGAGTTAACTTAACATCGGGACTTTTCCAACTTTTCCTCCCACTGCAGAGCGCAGCGAGGGGAAAAGTAGAAAAAAATGTCTCTTTTACGCTAATTGCAAAGGGGTATGACCAATCGACTATGGGATTGTTTATCGCTACTGTGCTATCTATTCCATGGCTTTGTCAAGATAAATACTGCTGTATTGAATCTAAAATAATATGAAAGTTTAATTTTAAGCCGGATATTTTCATAGTAAGCTGGGATGTCATGAAAAAAGTTAGTAAACAAGTGCAAAAAACGTGATAATTCTATCAAAACAAAATTAGATTCTAGTTCATCTTTCATGTTTAAATAGAAAATCTCTTTTGTTAATTAAATCCCGCTTAAGTTATGTCTCTTATTACTAGATAATCGTCATACACAAAACTAGAAATTATTTACTATCTTATATTCGTGACACAAGGGTTTTGGCGATACAGTTTTTGGGCATTGCCTTTTTTTGGATATTATATAGTTTTTGGTATATTTTGTTAGTTTCTTAAATGTTTAGTAGATTTTGTTGTTTTTGGTGGTTTTTGTTTCATTGTAGGTGTAGTATAAAGCACTATGTATCACTCGGGAGAAGTTCGATTTATTTTGGGCGTATTAAGGTTGTATGTCCTCAAACTACACCACTAATGAAAGCGACTATTTTCATCCCTTGGTGTACAATGTTCTATTACCATAATGTTACCATCTAGATATAGCACCAACTCGTAAATGAGTCACTTAATTTATAGTACAAAACACTGACATTTAAGGACATATCTCTCATGCTGTATATTCAGACTGTCCTAAATACATTATATTTAATAATAAAATGTCAGTGATACCAATTAATGTCCAGCGACAAAAGCTAGATGACGTTATCGATAACCAAAGGATATTCAACGTCAGTTCCAAAAGCTGTTAAACCTCATACAATGAGTTGTCTAGAAATGCACTCATAATTAAATTTGGGCAATTTGTCGTTCTAAAATTAATTGTCTGCAAAAGGGTACTTCAGTGTTAAAATAATCTTTTAAAAAAACATCTTATGTTTTAAATATTTTGAAAAATATTTGTAAGTTAGGGATTTTTTTTTGTTTGTATGATATTAGTTTGTATATATATTATTACTATTATTATACTATTGTGTTGTGTCGACCTAGTATAATGAATTCCTAGGAATTAAATTTGAATATAATATTTGGATTTCACGCATATCCTCTAGCATAACAACAATTTATCTGTAACATACAATTTATGTGTTAATCAAATTTTATGAAAAAAAAAAAATTTGTAAATGTATACTGGCAATTTTAATGTGCATGATTCTGTTGAAATTGCCTTTGAATGTAACGTTTTATTATTATTGAGATTTAAATACCCTGTAATTCTCTTTTTTATACTAAAATTTAATAGTATCTGTGATATAGTAGCTGAGACAGATATCCTGACTGAGCAACAGATTTGTAAACACATCAATCAATCGCTATCGGACACAGGAATTAATCACTAGTGCGTATGTATCGTATCTTCAGATACGATACATACGCACTAGTGACTACAAATAGATAAAATGACAATCGGTAATTTTAACGGCGCCAATGTTTTTTTCGCGGTCTGCCTTAAAACGTTATGTGCTTTGTAGACTGATCAAGTATTGCCCTAAACTAATATACAAAAATATTTTTGACATCGAGCAACGTTCTGGGGACACCTAAATTGTTTTTGTGCTGTAAAAAATTTGCAATTTTCGTCATGTAAAATAAAATATCCCCGAAATTTTGCCACTACAAATATTTTTTTTGCACATTTTTTAGTGGGTCAACAAAACTTAGCACATTTGGTCCTTGTCTACTTAATGAAGAAATAAAATGCTAAAGTCTCATAATACCACCGTCCTTAATGAAAGGTATACAAAAACGCACCATGACCAAAATAGAACATTTATTCAAATTTAATTTAATTATCTTTACCGTTAATCACTTTACATCGGATACAAATTATTTATTTATTGATGCAATAATACTTATTTACAAAAAAGATAACACTAAATAACTGTTACAATATACATCCCATAAAATAATGACTGAAATTACCATAATAAAATAAAGTATAATACATTTTCAAATAACATTTTATCACATTCCTTCAACAAACATATCGTAAAATTTTCTATTGCGATGCTTTGGCTATATCATGTTTAATATTCTGCTAGAATTCTACCGTTTTGCTGTTTTCTATAAATCTCAAGTAAACATTTTCAGAGCATTTATTTTTTAATCATTAAATATCTTTAGACTTAATTTACTATTCTACAAATTTAATTTTTACAGCTGTTTCTTTAATATCGAACTCTTCTCTTAATGAGTTCAATAGTGGATTAAAGAATTTCGTAATCTATTATACTATCGTTTATTAAGTTATTTTTATGAATTGACTTATAAAAATACTTTTGGTTATACGTTTAACTACTTAAGATACATGTACCGAGTACAAGCAATCCTAAGTTTTATTTATCAGTCTGTCAGAGAACAAACAAATAAATCGTTCTGACGGCTTAATAGTATCTTTGTTATATTTTTTGTAAAACTAGCTAACTTAGACTACTTACGACACAAATTGCGACTGAAAAGTAAGATATTTATTTATGTATACACTTTTACGGGTCTGATAGTTTTGACACGATACGACACAAATTTATCATGCCGCAATTTTCTTATTACGTTCATACTAAGACAAATCTAGTGTCTTACACAGAGTGCCCTGGGTATAGCGTCTTAGTCTATCTCAGCCTTAACAACACCACATTCAAACAAATACATCCATTGTGTCACATCGGGAAGCTCATGCCCCTCAGGAAAAGTCAAGTAAGTCAAGGTTTTCAAAATTAGTCTTTCACTCGCAGTACCACGTAGTTCTTCGGAATTTCTTCTCGCCGAGCCTCTTGACTTCGCCGGGAACTCCTCGCAGCGAATTATCTGGAATTAAATAAAACTCATATTAAACTTTAAATATGAACTAATGAAACTGTACAAATGACTCATTAACTTTGAAGATGAAGAATAGAAATGATTAACCACCGGGACAGAAGAAAGCGGACTTAGATTACTTGAATGATAAATTAGTTTCCAACACCCAACAATTAAACACTCTTCATTGAAACAACTCCATACCCCAATGTATTACTACCATTTTGGATTCAACGATTGCATTTTTTTTTTTTTACTGCTGGTGTAGTCGTTTACGAGCATTGCTAAAAGAGCCACTAGATTGGCCACTTTTGACCTGTTAGATGAATTTTGTAGTAGTTGGTTAGTAGTTTGTCATGTTTGTTATTAATTTACTTAAATAAATCGAAGTTTACATCATCTGCTTAGTTGAAGAGTAGTATGACAAGATGTTAATTTTTTGAATAAATAAAAAATCTTATATAATTATAAAAATGAAACCCGTTTCCCGTTGTCACGACTTGGCATGAAAGCGGCTTGACCGATTTGGCTGATATTTTTTTTTGTAGTTTTCTAATACTCTGTACAAGGTAGTTACGGCAAAAAAAAAAAAAAAAAAAAGTATTCATTTTTATATTATTTATTATATATAAAAATAAAACCCGTTTTCCGTTGTCACGACTTGGCATGAAAACGGCTTGACCGATTTGGCTGATATTTTTTTTTGTAGTTTTCTAATACTCTGTACAAGGTTGTTACAGCAAAAAAAAAAAAAAAAAAAAAAAAAAGTATTCATTTTTATATGGGGGATATTATAGATTCCAGTTCAAATTGAATAGGTACGCATACATAAGATAGGTCAGCTATACAAAATAAAGTAGTGCATCAAATTTACGCTAAGGCGGTACGAAGTTCGCCGGGTCAGCTAGTCTTATATATAAAAATGAAACCCGTTTCCCGTTGTCACGACTTGGCATGAAAGCGGCTTGACCGATTTGGCTGATATTTTTTTTTGTAGTTTTCTAATACTCTGTACAAGGTAGTTACGGCAAAAAAAAAAAAAAAAAAAAAAGTATTCATTTTTATATTATTTATTATATATAAAAATAAAACCCGTTTTCCGTTGTCACGACTTGGCATGAAAACGGCTTGACCGATTTGGCTGATATTTTTTTTTGTAGTTTTCTAATACTCTGTACAAGGTTGTTACGGCAAAAAAAAAAAAAAAAAAAAAAAAAGTATTCATTTTTATATGGGGGATATTATAGATTCCAGTTCAAATTGAATAGGTACGCATACATAAGATAGGTCAGCTATACAAAATAAAGTAGTGCATCAAATTTACGCTAAGGCGGTACGAAGTTCGCCGGGTCAGCTAGTCTTATATATAAAAATGAAACCCGTTTCCCGTTGTCACGACTTGGCATGAAAACGGCTTGACCGATTTGGCTGATATTTTTTTTGGAGTTTTCTAATACTCTGTATAAGGTTGTTACGGCAAAAAAAAAAAAAAAAAAAAAAAAAAAGTATTCATTTTTATATTATAGATTCCAGTTCAAATTGAATAGGTACGCATACATAAGATAGGTCAGCTATACAAAATAAAGTAGTGCATCAAATTTACGCTAAGGCGGTACGAAGTTCGCCGGGTCAGCTAGTCATGTATAAATTGTAGCACATGTTATAGCGTCTATTATCACTAGCTACCTACGTGAGCATAGGATTTTTTTATGTATTATGTATTAAAAAAACTGGCCAAGTGCGAGTCGGACTCGCGCACGAAGGGTTTCGTACCATCATCTAGCAAAACTGCAAAAAAAAATATTTGATCCTTGAAAAGAGCTCCACCTAAGTATTAGCAACAAATCACTCCTACTTCAAGACTCAAAGGTGCGTGGCTCACTTAGAAAAATAGGTTTAACTGGCTCTTTCTGGATTCTTTTAGAGGTTATAAATTGGTACCGATAGCTTACTCTTTGTGAGCACAAGTTACAGTATGTTACCGAACAAACTCGCTGAATTTGGGACACAACGTATTTTTAAGACTTTACTTTTAGAAAGGGCCTTAAAAGCGTCTGCTTCATTTTTTATGGTACTGGGTTAAAAATTCGCTGTAGGGATTTTGGCGCATGTCTTTTTTTTCGTGACAAATATTTTGTTCTGGACTATAAATTTATAAGACTAAGGGCTAGTTTCTGAAGTTTCGGATAGATCTTATTCGACCCATTAAATATAACTTGACCGAATGTAACAGTGACACAAGCTACACTTGAAAAAAGAAAACTGCTGTCACTTTCATTTATGTGTGTTATATGTTTATCTTGTCAATAAGGTTTATCCAATACCTGTGAAATGGTAGCTAATACAAAATTTAACACTAAAAAAAGCTTCCACGAGAGGTTTACCACGGCCTCGACACATCAGGGCTTATTTTTAGTTGTATTGTTCAAATAATTTTATTCATTGAACTTATTAAACATATTAATTATCCGGTTTCTCTTTCATAAATGCAATTCTATGCATATTTAAATAAATACCTAGTTAATCCTCTTTTGTAATTTACACGCAAAAGCGATGGTTATAATAACATATTACGAAAGTGGTGAAATTTTACTCAGATTAACTAAATGCTCAGTACTATTTATGTTTGTTAATCTACAAAAAAATTACAAGTTTGGGCATTATTTAGAATCCCGGTTCTAAAAAAAAATATTTTCTTGCAATTGGACTATTTAACCCTTACATATTAAGTGCAAAGCCTGTTTTTGCTGCCTAATGCTAATTAACTTTTAATATATGCCTTGCAAGGAGTATTAGCTTCTGCATGGCGAACTATGACTTAGCCTTATAAATTACGCGACCCACGTCTAGATGTTACAAACATAATTAAAATTATGAAAACAATTAACTTAGATTCGAATAAAGATTATGTTATAATGCCATTTTATTACATCGATTTGGCGATGAAAGCATCAAATGAGGCCAAAACAAGTTAAACACCAGCACCAATAGTAATAGGTGTAGACAAGCGAAGGCACGAAAATGAAAGCTGAACAAATAATAGGTATAAGATTTGGAAGCGTGCCCAAAGTACTGACCTACAAGCAATTCATTGGTGCAACTTCACGACTACGTAACCACCTAGACCTGTGGCAGAGATGTAAATGTGTCAGTGAGTGAGGACGTGCACAAATTGCTGGCTTAGTCTAATGTTAAGATACCAATTAATAAGAAAAGCGGACCTGATCCTTTCCTTCTTCATTTTGTCGGATCTACATTTTGAAATTTGCATTTAGAAGCTAAAGTATCAGTCTACTTCCAAGCAAAAATATAATATGATTCTTATCTTATTTGAATTTTGAATTAAATAAAACCTAACTAAGTTATTAAATAACTTAGTTGAGTTTAAACAACGTTAATGTCAAAAATGTAGATCCGATGTTGTTGATTTCAATGATTTTGGAAAGTACAGTTAAATATTTTACACGTGATCATGATGGGTGGTGTAGTTTGATCTAGCTTTTAGCCATGCAAGGAATTATTTTAAAACAAATTTAAAATAATGCCTTGCTATATTATATTTTTTTAAACTATATTTTTATTATTTTCTCTTGATTTATGCTAGGTGCACTGTTTAAAATGTAGTTTATGAAGTAGGCCACAAATGTTCATTTCATGCTTTAATTACTATATTTAAATTACAATTCAGCAATTTAAAATAAAGAAAAGATATTTGACCTCAGGCATATCTGAGTATTTTGGTGTATGTTATTCATATTTTTTTCTAAAAACACTTAGATCTATTATATTATCACACAACCATCACTTATAAATTAATTGGTTCCATCTATTACATAATTATTATACATTAGCTAGTGGACCACCATAAAATGACCCGTCCATTAAAAGTGAATTAGATAACGGCATGAACAGTTAACAGCTCTGTTACTGTTGGACATGCATATGCATGAGACATAACATGCATTATATCGAATGCGTATCTATTATAGACATACTTATAAATGTACTCAGTGCAATATTATCAAAGGTACTCTGTATTCTATGGACAGAATTTAAAGTGTTTTACGCGTGTCATAATATCTAAGAGATACTGTACTGTATTACGTCGCATTAATATTGACTAATTAGGTGCCATCACTCGACAATCGCCCTAACAGTGCCTCCCTGACCTAAAACAATAATTTAGGAAACTGTCAGAAAGCTTTCTGCCAGCCTAGATCTTAATGTCTGATCAAATTCAACAAATAATGATTAATATTACATGGAACAACTTTGGTTCAACAAAATTAGAAACTGATATATTTTTGGATTTCCAAATGAACTTCTTTCTCTATCGGGCATAATTACTTACTTTTTTAGGGTCAAAGAGATATATACTATAGTAAGGGCTCTCACTTTATAGTGACTCTATCCACAAACATTACAATCACAAACACAAATGAGTTTAATCTATACTGAATCTAAACCAGCCTTATTTCATAGAATCATTCTAATTAATGACCTTTATTTATGTACATACAGTTCAATAATTATTTATTTCTTTATTTTTACTTGACTAAGAACCTGAAAGCCTTTTGTCAGGAATCAGAAATCAAATTGATTCCACTAGCTTTTATGAAAACTTCGGAAAAACTCTTTTATTTTTCTTTCAATCTGACTATCTGGAGTGTTCAATTTGTATAGCATTCCTGAAATATGGAATGGAAGTATGAAACTAGTGAAATGGATTTGGTTAAAGATTCTGAGTAAACGAATTTCAAATCACTGGTAAAGCAAAAATAAAAATTTGTCGTTGTCTAAAAGGTTACGTGTGAGTGTATATTAGAATATAAAAAAGTCGCCAATATGGATTTACTTACATTTGTCTTCATTTTTTTCAGACTCCGTGGACTCTTCGCTGTTCATGGACACCATGGAGATCCTCTTGTTGCGCTGCTGCAGAAGGAGTTCTGAAAATCATAATATAAGCTTTGAGAAAATATTTTTCAATAAATTTATTTGCAAGGGTGGTGTTTATTTTTTTACTTCGAAAAAGTTGCTAATGCAGCAAAGATATATATTTTCTATATACAGGGTGTAAATGACATTGAGACGAAGCCGGTGATTTTTTTGTACCCTGGGTCTCATAATCGTGTACTGAATCACTGGTAAGAGGCTTCGTCACCAAACCCAAGTCAAGTTAATCCTTAGGCTAAGCTTAGACTCTGCCTTTGGGAAAAACGATATAAGCAGTGTTTTGTTCTAGGTGACTCTGGGCTAAGTTTAAATAAGTACGCTTTATAGATCTCAGCCATAATACTTAGATACTATAATTTGATGGTTATATGATAACTGTAGCTTATTGACTTTTTCTAAAGAGGTTTACTACTAAATTAAAGGATTGCTATGATGTATTGCAAGCTAAGTCATAACCTAGATATACCATGAAGTAGAAATACGGTGATTGTTAGGTGAGGACGACTTGGAGTCGGGTGCCCGGTGGCAGTCGGACCGGGCACGTTCGCCGCGGCGGGCCCTGTGGATGTAAGATCGATCCAGGGCTCGCCGACCCACCATCTTTCGGCGACTATGGCATACCGCGGGGTTTTAGTGGGTATACTCGTGCCGTTTACCGTCTGCAGGCACGGGGAGTCCCACATAACCACCCTGCCCGCCCCCTACGGGCGGGGTGGTATGCGTAATGCATTTCCCCGCGAAAAAAAAAAAAGGAATACGGTAACTGTACCTCTGCTCGAAAAAGAAGCTATTTCATAGCAATTATTGGTAGGACCCATTCCGTAATTACGTTAACAATAGCCCAACCAATTCTGAATGCAATAAATATCAAGAAACTACCCAACTGCCGAGTAATCTCCGAGTCCTGTACAAAATAAATCAACCGCATATATTATTATGTAGTTCAACACTTTATCCCACATTTATTTTGACCCAAATAAAACAAAACCTTTCTGCAATATTACTCCGCTGATTGAAGCGATTGAAGCGATTGTTGTGCGCCGTACACAATTCTACTACCGGGTAATTTTGGGCTACAATACACTCATACAATCAACTCGAATATACCGACAATTTGAACAACAATTTTGGGTGGGTATGCAATCGACACTAGAAAATAGTTTTATACTGTGGTCGCGTGCCTTTACATCCGTCGGTCGTGCCCATGAATCTAGAATGTACGTCGTGCCGAAGTACAAATAGTCACGTTTGAATTTCGAACTCATTCGAATTAGAATATTTATTTTTTAATTATCACAAAAAAATAAATAAACAATTTGTTTTTAATAAACTTAAGACTAACACGTAGGTTGACCTGCAGATATTTAATCTACTTTTATTGACTGTACAAAAAACTGACAAAAATAAAAATATTGATTGAAACATGAAAATTAATCAATATCATACAGTTTTGTAATCTGGACATATTTTATTTTTAAGGGTAATTACATTTACAAACTTTGATCCAAACACAGTAGTTTATAGGCAAGATGCTCTTTATGTTTTAAAATAACCTACCGATCCTATGTAAGTAAATCATTACGCCTCAAAATAATATCGCTGATCTGTCAATACATCTTAAATATTACCTTGAAACAGTTTACCTTCAATGTAAGTGAATAAAGGAAGTTACAAAGTATATTATTTATATCTTTCCCTCTTGAAAAATGTAGCCGTCGACGTCTGTTAAAAATAGACGCTGATATAGAATGAAGGCCGACACACATGATTATTATGTATAGTTATCACAAATACTCGAATACTGTATATTATCTAGTGACCACAGGCTTATCAAGATAATCTTGGAATGCCACTAATTTGTGAACTGTGTTCATAGTACACACTACGTATCATGCTATTTATTCCCAATATACGCTGGTCTCACATTGTAAGGGAAGTGTTGTGGATTGGGTTAAGGCAAAGAAACCAGGAATAAAGGAAATAAATTATATTAGAAAATAGGAAAATAAACTAAAAAAGAACACTGAACCTAGGAAGATAACCAAAAGAATGACATGAAACTTAAATGTTTAAAACAAAAGCAAATTCTTATAAAAAACTAAATATGTACAAAAAATATACAAAAAGGTCCGATCGGGCACAGGAAGCCTACCTATACAATGCGAGACCATTTTGTACTGAGAATGTAATATCGTTAAAATGTAATTGAGAAAAGGCTTGGATTTGATTGCCTTTTACTCGCTCATAATTATAAAGCAAAAAGAAAAGGCAAACTATTAATGTAATTATATGTAATATGTATTATATGTAATTATATGTATGTTATATGTAATGCTGTAAACTTTATTATATTATTACTAATTGAATGTTCATTGTATTCACAATGCTTTTCTGTATATTCTGTTGTCTGTATCTGGTTATTAATGTAAATTAATAATTTAATTTTGACTAACATAGATACTAAGTTTCACTTACTAACAATATTATTGTATGGATTTTTATCTGAAATAAATGTTTAATAATAATAATTACCTCTCACCGTGAGGTCTCAGGGTCGGATATTGGGTCGAGCAAAAGAGTTATTTGGGATTTTGCCGTCAGGAAAGTCTCAATAGCAGCATGGAGTTAGAATGTTCCTAGAAACTTAAGCATAACAGGTGATGTGTGGGTGTTTTTACACCTATGCCACACTCTTGTGGGTAATATAGGCTTGATGTTATGTTGCTACATTTGTAATTGTAATTCCTCGAATGTTCTATTAACCGCACTTTTACGTTTTTAATCAATGCAATCATTTTATATTTTGAGCTAAAGTTCTTAATGTAGTGACGTGGTTGTTTGTGATCTCATATAAATCTTAATCAATTTTCAACAGCAGCAGTGGCTTGGGTAGCTCAGTGAGAGAGCGATAGACTAGAAAAATTGTTTCGACTGTTCTTAGTATATGATTGCTAATCATGGCTAAATGCTTTACAAAAATCAATTCGAAATTCAAAATTATCCAATTTTTTGTTTTCCTTTAAACCTTGGAACACACGTTCGAGGACGGTAGCACCATCGTCTCCCTTTAAACCTGCCGCCAAATATTAGTGCTATCGCGACAGTATTGTGTACTTAGTGCACTGAAGTGCACTCGCCTCACATCTACTGTCTGACATTTATCTGTCAACCTAAGAGCAAAGAATGACAGTCGTCTGGTCATTTATGTCTCATAGCAAATTCCAAAACTATGTATAACATATTATTATCTAATCTCTCAAGATATTTACATCAAAATCATATTGATACTGGCTTGCGTGGTCCGTAGTAGTGTGATCTTCGAATCATCAGAATTGACAGCCTTTGGAGATATCGTCAAGGAAGCAAAAATATTTTAAATTTAGACCCACTTCGTGATTGGCTGGACTGCTTTCAATATCAGGGTCGATAACTTTATATTGGCTTGCGTCAATATGACTTTCACCGATTATTGTTAAGGTGTTTGTTGTTACAGAGAAATGTGCGACAAATACAGACTGATAGCTAGACAGAACAATAAAACAGACCGAATTATTTAGAAAAAGAAACAAATTTATAGATAAAATATAATGAGGCGGTCGTAATTAACGGCGAAATTACGCCGTCTAAGTCAAATCAGTACGTAAAGTGACTATCCGCCTAGGAAAATACTTGATCTATAACTATACATATTAATAATATTTATCACAGGTTATTAAAGAAAACTTACTGGAAATCAATAAATTTAATTAATAAATTTATTTGATCTACTAGTTGGGTTCATTCAATTTATAAAATCAAAATTCATGGTCTCCCTTTCATTTCATAGCCATGTTTGTTTGAGAGATTTAAGTCTTTTGATTGATTCTATCGATTGATACTAAAAACGTACAGGAAGTTAATTTTTTAGATTTGAGTTGGTTTGATTTTCTGGCGATACAAACAAATTTTAAACAATCTTTAAATGCAGTTTGAATTGTTTTTTTTAATAAAATAAGTCTTATTTCAGTAAAATCTTCTGTGTACCTATCGATATTCAAGATACTTCCTCTCTATGTGGCATGTCTGTGAGACAATCTGTATACTATGCAGGGCTAGCTGAATGTTTCATATATTATTATAATTTGAATGTGTACTATTGCTATCTCTGTAGCCGCACCTGACTATGTTATGCTGATAACAATCCTGATAAACGAACTGGCCACATAGCCATTTATAAATAGTATAAATGACCTTTTCAGCCCTGCATGATACATCTTCCACTGCTGGGCACGTAACTTTTCTTCTAAAAATATTGAGCAGATTTCTTAAAATTGCCTCTTTTCTACATAATTGTAAAGATGTAATAAATGTGAATAAAAATTAAACAAGTGGTCTTTGTTGCTTAATATTATTTGTTTTGTGATGACGAAAACTAACAATATTCATAGGGCAGATTTGCCATATTCCTACAAACATCTTCAAAAAATATGAATTATGCGGATGACACAGCGGTACTGTTCGGTAATCCCCTTAACTTCTGATAAAACTGTGATAAAATAAACATTGTCATTATGAATCAGACCCTGATTATTGGTGGTAACTACACAGCCACCCAGTACAAACCTAAATGTAAAACGAGAAACATAAAAAACAAAAACTTCAATGTCATAGTAAAGACTAACTACACATGTTATGGATAAGTGAGTTACATATCTAAATAGTGGGTATATTACACTTATTAAATATGAATCACACATGCATATCTATTGCAGTCAGTTTTCAGTATGGCGTTGAAGTTTTTGCCCTGCATACCTAATTGCTTGGCCCACTGTACCTACTGGTCTTTTTAACTCGTCTCTGGCTGGATTCTAACATCTCGCACTCTTTCCTTATCTTATACTAGATGACCTGCGAGCTTTTACCCGCGTCAAACGTTATTCTGCTTGGTGCGTTAAAAATTATACGCCATCTATCGGATTTTTACGTAAACTTACTTCTAATTTAAACCCCTAAATAAATCCTTTTAGGAGTAAAATTTTAAAAACCTTCGTACATAAATTCATTTATTTTTATTCAATTTCAACTGAACGGAATTTCATGCTTCTTACTTCAAGATTTTCAAAATTTCAACCCGTATTTTACCTCCTTAGGGGTGGAATGTCCAATAATCCTTCTTAGTGCGCCCTTACGCCATATAAGCTATGCTGGGATTTGTAATGCGGATGTCCAGGAACTTTAAAAATGCAAAAACATTCAAAATTTTATACTGCACATTCGTGCGCAGTACTCTCGAATATGCGAGTCAAGTGTGGAACCCCCGTTACGACACATATATTATACGGCTAGAAAATATCCAGAAGAGATTCATTAAATATATGTGCTACCGGCTACAACTGAAATATTCCTCGGAGGATTATTTAAAGCTTTGCGCCAAGTTCCACATTCTGCCACTAGCTAAACGACGCGAAGTAGCTGACGTCACTTACTTGGTGAAGATACTTAGCGGATCGGTTGATAGCCCTGATCTTGTCTCGCGATTGTCTATTAACGTGCCTAGAACAACAGCAAGGAATACCAATCCTATCCATCTCCCCTTGGTGACCACGAATTATCGTCAGAATGCATTTCTGTGGCGAGCGAGCAGTAGTACTAACAAAGTGTGCAAATATTTAGATATCGATATATTTAATACAGAAATTGGACCGGCTAGACGGATGCTCAGTCAGGACTTCTTTTACAAATATTTATAGCGATCTTGTTATGTGTTTTATCTTTAGTTTTAGTATAAAAATTAAGCGCTTACTTTGTACTTTTGTTTTTGATGTTCACAATTTGTTTTATATTCTAAATTTATTCGTGAAGATCTGTTATTGGCTCTCTGTCACTTATTTACATTAAGTTATCCAAATTGTTATATGCTGTTGATCTTCCTATAAATAAATAAATGAATAAATAAATAAATAAATAAATAAATAAGGAAAATTCATGCGAAATTTTAAGATTCTTGCCTTTACGGTTTAAGCTCTGCGTTGATAAATTAGTCAGTCGAAAGAATAATTATAATTATATGAGTATAAATAATTAGGTAACTTTCTTATTTCATCAGGGGTAAATCTAGAATTGCTTTTAAATAGGTATAGAAAAGGTTACTCTACTCGAAATCTAAGCGACTTAGAGATCTTTATAAGACAATGCAACGTTTAAAAACAGCTCAAATAGCGATTAGTTTTTGAACAAAATACAAAACAAGTAAAAAAATCAGTATTAAGTTTTTAGGCACTTAGTTCGACAAAGAATTATTGAATAATATGTGAATGGGTAACTCCATTTTGGCAGCCAGAGTGTCGCCCCATTACTCTAAATGGTCATTAAGATAATTCTTATCACCTACGTCTAAGTATCAATTTTTGGAACAGAATATACTACTCCAGGTTGTCAATGAAATTGCAAAGAAACCGCTTACGAGTAATTCGGTACGTGATTCTGAGACCCTGGGTGCAAAAAAAAATAAAAATTACGTCACAATAAAAAAAAAGAAAAAACACTATATAATGAAAAGGCTTTCTCCGCTGGGAGCAGTGCTTTACACGCCAAACAGTACACACCCCATCTGCTTATAGCCTGAATGACTGATTGCAAGATAAGAGAA
Source organism: Hypena proboscidalis (assembly GCA_905147285.1). Classification (NCBI taxonomy): domain Eukaryota; kingdom Metazoa; phylum Arthropoda; class Insecta; order Lepidoptera; family Erebidae; genus Hypena; species Hypena proboscidalis. The sequence goes on along the minus strand of LR990130.1, from coordinate 14,510,346 downwards.
CAAAAAAAAAAACACAAGTCACAATAAGCAAAAACACTTTTCAGTAAATTAAGGACCATTTTTGTTTCGGTAAAAATCATTGAAAACCCAAGTTTGTCGTGACTATTGGTATTGTCTAGTAGGTTTACGTTACACTTCCATAATTAGTCGATAAAATCGCGAAAAAGATTATAATTTTTTTCTATGTCTAATTCATTATCTTTATTTATTGTTACCAATTACCTTATCGGCTTATCTGATACATAATTATTCAAAAATGAATCACAGGCAAGCAAATAATAACTAGCGCTATTAAAGAACACAGAGTAATAATCGGCAAAAGATTATAGGTAACTTTTGTTTTAGTTCACGTGATACCTCGATAAAATTTAGCCTATATTACTCATTATAGAAGTACCTCCTCAATGACGAAAGACTTTTTTTAAATCAGTTTGCTAGTTTTTGAGTTAAATTGTAACAAACATGCTAACAAACAAAAAACAACTTTCCTCTTCATAATATTAGTATGGAAACATAAATCCACAACCAAAGAGCCAGTATCCGTAACTAAATGCATTTCAATCGAACGAGTTTAATTTTCGGCAGTGAGTCTGTTTAATCGGAAGTGTGAGAACAACGATATTGTTGTTGCAGGAAAATTCGATAATATCGTCCATCGGCCGGCAGCCGTGGCCAAACTACGCCGTGCAATAACTTGGCTGCTCACAACAATAATAGAACTTGATAGGATGGCTAACACCGACGCGGCGACGGTAATATGAATAATGTTTACTTTATCGACCTATGATGCAAAAATTACAGAATAGGTATTTTTCGATGCTTTAACTATTAAAATCTACAACCTAATGTACTATCAGGTTTATTTCTTAAAGAACGCTATATAAATATAATTTTGAATCATTCCAAATATTTGACTAACAAAACGGTAATTACGTTGAATACATTGTAACAATTTATGAAATAAAATATAATGTTAATCATCCGACCCCGCATCGAACGCTGCCCACACATTTGATATTGTTTCGCAAATATCCTGATATTCCCTGTTTCACTGTCTCGGCCACAGGACACGCATGATTCACAAACATTATGTATGCATGTCAACTCGTTCAACGCGATCAGGCGGTATTTCGCAATAGACAAAAGCCTATTGTGCATTTGAGGAAACAGCAATGTCGCTAAATAGCTTCTAGTAACAAAGAAACGCGTTACCAGAAAGATTTAAACACCATTTTACTCTTATCGGCGTAATCTCAGCGAGAAATGTGGCATTGTAACAGCGAGAGTTCAAAACGATCGTACTTTCGTCGCATTCCCTTGTGATACTTCTATCTAATTATCCGTAAGGAAAGGTTGCTCAAGTTAGATAATACGGCCGCTCTTCAAAGGAATAAAGAATACGAAGATAAGGATCGCTGGAACGTGTGAAACGTTAAATATCGACCCGGACGGTTAATTTGTTTTACGCAAAAACAGCAAACAGAGCGATCGTTGCATAGTCGTTTGCATTTACAAAACAACGGCGTCAAAGAAAAACGTCGAGTTCCTGGCGTTCCCACAGACGAGACGCAGTGCACATGCAACTTGCCAACGAGTGTCCAATAAAAAACTGTGTCGTCGACCCCTGGGTCGTGCGTCAGCTCATGATAAAGAAGCTCCTTCCGTCACGTATTGTACGGAACCGCCATGCGCCACCGGGAGCAGATGACGATCAATTAAAAAGTTTGTCCGCATTAACTATGCGGGAATTAGTTTGGTTCAGTGTGCGTGCCAGATGGACCCGACCAATTTCTTCAAATAGGCTTGAAGTTAACGTTAATGTGCTCTTACTTATCTAAACGCTCTGTGTGATCTTTAACAGAGAACGAATTATAAAACTGTTCGCTGAGAATGTGAGCTTATTAATATCGCATTAAGATATCACGCGGGCCTGTTTTGAATGGGGGGTTATCCAACTAATAAATACCCTATTTAAGAACTTGTTTTAGCATCAATTTCATGGTTGCATTTGAACATTATCATTATACTCTTTAAAAATACCGTTATGACAGATCGCTATTGCGTTGTGATGAATTAATTTTTACGTCGACTACACGTGTAACGACTAGCGGAGTGTTTTAAGTACCTAGTCATTGCGTTTCTGACCACTACGCATTTAAGTATACGACAAAGATTTGGTGACTCTCTTAGTCAAAGAGTCTGGGAGTGTCTTTTAGTTTTTATACTAGGTGAGATATGTATTCAGGTGCCGTAGGAATAACCGATAGAAAAGCCATCTGTTTCAACAAGTTTCGACCTCAATTTACTAAAGAAAGGTCTTTCTCAAGAGGGAGGGGTTTAGAACTACGCAATTTTCTCAAGATGACGTAATGTCATAGCGTTGCGGCCGCCATGCTTTGTTTGTCTGTTCACACCCTCCTTGCATCATATACTTACACATACATATACTATCCCTGTTGATTATTGAGCTTGCTATTTGTTTTAGTCTATTGACAGTATAGAATAATGAATATACGTACGAATCTGCGGTTGTGATTGCATTTAAATTTATAAAAACAACGACGTTAACTTTTTAGTGACTCATTGGTGTCGCACTAAGAAAGTAAACATTTCAACTTTGGCTTTGCTCAGTAAGCTAAATTACTTATAGTGACAAAAAAATGTAAGACGAAGTCATAATATAATATACAATCTATCCCTATACTACTTTCTAGGCGTAGTTAATATTTTTACAGACTTCATGCTATAGTTCATTAAGTTAGGTCCAGAAATAATCAGCACAAAGGACGTACAATGCCACAGTGCGACAATTAACTAGCTGGGCTTATAAAATGAGGGTAAAGTACATTATCCTTTCAGGCAGGATGTGACGCGAATGTAAGTTGCAATCTCAACACAATTTAGTTGCGATATCGCATTATGTTTCTTATCAACTTAGTCATAATGTGTGGCGAGCTAATCGCTAACAAGATCTAACTATATTGAACCGAACCCAGATAAATTGTCATAACAATGGCGGACCTATATTTCACCTTTATTCTTGTAAGTGGTATGTGTAGTAGATAAAGGGACAGGAGTAATCAGATACTGATATTTATTTTTTTATTGCTCAGAAATAAATGCTAGTTAAAATATTGCGAGTAAAAGGATCAACAAGGTTGCCCGTATTTTTCGACGTTTCCATATAAAAAATCTGGGCTATATACTTGTTTGTCCACATCATAATTTTTGATATTTTAATATGTACGCAGGAGAAACCTATTGCAATGCTTTTTATATTAGAAGTAGATTTTTTCATATAAGATCCTATTCTATGCTCAGGCAAAATCCTGGAAACTTTCCGATACAGCTCTCTAACCGTAGTCAAAGATCCTGATGCAAATCCATGATAGGATAAAAAGCATCATTTTAAGCGAAGAGGATGAGTACAGAGCAAAGTGACCATGTGGAATCAGAGTTGGGACTAGAGAAAGAAAGAGTGTCATTCAGAAACCTCAACAACTAAATACACTTCAGACAAATAAAAAAAATGCCTACCTTTTTTCTGCATGGCCTGTTCCCACAGCAACGAGGTGATGTCTTCCACCCAAGCGTTCCTCAGGACAGTATCCGTGGTCTCCACCTTGTAGGACTTCAAGTTCCTCTTCTTGTACCAGATGGTAAACTTGGTCTGCTCCTGCTCCTTCGCCGTGATGCCCAGGTCATCGACTGATATGTGGTCCTTGTAGATAAAGTACTCCACTCTTGGTTGCTGGAAAAGATAATTTTAAAATAAAGTTAGGCGCTATATTGGTAAGCTTTATCTAGTCTTATTTATATTGGAAACCATTTTATTTATGACACTGAAAGATCTCAAGATAGGAAGCGTCACAGTTGGTTTAAAGGTTACATTTTTAACCTATTGCTAAATAGTATTGATTGTGATCTACAATTTTGACTGCCCTAAAATGAATGGCAAACGAGGAGCGTCATAGCAATAAGACGTTGAAAAGCATCTCTAATTATTTTTGCGGAAATTTAGGTGGACTACACCTAAATTTCGTATCGTTTAAAAAATCTATAAGTATATAATTTGTGATCGATGACACGGATATGCACAGGTGCAAATTTTAGTAATTCGTTGTCGTGTGAGTCACTATACGGGACATTAAATTATGTGGAACGTGATCTTAGGCCTTACGTGTACTAACTGAAGAAATACAGCACTATGATCTGGCTTTTAATTTATTGTCAAATAGAGATGTTTTATTTTTTCTAATGCCCATTTAATTGTAAGGGTAGACCTTGAAATTAGTGCTAACAAAAGGCTATATTGTTTTAGATTTTTGTATTTCGTATTTCTGCTAATTTGACACGCCCATATCATTGTCGTTGTCATTTTTGCACTAAGAATCTTACAGATTTTTATTATTCATGTATATATCTATAGAACAATACCATTACACATGGTTAACAGAGATTTTAGTAAATATCCGCAAACAAAACACGTATTCACTCCATTATTCTCTAGTTCGCACGCGTCCTGTTATTTCGGGGCATTAGACGATTAATGGCCAAATAAAATGTTAATTAGTTTAAAAAAAAACAAATTACTTTTAACAAAAGTTTATAAGATAGTCAACAACGTATCTTGGAAATCTTTATATTATTTTTGCCCGCTATTATTAACATTTAGTGCCTAAGCTAGACTACAATTTGTTCAAGCTGCGCTAATGGTTCTCGCTTTAGATAGACCATTAAGATGTCGGACTCGATTAAACAATCAATAAATTAAAACAACTAGGACTGACTTCTAACATATATATCACCCAAATATATAAAGGAAGATGCTACAAATACCATGGACCGTATTCCGGACCAACAACTCTATTCTACGTGAACTTAACATCAAAGCCAGGCTCTCTACCATATGTTTACGTAGAATACTACAGTTCTTTGGACACATCGCCCGGAAAGATGGCCACAATCTCGAGCAACTAGTAGTAACGGGCAAAGTCAACGGCAAACGTCCTAGTGGTCGCAGCCCGACTAGATGGTCGGACCTTGTCCCCTCTGGCCTCAATTTGAATCTACACGAGGCTCTGCACGAAGCCAAGAACAGGAACGGTTAGAGGAGTGTCATCAGAAACAAAATAATACACCATCGGTGGCACCACGACCCTCAGCAATGAAGACTACGACGCGAGGAGGAGGATATAGAGGTCCTAACTCTCAAAACGTTTGCTGATCTACTATCCAGCCTACGCTTGAGTTGCTTCACCTCAACCGTTTACCAATCAAGCAATTTCTTTCATTTCATCAGCGTTGTGCATGGACTAAGAACAAAATATCAATGTCAAGTTTGTTTTTATGTGAATGTGAGACTGATTCATCACAAAAGGTCATGAACGACCGTGTTATGAAACAAACACATTGTTTTTGTACAATTTATAGATATAGTTTTGTGACGGTCGTATTAAGGCGCTGTGTGTATTTGAAACAAAACATAACATCACGCCTATATTTCCTAAAAGGGTGTGGTAGAGGTGTACAACACCCACATTTCACCTGCTGTATTTAGGTACCATGGGATAGGAGGTGAGGCTATCGCCATCTACCTCGCACAATGCCAACTACGTGCTGCTATTGTTAATTTTCTGACAGAAAGTTCACAAATAACACTTTACCCGACCGGGAATCGTACCCGAGATCTCGCGGTGAGAGGCGCATACGCTAACCACTAGACCATCGTGGCAGACATATTTAAAAATATTTATATAAGTTTATTATTTTGACTTTTGAACTTTACAAACCAATGTGATTTTACTTTTTCGGGTGTTCAGGTAAATTGGAGAAAAACCTTTTGTTATCATCATACACATTTAGAGGACCTAGTAATTTTATAGCAATATTTGTCTGCTATTATAATCTGCCTTATGATACATAATAAATGAGAATCGCTTGTACCTACCCATAGATTGAACTAAAGCTACGCTTTCTTTTAACTGACATGTCACATGTATTTAGAAAAAAAACCCTACAAATTATGCTGAATAAATCATTCATGTTATTGTGTCCAAAGACATAGCTTCCCACAACATTACGCGTGTCCGGCCGAGTGCCGGCCAGCAGCTGAAATCGACGATGCGTGATGAATTAGTCGTTCCGAAGCACCAAGGTCATTTAACTCTCTCAAATACCATTGTATCAACTGCGACATCGCTACTACAATGCTTCATTTGGTTTTATGTCTTTATTTAGTTTTATCGTTGGTAACAATATACTATGGGCTCGCTGTCCATTACAATGATCCGTACAGAACAGGCGATATGTGACCCTCCCACCCCTCACCAGCCTCACCCTTGTACTCCTATCCCAATACGGATGAAGAGTATTTAAGAAAAGATCTCACATAGTCTCAAATATAAGAAAAAAGATTTATTCTAAAAACAGCCGTGTCTAAATTTTAACAGCTGTCAATATAAACTATTACAGGTAAGGGTTCCGATTCATAGTCTGCTCTTTTCATAATAGCCACTTGGTAGCAAGGTTAGTGTAGTATGTTTAATAAACTGTTTTATAACCACACAATTAAATATACATTATATTATCTCAATAAATACACTCAGGAACTACACATTTTAATTGTCTGTTTAATGAGTGTTTGATATGTAGAATAGCAGTCTGATATACACGCATACACGTAGCTACAACAAATCTATTTACTATCTATCTAAGTCTTAATTAATATGTATAAAATGTAAGGTTCAGAATTTTAATAATTTGTTATTAAACAATTATACCTCTGTTATTTTCAGTAATAAATAAGGCAAACTTTTCGGTACTGTGCGTGCAGACCTAAAACGCGGAGATAAAGTCGAATTGCCCTGTCGGTACCTATGCAAAATTAATCTAGATCAGGTGAATTCAGTATTTAATTTCAAACCATCCCTGATTTATAACAAAACTGTAGCTAGCAGAATAATAGTTATGGAATTCAGATAAGTTCTCTAGACGCCAACGCGTCGCGTCAACGCAATAAACAGTGCAACTTCCGATAAACAATATCGCATTATGACGCAACTTAAGAGGCATTGAATTAAAATATGTAGTATAATGACCCTTTTGGAGAACAGTCAATCCTTTTGAGTCGGTCGATGCACTTACAAATCGAAATTTTCTCTTCCTGGATGATGCTACAGCGACCTTTTTGCTCTCATGAGTATTCATATGATAAAATATCATGATCATGATGAGCCTTTGGTATTAAGTCCGCCTTCGACACATGTATCTATTCGAGAACATAAATAAATAAAATAAAAAAATAAAAAATAAAGTACTTGAAAATCTGAGTTCAAGTCGTGCAATTCCGTTCACCTTAGATCTTTTTCTATGATTGCTTTAATATACTGAAGTACTCAAAAACAAGTGAAATTAAAAAAACAGCCTTTAAAAAAAGGACCTTTTCTGCCCTAAAACATATTTTAAAACGAAGTGAAGATCTTTTTCCAAGTCAGTGTATTTTCGCGAGTAAAAATTGTATAAACACAACATTTTAATAAGAAAAGTACAATAAATACACTTTCTAAGGAGATGAAACGCGCTACTGGCGTAAAACTCTCAGAATTTGAACTGAAATTTACCGCGTCAAGTCGAAACTTCAATACTTGGCAAATCAAGTTTCTTTCAAACGTCATCCTTGACTGATTCGTAAATGGCTTCAAAGGAATTGAGACTGGAAGTATCGAACAATAACTTTCAAGGGTATTGAAGATTTAGTACATTCTGGTGAAACAATCTTTATTTGTAGTTTGATATTCGATCAGATCATTAACGTTTTTCAAAAATTTAATCACGTTATTAAATATAAATACCTATGCTCGACGCTTCGAAATGACTTGCATCGTTCGTGGTCATGAGCTGACTGGTGAAGCTCAGCATCGTTTCCGTGAAGCACGGATATTGTCCACTACCCTCACTTGATTGTCACAATTTTTATTTTTATTCAGTTCGGAACCGTCGGTAGTTCGACACACATTTTTGTATTTATTTACCTTTATAATAATTACGCAAATGAGACCCGTTTTCTATTTTTTTAAATATGTTCTCAAATCGCGAAAGTTTAAAAACAGATCATTTACGTATTTATAGTTGCAAGATTGAGTTAATTATTATAATAAAATTATTCTAGGTTAACTTACATTTAATAAATCAAGCTGAATGGATAATGCAACTTGTAATACATAAATTGGTACCTATGCACTTTGTATAATTTATAACATTGTAACACAATATTTTTTACACAAATATTTACAGATGCATTGTTAAGAATCTATAGGCTGACCGCTTAACTGAGACTTCGCCTACGGGGTACAGGGGCGCGGGGGTATGGCGACAACGGGGACTGAAACAGCTGCGGGCGGTGGGGGCACTTAATGAAACATACAGGAGATGAAATGTACCAAGATATTTCCTGAGATATGTGACATCATAGGAAAAAAGAAATAGTGATTTATCAAATGAAAAATAGTTAAGAAGATACAAAATTTTAATAAACTTATGTACGTAAATAAAATAATTGAGAATAAACTATTATACTATTTTTTATCTAAACATATAATTAAATCGTAAGAAAGTCAAAACTTTTTTTGGATCCAGTTTCTTTTTTCTAAAATTTATGTATACGTTAAAAGCCATTTGCTTGCACTGACTGTTTACTTTATGTCTGAAGATTTTTCGATTCATCTTGAGATTATCATTACATGTGTACCTCTCACAAGGTGTCTGCAACAGTTAACACATGCGATCGCTACCCATGTAGCGAACGTAATGAACAATCACAAAAATTTGCCCACCGCCCGCAGCTGTTTCATTCCCCTTTGTCGCCATACCCCCGCGCCCCTGTACCCCGCAGGCGAAGTCTCAGTTAAGCGGTCAATCTATAGTAGTGAAACCAGTACGTAAGCTCTAAGGTATATAGATAAATAATTCTGCACAATATTCTTTCAGTTCAATGCGATTAAATGAGTCGCTCAATGCCCGTTTATTTACAAAGATATAAGCATAAAGATAAAGAAAGGGTTCACGATATAATCGTTCCTGTACATCAACTTATCGATAATTTGTTACTCGCTAAAAATCCTCCAAGTTATTTCCCTAAAACGAGTCATATTCATAAAGCTAATACAAATTATTTATTTGAATAGCAATAAAAAGTCGTAACTGATACAAAATTACCATTAATTTTGTCGCAAAATGGCTGCTCGTCTTTTATCATATCAGTCGCGAGTAGGCACCGACTGGTGTAATTATAATAATATTATTGCTACATTGATAAATCGTGACTCAACGAATATGATTCATCGTAATAAAGTTAATGTATCTATTAGCTAAACACGCATTGATCGCAAAAATCGGTCAAGTGAGATTGAGCCGTGACCTTTGATAGTGGTGTATTAAACAAATCTACAGCAAATAGGTTAATGTTGTGGATACAAAAACATTCGTTTGCTATGAAATATGTCAAAACAAAATACATACCTAGTTACTGACGACAGTAAAATTGTCAGTTGCTGTTTCAAAAGTTATATTGTCAAGAAATATAATTAATAATTACAGGTAACTGGATACTATTTACATTTCCAATACATCCGCTTCAAATAAGTAGATATTCAAATCAAGATAACAAAGCATTTGGGTTGAAAGCATTTGAATATTATCTGTTTATCGATAAAGCAGAAATGAATAAACGTTGTAATGTCCTACTTTATTTCGAAACCAGGTTATTGAAACCAACGCCCTACATCGGTCAGCTGTTTAAGTGACTGAAATCCAATCATACAATGCCACCGTAAGTTTTAAATTACACTATGATTTAATCTTTCACTCTGCAGTTTTAACTGCTTTGTTTAATTTTTAATTATTGTAGTGAGCTATTGTGAATCTTAAAATCGCAAATTTTGGCATTATTTATGCAATAGCTTACAACTCTTAACTAACATAATAAGGTCTTCCGTTAGAACTCTTCCTTTAAAAAAGTAATGTAAATGAGAACAAAGGATGTAGGAAATAAATTTGCAATACGCCTAATGGCGTGGCAGTAGTAATTGCTTCGGCCCTAGAACTTCAAAGATTTTTTGAATCATGTATTCAAACTTATTGAGTTGCTTACGGAAATCTGATTGATTAGTCACAAAAACACCTCATATCAAAATTATATTAAGCTTTTATATCGTTTAATATCTTCAGACGTACATTGATATCGGAGGCGCGATAAGGGGAATACCTTTACAACCAAATATTGGTCATAAATTATGCGTCTTATTCTTTCAAATATAAAATTTATGATGAGAGAAAGAGATATACCGATGTATTGTAAATTTAATAATATATTATAGACACAGGTATTAATTAAGATAATGAATATTAACAGAAATAAAAATAAAAATAGTGACGACCAAGTGAGGGTAGTGGACAAAACCCTTGCCTCTTGGAGACAACGCTAGGCCTTTACCAGTCGGCTGTGTGACTCGAATGAAACGTTTTGAAACTTTTCTGAAACCGAAAGGTATTTTAGCCTTTAAATATATTTATCCGATGAAGACCTGTGTCTACAATACATAATTATGTGTGCAAATCGCGAAAGTATTGAACACTGTTTTATTATTTTACGATTACTATTTATCTACGTTTGTTAGTGTCTACCAGTCAAGAATATTTTCAAACATCGACTAAGTTTTCCTTTAGCGAGGTGTCGATCAAAACGTCGAGCATTTCAGTCAAAACAAATTCAAACATTGAAATTATACAATCAAATTATCAAATGAACTCACTACCGAAGTATTGACTAATTAATTACTGTTAATTTGATGCCTTTAAGAACATTTTTTATTATGTTATTAATGTCATTAAATTTGCATAATTGTTTCGTAATTACTTTGTCATTGTTTACATATACTTTTGTGCTTATAACTTTATAAGTGGAACAATTACAGTTCACTTTAATTAAATATCAATTACAGCTTTTATTAAATGCTTAAATTTAATCATAATTATGTGGTGTTTAAAATTAACGTAAAATTTACATTATTATTGTAGCAACAAAAAAAACACTTTCTCTTGGCAAAAATAATGAGTTTCTCGTATTCCAGTTTACTTTCCCAGATTTATTCGCAAAATCTTTGCATACTATCTTTAACCAAGTTTTGTCTCTAATACTACTCTTTTATTAAACTAGCTGACCCGACAGACGCTGTCCTGTCTTGACATGAATACATCATATTTGACGACATTTTGCAACTTGCATTCTGTCAATGTTATATCGAATCACATAAGGGCTACAATAGCAAATCATAAAAAAAATGTGGTACTAAGGTATTTTTAATTTTCTTATTTCTTTCATAAGACCAATATCCTGACAATAACAATCACAACAAAAAAGAATCAGCGATCTGTCCAGTCGTTCACGCATGATGCCCGTGACCAGGAGAAATTAGTATTAATTTATATACTTATACGGGGTGGATGCGACATAGCGACATTTATTGAAACCACAGCTTCTATACATGGTAAGTATCAATTTCCACCGGATAAAAATTCTCTGGCGAAAAAAAAAAATCACGTTCTCCGAACAATTTGAACATTGCGATCGTGCAATTTGTTCGGAAGACGTGGATTTTTTTTTTCGCCAGAGAATTTTTATCCGGTGGAAATGCATACTGGCCATGTATAGAAGCTGTGGTTTCAATAAATGTCGCTATGTCGCATCCACCCTGTATATATAAATTACAAGTACTAAACTAAAGGAATCGTTATTTCCCAATTTTATTAAAGTTGTAGGTAAAACGAATCTGTCATAATTATCATTATTGCTAGTGAGTAATGTTTCGCAGTATTTAAAGTACCTAATGCAAATAAATGGTATTGTTTTAAATTTAAAAATATGATAGGACGTTTTGAAACAAAGACTGCTTGAAATGTCCGCTATTTTATTTATTCATGACTCAAGTTATTCTTTCGTTACTGGCTTAGATGCCTATTTTAAAATGGGATAGTAACAGTAAAGTTAATGTAAAGGAATTATACCTACTTTATTTTTAAGAAAAAAACTTTTGTGTCTTTTTTTTAAATGAACTCTTTTTGATTTAAGTTGTTAGTGTAGTGGTAGTAAGTATCTGCTAACTAAGCAACTACGATCGTTTTTTTTATTTATTTATCTAAGTTAGCAAACAGCTGCACGGCCCAGTTTATAGATGATTTAAGAGCCAAAATGCAACAAAGGGACTGGTCAACTTGTAATATTTATACTCATCCTATCCACTCACATTCATTCCCTAAGGATTGCAATAGTGATTAGGTAGTTTGTATACGTAGCCAGCAAATAGCAAAGCTCTTCATTTTTCAAGAGAATCCTCAAACTTGGTCAGAGTTTTCCAATGCCTTAAGGTAATTTGATCTACGAGGAATGCCGACTTATCCTGCGCTACATAAACATGGGGTGCATGAAAGGAGCCTCCCCGAGTGACGTGCACAGCAGTTCTCTGCGTCCGGCGCACCCTGGGCAATTCGCGAGTTCTTAAAAGCGAATTGGCTAATCCTTTCGCCACGATGGCGGGTCAGGATCTTGACCACCTTGCTGACTGTCCAAAGTGCCCTGACACCTGCACGGGAGGGGCGCTCATGAGCGCCGACGGGAGCGCCATAATGGTGGCCATTTGTTGGGCCAATGGGGTTTGACTTAGCCATCGACACGACGAAGAAGAAGCTACATAAACTTCATAGAATTGTAGAGTACATGAGAAACTATTTTCTTATCTTTACTAATAAATGTTGTAATATCAACTGTTTGGACAACATCTTGCTAAGCACAAACACCCAGTTTTGTAGGAGGCGGATCTTGAAGTGTTCCTCAATTATTGCAACGATCATCATCGTCATCATTTTCTCAGCCCAAAGATGTCCACTGTTGGACATAGGTTTCACCTAATGTTCGTTTGGGCCGCCTGAAACCAAAATCCATCCACGTGGCTGGTTTGTGGCCGCCACTCGAGAACCATACAGCCCTCACGAACAACTTGTCTGCATGCAAGCTATGTGCCTAGTCCATTCCCTCTTCAGCTTTGCAATCCTCTGAGCTATATCGGTAATATTAGTTGACCTAAGATCACCTCATTTCTGATTGCAACGATATTCAAAGTGTACTAAAAGACTAAATATGGTATGAATCATAGAAATCTTAATAATAAGGCAATAGAAATGTCAAAGACGCGTGACCTTGTCGCCGCGCATCTGTCAAGTCAAACACAAGTGCGAGTTGAGGAATTGTCGTCTTAATGTCATCGCAAAAAGAATAATTTTGTTTGCAGGAATACAAGCGCATTTGTCTAATCGAACACAAGTGCGAGTTGAGGAATTGTCGTCTTAATGTCATCGCCAAAAAGAATAATTTTGTTTGCAGGAATACAAAAAGTGGTATTTGAAAACCGGCGACATGCGTCCCAGTGTTAAAAGATAGTCGATAGCATTTCTATTGACTAGTTATTAAGATTTCTATGGTATGAATAGACTACTGCACTGACCTTTCTGTACACAATAGTGACGAGTACGAGTTTGTCGAATAGGAATATCCTCATTAGCTGTCGCCGCCGCCGTGCAGTGTCCATAGCGTAGAACTCACTCTGTCTCAGAAGCCGACCCTGGTTCAGCAGGTTCAGATACAACTGAAATCAAGTGAAACTGTCAATAATGTGCGTCAAAGAACGTTTTGTCAAGTTATGCTATAATCGAGGATGGGGAATGTTGAATAGTAAGTAGGTACCTATGTAGGTAGGTATGTTGAGTATAACAGGATGTAAATTTGCGACTAGAGATGGGCGATCATTAGTTTTTTTTAAATTTGAATATATTTTAAAGCCAGAAATGGAGGGTACTGCGGAACAACTTCTTCCAGATGTCAAGACGCCTACCAGCTAAGTCTACCCGCGACCATGAATGCTGAAATAGCATTTGAAACGTCGGGAAATCAAAGTAAGTGAAATTTAAGTGAAATATCGCGATAAAATCCGTAAAATTGAAGTGTTAGTCATATATTTTAAAGCCGTTATATTTTGTATTGTTCGTCTTTCCACATGCAGTAAATTACAAAGCGTCGCAAGAACCTCTTATAATAGAATATTGGCATTTGTAGTAAAGCCAACCGGTTGGCGACTAAAAAAGCTACTATAAATGATACCAATGTCATTAACTCGCTATAAGAGGAGAGATATTCAAAATGTAATGTAATTATAAACTTGCTTTATAATAAAATAATCGTCATCAGATCGATAAAATCAATACAATTTCAATAAACTGCCAAGTTTGTTATAAATTGTGAAGAGTCGGATGTTTTGAAATAACTGTTTTGTTATGCAGTGGTCATGTCGTTCGTTTTTACCCGACTGCGTCAGAAGGAGGGTTATGTTTTTGCTACTGTATCCAATTCGGGTTTTAAGGTTTCGACGTAATAATCTGTCATAATTATTACCTGCAGCGACTGTTTTACACCCCATATTTCATAAGATCGCAAAATATTGAGTAATAACCCGTCTCCCATAAATTGCAACTCGAGAATGTACAAGAGAGAACTGTAATATGCTGAGTGTGGACTATAGATCTGATATAAAACCATTTCGGAGTATTATATACCTATACATACATATTATATGTATTTTCTACATAGCAACACACAAATTCTAATCGTGATTTAATAGATATTCTATAAAATTACAAAAAAATCATATGCAAATAAAAGAAATATACTGCAAAAAAACAAGAAGAGAGAACACTATACAACGATAATTAAATCTTTGTGATGTTTGCAAGATTTGTTCAAACAATAATTGTATTTATAACACCACTAAAATGGTCATCGACACAGTAAATAAATAAATCACTCTGTCATTCGTGGCATTAACCGAACTAACAAACGATTTAAGTTAATTATAAGGTTTCACTCACCGGACAATCAGTAATGTTCTCCAGCGCCATTATTTCGTCCACCGCTGTTAATACACACTCGATCATTTTTTTAGCCAACTTCAAACTCTCCAATGGAGTTTCCTCACTGTCCGAGGACTCCCCATTACTTCCACCAGTCTCGTCGCTGTCCACGCTCAGCTTCGATATCCTCGAGTCAGACTCACATCTCTCATTTTCATAACTCGTATAAGTTTTCACCAAGTCCGCCAAAAACAATTTGTACCTCGGTATCCTTTGCACTGGTTCGAGCAGATAACTCGAGAGATCTAGCCGGTCGCCTAATTCTATTTGTATTCCCTGGAACATTAAATTGCGTTTCAAATCGATTCTTATAACGATAGCTATAATCGTTTGCGGTCAAATTACATTTAGATAACACGCAGAACTTTATAGCCTTTCACCGGCTTTCATGCGTAATTTGGGTCGAATGATATGTGATCGCCATCGTGGTGTGGGATAACTGGAGCAGAATTACACCGAGGAACTAGACTGAGAAGGTCCGCGGAAGGAAAATGGTACGCGACAATTATAATAATAAAATAAAAACTTTCACTCCACTTAGAAGTTTTACCGCGACATTCTGGACTTAAGTATGATTACAATTTGAAAAATACTAATGAAAGTTGTAAAAGATCTGGTAGTCTGAAGTGCTTGTTACGAAGGATCATTTTATTCATTTAGCATAATTAATGGGCGTTTATACGTAACGGAGGTTATTTTTTAAGCGGTGGTCGGGCAATGGCTATGAATGTGGATGCATAACGGTAGCGCAACAGTTAGGCGGTTGTTTAAAGCGTGGGCCATCACCGTAAAGTCGCAGAAATGAGGAAATAATGCGGGACGTCCATTGGATTGGCCGGCCGGCATGCTCGGCGCGTGCATGCGGCCAACCGATAATGTTTCAATCAATTGACTTTTTACGGTAACATATCATCTAACGCGACATTAATGACACCAATAAAACCGCAATGACTTACTTCTATGTGCCACATAATGTATTATTATTTGAAATCACGGCTTTTATACTTTAGCTATTACATAGAGGAAAACATTTAAGTAATATGTGCTTTATATTCTAGTCTTCTTCTTACGTGTCAATGGCATTATGGTTTTTCATTTTTAATTTATATGGTTTTTGCCCGGTAGGTAGCAACTTCTACTCCCTTGTGTGTGGCCTGTACTACGTCTTCACGGGCACATGAAGAGGGAGACGACGGTCACGAAAGCAGGTAAGCCATGTTAAATCAAAAAGACAGTAACTACCAAAAAATCTTTATAAGTTTTTCAGCCATGCCATTCAGTAATAATACGTCAATTTCTAGATTTTTATATAGCATTAAGCCATTTCTAGCAGTCTAATACTAAGAAACAGTTGAAATATTTTTTTGACTTGCAGCGGGGCTTGAACCCGTTGAACATATTAGTAGATAGCAACTAAAATAATTGATGTTACAATCAATACAAACATAATTTACAACATTATTATTAAAAAAATAAATATAATAAGTATAGATTTCGTGTAAACCACGCGCAATCGTTTTAGGCATTGAATTTCGGTTTAATAAAAATACAGAATTATGTGTAATTTTGGACGCTTATCAAACCTCTTCCTAGAAAAAATCAGGCTATAATATCCGTTTTATTAATATTTAGGTACTGCACGAGTTTTTATTTTGGGTGCTAATTAAACTGACTTCTTTTTAATAGTATTATTCGCCTGTAATAATATACGTTGCCTACTAAATTACTAATTCAGCAACCTAACCCAACCCGGGACTGACTTAGTAATTTTGACGGTGATATGTAAATTTAGCGGCTTTACTTATTATTTATCATTTTATATTATAAAAACTGGGAATGGATGGTAAACAATATCTTAATATAAAAGCAGATTACAGTTAATATAATGAACCTCGTCGCATCACGTCAGAAATAGAAATAGCGAGCACCTTTTCATGTCAAGGCTATATTTGCTTAATTATCTTTAGTACAGTAATGGCTTCGTCTAAGACTTTCACCTTTGTTTTAACCGTGAAGAATGGTCAGTTGAGACTTACCTGGAAAAATTGTTTGTACTCAAATACCAGTCTCGTCGCTCTCTTATTATTTCTAGAGTACATTACGTACAGATTAAACCTTTTTTCCTGAAAAGAAAAAATAAATGTTATGTTGTCATCTTGGTGATGTTAGCATAAAAATTAGTAGAGGTTTAAAAGCAAGGGGGGATGAACGCCTGTCGCGTCTATATATTCTCGTTGAACAGTTATTCATGCACCTCTGTGTTACTTTTTTAAGAGTGGTTGGATTCTATAGTACTGGTACAGGTCCATAATATTATAGTTCAGCACAAAATCTGAAAAATTTAACTGAAAAGTATTTTTTGTTATATTCTTCGACTGCAGTTACCACTTAGATCGATTAATACTATTGAGAGAGTTTAAGACTCTTTACCAACATACATCGGTGTATAAAAAATACATTTAGTTAGGCCGATAACCATCAAATTCCTTTATCCACAGATACTACGTCAGATATTCTTTAAATGTCCACACTTTCACTAAAACTCTAGGAAGGGTAATGTGGCGATAAGTCGATGACCTATGAAGAATTGTTCAACACGTTTATGGATATCCGACGTTTAACGAAGTAAGAACTGTTGTTTATTCTAGTAGTTTCTATGAATAACACCGGCGGATTTAATTTTGTAGCTTCCTAGGACAACCATTCTTGTCACTATTTCTCCGAAAAGACAGACAGACGAACATAGCAAAATTGTAAGGGTTCCTTCATTCTTTTGCCGGCACCCTAAAAAGTGTAACAAAACAAAGTCCTTCTTTTTATTATACTTAGGTAGCAAAGTTATTAATGGTAACCGATGTCAAGTATACCATACGTCAAACTTCTTGACGGCTCGCGAAAGCGAGAACGAGATATACGTAAAGCGTGAACCCTACACGAGTGACTGAGACAGCGCATTTTATGACCCGCCAAGATCTTTGATTTTACCTATAAGTAGCTACAGCATAAAAATATTTCTAAAAATGTTAACCACTTCGAAGCTAGGAAGCTAAGAGAACTAAGATTATGTGCTGCAGGCACAACATCTAAGTCCTTCAATCAAAGGTCTTATTACAATGGTAACTCATAGAATCATGATCAACAAACCGTGACACCGATATTTTTTATCGATTCGCTCATAATCATTACGAATATTTACTCTACTTAGAAAAGATGAAATGTTTCATGGTGAAATTTTACTCTTGAATTATAGGAAATACATTTAGCAATTACTGTTTAAATGCATTTTAAAAGTGCATTCGTGACGCAAGTGGCCATGACAGACCTTAAATTGTACACTGTGTATGTGAATTTGTGGCAATCATAAGATTATTATTATGCCCAATTGCTTAAAAGTACCTTTTTTACAAACAAAGACCTGTATTTCCAATATCTTTAGATATTAGCCTCGGTAGTAACCGAATTGATGGTCATCCTACAAATATTTTATGTTTTGGTTGTCTATGACGGGCAGGCGATTGAGAAGCATTGCTACAAAATTAGTTTGTTTTAGGATAAATGAGAAAAACATCAATGTCATATCAACAATCTTTCTTCGTTCTTTCATGGTCATCGTATATTGGCCAAGAAAGAGTTCGTCTCGTTTCGTCATTTTTTTTAAAGACAAAATTATCACAATAAGTGATTTATTATTTTATCAATCATAAATTTAATCATGCCATTGAAAGTAAATAGTGAGGCTTTTATTTAGTTTGCAGAATTACCAACATAAATTATATAGCGACAGCTGCTTCCGACGTTATTACACGCAAACCAAATGAGCAGCGATACTAATTGGTCACTCGACTGAGTTCAAACTACGTACCATGACGTACTGTCGCTCAAAAGCTAGGTTCGACAACCATACAAAAATGATCCAATTTTGAATCGCATTAGAGGAGCAAAGAAGGTGACGGTAATTTGTGACCCATTTGACAAATATTTTGTTGTAATTGTCAAAGTCGATAAGATTGACATTTGTTAATGAACAAGTGTATTATGACAATAGTGTTTTAAAATTTATCTACAAAATAGTTATGCGTAATCTTACATAAAAATTTAAAAAAGAAACATGAGAAAACACGTTGAGTTTAAACCCTCTACCTTTTTTTGTCTGTTAAAAATTGTTTTACTATGGATCATGAATCTACTTTGTTAATAGTGCCTTTTAACTTTGAAAGTTTATTGAACGGCAAGCCTTTAAAACTATATAGACAGCAATTGACTGACTATAAGACATAGTACGGTCTCAAGAGGTTTACAATATTTATCTCTACTTTATCTAACTGATAAATATAAAATATATTATACTTACGAATAGCCTAAAACACTGTCCCAACTTCCTGAGATCATTTTCACAGTCTCTTAAAGCAGGTAAGAACTCTTCGGAGTGAAACCTGAATATCCTCTCAATATTTCCGAAGATATCTGGCTTAAGTCCTCTAAGAGATGGAGACAATTCCTGGTTGCTCATGTGAGGGATATAGTCTTCCACGACATGCCTTAGTCTTTCCACGTAAACGTTTTCAGTATGTATCAGCTCGTTTACTCGTTCAGTGAGCCGCCTGTGAAAGAAAAGTATAATTAGATTGCGAAATATAAGAAAAGTATAAAAATCTATTTGGACACGATTAACCTCTATATTTGCCAAGTGTGTGAAGTATTAACTATGCAGTAGAAAAATACACATATAGACACGGAACAAAACATCGTATATAATATTATATAATATATAAATTGAAACAGACCCAAATTTATTATTTTTACACATAAATTTGATTCCATCGCAATCAACATCGATCGTAATATGGGGGTAGGTTTCGTAAAGTCCAAAGTTCTGTAAAATTGGATTTGTATCTACTATTTATTAATACTGCCTCGATGGTCTACTGGTTCGATTCCCGGATGGGGCAAAGTGTTATTTGTGAACGTTTCGTCCGGCAATTCACAATAGCACCTAGGCTCACCCCCTATCCCATGTGATCATAGCATAACAGGTGAAGTGTTGGTGTTGTACAACTCTGCCACACCCTTCTGGGACTATAAGCGTAATGTTAATTTATGTTATTAATTGATACCTAATTAAATTGAGGTATGTTATGATATGACTATGGGTATATTTGCGACTTCAAGCAGATAACTGTTTAGTTGAAAGTTTACCGATTTACTTACTAATCTTACTATGTTAGTGTAAAAGATGTATACATTGAGGAAAACTGCATTGTAACACGTACATTTTTACCAGTTAACTAGCCAGCAAATTCTAGAACTAACTAATAGATGTTGCATTTTTAAACAACGTAGCACTCTAGGTCAATATCAGGGACGTTCAATTGTAAGTAGCTCTTGTAATGCAGTGTGTGTGTTTTATAATGTATACATGTATATTCATCTATTAACCACAAGCAGCCGTTTCGAATATATTTAGCTTAAAATTGTTTCAAAAAACTATCGAATCTTTATAATAAATACATTGTCATTCATCGAGCCTTTGCCAAATTACATTGGAGCCGGCTTCTAGTCTAACGGATTCCGCTGAATATCAGTATTACTTGGCGTGACTGCCATTAGATTTCCACAGCCCAGTACGAGGCACACGTCTGCCGAAGGACCGACAGCCGTTGGAGCAAACGAGTCTGGAAAGGAGACCGCGACTCGGCAACCGTAAGGTAGGACGCCCCCCTGCCAGGTGGACTGACGACCGGAAGAAGGTCGCTGGAGGCGACCGGCGTAAATTGGGATTGGGAGAGGCCTATGTCCAGCTGTGGACTACGAGCGGCTAAATGATGTAGGTATGAGGCAATACGATACTCTTGGTTAGACTGATTGACAGGCTTTCTGGCCTCTAACTACCTGCAACGACTGCCATAGATCTTACAATGGCAACCGGGTCCGACCACTAAACTTAAACATCTAATAATTATATAAGTGGTAGAAAAAAAGTTTTTACTTAAAAAAAGGTTATCGATTGCTGCAATAGGTTTTGGTATTTACTACTTTTTTCTGCTCAGTTAGTATCGATGATTCGTTACAGTAACCATGCGTAATCGATTGCTCCAACGTACAATGTTCTTTTGAATTATAATGGTTTTGACTTACGCTTAGTAGCAAATTTTATCGTCTCTATAAACATAAATACAAATATGATAAAGCTGAAGAATTTGTTTGTTTGATTGAACGCACTCATCTCAGAAACCTATTTATTAAGAAAGGCTATATATCATCACGCTACGACTAATAAGTGTAGATCAGCAATATACTAAAAAAAATGGAAAAAATGCTATGCCGACAAAGTCACGGGTGATAGCTAGTGTGATATATTTAGGTTGATTTAAATAATTATTATAGATTACATTAATTAGACCATATTGACCGCCATTGATAATCTTTTGGTGATTGGGCATCTTTTAATGAAAAGTGTTTTTTACCGCTGCATTTTTCATGGTCAAGTGGATTTAAGATTGACTAGTACCGCAAATACACAAGTAATGACATTTAAAGTAAATTATTATCAAATAACATTATCAAACGGGGTCAAGATTCCATAAGCTAAAGAAATTAAGTACAGAAGATAAAATTGCTTCCTTGTTCCTACTCATTCGTTTTAAAACGGACAGTACACAAAGAACGGTTTACTACACACATTTACGTAAACAAAGAAATAAATGTTTACAATTTTGCTAAAATTTTTTAGTCAACGGATGTTGCAAATAAATTCACGGGATGCATAACGTAACAGATTCATGTAACATTTTTACAAATATTTATTTATTTATTTATTTATATTGAAATGATACTGATAGGTAGTGTTTTAGTACCTGGGTCAAAAACAAAACACTATTTGTCTCGACAATTAATTCCAAGCAAAATATTCGAAGATGCTTTTTGTCCTTGACATAAAATATGAAATCTTGGAATTAGACATGTTCTTGGAAAAAAAAACAAGAAATAAAGACCCGTAATGTCCACGTTAAATTAAATTCGTTGCCTGTCACAAGACAAAATTTGGTATATCGTGGCCCAATATTTGAAAAGTACAAATTCAAAGAAGAGAACACTTGAAGGGAACAATTATTGACATAATTAGGGCAACCTAGTTAAGGTTGCCTCGATTATGTTATTATTTTGAACACATAAGGGTAGCCACGTCCTGTATAATGTATGACGAAGTGACGCGGCGCATAGGCGCCGACTCGACGCCCTACAAACGACACAAACGTCATCCTTGTTCGATATTAACAGCCAATTCCAATTAAGATTCCAGTACATTTTTAGTACTTATACAAGGAGATTAAAAACGTTATCAGTGATTTCAGTAATCTCATCACTTAGACAGTATTGGAAGTACTAACATTTTGCAGGTGGTTAAAAGTGCTTCGACTTCGAGCTAGTTTAAAAAAGTATTGTCCTTCTATTGTATTGTTTACTGTCCTTTTATAGTACTTATAATGTAAATAAATTATCAAAATATATGTTGCGACAAGAATAAATAAATAAATAATAAATATTTCACAACTCACACACAACGCCATCTAGTCCCAAACTAAGCAGAGCTTGTACTATAGGTACTAGAATAACTGATACTAATACATATTATTATATACTTTTCTTTTGTTAATACATATCTACTTATTATACATAGAAACACCCAGACTAAAGCAAACCCCCATGTTCATGCACACAAAGATTTGTCTTAAGCGGGAATCGAACCCGCGACCTCGGCGTCGCAGGCAGGTACACTACCCACTCCGCCATGCGGTCGTCGTTCAGTTGCTACAAATATTTCACAATTATTATCTTCATACATGTAAAATCGCCTATTTTAGATATTATTGATATGATATGAATTGATAAGCAATATTGCTGATATAAATATTTGAAAGTATGTTTTCGCAATATTACAAAGTTATTAGTTAAGCCTTGAAATTTTCAATTTAGTTGCTTTATATTGATTTCATTGTTGGTCAATATACAATGCAGGCCTTTGAAGTTATGCAATCCCAGAGACCGTGAGTGTATTGTATGCAAATATTTAGTATAAATTGTCTAAAATCGAAATGTATACTCACCAAAGTACAAAATATTTTTTATTTACTTGGCTGGCCAACAGGAATTTTATTTCTTTAGGTATAATACTCTTCATAAACTGTCATAATATTTATAGTTTTTTCATCGTTACTTTTTCATTTGACACTTTGACAAAGTTATAACAAGTAATTACGTTTGAAAAATGAAACAGTCAACATATAATAGATCGCTCTTGTCTGGTAAAAGGGTAATATCGACGACCGGATGGCGGAGTGGGTAGTGTACCTGCCTGAGACGCCGAGGTCGCGGGTTCGATTCCCGCTTAAGACAAATTTTTGTGTGCATGAACATGGGGGTTTGTCTTAGTCTGGGTGTTTCTATGTATCATAAGTATGTATTTACAAAAGAAAAGTATATATGTATTAGTATCAGTTATTCTAGTACCCATATTACAAGCTCTGCATAGTTTGGGACTAGATGGCGTTGTGTGTAAGTTGTGAGATATTTTTATTTATTTATTTATTTATTCACAGAAATCTATTGTGGTGAAATTGATGATAAAGGAATGGTTTTAATCTTACAACAATAATATCTAACTGATTTAGTCATACTTTCACGCAGTTGCACTGCGTAGTTAATTTATATATTGACTGTTTTTTTTTGCTCTTTGTGTATTTATCTTTAAGATTATGTACTAGATCTTAGTGTTATTGGGTGTTATTCTATTCTAAGTCTTACAAAGGATAAATACTATACAATCTTATTTGACTGACAGTTTTAAGTTCTTTTTTTTACAGACTTGTTTTGGATTTTTTCGTCTGAAAATACTAAAAAACCGCATGGAGTTGGAGTTTTAACAGTAGGATGGCGATAGGCACTTATCATATGGCATTTCAACATTACAGGTGAACTATTATGGAAGTTTTACACCGCTGCCTTACCCCTCTGGATAATATAGATACGCGAGATGTTATGTTATTTGAAATATTGAAAATAAGACTCGTTGTCGTTTTGTCATACACATATCTCATTCATATTAAAAAGAAAAAAAGTAACAACAAATCCAATGCAATAAACTACCGCAAATATCCATTCTATTATGTCCATCTTAAGGTTGCCTGGAAGAGATCGCGTCAAGCGATAAGGCCGCCTTTTGTACATTATAGTTTTAAGTACCTATTTCTTTGTATGTTTGTTACAAATTTGATGTGCAAATAAAGTTTTCTCTATCTATCTATATCTATCTATCTATATCTCAGACATATTATATTACGTTCAAGAAATTAAACGATTCTTAAATCCAAATTAACCTAGAAAGCTTTGGATAAAAGATTTTGGATATGTTGTAGAGGAAACTAATCGAAGCTTATCTTGAAATTTTCGGCCTCAATTGCCTATGAGCTTTCGCCGCCATATTGTTATAAGTGGTTTAAATGTTTGTTCTTGTATTTATCTCGGATCCTCGTAATTTTACAATGAAGATGTGTACATGGACACTATGAAGACTTTCTTACGTTCTGTAATTAAATACCAAAAAGGTTCCCCCTATCGTCATTCACAATGAAAATAATGAACAAAAAATTAAAAAATATAAGAGATCAACGTTAGCTTTTTTTAAGTTACCTTGGTTAGCAAGGATAATAAAATGACATGGAATCAAATGAGCAGCGAAACGTCATGTTATAGAATGCTAAAAACGTGCATACAAATATTTTTTTGTAAAATTACGTAAAGCCGAGATAAATCTAAATAACTACAATCATAACTTCTTTTCCCAAGATGGTGGCGAAAGCTTATAAGAAATCAATATTTAAAACATCAGGGTATACTCTTAAAAGCTGCCTCTACAACTTATCCAAAAATCAGCTCTCTAGGTTAATTTGCACTTTTGCCAGGCAATTCACGCATATTTTCTTGTACTACCTACATGTAATTTCGACACAGCAAATCACAACGGCCGGACACATCTGGCTGCACAATTGCATCCAGTATTGAATAACAAACGCTCCCGTTTGAATATGATAGCCTGAGAATTGAACGAATCTTTCAAATGTGCAACTAATGCACTTAACATTGACTATCTAATTCAATTGCAAATGTTATTGTATGACGATACGTGTCAATTGAATCGATGTAAGCAATATTTTTTTATTTTGTTGAGGTAGCCAGAGACAATACTTTTGCAACAATCTGAGTGTCAAATTTCATAGAACATTTTCCCCGTGTAATAGCTGTCCAATTCCATACAATTGTAAATTTTGCTCGCGCAGTGGCAATAATGTCATTTAAAACTTATTAGCTGTCTCTAGTTGAGTGCATGCTTTCTGGAGGTAGCAAATAGACATACGGATCGTTCGGCAAGGAAAGTTGCCAGTTGTGTCAACGGAAGATTTCATTAAAAGTTGATAAATGCCGCAACTAACTAGCTAGGTCTAGCAAGCGCCTAATGGTAAGCAGTTATCCTATAACTACGTTGTGGATCTCTTAAAAACATTAACCTTTAGATATTCTAATGATGCCAGTTTTGACTAAGAAAGGCAGCTTAAGAAGGTACTATTAGACTGCTACACTTATTAAAGACTTCTCTTCAAACTTAATCAAAATACGGAATTATATGGCAAAGAATAACAATTTCGGGGACCTACACATCTGTTTTTGTTAGTCCGATAGATTGGTATTAGAAGTTTTAAATGAGTTTCATTGAATTGATGGTAATGACACTCACATCATTCTTTTAATCGATAATAAAAACCACAGTTATTTTGTCAATTTATTCTAGATTCATATATAGTTTTAACAAGAGGCTTACATTGCTTGCACGAACAATAGAGTTTTAAGCGTAGATGTAATCAGTAGTGAGAAAATGATTTATTAAAGTATCTACCCGTTAAAAAGATTCCCGTTAGCTTCTGAAGTAAACAGTCTATGGTTTTATTTTAACTCAATTATGATGGCACGAAGTAGCCACCTTTGTGTGCATATTTTCATAGTTTAACCTATTTTTAGTACTTAAGTATATTTACTTTTTTAGTGCATTTTTTGTAATTGATGACAGTTTCTTTTTTGGAAGATTATACATTGAGATGTTGTTATTATTATACCATAAATAAGACAAACAAGCCTTTAGTACACCTAATAGCCTTGAGAATAATAGACTTGAGATTCTTCCCATCCACCAAACTAAAATCCAAACCGACAAAGTATTGCGCAATACTATTCAACAATATCACACAATTGATGACGGGTGGTGTATGCACCTACATAATATATATCGGATATATCATGTTTGATTGTATGTCTTTCCTTGTACAGATAATCCTCACATTTCACAATTGGATATAATTGGTATAAGGTAATCGACCTTTATATATTTCAGTTTACAAGTCAACATGGACATTGGCTTCAGGCCAAACCTATTGAAAACCAAATTAAACCAAGCCCTTTTTGCTGCCAGAAACAAAAAAAACGCTTACAATTACGCGCTAGAAACTCTTTCGTAACATTACTTCCTACTAAGTAACCAGCTATCACTCATGTATCACCAAAAGAAAGTTGGAAATACTATATCATGACGTAATGACTTCGTATTTGGGATACTGCGTATGTGCCGAGTGTGCGTCATCGTTTGTAGATTAAAACCAGTGACGTAGTCAGAGCTATGCGTGTGTGTTTCACAATAAACACACGCTGTGTACGAGTGATCTGTGAAATATAATGGATAAGATATTTTATTTTTATCTTGATTATTCTTGATTGAAAGTATTGCAGAGTAACCTTGGTTCTATTCCGCGATTACATGACGTTGACATGACATTACGTGAGTACGTGAATACGGCACATACAAATTACAAGTAAGACATTTCGATATATTTATATATATATATATATATATATATATTATATAAATAATAGCTCGTGAAGAACGTATACAAGAACGGCCTTGGCAAACAGCGCGAGCGCATCCATACATACATCATTGTTTATACGTAGATCTACATTATAATTATATATAAGTCTTGTGACGTCATTAAACCTGCCAATTTTGACGATGAGCTGTTTTTGTGCTGACTTTGTATTGTCAGACGTGAAATGACACAGAAAATACAAGTCGGGTATTCATTATGTAGCATACGTCTTGCTATTGAATGATTTCAAAATGGAACTGTGAAATTTTTGGGTAAAAATTTAATAAACTTCTCACTAAAAGGTTTGAGTTTATTTATCACGAAATTATAAGTATTTATCTCAATGCTTTAGTTGTTACTATACCTAAAGGATAAGACTTCAATGTTTTTTAATTCTACATGGGATTCAGTTGGCATTTTTCACTAGATGGACTTCACTCGCATTTACTATCACTACCATAATATATTATAACATTATGTTAACTTATTTTATGTACAGCAGATTTTAAGTCATCTTTTAATTGTCCTTTAAATTGCATTTTTTATCACTTACCTACATACCGTTTAGATGGAATGCATGAAAGGAGCCTCCCCGAGTGACGTACACAACAATTCCCTACGTCCGGCGCACCCTGGGCAATTTGCGAGTTCTCCAAAGTGAATTGGCTAATCCTTTCACCACGATGGCAAGTCAAAATAAAATTTGACTCAGCCATCGACACGACGAAGAAGAAGACCGTTTAGATAACTTCATAATAACACAATTTTACAATGATGTATACTATTAGCTGCCTGGTTTACCTCCACGTCTTCTCTAGAAACATTATTATAAAGCCAGTCGCTCGTTTTATCATCTTGTTTTGAAATCCATTCACCGACTTCCGAGAAAAACGATCTAAGATCTAGAAATTGTCCTAGAAATAAAATGAAATCTAGTTGGGTTATAGACCGGGCGTTTCTACCTTTTTTAATAACTAAGTGAGCTTTTATGGCCATGGTACAGTCAATTTCAATAAATGTGCTGGCATATTTTAATCATATTGTAGCAAGGTTCAAAGCTGCCAACATATTAATTAACTCGACTGTACAACCTTAAGTCTTGACATTCGGTTTGCGTAGGTCAAGTCTGAAATTAAATTCTCGTTATTATTGTCCCTGTTTAATTATTTGAGGTTATAACCGTTCATCTCGTACGGTATGTTCACCATTGACGAAAAACAAGTGGATTACGTGCCTGCGCTCAAAAACGTCCAAACGGAAAGTACTCCAAAACGCTATAAGTCATCCAACTTGGTGCAAACTAAATTTAATATTGAAGTATGCCATGAAATTTTAAATAGTTTGTGACTGTTATTTATACTTCTAAACATGAAATCTACGTTTATGTAGGTTGACAAATGCCATTATTTTCCTGAATTTTGTTCGAATCCCGACCTCCATTATTTTACCTCAATGTTTACCTTAATATTAAAATCAGGGCATAATTATACATAACATATTTTACACATTACGTTAGTACGTATTACCAGATTGTACAACAATAATTTCCGTAGATATCCAAAAATGTATTTAAAATTGATTAATAATTTTATTGCATTCCGCTGTAGTCATAATTATTTCATAAATTTTACGCAAAATTGGCAATCTTACATATTATATATTAATAATTTATCAAAATATTTTAACTTTGGATATCTTGATTTCATTTAATTATTGCGCAAATCAGCTTAAATGTAAACCTGCGTACCGTTATATTTTATCATTATTTTTCGTATTTTTTGGTAAAAAAATTAAGAATTGATTTTATTATTGATTCTGAACAAACTGCTTATGCTTAGGTTTGAAAAAACCACTTTCATTTCAACCAGTATATTGATATAGATATTAAATGCATTGATCTTAAAACGGAAAAATATGTTTTTAGAATCGGTTTCTCGGAGAATGATTAAACTCCAAGACAACTAGACCGATTTGAGAAATTCATTTTTATATGAATGGTTACGATCTTATGATAGAGAAATCAAGGTAACCATCACGTTTTATAGGCGTTTATATGGTTTTTCGTACGTTACCTAAAGCTATTCGGATGTTTTCATCTAGAAGTCAGCATCTCATGATGCTTAGCTAATGCTAGAAGCAACAACTTATCAACGGTTAGGAGTAACGAGATATTTTTTTTTTAAATATACCTTAACACCGTTTTCTGTTTTTTTTTTTCGAGATATACATAGATGAGACTAGACGTTGAATATTACTTGAGTATGTTCATATAAAAAGACAGGCATACTTGCTGATTTAATTAATCTATTTAACCTTTAATCCGTCTCACTCAAAAGTTCTAAGAACACGGCTACACAGAATGTTTTATATCATGCATGAGATAATTTATTTATTTACATAAAATACCTAATTATTATGTTTTATATGATGCATGAGATATTGGATTTCTGGTAATTATACAACATACAAGAATGACTTAATCTGTGCAAATGGCAGGAAATGAGAAAGTCCACATTAAATTGCCGGTTGATCGATTAGTAATCAAAACCGGCCGCAATAATTTCAAAATGTAGATCTTTTAAAGGGGATTTCTTACATTACATAACTGTCATACTTATAGAGATCAGTTACACACATGACTACACATTAACCTACACATTTCCAGTATGTCTCTGATGGTCTCTCATTGTATAGACTTCCAGTGCAATTCGAGGCCAATTTATACTGGAAATGTAAAGCTTGATCTGTAAGCCGTGTGTACATGTAATCGTTCTTAAGCCATATTCAATATCTTGGTCAATGTGAAACGTTGAAACCGGTCAAATGAGGTGTTTTTGAGGACATTACGAAGCATAATTACTAGGTTTTATTACTTACTTAAGATATATATAACGATTACTACTATTCATATTCGTGTTGTTTTGTTACATTAGACGAAAATGAGAAAATACAGAAAGTTAGTATGTAAGTAATAGCAGGCTTGTATCACTCCCTAACATTAGGCATTAGGCATTTAAAATATGACTACGCGCGGCCGAAACCCCGGGTACTCCATTCCATAAAGGACTCGAGGACTTTTTAACCGACTATTCGTACGTATTGCGGTCCTACGATTGGCCGTGCGCTGCCGCGGACGAGTAATTGCTTGTGCGATTCGCTAGATGGCGATAGTATCTTCTTGTCGCTTGATGACCCTATGGCAACACACATGCAACGCTCACTGAATAATTTTAAAGTATTTTGCATCGTTACTAAAAGAAATAAGAAAGAAATTTGATAATCATAGAATGGTGTAGGTAACTAAAGAAATAGATTGTGTTACGTCATTAAGTCGATATTTCTTTAAATACTTTTGTTAAAAATCTACTTCTCCTCTTTATTCTATACTTACAACATTTTTTTTGAAAAATCTTAGATAGCCTTTGGTACTAAGTCTATTCAAGAACATTCACATGTTTTAAGACTTAGTCATCCAATGATTACTAGTATAGTAGTGTAATGTGTTGCGTACATAAGATTCTTTTACCATTAAATGGATATAGGCATTTCCGATTTCCCTTAAACCAACATACGAATTCCGTCACAGTCATACATTGTGATTTGTAGTTAATAACTAAGTATTAGAAGAATAATGGATCAATAGGATATTTGTAATGCCTTGTTCATTGTATCTTTATATACCTTCAATTATTTTTATTTTTTTAAAGAAAATGACGTGGACAAACCTTCCACTCGGCTGCTGATCGGTATAAAGTACAGTAACTTAAATTATAATCAGCCCATCTAATTTTACTTTCATACTAAACAATACACAAACTGTTTGCTTAACCAGCACTCGTTGTTCATTGTAATTGTCATCAATACAAGCGAACAGCTGTCTTTAATTGGCTTCCTCTAATTCATGGCCTTGAACCAACCAATCAGTAACCGCAGTGCACCTGCTCCCACTTTACATCAGTTGCAATACACATGACAGATATAAAAAAACTTGTTTGTCACTAAATTACTTTTAACGGCCGTGTCAATTTTTCTCGATTTCATCTCGAATTTTGTCACTGTACCAAATTGAGGCTTTGGTGGTCATTAAATATTGACGTATCCGAGATAATACGTAGGTATGTGCTAGTTGATACAAATTGCATTCATGTTAAAAAGGTAAAGCCTGCCTGTTTAGCTTGTAGTACTTGTTTCAATTTTATATTCAACAACTGTAGAAGAACGGGGTGTTATGTTCCTATACCACAAAGGGAGGATCCTCCGACCAGGCTCGGTGGTATTGCCTGGCGGACAGCTTACCAACGGTAGTGTCTTGGAAGTGGTATGTATGAACACTTTCTGTGAACACTTCGTTATCGTGATTCAGCGCGCTTTGAACCTTTGACCAGTGTCACTTCTTGACGTAAATGTCAACCGTCATTTATTATAATACCGCTACAACTACCATTTTATCTCGTCGATAAAAACAAAATCTTCTCTCCTCTTCCTTGCTTTATTATAAACGAATCAAATGTCTGCTTAACTTAGGTCTGCACTTAATATTGTGTTTGGATCTTTTTTTTTTTTTTTATACTACGCCCACAGCGTACGAACGTATAGTACACCTGATGGTAAGTGGAGTACAGCCCATGGAGATCAACAATCCACAAAAGCAGATTATAGATGCGTCGCTGCAGCTGAGGACTACGGTGTTATGCCTCGTGTGCCAGTAATTTCAGGGCCTGATCTCACCACCAAACCGGAACACAGTAATGGAAGCACTACTATTTGGCGGTAGGTTAAAGGTGAGACGGTGGTGCTGCCGCCCTCGAGCTCATTCACAAGAGCTCTACCACCAGTGATACACTCTGAACTGAATGTGGCATTTGATTGCGTAAAGGTGCGATTACGATCTTAGCCCGCAATCAGTTGTGTCACAATTAATAATCCCCATGTATCACTTGCTCATAATCTTGATTAATTTTGATAAATCTGACTTCATTGAACGTCAGTATAAAAATGAATGAATAACCATTGGAATCTGATTTGTGCCGTAATCAAAAAATATATTATAACATAACATAACATCACGCCTATATTACCCAGAAGAGTGTGGCAGAGGTGTATAAAACCCACATTTCACCTGTTATGTTTAGGTACCATATGATAGTAGATGAACTTATTTATTTTTATTTAAACTTCATATACAAAATTTGTATACAAGGCGGACTTAATGCCATAGGCATTCTCTACCAGTCTACCTTTGGGTGATGCAGAGATTAACAAGGCAGGTGTAGTTATAAAATATAGCGATTGATTTGAAATAAAAGGTCATAAAAATCAATACAATTAATGAATACATAATGAAAATATGTG
This sequence comes from Hypena proboscidalis, assembly GCA_905147285.1. NCBI lineage: Eukaryota > Metazoa > Arthropoda > Insecta > Lepidoptera > Erebidae > Hypena > Hypena proboscidalis. The sequence continues at coordinate 14,478,010 of LR990130.1, read as the reverse complement.
CGTATATACTTATCGCCATCCACCAGGCACAAATATGTATTATAATACATTTTCTTTCATTGGGGTCTAAGATTCCAATTCTAAAGATCAGTGATTTAAATAATTGCCACCTTTACCTAACACTTTGTTTTTTTACTAAACCAATGTCCTCATTATTAATAACAATACCATTGAATGAAACACACAGGCAACAAACATCTTGTATTCGTCAAAGTTAATGATAAAGTGATATGAAGAGTTGAGTGTTGTTTTGTTACTTAATCCCACTTAAGACAAATCTTTGTGTGCATGAAGATGGGGGTTTGTCTTAGTCTGGGTGTTTCTATGTATAATAAGTATGTATTTACAAAAGAAAAGTATATAATGTATTAGTATCAGTTATTCTAGTACCCATAGTACAAGCTCTGCTTAGTTTGGGACTAGATGGCGTTGTGTGTAAGTTGTGAAATATTTATTTATTTATTATTTAATCCCTACGTTTTGAAAGTTAACCCAATGTACCGATATTAAGATATTTGCACGCGATGGTATAGGTCCCATATCTTTTTCAACTACTTCTTAGTATACACAGTTTTATCTGTTAGGATTCTTTAGTATAGTTACGGCATAGCAATATCACCACATTTTAATTTGTCGAGTACTAACGAGTCAGCGGCAGATCGATTAACATTCAATTAGCATCGAGTCGAATCGAGTATCATCACTTATTTATTTGGACTCGGCTCCAAATGTGAATTGAATCAGAGGGCCGTCTGTAGGCGGACGATGAGGCGAGGTTATTTTTTATGGCTGATACATGGCACTTGAGATAATTATAATATACAAAGCACTATAGCATAATGTGAACGCCCGCTTACGTGCTATTTGACGAGTTGGTAATTCGTAGCAGTAGTATAGGTAATATTAAAAAAACTAAAATAGAGATTTGATTGTAATGATTGACGCTTTTGATGTATGCCATGCCATTAAAGTAAAGAATGCTTTTTAATCTGAATTTCAACTGGTTCAAACCACGATCTAATATTTTTTTTAATGAAAAAAATTAGTTTTAGTTCAGAAAAATCTTTTATTTACAGTATTTAAGATACGTTCCCTACCCGCCAAATTAAAAACTGATCAAAAAGATATTAAAAGCATATTAGATGGTTGTAATATTTTAAAGCAAATTTTAGCTTTGCTATGCTTTTTTGTATTTTAGTCCAGCAGCATACGAATCCATAGCTGAATTGGCAAAGCACTTGGGGCGTATACCCAGGGGGTGCAGGTTCGAGTCCTGCTGGATTCTTAATTTTTTAACTTTAATATTATATAAAATATTAGAAGGTATTCTTAAAAGTCATTATTTAAAATTATATTTAGTTCGTAAAATAAGACAGTTTTCGAGTTACAGATTTTATGGTATTTCGTGTTGCATTAGAGCAGATGTAGTTATCACCTGCCTGTAAAGAGTATAGTAAAACTAATTGTGAAAAGGCTCTGTATTTTTTTATTGAAATTGCTATAGAATACTTTTAAGAAGATTTGTTTTAGGGTAATACATTATATCTCATCTATCAGCACTGATGTTTTCGGTTGATATCGGTGATAATAATGAGACCCATATTTTTTTTTTATTAAAAATTGTTGGTGCATTATCCAACCTATTCATAGAGATAAATTCACAAAATCAAAAATGTACTGTAATTAAATAAAAAAATATCTTTACTAATATCATACAAAAAGGAAAGATTTGTCTTTTGTTTGTTAGTTTGATAATGTTGGTATTTGAAACTCAAAAACTATTGGACCGATTTTAAAAATTATTTCACCATTGGAAACCTACATCTCCATTGTTTATAAATAAGTAAGTATAGGTACAATCAAGAGTTACTTATTATTTTTTTAGCAGAGCTGCTTACCTATTTATAAAAAGCCCGTAATGGGGTACTGTGAAACGAAAGATAATTTCATAAAAGCGTACATTAGGGCACTAGAATCCTATGAAACTGGATACTAGTTACTAATGACTACCACATTAAACCATTCATTTGGAAAAACGACAAATTACTAACTAATGATTTACAGTTCAGTAGAATATAATAATATACTATGTGATGCTTATTTGATTGTTTATGTTACTTATATTTATTCATTATACCAAATTACCAATGTACCCGTAAGGGCTCAAAACCGTCGTTAGGCTAAAACTTGGATTAGCCGGCTATTTCTAGTCTTAGCCTCGAGGAACGGCTAATGCCTGACAAATTATAATTTACGTACTGACATTTCGTTCTTAGCCGGAACGATTGGCTAAATATTAAAACAAGTACTACATAGATTAGTTTTAGTTTCAGCCCAACTTCAGTGTTTTCAGACCACAACTTTAGAAATAATATAAGAAATTAATAGCACTGAAATTGTACACGCTAAAATTTTTTTTTTTTATACTGCAATTAATATCATTAAACTTATCAGTACGACGCTGTTCTCGCCAAGTTTTGTTAACAAAGCCGTGTCTGTGTTTTAATAAAAATATGAAATAAGTTTACACAAAATGTGATTTTATGTAGCTAAGCACAATACTGTACTTTTGTTAGTTACTATGGCATTGGTATTGAATTTAGCTGACCGACTTCATATTTGTCATGTCTATTTATATCTAGTAAGTACATTGTAAGTGGTTGTGTACGTGTCTTATTACAATATAATGTTAAGGAAAAACCGTTTATATAATCCTAAGCAAATCTTCGAACGAGATATTTAGAATACTTAAAATCCTTACACGTTGTTTTACAAGGCAATTCTGCTTGTTTTGTTTATCGTGATAGTAAAAAAAACAAAGATGGCAAGAGATGCATCGTGTAAAGGGACCTTTAGAGTGTTTTTGTACATCTACATCGATCAATGCATTGATAAAGTAAAAGATAACTAAATTTGGATTTTTAACATTAGATAGAACGCCAGAAGCAATTACACTATCCAATGGTCCCAATGACTAGGCCAGATACGCACATTCGTCACACAAGCAGACACAGTCTCAGAACTAATATTTGCGAGTCACACAAAGATTTGTCCCATGTGGGGATCGAACCCACAACACCAGTGCAGGGGAGAGCGGCAAGGCGACCGCTTAAACCACTACACCACACGTGCAGACAATTATTATTATTCACCACAACACATTATAAAATGTGTTGTGTGTGTGTGTGATTAAACGAAATAATCTCATATAAGAATCATATATGAAGAAGAATATTTTCACACTTGTGAAAAAAACACTGGCCTATTCAAATGAGACTTTAAGCAGTTTAAGCCACTTAACTAATGAGCTAATAAGGCACTTGGCCACTTAAATTCGAGTCCTGACATAGTCTAATTAGACATTAATATTGTATTAGTGTTCTCTTTGTCCAATTAAACAAAGAGACACTACAGTACTGACGCAATTGGCTGTTACTTTGAAGTCATTCTAAACAAATGATGCGGCAAATGAACTAAAATATAATTTCTACTTAACCAGGAACCAGACCATTAAAATCAGTTATCAAACCTTTTCCACTAATTTTTACGAGGAAAAAAATATTTTTACACGTTTTTCATACAAATTAACGAGGTTTTTTTTCGTATATCTTTGTATATAAAAGCTTTTAATGTGTTTGTAAATGTCAAATCTGAAAATAAGGCTATATAATTCTTATATTAGCATATCAATTCCCACGGATAAGTAAATCGATTAGTTTATTAAGTATCCTAAGAATATGGTTTACAGTAGTAATTAGTAACCTACTTATAAGCAAATTAATATAAGTATTAGTGACACGGTTATCAAATCATTACTTAATAGGTCCTTTTTTAAAGTACATAGCATTAGAAAAAGATTTAGGTAAATTTATCACTTATTTACTTAGAGTCATATTTGTACCCAAAATTATACAATATCCCACTCAAAGAGTTCGATAGAGTGAAGCCCAAATAAAATCATGAAAAATGGTGCTGAGACTAGATTCGGTTTCATAAACAATCAGTACATTTCCAGTAGAAGATGGTCTCGAACCGTTTAGGCTTCCCATACAATGTAAGACCAACTTGTAACTATGTATAATAAGTATGTATTTACGTTACTCTAGTACCCATAGTACAAGATCTGCCTAGTTTGGTACTAGATGACGTTGCGTGTAAATTGTGAGATATTTATTTTTGTGAGATATTGTGAGATAACTTATACTGACAATGTATAGCCCTGTGATCTGATGGGTTGTTTTCAGGACATAGACATTTGCAAAACAGAGGTCTATGCTTTATGTAATTTCTTTAAGCTTCTGGTAATCCAAGTCTAAGTTTAAATTATCTTCTTGTCCTACAGTAGTCATTGTTTGAAACATAAAATATCTGACTCAGTGTGTTGTTTACTGAATACGTCCTATTGTGGTTTAAGAAATTTTACTCATACCACTCATACTTGACATTCACTCGATCATTCTTAATTGTTACGTGTTACGACATCTAGGCCAATAGAAATGTGTATTCTTCTATTGTTTGCAAGTGCTGCTTATTTTTGCAATTTCTACTATATTTTCTTTTCAATTGCCTTGACAATAGAAGACAATATTAAATCATAAAGTAAAATACAATTAGTTGAAGTCACCGTAATTATGTTTTATTCTTCCATACTTTTGTATCAAACGTCATTTCACCTCTTACACCATAACAACGATATCATCTGCTACATGATCAATCCATCTTTTGTTCGGTCTATTTGCTCATCGGATGATATTATTGTTGAATCTAATCGAATTAGATAGTCATTCGAAATCTAAAGTTCACCTACTATGTACCTAGTATACTTATGTTTTAATTAAAGTAGCTTCACAAAAAAGAACCACGAAACTAAATTGAATCAGATTCATTTTATATTAATAAGGTAGGTGTATTTGTTTTCGATGTACACACAGCAACAACAGCGGACGACCTTGCCGCCTACGTTTTGATATATAAATATAGCAAACATACTTTTTGTATACTACGGAACAACATTCTTCTTAAATCATAAACAAAAATAGCTCTATAGAAAACAACGATGTCTCATTCAGTAAATATTAGAGATGTGCTAACTAGTTGGCCGTTTTTGTATCCGCCGATTAATCGGCGTTGCTATAACTGTCAATAATCTAGGATTTGAAGTGCTAAATAACTTCTGCCGCTTTGTAATAAACATACCTACTCCAAGTGGTGATGCGACGAACAATACGAAATATCATAACTAGCTTTTAAATTAATTATAAATTTTAAATTTAACCGAATTTATCCATGACCGCTGACTTATCGGCTAGCCGAATAGTCGGCTGAACTCATAGTTGGCCCATCTCTAGTAAATGTAAAGGTACTTTTGTGTTATCTAATGTATATTTATTTAAGGGTATGCTGGCATCAGTTGCATCATACACTTGCTATCAATACAGATGTTTATTAACGGATGTGACATCTTCAAGAAGACTTATATCTTCCGGTGATAGATAAAAATACAGTGTAGTAAAAAACATTAATTAGTAAACTTTTATTAGATTAATTACTAAATGGAACTTGGTAGGTAAACCTAACACCACCTACATCAATTCTAATAATAGCGTTGTTTAAAGAGACACCTACTTCATTATTAGTTTGCCTTTAATTAGTATTGAACTGCTATATGTAATAATAATTATGTCGATCATGCTTTAATGTGTGGGAAAATGATTTACGGGTTATGTATGTGTTTACAAATATGTAGGTAAAGAACAGAATGTTTTATCAAGCGGTCATAGTATACGTATTAGCCACCTGGCCGGTTGCTCGCACCATATGAATAAACATCAAGGTAAAACCTCGTACACGGCTATAGTATACGTTTGCGCGTTTGTATGCAGTAATCATTCCACATTTTTTGTTTGCGAGCAAACCATAAATACTTTTACACTATCAATAAAATATCATTAATATGAAACAAAGACCCGATAGCCATATCTATACGCACTCAGTCAGCAGATAAGTTATCGCTGTGACAAAGCCGGGCTTCGATATCGCAAATATTTTCTTCAATATCTTGTAAAAAATCAAGTGACCTCACCTGCGATATTTCTCCTTTTTTGATTCAATCGGTAGCAATACCGGTTCCGTTGACTTGGAAATACACCACTCGTTCACTGCACTCACAGTAAGAAACTCCGAGTCCGGCGCATGGCACACCTCGGAGCCAAACTCGTCCGAGGACACAGTAATACTATCATACTTTTGATACGGAACCATGTCGAAAGAGGATATCGACTTAATACTAACATTGTCATAATTAGCACGTTCACCAAATTCACCGGAACCAACGGACACATTGTCTCCTCTTTCACTTGGAACATCACTATCGTCTTCGATTATCAAAGTGTCCGTAGAATGATCGGTAGACAAGGTTTCCGCTGCAGTGTCATCTATATTGATGATATATTCTTTTCCTTCGCTCACATTATCACTACTAGAATCGTCGCTGCTTTCATTTTCTGACGAATTTGGGGCAGAGTGGTCAGTATGTGAAGATTCTCTAACTGCAATTTCCTCCTCATAATCAGACGGGTCCGACCGTTTCAGTCGTAATATCCTTTCTATGTCGATCTGTGTTACACCATAAGACCAATGTCTTTCACCTGGATGATTTTGACCAGCGGTGGATTTTTTCCTCATGACAGGTGGTTGTCGGCTCCTTCGCGTGACAACCGGTGAGGAGCATGGTGTATGAAAGGAAAATCTTCTTTCCGTATGCGTGACCTCCTCCTCCGGAACAGGTGATTTACTTTCCGGTGATTTACTATCCCGGAACTGTATCGGAGGCGGTGGTGCGGGTCTATGAGGCACTATCACGTCCACTCCTGACTTCCTGTCAGATATAAAACCCGACGAACTAGATTCAAAACTACGTTCTGAAGCATTAGATAAAATTGAATTTACTGAAACGTTCGAATTTCTGTCTAGTGACTTTGTGGCCGGACACAAATGTTGAAAATGCGATTGAAGCGGATTAACTACACTTGTCAAACTTCCCAGGTTGGGTTCTTTGCACTTTACCAGCGACTCTCTAGAGTCGCCGAGGTTATCAATATTAGTCCTTTCGAAGCGTAGAATCATATCTCTAACACTGGCCCTGTCCTTTCTGATGATAACGCCATCTTCGTCGGAGGCGGTCCCAGAAGACGAGTGCAGCTCGTCGTCGAGCCGGGCGCACAATTCCTCCTGTGTCATGGCGCGATGTTGGCAAACACACAGTTACACAAGCGGCCGTGAGGCGAGATACGCGAGTTCATGTCACAGTGCGCACGGAGCGACACGCGCGCGGCGCTGATAACCAAGCACGACTGACTGCGGCGCCCGCGCCACGCCGCGCACCGCTTTCATATAGCGGCACTCGGTATGGTACGGATTTGTACGTAGATCGCTGAGTGTAAACGGAACGTACGGCTCCACGTATACTGGACACACTGATTAGACAGAAATAACATGATAATAAATGCAAAGATAATGCGGCACTCCGCACTATCCGTACAAGCGTAGATATGCTTCGGTAAAGATTGCATCTATTAAAAAAAATGTTGTTCCGTTATACAAGAAATGTATCAAAAGAGCTTGTCCGATGGTATAACAATGGATTGTGTATGCGTCGCTGCGTAATAGGAGTACAATACCGTAGTCACCCATAATAATATTTCAGAAATCTTAAATGCTTTCTTCAATTGAACCGCTCTGCCGCTATGATTGACTTAATTGGGACCCAATTTCAGCATTCCTGATAATGTTTATAATTCATAATAATAATTCATAATTCATAGTAGTTATTTTTTATTTTAGTTTCGGGTAGTTATGTGCTCAAATATTATATAAAAATCAATACAAATACATTTCATCTGCCAAATTCGTTCTAAATAGTCTAGGACTTATTCAGAACATATATGTTGTTGAACGTTTTTGACTTGTTTAAGCGCCTCCTGGGGCCTATGAAAATAAATGATTTGAATTTGAATTTATGGCCATTCGACCCAATTTCACCAGTTCCTGATAATTAAATCCTGGTTAATTCTATAAATTTCAAGTCACATTTAACATTTCGTGTGTCAAAAACTTTCGAATAAATTACTTGAATGAAAACATAAAGATATAATTATACTATTTATAACTTAATTCAACACAAACAAATTCCGGAATTACTCTGCACTAGTGTGATCAAGGCTTGCAGGGTGGCAGACCAAAGTTCATTTTGAAACACCCACTGCTCACCTATTCATTAGCTACTTTACATACAATGAAGCTGGTGATAAGGCTGTAGAATTTAAGTAAATTACCTCATGGGACATTTACGCTATAGGCGCCAACGTACTAGTGAAGCCAAAGAAGTTCACTGAAAAATAATTTGTTGAAACAGCTGTTAAGGGTACTTAGGAAGTAAACATCTTATAAGTTCTCGCACCTTAGAGGTGAGTCGAAGACGGGAGGAGTGCGTTGTAGACAAAAATAATCTTCTGTGTAATAAAAGCTTATTATTTTATCGACATATTTAATCTCAACACCGTTTTGAAACGCCTACTATTTACGAACTACAGGTACAAAAAAGTGAAAAGTTTCAAAATCTTGTTTTTTTTTAACTTGTTGTTGCAGCTACTTCATTTGAGTTATTTCGATTAGGTCCTAATATATTTTATGAAAAAAACTGCGAAAGCAAGTGTTAACAGATTTTTGTTTTTTTTCTAGTTTTCCGGAACGTGTAGTTCGTAAATAGGCAGGGAATTCAATAAGGGGGGTTAAGATGATAGTCGTATCAAAAGACATTTTTCTCTACGGGGGGCACCGTTTTTGAAACATTTGCAAGAAACACAAAGTGGGATCTTCCCCACGATGCACCACCCACGTCCACCTATTTGATACTGTTGGAGACTGCATTTGAGTCTTACAATCGAAAAATATATATTTCAAAACTCATGAAAAAAATATGTGCAAACAGTACGATTAGGATATGAATAGAGTTAATATCTTCATTCCTTATCGTCTTTTTTAATTGAGGATCTTGAACAATTTCTAGAAAGCGATTTTTTTTCTCCTTTATCGGTTTTAGTTTTCGATTGCGACAAACAAAATAGCGACGATATCGTTTGGTCACTTAGCCGCGGTGAGATTGCGTTAATTAAGGCTTAGAGGCCAAGGTTCATGCTGCACCACCCACGACTAACGTATTTATTAGCGCTCTATAAGCAACTATCGACCCGCACTTCGCACCGGGTACTATGTTGTACTATAGTATGCATCTTTTATACATAAAAACCTTCGTTATGAATCATTATACCTATTACACATAACCGCATCAAAATCCATTGTGTAGTTTAAAAGATAAGCACACATACAGACAGACAGACATAGAAAGCGAGAAGCGACTTTGTTCTATTATATGTAATGGTATTAAGTCTAGTAATCTAGTTCTTGAATATTTAGGTACTATCTTGTATACTTGTATACTAATTTCCAGTCGAAAAGCTAGACGAAAATTTGGAATGGCTGAGGTACCGATGCACGGTCTATCTTACTTGCACAGACGGTTTGCGTAAATTTAATTTAAGGAAAAAAATAATTTGAGCGTGTAGCCGGCATAACGATCTGCTTGCACAAACTTCTTTAAATCAGCGATTAAGGTGGAGCGTGTAGCCGATACCTTTAAATATGAGACTCTTTGTTTTTGCCAACAGTTTTCTGTGCGTTTGCGACAAGACGGTGGCAGCCTTATTTTTAATGCCAGTAATATCTTTACTGTAAAATTTTACAAAGCATCAACCTATCAAGCGTATAATCTCAATAGCAGCATGGAGTTGGCATAGGACCTAAATCCCTGGGCCCTTGATGTGAGGGCTCGCCGACCCACCATCTTTCGGCGACGATGGCACACCGCAGGGTTTTAGTGGGTATATCCGTGCCGTTTACCATTCGTAGGCACGGGGAGTCCCACATAACCACCCTGCCCGAACCCGCGAAAAAAAAAAAAAAAGGCACCTAAATCCCTATCCTACCTATACATAACAGGTGAAATGGGGTGTTGTACAAGTCTGCCACACCCTTCTGGGTAATATAGGCATGAAGTTTGTTATGTATGCAGCTTTGTCTAGTTTGAAATAGAATAAAATAAGATTTCTGGCTTATCCAGCTTTTAATTTGGCATTCTTGAAAACATTGCAGAAGTCAGATCACTACACCAAGTCGCTGTTAGACTGTGTTAATTAAGTCTTGCAGGCTGGCAGGCCAAGGTTCGTACACCCACTGCTCAACGACTAATTGCTGCTTAAAACAACGAGGCTGGCGATAGCCTAGAATTCAGATAAAATATCTCAGTCTAAATTACTTACCGTAGCGTTCTATGATAGGTAGGTAGCCCAAAACATAGCACCACGATAAATAAAATGGTTTATCCACTTAACTACCTGTTGCCCGCAACTTTGTTGACGTGGGATTCGATGATTCCCGTGATTCTACAGTTTTGCTACGTTCCCGAGTGCCATCTATTATTTATTTCACTCTTGGTAATAACCTTTTGGTTAACCTTGTTTTAGAAGTACATTTAGTTATATTGAAGATCAAGTATGCGAAATTTAGTGCTTCAAACTTTAAGAATAGCGGAAATCCATACAACCGTCCAACCCTTATTTAACCTCCTTAGGGATAGAATTTGCAAAAGGCCCTTCTTAGTGCACACCTACGTCATTTAAGGAACCTTTTTGCAAACCCCAGCGGTTTAGCCAGTTTTATTGAAAGTTTCTGCAAATAAATAATTTCTTTGTTTAGAATTACATATTCGAGAACGTCAAGTTTGCATTTTATAAATGTCCAGGGTGAAATGAAATGTTTTGTTTTGATTAATTTTATCCATCCACCCATTTATACTTCGCTTTGCCGCCACTTAATAGAGTGATTGGATTGTACCGCCAATAATAATACATTTTCTACAAATTCTTTCCATTGAATTGAAAGGGTCTTGGTTAAAATAATCGAAAACATTTTCAAGTATTAATTAGAACTACGGTATGATTATACCATTTTAGAATCACAATAATACTGGCATATTTTTTTCGCGATGGGCACTCACACTACATATTTTTTTTACACCAAACATTGTGTAAAAAAAATTCTAAGTAAAAATATGTTTATGAAGCTTTGTACTTTTTTCAATGAAATCATGATACAATAATAAGATAATACATTCAATAGTTCATCTATTCAAGAGTTGAATTCCAAAAACAGACTGACTGACAGACTGTAAAAAATAGGAAAATGTTCGATATTTAAAAATCGACGATTTAAAAATACTTTACTTTAACAATTTTTGCAATTTCCAATAAGTGATGCTTTCAACCTGCAAGTAAAAAAATATCCATTAAAAATGGGACGTCCTGTATGTATATGAAATCAAGGTCGACGAGTATGCAGGCATCGCCTAAGCGCTAAATAGACACTAATATACTAAGTGCTCGTGCTCACCTACTATATCTTACAAGAAAAGAAAGTACAATACTCTAATGGCCTTGAGATCAGCAACATTTTAAACTAGCCTAAGAAGGCCTTTAAATGGCATGACACAATTGCAAATACTTTCTAGAGTAACTACCTACTCGTAACTACACCCACTGTCTCCAACATTTTGTCCGTAATGTTTCGGCCGGACGTCAAATCACACTTGAATGTAATATTGCCTTTGTTCGCCACATTCATAAGCCGCATTATTTTCTACGTCATTCTTTAATGTAATATTTGTTTTTTATATTTTTTTTCTTCCTGTAGACAGCGTGTCAACTCTGCATGTTTTACTGAATTATGACATTAACATTTTCGGTAAATGTAAAAACGCATTTAACCCGTGTCGTTATTACAAATACTTTCTAGCTCCGAATGTGATGCTGTCTCTAATTACCAGGCATGCCATTGGTCGGTGGAAACATTAGTTCACGCCGGCCAATTTGCGGTTTTCGTAATTGTAATTATGGAACGAAAATACGAATCATATTGCTCTAGTCGACTTCTAGTTCGCGGAAGGAGCCTTCGACGTCAAGCAGAACCGGGAGTTCTTGGCGGTACCATCAGCACGCTTGGATTCGTCAAAGCGCATTTTTACTTGTTGCAAGGACCAGGCAGGATCCACACGCACAGTCACATTACTGGAAAGCTGAAGTAAATTCAGCTTCAGTTTAGTTCAGTAACTTTAATGTTTGTATAAATTGATAGTATAAGCCGACAGTTTCCTATTTTGCTAAAATCAAAAATACTTATATTGATTTCTAAATCAAAAAATTACAAAAAATATAGTGAAATAATTATTAGATTATCTTGAAAAATTACGAAATCATTCAACTTTTACCTTTTTTTTTCTGCAAAATGAATTTTAAAACGAGCGCGGCCTGTTGCGCCTGTGACGTAGCTATGTCTCTGTCTCCCGAAACCGGTATGGATAAATAATAATTGCGCTAAAGTGCAAGATTCGCCATTTCGCGCTATAAATTAATTATTTTCGCGCTAACTTTAAGTGCCTGGAAGCGGGTTTTAGATATATACAATGTACTTATAATAATGAATACATTATTTTATATGTAGGTACAGTGTATATTATTAATTTATTATGTTAACATAAACATAGATTTAAATGTAAACAAACTAGCGACGTGGCTGCGCCCACCACTTAAGTCAGTCGTGAATACAAACAGTTTGCGTGAACACGTATCATCTATTATTTATATTCCAATTACTTTCCTCAACAAAATACCAAAGTAAAACCTATATTGGTGACCCCTGTAAACTGTGCTATTTAATAATAGTTAGTTTTTGGAATTTTGGGCAATGGCTACTCCAGTATACTCAGAAGTGAACACACCAGTGATACAAGCACAGGCGCCGAACAATGAGCCACATATCGAGGATGTGTCGGCGTTGGCTAGTATTACGGTTTCCTCGCGTGTTCCTGATTTTTGGGCGGACCAACCGCGACTCTGGTTCGTTCAATTTGAGGCAGTTGTAGCAAATCAGAGATTGAGTGAGGCTGCAAAACAAAACTTGGTCATAACGAAGCTGAACAAAAGTGCTATACAACAAGTAAGTGATTTACTTTTGGCCCCAGCGGAGACTAAAAAGTACGACACGCTAAAAGACAGACTACTACAAGTTTTTGAAGAATCAGAGACTCGCCAGTTCCAGAAACTACTTGGAGAAATGGAGCTGGGTAACCAGAAACCTTCACAACTCTTGAGGCGAATGAGGGATTTGGCACGTGCAAAAATGCCAGACTCGACCCTGCAAATTATGTGGAACAGTCACCTGCCGGCGGCAGTTCAGGCGGTACTGGCGGTCACAGAAGTCAAGGAGTTGGATAATCTGGCGGTGGTAGCTGACAAGGGGATGGAGGCGACCCGTCCAGCAGAAGTGGCGGCGGTGACGTCAAACCCCACCCCCAGGGACACCAGCGTAACGTCGGATTTAGCAGCGGCGGTACAAAAACTTAGCCTCGAAGTTGCAGAGCTACGACGTGGTAGGCAATTTCAACGTCGTACCGGGAATATACAATTAAGTTCACACTCTAGAAATGTAAGTAGAAGTCGGAAAGATCCTAATTGGCTGTGCTATTATCACTACAAATTTAGATCTAAATCTACTAAGTGTGTAGAGCCGTGTAATTGGAAAACAACAAATGAAAATGCGAAGCCGACGGAAAACTAGCGGCGATACAGCCTGTGGCGGAGGTTTGTATCAATACCTATAATCGCCTATGTGTGTTAGATAGTAATAGTAGACTTAAGTTTTTAATAGACACGGGTGCAAATGTTTCGGTAATTCCGGTTGGTAAAATTAATTCTAACAAACTCGAAAGTGATAGTTATAAGCTGTATGCGGCTAATGGTAGCGAGATACAAACTTACGGTGTACGTAGTTTAGTTTTAAATCTTGGTTTAAGAAGAGCTTTCCGATGGACCTTCATTGTTGCGGCTGTTAAACAACCGATAATAGGGGCAGATTTTTTAACCCATTATAAGTTGTTAGTTGATTTAAGCGCGCGAAAGTTAATCGATCAAGTTACTCATTTAAATATTATCGCTTCAGTTGTGTGCCATGACGTATGTGAGTCATTAATTCAAACATTAATAAATGATAATGTATGGCATAAATTACTATCAAAATACCCAGACATTACCAGACCAATATCGTTCAAAGAAGTTCCTAAACATTCGGTGTGCCATTATATTGAAACCTCAGGACCACCGGTATACGCTAAGGCAAGGCCACTACCACCGGATAGATTCAAAAAAGTTAAGGCTGAATTTCAGAATATGTTAGAATTAGGAATTTGTCGACCCTCCAAAAGCCCTTGGGCGAGCCCGCTTCACGTGGTACCCAAGAAAAATGGAGATATTAGACCGTGTGGGGATTATAGGCGGCTTAATGCAATAACAAAGCCGGATCGTTATCCCATTCCACGTATAAATGATTTTAAATATTTAATTGCAGGTAATAAGACTGTATTTAGTAAGTTAGATTTAAATAGAGCATATCATTTTATACCGTAGCCCTTGAAGATATCGAAAAAACTGCAATCATTACTCCTTTCGGATTATTCGAATTCCCACGTATGACTTTCGGTTTGCGGAACGCAGCGCAATCGTTCCAGAGATTTATGGATACGGTAGTTCTTAATGGTTTTGATTTCGTATATAATTATATTGACGATTTGTGCATAGTATCGGAATCCGAAGAAATTCATAAAAAGCATTTAAATGCGGTATTTCAAAGGTTTAACGAATTTGGTGTCACAATTAACATTTCCAAATGTGTGTTTGGAGTATCAAAATTAAACTTTTTAGGTTATGAGGTATCAACAGACGGTATTCGTCCACTCGATGATAAGGTACAGGCAATTGTAAATTTTCCGAAACCTGAAAATATCGAACAATTGCGTCGTTTTCTCGGTATGGTCAATTTCTATCGTTCGCATATACCTAATGCAGTCGATAGTCAGGCAGAGTTAAATAGTTATCTGCATAATAGCAAAAAGCGGGACAAAACCGTGATAAAATGGACTGATAAGGCCATCGAGGCATTCGAGAAATGTAAGGTGAGCTTAAAAAGCGCCGTTACATTATCATATCCAATGTCCGATGCTAATTTATCTTTGATGTGTGATGCTTCAAATACTAGTGTAGGCGCGGTTTTACAGCAACAAATAGATACCAATTGGAAACCACTTGGATATTTTTCTAAAAAATTATCACCTACGGAAATGAAATACTCTACTTATGATCGTGAATTATTGGCTATATATATGGCAATAAGACATTTTAAACATTTAGTGGAAGGTCGGGCATTAACGATATTCACAGATCATAAACCTATCGTATACGCATTCAGTAAAGTAAATAGCGATAAAGAAAGTCCTAGACGTATTCGTCAACTTTCCTACATAAGCGAATTCAGTACTGACATTCGGTATATCAGCGGTAATCAAAACGTAGTAGCAGACGCTTTATCTCGGATAGAGACAGTAAGTTGTCCCACGATACTAGATTATGCGGCATTAGCAGAAACACAATCTAGTGACGTATACTTACGGGAGGCATTGCAAGTACCAGATAGTAATTTACAGTTTAAGCAATTTTACTTACCAGGTTGTGATAAACAAGTATATTGTGAAATTTCATCGAATAGAATTAGGCCATATTTAACTGAAAATTTTAGATTAATCGCATTCCATTCAATTCATGACCTTAGCCACCCTGGAATTAAATGTACTAAACAGATGGTTAAACTAAAGTTCTTTTGGCCGAACATGGATAGAGATGTAACCAAATGGGCTAGAACTTGTCCTATTTGTCAGAAAGTAAAAATCAATAGACATACTGTTTCCGGTGTAGGTAGTTTTGAACGGGCTGAACGTTTTCAGCACCTACACATTGACATAGTCGGACCTTTAACGATATCACCTGATGGTTATAGATATTGCGTAACTCTTATAGATCGGACAACGGGTTGGCCAGAGGCCGTTCCTGTTAAGAATATTACAGCAGAGACCGTGGCTAGAGTAGTTTTTGAGTGCTGGATCTCACGTTTTGGATGCCCTTCAAAGCTAACAAGCGACCAGGGTAGACAATTTGAAAGTGATATGTTTAAAAACCTTATGAAATATTTAGGTATACATAAAATACGCACAAGTCCGTATAATCCAAAAAGCAACGGCGTCATTGAGCGTTGGCATAGAGCACTAAAAGTATCCCTTATGGCACGTTTACAAGATGACAAGTCTTGGGTGGACGAGCTTCCGATAGTATTATTAGGACTGCGTGCAGCTATCAGAAGTGATAGCGGAGTAAGCGCAGCTGAGTTGACCTACGGTAAAACGATTCGATTGCCGGGTGATTTTTATGATGAAAGTAAAATATGTATGTCAGACTCTGAATATTTACAGGTTCTTAGAGATTCTATAAATAAATTGAAACCACGACCACCATGTCATAGTAATTCACGTTCGCTATTCATATCCAACGATCTTAATACGTGTAAAAGTGTGTTCGTTAGAATTGATTTAATGCGTAAGTGTCTTCAACCACCATATGACGGTCCATTCAATGTCGTAAAAAGACAAGGAAAGACTTTCACTATCAAGGTAGGCGATAAAGAAAAGTGTATTTCCATAGACAGGCTGAAACCTGCCTATGTAATTGATAGCGATTGTAAAAACTCTACCGACAATAGTTTTAATTTAGATTGTAACTTAAACGATAAACAAAGCGCAGCGGCAAAGGTTAGTCATAACAAAACAACGCGTTTTGGCCGAGTAATCAAAACACGATTGAGATTCGTAAAATAAGCAACATAAGTAGCGTTTGACACAAAGGACTTATTATAACACTTTTAGTTAAAAACACTTTTATTGTTTTGTTTAAATATACTTTTGTGTAAGCTATTCATAGGTTTCGAAATGTTTATTGTTTATTTTAAATATACTTTTGTATAAGCTAATCATAGGTTAAGACATTTTTATTGTTTATTTATAAATAAAAACTTATGAGTATTTTTTTTTTGTAAACAACGCTTTCGTTGAGTAGCAGTTTGTTTAGCTCTCACAAAGCGCTTGAGATTAATCAGGCGGCAACCGCATTTATCTACAAGTAAAGTGTTTTAAGAAAATATGTTAGCTTAACCCTTTAATTACTTATTAAATATTTGTTACTTTTTTTGTTTTAAAAAAGGGGGGAATGGTGTAGGTACAGTGTATATTATTAATTTATTATGTTAACATAAACATAGATTTAAATGTAAACAAACTAGCGACGTGGCTGCGCCCACCACTTAAGTCAGTCGTGAATACAAACAGTTTGCGTGAACACGTATCATCTATTATTTATATTCCAATTACCTTTCTCTACAAAATAACCAAAGTAAAACCTATATTATACAATAATATTAAAAGTTGACAAATTTTACTCCATATATTATACCCAAAAATAACGACTCATACATTCAGGTTCCGGTGGCATGTAATAGTATCAGGGTGGGGATAAACACCTCGGTGGACATCACCTCTAGTTAATTTGACGTCAAGTGACTTTGACCTCGAGTGACATTGACACTGAGCGATTGTGACCTTCACCTCATGATTTCATTAAATTTGGCTACAAACATGATAGGGTAGGTATGTTTGGTACATGGTGTAGTAAACATGGTGGGGTAATATCTTAAAGTGCCGAAGATATAAGCTTTTTAACATTTTATCACACATTCTCATAGACATCATGAAATCATGAAGTATGAGTACAAACATGATCCTATACCCGCGAGTTCAAATCACGCTTCAATCCAAGAAAAATGTCGACTGTCCTTAGTACTAGATTGCTAAGCACGGCTAAACGCTATATATAAATCAATTAGAGACTTGGTTATTGTTTATATTAAACCAGAAAATAAAAACAAACAACAAAAATCATTTAATCAACAGAAAAAAACACACAACATATTGCACTAATCGACTTCTAGTTTGCGGAAGGAGCCTTCGACGCCAAACACAACAGACGAGTTCTTGGCGGTACCATCAGCGCGCTTGGCTTCGTTGGAGCGCACCTCTGCTTGTTGCAAGAACCAGTCTCGATAGCTCTCTACTTTAGCTTTCCAGTGATCTGCGAAAATTCAATCACTGAGTTTCTCTAGACTAGACGTTGGTGACGAGAACTTGGCGGTTCTGTTTATTACTTAGGCATTTGTTATCATTGTGCATTGTGTTGCTTATTGTTAAAATATCAGAAATATGAACTGCATTTAGAAATACTTGACATGCATTGTGTATTTATGATGACGGATGTGCAATCTCATAACAGCCACAAAAATGCTTAGCTGAATTTTTTTTTAAGTTGATGAAAACTCAATTTGTAGGCCTTGTTGGTATTAAATTGCTTGTTTCTTTTGGGATTTAGTGTTTTAATTAGTAATGATATAGTCAAGTGCATTTTATTGACATTTAGAGTTTTCTTAAAGTTGTATAAAATATCTTGTAAATCACAGTTGGAATACTAGTACTTTAGAGGGAGCAAATACCCTCGAAGTTAAGGTAAATATGCACTCTATTATGCAATGTTTAGTTAATATATGAGTTTAATTTTACCTGTTAATTCTTGCAGTCCACCATCACTTCCCCCGTATTCTACTGGCAGGATAGATTTTGGTATAGTTTTATACAATGCATCATAATTCTTATTGTGTACTTTGAGCTGAAACATAACAATATAAATTTGTTAAATAGGAAAAGTTTTTATTTAATGGAACTCAATCTCAGTGAATCGATCTTGATGAAAATTGGTGAGGAGATAAAGCAAGAGCCCATATCTTAGACAAAATCCTAGACAAGGACACCTCGTGGGCGGAGCCGCTGACAAATATTAAGGAAGAAAGAAAGAAAGACTGCAGTTATTCCAACAACAAGCGCTGGTCAACAAATTGATAATACAGGAATATAAAACAACAAATTCCAAATAACGTATAATTAGGCTAGTAGCATGCTACCTCTATGCTGGTACCGGAAAGGTCCCCAACTCAGTTTTAGCTGAGTGCTGCAACACCACTCAGCACTAATTTTCAGTTTGCAACCTGAATCAATTATTAAATGAATATTATCTACTGATATTACAAGTACTACTCACCCTCTTTTTTAGTTTCTCCCCCATAAATGTCTTCAATATCGTGAAAGCGGTCTCAAACCCTGAAGGTGTGTTCAATATGTGGTTGCTCTTGACCCTGACTGGTAGAGCCTTCTCAAAACAGGATATTGCCTTCTTGGCCAAAGCCGGGGTCCATTGACTTAGTACGCTTATTCCGACGTCTTTCATGTCGACTATAACTTCCTGGGAAATTAAAACAAATCATATAAAATAAATTAAAATATGGTTTTGTTCTGTTTGTTTACCATACGAAGCAGCTGCAAATCAGACTCAGTAGTGCTGGCTGTGCTCGGCGCACGCGTGCTCACATGTATTCCTTCATTACAGCATTACTAGTGTAAACGCTAATAAAATTCATTTGGGCTTCCAAAATATATGAATGAAAACTTGATATTTTTACAATTTCTTTTAGTTCATCTTGAACTAGACATTATAAACATTACATTTTATCTTATGGTTTTGTTCAAAAAACATTACATGTTTAAACATGCACAACAAATATGATAAAAATCTGATGTCAACGCTGTAAAACATAACGTGTACGTGAAATTCAATTCTCTTAAACTTTAATTCATGCAGTTACCTATTTATAATGTTAGTATCAACAAATACCAAGATAAATACTGTCTTAATATAATAACACAATAGTATTTAGAAAATACGTTTGAATCACAAATGATTGCGGATTTCCGTTTGTATAAAATCATACTCCGCCTGAGTCTTAAAATGAAAATTTGTGTATTGATCCGGCTACACGCTCAGTCTTGCTTGTGCAAATTGAAATTGAGATGCAGTTAAAATTTTCTCAAACTGTTTGTAGACAATAGACAATAGAGACCGGTCTGGTCTAGCCAATAACATTAATGGTACAGTCCAATTTTATTTATTGCTGTGTTACTAGTATTGTATGATAAATTTGCTGTATCAATAAACTACAAAATAAATACAATAAAGTAATAATTTGCATTGACAGAAAGCAATTGTATCGCGTATTTCGGTGTTACAAGGCATCTACAAATCTTTGTTAATATCTATGGACGGAGGTTCAAACTGCAACCAATATATGCTGCTTCCGTTGTATTATACAGCGTAAATAGCGCAAACCGGGGAACATAACAGCCGGTTATTTTCTATTAGACAATTCCATTGACTTCAGCTGCTCAATATCGGCTGTCGGCTGATCAGCTGTTGAACAAATTTGTTAAATATCGGCTTAGTGGAAATATGTTGAACGGGTTATTTTGCCTACCTCATAACTTAATTGGCAATAAAATGAATATTCACTATATTTGAGCACTAAAGGATTTTATGTTCCTTCTGTCATTACAATCAGAATGTTCAAAGCCTATTTTTCAAAAATTAGACAAAGTCTCTAAATCGCTTCATTATCATAAAAGTAAATAAATACCTATGATCGACGGTTCGAATTGACTTGCATCATTCGAGTCACGAAACGCGATTGAGATCCGTAGTCTAATTTTCGAAAAATGTTATAGGACCTAATTCCACCACTAAACCACACACAGTAACTATATTGTAGTGAAGACACAGTATAGTAGCAGTTGTATCTAAAGGTCGCAGTTGACAAGGACCGAAGCGCGAAGCGCAGCGTGACGGCATATTTTTAGACAAAAAAGATGATGATGTAGGTTTTAATAAAAATATTTTTTCTCCCGCAGTTTGGCTTTGATAAATACGACAATTGAACCCATAGGTATTGATTATAAAATACGTCAGGCGCTGACACTGACCCTTGCTTCCAACTGTTACCTTAAAGGCGATGAGATAGATAGAGGCACTTCCTCTCGAGCTGATTAAAAAAAGTTCCAGCAGCAGTGATTTGTTTTTTATTTCAAAAGTTAGGTTAGGTTAGAAAAAAAAAGATATTTTTTGTCATTTATTTTCTTACCTCACCAGAAACAGTGAAATTGTCATCTTCCAGCATCAATATCTCGGTGATCATGAGAGACACTTTGATCATGTCCGTCAGGTGGTACTTCGACGGGTCGAATACTCCCAATCTCATGACACATACCCTGGTTGAGTCCTCCGTTGAGCAGTTACTTAGTGGCAGAAATACTCTGGAAACAAACACTTTGGAATTGTGATATCTTTTCCTTCTTATTCTTCCGAGGGGTCGGCTTTTAGTCTAGCGGATTTACCTGAACATCAGTATTTTACGTGGACCGACTGCCAACAGACCTCCACAGCCCAGTTCGAGGTAATACGATACTTTTTGTTAGACTAGTTGTCCAACTTTCTGGCCTCTGACTACCTGTAACGACTGCCATAGATGTTCAAATGGCAACCGGGATCGACGGCATAACCTGTCCTCCGAGGCACAAAAGAAAACTCGTTATGTTGAAGATGGTCACCCATCCACGGTCAACCGCGGTTAGTATTGCTTTGACTAAGCCACGAGCTCCGCCATGATATATATAATTACTAATATTATAAAGCTGAAAAGTTTTTTTTTCTTTAAACGCGCTAATTTTAGGAAGTACGAGTCCGAATTGACAAAATGTTTTTGTGTTTGTTAGCCTGTTTAGTGAAAAAGGCAATAAGTTTGTTAACATCACGCTATAAGCGACGGGAGTGGAACAGTAACGATTAACACGGTTAAAAGGACGTCTATCAGCTATTGCAAATAAATGGAACAATTTTAGGCAAGATGTGGTCGAATGTTGTAAATATCTTGGCAATATTCCATGAATTGAATGAAACAAAGCCAAAGGCAAGTTAAAAAAAGCAGACTAGATTTAATTTCAAAATGCCACTTGTAGCTTACAAAACACCAAGAAATCTACCACATAATTGGGTCTTCCACAGCCACTTCTTGAATAATAAATTGTAGAAAATCTCATTTTGCAAATTAAATTTCTCTTAATTATTTTAGCATAAGATTCCGTCGTTGTTTTTGCGAATACCAAAGAAGTTGTTGAATAATATACTATGGTTATTAATTTAATTGGCATTACTATACTAACCGTAATTTTGCAAGTAAATCCGAAAGAAAATGAAGTGTACGAAAAGAAAAGTAGAAATGCTGCAAACATTTCCAAACCACATTTAGTTAGATCCGGCCACTGCTCCACTTTCCTCATTTAGTCAACATTGATTAGACGCTGGGGTAAAAATATTGTCTTACCCGAGCTTAAGTATTTCTTGAATTCTAGGCCCGCAGGGATCTCTGTTCTCGAAAAATTCAGGCAGTATTGTTTTGAACGTGTAGTACATTTCCATCTTCTCTTTGCATCTCTCGAGACTGAACTTCGATCCACGCAAAAATGCAACAACCAATTGATCCGCTGAATACATAATTGGTTATGAATAAGGAATTAGTTATCTATACAGAAATTGCAGACTTAAGCGTTCAATGTAAAACTTTAAACGTAACTAGTAACGCCATCTGTACTATATCTTCAGTACTTTTACATGAATATTGCTCGTAGTTTTGACGTAGCAAGCGCGTAGCATTACGAAGCCACTACGATTTCCGAGTACTGAATGCCTAACACAGATGGCGCTTTAATAACAAAAATGATTCCCTATACTCTGTCCATTTCTTTATTTTCTTTTTGACATATTACAATTAGGGATGCCTTCACACGTTACTGATTCGATTTGAAATCATTAATCGATGTTGTCTAAGAAGAACTTTCAATCGATTAATTACATCGAAATGGTATGGTTCATTATTAATTATTCGTTTAGATATTAGTAGTTTTTATTAGATGAAATAAATATACAAAATAATAATATAATAATAATGTCACATACTTAGTCTATGACGGTTTCCTAGTTACCTTTGTTTACATTTTCATTTTTAATTCTAAGATTTCGACTTAATTTCTTGCAAATAATGATTCATGGAATCATGATACTATTATTATATTCTTTTTTTTATATAAATCCAGACAATACACAAAAAAAAGCCAAATTATTCTTTTTCATAATGATCGATTTATTTCATTTCACGATTTGATTTATAGTCTGTGGTTGTTTGTTACAAACAGTGAACTTCCCTAAAAAGTGCCGCTTGTCAATAAAGTACATTATTATTGTAGTACATTAATCTGACAAAAAGAAACGGTAATTCATAGGCGTGATCTGTCAAAAAGAAAATAAAGGAGTGGACAAAGTATAACTCTATTAACTCTCCGTATTATTCCAGAGATTATAATAAAATTTGATATAATTATTATGTTATGTGTCATCATTTTAGTTCTTTATAAAATATGTTTACTTACTCGGCCGTACAGATTCAAAATGTGGTTGTTTACTTAGCCAATCTCTAATAGCTGTGATATCAGAATCCAATCTTTTTGGATTCTCATTTATTTCCTTTTCTGCTTTTTTTGCAAGAACTGCTGGTAGTGGTCGCACAGCCATGTTGACACTAAAATCAAGAAGAAAATAAAATTAAAAACACAGACACACACCCTCACTCACCGGAGGATCACAGTGACGGAAAGGAAATGATTGAATAAACTATCATAGCTCAATGAATGTTAACGACGTTGAAGGTCACAATAACCTAGGTTTTAGATTATGAAGTCTAGAACAAAAAATTAGAATAATAATATTACGTCACCAGTGAACAACTTATGGGCAATATGAAATTATTTATTACATGTTATTAAATCTGCTTAAAAAACTAGGCAAACGAGGCAGATTTTTATGCGCTCACGCTAACCGCTAAACTTTAGCGGTTAGCGTTAGCGTTCTAACTGCGAGGTCTCGGGTTCGATTCTGATGTCATTTGGGATTTTTTTCGGCAGAGAATTCTTAATAGCAGCACGGAGTTGGATTTGTGCCCAGTAGATGGCGATAGGCTCACTATCTATAACATGATTCCTCTGCCACACCCTTCTGGATCATAAAAGCATGATGCTATGATTTGTTTTTTAATCAATTTTATGCGAATAAGGTCACAAAGTAAAAAAAAAAAAAAAGTTGTCGTCTCTTGAATAAAATAAGTAGGTAATCTGTTTAACTAATTTACTATCTTTTTCTACAGCACTCTACCATTTGAATTCAGGCAATGCTTAGATTTGAATTTTAAATACTTAATAAGTAGGATCTTTTCTGAATTTCAATGAAAATTACGGACAAAAAATTAGGAAGCCAGACGAATAAATGTATACAGCCTCTTTTTTATAAACGTTAATTTATTTACATAACAAATTAACCTTCGTGGTGGTTTAACTTGTTAACTACAAAAAATAAGATTAGTGCTTAATCAGTACAGAAAAAGTGGCCTCCACTAAAAAAGTAAATTTGGTTTAAAAAGTAAATTTAGTTGTTTAGATATCATGAAAATTGATAGACTCATAGTTAGTTTAAGAAACTAAAGATAAAATATAGATATCATAACATAGTATAAAACAACCTTGCTACCCGCTTTCTGTCTGTCCTTATGTATGCTTAGATCCATACAACTACGCAACGGATTTTTATGCGTTTTTTTAAATAAATATAATCATTCATAACGAAGGTTTTTATGTATAATACAAGCATATTTAAACACTACATAATACCCGGAGCGAAGCGAAAAAAATAAATAAAAGAAAAAAGAATCTTGGTGTTTTTAGGTAAATTAAAATTTGCTTACCTATTGTGAATATAAAATTAGCTTATTCTTTTTTTGTTTTTTTTTTATTCTACAAGCAAATAATTGTAAGTATGTTATTTACAAAACATCAGGCAGATACAACATCCCATAGAAAGAATAACAATCTAGCACTAAAAAAGCAGTTTTTAAACAACAGCTACTACTCGTACGTACGCCACGTCATCAAATATCGATTTATATCTCAATTACTGATTGATTAGATACCGTCTTCCTCTATAAATCAATAAAATACATTGTTTTATCTATGTGTGTTCCGGCATTACCTTTGATGTGGTACTTTTTGCTTATATCATACGTGATAATTTTCTCGGAAACGGATAAAGCCGTTGTGACATACACAACGAAAACAATTAAACATAAAGGTCCGGTCAATGTCAGGCGTCGGCCGGTCATACATGTCATATAAAACTAGTTGTCAAATTATTATAGCTGCGCGGAACGATCTATCCGCTTCCTCGCGAGTTTTGGCACAGGAGTCCTTACACAATTGCGAGGCCTTTAGGGAGGTTAGGTCTGTAATTGATATCTATTTGCATAGGTAGAAATTTGAAAAATATTTTATTTTGTTATATAGAATATTACCAACTCATAAGCTGTATTTTACGATAATATCATGCCTACATGTCATATCTAAAATAATGTGTTGTGTAAATTATTAGCCGACATTGCTGCGTTAAAATCATCAGGTAACCGCTATTAGGTAACCTGCTATCTATTTCGAGTACTTTGCTATCTATCATGCTATCTAATCGACAAAAATGGTAACATCCGAAATGCGGGAACGCTCAACGCTCAACGCGAAAAAAACACAAAGCATCCCTTTTACTAACAAGATACAGTTTTCGATTTGTCAAAACACAGAATGAGAGAAATAAATCGACATACAGGCTTAAGAAGTTTGGTGGAATTTAACTTTATACACATAGTGTAATGTATCAATGATAACAAAAACCGTGCTTGAATAAGTGTTTTCCATGTGCGTATTGAACCATGACGACCGCTCAGTTTCTCGATGATATTGTGATAGCTATATTATGAAATATTTATTTTTTATCTCAGATAGATAGGGCAGATAAGACTAAACTTTTTAAGTTTACCGACTAAAGTTAAAGCGAGAAAATAATTGCGATATATTTTGAGGTTTCTTACAAATTGCAACGTCCGAGGAAAGCCGTGTCTACTGTGAGGTGTTTAGGTGAAAACATTTGAACAGCCAATCGAAATGCTTGATTTCGGCTGGCTGTCGTTAAAATTGAATGATGTCGTTCAAATATCCGTCCTTTTACGAAATGTTAGGCACGCAGGAGACACGCCTTAAGGGCAGGCTCCCGAGCGCCGTGTATTCATTCTAACCTAACGGCAAACACCCAAGCAATTGTTCCTCCTATGTGAGTATTGCTTCCAATCGAGGGTTCGCCCACGTGGTAAAAAGTTGCCGATGTTCTTTTACAACCATCGCCTTTCTCCATACCAAGTTTCATCAAGATAGTTTCAGTGTTTTAGCTGTGAATGCGTAAATGACAGACTGACGCACCAGTATATTGCAATATTGTAATAATGATGCTTTTATCTTTAGATTGTTACTTACTTTACGATTAGTGCACTTGAATAGCGCTGAAGGGCTTTAGGAATCAAGTGTTTGAGTGATTAATGACAAACTCCTCAAGGATTGTGAGTAGCGTTGTGGTCGTTAGTATGATGCTATAATATAAAATGTTATTTATATCTTTTGTGTCCTTGTCTGACTTCTAAAGAATTAAAAATAAATAAGGAACAAAAATTACAATAATGAGATATACAAATTTATTTAGAGATTTTGACGAAACCAGAAATGTCATTAAATAATAATATTTAAATCTCAAATAGTGAGTTATCTATTCAGCATTCATACAACGACTTAAGAATCGTAAAAAATAATTACAGGTGGAACAAAAAAATAAAGTTTATATTGTGGCACTATCATATTTTGATAGTGCCACAATATTAACTTTATTTTTTAAACTTTTACGTGAATTTTAGGTTAATGTATTTTGGTGGTTCCAATATATTTATTCGCTAGATATTATCTGCATTCAATTCTGACATCAAAATCTTTTTATTGATTGCGGCGATTCATCATGTTTTTGATAAGCATACGTTAACCCCGGTGATGGTGCAATTCTGTAAAGGAAACGGTTGGTTTCGAAATTTTTGGTACTCCTTACCCCCATATAAGTACGAAAATTTGAATTTCGCGGCAACCCATTTAATTGAATACGCTTTGCGTATTACGCAGGGGGCTTACTTTCGAGGATAATCATTAATCCAATTAATCAGAGATTTCTGATACATTAGAACAGCTAAAGTGCAAGCATTACTACTATAAGCCAGTCGACTAAAACTGAGACTGTGAAATGCTTCTTCCTTTTAAAATCTCGTCATTACAAAAACTTCACCATCATAGTAATTCGCATAATTAAAACTTTTCTTTATATAATTTTAGTTAGTTTTAATTTAAAATATTTGACCACGACACAAGGAATCACAGTGTGTACCAGAGATAAACAGTTTTGCTTTTAGTACCTATTATTATTGTTGGGACGAGGCTTTGGGTGTTCATGTCGACCTCCGTGAGTCTATTGTGATAGTTAGTTATTATTAGTACCTAAGTACATGAAATAATTGATATAATGTGTATATCTTAAGAACTAATGTTTGAATTAAATAAAGAATTTGTTTTATTTTTTAATAAATGGAACAAAATTACAGCAATCTTCTTTACTTATTACTTTCTTCATTGTTAGCTTATCTCTCTGTATAACCAAGTTAAAACGACATGAGAAAAGTCGGCAAATTTAAAGTAGATACCTAATGAATTGAATGACTTGTAATCGTTATAATATAACTAAAATACTTTGATATGTTACATTTAGGACATTTTTGAAGGAACGTTAGTATAAGTATATATTTTTTCAATGTCGAGACAAAGATACACCCAAGAACCATAATTGAATATAAATTGACACTGAACACACAGCAAGGTAAAATACTTTGACAATAGTTTGCTTATGTAGACAATTAGTGCTTATAATAGGTTTGACTAGCTGTATTGCACTCAACATTAGTAACACAAGAGGATGGCTAATAATAATTAAAATTAAGCTTTTTATATTTATTTTTCAATGACGGAACCCCAAGGGCGATAATTCAACTCGCACTTTAATCAATCAAACTACTGACATATCATATAACTCGAGGTATAAGACTGTGCCACAATTATCTCTGCTAACACTATCTTAATAGCTATTAATTAATATTCATATATCCTTCAGTACAGAAATAAGATAACATACCTTTATCACTGAAATCCGAACTTAAAATATAACACTATATTTGACCAAACACTGATATTATCACAATTTCGTGAGGAAATCCATTGTTTTCCGTGTAATATTATTCGTTTATTTTGTTGTCATTCTGTTTAATAATTCCTACACGGCTTTTCGTGACGAGCACTCTATCGGAACTAAATGACATTGAATAATACTGCTCGTTGTACTTCCTACGTCATCTATAGTCAACTGAGTCATCTTAAAACATTGATACGGACAAACATCTAACTTTTTAGTGCAAAGTGTCTGTAGTAACTTGTTTCTAACTGGCCTCAGGGACATCCAAACATTGTCTTTTTTTTAATGGCGTATTGCAATTAATCGTTACTTTATATCTATGAAGTCACGATTTTATTTAAGTTAATTATTTATTAATAACCGTGCAAGAAATGTTTTAGAATGAAATTAACAACGGCTATCATAGTGTGAACACTAGTGTGAGTAGTAAGCTCGTATGGCAAGCGAATTTTTGGTAATAATAAGTTATAATGTTGTAATGTGTGTACAATTTATCGTCGAATTCGCTTATCTACGATCGATAAACGACTTTAGTGGTATTCTCAATATTTGTGATGGTAGATGCTACATATAAAGCTTTTGTTATCTAGTTATAGCAAATCATAGTCTCATAGTTCATGCTGTTTTATGTCCTTGACAGTTTCAGTTCTGCTATCCACGGTGGTACCCCACTGTCCTATTTTCCCCTCGGTAAGCCGGTAAGGCAGCAATAGCTGAGTAGAAGAAGACCGTAGGACTGCAAAGTCAAAGGTCTCGGGTTCGAACCCACGGCACATACCTCTGTCAATAAATCGTCTTTTCGAAGATATATTATGTGTGTATTTATCATATAAATTATCGTTCGCTAACGGTGAAGGAAAACATCGTGAGGAAACCTGCATGCCTGGCAGTGCCTAAAAAGTGCTCGAGGGTGTGTGAGGTACCAATCCGCACTTGGCCAGCGTGGTGGACTATGGCCTAACCCTTCTCATCATGAGAAGAGGCCCGAACCCAGCAGTGGGACATGTATTAGATACCAGGCCGCCCCGCGACACTTGCAACAAAGGTCTGACTGGAAGCTCTTCCACCCACTTTTTAAAGTCATTCTTGTTATTAATTAATGTTAACTTTATTAAAACAGTAATCATATATTTTTAGTCCAGTATTAGTGCTACCTTCATTGTAGTAGTACCATTTTATTGACGGCTAAAATTGGTAAAGCTTTAATGAAAAAATTCGCGTAAATAATTAAGCACCGCTACCTCACTAGACTGATGGTATTCATTCAGTTTGATGTTGAGGTTAAGTGCTAATATAACTTCCATAGGAGATACAATGACCATGTGGAGCAAAAAAAGAACAAAAAGCTTTACTTTTTGTATCATAAAGCCTTCGACATTACAACTTAATAAGATCAAAGACGTTTGAATATTTAAAAAAAACAGTATTCTTGTAAATTAGCAAGCTTTTTAGGTATTTAATTGTACCGCAAATTATGTCGTCGATAACCGTTTGACAGCAACGTGTTTTGCTCAAAAATTCCATCAGGCTTGAACATTACTGATTCTACATATAAACTACATTCTGACATTCTGACATTAATGAAAAGGAATGATTTAAAAAAATACCCATTGTTTGTATAGTGTATCTTGTTTTACGACGCAAACAGCTGTAAACGTCATAATCGCTGCGGGGCAATGGCCGATTTGAGCCGCTCTAGATATTGTACACCTGGAAAATGGCACATGTTTAGGTATTTATTTATGAGAAAAAGAATTTGGTGTATCTTAATTCGCTATACCAACAAAAATCAGATGAGCAGATGCAGATTTTGCACGATTAAGTAACCACAAAAACAGTCAAATAGTTTTTGCCAAAAAATAATATACAGTACGTAAATTTTAAAGAGATATTTTATTTTTATATTTTCCCATTTTCTTTTTAAAGAGATATCAATACGACTGATCGACACTTCACGTGAACAGAAGGCTGGTTGTTACTTCACTCAAAGGTTGAGCATTGCATTTCAACAGCTGTACATAGTTAGGTATAATTTTGGTTTAGTATTATTTAATATTTTTGTATTAATTTAAGTGTATTTTAACAAAATAAATAATTATTTTTAGTACGTAAATCAGTCTATATCCAGCTTTCTAAAGGAGCCCGAAGACATGACATCGGCAGCTCCTGACGCTTCAGCACGAAGGGACTCGTCAGTACCCAGCTGTTCTTCCAGCTTCATCCAAGGTTGGTAGTCTTGTAGTTTGGAGACCCAGTGTTCTGAAATATATAAAAATTGGTTACTTTGAAATGGATGATAAAATAACATAACATAACATCACGCCTATATTACCTAGAAAGGTGTGGCAGAGGTGTACAACACCCACATTTCACCTGTTATGCTTAGGTTCCATGGGATAGGTGGTGATCCTATCGCCATCCACCGGGCACAATTTCAACTCCGTGCTGCTATTGAGAATTTAATGACGGAAAGTTCAGAAATAACACTTTGCCCCACCCGGGAATTGAAGTGTAAGAGCCGCTTACGCTGACCATTGAAGCTGATAAATTAAATATGAGGATAAAAATGTAACAGAGATGGGCGAACTATGGATTGGATAATATATTTTTGTATTGTTCGTCGTACCTCCACATGCAGTACAGTTCAAAGGGCCACAAAGTTATGGAGACTTCTTATACTATATTATTGGCATTGTTTTATTGTATAGCCGACTAGTCGGTGAATGCAAAAGTGATCGTTTTTACCGACGAGCCGACACGATTTTAAAATATACCTTCTTTACTCAACAACAATATTTGGTAAAGCCAAAAATACGTTAGTTTAATTTTACAAAAATCTGCAGTTCCTGCACCAAATTTATGGTGTGATTCTGTATAGGAAACGGTTGACTTCGAAATTTTAGTGCATCTTTACCCTCATAAACCTTGAAAGAATACGCATGTCGATCTATGTTAAGAAAACAACAACTTTAAAACGTTACAATTCTTTGGAACTGGGTCATATCAATCACTCAAAAATAAGACTATGACTCCAAAAATATTTCGGTATGACGTCAATTGCAAAACCCATAGATAAACAATAACTGACCCATATCAATAGAATACAATTTTATTTTATGAAAGCCAATATCCTTGTTACACTGACACACTGTTTGACCCATAGATAATAGATGTCAAGATGTAACATGAAGAAAATTGACGGTTATACTTTTGCAACAATTGGACTGTCAAAATTCATAGAAAGTTTTCCCGGGCCGGGTAAAAGCTGTCAAACCCCATACGTTCTTAAACTTTGACGTGAATTTTATCTGGAATGCGCAGTGGGAATAATGCCATTTATAACTTTAATTTCTCTCTAGTTAAATGCATGCTCTCTGGTTCGACCTGGGCATTTTTTTTTTATCTGACTATGGCGAAACCAAAAGGAATAGTAGATTATTAACCAAGGGGATAAAGCAGTGTCTTCTTGCGCAGGTGACGATTTAAATCACGAGCGAAGCGAGGGATTTAAGACGAGTCCTGAGTGTAGCGAGGGATTCAAGTTCACCCAAGACTAAGACAGCTTTATCACCGTGGAAAATACTATACTTTTCGTACCATTTGCGAAAAAATTAACACAATAATAATATGAGATAAGCATTTATTAAAAATAATGACAATTAAAAGTATAAGTTAACATTGGAAACATTGGTCCAATTATTGATAGAGAGAGTTATATTTTATGTATTTGAAGAAAACAAAAACGAGGCAAATTCCTAGACTAATATTTTTTTGTTGGAAAAGCAAAGGCATACGGCCTCGTCGGTTTTCGTAATTTAATTTCAACTGCATAATAAATGCGTACTGATTTTTCAAAAAGATGTATAATGCTTCATATACAAACTCAATGGTGTAAACACAGATGTAGTTCAGTATAAATTTCGCTAAGTATTCCAAATTTAAATCACATTCTCCCCCTAGAGGATGAATGAAATTCAGTACAATTTTCTTTCCCTGTTTTTAACAAATTAAAAATGACTATTGGTATGTTCGCTTTTTGTGGCATAGAATGTCACTTTTTTGAGCAAGTGGTACGAAAAGGTATTTATAATATAAGGTCGACAACATGCTACGGCCATAACCATCAGGCGGGCCGCGGGCCGTATGTTTGTTTGCCGTGTTAGTAGAATATTAAATAGTATGAATAATACCAACCTATTATTGTCTCCACAGTATCACCTTCACCTCCATATTCTTTAGGTATTATTTCTATAGGAATATGTTCATTCAACTCCGCTGGGCTTTTGTGAATCTTCAACTGAAACAGCAAAACATGACGAAGTTTACCTTCAGTGAATAAGAGGCCATGATAATTATTTATTAAGATAATTATGAAATGAAACTGGAACAAGGTAGATTTTTTGCAATTATGACTTGAACATACGATTCTCCATTTTTGACCGTGTCATTTTTTTTCAGCATTATTATGGTTTAAGGTTTCATTACGCTATTATTATTTCCGTAATAATAGTGTTATGAATGTATTCCTATAATATTTAAGATAAGATGATCCTCCTCATAATTTCGTAATCAGTGCATTCAGGGCCAGGGAATTTTCTGATTGGGCACTCTTCCACTTTGTGCTGGACAGTTTGAACTGGGGCACTCGCAGTTAGGAAACAAGCTGAAACCATATGACATGGAGAAGCCGGACGGGAAAGTTTGTCAAATTTGGAGTGAACTGGTAGTAGGTACTTACCTAGTACGAACATCTAGCGTTAAATATAAGTAAGTAGATATTCTAGTGACCCCTTTAATTACGTTAATTAATTTATCCTTGGCAGTGAGGTCATTACATTAGAGATAGACCGTGACTTTGCTGTTAATTGCGTATTAATTGAATTGATTCTAAAACTTAATTTAAATTACGAAACGAAATTAGTACCTATCCATAGATTTCGATTTATGCCGTTAGGAAATTCCTAATAGCATCACATGGTACCTAAGCATAGCAGGTGAAGTGTGGGTGAATATACACATCTGCCATACCTTTCTGAGTAATATAGTGATTGTATGCGTTTTGCGATTTGCCTATTTTTTACAGTACAAATACAATATCCAGAGTTTGATAGGATGTGAAATGAATACTGACCCTTTGCTTGGCTTTCTCATTTAGGAAGACGGAGATCAAGGTGAAGATCCTTTCGATGCCAGAACCTAAATTCATGTGATGGCTACCTTTCAATCGGAGTGGCATGGAATCCTGAAACCATTTTATAATTTGTATTAAGTTACAATTAGGTACTGATTTATTTTATTATCTCTTCAAGCGTTAACCTACATTTAATTTGAAGCATGCGTTGTAACAAAGCGTAGTTTAACATTTTATGTATAATAAGTAAGTATTTACAAAAAAAAGTATATACCTATTATGAGTTAGTATTATTTATTCTAGTGTCCATAGTTGTTAAATTCTAATACACATAAATGTTAAATATACATGCTTAAATTTAAATTAAACTTATGTCACTTAATTCTGTAAATCTTTTACACTAATGTCCAGCCTAAGGTTACCTAGGAGAAATCGCGTTAAACGACAAGGCCGCCCTTTGTGCATATTTAACCGTTCGTACAAAATGCCTATCCTATCCTATGTTGTATGCACAAATAAAGTCTTATCTATGTATCTATATACCTTAACTACTCACTTTCAATGGGCTTCGTACCCAAAATGCTGCAGCATTACCACGTTGTATTGCGGTACGAAGTCACTGGTCGAAATATAAGGCAGTATTTTAAGATTTGCCTCAATCAAACGCGCTGACATCTCTTTGTACAAACTATAAGTGCTACTTAGGCCTTATGACTCTAAAGTTTCGACCGCAAAAGGCGCAAATATGTAACAGCTATCAAGCGAGCTTTATTTGTCTGCACGTGTGGTGTAGTGCTTTAAGCGGTCACCTCGCCGTTCTTCACTGCACAGGTGTTGTGGGTTCGATCCCCACACGGGACAAATCTTTGTGTGATTTGCAAAGATTTGTTTGAGACTGGCTGTGCTTGAGTGAGTTTGGCCTTGTCATTGGGACCATTGGATAGTGTAATTGCTTCTGGCGTTCTATCTAATGTAAAAAATTCAAATTTATCTTCATCTTTATCTTTATTTGCGTCTCTTGAGCCTCACAATGACATACATACTTGGTTTGGTATAGTAAGTTTTAATAAGGTTTCACATCATACCTGAGCCACTGCAACCATTTTTTTCAAGATAGGAGGCGCCTGCGCCAAATGCGTCAATGTTACTCCTTCATAGTCGACCACGATTTTAGTGCCCACTATTGAAGCAACATCGTCTCCTACCACCAAAATCTGTAACATTTCAAATCATTGCTGTACTATGTTGTACTGTATAGTCTATTCATTTAGACTTGGCAAAAAAGATAAACAATAATGGCTGACGAAAAAAAATTGTGATGTGAATCATTTAATGAACTGTTGTGAACTACTCAAAATGGCGCTTCAACATTCATTCAGTGAATGATATTAATTAATTAAAAGTCGCTAAAGTCGGTTAAAAATGGACTTTGATTTAGTTATGTGTCGTTCGCGATTGAACGAATCTAAAGAACCGAGTCGCGCGAACCGCACAGTCGAATGCACACTTTAGTTGTAGAAAAGGATTAATTCGTTACGATTTGTTATTCACGATAAATAAATTAAATAAAATTTAATTTAATATAAGTACAGCTTTCAATAAATTTAGGAATGTTTTGAACAATTTTAATTCATCATCACTGACAAAAACGTAAATCAATCCCAATCGTTCTTTCGTTCACTTGTTCCCATCCCTAAATCAAATGTCAAACTTCCATGTCGTAAATATAATCTGTGGTTTGAAGTCTCCTTGGAATAACGAAATTTGCAAAAATAATACGTTTGCACAGTGAATTTACAATGAATATATGTGAATATTAGTGTGTTGGTGTGTGAACTAGTTTATACAACTCAATGTGGTAACGTACAGTAAAAATTCTTTCGCAATATCGTAATTTGTAATTGGGGGGGGGGGGTTTGTTTACTGTTTTTGCCAAGTCTATATGAATCGACTATACTTGTACTGTTGCCCGCGCCTGCCTGGAATTGTTTATTTTAACCACGGTTTACCCGCGTTACTGCTCCGTTGCCGTAGGATAAATTTCTCCCGTTTTTGCAAAGTATTTCATTGCTGCTTCGCTCCTTTTAGTTGTAGCGTGATGTTATATATAGTCTATAGCTCCAATAAATAAGCTATCCAACACAAAAAGATTTTTGCAAGGCGGACCAGTAGTTCTTGAGATAAGCGCGTTTAACCAAACAAAGAAACTCTTTACCTTTATAATATTAATTCACCTTTATCGTATTCAAGAACAAGTATCTAATATTTAGCAGTATCAGTCCATTTGGGCAAAGTGTTGCATTTGGTTAATTGACCTACTGGCTCGTTTTTATTCCATTATTCCAGAAATGTTTAATACGTGGGATAAACCATGGCAACCATTGTTCTATTTAGTCTCAAGAAAAAGCTTGTAGGAGTAAGCATTGACGTTTCATCTAAAATAATGGCTTAATAATCTTTACAAATAATAGCGACCTCGTCACTTATACATGTCCCACTGCTGGACACGTGCCTCTTCTTATGATGAGAAGGTTTGTGGCACCACACTGGCCAATTGTGGATTGGTAGGCTCCGCATACCTTCGAACACTTTTCGTCGAATCTGCGACGCTACATTTACAGCCAAAGACTTGCAGTCTGGGAGCACTTTTATTAATTATGCTGCAGTAAATATTTTCTACCAGAAAAACTGTAAGCAAATCTGTCGCGTTTTATTTTACCTAACGCTTATTTATAAAATACAATCCAAATGTTTATCATTTACCTGTACTAAATAATACAGCATGCAAAGGACATCAGCGACGCTATGTGTAGCAGGATCGTAATGGCCAGCTCTGATCAGGATCACGCGAGGAAATACCTTGTCATCTTTCGGCTTTGGCAGTATTATACATGTTCTGGAAACACAAATAATAATATAAAAAATGTTAGAAACCACTCAAACCAAATCAGCTTTGTTGGTCTAATCGTCTAGTAGTAAGCGTCCTCTAATCGCGAGGTCTGGGATTCTCTTCCCGGTCGGCAAAAAGTGTTATTCTGGCTTTTTACGTCAGAGAGCTTTTCAATAGCAGTACGAGGTTGGGACTGTGCCAGGTGGATGACGATAATCTGACCCACTATATCATTAGATCTTCTTCTGGGTAATATAGGCATGATGTTATATTAAACACTAAAGCAATCGGAAAATTAAACCGTGATTCTAGTAATCCAGTATCCGTGAAGTATTTTTCAGTAGCAAAACAAACAATGGACATCTGTGGCTAGTAGGTTATACTTATACTCTGTACCAAAATCAGTGAGACAAAAATCGAGGTCCAAAATGTAATTCACAAATAATAATTTGTGAATTTAACAACATTTCATTTAGAGGTCGATTTCCGTCAGAACTTCCATTCCATTAGATCATGGGTTTTGAAGTTTGTTTATTTATAGGTCGCGAAAAATTCCAAACGTCATCAGATATAGTTAGTTTCAGTTAATTTTACCTTCCTTCCTCCCTAAACTTTATCGGTTTCTATTTCTACATATACTTATTATATACACAATTAGGCATGCTCTGGTAAATGTCTGCTCTCATTATAATTCAATATGGGTGATATTTAATCCAATATTTTCGAGAAAAAGACTAATCTTGATCTTTTGTTTGGCTACTACTGGAACGATCGCGCGGATGCAATTCAATAATAAATTTATTTTACAACACGTTAAAAGCATGGATAAAAGTTAGATCCTGGTAACCTACCAGTACGTCTAATTACACGAATCTAATTACATTACGTAGTACGTCTAATTACACGAATTTTTTCATGTACAAAGGTCCTACAAAGTTCTACAGAATGATGTTAGGCTCTTACTAAAATATTAAATAACATTTCATACCCTTGTCTAAAGAACTCGATAAACTTCGGATCCGTGGGTTTGATCCTGAGAGTAATGTCAGGCGCTGTGGTCCTCAATGTGTAGTACAGATCCAGCTTCGTCTTCACTCTTTCGAGACTATACTTACAACCTCTTAGCAACGCAATCAACCACTGGTCATCTGTAATATTATTATATACTCAAATTAAGACTGAAGCCTTATTACCTGTAGGGACACAGTTAAACCGGCACATTTTTATGTTTAAGTTAAGTTAGAATAATGTAGTCATATAAGTTTAATATATAATTAGTATTCTGGTACCGGTAAATATAAACATTTAGTATAGTGACCTATCGTTGCTCTTTAATATCTGAAAGAAGATCCCTACACCACAAATCTGCGACCCCCACATTTACATTAAGAAACTAATGATATAAAATTAATGCATGCATAATTTCAATGCATTTTTTGACGAGATGTAAGTTTTGATTATTTTTGCATAAATTGTGATGTTTGTCTTTTTTGTGTATCTCATTGTTTTCATTCAGTTTTTCATTAATTTTTTATTTTTGTTCTTTTTCTATTCGTTTTTAATTCATCTTTTATTGTGCTGTTTGTTGTTTTTGATTTTGCTATAAGATAATAATATGTTTATTTGCGGAAACTTGTAAATGGCCCTCATAATGTTATTAATGTTTTTCTAGTTTTAAGTTAGCTGTAAGTTTCCCTATTAAATAAAAAATAAAATAAAATAAAATAAAAGTTTTTTTTTACAATTTAATTCTTAAACTAATAAAGAGATTTAAAACAATCAATTTAAAACCCTTTGAAGGCTAGATTATTATTCAGTAACACAGACTATATTTTGTTTAGGTGATAGCGGGCCAAGCCGCAAGAGAGTGCTAGTTATTGCAATGGATTATTATGTACATTTTAATAGAATACACAATAAGTGAAATATATTGTTCACCTTCCGCAGCATAGGTCATTAATTGAATCTCGTCTGAATCATGATAGCTGTTTATGATTATAAGGATTATAAAATATTAATTGTGATAACGCAATGTTGTTTAGTGCATTTACACTAAGAACAATAAACAAACATTACCCACCTATTATTCATGTAATATCTAAACTGGTACAAATGCAGTATTACTAGCTCTCTGTTAAATTTCTAAGGTCAAGTTCTATTAATAATAATAAATAAGTCAATCAATCTTCCGAGGCATTTTCCCAGTTACTTAAGGGTCGGCTTCTAGTTTTACGGATTTAGCTGAATGTCATTTTAACTGGAGCGACTGCATTCATTCATTCTCTTTGTTAGACAAGTTGTCTAAGCTTCCTGGTAACGTTTGCCATAGATGTTCAAAGGGCAACCGGGTCCGACGGCTTGACGTGCTCTCCGAGGCACGGAGAAATACTCGTGGTCACCCATCCACGGAGATCCGCGGTAAGCATTCCTTAACCTGCATGATCGATCGGTCGAAGAAGGATGGTTCCTTTTATGGCACAGGGGCATACTAATAGGTATTTTTGGAAATTCTATCCCGAAGAGGGTAAATTAATGGTTTAACTGTTTTAATGGGAGTCCATATTTTTTTCAGTAGATATAAAACACGAAATTTTGTATAAATTCTTGAATAAAAATAATGAATTCCTGTATCGAGGTTTTAAAATGCTATTCCAAAGAGGATGAATTTAGCGGTTTAAGTAACAAATTAGTTTACGAAAAAATCAATGAATAATGAATGGCTTTGTGCATATTTTCTATCTCGCGGTACACAGCTCACGGGTACGGGCAGTAACGTTTGTCACGGAAGCAACCGCGAGGATTAGCTAATCTCACGGGAACGAAGTCGCGGGCAGCAGCAACAGCAAAATATTATATAATCAGATCAGGATGTATTTGATATAGTAAATGATGAGAGGGATAAAACTATAGTCGGAATTTTAATTCGATTCCAGATTTTTTTTTTTTTTTTGGCATCTGCACATTTTTGTGCTTGTATGCCGATTCCAGATTTGACATTAGCTACTGTCATTTTGTGAAATAATGATACCACATATAATAGTGTAGTGATGAACACAAAAATCGATAAACAATCAGTGTATGTGCCATCATCCTTCATGATCACATTTTTTTAATTATTTCACACACAATTATAAAAGAAAAGTCTCAGATCGTTAATTAATCGTCAAAACTAAATTATCGGTTCAGAAATATTTAATTTCCTGATATACTTAGTTTACGAGAGTAAAATTATAAACGAGAAGAATCGATCTGGAAATATGCCATTTCCATATCGAATAATTTCGCAACGTCACTATTTAGTACTTGTCATAACGTTGCAACACTGAAATTGTCAAATCTGGAATCGAATTAAAATTCCGACTATACATAGTAAACACATGGCATGTATATAAGTATATCATTATATATTTTACGTTATTCTCAAATCCGATTGTATTATAAAATTCGCTTTCGCAATTTAAATGCTGTTGAAGTGTCTACTTATACGCAATATTGAACAACACAAAAGATTTGTTTTTAAAGTCGGTCTTTATTTTTTTAAATATAATTAACAATACGAAGCTAGCAGCAAAAAATTAATACATGCATTGTTATGTTTACATGTGAAATTGTTCATGAATGCTTGGCTTCAAGATTTTTTTTCCGTCTTGCTTCGCCATACCTAAGCTGCTAATATATCATAAATGACAGGTCAGAACAGTCTTAGGGGTTCATAAGAGGTTGAGGTGTGATGCGGCAAAGTGGGACGGGAAATTTGGCCAAAACGAAGCGAACGTGTCGGTTCGCTTCGTTTTGGCCAAATTTTCCCGTAGTAATTTTCCTGTCGGTACTACAGTACCTATTTACAAATAAAAAAAAACAAGTGGATTTTGTTACCTGTTCTTGCTTTTAGATGTGGTTGTTTAGAAATCCATTCCTTCAGATATAGTAGATCACTAGCCACTGTCTTGGGATTTTCATTCAACTCTTCTTCGGCAATTTTTGCCAATTCTGGGCTCAATTTGCGAATCATTGTTTAAGAGTTATTGTGTGAAATAAACATAACAATGATTTAATATATTTCTAAGATTAAATGATAATCTTTACGACGTTTAGTCCGCCCCTGAAATTTTAATTTACATTAAAACAAAAACTCAACAGCGTTGTTCGCCTTTAAAAATGTTTTTATCATAGTATCACATAAGTGTTTGTATAACTACGTTACGATGTATTTAAAAATAAAAAATAAACTTGATAGGCAATGTAATATAAAAACAAATTTCCGTCGGATTTCCTCAAATCAACAAGGCCGTATCTGCGAGTATATTGGCACAAAATATAGCTTTTATGTTATTTAATAACTTTTATCAATCGAAAATAGAACAGTACGTACCTATCGTTAGTCTCGCTAGCTGTGTATCGACTAATTGATAAAGAACAGCTCTTATCAGTATTGCAGTAATAATGTTGCACGACTTGTCAATGTAGCCAATAATATTGCTGGAACGATTTTCATTTGATAGCTCCCATCAACGACTCGTCATAATTTTTCAAGACTTTTCAAATAACATTGGAGTCAGCTTCTAGTCTAATAGAGATTTAGCTGAATAACAGTATTTTGCAGACTAGTTGTCAGACTTATCGGCCTCTGATTACATGTAACGTCTGATAAAACTTCAAATGGCAAACGGGACCGACGCCGGCTCAACGTGCTCTCAGAGTCACGGAGGAATACTGGATGTATTAAGATGGTCACGAGTAGATCGCCGCGGTTAGTATTGCATATAAGATAAAGCGGTTCACGCGGCTTAGATTAGCCACGAGCTCCTCTGCACGAGTGGCCATTTTACGGCTATTAGACATTATCTTTGACTTGGGCAAGTACACTATGAAGTAAGCTAGCTGCATAAACATAATGTCACTTGCAAATATCTAAATCAATTTACATAATTTAACATTGACAAAGCACATTACGGAAACTGCAAAATTAAGAGATGGATAATCTTCTTCTATGGAAACATGGTCGATTATTAAGATAAAAATACAATATATATAAAATAGAGCAATTCTTTGAAAAAAGCAAGTGGCTGTTACTTTGAACTTGTATAATATTGACGACACTACCAAACTTACGGCTGTCAAACGTACCCTGATACAATCGTCTATGTTCACGCATATGAGGGGTTCGTGCGTATAAATAAATTACCAGGTAAGACCACGGCAGCACCTACCTTGGCCAGTTTCAAGTCCCGACCAAAACACTGCCTTGTCAAGCAAATATTTTATTGTTATTACGATTTTTTCAACCATAGAGGACAAAAGTAATATTATCCTGGCTATGTAATTTTTTACTCATTTTATACGTTTTATACGTGCTAACTTTGTGCTCTTTTCCCGTGGGTTGGTAAAGTGATTAACAATCTAACACCCTAAATTACATTCTAGGGTGTAACGTTTAGGCAAAGTCTTTTTCAGATGTTCGTATATTTTTATTGAAGTTTTAAGTTTATAGGCGCAGCGGTCTAGGCTCTGAGTTGATGTATCAGTGAGTCAGTCATTTATTCAGTCAATCGGGCAAGTAATCATTTATGTATTGGTAGATATAATAATATTGTAACTTAGTAATAGTACATAGAATTATTGTCAAAAAAC
Source organism: Hypena proboscidalis (assembly GCA_905147285.1). Taxonomy (NCBI): domain Eukaryota; kingdom Metazoa; phylum Arthropoda; class Insecta; order Lepidoptera; family Erebidae; genus Hypena; species Hypena proboscidalis. The sequence goes on along the minus strand of LR990130.1, from coordinate 14,436,126 downwards.
AAACAAATATTGTATGAATTATTTGAAAAGATGGTGCACACGAGTTTCTCACCAGCTCTTCTCATGATGCAATACCCATCGGAGCTGGTACTTGGATTGATTTTAATTCAAATCTCTAAGTTGAATTAAAGTCAATCTAAGCTCCGGTGTCAAATCATTTTATTACAATAAGTATTATAATTTGGTTAGCTAAGTTTTATTTTAATTATATATTTTTTGTATTTTGATGTTTGTTTTGACGTGTTCAAGCGCCCCTGGGGGCCCATGGAAATAAATGATTTGATTTGATTTGATTTGTAAAGTCTCCACATTAAAAATGAGTGTTTACGAACAATTAACATGAGGGGACTTCATAACACCTGTTGAAAGAAATGAGATAATATTTTACATATTATACTCACTAGACATGACCGTCATCACTTAATATGTATTAACTTCATTTTAACTTTACTCACACAGATTTTTCGCATTGCTTAAAAAAATATGCACGTGATATCTCAGCTTTGATTGACGTGTTATCGTAAATTGCGGGTACTTGAGTTATCAGACGTCTTGTACCCTGTCCACACCGGGCAAACGAAGGCCAACGAATGGGTTCGTTAGTCGATGTTTAAAGTAGTTAAGAAGGCTTAGCCAGCAAACGAAATCGTGGCGGTAACATCAAAGGATTCGTATGCTTGCGCTGGCCATTGAAAATAGAACCTATGAATTCGTTTGTTGGTTATGTGTGCACCCGGCTTTAAGAATTCGTAAATGTAATTTTCCACTTGTACCTGTTTACGCAAAATATTAAAATCAATAAAATCAACTTGTAATGTTGCATTTTCTATGCATGAACCTTTATTTTATAAACATTAATTAATTAGCCTAAGTGTTGTTAACGCATGAGTATGATTAGGGTATCTTTAAAGAAAGAGTTAAATGGTATCTCATTGGTAAGTGTGCTCCACCGTAGACTGCATCATCACTTACCATCAGGTGAAATCGCGCGATCGTGGTCAAACGTGTGCCTATTCACTTTAAAAAAGGGTAAGTAAGTTAAGCTTGATTCCTAGTCTACTTCAAATTTCCTGAACGAGCCTTCCACTCCAAACATGTCAGCAGCAGTCTTTGGAGTGCCTTGCCGCAGGGACTCGTCCGTTCCCTATTGCTGATCCTCTTCCAACCAAGGTCCATATTCGTCTATTTTCTTTAACCAGTAATCTGTTTCAAAAAAGGATAATTTATTATTTTATTGTTAAAAACAAGAGGTGTTGATGCTGATTTCAACCATGGCAATGATGCCCCCTGTTATTTTTAGAGCCCAACCTGAAACTGAGAACATCATGATCCACCTGCCCTTATCGGAATTACTTAGGATCGGAGCCCCATACCTTCCTAGAGACGTCATCTCAGTACTCACACATTTTCCACCCATGTCATCTTTCACACTATCGATCCATCTTTTCTTCGGTCCTCCGTCCCCATACCGCGTACCCATACTGAGTAAGTACGTGCTTTCTAATTATTATTATAAGGGTGGATTATAGGGGAAATGGTGAAGCTTCCTACCTCGTTCACAAAATTATTTTAGCTTTAATGTAAAATCATATCCATTTACCTGCAGACATTCATTGAACCTTGAATATACTTTATGGTAATAAAATATTACGTACCAATAATTTCTTGAACAGTGCCTCCATCTCCACCGTATTCTTTGGGAAGAATTTCTCTAGGTATGTATGTAGACAAGGAGTCAATACCTTTACCATGTACAAATATCTGAGAAAAAACAATAAATATATTTTTCAACTCAGCAGCTAGAAAAGGCGTTCATTGTAGTGTGCCAATAGTTAGCAAAATTCTACTTTGCTTCGAGCGCGAGTAAAGTCATTGATGACATTTCAGCAAGCGCGGGTTCTAACACAAGCTAAGCTAAAATGTGAAATACGTTGGTTGTAGTATTTCTGTCTCATTCACTTCGGTATTACAAAGAAAGTGATGAAAAATTATTTAATTTTACATTCGGGTGGTAGTAAAATTCCTAAGTTCAGAATCTTGTCCACAATTGGTATGAAATTGATATTATGGAAGCTCTTCAATCTTAGTGGAGAAGCATCCTGAAAATATCAATAGTAGATATTTATACTTATAGTAACACTAGTTTCCGTCCACGGCCTCGGCCACATCATACGGCGATCTATAGCAAAGCCAACGGGACGAGATAAAGAATGTAAACAAACGGACCGTTACTGAGTTACATTGCGATAGCGAGGGATTATTATCTCTGTCCTTATCATTCGTACGCGCAGTTGACGTCAATTGATCGACAACAGCTGTCGTTGTGTGTTTCGTGGTACAGGAAAGCAGTCAGTACCGCAGTTGTCAACATTTGGTCCGCCATTTTGTGATCAAGTTCATTCCTGTTTGGATTGCGTTGGAAGTGATACATATTTTTTCGTCTCCGTATTTGCTTGGTTTTTTGTTGTTATTATTCCGTTTCTGTTAGTTTTATTTTTGATTTTTGCTGTTATTACTTAGTTATAATATATTTATGTTATATTTTTTATGTTTTTGACAATATAAGTTCCTTGTCAGTCTTTTAGTTATCTAGTGTTTCTTTAGTTTATTTCCTGCTTTCTTAATATAATTTATTTCCTTTTCGCCTGGTTTCTTTACCTCAACCCAATCCACAACAATAATAATTTATTCAAATAAAAATGTTTTGAACCCCTGAACATTTGTTTACATTTTTTATCTCGTCTGGTTGGCCTTACTATACTTTTGATCGCCTTTGTTCTTCTACGGTCTTAAACTATCTCTACACCAATTATCATAAGGATCAGTCAAGTTATTTAGCACCCATACACCCCTTTATGGTGATATGTCGTCGGCAAGAAATGGGTTATCATGTTAGGTTATCATTTATCAAAGAAATCCTGAATTAAAAACATTTTGATTTGTTATTTAAAGTATTGATGTGGCAAAAAAACGATTTAAAGAATCTCTCTGGTACCTTAAAATCAGATAGATTTAGAAGTTCATTGACATAGTAGTTGGGATAAAGAAAGCAAATAATGGTTTACCTGTCCAGCGACGATCAATTTCTTAATTTGTATAGGTGTCATTTGAAGGATATGACTCATGGTCGTGCCGTCGAAGTCAATAACATTTATGCAGCCGTTCACCACAAAACTGTCATCCTCTAAGTACATTATCTGAAAATTAAAGTTAAATAAGTAATATTAGAACTGTATTTGAGTGGTGCGTTCTCGGTAATTTTATGCAATATCTTAAAAATCTAAGTGCACGTCGACTGTAGGAGCGTACCCACACATTCAAATCGGCATCGGAACATTTCTATGAAGTTAACCTACTGTCTATACTGTGCCAGTAGTCTGAAGTCAGCGTTCTTTTGAAAACAGAACGTGGATCCACAGAATAGTTAAACGCTGAACTCAGAACTTTGATTGCAGACTGCTGGTGCAGTAGGATCGGCGCCAAATGGTAGTACATGAAGCACCTACCTGCTGAGTAATATGAGCATATGAGAAGAGGTCTGATGTGCCAAACTTATTTGGGTCATACAAACCAGGCCTTATAATCACAACCCTAGGGGCCAGAGGGCTTGATAGCTTCGGTAATACTACCGCCACCCTGAAACAAAAAAGGCTATTTCATTCAAGGCTAGGCAAAATATGTGAATAAGGACTCCATAAGACCGATTAAGTGATTTTTTTTTTTTTTTTTTTTTTTTTTTTTTTTTTTTTTTTTTTTTAAACGACTCCCGCACTAGGAATAACTCCTGTGTCGCGGGGTGTTCACAAACATACATTTCACATACACAAAGCACAACCAGTCTCAGAACAAATCTTTGCGAATCACACAAAGATTTGTCCCATGTGGGGATCGAACCCACAACACCTCTGCAGTGGAGAGCGGTGAGGCGACCGCTTAAACCACTAGACCACACGTGCAGTCCGTCGAAACAATTGACCGTTTCGGAATCGCGCGTATTTGTGATTCAAAGTATCGTTTCAAATCGAAGCAAAGATTGCCGATCAGTGACAATCAACAACAAGCAACCGGAAAAAGAGGACCCACAAATAAAAATTAATAATAATAAGACATACTCGTAGTTTCGGCAACTCTCAAAATAAACTCACAAAAGCTAGCGTTAAATGTTTATAAATATTTTTTTGCAATTAAAAAACTAATTGAATCATGAGAGTTAAATTCAAATGATATAGTTTTCATTTAAAATTTTTAATTTTGTTCACAACAAATTATATGAAGGTCAAAATATTTATTTTGTCTGTGTATTTCAAGAGCAATAATATTTACTCAAAATATTTGCATACATTAAAATATAATGAATAACTTACCCAGTTTTGAGTAATTCCTTGAATTTAGGATTTTTAGGTGTAAAGGCGAACAAGTCTGGTGCTGTGTTTCTCAAAGAATAGTACAAGTCTATTTTTTCTTTTGATCGTTCCAAGCTGTGCTTGCAGCCTCTTAAAAATGCTGCTAACCATTGATCATCTGAAAAAGGACCCACTTATTAGCTAGAACATAATTATTAAAATTAGCAGCTAGTGTATTTTATATTGTTAGTTTTTGTAGTCCAACAATACTAGAGATACCAAATACAAGGAGTATTTGGTGTCTAAATTAGATAACGAGTTTAAACCGCGTTAATATTTTAAGGTAAGATCTCAAAGAACATATTTTAACTACAGCCGATTTCACCGAAGTGTTAATCCGAACAATTCGCTCTCTCCTTCTTATTTAACGTTTGATAAGAACAAAGAGTGGAGAAGCCGTCTCTCAGTGTTAACCGTGAATTTTGAAATTGGGTCAAATCGGTACTAATTAAAAATATTTACATGATTTCGATGTATTCAAAAATCAAAAGCATAATAGTTACCTGTTCTAGCTCTCAGATGAGGCTGCTTTTTGATCCAATCCTTCAAATGCTGTATACCATCTTCAAGTTTCTTCGAAGTTTCGTTTAGTTCCAACTCGGCTTTCTTCGATAATTCAGGCGATAGAGGTCTCACTGTCATGTTGGGTGACTTCACAATTTATTAATAAATTTAATAAATTTGATTCTATTAATTCTGTTAATAAATTGAATTGCCAAGTTGACGAAATATTATTTGGACGAATTTTGTCACACAAAAATAAACCCAAAAAATATAAATAACAATAACAATAACGACCGAAATATTTTTTCTTGTGCTTAATAAACAAACGAAAGTTAAATATAACGAGCCACAGACAACAAGAACGCGCTGCGACCGTCACAGCTCTGGCGAGGTACTTCTATATTAGTGAAAAGGCGACCAGTACCAACTCTTTTTAACCGACGAAAAAAAACGGAGGATGATCTCAAGTCAACCTGTATATATATATATATATATTATGTTAGACCACGTATAACTTTTTGGCCTTCTCTAACTCAGAATAAGGAAAATATAATATTTTATACTAAGAAACAGTTGAAAAAGATATGGGACCGGCAGGATTTGAACCCCCTTACCAGAAGGGTTCTGGTAAGGGGCGACCGTAGCTGGCTAAAGCGGCTGCCCGGTGTGCAGTAAGGTCGCAGGTTCAAATCCTGCCGGTCCCATAACTTTTTCAACTGTTTCTTAGTATAATTTGCTAAGCATAGCTAAATGCTATAAAAATAATCAATTAGAAGTTAATATTTTATAGTTTATGTAACTATGCAAATACCCAAGAATTAAAAGTTTCACTTATTTTTAAGAATAGTTCTTTTTCGTCGGTTGAATTTTCTGTTAAAATAATTTTAAAATAATATTACAAAGTGTTACAAAAACACCAGTCGGTGTTTTTGTCAATAGATAGATAGAGTAGATCAATTACAAAATATGCTCTAAAAAGAAAAAAATACTTAAGTAATATACAACATCTCGCCACATCTGTGTATAACTTGAAAGAAGACAGTAAACGGCCTTAAGGCCTACATTTAAAAAATTATACCCGTACTCCTAACCGTTGAGTAGTTGAACCTTCCAGCATCAGCTCAGCAACATGAAATGCTGACTGCTAGATGCAAATTAAGTAGTATACGGAAAAAAAATGTAGAAGCCTTTAATATTTAAGGTTTGCTCTCGATATCTCTAGGTTTCCATCATTAGATCGTGACCTGATGAAAATGGTACCACATGACAAGCAAACTCTTTCAGACAAATGAAAATTTCTCAAATCAGTCCAGGCGTCTTAGAATAATCTGCGAACAAACAAAAACAAAAAAAATACTATTGAACTGCGAACCTCCTCCTTTTTAATGAAGTCGGTTAAAAACTTCACCACTTCATATATGCATATTTGTGGCATGAGTTCAAATAAAACCGTTTGTCGATAGTGTATGCCATGTCATTTAAGACTGAAAAGAAGCTATGAGCACTAAGGTTCTGCGTGTCAACTGCATTTTGCAGTGTCATTGCATTTAGTGCAGCTGCTAACCAACCGTGCTGCTCGATTGCAGTCCGCCTGCAATTCTAATCACTCGTTTGTTTTAATGCTGTTCCTCTGTTAAATAGAAAAGTTAAAGGTCATTTGTTTAGGGTTATACCCACATAGGGGTTATGATTGTGTTATAATTTAACTTTATTCTGCATCTTTTATATATGTGTTTGTTATATTTGTTTTATTAAATAATTAAATAACGTAATATATAAAAAAAATCCTTTAAATAAAATCTGTCATTCTCAATGAATAGAAAATTAAGTACTTTTTATACTATTGGTATACGGGGTGGATGCGACATAGGAGCATCTATTGAATGCACACATTTTAGATTTGGTCAATGTTAATTGTAATTCTATGATCTTAATGTTTTTGATCTGAAACTATTATTTAGTTCGTAATTTTTTGAACCTCGTATAAAATCACATGTACCCTGTATGAAACATCTGTAAAAATTAAAATCTGGCTGGGCTAATAAATAAAAAGGACATACGTGTAGTAACACGTACAATTTCATTTAATGTAATAAAAATAATATAGAATGGTAAACTAATTTTGCATCATTTAGTCGAACTGTAGTTGTCTGAAGGAGCCTTCCACACCGAACATGTCCTCTGAAGTCTTGGGTTTCCCGGGACGTTTGGACTCGTCTGATCCATATTTTTCATCCTCTTCTAACCAAGAACTGTATTGTTTCACTTTGTTCCTCCAGTACTCTGCAAAACGTAAAGTAAGACACATTACAGCATCGTTGGTCTACGTTATAGCCAAGCAGAGCTTGTACTATGGGTACTAGAATAACTGATACTAATACAAATATACTTTTCTTTTGTAAATACATACTTATTATACATAGAAACACCCAGGCTAAGACAAACCCCCATGTTCATGCACACAAAGATTTGTCTTAAGTAGGAATCGAACCCACGACTCGGCGTCGCATGCAGGTAGGTACACTACCCACTCCGCCATCCGGTCGTCAAATAGGCTCAGCCTTAACAGGTGACTTAACAGGTGAAGTATGGATGTAATAAACCTCTGCCATCCCCGTCTGGGTTATATAAGCGTGCTGTTATGTTATGATTTTCACCTACCAACAATATCTGCCACGGAGCCGCCACTTCCCCCATATTCCTCGGGCAAGATCTCCTTCGGTATTATCTTATACATCGCTTCATAATTCTTATTGTGAACGTAGAGCTGCAATTTTAAAATATGAAGATACATTATTATTATAAAATTAATATTTTTTTTATTAATAAAATCAAAAATTTGACGACTTTGAAGTTGGCCGCGAATAAAATGTCACAAGGTAGGTTTCGTGACGCTCGAGTGCGGTGGCCTTCCATTGCTCGAACAGCCACCTGCAGCCAACTACAAAACCACCAAGATCTTTAATTTTATCGATACACACCAATCGATCTATTCCGGCATAACATATCCCCCTAAATTCATAACGAGTTAGAGTAAGATAAGCCGTGTATCTACTCAATGAAGCCGTAACCATTTCATCTAATGTAACCATAAAAAAACCGGCCAAGTGCGTGTCGGGCCACGCGCAGTAGGCTTCCGTAGCTAGTCGTAACAACATATTTCGACTTAAAAGGGATTTACTATCTGTATTAAACAAGTAACATCTTCATACAAGTCATTACTTTCAAAGGTTTTTGTAATTTGCACGAATTATTCTAAGTAACTGCATTTTACACTTTGGACCCCAATTACTCTAGAACTAATTAAGTTAAAGTAACCAGATAAATAGCGTCCTTCAGATAGGAAATGTTTGTAGTACACGAAACCAGCTAGCACGTATGACGAGATGTATGAATGTTAAGGAAGCGAAAGAAGTATGTAAGGAGCGAAGCACATGGCGTTCCATCGTCTCTGCCTACCCCCGTGGGATAAAGGCGTGATTTTATATATGTATTATGTATGTTTATTTATGTTTCAAGAATTTTGAACGAAATATTCTGAGTAACTGCATCTGACATTTCGGACCCCTATTCCTCTTGAACTAATGAAGTGAACTTATCCGCTATAGTTTTCCTTTAAAGTTCATTAGATGTACTACCGACACAATTTTTTTCAGATTTTAGGATCCAGTAGTTTAGCTTTTAGAGGGGGGGGACGCCCTACTCGAACAATAATTTGCTCTTTAAAGTTAATTATCTCGCAAACGGATCCCTAAATCAAAAAACTGTCTTAGCAACCCCTAAACGTTTTTAAAAGTCCTATCTAACAATACCCCACACTATGGGGTAGGCGACAAAAAAAAAAACATCCCTACTTTACATGTAGGGGAGCTACCTGAAAAAAAAATATTTTTCCAAATTTTACTCTACGACTTTCTTTGTTTAGTTAACATACATGTTTATGCAAAATTTCAGTTTTCTAGCACTAACGGTTTCGTCGCTATGCCGTGGACAGACAGACGGACATGGCGAAACTATAAGGGTTCCTTGTAGGTACTACGGAACCCTAAAAACATAGTGTATATATGGGGTTTGCGAGCAGTTCGGGAGCGGCTTTAGGTTTATAGATACTTTATTCTCATAATTTACAAGAGAACATTGTAGATAACATAACAAAATATTAACATTTGTCGTCATAAAACAAAAGTAAAATATTAAAAGTATGTAGGTAGTGTGCTCTAAAGCTCAATTCAATAAAAAGACTCAAACCAAACTAAGCATAAACTCGTCAAAAACGTATTCGCCCGGTAGTTAAGTGTTGATTTGGTTACTGTTGCTGCAACGGTTACGGTTACGGCTCGCCGGTGAGTACTCGGCTTTAGAAAGATTATCTAACAACAAAATAAATAATATAAATATATTTTTTAATTTAATATAAAAGAGCGTACCCTGTTTTGATTTTTCTCATTAAGAAGATTCTTCATCGCGTTGAAGATGGTTTCAAAACCTGTCGGTGTGTTGAGATAATGGACACCTTTCATGCGCAGAGGTGACGCATCCTGAAAAATTATGAATTTATTATTACACATTAATATAAACAGTATGAGGTAACTATACCTCATGCTGTTTATATTAATGTGTAAACATACTATATTTGACATGTATCTGTCTATATTATTTCATAAAGATCTGTAATAATCTTAAATATGGAATTATCCTTTCAATCGGATGATTAATTTACCTGTCCAAGAGTAACCATTTTCTTCATAGTGACTGGAGTCATTTGCAAGAAGTGTCCTATGCCCACTTCATCTAAATCCAGGATTGATTGTTCACCTGCCACTGTTGCTTGATCATCTTCTATTAACATAATCTGTAAAATCATTATTATAATAAATTATATTATTTTATTATAAAACTGACGGCAAAAACCAATATGATTATATTATGTTCTCGACCTCATCGCGTATTTTTCGATATGTCAGCTAAAACAAAATTCTAAACAATTTGGGTATATTAAAATCTGTTTAGTAGATTTCTTAAAAAGAAAATGAATCTGGTTTTGCTGATACACAAAAAAAGATCAGTGGATTGTTTCATAAAAGATGAATTTATTTTAAATAATTGTTATTTAAACGACGTTTTCATAGTTAATCGCTCATATTATTTTCAGACTATATTTTATACAAAAGAGGAAAAAGTCATAAATCATTTAATATATTGTACAAAATAAATATATTTTATCGCTGGTTCGCAATAAAATAATAAGAGAAGAAAAAAAAAGAAATACTAACCTTCTGGAGTGTATTCGAAACTGACAGGATGTCCAAAATGTGGTACTTATTAGAATCATATTGGCCTGGTCTGACTATACCAATTCGAGGGGCATCTGGTGCCGGTGCATTAGGCAATATGAGATAAGACCTGCAAAATGAAAAAAAATCTTGGTTAATTGACGCTACAGCATCCAGGCGAACCCCCTTAAGCTAAGTAAGTTTCCATTATGTTGTAAAGAGACAAATAATGCGAGAGGAAATTTGTACTTTTTACGGTATTCTGTGAGAAAAGATATTGATAAACAGTTTCATAACTCGAATTTTTTTAGGTACACTAAGAATACCTACCCTAGACCAAGAATTTCATCAAAAAGTGGATCAGTGTGCTTGATGCGAAAAAGATCCGGGGCTGTAGACCGTAGAGTGTAAAACATATCCAATTTTTCTTTAGTTCTTTCCAAGCTAAACTTACAGCCGCGAAGAAATGCTACAAGCCATTGGTCATCTGAAAACACGTACAGTTAAATAAATAATATAATAATAATATATATCACACGTCATCTAGTCCCAAACTAAGCAGAGCTTGTAATATGGGTATTACAATAAGTAATTCTAATACATATATGCTTTTTCTTTTGTAAATACATACTTATTATTCATAGAAACACCCAGACCAAGACAAACGCCTATGTTCATGCAGACAAAGATTTGTCTTGAGCGGGAATCGAACCCTCAACACTGCGTAGCGGGCAGTTGCACTACCGACTCCGCTATTCGGTTGTCAAATGATTTGAATCATTTATTTTCATTTAATTTATATACATTAGTATAATTAATTCTAGTATCAAAAATACAAGCTTTGCTAAGTTTTGGACTAGATGACGTTGGGTGAATGATGAGTGATATTTATTTACTAAATTTATCATTTTATATATATGGCATTTAACCATGCTTTGCAATCTAATCTAAGAACAGTCATCAGTTCGTGAATTTGCAACGAGGCTAGGATGGCCGAGTGGTAAAGCGATACGCTGGAATCCTATAATCGCGGGTTCAAATCCAACTTCAAGTTTAATAATAATTTCGACTGTTTTTTGTATAAAATTTATCATATTCATTCTAAACAGAGATTTGTCCAATTATTGCACCAAGTTGCACTAAGGGCTTGGTTATTGTCATGGTTAAAATTAACATAGTGCTAATCATTTTAACCGTAACATTACTATTAAGCTATTTTTGCGATAGCGTTATTTCTAAAAACGAGAAACGTCCGAATCTTATATTATGTTATAACAATTTGCAGCGTTATCTTTTGATAATGCATCATAATCCATTAGACACACGGTTGCAATCTAATCTTGTGTTAAATAATTGCGATAAACAAACCACACTGCTAAAATTATTGATACTTACATTATTTTCATTTAAAATATTACATTAACTGAAATGATTCAGCCAGACCTTATGTGACCATATTAAAAAAAAAAACAATCTAGGTATATAATATCAATCAAATTTTATTACTAGCATAAATTGAAATTTAAAAAACCCTTTCACACACAATTTTAACTGAGCGTGCAAAAAAAAAAACAAGTCTAGAAGTCTTAGTAAATGCGAACTCATCTAGCTCTTGTTATAAAAATATTAAAAAAAATTGTTATACCTAACACATTATATTTTTGCTTGTTAAGTTTAATAAGGTCTGTACAATACTTAATTATATTATATATTGTTATAAGCGTCTGCGAGCACTGTGCTAGATTGCAGATAAAATGGCGTTACAGACAAAACTCCAAGTTTTATTTATTTATTTTAAACTTTATGCACATCAATAAGTACAATGGCGGACTTAATGCCAAAGCATTCTCTACCAGTCAACCATGAGGAGGTGCAGAGACAATAATGGTAGATGCTTTAGAATTAAAAAAAAAAGAAAGTACAATCTATAAATTTACAATCCTAATTTAATGTTTATTCTAATAATTATATTTTAAACAGGATAATATATAATGTAAATATACTATTACATAATATAATATATTAAATACATATAATCAGGTAATACATAATTTAAACGTATATATATATAATATAATAATAATATATAGGTACACAATATCATTTAATTTTTTAATGACTCTGCTGATGATTCTTTGTACAGAAGATTACGTACTCTAGCTTTGAATGCGTGCATTCCAGATAAGGATAGACTGAATATAGAAGGAAGAATGTACTAAACTAGAAGTATGAGAAGGACACAAGAGAAGGAGATTATTAGAAGATCTGAGATTCTTATCATGGCTAGAACAGAGATATTGAAAGTGTGGTTTTAAATAAGTAGGAGAATGAGGCGAGTTAAGAATAGAGTAAAGTTTTGAAGATGTATTAAATAAAAAACAAACATAGTTAATGTGGCAACGTGAAATTGGTCCTTAATTGCTACTTTTAGCATCGGCGGCAAAAAGTAATTTAATAATATGTTTTTATAGCCCATAGTTATGATTGTACGTCGATAGATCAGACAACGGCAAGTGAAATATTTGCCGAAAAACCACTTGTAGTGGAAGGTCGATATCCTTTTTTAAATTATATTTAAAACTTAATTTACTTACAAGGCCAGTTTCAGAGGTGCCCGGTTGTTTTTATCCGCCCATAAAATATGACCTAACCGAATATAAAAGTGACATAAGTTATACTTGAAAAAATAACACAGCTGTCACTTTCAATTATCTGTGTTATAATAATGCTATATGCCTCTGTAATTCGGCTTAAAAAAAAGAAACTATTCATAAATATAGAATTCAAATTATAGCTGTCATTTAGGTTTTTTGAATTGCTCAAGATTCGCGTTATCGTAGCGGTTGTTGACCCCACAAGAGTATTTATTTTGATAAAGTCTAAAGGCTAGGTAATTTATTATTATCTTTTTGCATAACTTGTTATAATTATTATTCAATTCATGAAATCTTAGCCTTATCAAAGTTGTTTATTTTATATCACCTTTTGAAAATATAGTTTCCTGCTTTATTCGTTTGTCACTGACGCAAAAAATCGGCGTTTGGTGACTCTATTTAATTGCAGTCACTTAGCATTATGCTGAGCCGTTGGCGAATTGGTACAGACGGTATTAACTTTATTTTACTGTATTTCCTATATTCATGTAAAAACTGTTTTTTTTTTGTTTTGAGCCATGAGTTTTTTTCTTATCTTTACTTCAATGGCCTGTTTCATAATTGCGAAATAAACCTTACTCAAAGGATAACACAAATTGAAGTGACAGCTGAGTTTGATTTTATGTTTGAAATGTGTCTTTTTTTATTCGATCAAGTATGAAAAGAAATATTTAGCGCGGAACTTGTCGAGTGCTAAAAATGCCCTAAGACTACAAAAATCCAAGTATGAATTATTTTTAATGTTATAAGTTATAACATAAAATAACATAACATCACGCCTATATTACAATGAACTTCACCAGTTATGTTTAGGTCCCATGGGATAGGGGTTGAGTCTATCGCCATCCACCGGGCACAATTCCAACTCCGTGCTGCTGTTGTAAATTTCCAGGCGAAAAGTTCACAAATAACATTTTGCCAGCCCCGGGAATCGAACCCGAGAACTCGCGGAGTTATATTTTTATGAACAAACGTACCGGTCCTGGCCCTCAAGTGAGGTTGCTTGGCGAGCCAATCCTTGATGCTTTGCAGGTCATCCTTTATTCTGTTCGGGTCCTCATTCAGCTCCACGCGCGCCTTCTCCGCGAGTATCGGAGGTAAAGCCCTGACAGACATGCTACCTACTATTACGTCCTTACACACCACCAACGTATACAACTCTGCAATTAGGTATATCGATTCAGACGTATTTGGCAATTATCTTTGATTAGTTATCTGTCATGATAAGGGTAACCACTGTTCTCTGTACTTGTGTTTTTATTTGTTTAGCGCCATTTATTTATTTGCGATGACTTGCTGTTCGGAATAACATGAAAATGAGACTGACCACGAGGTATTAAGTAACTATCAATTTCAAAACCTTTAAGCCAATGATCAGCATGTCTACAACTATTAAATCGATCGATATTCAAATCTTAGTAACGATTTTTAGTACCCTTTTCCAACTATTAGCTTGAGTTTACATAATAATAAAATTAAAAATTATGGCAATAATGAGAACAGAGTTTTAATGCTAAAGTCATTTATACTTTTGTCTTGCTCGTGCTGTTTGTATTCGTTACAATTGAGTGCATCGTTTTCGAATCGAAAGAAACACTCCATTTGTAGAAGCGTAAAAAATATTTTTAGTTCAGTCAGTTTTTTTATAGGTATATAACAGTGCAATGGAGTTGATAGGTTGATTAAGCTAATTTTCGATTATTAGCAAAGGAAGTTTAGAAATAACCTTTACCCTTAAATGGTCGACCTCGATTTCTTATGAGCTTTCGCCGCCTTTTTCACCTTTTGTTTTATTTAACTCGGCTTCTTGATAATTTACAAAATGACGTGGCGATGGCCCTTTTTTGCATTTGCGTAAGTAAATCTTTTCGTTTACCATCATTCCTGCTGGAGACAAAGAACAAAGAAGTAAAAACATACGAAATTTAAATTTAAATGTTTACATTGTATTTTCAACTGTTAATACTACTGATCGAGTATACTACTTTAGTGGGGATTGTAATATAATCTAATTAGGTGTCACAACTTCGGAATAAAACTATTACGTATACTTCCAATAAATATATTATATTTAAATTATAATAAATATGTACTGTTCTTCAATCAAATTCGAGTTGTCTGAAGGAGCCTTCCACTCCAAACATATTCTCTGAAGTCTTGGGTTTGCCGGGCCGCTTGGACTCCTCTGTTCCATACAGGTAATCCTCTTCCAACCACGAGCTGTACTCCTTTACTTTGTTTATCCAGTAGTCTTTAAAAAAGAAAAAAAACTTCACTTTACCAGGATCCTAAAAGTAGTTTGTTTGAAATCAATAATATAATAATCCATTACATATTTGTTTTCCAAACAAATTGACCGTTATTGATGTTCAATATGTCAGAACTTCTTATATTTTGTTAAAAATGCATTTTGTTACTGATAACAAAGAAACTACTTTCCGGTAAAGTAAAAAAAAAATTGTATAATTAAGTACCTACTGCCTTTAACTTCCTACAGTTTAGTTAAAAAGTTTGCCAAAAAAGCGTAACAGACATCAAAAAGATATACAAACAGAGTTACTTGAAAATTGCAATTTAAGTAAGAATGTAGATGTATGAATTATTTTTTCCTACATTTTGAAACTTTTAGGTTTTATATGTTTAGCTGCATCCAAAGAATGCTTCAAGAAGATGGTTCATATTACAATGCATTTTATTTACCTGTCATTTCTTGGATAGTGCCTCCATTTCCGCCGTATTCCTCTGGTAAAATATCTTTAGGGATATGTTTGTACATTGCTTCGTAATCTTTATTGTGCACGAAGAGCTAAAACATTGAAACATTACATGAGATCGTACATAATATACCTACTTGAATTAATGATTTTATGAATTCGAGGCAATGATCTTGAATATCACATATCCAGGTTGTGCCTATCCATGGCTCAAAATTACAAACAAAAAGATACTGATTAAAAACGACATTAAACTGGTCCTTTGCTAATCAAGCTATAGTGTCTTGTTTTTTTTTCGTAGTAAGCTATTTATTTAAAACAAATATCTCATTATACTCATCACTAGTGCTCGGAATAGGTAGTTTAATTTTATGTACTTGCGATTTTGTGACATCAATAGTATGGATATGCCTGTGAAATCCCGAGGAACTTACTATTTTCAGAGATTGTAAAAATATTATATTGAATTTCAAAATAGTATTTCATCTTTTAGCTTAATGTTGTAATAATAAGTTGTACCTAAACATAAAATTTTACAATAAAAACGTAAAGAAATCGAAAATTCTTTGGACGCTAATTCTTTACAAAATTGTTATAGATATGCTCCCTTGACTTCTGTTGACGTGGAAAAATCTTTTTCGCTTTATAAATGGATTATGAATATGAAAAGAAATTCCTTGACACCCAGTAATGCAGAGAAAATCATAGTATTATTTTATAATAAACATGACGATGATGATTATGTTGGCGATCTTCAATTCGAAGACGAATAATTACACCATCGGAACAACACTATGTACCTACTTTGATGTCAATATAAATATATGTTTATTTTTAAATTTGATTTATATTGTAAACTTGCAATAAATATCTGTAATATCTGAACATGATTTTTTTCCTTCTACTCACTCCTATAAACCTACAAATATAATAATCATAAGTGTAATTTTCATGATTATATAAAATGACATAAAGTTTCATTGCATTGCATAATTTGCATAATAAAATATATAATAGTATAAGGTTATAATAATGTACATCTCATCTAAGTGAACTTCTATGTAGTTCTTTTGAGAATAATAAATATCTTTAAACACAAGGTCCCGGAAATCACGCTGATTTTAGGTTTATCCATGTTATGCTTACATTGACTTTCTTTCTGCAAGTACATAAAATTAAACTACCTATTCCGAGCTCTACTCATCACTCTCTTTGTCATAGTTTACGATTACATTACTTACCCTACTTCTATTTTTCTCATTGAGAAAACCTTTAACCATATTGAAGATAGTTTCAAAACCTGTCGGTGTATTCAAATAGTGGGTTCCTTTCATCCTAATAGGTGAAGCATCCTAAAACAATAGATAGATAGATAGATTAGATAGTATGATAAAACTGCACAAATTACCTTCCGTAACATTTGACCATTTGGATGCGACATGTCTGTTGAGGAATTATTCAAAAGTACTGCGTATTTACGTGTCCCTCGCGAGTGTAAGTCATGTAAAGACCCGTCCTTGCACTTGAGCGTTTAGGGGCAACAGTTGCTTGGCTGTTTTCCATACAAAAGTAATATGGGTTTAACTTTAATATTATTGAGTTCTTATCTATTATTATAGACAAATCATATCTAAAACAATAAAATGCACGGTTGTTTACGACTACTTTTAATATCACTGCAATAGTAAGGTAAACCATTGCGATCACGTGGAAGTCTGCGTTATTTTCAGAGTAACTGTTTTTATAGATCGATCTAACAATACCACACACTATGGGACACGCAACAGAAAAAAACATCTCCACATTACATGTAGGGGAGGTACATACGATTTTTTTTTTCAAGATTCCCACTTTCTTGACATAGTTAACATGCAAAATGTCAGCTTGCTAGCATTTACGGTTTCGACGCTATACCTCGGATAGACGGCAAGACGGACATGGCAAAAGTATAAAGGTTACTTGTGGGTACCACGGAACCCTAAAAAATACTCTTTACCTGTCCTAGAGCAACCATCTTTTTAATAGAGAGCGGCGACATTTGCAAGAAATGTCCAGCTGTCACGCCTTCTAGGTCTCCAATCGACTGTATTCCCGCCACTGTTGCTAGATCGTCTTCCGTAATCATAATCTGGAAAACACAATTAAAATGATAAAACATAACACAACATCACGCCTATAATACCCAAAAGGCACTGGCAGAGGTGTACAAAACCCACACATCACTTTTATGTATAGGTCCCATGGGATAGAGGGTGAGCCTGGCCTTGCCGTCATTTGTCGATAACTAGATTTGTTAAATTAAAGCTGCTAGTTACAATATTGTATCTTTGATAAATTATGTTCCACGTGATTAACTTCTTTTTCTTTTACTACAACATCGACAATACCTATGATATGTCCGAAGATGTGATACTACATTTTAGGACGTATAAGCTTGTGATTTTGGCTAACCGTTCCGTACTGAAGACACCATAAATCGGAGAGCAGGTTATTCGTAAATAAGTACTTCCTTCCTTGGTCACCATCTCAAAAACCCTGGTAGAGCTCAGGCTGTTAGCTACCTAATTTATATTTAAATAGTTAGTTTACGGTACCTACTTACCGTCATGATCACATTGGTAACAGACATAATGTCTATGATGTTGTACTTATTAGGATCATATTTTCCCATTCGCATCATACAGATTCTTGGTGCATCTGGCCCCGCTGATTTAGGTAAAATCAGGAAAATCCTGTAAAAAAAAATCATTTATATCTACAATAAACTTCTCATGGTAATTAAAATGATTTTTTTCATTTCATGATTATGTCAACTAAAGCATTATGCCTAATAAAATTATAGCATATACAAGTATGGCGTATGAAATAATAGCATCCAAAATTATAAAACAATAACAAAATTATTAAAAAATAATAATTTAAAAAAAACAAAATTACTAAATAACAAGAATTGCAAAGAACTCATATTTGACACCTACCCAAAAAATCTTTGAAGAAACTAAATTAATGAATATTAATCAACTTTATATATATTATAATACCTGTATTTTAATTAGAATAATTCTAAATAAAACTATCCATAAATATATCATTTATTAAAAAATCCCAAATATCCAAACGCAGTCTTCCTCTTAACGTAACGTTTAATTATATTGCCAAAAAACGAAGAAACAAAAACTACGCTACTGCCCCACTGACTAACTAAACGGATTAACTCGTTGTCTCGTTGGGTACTGTCTTGCGGATTTATTCCTCACGGACAACTGCTAACTTTGTGTGCTATTTAACATTATTTTCATGCCTCAGGCACTTGTCTCACCGGCAACGATTAACGAGTAACGAGTAGAGCTAGAACTAGAAACGAGTTAGCGAGACACGGGGAGCGAGTGCGTAGTTCCGATATTTGTGTAGCTCGGCTATAAGCGAGTGTGCGAGTGAGGCGGGTAAAGATACGCACTGTAGAGAAATGACCACTGGTTGCTCTCTCGGCGTAAGTATTAATCGCTTGGCGAGTATTGCCGAGCGAGTGTTACCCCTCATAGATCTTGTCGCTCAGCGACAAACTAGTGAAGCGAGTGCTCGCCGGCAGTGTGAACAGTCAGCGATCAACTGTTTGTATATGCATCTCTTTTGTTCACACGGCAAGTATATCTATTGTACGTGTCTTGAGAGAGAAAATAGCCGATAGTTAGTCGTTTTCTCGTCGTTGGTGGGACAACTGCCTTACGGATTAACTTTTAGCTATGCTAAAAAACTATTACCTATGCAGGAGCACAACTATTTAATAATGTACCTTCCCATATAAAGAATGCTAAGCTATTCGGTAGCTTTCATTCTCAGTTATATAACTATATAGTAGAAACGTATAGTAATTGAAACGTTTTTGAGATGGAAACTCCTATAAAGGAATATGTATATATAATTTGTTTTGATATAATTTTGTTTTCGGTGACGGTACATAATAATGAATTTACTAAATGTTATATTATACTCTCATGTAAGTGGCTTTGTCTTTTTGAGAATAAATGATTTAAACCTTAAAACACATTAGTTAACCCTATACTTACCCTAGACTGAGAATTTCATTAAAGAGAGGATCAGTGTGCTTAACGCGGAATAGTTCTGGGGCTGTAGACCGAAGTGTGTAGAACATGTCCAGCTTTGCTTTAGATCTTTCCAAGCTGAACTTACCCCCGCGGAGAAATGCTAGAAGCCATTGGTCATCTGCAAGTGGTATTATGAAAATATTGAAGAAATAATAGGTTAAACAATAAATTAATAACTATAATATATTGCACAAGCGAATAAATGACTGACAACTGTGGATTTATTCCGATAATAATAGTGTATGAGTTCACAACTCCCTAAATAAATTTTACAAAAAGGTAGATTGTGCAGGTTTTTTAGCTACTGATTTACGGTAACACAAAGAAATAACTTGTTACGAGAAATATGCATTCATAGTAAATATACCATCTTCTTCGGCGTGTCGATGGCTGAGTCAAAATTTTGTTGGCCCAATAAGTGGACACTGTTATGGCGCTCTCATCGGCGTTCATGAGCGCCTCTCTTGAGCAGGTGGTAAGGTAATTTGGGCAGTCAGTAAGGTGGGCCATAGATTGTATGACTCCACATTCACAATTTATGTTAGTGTCACATGTCACAACGTCGCTTTTTAAACACCACTAACTTTTAACGATAACATTGACGCAAAAAAAATTGGGATATTGAACTTTGATTAGACATGACACTTACCTGTTCTAGCCTTCAAATGGGGTTGCTTCGCGATCCAATCCCTAAGGCTTTGTAGATCATTATTTAATGTATTTTGGTCCTCATTTAGTTCTACACGCGCCTTTTCCGCGAGTATGGGTGATAAAGCCCTTACAGACATCTCGAAAACTGCTATAACGTCCAATCGGACAAGCTTGATTACCAGTAATGTACTTTACAATTATAACAATTTAGTGATAGTTCGAAATTATCTGATTAGTTATCGGTTGTTATCAACAACTGTGTGTTATTTATCACTTACTTTATTTATTTACGGCTGCTAAGGCGCCGAAACGAACACAGCGCCAGTGGTCTGCGTTCAGAGGTCAAGTTCTGCCTTGGTGTCTTCCTTCACATAACCAGTTGCGTGTGTGTGAGCAGAATGTTATTCATTTACTAACAGTGGAAACTTGTAATTGGTTATGTTTTATTATGTATTATCACAATATCTTGTACTAGCTGTAAGTTTTCCTAAAATATTAAAATAAAATAAAATAAAAAATAAAAGAGGTCAGTCAAATGGAACGCAGGTTTCATACTATGAACACAGAACGCAGACCGCCCGGTAAAATGTTTGGCGCATTCTTTAATTTTTGCCATTGTAATTTTAAACTGACAGTTAACATAAGATTAGCATGAGTTGCTAGAATGTTAATTTATTTTATTGGGTTATAAACTAAATGTAGAATAGTGCGCAGCAGGTGAATGTACCTTACACAAACGTACATCCTGAATTTATCCCTGTATTCACTAAAGAAACTGTATTGCTCTTGGCTCCTTATACGCTGCTAACCCCTTAGAAGGGTTTCAAGACGCGCAACCTATGGTTACAAAACTTTTAAGCATTGCGCTCCGAACCTCCCTGAGCAATTACTTAGTTATACACAATTTCCTAGCTATCGCTATGTTTTTGGAAACTTGTGTCTTTGATTAATAGAAATATGCATAGCTGTAACGCTGGCTACTGCTGCTACTGGTCACTGTCGAAATGCGATAATGGGTTTGAAGAAGCTTATACAGGGTGGATGCATTAAAGGAGCATCAACTTTTAATACTTAAACTATACTTAGTCAAAGTTTTTATGTTGACCTTTGAAAATGAACTGGCCATAGTAACCAAGTCTAGGATATGTTTTTAAATTGTTTTTTTTTTAATAATACTACGCTCACAGCGAACGAACGTGTAGTCCACCTGATGGTAAGTGGAGTAGAGCCCATGGACATCAACAATCCACAAAAGCAGATTATAGATGCGTCGCTGCAGCTGAGGACTACGGTGTTATGCCTCATGTGTCAGTCATTTCAGGGCCTGATATCACCACCCGGAACACAGTAATGGAAGCCCTACTATTTGGCGGCAGGTTAAAGGTGAGACGGTGGTGCTGCCGCCCTCGAGCTCATTCACAAGAGCTCTACCACCAGTTGAATCCTCCTTTGTAGCAATTCATACGCTTTAGTTATTTGTTCATTATGTATTTTTAACTTTGATCATTATTTAAGGTTAAAATAAAATAAGGAAGTGATCGAATTAATAAAATACTTATTTATTGACATACATAACATAAAATCGCGCCTATATTATCCAGAATAGTGTGGCAGAGGTATATAACACCCACATTTATGATCAGGTCGCATGGGATAGAGGGAGAGCCTATCGTCATCCACCGGACACAATTTCGGAATTGTGCCTGGTGGTAGCGATAGCCTCATCCCGTATCCAATTGGACAAACAAGCACGGAGTTGGCTTCGTACTGCTATTGAGAATTTCCGACGGAAAGTTCACAAATAACAATTGCCCGACCCGAGAATCGAACCCGAGACCGGCAACCAACGAGGCAACAAAATAAGTAGTTTAGTCGAATTCCAGTTTTCTGAAAGAGCCTTCCACGCCGAACAAATCCTCTGAAGTCTTTGGTTTGCCGGGGCGCTTGGACTCGTCAGATCCATGCTTATAGTCCTCTTCGAGCCATGAGCTGTATTCCTTCACTTTGTTCCTCCAGTAATCTAGAAAGGATAAAACATTTTTATGCTTCAAATCCACATAATAGGCATGATGACTAATTTTTATTTTTTAATGCAATTGAAACACCTCTTGATATTAGAAACATCATTTAAATAATTACTTTGCTAACAGGTAAACTGCCTGAGTAAATACAATTTAAAGTTCGCATTAATAATAGATTCGCTCAAACGTTCCAAACAAAGGGGTACATAAACGTGAAGTCACGTTTATGTATTTTGTATGTAAAGTTGTAAATTTTATTTTATACAGGGTGGATGCGACATAGCGACATTTATTGAAACCACAGCTTCTATACATGGCCAGTATGCATTTCCACCGGATAAAAAATTCTCTGGCGAAAAAAAAAATCCACGTCTGCCGAACAAATTGCACGATCGCAATGTTCAAATTGTTCGGAGAACGTGATTTTTTTTTTTCGCCAGAGAATTTTTATCCGGTGGAAATTGATACTTACCATGTATAGAAGCTGTGGTTTCAATGTCGCTATGTCGCATCCACCCCGTATATGTTTGATAGTTAAGCGAAATATTGTGTTTATCAAAATGGTTTTATTACAAAAGTTGCTATAAATTGTGTATTTATTGCCACAGGAATGACCAGCCCAGAATATACTTAGTATCAGATAGGGCGCAGTTTTAGAAGCTTGCATAAGACGTATAAAAGGCACTCGAAGTTGTAAACTTAATGGTTCATAGGTTATTTAACTTTTTAGTAAACAAATAAAAACCTAATATCCTTGTACAATTGTGTAGAGCATAAAGATTTATAATGATCCTTATGAAAATATATTTTAGTTAGTTCATTCTCAATATAAAAATTACCTATAATTTCAGCAATTGTGCCACCATCGCCGCCATATTCAGCAGGCAAAATTTCTTTAGGGATGACCTTGTACATCGCTTCATAGTTCTTGTTATGGACGAAGAGCTAGAAAAGTCAGACATTACATTAAAAATTTAATAAAAAAACGTCATCAATTACTTCAAAAATATTTTAGTCTGCCAATTTACTTGATGTAAAGCTTTTTGAACTACTTTTGTGTATATTTTTGAAGAAATACCACGGCCTCGCTAATGACTATGATTGAAGCTGAATCAAATAGTGGTAGTTGCACTCCGGTGATCCGCAGCGCCTTGATAGCCTCCGACAAAAAGCCTGTGACTCAGTGCTGTGGACAGGAGACGTAGTCCACTCTGGGAAACCCAGGATTGAAGGGGCTCGGGTGGCAATCACCACCCTCAACGAATGACCAGTCCGATCTTGGTAATCAGGTTTAAGGGTGAAATTAGGGCCTGAAATTACGGGCATAATATCGTAGACCCTAGCTTCGCTTATGCATTTTGCTACCTTTTCTTAATTATATTTATTATTTTATATTGTTTTGGAGGGCAGTTTGTGACGTAATGCTAAAAATCAAATCTCCAATATTATTACAGGCAGTTAGGAACACTTACCCTGCCTTGATTTTTTTCATTGAGAAGGCTCTTCATCGCATTAAATATTGTTTCAAATCCAGCTGGTGTGTTTAAATAGTGTGTTCCTTTCATTCGTAAAGGTGATGCTTCCTGAAATTTCACGTGCCACATTATCATCTCAAACATTTATATTAAAATTAGCTTCGCTAATTTGAGATATATCAGTCTGGTGCATTCAGATTCATTTTACAGATAACAAAGCCAGTATGTACACTTCAGTACGCAATTATATAGCCTGATAATTTTGGAATGCCTGAATAGATACTTAAATATTTCAATAAAGTTAATTCACTCTTTGTTACTGGGGACAATTCCCATGATATACTTTTCTTTAATTATGATGCATTGTGACCGTGTTGTTGGTGTGTTTTATTCAAATAAATCATTAAAAAAAAATTAATTATATATAAATATTTTCACCTGTCCCAAAGCAACCATCTTCTTCATAGTTACTGGAGTCATTTGTAAGAAGTGCGCCATGCCCACTCCATCCAGGTCGAGGATTGTCTGTGCTCCAGCCACGTTCGCTTGATCGTCTTCCATTAAAACAATCTGAAAAAAAAAAAAAAATTAAAAACAAAGACTTAAAGGGAATCGCTATTACTATGATTATAATTAATGATATAATCAATAATAGAATACAAAAGTAATATGCTTGCAATATTTTCTATTTAATCAAACATGTTTTTATTAATGTGAAATAATAAGAGGAGCTGAAAATTTTATAACTCACCATTAAAATTACTAACTCCGCCACGGGTTAAGTAAGTTGGCTGACTTAGTAATTTAAAAGGCAATTTAGATTTTGAGAGGCGAATAAAGTTATTAAAAATAAGTAATAACTGAATAAGTGATAAGTGAAATGTGAAATGAAATAAGTGAAATGTAATGACTGAAATATGATATCAAAGTATACGAACCCTCATAATTATGTTGGTTACGGAGATAATGTCTAAAATGTGGTACTTGTTCGGATCATAGAGTCCGGATCGTACTAAATTGACGCGAGGTACATCAGGTCCTGCCGATTTTGGCAGAATAACGAAAAGCCTGGAAAGAATTAATAACTTTCGGTTAACTTTAAAATACTGATATTCAGCTAAATCCGTTACTAGAAGCCGACCCCAATCTAATTGCGGAAAAGGCTCGGCAGATTGATTTGATTATTTATATTACATATATAGCATCTAATAGGGATATAGACTGACTCGCCACTTAACAATTTATGTGTATTGTGTATACAAATTATTTTTGGGACGAACGAGGAATAGAAAGTTGGGCAAATCAACCATTTTTATAATATTAATTGATTTTTTCTATTTTTATTAATTTTGGGACGAACGCGGAACACATTTTGAGACGAACGCGGATTTTTTTTAGTGGGTCGAAACTTTGTGGTCGAAACAGGAATGAACCGTATTGTGTATTGTGACTTCATACATTCAAATAGCAGACCAAATTAACGACAGTATGTTGTAGGTAACCAGCCATAGCCGAGTGGGAGACCCTAGGACTGCGAAGTCAAAGGTATCGGGTTCGAACCCACAGCACACACCTCTGTCAATTAATCTTTAAGATTCGTCTTTTCGAAGATATGTGTGTATTTATCATATAAATTATCGCTCGCTAACGGTGAAGGAAAAACATCGTGAGGAAACCTGCATGCCTGAGAGTGCCTTAAAAGTACTCAAGGTCGTGTGAAGTCTACCAATCCGCACTTGGCCAGCATGGTGGACTATGGCCGAACCCTTCTCATCATGAAAAGAGATCCGAGCCCAGCAGTGGGACATGTATTAGAACCAGGGCTGCTATTATGATTTATTATAAATATATGTTGTAGGTTGGTTGCGTTTTGGAGTCCTATTTAGTTACCGTTGTTGTTGTAATGACCGTGTCAAATACATAGGTAAATAAGGATATTCAACAATTTTGGACAGCTCTAATTTTGGCAAGACTCTTAAACTCCTTTTTTTGTTATTTTTAAATAATATATATAAAATAGCCTCTTGATAAAAAAAAAAACTTATTTACTTAGTTTTTGGATTTGTATTTGGAGGATGAGTAAATATTATATTATTAATAATAACTTCATTATTAAATTCCAAAGATATCCAGCTAAAATTCAATATTTGTAAATCATTTCGATGTTATTAAAATATACCCAAGTAGAAAATTGTAAAAAATTTACAAATGACTTACCCCATACCAAGGATTTCATCAAAAAGTGGATCAGTGTGTCTGATGCGGAATAGGTCTGGAGCAGTGGAGCGGAGACTGTAGTAGAAGTCTAACTTTTCTTTAGTTCTCTCCAAACTGAATTTACTACCACGGAGGAAAGCCAGCAGCCATTGATCATCTGTAAATTTAATTGTTCTAATGATCTACCATGGCTTTAGGTTCCACCGTTTTGCTTACGACTTTCTTTGTTACACCCAGAAAATTATATCGCGATATTGAACTTAAAAAATATTTATCGCTAAGTACTAACAGTGAACTATCGTGAAGAAACCTTTAGATATACCTGAGAGCGCCTAAAGTGCTTGAGGTAATGCACATCGCACTTGGCCAGCGTGGTAAATTATGGCCTTACCCTTCATATCGTTAGAAGATAAGAAGGGTAAGGCCTTAGCCCAGCAGTGGGACATGTATTAGATACTGGGCTGGCAGAAAAATATATTTCTACATCCAAGATAATGACTCTTTTGTCTAGATGGCACTCGACTTAATGTTCTCTATGTTCATCCTTTTATTGAATACTAGCGACCCGCCCCGGCTTCGCACGGGTACAATGCTGATACTAAATACACTACAGAAAAACTGTGAACGTTGTATATAAACACAGCGGCCCGCTCCGGATTCGCACGGGTATATAATAATAATATATTAAAGCCTATGTCACTCACTGAAAAAATGATTAAAATCGATCCAGTAGTTTTGATTTATTCATTACTACCCGTGGCCCACACGCGTTAAATTAGGAGTAAAACAATTCCCCTTTCCCTTACCATGAAGATTTCCTGCTATCTTTGGAATATTCATACACAACATTTTTACTTATTTACTTTTTACATTTCTCAGCTCTATTTTTATCCCGAAGCTGACTGAGTCGAGCCTCACGCTCTATTGACGATTCTCTGTCCCTCTGAACAGGCTCGCTCCCGCGCCGCCCCGACCGGCCGATACCGCCGCAAACTCTACGTCCCGCAATTTTTAAATCTGTAATATCTTCGAAAACATTCATTTAAATCACATGCTGTAAAGGGCAATTTTGATCTACATGAAATGCACAACGTATCTAATGTATTTAATTGGATAAGTAATGATACTGTATCGTTTAAAATAGCTTGGTAAATAACCCATATTTTTTTTGTAATATGTAAAAGATAAAAATGGTTACTGTAGGTTATCTTTAGGAGATAAACATATGCTGTCGCGGACTTTTTTATTCATCTTTTCAAGATATACAATTACGTAGTACATAAATTTGATCTATCTCGTAAGGTTTAGCCAGCGTTTGCAATGTAAGCGCAGAAAAATATGTTTGTTACGACATCACATTACAAATCTTAAAATTTCTCGGCTTTTCTCTACTATAATATGCATGTATTTTACATAAAAACCTTCCTCTTGAATCATTCTATTCATTAAAAAAAACCGCATCAAAATCCGTTGCGTAGTTTTAAAGATTTAAGCGCACATAGGGATATAGGGACAGAAAAGGCGACTTTGTTTTATACTTTGTAGTGATACATAAAAACCTTCCTCTTGAATCACTCTATTCATTAAAAAAAACCGCATCAAAATCCGTTGCGAAGTTTTAAAGATTTAAGCGCACATAGGGACAGAAAAGGCGACTTTGTTTTATACTATGTAGTGATTCTCATATCTCGGATCTCCACAGTAACATACATAGATTTCAATAACCTTATATTTTAATGTTTAACATTTACCGGTCATGCCGACACAACCATGTCTTTTATTAACAAAGTAAACGATAGTTTATCTCTCTATGGCCGATTCCTAATACTTCAAATGTTACACTAAATAATAATCCATTTGATCGAACGATTTGCTATCTTATCTTGCTTTAAAAGCCGCAAATCATGGTACAAGTTATCTATAACTAGGTAAAACATGGAACGACATAAATTGTTTGTAGTTTTCCCTTTTATTTATATTACTTATATGTTTATTTATTTCACCAGCGAATTTGGAGGTATAAGATATAAGAAGTATTTCTAATACTACTATACTAATTAAGAGTTAGTATTTTGTTTTAAGAACATTATTAACTAGGACTATGGCAAATTTTGCTGTGGTTGCAGTTCACTTAATCTATTGAAATCGACCGATTAAACTATTAGAGATATCTAGATCTCTCTTTATAGAACAATTAATCTTTATAACTAACTTAACCTATTCATAAATTGAATCATTATCATAAAAAGCCAGCTACCCAAAAGGATACTGCAGAGGTCTGCGAGTTTAACGCCAGTTTTTTTTTAATATGTCGTAAGGCCTGATCATACCACTAAACCAGCAATGCAAGCAGTACTATTTGGCTGTTTTGTTTAGGTCTCATGCTATGAGGAGGTGAGCCTACCGCAGTGCTGCTACTATAAATGACATGTCGAAAAATCTTAAAAAACACTTGCCCCTTTACCACGTGCAACTTACACAACAGAGGTGTATAAAACCCACAATTACCTGGTGTGTTTATGTTTCATGTAATAGAGTGTGAGCTTCAGGAGCAACATTCAGGAATAATGCAAAACTCACCTGTTCTGGCGTTCAAATGCGGCTGCTTAGCGAGCCAATCCTTAATGCTATTGAGATCATCCTGCAATCTATTTGGATCCTCATTGAGCTCCAGACGCGCCTTTTCAGCGAGCACTGGAGGTAAGGGTCTGACCAACATAATTACTTACTAAAACGTCCTAACACACAAAAAACGTCCTCAACTCTGCAATTATATCGATTAAAATTGTATTGAAAATTATCTATGATTAGATATCTTTCATTTAATCCACTTGTATCTTTTATATTGAGTAAGCTATTACGTTGCATTTATTTGTTGATTATTTTACTGTAGCCGTCTTTGATATCACGATATTTATTTTATGTAAGTTGATAAGCGATATTTTATATTTATTTCATGAAGATAAGTCTTCATTGCTACCGCTTCAATAAGGATATAAAAATACAGTTTAGTATTAGAATAAGAGTATATAGTATTAAACAGATCATTCCAACCGATTAAAAACGTCAAACATGAAGCAAAACAATAGAGTAATCATATCGCTTATTTAGTATACAAAAGTGACGTATAGTATAGTAGTTGTTTTTGAAAAATGATTCGTATCACGATAGCTTTAATCGCTATTTTCCTTTAACGACAATACGTGAGGTTATGCTAAAGGTGCGATATAGTAAAACATTTGAGAGGACTGTTTTAACATTGCCCTGTAACTTTATGGTGAAGGATGGTAAAGGGCAATAGATGGATGGATTTGAAAGACTGCGTGAGGCTAAGTTAAAACTGAAAATATAATCTTATAAATTACTTTATTATAGAATCTAATATTAATATCATCTTTTAAATAACTCAATTACTAAATAGTACTATACTAATGGAATCACTTGTTTAATCTATATCTAGCGGTTTGAAAGATCCTTCGGTTCCGAATGTTTTCTCGGCAGTCCACGGCTTGCCTGGTCGTTTATCCTCGATTGTGCCATAAGCTTCGTCTTCTTCGAGCCAGGAGCTCATCTCTCTTACTTTGGTCCTCCAGTACTCTGAAAGTTAACACAAATAAGGATACGACTGTCTTACTTTTGCTCTTTCACAGGATAATAATTATTCAATTAGTATATTTAGTCGACCGCGGTTTCACGTATATATACATTTAGGCATTTTCAATCACTTTCTGGAAAATGCCTAAATGTACCGTATAGGTGAAATTGCGGTCAACAAAATAAAAGTTGTTGATTTCTTAAATTATCTATATCGAAGGTATAGTAATAAATAATTAACCATTTGACAAATGTTTCGTTTGAAATAGTCACTTTCGATAGGGTAGCTATTAGTTTGTTAAAACATGGCACTATTTTTAATGAAAATCATTTTTTTTTGTCAAGTGAATTAAGACTTATATTTAGAATATTTTTGCAAAATAAGTACTTAGGTGCATCATGAGTCTATTAGTCTGATACCTACTGAGATACCTAGAGATTTTGGATATTGTTAGTAAGTGATAATATATTATTACCAGTAATTTCTTCTGTGTTAGGTCCAGACCCACCATAAATTTTCGGTAAAATATCTTGAGGTATATGGTGGTACATTGCTTCGTAATTCTTATTGTGCACGAAAAGCTTAAACGAAAAGACATGATTAGCATTTATATCTATATAGTTCATAAAATTAAAATCATTGAAAAAGAAATTAAAACGTTTTTAAAACAATAATTGCATTTGCTTATATAATTGTACACTGTGATACGACCCTCAACTTCAATTGATTATAATTATATATTAGATACTAAGTTAAAAGCAGATAAACATACACATTTACATCTGGGGTAATTATTTACTTGTAATGATCAATTCCTGGTATATTATAATAATAATAATAGCAGCCCTGTATCTGATACATGTCCCACTGCTGGGCACGGGCCTCTCCTCATGATGAAAAGGGTTAGGCCATTGTCCACCGCGCTGGCCAAGTGCGGATTGATAGACTTCACACGCTGGTATATTAACATTTCTATTTTGCAAGTACATATTAACTTATGATTGGATGGTAATGTTAATAACCTGCTTATAATAAATGTAAATCCGAACTTACTTTACTCTTGTTTTTCTCGCTCATCATGGCTTTCATCATGTTGAATATCGTTTCAAAACCTGGCGGTGTATTTAAGTAATGCGTGCCCTTCATTCTGAGAGGTGAAGCGTCCTGAAAATTTAGTATTCATATTAGATCGTATTTGTCATGTAATTTCAACACAAACAAGGTTTTATGACCATCAATCGCAAAGCCTTTTCTAAATAACATTAGAGGTCGGCTTCTAATCAAATGGATTCAGCTGAATATGGGTATTTTACGTGAAGCCACTACCATCAGAACTCCTCAACCAACAAGGTGATACGATATTTATTATCATAGAACGAAATCTATTTGTTTTTAAGAAAGAAATTGACTGTTAAAGAAACCTATTACTACTAATACTGATCGTATATATAAAAAATATCCATAATTCTTACCTGTGACATAACCATCAGTTTCTTTATGGTTAACGGTGTCATCTGTAGAAAGTGTCCCATCGACACTCCTTCTAAATCTAGGATGGTTTGGACTCCAGCCACAGTCGCGTGATCATCTTCCAATAATAATATCTGAAAAAAGGAATTACGTTTTGCAAAATTACTGATGCCTGCAGCGTGTGATTGGAATGACCCAGGTCACATCTCACAAAGGGGCCGAGACAAGGGCTAGGCAAGGGTAGTTACAGACCGTCTATAAAGTCGTGACATTAAATGATGGCGCTGCTGACTTGCATGTAGCAACCCTATATAGTGTGACTAAAATGATTTTGATACTAGCAGTTTGTTCAAGTAAAGAGTAAATAAATTAGACACATTAAACAGTAATATTTTGTTACAGTTTTTATTTACAGTAGGTTAAACTTTTCATAAGCAAAGGTAAATAAAGTAAGGGCTTCATAAAGTTTTAATATATAAGCATTTATAATTAAACCAAAATAAAATTATTACACAAAGTTAAAAAAAAACACTGATTGATCACTCTCACTCATCATCGGATTCCAAATATTCAAAATTAAGAAACGTTACGTTGCCACTTTCATCAGCAGCGCTGTCATCGCTATAGCTGCTGTCACAACTGCTGCTATCATCGCCTAAGCGAATAATCAACTCGTCTATGTCTCGATACAGATGACGTCCTCGCTCGTAGTACTCTTTTTCAGACGTCTCCACGTGATGGCAGCAGTTTTCCATGTTTCAAGTATAATGCTGTTGAAGGCGTCTTCAGCAAGTTGCTTCACATCGCGTGACCCAACATTTTGTGCTGCTACTTTTTGTTTTAGGTTAGCCCAAATGAGCTCAATGGGATTCAAATCACAGTGATACGGCGGAAGCCGTAACACTGTGTGCCCGTATTCTCCTAAAAGTTCATCAATGGCATAGATGGGGCGAGGTTTGTTTATTTTCACCAAACGCAGTAAATTTCGCTTCCTGAGCGTAGTCCTTTAACTTTCCATCATTTTTAAAACCTTCGTTGACTATCCGCCTAACTGTACTCACTGATTTTCCTGAAAAAAGTAAAAAAATTGTACTGGAATGGAAACAATAACTTATTGACATGAAGCAATTAATTCAAATTCAAAACTGGTATAAAACCTGAATGGATTTTGTTGTACCATCATAATGTATCAAAAATTATGGTCATACTATAATATGACCTACTCACAATGTCAATCTAACCTAAAAATGTGCAATGTAAACAATGCCTTTTTTGGTCTCCAAATCGTAAATTCAGTAAATTTGTAACTTCGGGCAGATTAAAAACAAACAATAACACGATTACATACCCGTCATAGATGCTGTCCGCCCATAAATATCATCCAAATCGTACAAAATTCGTCCAGCTTGGTACTCCGCGAAACATCGCTGGAAAACTTTAAAAATCACTTCCCGCGTGCCACTCCGATTTACTTTATTCATTTTTATTCCTTTCTGCGTAGTTACTTGTTAATTAATTGCAGTTTAACCAAAGCAATAAAAATACAAAGGGAAAACTGTTCCACAACTCAAACTCGATGACAGCTGATTTACTTATGTTTGGTGTTGCCAGACACATGATTAATGTTAGTTCCTCAAACATTAATGTCACGACTTTATAGACGGAGTGTACAACGACGGTCGCCGCGGCGAGCCCTGTGGATATAATATCGATATCCGGGGCTCGCCGACCCACCATCTTTCGGCGACGAGGGCACACCGCGGGGTTTTAGTGGGAATTCTGTGCCGTTTAACATCGTAGGCACGGGAGTCCCACATAGCCACTCTGCCCGTCCCCCCACGGGTGGGGTGGTATGCGTAAATGCATTTCCCCGCGAAAAAAAAAAAAAAAAAAAAAAAGGGTAGTTACAACGAGCAACACTTTTATAGCGGGAGGGCGAGATATCTACACTTTTTGTTTCACCGCCGGCAAACCACGAAATCTAGGCCCGATGGCCAAAGTCCCGCATGGAGAGGGGCCCAGCTGGCGATCGCCAACCAAAAAGAATGGCCAGTTCGACCGGTTTGGCATTTCAGACTAATGAAACTATCCAGGACTAAAGAATTGACAAATAAGCCCAAATTCCTTGGAATAACCTCATTTAATTGTGGAATCCCTGACGATTTATTGTAGCTTTCTGTGGCCTTATTCCAAGGCGCATAATATTGCATCCCCATCCGATTTTTAAATAATTTAAGAGACAATTTTAGAGCATTCTTGCTACTATGAGAGGTTAGTGAAACCAAATTACAGATATAGAATAAAATTTATAACAGACCAAGTCATAACTAAACAAAATCTTGGAGTAGTTACCTTTAAAATTACATTAGAAACTGCTAGAATGTCTAAGATGTGATATTCCTTCGGGTCAAAATTTCCTGGTCGTACCCAACATATCCTTGGCGAGTCTGGACCTCCAACCTTGGGTAGTACGACAAATGATCTAAAAGTCAAAATATATAAATGAGTATCATCAAAGCAAACATCTGCATTTCTATTTCATCCATGTTTTGGCTACCGATAACAATAAAATTGTGCCAAATTCTCGTTGTTTACGTAAAATTATTTTTTGATAAGAAAATTTTATAGACAGATCAATAAGGTAAATGTTCGCTTTTATAATAATCTTTTACAATATACATATAGAACAATGACTGAACTAGAAGAATAGTTACTCAGGTACCTATCGCACTAGTATTATATATATATATTTTTTTTTTTAAATATTATTTATGTGATTGCGATTAATTTTGATAAAAATGTGCCGATTTTTATAAGTAGCTTTATGTAATCTAGGCTATAAACTTATAGATAGATACATAAAGCTTCTTTTTATCGACTGTGGAAGATAGCAATCCTAATAGAATAGAAAATAAAATAAATAATATTATTAATAATACAAAATTACAAACCCAAGACTGAGAATTTTGTCAAAAAGTGGATCAGTGTGCTTGATTCTGTACAGTTCAGGTGCAGTTGACCGACACGAATAGTAACAATCTAGTTTTTCTTTTGTCTTCTCCAAGCTGAACTTACAACCACGGAGGAACGCTAATAGCCATTGATCATCTGAAAAAACGAAAATAAAAATAATATTATTAAAAACGACGTTAGGTGAAGTGCACTGCAATGCGAGACGTCGCGCGACGGCGACGAAACGCGATTAAACACCCAATTGATGAATCTACGTACTATATTCGAAACTAGTCGGCATATCCCGGCATATAACGTGAATAGATATTCTCAATAATAATGAAAATGTAAATGTTGTGAATTCTATGAACTCTAGAATCTTTGGGCATTTTACGTATACGAAAATAGAATAGTGCGTCCTGCTTATCGGCTAATCAGATAACTTGGGCAGGCGTCATCGATTTTGGGCTTGTGTGGAATTTATTCGAGTCATATAGAACTAAACCAACATTATTTCAAACTATGTTTTAATACTGTCTTGTAAGATTAGTGGTTAGCGTATGCGCCGCGAGGTCTCGGATTCGATGCCCGGGTTGGGCAAAGTGTTATTTGTGAACATCAGGAAATTCACAATAGCAGCACGGCGCGGCGGCGTTGGAATTTTGTCCGGTGGATGGCGATAGGCTCACCCCCAATTCCATGGGACCGTAACATAGCAGGTGAAGTGTGGGTGATTTACACCCATGTCACACCCTTTTGGGTATTATAGACGTGATGTTATGTTATTAATAAGAACCTACATGGATTTCTCAACAAAAGTTGACATTTTCATACAAAGATTTTTCGAATAACTCAGCCGCACGACTTTTCTATAAAAAGTTGTTAAAGAACACACAAAACGAGAAAACTATTCATCTAAATATTATTATTTTAAATTGGTTAAATGTTTTAAGTATAACAATTAAGGATATCTAGTTGCTAATTACAAACTTAATGTCATATTATTTCAATAAGTACTACCACTATGTGCAATAAATACAAGTATATAATAGTAAGTATAATATTAATTAAAACTTTCTATTCAATAATTAAATGAATGTTTTATTTTAAAATATTATCTTTATACATAAAGTCACTTCAGATACATTTTTATTTAACCAATTGAGGTGTATGAAGGGAGCCTCCCCGAGTGACGTACACAACAATTCCCTACGTCCGGCGCACCCTGGGCAATTTGCGAGTTCTCCAAAGCGAATTGGCTAATCCTTTCACCACGATGGCAAGTCAAAATAAAATTTGACTCAGCCATCGACACGTCGAAGAAGAAGATTTAACCAAACAGATGAATATCTCTAGTGCTTATCCTTAGTATATTTTCGTTTATTAATATATTATTATTTCTATTTGGCTGTTGGTAACTGTTTTATGTCAATTTAATTTTATATTTTGCTGAATGGTTGACCCTAATTGATTGTGATTTATTATGATCTGTTTTCAACATTAAACTAAAATACTATTTCGGTTCGTAAAATAGGGTAACGTCGTAACTACATATTATATTAACATATACAAATAGACCAGATATTTATTTATTTTTATTTATTTATTTATTAGGTAAATCCACAGAAAATATATATAACATTTTTGTACAATAAGATGTCTTAAATAATATGGCTGATACATTTTCCAATTACGGACTAACCAGCATGCATTTGTTAGTGCGAGACATAATAATGAAAAATTTAAATCTAAAACTAATTAACTTAAATCTAAACATTGTAAACATTGTAAAATTTTAATTAAAGGGTAAAAGAAATTAATAAATTAATAAAGTAGTATTAGTAGGATTGTTCAAATTGTATTATGCGACTATGTTGTTATAGATAGAGAGATATGAATAATTTTATGCATTGAAAAAAAATATAATGCTGCAAGGACAATGTTGATTTTATTATACTGCGTGTCTGTTATTATGCTTCACCATTCATTTCATTGTCTTGTTTAAATCCTACATGTTGCACAACAATAAAAACACAACATCGTAGAAACAAAAAAAAACCTCAAACTCATTACATAAAAGAAAAAAAAAGTTTGTTTACTAACCAGTCCTTGCGTTCAAATGAGGATGCTTAGCAATCCAGTCCTTAACATTCTGCAGATCATGATTCAATGTTTTGGCGTTTTCGTTTAATTCCACTCTCGCTTTTTCAGCCAGCGCTGGGGGCAGAGGCCTAACCGACACCACGTTACTGATACGTCCCATCGCAAACTCAACTAGCATCGTTATGTCAAAACATTGAAATTTAAGCCAAATTTTCGAAGTAATCTTGATTTATTATGTCTGTCACCAAAATCGACGGATATATAAACTAGATCATTCTATGTTATCTGGCTAAAATTCGACGTCAGATATCGGCGGACTTTTATCTTTATTGTCTGCAAATACCTGAATATGTAGTTCATTACGTCACTTCCCGAAACAGTCTCCTCAAATAACACATTCGTCTAGAATGTTCTTTGTTTTATTTTTTTTAATATTTTATTTATAGCCTTGTATTATTATAAGCATAACACATCTTGATGCTATTTTTCTGTTAAGTGAGGGACAGGTAAAGTTGGATCTACATTATAGCCATGGAAATGTAAAATGCAGAACTTTGCCACATTATAAGTAGTAAATCCCCCTTCTTTCTAAAACAACGTACTACTAGAATGCTAAAAAAATGCCATGTTTAGTGTGTTTATTCGCCTTGTTATGAACGACAATTTCGTTCATATCATTCTTATTCATTAAAAAAAATACATTTAATCAATTACAAAATTTGTATAAATTCTTAAAAAGCGAATAGGCTATAGAATTTTATTTACACTGGAATAGTTACCGATAATTACATGCAATAAAAAATTGTAGATAATAATACTTGCGTAGTTAATCCGTGCTTTGCATTAATTCGCCATGAAAGTATAATTATGTAATATTTTGAATTTTCTACGAAAGAGAAATAAGATACAGCTGGGACACAAAAAAAGACTGACAGCAAGGTCTCATTAAATGTTTTAAAAAACCATAAACGGAACCCTAAAATATATTTCATTTCATTTATTTGCATAAAATGTGGTATAAAAAGGTGACAAATAATATAAATAATGTACAGTGACACATTAGGCCATTTGGAAGTAGCATGCAAAACTTAATAAAGACATATGAGATATACTACTACATAGCTTATAACAATTGTATCAGCTGTTAACATCTTAACAAAACAATACAAAGAATTAATACTATTTAGCAATTATTAATGAACGCCATATCAAATTTATAATGAACAGAATTAAAAAATACTATTATTGTAATAGATATTAATAACATTTATAACACTTGACATTGAATAAATCAATAATTTTTATTACAGTGCATTCCTAAAATGATATGAACGACATGACGTCACTAACCATTTGTGCAGCTGATTACTAAACTTATTGTGTATAATAATAATTATTGACTCCATGCATAATCGGTCTGCATTATTGTTCATAAAAATAGATTATATTATTATCTAAGTGGCGATAGCACAAATGGCAACGTCCTCTGCGAACGCATAAATAAAACTGTTGGCTTCTGTCCGGGACACATATATTATTAAATATTATTTTATGGCCTGTTGAAAACTCAATGGAAAATTGCTTGCGAACGGTGTTGAGATTTAGACATACAAGATGTATGGAGTTTCATTATATTATTACTGTGATTTATGTATTCAGTTCATGCCTGGACCTTTGGAAGATAAGGACGAAGCCAAAAATACTAATATTTTCGCTTTAAGATGATTCCAGAAATTGTAGAATAAGTACTAAATGTAGCAAGAAGGTATTTAATTTTATTATAAGTAATACTCTTAGTTAAGTTTAAGAACATTAGTTCTAAGTACTAACTTTAGTAATATACATTATTTCCATAAAAGATTGTTGTTAAAATGGCTCAAAGTCAGTTACTAAAATGTAAAAGCTTAAATTAAATATGGATTCATTTAACAATTGTTTACTTCATAATTTCATATATTTTCCAGCATTCTCTATATGCTGGATGGCGCCCTCCTAACATAATTAACTTGTAGACTTAAACTGTCAAATTCCAGATATAAATGAACACAACATATTTTACCCGATACCGCAGTCGAGAGGGTGACAGAGTCCATCCCTGATGTCTCAGAGTTTAGCCGTAATAAAAAGCTCTCGTCTCACTATCCCTGTAACAAACGCCCCGCACCCTGGGCTCTCCTGAGTTCTCCAAAGCGAATTGGCTAATCCTTTCACCACGATGGCAAGTCAAAATAAAATTTGACTCAGCCATCGACACGACGAAGAAGAAGAAGAAGTCATATAGCCATTACGAGCTTAGCTTATCTGCCTCGATGGTCTAGTGGTTAGCGTATGCGTCTTTCACCGCAAGGTCTCGGGTTCGATGCATGATGACAAACAAAACTGTTTGTGAACTTTCGATCAGTAAATTTATAATAGCAGCATGGAGTATGCATTCTTCTTCTTCGTCGTGTCGATGGCTGAGTCAAATTTTATGTATATGTTATAATTTTATGACTTGCCATCGTGGTGAAAGGATTAGCCAATTCGCTTTGGAGAACTCGTGAATTGCCCAGGGTGCGCCGGACGTAGGGAATCGTTGTGTACGTCACTCGGGGAGGCTCCTTTCATGCACCCCATGAAAGGAGTATGCATTGTGCCCGGTGGATGGCGATAGGATCACTCCTTATCCCATGGGACCTAAACATAACAGGTGAAGTGTGGGTGTGTACACCTCTGTCACACCCTTCTGGTAATATAGGCGTGACGTTATGTCTTGTAATAGTCATTACGAATGTAATTATGAAAACTATTACTTTCCTGCTTAATGATACACCACCTCGTCTATCGGTGTTGATAGCTGTAATTCCAATTTAATTTATCGATGACATAATTTCATAACAAAATTTAAGCGAAGTTTGTTGAAAATCCTCTGTCTGCTCACTCATAAAGATACAATATAAGTATAACTAGTGATGAGCTTCGAAATGTTTACAAATACCAAAAATTTCTTAAGAGGGTTTGAGAGATATGTAGATACTTTATCTGTTTACATAAATTCACGTGTGAAATGTTTCAAGTGTGAAATAAAATGTTTTAATTGTTTCCAAATACAATAACATCGAAAAATATGAAACACTACGGCATTCTTTTATAATACGATCCATGGTGTATTGTTTATGAATTCCTTACGCCGCGCCGCTCCGACGCCGGCGTCATTAACTGATTGATAATAGGATCAACATTTTATGATCCAATAAAAATATATTTATGTATGTATAATGTATAATTTTGACAATTATCAGTTGATAATTCTTTATTATGACTTTATCAATTGAGCTTCTGCAAAAGATCTCGTGGGGAAAGCAGCGATGATACAGCAGTCGTCGGATGTAGTGAGTAGCTGGCTAAGAGCTTTGTGAACTATATTTTGCTCCTAATTTTATCAGGCGATTGATGCAGAAATTAGAGTTTATCGATAATATCTGCATATTTGATAATATCTAAATACTGGTTTTTTTTTTTGTGAGGTAAATGTGCAAATTAAACACTGAAATAGTTTTAAACAACACATTTATTTTGTGTATTTACAATCATACATTTTAGTTTTATCTACAACCCTGTTACATTAATATAAAATATTGTTGACTAAGCCCGATTTTAGAACAAATATGTCTAGAAAATTAGAGCCAGGCCTTTTTTAAGTACCTTATTTTTTACCGCAAGATTTCATCTTTGTGGTCTTTAGGCATCATCATAATGATAGCGATAATGGTAATCACCACTTTATTATATTATAACTTTCCCCACAATCTGTTCTAAAATCGGGTTCAATCAACAACATAGACATGAATAGATATTTACTATTTACTGGCTGTATTGATTTATGACACAATTTTCATAGTAAACAACAATATTATATATTTGTCAAGACTAAAAAGATCACAGAAACACTGTATGGCTTGAATACCAGCGATATGACAAAAAAAGGTAGATTTAATAGTGATATTTTATTTTTTTTGTTTCTATCAAAACATTTTGTGAGATCTTCTTGCTAACAATAATTATCAGCAATAAATAAACCAGAAACAAGTATTAAAATATCTAATATTTTGATTAACCTACTAAATATTTTAAACACAGACTTACAGTTTCAAGCATTATTCACTAGATGGCATTACAAACACCAAACTAAAAGGATTTTAAAAAGAAAATAATATTATTTCGATACTTTTATGTGACAAGTCAAAGGAAAATACTATATCGTAATTAAAAATCACAAACATTACTTGCCATTGCTGACAACTAGTCTAAACACTTACATCCTAACATTTGAACTAGAAAAGCATTGGAAATGTAATGCATACACTTAAAATTATATATTTACACTTTTCAATAACAGTCTCGGTGTACACTGACCGAGGGTGAACTAGGGACGTTAACAAAATGAAAGAAAAAAAATATTATTTTAAATTAACGTTTTAGCCAAATCTTTTAAATGCACACAGGACTCATATTTTCCACATTAGCTAACTGACTGAAGCATAATATTTCTAAAGTAAAATCATGATTTTTACAATAACATAAACAATAAAACTTGTTTGTCAATCAATGGAATCAAAATGTATGAGGTTAAAGCTCACTGCTTCACACTCAATTAGACAATCATTAAGTTTATGGGATGTTTCAATATTATAGGATGTCCATTACTGTAAAGAAAATAATGTGTGTGTACTAAAATATTGTAAGAAAAGGTATAGGTGTCTTTAATAATTTTTTCTCGATACTACATTAAATACTTAAGATATTATAAATATATTATCTCTATTTTATTTAACCAATATTGGTAATACACAGAAATCTAATATCTAATACTTGACTGTCTAGATTTATATATTTTTAATAGAATTTTTCCTTTTATTTTATGTAAAATTTCGCTATAGATAGCATACACCTAAACACTCAAGATCCTTATAATGTTTAGCTTTTATGTAATCCAACCAAAACATGTCATAGACACGATCTTGTTGGTTATTTTGAGTTTGATAAATTAGTTCATCTTTTTGCATCATGCTCAGCCCATGTCATCAGCTTCTCAACCAAAATGTTATGTTATTCATTAATACAACTCGCTCTATTCTATTCATGTATACGGACGGTTTCCTATCAACTCTCCAACTTCCCTCAACGACAAATACACTTAAACTTATTAAATACTACATGAAAAATTACTTTAACATAAGTAGTTCTCATTAGGC
Organism: Hypena proboscidalis; assembly: GCA_905147285.1. Taxonomy (NCBI): domain Eukaryota; kingdom Metazoa; phylum Arthropoda; class Insecta; order Lepidoptera; family Erebidae; genus Hypena; species Hypena proboscidalis. The sequence continues at coordinate 14,394,754 of LR990130.1, read as the reverse complement.
GAATCTTAGCCTCGCGTTAGCGATTATTTACTATTATTATTTCAACCTTAGACGTTTGGTAATCGCATCAAAAGTTGGCGAATAGCTTGAGTTCGTCTGAATCTAGTGAACGCACTGCTTTCCAATCTGTTTCTGGGTATTCGTCGAAGTTGGAGGTGTCGCCTTCGTATGAAACTGCAGGCATGATTGGAGGCTGTAAACAAAGAAAACATTTTTAGTAAAATATTGACAAACTATAAGTGGAAGCGAATGTTGGTGAGAATACAGAAGGTTTCAAGCATCATTGCACTCGATAAGTTGAAAAACGTTGGAGCAAAAGTCAATTACAATTTAAGTAACTTTAATCTGTAGCTAAATTTTTATTCTTTCTACTTTATTAATGCTTTTTAGGAATGTAAAGTAATACGAGTTCAAGCTCTTATCAATGACAGCGCAACGGTGCATCAAAAATTCAAGATCACACGACTTAGAAAAACTCGCCAATTATAGCTCGAAATAATTATGAGTGGGTGATCTGTAGTGACGTCAAACAATTGTTTTTTTTAGACAAAACTATAAATTTTCGCAGCTCGTAAGCTTTTATTAAGTTAGCTACGGACGATAGCGAACAAGAACTATGTTTGATCTTTACAACCTCCTACTATCAAAAACTCACGGATCATTTCAATGCGCTCACGCATTCTCCAAAGCAAACAATTATCCACATTCAGTGACTTTGCATTTATTTCTGAGCAAGTTCACTGCCATTGTGTATCTTACATAAACCCGATTCGTCGTACGTGTTAACATGAGAAATTGGAATCAGGTAATGTAAACTTCGCCAATCTTGGCTGGCCTCGCGCCCTAATTAAAATCAGTTCAAATTGCGCCTCATTGGTGTTATTGCGCAAGATATTATACGCATAAAGAGGAAATATCCATAAATATCCTCATTATAAGCCATCTTTGTCTACAGATTGATTATATCAATATGTAGGAGACTGTATACTATGACAATCAGATTTTAGCAACCATTTGTATAAGGCAAAATAGAAAGAAGCATAGATATTGCTAAATACCAGTAATTTTGTATATTACCGGCGGTAATATACAAAATCACCGGTAATTTACCGCACAAATGTATTATCAGCAAAATTGATTCATGACCAATTCGACAAATATTCTCTTGTCAAAGTCGATAAGGTTGACATTTATTGATAGAACAAGCTAATGTCGACTTTAGTGTTTTAAAATGTCTATTCGAAAATAGTATTAAGGAGGATTATGAATCTACTTTGTTGATAATACACTTCGGTAGATAGTCATAGGCGCACATGAGTATCAAAGTAGGCTGGGCAGCGATGCTTTTCAATGGCATGCCAGCAAATACTTAGGTCTAAATCTATACTTATTATGTAATATTCACCTGGAGTTTCTTCATAAAGACGTCAGCCCAGTCTATGTGCTTGAACCATCTGTGTCGCTTGACGTCTTCAGTTCCACACTGCAACAACAAATTATTATTTTTAGCATAAGAATGAAAATTCAATAAACTGATGGTGTAGTGGTTAGCGTTTTCCTCCTTTTACCGCGAGTACTCGGATTTAATTCCCGGGTCAGGCATAGTGTTATTTGAGAACTTTCCGTCAGGAAAATCACAATAGCAGCACGAAGTTGTAATTGTGCCCGGTGGATGGCGATAGGCCAACATGGGACATACACATAACAGGTGAAATGTCGGTGTTGTACACCTCTGCCTTACACTTCTGGCTAATATAGGCCTGATGTTTTGCATGTTTTGTCAATAAACTTAAAATAGTTCAACAACCAAAAAAAAACACTTGAATTTTTCACTAACAAGGTCATCAACATGATCGTCATCAGTTATTGCTTGGTTATTGTTTTGAAGTCGTTTCCAACAATGCTTTATATCGGAAACTCACGAAGAAAAACAAAATACATGGTAAACATCCCGAAATATAACAATCACACTCATATTTAGAATACTTGAGTAAGGTAGTTGAATAGACGAAACAAGAATTCTTCTTCTTCGTCGTGTCGATGGCTGAGTCAAATTTTTTTTTGACTTGCCATCGTGGTGAAAGGATTAGCCAATCGCTTTGGAGAACTCGCGAATTGTCCAGGGTGCGCCGGACGTAGGAAATCGTTGTGTACGTCACTCGGGCAGGCTCCAACAAGAATTAAAAGACAGATTACGCAGTCTTAGAATGTACGGTTGGCGTAGTGGTTAAAGCGGTCGCCTCGCCTCTTTCAACTGCGCTGGTATTGAGGGTACGATCCCAACAAGGGACAAATCTTTGTGTGATGCGCAAGGATTTGTTCTGACTCTGGGTGTGTTTGTGTGTGTGAAATTTATGTTTGTGAACACTCCGCGCCACAGGAGTTATTCCAAGTGCGGGCCTCGCTTTTCTTAAAAAGAAAACCGGCCAAGTGCGTGTCGGGCCACGCGCAGTAGGGTTCCGTAGCTAGTCGTAACAACATATTTCGACTTAAAAGGGATTTACTATCTGTATTAAACAAGTAACATCTTCATACAAGTCATTACTTTCAAAGGTTTTTGTAATTTGCACGAATTATTCTAAGTAACTGCTTTTTACACTTTGGACCCCAATTACTCAAGAACTAATGAAGTGAACTTATCCGCTATAGTTTTCCTTTAAAGTTCATTACATGTACTACCGACACAATTTTTATCAGATTTTGGGATCCAGTAGTTTAGCTTTTAGAGGGGGGGGGGGACGCTCTACTCGAACAAAAATTTGCTCTTTAAAGTTAATTATCTCGCAAACGGATCTCTAAATCAAAAAACTGTCTTAGCAACCCCTGAACGTTTTTAAAAGTCCTATCTAACAATACCCCAGACTATGAAGTAGGCGACAAAAAAAAAACATCCCTACTTTACATGTAGGGGAGCTACCCGAAAAAAAAATATTTTCCAAATTTTATTCTACGACTTTCTTTGTATAGTTAACATACATGTTTATGCAAAATTTCAGTTTTCTAGCACCAACGGTTTCGTCGCTATGCCTTGGACAGACGGACGGACAGACGGACATGGCGAAACTATAAGGGTTCCTTGTAGGTACTACGGAACCCTAAAAATGATAGGTTCAGTTTTCCTTTATCGTACAGAACACTAAGAACGTTCAATCCTGACAAAAGACTTTTACAGTGAAACGTGTATTTGTGGCTAGCCGAAATTAGAGCATGTTTGTCATTATTGGCTTTAGCGACGTTCTTTGCGGTTCGACATCGTAAATTCTAACATTCAGCGTAAGCGAGGCATATCAGCGCTTTATTTATTGTTGTACGGCGATGCCAAGCGGGACACTTGGTTTAATACAACGCGCTCCAGAGAGAAGAGACAAGATGCAAAATGTGAAATTTATGATTAAAACATTACATTAACACAAATAAGAAGGGTGACATCGTTGTTATTCGTTATTCTAGTTTTTTTATGAATAATTGCAAAATAAACCAAAAATAATATTTAAGAAAATTCAATATTAATATGTCCATCCCATGCATCAACGTGAGAGTAGGCTATTAAATCGGCGCTCAATATAAGAAAACCTACTGTTCTCTGTTAAAGGATCGGTCACACCTGCGCGACCAAAGCGACTGCGAAGCGGGAGCGTCTGCCGCGCGGCGGACGCTACCCATACTTTATCTATGGCGCTTTGCACACCTGCGCGACCACATCTAATGGTTAGACGTGTGTCACGTACGTAAGAGAAAGCTATTAGCTACCTGCCTCATTTTTAATTATTTAGTTTCACGATGACTACAACAGATGATAATACAGAGCTGTTTATAGAAACAGTGAGAGGATATCCTATTTTATATGATTTGAAAAACAAAGACTATAAGGTTTGTTCCGCAAGAGCAAGTAATAAAAGATCTTCCTCATCGGAGTCAGATTCTGATTTAAAGTACGAGGACGTCATCACCACAACAAATAAGTAGTTATACGAGTCCAAGACGTGCAGCTTTAGCGACCAAATGAAGTTCGCGGTTCGCACTGCAGTCGCGCAGGTGTGCACGTTAAGTTTCGCGTTGCAGACGCTCCCGCATCGCATCCCGCTTCCCGCGTTATTGACGCGCAGGTTTGGCCGGACCTTTACTGTGCCTGAAAATAGGTAGGTCCTGCTTAAATCGGGCAACCCGGCAACTCAATACAGAAATGACTTGAGTGACGTCATGGCTCTTTTTGGCGTAAAAATTGTTACTGATAGTTTTAGATTGCATTTTTTTGGCAATCAATTGAATGATTTTATTTTAAGCAACCAGAGGTCTATTTTATATGGTATTCTTTTCAACAAACTCAAAAACGAAAATACCGCATGTTCCTTATTGTCACAATAATGTGAATTCCTGAAACCTTTAGTGACGATATCACCAACGTCATAAACTGACGTTTAACGCTAGTCTACAGCTTTCGATCTATTTGACCTGTAAAAAAGTCGAATTTATCTTCTTGTGAAAAGGTAATTATTTTTCAATAACGTCTGTATGCCTCGATTAGGTAGAGGTGCTGTCTCTAAGTTCTATTTTAGTTGTTGTTTTTCCATTTTTCTTAAAATTTAGTTCTGAAGCGTCTGATGAAGCAGACACTTTAAAACTACATACGACCTATAATCAAACTAGAGATATTATTAACTTAATCTTAAAATCCATCATAATAATTTAGATAATTACGAGTTCAGACAACTATGAGGTAGAACACAAATAAGCATGATTACTAATATTTCCGATCGGCCACTAAAGCTACTCTACAAGTCATCGCGTTAGATTTCTAGAACACCGTGGAGTCAATAATGTGGCGTATTTGCGTCGAGACATAAGTCAGTGCTCGTTTGATGTCGCCGGCGGCTACCTGACTGATGGCTTTCTAAACCCCTGCGACACCGCGACTCTGCAGCAAAAAGCTCGGTGAAAACAACCAACTAACTGCAACCGTTTAAAAATACATTCTCGCCGTGATAGCCGACGACACTTTATTGGACACGCCGACACACAGCATCTAGATTTCTCGCTATAGCCATGACCACATACATAGGAGGGATATTTATAACATAGAGGACAGTATCGTCAGCTTTCTATGGCAGAAACTTTCTGTACCTTGTCACATGCTAGAAAAAGCTTTTCTTGGTTGTTGTGTAGTATAATAACGGTGTAGAAACTTGTTTGGTAGAATCAAAACAAAAACACGTTTGTTAGCTAATAAGAAGGAAGAGAAAACTACACCTCAGCGCTGCCTAAAATTCAATATGAAACAATAGCTTTGTCATGTTGGAGTTGTATTTAAAGTCTGCATGATTTAATTACGAGTACTTTAATGTTGACAAGTCGCTACACAACTGTCGAATTTACATTAACATATAAACAATGTGAGTGTCTCAATCACTAAAACTCAATTTAATGTAATGTTTTTTTAACCGACTTTTTGAGGTGATTCCAATTTTAATGGGGATATAATACTAAATTACATAAACCAATATATATATTTTATACTCATGTGTAGAAATTTCTTTTGTTGGGCTACATGAGTTTCGTCGACTTCACATTCCTTCCAAGTATTAATGACCACTCAACGTCAAATCGATCCGGTAAATCTAAATAGATTTGTTGATTAAAAAATCTTTTACGTACTAACCGTCAAGTGTTAGATTAGAACTTATATATGGAAACAGCTGGAATACAGCCAACTTCAAAAGTCACATAAATTTGCTTTTTGGACACAATCCACTTGGAATAAAGTGTATGTGAACACAGAATTTAAGAAAGACTGCATTAGCGCAACGTGCTTGATCAATTTTTAGGCGTACATATTTATTACAATTACGAAAAACTGTTGCCAAAATCTGCAATTATGTTGTCTCATAATGTGTCTGGGATCATATATTTTTGTTTTTACATTGCTAGACAATTTGCATAGAACTATGTACAGGTAGTTATGTATTCAGGAAACTTTACTGAAACAGTGGAACCGGGTCAAGCGCAAAGCTAAACTTATCTTTGGTCTTTACACAACTTGTCGCAATTAAATGATTTTAAGTACAACTAAAATTTAGCTAGAAACCATATTTATAACGCAATAATAATATTTGTTTACGACGCCTCTCACAAGAAAATTAGACATATTTCCTGTTGATATAACCGTTAAATTAAATATCATTCCGTCGCAACAGAAAACACATAAAACTAATAGATGTAATTAAGATTTTATCTCTACTAAAATCCTCAACACTTTGCAATTCGGAACCACTTTATTAGAAATAATGATGCTCACCTAACCGACCTGTATAATTATGAATAGAATTCGGAATTTCACTTTGGCAAACAAGAATAAAAAAAAATGTTTTCAGGTTGCTAATTTGAGCAATATAACATGTGCAGACACACGTGACATTAAAAAATTACGGCAATAAAAAAACAGTTTCAATGAAAGTGGAAATAGATTGCGTGAGCGGACTGCAGCGGCAGAAAATCTTTGAATGCGTAATGTCATATCTGCCAGTAACTGTCGACTAATGTCCACTAATTTTCATGCCACGATATACTGTACATACCATTAACGAGCACTGAGAATATCTTTACTAGTCTACATATATTATAATAAGCTAAGAACACGGCATAGGATAAATATATATGATATGCCGATGTTTGAAACATTCGCGTACTTCTTACGTTTAATGTTTATTTCGCTTTTGCTCGTTATTATGTAGTTATGCATTTATATATACTGTGGCAAGGTCGTTGCCAGGTAATTAGTTTGAAGAGTTTTCCATTTGCCTAAGACTTTGTCCAACGGCATAGATGCATAAATTAGCCCATATATTTATATTCATTATTTTACGTATTTACTTCGTGGAGCCCTTTAAAGAAGCATACAAATTGTTTCTACTCTAGAAAACATTTGGCTGTTCTATTCCTGAAGGTTCTCGGATGAAATCAACTAGGTTTACAAACAATTCTAATCACACACACCTTCATATTCCCAAGCCGTTTTGTCCTATCCTGCACCAGGAGCTTCTTAATGATATCCTTAGCCACAGGGTCCAGGTGCCGAGGCCACTCCACGCGTCCATTGAGGATCTTCTCATAGATCCCGAAGGGGTTGTCGTCATAGAAGGGGGGATAGCCCACCAGCATCTCGTAAATGAGGACGCCTGAAAACAAACAAATACAACCACATTTATTATGCATACAGAATGTACACGGAGTAAATACTTATTTGCGCCCATTGACGTATAAAGTAAGGACACGGCTAACGCGCGATAAATGAACTGAACCTTTTTGGAGTCAATCAGACTACAAAAAGCGCTTAGTGAAATTGTCTGTGGTTGGCTGCCTCCGTGAGCGGTCAAACACGACAAAATGCCTAATTGTGCACTGAAAAGTTGTACGAACTACCAAATTAAACATAACAAAAAAGATTATGGTATTACATATCACCGGTAAGTCACAAATATCTTATTATATCCACCTCTTTACATTATTTTATCAATTTTATTTGCTAAAATTTTTCGTTCCGACGCCATATTCCTTAATCGTGAATGACTTTGGAACTGCGCAACTGCGCTTAGTTGAACTATGCCGCGGGCGTTCAAGAGAATATTTTTGGTAAAAGTATTTGTTATGAATTGTCACATGGTAGTTCAATGCAGATGGCGTTACTGATCCTGCTATTCATAATGTCAAATTTGAAGGGCAATTTGTTCGGACAAGCCATTTCTATAGTATATATTTCTATGTTTGCGCCATTGATTTTTTTTTGTAAGTTTCAAACATGTTTCCATCGATAGTCCAATCACATTCTCTATACAAGGGTCTGCCCTTCCGTGATCTAGTTCATACTTAAAACTTGATAAATTCCCCTTTAAATAATTTACCAAACTTAAGGAAAAAAATAACATAGGCTCTATTAATAATACGAACAATTTTCAAATTTTTGACTATAGAACCATTGAGTGTTGCCAGTATGAAGGTACACCAAAACTACGCAAAAAGTATCTAATTAACTCCATCGATATGCCTTGAAATCTATCGACATCGGAAGCTGACCAAGATCCATATCGCTCATTAATCACGTTCGCAAGATTACGAGCGGAAACAATTAATGTAATATTTCAAAGCGTTATAAATTTTATACGTCTGTATAAATAAATAATCGATAGGATGTGAAATCAATTTCATTGGGCGATTAATGTCAAGAGTTACAAATGAGGATTATAATTAACATTGCTATATTTAACAACAATATATGTGCCAAAGTTGCATTAATTGTTCTATTTTAGGAATGTCCTCGTAAGAGCTGGTTTTAATTAAAAAGTCTTTGAAAGGCTTGTTTTCAAGCTCTTTAGCAGAGAATTAGAAGCTCTGCAACAACAATATATTTCAGATAAATAACAATAGACGTGCCCAATTAAATTGGATCCAGACATAACAGAAGACAATACCTACTTGAGCCCAACCAGATATTCCGATATTGTACACGGTGTAAATGATACTGTGACGAAGCCTCTTGCCATTGATTCAGTATGTACATGATTGTGTCAGTTCATAAATAATATGTCCTTTTTTTTAATTAAGAAATAAATAAAAAAATAGAATATAAAAATATTTTTAATATAGAAAATACGACTGTAACTTTCGTGTCATCTGTTATAACTTTCGAGTGCGATTTACATAGAGTAAAAATTGTTCTTATTATTTTTACAGCCTCTTTAATTCATATAAATTTATTTGAAGTTTATTCGAAATAAAGTCAGCCCGAAAATTACGCGTAAAATATTTTTAAAAACCAACTAATCGTTATTACTTCATAAATTTCTAAACTATTGGAATATCAAAACAAAAAGCAATGTAAACTATGTATTTACCTACACGTAATAAACACCTATTTTCGTGGCGAGACCACAACAAACACATGGTTGCTACTACTATAGAAACAAGTACTTAGTAGTAGTGGTAGTATTATAGCTTTGCATAGAAAACACGTAGAATAATCTACATCATAACATACATATAGAATTTGGCTCGGAAACTATCCAAGAGAGTCGAAAATAAATCATCAACATGTACTTAAGAAATAATTGTATGTAAACAATTAAATAAAACGGCGCCATAGAGGGCGTGCCATTCGATAAATAACTTTGATGGATGGCAATACGAAGACAGATCGGTGTAGACGTCAAGCCGTGGTTTATGGGATGCAAAACGATGGATGTAATAAGAGTACTGCACGAAATATGGGGGACTTTGGAACTAATCGTGGATGTCCGGGTTCATTTTCAAAGGGGAAATAGGCAACTAAATTTTATTTCACCGGGCAAGAAACTTCAAAGATTGAAATAAATATTGACATGATGTTAATACAATTATAGCAGTTTATTTATAACCAACTAGCTGCGTATTAACTAATTGATTTTACCCGCGTTAAACCTTACTGCCTTTCTTAGATATTACATTTATCTAACACCAAGGTTATTAAAATCCGACCAATCATTCCCGGAGAGAAAATTTCCTAAAACTATCTTCTGCGTTTGGTTCTGCCTGCATGGTCGGTATGTCGATAAAAGTAGCATATTTTTATGTCCTTTCTCAAACCTTGAACTATCTCCATACCAATTTTTATCACGATTGATTTAGTAGTTTAGCTGTGAAAGCAGACTGTTAATTTCATATTTATAGTATTAGTAAGGATTGTGGTAACATTCCGATCACTGAACCACTACGTAAGACAACAGATTAGACTAGATTTAGATTACTTTCGTCCAAATATGAAATACAACGTTTTATACACATTGTGTAAATGTGGTAGAATTAAATAGCAAACTGTAACCTTTTATATCTACGAGTATAGTAAACATCAGCTAAGCTCATAAATAGTACTACAGTTTCCTCGAAAACAAAGAGTTGGTTGGCGTGACTAACCTCCGTTTTGCATTACGTCCCCGCAATGACATTTTTAACCATAAAATATCGTTTGTTTTCAGAAAGGCTATTAAGTTTGCACGAAAATATAATAATTTCCGTGATTTATCCGTAATGATATCTGAAGCTTAACTTAAAATTGAGCCTCTGTTACACGACGGTGGATATTACAGTCGCCATCTTTTATATTTTGGTGATTTAGTTGACTTTTGTTTGATTACACAAATTCATTTCGAATTGAATGACGTGGTCGTGACTCGTTTAATGTACATACAGCACGCAAGTAGTTCAGAAGTGAATAAAAGTAATAGTTATTGAACTTACCCAAGGCCCACCAATCTACGGCTTTGTTGTGTCCTTTACTTTGAATGATTTCAGGCGCGAGGTACTCAGGTGTGCCGCATAGCGTCCAAGTTCTGTCTGTCAGCTTTTTCGCGAAGCCAAAGTCAGTGATTTTCATATGTCCATCCCGTGCAAGCAGTAAGTTTTCAGGTTTCAGGTCCCGGTACACAATGTTACGGGCATGAAGGTACTCGAGCGCTGACACGATTTCTGAAGCGTAGAAGTTTCCTGCGAAGGCAACGTTTAAAATGCATTGATTTTTTTATGACTTCGACCTATAATACTTTATAGCACGAGCGACATTATGCAACAAGAACAATGAAATGGCTTTGTTCCATTAATAAAATTATGTGCTAATAATTTATTTAAAGACTGGTGACTTTTGTCTTACTTTATTTACAGTAATCTGTCGCCAAACAGATACGATACAGATTTTATTAATTACTTAATTAGTAAAATTAGCGCCTGAAATTAAAACCTTGTAGACATTCATATGCCGTGATTACTATTTGGCATCGCCTGGATTGCTAGTTTGTTTGTTCCGAAAATTATATGTCAAATGTCCGTGACAAAGAGAAAACGTGAAAAACAGTAGTAGCTTTGTGAAAAACCGTAGCTTACAAGGTAGAACTATGAAATGTACCAAGTAAACAGAGCTTCGTCATAGCAACTTTGGTTCTACATTCCACCGTTATATGTAGAAATTTATAATTTTCGGATTTTTTCCTTTTATTGTGCGATTGCCTCATACCAAATGGTTCTAGATAGCCGAAAAATATCCCATATAATTTAAAAATTTTGCTTTCCCATGCATTTTTTAACTATGTAAACTTAGAAACTTAAGTTCTTAACAGCTCAAAGGAGCTGTTGATTTACGTATTCGATATCAATTTTAACTTTTAAACCTTACGCGTTTCGGAGTAAAAAAGTTGTGACAGAAGGACAAAAGAGTGATCTTAAAAGGGTTTGTTTTTTTCCTTATGCGGTACGAAACCCTAAAAACAAAATATAGGTATATAAATCAGCTGAAGAAGGTCGCAACCGGAATATGAGTAACAGCAGACAAATGACGAAAAAACTGGCCATATGAATGTGACGCCAATTGGACAAGATCTATGTCCTCCGCATTGAGTTACAACGGGGTAAATTGTATACCCATCATATATCATGGATTGAATAAATAACTACTTTTACCTCTTTATTAATAAATTTTACATAACAAAAATAAATAAATTAAGAAATTGGATTTTTTTACATTAGATAGAACGCTAGAAGCAATTACACTATCCAATGATCCCAATGACAAGGCCAAATAAACACATTCACTCACATAAGCTCACGCAGTCTTAAAACAAATCTTTGCGTATCGCACAAATATTTGTCCCATGTGGGGATCGGACCCACAACACTAGTGTCATGAACTCTAATTGCCAAAAACAGTAAATCAAATATCTAAAATCGATTTCAATTTTATACCAATTAGTTGTTGCCAATTTGGTATTTCACCGTAATTTCCTATATTTGCACATGAGATAAAAACAACATTCTAATGTATTCAAATTTTTACGTGGGGTCAAATGTCGAATAGATTCACTTCAGAACATTTTATCAGCCTACACCACTTTCACCAACTTGACGATGAAGATAAAATAAAATAAAATGCAATTTATTCAACAAATAATACAAATTGTACAAACTGAAAGTTTACACAACTTTCGACAGTCAAATATTAAATGTAAATTACTATAAGCTATTCTTATTGTTTTATGCTGATGATCTTACTATCATCACTACATAGTATAAAACAAAGTGTTTCCCGCCGCCGTCTGCCTGTCTATCACTGTGTATGCTTAGATCTTTCAAACTACGCATCGGTTTTAAATGCGGTTTCTTCTAACAGATATAATATAACGAAGGTTTTTACGTATAGAACGAGCGAAGCTAGGGCGGGTCGTGGTAATAATAAATAAAACAAAACCTTTTTTTACAGCAGGAGTATATATTATGTGCAGTTTCGGCAAGAAGGAACGACCTCATCATATTACATATTATTACGTTGTCAATATGTTATAAAATTGTGATTAATAAACGCTGGTATTTTAGATCGCCCCTTTTGCTACAAATTCAAAACTTACAAATATTACGGTTATAACGCTAACAAAATATACAAGAGAATGAAAAAAAAGTATCTATTTTCTATTCCCAAACCCATAAATCATTGGCTTGGCTATTGTTTTCTCTTATTTATGATATGATAAACACTTCTTTTATACTGACGTAAAGTTTAGTAGCCATTTTATAGACCGTTTTGAAATTCATGGCTTTTTTTCTGACGCTATTATTCGCTTCGCTTTGTAGGTTGAGATATATATAGAAATATTTTTTTGCCTATAAAACTGAGTAAATCTGTTTTAAAATAAAGTTGTCTTCACAAACAAGACGATGATTTACATTTGAAATCTATTGTTTTAAGAATGAGATGTATTTTATCACTCTGTAGCGTATGCCTAAATTAACATTGACCTCTTTGTTTTATCAAACGAAGTTTTGTTTAATAATGTGTGTTACTTTCATATATGCATTTATGCAAAAGTGCATAAATTTATTAGTTTTCTAAACTTCACACTAGCTATTTTTACACACGTTTCATTTAAATATATTAATCTAATTAAATTAATAGATTAATGATATGTTTTTTTTTATTTTTATTAAATACTAGCACAACCAAAACAGACAGTTTGTGTAATAAATATTACGAAGAATTACTGACAATGTTGCACAAAAACATGATTATAAATTTTATTATAGTGTACTTATGAACAATTTCACCGGATGTACAGAGGATGTAAACAGCTAATATATCACAAAACAACTCCACCTCAATTATTATGAAGTGATCCTAATTTATTCAAAAAGAATATTTATTTTAATGTTTCTCTTTTTTTAACACAAGACAATAAAAATACTTTTTCAGCTGGTTAGATAAGAAGAATAATCGTTGGAAAAAGTAAGTGCATTTGAACATGCGACTGTATTCAGTGTAAATTCAGTTTTTATTCCGACCGCGACCGTAACGGAAGATCTACTTACATTATTATGTCTTCTTATACAGGGTTATTGGGTAAGTCGACCTAGATCCGTTAAGAGGTGGTAGTTCCCATCATTTCTGACTGATCTGACTATGAAACACCCCACCCTAAACCTAACCGTTTTCGAGATATTGGACTTAGAAGGTTTTTTTAAAAAATATCCCGATTTCTTAACTATAGCCTATTTTTTTTGTATCCTATGCCTTTTATTTTTTTTTAATTCTGATTTTTGTGTGCCAGATAAGTTTGTTTATAATTCTCAACCCAAAAAGTGCAAGTATCTGAACCAATGGGATCGTAGTAGACGATTGATACCGTAAAAAAGTAATTAATTTGAAAAAAAAAAAATTGTTTCTTTTAGTAATATTTAAAAAAAAATCTATGGCGTTAGTTCTGCAGATGTTTTAAATAATATCTACGTTCCATTAGCTATCCAACAAGGTATCACAAGCTAGGGTCTTATCACAATTCATAGAAAAAAAATCGATAAAAGGCTCCCAGGTAGTAAAAAAAAACAATGGTACTTAAGATTAAACTTCTCTTTTGGGCCAGGAAACGAAATAAAACAATACAAATAATTATTAAACAACATTTATTTAAATTTATAAATCTTGTTCTACATGGCCGCCTCTGTTTCGCACACACACTCTCATTCGGTGTCTTAGTCCGCTTTTAACTACTACAGTCGTTAAGTCTCTTCGAATTTCGTCAGCAGCCTCAATAATCTTCTGTCTTAATATGTCAATAGTTTCAATTGGATTATTCTCATTGTAGACTAATGTCTTCATGTGTCCCCACACATAAAAATCCATGGGAGTCAGGTCAGGACTTCTTGCTGGCCACGGTATGGGTCCACCTCTTCCGATCCACCTATTAGGATACTCGTTGTCTAGCCATTCCCTGACCCCTCTTCTGTAATGTGCAGGGCAACCGTCGTGTTGGAACTTCATGTTTCTAATCAGATTTAGGGGTAAATCCTCTAATAAATTTGGTAACTCTTCTCTTAGAAAATGTTCGTAAAATTCTCCGTTTAAATTATCAGGTAGAAAGAAGGGCCCAATTAATTTGTTTGCTATGATTCCCATCCAGACATTTAAACTAAATCTTCTTTGTGCGGCTTTTGTCCTCTTCTGGTTAGGATTTTTTTGCGCTTTTGGGGCCCAATAATGAGCGTTGTGGTAATTTGTAATTCCATCTTTATCAAATTTTGATTCATCTGTCCACAAGATTTTTTTTAAAAATGCTGGGTCTTCTAAATCTCCATGAAGCATAAATCTACAAAAGTCTAACCTCCTCACTGGATCTCCCTCTTCGATAACATGTACTGGCGTGTAGTGATAGGGGTAGAGGCCTGCAGTATTCACCGTAAACCACACTTTCCACTGCGAGAGTCCAAGTTCTCGGGCAACAGCATTAGTTGAAGTAGTTGGATCCGCTGACCTGACTCCCATGGATTTTTATGTGTGGGGACACATGAAGACATTAGTCTACAATGAGAATAATCCAATTGAAACTATTGACATATTAAGACAGAAGATTATTGAGGCTGCTGACGAAATTCGAAGAGACTTAACGACTGTAGTAGTTAAAAGCGGACTAAGACACCGAATGAGAGTGTGTGTGCGAAACAGAGGCGGCCATGTAGAACAAGATTTATAAATTTAAATAAATGTTGTTTAATAATTATTTGTATTGTTTTATTTCGTTTCCTGGCCCAAAAGAGAAGTTTAATCTTAAGTACCATTGTTTTTTTTTACTACCTGGGAGCCTTTTATCGATTTTTTTTCTATGAATTGTGATAAGACCCTAGCTTGTGATACCTTGTTGGATAGCTAATGGAACGTAGATATTATTTAAAACATCTGCAGAACTAACGCCATAGATTTTTTTTTAAATATTACTAAAAGAAACAATTTTTTTTTTCAAATTAATTACTTTTTTACGGTATCAATCGTCTACTACGATCCCATTGGTTCAGATACTTGCACTTTTTGGGTTGAGAATTATAAACAAACTTATCTGGCACACAAAAATCAGAATTAAAAAAAAATAAAAGGCATAGGATACAAAAAAAATAGGCTATAGTTAAGAAATCGGGATATTTTTTAAAAAAACCTTCTAAGTCCAATATCTCGAAAACGGTTAGGTTTAGGGTGGGGTGTTTCATAGTCAGATCAGTCAGAAATGATGGGAACTACCACCTCTTAACGGATCTAGGTCGACTTACCCAATAACCCTGTATATAGTTTCTAATAAATACTGTTGTACTTTACTGGCATAACCTCTAGATAAACCAGTTAGATTCATGTCGGTATACGGACTATCATAAAATTATAAATCTGAAAGTGACTCTGTCTATTTGTCTGTTACACTTTCACGCCTAAACGGCAGGACCGATTTTGTTGACAAATAAAATAAATAAATAAATAAATTTGGATTTTTTACATTAGCTAAAACGCCAGGAGCAATTACACTATCCAATGGTCCCAATGACAAGGCCAAATACACACATTCACTCACACAAGCACACCCAGTCTCAGAACAAATCTTTGCGAATCACACAAAGATTGGTCCCATGTGGGGATCGAACCCATAACACCAGTGCAGTGGAGAGCGGCGAGGCGACCGCTTACCACTACACTACATGTGCACGTTGATATCTGGTATAGAGGTAGATAGGTCCTTAAGGTAGAACATAGGCTACTTTTTATCGACTAAACAGCTCAAAGCTATAAATATTATATCTACGCCGCGCCGCTTTAAAACTCATGTCCAACAATGCTTACACTGATGGTAAGGCATAGAATAGGTCTCTTCTTCTTCGTCGTGTCGATGGCTGAGTCAAATTTTATTTCGACTTGCCATCGTGGTGAAAGGATTAGCCATTCGCCTTGGAGGACTCGCGAACTGCCCAGGGTGCGCCGGACGCAGGGAATCGCCATGTACGTCACTCGTGGAGGCTCCTTTCATGCGAATAGGTTCCATTACAGAACACGATTCTCAACTAAAAATGATGATACATTGCATTAATTTTTAAATCTGTAAAATAATTCAAGAACCACTATTTTGACTCTGAACACTATGTTTTACGTAACACGTAGTAAAACATGTTAGATATAGACTAGCCAAATCACGATTATTTTTATAATTCGTTAAGTCAATGCCAGTTGGACGAGGCGCGGCGGCGTCACTGCGCCCGTATTATTTGTGAAATGGAAAATCTCGGGCAGCTTTGATACTTCACAAATCATTAAAACGTGATAATTGCCGTTAAAACTGTCGTAAATTATTACGTTTTACTATCTGCAGAGATTTGGTTATAAAACTGTTTATTTTTATCTGAGAAAATAATTGTTAGCTAGATAGTTATGAATATCTTGCATACGCCCGCGTTTTATTGTACAAATCGCGTTTTGACACTCTTTTAAACTACCACCTAAATAAATTACTAATTAAGTTTGTAAAATCATAGTTTTTAAGTTGATTCTACAAACTAATTATGTTATTAAGCACATATTTATATCGATATGATTAAATCATCTAAAATACATTAGGTAGTGTCATAAGTTTGATTCACTATGATGAATCAGCATTAACAAGTTTCATATGAGCATTAACAAGTATGAAATGAGCTTCACAAGGTTGCTACATCCTTTTGTTCTTGAAGGTTCTCATGCCTATTAAAGAAAGCCATGGTGGGTGGTAGATGGCACCACGCGAAACCAAAACAAACATGGCGTCTGTCACTTGCCAAAAAAATTACGTCACACCATGACTCGGTATGGACCTGAGTAACGCACCCAAACAATGGCAAGCGTTGTATCAAAAATGCAAAGTAAACTAAACCGACAGTATTTAAATTCATTTAGCTTGACATTACTTTCATTTTAAAATGGATATAAAAGAAGACAATTATACCGCAGATACTTCTAAACTGAATTGAAACAACAAATCGGCAAAGAAGGAACGATAAATAGTCAAACTCTTCATAATTCATAAAAACGTATGAATACTTAATGGAAAAAAAAGAGAATCGTTTGTTTATTTGGCCACAGACAAAGTCCAGAAAAACAAAAGCGTTCTACATTTGAAACGATTTAAAAATGAATGCACTTCAGGTTGTTTTTCTCTCTAATTTAGGACAGCTACCACTTAGACGGGGTGAAGTATGGCTCCTGTTTTGAAGAACGATTTAGTTCACAGATTGGTCTGATCCGACGGCACAGATCTTATTCTGTCGGATACTTTTAACACCGTTTATGATATTTATTACTAAGTGCACAAAAGTAATGTTATAGGAATAAATGTATGGTTTTTGAAGTGTATTGAAATTGAAAAAACAATTGTAAATATCTTGTCATCTATATATATAAAAATGAAACCCGTTTTCCCTTGTCACGACTTGGCATGAAAACGGCTTGACCGATTTGGCTGATATTTTTTTTGTAGTTTTCTAATACTCTGTACAAAGTTGTTACGGCAAAAAAAAAAAAAAAAAAAAAAGGTTTAATTTTTATATGGGGGATATTATAGATTCCAGTTCAAATTGAATAGGTACGCATACATAAGATAGGTCAGCTATACAAAATAAAGTAGTGCATCAAATTTACGCTAAGGCGGTACGAAGTTCGCCGGGTAAGCTAGTTCTTTGATAAATTTTTAAGTGGATATGCTAGTAGGATCATTTCTTAGATACAAAATTATTTCCAATATTAGAACCTACATATTAGTAGGTGTTTTGTAAGGATATGAACAAAGAAAATGATACCTTAACAGATTTGATTATTGATCAGATTTAAGCTGTAATGCGATCAAAGTGCCTGTGCGTGCGCTATGACCTAAGAACCTTTAATTAGGAATCTCTGAAGAAATCTTTATAGGTATACAGATTTTTCAGATTACAGATTAGGAATTTATTGTGCGACGACAACGCATCGTGTCGTGTCATCGTACGATACGATTCTTGCCAATTTGAACGAGCCATAATCTTTTTGTTGTTCATATCGTGATACATACGTGTACCTGAAATATCTATTGATGCATCATAATCTTTAATCTAGGTTTTATTTTCGCCGCCGTTCAAGTGCACTCTATTTGTCTGCCTGTTATCAGTCAAGATTGCTTTTATCTGGCTGTCAGATAGATTTTTAAGTGGTGATAATCACATTAACATCTTGAAAAACACTCATGTAATCAGGAGCATACCTATTGATTTCGTGGAGAACACGTATTCTTGGCAATAACATTACCTATACAAAAGGTCAATGTTGGTTAAATAACTGCTCCGCTCCGGGGCGCCGCTAGGAGAGGACGACTTGGAGTCGGGTGCCCGCGGTGGCAGTCGGACCGATCCAGTAAGATCGATCCAGGGCTCGCCGACCCACCATCTTTCGGCGACGATGGCACACCGCGGGGATTTAGTGTGTATACTTATACTCGTGCCGTTTCCCATCTGCAGGCACGGGGAGTCCCACATAACCACCCTGCTCGCCCCCCACGGGCGGGGTGGTATGCATAATGCATTTCCCCGCGAGAAAAAAAAAAGGCTAAATAACTGCCTCGTTGATCTAATGGTTAGCGTATCCGGCTGTCAACCGTCCCAGTTTGATTCTCGTGTGGGGAAAAAGAGTTATTTGGGTTTTTTCCATCAGGAAATTTTCAATGGCAGCACAGAGTGCGATTGGTGCCCGGTGGATGGAGATAGGTTCACTCTCTATCACATAAACATAACAGGCAGGTGCTATATACCTCTACCACTCCCTTCTGGGTAATATAGGCGTGATGTTATGTTATCGCTAAGGGCCGATTGTCCCGAATGCACTGCACCGAGTTTATTCCTGATTGACTAGTAACATACTATATTTTTTCGTTTGTACTCAGGCTGTATTAATTTCATACACGTAATTTGTCTGCACGTGTGGTGTAGTGGTTTAAGCGGTCGCCTCGCCGCTCTCCACTGCACTGGTGTTGTGCGTTCGATCCCCCACATGGGACAAATCTTTGTGTGATTCGCAATGATTTGTTCTGAGACTGGGTGTGCTTGTGTGAGTGAATGTGTGTATTTGGCCTTGTCATTGGGACCATTGGATAGTGTAATTGCTTCTGGCGTTCTATCTAATGTAAAAAATCCAAATTTATCTTTATTTATCTTTTATCTTTATCATAGATATACTTTGCCTCGCTTGTTTACCACACCGCACTGTAGGGGAATGAAAAAGTATCTCTACCTCGCCTCGACACAACCGCACCGCTCTACCGCTGTGGCTCTAAAACTAGACAACAAACTAATCTGACGAACGTTTACGCATGTAGATGTATATGTAATTATTTATGTATATGTAATTATTATGTAGATACATATGTAATTATTTATTCGTGCATTGCTCGTGTAGCACGTTGAGCGCTGCGCGATGAGCAGTGGTGGCGTGATGCGGTCGGGGCGTCTTCATGTCTGGCTCACCGGGGCTCGGCGGTCGCCAAATGCCCGATGATTTTATTGTCCGACGGTTTATTTCTGACGTCATTGTCAGACATTGGTTCTCAAACCGTCATTTGGCCTTCGGACATCAAGTGGTCCGACAATAGCAGCGCTATCTGCTACACAGCCTGTGTATCAGTTTTTCTCTCTTACGTTAATTAATAACACAGATACCTAACTTATCACCAAATATTATAATATATTGGAATCTATGTTATTCATGTAGGCGAGATTAACAAATCGAATCACATAGTTAACGAAAGCGACAAGTTTTAATTAAAATTTGATGAATTAATTACCAGTCCCAAATATTATTCAATTTCTATATTTCCTTTGCTAAAACGGCCACGGAATTTTCGCTAATAAATATTTGTGAAATCTAGGAACCGTTCAATTGTAACAACTGCAGTTAGTAGTTTCGTAAAATACAATTCAGACAATATGACGTAGATACCATAGCGGTGATAATGTGAAACGGATATCCCATTACAAATATACGACGGCAAACTTTGGGAGCCACTGGCCACATGAAAAACGGCTGAAAACACCATCAAGTCGCGCCGAATCGTAGTACTGTATTATTATTATAGCTACGAGCGAGACAGTTACACGACCAATCCTCACGTCACTGACTCTACCTAACCCACACGAGCCCCTATTTCTGGCTTGTCTTTTCTCCAGAAATGAGTGCCTCGTGTCATGTTTTTTATAAACTAGTTTTGTCTGAGCAGGC
Source organism: Hypena proboscidalis (assembly GCA_905147285.1). NCBI lineage: Eukaryota > Metazoa > Arthropoda > Insecta > Lepidoptera > Erebidae > Hypena > Hypena proboscidalis. The sequence goes on along the minus strand of LR990130.1, from coordinate 14,374,173 downwards.
AAGATGGTACATAGATACAGGTCGTCCAAATTGTGTATTTACTTCTCTGCTAAAGATTTGTGACTTTCTCGCCAGATAAAAAACAAAGTAATTAAGAACAGGCCGCATATTTAAATTTAACATTAAGAAGCTTTCGAATGGACACATTTCTTAAGACATGCGTTTAAAATGTACAAGATAACATATCTTGTTCAAATGGTTAACACAATTCAGATGGTAATATCAGCATGGCGATGGTAATAACAGCAACTTGTGGTCAATGGACAGTAGCTATTTCAGAACCAGGAGGACAATAACTATAATACCTATATCTAGATAATACCGTATTATTCGACTGTAGTTTTATGGATAGCGGAAAATTTAGAACTAAGATGTTTTTCTCAAAACTAATCGCTTATTCAACATTATATCAAAAAACAAAACCGCTAAGGTTGACATCACCGCTCCTTGAATGGCAAATCTAACGGTCGAATTTACATTACATTTTGGCCAAATCTCCGTTTGAAGTATGCCTACTAAAATCTCCTTTCAAACGATAAAGGTGCAGCGTGCAAAAGCAAATGAATAAAACCATTCTAAAATTATAGTTCTCGCTCTCACAAAGTACTGTAACAATAGTATTATTTAATAATCCCGGTAGTCAAGCTCGTTTTTTTGGCTACTCTGTTCAAATAAACATCTGTCGCGATTTCATTTGTCGAAACAGTTTATGTAAAAGATAGTAACTAAACTAGTTGGAAGTCGTTGTCAAATGATTGTCTGAAACGTAGTATAAAACTCATTTCTGTATTCGACTTTGAACTTTATTTGTGGTTAATAAGGGTTGTATTTGATTAGTTTATTGGAGGGATGTGATAAAATCAGTGAAAAAGTGGACATCGTGGGTGATTGCAAGCCCGTGCGCACGATTCGTGAGCGGTACGTTTGCCTGCGTTGTGTTGGCTCCGCTCCAACTCGTATTTATTTATTCCGCTCCAGTTTATTTATTTACATCGATTAATAACCGAAATCGTCGGTGTATTCTAATCCAGTCATCAAAGGTGGAGGACAGTGGGCAATGCCAGTGTGCTTCTATTATTCATGTTTACTAGCGTGTTCAACTGAAGGTCCCGCGAGAAACAAATATGTGCCATATATATATAGCTATTGAAACATTCGTTACGCTTAAGAACAATTTATTACTACAGTACTCTAAAAACACAATAAATTAAAATTTAAATAAATAGGAAGTGTTTGGCGACAGATTAGTGTAAGACAGTGATAAACCTCAGTCAACTGATATGTCAGGGGTCACGAAAGCCTAAAAGCGTGTAACAAATCTACTTACCAATGCTGTTGCTGAACCTGCCAGCGTTCCTCAGGTAGGAGAAGAGTTCTCCGCCGCACACGTAGTCGAACAGCATGTAGATACAGGAGTCGTCGTGCGTCCACCACCGTCTGCAAAGCATCATACCATTAAATACTGTTTGTGTTATACCACATAGGTAGATAGCAAGGGAGGGAGTGTGTGAATGGAAATTTGGATGTCATGATGAAGTGTCGAAGAAGAAAAACTTAATTTAAATATTAATGAACCCGGCAGAAAATTTTGTTCAAATCGCACAGTAAGACCACGCAAGTTACTAAAATGAGCTCTCTCTTAACGACGACTATGGAACAACGCCCTTTGCTTAATATACATGGAGAAATGTTTTAGTTTCGTGTTCGGTTTTATGTCTAATGCAGTCGACAGCAGACATCTGAGGCCAAGTTCGAGGCCACTGGAAGTGCACGTTTAGAACAAATTAGATAGTATCCGCTGAGCTAATTGCAATAAGAGGTGCGTGCCAAGAATAGTCTACGGTAAGTCGGTAACCATCGCGTGGAAGAGATCTAGTTCACTTTTTTTTCCGATGTTTTTTATTCAATAAGTTGAGTACTGTGAGCAATTTTGAGGAACTGTGCGAGAAAATTTCATGATATTACCCAATAAATACTTCCAAAATCGAATTAAATTGGTCTGTTCTATTGGCTCTCCGAAATTCTGGTTTAAATTTTGGTGATTGGTCGGTCGTAGCGGTCACAGTTTTAGGTGGAATTCAAACTGACCGTACCGGGGATCAGGAATAGAAATAGGAATAATGAGAATACCAATAATTGCAACCAATGTTCTCGTTTGTAATGTTTTAGTCTAGAGTTTTAAAGGGCCATGCCTTGCCATTCACGGAAGCTGTGTTTTTAACTTTGCGGTGATTGTAAGAAGATTAAACTATCAGAAATGACTTATTATTGCCTGAATATAGATAAGGAAGCCTCGATGGTCTAGTGGTTAGCGAATGCGCCTCCCCGCAAGATCTCGGGTTCGATGCTCGAGTCGGGCAAAGTGTTATCTGTAAATTCACAATAGCAGCACAGAGTTGGAATCGTGCCCAGTGGATGACGATAGGCTCACCCTCTAACCCATGGGACCTAAACATGTGAAATGTGAGTGTTGTACAACGAATATAGGCGTGATTTTATGTTATGTTATATAAAAAAGCACTCAGAATATCATCAAATATCAAAATGTAAACATCACGCCTTCTTAATTTCTTACATAGTTGGAATATCTGACTTAAATAAACAGGCGTGTCGATCAAAATTGATAAATTGGCAAGACGTCCACGCAAATCCAAGTGGCGTAGTATGCAGTGGTGACAAGAGCGCGGTGACCGTTGCCATTTGCCACATGCCACATACCGTCACCGAACGCGCGCACGCATTTGTCGCACCGTCACTATTTGCCAGACTCTTGGCGCAAAAATGGCGCCAATCACTATCAACAATATAACAAAGTTACACTAGTATTTGTTGCACACATCTATACTGTAATAAATCTGTAGCATATGTCTGTACATCCGAGATATTTCTTAATTAGTGAATTAATTAGCATGTTCTATATACTTAGGAATCAGATAAGAAAATCTTAAAATCTTTGCTGTCTGGCATTTTGCTACGGTGTCCCGAATAAACCATTAGCACAGTATAAATATGTACAAACAGTACGGAAACTGCCTACAAACGTGCGAAACGGCACGCACACATAAACATGCACACCGACGAGACCCGTAAGCGGCACTCGCTACTGAGAGCACCGCGACAACCGCTTAGGCGTCTCGTCGGTGTGCATGTTTATGTGTGCGTGCCGTTTCGCACGTTTGTAGGAAGTTTCCGTACTGTTTGTACATATTTATACTGTGCCATTAGTGTGTAAGATTTACACAAAGAATTTAAAACAAAAGCATCTTCTCTTAGATTGACTTGCCTTGTTTGTTTATTATAAATTTTATTTAGTAATAATTGTGGCGGTATCCGCACATAATAAATGACACGTGACATATGTCGACGAGTGCTGAATCGCAATAACGAAAGTTCACAGGAAGTGACTATATATACCACTTCCAATACGCTACCGTTGGACAGCTGTCCGCCAGGCAATACCACCGAGCCTGGTCGGAGGATCCTCCCTTTGTGGTGGAGGAACATCACACCCTGTTCCTCTACAATAATAATTATGCATGTTTGTCAAAGTTTGTAATTTTAATAACTAAAGTTATGACGTAAATGCTTTGCACACCTATTATTTGTAGAAATACATATAATTTAACCCGATTCATGTTAATATAGAGTACTTATCTAGATTTAGTTAAAGGTCTCGGGTTCGAACCCACGGCACACACCTCTGTCAATAAATCGTTAAGATTAGTCTTTTTAAAGATATGTGTGTATTTATCATATAAATTATCGCTCGCTAACGGTGAAGGAAAAACATCGTGAGGAAACTTTCATGCCTGAGAGTGCCTAAAAGTACTTGAGGTCGTGTGAAGTCTACAAATCCGCAGTTGGCCAGCGTGGTGGACTATGGCCTAACCCTTCTCATCATGAGAAGAGGCCCGAGCCCAGCAGTGGGACATGTATTACATACAGGGCTGCTACTAATGTTAATATTAAATATCTCTGTAATTTTACTGTTGGTAGTGCTAATAAATAAATGAATAAAAAAAAATACATATTGATAGAAGATGAATTTTCCGGTAGCAAATTTTTGCTTTTAGAGTTACAGAATAATGTACTTAAACTCTGTTACTCGTCGGCTTCGCGTTGATCTCATTTACTCGGTGTAGACTGGATATTTAGAAGGATTACAACATCTATGGTTTCAATAGAGATAATGCTAATCCACAGGTTAGCACTGTCGATTTTCTGAAGGAATAATTCCAGTGTGCGTGTTACATAATGAAAATAAATAGGCATAACAATTACATAATCAATACAATCGCTTAAATTACCTATATTACCCAGAAGGGTGTGACAAAAACACTTATGTTTAGGTCCAAAGTTATAGGTGGTAAGCCTATCGCCATCCAACGGGCATAATTCTAACTTCATTTTTGAGAATTTCCTGTGGGAAAGTTCACAAATAGCACTTTGCCCGACCCGGGATCGAATCCAAGACCTCGCGGTGAGAGGCGCATACGCTAACCACTAGACCAATGAGGCAGTTTTACTAGTTAATTAAGTCAAATAAACCCGTACGATAGGGGGGGCCTCTTTCGTACGGGTTTATTTTCTTAATTAACTAGTAAAACTGTTGGTTATCGTTATTTAGGTCAGTTCAACTAATAAAGAAAGTAATGCCAGCGTATTCGCGGAAATATAATAGTTAGTGCAAATGTGTAAATGACTCAGCTAATCTATTTGTTAAGGTAACAGTTCCTGAAATTCTGTTTTTTACCGTTTGTTTTTAATTAAGACAAATTGACTCTAGTAATATATATTTCATTTGTTTCCATTTGTTACTTTTATACAATATTTATATTTTTTGATAACATGACCTATATTTACCTAATTAAGTTGATTATTGTCATTGGCTCTAAGCCGTTGTTATTAACTATAAAATAAAATAAATAAATATTTAGACGGCCATAACTGTTTGTTTGTTTGATCGTCGAGTTGTCTGTTCAATTCATAGTATAAATTATGTACACAAACCTTCAAAGATAACTCTGACATGTAAAAAATATTATTTATTTAAATAAGATAAGAGTGTGACGGTTCTATTAATTTCATTTCCATTTTGCTGTTAATACAATCGAAACGCATCAGAAATTGCTTAAATCGCTTGAAGGTGAACCAAAGAAAACACAGGAGTAAAGAAAATTGGCCAAATGCCTTCTCAATACTCCCATACACTAAGATGACTGCGTCAAATGCGTCCATGCACGTTTAATTAAACGGCAACACGGACCTGATGGTAAACATTGTGTTGTGCTGCCCACTGCCCACGAAATAATGATACCTTTTATACGTCACATAATTCTGTCTAGACATCTTGGATAAACACCAAGAATATTAATTGGGTGCTCAGGATTGACATGACTGATATAGGGCTGGCACCCTTCTACAACAATATATTCTTAAAACATTACTTTGACGGCCGGATAGCGGAGTCGGTAGAACAGCTGCCTGCTCCGAAGATATTGCGGGTTCGATTCCCGATCAAGACAAATCTTTGTGTGCAACATGGAGGTTTGGCTTGGTCTGAGAGTTTCTATGTATAAGAGGTATAAAATTACAAAAGAAAAAGTATATAGGTATTAGTATCAGTTATTCTAATACGCATAGTACAAGCTCTGCTTAGTTTGGGACTAGATGATGATGTGTGAAAGTTGTGTGATATTTATTTATTTACTTATTACTGATTTGAATTGAGCTGGTAAGGGCAGCTCTCATTCTATGCTACTGCTACAATTACCTATACTATTCTACATTTTAGATTCTGTATTCGATTGAGCTTAGACAACAGAAAAACAAGGTATTTATTCGAAAAAGTTTCTTTAAACGCTTGAATAATAAAAAGAAATGTGTTTTACTTTTCTTTATACTAAATACCCAATCTATTCAGTCCATCCAAGGTTGTAACAGATCGCATGTTACGATATGACCAGTCAGTACAAAACTGTTAAATATAAATGTATTGTACTAATAGAAAATTATATTCAATTTCATTTTAACATATACCATCAAAGATGACCTCAAAACTACTACCTTAACAACTAAACTTATAAAGTTATTTGTTTATGACCTTTTGGCAAAGTACTGATGATGTTTTTATTTTATTTTTATATACTACGCCTACAGCGGACGAACTTGTAGTCCATTGGTAGTAAATGTAGTACAGCCCATGGACAACAATAATCCACAAAAGCAGAATGAAGATGCGTCGCTTTATTAGTAATATCTGTACCAGATCTTCCCACCAAACCGGAACACAGTAATGCAAGCACTACTATTTGGCGGCAGGTTAAAGGTGAGACGGTGGTGCTGCCGATCGACATGGCATGCAAAATCGCTAAGGGTGTGCTTTGTGTGTGTGAAATGTATGTTTGTGAACAACCCCGCGACACAGGAGTTATTCATAGAGCGGGCGTCGTTTTTATAAATAAAAAAATAAAAAAATGTAAGATAGTCTCATACAAAGAAAGTTGGCACCCCTGAACAAACAATACTGAGCATTACTTTGACAAATGCACTTACAAGTTGACAATGAAGGGATGATTGATCTCGGCGAGGATGTTCTTCTCGTTCATGACGTGGTCCACCTGCTTTAGGCGGATGACGTCAGCCATGGACAGAATCTTCATGGCCAAGTACTCGTCCGCAGCTTTGTCTCGGCAGAGGCACACGCGGCCGAACGTGCCTGTACCTGGAACAAGGAGACAAAGGCAATTATTATACTGATATAATGTTGTATGAGATATCGCAACATACGTGATCCTTAGTAAGATGAAATGCAATATAAATCTTTATGTGCATGGGTAATGTCGTATGTAGATCATATTGATTGATCGGCATCGCTCACTTATTGGAAGTTTAAAGGCATTGTCATCACTCTTTATCTGCCAGCTTCTAGTCTATCGGATAAAGCTGGATATCAGTATTTACGTGGTGCCATTAGTCAGCCTCAGTCAACAATCCAGTTATGTTTTGTTAAAGGCACTGACATTAAATTCAATACACTATACTAAACTAAACAACGACTTACTTACAACTTCTACACTAAAGTCAATTTCATTATTATAAACATTGAGTATTTTTTATTACTCTGATGTTTCCTCATTATTAATTGATTGATCGTTAATATCAATTTTACATAACAAAAAATGTTAAACTGATTGCCGTTAGTAAATTTGGAATTAGAATAACTCCGTGGCGTGGTAATCTCTATCAAGCCGACTGCATGCATCATTGTATACTTTTAGTTTTCAACTTTTGCTACTGCTAACACCTAACAAATAAAACTACACTGAAACTCACATACGTCCATCTGAAAGTTAAATCGTGTGCAGTTCGGTGTACAGATTTAAGTTTGCTTTATAGACTTGGATTGTCTACTGTTTATTTAGTTAAATGAAATGCATAGCGGTTAAAACAATTTCTCAGCATAAAGATAAAGCTCAGCCCAGCGCTACTACCTACATTATGCCATAAAAATAGGTTTTTAAAATTAACATCACAATAAACTTATGCTAGTAGCGAATTTAGACTTTTTGAATTTCGACTTGGTAGTTTTGGCAATGCGTTTATAGATATGTCACTTTGCTGCCATTTACACGTCTAATCCAAATTGTAGTCATTTTCATTGATTTCCGTCTGATATAAACGGCTTTAACAGACTGATAGGCTGACTCACAGATGATCCCATAATCTCATATGTTCTGTTATTGTACAATTACACAGAGTACTGCAATCTGGAACTGTTTACTGAAAACAATTCTCAGTACCGATGCCTTTAATAAATGAATCACTCCCGGAGATTCCCAGTCAATATAAGCAGGTAATACAACATAAGTCTGTAAAGTTCCTAATGTGTTCAAGGCACTGGATAAACAGATTGAAAAATAAATGCCCTGCAAACAAAACTCTATCATCAAACGTTTGTATTTGGTTTGTATCCATCTCTCAGTATTGGATTACTTATCTGACTTTTAATTTACAGTTTCCGATAGTCCTAATTAACACTCAATAAACAACATCAAACACGGCACTGTTATGCAAATGAGAATAAATATTGATTTTATATTGAGGTTTACTTAGTATCTATTGAGTTTTTACAGGACTACTTTATAAATGTAAAATGTTAATTGGACTTGACCAAATATTTGCCAATACAGTAATTATACTGAAAATGTTTGTTGTGGTTTCGTTTAAACAACTCTTTTGTATGAAATACATTTTCGCTTTACCACATTTATTGACTCTGTAAGGAAAAACATGAGGAAAATCTGGTCTATTTTTATCTACTGTTACTGTATTGGGTATAATAATATGTTCAATAAATGTTGGTTTTTCGTTCACGAATTCTATGGGGCTTTTAGCAAATTAATGTTAATAATAGCAGAGCTATGTCGTATAATTTCAAGCGCCATAATGATATGATAACAATACGTTCCCGTATTAGCCACCAGCAATTGACCTTTGCCATGTACCGTGGTAGCCGTGTATCACATTTCTGTACATTAATCAATTGAGTTACGTAGCTCCTAGACATAGATTTTAAGATTGATAAGAGTTTCGTTACCAATATAAACAAACTGGAGTTTTACCTTAGTCTTTCTGTCATATTCATATATATATAAATAAGACATTGAAGCTTCATCGTTTTGCATTTCTGTTTTATTAACGTTTTCAATTAATTTTGACCATATAATCAGCTGTAGTCTGCTGCTAATTCTAGTCTTTATAACTTTTGACATATGTAGCTTCTAGGAGTCAGGTTAAAAAAACATTATAACTTGGATGTAATTCGGCTATAGCAAGGACAAGAATATGAGGGTTTGAATTAGAATCTAAACTTTTTAGATAGATAAGAGCATGAAATCTTTCGTTACCAATATAGACAAACAGGTATCTTACTTGTAATATTTTAAAGCAAATTTTAGCTTTGCTATGCATTTATTTTATGTAATATTAAAGTTGAAAAATTAAGAATCCAGCAGGACTCGAACCTGCACCTCTTGGGTATACGCCCCAAGTGCTTTGCCAATTCAGCTATGGATTCGTATGCTGCCGGACTCGAAATTTCTCAACTCTTTTTGTGCCAGCTTTTAGCTAGACGAACCTTATTTGGTTTTAGCGCCATCTATGTGATGTAATAAGTACTATTCACATACTGTAAGTTTGAATTAAGATCAATACTGTTACAGTCAAGAGATGACGCATTTTTATCAAATACTTGTAATATTTTAAAGCAAATTTTAGCTTTGCTATGCATTTATTTTATGTAATATTAAAGTTGAAAAATTAAGAATCCAGCAGGACTCGAACCTGCACCTCTTGGGTATACGCCCCAAGTGCTTTGCCAATTCAGCTATGGATTCGTATGCTGCCGGACTCGAAATTTCTCAACTCTTTTTGTGCCAGCTTTTAGCTAGACGAACCTTATTTGGTTTTAGCGCCATCTATGTGATGTAATAAGTACTATTCACATACTGTAAGTTTGAATTAAGATCAATACTGTTACAGTCAAGAGATGACGCATTTTTATCAAATACTTGTAATATTTTAAAGCAAATTTTAGCTTTGCTATGCATTTATTTTATGTAATATTAAAGTTGAAAAATTAAGAATCCAGCAGGACTCGAACCTGCACCTCTTGGGTATACGCCCCAAGTGCTTTGCCAATTCAGCTATGGATTCGTATGCTGCCGGACTCGAAATTTCTCAACTCTTTTTGTGCCAGCTTTTAGCTAGACGAACCTTATTTGGTTTTAGCGCCATCTATGTGATGTAATAAGTACTATTCACATACTGTAAGTTTGAATTAAGATCAATACTGTTACAGTCTTGACTTGAGGTATCTTACTCTTTAAGTCTTTCTGTCATAATCATATAAATAAGAAACTGAGGATTCATCTTTTTGTTTTTTTTTTTGTTGTATCAATTAGTTTTGACTTAATTTAATTTAATTGAAGTCCTGAGAAAAGAAACGTACAAATAAGTAGTATAAATAAATCTAAAACTGGCTGTTAATTTTTTCAAACTGCCAAATTTTAAAATGTATGTATAATTTTTATTCTATATAATACACACATTTCCGGTATCAATAAAAATACCCGGAGTTCCGCATTCTCTTTCTATATCGACTGAATATTATTGTTAGACATGTAAAGTAGGTTTACGTCAGTATTACCGTCAAAAGGATTAACTGGTGTGAGCAATTCACTCGCGAACATTATCTGTTTGCCGAGACATTGACGCAATCTGTATCGATTCCGAAGATATCTATAGCATGATTCGCCATTCAATCACTGCCATGGCTGTCTATCTTATTTCAGTAGATAATGGAGCCGGTTTCTGTATACAGGCTTAAAGCACAGTACTGAATATATAACGGGTGGCGCAAAAGTACTGGCACTAAAGAAAATACTTTTTTTTTTTTTATATGACATTTTCTGTCATTCTGTTGTTGAAAATTGTGTAGTGAACAAATGTAAAATACACTGAAAATAAACATGGACCGTTTTACTCCCCAAGAACGTGGAATAATTGTGTCAATGTTCTTACGGAATAATTCATCAGTGATAAGAACACAACGTGAATTTCGTCGACGATTTCCCCACCGTCCGGCACCGATTGGTCGCACAATTCGACGCTTTGCCACACGCCTTGAAGCAACTGGCTCAACATTGGATAGACCTAAGTCTGGGAGACCAAGAACAGGCCGTTCAGCTGAAAATATCGATGCTGTGCGCGAAGATGTGGAAGAGTGTCCAGAAACATCAACGAGGCGACGTGCCACGCAATTGGGCATTTCCAGACGGACCCTGCAGCGTATTTTGGTGAAAGACTTAAAGATGTTCCCGTATAAAACTCAAATGACTCATCAGCTGCTGCCTGCTGACCACCGAGCTCGTCTAGATTACTGCCAGCGCGTCATAAACCTCAACCTTGAAGAGGATGATTTTCCTTCAAAATTGGTTATGAGTGACGAAGCGCATTTCCATCTCTCAGGGCATGTCAATAAGCAGAATACTCGGTTCTGGGGCACTGATAATCCGCGCATTATTCAAGAAACACCTCTACACCCACTAAAAGTTACTGTATGGTGTGGCATCTGTGTTGACAGAGTGATCGGACCCTATTTTTTCGAAGACGCTGGAGGCAATGCGATAACTGTCACTGGAGAACGCTACAGAACCATGTTACGTGAGTTTTTGATACCCAGTTTGGACGAATTGGGGCTGGAGCACATCTGGTTTCAACAAGACGGCGCTACGGCACACACAGCGCGCGACACTATGGACTTAGTGAGGGACGCTTTTCCAGACCGAGTTATCTCTCGTTTTGGCGATTTGCCTTGGCCTGCAAGATCACCCGATCTGACCAGTCCAGACTTCTTTCTTTGGGGTTTTTTGAAATCTCGGGTGTATGTGAACAAGCCACAGACTCTCGCAGCTCTAAAAGAAAACATTCGTCAAGAAATAACGAACATATCGCAGGAAGTGTTACGGCAAGTTATGCAAAATGTCATAAATAGGGCTCAAATGTGTATCAACTCTGGAGGTCACCATTTAAAAGACATCATCTTTAAATCCTAATGGTACGAAATTTAATGGCACAAATATACATTTAAAAAAATCTAAATCTAGTTTTCTAATTTAGAAAAAATGTTATAGCTGAACCAAATAGGGTCTTTACTTTTGCGCCACCCAGTATATCTTTAAAGTTTTGTTTTTTTTTATCGCGTGTCAGCGACGTGACGTCCCGGTGGCGCAGCGTACAAAAAAGTACAAAAGAAAGTTTAAATTCATATAATGGCTTCGGCGAATATGCTTTGAAGCATGCTCTATCTCTATCTATATTTGAAATAGTCCAAAGTATTGAAAATATGCATTGTCTTCAGCGGAAATTCATGAAAGCACTTACACACTCGCACAGGCACGTAATAACTGCTCTCTTAAATAAAGATAAATTATTGTATATAATAAGTATAGTATATTAATACGGATCATTTCTTGTCAAAAATTAAATTTGATTTGAAACCATTTACGGAATACGCATTTCCATTTTCTAAAGCTCTATAAGTATCCGCATGATACTTATAGAGCTTTAGAAAATGGAAAATGGATAGCATACCTAAAATTGTGTCACAATGTTGCCTTTAGCCACAATGTTGTTTTGGTTGATATATCTTACACATAGAATAATTGTCAAAAAACAAACAAATATTGTATAAATTATTTGAAAAGATGTTGCACATGAGTTTCTCACCAGCTCTTCTCATGATGCAATACCCATCGGAGCTAGTACTTGGATTGATTTTAATTCAAATCTCTAAGTTGAATTAAAGTCAATCTAAGCTCCGGTGTCAAATCATTTTATTACAATAAGTATTATAATTTAGTTAGCTAAGTTTTATTTTAATTTTATATTTTTTTTGTATTTTGATGTTTGTTTTGACGTGTTCAAGCGCCCCTTGGGGCCCATGGAAATAAATGATTTGATTTGATTTGGTGTGCCCTATTTCTAGCAATGAGTTTGATACTCGGATGAATTGATTGATTGATTGATATTGACACCAAAGACTTGCACTATCTATTAAGGTTCATATGCTTGTGTTTGATAGCCTGACTCTCAATAAAGGTCTTCAGATATTCAACATTACGCTTAACTTCACAGGAGCGGAGCAGTAAGGTTAAACGCGGTCAAAGCGCAGGATTAGCACGCGGACGAAGTGAAAACCTAGTGTAATATTTTTTCTCTAATTAGTTTTAATAACGATATAGCTGTTTATTGTTATCAAGTCCGTAGTAATACTTTATCGCTTATTATTTCTTACGTTATGGTGTTTGTGGTTATTTTCCATTTGTTTTTGTTGTAGTCGTATTTTTATCCTATTATGCACTAATATGGTGTCTTGTAAAAAGGGGCAAATGCCGGCGGCAGGTATTAGTATTTAAGGGGTTTCGATACAGAGAGAAAGAGATAAGTTTTTTTCTATTTCTATTGACAAATCATATTTCTCTTAGTAAAAGTTAGCCCCAAATTAAAGTTAAACCCATATTACGTTAGTATGAAAACACGGCGCTCTGGAGTCTACTTTTAAAAAGCTATTAGTAGAGCAGGAGTACTTCGCTAGAAGATGGATGGCTTTGCATCATAAGCACTGTAGAAATACAGGCTCTAAATGATCGCAGACACGTGTCTTCAGCTCCGGTTAGCAGATGTGCTTATGTACACTATATATACATCTATACTTCAAGCTGTACATTTTTAGTATGAGCTGGTCTCGCATCGTATAGGTTTCCCGTGCAATGCGAGTTCAGATTATACAGGAAATGTATAACTTGATGTATAGCCATGACATAGTCACGACACCACGATACAGCTATTTTAGCCTAATTGGCTTAAACATATTCCTTCCAAACTACGGCTTCTTTAAGTTTCTTCCAAAGTCTTAGTATTGAACAGATCACTATCTTTTTTTGAAAGATATAGATTTTAAATTTAGAATTCAGGCCTACTAGTATTTAGTATTTTTTTTTATTTTTTATAATAGCTTTGGTAAATTTGCAGTGAGTAATTTTTTTCAAGGTAAATTCGTCACTTTATTGAAGTGTTGCGATGATTAGAATTAAATAGGCATATATTGTTAACTGAAATATTGTTATGTAAATATTTATAATATAAATAATAATATATAATAAATATTTACTTAACTAACCTTTGGGAACTTCTTAGAAATTAATTATGTTTGTGTTATGTTTTCTTATTTAAAGTACCTAAGTTATAAGTAATATAAAGTAACCACAATGAGTTTGTACTTTTGCGTTATTATTTTATTCATAAACATATTTTTCTGAATACTTTGTTGCAAATAAGACAAACCACACATTGAAGTGGCAATGGGCCGGACACATAGCTCGAAGGACAGATGGCCGTTGGGACAAAAAAGGCCTAGAGTGGCGGCCACGAACTGGCAAACGCAGCGTGGGACGGCCTCCCGCTAGATGGACGGACGATCTTGTCAAGATTGCGGGGAGTCGTTGGTAACCTTATCAGTACTGTAAATAAATTATAAAATGAGTAATAAATGTATCTATTGGTATCTATGTAATAAACAATGTGACATATATAATCGTTTATTGTCTTTGATTTAGCAACGATTAATAATTAGATACAATCTGTATTTTTATACAAATAATAGACTTATTTATGTTAACATATAACATAACTATCTATTGTATAAAGTATGTATTTATGTATTGTATGTATTTTGTTATTGTAAAGTGCGTATTTAAGTGCCTATGCACTCAAATATTTTATCTACTATTTAGTATTTTAATTATTTAATCTTGACAAACCTTGAGCAAAAAACTTTAAATCAACAAATCCAATGCAAAAAACTGCCGCAAATATCCATTTTATTATGTCCATCCTAAGGTTTCCTGGAAGAGATCGCGTCAAGCGATAAGGCCGCGCTTTGTACGTTATAGTTTTAAGTACCTTCTTTGTATGTTTGTAACAAATTTTATGTGCAAATAAAGTTTTCTGTATCTATCTATAAAACATCATGCTTATATTACTGAGAAGAGTGTGGACGTGTTTAAAACGCACACTTCACCTGAGCCTGTAGCCATCCAACGCGCTCAATTATTACTCCGTGCTGATCGCAGTGACAGGTTTATACTCGAAGCACTGATCAGCGAGGTTAATGTTTCTAAAACAATACCTTTACGTACGACATTGCGAACAACCCCTTTCTTTGTGGCCAACTGCGCACAAAAACTATAAAAAACCGGTGTTTTTATAATCAAATATTCCACATAATGAGTGCACGGTTGGCGTAGCGGTTAAAGCAGTCGCCTCGCCGCTTTCAACTACGCTGGTGTTGTGGGTTCGATCCCCACATGGGACAAATCTTTGTGTGATTCGCAAAGATTTGTTCTGACTCTGGATATGCTTTGTGTGTGTGAAATGTATGTTTGTGAACACCCCCGCAACACAGGAGTTATTCCTAGTGCGGGCGTCGTTTTAAAAAAAAAAAAAAAATAATAATAATAATAATTTCACAGTAACACTTACATAAGTTCTACTTAATTCTGATATCGTGTATAATAAAGGTGGCATTAAATATTCATGTGTTTAGCAAACATGCAAGAGTTCAATATCAATGTCACGACTCACAGTGCAGAACAATGGGCTGATGAACTTCTGATCGTAAATGAATTAAATAGCCGTCTAGAAATAGTACGAAGACATCTGTTTTCAAGCCTCTGAATACTAGTAAAATAATGAATACTGTTATTCATATTTAATGAGGTCTGGTAAGTAATAATTCTTGTTTGATTGATCAGAGTAGGTATAATATAATGTAGTATTTGACTTCTTGAGTTATTATGTACTTTGGTTGTTGTTGCCTATCACTGAAATTCTCATCTTTATATTTGGATTTCCTAATGTTTGCCCCACATCAAATCGCCAAGAGGATCCGTTATGATGAACATTTTGTAGAATGTCAAGAAAGTGTTGCTTTAGAGAAATGAAAATATAAAACATTCTGTTAATTTTAACGAATATTCATAGTGAATACTGAAACCCAAGGCAATGCAATTTGATGCTACCAAAGCCATTGCTATTTAAACTACAACTAGACCACAAATAGTGTATGCATATTTTATGTGTATGCCTCAAGGCAGATGAACGCCTAGATTGTCGTAGATAGATTATAATGTTACTTTAACATGTGGCAGAGTTGTACAATACCCACATTTCACCTGTTATCTTTGGGTCCTATGTGATAAGGGGCTGAGCCCTTCGTGTCTCAAGGTCGATTCCCGGGTCGCACAAAAGTGCTATTTGGGACTTCGCCATCAGTAACTTCTCAATTACATCACTGAGTTAGATTTGTACCCCTAATAAAAATGGGATAAGGGCAAGATAAAGAAAAGCAATTTATCTGAAGTGGTCATTTTGGCAACTGAAGTATATTGACATTTTCAATAGGATAGTTAGGCGTACTTATGCATTTAAACAATCAAAATTAAACAACAAAATCCAGTAATGTTGTTTACCGTACATTTAACTGGTGCCTTCTATTTTTTTACAAATACAACAGTAAAGCTTGTTGATGGTAAAAGAGAAGTGGGTACTACATTAGCCGTTACATCGACTGCGATATATTACCTCCTAATCCTATGTAATAATAAATTACAAGAACTGGCTAATGACATAACCGAAACACGATTGTGCAAACACACAGAAGACGTGGTAGTACCAACTTTCTACATAGTCTATGAAGATGACCTCTTCTGTCTGTCAATACACTTCGGATAGAAACAAATACTACAATATAACCATCACCTCAAATCGAGTGAATGACTTTGAAAAGTCAAGGAGACGCCTAGGAAGTGTTGAAACCGTGACTGAAACCTGTGCTGAAAAACAAGCCGATTCTCTTTGAAATAATGAGACGAACATGAACCGCCGTAGTAGCTTCTAGAACTTTTCAATACGACGAAACTATGATGTTAAAGGGCGTGTAATAGTTGCAAATAGTATAATAACAAGACGTCATTGCTGTTAGTTTCGTTCAAATATTTTATGCAGAGTAGTTTTTCACCTACATTTCACCTAAAAAATATGTCTAACCTATAACTTCAGACTCCACGCGATTTCTTAATGCTGATACAAAATTTCTCGGGTCGTCAATCAAAGCTGCTTTATTTGATAACCACTAAAAGTTCAAGGCGTTACTGAAAAATCTACTAATTTGTTTATAATAAATAATGTTTATATTTCTCGGTTTTAGTGAAACATTTTCAGTATATTTTGACATTCCGTCTATTTACGATCTACGTTACCATGCAATTTGTATCATTTCAAATTTATTTTCTTCTGCCGCTAAAACGTTTATCCCTTCATAACTTTCCGAGTTATGAGTATGATTTAAAATAGGGCCAGGCGTGCAATAAAAATAAACAAAATAAAAAATGGATGAAGATGTGTCTATGGAGATTAAATATAGAGGCCAACTTTATAACAGGGTACCAACAATGCAAGTATTTTGAAAAAAAATTGCTTTACTCTTCGATAGCTCGTATCGATTTTATCTTGGTGTTTTGCAGTGAACTTGTTCCCATGAGGGTATACAAAAGTAAACAATGCGACATTGTTTTTTTGTATTCCTACCGGTCTATCTCGTCTCAATAATTATATTTAGAACCCTATTCGTGAACAAAGAAGGTAATACGAGATGCTTAAATTGTCATGTCTCAAATTCCTTTGAGATATTGTTATTTCATACTACGAATTCTATCGAGTGATATGATGTGCGTGATCTCTAATACCACTATCCGTCTGTCTATTGATTAACAAATAGAGATTGTTTTTGATTGATTAGTTTATAAATCTGTTATTTTAGATAATTTTACACTGCGAAAATACGGTGGATAGCAAAAAATCGGAGACTTAAACTAATAGCAAAAAAATAAATTTGCTACAGTAATCTTTATCTTTTTCTTTTTTTAAATCGTATGTCGTCGATAGACGTATTAGGAATTATTCTTCTGTCACGGGGGTGTTCACAAACATACATTTTACAAACACAAAGCACACCTAAAGTCAGAACAATTATTTGCGGATTACACAAAGATTTAACCCGTGTTGGTTTGAACCCACAACACCAGTGCAGTTAAAAACGGCTAGGCGATTGCTTTAACCACTACGCCAACCGTGCACTCAAGTAATAAATGCCTGATATCATAGCTCTAACAGCCTCTTATTACTTACCAATGCAAATAACTGATATTTGCTTTGGAAAGCCTTGTGATATCTGCTGAGTTGATTTGCAATTACCCTGAAGTAATGAAGTTTAATAATAAACAGAAACGTTGCGTACAACCGCTTATTTCCTTCCGAGAAATCACTTGAAACGTTCATAACATTTAGCAAGAGGAATAGCATGATGAATGATACAATATTAATTTAAAAGAAGACAACTATAAACGACCATAAATCCAGATATGCCAGCCAGGAGGTTAAGGGAAGTAAAAGGTTAAAAAGTTTGTCACGACTTTTGAAAATGGGTATCAAAATCTAATAAATCATCCATTTTCTAAACGCCCGGAAAGGTAAAACTACCAAATAATCGGGGTAAAAATGTTATGGCGCTTTGAATCGAGTTTATTTTGAAAGTAGAAGACAAAAAACTATTAACATTTTTTTTTGTGAAAAGGCTGTTAGATCGTAATGTCTTTAATCGGATTTACCAAACTCTACCTACATCCAGGATATATAATAAATATATGCCCTCCTAACCGAATTTCGCTAAGTCTGGACGGTATATCTCAACTTGAATCAGAAAAGTTGAATTAGACTTTGAATGCTGAATATGCAGTATACCGATCTGACCGACTGGATTAGTGGACAAGCAAACCTCTGCAAGACTCGACTTTATAAATGTTTAGTGGCGTTAAACTTCAGATTTGCCCGCTTTCAGCCTCTAGGCTGGCCAGAATCTCAATGAAAAGGCAAAATAATCAACCTAATTATAGGTCTTTGTGATGACCTTAATTGAATGAAGCCTATTAGAAAGATAGTCCACGTTTTTAAGATGCTCATGACTCAATTATTCACTGATCACACCGCCGACGCGCTTGGTAGACCGCAAACATTATGTAACATTATAAACAACATTAATTTAATATGAGAAAGCTTTTTAAGATCGATCCTATTAACTAAATTTATGTTATCAACTGAACAGAAATTTAGTATATGGGTTAAAAGGCCGTTCCATAACCCATATATTTTGCGTAACGTAGTTAAAACGTCCGTGACGTGGGGAACGTCTCTGCGCACTTTATTTTCTGCTGTCAGTTGCGCAAGGTTCTGTTCTGGCTCTCACGAATAGGAGCAGGGGCCATAAAATAATCGTCGACGGAGGAAACACGCCTCACGTAAATTTCAATAATTTGTCTAGAGTTTACAACATATGTATCAAGTTTCATGGCATCTACATATAAACCCAGACTTATAGATATCTACTGTTCGTTTACAAACTGGATTTTGGCAAGGAAGTTGTGATGTTACATTTATTTATTTATTTTTATTTATTGTGGTACAAGAAACAAACAGTATTATAATTAAGAACAATTACCAACACATACATAATTAACACTGTCACCAACAAAGTTTCTAATAATAAAATTACACTCGACGGCTTAATTAATCGCACAGATAAATAATAAATATTACAATTTTAACAATTTAAGAAGATAATATATAAATAAATATAATATTTGTATTTATATTCGCATACTATATACCTAATATAAGATTTAACACATTTAATATAACATTAAATATAATAAAAGTAACCTACATATTTTTTTTAGAGTTATTCCGCATTAGAAAATAGTTGTAAAATAAACTTATTAAATTTTTCATGAAAAATATCAATATCGTTGAATTTATTATTGTAACAGCTACACGCCCGTATTATGAATCTGTTTTTACCGTGTGAGGTTCTAGCGTACGGAACATCTAAAACCACAACACTTCGTGAGGTTGGTCTCCTACAACGTAAACCTATATTGCCCAGGAGATATGAAGAATCAATAACATTATTTAAAATTTTATATAAGAAGATTACATCTCTGTGCGAGCGGCGATCCGTTAGAGAGACCAACTTGCTCGATTGAAAACTAAAGGTAAGTGAGACATCAAAGGCAAGTGAGAAGGTTCCTCTCTCTAGAGCTCTAAGCACCGACAGCTTGGTCCCAACACGCGATGTTTGTGGAACACTTCTTTGATATTTTTAAAATTAATATTTAAACGGCCTTTGGAACAACATGCGTCGACATCCTCGCGCCATCACACCAACCAAGCACATTAGCTTGTGCCGGCGGGCGTTGCAGGCATTCATTATGTTAAAAGTTAATAAAGATAACAATATTATATCTCAAAACTCTGTAGATGTCTATATATTTATAAAATGGAAAAAAAAGTACAAATAAATAGATATTCCATTGATAGTGTCGCCACATAAATTCATAAGTTAGTTTAGGTAGACGAACATACACATATCTCATGCATTCAATGACATACAAATAATACAAAAATATATAAGTAATGACAAAAAAACTACGTTTTTACGGCTATTTACAGGAAACAAACATTTTTGTGTGTGTTTGTAACGGCTAATGTTCAAAACGGAACGACCTATTTTGATACAATTTATGCTATTTCTTATTAATCTAACTAGCAGGTGGGCGAAACCGCGGGCGAAAATTAGTTCGATTGATATCGCTAATCACGGGTACTACTGGTCAGATATGAATTATTATTGTTGCGTTTGGTAGTCTCATATTTAGGAAAGGTTTTTAAAATATTTAACCTAACATTAAATTCCTCGGGAGTGGGGCAGCAAAGGTTGAATGCGGGCAACTACGGGACAACTATCACTTACAAAGTCACGAACAACAGCTAGTTATCATTAAAGTATTAATATTAGTATTAGTTATTCTAGTACCCATAGTACAAGCTCTGCTTAGTTTGGGACTAGATGGTATTTTGTGTATGTTGTGTGATATTTATTTATCCACATTACATTGGGTAAAAGCCTTATACCTATAGCATTTTGGGATGGAATGATTCACTTACACAAATAAAATCAGATATTCGTATATCTCGTAAATGTATACTTGTCTGGAATGAATCTAATCTCACAGAAACATGGATTAGATTTGCCTTCAGTAAACTGTAAACCCCTAAGACAATACACTTTGATATCTATCTCTGTTTTGTTGGCACTGCGTAGATTAGCAATTCAGCTATTCAATGGTCTCTCTGAGAATGAAGGCATTTAAAGCAATTATGGAAGCTATTACTCTTGTTGATTTAGTTTTGGTTTGAGTATCAAACTACGAAATTAACTACACAGTAATATAATTGAACTATTTGCGATAATATTGATACCGCTTCAGAGGAATATTTACACAAAAAAAAAATGAGTTTCAGTTCTAAGTATGGGGAACCCCAAAAATGTATTGTTTCTATTTTTGTATGAAAATCTTAATGCGGTTCACCGAATACATCTACTTACCAAGTTTCCACAGTCTTATAGTTACGGAAAAAAGTGGCTGTGACATACGGACGGACAGACATGACGAATCCATAAGGGTTCCGTTTATTGCCATACGGCTACGGAACCCTAAAAATAGAGTTAATCTTGCCGCTTTTTCTTTTTATGAAACATGTCGTAGGCCTTTTAAGAAGTCTAGGTTAGTCTATAGAACACAGTTTTGTATATTATATTCAAATGAAACTTTTAAGCTATTATTATATTCTTTGTCTGCGACAACACATTAGAAAATATATTAAGATTAAGAAGCCTAATAGGTTTGACCCAGACGAATGTATTAAGGGACATCAATAATTGGTTGGCTGTTTTCTATACAACAGTAATATGGGTTCAACTTTAATATAAGTTAGTTTTTATCTAATTTTAAAGACAAATGATATCTACCTAAAACACTACAATGCATGTTCGTTGCAATCCATATTTACAAAATTATTTTAATTTTCAGTTTGCATGTTTTAATTCATCATTCTCAATTAATTATTAAAACAATTTTGACAAAATGGGCACGAACAAACATGCATTTTAGTGTTTTAAATATGATTTGTCTATGAAAATTGATAAAACGTTAATAATATTAAAGATAAGCCCATATTACGTTAGTGTGAAAACACGGCACTCAGGAGTCTACTCTTAAAAAGAAGAGTTGTTTTAACATAAAATGTAAAAACAACTCTTCTTTTTTACAGAAAGGACAGAAAATGCTCAGTGGCATATATATATATATATAGCATGTTAGTTTATTTCTGTTTAAATTTTGTTTTATAATAATTGTGGAAGAGTAACTATCAGCTTGACTACACACTCGTTCTTTCACGTCATACATCGTTCAAAAAGATAGTTACCAATGCCTCAAAACCTTAAGCATGTGTAGATTCATCACATTAATAAGCTAAATAGCCACGATGTTACATCGTCAATTCGATCATTTTCGAAGAGAAATTGAAGAATAATATTTAAAGAAACATTATTTCTCTTAAAATATACATTTCAATAACCTGCTACCAATTAATGTTATAAGTCATATATTTGACCAAAATAATTCATCGCCGACATCTGATTTATGAGGAGACAGTAAAAAACACGTTCATGCTCGCGGTAATTTGGAAAACGACTGAACAGCTTTATTTTAACTTTCACTGTAACAATGTCGTTTAATATGTAGTAGGCTTTATATGGAGATATTCTTTTAAAAGTTTAATATTTAGTAGATTTTTATGGAAAGGAAGTCGCGAATTTGATTGAAGGTTGTTAGTTTTATGCGTTTTTACATCCGTAATGATTCGTACTTCTCATGCAACATGCCACTTTCGAGATATCTTACATATTCCAGGTACTTAAGTTTATAAAATTTATGCTCACATGTATTTTTCATTGATATTTTTATTTGTAGTTTATATTACTATAACACGGGACTATAAAGTATATATTATTATTATAATTGCGAGCCTATAGTGTCCTACTGCAGGTCAAAGGTTTTCCACTTATCTCTGTCTGCGGTTGTCCAGTCAATTTGGTGTGAATCTAATTCATCCCGTCATCTCCTTCTGGGTCTGCCACGTTGTCGTTTATTATTGTTTGAGACCCATCGTGTTGTGGTATATGCCCATAACTCTTCTGGCATACGACATACAAGTCCAGCCCAGTTCCATTTCAGTTTCGCCAAATTTTTTAAAAAGTATCGTTTATAAATTTACTACTATAATAGGTAATTTTAACAAATGATTACAAAAACATGTTATTAGAATGTGGAACAAAACAATGCTTATTTGAAAACATTGTTTTCCTCTCTTTGTTTGTAAATAATGTAATTATGTAAATGTTACATGACATTACCATGTATTTATGCATGTCGTAAAGTATCGATAGATACAATTGTTTTGTCATTCATTCAGTCATTTTTATCGGTTAGAATCGCTTAAATAAATTCAGCTACTCTACATATCTTTTCTATAGATGTATATACTTCTATATAATAGATCTATGCGTAGAGTAACTTCGGCTCGGACGGTTTAATTCAAACAAAATAACTGATTATTTTGTTTTAATAATACAAATCATAGATATTGGAAGCGTTAACATCCCTAAAACTTTTTATGGGCTAACAGCCCGCCTACATTCCCAAAATAAAAATATCGTAAGTGTATTTCAATCCTGACCTCTTCCCCGCCCTTTGAAAACGCGTTTATTTTCTCAAGGCTCTATGATGAAAACTTGTTCTCATTTCACACCACGATATAAACAAAGTGCCCTGAATCTCTACGATATTTTTAAACTCTTTTTTAGTTATTTTTAGGTATTTCATCGCAAAGGAATTAAGGGGTGTCCTGCTTTATAAATAACTTTATAGCTGATGAAGAGCTATAGGCTACGATATATTTAAGGATAGACGGCCCAGCGCCGCGTTTTCATACCATCGTAATATGGATTTAACTGATATATTATTAAGATTGTATCTACTGTTATATACAAATCATATCTAAAACACTTAAATGCATGTTTGTTGGCACCTATATAAAAATAAATCAGTTTGAATGTAAATCGTATTAATGATCAAAACAATTTTGACAACATGGCCACGAACGAACATGCATTTTAATGATTTAGATATGATTCATAATAAAAATCGATAAAAACTTAATAATATGAAAGTTAAACCTATATGACGTTAGTGTGATGACACGACGTAATATACCACTCTTTTTACTTTTAAAAGGATTAGTGTACATTGCATGTTATGTATTGCGCATCGGTCTACAATTGTCACTTCAAGACTAACGCTCTGTATTGCGGGATGGAGTCTGAATTAAAATAATAAAAGATTTTTTTTTATATTTTGATAAAGAGATTATTTTGCCGAACTAGGCTTAAAAACCGACGCGGATTCATTCGATGGCCACGAACCAACGTGTTTTAGATATGATTATTCAATAAAAATAGATAAAACCTTAATTATAATTAATTTAAAACATAATACTTTTGTATGAAAACATCCGGCGCACCCTGGGCAATTCACGAGTTCTCCAAAGCGAATTGGCTAATCCCTTCACCACGATAAATAAAATTTGACTAAGCCATCGACACGACGAAGAAGAAGATGGAAAACATCCAACCAATTGTTCTCCATCAAAAGAAGACATCGTTTAACTCAATTTGGTAAGATAATTTTACCAAAACAAAAGAAAGGTTGTCTTGCATCGTCCCAGTGACCTTTAAGTTGCGTAATTGCGTTATATAAATCCACGGTGACGGTTTGATCCGTATGTCTAAGATTCTATCTACAATATACGTGAAGGGCATTGACTAATTTATACGGCCAGAGTTGAACGTTTGAACCGCACACTCGTCTGGCCACTTTCACTCTTGTACATAACGCACGCCTGCGTCTGACGACTTCTTCGTACATGAGATATATTATGACGACCGGATGGCGGAGTGGGTTCGATTCCCGTTTAAGACAAATCTTTGTGTCCATGAACATGGGGTTTGTCTTAGTCTGGGTGTTTCTATGTATAATAAGTATGTATTTACAAAAGAAAAGTATATAATAATATGTATTAGTATCAGTTATTCTAGTACCCATAGTACAAGCTCTGCTTAGTTTGGGACTAGATAGCGTTGTTTGAGTGTGTGAGATATTATAAAATATAATAATATACATCTACCATATCTCTACATTATTAAAAAATGACACTTTCCACGCCTACTAGGCCTTTCAGATGATTGGTGACCGTTTCATAAAACGTCAAATAAATTCAGCAAAATGTAACTGCAAAAAATTTAAACTTGGCTGCGGTACAATTTGGCTGAAATTAGAAAGAGTGATTCAGTAAAATAATCGATGTGATATGTTGGTATCTTAATTAAGCAAAATCGAACGTTAATAAACAATAATTACACTATCCTCACTTCGAAATGATGTTAATTACATTAGATCTTTGCTCTTCAGTTGCACTCTTCCTCTTCATTCGATGACTAAGATTTTTAGTGCGATATAATGGCATCACTTGAACCGTTGAATGTAAACCATTAATAGTTTTAACTGCCTGGCAATATTGTCCTTGTAGATCATGATTTAATAAGGTTGTTGCGGACTTTTGGTATACTAAAGGACTGGACTTTGGTATAACCACGCTATGGCATTAATCAACACACTGATTGCACAGCATCCAGATGTCGATATTTTGTACATGAAGTTTGCTGAATTTTTAAAAATGTTTCCATTTTTTTTGTAATATTATGTAATTTATTTATGTCATAATATTGTATACCTAGCGTATTGTGCGTATTGGGTTACTGTTAGCGCAATGAGTATCTCATTTAATAAATAAATAGCTTTTCTTGGAATATATAAAAATTGGCATGTTCATGCTTATGTTATAAAACAAAACCGTCTTACTGAAATAGTAGGAGATTTACTCAAGAATATATTAATATCGTACGGCTCGAAGGACCATAAAGCTATTCGGCACTGGGTGCATGTTATTATGATCGCTAAAACTAACATAATATGTTTTTAGATAGTTTACATAACGCTTACATGTAACATGTGCACCATATTTATATCTATCTGTATTAAGACATTACGCAATCTACGACTGACGTGATACAGGTGTCCCCAGCTGATAAATATTGCTTCCAGCTGAGTGCGCGACACGACTTTGGCAATGACACGCTGGCGAGTTGCGACTAACTGTAGAAATGATGCTTCTTTATGATATTTGTGGTAATAGGTATAACTGCACTGAGTTAATTAGTAGTTTAAGCTACATTGTTCCTAGAACTGTTATAAGGCGACAAGTGCGCACACGTCCATTGTTTGCTGTACCACTCTGCAGAACTAATGCTGGAGTTCGAGCACCCTTGCGACGCTTGTGTCAAAATTATAACGATAATTTTACAGATTTAGATATATTTGCCATGCGCGCTAACGTATTTAGAATGTAGTTCTAAATACGTTAGCGCGCATGGCAATACAATACAACAATACAAAATATCAAGCAAATTAAGGAATAACTGGAGGTGTTCGCATTCTTTGCCTATTGTTTGCATTTCTTTTCTTCATATTATTTAATTTTAAGTTGCAAATATGTCACCATTTTTTTTACTTATATTTTGTGGATAACGTTGTGAGTGCACATTTAATCACTGTTTAATTTGTCAAATTTTTGAATTTACTCTTAATGTTGTAACTGTTTGTTTATCCCTTATAAATAAAATAAAAAATAAAAATAAAACTGTAAATTGAAATCGCAATAATTTTGATATGTCACTTACGTCGGTAGATGACGGGAAGAAAGAACATTTCCGTAATCTTACGTATGTTCGTAGGCGCCTCATCTATTTCTTGCACGTCTCTCACTTTCACGCATAATGATAACGGGTACCTAACAACATCATCTGTCAATACTGCCTGACGCTCAAGTGCCTATCACTTGTCTTTAAGTATTGACATATGACATGTTATCATTTACATGATTTATAATCTATAAAACTAAAATGTTAGATTTCGTATTAAAATATTTAAGAAACAATTTTTTTTTTTAATTTAATCGTCTTTCTTTCTGGTTGTTAGATACTGACATCAACTTAATATACCAACATTTGATTTGTAAAAGTAAAAAGCGACAACACTATTCGTCAAAACGTATAAAATGACATGGAAAGTCGGATTATTGTTGGATGTAAAACAACACCATTTATCTTTACAAATAAATGCGAATATATTAATATTTATTGAAAATCTGTTATTTTATGCTAATACATCCATTGTTAATATCTTTGGGCTTATTAATGAGCCTATCAAAGTCCACATCGGCGCCAGCCTTTACTTTCTAATATATACAAATGAAAGAACTTGTCGTCATTGATCTTGACATCTTCATCAATTAAACCAAGATAAAGCTTAGTAAACAAAATAATAAGTTATCTTTTTCTTTCTTTACATTTGCCACTTTACCAACGTACCACGTGGCTGGGGCCGCGCGTATAAGCTAGTGTGCTATAAATCTCTGGTAAGCGGCTTCGTCACGATGTCATTAACACCCTGTAGTTAACGCAATAGTAATAATAATATTAATATATAATAATAATATATTTTTATTTCAGGCATCAGGGCCCATACATAAATACCTTATAACTAACATACATATTTGTATTTCATAACTAAGTAACTTTTTTACACTTTTAATCGGCGAAGTGTTGCGCAATTGCGAGGTGTCGTGTAACCTTCCACGAAAGCGGCGATACGCGACTCCCTCCGGCCAGAATTCCTCTTGAAGAAACGTCTCCAGATGGTGTGTGGGGACGCGCACCACAAACGATTTGAAATTTGTGTTGTGGCGCGGTTCTAGCAGAACGACACTCAATGTCCATTTCGTGTAATGTAACCAAAAAAGTTTTAACGTCAAAGTCTTCGCAATTATTTGTTATAATATAAATCTCGTAATAAATTATATTAGTTTATTGGCTCTTGAGTCACAAATAACCTCCAACCCTCACAAACACAAAAGCGTTCTTAACAGAGAACTGTACACAACAGATTGTACACAGTAGCGGACTAACTAACAGAAATATTTTAAAAAGTCGGCGCCTACCGTGCTTCCTGTCTCTTGAGACCGAAGGCGCTTGAGTGCCGCATCTTAATTTTATTAACAAAATACTGTAAAATGTATTGAATACATTATGGAATCACGCTGTTCAATCTACTGATCGTTTCATTATTAATATTAAGTTTATTGCAAAGGTCATGGAGAAAATCCAGACTATAAGATTGTTAACTTGAATCTATTTCTGACACAAAGTGTTATAGATCTATTAATATCTGAATGGTTACATTACATCGCGCGAGATCAAGACGTGCGATTAAAAAACATGAAAATAAAATTTGCCGCGTTTTACATAAATCTGATTTGTTTGAAATTCTCTCGATTATAATAAAAAGTGACGCTTATTTTGACGTAAAGCTTTTTATATCTGGTTTAACCACTGTCTATTTTGGTGCTATTTTTGTTTAAAGAAACTTGTTTATTTATGGACTAGTCTTACTAATTTTAATTCCAGTCTAACCAAAAATAACTTAGTTGTTGCCAACACTTTCACACCTCACGTTGCGTTGCGTAGGCAAACACCGTTATGAGTCTATGTTTATTCAATTTATTGTACACATTAGGCCAATTGTTCAAAATGTGCTTTGTACAACTTCGGTAGCGACGTTTGTTTTACCAAGTACTAAAGAGGTTAACGACCTGGCCACCAATTATCTTATGTAAGCAGGCGATATTCATGTTTAACCACCAATAAAATTTACAGCTCATTAAAACAACGATGGAGTATCCCAGATTTACAGTAAAGTTGTAAACCTGAATATTAAAATATTATACGTAAATATTGACCGGATCATTGAAAATATTTTGGCTTATTTTACAGCCATAATAATAAAGTTAATTTTGGATTAAACCTTGCTCCGATTTCTGTGAAGTACATGTGTTGCTTACATTCGTCAAGCAGTGCTATATCCTCCTGTCAAGTTGAACGACGTAATGCGCGTTTCATCATAATTAACTTTCGCTATTTGCAATTTCCGATTCGTTTCGCACAAGATAATTATAATGCCACATGAAAAAAAGTTTAACTCGTGTTTATTTTTCTTGCGATCATACTGCCAAGTGGGTAACCATAGCTAACATTCACGCCTAAATCTTTATAAAAGAAATTCGTTTCTACAATAATGACTAACAAAATATTGTAAATTCGAAAAAGCATTTGATCGATCGTTAAGCTCTAAAGACATTGAGTCTCGAGCCATTTCGGTACAGCTTTTCCAGAGACAAACAGGAAAATCGTCTTATTTTTTGTCAAAATATAAATAAAGGTTAATTGAGTGATCAACTTGTTAGTCTCTGAAAATAGCTACAAATAAATTGATTTCGAGTAACTGCGGCAGTATTTGTGTGATTCGTTCTATTTTATACATGGTTCTAAAGTAGATTAAATTGGATATTATTTTTACTGCTGAATTAACAAGAAAAGAATAGTCTGTCAAACTGAACCAATCATCTCTGTCAGCGAATGTACGGATCTGAATAAAGAATGAGCAGTTATTTGTTCGTATTTCTTTTCCTCTTTGCCTAGAGTCCGTCACAGTCGCAATCGTTTAACCACCTGACGCAAATGTCACCACAAATTGATTCCAAACTTATGTCCGCTGCCAACCGCGCGCTATACTTCTAATATAAAAGCTACTTCTTTTATATTAGAAGTATAGCGCGCGGTTGGCAAAGACGTTTGAAGTTCGAACATTGCTTCAACACTTCGCCTGTTAGTCAGATTGTTTATTAGTTTTTTGGTCCATATCTTTAATTCGTTACGATTTTGTGTTTCCCAAGAGACATGAAGCGTTAGATCTTTACCCACTTTTTAGGGCAAACTAAAGTTCTTTGACCCCTGCTGCAGCCTTATTTGGAAAAATTAAAATTTCAAATTAAAATTACAGCATAGAATAATGAGACCCATAAAGTATTTTTAGGCAGTGACGCAAGTAAATTTTAATATCAAAAGCTAATTGATTTATGTAAATCTCATTATAACTACTTAATCTAATAGTTTCATAATATTAAAACACCTATTTTTCTGAGTTACGATCAGGCGTGTGCGTCCATGATCAACGCTTCAGTTTTGTATAAATCATTCTAATAAAAAATCAAGTAGATAGATGTTTTGATATAATTTAACGTTAGTTTGCAGCTGTCCTCGTCTGGGAAATCTGACATTATAAACAAGTATTTATACTTATTATAAAATACTTTTATCAGGTATAATCTTCGCTTCGGCAGCGAGGCGGTGCGGTGGGACCTGACAGGCGACCCACGGAGACCTTCAGCTGAAGGTAACATAAAACATCCACTGAGATCCACATAAAAACTGAGCTCTGTAACGTTACATTTAATTTGTAACTTAAGCTTCGCTACAACATACAATTGAGCTCTTTCTTTCAGGTTATTTTTAACAAGCGACGCAACATCTCCAGGAAGTAACTTTCTTTCGCATTAAGTCAGTCATCGCCGCAATATTCTCGAAACGTCTTTGATGAGTTAAATAAGCGAAACAGCCCTGAGGACAGGCGGACAGTGGATGGATACATCTTTTGCGACATCTACGGGAAGTGTCATTTGTCGTGTGTAGTTCAGCCGCAGACCCAAAAAATATTACAGTACAATCATTGTATTGCCCGTACCAAAGTTCACGAAGAATACATGCGATGGACCTGCGAAGTCTGTAATCTGTCACTATCTAAAATGTATCTTTATGCTCATAAAGCCCAAAACGTTACTGCAGTGTTGAATACACATGCAACAGATGGTTCCAATCACCTCGTTGCCATTGGAAAAGCTTTGATATAATCGTCTGAAACATGTTGTTTATTAATAAATCCGTGGATGTAATAAGTAATTGCCTTAGGGAGACAAAGAGGCACCAGTTCTTCTGAGTCAACAACCTACATACGCTCTACATCAAAAGAAACTGTCGAACATGAGCATTTCTGTTTATATTGTCTGGCTGCGACAGCATTATATTTCGGTAATGGTCTACAAACAACTCATTACAAGTATACTACAGACATGACCATTGGATCTAATTGACGTTTAATCCATGGCAACAACGAATGTGGTTTCTTTTTACTAATCAATCATTATAATCATCAAAGAGCTTAGACATAAATATTTCACAATTGGTCTCTAAATTGAAATCGGGCTATGAAGCGGATTCTGGCATGAATCTGGGACAACGCTTGTGTATAAGAAGAAATGTTAAAATAACATTATGATAAAACAAAAGTAAATTTCTGGAAAGTAACGAAAAAAATTGGGTGCACTGTTGAAAGCGTTTATTCGGCTCGCTAAGTGGCCACCAGCGACCATATTGCGCGTTCTCAGAACTGCGTTGTCATTAGTCACAGTGAGCTCGTTACGAGAGATGTTTTATTAGAATACAGGTCCCATAATAAACTGCGCTCGCGTTACTAAACTATAACCGACACTATAAGTAACCGTCTACCTCGTGTCAAGGATGAAAGTCAAAGTTGTGATTTTTGGACCAAATCCAAAATGTCACTGTTTCCATTACATTAATTTATGAATGAACGCACTAAACTTTAGTGGGTGATGCGCTGATTTTCTTTATGGCACGCACGGCTCTTACGTAGAATAGGCGTGAACAAATACAAGTCTGTCTCGAATAATACGTCGGAAACAAAATGTCACAACACCTCACACCAAACCTACGTGTGCGTAGGTATTCTGAAAAAAAATTATGACGCGAAAATTTTACAAGTTTTGAAGTTGACAGGCGTATGAAAATAATGTAGGTTTACGTTATTTAAGGTTAATGACATCGAGAAGTCTCTTGAATTTAATTAACTGTCTGCGGCAATAAATTATCTGAAGAAAGAGTGTTTCAATGACAGCTAAATATAAATTTTAGGCACAATTATGATAAATGAATGCACCTGACTATTGGTAAAACAAATAATTCGAGACCTAAGAATAGAGGCAATTTACCGCGAAGGTTAAACACGATCGTTTGTTCCAATCAGTAAATTCTGAAAGTCGCAAACGCTCAGCCAATAATTACATTAGGAGCCAAATGGCTTTGTCACAGATTTACACGGTTCATTAAACGTTTCTTCGACGATTACCATTATCATTGTTATTTTTA
Source organism: Hypena proboscidalis (assembly GCA_905147285.1). Classification (NCBI taxonomy): domain Eukaryota; kingdom Metazoa; phylum Arthropoda; class Insecta; order Lepidoptera; family Erebidae; genus Hypena; species Hypena proboscidalis. The sequence goes on along the minus strand of LR990130.1, from coordinate 14,342,297 downwards.
CATTATTTGTTGAAAAGTATCTCATCGAAGCCAAAGTTAATGTCTATGTTATAGACGAAGTGTGTAATATACCCGTCTCATTAGATATTTAAATTAATCAGAATCAAGTTTATTTATTAACCGCAACGTCAGAGTCGAGAAAGTTACAAAACACGTCTATTTTGGGAGGAAAATAACTTGATTATTACGACTGCTGCCGAGGGGCGATGCAGATTTATGATCAACAATATAACTTATCGTTAGTAGAATTAGAATATTTAATTTAAATATTTCAAACATTATTTGTTTCTTTTTTTAATTTTACCAAAATCTTTGGTTCTTATCTTAAATATTTTACGTTTACACACCACAGGTATTTTAATTGCAAATTCCGTTATTGTCTTGCAGCCGAATGCCCTGACTTGATACCAGGCGCACCTTCATGAAAGGCCACTTAATCAACCCTATTACAAACGGAGTGTTCCAGTCACTGTTAATATTGCAAAAATATCATAAAAGGTTGTTTATTAAGAGTAACAAGTAAGGCCCCCCCCACATATGGCGTGCGCGATCCTCGGGCGTGCGAGCTGCAAGGGCGCAGCGTGCGCGCGGCGCGCTCGCGACGCTCTTTTATGTCCGTGCAGCTCGCACGCCCGAGGATCGCGCACGCCATATGTGGGGGGGGCCTTACTTGTTACTCTTAATAAACAACCTTTTATGATATTTTTGCAATATTAACAGTGACTGGAACACTCCGTTTGTAATAGGGTTGATTAAGTGGCCTTTCATGAAGGTGCGCCTGGTATCAAGTCAGGGCATTCGGCTGCAAGACAATAACGGAATTTGCAATTAAAATACCTGTGGTGTGTAAACGTAAAATATTTAAGATAAGAACCAAAGATTTTGGTAAAATTAAAAAAAGAAACAAATAATGTTTGAAATATTTAAATTAAATATTCTAATTCTACTAACGATAAGTTATATTGTTGATCATAAATCTGCATCGCCCCTCGGCAGCAGTCGTAATAATCAAGTTATTTTCCTCCCAAAATAGACGTGTTTTGTAACTTTCTCGACTCTGACGTTGCGGTTAATAAATAAACTTGATTCTGATTAATTTAAATATCTAATGAGACGGGTATATTACACACTTCGTCTATAACATAGACATTAACTTTGGCTTCGATGAGATACTTTTCAACAAATAATGTAAAAATAACAATGATAATGGTAATCGTCGAAGAAACGTTTAATGAACCGTGTAAATCTGTGACAAAGCCATTTGGCTCCTAATGTAATTATTGGCTGAGCGTTTGCGACTTTCAGAATTTACTGATTGGAACAAACGATCGTGTTTAACCTTCGCGGTAAATTGCCTCTATTCTTAGGTCTCGAATTATTTGTTTTACCAATAGTCAGGTGCATTCATTTATCATAATTGTGCCTAAAATTTATATTTAGCTGTCATTGAAACACTCTTTCTTCAGATAATTTATTGCCGCAGACAGTTAATTAAATTCAAGAGACTTCTCGATGTCATTAACCTTAAATAACGTAAACCTACATTATTTTCATACGCCTGTCAACTTCAAAACTTGTAAAATTTTCGCGTCATAATTTTTTTTCAGAACACCTACGCACACGTATGTTTGGTGTGAGGTGTTGTGACATTTTGTTTCCGACGTATTATTCGAGACAGACTTGTATTTGTTCACGCCTATTCTACGTAAGAGCCGTGCGTGCCATAAAGAAAATCAGCGCATCACCCACTAAAGTTTAGTGCGTTCATTCATAAATTAATGTAATGGAAACAGTGACATTTTGGATTTGGTCCAAAAATCACAACTTTGACTTTCATCCTTGACACGAGGTAGACGGTTACTTATAGTGTCGGTTATAGTTTAGTAACGCGAGCGCAGTTTATTATGGGACCTGTATTCTAATAAAACATCTCTCGTAACGAGCTCACTGTGACTAATGACAACGCAGTTCTGAGAACGCGCAATATGGTCGCTGGTGGCCACTTAGCGAGCCGAATAAACGCTTTCAACAGTGCACCCAATTTTTTTCGTTACTTTCCAGAAATTTACTTTTGTTTTATCATAATGTTATTTTAACATTTCTTCTTATACACAAGCGTTGTCCCAGATTCATGCCAGAATCCGCTTCATAGCCCGATTTCAATTTAGAGACCAATTGTGAAATATTTATGTCTAAGCTCTTTGATGATTATAATGATTGATTAGTAAAAAGAAACCACATTCGTTGTTGCCATGGATTAAACGTCAATTAGATCCAATGGTCATGTCTGTAGTATACTTGTAATGAGTTGTTTGTAGACCATTACCGAAATATAATGCTGTCGCAGCCAGACAATATAAACAGAAATGCTCATGTTCGACAGTTTCTTTTGATGTAGAGCGTATGTAGGTTGTTGACTCAGAAGAACTGGTGCCTCTTTGTCTCCCTAAGGCAATTACTTATTACATCCACGGATTTATTAATAAACAACATGTTTCAGACGATTATATCAAAGCTTTTCCAATGGCAACGAGGTGATTGGAACCATCTGTTGCATGTGTATTCAACACTGCAGTAACGTTATAACTATATATAAAATATTTCAAACATTATTTGTTTCTTTTTTTAATTTTACCAAAATCTTTGGTTCTTATCTTAAATATTTTACGTTTACACACCACAGGTATTTTAATTGCAAATTCCGTTATTGTCTTGCAGCCGAATGCCCTGACTTGATACCAGGCGCACCTTCATGAAAGGCCACTTAATCAACCCTATTACAAACGGAGTGTTCCAGTCACTGTTAATATTGCAAAAATATCATAAAAGGTTGTTTATTAAGAGTAACAAGTAAGGCCCCCCCCACATATGGCGTGCGCGATCCTCGGGCGTGCGAGCTGCACGGACATAAAAGAGCGTCGCGAGCGCGCCGCGCGCACGCTGCGCCCTTGCAGCTCGCACGCCCGAGGATCGCGCACGCCATATGTGGGGTACGCCTTAGTGTTAAATTATGTGACGCTCAGTTACGATTTTATGTTGCATGACACAGTTAGATAATATTATCGACAGCCTTTTGTTGTAAAACGGTTTCATAGTAAATTAACTTTAAATATAACTTTAGTAGCGATCTAATGGCCGTTATGTGCAATAACAACGACCGTTGTAGTAGTTCGTACTATAATAATATGTAACCCTATAATCTCATATTATTTTACAACAAATAGCTAAGCAGTTGCTAAGCAGTAACACAATACTCAAGTTTAACAAACAGATGCATTCACGCGCAGGAATTACGCTGATGATATAATACTAACTATTTTGTAAACTGGTTTAAGAATACCTTTGGGCGTTTTGTGGGCGAGTGCGCAATGTTGTATTGATATTATACACATCATATAGTTATTGTGGTAATACGTAAGAGCGTTTAATGCTCTTGGAGATATTAATTGGTGTTTATTTTTTATTGTCAGTTATTAGTTTGTAATTAAATTAAAAACCTATTCTTTACTTTTACATATTGTGACAATGGGTCAACGTGTAGTCATGATACATACGCATGACATCATCGTATTTCTGTCCGTTAGAAGTACGTTAAAGTAGTAATTGTGTATACTAATCTCGAACAAGAGAAGCGAGAAGATAATATCCGAATGGTCGTATTATCATAGGACAATGGCGGTGACAATATTATTCAACACTACATAAATAATATTAATCATACTTCAGTAAATAAAGTGCACAGGCAGGTGTTAACAGTATATGTTGAAATATAACAAATATTTGTACAAGTTTCTTATAGAACAAAGTTACATCATTAAAACATAAGAACTGTAACTTAGCACAGCTTAATATAGATATTCGTCCTACAAATAAAACACTAGTTGCTCTCACCTCCAACATTCAACATCGTCAAAGAACAAAGTTACCTACTCAACGAAAAAAGTACAAAAGGGATCTAAGTATATCTAAGTCTTGAAATTGGTGAAATAAGTGAGTGTCACTCTCAAATCACTCTTTCAGTTGAAAAAAGGCTGTGGATTACCAATTTAACATGTTTTGAAAATTATAAGCAGCAAATTTTCAAAAATTTATTTCAATTATTCAAAAAACTGAAAAACTATAGTACAACATTTGGCGGTGACCTATAACTCTCTCGTTAGAGAAATCCTATACATTATTTTCCCCAGCTCACCGTTACAGGTCCTTAAATAAAACAATGCAGTTTAGTATTACAGAACCATTGTGAGTGCACAGAAACTGGAACCCAACACTTTGTGAAGTCGAAATAAGTGTGACACAAACTGCTCAGATAAAGTTACATATTTTAATGTACTCGTAAATATCATACTTTCGTATTCTTCCGTCTTTTATGCTGAGGATTGTTGGTTGTTGTTTTATTTTCAACGATTTACTCGTATTTTTCAACGAAACATTTCCTTATATCCTAATTAACATTGTATAAGTAGTTCATTAGTGGTATTTAGAAACCGTCTGAATTCATCTACTAATCTGAATCACTTAAAAAACAAAACCGGCGAAGCGCGTGTTGGGCCACGCGCAATAGGGTTGCTTGGTAAGTCGCTGCAACATAACATTTGCACTTGAAAGGGGTTTACTATCTGAAATAAACAAGTAACAACTTCATACAAGTCATTGTTTACAAAGGTTTTTGTATTATGTACGAGCTATTCCAAGTATCTGAAAGCTCATTTTAGGTACTCTTGAACTAAAAATTTTATCTATCTATGTTATTTTTCCAATTTCTCATTGTTAAAGAATACCAATCTAATGATACCCCACACTATGGGTTAGACAAGAGAAAAAAAATCATCACCACTTAACATGGTGGCCAAATACACGAAAACAAATATTTAACCACTTTATAGGCATAATTCATTTACATATTCATGCAAAATTTAAGCTTTCTGGTACTGACAGTTTCGACGCTATGTCTCGGACAGACGGACATGTCGAAACTATAAGGTTGTCTTGTAGGTGGAACTATGTGGTACTATAGAACCCTAAAAGAGAAAACTGCTTCCAATCATAACTAATATAACAACTAATTACTAATCCATAAAACGATAATTTTAATAGTATTAAAGTGCTTGTTTGTTTGATTCCTGTAATTCATTAATAAACCATTTTAGTCAATATAATATTCTAATTAACATTTACAACAAACTTCAATCAAGTGCTGTACAAACAATTCTCCCTTTAACTTTATATTTATGTTTTAACGGTCTGTTCGTGACGAAGGCAAAGGCTTTAACATGTAATTCAGCCTTCCCCCTCCCCCACCATCCCTCTTTTCCCCTTTCCACATCGCGTGCAATTTCCCATCACGACAAATATTAATCACTACATCATAGACGTTACCGGCTTTTTACTCGAGTTTTATGTCTGTATTATTTTGTATTTAGATTCTATACTCCTTCGATTTATATATCATTAAATAACGTATTATAAGCAAATGGTGGTAAATATAAATCAAAATTAAATAAAAATAAATAACTCGTAGAGACCTTTGCTCCTTTCAATATCCACTATTATACGCTATGCTCTTTACCAGAAATAAAACTTGAAAATAAAGTGCGTAAATATGTTTGTGAAAACAGTGTGTACCAAAAAGTATAGCACCTGTCGTGACAACTCTGCTTATAATTTATGCAAATCGGTTCTGTAATTCATAAATACGTAATACACACTTATTAAATAAGAGAAGTATGCGTTTATAAATTCTAGACTACGTGAAATATTGTTGTTTGAAATAAACAAATTATGTTGGCAATGAAACACACGACTTGAGGCCTTTAATACGCCTATTTTCTGTTTTTTTTCGCGACACATTTTTAGATATTTTCTCATACAATATGAGATACATATGTTTATTATGGTTTGCCGTATATTTCGCTTTTTATGACTAATATTAACTTGACTTGAAATATAGTTGTAACGATTTTAACTATTTTGTGTCATTTTATACTAACGCAGTAAGGTTACCTTGATCTGAGAGAGGCTTTAGCAATTAATAATATGCGATATCTAATGTCCCTCAAGTCCTAATCGCCACAAATTGGATCACTTTACAATCTCTACTCAAGCCAGTATCGTAAAAGGTATAGTGTAAGAAAACAAGGTCTTAATCGAAGCGCCAATCGCTATGGTAATTGACTGCAGTGCAGGTAACCAATGAATATTAAATGAACATAAAACGTTTTATATTCATGAAGAACAAGTTCAGATGGTTCAGCGGTCTTTGATCGTTTACATAATCGCTGAAAACAATACTGTTCCACTGAACTGTTAGTTTATAAGGTATTGTAGAAAATGACACTGCAGTTTTCCATTCCTACAAAGGATCATGTTATAAACATTAGAGAACTATGGCGGCTCTATTTATCATTACTTTGATTGATCTATAACATAGATAAGATTTGATTTGAAAGATACTTGAAATCGAATCACACAAATACACACCATGTTCGAGGTGTCGTGTACTTTTCTAATTAAATTCCAACTAAATAGGAATAAATACCGATGATTCATCTGAAACAAACTTCGTTAAACCGACATTTGATATCATAAGTGCCTATAACGATACTAAAAATATGAACCACTTAAAATCACAGCAGCTTATTAACTCGTATCTACATATAGATCAATGATTAACTCCAACTGCGTTTATGTTTTAAATGATTCGAATTGTTGTAAAAAGGTTTGTTTTTCTTCTTCTTCTATTTGATAAATAAAACATGACAGAAATGCGTGGCGGTTAGATGAAAATCTCTGCAAAAATAAACTTTGATATCTTTGATAGATATCTCCAGAGATTAGATACCGAGATAAAAGCAATATTTTTGTACTTTCTTAAGCTTGACGCTATAAAAATTAGCCTACTTTTCTAACATACATAATAAATATATTACGGGGAATATATTGTTATTCTTTTTAAGATATACTTTAAGATATACTTTTTAAGTTATACGATCACTTTATCCATCAAATAAATGTTGCCGCGGATGGTAATATACCTATTATAAAGACTTGTAATAATCCTAACAACAATTTTAAGCCTAAAGGTTATTGGAATCCTGATATTTCCAAATTGGTAGGTCAGCGTAGATTAGCATTAAGAAATTTTAGACGAAATCCATCACCTGAAAATCTCTCTATACTTGAGGACAAAACCTTAATGGCTAAACAGGCTATTAACAAAGCTAGATCTATTGATTATCAGAAATTTTGTGACGGGATTGATCATAAAGTATCGGCCTCTGATATGTGGCAACGTTTGAGATGGGTGAAGGGCTACAAAAGAGTGAGGACTTTTTGTTCCCCAAATTTAAAAAGAGAAATGTTATGTGATCTTGCACCTGATTATGTGGTTCCTATAACCCCACGATTTACGTCTAAGAATAGGCTATTAGAATCAGTTTTTACTATACAGGAATTACAAAACTGTTTAAAAAAGAAAGATACTGCACCGGGTGAAGATAAAATTACTTATTCAATGATTTCACACCTACCACTAGTTGGTAAGTTGTATTTACTCAAAATATATAACACCATATTAAATTCAAGCACTGTTCCATACCAATGGCGTGATATTATTGTTATTCCTATACCAAAGATGGGAGATGGAGCAGGAACAAATAACAAACTAAGACCTATATCCTTAATATCATGCACTTGTAAAATATATCATGCCATGTTAGCGAAAAGGTTAGAATGGTTTGTGGAGAGAGATCAGATTATATCACCATTTACCACGGGCTTCAGGAGAGGGCAATCTAGCCTTGACTGTTTAACATGTCTTGTGACCCAAGTCCAGATAGGTTTTTCTAACAATAGTCCTACACTAGCCTGCTTTATTGATATTCAAAGTGCCTATAATAAGGTTGCAATAGAAAAGTTATTATCTATTCTCGACAATTTAGGTGTTGGTAGTGCTATATGCCATTATTTATGGAACTTTCTTAGTGAGCGTCACCTGAAAGTAACTGATGAATCTGCAGGTGGGCTGGATATGATTAGATACGCAGGAAAGGGTTTAGCGCAAGGTGATCCTCTGTCTCCATTGCTGTTTAACATAGCGACATATAAATTCTGTCGGAATATCATAGATGTATGTATCTGTCAATATGCAGATGATTTTGTATTATATACTACTTATAAGAATGTGTTAGAAGGTCAGACTAAAATTCAGAATGCTATAAATACGTTTATTGGTTTGTTAGACGAGCTAGGGTTGGAGTTATCTATAAATAAATCAAAGTATTGTGTGTTTAGTAGAGGTTATAGACAGCAACAAATTGAACTAATGGTAAATAATAATAAACTTGATCTAGTACAATCTTATAAATATTTAGGGGTTTGGGTGGACAAATCGTTACGCTGGGGTAAACATATCAATGAGATAGTTCAACGAGTTCAAAAGCTCCTCAATTTACTTAAAATACTAACTAGCTCTTCTTGGGGTATTCACCAAATTCATTTGTGTAGGTTATATATTTCGTTAATTAGAAGTAGAATAGACTATGGCTGTTTCTTATTTGACAATAGTGCAAAGTCAAATGTTTATAAATTGATTAAAGTACAGAATCAGGCGTTAAGGGTGGTGGGGGGTTTTATTAGAAGCACTCCAATCCACGTTATGGAGAGTGAGCTCTGTGTTCCTCCACTGCATTTAAGGAGAAGGTGGTTAGCCAATAAATATTGTTTAAAGGCTCGATCAATAGCTGATAACATAACAATTAAGCTGCTGTCAGAACTTAGTGCTCTACGAAAGACCAGCTACTGGTCTAAAAAAAAGTTTCCGTTGCTTGCTGATGTTTATGAAGAAGTTAAATTAGAAAATGTTAAATCGTCCACAATATTAGAAATGTTTAGTCTGGAAACATGGGTAACCAATATTGATATTAATAGTATAATTAAGGTTAATTTAGATTTTATTAAGATATCCAAGAGGGCGGTTGATTATAATGTATTGAAAGCGGAAACTATAAAAGAACTGCATGAAATGTACAGAGATTATTATGTCATTTTTACCGATGGCTCTAAAAGCGATGACGGTAATGGTGCTGCTTACTACGATCCTTTAAATCCGGATAATACAGATAACTGTTTCAAAATAAATAATTATATGTCAGTCATGTCTTTGGAACTACTTGCAATTTCAGAAGCTCTGGTGTATATTAAAAATATTGGCAGAAAGAAAGCACTAATCTGTGTAGACAGTAAAAGTGCTTTACAGCATATTGCTCGATGTGCCTCTGGTTGCAGAGGTGCATCGATAGCATATGATATTATTTTTAAAATCTCCAATTTAAGTAATGCAGGTTATGATCTGAAGTTGCAATGGATCCCCGCACATGTAGGCATAAAAGGTAACGAGGAGGCTGATCGCATGGCAAAAATCGGCAGTATTAGAGGGAAAGAGATAATTGTTAAAAATGATTTTAGTGAAATTTTACCTAAATATAAAAATAAATGCTACGAACTTTGGAAGGAATATTTTAATGAAATATCTAGAAATAAAGGGATTTGGTATAAAACAATTGTATCGGAGCCTCCTCGTATACCGTGGTTTTGTAGTAGTAATAAGCTCAGTAGAAGTCTTGTCGTCATCGCTCACAGATTGAGATCTGGACATGTGCCGCTCAATAAGTTTGGCTTCTTAATGAAGAAGACCAATTCACCTAATTGCGAAGTGTGTGGAACAATAGAGGACGTATCACACCTATTGACGGAATGCACCAGGTTCCAATCTGCTAGAGGAAAATTATTTAAGGCATTAAATTTAAATAATTTAGATATAGGGATGTTTCACCATATATTGTCTGTACCAAGTTCTGAAGCTGCTATTAGTATTTACATGTTTGTTATGTTACGATTTAGTTAAGTTATTGTTAGTATATGGTCCGATGGGACTGGCATGTACTTTTGTATAAAAGTCCCTAAAAATAAATAAAGAGATAAAAAAAAAAAAAAAAAAAAGAAAGAGCTTTTCTCACAAAATCTATTTAACCTAATACTTTGTTTTATTTATGGTACAAATAGGTCGAGATAGTTAATTTTACGATATACAAATATGAAAAATCGCCATTGTAATGTTCATCCATTAGGAATTTAGAAAAGAATTTAATTCAAATTTCATTAATACATTTGTATTCACTAAGGTAGACCCTGACTATATTACTTTATGTTGGGCAATATATCCTACAGTGATTCACCGAACAGTCTTTTTAATTTCGTTATCGATCGAAACGCATTTGCGTATATTCGTACTCATCGCGGTCTATCCTTTGAACCAGTGATTTAATCATTGCTTTGATGAAAGACATTAATACCATGCCAAGTAAACCCAATGGTAAAGTACTCCACATGATACCCGTGACGTCGTCCGGTGTAAAATCCCTAAACATTCTAGATATGTTTTTCCTCCGCTTCCGAGCGGACGGCACGTTTTGGCAGCAACCTTCTACAATAATCTTTCATAACAAAGTTAAAATACATATACATAATAAACTATAATCTAGATATCGTAAAAGTAATCTTCGGAGCATGCATGTGATTGGATCGGGCTATGACGCACGAAGAGTTACTCTCTCATCGGCAAACCTTTCAAGTCCACCACGTCATCATCAGACAACGCACGTCCTCACTCAAAGTGAAGAAAGTTCCGTCTGGCTATATTTACAAACATAATAAACATATATTGCAATGTACATGTTAATATGCGATAAACGAAAGGTCAATGAAGACAGTATCTCATCAGTTTTCCTTTTAAGATTCGGGTCAACACTAAATACGGACGCGGAAAAATTTGGTAAAATTTACAAAGGTTGGTTGGACAGCCTTCACTCATTTGGAATATTTATTAAGTAATTTGGATATTTTCCGCAATGGGACGTGGAAAAGTGTTGTGTAGCGCACCACGTACATTGCACGTAATAAACATAATACCATTTCCTAAAAACTGGCCAAGTGCGAGTCGGACTTGTTTTGTTGTATGGCGCCCCACTTAAATATTAATTTTAGTCGGTTTTAATATATGATGTTATAGCGGTAACAGTTATACCTCATCTGTAAAAATGTCAACTGTCTAGCTAAAACGGTTTATGAGGTACAACCTGGTGACAGACAGACAGACAGACAAGCAGACGGACGGACAGCGTAGTCTTAGTAATATTTTCCTTTTTAACTCTTTGGGACAGTAACCCTAAAAATCAGTCATCGTTATCAAAAGGATGGGCTACATTCATTTCATGTTATATTAACCAACGAGCTGTTACCCGCGACTTCGTCCGCGTGGATGTCGTTTTATTAACAAAAATGGCTCCCCACGCTTTTTCCTACCCTAAAATACTACAAAATCATAAACAATACCAAAAAAAAAAATACAAAAAAGAACTCAAATAATGTAGGTATCTATTTAGATTAATATCTAAAAAATAAAATTAAAATCTATACCTATACCGACAAACTTATTATTTGTATATAATATACTGGGTACTTTTCCGGGATAAAAAGTACACAGTGTGGTGCCCAGGATATTAAAGAATAATTATACCAAGTTTCATCGTAATCGAACCGGTAGTTTTTGCGTGATGCCTAAACAAACAGACAAACAGACAGACAAAAAAAATATTAATCACATTTTTGGGTTCGGTGTCGGTCTAGTAACACCCCCCGCCATTTATTTTTTTGATATTTTCAATGTACAGAAATTTTATTTCTACAGATTAATTATAACTTAAGATTTAAGCATTCTTATAATGATAGAGCATAACCTCTCTTAGATACAAGACTAAGGTGAATTTGCCCATTCTTCTTCGTACAACATTTTTATTATTGAAATCGACTGACTGACGTACTTATACTAAATCTCACAACTCAAATCTCAACCATAAGCGTTCCAAGAAAAACAGCGTATCGCATTATATACTACCTACATTATAGTGATGAATTTGATGAAGCCCGTGATGCTTATAAATATTATTATTAATATATTTTATAGCATTGTTTTATGACGTCCATCATACATCAAAGAGATTGTAAAACAATAATAACCGGAAGAGCAACTTGTGTTTCAACATATAGAAAACAATGTTTCGTTGTAAATATTTTAGTAGTCATAATATTCGTCGTAAAGAGTTACATGACATGCCTAACTGAACTTAATGAATTCAAATGCGCAATTAGGTATCAATTTTCACGAGCTACCTTGGAAAAAGATTTAAAAAACAGAGGTATATTGAGTCATCTATTATTTTAAATTTGGTTTAGTATTAATATTACTAAGAGTAATCTCGCCTTTTTTTTTCTTGTAGATATATCTCGGCGACATAGAGATGGATAGAGTCCTAACTCTATTTCACCTATTTTATTTCACGATTATTTTCACCATTTTTAGAAGATTTAGGCCCTAGCCTAGCTCTACTAAAAACACTACGGAATGTATTTAAAGTAGAGTTGCCGCGAATAGTGTTTATAGCGAATAGTCGAATACCGATTAATCGCTATTCACTTTGGCGAATAGTCGAATAACTCGACATTACTATTCGACATAAAAAAAAACATTAAACACATTAAAAATATTTCTAATTTATAACAAAAATCACGAGTTCCTAGTCACCTATATCAGATGTGATACCTAGCACTGTTTCATTAATCAGATACCTAATGAAAGATGCGCTGATTCAACAAACTGCACACGTTACGAGGAAAAACGAAACCGACTTGCTCCAGAACGTGCAGAAAAAAATTATTTTTTGCACCACAATCTGCCTCTGCTGGATTTTAAATATTAATTACCTTACTAATTTAATTTCATGAATATGATAGGCACAGGCACATAATATTACAGATAATAATAGATATTGTGTATTGTTTTATTAAGGAAAATAATTACAAAAATGATTATTTTTAACTCATTAGTTCTTTTGTTCGTTAAAAGTTTATTTTCGACGACTATTCGCCGAATGCCGAATAATACTAGCTATTATTCGGTATTCGACGAATATCAAAAAAATGACGAGTAATGCCGAATACCGAATAATAGCGAGTATTCGCGGCAACTCTAATTTAAAGCAGTCGAGCTGTTTCTAAGCAATATACTACCTATACTAGGTATACCATACCATTTCTATAAGCAAGGAACAGGCTAGACAAGCATAGACAATCAGGTAACAAAGTGTTTGTCTATGAATTTGTCGTAAGCCCGGCCGCGGCACTGAGGCTCTGAGCGTAACCCAGCCTTGACATGGAATTGTACAACAGTGCGGATATAATACGCTGTATCGGAAACAAGAGCTAATAAATAATGAACGCAGCAATACGCTCTTAGAAGGATAACCGATTTTTATCCGACTTCCAGAAAGAATGAAGATATTATTTTTGTATTTAGGTCCAAAATAACATTTATGTATTACTTTTAATGGAATAATTGGATGGCTGTTTTCCATACAGAAGTAATATGGGTTCAACTTTTCTATTATTAAGTTTTTACCTAGTTTTATAGACAAATCATCATTATATAAAACACTACTAAGCAGCGTTATACTTTTTAACCTTGTATTTTCATTTTTAGTTTGTATGTTTTTTAAATGATTAAAACAATTTTCACAAAATTCTATTGTAATGGATAAAAACTTAAAAAAATATATGAAAGTGAAACCCATATTACGTAAGTATTAAAACACGGCGTGTGGGAGTCGTAGTACTCTTAACGACGTCATAATATACTAAATAACATTATGGGTTTAAAATAAACCAATTCTGACGCGTTTACAATAGTTGCCACTCAGAATAATGTAGACTATATATTTTTTTGTATACAAACCAAGAAGCCGCGGCATTAAAGGAAAAATACGTGAAAATTCATAATACTTTAAGTGTTTTCGGAACTGTCAACGATAGAAACCACACTGCAATCCAACTGTGACGATAGACAAAGAAGAGCAGATGTTTATTTAACAGTTGATAGTACTGTTAGATAACACATTATATCTAATTCAATCCGAAAAGAAAGTGCATAATAATAGCTAGTTGACAGATGGCAACGCCTGTATCACATAGTAAACAAAATTGTAATTATCAAGACATACACGCACTCGTGTATTCTCACGTCGTATTTGACGTTTTATTAAATTGTCAAAACGTTAAATGAGTATTTCCCAGAAGCGTGGGAGTGCCGAAGCGAGCAACCCGCCGCCATTAACTGGGTCGACTTCTCCGGAAAAAAAATTAAACCTCTTCGTTGCATTTGGATCGGCGATATTTATTACTTTTAAATAGCTCATTGGGTTATCTATTAGACGTGCTAATTATCATATTATTTAGTGGCTGTTACGATATTTCTGTGGAAGATACTTAAAAATCACAAAGAAGTGTTTCGTTTTATCATTTCATTATATAATTAAAGCAAAAACTTATATTTTTCCTATCACGTGATTACAAAAGAAAATGTACGCAAGTGTGTTTGAGTTTTGACCCTGTGATTGGTTCAAAGTTCAAACAAATGATTAATCAGCTACCGGTAAACAAGTTCTCGGTAGCTAGTTGTTAAGCGTTCAGCAATTATTGTTACGCATATAGCCGTTCGAAATCAACGCGTTCGTCAGTGGTATGATATACGAATAGCCTTAGATGCTTGTGAAATCTGTCGGCGCCGCATCGGCAATCAAGTTTCCGCCAACTCGCATCGCCTCAACTTGCTTGCGCTTCTCCACTTTCGAGTTTATTGACTCTAAAGTACATTTCACTTTTTTCGTATCTCTCATCGGGTTCGGCGCCGAAAATCGTAGGTATTTGATTACGCGGTGTTGCATAAACAAACCTGTCCAAGACGGTTTCGATGTTACGCATGTTACGCCTCATTTTTGTTCGATGTAGGCTTCAGCGATTATCTGATGAACAACTTCGCCTTCACAATGCTACCGCGTTATTGTTTATTTTTTATTTTTGCAAGGAAGTAGGTAGTATAGGTGTGCAATGTGTATGGTATTGTTCATTTGTGTTTCCTAATTCAACTTCTTGAAAACATACAAAGTACAATCAAAAATACCAGACTTATTTTATTTTAAGGTAGCTACATATATCTAATTATATGTTTTTAGATAGGTGTTCTGCAAGTTGGTTACAGAGAATTGACAATTTAGTATAGGTCACCGTAAAGAGATGCCAAGTTTTAGAAAAATGTGTTGAAAACAGATGAAACTTAGCGATTTCATTATAATCTGATGAAATGTATTGTTTTAACAAAATGTTACACAAATCGTTTTGAAACTAGTCAAAATGAATACGTGACCCCATAACATAAAACAATACACGAGTATAAAACCGTCCTCCTCTCAGAAAACGATAAACGGTACGATTGTTTATTTAAACAAACCAAAAAGTAGAGTAGAGCTCAAAAATGAAAGCAAAAGTGAAGCAGGGAAATGGTTATCAGACATACTCTACATAGACCTATTGTTTGAATTTGTGTGGAAGTAGTTACAACAAGCTTTAGTACCTATAAATCTTTAATATAGGTAAATTCTACATCAAATATTTAGTTTAGTCATTTACCTTGATTTTGTAATCTGCAAGATGACGTAGAGCTGTCCTAAACCACCAACCTACTCAAAAATCAAATAATTACCACCCAAAAGAATCGATACCAACTCAAAAATCAAGTAGTTAACTTCCATAAAGATCTCTACCTAAAAATCCAGAAATGAAGTCACGAAAAGATCTCTATTAACTCAAAAATCAAGTAGTTAACTCCCAAAAAGGTCTTTACTGACTCAAAAATCAAGTAGGTAATCTCTAAGAGATTTCATACCACCTACCAATGAAGTCGGTTAAAAATGTTACCAATTTCCATAAATAACCTTATTAAATAAGAGTTACGGAACATTTAAGCTATTTTCACATTTTACTCATTAAATCGAGAACAATGTTGGCAAAGGAGAAGAAAAATTAACTCTTACGACCGACAATATCTCTTTACGATTGTAAATCTTGTGTTAAGTGTAAAAAGTGTTGAAAAAGCACGTTTCGTCAACGTTTATTTAAACGCTACAACCATTTCCTTATCCCGTTCGATAACTATGACTGCAAATTTAGACATTTCATCTACATAAGCTAACATTAAATTTAGTTATTAACGGAGGTTCAAATTAATAATTCACTAAGAACAACTACAACATAACCTTTGGTGATCCAAACCTATATTCAAGTTCAATTCATATCATCAGATTAAAGACATGAAATTGCGGACTTTATTCTATACAGATAATACCAACCTTCTTGTTCTGATAACAGGGCATGCCTAGCAGCGAAACAAGTTCAAAACACGCCTGATAAATGATTTATCCGCCTTCGTATTATATTTATTTATCTTCGGTTGATTACCTAAGTAACCTTTTGGTTATCTCGGACTTTAGCGCCTACAACATCGTAACAAGTGCTGACTGGCCTTGCCCGTATCCCTGTACTCAGTAAATAATAATAATATAGTTATCTTTACTATAGCAATGTGGAAAGCGACTAAGGACCATACACCCATATGCAATACAAGCCAGATTATGCCGAAAATAATGAATGGTTGAAAGTCGAATATAAATATATAAGGTATTTTTCTATATTCAGCCATTTTGTTGAAAGACTAGAAAGCTGTACAGCTGCATTTCCTTCAAAATATACGCCTACTGTTTCTATATATAGACTAGATTAACATGTTATTTTAGAAACCATTTATAAAAGTCTACCGATTTCTTATGCAAAATACCCCAATTAATATTCTGTAGTATTACCCAGATGATCGACAAACAGGCAATATAAGCATTAATTCAAGCTTAAGATAGATAACGTATAGATAACGTTTTTTAAAATATTCTAATTTGGTTGCCGTAGAAATTGTACTTAAATAAATTTGAAACAAAACAAGAAAAAAACTGCAGCCAAATAATCTCATTACAGCGCGATCATAAATAAGAGCATATTTATGAAACAGTAAACGTAATATGGCACGATAAATTTATAGTGCATGTGCAGAATAAATGGCTAAGACCTCGTAAAAGTCTAATTTTCGTCACAGACTGGTGGCAATATTTGTCAATCAGTGGCTTTTGCCATGGCATGTGGCTGGGACCGGTTCCACGTCTGTCTGCCTGGACGTCCATCCGAGCACCGCCTCCCGCCTCCCGGCAGTAGTGTCAGTACCATTGTTCTTCGACAACTTTCTTTTTCTTAATTTTACTCCGAGTACAAGTACTTTCAATTGTGTTCGAGTGAACTATGGGAACAACTCATTTCGCTGATTTCACGGCTATAATTATTGTACTTGACGTACCTTTATCTACAATGTTTTACCTTGAATCTTGTATTGTGTGTTTCTGGCGCTACATTTTGATTAAATAAATCGTTTATCACTATCGTTATGAACTGTAATTTATAACCGTGCAATGTTTTGTTGAAATGGATAAAGCAGCTGTCAGATTCGTAACATTTGATTTATCAAATATCAGGCACGTTATATTTAAAAGGCGCTAATTATATTTAGTTATTATACTTATTATCATAATATTTGCACAGTTTGGCACGCGACACACTAACCCACATATCAGGCAGTAATCACGCGTGACAAACACTATTGTTCGCGTGCGTAAACATAAAGCAGAAATAAACAGTCTCTATTCGTTTAAAATCACCAACCGTCTCGCTGCGATCCATCTGAAATTAATATTTACTACACGCCTTGTAATAACATATCCATCAAGTATATCCGCCATACTCATCTGTGAAATATTGTTTGAAATGGTATATTTGTATCCGACCGCTCGCTACCTATATTATCTTAACGATAAGTTGTGGCAATAAAGATACATTTATTGACATCCACGTTAAATGTTTGAAGCTATTAGGTGTCATTTAGTATAATTTACGTAGATTTGAGACGGTGAAGCTGCGGCGAGCGACTCGTGATGAAGTCGTTAGCGACGTAACTGGAGCACCGAGTGGCACCGCGAGGATAATGCACAAACTAGATCTGCGCACTTTGTGTACCTACCACACTTCTGTGCTCTGTTTCCCCGCCACAATTAGTTCCCGCCTGCGTATAGGTACAATACAATTGTCGCTATGAAAAATGAGAAACTGCAACGAAATACTGAAATCCTTGAGCAGAAACCTATATTTTGACTTTACTCAAAATAATGCAGCATGAGATCTTTAGTCTTGCCATGTTATTCGCACCTCGTAATGATAGCGCTTGGAATCCTGCCCGTACTGTTACTACAAAGACTGTAATAATAAGTTGGTTCATGCGCTATTGTAAAAACGTTTTGCACAACAGCGTTAGCTGGAGGCGAGCCGTATTTGGAGAGCTCGAGCGTGGTCAGTGAAGAAATGCTGTTTTTCTAGAGCCTTTTCTCCGCTTTAAGAGGGAACTCCCGGTATGGAATTCTCATACAAAATGAGTCTGGTTGTATCTTTTACATTTTTCATCACAATGTTATAATTTTTGCACAGTCAATTTAAAACATGATTATCTATGTTCCTTCGATTTCAAATTATCTTTAGTCTGTCTATTTTAAAAATTATAGGCATCCAAACATCCGTAGTTTTGAACGGCCTGACAAATGCGACTTTTTTAGTATTATACAACAGATTATTACAAGTTTTCGAAACCAAGGACCCTCGTAAATATACTGTACTTTCTATTTTATCAATAATTATCATCAAAGTACCTCATTTTCATTCATCAAATACCATATTACAAATTAAAGAAAATTACAATATCTATCTCAACTCATTGAAGGGGGGTGAGGCAGCCATTCGTTAGCTACTCGGAAGTGAAGGAGGGGTGCCAGTGAGATACCGAACCAAGCCGAGATATGACATACCATAGTCTACCGACCAGAGAGTATGCATTGAACTGCATTGAACCTTTTTTGACATTCACGACTGCAATAAGTTATAGTCCGAGATCTAGCTGCAGAATCTTTTCGTTCTTTATAAACATAATTGAATTATATTTTTATGTAAATAATCATTTAGGGACTGAGCTGTATACATGGCATATGGGTTAAAAGTACCAAAGTCTAAACGAATAACAGAAATAAAAACAGTTTGTTGAAAACAATGATTGTTTTTTGCATTAATAACTTATTAATAGTTATTTATATATTATTTCAAAAGACAATTGTATACAATTGTACTATTGTGACAAAGTGTAAATGTTAAAACGATTGACTGTTAAAATGTGTAAATGATGAGGCTGATCATAATCTGTTTTTTTTATTTTTATCACGTCCCTAATCACCCCATACTTTCAAGGGCTGTTATAAATTAATAGTCAGCTATATATGCCGAGCAGAGTATTAGTATCTATAGAAACATGTCACATTATCTTTGAAAAGACAACGTTTAATTGTCTTGTTAATTTATCATTGAGTTGGAGTAATAATAATAATCGTTAAATGCTTTCGAACCTAAAACCTTCTACATGCATAATAATAACTATGCAGATACAATATTCATTTAAAATGCATAGCTCTTGGCCTAATTACAGTGTCATTCATTGCAATTCGCTTGTGTCATATCATATGTCACACTTGTATTTTATAATGTTGATTATAATATTTAAATAGTTTCTCTGGACTTAAATATGGGTAAACAATCTTTACATTGTGTATTGTTAATTATTTACATAGTAAATATATCATTATATCTACGAATACTTAAATTGTAATGTCATTATATCGTGCATGTCATTTTTGTTCTTTCATATGTACAATCAAACACATAACCGTTTCAGCAAATTTGAACAAAAATAAGATAAATATATTTACAGCATATAAACCGCATAGTAATAAAGATTTTTGTCATTTGAGTTTGTGCTGAGGTAAATTATTTACATTTCTGTATTTTTAGTGAACCGCAGAATGAAAAGAAGAGACTTGGCCTATTTGTCAGCTTATACTTCACGAGAGCGAAAAATGAATAAGATTAAACGTAAAATAGAGCTGAAGAAAGTAATAATTATTAGATAAATAACGAATGCCATGTTGCAGAATAATGCAATTCTTTTATCACTGTCTCAAGAAAAACGCAATGTGCTAAATATTAGAGCAATATTATTAAATATTATTATTATATACCCTAAATAATACAGTATCATTTCTAAACTTTGTTTTATTATTTAAATAAAGAAAACACTCAGAATCAAGAGTTAAACGGTACTATTATATTATAGTACTAATGTTTTGATGCAATTACATACTATCGACACACTACGTGGGTGCAGTCGCAGAAGAAACTAGTGATATTATAAATCCCAAAGTAACTTTGAACGTCTGTCGGTCTGTTGTTCCTGCAAAATAAAATCGTTTAATCGATCTTGATGAGTGTTAATGTTTTTTTTTGTTGACAAAGCCCGCTTAATTAAGCGGCCGTGGCGCAATGGATAAGGCGCTCGGTCTTACGATCGAGAGGTCGTGGGTTCGAATCCTGGCCATTACGCCACGGACGTAAAACGTCCTCTTATCACAAGCGAATTAAGCTTAGCTGGAGGGGGTTAACAAGAATACGAGTAATTTGTATTTGCAAATTGCTAGTAAGGTTTTCAAAAAAAAAAAATATAAACACGCAAAGTTTTATTGATATCAAATTTGTGTCTATAGCCTCTATTTTCATGCGTGGGCGTCGGGCAAGGCTTGACGCCTTGACGCCTAGACGCGAACTCAAATTGGACGTATTGCGAAAGCGACAATAATTACCCTTGCTGTAAACCTCATGGCAATTTTGAACTCGACTGTACATCATCATCAAAATCAAACTGAATACGGACGCCAAAATTAAATCATGTTACAGAATAAGGACGCGCTATATCGTTAGGCTCAACTCACATCGACTAGCTAGCTTCATATTTATCTGTATTCTGTGACGTAGACACAGAATCACTGCGTCGTCGCGTTGCGTCCAGTTTATATGGCCTATTTAGCCCAAGATAGATGTAGACAAATTGTATGGATAAATGCAAATGAACCTGAAAAGCAACAACATTAACAGATCAGCTTTTTAAGTTCATTACATCATGATTTTTTTAAATTGCTACGCTAATCTTTAATATATTTCCAGCAGGCCCACATAATTAAGATATGTATAAATATAAATATTATTATGTAAAAAAAACCGATGGCGTAAAACGCGACGTGAAATCTTTTATCTCTTTTAGTTGCCTGCCCGCCTGTTAAAACAGCGTCGTAAGTTCTTAGTCTGAATTATGCCTAAAGGTATAGAATATCTATATTTAGTAGATTTTTAGTCGACTAGTTGGTCGACTAGTGCATAATGCAACTGACTGTGGAACAATAAACATCCCTGTTCCACATACAAATCTCGCCATTGTTACCATAGCAACAAAATTTTGTTGAAAATCGACAGACTTATCAAACAACAAATCCTAGGTATTGAACCGTTGAGTAACAACTGAGCATCAACATGTATTTTCACTCACACATTTATATATAAGACCGATAGAGACAGCAATACCTTTATATGTGTGCAGAGTCTACCCTTAAGTGTCGTACGTGAGGCGATCTCTGCCAACTGCTATTTATCGCATTTTAATGTGTATGTGAAGCGTTCTCCGCCGATATGAGTGCAATACTAATCTTCGGTTTCCGTTGCGAATGCTGATTAGCTTTGTTATTTCTATGCTATCGTTTTACTTTCGCTCTCAAAATGCATAGTTTAATTTTATATTCTTTTCATCTCGCTTGAGAACAAGTATTGCAAGTTTTGAATGCGGTGATATGCGTATTGCACCTAAACAAGTATTATATATGTAACTAGGTCAACTAGTGGCAATACAGTTTATGAATTAACGTTCATATTCCTGCTATTAGAACATTTGAATTGAAGCAAGTAGGTACATTACATTATGATTTCCTGCAATTTGCTTGAGGCTGTAATTATTACTCAAATTCAACATATTTCTACAAGTTATCTAATAGATACACGAGTACAATAACCTAGTTATCGTGAAGTTTCTGTCTATGTGTCTAAATAGGTACTCACCACGCACAAGGATTTGTCACGTTTAATTGAAAACTAAAAAAAAAAGTGATGTGCTTCTAAGAATCGATTGACTTAAATCATTTGTTCATATTTTCGCATGACATTTATATATAATAAAAACAGGAAGCTATCCCCGGCCGTTATCCTACCGCTGCACACTGGGTCGAGCGAGCTCCGACCTTGCCCTATATTCCACACCTAGAATCAGGTCGCGCTGTAATCACCTGCATTCACTCTCTACTCGATTGATAATCGTACCGATAATGACGATGTCAGTCCTTGATCTATTTATTTGGCTTATAATAACAACCTCACTAGCTGATAGATTATAATACATTATGAACCATAGTCAATTTTTGTAAACAACTCGGAAAACTTTCTCGCCAACTATAATATAATTTATGAATATAAATTGTCGACAAACTAACTAAAAAGAATAATTTAAAGCTACCTATTTAACCTCTTATTAATATACCAATAGATAGTATGTTGTAATAAACATAATATTATACACAATTTCCACACGATCAATCACAGGCTGACAAGCATCAAGAGAGTTTTTCACAATCTTTGGTACTGTTGAAGAAATTCGTAGGAAACCTGTTCCTTATTGTCAGCAATAAATTACAGTCAACATCTTTATAGTGGACAAGAAAACGGTCTTATGTCATCTTTTGAATTACAACTACACTAACAAAAGCACTTTCTTTATACATCAAAAAGCGTGCAAGTGATTTCTGATGGCTACTGTGCTGTCTACGATATAAGAACGACTTTGCCATTGTCTGACAAAACAGTGTTTAAACTGTCTGCTAAAGTGAATACGTCAGATTATTAACAGTGTTTACGTTACGCATATTATTGAATCTATTATGAAATTCGCAATACATTTGTATTTCATTTACGACGATTATTTTCAGACAAACAACTTTTCGCTATTGGATGTTGTAATTTGGCAAAAGAAAATAATCTTAAAAATTTAATTTACAACGCTGAATAATTGTTGTCATATTGTGGATTAAAAAAACTTGTCTTTAATTTTATATGTTTTATTGTATACCGTCATGATTAAAACGTTTATAAAAACTGTTGGTTTACATACCTACTTGTTTTACTATAATTTAAATGTTACCTTTGACAAAGTATTATTTTATCGAAGGCAAATATACCAATCAACAACTATGTCTCATTTACAGCATACGTTTGGAGTTAATAAGCTATAAATTGACGCTATCACTGTGTAAATTTTATCATTGAATTTGATTAATTAATTAGCCAGCGCTTTCTGAATAGCTTCGATGAGATGTTCATTAAATATTGGGATATACGGCGTCTTAATTATAATTATACTATCGAATAATTTCCAACACCTTGAACCGCATTTCTTCACCAATCATTTCAAATGATGAATGACAGCTAATTAACAGACGAGCATTATACAATTGAAGATGGATGGTCTGTTTGTTTGTTATGCACCACTCGCCAACTTTACCAACGAAACGATATGGCATTAACACTTTCGTGCGTATTTCTACAACACACAAACACTCCTAGACTTTATCAATCCATCTATATCTGCAAGCTTTCATTTATAGTAAAAATAGAACTGATGTGTCTGGTTCTAAGGTTAATTTTATACTTAAAACATTTGTATAAATGTACATATCATTATGTATAAACTATGTTTACATTTTACCTAAAATGAAATACATACTTATATACGTATTTTAATTACTCTATCTGTTAATAATGATTGCCCAAAAGACAGTCGAAATAACCTATTAAAAACTTAACTTGAACTTAAGGAAACGCCATAATATTAACAATATTATCAACTTTGACCAGTAAAAGTGTCACAAATCAACCCGCAAAATATTGTAATTTTTTTCCATGATTTCAGCTATAAAAGGGAAGGGACATTAGACAAAATCAGACAAATTTATCTTTATTATTCACAAGCGAAGCCTTAAATCGGCTAAGATAAATAAAACCAATATCACCTTGCCGACAGGTAAAAAAAAATTGATGCCACAACATACTTCATCGCTTTATGAATATTTTATAAATTTCTGTAAAGGAAAGGCTGGTAAAAAACTTAGTTTTTTGAATTGAATGTCTGGTGGTGAAACAACTTAATTGCTTTTAAGTTAAAAAGATCGCGAGAGATTTCAATAGGTATCCTTGGATATGTAAATACAAGATTTTTGAGAAGTCTGTATCTCAATAACTCCACAACAGAAGGCCAAAATTAAGATGTTTCAAATATTTATAAAAGATAAATTCAAACACAGCAGTGTACATAAAACATATAACCATATAACATAGATAAGAAGCTACTCAGGTAGTTTTAAAGGAAATAGATTATAAGGTACGATTTTATGCAGCAGGTAATGAACCAAGATGTTGATTCGAGCTGCAAAAATCAATAGGATAATTACAAGAAATGTTGAGAAGGTTAATATCCAATGGATATTTAGTGACCTTAAAAGTCAATTCGTTAACATACAATTTATATTTTTCGAACTTTCAGGTGATGAGCAGAATGAATAATCTGAAACGAATGAGATACGTATACCTACTGAATACTTTAAGAACAGATAGCCAATTCGAAAGAAGAAAAACTGGAAAAATAAATTGAAATAAATCTGTACAAAACGGCTTCGTCATATTAATCTATCATGTGGGTAGTGCGGCAATGATTCATGTCAGTTTGACTATATCGGTGACTATCTTGTAAAATTAGCAAAATGTGAGTCAGACTATTAATAGATGTTCCAGCATTCTGGAGTCATTGGTAGAGTCGCTGGCTGGCTCTACCGAAAACTGAAGACAAGCCAACTTTATGTCTACATAACTTTAAAGAAAAATAGTAAGACGTCGAATATAATGAAACTTAATACCAAGTCTTTTTTCTTCACAAAAAAAAAAGCAGACGACTTGTACACATAGCTAAGTTTTATGTTTATATTGTTTACATAAAATAAATAATACCTAAATAATTAGAGTGCAAAAGAACATTACTTACCAATAGTCTTCAATATCTGCAGGTCATCGAGTTCATACTCTTTCTCCTCCTCCGTGTACTCAGACTCTGTGGTGGTGGATTCCTGCTCCTCCGTGGAAGAGGCCACCGACAAGGACCTCACGTCAGCGCTCAGCTCCGAGCTACAGTCTCTCACCATTTTCGCACTGGCCATCATCATTTTAAAAGTGTCAAAGTCACTAATCAAATATAATTATTATTATAATAAATAAATCTGTCGGTAAACTCAGTTCATAATTTTGGTTTCAAGGAATAAACACTACAATAGTTGATTTTGTTAAATTAAAGTCTGTATAAATTGTGAATTTAAAAATATTGGAGATATATTTTTAATTGGTTTTTTTAAAATGTGGATATATTGAATTGAATTTGCGTGATCGTCAAAATTCGCGCGGTAGTTGAGAGCGACCGACGAGGCGTTCCGTACGCACAGCGGCTAGCGTCTCACTGGCGATATGGCGGCGTCGCGGCTCGCTTGCTCCACTGTGCACCGCACTCTACGAGACGCGGTACGAGACATCCACGATAAAATAAACGCTGACAAACTCTTGTTTCTCCAACGCTGCGACAAAGTCGACGACGCTTTTTGTATACAATGGCATATTAAATTATTGTGCCGTATTTTGCGCGCGACGAACGAGATCCTTGAATGTAAATAGCATTATATCGTCTAAATATAAACCTTTCTTCTACGACACTATAAATAACTCAACATTTCGCCTCATTTCTTTGTAAATAAGCATCTCTACAGTCGCTTTATTGTGTTATGCTTATGATCCTGTCATTCTCCGTACATACACGAGCTATTTTTGTCGTCTCAAACACATTTATACATGAACATAGGTACATCAACTATACAGCGATAGATAGACTGATATAAATCTATTAGACTGCCAAATCTAAAGTCCTGGGTTCAATCCATTTGTTTATTGTAGAGCTTTTAGCCTCGTGGGAGGACTAGACTATCTAGAGTATCTAGTCAAATCTAGTGTGTACGGTGAGATTAGAACCTGAATTTTTGGCGCAAAAGACAAAAGCTTTAGCAGGGGCGTCGCCAGTCCAGTGCCCAGGGGCAAATAATATGAAGGATGAAAAAATCTATAAATTGTTGGAAAAGTCGAGAGCACATGAGCTATTTCAGTTCTTAGGAAACTAAAGCAGTTAGTTGAGAATCAGTAACAAAATCCATTTGACTAGTTTTTACGAAAAACTTATTTTAAATATTTTTTTCTAAACACGAACATCTTATGATCCTTGCCGGTTATGACGTTAAACGATTTAATCAAAAGCATGAATGTGAAATAAGAGTCAATAATACGCCTACAAAACAATTGATATCTATATATGGGTGCCACGTTCTGTGTAAATAAATCCAAGCTGAAAATTTGACTTGGTTTCACCGTCGGCCATGGTACGTCGATAAAAAGAAGCCTATCTCCTTTCTGAACTATCTCAAAGCCAATTTGTATCAAGATTGGTTCAATGGTTTAGCCGTGATGACGTAACAGACATAAAGAGATATAACATATTGGTTAGGGCTACATGCATTATCTCACGCAACACGATAGTCCCAAAGAGATAATGGTTAAGTTTTTGAAAACATCCTATTGAGGTTACACTTCAAACATTGACTCAGCCCCGGGTATCAAACATTTTCCTACTTATCTCGAAGAAACTGAACATTACAGGTATTATTCACAAAGATAAGATTAGATGAAAAATATTTTTCATTGATAAAAATACAATGGCAATACAGATCCCAATAGTGACATTTAAAGACGATACTTACGTTATCGATTTATATAATTAGTGAAAGCAACTTGAATTTGAATGATAACTTATAATTGTTTTGCGAACCTCAAGTAAAATAACTGTATTATTATTTTTTACCTGTTAAAAAATAATAATATTTTCTTTCTAAATTGTAATTCTATGTATCTCATAATATGTATTTTTTTATTTTAATTTTATTCTTGAACTTTTTATCTAATGTTTGTGAGCTGTGGTCTCCTTCAATTGAGAGAATACACTAAAATGTTTCATTGTGTTTGATATATGTCTATAATGTGTATAGCTCTTGTTGGAGATCAATAATTAATTAAATAAATAAATAAATTATATCATTTTGACGACCGGATAAGGGAGTCGGTAGTGCAACTGCCTGACGCATAGGTCGCGGGTTCGATTTTCGCTCAAAACTAATCCTTATGTGCATGAACATGGAGGTTTGCCTTCATCTGGGTGTTGTATGTATAATAAGTATGTATTTACAAAAGAAATATAAAGTATAATTATATGAAATAGTATCTGTCATTCTAGTAGGTACCCATAGTACAAACTCTGCTTAATTTGGGACTAGATGACGTTGTGTGGTATTTATTTATTACTTTTATAAACAAAATCTAAATGACAAGGTAATATCTTAATAGATACGTTAACAATCACCAATTTTAATAGAGTTTAAATTAGTAGCTTAGTTCGTATTGCAGATGTTATAAAGCGTAAAATGAGTACTAATTGCATTAACTGCATAAGTTTCATATATTATCTCAACAGATAATGACTATTATAAATTTTATTCACAAGAACAATCGCAGAGAATCTATGTCACTTTTGTTTTTTAACATCTATATTAGGTCTATAATAGGTAACATTAAAACCTAACAGGAAAAAGTTTTGATAAAACGTACACTATGCTGTCTACCTCGCTGGACTAGTATATAGTGTATAGTATGGTTTAGCGTATGAGGCCTCTTGGGTTCGATACCCGGGTCGGGCGATGGATTATTTGAAAGTTTAGTAGTAAGTTACATCAGTAAATTATCATTCTCAACACGGAGTTAGAATTGTGCCCGG
This sequence comes from Hypena proboscidalis, assembly GCA_905147285.1. NCBI lineage: Eukaryota > Metazoa > Arthropoda > Insecta > Lepidoptera > Erebidae > Hypena > Hypena proboscidalis. Next base: position 14,314,324 of record LR990130.1, on the reverse strand, counting down.
TGGAAAGCTATAAGCTCACGTCCTAATGGGTCCTAAAAAATACAGGTGAAAAGTGAAGATGTGAAGATTCATCTCTCCCTGACTCTTCAGGGTTTTTTTTTAAAAAAAAAAGCTTACTAGTAATTTGCAATTACAAATTACTAGTATTCTTGTTAGCCCCCTCCAGCTAAGCTTAATTCTTTTGTGTTAGGAGAAAGTTCACGTCCGTGGTGTAATGGCCAGGATTCGAACCCACGACCTCTCGATCGTAAGACCGATGCCTTATCCATTGCGCCACGGCCGCTTCGTTTAACAGTCGTGTTTTAGTTATATTAGCGATTGCTATGGAAACCTTATACATCAAACAAGTATTTCTGATTCAGCGTTTTAGAATTAGCATACCTAAACAAAAACTACTGACTGTACCAGACCATAACAATTTAAGTCAAGGTTAGAATAAAATGAATCATCATTTTCGATACAGCAAAAAGCTTTTAAAACACTTGTTCAGTTTATTTAATTGGCTATCAAATACTTCATTAATGTCAGCATTCACCGCGCATGTACCTTTCCCACCCATATTCTGTTTTTTTAAATTCTTAATACATTTTTAACCATTCATTATAGATTTCGTTTTCATAAGTTATTAAGTTTCAGATAGTTAATTTACATTAAGCCCCGATTATATCAGTTTCTTATAAATATCTGGTTTGTTAACACCTGATAACTTTATAGGAATTGGACATTTTATCTGTCAAAAAAGAATAGGCTTAACAAGGACTTATCAGGAACCTGTAAAACTGGTCCTGAATTTGTCGGATAAGTTTCTATCACGGACATTATCAAAAAGTGGTACAAATAGCCCCGAAGTGTTTAAGGTGAATATGTACGGCGTAAATAAAAGAAATGTGTTACTGTTTATAATCTTTATTTGCAAGTAAGCATATTACAAACAAGATATACAAGGAAGTTAAATAATAATATCACTTTAAAATCCGATATATAGGTTTATGTTTACAACCTAATAGATACAAAAAAATAAATAAATTACCTCTAATATAACTACAACGTCATTTACACATAAATAATTACAATACACTTTTGTATGGCAAAGTACAATCATTACTCAATTAAAGAGAAGTAACAAACTTCAAATCAGGGATGTTAGTGATTGCCGGAACTGTAACCGAAACTTTCGGATATTCGAAATAAAATAATATTCTTAACCGAAACGTAAAAAAAAACCGTAAAAATGGGAATCTTTATCAAGCCTAATATATAAAATCAGGGGTGTATCCTATACGTAACCAAATGCACATTGTTTTAGTGATATTGCAGTTTAAGAAAACAAGTAAGAAAACTTGGTGTTTTTTCTTTAGGCCTCGACAGATATAAAAAATAGGAGTGGAAGGACTCCAAACCGGCTGTGATGATTCCTGTTTTATAGTACAGTACCGTTCTTGAGATACAAGCGTTTTAGTTATGCAAAATTAAGCTTCGGCTTAAACAATTTTCTTTTTTTTACAATATACGAAACAAACTATCCAAAACTTGCGGTTAGTTCGAAATAATTTTATATCCGTATCCGAAACCGGAACCGATATAAATTTATTTATAAATCCGTATCCGAAACCGGAACCGAAACATTGTATCCACAACATCCCTGCTTCAAATAATTAGGTTCATAATAAATAACGTGCCGTGATAACATTGAAAACATCTCTAGACAATTTTACACATATTCAACTGATAAATAATGAAAGTATTAAAGAAGTGGCTAGCTAGAAGATTTTAAGTTATGGGAAGTCGAGTCAACGAATTATATAGGGTGTAAATGATATCGTGACGAAACCGCTTACCAGTGATTCAGTACATGATTCTGAGACCCAAGGTGCGCGGCTTTGTCACGATGTCATATACACCCAGTATATATCTTAGAAATGAATCATCTCAATTGAAATAAAGGAAAAAATATAACTAAATAAACAACTTATACGCAACTAAGACTGACTTAAAATTAAACCATTCATTGTACTACAATCTCACGGCTGTGGAGTTTGCAAATTAGGTTCCATTGTTAAACTTTATAAAGTATTTTACGTTCAATTAATAGCAAAAGATAACACAAAGTTGAGTAGCCACTTCTGAAATAAGCCTCTAATTTTGTTTTATGATTTTAAGCCTTTAATTATGTTTTGTTTTATGTTTTGTTTTACGAAATAATTACAGTTAAAAATACGTGCCATGTGTTATCAAATGTGCCATAAATAAAATAATATTCTTATACAGACCCACTGTTATATAAAACTGCTAAAACTTGATACGTTGGTATCGTTACGGCTAATAGCCGAAGTGCGCTTATACCCAGTTCTAGTCGGCTAGAACTAGGGGTAGCCGAACACGCGCGGCTACATATAGATGTAGCCTACTCACATTCGGTTAGAACTAGGTTTAACCTTCATCATAGCGGCTAAACCTCGGTGTAGGGACCTAGTACTAGGTTTTCAGTTTAATTATGTCTATAGATTTGACATTCTTATCATGTAGTTATTTCAACAAACACGCAGCATAGAATAAAAGTTCTAAATTCTCGGATACAGCTCTGATTTTGATGTTCATTTTATTTATTTTGTATTAACCTTTTTGAAAACCCAAAAACATTTGGGAATGTGATTTATGAATTTCGGCAGGTACCCAAGTGCTCTCGTAGACCCATTGTGTCTAGACTTATTAGATTTGTCACAATGAGATGTCACTTTCATTACAAATTATATTCAGGATCTGATGACGGATTTTCGAAGGTACCCAAGGTAGAAGGTTCCGAAGGGTAGTGCTCTTAAATTTTGGTTTACGTAGATCCATTGTGTGGGCTTTTTAGATTTCGTCATGAGCAGTTCCATGAAAAATGATAGAGGTTACACCTAGTTTTAACCGAGGATGAGTAGGCTACACCTAGGTGTAGCCGCGCGTAGTCAGCTACACTTAGTTCTAGCCACCTAGAACTAGGTGTAACGGCACTTCGGCTATTAGCCCTAACATATCTAAAACTAAAGCATATAGTATAATAATATGTACATTTTATACAGGACAATAAAATAATATACATTTTCTAGCAACTAAGTTTTCCCGGCATTGCACCCATGTTCTTACAATATACACTTTCTTACGAATTATTATTAACACAAATTTTCAGTAACAAAACCAGAATACATTTCAACCATAGTGAGTTACATAAGTGTTCAAAAGTTTTGAAACAGTAAATAATATTTTGCTTGGACGTGTAGATCTGATGGTATAGTCAACCCTTGGACCAAAAGAACGCTTACACTTTTTCAGAAATTATACATTCACATCACTATTTCTTACATTAATTCCTTAATACATAGTCAGGTATAAACTTGAAGTTCCAAATTCGATATGTTCACACCAAAGACATTACCTAATTTTATGTTTAACAAGTTTAATATTTACCTGACACGTTAGAGTATTTAACTCATACCTTCCCTTCATGTAGCTTGCTCTTTTTACCACATTTTTAAGAATTCACCACAATTTTGTCGACCACTCATTTCTTGATTTCAAATTATTATCCTGTATTGTACATACTTGTGTTGTGACTATTCTAAAGCCTAATAGCCTTAATTAATTTGAAGGGTTGTAAGTATCTAAGTGCCAAACGAAAACATAAGGATTAAGCTCGCGGTTGAAAGCAAGCGTCATCGTCAGCGTCCGACATATTTTTAACATATTTTCATACAAAAAAGATGTGCGCGTTTCTTATTTGTCTAAAATTATAATTTTATTTAAATTTAATACAATATATTAAATTTAATATATTTTATTACAATACAATTTATTTAAATACAATATTAATCCTATGCGGTACAAGGCTCGAAAGACCCATACAATTTGTTTTCGTTCTATTTGCATAAAAATTTGCCAAATATACTGGCGAAAAGTAATAGTTTTAGATAAATAAAGCAATGAAGTTGTACGAGGCACTTTTATACCCGAAGCGCACAAATAAGTAGGTAGTAACGCACTAGATTTTTGAGACTGGTTTTAATCTCCCGTAAGCAAATAAAAAAAAGAAAGGAAATAATCATTTACTCTGGCATAAGATAAGAAAAAAAATGAAGCGAAACCTTTCAGTATATTTTAGCTTGCGATTTCGTTTGGCACTTAGACGCCTTAGACTTTTACCTTTCAATTTTTGTTAACCAATCAGCTTTTGCAACTATCTCAAAGCCTTCAGCATTCAATATCATGTGATTAATTATTGTGACCATAGCATCACTGATACTTTTATACAAGATGCATTGCTTTAAATCTGGACCATGTTGAAATCATTTCTTTGGTAATCCGATTGTAACCTTATTATTATTGTCGCAAAGCTCTGGTTGCCTATAGAATTTTAGAGGTGGTTTTTCGTGAAACCTACAAACTCATATATTTCTAAGCGAAATAATATGTTCTAAAGGGTATTGAGACCCTTAATAATTTATTATACTACTAGCTTCCGCCCGCGGCTCCGCCCGCGTGGTATGTCAATTAAAAGTAGCCTATATGTTAATCCAGACTATAAGCTACATGTGTGCAAAATTTCATCGAAATCGACCCGGTAGTTTTGGCGTGAAAGAGTAACAAACATCCATACATCCATACATCCATACTTACAAACTTTCGCATTTATAATATTAGTAAGGATTTATTGGCGTGGTCCAAAATTGGCGTTGCTAATACATAATATGGAATATTGTATTTTTTTCCACGCGGCGCACATAACAAAATTTGTATTAATATTAAATATTAATACAAATTTTGTTATGTGCGCCGCGTGGAAAAAGTTGGTGAAACAAATTTTGTTTCACCAACTTTTTAGTGTAGCATCTAAGCTTCAACAAATAACCCAAATCAGACATATCACCTTTCATCAACAAATTAAACAGTGAACGTTCGTGCACATCTTAAAATTACTATCCTATAACATGTGTCTTATCCAACATACATAATCACGTACTACAATGAACCTCCATTAAAATATGGATCTATCTATAAATATATATTTTGATCATGATCTTGTCGGTAAGACCTTAAAAGACTCAGATTTAACTGTACATGGTGTATGACAGTGCTGGCGAACTTTTGGTACGCGCGCCAAAGAAGGCACGCAACATTTGGGTACGCGATATCCACTTATACTCAAATTGGGCACGCCGTGGTCTCATTATTACATAATATTAAAATAATGGCACGTGCATCAATAAAGGTTCGCCAACCCTCAAGAATAATAATATACTTGATCATGAAATAACACGCTAAAACGATCACCACTGCTGTATCTACATTTGTCCAGCATGCTTTCGTTTTAACGTGTTAACTTACGTTACGTATTACAACACAGATATAATTGTAATAATAAAGTTAAACAGACTTCGTGAAATAGAATATGTATTAGGTTATCGGTACATTCAAACTTATTAACGGCTCTGAGTATCTTGCGTTTCGATACGTTAAATGAAATATTATGTCTCAAGAGCCTTCTACACATATTTTTTGTTTTTGATTGTACCTGCTGTTCTCGGCCGCCAATAAGTTTGAGTATAGGTATACTACAATGGAAAGTATATCATACACTTATGATGAACACAAGGCCGGCGTGCGTGGCGATTGCTAGCTTGTTGTGGTACTTGGCGGTCGGACAGAACGCCATTGCACATACGTCGGATAGAGGGAAACGCTCTGGGAACGTCTCGCGAGGCATGCCGGACAGTCTTTGCTGGGAGATCTGCAAGATAATAAAATTATGATTGTTACGATTTTGTTCCGTTCGATTTTACCAAGTGTAAGTAGGTATAGCCCAGGGATGGCGAACTATTGGCACGCATGTCACAGATGGCACGCATGTCACAGATGGCACGCATGTCACAGATGGCACGCAGAAAATCGGAACGTCGGCGTCGCGACCGCAATTCTTTGGAGAAATGCTTAGAAAATAATGGCGCGTGCGTCAATAAATGTTTTCCTTCCCTGGCATAGCACATACTTTAGCACGCACAGTACAGTCGGCCAATGAGTTGGGTATGCAGGGCAAAAACTTCTACGCCATAGTAAAAACTGACTGCAAATAGATATGCAAGTTTGTATTTCATATTTAATAAGTGTAATATACCCACTATTTAGATATATAACTCACTTATCCATAACTGGTGTCGTAAGTCTTTACTATGACTTAGAAGTTTTTGCCCTGCATACCCAACTCATTGGCCGATTGTACATCAGTAATTGATCACATTTCTGTAACATAGTTTACGTCTTCAGTTTTAAGTTGATTTTGCGATCCGTTGACCATGTTGAAGAAACCATAATCAATCAGGAACACGGCACGATACGGCAGGCAAAAAGTTGTAGTTCTTTGAACCATGCAGTGGTTTAGGCAATGCGCCTAGCGCAGAGGGCTAATAATAATATAATATAATGTTTATTGAAATAAGTATATTAACTGTCTTTATGTATATAAACATGTTTATAAAAAACGTGAAAAACTTCTTATATAAAGGAATCTAATGAATACTGATTGTTAATTATTGTGTTGATTTATTTATTTATTTATTTTTTTACCGAATGGCCTGAGCCGTGACGATGGTAAGAGACCCGACGGAATGACTCTTGTTTCCTGGAGGTTGGGGCGGCCCTTGGTGTGGGACGCAACTTGCGTCGACACTTTGGCACCGTCACATCTTCCAGGGACTCGGGATGGGGCTGGTGCGGCGGCAGAATCAGCCGAAAACCTCAAGAGGCGCAAATATAGCCTTTTAGATAGTGGCTATATGTTTGTGCCTTTTGGGGTAGACGCTCGGGCCGTAAGGTCCAGGTGCTCACGCTCTTTATAAAGACGTCGCTAAACGTTTATTTGAGTCTACCCGTTCCCGAAGTGCTGGCATTTTTTTCGGTCAACGAATAAGCATTGCCATACAGCGTGGCAATGCTGCCAGCATTTCGGGAACGATGCCCACTGGTAGCGGTTTGCTTGATTAGTGTATATAGTTTTAGTTTTAGTTATTTTTATTATAGGTTTAATTTTTTACTTTTGTAATTAAAAGAAATGTATTATTTATGTTTATATAAAGATATACCTAATTAATATTATTTAGAAGTAGTCCATTAGCGAGTCGGTTGCCATATTGAGAATTAGCCCTAATGCGCCTAAACCGATCAGATATTTGTATTATCATTAAATCTCACCTTATCTTTAACAGTGATGGGCATGAATTCGATGCCATACTTGGTAACGACATCTTTGTATGTGAGCGGCTCCATGATCATGCCCAATTCGTCGTTCTTTCTCTTTCTTTTGTTGCCGAACGGTATCATTTGTATCGTGGCTATCACCTGAAAACAATAACGTTGTATTACTACAGGTGAAGTATAATTAGGAACAAAGGGTTAGAGGAGAGAGAAAGAGTCGCGTAGGCAGAATGTAAGGATGAAGAACGGAAGACCTGGATGGAAATCTACACTTAAATAGAGAAATTTCTTCTTCTTCTTTCGTGTCGATGGCTGCAGTCATATTCTCATGGTGTTGTATCAGAGAAATTTGATAGAGCCTCATTTAAACTGTAGTTGCTGTAATACTGTAATAACTATGACAGCTTAAAATACCTTTGTTATTATGACATTAAAACCAGACACTCAATTTTAGATATTATATTATGATAATGACGTATTGATGTATTCATGATGAGATTATTATGACGTCACAACCACAGGCAAACAATTATTTGTGATTTTTCCTTTTTATGTATCCTCTAAGTAAATTTTGCTATCTCAATTATTTGGAATCATTAGATCGAATTTTTGCATACCACCTCGAGGGAAAGCCTAAAATTCGATCTGTTTATTCCAAACATTTCCTTTAACAAAGCCAAAAAGATAAATCATTCAACCACGCCTTTACTATATTGGTTTTTCCCCAGTGTGAGACTGAATGTATGTCTTATCTTTTTTTTTTTTTACCTGTCGATGCAGATCGTTGTATGCGGGATGCGCCCTCATGAGCCGTATGTTTGGCGCGTTGGCGGCGGCCACGCGTCCGCACCACAGGCAGCCGCAGCACGATCGCATCGGTCCCACCCTTCGCCCGAGGCCGTACCACTCCACCTCGTTCACAGCTTGACTAACTGCAGTTCAATTAAAAAACGTTAAAACGATCTAATACGCGCCAGAAGCAAAGTACTAGGAGAAAGCAGTTTATACAAAACTATTTTACAGAATTGTACATTGTTAGTAATGGTGTGGCCAGACTACTCCACGATACGATTAGGCTACATAAACAACTCAGCACCCGCACGGCAATAGTTTTTTTGAGTGGTAATTTTGAGTTACGAATAAAAGTAAAATTCTATAGTGTAATCACGTAGCTAGTTAATAATCTTCAGCGTAGTGAGGGAATCAAAAGCACGATTGCGAATAAGTTTGATCGAAGTAAAATTGAGTTTTGGGCACTGTTTTCACACAATTACCGCTTTTTCAAACTGCTGAGGTTCAAAATATTTTAGGGTATAATTTACATTGTCAACGTAAACGCTAACCGCGCGCTCGTCGCCTTTTCCTTGTAATTTCGCGGACACCGTTACCACACCATGACAATATGCGAGAGCACTAACGCGGAAATTCGTATGAAAATGAAAAAACATGTATTTTCCAAGCTACGGCGAAGTAGACCAAGCACATAATAAGTAAAGAATGCATACCGAGGTTGTCGTCCCCGGCGAGCAGCGCGGCGGGCCAGTGCGGCGGGAACAGCACGCGCGCCGCCGCCGCGTGCGCCGCCTGCCGCGCCACGCGCGCGCCGCCCGCGCTGCCCGCCGCCACCGCGCCCGCGCCCGCGCCGCGCCCCGGGAATGTGTCCACGTCTGCGACACACGCTATTCCATTAACAAAGGCCTGGCGGGTTGCTCGGTGGCTATAGTTTAAGTAAGTTCTGCAGATCCAATTGTGAATTAATGTGCACGATACCGGGCCATTAATTCACTGTTATCTGACTAGAACAGCGATCGTGTACGCCTGCGCGGACCTTTCGCAGCGCGCCAGCGCCTCCCTATATTTTTAGAAACTCAACTCTAGTAATTTTTTTTTCCTTTTTAGATTTTTTTTTTAGTTTATTTTATTTTTATTTTTCTATAAGCGAGAGAGAGAGAGACAGACACAGAAAAATGCGCACGCCGGCCGGCGTGCGCATTTTTCTCTGTGTGTCTGTATATGATGTAGCACCGTAGCTGTAACGTAGCATGTAATTACTACGCCGCTACAAGAATTGCTACGAAATGTGTCGTTACAACTTTTCATCCCAATTTTTTCCGTCTAGCCCCCTTTCGCAACGCGCGATAAGGAACTTTGTTCCAATAAAATAAAATAAAATGACTAATTTGATTAATTAATTAATCCATAATTGACACTAGAATATTGACACAATAAACACTTGAATACCTTGAATATTGACTCACCTTCAATGCATACAATTTGAGCACGTTCATCATAATAGGGATACAATATTGTGACACCATTTTGTGTAGACCTTAACAAAGGGGATTCGATTTTCAAATCATAGTATGCTGTGGTCCCGTCCGAGTAGCCGACTATTATGTGGGTGTGACCTTTTTGCTAAAATAATACAACAGATTAAATGCAAACATAATAACAAAAAATCTTTATTTTTAATTTGCTGTTTAACTTGTTTTTAACAATGCCAGAAAAATTTATTGAGTAGCCATTCTTATATTGAATTTCATAAATAATGCGTTTTTAAACTATTAACTTACTTTACTCCATTTGACTGAGGTTGCTTGATAAACTTCTCTATTTGATTTCATGGCGAACTTTAGTTCCACTATTGGCTTCAGTTTGTAAAATAATTGACCACTGAAAATATAATAAATAAATAATAAACATTTCTAAAAACATCGATAATATATTTTTTATGACATAATGATGAGATAGTCAGTCATTTAGTCAGTCAGGCAAGCAATTATATAGATTGGTTGCGACATAGTGTACGTAATACGTTTGTTTGATGAAAATATTGTATTGACGTGTAATATATTTTTTACCAATAAATAAGTTATGAGTTATAATAAGTTTGAACCGGTGGATTGGCTAATCCTTTCACCACGATGGCAAGTCAATACCTTGACCACCTTACTGACTGTCCAAAATGCCCTACCACCTGCACAAGAGAGGCGCTCATAAACGCTGACGAGAGCGCCATAACAGTGGCCACTTATTGGACCAATAAAATTTGACTCAGCCATCGCCATCGACACGACGAAGAAGAAGAAGACCGGTGGATAATTAACAGTGAATATGTCTTAAAACGGAGGTTTCAATAAATGTTCCTATTTCCCAACCAAAATTAAGAAAAAATAATATAGGTCGAATATCGCTATGAATAAAGAGATTTGGAAAAAGGAGGCAGAGTCCAGCAGTGGGACATCAAAAAAGCTATGTATATAAAAATAAAACAATCACAGATCCTTTTTACCAGGACTCAGTAGGTGCGACCATGGCTCTACCTTGACCATTTTTGTACCAAAGCATTTCTAGATTTCTTGCTGAAATATTTTCTAGTTTCCTCCCTTTTAGACCAGATGTAGTTGGGTTATAGTTTTTAAACGTTTTTTAAATACATACTCTTTAGTAAAAGTAGTAGGGTCGGGCACGGCATAGATGTGGGCAGCTCCGTCGATACTGGTCGCGGCAAGCAGGCCCAGTCTTTGCGGTCCATCGATATTAGGGTTGAACGCATCTCGGGCGCCGGACGGACACCAGTCCATTGACCAGATCGGACCGCACTCTAGTACTAGTCCCATGACGAACGCTGGTACATTACTGGAAAGTAATTTACACAAACATTACCATAGCTACATGTTATAAGATTGTAAGAAAGAAAGGGACTGAGGGAGAACGAAAAGGAAATGCAACAGTACCCATATTTGCAAAAAATATATAAAAAAACTTTTAAAAAATTGTGTTCTTAATATTTTCCAAATTTGTATCAAAAATAGCTTTGAAGTTTATAACAACGCCTGCAAGCGCAACTGTTTTAAGGATTCAAGATTATAATTGCCTTATAAGCAATGGATTATTTTTTTCTATCAGATGAAAAAAATAATCAGTTATTTTTTAACATTTTTACATTTAACGATTATTTCTCTATTATTCCGCATAATTTTATTAGGCATAATTATCTTTGCATACCTCATAATTTGCCTTATAAGCAATGGATTTTTTATTCTATAAGATGAAAAAAAATAATCAGTTTATTTTTAATTTTTACATTTTAACGATAATTTCTCTGTCATACCTTAATTTGGCATAATGATAGTTAGACATAATATTAATTTAGCTTAACTGTCTATTAGCATACGATTTAATAATAATCTAAATTGAACAAAATACATTTCGTATGTAAAATAAACAAGTGGCGGCTTAGCTGGCTTAGTAATCATTATGACAAAAAACATTAAGCGAAATAATAGTTATGCCAAGTGAAGAAGTATGCCAAAAGATTATGCGACAAAAATGCTTAACAAAATTTTGCGAAATTATTTTAAGCGAAAAAAAGAGATATCATGTGTTAAATACAAAATACTCACGAAGTCATGTTACCGCAATTCCAAATCTGTATCAGCATTGGTTTTGCCGCAGGTTTCTCATACCACAAGTGTCTCGGCAGATCCGAATCGAGGTGTGTCAGTATCGATAAGTACTGTGGCATCGGCCGTGACGCTTCGCTCGTCAAGCTAGGCACCCACAATATAGTCTGGATGCATCCTCCCGAGAATATTGTGAACGTATCTGCAAAATAATGATGTTTTCAAATATAGCTATAAAATTATAGCGAGGTTTCACAACATAATTATGTGCTCCACGATTATTAGATGAGGCGATTATTAGATGTTTGGCCAAGTCTATATGGAGTCTAAAATTAAAGCTAAATACAAAAAATAATCAGTATACAAAATATACAGTATATAATTTGGCGGTGTTGTGAAAGTATCGATATACCCATAAAAAGAAACCCTTAAGATGATAGTCTCAAGTTACAGTATTAGTTCTCGAACTCCTCCAACTGCCTTTTACCTCTCATCCTTCCTCCATTTTACCGTCATGTTGCATCTTGACATCTATTATCTCTTGCTAGACCATCGGTCTAGCAAATCGTAATATTTATGTGTCCATCGCATCCAAGCATCGGCTTGGACTCATAAATATAACGTTTTGCTGTCAGTTGCTTTTTTTAATACCACATTTTATGTCACATCCTATCACGTCTCACGGGAACGGGTTAATAAGTATTATGTCTGTCTCCTGTTCAAAGCTACCTCCCCACCAATTTTCAGCCATATAGGTTCGGCTGTTAATAATTTATAAATAGTGCAACTAACACGATTTTTTATATATAGAAGATGAGTTTTGTTTGATTGTGAAGTGATGTTACAATAATAATATCTGATCATATTTGTACAGTGATTATTGATATAGGTAATTTAAACGGGAATTAACGCGATTAATACCCGTTTAAATCATATCAATAAATATGTAATGCAAAGGTTTAAAAGTTATTATTAAGTTAAGATAAGTTATTGACTCGCCTATTTGAGGCCACACGATCTCAGAATGCTGGTATTTGTTTTGGCCAGAAGTTGAGCATTGCAATAAAACGTGGCAATGCTGCCAGCATTTTGGGAACGTTGCCCACTGGCAGCGGTGTTTTAGATTAGGATTGTACATAGTTATTTACTTTAGCTTTAAGTTCTTTATTTTTAGGTAAGTAGAAATTTTGATTTTTATTGTGATTGTTGTTTATGATATACAATTGGTTTCAAGATTTACCTCTCTCCTTTGTGGCTTCCATTCGTTTATACGTGTTCCAATCACCGCTGTCCTTATATCTGATTTTGCAGGACTCTTCTATCGGTGGTATGTATTTACTGATCTCATCTTGAGGAATCATAGTATGGTCAAAGCTACGCCACTCAGTAAACAAGTCTTTATCTGTCAAATGTAGAGTGACGCTGAAATAAGCACAATTTGTTATTTATTGATATGAAAATATTAAATATAATGTAACTAGTTGCAATCCAATATGAACAAAATATTTTTTTTTTACTTTTGTTTCATTGTTTTTTTTTATATTTGTTTGAATATTGTGTTAGCCTGTTGCCATATTAAACACTACAAAATACATTTATTTAAAAATTAACCCTCTTATCAAGGGAATTTATAAAAAAATTGATCTTCGTAGCATCACTTGTCACAAAGCAGAAGTTGAAACCTCATTTTAGAGAAATGAGATTTCAATTCGAGGCTCATTAATTTTTTTTTCGATGGATTGTAATGCTCAGTAGCAAAAGATAATAAAAATTGAGTCATATTATTTAAAATAATTAAACAGGATGATTTTTATGTTGTCACCAAACTGACCACTTTTTTACTACAATGTCCATTTATTTTCCATTTTTAATAAGGAAAACACTCAATTTATTAAAAATAAAACACTATCTCCAGTCCGTTAGACTATGAAGTACAGGTTGAGATCTTTAAACATATTAAAAACACAACTTTAAAAAAAATATCGTATTTTTAACAGGGTACACTTATAAGTGAAAGTGCCCCAATACAGCATAAGGATAAAGGAATAAGTAGTGTTGTTTTTTTATATTTGTGATTTAATTATTTGTATATTATTCTCGTCAGTCTGTTCATTCTTTAAAACTGCTAAGAATGGTATTTTATATGAAAGATTAAATATATCATTTACTTAAAATATCGAAAAGCGTGGTTGTGTTTGTACTTACAATTCTTCAGCGGCTGATCTTATATAAGCATTCAAATTTTCGATTTGGTAAGGCAATCTTTGAGTTTTGTATGATGAAGCTGAAAAATGAATAAAATCTTGATTTAGACTTTCGTACATTTTTTTCCTCTAGCGGCCCGGGAGCGGCAAATGATATTCGTATCGAAAATGAATCATTTTTGCATAATTTTTGTTTTGCCACATTCCATTTTATATGACAAAAATTGTACAGATTGAAGGCATTTGAAGAATTCTAAAAAACTACTACTACTAAAATGGCCAGCAATCAACTATATTAATATGCAAAGATAATTGTGGAGTAATTCCATAATTATCTTTTACTTACTTACAAAACCATGACGTTTGATTGCTGGCCGCAAAAAAATATAAAATATGACACCAAAATTACCCTTTGTCATTTATCCCAAATACAAATCTTACTGGAACTACAAGTGAAGTTGTATTTAAAAAAGCGCTATTGGAGCTATTATATTAGGAAAACTCACTTTCTACATATTTTTTGGACTTGGTTCGCTGCACATCCTGCGCCTCCCGTTCCTCATCGGATATATTAGAGTCGATGTCAGTGTCATCGTCATCCGAACTCGCCCCCAACTCCAGCGAGTCATCAGAATCAGCGTCCTCAAATTTATTCTGTATACACTCGTGATTCGCCATCTCTGATTCAATCTCGGAGAAGAAACCACACTTGGAGCAATTTGGACCCTGTACCAATCAAATAATGAACGTTTATGCCTAAATACCAAATTCTAAAATTCATTGAATTGAATTCAACAATTTCTGAAATTAATTTCTACTGAAAGCGCAGCCACGGATGTTGCTCAAATGATAAATCCATACGGGCGTCTGTGATTGGTCAAGAATCAAACTCGACCACCAGATGTCGCTTAAATGATGACCCAAAATGTATGAAAATGCATGCTTGTCTATGGAACCTTTGACAGTAAAATTCACTATTAACTGTATTTATTATTATAATTTATTATAACTTACATCAGCAGATTTGCTTGTATATTTCTCTATCACAGATTGTGCTCTGAAAGTTTAAAAAATAGTATTAGGTACATGCATTATTAACAAATTAAATAGCAAGGGCAGCGTTAGGTGGCATTTGCTCAAGGTGCCGGCTGTTAAACGCCGCAGTTGGTAACTGTTAATAGTTTCTTTAAACATGCAGATATTTACAGTGTGCTAACACACCAGTGATGCCAGATTGGGGGGATTTCCCCCAAATTTGGGGGTTTTTTTAAATGATGGGGGGATAATTGGGGGGCAAATATTTTTGGGGGGACGCTTGGAGGGAAAAATTTGAGTTTGATGGGATTTGGGGATTTTTACTACCAAAATTACAGCTTGGCAAAAAAAGTTTAGAAATTAATTGGATCGCCCTACCCTATCTTCTTCGTATGGCTACCCTATGACAATTCAACCAATCAGCTGCACAATCCAATTTAACATCCGACATCTGGTGGCTGAGTTGCCACTAGTTTCCAATGCCAACTAACCACAGATTAAATGTCATTATTCTGAGCAACGAACTACCAACGAAGGCTAGGGATGTGATTAAGTTATTCGCACCACCTCCATCTAAATTACGTTTCATTCGATTTGGAATTTGTGCGTAGCTTAAGATTGAATGTGTATTGGATCAAATAAAGAATGAAGACTGACAGGACTTGCGACTTATCAACTCGAAATGGCATCAATAGTTAAAAATAAGTAATTGCCACTTGATTATTAGCTTATGTAAGTTACTAATAATTTTATTGTAGTTATAATAAGCGAATAAAGACTAATCGATATACGTGAAGCAACTTGAGCGTTGAGACCGAATCCAGACATTCCGTAACGAAAATAACCTAACACTCCCCACTCCGACCGGCACAGCGGTGATACTTTTTAGTTTTGCCATCTATCGATGAATAGCAGAACTTTTAATGACTTTTTTGAAATATCACGCTTGTCTCTTTAGTTCAGCAACTCGCTTCTAGGTGGCATTGGTTGTATCGGCGTTAATAAATAAATAATTATAATTGCATAAGTTGATAAAAAATGCTATGCAATAGCTTTACCGCGGCAGTCCCCGAGTGCCACACGTTTTTTTTAATTATTATAACGATTAAATAAAATATAAGTAGTGGGACATAACTGTATATGTATATATACAGGTCCCACTTGAATATTAATGTTGTGCCTTGAATATTAATATAAGATTTAAACCAACCGTACAGTGCATATTTTATTTCACACCTAGTCCTACTTTTGTGGATTGTTGATGTTAATGGTATCTAGTTACCACTCGTCATTCGGTGGACTACACGCCTGTTTGCTACATACGTCGTATAAAGTCAAAAAGTGCCTACTTACATACTACATATCTTTGCATTATTACCTACTTACTAAATATATAAAATTAGGTAGGTGCGTATGTAAAATATAATAAAATAGCACAATGTCTATTATTTTAATATAGTTACTCAAATTATAAAATATGTGTTCGGTAGCTATCATAGAAATCTTAATAACTAGTCAACAGAAATGCTATCGACTATCTTTTAACACTGGGACGCATGTCGCCGGTTTTCAAATACCACTTTTTGTATTCCTGCAAACAAAATTATTCTTTTTGGCGATGACATTAAGACGACAATTCCTCAACTCGCACTTGTGTTCGATTAGACAAATGCGCTTGTATTCCTGCAAACAAAATTATTCTTTTTGCGATGACATTAAGACGACAATTCCTCAACTCGCACTTGTGTTTGACTAGACAGATGCGCGGCGACAAGGTCACGCGTCTTTGACATTTCTATTGCCTTATTATTAAGATTTCTATGGTAGCTATACATTATTTCGTCTTCCAATAAAATCCTATTGAATGTGTGCGCGAGCTGTTAGTCGGCGGTCATCTTGTCAAATGTTTACGCCAAGGTCATTTGACCTTGCGTGGAGAATTCGATTCCCTCAAATTTGTTTACGTTTTCCCTGTCTAAAATTTTAATATTTTATTGAGATTTCGGTGTATTTTTTTCATAAAGAGCATATCATGTAGTTTAAAGTATAGAATAATCAATTCCAGTAATTTGCATAGTGTTTTGTATACCTCGAAGTAAAAACAAAATATTGTATTTTTTTTGCTTAAAAAACTTTAACTTTGAGGTTTATTTTCTATAGTTATCATTAATTTAGGCAATCGAGTTAATATTAAATTAAATTTTGCATTCCTTCAGCTTTCCGAGAGTATTTTTTAATCGTGTGTTGCTACAGTAGTTTCTGATTATTTAATGTTTTTGTCGACAAGGAATGGCGCCTAGACTCGTGGAGGGGGCGCGCGCGCGCGTGTTTGACGCAACAAGTGATAAAATATTATTTTAAAATTTTTGGGGGATTTTTTCTTCAAAACCTGAATTTTGGGGGGATTTCGGCGAAGTTTTGGGGAGAACGCGAGACGACCATCTGGCAACACTGTAACACACGTACTCTAAAAATAGCCGGTTAGTGATAGTTATCTTAAAAAAAAACAGTTTAAATAAGGACATTAAGGGTCCTGATTCACCAGTTCCGGATAAGCCTTTTATAAAACTATTCTGTCAGAATTTTTTTTACTGTTATTTACAGAATTAACTGGCATCTTAGTATCCATAATTTTATCTGGACCTGTAACGGGCCCAAGTAGGTAAAGTTAAGTAATAGGTTGTTACTTTTCAGCTGCCTTCCTGCGTCCGCCAACAATTTCCACCTCCATGCTCTCCATCTTCTTCTTGAGCTCTTTCTCTTCGGCCCGGGATTGCTTGCGTTGCATCGCGTACTCCGCTTCTCTATGCGCCGTCATGTGCTGACTCTTGTATATGCACAAGTACTTGTTGCTGCATATTTTACACGTTTCTCGGTACATGTCCATTTCCTGCGAGCAATCATTGAGGTAGGTCAACTTTATGTTTTTCTATTTGTCTCAAATTGTTAAAAAACATATTTAATGATCCAATACTAAAATTGTAACAGAAAATGACTTTACTTCTATATGAGAAGTGGTTTGAACAACCCGTTTGCTTTAAGATGGCAAAATTTTACTGTCTCACTTTTCCATCACCTCTTAATAATAGCAGCCCTGTATCTAATACATGTCCCACTACTGGGCTCGGTCCTCTTCTCATAATGAGAAGGGTTAGACCATTTAGTCCTTCACGGTGGCCAACTGCGGATTGGTAGACTTCACACGACCTCGAGTACATTTAGGCACTCTCAGGCATGCAGGTTTCCACACGATGTTTTCATTCACTGTTCGCTCTTAACTTGTCAAAAATGACATGGACCAATAATCAGAAGGTTGAAAAACAAGATGTGAGGTATGGAGAATGGCCAACTCGAAGCAAACGCGTAATATAGTAGTGGGTGTTGATAATTTTAAGACATAATATTATATTTTTCTAATTAATAAGTATTTTTGCAAACATTACCACTTCAGTCTTGCCACAAGTGATGATATGAGCGTAGAATCCGACTGCAGAAACTCTGGCGATACCGCACGTTTTACAAACCAACCTATTTCCCTTCTTGGCTCTGTACAGCTTTATGTATGGCTCCACTCCATATGGGTTGTTGATTGCCTTAAGAAAGAATAAAATGCGATTAGATTAATTTGGACAGTGCCTTAAGCCGTGTATGGACTAAGCCTAATCTAGGTATGCTGAATACGAGGACAGGTGTAATTACATACTAACATATACTTATTGTTTTGGCGTAGGTACGGAGTATCGTTCCTGTGTACGCGTACATTAGAACGCTTAGTCCGTACAAGGCTTAAGATTTTCACCTTAAAATCTGACACTATTAGTTACGACCAGAATAATATCAGTTTTACTTTAAAAATACAGTTTCTTTACGTAACTAGTATTCAGTAGATCAGCTTCAGGCTATTCCAAAGACACAATATTTCGAAGAAATATATTCACATTACTTATAAATACCGACCGGTAATTTTTACGAAAATAAAATTATAAGTAGGTTCTTATAGGAGTATACAATCAGCTCATGAAGTCCCTTAATGATGCTTGCTTAAATAAACCGAAAGAAATAAAATAATAATAATAGCAACCCTGTAATACATGTCATGCCTATACTTTGTCCATTCCTTTATTTTCTTTTTGACAGATCACGCCTATGAATTACCGTTTCTTTTTGTCAGATTAATGTACTACAATAATAATGTACTTTATTGACAAGCGGCACTTTTTAGGGAAGTTCACTGTTTGTAACAAATAACCACAGACTATAAATCAAATCGTGAAATGAAATAAATCGATCATTATGAAAAAGAATAATTTGACTTTTTTGTGTATTGTCTGTATTTATATAAAAAAAGAGTATAAGTAGTAGTATAAGTAATAGTATCATGATTCCATGAATAATTATTTGCAAGAAATTAAGTCGAAATCTTGGAATTAAAAATTAAAATGTAAACAAAGGTAACTAGGAAACCGTCATAGACTAAGTATGTGATATTATTATTATATTATTATTTTGTATATTTATTTCATCTAATAAAAACTACTAATAAACGAATAATTAATAATGAACTAAAACCATTTCGATGTAATTAATCGATTGAAAGTTCTTCTTAGACAACATCGATTATGATTTCAAATCGAATAAGTAACGTGTAAAGGCATCCCTAAATGTAATCTGTCAAAAAGCAAATAAAGAAATGGACAGAGTATAGTAATACATGTCCCACTGCTGGGCTCGGGTCTCTTCTCATAATGAGAAGGATAAAATAAATAAATATAAATATCACACAACTTTCACACAACGTCATCTAGTCCCAAACTAAGCAGAAATGAAATAAATGAATAAATGCTTACAATAGGAGAACTGCCGACGGTCCACGCGACGTTGTAATGTTTTTCCATGGCGTGGTCGCGCCAGTCCGCATTTTCTACTACTTCATGGCAGACCGCGCATTCCACTGACCCTGCAAATAAACATTTCATAAATTTAATAATAATATTTCTTAACACAATGTAATGTTACTTCAGAGTCGGACTGGGCTTAAAGGACCTGGATAGGCTGAGGCCCTGACATAATAGTTAGTTACTTTCCTCTTTATAATATTAGTTTAGGCAGCGGATCATTATCTGCACCATTTTCATCAATCAGAATCAGAATATCATTTATTCGCCTACTTTGTGTGTTACAAAATGTCTCTGTGGCCGGTGGGCCCTGCAGAGTTGAGTCAGCTAACTTATGTCCTAATGGATCTATGTTTGCTGTGTTCTGTTTATTCGTAATATGTTGGGGTTACTGATTACGTGTTTTACTTGATGTTTAAAGTATCTATCACATTGAGGGGTTATCTTTATTATTTATTATATCTTTTTATTAATTTTTTTTATTAGTTTATTTTATTTTAAGAGAACGTGGAATCTTGGTTCTGTCGACTGGCCACTGCTTGTGTCCTTTTTTATTAGGGTCGTACGGTACCATTTTGATCAATATGTCTGCATACGTCATATAAAAATCTTATTGGTGACTGTTAATTTACTGTGCCCGCTAGTATAGTCAAGGAAAATAAAATGCTAATAGATATTTTACTTTTCTTATTAATTATTTTTATAGCATTTAGCTATGCTTAGTAAATTATAATAAGAATCAGTTGAAAGGTTATGGGATCATCAGGTTATTATATTTATTTTATTGTTTTATTTATATCTATTTGGATCGTACATTCATAGTATAGATAAAATCAAATATCACGCGCTCTGATTGGCCACGATCGAGCGCGGTGCCCTTCAATATGTCGATATTGTGCAGCACAGACATCTGCTGCTAACTTATGTCCTGCCTAAACACTTGACGCGATCTATACTCGCTAACGTCTATAGAACACATACCTTCTTTTGACTTGACACACTTGGGTTTAGGACTTTCAACAAGAGTGGGCCACCTCGGGCCGTCATGGCCGCACTCCTCGATATGCTGCATGTAATTCCTGGCGTACTTCCTGACGATGCCGCACGATCTGCACTTTAGCCCGCCGAGAATCTTCACCACCTCATTCAAATGCTTCAGTATATCTTCTCTTTTATCTAGTTTCTGTAACGGTAATTAATAAAATAAGTACACAGATTACAGTAAGAGAGTGTTGATACATCTAGGCGGTAATAAATCAAATGTCACAGGTCACGCGCTTGCTCTCATTGGCCACGCTTGCGGTGCCCGTCGATTGGTCGATGGAATGCGGCATAGTCATAATTATGCCAACTTCACTACCGCTTAGATGTTTGCTTTACCTATACTATACAACAGTTATATGGAGTAAGTTAAGTACATATCAAGAAGTTTTGAAGGTAAAACTCGTACGTACTATGTGTATAACTAAATTAATACATTATTATAAATTAATAATAATAATTGGTATCTGCGAAATTCAATTCTTAGGTGGTAAGGTTTAACATAAATATGAGTCAATGCAGATAACATTTCTTGTGATTTTATTTGTTCCGAAAGATGATTATATATTTTGATTGACATGACATAAGGGCTGTTCGAATGAAAGAAAGAAAGAAAAGAAAGAAAAGCATTTAATTAGACTCATAAAAGAAGTACAATGGTAAAAGTAAACTTAAACAAAACAGAACAATAAAATTAAGAATAAACACATAAGGCATGGTAAACAAGTGGAACACTCCTGTATGAGACCAAAAAGGAGCCTATCTCAGCAGTTGCTGCAATTTAAAATACTACAGCGCTGATTTTCAGATAGCACCTATGTATTTACACTATGGTCTATAAGATTTATATATAATTTATAAGATAATATAATACTATATATTATTATAGATATTAAAATATAAATTTATATAAGAGAATAATAGTGCATGTATAACTTAGAGGTAGGAAGCTTCAGCACATTTCGGGGCCGAACGGCGTATATGGATTGTAGATCGTCTCTTTTTGAATAAAATTCCGGATATTTGCGTGTAAATTTACATATTTCCAATATATACATGCAAGGAATAGTTAAGTTAGAATAGGAGGAGTAGGAGGATAAGTTAACTAAAAATTTCATATACTTACAAGTGGTGGCTTATCAGCGATCCAGGCCAGGTAAAGGTGATCGTTCTCAAAGTGTGCCATCCACTCCTTCGTCAGCACTTCCTTGCTGCACACGCCACACGCCACCGTCTCAGTGGTCACGTCGCTCACGTCGAACGAGTTCACCACGGACTCCACTGATTCGGAGGCTGCCGCAATCTGAAACAGAATTTTAATTAAAAAAAATAATAAAATAAATATTTCACAACTCACACACAACGCCATCTAGTCCCAAACTAAGCAGAGCTTGTACTATGGGTACTAGAACAACTGATAGTAATACATATATACTTTTCTTTTTGTAAATACATACTTATTATACATAGAAACACCCAGACTAAGACAAACCCCCATGTTCATGCACACAAAGATTTGTCTTAAGTGGGAATCGAACCCACGACCTCGGCGTCGCAGGCAGGTACACTACCCACTCCGCCATCCGGTCGTCTAATTGTCATTTGAATGTACAGTGGGCCAAGCAATTAGCTATGCAGGGCAAAACTTCTTCTACGCCTTAGTGAAAACTGACTGCAAAAGATATGCATGTGTGAATTACTTATTTAATAAGTGTAATATACCCACTGTTTAGATATGTAACTCACTTATCCATAACTGGTGTAGTAAGTATTTACGATGACTTTGAAGATTTTACCCTGCATACCTAACTCGTTGGCCCACTGTACCATCAGAAAAGTTTACACATGCCTATCTTTAGGTGATAATTGCGTAGCACCGCTCTCGTGACGCGGTGTATAATGTTCCTAGTTGCACCAATACGCTTCACGGGAATATTTTTAAAAGAGAATGAATGACTCACACAAGCAACTATTGAGCTGATGCGTGCGAGTCTTGTGATTTGGAGAATTTGTCTAGTCTATTTTTTAATGCATTCACCGAGGGTGCCATAACAACGTTTGCTGGGCGTCTGTACCATTTCATGGCAACCCCAGTTGGTAGAAAGTGTTTCATAAGATTTAGCTTCGATAGTTATAGAAATTGCATGCAAGCATTTTCTTATGGTACCATTAGACTAACAGATTCATGATCCTCTTTTTCAAATCGGTCATGAATTAGTTAATCTGAACGGTCGAACCATGTGGTCTACAAAAGAATATACTTTGATCGAACACACCTCAATGTGCGAAGTATCTGATTCTTAACACTTCAAAGAGAAATTTTATATCATTGTGAATATAACACGATTCAAGAACATAAGGCGGAGGTAAGTGAGATTTATTTTAATGTAGAACAAGTAATGATGTCTATCTCGTATAAGCAAAAAGGTAAATAATGTGCATTATTCGCGTTAATTCCCGTTAAATTTGAATAATAAGTATTGACTATTCGATATACTGTACGTATCTATTCTCAAGATGACTAAGAGCTTAATATTTTATATGTATCTGCAGCTATCTTTGATCCTTTGTCCAACGGGGTCGTTCCCTAGTCTAAGGGATTTAGCCGCTTATCAGTATTCATATATAACATGACACGGGCTCTGGGATTTATACATATTATTTTATCATCAGAATATATAGCCTATCATGATGACAGTAAAGGGCAATAGTTTTCTTCTCACCCTTACCCTCAAAGTAACTTACCGGCATTCCTTCGCAGATTTTGATGTGTTGTATAAAGGATTTGGGGTATTTCTTCTTGATTCCACATTTGTTACAAATCAGGCCATTCGTCTGTTTAGAAATCTTCATCATGACCTCCTTTAATGCATCTTCATCATCTACAATCTGAAATAGACATAAATAGACATTTTTATAACGTAATTTACTTAAAAACACTACACTTCTATTCGACCTAACGTGTCCTTAATCCAGTTCCGAGCTATATATATACATAAATAATAAAATACTGAACAGAAATAAGCTTATTATACAGGGCTAGTTTCTGAGGTTCCAGATAGTTCTTATCCAACCCATAAAATATAACATGACCAAATCCAAAAGAGACACAAGTTACACTTTTAAAATAGAACACAGCTGTAATTTTCATTTTAGTGTGTTATATGCTTATCCTGCCAATAAGGATTATCTAACACCTGTGAAATTGGAGCTAAGGGCCAGTTTCTGAGGTTGTGTATAGATCTTATCTGACCCATAAAATAAAACCCTGACTGAATTAAAAAGTGATCCAAGTTACACTTGAAAAAAGAACATGGCTGTCACTTTCATTTGTGTGTGTTATAAGCTTATCCTGCCAATAAGGTTTATCTAACACCTGTGAAATTAGGACTTAACTTTGTATTCTTGACGCTTTTAGGTTAAATTTAACCAGCTACGGATAAGTACTGGATAGGCTATTCGGCACTTTTATGACAGTTGAGTAGTAGGTATATCCCAAAAATAGTATAGCACTAATTTAACAGGTGTTAGATAAACCTTGTTGGCAGGATAAGCAAAAAACACACAAAAATTAAAGTGACAACTCCTTTCTTTTTTCAAGTGAACTTGTGTCACTTTTAAATTTGATCAGGTTATATTTTATGGGTTGGATAAGATTGATCCAGTACCTCAGAAACTGGCCCATAGTATGGTTTATTATAACATAAGGCATTAAAAGGGTAAAAATCTCACCAGAGGTTCGTCTCCGTCTAACCAAGCCTTATACTGATGCTCTTTGCTGATATGGTCAAACCATTCCAGTGATGAAATATCTTGGGCACAAACTCCACATTTGACCATTCGTTGCGGTTGCTCGGCAAAGTAGATTGATTCATTTAAATTGATGCTGTCAGTTGATTCCTCTGCGGGAGGCTCCTAAAATCATATAAAATTGTCTGCATTTTAAAAGATAAATACGTCAAGGTATTATTACACCATCGATGCAGTGAACGAAATGAAAATAATTAAATACATTAATGACGAACATATTGAGACATAGTTAATTAACTGGGGGACATTATTATTACTATTATTATATCCAATTTTTAAATTTATTAGACCAAACATAGCTGGACATTTTGTAATTTTTGTAACAACTTTTTAACCTATGTTTACAAATAAAATACTTTGACTTTGACTTTGAACGATTAATCGCCCATCTGCTTGATAACTCGACGGTCGATGGATGTCAATCCGTAGGTGTAAAACCCTTGGTGTAAGAATTTTTATAACAAAAATCAATAAATTTACAGTTGTGTTTGTGAATGGCTGCTTATGACTGCAACCACACACAGGGCCCATTTACATGGTGTAAGTTTTGTAAGGCAATTCTCTTGCCATCTTTGCCACGCAATAAATAAAGCAAGCAATATAATTGCTACAATTTTTATGCTTGCTTTGATTATTAAGATTAAAATGATAGAGATATCAAGAGAATTGCCTTGCAAATCTTGTCATCATGTAATTGCACTATTAGAACAAAAAGTTAATTAATGTGAAACATGAAGGCACATTATATAATCATTGCGATTATTTGATTAAATTCGTGTTTAAATATAGAGTGATATGAATAATTTACCTCAGGTCCTGAACACTTTTCAACATGAGAAAGATAGACTTTGACTTGTCTTCGGACGATGCCGCATTTGGCGCACTTTAAACCTTTGCTGTGTCTGATTATGTGTTGCAAGTGCTCCTTTACAGCCTCCGCATCATTAACATCCTGAAATACAAAGTGCTATAGTATAAGTTTATGTTTTTTATACAAATTATTAGTACTCTTGTCCAGCTAAGCTTAATTCGCTTGTTTTAAGCCAAGAACTCACGACGCGGTTCTTTCTCCCTACTTGCTCAATAGCAGCACCGAGTTAGAATTGTGTCCAGTGGATGGCGATAGGCTCACTACCTATCATATGGGACATAACATAACAGTGATAACATATGCAATATGCTCGAAAGTAAGGACTTTCTTTGATATTTGGCAGCAAAAACAATAAAATTCTAGTTAAATAACTACACAAGCTATGCTTACCAAACGAGGGAATCCAAGTTGCCACGCTAAATAATTGTGCTCGTTACAGATATGTTCATACCAATCGCCATCTGCCACCTTTGCTCGACATACCGCACACGTGACGGACTGGGCCTGCTGGTTTTCCTGAAATGAGAGAATAAAGTTTATTATTTTCTGTGGCTACGTTAGTTAGACATAATTAATTCTAACATATAACAGGCAATATGGACGGTTGCTTCGTTAGAAAAGTAGTGGAACTGTTTCAAAGGTCGCAGGTTCTACATTCTACATGTCGGATTGAAATGTATGTTTGTGAACACCCCCGTGACACAGGAGTTATTCCTAGTGTGGGGTTTGTTTAAAAAAAAACAACTATTTCTTAGTATGAATAATACTGTCCACATGTATAGCTAATAATAAAAGTATAATTTTACCTAATTATCAAATTTTTTTTATACTACGCCCACAGCGAACGTACGTGTAGTCCACCTGATGGTAAGTGGAGTACAGCCCATGGACATCAACAATCCACAAAAGCAGATTATAGATGCGTCGCTGCAGCTGAGGACTACGGTGTTATGCCGCATGTGCCAGTTATTTCAGGGCCTGATCTCACCACCAAACCGGAACACAGTAATGGAAGCACTACTATTTGGCAGCAGGTTAAAGGTGAGGCGGATCTAGCTCTACTATCTTTGTGTATGGCGGTATTCTTCACAACAATTAAATAAGTAACAAAGAATACCGCTATTGCTGAATTGCATACCTCGGGTGTTTCAGTGCATTCCTTTATGTGTTTAATAAAGGGATTTGGCGTTTTATGATGTATACCACATCTGTTGCAAATGAGCCCATCCACTTTTTCACAAACGGATTTCAAATGGGCCTTCACTACTTCTTCATCCTCCAATTTCTAGAAAGAAAGTAAAAAAAATACAGCTAAAAGATTATAATATATTTTTCACCACACCAGCACGAAAAAGATCGTTTGCTTGCCAGAATTCAGTGAGTAAAAACCGTTTTTACTCACTAGTGGGGCAAAGTTATTCAAATTTCGAAACACAAAATCCTTCCAATGAATAGGCGCTGGAAAAAAAACAAACAGCCACCATGTAGGTTAGTAATAAACATTGACATCAATTTTATTAAATAATTACATACGATACGTTTTAATTATTTTAAATTATATAAATACGCGCTTATTTAATATTTTAATGGTTTTATATTCGTGATTGACCATTAAAATAATTAAAATATTAGACTCAAATTTAATGTTACGGAACGAATTTCCGAACGCACGATTTAAAAAAAAAGTCTGTGTCTGTGTCAGTCATCGCGGGCAACTATAAATTCTTTTCAGTTTATGTTTAATTGTTTACTGGAACTTTTTAACAAAAAAATAGTGAATCCAGTGATAAAGAACTTTGTGGAACTTCAAAAGTGTTGCGACTTGCTTGCTTCTAACACAGAAGTTTGCTTTTTTACCAGAAAAATCACGTGAAAAGTACACGTGAGTAGTTTTTGAAATCGTACGACATATTTAATTAGTGGCAACTTACAAAAGGCCCTAAAAGGCATTCTGAATTGGCATTACTGTCGTATTTCATGGAATTATTCCAGGTTAAGCAATCGAGTACAAGTTAATTTAAATCTTAATATTTTCTCACTGGAAGAGGTGAAAAGTTTTGTATGCAACGCGTAAGAAAAATTTAATTTCCAGTTCGTGACCTCTTAAAATCTTTCGCTTGCGAAGTAGTCTTTATTAGAAGCACTCGCTACGCTCGTGATTCAATTTAAGACTACTTCGCAAGCTCAAGATTTAAAATTGGCATTCACAACAGAAATATAAACATTTTCTCATATAACTATTAATCATCATCATCCTGTGGCAGTCCACTGCGGAACATAGGCATATACATACATATAATAATGACCAAAAAATGTTGACTAAGAATTAAATCAGCTAATCTTACAAGAAAAAAGAAAGAAGAAAGAAAGAAGAAAGAAAGAAGAACGAAAGAAGAAAGAAAGAAGAAAGAATAAAGAATAACAATATAACAATAACACTGAGTACTATTAATGTTGGTTGGTTATTTACAAATCTTTAACATTTTGATACCCAGAATGATATACTATAGCATGCAATGATAATATTAAATAATTAATGTTATTAATAAGCTAAAGAACTGCATTATTTTTGTTGAAATCGGATTTGGAAATAAAAATGCTTTGGTATTATAACATTATTATAAGCTATACTTACAAAGGGTTCCTCCCCCTGCTGCCAAGCCATATAGTTGTGATCATTTGCTATATGATTTATCCAATCAACCGATGATACAGTCTGATCGCAAACTCCGCATTTCACTTTGTGTTCTTTTTGATCTGCCTGATATAGAGTATTGTAAAGGACGTTTGTTGAAGCCTGAAAGTATCATAAGATAATAATATTATTCACCGCTATTTTACATGACTAGGATATGACTTGACTTTCGTATGTACTATCAGACCAATACATTTTGAGCCATTTGACAAATGTGTTGTTTGCAATTGTCACATTGATTTATATATTGATAATATAAGGTAGCTATTATAGTCAAAACCGCCAAATGAGGAAGTATTCATAAAATCAAAATTTTTATGTATTTTTTTTCTTGAATCTTTTTTATCGTAACATTATCAATGTAAGATATTTTTTTAGTTATGGGCGGGCAATAAGAACGTCCAAAAGGCGAAAAACAAACGAAATGTGTCAAATATCATAAATTTAATATTGTTTGTGAGAAACATTAGTTGAAAACAGTGCTTCTGTGGAGATTTCTGGAGAATATTTACTTGTAGATGCTTAAAGTGAATCTACTGAATCTAGCACAATCAGAAAATATACCGAAAATGAATGCATTTAACCTAAATGTATACAGTCATAACCATGTGGATTTGGAGGTGTATTTCAGTGGTCGGTAGATAGTTTAGCGCATCTATGATTCGACAAATAATTTTTCACCACACCAGCACGAAAAAGATCGTTTGCTTGCGAGAATTCAGTGAGTAATAACGCTTATTACTCACTAGTGAGGCAAAGTGATTCAAATTTCGAAACACTAAATCCTTTCAATGAATAGGCGCAAAAAAAAAAACAAAACAGTCACCATGTAGGTTAGTAATAAACATTGACATCAATTTTATTTAAAAACTACAAACGATACGTTTTAATTATTTTAAATTATATAAATACACGCTTATTTAGTATTTTCATGGTTTTATATTTGTGATTAACCATTAAATTAATTAAAATCGGATACTTAATATTAGACTCTATAAATAAGTGTTACGGAACGAATTTCCGAACGCAGGATTTAAAAAAAAAACGTCTGTGTCAGTCATCGCGGGCAACTATAAATTCTTTTCAGTTTATGTTTAATTGTTTACTGGAACTTTTTAACAAAAAAATAGTGAATCCAGTGATGAAGAACTTTGTGGAACTCCAAAAGAGTTGCGGTAACTTGCTTCTAACACAGAAGTTTGCTTTTTTACCAGAAAATTCACGTGAAAAGTATTTGAAAGCGTACAACATATTTAATTAGTGGCGATTTTCTAAAGGCCCTAAAACGCATTATGAATCGGTATTACTGTCGTATTTCATGTAATTATTTCAGGTTAAGCAATCGAGTACGAGTTTATTTAAATCTTAATATTTTCTCACTGGAAGAGGTGAAAAGTTTTGTATTGCAACGCGTGAGAAAAATTTAATTTCCAGTTCGTGACCTCTTAAAATCTTTCGCTTGCGAAGTAGTCTTTATTAGAATCACTCGCTATGCTCGTGATTCAATTTAAGACTACTTCACAAGCTCAAGATTTAAAATTGGCACTCACAACAGAAATATAAACTTTTTCTCACTTGTACCATAAATAACTATTATGTGACGTGCAAGAGCGGCGTTCTTTCACATTTGGCAGTGGGGCTTTTATAACATCTTAAAATCCAAACCACATACACACATGTATAAAGATAGGTACTTACCGAAACTCCAGAACATTCGTTGACGTGTAGTACATAAGATTTAGGATATTTCTTATTAACACCACATTTGCCGCAAACCAGCCCATTGAGTGCTTTAGCTATCTTCACCAAATACGCCTTTATTGCCCCTTCGTCTTTATAATTCTGGAATATTTCGTGTATAAAGCAAACAAGCTTAAGTTAGACAACTACAGTTCAAAAACGTGAATATAAAATGCTAAAAGATGTATTGCTTTATAGAAGGAATTTGAGCATGGTCTCTAAGGGGTTTCGTCCACAACACGACACGTCTCCTATAGTCTACGAATTTTACGTACATTGCGTCGTGGCAGTGTACGGGTATACATGTTGCATAGTGTACGTACGCAAAGTACGAAAAAGCAGAGTATTAGCGATTTTGGTATCCTAGTGGAGTGGAACCTGTTTCATAATCAAATATAAGTCATAATATCACTTTTTTCCTTATAATATAAGCTACTTAAGTCTAAAAAAAGAATTATTATTGAAAATTTGTCGTGTCGTATTCATTACCAGGAATATAAACACAGAAATAAGTTGGATAAGTATCTTCGTCTATTCAAGTGCATAAGAACTTTAAGAGAACAAATTAATAAACCAAACTAAAAGAGAAATTTTAAAATAGATTGGACATTTTCTTACCACAGGTGTGGCTCCCACTTGCCACGCCAAGTACTGGTGTTCTTTGCTGATATGGTCGTGCCATTCCTCACCATTCATCTTTTTCTGACAAACTGCACACACCACTTGTGTTTCATTTGGGTTCTGCAAATGCATTATTTAATATTTTATTACATCATCGTAAGATTTTTGCACTTGATATAATATACAGCAAGAATTTTATGAGAAACCGTTTTTAAAAATTTGATTTGAATTCAAAATAAATATAGTTAGAAAAATTGGTTTTGAATAATTTGTGACCAAATCAGATCAGAAACTCAACCGATTAATGATACTGAGTGCATTTTCATGCATTAATTTTCTAAAATCAACCTAGAGTCGACTTTAACTGTCTATCTTAATCTTTAACATAACAACTTGAATGTTAGCTTACCTTTACGCAGACTTCAACGTGCTCAAGATAAAGGTTGACGCGCCTGCGATTAAGCCCACACTTGTAACACATCAAACCATCACACCGTTTGATTATCTCACGCAAATGCCGCCACACCGCCTCTTCGTCATTTACGTCCTAGAAAAAACATAATCATGAACATCACACTGTGAAAGGTCTTTACTATCAATCTGGAAAACCTTTATGCAAGCAGTCCGAGGCCCAAGATATTGCCAGCAGTTTTAATACAAGGTGTTGATACTTGATCAAAAAGTTCCACCGAAAACCAATACAAGTTACATCATCATCA
This sequence comes from Hypena proboscidalis, assembly GCA_905147285.1. NCBI lineage: Eukaryota > Metazoa > Arthropoda > Insecta > Lepidoptera > Erebidae > Hypena > Hypena proboscidalis. The sequence goes on along the minus strand of LR990130.1, from coordinate 14,283,060 downwards.
CAACTCAGTATGAGGTGAGATGATACTCTTTGTTAGACTATTTGTCAGATATTCCGGTTTCTGACTACCCGTAACGACTGCTATAGATCTTCAAAATGCAAACGGGACAGACGGCTTGTGCGTGAACAGGCTTTACGAGGTACGGAGGAAGACTCCGTATATAAATACGGTCATACATCCAACGCCCAAACTCGGTTAGCAAATCTAAGCTTAAACTGAAGAACAACCTATTTGCACAGCTTCATGAAAGCCACGAGCTAGAAGTCTTACCAAAGCAGCTGATCCTTCCTCCCAAGCTAAATAGTTGTGTTTTCTGCCGATGTGCTCCGTCCATTCGGCTATGGGCACTGTCTGCTTGCAGACTGCGCATGTCATCGCCTTCTTGTCTGGTGGTGCATTACAGTCCGATGCAGCTTTGTCCTAAAACATCATAAAAAGTTATAAATTTAATTATAATGTCACGGATTTACTCGTATATATTAATAGTCTGACTGGGTTATAAATATCATAGTATGTACGACGAGGCAACATTGTCTGTACATTATGGTCCTTCGAGTCGGAATTGAGCATTTTCCATATATATTTTACTTTTTTGTAAATTCAACAATAACAACCTAGATCTACATTATGTAGATCTCTCACCTGGGAAATGTTGCATTCTGTAGCGTGGCACATGTATAACTTAGCTCGTTTGAATGTCGTACCACAGTTGTAGCAGAGCAGCTGACCGTTCATTCTTATCACGTTAAGCAAATGCCTGGCCACGGCAATTTCGTCGTCAGAATTCTGAAAAACAATAGGGATCATTTACTTATATGTCTTTTTTCCTCAGCTCTCAACTTATCGCGCACGAGTAGTCCTAAATAAAACTGTCACGAACTGAGAGAATTCACACTAACTTTCTTACCCCAGAATCAACTTTGTGTCTGCGGAAACACGGAAACTTTCATAAAATATTCATCTAACAGATATAGATCTATGTTCAATGGATATTTTCTGTTCTTACTTACCAAGGGGACATTGCCTTCGATCCAAGCCATATAATTGTGTTCTTTGCCTATGTGTTCCACCCAAGACGCAATTTGCACATATTCGAAGCACACACCACATATTACTTCGTCCCTGGTAGCTTTCCTTGATGTGGAGTCCTGGAATTAAAACAATACAATTACATTTAATATTGTGGAATTTGAACAAGGCCAGCCTCCTATTGGCATGTTCATAAAGATGATTGAATTTAAAAATTACAAGATTTTAAAATTGAGTATTTTTTCGAAAACGTCCATCCAACTCCTAAAGTTGGATGGACGTTAACCTATCCGAAGCAACGCAAGGAGGTGCAGGAGAGATTTTATGTAAAATAATGGATTGCTCTATTGGTGTTATTGGATCTTGAGCCGGGCGGAACCGGTAAGCGTCAAATAAATATGTAAAATCAGATACCAACCTTCTGTCCAACACAAAATTCAACGTGTTGCAAATACTTGTCAAATTTCTTTGTCTGTAAGCTGCATTTACAGCATTTCAATGTGCCCGATGATTGCAACTTCTCTCGTAGTTTTTTCTTCAAAGCAGCATCATTAAAATTCTGCAACAAACAACATTATAAGTGCATAAAATAAATGCGAAAAGAAATAAATAGTTGCCTTAAACAAGTTTAATTCTATTGAGGATGCAATTTGGACCTATTCAGCCAATTCCGCAATAGGTCCACTAGGCAAATGGTGCAATTAGCTGAATCTGAGGCACAGTCAGAAGTTAGTAGCAACTACTTACGAAGGTCTCCCCAGATCGCCAAGCAATGAAATTATGTGCATTAGCAACGTGGGCCTGCCAGCCAGTTTCTGGAAGTATTTTTTGGCAGACGCCACACTTAACGCTTTTCTTCACGGGTGGCTGGTCAATATCGTACAACAAGTCGCTTTTAGAAAGACTGCGTTTCTGTAAGCACAGGCAAAATTTTATCAGAATCATATTGATAAAAATCATACAAAACTTTCCTTAAAGGTACATTTCTTTTTTACCTGACTGTTATTTCTTGGAAAAATTTTTGGTGATGTTTTGCTTGTTGACGCTACTTGTTCATCATCATATATTTTCTTTTTGGCGGCAATAACGGGTTTCATTTTAACATTATCAGCTGAAGGAACTTTAATCTAGAATTTGGGATATTAATTTATGCATTAAAATTAAAGTAAAAATAATATTAACCAATTAGTGTTACATGTGCCGACTATGGGTTTAGCTAAATAATCGGCGTAACTGACTAGTCGGCGAGGCCAATCATTAGATTCGGTTAAATTTAAAATTTTATTATATATTATTTTTTTTTATGATACATTTATTATTTATTAAAACCGTTATTTTTTGTTCTGTTCGTCGCACCACCACATGCAGTATATTTAAAGCGGCATAAGTTATGTAGCACTTCTTAAAACAAATTATTCTGATTTATTATAAAGCCAACTAGTCGTCAACCTCAAAAGTGATTGACTAGTTGGTACATTACTAAAATAATATATAATTATTACCTTAGCCATTTTTTTTGTCATTTGTGATGTACTTGGTTCAGACACACGCTTTTGTACAGCTTGTTTCATTTGATTACTTGCAGCATATGTAAGCAGCTTGTTTCTTTTAGATACCTAAAATAAAATAACTAATCAATTATATAGGTTTCATTAAATACGAATCATATAACCTATGTCTTATACCATTCTTATAATCTGCAATCATTGCTATATTTTATGGCTACGTAAAATACTACTCACATCTAATTTAGGATCTTCAGGTTCTTCGTCTATAACTGTAACTACTGTTATCATCTCGTAGCTATCATCGTCAACATCCTTCGAAATTGTTTCAACAGGTACCACTAAAGTATGCGTATTGCTGCAAGTGCCACTGCGCAAATCCTCTGCGTTTGCACTGTTTTTGGATTCCATTGTATTCTTTTCATCCGAAGTTTTGTCTAAGATTTCAGAAACGTTATCATTATTGACATCTGTTTCATCAATTATTGAAACATCTCTTTTTTGTTTTTCTACAAGTGTTGCTTTATTATCAACATCTTCTTTATGATAATTCATAAAGTAATTCCAACAAATACTATGAATCTTTGTTTTATCTTCTGGTGTTTCAATATTATCAAGAAAATCTAATTCAGTTCTATAATTGATAACACCATCTTCATTGTTGTAAATGCTAAATATTGTTTCTAAATCAGAATAATTCTCGCGATAGCAGAAATGTATATGCTCATAAGAATTATCATAATCAGAATCATCTAAATGACCAAAATCATAACACAAACAAAAATCTTGTGTTCTTTGCAAAGTTGATATATTAACATTATTTAAGTCTATTTCGGATTCTAAAATTACGTCACATGTATCATTGCTACTTTTTTTTGATACATTTGTAGATGGGCACAAATTTTGTTGTTTCTTCTGTCTTGTGTATGTTCTGAGAACTTTAGTCTCTTTGGTGTGTTTTGTTTTTTCCGAGGTTCCACCAGGCTTCTCTACTCCTTGAATACAAAGCTTCGATGTTATCATATTCGTTTTATGATTTATTGTTTCCTTTTTACTATCTTCTATTTTATCTTTCATTACTTCTCTCTTATTCTGTTTAAATAACTGCGCACATTTCTTTATGTATTCAGCAATTTCTTTGACTTTATCAACTTGATTATTTGTATTACTGTTTTCTTTACTTGACTTCAAGATATTATTCAGATGTGCATCAGAAAATAACTTATTTTCTGGCTCTTTTATACTTTTTTCAACTGTAAATTTTTCTTCTGGCCTTTTTTTCTTCTTCCGCTTCTTATTTTCTACATTTATTTGTTCACTAACTTCAGCGTTACCTACCTTGGATTTTAGATTTAATTTGGAGATATCTTTGCTATTACTTTCAATACAATTATTTTTTTCGCTGGAAGCAGTGTTATCTTCTCTCTCGTTTACAATTTGTTCTTTATCAGCACAAACATTGTCGTGCTGCAAGACTTCTTGTTGTATGGGTTCACATATTTTATTGATACAATCAATTTCTTTGGTTTTAACTTGTTTATCTTCACTTTTTCTATTGATATCATTTTCGCTACAATTATTAGTTGTATTAACAATGTGGCTTCTTTCAGTAATGTTGTTATTGTTAATTGAATCTTTTTTATCTATTTGTAGAAGACTATTCAAGTTAACAGATCCTATTGTTGTTCCACACATAATTTTTTCGTCTTTTGTTGGTTGATTTTGAGCCATATTATATACTTCATCAACTTGATTAAAATTAGGCAAAATATTCGTTTTAGATGAGCTTTTTCTCTTTGGACCCAATTTCTGACCATCGAGGGACACAACTGGATTTGTTTTAGCACCAATTAATATCTCCGAATTTCTAACATGAATGTTTTCAGTCGATTTTCTTGAAGCAATAATTGCGTTTAAAGGGACTGGTGTTAGATTTTTAACAAGTGGAGATTCAGACCTTGCTAATTCTTTTAGATTTAAATGAGGAATAATTTCCTCAGAAATAATATTTATTTTCTGAGCAATTTTATTAACTGGTTCGGTAATATTTGTTTTTTGAATGTTACATTTCTTTGTAGGTTCTAAATAGCCATTTTGATGCGCACTTAAATCTTTTGTATGACCTTTAGCCTCAGTGGTATTACTAAGAACTACATTATTTAACTTCTGTTTTGTCTCAGACTTTTCTGTTACAATTCTACTATCTTCTTCAGATATCTGTGAAAGGTGATCTTTTATATTTGGTAAAGAAGAACATATCTCATTCATTGTCAGGTCAGACTCCATATCTAGTTCTGTAAGTATAAGTTTATTATCAGTTATTATTAAATCTTGCAAATATTTTTTATATATTTTTTGTATCATATTACGATCACCCACAACAACATTATTGTTATCAACTAAATTTAACTGAAGATCTTCTAGGGAAATTAGATTATTTTCGTCATGCTCTATAGAAATACTACTGAAATCATTCTCACCTTCAGTTTGTTTAATTTGAACTGATATATCTTCTAAAGATATAATATTATTCTCTTCTGCTGGGATTATACTTTCATCTAACGTAAGTAGATCGTTGCTATCTAGTTCTATATGAACTGAAGAATGATCTAAGGAAACAATATTATTTTTTACATCACCTTCCCTTTCTCCAACTAATATTCTTTCCAGAGGTATTGGATTACGCTCTGTATCAGCCTGCTCTACATTCAATAAACATGCTGGAATAGAGATAATATTCTCTGGTTTTTCTGGTATCTCAATTGCATTTTTTTCTGTAGATTTAGCTTTCTTTGTAACTTTATTAATCACACTACTTTGTACATAATTCGTTTCATCTTCCCCCTTATCTATTTGAGTTATATTTTCTTCAGAAGAGATGACAAAATTTTCAGCTTTAGTTTGATTCAACCCTTCAACTATTTTCGTTAATGCAATATGATTTATTTCTGATTGTGTATTAGAAATATCATAGCCTGAATTGATGGCTTCTACCTGAATCAAACTGGATTTAAGAGAAACAATATTAGTGTCAACATCTTTCTTGCCCTCACATTGTTTAGTTCTCATTGCAGTTTCTTTTCCGCTACTATTATTCAGATGCTCTCCATTTATTTTAATTTTTGTAGATGTATCTTTTAAGTTCGCAGTCTGTAGATTTTTACTCTTTTCAGCTTTTAGTTCTTTGAGGGTCATATTATCCTCAGATTGGTGCCACTGATCAGTATTTTCTTTTGTAGAGATTTGCAGCAAATCTCCATTCACATTTGGAATGTTAGTGGATACTCCATTAAGGGGCAAATCATTATTAATATCAATTTTACTGCATTTCAGACTTGGTTCATGAGTTTGCTTGAAGACTTGGTCCCTAGCTACGAGTATATTCTCAGGAAGACCATTATTCATTTCTTTACCTTTAGATTTTTTTACCAATGTAGGATCATCATATTTCTGGGTATTTGCAATTTCAACTTCACCTGGAATCACATTGGCAACTGTAGGAACAAATGTGGGGCTTAAAAAGACAGATTTCCTCATCAGAATTGCAGTCTCCAAAATAGATGATTCCTTTGACTTCTCATCAAAGTTAGGTGGTAAAAGATTATTAGCTACTACTTCATTATTCACAACTCCAGTACCTATAAAATAAAATGTATCTTGTTTATGACAGAAATACAATTTAAATAATGTTAGTGCAGCAATAGGATGTATAACACTTACTTGGTTGATTATTTCTACTATCAGGAATTTGTAGGCCAGCACAAATATTACCAATACTAATGCCCAGCTTTTTCAATATGTCAGGTGGCACCACCAGTACATCACTATTGCCCTTATCATCTCTGGATTTATTCTTTTTAGACCTTTTACGGTGTTTCAGACTTTTTGCATCCATTGTGATATATTTGTAAAATGAATAGCATTGAGAAGAATATGCGCTTTTATTTATATCCTAAAAAGTTAGAAAGAAATTAAACTGTCTACCTATATAATTAACATTATTATGTAGCTATTACTATACTAAAAGAAAATTATTAGAAAAGAAGTTGGTTAATGATGCCAGCGGGACTACACAAGAAAATAAAATATTATTTAATAATACAAGGAATGCTCTTATATGTTGCAGGCAGAAATATGTAGGTGTAGTTTATAATAGTAGGTACAATTTATAAATTTAGGTGTACCTAAACATGATTATTAACTTCATGTGCACTATTATTTATTATTATTATTTTATATTTTTATTTAGTAAAGCATTTCATTCTTTGTAAAATTTATTTATTAAAAAAATTATGTTAACAGATTTGTCTAAAATAAATAATAATTAAGTATATATATAATATTATTATAGTTGAAAAATTAAGAATCCAGCAGGACTCAAACTTGCACCCCCCTGGGTTTAATTTTTTCAACTTTAATAATATTATTTAAAATACAAAAAGGCATAGCAAAGCTAAAATTTGCTTATAATATTACCAATTATATTAGTTAAATATTTTTTCTGATGATACCAATTTGCTGTATTAAAAATCTGTAACTACCTACTCAGGTATTTCATGGTTATTAATAAGAGGAATAAATTCGGAACACAATTGTGTGATGTAATAATCACATCTCATCTGGACGTATGTAACACATCCTAATTAAAAAGTAAAAATACGAAGCAAAAATAAAAGATAACAAAAAACATGACCCAGGATCGAACCATCATCTCCAAAATCAATGATCACACGTGCTTACTACGGAGCTAGAGAAGCCGCTCTGCACTTGTTATAATTCGTATTTCCTTACAAATTTTTCAGGAAAATAATAATAAAAAAAAATATTCCCGATCATACACTGAGAAACGTTAACTAACAACACAATAAAATATAATTGTAAAACTCACGTTGCATTCGACACTCCCCAGAACTTCACTACAACTTAATCAAGAACACTCTTGACAAGTACCACGACTAAATGTAATCGGCGTAACTCACGACACACATAAAGTAATCCTCATTTTGTAGAAAACAACTTTAACCTTTGTAGAAACCAATTTAACTCCTCTAATTTTTTAATACACATGAACGACGAACTGTCCGTATTATAATTTTAGGTTATAGTTTAGTTTCATCTGAAAATACGTACAACTAATTTAATCTTGCAAATTTGGTATCTATTTGTTAGAAAATAAAGATGTTATTTGTTTATCAAAGGAGAAAAAATATATTATACAGTTTTGAATATAGATGTCGCTAGAAAGCTTCCATTGTGTATGGTTGCACAGAGTAAAAATATTTAAAGTGCCTTATTCATTAAACAATGTATCGCTTTAGCTGTGTCTCCTGCGACACAAAAAACCCTAACATTTGGTTGACCAAAAAGTTAGGGTCTTACAATCTAACGGAAATGTTTGGAGCTATTGAGCTATTTGACTAGTTTGACGGTTAAAGACGTGTCTCCTGCGACCAAGGATAACAAAACATTTGAACAAAATGTGTTATTCTAAAAATTATTTGTTCAATTTCACGTCATCTGCGTCTTACAAAATAATATAACTTGCAGTTAATCTGTGATACCTAAAATATCCTTTATTACTTTTTGTGACATTTTTTTTTAATTGCATACACACAATATGATTTACCTAAACGGCGGCGGCGCAACAAATCCAGACCTTTAAAAATAGTTAGGCCAAAGCAATACTGAGATTCTATTATAAACGAAACGCAAAATTTTATGCACATCCACCATAGGTTCAAATAAGATTTATTTTCATATTTATCTATTATCTTATAATTAATCAAATAAAATATTCTATCGTCAGATTATTAAAAACTCGTTTCTTTTGATAAATACGGGCAACATTAGCATTAGATAAGGGAACACACTGATACTACGTGACCGTTTTAGAGGTGGGGAGGGGTCTCCTAAAAAACCACGCTTGGTCACGGGGGGGCAGGTTTAGGATACGTACGTAATATCCTCTAGGGAAAACACATGTCTCTTAATCGCTAAGAGTCTAAGCGATTCATAGATTTTTAGAAAATATCTGAAAAAGTCGCTGTTTGCGCTGCTATCTGGCACTTGACAGCAAAGGAATTTTATATTAATAAAATAATATTTATAAATAGTTGCCCTTGCATTCTCTAACTCTTAACAGCAATTCTTTGTTTTTAAAGAAAATATTTACAACGACAATTTGACACTTGCGGCTGCGATGATCTCTGGCTCTTGACAACAAAAACACTCAGGTACATACAGTACCACTTCTCATAAAAAAGTTGGCGTTGTATCCTCCAAAAACTCCTCCCACAATCAATCTTCCGAACTTTTTGTTCCATTGCTGGTATCTAGTTAATTCTGTAATCTGAGGTGCTAAGTGCCAAGTCTAGTCTAGTCTGTGGTCATTATTGACATTTCATAGAATCGATGCACAGAGTACAATATACTATAATCGATGGAATTGATGTTGTTAACAAGTTTAATTAAAATAGTTAGATATAAATAACTTATATCTACATAGCTACAGCTAGTTAAGCAAATCCTATCGTTATTCAATCAAGATTGGAAGCTACTATGGGATATTGTTTGCATCCATGAACATAACCTCTCTGTTGCTATTACAATAACATAGATAGTATTTGATAGTGTAAAAGAAGTTCACGATTTGCTTTTCTGATTAATTAAATTTTAGTATTAGCGAAAATCGCATTTGTTTATAGTGGTAATAACCTTTAGTTAGTAGTACAATGAGTTCCAAACAAACTGCATTATCATTTCAATTAAAAGCAGAGTGTAATGTGACTCGAGCGCGTGCTGGTCTGATGAAATTACCTCATTATGAAGTGAAAACCCCAGTCTTTATGCCTGTGGGAACACAGGTTGGTACATGTTATATGAACTTAGTCTTTTGTCTCAATATCTTAAGATCAATGGCCTCCAGTCCTGATTTATGCTTTAAACAAAAGTGGCTATTTCATAGCTTACTAGCTACCGTCTGCAGCACCGCCTGGGTGATACGTCGATAAAAGTAGACAATTTTTTCCTGCAGTCTTGAACTATATTGAAACCAATTTTCATCAAAATTTGAGTTTTCTAGGCAATTAAGTGCAATAAAAAAAAAATATAGCCCATTTATAGTTATAGATAAGTGAAATTTACTGTTGCAAAATGTTCTCTCTCATAATTGGACGTAGTTATGCTACAACATTCCAACCCACACGCAGGTCGAACTGAGTAAATCGCGTTTTTGTAATTTTGTGGTACGCTTTTTTTTGGTAGCGAGTACAACTAAGTAGCATGTATCACATCAACTAAATAAATAAACATTATTTTATTATATACTTGTCATTAAAATGTATTAATATTTCTCATACAAATTATGAAAAAAATGCACTTGGAACGTTTTTGAAAAAAGGCTTTTTGTATGGAAGTAGCTTTTAGCTTAATTTGCAAAAACGATCCAATATCTGAAAATTTGTATATTTTGGTAGTTAATATATTTATTTTCTACCAATATCTGAAAATTTGTATATTTTGGTAGTTAATATATTTATTTTCTAAAACATAAGTATAACAATGAAATAACATTATTAAAAAAATATTTATTAAGAAATAGTTGTTGCAAAGCATGGAAAATCATCACAATTTATTCATCATCCAGATCGAAATCCAGCTCATTACCAAATCCATCGACATCGTCAATGGCGTCATTAGACGCTTTCAATGTTTTATAAAAACTAAGGCAATCTGCTGGAATAAACTTGTATACAGATCGTAAATCAGCCAATTTAGCTGGAGCAATGGGTTTCCCGTTAGGCCATAACTGTTTCAGATCAGATCTATGTATAGTCGAAATCTCTCCTTTTGTCGTTTTTTTAATGTTTAGTTCGTTATAATCCTCATCAAGGGACGTTTTCATAAAAATAGAATATAATTTAGATTTTTCAATCTGTATCTCCTCTGCCAGCAGCCAGTTTAGTTTACTTTTATCTGTGAATTTCTTACGATTTACTATGTTTTTCTCAATATCTTCAGTGCTATAAAAGTCATTTTTGTCCATTCTATATACTTGAAATGGTTTTTTTTTTCTAGCATTTTTAATAATTTCAATATATTCGTCAGCTGTATAAACTCGTTGTTGCTTTTTGAGCGCCGTTTCAATTTTTGAAAAATCGGTATCGTTTGGTAAAAAACTATGCCCTGACTCAAGATACCGAAAAGTTATCGTTTTTAATGTAGAATGGGAGTCTAAGATAACCTTTAACATTAAAACAATTTTTATGTTTCGGTTCTGTCCACCGCAACAATCACTCCATAGTATTGAGATGTTCTATAGTATGAGGTAGTTTGTTTTCAATATATTTTGCAAGGCATGATCCTACTTCCTGAGCGCCTCTTCCGGCTTCACCTTCCACCCAAACATAACAGTGCCCTACATCATCTGATGCTGAATGTATACCGCTAATATATAGCCAAAGCTGACGTTTATAAAAAATTACGTTTGTTGGTATACGAGGCAGGGGCAAAGTTTTTTCGAGATCAAATGATAAGCATTCTATGTTTGGGGTATTTTGTGCAGTTTCAAAGTCGCATTTCATCTGTTCCCTCATTTTTTGTGCCTTCTCTAAGTGTAACGATTTCTCAGCCTCTACTTTTGTTTTTTCTGATCCACTAGTGTTTTGTAATTGCACCGCAAACAAATCACACTTATTGCACCTGTCTTTTTTTAACGGTTTACACCTCAAATTAAAATTAGTCAAGAAAATTTTCTTTACAGTTTCAAGAGAGGCACATTTCAACTCGGTGCCAAATTTATCAAAAAAAAGTTTCTTGTAAATATCATAAAGGTTCGATATTGTCATGCCAGGCTCTAAATATTGGATCTCATTGTTATTATCCCTACGATAATGCGATTCATATTTAGGTAATTTTGAAATAACTTCCATAATAAAGTTCAAGTTCTGTTCAGTCAATTTATTCCAGCTTTTGTCTTTCATGCCTCGACAGTCATTTATTTCATTATTACGAATCTTGTTTAATGATATGGTAACTTTTTGTGTTGTAATTTGTAGAGTGTGCAGGAACATATCGCGACAGACTTTGACATCGTTTAATTTATAGGTGCGATGAAATTGTTTAGGCTTTTTTTTGTTAACAGGGACAGCTGAAGTCATGGTGTAGCTCCGTTTTTTCGGTTCCTCTGTGACACATGACTTGATGTACATTAACTGAGCATTGTAAGATCCAAGAGTTACATAAGTCTCAAATATTTGTTTTCGATCTTCCAACGAAATTGCACTGGCACATATCTTAAGACAAATTATTATACTTTTTAAACTTCCTTTCCGAATTGGATTCAGAGTGCTTACGTTTGCGGCCTTTTTTCGGTCTTCCAGCCTGGGAACTAGATGTTATTATTACTTGATCACTGCTTTCATTAATGTTTTCTTCATTTGAGCTTTCAAGTTCCTTTTCAGGTGAAATGTTTCCTATTTTCTGAACTTCAATGAAAGGACTTAAAACTTCACCATGCTTATCTACGATAGTTTTTTGAGCAGTAGGTAAATTAGTTTCATCTTCATCTTGTGTTATAGTGTCATGTCTTGTATAATTTTCTACATTCATAGTTGTTGAATTCAATACCCTTTTCTTGCTGCATTCTTCACTAATGTTTACGAAACTCTCAATGTGTTCATCTCTGGTGTTGTTATTGGTTTTAGTGTTATTGTCGTCGCCACTAACATTTGATTCACAGTCTTTTTCAGAGTCCGTTAAATTACGAATCTCAAAGTTTGGATCAGCAACACTATCATCACTATTTTCAATATAGTCGGGTGAATCATTATCAAGACACATTTCTGGTTCATTAAGGACATTAAAAAGCTTTCGAGTTTCAGGAGACATACATGGAAGAGGCGATGTATCCTGTTCTACATCATTGAGAGCTGTTGTAATTTCTGGAGTCATATATTATCTATACTAATATTATAAAGAGGTAAAGTTTGTGTGTTTGTTAAATTGTCAAGGGTAATCTCGGAATCTACTGCACCGATTTTAAAAATTCTTTCACTAATAGAAAGCCACATTATCGCTGAGTGTCATAGGCTATATAAAAAACCGAAAAATTAAAAGGTTTTTACGTGGTAGTCCGTTTTGTAAAGAGAATCGGAGAAAAACTCATTGTTATACGTGAAGGCCACAGCAGCGCGGCAGCGGCGCGCGATGGTTTCGGCTTATTTCGGTTCGCGTTCGTGCTCACTTCGGAAGAAGGAGGCGTGACCTTCCTTTTACATCTGAGAGGTAGGTACCCGCGCGGCTCATTCGCGCGGTCGGCTCTTTACGCAGCGGACGTCCCCAAAATTGAATTTTTCGTAACACACTTTCGACATTCATTAATTTTATGCTCGGTACATTAAAAAAAAAATCTTTTATGTTTATATAGTTTTCATTTAATTTAGGTTATAGATAGGCATTAAGTTTGTTTCATGTACCTAGATATTAAATTAGGTTATAGGTATTAAGTTAGTTTCATGTAGATATTAATTTAGGTTATAGGTAGGTATTAAGTTTGTTTTATGTAGATATTAATTTAGGTTATAGGTAGGTATTAAGTTAGTTTCATGTAGATATTAATTTAGGTTATAGGTAGGTATTAAGTTTGTTTCGTGTAGATATTAATTTAGGTTATAGGTATTAAGTTAGTTTCATGTAGATATTAATTTAGGTTATAGGTATTTAGTTTTTTGCAATTAGGTTAGGTTAGCTGAGAAGTTTTGAACAATTAAAATTATCCTGCGACTTGGTCCTCATGGAATTCGTTAATCGGAAACTCCGAATTCGTTAATTGGAATCTCGGGAATCTTCTTTCACGAATAGAAAGACACATTATTGCTGAGTGTCATAGGTTATACATATAAAAAACCGAAAAATAAAAAGGCTTTTACATGGTAGTCCGTTTTGCAAAGTGAATCGGCGAAAAAACATTCGAATGAAAACGTTTCTTACGAACGCTGCCTTAACTATGAAAGATTTATATTTTTGAACATTATGCCCAACGAAGTGGGCACGGGTCAGCTAGTATGGGATAAACGATGAATTTGGTTCTAAAGTAATCGTAGTATGAATTATTATCGTACTGATTATAAATTAGGTACATGGAATGTTTTGAAGAAATAGATAGTAAAAAAAATAATATAACAAGATGAATGGATCATTATTTTTATGTTATTCAGTCCAAAACGAATTGAAACATAACGATCCAAATGAATTGTCTCTTTTTAATATTTAAAATTGTTTTTTTTAAAACGTTCCAAGTTGAATGGATCATTATTTTTATTTTATTCAGTCCAAAACGAAATAAAATAGTACGATCCAAATGGAAAGTCACTTTTTAAGATTTAAAATTAGTTATTTTTAAAACGTTTCAAGATGATTGGATCCTAATTTTAATTGCGTTCAGTCCAAAATGAATTAAAACAGTACGATCCAAATGTAATGTCACTTTATAAGATTATAATTAGATCTTTTGATTCGTTTTATCATTTAGACCGCTTAATTATTTCAATAGTTATTGTCGTAAGAGAGTCAGTGTCTTCAGCACTAGATAGGACGATCCAAATTACCTAGCTTGGACTCATAAACTCAATTTTGACCACCTTGTGGATTAGAACGTTGTAGCATAACTACGTCCAATTAAAATAGTTATTAACCTTTATAATTTCAATGTATGTATTACCAATTAGTAATAGTATCATATTATTTTCTAGGGTACAATGAAAGGTCTATTACCAGATCAGCTTGAGAGTTTAGACTGTGAAATAATATTGGGCAACACTTATCATTTAGGTAATCGCCCAGGCACAGAAGTGTTGACAAAAGCTGGAGGTCTTCATAAGTTCATGGGCTGGAACAGAGCACTGCTAACTGACTCAGGAGGTTTTCAAATGGTGTCTCTTCTAAAACTGGCAGAAATTACTGAGGAAGGTGTAAAATTCCGATCACCTTATGATGACTCGGAAATTATGTTGACACCAGAGAAATCCATAGAAATTCAGAACTGTATAGGTAATTAATGAATTTTAAACTTTTGCAATTTGTATACATTATTATAAACTTAAGACCAATGATCCATTGAGCAATAAAGTTATTTATGCCTTTTAATAATATTTACATGATAGTCTTTTGTATAGCTAAAATCTGCTACCAGGCACTGAAAGTTAGTGCAGAAAGATTAATTTATTGCGCAAAATGGTGATTTTTTTAGCGCAATATATCCATACTAGTAGCTAGCAGCTTTAAATTAAATTTTGGCTTCAGTTAAATTTAAATTATTTCGTCATTTTTAATTAAGATATTCAAATAGTTCTTTCACCATATTTTTTCGAATTTTCTACAATTCTATATAAGTATTCTTGATTTTCGTAAAATTGAGAAAACAGCCTTATTGTTTATTTTTCATTGAACTAATACTATAAATGATGAATAGTCTAAGAACGATTTTGAATTACAGGTGCTGATATCATAATGCAACTGGATGATGTGGTTCAAACCACTTTCCAAGATCATGACCGCATTAAGGAAGCCACTGAAAGAACTAGTCGATGGCTGGACCGATGTCTGAGTGCACACAAGAGACCCATGGAACAAAGCATATTTCCTATTGTACAGGGACTACTCGATAAAGAATTAAGGGAACAGAGTGCAAGAGATCATATGACTAAAGATGTTAATGGATTTGCTATTGGAGGATTGAGGTACTACCTTTTTTTAATACCATACCTGTAGGTATGCATGTCCAATCGATAGTAAATCAATTTTATCAATAGTAAAAGATATTATTATTGTTTTCGGTAAAATCATTTGTTTTTTTTATAGTGGTGGAGAAGCAAAAGATGATTTCTGGCCAATGGTCAGTCTGGGCACAGGAATACTCGACAAAAACAGACCAAGATATCTAATGGGAGTGGGTCTAGCTATAGATCTAGTTGTTTGTGTAGCCCTAGGAGTTGATATGTTTGACTGTGTTTTTCCCACAAGGACTGCAGTAAGTTGATATATTGACCATTCAATGTAGCTTAAGATAAGTAATCAAGCCGATTATCTATTTATTTAAGTGTTTAATAAGATCCATTGCAATGTTTTTCATGATTTGTTTTATTGCTATCTAAACTACTAAATTAATATAATATTGTGAAAAAACAAAATTTTATTTTTTGTTTGTTTGTTACGATATAACTCAAAAACTACAGTACCTATTTGAAAAATATTTTTTTATTAGAAAGCTACATCTTCACCATAGGCTATGTTTTATCGAGGTATCCCGCGGGCGAAGTCGCGCAGGGAAGCTAGTATTTAATACAATAATAAATCATTGCCCGCAAACTTCAGAACTTAACTATTGCCATATAAATTTTCACCAAACTTGGTAGAATAGCTGTAAAAAACAGATAGACAGACTATGCATTTATAACATTAGTAAGTATATGCTAGTAAGTTTAATAATAAATATATTTTTTCAGAGATTTGGCTGTGCACTTGTCGCAAAGGGGCAGTTGAACTTGAGACAAAAGCAATATGAAACTGACTTGAGTCCAATAGATGACGAATGCACTTGTTCAACTTGTAAGACTTATACCAGAGCATACTTACACAGCATTGTTACAGTTGAGACTGTAGCTTGCCACCTAATTTCAGTGCATAATATTGCTTACCAGGTATCTATTTTTCTATTATGCCATAATTTCGCCTCTCTTATATCCTCTTATCCTCAGAGACTAAAAATAATTCTTGTTTTGAATTTTCCGCAATTTTAAAATTTATATGTATTATAAATTGCCCTTATTTCATAACAACATTGATATTGAATCATATTGTTAATTAAGTAGCAATACCTCCTATCTGACATGGTTTTAACATCAAAGTTGATAGAACATTTAATTTAATTTAAATGTAGGTATTTGTACTTACTCGACAATATAATTATCCTTTTGTATCAGTAGGACATGTAAGCAGAACATCCTATGATCAAAATACTGTTAAATCAAAATGACCTACAAGCAAGCAGAATTGTCTAAATTGTGTTTTGTGTTTTCTACCAAAATATGCATGTATTATACTAATAAACATTTTCCATGAATCACTTTGTGTTTGTGAAAACTGCATTAAATCTGTTGCATACTTTAAAATAACTAGATGAGTGACAGGGTACATAGTATAAAATTAATGTGTACCTGATTGTTTAAGAATGTTTTGCAATCATGTCCTTACGATATTAGGACAATTTGCTAGAAGGACTAACTGGGCATTGTGCTCATTGAACTTATGCTTAAAAGTCCTTCTTATACAAAAGGATTATTATTATCCTGACCAACTTTTTTTTACAGATGCAACTTATGAGATATATGAGAGAAAGTATTGAAAATCAGACATTCCCACAGTTTGTACAAAAATTTGTAAGCGACTACTACCCTGATGATAACTACCCAGAATGGGTTATTAATTCTTTAAGTTCAGTTGGAATAAATCTTATGAATAAATATTATTTAATTTTATTTTGTGTTCCATCCAAAATATGCATGTATGTGCATATGTGTGACGTTTCGAATGTCAAACGGTGTTGTGCAAAAAAACTGTTCTCTCGTAAAAAAAAAGTAAACAGTGCGTAAAAAGGACAAATTTTATTGTGAAAAGCTTGAAATCGGTGCAATATCCAACGATAATTGTTATTGGAAATACAAGTGCGATAAACAATTCTTAAAAGCTAAAACAAAAAACAGTTCTTTTTAAGTTCACAAACTACCTTAAACTTTAGATATTATAAATCGTTTTTAGATATATAATAATTATTAGAACGGTGTGGTGCTGTGCGGAGTTCTGTGCTGTGATCCTTCAAATTGTTAACTGATATATAGTGCTCAAAAGCCCCTAGGACAAACGATAAACCTATTTCAATAAATTCTTATTACAGCGCCATCTATTTGCAGTTAGGCGAAATAACTAGACGGCCTCATTCTCAGTAAATGGCGCCTGTTAAGAGCCCTATTACAAAAAAATGCGTATGTGCAAGGTTTTCGCCGTCGTAATTGTATACTTTTTGCTGTTTATTACTTAAAAAAATTACATTATAAAGATAGCCCATTTCTTCGTCTTAAACATTAATACAACAGATATTATTTTTTTAATTTAATTATGCAGTAATCATCATTCTGCTGATGTATGATTCAGTAAAAGAGGGGAACAGACCTTGTTTGAGAGCTCTAATTTGTAAAAACTGGCTAACCCTGCCCATCAAAATATTATTTTTTGTATTGAATGTATCCTCTACTAACATCATTATAAAATATATTTTTAATATTGACCTTTTATGAGTATAAAAAAAGGTCTGGAATTGATACAAGTTTTAATCAAAATTACCTCAAAACAAGTCAGAATATCTCTGGTATTTCGTATTATTTCAATATAAAGTTTTTACTAAAATAATATTTCACTTTTGCTTTATCCTATAAATTTTTTGTTTTATTTAAAATTGCTATAGTTATTTTGTAATAAATCAAATAAAAGTAGTACTTATTTGACTGCGCCGGGGCGATGCAATCAGATGCGCACGAGCGCTTGTCGAGGTCGGACCTATGTCAGTTTATTTCGTGCGCTAGTGTGCGTAACTAGGCAAGTAAACGCTACGTCAGTGTGTGTGCGTGTGAGCATCTCATAGTAGGATCGCGATTTCTTGATCATTGTGAGTATAATATTATTTTGGTATTGTGTGTTGTAGTAGCACAATTATTTTACTTCTTTTGTATTATACAGATAATTGCGTTTTATTGTAGTTGTGCTACAGTCAATATGGGTAAATGTAAATACCAATGCTTAGGGAAACGTAAAAGGCATAACATCGAAAACCTGAGCAAAGCTAGAGAAGCAAGGTATTTAATTTCTTTTTCGTCGTTATTTAATTGGTCGTGTTTGTTTTGAATTGTTAGAAGGTTCTAATGAAAAAAAAAATAGAAAGGACATCCGCTCCCCTCAATACCTACTTTTTCGGCGTGTTCGAGAAAGTTCTTATGAAAGAAAAATAAGAAATTTGCTCATATTTCCCATTTCTATTAAAACATACTTATACGGGGTGGATGCGACATAGCGACATTTATTGAAACCACAGCTTCTATACATGGTAAGTATCAATTTCCACCGGATAAAAATTCTCTGGCGAAAAAAAAAAAATCACGTTCTCCGAACAATTTGAACATTGCGATCGTGCAATTTGTTCGGAAGACGTGAATTTTTTTTTTCGCCAGAGAATTTTTTATCCGGTGGAAATGCATACTGGCCATGTATAGAAGCTGTGGTTTCAATAAATGTCGCTATGTCGCATCCACCCTGTATATTCATAATTTATATTTTTTTATAGAAATAATAAAAAACAGAATCTGGAAAACTTTGAAGCTTCAACATCTAGCAACATCAATGAAACTAAGGACATGGTAAAATAATGAACTTTTCTTAATATGAAATACTTCGTATTGAAAATTTAATTTATTTCATGCTTTTTTTAATTTTTTAGACTTTTGACAGTGAATACGCAGACTTCGACACTAATGATAATTCAATAATTGAAGAAACAGATATAGAAGAAATATCTGTTAACTGTAACGCTGACAAGGTATATATATTATACATTGTATACCAAATAGTTTGTTAAAACTTAGGCAATCCCCATAAGTGATCTTTGTTTTACGCTACACAATGTACTTATATCTTTTTTCTAGGTAATGCTTCGTTTGGGAAAATTATTTAATATTATGTTTTTTTTTTTAATTTTTTAGAGTGTTGACAATGAAAATCCAGGCTTCGAGACTAATGATAGTTTAATCATTGAAGAAATAGATAAAGAAGAAATATCTGTTAACCGTAATGATGAAAAGGTATGTACGCTAACTAGTTGCTTAAGACTTAGGAAATCCCTATTATAACTAATCTTTGTCTTACGCTACACAATTTACTTATATCTCTTTGATGGGTAATGCTAATGCTTTATTTTGCCTTGTTCACAGGATAATATAGATATTCAAGGAAGACGCTTAATTGATTTTCGTTTCTTCATGAATCAGTTGGTTGCAATTGATGCGCATAGCGAAAAATTGTCATCAAGTCACTATAGTAAACGACACTTATCGACATATTATAATGTATGTATTTATTTTTGTGGATCACACCTACTTTAGCATAATGTTCACGTACTGTAATATTTACTTTATATTAAGTTTCATAATGTTATCAAAAATATACGAAATAAAATAATTTTAATGTGTTTCAATTGACTAAATGTTGTAAAACTGATATACCTGTTATTGATAAGGAGCCAATTCTGCAAACTACTAAACTGGTAAACTGAAAAAATACTTTTTATTCTAACAACAAAGCATACTTTACGATTCGTTTACCGTGGAAGTGCCATAGGAAATCATACTACA
The DNA here is from genome assembly GCA_905147285.1 of Hypena proboscidalis. Taxonomy (NCBI): domain Eukaryota; kingdom Metazoa; phylum Arthropoda; class Insecta; order Lepidoptera; family Erebidae; genus Hypena; species Hypena proboscidalis. The sequence goes on along the minus strand of LR990130.1, from coordinate 14,263,073 downwards.
GCGGATCAAGATTATTTAGTCACTGTTCACGCAACATGTGCATCGAGTGTCGTAACTTGCCGCGCGGTCGCAGAAACACCTAATTTGGCGCAACGTAAAAATGTAATAGGGCTCTTAAGTGTAATGGTTGCGCGAAATTCCTCTCACAGATGGAGGCCGCTAAATGCAACAAATGTTCGGCCCAGTTTCACCGCGCTTGCGCATCTCTGCCGTTAAGGGGACAGATTTCAGCTGCCTGGATGTGCTCGGACTGCAACAAAACTTTACCGATGACAAATAAAAATAACACGTCAGTAGCAGGGACACTGGAGTACAGCAGTGGCGACGAATATCTAGACCCGCAGGATAATACAGTTATTCCGATGAGAGGCGAGCCCTCAGCGATATTCTTTGAAGCAGCCTTAGATAACTTCAAGCAAGAGCTACGAGCCGAGTTTCATGCGATGCGGGAGGATTTTCAGTTGGTCCGCTCTGATGTCGCACGCATAAAGGACTCTGTTTTGGACTGCAATAAAAGAATTGACAGCTTAGAGTCTAGGTTGATTGCTCTTGAAAACAGCAGCCGGGCGCCGAACAGTTCAGCCGTAATGGTAGAAACAATTGCTGAGCTGAAGCGAGACCTGAATGATCGCGATCAAGAGCTCTTGTCCAATGATTTAGAGATCGCTAACCTTCCAGAGGCAAAAAATGAAAATGTGTTGCATACAATCAAGCTTGTGGCCACCAAACTCGGCATTCAACTGGAAGACCGAGATGTCGTTTGCGCGGAGCGTGTAGGCAGCAGACACCTGAGTGCCACAGATGCTAGTGGGCCGAAGGAGATACGCCCGCGCCTCATAGTGGTGCGCCTGGGACGTCGGGATCTTCGCGATGAACTCCTTGCCAAGGCAAGAGTGCGCAGAGGTGCCAATAGCGAAGACCTGGGTCTGCCGGGATTGCCCAGGCGCTTCTATCTGAACGAACGCCTAACAAAGCAGAACAGGCAGTTATTTCGTCAAGCCCGGGACGCAGCGCAACGTTTGGAATGGCAGTACGTGTGGACGAAGAGAGGCCGCATCCTTGTCAGGCACAAGCATGGCGAGCCCGCCCGTCCCGTGCGTTCGGAAGCAGACCTCACGCAGATTTTTGGACCTGAAATGGATACAGGAAAATAATTTTGTTTTAATGAAATACTTTTGTGTTATTCTTGTATGTTTATTTTATCTATTTCCCACATTTAGATTTGAAAACAAAATTAAGCCTTTTCACATTGGATTGAGTATTGTTATAATGCTGACACTCCTTTACAACCATAATAATATGATGTTAAACATTTTTATTCATAATTTACTTCGTAACAATTATTTGATTAATGTCTTGAGAAAACCTACAATTACACAGTCACATACATACAATACTATCATGTTAACACTAAACTCTCTTTGCAGGGGCAATAATTATATCAACATTGAAATATTCTCCTATCCATACTTATTACATACACAACACATAATACATACATACTTTTACAGTGACTTCTGTATGTATGAATATCTTCATGCTTTCTATATATTTTATTATACCTCTTTATCTACAATATCTACATACTATGGTTGTTATTTTACAATGACATGTCTTCTAGCAATATGGGCAATTTTTAAAGTAATTCACAATGACAAATAGTAAATATATTAAGTTTGGTTTATTCAATGCAGGGTCCCTGGCAACGAACCATGATGAATTCATAATAGCTATGGCTAACAAATCACCAGAATTATGTGCTATTAACGAAACATGGATTCGCCAAGGACAACAAGGCCTGGCACCGGTTGTACAGGGATATAAGTTGGTGCATATACCTAGACCTACATCAATCAGGGAAGGTAGGGGAGGAGGCGTGGCTTTTTATATAAAAGCAGGCATTCGTGCACGCGTGAGGACGCATCCTCCGCATTCAAGTGTAGAACAAATGTGGCTGAGCCTTACCACTAAAACAAAAAAACTACTAGTTGGTACTGCTTATAGGCCACCATGGCTAGATGTAGAAACTTTTCTTGAGGCGCTCACTGAGAGTATTTGCGCTCTTTCCCCACATGATAATGTTATAATACTAGGGGATTTTAACATTAATATGCTTGATGATAGCAACATTAAAACAAGGCAACTAGCAGAGTTCCTACACTACTGTAACCTTAAGCAAATAGTGTCTACAGCCACACATTTTGTGGGTGACAGTGCCACTCTCATTGATATCATCTGTACTGACGCCAATTATCGGCATGTAAATGTCAGCCATATAAGTGAGCTTGGACACCACTCATTTGTCACATGTGAGTTGATATTTAAGAAAGACAGGCCTGCAAAAACTCTTGTTATATATCGCCCAATCAAAAATATACTGACTGAACTGTTTGAGGAGCACTTGGAAGCCCTGCCGTGGGCTTCGATCTGTGAGTCTCAATGTGTAAATCAAATGGTTTATTTTTTAAACCTCTTCACCACACAGCTGTTTGACATACACGCCCCCATCCGACAAAAAGTATTTAAGAGCAAGCCAACACCGTGGATAACAGACACCATAAAAACAATGTTTGAGTTAAGAGATGAGGCCAGGAACCGTTCGCGTGAAACGAAACAGGAAGTACACAAAAAATACTATCTAGATTTAAAAAACCAGGCAATTATTGCTTTAAAAAGTGAAAAATCTGCATTTTTCCAAAAACATATAAATGATAATTTTAACAATTCAAAACTATTATGGAACAATCTTAAAAAGTATGTACTTCCGGTTCAAAGGGATGTGGGGTTGCCGGACTACCTTAACAACCCAGATGCAATAAACTCGGCATTTCTTGATGTTCCAGGTAATCCTAATGTAAGTATATCGAAACTGACGTACTACGAATTTAACCGCTACAGTACAGCCAGGTTTATGCTTAAAACAACAAATGAGGAATCTATAGGTAGGATTATTCAACAGATATCTACTAATGCCCAAGGTGCTGATGGCATCTCGGGGGAAATGGTGGGCCTGACACTACCACAGGCCTTGACAGCCATCACGGCAATAGTTAATCGATCTATTGACACCTGCACCTTTCCCGATCTATGGAAAATGGCTATTGTGAGACCTTTACCAAAGAATGGCAACCCTCAATCATTTAGAGACTTGCGTCCAATCAGCATTTTGCCCTGGTTATCTAAAGTCCTGGAGAGAGTGGTCTATTTGCAAATGGTAGAATTTCTAGAGAATAACAACATACTACCAGACTTACAATCAGGCTTTAGAAAAAAGCGTGGAACATCCACAGCTTTAGCAGATATTGTGGGGAACATCCTCGAGGCACGTGACCAGGGTGATGGATCTATATTGACCTTACTAGACTTTTCACGGGCTTTTGACTCGATAAATGTCACCCTGTTGTTGTCCAAGCTCACCTTCTATGGTTTTGAATTGCAAGCAGTTAGATGGTTTGAAAGCTATTTATCAAACAGATTCCAACAGGTGGAAGTGCTTCAAAAAGATGGCTCAACCCTTGCATCAACTCCACAAGCTGTGACCAGAGGAATTCCCCAGGGCTCGCTGATTGGGCCTATTCTTTTTATTATATACAGTGCAGACATAACTACCTGCTTTCAGGAGTGCAAGTATCACCTGTACGCAGACGACACCCAACTTGTGTACTCATTTAAACCGTCTGAAACCACATCTGCCTTAACTAAAATTAATGATGATCTCCAAAGGGTAGCTGAGTGGTCTGAGTCAAATTGTCTGATTTTAAATTCCCTGAAATCTAAATTAATGGTCATGGGCAGCAGGCATCAAATAGATAACATCATACAAGCAAACCCCATAGTCAAAATACAGGGTCAAAATATAGAAAGAGTTGAAACAGCTTGCAATCTTGGACTCATCATTGACCCTGAGCTGCGATTTGAGAACCACATAAGTAATGTTGTAAAAAGTTGCTTCTACCGACTAAAAATCTTGTATAGAATTAGAGAGTCCCTTAATGTGGATATGAGGAAGAGATTAGTAGAAAGTATAGTTCTCTCTAAGTTTAATTATGCTGACACGGTGTATGGTCCATGCTTGCTGTCAAGGACTAAGCGATTGATTCAAAGAGTTCAGAATGCATGTGCTAGATACTGTTTCAAGGTGCCCTGGCGAAGTCATGTAACCCCGTTCCTGAACCAGCACAACATCTTAAAGATGGCTGCTAGGAGGAAACTGCACCTATGCAATCTATTGTTTGGTGTGATAAATACCTCAAAGCCCGCATATCTCTTCGACAAGCTCAGCTGGAGACATGATCATTATAGCTACTCCAGTCGTTCAACAGCTAATCCACTGTCAATGCCACGGTACAGAACAACTGCCTTTAAAGGATGCTTCAAGTATGCAGCTACATCTTGCTGGAATGATTTGCCACCTCCAGTGAAGTCACTGGAAAGTATTTATAGTTTTAAATACAATTTGAAAAAGATTCTGCTCCATACACAGAAGAATTGTATTCATTTGAAGTAATTATGCTTACCAACAGGTTATTAACTATTAGTATAGGATGTGACACACTCCAGCTTCATGGCACTTTGTTTGTGCTTTTCTGTGGCTATCTGCTCAGACAGACTCAGTTTTATTTTTTCACTTCTGCCCACCAACCTGAAAAGCATCATAGGATAATGAAAGCATGACATTTGTAATTATAATATTATTACATTTACATAAATTTAATGATTATTTAATCAATAGTATTATTATCCATTTTTAAATATATATTCCATTATATTATAATTTCACATACAATCCATATATTTCGTATAATATTTTTATTTCTGTTCTCATTTATTTTTATTAGTTAATTTGATACAATTATTAATTTTCCATTACCTATAAATTTAATCACACACAATCAAACTGACCTGATAGTAACTCTTCGTCACTCATGTTCATGGATGTGTTTTCAGTTTATTTTTCAGGAATAAACGCGAATAAACACACCAAAGATGGCGTTGTGTTACAGCAAAAGGTACAAACAAATAATGCTAGAAATAACGTTGGCAATTTATCCCCAGGATAAAAGAGTTCCAACTATATATTCTACAATTCTAATACTAATTAATTTTTATTTATTTATATTGTAATACATAATGTAAATTTCTTACCTCTATTCGTACAACAAAAAATGTTCCATCTCCACAAAAAGGACGCTCCGCTTGGAAATTTAAATAAAACAGCTTCACACGACGATCACACCACAATAAAGTATATTTTCACAACTATTTACTTACAGCACAAAACTCAATACACATAACACAATCACATTTTTCTTTTGTTTACACATTCTTTTGATATCATCAACACTGCAAAGAATGCGAAGTATTTACCGGAAAATACATTTAGTTTAGGCCTGACATTCACTGTGATTGGGCAAGCCATAAACAGTGTACCAACTGTCGACACTGTCGTCGCGTCGCCAGCGCAAGGCGATACTAGCGCCATCCGGTCATTTTTTATGTTTAATAATTATATTTTTAGTTTAGTTTAGTTATATCTAGTTTATAAATTGTTTTAGGTTTGCTATATTTTTATTTTTATTTTGTTTTCTTTTTTTCTTGCCTTTGTAACCACTTTGTAACCATAATATATTCTATGCATGTATTTATAACCTAATTTATGTTTCATTATTAATTATATATTATTCCTTTGTATAATTTAATTTCAGCTTAATTTAATTTTGTCACTGTCATCTTTATATGTTGCTGTACTTACCTGTTTTCTATTTGTGCCGTCAACCGTGGTGGTTGCTGAAAATCAGCGCTGTGGAAGTTTTGCAGAAATGCAAGACTCCACAGCATTAAAGCTGAGCAACCACCACTGTTTTCTTACATATTTATTACATATTTTTTTATAATAATTACCTATTTTTGTATATTATGTAAGAAAATAAAAAATAATTTTCTTTCTTTCTTTCTTTCTTTTCTTTCTATGTATTTCTAAAATTCATTTAAAAAAAACAAATTCATGGGCTAATTAAATGATTTATTGTATGTTACATGAAGTCATCAGAATCGTTGCCATCATAGTTGGTAGTCATGTTTTCACTCTTCATTAATGTAGAATAACTTCTTAGTTCTGCTTCTTCTTTCTTTTTCTTTTCTTCATCCTTTTCTTTATCTTTCTTTTCTCTTATGAGTTTCTTTTTGTCTTCTCTTTCTAATCTGTCCCTAGTCTCTCTTTCTATCTGGAGGTCAGGAAATGTCTCCTTTTTTGTTTTGTTTAGTCTATTTACTACATCATTACATCTTTTAGCTACTCTCACTTTTCTTACATCCTTGTCCTTATGGAATGCCACTTGTCCAGCCTAAAAAATAGTAAATATATTATAATTTAATTAATAATTGTTATAATAAATTTAATAATATTCAAATCTATTTTTGGCTGATAAAATTTCTACAAAATTTAATGTTAAAAGATCAATACTAGGGACTTCACCTACCTCCATTCCTGCAGTTTTCTTAAGATTGGCCCACATAGTGTATACAATGTCAATATCATTCATTTTGTTGCCCATAATAGAATTGGCCTTGACTAGCTGACATGCATCATCCAGAACTAAATTAGGAATATCATCTATAGTTTGACCCTAGAAGTAGAAAAAATATGTGAATATAAATTACAATATTTACATTGCAAGTTAATTGGATAAGGCTGCCTGTCCACAGAAGTGGAGGCAGATGAGAGAAATGGAGTAATAATTGACCGTTAGGGCTTGTAACATTGGAGTGGTCTGGTGATTTTAAGCATTTCTATTGGTTAATATTACTCTGTATCTCTGCTTGCGATGATGCTCTCTAGCTCTAGAGAGCAAAGGAACTCAGGTGGCACTAAGTAGTTATTAAAGAAATATTTCAAACAGTTGAGAATTCAGCGCTCTTGAGTTTGACAGTCTAACTCAATAAAGTTTTTGGCTATTTAACATTACACCAAACTCCATCGGAGCAGAGCAATGATCATGAATGTGGGTCAAAGCTGGGGAGCAGCGACTACCTAATACAATGAATGCCATGCGGCCGGAGTCAAAAGCTAGTAATTTATAATTTTGTTGATATTAACTTTCAAGTCTTTTTATTTAAGGTTGTGAAGTTTGTATTTGTATTTAACAGCTTCAAAATTTTAAAATCCAAATTCAAGCTAAATATGATTAAGAATTCTATAAAAACTTGGAATATCACTACATGTATACAATTAAAATGTAGTTAATCATTATATTTATGTGTCTTCTACACAAAATATGGCGATTGTAGTATGTGGGTTTATTTCACACATTTTACAAAAAAATATAGATGTCAATAGCAGTATTCATAACGCAATAGTCATCACTTCCTGTTTGTCATCTGCTGCCAAAAAGAAAATGAAGGCTTGGAAAGAGTATAGTAATTTTATACGAACTTGAGCCAAACGAAGATATACATGGGCTGAAGACACCTTGTCGACATGGAACCATACGTCTTCTGGCCACCCCCACTTGATTAAGTCTTCATCTGCAAATACAAATAGGACATCACAAATATAAGAAAAGTACATACCCTATTCTGGTGTCTATACTGAAGCAAGCGACATGGTACATAGTAACGTGGTATTTAAACCACATTTCTATGTCCATAGATTTAACCATTTAGTAACAATAAATATTGTATTAAACTTCTAGATAGATTCTGGAAATAACGCGCTAGTATGAATAGCGTGGGTAATTTGCTTACTTTCATGCTTGTCGGCGCCCATAAAAAGTGTGACAGGAGGAGCCACCACGTTACTTGTGAAATAAAAAACCATATTAGCAATAAATTGCTTATTAGATCAACTAAAAATATAAATATATCTAATGAGAATAGAGATTAATAAATCTGAATAAATCTTCTATTCGCTTGTTGTGTGAATTTTTTTGGTGAATTTGACACTAGAATGACAAATGACAATAATGAAATAACATTGACAGACAGATGAGTTTGACATTTTCTTTTTTCTTAGTGATGTACTGTACTGCTTGTACCCAAAGGGTACTTACTACCCATACTAAGCTTCTTAATAAACCATGTAATTTGTTATCCCATTCCTAGTTGTTCTCTCGCTGGGTCAGCATTATTGACAGATTTGACATGAGTCGTAAAATTGTCAAGTCAAACAAAGTGTCTGGTGTCTGACGAGATTATTTTTTCGTATTTATTTGTGTACAGTTAAACAATAAGATTAAAACTAAATACTATGGGTAGTCCAGAAAGAGAGTTATGTCCGCCACCCTCCGAAGAAGATGAATTAACTCTTCCCAGAGCTAGCATAAATAAAATGATAAAAGAGTTGGTTCCTTCAGTAAGAGTAGCATTTGAGTCTCGTGAATTAATTCTGAACTGCTGTACAGAGTTTATTCATCTGATAAGCTCAGAGGCCAACGACGTCTGCAATCAAAGCAACAAGAAGACAATTAACGCAGAGCATGTACTCACAGGTTGTTATTTTTGAGTATCTTCTGTTGTTATTGTATTCTTGTCATATAATTTCATACAAGTAACATTTAGTTAAAACTTAAGATATAGCCTTTATTGTATTGAATTTCACTTATCACTCATTGATGGGCAATATCTGTTTTCAGCACTGGACAGGTTGGGTTTTTGCGATTATACATTAGAAGCAGAGGCTGTATTGAAGGATTGCAAAGCTGTAGCCGCAAAAAGGAGAAGACAAAGCACTAGACTGGAGAATTTAGGAATTCCTGAAGAAGAATTATTGAGACAGCAACAAGAACTCTTTGCTAAGGTAAGATATTGAGATATGTACAATACTGATGGTGATGGCTGTCTTTGCTACCACTAAACTCGTGAAACTAAACACTCGAGTGAGCTCACTTGCATTAGCAAGCCAACTGTTTCACACTCAATGAGGTTCATGCTGGAATAACTTAAAAATTTAAACTCTTTTGTTGGATTGTCTTCAGGCACGTGAGGAGCAAGCAAAACAGGAGCAGCAACAGTGGCTCCTATTACAACAACAGGGATTGGTGGGTGCAGAAGGTTCTCCACAGCCATATTTGCCACCTCCGCCTGGACCTAGGATTGACGACGAAGAAGATGATGATTATTCTTAGATATAAAGAAAACATTATGTACTGCAAATAAGAAGTAATATTTTGAAAGCACTAAAAAGATTTTGTTTAATTTTGATATTTTGCAGTTCCAAATTTAATATGGCATTGCAATCAAATTGACATAAATATGTCACTGATTGCAATTGCATTTAAGGTGAAATGTTTTGAGAGCCACTGTTTTACTGAATGTGACTGTAATAGTCTATTGTATCCTTTGATAGTCATGAAAAGTCAAAACATTGTAAAAAATATTGTGCTTTGTTTAATAAAGCAATAAAATATAATATTGCATACATTTCTCATATTAGAATCTTGAGATATAGAACATTTGAGTTCACACTGAGGCTCGTTTCCAAGTAGTCAAGTAATCAAGGTAATAAAAGATATTTGTCAAAAAAAACGTATTTATTTTGTGTGATAGACAATCCATAATAAATGTTTTGTTTCCATAATTATTTTTTTTTTCATTTTCCTTATTTTAATCTGTGACTAAATTTACTAGATTATGAAAAGTCAAAGCAGACAAGACAAACATGTAAATAAATAAATAAGTTGTATTTATGTTCATAATGTTATTTTTAAATCATTACAAATAAAAAATAATATGTTAGCAATGTGGTTTGTGCAAAATGAGCTGTGATTCAAACAAGAAATATAAAAGACCTAAACAGAGTACTGCAGCAACTACGAACCCAGGCACTTCAGTAAGTTAAAACACAATTCACTGGACTTAGCACTTTTTAGTGCATTGTAGATTATACAATTACTAGCTGTTACCCGCGGCTTAGTCCCGTTGGTAGTCGATCTACCGAATACATACAATACAATCATAGAAATATATACTAAATACAATTCATAAATTAATATGGTCAAGCCGTTTCGGAGCAATTCAATAACTAACACTGACACGAGATTTTTTTTTATTAGACTAGATTACCTTGATGTTCTAGTAGTTAGCGTATGTGCCTCTTACCGCGAGGTCTCGGGTTCTATGCCCGAGTCAGGCAAAGTGTTATTTATGAACTTTCCCTGTAATTTACAATACCAGCACGGAGTTGAATTTGTGCCCTGTGGGTGGCGATAGGCTCACCCCCTACTCCATGGGACCTAAGCATAATAGGTGAAGTGTGGATGTACACCTCTGCTACAGCCTTCTGGGAAATATACGCGTGATGTGGTAGATTAGAGATATTCATTGGATTCGCCACCAGCCTTACTTCTAGCACTCTGTTCTTATACATTCAGGACTGCACCCACTACTTATGAGAAGAAAATCTACATTTGCCAGGGAAAAATAAATGATAAACACCTTCATTATCAAGAAAGATGTGTTAGCGTACGCGGACTCATTGCGAGGTCTCGGGTTCAATTCCCGGGTCGAGTGTTATTTGGAATCTTTCCGTCAAGTAATTCTCAATAGCAGCACGGAGTTGGAATTGTGGCCGGTGGATGGCAATAGGATATCACATGGAACCTAAACCACTTGTCTGGAACATTTCTTTTACGAAAAGAACAATAATACTTTTCCTAATCCGGCGGAATCAAACGCGTGACCTTGTGATCGTAATTTATGCTACCAATATTTATTACACTAGCAAGACCTACATTAGACAGTCTATACCTAAAATGTTGTCATTGCAGCGATCGGCAAATAAAAGACCTGCAGCAGTGAAACAAAGCCCTCAATGCCCTCTGCTAGCCAAGGACTCCGAATGGGTAGACTTACTGCAGACGCCACCCACCGAACCCGCCAAGTCTGCATCTAATGTTTCTGATGAGGAGGAAGTATTGCAGCTCGTAATATTATTTAATTTTATACATATTTATTTTCTTTTTACTCGTGATTTGAGTAGCGTTTTCAACTTGCCGACAATATTAGTATAGTAGCTTACACTACGATTTTGTGTTAGATAGAACCTGAAATCACTGGCATAGTAACAACGAGCCTAACACTATAGCTCTATATTTTAATAATGAATATATAACCCATACTGCTGAAGTTATCTAGGGCTAGGTAGTGAAAGCGCCTTACGTCATCTATCGGGCACAATTCCGTGCTGGTACCGAGAAGTCTCTGGAAGATTAAAAATATAAATAAAACCTAAGACCTCACAACGACCAGTTCCGGGTAGTAATGGCTTTATTGAAGTCTGCATAATAGATCAAGAATATATTCCAGGTCGAGTGCGAAGATGGTCCTCAAATGAAACCATTAGCTATTATGTTCCCCGGATTACTTGAAAAGGACCCGCAAACATTACAAGGCATGTTGAACAGGGCAATGTCCACAACAGAAGTGACGCGACATCTGGTAGATCTTGGTCAAAAAGCTAACTTTACATTCATGAAAAAAGCAGACCGTTTAATTCCACCGGAAAAGGTATAAAATTAAAATGTTGTGATTAGTGCTATAAAGGTATTCTGATTACAAACTTTACTCACGTCTACGACAAAAAGAGATCCCGATTACGAAACGCAAATTGTCTAATTTTTTTCACAGCAATGGATGGAAAGTTTGACTGAAAACAGCAATTCATATGGTTCTTTACAATCTGAACCACTTAGCAACTGTGAGTTAACTAAAATATTATGTTATGTATTATACTTGATAACTTTTCACCCCCTGGTTCTGGCATGTTGAGAAAAGTAGCCATTCCTTTTCTTAGCCTGCGTGTCCATTAAAACAGTGGTCTGGCGCAGAGCTAAGCCGCGTGTTTTTTTAGGATTCCGTAGCCGAATGGCAAAAAACGGAACCCTTATAAATTCGTCATGTCTGTCTGTCTGTCTGTCCGTCCGTCCGTATGTCACAGCCACTTTATTCCGAAACTATTAGGACTACACAATTGAAACTAAGTAGATAGATGTATTCTGTTAACCGCTTTACGATTTTTACACAAAAAAAATAATATTAATATTAGAGGGGGGCTCCCCATACATTGAACTGAAACAATAATATTTTTTTTTCATTCTACCTATACGTGTGGGGTATCTATAGATAGGTCTTTTAAAATTACATTGAGGTTTCTAGAACCATTTTTTTTCAATGTCAATCGTTCCAAAGATAGACACTTTCAAAGTGCTAAAATGAGTGTCCCCCCCCCTCTAACTTTTAAACCACCGGAGTGAAAAATCTAAAAAAAATATATATTATAGATCTTAATAAAAACTTTCAACCAAAATTGTTTTGAATGAGATACAGTCAGCTGTTTTTGAGATATAGCACTTTTACAGCAACCGCAAATTATAACTTTGTTATTGATACAAATTCCATAAAACACTATGAAAAACAAAGTTATTTTTGCTGGCGAAAAAATGTTGTTATTTTGGCTATTTGTCGGTAATCGGTACGTTTATTTATTTATTTATGTTTATTTACGGAACCCTATTGCGCGTGGCCCGACACGCACTTGGCCGGTTTTTTTTTTATAATTTTATTTAACATTCCGCGCCGCCCTACTCCACTCGATTCGGCTCTACCCAGCTCAGGCCACGTGTTTATTTAGTTTCTTTGGAAGTCCGTGCAGCCAGAGCAGCAGGGATTTACACGGTCTGCTGCACTCCACGGCTTGCAGCCATCTCCATACCAAAATTTATCAAAATCCATTCAGTAGTTCAACAGTTAAAATAACATCGCATCTATCGTGACAGAACTAATAATAATAAAGACTTAATTTAATGTTTTTCAATTTATAGGTATTTCAAGTGAATATGAAGCGGACAGTGAAATTGCTGATGAAGTAGACGCAAGTAAGCCAAAGAAGAAAAAGAAACGCATTACTAATGCAATCAACAATCTACCACCAAACAAATCTAGTTCTATCGTCATAATAAATGAAAATGCATCAAAATCGGTACGGTAAAAAAAATTGTTACTTTACAAAAACACTAAAACCACATTACGTTCATTCTTAATAGTAAATCAATAAATAAATATTCCACAACTCACACACAACGCCATCTAGTCCCAAACTAAGCAGAGCTTGTACTAGGGGTACTAGAATAACTGATACTGTAGGGACACAGGGCAACCGGCGCATATGTATTTAAGTGGATACACTGGATACTTAAGTTTAGTCGCTCGGTTCGCCAGTCGCCTTCCCGTATCGCTAGAGATAGGTCGTAGTTAAGATAGAATAATGTAGTCGATAAGTTTATTATATAATATGTTCCTGGTACCAGTAAATATAAAACATATAGAATAGTGACCTATCGTTTCTCTCATCTCTCTTCAACATCATAATATACAACCATGAAGCACCCCCACAGATACTAATACATATATACTTTTCTTTTGTAAATACATACTTATTATACATAGAAACACCCAGACTAAGACAAACCCCCATGTTCATGCACACAAAGAGTTGTCTTAAGTGGGAATCGAACCCACGACCTCGGCGTCGCAGGCAGGTACACTACCCACTCCGCCATCAAATAGTACTCGAGTATTTTATAATAAGGTCCTTATTGTACATAACTAGCTCCGCCTAGCCCATAGCCCATCTACCTTCATACCATTTGATCATAATTATATATGAAAGCCTAACAGATAGACAGAGTAACTTTCGTATTTATAATATTAGTTATGTACATAATAAAGACGATAAATCAGTTTCCATTTGCCAATATTAAAAACAAAAACGCTATCCTATTTATTGTAGATGGCAGCACCGGTCAGTTGCATACGTAGACAGAGAAACCTTGGTTGCGTTGCATACGTTGTAATGCCGGGTACAGACCATAGAGTACATATTATACTATACTGAAAGTACAGACCTGGCGAAGGCCAACAAACGCGTTCGATGGTTTCTATTTGGCATATTTTGGACGGCTAAGCAGACGCCATCGATCGTTCGTTTGCGTTCGCTGGCAATCCAAAGCGTTGCGGTAACATCAAAGAATTCGTAAGCGTTTGCTAGCTGTCCAAAATAGAATCAACAAATTCGTTGGTTGGTCTTCGTTCGCTAGCTGTGTACCTAGCATAATAGAAAAAAATAATTAATTAATCTAGTTCTAAAATAACAAGAACTAGATTTTTGTTACTCTGATTTTGGTACAGAGTATAGCTTTATCTCTCTACTTATTTAAATTTAAAGACTATTTAATTCCAGGTTTGATGCAGTATGCAGTCTAAATAAAGCATAGAAAAGGGAAATTTTCTTTAATCGATTCCTAGAAAACCCATATTATTATACAAAGAAGAAACGAGTTTTTACATTGTACAAATGTTTACTTTTAATAAAATACTAAAGATAATTTACAAACGCCTATATCATATTTAAAAGTTTGTACAAAACGGACAAGAAAATTCAACAGTCCCAAATTAATTATTTCAAACATCAGACAAGAGTTACGTAATAACACTAATCATCATATTTTTTTTACAGAAATAATCGTCGAGGCTGCCAAAGGTTTTTTTAACAAAAGGATTGATAACATACGTTTTATAAATTTTAATAAATATTTGTTTAATTTAAGATGAGAAATAAATCTAATAACAAACTTGTACATCTTAGTTAAATTCTTTCATTTTATTCATTGACTTTTTATAAATGATAACGTAACATATTTTTGAAAGAATTGATCTTCCAAATTAAAAAAGTTGTCTGTATTTATTATTGTTATACATCTGTTTTTGGTTTAAAGTTATTATAGAGGTACCAACATGCTCTCAGACTGCGAGCATTAGCTTGTAATGGTACGTTACAAATTCTAATATTACACCAATGTGAAGGACCGAGTATTACAGTGCGCAACTGCCGATACAATTCGTAATTTTATTCGAAAAAAGTGTAATACAGGCCAGAGAGGCAGTTTGTACCATCATCATCATCAGCCTGTAGCAGTCAGTATAATTATTATTTTCCAGTTTGTAACGCAATGCTCAAAATCGAATCTGCAACGTTACATTACAGGCAAATCCTCGCGATCTGGTAGCACCTTTATGTATCCAATTGAGCTTATGATAAGTTATAAATGTTAGATCAGAGGCACAAATACTCGCTTATATATTGGTAATGTTTAATGAGAAGAACTTCAGCTGCATTAATAAAAACAATTTTTATATCTTTTAAAATAATAAATCTTATAAACTACGAACACATGAGCAAAAATATGATTCATTGAGAATATACACTATAATCACCACAACATACAAATCGTACTTAACACGTCTCCGTCACTCCTAATTCACTTTTTGTCAGCTATGTTAGGTCCCATGTTATAATAATATTATGGTAGAATGTCCAAGCTGAAACAAAGATTTACCAACGCTAACTCATGTGTGAATCTTACCATCTGTATATTTAAACTATAACGAATACAATAATTATTATGAACTTTAAAGACACTGGCAAACATGTATATAAATTCCCGATTATTTATTTAGAATGGAAGGTTTATTAAAAACTTAACAAATATATCCGCTTGTTATAAAAAATACATACATCAAATTCATATAAATTTAACGACCACAGTAAAAGCAAGATGAATTAATGTCTTAGCTTTGTTTTACGAATTTCATCTTTTCATTGATTTTTGTTATATTTCAATAGTATAATCGTCTTTTATCTTATATAAATAAAGCTGTTTTTAGCCAACAAAGTAGCTAGCTGTTCTCTATTGTCTTAAAATTTACTATTGATAAAATGATGTAATATTTTTTTATAGTAATAAAAGTTCAATGACTGCCCAATTAGTATAGCAAGAGACCATCTATAAACCACCACTTCTGGAAATAAATATCCTATGTTACAATCATGCGAAGGAAAAGGGTAGATAAAGTAATTAATCTAATGGAGTATAAATATGCAGACATACTTGTAGTAACGCTTGACAATATTTAAAAATATATTTAAAATACTTTTCTTATATAAACCTTAAATTGTCTATGAATTACACTTATCATAATAAACATACTAATATCATATACAAAATATATACAACGAGCTATTTACATATACAGTGGTTTGTAGATGGCTGTAAGGTTTTTATGTAAGATTAGCAGTAATAAATAATTTATATTAGTACCTATTGAATACGCCAATAAGCCTAGCGTACTAAACATAGTACATCCATGTACGACACAACAATAAAATGTCTGACTTTTTCTACTGAACCGCCAACCTGACTATTATTAGCTAAGTTACAATAAAATTAATGACGGAAGTCTTCCACGAGCATTCTTGTTCAACTCAATTTAACTTTATATAATTATAATAATAATAAACAATAAACTGTATTCTAACATTTCTAATGACTTTTTTGCGAAATAATATCATGCAGACAGAATATGGTGATGAATAGCGTCATACATTTACACTTTATATGTATTATATGATAAAATGTACTACGGGTCAGTCATTTCAAGGTGCTGTTCACCTTGATTTCATAGAAACAACATTAAATATAAAATAGCAGTTAAACACATATTTAATGGTGAAAACACCATACTATGGCGTTCTTGGTTTCTTTTATAAGGCTATTTCGGCGCAAAATGTCTTAGTTTATTAGCTATAAATTACTATCGTTATTCAAAGAATGATAAAATATGAATACACTGTATACTGTAACGTGACGATGCATCTCTTATTAAAAAAAGTTATATTTACTGAAACAATCATAATACATAATAACATTATGGTACTTCGAATGTAGTGAAAACTAAGCTGATTTTTTCACAAGGAGGAAGAAAAATAATTATTGTATTGTTAAAATGTTATATAAGTATAGTAATAGTTCA
The DNA here is from genome assembly GCA_905147285.1 of Hypena proboscidalis. Taxonomy (NCBI): domain Eukaryota; kingdom Metazoa; phylum Arthropoda; class Insecta; order Lepidoptera; family Erebidae; genus Hypena; species Hypena proboscidalis. Next base: position 14,246,210 of record LR990130.1, on the reverse strand, counting down.
AAGATCAAAACAATACAATACAAATACAAAAGAATAAGGATCATAAAAATCTGATAAATCACAAATGACAGTGAGAGTCGTTTTAGACCGGCAGGGTGAGGCGTGAATGGACGGGACGTGAATCGAAATTTCGCTGAACCTTTTACACCGTGCCGTCATCCGGGTCCCGACGCAATGCCAAAATAGTAAATAAATACTCTAATCTTGGAGCAATAAAATCATTCCCGCTTGCTTATGACAGTTCGCGACGACACGCGTAGTACAAGTTACTAAATACTCTATTCTTAAAGCAATAAAGTTCAATATTATACTAACAAATATTTCACATCACGCTCTGTCCATCCACGCGCTTCTAGACCGTTCGATCGCTTGCACAAAAGATGGGCAGGGCGTGGACGGAAATTCTACCATACAAATTTCCCACTATTCAAATACTCTGCTCTGCCGGTCTAAACGCAGTTTAATACTATCACCTCTCTTATCATAAAATGTTCTCACGTTACACAATTGTTTGAAGCATGATTTTATCATACAAATGGTTGCAAATACGTTCTAGTCTTCTATGACTGCTTAATCTTAATAAACTGTTAGTGTTCTCGTACAAATGCATACAAATATAACTATACTATAACACAACCGTGAATTTTACTTTTTGTATCTTTATTAATTCTATTATTCTAGCAGAAATAATTCACGTTTCATTAAATGTATGTATTTAATATATTACGAGGCTCGGGTCTAGAATTTAAGTATATCTTTTACTAATATAAATTCTACTACATACAATACAATCAATATCATCCCAAATACCAACAACCATGGAAAATATCTTTTTTTTTTCAAGCAGCTTAAACAAGCTAAAATCATGTAATGTTCTAATACCTTCTTTCTGACCTTTTAAATGACCGCAAATCTGTTAGTATTTAGAACGACGACGCCCATACAAATTCTGTACACAACCCTTTCTATCTGAACATCAAATACATTAAATTAACCCAAACGGAACATTAATGCTACATGTCTAGATAAGACTAATTATATCTCATTATTATTGCATTGTTAAGTTACAACATCGCCATGTTACGTTCACTAGAAGTCACAGTTAATGTAAGCGAAAGGCTGCTTAGATACACTAGAAGACATGGATCATTATTGGAGCAGGGATCGCGCCGGTTCGGACTTGGTGATGAGCACGCCGCCGAGCAGCGCCAGCGCGGCGGCGGCGGCCAAGCGTCACGCGCGCGGCGCTGGCGCGCGTGCGCACTCGCACCGTCATTGCGCCGGCTTTAGCGCCGCCATCTTGCGCCCGCGCGCGCGTGCTTCCTGCCGCGACGTCGTGTATTCGAACCATAATACGTTCGGAATCAGGGTCGTGTCCCTTATCATTAGCATTTCACATAATTTTCTGAAAATTAAATTAATAGATTTTTATTTTTTAATATTATTTTCTGATTTTGAATATATCATATTTGATATATAGCAGGCTTTCAGTACAAATGAATAGCATTTGCTGTCAGTAGGTCAAGATTATTAAGGCTTGAATTTTGTATAAAACAACAACTGAGATAAATTGCAGCAACTTATTATATACTGCAATTTATTTATTTTGTTGTGTCTTCAAAAAAATACTATTTACTAAAGGAAGTGTTTTTCAAATCATCTGCAACATCATCATTTAAAACAACCAAGACATATGAGCCTGAATTAATCAAAAACCTTATTTTACAATACTTTGATTGCTTTCAAATGGTAAAATTATAACTTTGATGATTTCATGTAACCTTTACTAATATATAATAGTACTTTCAAGTACCTTATACCTTGTCCATTCATTTATTTCCTTTTTGACAGGTCACACCTATCAATTACCGGAATTATCAGAATAATATTCTACAGTAATTGCAATCTTGCAATAAGATTAATTGAACATATTATTTTGCAAAGAAAAATAATATTATATAAATATTATTATTATAATATTGGCATTTATTTATTAAAAATAGAAAATAATAATAGTATTATGACTCCATAGTTAATTATCTGCAAGAAATTAAGTCAATATCTTGAAATTTTAAATGAAACAGGTAAAAATATTATTTAATATTATTTACTGAAATGATTCATATTAAACTATAAAATTATGTGCACTTTAATTCATTTAAAGTTCTTCCATAACCACTGATTATTATTTCAAATCAAATAGGTTATGGTGTAAAGGCATTTCTAATGATGATATTTCAAAAAGAAAATAAACGGCTGGACAAGGAATGCACATGAGTTGATCATAAAATAAAAATTGTACTATAAATAGTTATGTATTTTTTATAGCCATACTTACAAAGTCACAAGTTGCGGAAATAGTGGAGTAAAGAATCTATGTACTATTGCAAACCATACTGTAGCAAATATGAACCCAACTACTCCTCCAACAACTACTTGGGAGGTTGTATGGTAATGGAGATACACTCTTCCTATGCTGACTAGCAGGGCTAGGAACAAACAGGTACCAACAATCACTACCCTCCATAGGGCAGATATTATACTGTTATTATTTATGTGGTGTAGTCTGAAAACAATCAATATGGATATTAGTCACTTACTTCAAGAGACAGAATACATATAGAAATGAGTGACAATCTGTTCTAATAGAGAGATATGATTGATAAAAGTAAAATTTTACTAAATAATTTATTTCACTGTTACAATATTACAAATTAACCAATGATATTATAATTTTTTTTTAACACATTAAAAAACATTTCATATTTAAGGAGTATAAAAAAATCCTTAAGGAATAAACCTACATTGTTCAAAAAGCGGAAAAAATCTGGCTTAGCGCTGCACAAAACAAAAAAAAATGGAGAGAGATAGAAGATGCTTTTACTATCCTACAGGGACCATACAAAGAACCAACAAATTGAAACAAAAAGATGAAAATAAAAAAGTTGTGGATAATGGATAATTAAAGTTATAATAATAATACTGGCATAAACAAAATATATCTCACATACCTGATTAAGACAAAATATAGAACATAAATAGCAAAGAACCAGATAAATTGCGCATGAGATGATGGCATTCCATACTCATTGTACAAGTTTCCTCTGGACAGAGGCCTGGATTCACACACTATATGCTTCAGTACTATGTTCAATGCTTCATTGACCAGGGTACCCGTGAAAAATGCAATCTGAAAAGTGATTTGGAGTTATGGTTCATTTGTATAGGTCATAATCACTCATACAACTGTCAACAAGAGCTGTCTGTATTGTCCTTTCCATCTGTCTGTATTGGTAACACTGTTATTTAATTTTTTTAATTTAAATGTAAGCTTTCTAACAGCAAAGGAAGAAAAAATAGACCATTATGGAGGCTGTTTCTAAATAACAAAATATTCGAATGGTTACTGCCTAGGAACACATTAACATAATCTCGAGTGTATAGAGTAGGTTGCATAAGGTTTATATTACACAGGAATTATGTTTTATATCTAACACCTTAATTATTATGATTTTATCAAGTAAACAATCAGCAGAACTGACATTATGCAAATTAACTCAAGGGTTAATAACTTACAGTGTGAAGATCTCGGCGAAATAAAATGAGTGTAACAAATCCAGCTCCAATTCCAAATGGAGATAGGCTTATAAAGGCAAAGAATTTGCCTAACAAGTCACCTGAAAATTATGTTTGTTGGTATCATGATATTACAGACATTAGGTTCAAAATGATCATGGTTTGGATAATTTACCTTTTGGATATTCAACTAAGGTGAGAGCCAGTGGTTGCCATTCGATTTCACCGTTATTATGCAAAATCTCACTTAAAGGAAGAGTTTCACCCTCCATTTTCGCTTCATTTGCCAGAAAACTTCAATATGAATTATTTGCAGAATGCTATCCACGTAATTCAAACGATAAATGCTAAAAGCTTAAACTCGTAAACTCACAACACGCAACACGCTCCACGATACAAGTTATTTGACAATTTGATGCTTGAGTGGAGTGTGGAGTTCAAGCGAGTTCGACAATCAATCAAAAAAATCCATCTGACATTAAATTGAGGGCTACCATATACAATATATATATTTTTTAATTTGATGTCTTGATTAATCAAAAATATCAGAATTATTTTATTCTCAAAATTATACATGATTTCTCCTTCGAGTAAAGGTGGATTTAGACCAAACGAACATAGAACTAGAGCAGAACAAGAGCATTGTTTCGTGTTCTTTAACTAGCCTGTCAATTAAAATTTGGCCGCATGTTTGTATAAATACGCGTGGTGAAATTCTTTACCCCTTGGCACAGTAAAATTTTGCTATCCATAATTATAGTGACGTAAAAAGTTATTATTTATTTTCATTAAACTATCGCTGTCTGACACGAAACGTCACAAATTCTAATTCCTGGTTCTCATTTTGTTGGTTGATATTTTGGAGTAAACGCTAAAGCTTTCATTTAGACTTAAAGATCACGTATTAAATCATAGACTACGACTACATAAAAAAAGCAGGACATAGTCTCTTGAAACACTTACTGAAGCACCCATAGTAAGTCACACGTACACACAGAACACACACATTGACACAATAGTAAGTCAATCGCCCGCCATTACGCTTTGGACTGTGCTGATGCTCGGATCTTCAAGAAAAATAATTAAAAATGCCGTCTTGTGTTGTGTAAAGCTGCCGAAACCATAGCGCCTCGACAAAAAAAAACCAGGGGATCACTTTTCATAGGTAAGCAAGTAATATATTCAGCTTATTGCCGAAATTATATTGTTTTCGTAAAAAAATGTACCAAAACTATCAGTGTTGACAGTCAATAAATATTTTCATTTACCCTGAATTTGGGTAAATATCTTTTAGTAGTATAATATATTTAATATAAATTAGCGATGGGTCGTCGACGATTTTTGCGTAAACGAAATTAGACCGTTCATTTTCGTTCATCGACTAGTCGATCGACCGGTTCAAAAAATAGACTATAGTCCACGGTCTCAGTTCTTGCAAACTGCTAAGGGTCGTTTATAGTTCTTATGCGTTTACATTACGGGCGACGTTGAATTCGACTGAATGATTAAGCGATGCGGTTCGACTGTTAACTGCACTGCTGATTGAAATTTGAGAAAAATAATTTAAATAATAATCAATTTTTATTTGTATAGGTTACATTAAATAAATTGAAAATATATACATAGGTAAAAATAAAAAGGCAAATATTTACATTAAGTTAGGCGTCATAGTATTCCTCCGCATCGATCTCGGTTATATATTTCTTTAGTGTTTTTATCAGAACAAGGAAATATATGGAATTGCCTTACCTACAAAAAAAACGTGCATACCTACGGCAAGTAAAATGGCTGACTAGTGTTGTACCACAGTATATTTTACCCCTCGATTGTCGATATGACAAATGAACAAGGACGGCGGCGCATGCGTAAGCGTGACGCCACGGACGCGGACATTCGTTTCTTAGACTCGCTGCACACACGCAATAACCTAAATAAATTATTGACGATATTCAGCGGATTGTCTGGGTTATACTGATGCTTTTACAGTCAAAGCTGGAAATAATGTCAAAATGGATACTCTTATTTTTGGTCCAAAATGTCCATTTTCTGGAACCTACATCAAAATCGTTGAGCCGTTTTCCAGATCGTCCGGGCATATACAGGGTGGGTCATTTAAATCGATATGTATGGGGCAGTCGGTATTAAAACCACAAAACGGTATTTTAGAGATCATGATTCATAATTACATTTCCAGTACTGACCTTTATAAATAAGTCGTCCTGCATAAGAATTGCTCGTTTACTAGGATATCTGGATGTTTGGGGGGAATGCAGGATTTTATAAATAAAACCAAATAAGATAGAGGAAACGTCTTTATTTTATTATAATTATATTCATGTACAGCCTGTAATTTTTTCATTCCTTGCGGAATAAAATAACGTTGTTATGATAATTTCGAAAAGACAATTTCTCTGTATTTTTTTTTACAACATATTTGAAATGTAAATTCATATAAGTTTGCACAATACTTTTCATTAACATTAACAAATACTTATTTATGGCTTCCTCACTGTATTGCCTTTCTAAAGGTAAGCCTTTGTTTTTAGATACCTGCATTGTTCCAATGCTATACAGTTTTCATGTGTAATGGTTACACATGAAAACTGTTTGCCATCTTAAGATCTTTAGTGATTTCTTGAAGTGTTGCCATTTTTATTTTTTGTCGACAGACAGATTCATTGAGGCATTTATTTTTTTTCTTCTGGCTTGAAACTTTTCTTGTAACATAGGGACTACTTTGAGTACATAGCCCTAAAACAATAATATCAACCATATTATGTTTAATCAATTCTGTGAGCATTATTTTATATTCTTGCAATATTTGAATTAATTGGAAACATCACATACCAAACTATGCTATTTGCCTGAGGAATATTCAGCATTATTTGACGATGAAGGTTGGTGTTGATCTGAAGATTGTTTCTGAAATTATAATTATGACGAAACATTGACTAATGATCATTATTATGTTTACGAAGTAGAGAAAAACTTAACTGGATGTAATCAATAAATATCTGTTGAGTCCCAATGCCTTGTGTATTAGCTCTCGGATGACTTGATAATGATAGGGTAATGCTGCGTGGATTGTTAAGCATTATGTATTTGTTTTGAATTACAAAATATACTTAAAGAACGGAAAGATATTGTGTCTCTCTCTGTAGAATGTTCCGTTGAATTATCCTGTGTACAATTAGAGCATTTCATTATTATATGCGTATATAAACCTCCTTCCGCAGACCTTAGTTTATTTTTAGAAATCATGGATGAAGCCCTATGCAGAGTAAATAATTTGGGTAAAACAATTTTAGTCTGTGGAGATTTTAATATTAATATTCTTGTTAATACAACTGCATCATGTAAAATTTTAAGTCTTTTTAAATCCCATAATTTAATAAACTTATTTATGGAGCCTACTAGAATAAGTGCCACCACGGCTACATGCTTAGATAATATTTATACAGATATTAAGCCAACTCACAGAAGTATTATTAATAAGCTAGATTCTGATCATTCTGGGCAAATGATAAGTTTTTAAATAAAAAGTAAAAATGTAGTTAGGAAAAAAATTACTTCTGTGCCAGTAACAGCTAGTCACTTTGAACGTATGAGAGTAAACCTAGCTACTAACTTACCTTTCTTAGATAATAACATAGAGCCTAATGTGATGTATAATTTGTTTTTTGATGCATTTTTTCGGGACTTTAACTCAATATTTACTTCCAAGGAGATTACTGTTACTAATAGCCCCGTCTTTGGTGACTGGGCAACCGCAGGTATCCATAAGAGTAGGCAAACATTGTACATTTTATACTATGAGAGACAATTTAATAGCAGTGAAGAGTTTAAAGAACATGTCAAATCATACTCGAAGATTTTTAAACGCGTCTGTAAAATTGCCAAATCTACATTTATTAAATCTAAAATCAAAAACAGTAGTAATAAAATTAAAGCCACATGGAAAGTTATTAATGAAGAGACTGGGAAGGGTAGAACAAAAGATTCAGACTTTAAGTTAAGTATCGATGGTCAAGTAACCAAGTCAGATTTAGAAGTTGCCAATGCTTTTGAAGGATTTTTTACTGCTTTTCCTGTCTCTCTAACTAGTGCTTTAGGCTCTTCCTCCTCCGTTGCCGAGTCGTTACTTAAAGATAATGTGCCTGAGTTTTTTAATAATTTCGCATTTCGTCATGTTAATGGATCTGATTTTAAAGCCGCGTTTAAATCAATTAATATTAAGAAAACGGCTGATCTATGGGGCATTTCTGTACATATTATAAAATCGTTGATTGATATTATTGCACCTGATTTAATAATGATATTTAATAGATGTATTGATTGTGGTGTGTTTCCTGACTTAATGAAATTAAGTAAAGTAATTCCATTGTTTAAATCAGGTAGTACATTAGACCCCACAAACTTCAGACCAATATCGGTGCTACCTACGTTTAGTAAAATTTTTGAAAAAATAATTTTCGCGCAGTTACTTAAATATTTTAATGAAAACAACCTGTTGCACACTAAACAATTCGGTTTCACTCGCGGACGGTCAACATGTGATGCTGGGGTTAGATTACTTGAATGTATATTCGAGGCTTGGGAGGAGTAGCGGGACGCCTATGGGGTGTTCTGTGACTTATCTAAGGCTTTTGATTGTGTGCAGCATGAAACTCTAGTCAGAAAATTACACCACTACGGTATAAGAGGCATCGCTCTGGAACTTCTTACTTCTTATCTAGGTGATAGGATTCAGAGAGTTGATGTCAATGGAAAGCGATCGCATGGATCAGCTGTAGCAATGGGGGTGCCACAAGGCTCTATTTTGGGCCCTTTCCTGTTCCTCTTGTACATTAATGATTTACCTCATCTCGTTAAGGACAATCATGAGATAGTATTGTTTGCGGATGACACTTCTTTAGTTTTTAAGGTAAATAGACAACAAACAGTAATTGACGATGTAAACAATGCTCTGTCAAAGATAGTAAACTGGTTTAGTGTTAACAACTTGCTTTTAAATGGTAATAAAACAAAATATGTTAGATTTTTTACAAAAAATGTTAAACAAGTCAAAACTAGTGTGTTGATGGACAATGAGGAATTGGAAATGGTCAATAAAGTTGTCTTTCTTGGTATAACATTAGATTCTAAATTACAATGGGGCCCACATATAGAAACGTTATCTGGTAGACTCAGCTCAGCAGCTTACGCGGTAAAAACAATCCGTCAACTGACCGATGTTGACACTGCGCGTTTAGTTTATTTTAGCTATTTTCATAGTATAATGTCATATGGTTTATTGCTTTGGGGTAGTGCCACGGATGTAGATTCAATCTTTGTGCTCCAGAAACGAGCTGTTCGAGCTATCTATATGATGAGTCCCAAGGAGACACTAAGAAATAAATTTAAAGAGATAAATATTATGACGTTACATTCTCAATACATTTATGAAAATTTATTGTACGTCCACAAGAATCAAACAAAATTTAAGAAAAATAGTGATCTCCATAAAGTAAATCTAAGGAACAAAAACAAACTGGCTGTGCCCACTACTAGGCTCCATAAAATCTCTAACTCGTTTCCAGGTCAATGTATACGCTTCTACAATAAACTTCCATTAGACGCAGTAGAATTATCGATAGGTAAATTTAAGAAATATATTAAAATCAGATTATCTCAAAAAGCTTATTACTGTATTTTAGACTACATAAATGATAATAGTATTTGGAAATGAACTGCTCTTTTTATGTGTTGTAATTGTTATATATTATTATATATTAATATAATTGTATATTATTCATTTCATTTGAAAAGATGGTGCACATGAGTTTCTCACCAGCTCTTCTCATAATGCAATACCCATCGGAGCTGGTACTTAGTTTGATTTTAATCTGATTTTAAACAGTTGGATTAAAATTAATCTAAGCCCCGGTTATTCAAATCATTGTAATTAGTATAATTTAGTTTTACTTATAATTTATTTTTATATCATTTGCTTGTAATATTTTGACGTGTTCAAGCGCCTCCTGGGGCCTATGAAAATAAATGATTTGAATTTGAATTTGAAATTTACTAGATAGGTACTTACTCTTTGAAACAGACATGGCACTGTATCATCTCTAAGTCTTACGATTTCAAGAGTTTTGTTAAATGCACTTTCATTAAAATGTCCAAACCAATATCTTCTCTAAAACATTTGTTCTTAAATTTTCTTGTCCTATGGCTTCCAACCAAATTCTTTTTCTATTTTCGTTTTCAGATAATCTGTGCACAACAAAAAACATTTATAAGAGTATTATAAAAAAACATCGATAAGATGTTTGATTACAACACTACATTCAAACCAATTGTCCAATTATAGCAGTCAACGACGGCAGACTAAAATGGCGGATCGACCACGCAAATAAAATGACAGACGAAATTGCAACTAAGAAGAACAGATAATCATATAGTTATCTCTCTTTAATAACATATGCTAGACAAAGATGACACTATCCTTATTAGCTCAGATTTAGACTTTTCATTTAACATTTTTTTACAGCATATCCATAGTATTCCTTCATCAGAGGTGTTTTTAAAATAATAAAATTAATGAAAAAAAAAAATTTGTATAGGTTTATAATTCCAGGTTTTGTTGATCTTCCCTTCATACTTTTTCCAGGCTTAGGACAGGCTGAATAAAGCGTATATGAACTTGTCTATAACTTACTATACCCATCTCACTCGCTAGCATTTCGCATTCAAACAAATATCAACGTTATCGCGTTCAAATATTGTCGTCTATTGTGTAGTTGTCTATTGAACTATGAATGAAGTACGAGAATATAAACCGTGATCGTGTCGTCTACAAATTGAACTGGTTTATCTGACAAACGTAAACGGTCGAACCGTTCATGAACCGTCAACCGGTCCATTGAACCAGTCCGTTCATTCAACGCCCACCACTAATATAAATTATTATTCTATGTTTTATAGATTTCCTGCTGCAAACGACGCATGGAAAATTTTTTGGGTAGAAATAATTAGAAACTGCAGAAATTATAACAGTTGGTAAAATTAAATCAGCATAAGGGATTGTAAGTAATTGAAAAGCACACCACTAAACATTATTATTTACTGTAAAAAAAATGGAACGACACAATTAATTTTACTGTGATAATGTTAAAGCAATTATTGCTTGAACATTTGCACAATAAAATTAAAAATAAATGTTAGTAATAATTACAAAAGAAGTTAATTTATAAAAAAATTTTTTACGAAGAATTTTTTTTTGTCAAATTTGATTTAAATTGTCCTATTCATAAGATTAAATGTAATAGTGTCTGCCGTACGGGGAAGACGCTATCTCCTGCAACCCAGTTATTACTTGTGCAGGCGTTAGGGGATTCACAAGTTAAGGATGATAGTTTATGTCAATAAAGATTTTTATTTTTGAAATAGTCAAAAAAAGTGTTAATAAAAATGAATATTTCGTTGATAATTGTGTAAAACACATGTACGATGTGATGTAACAAATGTACGATTTCTCACATTCGCGAATACGAATGTTGACCTTCAAATCAAGGGCCCGCAGAATGTCATACGAGTTTGAGATTTTGTGGCAGCCATGTTAAAACGAAACGATAAAAGAATTTAGGTGAAATGAAGCGGGAAGTCCGTCACAGGGTGTAAATTTTCTCGATTATTTTAATTGCCAATATTTCTTTAAATATTGAAAAATCACATGTAAGTGAATATAAGCTCCGCAATTGTTTGTTTATTTTAACTTAGATATTTTATTTGGTTTGTACATTTTGTTGACGTTTTCAAGCACTTTCTGATAGTTTATGTAATAAAGAATTTTGTACATATTCCCTTAATAAAAACAAACAACTTCCACCTGCAGGCCCGCATCGACTGCTAGAAATATAAAATCAACTATGTTTCGAAATTCAAACATAAAATTGTTTTATATTGTTTGGTTTTTGGCCACGGTAGTATAAAACTACCTATATCATGTTTGATGGTAAAAAGCGGCAAAAAAAAAAAGTATAAGAACTAAACCTCTAAAATATTTATTTAATTTATTGTAAAAATGTGGGTAATATTTCTCATGGCTGGTAACCCCTAACACACGCACACATAAACAGACCGCCGCCATTTTGGTGCTTCCATCATTTTATAAATGACACTCTCTCCTGCTTTTTTTATGTACTCTATGTATTAAATGCTCTTGTTCTATGTTCGATTGGTCAAAAGAAATATCATGCGGGTTGAATGAATGGCTTACTTTATTATTAGTTAGTGATATGGTAACACAGTTTTTTATTTACAAGGTGGTAACCCTGATATACTCCTTTCTTGGATTCGTCGTCAAAATAAAGAGGGCAAAAATTCCTGGATTATTGCAGTTTAATTGAAAATTTTCCTATAAATAAACATGGCAGACTCAGATGTAGTGGACTTGGATTTTACCATCGATAGTTTGGTTCCTAAGAGCCCCGAAAGGTAAATTTCTATCGATGTTTGATAATCAGAAAGTCAAAGTTTCCCATGTGAAACAAAGTCCTTCATTTTCGTACTATTATTCATACAGTTTTATTATTTCCTATACGTTTAGGATTAGGCTAAGAATGTTGTAATAACATCCTAATTCGATATAAATAGAAAATCTGAGGGTGCTTTGACATTTGACCTACTTTGTTCGTACAATATAATGATCATGTGTGGGAGGACATGGTAAATAGAAATCCAATGATTCAACGCACTTTTAATTGACTGCAAATGCACTTCTGTTGCTATGTATATTCCCCTGACATGATCATGGAACTATAGCTATTAATTTAGATATTTTATGTTCAAGACCAATCAGCTGTGTCCCATTTTGAATTGCTTGTTTATCTTGTTGTTTTGTCTTTTAGATTGTGAATAATGGTATGATTGTTGTGACGGATAAATCAATGAGAAATAAATATAAACCTAACTATATAAAGCACTAAAGCATTTTATCAGATATTTAAAATGTTATTTGTTTCTAAAATCTTTGTAAAAATATTATGCAAAATAGAAACAAGTTAATGTGGTAGACATTGTTGCAGAAGTATGTAATTTGTTTTGATACCATATATTTGTCTAAACATTTATTGCTTTAGTAAGAACAAACCTTTCACAATCTGATTAGACTATTCACATAATTATGTAATGTTTAATTACCAATATGAAATTTAACCATTACTTTTCCCATAGATTGGCAGATGAAAAAAAAGAAAGTGGCAATCATTTATACAAATTCAAAAACTACAAGGGTGCCCTTACTATGTATGATGAAGCCATCCAGCTGTGCCCAGAGAATGCAGCATTTTATGGCAACCGGTCAGCTTGCTACATGATGCTGGGCATGTACAAGAAAGCATTGGAAGATGCTCAGAAAGCAGTTTCTCTGGATTCCACATTCACTAAAGGCTATATCCGCATAGCTAAATGTTGTATTGCACTAGGTAATTGTTTTTATATGATTAGACTGACCTTGATGAGTATAGGCATAAAATATTAGTAGATTTAGACTTTTACTGATGTATTGCTCTATTGCACCTTTGTCAGACTGAAATCTCAATTCATTAAGTAGTATTTTTTTTTTTTATATTGCATTTCTTACTTCTAAGTCAAAGATTACTAGAAATCTATGATTTTTTAATAATAATATTTCATGAAGCTACTTTGAATTTGCATAAATATTAAGTACCTATGCTTTGAGATATTACAGTTTTTTCACAAAGGTACATACCTATCATGTGTAAATGAATATTTACTGATAATAATTTATTAACATTCTTCTCCTTCGTATTCTTCATTGCTGAAGGTCGTGCCCTTGAAAGGCTTTCATTGCTCTTTTGGTTATTTCCTTCCACCTTGACCTGTTTTCGGCTTCTCTCATGGCAGTTGTAACTGAGAGCCCAGTGTGAGTGGTGACTTGGTCACACCATCGGCTAGGTGATCGGCCACGTGGTCTTTTTCCTTCCACCTTTCCAACCACGACTAGTTTGTCGAGATTATCTGGTTGGCGGCGGGCAATATGACCGAAATACCCCAAAATACGTAGGTAGGTTATTAACATTGTACAGTTGTAAAATTTGAATTTTAAATACTTTCAATTTGCTTTAGTATTTGCATAATCATTGTGTAACGTGTTAATAATTCAAGAAATAATTTGTCATGGCACATACTTTCAGTCATTCAATTGATTGAAACAATACATTTTGTATGCCTGGTTTAGATTGTGGTTTTGGTAAGGACATTAAAGCCACAGGCTGGTTTTTATCAGTCAATTGCAATTTTTTTGTAAAACAATATTAGTAATTATAGTATAAATAACATACATCATCTAGTGCCAAAAAAAGCATAGCTGTGACGGGTACTAGAAAATGGATACTCATACTGATTAATGTAATTTATTCATAACTAGCTTCTGCACATGGCTCCGGCTGCGTGGTACGTCGATAAATTAGACTTTTTTATTCCTAGAGTCCTGAACTATATCCACATCAATTTTTATTAAGATTGGTCCAGTAGATGCAAAGATTTTAGATAAATCAGTCAATATTATCTCCACTCCCGTGCTCTTGACATTTAAGTGCCCTTGAACTTTGGATTTCTTGTTATGTCAGCAGATTTTTATTTAAAATTGCTTCATAACTTAAGCTTATGCCATGCAATTTAGAATTACCTGGGTCATCAGAATTTTCTGTATGCATATTATTTTATTGATGAGATGATGCAAAAAAGAAAACATTTGTTGAGCCTCTATAATATTATTATTAGCAAGAACCAAGTCACAGTATAAATATGTAACAGTATGGCAACTAAGCCTATTTCATAAAATAATTACCTACGCTCTATTGAAGCTATAGGGTTGACACTTTCAAACTTTTTGATATTGACTTTTTATGAAAAAAAAAAGTGTTTTTTAGTGATCATTTAAATAGGTAATTAAAATTTAAATAGGTAATCTCAGAGCATTGGTTAATCTCAACAAAATACGATACACAGTTTAATATTGACACATAACAACTTGTAGATCTTTGTTTTTGTTGTGTAGATATTTATCTAAATATTACAGCACGCGGCGTACAAAATGTAATTTAACATAACATCACAAATTAAAATAAAAGAGAGGGCTAAAAGGGTAAAAGTTACAAATTATTTACTTAATTAAGTTAGGTACGAAATTCTTTATTATTAAATTTAATTGTGTAAAAAATTCTCATTCTTAGAAACAGCTTTTTTAAATAAACAAGGGCAGGGTACTATAAAAGTGATTTTGTCCAATTCTTTGTAAATGAATTCAGCTACTTTGCAGTTTATGTGTTGTTTTTTAAAGCAATAACGAAAAATTTCATCCATTTTCTCGATATATTGAACAAAATCATCTGGTAGTCGGCGAAATTTTAAACGTGACCACTCGCTTCCACGCGGCACTCGCTACTGAGAGCACCGCGACAATCGCTTAGGGGTCTCGTCGGTGTGCATGTTTATGTGTGCGTGCCGTTTCGAACGTTTGTAGGCAGTTTCCGTACTGTTTGTACATATTTATACTGTGACCAAGTGTAGTCATGTTAAAAAATGTAGCCTAGGCTTTTTGGTAAGATTTCAAATAAGTAAATTAACTTAGATGAATGTTGTTTGTTGTTTTCAATTGTTTTATTCGTTTGCAGGAGACCTACCAGGCGGCGAGGTGGCCGTGAGACGCGCGGCGGCGCTGGGCGGCGCGGACGTGGCGGCCAGCGAGCGGCGCGCACTGGAGGCGCTGCGCAAGCTACACGAGGAGGCGCAGCGTGCGCGCGAGGCGCGGGACTTCCGCCGCGTCGTCTTTTGCATGGACCGCTGCCTCGACTACAGCCCCTCTTGCTCCAGGTATCAACCAATCAATTCATCATTTATTTCTTGGTCTTATATGGAAATCATTGCAATTATTATAATTGGCGACGACCGGATGGCAGAGTGGGTAGTGTACCTGTCTGCGAGGCTGAGGTCGCGGGTTCGATGCCCGCTTATAACAAATCTTTGTGTGCATGAACATGGGGTTTGGTCTAGTCTGGGTGTTTCTATGTATAATAAGAATGTATTTACAAAAGAATTATTATCAGTTATTCTAGTACCTATAGTACAAGCTCTGCTTAGTTGTGAGATATTTATTTTTTATATTATTTTATTTTAATTCTTAGGATGTCCTCGCCTCTATAAAAATAATCCTTACTATACTTACTTACGTACTTACCAATATTATACATGCGAAAGTAACTCTGTCAACAGAACTAATCTTGATGGCATGTAAGTCCTGAGGAAGGACTCGCCTTTATAAAAATAATCCTTACTATACTTACTTACTTACCAATATTATACATGCGAAAGTAACTCTGTCAACAGAACTAATCTTGATGGCATGTAAGTCCTGAGGAAGGACATAGTCACTTAATAACAACATACTAGGAGGTGTTGCCGAGCGCACAAGCTAGTAAACAATAATAAAGTAAAGGCTAAATTAGTGCACATTACTCAATATATTTTACTCTTGATATCAACAGATAAGATAGAAGTCATGATGAAAATCATTTAAATGATTGACTTGCGTTGTTATTACACAATGTTTATTATTATCCATAGAATTATATATCCAAATAAATACTTGATTTTTCAGGGCAAAGCTCACAAAAGCTGAATGTTTGGCCATGCTTGGGCGTTGCCAGGAAGCCCAAGAAATCGCCAATGATTCATTAAGATTTGACAGTTTCAACGCAGAAGCTATCTATGTCCGTGGTCTGTGTTTGTACTTTGAGGTAAGGAATACACAAAATACGTTTTATTAAGCAAAATATGTTAAAGTTGCCAGCCTTTTAAATTCAATGAAGTAAGGGAATGATTCGTTATTAACAATATAGCTGATTAATGCCACAATAATTTAAAACTAACCTTAATGAAAAGAAATAAGAAATCTTCTGTATTGAGTAAGTTGGTTGTTGTTTATTATATTTTGTAAAACATGTGTTTTACTGGGTGACAAGGTGTTTCATGGATATTATGGTTATTAAGGATATAACACATTTCTGTATATATTTGCGTACCTATTTCGTAAATTGTCTGATTTATGTTTCAGGACAAAGATGAGCAAGCATTCAAGCATTTCCAGCAAGTTCTTCGTCTTGCTCCTGACCACACAAAAGCTATGGAGATATACAAAAAGGCTAAGCAGCTCAAACAAAAGAAAGAAGAAGGTAATAGATAATAATACTAATAAGATGAATTATTATTATAAACTTCAGAATATTAATAAATTATAAATTTACAAATAGCAACTACTATGTGCACATCTGAGTGAGATCCTAAGATTGATGTTCCATCAAATGACAAATGGTAATTCTTTATTGTGAGTCATTTGAATAGATAGGTTAGGTATAAGAGAAATTCACAGTTGGCTGAGCAAGCACTATGAATTTTGCATGCTAAGACAGTTTTTTCTGAGGATTGATTATTTGAGTCCTTGATATTCCAGGTAATGAGGCATTCAAAATGGGCAGGTGGCAACAAGCCCTGAGTTTATACAATGAAGCATTGACTATTGACCCGAACAATAAAACTGTCAATGCCAAGCTCTACTTCAACAAGGCCACCGTCTGCGCTAAATTGAATCAAACCAAAGAAGCCGCCGAAGCGTGCACAGCTGCTCTCCAACTCGACGAAAACTACGTGAAGGCGCTCCTCAGGCGTGCCAAGTGCTACACAGAACTCGGCGAATTCGAAGAGTCAGTCAAAGATTATGAAAGGTTATACAAGATTGACAAAAGTAAAGAAAATAAGCAACTACTGCATGAGGCCAAAATTGCTCTGAAAAAATCCAAGCGCAAAGATTACTACAAGATTCTTGGTATTGAGAAAAGTGCCTCTGAGGATGACATTAAAAAAGCTTACAGGTAATTTCTTTTTGTATAAGTATGACTTCTACTTTATCAAATGGTTCTTGAGTGCCGAAGGCTGTAGAGTATATCGACGACGGAAAACGTAAATGATGTAACCCTAAAAAAATCGACTACTTTATTTTTATCAGAAAAAAAATCTGCGAAATTGGTATGTAATTTACAAAAATTTTCAGTTCTAGGTTTTATAGATAATATATATTTCGGTAACAGAAAACTCGTTAAGGTAACAGCGTTTTGTAGATCTGTTAAAAAAAATCAAAAAGGGGTAACACTGTTTTATAGGTCTTTAAAACAAAAATCAGCCGTTGTAATGGACACTAACTCTGGTAATAATTGACTTATAACACTATTATTACAACTAATGCTTACAACAAACAAAATAAAAATGCATTTTTTAAATCTTTTTCCTTTGATGTATAAGTTTTGGGTAATGATTTGTTTTGTAATTTCTGAAAAGTTTTTTGGCTTGGTCTTGTATTTTGAGGGTTACAGCATTTACGTTTTCCGTTGTAGAACAATATTTATTTGGAACATGATCAACAACTGTGGGAAGTTGTTGTAGAGTTCACAATATGATAATCGGGGTGGACTGCTACATTCAATTTATTTTGTCCAAGTATAAGTGACAATAAACAATAGTGTTAAACTAGCCGGGCCGCGTACAGAGAGAATCTGTTAGTAGTGTCGGGTCGCGTGCATTCGTCGCCGCCGTAGTGGAAGTTTTAGCGATAGACGATAGAAGCCGTCGCTAGCTGGCCAGCGAGCCTCGTCTCGTCCTGATCGTCTGCAACCGCTGTACTGCCCGCAGGAAGCGCGCGCTGGTGCACCACCCGGACCGCCACGCCGGCGCGCCGGACACGGAGCGCCGCGAGCAGGAGCGACGCTTCAAGGAGGTGGGGGAGGCGTACGGCGTGCTGTCCGACCCCAAGAAACGCGCGCGCTACGACCACGGCCAGGACCTCAACGACGACGGCTCCAGCATGGCAGGTCGGTATACAACACCACTATTCTACAACTAGTCACGGAGCAGAAGCGATCGGCAACCTGAAGATTTGATCGTACTTTGACTATGTTGCCACACTTATAAATTAGATTTCTGACAAAACTTGTTATGTGCAAATGCATAATATGATAAATGTTAGAATATTGCCATCCGGTAAAAATAAATTAGCTATTTTAACCCATAAACATCACATTATCGACACATATAACGACAATAATATTTATTAGCAACATTGGAAATCTACAATGATATTTATTTTTGTTTCAGATATCGACCCCAATGTTATATTCCAAACGTTCTGCAATCGCGGCGGAGCACATTTCGATTTCCATTCTGGAGGTGGTTTCCCCGGAAATGCTTTCAGCTTTCAGTTTGGCTAATTTCGTCATTCGACCTGTATACAGATTATTACGACGATCGACACTACAAAATATTAAATGTTATAAATTAATTGGTATGTGTACTTTATAGAATTGAAAACATGATAGTTCAAGCGAAACACATACATCATTCCACATTAAAATAGTGTTTGTAATAAGAGTGATTGGAATTTGGCAAAAAAGAATAGTTTATTTTTCACCATATTCAAATCAGTTGCAAATGATCCTACCAGCGCATAATCGTGATTGTGGAGTTCGTATAGAAAAGAGGTAGTAACTAACAATTTTAACGATGATGCGTTTCAGAACTTAGTACCTAATTATTATAATAATTATGACTGATTTGGTTAAGTATTTTTGATTGTGGCCCCTTACGCGGAGTGTGTGACCATGCATATGTAATTAAATAATGAATTAAACTAGAAAATAACAATAAACGACCTCGGGATGTTTTAATGAAAATCCTCCTTATCAACCTGGAGGTAATTGAATACTTCTTCTTCAGTACTGTAGGTTGGCCGTCAGCTTTGCATATTTCTTTCTATCTTTTGCCAAGCTAAAAAGTGTTCTACGTTGGCAATGCCAGTCCACTCTCTAATGTTGCGAAGTCAGGCTTTTTTCCTTCCACCGACGCGTCTCTTGCCCTCAACTTTACCCATCATTATAAGCTGGAGAAGATGGTATTGCTCGTGTCTCAATAAGTGACCGAAGTATTCGACTTTTCTTTTCTTGATGGTCGCCATTAGATTTTTTATTGACGCGTCGAAGGGTCTCGACATTGGTGACGATGTATCCAGCTCGTAACATACGTCGAATAAACCACATTTGCAATGCCTCCAGTCTTTTATGTGTGCATTGTTTGATGGTCCAAGCTTCACAGCCTTAAAAAAACTATTGGCCAGATGTAACACTAGTATTCTGACTCGAAGTAGGTATTATGTCAAGTTGTTTGTTGCATAGCACTTGGTTCATGCGAATGAAGGATGCTCGGGCAACATCGATTTGGTTTCTAATTTATAAATCCGCGTCCCATTTTTTATGTTACCACGTCCCCTAGCCTCCGCCACCTTAATTGTGCTTTTTATATTGTTTTGGAGACGTTCTTAGTAAGTCTGTCTCTACTCATAAACACTGTCCACAATCTTTTGGAGATGTTGTGGCGAGAAGCAATAAGTGCGGTGTCATCGGCGTATCTGAGATTATTAATCACATGGCCGTTGATTGCAACACCCCATTGACACCCCTCAAGCGCCTCTATCATGATAGTCTCCGACTACAGGTTGAATAATAGAGGTGACAATATGCATCTTTGTCTGACTCCTCGACATACAGAAGTTTCTACTGTTTTATCATCAACTGTGCCAGGCTGGTTCCAGTAAAATTTTGAATGATTCGCACGTCTTTGCCGTCTAGTCCGATATCAAGTAGTCGATCTATGTGTACCTCGTGGCGTACACGTTCAAATGCTTTTTAGTAACCTATGAAGCTTAGAAAGACATCTTTTAGCATATCTCTGCATTTCTTGACAAGGACATTAATTGCAAATAGAGCTTCCCTGGTAGGGACCTTCTGATCTATAACCAAATTGGTTCTTACTTAGCTGCTCGTCGCATTTTACGCGTTGTTTTTGCTCTCATGTATGATGGAAAGGAACAGCTTAAAACTTGACTCATTATACTTATGGTTTTGTATTCGGAGCATTTTTGGCTGTTGGATTATTTCGTAAAGTTATGAATGTTGACTTCAGATGTTCTTTTGGTAGAGAATATGGAATACAATATCAATATTGTAGTCAAAGCATCAATCCATTGTTCGTCTATAAATTGAAGTTTCTTTACATGAACTGTATCAGAAGATTTACCGGTTATGGCTCTTGTCAGTGCTTTTATTACATCTGATCGGAATATTGAATACAGATATAAGTTTAATAATTAAAAGGGGAAAGATATAATGAAAAACAAAGACGTCTTGTATCGAAATAACCCTGCCAAACGATCGCCAATACGACAAAACATGTGTTTGTTACAATATAGATAGCTCTTACTGTAACAGTAGATTTAGAAGTATTTTAAAGTTATAAACCAATATATTACCTGTTTGTATCATTACGGGTCGATTGTATAATTTGTGTCTATCAACAGTACCTTGACAATATGTACCAATACTCTTGTAGATATCAAAGAAAATAATGTTATATTTGAGGTGTTCATGTCTGCCAATATAAGGTCTCTACTTGTGTTCAATCTGGTAGAATTGGAGATATTATTTATACCAATAGTTTACTGTTAATCTTTGGCGTAGCTAGAATTTTCTAGCACTAATAGGCAGCCAAGGATGGGATTGCATAAGATAAATTATATAGAAAAATAAACTATGGATGCCTTATCAGCTATATCGTGACTTGACTTAAGGTCCTGTGTCCCCTAGATGGGGCAGAGGGCATCCACAGTGCGCCGCCATCCCGCTCGGTCTTGAGCTTCGCGTTTTTTTTCGCTCCAGGTTTTGCCGGAATTCTTCGCCTCCGCGATGATTGTCCGTCGCCAGGTCTGCTTAGGGCGGCCACGCTTTCGCTTTCCTTGGGGATTCCAGTCTAGGGCTTGCCTTGGTATGTGTTCCTGGTCCCTTCGGAGTGTATGGCCGATCCACTTCCACTTGCGACGTTTTATCTGGTGTTCGATCGTTGTTTCTTCGCAGCGTTCCCACAGGTCCAGGTTGGAGACTTTCTCGGGCCAGTAAATACCGAGGATGCGGCGAAGACAGCGGTTGACGAAGACCTGGAGCCGATGCGAGATGTCCTTTGTGACCTTCCACGTCTCACATCCGTACAGCAACACGGTTTTTACGTTGGACCGGAATATTTTGAGCTTAACTCTCCTGGTCAGTTTCCGCGATTGCCATACTGGACGGAGCTGTGCAAAGGTTGCTCTTGCTTTGGCGATCCTTGAAGTGATGTCCTCTTCAGTCCCTCCAGTTTCCGACACTACGCTACCGAGGTAAGTGAATTTGTGGACCCTTTCCACAGCCTCTGTGCCAATGAGCAGTGGCAAAGAACTTGTCGCTCCGCACCTCATTTCTTGGGTCTTCCTGATGTTAACTCTTAGTCCCATCTCCATTGCCTCTCGTCGTAGGTCGTCCAGTTTGGCTTGCATGTCGGCGCGTGTGTGACTCAGCAGACATAGGTCATCGGCGTAGTCTAGATCTTCCAAGACTGGATAATCCCCACTCTATGCCGCGTCGCTTGCTGAGAGTTGCATTCTGCATAATGCCATCGAGGACGACAAGGAAGAGGAGAGGGGAAAGGAGACACCCCTGGCGCACACCCGCGTAGACCGGTATGTCCTCCGAGACGAGGCCGTCGTGAGTGACCCTACAAGAATATTTGTTGTAGATGGCCTTAATCAGGTTAATTATCTTCTCGGGGACGCCAATTTCATGTAGCCGGTGCCAGATGCATGTCCACCTCAGCGTGTCAAAGGCTTTTTCGAAGTCAACGAAGGTTAGGTACATTTCCCTCTGCCATTCTGATGCCTGTTCGAGGATTATGCGCAGGGTATTATTATTGCAGCTATATCGTGCACACTGAGAAATATGAATCGTTAAAATGTATTTTATTATGATGTGAGTGATAGTGTAGAACGCTAAAATTTATATAATACCTACCCCGGGATTTTGTATGACTTTATGTTTAACTGTGTCTTGTCGTAAAAAATATTGATGGGCGCGGCAATGCTGCGTGCCCGCGGCATTCAGACTCATACTTTATCTTTTACAAGTATTTCCGCACGGAAAAGACCCTAGGTGTTGTTACACATCGAAGTTATAAAAAAACAGTAGTTAGAAATAAAAGGTCACGTAAGGCCAGCAAATGATTGCATGCTTAAGCCAAGCAGCAAATGATTACTGCTATCACGTATGGGGAGAATGAACCTACGTAACAAGTTTATAATAAAGTTTGAAACTTTACAATCTTGTTTATTGATTTAACATCAGTCCATCCAGATCCACAAACAAACGATAAACGCCTATACAATATAGGAAAAGCCAAATTTGGTACCTAATCATTATTATTTGAAATCCATGAAAAGTGGGCAGTAGACTAAGTATAATACTGCGTCAAAGATAAAAAAAAAAAATCTTAAATCCTTAAAAAAATAATTAAGAATATTATTTAGTGTTGCGTAAGAATTTAAATTTTAAGAAATATATATATTTTTCATTGCAAATTTGATCACATACGTGTTATCTTACGAAAAATGTAGCTGACAATTCTTATTTGTTTTGAAACTTTCGCGATCTGAGAACATTTTTCAAAAAATAGACAACGGGTCTAAATCGCGTAATTATTATAAAGGTAGGTAATAAGCAAGTGCAGTGTTCGGCGAACAAATGTTACGTGTAAACCAACTGATACCATTAGTTTTGTGTGTCGAACTACCGACGGTTCCGAACTAAATAAAAATAAAAATTGTGACGACCAAGTGAGGGTGGGTAGTGGACAATATCCACGCTTCACGGAGACGACGCTGAGCTTCACCAGTCGGCTCGTGACCAAGAATGATGCAAGTCATTCGAAACGTCGAGCATACGCATTTATTTACCTTTATAATAATTACGCGATTTAGACCCGTTGTCTAATTTTTGGAAAACTATTCTTATTTGATTAACATTGTGACGTTCTAAATTGTTTTGTTTTAAAAAATTACTTCACAGAGGTACAGTTAAAGTAGTTATAGCAATTATAGTAGAATTGAGTAATTATGGTATATTACTATTGTTTCTTCAATATTATCTTATGATGGTGTTAGTGTTAGTATTATTCTTGTGGAAACGCGACTTGATAATAATTAATAACACACATGGAGACAAATGTGTCTTTTAACGCTGTTAATGAAGTTGTAAGTGAAATACCGGTCGCGAGTAGACTTTTCAGGAGTTATAAGATCACTCTGAGAACGGTATACCCCATTCTCTCTGGCTACGCCAATGTTAAGTTGTAAAATAATTGTAATGATACCTATAGTTTCAAATCAATGGATTGTAAACTCACTCAGTAGATAATATCGTATTCATTAAACTCATTTTAATAAAGATCCTGATAACGAACTTCGTTTTTTGTTAACCTTTAATGGCCAATTAAACCGCGGCGCACGGAGTGTCTTCACGCGAAGCTCTACGCTATGCAAGAAAATGTAAGTGATTGTATCCACTGCACCCCACAGTCTGTGTAGCGTATACACGAAAACGTTATTGGTACAACTGCTCTGACCCACGCCTCACGTGGCCGTGCGCCGCGGTGGAATTGCATCTTTAGTTTGTAATAAAATAACCACATTTAAATTGTATAGGGGGTACTGCGTCCAAGGCGCCGATATCTTCAGAAGAACCACTGATATATATTTCGTATCAAGAGTAAAGCTCCGTGCTCACATACGGTATTACTCGATCGAGCTAAACTGTCGAGTAAAACCCATGGCATGGGCTTTCGTCTACACATTGAGCATTGATCTATCGAGTGAGGCGCGCCGTTCAGTATTCACCGAACCGTTCGAGCCAAAGGATGTCTGTGCAACAAAGGAGACGATGGCTATATTTAGCAAGTCTCACAGTGCTTTATAAGAAAATCAAAGAAAATGAAAAGAAAAAACGTAAAAGGAGGTACTGGGTTAAACATTGGTTAGATCGCCGTTCTGATTACAGCCACGTGAACTTGATTGAAGAGCTACGAGTATGTCCCGAAGATTATAACAATTATTTAATGGGGTAATCAGAGAAAGTAATTCTTCATATAGCTCTGGATCTGGAGGCATCCTTAATAAAAAAAAAAGACACTCATATGAGACAATCTATTTCTCCTCATGAAAGATTGACCGTAACATTGCGATATTTAGCGACTGGAAGAAGTTACACTGATTTACAATATTCTTCAATAATATCAAAACAAGCCCTTAGTGTAATAATACCCGAAACTTGTGAGGCAATATTCAACGTGTTAAAAGAAGAATACATAAAAGTAAGTGTTTGCAATTATTTATTAAACATTATCATTATGAAAGTAAGTGTTTACAATTATTTATTCAAACTTGCTATAACCACGTTGCGGGGTGTATAGGACTGTGTCCGTAGTTACGGTATTCATTTGTGCGGCAAACATTACATCGTTCAGCAATTTTTTTGTTAGAATTCTGGTTGTCTCTGGCAATTTTCTTAGTTTCGCTGCTATATTCTTGCCCACAGCATCATATTCATCTTCTCGAACATTAAATAAGTCAGAATTTAGTTGGGTATTTAAAGTGTCCAGTAAGTCATCCGCAGCCAGTGTATCTGACCGTCGTTTACGATTGGAGGATGTTGATGGTTGAGACGAAATAATATCCGAGGCAGGAGATGTAACATCAGAGTAGTTGTTTTCTGTTGTCGACGAATCCTGAGTGCTGGAATCCTGTAAATAATACAATATTTTTATTGTTTTTCAGTTTCCTGCAACAGAAGACGAATGGTTAGCTATAGCACAAGATTTTGAAAATTATTGGAACTTTCCACACTGTACAGGCAGCGTCGATGGAAAGCATGTCCGGGTTGTAGCGCGAGGTAATAGTGGTTCATTGCTGTATAATTACAAAGGTTATCATAGTATTGTGCTAATGGCTGCAGTTAACGCGAAGTATGAATTTATCATGGTAAACGTCGGTTGCAATGGACGTATTTCTGATGGTGGAGTAATTGCGAATTCAAAATTTTACCAGTTGTTAACAAAAGAAAAACTGCGATTACCACCTCCAGAAAAAGTTGATAACGGAAACAAAGAGTTACCATATGTTTTTATTGGTGATGAAGCGTTTGCATTGAGATCTGATTTTTTAAAACCATACAGTGCAGTAGCACTTGACCATTCAAGAAGGATATATAATTATCGGCTCAGCAGAGCTAGGGGGTCGATTTCAAATTTCGAATTAATATGATACTTTTTTGTTTGATTTCTTAAATACCCGTTTTTTGAGTTATTAATGGTATAACCTCACTGTACAAGGTTATATTAACGTAAGTTGTATAAAATATTAATGATTTTTTAATTCAAACTATAGAAAAACTGAAATCAGAGTGACACGAATGAGTGAGGTTGTTACACTAATGAATTTACTAAAACACTAATGAGATTAGATGCCTACTAATGACAATTAAAAATAAAAACAACTGTAACCACTTATTTTAATAATTTTGCAATGTACTTTATATCAGAAAATTTAAATAAAACTTACCGAAATTGAATAAATCAGTTTAATGTCTCTTAACAATGATAAAAATATTATTTGGATGCATGTAATTTTTCAGTCTTAGAGGAACTTTGGGATTACAATTTAATATATTCGTTTATGCACAATCTTTAAACAAACATGTACTTAATAACTAATTAGTCTAACACACATAAAACTAAAACTATCCATATAATAAAAAAACAGTCGTATTCTTTGAACTTAAAAGTGGGTATTCAAGTATTGATTAAATTTTTAAGTCCCCTATATTACAATCTTATTCTTATCTTCCATAATTTTGCTGATTATGATCTGTCTTGTTTTTTTAAATCATCTTTTCTGTTTTAATAAATATTTATATATCATTATGTATAAAATTTTCTTCTTGATTTTTGCTTCTGCTTTCCTTTATTATATCTTGCCTCCTCCTCCTTTCAAAAACGTAAGAAATTTTTTTTGATGTTGTTGCCCAAATCCAGACGCCACTGCTTTAGCTGCATTTGTGTCTATTTCTTCACTATGCACATTTTCTTGTTCTTGACTATTTTTCATAATATTAATTTTTCGCAGTAGAACTCTGCACCTGTATTGGTATTTTTTTATTAAACATAACATTTATTTTTTCTCCAAGAAGGTGCTTTCGTTTTAAAGCGATTATTTTGTACACAACGTTTTGTTTTTTAAATTATTTTGTCGGTCTGCATCAGGTGTATCCAATGGGTCGCCAGTTTTATTATCAGCTGTAGAATCTATTTCATTTATTTCTGGGACGAACTTTTAATTTCTTCTTGTAATAACGTGTGGAATTATTCCTTCACTTTTTTCGTTGTAATCTTTGATTCTTTCTTTTTTCACCTTCTTACTCTCTTTTCGTTTTAGATAGGCTTCTCTTTTTTTAGTACTTTCAGCGTCATATTTTTCTGGGTCGTTTTTAATTTGTTTATATTTTTCTCTCCTTGCTATTCCTCTTCTTTCTAACTCGTCTTCACACATATTTTTCTTATTCAGCATAATGTTCTTAAAAAAAATATTTTCATTAATTAAGCCACAGGTTAACTGCACTAAGCAATAAACAAACTCAAAATATAAACACCGATACTTAATAATTCAAAATGAACAAAATTTCGTTGATAATCATGCAAATATAAGAATTGATTTTCCTCACATCAACACAATAAAAGAGAATTAAAAAAACAAAGTATCCTTGTCTTAATCAGGCGGAAAGGCTTAATTTTTTGTTAATATTTAATTAGTGTTACATTCATTATCATTAGTGTTACTTGAAAAAGTAACACAAATGATAGTAACACTAATGATTTTTTTAACAAATATTATTTTTTTAGGTTGTGGAACTTTCTAGATGTGATTCAAATACATTTAAAATATCCATGTCCTTGTTAGCTATAAGAAACACTGTGTAAAAAAAATTTGATTACATTACCTTTTGGAATAATGGTTAGGAGACGAATGAGTCGAGTTTCGTTCACGGCACAGAAATCGGTAGAAATACAAATATCTGGCCAAAATTACGAAATACACCGTCGCACTGAATTAACGCTGCAAGGCTACTGACGAAGAGTCAGCAGATGGGGCGCGGCGGGGGCCCGGGAGCTTCGTGGATTTAATATTACGACGGTATTTATCTACGCTACACGAATGATAGATAAACCATGACCAATGTTAAAAACACTAGGATAAAAATATTCTATTATTCTCAAATGAAAAACGTATACTTTTTTTGAAGGCTTGCACATAATTATGATATGAAATATGAAATAAATGGAATTTCTACGAGTAACTTCATTTTTAATCGACTTTATGTCAACGCAAACGGAAAATGAGTATTATCTTCTTAAGGGACTAAATGTTATATTTTTATTTATCTCGGAAATAGTATGCTTTTGGGTATTGTTTTGTTTTGGAACGTATAGAGGTAAATGAAGAAGATCATATAAAAAAAAAAACAAAAACAATCGTAAGAAAAAAACATAGTTATAAGAGATGACATGATTTTTAGCTCCGTTTGAAATCGACCCTAGGAGAGTAGTAGAGAATGCGTTTGGTATCCTTTCTAATAGATTTCGTGTTTACCATACGCCTATTCAGGTTTGCAATACTGCAAATATAAACAGCATTGTATTGGCTACTTGTGTTTTGCATAATTATTTACTGCGAAGAGCTTCTCATACGGTGAGACAAAACGAGTACGACAGTGAAATTATTGCGACAGGTGAAATAATTAGCGGCGCCAGACCCAATGAAAACATGATAAATTTACCACATTCACGGCAAAGAAATTCAACAGAAATGGCTAAAAGAATAAGAGATGATTTTAAAGACTATTTCAATAATGAAGGCGCTGTTGAGTGGCAAGAGAAAATGGTTTAATTATATGATTTATAAACCTAGTGTCAAAACTGTGTACATGCGAGCTCATTTTTTTTTTGTAATACTTAATACTAGCTTAATTTTATTATAATTACAATTATAAAAATAATAAATAAAAAGTATAGCAATTTACCTCTGTTTCATTTAGATTGTCCCTTGTAGGTAAAATCGGACTTGAATCATCTAAAAAATCTAGAAGCTTGAAATACCACAACTTTGTATTGTATACTTCTGCTGCACCACTTCCACTTCGTGATTCACGTGTCTTTTTCCTTTCTTTACGATAAGAAGCACGTAGGCTGTTTATCTTCTTGACCACGATTTCTTTATTTGCATCCTGATCAGTAGCTTTAAGCACAGCTAGTAACTTATCATAACATTCATTTCTCTTTTGTTTATTGGAGTAGTCTTTGGACTTGACATTCCATAAACACTCACACTGTCTATATG
Organism: Hypena proboscidalis; assembly: GCA_905147285.1. Taxonomy (NCBI): domain Eukaryota; kingdom Metazoa; phylum Arthropoda; class Insecta; order Lepidoptera; family Erebidae; genus Hypena; species Hypena proboscidalis. Next base: position 14,217,220 of record LR990130.1, on the reverse strand, counting down.
TGTTAATAAAATCTTCTATAGCGCTTTTCGAATAAACTCGCAAATCCATTTCTCTCAATAACACGTGTTTCACTCACGATAAACAATAGCGGACTGCCGCGTCTGCCGCTCGCCTCGCGCCACTCGCAGTCACGTACACACGTTCGAGTCAAGATTGACGGCTCGCTTCGAGTAGGTTCGAAGGAAATTACTTTTATTTAATTCTAGACATGGGCGTTTTCAGTTTTTAACGCAAACCGATATTTATCCGATTTCAGATTTCCAAATCGATTTCAAAATCAGTTTTTAGAAATCCGATTTCAATAGTGCCTAGCCACGTCATCAACCGTTCGCTTACGTTATAAGATTTCGTTTTATCAACTAATGAATATCAAATACAGATTTTGTACCAATAAGATTCAGATATAAATTTGCCGATTTTCCTTCATGCTTTTTCTGGGCTTAGGGCTAGCAGAAAAGCTTTTTCATTAAAAAAAATATATATTTAAAAATAAATATTTTTTTATACACAACTTTTTACACTTTATATAAACACGTCAAAATTACAATTTAGAAGTCAAAGTTTTTAATTCAATTATATTTCAATATTATAAACCCATTTTTTTCGTTATTATTATCATACGTACGTTATTAAATAAATAACTATGTATCTATTGCAAAATAATTACGCGTGCACTTGTCATTAAACATGGTCAAATTTGCATCTAAAATTCTAAATAAAACGAAATAAGTACGAGAGTTAAAACCAAAATTATATTAATGCTTAAACTAGCTAATATAGCGCATATTACAGTTGTAATAAGGATGATGTTGATCGCAAAAATCAATGTGCACACGCAACCGCCACAAACCGAATCTATCGAACAAATTCGTGCCATCCTTTTTACGCCGCTATATTGCTTTTGGTTAGAAAGAGAAAGAGCGAATTGCTAGAAATCAGTTTGCATCGCCCTGCAACCAAATCGGTTGTCTGTGATCAGTTTGCGTTTGGATTTGGATACACGTTGAAATGATTCGTTAGCGTAATAATATCATTTAGCTAGGTTGTCGATTTATCGAAATCTGATTTTCTAGTTGAGAAATCGATTCGTATCGTTTTTTATTTGAAATCGGATTTTTAGTTCGTTTTGATATATCTGACGCATGTCTATTTAATTCCATCGAGCCGGCTCGGTGCGGCCCTTCGAGCTGTGAGTTTTGCGGTCCACACGTTGATTTTTACTCGTCTTCGAGTAAAACTATCGAGTAATACCGTATGTGAGTACCGAGCTTAAAGGAACGTAGACTTAATGAAATGTTTTTTCCATCTATAGAATTATAACACCAAGAAACCAAATTTACGCAGGAAGAGTGAAGCCGCTTTAATTGTGCGGTTTTGTTCGGTTCAATACGACTCGTAGGTACATATCTGATTTTGGCTTCACTTTAGTCAATGCTTTGTATGAAAAATATCGATCTTGACGTTATTAATCAATTTTACCATGTTCAGTAGTAATAAATCAGTGCTGAACGATTTTCTTATTTTAAAAGCAGACTTTTTAGCACTTTTATGATATTTTCAATGGAGACATCTTATATTTTTAGTGTTTCCCAAACTGTAAGTTACTGTGTAACTGTACTTTAAGTGTAAAGTAATATCCTTTACACGGGCACGTACACCGTATATTCACACTTATGAATTAGCAGGTGACCCACTGGAGCGCGTCACACAGATACGTGATGTTGGTGTAATTCTCGACAGTGCTTTAACCTTCAATACGCATATTACTAGTATCTGCTGCAAAGGATTCAAGTCGCTTGGGTTTGTTAGGGTCGACACACACCAAAAGCGCGTCGAAGCGCAGCGAATCGAAGCGCAGTTTCAGTGTCATATGAATTTTAACTTTATTTTCATTACCATAATACTTATTATCGCATGAGAAACTCAAACGATTCGCGCGGATGCCCGCGGCGCCGCGGAAATTCCGGCGAATTCCATAAACGGAGCCGTGCGACTGCGCGAGAGAGAATGCTCGAGCAGTCGCAAGCGGCCGCTGGCAATATCCCGCCCCTCGCCCCGCTCCCCGCGCGCGTCTGTTGCGCGTGAGCATTCGTATTCACTCCTTGCAGTGCAACGAATACAGAAGTGATGGAAATGGATGAAAAAAATAAATCTTTTCCTCTTTATCTCTTCGGCCGCTTCCTCTTCTTCTTCAATTATATGTGCAATAATAATTAAATCTAAAATACCCATTTTCACTGCTTATTATACACAAGTTTACTCGAGTTTTGTTGAAAGTGAACTGCGCATAGGAGAGCGACCCGTAAATACATCGCGGGCAGGCCCAAGAAGGCGCGCGGAGTCCCGCGACTTCTCGAGCATTCCAGCGACTTCTCGAGCAGTCGCGGGAATCCGCGCGCCTTCTCTACCGAGCGGGTCGCTGCGCTTCGCTGCCCTTCGCCGCTCTTTTGGTGTGTGTCGACCCATATGAGACAGTCTGCTCGATTTCAGGACAGGAGCGCTATCGTTGCGTTATACTTTGCCTTTGTGAGAAGCAGTTTAGAATTCAATTCTATAATCTGGGACCCACACGAGGCTAAGTATGTCACAATGCTTGAGCGTGTTCAAAGAAAATTCGCCCGTTTTTTATATAGGAAACTATACGGATATTACCCTCATTTGTATCCGTCTCTGTTCGTATCTGGTATGGTGGGTATCGATACATTAAAATTACGCCGGCAGTGTGCTTTATTAATTCATTATTACTTATTATTGAATAATAATATTGACAATGCAACTGCGTTATCACGTTGCTCTTTATCAGCTCCTAACCAATACACACGCGGCTGCGCTCGCGCCGTCTCATGGCGATAGCACCCGTTCGGACGTGCACTGCACAATTTTGCGCCAACCAACCACGCTCGCTATGGCATTAATCAACACACTGATTGCTCAGCATCCAGATGTCGATATATTTTACATGAAGTTTGCTGATTTTTTAAAAATATGTCTGCATTTCTATTTTTTGTAATATTATAATAATTTATTTATGTACAATATTATGTATTGTATACCTAGCTCATTGTGCGTTTTGGGATATACCGTTATCGCAATGAGCATCATATTTAATAAATAAATAAATAAACATCTGAAATCCGTCGGATTAGCTAAAGAATAATCGTGGAGCCATTCTGCTAAGATCAATAGTCAAGTTATTTGATTTCACACGAAAACAATTTATTGTCAACAGCTGTTAGGAATCTACTCATACCACCTCCAGGGAGAGGATTAGCCACCCCGCTCTCCCCTCCTTGGCAGTCGCTCGCCCTGCGGACGCCCAAAGGCATGCGTTTGACCACGATCACATCAACCCTGATGCCGTAATGGTTAACTAAGTGCTGTTGTGGTCTACGATGGAGCGCGCTTACCTATGGTAACAAACGTGGTTTATCAAAAAAATTAAATGAAATGTTGTTTTAATAAAAATATTGAAGTTTGAAAAAAGTTTGTGTTTTGAACAGGTCGGCGCTACAATATAATTTTATTTCAGTGTTCGCTCGTGGTCCACCTGCATAGTTCACCTGGTTGTACCACGGGTAATATTTTTCTCCCGTGGTCCACCGCAGTTTAACTGGGTGTACCATGGGAATTTATTTTTTTACCGCAGTCCACCTATGCTGTTATAGACTATATGTTTTTAATATATATTGCCCGTGGTTCACCTATATAAGGAAAACAAAAGACCGTCGTAAAATATTTATTTATACTATTTTTTTTAAAAATAGTCTAAAATAGTTTTTTTCATTAGAAGAAATTGTCATAAATATTACAATATAATTCAATATATATTAAAGCTAACATAAAATAAACAATAATTAACCTTCTGACATAAAATAAACAATAATTAACCTTCTGACATAAAATAAACAATAATTAACCCTACATTTCCTTATCTCAATTTTTCTAACGCTAATCCTACGGAAATTTCTGTATTTATTAGTTAGTTGCATTTGCACAAATATTATATCATTATCATTGTCTACATGTATAATCCTTCTCCTTGTCCCAAGAAACGATTTGCTTTCCATGTCTTTTAATACCGTTAGTAGACGTACTACAGTGGCTTCGGTTTTTCTTATTCTTTTATTTAACTTTGAATGGTATGATTCTATTACATTGTTCGTGCGGTGTCTCTGACCAAACACGCTCAAAATTTCAACGAACTTTTTTGTCATCCAAAAGCTGTCAATATATTTTAATAACTTTTCCATTTTTGGTTTATTTAAACTTTCTATTTTGATGTATTTTAAACCTTCTGTTATGTGATCTTTTGGTAAAAGTGGCAACGCTGAAACAAGCCCGGTTAACCTTTTTTCTGTCTTACTTTTATGGCTAATTTGTTTAGCCTTTTTCCAGATTGCTTTACACCAATGATAATAACATCCAACAAGCTTACTTTCAGGAAATATTTCTTGTACGGCATTAATAATGGCTTTTTCAAAGTCACAGTGTAGTTTAGAAGGCTTAAAGCAAGGTAGTTGCGACTTAATCAATTCAAATAATATTTTGTAAGTTTCTTGTTTCTTGTCTGGCAATAAGGCGTAAATCAATGGCAAAGTTTTAGTTGTAGTTATAGTACTGCCAACATCACCGTGGATTGAAAATAACTGATAAAACGGCGGAGGACACGTATCGAAAGTGCCATCGGCGAAATATTCATCGATTTCACAAAGCTTTGCTCTATTGACACGTGAACAAAAAACAATTATACGTAACTCTTCATGATTATAATCTGCTAAAATAAAATCGTTAAATTTAGGCGGCACGCTAACTTCTTTGAAATTTTTGTAAACAGATTTTTTGACACCTAATGATGTATTCCTGACCGTGTATAGACTATGCTGGCAGCTAGAGAATGACGGTACATTAGCTACCATATCCATAGTGCTACTTTGAATATTTGATAGCATTTCATTGTATAGTGTGGGTACTGGGTCAATACTATCTTTGACTTTGGCTTTTAATTGTTCAAACTCCTTTGCAATAATATTTTTCGCTAAATTGGGTGAACAAGAATGCTCTCTAGTTTTAATCTTAAGGTTATCCTAAAACAAAAAGTTAATATATTACCTATCAAAATTGTTCAACTAATCTTAAAAATGTAGAAAACGTATATACATGCAGGACATTAAATTGTAGGTACAAAATGCTTACCTTTATGATTATGTTTCCTCTGCACTTATCTTTTTTGTAATTAGAGCATCGCCACAAACTTGAAGCATTTTTAAAAGAAAATTGTAAAATTGGAACTCTTTGTACAAGAGGATAGTACCGCCCTTTCTTTTAATAAATACTACATCTTCCTTGGTACTCATTTTAACTAGTTACAATTAATTGTAAATTAATAAAACTACAAGGAAATATATTTAAACTTAAGTTAAATTTATACTATGACATTATAGATGACATTGTCATTATGAAAAAAAATGAGGTAAACAATTATTATTTTGTATGAAGTTTGTATTCCCTGTATAATTATATTATACAGGTGGACCACGGGAGAAAAAAAATACCCGTGGTACAACCAGGTGAACTAAGGTGGACTGCGGTAAAAAAATAAATTCCCATGGTACACCCAGTTAAACTGCGGTGGACCACGGGAGAAAAATATTACCCGTGATACAACCAGGTGAACTATACAGGTGGACCACGAGCGAACACTGTTTTATTTCTTCAAAACCATGTATTTTGTTGCTGATTTATCTACGTATGATGCACCCCAATAAGTGACTAAAGTCACTAAATCCGTGTCGTTATATTATAACAAGCAACAAATCGTCTCTAGAAATATATTTTGGTATATTACACAGCCGAGAAGATAACCCGAAAAAATCAACAACATTTTCCAAGATGGCGGCGAAACCTCATAGGAATTTGAGGTCGGAAAATTCAGGGTAAGCTTAAGCTTCCTCTACAACATATCTAAAAATCAGCTTTTTATGTACATTTGCATTTATGATTCATCATCATCATCATCATCAGCCTGTGGCAGTCCACTGCTGGACAAAGATAATGTAATACTACGTAGACTGCTGGACATAGGCCTCTCCCAAGGTGCGCCACAGTTCGCGGTCTGAATGGATGAATGAAATGGATTGTGTCTCCCTAGATCGGGAATCGGCCCTTTAGTGCGAAAGCTAAAAGGGAATACATACTATTCGTATTTAAGTTGATTTTTATTATAAGAGGATAAGTAAATGGATAAAAAATTTGCTATAATTATCGAAGGTTATTTTATTCAGTTGTGGCTGGTTGCTTTTCAGGTTTTTTCATCGCCTTATCATCTTTATCTCGTTTATTGACAGTTTTACTTCCTACATCTTCAAATCTGTAATAAGCAAAATACTTTTAGTACACTATACAGTAATACCCGGGACTTACGCGATAGGTGGGACTGAGCGCTATCCGCGTAAGTCGGGGTACAATTTTGCATATAAAGACATACAAAGTATGTTTAATTGGGACTTAATAATGTTAAGTTTACACTCCAAAGATAATGTTTTTCTCTTCTTGTTTAAAGCAAAAGAGTCGGTTCTACTTCGTTTGGATGCCATAGTACTTATAAATATCTCAGGTCGTCGCACAACGCACAAAAAAACACAAAATCGTAACTTATGTACCTACGCGCCGATTCCGCACTATACGTCTGTGCCTGTTGTAAACTGAACGATTAATAATGCGGGCGGGGGTAGTCAGAAACAAACGCCGCCGCTTGACCTTGACTGCGCGGCGTTCAAAACAAAACGAATAGACGAGAAAATTAAATCGCGTAACTCCGAATTCGCGTAAGTCGAGGTAGCGTAAGTCGGGGTATTACTGTATTGTTAAACAAATTAGTCAGTATTATATACTTAGTACTTAATTATAATAAGGCCCTTCGTCCACTACGCGACGTCAAGTCTCCTGTTGTCTGTATAGACTTTACGTACATTGCGTCCGTACGTACACTAGGTGACATCTATATAATAATATATCCTATATCCCTACAATTTGAAAACGCAATTTACCTACGTAAAATTCACAGACAACAGGGGACTAGCGTCGCGTATTGGACGAAGGGCCTTAGGCTTAGCTAGCGTTGGCGCATGCTAGCTAAGGTGTATACTTTTAGCGACCCTTCGAAAGCGCATTTTACTTTGCAATCGTTAACTCGCCTGTAATGTAGGCCACATACGCTCAGTGGTCAACCTGCGCAGGTAGACCGGTTATATTCTACTAGATCCACGCGCGGCTCTAGAAAAGAAGCCTTATAGATGATCTTTCTCAGGTCTTGGAGCTACAAGACAAAATAAGGACGGTAGCCGGCCGTCAGAAGTGTCGGAAGTGTTCGTGAGCGAGGACCGAGGAATCGCCGCATACTACGCCGCGTATGATACGCTATATAATTCTTACAATGGGGGCTATACAAACTTTTTCATTTTAAAAGGTTTCTTTTTTTCTGGCTTCGGAGGTTGATTGTTAGTTTTGAAAGACAATACGTAGCTTTTTACAATATCAACGTTAACTGTCGTGTTTTCAGGATACATCCGTTTTTTCCAAGCTTCCCGTTCCTCTATCCACATTCGTTGATATTCATATGATAAAAGCCATTCTACGCGAGATTTACCCTCCTGTGAAATCATCAATCAATCAATAATTATTGAACTAGACTGTACGTCTAGTTAATTAATTATTAGTAGGTTATCGAGCGGGTTTTGACCTTTTCAGGGTCAATGAGCTATTCCAAAGTTGGACAGGGAAACGCTGGCAATGTGAAGTGATAATGTTTACACCAAAAATTAGACAGGTAAATGCTTACCATAAATTTCCATGGTTGAGGGTAATATTTTGGAAAATCTGATGAGATTATATTATGAACTGGTCTACATTGGGTTGTTTTTTCCCACTTAATACCTGCCATTCGACCCATTTGTCTAACACTTGTATAAAATTTATAAGCCTATTGAAGTTTCAGAGGCTGGAACCAAATCCAAGTTGAGATCAAGATCTCTGTGTTTATAATTATTTGTATTTATGTGGCAAAACTACATAAAGTCATAATTTTATTAGCTGCTATTATTTTAAAAATAGAATTTGAAAATAATATCCACGACAGCTACTCCCATCTCCATAGATAATATACTTAATTGTACCCAGTACGGTATATAATCTGTGCTTGAGTTAGTCAAAGACAATATACCTAATTAGGTACCTACTACGTAGAAAGTGAGCTCTACGAGAATGGTCCGTTTCGGCTTGGAACGTAAAATTCTACCTAATACTCAATGAAGTCCACGTGATCATGCGGTTTGTATTTCAAAATTTAACTGGTTACACATTTTCGGATGCCTATCAGTGTACGTTACGCCAGCAAGAAAGTGTCACCTAGAGTGATATGAGTAGAACGTATAATTAGTGCGCAATCTGCTGTAAATGTGCGCCGCATAAAAAATTTGTGCGTCTTGTAGTTTAGAAAAAAAAACGTAAAAACGATTCCTGCTGGAGTAACGTTGTTCTAGCAAGAAAATTCTAGACGAATCATCGGAGATATAAAATACATACATGGGCAGAGAGCTTATATTTGTGCAAATTTGTGCGCCATAAATATAATTTGTGCGTCTTCAGGTTTTCGAGATATTGCGTTTCCCGCTGGAGTAACGTTTTGCGAATTCGTGTATCTCAAAGACCCTTATATGTGCGCCTGTAGAATGAACATACACGAATAGCTCTTAATTTGTGCATATTTGTGACATAATTAGATGCCAGATAATATTTATAATTTTCAAGTAATCGCGCTTTATTGAAAACTTAAAAAAATATTGTAGCGCCTAAATGAGAAGACGTATAAACTCGCTAAAAACTGTATTCGTTCCATCTTGACGTTTATAATTACCATAAAAAGTTTCAAAACAGAACCTACAAGCGCTAATGAATAATATTACTAAAAGTCAAAACGACGGCATCATAACTTTGACGCCATCAAACAAGAATCTGGCTCAACCTAAGATGTGTAAATGTAAACCAAAAATTAGTGCATTTATCAAATAATATATAGTAAAAATATCCAGCTTCAACTGTTTCGTATTTAGTAATTATTAAGACTAAACCAAAACAGTTATTCGGCGCAGGTTATCCGACCAAATTCGAATGACTACAAAAAAGCGACGGATTCATACGTATCGATGACCTTCTTAACTTTACTCGCTAACTGGTTGAAACGTATTGTGCCCGAGTACAGTGCAGTAGAAATAGTTATTAAAATAAATTCAGATTTTTTTTTTTGATTAGACATAAATAAATTTAGCCATTTGCATTTATTATATCAGTAGAAAAACGAAAAAACTGTGATTTTCTGTGATAAAGGTTCAGTACCATCATAACGGGAAATTCAAGTATAAAGTAGTTACCTATTTGTTGGCCGAGATATAATTTAGTTTTGGATATGATAGTATGATACGCGAACGTAGTATAGACCGGTTAAAATTATTATCAGCTTATGTTTCTTAAAAATTAGCCTAATTTGAAAACCCAAACCTAAGCAGCCCGATATGTGAAACTTGGGTTGAAGTTTTCAAATCCGGCTATTTTTTAAGAAACATAAACTCCTAACAAAATATAACGCTCTATAGGTATTTATTACGTTCGCGTACTATACAATCATACCCAAAACTTAATTATATCTCGGCCAAAACAACAACTACTTTTTAAGTGATTTTATTGTTTGTGTATTTAAGTAAATGAAAAACTGATCTGTGATTTTAAATAATACCAAATGACTATACAAGGTACAAATACCTAGTTTAATTGAACAATGTTTGTTTTAATATTTATAGGTAGGAAATTTGATCTGTGATTTGATGCCATAATTACTTTAAGAATCATGATTATGATAATAAAAATAATATTTTTTTAAACCAACAAGCTCTTTGATTTCATATGATCAGAAAGTACATTTAATATATATTATATTTTTATTAGGTCATTGTAATAATAATTACCAACGAACATTTGAGCGTGACTGTACGAACACAGTTTAGGTGTAATACGTTTAATAAAGGTGGTCATCGATACGTATGAATACGTCGCTTTTTTGTAGTCATTCGAATTTGGTCGGATAACCTGCGCCGAATAACTGTTTTGGTTTAGTCTTAATATTTACTTAATACGAAACAGTTGAAGCTGGATATTTTTACTATATATTATTTGATAAATGCACTAATTTTTGGTTTACATTTACACATCTTAGGTTGAGCCAGTTTCTTGTTTGATGGCGTCAAAGTTATGATGCCGTCGTTTTGACTTTTAGTAATATTATTCATTAGCGCTTGTAGGTTCTGTTTTGAAACTTTTTATGGTAATTATAAACGTCAAGATGGAACGAATACAGTTTTTAGCGAGTTTATACGTCTTCTCATTTAGGCGCTACAATATTTTTTTAAGTTTTCAATAAAGCGCGATTACTTGAAAATTATAAATATTATCTGGCATCTAATTATGTCACAAATATGCACAAATTAAGAGCTATTCGTGTATGTTCATTCTACAGGCGCACATATAATGGTCTTTGAGATACACGAATTCGCAAAACGTTACTCCAGCGGGAAACGCAATATCTCGAAAACCTGAAGACGCACAAATTATATTTATGGCGCACAAATTTGCACAAATATAAGCTCTCTGCCCATGTATGTATTTTATATCTCCGATGATTCGTCTAGAATTTTCTTGCTAGAACAACGTTACTCCAGCAGGAATCGTTTTTACGTTTTTTTTTCAAAACTACAAGACGCACAAATTTTTTATGCGGCGCACATTTACAGCAGATTGCGCACTAATTATACGTTCTACTCATATCACTCTAGGTGACACTTTCTTGCTGGCGTAACGTACACTGCCTATCATTCCGTAGCTTAAAGGTCTTTGATACCAAGTCCAAAAATCTTTTGTTCCAAACGACGCGTCAGTGCGAATCTCAGAACAACGAAGAAAAAGCTGTCATTAGTGTCATTACATTCGGGATGAACAGAAATCTGAACGAAACGAATGAAAAGTCTGTTCATTCTAAATCGTAAGTACCTAGTGTTTATTACGCACTACGGTCTATCCTTATCCGATCGAGTCCGTCAAAATAAGAATCTTAAAATCTCAGGACACAAAATTCGAAAATAGTTTACGCACTACCGTCCGATATGGTCCAAGCATAGATGTGTGAACTGGAGTACCTACATATTCTTCTTCTTCTTCTTCATTCGAGTGACATTACATTGCTGGACTGACGCTTATCGCCGAGATCGCTCACCAAAAGCACGGTACGGTAACGCAGTGTTTGTTGCTCCCGGCGTACTATCACAAGTCATCAACAATATTCATTTTAGAGCTATGTACCTATATCCTAACTGATATTCGCAGAGTATATACTATTGATTCTGAACGAAACGTTTTAAAACCGTTATTCTGAATCGGAATGAACCGGTTTTTTTCACTCGCGTTTTCATTTTCAGTTTCTTGGCTTCTTGCATAGATGTATGCGGCCAGGCTTACTCAGTAAATCAAATCAAAATACAGTAGGTGGACAGAGCATTATCGTACAACTGTTTTTTTTTGTGTTAACAAGTCAGAATACTCTTGTATTGGTACTATAGATTGAGGGCATACCAGGATGTAGGTATCTGTTGTCACCGCTCAAGGATCATAATACTATCTTTCTGGATGGTAAGCTTTATTGAAATGTAAATAGAAACTCAGGAATGATTTTTTTACGTTTTATTTGATACAGAAGTTTTATTAGATGCTACACACAAATAACTCCACCAGTGTACCTGAAAGAAAACAAAACGTGATTATAATACCTTCAGCAGAAAACACAGTGATAGTTAGTCTACAGTGTAGACTAACTATTAAAGTTAATTTTAGTGTAGACTACACTAAAGCTAACTTTATCTTATTTTTGTATTTATTTTTTAACAAGCATGATGATGTCAAAAATATCCCAGAATGGTTATTGATTACAAAATCATTTAGGTTTAATGAATTCATCACACATTTACAAAGCTAAATTGTTGTGTTCAAATAGGCATGTATACTTTTAATGCTGGGTCCTGGTCAACAAAGGCTAGGGATGTAATAAAATTATTCGCACCACTCACATCTACATAGTTAAATTCAATTTGGAATTTATCTGTTACTAATGTTTAAATGTTTATTCAACAAATTGAACAATGAAGACTGTCAGGACTTGCAAATTATCAACTAGAAATGGCATTATTAATTTATAATTGCCACTTAGTTACTAATAATCATATAAACCACAGACATGTTGATGCAAGTGAAGCAAATAATTTTATTGCATTTATAGTAGTTTGTTCAATAGGTGTGAACCTGGCATAATGAGAACTAATAATTTAATATTAAACCTGTTTCACATACTTCCAGAGCATTAATCAAACACCGCTATGACTTCAATTGTTTGTTATATTTTACCCTTTGAGTAATATTTACTTGACAAAGTGAAACAAGATCCAATTTGAAATTACTAGTAATCCATGAGAGAACAATAGTAGGCAGATTGTCCTTTTTACTATTTTGTATCACATAAAATAAATTACACTTGATTAAATATTAATATAGAATGTAGTGTAAATTATACCTTTAATTTGAATTAACTAATTGTAACTATGTACTAATTAAATTGGCAACAATTTGACAAGGGAAATTTTATTTTAGCTATGTTTAATCGATTTTGAGTGTTATAATATTTATGTACGATTTTTATTAGTCCTCATGACATATGTAATATCATAAGGGTGGAGGAATCGTATATATTCTGCCCTCTTTTTCTTTGCATTGCTCACATAATGTGAGAATGGCTGCCTAAGAGGGTATGGCCTAAAATGTCAACAAGTATCAGTAAATACTAATTACAATAATCTCAACAAGTATCACTACAAATTTAACATTGAAAATCTAAGCAAATCCAAAAGCCAGGCACTCTATACTCATTTATATTGACCCCACAGAAAAGTTAAATGTTAAGAACATTCATAGCCCCAACAGTCTTAGTGTTTGTTTTAAGCATTCACTGCCAAATAATAGTCTTATTCTGTTAATTTATATTGTGGGTTAGATTTCCTACAAAATTGAGGAATTTCCCTCATACACTTTTAACCCCATATGTACCCACGGTGAACAGAATTTAAAAAAATCCTTTATAAAAAATAAAATTAAATTGACTCTTCCCTGGTCAACTTACACCCCCCAAATTAGCCCTTTGTTACCCAAAGCAGTATTCAAGTTAGACCTCCAGCTTACATAACTATGAAAATCTAATCCAATTCCATGCAGTAGTTTGTGTGTGATGGGTGTACAAATCCACAAAATACAAAAAATCTAAAAACTATGTTTTGGCTTCTACTGCTGTTATAGAGACCCCTCATATTATTTTTCTTAACTATCTCCTAATATGTATAGAATAGATATCCAGACAATGGCAGCATACAGTAAAATCCCGACTGTGCAGAACTTGCAATTCTCTGGCTACAGGTCAATGACTTTAAACATGTGCATATAACCTCATGGAATCTAAATGTAAAAAGCATAACTCTCTATTGACATTAGGATGATCAGCAAAACAATGGCATTGTGAACCAATTATGCATTAGTTATTAGACAAATATGTACAGGAAGTTAAACCTTAATTATAGTGTTTGTCAATCATCCAAATACAAATTTGTTTAGATCACCAACTATACATGTACTACCCATTCAATTAGTAAAGGTAAAAAAATATATTCTCAATACTAACCTCACCTCATGTCAAAGCAAAGGGATTATTAGAGGTGAGATACGGATAAGTGGGAATATATTATACCATTTCGAAGCTATTGATTAAATCAGGGATCTTGACGGTTTTGAAGTTACCTGCAGATAGATGGCTGTTTGACTATCAACGAGCACAGTACACAAGCGTGGCCAATATAGACCAGAGACATTTTAATCTTCAAACCCAAAATCCTTGAATATCATGAAAGTAATGTACTGACGATTAAATGGCATGTGGCAGGCTATAAACAATTTGACATAAAGCAAAACATAACCTATACAAGAACCCAGTAATACCATGTGAGGATTTTTTTTATTGAATAAGTAACAGTGCAGCATATTAAGAAAATAAAAAATGCATTGACTAACACTGACTAAACTAGAGATGTATAACTTGCCTAGCAAGATCACAAATAGCAGATGGGCGTGAGCATGTGTAGTCATAAAAATGTATCCCTTTGGATATGATAACAGGATAAACTGTATAGTCTATAATACTACCACTAGACAATTCGAACTCAATAACTACTTATTTATCACATAGATTAAGAAACCGGGCACTACTTTACTCCAGGGAAATAGTAGAAGAAAATTGATATCACTTACCATTTTATTTGGACCTTGCACGCATCTTCCTCCTTTTACGCTTTAGCCTTCGCATGCGCTTCTTACGCCACTGGAAAAGGAAATACACAACACTGATAATGCGGTTACGAACCAACGGCAAACATGGATAACACAAATCTGCAATAACAACCGATAAAACGAAACGAATTATCACAAATAATAATTTACCTTAGCTCTCATAGTTTAGAAGAAAGAAGAAGAATTTCTAATCTTCAAAAGGAGTTCGTGATTGCTATTATATTTCACGATTCAGAATCTGTGTCGCGCTTCGGACTCCGTTGAATGAAAAGAAGGAGAGAAACAATTTGTTAAGCAAATGTCAATTTCAGTGTTGCCAATCTATATAATAATTTCTCCTTTAAATGATTTAAAAATCTCCCTGCAATCTTCAAGATTAACATAGGTACTAGACGGGATTAACGCCAAAGAGCTTTTTGACAAAAAGCTTTTGTCTAGAGCCAGATTTTGGTACGTACGAGCTCAAATTAAAGCGCCCCGGCCGTTCTCCCCACCTACGACTTTTTTTAAAAAAGTAATATTTATGCAGCACCAAAGTGTATTCGCCACTCACAGTCAATGAGCAATGCGCGCCGGTGCAGACTCTTTAAATCATTTTCTACATTCAATTTCTGAACGGTAATAATATTTTTTCATAGCTTTTATTTAGTTTTGTATGTATATATGTATTTATGTGGGATACATAATATACAATAAACTTATTGACAACATCATATAAACTTAACTGTTCTACGATCTACCACTAGCGATACGGGAAGGTGACTGGCTAAACTTAAGCACCCACATAAATACAAAAATGCTCCGGTTTCACTGTGTCCCTACAATATAAAAACTTTTTTTTTATTTTCTTGAAAATTATCTTAAAAGAAGTGGCACGAATGCCTTGGGCCTTGCGCCTTGACGCTTGGTGTTTAGATTAGAGCGCCCGCTCCGTTCCTCCTACAGGCCCTACTTGAGAAGCCTGGAGAAATCTGCACTATTTACAAGTTTAAACTTTCTATAGATACGATCAATGACTTAAATCTTTGTTGCTGCAAATATATTTAACTGTTTAATAAGTTTGTATTTCTGTTATAAAAATCTTTTTTACTTCGCCAGTTTTCTGATCTTGCGGGCAAAAAGTCTCTTAATTGCAACACTGAATGGATTGCCATATGAACGTGGGCATAAAACGGCAACAAAATAATAATATATTACCATAACATATTATGTTGCCGTTTTTCAGTGTTTATTGATTCACAATTTTAACAGAGTTGTTTATAAAGAGGTTAAAATTATAATATCTTTAGTTACTAAAACAATCTTATGAGTTATCTATCGAAAGGTTATTGACAACTTCATTTATAAACATGTACAGATTCAAGATAAACACAAGTAAAGTAAATCTGCCTTCGTTGATTGCATATTAAGCCACATTAGCCACCCATGTTAAGAAACTGGTATATATATACTAACATACAAAAACTCTGCAGTCAGAATTACGCATCTAAATCATTACTTTCTTTTTTGAAGACAATTGGGTACCATGTGTTACCAGACTAACGTGTCACTTTGGTAACATTTTGTAATCAGTCCTATATTTGGATATGTGAAGGTCAGTTTGGTGACATTGTTGGCAATGTCACCAAACTGCCCTTCACATTCACAGGAGAATTAGGTTTTATGATCACAGTTCCAGATTTTGAAAGAATCAAATATGGTGGTAATATTATTATTTTTGTCTGACTCGTTTGAAGCAATTGTACACTCCGTCTATAAAGTCGTGACATTAATGTTTGAGAAACTAACATTAATCATGTGTCTGGCAACACCAAACATAAGTAAATCAGCTGTCATCGAGTTTGAGTTGTGGAACAGTTTTCCCTTTGTATTTTTATTGCTTTGTTTAAACTACAATTAATTAACAAGTAACTACGCAGAAAGGAATAAAAATGAATAAAGTAAATCGGAGTGGCACGCGGGAAGTGATTTTTAAAGTTTTCCAGCGATGTTTCGCGGAGTACCAAGCTGGACGAATTTTGTACGATTTGGACATAGAAATAACTATAGAAATGGCTTGTCCGAACACATTGCCCTTCAAAATTGACATTATGAATAGCAGGATCAGTAACGCCATCTGCTCTGAACTACCATGTAAATGACTTTGCATTCACGCGATGTGTAACCTTGTAAGAGCGTGATGTAATTTCGTTTGCATTTTTTTTTGCCGAAGGTACAATAAAATTGTGATTCTTTCAATAGTGTAAAATATTTATTATTACAAAATTAAAAATACTCCTAGTTATATTATAAAAAGAACAGTACATCATGGGAATTCTAAAAGTAGGTCATATTTTGTTAGAGGAATAAAATAAAATGTTTGTTTCAGGAAATATTTTTTTACTAGCTTCTGGTCGTAGCTCCGCCCACGTGGTATGTATAAATGATTTAAGTACAAACTACTAAATGTAATTAGTACTTAAATCATTTGGTGAACATTCTCTTTAATCCGTGAAAGGCCAAAAGATCATTGAACTTTTGTTACAAGCTTTTATTTAGTTTCTTTCAATTCATCAACTTTAACAAAATTATAGACTATACTTGACTATTAAAATTAGGTACTTACATTATGAAAAAATACAAATCCAAAATGACTATTCCCAAGAAACAGGGATCGAAATTATCAAGTTAATCATCAAGAATCAGTTTTGATAAATTTTTTTGGTTTTCATATTTTTAGCAACTAAATATTAAAATTAAAACTCGAGTAATGTGTCAAAAAAAAACACAGTTTTTCATTTAACCGTTTTATTATAATAACAATTTCTTTTCTAAATCTAAAATCTGCTTTTGTGGATTGATGACAAGATAACAAGTTAACGCAGTAACAGTACATTTCACAATGATATGACAATTCATAACAAATACTTTTCTTAAATTACCAAAAATATTCTCTTGAACGTCCGCGGCATAGTTTAACTAAGCGCAGTTGCGCAGATCCAAAGTCATGTCACGCGGATATTCACGATTAAGGAATATGGCGTTGGAACGAAAAATTTTAGCAAATTAAATTGATAAAATAATGTAAAGAGGTGGATATAATATGATATTTGTGCCTTACGGGTGATATGTAATACCATAATATTTTTTGATGTGTTTAATTTGGTAGTTCGTACAACTTTTCAGTGCACAATTAGGCATTTTGTCGTGTTTGACCGCTCACGGAGACAGCCAACCACAGTCAATTTCACTACGCGCTTTTTGTAGTCAGATTGACACCAAAAAGGTTGAGTCCATTTATCGCGCGTTAGCCGTGTCCTTACTTTATACGTCAATGGTTGGATGATATTTATGGGCGGACAGCATCTATCACGGGTATGTAATCGTGTTATTGTTTGTTTTTAATCTGCCCGAAGTTACAAATTTACTGAATTTACTATTTGGAGACCAAAAAAGGCATTGTTTACATTGCACATTTTTAGGTTAGATTGACATTGTGAGTAGGTCATATTATAGTATGACCATAATTTTTGATACATTATGATGGTACAACAAAATCCATTCAGGTTTTATACCAGTTTTGAATTTGAATTAATTGCTTCATGTCAATAAGTTATTGTTTCCATTCCAGTACAATTTTTTTACTTTTTTCAGGAAAATCAGTGAGTACAGTTAGGCGGATAGTCAACGAAGGTTTTAAAAATGATGGAAAGTTAAAGGTCTACGCTCAGGAAGCGAAATTTACTGCGTTTGGTGAAAATAAACAAACCTCGCCCCATCTATGCCATTGATGAACTTTTAGGAGAATACGGGCACACGGTGTTACGGCTTCCGCCGTATCACTGTGATTTGAATCCCATTGAGCTCATTTGGGCTACCTAAAACAAAAAGTAGCAGCACAAAATGTTGGGTCACGCGATGTGAAGCAACTTGCTGAAGACGCCTTCAACAGCATTATACTTGAAACATGGAAAACTGCTGCCATCACGTGGAGACGTCTGAAAAAGAGTACTACGAGCGAGGACGTCATCTGTATTGAGACATAGACGAGTTGATTATTCGCTTAGGCGATGATAGCAGCAGTTGTGACAGCAGCTGTAAAGATGACAGCGCTGCTGATGAAAGTGGCAACGTAGGTAACGTTTCTTAATTTTGAATATTTGGAATCCGATGATGAGTGAGAGTGATCAATCAGTGTTTTTTTTTAACTTTGTGTAATAATTTTATTTTGGTTTAATTAAAAATGCTTATATATTAAAACTTTATGAAGCCCTTACTTTATTTACCTTTGCTTATGAAAAGTTTAACCTACTGTAAATAAAAACAGTAACAAAATATTACTGTTTAATGTGTCTAATTTATTTACTCTTTACTTGAACAAACTGCTAGTATCAAAATCATTTTAGTCACACTATATAGGGTTGCTACATGCAAGTCAGCAGCGCCATCATTTAATGTCACGACTTTATAGACGGTCTGTAAAATGTAAACATTCTATATTAACAAGGAAAGGACAAAAACATCTATTCACTCGAAACTCTGCAGCTAAACTGAAGATTTTAGATGGTGACCGTGATCTTCTTCACAAATTGCTGGTATTTAGGTACAACTAGTTTCATTCCCCAATATATTAGTATACTCTTTGGTTTCATTACCTGTTAATTTGAATACCTGGATCCGTCACAAAGGTGATATGTCAGGCGGGTTTCAATTTAGAACTTTTTATTAAAAAAAAATAACGAGTTATTAGAGCTACAGCCATAGGCTACAGCTATATAAATTTAATTAACGTAATGACAAAACCATGCATGAACTCGATCTCGCAAAAGTTATTTTTATGCTTTCGTGAACATTCGCTCGCAAACTCGATTTGTCACGTATGGACTTTGCCATTTTGACATAACGTTTTAGTATCGAGTCGATTAGTACCAATAAAAATAACCACCTAATTCGATTTTAAATAAAATTGTTCGCCAGTGTTGCGTGACAAAATATCAAAATTTCTATCTTAATTTATAATGCGAACCCAACAGTAGTCCAGAGTAAGGCCCCAAATAAGCAGAATTATTGCGTGGTTTCACAGCTGAATATAATATTAAAAAATATATAATACTCCGCATTCCACTTGCGTGAACATTTCATTAGTTTTGATCACAAGTCCATGATGTCCATACAAAAATCCCCAATACTTACTCTGAGCAAAAATCTAATTTTGATATTTTTGATCGGTTCTATAAAAAAATACAGCGACTGGAACGCGGGGTTTCTATAAGAGTCTTGCCAACATCTATAAAATAAAATTCATATTATGACGTTTCTCGGCCGTACCTTAAGATATTCGCGCCAAAAGTTTTTATAAATTACTTGAATAAATATCATCCAAAAATCCAATATATTAAGATATTTGCGCAGTAAGTACATCTATCTATCTAAATTAATTATAGGAATGCTATTATTTGCCTAAATCACATGTAAATCTTCATTGAAATGTAAATAACACAGTGTTACCAACATCACGGGTTGGCATGGCGATTAACGATGCGAGATGAGTTTCGTCTACTTTTCATTGTGAGGTTTTGTTTTTAGTATTATTGATTGTTTTTCCGCGTAAAATATGTGTGATGAGTGTGATGAACTAAGTAATCGTTGCGACCCATATGCAGTCGTGATAAAATGACAAACACGTTATAAACTATGTTATTGGTAGCGATATCAGCTACGTGTGCCCATATATTATTTTTATACTAACGCTGGACTTAAAAATGGTTACGTCTAATAAACAAGCGGATAAAAAAGTGGTGAAAATGGATGAGCAGAATAATGTTGCTGTAGTTATACCTCAGAGAACTCTGTTAGGTGAAGTCAACCAACACATAACATGTCCATTATGTCGGGGCTACTACGTAGACGCAACGACTATTGTAGAATGTTTACACTCATTCTGCCGCAGTTGTATTATAAAACATTTACAAGCAAAGAGTTACTGTCCCGTTTGCGAAATGATGATAAACTCTGCCAAGCCAAATATCAAACTAGACAAAGCACTTCAAGATATTGTTTACAAGCTAGTACCTGGACTCTTTCAAAAAGAAATGGAGCGTCGTCAAACATTCTATGCCTCCAGACCAGGACCAGCCGCAACTGCTACTCCAGAACAGAGAGGAGAAGACACTGAAAGAATCATATTTAGTCCTGAAGATGTGATTTCATTCTCTTTAGAATATTGTGATGTCACAGACACTGACAGCATATCAAGCAAATCTTCTGACTGTAGTGAGACTCAAGTTGGAACTACTTCACCTAGAAGATTTCTTCAGTGCCCAGCAGTGGTCAATATTTGCCACCTTAAGAAATTTTTGAGTATGAAATTTGATATAGACAGCACCCAATTTGCTATTGATATCCTATATAAGAGAGTCCCTGTACCAGATTATTATACCTTAATGGATATTGCTTATATTTACAATTGGAAAAGGAATGAACCAATGCGCTTTTTCTATCAAATAACAGATTATGTAGCTATTCGTAAAAGGCTGCTGGAGATTAATCGAAAAACACTATTTGGAGATCGTAAAGCTAGCCCAGCACCAACAGAAGATACTAATTCTAGCAGTCCAGCACCAAATTTAAATGATCAGGTATCTGAAGCATCATCAGGAACGGATAGCCCAATGCCTGAAGAGAATGTAAAACAAACTAGTGATGTATTGAAAATTATTGACACAGTTGGGCATTCAAGTAAAATATTAGAAGAACTAAAACCTAACAAGGATCTCTGTATGTCACCTAAAAAAAATGAAGATGAGGTTGAAATTGAAAAGTCACAATTTTTGAATTCTTTTGAACTCACCGCCAAGAGTAATTGTTTGCCGCTGAAAACATCACCTGTTAAAGTTGAGGACACCCTTGCAACTATTGAAGGGCCACCTAAATATCAGCCAAATCCTAATGTGGATAAAATGGAAGAAAGAGTAGAACCATCTAAAAGAAAATTCCAGGCAACACCACATACACCTGAATTGAAAAAATTGAGAGTAGAAATAGAAAAAGCTAAAATTTCTAGTAATGTAAAAAAATCACCTAGTATTTTTAATTTGTCTTCTTCAACTGTAAGCAATAAAGCTGATAGCTCTACTAAAACAAAAGATAGTGAAAGCTCTTCTAAAAATGTTTCTGGTCACTCAGCTACCCATAATATGCTACCCTTAATGTCAGGCCCTGCAAAAGATACTAAGCACCCATTGGCAGCTTCAAAACACCAAGAAAGCCCTGGTGTGAAAAGGACAGTGTCAGGTTCTCAAAGTATTTCTTCTCCAAAACGCAAACCACCCACTGAGGTACCATCATCAATGCCACCTCCTACAGTACAGAAAACAGTGTCTCCATTAAAACTTCCAATACCTAAACCTGAGGGATCAAATACAAATTTAAAATCACCTGACCTACAAAAGCCTGCTGTCAAAAAAATGCCAGATTTAAAACCTAGTGTTTCTATGCCACAATCAGCACCAAAAATGCAACCAGTCAGTAAAGTTCGAATGGATCTCTTAGCAAACAACAGTGATCCAACATGTGACAGAAGTAAAATATTATCCCAGGTGACAAATTCACTTGGTACCCTATCTCCAGGGGTGCAACAACAATCAGGTGATCCACTCAAGTCTTTATTTGATTCATGTGAGATTAAAATTCCCTCATCATTGTCTATTACATTAACAGATCAGAAGCTAGATGCTGGTAATCCTGGTGAAGCAGCAGCACCAGCTGAACCTAAAAAGAGCATGATGAATAAAAATCTGGCTGGTGTTAGTAACACCGCACACAAAGTACCAAGTCCTCAAGTACACAACTACATAGAAATATTAAAATTACCTGATACTGAAGCTAAAAAACAAGGCAAGCCTGAAAATATTGCTGAAGTCAAACCTAACCAACCTAATAAGCCAGATGCTACTCCAGCACCAACAAAACCCCCTACTAAATCTTCTGAAAGCTCAGCTAAAGGTCCTGTTCCTAACCTGAAGCCTATCTCTGATACTAAACTGGCAAAACAAAGTGGTAACTTTGCATCTCCTATTACATTTCAGCAAATTTTTCAGCAACAACTGGAAAGCTTACAAAGTGATAAGAAAGGAAAGGGATCAAAAAGTAAAGCTCAAGTCCCCAAGTTGATGCCAGCTACACCAAAATCATTTAATGTTGCTAATAAACCCAACACTACTATTAACAAACCAACTGCTAACAGTATGCCAGTACTAGAAAATAAACCAAGTACTGCTCTGGATTTGTCTACTCCTCACAATATCCAGAATCAATTGCTGACCATGCAGTCAATAGACAATTTGGCTAAGAAACAAAGTTTGCCCAGCAAGGGATTGCCAAGTATGCCACAAAGTAATGCTTTTCCTGGGATGGCAAATAGGCCATTGACTTCAGGTGTGAACCCTCTAAGAATTCCATCTACTCCAAACATGATAAAATCAGATAAGAGTAGTGCAGGTGTACCTCTGATGCATGGCAGACATGAAATGTCCAGCAATAAATCAAACCCTATAAAAGCAGCTAGTAATGTTAGCCCTTCTGTGTCATTGCCAGGGTATCAAATGGCTCCTCATTCATCACCAAGTACAGCACAACCATCTCCAAGATCACAGACTCGCTCCCCTAGTTCCTCACCTAAGTTGGTAATAGCTGAAGAAAAACAAGCAGGTAGTTCAACATCTGAACAAAACATAAACCAATCAAATCAAATATCAAGTACTCAGATTTCCTCAATGATTTCTCAAAACAATGATCTCTCTAAAGTTCTACCAGGCCCCTCAAAAATATTACCTAAGCCTTTGACTTCTGCAGGTAAAATGCCAGGAATACGACAAGCTCTCCCAACTGGTTTAAAACCTACTTTAAGTCCTTCTACTGAATATCTTTTGTCCCAAACACGGCCACAATTTATGGCTCATCACCAGAATATGATGCAGTTTAGACATCAGATGGAAATGACTGCCTGGGCTCAGAGACAACTTGATATGTACAAAAGATCTAACATGGCTCATCAAATTCAAAATGAGTTTAATAAAGATGATAAACAATAGTATATACTATTGCTTATTAAGGCCAACATTGTAAAGGCCAAGAATGTTATTGTGTGCTGTTGACCTAATGAGTGCTGTGCTTGTTCTACTTTAAGTTAAAATATAATTGTGTATTTTGGTCTGAATTGTACTTTTATCTCCATACTAAAATATAATCTGTAATTTGTTTTCTGGGTTTTATAAGACACTAGCTACGCTCTGCGGTTTCACTCGCGAGTAAAAAGTGGCCTATGTCCTGCCCTAAGCTACCTTCATGCTAAACTTCATTAAAATCGGTCCAGGCATTCATGCATAATGTAACTAAGGGAAATTGGGATTGATTATTATACAGGGTGCCCAGTTTAGGATGTCATGCCGAATATACACAGGGTGTATATTTTGTCGAATTTACAATGCTAATTGTTTTTTAAAATGGAACTTGGATTTATAAAAATATTATTCTAATAACTGTCATAACTTATCCTATTTCCCCATGTTGGCGCGTCCTAAATTGGGACACCCCATATATATAGATTATTGAGTCTCATTGTTTAATACTTAATATATATAATACCTTTGATATGATGGAATACTTATTCAAATGTCATTAAAACTTTCCAACCACATTTTTTTTAATTCAGACTTTTGTTTTTGTTTAATAAGTTATTTTTTATATAAATATATTGTTTTATGTAAATTTCTTGATCTAATGAAATTGTTTTTCTTATGTATTTTTATGTGGTCATTTTGGCATTTAATATTTATTTAATGAAATTCCTTATAACTTTTATAATATGGACAATTGCCACATCCAAAAAAATATAAGTATTTTATCCTACTATTGTTAGTAAATTTTATTACTGGTTTTATTTAGGATGAGTTCATGGTAGTCTAGTAGTGTATTTGTAATTTTTATAATGTGATTACAATATTATGTATGACCTTGTATTATTTTAACATCTTCCGTGTTTTGTCTAACAATGGAACTTAAAATTATTATTATCATGATGAATGATACCTATTTTTAATTATAAAAATTGTATTTTTAGTTATATAAGTTTTATGCAAAAATATGCTGGAAATAGGTATAATTAATAAATTGATGATTAAAGGTCTGGTTATCCAGTTTAAAATCGTTTTTTTTTTTTATACCAAAGATCAAGTTTATTTAAATGCTATTAGTCCACTGAAACAATGGCTAAAAAGTATTTGTAGAGTGTGTGAGCTGGCCCCAAGAAATTTCTCCAGAAAGTTGTTCAGGGTACCTAGTAAGTAAACATATTAAAAGCCATGGTGCCTTGTAATAAAAGGTTATGCAATTTTCTACAACTTTCATATCAATACTTACATATAAAATCGAAATATAAAAAAATGGGTTTTCTGTATTTTTTAACTTTACCGGTAGGTACTTGTAGTTCGTAATTGAACAGGAAATCAAAAAAGTGATTCATATGAAAATTTTAGAAAAATGTATAAGCTTTCATGATTTTTTTTCTCTACAACGCATCGTGTTCGAAAAACACTAAAGTGGTGGGACCTTATTACCCAAATTTCTTGAACGTAACAGCTCACAGACTAAAAATTGCGTAACGAACTAAAATCCTACAAGTAAGTTTATTAAAGGTACCTATATATTTTATAGTACCTAGTTATCAAGTGTCACGTAGTAACTGTAGTATCTTTATATTTTCAGATGGCTGGAGTTCAGGTAACTATTCCATTTAGACCACGCAAGAAGGTATATGTCGACGATAAGGACATATGTTCCAATGAAAATGAAGATATCCTAAATATGGGCAAAGTACCAAAAGGTAGAACAATGAAAAGACCCATAGAAAAGAAGTGCAATGAAGAATTTGATGATGGTAAGTAAGTAAGTAAGGTAAGTATATTGAACGCTAAAAATGTAAATGTATGCCACATTTACATTTTCAGCGTTCAATATACTTCGGAAAAAGACATGCTTGTTTACCAGTGATTCGGTACTTTTTTTTTCACCAAAAAAGGCATGAATTTTCTAATTAAAATAGCGTTTTTCGCGTTTTTATCCCGACTGAAAATGGATGAGTAACGTGATCCTACTAGATCAAAATACATTTAACACCCAAATAAATTTTACATTGCCTGGTCAACTTTGTATTATTCGATAAATTTATTTTCCGATGTAAAAGCTTCATGTGCTTAATAATCTTATTGGCGATTTCCTATGACGGGTAGAAAATTGCCAAATTTGTCGTCAAAAATTGACAAATTTTTCGTAAGTTTTTCGTCAATGTCGACAATTTTTGACGACAAATTTCACACCCTCAGAGTCACTGGTTAGCTTGGTCTCAATGATATAATTTAGGTACACCCAGTATTATTGTCATGACTAAATACACATTTAAGGAATGTTTCATTTACTTACAGATGGTTCTGCAGTAAAAATACCAAAGAAAAAATCTTGCTTGGATACCAAATATTCCAAGCAGAGGTATGTAATTATTTTCATTTCATTCAAATATTATCGGCAATATTATAAAACCAAACTAATTTCAGGCTACTCAAAAACCTTATATATCTTTGTTGATGGATATAAGTTTTACATGTAAAGCTATTTATTAGCTAGAAATAATAAGATCTTGCGATTCTTATTTTTCATTTTATATATGTTTCAGCGATGAATATAATAATATGAAACCTCTTACTAGTCGAGAAAAGGAGATCGAATGGCTTGATAGCTTCTTAACGGAGCACCTTGAAGAGGAACAGTCTGCATCTTTATATGTATCTGGACAGCCGGGCACTGGAAAAACGGCCAGTTTGTCGTACATATTGCACTTACCTAAGGTATTTATGTAATTCAATTTGGCAAACGATGTACCAAACACCCTGTATATTTTAAAAATCATACAAAATGAAAAATTAAAGCACTAGGATTTTTATATCATGTCTTGTAAGACATAATTATGGACACACTGAAAGACTTTTTTCTAATTATACTTCTTTTTCCAGTTTAGGAAAGGATTCAAGCAAGTTTATATTAACTGCACAATGATGAAATCGGCCGCTAGTATCTACAGTAGAATATGCAAAGAACTTCAACTGCAAACTTCTGGATCAACGGAAAAAGCTTGTTTCAATGCTATCGAAAAATATATAAACAAAAAACACAAAATGATGTAAGTATTGCAAACTCATTAACTTTTTGACCGGTGTCTTAAAAAACAAGTAATGAATTGCTCATTTTTATGCTTTTCACAAAAAATGTATACAATTTTCGACTGTCCCTCGAATTCAATTTTAATATTTATGATTTGGTATATCTGATTATTTATTTTAAACTGGAGAGCTAATACGCGTTTATCATTTTTATAATTTTTAGGACAATTTAATAATGCGATGTAATTCTACTTATATTTATTTATCACTAATTTCCTACAACTTCCGATACACCCATATTTATAATTGTTTTTTCATCCTTTGAATATAGTCACACAACTGATGAGTATCTATAGACCGACCATTTAATACGCGTATCGCCTGCGACGTAAGAAGTGAGCGGGGGTAGGTAACGGATTACTACGGCTACACACGGAGTCATTGATCCAAAGATTTATCTCGAGATAGACATTGTAGGCAAAGTAAAAAATATAATTGTAGTATCTGTATTTTTAAAGAAAAATGAACATTTTAAGAAAAAAAATACTTATTAAAGAAAAAATAACATTTTCAAAATTTTACTATTATTATTATTATTTTCTTTATATATTTCTTAACTTATTTTATATATTTTTAAATATGATTTATAAAAAATACAAAAAAAACATTTAAAATATAAAAACAGTGTCCCACCGACATCAGGTGCAGGGACCAAGCTGCCGATGGTTAGGGCTCCAGAGAGAGGAACCTCCTCACGATACGTGCCGTGTCCAAAAGTCCGTGTTGTTGATTTTTTTTGCAAAACAGGAAGAGCGATACATCTTGGGATTAATCTTGGTAAACCGTTTACCTTGTGCGTTAATGTCCAAGCGTCCGTAACAAAAATACCTACCGTGCGCTGCAAGCACTGCTAGCGCACTGCTGCGTTTGACGTGAGCTCTTTGCACCGCGCACCCCTCGCACCCACCCGGTAACATCTCGCCCCGCCCCCTTCTCACCGCGCGGGCGATACGCGAGTTAAACGGTCAGCCTATAATGATTTCTTTGTTACAGATTACTAGTTTTAGACGAAATAGACCAACTAGACAGCAAGCGACAATCAGTTCTGTACACAATCTTCGAATGGCCTGCGATACCTGACTCACGAATCGTAATGATCGGAATTGCGAATGCCCTGGACTTGACTGAGAGGACGCTACCGAGGCTCCAAGCCAGATGTTCCTTACGGCCTAACACGTTGCACTTCGCACCGTATACCAAGGAACAAATAATAAACATATTCACAACTGTACTAGCCAGTGAAGACAAGAGCAACGTGTTTTCTCCTGTTGCTTTGCAAATGCTCGCAGGTAATTTGTGTTCATTAATCAATATGTATTAGTTTCTGCATTACTCCACGTGCAGTGTCAACCACGTTTCTTGGTGATTTCTATCTCGGCTTACTCTGAGAGAATAAATCATTCAGACTTCCGTCTCGCAAATGTATAATGTTGTAAAAGTTTATTGTTTTAGTAATTTGTATTTTTTTTATCAAAATTAGAATGGACTGTTAAACGGCTTCTAGGTTTTTTTATCTGTCAATGCATCGCCCTCGCTAATACTCGTTTTATTTTTTTTATTTCAGCAAAAATTGCTGCCATATCTGGTGACATGAGAAGAGCTTTGGACATTGGTCGGAGAGTAATAGAATTAGCCAAACGTACCAAATTTTCTGACAATCAATCTGTTGACAACATGATGAAGGACTGTACAGTGACCGTGGAACTGAAACAAGTACTTGAAGTACTAAATGACGTGTACGGCGGATCGAGGAAGATGGAAACGGACGTCGATGAAGGGCTCCCGCTACAACAGAAACTGATATTGTGTAGCTTGATGCTGATGCTCACCAAAGGAAAAACAAAGGACATCATGATGGGGAAACTGCATGACGTCTACAAAAAGTGAGTTCACTTAATTTTCTATTGATGTTGAAGTTTCAAGTACTTATTTGGCGCATTTTGCTTTTATTAATTTCGTCAATGAACTCGTAAAAATATCATAATTCCTACAGCTCTTGCTACTAAGAAAAATTTTAGAAAGTCAGTTCCGGCTACCTCCAGTGTGTAGGAACCTCCAATGTCCTTTGTCTGGGTCTTTGCCTCAGCATGGTATTAGGAACAAGCAGTTAAATTGCTTCTAGCCTATGCTTCTAGCACTTGCGAAATATGTTATTTACTACGAAACACTAAGAACATATAATTATCTAGCGCCAGATCGTCTAACCTCCAATTTATAATCGAACCATTCCTAACCTAAAAAGGGTGGGTACATGGATACATGAGTGTGTAAAAGGGATACACGCCGTGTGAGTCCTTATTGTATTGTGTTGGGATCTTTCGATGTTGATGAGAAATGATAGGTCACTATACTATCACTATATTTACCGGTACCAGATTAAATCTATATATATAAAAATGAAACCCGTTTTTCGTTGTCACGACATAGCATGAAAACGGCTTGACCGATTTGGCTGATTTTTTTTTGTAGTTTTCTAATACTCTGTACAAGGATCTTACGGAAAAAAAAAAAGTATTCATTTTTATATGGAGGATATTATAGATTCCAGTTCAAATTGAATAGGTATACATAAGATAGGTCAGCTATACAAAATAAAGTAGTGCATCAAATTTACGCTAAGGTACGAAGTTCGCCGGGTCAGCTAGTATTATATAATAAACTTATTGACTACATTATTCTAACTTAACTACGACCTTTCTCTAGCGATACGGGAAGGCGACTGGCGAACCGGCGACTAAACTTAAGCATCCTCTTAAATACATAAATGGGCCGGTTGCACTGTGTCCCCTACACGCCGTATTGTTTTAAATAGATGTTTGTTATAATGTAGGGTGGCGGCAGCTCGCAACATCGCGCCCTTGGACATGGGCGAGATGTCGCAGGCCTGCGCGCTGCTGGAGTCGCGCGGCGCCGTGCGCGCGGGCGGCGGCGCGGCACGGGCGCGGCGTCTGCGCCTGCAGTGGGACCACGCTGAGCTGGCGGCGGCGCTGCGTGACAAACCGCTGCTCGCCTCCATCCTCGGGGACGTCAAGTGCTTGACCAACTAGAGCCCGTGTGAGTGCGTCGTTCATCGATCTACCAGTAGATAAATTGTAGCGTAGATAGGACTCAATTTTATTTATATTTTAGCATATTAGTTTTTATCGACTGACCTGACTTTACGTTGATATGTAAGACTTTTTAAATTTAAAATTTTGAAATCTTTTTCTAACTAATGATGGGAGGACTGCATTCAGTAGGCACCACGGGATGCTACGCTCTTATTTCTAGAATTTAGAGCGTAAAATAAAGCCTTGTGAAAAATAGTGTACAACTGTAGAATGGCGTAGATTTCATTTATTGTAAAATTATTTATTGTGTTCATTAATCCGAGACATAAACCCACCGGCAAGTTTCCTTCTTTCTGTTAAAATACCATAACCGTTTTCGTTACAATTGCCGTTATCGTTTTTTATACTAATATAGTTATGTGATTGGTAACTTCAAAGATGTATTTTTATTATCAGTTGCAGGCATAATTCCTTTCAATTTTATAGCTGCCATGTTTTTGACTGCGATTTACAATTTATTCAAATATGTTGATATATTTTAAGCTATACTGGTGTTCAAAAAATTTTTATGATTTTACGATTTTTTCATTGATATTTCTCGTTTAGATAATAGTTGCTTTATTTAAAAGGGTGTCAGTTAATCAATCGAGTGATTTCATGAAGATATAACGCAAGATCTTTCAAATACAGTAGTTTACAGTTTTATAACAGTTTTAGTTTTTGTATTTGTTTGTATGATGTTTTGATTTTTTTTTATTTTATGTTTTTGACCAAGCACACATACGCCGACAGCGATTGTGGAAAAACGCATCGGTGCGGTTATTGACTTTTTAAACGTCAAATACATCAATCGATGTCAATCGATTTTTGTGTTAATTATAACCTCTGGTAATAACAATAACACTTCATTCTCTGTTCCTAAATCAGAGAGACAAAAATCAAGCAAGTAAAGTTCGATTCCCGGTTGAGTAAGCATGTTTCAAAAATCTATGAATGTACATAGTTTGAATTATTTTTAATAATAAAATAAAGTCTTATTTCGGTAATATAATATATCATATCTGGTATATTTTGTGAATTTGACATTTGGGTGCTCGATTTAGGAACAGAGATAAGTGTTAACGCGCTACGTCCGATTCTTATCCGATACGATTTGGTCAAAATAAGAATCTTTAAATCTCGGACAGAGCTGTGCAATTGCTAACGCACTACACCCGATCTCTGATCTTAATCCAAGCATAGATTATGAATGTAAAAACAGGTTCAATGCATAACTAGCGCATAAAATCCAGTTCTTTAAAAATTTATCAAGTCCAAGCAATCCACGGATTCGATTAGATTAGAAAAGCGAATTTTATCCACTCCCGTCGTCGTTTTAAATAAGATCTACATAAATAAATATAAAATAACGAATAAAAGGTTTTTAGATAAAACCTTGACGGATTAACTTTTTTGTACATTACCGAAGTCTATATTTTGTCTTTCAAACTGACAATCTTCGCCGAGATGGAAGTTTTGAGTAAATCGGATGACGGATAACGCATGCAGTGCGTAACCCACTATACCAGTGGTTCCCAAACTTATTTTCTCTACTGCCCACTTTGAGAATAAATATTTTTTTAGCGCCCCCATTTATTCACCTCAGGCCTCTACACAACGCCTCTATGTTTTTTCTGGCTCTTATACCGCCCCCCTTGAGACCTGCAGCGCCCACAAGGGGGCGTTATCGCCCACTTTGGGAACCAATGCACTATACAAATGGTTCTACGGCCACTTCCGACCGTCTTTTGGCGGCCTCGGATCGGATAAGAATCGGATGTAGTGCCTGAGTGGTTGGACTGTAATATGTTTGCGTAGCTATAAGTGTTACTGTTTATAACGATTTGTTTGACGGTTGCCTTACTGACTGATAGTTATCTTAAGTGAGTGTAAACATTATAAAATTAAGGCTGTGTTTGTGATGTTATTACGGTCAGGTAAACTGACCAGGATTTTGTTTGTGGTATCTATTAAGTTTTTAGTATAATCTGACTTGTAATCTACTTAAGATCATGTTAAGTATAAATATTACTTATTGAATTTTGTAATATTATGTACCTAATAAAATAAAATAGTATTTTTTAAATGTAATTTTATTTAGCCGATTTTCCTTTAATATCTCGGCTCTGGCATTCAGTGGATATTAAAACGAAATAGAAGCCGTGAGTAATCATACTAGTCGCAGAGCTTCGATGCAGTACCAATACGGTCACGAATCGTCGGTCCTCGATGTCAAAAGCAGGAAGCATGCAATATGTTTTATAACGGTAACATTCTACAGTAATGGTAGCTATAACGAGATTTTTGTAATTATCTCTCATATTATATTGCAAGATCCAAAATCGTATATAACTAAAAGGTTATTCGGTCGAACGTTATCAGAATAGTATACCTACGTTACATAATGATATGTTTCTCACGTTAGCGTTTGTATTGAGTGTGTGCCGCTTCAATATCGGTTTGTGGTTCATACAATAGTAGTAGTAAGTGTGAATTGCGAAACTGATACTTTTTGTTCCGAGTATTCGATATCTCACTATAGGTACTTACAAACGACCCAGTTTTTTTTGCCAAAGTTCCCTAGTATTGAGTTTGATTAAGAAATATCACATTATGTGTGGTTTTACAGTGACGCTTACGCCAGCGCGGTTGACCCGCGTCGCGGGCCACGAGGTTCGCGTCTCTTGGATCGTTACATAGTTTAATCAAAACGCACGGATGGCCCGCGCTGACAGCAATTCGGCCGCGCTTGTCAACCGCGCGCGGGCGAGGAGTCATTGTGTTCAGTGCGCGTTGCACAGTCTCGCTGGTCAGACGCGCGCATGCGTACTGTCGTCGTCAAAATGAATGCTAATTACATCGATACGGGACGACTGATTAAAGAAGTTCGCTGTCGACCGTTGTTATAGATAGATGAAAATGTTTAAAGAACTTGTCACTATGTTCTCTTAAATCCAAGAACGAAGTAGAGAACGCGCCTCTCAGCAATCTAGTAGCATTGTAAGGATGTACTTGTATACGTCGTCCTCGTTGCCTTTTTTTCCATATGTAATATAGTATAATTAATACGAGAAGTCTCATCGTGACTGTATGAGGCGGGCGGCTAACCGATCGCGACTATACGAGACAGCAGACCGTGCGACTCTAAAACTCGTTTTATAGTTTGGAGCGGGTCACCCGCGCGCTTACGGGCCGCGCTTACCACCCGCGCGGACGGTAAGCGTCACTGTAAAACCACACTATAAGATACGTTACATGGTTTTAATTGAGATGACATGCTAAGTCAATTTTCTAATAGTCTAAATAATGAGCAGGATATAAAGTTTATAGGTTTTTTAACTGCTTACTCTATCTCAAGGCGGTGGGGAAAAAGTGATTCACCGAACTCATGCGCGGTGACTGGAGCCTGAGGCGGGCGCGGCGAGCGGGGACATGCGGTGGCCACAGTGTGGCGCGAGCTCTTGTAGCGGCCGATGTATATCAGGTGTTGCAAACTATGGACGACGATTTGCTCTTTTTACTAGACAGTCCGATCCTGAGATGGTGTGCACGAAATAAATAAAATAAAAAGAATTACTGGTGATTTTTTTAACTCATATGAAGAATTGAGATTATATCCTACGAAATTCTTTGAGTATACTCGAATGCCCTTGTCAACTTGTTAAATTAAATTAATTTAAATTAAATTAATTACTAATTTCAAATTGTTAAATTAAATTATTTTAAATTGCATTTTATAAACAATTAATTATTTACTGCCATTTTTCACAACCCGAGCGGCAAGACCGAACTGGTTTGTTACCCCCGCCACTCGCGCGCATTGGGCCGCTCGCTGACTAGGCCCGTAGTGTGGCCGTAACGCGCGGATAGGAGCGTTTGAAAACTACGCGCGCTACCTCGCTCGGGTCTGTCGCAGTAGGCGCCCGCCTTAGTCACTACACTATGGACGCAAAAAGCGGTTTCATATGTTTGATACTTCGCGCCCGCTGTCGCAACCGCGCTAGGCTGGCAATGTGGACGCACACTTTTACACTTAGCGGCGTGCGGACGCCGAAACTATTGACTTGATAAAAAAAGTTGTTACACTTAAATTGTAGGCAACTCTCTCCAGTTCAATTTCGTAGACGATAATTTTATCGTAAAAAGAGTGCAAAGAATTATCGTCAAAAAACGCGGTCGACAATGTTACGAGATAGTAAAGTTGAAATTCGAAAAGAGCACATTAAAATCCATAAAAAACGCATCTTCCTTTTTAAAACTCACGGCAAACTTTCTAGGTAAAACTTCCAAATGATCGTAGGTAGATACTAAAATAACTCATCGTAGCAAATTACTCGTCTAGAATAGCTATTATTAAAAAAGAACGGGCTAACAACAAGATTTATTGCAAGAATTAATCAGCTTAGCCCAAATCTCATGGCCCCTGTATTAAATGGTCATCAACAAAGCTACAATGACCACACCACGCGTGGTTAAGTCCAAAATGTTGCAAAGTACCTGGAAAGGTCATAAGTAGAATTTGCGGTTCAAAATCCTAACGAAAATTATATACGAGAGCGTAACAAGTGATGGACTAGCAGACGGTCACGTAGACAGTTCTATCTGCGAGACTGTCATTTACGCTTTCACATCTAAACCTAAGGACCGACCATAATGAAATTCGGTATGGCTATGCTGTAGCTGGGTAAGGACATTTTATATATAAAATTCTCGTGTCCCAATGTTAGTTACCTTACTCCTCCGAAACGGCTTTACTAATTTTTACCAAATTTTATATGCATATTCATCGGGTCTGAGAATCGGCTACTATCTATTTTTCCTACCCCTAAGTGATATGGGTTGTTTACACTTAACATTTGTTTTTAATTTTTGGATAAAAAATTTCCTTTTTTATTTTTCTATAATGTGGCATTAAAAAATACATACAACCCAAAAATTTTACCCTTTTATCACCACAATATGAACTTATCGAATGTACCTTTATGGGGTTTGACATAACATTGACATAATCTGTGCTGCAAATATCGTCATCGTCACAGAGAATGTTTGCATAGTTAATATCCTCCAACTTTTAAGCTATCATTTTATGCTACCACACGATTATTTCGTCATTTATAGGTACTAGTGCAACAACTAGGTCATCAAAATAACTATAATAGATTCAACATACAAAAATTTTTGATGACGTTCTTTTGTTCGAGAACTATCTCGAGGAAGGAACTATACCATCTCACCTTAAACCTGCCGCCTAATATCTAATAGTGCTTGCAATGACCATGCGTTTATTTAATTATACTATTAGTATGAGTTGTAATAATTAAAAAAAGAATAAAACATGTTAGTGCACTATTGAAGAGAACCAACGACAATACAGGCAATAAACGGTAAAGAACAGCCGATTACTTTCTGTGAATACTTTAAAACCCTATAAAAAATTTGCAGCGAACAAACGAGTAAGTGTGTTATACTATACCACAGATAATATATAATACTAGTTATACTCGTTACTAAAGTCGCCCCCTTCGGGAGTGAGTGCGTTGATGTCTTTTGTACGGAGTAACATCCTTTTAATGAAGAAGGATATTATTTTGACTCAGCTAGTTACTTTAGCCAGTCCCTTAATTATAGCAGATTGAGGCGAAAAATAAGATCTAGGGAGGTGTAATTTGCGGGAAATTTCGATGTTCAATTTTAAGACCATTTTTTGTTTTTTATGTTTGACTTAGTCAAAAAATCGAAATTGCCTTAAAGCCTATTGTATTCGGGCTCCTTTGATTTTTAACAATTAGCATTAGCAAACAAATGATGTGGAGGATCTAATGTTAGATAGGTACCTACCTACCGGAAGTTACCAAAATTAGCTGCTCTCCAACACTGGTACACATCATAGACCCATAGAGTATGTGCTCAAGCAATTTGTCTCAATGAGCACTTGCTTGGCATAGTTAGTTATTCAAGGTCGATTGACGGTGCTGATTATTACTGAAGCTCTCCGCTGTGGCTCACATAGACCCATCGAGTTTGGGCTCAAGCAATTTGTCTCAATGAGCACTTGCTTGGCATAGTTAGTTATTCAAGGTCGATTGACGGTGCTGATTATTACTGAAGCTCTCCGCTGTGGCTCACATAGACCCATCGAGTTTGGGCTCAAGCAATTTGTCTCAATGAGCACTTGCTTGGCATAGTTAGTTATTCAAGGTCGATTGACGGTGCTGATTATTACTGAAGCTCTCCGCTGTGGCTCACATAGACCCATCGAGTTTGGGCTCGGTGCAATTGGCTTAATAATAAATGGCATTATTTTTCTCTATCCTTGTGGGATTTTCCAACCAAATGTTGATTGATGATTGATCCGTGATTTGTTTATTTTATTTACCTACGTGAAACAAACAGGATACTGTTGATCATGATTTTGCCGAAAACTGAGATTTTGCAAAATCGGAAGCCATGTAGTGGCGGATTTACAAATTTTTAAGGTATAGGCTGGGCAGTTTTTGGCCGCCTCTGCCTCTACAATTGTCAAGTCCTAGATTATTGTTCTATCTGTAAAACATCAGAAAACCGTAATGAAATCTTTTTCATTTCTATGAGCAAATTATATACAGTAAAAAAAAATCGGAATCCAAATTTGCCGCCCCAAAAATCTGCCGCCCTAGGCTCCAGCCTACTCAGCCTGCTGGTTAATCCGCCACTGAAGCCATGATTGATGATCTGCAGTGACCGCAGTTGCATAATAATAAGCACCAGGACAAGAATGACTAATCAGGCGATGTTTACTACTACTTCTAACATTTACACAGTTATATATATTTTATAACAGAGTCGTGACTTAACGCTCTCGCTCAACTACAAGCAATAGCTCAGTTTGGAAATCAGTAACAGTACTTTTTGTTTTAAACGTAGTTTAATTTAGTGTCATATCATAGGCAAGCATTGACAATAATTTGTATCAATTATTTTTTTCATAATTTATTGTTAGTCACTTATGGGTATTTCATTGTTATGACACCGACATCTATCGTCGTCGATCGTTGCATTTGACGATTAAAGAGCCAATAAGAGCGCACCATTGCGATCGATCGATGTCGTGTAATAAAACCCTTACTCATCCAGGCTTTAAGTTTCGAAAGCACTTTCCTTTTTTTATTACTTCTGTTAAAGGCCAAAAATCGGATGTTGACACTTAACAGGATCTTGTCTTTTCTGGGTCAATGTAATTATTAAAACGAATGTACGTACCATAAGTATTTTCCCCAAACAACTTAATTAAAATATTATTCGTGTTAATATGGTCTTAAAAATATGTATAATATTTTAAGACCATTAACATGTATTAACCCAGTATCAGTTAATATTTTGTTAAATCGTATATAACATGTCTGTTATATTACTGGCAGAGTTTAATACTGAGCTACGACTTTCAACTTTTGAGAGATCGAAAGCCGGGTTAGCGCTAACCGCGGTTCAAGTAGATTGGTGAAATTGGGGCTAAAAAGGCAGAAAGGTTGGAAAAAGGAAGTTTAAGAAAAGAAATTATTGTATGTATGTAGTTTAAATAATCAGTATCTATTGGGGAGGTATTTGCTATTATTGTCAACCATTTTCAGCATAGCTATAGAAACCATGGATTTATAGATTTTATTCGATCTGAATTTCTGTCGTTCTCAATTGGCTGTAGAGTTTAATTTATAGAGAAAGTGTTGAAGAATATACTATGTTGGTAGAGTGGTAATATATATTATTACCATTGTATGTTGTGTTTATTTTGGGAATGTATAATTTCCCACCAGTTCATACGCGAGAGTAACATACGGTTGCAACCGCACGCAAGTTGCAAATGGCAATTAAAATTAACACTTGCATACATGTCATCATCAATACAAATAAAATAATAATAAAAGTATGTAACGTGTCTATTTTGAATGTCAAAATAACAATGGTATTTCCAGTTGGTATAGTTTTCTGCACAATACCTATGCCTAAAATACAGTTTTGATTTTGTTTGTTTGTTTGTCTGTCAGTCCGTCAGTCTTTCTGTCTGTCTGTCAGTCCGTCAGTCTTTCTGTCTGTTTGTATCGGCTAATCTTCTAAACGGCTGGACCGATTTTAATAAAATTGTATATGCAGGTAACTAACTACGAGGTGCGAAGCACAGGTAATTTTTTATTAATGTATCTACCACGCTGACGAATCGCGGAAGAAAGTTAGTTTATTTGTTTGTAAGCGCTAATATCCGGCATGAATGATCGGATTTTAATCATTCTTTTTATGTTTGATAGTCTAACTATCCAATAAAGTTCTTTGATATTTAACATTACGCTGAACTCTATGAAAGCGGGGCTGTAACGTTTAATGTGGGTCAACGCGCAGGCACAACTACTACTTAATATAGATATTAATAACTTTACTTATATTATTACTGACTTATATTATTTATATAAGTTATTTAATTGATTGTTTTAAAAGCTGTTTGTTTCAATAATATAATTTCAAAATAAATAAATAAATAAATAACAAATTCACGCAGACAAAGACGCAAGCAAAAGCTAGTACAACATAATAATATTTTGGAAGGTTACGTCGCTGTATTGACAGCCTATTAACCCCAGCTCTTGTTTGGCAGGTTGTTAATCGGCTCGTAAAGCGTTAAGCTGTTAACAAATAATATCCACTTATTTTATAATATTGTCTTGAAACTTTATTTTTAAATCTGAAACCACTCAAGCAGAAAATCTCGGTTCTTAATTATATTTGGTTAAATAACCAGTTCGTTTTCTCTTTGATTTTTGTTTTTAGATGAAAGCTGCGTCAATATTCAATTACTTTTGAAGTTTTTTTATTGGTTCCTTCCTACCTTGTTTAAATTACTTTTCACTCAGTTATATTTGGGTAAAAAATAAAATTCCTTTTAATAATTAATTATATTTTTTTATTACACCTAATTCTTAAATTATTATTATTTGTGCAAAAGAATACTTTTTACATTATTTTATAGAGTGAAATAATTTAGGTACGTGTTTGGATGACTGACGAAAGTAGATCAAAGATAGCCATCGAAATGATATTGCTCTACGTGAAAAGTATCTATAGAACTTTTATTTTTTAATATCTCATGTCATGAAATATTAATTGCAGTAATTATTATTTTAAAACGAGTATAAGACTTATGCAAATTTAAATATTTAATCAGGTTATTTAGCTTGTAACTACGATAATTATTTCATCGTTATTGTTGCATAGATTTCATAATCAATAACAAAAACAATGATATCATTAATAATGACTGAACTGAGATCACACATGTTCTCATTCGTATCTGATCTACTCATTACCTATAGGTATATAAAGGTGCTTAAAGACAAGTTTGTAAAAGAAGGAAGAGGATTATATTAGTAGAGCAATCAATAGTTATGTTTGGTATTATTTCACTCAGTCACTATCGGGATTTATGGCTATCATTGAGTAAAATTCAAATTGTTACAATTAGTTAATTTAATAAATAACTTAATAATGATAGACACTTTGTTTTGTACAATGTCAGCCATTTAAAATACTAGAGGGCGAACGTGCAGTACTATCTGCTGAAGACTCATAGGCGAAGGCCAGGGTTGCGCGAGCGCACGAAGTTGAGCAACTCGTCGCTGTCCTCGCACACGAACGGCTTCACGTGGTGGCAGGCCACGTCGTGCCACTTGATGCCGTCGTTGTAGAAGTTGTTGAGGATCGCCAAGCACGACTCGTCGTTACCCTGCACGACAGACATACATTAAACCACCACATTTTAAGCCAGTTGCCATTACCGTGATCGTGGCATGCATTATTTATCTACATTGAAACCTCATGAATCTTTAATGTTTCAATAATTTACTAAGTGTTACGGTTGGAGTATTGGACTAACCTGAGCTGCCTCACGGTTATCGGGCTGAGGCTGACCGTATCCTCCGCTGTGCGACCAGTCACCGGTGTTGCGTTGGGTGGTGGGTCCGATCTTGGCGCCGGAGCCGGACCAGAACCAGCCGTTCACATTAGGAGGCTGCAGGTCGGTACGGTCGCAGCCCGCAAAGTTGCACTTACGACCGGAGGTCCAGATGTAGCGCACGTTACCGCGAGCGATCCTTTGCTTCACGAATTCATTTTCCTAAAAATACAGTAA
Organism: Hypena proboscidalis; assembly: GCA_905147285.1. Classification (NCBI taxonomy): domain Eukaryota; kingdom Metazoa; phylum Arthropoda; class Insecta; order Lepidoptera; family Erebidae; genus Hypena; species Hypena proboscidalis. The sequence continues at coordinate 14,177,245 of LR990130.1, read as the reverse complement.
ATCATTTAATTTAACAGTTAAGGCGTGTCTTCGAATCACATTCCATAACGCACGTTCGCATATCAGTATAGATCTATGTCACGCTGCTCATTTTGTCGGTCTGGTTTCCTCCAACGACCAGTGAAATATGCGAAGCTCGCAAAACACACCTACTTTATCTACCGTATATGGAACTTAAGTGTCACGGCTGCGGTCAACGACTTACAGCCTACGGGGTTTGTTTGTTTCTTACCAGAGAGCTACTTGAATCAACAGACAGTGGAATTAACGCCCCTTTCACTGGTAATGAATTAGGGCTTAGGTAGATTATAAGGCGAGGTATGTTAATGTCAAGCGCGGGAAGTCCATGTCCGTCGTGTACGTCCGGCACAAGAAGTGGGCAACACGGCTGCGTGAGGAATGTGTGCCACGTGCTACTTGCGATCACTCGGCATCGCCATCGCTATTCGACGTGACGCACTCGGCCGTTGCACCCCTTTCACACGAAGTCTTTAACGCTCTACAAAACGAATCAATCTATCCTAATGAATATTAATGAACGCAGTATAATACTCAATGGATGTTTTATTGTATCATTTGACGAGTATTCAGGACGTATAAATTTTTGCAGAATTGTATAGAGTACAAAAAACCCTAGAAAAATACGAGAAGACACCGCGCCTACTTTCATAACAATAGACGTTCGCGTTCGTTGGCATCTTGACGACGCGACAGAAGTACTTAGAGAAAACTTGTGTTGATAAGTTACCCGGATGAAAGTTAACAATAGTTAGGTATTATAACAAACAATATGTTCAGTGCATAAAGTACCTTCCAAGGTTTTATACATCAAGATAGCAAAAAATATTTCCTCTGTACAAAGTGGCAAAGTGTTACGAGCTATCATCAAAGAGTTTCAACATAATGCATCTAACTAAGTACATAAATTCTAGGTATTAGTAAATAGTAAACCATGTTTTGCTTGCATTTTTCAATTCAAATTGTCAAGAGGAACAGATCTCAACTAAGAAATCATCATTAAAGTTTTCGCAATCCACAGTTTATTAACAGTTCAGAGTCCATGCAGTTCTCAAGATTCTTCGTTATTGTGAAATTTATACGTTTTGGTAGTGGGTACTTGTTGTCTTTACGAAATGCAAATTGCTATTGAAAATTAAATTGCTGCAGCCTGCCTTAAGCCTTGTCTATACAATCTGCAGGTGGATGGTGGTGGGGCGCAGCACATATCATCACGAACGACCTAGTTGTGCGTGTCAGATAGATGACCATAGTAATGTGTGTAAATGAAGATAATTATCTCGCAAGGCTATCTACCTTCGCTGAGATTTATATGATACGATTGTTCCAAATGGTGGCCTCGTTACGTGCACATCTTATACATTCTTCTGATGCCATTTGATGGTTGTTAAAGTCTTGAAAATAGATAAGCAAGAGCTTTTATTTTGTTTTGTATGTGCAGATGTGTTGAGCCCACATAATGCCAAAGTTTTATACATAACTGTCACGAAAACCGTAATTATAGACACAGTCTCTTTATCGTCCGTCACGATGAGCTGAATATACGACTACTAGTAAAGTTTCGTAGTTTGAAAGCCTTATAGTATAGATATATCTTTTTCTTAAAAGTAAATAGTACCTGTGGTGTCTCAAGTGAGACGGCGTCCATACAATGGCGTCTGCAGATGTTCCTGGCGTCCAGCCAGTCCACTTCTAGGTTACGGGTGGGCGCGTGCTCCCAACTGAAGAAGTAGGAGTGCAGAACTCCTCGCGCGTCGCGGTACGTTGAGTGGCGGACTCCTGCACGCAAAAAGAAAATCATTAGTGAATACAATAATATCAGGATCTTTTCTATTGTTTAATAAGTTGGTATTTATAACAGTGCCATGATAAATTTACAGGATATTATGCGACACGATGCAGTAAGCTATACTCGGAAGTCAGTCTTTCGGAAGATAGAGTCATACAAGGTTCCTTTGGTAATTATCTTTTTGCCGTCTATAAAAACTTAAACAGGTTGAAACGTATATATGTCGCATCCATTCTGTATAGTACAAACATCATAATCTTCCGGAGAGACAATACAAATATCTAATCGTCTTTTGTATTAAAAATATGTAAGCAGATCGAAAAATTTGCCTCTTGTAGCTCTTTACATAAACTTCAAAATCAGTAGTAAATAATATAAAACATGAAACACCTCAACCAATTTAGCCAAGGATGCTGTGGTAACAACAGCATAACATAAGATTTTAAATAGTACGCGACCTCCCATTGTGCAACGCTTGGTCACAACACTCACAACCACTAACTACCCGCAGTTCGTACAAAGCATGTCACCTATTGAAAAGTGGATGACGACAGATCTAGGTAGTTACTTAGCATTTCGAAATAGTGTTTATCTAAAACGTCTTGTCGTTCACAAGTTTGCCGTTGCGACACCGCATTGTCCCGATTCACACAAGCGTTGCGGTAAATGCACTTGTCTTATATTATATTTTATAATTACTCATCTATAGTGTGTTAACTACAGTGTTATAAAACAGTACAAACGTGTGTACCTAGCTTAAAGATCAAATTTGGTTTCACTTAATATCAAATATTTCGAGTAAAATCACGGCCTAATCTTTCGACTCTCTCGTCTCGACATTCTGTGCAAAGGAATTTACGGTTTATTTTTCTATCCTGTCGGGTTTGGCTAACCGCACACAATCAATAACTAAGCACCTCAGAACTTGAAAATTCAAAATGAATAATGTGATATGGTAACTTTTATTTTTTCTCGTAAGCTACTATCATATTAAACAACCATTGAGGCCGTGTGAAATTAAGATTTATTATAAAGTTTCTGGAAGACTTGTAGAAATCCTTTGCCGTTTCACTTATAGAAAAAAATCTTAGGAATAAATTCCTAAGATTTTTTTGTCACTAAGTGAGTGAGTGTTTTGTGAGATAACGATTCCTGCCTAAAGAGGTAGACTTCTTATCAGTACTCGTTCTAGAATTTTAACTACCTCGTCATATTATCTTTATGACTATTATTACCATAGGTTGGTTATTCATATCAATATCAATGAAATGCCATTGTTTTTACCATCACCAGTACCATTCATTATTTTGGTAGTTTTATCAAAACTGCAGTCAGTCAGTGTTAATGTTGTATTAACAACATACGGAATAACACATATTTTCTGCAAGAAAAAGACGAGGTAAACAATAATAATCTTAACTGATATCCATTTTTTAGTACTAGGTAGATAAACAATTAATGATCTAGGCGTTTGTAAATAAATATTTATTGGGAGAAAGTGTGTTTGTGCAGGCCATTCATGAGATAAGTTTAGTGTCGTTGAACCGCCCATTTAACGTCAAAATTATACGAATAGCATTGCCAAATTGTTTGATTAGATCAGGGTCATTTGGATACAATAGCCCAATAAACACGTTAAGTTGTGCGTGGGTATTTAAACTCTCGCTTTAATGCGACGCATTACCGGCTACGAGTGTGGAGTATGTAATCAAAACCAGCCCATCATCAGCTCGTCAAGTGAAGCGATCTTTCGTAAGTAGAAAGTGCTCATGTGTGATATTTATTTTTTCACCCCGTCAATAACCAAATATTATTCTCGTCGCTGTAATATTGACATACAATACAACAACGCGCATTGTGTATACCGGAACCGTTTGCGTATCTTCCGTAAAATAACGCAATTTTAGGAATGTTACATTACATAACAGAGTGGCTAAGCGTGAATAGATAAATTAGAATAATAGATAAACTTATTGGTAAATGTTTCCATCATCGTTATATTCCGTGGAAGTGCCTTACGTAATTGCTGAGGATGTGCCACAAATAAGAGGAACTGCCCAAACTCACCAGAACGTGCAGGTGCCTAAGTGCACATGTAATTATTGTTTATTTATGGATGTGTGTGGCATGCAAAACGACTATTGTTATTTCACATTACTGAAGAGAGAAAGTCGTGAAACAAGTCGAGATGTTTTGACTTTTCACATTTTATTGCGAAATTATTCATCAGCAAATCGTAACTTTAGATGACTTATAATTTGTAGCGGTTTTAAAAACATCCATCGAAGTAGATACTGTAGCAACGTTTTTGTTATCCCAGGTATTTTTGAGTAGGTACATACGTAATACGTAGTCGCATAAAACTAACACAAAGAATCTTTGTTCGCATTGTGAGAGAGTATGCATGAATAGATGGTTCGATTGTGATCGCGAGTGCGCTCCCAAATGACATCGCATGGGAGGCACCACGCCTTCCATGCGGGCTCTCAATTGCGAAACCAATACTTATTTCCCATAAGGACAGGTGTATGTTATAATATCCAGTAATATTCACTATATTGACTAGATTTTGCGAATGCAATTACACAAACATTAGCAAATAGGTGCCCTTTGGTGGTTTTTATTTATTTAACCCTGATATTCAAGTTCTTCCTCGTATAAATATAGCTTTAAGGAATCGCTAGGATACCTTACTTAGAGTCGAGGCCTAGAATTATCCTAATAAGTGCCCTTAGTGCACGTAATGAATCTTCGGAGCAAATAAGGAGAACCATTACTTTGAAGGCAAACCACCTGTCACCTTCTGCGTGCATCTCGGTATTCCGCTAAACCATGTTCATACTCATATCTTAGTGTGTACTGTGTACTTGATGTATAAACTATTTAGGTAATTCCTTGCATGATTTTCCTAACTGTCCTTATTTCTCTCTTCGTTTTATTAAATATTCAGATAAAACCATCTGAATATTTAATAAACGTAAAACGAGAATGTAAGAGTTTACGGTACTCAATACATAAACAGTAAGTTGCATCATTTTAATGTTGTTCATCGATGTATACTTAAAATTACCTTTGATCTAACGCCTGTTTTGTGTCTAATTCTCGTAAATCCTGGGAGATTACAGATGTCCAAAATGATCAAATAACGGCAATTATGGTTAAATTTCACACTACATTTTGGACACCAAAACGCTACTGACACGAAAACTTAGGCTAAGTATTATGAAATACGAGTCTCCTCATAATTACCGGTAACGATTACCCACAAAAAACTTTCAAGTTTCGACGTAATAGACTATCATCGATATATCTCTAAAACCAGTTGTAGATATGTAACTCTTTCTTCTATCTTTAATTAATTGCATACAAGAGGAAGGTATAAGATAGATCATCAAATTTATATAATCAAAGATTAAAATCTAAATGTTAAGAACTTTACGAAATTCGTACAGATCTTCAATTACTTTATCTGATTGATTGCAAAGGTTATTAATCTTTTATTAATAAAAAGGTTATGCTGTGAGTATATTCGGTATATTTTAAGTTTTTATTAGCGATTATTTTATTAAAAGATTAGTGTTTTGATTTGGCGCTTATAATTTTGCAAATAAACTAATAGCGATGAGTAATTCTACATACTTACTACGGTAGATATTCATAATAATGTATGGTTTTTAAAACGATAAATACAATTATGAAAATGACTTCATACTTTGTACGTAACTCTACATTCAGTTTGCTGATTCAACTTGTTATGAATCGGCAACTACTTACATAACGGATAAGCAAATTAAAACCTCCTTTAACATCTCCACGTCGGTTGTCAGCTTATCAAATTGTTACTGCTGTAGTAGTATTGAATACCGTGTTAGTCTCCACAGAAGACTCAAGGAGCTTTTACATTGATACTTAATTAAAAGTAACATCTAAGACGATTTTTGACACTTGTCCTTTGTGGTTTTGCAAATAATATGATGGAGCTGACTTCAAATTTGTACTCCTATTCATAGTTTTGTCACACATAACATGTTCCACAGATCGAACAACATGCGTGTGAGTGCAAATCGTGTTCTAGATTTTACTGGTAGGTTGGTAGATAACTCACAATAGCACACACACGCCAACTCAGTCCTGAATTTCCCGCCTATTGAATACAACCTCAATGCAATGATGCAGTTTACCGCTGCAAGTGAACCAATTGAGGTTCACCGGTTCAGGACCAAATCGTCCATCAATTTAATCAGAAAACTGTGATACAGGTTAAAGTTTTATAGGAGCTTGTTAACTCTGTCTTCCACTGCAACTTGTCATGACTATTGTCTAAGTATTTTTTTTGTTTTAATTGTGTACTTACTGTTCGCGCAACTTCTAGGGTCTGGTAGAGCAAGACGTCTCTGGGCGTCAGCGATGCAGAGCACTGCCAGGAAGGCGACAGCCGCCAGGCAGACGTGCCGGCTCATCTGTGAAGTGAAATGCATTCGTTTATTTAGGATTTCTTTTGATTGATGTTACGTCAAAGGGAGATAGCTTTTATCTGATAAGACAATGACATCCACCTAGCATAAACCTGTTCATGAGTTATAGGAATGATGTACGAATGGTCGATCGATAGTGGCAATTAAGAGTCTGTCAGGTGGGTGTGGTCGGCCGCCGCTGCCGCCGCCCCGAGAGGTCCGACGCTCAGCTGGTGGCACCTGTGCTCTGTCGGGCATTCGTCTTGACGAAAGTGGTCACGGGTGAGCCCGTATTGCAAGTTCGCTTTCTTTTAGTTATGCAGAGCACGAATGGTCGAGGACAATCGATACGTGAGATGAATTTATTTTGTTGTATTTGTGAAAGCAAAACCCGCCTCGTTGACCTCCTTGCTGCGAGTTTAAATGTTTGCGTGAAAAGCTACTCAGTGCGAGAAATCGTCGATTTGGGACGCATTTTATATTGACGGAAAGTCTCGTCACCCGTACACTTTATGTCACGACTTTGCGCATTCGTCGAAAAATGAAACGTTGAGTTATGTAAGCTTTTACACGTTTTTGTGTGTTGAGTTGAATGAAACAAGTTTGAATGGACCGGCACTTGTCTCGTTATAAAAAAGTTGTGTAACTTTCTTTCTCTCTATTTTTCCGTGACAATTAAAGCCAAGTTATTGTACCAGTAAAATATATTTCCTGTTATTTATTGATTTTTTTAATTGGAAAGTAATTATAGTTTTAGATACATATTTACATTAATTTATATACGTTAAATTTGTTAGAATTAGATCGTAAGTTACCCATTGAAGAAAAGGATTTTCTTAATTTTTAAAATATTCAAAGGAAGGGACTATTATATTACAAAACATAAATATACAAAAACTAAATATATCATTAGATATTTATTAACGATCAACCTTTAATTCACAATAATTGTTCCTACAAAAAATAGGATTACTAAACTTGTCCTCCATGAACTTAATAAAAATATTTTTCATATAATTGATAGTGTGAATTTATGATTAATGCCACTGTAACTTTTACGCACATCGTTAAACTGAGCGCAAATTAATTAAACACAGTTTCACTCAGAGGCTTCCAAAGCTCTACGTTTCCTTTAGGAAGTTGATTAAATATTAGGTACACACGTAAACTTAAAAAGCATGATGTAGTTTTCACTTGTAATAAAGCGTCGATGAAGGCATCGCGTACCTTTGGGTGTCGAACGAACGTTGGGAACGATGCGCTTGCGTGAGTGTCGGCGGTGCGCGAGCGAGGCGCGGGCGTGCGGAGCGACGGTGGCGGATAGACTGACGCAGCCGCAGCACTCCTCTCTAATTAAGCCTCCGACATTCATTCACTTTCACTTCCAATACCTGAGAAGACCCACCCGCCTCGTCGCTCGTCGCACCTCTGCACCATAGAACCCAAAGACCTTCTGGAGGTCGCAGCCGGATACGAGCTTGAGTTTACATAACAAATACTAGTACACAATTACAACGCAAATTAAATAAATTGGTCAGCTTTGAGTAAACTCGTGACCCCATTTAGGAGACATTGTTCAGGCCTGCAAAGAGATGAACATGTTCAATAGAATGGAGGGTCTTGAAGTGTTTTTGAGTAACAGGTGAATGCAAGTTTATTTATTATGTTGTCACAGAGTTCAAAAGACGACCTTGTAAATCCTTAGAATGCTACATTTGGATATATTTGCATTTTTATTTATGGCATTTAACGATTTTGAGTGTTGTTTTGTTACTAATTTTTTTACATTCCTCAATACTTGGCTTTGCAAACAGAACCTTTAGTCGAAAACATGTAAATTATGAAATTAAATTCGGTTGTATTTATTTTAATGTCTGTGCGGTCTTCGTTAGATTGAAGAGCATTTATTTGTGTTCTGAATTTAGTAACCACAAAATAAATAGTCTGGAATCTCAAATTGTTAGTGAATGCACTTGGTGATCTCATGACTTGACTCGCGACCTCAGCTCAGACCTCGATTTGAGGATACTGGAGATGGCTGCTTCTAAATAAGTAAACAAGTATTATGTTTGTTTGTTTATCATGTATCTGTAGATGGTCTGCAAACTGCTGTTCGTGTTATTACTATATCATGAACATTTTATAGAATATAACCGCATACAGTGATTCAATATATGATTTCTAGAATCATGTATTGAATCACTGTAAGCTGTAAGCTCTGTGAATCCACAATTTGCCGACTGTAAAACTGTAATGCCGACTGTAATGTAAAAAGTCGGATAGAATTATTTCAATAACATTTATCTTTTATTCAACAACAACAATTAATGCTTTTTTGTGACAGTCTGGCTTTTTGATATGATGAGTATTTAAGCGGACTGTGAATGTCACTTATCATCAGGTGGACTACACCCTCGTTCGCCGCGTAAGTCATGTAATATCTGAGACTTTTTAATAATAAATACACTTAATTGTTTGACATGCCATTATAAAAATATGAGGGTAGCGGGACACGCTACAAACATGCTACGGGAAAGGGGATGTGTGAATAAAAGACATCAACGCGTTTGGCAAAAAACTTTATTTTGCTGATTATTTCACATAGACTAGGACCTCGTGGGCGGCTGACATATATGTTATTTTATAAAAGCTGAAAGTTTCCTTGTGTGTACCTCTAACATAATATACAATATCCATCGGAGCTGGTACTTAAATCGGTTTTAATCTGATTCTAAATAGATGGATTGAAATTGATCTAAGCCCGGTAATTCAAATCATATTATTGTCATTAGTATAATCTTCTTTGCCTCGTTGGTTTAGCAGTATAATTTGTGTATCGCTCACGGTGATGTCTCGGGTCCGACGCCCGGGTCGGACAAAAATGTTATTGTGAATTTTCGTTAGGATTTTTTAAATAACAGCACGGTGTTGGAATTGTGCTCGGTGGATGACGATAGGCTCATCTATCCCATTGGACCTAAACATAAAAAGTGAAATATGGGTGTTGTACACCTCTGCCACATCCTTCTGGGTAATATATAGAATGTCAAGTAGAAAAATTTAGTTTTATTGTATTTTTATATTCTTATCTGTAATGTTTTGACGTGTTCGAGCGCCCCCTGGGCCGATAAAAATAAATGATTTGAATCCTTGAATCGTATGTAAGAACGATCACCAAATATAGAATTTCGATTGTTGGCTTTGAAAGACAAAAAAGTTATGTCATAGTATGAAGCCTAATTTTGGATAGTAATGGTGTTTATGATGATGATGGTAGGAACGCCGCTTCGCTTTATACTATTAACCTCAGGCGATAAAATAAAACTTGTAAAAAAGTTACGTCATAGTCCACGTAACTTTTTTCACAACTTTTATTTTATATTTCTCAAAGACACAACGATCCAAATATCGTATTTGATGGTCGATCTACTTTTGTTAGATGCACACAAAGAGAAACTTTCAGCATTTACAAAATGACGTAAGCCTCATTCTAACCCTTTCAATTATATTAATATTGATCTTTTACTTACTTGCTGAGCTGATAACTTCTTAAACAGACGTGGCACAACCTGAATTATTTAAGGGGCTGAAATGATGATCTGATGACCATTATAGTAATTACAATTATGTTTTTTTTACTCAGTTTCCATCATGAAATAAACAAACAATCGAACTTTTAGTTTGCCGCATGAGTAATCGCAACTACATATATAAAAAATCGGGTGATCAAACTGCTACCTTACTTAGATCCTTAATTAATGATAAAAGTTACATTATTTTATTTCACTTCCTCCATTTACTAAAGGCGTATTCGTGTATATTACATAAGGTTTTTGTGTCTGCTTGCCAAAAAAGAAACGACTTGTAAAATTGCTTTTTTAATTACCGCAAGAAATTGAATGACCTTTGAACATTATCCATGCGTGAGTAAAAACTTACAAGTTTTTGTTTTAAATTCATGATTAATTTGATGGACTTAGTATATTTTGCAACTGCTTATTTTAACTCAAACATGTGATTTATTGTATATGCAACGCTCCATGCATTAGTGCAACAAGCAAATGCAATCGCATCCGATGCGAGGTCGTGTTACTGAATGTTTTGATATAACTACGCTGTGCGGTGAGTGAAAGTACAATAAATATATATACTTAGTAGGCAGCTATTTATTCTATTATATAAAAAGTTTTGTACTTACAAAATTATAATTTACTTAACAGAGCATAATAACTTATTCTGTTCATGATCATGAAGTTCAAGACCACCTGTATTAAGTGTTTCTTACGTTTTATGTAACAATATCGAGTATTTCAGTCTACTAGAAAGTTCCATTGACCAGAGCGGTTAATTGCAGAACGAATGTAAACTGCCAAAACATTTGAAAAATATTTGGTTTAGATAGTTAGCAATTTTTAGTGTTTGTTATCTAATCGATTACATATAGTATCTAAAATCAAATGTTTAATTATAATATGCAAATGACCAAGTCACGAGATATTTAACAATTTTATTGATAACGGACAGCCATTTGCCAAATGAAAAAATTAAATACACAGCAGCATGAACTCAATATAATAATAATGTTTACAGTTACTTGGCACATATGTTTATGAGGTGAGATCATGATTCAAAGGCATAAAATATGAGGTTAATAAAGTGCCCTATTCCCATCCATTGTGGGGATGGCATTGGTGTGCAATCGAGTAATAAACAATCAACATGTGACAATGGAAATCGTAATTGTAAACCTATATGTTGGTTTGCGTGATGTTTGATGCACATCGCTCGTTTCGTCTTGTACATAAACGTAGTGTTAGAGGTCAAATGCTCGGTTGCAGTTTTATAACTTGTAACATTCTCAAAACCTCTCATATCCTCGACTTAGATAATTACCCACGAGGTTATTATCGAAAGGCTTGGAGAAGATGAACGTCGAGTGCCGTATGTTGCGTAATTTTGCGAGCACAACACCCAACCGTGAGGTTATTCGTGGCCCCCGTCGTATCGCACCAAACTACCTTTAATAATAAATTCCAAATTGCGAATTTAAAATAATCCGCATAATGTAACTTGGTATTTATTGCTTTATCCTTGCATCATCGGAGGTAATGTAGCAATAAGATGTTGATCACAATCACAATGGACCACAACAAACTATATGGGTATGTAGAATAATGTGTTTCTGAGGCGCCACCGCGAGCTTATTATTAATTTAAATTAATTGTAATTTTGTTAATTTATTTATAAACATTTATAAAATAATTTTGGTACGCATAAATCTTCATTAATTAACTACATACTTTTATTGTATTGTATTTATTATTACATTCTAACAGCTGCGCTCTTGTATCTTGGAATTTATGTATGTATGTAGGTATTTTACGTATTAGCTTCAAACAGCTAACATAATTTTACCATGATATTATTAAATATTTTAATACCTTCATATCTACTATTCCATTTTAAAATGGATCCCAAATATTAAAAAGCAAGGTTATGATCTTCAACTCAATAATAATTGTAGGTCAATTTTAATCATTATGTATGTCTCTACAGGTATAATTTTATCGTTCTTATAAAACGCTTGCATTCACAAACTACCCAGAGCCTGGGCCTGGCAAACAACAGAATGGACATTATGGACTATGCCTCCACAACGTAGGCAATTATTTGATGTTTATTTACTATCACTACAGTCGCCATTCTAATCGTTCAGCAGAAAATTATTTTTTCGTTGTAAGTGGAGAAGTGTATCCACCTTGGTACCAATCTTATTAAAATCAGCCTGAAGTTTAGTGTAGTGTAGCTTCCAGGAGAGGTGTTATAATGTGATACCTTACTTACCTTAGCTAGCCGTTAACAATGTGTGTTCGTTAATCTGGTTAACGTAGTTAGATTTCAAACGAGCGATTGATGGGATCAAGCAAAAAGACCTGATGTTAGAGTAGTGTAGTGTAGTCATTAAAAAGACGTAAAAAGCAGACTTGCCGAAACTCCCTCAAGAGAAAATATTTCCGAACCGGTCTATCTGTTTGTGTGCTTAGGATTGCGAAGAATCGGATGAATCATCTACTTTTCTCCAAGAAATGCGCAGCAAATGTGTTGTTGAATAACTTTTCCCCGTTAAAAGTTAATGGTTCTATAAAATTGTACTATCGGACACATCTAGCAGGTAAATAAATTAATTAATCTATTATAAATCGGTAAATAAATAGAGTTAGGTTAGTTGGTTGAAAGATTTATATTTTAATTGCATATATTATTCAATATATAATGTCCATAAAAATAGTATCTATTTATTCTTTCACCACGATGGCAAGTCAACACCATGAGAATATGACTGCAGTCATCGATACGAAAGAAGAAGAAGAAGTATTTATTTATTTTCAAATAGGCAACAGACAATCGATTTATTTATTGCCAAAATTAGTTATTCCATATTTCAAGTTTTTGTGTGACAGGGGCGTGGCCGGTGCCGGTGACAGTAAAATAAAATTTATCAAAAATCATGATAAAGGGCCCATAGCAGTCTTTGTAAAGTGGTTTATAAATAAGCAGGTTTTCACCTGCCAATGTAGGCAGTGCCGTTATGTAATAGACTCAACCTCTTGACATAGCTTTGTTATTTTCTCTTGTCTAGAGGGCACGACAGGGAATTTTTAATTTAACGCACCAAATCTATGAAACCGGAGATGTTAGCAACGTATAATTTTAAGCTTATAAAAACGTACTGATTATTTACGCAAAAATGTTGCGCAGTGATGATTATAAACTGTGCTTTCGTGTCATAGGCTAGGCCAGGAAAGAGTTTTCTTTGTCATAATAGTAAACTTGTTGGCGAATCTAGGAAATCAGTATCTGTAAAATCCTGCAGGATTTCACTTTATTTTTTTATCATCTTCATCGTTAGCCCATAACGTTAAGTTAATACCTTCAAGTTGTACTTAACTAAAAATAATAATAATATTAAAGATAGTCTTCAATAGATTTTTGCGTTAGGTAGTTATTTAGTATTCAAGACTTTCATTAATTTTGTGCTATTTGTTAAATTCTTTTTCCAGACTATGGAAACTTTTTTTTCTTTTCGAGAGCTTGCTGAATTTCACAGAAAAATACTAAGGTGTTTACGATTTCATATTTCATATAAAGACGAATTTAATGTGATCGATAATAAGCAATTTACATGTTTGATTTTCGAAATTTAATTTATTTACCTACTTTGTCAATATCAATAGCCTTTGCATTATTAATCTTAGCGAAATATCGCCATTTAGTTTAGTTAATAATGTATATTATTTATTATAAAATTAAAAGTATTAACATACAAGTTAATAAAAAATAAAATAACAATTACCTAGTTACAAATTTACAGGTAAGGTGTCATAGAATTCACCCGCATCGACCTCGTAACAGATAGTTAATTGTATATTATGTATTGATAGTTTAGTTAACTGGGTATTAATTAACAGCACCAACTTTCGCATCACCGCCAGATCACAGCATTGTGCCGGAACATTTTGCTAGAGTCGCTCTGTATTATAATGTAGTGTCAAGTGTTGCATGTGTTACTCTCATGTAAACTATTAGATCATCGATTTTTTTATTATGCACTTTTATAACTTGAATTCTAATCAGATTACACAATATCAGGTAATGCCATTATGTTATTCTATGGTGCATTTATTGTCATGCTAGTCAGCATGACACTACATAATTTTTCCGGCAGTGTACTTCGAACCGTCCATATTAGGATGTGAAATGTATAATGGTATGAAGAAGGCAACGTGCCCGCGTTACGGACCCATTAGGGTTGACAATTAATTTCAGAAGTGATGTAACAAGCGTTATGCAAGCATAGAAACAAGTTGTTTGATTAACTCATAAACCAAACACTTTCATATCACTTTCGAGGCGAGCAAACACGGCATCATAATGGCAAGGTTTCGGGTGTACTGTGCCTGTCTTAGGTACAATATCTGTTACGAAGATGTAAAATTACTCAGTAAGGGAATTCTCCGCGGTATATCGGCGGAAGTTGCGGTGGTCCGAGGCGCGATGGCGCGGGCTTGAGACGCTCGGGGCAAACTTTCTCAGATAGGTGTCATAAATATTCACTGTGTGACGTCAGGCAAGAATGTGTGTTAACTTATGACTAAGTTAATGTTTGAATACTATTACATATACGAAGACATGCGCAGTATTACCTGTAAACGAAATTTTGTCTGTTTTGTAACCATTATAATAGCTCATTGTCTCCCATTCAGTTCAGTCGTGTGAGCCTTTTCTTCAAGCAACATTCGCTTAATGTAATTACTCTCAATAAGCGGGTGACATTACGTTATAACTGTTTGTAATCAGAACCGCTGAATTACAAAAGATGTCTCTTGTCCGACCTACGTCTTCGTTCAATGTCACGTGGAATACAGGTTTATTGGCACTGACAGTGTCAAAGGCTCCACAACAAAGGATTCAACGCCCTTGTACTAGGTTGTATCACAAGTACCTTTGGGCAAAACCAACCACTATATTGATCGTTGATTAAAACACATACTATAGCTGGTGAATGGTGTAGGCCTTGTATTTAACGACATACAATTACGGGTGCATCAATTTTCTCGCGATGTTAGCAATCAAATATTCAGTTTATAAATACATTCTCGTTTAACTATTATGCGTTAAATGCGCGTGACTTATAATTACTTTGATTCTCCATGAAAACATAAGATGATTACATGATGTTACACAACACCTGAGTTATCTGATAGTGGTAATGATATAATAGAGATATACTTAATTTATCAATCAATTGAATTGTTTTGTATCCGTGACGGACTAACAATCACACATGACCGTCACGTCTGGTACAGGCTGTGGTATTTTTTATGAATTTACAAGACACGTCACAAAGTTAATGCTTTTATTGATGGCTATTAAATGAGTGCTTACAACATTAAGAATACCTCAAACAGTTTTTAAGTTTTTACTAATGAACGAAACGGACATTCGCCGAGCCTTTTGACCAAGTGACTGTTGACCAATAACGTTAGAATCAGCTTCGGAAAATGACACCAGTGCTAGGGTTCATAGAGCAAAGGCCACATGTTTGGTAAACCAGTGGCTGGGTAGGGCTACGGTACACCATAATATCTCTATCTGTACAATTGTACATAATAATATCCGCCTACGTAGTAAAAAAAAAATATCCTATGTTTGGGTCAATTTCAACAAGCGACTATTTTTTGTCATTTCGGCGGACTTTTTTAATTTCAATGCTATCTATATATTTTAAGTGAAAAATTAAACTTTAGTCTATTTATAACATTGTGTGTGAGTGGACATCAAATATCATCAAAACTTACATAAATATTAAAGGATGAATTTTTTAGAGTCCACTGAAATGAAAAGTGTCTACCGAAATGATAAAAATACCCACCGAAATGATAGACTGTGCACCGGAATGAATTAAATCCACCGAAATGATACAGCTAAGAACAACCATGCCGGGCAGCCAGGGTTCCGTACTTAGGTAGGTTTGATTTTAACTAATTTTAGAGAAACACTTAGACAGGACAGTACACAGTTATTTTAATTTCATCATTAATATACAGATATTACAGTTAGTAATATATATATAATTATTTGAGGTTACAATAACCTCAAATAATTATATATATAACATATTAATGTAATGTAATGTTTATTATTTTTAGTGGTTATTGTTGGGTGAAAATGTTGGAAAACTGTATCGTATCGTAACCATACATATATATTTTTGTATGTTTATGAACTAATATTAAACGAATATTAAGATTATTCCATTTTGAATTATGACATTGACATAATGATTATAAAAAATTTAATTTTGACATTGATATTAATAATTGACTTGTAATTCTGGAATGAAATTAATTGAACTGCATGTGGAAGAGGCTGACATTAAGATAAGCAGCTGATCATAATTATTTAAAATTTATATACCTACTAATATTTGCACGCCTTGATTGGCAGAATATGATGATACTTTGTAATTAGTTTAAGTCACCTATTATGTACCATATTCATACAAATAAAGATTACTTACTTACTTACTTACTTACTTACTTACTAATACTAATTTACTTTATATTTTAAAAAGAGTGAACAAAGCGCTATTAGAAAGCTTTAAATTTCTGATAATTATGATGGCGCCGACTTCAAAAAAATATAATTAATTGGTATAACATAATTATTTGGGTTTATTGTTTTAAACAAATTAATATAAAGGTAAGCAAAGTTTAGCGAATATTTTATTTTTTACTTTTGAGTTTTTTTTCATATAACGTTTTATTTTATTTACTTATTTATTTCGTATAATTTTATCAGATATAACGTTCACTTAATTGAAAATCATTAGGTATAACGTTTAAAATATATATAAATCCCTTCAATATGGTTAACACCCTGACTCAGAGCACCCCTAGGACAGGTTAGCCTATCCCGCTTTAGCTTTCGTGGTTATTTTTTTTAAACCACCAAGAAATAGATACCACATCAATAGGGGTTCTGTCGGGCTCAACTGACAGATGCCAAGTGTTGCACAGGTTAGTATATATGATAAAAAATTCTATGATAAATCTATTAACCGTGATATAAGTTTTAATTAGGCGTTTATATCATATTATAAATATTTATTTTGTCTTTTGAGTAGTATATCAAATGATTTTAGATACAACATATCAACTATTTGACTATCATTAACTACTAACTAACTGATATTGACTGATCATTATATTTATTTTTTATTTTTTTATTTATTTAACTTTTTGCACAAATAAATAGTACATAGGCGGACTTAATGCCTTATGGCATTCTCTTACAGTCAACCTAGGGTGGTGCAGAGATAAGCATAGGTAGGTGCAGATAAGACAAATGAATAATTATTGAAATGTAAATAGACGAAGTACATATTATATAAAATATGATAATATATTCGATCAAATAAAACCATTTTTGTTTGTTTATCTTCTTTCTCATGGATTTGACAGGCAGTCAACTTTTGTCCGGCAAAAAGTTATCATTTTGGAGGACAGTAAGTTTTAGTAAAATAACCACGTCAAAATTGCGTTGTTACGCCCCTCTCACCTTTCTTCAATTCGGATCAGTCCGGCTCGAGCTCTCGGCGCGTACGCACCGGCCCCAACGTCTTGCAGTTTCCCGCCAAAAAAGTAAGTTTATCATTTCAGTAATATGGGGACAAAAATATGCTCATTTCGGTGGCTGTTATAGCTCGTGCTATTTTCGTTTAATTTGTTTCAAAATTGTGTATTATATAATATTCGCCGTAAGTACTGTTTTGTTTGAGTAGTGTTCATATTTCTTTTAATAATTTTATTTCGGAGTAAATGTAGAACTGAAAATACTGTCTAATGTGATTGTTTTTGGGAACTCTGATTGTCGCTGTTTGCCAACGCCCAAAGATCCAAGGAATTTCCAGACATTAGCGGGGGAAGAATTAGATATGTTGTTGAGAATATGGCGGCGTTTAGTAAGTACAATTATTATTTATTTGTTATATCTAATAAAATTTTGAAATTTGTTATTATATCAAATAGTATTTACTCATTATAAATTATATAAAAACAAAGGTTAGTTAAAAACTTAAAATGAATGTAAACGCTCGAAAAAATATTTAACATAAAAATAAAATAAAAATATTTAATAATTAATCTACACTGTCGTGACTCACACACTCATCACATTATCGTTTAGCCGAACAAATTGAATGTGTAAGTAAAGTATACACATGTACTAACTACATAGATATATATATATATATATATATTATATCTTAAACAAAAATATTACACAACAAATACACTCGAATAATCTAATCTGCACTAGTAAAAGTACATAACAAAACTATGACTTTGTATTTGACACAAGGATCTCTAAAACTGTATGGTTTTATCATTTCGGAGATACATTTCATTCCGGTGGACTGTAATTGGTATAACAGTCCACCGAATCCACTGAAATGATAACAAGGAGATGATAAAATAGAGGTTAGTTCTACATTTACTCCGAAATAAAATTATTAAAAAAAATATGAACACTACTCAAACAAAACAGTACTTACGGCGAATATAATACACAATTTTGAAACAAATTAAACGAAAATAGCACGAGCTATAACAGCCACCGAAATGAGCATATTTTTGTCCCCATATTACTGAAATGATAAACTTACTTTTTTGGCGGGAAACTGCAAGACGTTGGGGCCGGTGCGTACGCGCCGAGAGCTCGAGCCGGACTGATCCGAAGTGAAGAAAGGTGAGAGGGGCGTAACAACGCAATTTTGACGTGGTTATTTTACTAAAACTTACTGTCCTCCAAAATGATAACTTTTTGCCGGACAAAAGTTGACTGCCTGTCAAATCCATGAGAAAGAAGATAAACAAACAAAAATGGTTTTATTTGATCGAATATATTATAATTTAATGATAAAACAACCGATTTAAATCCATATTATGAATATATTTGCAGGGGAAGGTATTTTATGAGCGGATTTGGGTGCGTGACAGGCCACCGTGATGATAAAATGACACTTTGTAATTTTTTTTCTGGTATAATTATTGGGTAGAAATCAATGATTTTTTTTGCCAAGGTAGGGAAGTACTTACTTTATTGAGAAAAAATATATAAAATAAAAAATCAGCACATTGCACTACCATTCTCAGGTTTGCCATGTATTTTTATTGCTTGTGCAATTCACCCGTTTATTATTTTCCCACCTAAATAGAGAAATGGCAGTTTTCGTATAGTCGATGTAACAACAACATCAACGACTGCCTCGTGGTCTACCGCTATGATTTGTGACTCCTCACCGTGAGGTTTCAGGTCCGGTTCTTGGGTCGGGCAAAATTATAATTTGGACTTTTGCCCAAAGAAATTTCTCAGTACCTAATGGTGTTTGGTATTGTGAACGAAGTAGATAGCGATATGCTCTTGTCACATGGGATGGCATATAAACGTAACAGGTGATATACACACGCAAAAGTGTTACCCAGTAGAGTGTAGCTTACACCCTATTGGCTAAAAGACACGGTGACTGATCCATACATAGTAAAATATAGGATACCTTATCAAAATATAGGTTAACCAGTGGCTTTTATCGGTGGTAGAGCTCTTGTGAATGAGTTCGAGGGCGGCAGCACCACCGTCTCGCCTTTAACCTGCCGCCAAATAGTAGTGCTTCCATTACTGTGTTCCGGTTTGGTGGTGAAATCAGGCCCTAAAATTACTGGCACATGATGACGCATCTATAATCTGCTTTTAAGGATTGTTGATGTTCATGGGCTGTACTCCACTTACCGTGGAGTACATCAGGTGGACTACACGTTCGTTCGCTGTAAGAGTAATATAAAAAACCGGCCAAGTGCGTGTCGGGCCACGCGCAGTAGGGTTCCATAGAAAAATATTTTTAATTTTACTTTATAACTAAATGGCGTCCTTCAGAAAGGAAATGTTTGTAGTACACGAAACCAGCTAGCACGTATGACGAGATGTATGAATGTTGAGGAAGCGAAAGAAGTATGTAAGGAGCGAAGCACATGGCGTTCCATCGTCTCTGCCTAGCTCCGTGGGATAAAGGCGTGATTTTATATATGTATTATGTATGTTTATTTATGTTTCAAGAATTTTGAACGAAATATTCTGAGTAACTGCATCTGACATTTCGGACCCCTATTCCTCTTGAACTAATGAAGTGAACTTATCCGCTATAGTTTTCCTTTAAAGTTCATTACATGTACTACCGACACAATTTTTTTCAGATTTTAGGATCCAGTAGTTTAGCTTTTAGAGGGGGGGGGGGACGCCCTACTCGAACAAAAATTTGGTCTTTAAAGTTAATTATCTCGCAAACGGATCCCTAAATCAAAAAACTGTCTTAGCAATCCCTAAACGTTTTTAAAAGTCCTATCTAACAATACCCCACACTATGGGGTAGGCGACAAAAAAAAAAAACATCCCTACTTTACATGTAGGGGAGCTACCTGAAAAAAAAATATTTTTCCAAATTTTACTCTACGACTTTCTTTGTTTAGTTAACATACATGTTTATACAAAATTTCAGTTTTCTAGCATCAACGGTTTCGTCGCTATGCCGTGGACAGACGGACAGACGGACATGGCGAAACTATAAGGGTTCCTTGTAGGTACTACGGAACCCTAAAAAAGGTAAACATAAACTAAATGCAATAGTTTTAAATATTCAAAAAAATAGCATCTTTTGTAATAAAACCAATATTTACCGCAGCATAAACGCAATATTTCGGAAAGCTATAAAACAAATTCATAACTTCATACATAAGCGTGACTATACGCTTAAGTATTTTGGTTATATTAAAAAAAACCGTTTGTTTCCTTAAATATTGATTTTCAAAAAAGGCAATTACGTAATTTTTATCAAATCGCCCGGATGTTCCATGACAAAACATGTTCTAAATGACAAGTTCTAACAGATTATTTTATTCTTTGGCATGCCCTTTCGAATGGGTCCAAAAATGTAGGGAATTAAACATAAAAATATAATTTTACACTTCAAACAAGAATATCTTCGGAACGTTGCTCCACAAAATAGTTATTTTCGCATATTTTATAAGGCAACTGAAGCCCTAAAAAATCTAGGTATAACATTTGGTCACTAACCACGAGAAACAAAATAGACGCCAAAGTTCCATACATGACTACTCATTCTTCTTTAAGAGATTTAGTTAAGAAATTTATTGTTATGTAATACATTTTGCATTCCATTAGAAGATCGCGATCTTGTTTACTATTTTTCTTAAATCGCGTAAAATAATTACCTTTTAAAAGAATACAGCTGTCACTTTCATGTATGTGTGTTACATCCTTATCCTGCCAATAAGGTTTATATAACACCTGTGAAATTGGGACTAAACCTAAAAACTAGTACAAAATTTCCAAGCTAAATCAGCTTTTTTTTAAATTATGATTCAAAAGCTAAATGTGCTGTTTTTTTCAAAAATTCTTAATAATTAAAACAAAGTAAATGGTGACGTGAAAAGTGTTAAGTTAATAGGGACATGTACCAACATCCTGTACCTATATTATTAACTTACTGCTCCTAGAATATAAAAAAACACTCTTACCCTCCTATTTTTCCTTACAAATTTTGTGTATTTTTATACTTATTGTCAATACATATTTTTTTTATATTAATTGATTATTTTATTTTCATTAAAAGTCAGTCCTCACCTGCTCATTCACACCTATAGCCTTGCGTGCGTGAGTAGGGTTGATACACTTGATACCTCATTTATATCCTATTAAAAATAACCATTGCCAAAGTAAACATATTATTATATAGAAACAGTCCAATCGTAGGTATCACTTGCCTACGTCTCGGAATAAGAACGCAATAAAGACGAATATCGAATCAGTTACATGAAATTAAAATACAGTAAGAGAGGCTCTATCGTGTATTGCGTCATAGTGTTTTGATATTTCAAGGAGAAGCGGATCTAGACAGGATACTGATATATCATATCATATACAAGTTGGTGGTTATATCCTTAGATGCTTAACATAATATATATGCCGACGTTAAAAATGTACATAATTGTAAAGCTTTCTAAAATAGCGCCCTTTAAGACTAGAAAACATTTATCCATTTAATATAACGAGATATAGTAGTATTAAATAAAAAGTTACGTCTAATACAATTTATGAATTTATTCATAGGTTAGGCTCTAAAATCTATCAATTATTTTAATGTCGCTGACGAAGTCGACATCAAAGATAAATGAAATTTAATCGTGAAGTTGAACTAAAATTGCTAAAATGCCAACACTAATGAAATTTGTTGCTGTCGGATGTGCAACTACGGCACGGTGCCATCTTTTTGTATTTAATCTAAGGTTTTGACTCTACCCAACGTGTCACTGGCTTTCACGAAACGTTTTCTGTCGTGTTTCTCGCCCGGTCAACAAGTAAAGTACCGTAAGTTCATAATGTAATAAAACTGAATAAATAAGTACATACTAGAATGCAAAGTGATCTGTGTTGTCCCTGAACGGTATTCTTGATTTGAAAAGGAAACTCAGCAGCTGTTACCGTTGTAATTGCTCCGACGTTCGCCGACACAACGAAATGGTGAGACTGCTCTCAGGCAAACAATGGAAACGAACATCTACCAACTATTTTATTACATTGTAACACGCAATCTTTTTCAATCGGTGCTAAGCATAATTTATATAAATATGATGATCCTGGCTAGTTTTAATACTGTGTTTTTATTTTTATAATATCGAATTTGTGAAAATATAGAATTACTAAACCTTTGGCTCTTAGATAGAAGCTAAATGTTCAAACAAATATCCACTATTCAGAAGGCTTAGCCCAAGCGTCTTTACCCAAACAAAAATTTGCTCTTTAAATTATCTTAGCAGCCCCTTTATGTTGAGAAGGAAGGTTATTTTTTTGATTTAGAGATCCGTTTGCGAGATAATTTATTATAAAAAGCAATTTTTTGTTCGAGTAGGGCATCAAAAAATCCGTTAGCTCAAAAAATACGGAAAAATCATGGTTCAACTTCAATTTAATTAGTTCAAGAGTTATTACCTACTCTAGTCTCTATTAGTCCATTGTGTTAAATGCAGTTACTTAAAATATTTCACACCAAGGTGATTCTTGGGCAGCTTGATTTTATCTATAATAATCGATATACATGACTAAAGTAGCAAAACGTATAAGACGTTTTCTTAACTGTTATAGTTCAACCATCAAAAACTGACAAATTGCTGTGATTTTACTCTATTTTTACGTGTCACACGCGAGACTTGTTCTTTGTATTGACGATTTATTTTGCTTACGCTTATAGTTTTATATCAATTTGTATATTTTAAATGACTAGAGGTGCAATAAACTGCAATAAAATACTCAAAAATGTAGTATAATATAGACATTCAAATACATGTCACGCTTAACACATACTTTTCACTGTGCGACAAACTATGGCTATCAATACTAAAAACAGTCGAAAATTTGTAGGAGCTTGAAGCGGTATTTGAACTCGCGACTATAATAGTAAAAAAAAATCGACTGTTTTTTAATTTAATATTATGTCAAATATTTTAAGCGTCTTCTCCTTGCCTTTATCAATGACGAGAAAAAGCGAGCAAAAAAATATTTACATTTTTTGTATGGGAGGCCCCCCTAAACTATAGGTTTTGAGTATTTGATGTTCTAACGGCAACAATTTATACATCATCTGTGAAAAATTTAACTGTCAAGCTATACGGTCATGAGTTACAAATATCGAAGAAAACGATACGTTTGTTACCTGGAGGCCCCCCTTATATATTTATTATAGCGGCAACAGTTTGCATAGTCTGCGAAATTTTAACCTAGAAAGGAACCTAGAAACCAGGTTTGGGTGTAACCGCGGCATTTCATTTTATCATCATCATGATACTGTTGATAATCAAATTCTACATAGCAGGTTATTGATTACGAAAATCAAGTCTGTGAATCTGTCTTTTCAAGTTTTGAAAGTGTGGTTCTAACTTAATAATAAATATGGTTTTTGTAATATTAGGTATACAGGTTAGGTTAGGGCAAGACTATATTTCTGTGAGTAAGACTAACTTCATACTGTTATTATAGTTTTATATTCTAATTTTTTTACAGAAATATTGTATAATAAATGCTTAGCAAAGCTAAAATTTGCTTCGATATTACAAATATTTAAAATAAGAACATAATGAAGTTAGTGTTAACCTAACCTGCTGTTAGGCGAAAATGTCTTAACATATCTCAATAGATAGCGTGCACCCAATAAGACGAGGTCTGTCATTCATGACAGCTATAGCTTGACAAATTGACTCAGATCGTTTGATGGGACTCGATTCCATGGCCGATAAGGCGCTGGGTACGTAGAACCCAGAGGTGTGGGATCGAGCCCATTGAACTTTTCAACCATAATTTTTCAATCGTAATATTATATGATATAATAATAATAATAATATATATATCTATAGATCAAAAGAGTAACAAACATCCATAGTATACTCACAAACTTGCACATTTATAACATAAGTAAGGATCATTCACAAACCAGTCTGTTTCTGAATAATAACATTAAATAATGATTTTACTGTTATTGTCTGGGACTTCAATAAAAGGTTCATTGACAAACAATTTTTCAGTGTTTCAAATGCTTTGTGAGAAGTTTAAAGTTATGTGGTGGAGCTGGCGCCTTGTGCCTATACTAAGTATAATAAAAAAAAATATTTGGCATGTAGGACACCTTGTGTCCTACATGCCAAATATTTTTTTTTATAATACACCCACAGCGAACGACGTGTAGTCCACCTGATGGTAAGTGGAGTACAACCCATAATATGGACATCAACAATCCACAAAAGCAGATATAGGTCAATTATCTTAAATATTGTAGATAGAAGATGTTACTGAATGAATAATATATTTTATTTTGAAATACAATTTGCCATTTCATCGGTAAATTGTTCTTCAAAAAATTTTGCACGTCATATGCAAATCGTAAATGTGAAAATTCTACAAATGGTGAATTTTTATCGGAATATCCAAAAGTTGACTGGCAAGTTTCAAATGTTTTGGGATAGTCTAGGATATCGTTACTATTCCGTAATATGTCAATAACGAACATTTAAATCAGAAAACTTATAACTTTACCGATAAAAATTTCTCAGTCTCAAAATCATGTACTGAATCCATGCTAAGCGGCTTCGTCACCATGTCATTTACACCCTGTATTTATACACTTTGCATAATATTAATAATTAACTAGATACTTATAAAATAATGTGGTGAGTGGTGACTTATGCCCCTTGTGCAAACCCTAGAGCCATGGCAAAGGTACATTGAAGACCCAAGTGACCCTACCTGTATTACTCAATACTAATATTGTATAAATAACTACAACCGCGTAATGGCGAATGATCAACGAGATCTTAAACATAAATATAAGAAATAGAAATATATAAAAATATATACGTAAAAAGCCAGAAAATGACAGCGGTTGCAAGTACCTGCCATAATAGTGTACAGGTTGCTCCACAGACATGCCAAATGGAGGGAAAGTAACTTAAATATGGAAAATAAAAGATTTTAATGAAATAATACATTATTTTATTTCAAAATCAATTTAAACAGCACCCAAAGATTTTTTTTTAAATTTCTTGCTCTCTGAAGACTGAAAATGGTGGCATTGCGGCAGTACACTTTTTTTTTGCAGATGGCGCTACTGCCAAAGTAAACATCGGCTCCTCGTATTTAATTACTTTAAAAATAGCTGAACAAAGAATTTTATCGAAAGTGAAGTGAATTTGTGATTAAAAGTTAACAATAAACAAGTGACAATGTTATCCAGTGCTAGTTATCAATACTAACAAAGTTAAACTACAAAGTGAATAACATACTTTAAACATTATATTGTTACCTTATAAAAGTGCACAAAACTATCACCACGATAATCGCGAAAAATATAAACACATTAATGCGAACCTCTACTACAAAAAAGTGCCGTAAAACCAATAAAAACGTGTATCATGATCATATAAATTAACAGTGACAGTGATTTGCAAAATTTAAAAAAGTAACCGTCGGTACTACAACAATTCGCAAACAATAACACTGAACTTTGGACTCATTAACAAGTAAATATCACCAGCATATAAGAACTACAATTTTAACCAATTTGCCATCTGCAAATTTATTATCAATGGTGCTAGCCTAGCGGCGCAGCTCGGTGGTATCAATAGTTGAGTGCTACGGGTTCGAGCCTCTCTGATGCGGAGTTCTTTTTGTGTAATAAAAATTGTATAAAACATTGTAACTAAACCAGACTACAATGAATTTCTTCAAAAATATAACGCTTCGCAAGACACGAAAGTCACGTAACCGATCATTGACAGAAGTCACTACGGAAGAGCACAACAGTACTAATAACTCCACAATAGATGTCGCTTCAAAAAGTTTATTAGATTACTCGACAGACTTAACAGATGATGAAACATTATGTATGAGGCAGGAAAATGAGAGTTTAAAACAACAGTTGTTAACTGCGCACGAAGAAATTAATAATCTATCCCTAGAAAATACTGAACTGAAACAAACTATCGACAACCTGCATTAAAAACAAGAATTATTAATTAAAGCTACAAGAAAAATAAGTAACGAAATAGTTACTCCTAACCGCAGCAAAAATTTAAAGACACCACAAAGTACGTCACAGAAATTACCAAAACAGCGATTGGAATTGACACAAACACCCAAAGCGACTAACGAAGAACCAGCACAAGGATTGTTGACCACAACTGAAAAACAGCTGCAATGCGGACAGCGACCGAAATTGTGCTTGATAAGTAGCAACAAAACAAATAAAATATTATCTATTGCTTAAAATACTTATGCAGACTGTCAAATTTGTCATTATGTTTCGCCGAACTGTGATCTAATTAATCTTATTAATAACTTAGAAACAAAATTAACCAACTACACCACAAATGATTGCTGTGTAATATTCATAGGGAGTTCGGACTTTGAAAAGACATATAACTACTCCGAGCTCATAGTTAATTTGCGCAACACTTTATTAAAAATTAAACATACAAACATAATATTATGTGCACCAACTTTTAGATGTAATGAGCACAGCGTTATGTTCAACTGGCGAATTGAAATGTTTAATTATTTACTATACCATGACAATCACATATATATGACTATGCTACACTATTCGACTCCAACTTAAACTTATCCTACGATGATTCAATGTTTCATAGATTTAGCGGTATACTTAATAATAGGGGATTGCAAAACATAATGTATAACTTAAAATACTATATAGGAGACACGACTACGACTACTCAATATGATGATATTAACGACACCTTTTTTCGCAACTAAATATTTAAATATATTTCACCAAAATATTGCTGGTTTAATAAATAAAATAGAAACTCTTACTGTCTCATTGTCTGATATCGAAGATAAAAATAAACAACCTGTAGACATAGTATGCATAACGGAACACTTCTTTAAAACGGGATATGAATCCCACGTACAAGTTCCGAACTATATTTTAACTACTTCATATAGTAGAAATGATAGAAGTAGAGGTGGAACATGTATACTAGTGAGAGTGGGACATGCTTGGAAAGATTTGCCTGAAATTTCAGCTTTATCTATAATGGGTATATTTAAATGTTGTGCGATAGAGTTAACAAGATATAAAATAGCTGTTGTATGTAATATATAGAACACCAAAATCGGGCAACGTTTTGAATACTTTTTTTCTTAAGATGGAACAATTACTATTTAAATTGGGACAAAAACGCTATAACAATATAATAATAGCAGGTGATTATAACATTAATGTTTTAAGTAATAATAACGTAACTTTAGAATTAAATTCCCTTTTGCATAGCTTTAATTTAACATTAGCTATAAATCAACCGACACGACTAGCTTCACAAACATGTATTGATAATTTTGCACATAATTTTAGAAAAATATGTAAAGTTGAGGTCATAGACCTAGCACTTTCGGACCATACGGCCCAAATTCTTAAATGTCCAGTTCAAACCACGTGCATCATGAAATATTGGCGCAAGGAACAAACAAATTACAGTCCTGAAAACATAGAGAAATTCCAGAACTGTATCAAGAGCTTGACATTCAGTGAAATATATGAGACTGATGATGCTAATTCATCATTCTCTAAATTTTATGAACAATTTTCACTGTTTTATAAACTTTGCTTCCCATGTAAGATCACCACTATAGCTACTAGTAAAAAACCGAAATGGATATCAAGAGGAATAAAAATCTGCAGTAGAAAAAAAAGAAAACTTCTATGGATTTCTAGAATAACACCAAGTCTATCTAACAAACGAAGCTATAAAAACTATACCAGATTGTTTAAGAAAATAATTAATTTAACTAAACTCGCTCAGAATACACACAAAATTAAAACATATTCTAACAAAATGAAAACGACGTGGCAAATAATAAATAACAGCCAATTTAATCTACCCACAATATATTAGTATACTCTTTGGTCCATACCAAAGCTAGTAGTGAATAACAGAACCATAACCGAACCTTCTATGATAGCAAATAGTTTCAATGACTACTATACTGACAAAGTAATACCACTGTCCGCTACAGGCATCAAAGTTACTGAGAATATAATGAGCAGGCAAGACTCTATGTTCATGGCTCCAAGTACACCTAACGACATGTTTACTATTATAAAAAATCTTAAAAACACTAATAGTGTAAGGTTATGATGGAATCTCCACTAAAATAATAAAATCAGTGGGTAATCTTATTTGCCCTCATCTAAGCCATTTAATGAACCTTTGTATATACCAAGGCGTATTCCCTAATAAACTCAAAGTATCAATTATAAAGCCAATTTTTAAAAAACAAGAAAGAGAATTAATGTCAAATTATAGACCTATTGCGCTAATACCTATCTTTTCTAAAATCTTTGAGAGATACATATATAGAAAACTGAATAATTATCTTGAACGTAATAAGATTATATGTCCTGAACAAAAAGGGTTCAGACAAAATTTATCAATTAATACAGCCATTTATGAATTTTTATATAGAACCATAATAAATGTTGACAAAAGAAATCCAGCCTGTGCAGTTTACTGTGATATGACGCAGGCCTTTGACTATGTTGATATAGATATATTAAAAAGAAAACTTGAATGCTATGGTGTCAGAGGAAATGTGTTAGACCTGATAGGTTCATACCTGTCAGATAGAAAACAAATAACAGCTATAACAGAAGTAGACTTTAAGACTAAAATGGAAGTAACTACATTATCACATGAACGTATAACTACTTTTGGAGTCCCACAGGGTAGTGTATTGGGCCCCTTACTGTTTATTGTATACATTATCGATTTACCCAAAACCATTGAACAACCTATGACCCTCTTTGCTGACGATAGTACACTTACAGTAGCCTGCAAAACATTAGACTCATATGAGGCAGAAATAAATAAATCACTATCGGCAATAATTACTTGGCTTAATAATAATAATATAAAAATTAATTTAAATAAAACCCAAATAATGCACTTTAGCCAGACTGATAGGGCAATAAATAACGAGATTAATGTTAAATATGATGAGACTGACATAGATAGGGTAAATCAAGCTAAGTTCCTCGGCCTCATTATAGATGAGAAATTAAATTGGAAAGCACATGTCGAACATCTAATAAAAAAACTTAGTAGTCGTACGTATGCTCTATACAAATTAGCTCCTGTGGTCAGTATGGCTGCATTACTCACTGCCTATCATGGCCTCGTTGAATCGATTTTACGATATGGCATAATATTCTGGGGCAACTCTGTCAATAGAGACAATGTGTTTAAATCACAGAAACGCTGCGTTAGGACCATGTTCGGGCTACAGGTTATGGACAGCTGCAAACCCTACTTTAAAAAGCACAATATACTTACTCTACCTTCACTGTATATCTTCTATGAATCTGTGGTATTTGTAAAAACCAATCCACATTTGTTTAAGAAAATGTCTGAGGTGTCTGTACGTAACCGTCGTGACAAGCATAGATTGTGTATACAAGAAGCAAAAACTGCACTTTTAGGTACGAGTATATTTTGTATGGCTCTTAAGCTTTATAATAAATTACCAAACTCTTACAAGGATCTTAATATTATTTTATTTAAACGCAGCCTGAAAAAAATGTTATGTGATAAATGTTATTATACTATAAATGATTTCCTTAATGATACATTTTCATAATTTTAATATATTTTTATTAATTGTATAATTAACTTGATTGACATTAGATTTATATTAACTGACACTATTCTTTATTTTGACTACCATTTATGTATTTAATTCACATTGCATGTAAAGATTGACATAAAAAAAACTGTGTTATTTGATAATGTTTTGCTGCCTAATAATTAAGGTAATTTTATTTACATAACCTAATGTTAATTAAACAGAATTTGTATGTTCTCTGGACAGAGCATGCTGAGACTATGTATAATTATGTTTAACAACTTATGTACGCATGTTATGACAAATAAATCATCTTTATCTTTACACATACTTTTAAATGTTTTGACCAAGTAATATTTGGCGTGCTGAGTATGCTACCTGCAACGCATCTTTTTCAAAAACCGTAAAATACAGAAATTCTAAAAAAAAGCTCCATGTATACATTGGCGATCCACCTTGATAGACATAAAACATAGTACAAAGGCGATAGGTAAATAGTTTTACCTACTTTGTTACTAAACGGATGCCACTATTTTACGAATTAATCGTTATTAATTGCCTTTAATTTAATATATATTCCTCTCTTAAACTAGTAGCAGATAAATAAACTAATAGTACTCCACACTTCTACTTTTTCACCATGCAGAGCCATAATCAAACACTTGAATTATCAATATTTACAGAACTTTACAACATAAATAAATATTATTAAAACTAAAATTCAAACAATTTATTTTGTTCATAAAGAATTTATTTTTATGAAAATGTTGCGCGCGTTCAATTCAAATTCCAGCCTAAGAATCCTGGTTGCTGTTAAAATAGACAATGATATTGCCAGTGTGTGGGCAACCATTACCCACTATAGTTTGCGCTTGTAAATTAGTGACGTTTATAGCCTACTTTATAGAAAAGAAAAACTACATTCACACATGCTAGCCGATTTGTTGGCTGATAATGCATGATTCGAACTATTCTGAACCATAAACAATATGCTTGGGCTGAATGTAGAGACGACCTTTGTGTTAACAAAATTAAAAATCTTTTTCCAGTGCTCATTAATCACTGTGTAGCTCATCGTTCTTTCTTTCCTTTATATCTTGGGGAAAATGGCTGATAATAAATTATATGAGATTCTGGGTGTCTCCAGAAGTTCTAGTGATTCGGAAATCAAAAGAGTAAGTGCTCAAAAACGTGTAAATGAGTAAAGATTACATCGCACATGTAATGTCATCTACTCAGTGCATGATTTTTGCCCATTGTCCTATTCAACGTAATTCAGCTCGTAATCGTTTTCTATTTCATTACAGAACTACCACAAACTTGCGAAAGAGTTCCATCCTGACAAAAATCCTGCTGCAGGCGACAAATTCAAAGAAATTAGCTATGCCTACGAAGTTTTATCGGATCCTAAAAAAAGACAAGTTTACGATAAATATGGGCTAAAAGGACTACAAGAAGGTGGACAAGGTGGTGGATTCCCTCCCGATGATCTTTTCGGCCATTTCTTTGGAGATATATTTGGCATGGGTGGTGGCAGCCGAGGACGAGGACCTGCTCGTGGGGAAGACACCATGCACCCACTCAATGTGACGTTGGAAGACTTATACATGGGTAAAACTACCAAGTTACAGTTAAGTAAAAATGTTATTTGTGGGCCTTGTAAAGGAGTAGGTGGAAAACCTGGCTCTGTTGTGACTTGTAAAGATTGCCATGGACAGGGTCTAAAAGTGTCTTATCAACAAATTGCGCCGCATATGACTCGTCAGTTCCAATCGCGCTGCCCAACCTGCCATGGTCAAGGTGAAACCATCAATGAAAAGGATAAGTGCCCAAAATGCAAAGGTAAGAAAGTTATAAATGAGACTAAAATCCTGGAGGTTCATGTTGATAAAGGTATGCGACACCAGCAGAATATTCTTTTTAAGGGAGAGGGTGACCAACAGCCAGATACTCAACCTGGAGATGTTATCATTGTCCTGCAACAGAAGCCTCATGAAGTATTCCAGAGAACTGATAGTGACCTCCTGATGGAGCGTGAAATATCTCTAACTGAAGCATTGTGTGGCTTTGAGTTTGTTGTCAAGCATTTAGATGGTAGAGATTTGCTTGTGAGACATCCTCCAGGAGAGGTA
Source organism: Hypena proboscidalis (assembly GCA_905147285.1). NCBI lineage: Eukaryota > Metazoa > Arthropoda > Insecta > Lepidoptera > Erebidae > Hypena > Hypena proboscidalis. The sequence continues at coordinate 14,145,032 of LR990130.1, read as the reverse complement.
ATCAAGCCTGGAGTTCTCAAAGGCATATTAGGGGAGGGAATGCCTCAGCACAAAAACCCATTTGAGAAAGGCAATTTGTATATTAAATTTGATGTTGTTTTCCCTGAAGACAATTTTGCTACTGAAGAACAAATGAAACAAATTGAATCAGTTCTGCCAGCCCGGCCAGCCTTTGTGATGCCGACAGGAGAGGATGTGGAAGAAGTGAACTTGACAGAGTGTACTGGAAATGAAGGAAGCAAGGGCAGACAGGAAGCATATGCCAGTGATGATGATGAACACATGCACTCAGGCCCCGGAGTGCAGTGTGCACATCAGTAGTTCAATTGTCCACATTTTGGAATTTTACTCAAACCTCACACTATAATTTTATCATAGGTTATTATGTTAATTAACTAAGTAGGTATACACTATACTGTTATACTTAGTTCACAGAATGCTAGAATTATTTGACTATGTGTGCAGTGTATTGACTTGTTTAAGAGTATCTGCTATGCCTCTAAATTAATTTTGTTGCAGTATATAGTAAATATTACCAGCTTGAATTACCATTTGTAATTGTGGAACCATACAAATAATATACTGTATAGATGGAGCAGTTCACTCATTAATGAAATTGGTAGTAGGGTTATTAAAAAACATGAAATTTACATAGAGTTAGAACTAAAGTTCAGTTTGAGTAATAACCTGCCTGTGATACCTCATAGGTCTAATTGCTGTATCATTCTTAGGTGGTGTTAAATTGTATTGTTTATAATGTAAAAAAATGGGCTAAGTGTGTTTGAATTCTAGGGACAAGCTGAGCAGGGAGTTGTTATGAAAGAATACTTTTCATACACATACTAAGCAACTCAGACTTGCCACTAGAACTAGTATTAATCCACAAAATGGGTTATTGGATTCCATAATTAAAGTATAATATGTATTGTATTATTATGAAAACAAATAATTTAGTGTTATATACATAACATGTTTTAACTGTTAACTTGCTAGATAATTGTGCTTTAATGATCATATAAATGTATAATAGTAAATATTTTAACTCTTACTTATCAGCTCTTGTTTTGTTTTCTATTTATTGTTGATCAAGCAGTAATGTATTAATAACTTCAGATAGGACAGGGGTAGCTTATAATATAATTATATATTTTGGTATCCTGGATTATATTCAGATATGACAACCATGTATCAAAACATGTTTATAGGTAAACATTAATTAATGTAAACAGTCTTGCAACTTGACTGTCATAATGCATAAAGGGGAACTTGATCAATCAATCAGGTTGCTGTTTGCTGGTTGCTAACATAATGTGTTTCAAGGCTACATTTAAAACTTGGTATTGATTGACGAGCAATGTGCAGGTTTAGAGTGGCACCATGATTTGTATGGAAACAACACAAAGTAATTATGAAAGTATGGTCCTATTTGTCATTAAAATAATCTGGTAACAAGTCTGATGCAAGTCAAGTTGTAACTGGGACCCACCATTCATATATAATAATTGTTGTCGTCGCTCATTTAATTATTCGTGTAACGGAATAATACAAGATTAAGACCCACCTGCATTGTGCACTAAACTAAAATTTTGTTTACAATTTATAAGCTGATGTTTTTTTGTACTACACCAAGGCAGAGCTTAGTTTTGTAATTGCACGACGACGACAGGAGCTATTGCCAGCTGTTCTGTATAGTAAATTAGAAGTTTGCTAGTTTGTTGAATAAAAGTCAAAACAAGAATTTTGCAAGATAACAAGTCTTTATTCTTTATAATTTATGTATGTACTTTGGTTTTTTGATATTACATCATTATTGCCCACATCTTCACATTTTTTAAAAATAAATATGTTTGAAGGTTAATCAAACAAACTTGCTCTGTGATCTGCTTATTTTACTTGTGCACCCGATGTCATCATGAATCCTCACCTGAAACAATCGGATATTTTTTAAAGCAATAGATGTCGACGCTTGAATAGCGAAACTTAAAGTCAAGACTCTTTAAACTTATAACTTTAACGCCAAGCTTTTGATCTTTGACCATTGTGTGAATCTCTCTCTCTCTCTCTTTGAATGAAAGAGAGAGAGAGAGAGATTCAAATGTATATAAAAAAACTGAAAAGTTTGGTGCAATCGGCCATTAGTTCTACAGCGCTAATAGTAAAAAAACATTATTTTTAAATTTATAGGATTTAGTATATCGGAAAAACGAACCCCTGAAAAGATCATTTGTTTGTCCGGCTGTTACAAACCTTTTGCTAAGGAACGCGTAAAGCTACCGAATTTGATATCAAAAACACCGATCGGTTCGTTAAAGCTGTAAGAACTTCAGTATCTATGTTAACACATTCAAAAGAAAATCGCAATTAACCCTCACAAATACATATGGATAAGCGATTTCAGTAGGAGCACGGCGTTTACAGTAATATATAAGACATATGGCGGTAGGCTTACTCCTTTAACTATTGGGTTAGAAAGCCTTAAAGTACATTTGGTACGAAACTATGAACGTGCGAGTTCCATTTTACCCATTTGACCGATTTGTTGCTACGATAATGGTAAAAAAAAATATATATTTTCTTTATTTTACAATAATTTACTTTTAAACTTTTTCGTTTATAAATGAATAATCGTAGACCAAGTAATAATAAAGATAACATAACGATATTTATTTAAATAACTTCAATAAATGCCCAATCTAGAGGTTTATTTAAGCCTTATTTATTGTCGAAGAGTGTTTCACAAAAATAAACCGGTTGTGATATAGTATAGCCTATACTATATCACAACTGGTTTATTTTTATTTTTATACGAGCGATGCGAGCCCTATATTGTATAGGGCACGCATCGCTCGTCCTAGTAAAAAGAACCCACAGTCACAACAACATAAATGTAAAAACAGCCATTTAAAAATAAGTAGGTCATGTATAATGTATTATTGTTGAACTTTAAAACATCTGACTAAAGTTCTCAACACCTATACATGTCTGACACTTTTTAAATTACATTCAGAGTTGTATTCTAGTTATTCTACAATACATATGTAATAATCAGCTATTCGAAAATTATTGAAATGGGTTGAATTATAAATAGTAATTTTAGCTATTTTTTTCACCCAGTAGCTGCTCAGGCGACACAGTGACAACAACACAAAATCACAAGTATTATAAGCACATGAGCCACTACTTAATACATAAGGCTTCATCCTTTTAAAAGTAAGTTATGTCTTATTGGTCCGAGATCTCCCTCTTATAGTATTATAATATTTATTTGTAAATACATTTCAATTCAATAATAACTCACTTTCCTTTGAAGCTGATTCTTTCGAATCACAATATCTTTTGAAGGACTTTCTGCTCCTGCATAATACATTCAAATTTATTTGATTTATTCCTAACTGCCGCAACTTCTCTATCCTCTCCTTGACGGTTTTTTGAGAAGCAGATAAAACACGGGGTTTATTAGCTATATCTTCAACTTCAAACCCCTCATCTATAAGCAAGTCAAGAAAATGTTTCACCTGAAAGTAAACTGCATTACATATTAATGATTTCAACAAATGAAATAAGTAAGTAGCTACATAATTAATTATATTTTATACAATACTAACTTTTGTGACACGGATGGTCTTCAATGCTGGCATTCTTAAACACATGTCTTCTATAGCATCCAATGAGGTATTTAAACGATCAGCCAAATAAATCTGTGTTGTTTTGGTTTCTCCTAGAATATCCTTAGTTTCTTGAGATATACTTATGAATCTAAAATGAGAAAAATAACAAGACTCATTCATTATTACAAAATTTTAAGCCTGTTATAGATTACAGTTAGCTTCTTCTTTTCATTTCAATGGTTAAAGTTTTATATAACTTTCGCCCAGTACATAGACACAGCAACAGAACTCTCTGTTAGTGATAATAAATATAATGATAATGTTACAGTTAGCTGTGATAGATTAACATCAATTTAGTTAAATAGATAGGTTTCCTAAAACGGATAGATGTGAGTTCAACCCATGAAACAGAATGATAGAAGATGAATAAAAGAAAGATAAAGTATGAAGAATAAAAGTAAGAGAGGCATAGATGATAGAACTGGAATGAATAAGAACTAGAAGTAAATATAAAATGGCCATGCTCACGGCATGGGATCTGTGAAAAAAAAAAAAAACAATTTAATAAAATAACATGAAAACCCATTTTTCAATAATAATAGTTAATAATTATTTACATATCTAATCAATATTTTTGAATATTTATATAGTTTTGTTTTTCCATTTAAATTTTATTTGACAATATCTAAGTTGAAGCAACATTTTTGGAGTATAAATAGTATTTTGATGGTAGAAAAAGACAATGTACAAGTTAAAAATCCATGGAGACCCTACAGAGCCTTGTTGAAATCTCCTGGAGATATTAAACCAGTCTATGTAAGCCTATTATTAGAAGCTGACACTAATGTGCTAGGGAAGAGGCTCAGAGAATGATGAATAAAACATACCTATTCAATATATCCTCAGAACATCTGACCATCCATGGGTATACATTTTCAATACCCATGTCCTTGACTCTTTGCAGTCGCTCTTTAATTGTTTCATGATGGTACTTCAGTACCCACAAATCCCTCATTATACGATCACTGGACACACCCATTTCTGAAATAACCGTGTATGAGTAACAATTATGGTTAACTGTAGAATTTGGAGAGAGGATGGCGAGTCACCACCTGCTATCCAAATGCAAACCATTATGGTCAAATTTTAATGGCCTAAGTTCATTTAAATTATCATTATTGTTACCTAGTAATACATCTAATGCATTTTTTATCCAATCAAAAGATAAACTGTATATAAAATTTCTTTTGGCAAGCTTAGGACTTAACACTGATGGTGGTACCTGAAAAATACAATAATTTTAATTAAATATTTAATCTAATCTTCAAACAAAAAGATTAAAAATAATAACTACCTTAATGCGGGCAGCTATATAATACAATCTATTACTACAGTATCCTTTAGCCTCATCATTTTTTGTAGTTTTGAAGATATGAATTAATGTTCGTATTGGTAGTTTGTAAAAAGGAATTGCATCTTCTGGACTTTGGAAGTTCAATGCTAGTACAATTTTGGCTTTGGATTCATCTAACCCTGAAACCTCAAGTAAATCAATGTAATGATAATAGCTAGGCAATAAAGCTTTTGTATAGGTTGAAACAAGAGACTGACCAAAATTCCAAATGTAAATAACATACCTGCTGATTTAGGACTTGTGATTGCTTTAGTTTTATAACCATGGGCCGGGAATTGAAGAGTACTAGTAACAAATCTATTAAGCCTTTTGATGGAATAGTTACATATTAAAGGTGTACACTTAATTATATTAGAGGATGCCCTTGTTGAACTTAGTAATAACATTGAAAAAGATCTAAACGCCATGATACGAGGAAATTCTTTCGTCTCTACAAACACAGAGTTGTAATTTTATTTATTTAATAAGGTTTATATAATTAATAACTGTGTTTAATCCTTTTAACAAAAATTAAACGTGAAAGTCGTGAAATCCAAAAAAGAAATATCTTCTTAACTAGACAATAAATGACTCTTGACAGTATTGACTTATGTATGACATAATTGACAACAGATAATATGTAAAGCCAAGTACACACCTGGCAAACGAAGGCCAACAAATTTGGTTCCTGATGGAGCACTTTGGACGGCTAAGCACTACTAAGCAGACGCCATCGAACGTTCATTGGCGTACGCTGCCAATCCAAAACTTGGCGCATTCTAAACCATCCATATGTTTCATTAGAGTTAATTTTGGTCCAAAACACTAATTTTTAATTATACACCCCAAAATATATTGCTTCTTTTGGGAAATATAGATATTTTTAATTTTAGTATTTTATGCAGATTTAAGATTTAATTTTATTCGGTGAATGCAAATCATTTTCTTTTACATAGTTTCATGAATTATAAATGTGAAACCATTTTTTTTATCAGTTGCTGCTGGCCGTTTATTGCGACACGCCCACATCAGCCCACATCAATGGCTTGGCGTGCGACGATGGTAAAAGGCCAAACGGTATGTCATTAGTCATTACTGTGAGACGCAGCATGCGTCGACACCCTCGCACCATCACACCTTCCAGGCACATCAGTTAATGCCGGCGCTGCTGCTGCTTCGGTGAAGACTTAAGCGGTGAAAATACAGTAAGGACGAGTCAACTAATTGTACAAAAATTTGTACAATTAGTTGACTGTTCACGTGACCAGAAGGCTGGATTTTACATTGGATTCAGGATTAGCTTTGCTTACTTATTTTTGACACCTATTATTAAAATTTGATTTATTTATAGTTAGATATTTCATTTATTATTTTCTTAAGTTTAGATTATGAGTAGTGTGTATCCGTCAATATACGATAAATTGTAAATAAAATATTTTTCTTAAAAACCCGACTTCAATTACAATAATTTAAGACTTATATAGTTTTCTCATAAGTGCCATTGTCAGAACTGAACCGAATTGAAATGGGACCACCAAAATCGCTTCACCCAGTCACATTTTTTGAAGTCGGTTAAAAATTGTAAAAAAAAAAATTATCTAAAATTTTCCCTTCCAATAATGAGGTTCTAAACTGCCTTTTTATCACGGTAGGTGGCGCATAGTCGGGATGGCCAATGATAGCTGTCAATTCAATACATTTTGTAACCTATTGTTTATAAATTTAAATTTTCTCTTAAAATGCCTCTGTGTGCTGTTCTTGGATGTAATAATACCGGCGTGCATTTATTTCCCAAAGATAAAAAAGGAGTTGGAAAGGCTATACGTCGCCAAAATTGCGTAGCGACAAAGTATAGCAGGTTATGCCGGCATAATTTCCAAGAATCTGATTATTTTGGAGAGTCAGCTTATACTGGTGTGTTATTATTAACAATTTGTTGATTATGGGCATAAATCAGATCACTGTGAAGGTTAATTTTAGATTTGGATCATTGTTTCTAATCTAAAAGTAACAATACCATTTACCATTAAAGTAATGTTCTCCCATTTCTCGTAAATTTTTCTACCAAGAGTCAAGCAACAATTAACAGGTTCCAACTAAAAAATAACAAAATCTGGAGCATACTACTGATAAAAAATATTTTAGGCCTACCACTCAATGTGATCTACTTTTCTTCCAGTTATCCTTCCTTCTCGTTTTTTTAGCTCATCTTTCAATTCTTTGAGCTTCCAGGTACCGTATATGTTGTCAATAACGATAGCGGACCGGTTTCAAACGGTTTAAACACAAAAAATAGCACAAAACAAAGTGTAAACAAAGCGTATACGATTTGACAGCGGCCATCCCGCCGCTAGCGACATCTGCGATAAGCTTTGCGTTTACATCCTCATTGGAGCGACACAGCACCGTTCGTATGATATCAAAATATCAAATTAACCAAGCCCAACCCAATTTGCATTCTTCGAAATGGTGAACAAATCGTAATCCTTTGTTAAATGCCAAATGGGACCAACAAATCAATTCGTCGGCCTTTGTTCGTTAGATGTGATGTATACCCGGCAAAGACCTAGGAGATATATGGACACGGCATACCTACAAAACATGCGTGCATACCTACACAAAATTTGGCACATAAAATGGCTGCCATTAGGGTTGAACTCTCATGAATTTTATAATTGTCGATATCGATATAATAACCGAACATCAGCCGCCTGACCTTTCCTTGGTTTTCGGTAGAGAGGGAGGTGTCCAATCAGTAGGTATATTTTTCAGTTGCTTGCTTAGCTTCTGTTCGCGGCTACGTCCGTGTGGCACGTCAATAGAAAGTAGCTAATGTCCTTCTTAAGGTCTAAAACTATCTGCATACCAAATTACATCAAAATCAGTTCAGCCGTTTAGGCGTGAAAGCACAATAGAGGAACAAACTTATGGATTTATAAAAAAATTATTAGTAGGATTGGGATGGTTGCCACATGTCTTTGTCAATGGGAGCACTGGATAGTGAAATTGGTACTGACGTTCTATTTACCTAATGTAAAATAATCAAATTATTATCTGTGGTTTGTTTCAATATCTCGGTCCTATAGGCAGTGTCACAGACTTTTGGAAGGCATGCGTGGGGCCGAAGTCAATAGCACAGAGGCCCGAACCGACGATTTTCCCGGTTCACACTTTGACACTGCGTCCAAGAACAACCGCCGGTTTGTGCAAACATATTGCAGAAAAAAAGTCTTATATAATATGGCTTCCACTCGCGGCTCCGCCCGCTTGGTATGTCGATAAAAAGTAGCCTATCTTTTAATTCAAGCTATAAGCAAAATGTGTGCAAAGTTTCATAAATCATCCAGTTAGTTTCTGCGTGAAAGAGCAACAATTATCCATACATTCATACTTATAAACTTTCGCATTTAGAATATTAGTAAGGATTGAGTTGAAGTTCTAGTGGACTGGATAATATATATATATATAACTATGGTGGTAAAAAAAATATTATATAGTCGGTTAAAAAGAGAAAAATAAGTGTCACAATACTTGTAAGTACTGTATCAATAACTTAAATCCAAATACTTTTTGGTGCTGCAGGTGGCGATAGCACTTTGTTGTGTATGGCCAAAGAATCTACCAAAACTACGTTTGTCCCCGCCTGCAGTACCAAAAAGTATTTAGTTTTAAGTAATACTATATACTTTAGCCAATTCAATTTGGCAAACGATGTACCAAACTTAGACTAACGTTCATGGAGGCCACAGGTCTGCTATTACCCTTCTCCGGTACTCGCCGTCGGCGTCCTGGAAGGTTGTTGGTTGCCTTCCTCTCCCTTCACGGATTCACTGCCGACAATTGACAGAACTAGGTCTGGAAGCGTGAACCACCTAATGCCCGTGCATGGCCCATGCTAGACACTTATCCAGCGTGTGCTGCGCTGTCTTCGAGCAGCCAGGAAGCAGCAGAACGCTAGGAAGATTATGGGATCACTTAGGGAAAAATGAAAAAAAACAAGCAAAGATTATTTTTTACTAATTTCTAAACAAAATTAATTTATTTAAATAATTTCGATGTGACACTTTATTCACTTTCTTTGCGTGATATCGGAATCGTAAATCAGTAAAAGCTTTAATTACCGATTTAATAATAATAAATCATTTATTTCAGGCTGCATAGGCCCATAAATATATACCTTAACCTAAAAATAAGTAATAACCTATGATTAGTCTTATGTTCATTGTTATGTGGCAAGTAAAACATTTGATCGCCATCATAATATTCAAATAAGAATTTTAAAAAATACAAATAATAATTCTCTGGCCTTTTGTGATTTGAGTAGTCAGGTTTATATTTTTTTCAGATTTTTTTTAATAATGTTTTTCTTCATTATTCATTATTAATAAAATTCATTTTTCTACAGGTAAACCCTTGGACTTTGCAATTTGTCTTTTTAAAAAATCTTTAGATCCAGCACAGCATAAAGTGAAAGATTCTTCATTAATAATAAAATTTATTTCTTGAAGGTCCTTAATCAAATCACAGAAGTGAGCAATCTTCCCGTCACGACGACGTACTTTTTCACTCAAGCTTTTGACTTTCTTCTTTAATATTTCACGTTTTTCTGTGAGATTTTTAATTTTTTGCTGCTGAATCTGGAAAAAAAGTTATATACTGCAGAAAATTACAATCACTAACAAAAGCGAGGGGTACATTTTTTGTTTTTGGTAAACGTAGTAAAACTAACATGGTATTTTTCACTTAATATTTTGGCTTTTTGGTTTTATGATTTTATATGGGCTGCAATTTTTGCTGCAGTAGTTTATATTAAGAAGTTATGTTTGGATTTTTAGTCTTATATGTTGAAATGTCCCAGATTCAACTATTAAAAATAATTGAAAAGAAATATGAACTGCAAATGTATTTACATTTCTATTTATTAGTAGTAACCCTGTATAATTATTGTAAGATTATTATTTCATTTTTAGTATGTTTAAAATGTTTAATTTAAGTTTAAGTTTGATGCAATCTGGAGAAACGAAAGGGGGAAGAAGGATAATGATATTCATACAAAATACCAACCAGGTGCAAAGATAGCGGTACAGCTCCATCATATAATCGAATGACATCGAGGGTTTTGTTGAAACTAGTGTCATCAAAGTGCAGCGAGCAGACAAACCACATTTTATGACGTGGATTTATATTTTCAGTACCAATAGCATCCATCCATTTTCTCTTCAATATTTCATTGGTAGGAAATCTGTTGAATAAAAATTGTATCATTACTTAATTTATATAACCAACTTAAGTTGTGTCGCTTGCGACTAATACTAACAAAACATTGACTAATTTGATGATATGAAAGTGAGCTGAAAATCAAGCGATTAGATTGGTTGACTTCTGTTATCCTCTTTTATAATGGAATGATGCCGATCAATGTTTTTTAGTATTGGTTGCAGGAAATGATTTTATGCTAAAATAGTACTGAATAAGTTGTTGGCTAGGTATAGTAGGTATGGCTACGAAAAAAACAGTAAGAAAAACTATAATATCAAGATATCAAGAAAGTAATCAAAGTATTTATTAGTTTATTGGGTCGGTGAGTCTATAAACAACATTGTACTTTAATTAGGGTCAAGGCGGAAACAGTGGGTCACTTTTTTTCAAGTGACCTTTAGACTAGGTTTGGACAAGTTTTTTGAAGATGTAATAACGTTAATACATAGTGTAACTAATGTATTTTCATAATTTAAATCGATTTAACTTCACAATACCATATGTTGGGAGGTACAGCGCATTTAAAAAAAAAAGAAATTTGAGCCACTGTGTACTGGGGGTGGGACACAATGAATAGGCCCTCAGTTCACAGTGGATCAGGTAGGTCTACAGTGAATCGCCCAAAATTATTAACCCAATAATAATGCATTGTATTACTTTTAATCAGTCTTTATTTATTAAATTTAATATTTTAACAAAAACAGAAAATAAGCATTCAAAATAATGACTTTTCTAGTCTTTTAATATAATTAACTTAAACGTCAACATCAGTCACATTAACTTAGCATCTGCGAAAAGTAATAGTTAACAAAATAATAAAATTAAGTAATTTCAGTCTAACATAATTTTGGCAAATTGTTTTTTTTTAATAATCACATGGTCACTTTAACCTACGCTAAGTGCCGACTACGTCAAACGCACTATTATAATTTATATCGTCGCCGCGTCGGCCAAATTATCAAAATGCGTAACTCCACTCCTAACCTCGTAAGAAAATTGGTATGAAAACGGTGTAACTACTTTTGGAATCCAAAATATGGAGTTACGCATTCTGTTATTTCGGGCGATGATAATAAATTTAATACGTTAATTTTGAAAGATTACAATTTTAATCGTTTAACAAAAACAGAAAATAAGCATTAATAAAAAATAATGACTTTTCTAGTCTAAATTTAACTTATAATATGACTACTTCAGTCTCATTAAATAATCATCTGCGACAAGTAATTATTTATTCAGTAGGTAAACAGCAAAAGTTGTAATGAAATCTATGTTTAGCGAACATTTAGTAATGATAAATCTGTATCAAAAGACAAATAAGACTGTTGTCTTGATGTGCTGCCAATAACATGAGGCTTTGGTAGTATAAGTTTTATGTCATGTTCTTTGACATATGACACATCGGGCTCGGTTGGCATGTGAAATTTATTTTTTGATTTTTGGCGTAAAAAACTTATGTAATATTCTAATTTTGTATTACGGCATTCTAACACTTTACCGATGTAATATATTAGTGTTTTTTTGGTACTAAATTCAACTAAAACATATTCTCCTTCCAGTGGTGTGTGAGAAAGTGGCCTTTTCAAATCATTTGCAGTAATACTTATATTCTCTGTATCTTCTTCCAGCCAATCATTATCCTCATCTGACTCCTGATACGAAATTTCAAGGTCTTCATTTTCAGAATCACTTTGGAGAATTTTTTTTATTACTTTTCTTTTCTTAACATCGATCCTCTTTTTTGACAATCTCTTATCCATTTCAATTGCCAACTTTTCCGGGGTATCAGTAGCAATTAGACTTTTGCCCAATTTTCTTGGTTTCCTTTTGGATTTTCTAGGCCCTGCCTTTATTGGGTTTCTGAATTGAAATGGTGATATAATAGTTTTATTTTTGACAACGGAAGCAGCTGATGAAATCGGAGTTGTATTGGTATTCAGCTCTATGAGTGGTGCAGGAGGCGATAATATTGAGTTAACTGAAGCGTCCAGGTTTCTGTAGGGAGCTAAAAAATGTTCAACTTGAGTTTCAAATACAGGTTCTTGAAACGTTTCAAGTGTTGATTCCAGTGGATTTTTAGAAATATAAATAGAATCATCCATAAAGTCATCCAGGACTGATGGAGAATCATTTCTTTCAAGTGTGACATGGTGGCCCAAAGACTGTATTGCAACCGAAGTATCCTCAGCTAAATTTGATACAGGTTGGAATTCTTCTTCGAATACTGTCATGTCTGACTCTAAGCTACTTGAACGTCGCGGGATAGGCAATCTGATAGGAGCCGGAGATTGAATTGAAACCCTAGTAGAGGGACCGGGCATATTCAAATCGATACAATCTTGGGAAGGCGGTGGCTGTATTATATCTGCTTCTGCACGTGGTGCACATTCTGGACATGGGCGGTCAGTAACTGTAGATGGCAAGAAATCATCATCATCGAACAAATCCTTGTCAAACGGAAATATGCCACAAGCTTTAAATGCTTTTGTTATATTAAGTGGAGTCATGACTTTAAAGAAAGCATTACCAACAATCTCACCAACATCATATATTGAGACTGGTTGTCCAGGATTTCTTAACATCCAAGCATCTATTCCTGAATTGTAGTGTGTCTTAAATGGTCCGTAAATCCCTACGTCCAGCGGCTGCAATTTGCCAGAAGTATGTGGATGAAGGGTAAGCACGTGAACACCTGATGCTTTAGCGATATCTAAGGCTTCAATCGACAAATGAGATTCGTGATTATCCATTATAAGTATACTTGGATTCTCTGGCGTTGTATTGGAGTGTTTGATGAAGTGCTTCATTACGTTAGGAAAAATTTCACTGTTCATCCATCCAGTTGGAGTTGCAAGTCCAAGTGTACCCGACGGCGTATTTTTGATCATAAAGGTTTTGAAATTTTTCCTCGGGAAAACCATAACCGGTGGTAACGCTACTCCACTTGCACCAATAATACAGCAAGTGGTAACTAATGTGCCTCTTTCGCCACTAGTAACTTTGGCTATGTTTTTACGGCCTTTTGGTGCGATGACTTTTTGTGGTTTTTGGACCGTTGTTGTAGAAGTTTCGTCTAAATTATATATCCTTGTTCCTTCTGCAAATAAGGAATTTCTCTTCATTAAATTTTCCAAGTTATCGTAAAATCTTTTGACGTTTGTACGATTGAATGCCGTTGCTCTAGCCAGACTGCATGCCTCAGGTTTTCTTAGAGTTAGTTCTGAATTTCTCTTCCTAAAACTTAAAAGCCAATCTTTGCCTGCCATTTGGTTTTTTTTCCAAGATTCTGGCATTTTCAATTTATTAATATCTGCCATTTGATATGCAATTCTACGACATTCTTTAGAGCTTAGTCCGTAAAATAGCAACGCACAGTGTTTATAATAATCTTTTAAAAGATTTTCTTCTTCTGTACTAAACACTTTATTCACTGAGTAATTAGGCGTCAAAGAAGCCTCATCGATATTTAAATTCTTCGTTTTGTGTAGATACCGTCTTACTGTAGTAAACGAAATACCAGAAAGTTTTGAGGCTTGCCTTATACTCATCCCTTTTTTTATGTTTCGTAATGTTATCTTCATTTGGTCCGCTGTGTGTTTTCCAATCTTTCGGGGTCTTTTTGAACGGGCCATTCTGTAGAAAAGATATAGAATATGATCATATTTACAAACCAAGGAAATTTAATATGACAAGACATTTTATACTGCATCGAAGTTAAATATTCGTAGCGGCCAAATTATCAAAACGCGTAACTCCATTCGAATTTAAAATTAATGGAGTTAGGCGCTTTTGTTGCAAGGCCAACCACAAAAGTATTTTATTTTGTCAGCAAAATAATATATTTTATTAAATTGCTGACTGATTAAATAACACTCTTGGCATTTTAGAAAACTTGTAATTAAAAAAAGCGTTACTTCAGTTAGATTCCAAATGGGGTTACGATTACGCAGTCTGATAACTTGCTCAACGACATGGTGGAGGTTTTTATGGTAAGTTATAGGTAATAGTCAGTAAGATGTCGTCTATAGTGTAAGTAAGCAGAGTATTAATATGTTTTTTTTATTATTTTATTATAGAAAATAAAGGAAGAACAGGACATCGCAAATCGTTATTTTTCATTAAGTTTAAATAAGTTAAGTTTATTGAAAAAAAATATTACTGATAAGGATGTGCGATACGCAGTTTGTCGGCTTTTTACCAAAACTACAATATAGAACGTACCTACCTTATTCATTTTCTAGAATTCAACTATAGTTGGGTTATAAACAGTATAGTACACAGTGAATCATTAGCCACTGTGTACCTACTCACATGCCTTGAGCCACTGTTTACGAAACCGCCATTTTGAATTTGAAATGTTCATCACGCACAGTAAAATTGCATAAACCAAGGCGCAATATATGCTAAAATTACCTCAATCAAACTTAATTCATACTTAAACCATCAATTCTTTGGTATAGCAAAGCACTAATAAGATAATACGAAGTGTATCTTACCTTAAAACATATATTTTCACTTGTCAAAACAAAAAACGACTCCGTGCACTCACTGTTTACACCGCCGGCGCAAGCGAACTGGTTTAAACATGAACATATCTCATGACCTTCCTAGGAGTGATAGAGATAGAAAGTTAGCTCTATTCCTTTCTACAAAACGGCCGCTGCGCCACTGTTGTCGCTATAGCCACTGATTCCGCCTTCACCCTACTCTGTGGAAATAATTGACCAATTGAAATGATAAAACTATTATTTTTATCATTTAAATGCGCAGTAATAAATATATAATAAATCAATAAGTATTACATAATTATTATTATAAAACATAAGTTTTAGTTCCATAGTGTTTAATCCAACTGATCTAATAACTTACTTTAGTTTAGATGATATAAGGTATGTTAAGTTATTTTATCAGTATATTTAACTTTAAATAAGTCTTATGATCATTATTGGAACTAATTACTGCCAATTACGTATTAAATCTAACAATATCGATATTTCAACCACATGTAATAGTAACATCACTAGTACGTAAATATTGATAGTTCAAATTAAAGAAAATAACAATATTACAGCTTTATCAAGCAAAAAAGAAAAACAATATCTATATGAAGAACTTCTTGTAACAATATGTTACACAAAATTCTTAAGTAATTCAACTTTATCAGTGAAAATTTGTTACTTACTTACGAAGAGATTAAGTAGGACGATTATTGCTTTTTCTTGCACTGCACTGTTTGATTGAACACGACGGCATGTTTATATGATTTAGGCCAATGATATTATAGAACTATAGATATGTTACGTTCATAGAAATTACGATTTAAATCCGTTCCGAGCTATTCCAAATTGCACACATTGACAAATGTCCGCAGCGCACGCATCCTTATCGCTCTAACGTCAAAACAATATCGCTTTCTCTTTCTTAACTTGAACATGGCGCATGGCGTCTGGCAAGTGACTGCGCTCGACGCAGGCCACACGCAAACTAAACACAAGACGTCCCAATTGGGACGTATTTGAGTATTCACAGCGCGAGCGCTTATAACATATCTGCTTTTGTTTTTATATAATATCATTGATTTAGGCCAAAGCCTTAAACACTAGTAAATCTGGTTGTTAACTGAAAAATGCACAAAAAAATACAAAATCACTTTGAGCACACAACAATTTGACAGCAGATTACCCTAATTATTACTATACATACTATATGCAGCAGATCTACCACAAAATTTGGCACATAAAATGGCGTCGCTGGCACGATTGACAAGCTTTGGACATAATGTTTCCATAATGAGTACTCTGTCAACTTTAACTATCCCTTTTTACTCATTGAGTTATCCGTAAGGTAGAAAGAGACAATACTATGTTTAGTATCTATGTATCGATTTTGTACATATTTGTATAATGAACTTTTTGTATATGTAGAATAGGGCCACTCCATGTATTTATGAACTGATTGATACCCGGCATATATGAAATGTCTACCATGTATTTTGCCAATGTTGTCAGTAGGCAAAAAAGTTCTCGTGTCTAGATTATAGATGTAGGGTACGGACTACCCCTATCCTTCATCCAAGGACTACCCGGATTGGACTACCATACGCTACCAAAGGTAAACTACCGTCAAACATTTGCTACGGTAGTTTTTGTAGTAATCGATTCTTTGTATATTTTTAGAAGTAAATTGTCAGATATCAGCGTTCAGTATATTTGAAGCTTACTTTAAATATACTGAACGCTGCCCACGCAACGATAACCTGGCCCCAGGGTGCACCGTCCTTTAATCAACCCGCAGTCACACGGGAAGGTTTCTGGCGCGCACCCCATGAGAAGAGGCCTGAGCCTAACAGTAGGACTTGTATTAGATACTATTGTATTAGATACTATATAGGGCTGCTCTTGTAATATTGATATCATTATTGAGAATACGGGTAACTCACGTTATTTTAACCGGGATATGCCGACTAGTTTCGAACCTAATACGTAGATTCATCAACTGTGCTATCAATCATGAGACGTCGCGCGCAGGCGACGACACGCGATTAATAGCCCAAGTAGTAGAAAAGTAGAAACTAGTAGAAACACATATTCTCAATAATAATGTCTTCACCTCACGTCGGATTTAATAATATTAATATTGATATAATTTATTAAGATCTAGTACAGTTTGTTTTAAATTTAAAAAAAAATGTAAATATTTGCACACCGATTATACGGTAGAGCATGCTGTATAAATAAAAACCGTTTGCCATAAACATTATTTAATAGGTGGTAATGGTGGTATTACAGTGTAGTAGTAGGTAGTACAGCGTGCTGTGATTTGCCCGCTAGACGAAAGATATCCAACGTACGGGTGAAACTATCACCTTCAACCCAAACATATAGCAAAACGATCATTCAATTGTAAAGGAATTTAACCACTTACGCGCGCGGCTTCTTTCGTGTAAATGTATGTCAATAAAAAGCCTATGTCCTTCCTCAGGTCTAGAACTATTTCCACACCAATTTTCATCAACATCGGTTCAGTAGTTAAGCCGTGAAAGTGTAACAAACTGACAAATATACTCGCTTTATATTATTAGTAAGGAAGTAAGGATTTATAATAAATAACTCATCTAGATATTAATAGTGCACCGCAGTGGCGGATTTACCAGCAGGCTGAGTAGGTAGGCTGGAGCCTAGGGCGGCAGATTTTTGAGGTGGCAAATTTGGAGAGCGATTTTTTTTTTTTGCTGCGTAGTATTTGGTCATAGAAATCATCGTTTAATTTTTAGATCGTTAAAATAATTTATGACTTGACAATTGAAGAGGCTTGGCAAGGGCGGCAAAAACTTCCCAGCCTATACCGTCAAAATTTGTAAATCCGCCCCTGGTGCACCGCAAAAATGTACCGGTTTAGGAATAGTGTAGGACTGTAGGGTAGACTGTACTGTTCTAAAAAAAAAATGAATGTGATTAGACAACTTTAATATCGGTGATAACTTCGTCTAGAAGAAACCTGTTTGCGTTTTCTATAATCATCATCGTCTTTTGTACTCTTTCGATGCCTTCTTTCAGAACTCCTTGACCTTCTACGAGTATTTCGTTTGGGAGTTTCGGGCTCTGGTGACTCGGACCATCTCCACGATCGAGTCGAAGACCGGTGAGATCTATAAATTATAAATAATCATTATTTTTAATAAGGTATCAAACATAAACACAAAACATAAATGAGTTTTTTTTTATATATAAATTTTCATCACTTTATCTTACCTTTCAGATTCTTGTTTACCCTCATATGAATATAGATGAAATAGGTTGTTTGGGTTTCTGAAGACATGTAAAAAATTGCAAGCCCGACCCTTTGGACATCTACGTTGCAATTGCAGGCCTGTAAATGATTACAAGTGACGTCATTACATTAAATTGTGATTAGTAAAAATAAGAATAATTACTGAAGGAAAAAGACAAGCGATTTTGACGCAAAATCACCAGCATTTCTCGCCCTTGCATCAACATTACAGCCCAGCTTGGTTGCGGTGTCTCTCCACGGCAGACAAAACACGACAACCAGTTACGTACCCGAGTATGTAATTTACCATTATTACCCCATCTAAAAACACGGGCGGACAGGACAGCCCCAGTAAGGTCCAAGGGGGCACCCAAAGCGACGCGATTAAGTGCTCCCTTGGACTTGCGGCAGTTTTTCCCTTGAAAACATTCTTTAGTAGAAAATTCCTCGTTGGGGTTGGTAGTGCACTGAGAACTGCTCTAGGTCTGTCCACCTGTCTGTAGGATATTTGCGGCGGATTTTGCATTGAAAAATTTCTCGGCGAGACAAATCTTCTTTATATTTGTTGAAAAAATATTAGCTCTTAGCCTCTTACATGCTAAAGGCACTTCTGTGCCACTTCTTATTTTTATGGAAGATTTTTCTTCTTTCTTTTTTTATCGGTGCCTATGGCGCCATGGCCTTACTCTTTGGGACCGATGTCACTTTAGTGCCGCTTCTTTTTTATTTTAAGGAAATATTTTAATAAGTGGGCGCCTGCGCCGATGCCTGACTTGATTGATGAAAATATAACACAAACTGCAATAAATTGTTCAGTGATATGTGCGTTTTCAATTAAGTAGATACTTGTAATTATGCAGCGGCAATCTTTTGTTTTCTTTTCCATTTGCACTAAATTTTCTTCGCCAACTATCAATATCCTTTGATTCGTACTTTATAATACGATATTCGTTACGAACAGCAACATGAACGCATGACGAGACGAGAGAAAAAAATCATCCATATTTCACGAGAAGGGGAGGTAGCCTAAAATGTTCCTTATAAAGCCTAATTCTTGGCATAGTTATAATAAATAGACAGACAGGCCGCCGACAGACAGGTAGGCTGGTAGAAATGGCGGAACTATAAGGGTTCCTAGGTTCTACGGAAGGAAGGAAAATCGATAAAATTTGAGGGTTGCCCTGAGGTTTCCCTAGGATACCATCATCAGATCCTGACTTGATGGCAACGGGATCGCCCTGGAAGTGCAAGGCTCGTCTATAAATCCTTATTTTTTGGAGATGATTAAAATCTGCGTCATTGTATTTTGAAAATCAATGTTCCTTGCCAGGAATCTTTAATAACTTACCACATACAGCATTTTTCCAGGAATTAATGAAGCAAAATTGTAGGGACAGTTGTCGGCCACCATACCATCGAGAGTGCAACGAGCGATATGCCGCAACAGCACAACGTAACTCAGCAAACTCTATGTAAGTGTTTCCTCTTAGATGCTTCTCATAATTGTTGCAGACCTAAGACATTAATTTACATAATTAAACCACTTTTAAACAACTATAAATTGAGTACATAAATTATCAACAGTCTTATATCCATAGTACGAACCTTATCCAGCTTTGTACAATTATTAACCTTGATCGTCATAATAATTATGATCTGAAGTTAATCTGAGTATAAATTATGAAAGAAGAATACATAATGTTACTTTGTATGGCACAATAATCATTTCAGAAGTAGTTCAGTGGGACAAATTATGAGCTTAGACAACACAATACTATTTTACTCTTACTAATCCCATAAAATTACATCTATCTTGTTAAAGTGTACAAAAAACTTTATACCAACTTGTTATTTAAGGATACATAAGACTTCACACCAGTGATTTATCTCTCTATTGATAAGGCACCTACTGATAGCGCGCGAGTTGAATGCAGAGCTTAGGAATGCGGTAGTGCTGTGACATAATTATTATTGATGACCACAATGAGTAATGAATGTCGATAAAATGATGAAAAAAAAACAATATCATAATTATCACACGTTTTTAATACTTAATCATTTCACAAAACGAAATGAAAAAAAAATTAATCAGATTCAGAAATGGCAGATATGGTTGAATCGGTGTCACTATCCTCGCCGTCGTTGACCTCAATGACGAATCGATCTATGGTATCTTCAATTAATCCATCTCTTTGCCAATAATTTTCTTCTAAAATTATGACGTGATCATCGAAGCCCGCCAATCTTCCTCTGTAACCTGAGAAACCGCCAACTCCGTAACTTCTTTTAACCTTTTTTCGTTTTTTTGTAACGGAACTTTATGGACTCGGATCAGTCACTATTAAAATAAAAAAAATAACACAATAACACGACAAACGTACGATAGTTGACAAGGATGGCACAGCACTACACTGCAGGCGCGTGAGGTGGGGCGTGCGGATAGCGGGGGGAGATGCTCCCGCTCTTTACCTCAGACCCCGAATGCATTCAACTCGCGCGCTATCTGTAGTAATTATTATGTTCGTTAAATCTGCCAGATCTGCTCACCTTAAATTGAGTGACTTTACCAAATTTCTCAAATTCACTAATTACATCATAAAAAAAATCCTTAAATTCCTTATATGTGTCACTGTCTTCATATTCCAACATAATATCTGTGTCATATTCATTAACGTTGGCATTGCTCAGCCCAAAGTGAGTATAAAAATTTGTGGCAAGTAGGACCTAAAACAAAATAATGCAAAACAACTTTTCTCTCACTGCTACATTAGAGAAAAAACAAATAAATAAATTGTTTTTGAAGATCGTATTTTCAAAGGATATAAATACTTTGCTGATGCCAGGATACTGGTGATTCCTAGAGCATTGGTCACCAAACCGACAACATGCTGTTTTATAAAAGAATGGACATAATTCAGCATTTGCTCTAGTCTCACGAATAACTTTTAACTCTGATGGTGGATCCTTAGAATCACCAGTCAAAAATCTGTCTAAATTCTCAATAAAAATCTCTTGCTTCTGTTTAAGTTCCTCTTGCAATGCTTTTTGTCTCTCTTCTTCAATTTTCCTCTTTTTTTGTTCCAATTCCCATTCCTAAAATTAAAGAAGGTATACAAAAATATTAAGTTAAAGGCTTGTACTGGATACAAACAAAATCCACAAAAATAATGTCCTTAAGAATAAGTTTATGGTCCTAATCCTACATTAGGCTGCATAAGGTTTTACTACCGTTTTTTGCCGGATACTATTAGTTTTTTGCCGCAATGAATATAATGGGATATAATTCTTAAAAATGCTTGTCCCACTTTTTCCATTTTGCATTTCCATGGAAATAGCGGGATACACCCCTATGTATCTATAGATAAGGAATATATAGTAAATATTATAATTTTGGTGAATGGAAACTTTATTTTATTGTTTAAAGTAAGTTAAAAGACTTGAAAAAAATAGGGGTATCCTATTTCACCCAGGAATCAAACTAACAAAATGCTGAAAGAAACAAATTATTATGTTGCCAATCAAAGAGGTAGGTAAACTAAACTATCTATTTAATTCCATATTTTAAATTCTTTTTACATATAATAAAATTTGTTTTTGTTTAAATTTGTGTCATATATTTCACAGTGCTGAATATAAACTTAGGTAGGTATAGCGCAAACTAATAAAATTAAATACAGTACATAACAAAACCAATAAAATGAACATCCTATATACAACAATTAGACATTTTTACATTATGTTGGTTGTCAAAATGAAGAATAGCATTCTAGTGCCCTTTTTCTGTAACTTTTGAATGCAGACAAGTCCTGTATGTCAATGTTTAAAGCTAAGGAAATGTTTTGTTTTTTATTCGTCAAAGAGGTAAGGCTAAATAGACTGATATCAATAAGTAGAAAAGTCAAATGTGGTTGAGCTTAACAAATATAATAACCGTCTGCCCACTATGTATCAAAATGAAGGAAAAGCAAGCTTAGCAAGGAAGAGGTTGGCAAATGAGAACATTACCAGTAAACTATTCTCTTCAAGGGTGCTGTACCAATGAGTGTTATAGTATGTGATGATTATTTATGAATGATTTATTATCTTACCAGTTTAACTTTTGCTTCATGTTCAAAACGCTTTTGTAACATTTTTTCTTTTTCTTCTTTTAGTCTATTCCATTGGTCTATGGCAATTTTCTCAGCTTGGAGCCATTTATCATTTTCTTCATCATTCATCTTTTTTATCTGTTCTAGCATCATCTTTTCCACTAACTCTTGTTCCCTTATAAAATCTGGATTATTATATAAATCAGCTGAAAATAAAATAAATAATTGAAATACTGTGGGGCACTGATTAAATCATCAAAACATTGATTTTTAATAATAACCAGGTCACCATAATATATGTTTTATTTTATAACAAGATAGTCTGTAGTATAGGCACACTTCTTTTGTTTTATTCCTATTTGTCATTAAAGATACAAATATGTATGTATGGTTTTCATTCACCTTTATATACATTTGTATGTCAGAATCAATACAGTTAGTGAATTCTATCATATGTATTAATTAGGGTAAATACGCCGTCGGTTTAATTCCTGTATTGCAGGGCTATTCACAAACAAAGTCTACACAAAAAGTCAGAATTGCAGATAACACAAAGATTAGGCCTGTGTGGGGATTGAACCCTGAACACCAGCATAGTGGAGAGCGACGCTGCGACCGCTTAAACCACTATGCCAACCAAACACTCATGAACATAACGTGAGTGATACAAAATGCAAATGACAAAATGTAAGTCCAATACCTTCTTGCTGTGCCAGCTGGGTACGGACCCTTCTTCTTCTTTCTTTCTTTGCTATTTTTCTCCATTCTTTATGTCTTAGAAAAATAACATATCACAGAATTAATGGTTGTATTTAATTGATTAAACTCAAAATGTATTACGGATGTTTTTATAAATACACACTTACCGTCCCATTCATCCAATATTATAATTTAAATGTTTGGCTTAATTTCAACTCAATCCAGGCGATCCACTATACAATCAAAACAACACTTAAACAGTCCAGCTTAACGATGATTTTAATAATATTTGGTTTCAAATTTATTTGTTCTATACCTCAGTCTACGTCAAGTCTACGTAACGTAGTATTACATTATCTTTGTACCTCAGAAGACGTATGATTCGTTGTTCTGAGTTCTATATCCATTTGTTTATGATTCAATTTGTCAATTTTGACATTGACAGATTATTTTTGACATTCGTAATATTTTTTAAATCCGCATTTACACGCGCGACTCATGCATATCCTCGAGGATTGTGCGAGCTCAAGCTTTTCGACGAGCGTCTGAAATATACCAAATCTGTAGTATACTAAGTAAAATTCTTCCCACGCTGTTTACACAGATATATTAGATGTCAAGATAAAGGCAATTTGACCGGTGAGTAGATTTTAATATTATTAACTTTGCAAATTATTTTGAAAAAATGTTTTTGGCTATGATTAAATAATATTATATTCTCTTAACAAGGTATTCATTTTATTATTTGGCACCGACTCAAAATAGTAAAATATAATATTTTTTTATTTTATGTAACCAAGTTCAATGCCCAAGACTTAAAATATTCACTTATGTTTTACTTTTTAGTTTATTTTCGTCGGTTATTTTTTTTGTTGAAGATTTTTTTTTATTTTAACATTGCATCTTAGATAAAAAATCTCTCTTTAAATTGTCATTTGAATATTTTAGATGTTCTCCTATGTATGATTGTATTTAATAATTTCTTGTGTAATAAAATTATTTCATATTAATTAACTGTTATTTGTTTTTTTGATGCAATGGCGTCAAAGCAAAAAAAAGACCCTTGACCCCCTATCCCCTCTTTGAGAGAACGATTTCTTATAACATCAAAACATGACATAGTAGGTATATTTTTTATTTGACAAAATTGACCTCACCCACTCGGCGACTGCCTTAAGTTTCATGCGTTCGACCATTGCCTCTCTAATCGGCTGTATTTGTGCTCTACTAACTCGTGAGTTGGATATACAGCTTCCAACAACCTTCGTGTGATCTGCATTCTGCCTGCAAGTACCTGGTTTCAGCAGGTAAATTATGGGGAGCAGAAAAAACGTTGCAGAAAGCATGGACCCTTGAGGGACTCCGGCATTGATTGCCAGTTGTCAAAAGGGAGTGCAGGTACGGGGGACAAATGCTATAAAAATGCCTGTTTTTAGTACCTATCGTTTTTGTGATACGAGCTATTTTGTTATGCAAAATTATAAAATCTTCGGCTTGTAATTTGTTTTTTAATATCCGAAACTTTCGGATAGTCCGAAATAATTTGAGATCCGTATCCGAAACCGGAACCGATATAAATTTGTTAATAGATCCGTATCCGGTACCGGAACCGAAACTTTAGAACCATAACATTCATCATCATCACGCACGAACTGCTGGATCGATTTTGATGAAATTTGGTATGAAGTGGATGGGACCTGTTGTATTCTGTTGTAGAATTCGGGTTTTTTAAATATTAATCTCGTTACGTACCCGCCTCAAAATTATTAGTTCTTCACTGGGTCGCCCAGAGGATAAAGGCACTGGGCAGGGACCCCATTATGGTTAAGTCGGTAATGTATGCGCGCGGTATTCAGTTCTAAGTACTTTCAAGTGTGTATAATTGGTGGGTAGGTCTAATATAAACATTTAAAAATAATGTTGGTACTTTAGGATTTTTTATGTGGAATGTAATTTGTGTCTGCTAACATGGAAAACAATACCTATAAGATAAAATATCTGATATTTTGTAAAAAAGAAGACGAATTCATAGAATTATTACATTCAGGCTTAGACCCTAATTTAGAGGGAGGTTGGCCTATAAGATTAGCAGCTCGATATGGATGTCCTTCCATAGTAGAATCGTTGATCCATTTTGGAGCTAATCCTCATTTATTGAGTGAATCCGGTGAGTAAAATTAAAATAACATAATTCCTATTAATCACGTCATAGATATGCCTATCAAAATGAGCAGCTGTGTGACTCCAAATAATTATATCTACATATATTTGTTGCTCATCCTACTTAATATTTAAATCGTGAAGAATAATCAACAATTTATTGATTTATTTCCGCAGGTGCATCAACTTTACAATTAGCAGTTTACTCTGGTGAGCACTGGGAGTCAGATAAATGGACGTTTTTACTATCATGCTGTGATTCCTCTCAACTAGCTGATGGAGCAGCCGTAGCAATAATTTTTAATAATAATGCCGCACTGCATAAGATTTTAGCAACTGGACGATGTAATACAAACATTCCAACAACTCTGACAGGTAGCGTAATTTTATTATTTACTAGCTTTTGCCCGCGACTTGGTCCGCGTGGAGTTCGTTGTATTAAGTAGCAGCTGCTCCCGCGCTTTGACTCGCGTTCAACCTTACTGCTCCGCTCCCGTAGAGCTTAGCGTAATGTTAAATATCTTAAGACCTATATTGAGACTTAGGCTATCAAACTCAAAAGTAATTATCAAAATTCGCTTAGTAGTTTTTGAGCTTAGCGCTTTTAAACAAACAAAAAAACAAACTATGGTAGGTGGTAGGTATATCAAGAAAAAACTCAATAACATAAAATATAATACCTACCTACCTACCTAAATAAACAGGACAGACAGACAGACAAAAAAAAACATATTTTTGGGTTCGGTGTCTGTCTAGTAACATGACACAACAACTAGCCAATAATTTTTTTAATTTTTTCAATGTACAGAAATTTTACTTCTACAGATTTATTATATGTATAGATATGAAGGTCCTTAAGGTAGGTTCTCTGTTTGAATTTCCCCTTGAGTTCCTGGATTCATGATAAGGTATGTCAGTAAGTCGGAGCTTTATTTTATGTATTAATGTGGATGACAAATTGGATTAATGATCTGATCACCAAG
Source organism: Hypena proboscidalis (assembly GCA_905147285.1). Taxonomy (NCBI): domain Eukaryota; kingdom Metazoa; phylum Arthropoda; class Insecta; order Lepidoptera; family Erebidae; genus Hypena; species Hypena proboscidalis. The sequence continues at coordinate 14,119,072 of LR990130.1, read as the reverse complement.
CAAATGGATGAATTATTATAAAATTCGATAACAGACCACCAAATAAGATAAATGATCACCAAATGCTTATCCATTTTTGCAGTGTTATCTGGTTAAAACCATAGTATATAATATATACTATGGTTTATATAGAGATAGATATTTAAGTGCATATACAGAGTTTTTGAGTGAGAGCACACCTTGTTAGGGGCCTATAGTAAAGATCTCATAGATCATATACACGCTGCTAATGAAATACTATTTTAATTTAAGTGTTTTGCTTAAAAACTTGAAATATTGACCACCATATAAAATTTTCGAATGATTTGCCAATGTAGCCTTAGCGCTTTTAACAATAAAATCTTTTTAGTGGGTCTAGCATAACGTTGACAGAATGTGTGTTGAAAAATTCCGTCAAATAGGATGTATTCATAGTTAGGACAGTATAGCGTCTGTCGGGTCAGCTAGTACTTAATAAATGTCGCTTTAATTACATCACTTCAGTTATTATTATTTTTTAGGTAAAACATTAGAACTTTTGGCAAGAGGCTATAAGCTGACACATCTATTGAATGTTCCTACAATACAAAGTTACCACGAGTCCGCATCGACAATGTCACCAAGAATTTCTAGGCAGGACAGACCGGTAAGTAATATTTTTTTGGAGATACCTACCGAACAATTAAACAAAAAGGAATACTCATTATCAGGCGTCCCCGGTCGCCAGATGTGGAAGAGTGCCGCTCTTGCACATCACATAAAACGAATTGTCAAATTATAGATGAATAAAATTACAAAATAAAAATTATTATAGAAGTATATCGCGAGATTTGGTATCAGTCTATCTTTTTATCCATTCAAAGGTTTCCTCTAAGACATTTCATTAACATGTCCTTATGCTCAATAATGTTCTTTATGTATTTATTTTGGTGTGCGATAAAGATTATTCTATCTATCTAAGTGCTCTTTGGAACAAAGCTTTATATCGTTGGTGAAGGCGTCTTCCCACATTAAGCGTGGCCGATAACAGAGCATATTGAAAAGTAATATGTACCAATACGGTGTTAGTTAGGGAGTCGCTTTGAGCTAGACGAATATGAGGAAGGATATCTGGCATCCTGCTTTGTCTTTATCACCTGACGATTGACCATACCCTACAGTTTAATTAATGCACTAAATAATTAGATCAATATTTGTTCTATCACAATACATAAAACTTTTGATTTGTCGTCCTCGATGGTGTAGTGGTTAGCGAATGCACCGGCGGCGTAACGGTGAGACCGTTTGGTCTTGGGTTCGATTCCCGGGTCTGACAAAGAGATATTTGTGAACTTTCCGTTAGGAAATTTGCCCCATTTAAGCCCCATTTATTTATTTATAATGATTTGAACATTATTGTTACAGGACATAGGAGCTACCTTGTCTCCATATCACTCGCAAAGGAACCTTTCACCTTCTGTGGCTAGATTTTTTCACCAAACAGCAACACAGACTTCCCTATCACCAACAAGAAGAGCGATCATGTCAACATCTTCGGTGACTGCGGATAACAATAGTTGACCGAGTGTAAATAACAGTTTTAAGTATAGTATTAAGCAATTTATTAAGAATGTATTAATTTAGTAAACTCACAATAATATAATTAACTATGTAGTTCTTTTGTATGCTAAAAAAGTTATTTATCTATCACAGTAAGAAGTAAGTTTTTACAATGTAGTAAGTATTTGCAAATTGTAATGTGAGCACTTGTGAGCAATAATTATACCTACTTAATAACCTAATACATTGTTCAAGCTTTGACATATTTTTCGTAAGATATTTTTGGTAATAATTAAATAAAATCAACTTATTTCGTTATCAACGGCCTGTTACAGAATCGACAAGTAAGAGTGATTCACCAAGTCAATTATTGACCAAAATTAAATATAATAATGACAAATTTTAATGTGAAAATTGTTTGAGTTATATTTTATCCTACAAATAACGTGAAGGTACTTGTAGATTGTAAAGCAGGTCATTCGATTATAAAATTAATTGTGAATTTTATTTTATTATGACATTTTTCATTAAATTTAATCTGAATTAGTATTGACAAGTAATTATTAAATCTATTACTCTATATTGATTTTTTTCTTTACCGATTACCTAAAAATTCTTCACAATTTGAGTAGGCGTACAAAGACTCACAGCTTGCGTATCCGGGTAACTTGAATTTGTCACCTAAAATATTTAAAAATGTATAGAATATCGCACCCTTAGTAATATAAAGGCACAATTCAAAATTTTTGTAAAATTAGTTTTCATATAGAATATAATAGGCGCAAAGCTAATTTATCTACCAGTTGGCTCTGACAGAGAGCGAAAAAACACAATTAGAACACGCGAATAATATTTGTAGTTATCTCTCTCACACTCGGCCCGCCCGTCCCCCGCTTTTGCTGATATAAGGTCAAAATCAGTAACACGTCTGTACTTGTCGTAAGTGGATCGTTATTACGTTGTGCAATTCGTCTTTGTGCCCTTCTATGACAAAAAATACAGGTAAGATTGTTTGAAGTATTTTGTATTATACGGAACAGTTTATGGTTGAGCCTTTGTATTACATAAAATATACTTAGTAAATTATTGGGTCTTATTTATAATAGTTCTTTGTATTAGAAAATAATATGTCATTTTTATTGATTTTTAATAAAAGACCGGATCAAACTTGAATAGTTCAACATTTATTTTTTGTAAATTTGTACTATAAGGGCTTAACTAAAAGCCGTTTTTTTTAAATACTTATAATTTGAAGACTTTCTTTTATTTTCCTTATTTAAGTCACTGAATATTATAGTGCATTTATCATATAACAAATATGCAAAATTTTATTAATAACAATTAAATAATGAGCATACTACTCCCAATTTAATTCGGAATGGCAGAAGTCAGAATTTGTAAATGCGATTACCCAAAAATCTACTATTTTTAATTATGCCTTTATATTACTGAGGGTGCGATATGTTAATAAGTGACCAATATATATTATGTTGTTGGGCGATCGTAGGTTCAAGCCGATAGCTCTTTTTGTTTTACATTTTGTCATACTAACATTTAACTTTTCCTCCTCAATATTTTCAATTGTTAATATTGCTCCAAGAAAATTTGTCATCTTTGCATTAAGACAATTCAAAAATCTTTGAAGTATTGTTTTCTGTAAAAAAATTAACACATGCAAAAAAATGTTGCTGAAGTCAATAAAAATATTAAGTTAACATTTCTTTATATATAATAATTTTTTTGTTGAAATGTATCAGTGATACCAACAATATGCATAATTACCAATAAATATAAATTAGTATAATAAAATTCAAGTTAAAATAAATCATGTCTGAATGTTAAATAAAGGACACAATATTATTGTGTAATAAAATATTAGGAAGAAACATTACCTCCAATGGTTTAGGTGTGGGAGTTATTATAGGAAAATTTCTAATAGTACATATTTTTGGGTAGAGCATCGGTTCTCCACGCCAGAACTGGATAGAATAGTATGGAAGTTCTTCTTCAGGCAAACGATATCCATGCTGTTAAAATTTATTATAATGATTAAATTAATCGCAACTCACGAAATTTAATGTGCACACTACTACATCACAGCGTTATGCACCAAAGAAAATTTTTACTTACAATATTCTTCCAGTGACGACGTAAATCTTTGTAACATCCAAACTTGCTAATTTGTGGAAATGATTCATAATATTCATCGACTACAGCCTTGTTCAGACTAAAATATAAAGTTATTTAAACTGTCAGTATATTATCAAATAGGACCGCAATTTTGTGTGAACAAAATAATATAATTTGTCAGCAAAATGTTCAATTATTAAATGCATCTGCACAAAATATGTTCAAACTCGAATAGACAAAGTAGTCAGATGATCGTAATGACGATGATGGCTTCTATCACGGCACCGGCCGGCCCTGTGAGGCTCCAGCGGTCCCACGCAAGCGTATCGGTCGCAGATGGTTTGAACCACAGATTAATTAATAGTAGCTAGCTAGTTTGAACGCTCACCACCGCGGCTAAGGCTGACCTCGCTCCATAGCTTTCAGGCCACCTCGCCCCTCCACGCCTTTGCGGACTAAAATAACAATAATTTTAGCCCGCGTAGACGCGTAGGACGGGCTGGGCATACAAGATTGTGTTGAGGTTGCGTGCGGTTTTATACCAATTCGTTTCAGTTATCATCATTGTCATTGTATTGTCTTCATTGTATGAAAATATTACGCGGCGTCATATTAATTTGCTGATTATGATTAGCTAACAAATTTATTATATTGCTAAGTAATTAATAACAAATATTTTTAACGAACCTTGGTAAGACTCTAATCCATTCACCAGGCATGAACACTGCCTCAGTATTCATCAAATTAATTTTTATTGCCTTTATTTCCAAAATGAGTGTTTGTTTATCTGTATGATGGTGCCATGCAATGAAATAATTCGATAATAATTTTATGATCGTTAGAAAATTTAAAGTATAAATGTATAAATATAATAAAGATAATGCAATATAAAAGATAATAGTGATGTAACGAATATTCGAACATTTTTCGATTATTCGAATTTGCAAGAATTTGTGCGAATGTTCGTATGTTTTTGACAACAAAAAAGTTGTTTGTTGCACACAAGTTGGTCAACGTTGGCTGCCTCAGTGGTTTTACCCGCATTTAACCTGCTCCACTTTCTTAAGAATTATAGGTAGGTAATCCCCGAGATCATAGCAATTAAACAAACAAACTTTCTCTCATGGTTTCGTGGCCTCCGTGCTAGTTCTTAAAAGTTAGTTACTTCAGCACCATCTGGCGGGTAAAGTGAGGACGCTTTAGTGCAGCTTCTTAGCTTTTTTTAAATAAAATAATCAATATGGTCGGCACCACTGGGGCCGTCACTGTCACTGTCACTTGGCGACGAAAACGCTTTGCTGACATTTTTAGTTTTAAAAAAAAATATTTAAAAGCTCCCTCAGCGCTTTCTGGCGCTTGACAGCGAAAACGCTTTAGTGCAACTACTACTAAATAAAATAAGAAGTTTATAAAAAATACTTAAAAGTGCACCTTCGGCGCTGCCTTGCTCGTGGGAGGTAAAACACTTTAATCCTGATTCTTTGATTTTTATGAAAGAAAGTTAAACGCGATGCTTTCGAAGCGAAGACCCTACAGCTACATGTTTTCTCCAAGAAATATTTAAAAAAGTCGGTGCGCTGGGACATCCCTTACTCATGGTGGCAAAGAAATTTTAGTGCAGCTTCTTAGTTTGAAAGACAATAAATAAAAAAATTGGCTCCTTCGGCGCTCTCCAACTTCTGGGTAACTGGGTAGTGAAGACGCTTTAGTGTTTATTATTAGTTAAAAAAATATTTTGATATTACGACACCTACGGCGCTGGCTGACTCTAGATGCTTTAGTGTCGATTCTTATTAAATAGAGATATAATATTATTATTTCAAAAAAATGGGAATCTTTGACTCTTCGGATGACGATTGAAGCATTCGTTAATTCAGGGATTTTGTAGCAGAGTACAAAAATTATTTGAAATAAATAGGAATGCACAGACAAAGTTTCGTGCAACAGCTAACTTAGTGTATGTGTCTTGACATCCGGTTTTTACATGGCTGCCACGAAATTTCAAACTCATATGACATTCTGCGCGCCCTTTATTTGAAATTCATCATTCGCATTCACGCATGTTTGACATGAGTATTTTCGTATTCGCATTCACGAATGTGAGAAATCGTTCATTAAATTTGTTACATCACTAAAGGTAATAAACGATTAGGTACATGAGGCTTTCTGCTCTAGTTTAATGAATGAACGTTAGTTAATATTATTATTCAATGTCCTTACCGTTTACTAGAATTTCATAATTTACACCTTCCTGTGCTCCTTTCATGGTAAGAAAATCTCTATTATTAATAAGATAATTTTCTCCAAGCGTGTTCCATACAGGTGCGATTCTGGCGGTCATTGTGTAATGAAAACACATCTGGAATAATTCTGGAGTGGCCGATCTTATTCCACCGTCCTTGAAAAACGTGCGTTTGAGCGTATTTACAAAATACTGTTATTTTTACATTTAGATAGACAATATTAATCTTGGTATTTTAAATAGAAGATTGAATTGATGATTGAAAGAATTGATAGATCTTTACACCGTCACATTTTAATATTATTGTTCTATTATAAAATCCTTAATATATATGTAAATTATAAATGGATACATACAGTTTATAATGTCTAATTCGAAATAAACAAAAAGAAATGGGTAAAATTTTAAGTTTTCATTCATATAATACTCAATTCTCAATTCGCGAATTGATTTCTTATTTTTTACATTTCACAACCTGCTTTAGCGCGCGCCGCTGACGCGGGCTGGCGTTGAGCTAGCTCAATGCGGTATCTGATAAGATAGTTTTTTTATCAACCTCAATAAAAAGTGATACTATACTTACTTGGGCAAGTGAAAATTTCATAAAAAGAGAATTCAACTTGTCATAGTCATCCCCAGACTTATTGAACACTATATGAACTTGTTGTAAATCTTTTCTGTCAGGTGAAGCCAAAATCGATGAGTTTGAGAAAATTATCATTCTATAAAAAATGTAAGAAATGAGTAGACACTTTCGCAGGAAAATGCATCGTCAGTATAAAAAGATCACTATTTAAGTAAGTCCCCGTTTCCACCTAATTGGAACCAAGTTTGTGAAAACCGGGCCTTACAGCTACGCTATAAATATAGTATTTAACCTAATAAAGAATAGATGAGCATCTGAATTATCTCAAATTTTTTTTGTATTAAATACCTGCATTTAAGAATTTTCCAATGAAAATGAGATGGTGCCGATCTATCATGCTTATCACGAATATTGGCTATGGCTATAATATAACCGAAATTATTAAGGTCAATATGACAAATATTAACTCGCATTGCTAAATTATAACTTTGGAATATCGGAACAAAAAGTAATCTGTGAACCGAAACCAACTACAAAAATGTACGAAATTTTTTTCCAATACAGTACGATATTCTTTTTTCAAAAAAGGCGCCAAACTTAAGTAAAAAGTTTCGTTTTGTCTTTTAAAAATAAAAGCCTGTCAAACGATAAATCTCGAACCTATAATAATGGTCTTTATCAATAAAGACCATAACTTCCAGGATTACCAAGGGAGTAAGTTTTCAATCATGACTCCATTTAAATATTGTCCCTATTGACATAGTAAAAATAGACAAGTAAGCCAACTCCCGGCGTTTAGGAGCGCACGATACCTAAACTTGCTCGAGCCGCAGGGTTGTCACTTGTCAGATTGATATTTTAAATTTACCTGTACTGAAATTTTTTTAATTATAAAAAAAAAGTTTTTTTTACAAAACAAAGCATTTATTTATGTCAAGTCAAAGTCAAATCATTTATTTCCATGGGCCCCAAAGGGCGCTTGAACACGTCAAAACAAACATCAACGTTCAAATAAATACAATTAAAATAAAACTTAAGCTAATTAAATTATAATATTAATTGCAACAAAATAATTTGAATCACCGGAGCTTAGATTGATTTCAATTCAACTTTGAGGTTTGAATTAAAATCAATCCAAGTACCAGCTCCGATGGGTATTGCATCATGAGAAGAGCTGGTGAGAAACTCATGTTCACCATCTTTCAAATAATTCATACAATTTTGTTTGTTTATTGACAATAATTGTTATGTGTAAGTTATAGCAACCAAAATACAATGACTAGAAATGGTTATGGAGAGAATAATACTATGAAATTAAATTCTTTGTCAAATAGACCAATATTATATTAATAAAATTATCTTATTATAATTATTAATAAGGTTTGAAATAGTGTCGTTTGAACAACCATAAACTTCACAATAATATCTTTTGACTCGCGAAGACATTTTGCAGTGCAGCGCGTAACCGTACCTAATTTTTAGGGTTCCGAGGAACCCTTATAGTTTCGTCATGTCCGTCTGTCCGAGGCATAGCGACGAAACCGTTGGTGCTAGAAAACTGAAATTTTGCATGAACATGTATGTTAACTATACAAAGTAAGTCGTAGAATAAAATTTGGAATTTTTTTTTTTCGGGTAGCTCCCCTACATGTAAAGTAGGGATGTTTTTTTTTTTGTCGCTTACCCCATAGTGTGGGGTATTGTTAGATAGGACTTTTAAAAACGTTTAGGGGTTGCTAAGACAGTTTTTTGATTTAGAGATCCGTTTGCGAGATAATTAACTTTAAAGAGCAAATTTTTGTTCGAGTAGAGCGTCCCCCCCCCTCTAAAAGCTAAACTACTGGATCCCAAAATCTGAAAAAAATTGTGTCGGTAGTACATGTAATGAACTTTAAAGGAAAACTATAGCGGATAAGTTCACTTCATTAGTTCAAGAGGAATAGGGGTCCGAAATGTCAGATGCAGTTACTCAGAATATTTCGTTCAAAATTCTTGAAACATAAATAAACATACATAATACATATATAAAATCACGCCTTTATCCCACGGGGGTAGGCAGAGACGATGGAACGCCATGTGCTTCGCTCCTTACATACTTCTTTCGCTTCCTCAACATTCATACATCCTTTGAAAGTAATGACTTGTATGAAGATGTTACTTGTTTAATACAGATAGTAAATCCCTTTTAAGTCGAAATATGTTGTTACGACTAGCTACAGAACCCTACTGCGCGTGGCCCGACACGCACTTGGCCGGTTTTTAAACAAACACCGACCGCTCACAGTAATGACACGGCCCGCACTACCGGTGACCGAGTGAGTGGCCGAGCGGCGTAGTGTGCGTGCGTACACTGAACGTACATGAACCCGGGGCGTGGCAATCGCTACGCGTACATACAAACGGTGCGATGTACCTTTGTTCGAAGATAACATACTTATCTATTTTTACTATGCTATTGATCAAGAGAAATCCAAAGTGGTGTGGATGTAGCTATCCTTGTTTGTAAATCTAAGATAGTACTTCTGATGAGGCAGTCATGATTTTCTTCTTCAAGCAGACTGTTAAAACATATCTGATCGAACTGGTCACCTTCTCCTTTTGGGTCTTCAATATTGGAGACATTTCCAGTTTGCAAAAAATTCATTCCGTCTTAGCACAAATTGAATGAATTTTTTAAAAAATACGTATCTAAACGTCACTGCAATATCAATAAGCAGCAATAGGAAGAATGCGTTTAAAGGATTTTATAGATGCATTAAAACCCGAAACGTCACGATCGTGCCATTGTAAGTTTAACCAATCACAAACAGAGACAAAATTATGTTTTTATTAGAAAATAATCATCATTGTACCATCGTACTAATTGATAAATAACCTTTGTTGTGTAAATACATGTGGAATAAATAGTAGATTATTAACCAAGGGGATAAAGTAGTGTCTTCTTTCCCGGGTGACGATTTAAATCGCGAGCGTAACAAAGGACTCGAGGTTTACTCCCGAGCGTAGCGAGAACATCTTAATTAACTAAACAATAGGGATGATGACTCCCCCGTAAATAATAAAATCTTGGATGAAGGATAGTACTGGATTAGGCATGGCTCGTAACCATAGTAACCATAGTAATTTTAAAAAAGATGGCTATATACAATATCAGTAGAAACGACAGAGAAAGCAATATTATTTTTTTGTCTCTGTCACCGTACAGCTTTTTATTGTTTGACCCATTTGAATTTGCCTAACCTATATCGTGTCGGTAGTGGAAAGAAGTCGTTTTTTTCCTAGTTTAACCCATTAACGCCCAAAATGAAACTGCAGTATATTTTTCTATTGTTTTTCTATTTATTAGTCCATAAGGGATAACATATGCTATATAAGAAGATAAAATGAAAAAAAAAATTGTACAAATCAAGTTTTAGGGGTGTACTCAGCCGTGTACAGTGGGCGCTTTAGGAGTGAAATTGTTTGAAACAAGGTCGTTCAACACATAGCGTTTTCAAACATATTTCGCAACGCCAGCGAATTCTTTGGTGACAGATAACACATCGCAGTGGGTTTTCCATCCGTTCAGGATTATGACCATTATTGTTCCGACCCCCTAGTGCTGCTGAGGATGACGGACGGCTCTTAGTTTTCGTTGGACGTAAATAAGTCCGTGCAATAGTTCGTCTGAAAGATAACTGGTCCATGTAAGTTATCTCTTGTTTAGTTTTACTGAGCAAAACTTGTAGTCGCCAAGCATTTGATATCGCCATATCTAGCAAATAGGTAAATATAACCCACCACCACTTTTTTCCTTTTATTGAAATCCGATAAAGGCTGATAGACTGATCCATTTGGTCAACTCCACCCATTCCTTTATTATAGTTGACAAACATTTTAGGTATACGGGGTGGATGCGACATAGCGACATTTATTGAAACCACAGCTTCTATACATGGTAGGTATCAATTTCCACCGGATAAAAATTCTCTGGCGAAAAAAAAAAAAACACGTTCTCCGAACAATTTGAACATTGCGATCGTGCAATTTGTTCGGAAGACGTGGATTTTTTTTTTCGCCAGAGAATTTTTTATCCGGTGGAAATGCATACTGGCCATGTATAGAAGCTGTGGTTTCAATAAATGTGGCTATGTCGCATCCACCCTGTATTTACGTCAACCTTTTGCTTTCTGATGTTACACCAGCGTTTGACTTTGCCCAGAGGCTCTATGTCATCAAAATTAGTTCCCATTGTAACGACATTATTGTCCTTCCAACGTACCATAGTTATCTCATTCTTTGTATCAAAACTATAATCATATTCCGCCCTAGGCTTCTTCTTCATATTTTCAACTTATAAGTAATACTGTAAACAAAACGAAATTTTAGTACGAATCTGCCCGCTGTACCCGTCTGTGTACAACAAATGAAACAAACCCTACTTTACAAGTTTTGTAATAAACTTTCATTCTTATGTTATTATTACAAACACAAATAAATAGTCTCCATAAAAATAAAATCAAAAGTTGAAATATTTCACTATTTTTGATAAAAACCAACAAAATAATCTTACCTTGTATGTCGTGTCTGGACTCCGTATTTTATTACAAAATAAGTGACATTTGTTTTCGCGCCACCGCCTATTTTTATTTATTATGTGGTAACTAGTGTCATCTAGATTTGTAATTTCTAATTACCTTCAACACTTACCACAGATAAAATACATAATTTATTGATTAAGTAGTTGTACCTGTGCAGGTACTGAGGGCGGTAATGGGTACTAGTTACATAGCCATTTTCCGTGCCCTAAACATACCGTAGTGACTGTAGTGAACAATAAACATGGTGCAGTGTTGTATAATTGGCTGCAAAAGCCGCAGTGAGCGTAAACAGGAAAATATAACTTTTCACAAGTAAGTATCACTTCAAACCTTAGGATAGCTTGTTTTCAGTTAGTAATGCATCCCCTTAGAATCTGGTTGCCCGACAATTCTCAAATCGATACAAATAAACAGTTAATTTCAGTAATATAAGTTTTCTATAAAATCACGTTTTGTTGTATGACACTACCAAATGTAGCATACCGTTGTGACAGTTAAAAAATTTTATTGTTAGAATAATGTCGTATTATTTGCTCCATTTTTACTGTTAACATACAACTTCACACCAAAGAATTCGATAAAACTGTGAAATATTTACCATAAACTTATTGTTATCATAAAAACATGTGAATTTTCCATTGGTATAATTACTTTTCTGTTTGACTGGGTTATATATTCTCTAGGGATACCTGCCCAAAAGTGGAAACTTTCCCTGGAATTTGGGAATGAGTAGAATGTTTAATTCGTTTTTATTTTTTTTCATTGTGATAAATAATAATATTCAAGATATAGACTAGAATAATTAAATAACTTAATTTTTATATAGTTTTTATAATTGATTGTAAATCTTTTTTTAGATTTCCCAAAGAAGCCCACGTACGACATAATTATGTGGATAATATCTACAGGACGACAATATTGAGAACCAACTAAGCACTTTATAATATGTTCAAGACATTTTGAAGATAGATGTTTTAGAAAGACCCAACGAATGACCTATCTTTATGAATTTTCAGTATCGACACTTTACTTAAGTAATGTAAGTATGCTTCTTACTAGTCGTGCGTATTTTTTTTTCGTGTTAGATTTACTTAAGTAGCGCATTATAATTTACAGAACCCACCAACAATAGATATACCTTCTACATCAGTAGTATACTATCACACATAATGTATGTGTCGATACAAACAAATTGCATACAAATTTATTTATGTATTTTTACTGTATAATTTGTTTTAGTTTCTTATCTATTGTGCAAATCTGTCCAATGGCTGATGAAGCTTTGACTACTTCTATTACTAACCTAAGTCGGGAATTGCAGTAGGGACGGTGGATATTTACTGTTTAGTTAATCATAAAAAAAAATCTTAGGTTCTGAATACTTAAGTAAATGTTACACCTGTTCTTCCTTCTGCTGGAAATAGTTGTCGATCATTCAATGTAAGTATTAGTAAAATTATTACATTGTCAAGATATACTCGCATTTCTTGTCAATATAATATACTCAGTAGGACATATTAATAAGCTTATTAATCTTGTCAGTTTCAATGTTTTAACTTAAAGTAGAAAATGATGTGTAGATCAGAGTTCGAAGTGATAATTTATCATTGATATTATAAAAAGTATCTAAATGTACGCATTCATTATTGCACAAAAAAATCCAAGACAAGCAAGTAAAAATTAGAAATTTTTATACTAAGTTGATTTTGTTTAAGGGATAGTAATACAAATCATATTTAATTTTGAGTTTTATTTAACCCACTTCTTCATCATTTGACTTCACAATTAAACGCTGGTTTCAACGTCTAATGGTCTTATTTAATATATTTTTTATTATATTTGTTCTTTTTCAATATAAGTACCTTATTTTTTATTTATGTATGAATGTTAAGAAAGCGAAAAAACACAGCGAACGAACGTGTAGTCCACCTGATGGTAAGTGGAGTACAGCCCATGAACATCAACAATCCACAAAAGCAGATTATATTTGCGTCGCTGCAGCTGAGGACTACGGAGTACGGTGTTATGCCTCTTGTGCCAGTAATTTTAGCCGCTTTAGTACTGCAAAATATAACTTCTTTGCCTAGTACATTGACAAATGGAAAAGGTCTAGCATAACAATATTATTTCGGGGAAAATTGGGTACCACTGGTAACCCCATGAAATGTCTGTACTTTCTTGCCGTCCTTTACGGGTGTACGCAACTTAAATGCTCATGTCATCTCTACCTAATACTTACTCTGAGAATAAAATGAATACCATTGACTAAATAAAAAAAGGCTTTTTTTATGTAGTCTATGATGAATACCTTATCAAAATATAGGTAAACTGCTTTATATACAAACTCAATGGTGTACACACAGATGTAGTTTTCGCTTTAAATTTCGCTTCCAAATTTAAATCACATACTCCCCCTAGAGGATGAATGAAATTCAGTACAAATTTCTTTCCCTGTTTTTAAAATGACTATTGTTATGTTCGCCTTTTGTCGCATAGAATGTCACTTTTTTGAGCAAGTGGAACGAAAATTAACTTTTATGATGGCAACCGAAGGCCAAAATGTGTGTTCACCTTTTTCAGGGATCCGCTAGCTATTGACGAGCTGTAAAATGTCCTAGTATTAATTATAGTAAGCTCAAACATCCTCGCAATGATGTGAGGCGTGAGGCCGATCGCTTTCTTAAAACAAATGCAATTTTTATACAGACTTTTTTTTATCGATGGCACGATCGTATTCTATCTGTTGGAAAGGGATATAAATTAAAAGTAGGCTACCGGGGACTTTAACCGAAAATGGTGAAACACTCAATTAGTTGGATAGTTTGCTATTAAATTAAACTTAAATTGATTAGTTTTCATTTTATTTCGAAATTATAATAATATTAGACATATTTCTTAAAAAAACCTATGTATACAGAGTAATTATAAAAATCTAATACCTTATAGGCTCAAGCCACACTGAATAGGAAGCGACTAGACGTCCAGTTTCAGTTTTCAGTATCATAGAATTTTAAACTTTATCTTCATGTCTTTTAGAGACATAATATCGCTTGAGCGCCTCAGCCGCGTAAGAGTTGTCGGGCAGCTGCGCGACCTTTTAAGTTAATAAAGCGATAGTGTGCTTTTTTGTTATAAAGATAATATTTAAAATGTCATGACACTGAAAATGATTGTCTTGTCGTTGCAAATTTTTGTTGCTTAAGCCATACATTGATAACTAAATTGATAAATTAGGTATAAATTATGATGTAGTGGAGCAGGCCTTAAGTTGTTACTAGTATTTTTTAATGACCCTGTAGAGCACAGGTTATACAATACGTTACTTTAAATTATGTTCTATTCACCAAATTGATATATATTGAATGGATGTCAATCACAGATATCTAATAATTATGTAGGCGAATTAATAAAAATACAAAAATACTTTAGTCCTTCACAGTCACGTTTCCTATTCCGTACATACTATTGGCATACATTATTGTCAATTAGGTACTTCCAATACGAAATCATTCACGAGGTGTGCATAATTATTATGCATTATTAAGTTCTCATGTTGATCATGTGCCTACGTCGCGGATAGCACTAGTTATTTGTTTGATTTTCAAACTGGTCACGTGCTTTACGCAATACACCTTGAGTCTTATGAATCTCCCTACATATAGCACGTTGGACGCTTCTTTTGCGCAGATTCGCGGCGTTTAGTTGCATCAGAGTTTCTGCGAGGGTCGCCTTGGTCCTTGCTAGCTTTTGCTTCAGCGTAACATTCTCATCGTACAATGAACCTGTAACAATTAAACAATTCAGTTTTATTTGTGATTCTTTGTCTATATAAAAAAAATATCACACGTCTTTTACACAACATCATCTAGTGCCAAACTAAGCTTAGCTTGTATTATGGGTACGAGCATAACTGATACTAATACATAATTATATACTTTTCTTTTGTAAATAAAAACTTGTCAAACATAGAAACACCCAGACCAAGACAAACCTCCATATTCATGCACACAAAGATTTGTCTTGAGCGGATATCGAACCCGCGACGTCTGCGCAGCAGGCGGTTGCAATTCCGACTCCGCTATCCGGTCGTTAAAAAACTATATATATACATAAAACTGAACTAAAAATATTAGCAGTCCTGCTATAGTAATAAAGATATTGATATTTCCTGAAATCGAATCATTTAAAGAAACGAAAAAAAAATGGGCTTACGTGGTGATAATGCAACAGCATCATTCTGTTCTAAACTTGACAATCTATCACTGTCGATGCCTTGGTCTGGCGAAGTAGGTCGGTCCTCTTCAGAATGAAGGTTTTCGTGAATTAAAGCTATTTTGTTATCAACTTCAACAGGTACTTTACGCGCCATATCAATTTCCAGTTGAGAATTCACCTCCAAGGCATTTGAGAGTTGTTCACGTGTTTCTTCAAGCTCTCTTTCTAATCGTAGTCTGTCATGTTGAGCACGGGCTCTTTCCAAGGCAGCCTGTGATGCTTGCACCGTTGCTTCGTCTGCCGCGCGCCGCAAAGAACGCTCAGTTTCCATAAATGTACTTTCCAATTCTTGCCTTTCTGTTCGTAATCTCTCGATGGTCTGAACAGAATCAGTAAGCTTCTGTTCAATATCTTTAACGCGCGTTTCTAAAGTAACTACTGTATTTCTTAAAATATCAATATCACTCACAGCGTCAGACAACTTCGATTGTTCCGTCACTAAATGTTCTTTTAATTCGTGATTTTCTGCAATAAGCTCATTGATTTGGTCTTTCGAAAATTCAAGTTTACTATTTAAATCATTGTTTTCTTCTTCAAGATGTTCGCTTCGCTTGGTAAGATGGTTTAATTCTTCAAGTAAATCTTCATTGGAGTTTTTATTATCTTCTGAACGAGAGCCGTACGATAGTCGCGCACGTCTATTTCTACATTTGGTGATATCAGAGCTTGATTCGCGTGCACCCACGCCAGTGTCGCACAGGCCGACACGAGCAAGGGATACATTTCTATCTGGTTCTGACCAGCATTCTGATTCAGAGATAATATCAGCTTGAGGGAAATGTTTTAATAAAGCTTTTCTGTTCATGGAGTACCTACTGTTGTCACCGCACATTACATGATGTCCGAACATCATTGTCAAGTCTTCTATTCTTAGCGATTGCGATATATCGAGATTACTTTCATCCATCGTTAGTTCGTCTGGAGCCATAGATTCATCCAGTTCTAAGCCAACAGGTAACGCTAAACTTTGCTCTAATATACTTTCGGCCAATTTCTTCTTATCTTCACCAAGCACACATCTGTGAAGTTTAAATGTCTTCAATGAATAAGTAGAAACATAGTATGGCACATCAAAAAACGACGGATCTACTATTGTAACATGATTTTGTAGTATATCAAAATAACAAAACTAGAGCATATTTAGGTAACTTACTTGTGTGATAATAACTTGTCCAAGAAAAATGCCAGTCCTTGAAGTCGACGAGTAAGAAGTTGTTGCAGATTTCTGGAAATATAAATAAGACATGTGAAGAAATAAAAAAGAAACAATAATATATGATTATCATTATGTACCTAATTATATATTCGCCACCAAGAAACAATACATTTTCATGATTTGTAATAAAAATCCTTAAAACTAAACTTGTAAGTATTTATTTCGCCTTTTAAGAATTAACTTTAAATCAACTAATGGTGAACTAGGTAATTTTGAAATGGTAGTTGTGAAATATTAATTGGAATTCAACCTACGATCCTAGCGGAGAGTAAAAAACAACGTAAGTATTAATTATTAAAATTGCGTAACATACTAAGTACATGTACATTGTGATACAACCAGATCTATACTATATACATATATCATAAAGCTTTGAACTCGCAAATTTAGGACCTAGTAAGTCTATAATAAAATAAACTAGAGCTAGACAAGATTCAAAAGGTTTTACCCTGCCGCATCGCCATCTTGAGTATTTTCGAAATGTTTTTGCATATCTTTTACTTTGCTTTCCAAGTCTTTAATGTGTTCATCTTTGCATTTCAATATTTCTTCGTATTTTTCCAGCTGTGAGTCACTAACATGAGCGTAAACTAATTCTTTATCCTATGAACAAATAAACCGTTAGTTAGTAAACATATGTGTACCGTCCATAAATCAATACTGGGTACAATTGAAAAAAAGTAATTGTTTACAATTCAAGAAATAAATTAAAAAGTGTAATATCATTTTGGAATCCTTAATTTAATAAGGATTTAATCTTTTAATTATAAAAAAAAATAAAAGGCATATCATAGAAGATAGCAGAGATTCAAAAAACGGAGGTAGAGCTTTCGGGCAGGCCGTACCGCACCACACAACCGCAACGGAACGGAGGCAACGCATTTTGATGCGGTTTTCAGCAATAGAGAGGTGATTCATGTGGTATACCTGCATATTATAGAACGACATGGTACCTGAAATAAAGCGAGGGCGGGCCGCTAGTGATACAATAAAAGATACTTACTAATTTGATTTTTTTTATTTCTTTGTCTTGCTGTTGAATTTTTTTCATGCAACCTTTTATCATTTGTAATGCTTTTTTATTTTCTTTACGTAATTTCATAAGTTCATCCAAATCATCATTGTTAACAGTTACCGCCAAATAATCCCTGCAAATAAGTAATGACATTATTTAATTAAATATTAATTCAAAACCAAGAGTACAAAAATATGGTGCTGCAATATATTATATAGAACGTACTTGAACGTTGCTTAAGTTTGCTTAGAGCTAAAGCAGTGTTTTGTTACCGTCCTACACTGCTTTAGTCTTTTTGTCACAAAGGCAAAATCTAAGCTAAGTCTAATAATGCGCTATATACTATAGATCTCAGCCTAAGAGTTACTACGATTAACACTAATTCGTATAATTGATCTATCAATGTATGAGACAAAACGCCATCCATTAAAATAGTTTAAGAACTGCATCAGATTGTAGGTGGTATACCTGTGTTCCTTAAAGAAATGTACTTACCCAGCTGACTCAGATTCTGCGCAAGTATCGTCGACTGGTGCTTGCTTGACTTCTATAATACCCTGAAATAAGGGAGAAAAATACGAAATTGAAGTATACAGCTATTAAACACAAATTCTATTGCATAAAATGCTGAGGTTGTTGAAGTAACAACATATTATATTAATTCTACGACATTAATGACGTAATCGTAATTTTATAATAAACACTGCGTATCCACGAGATCTTTTTGTCAATAACCTAGCCAAAATCAGAGCAACGCAGCGCAGCGCAGCTCAGCTCTGGTCTTACCTAGCGAAATTGAAAATGTTAAAACATGAAACACTGCTGGTAATACTTACGTGTTCCTGTGAAGTAATATCCTGTTTAATTGTTGTACTGTTATTTATAGACATCTCAACACTGTCTGTCGAAATGGATCCCTGGAAAAACAAAAAAGTTCAATAAATTATAGATAAACAAAAATGCGAGTATTACAAAATACATTATTATTATTCTTACAGAAAATACTACTATATACAGGGTGTCCCATATTTAATGGATAATCCTTTACCTGCAGATTGGGGGCATCACGCCTGATAGGAAAATGCAAAATTTGTAGAAAAAAAGTATCAGGGATTTTTAAATATCGAACATTTTCGATTTTTCCCAAATTAGCCACTTTCGTCCACTCTTCTTGATGCCATGTTCGTAAATCTTAGAATTTTTCAAGTCTGTTTTTGGAATTCAATTCTTGAATAGATGTACTATCAAATTTACTATCTCATTATTGTACAATTATTTCATTTAAAAAACTACAAAGATTAATCAAAAAAAAAATTACATGACATTTTTTTTTACAAAAAGTTTGAACACTTATGGTGTAAAAAAAATGTATGGAGACCTGTGTGCCCATCACGGAAAAAATATGCCAGTTTCATTATGATTCTAAAATGGTATAAAATATTTTATATTTTTTTTTATTTAAAAAAATAATGTGAGAAATTATGACCAGGATCCGATTTTTTTTAAATCACTTTCTACCAAAATGATATCCTAGTTGATAATATAGTTACTTAAGCGTATTAAACTACATTAAATAATTACGAACAAGCATAACTTTTACAAAAAACAGTATTTGGAACGATTAACAGCGATTATAAATCTTATAATACCTATCTATAAAAGTATCGATTAAGATCAAAATACTGAAAGTAAATAAACAATATTTTTTTTAATTTTGCTCATCACTTCTCTCTGGGTTACGAAAAAAAAAACGCTGACACTCAAATTAACAAAAAACGTTCGGAAACCTTTCTCGGTAGAGTTCTGCCGCACGAGTGGCGAAATCCTCGAACATTTCACGAAATGAGTCAATCTACGATTATGGCTACGTCATACACACTTAGTTAATGATTTAACACCTTTTGAGTAAAACATTAAGATCCAAGATGTTCTAATTATTTCTAATGTCTATACAAGACTTGTCAAGGGGTGTGCACACACTTGAATGTATTTTGAACAGATTTGTGTTGATCTGACTCACCTGTTGCTCCAAAACATCGATAGCTTCAGCTGCAGCAGCGAGAAGTTCCTGCTTGTCAGAAAGCTGCCTTCTCAACTCTTCCACTTCTACTTGAAGCCTTACATTGTGTTCTAAGAGACCCTGAAAATATATTGTTTTTGTGTTATATAAAGAAATCATGAGCTTATGCTTTTCTTACTAAGAAACTAGCCAATTTACAGTAACAAGACAGACCAAAACAAAATGGGTTCTTATATGGTATGATTACATATTTGTTGATTTGTTGATTACATTATAAAAGTAGTAGTAGTAGTAAAACCTATGTAAATAGCGAATGGTATGACGAAAAGTTTAAATCAGGCGCTGGTTGCGCGTAATTATGAAATTGGCAATTTTGTTTGATTTATTATTTAGAATTTTAAATTAATATAATTATTTATTATACAAATTTAATATTCAACTATTGATGATGTTAAACAAAAATTACATTAATGCCAAATTTTTAATAACAATATATAATTTGTAAAAATTGCATCTATAAAAAGAAATTATATGGGTAATCCTTAAACATTTTTATGTACCTGAACTGCAGGCGGTGATCCACTGCCCAGTTTTTCTTCCAAAAAGTATATCCTGAGTTTTAAATGAAAATTTTCTTTTCTTAAACCATTAAGTTGTTCTTCATACTGTTTCATGCTTACACCACTGGCAGAAGTAACATCTGTAAAAGTAAAAAGTAGCAATACAAATAAATAAAATAGAAGTGTCTGTTTTTATATTTTTTGATAACATGTCCTATATGTACCTGATTAAGTTAATTATTGTAATTGGCTCTGAGCCGTTGTAATTAACTATAAATAAAAAAAATAAAAAAATAGTATAAAAAAACGTTTTTATAAGCCGAAATAGTCATATGATACCTCTCCCATCAGATATATTTTTTTTGTCTGTCTATCTGTTTGTATCGACTATTCCTCTTAACGGCTGGACCGATTTGGTAACATTTAAGATGCAGGTTTCCGACTACCTGCGTAACATAGGCAATTTTTTATCGATGTACTTAACACGAAGACGAAACTGCGGGAGACAGCTAGTTTTTTATCTCGTGAACTACCGGTCGGATTTTATAACTATTTTTGTAATCGATTCTAATTCCTAAGGAAGGATTTTAGATATTTGCCATTACGCTTAACTTTGTGGGAGCGGAGTAGAAGAGAGCTTTTACTTAATGCAACTAGTTCCACGCGGATGAAGTCGCGGCTTATAGTTATTTCGAAATAATATAATCTTAACGAATAAAAACTTGCATTACATAATTAAAATAGATGACATAGATATTTACCATGTCCTTCAGACGCTGGCAGCGCCATTTCATGAAGTTTCCGCGGACTGGTGCTGTAAATGGAACACAGTAATTTAATTAGCGAGTAAACAAACATTTTTTATAAGCTTATTTTATTAGATACCAACTACACTTTTAGATGTATGTATGTTAGTTGTTTTACTCAAAAGATCAATAAATGTAAGGCGTGCTTCCGGACAGTTGAATGATGTTTTTGTCTCAGTTGTTAAATTTAAATATTGCATGGTTTTTTTTAAATTCAATTAAGCTACTGGAAAGAGTAGAGTAGAAAAACGTATGTGGGAAACGTTTCCAGTACATACATAGGTATGTTGTGCAAATTCTGTCGCTGGGCTTTATTCCGTGAATTCTTTTATGGAAAGAACATTCTGCGAAGATGTCAAAATTCCCCTTAATTAAGCGACAAAATTCATAAAACGGGCATACTGGCTGCGTCTCTTGAGTTTTGTGATATGTCTGACCTAACGATTGTGATAGTTTGTTTTCGCCTTAATATGTCTAATTTGTATATGAGGATTAGTTCACGCCACCGGCACCAACAGCAGTGGCGGACGACGCCGTCTCCACACGTACCTACCTATCAGGTAGACATGGGTAACTCAGGAGAGATAGATACAAAAGATATGAATCAGTCCGTTTCAATCAATCACTGTAAATGTATCACTTCACATCCAACTGTATCAGTGCATCTTTTCAAGTCACTTACGCACGGCGTCTCTCTTTATCTGTGTGTGGCGCAATCGGATAACAAGCTGTCAGCTGTGGAAGGCAAGCCGGGATTGCCGTGAATGTTCTGTTGCGCTTTCGCAAGACGAAGAGTAGGTATAAGAGTTATTGGAGTCCAACAACTCAATCTCAATCAAGCTATAGTTTATACATCAGTAGTAGGTATATGCATAACCAAACATCTAGGCGGTTGAAAATTTGGCCGCAAATGCAACACTTGTTTGACTGACCAAGCTGGAACGCAATGCCCGGCGATTGGTCGATTAAGTACAGCACAGCCATCTGCAGATAACTTCACAACAGCATAGATATTTGATTTTATATTTAGCTATTAAATATAATTTATTAATCAAATCTGTACTAATTATAAAGAAGAAAGATTTGTTTGTTTGTTACTACCCAAAAATCTTAGAATCTTCATGAAACCGATCTTCACGTGAGGGTCCTAGAAATAATATATTATTATGCTACTTTTTATCGACCTACCACGCGGGCGGAGCCGCGAAAGGAAGCTAGTTCATAAGAAATTGATAACTTATCCAGACAAGAGCAGTAACGCCCAATAAATAAGAGAGATACCTGATCTAACGACCTATTACCACAAACCTATATCTTATTTACTCACTGATATATAGTGGATTGAGTTGATCAGCGCTGTGTAAAGCACTGGGTGGCGTGCGTGCAAGCTCGAGCTACTAATGATATAAAGATAGATAAAATCATCAATAGATAGATAAAACTTGATTTGTGCATACAGCAATATATTTGGATGCCAATATTGGATATACATTTTAAATACGAACGTTTGAATAACAATATACGCACAAATACATATACACCATATTTTAATTATCCTTCCTCAACAATTGGTAGCTAGATAAATATTACTGAAATGATTTCTTATTTTATATATATATTCAATAAGTATGATATTTATGTATTTAAAGCCAAAAAATAAATAAAATAATATACAATTTTAAGATACTATTTTAAAATGAAAACTTTTTTTTTGTTATTAAACACAAAGAGCTCTTTCTTCCTCTCTCCTACTTTTGCCGTGCCCGTCAGGGTCCATAATTGACACTGTACCTATTTATAAGACCTTTTTAACATTGTGGAGTGCAATAAAGACTTGAATACTTGAATACTTGAAGGGCGGCCTTATCGCTTAACGCGATTTTCTTGCAGGCAATCTTTGGATGGACATTAGTGTAAAAGATTTACAGAAGTAAATATCGATGTATATAATCACGATAATTATCACTTAGAACTAAGCTATAAATGAAAAAGTTCATGATGATGAAACCGTGAAAGTTGGTTTTGTACATGTATTACACCTGCATGAATTAACATAAAATACTACTTTTTATTTGACTGATACAAGACTGTTTCGGATGGTTTAGTAATACATGGTTTATTTTAAAACTTCAATTAGAAAACCGTGAAAATTGGTTTTCTCGGGCTTTTATAATGTAAGATTGATTTATAAGTTTTTTAATAGGGAAAATTTAATTTAAACCAGCTACGAGGCGGGTCAATTATTACCGCACTACCTCGAGTGTTTACTTCAAATGATGAGGTCAGCTCTGTATGCTCACCGATATTGTTATCAGTAGCTAATAATATTATTTCTCTTTACATTCGTTGTTACGCTATAATTACGAGCGTTACGAATGATTTATTAATGTTTTGTTCGAAATTAAGTACTTTTCACTTTCAATGAAGAACTATGTAAAATTATGTTTAATTAATTATTAACTTCTTACCTAAATGGAGAAGATATATTTGCACCTTGCTTCGCATTATGCATCCTCGGTAATGTTGCCATCTTTGACTTATATAATAACACCGTTTAATTTATACACACATCACAAAACAATAAATAAAAGCACGCTGAAAACAGAGCAAAAACACACTGTACTCTGAACTCCACTGTCGACAACGACTGGAAATAACGTGTTGAATATCATTAAACGAACTGATAGCGATTGTAATTATGTATATAAAACGATATTACACATGAAAATAACACCAAAACCACGAAATAATTGTAAATAAACAGAACCCTAATTAGTAAATCTTTTATGCATTGCATTCGACGTAGTTTATATGTCTACGTTCGGTGACTGAAATTAGGACGGGATGTGGGACTCCCGAATGGGATTCGGGAATGATCGCATGTCATCGTAAAATTTAGAGCGAGAGCTCGTGAGCTATGCAGCATGCAGCGTCGCGTTTTGGTACATATTACAAAGGGGAATAGAAATCATCAAGAGAGAGATACAGCTTTGTTAGACAGAGACAAAAAGGGCAAAGGCGGATATTGTGAACTTTACCGTCTCTACTCTACACAACATGCAGACAGAAATAGAAGTGGCGGCGCCATTAACTTTGCTCTGTTCCAAATTTTCAATTTATGCCTTACTTCCTGTATGCGTTGTTACCAATATTATCTGACAATGTACAGGGTTATTACTTGCAGGGTGTTCTAATAGTAGGACCTAAATCATAGATAAATACAATAATTCGAACCCCCAAGGTTCAGATTATTGCATTTAGGCCCTAATTGAACATGTTACAATAAATACGGTTATTTAAATACATTTACTGTTCACATTTCTTTGTAATAATTTTAAAGGCTGAATCTGGAATATGACAACAAAAACGTAAAATTTGTAATATAGGTATAACAAATTTTACGTCTCAAAATCGACTGAATTTCGTTAAGTTATTAAATACTTTTAGATGTTAAGCTCATTGCTTTTAGTCTCTTTTATAACACCCTGATATGTCGAATTACCAATAACGCTATTTAATGCAATTATCACCATAAGGTGGGCATGCGTTAACTTTCCTGATAGCACCTACCTACAAACTAAATAGCATAAAAAAGTGAAATATATTTAGCACAATTAAATTGTAGGCGAATGGCCTGGATATATTTATGTAAAGCTAATTTTTGGATATTATGTTGTACAAGAGCTTAAAAGAGTATGCGCCAAAATATTAGACCTCGATTTCCTATAAGCTTCTGCCGCTATCTTAGAAAAAGAAGTTAGAATTGTTTTTCATTTTTCGATTTGTCTCGACTGTCAGCTATTTCACAAAAAAAAACTGTGTATGGACGTTTTATGACGTTTTTAGATTTTTAAAATGGCGAGGCGCTCCGCCTTATCCCTTAGGACCTAAAACAGAACAGGTGAACGTGTTGTACGCCTCTTTCACACCCTTCTGGGTAATATAGGCGTGATGTTATGTTATTTCTATAATTGAATACCAAAAATGTTGACCTACCATCATTTGTAGCGGTGATATTTGTTTTTCGTTCTTTTTTCTAATGTGATTTCGTTCTTTTTTCAACACAGTATTATTTTCAAAATCTTGCAGAGCGTACAAATAGGACGTATACTGATTTATAAATTTCGTTCTTTAGTAATGTTAGAAATGGATAAGCTTAGGATATTGATGTTTTGCTGCTCATTTACTGATTTCCACAGCATTTAACTAAGCTATTGAACCAAGTTAACTAAAAATATAAAAAAGAAAAAAACCGACTTCTATTACAAATATAAGTCTTATATGGTTTTCTCATAGGTGCCATTGTCACAACTGGACCAAATTGAAATGGGACCACACGGGAAGCACCAGCTTACAAATAAAAAAAGAAACATTTAAATCGCTTCGCCCAGTCGAAAGTTATGAGGTAACAAACATAAAAAAAATACAGACGAATTGAGAAACTCCTTTTTTGAAGTTGGTTAAAAAGGAACTAACTTTGATTTTATACTAAGAAAAAGTTGAAATGGCTGGCAGGATTGGAGCCTGTGACGTCGATACACCGGGCAGCCGCTTTAACCACTAAGCTACGGTCGCCTCTTTTATAATTTGCTAAGCATAGCTAAATGCAATCAAAAAATCTATCAATAAGTTGAAATAAGGTACGCGTTCATTCCTTACAACAACGTGACGTCACGTAATGACGTAACATACAGTTCAATTTAAATATCTTTACAGAGAAATTTAGGGTCCTGGTAAGAGACCCAGAGTACAGAGGTTGCAGGTTTAAAACCTGCCGGTCACATAATTTTTAAAAGTTTCTTATTACTATTTGCTAAGCACAGATAAACACTAAGAATTTGAAAATTAGTGTGTATATTTAAAGTATTATCCCCATACTCCTAACTGTTGAGGAGTTGTACATTCCAGCATCAGCTCAGCAACATGAAATACTTGTCATGTGGTCCCATGGTCATTAGGTCACGATCTGGTGATGGTTCTTAGTAACACAGGTGTTTTACATACATTTTTTTTTGTGTCCTCAAGCACTCATCATTGGGTAAAAGCCCAATATTATAAAATATTGCCTAGATGGCTTTATTTGTTGTAAATGGAAATATAAAATTTCCATTTAGTGCACATATATGATATAACCTAATATTGAAAACTATGTTACTACTATGCCTATTCAGAACTACTTTGCATAGTAACGCACCTGCGTTACTTAAAAAAAACACCATAATATTTTGACTTTAACAATGTATTAATTAAGCTAAAATCCCTATTTAGAACTACTGTAGTATACCTGTATACTACAATAGTTCTAAATAGGGATGGTATACTACAGTAGTTCTAAATAGGGATTTTAGCTTAATTAATACATTGTTAAAGTCAAAATATTATGTCAAAATATAAAACATGCTTATAGCTTAGAATAGTTTTGAAACCTACAGAAAAGCAATGTTGATATAAGTTTAATTTAAGGATGGAGTTCTTTAGAGGTGAAGCCATAAAATTCACCTAGAGAGGTACCATGCAAACAAAACTTGTGGATGATATAATAGCGCTTTTTGTTAGTGATTATTCATTGATTATTTTTATATACAGGATGTCCCTGTTTAGGATGTGCGAAATATATACAGGGTTATTGGGTAAGTCGACCTAGATCCGTTAAGAGGTGGTAGTTCCCATCATTTCTGACTGATCTGACTATGAAACACCCCACCCTAAACCTAACCGTTTTCGAGATATTGGACTTAGAAGGTTTTTTTAAAAAATATCCCGATTTCTTAACTATAGCCTATTTTTTTTGTATCCTATGCCTTTTATTTTTTTTTAATTCTGATTTTTGTGTGCCAGATAAGTTTGTTTATAATTCTCAACCCAAAAAGTGCAAGTATCTGAACCAATGGGATCGTAGTAGACGATTGATACCGTAAAAAAGTAATTAATTTGAAAAAAAAAATTGTTTCTTTTAGTAATATTTAAAAAAAAATCTATGGCGTTAGTTCTGCAGATGTTTTAAATAATATCTACGTTCCATTAGCTATCCAACAAGGTATCACAAGCTAGGGTCTTATCACAATTCATAGAAAAAAAATCGATAAAAGGCTCTCAGGTAGCAGTACAAATTTGGGTTCTTTGGTCCTATTGTTCTTCCACGGAGCTGTGGTGATGAAGATGGAATTACAAATTACCACAACGCTCATTATTGGGCCCCAAAAGCGCAAAAAAATCCTAACCAGAAGAGGACAAAAGCCGCACATAGAAGATTTAGTTTAAATGTCTGGATGGGAATCATAGCAAACAAATTAATTGGGCCCTTCTTTCTACCTGATAATTTAAACGGAGAATTTTACGAACATTTTCTAAGAGAAGAGTTACCAAATTTATTAGAGGATTTACCCCTAAATCTGATTAGAAACATGAAGTTCCAACACGACGGTTGCCCTGCACATTACAGAAGAGGGGTCAGGGAATGGCTAGACAACGAGTATCCTAATAGGTGGATCGGAAGAGGTGGACCCATACCGTGGCCAGCAAGAAGTCCTGACCTGACTCCCATGGATTTTTATGTGTGGGGACACATGAAGACATTAGTC
The DNA here is from genome assembly GCA_905147285.1 of Hypena proboscidalis. NCBI lineage: Eukaryota > Metazoa > Arthropoda > Insecta > Lepidoptera > Erebidae > Hypena > Hypena proboscidalis. Next base: position 14,091,543 of record LR990130.1, on the reverse strand, counting down.
TACAATGAGAATAATCCAATTGAAACTATTGACATATTAAGACAGAAGATTATTGAGGCTGCTGACGAAATTCGAAGAGACTTAACGACTGTAGTAGTTAAAAGCGAACTAAGACACCGAATGAGAGTGTGTGTGCGAAACAGAGGCGGCCATGTAGAACAAGATTTATAAATTTAAATAAATGTTGTTTAATAATTATTTGTATTGTTTTATTTCGTTTCCTGGCCCAAAAGAGAAGTTTAATCTTAAGTACCATTGTTTTTTTTTACTACCTGGGAGCCTTTTATCGATTTTTTTTCTATGAATTGTGATAAGACCCTAGCTTGTGATACCTTGTTGGATAGCTAATGGAACGTAGATATTATTTAAAACATCTGCAGAACTAACGCCATAGATTTTTTTTTAAATATTACTAAAAGAAACAATTTTTTTTTTCAAATCAATTACTTTTTTACGGTATCAATCGTCTACTACGATCCCATTGGTTCAGATACTTGCACTTTTTGGGTTGAGAATTATAAACAAACTTATCTGGCACACAAAAATCAGAATTAAAAAAAAATAAAAGGCATAGGATACAAAAAAAATAGGCTATAGTTAAGAAATCGGGATATTTTTTAAAAAAACCTTCTATGTCCAATATCTCGAAAACGGTTAGGTTTAGGGTGGGGTGTTTCATAGTCAGATCACTCAGAAATGATGGGAACTACCACCTCTTAACGGATCTAGGTCGACTTACCCAATAACCCTGTATATAAATATAGGAAAGTTATGGCAGGAAACAAATAAAATATTTAAAGAAAAAAAACAGGTTCAATATTTAACAAAAAATAATAAACATTTAAAATTTGTTGCAACAGCTTGAAAGTAAATGTCACTTTTGCCCAACTAACGATTACTAGTTCATTTATTTAAATCAAAAAAATTTATAATTTAGTTTATGATATAAATTTCAAACATATTATCCAATAATGTTGAAAGTATCTACTGATCTAAATATATTTTTTTAACTGAATAGAAAACTGACTACGGACTCAGGTCGGCAGTTGCAAAGACAATCTGGCCAAGTGGGGATTTATCAACTCATTCAATACTAGTTGCGAATGTGGATCCCTTAGCTAGAGTATGGCCCATCTGATATCTTGCCCTTTACTATCCGCCACTTGCACCCACTATAATCTAATGCAGGTAAACAAAGAAGGCGTTGAAGTCACCACCTACTGGTTTAAAACAGTATAATCGAACTAGCCATTGACACGATAAGAAGAAGAATGCAGAGCACAAAACTTAAGACTTTAAATCTTTGAATATGTAATGTACTAACACAGTATAAATATCCACCAGCACTCTGACAACCGATTCATGATAGGGCTTACCTACGTAATTTTAATTTCATGTACTGTACTTGACCAACTAACCATCATTCTTTTAGTGAATTCCTGCAGACCATTTCTTTGAAGATAAACTATTCTGTATTATGTTCCTTTTCTCTGGTAATAATATTATTATTATGTAAGTAACTATTGTACGATAGCACCTATTGATTCATTTCTAATGAAATCATTGAACTGGCTATGATGACAAGTTATAAAGTAAAAGAATTAAAATATAAAACTTACATTACACCAGCGTCCAATGTTATGTCGCCCATCGTAGGGATCACTCAAGTAAGTAGCTCTGTAATAAAACAAGAATTTCATCAAAAATAATTTATGCTCTACCGTTATTTATTTCGTTGCTGTTATCAAATCGTGGATGCAAGATGCGAACACAAAGTGAGATACATATCAGCATAATTAAATGCTGAGGTGAGAAGTGTAAAAAACTCACCTTCAAAGTTCCTTATTGTTTAAATTCAGCAATTTTCACTTTTCAAAATAAACGATAACTTCTTTCAGTTTGGCCGTTTGCCGTTTTTACTTTTTTGAAGATAATTTAGAGTAGTGCTGTACGTATCGTAATTTTATTAAATCGATTTTGTCGCGTTTTCCTATACAAAAATATGACATACCATTGACTACATAAAAAAAGGCAGGACTCCGTCTCTTGAAACACTTACTGAAGCACCCATAGTAAGTCACACGTACACACAGAACACACACATTGACACAATAGTAAGTCAATCGCCCGCCATTACGCTTTGGACTGTGCTGTTGCTCGGATGTTCAAGTAAAATAATTAAAAATGCCGTCTTGTGTTGTGAAAAGCTGCCGAAACCATAGCGCCTCGATAAAAAAAAACCAGGGGATCACTTTTCATAGGTAAGCAAGTAATATATTCAGCTTATTGCCGAAATTATATTGTTTTCGTAAAAAAATATACCAGAACTATCAGTGTTGACAGTCAATAAATATTTTCATTTACCCTGAATTTGGGTAAATATTTTTAGTAGTATAATACATTTAGTATAAATTATTATTCTATGTTTTATAGATTTCCTGCTGCAAACGACGCATGGAAAAATTATTGGATAAAAATAATTAGAAACTGCAGAAATGATAACAGTTGGTATCCATCAAAATATAGTGTAGTCTGAAGTATACACTTCGAGGAAATTGATTTATGTATATAAAACAAAAGGTGGACTTATTCGCATTGTCAGCTTTGCCGTACCAAAAAAGGTAAAACAATAGTATATTGTTTCAAATAAAGTATTAAATTAATAAATACCAGTACTTTAATCTAAAACTTTTTATTTCTTAGTTTAGTTTATTATTATTTTTTTTTTCTTTATTTTTTATTTGCCAATATTTATTTGAAATATTGAAAAATCGCATGTAAGTGAATCTAAGCTTCGTGATTGTTGGTTTAGTTTAACTTAGATATTTTATTTGGTTTGTACATTTTGTTGACGTTTTCAAGCACTTTCTGATAGTTTATGTAATGGAGAATTTTTGTTTTTTTATTTTTTTGATAACTGCCATAACTTACCCTACTATCCAATTTCGGCTCCAGGTCCTAAACTGGGACACCCTGTATATCACTAAAGCATCTTCACCATCTAAGAATCAGGAAGCGCCGTAGGAGTCGTAATTTTAAAATATTTTCCAAAAACTGGGTAGCTGCACTAAAGCATCTTCGCTGCCTTGCGTCAGGAGTGCCCAGAGCAACGAATTTTGTACATATTCCCTTAATAAAAACAAACAACTTCCAGCTGCAGGCCCGCAACGACTGCTAGAAATATAAAATCAACTTTGTTTCGAAATTCAATCATAAAGTTGTTTTATATTGTTTGGTTTTTGGCCACGGTAGTATAAAACTACATATATCATGTTTGATGGTAAAAAGCAGCAAATAAAAAAATATAAGAACTAAACCTCTAAAATATTTATTTAAATTATTGTAAAAATGTGGGTAATATTTCTCATGGCTGGTAACCCCTAACACACGCACACATAAACAGACCGCCGCCATTTTGGTGCTTCCATCACTTTATAAGTGACATTCTCTCCTGCTTTTTTTATGTACTCTATGTGACATACGATAAAAGTTGACATGCAGATTAGGGCACAACTCTGCAATTTATAAAAATCGAGAAAGGTGTGAAGTGAAGGTGTTAAATTCACTCGTACAAAAATATGTCAATAATGCGACAAAACGAGTTCCGAAAGGCGAATTATACGATTGCATAAGCACTGTGAGGGTTTTATTACAAAGCCAGAGCTTGTCCGAATTCTCAATATTGTTTGCGATTCAGTTCGAACCTTGGCAAAAATCTATCTCGCAATCGTTACTCATGCAAGTCCCACACAAATTGCACATTATTTTTTTTTAATCGTAATCGTTTTAAACTTGACGGTTTGTTCCAATTATTAAATTATCTTTGGTTCCATGAGGTTCCAATCTACTCCTCACCTCTAGTGACCTGTCAGTCTAACGTCAAACGCTGTCAAAAACCATTGTCAAAATATCAAATTTGTCAATTGTCATTATTGTCAAAACCACTTGAGTGAGTATTTTTCATTTTTCATTACTCCTTGAAATTGAGGTTGCTTTTCATGCTTATTGTAAACCCAATCATAAAAAACATAATCAAAAACAATTTGAAAATAATAGTCATAATTCCAGAATGGCACTATCATTTCATACCCGATCAGTGCTTACAAAGTTAGGACTGCCATGTTTTAGAATTACTAATGCTCGACTTTATTCGGAGCAAACTGAAGAATCCACTGAAGAGCAAACACCGATAGATCCTGCGAAAGATAGAACAAAAATAATTCCTGTGGAAACGAGCATTAAATATTTGCAAAGCAAAGCATATAAAGAAACTTACGCTGATAAAACAGTTTGGGCACTATATCGCCGTAACCACAAAGGGGTATTTGCTCCACGAAAAACTAGACATTCTTGTGTCCGGAATGGCATAATATCTACAGGAAACCCATGCCCTATTTGTCGCGATGAATATTTGGTTTTGGATCACAGGAACACTAAACTACTTGAACAGTTTATTTCTGAATATACGGGACAGGTTGGTTCTTATATTTTTAAAGGTTATATTTATAAGGCTATATTTATTTATTAAAGCAAATACTAAAAAAACAAATAAAATGAATATTTAAGGCAGCTCATATATAAAAAATGAGATTTTTTTGCTTGATATTGATAACAGCAACAGGTATATGCTGACCGTTTAACTGAGTCCTCGCCTGCGCGGTACAGAGGCGCGGGGGTATGACGACAAAGGGGACTGAAACAGCTGCGCGCGGTGGGCAAATTTTTGTGATTGTTCATTTTGTTCGCTACATGGGTAGTGATCGCATGTGTTAACTGTTGCAGACATCTTGTGAGAGGTACACATGTAATAACAATCTCAAGATGAATCGAAAAATCTTCAGACATAAAGTAAACAGTCAGTGCAAGCAAATGGCTTTTAACATATACATACATTTTAGAAAAAAGAAACTGGCCCCAAAAAAAGTTTTGACTTTCTTACTATTTAATTATATGTTTAGATAAAAAATAGTATAATAGTTTATTCTCAATTATTTTATTTACGTACATAAGTTCATTAAAATTTTGTATCTTCTTAACTATTTTTCATTTGATAAATCACTTTTTCTTTTTTCCTATGATGTCACATATCATAGGAAATATCTTGGTGCATTTCATCTCCTGTATATTTCATTAAGTGCCCCCACCGCCCGCAGCTGTTTCAGTCCCCTTTGTCGTCATACCCCCACCCCACTGTACCGCGCAGGCGAGGTCTCAGTTAAACTGTCAGCCTATAGATGCTAGAAGTATTCACATAATATTTAGTTATGTATTAACAAACATTATTTTAAGGTCAATGGTACCATTGGTATGGAACCCCTTGTTTTATTTTTGTATTTAGACTTTATATGCTTAGGTAACATTTATCTTTTCAGATCCTGGATTCTTTTAAGACAGGCCTTTGTCAAAAGAAACAGAAGGAACTGCTTGTAGCCATCGAGAGGGCCTGGGATCAAGGATACCTGACTTATGATGTACCATTCAGGGTATATAATTATTCTCTGTACAATAAAAATGCCAATGCTGTGTAAAATTTGTATAATATAATAGTTTTTAGTCTTCTCATAGATACACAATAATATTGATTTGAATGATTGCACAATTTTTTTTGGAGCCCTTGAAAAAGTTTATTGCACTAATAAAAACTATAAGTTAATATAGCATTATTAATATTAAATGTAGGTACTCAAAACATGGAAGTTTAATAGTAAAAGTAAAAAATACATCATTTATTTTAAATACATATTCTGTAATGTTGATACTGCTGATTGCTGTTCCCCATGTTAGGTAACAGATATAGCTGAGTTTAGGATATAGCTGAGTTTAGGATATTGTCTATTCTTGTAACTAAACATGATTCTTTTAAGTGTAAGGTAAAATTCAAATATTGATATACAGAGTGTCCCAGTTTACGACGTCAAGCCTAAATTGTGTAATAGAAAAAGTTATAACAGTATTTATTAAAATATTTAAAATACAGGGAGTCTCACGGACATGCCACAGGGAGGGGAAGCTTAAATATTTTAGATAAAAGATTTTACTGAAAGAAGACTTTACCTTATTATTAAAAACAATGTAAACTACATTCAAAGATATTTGAAAATTTGCTTACTCAACCGGGCATAAAACTAGCTTAAATTTGAATAAATAGCAAACTGTATTTTTATGGTAACAATTTGGTGGCATCAATAATTAAGATCAAATCTCTTCAACCAACATGGTAGGTTACATGCAAGAATCCATGAAATCAATGAATTTGAAAATAAGACACCAGTCAAAATTCATATGCAATTATTAAATTAGTTGAAAAATAATCAAAAATACCATTTTTAATATCATCACAGCTTAACATTGAAAGCTACTTGAACTTAATATCTTCAAATAATGAATTTGGGTAATTCAAGTTGGTAACTCCAGTTAGGTTAGTTAAATGTGGTTCGTTCAATGAAAAAATCAAAATTCATTGTCAATCATTAAAATTAAATCTTACTAACAAACATGGTAATTTAAATGAAGTGTATGTGAATTACCATGTTTGTAACAAAGATTAAATTCCTATGATTGATGCTATCGATTGATTCTATACAAGTATAGAATGTTATTCCTTAATATAATTCCTTTATTCCTTTTATATAATTCATTAAATCACAGTACAGAATTATGGACCATTAGAGAAGTTATTGGATAGTAGAGTGACTACTGTCTTTAAAATTGTATGTTGTTTGGTGTATAGAGAAGCAGTATTCAGGGTTACATAACAAAATAATAATTAAATTAAGTCAATATCTCTACTATTAGGGAGCCAAAAAATCCATCACAGAGTGTAAATCTCATTATTTTTTTTGAAAAGCTCGTCATTTGTTAAATATGGAACTAGGATTTTTTAAATATTTTTCTGATAACTGACACAACTTATCCTATTACCCGATTCCGGCTTTACGAAGTAAACTGGGACACCCTGTTTATAGATCTATGTAAAGTTATCGATTAATTTTGATCTATTTCTTTGAAGAAGAAGTTCTCGTATGAGCGCCGACTTCTCTCGTTCCAAGACGTTTATTCTTTCATTTTTCTTGTTTACTTCCTGCAAAAAAGCCGTGAGTTAGATATTGTAAAAAAGTCGAGTTATGATAAGTAAGATTTGTAAACTTTTGGATGTTCAAACATTTGTTAAGTAGAGCATTCATCAACGAGTTCGGGGAGAAACACCGCAACTAACAATGACTGTATATAATACAGTAGAACTCCAATTATCCGAACTCCGACTATCCGAATCGCCGATTATCCGAATCACAAAAAATTGTCCAAAAAAAGTCTAAGTGCGCTATTATTCTTCCCCCCGCGAAGCCAGTGTTTGCGCGTCAAGTCTGAGAAACAAGAATATGGAGAGGATGATGATGATGAAGATGCGTTGTCACTAGAGGAAATAAGAAAAATGATTGTAAAAATTCCTGGTTGTACAGAAGTAAGTGCTGAAGATGTAGGAGAGTGGATGGCTTGTGACACGTCTGACCCTGGTTTTCAAATTCTCAATGACGATGAAATTGTTGTAAGTGTGAGAGAAGATGTTGAAGTGGAAGTGGAAGAAGAACTTTCTGCTGATGTTGAAGTACACGCTGGACCATCAGCTAGTGAAGCATTTGCCGGCCTCGAGACTGCTTTGAAGTGGATGGAGCGTCAGCCCGAGTGTGACCACTTGCAACTGCTCACCGTCAAGCGAATGCGTGACCTGGCTGCCCGAAAACGGTTGAAGACCGCAAAACAGCTTACATTAACGGAGATGTTTAAAAAACAATGATTTTTATTTCTAAACTTGTACATAAGTACATTTTATTTATATTTAAAACATGTGAAAATTTCATGTTTCTTTCATTTAATTCAATAAAAAAATAGTGCAATATCAAAACGTAGCTTTTATTCTCTCCAATGGCAATTTTTTTTAAAAAAATCCGATTATCCGAATATTTGATTATCCGAATGGGTCCCGGTCCCTATTAATTCGGATAATTGGAGTTCTACTGTATATCAATGGCAACTAACCTTAAATTTAAGTGTTTAGGTTTGATATGATACGGACATTATCTTTGATACGTACAGACAGCAACAAAGTAGCTACACACAAACAAAGTTTAAGTAAGTTTTCAAAGTTGCTTAATTCTGAAAATTTGAATTATTTTATGATTGCATGATTTAAAACTAATAGTAATCCATAATATGTGCATTATTTTATATAGGGGATATTTTTAAAGCGATTAATTTTAGTTGTATAGTAGTTTCAAAATTTCAAAGTGTTTTTAACTGTTAATACAAAATTCATAACGAGCTTAAAGAAATTTCAGAATAAAAAAAAGTAAAAAATTCAACCTGTCCAGTTTATAGTTCTGTTTTGGTTATTATTGTAATGTGATGTGGCATTCGGTTAATCTGAAAATATTTACAAGTGTCTCACATCTGCAAGCATACGATTTTGCGACTTAAGAACGGTAGCATTATTGGGTGTTGCCGTTGTTCCAGCGCCAGACAAGGATGCTCCGGGCAGAGCCAAGTTCATGTGGAGGGAGAGTTGTCCATGTCGCCAGCCAGCTGCTAACGCTCCCAGTTGTCGGTTTAGTTCTAATACACGTGCTTTCAGCAATTCCAATCGCTCTTGCTGAGATTCACTCCATGGTTCCTGTAATAAGACGAATACTTGGTCAATCCGAAAGTTTCATATTTTGAGAGTTCTGTAGTACCTACAAGGAACCCTTATAGTTTCGCCATGTCCGCCTGTCTATCAGCTAGATCTCGGACAGACAGCTTCCTAGCACACAGTCTCGAAGCTAGAGTCAGCTTAGCCGAAATGTCGCAAAGATAATTATGGACTATGCCGACAAAGTGGTAATTAAAAATTAATACTTGGAAAATAAAATTTGTTTATCCCCTACATGTAAAGTGTCTTCTCTCATCTACTCAATAATGTGGGATATTGTAAGATAGGTCCTGTAAAATATTGAATGATTTAGAAATCCATTTATGAGATTTTAACTTATTATAAGCGCGAATTTTTGTTTAGATCCGCGCTGTCTAATAAAAACTGGAAAAAATCGTGATGATGGATTCGTAATACCAACGCCATCTATTGATCTGTCTGTCTGTTTCTGGTTGAACCGGTTAATATTCTTAACGGCTGGACCGATTTGGATTAAATTTTAGATGCAAGTAGCTCACTACAAGGCGCGTAGCTTATAGTTTTTTTTTACACAGTTGAAAACACGGTGTAAATGAAATGTGGAACGGGGTGCCTTAGGTACCGGCCGCGCGTATAGAATGATTTTGTTGCATATTCGGGGAATGAGACAGGCCTGCCAGTGATTCAGTACATGTTACGGAGACCCTAGAAGCAAAAAAATTCCATCGAAAATTACTGATTGTCAAAATTTTTTAATAAGTTACAATTTTATGTAAGTTATTTTTACATTACGATACCTATTTTTTTAAATCTTTATTAGGCGAAAAACCATTATGCTTCATAGGTATTATGCGAAAAAACATTATGGCAAATACACATTATGCGAAATGATAATTATGCGGAAAAAAAATGCGTAATGCTAAACTAAATTATGCGTTAAAGAGGGATCCCGCATTTGACCCACTTTATGATCGGTAATGGTTAAGAATTTGTTTTAGTGTACAAATGTAACAATTTACCAATAAAGTAGAATTAAAGACCTAAGCTGATGATTGAGCCGGAAAAACCCTAAGGTTCTCGTATGCCCATCGCGTTTGTGATCCTTAAATATATCTCAATAAGATCTCTCAAGACAAATGGTAATCATTCAGGATTTTTTTTAATATGCACTTAGAATGATCGTTCGTAATGGGATCGTTCCATATCGCACCATGTTTTGAGTTGTTTTATTTAAAAGTAGGTAGATAAATTCATTGTTCCTTAACCAAAAGACCAAAATTTTAACTTTAATTTCTCAAATTAATGGCTCCACACGGCTGGCTACACATATGTATAGGTATATATTATATTTTTCGTACTTTGCTGTATTAAGATGGTCTCGCATTGTCCAGACTTCAGTTGAATGCGAGAACAGCTTACACTGGAAGTAGGTACATAGCTTGATGTGTATGTAACCATGTGTTTATTCTTTAACCTGAGTTTCGGGAGTATAGCATCGCATATTTTCGATGATAATGATATCCTATGTGTCAGATGTCAGAATCATTATTGAAACGCCATTATATCTAATTAAGAAAACTGTATTTACCACATATGCACCCATTCTGCCAGCATAACGCATTTTTTCTTGTACTTCTGCCAATTGTTTTAAATACCATTCTCTAGCTTCTTCTACTGCTGACAAACCCTGGATCAATACGTCTTTCTCTTGTTCAATCTGCTTCATGCGTTTTAGGAGATTATAATCTACACCATTATGTAAAGTGTGTCGCCGGGGTTCCCGTCGGCGCGATGGCCGGCGCAAAGTTTGGGATTGTGTCTCAGTGGCGGATCTCCCGTCACCGAGACCTCTACTTTGCTCTTCAACAACTCGAGACATTTCTTCAAAATCAATTTTGGCTACAGATGTTTCATCATTGTCAAAAACAGTTTCTTCTTCCAATTTATAACTAGATTTTGAAGTTTCAATTCTGTCTGTTGACTGCTTCTCTAATCGCGGTGGCTTGGGTGGACCGTACACTCTTCGCGAATCATGTTTGGGTATTGTAGGTGGTCCCAGGTGATGGGGTTCTTGTATCAAAGCATCTTTGCGCCCTATTAACTGAGGCATACTTATAGTACGATGCTGAGAAGAATTCTCATTACTTTTCATCACCATCCAATTTCTATCCATACATTGTGTATCGTTAACATCTATTAAGGGAGCAGAGGGTGGGCGATGCGTCTGTGAACTTATTTGTGTATGTAATCCGGTTAAATCGACATCGTCATCAAACCTATCTTCTTTATTGGATGATATTTCTACCTGATTACGTAAGAGGCATATTTTAAGTCCAGAGCAGAATCTTTCAAAGGTTAAGAAGCCTTCATGAGAGGCGACCTTCTGCAGACTCTCTATAACCCCGCGCGGTAAACCCTTGGTACGATCGTCGCGCCAGCGGTTTTCAATATCTGTGAGCTTCACGTATCCAGTATGTTTATCGTCCATTATATCAAATAAAGTTCTCATTGCCGATACAAATTGCTTTGGTAAAGGATCCATGTTTCTAGAAGGCACACGATTCATGATTATTATATTTTTTCGATTTCAATCTACACTCACATAAAAGTTATGACTCTAATTATAAGGTTCGTGTCGTGCTGAAAGGTCATGGCCTTGTTGTTAAACAAATCATTATCACAGAAACACCATCTGTTGACAACGCAACAATATATACATCACGGCACTGATAAGTAATTTACAAAAGCATACACGTAAATGGTACTGTTTAGAAAAAAATCGAAATGCGATATTTATAAAAACAACACTTATTTTATTTAACAACAAATTCCTATCGTTCACTTGCCGGTGGTTAACTAGCACACGTTTAACGGACGTCTGTATGGGTTGTATGACCACATCAGACCACATGAGAACAAAAATCTGACCGTTTGTCAAACGGTATGTGTGTTGTGGGCGACGAACCAATCGGCTGCTGGGAGAGAATTTGCGAAAGATAATAATCCTACGAGTGCGAGCAAGAGAACCGGTCAAACTACATTTCGGGCACTGATACTTCGTTCGAACGGACAGGTAGCCGTAGGACCGGCGCGGCCGCGGTGCACGACTGCCGTAATAAATTCAATGTTGTTTAAAAACTTTTATTCTTATTGGAAAACTATTAATAACGTTATTATCGTTTGTGCGATATTAATATGTTAATACTGAGGTAATCAACAGGCCACATGCCGAACAAAAAGCATGTGTGCAAGCATAATTCACTCGTGCTGTAGTACTTGTAGTGGGCAGAGTAGTTTTATTGGTTGGTAATCTAATTAGAAACTGATCTGACGTACGATAGAGCGAACAAATAGTCATTTTAATAAAAGAGGTCATTCATTTTGGTCCAAATTAGCAAGATTCCATTTTTTTAATTCATTTGGGATAAAGAAAATTGTTATTATCTTTTATGCTGGGCCGCTGCAATCATTGCAATAAATGAGTCATTTCATTAAAATGGAGTGGCATCACTTGGAAGATCACTGTTAACTGGCATTAGAGTCATAATAATTATAGTCGAAGATCCCAGAGCTGACAGACATAACTTATTTTCACACGGATGAAACCTGAAGTTTTCAGTAGCGTCTCGTGTGCCTTGAATACCTACGCGCTTTGTGTAACTTGCCGAGTGACACCTGGGCAGGTACCAGGTGAGAAAGGTAACTAAAAATAAGAGTTATTTAACTTAAATTCACATGGCTGATTTTTACATATGTCATGTAGAATATTATTTTAAAGTAATATCATAAGTGCCAGACACTTGATGGACCAGAACTTTTGCCAGACGCTTTCAGGCTACCCACAAAATAAATAAACTTTACTTATTTTGATGAAATTAAATCTCAAATGATTGTCTCGGTTATTATGATGTATAAAAAATATATGCTATAAACTTATTTACTTTAATATTTATTAATTATTTCCTTGTTAAAGTTAATTTTGTTGAAATAAAGATGCAAAAATCTCAGATTGAAAACAGTAAAAGTATTCTTAGTACATTGTTCTTTTTTACTTTGAGGCTCATGCGCATAGTGCTCTCGCCCTCATACTAGCTGAATATTTTTTTGTCTTAGGGGATGTTTGGTCACTCTGATTTGTCTGACTGATTGAATATAACTTTTAAATAAATACTTCAGTAACATATTAAAAAATCAGACATGTAAAAATAAGAAAGTATTTTATTTTTTGGGTAGCTTAAAAGCGTCTGGCATAAGCTCTGGTCCATCAAAAGTGTCTGGCACTTATGATATTACTTTAAAATAATATTCTACATGACATATGTAAAAATCAGCCATGTGAATTTAAGTTGAATAACTCTTATTTTTAGTTACCTTTCTCACCTGGTACCTGCCCAGGTGTCACTCGGCAAGTTACACAAAGCGCGTAGGTATTCAAGGCACACGAGACGCTACTGAAAACTTCAGGTTTCATCCGTGTGAAAATAAGTTATGTCTGTCAGCTCTGGGATCTTACTCTATTATACCTAGTTAAGAGGCCTTATATAGTATGCAATTCTCCATACAAACGCATTGTTCTATTTTCCTTCTGCAACCTTTTTGCAGGCAAGGGCCACATAGTGACAAAATAAATTAAGGCGGGCCACACAAGCAGTTGAACGTACCACGTAGACTTCGAGTGGGGGAAGGGTAGATCAGTAGATTTTTCAACAATCTCGGATTAGGAATACAGCGCCGGATGTGCCTACTACTTTATGCAGTTTCTTTAAATATCAGATATGATCTATGGTCATATTTTAGTATTGATGCAACTTGATTGGCCACAAGAAGACACAATTTTTATACACAATACATACTTACTAAGTAGATTTAATACGGCAAAAAGCTGTATTTAATTACCACCTGTTCTCTACATACATAATCCACATAGATATTTTAGAAGAGCTTAGCTTTATTTGGCATGAACAGGGCAGTATATTGTCCTTGATATACTGCCAATTCTCAGTAACATTTGGGACAGAAGGATTGGAGGTGATAAAGGAGTAAAGGAGGATTTTAAACAAGCAATGAAAGCACAAGTGGCTAGAAGTATAATAGAACAAACATGTCAAATTTACTATAATATGTAAAGATATCGACTCGATCGATCTAATAGGTTTTGAAATTGGAGGTGACCCCCTATTTCAAAAGAAAAACTGTTGCGTGTTTAGTGAAACCCTTACTATACTCGCAATACAAATGCACTTTAATATTACGGGTTAAGACAATAAAGACGAAGCATTTAATAAAGTTTATAGTAATATATTTAATAATGGGATGTGTTAGTAAATATAACTTACACTAAGTTATTAGAACTTCACTTGCACTATGTCTTTGTGTCCTCTTGGTGGTATTGAGATAGCGGTTAGAAGTTGATGACTACCTAACAAGGATTATGTATTCGGTACATTGAACGCTTAAGCTGTCACAGCAAATATCAAAGTTAATGTCACCCACCGGTGAGAATAATAGAATGGCACGGTCATTGATATCAATCGTGTGGTCCAAGAAATGCAGGCAATTAGTAGCATTTCTGAACGATGGCGATCAATATATGGATGGTTATTGCGTCATTAATGTTAATACAAAGGCAATTGCTATCACTACTAATTGGTTCATTTGCTAAGGTATTCCAAGTGACTTTTACATTATTATGCAGTCACTTTGCTTAAAGCTACCGGAAACCGTCAAAATGGCGGCGTATACTTCTTATGTTGAGAATTATTACTGTGAAACCTAATTTATCATTATAATTTGGTAACGACTGGGACCTTCTTTTTGATATTTGGTTTGTTGGGTTCCTTATTGCACCGAATAGCAGACTCAACTATTTAAATATCAGAAAATGGTTGTTTTTAGAAACTATTGAATTGATGGAGTCCTCTCTGCCCCAAATAGCGGATATAATTGAAAAATATCAGATAAAGATAGATTTTTAAAAGCAAGATTGATTTTTAAATAATAATTTTGTAGGAATCCTCTTCCCTCATCTGAACTTTAGCTTAACAAAATAGTCCAGATACAGAGAAATTATTTTTTGTTAATTAAATAATTAAATAAATAAATAAATAAAACAAAAGGAATGACATTAAAGTTGAAAAATTAAGAATCCAGCAGGACTCGAACCTGCACCCCCTGGGTATACGCCCCAAGTGCTTTGCCAATTCAGCTATGGATTCGTATGCTGCTAAACTCGAAATTTCTCAACTCTTTGTGCCAGCGTTTAATATTATAAAATAAATGCATAGCAAAGCTAAAATTTGCTTTAAAATATTACAAGTACAAGGAATGACGTTTCATCAAAACTCGTTTCCAAGATTCGTTTATAATTTTGAATTATTTTAAATTAGGATACTAAGTTTTTTCTTTTTTTTTAAATATTTTTTGTCATGGCTGCAAAGGCCTCTATGTACAGTCTGCCAATGAGTTGGGTATGCAGGGCAAAAACTTCTACGCCGCCGTAGTAAAAACTGACTGCAATAGATATGCAAGTTTGTATTTCATATTTAATAAGTGTAATATACCCACTATTTAGATATATAACTCACTTATCCATAACTGGTGTCGTAAGTCTTTACTATGACTTATAAGTTTTTGCCCTGCATACCCAACTCATTGGCCGACTGTACGCCTTTATGACATTTCTTCAATTTTTGAATGATGTCATTTTTAAATAGCTAATTTGTGATTTGTTGCCATTTAAACAACACAGTGTCGCTCTCATTATTTTCTACTGTTTTTATGGCAAACTATAGATGAACTTTAAACTAACCACTCTATATTATTTAATACAAATTATTTTGTCAATCGTGTATTTGCTTTCTCATGCAAATCAACTCGTGTCAGCATAATCAACTCGAGTCAACTCGATCCTAAGCCCAACTTGAGTTGACCATGTCTAATCCCTATAACATAAATGACATCAATGACATGACATAACACCTGACTCTATCAGTGCATTTTTCAGCTTCTCGCATTTGTAAATTCCATTTTAAATTCTAATTGATTAATAACTTCAACTCAAATTATTATTTCATCAAGTAATTGTTATATTTGTTCCAAATATATGCGGTTACATTAACATATCAATGAGATTACTTAAGTTTTATGTGTCGTGTAAATAAAAGTAAAGTTACAAGAAGTTTTTAATATCAGTAAAATTATGAGTAACGCGGGTTTCAAAAGTGATTCCGAAACCAATGACTTGAATGGAAGTGTTAATTCGGACAAAACACGCAAAGAATGGGTCAAATTTGATGAGGAGTCGCCTCATCCTACGGGTCTTCCGGAAACCGAGATACCGCGAAGTATCTCTCACAATCCAGTAGCAAGTACTTCAGGTCCAAGTGAGCCACCCGCTGTTCTTAAAACTGAAACTGTACATATTAATCTGGAAAGAGGAGACAAAAATGTTGAACCTGTAATGAGGACATTGTCTAAAAACGTTGAATTTGTTAGTGTTCGTCAAGGCTTTTGTAAGTACTAAGTATTTCTACTTAAAATGTAAATATTTATCTGTCATGTAATTAAATATGATAGAAATGTTTATTATTTCTTGCAGCTAATGGTGATATTATAGTGACCTTGCTGCCTGTAAATACAAAATGGCCTTGGGTTACAGCAGCACATTTTCGACCAGAGCTGGTTCCAGAAGAATTAATGGCGCAAGGTTTAACAGTAAGTTGGTGTTCTATTACAATAAAATGTGTTTATAATTTTAACAAGGTTTTATAGGATACATTTTGTACAATTTCAGCTCACCGTGGAGGAGTATGTACATGCAATGGAATTGCTTATTAATGATGCCCGCTTTACCTTATACAACATATGCTATAAGCGTGTACTTGTTTGTTGGATAACACTAGCATTTCTAGTGCTGTTGGCACTACTGTTTTCTGGACTGACCGGCCTGATGTTATTTTCACTTGGTGTGTTGTGGCTGATTCTTAATGCTGCAGCTATATTTTTATGCATGTGGATAAAACTGAGATTGTCAAAAGGATTGGAACAGTGTTTAGCTAGAGTAAACAAGTTGCTCAATAAACACAAATTGATATTAGCTCTCGATGATAGAGGAAAAATCTCATGCCACAAAGTAAATCTTTGTTTCATATATTTTGATTCTGGACCATGCATAGCTCACATACAACAGTTTATTGAAAGTGAAGAAGGTAAAACAATTATGCAGGGCTGGGAACAAAGGCTTGATGTACCCTCAAATGATATTGTGATTCAAGGATCACAATCAACCAGATTGTCTCGGAAACAGGTCTGTATGCATTTATGAGTATATTATTATGTATACAAGAATAATATTCAATGTTGATATCCTTTTGAATACAAAAAAAACCCTGTGTAAGTTCACTGCAATAACATCAGGAAATAAACTCAAGGGAGGATATATGACTTGTTCAGTACTGTGTCCTGAAAATATCTGACAGCAGGCGGCCACTATCATGTATAGAACCGTCATCATCAAATAAAATTGCAAAGTCTCCTGCTTGTACAAATCAAAGATATTGACGGTACACAAAGTAGTTGTTTGACAACATTTTATATATTATTTGCCATACCTTAGCATTCTGGTGCTATAGATATACACCTAATATCTGAAGTTACTAAGACATCTCAACATTTTCTTCATTTTATAGATATCAATAGTTTTTACAATAAAAGTATCTTGTAATGTGGTTTTTCAGAAACAGGGTGTTATAATGATGTATTAGTTGCTTACTAACAAGTATTTATTTCGCTGCCTGCTTTTTATGGTACAAGGTAATATTTATTTACTAGCTAGACTGTATTCAAGATAATACCCAGTTATTATAATTTAAACCGAGGTTATTGAATGTTATCAATCTTAGTCATTGATATTTTGCACAGATTAGTATTAATTATTCTTCCATTTCCAAAATTCCAACCTTTTTGTCATTAGAAAACCAATCTTAAACATCTTAATCAATAAATTGGTTTGGAAAGTAAATTGTATTTGAAACCCAAAAAAATTAATCAATAAATTATGATAATTATTATCTTCTCTTGGCTAAAAAGCTATAGAGCATATATTATAGCTTCATTAGAAATTGTTGTTATACTCTGTCCATTCCTTTATTTTCTTTTTGATTACATTTAGGGATGCCTTCACACGTTACTGATTCGATTTGAAATCATAATCGATGTTGTCTAAGAAGAACTTTCAATCGATTAATTACATCGAAATGGTTTTAGTTCATTATTAATTATTCGTTTATTAGTAGTTTTTATTAGATGAAATAAATATACAAAATAATAATATAATAATAATGTCACATACTTAGTCTATGACGGTTTCCTAGTTACCTTTGTTTACATTTTGATATGTCATTCCAAGATTTCGACTTAATTTCTTGCAAATAATTATTCATGGAATCTTGATACTATTATTATATTCTTTTTTTATAAAAAATACAGACAATACACAAAAAAAAGTCAAATTATTCTTTTTCATAATGATCGATATATTTCATTTCACGATTTGATTTATAGTCTGTGTTTGTTACAAACAGTGAACTTCCCTAAAAAGTGTCGCTTGTCAATAAAGTACATTATTATTGTAGAACATTAATCTGACAAAAAAAAACGGTAATTCATAGGCGTGATCTGTCAAAAAGAAAATAAAGGAATGGACAAAGTATAGTTTAGTAGTAGTTGTGACAGTAATGTATAGACCTCACAATTAAATAGAGTTCCTTAAAAACTCGAAAACCCAAAAATATGGGACTGTTCAAGCGCCTCCTGGGGCGTATGAAAATAAATGATTTGAATTTGAATTTGAATTTGTTCAGGTTTCGAAATATATCAAGATAATTATAATATTTGTTAATTATCACGATAATTATCCATAATGATTCATTTCTTGGTTTCCTTATTTGCTAACAAATCCCTCATAAACCGCTTTTTTTGTTTTCGTGTAAACAAATTTTGTATTCTTTATTTTTCAGCATATATAATGAATTTATACAACAAAATTGTTAATTGTTATAAAAAATATATAAAAAGAAAATGTGTATAACAATCAGAAAACTAAATTTTACCCTTAATTCATTTGAATGCGGGCGAAAGCGTCAAATTGCGTTGGAACAGAGTATTAGGCCGTAAGCAGCCATACAAAACTACTCATATATAAATTGTTAATATAATAATTATATGAATCGTACAATATTAAAGCATATTTATCCAAATAATTAACGTCATAATTATCACTTCGAACCCTGGGACTGATGATTTTTATATTAATCAGAATTCCAGAAGCCAAAAGTCCATTTGAGAAGCTTTATTTTTTAATACATTTTGAATGCTATGTGCACTCTGTATCACATAAACCGGGAAACGAATTTTCAGAAATTTCCATAATTCTGAAAAATAAATGTTAAATAAAATAAAATAATGTTAAAATCTCTCCATGGAAACCGTACTTGGAAAAAATAAATAAACGTCAAGTCTCCTAAATAGATTTTTCGCGTTTTCAGCAAAATGGTAAGTTTTATCGTAATATTAGGTAGACAACATTGAAGATTATATTTATGTCTAGACGTTTCCTGCTTGCAATTCGTTTAATTAACTAATTGCTACTCCCGTAGTGCTATCTGCAATAAACCTTACTGCTCCACTCCCCTTAAGTTTAGCATAATGTTAGATATATTTTAACATTTCTTACTAATTGCCATAGACTACCAAATCAAAAACAAAATATTGAAATCCGATCTATCATTCCCGAGATACTTATTTTTTTTGCAAGTACGGTATCGATTTGGAGTTTTTAACATTCTTTTAAGTGTATCAAACATTTATACCAATCAGCTCTATGGGCATTTCTGTACCTTCAACGTTTTCAAAGTCGTATCTGAACTGGCTTCATCATCACCATTATGTTTGAACCTTCGATAAAGTTATAATACAGATTTCTAGTATAATACTTCATCGAAGGGCTGAACTGACTGGATTGCATTCACTGCATTATTGGCTATGGAGTATTTTATCATACTATGCGCAGCCTTATTTTTATATAATGCTAGAATAACTAATCCAAATGTGTATGTGCATGCTACTTTTAATCATTTTCTAGTTATAAGATTAGTCACTTAAGCCATTGCCCGAGACTGACTCATACTATATTGGAACAAGGTCTTACTGTATAAGTACAATATTTTAAACACAAAATAGCATGGTACTTTACTGAGCATGTTGATATCACTATATCACCCATTTGAGCAATGGATGTCCTAATGCACATTACACACACATGTGGAATAGAATACAGATCCCCACAATGCATAGTAATAATATGATGTATTCACTAGGCTGGTTGCATTTCAATGATCAACTTGGTATAATGGATGCATTGTGAAAGTACCATACTTGCATAAATCAGACGTGATTGATCTGAATACTCCTTAGTTACTTACTGCTTTCCTATATTTATTAATAAACATTAAATTAATGCTTTGGTGTACTGTATTCTTTTTCTTTTTAGACTGTATAATATATATTATGTATAATCCAAAAAATATAGCGTGATTGAAATGACAGTTGGCACCAAAGTGATGACATAACTATGTATTAAAGTAGTATATATATTTAGACACGGAAAATACCTTTTATCTGGTTGTTGATATTTTTTAGTATAAAGGTTTATATTTTTATATATAATAATAATATATTTTTTGAAATCAACTTTAAAACAAATGAAACACACTTATCATGAAAATAAATTAAAGATATTCAAATATGTAAATCTAATTATAAATGACGTGCCGTGAGACAAGACTATATAATACATTATTATGAACATTTAATATGTTAAAAAAAAAAAAAATCTTTTGCAAGAAAATAATGCAATTACCTACAGAAGATTGGGCACGCGATATTTGTTTTGATTCTGTATGTGAGCAGGAATCAATAATTAACCACCAGGATTGTCCCAGCAGTGCTGTTTGTAATGATAAATAATGATTAAATCTGGGCCAAACGCTATTAAATGAATAAATTAATTATAACTATGTATAGATTTATTCATTTTTTTTTTGCTTAGTTGATCGACTTGTATAAGAATGTATGAGTACATTCCTGCAGTAGTCATATTGGTTTACAACTGTCATTTCAATCCCAAATATATTTTGTAGTTTAATATATTTTATTATTTACAATATTTACATCAATTGAAACCTGTAAAAATGGACCTTACAAACTTGGATGCTGCTTGTGTTATGCTCGGGAAACAATTAACCATACAGACTAAACATTAAATTTTATTACAATACATGTTGCTATTTTGCTAAACCTACACAATAAATTGCATCATTTTCATTCAATTATTATAATTTCATGTTATTGTAGCTTGGAAATGTCTTATGATTTGAGTTACAGAATTATGAACCGACCCTGAAGCATCATTCTTTGAAATATGGTAGGCTATCCGCACATTCACAATATTATTGTTAATATTTCGCCGTATGACTGGTTCTTTTTAATAGTCAAAGCTGATAATGTTGTCAATATTATTCCATGTGTGGATAGCCTTACTGTATAATATCTTTAACAGGATAAATTAAAGTTAATGTCCATATTTATCGGTTTAAAGATACATACACCTTTAATTTTAACAGTATTGTTTCACTAATTGGTGTGGTAAAATAAAAGGTGTTTGTAGTGGCTGGTAGGTAAGCAAAGCATACGAATGTGCAGGGTATGGCAGAGCAAGTGTACCTCCGGTACCTGCAGCGGTGGGGCAAAGACTTCCTGCGCCGCCGGCTCGACTGGACTCTTGACGAGGAAGGCGGCAACCCCGCTGCTCCAAGGCACTTAACTCAGGCGCTCTGCCCTTGTCAGTATATTGAGGAGGTATTGCGGAACAAAGAGCCCCGGGACATGCGAGCATGTTGCCCGCTATGCAACGATTGGCTCAGGCGTCGCGGGCTAGATTGACCGAATCTCTACAATTTCGGCAAGTCTATAGATTTGTTTTTGTTAACGGAACCATAAACTATTTTAAAATGCATATTAACCAAGCTCATTATTGCTTTTTCTTCCACAGGAAAGGGGGTATCTTCTATATTTGCGGTATGCAGGGCGGTGGGGCGCATATGTAGTTAAGCACAGACTCAACCTGTGCAGCACTGTGCCTGGTCGACACGGCGAAAAATACATCTGTCCTTGTCAGTTTATAGAAGAGCATCTTAAAGTAAAACCTCCTGCAGGTATTGCCAAGTACTTTACATTACCTAATCAAAACGTCCAAATTTATTGATATCTACAAAAAAGTAAAGATAGTATTTTATGTAGCTCATAATATGAAATGTATTAACTATCCGTCCATGTTACATCAGTACCTATCTATAAAATTAGCAATAACTAAATATGTACTTAATAATCATACATACCTAGTATTAGTTATTTAGGTTTACATAATATTAATAAATATACATAATATATATAATTAACCAGAGCAGCATGCTCATTAAATCTATTAACCCAAAAAATAATTAGGTAAAGAAGTTAAAGACCTACTATTGATCACATGCCATAATTATAATAATTATATCACTTATTTTTCATAATAATATAAATAATCATATCTACAGAGTTTGGTGCATGAGTACAGTAAACATTTTAGGAGTGTTATAACTTTTGTGGTAATAGATTACATAACATATTATTATTTACCATTTAAAATTACCTGATCAGCCTATAAACATAGTATTATATGCTCACACAGCTCTTCGATATGCCAACTACCTGCTCTTATCCTAAATCATTAAATGTTTTTAATGTAATATTATGTACATACATGTTGTATACATGGTAATGGGTTTTTTAGCCATCAACATTGCTTTAATTTTATAGAGTTGTCTTATAGAAAATAACTTAATAACCAACAGGCGCAGTCAGGTAAGAACCTAAATGAATAATTATTCAAATTATGACATGCATTTTCCACAGTTAGTAAGATTAAAACAAACAGTACACCTGAAGTAACTATCCATATTCCAAACACCGAGTGAGAGACAGTAGGAAATAAATATATTTGTGGATCAAGGGTCGCTAGACACATAGAATGGCTGGAACATTTTGTTCCAATACAGCATCCATCTCAGGCAAGTAACAGTTGACTCAGATGAACGCTGCAATGGAGAATTAAAGATACCCGAACTTACCAGATTTGAGAACTTTCATATAATTCCATTACAAATATGGAAATACCCATTGGTCAGGCAATTAAATTCTAATCGAAGAATATTATCGTCTCATTCCACAGCTGCTCCTTATTAGGTATAGAAATCCAGTTTCTAGGCAGGTCATTTATTTATCTCGCCTAGGTCGTTCATTTGACTCGCCTAGAAACCTAATTTAGTCTATCTTATATAATTTATAAAAGCTAACAACATATTTTAATATTATTATATTCTTTCTTATGTCTTTACTTCACCTTATAGGTTTTGCTTAGTCTAATATTTTATCTATTTTTTAAGACCTAACAGCTGTCCACGTAATTAGGGTGTGAAAAACAATTTGTTGTGAATTTAATAAAGGCCATTATTACATTATCGTAAGTATATAAATAAAGTTGAAATACATATTAACCTAAAGAAATTACATTATACAGTTTAAGTAGATTCGTGATCATTTCTATCATAATTATTTATGTATACAATGATTTTGTAATATGAACTTTAAATTTGGGAGACTATTAATATATAATGATGGAAAACGTATTCATTCAATTGTAAACCTGATTATTTTAAATCGTCATCATTATGTGCATTAACTGATTTAATATTAGTGGCCATAAAATTTGATTTTTGCTGTTGTAGGTACAGAATCCATATAACTTTACATTTAATGTTATAACCAGAAAAAATGTTTATATTTTTATAAGAATAACAGTAGATAGATAAGAACTGTATGTATCCTACTCATTTGTATCATGTGAGGTAAAAAGAAGTATGTCAGAGAGAGACAGTCTGACGTATGCCTAGAAATGACTTAATTTACTTGTATATAAGTTGCGCCACTGTTAACAGTTTCATGTCTCTTATGAAATTATTTGAGTGATAAAATATGATTTGAGATATTTTTTAAATTGAATGGCTATCAGCTAAAAGTTAAATGAAACAATTTAATGGCCATGATTGTGCTGCTTTTTTAATAATATGTCGACCTTTATAAAACCAATGCCTTTTATTAGGTAAGTATACTAGTCCTGGCATAATTTGGCGGATTAAATTATTATTGTATTTGCACATTTTTTTCATCTAAAAATAAGTCGGAAATGGGATCTTAAGAAGTTTTGTTTTAATGCCTCTGTGTCTCATATCTACTCTTTATGTATGTAATACATATTTAATTTATGAAGACTCGATTATTTTTAAGTATATAAAAGTATAATATCATAATATGTCTGTGTACCAGATCTGATAATTTTGTTTATGTAGAATTGGAACTCTTGGAAATTATTACATTAATCTATCACAATAATATAGGCTAG
Organism: Hypena proboscidalis; assembly: GCA_905147285.1. Taxonomy (NCBI): domain Eukaryota; kingdom Metazoa; phylum Arthropoda; class Insecta; order Lepidoptera; family Erebidae; genus Hypena; species Hypena proboscidalis. Next base: position 14,067,319 of record LR990130.1, on the reverse strand, counting down.
TCAATTTCGGTCAACACATAAAAATACCCGTCAGCGTATTTGTGAATTAATATTTTCATAATAAGAACCAAAGCTCAAAAGTGTTTCATAATTTATTTTAGACTTTTTATTCTGCAATAATAATGTAATATTTTATCATTTAATTAAGTTACTTACTAAGGGTCAGTTTCACCAGTTTCGGTTAAGTCCCTGATAGCCTAAACGAAACAATTTTGACCAATTAAATATCAAATTTGTATTGTAGTGAACTAAATAAAACTACTGATAGTAACTGGTGGAATTGGGCCTACAAACCTTTGTTATTCCAGATAAGAAATATTGTTACCCTTTCGGCTCTTACCTAAATAATTTAGATGTCTTGTGTATTTGTATGATTGATACATCATATCATCGCCTTTTTAACCGACTTCAAAAAAAGGAGGAGGTTCTCAATTCGGTTGTATTTTTTTTTTTTTTTTTTTTTATGTTTGTTCACCGATTACTCGAAGACGCCTGGACCGATTTGAGAAATTCTTTTTTTGTTTGAGAGGATATACTCGTCATGTGGTCCCATTTTTTTCAAGTCACTTTCTGATGATGGGATCTTAGAGAAATCGAGGGCAACCCTCAAATTTAAAAGGCTTCTATATTGTTTTTTGTATATTATCTAAAACTACTTGGATATTTGCATCTAGTAATCAGCATTTTATGTTGCTGAGCTGATGCTGTAAGGTACAACTCCTCAACGGTTAGGAGTACGGGGATAATTCTTTAAATATAGGCTCCTTGGGGCCGTTTACTGTATTCTTTCAAGTTAGACACAGATGAGGCGAGACGTTGAATATTACTTATGTATATTCATAATATGAGGTCAAGATTTGATGATGGGATCCTAGAGAAATCAAGAGTAACGCTCAAATTTCAAAGGCTTCTATATTAATTTTTGTATATTACCTAAATCTACTTGGATATTTGCATTTTAAGTTGCTGAGCTGATGCTGGAAGGTACAACTCCTCAACGATTAGGAGTACGGCGATTATTATTAATAAGTTTTCCGTCTCAAGTAAGTACGTCTCCTCATTCGAGAAACATTCTTGCTCGGTCTACCCATCACTTAAAATCGTAAAATAAAATAATTTTTAACAAAAAAAAAACCGACTTAAAAAAGTAGGTAAACTAAAAAGCAAAAAATAAATTTACTTCGCACAAAATAATACGTTTTTTCATTTAGTTAAATAGAAATTATTAAATAATTATTTTATAATACTGAAGTCGGTGCCAAGTAAACAATAACTCTGTATAGATAATATCAATCTTTCTAACAACTATTTTCTGACTGAATATTAGTTCTTAATTATCCGATGTACTTGGCACCGACTTCAGTATTATAAAATAATTATTTAATAATTTCTATTTAACTAAATGAAAAAACGTATTATTTTGTGCGAAGTAAATTTATTTTTTGCTTTTTAGTTTACCTACTTTTTGAAGTCGGTTTTTTTTTTTTGTTTAGCTACGATTTATTGATAAAGGTAGTCGTACGCGTCTCTACAAGAAATCTAATGTTTATTCTATTGATATTAACATATTATATCCATACAATTTTACTATTATCTGGACACCTAAAAACCAAGAATATGACAGGTTGCTCAAATCGTACAACTCAGTCCACAATACATATTTTTAGGTAGATATAGGTATTATCATCATATACAACCTGTAAGTATTCGCAAAGTTGTGATTATTGTAAACATTCCGTCCTGAGTATTATCTATTTTTTTAGTCATAAAGACCCATTATACATTTATTTTTATGTAACAAAGTTGAATATATTCAAATTATTTTATTTATAATGGTTATTTTATTTTCCTGTCCTCTGAAATAAGATCGTTTAAGTTCTTGTGTCTTTAATTGTGAATATTGTTTTATACTTCATTCAAAATAAGTAATTAATAAATGTAAACAAATCAAAATTACCTAACCTAAATAGATTTTTGACGCAGATAATGAAATCTAGAAATAAAGTTCCTTGCAACGCATTTTGGTTGTCAAATCAAATTTGTAACAAACGTACAAAGAAATAGGTACTTAAAACTATAACGTACAAAGGGCGGCCTTATCGCTTGACGCGATCTAGGGCAACCTTAGGATGGACATAATAGAGTTGATATTTGCGGTAAAAAAAAAGCAACAATTTTTAATTTTTCTCAAGAAACTTATTTTTAAATAAAACGCGTACACGCCACTTACGTATTACATTTTTACTATGGTATTACTTTAGAAGAGAGAAAATAAAGCATTTGACTAAAATGCTCGGTCAATTTTCCTTCACCCTAAATATCATTTCAGCGTAACTATTTTTACTTTTCATATTATTATTATGCTACCGATGACTTACGGTACATAGTCTTAGATTAAAACCGATCGAGATATAAAAAAATGTCCTTGCTTTTTACTTGTGTAAATAAAATAAAATCAAAGTTTGAATTATATTTTTATTCCATGTTGATGAAAAAGTGATGGAAACAACATTTTATATTGTAATGAATTAATGATGAGCTATGCATCAAATAGTGTATTTAATACATTAAACGCCAGTCCCAACGACCCACTGCGGGTGGTCAAGGCTTTCGTTCCGTGTTCGCTGTTCCTTACTGTGAACGCTGAACGCAGCCTGCCGGCGATTAAGAATTCTAAGACATTGCATTTTAGACTGAACTCGGAACCCTGCAAACTGCCCGCACTGGGGCCGGCGACTTAATTTACGTATATTAATATAAATTAATATGTTGCGAATATTTGGCATGTCACTTGAACGTTTACTTTGCAAAACATGGACAAAAAAATATTTTTGATGACTCATTTGAATACTGACTTATCTATCAAGTACTTAACTAATAGTTGTCACAAAACTATGCGTCTCAGTTCGTTTAGGGGAATTGAGTGTCACCTGCCCCAGGCAGGATTCTTTGTTAATTTATTATTTCCGAATTGCTTAATTGCTGTTATTGCCTTCAACACCCTGGGTCTTAATAAGATGTTCCTATGGTATTAACAGTATTACTTTTACAGTATCTGACATCAACAGATTTAAAAAAATGTTTGTAACATCCCGCCCAACATTTCAACTAGCGCATAACTATGATGATCCATCATCATAGTTAGGAGCTAGTTGCCGGTTTACGTTTAACGTAGCAGCCAGTAGGCAGACAGGTTTGGTTTGCACTAAGTCTTAAAGTACCTTAATCCGACGATTCCACGTGATCCTTTGCACAGACATGGTAAGAAACGATAATTTTATTAGATGTATAGAACTATAATAATAATACAGGAGGAGTACAACACAAATATTGACTTCTTCGTAGGGCAGTGGTCATAATTGTTACTGTTGACAAGAAAAAATAATACAAGTAATTAATGTCGGTAAAGCTTGGCAAAAAGGAGTGGATATCAATGGTGGCAACACTGTCGTTCGTATGGCAACAATATTAAATATCAACCAATCAGCCAAACCAGTTTAAAAGACGCCGAAATCTTGAACCAATCAGGGTGCTTTGTTAGATGAAAATCAACCGTCAATACTATGACAGGGATGGATGGATTAATGTTAGTACTATCCTTACCGTTATTATAAGAAGGTTAAATGCTTGTTAAATAAAACTCGTACGATTACAGATATGATTTATTCATAAAAGTGATGAAATAAATTCGATACAATGGTACTTACATGGTTGGATACATTCCCTGTTTTATGTTTAACTAAGATACTGGTTTTAATACGCAAATAGTTAAACTAAATAAATATCACAGAAAAATATAAAAAAATTGCATCATAGCAATTACTGACTTAATATGATCAAAATAAACGGAGTCAAACAAGAAGCACAGCCACTTAAGTAAGAAAACATGATAAATGATTTGGGCAAAGCAATAGAGAGGCAGTTCATTACCACGTTACTCAAAGTAGTTATTTATCTGATGACGATTACATGATGCATTATCCTATTTTCAAAACAGGACAATTCAATTATTGTAATAAACTGTGTGGTAGTCGGTCTATAGTCTAAAGCATCTTTAAGAAAGTTTTGCTGGCACAAAATGCTACAATACTGATATGCAGCAAAGGTCAGGTGCAATAAAATACTTTAGTAAAATATTTAAAAAAATAAATTAAGCAGATGGCAATAAAATATGTAAATATAAGAATAGCATAAGGTAATAGAAAGCGTAAATTACAGGTGCAGTGTTTGCATAACTGGCTTTTAAGAATTTAGGGCACCTAATAATCTGCACGATTTCCTTTATAATTATGCCACCCACAAGATTATGGAATTACAAGAAGTAATACTATTCAATGAATATTGATTTCTAAACTACCCAAATAGTAATAACAAAACATATTTTTTTGTTTCATAAGCATCTAAAACGGCGATGTAAAAGTGTATTGTTAGTTCAATAATAAATTTGTACAATAATTTATTGAAATAATTCGGTATAGATAAAATCATACATCTTGGCCACGCTCGAGTGCGGTGTTCATCCATTGGTCGAACAGCCATCTGCAGTTAACTTCAAAACTGCCAAGATCTTTGATTTTAACTATATACACCTACTTCTGGTGATATTTTTTGTTATCCAAACTATAAGCAAACCAACAATTCCGATATTATTAGTCAAAATATTACTAATAAAAACTATCAAAGAATAGATTAACAGTTATAATTACATAATACATAAAATTTTATCCTTATTCTGTAAAAATACTTAAAAAATATAACATTGAAAATGTTAATATTCTCCGATTAAAATTCCAGAAGATAACTTAGAAATACTCCAAATATACATAATAATTTGATGTAGGTAACTAACTTTGATTAAATAACATTATTTTGAGCAAATGTAGCTAACCGAAATTTAATATTTAAGCTCGCCTTTGCGGAGAAACAAATCTATAGATCTAATCAGTGCGCGATTTTTTAGGTTGCTTTTTCGAGCATCCTGGGTAGATCCCAAAGTAAGTCGCTTGTCCTTTCAATTGGGATTCTTTGCCAATACTTGATATGATGTCTCGATTACGTTTGTGGTTTTTCAACGATGGGTCATCTCTCAAATCCATAGACGTAGCCAGTGATTCCAAGGATGTGGCTGTAGATGTATCATGCACTACGGTGCGAGCGGACAGGAGGTCGAGGTACGGTGGAATGGCGTCTCCGCTGGGTGATTTATCAGCCTGTGTGGAAGAGCAATCGCTACGGCTTTCTTCTATAGTAAGCCGCATGAGGTCTCGTTGCGATTCACGCGCCTCCACCAAAAATACGCTTTCCTGTTTATAGCCACAATTTCTAATCAGTCTTAGTAAAAAACACATTGAATTTAATAATTTAGTAATCTAATGCCTATTTACGGGCGAGGATGAGAAACTTCTTCACAAAATTTTATATTTCAGAGTATAATTCAAATTATTAGTCTGTTTGATATAATTAATTTTAAAATTCAAAAATGTTAGGGCAAGTTTTCATCATTTTTTACCTAACGCGCCCAAGGAGTCTAACGACGTCTAGAATGTTTTAAAATTTGGTCACTAGATGGCAGGGCTAATATAGTAGGAAATACTTCATACATTATTAAAAAATAAAAAGCTATGTAATGCATAAAACTAGTACATAAAATATAAAACGGTAGCTATCAGTGAGTCATATCGTGAATTAGATGTGAAAATTAAAACAATTTTACCAAAGCAACAAAATTTCATGTTTGTATAATGATAAAGTTTGTATAACTCTGAACTGCACTGCATGATCGGCGTCCGTATTCCATAAATAGAATAATTCAAAATTTGAATTTCTTTCAATCGTATATCGACTGTATGTACCTATATAATAAAAAGGTGGCACAAATTTTTCGAAAACGACAATTTCCTTAACAGAATCACACCACCGATCTGTATTTGATACGAATACATGAAATCGTAGTGTTTTGTTAAAATAACATTTGTTTTTTAATAATTAAATTTTGGACTGTACATTTGACCTATTACTATTTTGACCACTTTTACTATTTATATTTTGTGAACTTACAAGTGGTGAGGTAAGGAGAAGTAGGATGAGGAAATTTTGCCAAAACGAAGTGAACGCGTAGTATAGATAAATATGTCCTGTAGTCAAGACAAGTAATTGAAAGGGGACACGGGATCCATTCAACAGACAACAAGGTCAATAGCATTGCAGATTCTAAATGTAAACTTCCCTCTCTACGCAGAGGATGTGATTCAATTGGTTCAATCATTTGTACAACTACTACTAAATTTAGTACTACAGTTGCTACTATCAGTCTAATCTACGTTACCATATACCAAAAAACTAGATAGATAGATAAAACTTTATTTGTGCATACAACATAGGAAATACATTTTTTACGAACGTTTATATAACAATATATATGCACAAAGGGCGGTCTTATCGCGTAACGCGATTTCTACCAGGACACCTTTGGATGGACATTAGTGTAAAAGTTTTTAGACAAAAATCAAGAACGATTTAGCGCTTAATAAATAATAGGTAATAATAGATAACTATATATCTAATTTAACTAATCATGTATCTAATCACTTTAAAGTGATAAGGCTGCCCATTTTGATAATTAGATTGGACTCTTCTATAACTTGTATTTAATAACTGTGTGTACAATCATGAATATTTTATACATCTATCTAATTACCATTTTTCTTTTCTTTAAATGGCTTATCATATTCTAATATAATCGAACATTGAGTATTAGGAGTAGCTGTGTTATAAGAAAATTAAAAGATAAATAATATATTTATGAAAAACAAATATACCGTACGATATGTCTCACTGATACGCAAATAAATTACCTTGACTGTTTTAGAGATGTACTGGTCGAGTTTGTCGTATATGACGGCGTGCAGGCCCATTCCTTTGAGCAGCATTATGGTGTCCTTATCGTTGTTGTCATCGCCCCAGCAGAATATGATCAACCCGGCATCCTTTGCTATGTTGACCTGACAATTAATAAACACGATAACAATTATAATTATATTTACTATTATTATAAATGAGAAATTAGCTCTGTCTCTCTGTCTGTTACGTTTTCGATTAACTAACGAACCAATTTGAATGAAAATTGATATGGAAATAGTTAAAGACCTGAGGAAGGACAAATGTTACTATTTAATGACGTATGTACCGCGCAGGTGCAGCCACAGGCAGAAGCTAGTTTATTAGAAACAGTCAAACCCGTAAGACCAATTTCTGGCAAAGGAGGCATATCTTTAAATATTTTATTTTTATTTATTTGCCAATTTATGTACAGTGGACCAAGCAGTTGGGTAGTATGCAGGGCTAAAACTTTCACGTCATAATAACGACTGAATACACTAGGTAAGCATGAGTGAGTTACATGTTTGAGAAGTGTTATATACCCACTATTTAGGTATATAACTCACATATCTTTAACGGGTGTAGTCAGTCTTCACTCAAACGTTGAAGTTTTTGCCCTGCATACCTAACTGTTTGGCCCACTGTACACACAAGAACGGTAAGAAAGACAAACACAATATAGAGGGCAACAAGTACAAAGGCACTGCTTATTTCTTAAAGAAATTTCTTCCAGCTGACCCGCGAGAGGAGATCGTAATAAATATGAAAAAAGAAATAATACAATGTGTGATAGAATTAAATAAAAAGATAGGTTATACACGCATACATACTATATTATCCAAAATTAATCATATATACATAACAATAAATAATATATATAATATACATAAGATATATTATAATAATTATGATATTAATAATATCTTTTAGCCTTTAGCATTTTTATGAAATGTCTACATCAAGTGGATCGGCGGATGGAACACAAGGCTCGCTACAAACGGCAAAAATGGCATGTAGGGCAGACGATGTCATTAAACTAGCAGTTCAATGGACGAGACACACAGGCTGCGTCACTCATTAACGAATCTATCACCGCCAGATGAAAAAAGTAAACATGTTGTGTTATCAACAAGTGCAAACAGCTGATATTTTGAGGAAAATATTTAAAAACAAAAAGAGCAACAACCTTTTTATTGTATATTATTTCATTTTGTGCCTACTGCTAGAACTTACTGATAAATACGAGGAACTTTATGTTATTGATAACTAGTTTTCCCGCATGGTACCTTGACAAGTATCGATAGGCTTTGTTACTTACTCAGGAATAATCTAGCATTCTAATGGTGAAGAAAATATTCAAATCGGTTCAGTAGTTTTTGAACTAAATTGTTTTATTATTTTAGTTAAGATTTTCCAAATATGAAAATTCCAAAAAATCTTTCATAAATATCTATTAATACCTAACCTACGCTATTCATACACAGGCCCATAAGCGTACAAAATGAAATGTTCAATTTCGTCTTATCGGCGCGGTGATAACGCATCTCAATAAGTTGTTGAAGAGCCAGTTGATTACAGAATAGCATTGGCACAGCGTCACGTGAACGCACGATTTATAAACAGATACGGACCAAGGTCGTCGCGACGCTCGACACGTTTTGTTTATCGATTTGCGAACACAATATGATAATGTCCAGTGTTTACTTATCTATCCATTTATTACGCTTTTATTACTCTCCATCTTGATGAAAATTGATACAGAGACAGTCAGAGGAACTAACCTGAGTGGGATCCCTAAGTAAATCTTCAGTATGCACTACTATTCCCAAGATATCGGTACTAACTGCACTCTGCACAGCAACTGGTATGGTTAAACACCGAGGATCACGATATGGTTCATACTTTTTCGTAATACCCTGAAAAGTAAATGAAAATACAAAACCTAATATTTAAGTGTGATTAAAACACTGAGTACCTACAGTAATTTTTACAGAGAAGTCTTATTAGTTATGGACACAGATATAGATCTACATAGATAACGCAAATGCATGTACTTCGCGTGTCCGAACCCCGACCAAGCGTCATAGTCTAAGAGGTAGCAACGTTTTTGAGAGAGAACTTTAGGTAGGCCAATTTTTAGATATTCTATCTCTCTCACTCTCCCGCACGTCATATGGACTATCTGGCTGGTGGAAGTGGTTGCGTTCATCAGTGCGCATCCTACCTGCACAAGTAAAATATCGATTTTCTAAATCATTTTAAGAAGTTTTTTTTTTTGTTCATTATTCTTATTGAACTTTCCACAACGTAAATCTAATATTGCCAGACATTTTTATTGCTGTTTAAACTGTGCCAGACGTTAATTTCGAATGAAAAATTTTTTTTTTCAAAGTAATTCAGTATGGCTGAAATTTTTTTATAATATTATTTAAGTATCTAAAAACTTAAAATTAATTTGCCATACAATTATTCGGTTGTTAACCTTCAGCCAGACCGATTTAAAAGTGGAAAGTGATGTGGTATCATTTAGCTTGGTCTAATAATAGATGTCGAATAAATTACAGAGAAAGAATTAAGAAATAATGAATAAATGTGTGGATTAATGTAGTATCAAAATAATTATTAAATTGTTGAACAAAATTAAGATAATAATCAATCTCAAGTTTGAAAATAAACAAAAACTATATATTTTAATTGATAATTGTATTACAAAAAAACGGAGGCATCTTAATCATAATCATCATCATCATCTTCATCACTGCTGTCATTTTCATTGTCATCGTCGTCTTTTGGGTTGTCATCGTCTTTTAATAAGTTATTATCTGTAAAATAATGAAAAATTGAATAATCTTTCGGCAAAGAAATTTATTAGTATTTTATTTTTAATTTTTACCTTTAATAATAATATCGGCAACTAATGATGGCAATTGCTCTCCAACAAACCAGACAAAATCATATTTACGGTGATTTATGGTCCAGCCGGAAACTTGAGGTGATAGAGATGTCGGGTGTTTTAAATGAGCATTTCTCCAAAACTTTGTAACATAACGAACTCGTAGTAAATGCTGATACAATTCACTTTTGCATGGTGGTAGGCTTGATGGATCAAAGTTACGAATATTTTTTTCAATATTATCATTTGATTTTTTAGACCGATAAGTATTTGAAAACAGATTGAACCGAACTTCATTGACGTACCAAGAATCGTATCGATCTCCGTAAATATGACAAATTAACTTTTCTAAGATCTTAAATGTCTCATTCAGCAATTCTTCATCATCTGTAATAATATTTTGACAGGCTAATTGATACTCTTCTGATTGTTCTAACAGTTTAAAAGGTCGAAGTTTGCCTTTCCGGAAAAGAGCTGGTGTGTAGTCGCATCCTAACTAAGAACTTACTAGTGTTGTGAAAGTGTCGATAAACTGTTCAATGCATAAATTTGATAAACCTATAAAAATAAAACCTTATTCTAAAAGTCTCATGTCACAATGTTAGATCTCAACTGCTACGAAATGGTAGGATCGATTTTAATGAAATTTTATGTGTTCGTTTTAGTAGGTCTGAAAATATATTTACACTGTAAATGTTTATAAATATATCAGTAATCGGCGTTTTTTTTTATGATGTATCTAAACTATTAGATACTTCATCAAGATTACAATCTAGTCTAGATATAAAATTAGAGACTAATGCGTAATTTAATTTTGACCTAAGTTACTAAATTAATTTAATTTATGCTATGCTCCATTAACACCTAAACTGTATAGAAATTTAAATAACTGTCACTAACAAGTTAAAATTTTATGACAATACTTCATGTTCCATTTAGTTTGCACCAAATTGGATGTCTTTTAGCGCTTTGGGTTACGATTTCTTGCGCTGACCCGAGGCCCATTTGATTTTACGTTAATGCACAAGTGATCATATTTGTATTATTGTATTTTCTAATTTCTTGTGTAATAAATAAACGTAACTATTTCATGTTATCTATTTCTTGTTTTTTTTAATGCAACAGCGTCTTCACAATCTTCTTTAGGAAGACGAATTCCCTGAATATTAAACTATCTTATGTTATAAATATAAATAAATAAATAAATATTTCACAACTCACACACAACGCCATCTAGTCCCAAACTAAGCAGAGCTTGTAATATGGGTACTAGAATAACTGATACTAATACATATATATACTTTTCTTTTGTAAATACATACTTATTATACATAGAAACACCCAGACTAAGACAAACCCCCATGTTCATGCACACAAAGATTTGTCTTAAGTGGGAATCGAACCCACGACCTCGGCGTTGCAGGCAGGTACACTACCCACTCTGCCATCCGGTCGTTATATTGACATAGTATGCAGTGCAATCTTTCGATATCGATAGGCACATCGACAATGAAGGCCATCACTATAGCAGTGACAATAAAAAATTTGCAAATGTGTTACTGTCAAATTGCCTTTATATTTCTTCTTGACATACATATGTTCTCTGCCGTACTCTTCCAACATGCCCAATAACTTTTCAATTTTAAATCGGTCTGGCTGAAGGTTAACAACCGAATAATTGTATGGCAAATTAATTTTAAGTTTTTAGATACTTAAATAATATTATAAAAAAATTTCAGCCATACTGAATTACTTTGAAAAAAAAATTTTTTTTCATTCTAAATTAGCGTCTGGCACAGTTTAAACAGCAATAAAAATGTCTGGCTATATTAGATTTACGTTGTGGAAAGTTCAATAAGAATAATGAAAAAAAAAAGAAACTTCTTAAAATGATTTAAAAAATCGATATTTTACCTGTGCAGGTAGGATGCGCACTGATGAACGCAACCACTTCCACCAGCCAGATAGTCCATATGACGTGCGGGAGAGTGAGAGAGATAGCATGTCTAAAAATTGGCCTACCTGAAATGCTTGTTTTCCTGACGTTGCTAGCTCTCGTACTATCAAGGTTGGTCGCCGCTAACTTCAGTCCACGCGCGTCTTTTGTTAGAGAAAATCATAGCGGACGGCTCCAGTTGAATCGTTTGAATCGTACTGGGCGGATGGGCATCGGCGGCATCGGTGTCTTTGAATCGGTTTGGATTTCCCGTCACTAAATTTCGGCTGTGACGTCACAATAGGTATTAAAAAGTCGGCACGCTTGGTTTCAATACAAATCGTGATACTTGCGTTATCTATGTAGATCTATATCTGTGGTTATGGAGCCAGTGACAGTCATGGATGAACAATTTCATATACCATGAGCTATTTAATTATTTGGTCAATTTGTGGAATGATTAAGAAAGAAAAAGAAAAAGAAAGAAAATTATTTTTTATTTTCTTACATAATATACAAAAATAGGTAATTATTATAAAAAAATATGTAATAAATATGTAAGAAAACAGTGGTGGTTGCTCAGCTTTAATGCTGTGGAGTCTTGCATTTCTGCAAAACTTCCACAGCGCTGATTTTCAGCAACCACCACGGTTGACGGCACAAATAGAAAACAGGTAAGTACAGCAACATATAAAGATGACAGTGACAAAATTAAATTAAGCTCAAATTAAATTATACAAAGGAATAATATATAATTAATAATGAAACATAAATTAGGTTATAAATACATGCATAGAATATATTATGGTTACAAAGTGGTTACAAAGGCAAGAAAAAAAGAAAACAAAATAAAAATAAAAATATAGCAAACCTAAAACAATTTATAAACTAGATATAACTAAACTAAACTAAAAATATAATTATTAAACATAAAAAATGACCGGATGGCGCTAGTATCGCCTTGCGCTGGCGACGCGACGACAGTGTCGACAGTTGGTACACTGTTTATGGCTTGCCCAATCACAGTGAATGTCAGGCCTAAACTAAATGTATTTTCCGGTAAATACTTCGCATTCTTTGCAGTGTTGATGATATCAAAAGAATGTGTAAACAAAAGAAAAATGTGATTGTGTTATGTGTATTGAGTTTTGTGCTGTAAGTAAATAGTTGTGAAAATATACTTTATTGTGGTGTGATCGTCGTGTGAAGCTGTTTTATTTAAATTTCCAAGCGGAGCGTCCTTTTTGTGGAGATGGAACATTTTTTGTTGTACGAATAGAGGTAAGAAATTTACATTATGTATTACAATATAAATAAATAAAAATTAATTAGTATTAGAATTGTAGAATATATAGTTGGAACTCTTTTATCCTGGGGATAAATTGCCAACGTTATTTCTAGCATTATTTGTTTGTACCTTTTGCTGTAACACAACGCCATCTTTGGTGTGTTTATTCGCGTTTATTCCTGAAAAATAAACTGAAAACACATCCATGAACATGAGTGACGAAGAGTTACTATCAGGTCAGTTTGATTGTGTGTGATTAAATTTATAGGTAATGGAAAATTAATAATTGTATCAAATTAACTAATAAAAATAAATGAGAACAGAAATAAAAATATTATACGAAATATATGGATTGTATGTGAAATTATAATATAATGGAATATATTTAAAAATGGATAATAATACTATTGATTAAATAATCATTAAATTTATGTAAATGTAATAATATTATAATTACAAATGTCATGCTTTCATTATCCTATGATGCTTTTCAGGTTGGTGGGCAGAAGTGAAAAAAATAAAACTGAGTCTGTCTGAGCAGATAGCCACAGAAAAGCACAAACAAAGTGCCATGAAGCTGGAGTGTGTCACATCCTATACTAATAGTTAATAACCTGTTGGTAAGCATAATTACTTCAAATGAATACAATTCTTCTGTGTATGGAGCAGAATCTTTTTCAAATTGTATTTAAAACTATAAATACTTTCCAGTGACTTCACTGGAGGTGGCAAATCATTCCAGCAAGATGTAGCTGCATACTTGAAGCATCCTTTAAAGGCAGTTGTTCTGTACCGTGGCATTGACAGTGGATTAGCTGTTGAACGACTGGAGTAGCTATAATGATCATGTCTCCAGCTGAGCTTGTCGAAGAGATATGCGGGCTTTGAGGTATTTATCACACCAAACAATAGATTGCATAGGTGCAGTTTCCTCCTAGCAGCCATCTTTAAGATGTTGTGCTGGTTCAGGAACGGGGTTACATGACTTCGCCAGGGCACCTTGAAACAGTATCTAGCACATGCATTCTGAACTCTTTGAATCAATCGCTTAGTCCTTGACAGCAAGCATGGACCATACACCGTGTCAGCATAATTAAACTTAGAGAGAACTATACTTTCTACTAATCTCTTCCTCATATCCACATTAAGGTACTCTCTAATTCTATACAAGATTTTTAGTCGGTAGAAGCAACTTTTTACAACATTACTTATGTGGTTCTCAAATCGCAGCTCAGGGTCAATGATGAGTCCAAGATTGCAAGCTGTTTCAACTCTTTCTATATTTTGACCCTGTATTTTGACTATGGGGTTTGCTTGTATGATGTTATCTATTTGATGCCTGCTGCCCATGACCATTAATTTAGATTTCAGGGAATTTAAAATCAGACAATTTGACTCAGACCACTCAGCTACCCTTTGGAGATCATCATTAATTTTAGTTAAGGCAGATGTGGTTTCAGACGGTTTAAATGAGTACACAAGTTGGGTGTCGTCTGCGTACAGGTGATACTTGCACTCCTGAAAGCAGGTAGTTATGTCTGCACTGTATATAATAAAAAGAATAGGCCCAATCAGCGAGCCCTGGGGAATTCCTCTGGTCACAGCTTGTGGAGTTGATGCAAGGGTTGAGCCATCTTTTTGAAGCACTTCCACCTGTTGGAATCTGTTTGATAAATAGCTTTCAAACCATCTAACTGCTTGCAATTCAAAACCATAGAAGGTGAGCTTGGACAACAACAGGGTGACATTTATCGAGTCAAAAGCCCGTGAAAAGTCTAGTAAGGTCAATATAGATCCATCACCCTGGTCACGTGCCTCGAGGATGTTCCCCACAATATCTGCTAAAGCTGTGGATGTTCCACGCTTTTTTCTAAAGCCTGATTGTAAGTCTGGTAGTATGTTGTTATTCTCTAGAAATTCTACCATTTGCAAATAGACCACTCTCTCCAGGACTTTAGATAACCAGGGCAAAATGCTGATTGGACGCAAGTCTCTAAATGATTGAGGGTTGCCATTCTTTGGTAAAGGTCTCACAATAGCCATTTTCCATAGATCGGGAAAGGTGCAGGTGTCAATAGATCGATTAACTATTGCCGTGATGGCTGTCAAGGCCTGTGGTAGTGTCAGGCCCACCATTTCCCCCGAGATGCCATCAGCACCTTGGGCATTAGTAGATATCTGTTGAATAATCCTACCTATAGATTCCTCATTTGTTGTTTTAAGCATAAACCTGGCTGTACTGTAGCGGTTAAATTCGTAGTACGTCAGTTTCGATATACTTACATTAGGATTACCTGGAACATCAAGAAATGCCGAGTTTATTGCATCTGGGTTGTTAAGGTAGTCCGGCAACCCCACATCCCTTTGAACCGGAAGTACATACTTTTTAAGATTGTTCCATAATAGTTTTGAATTGTTAAAATTATCATTTATATGTTTTTGGAAAAATGCAGATTTTTCACTTTTTAAAGCAATAATTGCCTGGTTTTTTAAATCTAGATAGTATTTTTTGTGTACTTCCTGTTTCGTTTCACGCGAACGGTTCCTGGCCTCATCTCTTAACTCAAACATTGTTTTTATGGTGTCTGTTATCCACGGTGTTGGCTTGCTCTTAAATACTTTTTGTCGGATGGGGGCGTGTATGTCAAACAGCTGTGTGGTGAAGAGGTTTAAAAAATAAACCATTTGATTTACACATTGAGACTCACAGATCGAAGCCCACGGCAGGGCTTCCAAGTGCTCCTCAAACAGTTCAGTCAGTATATTTTTGATTGGGCGATATATAACAAGAGTTTTTGCAGGCCTGTCTTTCTTAAATATCAACTCACATGTGACAAATGAGTGGTGTCCAAGCTCACTTATATGGCTGACATTTACATGCCGATAATTGGCGTCAGTACAGATGATATCAATGAGAGTGGCACTGTCACCCACAAAATGTGTGGCTGTAGACACTATTTGCTTAAGGTTACAGTAGTGTAGGAACTCTGCTAGTTGCCTTGTTTTAATGTTGCTATCATCAAGCATATTAATGTTAAAATCCCCTAGTATTATAACATTATCATGTGGGGAAAGAGCGCAAATACTCTCAGTGAGCGCCTCAAGAAAAGTTTCTACATCTAGCCATGGTGGCCTATAAGCAGTACCAACTAGTAGTTTTTTTGTTTTAGTGGTAAGGCTCAGCCACATTTGTTCTACACTTGAATGCGGAGGATGCGTCCTCACGCGTGCACGAATGCCTGCTTTTATATAAAAAGCCACGCCTCCTCCCCTACCTTCCCTGATTGATGTAGGTCTAGGTATATGCACCAACTTATATCCCTGTACAACCGGTGCCAGGCCTTGTTGTCCTTGGCGAATCCATGTTTCGTTAATAGCACATAATTCTGGTGATTTGTTAGCCATAGCTATTATGAATTCATCATGGTTCGTTGCCAGGGACCCTGCATTGAATAAACCAAACTTAATATATTTACTATTTGTCATTGTGAATTACTTTAAAAATTGCCCATATTGCTAGAAGACATGTCATTGTAAAATAACAACCATAGTATGTAGATATTGTAGATAAAGAGGTATAATAAAATATATAGAAAGCATGAAGATATTCATACATACAGAAGTCACTGTAAAAGTATGTATGTATTATGTGTTGTGTATGTAATAAGTATAGATAGGAGAATATTTCAATGTTGATATAATTATTGCCCCTGCAAAGAGTGTTTAGTGTTAACATGATAGTATTGTATGTATGTGACTGTGTAATTGTAGGTTTTCTCAAGACATTAATCAAATAATTGTTACGAAGTAAATTATGAATAAAAATGTTTAACATCATATTATTATGGTTGTAAAGGAGTGTCAGCATTATAACAATACTCAATCCAATGTGAAAAGGCTTAATTTTGTTTTCAAATCTAAATGTGGGAAATAGATAAAATAAACATACAAGAATAACACAAAAGTATTTCATTAAAACAAAATTATTTTCCTGTATCCATTTCAGGTCCAAAAATCTGCGTGAGGTCTGCTTCCGAACGCACGGGACGGGCGGGCTCGCCATGCTTGTGCCTGACAAGGATGCGGCCTCTCTTCGTCCACACGTACTGCCATTCCAAACGTTGCGCTGCGTCCCGGGCTTGACGAAATAACTGCCTGTTCTGCTTTGTTAGGCGTTCGTTCAGATAGAAGCGCCTGGGCAATCCCGGCAGACCAAGGTCTTCGCTATTGGCACCTCTGCGCACTCTTGCCTTGGCAAGGAGTTCATCGCGAAGATCCCGACGTCCCAGGCGCACCACTATGAGGCGCGGGCGTATCTCCTTCGGCCCACTAGCATCTGTGGCACTCAGGTGTCTGCTGCCTACACGCTCCGCGCAAACGACATCTCGGTCTTCCAGTTGAATGCCGAGTTTGGTGGCCACAAGCTTGATTGTATGCAACACATTTTCATTTTTTGCCTCTGGAAGGTTAGCGATCTCTAAATCATTGGACAAGAGCTCTTGATCGCGATCATTCAGGTCTCGCTTCAGCTCAGCAATTGTTTCTACCATTACGGCTGAACTGTTCGGCGCCCGGCTGCTGTTTTCAAGAGCAATCAACCTAGACTCTAAGCTGTCAATTCTTTTATTGCAGTCCAAAACAGAGTCCTTTATGCGTGCGACATCAGAGCGGACCAACTGAAAATCCTCCCGCATCGCATGAAACTCGGCTCGTAGCTCTTGCTTGAAGTTATCTAAGGCTGCTTCAAAGAATATCGCTGAGGGCTCGCCTCTCATCGGAATAACTGTATTATCCTGCGGGTCTAGATATTCGTCGCCACTGCTGTACTCCAGTGTCCCTGCTACTGACGTGTTATTTTTATTTGTCATCGGTAAAGTTTTGTTGCAGTCCGAGCACATCCAGGCAGCTGAAATCTGTCCCCTTAACGGCAGAGATGCGCAAGCGCGGTGAAACTGGGCCGAACATTTGTTGCATTTAGCGGCCTCCATCTGTGAGAGGAATTTCGCGCAACCATTACACTTAACAGGCGCCATTTACTGAGAATGAGGCCGTCTAGTTGTTTCGCCTAACTGCAAATAGATGGCGCTGTAATAAGAATTTATTGAAATAGGTTTATCGTTTGTCCTAGGGGCTTTTGAGCACTATATATCAGTTAACAATTTGAAGGATCACAGCACAGAACTCCGCACAGCACCACACCGTTCTAATAATTATTATATATCTAAAAACGATTTATAATATCTAAAGTTTAAGGTAGTTTGTGAACTTAAAAAGAACTGTTTTTTGTTTTAGCTTTTAAGAATTGTTTATCGCACTTGTATTTCCAATAACAATTATCGTTGGATATTGCACCGATTTCAAGCTTTTCACAATAAAATTTGTCCTTTTTACGCACTGTTTACTTTTTTTTTTACGAGAGAACAGTTTTTTTGCACAACACCGTTTGACATTCGAAACGTCAACCTAATTAAGGGAGTCGTATAGTGAATTTTAGTGAAAGACAGCTTCGGAACCGTTGAGCAGACAGTGGATCCAAGTTTTCAACGAAACCGCAGCTGACTTTCACTAAAATTAGTTTTTCATCTCTTACTGAATCATTTCACAAAGTTTTGCTTGAGAGGAAATAATTGACCAAAAACATTATGGTGTATAAATCATGGTCTATAATATTTTAAATAAAAACAACTCGTGGGCGTGAAAAGTGAATAAGGGTTGCTAATAGTATAGCTAGGGATACTACCTTTTAGCCATTTAAATTTGGCGAACGATGTACCTGTACAATGACGGGTTAATCAAGTATAATATAAAAACTTTGAAAGTTGTAATCAAATGTATACTTACGACAGTCAAAAACATAACAGGATATTTATTCTGCTTGTATCGAAGCATTGTGCATATGTCAGGGTTAAAGCACGAGAAAACGATGCGACGCTCTCCAGCATATTTCAGTACAACTTCTAAAACCTGAGGATAGTAAAAAGAAAATTATAAAACATCCGGACCAAAGTCACGAATGGCATAAATCTATACTAGAAAATTATAAAGTGGAGAAAGCTTTTTGTTTGTTCGTTTGTACCACTACTTATTATCGACATACTATGCGTACGGAGCCGTGGATGGAAGCTATTTCGTCAATAAAAACATACATGCTTTCTTGCTATTCATTAATCGTATTATGTATGTATATGTTATGTTTATGTAATTTATATATAAGTATAAATCGGGGCAAACATCTTGAGCAAACGACCTTGAATGCGCAGAACCGAATTTTGGGTCTCTTTGGTTACGAGGCTGAGGCGCAGGGGGCGTACCTGCGCGTGATTGGTTGATCAGTCGACCCTTGCCCCGCGCACCGCGTCTTCGTTCCGCTCTCTCCCGAATACACGTGCGTGCAGTGAAGTGCTCACTTTTGTGCTCTGTTATAAATCGTTAGTTGTTGTTGTTATTTGTTGAGTTAAAAGCGGATTTTATCACTGAATATTGTCGGCGATTTTGCCAATATTAAAAACCGAGTTAACTATTGTTTTAAATCGTAAGAAGTTCAACAAAACATGCCGACAAGCATTGTTTTTGATTTAACTATTGTTTAAGTTATGAGAAATTTGACAAAACAATGCACGACATACAAAATGTTGCACATGTCGGCTATTGTTTATATTTTGGCTATTGCCTGCCACTGCACTCACACAAATACAATTGTCTATACATAATACAGTAATTGTAATAAATAAAATAGGTAATTCTAAAAACTCGACGTAACTAATCATATATTATTTATAGCAATATTTTGCACGTAAGTGTACGATGCGCAAACTTTCCCCCACCACGTCACCTAATGCTCAAGAAGTTTGCCCATAATTGTACTAGGATGTTAATACGGATGTAGTTATATTTATATTTACTTAAGTTGTACACTTATCTTGCCCTCTATGGCATCATCATCTCCTCTATTGCTCTAGGTTTGCTGGAAGAGAACTCAAGCACTGAGTTAAGCTCGCCTTTTTTATACTCTTACTTTAATATGTTTATTTATGTGTAATCTTTTGTGTACAATAAAGAGTTAAAAAAATAAATAAATAAAATGCTTTACAATTACGAGATGCGGGGAATGATGGTGCACATTCACTACATCTCGTATCTACTTCATATCCCATCATGGGGGAACTGCGATGATACAGTGCGGTCTAATTGAGAAGAATGCTCCACTGCATGTGTATCATAATCATAAGTATGCATGTGTAGCCTTCTCCTGCAACTGACAGCGAAAATTTACGCCATTTTGCTATTCACGCCTATAACTATTAGTTAACCATTTTCATATTAGTTCCTGACATGACTCATGTTAACATGTGTGAGATTTTTTTTTTTTTTTTTTAAAAACGACCCTTGTACTAGGAATAACTCCTGTATTGCGGGGGTCACAAACATACATTTCACACACACAAAGCACACCCAGTCTCAGAACAAATCTTTGCAAATCACACAAAGATTTGTCCCATGTGGGGATCGAACCCACAACACCAGTGCAGTGGAGAGCGGCAAGGCGACCCCTTAAACCACTACATCACATGTGCAGACTTAATCATTAATCATAAAGTAAAATAAGAAGACTTACTTTATCAACATAAGTATTCATATCAAATGGATGGTTAAGCTCAAAAGTGCCATCTTTCATCTCCATGGTCCACTTCAATTCAACATTGAAACCCACATGAGGCTCAACAGTTTCCAAAGCCAGTTCCAGTGTCGGAAATGGTTGATGCTCTTCTAAATCTTCATCAAAAAATAATGTTTCATGATTACGGCCTTCTACTAAATGGTAAACCTAAATAAATAAATAAATATTTTAAAATATAACATTCATAGTTTTTTACAGTAATAATAATTAGTGATAATTTTAATGTTTTTTTCATACTTCCATATATACTAAAAAAAAACAATAGACTTGAGATTACTACAAATAATATTATAAATGAATGCTGTTTTTTATGTTGTTGTCAAGTGTATAGAAGCATATCATAGATTCTCCAGAGATTGTGAGAAGTAAATAATATTAATACCATTTTTTTTTATTTAATCTATACCTATTTTCTCAAATAGCATCAGTCAACCATCAAAATATAATAAATCAATGTGTAGACCATCAAAATATAAGTATTTATAATAATCAGTGACTCAAAAGGATTCATGAAAATACCTTTAATTTCTGAAGTTGTTCCAAAGTCAGATCCTTCATAGGCAATTCTAACATTTCTGAAAATTCAATCTCCTTCTTTTTTTTCATTGCTATACATACATGGAAATCATGATAAATAACTGGTATCATATCTTTGCTCAGTTGAACATCAAATTCTAGCAAATCTGCACCACTGGCAGCTGCTTTTTTAAGGGAAGCTATGGTATTTTCTCGAATTGTGTGACCTCTGAAAAGGATTATGCATTACTGTAAGAATTGACAACATTTATTAATAAAATAGTGTATGCCATAAATACCAGGTAGAGTTGAACACCATGGATCTCAAATGGTTTAGGCCAATGGATGTACTAAATTCTATATTCAAATGACCTCATATGAAATTAATAAAATGCAACTAGATCATTAGGTAAAACAGCTACTGACATAGTAGTTTGACGATTGGAATAGGTAAGCTCAAAGAAAATACTTACTTGGATTTAAAGCTAGCACCTAATCCACGATGTCCCACTTCTAGACCCGTCCAATTTTGATTCCAATATTTGGCATAGGATACTTGAAAGCTGTTGAGGTTCTCAGTCATTGCATGGGTTATTAAATATTCAATAGCTATTGTTCCGAGAGGTCTATGTTTGATGTTACAAGTCACAGGTAATTCTAATGCACCCTCTGAGGGTCTGAACATATTCGGCAACACATATGTATAGCCCACATGACACGGAGGATCATCATTTGTAGCACGACTGCTGTATGAAAATATGTCAACAAGGTATGCAAGAGTTTTATAGTTTGTCACCATCATGTTTACAATAAACACATCATTGTGCCTGTATTCTCGCCCAAACTGTGCCTGAGGCTTCAAAAGACAAAGAGATGTATCATTATCTAGTGTTGAAACCTCTACAAGAGCACTGTTACTCATGGTATCAGCTGTGTCTGTGCTCACAGATGTGTCATCTGATGGTTGTGCCTCATTAACAAAAGACAACTTCACTGGAGTGACTTTAATAAGCATAGGCCTTTCTGAAAGACAACTCTTTAACTTGAGTGGGTTGTTCATGAATTTAAACTGCAGCAATGTTTGAGTAGTTAGCCAGCCAGAGGTAACTGGCATTTTACCATCAGATTCACCATATGTATCAGTAAATGCATTTATATCAGATTCCTTGATGACTCTCGGCTCTATACTGGTTTCCCATTGGCGAATCACAATATCATTAGTATCTTCGTCTACAAGGCCTATACCGTATCTATATAACACATTACAAGTATTAGGAATAGTTACAGATTTCGTCCACAAATCTGTACCGTCTTTATGATCCAGTTTAACTATGTTTTGCCAGTCCCACTCACCAAGTTCTTGAGTATTCCCTGTAATGAATACTTTTTCTCGAGGTCCTACGTCTGGAGCAGCTACTGTAAACACCCATTGTTGCGATAATATTGGTGCCATTAGTTCTTCTTGTTTTTTAACGGATTCTAATTTTGGAGGCTTATATTTTCGTTGCTTACTGTCTTCTAAAAAAAACCAACGTTGCATCTTCATAAAAACTTTCAATAATTTATCAAAAAAATATCATTAAAATACAATGGTAAAACAACACACACCAAAATATAGAATCAAACTTATAGAATCACTGTTTTATTTATTTACTTTGTTTACTTCATATTTCCAGCCTTCCGCCGTTCAATTGCATTCAATGACAAGCCAAATGACAATTTTGATGACACGAGCCCCGACGAAATATACAAGGGCTAGAGTTGGGTCAGTAATGCTTGTAATGTTACTCGGGTAGCGCTACTCGGCTGCGACATGTTACGATACACATTACTCGAGAGTTTTAACCATTGCACTAAGGAACCATGTCTCGAAGTTCTCGAACGCGTGGTACGCGTATTCGTCCAGTGTGACCATCTATAAAGTACAGATCCTGCCTTACTTTGGTTACAAACCTGCCAAATCCTGCCATAGTATGTTGTAAAAATGCCAAAATATTGCCAACTTTAAATTATTGTTGTAATAAAGCAATAAAAGTAAAAATACACACAAATATGCTTTATTTTTATTTTATTTAAATCAAATATTAGAATTAGCATCATATTCTTCATTTTCTTCATCTTTGTACATGGATTTATTAACTTGATTTAACATCTCTTTGGTTGGTTTAAATTCAATGCAACTGCCATAATCACCAATGCCTTGTTTAACGTGCAGGATAGATGCTTCATGTTTATTTATGAATCGGTTCCGCGTTTTTGTTTTGATTAAATTTATTTGCGAGAATATTCTTTCACATGCAGCGTTAGACATTGGTAAGCATAGCAGCCCCTTTGCAAAATTTGCAATGTTTGGATATTTTAAATCTCCTTTACTATTTCGCATTTTGCCGATAGCACCCCAAAAATTGTCAACACTTAAAATCGAATTCGAATTACTGCTACCACCAGATTCTACTCGTCATCAATTTGCTAAATTTGTTCTTCATCAGCAAAATTAGGAAATTGATTTACTATATTTGCTACTGAACTGAAGTCTTTATACACAACGTGTTGAGGAGACAAAAACTGTAAATCTTTAAAGAGGTTATTTAATGGCAAACGTGTTTTTAGTTGACTTGAAAGTTCAACCAAAAAAGACTGCATACGCTCGAGAAACGTTTGTATTGCACTTTTTAGGGTGCTGTCTCCTGCTAGGCGAGTAATTTCTCTACTAACGTTAACACCTAAGTACAACATCTTTGTTGGCAAAAAAATTACGTCAGATCTAGTATCTATAAGAAGTGGGTCTGTGTTTTTAATGTAACTATTTTTCATGTAGCAACTTTATATCGACATAAGCATTTCAGAAACATAAGTAAATTTTATAAATTTATTTTCTATACCCAATACTTTTTTTTTTTTTTTTTTTTTCGCGGGGAAATGCATTTACGCATACCACCCCACCCGTGGGGGGACGGGCAGAGTGGCTATGTGGGACTCCCGTGCCTACGATGTTAAACGGCACAGAATACCCACTAAAACCCCGCGGTGTGCCCTCGTCGCCGAAAGATGGTGGGTCGGCGAGCCCTGGATCGATCTTACATCCACAGGGCTCGCCGCGGCGACCGTGCCCAGTCCGACCTCCGACCGGGCACCCGACTCTAGGTCCTCCTCTCGTAGCGACGCCCCGGGCACACCCAGGGCGTCACTCCGTCGCGGAAGGCATCAGCGGGCGGCTTTATTATTATATTTATTATATTATTATATTATACTAATTACAATTATTTGAATAACCGCGGGGCTCAGATTCATTTTAATCAAACTGTTTAGAATCGAATTAAAATCAATCCAAGTACCAGCTCCGATGGGCATGGGAACATTCTAATGTATTTTTTTTACCAATTTGTGATAGAGAAAATAAATATTTTTATTATTAATCAACTAGGACCATACTCGAGCGCGGCCAGTACCAACCTCGTACCAACCCATAACATTTGATTTGCAGCTAACTTCAAAATCACCAAGATATTTGATTTAATTAATACTTTTATTAATATAACTACGATGCTCTTATTTTATTTTATTTTATTTTATTAGGGGAGCTAACAGCCACACACAAATAATTGAACAAAATAGGTCAGCAAACGCCAATTACAAGCTTCCACATACAGAATTTAAAAAAAATATTACACTTAAAAATCTAATAATATTTAATTTGGTATTTCTATGTGTAATAAATCTATAAAGTAACGAGTACATCATGAAGCCATGTTTTCAAAACTTTACTTGAAACGTATCATTTCATTCGGCGCATGTGCATGCTCAAGTATCACATCATCACGCTGCTGACGTGTATAACATCAAGTTATGTTACCATAACAATACTTTAAATATACCATTTCATGCGAGTAATGTTACGCGTACTGAGACTTACTAATATAAATGCGAAAGTATCAGACAGATAGTCAGCTGTCTGTCTGTTATGCTTTCAGGGCCAAACTACTGATCCGATCTTGATAAAAATTGGTATGAAGATGGTTTAAGTCTTTAGACATTACTTGTTATCCACGTACACATTCACCACGTGGGCGGAGCCGCTCGCGATAGCTAGTTATGTGTATGACCATAGTATATGCTATGCACATAAAGGCCCAACCCACAATAACTTCAAGGCATAATTTGGCATTTTATGCCGATGCGATGAGGCGATGAGATGCTGCTGAACAAAGAATTTAATTTATGTGTCGCGTGACTCATTGCTCACTTCGTGGAATGGTCACATTTCACGAAATGTTTCATTGTCTATGGGCCACATCGTTAGTGGCAAGGGCAGATCAATGCTAAAGCTGGGTACACACTAGTAATACTGGAAATTATTGAATGGTTCCGCTCGACGTCTACAAACGCACTGCAAGCACCCATTTGTTTGCGGCAATAAGTGACAATCGTTCGTTGTTATATTCGGATCGTTGCCAACCGCTCGCGTATCGCTCGCAACAGGTTCACAAACCACGTTATATTTATTTTAGGCAGCACGCAAGGGCGTCGCCAGCCAATGGCGCAGGGGGGGGCAAGTTGACTTTACCTACTACAATTCATACTTTCTCATTCTCTATGAATGAGAAAAGTAGGTATGAATTGTCGGTAAAGTCGACAGCACATGAAGCTTTTCACTTGTACTACGAGCCTTACATCTACAGCGATTGTAATAACAACAGTAGTAAGTACCAAAAAAAAAAAATAGTAGGATGAAACCCATTAGAAAAGGAGGAGAATATTATAAAAATTAAAGGAAAAATAATTTACGGGCGATCTGAGGTCGGGAAGGGGAAGAGGGTTAAGGGTAAAAAACGGTTTTTCTCCATTTCCGGCAAAACTAAAAGTCCTATGGAAAAAAATCGAATGGCAAAGTTGTTGGTAATAAAAAAAGACCTAAAACTTTTGTATTAATTTTTTTTTCATATAACCTCAAAATTTATGTAAAAATTCAAATAAACAAGTTTTTGGTTTTTTATTTTATCTTTTACAAACAATTATTTTTTTTTTGCGAAATTTGGTGAAAACTTACCTTTTTTGCTCCAAATACGCTGTAATTTATTTGATTAGAATTTTTTTTCCCTTATTTTGAATTAATATCGAAAAAGCACCCTAAGTTTCGATCGAAAATTCACCCGTCAAAATATCAGCTTTTTTCAAAAAGTTGGTATGTTTTCTGTTCTTTAAAATCTCTACTTTCCGATGGTGAAAAATATATATATTTTACTATAGTAAATCTTCACAGAAAATGCAAAACAAAGATCGAAAAAAACTATTAATATACAGGGTGTATTTTTGAAACGGGGCAGTAAGGGCAAGTACCTTAACCGTTGCAGTTACAGCAAAACGTTCTTAAAAGACCTTCCCTAACTTTTTGGGACATTTTGAACTGCATTCACAGATTTTGTAAAAAACTTACAGTTAGCAAAAAAAATGCAAAAAGTTCAAATTTTTTCGAAAATCTGTGTGTTATACTTAGTTTCAGCTGAGAAACTTCGTATGAGTTATTAATTAAGGATTTTCGCTAAAATGTCTTCTAATCGTGAAAAAATTGACTTATTAGAAGCGTATTTTGTCAATAATCGAAATGCGGGAGCTGCATTAGTGTGGTACCGCAATAAGTATCCGTTGCGGCATGTGCCAACAAGAAAGGTTATTACAAATCTTTTGAAAACCTGGAATTGCAGGGTTCTTTCAAAAGAAAGCGGCAGCCTCGTGTGGACATGGACACGGAGATTGCGGTTCTGACTTATGTCGAAGCATATCCAGAGGTATCGTCCAGGCAAGTCGCCCTTGAAGTAGGTGTATCCCACTCCCTTGTGATAAAGATATGGAAGAAATACGGCTACAAGTGCTATCGATATGGGCGCATAGTTCAAGTGTTACATCCGGGTGATGATGTTCGAAGGCTTACTTTTTGCAGATGGCTAAGAGGAAAAATAAGCAGAGATCATGAATTTTTACATTACATACTGTGGTCAGACGAAACGAATTTTTCCAATAACGGTATGTACAACAGAAAAAATCACCACTATTGGTCCAAAGAAAATCCACTAAGAGTTACGGCAAGTCATAATCAGGTTCGCTTCTCATTCAACTGTTGGTGTGGTATAATGTCCAATCGAGTCATAATGGTGGAATTTTATGAAGGGAAACTGAATTCTGCCATGTATAATGAAGTCATTTTACACCATCTTGAAATCGAGATGAACGAATGGCCCCTGTCGGAATTGCGAAAAGTTTATTTTCAACAAGATGGTGCTCCGCCACATAACAGTCACCTTTCACGTTCCAATTTGAGCCGCCTATTCGGTACACAGTGGATAGGTACACATGGTCCAACACAGTGGCCACCTCGTAGCCCCGATCTAACACCACTTGATTTTTTTTTATGGGGCTTCGTGAAAAACGAGGTGTATAAGACGACGTACGCCAGTGTTCAAGAGCTCAAGGATGCATTAGTGACCATTTTACGTAATATTCATCCCAGAACATTATTAGCCGCCATTCGTTCAGTGCAAAAAAGGATAGACTTATGTATTCGTGAAAATGGAAATCATTTTGAGCAATTTATTTCATAAACCAATTTCTTAAATGTTTAAATGTTTTTTTTTATTTAAAAAAAGTTCAAAATTTTACCTGACCTATGAGTTTCGAGTTGATTTATCATATTTCCGTACGAAATGTATGGGAAACGTTTTTGGCGATTTCTGTCTTTTCTAGTACTGAAAGCTAAAATGGTCCCATAGAGTTTTTTGATCCCCACATGAAATAGAATCGATTGGCATAAAAAAAAAAATTTGAACTTTTTGCATTTTTTTTGCTAACTGTAAGTTTTTTACAAAATCTGTGAATGCAGTTCAAAATGTCCCAAAAAGTTAGGGAAGGTCTTTTAAGAACGTTTTGCTGTAACTGCCACGGTTAAGGTACTTGCCCTTACTGCCCCGTTTCAAAAATACACCCTGTATACCAAAAAATTTGAGCTATTTACAAACAAATAAGTAAGTTTAAGTTAAGATACTTCTTATTTATCTTATCTTCACCAGTTCCAATGGTGTTTCGAAGTGGCGAGTTTGCCTGCTGCTTCCCCACTCCCCCTCTCCCGCTTCAACGATAGAGTAGAGCAGAGCGTAGTTGAGCGTACGGAATATTAGGAGTGGAATTAGTGAATTCATTCGAGTTTCGACTTACAGGAATGATTGTTCAAGGCTTTAACATCAAGCAAATCAACTCAAAGACTTAGGACTTTGGTTGCATTATATTTGGCAACTTTTTTAGAATCTAGGGGGGGGCAGCTGCCCCTCCCTGCCCCCCCTTGGCGACGCCCTTGGGCAGCAGTAACGGTTACGGTTACGCGTTACAGCAATGAGTACGTTGTAATCTTCGGATCGCCGTGCGACGCTCGCATATCACTCTTAATAGGATCGCTAACCACATACTCATTTGGTTACTGTATCTGCACGCTTACACGCGCGTTACAGCTTGAGTGTGTACCCACCTTAAGGATTGATCTGCCCACGCCACATCACGATGTGGCCAATAGACCATTCACGATGCGACCATTTCTCGAAGTAAGCAATGGTCACGCGGCACTTAAATTAAATTCTATGTTCAGCAGCATCTCATCGCCTCATAGCATCGGCATAAAATGCCAATTTATGCCTTGAAGTTATTGTGGGTTGGGCCTTTATGTACATAGCATATTATTATACAATATGGTCATATCCATAACTAGCTTCTGCGAGTGGCTTCGCCCCCGTGGTAGGTAATTTATTTATTTATTTATGGCACTCCAACGACAATTCACATGTACCTACATTTTAGGAAGATAATCTTATGCTTTCGTAGGCTAGGTGAACTTGTCACTTAAAGGTGTGCACAGCACTTACAGTTTATTCTGTGACAACATTATAATTATATTAACTGTTTTAACTAACTAACGTGCAATTGAATTTAATAAAAAACAATAATAATAAAAAAAGGTAATGTGGATTACAAGCCATACCGTCTCAGGTTTTGAACCATCTTTATACCAATGTTCATCAAGATCGGATCAGTAGTTTAAATGTCTCACAACTTACACACAACGTCATCTAGTCCCAAACTAAGCAGAGCTTGTACTATGGATCCTAGAATAACTGATACTAATACATACATACTTTTCTTTTGTGAATACATACTTATTATACATAATAACACCCAGACTAAGACAAACCCTCATGTTCATGCACACAAAGATTTGTCTTAAGCGGGAATCGAACCCGCGACCTTGGCGTCGCAGGCAGGTACACTACCCGCTCCAAGCGTAACAGACAGGCAGCTGACTGTTACTTTCGCATTTATATTAGTAAGGATAGAGTAATTTTATTAAGATAATCACGTTGACCTACGACCTACTAATGAGATAAGACTGATTAGTCAAGCCGTGTCTCCTGCGACCAAAACTAAACATTAAACGATTTCATACAATTAGAAAGATAGCGAGCAGAAATCAAACGATCTGATTGGTTGACGAAAATTTATTTTGTCAGATGTGTGTTGTTTTAAGTACATAGTTTGTTTTGTACCATGTTTGGATCGCATGAAACTAGCTCGGCTCTAGGCTAAAGTTGTCAGCTCTGGCGACGAAGTCTGTTATCAGGCACACACAATCAGCAAAAAAGCTCAGTCTGTCAGCTGACAGTTCTTAATTGAGTGCCCGCCAGCAGAATAAAGTTTGTTCGTTGCAACTAAGTCGTAACTACCCTTAAAACTGCAAAATTGAGTTACGACTTCGTTGCACTGAATGATCAAATTGTGTGTTTTAAGTGAAAGGTGTAGGTTTAAGTTAGGGTAAAAAAAAAGTATTAATAATTTATATTTTGTTTTGTATTTCATATAAACGCTTACATATTATGTTATCTTTACATATTTACATGTATGTACAACCTTTAAATTATTTACATTACCAGTCTTTTGAGTCTCTAGCTCTATAACAATAAAGAAAATAATATAATTATGTATGAACATTATCTTTTTTGTACGTAACTAAGTAACAACTATAACACTTATAATGTCTTTAGAATGGGCAATTCACTCCTGGATGTAAAAATGTACAATTATCACCCTGTCGACATGAACCTTTTCGCTGGAAGTACATACACACTGCCTTGCGGCCACCGCGTGGACCTCCCCGCCCTCTCGGTGGTCCATCCCAATTGCCAGAGTTCTTGCCACGCCAGTGACCCCCGGCCCCACGTCCTCGCATTGCACCTCGGAAATTGCCCTGACCCGGAAAACCATCCGGACCAGGATGTCCCTGGGGACCTTGCATGTTGAAATCCATTGGAAACATATTTTGCTGCATAGGAAAACCTTCCGGCGGCATAGAAAACATAGGATTCGGTGCTCCAAACATTTCCGGAGACATCATCATATTTTCTGGGGGCATCATCATTCCCGGTGGCATATTACCCGGAGCGATAGCTCCAGGAGGCATGGTGCCCGGCATTCCATTGGGCATCATATGTGGTGGTACTCCGTTTTGCCATTCTGTGGGTACCATATTGGGTGTTTGGAATCCAGGAGGTACGACCGGGAACTGTTGGTTCGGGAAATTGTTAGGAAATTGGTTCATATTAGCTGGAAACAAGGCAGGAACATTCATGTTGGTCGACGTTGGAGGCGCGTTACCTTTGGGTTCAGGCCATGGCATGGTTCTAAAATCACTTATGTTGTCTTGATTGCCAGTTACATCTTCGAGCGGTATTATAGTTGACTCCGTGTAAGGATGTGTTTCAGGGTCTGGTTCAAGAGCCGAGTCAGGGATCATTGCTTTAGAGAAATAAAGCGGCTGTAGAGTTCCTTTTTGACGAATCGCCTGTAAATCTTTCTCCTTGCTATTTTTGCCGTGTTCTACTTGTATTTGTCCACCGCCGTCAACACGAATTAGCGGCTTCCAATTTGTTTTTTCCTCCATAGTATCATCGTTAATATTTCTTCCTTTTTGGAAGGCATCTCTTTCATGAATTCTTTCCAAATATTTCATATCCGTAAAGGTTTTTGTAACATTAACTCTTTCAGTTTCGTCAAGTTCAAAGAATTGAATTTCTTCCAGTTCTGAGTCTGGCTTCCATTTAATACTCTTTTTGGGACCTTTTCTTTTGTGATAACATAAAACACCCTTAAGACCATTAACCGTTAGGGTGTGAGGTTCCGTTGTATCCATTTTTTCTTCAACTTCCTTTTTGGTCACGGTAGTGTCCTGATCGTCGGCTGTATTTGAATCAGTTTTCTCTGCAGTCTTTTCTTTATTCTCAGTTTCAGCCTCAAGTGTATCTTGATAGAATCTTGGAGGTACAGACTTACTTTCACTGGTTGGACTGGTAGTGCCGCTCGGAGTGTGTGGTGGCGAGCTATCGCTTGCAGGATTACCATCTTTGGATCCACTGGTTCTTCGTTTCCGTTTTTTAGGATCTTTCTTGTTAGTAGCTGAAGCATTCAGGGCATCCATAAACATGTCACTTTCCAATAGCAGCATCGCTGTAACAATAGATAAATATACGTTTAATAAAATACTAAATGAAGAGTATGGTAATAAATGATAAAATAGTACAATTAACAAATGATTCGTCTAAAATGCATAACAAGTTCGTGGTTTTCAATAATGGCTATCATTATATTATGGCTATATTATATTATAAAAAAAAATATAACGGTTAAACTCATAATATTGTACCCATTCTTAATGATTCTGATCAAAGTCTAGTAAAAATATTTCTTAAATACTTAGTAATTTTAATAAGTATATCCTTCATTCGCATGATATTCTATTCCAAAAATATACTATTGTATAGTCTGGTATTCTATGAACCTCAATGTTCTGTTCACATAAGGTACAGGGGTGGCTCCTTGTAGTTTGGTCGATCAAAACTAACAACTATCTTATCATACCGTAGGTAAAGCAACATTGGTAAGCTTTCGCTTCAGCTGCTGCTCATGTTTTTTGTTAAAAAAATCATATAAATAAAACACAATTAGTGTCTCGTGATAAATTCAAAATGACGGCCATTTTTGCATATCAATACTACAACCCCACCCGTTTTTTACACGCTCTTTCTTTTCATCCGCAAAAACTATTAACGTCGTTAGCCATCATTAAAAAAATGTATTTATCATCTATTGAGGTTTGCATAAATCATTCCCTTGAACATAATTGACAGATATTTGAAAGTACTAAACCCAGAAAGCAAAATAATTATTTATGACGTCTGCCTATCCTTAGGTAAAAGGCGTGATGTTTTTTGTCACTCTTGATCTTACAGCGCTATAACAATACCTAAATTACTTAGCAGACATAAATGGCTATTCACTTGGTGGTTGGCCTTCATCTGAAACTAGATTAGTCGACCTACTTAATTAAAGCCAGTTTTAAGTAGGTATAGCTTTCCATTTGATTTCACAGACGGTAAATAAGGTAAGTTTTAACTACTAGTTTTTAACTAATAATGCAAACAAAAATAATCAGTTAGTGGTTCCTACAAGATGATAGGCCATTTAAGTTAACAGTTAACGCGCTGCAGGAAATAATGCCAAACATTAAGAACTTTAAAATAAAACACGGTAAATTACTGGTTATAATCTATCTAGTAATTCAAGTCTAAAATTGATTACGCTAACTAAACAACTTCTACAGCTAAACGACATAACCGATTTTATTGAAATTTAAAATAGATCTCCTTCAGTCTTCCTATTGTAAATTCGAATATAGCTATTATTGGTGCAACCTTATCATTGCAGTCACAAAAAGATACCTACTATAGTATGATTTAATTTATATAAATTAAGACACACATATCCGCCTAGTTCAGTATTACTAGAGTAACTGCACGACACGATTACGTACATAGCGCAAATTATATTTAGACTAGACAACGTCATAAGTAGGCTACTTTCTATCGGTTCCGTGGCTTCCACGTCGAACGATCACGGTGTCTGTGATTGTATTACAATACAATGGTCGTCAGAGAATCCGTGTGGGATCCTAGTCACCTTCCGTAAGGAGGTGATGTACGCTAAGGAAGGGGCGTAAAAGGAAAGGGAGGCGACCAGCTTCCTTCAACCCCCAGACGGCTGCCCGGGCACCGGAGCAGGGCAATAGCTGACCTCCGGCCTCCATTAGCGCTGGCCTGCGGGTGACAGACTTAAAGCAATCTGTCGCGAGCTTAAGCAGGCCCGAAAAGGTAGCGCAACGTGTTCAGCGCGCGCCTCTGATGAGGTGGGAGGGCTAGGGCCTCAAACACTGCGACGAGGCCGCCAGTTTCGACGGCGGCTGAGATTCCTAGGTGCTAGCGTCTATATGCGAGCGATATCTGGCACCTCGGTGAAATCACGTCGTGCATCTCGGCCATAATCAGTGACGGGTCTGTGGTCTGCTTTACGCATTTCCCAGTATTAAAAAAGGTACTTAAGTAAATCGTACACCCGCATCGACTTCTAGACAACTTTGTTGCAAATTCTATCGTAATTGCCCTCGTCCTACTTACTCCTCAATACCCAGGATATTAACCCTTTGACCTACAAAAATAAAAAAAATAAAAAAACACGATGCATTCAATGGATACCCTGATTCGCGTAATATCTTGTGCATAATAGTGTTGGAGATCAATTTATAGTTTAGGTATTATATTATAAGTAAAAAATCTACTGTTATATACGCGTATTACAATCGTGCTAACATGTTTATCGGACTTCTCGCTCGCTCTCATGGCTTGCGCAGCACGTTACATCATTTCAATTCGCACCTTTGTAATTTTAATTAAGTAGAATTAAAATAAAATGCACCTAATTAGTATTATACGAATATATACGCTTTTCGAAATATTTATTATTTCGAAAAAGCTTTGTTATGTTGGTATGAATAAGGAACCCTCTACCAGTAGTTAGTCACGCTTCCCGCACTTTACCGGCAATTACGAAGAGCAATAATAACAAGTCTAAACAATTGCGCCCCTCCATTAAATCACATGCCCCGATACTATAAATATCTACTACCGATACTATCGACCTCGACCGTGGCACAATGGAAAAGGCATCGGTCTTACGATCGAGAGGTCGTGGTTCGAATCCTGGTCATTACACCAAGAACAAGATCTTCCTCCAAACACAAGCGAATTAAGCTTAGCTGGACCCCCTCCAGCTAAGCTTAATTTGCTTGTGTTTAACAAGAATACTGGTAATTTGTATTTGCAAATTACTAGTAAAAACAATAAAAAAGTGAAAGTTATGGACCGGTTATAAATAATTGCCTCCAGTTATGCCGTTCTTTTCCTAGAACTTCAATCTAGGTACTTATATTATATGATATGTGATAATAATATTGATGTCTCATTAGTTCAGAGACTAATTAAAATAGTTTTACAGAAAATCGAGCACAATTCGTGGTTTCGTCTGCGTGATAGGTACATCAATCAAACGTAGCCTAGGTTACGCGCCTTGTAGTCAGTAATCTCCATATGAAATGTTATCAAAATCGGTCAAGCCGCTTAGAAGATTAGCCGATACAAACAGACACAAAAAAATTTAAAACTTACCAGCAACAAATTACTACCAAACACAAGCAAATTAAGCTTAGCTGGACCCCCTCCAGCTAAGCTTAATTTGCTTGTGTTTAACAAGAATACTGGTAATTTGTATTTGCAAATTACTAGTAAAAACAATAAAAAAGTGAAAGTTATGGACCGGTTTTAAATAATGGCCTGCAGTTATGCCGTCCTTTCCCTAAAACTTCAATCTAAGTACTATGATACGTGATAATAATATTGATGTCTCATTAGTTCAGAGACTAATTAATATAGTTTTACAGAAAATGCAGCAAAATTTGTGGTTGTGCTTTTTTAAAAGGATGGGAAATAAATAAGAAAATATTCAACGCTTAGGAATCTCAGGCATTAAAAATATTAAAATGATTCTTAAAAAGAAAGGAATTCTTTCTTCCTTAAAAAAAGTTAAAATGTCGGGCATGAGGGTTAGCGACTTAATAAAGAAAGGACGGCAGTTATCTACATCATTCGAAATAGAAAAGTTATAAAATAAAAACTCGATATACTAAAGTTAAATGTGAGCACTAATAAAATTTATATGCATACTACTGATTTAAATTGAATTTACCTAAATACCTTCAATGTAAATAGGACAAAGATAACATTACATTAATAAAATAAATATGTACATAATAATAGAATAGCCGTAATATATATAATATTTATTTATAGATAAAATACAAAGAAAACTAATATTGTTATATCTACAAGAGTTATTTCAATAGCCAGTTATTACAATAAAAAAACATATAAATCAGGAGAGAACCACTATTTTATTCCTTTATGGCGGAGTGGTTAAAATGTCATCTCGCAGCTGAGAACGCACAGACGAGGGCATTGGGTCCCGGTTTGATTGATGTGAAATGCGTAAAATGTCCATAATAGTCGGATTATTTTGTAAAGGTATAACTTAAACCAAATATAAATAACAGGTGAAATTAAAATAGGACTGTATTATTTTTACAATAAATTTATCATCACTAAAATTAATCGTTCGGTCCGGTTAACGTGTTCTATTTTTGTCCAGT
The DNA here is from genome assembly GCA_905147285.1 of Hypena proboscidalis. Taxonomy (NCBI): domain Eukaryota; kingdom Metazoa; phylum Arthropoda; class Insecta; order Lepidoptera; family Erebidae; genus Hypena; species Hypena proboscidalis. The sequence continues at coordinate 14,031,506 of LR990130.1, read as the reverse complement.
ACGAGCATCAATAGAAATAAATAAAATTGTATATAAGATAATGCTATATATATATATGTATAATAATATACTATATATACAGGGTGTATTTTTGAAACGGGGCAGTAAGGGCAAGTACCTTAACCGTTGCAGTTACAGCAAAACGTTCTTAAAAGACCTTCCCTAACTTTTTGGGACATTTTGAACTGCATTCACAGATTTTGTAAAAAACTTACAGTTAGCAAAAAAAATGCAAAAAGTTCAAATTTTTTTTTTTATGCCAATCGATTCTATTTCATGTGGGGATCAAAAAACTCTATGGGACCATTTTAGCTTTCAGTACTAGAAAAGACAGAAATCGCCAAAAACGTTTCCCATACATTTCGGCAACAGAAACGAATTTCTACGATGGTCTAACTTTTTGTTATGGCCTGGAAGTGGGTAGAATTGACTGTAAAGTAAATAAAAAGAATTTTTACCCTCAAAATTCGAATTTGATTGGAAAATCTGTGTGTTATACTTAGTTTCAGCTGAGAAACTTCGTATGAGTTATTAATTAAGGATTTTCGCTAAAATGTCTTCTAATCGTGCAAAAATTGACTTTAATGTTTGTCTAAAATATAGATTTTTTTTTGTGTCTGTTTGTATCGTCTAATTTTCTAAGCGGCTTGACCGATTTTGATAACATTTTATATGGAGATAACTGACTACAAGGCACGTAACCTAGGCTACGTTTGATTGATGTATCTATTATGCAGACGAAACCGCGGGCGAAAGTTTGTTTGTTTGTTAGCGCTAATCTCGGGCACTACTGATTGGATTTTAATAATTATTTTTCAGTTTAATAGGCTAACTATCCATCAAAGTTCTTTGATATTCAACATTACGCTAAGCTCCATGGAAACGGGGCAGTAACGTTAAACGCGGGAGCAGCTACTATTTATTATAACGAATTCCACGCGGACAAAGTGGCGGGTAAAAGCTAGTACATAGTATAATCCACAGAAAGTGCCTACATTGTGTTAGCATACTTTCCTATTAATGCTACAGTTATTTAATATTTTACATTACAAAAACTACGCAAGCAGTTAACGAGTTAACGTCCTAGTAATGATAACAGCTAAAATCGATTTAAAAAATATTGAAAATGCGCTGCTACATCCAAATATATTATGTGCATATTATTACCTCACCACCAAATTGAATCAGTAGTAGCACAGAATAAGTAACAAGTAGTAGTATGTATTTTTTAGGTAATCGGGGCTCTTTTGCAAAAGCTCTAGCCGACCAAAACATTTAGTTGTAACTCATTGTTAGGGTCTGTCACAGTCAGTACAGTCTGTCCGCATTTTTAATGCACTATAATGAAAGGACCTTGTTGAAAATTAGAAACTATACTCTGTTCAAATAGGCTTTCTTGAAACAAAATGTAAGCAAACATCCAGGGATTATTATTTAAATGTTTCGAATTGAAAACTATCAATTATACAGCGATGCCACATGTATGGCAAGTATCTTATATAGCATAATGTACTAATAATAACATTATGTACTTTAGACATTAATCGATTCTACCATGTTTGTTAGAAAGATTTGATTTCTATGATGATTGACCCTACAGATTGATGCCATAAAAGAACATGATGTAATTTATTTGAGACGTTTAGATGCCCGGTCAAAAAATAAAATACTCGAGTTCCGGTTCAGTAAGCGTATTTTCAAAAATATTTGAATGCAGTCAAAATCGTTCTTCCAGTCAAATATTACTTATGTATTCTTTCAGTAAAACTTCTATAAACATTGAATTATTTATGATTATACTTTCCCTCCATGAGGCATGGGCGTTGGGACACTATATTGATTATTGTTAAAATCAATTTATAACAAATATTGTTTACCTTGAGTTTCAAGCTTATTAAGCAAGATTATAACTATTTTGAGTATAAGGATGATTGCCAGTGAATTATGTAAGATCAGTAATGGAATATAAGAAGGTAGGTATGTAGATAAAATAAGAGGACATTTTGTGTTTACTTCAAATACCCAAAAATGGAAAAATAGCGTGATAGCTTTACGAGTAAGCTCGAAAATAAACCGACTTCAAAAGAGGAGGTTCTCAATTAGTCTGTATTTTTTATGTTTGTAACTTTTGACTAGGCAAAGCGATATTAACTTTTTTTATTTGAAAGCTGGTGCTTTCCGTGTGCCCCATTTCAATTTGGTCCAGTTCTGACAATGGCACCCATGAGAAAACCAATAAGTCATATTTTTTTTTAAATTGAAGTCCAAAAATTCGGTTCATTGGTAGGTCAGTAGGCCAGTTCACAGGTGGTTTAGCTGTAGCATTGGGTAATGCAATTCTTATTCTCCCTACGCTAAATAATATTATTTAAATATCAAGCCGTAATTTCTTATTGAACGATCTGTTGTCATTTATATGCAAATTTGAAGTACCTATTAACGAGACATCAACCATTAAATAGCTAATTGCCTCTACATAACATAACGTCACGCATATATTCCCAGAAGGGTGTAGCAGAGGTGTTTAGCACATGCAGACACATAGCCTCTAACTTGTTATAATTTGAACGTACTTACTTGGAAACTTTTTATTTCGTTCGAAAGGAATAAAAGGGGACTAAATAACCTGTCGGACCAGCGGATGGCCATTTTTTTCTCTAGGATAGTAGGAAAGACAGGTTGATGTTAAATAGTCTATTCTTTTTAGATATTCACTATTCGTATTATTTCAATTTTTTAGTTCCCGGGTAGTGTTTTCCTAAACCACGCAATCGAGGTTAGGTTATTTTATATAATATATATCGTCGGCTTAGAGTGTAAGCCAGCTATCTGCATTTTAATCAATTGCAAATAGTTACCTTATCATAGATAGATAGAGAAAACTTTATTTGCACATCAATTTGTAACAAACATACAAAGAACTATTTCTTTGTAACTATAACGTACAAGGGGCGGCCTTATCACGTGACGCGATCAATTCCAGGCAACCACAGGACTGACAGGATTTAAAGTTTTTTATTTGCATTTGCTTATATTTCATAATGCATTTTAAGATGAAAATTAGCAAATTTTCAAAATGGAGAAAGCAAGTTTTCAATCTAAGCCAACGATATATCTACTTATTGGACGTAAGAAGTAGTAACAACACATGAACATGAGAGATATTAGGAGATTAAATGTGTTTCTTTCTTTTTAAATGTACTAAACTAAGGTAAATAAAAAAATTAAGACTATCTGGTATGTAGTTGTAATCATTCTTGGATTAGTTTATTATTTAAAGTTAAAAATTAACCGTCTATTGTTTCCTTTCATCTGTTTTATATTATTATTATGTGACTTTCTCTCATGGAATAAGACTATATTCAATTGTAGCCAATTTGCCTCGTATTACACTGAAAATACGGTTTCAAGTCAAGGTAACGAGACATAAATAATGTAATTAGCAGATACCCAATTAGTTTCTTTATTATTGCTCCCTGTATATAAAATCTTATGCCTATAGATAGGTAGGTCGAATAAATATAGACTAATAATAATTAATTTAACAAATACCACAAAATTATATTACTGCTTCTTGTTAAAATTGCTACACATAGCATATAGGTACAAATATAAAACTTGTTTATAGTTTATAAAGTGCTGCTATAATGGTAGTGATATGAGGCCTAAGAAAGAAGCTACCTACATGTCGTAGGGTCGTAACGGCGCTAATATTTTATTAAACCTTATTTAAAATAAAACAATATAAAGGGCGGAAAATTCGAATGTTACAATGTGAGACTACTCGTGTCGTAGATATTTTGGAACTATAATTAGATGTATATAATCTTATTTATAATGAAAATATAGCTACCTCCAATTGAATAGGTACCTATTCTAATTTATCGATATCGATTGTCTAACATGTTCAGTTAGTAAAATAATTTGAGTAGAGCATATTAAATTTAAAAAAGGTTATTGAAGAACTTTTTAAGTTTCCTTAAATTGCATTATGCTTCTACTTAATCCTACAGCGAGACCTCTCTAGGTACTCGTAAAGGGACATCTTGAACCTTCCGCCCTGTATATATTCCTAGTCCCATAAAACGTGCATTTTATATTCTATTACTTTATTTTTGATCGATACAAAAATTATGCCAATATAAGAGCCGTAATAAAAATGTGTAACGTTGCAACGGCATACATGCAACTAGGAATAATAATATATTTCATATAAAAGCTATTAGTTAAAACAGACCAGATTTACGTAAGGTTAATAGGCAAGTTACTTTTCACTTAGCGATGTACACAAAAAATATCTCCAAGTATTATAATTGGTGATATCCCACAACGCGAAATAAGGGTCGTGCTATATTGTGACTTATCAGATCAAACTGTATGTAATATCTTTAGAATTGTAACTTCTGTTTACAATCGACAGCTACACATGGCATGAATATAGTAAAGAATTTTATTTGCCCACATTTCAAGAGTAAATGATTTACGTTACGGTTCGTTTTCCATGTTCATGCTTTCAAGTTAGGAGAAACGCTAGAAGGAACGTTGTCCAGCTAATCGTCTCTACAACTGCTTGCGATAGGACTTTGCCAGTATCAAGGTTTAACTTTAGGATAGGTACTCTCTTTGGGCGTTTACCAGTTCATTTAGGTTTCAGATTACGGCCACTTTTAAGTTCAACATCTTTTAAAGAAGTTGTTGGTGGACCTATTGGCTTTTATTGAGCGCCATACCTATCCATTAAACCTTCTTCAAGTTATTTAGGCGTTTCAATTCTGATTGCCTAATTGACGAGAGTAGATTTTTAAAGGTGCATCATTTTGCAAGTAGGTACTTACGCAATTCTGAAGCCTCATAGCTACGGTGTATACTGTTGTAGCTAGAATTAAACTTGTCAAAAAACTCACACTCTACTGTACTGGATTACCATATACAATAGTTTTAAGGTAACGTAAGCCCGATGTTGATCGAAGGCCTTCCGAAAGGATATTACATTATGAATATCGATTCAGGCACTGGTATGCGAGAGATATCTAGCGCTCTTCGATCACACACACTCTTAGTTCATCCATAATCACTTAAATCGCGTAATTAAGTCTCAGAATGACCAAATGAGGTTAGGAGTGCATTTGTTTAAAAAAATAGCCAAATAGCCACTAGTATATAGCCAGGTATCTACCCATTATATATTATACGTAATTTTAACTAAGTACGTACGAACAGTAAAAAAGATGTATAAAAGAAAACCAATATGTGTTACGCAATAATTGGTGTCATAAAATCATCATCAATAGACTAAGAATCTGATTCATAAAATATTTTATAGCAGATCTATTTAGTTATGTACTGCAGTATGGTTTTTATTTATTTATGTTCCGATAAGATTTCGTTTAAACTACTAACAGGTACCTATACTAAATAGCTTAATCTGCTTTTGGTAAATTTGTGTCAGCTCTTCGGGTCACCGTCAGAATGGCTGATTTCATACTATGGCAAATGGTTCTGACAGCTAATTTTAACAATTGCAGAGAAGAAATATGAAATTTTTATGACTAGCCATTTTTACATTAGGATGGCTGGTAGCCTCCGTGGTCAGCATGAAGGACACGTGATTTTAAGTTTGTTTTATGAATTATTGCTACATCTAAGTTTAAATTTCGTATAGATTTAATTTAAATAATATTTGTATTTACGTTAATTTTTTTAGTTAATACATGTTTATAGCAAACAGGAAAAGGTACTAAATACAAAATTTATTAAGAAATAAAGCTATTTTATGTAGAAAGACTCAACTTGAATTTGTGAATGAAGCAATTATTGCGAACATGGAGGCGACAACCATCCTGACATCAGAAAGGCAGGACAGAAAATATTCATATTTCTCTGTGAAGTGTCATAATGTATGTCAAATTAATGTCGCTACATTTCTTTATGATATACATTATAACACTATTAAAACCGATACTAATTAGTGATTATACTTTAGAGACGTTTGTCACAGCAACCAGCCATTCTCACGTAGGCTCTTTTATGAAGGAAATATCGATTTTACCTACTGTAATAAGTTTATCCATTCTGAAGTTTAATTTAACTTCAGAATAGATAATCTACTATTTTATATTATTGGGCGTCTTTTATTTTTATGTTGTTTTGTATGGGTTCGTTTAGGTAAATTCGATGTGTTATATGTCACCTAAGTAAATGTGGTCTGTTTATCTAATGTTACCCCGTTGGCGCCCATTTAATATTTTTTCCATGCAATTTGTTCGTCATTTTTTTGGAAATACACTAAACAGGAATAAAATCACTGCAATGTCAATCTCCTATCATAATAATATTGTATTAGACAATTAAGTAATTATGGTTGATAATATTGATTTCTCTTTTTGTTGAAGCATAATTACTTCAATCTCGCACTTCATGGATAGCCGAGGTCCACATTTGAAGCACCAGTCGCACAGCTCTGCGTGTCCACCGGGAGTTCCAGTAAAGGCGCGTTGCTAATTTCACCTTACGACATAGGTTAAACGAAAGATGCATACTGAATTCAATATTTATTTGAAAATAATACTTTACAGGTGGTAAAAACACTTTTAAACCCGTTAAGTTATGCATTTTAGACTTACCACTGAAGAAAACACAATCTATGAAATCAACATTAATGGTAGAACTTGCCACCACCAATGTATATCTGGAAAAAAAGAAAGAATTAGTAAAATATCCAAAAAAAATAAGAATAGAAAAATACTTACGTTTAGGTTTAGGAGGGATTAGTTTAATTGCGCCTGGTTTTTCAACAGGTTCTATAACTTTAATTTTCTTTTCAGGAGGAGGTTCGCTGTGAACTGGAGACGGTCTTTTTGGTATAGATACAGTAGGCGGTAGTACAGGCGTCGTTTTTTTAGTTAAGACGGCAGCTCTAGAAGGCGGAGGTTTGACTTCCTCTTCTAGACCATGCTTTCTAAACTTAGAATGAAAAGTTTTAACAGTTTTCGGCTTTGGTTCATCTGGTTTTCTAACTTCTATTGATATTGAGAGTTTGTCTTTCTTGGCATCGCTCAGTTTCGGTATTTTACCCAATTTATGAACTGATGGCGTTTTATCCTCTGCTTTTTCGTTAGATTTATTTAAATTATCCTTTTTCTCTTCCTTGACTTTTTCTTTATTTTTATCTTTTTCAGAAGATTTAGAACTACGCTCATCTTTGGATTTGCTACTAGATGGCGAAGACTTATCACTTGATTTTCTACTACTATCACTCTTTGACTTAGAACTATGAGACGAATGCTTATCTTTATTCTTATCATTAGATTTTTCTTTACTACTACTACTACTATGTCGGCTAGAGCTGCTTTTATGGCTACTTTTATGTTTATCACTTGAGGAGTGCGATTTACTAGAATGTTTAAGAGAACTATTTGACCGTGAACTACTCCTACTTTTTTCATCCCCTTTATCTTTGCTTTTACTTTTTGATTTTTCTTTAGATTTTTCAGAATCTGACAAATTTTCTGACGTTTTGCTATCATTGTCTTCATCTACTTGAGATACCGTTTGCTTTCCATCTTTCAAACTTATTTTCAATACTGGTAATGTAACAGGTTCTCCATTTTCTTCTTTAATTTTAATATCACTAGTATTGTTTTGAGTGACTTCAATATTAGGTTTAACTTCTGAAGATAGTTCTTCCTTTAAGATTTTGCTTTCAGTGTTATTGAAATCTTTCTCATTCTTGTATTCAAAATTATTCTCAGTTTTCACTAGTGAATCAGGCTCCGGTTGAGCATCGCTTATTATTTGCGATAAGCCAGCAAGTTGCACAGGAATAACTTGTTCTCCTTTAACAGTTTTTAACCATTGTTCAACTAACTTTGAAGCTAATGCCCTAATAGCTGAAAAGTAAAAATGTACAAAGATTAAGTCTAGTCAGTATTAAATGTGTGTCAGTGTCAGTTATAATTGTTCAAATAGCAACTATTAGATAATTAAGAATTAGAAATAATTAATGTTAACCAGAGCGAGCGCATCAATACTTACGAATTAACATAGTAAAGATCGGTATGACAGTATTTGAGACATAACATGATGCTTTAACTATCCTAACAAAGCAAGATAAAACGATAAGGACTTCACATATTTACATAAATTACTTACCAAAATGATCTTCGTCCTTTGACAGCTCCTTGACCAGTTTTGGACAATTGTTGGTTTTCAAACGTTCTATGTCTACAGGACATAATAAGAGCAACTCTAATAATTCCTTAACAAGTGGCCAATTCTTTGCCACGATACTTTCAGTCAGCCACATGTGCACTAGAAGCCAGCCTTCAGACCCCATAAATAAACCTAGCAAATCGGTTTCAGTACATTTTAGTATCTGAATGTATATACATTTAGATACCAATTTCTTGGAGTATTTAGTCATGAGTCTGAAAGGGAAAAATATAATATAGTTATGTCGAAATAAAATGTTAAAGAAATTACATACAATGGCACGTTATGGGCTCTTACACATTAAGAAAATACGACGTCGCAAAATGCTACGTTACGATACACGATACAACATACGAGGATGTGTAAGGCCCCTTAATTTCGTATACCAGAAGACTTAAAAAAAAACTTGTTAAGACTAAATACTTACATAGCCAGCCTCTGCACTTCGTCCCTACTCTTGATACCGCCTTTCGGTGACAAGAGCACCCCTAGGCAGTTAAGGAGTTGTATAGGATCGATACGTGGCTGTAACAAAAGAAAACTAAATGTTAATAATTCATTTGTTTATTTTTTGTATAGATAGAGTAGGATAAATAGTGTTCTGAACTAATATGCTACAAAACATACTGATTTATGTATTAAGATTTGACATGATTGACAATGGCATAACAATTCTAGGGTATATGTTTAGAAACACGCCTATTAAATAGGGGGTAATGAAGGATGGGAGGGGGAGGGGGAGGAAAGGAAAGTAATCTCCACCTTCAACTTTGTAACTTCACAGAAATTTTATTACGGAAAATTTATAGGGGGGTACTGGTGCGAAGAAAGTGGAAGGGCGAAAGTGAAAACTGTTACTTTATATAAAATCATAACACAGGGATTTAGTGACAATTATTTACAAAATTACTGGTCGACTAGTCAACCGTACAGACAAAACTTCTGTAGATGGCACTGAGCATATTTTCTTACTCACTCAACAAAACGGGAACAAAGTAGAGTAACGTTTGACATGGTTAAAACCGCGGGGGTTATCTAGTTTATAATAATATTAAAGACAACTGATGGGCTGGAGCTATTCCGAGTGACATAATTAAGCTATTTTAGGGCCTTATCACACTGGTGATTTATAAGCAAGATCAAAGCGAGGCGATTTTTTTATGGTGTTGACCGCGTCGTTTGACCACGATCTCACCTGATGGTATGCCACCTTGATACGGCATGCGATACGGCCCAGCCAAAGTTTTCAGTTATTTATTAATTTTTTACCCAGAACAGAGATATGGTGATCGAATCGGGCAAGTGATAAACCGGCTTAGACACAGGAGCGGGATGTTTTCGACGGATAAACCAACTAGATACATCACTAACAAATTATGAGTGTGACGTTGTAGTTAGTCGTTATTTTTAATATTGAAAGTGTAGCCGCGTTGGGTAATTAAAAAGTAATTAATTTGGAAGATCAAAAAATATATTAGGGCACGACTGATGTACGGAATCCACACCCACGAGGTACAGAAATAAGTAAGATATATAAATTTAACAGATTTTGGGCAAAATATAATGTACACGAAAGAAAAGTGGACACCAAATTGACCATCAAAACCTTTTAAACGAAAAGACCATGTCAAACCGGTAGGCGTATAGTCCCCGGCAAACAATACTATTGAATACAAAATGGCATGATCGCGAGAAGTTCGCGCAGCCTACACTTTAATAAAAACTAGAACTCGGCATATTAGACATACTGCATCGCATATACCGACTCTTTAGCCATTCGCAAAGATCTAATCGCATGCTCACGCGCCGTAAAGTCTTCTCCACACTTACCACGCGAATGGCGTGCGACAGAGCAGCATGAACGCGGCGTAAAATACAACAAGTCAGTCAGTCAAGATTTGTTATCTTCGCAAATTATTTTACAGTACCGTCCGCACATTTGAAAGAAATAGACGTCTAAGTATATAACCACTGCATCATTCGTCACTTTATTATTTATCGTAAAAAAAAAGGCATAGAAACAAAGTAGTCCATGAATTTACTTTTAAACATTTAAATTGTTCGTGCGCGGTTAACTCACTTCTTGGGTGCATAAATCAGTTTAAATGAACACAACCAAACACAGCCGGTGACAACAACGAACTGAGCGTCGCTGCGACGCTATAGTGTGCAGGCTAAGCGTGTTCATTGTCATGCTTAGCGGTCCTCTAGACGCGACACCAAAAACAGACAAAATCGCTAATAATACATATACGAAACGGCCCCACAGTTCGTTTTCACGCACCTTTCGCGATGTTGTACGCGATTCGCGGGGTAAGTGTGAAAGAGCTCTATGAAACCTCGCGCGCCCCGTTTCTGCTGATCAACAGACCTAAAATTCGACTACCGAGGTGCGCTATCTTATGACATTGTTTAAGTTAATTGCCGAGAACTACATAATTTAACACAAGAGCTCACAAAATTTAATAGATGCCAAAATTAATGTAAGTTTTAATTTAGGACTAAAAATAAACCGATTTCAATTAATTTTGTAAAATTCAACACACAAATACATATAAAAAAATAAACACGTTAAAATTGTGTTCTAAAGGGACAGGTCTGGTTATGGGCAGGGTAAAATCATGCAAGGACCTATTTATAGAACAGGGTTGTAAATGTACGAAGTAGTCATTATCTATTATTAGTTATTACGCAACGATTTGAAATACAAAATGGCTACCTCAGTTTTATATAGCTAAATAAGATGTACAAACGAGTCACATTAGCTATTTCGTTGTTGCCACACAATCCTAATTATCATAAATTCGAAAGTACGCAGTCTGTCTGAAACGTTTTTACGCGTAAAAGGCTGGACCGATTTCGATGAAATTTAAATGGAGGTAAATAGGGCCTTAGAGTAAGACAATGGCTACTTTTCGTCAGCGGGGTGCAGATTATTAGTATTTATCAAACAAATATTAAAATAGTAATTACGAGAGGATTAAACGGGTTCTGATACCAGTAACTAGTATCAGAACCAGTCGTACAAAGAAAAAAATGCAGATTTCACATATGAGTGAACGAATTGATACAAAAGCCAAGTGGCGTCGACACTGCTAACCCCAATGAGATAGCGACATAGCTAATTAATAGGTCCAATAAAGAAATGTGCAAGATTCGTATTAAACTATTCGTTATAAAATATCTATTTAATTACAGTAGGTACACGTATCACGCACAATGGACCAAATGAGAGTCTAAGTGCGGAAAAATGAGTCCACTTTCCATACAGTAGGTACAATATGGGCAAACTTCTTGAGCATTTTATTTCGGGATATTTAACATGTTATTTGTTGAGTTGCCGATACACAAATTATTTATTAATTAAAACTACAAGATACTCTCAATATCTTACAAATTGTTATCAGTAAACTCATAAATTGTAAGTGTACGATGCGCAAACTTTCCCCTACCACGTCACCTAATGCTCAAGAAGTTTGCCCATAATTGTACAGCTAGGCAGCAGCTCGAATCGTAGCATGGAAAAATACTGTGATTTTTATTTTTGACCATGATTCATCTATATGAGAACAACCATTTTCCTTGAGCTATAAGATCCGGGTGCGAAGTCCACACAACCACACATCAAGCTTTATACATTTCCAACTTATGATAGCTTGATATGAACGTGTGTACAACATATTGCTTATTTGCTTGGAAAACAAAGGATTTTTAACTGAGCAAAATGGCTGCCATCGCATGAGAACTGCGTCATTGCGAAATCGCCACATGATTTTAGTTAACATATATGCTACAAGTAAAGGTTCTACTGTTATGTTTTAGCGTAGTATTTTTTCTCTAATATCCTACTTAGAATAAAATTAATAACAGTTTGAATGTTATTAAATTTTATTGCCACGATGACGTGTACAACGCAGCAAGCAGCAACCCATTTCTCATTACGCCAAATTAGGCAAATAATTAATAAGGGAATAAATGTGTATAATAATAATTAATTAAACACAGGTATTATGACAACTTACCATTATATCTACAGTACTTCAAAAATTAAGACGACATCCAACTCCACATGTGCCACGCCCTAAGCTCCAGACACAACATGGCGTCTCGTCATACTTGTAAAAATATTATTTAGCACGTAGACACACTATTTTCTAGATGTTCAGTTCGTTATCAGTACAAATAACACTATTTTAACATTCAAATATATTAAAATGATTTGTCTCTTAGCACAGTAATAACCTAATTAATTATTAATATCTGTCTATTAAACTGTTATATAGTTCCTACATCTAAAGCTGTTTTTATTTAACCTTGTGAAATATGATACAGCATGTATATTATTTATTGAATACTTTCGACACAACTTAATAGTGAGTTGGCAGATTTCCAAGCTAAGGCCAGCCAGCAAGACTTTCGATCCGAGATAACGATACGGCTGACCAGCGGAGGGTTCGCTTGAAGAATGATAAATTAATTTAGTTGAACTGAATGAACGGCGAAGTAGGCAATAGAGACGAACAAATTTACTTTTGCAGCTATTCAAAGCGCTTTTTCAGTACAACACGCTTAAGGTTTCTATAAATGGCATAATGCTTTTATCTTGTCCGCACGCACACTTTATGTTTGTTATGTTACGAATTGAATGAAATGAAACTGGTGTGACCGGAAAAGGAAATGAGCCACTGTGAATGATAAAAAACAAATTAATGTTGCTAATGTAAAATTAAAAAATCTTCTATATCTCAATTTTTTTTACTTATCAGAGATAATGGATGTCAAGACTGATGTAACATGAATAAAATTTTCGATTATCTTCTATCTTTTGCAATATTATAGAAAATTGTACCCGAGTCAGGTAAAAGGTGTCAAAACCCATGTCATTCCAAAACTTTGACGTGAATTTTATCTACAACGTCATTTAATACTTTTAACTCCCCTAGTTAAATGCATGCTCTCTGATTCTGGCAGACTCTACTAATAAGAAGAATAAAGAGGATTTCTTAGCAAAAGTATTTAAAGAAAAGACTTAATTTAGGTAAAGTTATGGTGCAATTTAGTTTGCCTCGAAATGTAGATTTGTTTTGTCCAGATTTCTACAGATATCTATTTTAAATAAAAATATCAGACTTAGTCCTCTGCATTACGAAAAATACTTTGAACCTATTAAGAGAGCGGTGCACGTGTGGCGCACTTGTGTCATCATGCGCCAAGAAGTTACTATCGCCATCTAGCGAACAGCACTAGAATTTACTGGTCCGTGGCAGTGGCGGCCAAACGTAGGGCCGCAATACGAATAAAATTTGGTGTGTAGTGGCCACGCGTAGGTATGTTTCCAATGCCTACTCGGAAAGCGAGACAGGCCTGCCCGGGGTCTCTTGGTACTATGGTTGCCAACCGTCGCGTAATTAATGGGACAGCCCGTATTTTTGACACAATAAAAAGTCCTGAACGGGACGGCCTAGGTCCCGTATTTTTGGCAATTCCAAGTAATAATCAAATCAACTTTGCGCTAACACGTAGGACTTTAGCCCTGATTTCAACAAATTTCTTCGAAAGCATTTGTCATATGTTTCATAAACCATTGGTCTCATAGTACAGTATTCCGGAAAGAGTAAAGACGAAGTGTGCGTCCGCCACTCCCTATTTCTTGACAGCACAGGTGCCCCGGTGCCACTAAACTTCTAAGCTTTTATAGAAAATACTCAAAATATTGGCGCTGCGGTGCTTAGGCTTCCTAGTTTTCAATTTGTTTTTTTAAATGTCTGCTCTAAGCTTTGGCTTTTGAGAGCAAGGCTAAGTTCTTGGTTTTAATTAAAAAAAAGCGCCTTTGACATTCAGTATCTTGAGAGCAAAGAAAACACCATCAAGTACCAATTCTTTCTTCTTAAGGAACCGTTTTCAAAACACGACGCACGCTGGGTTCCTGAAACTCCAGTGCTATTTATTAGCTTTTATAAGTCCTGAAATTTTGTTCCGGGTAATAATAGAAATCCTGTATTCTACACCATTTTGACTGTTTTTCTCTTTTAAAGCTGGCAACTTTGAACGATATTTGAGTCACCCAAAGGTTTATTGCAAAAAGAAAAATAGAAATTATTTTTCTTTTTACAAAAATCACAATCAATCAAACAATCAGATATTCCATGTTGAAGTCTTGTGCGTGGCAAACGGATATTAGAGCTACTATTTGCATCATAATATAATGTCAAGAGCGCATAAATATGTGAATACGTTAGATCTTTGGTGTTCATAGAATCTTAAATATTGAATAGCGGGTCTTATTTATTTCAAAAGCATTAACTTAAGAAGTAATATTTGATGTATCGGTGCAATTTGATTAGTTGTCAAAAATAATTTTAACAAGTGGTTGTTATAAAATATAAATTGTTGAGATTGAATTGAAAAGATGAAAACCTGGTCACACTAAGCAAAAAGCAGAAGATCGAGTGAAGTGAATGATTTAAGGAATACAACAGATTGCCACACTACAAAAATTTATTTAAAACTTATAGTTTATTATGGTATCTTCAAATCTTATTTAAAATTAAAACGTTGCAAGAGACACGGCTGAAAAAATAATCTTGGTAATAATAATCCAATATATGGAGCCGGGCTCGCTCGTTCGCAAATGGTTTATTGTATACCCAGCAGGATGCTGGCTGCAGGATGCTGACTTCATAGCCTTCGATAGATTTGTTGGTCCTATTTTGGACGGTTTAGCGAACGCTTACAAATCCTTTGATTTACTGCCACGCTTTGGATGGACAATGAACGATCAGTGGCGTTCGTTTAAACGTTCAAAGCACACTAAACAGGAACCAACGAACGCGATCATTGGCCTTCGTTTGCCGGCTGGGTACACACCTGGAGCCAATGGCTGCTGTGCTGTTTCTGGCGACTTTCACGGTGCACCGTGTTATTGACTTCACCAGTCCGCTTGTGACCACGAATGATGCAAGTCATTTTATCATTCTATTCTGACGAAAATTAGCCGAAAAGCGTTTTGAATGGCTCTAAAGTTGATTTGTTCCGGTGTGTAGGTCGCAGGAGAGACACGATTCGAGTGTAAATGTTGATTAGCGACCTAAAGAAAAGCTCATCAGTTGAAGGGCTTGGAGGGATTGTGGGGATCTAGATCTAGCACGGATCCAGCCAGCAACCTTTGTTGAACACTGAATCCAGCGACTTGATAATCTTGCTTGAAGCTTGCAGCACTGACTGATTTTGACAGCTATGACAGAATGGGGCCACTCCAAAGATGACATGACATGACATTGATAATAAATTTTAGTGTTGTTTAAGATACTATTGGCAAAATTGCATAATAAATTGATTTGTTGTATTATTTCACGAATAATTTGAGAAACACAAATCGAAATAATGTGGAGTGATTCTTTGTTGATAGTATTTATTTCAATTTGTACAGCATTTCTTGGTGAAGGTAAGCATGGTTGTAAATCAAGTACAGTTGTAATGATTGAACATTGCTTTACTTGAATGTTGTATAATATTGATTACAGGTTTAACATGGATATTGGTCTACCGAACGGAAAAATATCAAAAGCTCAAAGTCGAGGTTGAACGCCAAAGTAAAAAGCGTAAGTATCAAATTTAAATAATGTACTAACCTAGATGAAAATCTTGGAGAGTTCTAAACTTCATACCGTTTATACTCTAAATATCTAGGCGGGTGTTGAGTCTTTAAAGGGGTGATCCAATTCAAGCAATTACTTGGTCCAAAAAGTAACATATTATGAGATAATGGTTATTCAATGTTCTTAGTGTCAACTGAATTATTAGTTAATAAAAACAATAATAATACATAGTATTTTATAAATTAAGTACTTTTATTATTGAAAGAATCAAGTGGATAAAATAATGTGCAAGATAAGATGTAATATAAAACTGATCTTTACACGCAAATCAAAAATTATTACAAAATTACTTATCAGTCCTAGATGATTATAAGGATACGGATGGATGAATGATTGGGCTTGGAACAACACAACACTACTACAGTCAACGATTTGTTTATTTTCGCAGTTGAAAAACGCAAAGAAGCCCATGGAGACTCCCTGGATAAACAACACAAGAAGAAAATTGAACGGGAAGAGGAAAGGCTTAAAAATAATAACCGTGATCTTTCATTGGTGAAGATGAAATCAATGTTTGCTATTGGTTTTGCATTCACAGCTTTACTTAGTATGTTCAATAGCATGTAAGCACTGATTATTATACTATTACTCCATGGTGCTATTACTTCTTGTATAGCTGCCTTGTTGGTTGAGCTAGCAGATAGCATTATTTTAATTTTATTTATTACTCTGCAGTCCCTCACAGTGAGGTCAGTTACATTCCCAGGACGGGCAAGTGTTATTTGGGATTTTCCATCAGGGAGTTGGAATTGTGCTAAGTGGATAGTGATAGGCACACATCCTATTACATGGGACCTTGACATAACTGGTGAAGTGTGGGTGTTATACTTTGCCATACCCTTCTGGGTAATATAGGCATGATGCCATATCTTCTTGTATAACATGTTATATTTCGTTACAACAATAATAGAAACGGGTGTTTTCTTCAACCATTCTAATAAAAAAAAAATCTTTTTCAGTTTTGACGGAAGAGTGGTAGCAAAACTGCCTTTCTACCCAATCTCTTGGATCCAGGGTCTCAGCCACAGGAATTTGCCAGGCGATGACTATACAGATTGTTCTTTCATTTTCTTGTACATTTTGTGTACTATGAGCATCAGGTAATAATGCATTTATACAGTATGTCAATAAGTAAGACAACCAATAGATACTATTAATTTGCAACAGGAAACATAGCTTCAATGTAATTTTTTCTGCAGATATCCAATATTTTAAACAGGATCATTTTAAATTTTTGAATTATTAGAAAAACTAAAGAATTTGTATGCCAAGGCAAAACCTTATTTATTTTTAATAAAGCTTACTAGTAATTTGTATTTGCAAATTCCCAGTAAGCTTTAATAAAAAAAGTATTAGTAGTAGTATTGTTGTTAACCCCCTCCAGCTGAGGTTAATGCGCTTGTGTTTGCATAAATGCATTTCCTCGCGTAAGAAAAAAAAAAAAAAAAAAAAAAGGAGGAACCATATGGGTTATGGTTAAACTACTTATACTTACAATATAATAATCTACTGCTACTACTAAGCTGCAAGTCAGTGTTTATCCACAAACATTTTATCTTGCAGCTTACTCTGCATCTATATAATTATAGCGAAAAGGAAAAACACATTTAATGCCATTTGGCCAATTATTGTTCAACAGAGCTGTTAAATATTTTTTTGGAACAATTTGTTATCTTAACTTGCTGTGTGTGTGTTTTTAATTGGCTTCTAACCTAGACAGATCGAGAGAGAATCCAAAAATATATCGAACTGTATACAGGTGTACCCTTTTTAGGGTTCCGTAGTACCTACAAGGAACCATTATAGTTTCGCCATGTCCGTCTGTCCGAGGCATAGCGACGAAACCGTTGGTGCTAGAAAACTTCAATTTTGCACAATCATGTATGTTAACTATACAAAGAAAGTCGTAGAATAAAATTTGGAAAAATATTTTTTTTTCGGGTAGCTCCCCTACATGTAAAGTAGGGATGTTTTTTTTTTTGTCGCCTACCCCATAGTGTGGGGTATTGTTAGATAGGACTTTTAAAAACGTTTTGGGGTTGCTAAGACAGTTTTTTGATTTAGAGATCCGTTTGCGAGATAATTAACTTTAAAGAGCAAATTTTGGTTCGAGTAGAGCGTCCCCCCCCCCCTCTAAAAGCTAAACTACTGGATCCCAAAATCTGAAAAAATTGTGTCGGTAGTACATGTAATGAACTTTAAAGGAAAACTATAGCGGTTACTTTAACTTAATTAGTTCTAGAGTAATTGGGGTCCAAAGTGTAAAATGCAGTTACTTAGAATAATTCGTGCAAATTACAAAAACCTTTGAAAGTAATGACTTGTATGACATCTTCATACAAGTCATTACTTGTTTAATACAGATAGTAAATCCCTTTTAAGTCGAAATATGTTGTTACGACTAGCTACGGAACCCTACTGCGCGTGGCCCGACACGCACTTGGCCGGTTTTCTAGTTTCCGGATTAACATTGAGTTTTGGGACACCCCAAAAAACTCATTTTCGATCAAAGTGGCGTTTGATGTGTTTTCCTTTCCACTTGTCAACATAGTCATATTAATGACAAGAAACGTTTGTTTTCAGACAAAACATCCAGAAGCTTTTAGGCTTTGCTCCATCGCGTGCGGCTTCAAAACAAGGAGGAGCTCTGTTTGCTGCACCTCCTGCTCAATTTAAGTAAACATTCTTATAATTAAGCATAATTGTGTTGTTGTTATGAAAATACTTAAATAAATTTTTAATTAATTTATTATACACCTAAAATATAATCTTTTATTTTAAAATAGTACCTAGTTTAGTACACATTGAATTCCACTAATGCTTCATTCATTAGGAGCCTATCAAAACCGAATCTTGTTAAATCTATATTTGTGTATTGACTGTCAATGACTAATTCAGCAATAGACCTGCCTATGCCTGGTGAATGCTGGCAACCTGCAAAGAAAAAACATTTAAGGTCAATTAGATATAATATTAGTAGAATAGTGCTTTCAAATTCAAATCATTTATTTTCATAGGCCCCAGGAGGCGCTTGAACACGTCAAAACATTAAATAATACTAAATTATACTAATTACAATTATTTGAATAACTGGGCTTAGATTAATTTTAATCAAACTGTTTAGAATCGAATTAAAATCAATCCAAGTACCAGCTCTGATGGGTATTGCATTATGAGAAGAGCTGGTGAGAAACTCATGTGCACCATCTTTTAAAATGAAAAATATAACAATATAAAAGTCACATAAGAAGA
Source organism: Hypena proboscidalis (assembly GCA_905147285.1). NCBI lineage: Eukaryota > Metazoa > Arthropoda > Insecta > Lepidoptera > Erebidae > Hypena > Hypena proboscidalis. The sequence goes on along the minus strand of LR990130.1, from coordinate 14,012,385 downwards.
GCAATTCATTTTCAAATACTATTATCATTTATCTAGTCTGAAATACTGTAGCTTTGGTAACATAACTAGTATAAAGTCTAGAAAATCTTTGACAGTGGTAAAATATTTATAAGCTATGTAAGCTTAAAACTTAAATTCACTTTCAAATTCAAGATAATGTTGGTAAAGGTAAAGATTGAAAGTGAGTTTTAAGCTCCGCGAATTTTGAGTAAAATTATTTTTGTATGACGATTTTAAGTGCTTTGTGAAGTCTAAGGTACAGCGCAGACGGCACACTTTTAGTGCCATCGAGTCTGCGGCGCACAAAAAGTCTGCATGGCGCGCAAAAAGTGAGTCGCGGCTTTTTCACAGACTTAACGCACACGACGCACATCTTCGATCATTCTGTCGGCAGAGCTGTAGGGACGTAGACGCTATGGAAATCGTGCAGAGATCGCGAAGTATTGTTTGGTACATGAAGTACAGAAATAGATAAGAAAGATTACTGAAGGGACATTATACCAACTCATTTCTGAAGAAGATTAGATAGCATTACATGAATACAGACCTAGTCTCCCAAAGCCACTTGCGATAAATAAGTTGTTGTGATATGGATGTGGGCCCAATATGCCAGAGTTATCATAAGTATTGCAGTCATGGCTCTCTCTGGAATGCTTGATAATCTGCAAAATAATAATTATGTTTATTGCAGCTGACAAAAAAAAAGAAAATATTGTAACAAAAATATTTCTTGGTTCTTTTTCTTTCAAGATAATTACAAAGTCAAATCTAAAATTAGTCAGCACATAGACAACACAACAGAACATGACAAACAGTGAATGATCTAATTGACCAAGATTACATTGCACTTCTGGGGCCAGGCAGAGTATGATTTTCTCATACAGAAGGAATTCGGCAATATTTTTTTAAATTTAAGAGTATTTACTTAATACAATTTTGTTATATAAATTAAGACAGTATTAATCTTTTTATTTATTAAAAAGAAACATTGCAAATACATGAATTAAAGTTTAATAGAATTTAATTTTAATAATTTTTGCAGTGTGTGACTTTTACACAGCAAAAATTTATTTTCATCATATTTGTTCGTTATTAGAAACATTTATATCCATCTATAATGTTTTAAGAACAGAAACATAGCTTATATTGGCTGGTTTGGGATTAATAAAAGAACATAGTAAAATATTGAGTTTTCACTGAAGCAAAGATAAATTTTATCTGCATATCGATTTTAAACGGCCAGTAGTGCTGTCTCGCGGGAAGAAATTTAAGCGCTTGTGCGCTAAACAGAGATAGACTATTCCGTCTGATTTTTGCACGTCTCACAACCCTTAAAAAGAATTAAAATAATTTATGTACCTTTGCATTCTTAAAACTTGGGCATCGATTGAGTAGAGATGGCTCAATTATATTATTGAAAAAGTCTGTCTCAGACATGTTTTTGGTTTCATCTTTCATCATTGGTAGAGTGCCACACAGAAGATTATTTTCTAAGCCATTTCTCATAATCCATAGCCCTGTAGTGTCCATAACGAATGGGGTGTATAATCCTGTTTCTGTAGCTTTGTCTTCAACTGAGTATACATTGTAGTCCCTAAAATATCAACTGTTATTAGTATATACATACACACACTTATAAAACTGATTGCTAGGGGCTCTAGAAATTAATATTGATATAGTCAATAAGTCAAATATAGGTCATTTTAAAGTAAAAAAATTTGAAATGTTGCCCACTGGCAATAGTGTAATAGTAGATATATAATTTGTATTTTAGATAAAAAAATGTCTATTCACCTTCTTTCTATTGGTAATGGAATTTTGAGGATATTTTCTCCTGCACCTATTCCAGCCAGTGTGGCTAAGTTTCCTGAATTATCTCCAGCCGCTAACACACAAATAGCAAACTTAAGCGAATATTCCTCATTTTCTTTTGTTCTGTATGTTACTCTGTTTATTCTTTCAAAGGTTCCTGGAGTAACACCTTCCATGAGGACATCTTTTTGTTTTTCTACATCAAAGCCAATCACTTCAGCATTTACATACATAGTACCCAATTCTTTCGACTTCTGTATAAGGCCTTTTAGTAAGGCCCATGAATTAAATTTGCCTTCTCCTTCAATTGCCATACAACCTGCAAAAATATTTTCAGATGTATTGTAACATGTACCATGTTTCTCCACCTGACTGTACATAAATCTACTATACAAATCTTGTAAGGGTCGATCAGGGACACCAAAATGAATATTTAAAACTAATATCTTGTACGCCCCCTGTGAAGTGGTGAAGATACTATGCATCTTATTTTGAGAGACTTATAATAATAATAATAAAGCCTTTTAATCCATGAAAAAGTAATAAATTACATTTAAAATGATATTAGTTATTTCCTTATTACTATGTTAGTTTAGTTGAATTTTTTTTTTTTTTTTTTTTTTTTTTAATGGATCCCTCTTTGGGTGAAGGCCTCCTCCAATCTTCGCCATTCCTCTCTATCTTTTGCTTTTTCTAGCCATTGATTTCCTGCAACCTCTTTCACATCATCTGCCCATTGTTTGTGAGGTCTGCCCACATGTCTTTTACCATCTGGACCACGCCAAGTAGTTGTTATTTTGGCCCATCTTTTGGCAGACAGATTTTGAGAGACTTATGTCATACAAATATCTATGCAAATAAAGCTGCCAAAACTTCCGGTAAGTGGAGAGTAGGTAAAATCATAGGATTGTCAAGTAGTTTTGTATGGCATGCAAGAGCTGCACTATTCCACATTTGGCAGAGGGGATGCCTAACAATGACACCTCTGGTTGGCATATTGCTCTGAAGTAACAAGGCATCAACATTTACATTATTTTATTTCCTCAACAATAGCTTACCTAGTTTGATGTCTTGTGTGTTAATCCAAGGAAATCTTTTATTTATATCACTTGCACTGATAATGTGATTCTTTACACCAAGTTCATTCAACATAAGGACATTTTCTTCCAGTTTGTGTGCATATTTCTCAGTAGCTAAAACTAAAGATCCTGTGGGAGTGTATTGAAGATCACAATCGTCTGTCAAATGTTCTCTGGCATTTCTCAGGAAATCAATTGAATATTTGGCAAGATGAACATTTTCTGGTAATGAAAAATGTTGTGATAGGTTTCCTAAGGATATGTTCTGCTGAGTTTCCTTGTACTGAAATAAAGAAATTGATGAAAATATTATTTTCACCACACCAGCACTAAAAAGATCGTTTGCTTGCCAGAATTCAGTGAGTAAAAACCGTTTTTACTCACTAGTGAGGCAAAGTGATTCAAATTTCGAAGCACAACAACACTAAATGTTACGGAACGAATTTACGAACGCACAATTAAAAAAAAAAAAGTCTGTCTGTGTCAGTCATCGCGGGCAACTATAAATTCTTTTCAGTTTATGTTTAATTGTTTAGTGGAACTTTTTAACAAAAAATAGTGAATCCAGTGATGAAGAACTTTGTGGAACTCCAAAAGAGTTGGGACAACTTGCTTATAACTCAGAAGTTTGCTTTTAGACCAGAAAAATCACGTGAAAAGTATTTGAAAGCGTACAACATATTTAATTAGTGGCGACTTTCAAAAGGCCCTAAAACGCATTCTGAATTGGTATTACTGTCGTATTTCATGGAATTATTTCAGGTTAAGCAATCGAGTACGAGTTTATTTAAATCTTAATATTTTCTCACTGGAAGAGGTGAAAAGTTTTGTATATAACACGTGAGAAAAATTTAATTGCCTGACTTTGTGACCTCTTAAAATCTTTCGCTTGCGAAGTAGTCGTTATTATATTATACTGAATTTAATGTATGAGTCAGGCAAAATCATCAATAGTTTGAATTTGGTGCATTTGAAAAGGGAATAGGTTATGTACTTGTTACTTAATAATAACATACACAATAAAAAATAAAAGTACAATTTTTAGGCTACATTTTAAAATTAATAGATTTTGGCTTAGTGGTTCATTATGTTGATTTGAATATTAATTTATACTTACTGTAAAATCTTTTTCTAGGACAACGACTGAAAGGCCCTCACCGGCTCTGGATTTTAACCAATAAGCGACTGATGCTCCAATGGGTCCTCCACCAATTATAACTATATCCGAGTGCTCTGGATATGTAAAAGTCCTTTTTTTATTAGATAATATTGATGGCATGTCGAGTGCGAGAACATCCAAAGTTTTTTGTGCAGGGTTCCTATGCCGTGAATAATAACGAGCAGTAGATATTCCTCTGTTATAGAGCAGTTTGCTAAACAATACTTTCGAAATGAGTTTCATCTTTTTATGTTTTATTCAAGACACGAATTAGAAATATTAGAAAACCAATTAATCGAGTCGAGCTCTCTCGAGCATTTTTCTTTCTAAGAACTTGTGTTGAGTTTGAGTTGAGATAGTGTCAAAACATCTGAGTGTCAAAATGACAATTTGTTACAAACGTCAACATATGACACTTCTGCAAATGTCTATTTCTCTCTGATGAAGGAATACTATGGATATGCTGTAAAAAAATGGTAAATGAAAAGTCTAAATCTGAGCTAATAAGGATAGTGTCATCTTTGTTTAGCATATGTTATTAAAGAGAGATAACTATATGATTATCTGTTCTTTTTCGTTGCAATTTCATCTGTCATTTTATTTGCGTGGTCGATCCGCCATTTTAGTCTGCCGTTGTTGACTGCTATAATTGGACAATTGGTTTGAATGTAGTGTTGTAATCAAACATCTTATCGATGTTTTTTATAATACTCTTATAAATGTATTTTGTTGTACCACAGATTATCTGAAAACGAAAATAGAAAAATAATTTGGTTGGAAGCCATAGGACAAGAAAATTTAAGAACAAATTTTAAGAGAAGATATTGGTTTGGACATTTTAATGAAAGTGCATTTAACAAAACTCTTGAAATCGTAAGACTTAGAGATGATACAGTGCCATGTCTGTTTCAAAGAGTAAGTACCTATCTAGTATATTTTGTAATTCAAAACGAATACATAATGCTTAACAATCCACGCAGCATTACCCTATCATTATCAAGTCATCCGAGAGCTAATACACAAGGCATTGGGTTGGGTCCTATTCAACAGATATTTATTGATTACATCCAGTTAAGTTTTTCTCTACTTCGTAAACATAATAATTATCATTAATCAATGTTTCGTTATAATTATAATTTCAGGATCAATCTTCAGATCAGCACCAACCTTCATCGTCAAATTTTAATAATGCTGAATATTCCTAAGGCAAACAGCATAATTTGGTATGTGATGTTTTCAATTAATTCAAATATTGCAAGAATATAAAATAATGCTCACAGAATTGATTAAACATAATATGGTTGATATTATTGTTTTAGGGTGATGTACTCAAAGTAGTCCACCAGTTACAAGAAAAAGTTTCAAGCCAGAAGAAAAAAAATAAATGCCTCAATGAATCTGTCTGTCGACAAAAAATAAAAATGGCAACACTTCAAGAAATCACTAAAGACCTTAAGATGGCAAACAGTTTTCATGTGTAACCATTACACATGAAAACTGTATAGCATTGGAACAATGCAGGTATCTAAACACAAAGGCTTACCTATAGAAAGGCAAGGCAGTGAGGAAGCCATAAATAAGTATTTGTTAATGTTACTGAAAAGTGTTGTGCAAACTTATATGAATTTACATTTCAAATATGTTGTTAAAAATATACAGAGAAATGGTCTTTTTGAAATTAAATGAAAAAAAATTACAGGCTGTACATGAATGAATATAATTATAATAAAATAAAGACTTTTCTCCTATCTTATTTGGTTTTATTTATTAAATCCTGCATTCCCCCAAACATCCAGCCCCCAAACATCCAGATATCCTTGTATCCATTTTGATAATATTTCCAGCTTTGACTGTAAAAGCATCAGTAAAACCCAGTCAATTCGGTGAATATCATCAATAATTTATTTTGTGCAGCGAGCCTTAGAAACGAATGCCCGCGTCCGCGTGGCGTCACGCTCACGCACGCCGCCGCCGTCCTTGTTCATTTGTCTTATCGACAATTGAGGGGTAAAATATACTGTGGTACAACACTAGTCAGCCATTTTAGTTGCCGTAGGTATGCACGTTTTTTTTGTAGGTAAGGCAGTTCCATATATTTCCTTGTTCTGAGCTATTTCTAAAGCTAGAAATTGTATACTTGTCTTGCTTTACGGCACTTGCGCAAGCTCAAACGTCCAAAAGGAACAGGTACAGATTGACCGTCTAAACGCATATTTTTTAAGATTCAGCAAGCAAAAAAGCTGAAGGCTTTCAGTGTTGCCAAACTCATGACTTTATCGTTAGAAATCGCGAATTGTATGCTTGCTTGAAGCATGTCCATAGTGAACTACACTAGCAAAACATTAAACATTTGTGTTTCTATGTATAACAGGTATGTATTTACAAAAGTAAAAGTATGTGTATAAGTCTTGTATCAGTTATTCTAATACCCATAGTACTGCTTAGTTTGGGACTAGATGACGATGTTTGAAAGTTACCAAAAAAAAGATCGTTCGTTTCGTTAGCGACATTTTTAGGTCGCTGGAGAGTGGATACACGATATTAGGGACATAAAATTATGAAAAGTAAAAGATAAACGTCTTTTCTAATAGAAATTCAAATGCCTTTCAAAAATAAATTAAATTTTAACGTACTTACAAGTTGTTTCAGTCGTCAGGCCCACCGAATGGCAGGTTATCTAACGACCTAAGGCTTCCCTTAAAATTTGACAAGTGGCTCATGCCGGGTTGTAAATCCGACACCACTTGTCGCGCGTGTCTGCTCACGCGCTTCTCCAAACCAAACGTACCGGACTACCTAATAAAAGGTAGTCTTTCCTATTTGACTTGGAGATAGGAGGTCAATACGGGGATGTGCAAATAAAAGACTTAAATCTGTTATAGAAACAATACGAGTGCTTGCCAAGTAAGATTTCCGGGTTCCACCGCGCACGGTCCTCAATCACCGATCAATTCTTCTCACTGGAGTCCTAACCTAACTTCCCCTGAAGACTGATATTGCCACAAACTGAGTGACAGACTTTCCCTAAACAATTTCCTATGCACTTTGATGGAGACTTTGCGGTGAGTAGAGAGATGTTCCCGGCGCGACGACTTGAAGAGACTGGTAATGAGTGCTATCATGCGGGTCCCTTTTGTAATCTTTTCTCAAAAGTGGGCGGGGCCCGCCAACTGCGCTCCCGCTTGCAACTATCTGCTCACCGCATGTCAATTTTGTTTCGCAGACGTGTTATTTTTCACTATGGAAAACACTCGTACTTGGCTTTAATTCTTAATTCGTAAATATTAGGTACAAGTATTATACATCGTTATAAAGGTCTTACAATTATCTATCCACTGATATATATTTCTTTAACATACAAGTTACACTTTCGTCATAATCAATCAATATGTCTGTATATTTTACAATTTCTCAAAATTTATATAACGTTTTCATCAATATCTCAGAACTTATAAATGCTATATTAAAACTATTTATGTTCTCTGATGGGGTTTGTTACAAGCTATCTTGTGATATAATTCAAATTATTATCTAACAGTTAATTGCAAAGTTATTAACAGAAATAAACTAAACCCATAAAACAAAAGTACAAAAATGTCAATATTTCCTATGTTTCGCTATATTATCATGTCCTATATTGTTATAACGATCCATTTAGACAAAATACAATCTATTCATATGTTTTTATCATGATCTAATACACATTATTAGCAAAAACAGCAAAATTATTCTTAGATGGTTCACAAAATATTCAAATATAACAATAATTTTACAAAATTATATATTTTCCAACAAAAGTAACTCTTATCTACAAGGTAAATATCAAACTCTTAACAAGATATTTAAAATAGGTCACAAAATAATCAAAAAACCTAACTTGGTTTACTAAAAATAAATACAAAATCGTCAAAAGGACCCGTCACGGTAAAGATTGAGTTTACCTTATGCCTACGCACCTTCGTGGGTGGTCTAAATCGAGGGCGTGTCCAAGGCTCAGTAGCGACATCTACAACTATTTTACATGTTTTAGGTATCATGCACACACGACACTGTTAGGATTCAGTACAAATTGTTCCTAGCAATATACAAACAATGCAAATATCAACAAAATAACAATTATAAACATAATTTCTATACTTTCTATGTTTAATCTGTCCAATTTAATACAAATGCTTAGTATTCTACAAGTTTAATCGACATCTATATTCAAATTAGCTTAATCTATCTAGTAGAGTTATCAAACGCCCACACAAATAATCATCGCAACACACGTATTGACAATTTTCGACTTTTCAGACTAATTTAAATATAGGAAATACAAACTATTGTCTATTAAATTGTCTTTTCAATAATAATTCGAGTCACTCACACTAATGTTCGATTTGCATCGCCAATACAAGTAAATTTCATTGTAAAATTGACAAAATATACCCTATAGTTTTTCTTATTATTGTTACAACAAACAACTAGATCAAATATAGTGTAAAGTTAAATAAACAGTAATGATAATGGTTATTAAGAATAGGCTATCGGATATTTGCCCTTTAGTGGCAATTCTTTAGTTAGCTGTTAGCACCACCCGTAGACAGAGAAACCAATAGACCAAATCACACACACCGTCTCTTTCCCTCATACATGAAAAGGCGCTATGAAAATCTTTCAAGTTAGAAAGAGAAATACGATGATATTTTCTGTCCCTATCGCTGTAACGGGTTGGCTCCAAGCAAATTCGACAGCTTGGAGCTAAACATTAAAATATTTTGTCATTTTTTGGGTTGTCATACTCAGCAAAACTGATACCACCTATTGCTAACAAAAATTAAGTAGTTCTAAAATTTATTCAGAAAAAAAGGACGACATCAACAGAAGATAAATTTTATTATCTAAGGGTGTTATTACATTTAATTTCATCTAATATTCTTGTCAAATTTATTTAATTGAACATAAAAATCACGATTTTGTTCGTGATTATTTGATAAAGCCGTCTAATTTCTTTGAACAGCATATTACAGCATATACAAAGAATTTTGATAAATTAATGCAGTACCACTTTTAATGTTCTGAGAACATTTTATTTAATGGAAACTTAATTTATGATCAAAAAACTAAAATTGGCATTAGCTATTATTCCGAATTAATAGCATCCTGTATGGTTATGACATTTATCCGTAGCATCAATCTTATGGATCAAATCTCTGTAATAATTTTACTCTACACGTTTTAATGCAAAGAATTCCTTGCCATAGTTAAATATATATATATATTTAAATTAATGAGGCAAATCTTTCAATATGCCAATTAATTCAATTTGGCTTAAAAGTCTTGTAACCAAGTCATACAAACAAAAAAAAAACAATTTAAAAAAATATTTTTAAATTTTTATATTCACTATTACTTGTATAATAAAACATTCTGGCTTAAATAATTTTACACAATAAAGAGGGAACCCGATTCCGGCTTGACATCGTAACCTGGCACACCCTGTGTTGTTTCAAATGGGCCCCGATGGTAACTATGAGGAATAGCGTAAAGTACTCAAAGGAACCTCTGGCCTGATTTTGTAAATAACTAAACCTGAATCATTGGATTTTTGGAAAATCATCATTTAAGTTTGTCGAATACCATTACTGCCCAGAACTAGTTCCTTATTTGTAACAGCATCGAAGGGTGTAAATGATACATGAGTGTGATGTTTTGCAAAATTAACGGGTTCGATTTCTGCCTAATTACATTGATTTTCCAAAGAAATAATAATACTTGTTTAGTTTTTATCAAAATCAGCCAGTCAGTTCCTTTTAGTTCTTATCGCTATAATTTATCTTTATTTTATATTATGAGGAACTAGTGACACAATTATGCACTGCCTTTTTGCAATCTTTTTAGGAAAATCCGATTATAACACTGTAGTAAATATTGCTATCTCACACCCCGTTACAAGGTACCTCGGTCTATTGGTTTCCCTGTCTATGCTCGGTCTATTGGTTTCTCTGTCTACGGCACCACCGGACCGCCCACCAGCTGTCATTAATCTGTTTTGGGTTGGTTGTTTGTCTTTGGTCTTTGCTAATCTCAATTTTTATATTGAAAACAATTTTAAAGCACGTGTTTTTTATGTTAAGCCTTTCAAAATAAGTATATCATATTTTTTTCACTCGGTATGACTTACAGTTTGATTTACAGATAGCGGTATGTAATTATAAAGTTTCGTGTCGTCAATAAGTAATAATGAAGCGAGCCTAAGGTAAATGATGAAGATGTTATTATTTCTATGGTTAAATGCAATAATAAATAGTTCTTTAGATTGAAATTCGACATAATTCAATATCTTGCAATAACATACAGTTCAATCTTAACATAATAATATATATTAACATAACAACAACAATTTGGGTTACTACACTGTATTATGCCGTACGATTTTATAGGGTTGAATTTATACTGCTCTATATAAGGCAGTTTCCTGCTTTGGGCGCGAGTGTTGGAGTAGAATATTCTCATAGAACTGTTGGCGGTCGGTACCGAAACATTGCAAGAATTAATATTAAATTTATATTTTTCCAAGTAATTTGGCAATGGACTTACTATGATGCCATTGGCATTAGGATTCAACAAGCATAATAAAATTATTATAAATAATAATAACTGTTATTTTCTAAAGTTCCAGGCAGAAATTTTAATGTTAGTAATTGCTTACTATATTTATTAAACAATAGTTGAATTTAAGGTCTTCTTAAATCCTGTTGCAGATTCATATATATTACTAAGCAATTAGTAATTAAACATGGATTCAAAATATGCCTCTATTGGTGTATCAAACACCACTAAATCAAATGGGTTGAAACGGAACCAGATTATGATTAACAATGTAATGGCAAAGAGAATAAAATTATCCAATGACAATTCAGGGAATCCAAACAGCAAAAAGGTTGAGCTCAATGGTCATAACAATGCCAGCACGAAGGAACCCAAGATTGTTAAAGAAACAGCCTTTGATTTGTTTGAAGCTAGAAGGCAGCTACCTGTGTATATGGTCAGAAACAGGTTTGTGTAACTTATGTAATAATATAAATTTTGGGTATAGATATTGCTAACTTGATGATTTTACCTTTATTATCTGTTGTTAAGGGCTTTTGGAGTTTTGGTTGGACCTACTTCATTACATTTTGTATATCTAGTACATTGTGTAGATTGTAATGTTCTACATTGTACATCACAAGAGACTTATTTGTTTTACGGAGGTTTGTAAAGTGTTGCAAATCAAAGTCCAGCTATAGTTCTTAAAACCTGTGCACCTGAGTAATCACCCATATGAACGTGGCTCTTTTGCCTCTCTATGATTTCTGGATTAGTCCCGAAATTTTCGAAGCTTGCTATTGTGCCACCAGTGCCGATAAATGGTATGATACTATAGACCAATTTCGGTCACTTAATATGAATGTGTACATAACAACAGACTCCTGGCATGCCAAGAAACAAAAGATCTTCTCAGTGACCAGCAGTATGGGTTTGTTGAGGCTGTTCTGCTGGAGACCTTTTAGCATATAGCATAGCTTTGGCTTGGCAGAGTTTGGCTTTGCTCTGTTATAAAATCCTTGCGTAATAGATAACTATCAGATAAATAATACCTTGAACAAATAAATAGGTAAAACAATTAAAATTTTAATCAAACACTTAACTGAACTTTAAAATATTGGAATATTATTGGCTTTTACTTCCTAAAAATAAATAAATACTTTTCAAAGTTGCCCAATTCTCATTATATTTTGAGCACAAGTATTTGGGCAAAATTTCGGCTGCTTCTGTAGTTTTACATAAATAAAACAATTCAAAAGAACTCTATTTATGCAATAAAATAAAAGTGTAGTTAACATTTTAATTAAAAAACTAAAAAACATTCTAAGTTACCCCACTTGACTGTAGTATTCTAAAAAAATAATACTTCTATTTCAGGCTTTTGGAAGAAATAAAAAAAAATGAGACAATGATTCTGATTGGGGAGACTGGCAGTGGTAAAACTACACAGATTCCACAGTTGATTCATGAACAGAGGTTAGAGGGTGCTGGAGCCATAGCTGTGACACAGCCTCGCAGGGTGGCAGCCATCACAATAGCACTCAGAGTGGCAGCTGAAATGAACACTGAAGTAGGCTCCTATGTTGGGTAAGATCTCTTTTATGTATTATTTTTGCATTTTTGTTGTATAGCCATAGCTTTTGAACATCAAAAAATTTGCATGAAGGACTAAGGTATCCAACATAAAAATAGAACTCAGAACACAGTATTGTGTACTTTACATTATTTATTTTTATGTGGATACAACTGGAATAGATGGACAGGATTATTTGAATAAAATATAGAAAATATTATTTTATTATTATTAGTTTGATTTGACCTATGAACATTTTTGGTGTTTATTTCCAGTTATTCAGTAAGATTTGAAGATGTAACTAGTCCAAAAACAAAGGTGAAATACTTAACAGATGGCATGTTGCTGAGGGAAGCCATAGTTGATCCATTGCTAAAGAAGTACTCCATAATAATACTAGATGAAGCCCACGAGAGGACTGTTAGCACAGATGTTCTGTTTGGAATTGTTAAATTGGCACAAAAAGAAAGAATTGAGAAGAAGTTGAATCCTTTAAAGGTACTTTTGAGGTCTAATTTTACTGGCTAAAGTTAATCTTATTAAAATCAATTAGCTTCTCAACGCGGCGTCCGCGTGGTACCTAGGGGAATAGAGAATAGGTCTCCTATTCTCAGATCTACCAAATATACACAAACAATTTCTTAAGAGCTGTTTTGAAGCAGTTCGAAAACTATCACTTTCAGACATGATTTTTAATAATGATTAAAAGAGGACTAGAAGATAAGACAGGGTCGACACACACCAAAAGCGCGTCGAAGCAAAGCGCAGTTTCAGTGTCAAATTAATTTTAACTTTATTTTCATAATTATAATACTTATTATCGCATGAGAAACTCAAACGAGTCGCGCGGATGCCCGCGGCGCCGCGGGAATTCCGGCGAATTCCATAGTAGTAGTAGCGTAGAGTTTCTGCGCTTCGCTTCGCTGCGCTTCGACGCGCTTTTGGTGTGTGTCGACCCTTACTTACTCAATTGGCTCAGCGACCGAAGTGGATCTTGGCCTCCGACGTGAGATCTCTCCACTTTTATTTAAACCTTTTATTTAATCATTTTTATTCTTTCAGCTAATTATCATGTCTGCCACCATGGACGTGGATTCATTTCGGAAGTACTTCAATAACTGTCCTGTGATTTATTTGGAGGGCAGGACTTTCCCAGTGACTATATACCACTCAAAGATAAAACAAGATGACTATCAATTTGCTGCTGTTTGCACCATATTCCAACTTCATGCTACAACACCTGCTAAGTAAGTATATTGTTATCTTTTATGTAACCTTATCCTTTCTTATATTATTATAAATGCAAAAGTAACTCTCTGTGTCTGTCTATAACGCTTTCAAGCCTTAGCTACTGAACTAATCTTGATTAAAATTTGTATAGTGTTAGTTCAAGATATAATAATAAGCTACTTTTGATTGAAATACCTTCCTCGCGGGCGGAGCTGCGCTGCGCGTATAGGGATTGCAATCCGGCCCGGCGGATCCGGCGTGTTTTTGTTTCTCCCAGATCAGTGAGACAGCGCCGGGTCTGGCATAGCAAGATAAGCGCGAAAAGAAAATCAAAGATCCTAACTTATAACATCATATAGAGTGTGAGGCGATACCTAACATTTTCTGATATTTAACATACGGGTGAAGAGCAGTAATGAAGTCCCATGCAAAAGCTAGTTATTTATACAAAAAACTTAACAGCTTCTTGTAAATTTCATTATTTTGGTATAAATCTCATAGAAGTGAGTTTAAAAATATCAGAATTATGTGATGTGTTTTTTTTTTATTGGTAATGTTTATTGGCAGTTTTTTTTGAAATTATAGACATCCACATACAGTGTCAGTCCAAACATTTTTTAAAGGTATTATTTGAAATAGTAAACTCGCAAACAATAAAGTTTATCAGTATGATTACATCCTGTTAGCCAAATTAACACATTCATATTCTATAATATTAAAGTTGCGAGTTTTAAATCCGGTTAACAGCGGCCAATATCCTTTGCAAGTGTCTTATCATGGTATAAGTTTACAAAACTCACCATTTTTTTACTTTTAAAAGCACAAACTTTCACAAATATCACATCCCATTCTACCAATGAAAAAGTTTTATTAAATTTTCTATTAAAAGCCACTCAAGAACTAAACACAACACGAAAACACTCCCAATTATCCTGTTGTCTTGTCAATAAACTCAAAAAAGAATGAGTGCAGAGTGAATTTAAAAAAAATGCATAATTAAAATATGACAAAGGCAAGATTTAATAAAAAAAATAAGAAATATGGCAGATTTTACGATAAAAATACAGACTAAGATTTTTCTTACTAATCGTATTGAGTGAGATCAAATGAAAGAAGGAAAAATTTGGAGCTCAAAACAATAAGTTATTTACTTTTCAGAGCGCGATTTATTATGTAGTCGTGTTTTATTATCTTAATGCTTGTTCAATTAGAATATTTACTTACTTTTTGCTTAATTCAGATCGAAAATGATTAAGTTACCAATTGTTACCAGTTACCAGATTTGTGTCAATCCAGTAAAATCCAGCTGAATTGAAAATTAAACCGGATTGCAATTCCTATGAGAGTAGAAGCTAGTAAAAAATAAAAATATATTTTGCTACCAACACTTTGTGTTTCATAAAAAGTACGTCCAAATGTTTCTGCACAAACCCTTGTTAAATAGTTGATTTCTTCTTAAATATGTTTTCAGCCACGACTTCCTCGTGTTTCTGACTGGACAAGAAGAAATTGAGACGGTTATGTACAACATCAAGCAAATAGCTCGAGTAAGTTAATATATAATTCATACAACTTTGCTAATCTTTCCTTGTTTGTAATGCGCTGTATAATTACCATTGTATTTGCTTTTATGCTAGATCGAACATTCCAGGAAGCCACAGGTCCGCCCCTAAGGGTATGCCCGCTGTACGCCGGGTTGCCCGCTGCCAAGCAACTGCAAGTCTGGCGTGACGCACCGCCCGGCACCAGGAAGATTATATTGGCCACCAATATTGCTGAGGCCTCTGTTACCATTCCGCGCATCAAATGTGTTATTGACACGGGTGTTGTAAAAGAAAGGTAAAAATATAAAGGTATAAAGAACCGACTGAAAGTGCCGACTAATCAGCCAACATAAGTGTCAATAATCTCGTATAAGAAGTGCTACATAACTTGTGCCGTTTTGAAATATGATTATACTGCATGTGTTAGTGCAACAAACAACACAAAATAAAACTGTATATAATTTAAAGCCATTAAAATTTTACTGAATCTAATTATCGGCCTCGCCAAGTAGTCGATAACTTTGTTCAATTTTGGCTATAAGCCATTTAATTCAAAAAAGTTATTGATGCATTTAGTAATTAGCTTACATACTCTTGATCGCAGTTTAAACTTTATCGATATCTCCAATAGTTACGGAATAATCGCCTGCATTGATATGTAATACGTTTGGTGGCCGACAGGACGTGGTGCGGCGGCACGGGCGCGGAGCGGCTGGCGGTGCGCGCGTGCTCGCAGGCGGCGGGCTGGCAGCGCGCCGGGCGCGCGGGGCGCACGGCCGCCGGCGCCGCCTACCGCCTCTACACCGCCGCCGACTTCTGTGCTAGGGCGCCGCATCACACGCCCGAGATTGTCAGGTAATAAAGCAAGGGTTCCAAACTCATATTCTTCTTCTTCTTCGTCGTGTCGATGGCTGAGTCAAATTTTATTTTGACTCGCCATCGTGGTGAAAGGATTAGCCAATTCGCTTTGGAGAACTCGCGAATTGCCCAGGGTGCGCCGGACGTAGGGAATCGTGTACATCACTCGGGGAGGCTCAACTCATATTGAAAAACCAATATGGACACGAGATGAACGCAACGTAAAACGTCTGACGAAACTCGCGGCGGAGCGAGGGATACATTGTACCGCGCTATAGTTCTCACGCCGAATGATGATCCCTATGACGTTTCAATTGACAGTTGTACTAGTTATGCGAAACAATTTCGATAAAATACTGTTTTTTTAGGCAAATGTCATGTCATTCAGCCAGGTCATTCAACATAATAAGCAATATTTATTTATTTTGAAAAAAAGATTACGCGCATTGATGGACATAAAACACTAGATAAAAAAGTAACAGCCTTATTATATTTTATTTTACTAAACTTAAATTTTGACAGCTGACGATTGGCGAAAAGTGGTCGAAAGAACAAAGAAAATTTGCGTACAAGACTGGGATCGAGATGTAGAATACGACAATATCATTGACCAACCGTTAATAATAAACGTCACGGATAGCTGCAGTTCAGACTCAGATTTTGAAGATCCGCTTGACCCTGTATCAGATTCAGCTTGATATAAATAAAATACAAACTCAAAGCATTTGTTTAATTTTTCCAACAAATTATCGATATTTGGTTTATCGATGTGTCTCTTCTCAGTCGATAACAGCTAGACGACGTAACTTTTGCAGCACGTACCATGTACATTTGCATTGAGTTTTTCTCCATTATTTCTGAACATTACGTAATAATTTCTTAATATTCATTTTTATAATTTACAAATGTACACAATTATGATTTTTTCGACTTTTTAATGGACCTCTAAAGGATTTGATGCGACAGGACATCGGTACAATGTATCCTTCATCCAAGGTACAATGTTAAGCGCTAACGAACTGTCATAGGGATCATCATTCGGCGTGCGACGTATAGTGTCAAATCATAGAATTTGACAACTAGTTTTATACGACGTGAACGCTTGACTATGACACCACACAAATTATCAATATTATAATTATTTTCTTCGATAATTATATAATTATCGGGTAACAAATTCTACACATGACCAAATACATTTTATTTGTATTTCTTGGAATATTTTTAAATTTATTACGACAGAATTTCGACAAACACGAAGAGGAAACGACATTTTTCATTTAATGAATTTGAATACTATGCGAAAGCGGCCAGCGGCCACTTAGAGTTCATTATTGAGAATTTAATCAACCTTCGATTTATTTATAATGATATCAATGATAATAAAATTATTATTAACGTGTATTTATCAAGATAATTATAATTATTACTTTGAACCCTCATAGGTTAGCAATAATTACATGTACAGTGAAACCTGGTTGAGTGAGACATCAAGGGACCTGCAATGTCGTTTCACTTATAGAGGTATTCCACTTACCCAGTGTCTCAGATATACAGGTATAAATAAATATCTGTCTCATTTACAGAGGGTTCCATTAATAGAGGTGAGAATACAGTTCAATACAGGTTATTTCAGTTATACAGGTGCGATCATTAAATAAAATAACGTGTTATGTATGTAAATGAGTTTTAATAAAAAAAAATAGTACAATACAGTAAAGTAAATCATACAAATGTCAATCAACAAAAATATTCAAGCATGTTTTTACACGTAATATGTACGAATATGGAAACAGAATGTATCAATTATAAAAATATGTCATTTTAGTTTGTCGTTTGGAAGTATCAGCCATCAGATGTTTACTGTGTATTTTATGTTTACTCTGAATTATTCTACAAAGAGTCGATTTTGGCACATTAAATTCGGCACAAACTTCTTCGCGTGTCTTCCCACTTTCATAAACGGATATTAACTTCAGTTTTTCACGTAATGATAACGATTGTAGCTTTCGTTTTGGCATTTTTCAAATAAACATCTGTATGATAGTAAAGCGAAACTAAAACTGAAGGTAATTGAAGCTCAAAATTTGTACTTACGTACTTGGAATTACGTGTGGAATTTGTGGGTAGAATAAGAATGAGTAAACAAACAATGTTATCTCAGTTACAGAGGTTTATGCATATAAAATTTACTCGCTGTCTCAGTTATAGAGGTAACTATGATGATAAATCGAAAGAACAAATCCCAGATATAGAGGCTTACCTCGTCCCACTAACAGAGGTAATTCAGTGCCAAAGTGTTGGGACCTCAGCATGAGTTCCAGTTATGGAGGTTTCTCACTTATCCAGGTCCCACTTAACCAAGTTTCACTGTAGTACCCAAATAAGTATTTTTATACTTAATCCCATCTAGAATAGAGTTTGTTATTGTGTTTTGCAGATGTCCTCTTGCCTCTACGATGTTACTGCTAATAGCCACTGGAGCCGAACCCAGTACATTTCCATTAATCGACGCTCCTCCTCCAGATTCTGTCAAAGCTTCTTTGACGCTACTTAAGGAACTAGGTAAGGGAATCTAACGACTAATTGCGTGTTTTAAATGTCTTGACTTAATATTCTTGAAAACTTTCTGCCGTGATTTCGTCTACGCGGTAGGTACAATCAAAATGGAGTGGTCTATGTTACAGGCTTTATAGTCAGTTATCTGCGCCTAACATTTTATCAAAATTAGCCTAACCGTTTAGAAGATGGACTGACAAAAAAAAAAACTGTATTTTAGGCATTGAGATCGTGCAAATAGCTTTATCAACTGAAAAAAACATTGTTATTTTGACATTAAAAACAGACACTTCAATTTTATTTATTTATATTGATATCTAGGTATGTGTGAATAGCTTTTTATGGACTGAAGTTCAAAAAAGCCTGAAGTGATTCTTAATACAGTAATAGTTTGAGAGGTATTTGGATAATATTGCTTTGCTATGTTTTAGGGGCCATCGACAGCGAGGCGAATCCTAAACTGACTGTAGTTGGAAAAAAGATGTCTACCTTCCCAATTGACCCGAAATATTCCAAAGTTCTCTTAAGCGCTCCAGAATACGGATGCTTAGAAGAGGTAATAAAGTTTATTTTGTATATATATATCTATAAATCCATGAAGTTGAGAAAATCTTAGGTACTAAAATATGTAGTAATAAATTGCCACTAATCTTCTGCGTTGCAAAAATGAGTCTTGACGCATATATCGCCCCTGCCATAGTGGTAGGGGAGCCCACGATGCTAAATGGGGATTTATTCGAGCGTCGTAGAGACCTATTGGGTTGCAAAGCTTAGATGATAAGAAGAAATATATACCTTTTCATCGGTGGGGGAAGCGGCTATAGATTTTTAAATATGTAAAAAAAAACTGTTGCATGGACATCCTCGAGCGCGTCAGATATTGATAGCATCAATGCCCTACGTATTTTTAATAATGAACGTATGTTAATCTGATCGTTTGCATGATGCGGGTGGTTGTATGTAAGGGTTTAAAAAGAAAAAAAAGAAAAATAATCGAGCGCGTCAGATTTTCTAAGGGAAAAAAAAGCTCTCATTCACTAATCTGACGATTTCGATGGGACGCAAACTCGCGGCCATTTTCATAATGTGCAAAAAAAAATCGCCATTTTGAAATACTCAAGCGCGTCAGATTAAGATATATATGGTTCATCTTTATGTTCTAAACGTACTGTCTCATAATCTGACGATTATATAGAGGGATTCGCCTGATCTGACAAAAAGAAATTAGAAAAACGGTACACCCAAAAGGCCATCCCTGCAACTGCCCGCTAATTCCATTCCTGGGCGCTCAAAATTTTAATTATGACATTTTTGAACTCTAAATATAATTTATGTGATATTTTGAGCTCGCTGAGTTAAAAGAAATAATATTTCTATGCATTTGAGCTCTCCCAGCTCGAAAGTCTCTCAATTCGTGTAATTAACATTATTTTTGAATAAATATTAATTAATAAGTTATTATCACTAGGTTAAATAATAAATAATGATTTATTTTAAAAGAAAATATATGTAAAATAAATAATTAATGATACTAAAGTTAGCCGACATTTTTAATTTTTTTAATTTTATTTTTAATAATTAAATTAGAAAAAAAAAATATTTTTTAAAATTGCACTTACAGTTTTTGAAGTTTTTTTACAAGTGAAATTTATTTTAATTTTTTTTGTAATCATTTTTTCAATAAAATCATATTTATTTATATGTCAGCTAACTTAATTTTCATAATAATTAAAATATTTCATAATTATCGATTGTAAACTATTGATTTAGATTGATTGATTTAGAAAAATCTTAAATAATATTGAATTAAATTCATATGATAATTAATGATTTTATATTTATACGGCACAGCTAAATTTTTACTATAATAAAACCTATTTGATAGTTTTTAACATTTTTCTTCGATCATTTTTAATTTTTTTTTCATTTTTCGTCATGGCAGCAGAAACCAGAGTGGGGACGGAGTGAGAGAGTAATAGATAGAGAAAGAGTGAGAAAGGAATAGAAACGCGGAGAAGGAAATGTAGGCATCACGCAGCTGCACGCATTTAACTTTATCGACAAATTTTTGTTATGTCGGCTTGCGGAAATCGTCAGATTATATATTTTCATTATTCTTGAATTATATCCTTCAAAATAAAAAAAAAAATTAGCTACGCTCGAGAATGTCAAGTTGTCGTTTTTTTTTACAACTTTGCTGCCATCCCCTTTCTTTGCTTTCCTTTCCTTGCCTTTCTTGCAAATTGTCAGATAAGTGGAATATACACTTTTTAGGATGTAATTAACTCACCCTACTTTAATCTGACGCGCTCGAGAATTTCTGATGATCAATTTTTTTTTACTAATCTGATCCTGTATCCTTCACGGGCGGCCGTATATATGGGCCTCATGTTTGGTGGAGGTACTTAACCGGGTACAAGGTATCCCCCTGTATATTAATCTGCCGCGCTTTAGTAAATCCCGAAATCCCTTAATGGGCTCCCCTACCATAAGGAATACACAGACGTTGTATGGCATATGACAGAGGTGACGTTAGACGTCACCTACAACTTCATAAATAGTAGTTGAGTTATTACAAATAGAGAAGACTGTTTTAAGTATCAAGCAACTGTTATTTAAAACGGTGGCATATAATTTGCTAACTAAAATACGTTCAAAACTGATAAGAAAACAGTGCATCAAGATGTAATGCTGTGCTCCTATGGCAGGGGCTCCCGAACTATGCACCAAGACGCACTTTTGCGACGTACAATGGGCAATTTTTGACTACACATTTTAGTACGTAAGTGCAGCATGTAAACAAGACTTTTTGTAACAATAGCCGTGTATGAAAAAAGTTTGGGAATGCCTGTCCCTTGAGCGTGATCCTAAATCTGCTTATTTTACAGGCTTTAAGTCTCATATCAGTTCTATCAAGTGAGAACCTGTTCCACACGCCGATGCACAAGAGGGAGGAGGCTGTAAAAGTGAAGCAGAAGTTCGTGTCGCCGCTGGGAGATCACATAACTCTTCTCAATGTGTTCAAAGCGTTTTGTAAAGCGCCTTTGAAGAAGGTACATAATATATACTTCTATCATTATTATTCGTCCGCGTGGTATCTCGATAAAGTATAGCTTATGTTATTCAGAAATCATTTCAATACTAATGGAGAGAAAAAATTAACCCAACTATGTAAAAGGAAGGAAACAAAGAAACAAGAAAATATTTCGCCACGCATCTACCTCAACCATGTTTATTCTAATGCATTTCTGGATTTCTATCTGAAATATATTCTTGTTGCTCCCTCTTACGAAGTCGAGTTATATTTTTTTTCATTTATTACTTTTACGTTTTAAAAATATTTTTTGACTTAAACAGTATGTGGGTGTAACAGTATGGGGTGTCCCATAATTAATGGATAATCCTTTTTCTGCAGGTTGAGGGCATCACGCCTAAAGACACCCTGTATATTCATATTTGTCATGTGCTCATCATGCTACAATTTTTTTTTACAAAATGTATATAGCATATGATGGTACCCGGGCTATTCTTACAAATCTATTGACACCTCATTCATTCAAATCCGTTCAGTAGTTTACGCTACGTTGGAACATACAGATTTACACACAAACAAACATACAAAAATACATACAAACATATATACATACAAATATATATACATAGACTGCCAAAATCATTACCCTCTTTTGACTTTGCTGTAGTCAGGTAAAAATCAGCATGGCTATACTAACCAAATGTTTGCTCTCAAGTAATAACACAATAACTATTTTCTGTTTCAGCAATGGTGTAAAGAGAACTACTTGAATCACAAAAACTTGACGTACGCGAGCGAGGTGCGGCAACAACTACTAGCTATATGCCACAAGTTAAACATGACGGTCAGCAGTTGCGGACAAGCTTACGATCAGGTAACAAACATCTTGAATATTTTCACCATTCAACATCGACATTGTCGTTGTCATCAACAGTTACAGTATATAATTAACTAACAATAAAATTAAGTAAAGTAGTAATTAAACAATAAAGATTAAGTGCTTTACATTTTTACATATACATTTCTTTTTTTTAATTAAGGTAGTGTTATAACTTTAATATAATGTTAGTACATAGATATAACATTATAATTATATTTTATACTACACCTACGTAGAAAGTACCTCTTTGCAGTATCTAATACGGAGAATATCTATCAAAGAAAGTTAGTCTTTTCAGACGAGTTCTGAAAAGCAACATGTATGTATGTTAGAGGTCTGAAATATTACTCCTAAATTCATTACTCCCATGGGAGTAATGAACTTTTTTTTAAATTTCTTTTTTTTCATTTTGTTTTCTGTACTTTTTGGTAAACCATAAATAAAAAAGAATAAAATAACTACTTTTATAAAAATAAATAAATTAATGTAACTTAATTATATAATAACTCCATAAATAAACCACTAAAATCACTATTATTACCTGTTACAAAAAAATTACAAACGTTTTTTTCACAAATCAACTTCATAAAGTGTAGCTGGCTGCATGCGATTGTTACCCGTGTCTCTATGCGCGTATGAAAGAAGAAATTGTGAAAATTTTTGCATTTCGCTCCAAATTCCTCATCATTTTAGAACTTTTGAATAAACAATTTGTTGCAAGAACTTAATATGTCGAGTGATAGTGATACTGACGATTTATTGACTCCGGAGGAATTGAAAGTAACTGCTCAAGCAGTGATTGAGGACCTCTTACCACAAAAGTCAAGGATCAGATATAATAAAGCGTATGCAGATTTTCTGCAATGGAGAAGTGAGAAAAATGCACAATCTTTTATTTTCCTTGTAGGTGTAGTATAAAGCACTATGTATAACTTGGGCGAAAGTTTGATTTCTTTCGGGTCGCTTGCGCGCGCGACTATTAACGGACGCAGTGCAACTTAAACCGACCGGTGACTCGTTGTAGAGGACAATGACCTCTAATACAGTGAAGTGTGCTAATTGCAATATTGTAATTAACGAACTTTTGTCATTTTTACGAAATGTGCTGGGATTTATGGATGAACAGAGTATTCATCAGCTGTGTACTACGTCCTTCACGGCAGAGGATATAGTGAAGGCAAAAACGTTGGTTTTTGAGTCGCTACCAACTGCCAAGAAGATGCCACTGAGGCGAAAGGATGGGAAGAAGAAGATGTCAAGAGATCTAGATGACATCATTAGTCTTATGACCACCACAAATGAGGACTTACTCCCAATATTCGTGGCAAAAGAGCTGCACAAAATTCCACCGGTGAGTTTTGATCACGTGGATGCCACTAGACTCCTGAAAGATATACTACAGCTCAAAAATCAAGTCAAGCTTATGGAAGAAAAATTCGTTAACACAGAAAAATTTGAAGTATTACGTAGTGAAGTGGGCTTTATGAAACATGCCTCTTTAGTAGGTGATTTTTCTTCAAATATTAATGTGAATAAAAGAAGAGGTGCGTGTTTACAAAATAGCCCTCTTGATAGCGGTCCCATAGGCCTTCAATATGTACCCATAAATACGTCTCAATCATCAGCTAGGGTCAGTAACCGCTCGATATCTGCAAGTCATCCTTCGATAACAGGTAATAGCGAGGATGAATCCATCTCTTTTTCGCCTAAGCAAAAAGATACGACAGAGGATCACCAACACGTGGAGGCGCTGGAGTTGCAGGCGGTTACGAATAGTGCAAGCGAGAGCAGCCGTGCAGAACAGAGGGAATGTACAGAACCAAGCGAGACGCAGCATAACAGGCGTGTGGAGGCCGGCAAAACCACTGCGGTTTCGCACGAGTCAGTCGGTGCAAGGATTGCAACGAACGCATCTGTCCCCAGTTCGTCAGTAGCCACAGCGGTGACACATCGTTCCGCGCTCAGTTCAAAGATGCCACAATGGCCGCAATTCATTGCGGAACGTATGTCTGTGTCCGAGACGGAACAAAAGTGTGAAAAAACGGTAAGCGATAAAAACACGGAGTGGACATTAGTGAAACGTAAATCATCAAAACAATACAAATTGCTTGGTCAAAGAGGATGTGCAACTACTGCTCCAGAGTGTAAATTTAAGGCAGCGGATGTTAAAGTGCCTTTGTTTATATCTAATGTTAGTGTAGAAACAAACGAACAGGATATAATTACCTACATTAGAGAAAAAACCAACGAAACTGTCTCGCTAAAAATGATTAACATGAAGGTTGCAAAAAAATATCATGCCTATAAGTTATTTGTATCGAAAAGTAAATTAGGTTTGTTTTTAAATGACGAGTTGTGGCCTGATGGCATAACTTTTAGACGCTTTGTTCGTTTCATGTATGGAAACAAAACGAAATAAGTTAAAGTTTGTTATATCTTCATCATTATGAATACCAAATATTGTAGGATTACTAGTTTTAATTGCAAATCAATAAAGCGATCAATAGATAGTGTGAGAAATATATGTGATGAGTCAGAAATAGTCTGTATTCAGGAGACATGGCTGCTACCGCAAGATATTCCCTTTCTAGGTACTGTGTCAAACTGCTTTGAGTACACAGGTAAGTCAGCTGTTGATACAACAGCGGGCTTGCTAATCGGACGACCATACGGAGGGGTGGCTATCTTATGGAGGAAGGGTATTTTTGACTCGGTTAGCATATTAGAATGTAATAGCTGTCGGCTAGCTGCCATTAAAGTTACTAGTGGCGGACGATCAATAATTGTTATGTCGGTATATATGCCGACGGACTCGTTCGAAAATCTGCCCGTTTTTACTGAAGTCTTAGGGGAGATAAGCGCTATCGCAGCGAGTGCCGATGTAGAAAGTCTGTTTGTTTTGGGTGATTTTAACGCCCATCCCAATGAATTGTTTTTTAGGGAACTCTCTAGTTTTTGTACTGACCAATCGTGGATCTGTGCTGATGTTGAGAAGCTGGGCGATATTACTAATAACTATACTTTTGTTAGTGAGGCTCATGGGTGCAGGAGATGGCTCGACCATTGTGTGGTCTCGACGTCTGCTTGGTATACGATACAAAAGATAGGCATACAAGAAGATGTATATACGTCCGATCATATCCCTCTTTACATCGAGTGCGACTTAAATATAGTAAGACCTAAGCTGACAACAACAAACTTGACTCGCAACCGTATTATTTGGGGTGAGAGAAACGTATCACAAATAAACCGTTATCACAATTTGTGTAATAGCAATCTACGCGACATTGATTTCCCTCCTGAATTTAGAGAATGTTGTCAGGGGTCGTGCAGCCTTAAAAATCACGAACTTTTATTGGACGCTATGTATAAACAGTTAGTTTGCATATTATGTAACGCCGCTGAACAGACAAGCGATAAGGCCGGGACGGGTACTAGACCCAGGAGAGGCAGGGTCTTATGCGGCTGGAACGATCATGTTCGTGACGCACACCGAGAGGCCAGGCTTAAATTAGAACTATGGATTTTGCATAATCGTCCTAAATCAGGACCCATTTTTCAACAGATGTGTGAGGCACGTAAAATCTTTAAGGGACGTCTAAAGTGGTGTCAAAACCACCAAGACCAAATTAGAATGGATCGTATAGCACAAGAAAGATCGACGAAAAATTTTGCGAAATTTTGGAAATCGACAGCTAAGTTAGACGTTAAGCCTGGCCTCTCGGTGAGCGTGGGTGGGAAGAGTAACCCAGAGGAGATTGCCAATATGTTCAAGGATCATTTTACAGTGCGATCTCCCCTCGGTCCCTCAACTCACACGGCTTTTGGTGGGCCCGGCGGTCCGGGAGGGGAGCCGCCATTGTTCATATCAGCGAGACAGGTGAAAGCTGTTATTAAAAATATGAGCAGGGGTAAGTCTCCCGGGCATGACGGGCTCAGCATTGAACATTTTAAGTATGCTGGTTTCCATCTTCCGAGAGTTTTGGCCATGTTCTATACATTGTGCATTAGTCACTCGTATTTGCCATCTGAACTGATGAAAACAATAGTTACACCTATAGTTAAGAACAGAACTGGTGATATCTCGGACAGTGGAAACTACAGACCCATTTCTCTTGCGACCACGGCGGCAAAAGTGTTAGACAGTATTATCGATTCGCATTTAAAAACATATCTGAGTCTGCACGAATCGCAGTTTGGGTTTCAACCTGGACTGTCTACGGAAAGTGCTATTTTAAGTCTAAAACATACTGTCAGATACTACACCGATCGTGATACACCGGTATACGCCTGTTTTCTTGATTTTTCCAAGGCCTTTGACCTTGTCAGTTATGATGTGCTTTGGAGAAAGCTGGAGAACAGGGGTGTACCTACCGATATTCTCAGAATATTACAGTTCTGGTATGGAAATCAGACAAACAATGTTAAGTGGGCGAACACACTCTCCGAGTCTTATGGGTTAGAGTGCGGAGTGAGGCAGGGGGGGTTAACATCACCTAGACTCTTCAACATTTACCTAAATGACCTAATCGTTGAGCTCAGCAATATGCGCGTCGGCTGCAGCGTACATGGGGTAAAAATTAATAGTATAAGCTATGCCGACGACATGACTTTGCTTGCCCCAACGATTGGGGCTATTAATCAGTTGCTAAAGGTTTGTGAAAGTTATGCTGCCTCTCATGGGCTTATTTACAATGTAAAAAAGTGTGAGTACATGGTCTTTAAGACCGGCGGAAAATGTCCTGAGAATATACCTTCCATTACCCTAAACGGCTTGAACATCAAAAGAGTGACAAACTTTAAATATCTGGGGCATTTACTTACCGACGATCTTAAAGACAATGTTGACATTGAAAGGGAGCGTAGGGCATTATCAGTCCGAGGTAATATGTTGGCCCGAAGATTCGCTCGTAGTAGTGACCAAGTAAAAATAACACTTTTTAAGGCATATTGCCAAGGGTTCTACACGCGAAGTCTTTGGGTTGACTATACTAAAAGATCGATGGATGTACTGCGCGTCCAATATAATAATATTTTTAGAATGCTGTTGAGGCTGCCACGGCGATGCAGCGCGTCCGGCATGTTTGCGCAAAATCACACGGACGGTTTTCACGCCGTCATTCGCAAAAAGACTGCCTCGCTTTTGTTGCGATTACGGGCCAGCAACAACAGCATTCTCAAAACTGTGGCGGAGACGATGGATTCTCCGATTTTAATACATCTTGTTAGAAGGACTATCAACGGCAACTTCTCCATTGAGTGTCCTTCTAAAAAGAAAATACCAAATAGGAAAATGTAACTAACACTAGCATGTAAGATTTGTAAACTAACCCAATGGATTTTTGTTGTCCGAAATAAAGAATTTTATTATTATTATTATTATTATTATTAAGGCTCAAACTACACCCTCAATGAAATCAACTACTTTCATCCCTTGGTGTACAATGTACTATTGCATACCAATTATCCGGTGAAACATGTTGTTGCATCTAAGTTACTATGTTTTTGGCAAATAAACATTTCTATTTCTATTTGTCTTGACTTGCTTTGGTTTGAGTATGCTGGAGGATTTTGGCTGTTAAACCGAATCATCTGATGACTTGACATTCAGTCTTGTTGTTGTTGTTAGTGTGACATTTCTCGGAAGTAACAGCTTGGCAATAAAAGAGTGGTAATTAATGGGACCGCTTGTGTGCTCTTTGTATGGTAAACCAATTACAAATCTACCGATAGCCACGGGCCAATTAAAAAGCCACGAACCAAATTGTGAACCAATCGTAACTTTTGCTTTCATTAAACGTCATTACTCTTTGTCATTATATTGCCAGCACCCATAATTTTTTGTTCGTTTCTTGACTTTTTTGCCAAGAAGTACATTTCTCATATAAAGCGATGCTCCAATAATAAACAATAATAGTTATTTATGGTACAAGTGAGAAAAAGTTTATATTTCTGTTGTGAGTGCCAATTTTAAATCTTGAGCTTGCGAAGTAGTCTTGAATTAAATCACGAGCGTAGCGAGTGATTCTAATAAAGACTACTTCGCAAGTGAGAGATTTAAGAGGTCACGAACTGGAAATTAAATTTTTCTTACGCGTTACATACAAAACTTTTCACCTCTTCCAGTGAGAAAATATTAAGATTTAAATAAACTCGTATTCGATTGCTTAACTTTGGATAATTCTATGTAATACGACAGTAGAGAATACCGATTCAGAATGCGTTTTAGCGCCTTCTGAAAGTCGCCACTTATTAAATATGTCGTATGCTTTCAAAAACTTCTCCCGTGATTTTTCTGGTAAAAAGCAAACTTCTGTGTACTAGCTTCGTGGATGCGTTTGGAAGTTTGTTCCTTAACATTTATGTATGGAGTCTAATATTAAATAATTAATTTTTATTAAATTTAATGGTTAATCACGAATATAAAAACATTAAAATACTAAATAAGCGTGTATTAATATAATTTAAAATAATTAAAACGTATCGTTTGTAGTTTTTAAATAAAATTGATGTCAAACAACAAAACAGCCACCATGTAGGTTATAACCTACATGGTGGCTGTTTTGTTTTTATTAGCGCCTATTCATTGGAAGGATTTAGTGTTTCGAAATTTAAATCACTTTGCCTCACTAGTGAGTAATAAGCGTTATTACTCACTGTATTCTCGCAAGCAAACGATCTTTTTCGTGCTGGTGTGGTGAAAAGTTAATTATTAGTGCATCAACTTATCGTTATTTGGTATGTTTCAGCTTTTGAAGTGTCTCCTGTGCGGGTTATTCACAAACAGTGCGTGGCTGCGAGGCGGGGCGGGGGGCGCGGGCGGCGGGCGCTACGTGACGGCGGGCGGCGCGGCGGCGGCGCTGCACCCGGCCGGCGCGCTGCACGCCGCGCGCCCGCCGCCCCCCGCCTTGTTGTATACAGGTATGCAAGCTTAGTACTTTTTTGGTTGAACATATCTTTATTTCTCACTAGCTGACCCGGCGAACTTCGTACCGCCTAATTATTGGAGGCATATTTAGTAAGTCACAAACACACGACACAATACTTTTTTAATTTTATTGAAATTTGTTGCTTAGATTTTTAGGAATATTAAAGAATTATAGTATAGATGCATAGCAAAGAGACGTTTACATTTCAAGTGACATTTTACCATAGACAATTTTTTTTGAGTGAATACTGACAAATATTTACACTATAACTATCAAACTACAACATCTGTCGTTTTTTTTTTGACGGTGGCCATGGTTAAGAAAAGAAGAAGAACTACATCTGTCATCGAGAAAATAAAGAATTCAAACAACTATAATATTTAAATTGTTGATATTTTAAAACTATTTTCCAGAAGTTATAGTGAAGCTATATATCCCTCAACTCCTTAAAATGCATTTTCCCTTTTGTAAAAAGTGGATGGAACGGCAGAACAAAAATAATAACTGTCCAGGTTGTATTAAATTATTAATTAATTTCAGTATTTCTCCAATTAAATGTTTCTTTTTTTTAACATGAGATGACAAAACCAAGGATGTTAAAGTAGGAGCGCAGCAAAAAGTCTCTAAATCTATGGACAAAACAATGGAACGTTCGGATACACGGGTTTTTTTTAACATGAGATGACAAAACAATGGAACGTTCGGATACACTTATTATTATAATAAAAATATTTTTGAGAGTTGGTAACACTGTAAGGTTGGCACCCATCAAACATGTCAACACATTAATTATTTTTATATTTTGAAATTTAAATACACGATGTTATGAGCAAAGTTGATATTATGTTGTCGATTCAAAAGTCTTGTTTTAATTCGTTCTTCAATTTGAGTGGAACTGAGAGTACAAATACCGTCAAATGTTTGACAGAAAGTAAGTGGTCAACTTCTATATGGGAAAATGAAATTGTCGTCTTACTCTATCTTACTCGCAATTTTTCCTTATTTGCTCACCGTTTAGACCTACCCTGGACTACGACAAACATTTTAAAACCAAAATCAGCTCAATCGGCCCAGCCGTTCTCGAGTTATAATCAGACTAACGAACAACAATTCATTTTTATTTATATAGATAAGAATTAAATTCACTTACATGAGAAGAACAGTAGGTACATGCAAATATTAGTCGAGGCGGCTACAGTCCAACACTTTTAATGAACATTTCACATCAAAACACATAATTACAATATGCCACATTAATTAATTATAAACAAAACTACAGGATTCAATCGCTAAATAAAATTAAATCACGAGTATAAATAAATAAATATCACAATTTTGTAAAAACACAATTTGCTTATTTTGTTATTGAGGGTAAATCTTATTCGACGCTTCGCGGCAGTCACTAGTCGGCGCGCTAAACTACACAGATTGAGCGTAGCTAGAAGCGACATGTAAACATGACTGTAGTACTTGTACTGTTCAATGCAGTTATTCCTAATGAAAATGCTCGTTGCGGTCGACCCCGCGCGACACTCAAACACACTAGCTCAGTGGTTCCCAATTAGTTTTTTCTACGTACCACTTTAAGAGAGACCTCCAACTTGCGTACCCCTTTATAGACCAGGGTCGATAATTTTTAAAACCTAAAAAAATAATAGTAGGATGAAACCCATTAGAAAAGAAGGAGAATATTTTATTATTGAGAATACGGGTTACTCACGTTACTTTAGCGAGGATATTGTCAATGTAGGTATATTGAATTATTGTTTTTTAGGGATTTTAGTCTAGAGATTGCTGCGCGTACCCCTTGATGCAATCTCGCGTACCCCTGGGGGTACGCGTACCACTAATTGGGAACCACTGCACTAGCTGATACTGCCAACTACTACGACGACTACCGATCGAGCTATAGCTGTAACACGGTTGAAGTAGTTGCTACTTCAACCGTGTTACCTGATATCTTAGTATCTAAGATTTTATTTGCCATGTATCGCATGCTGGTCTACAATCCCCTTTACCGAGATGACGATGTTACTTGTACCGTTAGAATACAGATAGAAGCAGAAGTATTACTTGGTAAAAGTAATCAATGAAATATCTATTTAATGTTGTCAACCATATGGACTTAAGCTTGCCTCACAGATGGTCATGTGATCGTTTAGATACCTACCATTACAAGCAAATTCTATTCTTATAACTCTTGATTACGATTCTAAACATACAGGCGGGTCAGCGAAACATACCTCTTTGCTTTCACCAAATAAGAGGATGAATAATAATAATAATAATTTGGATTTTTTACATTAGATAGAACGCCAGAAGCAATTACACTATCCAATGGTCCCAATGACATTCACTCACACAAGCAAACCCAGTCTCAAAACAAATCT
The DNA here is from genome assembly GCA_905147285.1 of Hypena proboscidalis. Lineage (NCBI taxonomy): Eukaryota > Metazoa > Arthropoda > Insecta > Lepidoptera > Erebidae > Hypena > Hypena proboscidalis. The sequence goes on along the minus strand of LR990130.1, from coordinate 13,980,765 downwards.
TTGCGAATCACACAAAGATTTGTTCCATGTGGGGATCGAACCCACAACACCAGTGTAGTGGAGAGCGGCGAGGCGATCGCTTAAACCACTACACCATACGTGCAGACATGTATTAAAATTGTAACTGATTGTTGCAGAGTTACTCCACACGAACCGCGCATACATGGTGACGGTGTCGGCCATTCAGTCGCAGTGGCTGCAGCAGGTCGCCCCGGAGTACGCGCGCCGCTGCCGAGCCAGTCGGTGACGTCACGCTGCGACGATACGCCTCCGGTTCCTGAGATGAGGCCGGCTGATGGCTAGGAACTTGTTGTGGCGATAAGTCACAGACAGTTACTAGTCCTCCTTTCATGTGTCAGACATTTCTTCCAGAAGATTGTTGAGAATCGATTTCTTACATCCGTTTCCTAGCTAGTTGTTCTTATGTCCATATATCTTTCGCTATGTTCCATTCACCATTCATATAAGAAGTGAATACTTTCACAATAGCTTCTTGGGAGATGATCTTAGTTGTTTTACTTTTTGACAATAACAATAGTACGAGTGCGTACTATTGTTAGTAAGTAATGCCTAATTATATTTTGCTTCTGATATAGAACCACCGCCCAACCCTCCGCCTGATAATAAACAACCCGTTTAAGATAGACTCGTACATAATAGATATGTAGCGTTTATAATTCTCCTATTAAATATGATTCCTACACGTAACATCTCACAAGCCGAACTGCCGATACACGTATTATACGGGTTGGCCCATTTAGATTGTTTTGTTGTTTTTTCTTGTCACTAAAATAAATAAATATAAATATCTCACAACTTACACATAACGCACCTCCGAGAAAATAGGGTTACAACTCGAAAAACCTGAATTTATATAAAGGTGAAAATAAACTCACGGATTTGTTAATCAGTCTTTAGTCTTACACTATTATTATAATGAGATTAAAATTATACATACTTGAAGAACTTACACAAAATATGTTTTTATGGCATACGCCATTTTTCAATTTTCCTGAAAAACAACCTGAAAATTCCGAATTGTAACAGTATTTTAGATAACTATTCGAACTTCTTTTAACAAAAATACAATATGACAAATGTAACAATTCTTATTATAATGAAAATCACTCAGTTTTTTTTACTTTTTTTAACTTAATAAAGTATACATACAACTGTAGACTTAAAACAAAATTTCAAAAATTGAAAAAATGTAAACAATTCTAGTCATCACAATTTCAACGAATCACTTTACAGTACAAGTTCAGGTAGTCTTTAATTAAGCTATGCCTACATAATATTTGTTTAATATTCTCCTTAATTAAATAATGTTACTACGTAGGAACTATCATCACTATAAAAATCAAAATCACAGATAAAGTAAGTTTCAGTCATCTCATAATTTAGAGTGTAAAATTTTAAAAAGTTTAGGTATTAGTAATTAGTATTAGGTAATTCAATATTCAATTACAATTGGTTGTAAAAAGGCGCATAGAAACGTGGTATATAATTACTATTAATTAAACTCATCAAATCAGCTTTCTTCCTCTCGCTTATTGAGAGCTGTCTGACGTAAGCAGGCTTTAGTCCAGGCAGAACCTCAGGGTGTGTTCGCCAAATTCTAGATTCCGAAAATCCTTCGTCCTCATAAGAGTTCTTGTAATAAAGAACACAAGGTGTTTCTTTCATGAATTTAACGACTCTGACGTCTTTCAATTTCATGTTACCCGTACCAAAGCGTAGTTCTGCATGTAACTTCTTCAGAGATATAAAATCATTATAGGAAAACTCATTTACCGAGTATGGGGGTCCAGTCTTTTTGGCTGTTCTTATGATTTGTGCATATTGAGAAGGCACGTAAATTGGCGGAATGAACGGAGTCGCCTTCATTTTTAGTATGTCCTGTCACTAAAAATTTGTGTGTAATAGATTTCAGTTTATCGTATTTGAGTACGCAATAGGCGTATAGAGCCATTATAAACTTGTTTTTATTTTGTCCTCCGCAGTTGTCCGAATAAAAAGTCATATCAATGGCAGAACCATAAATAATACACAATATTAACTTTTAGAATGAAAACTACCTGGTAAAACAGGTAGGTAAGGTAAGTATAGTAGGCATTTTACCTTGCAAGTTTGTTCCCCCAATCTTTGGATTATCATTTAAGGCTAAACGTAGAATTGCGTCATTACGTTTCATTTTGATCCTAGAATCATAAAGCATATTCAAAGCTAATAATCCGAAAATACTTAAACATTGTTATAAAACAAGATTACAAGTCGAAATATTCAGACAAACTACATGTACATTTTTAGTCAAATACTGTTACAACGTGAAAAGTAACACTACATTACAATAATTCCTATCTAAAATACTGATACAATACAAAATATATCACTTTATTATAAAAATATTGAACTAGTTTAATTCAATCCTATAACAATAAACTGTAATAATTCGACTTGTAACTCTTCTTTAGACAAATTGATGTAAACAACAAGATTTTACCTGTCTAGGACACTATTATATTTCAAATTGTAACACTAATTGAGATCATTTTTGAATCAAAATGCTTTAGTCGTGTAGCGTTACAACTCCATCTTGAGGCGAGTTTTAGAGTTACAGATATAACGATTTTGGAGAAGATAGATGATAAAATTTGAAGTATTTCTGTATCATTAACTCAAAATTCGACTTTTTTAAGTTGTAACCCTATTTTATTGGAGGTGCGATAATATGTGTAAGTTAAAAAAAAAGTATATATTATATACTTTTTTTTTTTTTGTATATACATACTTATTATACATAGAAACATCAAGACAAAGACAAACCCCCATGTTCATGCACACAAAGATTTGTCTTATGCGGGAATCGAACCCGCGACCTCAGCGTCGCAGACAGGTACACTGGCCACTCCACCACCCGATTTTCTAAATCAAGTACATGTTTACTAAGAATGGATCATTGTATGTTATTATAGTTACAGACTTACCTATACTGACCGATCTTAATGGGCCACTCTGTTATAATATAATATACAACAATGTGTGTTGTTTAAAATAATTTCGTGTGCAATATCACTACTACAAACGATATTTTAATTTATTGTGGGCTCAGTCGATAATGAGATAATATTATTATAACTTCAATAAGGGTGTAAATTGAAAATCAATTTTGGAAAGGTCTAAATAAATAAAATGTGCTATTGTTAGATAAATGTCTTTTAGTCAATATAATAGATTGAAAAATAAAAATAGGTATTAATTCAGGGACAAGGACACTACTTGTGGAAAACAAACCTAGCTAACAAGTAATGTTTTGATGTGTAACATCAACATACTTATTTCAATCAGTTTTCGTTTTTATTAAATACTTACACGTAAGATCATAGCCCCAATTTATTTCATCAATATTTTAAACCGCGGTTTCCGCTAAACCCGTTTTTGATGTCTCATTCCATGTTCGAATGTCTAAGGACGGCGAGATCGAAAACTGTTGTTTAGCTTTGTACGTCAGTTCAACACGATATGGTGAAATTGGGGCTTAATAATAGCAGCCCTGTATCTATTTCATGTCCCACTGCTGGCTGGGATGAGCCTCTTCTCATGATGAGAAGGGTTAGGCCATAGTCTACCACGCTGGCCAAGTGCGGATTGTTAGACTTCACACGACCTCGAGAAACAGCCGATGACTTCTACTACGAAGGTAATTGTCGGGGATTGTTATGTTATGTTATGTTACTTTAAGGCACTCTCAGGCATGCAGGTTTCCGATGCCGGTTCACGATGTTTTCCTTCACCGTTAACGAGCGATAATTTATATGATAAATACACACATATCTTCTTAAGAAGAATCTTAACGATATATTGACAGAGGTGTGCCGTGGGTTCGAACCCAAGACCTTTGACTTCACAGTTATACGGTCTCCCGCTCGGGTATCGCTGCTATCGAAATTGGGGCTTACCGATCGGAAATAACCAATATCTTGATTATCGAGTTTCTATGGCAATGTTTTCTGTAGTTGATGTTTTTTGTAAAAACTTGTATACTGCGGCACTTGTTTATTATACATATTGTAATATACCAGTTTCAAAGCTTTTTTGTATTAGAATAAGTTAATTAAATGTTAGAATTATCGTGTAAGAAGTATGTACAAAGAGATGGAAATATACTTACTTAGATTAAGGTTCGTAGTTAAGAAAGTTTGCCTTTTTGTTACTGCATAATTGTTTTAAAGTATCACGTGGTGCTAATGTATAATGTTTTAAATCGAGTCTTAGCTTAGGAAGCCATAAAATTGCATTTTACTTTAAATACTTTGTGAAAGTTTAATAAATAAAAATATTTTCATCATACAGTTCATTTTCATTCATCCTTCTTCATTCGTTCACTCATGCTTTAATGAGGAGTGGCACCGAGATTCGGCTTCACATTTCAAACACGTTTTCCAATATCGTTTTCTCCGTCGTTTGATCCCATACAAGATCACGGTAGCGAGATGACATAATAATTATATCGTCACTGGAAAGGCTAAAGTACTAAATCGCCAAAATACCTTAAGTGCGTTTTTTACACCGTTGAATTGGGTGTTTTATCCTCTACAGAATGGTCTAGGTCTAGGACGTTGCGATCTGAGCATTATTTAAAAAGATAGTGGCGCTCGACATTTTTCGTTTTTCTCGATCCGTCCATTTTACTTACCTAAAACAAATTACGTACCTATATTTTTTGTTATTGTCGGGTAGTTTTTTTCCTTACTCCAATTTGCCTGTCGGACTATACTTAGAAAGCTAAAATGCAGAATTCAGTAAATTTGTGTCGTTTTAATATTTCTGCTTGCCGCAAATTGTGTCGAAAAGGTCACTTAGTAAATTTGCCTTGCTTGACAATTGATGTACATAAACGCTTATTACTTTTGCCCTTCGAGATTTTTAAATGATTCTCTTTTTAGTAATTTTGCTATAGTTATCTACATGTTTAAATGAGTATTTATAAGATGAAAACGTATTTTTAGTTCTTAAAACTACTAAAAAAAACCGTGTTGGTCCATTAGGTAAATTATTAATGGTAATTATTCAAATTCTTTATGAAATGGCAGTTACCTAAGTCTATTCCAATTTTATTTTTCAATTGTTTTTGTTATGATAAGTACAATTTAAGTCATACCTGACATTTTTCACGACGAATTTTAAAATATGCTTAATACTATGAATGTCCAGGAGCACAATTTTAAGCGGCGTACTGGTGTGTGCGTATACGTACGCCCGCGACGACATCTGCTGTCTGCGTCTCCGACCCCAACTTTTCCACCCTATGGGTACAGGTAGACACAGGCACTGAGAAGATAGCCCTAGCCCTAGTGGTCGAACACACAATCGACCTCGAAATCGACCTCTTGAACGAAAGCAAAATCTGCAGAACCCTCACTAATATTTTTCTCAACACTACCTTGTCCTGGCAGCGGTATATTTTCAACAATTTTCCTGTAGCTACCAGATTTCTTAAATCTTTTCCAGTATTTGTAATCCATTATTACAATTATATTTAAAAAAATTATAAAATATGCCCAGCAAAATTACTCTTAAAACTATTAAAATTACCTAGTTATGCCCAAAATTGATCTAAGATCAAACGCTCTTATATAGGTCTTGTACTAAACAAAAAAAACGAATAAATATATAAGATCTAAGGTATGTGATCAGGTCACAACAGTCCGTAGCTAATAAGTTTCGTCAGTAGATGCAATTTTATTACCAACTAGCTGACCCGGCGAACTTCGTACTGCCTTAGCGTAAATTTGATGCACTACTTTATTTTGTATAGCTGACCTATCTTATGTATGCGTACCTATTCAATTTAAACTGGAATCTATAATATCCTCCATATAAAAATGAATACCAATTTCTCTGGTCTCGTCATACCTGAGAAGGACTTTACTAATTTTATTAAATAAAAAACAAAATATATATTTTCATAATAGTGTTTATTCCGTAGGGTTCAATAATTCCACTTATATTTTTATTAATATATTATATATATTTTTTTTTTGAACCTTGTACAGAGTATTAGAAAGCTACAAAAAAAAAATCTGCCAAATCAGTCAAGCCGTTTTCATGCTATTGCGTGACAACGGAAAATGGGTTTCATTTTTATATATACAGGGTGTATTTTTGAAACGGGGCAGTAAGGGCAAGTACCTTAACCGTTGCAGTTACAGCAAAACGTTCTTAACAGACCTTCCCTAACTTTTTGGGACATTTTGAACTGCATTCACAGATTTTGTAAAAAACTTACAGTTAGCAAAAAAAATGCAAAAAGTTCAAATTTTTTTTTTATGCCAATCGATTCTATTTCATGTGGGGATCAAAAAACTCTATGGGACCATTTTAGCTTTCAGTACTAGAAAAGACAGAAATCGCTAAAAACGTTTCCCATACATTTCGGCAACAGAAACGAATTTCTACGATGGTCTAACTTTTTGTTATGGCCTGGAAGTGGGTAGAATTATTGACTGTAAAGTAAATAAAAAGAATTTTTACCCTCAACTTTCGAATTTGATTCGAAAATCTGTGTGTTATACTTAGTTTCAGCTGAGAAACTTCGTATGAGTTATTAATTAAGGATTTTCGCTAAAATGTCTTCTAATCGTGAAAAAATTAACTTATTAGAAGCGTATTTTGAAAGAACCCTGCAATTCCAGGTTTGTCAAAAGATTTGTAATAACCTTTCTTGTTGGCACATGCCGCAACGGATACTTATTGCGGTACCACACTAATGCAGCTCCCGCATTTCGATTATTGACAAAATACGCTTCTAATAAGTCAATTTTTTCACGATTAGAAGACATTTTAGCGAAAATACACTTTGAATCAGTAGTATGATGAGGCGCAATTTGCCGCTGGCCCTCAGGGATGGCCGGGACGTTTAGGGATAGGCCGCTAGTTTCTCTCGGACGTTCCAATGGCTATAATGAGCACAATATAAAGACTCAAATGAATTATTTCAATAAAATCTGTCAACCTACTGTGTTTGTGTGAGTGTAGAAATGAGTAAAGGTGGACAATAACGTGTGTAGGTAAGCATTAATAAAACATTTGTGCAAAAATAAACTTTAAAATAAATAAAATAAAATTTAAGATATATTTAAAGCAATGATGCGAATAAAAAAAAGAACTGAAAAGATAAAAACAAGTATAGCATTATCTACATTAAATTCATTAACAACAAATGAAATATGTCAAACTAAATTCTATAGGATGTTGCAGGCCGTGACAAACGAAGTTATATAGTAGTAACAAAGTATTGTTTGTCCCCGCCTGCAACATCATAAAGAATTTAGTTTGACATATTTCATTTGTTGTTAATGAATTTAATGTAGATAATGCTATACTTGTTTTTATCTTTTCAGTTCTTTTTTTTAAGCAGTCGGGTTTTTTGTTTTTTTAATAATTATTTTTTATTTCACTCTTTTTAGTTCTTTTAACCGACATGTTTTTTTATATCTATTAATTTGTAGAAATCAAATCTCTTTGAGATCAATGAGCCTTAATCGTGAGTTAAACTATCAAATGCAAAAACAATTATTCAAATTCGACCGGCAGTTTCCAAGATTAGCCTGAGCGAACATACAAACTAACTTCCACCCACTTCGGGCGCGCGAGCGTGCCGATATATAAATTGGTAAATTGTGTTTAATCAGTAATATAAATGTGATAAGAAGTATATATTTTAGAAATGGTTTTTTCATGGCCTTTTATTTGATACCCATATTACTATGATGAAAAGAAAATCCATACCTCCCTCCCCTTTTTTTTCATTTGCCGGTGCCATTTTGAAAACTTATATAGCCTATGTCACTATCACTGTTTCGACGAATTCAACGACACCTCATATGTCAAAATCCGTCTAGCCGTTTGGGCTGTAGGGCGGTACAAAGAAATAGACATACATACATAGATACGCTCGAAAAACATAACCTCCCTCCTTCTGACGCAGTCGGGTAAAAAATGGCTCGCAGTTTAGTTAAGACGCGTCGTGGAAGTGCTTATTCGCATCAAGATGAAAGCCGACGGGGAAAATGAACTGTAGAAAATGAGCCCAAAATGGTTAGTTTAATAGCGAATTTATTACAATGAATCGTCCTCAGCATAAAATTAATTTACTTTTCTTAGTATTTTTGGGTACTTTTTCATACGTTCGTTCGCAGTGAGAGCCTTTTATAAGTAATGGGTTACAGGCTGTTGTGGAGAGCCCATCTTAATAACACATAAATCATTTTGTCGTGGTAATATAAGGAAAGAAAAGAAAAGAAATGAGGGTCTCAAATTGTCAGTGAAATTACCTATTTATGAAGGAGAATAAACATCTAATGTAATGACAATACACGCACCTGGTACCTAATTAATACCTACCTCTTATGTGTTATTCTACTAAAACATTGCTGTATAATATCGAATACATCACCGAAAACGAATAGACTTTCTGTGCCTTACTGCAATTCAACTAACATATTACAAGTAAAGAATTAACAATTTTTTAGGGTTCCGTACCTCAAGAGGAAAAATCGGAACCCTTATAGGATCACTCGTTTGTCCGTCTGTCACAACCCTTTTACTCCGAAACGTGGAAAGCTACAGTGCTGAAATTAATATCATATACCTACGTTGATCAACGGTTCCTGTACGGCTGTAAAGAACACAAGTTTCAAAGTTTTCATATTTAAAACATATTGCAATAAACCCTGAAAAATGTATGGAAGAGCAAAAATCCAAAAACGTATAGGGTATTTCCCGTCTATTTAGAATCTTGCAATTTAACATAGCAGAGTATAGGTCTTATAGCACAACTATAGGAAAAAATCTGAAAATCCTAAACTTCGGCAACTTGGTGAAATGAGGGACCAAAGTATGACGAAGACCTGTTTACTTGGTTTCATTTCAAAGGTAGAACATTCTTTCTTGAGGCACTTTAAGACATGTGTCATGGTGTAGAGGGCGCTGTGCTAAACGTCACTCAGTTGGTAATTGGCTCAGGTAATTGGTTAACAAAGTTCATTATTAAATTGAAAGAAAAGTAATTTAATTATTATAAATGAGTGGTTGTTTAGTATATCAATGCAAAGAAAAGGACATTACCCAAATATCGTGCATTATGTATAAAATGGGAAACCGCTCTACGGATTAAAAAAATAAGATAAATGGCTACTCATGGCTAGTTGTTAACATTTAAATATCTTAAACTTTTCCATATCCAGTCGCGGCTTTCCTATGACATAGAAAGATGCTTAAATTATTTCTTTGCCAAAAAAATAGGCTAATCCCACGTCTTTTTTCGAATACAGTCCCATTTCAATCCTACTATTCTTCTCTAAAGTCCTGGAACGCCTCTGCCATGACCAACTAAATTCATTCATATCAAAAAACAATCTCCTGAATCCTTTTCAATTCAGTTTCTGTCCTGGTCATGGCACCGTCACTTCCTTGGTAAATATTACGGATGATATCAGGCTGGGCATGGAAAATGGTCAACTTACTACTCTGTTTACTTGACTTCAGCAATGCTTTTAACACTGTACATTTTGATATTCTGCTAGGCATACTCAGCTCTCTTAAACATATAATTATTATCTCCTACGGTAATTGAGTTGTTTCAAAAATAGCCACCAATAGCATAGAAAGAGAAAGGTCTATACACACAGCAATGCGGCCGTGGCGCAATGGATAAGGCATCGGTCTTACGATCGAGAGGTTGGGGTTTCGAATCCTGGCCATTACACCACGGACGTGAACTTCCTCCTAACACAAGCGAATTAAGCTTAGCTGGAGGGGATTAACAAGAATACTAGTAATTTGTATTTGCAAATTACTAGTACCTAACCTTTTTAAAATAAAAACAAACAAAAAAAAAACAATGGGATATAGAAGGCTGGATGATGAATAACGAAGTTTCAGAACAATTGTTTTTTTTTTGTATTTTTATTTTATTTTAACATAACTATATTTTTGGGGTCGGTTAGCTTTCAAATAGGTATATTTGGTACCGAACCCTGAGATTATGCGGGTGCCAACACGCACTTGAACGATTTTTTTTACTACCCATGTGTCATAAAAGTTCGTCATGAACAAGCGGAGATATATAACAATACAAAATGTCACCCGTCGTTTATTTTTGTACCAAGTTCACAAAAAAATAGCAGGATATTTTATACTATTATGCATGTACCTTAACCAGTTAGTGGCTTGAATTCTCAGCTCTGAGCAACTGTAGGACATTAGAGCGCGCTATGTACTCGTTAATAGCACGTTTCCTTCCTAAAGCGGGCGTTCTTACTTTTGAAAAAATATGTCAGTTGTTCCAGAAATATTTAAACTAAATTACTGTATTTAAAATGTTTATGCCTTCCGGCTCCACTGTCTTGTGTCAACGATATACTTTATTTAATGTGTTAAAATTAACTGTAAAATTAATTGTAAAATTATAATAATATTATGCGTACAATTGTAAAATAATGCAATTTAATGTTGCTATGACTTGGTACGCCTATGGTTGTTTCTTTGTTATTGCTCGTGACTGTACCTTACCAAAAGTTGCAATCTAATCTAGCGGCAGATTAAAGATAAGGTACAGCTTACCCCCTCGAAGTCGTTGCACGGATTCCACCGCTAACACTCCTGTAAGAATCCTCCTCTATTCACACGGAAATGAAAACCCGCGTTGTGTAGTTTTGTATTTTGTGTGTGCAAGGTTCTCGTTCTTTTCGTTTTATGAAATAATTTCCTTTTATTTCAAAAAATATAAATTCGCCCGTAAATGTCGAAAAATGCCTATAAGTGAATCTAGGCTGTAAGCTACCCGTATGTTAAATTTCATGAAAATCGTTCCATACATTCGGGCGTGAAAAGTTACAAACATTCAAATGTACATACATACTCGTTATTTATGCCTTTTTAAAATATTACTACTGTGATATGACAACAATTTTAACTTACTCTTGAGCTCGTTACTTTCAGACAGAAATGCACAATCTTTGTAGGGATCATAATGATAAATGGGACGATAAATTAATGTAAAAGAGCATGTTTAAAGGGGAAAATCTTTTAATAAAATCTGATCCAATAGATCGAGTCTGGATTCTACATCGGTTACTGCAAAGAGGCGTAACCTATCTATCTTAGTAGACAATGCCTCGACTGCTTTGTCGATCTAGAATTATATTTATTTTTGTATCTATAAAATATCGAGCAGTGGAATTTAATGTGACTCTGGTAAAGGCAGAATAATATGGCTTTAATTCTGAAAGTGTAATGATTCAGCGGTCGTGATATACATAGATTGTTAACGAATTTAAAAGTGGACCCACTCTTCCGTAGTAGGTAAAAGTTAACGGCAAGCTGTGCAATCGCAAACCAGCAATGAAAGAAAAGAAAGAAAGAAGAAAGAAAACATATTTATTCTAACAAAAAATAAATCACAAAATAAAACAATTGATAGCGAGCGGGTGGACTGTATAACGGGCGAATTATTAAATTAAGCAATGGTAGTTTTGTATAGTATTATTATATTTACAATTAAATAAATACAGGAATAAACATAAAAACGAACCGTACTTACAAAGCACCAAATGTCAAACAGAAATTATAATGTCAGTTTTTGAACTAAAGAATAAAAAGAACAAATAAACTAAACTATTATCAAACAAGGTTTTATATAAAAAATAATAATAAAACTTATTTACGAGTCAGTCGCTAACAACAATAAAACTTACAATACTAAACAAATTATTGCCAGAAGTGGATACCATCTCAGCCATATGCTGCAGAGCAACAAAGCCCTGCAGCGCTGATTTTCAGATGGCGTTAGAGAGAGGACGGACGATATCACATTAAAAAAAAAAACTTGAGTACATATAAACATCAATAAACAAAGGTAATTTAGTAATTTAAAAAAATCAAAAAAAGAAACTAGAATAAAACCTAACAAAACAAAACAGAGAAAACACGAAAAAATAAAATGAAAATAAAAACATAATACTAGTAATTACTAGTAACATCAAGTAATGCTGTGGTTGTGCTGTGGGATTTGCGAAAACTGGATTAAAGCTGCAGAAAAACCTCCTGTGCCTCCAGATATTCTCTCAACTGCTTACAAACTACTGTCTCAAGTACCTTGGAGAGGCATGGCAGCAGGCTTAAAGGTCACAGATCTTTAGGACTGCTGGGATTGCTCACTTTGGCGAAAAGTTTTACTATAGCTAGCTTCCAGATGTCAGGGACTACTGCGGTAACTAAAGATTTATTTATGATGTGGGTTAAAGTAGGTAAGGCTTGTAGTAGTATCAACATAAGCATGTCCAAATTGATGCCATCGGCACCTAAAGCATTAGATTTAAGACCATACACTACTTTTTGCATATCAGCCTCAGTAACACACCTGAGACTAAAAACCTCTTTGCCATATCGTGAAACTCATAATGAGTCATATCTGCTATAGTCACCTTGACTTCCGGGATATCTAAAAAGTGTAAGTTGAGCAATTCTGGGTCATTACATGATGGAGGAAGTTCAGAATTTTTGTTACTTTTTATTGTAATTGTTGATTTTAAATGTTTCCACAGTACTTTTGGTTGATTGATATTTTTATTTATTTTATTAGTGAAGTAAGCTTGTTTTTCCGTTTCAATTGCGGCTAGACCTTCATATCCTTATATGTCATAAAAATGTTATCTGTTATCTAAATATACTACAGTTTGAACACGTTTGCGGGCAAGCAAAAAGTTTTCATCACGTTGTTTTTCGTTTAGTATTTATTTATCATTCTCTTGCACAAAAGTGCAATCCACACAACGTGAGCTCTTGAAGGGCTTTGTGTGCCTCTAAATATCGTAATAGAAGCACTTCGTGTGTCATTACGGCTTTCGCCTCGTCTGCGCGGAATGTTTTCATATTAATAAAACAAGCACTCGTTCCCCAAGGAACAAGTAGGTAATTAACGCGTACATTATCATTATTTTCCATTAATGGATTTTGTCAAAAGTATTTATCGCGTACTCACAACGATCGACGGAAGAGCGCCGAGCGGCCGCAGATCGAGGCGCGATCGGCGTCGAGACAATCTCAGCGATGGCTCATTCACTGCTGCAACGATCCGAGCACGGAATTGAATTGGAAGCAAATGTGCCGTACGAATGCTGCCGCTGAATATATACTGAACCGTTCCCAAGTAAACGGCTCTGATCATCAAATAACGAAAGCGTCAAAAATAAATTACCTAAACGCCGAGTGATTTTGGATTGGATAATATATACAGAGATCGATTTTCTTTACCGCGCGATTATCATTCAGGAAGTAAATGAGTGTGTTATTTATTATCCTTGATGATAAACGAAGGGAAGGTATGTAATGAGAGGAGGGTGACGCGGTGTACCTGTCACTCCAGAGAGTCTGCCACCGACTCGACTGCTTAAAAAAAAACCCGCTTATTTCTGATTGACACGTAGACCAGTATCGTCTACGTCTAATGGGAGGCTAAATATTGTTTACATAATTATTGACATTTTGTAAAAATGTGAGAGTTCTTGAGAAGAGAGTACTCCAAGTATTTAACATAATAAAAAATGTACTCAATAATTAGGTAGACATTTTGATCCGGGGTTGCAGTTATTGCTTCTCAATATAAAAGTATATATATATATATAAAGTGCTATCGACTTTTCTAATTGTTCAAATGTTCGGATCCACTTAGATAAACAAACAAGTATGTTGAGTTTAAATATATATTGGTGGTAGAGGGGGTTCTGAGAGAGCTTTAACTAATGTAGTAGGATGTGCCAGGCGAGGCAGCGTCTGCGGGTGGTTCATTTCCGTGCGTGCGTTCGCGGCTATCGTGCTATTTCCTTCACATGATGGTCCGTTTACGAGCAACGAGCTGTGCCGTTCTCTGCACGGATCCCGTTTTATGCAAATATTTATTGATCCATATTATTAAGACAAGGGAAATAACAACAAGATTTTCAAAAGTATGCATATTTGAGACTGAAAAAATATTATTAATCCTAAAGTAACATTGTCTGTGCATTGCTTAAATGGCTAGACCAATTTTAATGAATTTTGGTATTGAGGTAAATATGACCTTTTGACAGGACATAGTGTTATTTTTTCATTTTTTATTTTAATATCTTAATAGTCACAAAATTAGCACAAAACAGTAAAACTTTAAACCTTATTATATACTCGTAGCTATGTTTTTTGTATAATGATCTGCTAGTACTTAAAATAGCATAACCAGCAACCTTTTGGTATTACATATCTAATATTAATGTTTCGTTAAAAAAAATGTGATATAGAATATAGATAATAATATATACATTTAAAGGAACAAAAATCAAAAACCGTTCAAGAAACTTCCCTTGATCTCTTCGAACAAGTAGATTCAAATAAAATTTGAATGACATTTCAAATAATAGAACTACGAGAACAGGAAAGCCATTGAATTCGAAAAATACTTATTTCAATATTCGTTCGTCTCCGATTGCTTCTATCAACTGTAATCCAAATCGATCAGACTTTTCTTGACGAATGGAATGATTTACGTTGAAGGTTATGAAAGAAAATTGATTCAGAATTGAGAATAAGAAGACCGTAACAGAAGTAAGATTCTAGGCATAAATGCTGTCAGGATATGGACATTTTCGTAGGTTGCACCGCTCTGGCCTCGATGTCCATTTTTTAAAGAATAATAATATTTTATATTAATTTTTATGTCAGTTACCTATCCTGGGTAGAAATTGCACGCTCCATATTATACAGATAGAGGTGAGAGCGTCGAGCGCGACCCGCTGCCACTAATGGAGTTTAGAATGGATGACGTCATCGATAACCGCCCTCGTCTGCTTTTTGTGGTTTAGGCGCTAATTGCCTAACTTTCTCCCCAATAAATTACTTGCTTTTGATTTCACGTAAATACTGACGGCAATAAAACTGAGCTATTATTTAAAACCTGTATATGTTTGCGGTGCTATTTAAAAGTTAAGCCATTTTTCAACATCAGCGCAATTTGTATTACAAAGGTTTATAGGTAATCAAATATTTTTAGTAGCTCGATCGCACACTAATTGCGAGATGAAATGATAGCTAAATATGAGATGAGACCACGGCTCTTCTACTCGCGACTATATTGGCACTCGTGCGTGCGTACACACAAATTGTATAAAAGCTTTCGCGAGCCAATGGAGTAGTATAGATATTTCCACAACAGTTGTGGGCCCGGCGTCCCGAGGGACCGAATTCGGTACTCAGCAAGAATCTCATTACGTGTATCGCAGGTACTTATACCAAGTAGGTACTTTGCTGCACTACTAAAAAATCATGGCCAATATCATTTTAGGTTTGCTTAAGTATTTTTCAATTGATATTAACGTGAACTTAGACGTGAAATTTAAATTCACTGATTTAATCGTATATATAAAGTTACTAGCTTTGTCCGCGACTTTATTGTTTATTTATATCGTGAAGCGTTATTTTTTGTATTTTTATATGCATGTAATTTCTTTCACAATTGACTAATTTTACAAATAATCTTACAACCTTTATACACCCCTTGGGGAGTGATATTTCAAAAAAAAATATCTTACTGTTTATTCACGTCATATAAGGAATGCATTTTCCTTTAAAATTTACGAATCCCGATATAAACTTACACCTTCTAATTTACCCTTTTAGGGATAAAAGATAACACATCTGCCAGTTTTTAAGATAGACCGCCAGCTACACGACTGTAAAAACAACATCGAATTTCATGCAGTAGTTTTTACGTGATGCGTGTTCGAACATACTGACAGAAAAAATAAATAAAAAAAACATGTGTGGTCATTTACTGCTGCTATAAAGTCCCTCGTATTTATTTTTCTTAAATATCTTTAATGTACAGACATGGCTTATTTACAATTTTATTATATACTAGCTGTACCTACTTCGTCCGCGTGGATGTCGTTTTATGAACAAAAATTGCTAAAGGTAACAATGTCAATATAACAATGTCAATATACAATAGTAGGCACAACTCATGTACTTACTTACCTATCTATTACCAAACCGACCAAAACAAATATACGACAAAAACTCAAGGAAAATAATATTCAAACAAATCAAACCAGACTAATAGGTACAACTCATGTACCTATTTCGAAACTACTTGAAATTTCGAAATAATAGAAATTGCGACACGTGCGTCCGTGACAGCCCGTAGATTTTAGCGTAATGTTAAAAAAAAAAAAAAAATGAAAAAAAAAAAAAAATCAAAATCACACTTAGACTATCAAACTCAAAGGTAATTATCAAAATACACCCAGTTGTTTTTAAATTTAGCGCTTCCAAACAAACAAACTATCTCCCGCGATTTCATCTGCGTGGTAGGTACATCAATTAAAAAACTCAATAACAGAAAATAAAATATATATATATATATATATATATATATATATATATATATAATATATATACCTAAATAAACCTATTTCTGATAATAACTAATCTAAACTCAATAAATAAGCAAAATCCCTATAAACTAATATCTATACAAATGTCATATCCACTGTCATATACTGTTAGGTAAACAGTATTATAAAATAACCTACGATCACTACGTACAATATCAAATATACTACCTATACTTAAAATTTTATTTTATTTAACAATATATTACAATAATTAATAATATATAACAATTAATTATTAATATATAACAACTATTTCATTTATACAACTTAATTTTGCGGTTCGGGAGCGAACGTTTGTTTTTATTGTATATAATATACTGGGTACTTTTCCGGGATAAAAAGTACCCAGTGTGGTGCTCAAGATATTAAAGAATAATTATACCAAGTTTCATCGTAATCAAACCGGTAGTTTTTGCGTAATGCCTGAACAAACAGACAGACAGACAGACAAAATTTATTTTAATTACTTTTTTGGGTTCGGTGTCGGTCTAGTAACACGCCCTGCTATTATTTTTTTGATATTTTCAATGTACAGAAATTTTACTTCTACAGATTTATTATAAGTATAGATATAGATATAGATAGGGAGTAAAATAATAAAAAATAAAAATAAGAAAACAAAATTCCTATTAACCTAAAAATAAATGACTACATCTAAAACTATGTACAAACCTAGTCTAAAAGACTGATATAGATATAGATTAATTTCATAGACAGTGATTTCACAAACCTGAGATAAGGTAGGAATTTTCCTTACTTTGTAACGCAGTTGCAATTAGCACTTTGCAGCTCCAAATCCCGGCACAAGGATGTCATTTGCATAAAAATTTAATAACTTATCTCTGGCCCAATTACAGCGGGAAAAGAAATTTTCTACTTTTTTATAAACCACTTTCTTTTATACACGTTACGGAACCGAACTGATGAGGATTGTAGAAAAAGGGTGAAGTCCAATAGATGAATTCCATTGCGGTGTTCCAGCATCTGAAGGATCGTAACATAACTTAATGGTGTTATACTGCTTCACCCTTTTGCGTAATATAGGCGTGATGCCTATATTACGCAAAAGGGTGAAGCAGAGTTGTATAACACCCACACTTCACCTGGGATGAGCCTATCGCCATCCATCGGGCACAATTCCGACTTCGTGCTGCTATTGAGAATTGCTAATAGAGCTAAAGAAAATTGCTCAAACCGGGATTCGAATCCTCGCTTTACTGTAACTACTAAACCAACGTGTTAACAAGGATCATTAATTAACTGTTATGTATTTTATGTGATAGCATAAATGTAATTATCGTGTTAATGTGAATGGTAATGATGTTGCCATAGCAAACCGCCTGCAGAATTGCGACATCAATTTAATCCATCATTGTTGGTTAAATTATGCATTCAATAGTCAATATGTTAATACTGCTGGTGGTAGAGCTTTTGTGAACGAACCTGGCGGTGGCAGCATCACTGTCTTACCTTTTACCTATCGCCAAATACTAGTGCATGCATTACTGTGTTCCGGTTTAGTGGTGAGATCAGGCCCAGAAGTTAATAGCATATATTATGAGGCATAACACCGTAGTTCTCAGGTGCAGCGACGCATCTACAATCTGCTTTTGAGGATTGTTGATGTCCATGTGCTGCACTCCACTTAGCATCGGGTGGAGTACACACAGCTGAAAATCAGCGTTAGGTGACTGTAGTTAATTGCAGTCACTTAGCATTATGGTGAGCTGCTGGCCTTTTGGTACATACTGTATTACTGTATTTGACTGTATTTCCTGTATTGTTTATTTTATGTTTTGTGGCAATAAAAATGTTCTTTCTTTTTACACGTTCGACCGCTGCAGGCCTAGTATATAAAAAAAAAACTATCACATAAATAAAGCTATTTTCATGGCGGCAGTTATATTGTAATGTCTGAACCAGCAGTCTTCCATAAAATCTGCTAAGGTTTAATTAACTATGTTTTATATTAATGGTAGGTTAATATTTACATTTGACGTGCACACACCATGGCGTTTATTCAAACTTTTCTAAAAGGCTGATTTACATTGACCCAGTAGCTCGATTCAGTACAAAGAATATAATACACTAGTATCACAGAATTGGATAAGTTATAAATGCCGACCTAGCGTTAAAATGCCGTGACATTGGATCAAGTTACTTGGTTAATGTAAATCAACCTCTTACCGTTCGATAATAAAATTCAAACCACTGAATTCTTTTCTGGCAATCTGGCACTCTTATGCTTTTTGCTGAATCAATAAAACTATCCCGATTCCTGTCATCAAGTTTACACATATCACTGAGCGTCCATAGGATAATAATATAATAGATTGGTGACCTTCCCCGATCTCTCCCCCGGGAAAATTGGTTCCAATCCCCTTCAAAGGGGTCAGTATGTTTCTGATTTCCATTTCATTTTATTGTTACAAACCCCAGTATGAATGTTATTGGAAAACCGTACTAACTTACCAAAGTTATGGCGTGCTATACTCAAAAATTGTATACATAAATTTGAAAGTGGTTTTATATATTTGATTTTACATACAATGCTTTTAAAATATTGGGTGATAACCAGAGAAAAGTAGAGTTATTTACAACCTTTTTGGTGATAACTATACTATACTCTGTCCATTTCTTTATTTTCTTTTTGACAGATTACATTTAGGGATGCCTTCACACGTTACTGATTCGATTTGAAATCATAATCGATGTTGTCTACGAAGAACTTTCAATCGATTAATTACATCGAAATGGTTTTAGTTCATAATTAATTATTCGTTTATTAGTAGTTTTTATTAGATGAAATAAATATACAAAATAATAATATAATAATAATGTCACATACTTAGTCTATGACGACTTCCTAGTTACCTTTGTTTACATTTTCATTTTTAATTCCAAGATTTCGACAAAATAATTATTCATGGAATCATGATACTATTATTATATTCTTTTTTTTATAAAAATACAGACAATACACAAAAAAAAAGTCAAATTATTCTTTTTCATAATGATCGATTTATTTCATTTCACGATTTGATTTATAGTCTGTGGTTGTTTGTTACAAACAGTGAACTTCCCTAAAAAGTGCCGCTTGTCAATAAAGTACATTATTATTGTAGTACATTAATCTGACAAAAAAAATCGGTAATTCATAGGCGTGATCCGTCAAAAAGAAAATAAAGGAATGGACAAAGTATAAAGTAGCTAATTGCATGTACATAAATTTTGTTTCATCCAACAAACTACTATTAATTGTGACAATTATTGAAGTAGGCAACTTTAATAATGTTGCCGCTTAGCTCTGTTAATGGACCAATCTGTTTGTATACTGAATTATGACAATCAGCCAACAGCCTTGAACCATTCACTGAGTGACGCACACAGATATATACAGTAATATACACCCTTCGAGGCATTAACGCACATCCAGTTTCGGGTTAGATTAATCTCAAACAACAGATCGTGTTACAGTCCTAAGTCCTTTCAGTATGGCCTTTCACTAATTTTACAGATGAGTTTTATATCTTCGTTCCTACGAACAACGATGCCATTGGGGTCAAGTTTTTACGATCCTGATTCCAATAACTCAAAAGAGCTGTCCTAAAAAGATTTTCTTTTATTTGAAAAGTCTGACGAAAAAGAAAAGTTTATTCTTGCACATTTTAATCACAAGTTCGCTCATTTGCAATCCAAATGAATTTTAACGCAAAAGTTATGAAAGATAACGCGAGATCTACCATCTTACTATGTTAGGGACTTTTAAATTAAATCAAATAAAAATAATAATATAGATAGTTCAGAAATTGTGAGACCATGTATTATGTATTTTTTTAAGATTATCCTAATACTGGTATAAATAAATAAACAAAATAAATAAATATCACATAAAGTCACCTAGTCCCAAACTAAACAAATGAACCTTACCGATTACCGAAGTTTGATTAGCTTTTGGGCTGGTCTAGGACGGTGGTGTCCCGTCCCCAAGCATAGCAATAGCGTAATTTTACCGTTTTCAACCAAAAAAAGCTTTGAACACACCTGCAATAAATTTTAATGGAGAATAATTTTTATTCACCGCCGATAGAGTGCCGGCGCCATGCCAGAGTTCATCCAAGATATATGGCAATCAGATACGTTATCTGGTCTGACTTTATTTAGTTCAAATTTTACCAATCCTATAAAAAGACCGATAAAGCTTTGAAACAAAAACATTTTTGTTTCATAGCTTTATCGGTCTTTTTTTCTTGCTCAATTACAAAGTCTTGTTCCAGAATTTCTAAGTAAAGGTTATTCAAAGGTTAAAATATAACAAACAAATTAAAGCGATAGCTGTGTTCAAATTTATGTTTGAATTGTGCCACTTTAAAATCGTATTAAAGTTATAATTTATTTGGTGAATAACTTATACTTGACGTTTCTGAAACAGGCCCGAGGAAACTTGAAATAATAGATATTTTTTGTTTATTACTAAACTTGTCGCCGTTATACGGGAATTGCTACACATTATTCAATTTATAGATTTAAAATTATATATAACCCGTTAAGATTTAAATATTTAAGTAATTGGTTGAGTATTCCTAACAATTTTACTAATTGACCTCACAACAAAGCATAAACTTACAATTGATGCATACTGAATTTAATTCATAAGTACCGTTCAGTTTTAGATCTAAACCGAAACGTATCATTTACAAAGAGATTCATACAATTTCACAATCTAGTGATGTCAGTTCGACGTCTGCAGAGCAATATAAAACAAACGCTTCTCGTCATGTGCTCTTTGTAACAAACACTAGTCAACCGTAGCTGATCGGGGACAATAAATTGTACAAACAACTACGCTGCTACGAGAGCTATACGAGTGTCGTAGATCTCGTAGACAACAACACATGGTTGTTACTTTTTTTTAGATTGAAGTTTTTATTTGTGATTTTATTAAACGTATTATACAGAATTGAAACACGGATATGTACTAAGACCAACATAGATTTTTTGTAGTAAACATTTTATGATAAATACATTTTGTAGAGGAACAGGGTGTGATGTTCCTCCACCACAAAGGGAGGATCCTCCGACCAGGCTCAGTGGTATTGCCTGGCGGACAGCTGTCCGACGGTATCGTATTGGAAGTGGTATATATAGTCACTTGCTGTGAACATTTCGATATCGCGATTCAGCACTCGCGGTCACGTGACATTTATTATGTGCGGATACCCGCCACACATTTATTATAATTGTAGGTATAAGTCGGCAAGTTAGTAATTGTCTATGGCTAGCTGCCTTAAATCGAATAAGCACTAGTAGTTTTATATAAGTACACAAATGTAACAATATTGAACCATTCTCGCTTACGTTTAAACCACAGCGCTCTCTGCGGGTAGTATCAATAAATATGAGAATTGTATCTACCCACTCCGGAACTGAAGCATTTGTTCGCTAACAATGTTCTTATACATTAAATGATGCGTGGTTTGAACATTTTACAGAACATATCTTTTTCAACAGATATTTTGTAGTTGTATTGTAAGAAGCAATAGAACGCTTGAGTTTGCAGCATGGCCCGCGGCCAACTGGCGGCTTCGGCGGATTGCGACGCTCTTAACTCAATATACACGACGCTATGACCTACACCTACTAATCCTATTACAATATTTATCTGAAGTATGATGACCATTCACCGTTTTAAAATAACCATCTACAATAATCAGCATACATCTTTCGCTACCTCAACATTTATACATGCAAGGAGGTTAGCAATGGCGTGCCATCATCTCTGTTTATCTAGTTTTATGTATGTATAATGTATGAAGTAATCTTTTTAGCATTTCAATATTCTACGCAAGTCACTTAAGAAGTTATAATTAGTTTTTTCTAAAACAAATACTTCCATATAAAACAACCGAGTCGCCAAGAATCTCATTTGACCGACGATCATATTATTGGCCAAACTTGCCTTCAGGGCAAATCTCTGCTAATCGGAATTAACAACGTTAGTCTGTGTCCTCTTCGAGAGTTAGATCCATATTTATTTCAGGAAGCAAGAGTAGGTCTGTTATGATCTTACTATAGAGATTTTCTTTTGTTTTTCTACATGTTGCTCTTAATTATCCACTCCTACGACGAAAGCATAGATCTACAATGTTTGTTATTATTTTTTGACTTATTTAGAGCAGACAAAAAGTCAAATAATTTTCTAAGCTGGTGTTGTCAATCCAACATAACCGATTACCCGAACAGGGAAAAAAGTGTAGAAGTTTAAACATCTCTTTGTGATGGTAGTTAAAAGACAATTATTATTTATTTAATCTCAATGTATGTACAATCAATAAAAATAATTACAATAGATACATACCCGTAAAATGTAATGAGTTCAATAAACTATTCAGTTTTAACGTAAAAAATACAAATAAAAATACATACAAAAATACATAAATACATACGTTAACGATCATGAATATTACCGCCGATAACGAGCTCAAACGCTTGCACAATAATCAACGTATCAATGATATATTCAAGTGCGAGGTATTCGCTTGTAATACAAGCAGGCTTATATTTTCTGCTATTGTTCTAGGAACAATTTCCTGATATGAAACCCTTTGTTATAGTGTGATGCAAGCAGCTGGCTCGCAGCCAGCGCCCACATGTTTCATATTTCACTGGATCAGCGCAGCTCACAATTGCTGATGTAACGTTTCTTTTTTTTTTTTTCACTATACGAAAACATTTTTGGACACCGACTATAAAAATACTTCAATGATTGCCAAATATACCATGCCCGTACTTTTTAAAATCGGTTAATGGAAGAAAGAAAAATACATTTATTGTTGTGAAAAAAGTATTTGATATCGTTAGATATAATACGAGCATAAGAAATAAGCAAAATCTTATTAATATTTCTATATTATTTTTATTAAAACTGACGTGAGTTTGTAACATTATTCAAATTATGAAATACGGGTGTTACTCACGTAATGTTGGTCTATTTAGTCGACCGCGGTTTCGCCTATACGTCTAGGCATTGTCAAGAGAGTGCGATACGTCACGCCTGAGTCGCAGCCAGTCTTGCACTATATAGTATATAGTATAGGCGAAACCGCGGTCGACTAAATATACCAACATTACGTGAGTAACACCCATATTTCATAATTTAAATAATAATTATTTCTACCTCTAAATTTTAGTTTGAGGGTAGACATGGTTTAAAGCTTAGCATGACTTTACGATTCAATAGGCGTAGCTGTGAGTATAATCTTCAATCTATTTAATTACTTCGTTATTACAGACTACTTATTTTATTAGTTCACTTTAAAACATGGCAATTCAAAATCACGCCTACTACCTTTAAACTACCTGTAGACACATACAATATTCATCACGTCATCATTGATTCGCTGAAAAGTAGGCCATCTAACGAACCATTATTGCTTGTGCTTGTGATGGTAATGCACTCGTTTCTTGCAAATAGAAACGAGTAGAGATTCTCGATTCAAGTGGATTCATTAAAGCGAATACTTCACATTCGAACGAAAGGTAATGGTATTGCTTAAATGGAAGACGGCATAGAACCTTGCATAAAGGCGAACAGCTCACAAAGGAAGGCGGTTTTCTACATACCGATGTCCGCTTTACATCTTTATACTGACTTCTTTATTGTATGTAAGTGCGCTTTTGTTTAGCACTATTGGAGCCTTGGATTTCTCGCTTTTCGAAAAATATAGCGACTGGGCGTGTTTTGTCAGCGTGCTAAGACAAATATCTTACTTTTATTTCTACCAAATGTCAATGTGAGCCAGCCCTCTGCGAGGATAAATAGTCACGATTTTCTCACTAAAGTGGTTTTTCCCGGTAATAACTACATAAATATGAAAGATCCAAACTTGAAACTCCACCTTTCATACTAAAAACACCTTGAATTTTTAATGTACCAGCCAAACTTGTTCCGTTTTTCAGAATACTGAGAGCTAAATTTAATTTAACAAAACTTATTTTGCGGCGTTGTTTCTCGAGTATTACCTAATATTAATATCTCCGGTTGATTTAGAATTTGAATGTCTACAGTTTATAGATATTTTGGTACTTTCATTCTTACTGGCAAATTGGATTTGCCAAAACACATGAATTCGTGGAACCGTTGAAAGATATGTTATTGCTTGTGAAATATCTAAACCAGTATATCAAAGAATATCAAAGATGTGATTACAAAAACGTATAAGAGTTCCCTTATAAAAAGTATATAGAGGCGCAACAGTACAAACCAAATTTTGAAGAAAAGTGACTATTATTTTTACAATACTTGCTACGCAATAATACAAACTAATTTTCATTTTGTTTAACATCAGTTTATTCAGCCATTCATGTTTTTATCTTTTGAGAAATAGACTCGGTTTGGTCAAAACGGTTTCAAATACTACATAGATTATTTTATACAAAATCTGTTTAACATATAAATGTGCTACTCGTTCTCATCAATTATAAAACACCAAAAATACATGAAAAAAAGTACGTTATAATTTTTTCATACAAAACGACAATTTCAAAGGTAAAGACCTAATATTAATAAAATATAACAACGCCAGCGACATATTAAATTAGTGAAACTCAGCAACTCATACGCGTAAGCTGTACCCATATAAATTGTTGAGTCTAATGACGTGTTTGAAAAATGCGGGTGCATCAAAGTCACTGATTGCTCACCCATCCAAACACAAATTTATTTGTACGATACTTATGACCTGGTGATAAAATTTCACCTCGTTCGATGATTTTACTAAGTAAAATGCAATTTGCAAAAATATAAAGACGTTTTAAGAAGAATAGTGAACATTGATTTAATTTTTATTCTGTTCACTGAATCTCTTAGATACTTAGGAGGCATGATATAGGGTTTTTATAATAACTAAATTATCTACTAATGCCTTCAAATGAAACACTGGTTGAAATAATATTGAATACTCTTGATCTGATAAGTCAATTCATATATATAATATTTAAAGCATAAATTACAGCCCTAGTAGGTTTATGTCGGGATATATAAATATATATATATATATATATATATATTATATTTATCCTTAAATCAATACTGATAAATTATCAGTGATAATAATAAGCGTCAAAGTATAAATGATAGAGACTGAAAAGCTTGTCTTCCAAAGTTTTTAGGTCGCTTATTCGGGTAATACGAACGTCCCTTGATCGGTTTTTTTAGGGTTCCGTAGTACCTACAAGGAACCCTTATAGTTTCGCCATGTCCGTCTGTCCGTCTGTCCAAGGCATAGCGACGAAACCGTTGGTGCTAGAAAACTGAAATTTTGCAAGAACATGTATGTTAACTAAACAAAGAAAGTCGTAGAATAAAATTTGGAAAAATATTTTTTTTTCAGGTAGCTCCGCTACATGTAAAGTAGGGATTTTTTTTTTTTGTCGCCCACCCCATAGTGTGGGGTATTGTTAGATAGGCCTTTTGAAAACGTTCAGGGGTTTCTAAGACAGTTTTTTGATTTAGAGATCCGTTTGCGAGATAATTAACTTTAAAGAGCAAATTTTTGTTCGGGTAGGGCGTCCCCGCCCCTCTAAAAGCTAAACTACTGGATCCCAAGATCTGAAAAAAATTGTGTCGGTAGTACATGTAATGAACTTTAAAGGAAAACTATAGCGGATAAGTTCACTTCATTAGTTCAAGAGGAATAGGGGTCCGAAATGTCAGATGCAGTTACTCAGAATATTTCGTTCAAAATTCTTGAAACATAAATAAACATACATAATACATAATTATATAAAATCACGCCTTTATCCCACGGGGGTAGGCAGAGACGATGCGGAACGCCATGTGCTTCGCTCCTTACATACTTCTTTCGCTTCCTCAACATTCATACATCTCGTCATACGTGCTAGCTGGTTTCGTGTACTACAAACATTTCCTTTCTGAAGGACGCCTATTAGTTAAAAAGTAAAATTAAAAATATTTTTCTACGGAACCCTACTGCGCGTGGCCCGACACGCACTTGGCCGGTTTTTAATGTTACCTACCGAAGTGTATCTGAGCACTAACAAAAGAAGAAAATGACATTAAAAATAGGCACTGAATATTTCTCTATTGTATTTCAAAAGTGATTTTTCGTACGATTTTTCGTAAGAGTCTTGATGTCTACACACAAGTAGATTTAAATAATTTGAATGCCATTTCAAATAATAGCAAAGCATTGAACTACGAGTAGAGGAAAGCCATTGAATTCGAATAATACTTATTCCAATATTCGTTCGTCTCCGATTGCTTCTATCAACTGTAATCCAAATCGATCAGACTTTTCTTGACGAATGGAATGATTTATGTTGAAAGTTATGAAAGAAAATAGAATTGATTCAAAATTGAAAAGTTCAATTCAATATAAGAATATGTGCTGAGAATATAGTGTTTGATGGATGTTGTGAAGATTGTTTTATAACGGCTCCATTAATATTTTTTTTAAGAAATAGGTAAAACAAATTAAATTAGTAAATTTTGCTCTTAAAATAACATAACATCACGCCTATATTACCCAGAAGGCAAAGGTGTACACCCCCATTTCACCTGTTATGTTTAGGTGCCGTGATATAAGAAGTAAGCTTATCGCCATCCATCGGGCACAATTCCAACTCCATGCTGCTATTGTGAATTTCACAAATAACACTTTGCCCGACCCGGGAATCGAACCCGAGACCTTGCGGTGAGTGGCATGCATATACCAACCACTAGACCATCGTTGTTGCTCTTAAATCATTGCATTTTTGTTTGTTTTGCTCATTAACTTAATTCACCATTTATAAATACCGTAAATTATACAACATTTCGTTGCATTCGCATCGTACATCTAGATTATTCGTGTAACCACTACACAGCTACAGAGAAGCAGTTATTAAGATCTATTGGTAGTGTGCGGCGCTCATTAGACGCGGCCGTTATTACAGATGGCATTACTCTAGTATATCAAGTGCGTATACACCACTGAAAGATAACGAATGCAAATGCTCATTTAGAGCATTTCTCATGTTTTATATACAGAATGCTTTGACTTGAGAACTGTAAAATTACTGTATAAAATTATTTTTCCACTATTTTGGTGTAATCGCATACGCTAACTACAAAACCATCGTGGCAGATGCTCTTAAATCATTGCATTTTTGTTTGTTTTGCTCATAAACTTGATTCACCACTTATAAATACCGTAAATTATACAATATTTCGTTGCATTCGCATCGTACATCTAGATAATTCGCACAGCCACTACACAGCTACAGAGAAGCAGTTATTAAGATCTATTGGTAGTGTGCGGCGCTCATTAGACGCGGCCGTAATTACAGATGGCATTACTCTTGTATATCAACTGCGTATACACCACTGAAAGATAACGAATGCAATAGCTCATTTACAACATTTCTCTGGTTTTATATACAGAATGCTTTAGTGAATAAAGGAAGGAATTATGTAATACAGATATAACCTAGACCACTTTTAATCGGCTAGCAGCAACATTGTAGAATAATAAGAAGTAGTTAAAAATAATATTATCAGAAACTTGAAAACATTTTTTTTTATTTGACTTACTTCTAGACAGACTTAAGAACTGTAAAATTACAATCATAAGAATTGTAACTTTCTAACAAACATAATTATTTAAATGAAAGTGTGACCATAAATTCTGTTTTTTTAATTAATAAGTATCCACGTTTAGCTAACATAACTTACTTTAGTTAATTTCAAGTAGTTTTAAATAATAAATTGAGATAATTATTAAAAAAGTGTTTTAGCTTATTCTTTCACTATTTTACTGATGGCATAGAAATTTTGATTGTTTTTTTTACATATTATTATTCTTTATTTTTTTATTTTCCTGGCGTATAACCTACCATGTTTGTTAGAGAGATTTGTTTTTAATTATTGACTCTACCTGTTGCTGCCATAAAATAACAGGATTCTATTTATTCGGATCAAAGCTGGTCCGATTCCCGGTTAACTAACAAAATTTAAAAAAAAATTGAATGCTGTTTTACATAACATAACATAACATCAAGCCTATAATTCCCAGAAGGGTGGGGCAGAGGTGTATAACACCCACTTTTCACCTGTTATGTTTAGGTCCCATGGGATAGGGGTATCGCTATCCATCGGGCATAATTCCAACTCCGTGCTGTTATTGTGGATTTCCTGACAGAAATTTCACAAATAACACTTTGTCCGACCCGGGAATCGAACCCGAGACCTCTTGGTGAAAACCGTATACGCTAACTCACAAGACCATCGAGGCAGCTCATGTAGTGTTAAATGTAGTTTTAATTGTATTTAATAGTAATATAAAGTCTTCTTGCAGTAAAATTATCTCGGATGGCGGAGTGGGTAGTGTACCTGCCTGCAACGCCGAGGTCGTGGGTTCGATTCCCACTTAAGACAAATCTTTGTGTGCATGAACATGGGGGTTTGTCTTAGTCTTGGTGTTTCTATGTATAATATGTTTGTATTTACAAAAGAAAAAGTATATAATGTATTAGTATCAGTTATTCTAGTACCCATAGTACAAGCTCTGCTTAGTTTGGGACTAGATGGCGTTGTGTGTGAGTTGTGAAATATTTATATTTATATATTATTTATATTTATATTAATTATCTTATTATTCTTCCATTCATGTGGCATGTCCGTAGGACAGCCTGTATAAACAAGAATTGTTCGTTTAATTGAATAGTATAGGATAGAAGGTAGTTAACCAAAGGAGATTTTTTGATGATTGTTTTGTCAGTTGTTGATTCATTATTTCTAGTCAGTTTTGTCGCATCAGCTCTTGATTACCATCCATTTCTTATAGCACAATTATTAAACAATCACAAAACAAACCTAGAAAGCTAGAGCTGATGGAAGCTTACAAAAGCATACCCCGAAATTCCTATGAGCATTTGCCGCCATGTTGAAAAAAAATGGTTAAAATTGTAGTTTTTTCGAATTTTCTCGGATCCCCGTTATTATAAAATATAAAATGTATTGACATTATGTGGCCATTTTGCGTTTTATATTTAAATACTAGAAATATTATTAAATATATTATTTGCTATGGAGATAACAAACAAAAAAGGGAAAAATAAGGGATCAAAGTTAGTGTTAGACGTCGCGGCGACCAGTGCTAGACGTCGCGCGGAGGTGACGACACGCGAATAACAGCCCAGTTGATGAATCTACGTATTAGATTCGAAACTAGTCGGCATATCCCGGCTAAAGTAACGTGAGTAACCCGTATTTTCAATAATAAGGATCAAAGTTAGTTCTTTTTTTAGATAACTCGGATCAAAATTTTAATTAAATTCTATGGATACCAGTATATAAGCAACGAAACATCTATATCCTTCTAAAATCAAAACATTATTGATAATTAAATTTATAAGTCAATTAACACTTTCTATTTTTATGTTCTGCAACCTTTTAAAGAAAATAATGTGTTGATACGAATCACTACAAAGAAAAAGAACGAAAAATATACGTGAAATTTTGTTTTTCCACAACATATCCGAAATCAGCTTTCTAGGTTAATTTGAATTTATCCAAGCAATTCGCTTACTTGTAGCGTTTTTATGGATTTTAGTTGACGTTTTTGCGAAAAATACAATGCACGACCACTTTTAGACTTCCATTTTGGCTCATCCTTCAAACCGCAAAATTGAATGCACTCCAATTCTTTGAAGTGAGACAATTACAACATTTTGCCCGCGTGGTATGTCAACCTTGACAAATTTACCAAATATTTTAACCATCCTCATAAATTGTTGTGTCTATTGGTGCTAATTGCATGATTTAGATTCAGTAGTTTTAGGGTTTAGCAAAAACAGACAGACAGTCTTGGCGCAAGACTTTGCTGTATAACACGTATCGATTGAGTTGGTCAAAGTAATGTTAAGTATATTTTATTTTCTTTCTTACTAACTAAAGTAAAGACAAAGGAAAAGCGCGTAGCTAAGTAATAGCCACGCGGGGGGACATCCCGTGGATGAATGACCACCATTACACATCGGATCGCCGCCGTTCCTCGTAGAGCACGTTAGTGAGGTAAGACCTGAAGCCGACCCCAACATAATTGGGGGAAAGGAGAATAAAAATCTTACTTCTTCGGGAATACCTAGGTAAAGATAATTTGAAGAGTTTTCAAGAAAATATATACACTGACAGTTAGGCGTTTGTGTCTGGATTGGTATGCATTCTCGATTTTTATCATCTGTAACTATAATAGAATGAATCTCGTCAAATAGTTTGATATAAATATTTAAAAAATAGTTTGCTCATAATAGTTATTTATGCAACAGAACTGTTCTATAATGAGGGGTATTAAAACACGAGTGTGGGTTTGATAATAGTATCACATGAGTGTTTTAATACCTAATTATAACAGTTGCATACAAGACTTTATCTACACCCATGATATGAATTCTATAAAAATGTTCTGAAACCATAGGGTATTGTACAGTGTTGTAAGAACTCTATGTAAATTCATGGAAAGTTTAATTAGTGAGTATCTAATACAAACAAACTATGTATAGGTAATAATATAATTATTTATTGTTATAATTATTTTTTCAATACTATTACTGAACAAAAATGGCGGGATACGACGTCAATTCAAAAATTCGAATAAGTTTTTATTTAAATTACGGCGCCGTGGTAGTGAAACGCGCGTGCATGACATGTTCTTTTTTTGAAATTCATAAAGATGCCATGAGAATGTGGCTGTTCGATGAGTAAAAAAGGAGTTGCATAATGAATTTCAGTACAACATTAGTACACCCGTTTGGGTGTTATAATGGTTATTATGACACTGGCTGTTTTAATGTTGGCAATAAGCTAACTGTTTCAAGAACGTTTATAGAGGATTTATAGCATGGGTGTAGATAAAGACAGATAAGCGATTTGCGTTGGTGATTATTTATATTTTATGTTTAATTTAGGACGGTTAGGAGTACAGTTATTTAAATATAGGCGAGACTTTGAACATTACTTATGTACTTTTTAGTGCATTTTTTGTTATTGAAGTCATTTTTTTTTAATAATTTTTATCATAATAAAACAAGTAGTAACCAACCAAAGTGAAATCATGCTACTTTCAAGTCAGGAAATTCATTTAGCAATTAGATAAAACTAGAGTTCATTGACCTCTATATAGGCTAAGTAGTTACAAAAAAAATCTTATTAATTGATCTCATGGCAAACATGAAACGTGAAGTATTTGCGAAGTGATGTGGGTGACTTAACTATTTAATATCAAAACCGACAAGTTTTGCACGCATTATACGGATTATACTCCGGTTTAAATGCTATTGCATTCAGAGTGGTTTCGTTTAAGTGCAGAGTGCAGAGAGTACAGCCTCGCTCGTATACGGTCTATGATCGAGAGGAAATACGAGGATGGAGCGGACGCACGCACGGAAATGAACCACCCGCAGACGCTTCCTCGCCTTGCACGCACTCCGTTTGATAAAGCTCTCATGGCACCATTGTGGTCGCCACACAGCCAATATGTTCACACAATAATGGATATCGAGTGCGACAAAACTAGACTGAAATAGAGCTCATGTTGTATTGGAGTCAAAATTCAGACAGTTTTGTTTCATTGCAGACAAAAAGGCTTACATTTAAAAAATGCAGTTATGTTTATTTTCTAACCACCTAGTGGAGAGTTGATCGACATTACAGAGAAAATGCCTGCAAAAAGCCACACAAAAGTCTCGCTCGTAAACGGACTATCAATGTGATGCAATAGGACGTAAGCCCGAACGATAAAAGTTAAAACTCTCTCGGAATCACGATACGACCAAAATGTTTTTTTCAAAATAGACAATTTAAAATAATACCTACTGGTAACAGTATTGTATTAAAGTTGGTCATTGTTTTAACTGAATAGAAATGACACGAAATCTGAAGTAAGACTATCGACGCCTCTAGTGGAACTTTAATAAAAACACTTTACAATATGTTTTGTCTTTTATGTGACTGACATATTTTCTCTCACCCTAAGCTCTCAACTCACTCACAAATGATCAACAGCTCTGAACTCACTCATTCTGGCACTCAGAAGCTCTTTCATTCCCAAGCCTCAACATAATTACATAATCATCTAAGCCTCTCATTACCAGTATCGTCTACGTTGCACATTTACTGGCGTTGTTCGGAAACAAGTGATGTTTTATTACGAAGTCGAGTCAGCGGCTGACAGTGTGGAGTGACAGGTACACTGCGCCATCCTCCTTTCATTACATACCTTCCCTTGGCCCGTCTATCATCATGGAGGGATAATAACACATTTATTTACTTCCTGCACGGTAATCACGCGGTAAGGAAAATCGATCTCTGTATTTGTTATCCAGTCCAAAATAACAGGCAATTTATTTTTGAGGATTACTTTATTTAATGATCAGAGCCGTTTACTCGACAGTTGTTCAGTATACATTCCCCAGCAGCATTTGTACGGCACATTTGCTTCCAATTCAATTCTGACCTGGGCTTGTTGTAGCAATAAATGAGCCATCCATATTGCTTATAGCGATAAGGCCGCCCATTGTGCGACATAATTTTTAAGTGCATTTGTTTACATCATAAACTTCTTTGTTAATATTGGTGTACAATAAAGATTACTCTATCTCTATCTATCTATCTATGCATCGCTGAGATTGTCCCGTCGACGATTGCGCCTTGCCCTGCGGCCGCTCTACTCTACCGTCGATCGTCGCGACTAATACCTTCACTTGCGACAAAAGCCGATTATGGCATTAAATAACGGTAATGTACGCGTAAATTACCTACTTGTGCCTTGGGGAACGATAATTCAATAAAAATGCCGCAATGTGACAGCAAAAGTGCTTGTTTTATTAGTATAAAAACATTACGCGCAGACGAGGCGAGAGTCATAATGACACACGAAGTGCTACTATTGCGGTATTTAGAGGCACACTCTCAAAGCTCTCCAAGAGCTCACGTTGTGTGAATTGCACTTTTGTGCAAGAGAATGATAAATACTAAACGGAAAACAACGTGCTGAAAACTTTTTGCTTGCCCGCAAACGTGTTGAAACTGTAGTAGATATTCATTACATTGCTAGTTTGCGATTGCACAGCTTGCCGTTAGCTTTTACCTACTACGTAAAAGTGACTATATTTTTTTATGCTTTAAGCGTAGGTATATCATTGACTCATTGTAGAAGTTAGTGCACATATTTTGTATTCTAATTGACATTTCACGTCAATTGATGTTTTTGCTTCGAGTGCTAATTTTGAGTCCCATAAGCGAAAGATTCTATGATAGTACAGTCAGCAACAAAAGTAGCTAAACACTAAAAATTTTTAAACTTTCATACATCTACTAAATAATTTAAATTTTGAGAAATAAATTAAATTAAATATTCATTTATTTTAGTAAAGCACCATACATGATAATAAGTACTATATTATTATAATAAGTGTCTGAAAATTTGTTCATGTGTAGCTATTCTTTTGCCTTTAACGGATTATAGAAAATGTTCACCAAATGATTTAAGTACAAACTACATTTAGTGCTTAAATCATTTATAAACATACCACGTCGGGCGGAGCTATGACCAGAAGCTAGTCAAAAAATATTTCTCGAAACAAACATTCCTTAAACAAAATGATGATGTACTGGTCTTTAACACGCTTATATTAGCTTCACCTGTATGTTTGTTTGTTTGTTTGTTTGTTTGTTTGTATGTAACCGACTCCTTTGGACTCGATTTTGACCCACTTTAAACGGACAGATTTAATTCAAACTTTCTACACTTGTAAAGAATCAGCGACAATATAATAATTTCATAAATTTATCTCATTATCCTAATTAGGATCGCCAGGATTAAAAAAAAACTAAAAAACACGCTTTTAAATAACATCAAACTAAAAAGTGAAAAATAAATATAGTTTAAAAAAACTAAAAAAACACGCTTTTAAAGCACATCAAACTAAAAAGTGAAAAATAATTCTTATTATAACCTGAAAATAATAATAAACGAAAAATACTAGAACTATTGTGAAAAAAGCGTGGGTCGCTCGATAGACGAAAAATATGGCACAGAGCGCCCCACGCTTTTTTCACAATAGTACTAGTATTTTTCGTTTATTATTATTTTCAGGTTATAATAAGAATTATTTTTCACTTTTTAGTTTGATGTGCTTTAAAAGCGTGTTTTTTTAGTTTTTTTATTATAATATAACTAGGAGTATTTTTAATTTTGTAATAATAAATATTTTACACTATTGAAAGAATCACAATTTTATTGTACCTTCGGTAAAAAAAATGCAAAAAAATTACATCACGCTCTTACAAGGTTTCACATCGCGTGAATGCAAAGCCATTTACATGGTAGTTCAGAGCAGTTCTAATAGATGGCGTTACTGATCCTGCTATTCATAATGTAAATTTGGAAGGGCAATGTGTTCGGACACGCCATTTCTCTAATATATATTTCTATGATAATAAAATAATTTATTTCAGGCTGCATAGGCCCATAGATATATACCTTAACCTAAAAATACAACTAAACTTTGATCTTGTGTCGCACATACAACTTTCACCTCGGAATTGAGAAAATAAAATTTAATTGAACATCCTTCACAATCTTTCTCAACTTCTCCGGAGTAAGTGAAATTTCGTCGTCACAATTTGTTTACTTATTTAGAATATTAAGACATACCTAAATAAAAAATGTTCAAAACAAACTGTCAAGAACTTCTATTTTTTTGTCCGTTCGGAAACTCATATTTGATAACAACGAAAAAGTTTGCTAATATTGTAGAAATCATTTCAAACTCAAATATATCAAACCTTTTTCAGCTGTATAATTTTTATTTATAAATAAATAGGTTCATCAAATTTCTCTTTCTCTAATTTATTTGTATATTTATCAAAAAGTTTATTGATTTTAGCAAATAATACCTAAGATACATAATATATTATTATACGAGTTTCTGAACGTTGTTTTGACTCTGTATACCATAGACAAAAGATCGTTCCTCCTTAGGGTCTACCAAAGAGAATGGAATCTACTACGAAACCCAAATGTAAGGATTAAATAATTTTTAATCTCTTTCTTTTTACTACCCAAGTGAAAGAGACAAAGTTAATAGGACCAGCGTAATTCACATTTTTTCTCAGCTTGTTAGATCCCGTGCACTCTGAAAGGAGATCAATGACTTTTAAATTTCTATCGACTTTTGCTCACTGTTTTCACACAACTAAAACGCCTTTTTGAGCTGCCGCTGGGATAAAGATAATTCGGCATTTTATTGACACACAAAACTGATAGGTTAGCATTATAAAAAAGTATAAAAGTCTCCAGTGGTGTTCACGTTTCATATACCTACAGCTGACGACTTTCTGCGCTAGTATTTGCGATTTTCCACTTTAGTAAGAAAACTCTCTTATGTCCCACAGTTGCTCAGATAATTCTAGAATTTAACTGATTTAGTCAGTACCGTCAGTAATAGTTATGTTTATTTTATATTACTTTACATGTTAATCTTTTCTCCTTATTGAAATCGGTTATATGGAGAAATCAACGTCTTAATTAAATCTCATACGATCTAGTGAACGTCAAGATGGCGGGACCCCGGCAGCTTTTGTTAATATCATGCGATAAGGATTTAATACACTTTCCCTACTATTTCATACTTTCATAGTAAAATTCTACACCCATAAAATTACTAAATATCCTACAAAGAAAGTGGTCCCGCTATTTTGATGTCACAATGACCGAACCATTATTAAATTAAAGAAAAAACATGGCGTGATCTTAAACTAACTACACCAAATTTTAATACGATATATAACTACATTTGAAAAATAAAAATATGCTTACAGGTGCGTTTTGTCATTACACAAAATGTATATTCTCCTTCATAAATAGGTAATGCCACTGACAATTTGAGACCCTCATTTCTTTTCTTTCCTTATATTACCACGACAAGATGATTTATGTGTTATTAAGATGGGCTCACCACAACAGCCTGTAACCCATTACTCATAAAAGGCTCTCACTGCGAACGAACGTATGAAAAAGTACCCAAAAATACTAAGAAAAGTAAATTAATTTTATGCTAAGGACGATTCATTGTAATAAATTCGCAATTAAACTAACCATTTTGGGCTCATTTTCTACAGTTCATTTTCCCCGTCGGCTCTCATCTTGATGCAAATAAGCACTTCCACGACGCGCCTTACCTAAACTGCGAGCCATTTTTCGCATCATTGCTTTAAAGATATCTTAAATATCTATATAATCTTTATCTATATCTATAAGAATTTGATTACTTTCTATCGTATCCGTGCCCACGAATACCATTTTAGAATTAATTTGCTTGTAGATTGTGTAATTAATAATTTCTTAGGAGCTCAGAGAAGGAAAAAAACGTTTAATGAAATATAATTTTGAAATGTTATTCATAGTATTGGTCCCGTACTGTTCCGAATTAAAAGTTATTCTTGTGTTGGATAGCCTGTTTATTAAGCAAGGCTTTAGATATAACAATACGCAATACCATGCGAGTGGAATAGTAACTTATAACTGCGGGGATCAGCTGGTGCCATAAGTGTGTGTATGTGCAATTGTTATGAGACATCGCTTTCTTATAATAAATCAAATAATATTCCAGTATAAATATCATGGGCTTTATTTAAAGGACAACTTAACTACTTAATGTACCTACCACTTCTTACGTAAGTGTCAACTAAGTAAGTAAGTATTATGTACAGGAAAGCGTTCGGGGAGGAGGACGACGCGGCGCCTAACTTCATACCTACGGCGTTTTCCTACAAATGGAAAGCTTTTAGCTAGTAAACGAATTGCTGTAGGTACTTTTGCCGAAGAGTCTACAAGTTTAGACGCACATTAAATAGAGCATCACAATATTTTTGTTGGTAACTATGTACATATTGTACATGCTATCGGACGTAATCACTGTTAATTACAAGCAAATGTATGATGCAATGCAATACTTTTTTTAATCTGGTAAGGCGATGATTCTTTGCATTGGCTACACCGCGTATGTTTGAAAGCTCTGTGTGCTTTGCAGGATAGCAGCAGATATAAATAAATAAGTAAATAAAAATCTCTATTCAAGCTAAAACCATACAGAGTTTGTTAAGAGCATAAAACAATATTGGTTGTTATATACTCCCTCGTCGGTGTATAGATTGCTGCATGCGGCCTGTCTCCATGAGGTCTTGGGTTCGATACCCGGGTCAGTATAAGTGATTTTTGGGCTTTATCTGTCAGGCCCATCCACCATCATATATGGAACCTAAACATAACACGTGTGGTGTAGTGGTAAGCGGTCGCCTCGCCGCTCTCCACTGCACTGGTGTTGTGGGTTTGATCCCATGGGACAAATCTTTGTGTGATTCGCAAAGATTAGTTCTGAGACTGGGTGTGCTTGTGTGAGTGAATGTGTGTATTTGGCTTGTCATTGTGACCATTGGATAGTGTAATTGCTTCTGGCGTTCTATCTAATGTAAAAAAAAAAAACAAATTCAAATTTAATTTAAGTTTAACACGTGATGATTGGGTGTTGTACACATCTGCCACACCCTTCTGAGTAATATAAGCGTGCTGTTATATATATTAATGTTATGAATGGTTGTAGTGAAACGAGTTGGTTTAAGAAGTATTTTATTCATCGATGTCACCGATTGTACATACGTTTACAATTCTATTGCAAATTGTTTCGTTATTTCCCTCGGGTGTGTTCCGATATGCCGCCATGGAGACGTTGTGTACTCTTTTAGTACATTCGGATACAATAAATATCGACGGTTACACATAAACAAGCCTATGTTATCGTTTTCAATCTATTAAGGTGCTTTAAAAAGGTAATGGTGTATTCGCTGTCACATGTTATCGATCTATTCGAATAAAGACTTTCAACGAAAATCTTTCTTTGAAACAAATATTTTTATTGATTTACGTATAGTATTTAGCCATGCTAAGCTACATAAAAATAGATGAAATAGCTAAATAAAAAGCTAGCTTAATAAAAAAAACGATTTTTTTTTATACATGCCGGAATAACGATGCATACAGTCCATGATGAATGAGATTCGTGGATTTGGAGTAGGGCTTGGCTGGCTGAGTGATATAGCGATAGGCTGGAATCCTATAGTAACAGAAACAAAACTCGCTTCAAGTACAAAAAAAAATTCAAACGTTCTTAGTCAAAAAAATAATTGTACAAAATTCAATTTCATCGTACCAACTTTTATTTTATAACATAAAAAGATAGCAAGTGAAATATAGTCGTAATACAACTTTGCCATACTGTTCTGTTCTGTTTCAGTTTTAAGGCAATTATTGCTAAATTAAAATAGTATTCGCTATTTAATCCAAAGTCCACCTGCAAGTACCTATGTCAAATTATATATATATCCTATATATATTATATATACCTCCTATTCGCTGCAAGTAAGCACAGTTGTAAAACTACACAAATGCAAACATGCTACACAAAGTGGTAGCATACGTCCCATTACTTCACATATTGTGGAACACAACTTGCCGGAAGAAGTTAATTTATTGCGGCTGAATTTTAATTAAACCCGAATAAAAGCTGCTTTTGACGGACCCTGGGTCCAACCCCATTATTTACCTACATCTGCATTTTAATACGTGACTGTACGGTAATGTACGAACTTACCGTTTAATCGTACTCCGGATGTACTCGTAGCTGTTGCGAATATTTCAACGTTGGCAAACAAATGGAATTCGGCCTGATTGATATTAAGATTCTTTCTCATGATAAGAACTAAATAAATAATCGGGTATTAATAATAAATAAACTAAAACCTTTTTTAACAGCTAGAACATTTATTTATGGTCTACTTATTTATTTATTTATTATTTACTTATTTATTTACACAACTGTTTAATGCACTAACAGTTTCCCAACACGTGCAATAAACTAATACAAATAGAAGACTTAATACTACTAAAAAGTACTTAAAAAATAGACACATGATTTTAGGAATTGTTCAAATTTGGAGTAAAATATATCAATATCTGGATACTGAGCAATGAGGGCGTTGATCTAAGTCAAAGCGTGATTTGTTGGAGCAAATTGGGCAGTGCACGTTCGTACAGCCGGCGTTGCTAGAAGGCGAGGCGAGCGCAGCCGCGTGTACTGATTTGGTGCCGATAACGAACAATTTGATAACGTTATCGGATCATCAATTTTATTATTTAGTAGTGAATAATAATGCGTCATAACCGCACATTTGCGACGCAAACTCAATGTGCCAATTCAGTGCATATTATATCCAGTGCTTATCGGGGATGGTGACGTTTATACATGCGTTTTTATCACGAAGTACATTATGGTGTTCTGGCTGCATATGTCGTGGTTATATCGGCGATTTGCTCACTTCTCAAAATGATCGAGAATTTATTAAAATGGTTGCATTTCATGAAATATTTCATTGTCTATTGGCCACATCATGAAGTGGTCAATCGTTATGAGCAACTAAACGCGTGGTTACTCCATAAAGTGGTCAATATCTTAATTATCATATCTTACTACATTAACTACCGGTATTGGCGTTGCAAGCGTTTTGTTTATCTGTTAGAATAGCGGCCTGTCGACAATGTTGTTGTTTCTCGCAGCTAAAATGTCAATAATTTGATAATAAATGAGCAAGAAAGTGATAACACAACAATTTAGGATAAAAAGTTCTTGAGTACTATGCAAATCACACAAATACTGATTAGATTTAAAGATGCGGTGTTATAGACAGTGAAACATGCCATGAAATGCATGATTTCACGAAATTCTCCAAATTTCCACGAAATTATTAAGTCTACACGACACATACACGAATATCGGATACTGCATTATCGCTAAAAGCACATCTATATATTATAACAAAAGTTTTAATAACAAACAAATTATGCTATGTGCAGATTTCACGCAAAGTATTTTCAGTACTGAATTGGTTTTAAATAAGAAGCGGCAGAACATTTT
The DNA here is from genome assembly GCA_905147285.1 of Hypena proboscidalis. Classification (NCBI taxonomy): domain Eukaryota; kingdom Metazoa; phylum Arthropoda; class Insecta; order Lepidoptera; family Erebidae; genus Hypena; species Hypena proboscidalis. Next base: position 13,940,248 of record LR990130.1, on the reverse strand, counting down.
CTTTGCCCGTCGTAATTGTGTGAGAGATAAAAGAAATTACGTTTTTGTGCAAATTCATTCGAGTTCCAAGGGCTTCAGTGGTAAGTTAGCAATTGCACTGGTTGTACTCAGTATATAAATATTATTCAATTACAAACTCATTGTCTACTCTATCGTATGTTTATATTACCCAAAATACAAGCTTTCGCTTAATTTGGGAGACAGTACCTTAAGTACAAATACATTTACATGTGTCTTTAATCTAACTTATTTTGTGAACCTATATGTATTATTTGTGTTAATAAAGACTTTTTTATTTTTATTATTTTTTATTTTTTATATTGTGTCAATTAATAAATACACATAAGATCACACCTATATTATCCAGAATGAATCGGCAGAGGTGTACAACATCCACATTTTACCTGTTATGTTTAGGTCTCATGGGAAAGGGAGTAAGCCTATCGCCATCCACCGGGCACATTTCCAACTCCGTGCTGCTATTGTGAATTTTCTGACGGCAAGTTCACAAATAACACTTTGCACGACCCGGGAATTGAACCCGAGACCTCGCGGTGAGAGGCGCGTATGCTAACCACTAGACCATCCAGACAAATTAATAGCATTAATAAGTAGTAAGTAAAAATCCTCTGAATACAGTATTCTGTGGTATTAGTATAATACACGTAATCAGATCCTTGCAGAGTACCGAAGTCAGCCCCTCGGGACGCCGGGCCCTTCCACAACTGTTGTGGAAATATCTATATACTCAATTTGCTCGCGAAAGCTTTTATACAATTTGTGTGTACGCACGAGTGCCAATATAGTCGCGAGTACGCGGGCTGCTCTCATCTCATATTCAGCTATCATTTCATCTCGCAAACAGTGTGCGATCGAGCTACTAAAAATATTTTATTACCTATAAACCTTCGTACATGTCTACATACTTGTTATGAAATTATACGATTATTTACGTCTTTTATTACTCAAAAATAAAATCAGATAAAAAAATCCGAAGACTAGAATTGACAAATCGTTGATATGTCAAGTGAACGCTAATTTTTGACATTGATATGAACGTTAAAATAAACTTTTGATTAAGTTTAAGACTCTTAATTTGGCACCATTAGCAATTGATAATCTAAATATACAATTACAATAAAAAATAATTTTCTAATGGTTAAAGAAACTTACCAAAATAAAATATTCAGTAACCAGAATAAAAATAAAATCAAATTTCACCTTTCTTGTAAGAGAGTGCCTATATATTTTTATACAAATTTCATTACTCTCATGCCGTAAGAACATTGAACGAGGTGAGATGTTATCGCCAGGCCATAAGTATCGTACAAATGAGTTTGTATTTGGATGGGTGAGCACTCAGCGACTTTGATGCGCTCGAATTTTTCATACACATCATTAGACTTAACAATTTATATGGGTACTGCTTACGTGTATAGCTTACCTATACACATACGCTAAGCGACATTATATTACATTAACGAAACTCATTGCGTTAATGTAATATATGTCACAGGTGTTTATGTAAGTCTAAAAAATTTAAGATATTGTTAAGTACAGAGCACGCTGACAAAACACGCCTATTTTTCGCAGAACGAAATCACCAAGGCTCCAATAGTTCTCGACAAAAGCGCACTTACATACAATAAAGAAGTCAATGTGAAGATATAAAGCGGACATCGGTATGTAGAAAACCCCCTACCTTTGTGAGCCGTTTGATTTAATGCATGGTTTTATGCCGTCTTTTATATATTTAAGCAATACCATTATTACCTTTCGTTCGAATGTGAAGTAGTCGCTTTAATGAATCTACTTGAATCGAGGAGTTCTCCACTCCCTTTCTATTTGCAAGAAACGAGTGCATTACCATCGTAAGCATAGTAATGGTTTATTAGATGCCCTACTTCTCAGCGAATTCAATGACCCTGTCAAATCAAAGGTTTGATAAATTTTGCGTCCGTTTACGGGTAATATTTAGATAGTAGATAATGAATGAATATTATGTATTGCTTTACCCTTTCTATCCTATGAAAATATAAGAAAAGCCTGTACCCTGAAGATAATATGAAACTGGCATTTTAATTTAGATGTAACTTGCTTTATTTAAACGTTTCAAATTAAAAGATAACATTTGCTACACCTTTGTATAAAGCTAGAAATAAATTTTCCCTACATACATTCAACGGGTCAAAAAAAATATAAGGGATATTTGGCAAACATTTCAGTAATTTTAAAGTCAGTGTCCAAAAATGTTGGCATATTGAAAAAAATATTAAAGAAACGTTACATCAGCTATTGTGAGCTGCGCTGATCCAGTGAAATATGAAGCATGTGGGCGCTGGCTGCGAGCCAGCTGCTTGCATCACACTATAACAAAGGGGTTCATATCAAGAAATTGTTCCTAGAACAATAGCAGAAAATATAAGCCTGCTTGTATTACAAGCGAATACCTCGCACTTGAATATATCATTGATACGTTGATTATTGTGCACGCGTTCGAGCTCGCAATTGACGGTGAATATTTGTGATCGGTTCTCGTATACCCAATATGTGAGTATTTATTTTGTTGAAAGCAGTCTTAAAAAGTATTTATGAACATTATTTGACCGTACTGAATTTGTCTCTTTTGTAATTTTATGCATGCAGGACTCTCGCTTTAAGTATTAATTTATATTACGAATTAATTTTATTTACACACGATGAAATTGTTGATGAATAATTTCACCAGTAAATATCAAGTTTTACAGTGCTTGCTCTAATTGTATGCATCTATTTGCTTAATGTAAGCTAGGCTTTAACTAAACAAGTTACTGCAATTCACGCACTTTATGAATCCTTTATGTATTTAATTTAGTTAAATGAACGACCATTAGGTGCTGGGTATCATCCTGCACGTAATTGTAATGCTTTAATTGTCTTTTATGCGACAAATAAATTGAGATTGTGTGCTTGTGATTATAGCCTTTTTATGCCCTGGCAACATCGATCATAATATCATAATAATTGTTGTTATTTTTAACACTGCAACATAACAACTTTATGTGTAAATTACTTAGAAGGGACACGCAGGTATTCAAACACCGACGCTTCACGCAAGCATTTGGGGCGTATACCCAGGGGATGCAGGTTTGAGTCCTGCTGGATTCTTAATTTTCAACTTTAATATTATATAAAATACAAAAGGCATAGCAAAGCTTAAATTTGCTTTAAAATGTTACAAGGATATTGTGTTTTGAAATTTAAACACTTTGCCTCACTAGTGAGTAAGAACGACTTATACTCACTGATACAGGGCATTCAAACAAGCATTTTCGTGCTGGAAAGGTGAAAAAATATATTCTAAAAATTGCCTACGGTAAACTTCATCGGAAAAATATTGTAATGGGATTAGTGAGTGTAGGTCGTGTATATTGAATTAAGAGCGTCGCAATCCGCCGTAGCCGCCAGTTGGCCGCGGGCCATGCTGCAAACTCAAGCTTTTTATTGCTTCTTACAATACAACTACAAAATATCTGTTGAAACCGTTATGTTCTATAAAATGTTCAAACCACGCATCATTTAATGTACAAGAACATTGTTAGCGAACAAAGGCTCGAGTTCTCGCGAGCGGATATGCACGAGTTTAGAGAAACTTTGCCCGGATTCATACTCACATCCACAGTTATAATATAATAATGAACAAATTGTATAATTACAGATGCTGTTTTCAACAGAAAGATTACCTTAAAATAGGCTTTTTAATGTGACAGTGATATAAGTTAAATATGAAGAAGTATGCTTTTAATAACACACAATAAAGATTCGCAATTCCAACTACAGCTATTTATCATCATTATCTGCATAAAATTGCAATGTACTATGTAGCATGCACATTATGCTTCTCATACCATCTCGCATAAATATACAGGGTGACATTGCTTTCTTCTTCTTATGAGAATGATCGTTAGCCTTATTCATAAAATATATAACCTATTCACTGTTAAAACCTTTATTGTCACTTTTTTTTAGATTTACGTATTAAGTTTTCTTTAAAACTATGTTTCAAAGCACTTTAAGGGTATACAACCGCTCACATATAATGGTATTGTTATCTCTATCGGCCTATGATATAAATGTGTGAGAGAAAATACGTGTTGATGTGAAAAAAAAAATGCGAGCACGTTTGTATTGCATGGACAAACGTGCGCGCAATTTTTCGGATCCCTGCGCTAAGAATCTTTATTGATTTTCAATACATTAGAAGCAATTAAGGTTTTCATCATTATAATGTAACTTCTTTTGATAAATATTATTTCAATACTGATAGTTGATAAAAATATGTCGAAAATAGCTACTGATAAAGCTATCAAATCCAATTAAAATTTGGATGCAATAAAATTAATAATGAAAAATAAAAAAATATGAAAAGTACAAAAAAATGCTTTGTAATAACTTGTCAACTCAAAGGCTTAGAACTAATATAATGTAAATGTATTATGAGAAAGTCAATATAAGACCGATTTTTGCACAAATAGTAATAAGCTATATGTTGTTGTCTACGAGATCTACGGCACTCGTAGCTCTCGTAGCAGTGTAGTTGTTTGTACAATTTATTGTCCGCGATCAGCTACGGTTGACTGGTGTTTGTTACAAAGAGCACATGACGAGAAGCGTTTGTTTTATATTGCTCTGCAGACGTTGAACTGACATCGCTGAATTGTGAAATTGTATGAATCTCTTTGTAAAAGATATGCTACGGTTTGATAGAGGATAAAGTGCCCCGCTCCAGATATATATACCTTACCTACCTACCTCCACTTCTCCACGATATACAGGGTTATTGGTCGATATACGACGTAGTATATTTTTTTTATACGATGCCAGGTTTGCTGTAGATGCTTTCATAAGTGTCTGTAATTGAACTTTTAATAACTTTTAATTATTGTGCATAGGTATTTATTTACCTTTATAATCATTACTCGATTTAGACGCGTTGTCTAATTTTTGAAAAATTAACTTTAATATCATTATAAATATAAAATGAAGTCTTATCAGCAATAAAAAACTAAAATCAAAAAACATTTGCTGTTCATATTACTTGAAAGTTGTGTTTTTTTAAATAGCTGAATCTAGGAATATTGCGTGTCAAATTATTTACAAGTCTAATAAGGTCTTTATAAGTCTTAGTCTTTTTATTTTCCATTGATTTCTATTAGGTCTTTAAATTTGTATGGATTTATCAGGCGGTTACTTATTCAAACTTTATCAAAAATATATCTACCGAAAACACATTTTGCTGTGCCCAAATTAGAGGTTTGACTTATTAAAACGCAATCGATTGATTATCGAAGAGTAAATAACCAAATTTAGTAAATAAATCCTTATGAGGTAACATTCTAACATTACTTGTATGCTTTGTGGATATGTGTAACGTATGAAGCAAGTACCGATAGCGTATCTGATTGCCATATATCTTGGATAATTGCACAGAGCTGGCACGGTATCCAGTATGAATGCCGGTACTTAGCCACTAGCCGGGGAAATACAGTGCACGAGTGTTATGGGACGCTTAAAAAAATTGTATTAATAACTTTCAAATATAATATAATTTGCATTTTTTACATTAGATAGAACGCCAGAAGCAATTACACTATCCAATAGTCCCAATGACAAGGCCAAATACACACATTCACTCACACAAGCACACCCAGTCTCAGAACAAATCTTTGCGAATCACACAAAGATTTGTCCCATGTGGGGATCGAATCTACAACACCAGTGCAGTGGAGAGTGGCGAGGCGACCGCTTATACCACTTTGCCACACGTGCAGACAAAAAATATAATAAAAATGAAATATAATAACAAATATGGAATTATTTAATTATTTACGGGACGGGCAAAGTGTTATTTGACAACTGTCCGTCAGGAAATTCACAATAGCAGCACGGAGTTGGAATTGTACCCGGTGGATGGCGATAGGCTCATCCCCTATACCATTGGGCCGTAACATAACAGGTAAAATGTGGGAGTTGTACACCTCTACCACACCCTTCTGGGTAATATAGGCGTGATGTTATGTCATGGTATGTTATGTTATTTACAATAATAAATTACATAAAAATATAATACTTCTAAATCTATGGGCAAACAACCTAATAAAAGTATATATATTAATACCTAACCATATCAAAAGAAACTGACTGAACAAAATATTGCTTGAAATATTATTTAAAATGTGTTATAAATGTATGGTTAAGAATATTTTCATCCAGAAGAACTAATTTTCAAAAGAATTCAAACGCAATCTCGAGAAATGCATTGTGGCATTATATAATTATGCTTGAGAAGAAAAATAGAAACAGTAATATTTTATTCCCGACTTTATTTATGCAAATAAGTCCACTTCTGTCATCCCGGAGTTGTCCCTTAACATTTTAAAATTATACTTTTTCTGCGGTACAATTTGATAAAAATAATACATAGTTGCATGTTTAATTCTATTTCTATTTCGGCCTTTAGCTAGGTATTGCAATACAATGCGGTAATGCTGTTAGCTTTTTGGGTACGAGGACTTCTAAAAGTGATTTATTAAGTTAAGATTAAGTTATTAGACTAGTTTAATTGATATTATATTTTATAATGTAATAATTTAAAATAAACAACTGAATATTTAAAATAACAAATACAATTCTACTTCAACATTTTAATAATTTTACTTATTTTAATGATTTAACTTGAGTAAAGCCAATAAGCGGCTTTTATTGACTTAATTTAAGTAACAAACAAAGCCACTTAACTTTCCTATCAGAAAAAGTCTTAAATTGGAAACTATAAAGTTACTTAAGAAGAGGCTATCAGGGGGCTATCTGCACTCACTAGGCAATCTGCAGATTCGTTAAAGCCCGCAATAATGACTTTGCTACTTGAACATTAAGTTTAATTACACATTAAATGTACTTCTATGTTACTGTATTTTTTATAAGTATGTATTCATAAAATGAAAGTGTATCAGTTTCTGTAGAACCCATATAACAAGCTTTGCTTAGTTTGAGACTAGATAGCGTTGTGGGAATGTTGTAATAATTCTATTCTACTTCTATTTATTAAAGAATGGCTTTTCCAGGATTGTCCAGTCATTGTGCCGTGCCATTGCTGATATGAAGGATCGTCTCTCACAACGACTCAGTAAGTAAAATATTCAAGCTCCTTTCATTACAAAACCGCAAGAGTACCTTTTTTTTTTTTTTTTTTTTTTTACGTGGGGAAATGCATTTACGCATACCACCCCACCCCGGGGAAGGGCAGAGTGGTTATGTGGGACTCGCCCGTGCCAAAGATGGTAAACGGCACGGGAATACCCACTAAAACCCCACGGTGCTCCCGCACTCGCCTTGATGGGAGGGTCATGGGAATCTGGCGCAGCCTTTACGTCCACGACCCTCCCGGCGATGCCCGCCGAAGCGGGCCCCTCATGGCCCCCAAAGAGGGGGCTGGCGCAAGCCACCGACCAGCGCGAGGACCGCGTGCAAAGCCATCGGACATTCCCCATGTCCGACGGCCTGGTCCTCTCGCGGCGAGACAGGTGGTCGGTCCCGCCGCCCACCACGCCGCAGTTCAACGGCTGCGGCCCCGCCGGGACCGCGGAAGGCAGGGAATGCGGGGCATCGAAAAACGACGCGCGCACCGACACTCCTACCCGCCGCGGCCCCGTAAACCACCGGGCCACAGTGCCAGCTTGCGCCAACACCGCAGCCCGGCCTTGCCCGCCGAGGCAGGCCCCTCATGGCCCCCAAAAATGTGGGGGGACCGGCACCGAGGGCCGCGTGCAAAGCCGTCAGACACTTTCGTATCTGACGGCCTGGCCCTCCGCGGTGAGACAGATGTTCGTCCCACCGCCCACCACGCCGCAGTACTGACGGCTGCGGCCCCGCCGGGACCGCGGAAGGCAGGGAAAGCGGCAACGGAACACCGACAGTCCTCTCCCGCCGCGGCCCCGCAACTCCTCGGCCGCAGTGCCGACTCACGCCGACACCGCAGGCCCTCCTGTTGCAGAGCCCCCCCATAAGAGCCCTGCAACATGGGCTGCTCCCACATGGACTTCCAGCCAAAGCCCGAAGAGCAGCCCCCCTCTGGGGTCCACTTGGCTTCGCCGTGGCTCGGGGGCGCCACGGGTACTAAGCCCCACCGCGACGACAACGCGGGACCCGTTGGTGGGGCGCAAGAGTACCTAAATTATATTTGTTATCGGCTACAAAATAAAGCAAGTTCTTATTACTAACTTGTAAAACTTTCTTATGAACTCTGTTTCACAACGCTTTGTGATTGTTTTGGTTTCGCTATAAGGCGTATGGTATTTAAATTTGGAAATCATTTCCGAAAATTTCTTGTAATTCATAGATTAAAATCATTATTAGTAATAATTCTTTATTCTAGTTTAAAGTTTTTTTTAATAAGTACCGACCTTGGTCTCCTGAAGAACGTCTTATTTTGGCAATAAAATAGTATTAAATATTATCACCTGTTTGTAGTTAGTGATCTTAAAACACAATTCAAATATATACTTGTTTTACGATACACACATATACTTACTATAATCTCACATTCAATATTAGCATTTGGTAATCAAATTCACGATTACTTTTTACCTACTGCATTTAGACAGATAATTATTATATAAACGATTAGTTTTGGAAACCGAGGTAGTTTACGGCAAACAGAGGCAGTAAAAAAATATTATTAAATACTAGCGACCCGCTCCGGCTACAATGCGGGTACAATGCTGATACTAAATACACTACAGAAAAACTGTGAACGTTGTATATAAACACAGCGGCCCGCTCCGGATTCGCACGGGTATATAAAAATAATATATTATAGCCTATGTCACTCACTGAAAAAATGATTCAAATCGATCCAGTAGTTTTGATTTATTCATTACTACCCGTGGTCCGCACGCGTTAAATTAGGAGTAAAACAATTCCCCTTTCCCTATACCATGAAGATTTCCTGCTATCTTTGGAATATTCATACACAACATTGTTACTTATTTACTTTTTACATTTCTCAGCTCTATTTTTATCCCGAAGCTGACTGAGTTGAGCCTCACGCTCTATTGACGATTCTCTGTCCCTCTGAACAGGCTCGCTTCCGCGCCGCCCCAACCGGCCGATGCCGCCGCAAACTCTACGTCCCGCAATTTTTAAATCTGTAATATCTTCGAAAATATTCATTTATATCACATGCTGTAAAGGGCAATTTTGATCTACATGAAATGCACAACGTATCTAATGTATTTAATTGGATAAGTAATGATACTGTATCGTTTAAAATAGCTTGGTAAATAACCCATATTTTTTTTGTAATATGTAAAAGATAAAAATGATTACTGTGGGTTATCTTCAGGAGATAAACATATGCTATATGCATATGCATCTATTCAAGATATACAATTACGTAGTACATAAATTTGATCTATCTCGTAAGGTTTAGCCAGCGTTTGCAATGTAAGCGCAGAAAAATATGTTTGTTACGACATCACATTACAAATCTTTAAATTTCTCGGCTTTTCTTTACTATAATATGCATGTATTATACATAAAAACCTTCCTCTTGAATTCCGCATCAAAATCCGTTGCGTAGTTTTAAAGATTTAAGCGCACATAGGGACAGAAAAGGCGACTTTGTTTTATACTATGTAGTGATATGTAGTGATAGTGATACATAAAAACCTTCCTCTTGAATCACTCTATTCATTAAAAAAAACCGCATCAAAATCCGTTGCGTAGTTTTAAAGATTTAAGCGCACATAGGGACAGAAAAGGCGACTTTGTTTTATACTATGTAGTGATGATGAAGTGATGGTTGGACACACGTTATCTCTTCATTATTTTTGCGCTTGCGTTGGACTGCACATCCCTCAGCATGTACTAAAATAAGCAAATCTTTCCTTTGTCAGACGTTTCAAATGAAAGAAAACCTTTGAGATATTGGATTGACTTGTAAAAACTCGACCCTAATGGAATACATTCAGAGAATCGTTATTCGTAAGTACGAAGATATAAAAATCATGTGTGAAATGAGCGGCAGGACAAGCGGAAAGGACTGTAACACGATCTGCTTGTTTGAGATTAATCTAACCCGAAACTGGATGCGCGTTAATGCCTCGAAGGGTGTATATTACTGTATATATCTGTGTGCGTCACTCAGTTAATGGTTCAAGGCTGTTGGCTGATTGTCATAATTCAATATACAAACAGATTGGTCCATTAACAGAACTAAGCGGGTGACATTATTGAAATTATACATTATAGGCGGATATTTAACTATTTTAGGGTAGTTGTAGTGAAGTGGACGAATTTTTGTGGCAGAAGAGCTATGGCAGGGAGAAAAACTTTCTGTTGTGTACACAAGAAAGGGTTAGTAGGAACGCCCCGCTTTATATCTGTCAGTAGAGATATATAACGCATTAGTCGTAATAAATGGTGACGTAAAGATTTAGCGCCCGATATTCGTTCATGTTCTGGAAAGATACAGGAACTAATGGTATTAAAGAGAGCATTGTCGGTAGCTGACTTCGAATAAAGTTTTATGATTTATCGTTTTGACAAAGAAAATTGAGGTCGGTGATGATAAGAATAGACTGGGGTTTGTATTGTGATTTGTGATTGCGAACCGGTTGGTTGAAGGAAAAGGTAATTTTACTTTGGCTTATAATATTTTATATTCGTAATGTATGACGTTATAAAAATATAATGTAGTCGTTATCAAAAAAATGTTGCGATCTATAAACGACGAATGATGATCACGCTATATAATTTGCATTTTTGTGATACTCTCCTTACTGAATGCCTTGTAATCTCGGCATAAAATAAGTAATTTAAGCAAAAATATTTCTTATTCTAGTTGACTATATTTAATATTGATTCACTGGTCATAAAATAATGTAATGCTTCGATTGAAAAAAATCGAATAGTCAATATTGGTACAAACAATAAATTGAGAAATAAGAACCACGAGTCACGACCATGTCATCTCGGGAGCGTATTTCTGCCTGCACACTTAATTTTACACCCCACATTAAACTTTCTTATGTCTTACGGCCAGTTTATTATGTGTTAAATATACCTACCCAATAAATTCCACTATCTGAAATAAAAGGTTGCTAAACGGTGACTTTTTTGTTAATTAACGGAGCTGTTAATTGCTCCTCGAAGTAGAAATACTGTAATTGGAGCGTCAGAAAAAGTGATTGGCTGTTTCTGGGTCGAAATATTCAGGATTTAAAAGTTGCCGAGACTGTTGGCCCTTGTATAATTAAACGAGAAAACATAAATCTGGGTAAACGAGACGAGCGGAAGAGTCCCCGGCCAGTCGTAACTTTGTTAGTAGAAGCACACGCCGCCGCGCGCCGACATCATCGCCGCACTTCTAGCTTTAAACCTCCACATGGATGAATAACTCTCAATAAAATCTTTAGCCCTTTTAGAGTTTCGTGAATAAAAGTACTAAATCTAACAGTAGGTAAGAAAACCTTTTTTCCTTTGTGGTCTGTGTCTGTTTATTTGTTTGCATATTATATACATCATAATAGGATTTGAAACCGCAAACAGGTCAGCTCCCAAAGGAATGTTTCTTGAAAGTTGCAACGTTAAAGCGGTAAAGGGTCAGGCGGAGTATGATTTTCTCATACAAACGGCATTCCATAATCATTAGTGATTCAAGCGTATGTACTAAATACTATTGTGGTTTTTAAATTAACCGTAACAACCTTGGTATTTGTTAAAAAAAGTTAAAAAGGACATTAAAAACATCTAAAGTAATCAATGTATAAACGTAAACATGCCAAACAGAGATAGCACTACTCTGTATGATTTTTGCGCTTACCTTGAATGGTAAAGACGCGGTCCGTTTGCTGGACTCTTAAGAAAATTTTCCAGTGGCGCACGCTCTCGTACAGCGACACTACGCCATTGGTCATGGTAATTAAATTAAACTTTTTTCTCATCACAGTCAACATTTTCGAAAAAGTAAATATCACAAAGTATTTGTTTCGTAAATATGCAAATACAACCTTATATTATATTAAAGTGAAGCTAAGAAAATAGTGATCCTTGTTCAATTTACATGTTATTTAGTTATTTTTTGTGTTAACGTAAAGAAGCGTAGAGCGAGACAAGTAGATGCTGAGATACCCCCGGGACGGTGTAGTTGCCATTGCACAATGAGATTACCCACGAGGACGGTTACCGGTTTATCTGCTGAAACCTCTTCGCTAGATAGGTACTTATTTAATGCATAGTAGCAGTGAGGAACGTGTTGCGAATCAATGATGAAATTTTTGTTTATGTAGCATTTGTTTTAGAATACTCAATGCTTGTTTAATTAACGTCACACAAGCGCATTGTGTATGGTAGCAAAATATATAATTGCCAGTACCACTGAAATCTCATGTGTTCAGAGGTCTATATTATATTATATTATTAGTATCTACTAGCTGGAAATATGTTGAGTATTTTCACATTGGTTGATATAAATGATTTAAATGTATTTTTGTCAATATTGTTCATGTTATTTACAATCGAACTGACAGACAGACAGAGGGATAATACTTTAATAAAATAATATTACCCTAGTTTGCTTTTTAGAAGATTGCCAAAAGGTAAAAGCATTCCGTATTCCTGTAAAGAGTGTGTGTGTGTGTGTGCACACTTCAATTCATATTTTATTATATGTGAGGTATAATAAAATTCTATTTATTACCTTGTAAAAATATTGTCTACTGGGTCGAAAGAGACTGGACTCCACGACACAGGTTATCCTAGTGTGGAGCCCAGAGAACAAACACAACTGTACTGATTTTCGAGACAATAAATGATTTTTGATTTTTTTTTAAACTCACAAAGTATTGCACTTGCATCGTTACTCGAAAGGACTTCTTTATCTCATGGAAAATATTTCAAGCTCTAACCAAAATGGAACACTCTACACAGTAGTGCAAACACTAGGTACTATTTTACAAACTCAAATCTAGATCGTATCTCGATCAGTTTATTGCTTCATCTCACTAGTAGACTACCGAATCATAGTTACCTAAGATGAAATGACTTCAAACTGCGATTGCTAACATTTCGGATCGATATAAAGTATAAAGTACACGGCAGCTATAATATATATTTTCGATTTCTTTACTAAGATGTAATAAAACGTGCTGTGATTTTTGTATTAAACATTATTTTTATTTTATCGAATACTTTTTTTAATTTGATTGCCAAAATAATTAATGTTTACATCTTTCTTATTTTACGAACCAACAACTAATCGTGATTTTGCTCAATTAATTTACATGTCCATCCAAAGGTTGCCTATAATGTATTATGTTGCTTGTAACATTAAGACCACTATTGCGCAACATTATTTTCAAATACAATAGTTTTAACCTTTGTGAATATTGGTGTACTATAAAGATTACTTTATCTTTCTATAGTAAATAATAAATATCTCACAACTTACACACAACGCCGTCAAGTCCCAAACTAAGCAGAGCTTGTACTATGGGTACTAGAATAACTGATACTAATACATGTATACTTTTCTTTTGTAAATACATACTTAATAAACATAGGAATATCCAGACTATAATATAATATACATCTTTATATTATAGCTGCGGTGTGTGAAGTGCTTTACGCTCTAAATACTTGCTATTCCTTATAGTTTGTGTGCTAAAGGCACGTAGATACTCGATTCGTCTTAACTGTACACACGTCTTTCCCTTAGGGAGTATGGAGCTATCTCAATAGCAGCAATGCAGAGAACGAAGTGTGATTGGTAACAGTTAGTAGCTTTAGAACCAAAAAACTACCTGAATCGTTATTTCCTTGAAGAAACTTTGTACATCATCCTTACTTCCTTACAGCTGTATGTTTTGTTTTCACGGCTAAACGTCTTAACCGATCTTGAGGGAAATTTTTATAAGATAGTTAAATACTTTTAAGCACGGCAACTCATTGGGAAACGATGCTGCGGACGAGCTAGCCAGGAGGGGAGCAGACACAAAAGTGTACGGTCCGGAACCTCTGCTGCCCATCCCTCAGGCCCAAATTAAAGCATGGCTGCGCGAAGAAACCCAGAAAACACACCTGAAAGTGTGGACAACAAGTGAAGGATGTCGGCAAACTAAGACTGCTGTTCCAGCTCTTAATAAAAAACTTGCCCGCGACCTCACTAAACTAAATAGAGACAAGCTCCGCAAGGTCATTGGAATCTTGACTGGTCATTGTCGACTTAACAAACACCTACACACGATAGGAATAACAGACAGCCCTCTCTGCAGAGGATGCATGAAGGCAGAAGAAACGCCACAGCATGTCATCATGGAATGCAGCAGCGTGGCCGAACAACGGGCACAAATTCTACAGTCCCCAACATCGCTCCCAGAAGCCTGCAGCAGCCCTCGGAGGCTGCTTTCCTTCTGGACCGATATAGGCTGGCTGGAGTAAGCGGGAAACCACTCACGTACAACGGTCCCATAGGAGGACTAAGTGCGGACACCGCCCAGGATAAAAAAAAAAAAAAAAAAAAAAAAAAAAAAAATACTTTTAAGCACTACATAGGCTACTTTTTACCGACATACCACGCTGGTGAAGTCGCGCACAGAAGGTTAATTAATTTGATTAATTATAATAATAAGCTAAAATTTATTGAACATAATTGTGTATGTTATACTACCTAAACTACTTAATAAAATTAACTTTTCAATAGCAGCACCAAATCACTCATTGAATCCGTTTTTTAATAAAAATAAAATCAAGCTTTTGATAATTTTGGTGTCCAATGTTGGCAAAGCTGAAGCTACTCAGATTACTGTGAATTGTGTTTACGATAAGCCAACGTGGTTATTAAATTATACCGTAATATTTATTAGGTCCTGTGCATTTATGTCATAAAATGGTATGCATTGTAATAATTTATTCAGTGAGCTATAAGATTTTACTTTGTCATTTTTGATCAATAAACGGCCACCCTTATTTATTGTTGGCACAGTGTGGAAAGTTCATTTGTTTAGATCTGCGTAAAGCCACGCTTTGAGGTAGTTTGTCGTGTTCGATAGTGTAGCTTATCTGTAGACTCTGCAGCGTTTTCTTCCGATGAGCATTGGACATGACACTTTCAGGAGGACTAATGCAAAGGCGCGGAATGACAAAAATGTAGCCCTCGCTGTCGGACCTATGTCACTCAAGATTTCCCTCAGACCTTTTATTCCGGCCAACTTACACAAAACACGCAAATCATCTTGGCGCTCGTAAACTTGCAATATATTATTGTAAAAATATTGTGCGTTTCTGTTGATGTTTGTTTTTTTTACTTATCTTTTTAGAACTATTGTTAAGGGAAGTATATATGCAATTAATTCGTTTGGTAATTTTTTGGAAAAACTTTGGTCACTGCAACAGCAAATCTTTACATACTTTACAGACACTGTACTGTCAACGTGGAAAATACATTGAGACCTTTATTAACGCTTTATCTGTGCAATAACTTGATTCCTTATTTGATTCAGTTTCTTAAAATCTAAATTGATGGAAGAAAACGCAAGTAATAATACTAGTCTTAAAATACGTGGATAAAGTTAAATGCGACCATGTTACAAAACTTATTTAATTTACAGTACTTTTAATTAGGCGGTGATACGGCAATGGGGCGTGCGGGCAACTTCTGTAATTGTCTTTGGCGGACAACGATACAATCGTTGTGCAGCCATTCGCATCACGTACGGATTATATGAGACATCGTCAGTTCACCGCAAATGAAGAACTTCGCAACGTTCGGAGCGTGCCTGTTTCTATTTCAAGAAATATATCCAATCAATGGAGTTGGTCATTAGTTCAGTTTTGTTCTGACAGCTAAGATTATTACGTGTGCGTGTTGCTAAATTGAGATTGATAGCCAGTGTAAGTAATTGAACCGTGAAGTACTAGTACCGAGGCTTTGCCTGGATGCTATCTTGGATTGCTTTAAATACATTTTCGGACTTCAACGTAGTAAAAAAAATAAGCATCAATATATCAATACTCAATTCTCAACACGTTTATTGCATTCCATAATGTGTTTATAGTTGTTAGGTATTACAAAAATAAGATCATCATGGACCCTGTCGGTCATTCTTTATCATATGTCTTTGTCATCATATTTATGTTGTACTATATCATATCATAATATATTATGACCGCGTAATCATTTATTTTTGCAGATGGTTTAGATAAAATTTTTACTGTTCCCTCATTTTATGCGGAGGAAGGACAATCGGCAAAGAAATGCGTAAAGTGCGGACAAATAATCTCCTGTTTACAAAATATTTCATTTTGCCAACAATGTATGAGCCGATAAGATGTGCTGCATGCCTCCAGTTCATTTCTATAAATTTACCGCTTTTGAATTTCATATTTTAAATTATCTACAAATCCCCGTATAAATTACTTTGCTTTTTCATCACAATGCAAGTCACGTTTTCATAAGAAGCAGTTTTTATTACTTCTCGCATTCTACAGATTTATAAAAGCGTATGATTTGTGTTGGTATCGCCGGTCCCTGTTTTCCGGCGCCGGCGAGTGCTGCAAACGCTCACGAATGCATAATAAGATGGGATGTATAAACGCGGCTGTGACTGCGATTCATAAATTCTACAATAATCGCGAGAATGCGCTCCTGTCGATACACATTGGACTAGAATTTTGATGACAGAGTACTTAGTAAGTAGACAAAACTTTCATCGTGTTTCATCTCAGAGAAATATATTGGATTTTTAGCTTGAGTGTTTTGTAAATGAATGTTGTTTGCAGTATATGAAATATTTGAAGTCAACTACATTTCTTTCACTTGTCCGATCTGATCACTATATCGTTGACACGTATCATGATTGCCTGTTTGGACGGGTAAGTCTTGATACACTGCTCTGAAACGACATGCGATACAGACTTTTCAGTGTCGAGCTGTTTTTTATAAAGTTTGAATGTGTTTTTTTAAAGGCGTCTAAAACTAGTTACAGCGATACGGATACGGTGATTGGATCATACAAGTAATACTTACGGTGTTTATCCGTAACGAGTAACTAATAAACAATCTATTAATGAGGCAAGGTGAAAACTGACTGAATAATTGTAGCCTCGTAGGCAATCGGTAAGCAATAGAGCGTGTCGATGATTCCGGCGGAAAGAGGGCGGAAGCTGGCATTGTGAGAGCACGGCGGCCGACAGCCAAAGGTTAATAAGTTCCTGTGACTATGAACCAACAAAATGTCATACATGAAATACTACTTTTTAATTTCTGTTAATAACACCAGACATCATTTTAGGGTAAAGGAAAATTTTTAAGGTCCAGTAAAACCATTTTTGGATATGAAAATTGTGTGATTATCTTAAGTATTTTATTTATATTTTATGTTAGAAAGTGAAATAATCAAGTGAAATCTAATAATACAAAGTGTAAATGGCATCATGAAGATATGAGAATAAGCTTGCGAAAACGCTTTCCAGTGGTAGATTGTTCCGCGCATCTATGATTTGACAGCTAGTTTTATATGAAAACGTAACATTATGTAAGAGCAGCGCTCTTTTATATTTGGAAGCGAGGGAGGCCTAACGTTGACTCCTCCGTAGTGCGATTCTGTATGGAAAACTGACGGTTTTAAAAATTAAGTGCAAGCTTAGCCTCATATAAATACAGTCGATATTTAATTGAGAGAAATTCAAATTTCGTGTGATTCGATTTATAGAATACACACCCCGGTTGGCTATTACTCTGAGACAGTAAACAATCGAAATTCAATCATAACTCATTGATGTTAGATACACATATTGCTTATCGTATCGAAACCCAAATATTTTCAGTTACTTTGAAATTAATTTAATGCCATAAGCTTTTGAGCCAACACAACTATTATTTTAGATATAACGGAACTGTTATACTTTCTCGCAATTCATTTGATGAAGACAATGAAAGGAATAATTTGACAATGAATATTAATGAACTAGGATTCGCACTCATCGCCGCTCGGGGTTTTATTGCGTATTATATAAATCCGCCGAGATACCTGGCGATAAACGTAAACCTGTCGAATTGATTATCTTTGTTTACGTATTTACTACAAATATATTCGTATTTTCGAATACGTATGTAAATGTTACGCATACAAAATAAGAAAACTTTGCGTTTTTATTTATTAAGCTCACACTGGTGATGAGAGCCTTGAAAAGCTGATCGTGGTGGGGAATACGGAGGGTAAACAAGCCCGTGGACGATTCCCAACCAGATGGAGCGATCAAGTGCGAGGCCCATCAGCTGCTAAGTTTAGCTCGGTCGTCAGAGACGCGACAAACAGACGCCGGTGGAGGCAGATTATTAAGGCCAGATGCAGGCCATCCACATCCGATGATGACCACGATCCTCAGCCATTAGGGACCGACCGCAGAGAGACGATAATAATTATACTAGACCTCGATCAATAAATCTCGATCAGGCTCATATAAGTTTGTTGATAGATATCCTACTTATTTATCAAACTTGTCCTCTTTTGTTGACATTACATCACACCTATATTACCCAGAAGTGTGTGGCAGAGGTGTACAACACCCTGTTATGTTGAGGTCTCATGGGTTAGGGAGTGGCCTATCGCAATTCACCGGGCACAATTCCAACTCCGTGCCGCTATTGTAAATTTCCTCACGGAAAGTTCATAAATAACACTTTGGCCGATCCGTGAATCCAACCCGAGACTTAGCGGTGAGAGGCGCATACGCTAACCACTAGACGATCGAGGTAGTCTTTCTTTTTAACCGACTTCAAAAAAAGGAGGAGGTTCTCAATTCGGATGTATTTTTTTTTTATGTTTGTTTGCCGATTACTCGAAGACGCCTGGACCGAATTCTTTTTTTGTTTGAAAGGATATACTTGTCATGTGGTCCCATTTTCTTCAAGTCACGTTCTGATGATGGGATGCTAGAGAAATCGAGGGCAACCCTCAAATTTAAAAGGCTTCTATATTGTTTTTGTATATTATCTAAAGTTACTCGGATATTTGCAATAAGTAGTTAGCATTTTATGTTGCTGAGCTGATGCTGGAAGGTACAACTCCTCAACGGTTAGGAGTACGGGGATAATTCTTTAAATATAGGCTCCTTGAGGCGGTTTACTGTATTCTTTTAAGTAATATGTTCAGATGAGGCGAGACGTTGAATATTACTTATGTGTATTCATAATATGAGGTCATGATTTGATGATGGGATCCTAGAGAAATCATGGGTAACCCTCAAATTTCAAAGGCTTCTATATTGTTTTTCGTATATTACCTAAAACTACTTGGATATTTGCATCTAGCAGTCAGCATTTTAAGTTGCTGAGCTGATGCTGGAAGGTACAACTCCTCTATCTTCTAAATCGAGGGCGTGTCGAAGGCTCATTAGCGACATCTACAACTTATTTACCACTTTAATGTATCATGCACACCAGACACGGTTATAGTTCAGTACAAATCGTTCCTTTCAATATTCAAACAATGCAATAATCAATATAATAACAATACCAAACATAATTTCTATACTTTCTATGTTTAATTTGTCCAATTTAATACAAATGCTTAATATTCTACAAGTATAATCGAAATCTATATTCAAATTAGCTTTATCTATCTAGTGGAGTTATCAAGCGCCTACACAAATAATCATCGCAACACACGTCAGAACAATTTTCAATTTACTGTCTAAGTTAAATATAAGTAATACAAACTACTAATTGTCTTTTTCAATAATAACTCGAGACTTTCAGTCACAAAAGTTCGATTTGCATCGCCAATAAAATGTTGTATTGCAGACGGTTCGAAATTTGAAATTTGATTTAAAAAATGTTACATTACAGGTAAATTTTTGCGCGGTCTGGGCACTGCAAAAATCGCGCTACCATTTTTAGAATCAATCGAAATTATTTTATATATACGCTATTTTCATCATTAATGTGATAAATATTTAGTTTAAAAATGTAATATTTCACTACAGTTTGAGTAAGTACTACAATACCGGTCCCTAAGCTTACGTTATATTAATCATAGAATTGAAAACAGAATGCTGATTAGATTGTGGTGAAGTTAGTTATTTTAAATTAATTTGGGTTGTACTATGTTTAAATCAATATATAATTCTATTGACAACAGTCTATAATTACTATTATGAGGACAAGGCAAATTTAACTCCTACCGTTATTCCGAAATAAAATTGTGATAATAACAGTAAACAAAAATATTATATTCGAAAGAGTGTGAATCAGTACACATATAATGGAATAATATAGATTGTTTAGGTTTTCTCGCGATTCTGTCATCTATATTTGTATGAAAAAACTAGACAAAAACGCGAAAATCAATTTTGCACCCTTTATGCTAGCCGGACAGGCAACACAATTAAGCAAGTTATTGTTACTACCTTGTAAAACTTTCTTATAAACTCTGTTTTATAACGATTTGTGATTGTTTTGGTTTTGTTTTAAGGCTTATGAAATTTTTATTTATAAATTTTAGTTGCTATATTCTTGACGAATTGCCCCACTTGCTGCAGTGCAGCAAGTGGGGCAATTTGTTGCTTTTTACCTGCTACATGTAGATAAATATTTAATAAGTGTTTAGTTTTAGAAAACGAGGTAGTTGACGGCACACAGAACCAGTAAATAAATATATAAAGTAGCTCTGAAAGTTGGATTGCACAGCAAATAATAGGATTAGTTTTAGTGCAGCTCTAGCGAATTAGCTGCAGAGAAACGTGTTTAGAGGGGTTATATCCACTAATTAATAAATCGCCGTTTTACTTACAGAAAATAATATAAAGAAATAGTTAAAAGTAATAACATCATTGTTTTAGGCTCTAATAGTTAGTTTTTATTAATTGCGGTGAGCAGTATTAATATTGGTATTATTAAATTGAATACAATCAAATTACAAACTAAATTTGGTTTTATATTTCATTATATACATCAATTGTCTGTACTATATTTGTCTATCCTTATTTCGTTATATAGTTGATCACACGTCTTATTCTTGTTCTAAAAAAACAAGCCTTTCGTTCGTCAGACGTTTCAAATAAAATAAAACATTTAAGATATTGGATTGACTCGTCAAAACTCAACGCTAATAGAATACATTCAGAGAATCGATGTTCGTAAATATGAAGATATAAAACTCATCTGAGCGGCAGGACATACAGAAAAGACTAACAGCACAATTAAATTGTAGGCATATGGCCTGGATAAATTCAAATAAACATCGAAAGCTAATTTCTGATATGTTGTAGAGGAGGTTTAAAAAATAATACTCTGAAATTTTCGACTCTGATTTATCTCCGCTTTCCGTTATTTAAAAAAAAACAATGTCTATTGATGTTTTATGACGTTCCTAGTGTACGATAAGTATATACAAAAAAAATTCACCTACTGTCATTTGTAGTGGTGATATCAAGAGGAAAAGAAGAAAAAAAAAGTTTATTTTTCGTTTTTCTTCTTTCTAGTGATTCGTATCAACTCATTATTATGTTGAAAATGTTGCAGAGCATAAAAATAGAACGTATTATTTAACTTTTAAATTTTGTTTTTAATGATGTTTAAAATTTACAAGGATATTGATGTTTCACTGCTCAAACTAAAACTGCGTTAAGTAAAACTTTTGAACAAAGTTAACTCAAAAAAAGAACAAACTTTGATCTCTAATTTTTTTCTTTTATATTTTTATCTCTATAGCGAATGACAGTAGATAAACATTTTTGGTATTTAAATGTAGAACGAAAAAAGGCTACATAATGTCTATACACATATCTTTATTGTAAAATAACGGGCATCCGAGATAAATCGAAAAAAAAAACAAAATTTAAAACATATCCAAAACTCAGCTTTCCACGTTCATTTTCACGTATTTGCTGCTTGATTGCTTTAAATGACTGCTATTAAGACAGTTACACGATCTGCTTGTTTGTGATTAATCTAACCCGAAACTGGTTGCCTTTAATGCCCCGAAGGGTGTATATTACTGTGTATATCTGTGTGCGCCACTCGGTTAATGGTTCAAGGCTGTTGGCTGATTGTCATAATTCAGTATACAAACAGATTGGTCCATTAACAGAGCTAAGCGGCCAACATTATTGAAATTATACATTTTAGGCAAATATTTAAATATTTTAGGGTTTGTATATGGTTGTTTAGATGGCACCTAGCGCTTTATAGTTCAGTTGAGATATTATTATAAAACGCGTTAGTCGTAATACATGGTTGTTCATGTTCTGGAAAGAACTAATGGTATTCAATAGAGCATTGTCGGTAGCTGACTTCAAATAAAGTTTTATGATATAACTACATCTTGAGAAAAGAAATTAAGGTCGGTAATGATAAGAATAGACTGGCGTTTGTATTGTGATCTGTGATTGTGAACCAGTTTTGAAGAAAACGCTTATCAAACTTTGCTTATATGTAGTTATTATACGTTTATATATTTTTTATTACTATAGTGTTGTCGTTATGAACAAAATATTGTTGTGACCTATGAACGACGTATTGATGACCACGCTATACAATTTAATTATCCGATTACCGTGAAATTGCGGTATAAATATAAATAACTGATACCAAAATATTTTTTATTCATAAAATAATGTGATGAAATTGAAAAAAATCCAATAGCGAATATTGGTGGAAACAATGAATTAAGAAATAAGGTCCCACGAGTCACGACCATGTCATCTCAGAAGCGTCTTTCTGCCTGCACACTTAATTTTACACCCCACATTAAACTTTATAGGATCTTACGGCCAGTTTATTATGTGTAAAATATACTTACCCAATTCATTCCACTATCTGAGACGTTCATGTTCAATAAAAGGTTGCTAAACGGTGGCTTTTTTGTTAATTAACGGAGCTGTAAATTGCTCCTCGAAGTAGAAATACTGTAATTGGGGCGTCAGAAAAAGTGATTGGCTGTTTCTAGGTCGAAATATTCAGGATTTAAAAGTTGCCAAAACTGTTGGCCCTTGTATAATTAAACGAGAAAACATAAATCTGGGTAAACGAGACGAGCGGAAGAGTCCCCGGCCAGCCGTAACTTTGTTAGTAGAAGCACACGCCGTCGCGCGCCGACATCATCGCCGCACTTCTAGCTTTAACCCTCCGCGTGGATGAATTACTCTCAATAAAATCTTAGCCCTTTTAGAGTTTCGTGAACAAAATTGCTAAAACAAACAAAAAGATAAGGAATCCGTGTTTCCCTTTGTGGTCTGTGCCTGTTCATTTGTTTGTATATTGGGTGTACCTACTTTCTAATAGGTTTTAAAATCGTAAACAGGTCGGTTCCCAAGGAAATGTTTCTTACCTTAAAACATAAAAGCCGCAACATTAAAGCGTTATAACTTTAGAAAAAAAATCAGTGGTGCACGTTCACGTACAGAGGCACATCAATACTGTACTTGGTTACTCAATTAGATTTTCATACCACTAAAAATTCTAATACAAGGATACATTAGGATTGACTTATACTCTAACGGCTTTTTAGCTGAGTATCAGTATACGTAGCGACTGCCTTTAGATCTTCACTACATTTTTTTTTTTATATTACGCCCACAGCGAACGAACGTGTAGTCCACCTGATGGTAAGTGGAGTACAGCCCATGGACATCAACAATCCACAAAAGCAGATTATAGATGCGTCGCTGCAGCTGAGGACTATGGTGGTATGCCTCATGTGCCAGTAATTTCAGGGCCTGATCTCACCACCAAACCGGAACACAGTAATGGAAGCACTACTATTTGGCGGCAGGTTAAAGGTGAGACGGTGGTGCTGCCACCCTCGAGCTCATTCACAAGAGCTCTACCACCAGTATATTACGAGGTAATACGATAATCTTTGTTAGACTAGTTCATAGAAATCTTAATAATAAGGCAATAGAAATGTCAAAGACGCGTGACCTTGTCGCCGCGCATCTGTCTAGTCAAACACAAGTGCGAGTTGAGGAATTGTCGTCTTAATGTCATCGCAAAAAGAATAATTTTGTTTGCAGGAATACAAGCGCATTTGTCTAATCGAACACAAGTGCGAGTTGAGGAATTGTCGTCTTAATGTCATCGCCAAAAAGAATAATTTTGTTTGCAGGAATACAAAAAGTGGTATTTGAAAACCGGCGACATGCGTCCCAGTGTTAAAAGATAGTCGATAGCATTTCTATTGACTAGTTATTAAGATTTCTATGGACTAGTTGCTAGACTTTCTGGCCTCTGACTACCCGTAACGACTACCATAGATGTTCAAATTGCAACCGGGACTAACGGCTTAACGTGCTCTCCGAGGCATAGAGGAAAGCTCGTTATGGTAAAGATGGTCACCCATCCACGGCCAACCGCGGTTAACTTTGCTTAACCTGCAAGATCAATCGGTCTGCGCGTGAAATAAAACATACTAAAGAAGAGGGATTTAGTAACTTGATAACTCATGAAGATTTTATGGAAGTTATTCACATAATTTTGCTTGATTTAAAAAAAAATCGAGTATAAGTAAGCTATACCTATATCATTTAAAACACAATCGTTTAGGACCCATAAAGATAGAAAATTAAACAAACTAAACAAAACGTAAACTTCATTGGAAAAAGCGCAAGCTCTAAATATAATCAAATCTTCTTGAACATTGGAAAATGTATCATTTAGTTTAGGGACATTAGAAAATCATGCAAAGTCTGGCAATTTTATTTATTTATATTATTTTTTCATACAAACGTGAACCAGCATTTTGTATTGTAACTAAAATGCCGATACCTTGAAAATCGCATGTGTTCAGAGGACTATTTCTACTAATAGCGAACAATAATGTCATGCTGACATTATAGTTCATGTAATTTACAATCAAACTGACAGACAGAGGCAATATATAAGTTTGATTTTCATATTTTTTCGAATAACATTGTTATATGATAAAGATATTCCGTATACCCGTTAAGTGGTAAATAAAGCCAATAAACACCCGGAAAGTATTGCAGTTGCATCGTTACTCTAAAATACTTCTTTATCTAATGCCAAATATTTCAGGCTCTAACAAAAATGGAAAACAGTACACAGTAGTGCAAACACTTGGTACTATTTTACGAACTTAAATCGAGATTGTATCTCAATCCGTTTATTGCTTAATCTCACTAGTAAACTACCGAATCGTAGTTACCTAAGTTGAAATGACTTTAAACTGTGATTGCCAACATTCCAGATTGATATAAAGCACTTCACACACAAAAGCAAAGTAAAGCATAGAAATCTTAATAACTAGTCAATAGAAATGCTATCGACTATCTTTTAACACTGGGACGCATGTCGCCGTTTTTCAAATACCACTTTTTGTATTCCTGCAAACAAAATTATTCTTTTTGGCGATGACATTAAGACGACAATTCCTCAACTCGCACTTGTGTTCGATTAGACACATGCGCTTGTATTCCTGCAAACAAAATTATTCTTTTTGCGATGACATTAAGACGACAATTTCTCAACTCGCACTTGTGTTTGACTAGACAGATGCGCGGCGACAAGGTCACGCGTCTTTGACATTTCTATTGCCTTATTATTAAGATTTCTATGATGTAAAGATTTATATTATAGAATTATAAATTTCTTATTATACATATTTCCATAGAAATTGTTACAGGAATACACACGCCCACTATTTTTACTAATATTATGAACGCGAAAGTTTGTAAGTATGGATGTATAAATATTATGGATGTTTGTTACATTTTCACGTATAAACAACTGAAGATTTTAATAAATTGTTGCACAAATGCAGCTGCTTTTTATTGACGTATTGCGTGGTCGGAGCCGCAGACTAGTAATGTACATTTTTAGATCTAGATGATTTCCATGGAATGTTAGATATCTCGTGTTGCAGATACAGCTTTACATTATAGCTGCGGTGTGTGAAGTGTTTTACGCTCTAAATGCTTGCTATTCCTTTTAGTGTGTGTGCTAAAGGCACGTAGATACTCGATTCATCTTAACTGTACAAAAGTCTTACCCTTAGGGAGTATGGAGCTATCTCAAAAGCAGCAATGCAGAGACCGAAGTGCGATTGGTATCAGTTAGCAGCTTTATAACCAGTACCTAAACTTTTAGCACCTCCTATGAAAAAATAACAACAAATGTAAATATCTAATCTACTTTACAAAAACAACATAGTTTATAGAAACCGGAAAAATAAGTGATAAAAATACATTTTAATCAATAAAGTATATAAACAATAGTTATTTTTGTGTTACTAGTGAAGAAAGTTTGATATTTTATTTGAGGTCAAAAAGCTATTAATGATTTTAGAGTCCAATGTTGGCAAAGCTGAAGCTACGCAGATTACTGTGAATTGTATTTAGGATAACTACGTGGATATTCAAATTATACCATAATGTTTATTTAGGTCCTGCGCATTTATTTCATAAAATCTGACTGAATATATCAATGTTTGTATATGGGTAAAGTTGCTGATACCAGCTAGAGAATAATTCAATACGGTAAAGAAGACGCAAATATAGTTATTTAGTCTCTCGCCAAATGTAAATAAAAATACAAAATAAATCTAATATTTTTTTTTCACGAAGATTTGTGGGCTACTTTTTATCAATAATACTAAAGGCGGTCAAAGCTGCAGGTTTTATTTCCATTAAAATGTGAATGTGAAATGGAACCTTAATAAAATATCACCTTCCCCTCATGCAAGGCGATATTTTATTTGAAATTCGACGGGAGGGATCTTTCGGCCTTGTATCAACGTGACGCCATGGTAATAATTTATGCCATAATTCATTTACATATCTTCAATTTCAGTGAACTGTAATATTTTATTTAATAATTCTTGATCAATAAATCCACGCCGGTGTGAACAAAGAGATTATCGCCTCGGCCGACACCCTTATTTATATTGACACCGTCTGGAAAGTTCATTTGTGTAGATCGCCGAAAAGCCGCTCTTCGTAGTAGTTTGTCGTGTTCAACAGCGTTTTCTTTCAAAGAGCATTGCACAAGGAGAACTGCTGCAAAGGCGCGGAATGACAAAAACGTATCCCTTGCTGTCGGACCTGTGTCACTCAAGATTACCCTCAGACCCTTTATTCCGGCCAACTTACACAAAACACGCAAATCATCTTGGCGCACGTAAACTTGTAATATATTTCCGAGATTGTGTAAATATTTCTACGTCTATAATTGTCGAATATTTATATTTGTATTTATTATAGTTGTAGTTAGCAATTTGTTCGTTTAGTGTTCTTCTATAACTTTGGCAATTTGCAGCTGATCTTAACTCAACTATCAACGCAAAATACTATGTGACATTATCAGCTTCCTACTGCACACACAGATATTTTATTAAAATTAATGATTGCTTTTCTGAATTTAGATACCTAATGCAATTAAAACATAAATGACAATTCAATAAGTGTGTGTTAAATATAATGATGATTAAAATAATAACCTAAACATGAATGCAAATTTAATTGATATTTTTTGTATCAGAATTGATATAAGGAGACGCAAGCAATACCCGTGGTCTTAAATACGCGGATTAATGCGCCAATGTTACAAAACTTATTTAATTTACAGTACTTATTCAATTAGGCGGTGATACGGCAATGGGGCGTGCGGGCAACTTCTATAATTGTCTTTGGCGGACAACGATACAATCGTTGTGCAGCCATTCGCATCACGTACGGATTATATGAGACATCGTCAGTTCACCGCAAATGAAGAACTTCGCAACGTTCGGAGCGTGCCTGTTTCTATTTCAGGAAATATATCCAATCAATGGAGTTGGTCATTAGTTCAGTTTTGTTCTGACAGTTAAGATTATTAGTGCGAGTTACTAAATTGAGATTGATAGCCAGTGTGCGCCATTCAACCATTAAGTACTCGAACCAAGGCTTTGCCTGGATGCAATCTTGGATTGCATAAGATTAATTTCCGAAATTCAACGTAGTAAAACAAATAGGTATCTATATCATACTATTTATCCGCATAATCATTTTGCGTCAATCATGCGGAGATGGAACACTCGGTAAATAAACACGTTAAGTTCGCACAAGTAACTTCCTAGTGCTTACTAAGTATTTCATTTTGCCAACAATTAATATGCCGCTTGGTAGTGCTGCATGCCTCCAGTTCATTTATATAAGCACCGCTTTTGAATTACATATTTATACATTATCTACAAATAAAGGAGAAATTGTTTTGCTTATTCATCACAACGCAAGTCACGTTTTCATAAGCGAAGGTCTTTATTACTTCTCGCATTCTACAGATTTATAAAAGCGCATGATTTGTGTTGGCATCGCCGGGCCTGTTGTCCGGCGCCGGCGAGTGCTGCAAACGCTCGCGAATGCAGATGGTATAAATTTATCAAACGCGGCTGTGACTTCGATTCATAAACTCTACAATATTCGAGATAACGAGCTCCTGTCAGAAACACCTTGGACTAGGTTTTAGATGACAAATAGGTTTTTATATAGTTTATATGTAGTATTAAAATATCATTAAAAAAATCATCAAATAAATTATGAGCACCGACATGCCCAGATGACCATGGCACCACATAACAAGTTTACCCTTTCATACAAAAAAGAATTTCTCAATCGGTCCAGGCGCCTTTGAGTAATCGGCAAATAAACAGAACAAAAATACAACCGAATTGAAAACCTCCTTTTTGAAAGTCAATCGGATCGGATCGGGCAAGTAATACGTTTGATAATAACAAATAAACAATCTCAATAATCCATCAAGCAATAGTCTGGCAAAAACTGTCTGCATAATTGTAGCCTAGCCGTAGGTAATCGGTAAGCAATAGAGCGTGTCGATGATTCCGGCGGAAAGAGGCCGGAAGCGAGCATTGAGAGAGCACGGCGGCCGACGACCAAAGGTTAATAAGTTCCTGTAACTATAAACCTACCGCATGTCAAAAATGAAAGACTATATTTAATCTCTGTTCATAACAACGGGCATCAATATGTTTGCAGTTTTTAATAGAAATGTATTTATATTGTTTAGTTTCGCTAAAACTTATTTTCTGGAATCCAATTATGATGAAACTGTGTAAGCTTATTTATATATATATTTTTTTTTGTGTGAGACTGGTGCCTATACTAGACTTACGTCTATATTTCAGGACACCAGGTTTCCATTCCTCTCAATTGATTTCATTTCTTGTGTAAGTGAAAAAACAAACAGTTATAACAAATAGGCATTCATGTGAGTGTATTTGTATATATGTGTGTGTGTGCGTGCGTGAGTGTGTGTACGTGTGTGTGTGTGTGTATGTATGTGATGTTTTTGTAGGTTTATTTGTTAGTTCACACATTGTGTTATGTAGGTATATATAAAAGATTTTCGGTTTCATTGTAATTCAGTGTAAGCAGCCAAATAGTCAGGGTTATTTTACAATTTCTTTGGGTAAGGCTGAATACAGAGATTTTTTTATTTATTTTATTATATAAAAATCTACTTAGATGGCAATAAAACCGTTTCGAACATAGTATTTAGATGTACATATTGCCTTTCTACAGGCGTATATCTTCTTCTGTCAAACGTTATGGACTGGTCGTATGTCAGACAGTTAGAGAAACAAGGTACTATTTAGAGAAAGGCTATTAGAACAAGAATGGAACACCGGTATTAATACATTTATTAAAAGAATTAAAGAAACGTACTCTGACGTATTCAGAAAGAAAACAATAACAAATAACTTAAGTAAAATATCACGTTCTAAATGGCTAACAAAAGGAATTAAAATTAGTAGTAAGAATAAACGTTTTTTAAATACAATTAATAAACAAAAATGTCACAGTTCTATTCTGCTTTATCGAAATAATTATTTAAGACTATATAAAAAGGTAATTAAATGTGCAAAAAGGCTCGATGTAAACAGACAATTAGTTGTAGCTTCAAACTCGTCTAAATTGATTTGGCAGGTAGTAAATAAGCACCGCAATGTCATGAATTATACGGAATTAAATAAAATTATTCTCAAAATTGATAATAAAGTTTTCGACAGACCGAGTGATATTGTTAATATATTTGCCAAACAATTTCAAAATGTTGTTATGTTAAATACGTGTGACCAGACTCGTGCCATTTCATACTTAATGGATAGTGTGAAAAGGGTTGAGGAATCTATGCAATTTGAGTCTGTTTCACCTGCAGAAATATACAAAATGATCTCTAAAATGGACTGCAGATCAGCAACTGGGTATGATGAAATATCTTTGACTATAGTCAAAGAAAACATCGATATATTAGCCACTCCATTGGCATCATTTTTCAACCAATGTATAGAGTTGGGTTTATTTCCGGATCAATTTAAGATTGCTCGAGTACTGCCAATTTTCAAGAAAGGTTGTAGAGCCGACTCACGAAACTATAGGCCAATCTCAGTATTACCGGCTCTATCGAAAGTATTCGAAAAAATAATGAAAGATCGTCTCGTAAAACATCTGTCGGCGCATGGAGTTCTATGCAGCGAACAGTACGGCTATCGAAAGTGCCTTGGTACAACGGATGCTATTGATACCTTGGTGAATGATGTAACATCTTTTATCAATGGCAAGCTGAAGGTAGCGGGTCTGTTCCTGGATCTCAGCTCAGCTTTTGATACCGTGGATCATAACATTCTCCTAACAAAAATGGAATACTATGGAATACGTGGAAATGTTTTAAAACTGTTTCAATCCTATCTGACAAACAGAAAACAGTACGTAGAAATTAGAGCCGTCACGGAGGGGCATGAAAATGTTTATAAATCCAATCACACATCAGTTACACGCGGTGTCCCTCAAGGTTCGGTGGTCGGTCCTATTTTCTTTATATTATTCTTAAATGACCTAGCAGAATTCATAAAAAATCACATACCAGACACACAACTCGTGATTTTTGCAGATGACACTAATGCCATAGTGGCAGCAGATTCAACGAGAGATTTAGAACTTAAGATCTGCAGACTATTTGACACTTTTGAGAAATGGTTTGGTACTAATAATTTAATTCTAAATGCAAACAAAACCAAGTGTTTATTATTTAAATCCACCAGTAGAAATTGCGAAACCATTCAGGTCACATCTGGTGGTTTAAAAGTAGAAGTAGTAAACAGTGTGAAATTTCTTGGAGTCGAAATTGATGCGCTATTGAATTGGAAACGATGCATGTTATGCCATTCGAAGTCTTCGTGACGAGGTTAGTGTGGCACACCTCAGAACTGTCTACTTCGCCTTAGTAGAGTCCCGACTCAGATACAGCATTCAGTTGTGGGGGAACAGTTACGAATACAATACCAGCTCTGCATTCGTAGCCCAAAAGAGAGCCATACGAACGATCTTAGGTATAAAACAAACAGAGTCTTGCAGACCTCACTTTATTCGCCTAAAGATACTAACGGTTCCCAGCCTTTACATTTTAGTATTATTAACTCATTTAATTAAAAATTTACATAAATATGAAACGGATCAAGACAGGGAAATTAGGCTGCAAACTCGAAGAAAAGATTTAACAAAAAATATACAACCTAAGCTTAATGTCGTACAGCACAGTTCGAGGGTTCAGGGAGTGCACATTTTTAACAAATTACCAATTAGTTTTAAAAAAATTCAAGATCCAAACATCTTTAAATCAAAATTAAAATCGTTTCTTTTAAAGAAGTGCTATTACAGCTTGGACGAGTTCTTAAATGACACAAATAAATTAAATTCATGACATAATCTCTTACTACATGACATAAGTAATTAAATTTGTTATTATTATTTTATTGAATTAATTTGTGATTGTATAATTTAAGTTTATAACATTTATTTATTCATGACATTGCTACCTCTCTCTCTTGTAATATGCAATAATAATTTTAATTTAGATTTTCTCATACTATTTCTAATTTCTTTGACTTCTTTTCGATTTTAAGTATGACTTATTAATTTTCAGTAGGCCTAAAAATATTATATTATTTTATTTATATGAACTGTGTAGGTGAATTTTGTGTAATTTTCTCTTGTGTAAATTTAGTTGTATTAATCGTGTTAATGTGTGTTAATGTATGTATTCTATGTTATATTTAAGTAAAATATTATGTTTCAACACCAGTGTAAAATTTGGTTATGAATAAATGAAATTGAAATTGAGTTATGCTGCTTAAGAACAGTATTCAGAATAGCGAATAAATACTATTGTGTTAGCTGAACATTAAGTCTGAAGGTGACCATAATAATTCTGTTCATATATCTTTAAGTATTGATGTCTTTGTCATATAGTTAATTTGGAAAGGAAAATAATATAACACACCATGCAACTTGCTTGGTTATAAATAATCAAGTGAATTTGCAACTAAACGTACTATTGATTGTTATCACTGTACGACGGGCTTAATCACGTAATTTAGTATTGATAACAATGTTTTCACGGTTTTAAAAATACGATTGTGATATAGATTGAATATGTTAATACTCTCTAAAAAGTCTTCTCTTTATTCTTTGACCTAGAACTTCATAGTAATCATAATATATTCGAAAGAACCTGATAAATAACAAACAAACGATAAAAAAAGAAAAAAAGTTAAACATAAGATCGAAATTCAATCAGAATGTATTGAAGTTAGTAAAATGTTTTCTATAAAACTTTTAATGAAATTTAATGCCATAAGCTTTTAAGCCAACACAACTATTATTTTGGATACAACGGCGCTGTTATACTTTCTCGCAATTCATTTGATGAAGACAATGAAAGGAATAATTTGACAATGAATATTAATGAACTAGGATTCGCACTCATCGCCGCTCGGGGTTTTATTGCGTATTATATAAATCCGCCGAGATACCTGGCGATAAACGTAAACCTGTCGAATTGATTATCTTTATTTACGTATTAACTAATGTAGCTAGTATACAAAATACTACAAATGTATTCGTATTTTTAAATACGTATGTGATTTTTTTATGTACAGTACAAAATATATATATATATATATATATATATATATTTCATGTTTATGTATTATATTATTGTATTTATTAACGTATGTAATAGTAATAAGTATATTACATTATATATTTTATAACATTTTGTTTATCTATGTACCTGTTGTATGTATTTTATGTATTGATTTATACTCGCTTCTCCCAAATATATATATTTTCACATCAACACTTCAGTTCTTTTCTCACATTATTGCACCTACCCTTGCTTTTCTCTGCACTACCCTAGGTTGACTGTTAGAGAATGCCACTAGGCATTAAGTCCACCTCTGTACCTAAATTTGTGCAAAAAGTTTAAATAAATAAATAAATAAAATATGAGTTCTTTTTGGTGTTATTATATATTAAGCAGAAATCCATGTTAAAATTATAATGTATCACAATCAATCTCGACTAGACAGATATGATTTCATTATAGCAATCAAATTTAGGCCCCATAGTTTTGTCACTGACCGTGGTGTCTATACTCTTTCCATATAGACACTTTGTCTATATTTGGCATTACTCAGTCTCCCGCTTTGCTTTGGAGGGAAGTAAAGATACATACTTTCCAACTCCAACTATATACTTCTGATTAAATTCGTTGCGGGTTCCAAGACAATTTTAACTCTCCCTGGGATTGTCCGTGTGTCATGCACGGTGCCTTTCAGTTGGTTACCGCTGTAGATCCTGGCGTCACAGGAGTCACAGTGGTGGGCGTGTGGGTGGGATTATATCCCGTAAAAAAAAAAAGATATGATTTCATTTTGTTCTAGTTTAATAGATAAAAAATCTATCAAATTCGTCCTCTTATTTATTTAACAAACAATATGATAACTTATAAAAATTACAACGTAAGCCAATTGACAGTTTCCGTTTATATGCATGACTAAGTAACATGCAATTTAAAAATAATTAACATGTCGACAGGATACAAAAAAAAATACTAATAGTAAATAAAAATATATGTATAATATATAATATATTGCTGGTTTCTACTTTGGACAAAGGATCAGCATTGCCATACAACGTGGCAATGCCGCCAGTCTTCTGGGCACGTTACCCGCGGTCGACATCGATGCGGACGTATTTTTTGACACCTAAACTTTTTAGTAGATATATTTGATTCAATAAGTTTGTATTATTTTTTATTTCATGTATATATAGTTAGGTTTATATTTAGTTTTAACGTATTTAATAATATAGTGTAATTTTAAATCTTTAATTGTATCATATTAAAAATTATTAAATGTCTAGTATGGTAAGTATTTATTAACATGTTGGAAATTGTATTGTGTAATTTATTCGCAGCCAAATAGAATAACATTAGACATGCTAGCAAAACCATACAATCGGGCTGCCATTCCTAGAAATAACTGAAATATCTTTTATAATTATAGCCCTGTTTTCATTTCTACATTAATAATGCAATATTTCACGAGTCTCCGAGTTTTATTTCATTATTTTGAGTTATGGAATTAGCAACAGAATTTTAATTAGATTCAAGTTAAGTTAGATAAAACAAAAAAACTTATTTACCGGTTGGGCACTCATTTGAATTATATTGTGTTTAACTATAACTTAATTGATAAAAGTCTACTATTACTGTTATAAGAATAAGAACAACACTTAATTTTACATAGACTCGTAAAATATACGCTTTTTCAGTAAAAATACACATTAAAACCATAATATAAGTAGTTTTACCATCCTCTTTCATAAAATGTATATAACTAAACTTCATAAATTTATAATTGGGGAAACGAAGACATGCAAGGGTACAGAAGTTCCCATAGAACTGAAAATTATGTAATGTTCGGAACGCCATTACAAGTACGGTTTCAATGGGGAGTTTTCAACAATGTTTTATATTGGTGTTCTTAACATTCTTATAAATTTTCAGCTCTATGGCAATTCCTGTACCTTCATTGTTAGTTAAAGTCGTATCTGGACCAGATCATACTCAAAATACAAAACAATAATTTCCAGTACGAGGATAAGCAGCCGAGCAAGCGTAGTAGAGGCTCGTAAACAGCTGCATGTTTGTTTACTTTGTCAACAGCGAGTCTCACAGGCTACGAGCGCTACGGACGCTACGAGCGCTACAAACGCTACGGTGGAGCATCGGCTACGAGCGGTAGTTAGTAGCGGTAGATAATTATGTAAACAAACGAGGCATTTTAAATTTTGAATTATTTTGATAAGTTCATATCGGTATATTGAATATTAATGTTAAATTTTCACTGAATATTGCGCGTATCATTTGGTTATCCGTATAACATTATTTCATAATGTTCAATACTAGTGGTATAGCTCTTTTGAATGAGTTCAAGGGTGGGAGCACCACCGTCTCACCTTTAACTTGCCGCCAAATAGTAGTGCTTCCATTACTGTGTTCCGGTTTGGTGGTGAGATCAGGCCCTGAAATTACTGGCACATGAGGCATAACACCGTAGTCCTCAGACATCCTTTTGTGAATTGTTGATGTCCATGGGCTGTACTCCACTTACCATTAGGTGGATTACACGTTCGTTCGCTGTGGGCGTAGTATAAAAAAAAATCTTTCCTCCATTTTGATATAAGCCTATAAGTAAGTTTATATGAACCTTTGTATGGTGTCAAGTTAAATATATACCTATAATGTGTATCCTTAAATCCCATTATACTTTTAGATATATTAACGGCTTGCATACATTAAAGTTATTCCCAAATAAAATTGTAATAAATATAACAGTATACGATAATATTATATCCGAAAGCGTGCGAATCAGCACACATTTGATGGAATAATAAAGGAAGTTTTATAGCATTTGTTCGCTATAAACGTGAGGATTGGTGGTCACAGATGCGAGTGATACCCTCTTTCCCCTTTTCGGTGGACACTCTGTTGACGGAACAGAGATAACATGGCTTGTGCCAGCGATACATCTTTGTGGAAGACAATAATAAATGGGGTTTCTAACGAATTAAGACATTATATTGCCATAACTTTTATATATTTCTAAGAAGCTTTTACGTTTATCGTTTAGATCACACGTGAAATGTTATAAATGTGAGAGTTTGTGTGTTTATTTGTATGTTTGTTACTTCTTCACGGTCGAACGAATTAACCTTTTTTTTGTTAAATTAGGTGTAGAGTTTGCTGATGCCATGAAGTAAAATAAAGATGATGAAATTTTACACTCATTGATTTATTCAAAGCGTAGAAACTGAAGTATGGTGGACATTTTTTTTTTTTTTTTAATACTACGCCCACAGCAAACGAACGTGTAGTCCACCTGATGGTAAGTGGAGTACAGCCCATGGACATCAACAATCCACAAAAGCAGATTATAGATGCGTCGCTGCAGCTGAGGACTACGGTGGTATGCCTCATGTGGCAGTAATTTCAGGGCCTGATCTCACCACCAAACCGGCACACAGTAATGGAAGCACTACTATTTAGCGGCAGGTTAAAGGTGAGACGGTGGTGCTGCCGCCCTCGAGCTCATTCACAAGAGCTCTACCATGACTATGAATGACTTTGATGATATCCAATTTCTTAAAGTCTCATTGACAAAATTAACATAATTTAAGTATAATTTAAATGTGCCTAGCAGTAAAAGGATAATAAATTAAGGAAATACTTGTATAAATACCAATTTAGGTACGCTTGTTCGTGGTCTACCGACTAACCTGAAAACAAACTTTAGGGAATGCACTAACTTTTTGTTGGGAGCTCATAATTTAAGCGGTGTTTACTCTAACTAGCTCATTCAAAAATGCACTTCTCTTTCCACCATTTAACTTTTAAAAATGCTCGAGTGATCTAACTCGGTCGGTTAGTTCACTCGAAGTCGGTTAACAATACTAATCACACAACAATAGCGACTATTTTTATAAAATCATCTCTGATGAGCGAGCGGAAACCTTAAAAAATGACATAAATCCGCTCCCAAAGAAAAATTCAGATAAAAGTTTATTTATTGTTCTGAGTGATTTATATTTGCGTGTGTCTGACATTATGCATGTAATATGTTTAATATACGCATAACTTTGCTGTCGTAATTTATAAACTTTTGACAATAATACGGCCAATACGGCACGCAATAAATATGATAATACCTAACTGGTTGTAACACGTTGATTACCACCCGGATTCTGTAATTAAATACGTGATTCAGATACTGCTATTTGATTTAATCGTATTTTTTAATATAAAATAGTTAATTACAAAGATTTAGTCCAAATTTTATAACCGAAACCCATAAAATGCCTTAACTAAATGAAATAAAAATGCACGTTATTTACCTATATAGTTAAAAAAAAATTACTTGATAAAGATTACATAAAGATCATTTTATTCACTAAAAAAAGAGATACAATGGTTCTTAAAATATGTAATATACAGTTGATTTATTTTGCCACTCCGTGGGCATGCGAACAGATATTAACTTGTTTAGCAACAATGAGTTTTTTCCCGTCTAGACAACAACTGTTATTTAGTTAGTAGACATCGCGGTGTAAATTACGTGATACGTGCGTTTGAATCGATTCGTTAATATTGCATAAAGGAGATAATGAGGGGAGGCCTTTACTCGGCGCACCTTTGGAGCTTATTCCAACAACACAACCTGCTATTCAGCGGAGCACGAACGCGCCAGACGGAGGCATCGCAGACGGCGACACGACAAACATCAAAGGTCTTTTCGATAAAACACCATTCAACAGCTCGCTCTGTTGCCTTCAAGATTTTCAGCATTAAATCTCGCAATTTAATATTTTTTAAAAAATGAGTGGCAATGAGTGCAGCCTGTGGGTATAATATGTTTTAACTTTTTATGATGTTATTCATAAGGTAGCTTACACAATCGGTACGGCTTTATGCATGTCCATCCTTTGTTGTAGTTAAAACAAAAAAAAAAATTTGGTTTGTTAAAGTAAGATTTAAAACACCCCACATTAAAATAACGTATTAAGCATAATTTACTTATACTCAAATCCGACCTACTTAAAAAAGCAATTCGCAGTACGAAAATATTTAATGAACGTTATTTTAAAATTTCCAAGTTATCGTTAAAGCTTCTCGAGTAACGTCCAATTAATGTAAAACGAGAAGACGACTCCGATGACGTCATAAATTTCGTCAGCACTCCACTTAATTGAATCACGAAGCTTAAATAAACAAACGACAAGTAAATCAATGGATAATCTGCTGATAAGTAATTATTTGCAGTAACTATTGTAAACAAAGCAATCAATTATAACAGGTTTTGTTCTGGAATCGAGTTTAATCGAATTTCGTGAAACGATTTGAATTTATTTGATTTCTGTGTGAGTCATAAGCGTTAATTAATTGTTTTATAGGAATGATAAATAAATATGTGATAAGAATTGTATTGTATGTTATAGTAATAAAAATTGATTAAAACTTAAAGTAGTAGTTTATCTCTACAAGCGGCCGTGGCGCAATGGATAAGACATCGGTCTTACGATCGAGAGGTCGTGGGTTCGAATCCTGGCCATTACACCACGGACGTGAACTTCCTCCTAACACAAGCGAATTAAGCTTAGCTGGAGGGGGTTAACAAGAATACTAGTAATTTGTATTTGCAAATTACTAGTAAGCTTTTTTTTAAAAAAAAATCTTTTCTTATTGATTTTGAACGCATTTAAAATTATTCAAATTATGAAATATGGGTGTTACTCACGTAATGTTGATCTATATAGACGACCGCGGTTTCGCCTTTACGTCTAGGCATTATAAAGAAAGTGCGATACGTATAAGTGAATAAAAATAAAATGTAGTTAATATACCAATTAACTTATGTTAGTGCAGAAGGTAAGGGGCAATATAACCATCACTCGATTGTGTATGATGAAAGTTACACAATACACGGCTAAATTATATTATATGTATCTCTAATTTGCTTCAACAATAAACTATTATTCTGGAATATATGAGTGCAATAATTTTCCATTATTTTAATACCTGTTGCGAGAACAATCTAGAATAACCTTTAGTCGTTTTATTCAATGCACGCTGGCGTAATTTACAATGTACCGTAATGTACCGGCCGGAGCTGAGCTGAACCTATGCCAGCAAAGCAACAACGCTATTATTACCCTCTGAAATATACATAAGCATATTCCGTAAGGTAATTTATATTCTTTCCTGAGCAAGTAAACTTATTTCATATTCACTGCTGCAGCATAGCGTTCTGCAAAACTATTTGTGTAAATACTGTCTAGACTATAGCGATAATTTCACAGATTTTATTACTCTGTGTCTCATTTTCATTAGATCTTGACACGTGGGAACGTCGACTGCACGAATTCTTATATGCAGATTGCTCGTGGCGATATCTGTGTTGTGTTTAAAGGTTCTGTCTATGAAAGGATTGATGGTAAACTGTAATGATACATGATTTGCTGTTAAACATTAAGAGTAATTTTTTTCGTGTTCTTTATGTTGTGTAGATTGTATGATAAGAATTTTCTTCATGACGACGTGCCCACGTTTCAAGCAACAAGATAAATACGTACATAAAATCACGCCTTTATCTCATGGGTAGGCAAAGGCGATGGAACACCATGTGCTACCTTACAAACCATACCTTTTACTTTCGACAGTGTCCATAAATATACATAAAACACACGCACCGGGTTATATAATATTATTATAATAACGTTAAATTGGAGGAAGATTATAATCCTATCTCGCCAATACCTACTTGAATTGGTTCCACACAGTGATTGTCAAGATTTGCCACGCTTCGGTAAAAGCACAAAGCTATTTTAGTAAACGACTAATTGAATTGAATCCGAGGATTTGGGTAAGGTCAGATGGTATTGGTGAGGTTGATATATTCGACAGATTTAGTATAAGTATCTTGTTTAAATTCTTAATTATGTATAAGCTTATGCAATATGAGCAAGCGATAGAGAACACTTTACCTGAGATTTAAATTTTAAAAGTTAGAAATAGTATTTACTTTTTGTATCAACATGCTTAAATCATGTTCAAAATATTTAAAACAAATCACTTCATGTCTATGGCTGACCAATTTAAACCTCGTATTTCTTAAACTGGTTGATTCCAAAACTTATCACGTATGTATATACTAATTATGCTAAGCACCTATAATTACGTAACATAAATAAATAATATCAAGTTTATGAAAGTGCTCCTCATTATCTCCCCATGGAGCATTGTTATAGTTGCTCATATACATAGCATACTTTTGGCATAATTGTGTTATTATGGAGAGACGATGCCGCACTAACACGATCTTTTTACAAGGGCACGGTCCTCGCCGCAGGCTATTTCAAACAGTTCCATGTACTTACGCGCAAACTCCTGTACTCAAACTTGAGTGCCCAACTTACTCCAAAGTGGAAAGGTTGACTTCGAGCACGTACGAAGATTCCAAAGGTACACATACACATCGAAATGTTATATAGAACACATCGTTTGAGCTCTCAACTTTGCGCAAAATATTACACGACGATATTCTTATTACATCCTAATTATTTCGTATTCCTTTTTCTTTCAAATACTCTAAGCACTTCTTGCCTGAAGTATCATATAATTTTGTTTGTATTCAAGGTGTCATCTAATTGTGTACTTGAATACAAAACAAAGAGGAAAACGACAGATAGATTGTCCTTCCCAAATCCTCAAATTTTGTTATGGACTTACCTCCTACAAGCTTTCGAGACTCGAACGAGTATAAAATACTTTAATGAAATCTTATTTTTAAATCCAATTAAAGAATATCGTAATCTCTGCATCATTATCTTCATTTAGTTATTAATAAAAGTCACGGCACTTGGCAATGAAATTACCGTCGAACTAATTTCATTGAGTTCATATGTGAATTAACACGCAATGTATATAAATGCCAATAAATTCAGTAATAAAACCACGTATAGAGAAACAACAAAAACTAGGCTCGAGGACTTTCTGGCTGCGATGAAGTAGCGAGCAAACGAAATGCGCAAAACACGGCATCAATCCATGTCGAACGTTCCATTTATTGCCATCGACTGCGAGATCGCTACGTACAAAAGTGACAACATTATTTGATTCATACTTCGATGAAATGCACAACCTATATCTAAGCACACCATCATTAAAATTGGTAACAGCTATGTAAAAACATCTTAAAGAAAATATATATTTTTTAATTATTTTTAAGCATGCTTAAGAGCAGAATGTGGAGTTCTAATTGTGGTCATAATTTTATTCCACCAATGAACCTTACCCATGTTCGCAATTAATAAATGAAATTTGAAGTTTGAAGTATTTAAGTGGTATTAATTACAGATATTTAATGCTTAAGACTACAATGAACAAAACTGTAACGAGAAAAATGTGGTAATGTATGGTTATTTTTAAAATATCGTCAAAAAAGATACATGATAAAAACGAAAATCCTATCCACTATGCAATTTTTTCCTGTTTTAAA
The DNA here is from genome assembly GCA_905147285.1 of Hypena proboscidalis. NCBI lineage: Eukaryota > Metazoa > Arthropoda > Insecta > Lepidoptera > Erebidae > Hypena > Hypena proboscidalis. The sequence goes on along the minus strand of LR990130.1, from coordinate 13,898,798 downwards.
TATTGCAGCTACATTATGTATATCACCAATTTATGTATATCAAATAATTTTCCGTCTCAAAATATTAGCTTTCATTTGTCGCAGGAACAGCTATGTCTGTGAACGTACGTGCATATAGTATTTAATAATATAAGGAAAACGATTTAGGAGAGGCGGCGCAGGTCATTATTGGCAAATGAAGTCAGCGACGCAAAAATAATTCGATAGCTGCCTGATTACCCATCGAAAGCGTGGGTGCAAAATGCCAATTCATATAGAGTTGGTTAAGCTTCTTTTCGAATGGGGGAGAGGGAATTCTTCCACTATTTGTAATGTATGATCACAATTATTTGACGTATTATGTACTGCAGTTAGACTTAGATCAAACTATGGCTTATATTTCGGCCAGCGACTTAGTATCGCAATACATCGCGGTAATGCGGCCAGCATTTTGGGTTCGAGATTAAATAAGTCACTGTCCAAGTTTAGATTAAGTTATTAGACTAGTTTTAGTTTTAATTTTAGATCAGATATGTATATTTTCTATACATATAAAGACTAAGAAAATATTATGATCAAACTATTATGTTAAGTTATAGACACGCATCAGCCACCGATTACGAACGTGGATAGCCCTATTGCTGTTAATCAAATGTTTTAATTAATCCTCACTTATGAATAACACGTATTTTTGAGATGCTGCACATATTTGCTACTAAAACCTTATCCTTGAATAAACTAACTTAAATAGCTAAAATAGCTGTTGTACCTAATCGATTTGTGTAAACACTTAATAGAATCGCTAGTGATGTGTTATAGAGATGTAATGACGAGCATTTATCTGTGACATGCAGCTGGAAACAACTGATAACACAGTTTATCAGTGGGACGTAGTGAATTCACAATGTTCAGTATCGACTTTATGATATTTGGGAATTGCAGCCATTGGACATCAAGATATTATTGAAGATAAATGTCAACTGACAGCGATAAAACAGACCTTTGAAAATATTACCACCAATTTCCCTCCCAGGTTGTAACAGGATTGTAAAACACCCACATTTCACCTGTTATGTTTAGGTCCCATGTGGTAGTAGGTGAGTCTGTAGCTATCTATCAGGCTCATTCCCATGCTGCAACTGAGAAACCCGGGATCGAACCCGAGAGCTCACGGTGGGTGGTACTCAAATTAGTATTATTTGTGTACCACATACCGAAACTAGACTACAAGTTTTTTACAAGGAACAGAAAAACGGTCAAAAGTTTTACAGTTTAAAAAGTAACAATATGCGTTATTTTAAAGGAATGCAGATGAAAAACATTTAGAAATTTGTAGCTACACTTAAAAAATATAAAATGCACACAAAAGTTGTATCAATATTTTTAACCAAAAGCTTTCATAGCTTTTAGTCTGCGCATAAATCATTTGAATCCCATATTTTATGTAAGTCATGTTCCCTCTACAACAATACAGATTTAATGCTGTACTGAAACGAGTAAATTATGAGTCACGTGGTGTCAGGATTGAAAAAAATATATTTTAGATCTAATTTATTGATATAAGATTACTAACATAAGCTGAAACACGACAAGGATGTCTTATGTTGCAGGGTTGCTATATAAACATCAGAGCAGTACTATTATATCTCCAAGGCAAAAATATTGTTTAAATTAGAACTCACGTGAGTTTGTAACATTATTCAAATTATGAAATACGGGTGTTACTCACGTAATGTGAGTCTATTTAATCGACCGCGGTTTCGCCTATACGTCTAGGCATTATCAAGAGAGTGCGATACGTCGCGCCTGAGTCGCAGCCAGTCTTGCACTTACACACAGTATTTCATAATTTGAATAAGATTCTTTAAACTTTGCAAGTTAAATAAAGCTTGTTAAAAGGCCATACTGGGAATTTATTCGTAACATGAGGTGGTCCCATAGTCACAGGAACTGATTAACCCGTCGTTGGCGGCCGCCGTGCCCTCACAATGCTCGATTCCGGCCCCTTTCCGCCGGATTCACCCACACACTCTATTGCATACCAATTTCCCGCAGAGCTTCAATTATTTGTTTAGTAGTTACCTGAACAATTATTCAGGAAGTTTTTACTTGAGTTTTGTTTTCTTAATAGTTTCATGTTAATCAATCAAGATAGCAAATCTTTAGTCAAATATTGGCAAGCTTGTAAAATATTTTTTTTTGCGCAGGATTTATTTATATTATAAGGTGTGTATTAACATTGTAAAAGGAATACGTTGCACTGCATTGATAGTTTAATATACACGAATAAGGCAGAATTGTAGGTATCTCTCAGCGCCACTTGTGTGCTCCAGAGTTTTAAATATAGTCCAAGTTTACACGAGGCTACACTTGTCAAAATAATAGGAATTAAATCCTGGTTTAGCAGTTAGCTTAGGGTTAAATTTTAACTCTTTAATGCGCTAGTGAAGCCCTATGTGTGTTGGTGTAGGTGGCAGAGAAACCTTTCTCCAATATCTTTGGTAAGTACAGTCGAGTTCAATTCTAATATTGAATTGCAATATTAATATTTTTACTTACAAAAAAATATTCAATAATGTATTGTCATCTAAAACCTAGTCCAAGGTGTACCTGACAGAAGCAAATTCAAGCGGATACTATAGAGTTTATGAAGCGCAGTCACAGCCGCGTTTAATAAATACATCCCATCTGCATTCGCGAGCGTTTGCAGCACTCGCCGGCGCCGGACAACAGGCCCGCGATACCAACACAAATCATACGCTTTTATAAATCCGTAGAAATGCGAGTAACAAAACGCTGCTTATGAAAATGTGACCGGGCCACGAATGAAAGCGATAAAGTGAAGCAATATCTGAGCCAGCGTGTTTTGTAGATCATGTTTATTATTGAAAGCTGGTACAGTTTTGTAGTATCATTGTGTGCGAGTATTTTGAAGGCAACATTTTGTAAAACATATACTGTTATAGTCGTTTGCACTTTTTACATTTCGCTACAGCGTCCAAGACAGACTTCTAAATAAAAACAGAATGAATGCACATCTAATTTATTAGCTTACGGCAGCAATGATTAACTATTTAACACCTATCATCCAACTGAAGACCATCTTGGTGTTGATTGGATATATTTCCTGAAATAGAAACAGGCTTGTTTTTAACGTTTTTTTTTTTTATTTGCGGATATAAAAGTCGTTGTTGGCGGTGAACTGACGATGTCTCATATAATCCGTACGTGATACGAATGGCTGCACCACGATTGTATCATTGTCCGCCAAAGACAATTATAGAAGTTACCAGCACGCGTACCCATTACCGTGTCGTCACCATATTGTTAATTAAATAAGTTTACGAAGACTCTGATTCTGATCTGAGTTTTCGTGAATATTAGTCTTAAAAAATTACAACACTTTATGCCAATGAGTTTGATCACGAAGACATCATTTATATTATTACCCGACTGCGTCAGAAGGAGGGTTATGTTTTTCGAGCGTATGTATGTATGTATGTCTATTTCTTTGTACCGCCCTACAGCCCAAACGGCTAGTCGGATTTTGACATATGAGGTGTCGTTGAATTCGTCGAGACAGTGATAGTGACATAGGCTATATAAATTTTCAAAATGGCGCCGGCAAATGAAAAAAAAAGGGGGGGAGGTATGGATTTTCTTTTCATCATAGTAATATGGGTATCAAATAAAAGGCCATGAAAAGACCATTTCAAAAATATATACTTCTTATCACATTTATATTACTGATTAAACACAATTTACCAATTTATATATCGGCACGCTCGCGCGCCCGAAGTGGGTGGAAGTTAGTTTGTATGTTCGCTCACGCTAATCTTGGAAACTGCCGGTCAAATTTGAATAATTGTTTTTGCATTTGATAGTTTAACTCACGATTAAGGCTCATTGATCTCAAAGAGATTTGATTTCTACAAATTAATAGATATAAAAAAACATGTCGGTTAAAAGAACTAAAAAGAGTGAAATAAAAAATAATTATTAAAAAAACAAAAAACCCGACTGCTTAAAAAAAAGAACTGAAAAGATAAAAACAAGTATAGCATTATCTACATTAAATTCATTAACAACAAATGAAATATGTCAAACTAAATTCTATAAGATGTTGCAGGCGGTGACAAACGTACTATATAACTTCGTTTGTTACCGCCTGCAACATCATAAAGAATTTAGTTTGACATATTTCATTTGTTGTTAATGAATTTAATGTAGATAATGCTATACTTGTTTTTATCTTTTCAGTTCTTTTTTTTAAGCAGTCGGGTTTTTTTTTCATTAACAAATTGTATTCTCATTACACCAATCTTGAAAAGTGTGAGGAAAACAAAGTCAGCAATTGCGTACAAAACACTATAATGACGTAAAAATATTTACACAATCTCGGCAATATATTACAAGTTTTCAAGGTTCAAGATAATTTGCGTGTTTTGTGTAAGTTGGCCGGAATAAAAGGTCTGAGGGAAATCTTGAGTGACACAGGTCCGACAGCGGGGGATACATTTTTGTCATTCCGCGCCTTTGCATTAGTCCTCCTGGCAGTGTCATGTCCAAGCTCATTGAAAGAAAACCTTACAGATAACGACAAACTTTAGCACAAAGAGCGGCTTTACAGGGATCTTCACACCCTGAAATACTTTTCTCGTTTGAAATCAATATTAATGGTGGTAGAGTTCTTGTGAATGAGCTCGAGGGCGGCAGCACCACCGTCTCACCTATAACCTGCCGCCAAATAGTAGTGCTTCCATTACTGTGTTCCGGTATGGTGGTGAGATCAGGCCCTGAAATTACTGGCACATGAGGCATAACACCGTAGTCCTCAGCTGCAGCGACGCATCTATAATCTGCTTTTGTGGATTTATGATGTCCATGGGCTGTACTCCACTTACCATCAGGTGGACTACACGTTTGTTCGCTGTGGGCGTATAAAAAAAAAAAAAAAAAAATAAGTGAGTCACCCAATACAATGATTTCTCTATTTGAATTTGTGTCGTTTTATTGATCAGGAATATTTAATTAAATATAATCTCTCACAGACATCAAAGATGCAATGAAATATACATTTTATAATGACATCACGTTGACACCAAGGTTTCATTTTTCGAATTTTAAATAAAAGATTGCCATCTCCTTTTTAAGTTTGAATTACCGTCGCATCTCCAAGGGGGCTCTTCCTGGGGTGCCATCATTCACACTTAGAAAGAAACAACAATATTATAATAAGTATTTTAGCTGTATGTTATTTAAGAAAAATATCATACAATTTTTGTGTTAAAAGAGTTTACATATAAATTATATGTAGCTTTAAGTAACTATCAGAAAATAAACCAACAAACAAACGACATAAACAGTCATAATATATTAACCATAAATTGAATCGGTTAAATAAGTACGGAACGGCCTAAATAAACATTATGGTATAATTTTAATATCCACGTTGGCTTATCGTAAATACAATTCGCAGTAATCTGCGTAGCTTCAGCTTTGCCAACATTGGACACCAAAATTATTATTAGCTTTTGTTTATATGCCTCCTTTGCATTTAATTTTATATTCATTTCCCGTTTCGAAAACCATTTGACCTCACTAAAAATATATATAAATAATATAAAAATAAAAATATATTTGAATTGCCCACCACACAGCTCCTGATGATTTCTCAGGAATGAGGATAGGCATATCTGTATCTTATCTATCTTTGAAAGGGCAATCTTGAAGTTGTTTTAAAACAGTTGATTCAGTTATCACAAAACCGTGGACGAGCGATGACCTTAGTCCACCGTGGGTTGTCTTGGTGACACTTATTTTTAAAACGTAAGCTTTAGTTTTTAAATCTGTATGAATTCTGTTTGGGAATATTTTACATTTTTGGAATCGAAAACCGTCGATGAGCTGAAAAGAACAATATTCGTGGAGTCATTGAGCAAAGCGATGACCACCCAAGATACCTGCTGCGATGCTTGTTGTATCTACAAAAAGCAATGCATAAAAAAAATAAGAAATGCACTACAATATACAAATAATATCTATAAATGATATTGCGATTACTTTTTATCGTTGTTTCAAGTTCTGTAGTATCCACATTCGAAATGTTTTAAATAAGATTGTATAAATCCAGCATTCTACGCGCTATTTTGCTTGATTAATAGCTCGTATCGTAAATGTATTGCCCCACATTTATACTATTGGGATAACTGCATATCCCCTCAGGCAATGACATGTGTATAGGTAAGACGAATCGAGTAACTACGTGCCTCAAACGTGCAAACTATGAGATGTGGGAAGCTTTAAAGTTCCACCAACTTGTGAGACTCAAGATTACGCTAAAGCTTTCGATCTTTCTGTCCCGTACAAACATTAGATGACAGAGAGGGATGCAAATACGGAATAACAAAACCGTAAATGAAGCAGTTTGGTCGAATTGGGGCTTAGAGTGTTCGATCGGAAATGTTAGCAATCACGCTAAAGTCGTTTCAACTTAGGTAAATACGATTCGGTAGTTTGGTTGTGAGATGAAGGCAATAAATTGATCGAGATATGCTGCTTGCTTACTGTGCTCCGGTGAGGTGAGAGTTGGCAATCTAAAGAATGATGCAACCACAATACTTTATAGACATTTATGCATACATAACATCACGCTTATATTACCCAGGAGGGTGTGGCAGAGGTGTACAACACCCACATTTCACCCCTTATGTTTAGGTCCCATCCACCAGGCACTTTTCCCGACCCGGGAATCGAACCCGAGACCTCGAGGCATAGACTTTTTTTTTTATGGTGGTACTGCATCATCACTTACCTGATGGTAAGTGATGATGCGGTCTACGGTTTTTATGTCATGTTATTACCACTGATCATTTCCTAGTGTTATAGAGTAAGATCCCAGAGCTGACAGACATAACTTATTTTCACACGGATGAAACCTGAAGTTTTCAGTAGCGTCTCGTGTGCCTTGAACACCTACGCGCTTTGTGTAACTTGCCGAGTGACACCTGGGCAGGTACCAGGTGAGAAAGGTAACTAAAAATAAGAGTTATTTAACTTAAATTCACATGGCTGATTTTTACATATGTCATGTAGAATATTATTTTAAAGTAATATCATAAGTGCCAGACACTTTTGAAGGACCAGAGCTTTTACCAGACGCTTTTAAGCTACCCAAAAAATAAATGAACTTTCTTATTTTTAATCGACTTCTAAAAAAGGAGGAGGTTCTCAATTCGGTTGTATGTTTTTTTTTTTTTTTTTTTTTTTTTTTTTTATGTTTGTTCGCCGATTACTCAAAGACGCCTGGACCGATTTGAGAAATTCTTTTTTTGTTTGATAGGATATACTTGTCATGTAGTCCCATTTTTTTTAAGTCACGTTCTGATGATCGGATCTAGAGAAATCGAGGGCAACCCTCAAATTTGAAAGGCTTATATATTGTTTTTTGTATATTATCTAAAGCTACTCAAATATTTGCATCTAGTAGTCAGCATTTTATGTTGCTGAGCTGATGCTGGAAGGTACAACTCCTCAACGGTTAGGAGTACGACGATAATTCTTTAAATATAGGCTCTTTGAGGCCGTTTACTGTATTCTTTTAAATTATACACAGATGAGGCGAGACGTTGAATATTTCTTATGTATATTCATAATATGAGGTCTCATGATTTGATGATGGGATCCTAGAGAAATCATGGGTATCCCTCAAAACTCAAAGGCTTCTATATTGTTTTTCGTATATTACTTAAAACTACTTGGATATTTGCATTTTAAGTTGCTGAGCTGATGCGGGAAGGTACAACTCCTCAACGGATAGGAGTACGGGGATTATTATTAATAAGTTTTCCGTCTCAAGTAACCGTCGTCTCCTCATTCGAGAAACATTCTTGCTCGGTCTACCCATCACTTAAAATCGTAAAATAAAATAATTTTTAACAAAAAAAAACCAACTTCAAAAAGTAGGTAAACTAAAAAGCAAAAAATAAATTTACTTCGCGCAAAATAATACGTTTTTTAATTTAGTTAAATAGAAATTATTAAATAATTATTTTATAATTCTGAAGTCGGTGCCAAGTAAACAATAACTCTGTATAGACAATATCAATCTTTGTAACAACTATTTTCTGACTGAATATTAGTTCTTAATTATTCGATTTACTTGGCACCGACTTCAGAATTATAAAATAATTATTTAATAATTTCTAATTAACTAAATGAAAAAACGTATTATTTTGTGCGAAGTAAATTTAATTTTTGCTTTTTAGTTTACCTACTTTTTGAAGTCGGTTTTTTTTTAGTTAAAAATTATTTTTACATGTCTGATTTTTTAATATGTTATTGAAGTATTTATTTAAAAGTTATATTCAATCAGTCAGACAAATCAGAGTGACCAAACATCCCCTAAGACAAAAAATATTCAGCTTGTAGTATGAGGGCGAGAGCACTATGCGCAAGCGCCTAAAAGTAAAAAAAAACAATGTACTAAGAATACTTTTACTGTTTTCAATATGAGATTTTTGCATCTTTATTTCAACAAAATTAACTTTAACAAGGAAATAATTAATAAATATTAAAGTAAATAACTTTAAAGCATATATTTTTTATACTAATATCGAGACAATCATTTGAGATTTAATTTCATCAAAATAAGTAAAGGTCATTTATTTTTTGGGTAGCCTTAAAGCGTCTGGCAAAAGCTCTGGTCCATCAAAAGTGTCTGGCACTTATGATATTACTTTAAAATAATATTCTACATGACATATGTAAAAATCAGCCATGTGAATTTAAGTTAAATAACTCTTATTTTTAGTTACCTTTCTCACCTGGTACCTGCCCAGGTGTCACTCGGCAAGTTACACAAAGCGCGTAGGTGTTCAAGGCACACGAGACGCTACTGAAAACTTCAGGTTTCATCCGTGTGAAAATAAGTTATGTCTGTCAGCTCTGGGATCTTGGACTATTACCCATACTCATAGTATTGGTATATTTATATATGGAACACTTAAAAGTGGTTGAAGATCAAGTTTCATTGAGAATTATAATACCCGCGAGGATAAAGCACTGCAATGCATGATATCAGCACGTGGTGGCGGTGTGTACTTTTACAAGCAAAGTTATGACTCGCCGGGGACTCTTCCACTCGTTTACTCAGATTTATGTTTACCCGTTTTGTTATACAAGGATACAATGGTGGCAACTATTAGATTCTAAAAATTCCGACCCAGAACAGCCATTTTTTTTCCGGTTCTCCAATTAAAATATTTCCACTTCGAGACGCAATTTACAACACCGTTAATTAACAGAAAAATCTCCGTTGAAACCTTTGAGATGACTGAGTCAGAAGGCGGCATAAATTAGGTATATTTTACACACAGTAAAATAGCCATAAGATCCTATTAAGTTTAATGTGACCAATAAAATTAGGTGCGCGGGGGAAAAGACGCTCCCGAGACGACATTGTCGCGGATCTTAATGGCTTAAATAATTATATACACAGACCTACGTAAAGTACCTCAGTGCAGTATCTCATACGAAGAATATCTATCAAAGAAAGTTGTGTTTTTGGGCAATTTCGAAACAGCGGGACTTTTTTACTTTTCAGCCCGCTGTGCTCTGCAGAGGGACGAAAAGTAGAAAAATCTCCCTCTGCTACGAAAACAAAGTCTTTTCTCTCATTTTACGATTTATTTTGTTTATTTGTTATCTTTGGTAAATTATGGTTGTTTTTGGTAATTTATGATATATTTTCTAGGAAGTACTTATCTCATTGAACATATTAAAATATTTTAAACATTCGATTGAATATCGTAATCTCTATAATATTTTGGGATGTAGCTGCAATCTACTTACATAATATATCACAAATAGGCTAAAAATGACTAATTAATTAATTAATTAATTTGTTTATTTATTATCACATACTTATCTGGCGTAGGTAACACCATGATCAAGAGAGTGCACGACTGTCTTAGTGGTTAAAGCGGTCCCCTCGCCGCTTTTAACTGCACTGGTGTTGTGGGTTCGATCCCGACCCAGGACAAATCTTAGATCCGCAAAGCTTTTCTGACTCTGGGTCTACTTTGTGTATGTGAAATGTACGTTTGTGAACACCCCCGTGACACAGAAGTTATTCCTAGTGCGTGTATAGTTTTTAAAAATAAAATCATTAGGCGAGGCGAGATCCCTGCATTGCACTACGGTTGAGTTAACCCTTCAATCATCACTAATGTGAATAACTCAAATGCGTAATTTTTGGAAGTACCCCTTTAAAAAAAAATACATTAATTATTACTTCCAACCGGCTTAGGGCAGCATTTGTAATAAATAGCTTTTCAAGTTTTTGTGGCATGAGAATACACATATCACTGTACGTCCGAATGACAATAATATAATAGATTGGTGACCTTCCCCGATCTCTCCCCCGGGAAAATTGGTTCCCATCCTCTTCAAAGAGGTCAGTATGTTTCTGATTTCCATTTCATTTTATTATTACATACCCCAGTATAAATGTTATTGGAAAAACGAATTATATTAACAAACTTAGCAGGATTATAGTTTTAGGGGCAGATTTCAATACTTTTGCATGAAAATTTAAAGTAGTTGCATAAGCACAGATTCGTTTACTGTAAGAGATAAAGTAATCTTTAAATGATTTAATTTTTAAACATAAAAAAAACAATAAATTAAAAATCATTGTACAAAAACCTGCATCAATTGAGCACTGAGTACTCGCATTTATCTTCGATCCCGTGCCGACTCCATGCCAGAGTTCATCCAAGATTTATGGCAATCAGACATGTTATCCAGACTTTACTGGTGGTAGAGCTCTTGTGAATGAGCTCGAGGGCGGCAGCACCACCGTCTCACCTTTAACTTGCCGCCAAATAGTAGTGCTTCCATTACTGTGTTACGGTTTGGTGGTGAGATCAGGCCCTGAAATTACTGGCACATGAGGCATAACACCGTAGTCCTCAGCTGCAGCGATGCATCTATAATCTGCTTTTGTGGATTGTTGATGTTCATGGGCTGTACTCCACTTACCATCAGGTGGACTACACGTTCGTTCACTGTGGGCGTAGAATAAAAAAAAAAAAAACTTTATACCTACAACATGTATGGAGAACTTTATAAATTTTGAAATACCAAATTAATATAACCTTTAAGAACATTTTCAACGTATCAATGATGTTTTACTGCTTACTGCTGTTTTATCTTTTTATATTATATATAAATATTTAATATATCTGAAATCAATTAACTAAAAGGCATTACAAAGCTTCATGTAACGTCATGGATCTCTATAACATTCAAGTGTACAACGGTTTTATCGTACACATAACAGAAGTTTATTACTACAAGTTTGTTTTTTTTTCTTTAAAAAAAATGATGCCTGCACTATGAATAACTCCTGTATCGCAGGGGTGTTCACAAACATACATTTCACACACATATAACACACCCAGAGTCAGAATAAATCTTTGCGGATTTGTCCCGTTTGAGCCGTCACTTAACTAAAAATTTGCATTGTGAAGTTTTGTTTTAGAATCAAGTCTGCAACATTCAGTACAGTATAAACTGTTATCCTTTGGACCTGTAATTTAGTAAGCTATATCGACATCCAGTGCCTGCAATTACCACATACCATGAAGTGGATACTCAGCATTACAAGCTCATCGCGTACCATCACTAACGGCGGGTTAATCTGTTGTTTCACTGCGCGGCATTTCATGGACACACCTCTATAACACATTGCTATCATTAGTGTAATGATACTCCATTAAGGCATTATAACAAACATTATTAAATAGGTTGGATGCAACATAGCGACATTTATTGCAACCATAGATTCTTTATTTGACAAGACCTCAGTCTACAGTGGCGCCACCCGGTGAGACAAAAAACTATAGCCTTTATTGCGCAACGTTTTGACACATTACTTTTTATTTTTAAATATCTATAACTCGGTAATAGATATTTACAAATATAAAGGTTCATAATGAACTCATATTCGTGCATAACAAGCGTAAAGGATAACTCTAAACGCAGATTACTAACTAAGCATTTGCAATTGACTACTTTCTATTATTAAAAAAACTTTAAACATTAATCTGGAACAAGTGGCACGTGTCAGTCGGCAAGGGCGTTTATTACCATAAGCTACAATAGTCTGTCTCACATTGTCATGGTAATGTGTGTGGTCAAAGCGAATCACAGTCCAAGTTTGCATATAATTACAAACTGTCTAATCTCTGCTGTGGCAGAGCGTCTGTTATGCAGACATCTAACCTATTGTGTACTAATGATAGTGACAATATTAGCTCTGTATTAACACGAGATAAATTTAATCCTCTTTAAGAAAAACATGTTCTTATTATTGAGAATACGGGTTACTCACGTTATTTAAGCCGCGATATGCCGACAGTGCGAGACGTCGCGCGGAGGCGACGACACGCGATTAATCGCCCTGTTGATGAATCTACGTACTAGATTCGAAACTAGTCGGCATATCCCGTCTAAAATAACGTGAGTAACCCGTATTCTCAATAAAAATGTCTTCACCTCACGTCGGTTTTAATAATATTAAAAACATATTCTATTTTTTTCTGATTCGGCAACTTAATGTTGTAACACTGCCTCATTGGTTTAGTGGTATGCGGCCTTACATCGCGAGGTCTCGGGTTCGATGATTCCCAGGACGAAAATAATATTATTTGGGATTTATCCGTTAGGAAATTTGCAGTGCCCGGTGGATAGCGATAGGTTCACCCCCATCACGTGAGACTCAAACGTCACAGGTGAAATGAGGTATTGAATAGTAATATGGTGAGTGTATTAAATACCATCTGGGTAATATAGCTAGGTTAACTATATAGCAATGCTTGAAACAAAAACATAAAACATAAAAAAAAGCAACATATATACGAATCGAATTGAGAACCTCCTCCTTTTTTAGAAGTCGGTTAAAAAGAACGAGTTTTCATATTTTTTTCCGAAAACGAGAAAGATCGTATAAAATATTCGTAGCCACTTTCATAATAGAGCCGGTTCCATTATTTTTTTACGCGGCTTAGTTCGTATTATTCTATATCGTTGAAAGACGCCAACCCGAGATGGTATTCATATCGATAAGATATATCGAGAAGCGCCCTCGGCAGTGTTGTGGAGTGCAAAACGGAAAGGGATATGATGTATCTACATGCTAATCTCTAACGCACTTTTCTGCTTTGATATGTGAAAAGCCTTTGATATATCGTAAATAATATCGAATAAACACAATTTATTCTTTGTGAATGCAATTTTTTTCTATACTTAAAAGGATAGAGAGGTTTTATTATTCATTTTTGCTGTACATAGAATATTAAATTTAATAACCTCCATATCAAGTGCGTGCAATTAATCCTATGATATTCTTCTTAGGTAGCAAAATTATGTAAGGTACAACTTAGTATACAAATCGTCAGAATGAGAGCGCTACTTAGAAGCAGATTCAGATCGAATAAAGTAAGTAAAAGTAGTTAAAACTTTTTTTAGACCGTTAACAAAAGCTCTGCCTGCAATTTTCATTTTGTTTTCGCGTTTTCGGTCCAGTAATCAGGCGGGTATCGAATTATTTGTGCGTCTCTGACTTCATTTGCCAGTTATGTCATTCATTGTCTTTCTGAGATTGTTTTCCTTATATTTTATACAAATATACCCACCGAAATATACAAATAAATACTAATATTTAGATACTAATATTTTATGCTTAATCCATATTTATAATGAATATATAATATATATATATATATTTTATATTTATATTTAGAAGCATGTTTATCCGATTCAGAGAACGTAAACAACATTCACACTATTCCACACCAATAGATCGATGATACGGCTATTTTTCAATATACCTACCCACTTATGCACACTATATTTCATTTTACTTAAGTTTTTGCTATTTTTAAGCATGCATTCTATGGGTGTCTGAAAGTAATGTTCCTGCTATGTTGTTAAAGAGTAGGTATTGTGATAAAATGTTTGTGTATGTACGCCTACCGTCTTGCGATGATTCGGATGTGCGGAAAAATCCCTCGGATTTATGTTGTATTCGCTGTAGTTTTTTAATGTGTATTTGTAATGTTTTTATAAATAAATAAATAAACTAATTAAGTTCTTTGGTTTACCAAAACATTTAAACTTGTATGACAGGGCAAAATATTAGTTATATTTTCTTCCATCATACAAGTTTTCTTTAGTAGCTTAGCACTTAAAGTATCGTATATCAGTACGGTCTCATAAAAGCCATCAAGGAAAGGTTAATACTGTAAGTGAATAACTCTGTGAAATTACGGCGTAGTTATATCATGACTTTAGGTCGGTAAGCATGTCATACTATTAAATTGGTATGTGAATTAATTTATCATAATATTGCTAAGAGTAGCAATATTATGATAAATTAATTCACATACCAATTTAATAGTATTGCATGCTTTTCGCATTAGCCATTGTTGTCATTTTCAGTCAGACTAGATTATTTTATTAGATAAATAGGAGAACGATCGTATCATACGATCGTTCTCCTATTTATCTAATAAAATAATCTAGTCTGACTGAAAATGACAACAATGGCTAATGCAAATCGGTAAAAGGTTGCGCACACTTTGACACAAGATTGGATTTGCTTCTAATTTATACACAAAACGTAATATCATCTTTAATACAATACCCATATACTTTAGCTAACAAGTATATCAGCCCTATCCGATCTCACCACTGACCTCTGCCTTTAACTAAATCCCCGGGTTTAATTCGATTAACCATTTACTAAAATAGCTGTCCGTGTACTGAAGCGTAGCAAATCTTTACAATCACTACGTGGAACCGTTTCAAGTAGGTATTGGCGAGAGAGGATTATATACCCCAGTTATACCCTGTTATGTAACCCAATATTATTTGTGTTGTTTGAGTGTGTATTGAAAGAAAATAATGGAATACAGGAATTGATGTACCTCCTAAAGGTGATGTTATTATAACCATAACAAATGCTCGTACATGGAAAATATCGAATGTTTTAAGTTTGTTCTCATATTTAAAGGTAACAAAAAAATCAAAGCCCAGTGTAATATTATTTAAATGCATAGCAAAGCAATATTTGTTTTAAAATATTGAAGTATTTAAAAACTAGCTTTTTTACATTTATTCAAATAAATATAATGCTACCGTCGTTAATGAGAAACACACATAGATGTCACCGCAAGCACTTTACATAATTATAAGATTTCATGTAGAGGACGTTTCAACGTGTCAAGATCTAATGAAAATGAGACACAGAGTAATAAAAACTGTGAGATTATCGCTATAGTCTAGACGGTATTTACACAAATAGTTTTGCAGAACGCTAAGCTGCAGCAGTGAATATGAAGTAAGTTTACTTGCTCAGGAAAGAATATAAATTACCTTACGGAGTATGCTTATGTATATTTCAGAGGGTAATAATGGCGTTGTTGCTTTGCTGGCATAGGTTCAGCTCAGCTCCGGTACATTGTAAATTACGCCAACGTGCATAATAATTCGGTAAACTCTGGATAATTCTATTTTGTACTCTCAACAGGTATTATAATAATGGTATGAAGTTGCTTATACCTTTGTTTCTAGGCGTTCAGTTTCAAACAATAAGTCAGTCCGTATTATGGGTTTTAAAACCATTATTCAAAATAAGAGTTCTTAATAGTATTTTTGGTTATATAGTAGCTTAAATTTTACTAACATATAAAGATAAAGAGGTATCCATAATCTGTATACCTATTTATTAGGTCACTATATGCATATACACAGGATGTCTGAAAAAGTAATGTTAATACCGCTCGATATAAATTTTTGTTCCAAAAGTATCTAAATTACTACAAATTTTATATAACTATAAAGTTAAATATTTGGTATATTCGTAATTAATTGCTAAAGCTTTCATACACAGAATTATTTTCAGTTTATTGCTTTAATTAATTCAAGTTGGTGAAAATCCCTTTTTCCTCGAATTTGACTAAAGTTCAGCAAAACCTACCGTTCAAAATTTGTTTTTAATAGTTACTGCAAATAATTACTTATCAGGAGATTATCCATTGATTTACGTGATTCGTGATTCAATTAAGTCGAGTGCTGACGAAATTTATGACGTCATTGGAGTCGTCTTTTCGTTTTACATTAATTTTACGTTACTCGAGAAGCTTCAACGATAACTCGGAAATGTAAAAAAATATATATTCGTCAGCTAAATTGCTTTTTCAGCTAAAAGCATTTAATGCATCTGTGCAAATAGATACAATTTTATTTAAGTAATTTATGATGAACGATCGAAAGTCATGATAAGCCAATACAATTGTTTATAGTTTAGTGTCCGACAGATCTTGTAACGAACCGCAATGAGCGGTACAGATACGCGACTCCTAGATAGCGGAGGTGTCTATTGTTAAAACTATCTCCTAAGACTGCCATCACAGGTTAATATAGTAAAACGTATTACCCATTAAAATGTGGCACTCATTATTGAAAGATGATTCAATTGCGAGATTAACGGTGGAAATTGTAAAAGTAGCAGAGCGTGCTCTTTTGAAATTCAAGAAATTATGAGGAGAGGCGTTTAATCGAAAAGTACCTTTGATGTTTGTCGCGTCGCCGTCTGCGACGCCTCCGTCTGGCGCGTTCGTGCTCCGCTGAATAGCAGGTTGTGTTGTTGAAATGAACGCCAAATACACGACAAGCAAAGACCTCCTCTTATTATCTCCCTTATTCAAGATTAGCGAGTCGATACAAACACACGTATCACGTAATTTACCCTGTGATGTGTATCACAAACTCAATTACTGTGTCGGTGTCTAGACAGCACCTATGCAATATTGCTTAACATGTATGATGGTATGCAACCTACACTAATACTATTAAAAGGAAATATTATTTTGTTTGCTTGTACCAAAACTACTTAACCAATCTTGATAAAAAATTGTGTGCAGATAGTTCAAAACCACAGGCATAATATAAGCTACTTTTTATTGACGTAAAAAGCGCAAGGCTTTTACTTACAAACTACGATTATCATAGGAAATGATCATTCATACATGTCATTACTGAACGTCTGGACCACTTCATCCGTAGCAATTTCGGGATACAAAATCACAGTTATTACATGTTGTTTAGCATGTTATATTTTGAACTATTACTAAATTTATTCTGTGGTAATATTGATAAAAGGGTGAATTGCACAAGCAATAAAAATACATGGCAAACCTGAGAATGGTAGTGCAATGTGCTGATTTTTTATTTTATATATTTTTTCTCAATAAAGTAAGTACTTCCCTACCTTGGCAAAAAAAATCATTGATTTCTACCCAATAATTATACCAGAAAAAAAATTACAAAGTGTCATTTTATCATCACGGTGGCCTGTCCCGCCCCCAAATCCGCTCATAAAATACCTTCCCCTGCAAATATATTCATAATATGGATTTAAATCGGTTGTTTTATCATTAAATTATAATATATTCGATCAAATAAAACCATTTTTGTTTGTTTATCTTCTTTCTCATGGATTTGACAGGCAGTCAACTTTTGTCCGGCAAAAAGTTATCATTTTGGAGGACAGTAAGTTTTAGTAAAATAACCACGTCAAAATTGCGTTGTTACGCCCCTCTCACCTTTCTTCACTTCGGATCACTCCGGCTCGAGCTCTCGGCGCGTACGCACCGGCCCCAACGTCTTGCAGTTTCCCGCCAAAAAAGTAAGTTTATCATTTCAGTAATATGGGGACAAAAATATGCTCATTTCGGTGGCTGTTATAGCTCGTGCTATTTTCGTTTAATTTGTTTCAAAATTGTGTATTATATTCGCCGTAAGTACTGTTTTGTTTGAGTAGTGTTCATATTTTTTTTAATAATTTTATTTCGGAGTAAATGTAGAACTAACCTCTATTTTATCATCTCCTTGTTATCATTTCAGTGGATTAGGTGGACTGTTATACCAATTACAGTCCACCGGAATGAAATGTATCTCCGAAATGATAAAACCATACAGTTTTAGAGATCCTTGTGTCAAATACAAAGTCATAGTTTTGTTATGTACTTTTACTAGTGCAGATTAGATTATTCGAGTGTATTTGTTGTGTAATATTTTTGTTTAAGATATATAATATATATATATATATATATATCTATGTAGTTAGTACATGTGTATACTTTACTTACACATTCAATTTGTTCGGCTAAACGATAATGTGATGAGTGTGTGAGTCACGACAGTGTAGATTAATTATTAAATATTTTTATTTTATTTTTATATTAAATATTTTTTCGAGCGTTTACATTCATTTTAAGTTTTTAACTAACCTTTATTTTTATATAACTTATAATGAGTAAATACTATTTGATATAATAACAAATTTCAAAATTTTATTAGATATAACAAATAAATAATAATTGTACTTACTAAACGCCGCCATATTCTCAACAACATATCTAATTCTTCCCCCACTAATGTCTGGAAATTCCTTGGATCTTTGGGCGTTGGCAAACAGCGACAATCAGAGTTTCCAAAAACAATCACATTAGACAGTATTTTCAGTTCTACATTTACTCCGAAATAAAATTATTAAAAAAAATATGAACACTACTCAAACAAAACAGTACTTACGGCGAATATTATATAATACACAATTTTGAAACAAATTAAACGAAAATAGCACGAGCTATAACAGCCACCGAAATGAGCATATTTTTGTCCCCATATTACTGAAATGATAAACTTACTTTTTTGGCGGGAAACTGCAAGATGTTGGGGCCGGTGCGTACGCGCGTTCATTTGTCTTATCTGCACCTACCTATGCTTATCTCTGCACCACCCTAGGTTGACTGTAAGAGAATGCCATAAGGCATTAAGTCCGCCTATGTACTATTTATTTGTGCAAAAAGTTAAATAAATAAAAAAATAAAAAATAAATATAATGATCAGTCAATATCAGTTAGTTAGTAGTTAATGATAGTCAAATAGTTGATATGTTGTATCTAAAATCATTTGATATACTACTCAAAAGACAAAATAAATATTTATAATATGATAAAAACGCCTAATTAAAACTTATATCACGGTTAATAGATTTATCATAGAATTTTTTATCATAAATACTAACCTGTGCAACACTTGGCATCTGTCAGTTGAGCCCGACAGAACCCCTATTGATGTGGTATCTATTTCTTGGTGGTTAAAAAAAATAACCACGAAAGCTAAAGCGGGATAGGCTAACCTGTCCTAGGGGTGCTCTGAGTCAGGGTGTTAACCATATTGAAGGGATTTATATATATTTTAAACGTTATACCTAATGATTTTCGATTAAGTGAACGTTATATCTGATAAAATTATACGAAATAAATAAGTAAATAAAATAAAACGTTATATGAAAAAAAACTCAAAATTAAAAAATAAAATATTCGCTAAACTTTGCTTACCTTTATATTAATTTGTTTAAAACAATAAACCCAAATAATTATGTTATACCAATTAATTATATTTTTTTGAAGTCGGCGCCCATCATAATTATCAGAAATTTAAGCTTTCTAATAGCGCTTCGTTCACTCTTTTTAAAATATAAAGTAAATTAGTATTAGTAAGTAAGTAAGTAAGTAAGTAATCTTTATTTGTATGAATATGGTACATAATAGGTGACTTAAACTAATTACAAAGTATCATCATATTCTGCCAATCAAGGCGTGCAAATATTAGTAGGTATATAAATTTTAAATAATTATGATCAGCTGCTTATCTTAATGTCAGCCTCTTCCACATGCAGTTCAATTAATTTCATTCCAGAATTACAAGTCAATTATTAATATCAATGTCAAAATTAAAATTTTTATAATCATTATGTCAATGTCATAATTCAAAATGGAATAATCTTAATATTCGTTTAATATTAGTTCATAAACATACAAAAATATATATGTATGGTTACGATACGATACAGTTTTCCAACATTTTCACCCAACAATAACCACTAAAAATAATAAACATTACATTACATTAATATGTTATATATATATATATATATATATATATGTTTGTCTTAGTCTGGGTGTTTCTATATATAATATGTATGTATTTACAAAAAAAAAAGTATATATGTATTAGTATCAGTTATTCTAGTACCCATATTACAAGCTCTGCTTAGTTTGGGACTAGATGGCGTTGTGTGTGAGTTGTGAAATATTTATTATTTATTATTTATTATATAATTATTTGAGGTTATTGTAACCTCAAATAATTATATATATATATTACTAACTGTAATATCTGTATATTAATGATGATATTAAAATAACTGTGTACTGTCCTGTCTAAGTGTTTATCTAAAATTAGTTAAAATCAAACCTACCTAAGTACGGAACCCTGGCTGCCCGGCATGGTTGTTCTTAGCTGTATCATTTCGGTGGATTTAATTCATTCCGGTGCACAGTCTATCATTTCGGTGGGTATTTTTATCATTTCGGTAGACACTTTTCATTTCAGTGGACTCTAAAAAATTCATCCTTTAATATTTATGTAAGTTTTGATGTTATTTGATGACCACTCACACACAATGTTATAAATAGACTAAAGTTTAATTTTTCACTTAAAATATATAGATAGCATTGAAATTAAAAAAGTCCGCCGAAATGACAAAAAATAGTCGCTTGTTGAAATTGACCCAAAAGTTTATAAATACCGCTGCAAAGTTATGCGTATATCAAACTTATACATGCATAATGTCAGAAACACGCAAATATAAATCACTCAGTGCAATAAATAAACTTTATCTGAATTTTGTTTTTGGAGCGGATTTATGACATTTTTAAAAGGTTGCCGCTTCCTCATCAGAGGTGTTCTTATGGAAAAGCCGCTATTGTTGTCTCATTTAGTATTGCATATCTACGAGTTTGATTTGCTTGGCATTTGATGGCGGTAGAACTAGTTAACAAGCTTGATGGCGACAACACCGTGTCACTTTTAACCTGACGCCAGACAGTAGTACTTGCACTATTGTGTGCCGGTTTAGTGATGACTTTGCACTGGAACTACTGGCACATGAAAATGAGACACAGATTAATAAAAACTGTGAGATTATCGCTATAGTCTAGACGGTATTTACACAAATAGTATTGTAGAACGCTATGCTGCAGCAGTGAATATGAAATAAGTTTACTTGCTCAGGAAAGAATATAAAGTACCTTACGGAATATGCTTATGTATATTTCAGAGGGTATTAATGGCGTTGTTGCTTTGCTGGCATAGGTTCAGCTCAGCTCCGGCCGGTACACTGTAAATTACGCCAACGTGCATTAAATAATTCGGTAAACTCTAGATAATTCTTTGCTCTGATCAGACTTTGCTTTGGAACTACTGGCACATGAGGTATCACAAGTAATCACAACGTTGTCCTAAAATGATGCATAAATACAACTATACTGTCTTCGTGGACTGTTGTTGTTCATGGACCGCAGTTATCACTTAACATCACGTAGACTACGCGCCCGTTTGCTGAAATTTACGTATTTTAAAAACAATTTTAGTATCACATTAGCATTTTTCAAGTTGAATAAGCGTTAGAAGAAGTGCTTTTTTGGATTAACTCATCATAGAATAGGCACCGCTTGCAATATTAAACTTTTTACTAAAAGTTACTATATTCGTTTAGGTTTTTTTCGCTAGTTGGTAAGTAATAATGTACAATGTTACATTATATCATGTTATCTCTAAACATCAGGTGAGTTCTAAGATTAAGTTATTAGGACTTAGGGTTAGTTTCTGAGGTTCCGGATTCATCTTATCTGACTCATAAAATATAACCTTAACAAATTTAAAAGTGATACAAGTTATACTTAGTTATATTAAATTACAGTAAAGTAAGTATTGTAAATATTTAAATAAGTGTTATGTCAATATAAAAAAAAAAACTAAAAAAAAAATTATAATAAAAAGTTATACTTTCATTTATGTGTGTGTATATGTTATCCTGCCAATAATATTTATCTAACACCTGTGCCCATTAAGGCTTAATGTTTTCAAATGTGTGTTCGCATAACCCAGGCAGCAATTTAAAAATTACACATTATTTCAATTCTACCTTTTATTCATTCTCATCCCCCACGCTGCTATACTACATTAATGTCTTAATTCGTAAGAAATCCCATTTATTATTTCCGTCCACAAGATGTTTCGCTAGCACAAGCAACGTTATCTCTGTTGAACTGTCCGCCATGAGGGGTATCGCTCGCATCTGTGTCCACCAATCCTCACGTTTATAGCGAACAAATGCTATAAAACTTACTTTATTATTCCATCAAATGCGTGCTGACTGGCACACTTTCACGTATTATATGATATATCCGAATACTTTCATATTTATCATAATTTTATTGCCGCGATAACTTAGATGTATGCCATGCGTATTTTTTAGTGGGATAAACAATGTTGTGGTTTGAATAATTATTTAGTGACTAGGATTGAGAAAGGTAGCCTTAGGTGGTTGTGGTCATGTTGAAAGAATGAATGAAAGTACATTAGTGAAAGAGATATACAACACAGATGTGGCTGGAAGTACTGGGACAGGTTGTCCGCGTACATATTATAGAGACCAGATAAGTGTTTTTCTTGAGAAAGGATAAGTAAAGGTACAACCACTGTTTATTTTTGCATTTCTAGCGTCATTAAATTTCTTGAAACAAATCCAAATCATATAAATTGTTTCAATGTAATTACAAATAAAATTTATTCAATTAACTTCCAATTGTAAAATTAGTGCAAACAATATCTAACTTTACCTGAATTTAATCAAAATTTTGTTTCCAGTTTCTAATGTAATCAAACTTAGGTGATTGTAATTGTTGTAACAACTGAAATTATTCCAGTACAACGTAATTCAAAGTCAACATATTATTATTTATTTAGAAGTTTGGAAATAACTATAAAAGATGTAATGGTTTTAGTTACACTGTCTCGTTAATCTAGAGGGAAGCGAATGTGGTTTCTCACAGCAAGGGCTAGGGTTCGATTCCCTGGATCGAGAAAAAGTGTTAGGGATCTTGCCCACAGGAAATTTTCAAATTGCAGCATTTAGTTGGAATTGTGCCCGGCAGATTGCAAATATATCCACCCCCTATCACATGGGATTTAAACATAAGAGGTGAAGTGTGGGTGTGATGCAACTCTGCTTACTACACCCTTCTGGGTTTTTGTTAGGTTTTCTGCAAATTTCGATTCTTCATCATTTTTTTTGTTGGTCATGAGATTATTATATGATGATGGAAACAATGTTATGTTAGTGTTAAATCGATAGTTATTCTAAGCACGATGTTGTTTTCAAAACATGCGTATGATAAAACGGCTCACAAAGAGGCTGGCACGCGACGCATTCTCCGCCTCCATACACACGAGTCCACATCAAGCTGTACATTTCAGTATAGCTCTCACATTGCATTTGAAGCCAATATAATGCGAGATCATCTTATGCTGGATATATATAGCTTTTTGTGTAGCCGTGTGTACACTCGTTTACATTTTTCTTTGCTTATAAACATTGCTTTGGAACGTAAACACGCGGGGCTCAGCTTATTATTTGCGAATGTATCACATTGTGTATCGGAGACGAGAATGACAAGCATCTACATAATAACCGGAGGAAAGTCAATAACTACGAAGGTTGCAGTTCTATAGGTTTGATATTTTGTTCGGTTATTGTGCGCCAGTTTGAAGGTTGTTTGTTACAAGGAAATAGCATAATTAGTTTGATACCATTATTAAATTAAATGGTAATTCTCTCCATTTTTCGAAACATTTCTAACCAATAAAATGCAGTTTACAATAAAACTGTAGTTACGTTTCACATAGCTGATAACGACACCTTGGCTTTTTACATAATAGGCTCTTCTGCTAATATCTAAATCCTAATAGCTAAATCTAATTACATAATATTCTTGTGCCGGGAAGTTAGCCTCTTGGGTTTAATTTGTCGCAGTCGCTTACACTACTCACTCATCAAAGTCAATATTATGTTGTGATTGTATATACGTATGTTTAGCTGAGTGATATTTTAATTTGAGTGGGAATTTTCAGAAATATCAATTATAATAGTGACAGATGATATCGACGGTCCCTACGTACATAAAGACATGTCAAAAGTGGCATATTTTTTTATTGCTCAATTGGCTTTAGATTTGCCATATACACAATCCTGTATTTATTTTTTTTCTTAATATTACCTATTTAACACTTTTTACAAATCGTATATGAGAACAAGTATTATATTTATTATATTATACGTATCGTTTTCTACTGTGTTTTAAAATTCAGCCACTCGCTGCGAACGCGGTCATGTCTGACATAACGTCATTATAAAACGTCATTATTATAAAGTTTCTAAAACTAATAAACCATTTTAGTAAAAAAACATTAAAATTGTACTTACAATTTATTTCTAGAGCATTTTGAACCTTAAAAACACTCTCCTGAAAACCTCGGTTTTGACATTGTCTTTATATACGTAGGGACCGTCGATATATTAGTATTATTTGCAATTAAAAAAGGATATGAACATTCTAAAAAACATGTTTTTTTATTACTCGCTCGTAATAAATATCTTTACTACACTTTTTTTTCAACAGCCAAGCGGCTAGAGCTCATAATTTTGTGAGCCATAAAGAACGTTCACTGAATTGTGTCAACGAGAGGCTCGAATAACTCAAAACTCATTACGGGGCAGGTGTTTCGCTAGACGACCAATAAACCAACTTTTATTGGTTTTCTTTACAGTTTTTTTATTCTATTCTAACGACCTTTAACATATTTTTGGTTCTTGGAAATTCAACGAAAACATACTTCATTTATAAAACCGTTGTTATTTTAGCATAATATTATGTCATCCTTGTAAAACCAGTTTAATAGAGTATTTTTCTACAACTAAAACAAAATACAAGAAATAATACATTTACAGTAGAATCGTAATTCTATTTAATAAATATGGGGGCTAAGATATGGGTATCTAGTATGTTCTACAGTTCATTAAACGTTGGTTCGTATTTTAAGCTGCATGCCATTGAGACCAAATAAGCGAACTTTGTAGATCATCGAACGAGGCACCGACGATAGATTCACGGCACAGTAAATGGCAAAATACACAGCAGGCAACTCCAGATCAATAAACAGCATTGGATATTAACAGCACCGCGCGATGCACTCTCTCTAAGCACATGTCACTACGTTTTTTTTTTTTTTTTTTAAAACGACGCCCGCACTAGGAATAACTCCTGTGTCGCGGTGGTGTTCACAAACATACATTTCACACACTCAAAGCACACCCAGAGTCAGAACAAATCCTTGCGAATCACTCAAAGATTTGTCCCATGTGGGGATCGAACCCACAACACCAGCGTAGTTGAAAGCGGCGAGGCGACCGCTTTAACCGCTACACCAACCGTGCACTCTAATAATTTTAGTGTACACATCCAGCTATCATACATTTCCATTATAAGATAGTCTTGAATTTTATAGGCTTACGGTGCAATACGAGACCAGCTTATACTAGAGTTATAAAGGTTTCTTTGTAGCCGTGTGTACACGAACTCCATTCATTTTTAAGTCTAGTTGATGTGTAATTTTATGCCTGCTCAACGCACGTGACTATTTGCATTTTTAATATATATAACTGTTAGAAATATAATCAGAAATTAATTGTTATTAGGTGCGTGTAAAAAGTTGATTTGTTACAATATACATAAATAACTATTAAACGCTATTTATGATTCGTTTACTTGGCGCAAATGTATTTTTTTTTAAATATTTACCATGCTTTTAACACATTGAATAGCCTGCTGGTCGATGCTGTAATAATTATTAGTCATAAAACTTATTTAGTCCATCAAATTACTAGTTTCAAAACCTGAACACATTAAAGTTTACATAATTTATGGTGGTAGAATACTGGTAGGTAAGGTGGGCAATATTCTCTCCCTAAGTCGTTCGACTGCAGGCAAATAATGTAAGTGACATATGTGTAGGTTAAAGGTAGATTTGTCGTACGTCGCGACGCAGGTAAGTGTTCTCGGAACGATATTTGCCGCGTCCTCGAGTTCTGAACTGTTTGCGCGGTAAACACTCGGTGGTGAGGCTAGCGACCCCTCGGCCACAAACCACCCGGCAATTACCTGTCGTGTTACTTTGACATAAAATATTCCCTTTACAAGTTGACTATAAAGGCCCATTTAACCGATGCATGTTTTGCGAGGCAATTCTTATGCCATCTCTGTCCTTTTAATCATAATAAACAAAACTGGGAAGGCTAGTTCGAACCACGGCACACACCTCTATCAATAAATAGTCTTTTCGTGGGTATTTATCATAAATATCGCTTGCGAACGGTGAAGGAAAACATCGTGAGGAAACCTACTTGCCTGAGAATGCCTAAAAAGTGCATGAGGGGGTGTGAAGTCTACTAATCCGCACTTGGCCAGCGTGGTGGACTTTGGCCTAACCCTTCTCATCATGAGAAGAGGCCCGAGCCCAGCAGTGGGACGTGTATTAGATACAGAGATGCTATTATCAAACAAAACTAGCATTATAAAATAATTGCATAATGGAAATGGGCCTTTAGGTTGTTATCCAAAATTGTCAAATTGATGTACATGCGATTGTGATCATATATTATATAGACTGCCTGCTCATAGTACATTTCTAAATGGATAACTTTAGATATGTAACAAAGAGTGTTATTGGAAATAGATATAAAAATATTTTCAAAATCATCCATAAAAAAAGTATTCACGATTAGAAAACCTACAGTAATATATCAAAAATAATACATATCTACAGTAATAATTATGTACCTTGCTAGTATTAGTACAGTCATAAAACGACCACAATTTATTATGTTCTAAGTAAGCAATCTTATACGTATTATGTTCATATTTTCTGTCTTCGTAATACAATTGCTTAAAGAAATAAAATATCTTTGGAATAATACGTAATTAGGGGGACGAACGAAGATCACATCAAGCGAGAGGTGGAATAATTTGGAGCCGAGTTTGTTTTCTTCGTTAACTCCCGTTCGAGTCCTTAGCGCCGTGTTTTCATACTTACGTTATATGGGTTTAACTTTTATATTATAAAGTTATTATCTAATTGTATAGACAAATCATACCTAAAACACTAAAATGCATGTTTGTTTGAAGCCTTTCTTTAAATATTTTTTATTATTAATTGAGTAACATACTAAGTAAAAAATTAAAAGAATAATTTTGAGAACATAGCCGTTAACAAACATACATTATAGTGTTTTAGATATGATTTGTCTATAAAAGTAAATACAAGCTTAATAATATAAAAGTTAAACCCATATTACTTTTGTATGGAAAACAGCCAAACAATTATTGTTCCCTCTTAAATTAAATCATTCTGGTAAAATTACGTAAACAAACACATGTCTCCTTAAATTATCGAGGACTTGAAACTGAGTGCGTACAGCTTGTTATGTACAACATATATTATGTTTTTATGGATAGTGAAAAATGTACAAAACTTATAATCACTACAACACAATGTAAAATTTGATTCTAATTGTATCTAAATGCATGAGTAATTTAACAATATTTTTTTTTTAAATCAGCTGCATTTTAAATTTGTTTTACATCTTAAATGTGACGTAAACATTGTAATATATATTAAACATGTTAAGCTCTCTTTGTGCTTACGTTCAAGTTTTTTTAAAAGGATTCAAACAAAATACGATTAGGTATGATATTTTAAATGCACATTACATTAAATTGCTTGAGGCATTTTTGCAAAATGAATGCGAGATCAAAAGAAATTGTTATCGTTCTGTAATATAACCTGAAACCTGCAAAAGCAGAGTTAATATTTTTTGCACAGTCAAGTTTATTTATATGTTGGAACTTTGAAACCTTATTTTAGAGAAAATAAGGTTCAAAACCGTTCTATACTTGCAATTATTCTTTTTAAAAATCACAGTCAAGTGTGGTAATACCTAATTTATCTACCATCCTGTGTAATGCGTTGTTGTTTCGACGACATCCGCTGAAAGTGATGAAGTAGTTCTATCCTTCAGCGGAAACCACGTCGTCAAGGAATCCATTTCCGTTAGGAAAATAGAGCGCTGCAGCATTCGTAATTATTATCAGATGGACTATTTGCGTCCTGAACTAAATGGATAAGTGATCTGAACACGTAAGTATAATGAAAATTAATTCAATGTTATCACAATATATTACTATATTTGCGTTTCATTGATCAAGGACCGTACCGTAGTTTGTGTACGCTTTTCCTGCCATATCTTGTGTGTGTGTGTGTGTGTGTATTTGGCCTTGTCATTGGCACCATTAGATAGTGTAATTTCTTCTGGCGTTCTATTTTATCTTAAAAATCTAAAATATTTATTATTTATTTATCTTTTGATAAAATCTACTCATAAGAGTCTAAACTAAAATTTCATTACACAGATATCGCTATCTTTACTATGTAGATATTGTTACTTCACTCGCCTTGACTGAACACCGTGTGCAAGTATTAATTTCAATATCTTATTTACCCCATCTATCTTTTATTTACATCCATCGCACAACCACGTTCCAATATATCTTCAAAAGATAAACTCGTCTCCACTCACTTCGTCTTCTTAAAGATATTTTCTAAAAACAATTTGAAAAGAGAAAGAATTTTAAAGCGAGTCCGACGCTTACTTTTCAATTTGGATCAAAACCATTTATTTTCATCACACATCCCACATCGTTTTGATACCAAATAGATATATCCAACACGAATGCAGTAAAAGTCAAAAAGTATTTGTGTATTTTGTTCACTTTTTTAAATTAAAAGAGTTAAATGTTTAAGCTAACTGTTGTGTGCACTTTATAGGTTAATAGTATCAAATGAAAAAAAAAAATGAAAAAATCTTTTATTTCAATAAAAATCGAGGGTAACAATAATTGATTAGAGTCTCCTTTTAAGCTAAAAAAGCCTGTGGTAGAAGACTCCGCTCATTCGTGGCTATACAGTTTTATTACAAAATAAATTATATAAAAGAGAAACTCTAACAGCTTCACCTGTCTGTCTGTCTGTCTGATGTCTCGAGACTGTTAGTACTAGAAAGCTGCCATTTTCATGGATATAATTATAATATGTAATAATTATTAAACTCATTTTTGTACTAAACAAATATGGTTTTCTACACATACAGCAATGATAAACACGTTTAATATAAAATGAAATGTTAAATCTATTTTAAAACAAAAAACTAATTCTGAGTGATGACGGAGCTCATTTTTCATTCAGTTAAACAGGACACCTGTTACCTGCTACCTTCAAATAAGGAACAATTGTCATTTAATTTAGACGCGCCGTTCGTCCACTGTTGACTCATTAAATACCTATTCTGCCCTT
The DNA here is from genome assembly GCA_905147285.1 of Hypena proboscidalis. NCBI lineage: Eukaryota > Metazoa > Arthropoda > Insecta > Lepidoptera > Erebidae > Hypena > Hypena proboscidalis. The sequence goes on along the minus strand of LR990130.1, from coordinate 13,869,371 downwards.
CAAAGGGAATATGGGTACACATATTCATCATTTTGGAATATTTATGGGCCCATGGGTAATTTATCTTTGCATACTTTGACCAAAAGTCGCAAATCATACCATTATTTTGTCTCATGCAAGTACTTTTTATTGTTTGACGAATTGTGATTGAATATACTGACATTTTAGCTAAGCATCATTATAATCATGTTGTTGCGTATGAGTTACATTAATAATATGTAATATATTAAGATTGTTTGCATTAATATTAGTAGTAGAAAATTTGCAAATTGCATTGGGACAAAACCTTTCATCAAAAATATTTTAGTTTGATGATCAACACTTCTATTTATATGCAGCTATCTGATCTAAAACTTTGTTAGATCTGAAACATACAAATAATCATGTTAAACAAACTCTGCCTATTTTTATTAAAACTGGCGAGAGTTTGTAATATTATTCAAATTATGAAATACGGGTGATACTCATGTAATGTTGCTCTCTTGATAATGCCTAGACGTATAGGCGAAACCACGGTCGACTAAATAGACTAACATTATGTGAGTAACACCCGTATTTCATAATTTGAATAAACTCTGCCTAGTTATGTAGTCACTAACTAAGCAGAGTTTTTGTGATGACGTTGTGTGAATATTGTATGATATTTACTGATTTATTAAATAACTAAAAGTATAAACAAGCAATTAATCTTATAATAATTAAGGATTTCGAAAGCTACCGAGCTCTATTTTCCTAACGGAAATGGATTCCTTGACGACGTGGTTTCCGCTAAAGGATAGAACCACTTCATCACTTTCAGCGGATGTCGTCGAAGCAACAAGGCTTTACACAGAAGGTAGATAAATTAGGTACATTCGAGTTCATAAACATGAAGGCAGCTTCGGTCCTTATTCCATCCATCCACATTAAACTACCATCATATTATTGAACTCGATCGTATATTACTGGGTACTAGGTACATTAACATACAGTTTATGTAGGTACTAAAATAGTATGAAGTTGTACTTAAACTGTACTTATATTATACGTACAATACATTTACAGTGGCAACTATAATTCCTTTTGAACACGTATTTATTTGCCACAAAGTGCCTAAAGCAAAATTTCACATTCATTTACGGTACAGTGGGCCAAGCAATTAGGTATGCAAGGCAAAAATTTCTACGCCATACTGAAAACTGACTGCAACAGATATGCATGTGTGAATTACATATTTAATAACTGTAAAATACCCACTATTTAGATAAATAACTCACTTATCCATAACTGGTGTAGTAAGTCTTTACTATGACTTAGAAGTTTTTGCCCTGCATAGCTAACTCGTTGGCCCACTGTACCTATGATCTTAGCGTTTTTATGTTACAAGAGTTTAATACTACACAGTGAAATTTAAAATGTAAATTGAAGCAAATAACATTTAAAACCAAGTACGACTAGAGTTTTAGTATATGTACACTTGTAAAGTGAACAGCCAGTAACAGAATTTACTGTAACGAAAAATAAATCGTGGGTTTAACTGACTATTTATTTTTATTTTAAAAGAATGAGCTCATGAACCTGGTTGCCCTTTAGGTTTGCGGACCGACTAGGTGTTAGTACATTGATTTTGATTTGTGAAATATGTGTGGTCTCAAGCTTGGTTCTGAGTCGGGCAGGAGTGTTATTAGGAATTCTTCCGTCAGGAATTACTCAGTAGCAGCATGGAGTCTGAAATTTTGCCTGGTACATAGCGCTAGGCAAAAATCATAAAGGTGAAGGCTAATATAGGCGTGATGTAATGATTCTAAAAATACTTATCAAGTACTCGATTAATATTAGAAGGCATTTTGTTCAGAAGTTAATTATCACAGAAAACTCTCAGTTAGAAATGATTTATAACATCTTTTGTGTTTCACGTTCGTCATACATTATTCTAATTAGGCTACATTACAAGGTATGTTTTTCTGGGGTCTAGTATTACGAGAACAAAATAGTAAGTATAATTAGGCCTGGATTTCTCTTTTCAAGCGTGTTATAACAACTACCTAACTATCAACCCATGTAATTCATAGTCGCAGTATTTTCTTTACATTTGCTTATTTAGTCACCATCTACAAAGTTACTCTTTTACCTATCATAGAACAACGTTTGAAGTAACTCTTTTATAGTTTCCATCTGACATCCCCAAAGCAAGCATTAATTCTAGCTATGTAAATAGCTGTAAAGAGAATCTTTTATGATAAAGTAGCACGACAGGTAATTGCCGCATGGTTTGTGTGGCCGAGGGGTCGCTAGCCTCACCACCGAGTGTTTGCCGCGCAAACAGCGCTGAACTCGAGGACGCGGCAAATATCGTTCTGAGAGCACTTACCTGCGTTGCGAACGCGACGTACGACTACCTCTGTACATCAACACATATGTTGCAAATAATGTTTTCATCAAAGTGACCGATTTAGAAGGAGAATCACCAAAGTGGTGGTTCAATCTCCCTCAATCAATTATCTACCAGAAGATACTGTAATGTTTCTACACTAAAGGGGTATCTTTTCAGGATTACATTGCCGTTGTCAACAAAATTGGTGAGGCATCTCAATTTCCCATTAAGTAATTGCTTGTGAGCATGTTTCAATGTAAAATAATCGAAAAATAACCAATCACCATTAGGAGGTAAACTAATAAGAAACACCTTTTATTCAAAACTAGATGATAGCTACTTATATTGCAACCAATAAACCTTTTATCACTAAACTAGCTTTAGCCCGCGGCTTTGCTCGCAATTGTAAGTTGTCGTAAGTTGAGTTATCATTATAAATAAATACCCAATTAAAGTATTTCTTTGTAAACAATATTCGAAGTCTTCCCTTCAGGTGTCAACAAAACCAGATCTCGAGGCGAACTTACTCTTGAGCAGGCGACATAAAACTGGCCGTGTGGGAAGCAGTTCCCCCTCAGATCGATGTTGCGTTCCTGCTGTTTTCAGTGACTGACCCTGAGCCATTTGTAGTCATTGCAAAAGATACCTTAGAGTTCCTCGCGGAACCAAGGGCAAAGTCTGACGAAAGTCTCCAGCTAAAAGGACGGTAACTCCACCCATCGTGTTATTGTTGCCCCTGATCCCCGTGCTCTCATCCCAAACAATCAATTTGCAATCGCGGAGTACTTGAGCTACATTATTCTGTTTGTGATTTAACGGGAGCTAAGGCAGCGTGAGCTGTTTTGCCGCCCTCCAACAATATTGCTGCAATTCCTGAAGATGCTACAGCTAAAGCAATACCATGTTTTTTCCTTGTTTTTGCCAATAAAAAACATAACCCTCCTTCTGACGCAGTCGGGTAAAAATTAATGAGGAAGGTTTTTCCTGTGCCAACAGGAGCGTCCAGAAAAATAAAATGCCCTTCTGCCTTCTCAATACTCACAATGATCTGTTTATAAATGCAAAGCTGTTCATCTGTGAGTAACTTCTCACTTTGCGAAACCATTTGCCTTAAAGCTTCTGTGTCATAATAAATTTCTGATATTCTCTATTATTAACGATTTCTGTCTATCTACCATATCTAAAGCATACTTTTGTTTCATACTTTCGCTGTCTTATTTGTTGTATACCATACAACAAATAAGACAGCGAACGAAAAAGACATGCGCCATCGCCTACTATAGGGACAGTAGTAAGACTCATGTCTATTCCGTTCATGCTAATATTTTCTGTTGTCATGTTGAGATATGAACACAAAAAACAAAAACAATCAATAAAAAACAAATCAATTAGAAAACAAATAATATTGTTCATTAAATAATAACAATTTGTTATCAATATTATTTTTTCTATATATAAATGCAACCAAGAAACTAAACAACTTAAACGTAACAAATTATAACACAATCAACAAAAAAACAAACAGAAATCAAATAATATTGTCCATAAAATATTTACAATTTAGGAACAATATTAAATTATTTCTATAAATAAATTCAGCCCAAAAACGAAACAATTTAACCAACTAAAGAAATTATTGAATAATTCCTTTGAGGAAATTATAATAAAACAAAAAAAAACTAATATTATTATTGTTCATAAAATATTTACAATTATTATTATTTATTTATTTACTATTATTTCAATAACAAAATACAACCTAAGCAACGAAAGAAATCATATACACAAACAACACGGAAGAAAATCAAACAGAATTACACAATATCCAAACCGAGTAATCGCTAGAGAGAGAGAATGAGAGAATGGTCTAGAATATTCGAAGTTTTTTTTTCATTTAAATATTAAAACTTGAATTTCGAATTAATAATTGGCCACTTGGCAACAAATAATTATTCTGTACACCGTGACCACAGTTTTGCGAACTGTCAAGATGGCGCTGAAGCAGATGACAGACTATCTTTACATAGTTATAAAGTCCTCCGCCAAGCATGTTCTTACTTTCTACTAAAACTTTGGTCGAGCAGAAAAATGCGCCGGTCAATTCCAAAACAATCAGGCATGCCTAGGGTCGGACCACACGACACATTATAAATATTATAAAAATCTTCAAAAAGTACATACATGAAGACGTGAAATTGAATTTAACATTAAATTTAAAACAAAGTTACTGTATAAAATCAAAAACATGTTTAACATAATAAAACACATGCATAAAAAAACGTAGAAATTTAGAACATAAATAATATCAGAAAAAGATCAAATAATGCAAAACGTAAATCATTAATATCATAAAAGTACATAAATAATAAAAAAATAAATAAAAAAAACCTTTTGCTAAAAATTAAAGCGAACATTAAAAATGTAATAAATACAATAACATCAATCACTGAAGGAATAAATTCTAAGTAAAAATATCACGACGGTTCATCCATTCGCGAGTTACGATGCCACAGACAGACTCACACACACATACAGACACGTCTAACTAATAACACCTAGTCGTTTTTATGTAGGGGGTTAAAAATGAAATGTCGGTAAGAATGTCTAAATGTTTTGGAATTGATCGTGCCAAAAAGTCACTCGTGTAGAAAAGCCCTTATACCGTGGATTTGAATTTATTCTATTTTTTTTATATATGACTTTTTATAATTTACATCACACATCTTCCATTACATTAAAGTTGGTTTCTACTAAACAAAACAATTACTTCTTAGTAGATATCTAAAGAGGCCGAAATGACAATTAAAAAGTTTACACTGACATAAAATCCTTTTTTTATGAAACTTCATGTCAACACCTCATTGTCACACGATTGCTCAACAAAGTTCCATTTTTGAAATTGATCGAGCCTCATGATTACTACAAACGCTTTTCCATACAAACTTTCGTCCCACTTTTCACCCTGTTAGAAACCGAATTTTCAAAAATCCTTTCTTATTGCACGATAAAATCTTGTAAAGAATACACCCTCCAAATTTCAAGTCGCTACGACCTATGGTTTAGGCTGTGCGTTGATACTAAGTCAGTCAGAACAAAGCCTTTTATATATATAGATAACGACCCATACAATTCTATTCTCTAACAGACACATATAAACAATGCATATTTTCGCAAACATTAAAGCAAAACATAAAATTACACATCAACCAGACTGAAAAATGAATGGAGTTTATTTATTTATTTATTTATTTATTTAATAGGTAAATCAACAATATACATACAATAATATTACTGTAACACGTGGTTGAGATTGTTTGGGTCTTGTATGCATATCTTTTATAGATGCACACAACACTCTTTGTAATTTAAAGACACGTTAAAAGAATACAGGATGCAAAAACTTTCATCTAAAGATAACAAAATGTAACAACTAAATGGTTAAGAATATGTGAGATCAATTTTAAAATCATAAATCATAAAACATATAAAAAAAAACATAAAATCTACTAATATACTTAATCTAAAATATCACAAAAAGATTTTGCGTAAAGCTTTCGTTCGGAAAGGAGTTCGTGTAAACACGGCTAAATTAACCTGTACATCCAGTATAAGCTGGTCTCTTATTGCTCGGTGGGCCTAATGTGCGAAATAATCTTTAAACTGGCAAAGTACAGCTTGATGCCTTTTTTTTTTTTTTTTTATCTTTATTTTTAAGGACTTTTATACATTTATGTACATGTCAGTCCGATTAAATCTAACTATACTAATAGTAACATTACATAACTTCAACAAAAATACTGAAAAACATAACCGCTTCTTCACTGCTAGGATTGGAAATAATATTATTTATAGCGCCTATTTGTGATGTGTTTACATTAAATAGTTTAAAAAACTCATCCCTATCCTTCTGAAACCGAACACATTCCATCAAAAGATGCTGTACATCGTCAACTACACCACAAACTTCACAATTCGGGGACGCATTTTTTCCCATAAGGTAGGCAAATTTAAGCTTGATGCCTTGCCGTGCCTTCCGTTCACTGAAATAAAGACAGTGACGTGTGTTTGGAGAGAGTGCATCGCGCGGTGCTGTTAATATCCAATATTTCCTATTGATCTGGAGTTCCCTAATGTGCCTTTGGTCATGCACTGTGCCGTGAATCTATTGTCGGTGCCTCGCTCGATGTTTGTAGAGTTTAGTCTGTTTGCTTCCAATTATACGGCATTTAACTCGCTTCTAATTCTAGAGGGATAAAGTGATTAGTGCTTCTGTAATAAACATGTAAATGTAGCCATTAAACAATGAAAACTGTTTTCATTAATTGAATTTTTTGGTCTCCGGTAAAGTTATTTGATATAATTATTTTGATCTTCACAAATGAATAATTATTCGTATTTTATGCATCACTTACAAAATAACCCGTAATGGAAGAAGGAGTGTAACTTTTCCAAAACCAACTTTAAATACAGCAGTTTAATTCTTTACATGTTTTTTAAATAGTCGTTATTAATTACACCATGTTAAGTTGCACCTGCAGCTGCGATATAACGGGTGTATTTGGCTTTACTTGCCGGGTATAGCAAAAATTGCTCAGTAAAAATATTTTCATGTGGTGACGGCGACCAAACAACGCTTACAGTTTTATTGCGTCTGCATACAGCATAATTGTCGTAGCTCGTGAAAAACACTGCGTGGAGTCCATTACTTGGATTGGTTCTATAGATAGATATAAAATGCGCATAGCTAACATGTAGGTATCGTATTACAAGGTGCCAAAGCTTTTATCTCTATTTACCGATCTTTGTGTAGACACGAAGGTTCAATGACCTGCGGAATGCTCTACTCTCATCTTCGTCGAAATCATTACCGTCACTTTCGTGCTATTTTATAACGTGCCCTCAAATTTATACTAGAAAAGAAACTTGTAGCGAGGATCTCAATTTGTTTGTATATTACTTTGAAATTGAATGTACGAAAGTTTGCTCGACGTACAAAGATTTTTCTTTTTCTTAGGTTTATTTATTTTCGCATACCAAAATTACGCAACACGATTGAACAAATTATTTCCTTTACACAGAGCAATAGCAACGGTCTTTAAAAAATTACTCATATTTATAGCGATGACATTTTTTGAAGAAAATTGTGTGTAGTTAATATGACTGCAAATTGATTAAGGTCGTTAGGATGGGATAAAAAAAACGGTAAAGAATACTAATAAAAGTTGTTTTATTCATTGTCGAGCGAAACACATGTCCCGTAATGAGTTTTTAGTTATTCGAGGCTCTCATTGACACAATTCAGTGAACGTTCTTTATGGTTCACGAAATTATGAGCTGTGGTCGCTACGCTCTGTTGTGAAAGGAAGAGTAATAAAGATGTTTATTGTAAAGATGTAACAATATTTAAGTGTTTTAATGTGTATAGCACTGCTCCTGTACTCGTGAGGTTTGAGCCAGACATCTTTCATTGAGATTTATTCAAACATACTCAAAAGTTTTAAATTTCATGTTTTTTTTAACATCATACAAGCTTATAATTTCACCAAATTTAAGATAGTAACAACAAAGTAAAGATACACTTCTGAGTACTCGATATTTTTATAGAAACGATCGAAACGCTTGACATGTCCACGCCTCGTAATTAGCTTGCAATAAAAATGCCAACATATACGAGGTTTGTCTGCTTACGAACAAATTCAAAAAAAATATGTTCGAAACTCAAGTTAGGTACATGAATTTTAAATTTAGTAAGTGGGCAGCCCTGTCTTGTCCTACGCGTTTGTATTTGGTTATTTCAAAAAAAAGGTATTACATTCTGATATCTAAGCACTACTATTACATAACCCATAGACCCATACCATCCTGCATTACTCACAAATTTATCCGACTTTGAAATAACACCATTAGACTATGCGCCGCGTTTACGATATATTTATAGTAAAGGTGACTTTGATAACATAAACAGGGAGATTGGTGAGGTTGACTGGGAGGTTGAGTTTTTAACACGATCGGTAGATGACGCTGTTGAGTTTTTTATGCAAATCATTACCAAATTACAGGACAAATACATTCCAAAAACCGTTGTTCGTAATAAATCATACCCCGCTTGGTATAGCGCCTCGCTAATCAAAATTATTTCTGAAAAGTATAAATACCACAAAAAATTTAAAAAATATGGCAACAAATCGGATGAGCATACATTTAAATTACTACGCGAAAGAGTTAAAACTATGGAATCAACTTGCTTCAATAACTATATAAATTTAACCGAAAAATCAATAAAAAATAATCCGAAATGTTTTTGGACTTTTGTAAAAAACCGTTACACTTCACTTTCAATACCTAACAATTTTAAATATAATGATGAGATTTTGCTGACTGGTGAGTCAATTTGCCGTGGTTTCTCTTCCTACTTTAGTTCTGCGTTTCTCAGTGATAACGACAGTAATTTGTACAACCAAAACACAATGCTACCACAGATCGCCTCTCTTTGTAATATGACCGCATCTGATATAAGTAGTGTTAAGGTAAAGGTTGATGAAGTCACCAAGTTACTGCGCAACTTGGACCCGGCCAAGGGTGCAGGCCCGGACAGTATATCCCCTAGGTTGCTTATTAAATGTGCACCTTCGATATCTTTTCCAATCTCACTTTTGTTCACTAAGTCCTTAATGTTTTGTGTTGTTCCTAAAATATGGAAGTCCGCTTTCATCACGCCTATACATAAAAAAGGCCAAAAGACCGATATAATAAACTATAGGCCAATATCGAAACTATGCATTATTGCTAAAGTTTTTGAGAGGATTATTTACACGCAACTTTACTCAGCAGTTAGCAAGTCCCTTAATACATCTCAACACGGATTTTTGAGGGGTCGGTCTACCGTCACAAATTTGGCCATTCTAAACGACTACCTGACCGATGCTATGGACAGGGGCTTACAGGTCGATGTTATTTATACTGATTATAGTAAGGCCTTCGACAAAATCGATCATAACATCCTGATAATGAAGCTTAGAAATATCGGTATTCACGGAGATTTACTCAGATGGTTTTCATCCTACATTGAAAATAGATCACAAGCTGTAGTCCTAAATAATTACATATCTAGCTGGGTCCCCGTACCCAGTGGCGTACCTCAAGGTTCATTGCTCGGCCCACTGCTATTTATAATTTACGTGAATGACATCGGCCTATGCTTCCAGTCATCCTCACTTCTCTGCTTTGCCGATGACATGAAAATTTACAAAACCATATCTTCGGTAAATGACACGATGGCATTACAGGATGATCTTCGTAGACTGGAAGAATACTGCCAGACATATAAGCTCTATCTCAACCCTTCAAAATGTTCAGTTGTATCGTACACCAGAAAGCGAATCGCTTTAACAGACAATTACACTTTAGGAGGAGTAACACTACCTAGAAACACATTTGTTCGTGACCTAGGTGTTTATCACGATTGTAAGCTTGCCTTTGACACACATGTTGACAGCATAGTTAACAGGGCTTCCAAGGCTCTGGGATTTATCATGCGCATTTCCAAGTGCTTTACTGAAGCCAAAACACTTAAAATTTTATATTGCACGTTTGTGAGAAGCCATTTGGAGTACGCGTCTCAGATTTGGAATCCCTGTTACTCCAAGTACATAGACAGAATAGAGAATGTCCAAAAGCGCTTCATTAAATATCTATGTTTCCACTTAAAGATCCCGTATCATTCTGGTCACTACTTATTATTATGTAAAAAATTTCATTTATTACCACTTCAAAATCGTCGTCAGATATCAGATTATACGTTAATTTTAAAAATCTTAAACTGTAATATTGACAGTCCTGAGTTATTGTCCAATTTTTTCTTAAATGTACCAAACAAATCAACACGTTCTTATATTCCATTGCGGATTCCAGATGCTTCAACTAATTACAGGCAGAATAGTTGCGTTGTGCGTGCGAGCAGATACTTTAATAAAGTGAGTAAGCAGTTCGATATCGATCCATTTACAATAAGTTTGTCTGCGGCAAGAAGACGGTTGAGTCTCGAATTCTTTAAATGAGCGGAGTATCATATTTCTTATTTTATTATGTTGTGTTATATTTCTATTTTATTTTTATTTTAGTTTCTTCATTTAAATCGCGCCCTAATTATAAGGTTATGAGCAAGCGATGTTTGCATTAGTTTTGTTCGCACCAAATTTTTATATACAGTCACTAGAAGCGAAAACTTGTTATTGGCTTTATGGTTCCTAAACTTATTGTTATTTAAGTTATACTAGCTGTAAGTTTTCCATATGATAAATAAATAAATAAATAAATAAATAAATAATTCTTCTCAAGGTCTCTTACCCTGACGCCCGGCAAGATGAAGTCCACGGAAGTGGCGGCAGCCCCCAAGCTTCCTCAAGTCAGGTCGTGCTGCATCGACGCCGGCGTCAACCACTACGGCTGCGTGGACAAGCTCTGCGACCCCACCAAACCACCGAGATTGCTGTAAGTGACACTTCTATCTTCGTATTGCGTATCTGTCATCTACATCTTTGGTATTGGTTGATATTGTTACATGGTTCATTTGACTGTTTGAAGTCATTTTTGCACTACGTATACAAAGTCATTATTGCTTTTGTCATAATTTTTGCCTTGTTATTTGTACAGAGTTTACGACATTTAGTTTTATTTTAACTTCTTAAATCATGTATAAAGTGGTAAAATAAATCACTTAGAGATTCAGACCATGGTCGGAAGCCTCAATCTTTTTTAATAATTAGGGGATTAGCTTGTTTAATAATATTTATATTTTGTTAGAGAGAGGTTTATATTTTGGAGAGTGAAGAGTTTATATTTTGTTATATTATAATTATAATCTTATGACAAATCCTTCAAAATCGTGAAATAATATTTTATTTATGTATGATTCAAGAATTCATCATCGGACCCATCTTCATCAGAGCATTGCACGAAGACCACCAACATGCAAGCACCAATCGTCGAACCATCGTCAGATTTTATTTCAATCAGCCATCAAAATTCTAACACGACATTGGCACATTCGCGACATTCAGTTAGGGAGCTGGCGGCAAAAAAATATAATGAAAGAGAATTTACAATTTGGCATATAAACAGAAATCATATAAAAGAGTTTTCAATTAACTGTTTGGAATTGAAAGACGAGAAATTGGGAATAAATAGAATTTTGACTAGCTTTGAATCTGTTTTATATGAAACACTTTTTATGTTAAATGTCCCAATGGTATCAGACAAACTAGCAAAGATGGCATCATAGTGTCCAATAATACATGAATGAGATAAATTCAACTCCTTTTGCAAAAAACTAAATTTGCTGGTTTGTGCCAAAGATCGCTACGCGAGTCACTTTTGTGTACCAGTTAGAGAATTCAGTCATCTATTTGTATTCGTATCAGTAGATTAACTAAGAACGCGATTGCTCCCAACTCCTCACCATAAGCGCGTCCATCAGTAACTAACATCACATCACAAGACCCCTATCTAACCCACAGCTGCAGGTGACAGATCTGATGATATGCGCGCCCTGGGCCGGAGAGACCTTTGGCTGCCTGGCCAATGGAATGGACCACACACCTTGCTGTCGAAGCAGAGGGCTGCCAGAGGCAACATCACCACGCTGGACTTCAACCATTTCAATGAGTTATTTAACATGCATATTTAACATGATATTTTTTTTTTAGAAAATGTTACAAGTCCTTTGCAAACACAAATTACTAGTATTCTTGTTAACCCCCTCCAGCTAAGCTTAATCCGCTTATGTAAGAAGGAAGTTCACGTCCGTGGTTTATTGGCCAGGATTCAAACCCACGACCTCTCGATCGTAAGACCGATGCCTTATCCATTGCGCCACGGCCGCTTAAGTCTGTAATTATAAGACATACACAAATCTGATCTTAGGAACCATGACAGCGATTAAGTAAAAACTAAAACTGCATTCTACGATTTTGGTCACAGTACAAAAGTCAGAACCTACTGTAAAATATGCAACGCAAAAGTTTAAATTATATATCGTTCGAATTTAAAAAATACGTTTTCGTTTTATGATTTCCATCTGTGAAAAATATAAGATGTTTAGTATCTCACCTTGTCAGTCAAGCCAGCTGTTACCTCGGCAAGGACGCAAAAAAGTGTCTGTATATCACGTGACCCTGGTCACGTCCCGCCCGATGTTTGGAATAATGTTAGAACCCTCTATATATTCCATTATAAATCCTTCGCGTGAATGTATTTTTGTCATATTTTTATGAAGTGACTTATTTTATTACCTTTTCTGCTATTTCTGGGGTTTTTGTAAGTATACCGTTCCTATTGCTCTACGTGACTAAGTGTCCCGGTTTTTTAGGTTCGTCTATATTCATATATTTTTTGCACACGCTAGCCCCTTCTGTTAATATTTAAGAATTTGTGACTATTACGAGATGCTATTTTGTGAACTACACACTACTACAACTAATTATTACCCAAAAACTGTGATACGTAATATCTGTTGGGTCAGCTAGTTGCATATAAATAGAGTTGTTAGTCAACGAACTAAAATACTTTTGATGAAAGAGCTTGTCTCCATGTAATTTGCATATTCTCTGCTATCAATATAAATGCAAATAATTTTTATTATAAAAATGACCACGCGACGACATAATAATAGAGAAACAGCTATTGTTTAGAAACTTTAAAAACTGATTAGATTTCAACACTGTTATAATTTGAAAATGTATAATTTACATTTATGAGACTAAATAATGGAATAATTTGGTAACTCTCGGGTCAAAGAAGACCAAAATAAATTACACATGGGCCCATAAATATTTTCAAATGATGAAGGGGCGTACCCATTTTCCCTTAGCGAAGGGCAGAATAGGTATTTAATGAGTCAACAGCCAACGACTGACGTGTTTAAATTAAATGACAATTGTGCCTTGTTTGGAGGTAGCAGGTAACATGATTGTGTCCTGTTTAACTATAGGAGAAATGAGCTCCATCATCTTTCTAAATTAGCATTTGCTTTGGTAACAACATTTTTGCTTCAAATTCTTATTGATTATTTTTATAGCATTGAGGTATGCTTAGCAAATTATACTAAAAACGCTTGAAAAATTATAGGACCGAAAGGACTTGACGTCTCGAAAAGACCTAACATACATTTGAGAAATTTAGGGTCCTCCTTATGGTTTAATTATCTAAGTCAAAATATACTTAATAGCTGCCGTGTGTGGTGTCAATTTCTAAGAATAGATATATTGAAATGAACCGAGATATATCGAGATGTAAATATACATTTTTACATTATAGCTGCTGTGTGTGAAATGCTCTTCGCTGCAGTCGCGTAGGTGTATTTATATCGGTACTATGTGGGCAGTGTAATGAAAATAAATTGTTCTAAACTAAATTAAAAACTTAGCGCCGTGTTCGGTGAAGTTGCGTTTAAAGAGATAATATTTGTTTCAACGTTTATGAGTAAAGTTCTAAAAGATATGGCATAGCAGACATTAAATAAAAAAAGGAATTTGCGCTACTTTAACCGTTAATGTAAAAAAACATTGATTATAAATAATAAATAAATATCTCACAACTTACACACAACGCCATCTAATTCCAAACTTAGCAGAGCTTGTACTATGGATATTAGAATAACTGATACCCATAGACATAACTGACACAGATATATACCGGGTGCTTCAAAAAAATGTATACACACTTTGAACTTCCATAGAAAATTTATTTACCGTTCTACAAAGTTAAATTTCAGGAAAATAGAAAGCTGAAAGTCCAATGTAAATGAAACATAAATAACAAATGTTAATACTGTTTTTATTTTCAACAAGATGGTGCTCCGCCGCACTATCACAGGGACGTACGAGCTTACCTGGATCAAAATTTGTCGGGCCAGTGGATAGGACGCAGGGGGCCAATCGAGTTTCCAGCACGCTCTCCAGACCTTACACCACTGGATTTCTTCTTGTGGGGCACAGTAAAAGATGAGGTGTACAAACGTAAACCACGTAACCTAGACATTCTTTGGAATGAGATTCAAGCAGTGTGTAGAGAAATCTCATTGGACGTTTTGATACGATGTACAGAATCTGTGGTGACTCGTACTCAGAATTGTATTGATGCTGCAGGTCACCAATTTGAACAGTATTAACATTTGTTATTTATGTTTCATTTACATTGGACTTTCAGCTTTCTATTTTCCTGAAATTTAACTTTGTAGAACGGTAAATAAATTTTCTATGGAAGTTCAAAGTGTGTATACATTTTTTTGAAGCACCCGGTATATAAAAAGTAAACACATTTACTCTTTGCTGCAGTCACATACGTGTACTTATGTCGAAACTATGTGGCCAGTGTAAGGAAAATAAATTGTTACGATCTAAATTAAAAAGTTAGCGCCGTGGTCGGTGAAGTTGAGTTGAAAGAGATAAAACTAGCTGTCTTTAACGAGATATAGGTTCCAACCTTTATGAGCGAAGTTAGTAAAAGGTATGACAGTAGATATTAGATACACCCTGCAAATGTGTGTTGAATTAACAGCTTATGTAGTTTTCACAAATTGAAGGGTAAAAGGACTTTGACAAAAAAAATAAATAGTCAAATTAACTACAGTTTCGCAATTAATATTGAAATTATTAATCTCTATAAATTAATTCAAAGTTGGTTTTACCATCACCAAAAGACAACCACCATCTAAGTGGACACATAAGGACAGTAACAGTGATATTACAAGCGACAAAATATTATGATTACTGGCTTCCTCTCCCGTAGTAAGCTTATAGAATGGCTATAAGTAACATGACATGTGTGCAAAATTTTATCATCTTCAGTTAAAGAGTAAAAATCACAAATACCCACACACCCACACACATACACACACACATACACATACCCAGATTCATTCTCTCAAACTTTCGTACTTATAATACAAGGAGCATAAAAGAAACAAAAAACTTGTGTAACTAAATTTAATCATCTCTTTCCACAAGAAAAGGCGGTTTCATATATTCATGCATTTGAGAAAGGCTCTGTCGGTGCAGAAACCGTAACTGTAACCTCAGGGACAAACAGGTGGTTAGGAGCGATACGTGTTAACATGCTGTGTATCTTGGGAGCAATGTGCACTCTGACGATACCAATTATGATAGCCGAACCGGGATCATACTGTGTGGACCACACGGTGAAATGCGAGCTGCGGTACACACCTTTGCGTGCAACGTATTTAAAAAGATGATAAAGATTGTTGTGAAGAGATTCACCACAATCTTATACCGAATTGAAGAAAGTAATAGTATTTGCAACAATTGAATTAATGTTATGGTATTCCCGTAGGGTAAAGGAATGATATTATATATGTATGAATGTATTAATTTATGTTTTTAGAACTCATTATAAGATGGACAGTAGGTCAATTTGCTGCCTTAGTTATTTAAAAATGTTATATAATATGTAAACAGATTTATTTACTAATTAAAAGCTTCAATTAATTAAGAAGAAGTAAAGAAAACTTCAAATTCAAACTTATAAAAAAGGTCCAAATCAACCAAACTTCAATCCAAATTTGCTAAAAATGGCTATATATACTGTCGGGCTGTTATCAATATTTCCAATAGGTCAGTGCGGTACATAAATATAATATCTATCTCACTTAAAAAAGAGGATCGAATTGTGCTCCCCGATCTCCGAGTTAGTGTATAAAAGGTTATTGAACACAAAAAACAGTGTTCATATTGGTGCGGCTCTAGGGTGTCCTTTCATCACGTTTTATGTAATCCTTAGGCAGTTGAATGAGAGTTTTTTCTGGTTTAGTGAAGGTTTTTGTCGGAGTAATGCGGAGGGACTGCGCCTCCCGTCGCCTACCGCCGGATGAATATTTTGTGATTTTTACGAGACAGCTGGCCGGGGATATTTATTAGATCAAACTTCTTGATTAGGAATGTTTCTTAAGTTGGAGATGTGTTTTGTTAACTTATTGACACTTTACTTTCAATGAACGACTCAAGTTTTTGACCGAAATTGGCCACAACAAATTTATAACATTTGATGAGAGGCGAAATTTTATAAAAGTGTTGTTTTTTTATTATGAATGCTTGAAATAATACATTAACCTTGATCAAACATTCCTTTGCACCCGTATTGAGTAGTTCTTCCTTTTAATTATTAACTACCTATATGAAACAACGATTTTTCATTCTTTATCTAAACTACATGTGAAATACGCCCCTAACGTGATCCTAGATACGTAGGACATCACTATACATCTCTCCAAAACGATTTGTGTTTCTAGTCGTGATTCATGATAGTATCTGATCGCTGTATAAATTCTTGAATCCGAAGCTTCGGGAAAAAGGATTTTTCACGGAACGATTTGTTTTAACTAGGTACTGGTAAAGAGAGCTTATCGGCAGCTGATTGAACGCCTTATAAATTTGGATTGAATTTCTGTATGTAGAACTTTTTATCGTCTTCTCGACTCATCTATACATACATTATGTATATCTATAACCCTTTGAAATAAAGTGGATACATACATGTGTTATGTTTTAGGTTTTTTAATATTCACCTATCTTTTAACGTTCAGGTTCGATTTGGAGCATTACGTTACAAAGTACCTTCCAGACCGCGCGAGAATTCGTCTGTACAAAACATTTATTTTCTTTCTATATTTTTTTCGGATTGTAATTTTTTTTTTGTCTGCATGTGGGGTGTAATTGTTTAAGCGCTCGCCTAGCCACTCTCCACTACACTGGTGTTGTGGGTTCACTCCCCACATGGGACAAATCTTTGTGTGATTCGCAAATATTTGTTCTAAGACTGGGTGTGCTTGTGTGAGTCAACGTGTGTATAGTGTAATTAATAGCTTCTGGCGTTCAGTCTTATGTAAAAAAGCCAAATTATTATTATTATTTACAGGTTGAGCAGTGAAATCAGAGTATATATTATATACATAACGTATCTTTATGTTTAATCTGCTGTAATGCTCAATTAGAGCCCCCACACCGAGTGTAACATTCAAATATGTAACGTTACATTGCAAGCTGTCTGGGAGCACCTTTTTACTATCTCAATTTTTTAGGCATACCAAAAAACCATAATTACTAAGAAATAAGAAAATAAATTATGCTTCTTTTTATGAAGCATAATTTCGTTTCTGTCGATTTTATAGGATAAAGTGCTCACAAATTTTGGCTGGCCTATACGCTTGATATTAAAAATGCCTGACTTACACAAAAGATTGCGCCATTATCTATGAATAAATAAAACCTCTATGCCGGTAACGCAATAAGTTATCGTAATAGAAACGTGACGGCCTGAGGGCCGAGCTTTTTGTTGCCTGAAATTGATTATGATACCTACTATATTAAACTTTTTTATAGAATGCCTTAAGCAAGTAAAAATTCAATGTATTCGATAGCATTCTCATGACATAACATAATATCTCGCCAATATTACTCTGAAGAGTAAATTAACACCCATACTTCAACTGTTTCAGTCCCTTTAAGATAGAGGCTCCATCGCCATCCACCAGGCACAATTCCAACTTTGTGCTACTATCGAAAATTTCTGATGAAAAAATCCCAAACAACACTTTTTCCTGACCCGGGAATCGAATCAATTACCTCGCGGTGCGACATACGCTTACCACTAGATCAATGAGGTAGTGTGTGTAAAACGTGGTATATTTATATTTATACCTTTTATATAGTTACCTAAGAGGTTATAAGTATTATTATTGAGAATACGGGTTACTCAGTGCTAGACGTCGCGCGGAGGCGACGACACGCGAATATTAGCCCAGTTGATGAATCTACGTACTAGATTCGAAACTAGTCGGCATATCCCGGCTAAAGTAACGTGAGTAACCCGTATTCTCAATAATAATGTCTTCACCTCACGTCGGTTTTAATAATATTATTAGGTTATAAGTAGGTATTTTACAACTTTATAACTAATGTCCATGTTTTGTCCAAAATTTGAAAAAGAAATGCATTAATAGTTACCCTATATATAATACATGTTCCACTGCTGGGCTCGGGCCTCTTTTTACGATGAGAGGGGTTAGGCCATAGTCTACCGCGCTGGCCAAAAGTTAATCGATAATTCGGTATTTTTGACTTCTTTGCGCAAATGACCAGTCAAATATCAGTGATATTTTATCCTCAAACTCATATATAAACAGCTGTTTACCATCATTTAAAACATTCTGGAAATACTTATAAATAGAGCGCATGACACTGACATTTTCTAAAACTATGTCTAAAGTACTTTTAAACAATAATAGGCTAAATTAGGCTAAGAACTCACGACACGGTTTTCTTTCGCGCCCGCAGTGGCTGCAGGCAGAAATGTATAAAAAACCGCGTCGTGAAATTTATTGTATGTGTTACATTAATAACTGCATTCTACGGAGTCTGCAGACCTGCAAACGGACGCGGGCGTGGGCGAAAACCACGTCCAAAAATCTTAGGCTTATGATATCAACTTCCGTTGATATAATTTTTTTTTTTGTGATGTAACAGTTATAAGATTATATTCTTGATGTATACAGATTACTCATGTTAATGCAAAATATCTCATTGAAGCTAGTAAGGTTTGCATTCAGCCAATATGAACGTAACCAACCAACCTCTTAAAATAGATGGCAAATAGCCTACTTATTCGCTTGACTGTCGGTATACACATGGGTATTACTTTAGAGCTTAAATAGCTTACGGAGTAAACAGACACAAACGTAAATAAATTGAAAGGAATTGTCAAGCTATGAAACCGTCGTAAGTACGTGTTTGGTGCCGTGTAGCCACTTTCAGCAACTGTGCGACTCTCACAGATTACGTACAGAGCACATAAAAGAAAATGGTAATGAACAGAAAGGTAGGTATGATGGAATTAACCGAGAATGGGGTGGGATTCAGGTAATAAATAAACATGATCGCCGACGCTTGCCGTCATTTGTAAATATTATGTGTTCACTCACTTATAATGCGACGCCGTGTCACTAACATGAAATTGAAAACCGGTTTTGTACCCTCATTTTGCCAATTCTGTGTAATTTTATGGATTACCAGATGAAATTACTACCGAACATTGTACTGATTGTCCTGCTATCATTAAGTACCTAATCAATAACACTTAACTGCGAGGGGGCAATAAAACCCGAAACCTCTCACTCAGCAACTTACCGCATACTCTTGCAGAACCATTAACTGGACTACCCGTTTTTAAGGTACCTAATTAAGGCTCCGAGAACAGCAGTGCCCTATCCTTTTAGAAGAAAATGTAGGCACGCAACCTTACGTGTGAATTACGTTTAGGGATCTCATATCGTTGCACTCAATGCTATATTTGGTATATAATAAACCAATATATTTATGGCGGAGATAAACTAGAGGATATAATATCGCTAAGTCGACAAGTTGAACAGACTGGTGCTGTAAGTAGCTGGGCGAACGAGCCGGCGTATTTGAACATTTTCGTGCACAAATGTAGATATTACGTGTAATATTAAAAAATGTTTGGCGTTCTTGGTTTGAGAAAGTATTCTGTCATAATAGTGAGATCAACTGCGTCAGTTATTGTCTGAAGTTATGTTATTGTTAACTATATGACTTTCGTCGATTGTTGAAAACATCTCGGCATGTAAAGAATGTCTGCTACTCCATGTAATTCATTTCAGATTGCGTCGTCAAAGTAAAAAGAAAATCTAATCCATATTCAACTGGTCGCCAAACTTTCTGAAGGCTGTGTTTCAAAGTTGGGTATTGCACTTGAGTAAAAGGTGACTGTGAAGGAGAACTCAAAAAATCAAGGCACGCGAGAGGAGCGAGGACTGCAAGGAGGTTTGTTGCGTTGTGTGCGTGTGTAGCGACTGGTTGTATACATGTGTGCGTAGGGTGGGTGTCCAGCGGGTGGGACAGTGGTTGGGGCGGGGGGTATCGATCCCCGCGGGGCGCGTGCGCCACGGCGGCGGGCGCGGGCGGCGGCGACGAGCCTCGCGGCGCGACGTGTGCCACCCGCGCAGTCCGCAGCCGGCCGCCAGCCAAGCGACTGCCCACGACACCTCTGCGCGTATCCTTGTCGCAACGTTTGACATTCAGCGCGCGACAACACTCGTACAACCTCAAATCGCCTATCTCACAGGAATTGCTCTAGTGTTATCTCCCTGAAACTATTCCAAACTTTTGGTTAAACCAACGTTTAATAATAGTCTGACATTGAATTGACACGTTTTGAAAAGTGATAAACTTTATTTATTTACATACACTTTAGCACTTGTTTTAAATATAAAAACCGAATATTTATCTGAGGTGGTCTGAATTATAATTTAAAGTTAGTGATGTGGTGTGGAGAAAAAAAATGAGGTGCTTCGTTATCATTTGAAGTGATCGTGTTTGTGACTGAAAAAAAAACAGACGCTGGGATCGTTGCTCACGAGTTCACGGGTCGTTAATTCTGTGGAGGAGGAGAGAATCTGAAAAAAGAGGTTTCGCTTACGTCCGCTCATCGGAGTGATAAAATTTATGACAAACGGTAAGGAGCGTGTAGTGATAAGGGTCGGGTGTTATCGGAGCGGACGGCGGCGGATCAGCATCGCCGAGGCGACGGTAATTACTGGCTGCGTCTCACGGGAGGCTATTCATTACTCTTATCATCGCACAATTACATATTACCGCCGCAGCTGTCCGCCGACCCTAATGACTTAGTTGTAAGTACCACTATAAGTAGATTTTATTCTTATCTTTATTGTCAATTTGCAGGAAGATTTATTTGTGGGCTCACTTACTTTTAATGACCTATCTTAAGCTATCAAAGTCTAGCTCACACATTTTACAAACTTTCACGACAAAAATAAACAATCCTGTTCGTACCTTATGAAACTAATGTCATTTTAACTACTGATCTACATCATCATAATAATTATTATTATCAACATTGCTTCATCTATAAACCAAAGTATATTAAATAGATTTTAGGATTTACTGTTAATTCCATCTGAATGATTAAAAAATGTTACAAAAATGTTACATTGTATTTGCTGTAATTATTAAAAAATATTTAACCTTTTAATTTACTCAAGAAATCATTATGTTAAATATGAAAAAAAAATATTCAAACATTTATACAAACAATATTATCAGTCATACGAACAGAAATACTTAGATCGAAACCAAAACTTCTAGATCTTACTGATTCAAAATTAATATCAAAATCGATTATGATTTTAAGTAAAAAAAAAATATAGAATCAAAACTTTACGCGTTCCCTTAGCACTCTAGACCGAAATTATTGATCTACCGTATTATTATTATCCGTGTTATGCAAAACACTCTACCCCATTATTTCACACAAATGACCACTACTTCTGGTCCATTTAGCTTAACGCTACATGAAAGAAAAGTGCCCTCTATACTGCGGAACAAATTTCGAGACCGTATTAAGATGGCTTCCAATAACACAGTCGTTAGTCTAAAAATATCTTTAGATGAAGGACGGTTTAAAATTTGCATGAAAATTTATGCCTATTACCATGTTGCCTAATGTTGTATACTATGTTTCACACGCGACTGCGTCCGCGTGGTAAGTGAATAAAAAGTAGCCCATGTTATTCCTTGAGTCCTTAGCTTTATTCTCACCAATTTTACTCTGGATCGTTCAGAAGGTTTGGAGCCTATTCAGAACGAACAAACAAACAAAAAATATTTTCTCTTGATATTATTATAGATAGGCAAAAGGAATGTGTAGCGCTACGAGCTCGTCGCCTCTACGAAACCGCTACGAAGCCTCTACGGCGCTACATACATTGGGATTATATGACCGGTGTCGGAAACCCATGACCTTATTAGACGTCACATCTTTCAGATGTCAGGGGAATTACGCTTGAGATATTCCTATCCTAATATTTTAGCTTTAGGTCTGCTATTTTGGAATTCTGTTCTAGATTAATGAATGTAGCGAAGTAATTGTCGTTTAGAGGTTTGTGGGGTTTAAATCACTCTCGGGTATTAAGGGTATTAAATACACTTCATATTATTTTGTTATTTATTAATTTATGGAAACACAAATCTTCACAAGTCTTGGGATTATTTAGTATATCAGTGTGATGTACAAGGTACAGTTGGATAAAAAATGTCAATAAAGCTTGAATCTAACATAAAAAAACTATTATACATTAAAATTAAACTTTTTATTAACATTTAAAATTAAATTAAATTAAATTATACATTAATATAGAATAACAATGTTCTATTATACATAATATATGCATAACTAGACACATGCTATTCCATTCCATAGATAAGAACGTTAGACAAGAGAACGCAAAATAATGTATGCAGGACGCGTACTTGATATCGAAAAATAATTCCGTTCTACAGAAACATCACAAAATGTAATTTAGCATAAACCAACATTTGTATTTATTTGCTGAAAAAATATTTGGAGAATCCGCATAGGTATCAACTTATATTCCACACATACGAATATTGTTTTTACTCGAAGGCCGCATCCACGCATTTATATTCGCAGCATGTTTATAGATCGATATTTGTAATAAACTTAATAATGCATTGGGACAAAAAATCTATTCGAGAACCCGTTTCGGTTGGAAAACTTCGAACAATAGAAGGCAGAACCATAGATATAGAATAGGTCATTACTTTTTACAACTTAGAGAAATAAAAGAGAGGTCGCCCTGGGGAGCGGCGAGTTTTCACCAGTCGTGCTCGTATCAGCGAGGACGTTCTTATCTCCAGCGAAACCCCGAGCATGTCCACAGAATAAATCGTCCGATGACGCCCGCGGTTCAATTTTGTGTGAAAATTACGAGTTTAGGTACGTATCTGCAGAAAATTTGGACCTACAAATAGATAGCAGGCGGAGCGTCGCCGTGATTCCTCTCACGTCCCTCACGACCACAAGGTACTTTCAAAATTCGTTCTCGACCTTCTGACAACTTCGTATGCTTCGACGCTGACCTTTTTCTCAAAGTGCAGACTTGCGGTACAAGAATTTAACAGCTTCGCTTTGATATCGTTGGTTCTATTTTTGTCACCGTTCTCTTAAATAAAACGATTACCATGCGAGTTTCTGTTAAGTGCCAAGCCAAAGTACAACAAAATAAGTGAAATAATGTTTTGGTTTTATTTTATTATTTTTTAAAATTTACAGGGTCTCATTAAACGATTACAAAAATTTTATATAATCCATATTTTGAAATTAAAATGAAAAAAAAAATATTTAAGAATACGCAAATATAACACTAGACTGAATACATAGCTCATTTTAAAATACTGAAACATATTATTTTAAATAACGTAATATTGTATATAACGATTTATATTGAATATATAGGGTACAAACGTTTACTGAATCATACATTATCATTTCCAATAAAATACTTTTTAGTGATTCTAACAATCGATTCTATAAAGTTTGGCAGATTTCAAGATTCATTTAATAAATTCACTGAATAAACATTTTAGACTTTGATTAAAATGGTAGCTCTAGACACGAGTACTATCGAACCCTGTCACGCAGATTAAATTAAATCTGCCAAACTAAATCGTCAGACGTGTCAAAGAGAATTTGCTGCGAAATTAATTTGAATAAAATCTACGTCAGCAAAGAATTATTACCAGCTCTGGGCGCCTCGGCGTTAGATCATTCAATCTCTCAAGAGGTTTGAGTGCGTTATCTTATTCAGGTCGTGAAGCGAGCCGTAAGACGGTGTTAAAGAGTGAATTGGCAGAGGAACGAATGAATGGAATATGCGAACAGGTCGGCGCGTTGGTTCCGATCGCCATTCGCCGCTGAATAATGAATGCGTCAGGCTCGATAATACTCAGCGCGTCCCGACCGCAGCGAGCCGAGAGCGCCCCACGACCACGACACATGCCTCATGCGAGCAAATAAACACCGCTGTCACAATATCCCTTAGCCTTATTAAACGAATATACATCGCTTTTTTATTGCATTTGTGTAATTAATACGTTTGGACACGTATGATTGGGGATATAGAATTAGGAACAGATTTGTCGACTTATTTTAGCTTATGATAAATATAAGTTGTATATTGTAGACATGGAGCTTAAAATAGCTAAACATTTTTAAGGCTTAAATAGCTTTTTAGCTACACAGTTTCAATCAAATCACACCGATCATGGTCACGAGCAGACTGGTGAAGGCTTAGCGTTGTCTCTGAGATGCGAGGGTTTTGAGAATAAGAGGGAAATATAAATTGTTCTTACAATTAAAGGGGTACCAATAAGCTTCGGCATGTTTTGAGGTCACACTGACATCGCTCTAGCTAGTAACTTCTAATAAATTTCTGCTAAATTGTTTTAGAAAATATTAGAATTGTTTGGCTGAAAGCTTTTTTCCTCATTCAATAATGTATTGTAAACAGTAAGGATATTGATATTATTTAAAACAAAACATAACAGAACATCACGCCTATATTACCCAGAAGGGTGCGACAGAGGTGTACAACACCCACACTTCACCTGTTATGTTTTAGATTCCATGGGATAGAGAGTCAAGCCAATCGCCATCCACCAGGCCCAATTCCAACTCCGTGCTGCTATTGTGAATTTACTGACGAAAAGTTAACAAATAATTCTTTATCCGACCCGGCAATCGAACCCGATACCTCGAAATGAAAGGCGCATACGCTAACCACGAGACCATCGAGGGAGTTAGGAGGTTCGATTAATTTATTGTATTTGTCGGCAACCATTGTTTATTCATTAACACCCAGTCTTCTATAATCCAATTAACACAGTATTTACTGATCATTAGGTTTAAAAATAAACAGCAATTTAAACAACTGTTTCAAATTGTGATTATCCTAGTTGCGTATTTGGCTTTAGTATATTAGTTGTTATTATATGTTGATTCTTATATTTTATTAGAACTGAAGTGATTTTTAATATCATTTAAATAATGAAATAGAGTTCAGACTTCTTGCTTTTGTAAAACCTAGAAGAAAAATATATAACTGAAAATGTCTTTCACAAACTCGTGCCGCATTTCCATTAAAGAAATTATAGACAACAAAACGCTTTCACTAAACTGCACCGCTGCCATTCTGACACATTTTCTTTTCTTCCATTACATTAATCAACCTATTCAAAATATGAAATACGGGTGTTACTCACGTAATGTTGCTCTATTTAATCGACCGCGGTTTCGCCTATACTTTTTAAGAGATTGCGACACGTCGCGCCTGCGCGGCAGCGTTGCAGCCACTCTTGCACTGCGGGCAGCGGCGAGAGCCGCGTGAATTTTAATTCTTATTTAGTTATACATTTCATGTGTAAAAGCCACTGATATGTATAAAGAGATATATATGGTATCTTATATTTAGTACCAAAACATGAACTAAGAGTATGACGTCATGCAATCACTTTATTACCAGGCAAGTTGGCGCTCTGGGCTAATAATTGGCACGCAAAGTACGTATACTTACCGTATCTATTTTTATTTACATCAATACAAGTGGACCTCTGTGGTTTAAAATATATGTCACTGTAAAAATACTATGTCTTCAGTAATATTGAAATCAGCAGCTGAATGAACGTAACACAGAGGTTACATTTTCAGTAAGCACACTTCGCAACATGAATATGTTATGTCCAGTCAGATTCAGGACAAGCTGCAAATCACTGTTTTGTGTAACATGTACTACACGATCCATCACTGGATTATACACAATCTACACTAAGTGTAGATACATTATGTGTTGGCTATAACGTGGCTTAATCTACACTATTCTAGCTAAAGACTGAGTTGCTACTAAACTTGGGTTAGACTACTTAAACACAAGAACTACTAAACTAGGATACTAAGTCGCTGGCCGAAATACTAATAGTTCACGACTTTATCTTTAAGATTTACACGATAAGTAACTTATATAGATTTAGGACCAGTTTCTGAAGTGCCGGATAGTTCTTATCCGACCCATGAAATATAACCCGATCGAATTTAAAAGTGACAAATGTTACACTTGAAAAAAGAACACAGTTGTCATTTTCATTTGTGTGTGTTATATGCTTTTCCTGCCAATAAGGTTTATCTAACACATGAGAAATTGGGGCCTAAGTAATTCTATTGATCTCTTCTCGGTGATTTAAATCTTTTAATTGTGAATATGAAGTTTAAAATGTCTTTAGCCAAATTATCTTAGTCATGAACAAATGGATGAACGTGACGTCACGAAATGACGTATCATACAGTTGAGAAATTTAGGGTTCTAAGGGTGTGCAGTAAGGTCGCAGGTTCAAATCCTACCGGTCCCATATCCTTTTCTCTGTAACACACCCGACATAAATTAATATAACATAACATATTACTCGTATATTACTCACAAATGTGTGGCAGAGTATTCCACTCACATTTTACCTGTTTAGGTCCCATATGAAAGGACCCCTAACGCCATCCAACGGCGACATTAATTTCTGTAATGTTTAATTTTACAATACATACATACAGACAGAGACTTTGGTGTACATACTAAATAAACATTGTCTTATGTAAAAGTCCATCTAAGTATTAAGATAACTTGGAAGAGGTTGTGTTATCTGATAAGCCCTATTATAGGTCTAACCTAATTCATTTCTACCACAACTTGCAAGGTAAGCGATTTAAAATATAAAAGAATATTGATTTTCCAATCAATTCCCATAAATATAGGAACCAATTATGAAGTTTCAAGAAATACGTTCGTACAAAGTAGAACTGCCTTGTAATATGAAACATAAGGTGTAACTCCCACGATTCACACACGTCATACGAACATTACTAATAAATTCATGTTTGCGACGTTTTACCGACGTCACAGTGATAGTTTCAGGCACTCTCTTAATGGATGCCCCAGAATGACATGCAAGTGCATGTTACAATATATTAGCGCAAATTATAATAGTGGTATAGATAAACACGAAATCAGAGAGGATGTAAAACGAGATGTATGAATGTTGAGGAAGAAAAATAAATTTGTAAGAAGCGTGGCCCATGGTGTTCCATCGTCTCTGCCTATCCCCATAAATTGATTTATACAAACAAATATCGACCGTTATCTTTACAGAATCGCATCACTATACACACAAATTCATTAATTTTGAAATTTTAATCTCCATCTTTCATCCATGACTACGCCAAATCTTACAACTTTTCGTACTCGTAGTAAATTGAAACAGGTTCTTACATATCTTAAATTCTTATATCCATAACAATTACAGTTTGTTGTTATAAGACAACCCATCATGTATCATAGTTATTACATACGCATATTAAACGTGTCACGCGACAAACACGTATTTGCTGTACACGGGTGACATGATGGCAAGTTGCAAGTGTTAGTGAAGCGTACAAATAAAATCGAGCTTATATTACCGATAAGGGTGTGGCAGAGGTGTATAGTACCCACACTTCACCTATTACGTTTATGTGATAGGGGGTGAGTCTATCGTCATCCACCGGGCACAAATCTAACTCCGTGCAACTATTAACAATATCCTGATGGTAAAACCCCTCACAACTCGTTTCGACCTGGGAATCAAACCCGTGACCTCACGATGAGAGACGCTTGCTAACCATTAGACAAACGAGGCAGTGAGGCATGTATTGAATAAAATATAAATATTTTTTGAACGTTAAAGTTAGGCGGTATCTCGTGAATATTACGTGGATATTCATTCGAGTCACGCGTTACTCCGCTGTTTATTCACACTGGCGAACGTAAATAATGGGGTAACTTTTAGAAGTCACCCGACTCATGCGACATGCTTCATTGACCTATTTGCTTTAAATCATGTTTTGCCACCATTATCTAGGTATACGCGTACAATATGTAGAATACTGATAGAATCATAATCATATAAGTATCTCATAAAAAATATAATGATTGTTGAAAACATATATTTTTGTTGAAGGACTAATCCTTTCACCACGTTGGCAAGTCAAAACCTCGACCACCTTACTGACTGTCCAAAATGCCCTGCCACCTGCACAAGAGAGGCGCTCATGAACGCCGACGAGAGCGCCATAACAGTGGCCACTTATTGGACCAATAAAATTTGACTCAGCCATCGACACGACGAAGAAGAAGAAGAAGATTGAAGGAGTGGATAGCCATTAGATGCATCTAATATTTCAAATGGTCATTAAAATTTCAAAGCAATCTTAACAAACAAACTTTTGAGAGGTTTATGTGTCAAGTGTACAATGTAGAATTGCTGTAGGGTATGAAAAGGTGCCGATCAATAGAACTCAATCTATGATATGATTATTATAACATTATTCTATGGCCTTGTTAGGCTTCTAAAATGATGATTGCGTGGATCAGAGATGCTATTGTTGAGATGATGATTTTGATTAATTATTTAATACTAAATTGAGTATATTATTAAAAAAAAAACAATTAATAAGATGAAACCTGAAGCTATGTTTTTAATTCATACAATGAAATAAAAAAATTGAGAAATGAATTGTAACGATTTAGCCACCGACTGCCAATAGAAGGGATGTGTATATTTGTCTGAATATTGTAAGTACTCGACCATTTCTGCAGCACGTGAACCGACTTTTCTTTTTGGTTTGATTTGTATTGGTTCCGTTTTGGTCATTATATATGTATAATTTGATATTATAAAAACTATTATTTTATTGATTGATAGTTTTGTTCTTAGTATAATTTATAATTGTCACATTTAAATCCACAGAAAAAAAGTCAGTACGTTTTTGTCTAAACATTAATTATGACATAAGAGTTCGAAGCGTGCATTGATAAGGGTTTAGGTACAGAGGAATTTAAACATGAAGATCAAAGATGATAGATTGCGTATATCACTACACACCTCCTTTAGCTACTTCACGTACAATATACAAGGTGGCAGTACAGACAAGACAAGAAGGTCTAAAAGGATAAAACATGATACCCCATCTCCAAATTAGGACAAGGGTAGAAGGATGATAATATACCCACTAACTATACAGCTGGGTCAGAGAGCAGTTATATAATAAAACAGTGCTTAATATTCCACTGCTGAACAAGGACTTTACCCACAATCTACCACAAATGGACAATTAGGACAGAACATTGCCATAATCATCTCGCGAAAAGATGTTTGTTAGTGTAATTATGACAGATGGCCGCGCCGCATTGGTATATTATTATAACGCAATATATGTCATGCTGCAAAAATTTACATATTTTTGGAGTATGAGAGAGAGAGATGTATAAATGTATGTTTTAATGATTCAGTTGCTTTTTGACATCGCGAGGAGTGTTTTTAGATTTAACAGAGATATTTATTGCTTGAAATCAGAGTCGTGTTTTAATTAATCTCGCTGCAATATTTCTCTCGGTGAATTGTGTTTCTTATAACAAAACAAAACGTCTCACCTATATTACCCAGAAGGGTGTTCATTACCCACATTTCACCTGTTATGTTAAGGTCCCATGGGCTAGGCGGTGAGCCTATCGCCATCCACCGGGTACAATTCCAACTCTATGCTGCTATTGTGAGTTCCCTGATGAAAAGTTCACAAATAACACTTTGCCCGATCCGGAAAACGAACCCGAGACATCGCGGTGAGAGGCAAATATGCTAACCACTAGACCATCGAAGCAGTGTTTCTTATACTTCATACAATATACCCCAATTCATCATTCATCATTCTCAGAACCTTTTTCCAATCACATTGGGGTGGCTTCTATTCGATTCGGAGCAAACATACATTTATTTGTATTAAAAACGCAAATTGTACGGTTATTTATGTAGTTAATCAAACAAAACATCGAAAAGTTGTTCGGTGCAACAAATTGTGTAATTTTATTTCACGTATAAAATCTGATTTTTTATTCAATACGAAGGAATTTGCATAATCCGAATGTATCGTTACACACTCAATACAGCAATAATTTGTATCTATTTAGGTATGCAAACAAATGTAATGCTTGACTAAAGCTTGCATGAAATATGTATAATGTTCTCACAATATTTTATAATGTATGTAATGTGTTATGTTTATGTCTAATAGTTCGAAAAAAAGCGCACTAGCTTTGTGTAACGTAATCTACTTTATAATTTGTTAACTTCTAGGATTAATTGAGAATCAAACGAACTTACCTAGTGAAGTTTGATGTCTAATTATACGAGTGTCTTGACCGAAGATGATTACTGATTACATGCAGCAGCACGCGAGATGGTGCTGTCCTTATCACACTTTTAAAGCTATAAAAAATGCTTTTGAAATATTTTTTACTAAAAAATAAATTAAAAGTATGTATTGACTTATTTCGCCCGCCAACGGCTCACTGTGCGCTCACGAACGCCATTATTAAGAGCCTATATATTTTTTTCCGATAACATTTGGGCAATTTGGGAGGGCGGGAACGTAATCATCTTCGGTCAAGACACTCGTATAATTAGACATCAAACTTCACTAGGTAAGTTCGTTTGATTCTCAATTATACTTCGTATCTCTCCCGAAGATGATTACTGATTACATGCAGATGTTAAGAGCATCGAAAAAAAAAAATCAAAACAATATAGAGAAGCGATCAAACAATACTTTATTTAAATTAATAAAGTAAACACAATAAACAATTATTTCTTTCCTTACTACTATCAAGTAAATAATGATTCTACAAATTCATTTTCAGTAGTATTAGTTAATTTCTTATTATAATACTTTACAAATACATTTGATGATTCAGACCAACCCGCGGCTTTTCTAATTATTTCCAAATTAACGCCTGCTCTGTGGGCAGCAGATGTTGACGCGTGTCTTGTACTATGAGCACTGTATATTTTTATATCTATTCCACTTTTTTCCAAAGTTTGTTTTACCCAATGCGATAAAGTTTGAGTACCTACTTTTTTGTGAGGTTTTTGAAAACTAATAAATAAAGAATCTTCATGGACATGTAAATCGGTAGTTTTTTCTATATAGTTCTTAAGTGTTAAGGCTGGACAAAAACTAGGGTTTTCTTTGATGTAAGGCAATGTAATTAGTGGTTGAACAGTACCGGGTCCAGAAGTTTTAATAAGAGCATCTATTTTAATTATAATTCTATCTGATTGAAATATTATATTTGCTATTTTAATTAAACTAAGAGTTTGCATTCTTTGAGCTGATGCTAAAGCGAGCAAGGTAACAGTTTTTAATGATAATTCTTTTAATGTTATTAAATCATTAGGATAATAGTTTTGTAAATAATTTAAAACTAATTTAGGATTCCAGGTGGTATTATATTTTGGCAAAGGTGGATTCATACGGTAAACACCTTTGAGAAATCTTTTTATAGAATCATTACAGGTTATTTTCTGACCTAACAAAATTGACAATGCTGAACGATAACTATTAAGGGTACTGTAACTAGCACCAGAATGAAAACGATCTGTCAAAAATTTAATTACTTGATTAGTACTAGACAAACAATAATCTGTACCTTTTTCATTACAATACAACCACCATAATCTTAACGATGTGTTGTATTGGTTTAGTGTATTAGTGGAAAATGATGACATCATTATATTGAGAGATGCCTCAGGAATTCCACGTCTTAACAATGATTGCCTGATAATCGCCCTGCCATCAGGATGAGGTCTACATGCAGGGGATGCTCCTGTCTGAAAGGAGAAAATAACATATGCTTATCAGGCCCAAAAAATAGCTCTTCCGACACGAGCAGATTTGACCACAGCGGATACCACGGTTGCGTGGGCCAATGTGGCACTACTACAATCCCTTCTGCTTTATCATGTTTGATTTTGTGTAGTACTTTTGGAATTAAGCTAAATGGTGGAAATGCGTAGAATTGTATATTCTTCCAATTAAACGTAAATGCGTCAATAATTACTGAATTTGGATCTAATTTCCACGAAGCGTAACGGGGACACTTGTGATTTTGAATGCTTGCAAATAAGTCAAATTCTGGTGTACCAAATGACAGTGTTATATCATGATATGCATAATCAGCCAATGCCCACTCTGTATCTATGTTGGATATTTGTCTAGACTCAAAATCTGCAACTACATTGTTGCTGGACGAAATATAGGATGCAAAAATAATAATGTTGCGTTTTTCACACCATTGCCATATGTCACGTGCAATGTTGTTTAAATGTGCAAATTGTATCCCGCCCATTTTGTTAATGTAAGCAATGGCTGTTGTATTGTCAATCCTAAGCAAAATATTACAGTTTTTTAAGTGTGCACCAAAAATCTTTAGCCCATAGAACGCTGCTAGTAGTTCGAGGGTATTTATATGTAACGATATTTGCGAACGGTCCCTGTGCCCGTGCGCGGTTTGGCTGTTACAAGCTATACCCCAACCTGTGGTTGAAGCGTCACTGTATATTTCAAGGGAATAGTCATTTGATTGAAAATGGCAAAAGGACAAGTCAATATGATCTCTCCACCATATAAATTCGTTTTTAATATGATCTGGTAGCGTAATATATTTATTGTAGTTATTGGAATAATTCAGTGTTAAAAATTTTTCTCTCTCAAGTAACTTTGTATACAACCAGCCGTATTTGACGGCGGGGCACGCTGACGTTAGTAGTCCTATATACCTAGCTAATTCTCGAATTGTGCATTTCTTTGTATGTAACATTTTTTCTGATAATAGTTTTATACAGTTTTTCTTTTCAATAGGTAATGTTAAAAGCATGTTTACTGAGTCAAATTCAAAGCCTAAAAAAGTGCATTTTTTACTTGGGTGAATTTGACTTTTAATGTCATTTATTAAAAAACCTAACTTGGATAGCAATTCTTTTGTCGTTCTTACATTATTGTAGCAGCTGTTCAATGAATCACCAATACATAAAAAATCATCTATAAAATTAACTAACAGATATCCTTGCGAACGTAGATTGTGCAAAACAGGTTTCAGTAACTTTGTAAACACATATGGTGCGGTACAAAGTCCGAAAGGTAGTACGTTAAACTCAAACAATTGTTCAGGAAAGCGTCTTGAGTTCCAGACAAATCGAAGATAGTGCCTGTCAGTTTTAGCTATGGGTAATAAAAAATAAGCGTCTTTTAAATCTAATGTTGCCATATAGTATTTATGATCGATCAATTTTAAAACTGTACGATAATCTTCCATTTTAAAGTGATTGACAGTAACAAATTTATTTAATTCTTTTAAATTGAGTATAAAGCGATGTTTTCCATTAGATTTAGGAACAGTGAAAATGGGTGAAATAAATTGATTTTCACATGGGACACATCGAGAGACAAAACCGGATTCTAATAATTCAGATATGCACTGATCAATTATATTTATTTCCTTATTAGTAAAAGATTTATTTTTATGACCTGTTTGTATAGGTACGGTATGAAATGGAATCTGATAACCTCTGATCCAAGACAAAATTGTTTTGTCATTTGTTATATGAAGCCATTCGTTGAAGTAATATTGAAGCCTACCGGCTACAGGTATATTATTATTAAATTGTACCTGAGGCAAAGTAATTAGCGTCGCCGGGATTGATGGGTGTAGTTCGTCCGCGAGCGCTGCTGTGGCGGCGCGCGGCGCTGGTCCCGCGGCGCAGGCGGCGGCGGCGGTGGGCGCCGAGTCTGGTTGGGGAACACTCGCGGCTCGGCGGCTGGTGCCCGCGGTGCCCCCCGTGCGTTTAAAGCTCCCGAATGGCGAGGCGTATTTGCCTGTACACGCTGCTGAGGAGGCTTGCCACTGAATCTGAGTTCTGCAGCGGATGAGGATATAGCCTTATTAGATTTTAAATAATTCGATAAATTGGACCCAAATAACTGTTCGTCTATTTTGGTGTTTTTAATTAATTCTCGTTTTTGTTTGCTCAGAGAATTTATAATCGCGAATCTTCTTGAGAGAGATTCTCTGTGATGTGTATCGCATAGTAGGCGCCCTGCATCACTCAATGTTTTTATTATATCTTGAGGGATATTCTCAGTGTGTGACAAGGCCAAATTTAGTGCTTTACCAATTGCAGAAATACAGCTGGCCATTTGGTTTTGTTTTTGTTCACTATAAGAATCTCGCTTCACATTGATTTCTGAAAGCGCAGATTTAATTTCAGGATTTATCAAGGGTGCCTTCATATAGGTACAATTTTCGGCAGGTAAATACTGCTTAAAAAGATCAACTTTTTCATCTTTAGGCAAGCCGTTAAGCAAAATGTGTTTCCATCTTGTTACTAGATCCTTATGTAAATTATCGCCAAATGGTCTATTTTGTGTAGGATCTGAGCCCAACAACAGCAGAATATCTGGGTCTAAGTCTTGATTTTCTTCGACTGCTCCTTCGTCTTCAACTGGTAACTCGACAGTTGGGATCTCGTCTGCAATGACGTAAAAGGCTATGCTTTATGCAAGCAGTCAAGCGAAACAGCATACATAGGGCTAGCAAGCGGTCATAGTATCCACACACGATATACGTCGGGATAACACAATGATTGAAATCATTTTATGACCTTTATAAGCATCCACACACGATATACGTCGGGATAATAACTATGTGTAATAAATGAATATCATTTTGATGTTGTACAAGAATCTACACACGATTTACGTCGAGATTCTATGTTTGAATAAATTTTAAAATTATAAGTGATTTGTGACGGTAGATGCAATTAAATTATGTATTTGCGCTGCGACAGAAAAATTACTTACGTACCGTTAGGTTCTAGATCACCAGTGGAATCGAGCGGCGTCGGCGGCGGTTCACTCGAATGCGCGGGAGATAACGGTGGCGCGTCATCATCGAAAGATGACGAGGACGACATTCTCCTACGTTTTTGCATATAATTTTTCACTTTCTTGAAGATTTTATCCACAATATCACGGTCACTTTTATCGGATCGCTTCCTTTTTCCCATTTTAAGACGAAGTTTAAATATTACTGCAGAAAAATGATTTTTCGTGTGACTCGGACAACACAAAAACACGTAATGGCGTTCGTGAGCGCACAGTGAGCCGTTGGCGGGCGAAATAAGTCAATACATACTTTTAATTTATTTTTTAGTAAAAAATATTTCAAAAGCATTTTTTATAGCTTTAAAAGTGTGATAAGGACAGCACCATCTCGCGTGCTGCTGCATGTAATCAGTAATCATCTTCGGGAGAGATACGAAGTATAATTAACACTGGTTTTGATACGTTTGATGTTTATTTTTATGCAATAAAGATCCTTAAAAACCGAAACCTAAAAACTCAATAAAGCGCGTGTTGAACTGCGCCATTGGATATTAGGTATTATGCTTAGTTATTGAACGTTGCTATTGGATTTTAGGTATTATGCTTATGTTTTAAAAACCCAATAGAGGTTTTAAGCTTGTTACGTCGCTAAATTTAAACGACCCGAGTGAAAAATGTTGGATAATCTTTATTGTAGATTGAGTCAGATCAAGCGAGCCCTTTATTGAGCATCTCTTTGTGAAAGCTGATAGCCCGAGCTCCTATTCCATTCTTCTTGTTCACTTTACTATGGTGCTTAGAGACGGCGAATATTTTGCATTTGTATGGATTTTTTTAGTCTATAAAGTAAATGTTAAAAAATACTTATGTTGTACAAGTATCATTTTTTTATGTTGTTTATTAATAGTTGGAAAAGTGTAGTCTTTCAAGTCATATCTTATGTGATCCGCATGTGATGTGTACTATGCAATATTTTTACGATGAACGTGTCAATATTAGCATAGCTACTAACGCTTCCGATGTTTTACTTGCTCGTAATACAACCTCGGCTGGGATCCGAATACCTTAAAATGGTGCCCATAAAGATAAGAATTTTTGCGACTTCGTTTCGCTAGGCCCGAGGTTCCCTAAAAATTTATGATCACATTTCATGACTTCGTAAGAGTTCTGTTGGTTTTTCTGAAAAAATGTGATATCCGATGTCCTCATTTAAAGGAAGCTGTATAAATTGCCGGGGAAGTTCAAGTTTTTCCTTTATTATTACGTAGCGATGCTACGAATTTTCATAGCAATTACGTAGACTTTCAGTTAAATATTATAATTTTTGAAAAAGGCATTAATTGTATTTATAATGATGTTCCTTTTCTGCTTTTGTTGTTATATTGTATTTTTGTTAAAACACGAAGCTTATTCACGGTATATTATTTCGTTGAGATTTTGGTAAACAATACAATCATGAAAATTTTCGTAAAGCGCGGTTTTGTTAATGGGCCACTAAAAAGGGACGGGTTCTAATTGCTTTGAATAATGTACGTATATACATACATACATACATACATGTATACCTTTCATCGGTAGGTAAGGTTGGAGTTGAACGAGAGCTAGCCTTTTGTGCTTTGAATTTAATTAAGGGTTCGTTTAATAAAATACTCATTGAAGTTGGTTTTGTATTAATAAAAACATTGACAGAGAACCCTCAAAATATTAAACGGAGCTTATCTGCCCAAAGGCGCATATGCACGTAACGAGAATGTGCTCTTTGGTGCAGACTTATGAATTATGGAGAGAGACGACGAAGTACGTCGTCTCGGCGCTTGCTAATTGATTCCTGATTTAACTCTGGCGGAACCTCGTTACACCGAGTGGATGCGAAAGATACCACTTTACTACTTGATTCTACGGCAGTGAAATAATGCTCCTTCATAATATGAGTTAAGTGAATGCATTTCATATGTTTCTAACTCAAATTATTTTAAATTTTATGATTTCTACTGGACTTGATTTAGCAAAATATTTAACGGAAGTCTACTAAAATGTTCTAGTTTGAATTTTGAGCTATTATTTCATCATAGCCCCTTTGAATAAGTTATTACTAGATCATTATAATTGCTCAATTTGTAAATGCAAATAAACCTAGAAAGCTGATTTTTGGATATGTTTTCTAACCTCAATTTTTTATGAGCTCTCACCGCTAATGGGGTTAAAATTTTAGTTTTCTTTTTTTTCGGATCCCCGTTATTTTACAATAAATGTGTGTACGGACATTATGTAGCCATTTTTGCGCCCTATAATTAAAACCCTAAAAGGTTCACCTCCTGTCATTCACAACGGAGAAAACAAACAACAAAGTAAAAAAAATGAGATCAAAGTATTTTTTAGTTAACTTGGTTCAAAAGGTTAATTAAATGCCATGGAAACCAGTAAATGAGAAGCGAAACGTCAATATTCTTGTAAATTCTAAAACATTACTTTTAACAAAATGTATAAGTCATTTTACACGTTTTATTTGTATAATCTGCGACATTTTATAATATAATTATGTGATGATAAAATTATTATTTTTCTTTTGATATCACTTCCACGAATGATGGAAGATGAAATTTTTGGTATTTAATAATAGAAAGCAAAAATTTCATAACAGGTTCATACAAATCTTTTTTGAAAAATAATGATTTATTTAAACGGGCTAGGATGAAAGAATAGCTACAATACGTTACTTGCAGGTATTAGACTTATCTATTTGCTTTAGTTTTTTCTGAGGTGAAAATGTTCATACAGCGAGATGTATGAATGTTCAGAAAGCAAAGAGGTACGAAAAGAGCATAGCACATACCCACATGGGCATGGCAAAGGCGTGATTTCATGTATGTATATGGAAAAGCAGCTAAGCGGTTACACACCACGCGGATATGGTTTCTATCAATTTTTAGTAGCACCACGATAATGTAATAGAAAATAGATAAAGTTAAAGCTAGGTCATAAAGTATGAAGCATTTTATGTCTTCAAAAAATTAAGTCTTTAATGCTGACAATCAATTCAACAAAAGCGCTTTTGTGCGCAGAATAATGTAACGTATTCTATAAATACGTCGAATCAGAGGAGAAGAGAAGATGAAGGATCTTATTTTAATAAATTTTTGTAACAAATCAATTAAGCGTGAGGTGGGACTAAGGTTAATTAATGCAACAGTCTGATTCACAAAGTCACATTAACATTCAACCTTCAACGACCTTCAGGACTTAGCTGAGAAAGAAAATTGAAAAGACATTTACATGTCGATTCATCTCTAAGCTGTGTCTATTGGCAATTGAATAATTTAAGGTAATTGTAATAGCTTTTTATGAGAACAATAAATATGTTTTTATACAATATTAAAGTTGAAAAGTTAAGAATCCAGCTATTATTTGCTATATTATTTGTTTTAAAAGTTAAAATATATTTGAAAATGTCAGTCAAGTCAGTAAACAGTCAAAGAAAAGGCTTCTTAAATTAATGGAAAAGACCTTGAATCACTAGTGATTGGGACGCCATTTGCAGTAAGTAATTGCTTCTGTGAATTACGAAGCCGCTTCCAACACAGTAAAACAAGAATTTTCTAGTACGAACATCACGCTAAGCTTGGGATCTCTTCAGTGCAGTGTATTAAATCCATAGGAAACTGAGTCAGTCTAAGCGTTGTTTTTATTACATCCGTGCAGATTCCCACGAGAGGAGAACAGGCGTGGTTTCGTATGTGAACCCTTGTTTTCGTGACGAATACTTTCACCCGGAGCGGGAACAATTTTGTTTTGTGCGAATTTAGTAATTTCTATTTACTCGCCGGTTTTCCTGTTGTTTTTCCTTAATTTTGTCTCAGCTTGATCATTTTACGAAAATATATCACTGCTTAACGATCCGTAACGGGTGTGTTTTATTGAGAAGTTTACTATTTTTGGCAAATTGTTTTCCTTTATTGCAGTATTAGGAAAACTTGTTAAGAACAAGATTTTTAAAAGGAATTACCATTGTTCACACAACGATGAATCCAATTCTGCTGTGCTCTTGTGAAGTATACTTTTTTGTTTTAAGCTCGGGATTGGAAAAATGAAATAGCGGTTTCCTGCTACAAATCAATCTCACATACTGCCAGAAAGTTGGAACTGTGCCCAGTAAGGGTGGTAGGAATTTTACTATCACATTGCAGTATGATATGGAGATGGTCACACGATGGTACACCGCTGTTCAGCCTCGGGTTTACACGCATCAGTGCTATGCTTATTATCATAACCTTAGATACACGCTATCCCGATGTTACCGGGAATGTGGTTTTGAATTATACAGCGTGTAGATTATCACTTAACCGCCGCTGGCAACGACCAGCTAGTTACCACCATCCTACAGATAGTATCAGCTAAACCAATTACGTGAGCATCTTGTTAAAAATAATTAGACAACATAAACGTGTACGTAAATTATTTAGGAAATGTTTTTGGTGTTTCACCAGATTTATATTGTACTGGCTAAGGAAATATCTCGACACTATTATTTTTTTCTCAGAACTCTTTCTTTTCCTAATTTGAAGTCTATTAAACAAAGTTGTTATCTTAAACGACGTGAAAATTTTTAAATTTTGAATTAAAATGCAAAAGTAAGGGATTACTGGAGTTGTGTGTGTGTGTGTGTGTGTGTGTGTGTGTAACCACAAAAATCTTAGTAAGAGATAGAACCGGTGTATGTACGTACACTGCATGTCAACCATGAGTCGAGTACACTCATCAATTTGCTGTCAAGTTTCAGTCGACGCCGAGCCTTGGTGCAGTGAAATTGTAAAAAAATACCAAATTGTGCCATAATGAGCGGTTTAAATTCTATCAGTAACATAAATAGATATAAAGGAAATATTTCCTTTCTTCGGTAAATAATTTTCATAGTCAAATTCAGTGTCATTTTTAATTATAAATATTTTTTTAATTGTTGTGATGTTGACTATGAAAAATAAGTAACTGAGAGCGAATCGCATAATTCATAATACATTGCTGAGTCAATTAGTAACAAAATGTAACAGCTGTTATTTTTCAGCTCTTATTTTTGACATATGATTGACATTGAGGACATATCCTATTTTTATTTGTTTGATTCCCATCGGATCCCACGGATTGCCACATGACACAATGAATGCTAGCGCTTTCATTGTGTGATATGGCAATCCATGTCCACCTCTGCTGACACATTCGGGAAACGTGTCTCACCCAGTTTGTGATCCTGGTTTGACAGGTATGCAAATCTGGCAAACTTCATCACTTAGCTTTATTCCTGGCGCACTGTTTTAAATCTAGTAAACCTTATAAATTGCATTGCAGTTACTATATCTCCTGCACGATGCTTTATTTAAAAAAAACGCAATAAAATAAATGCAAACTATTATCACACACACCCAAAGCAAGGGAGGGTCGCATGTTAAAAATACAAAACATAAAAAAATAGTGGTTTCATAAATAGTTTTAAAGTTGGAGTAGTTTGGAACTAAGTAATTTAAATATAGATTCAATAAATTGGTGTGCAAAGTGAGGAATTTAATATCTGTTTCCTGGGGACTGTTGCTTTCGTCATAGTTTGACAAAGTT
This sequence comes from Hypena proboscidalis, assembly GCA_905147285.1. Taxonomy (NCBI): domain Eukaryota; kingdom Metazoa; phylum Arthropoda; class Insecta; order Lepidoptera; family Erebidae; genus Hypena; species Hypena proboscidalis. The sequence continues at coordinate 13,828,714 of LR990130.1, read as the reverse complement.
CGCTGAGAATTTGCCTAAGTAGGGCAATTGATAATGAAGTTTTATTTGTTATGAGAGTCATTAGGAGAGGAAAACTTGTTAGAACGAATTTGGAGCGCAAGTTTGTTTGCGCCTATGTGCGGGATCGGGGTAATTACTGGCGAGGGTGTTCGACGTCTTTATCTTTTACTTATGGATTTACGTGTAACTTTGACAATGCTATAGAAAATTTGAAATAATTTATGTATTTAGATTTCAGTTATGTTCCGTGGTCAATAAAGTAAAGTAAAAGGCAATAGCTAAGTAAATAACTGCACTAAGTTCATTTGTTAGACGCTCCTTCCCAATCAGTAAAGTGTGAATGATATTTTGTTTTTATCAGTACATTTTATAACAGTGTAAAAGTAGATTTTTGTGTTTTGGTACTAAAGTCAGTTTCATAGTTAGGGGTAAGGAGGCAGGTATTCACAAACGTCATGGTACGATTTTATATCTATTTTACTTCTGCCAAAACAATTTTGGGGAAAGTATGCTTTTGTGCGTAGTTGTAGAAAATATTACAAGTACGCGTATTTATGTTTTTGGGCCTGCACGTGTACTAAACGAGTACTTTAGTTTATAGCTCCATAAAGTACCGTTTCATTCTAGTCTCGTCCGTATATACTTTATGGGTCATTGTAGCTGATCGGTACATCACTTTTACCTGTTTTCTACGATGGCATTAATCATGGCGAAATTTTTTAGGACACATAAAAACTTTTCTACGTCTATATTACGAGCAAATCAAATAAAACTTGTAATATTCTATTTCGAGCACGCATAAACCTTCAATGTTACAATCAAATTGCGCGCCTATCTCCGTCAGATTACTTTGACGGACGATAAATACTGAAAAAAATAACCTTTTTTTTTTATTTTACGTGGGGAAATGCATTTACGCATACCACCCCACCCCGGGGAAGGGCAGAGTGGTTATGTGGGACTCGCCCGTGCCAAAGATGGTAAACGGCACGGGAATACCCACTAAAACCCCACGGTGCTCCCGCACTCGCCTTGATGGGAGGGTCATGGGAATCTGGCGCAGCCTTTACGTCCACGACCCTCCCGGCGATGCCCGCCGAAGCGGGCCCCTCATGGCCCCCAAAGAGGGGGCTGGCGCAAGCCACCGACCAGCGCGAGGACCGCGTGCAAAGCCATCGGACATTCCCCATGTCCGACGGCCTGGTCCTCTCGCGGCGAGACAGGTGGTCGGTCCCGCCGCCCACCACGCCGCAGTTCAACGGCTGCGGCCCCGCCGGGACCGCGGAAGGTAGGGAAAGTGGCAACGAAACACCAACAGTCCTCTCCCGCCGCGGCCCCGTAAACCACCGGGCCACAGTGCCAGCTTGCGCCGACACCGCAGCCCGGCTCTCGCCCGCCTAGGCAGGCCCCTCATGGCCCCCAAAATGTGGGGGGACCGGCACCGAGGACCGCGTGCAAAGCCGTCAGACACTTTCGTATCTGACGGCCTGGCCCTCCGCGGTGAGACAGATGTTCGTCCCACCGCCCACCACGCCGCAGTACTAACGGCTGCGGCCCCGCCGGGACCGCGGAAGGTAGGGAAAGCGGCAACGAAACACCGACAGTCCTCTCCCGCCGCGGCCCCGCAACTCCTCGGCCGCAGTGCCGACTACCTCACGCCAGCACTGCAGGCCCACCTGTTGCAGAGCCCCCCCATAAGGGCCCTGCAACATGGGCTGCTCCCACATGGGCTTCGCGTCCAAAGCCCGAAGAGCAGCCCCCCTCTGGGGTCCACTTGGCTTCGCCGTGGCGTGGAGGGCGCCACGGGTACTAAGCCCCACCGCGACGACAACGCGGGACACCCGTTGGTGGGGTGAAAAAAATAACCTGCTTTAACTGACTAATATTTTATCAGGCGTTCGAATGTATCGTATAAGTCAATACGTATGGCAGTTCCCGCACATCGGTATTTCGGATAAACGTTATTGGTACGGGCTGGGAGGATCGCTTCGCTGCGATAATATGGTTTACTTTCGCAGCATCACGTCCATATCTCGCTAAGTGATGAGTGTCATGTACACCTACTTTATTACATTCCGGTATCCCGATAAGACCGCTTTTTGTACCACAGATATAAATTAAGGTATTGGATATTTAAATAAGTTTTATGAAGTATTTTTTTTTTCAATTGTTATTTTCTGGTTTTTTCTTTGTTTTTTGTTGTTTCTCGATTGTCCTGTAGAGAAAACGGAATAAATTAATATCCATAAAGGCGTCTCTACTTTTGCATCACTTGCCCCATACGATCACCATATCACGTCACGTATCTAGGTTTAAAAACTTTTTATAGAATAAACAAAAACCGACTCAATATGGGTTGGGCCGTATCGCATGACGCAAAGCGTCGTATCAAGACCACGTATCACATGACCCGTCCAATTGGCAATTATATTACGCGTCAGCCAGTGATAAAAATGTACACTCGCCTTTGAAAATTAGACACCCTCGGCAGACATATGGACTTAAACAGTAATTAACTAATGAACACTTGGTATGTTAGTGGAAAGCTTAAGTAAATATTGAATACGTAAAAGCAATCGTTACTTCAATTTTTTTAAGAAAGAATGGCGTCAATTTATTATGTACATAATGCATTTATGTCGAATACGAGTCCAAATGTCTTCATGTCCGGAATGGCATTATACAGTCATTTTAGTGCCAATCTGATAACAGAATACGGCTTATTATATATGGAGTATAGAATGATTCATGTTTAGCATTTGCCTTGTAAGCTAATATATTTATTTATTTAAATACTTGTTTCTGATGTATGTATATAAGGGCTTTTATGTCCTATGAAACAAAATTGAATGTGTATGCTTGAGTGTTTGATACTTACAATTTCCTGTTCAATGTTTTATACGTCGTAAAGGAAATGTTATATTTTCTTTGAAATCTTTATGTAATAAGTTCTTTTAGAGATGGGAAAAGATAAGCTGTTTGAAAATTACTAAATATAATGTCCCATTTCAATACGGCAGTAATATGAAACAGGAGCTAGATAAGAATTAAGAATATTTGATGGTTCTGTAGATTGTTTATTTTTATTTTTGGACGCTAATTTACCAAAATATTAAATAAATGAATACTTGAGCAGGTGCAGCAATTTCAATGCGCACTTAAGTACATATTATTTAAAACAAAATCTCTTTTTATTATAAATAATGTTACTTTAAAGTTACTATCATCATCTATCCATCAACCATCAAGGTCAAAACAAACAATACCCAGCCGCAATAATCAAATAAACCAGCCACCAATCAATTAGCAACTCTATTCTAGTATTCATAAAGTCGATATTTGGACAACCGTAACGCAATCACGATCGTTAGAGTAGGCTAGTTTACATCAGTACGGCCTCGAAGTGTCCTGTAGTTTGGCAATTTAACTTGAATGTAATTAATGAACTGACCGTCTGCGGCGCGCCACTTCTTGGCCATTACTAAAGTGCTTATTCATTAGCATACGCCTGTATGCTAATGAATAAGCAGCACTCAGATAATATAAATAAATAGCTAGCTCATATTTCATTTACGCTGGGCTAGCTACATTGCTATGCGTTTACATTTTAGCTTCCCTGAATATTAACAAGTTGTGTATAAATAAAGTACTTGGTTTAAGCTGGCATGAAACACTTTATTTTAATATTTTTAAGAGATGAAAGATAACTTTAAGCCGCGTACTCACTGAGGCCATAACCGTAACCGTTGAGGAAACTGTAACCAAGAGTGTACGTGGTTCGTGAGCGACTCACCACGTACACATTGTGCTGTTTTGGTTACAGTAGATGCAACGGCTCGCCCGTGAGTACGAGGCTTTCGACAAACATTAAATTAACTTAATTGCCTCAATAAATTAATGTTAATACCTTATTATATATATTCTTTGTTGTTAGGATGACTTCAATTGTGATGTCGATGTTGTTTATTCATGTACCTATATGAAATCTGTGTTTCAGTGTATCTTTTATTAATTTTACATAGTTGAGATAGCAGATTATATTTCACAACTGACATCATTTTATTTGGGTTTCTCTAAATGCTCTATTTTACGTTTCTCAACAGCGCGTGCGTAAACAAATTATGCAAACATAGGTTCATGTGATGTACTGTGACATTATGTTACTTTATGACTCACTAAAAGTGACTAATTTTACTTGTAAAGTGGTAATATTACGACTGTCTTGTCAGTAATGTCTATGGGATTCGTAAATGTTCTTAATAGCCTATTTTAAACTTAATTAGCTTTAACGTATTTCATGACACGGGTTTACTTTAACGTATACATACAGGGAGACTAAAATCTTATTAAATTATCATATTTTATACTTAACAACTTTTTACCGGGCAGCCGCTTTAACCAACCAGCAAGCCGCTGCCCTGTTGCAGAATGTCACCGGTTCAAATTCTGCCGGTCCCATATTTTCTTAAACTGTTTCTTTGTTTAATTCGCTGTACATAGCTAAATGCTATAAAATAATAAAAAAGAAGTACCTATAATAGGTATTTCATCCTCGCAATGATAGTTTTAGCTAGATTTACTAAAATAGAACGGTCTGGATGGGTCGGTAATAGAAAGGTTTGCTTCAAATTGAAATTGACAGTTGTTAGGGTATCCTATAAAGAATGCACTGGTTAGATTATTCTATTTCATACATCAGAGATGCAATCTAAAGTATTAACATGACTTACAAATTTGTCAATAGACAATTCATGTGTAACTTTTTAGCAGTATGGCGGTATGCATTTCTTATAAGACGAAAAGGTACTAAAGGCTCTAAAGGAAAATTTATATATTATTAGAATCCAACTTAACATACAACAATGAAATTCCTATAACAGAAATGTAGTCGAATATTTGTATTGAACAAAGTGAAACCAATTTATCAACATCATAATTTAATGACATTCAAAACAAATACAACGATTTCCAAGAAACAGTTTGTTTGATAATGTCTTCATTTCTACATTAATAGATTAATGTTAGAGCCACATAGCGACGCGAACATAGCTATGTGGTTTGATTACATGTACAAATTATGTACAAGAATAATTGTTACAAACACTGACTTGTTACCACATATCAATAGTACATTTAGATTAATTAGTGGTTAATTATGCGTCGATTACACGTGCCAAATTCAGTGACAAGGCAGTAATTCAGGAGTAATTAACGATATGTACATAAAGAACTGCTAATTGCTAGGGATCGTTACTGTCTCTTGCAATTTATTTTTCTTGGTACACTAGGTACACAAAGAAGACTTATTTCCTTAATTTTTATAATGACCTAATCTTATTAGTTAATGCTTAAAAATGATGTAAAAGTGCGTCGCTTGAATTTCTACAAGAAACAGTTTTACACTTCATATTCTTGAAGATAACTTTCATTTTCTTTGCCCTACTCGGGAATCGAATCGTGCGGTGGGATATGGCATGTGTTGTGCTTTGAATTCCACCCCGATTATACACCCGTGTCAAAATAATCCTGCAATGAAACTTTGATTTGCGTGCGCTTCCCGCACTGTACGTTGCTGACTATCAATTTAGTGCGTCGCCAGATAGTAAATATTTTACGATCGCGGGCCTCCCGTGAACCGCAAAATAACTGTTACGGCGCTGTTACACGGATAATTTGCAAATATTATCGTAAAACCGGTAATGACCACGGTTACAAATCTCTGACACGGCAGTTTAAGCCTTCCTACCCTGTAATTACAATTTTAATGTTGATAAACAGAATTCAACAGATTCACAAAAATGTGTAAATAAAATTTCGATGGTCTAGTGGTTAGTGTACACGCCTCTCACCGCGAGGTCTCGGGTTCTTTCTTGGGTCGGACAAAGAGTTATTTGTGAACATTCTGTCAGGAAATTCACAATAGCAGCACGGCATTGGAATGGTGCCCAATGGATGGCAAAAAGCTCACCCTCAATGGTGAAGTGTAGTTGTTGTACACTTCTGCCATCACCGTTCTGGGTAATAAGCGTGATATTATGAATGTAAATATGTATATATATTTTTTTAACACGCTTATATTAGCTTCACCTGTATGTATTAACTTATATGTTTGTATGTAACCGACTCCTTTGGACTCGATTTTAACCCATTTTAAACGAACAGATTTCATTTAAATTTTGCACACCTGTCAAAGATTCATGACAATGTAATAATTCGATAAAAAAAGGAAAAAAAATAAAAAAATAAATAAAAAAACGCTCTTATAAATAAACCAAACTAAAAAGTAGAAAATAAATAATAGTTAAAAAACTAAAAAACACGCTTTTGAAGTACTTCTACCGAAAAAGTGAAAAATAATTCCTAATATAAGCTGAAAATGGTAATGAACAAAAAATACTAGTATTATTGTGAAAAAGCGTGGGTTGCTCGATAGACGAAAAATATGGCACAGAGTGCCCCCTATTTTTGTTCATTACCATTTCCAGCTTATATTAGGAATTATTTTTAAAAGCGTGTTTTTTAGTTTTTTAAACTATTATTTATTTTAAACGGCGCCCGCACTAGGTATAACTTTTGTGTCGCGGGGGTGTTCACAAACATATATTTCACACACACACAAAGCACTCCCAGAGTCAGAACAAATCTTTGCCATTCAGACAAAGATTTGTTCCATGTGGGTATCGAACCCACAACACCTGCGTAGTAAAAAGCGGCGAGGCGACCGCTTTAACCGCTACGCCTACCGTGCACTCTACATTTATTTCGCGTATTTCGGGTTTGCGTGTTACTGATATAAATGCAAAAATAACATTGAATAAACAATGTAAAACTGTGCCGTCTTGTATGGAATTTATGGAGCGATGCTGTGAGCATGGTGTTTTACTCAAATAGTTTTCACTTTTTTTTGTATTGGGTTTGTTGTAAAAATGGTCACTTAATAGACCGATATACGAGTATTTACTCTGATTTTATTAGTTTGATATCATATTGTTATCTTTTTAAAATAATAAGTGATAACGCGTTTTTACGTTATATAACTGCGTGGAATTTATCCTATTAAAATTTATTTTGTTAAAAGTAAAAGTTATATGTTTTTAAAAGGATTTTGAAAAGTAATTTAAATCCTTTATGATGGTAACTGATGGCCATTGTTATTAACGACTATATCATCAAAACTGATCATAATTTTGTATTAAACAAGCAGTATTATTTGGGCGCAGATTATTTCAATAAACGTGCAAGTGTTTTTGCTTGGGCAATAAAGCTATTATATCTCACAAAACAATAATTACCATATAATATTCATGCTATAATATTCAATTTCATACTAACAATATTGTGTGTATTGGAAATATATTTGCATAAATTCCAAGCGGACAGTATATTGTTTCGAATACGCAATAAAATTATAATAGCTCTATTCCAATATAGTACTCACTAATTCAGAATGTATTGACATAGATACGTAGTTGCATACTGGCCGGCAGATATTCAAATGCCAGTGGAGTGCCGGCCTAGCTGATATCGGCGCTCGCCAATAGAACATTAATTTTGATTGTTTGTCCAGTAGTGTGGTCATAACATTATGCAGGATTGCGTTACATTATAGTTTGGTGAATCGGCTCAGTGAGTTGTCGGCTCAATGCAACCGTAGAGGCAATTGCGATAACTCGTAGCCTCGTAGAGGTACCGTAGCGGCGTAGCGGTGAGGCGTAGCAAACAGCCCGAGGTGCGTGTGCCGCGTTCAAATTATTTGATCACCGCTGCTAAACAAGATTAATTCGTACAATTGGTTGCACAACTGTTGGTATTTGCTCGGGAGGGTTATTTACACTTGATGTTTTTCTTTTTTCTTTGGCAGTATCCGAGATATTGTTTACGAACTTCCTTCTGTTCGGATATTTATTTATGTCATTAATTGCTTTGAGCTTTGTTATTAGGATGTTCTTACTGTTTTAGAATCTACTTAATATACTGGTGATTACGGAGATGGAAACTGTAATTTTCTTTGTTTTAAGGCGGAGGCCGTATCCAGTAAATTCTAAAACAAGAAAGTAGAACTGTCATTGTCATAATGTCAGGACAATTGTTCAGTGCCACAAACAGTTACTGTTACGATCTTTCTGAACTTTGGATCCCTAAACTCTGTTTTAATTAAAACTGGTAAACAAAAATTAAAATAACAATCCAACAAAGTAGAAAGGTAACCCAAAGTATTTATAATTAAATCTTTTAAGTTTGTCAAACTGTAGGAAAATCAAATTACCTGACCGAAAATGTTAAAGTTATTTTTAACAAAAAGTATTTTTTTAACATAAAAGTCCTTTTTGTTTTTGTTAATTAGGATTACTATAAATACAAAGATGCTAAAATTTTCCTATTTTTTTTTATGAAAGGAATATTAAATATTTCTTGTTAACAATACTAATCGTTTATGATATTTGTATTGCTATTTTTATCTGTAATTGTCCCCAGATACTCATAAATTGCGGCCAGGGGCAAAAACTTAACAAAACCAATTTATTTGTTTGCTAAGTTGTTGTGATGTCATATTCCTTTGTTGTTTTTATCGAATCGTTGTTTTTATGTCTTCGAATATCATAAACATAAAATTTATGAATAGTCATCAGAAAAAATAGTAATGAAATATTATTGATTATTATTGAGTTATTTGCTACTGTAACTCATTTTTTTATCGACTTTCCACCTCCTCATTAATAATTTTACGTGAGAACAGTTAGAAATATCAATCAAATGTAGATTTTAGTTACTTTTAGATTTAACATCTTCCTTCTAATTCTTTATTAATTTATAATTGATCAACGGTGTAGCAGCGAAACGCTCCGTGCGTATTAGTGAAGCAATGGTAAAATGCGGACGGTAAGGTAAATGAGGTTGTGTAGTTCTTAGCACTCTCTCCTTACTGTATCCTATAAAATACCATTTTATATTTACTAAGATCTTTGTCCAATGTCTTTGACTCAGAGTGAAATACGGTTTAACATTTAATCAAATCTTATTGCCTCGTTTGTCTAGCGGTAAAATTTGTGTATCGCTCACCGCAAGGTCTCGGGTTCAATTCCCAGGTTGAGCAAAAGTGTTATTTGAGATTTTTCTGTCAGGAAATTCTTAATAGCAGCATGAAGTTGGAATTGTACCCGGAAACATTACATCCCCCCTTATCTTATTAGACCCAAACATGTTGTGTGTTTAACACCTCTGCCACACCCTTCTGAGTTATGTTATCTTATTATTGGTATCGGGTAGGAGATAACAGCATCAGATCTCACGAACTATTTTGGTCAGGTAGGAATACAATGCTTCCCACTGTTTGCTTTCTCCGTTGCGTCAAGGCTGTGAGCAGTATCGAATGTTAATAATTAATGAAGCAAACACTAGTCGATTACAGTTCCAGTTGGAATGCGATCAGTACATCGTATGCACCGTGCGCGTCCGAGCGTCCCACGATCGCAATCGTGATGAATGACAGTAATCCGATTATGCCTCGCAGTAATGTTGCCACGCCTAATATCTCAGTGCCATATAGAGATAAATCTGGTTTGTTTGGTTAACGCACTAAACTCACGCATTACTGTTCCGAATTGAATAATTTTAAATTTAAAGCAGCAATGATATTATGGTGTAAAAACGGACAAAAGGGAGTAGAGTGATAATCAGCTATGAATTAATATACACTGCTCACTTCAGTCTAGGAATATTTGATAAATCATATCAGACTTAAAAACGACTTATCCTGAAGTAAAAACAAAAAAAAAAGATAAAAAAATTTCTATGGTACTGTGCTTACAAATTTACAAAACACATTTTTTAATCGATAAAAGATTAGCTTCACTAACAAAAATGATGTAACAGTAATATTTTTTATGATGACTATCATAAAAATATATAAAAAAAATATTTTATGTTCTAGCTATGAAACCTTGTAAACCTGGACCAAGTTTTCATGAACTTCCTAAACTGTTGCCATAACCTATAAGAGTTCCGTTACAATGAACTTTTTGAAATTTTCAAGAGAGTGCGACATGTAGCGCCACTGCCCACAGTTTAAGACTGGCTGCGACTTAGGCGCGACGTGTCGCACTCTCTTGAAAATGCCTAAAAGTATCGGTGAAACCGCGGACGAATAAATAGACCAACATTACGTGAGTAACACCCGTATTTCATAATATGAATAGATTGATTAATGTAATTAAGGGAAAGAAAATTTGTCCACCAGTGCAGTTTTGTCAAATCGTTCTATTGTCTATAAATTCATAAATGGAAATGTGGTGCGAGTTTGTGAAGACATTTCCAGTGATATATTTTTCTTCTCAGGCTTAAAAAAAAAGAAGACTATATTGCCAAGTTCCTTGTACTAAAATTAATCAAATATAACGTAGAACAAAAACAAGTTCGGTCTAAAACAAATGACTTCATTAGCAGCAACAAACAAAAGTAACATTTTTGAGTCCATGTTTGACCCCTGGCATCTAAATTAGGACATTAAATTTGGCGCCTGTATTTTGTGCGTCAGTGTGCCTACGTGAATAATAAATTGACAAAGAGCTTTAGTTTGGTTCATTATAATTACTGGCTTTTGTGCTAGCGGTACACAAAATCTAATTGAGTTTTTTTGTACAAAAAATGTGCGTGGCTATTTTTGTCCACGAGAATTTTTGCGTGTGATTACAAATGTATCATGTGGTTTATACAAAGAATCATAATAATTAGTTGTTAAATGAATTTGAGTGAAATTGAGACTATTTTGTGTTCATTTTGTTTTCATTTTATTTTTACTTAGGGCCCGAAAAATATACAAAAAATCTTAACAATCTAAGATTAGAGTTTGTTAGATTTATAAATTGTAATTTTAGTGCATTAAGTTAAGGTATAACTCAGCCTTTTTTTTGGCCCGCGATGTTTTTATTCGTTTACTAGATAAATGTTGCCTTTTTAAATTAATTTTTAAAATAGACCTTACCTTTGTTAGAACATTACATTTGCAATTTCTTGTAATATTAGACAAGTAATAAGATAATGTTAGCATAGTATGCTCAAACTATCTTGCTCGTGAAGATTTAGTGCTAAAATCTTGGACATAGTTCTCGCACGTCCGGTCTGCATGGAATAATTAATGTGTAGACCAAACACTGGCCAATTACCGTCAAGAGGTATTACAATGACAATATACCGAGTGAATCGCTCTGTGTCCTTTACTAAAGGGAGACGAACGGTAGTCATTTCATTGTCACTGCTATTTTGATGTATTTACCTATTCTAAGTTAACGTTTTTAAGACATTTTTTGGTTTCCCTGTTTTGGCTAAAATTTTTTCAATCCTAATATTAATTTAATGATTTATCGGAATTAATAACCAGATATCTACTCAAGAGCCAGTTTTACATTTGTAGAATAAAATTAACTCGTCGAATATAATAAAACCTGAAAAATATATAAGTCACGAAATACGTAATAGTATTGATTGGTCGTTTTTCACAATTTTCATCTGTAATTTTTAGTCATATTTAGCTTCTTTTAGTTATAATTATGCTTGAAGTTTATGTGATATTCATCAAGTGCGGTTTGAATAAAAATGATCTGTAACTTCGTTTCAAAATAGATTTCTACTCTAGATAAGTGCATCTGCTTCTAATACTTAAATACTTGATTAAACACTAGCCGTTGACAACTGACAGTGACTTATTATTACAAATAACAAGTTCAGTTGGAGCGACATCACTCAGGTATACTAAGATCAATATATACTTTAACTTTTTTATATCTAAAGATACTCGTAGCTACATTATTGTTTAGTTTTTATTTTAACAAAAGCATTTCTGAAGAATAAAATAAAATAAAACAGTATATTTTCTATTCCTATTGTGGCCACATCGCAACAAAAATGTAGGCATCGGACTTGTTTTTAAGCCCATTGAAATGGTAGTAAGCGACGTGGCATTGTGCTTTTCAGGACGCGTTTCATTCACAGCAATGAACAAAACAAAGCAATACGGAACTGTGCAGTCTTCGCTTTGGAGGATGTTCTGATTTGATAGCGATTGTTGACGATGAAAGGCCTGCCTATTATAATGATATTGGTGACGCCATGTTTTGTGTGTGTAAACTTATAGGGTGGAATACATGCCTATATTACCCAAAAGGCTGTAGCAGAGGTGTAAAACTTCCACATGTCATCTGTTTTTATTCTCTCTCTTTTAGTTGTAACGAGAGCGATCGAGATTTTAAACGCAATATTAGAAAGTAAGTAATTTGGAATTAATGAAATTTAATTTAAAATGTTGGCTTTTTATAGGTTTACCCATGTGTAAAAAGATGACCATAAAAAACAATAATAATCGATGGCTACAAGTAAAACTTATATTTATTTTGTTGTTTTAGAATGTTCTTTATTGTTTTGGTACAGTTTTTCTATAAATTAAATAAAATACTTTTATTTAATTTATAGGTATAGATGACTATATGATTAGAAGAAATATTTATAACGGTAGGTCTATAAAGATATTAGTATATCCTAGAGGCAACATTGAATATTAAAACTTTAGCTTAAATTTCCCAACTTAAAGCCTATAAAAACATGTAAACTACCAATTTTAAAATATCGGACGATCGGATGATGAAATAAAAACTTCATTTTAATAAAAAGCTGAACGAGATGTTGTGCTTTTATTAATATTTTTATGCGAGATGATTTTCGATAAAACTTTTACTTTTACTTTTGCTTTACTAAACTTTATTGATAAAATGGAAGGAAAGATTTAACAAACAGCGATATTCGTCTATTAAAAGCAAGCACTTGAAGAAAAATAAAGTTTTTTTAAAAAAAAAATGAATCCCGCACATGAAATTAGTCTTGTACCCGCTTTAACCAATACGCCAACCGTGCACTCTGTGCAGTTTTCTTAATGGAAAGTATTTCTTTTTCATCGCTAAAACCTTTTGATTTGGAAAGATTAATGGTGTATATTATTAGCTGTAGCTTTACTTAACTTGTAAATAATTATCCACACGGTTTAGCATATAGGATTATTATCTTTCAATCAAACATCAATTGTTGTAGTTTCTACAAACGTCAAAACTTATGTTTGTGTCGAGAAAGTGAAAGCTATTGACTAATTGATACCGTCGCTCTCACGCGAAATAAATATAAATGTATACCAATCTTGTGTAAGAAAATTAGACAAAGTGATTTTTCTTTCGCCATGCGTGCCGGATTTTTGGGCAGGACAGCATTGTGCCTATACATTTATTTAGGACATTCTTTGTCTCATGTTGGTCACGCCAAGCCAACGGCTATGGCTATACTCCATCTATAGTTTTTGTAAACAAAGTAAATATTTTTCATCTGATAAAAAAACCTTAGGTACGCAGACGTGACAGATATTATGTTTAGCAAAACGTCTGCATCCAAATGATTTCATAAATAAATCTATCATATTAAAAGAAACATTTGATCTACTGTGAAACTTGAAAGCAAAATAATGATAGTTTAGTCAGAAGTCCTAATTGATTTTATATCTGCCATTATGAGCACGACTGTACATGCGCAGTTGGCGACATCTTGAATTTATTCAAATGGCGAGAACGAGAGCGCTTTCGCACTACGTCCAATCCGAGTCCAATTCGAGCTAAGTTCGGCCCGAGTCCGATCCAAAGTAGTCATAGAACTATTTGTATGGTACGCACTACATTCGATTGCTTTCAGACCTCCAAGATTAGGTATGCGTTATCTATCTATCTATATAAATAAAAATGAATTGTTGTTCGTTAGTCTGATTAAAACTCGAGAACGGCTGGGCCGATTGAGCTGATTTTGGTTTTAAAATGTTTGTCGTAGTCCAGGGTAGGTCTAAACGGTGAGCAAATAAGGAAAAATTGCGAGTAAGATAGAGTAAGACGACAATTCCATTTTCCCATATAAAAGTTGACCACTTACTTTCTGTCAAACATTTTACGGTATTTGTAGTCTCAGTTCCACTCGAATTGAAGAACGCATTAAAACAAGACATTTGAATCGACAACATAATATCAACTTTGCTCATAACATCGTGTATTTAAATTTCAAAATATAAAAATAATTAATGTGTTGACATGTTTGATGGGTGCCAACCTTACAGTGTTACCAACTCTCAAAAATATTTTTATTATTATAATAATAAGTGTATCCGAACGTTCCATTGTTTTGTCCATAGATTTAAAGACTTTTTACTGCGTTCCTACTTTAACATCCTTGGTTTTGTCATCTCATGTTAAAAAAAAGAAACATTTAATTGGAGAAATACTGAAATTAATTAATAATTTAATACAACCTGGACAGTTATTATTTTTGTTCTGCCGTTCCATCCACTTTTTACAAAAGGGACAATGCATTTTAAGGAGTTGAGGGATATATAGCTTAACTAAAACTTCTGGAAAATAGTTTTAAAATATCAACAATTTAAATATTATACTTGTTTGAATTCTTTATTTTCTCGATAACAGATGTAGTTCTTCTTCTTTTCTTAACCATGGCCACCGTCAAAAAAAAAGAACAGATGTAGTTTGATAGTTAGTGTAAATATTTGTCAGTATTATTTTTATTTACTCAAAAAAAAATTGTCTATGGTAAAATGACACTTGAAATTTGAAATGTAAACGTCTCTTTGCTGTGCATCTATATTCTATACTATAATTCTTTAATATTCCTAAAAATCTAAAAGCAACAAATTTCAATAAAATTAAAAAAGTATTGTGTCGTGTGTTTGTGACTTACTAAATATGCCTCCAATAATTAGGCGGTACGAAGTTCGCCGGGTCAGCTAGTTATATAAATAATAACTTACTTTGTGTATTCGTTTTGATATGTATGTTGTTGTTATGCTGCAATTAACATAAACATTATTAACGATATTTTTTTTATTTCTTAGTGAGGGCGTGAGAAGGACACCAATTCGCATTTGGCCAGCGTATTTCTCATAAGTATGATCTGAGCCTAGGCCCAGATCTCTTTTTATGATTTGCCATTGCTAGCAATGGGACATGTATTAGATACAGGGCTGCTATTATTATATTACTCCAAATTACTTCGTAAAGAAAATACCATATTCTTATGACGATTTTTAGGGTCCCGTGCCCAAGGGGTAAAAACGGAATCCTATTACTGATACTTCGCTTTCCGTCTATACGTCTGTACGCCTGTCAAAGACGCTAGATAATCGAAATTTTCACAGGGGATGTAAAACTGTTTGCGCCCATAACAAATACTAAAAACCAAATAAAACTTATATTTAACATTTAAATTTTCATTTTATTTTTTGTTCGATTTTGCTTTATATTGGTCACCGGGCTGTAATTCATGACCCGTGATAGCTAGGCAGTTTAAATTTTTACAGATGATGTATATCTGTTGCCGCTATATCAGCAAACAATAGTTTTTTTTGCTCGCTTCAGCTCAATATTGATGATTTACAAAATATTAAGTAATATATAAATTTAAAAAAGAAATTATTAAATTAAAATAAAATAAATATTACTCCCATGCAACAACAGACATGATTATTTTGGCCGTTTTAATAGATTTCGTTCGGAACCCTTTGTGCGCGGGTCCGAATCGAACTTGGCCGGTTTTTTAAATTTTGATCTGCTGATTTAATGCAAACAAACTGAATATTTTTTTTTACTCATAAAACATCTAAGCAATTACATTGTTCTAAATGATGAATAGTGTGTAGTTGTAGTAAAATATGGGTAACCGACATCGATATGAATTGGCCGTTACTGACTATAGATAGCTCCGCCCGGGTTTGAATTATAGATTTTACATTGATCTATTGTGTGCAGATCCGATTTTAGGTCTAACTAGTTTCGCCTAAGCCAGATAGGATTAAATATAATCATTTAATCAGGGCCTTAGAATATAAACTAATAGTATGAAGACTCCTTGCTTCGTCGTAAAATGAATAACCTCACCCTACTGCGTCGAATTACATACACATCTGTGGGCAAACGCGTATCTAGTAGGTATATTATGGTATACATAAATTCCCTTCCTACTCCTATACAAAGATATTAAGGTACGCCTATGGTAGGATAGCTATGGTTGTGTAAACCGTCAACGGTGACGGAGAAAGTGAACATAATTTTATTATTAACAAGCAAAAAAGTAATATATTTTGTAGAAAAATATGTTTCGAAAAGATTCCCAGTGGAAATTAAAATATATTTGACACGGTGTGTACACTTTCCCTTAATATTTCGAGGAAATACCTGTTCGATATTATGTGTTTACAAATTCTTCTTCTTCGTCGTGTCGATGGCTGAGTCAAATTTTATTTTGACTTGCCATCGTGGTGAAAGGATTAGCCAATTCGCTTTGCAGAACTCGCGTATTTCCCAGGGTGCGCCGGTTACAAATAGATCAAGTATTCTAGCTAACTAACATCCTTTTATCACATTTTTAAAGGAAAAGCTGCCTTGATGGTCTAATGATTAGTATATGTGCCTCTCATCGCGAGATCTTGGGTTCGATTCCCGGGTCGGGTTAAGGGTTAGTTGTGAACTTTCCCTCAGGAAATGCACAATAGCAGCACGGAGTTGAAATTGTGCCTAGTGGATGGCGATGGGCTCATCCCTTATCCCATGGGACCTAAACATAACAGGTGAAGTGTGGGTGTCGTACACCTCTGCCCCACCGATGTTATGTTATGTTATGTAAAGGAAAAAACTATTCGATTTCGCCAAAAAGAGAGACCCGTTACTAGCCAAAAAATGTTTATAGGCACATTTACAGGAATCCTGTAAGTAATACCTAAGTTTGAGAGAACGACAATTGGATGCTTTTACGTAATTGAACTACCTCTCTGCAAATAAATCGTCGCTATAACCTACCAACCATATTCCAACTAAAACTTTGCACGAGATATATGGCTGGAACAGTATAAGTAGGATACATTATCGACCGAGCCTTTTATTCCAATATTACAGAAATATTCGGAACGTATTTTATACTCGGCTGGTTTTCTGATACTACTTTGACCCAGTTCTGTAATACTAGGCATATGAATTATAGTTTCATAGTCGAACGCTCACTTATTCAAATAAGATTGGCTGCTACCACGAACACTGAAACTACATATAAACGTAATATTGAAACAAAAACGAGAAATGGTCGAATAAATCATAGAACAATCTTTTACAATCTATCCATCACATTGATATATTTCATGGATTGTTTGTCCCAGCCCCAGTTTCAGAGGTGTCAGATAAATCTTATTGGCCAATAACACACATAAATTAAAATGATAGTTGTGTTCTTTATTCTAGTGTTACTTGTGTCACTTCTATATTCGACCAGGTTATATTTTATGGGGCAGAAAAGAGCTATCCGGAACCCTGAAGTTGGCCCTTAATTTTGTCTATTCTCTTTAAACTGTTCATTTAATAACCTTTCATCCAAAAATGGAGGAGAATGTACGGAAATTCCTTTTGATCCTCATCTTATATCCGAGAAATAATTTCCTGTGAAAACAATATAAAACGAACAAAAAATGAGTAGTGTGAAAGCAAGACGGCAAATTGAAGAAGATGTTAAAGTGGAAGGTTAAAAATTCAGTCCAATTAAGTAAGCACTATGCCTCTCGACAGTTTAATCTACCTCGTTATTATAGCGTTGGCTTCATCTCATTTTTGTTAGGGTTCCGTAGCCAAATGGCAAAAAACGGCACCCTTATAGTTTCGTCATATCTGTCCGTCCGTCTATCCGTCCGTATGTCACAGCCAATTTTGCCCGTAATTATAAGAGCTATACTGAGGAAACTTGGTAAGTAGATGTATTTGGTGAACCGCATTAAGATTTTCATACAAAAATAGAAAATAAACAATCAATTTTTGGGGTTCCCTATACTTAGAACTGAAACTCTATGGATAGGTCTTAAAAAATGATATTGAGGTTTCTAATATATTTTTTTTCTAAACTGAATAGTTTGCACGAGAGACGCTTCCAAAGTGGAAAAATGTGTCCTCCCCCCGTAACTTCTAAAATAGGGGAATGATAAATGTAAAAATAATATATGATGTACATTACCATAAAAACTTCCACGGAAAATTGGTTTGAATGAGATCTAATAATTAGTTTTTTTAATACGTTATAAATCGTAAACTTTACCTTTAATTCAATCAACTCCATTATAATAAAGAATAAAGAAAACCATTTATTTAGATGTATAGTGGTACGGAACCCTACGTGCGCGAGTCCGACTCGCACTTGGCCGGTTTTTATAGGATAGGCAAGTGTGTCAATACACGTACGAACCGTCTGTGGCTCAAAGTGTGTCTAATTGGCTTGACCGCGTTGCCGCTGGCAATCCTCAAATACAGTCAAAAGCTTTCCTCGGATTGAAGCCTTCCAATGCCTTCAATCGATGAACAGAGCGCTCTCATTCAAACTTAACCTTTTGTTATCGATAGACAAAAGGCTTTCAAAATGAGATTTTAATCACTTTAGGCGTAGGTTGGTGCCTAAACCAATAAAATTTGAAGTATCCTCTTCAAAAGATCGATTGCCACTTTACTTGGGGATTTAGGGTCGTACGATTAAGAATTACGCGCGGTTTAAGCAGTCATTTTACACATCTGCCCTAGTCATGTAATAGATCATCAATACAAATTATCATAAATCTTCCTCAGAATATTTTTAACTAATATCATTACAGTGATAACATTTCAATTATCGTAGCAAAGCCTCTTTTTAGGTCATGACAAATATTTGGTAATCATTTTCAAACCTACTATTTGAGTCTAACACAAATATGGGCATCTCAAAAAGTAGTTATGTAGTTATACGCTATTGAGAAAAACATATGTTCTGCGCTTTTTCGTAATTTACCTGCCAATATTAAAAAAATGGGTCTCTTACATTGTGTGCTTACTCCAGATTATTTGAATAATTCATTAGCTGAGTGACTTCCATGTTGTATATTTACAGAGTATCAAACGAGAAATCTTTAACCTTTAGAACATGATTATGGTTAATGGGTTGAGATTCTAAAGTATTTTAGTTAATAAGATAATATTGTTAAGATTACCCTGCACAATGTACATTTAATTCTTGTAGATAGTCTGGTGTGCAATATATATGCATATTGAACTTAGAAAAACCAGCAAGAATTCATAATACACAAAATATTTGTTTACGCAAAAAGCATTGCAACGAGACTGAAATGGCGGATGTGATAAAAATAATTAATGAACTCTTTATTGGAAAATACTTAATAACGATCCGATTGCAATGCATGCAAGCGATGCTTACGGAAATCGCATATTTTCTACTTTAAACGAATGTTTTAATTCTTCCATCTGCATCGACATTAAACTATAAAATTCCAGATATTTATTTTAACTGAAATTTTCTCTCACAGTCGTAAAAGTATCACTACAATAAATATTTATGTAAATTAATTGGGACGTTACTTAAAATATTCAACATTTTATTACATCTTTTTCAATGATAAGTTAAATTTTTAATAATTTAAAATATATTCCTTTTTTAAGGGACTTTAGAACAAAACTTCCTATACTGGTACGCAAACAAGCTGTATATGATGAACCTTAACATGAAGACAGTTTAAATATTAATGTGTGTACTTTTGCAGCAGTCAAAATATTGTTATAATGCACTTACCCAACAACATCACAAAATATCATTAGAAATAATGAGAATAAATTACAATAATTATTTAGAAAAAAAAAATCTTTGAAGATTTTTCTCAATACCAAGTAACTTCATTTGTAAAAAAAGGGACGTCAAACTCTTAAGAAAAATACAATTTTTTATAACGTTCTGAAACTTCGAGGTCTGACACGCACTTGCCCGGCTTAAAATAATTGGGAGTAACTTTGTTTAAATAACAAATTTATTTAAATTGGTCCAATTAAAATAACGTGGTAAACGAGCGAGCGAATTTAAACATCGAGCATTTTAAAATGTGATGTGGAAAACTGATTCGGTCTGTCAATTACACGTTGAACAACGATAAGTCATACAGTAGTGTGTAATCGAGCATTATCAATTTGTGGGATACGTGGCTGCCAGTGGCGGCCGGCGACGGTACATTTGTCAACGTGATTAAATGACGCCGACGCCACGTCACCCCCAATACACACACTCGTGTTTTTTAGTTGACATTACTGGCAAAACATTCAATGAATTTAAGGCCGGTTTTAACTAAAATGGTGCTGGTAAGTTTTTGTTTCAGTATTTCCAGCTTGAAGAGATTTTTTGAACTTAACAGAAACGAAACTTTTCGATTTGTTTTGGCAAATGTAATTCGATTCAAACGGCATAGGAGCCTGATTGTGACATTCCTATAAAAAGCCCATTTTTATTAATACCCAAGCAAATAAAGAACTGCTTATTTGGTCGAAAAAGTATAAAATAAATAAAACTTATGCGTTCAGAAAAACCGAAAGAAAACGCCCATCGTCTGATGTGACGCTTATCCACTAACATTCATAAAGAAAGTTTTTTTAGTAAATCTTTTCTTCGAATACATGTTGTAGTTACCAACAGAAAATGTATTTGTCTTGGGACTAGATGGATTGTCTTTGCTATAAATTCCCTACGGATATAGACATTGTATGAAAGAAGTATGGGAAGTTTAAAAGTACTTTCTTGGAGAGACAGTTACCGAACTGACTCAATACTTGGACAGGTATCTAACTGAGATTGACGAATCAACGAATGACCTCCTATTTTTATTGACTAATTCACAATAGGAAACAAGTTTCCAACAAAATTACTTAGAGTGGTGTTTTTCCAATCAATCGATTCTTTTGCCTCTTCCTGACCCCAATTCACTTTGGATTCCGAAGTTAAATATTTCCCGGCTCGCACTGAATACAAACAGCTACTCAATTCTGCTAATAAGTTATCTGAATCGTAGTGAAAACGTGGCGGTTAGGCGTAATTCTGTCGATGTTGGGTAGGGCTGGGCTGCCTGCTGACTTTCTAACTTTGGTGTGATTCTTCGCAATTTATTCTTCTATTCAGTAGTAATTACAAATTTGGGGTCCGAATACCAATGAATATAAATCTCGTTTTCTCTGTACCACAAACTACACTTTGAAAGGATGAGGAAGAATTAATTCAGACCCAAATTATATCTGTTTTCCTTCTAACCTGATATCAGTTAGATAAATAGAAGCACTTGTATTGCCAAATTTTATCGGGCACGGTAATAAATTAATGTTATTATTGAGAATCTACTAAATGGTTTACTACCAGTACTAACTTACCTACTAAGTACCCGTTTTAAATAAAATAGATTATCTGACAATTTCTAATTCAATATAAATAACTGAAAGCATGAACACTTAATTAATAATTTGTATTAACCTTAATCGTAAAACAATAGCGCTTATCCTACAGCTTACAATCCGAGGCAATAAAATTATTTGTTAAGGCGACACGTAGCCAAAGTCTACAATTTATTACTTTGAACAAACAAAATTAATAAGGATCTTCCAAAATCCGTAACTGAATGTTGATAGACACGAAGAACAATTCCGTTTAGAATTTCAATTAAGAAGTTAGAGAGCTATTAAAATTCAGGAGGGCGTTGCGGCCGCAAGAGCGCAGCGAGTATGCGATTGTACTGGAATAAAGGTTAGTTCTGTTAAACGAGTTTGAGAGTCTATTAATGATTACGACCCTCTTTTTACTTTTAACACTGGCTTTCTGTGATTTAACAACAACAAATCGACGTATCTGATGCTAAACTGATCGGGTCTTTTGTAAGAAACTATAGGTTTCATTTATGGCCTTTTGTGAGGAAGTCGTTAAAATTGGTTAGTGATTTTGCTAAAGATTTATACTTGCACTTTGGTATTCACGGCACGCGTAAAATGTTATTCGAACAAAATAGTCACAGCTTTTGTTTATGTTTCACCCATAGATTTTAATTCAATATATATTACAAAAATTGTAAAAGAATATCTCAATTTGTCTTAATCTATTCCAGATACAACCAAATTGAGAATCCTCCTTTTGTAGTCGATCGATAAAAAGGTCCCAATCCACCTTTCTCGTTTATGGTAACAGTTAGTACCTATTTTATGTCACGTGATATGTAAGGTGATCAAAGCCTTACAGCTCGGTGTTCGATCGGTTAATGATTTCAGACGCAAACCCGAATCCGATCCTGGGAATTGGCCTCGGGTTTTATCTCTAGAGACTCAGCAACCCTTTTCAAAGGTCGTTACTTTTTAGCTGTGGGAAAGTCACAATTCCTCAGGGAGAACATTTACATTTGTTTAAAATGCTGGTACGTTGGCAACATTTAATTTCGTGCCGCGAGGCGTTGTGCATATTAATTTTTTGCAAGCTCATTTTTACGTAATGGTACTTGTCAATCTACGTTTATTTAGTCCTCAGTAAACGATGTTCTAATCATTTAATAAACCAAGTCACTGATTACTTTATAATTACATTACTGAGTGCTATGCAACCAAATTTATCTTAAGTATTATACAACATTCATCTGTGAAGTTTCTATTTTCGGTGGAGAGAATATCCCTTAACCGCTCTTCTACTGAATTATTTTGGTGCTAACTTTTTTAGCGTTTGTAATATTTTATGAGTACAAATCTTGGTGCGTACATAAATGTTTACGACCTCATGTAAATAAGCAAATGTCTAGAAAAAGCGACGTCGTTAATTATATTATGTTGTGACATTGTGAGATACGCTGATTGTCAACAACATTTTCTAGCAATGAAAGTATTATTGTATGTTTGAGCATTAGTAGATGAATTTGCGAAAACGCCAAGTAATTTGCCAGATAAAAAACAGTACGTAAGCCCCCATTCTCATTCAAAGAACGTATACAATCTATTTTAATTAATCTCACAACTCACTGCACAATTAAACAGTATACGTGAAATTATTTATTTAGTAAAATATTATTAATACCACTGTCAACGACGACTTGGGTTTAAGGATAAAAAGGCAAGAAAAATTCATTCATTAGCAAGACAAATGGCAGAAAGTTATTTAGGATATTCTGTTTTGCGAAGAAATTTTCATTTTCTGTTTCATTAGTAAAATTTAATCTTATTACGAAGAGGAAAGAGAAGCTATATCTTAAAGGAATCCTTGTAACGAGTAACGGGGCTGTTGCTCGTTTTCTACGCTATTTTGGAGTGCAAATGAAATAGGAAACCTTTTGTAGCAAAGGCAACGTTATAACTTAGATTAACGGAGAAAATTATTAGAATATTTGGTAAAAGAACATATCACATAAACTTATCTTAATTCGAAATTAAATATCCTTAAATCCGTTTGTAATTCAAATAATTATGATCATATTTAATGAATACTAAAAAATGCCCGTCTTTTACGAATACTTTCAATCTTGGTTTTAGCTGAAAACCCTCCCGCCATTTGCTTCAATTTTAAATTTTAACACGAGAATCCACGATTAGTATTAACGCTAGCACCCGTTGTTCTATCAAGGGGATATCGCTTATTTATTGCAAATTGCGAAGTCTGTTCTATAAAGAGATGTACCATAAAACTAAATGAGTACAAACTTGGTAATATTATCTCTATAGAGCCTCCAATTGCTGTCCCAACGTAGTTTGTTCCGCGTGGTTAAGCAATAAGGCTCTCGGTCGATTTTTGGATCATTGGCTCTTAATACAGTTGACATTCGTTACCGGCTTTGAATAATTTTTCGTTGTTGTTGTCTACGAGTATGTGAGACCAATTCTGAAGTACTTACAAAAATATTGAACTAATGGCTAATAAAAAATATCACGTATAATAAAACTTTGTTCTAATTAAAAATATGTTTAAATCAAGCCAACTGCCAGTACCCCTCGGTACTGGCAGGTGGCTTGATTTAAACATATTTTTTGTTTTGTGTTTTTTTGGAAAATAACTAACAAATTACGAGTGTATTAATAGTTATTTATGCAACTGTTCTATAATGAGGGGTATTAAAACACGAGTGTGGGTTTATCACACGAGGCGAAGCCGAGTGGATAATAGTATCACATGAGTGTTTTAATACCTAATTATAACAGTTGCATACAAGACTTTATCTACACCCATGATATGAATCCTCTATAAATGTTCTGAAACCATAGGGTATTAGGGTACAGTGTTGTAAGAACTCTATGTAAATTCATGGAAAGTTTAATTAGTGAGTATCTAATACAAAAAAACTATGTATAGGTAATAATATAATTATTTATTGTAATAATTTTGGGTCGTACAATTATTAAAAAGTATTTTTTCAATACTATTATTAAACAAAAATGGCGGGATACGACGTCAATTCAAAAATTCGAATAAGTTTTTATTTAAATTACGGCGCTGTGGTAGTGAAACGCGCGTGCATGACATGTTCTTTTTTTGAAATTCATAAAGATGCCATGAAAATGTGGCTGTTCGATGAGTAAAAGAGGAGTTGCATAAAGAAATTCAGTACAACATTATAACACCCGTTTGGGTGTTATAATGGTTATTATGACACTGGCTGTTTTAATGTTGGCAATTAGCTAACTGTTTCAAGAACGTTTATAGAGGATTTATAGCATGGGTGTAGATAAAATGATATCTATCAGTACCAATAATAATATGATAATCTCATCATAAAAGTGTTTTTTTTTTGTTTTTAGATGAAATAAAGCTCCAAATTGTTGACTTTATATTTTAAACAAAATTGTGAACCTTATATATTTCAAAATATGTATAATAAAATCATAACATAACATTACGCCTACGGCAGAGGTATATGGCAACAACAGGTGGGCTGTTAAAAAATATTTTAAAACAAAATTGTGACTACCATTTTTATATTATTATTGTATCTATTTTGTATTGTTTGAGTAAATGAGTGGTAGTATATTTCATGTGGTTTAACATAAATACGTGAACATTTTGAATAGAATGAAAGGAAAAGATTGATGGAACGATAAAACACGGATCTATTGTAATTTTCGGATATTCTTTCAAGGGTTGCATCGGTTGAATAGATCAGGTGCGAGCTGGGAGGGATAATCGGGTTTATTCAGGAGGGTTTTAATGAAAGCCATCCGTCACGGCACCGCCTCTCCTCTTCACCCGCACCACCCTGGAACACCGAGCACGCCATGACCGTGTACCGTTTAAGCTCGATACCGTCTACAAGATACCGATCTATCTATTTATTGCCGTACATTTAGCTTAATGAGCGGTGTCGACATGCTCGACTGATATTGGATAGTCCGAGAACCTAATCTTATTGGTATTAGTCTGCTCGACAGT
Source organism: Hypena proboscidalis (assembly GCA_905147285.1). NCBI lineage: Eukaryota > Metazoa > Arthropoda > Insecta > Lepidoptera > Erebidae > Hypena > Hypena proboscidalis. The sequence continues at coordinate 13,803,412 of LR990130.1, read as the reverse complement.
GATGTGTTGTTTACATGATTTTACTTTTATTTTCTTCGATTTTCTTTTTAGAATTGTATCAGATAAGGTTTATAAGACTTGTAAAATCTGCTCATGACTAAAGAATATTTCTCAAACACAAATATGGAAACAATTCCTAGTAAAGCCCAACTTCGGTGTTATTGTTGATAAAACAGTTACACTTGGTATAGCCTCGGGGCATTTTCTTTCGAAAATATCTTTCCTTATGTCAGGCGTTAAATGGGTTCGAAAAATATTTGCTATTGTTTTCTGAGAAACACTTAAATAAATTGGGGATGTGACCATTTACATGATTTATGTGGAGGAGTTACTAGCACGATAAATTGTGCGTAACATTCTTCAAAACTTTCAATATATCATTTGAACGTGCTCTTGAACATAGATAATGTGGAAATAAGCATAATTAATAACTACTTTTGCCATTTACAGCTGCTTTGAATTTATTATTCTTTAATTAAACTCTCGTTTCATAATAGAAGAACACTGAATGTATTTATTACGAAGAAACGTATTTACTAGAATTATTCTGCGCTTCTTTGGTTAGACCCACTAATAAGTTCTCAATTATCTTTGATGTAACGACCCATTTAGCTTTTAGCTTTATTCAAAGGTCTCTTGCGGGGCATTGACTTCAAAGCAAACTATTTCTTTGTACCCTTTGTGCGACAAACTAGTAATCTCTACACTGCCTGTCTCGAATCTCTTTTGACAGATCTTTTTGGTAGAGTAAGTGTTTTGTTAAAGGGCGACATTGATACAAGATAATTACGTTTTAAGAAACAGTCGAAAATGTTATGGGACTGGCAGGATTGGAACATGCGACCTCTGCAAACCGGGCAGCCGCTTTAACCACTAAGCTACAATAGCCTTTTACCAGGACCCTAAATTTATCAACTGTATGTTAAGTCAATTAAGAACGTGACGTCACGTTCATCAAGGTTCAAATCTCGCCGGTGCCATAATTTTTAAATTGTTTTTAAAAGTATAATTTGCTCAAGGCAAAATACAAACACACTTTTGAAAACATTCACAACAACGTAAGTTTAGTTGCCCGTGTAGTATAGCAGTGGTAGCCTTCAACAGTTTAGTCACTATTGGATAACCATAGTGAAAAAAAAAAGGAAATCATAATTATTATACATAAAAATAGTGCATTAAACTTAACATGTTTTAAACTCAACGCTGCTCACTGATTATAATGTTTTCCCGTGTAAATGTTATACTTCAGTACTGTCTTTGTCCAAAATCTGTTCCTTCTTTGAAATTTTTCTTTGTATTATAATAACTTAATCGGTTTGCTTGTGTTGGTAACACAATCTACGTTTATATATAAGAGGTTGAATCTTAAATAGGGAGTGTCGATTGCGTTACCATCCAAGTACATAGGGTGATGGTCTGAAAAAGTTAAATCGGGGCACCAAACCATTTTAAGCAAGCGCAGCTATGGTTAAATTACCCAATCAACATATAAAGTGGCTACTCAGTAAATGGCGCTTGAATCCAGTCACTAGAGATAAATGAATGTCACTGATTAGATACTAAAAGCTCAGTAATCGATTTGGCTGTTTGCCTGTTTGAGCTAATTTCAACTCAATGTCTATCGTATAGAGTGGCATACATTATGAATAGTTATTCACTTTGAAGGTTAGTTTGGGCTCCAATTAGCTGAAATACACACCAGTAGCAGTGAACTGCAATCTGGGTATCGGTATTATATGTTTAGCCACAATATTATTGTTATTTAGTCTGTTCTCAATTAAATTTATGTCGACTTCTTGACTACTTAACTTGATTCATTCAAAGTTTATTTATCGTGCTACGATCGACTACCATCCTCTATTACCTAGTACGGAGCAAAACGATGCTTACCATAAACCACACCCATAAAAGTCGTAATATCTTTATTATTAAACGATAAAAAGTATCGTAAGATTTTCCTACATCAGTTCGGCCGTCTGTGTGCATTTTTATGGAGTTTTCGGAAAATTCTACAATGTGAGTGGTCTCCGAAATTTATAACATTTGCTGGCATTTTTTTACATATTAAAGTTATATTCTGAAGTTAAAAGCATTTTTTTAAGAACTTGATAATAGGTTCGACTATAAAAGTTGTACAAAAACCAAAATCAAAACTGTGAGTGTCAGTATTGAGTGTCAAAAGCTGTTAAAGGCAAAGTAAACTTCACTGCAGCACTGGGGTGATTGGGTAGATTTTTATGCCAACGATTTTCAATATGCATGATGCTGTGTAGAAACGCACATTCTAGACTAAACATTGAATATGAGAGACATTTGATTTTTTGTTTGCTTTCTACCAATTATATAGACAAACATGTATCTTCATAGTATTTTTTATAAAATGTAAATATACACTGTATAATGGCTAAGGCGATAAACATTAATTGACTCAAACAAATCCGTTTGACCTGCAAACGTATCTGAATCACAACCAGCCCATACTTTTAAGGAAAATGTGAAAAGAAAGAAGCGACAAATTAAATTATTGAATTTATCTCACATTCACAATCTTAAGATTTATTTAGATTCAGAGGCTCAAATTAGAGCTCCGAGCTTTATGTTTACTTCTTATACGCATCGTTTATTTGAGAAACGGTATATTTTGTAATTTGCAATAGAAAGAAGAGTAATAAAACCGATTTTTATTTTTCTTACAACTACAAAACAGTACAACAAAAAATAAGAAACTAACAATGAAAAAAATCGGTGTAAGAAAAATAGTGGTTATTGCTCAGCTTGGATGCTCTGGAGTCTTACATTGCTGCAAGAGTTCCACAGCGCTGGTTTTCAGCAACCACCACGACAGGAACAGGAAAACAGCGATATTATAAATGAATATAAAAAGATAAAACACAAAAACAACGTCGAGCGTGTAATGGCGGTCGCCGTGCGCTAACGCCGGCGGTTGGCTGCACTGCATTACCAAAGAGAATATAAATACAATATGTATAACGTCAAATTCACTTCCGGCTGATGGCGGCACTTCAGTATGCAAAAAATTCATGGAATTTAGAGATTTAAATATAAAAACAGACTGTTATGTAAAAAGATTGCTTTAAAAAAAAATGTGAATATTAAGTGTATCGTCGTGTCCTCGTGTGTGAAGTTGATAAGTAATGTGTAGCGTCAGTCTGTGCAGAAGGATATCCCATAAATTAACATGAATAAAAGGTAAAAAATATGAATAAATATGATAATAATATATAAATAAGGAATGGTACATTGCTGGGACTATTTTTATCCTGAGGATGAATTGGCAACATAGTTATTTGGGATTTTTTAGACCTAATATTACAATATTAGGTCTAAAAAAGTGCCATATAACAAATAACTTTCAGGCACGCCATCTTGGATGCTTGTATTCGCGTTTATTGCTGAAAATAAACTGAAAAACAATACATCTCATTAAGAGCACACACGATACTTTTCCGCTAAAACGCGCGATGCCGATGCCGCGACCGTTTCATTTGAAACAGCCTTCAAATCGCTGACCCCAGATGCTAAAAGTGGCGTATGTGCTATATATAGCCCTTAGATCAAAATGCAAATGTATACGGCAAAACCTCTCAGTCTTTCGCTTTGTCACACAGAACAGATATTGATCTGTCTCGATGTTAGGCCTGAGCTAATTTTAACTGACTACCGTATCGAGTATCATACATTATGAAGAGAGGCTCGCTTTGTGAGTCTGTTGGGTTAAGCGCCAATTACTTAGGACTCACACTACATAACAGGTAAGCGGTTTATGTTTAGTGCTGAACATGAAACACTGAAATACGCTCGTCCTCCATTATTATTTTTTTTTTTTATATTACGCCCACAGCGAACGAACGTGTAGTCCAATTGATGGTAAGTGGAGTACAGCCCATGGACATCAACAATCCACAAAAGCAGATTATAGATGATCGATGGAAGCACTACTATTTGACGGCAGGTTAAAGGTGAGACGGTGCTGGTGCTGCCGCCCTCGAGCTCATTCACAAGAGCTCTACCACCAGTAAAATTATTATCATGTATTCTTATTGTAATGAAATGGCATGTCAGATGTTTACGCGGTGGATGTGAAAACACTTTATTTTGGATGTGTCCGCTTCGGTTTATAAATGTTTAAATATACTGTCGATGGGTGATAATTTATAACTCTTTTTTGGCCTTGAAAATGTATTCTTAAATGTATGTAATGTGTTAAGACGTTTGTTCTACCTGTTATAATAAAGTTCAGAGGCAGTATGGTTCAAGCAAGAATATTTTACTACCCCGTACTTAGTAATGCAGGGGATCAGAATGAAAAAAGAGTTGATCTGCATAAGGCTTAATCTGTTTAAATAAAAGGCTTGTTGAGTAAAAAATACGTTCAGAAACAGGTACACATTGTATACATTGTTTATTCAGGTATTTGTTACTAAATAATTATATTGAATCTGTGAAAGTCAGTGCCTCTGAGTAGGAAGCTTAGACTAATTTAATTTCACTATTAACCGGTGTGAGCTAGTTTCAGCACAAAACTAAATTATCAAATATTAAACTTTGAAGATATTTACCCGTATTATGAAACTCATGCTCATATTTATAATTTGGAGTCAGACTTTGATATATTACTATTTCTAAAAATCAGTATAAGTAAATTTGAAATCGGTACACATGAATCATTATGAGCCATGAACAATATAATTCATTAGTATTATATAATGATTAAATGTATCTTGAAGGTCTGTAATAAATCAGAGTACTCAAACACATAAAAAGCAAATAATTTTCATGTGAGTTAATTACATTTTGATTATAGTATTTAATTAGTTATGATTTGCTTTACTTTTTTATTAATTTCATTTGTTTTGGTTGTCAAAACTTTATAGACAGAAAGAAAGCTTCTATTCTGTTATTCTACACGTGTTTCACGATACTCGATGCTTGTTTGATGTTCGCTTCAATAATTCAATTCAGCTGTCTACCAGTCAACGGGCCTTAGTATTAACTGGCATACATTATAAATGTGCCTTTGTGAAGCTAAGTATCAATTACCTTAGAGCACGCACTCCCATACACAGAAATGTATTGGCACGTGTGTTTTATGTTTAGTGCGAAACATAAAAGAACAGAACCGAGAACGAAACCGAGAGTAATTCAATATCTATAACCCTATAAAAATAAAAAATGGATTGGAAAATAAGAAAACCCAACCAAAATATGACTGTCATATGAAAACCGAACTGTTTTTCCCATTACGCTTTCCACAACAATGATAATAAAGTATGTCGCGATGGCACTATTTCGGGTATTTTTCGGGCGACGTTAACATTTGCGGCTGGTTTTATCTGTCGGTACATTTAAAATAGTGAGTACTTTGTTTCGGTGGTGTTCACTGGAAGTCTACAGCTAATTGCATTGATTTGTATCCATTGTGCCAGTTGGACTTGTTTTTGCGCCAGTGCGTTAGTCAGGGAATTCGCAGTCAAAGCAATCACACGTTTTTGGTGGCGCTCAGTTGATGCCATCTCATTATGTTGTTCAGTCGTGCGCCCGAATAAACAGAGTAGCGTCGGTGGGTCGACGCAGCCACGCCCCCTATCGGTGTGGATGGCCAGCTGTAATTATCCACTGGGATTTTATTTCCTTAGATAATATCAACTGTGTAGTCATCGGAAAACATTACTCGATTAACATAAATTAAGTGATTATTAACGCTCTTTTTCTTCTTTACATTCATAAATATCAACTCACATATTTATTTCTTAATTAAGGTACACCAACAGTAAACATTTTAATACTCTGAATAAAAACATTTACAATAAAATAAGCTTCTTATATGCGTACCTATGATAGGCGTACAAAATATTTGTAAATATAATAATAGCAAATGGTTTCATTTTAAAATAATATGACATCTAAGCAAATTGCTTGACCAAATTATTTTTAAATTTGTTAAAAGAATCATGAAATATATCTAGGTCTGGTATATTGTTATTCATTAATTATATTCGTTGCTCATTTTAACTACGGGAGAACTAAGACCGAGGATAGATTTGGCAGGGCATTCATACCATTTTATTATTTCATGCAACGGCAATGTTGGAATTAAAAGTATATTCAATTAAAACAAGGCGTTCTTTGTGTAATATATACTATTTGGAAACGAAACAATAAATCTATGTCTATATAATTAAAATAGCAAAAGTGCAAAGAATATAAGGTACTTTAGTGTCTCAGAATGGTCACGTGCATACAAAAAATTGGAAAGCGACGTGGTTGATTTAATTTAAATTAGCTTATTTCATTCACACTCTCAACGTAAGACAACAGAAGTAAATTTTTCCTTCGTCCCTTAAAATTCAGTTAGTCTTCACCAGCGCATTTCGTATTCAACATAATTCGACCTTCGATGATATACTTAGAGATGACAGATTACCTCATTTTAAAATACACTTCCTAATCAGCTTACTTATTAAATCGTATTAAGATTATTGATTGTATAGCCGATCCGAGATTGTGTCAAAAAATGGCAAAGTTCTCGCGACTCTTCTTGATTGCCTATATTATTGTGGATAAATATCAACATAGTCGGAATCTGAAGTTTGACCAAGTCTTCTATAAGTAAAACTTTTAATACAAAAGTTGTTCAGTATTCCAGCCACAAAGGGTAATTCTAGTGAAGATAAAATTATATTATAACAATTAGTAGAGAGCGAGGCACCACCAGCTTCCTTGCGTAATATTTGTTATGCAATTTGCGCTGTTGATAATGTGCAGTCGGTTGCGGTAGCACATGCTACAAGTTATGCCCTAAACGTTATATTTATGGTTTTTTCCGTGTAATAATTCATTTTATAACCTAGAATGATAGCGTCATTATATCGCATCATAAAAGTGTGCACAACAAAGATCAATATCCTTTTTATCGGCACAGGTACGACGTCCGTTAGTGTGTCCTAACTTTTCTTTATCTTTTTCATTATCGTGCAGCACACGCTGTTTCAGTAAGTTCTTTTTTATGAACGCTAGAATGGATATAGATTATTATGACACATACAAACATATATCAATTCTGGTTATTCTTATTTATAAACCTGAACTGCCATAAAGGGAAGTATTATTTGCAGAAGCAAGGAGGTGTTTTTATATTTTGCACCTGTGAAAAGGCACTATCATCATAATAATATTAAGATTGTCTTATACTAGACTATAACCATTTATTGTTTAAAGATGAATATGTTGAAAGATAAAACAATGCTGTTTACTATAGACTAGTAAATTGCGATAAGGTTTCATTCCCATTTTTTCCATCAAGCCTACGAGTATTTATATCATGATTGGCGTTCCGTAGGGTGAAGAGCAATAAAACTGTCGCAACTTGGCTACAAGTTCTTATATCGTTAAGCACTAGATACTTTTATTAACCTAAAGGGCACTAGTTGGGCTAGCACAACGAGATAATGTCGCGTTCTTGCCATGTTTCCCCATACAAAAATATGACAAAAACCGGTTCAAATCTATCTCACGTTCGTTAAGCTAGATCAGATCGCGTTAAGTTAAAAGCACGGATTGAAATGACAGCAACAAGCCACAAACCGTGTAGGCATTGCCGTGTTGCGTTGGTGCTTGAGTATAATATTTATAGGCGGCGTGCGGCCTCCCATCCACTAGCGAGCGATATTGAACACGAAACATGATCATGGGATTTCGCCAATTGAGATGGCTTTAGTAGTGGTTGAGTAGATTGCCATTGGAAACATGTTGAAAATAAACATCAGTATGTTTACCGTTTTGGGTTCAATTGTCGTAAAAACCATTTTGGGCAAATTGAGTTACATACAAAGTATATTTGGATTTTTTTCTTTAGCGATCTGTATATTCGAGGCTCAAATTAAAAAACAACCGGCCAAGTGCGAGTCGAACTCGCGCACGTAGGGTTCCGTACCACTATACATCTAAATAAATGTTTTTCTTTATTCTTTATTATATTGGATGTGATTGAATGAAAAGTAAAATGCGGTTTACTCAAAACCAATTTTTGGTGGAAGTTTGCATGGTAATGTACATCATATATTATTTTTACATTTATCATTCTCTTATTTTAGAAGTTACGGGGGGAGGGGGACACACATTTTTCCACTTTGGAAGCGTCTCTAAGCGCAAACTAATCAGTTTAGAAAAAAAATATATTAGAAACCTCAATATCATTTGTGAAGTCTTATCCATATACGGGTATGTATACGTATGAGATTGATAAAAAAATTGAGTTTCAGTTCTAAGTATGGGGAACCCCAAAAGTTTATTGTTTTTTTCCTATTTTTGTATGAAAATCTTAATGCGGTTCACCGAATACATCTACTTACCAAGTTTCCACGGTATAGCTCTTATAGTTACGGCAAAAGGTGGTTGTGACATACGGACGGACAGACATGACGAATCCATAAGGATTCCGTTTTTAGCCATATACGAATAAAAAAAGATTCTTTTCTTTTTGAGTATTTTAGGATGTAAAGAAGAACAATATCAACCCAGGGCGTCCTGTCCTTATAATCCATAAATTTTGGTTGTAAACGATAAATGTCTCAAACAATTATGTCTTTTGGTGTATTAATCTTAAATTGGCTTTTTTATGACGTGAATCTTAACTTACTTTGAAACCAAAGAAGATTCAAAGTTAGCTTGAATCTTTTTTCTTGGTAATTTTTAAATAAAAAAAGTTTTTTTGCTCTGCTGAAAAGTCGAGTTTATAGGACAATTATTATTGAACCCAATGCTATCGATACTATTTTTAGATTGCTATAAAAGATTACAGAAATGATAGTGAGCCTATTATAAAAATTGTCAGTGGAGTACTAAGCAATTGCCGCTTATTTTTTGATAAAATTCGTGACTAAAAATAACGGGGCTAATCATACGACTACAGCAAGTCACTAAAAAAATCATGCCGAGGTCTATACCTATTTGTTATCTATTAAAAAGAAGATTGAACGGGCTACGTGAGATTTTAGTTTTCTGGTTGCATCTCTTTTTCTCTCCATTCCATCTTAAGGTTGCCTTGAAGAGATCGCGTTATGCAATAAGACCGCCTTTTGTGCCTACGACTATGTTAGTATTTTTAAATGTGGAAATAAAGTGTACTTCTATTCTATTTTATTTTATTCTGCAGTTTGAAGAAGAAACCGTATTGCACTAAAAATGTTGCCATACGTTGCATTTCAAGCATATAATATTTTCCTACCTACCCACTCCTACGAATACGTGGAATACGTTTTACTTTTATCGCACAGTTGGCACTCGGCCCGTCGCACGTAGAAACAGTTTGTACCACGATGTCCTTTAATTTAGACACCTGTCCCAAACTCAAGTTCGCTATTCTAATTTGGCGCAATCCAGTTTGGAACATGACTGCTTTGCTAATTGGCTTCACGGAACTCTGCTCAAAGATTCAACAATAGGTATCGAGTTTCCTATTTGCTTATTGCTTAAGTTCCAGCTTCTCAGGTTATATTTGCGGGAACGAGCTTTGAGTGTATGACAGCAACAGGACCCTCACTCGAGTAACATTCTGTTGGATTTCATTTAGCTTGAAATCTATCTTACATACATATCTTTGACCTACATATTATACACCATCCAAAGTATAGAGTATAGATGACGCTTTTGCATAGTTATTTAGTCTATTTCTTTAGAAATCCCACCGCGGGTTATAAATTTGGGCCTCTGTAGGCTTTTGTTGATGCTAAAGAAACATGTAAAGCCTAATATAGGGTTTTATATTCGTAGAAAGTAGATTATTTCAAGATTTATTTAGTTAAGAATATAACAATGCTAAAATAAGTCAGTATTTCTATGTATAATAAGTATGTATTTACAAAAAGGTATATATGTATTAGTATCTGTTATTCTAGTACCCATAGTACAAGCTCAGCCTGGTGGGGGACTAAATAGCGTTGTGTGTACGTTGTGAAATATTTATTTCTTTATTTTATTTATTGAGAGACATTTGGCCTTTTAACATTAAGTTTGAATATAAATATCATTTAGAGATTCAACAGCGAAAAATCAATCGCTTTTAATTGGGTGAAAACAAATTTAGAATAAAGATAAAATTATTTTTTAAATATCAAAATATTTTATAAACAATATACGCGGACACTTATCCACTTCAGAATAACAGTAGTTACAAAGTTTAGTTCAATTATAATTAAATTTCTAATGGCAGAATAGTCTTTGCGGACAGTTCAAGTACACTCACACATAAGTTTATCTTAACCTTGACAACGTTCATAGTCTCTCTTAGACATTTAGTTTAAGTTATTTTGTAGGGATTCACTAGGATTTAGAAGTTTTATTTTCGCCGTTTATTCTACGACAAAGAAACTGGCTTACATGTATGTTGGTGCAAGTAGGTGCTTAGTTTCAGTCATAAGGATTTGTGGATCAACTTTATTTTTTCCTCCTGTGTACTATTTTATTCAAGCAAGATCTTATTACTCAGCTTTTATAAAAACCTTCCCACATTTATTTTTGGTTGCAATCTACTAGAAAACCCTATCTGTGAGCTTCGCTAGAAAGGTGTAATTTTGCATGGAAATGCCTTAATTCTGTAATCTGAGTGGATATGTATTTTAACTATGTCAAGAAAGTTGTAGAATAAAATCATTTAAGTCGGCTTTCTCGCATTAAACATATCAGTTTTATAAAATAATGCACATATTATCGATTACTATTAGTTTTAATTCATCCAATCGTTTAATAATTACTTATTTTTTTATTAATTACTACTATTTTCTGAATTAACCGACTTTGAAAACTTATTTGTGTGTAAAGCAAATTTTTGCTCGAGGGATGCAAACATTTGCTCTTCAAAGTAAAATATCTTGTAAACGGATTTATATATAAAAAAAAACGTATCTGCAGTCTCGCAAAGTCTTTAAAAGACCCATTTAACGACACCCCACACTGTGGGGTGGGCGACTGAAAAAAAAAACCCTTATTCCTATTCTTTACACACAAATAAATTTTCAATGTCACTTACTTCAGAAAATCGTAATTATTAAGTGATTGGATCCTCCTCTAAAAGTTAAACCTTAACGGTTTAACTTGACTCAAAAGTCTGTTAACTGTAAGTGTGTATTTTCCTGGATTATCATCTATACCCCATAGATGATAATCCAGTAAAATTTGGTGAATTAAAACTGCGTAGATTTGGATAAGTGAATTTGTAATGCTGTTTCTCACAATGATGGCAACAGAATGATTATGTAAGGAACTTACTGCTAACTTAACATCTAAGCATGCTAACATAACTTGACGCGTGTTGCGGTGATATTTACCATAGGCGTTCTTGAACAGTGTGTTACATAGGCAATAGGCACTTTTAGTTTTTCATAAAAAAAACGTCACCCGCCCTAAATATTATAATCCGATAGGAGGAAAAATAATTGACCACTTTTTTGGTGTATTATTGCTTGCAAGTTTGAAAATATTTTATAATCAACCCCCATTTCTATTTATTTATCAATATAGATATTAAAACAACATTTTAATTCATGTTTTCGGTCGCGTATTTTCAAAGCACGGATAAGAGTGTATTTTAATAAAACATGGCTAAAGTTTGAAAACATTTTCATGCGGAAATATTGTTGCTTCCTCTTGCTTATATCGAGAAGCCCTTGGGAACTTGGATATAGAATTTACATTTTATGACATTTTATGATTCGTGTTACCATGCTTTAATAAAAGTTTGATTATTATAATTATTTGAAGTATGAAAAAGAAATGTTTCGGTTACATGAATTGAATCGACTAATTCAATGTTCTTACCATGTGAAATGACACATTAAATATAAAATTATTAGAAATTCCTAAGCTTGAAATGTTATATTATTCAATTCATCTTAATCAACCGTCATATCTGGCAATGTAAGAAAGCTTAGGATCTACCCATGGGTGCTATAAAGAGTATGTACTGTACGATAATCTTAAAAAAACAATATTCAAAATAAAAGGTTTAAGCGTGAGTAGAGAAAATTATTTGAAGATAGATGGTCCGTACGCAGGCAGATATTAAGCAAAATAAATCTGTAGATACATCTTAAACACTAAGGACGGATAAAGGAAAGGTTTCAGTAATTTTGTGCGAAAAGGTGTGGCGCGTCTTTTGTGTCGGACGAGATAGTACTTAGTTTGCGTGAAGATTGCCCGCACTGAGAGAGCTGTCGGATCTGATCAAAGAGATCACGACTTTGATAAAACATTTCTGTAATAAGAAGTTAAAAGCGGATACTTTGTCACTTTTTTATGATGAAGATAAGATGTTCGAAATGGTTTAGTGATAAATGCGCGTAGGAATGATTACACTGAAGCGACACTGATGAATGGTGCTGTAAGGACACTGTACATCTGTTATTTACAAGAATAAGATAAATACGGTATGTTTTTGCTATATGAACACTACCATAATACGGACACTTTGGATAGATAAAAGTTGACTTGTGAAGTGTAAATAGAACAGGAAGGTTACGCGGGGGGGCGTTTGCTTTGCACCGCTTTTAAGGGTTCTGTAGTATCTACAAAGAACGCTTATAGTTTTGACATGTCCGTCTGTCTGTCAAATGCATAGCTGTTATTCCTAGAGAGCTGAAAATTAACATGAATATGTATGTTAGCTATGTCAAAAAAGTGGTAGAATATATCTCCCCTACATGGTAATTAGGGATGATTTTTATTTTCGTCTCTTACCCCATAGTATGGTAAGATAGGACTTTTAAAATCACTTAGAGGTTGCAAAGACATTTGTCTGCACGTGTGGTGTAGTGGTTTAAGCGGTCGCCTCGCCGCTCTCCACTGCACTGGTGTTGTGGGTTCGATCCCCACATGGGACAAATCTTTGTGTAATTCGCAAAGATTTGTTCTGAGACTGGGTGTGCTTGTGTGAGTGAATGTGTGTATTTGGCCTTGTCATTGGGACCATTGGATAGTGTAATTGCTTCTGGCGTTCTATCTAATGTAAAAAATCCAAATTTATCTTTAATTTATTTATTTATTTATTTGATAAAGAGAGCCATTTTGAAGAGAAATTTAACTTTGAAGAGCAAATTGAACTTGAGTACTTATTATGACTTGAATAAAGATGTTACTTGTTTAATACAACTATAAAATCCATTTTAAGTCCAAGTATGTTGTAACGACTAACTACGGAACCCATAGCGCGTAGCCTGACACGCACTTAAGTGGTTTATTTCTGAGAAAAAATAAGCTCAGGCTGGTATTATAACTCAATTTTCTCCTCGAAACACATCATCGTTACCCAAGCATACTACTTGGTATATTTTACAATATCATTGAATAATAAAACTCCATATAAAATAGTAAAACAAAAATAGCCTAAGGCTCCTTGCCTTTGGGCTCATTTTCCTTTGTTTAAAAACAACTAAATTTCTTATCAACGTTATTTTTTTATGAATGCCCACTGAATATATTAATAAGATAAAGAATACTTAGAAGAAATAGAAAAAGTAAAAACATGAAGTTCTAAGCTTTCAATGAATTATCTACATAAAAACCTATACGAGTAAATATAGTTCAAATTAGTAAATAAAAAAGAAATAATTCACCATATTTCGTATTATCTTAAAATATGCCACGATCAATGCGATTGACAACATTAATCACGGGTAATTACGTTATCCTGAAATACGCTTCCTCATCGGCTATCAAAATAAATAGGATTAAGGTTATTGATTGTAAACCCGAACCGAGATTGTGTCGAAAAATGGCAAAGTTCTCGCTGCCGCCCGTGATTGATTGCCTATATTATTGCGGATAAATAACAACAGAGGCTGAATTTGAAGCCCGACCAAGTCTGCGGCGAATGAAACTTTAGAACAAAAGTTGTTCAGTATTCGAGCCATGAAGGGTAATTCTGGTGAAGATAAAATATAACATAGCAATTAGTAGAGAGCGAAGCACCACCAGCTTCCTCGCGTAATATTCGTATTGCAATTTGCGCTGTAGATAATGTGCAGTATGCTGCGGTAGCACATGCAGTATAACGTTATGCCATAACGTTGAGCTAGTTTTCTCGTTGCAATAATTCATTTTCAAAAGAAATAAGTATGATGACACCATTATGGTGAACGTGTTTACAAAATAACATTACAGGTACGACGTCCGCTAGTGTGACATAACTTTATTTGCTTTTTTATTGCCGTACGTCACACGTTGTTTCAGTATTCTCAGATGAATGATCGCTTGGATTAAGAGATGTCGATATTCAGAACATAATCCTTATACAAACATAAAAAATAACAAAAGATAATAATTCCATGAGAAAATTAGGTGTATATCATTGACACTTAAGATTGTAAAACGACGATGTCTCTCTAAGGCAATCAAACTAACAACTAAAGAACCATGTTTTTTTTCAATCGTGTGTTTACATATTTAGAATTTTTGTCTGTGTGTCTGTCAGTATGATCGTACGGGCATCATGCAATAACTATTGCATGGAATCGGATGCGTATACATTACAATAAATTGAAGTTGCCACGGTTATTACATTTAAATATTTACGTTGCACAAAGCTATTATCTATTATATCTTAAACAAGTATCAAAAATGATATCCACAGTGTATCAGATCGTGTTAAATTAAGTACACATTTGAAATTACAGCTACAAATCACGAACAATTCTTAAAATTGGACTAGTGCGCGTGAGCGATTTTGAACACAAAAAATCATCGTAATATTTGGCCATGTGAGAGATCATTAGTAGTGTTGAGTAGAAACCCATCAGAAAGGCATTCAATATTACAATTAAAAACACTATTTAATTACCAACAAAATAAAGGTTCACGAAATCATAGCGAGCTTTCATAAAATGCTGGAGTATTCTAAGAAATCAATGCTTATCTTGCGAGAAAATTTCGTGACTAAGAATAATAAGACTAATCCTACATCTATAGCAATTAAATAAGAGTAGAAATTGGAACGTTCGGGGCTTATGCCTTTTCTTTATCTTCGGGTTTTGCGATGGATCGGGTGCCTTAAAATATTATTATTCTAAGTTCTCGTTTTGTTCAACAGTTCAAAGGAAGAAGATAATACTATC
This sequence comes from Hypena proboscidalis, assembly GCA_905147285.1. Lineage (NCBI taxonomy): Eukaryota > Metazoa > Arthropoda > Insecta > Lepidoptera > Erebidae > Hypena > Hypena proboscidalis. The sequence continues at coordinate 13,788,287 of LR990130.1, read as the reverse complement.
ATTACTATCTGCCTTTAGTAGCAACTATCTAGTGATATGAAAAATTATGTTTGCTATTAGATATAATACAAATTGATTTCTGTCATAAATAAATCAAATCCGATCTGCCATATAAAAGACCACAGAAATTGCGACCCTCGTTAGAGTTACATTTACTAATTCTAAAAACAGTCGAAAAAAATGTCAACTATTCTTAGTATTAGATTGCTAAGCATGGCTAAATGCTATATTTAAATCAATTAGAAATTTCAATATTAAGCATAAAATATTTCTTAAATAGTAATAATAAATAGAGGTATACAATGAATTTGTTTTGGTTTTAATATGCATAATAATAATGATATTTAAATATTTACAAGGAATTGAACTTCTTACCAAAAATAACACTATATAATATACAATCATACAATTGATAAATAAAATAAAATAATTACATTATGCTTCAAAAACTTCCTCCGCATCGCTGTCCACAGCAGATACCGTGGCCAGAAGGCTGGCAGCATTGCCACGTTGAATGGCAATGCTTATTTCGCTGGACGAAGTAAAAAACTGCTTTTTGGTCGCGAGAAGCGTCGATTAGGCGCTTTGCAATATCTTTAAATAAAGCTCGAGCACTCGGATCGCATGGTCCTAAAGTTTCAACCCCAAATGGCTCAAATATATAACCACTGACGAGATTATTATACTTGTGCCGTTTGAGGTTTTTTGGCGGATGCTGCCGCGGCACCCGCGCAACTTACAGTACTTGGAAGATGTGATGGCGCAAGGGTATCGACGCAAGTAGCGTTCCATACCACAGGCCTGCCCGTCTTCCATGGCAGTAACGACATACCGTCTGGTCTCTTGCCATCGTCGCACGCCAAGCCATGAGGTTCAAGAACGGCTGGCACGCCGGCGGTAACAAGATATAATATAATACGACGTATTATATCGTTCAGATGCGCGAGCCGCGACATACGACCCGCGCTTTTCTTAAATAGTAATACCCAGTTTTAGCTTTGTCGCATAGTTAGAACTCAGCTTTTTGTACATAGATGACCCTTTAAGTTATACACCAGTCCCAAACTCAAGACTGCTAGTCTGTTATTCTAATTGGCTTCACGGAACTCTGCTCAAGGATTGAACAATAGGTATCGAGTTTCGTATTCGAGTATTGCTTAAGTTCTAGCCTTTCAGATTCTATTTGTGTGAACGAGCTTTGATTGTATGACAGTAATAGGGTCCTTACTTGAATAAAAGTATGTTACCAGAAAACTATTGAAATAATTTAGTTTGAAGACCTGTTTAAATACAAATTCGCTTTCACATAGTTATTCAGACCCATTGAATTTGAAATGTCCCATTTATCTACATTATATGCATAGCATAGATGAGTCTCTTACATAGTGAGGCCTTTTCCTTTTGGAATCCCAGTGCGGGTTATAAATTTAGGCCTCTGTTGGCTTTTGTTGAACATAGTAGGCTGTGGAGCTTACTATTTGTGTTTTTTATTTGACGAAAGAGGATTATTTAAATATTATCTTGGTTAAAATATAATTATTAGCGCTGTAATGCAAATCATTCATTTTTTTTCATTACAGATTTCTCTCTAGATCTATTAGTAGTTGTATAACGTAGTAAAAAGTTTTTTTTGGAGATGATTGAATCTCAAATTGCTAAGCCTATTAAAAAAATAAATACAAACATGTCACCAATGTAATGTACATTTTTTGAAAGCTAGTCAGATTTACGTGTATTTTAAGATAAATTATTATGATTAAAGATACTTCAATGCTTCTTAATAGAGTAGAGTAATTAAATGTCCAGTATTGGGCTAGTTGACGCCTAGGACGGCCGAGAAAACGCTGCTGGTGCTATTTTTGGACACCATTCTGGAAAGGCAAAAGCTATGGATAGACAAGAATAGAAGTCTTTGGAGGATACCTTTGCCAAATAATGGGACAATATTGGTGATTAAAACAAAATTGGTCTAATCTTTGATAAGCGCTTAAAAAAATATGTAATCACAGCGACAGTACAATAGCGTCATTTATTGTGTTAACTGATCATGTCTAGAAACCACAGTTTTTGAGCATGATCAGTATTCATGACCACCGTTTTGTTTACGAAAAATAAATTCAAGATTCCTGAACAACTTAAAAAAATTGAATGATCTCAATTTGTTCGAGAAATACGGTCAATGTGAGTTCATTTTCTTAAAAAGTTAGTTCACCGGTGGTAATGAACACTAACCACATCTGGAATCTGTGGTTTAATAGATGTTGCTATGTCGCAACTAGCCTGTATAAGTAGCACGTGTTACTCCTTACCTTCACTTCATCCTCTAGGACATTTAGTTTGAGTTATTTTGTGGGGATTCACTAGGATTTAGAAGTTTTATTTTCTCCGTTTATCCGACGGCAAAGAAACTGGATTACATGTAGCTGGTAGGTGCTTAATTTCAGTCATAAGGACTTGTAGACACTTTATTTTTCCTTCTCGCAAATAAATTATTCAAGTAAGATTATATTTATAGAAGAAGATAAATGGCGATGGACCCATCCCCTAACACATGGGATTTAAACATAACATATAAAATGTGAGTGTTATACAGGGTGGATGCGACATAGCGACATTTATTGAAACCACAGCTTCTATACATGGCCAGTATGCATTTCCACCGGATAAAAAATTCTCTGGCGAAAAAAAAAATCCACGTCTTCCGAACAAATTGCACGATCGCAATGTTCAAATTGTTCGGAGAACGTGATTTTTTTTTTCGCCAGAGAATTTTTATCCGGTGGAAATTGATACTTACCATGTATAGAAGCTGTGGTTTCAATAAATGTCGCTATGTCGCATCCACCCCGTATATACACCTCCGCCAAAACCTTCTGGGTAATATAGGCGTGTTGATATATATGTATATATGCTGATGAACAGAAATGGGTGCCTCATGACATATTACGAAACACCAAGCTTCATGTTCGTTAATTATTAAATTCAAAAATTGAAAATTATTTTGCACATGTTTTTACTCACGTATTTTAAAAGCACGGATGCGAGTGCATTTTGGTAAAATAGGGCACAAGCTTTAAAACATTTTCTTGCGTGAATATAGTTCACATTTTTTGGCAGATGGATTCGTGTTATCATTGTAAAAGATATTGACAAAATTGAAGCGTGGACTAGAATATTAAGAATTATTATTAACATGAATGTAACTGACGGGTTTGATGAGATACTATATAAAACGACTTATTTGTATGCTTTTAGCTGATTCTAAGTGTAATATTATTTTATTCATATCAATCAATTGGCAATTACAAAAAGCTTGGCTATATCCATGGGGGCACTCAAAAAGATAATCCAAAAACAATTTTTGTAAAGGTTTATGCATGAGTTATCAGGTAAACTCAAAATAGATTAAGGTTCGTAGGCAGGCAGGCTTTAAGCAAGATAAATCTGTATAGTGTTTAAATGCGGATAAAGGAAAGGTTTTAGTAATTTTGTACAAAAAGGTGTGGCTCGTCTTTTGTGTCAGACGAGATAATACTTAGTTTGCGTGAAGATTGCCCGCACTGAGAGAGCTGTCGGATCTGATCAAAGAGATCACGACTTTGATAAAACATTTCTGTAATAAGAAGTTAAAAGGGGATACTTTGTCACTTTTTTATGATGTAGATAAGATGTTCGAAATGGTTTAGTGATATATGTGCGTAGCAATGATTAGACTGAAGCGACACTGATAAATGGTGCTGTAGGGACACTGAACATCTGTTATTCACAAGAATAAGATAAATACGATATGTTTTTTGCTGCCACCATTTTAGGGATACTTTGGATAGATAAAGGTTGACTTGTGATGGTTGGGACTTGCGTAGTTTTACATAAAAAGACAACAAGAAGGTTATGCGGGAGGAAGTTGGCTTTATATCTTTTATTACGGAAACTTAGGAGTATTTCCCTGAAGAGGTTGGCCGAAGGGTAAAGTAAAACAACCACCCACATATAAATATCTGATGTTATTTTTAGAGATTTATTTCTGTGTGCCAAGGTTGAAGCTGCTACTGCAAATACTTTCACAGAAAGTTTATATTATTTAGACTAATATTATGACAGCGCACAATATGGATATATGAAATATTTTAAAAGTTCTCGCTTTTTTCGATGCATGATAAAAAGCGATGCGAAGCGATTAAATATTTATGAATAAACCAATTTGTTTCATAGAGATTACTTAGATGTTATTTTTGTTCTTTGTGCAATATTTACTTCTTAATTATGATGCTAGACAAGAATTTGCTCTCATACAACTCAAATACTCACAGTTTTTTCGTATGTTATTCCTTAGCACACAAAAAGAAAACCATATCAGATAAAAATATAAAATTGCTTCTTAGAAATTTGGCTACAGAATCATATATTTCCCGTCTCAGTAACATTCAGGGACTTGTATTGTTCAAATATGTCGGTCAGTCGGTCTGTGTATACACTTGTAAAGGTATATTTCAAAATAAGGAGGAATCTTTAATATACGGGTACTGCCCTTGTCGAGTTTTCATCTCACCCCACAGCTCAGAACAATCGACTTGATCCTACCATTTGCATTGTTGTTAAACTTTATGGAAATTCTAATAAACTCGGATTATATAATTTAAATGTCTTTTCTGAAAGTAAAACTCAAGTCGTTTCTAAAACTTTTGTCAATCTTGACACAACATTAATGACTTATTCCGTTTTACTGAAGAATAATTAGATTTACATTAAAACTGTTTTAAACATTGTCTTGTTGTAATTGTGGATACAATTATTTTTTTGTTTATCTTTTTAACTAATTATGTATCAATCAGAAAAATATGTTTTTTGTTATTCAGTTTTTAATTGTATCAAATAAAAAAAACAATACTATCTTTTGTTTATACCTATCACCAAAACATATTTTCAAGTATAAATTTAATTGAAACTAATTTATACCTTGCGTTATACCAAACAAACAGTAGTTATTTCATATATTTTAAATGGATTGCTTTATACAAGGCTAACATCAACCGTAAACCGTAAAGTGTCTGTGTAAAGGAAATATTTTGGAATTCGACAGTCAAGAGATAACATCAACATAAATAAATGTAGGTATGACAGCGTTCGCATTCATGCATATTTTAGTCACAGTAATCTCTTTGGATCAAATACACGAAAACATAACTCTGTAAAGCACATGCAAATAAATGCGGGACACATACTGTATGATTTATGAGAATTTTACTTCTACCATTAATATCAAAGTCAAATATTCAAGTTCATACTTGGAAAAGTTATTTCTTACAAATATAGAGGGGAAGAAATATCTGCAAGTCAAGGATGCATACGAAACAATCTTCTGGTAAACATGAGAAGGAAACGTTGTATCATGTTTTTGTAGATCATTACAATGTATTGATATATTTATGATCAAGAAAAACGAAAATTAATTAAGGGTTATTTATTTATTTCAATAACATTATTAATTATAAATAATTAAAAATCATAATGGAGGAATACTATGACGCCTAACCACCTCGCCTAAATGTAAATATTTTCCTTTTCCCATGGTTATATCTACCATTTATTTTTTTAGTTTTTCATAAATAAAGAAGTTTATTTTCATACCTTTCTGTACACACACAAGAAAACTGTTTCAATTTAATTTGTAGATAGATGCAAAAGCAATGTTACAGTTAGACGTGCAAAAGATGGCCTGTGGTACGCACAAGTTTAGTCCCGCAGTATCTGGTTAATTACATACTTCAGCAGTAACTGAGTTCGGGTCACATAATTTAGATTCGCATATATTTTGGACTAAAACTTTTGCATGCAGAATTTGTACTGTACAAATTGACTTTAAGTAAAACCGGTCCACCACAAAGAATAAACAACTGAAACTTTATCTATCTACAGTGACGGGAAGCCGCTCAAAGGGACTGGCTTGATAAATTAGAATATTGATTAAAAGGAACCTGTTGCTGTCCGTATACCAAAGACTTTAATCACCAGAAAAATTTATAGCAAGAATAGCCAGTAGTTTATCGAAACAATACTCTTTAATTTATCGAGACAACTGTTTTGTCTTTGCTATCAGTTTTTAGCGCAGTGGACACAAAACCTCTCTTGTATTCTTATTGGAACAATGGCACCAGTGTAGTGTCCCCGTTAACGAATGGCTCTGATAAAACTTGAAAAAAAAGACGCCGCATTACCAGCTGTTGTTCACTGCTTTTTGTTTCTTGATATACACAATATCTTTGCTCAACGTAGATGTTATAAAATCCGTATCATTGTCACGTTTGAAAAGGGAAATATTTATAAAGATTTTCAACACCCGTACCAAAGAATCAATAAATCTGAAATAAAATGTAAAAAATCCCTGAAAAATTGCAAGATATTTTTCTTAACGGACACGAATTTCACAGAAAGAATTTTGGTTTTCAAAGAGCCAAGTTTTTTGTAAAGCAACGATAAAAGAAGCACGATTGCAATTTGTTTTCATGAATATCAACTTGAAATTCTCACATACTCACGCCTACTCATAATCAAGATAAATGTATAAAAGAAATGGAACAATTTTTCACTTTTATTTCTCCGCCTTTGATTTAAAACCTTCTCACCATCTACGAAAACCATTTATAGAACAAATTGCGCGACACGCTTGAACACGCCGTAACATAGATTACCATAGTAAGTACCTGTGGGGAAGATTTTTTATTCTATTGTACTCGGAAGGAAGCCAGACTTATAGTTTTTCCATTAGGAAAATTGCGGACTTGATTGACTAGAGATGTGATCATGGCAAGACTTCTATTCGAATAGGAAAAATTTGAAAAAGATTCACTCGTAAACTTTAAATCGTGATTCGTGATCGTGATCGTGTATTGCTGTGGATCTGGGCATCAATATATTTTGCGATTGTTCTTGAGAGAATATAATATTTATTGATACACTATATTAATATTTACGGTATTTATGATAGTAATCAAATTCATTTCATGAGATACTTTTGAATGATGTGTCCATGTGAATTTTATGGTAATGAATACTTACAAATGGTCGTCAATCTGAAATCGGCTTTCGTCATAATCCTTATCAGATTAAAAGATAGACATATTTAAAAAGTAACAATTGTAATAAAAGTATTTTTTTGTAAACAAAATGAAGACCAAGTGGTTGACCATTATTCGTAGGGTTGACCTCTTGTAAATTGACTAAGCAGTAAGACCGGCAGTTTTACTTTCTGAAACTTCTATATCAGAGAGTTCAACATAATGTTTTAGATAATGTGTGAAGTTTGTTAGACTGAATTTGGCGAAGTTATGTGACATTATTCAGATGTAGCACCTAAACTATGTTTGGGTGCAAAACATACTAAACTAGTAAATGCCTCTGCACTGAAAAATGACAATGCGGCAACTTTAGCTGTTAGCTGGCAAATACTTATACCTACGTATTTTAGGAGGTTATTTTTCAATATCTTGTTGAAAATAGAAATGTTATGTTGCTATTTCGAGCTTTTTAATAATGTAGCGGCACTCTTATGATATGATGATTTTACTTTTATTCAACCACATGGAACATGACATTGGGCTTTTAATAAGAGAGTCTACTCTCTTCATATGTTCATACTCATTGACAGGTCCCAAATAAGGTATTTGATTAAATTAATATCATCATAAGCGTTTACGACAACAATAGAGTATTAAATAACCCTTCAATTAAAAAAAAAAACACCCACTCCATTTAAAATAAAGTAGAACAGCACACGAAAGCATTTAAAATGAAGTAGAACAGCACACGACAATTAGCATTTAATCGAGTGTGGATTGTCGCAGCGAAAAAATAAACCTAAGCTCCAAGAAAAGTGGTAACCAAGGTTACCACGTCCCGGCACTAGCTCATATACAGCGTGACAGGTTTGAGTACATATCGCCGTCCTTGGCGCATTACGCAACTTCGATTTTATTATACCGAGTGTATTCAGTATATTTTCCTTTTTCATTGGAATCTCATATTAATTTCAGAGAGAAAAATAGTATCATGCATGTTATTCTAAAGATCGATTGTTTATATTACTTTAATTATAATTATACAGGATGAATTAGCTAATGAGCTAAAATCCTCAACCATAGTTTGAGCATCCCTAACTGACTTTTCACCTCACCAGTTTTTTTATTCATATTACTATATTTAACTTTTGAATCAAAACTTAAAAGTAAATAAATATTATTGAGAAACACAACCGTTATAATTAAAACTTGTACAAAAATCCGAGGAAGTAACTTTAAAAAAAATCTATTCAAAAGCTGAATATACTATATTTTTTCTGAAAAATCTTAATAATTAAAATTTAAAAAATTCGTGAGGTGAAAAGTGTGTTAACTATGCTAGAACTATAGGTAAGGATACTACCTTTTAGCTAATTTCATTTGTCATGCGATGTACCAAATAACTCTGTTTACAATGAATTTTGATTATCTTCTTTTTCTTTTTTCATTAGATTCCAAATCATAAAACAAAGCACTTATTGTTATCAAAGAAATTTATTTAAACAGCTCTCAAAAAACTTTTTTGGGCAATATCGTAAAAAATAAAGACACATCTTAGCGATTCAATTTGATGTCTTGAGCCCAAACATTTTCGAAACAAAAATACCCTCTTTAAAAGAATACAATAGCTCGAGTCTCGAGACAGTATTTAATCGAGTGTGAATGAAAGGTTAACAGAGAATAGCGGTGACCACGTCCCCGCACTAGCTCATGTACAACGTGACACGTCTCAGTACATATCGTCGTCCTCGCGGCCTCGGCGCGTTGCACACGTTCGATTTTAGTATGGCTGTGAGGATTTTCTCACTATGTTTCCTTTCAGCATTTCAACCTGCTGATAAATTTTATATTTGTAGTTCAGAAGAAAAATAAAATAGCCTCAGACCTTTTACAATGTTAGCTCTAATGATCAGCAATATGATTTGGTCAAAACGTTCTACGAAATATTAACTCAACGGGTGCTTGCTATAAAATAGCAAAATAAAATACTGACTTAATTAACTCATCCGTAAAGCAAATTCTTGCAATCACTAACGTTATTTTACCATAAATATATCAAAGCTTTGAGGCGGCACCGTATCCACTTTGAAAGCTCCTGCTGTGTGTATTAACTAAATAATATACCAACTCCGTAAAAGGTTGCTTGATGAACTTATCGAAGCCAAGCTGCTAAATTATTCAAGATAACAACGTCGAAGGACTATATTACCGTAGCTACGTTAAAGGCACATAAAACAAAATTGGTTTGTTACTTTAAAACTGGCCCGCAGTCATTAAGTGAGGGTTGAATCGCGGCACAACTGGATCTTAATAATTCAGACATAAGTTACGCCGCCTGAACTCGTCATTGGCGTCTTGGGCGCGATTACTTGGACTACTTAAGTCGGCTGCCGCTTAAAGGGTTAATAGTAATTACCCCATTTAATTGTTTTTACCCATCAAGTTAGGGAAAGCTTTTTATCTGTACGCTTCTTCAAGTGGATGTTTAGGTAGTGTAATGGCTTTATCAAGTGGAGCTTTAATGTTCGGCTTCTCGTAAACTTTTAGGATTGGGTGCTAATTGACTTGGACTTTGTCCATTTAGGCAAAAATTACTGTTTGTTGTTTTGTGAACTCTAATTCCCAATTAATACATGTTGAATTTTACTATGCACGGTTATGCGATGATTACTACAGCCTCGATGTTCCAGTGGTTACGGTATGCGCCTCTCACCCTCGGGTTCGATATTCGAAATTCACAATTGCAGCACGGAGTTGGAATTGTGTCCGATAGATGGCGATGGGCTCACCACCTATCCCGTGGGGCCTAAATAACATGTGAAGTGTGGGTGTTCCTTTATTACCCTTCTAGGTAATAAAGGCGTGATGTTATGTTTATGTATGTTATGTACTATTTATAATTACAAATTGTGCCATTTCGTAAGTCGTTTGACCAGTCTGGCAAAATTTTCTGAGAGACGAACATACAAGAATGTTACAATATTTACTGATTTTTATATAAAACAACTACAAATGGATGTTTACACTCTCAGGGGAAACGTTATTAATTTTCTGTTCAAATGTTTATGTTTTGTCCAACAAAATATTGACTCAAATTATACTGTGAACGTTGGACCCAACTCACTATTTTCCTTGTTGTGATAAAAATATCGTGTGTAAAATATTTTTCTCGAAACATATTCCACGAACGAAAAATGTATGGCTATTTTAGAATATCATTGTACGGTCAATTATCAAAGTATTATTAGCCATAAGTCTGTAACTGTTTGTTGAGAATGCTATTAAGTTAGCTCAATATTACCAACATGACAAAAAAACTACTGAGGTGTCAAGGGACACCCGGATGGAACGAAGTTCGGTAATTCCAAATAACAACAAATCAGGATTCGCATCCGAGATTGCAGTAAAAGGTATGCGACCTTAACCACTAAACAAATAAAACAGTCTATTTATAAACTAAATACGATAATGATGATGATGATGATTGATGAAAATAAAAACAGACATTAAGACTATTAAATTATCAAGCGTAGCAAGCGTACACAAGATCATTCAGAATCACTTTAATCATTCTCTTAAAATAATCGAATGATACTTTTAAAATCATTGTGGAGATATTATCACAATACTCCTATAGGCTGAATGGCTACATAACAATATTTCCTGTGCCTTACACACTTAATTTTAAAATAATATTCTTATCTTCAAACTTTCGCGCTATTCGAATTTGAAAATATCAAAAGCGAGGTTCATTCAAACACACGCATAGACTTATAATGCCTAGATTAATAAACTGCTTGTATGAATTTAAGTATAAAGTAAGGCTAAAAACAGATTGATTGAAAATTATAATGCACCGCTTGGCGGACAGACAAACTAAACGAAAATCTGATAAATACCAGAGAGTTACACTGAACTGAAACGGCACAATTAAAGTGGCTTTACATTTCATGCGTGTACTCGGTTTCTAGGAGTAATAGTTCTATGACCACACATAACAAACCTTATCTTTAACATTATTTTTCTGCGATTATCTTGCTTTCTTTTAAATTGTATTCGCAAGTTTACTCGCGATATAATAATATCAGATCTCATTATCAATAATCTCATCACCAATCCCAATGACATAATTAGATGTGTTCTAATCGTATATTCCATGAAATGTACATAACAAAATTAGTAAACATTCTGTGGTAATATTAAAAAATAATTTGCTTTTGAATTTAATATAGTTGAATTATGACGCGTACACTTGCTAAACACACAATAATGAAGAGATTATAACGCGTATGACTTGGTTAGCACAATAGTAAAGAAAGGTTATAATGTGTACTTGCTAAAATACAAAAGCATTTATTATCGTGTGTATAAAATCTCTACTTACCTAAATCCATCAGCAATATCCAGAACTTGTGCAGAAACACTGTCAGGATTTATTATTGTAACTATTTTTAATAATTTATTATGTACAAAACACCTGTATACACTCAACAAAAGGCGGGAATTGTATTTTTTTTTTAAGTTATGATTATATTTTTTTTAGTTACTTTATTATTCATAGAGAGACAAAATGAAAATATTTCGCTTGCTTTCTCTATGCGCAGCATATTTCTGTAGCACCAATTAGTTCCGAAGTCGCGCGATAGATGGCGTTGGGATCGAATTAGATCGCGCTATGGTTTCGTTACAAGGTCCTATATATAAGGTCCACCGATTTAGAGTTTAAGTATGTTCTGCAGATCCAAGTGAGGAGTAATGTTCACGATATCGAGCTATTTATTCCCTGGTATCTGACTAGAACAGCGATCGTGTACCTACGCCTTCGTAGACCTTTCTGAGCGCGCCAGCGCCCCTATTTTTGCAGAAACTCAACTCTAGTATTTTTTTTTTCTTATTATTTTTTTAATTTTATTTTTTTTTTCTATAAGCGAGATGGAACGACGGACACAGAAAAACGCGCACGCCGTGCGGCGTGCGCATCTTTTTTTTTAGTAACTTAATTCTAGTAATTTTTTTCTATATAGTTTTTTTTTTAAATTTAATTTATCTCTTTTTTTTATAAGCGAGAAAGAGAGACGGACACAGAAAAATGCGCACGCCTTGTCTGATGATGTAGCACCGTAGCTGTAACGTAGCATGTAATTACTTCGCTGCTACGAGAATTGCTACGAAAAGTGTCGTTACAACTTTTCGTTCCTTTTTTTTTCCGCCTAGCCCCCTTTCGCAACGCGCAATAAGGAACTTCGTTCCAAAAAAAATGCTATAACTATATATAGCTATAGTAGCCCTGTATCTAATACATGTATGTCCCACTGCTGGGCTCGAGCCTCTTCTCATGATGAGAAGGGTTAGGCCATAGTCCACCACGCTGGCCAAGTGCGGATTGGTAGACTTCACACACCCTCGAGCACTTTTTAGGCACTCTCAGGCATGCAGGTTTCCTCACGATGTTTTTCCTTCACCGTTAGCGAGCGATAATTTATAATGATAAATACACACATATCTTCAAAAAGACGAATCTTAACGATTTATTGACAGACGTGTGTGCCGTGGGTTCGAACCCGAGATTTTTGACTTCGCAGTCCTACGGTCTGCTACTCGGCTATCGCTGCTAAAAAAATGCCAAGCATTGAAAAATACGTTTTTTAATTACAATACTGCCACTTTTCTCTAAATATTAATTACTCGAATGTTAATGTGAAATAATATTATTATCTTGAAATAACTAACCAAATCGTGCTATTAAAACTGACGTAGTATTATTTATCTAGACTTGAAATGTTTTATTTAAAGGTATTTTTGCCTGAAACCGATAGTGTTGAAGATGTTGATTTAGAACTAGACACTTATTTGCGTCCGTGAATCAACGTTAAGGTCAGTGCGGCTCAAAGTGGCTTTGTTAAATTGATTTTACGTGTATTGCGGGCTTTGCGCGCCCGCTCTTGTGTCGAAGCAGGCCCGCCCCGCAATGTAACAACTACTTGGGATTTACTAAGTTATGTTTTGTTTTTCCAATTTATTTACACTTCTCTCTATCCGCTTAAATAAACTCTACTTGGCAACATTTGTGTTTGCTGACTTATAAAAAGACGAGATATTTCTTACGCTTTCAGTAGGCCAACAATAATAGTATAGGAAGTTTGCTGTAGCGAGAGTTTCTGCAAAGATGAATAGGGGCTTACGTACAGTGGCCATGTTTTTTCGTTTTTATGACTACATCGCCTGTTGTCATACTTATCTGAATCAGACCTTGCTTAAGGACACTTAGCTGTATTATATAAAATAACTAGCTTTTTCCCGTGAGTTGGTCCGCGTGGAATTCGTTATTATAGCAGTAGCTGCTCCTGTGCTTTGACCCGCGTTCAAACTAACTGCTGCGCTCCCGTGAAGATTAGCGTAATTTTAAATATACTTATATAAAGACCTGTTATTGAGAGTTAAACTATGAAACACAAAAAGAATTATCAAAACTTGATAAGTAGTTTTCAAGATTAGCGCTGTCAAACAAACAAACTAACTTTTGCCCGCGGTTTTATCTGCGTGGTAGATACATCGATAAAAAGTAGCCTATGTTACGCGCCTTGTAGTCTGTACCTGCATCTAAAATGTTAGTTAAATCAACCCAGCCATTTAGAAGATTATCCGATAAAAACAGACCGACAGATATACAAAAATTTCGAAAACTGTATTTTAGGCACAGGTATCGTGCAAACAATTATACCAGCTTGAAAAATCATTGTTATTTTGACATTAACAACAGACACTCCAATTTTATTTATTTGTATTGATTATTGTTTTGTATAAAATACGGATGTAGCAAAATAAAAAAATAAAATGCTGCAGTTTCGGCATGATTTTATCTTTAGGACGTCTAGATAAAAAGATTATTTTGTTCTAGAATAACCTATGTTATACCTAGTTTTATCTCACTAGTCTGAAATAGTAATTGAATCATTTTTACCACAGAACCTCTGAGAAAATTTATTACGAATATTTTTTGTAAAATTGCAAAATAAAATAATATAAATATTTTCACTTCCAGTCAATATAAAGGACAGTAAACGAGCGAGATAATGGGGTTCCACAAATAAATAAATAGGTCAAGCAAGCAAAACATTTACAAAATTATTTCCACAAATAAGGGCACTTAAGTTCGGACTCAAACTTTAGGTTTACACAACCTCTACGTATATAAAATGTTGTAATCTGTTTACCCAGGACCTTTGGATATAATATGTAAAGTCACGTTTTGATCCATTCGCCTATTTCAGCGTAATTATATCGGATGAATGTGCCTAATTTGAATTTCTAATGTGCACGTTCTCGCTTTAGCATAATTTTCGATATTTTACATTGACGGGCTGTGTTTATTGATATTTCACCATCTTGGATTTAATGTGTAACAATTTTATTGAAATTGTTTTTGAATATCACGAGTTCGTTTACATTTTTGCAAAATTGAATTATTTTGCTATAACTTTTTACTGATCATTTTTTTAGCATTTAGCTATGCTTAGCAAATTATACTAAGAAACAGTATTATGCGACTGGTGACAGTTGAGAAATTATAGTCCTGGCAAGAGGCAACCGTAGCTCAGTGGTTAAAGCGGCTGCCCGGTATGCAAAAATCGCAGGTTCAATTCCTGCTAGTTCCATAATATTTTCAATTGTTTATTACTATAATTTGCTATAGTATTATTCTGAATTGCAAAGAAAAGCTGGTATCCGAGTTCCATAAAGTTATACCAAACTAACAAGCACGCAGATATTTCAAATTCTACGAGCTTTTTTGTATAATCCAGTAATTCTGGCCATAAGGTTTACAAGATGAGGTCGCCGAGTTAATCTAGTTTGTGCCGTGGATCGGAGGCAGCGCTGGGTCGCGGCGGAGGGTGCTTCACTCGAAGAGCGGCCTAACACAAATAGCCTCACATTTCTTCCCACAAGCCACTTGAGCCAACAGCCAATATCGACCGCCTCTCTGCTTTTATAAGACAAGCAATAGAAAACCCATGTCACCACTTATTCACCGTTGTATTGGACAACAGATAACGCGCAATTAAGCGTTTGATGAGTTTATTATATGTGAAAGTCCATTAAACACATTTAAACGCAATTACTAATGTAGCTATGACAAATCTGATACGCTCACCACCTATTCAGGGGTACCAAGTATTCGTATTCACTCTCAGATCAGAGTGAAATATTCGAGTTGTGAACACCAATTTTTCATTCTCGATATTGGCATCAAAAATATTCCTTTTATGTAAAATATTGTTGATTGGCATACCGATTTTAGGCGCTATTCACACAGCATCCAGTGATTACAGTGTATAGTACAGTACACATGGGTACACATCATAGAAATCTTAATAATAAGGCAATAGAAATGTCAAAGACGCGTGACCTTGTCGCCGCGCATCTGTCTAGTCAAACACAAGTGCGAGTTGAGGAATTGTCGTCTTAATGTCATCGCAAAAAGAATAATTTTGTTTGCAGGCATACAAGCGCATCAGTCTAATCGAACACAAGTGCGAGTTGAGGAATTGTCGTCTTAATGTCATCGCCAAAAAGAATAATTTTGTTTGCAGGAATACAAAAAGTGGTATTTGAAAAACGGCGACATGCGTCCCAGTGTTAAAAGATAGTCGATAGCATTTCTATTGACTAGTTATTAAGATTTCTATGGTACACATTAACCTATTCATTTCCAGTATAAGATGGTCTCGTATTGTACAGGCTTTCCATACAAGCTGAGACCAGCTTTAAGCTTAATAGCTTGATTTGTAGCCGTATGTATAATAGGAGCGGCCACAAACGCCCGGCACGGGTGGATAGAATTATGTAAACGGCCGTTGGTTTTCAGATTTGATTAATGGCACTTCATTTAGAGCAGCTATTTCGTAGAATCTAAATGATACAGAAACTGTGAGCGTAGACATTTTGAATTAAAATCGTATTAAATTAACTGAGACGGCTTTGTTTAATATATTCCTTATTTCAAGCCCGTTTCAGAATTGTCAAGTAAACGTAACTCAAAGGATAAAATAAAAGACTAACAAGTTGAAGGGACAGCTGTGTTTGATTTAAAGTTTGAATTGTGTCACTTCTATATTAGATCTAGTTATGATTTATTTCACGCTTATCTCGGGTGTTATAAGGGTGTAATCATACTTATATCGATTTAAGTTAGTCGATGCAGCCATTGAGAGAACCAATAAAGGGCACCATTGCGCTCGATCGAAGCATCCGTCGACGCAAAACAGCGCAATGGCTTGCTCTGATTGACTCTTTAAACGTCAAATGCATTAATCGCAGGTCAATCGAATTAGATTTAATAACACACTTACTCAGACTTTGTGAAGCAGACCATTAATTTCATATTTCATTTCAAACTGGCTATTAAGTATATTAACTACCTATGTCTGCATGATCACATAGAATCTGCTATAATAAATTTTAATGTTTTTTTGTTATTTATGCTCAAAGATTTTGTATAAATATACATTAAATAATCTGAGCATAAGCCTCTTCTTGTCTTCGTAAAAAGTAATAGTAATTATAAGTCTATCGGATGATATATCTGTAGATATTATTTTCTACATTGGAAACACATAGTTGTAAGCCTCGAGCGAGACATCATTTTATGCCAATATTCTCTACGAAAGAATTTTAGCAAAAATGATTTTCATACCTCAATCCCACATTTTGATATTGGGCTGCCGATTTTAATATACAATCAAAGAAATAAATTGTTTGTTTCAAAACAAATAAACAAAGTTGTTCTGTTCAAGAAAAAATGATTTATGAGCCAGCAATGACTGATCGTTCATATTTTATGGAAAATTCACAAACCTCCATGTTTATGTGCAGGTATTTCGTAACAACTAACGTTAGAATTGTGAACGAGACAACTGTTCTATTAAGAATTCTTTGAATATTTATGTCAGTAGGGACCGAGAATGCTTTATAAAGAAATATGTATAGTCTTAAGACCCGGCTAAACATTCGAATTATTATATCCACGCAACCAATGTTATAATAACTTTAGTGCTTCGACGTAAGCAGTAGAAATAGTTGGCTATATATTGTAAGAATAAAATGTTGCATGAAAAATCATAAATCTACCAAGGTTTAGCGCTTTGGCGTCCATTAAGACCCCGTCGACAGTTAGAGTTATACAGGGAAACGCTTTGAATTTTCATTCGAATTTACAATGCTAATGTGTAGAAATTGTCGCAGATTTTCCAAGAAACGTTTTCATATTTCTATTTACTCAATATCTTCAAGGTTACATTTATGAGATATATAAATATTTAGGCATGTACGTGGTCTTAATAACGAATATATGACATACTATATTGTGATTGGAAATTCGACCCTCTTCTCGAATTTTTATGCTATTAATAAAATAATGTTTTACGTGTCTAGCAATAAGCTTACATAAGTGTTTTTTTTAAACAGGCGTTATGAAATTATGTTTTCACCACACCAGCACGAAAAAGATCGTTTGCTTGCGAGAATTCAGTGAGTAATAACGCTTATTACTCACTAGTGAGGCAAAGTGATTTAAATTTCGAATCACTAAATCCTTCCAATGAATAGGCGCTAAAAAAAACCAAACAGCCACCATGTAGGTTAGTAATAAACATTGACATCAATTTTATTTTAAAACTACAAACGATACGTTTAAATTATTTTAAATTACATAAATACATGCGTATTCAGTATTTTCATGGTTTTATATTCGTGATTAACCATTAAATTAATTAAAATCGGGTACTTAATATTAGACTCTATAAATAAATGTTACGGAACGAATTTCCGAACGCAAGATTTTAAAAAAAAAAGTCTGTGTCTGTGTCAGTTATCGCGGGCAACTATAAATTTCTTTTCAGTTTATGTTTAATTGTTTACTGGAACTTTTTAACCAAAAAAATAGTGAATCCAGTGATGAAGAACTTTGTGGAACTCCAAAAAAGAGTTGCGACAACTTGCTTCTAACACAGTTTTCTTTTTTACCAGAAAATTCACGTGAAAAGTATTTGAAAACGTACGACATATTTAATTAGTGGTGACTTTCAAAAGGCCCTAAAACGCATTATGAATCGGTATTACTGTCGTATTTCATGAAATTATTTAAGGTTAAGCAATCGAGTACGAGTTTATTTAAATCTTAATATTTTCTCACTGGAAGAGGTGAAAAGTTTTGTATTGCAACGCGTGAGAAAATTTAATTTCCAGTTCGTGACCTCTTAAAATCTTTCGCTTGCGAAGTAGTCTTTATTAGAATCACTCGCTATGCTCGTGATTCAATTTAAGACTACTTCGCAAGCTCAAGATTTAAAATTGGCACTCACAACAGAAATATAAACTTTTTCTCACTTGTACCATAAATAACTATTATTACCCGTTTATGTACACTACAATGTTCATCATTGGCTGTCTTGGATATAATACACGCGAAAGCCGAAGGTTAGTCGTCCAAGTCAGCATGTTAAAAGTGTGTAGAGGGCGAATTGATGCACCAGCTCTGCACAATGAACTGGTTCGACTTTACGTCCCCGACAATTACCTTCGTAGTAGAAGTCATCGGCTGTTTGCCGTGCCACCATATCGTACTGCTGCTCGCGTCACTTCTTCTATGCCACGCGCACTTACTCGTCTCACTCTTTATAATCTCATGGAGTCCAATCCAGAAATTGATATATTTTCAAATGAATACGATGTATTGGTGTTTTTGCAACAATTTTGTAAATGTCAGTAATATATTCTTACACATTGTAATTAATATAATTGGTTCCTGTAGCCGTTTTAATCCAATAAATTAATAAAATAAATTATGTTCATCGATAAAAAAGAGCAATAATTCTATGTATAATAATACCAGGGCCAACTCAAAAATGTTCACAGAATGTAACAGTTAACGTTTATTTCTACTCCATATAAAAAGCTCAGTGGTAAAAAGCGGTCGAGTAATTGCAGTGTTATGACTTTGTTACGTAATGTCGTCTTATAAATAAACTCGTACTGCATTTTAAGCGCGCGTTTCTCCCAGCATGCGCAAAATTCTAAACTTTAAGCGGTAGTTACATAAATTGTACTCGGATTCTGGTGTACTAAATTCTAGTGTATACTTTAAAATAGGGCTGAAAGTCGCTTATTACTTGGACACGGTTCAAGCTAAATATTTACATGAAAATTTTATGGCGGATATTTTCTTTACATTTTAAACGTTACATAATATCACGCTATATTACCCAGGATGGTGTGGCTGAGGTGTTAAACACCAACATTTCACTTGTTATGTTTAAGTCTCATGGGATGGGAGGTGAGCCTATCACCATACACCGAGCACAATTCCAACTCCGTGCTTCGATTGTAAATTTCCTGACGGAAAGTTCACAAATAATACTTTAGAGATGCGCACATGCTAACCACTTAACCATCGAGGCAATTATTTACTTTTTATTTTCTGTTATACTCTGGTACTTTAGTGAGTTTTAAAATCTATATATATAAAAATGAAACCCGTTTTTCGTTGTCACGACATAGCATGAAAACGGCTTGACCGATTTGGCTGATTTTTTTTTGTAGTTTTCTAATACTCTGTACAAGGATCTTAAGAAAAAAAAAAAAAAAAGTATTCATTTTTATATGGAGGATATTATAGATTCCAGTTCAAATTGAATAGGTACGCATACATAAGATAGGTCAGCTATACAAAATAAAGTAGTGCATCAAATTTACGCTAAGGCGGTACGAAGTTCGCCGGGTCAGCTAGTCTAGCATAAAAAAGATTAAGCGATATTTAATGGTTCAGAAGACGTGAGACTAGTTGACTTAATTATACTCGCTTTATAATGTTGAAGAATAAGCAGAGGATTTTTTAGTAATTGGCAGCTTCTGACCATTACTTACTTAACCTAAATTTTGAAGCTAGGTATTTTGTGTAATTATGAAATTGAGAAGAAAATATCATTCTGAAAGTTAAAACATACAGTACTTTACGAATTATTCTGAAGTGCACATGGGCAAAATATCATAATAAATATGATCATTATACCTATATGAAACCGACCAAGGGCCTTGCAAACCCATGCGATCACGATTCCGTAATAAATGTCCAAGACCGAATGGCCGGTTGGTTTTATTTAATATTCACAAGAAAATACATTTAATTTTTATGAAAATTAATAATAAAATGACTAATACAAACACGGAAAGAAATTCAGATATCTTTTAATATTTTCCATGTTTTTTCCTCCTGAACCAAATCATAAGCTTAAAATATTATTGTATAAAAAGCTTTTAAAAGGAAAAAAATAAAATGATAATGTTTTTAACGCTCTTTGAACTGATTTTTATTTGCAAAAACTCAAAGGAGACTTTATTTCGTAATCTCATATGGATATTAATAATGTTTTTTTTATAATTTTATGCGTAGTAGATTTTCGCGGATCAAAAACGTTGAGATTAAATCAATCATTTTGGGATAATAACTTTTAAACTTTCACATTGCATATTTAGTGATGTGATTTTGCATTTTGGGATATCCTAAATCTAGTTTTTTATTTAACTACTGTAAAAGGGCAGTACTGTATTATTCTTTTGTTTTACAATTAAATCGGCAAGGTTGTGGATAAATAAAAAGTACATGTACCGATTAGCACATTGTTGACAAGAGTGTGATGAAACCGTGTCCGGTCCGAGAAGACGAGCGCGCGGCCATTAAAGCCTGTGGCGGACGGTCTCTCGTGATTGATGACGTCATTCGCCACTTGCCCAGGGCAGCCGCCGCGCCGGCCGAGCCCCGTCGTTACACGACTTGGCACGCTTCGTTCCCTCTAATTGGTCATTTTTTATTCCAATTTGGGAAACATATATACAAAAACTTCGGGTAAGATTGAACTGTATCTTCATTTTAAGCTTGTAAATGTTGTTGAAAAATAAGCTTATTTATTTAGATTGCAACTTGCTGCGATAAAATGAGAAGAACGCTTAAATCAAAATCTTAAATGTTAAGTATGTTTTTTTTTTTTTTTTTTTTTATATTGTAAGATATTACAAATATCTTATTTTATTACAATCTAGCCCATAAAGGCTAATGAGTAATTCTATTTTAACCTAAATTAATATGTAAACATAAATCTAAGAGGCGTCCAATAACACTTCACTTAGTTTTTATTAAGGCGAAGACACTTTGTTCATGTTGTCTTTTGAACTATCACTGTTTTTGTTTGTAAATTTTTCACTTAATCACTAACACTAACTAACTCATATGGTTTTGTCCGTTTAAGTCTTTTCACTATGTCCGTATTGTCGAGAAGCTGGATGGCCTCGACATTAACGTGATGATGAAGCCTATATTTGTGGGCTTCTGCCAATTTTTGCATCACTTTATCTACGACGTCAATGTTGAGGTCCCTGTGGAGGTCGCAATTTCTTACATACCAGGGCGCGTTCACGATGTTCCTGAGTACTTTATTCTGGAATCTTTGTATAATTTGCCGATTACTTTGAGCGGCACAGCCCCACAGCTGGATGCCATAAGTCCATACAGGCATCAAAACCTGTTTGTATAGTAGGACTTTGTTAGGTACTGAAAGGGGTGATTGCTTTCCGATAAGCCAGTACATTTTTTTGTAGCGCATGTCTAGTTCTTCTCGCTTCTTCTTGACGTGCGCTTTCCAGCGTAGCTTAACGTCAAGTGTCATGCCGAGGTATTTAGCTGTATTAGCATATGGTACCTCTTGGTTGTTTATGAACACCGGCAAATACTGCGGCTTCTTGTTTGTGAAGTCTACGTGTACTGACTTAGCTTCATTCAATTTAATACCCCATTCTTTCGTCCATTGTATAGTTTGGTTGATAGCTGCTTGAAGTTTTTCTACAGCTTCCTCGTGACTGTTGCCTGTAGCCATAATAGCAGTATCATCTGCAAAAGTCGCAATGAAGTTTTCTTCTGGTACTGGGATGTCACAGGTGTATAAAAGGTACAGGACCGGACCCAATACACTCCCCTGGGGTACACCAGCTTTTATTTGTACAATTTCTGAGTAGGCGTTTTCTTGACGTATCCGAAACACTCTATTTGAGATGTAAGAAACTAGTAAATCTGTGTATGATTTAGGTAACATAGTTCGTAGTTTCTGTACTAAGCCTTTATGCCAGACTTTGTCAAAAGCTTGTGCCACGTCTAGAAAAACAGTAGCGCAAACTTTCTTTTCTTCTAGTGTTTTTTCAATGACATTAGTTAAATGTTAAGTATGTGAAAAAATTATCATTCTTTACGTAGTTTATGAGCGGCAATCACCAATTTAAAACACCTAAGTGGAACCCACTTCAATACTGCAAAATATAAATTAAAATCCGTGCTAAATGCGTGTCCATTTTGCCAGGTATCGATACGTTATTAAAAATATTAAAAAATAAAAACATTTCGAAAGTATGCTCACTTTTCATATTAATTATAATCACTAACAAAATCATCATTACTCCAGATTAATATTCTGTTCATTACTAATGGAACACTTCCAAAACATTAATTGTTACTCAGCAATATTAATTACTAGGTATATGTCATACCCACCTCAATTATAAAACACTTGATACTGTGCTTTTAACTTTACTCATTAATTTCGTTGATTCCCTCCTGGAGTTCATCTCCTCTCAAAATTTGTTAACAAAAGTAAAACCGACATCTTGTAGCAATTAATAAGGTGTACATAAGTATTTATCAGTACAATAAAGTAACACGAAATAAATTCCCTCGTACATAAATTAATTAACACTTTGGAAACACCTGCGACGAGTTAGATAATTCCAACTTTCCCCCCTCGCCTGACATACAAACTTTCTGAAATAGATTGGGATACCAATTACAAATGTGTGTTAAGAGATCAGAGAACCCATTCTCGTTTTATGTTACACTGTAAATTGTTTTAGCAAGTTCTCTCAAATGGGGTTAATGTGAGTGTATAAACGCAATATTGTTAAGGGCTTTATTGATTGAAACAAGTATATTCAATTACGCCTCTTAAGCAACGTTATTACACGTGAGATTTATGTGGCAATGAACCCCGACCATAACGCAAATATAGAAATCACATTAGAGCGAACGAGACGCAGCATAAAGTTATTTCGTTGTTGCATAGTGTGCTAAGAGCTACGAGCTGAAATATACGTTCCAAAATCTGCAATAACCTGCATGCGTCAGTTGAGTAAGCAGGCAATCAATCACGAGTTGCGCCAGAGGCGAGAGCTAGGTAAGCGGCGTGTTAGAGATCTTGAGCGCAGCGTGACACCCATCGCCCGGCTACGCTTAAAAAGATTAACATATTACCCACAGATTGATGCTGACACTTCGGAAAATAGAACGCTCAGATTTAAAACCTTCACAATATGCAATTAATAACGGTATAACAGCGTTCCAATAACTTCGAAAGCTCGTTTAGTCTTTAAAATTGGCTATTACCGAAACGAAGTAAGCACCCTATTCGATCTAGATGCGTTGTAAAAACAGTGTAATAAAGCTTTGCGTCAATGTCGATATATTGCACGTTGGAAAATTAATAACTTTTTAACGTCCTTTTCCTTGATATTAACTGAAATTGCTAGTAAAGAAAGCCAATAGAAGTTGAACTTCGTAAATTAAAGTTCTGCTCCAGCTAAATTCATGTTGATAGTTGAGTTTTAATGGCGTTGAATTACTCTAAGATCTGCTACGACAAAAATGCGACAAATTCACTGAATAACTTATACCATTCAAATGATTCACGTTTATCGAGTAATTTCCAACCTCTCTATAAACACATAGCTGTTGATTAAAATGTCCGTAATGGTTTTGTTAATGCTGGCGACTTTTGAAAGATTCATAATGGGTCTGCTAATGCCCGCGTTTTGGCCGTCATGAATTTTAAACGCTTGTAACTGTCGTGGCGGATGCCTTTTATTATGCAATTTACGCTTTAATGACACTGACGTAATACTTCAATTTATTAAAATATTTCGTTTAAAGGTCAATGGTCACAGGGTATCAATGGGCGTGCAGCTGAATGCCTGGCCTATAAAGCTTTTGCTTGTCATGAGGATGATTAATGACGCATTCCTCTCACTTGTCCCGCTCTTTGTGGGTACTTGCGTAACCAAATTCGTCCGTAAATATCAACGCTGTGTCACCAATAAACGTCTGCTTTGTATAATTGATGTACGTGATATATTGTAAACGCGTGTAGCGTATTCACATGATTTACGTTTACGTACGTTCATAATTTTGGTTGTTGTATCATATTTTCTCGTTACAAGGTGTAAAAGTTTCACTGAATGGATGGGCACTTTGTGTAAAGTTATTTACTAGGAATAAAGTTTTGAGCTATTTAAATAAATTTGGAAAAATTCACACATACCTGGCTAGAAACACATTTCGTTAAGAAATGCGACGTTGTTTTTGTGTTTGTGTTACATTAAATTACAAACGTGAGGTTAGGTCTGGCTAAACATTTCCCGTTATAAACTCCATTGTTTGCGGTACGTTACTCAACTCATATTTGATTCAAATGGAGATTTTGAAATACCTCTGTGTTAATTTTTAGCGCTGTTAAAACTGGAATTAAAATTATTGTTTCACGTTAATCTACAATTTAATAATTAAAGTAGTAAAAACCCTCTTCTGAACTTAGCTTAACTTGGTTTAAAGTGATAATTGTTTATTTTTAATAATTGCTAACCAATTTTTATATTGTTACAGATCGTACAAATGGGTAATTTAGCAAAACGAGTAAGCAGATCAAGATCATGACCCCGGTAAGTGTATCTGTAGTAGTGAAAAGGTGTCGTTCGAAAAGAAGATCGGTGCGCCACGCTATGTAATGTCAGTGTCTGTGTGCGTGAGTGATATGATGAGCAGGGCACGCACGTGGTGGAGGGCGTGCGCGCGCGCGTGATGCGCAGAGGCGCGCGCGTCGCCGGCGGCGGGTCGGCCGCGCTCGCGCCGAGCGCGTGATGCGCGCGGACCGCGCCGCGCTCCTTGCGTGGCTCGTGTGCTGCGCGGCGGCGCTCTCGGCGCACAAGTACAGCACGCGCGTCGTGAGGACCAAGTACGGACCGCTGCGGGGTATCGTGGTGCACTCGCATCCGCAAGTCGAGGCGTATCTCGGCGTGCCGTATGCTACACCGCCGTTAGGTAGCCTAAGGTAAATCTCGATTTTCAAAACAGCAATAACGACTGACTTTGTAATACATCGGTTTTATCAGTATACCACTAAAAACTCAGTGTATATATGCAGCTCTATACGCAGACATAAATACCGACAAAATTCCAATAGCGTTGCCTTGCATTTTTCCTGTATGACTATTTAAAAGCGTTCGTCACACTAAGTGTCTGGCATCGCTCGTAAATTGACAGACAAAATTCTGCTTTGCATGCATTTACATGACATCGTATAACGATTGTTTCGTTCATAGTGCCGTTCATTAGTCTTCAATAGATTTATACAAATTCATAGTTGTAATATTAAATAAAAACAAGAAATATTAACTGAAACTTGATTTATTATTAGATACATGCCGCCGGTAACGCCGTCGCAGTGGCGGACGACGCGACTGGCGGACGCGTCAGGCCCGGCGTGTCCGCAGGTCCCACCGTCCGCCACGCCGCGTGAAGACGCGCTGCTGCTGCATCCACGCGCGAGGATACGCCAGCTCGAACGGCTGCTGCCTGTATTGGCGAACCAAAGCGAGGACTGCCTTTACGTCAACCTCTATGTACCTGTAAACGGTAAGTATTTAACAGTCTAACATCAAGTGTGTATTTAAAGCCTTTAAAGTTTACTGTAGTGCTACGAATCCGTACTCGTAGCACACAGTTCTACGGTGCTACATTGCTACGCTACTAAGGTGTTACATAACTACATCGCTACGTTTAGCCACATTTTGAATTAAGCCGCATAATGCACCGCAATAATTACCATATCACAGGATCTTTTGACCCGTTATGTAAATTTTATTATCAAAGCGTAACATTATATAAATTTGCGTATCAACTAGATAAGTAACAATGAGGTTAAATTAATATTCACTGCTAGTAAATCAGTGAAGTGCGGAGTTTGATTTTTTTTTACTTTTGTCGCGGTTGCCTAATAAAGAGAATCAATCCCAATCATTCCAATCCCATCATCAACCCTTATCCCATGGAACCTAAAACATAACAGGTGAAGTGTGGGTATTTTACACCTCTTCCACACCCTTCTGGGTAATATAAGCGTGATGTTATGTTATTTGCATCTCTCTTTCTCTCTCTCTCAGTCAATATTTGTGTGGGATAGAGTGATTGAAAGCTGTAGAGTTAAACACGGCGTTGGTATAATCGCCAGTACCCCTTATCCCTTAGGATCTAAACACAACAACGTTACTTTAGCCGGGATATGCCGACTAGTTTCGAATCTAGTACATGGATTCATCAACTGGGCTATTATTCGCGTGTCGTCGCCTCCACGCGACGTCTCGCACTGCGACGGAGGCGTCGCGCGGAGGCCGTGCCCGTATTCTCAATGATAATAACTATGGTAAGATTAAAATTCACTGTTAGTGAATCAGTGAAGTACGGAGCTGTGTATTTAACAAATAATGTTTCCTTTTTTCCTTTTGTTACATTGTGTAATAGAGTGGAACAATAGCAGTAACATAATAGAGCGACAACGACGAGGCTTGTGGTGCTCATTAATCCTTGCCGGTAGTTTATTCATATAATTCATTCACGTCATTTTGCGGTTAATTCAATGTCAGTTAAACAAGGCCTCTGCAAATTTGTAGCGGTATAGCCTCATCTTCTATGAATGCCCAAAAGTGATAAATTTCTAATCTCAATAAAATTGTTATGATTTATTTGACTGTTTACCGAATTATATGTAAAAATTGTGTTTCCAATATTTTTTGTTTAAAGTTAACTAGTAATTAGCAAATACAAATTACTAGTATTCTTGTGAGCCCAGCTAAGCTTAATTTGCTTGTGATAGATGGAAGTTCAAGTTTATGATGTAATAGCCAGGATTTGAACCCATTCTCGATCGTAAGACATTCTTCTTCTTCGTCGTGTCGATGGCTGAGTCAAATTTTATTTTGACTTGCCATCGTGGTGAAAGGATTAGCCAATTCGCTTTGGAGAACTCGCGAATTGCCCAGGGTGCGCCGGATGTAGGAAATCGTTGTGTACGTCACTCTTACGCTCCTTTCATGCACTTCCATGCATCGTAAGACATTAAGAAGAAAGAAACATTATTGTCTCGTTTTAAAAAAGATAAACCTTTGTCTTAAATGATATTGCTTTCCTGCTAAGATAATAAAATTAATAAGGTAAGTAACATTACGTATTTAACAATAACGTCTATTTTATCCAAGCATATTTTTTGTTCTATTACACAAACATCTTTAATAAATTAAGTACATTTACTTGCCCTGCTGGAAATAGAAATAAAAATAGAAATATTCTTTATTTGTAAATGTAGGTATCATTTTACAAAAGATCTTATAATAAATTAAGTTCGCTACATTTACCAAAAAGGTATACACATCATGTTTGACATACAAAACAATATCTTATAACTAATATAAAAGCATTTAAGTTTTTATTATATACTGGCTTACATATTATGACCTTATAATTAATTTCTTATCTACCACTATACAATTTACACGTTTTTAACCTTTTTAATTTTTATAACAATAATATATATTTATTTCTTATATATATATTTCTATAACTATAATTTCTATACACTGGTATAATATTAAAGTAAAACTTTAGTGAGATGTCGCCAAAACGGAAACTTTGTTCTGTACACAGTTAAGTGCTAGGTCTTAAGACTCGTTTTGTTAATTTCCAGATAGGTAAAGAACGAAACATTTTACCATATTTTTTTTAATTCGACCTATGCCCACCTAATGAGAAGTGGTAACTATAGCCTATGAACACCAACACTCTACAAAAGCAGATATCAATTATATTTACGTTAAGCCATTTGAAAAGTGCTTATTCATTTATAATTTTATTTATTGAGTTTACAAGGTACACGTGTCTACAAGGTAGATGTCAATGTTATGATTTTAGCGTATTGTTATAAATATAAGCTACAAGCTTTCACCCGCGGCTCCATACACATAGTTTGATGATAAAAAGTAGCCTATATCCAAGGTGACAGTAAACTCTACATCAAATTTCACTAAAATCGGTTTATCCGTTTATACAAACTTTTACATTTATATTATAAGTAGGCTTTACGTGCAGTTATAATTGAACCACATTAAATAGTATATTTGTCATAATTAGGGCCATTTCAATTAATACCGGATCTGATAAACTATGATTTATGTTTTTGGTATTTGGAATTAATATTTAGTATACCTTATGTTTATGTGTCATGATTACACGTTATAATTAAATCACTTACATACATAACATAACATCACGCCTATATTACCCAGAAGGGTATGGCAGAGGTGTACAACACCCACATTTCAGCTGGTATGTTTAGGTCTCATGGGATAGGGGGTGAGCCTATGTTCTCTTTTATATCATTATTGACATTTTACACAATTGTTTTATTGTTCAATATTAGAGTAGCTTGCAAGTATTGAATTTTAACAGTAGAAGGGCTTAAAACCCGGCAATTACCGAAGCGAAGGGGAAGAGGAGAAAGTGTGTTTGAATAGGCTTGTTAACTGATCTGTAAAAAAATATTGATATATGGGCTTTAAAATATGGGCTTTAATCAGAAACCAAATGTAATACAATAATTTTATACTTTGTGTCCAACTCATTTTATGATCATAATTCCATGGGTAAGTCCATTTTTAGGGTTCCACAAGGAACCCTATTACTGTCTGTCCGTATGTCCGTTTGTCACCAAGCTGTATCTCATGAACCGTTTTAGCTAGGCAGTAGATTTTTTTTAACAACAGACGCAGTTCCGATTCGCATTTTGCCGGTTTTAAAGTACAAAATTATTAAAAATATTTTTATCATTGAATTACCCACACAATTTATAGCAACAAATAATGTAAATCAACGTAGCTGCAAACTACGTTATAAAACCATTTTCATAAACGCAATATTTGGTATAGCTATCGAACAAAATTAGTAGTGTTAGTTAGTGACGTCACAAGCCACTTGCCTATTTATTCTATCACTTAATGTAAATTTAAAATTGTATTAACTATCTATATCTTTATTTGTAGAAAGTGTAAGTGATCAGTAAGTCATTACATTATTTATGGTTCTGATATCATCACAAAAAAAACTGTTAATATTATGTCTATTAGATTTGTTACTTCCACAACTCCACTCTGC
This sequence comes from Hypena proboscidalis, assembly GCA_905147285.1. Classification (NCBI taxonomy): domain Eukaryota; kingdom Metazoa; phylum Arthropoda; class Insecta; order Lepidoptera; family Erebidae; genus Hypena; species Hypena proboscidalis. The sequence continues at coordinate 13,758,887 of LR990130.1, read as the reverse complement.
TTAGCTTTGGTCAAGAAACATGATGTGTCTGCACGTGTGGTGTAGTGGTTTAAGCGGTTGCCTCGCCGCTCTCCACTGCACTGGTGTTGTGGGTTCGATCCCCACATGGGACAAATCTTTGTGTACTTCGCAAAGATTTGTTCTGAGACTGGGTGTGCTTGAGTGAGTGAATGTGTGTATTTGACCTTGTCATTGGGACCATTGGATAGTGTAATTGCTTCTGGCGTTCTATCTAAAAAAAAAAAAAAAAAAAAAAAATTAGTTTTTCAAACACTTTCTCCACTCCTCTCCATTTTGGAGGAAACCAAGCCTTAGTTAGCTTGAAGTAAATGTGCCGAGACAATCAAGATACTATCATCTATTTATTTTGCATGCATATTACTGGCAAACAAAACGAATCACTTCTCATTGGCCCTTTCAGCAATTTTCCTTCAGTCATAATTTTCTCGCGGATAACTGCCATTTTTATTCAATTCTTACAAACAAAAGGAAAATATTGAACAAATCAGCTGCTTATCATTCACACGCCATTTAACTGCTTTTGTTTTGCTAAAGAAACGCGATTCGGAATAATCATCGACGAAATGTTCATGTTACTAATAGCTTTCAACCGCAGGTCTGTCCGAATAATATGACGAATAAAAGTAGCTAATATATTTATCTAGGATGCTTTGCGTATGCTTAATTTTAGCAAAATCAGTTGAGTAGTTTTTGCGTGAAAGAGTGACACACATCCACAGATTAATAATGTTAGTACTATTATCTCAGTATATTTCACTATATTTTGCAGGACAGGGGATTTTTCTTGATGATTGATGTGCGTGTCTTTAACCTTCACCTCAATAAGTTTTTGCTCGACTGACTGGTATATTATGTTTTTGTGTGTTGTTATTTACAACCAGTCAATTTATGAATAGTGTTTGGGATATCGTTGAATATTTTTATAAATTATAAAATTTGGATCTTTTACATTAGATAGAACGCCAGAAGCAATTACACTATCCAATGGTCCCAATGACAAGGCCAAATACACACATTCACTCACACAAGCACACCCAGTCTCAGAACAAATCTATGAGAATCACACAAAGATTTGTCCCATGCTGGGATCGAACCCACAACACCAGTGCTGTGGAGAGCGGCGAGGCGCCCGCTTAAACCACTACACCACACGTGCAGACACTTTTTATCAGTGTCTGTCCATTTTGTCAAAGTTATTAGTTTGTATATACATAAATTAATGATTTTTAGTGCATATACAATGCATTTTAGTGTTTTCAATAGGATTTATGTATAAAAAGATTAACTTTTAATTAATTATATTAACACAATAACCTGTGTGATTGTCGCCTTAAATTAAATAGTGACCAATGTAACTATTAATTTTTTTAGGTCATATTATATTTGCTAGAACATTTAAAGTAGATATTTTAAGAACTCATTCATTTAAAATAGAAAATATGTTATTCATCAAACTTCGTTTCATTCGTGGTGCAATTCGATTTTAGTGCATCCTTACACCCATATAAGTAAGATCAATATTTGATGGACAAAAATTCGAATTTTGTGTGATTCTTTTTATGGAATACGCATGCCGATTTTCCACAAAAAGCCTTATAACATTTTGAACCATACCATTTGTCCCAAAAAATTGTAAAGGCAAAAAGAATATTCATGAACTCACGTCCAAGTTTGGGTCACTGATTATAATATCAATGTCTGCTGCTGCTTCAATAGCTTTAACTTGAAATATTTCGCGATAAAACGTTTTGACAGAAAAACGAGCTTTAATAATATCCGTGTTTTATATTTAATACTATTGGCAGTTTTCTATGACTCTCATTCAGCCAACGATCATATGAATTTTACACGGTTTACATTTTATTAATACAGATTTATAATATTTTTAATAATTTGATAATCATCGCTATAGATATTTGTCTCTGGAGCACTGCTAATGACTTGTATTTTGCATTAAAATTAAGAAAAACATTTGATTCAATTCACAATTATTTTACCGCGGGTCATTTAGGTCCATGTAGTTCAAGCACAGTTTCAGATACCTGTTTCGGACAACATACATACTTAACACCACGCCTATATTACCTGAAAGGGTGTGGCAGAGGTGTGCAACACCCACATTTCATCTGTTATAAACCCGAGACCTCGCAGTAAGAAGCGCAGTAGACCATCAAGGCAGTCTTTTTTCAGACACTCCACGCATAAAACACTTCTACTTGAGTTTACATTGTTGTATATTCTAACCAAAAACTAATTCAAACATTAATTCCCCTGCAAAACCCATTATACAGTATACGGAGCGAGATGCAGTTTGATTATAGGATTACCATTCTTTTACCACTTAATCCACAATACCATTTTCCACGGCGGGCGCAGCGCAGCGCAGCATACTGACTGCTTTACGTAGCACGTTAAATAGGATTTAATCCCCATTGCAAAGGTTCCGGGGCCTGTCCTTGTAGTTAGAGCTTAGCTCTCTTATAAGCCTCCATATATTCTGCTTCCAGACTGTCTACTGAGCAAAATTTATTTCAGAACTGGGCCTTCATCGGCAATATTAAATTGAACGCACGCTGCGTTCTGAGCTTGACTTTTTAAATTTTGCTTTAGCTTTTATACTTTTAGTATTGATTGGTATAAAGTGGGTATTTTAAACATTTTTGGGTAGGATTATTTGTGTTAGTATACAATTAAAATGGCTTTAAATTTAATATTGTAGTAATGTTGTAATTTTGCTTTCATCTGGTTATTTAATATGATTTAAAGTTAAGGGGAACCATTGCTTGGCTGTTTTCCAAACAAAAGTTTTTAGGGTTTAACTTAAATATTATTAAGTGATTATCTACTTTTCTAGACAAAATCATATTTAAAACACTAAAATGATGAATTGTTGACACCTGTTTTCTCAAAATTATGTTTAAACTTTTCAGTTTGTATTTAATTCAATAAAATATATTTTTTTTGTTAAGATGGCCACACACATACATGCATTTTACTGTTTATAAAATTACATAAAATATTAAAAATCATAAAGTTACGCTCGTATGAATACACGGCGCTCGGGAGTCTACCCTTACGGCAAAAAAACAAACAGTTTGCCGATATAATAATAATATAGTACAGACATAATTTAATTCTGTATTTAAAGTAAAGTGACGCTCGAAATACACAATTGAAAAAAAAGAGTCACGTTATCTAAAGTGGTAAACTGGGACCTGGAATATCTTTTGTTACATTGTCACTGACTTAGCGTAGTTTACCAAGTACTCGATATATAATATCGATACATTGTTTTCGCAGTTTGAAACCTTGTACTGTTTCTTAGTTCAGAAAATACTCAAATATTGATGTTCTATATTTAAACTGGGTATTCAGTTTTGCGCGGCAGTTTGATAGTTACCTGCGTCTAAGCTTGACACGACCATAATTTATGCGCAGTTGCCTTAGCAGAGAACGCTTAACACACTTCAAAAGTTACTAGCACGAGAGTAATTTAGGGCCATACTCATTATTAAAGGTAAAGATACCTAATCTCTTTAACCTGTTATTTGTCTATAGTTTTAAGTCAAGAAACATAAATTACCTATTCTGCCACCTTTGACACAGGTTTATACTTAATTTTATTGTATGCCCTATTTTTATTGTGACTTATTGTTTAATTTTGTGTACCTAATATGTACTTTGAATTAATGAACTCTGTATGATATAAATGTTCTATAATAACTGTGTTTACTTACACAAAATGATTGTATTATTACATTTCTTACATTTAATTTAAGAAATGCTAAAAAATAACACCATAATTTAACTACAATATTGCAAATGCCTTGTTTAATCTTATAAAGTACTTTTTTTTAAAAGGACCGTATAGTTTAAAAGTTATCTTTACTTTGTTTATATCGACTGTATTCTAGTTTGAGTTAAACGGGACAAATAAAAGCGAGCACTTACGGACAATCGCAAGATGACACAGAAGAGGCGTCGCTGAAGGCTCGAGGGGTGTTCTCCGCGAAGGGGTGTCGAGGCCTCAATTCCGTAGTGCATTGCAGTGCAGCTTGCCCCCTGCAAGCAGTGCGGAAGTGAGGCTGAGACACCCCATATCTACAATTCAACAGCACAGAGCAGCCGTCGATAATACAACGGACTACGGATGTAAGGGAAAACCGCTATTATTGTTCTCAATTGTATAAAATTGTTTAGCGTTTTCTATGTGTTTTAAGCTGTTTGAATTCAACTTTTGGATAACGCAAATCTGCACGTTTTTACTTGTTATAATAGTGATTAATGAATTTGGATGAGAATGAGAATAAATTGTTGTTTATCCAGGTACGTTTATTATATACATTTCTATTATTAAGCCCTGATGAGACTGTTCTTTGGCAAATAATACTATATTCAGAATTTGCGTTATTTTAAAGTCACTTTCTGTAAATATGATACTTCATTATAATTTTATGATTGTTTTGATAAATGTTTCACAAATCTGCACCTAGGGTTGCCAGATCGATTCTTCCTGTTATCGGGATCAATAACCGATTTTTCGGGATTTTAGGGCTTTGGTCGGGAGAAATAAAAAAATAAGTTAATAATATTAATTATACATCATATATTAAGTATACAAACATATTTTTGCATTGCACTGTATAAATCGGGGCAAACATCTTGAGCAAACGACCTTGAATGCGCAGAAACGAATTTTGGGTCTCTTTGGTTACGAGGCTGAGGCGCAGGGGGCGTACCTGCGCGTGATTGGTTGATCAGTCGACCCTTGCCCCGCGCACCGCGTCTTCGTTCTGCTCTCTCCCGAATACACGTGCGTGCAGTGAAGTACTCACTTTTGTGCTCTGTTATAAATCGTTAGTTGTTGTTATTTGTTGAGTTAAAAGCGGATTTTATCACTGAATATTGTCGGCGATTTTGCCAATATTAAAAACCGAGTTAACTATTGTTTTAAATCGTAAGAAGTTCAACAAAACATGCCCACAAGCATTGTTTTCGATTTAACTATTGTTTAAGTTATGAGAAATTTGACAAAACAATGCACGACTTAATGACGACATACAAAATGTTGCACATGTCGGCTATTGTTTATATTTTGGCTATTGCCTGCCACTGCACTCACACAAATACAATTGTCTATACATAATACAATATCCCGAAATAAACAGTAATTGTAATAAATAAAATAGGTAATTCTAAAAACTCGACGTAACTAATCATATTTATAGCAATATTTTGCTCGTAAGTGTACGATGCGCAAACTTTCCCCTACCACGTCACCTAATGCTCAAGAAGTTTGCCCATAATTGTACATATAAGAAAAAAAAAACATAGGTAGTAGGTATTTGTGACACATAAGATAAGAACCGAATGAGCATGTTTATTGTTTTTGTTCTTGCCATAAGTATTTGTCATTTTTTTTACCGCGTTTAACAACTTTTGAGCTTTATCGCTATTCAAAAAGTTCTTAAATTTTAAGCAATTTTCGTCAAAATTCAAACGAATTATTAATTCCGCCTTTATTAAATCCATGCTCATTCGGTTCCTTTCTTTTGAGTATAAATTATTAAGTATACTAAAAACGCGTTCGCAGTAAGCGTTACTTACTGGAATTGAAAATATAAAAATAATTTTTAACAAAAAAAAACCGACTTCAAAAAGTAGGTAAACTAAAAAGCAAAAAATAAATTTACTTCGCACAAAATAATACGTTTCTTCATTTAGTTAAATAGAAATTATTAAATAATTATTTTATAATTCTGAAGTCGGTGCCAAGTAAAAACAACCTTTCTACAATATCAAATTACAGTTCACACAAAAAGGGAGGCGTAGTTCTGCTAGTGCGCGGTCGCCTTGTATTGGTACTTACCACAGAAATATAACTAATATTCAGTCAGAAAAAAGTTGTTAGAACGATTGATATTATCTATACAGAGTTGTTAATTATTATTGTTTACTTGGCACCGACTTCAGAATTATAAAATAATTATTTAATAATTTCTATTTAACTAAATGAAGAAACGTATTATTTTGAGCGAAGTAAATTTATTTTATGCTTTTTAGTTTACCTACTTTTTGAAGTCGGTTTTTTTTTGTTAAAAATTATTTTATTTTACGATTTTAAGTGATGGGTAGACCGAGCAAGAATGTTTCTCGAATGAGGAGATGACGGTTACTTGAGACGGAAAACTTATTAATAATAAACAAGAATTAAATCCTTTCGCCTGACTATTGATGGTCACGACCTTCCATCATCAGCTCATTTGACACAATAACTAGCAGTAGTAATATGCGTACAGTAGTGAAAGAATTATCCTTTAACTCCTAATTATTGAGGAGTTGACCTTCCATCATCAGCTCAACCACATAAAATTATTGCACCAAGCGTAAATCCTGGCCTCGATTAATAAAATATGAGGGTTGCCCCCGATTTCCCTGGGATCCCATCATCAGATCATGACATGCTGACAATGGGACCACCTTTGAAATATCTCCGTTCCAACAGCTCACTTGACATCATAACTAGCAGTCTGAATATGTGTACAGTAGTGAAAGAATTATCCTTTAACTCCTAACCATTGAGGAGTTGACCTTCCATCATCAGCTCATCCACATAAAAATACGTAAATACTGGTGTAGCTATGAAAAACACACTAAAAACATAACATGTGCCTATAAAATTCGAGGGTTGCCCTCGATTTCTCTAAGATCCCATCATCAGATCACGACATGCTGACAATGGGACTCCTTTGGAATTATGTCCTGTCCAACAAAAAAAGAATCATCAAAATCAGTTCATAAACGACGGAGATATCCGTGAACAAACATAAAAAAAAGCAACATATATACGAATCGAATTGAGAACCTCCTCCTTTTTAGAAGTCGGTTAAAACATACAATTTTGGTTAAATTTTTAACTTCAACGCAGTTTCTTATAAAATATGCCCATAGCTTATCATTTGTCATTTTAGTTTTTTCTTCTGGAAGGCGATTTAAACTAAAAACTTCTTTTAAAGAACAATAATCACTGTACAAATGGTCGGTGTCAATATCATTTTAAATTTTAAATTTTTCTATTAGTTCTAAGAGCTAACTCCATGTAAACAAAGTTTATTTTTTTAATGAAAACTTAGAGAGCATTTTGTATAAAGACTCCTCACTAAAATCAAAACGTTCGGAGTGCATTGCAATGTTTTTTCGCTCTGCGCCAAGCGCCCAAGTGGTTTGCAAGTTTCGTTTTAGGAAAATGTGAACTTAAAATTATCGAACTTGTTTTTCGGGAGATTATTTGCTTTGTCGGGAGTCGGGAGGACATACAAAAATTCGGGAGAATCCCGCCAATTCCCGACCGTCTGGCAACCCTATCTGCACCAAATGATTCATTAATAATTTTCCTCTGCTTTTTACCTGAAAAAATTAAAAATTTATCAATAATATTCCATATAAATATTCTAAAAAACATTAAATGATGATATAGTTTGATATAAGGACTGTCATGAGAATAACGGTGTCTAATGTTTTAGTTTTAATGAAGATTCTAGTTGTAAATTTGTAACGTCTATCCTAATATTAGTTCAGTAGATATTTACCAAAACACAAGATACGAGAAGTTTACGTAAACTGAAACTTTGGCAGTTGAATCCATATGGGACCATCTGGACTTCCTATTTTGGTCGTAAAATTATTGATTTGACAGTACATAGTATAGTAGGTAAACTATAACAGACATATAATGCACTGATAAGTTCGTAATTTTCGAAACGTATATTTTTCTATTGACTTCAAGGTAATTATAGTCATAGTTTTAATAAGGTATCAATGACTCTTAAATATGTATAAAATATGCTCAAAGTTTGAAAATAACATGTGTTGCTTAACATCATACTCCCCTCAAGGAAAATAAAGATTGTACATCCCCATTTGAATGTTGAAAATAAATTGTGATATGAAACGGAAGGTACAAGTCACACACAAGTTATAAGTATTCATAGATGCGTCATGAAACATTATTCTACCAATGAAAACGTTTGATATCACCAATTTCCGTTTACATCGTACTCGGAAGTCGCATATCTAAATTTTCTGCGACAATATTTTTATATTTATGATCTTTTGCAATTCTTTTCACATAATATTAAATATGGCTGCAATTTGCAAGCGAATAGAAAGGTCTTTTGTTGTTATTAATCTGAAATTTGATTCGGGTTTTGATGGAGTATTTATGTTGTGCAGGGGGTGAGGGCGACAGCGAAGGGGGGCTACCTTGCCTTGTGTTCGTGCACGGCGAGTCTTATGAATGGAGCTCGGGAAACGCGTACGATGGCACGACGCTGGCGGCGCATGGCAACATCGTTGTAGTCACCATCAATTTTAGGTTAGGAGTATTGGGTAAGTGATCTCCTATTTATTAAAACACTCTCAATAAGATAAGTAGCACGTAAGAGATTTTAAAGCTGCACAAATATCTAGAAAAATTGGGACACTGTATTATATAATATTTAGTTTGTTATAAACTATAATAAATGACATGACAGATAGTTTAAGGCAATATAGAATTGCTACTCGATACGAGCGAGAATATAGAAAATCCAAGAAATGATCAGGATGATAAAATGCTGTACTGTTTTACGTCAAAAGCGATAAATTTATATCAAAGCAGAAAAACTCGCAAAAATCTTATAAATGTTTTTTCGTGATGGTTGTATTTTATATTCTACAGTAGTGAGCGACGTTTGATGCAGTTGTAAAAAGACGATTCTGAAAATAATAAAACGAAATTTATTCTCTTTTCACAGAGGCGAATATTATTTTCCTCGATGTCATTCGTTTACTTACAATAAAAACTGATGCGGTATTGATTATCCTGCTAAACAAAAATGGGGGTAAAGTAAAACGAAGCGACATCTCGAAATTTAACACTGCTCAAAGAATCTCGATGCTAAGAAATGTTTTATTCGTCTTTCGCAACAAAATATTTGGATTTTATGACCCATTGTAACTTTAACAAGAACGGTCTTAATAAAATCGAACAAAATTGTTGTTCAATGTGAAATTATTGACAGCAACAATATTGGAAGCAGTCAAAGCCCAATACAAACTGTTTGTCGGACTGTTTCCGGCGACGTAAGTCCAAGTACGTTCGCACACATGGACTGCTATTATTTAGATAAATACGAGTACGTTCGTGTACGCCACTTGAAATAACTCTTCTTTGTCTCGCCTTGCCGATAAAGTACAGTCAAAAATAATTCAAGAAAGCGTTTAGTGAGGAGGCGGCCTACATAATAATATTATACTGTTTTAAGAAATATTTAAGTAAAACATATAAATGTTCGTAGCACGGGCCCAGTGTTCTCATTTCATGTGTATAATAATATTTCGCTTTTTACGACACCAATAAAAAGTATTTTACGTGTATTGGTTTAAGTAGATTGACTTGTTTATTTTTTATGTTATTTACTTATATGTATAGAAGGCAAAGAATGCAGATGAATCTGTTATGCAGCTTGTTAAATATTAACTTTTTTATGTAGTCTAAAGTTTTACTTTAATGACAATTTTGGCTGATCCCACATTAGGCGCGCACAATCGTTGGGCGTGTGGGCGTGTTGGCTACACTACACACACGTCACGCGGCGTCGCGTGTTACTGTCGTGTGACGTGTGTAAAGCTAAGACGCCCACACGCCCGTCGATCGCATGATGTGGGAGACTCCTTTAGCTGAGCTACATTTACTACCTACATGGTTTTCATCCGTATTTCTTTTATATGTTATTTATATCAACTAAGATGCTTCGGCAAAACTAGTGTATAACATGCTTAAGAGTTTTCAGTTTAATGTCTTGGTTTTGTGCTTCACAGTTGTGTAACACTCTTTCATTGACAACATTGTAAGGTAATTTTCAAAGCGTATTCATAATATCATATGCGATTTTTCGAATATGCTTGGAGTCGCATAACATACTAAATTGTATTCCACCCGATAGTCTGTGATTAAACTTTTACCTTTTAATAAACTTTTACCTTTTAAAAATAATTTAGTCCAGAATCTGTGACATTTTAAGGAACATATTTTCATCTTGTCCTTAAAGATAATTATAGGAAACAGATAAATGGCGTCCTTCAAAAAGGACAAGTCCGTAGTACCCGAAACCGGCGAGAATGTGAGACGAGATGTATATCTCTGTCTACCTCCGTGGGATAAAGTCGTGATTTTATGTATTTCTGTATTTTTCATTTCATATAATATAATATCATATAATATTTACTTAGTTCTATTATTGTTTGTTATTTGAGCAATATTTATTCATCTAGACGTAAACAGGGCCATTAAGTATTTATTTCCATTATAATCGATAGACTGGAGCGCACTCGTGAATACAGACACTTACAAGAGAGTAAATATTACAAGTTGGCAAGAAACTGAAGCTTACGTTACGATGTGGTATAAAATATTGATACACCTGTGAGCTTGTCTGTTCGAGGCAACTTTGAATAACGATGTCACATGCGGAGGATTGTATGAAATATGTCGGTGCTCCTATTTACATAAGTGACGGTATTCACTGAAGTGTGTCTTGTGTACGCGAGGCATAAAAATACATTATATCATAATTTATTGAAGACTTCGCAGATGCCGGCTTTATTCCGACATGCAACAGTGAAATATTCTGCATTATGAACCACCATTTTTCAGAGAAGAAGCGCGGCCGTAATATGTATTTATTGCTTTTTAACTTTAAAGAAAGTCATGTTATTTATTGCACTTTATAGTTCCAAGTCGTGATATTTACAAAAATGTGCGTGGGTATGTTGAAGAACGTGAGCTGAAAAACTTCGGTGGGTGGAGATAAATTAGTGTTGAGTGACTTGGCAAACAACGAAAAAGGCCACTTATTGAAAAAGTATACAAAGCCTAATTAATAATATCGTTCCACATAACGGCATTAGCTGTGCCAAATCGAATGTGTGAGCATAAACGAGATTACAGTCAATAAATAGTGTAGTTAATGTCACCATTACTAATCTTTAGTATTATTCTGACTATTAGCGAAAAGCATGTTACTATGTTTATTGTATATTGAATTAGTTTCGAAAAACTTAAATTTTTTAGAAGAAACAATTAAGAAATTAAGGATCCCAGGCTGGTCAGGACTGCAGCTTAGTTAGTAAAGCGGCAAAACGGTATTGCCACGTTCCCCTTCCATAATTTCATTATCATTTCATATAATTAAACTATCAAATTTATTTACGTTATTTACATGCCTGCTTTGTACATAGTTAGGTATATCTATGATTAGGTTTAAGAAGTGATAGTAAGTTATTTAATTTATTTATTTAATTGTAAAAAGATCAGACAATACTACATTATACTGTTATTTTATACAAAATACATCTATTTGACTATTACCTTGTAGTTAATCTGAGTTCTTTGTTGCAGGTTTTTTAAAGACTGGTGCTAAGGGGTCGGCGCAGGGTAACTTTGGTCTGATGGACCTGGTGGCAGGGTTGCACTGGCTGAGAGAAAACCTGCCAGCCTTCGGCGGGGACCCAGAGAGAGTTTCAATTATGGGCCACGGGACGGGCGCCGCGTTGGCGAATTTTCTCGCCGTGTCACCTGTCGCAAGAGGTTAGTTTAAATGATAACTATTATTCCACTTGAAAGCGATTTAATTAAATAGTTCAAACTTTAACTTTGTGGTAAGGTAAGTGAAATTAAGGAAATGAAAAGAAAGCAAAACGTTACTGCTCCAACAGAGTATTTAAAACAATAATGACGCAGTAATTATTGCCTCGATGGTCTACGCGTCTCTCACCGCGAGTTCTTGGGTTCGATTACCGGGTCGGGCAAAGTATTATTTGTGAACTTTCCGTCAGGAAATTTACAATAGCAGCATGGAGTTGGAATTGTGCCCGGTGGATGGCGATAGGTTCATCCCATGGGACCTAAACATAACAGGTGTAGTTTGGGTGTTGTACACCTCTGCCACACTCCTCTGGGTAATATAGGCATGATGTTATGTTATGTTATTTTTATTACTAGGCCAAACTTTTTACTACTAGGAAAGCATACCAGGACATTATTACAAGCATTTTCCTACTACAAGCTTCAAGATTGAGCAGAAGCTTGTTTAAAAAGCTAAAATACTTTTTCGTCCAAGTATTGAATAACCATACGATGCCCAAACGTGAATTGTATTCGTAAGTGGCTACATGCCTCCACAAATGGGATACTGGCTGTGAATAGTTGTCATACAAATACATATTGCCTTGAATAACGTGCGATACGCTTGTCATCTGAGTTAGGTTTTATTTTATTTGTAACTAGCTATTGCCTGCGTCTTCATTCGCGTGGAATTCGTTATACGAAGTATTAGCTGCTTTCATGCTCTGACCCGCGTTAAACCGTACTGTTCTGCTCCCGTGGAGTTTAGCGTAATGTTAAATATTGAAAAGATTTGTTGATGGTTAGAATCAAACACAAAAAGAATGATTAAAATACGATACTTTTATTAAGAATTCTTGTTAATTTAAAGTGCAATCCAAAATTCTGTCTTTCAATCTTAAAACTGATGTTTTATACAAAAAAGGATTATTATTTTAAAAGCTATTATAAATTTAGCAATTTAAAATTATCTAGCATTTATAAATTGGTAGGTACTTAAGAGCCTATTTACACGGTGTAAGTTTTTCAAGGCAAATACATCCTACCTTTCTTGCCATCTATGTCTTTTCAAATGCTATAAACAAAGCAGGCAATAATAGAGTTGGCGAAAATGCAATGCTTGTTTTGTATTGCGGTAATTTCATTGCTAGCTTAGTTTATCTTGATTAAAAGGATAGAGCTAGCTAGAGAATTGCCTTGGAAAACTTGTCATCGTGTAATTGCACTTTAAGCGACGGTAATTATGAGGTAGCTGTACATTTTCTTCGCTCTAATCTTCCTTTATCTCTCTCAAGAAAGCGTGCTGCATGCAATTTATGTTCTAAAATATAGTTCTCTTAAAAAAGGTTGTAAAAACTGCAGTGAATTTTATTTAATTAAATCGGTACGCATTAAATATGACATTTAAAGCAAAAACTTACATTTATAGCACCATAGAATAAAGACTTAATGCAAAGAAACCGCGATAAGAAATGCAAGTAAACCCGAAATTGCTGCTTCTTTCTATAGCTTATGGATCTTTTAATGCCACAATAAGGGATAGCTCTATATTCAGACAGGCAATTTCGAAGGTTGTACGTATTGTGCTTATTTGTCATATTGAATGAAGAATGTGTAAATGAAGTCAACTCTCAGCTCCCGTTTTTATTGCAGTTTTTATGCTTTAAATCATTTTTCTATGGGTAACTCATTGAAAATATATCTTGATCGAAAAAATCCAAGGGGAATAATAGTAGCCTGAAATTGAGACTTTCAGTTTAATTTATACTCAGCCAAATAAACAAAGTGTGAACAATATAAATGCCTAAACTGGCTACAAATTCTAGTTTACTTCAGTACACGAACGCACATATTTGAGTGAGTTCTATTGGGACAGCTTGGCGCTCGTAATGTCGGCTGGATTCCAAATTCTGCCTGCACACATACAATACAACGAGCCCCAACTGGCGATTGACTTTGAATTAAATCGTGCGTCTAAACTAACTGGTGGTAGAGCTCTTGTAAATGAGCTCGAGGGCGGCAGCACCACCGTCTAACTTTTAACCTGCCGCCAAATAGTAGTGCTTCCATTACTATGTTCCGGTTTGGTGGTGAGATCAGGCCCTGAAATTTCTGGCACATGAGGCATAACACCGTAGTCCTCAGCTGCAGCGACGCATCTATAATCTGCTTTTGTGGATTGTTGATGTCCATGGGCTGTACTCCACTTACCATCAGATGGACTACACGTTCGTTCGCTGTAGGCATAGTAAAAAAAAAAATCTAAACGCTGCAAAATTGAAGAGTAGTGGACAATTAAATAGGTAGTATTAAATATCAAAAGTATCTGTGCTTGTACTATTAGATCACGCCTATACTACCCAGAAGGGTGAGGCAGAGGTATACAACGCCCACATTTCACTTTATTATTATGTTTAGGTCTCATGGGATAGGAGGTGAGCCTATCGCTATCCACCAGGCACAATTCCAACTCCGTGCAGCTATTGAGAATTCCCTGATGGAAAGTTTATAAAACAATTTGCCTGAGCCGGGAATTAAACCCATGACCTCGCGTTGGGAGGCGCATACGCTAACATTACTCTAGAAATGATAAATGCCTTAAATTTAATTATTTTAAAATGTTCCAATGTGTTATTAATAAGAAACATAATATTGGATTATGGTATAGGTATGCAATTATTCATCATTATTTACTTGACGTACTGACCAGGGTCCACAGGTGGCAAGCAAATAAAGGTAAATAATTGCAGAATCGCGATAATGCCCGCTTCATATTTGTACTAAATAATCATGTTATAACCACCGTAATGAACACGTGTGTTTACAGTAACAACGAGCGTATTATCATCTTTATTTAAAAATGTCACTGAGTGAAATTAATTAGATTTTTTTAATTAACCGTCAGCGCAACAGGAAGGGTTGTGCTGGACGTTTGCGTGCGTGTGTTGGCCGCGGGACACGTATTGTCCGTAATTATACTGCTCCGGGCAAATTTCATTATTCCGTGTCACCATCCCGTTTAGATCCTCCGTCAGTTAATGCGATTAAAAGGGTCACATTAGACATGCACAAGAGCGAAGCTTTCTCGGCGTAATTTAAAAATAAGGTCAACACCACACTCAAGACTATTCGCACAAGTGCCATTAAGAAAAAATAGCGCCGAAATAAAATGTTTTCTTGCAAAGATTTTATTATTTCGTTGATCCTTGTTCAAAATGACAAAATTAAATTAGGTTATCTGTTTCAGAACTACTGAAGCGTGTCATCTTGTTAAGTGGGTCGGGGCTGAGTTCTTGGGCGTTGCAGAGGGAACCTCTTACGATAAAAAGAAAGGTACGTTATGTTAAAGAATATCGACTGCATTTTATTTTAAATGCTTTTCAAATGAGAAGTGGAATTGTCTTGAAATAGTAGTGTTCATTTCAACTCTGCTCTATACATATAATTCTGTACTGTCCACATTATAGCCCAGTGCCGTTAATTTTTAAGACCAATAAAAATAATAGTAGGATGAAACCCATTAGAAAAGGAGGAGAATATTATAAAAATTAAAGGAAAAATAATTTACGGGCGATCTGAGGCCGGGAAGAGGAGGAGGCCCCTCTTCCCCATCTCAGATCGCCCGTAAATTATTTTTCCTTTAATTTTTATAACATTCTCCTCCTTTTCTAATGGGTTTCATCCTACTATTATTTTTTTGACATTTTATCATTTTTTAAGGGATTTACCCTGGGCTATTAGTGTACTGTTTTATTTCTGAGTACTAGTGTAATTCTAGAACCCGGTGAGTACGTTGGCGTTTTCTGATTGTTAAGTCTAATTATATCATCTCATATACTGTGAAAGGATCTCACTTACGTGGGTTTTGTATACGAACAAACAATTAATCACCCTACTGCACTAGATACCACATTGGTTTACTAGTAAAGTAATACCAATATTATTTATTTTATTCTATTACCTTTTTGTTTTAAGTTGGCCAAGCTTTTTCGACTTTCAAATACCAAAATGACACGGTCAAAATAGTGTAAAAAGGTTTCGAAGAGGTGAGGTATGGTGACGCGACGGAAAAGCTTAGCAACATCAAAGTGAAGATGTCGTATTTTAGTTCGTTTTATTGAACTTAATTATGTGTTTATCAGGTGGCAGAACAGACAGGCTGTCACGGGGATTTGCTGGAGGATGACTTAGCGCCGTGTCTACGGAACAAACCGCTTGCCGAGTTGCTGGCAGTGCGGCTCGATCCACCACGCTTCCTGCCAGGCTTTGCACCCTTCGTCGATGGCACCGTCATAGTAAATCCGTCTGCTGTGAGTTTATTTGATAAATTTAAACTAAAATACCATTCATATTCATTATTTTTATCATCACTATACCTGAATAGACAACAATGACAACGAAGTTTTAAGAAATATATTTCTTCTACTTCTTCCTGCCCTTATCTAATCAATAAAATAACTGATAATAAATATAAGTAATATATGAATAAGGACCAGTTTCACCAGTTCTGTCTAAGGCCATGATAACCTATAAAAACATTTTTTGACAGATTAAATGTCAAATTTGTATGGTTTATAGGATTAACTGTTACATAATTATTCGAAACTTTATTAGTAATTGATAAAACTAAGTTTTAGTTCAGTTGTTCAGGTACCAATGTTAAATTTAATGAAAATGCAATTTTATAATCCAGCAGTATGACCACACACATCATAATAAAGTATAGTGTGATGCTGTCAATTTTACGGCAGTACTATGTCAGACACATTTTGTTCCACTTTCTGTACAGACAAGTCTAAGTGAGTTGGCGCGTGATCTAGCATAAAAGGAGCCTAAGGGGAACTATAACTTGGCTCTATACTAAGACGATGATACGACCTAGATATCTAAGTGCACCTTAGAGACAACATAAACATTTTTCTTTATTTTTTAATTAAAAAAATAATAGTTTAAAATACTAAAAACACGCTTTTAAATTACTTCTGCCATATTTTTCGTCTATCGAGCAACCCACGCTTTTTCACAATAATACTAGTATTTTTTGTTTATAACCATTTTCAGATTATATTAGGAATTATTTTTCACTATTTAGTTAGAAGTACTTTAAAAGCGTGTTTTTTAGTGTTTTTAAACTATTATTTATTTTCTACTTTTTAGTTTGGTTTATTTATATTATGAGCGTTTTATTTAATTTTTTTTTTTAATTTTTTTATTAGGGTTCCGTAGTACCTACAAGGAACCCTTATAGTTTCGCCATGTCCGTCTGTCTGTCCACGGCATAGTGACGAAACCGTTGGTGCTAGAAAACTGAAATTTTGCATAAACATGTATGTTAACTAAACAAAGAAAGTCGTAGAGTAAAATTTGGAAAAATATTTTTTTTCAGGTAGCTCCCCTACATGTAAAGTAGGGATGTTTTTTTTTTTGTCGCCTACCCCATAGTGTGGGGTATTGTTAGATAGGACTTTTAAAAACGTTTAGGGGTTGCTAAGACATTTTTTTGATTTAGGGATCCGTTTGCGAGATAATTAACTTTAAAGAGCAAATTTTTGTTCGATTAGGGCGTCCCCCTCCTCTAAAAGCTAAACTACTGGATCCTAAAATCTGAAAAAATTGTGTCGGTAAACTTTAAAGGAAAACTATAGCGGATAAGTTCACTTCATTTGTTCAAGAGGAATAGGGGTCCGAAATGTCAGATGCACTTACTCAGAATATTTCGTTCAAAATTCTTGAAACATAAATAAACATACATAATACATATATAAAATCACGCCTTTATCCCACGGGGGTAGGCAGAGACGATGGAACGCCATGTGCTTCGCTCCTTACATACTTCTTTCGCTTCCTTAACATTCATACATCTCGTCATACCTGCTAGCTGGTTTCGTGTACTACAAACATTTCCTATCTGAAGGACGCTATTTATCTGGTTACTTTAACTTAATTAGTTCTAGAGTAATTGGGGTCCAAAGTGTAAAATGCAGTTACTTAGAATAATTCGTGCAAATTACAAAAACCTTTGAAAGTAATGACTTGTATGAAGATGTTACTTGTTTAATACAGATAGTAAATCCCTTTTAAGTCGAAATATGTTGTTACGACTAGCTACGGAAGCCTACTGCGCGTGGCCCGACACGCACTTGGCCGGTTTTTTTTTCTATCGAATTATTGCATTGTCATCGATCTTTGACAGGTGTGCAAAATTTTAATGAAATCTGTCCGTTAAAAGTGGATCAAAATCGAGTCCAAAGGAGTCGGTTACATACATACATACAGGTGAAGCTAATATAAGCGTGTTAAAAACAGACGCCCGCACTTGGATTAACTCTTGTGTCGCAGGGGTGTTCACAGACATAAATTTCCCATACAAAAAGCACACCCAGAGCCAGTCTCGTGTGCGGATCGAATCACAATACTAGCGCAGTTGACAACGGCCACTTTAACCACTACGCAAAGCGTGCAAGGAAAAAAACTGATATATTCCATAAGTAGTGGGTGATACATATAATAGATGGTAGGGAGGAGGGGAATAGAGATTTACAGTAGTACTTAGCAGCAGGATACAGACTGGCTCGTTTTCCCTATTTCTTATTCGCATTTCTTGTACTTGATTGTAGGGTCATTTGGTGTGTTGTGTTTATATGGTTACTATTTTGTACATCGTTTTAAGAGGGAACAATTGGTTGTCTTTTCCATACAAATGTAATATGGGTTTAATATTAAGGTTATTAAGTTTCTATCTATTTTTATAAAGAAGTATTAAAATACTTGTTTGTTAGCAAGCATTTTTTCAAAATTTAGTTTTAAGAACAACAAAAGCACGAACAAACATGCATTTAAGTGTTTTAGCTATGATTTGTAGATTATATAAATAAAACCCGGTGTCACTGTGTTTGTTATCGAACTCCTTCAAAAGAACTAGACTGTTCTTTTTATATTAAGAATGTTTGAGAATAGGTCGTAGGCTATTTTAACCCCTCAATAATAAGGGTACACATGCCACGTAAATGGAGCCCCGAGATAACCTTTTACAACCTTTTTTTTTTTAATGATTGATAGGCACGCGTTTGACCACGATCTCACCTGATGGTTAGTGATGATGCGGTCTACGGTGGAGCACGCTTACCTATGAGATACCTATTAACTCTTGCTTTGAAGAGATCCAGGTTATACTCATGCGGAAACACAGACTCGGGCAAGGCGTTCCATTCTTTGGCAGTTCGCATAAGAAATGTAGAGGCGAAACGCTTAGTGCGTATTAGTGTGACCTTATTTTTCAAAGGTATACATTACTGCATAAGCCTTGGTAGCAATATTCACAAAATATACTGTGAAATAACCACTCTTGATATAATTATTTAAACCTACAACGTTGATATCCATGCACATTAATTTCGGTGACGTCATTGTCAACCCGCTCGTTGTTTAGCACCGATTTTAATTAATGTAACAGCTCTGAACAGGGTGTTGAAATTAACACTTGTTTCCGGAGAGATTGACGTACCACCTTTCAGGACCGGTGTTGTGGCAAATGTTCACTGCTATTATAATGTCGAAGTATTTTAAGTCACTTGAAGTGTGAAGACGCCCAAAGTTTCTTGCGTATCAAGACTAATTGACTGAAACAATGTGATAACGGACAGCCAGCTACAAAAAGCTCAACACTTTAAAATTTTCAAACTTTTATACAACTCACATTTTTTGCATTAAAATATCCAATTTACAAAAACATGCACATATAATCGATAACCTTTAGTTCTTATTCATCTTATCATAAAATAATTGCAATTTTCAAAACTAAACGACTTTAAAAAATTGATTGTTTGTAGTTGTTGAGCTGACTGTACAACGTGGTACTTTTTAATTTACGAGTTTTAAAAATGAAAACGTGTTCGTAATGGTTCGTTACGGGAAATTGGTATTAATGTTTCGGTTTTTTAAGTTAAGGCAATATCAACATACATTATTTTATCATTTTAGTAAAACGGTCTCATTTTGACCAATATTTTGTCAGTTCTTCTACTCTTCAATCTTGAAGATTATGGTTCACAGTTATATAAAACAATATTTCTTATTCTTATACCAACCAAAGAATATTTATATAATTTTAGCGTAAAGTAACACAAAAGTTCAATAAGTTTATCGTTAATCAAATCGAAAGCAAGTTATTTCAACCATGAATGTTAAAAAAACCATAATTATATTAAAAATGTCTATTAAAATACTAAACGCAAAAAGCGTATGAAGAACATCTATTTTAATGCTTAATAGTATAATCCTAGAACAACAATACCGTACAACAAATAAAAACATTTGTAAAATGTTTCAAATGTTACTATCACATTTGTACTCCTCCTACACTCAATTTTGCAATACAAACCAGCTCGCTCATTGCTTGCAACGGTTTTAATTATAAAAGCAGTCCAACACAGAGACTGGCGGAATTAGCACTTGTTTAAATTCCACCGAGATTGACGAGCCGTCGTCTAGAACCAGTGTTGTGTAAAATGTACATTCCCGAATTATGATTCTGTAGAAATTTTGAAATATTTCTACTCCAAATACTCTTAAAACTTTAAAGCAAAGGTAAGCAAACGGATTTGCTGATATTCTGAACTTAAAAGAAATACAGGATAACTTATTCTAATTGTATTATTTCTTTTCGTATATTATTATGATTTTTCTTTTGTTCTAATTTAATTGTAAATTGTTTTATAGCATTTAGCTATGCTTAGCAAATTATACTAAGAAATAGTTGAAAAAGATATGGCACCTATTTATTTTCATCCTCATAAATAAACTTTATCAATGCTTAAAGAACAAGACTCTTTAAAGCTTGAGAGATTTTACTAAAAGAGAGGCTAATAATAGCCGAAGTGACGTAACACCTAGTACATGAACCTACATTAGAGAGCACTTGGGTACCTTCCGAAATCAACCATCAGTCCCTAAACATAATTTGTCATAAAAACGCTTAGTGTGATAAATCTTATAAGTCTAAATTCAATGGGTCTACGTGAGCTATAATTTTTTTCGCTAATATTATCATAAATACCGATTCAATAAATAAATCATTCCAAAATGTTTCAAGTTTTCAAAAATACATATTTTTTCCTTGGTGTGCCATAAATTTTATTATCATTTTTACTAAAAAATAAAGTAAATAAAAAGAAAACATAAGTAGTTCATTTTGGTGTCGGAAAATTGTATAAGCTGCACATGCCTGGCCATTTGCTCAGCTGTGAGTAAACCACCACAACTTTCTGGTGTAAGTGATACTGGGGGATTATAATGTCATAAATCTTGGATATTGTCTGCAACCTTCATTGTTATAGTTTCACACCAAGCGGTATCAGAATTTTGAGGTAATAGAAAAATAGTTTAGTAAACGGTAAATGTATAAAAACCTTAGAAAACAACAACAATACGTGATATTTTGCAAACTTTTCCAATCAAATGTAAAAAACAATTTGTTAGTTTTTTGGCAAAAATTCAGAATCTTTTTCCCTGCAAACAAAAAAAAATGTTCTTTGAAATAAAAGCGCAAAATAGAATATTCACACAATATTCAATTACTTATGTTGTTTACAAAACTGATTAGTATTACCACAAATTTTGTAACAGTTTAGTGTGAAACTACAACAATGGAGGATGTAGGCCATTCCCCGGGGAATGGCCTGCATGCTACATATTATTATGATACATAACCCCGTTTATGATAATATAATCGCCTAGTTTCACTTACACTGAAAAATAGTAAAATTAAGTGGTAATTTACTCACAGTCGAGCAAATGACTTGCAACGTGCAGCTTAAAAACTGTTCCGACGCCGAATTGAACCATTTTTTTTAATATTGCTAAGCTTTTGTTTTTTAGAGATTTTGAAAGCGGCTCAAAAGAAGGAAGTGTGTATAAAAACCTTAGAAAGATCAACAAAACGTGATATTTTGCAAACTCTTCTAATCAATTGTAAAACAATTGGTTTGTTTCTTCGGCATAAAATCAGAATCTCTTTCATAAAGAGGGGAAAATTGTATTTTTTCTTCACAATATACACAGAATACAGAACGTTTACGTATTATTCAATTAATTATGCCGTTTACAAAATTGTTTACTAGCACAACAAATTCTGTTACCGATTTGTGTATATCTACAAAAATTTAGGATGTAGGTCATTCCCCAGATTTATAATATTATAATCTCCTAATATCACTTACACTGAAAAAAGTGGTAGTTTACTAACAGTTGAGCAAATGACAGCAGCACATCGCAGCTTAAAAATTGTGACAATGCCAAATTGAAAATTTTTTTCATGTTACGAAACTGGTGGTAGAGCTCTTGTGAATGTAAAAACTTTGGTAAAAATGTGAACCATATTTCCTTAGAACACAAATTATTTATTCATTGAAAATCTCATTATTTAAAAAGGACTTTTCCATTTTGTTCTTTTTAAAAGACACAGAAAATAGAACATTATTAAATTACTTATACCGTTTACGAAATTGTTTACTATCACCACAAATCCTGTTTTACCGATTAGTGTGAAACTACAACAATGGATGATGCAGGCCATTCCCCGAATTTATTATAATATAATCTCGTAGTGTAGTATTTGTACTATAGCTGAGGATGTGCAGCGCTCCCGAGTTACAAATGAGTATTAAAAGATTGCATATTTTTGAAAATTTAATTTTACAAAATAAAACCTACTTTAATTACAAAAAAGCACTAAAAATAAAGAGATACTTGAGAAAGAGATACTATATAATATTCAACGTCTTGCCTCATCAGTGTAAAACTTATAAGAATACAGTAAACGGCTTTAAGGTCAGGCCTATATCTTCTATTATCTAGGGTGATATTTAAAATATATCTCCGTACTCCTAACCGTTGAGTAGTTGTTTCTTCCAGTATCAGTTCAGCAACATAAAATGCTGACTGCTAGATGGAAATATCCGAGTGACATTGAGTTATATAAAAAACAATATAGAAGCTTTTAAAATTTGAGGGTTACCCTCGATTTTTCTAGGCTCCCATCATCAGATCGTGACTTGATGAAAATGGGACCACATGACAAGTGTACTATTTCAGGCAAAAAAGATTTTTTTCTGGAAGGAAGAGTCTTCGAGTTATCACAGAACAAACATAAAAAAAAACATGGAATTGAGAACCTCCTCCATTGGTGCGTTTTTTCAGTGCATTTTTTTGTAATTGATGTCGATTTTTATTTTTTTAAATTTATTTTGAACGTATTTTTCGTACTACTACATATTAGGAACAAATCTCTTCATTGTTATAATAACATTAAAAAATGCATTATTATGACCATAATAATAGAAGCCTCAATTCCTATTAATGGGAAAGCTCAGTCCGGCGAAGCAATCAAAGTCTAACTTTAGTAATGCCTGTCATATTATTATCTCAGAGCAATTACAATGTTCTAATTGGTTTCAGTTATCTCCTAAGCCGTTAGACGTTAGAATATATTAACGTCTAGAATTCTACACGATTGCCGAAATTTACTGCTTATGGCCTAATAAAAATAACCTATACCACACAAAAGCCTCCACCAGCCATATTTGAAGCTCATTCTGAATATGATGATAATTATGATTTTAATTTTTGTTTTAAAGTAATTTTGGTAATTAAGCGTTTAATGAGATATTACGTTTTTTATGGATTTTAAAGTACCATGATTGATGCAATTATTCAAATATCAAAGTCGTAGGCTTTCTTATTAATACAGTACAAGCTATAAAGATAAAGATAAATTTGGATTTTTTACATTAGATAGAACGCCAGAAGCAATTACACTATCTAATGGTCCCAATGACAAGGACAAATACACAGATTCACTCACTCAAGCACACCCAGTTCGGTACAAATATTTGCGAATTAAAAATGATGTCTTAAAAATGAATGAAAAAGATTTGTCCCATGTGGGGATCGAATATATACATATATATATATATATATTTATTCGATTGCTATATATAGTTAGACCTATTTATTAGTTTACTGGATCAAGGAGGTGGCCTTTTACCCGGCTTCTGCATATTTCCGAGCATAAACCGTGCCTCTTAGCATTTCTTATATTAAAACGAACATTTTTATGCAATGCATGGAGGAAAAATACAAAATATATTTTCGCCAGTTACTACTAGGTACCATTGTGCTACAAATTTTGAATTCAATATTGTGCTACCAGCATTCTCTTTCAAGTAATATCAGTCTCGTTTTTAGCTCTTTTTGTTATGTAAAGAAACACTTTTATGTCTCACTCTTATTAAAGAATACGACTTTTCTTTCTATCTTGTTTCAATTAAGGCAGCATTATTTTTGTATTTCTATTTGAATTAGAATAAAAGCCATGTTGTAATGCTGCGCTAATAAATTCAGGTTTTAATTAGATTTGCCATTAAAATAACGATTAAAAGTCACTACTATTTAGAATTGAAAAGCTCACGACTGGTTAAATACACCCCTAAGGATTGCCTCAATGCTCTGTCTAGACGACTTGATTACCTGTAGTATTTATACTAGGTTGCTATGTTTTATGTAATACTGCGACCCGCGGCTCTGCTCAAGTGATAAATCCCAACCATAAACTACAATGCGCGCAAAATTTTAGCAAAAACAACCTCAACTAGTTTTTGCGTAAATGAGTAACATACATGCATCTTTAAAAACTTTCACATTTATAATATTAGTAGGATAGGATGGGCGTCATAAGGTGAAAGTCGCTTAATTGATTATTTTATCTACGGGTAGGTATAAACAAGCAAGTAAACCTCTTACGCTGAAAGATGGTGATAAGTTTTATATAGTTTCCATATCTTTTACAGTAGGTACACATTATAATATATATTTTTTTTTTTTCTTAGGCACCTCCACCAACGGACAGTTCGAGATTAGGCGCTGGTGCAGCGGCGGTTGCTAACGCAGCAGGACATGAATTGGCTGATTTCTCTCATAGAGAACTGCTATTCGGACTTACCACGACTGGTAAGGGTATTTTTATTTTTTATACACCACTTGATAAGAATATTTTCGTCCTTCATCTTGCTTTAGTTGTAAGTACGCTTTGGTCGGTGAACTGTATATAGAAGGACGAATCTTTGATGTGTCACGTTTAGTGCAATTTAAAAAGTAATCACTTATAAATTTGGTGTCAGTAGATGTCATCTAGCAACAATCAGTCAAAGTCAGAGGAATAATGGCTCATTTAAATGAGCTATTATAACCGTGACTCAAACTTCAATAACTTTCAGCACTGATAATAAGATAAGAACTCGAATAAAATTGTTAAAATTATATAAAGACTAACAGTTATACTACTAGATACACTTAGAAGCTAGGTACATAAAAAGAACTTCAGTAGCCCCTTTGTGTGACGAACAACAGCTACCTTATTACTCAACGTTGTGTAGTTGTAACCCCTGAATATTAATTACTTACGTCAAGTATATTAAAGCTCGTTCTCTTGTGTATAAAAGGCATTTCGTCGTCTACCAATAAACATGAATGCCACGTTAACATCCATCTTAATTACGTCTTCATTTAAATTTATGAATTGGACTATTTATTTCAATCCTCATTTATGTCATCCCTATACAACGACGTAACTACATCTACTTTATGGTTGGGTACTAAAGTTATAATTCACATAGCGTTAACATACTTCCGAATAAATTGAATGAAGGTCTCGAGGCGCTGAATGATAAATACATGCAAATGAGAGGTATGCCATTCCTTGCAGAATCTTACCTGGAATTTAACGCCCAAGACTTGGAGTTTGGCTTCAATGAGAGTCGGCGGGATCGCATTCTTCGCACATTCGTTCGCAATGCCTACTATTATCATCTGAACGAGATCTACTCCACTTTGAAGAATGAATACACGGACTGGGACAAGCCAGTGCAGAATCCGCTTAGTGTTCGAGACGCAACCCTAGAAGTAAGTAATAATGTAGAACGTCTTACACCAGGTTCCAGCATATTCTCCTTCGTTAGTTAAGTTTTTCTTAGCTAAAGAAAGAACGGCGATGATTACAGTTTAATTTAGCTTTGAACATTCTTACTTCCCTTTGTTCTTTTTATGGTAATGAATATACAAAGCGTATTATTTTTTTGTTCAGGACGTTATCGCTCTGAAAGCTGTGAAAGATTTCAATACTGCGAAAATAAAAAGAGATGAAACGTGATAGTATACGTATATACAGCTTTTAACGTCGTCAGAGGGGGCGATACAGAATATAAATAGAAAGAAGGGCTTTGTTTTTGTTTCCCGACAGTATCGAATAAATGGTGTAGAACAAAACGCGATTAGCATCATCGATAGTGAAACTGCTGAAAGTTGATAACTGTCGGCTGAGTTGACGTTTCTCGAGCGTTCTTTCACATTATACTTTAAACGCAGAAGGTTTACGTTGTAGATACTACGTGCTTAAAAAGTCCAACAACGTTTACTTTTCGCCAAAGTTAGGCGATCTCAGGAGACCTTTTGATTTCGCGCATGGCTGCGCCCCTGTTTTAGTCAGCATGAACAGATAAAATAAGTAAAATCAATATTGGCTGAAAAGCAATTTTAGAAGGAATGATAATATTTTATAGATCTACATTATAATTTTGTGATTGTATTATGAACATAATGATATTGACAGTTAGTACAGTGATTAAAAGTTAATATTGTGCACCTGCTTCTTGAAGACAATCTGCTCTTAAAGACCAAACAGCATATTATTTGGCGACGAGACAGCTGTGCATTTAGGTTAAATTATTTAACAGTGTGTTTAAAGTTTAAGGAGGCCTAAGCATATCCAACCTGTGACTAAAACTACCACTTGTATGAATGCGTTGGTCAATGGCTAAAATGGATTTCAATTTAAGCCTCTATAAATTGAATTGAGCTCATGAGCTTAGAAGAATAGCCAACTAGAATATTTGTAATATTTTAAAGCAAATTTTAGCTTTGCTATGCCTTTTTGTTGACGCTGGCACAAAAGAATTGAGAAATTTCGGGTCTAGCAGCATACTAATGCATAGCTGAATTGGCAAAGTACTTGGGCGTATACCCAGGGGGTGCAGGTTCGAGTTCTGCTGGATTCTTTATTTGTCAACTTTAATATTATATAGAATATATTATGTTTGAATAATTCAATTATAAAACTAATTGCATTAACACATTAAGAATATTTGTATAGAATTACATATGTAATTCAAAACAAATATTCTTAATGCAATTAGTTTTATAATTGAATTATTCAAACATATTTTGCGTGTTCAAACGCCTTTTGGACCCATATAAATAAATGATTTGATTTATGTGTTTTTTTTTATTTCAAAATTCCGTTAGATTTAAATTTCTTTACAAATAAACCTTCTGCGTTACGTGCCACATCGGCCGCTCATTCCCGACGCTCCGTCGGCATCACAGACGATCTCAATTTAAGCCTCAAGTGGTTTTCGCTACTCTCGGAACGTTCGTACGACGCCGACGTACAAAGGGAGTTAATGACGCCCGCGCACCCTGAATACACGATGGCGCGATGAAAGCCTTTATTGGAAATTACTTGCAACGCCAAATAAGAAATTAGAGCGATGACATTGTTATGATTCGATTATATCGACTCTGGCTTTGCACGCCTTTTATTTTGCGATTGTACGGCGAGATTCGATTAGATTTTTTATTTTGTATTTCAATATCGTTGCTCGTATTACGAAAATTCGCAATAATTTAATCTGTTTTCTAATCAAAAGTTAGTCTGACAGTTATTCGAGATAACTTTTAGTTATTGTAATTATATGATTGATGTTGGGATGCTCGCTAACTTTAATTAAATATCTACTTCAATATTTCAAATAAAGTCCAGACATGACACACAATTTCTATTTTGATAGATATATTTGTAATTATATTAACTGAAGCTAATCTAATTAAATGTTGTGTTATACAATGGATCTAAGTTGTGAGGCTTAAAACAATTTTGATTTTGTTTGATCAGGTTTTGAGTGACGGCAGGTCGGCAGCGCCTTTGATCAGGCTGGGATACCTTCACGCGCTACGAGGGGGAACTACTTACTTCACGCATTTCCATCATCTTTCCCAAGACAAGGATTACCCTCAAGTAAGTAATAATCTAACTGTTGGTTTGTTTATGGACACCATAATTATTTTGTTTGTTATAAAATTGTAACAAACTTATGTATGTAATGTATTTTTGTGTCAGTGGCGATACTATTTTTTATTTTCTTCTTAATCGACATTTTTTTTTCGAATTCTTTCTACATTCACTTAAGCAACTATGTAAAGTTGATGCGGCATAGCAAAATGTGATATTTTAAAAAAAATTAAAAATCAAACAAATTAAATAGGAAGAATAGAATAGGAAAGAAAGTGTTTTTTTTCCGCACATAAAACAATATAATATAGAATTAAACTTAACTTAAAAACAAATGTGGAAACAATGGACGAACACTCGACTAAAATGCTACCGTACTAATCATTGCTGAAAATATCTCAATGTTCAATTTGTTAAAAAGATAAACACTACCATGAACTCAACAATCAGACAGTTACAATTTCAACTGCTGTTGTTGACAATTTTAATATAAACTTCTTACCAATGATAACAGCTAATAAAATATCATCTACCCCTATTCTGCTTTAGATATTGTCGCAATGCGTTATTGTGGAAACTATTCTCGACCCCAATTCCACCACCCGAATACAACGGTGAGCAACAGGTTTCTATCAACCTGCCCCGTTCCAACATTTGATGAGAATGAGTGATCGAAATGGGCTTAGCAATATCCACAGTTTAAGCAATTGGATGAAAATGGGGCTTATTCAAGGGCGTTCATTGCAAGTAATATTAACTACATTCCGTAATTATTGTCTGCACGTGTGGTGTAATGATTTAAGCGGTCGCCTCGCCGCTCTCCGCTGCACTGTTGTTGTGGGTTTTATCCCCACATGGGACAAATCTTTGTGTGATTCGCAAAGATTTGTTCTGAGACTAAGTCTGCTTGTGCGAGTGAATGTGTGTTTTGGCCTTGTCATTGGACCATTGGATAGTGCATTTCTATCTGCTTCTGGCATTCTATAAATGCAAATTATAAATTAAGCAATAATGAAAATACGGCAGTCGATATTATAACTTATTGCTATAGCATTACGACACATTATAATGGTGATGTAGAGAGGCTTGTTACAACGTGGTCGTAGAGTTGATTATGTGTACATTTCCCGCTCGACTTTTGTGTCTAATTTACGAGACAACATTTTTGGCAACGAGTTATCGACAGATTTGTTTGCGAAGCGGTTTTCTTTACACAAGTTGTTTTGCTTACATTACTTGATACGGAATTGCTTAATAGGATTCTATTCAGCGGTGTTTTATGGTTATAAACATATCTTTTTTATAATATTCATAAACATTCGGCACGGAATAAATGAAAAACCAGTTTCGTAAAGAAATTTATTAAAGACAAAAAGTAAGTCTTCTTCTTCTTCGTCGTGTCGATGGCTGAGTCAAAATTTATTGGTCCAATAAGTGGCCACTATTATGGCGCTCTCGTCGGCGTTTATGAGCGTTCCTCTTGTGCAGGTCGTAGGGCATTTTGGACAGTCAGTAAGGTGGTCAAGGTTTTGACTTGCCATCGTGGTGAAAGGATTAGAAAATTCGCTTTAGAGAACTCGCGAATTGCCCAGGATGCGCCGGACGTAGGGAATCGTTGTGTACGTCACTCGGGGAGGCTCCTTTCATGCACCCCAAATAGTAATATATAGTAAGTAATATAATATAATATAATATTTAAGGTAAATAAGTCTTTTAGTTGCACCACAGATTTGTAACAGGTACTTATAATCAATATTGTTTGTAATAGGTACATATTATAATGTGAAGCACTAACTAATAATATATTTTAATAAAAGTTAGTTCTCTTGAAATTAAATGTTACCATAACTTAACTTGTTTAAGATATGTAGTACATTGTCTGTAAATTGCATACTTTTAAATTAAGAAATATCCAATTTAAGAGGACACTGGCTGCCTAAACACTGGTATTTTCAATGCCTAGGGAGTCAGGGCTTCACAGAAGCTTGTATACCTAGTTAATTTTTGCAATAAATGATTTATAATAATAGCTTATTATTATTAAAATGTATTATTGAAGTTATTTTACAAAACAAACATACTTCAAGAACACAGTTACATCTGCTGTAGCAACCATTGAATAAATGGCAACATGTATCAAGCTAACTGTCCATGAAACTGTCCGTAGCTTTAATTTGCTAGGGTGTTAAGTCTTTATTATATAACATATATATAACATAACATCACGCCTATATTACCCAGAAGGGTGAGGCAGAGGTGCACAACACCCACACTTCATCTGTTATGATTAGGTCCCATGGGAAAGGGGGTGAGTTGATCGCCATTCACCGGGCACAATTGCAACTCCGTGCTGCTATTGTGAATTCTGATGAAAAGTTCACAAATAACACTCCCGACCCGGGCATCAAACCCGCGACCTCGTGATGTTAAGTGTATACGCTTACCACTAGACAATCGAGGCAGTCTTTATTCAGACACTTCACCTCTGACACAAATAATTAGTTGATCAATATTATTGCTATATATTATATATTGTTGACGACCGGATGGCGGAGTGGTTAGTGTACCTGCCTGCGACGCCGAGGTCGTGGGTTCGATTCCCACTTAAGACAAATCTTTGTGTGCATGAACATAGGGGTTTGTTTTAGTCTGGGTGTTTCTATGTATAATAAGTATGTATTTACAAAAGAAAAGTATAAATGTATTAGTAATTAGTATCAGTTATTCTAGTACCCATAGTACAAGCTCTGCTTAGTTTGGGACTAGATGGCGTTGTGTGTAAGTTGTGGAATATTTATTTATTTTATTTTATTAATGTGCAAAGCATTTCGGTTAAATCATTGCAATAATATGAGGCACTAATGAAAGTACGCCAGTCGATATTATAACTTATCGTTATAGCTTTACGGCATAAATTATCATTGCGGTGTCGAGAGGTTTTATGTAATAACGTGGTAGTTGATAATGTGTGCATTTCCCGCTCGGCTTTTGTGTTTAATTTACGAGGAAACATTTTTGGTAACCAAATATCGATAGATTTGTTTGCAAAGTGGTTTTCTTTACTCAAGTTGTTTTGCTTAACTTGTTTAGACATTGTTCAAATAATTTGAACCTCTTTTCGATACCCAACAAACAATTATTATAATTTTATTCAATAAACAGTTTATTTAATAGATGATATGATTGGTTTTGATGGTTAAGATTGGTTTATAGGCTTAAGATCTTTTTAAAGAAAACGCGACATAATATTTACAAAACAAAAAATAACAGCCTAAGCCCCGAATTAACCGGTTCCTGCTTATAGTTTTAGATAGTAAACCACCTGATGACCCGTTACAAACTTGACATTTCATCTATCAATCAGTGAATAGACTTGCTTGTCAAGGACTTATCTTATCAGGAATAAGTGAAACTGACCCTAAGTTAAATAATGTAACATTTAAATTTTATTTTAAATAAAAAAGAGAATACGTAACTCACAAATAAATATGGCGATTAATATCTTTCGCTTTTATTGTACTCGTTAAAAAAACCTTCATAATAATCTACAGAGATGGAATAAACGATGAAAGCTTTAATAAGCTCGAGGCATGTTGCAGTCGTTGATAGGTTGTGGTTGTCGATTGTGTCAACTCGTGCGAAATCTGTGGTGAATTGAACGCCCAACAGACTTATGACAAACCATAAATTCTCGATAAATAACATTCATCAACAATAAGTCAGGCCAATCACATTCATGGTTTTCTACAATAATTCTATTTAAACTTAAGTTAATGACTACTTTTGGTACGGTTTTGAATTTAATTTTTTTTTAATAATCATTTGCATGAATGGATAAATTTTCAAAGTCAGATCCAACATTTTTCTGAAAATTCTTCAATTTAGTAACCCTTGTAAGATTAAGGCATATTATTTCAAAACGGTCTATATCTCATACAATTTAGTCTATTTTAGAGGGTTTCAAAATTATATCACTCAATTTAAAAAAACTAAAATTGGTATCTATACTACTAAACTGCAAGTAGACATTACAGCATTGGTTTATGAGAAAAAAAAATGATTTATTACCGTAAAGCATAAATATTTACAAATATCCATAATAACGATTACCAATTGTAATACATAAAGCACTCAGTCGAGATCGTTGGTGACAATATTAAAATCTATTAAAATTTAATTATTAATATTATTACATGCAATAAAATGATATAAACAAAAAAAAAAGATACATTATTTAAATAGTTTTAGAGTTTTTACGATTGCAAATACGTGTATTCAAATCGTCGTTCCATTTAATTTAACCCGTGACCACAAGCGCATCGACACGCTCTCACAATTCGACAACCACAGCTTAACAACCAACTAAACATTAACTCTTTGATACACACGGTTACACTAAAAGCTATACATTTTTTTTATAAGATGATCTCACTTTGTATGGGCTTTCTGTGCAGGTAGCGGAATAAAATGGTGGATAATTTAAATATTCTCGTTTTTGTCGTGACAACCCAGAAATGCACACTGATTTACGTATATTCTCTAGTAGTGATTTTTTCAATTTTAGAATCTTATTTTAAGGGAAATAACTCCTTTAAATTGTTCGTGTATTTTGTAGGCACCAACAGTTTACCAAAAATTGACTGCTTCTCAGGGATTCCATGTTTATGATGGTACACGTAGAATATCACTAAAACTGCACACAAACATCATTTAGTTTACCGTTGTCAGGAAAAAACACAATATTTACTGAAGGGAGTTTGACGAAGTTTTTATTGCAGTTAGTGATAGATTGCGGTCGTTGTAACGTGTTGACTTACGTGCAGTCATAGAGGTTCAATATTTATTATTGCGTCAGTCCTGAAACGACCCACTATTTTACCCTCTTTTCTATTTTTACTCTCCGCCGAAGTATAGTGAAATGTGTGGGTATAGAAAATTCAGGATTAGATTACGGGAAACATTTTTTTTTGTTTTTATAGGATGTATCTAAACTACTAGATACCTAGTAAGATTACAATCTAGTCTAAGTATAAAATTATAGCCTAATTAATAATTTGAACCTAAGCTACTAAATGAATTATGATCATGGAAAACAAATTAATGGATATTTATCTATAAAACCCGGGATGAAAAATAAATAATTTTTATTTCAGTTGTTGATAGATTGGCTTGTTGAAGCGTGTTGACATGCATGCGGTCATGGGGCCAATTGAATGACGTTTCGAATACACCCATTTATTATCTCGACAACCCTGAAATTACACGCCAATGAACTTATTATCCGGCTTATGCGGGTTTCAATCGTTTTGATTCAGAATTCGGCTTAAAATATTTGAGGGTTTAGTTAACGACAAAGTTTGATTCAATGTTCGGGGACTGTTTGCCCTTTGTGGTTTGGATCGTGAACTTTAGTTTTGCAATAGAAAGAGTTATTTTCGTCTAGTTTATTGATCTGCGCCGAAACAATATAAAATTTAACCTTGAGTGTTTCTTATGTATTTATTCTTACATTTTGATCTATTCTTGTTTTGAAATTAGAATTATTCTCTTTAAAAAAATAATAAAAACTTTAACTAGTCTAAAAAATTATACTAAACTTGTTGTCACGATTTGTGCTTAACTTCACAACTATATTTCCAAGCACATGCTCTGTTGGAGTTGTTGCCCAACAATAAGTGTTGTAGCAAAACGTAAGTAGGTGCACGGTCAATGTACAGCATAGCTCGTACATGCTCTATTTGCCAGTTTTTAAGTCAATACATATTTGAAAGTCCATAAGCTTCCGAATATTCATTCAACCAATTTCGGATCGCCTATTGAATGTCTCTGTCAGGCATATTTTCTATGCAATGCATTTATCGTTCCCCGGCAGGGACGTTCTAGAATTTCGCTTTGGTTTTTACCACAACAGCACCCACAAAATACAGTTACACTAAACAAAAAGGAATTCGTACGGCCTACAATTGTTCGGCTGGAGTACGGATTCCGTCGAAATTTAGTTGGACATTTTTCAGTGAAACAGTGCGAGTGAAAGGATTTTATTTTGTTTTTTGCTAAGATTCAATATGTTCATTTTTTATATCTGGACGGAGCATTTTTCACAACAATAGTATTTCTTCACACAAATAAAACAGATAAACTGTATGAATTTGAGGATAGACTCCCGAGTTCCGTGTTTTCATACTAACGTAATATGGGCACTTTGATATTATTAAGTTTTTATATATTCTTATAATATTTTTGCAAATAAAGTTGTTGATTACACATTTTTTATTCCTTTAAGTACTCTAAATACTATGTATAATTTATTATGTAATTGTTTGTTGTTCCAAATAAATAATCATTAAATAAAGGTAAAAAATAAATTGTTTCTGCTTTCTCTTACTCATTTTATGATCATTCAAAGTTCTATGGGCAAGTTCATTTTTAAAGTACGAAATTATTAGAAAATATTTTTATCATTCAATAGCCCACACAATTTATAGCAACTTTTGTTATAAAACCATTTTCATAAACCCAATATTTCGTATTGAAAAGCTGAAGTTGCAATGGGCAGGGCACATAGCTAGAATATATGGCTGTTGGGGCCTAAAAGTTCTTGAGTGGCGGCCACGAACCACGATCTGGTTAAGATCGTGGGGAGCCGTTGGCTTCAGGCGGCCCAAAACCGCGCGTTGTGGCGGAAATTAGGTGAGGCCTATGTCCAACAGTGGACGTCGTCGTTGGGCTGATATGATATATGATGAATATTTCGTATAGCTATCAAACAAAATTAATGACATCGCATACAACGTATCGGTTAATGACGTCACAAACTGCTAGCCTTTAGCACAGTATAAATATGTACAAACAGTACGGAAACTGCCTACAAACGTTCGAAACGGCACGCACACATAAACATGCACACCGACGAGACCCCTAAGCGATTGTCGCGGTGCTCTCAGTAGCGAGTGCCGCGTGGAAGCGAGTGGTCACGTTTAAAATTTCGCCGACCACCAGATGATTTTGTTCAATATATCGAGAAAATGGATGAAATTTTTCGTTATTGCTTTAAAAAACAACACATAAACTGCAAAGTAGCTGAATTCATTTACAAAGAATTATACAAAATCACTTTTATAGTACCCTGTCCTTGTTTATTTAAAAAAGCTGTTTATAAGAATGAGAATTTTTTACACAATTAAATTTAATAATAAAGAATTTCGTACCTAACTTAATTAAGTAAATAATTTGTAACTTTTACCCTTTTAGCCCTCTCTTTTATTTTAATTTGTAATGTTATGTTAAATTACATTTTGTACGCCGCGTGCTGTAATATTTAGATAAATATCTACAAAACAAAAACAAAGATCTACAAGTTGTTATATGTCAATATTAAACTGTGTATCATATTTTGTTGAGATTAACCGATGCTCTGAGATTACCTATTTAAATTTTATTTGTTAACTAGTTATTCCAATACGATTGAATGATCACTTTTTATGAAAAAGTCAATATCAAAAAGTTTGAAAGTGTCAACCCTATAGCTTCAATAGAGCGTAGGTAATTATTTTATGAAATAGGCTTAGTTTCCATACTGTTACATATTTATACTGTGCCTTTAGTATGGAGCGTGGACGAGCCTATTATTAATGTGAATTTAAAACTGTACTATCTCAGCAAGTTTTAGTGATAAAAGCAAATAATTCTTTTAACGATGTTTCTGATATCGATTACACAAAAATAAAAATTAGTTCACATGCCTATTGTTTCTTTTAATATACAGATTTTAGAAGGCGGAATCCATTATCCAGGCAATGTTTTGTAGGGTTGAAATAATAGGTATGTACCTACATACTGACAAGCGGCTGGTAAGTTCAACCTAGCTTTTAATGCTGTTTAATAATCCAATGCCATTGTCTAAATATATATTTTCATAATGTTTTGGTATAATGGCCAATAAATTATTTTGTTATGATTTGCAGATATTTTATTGCGGTTATATAAATAATCTCAAGGTCAATTAAAATGACATAATATTTATTAATTTATCGAGATTTTATTCGTCGTACTTTAGGGTAATGGCAGAGAGATTATTAATTCATCGGTCCCAAGAAATTTAATCCATTTTTCCTTAGTGAATTTCTACAATTCTCTGAATACTTTATTTAGGCTGTTAGAAAAATCTATTATTATTATAATAATAGAAAAATCTTACTAAATTATATTGTTTTAAGAATAGTTGAAAAATCTGCCTCGTTTGTCTAGCAGTAGAATTTGCGATCGCTCACTGAAAGATCTCCGGTTCGATTCTTGAGACGAAAATCAGTAGCACCACGGATATTTGTATTGTGCCCGGTGAATAGCAGGCTCACCCCGTATCCTTTGGGACCTAAAACATAACGAATGAAATGTGTATAGTATTAAACAACTCAGCCACATCCTTCGGGGTAGCATAGGCATAATTTTATAATGCATAACATCACCACCAAGAAGGGTGTGGCAGAGGTGGAAAAAGTAAAAAGTGTTTAAACTTTACTTAAAGTATAACGTTAAACACAAATAAGTAGAAGTGACAGCTGTGTTCAATTTTATGAAAGCGGTGTGCCGCTATCTTATATTCTTACGTATTCCTTAATTAAACTTTCAATACGATTGTAAAACGGGCATTTTTGTTTCAAATATTTGTTTTTTTTTGTAATTAGACAAAAAAACAAATATTTGAAAAAAAAGTATTTTTCATGCAAACATGTGTATTTAACTAGAGAGTAATATAGGTTTTAAATGCGCAAGCAAGATAAAATTCACGTCAAATTTTAAAAATGTTAGAGTTTTGACAGCTTTTACCTGGCCCGGGGATTTTTTTTTATGAAATTTAACAGTCGAATTTCTGCTCAAGTATAACCGTCAATTTTCTTTATGTAAGATCTATTATCTTTGGTATTTTCACATAATACGGCATTCAATTTTAAATTCTAATTGTTTATTTTTTTGTGCAGAGACCAGGATCGGTTCATGGTGAAGAACTACCTTACTACTTGGGGGTGCCGCTCTCAACCACCCATCACCAGCAAAACTACACGCAACAAGAGCAGCGCGTGTCTAAATTATGCATACATTACATCTCCAACTTTGTCAAGTATGGGTAAGTGTTCCGTCATTCTGATCGCCGCCACACGTTTTTTATTATATGCGATCAATTTCGCGGGAAGTTGTGTAAATTTTCAGCTCTAACTGTATTACGATAAAGTGTAACTGTTAAATTTACTAGTAATTTGCAAATACAAATTACTAGTATTCTTCATAACCCCTTCCAGCTAAGCTTAATTTGCTTGTGTTAGGAGGAAGTTTACGTCCGTGGTGTAATGGTCTGAATTCGTACCTACGCGCCACGGCCGCTTCTTTGTATATCAGTTGTCATATTTGTAGTGAAAGTTAGACTTTATTATGGTATTGTTAAGGTTGAAATAAAATAAAACTTGACTCAGCCATCGACACGCCGAGAAGAAGAAGGTTGAAATTTAGGACAACTTCTACGCTAGTTTGCGCATTATAATTAAGCGTATGTGGCGGCCATTATTGTCAACATCATCAATTTATTTTGTAATATTATGAATTCTGTCAAATGCATTTGTATCATGTACCCCGTCTGTACATTTTTGATTCAAAACATCATCACTATCTTTTACTTATATAAGTTTAAATTTAACTTTGTCTGTCGTATTGTTGTATTTTGATCGACGTACAGCGCGGGCCGAGCTGGTGGAAGTTAGTGATGTTACAATGTGTCTGTTACGAACAGGTTTTGTAAACGACCAAAAAATTAAGCCTCATATACCAGACTTAAAGTTTGTATGAATAGAAATAACCTGAAATTGTTATTAAGCGAAACGGGGGCAAAAACGAAAATAGATTTCATATCTCTTATAACAATATATTTTTACACTCCGTCAAAGATATTATTCATTTAAAAATTCATAAGATAGATAAAAGGAAAGCTCTCGAAGACAAAGAAAACCTATTTAAAATTCATTTTTCTTTTTAGTATTAATCAAATTTTTCTGTATTCAAAAATTGAGTCTAGGCTACGGAATAATTTTAAAGAAATTTGTTTAAAGAATGTATAATTATATTTATTAATAAACACTACAACTAACATAAAATATTTTAAAGGTTAAACCGACAGCATTGTACAGTCGAGCTCGTTAATATGTTAGCAGTTTGAACCGTATTAAAGAGATACAAAATTTTAATCTGCACATGTTAGTGAACTTGATTGTACAAGATAACTTTAGCCGTAAACTATTCGAGTGGGATAAGTCAAGAATTCTGCGGACTCGGGTGGAATTTTGAATTGAATTTGTTATAAAACAAGATTTACCGATAGAGGCTTAATTATGTAAGCGGCTTACTGAGAAATATATTCAAGAGTAGACTCCCTTCTGCCTTATTTATTTATTTTACTTTAATTACAACGGTTGTTACACCAATTAACATAATTAAATCAAGAATACAGATCATACAATATAATTTAAAGGAACATAAAAACATAAATAATTCATCCATATTTTTCACAAAACCGCAAACACACTGTAAACACATTTGACCATCCATCAGCAAACAAATCACAGTCAGGGTAGGCCGGATCCAGCCTTATTTTGATACATTCGTAATAACATAATCGGTTTGGAACTTTAATATGACTAAGTCTTTATCAATTTTTACAGACATGTCATATCCTTAAACACTAAAATGCAAGCTTGCTTGTGTATTTTTTTTACTTACTTAATTATTATTTTAATCTATCAGTTTATATATAAATCAAATAATTATTAAAATCTTTAAATTAGACATACTTTTTTAAAACAAGTTGGCAACTGAGTTTTGCTTTTTTGTGCGTTTATGACCAGAAGAGTATTAAACAGAGCTAGATTATGAAAATTGATTTATTAATAATGCAGTAACTTTTTATTCTATTAATAAATATGGAACTTGTTTTCTAAAATATAATAATTCTACATTGCACTGGTTAAGTAACCGCACCGCAGCTTTATGGTAAAGCGAGACAAAATGAATTGGATTCATTTCTTTATTTAATGTTATTATTTTCTTTTTATGACTATAAATTGTGAATAAGTAACAATTAAAAAGAAAGAATATATCGAGTAGGTCAATTGACATAATATGGTTAAGTTGACAATCCTTTTTAAGTACCATTGGCTCCTGGTACCTGACTCGACGAGATCTGCTAAACAATGTAAATTGAATCGGTCGAATGATATATTAGCATATTATCATTCCCATCCTTCATTTCTGAGCCTTATTACAACAAAAGGCTATTCATTTCATTCAACCGTATAATATTGTCATTATAAGCATCTATACGGATGAAATAATAGATACGGAAAGGGGATGAAGGGACATGATACGGTTATATATTTCCTTATTTTTCTCCGGAAATGTTGCCTAACCTCATTCGCCAATGAAACTGCCCATTCTTTCTAATAAAGCTAAATCTATTGTTTTTGTTTAGAAACCCCAATGATCCATCGGCTACTCCACCTCCAAGTCCGATGTTGGGGGAAACTCCACGTATGGGACCAGATCAAACACCATACTGGGATACGTACGACACGATCAACCAACTCTACATGGAGATCAGTGAGTAACGTTCACATACCTACACATCTATCTATATACTGGCCATGTTTAGATATACGTTATTTGTTGACAAAACTTCCTGATTAGTTTATTCGAATACATAAGTTAGAGTAGTTTATGGACTTTCGGCTCTTTTATAGGTTAGCAACTCGATGTCGTCGTGTACACTAAAATATAAAAGAAGTCCGGGAAAGTTTCCTTTCCTGAGTAGTTACAAAGATTACCATCTGCAAACAACAACACACTATACAATCAACGTAGATTAGAGTATTGTGTCTGCAAATACAGAAGTTGGGGACTTGGTCATTTAAAAGTTTGGGGTTGAGGCAGTCGGGTGCGTTTGGTGCCCAAGCTGGAAGGCGTGGCTGCCGCTCTCGGTCGGCTTTTGCCGAACGTGGGTGGCGCCAGCGTCGCCAGCCGACGGCTTTACGCGGGGGTGGTACGGTCAATGGCACTGTACGGCGCACCCGTGTGGGCGGAGGCCTTGTCCGCCGGGAACAGGGCGCGGTTGTGGAGACCGCAGCGCGTCCTGGCGGTCAAGGCCATTCGTGGATACCGCACGGTGTCGACCGACGCAGCGTGTGCGTTGGCCGGAACACCCCCGTGGGATTTGGATGCGGAAGTGCTCGCCGAAGTGTACAGGCGCAGGGCGGCTGCTCGGGCTGAGGGTTCTGTCCCCATGCCCGAGCAGCTGCGTGCGTGGCGGGAGGAGGCCCACCGGACGCTGATGGTCCGGTGGGGGAATCGGCTGGAGGCTCCACGTGCTGGTTTTCGCACCGTGGAGGCGCTCCGGCCGATTCTCGAGGAGTGGGCAGGGCGGCAGCATGGGACTCTCTCCTTCAGGCTGGTGCAGGTGCTGACCGGGCATGGTTGCTTCGGGAAGTACCTGCACAGGCTGAAGAGGGAGGCGAGCCCCATGTGCCACCACTGCGACTGCGGTGAGGACTCGGCGCAGCACACTCTCGAGCAGTGTCCTGCTTGGGAGGTGCAGCGCCGGGATCTCACCGCGGTCATTGGGAACGACCTCTCGCTGCCGGCTGTGGTCGCGGCAATGAGCAGCGCGAGGTCGTGGGATGCGGTCGCATCCTTCTGTGAGGACGTCATCTCGCAGAAGGAGGCGGCGGAGCGGATCAGGGAGGACTCACTCCTGGCTGATCCGCTCCGCCGCCGGCGAGCTGGGCGGCGAAGGCGCGCGTACGCCGCGAGCCTAATGCCGCCCTAAGCGAGGCCGCGGGCGGTGGAGGGGGTTTTCCGCCGCCCGCTGATGCCTTCCGCGACGGAGTGACGCCCTGGGTGTGCCCGGGGCGTCGCTACGAGAGTAGGACTGAGTAGAGTCGGGTGCCCGGTCAGAGGTCGAACTGGGCACGGTCGCCGCGGCGAGCCCTGTGGATATAACATCGATCCGGGGCTCGCCGACCACCATCTTTCGGCGACGAGGGCACACCGCGGGGTTTTAGTGGGTATTCTGTGCCGTTTAACATCGTAGGCACGGGAGTCCCACATAGCCACTCTGCCCGTCCCCCCACGGGTGGGGTGGTATGCGTAAAAGCATTTCCCCGCGAAAAAAAAAAAAAAAAAAAAAAAAAAAAGTCGGGTGCGTAACAGTTGGTCCCGTTTATTTCAATTGTGACTCGTTGCGGGGGCAGGTAGCAAGCCGGAGATGCGCAGTCACTACCGCGGCCACAAGATGTCGCTGTG
This sequence comes from Hypena proboscidalis, assembly GCA_905147285.1. Taxonomy (NCBI): domain Eukaryota; kingdom Metazoa; phylum Arthropoda; class Insecta; order Lepidoptera; family Erebidae; genus Hypena; species Hypena proboscidalis. The sequence goes on along the minus strand of LR990130.1, from coordinate 13,717,743 downwards.
GTTGTCGCTCATCCCACAGCTCCACCGACCCGGCTCCGACCTGCCCGACGCTGCTATGCGGCATCACCACTTTCAGGATAACAACGCAAACTATTATGAAGGTAAACTTTTGTGTGTTGAAAACTATATCATCCTGTTTGGTTTCGTTGAAAATGCTTTGAAGTTTGTTTTCGTTGCGTGTCTGATAAAATTAACTTTATTTTCAATTAGTAAATAGTATCGTGGGAGAAACAGTTCATTTATTCAATGACAATTTAATTTACCAGGTGCTGTGAGGCCGCAGTCGATGTCACGAGCACATGTGCCACACGTGGTAGAGGTGGAAGGAGGGCGCGGTGGCGCAGGAGCTCGCAGTACGGTACCTCCCCGCACCGCACCTCCCCGAGCACCTCCTGCGCCACCCTCCACCGAGTGTCCCCCCAATGCTACTGCGCCAACAGTACATCCTGACGATGCTCTGCTGCGACGTCTCGCATCTTCTCATTACCAGTCGTATACTGCCGCGCTCACTGTCACGATCGCAGTAGGATGCTTCCTATTACTTCTCAACGTCCTCATTTTTGCCGGTATTTACCACCAGCGTGGTTCCCGGCCGCGACGGTCCAAGGACGACCTTGCAGAGGCTGGCAGTTCTTCTTCCTCTGATAACTACGACGGTAAACTTGACTATGAAGTGCGCGCGTTCGATGGTAAAGGATTCGGGTTTGAGTGTAAGTCGGCACACGTGCCGCGCGGAGTTGGCTCAAAGTTTGATTTGAGGACGCTGTCAGATTGTGGTGAGCCAACTTTTGGGGAATACAGCTGCTACGATGAGAAACATCGAGCGGCGCGGAGTTCGATGCCCGATGTGAGTGTAGGAAGTGCTATAGAAGCCGGTAGTGTGGTGTGTATAGACACGATGAAGCCGGATATCCAAAAGGTGGAGGGGCGGTCTGACGCTGTAGGTCGAACTAGCACGTTCGAACCTCGCGTGGTAGACAGCTCAACGCAGGTGAAGTTCGGTCCTGACGGAGCCGAAGCACCACCGGATGGGTGCGCGGAGGCGGAAGCGGGTGCGGGCAGCGGCATCCTGCGAGCACCAGTACCGCCTGCCGCGCCGGCGCCGCCTGGCATCATGAAAAAGAGAGTGCAAATACAAGAGATATCCGTATGAGGGTTCCTGGACGCCGCCGCAGAGGTCGTTGTCAACAAACGGACTAAGTTGTGATTCGTGATGTAATTTAACCGTGTACATAGAACCGTGTACCTATCTTGTGTACGTGTAAATATTGTATCGAGTAAACTAATCGGCAGTGCGTGCAGCGAAATAGGAGTGAATCCCGCGGGACTTGTATGCTTTATTTTGTGAAAATGTGGCTGTAAATAAGTGTATGTGAATACATTTTCTGTTTGGCAATGTTTACGGCGGATCGAGGATGTACGGACTTTCGTTAAACAAAACGCAAGCAAGGCAGAGAACGTGATAATTATGATCCGTGATCAGGGCCTGTTTCACATGCCGCCGTGAATAAATATTTGTATACCGTCAGGTTTTATAGGAAAATAATTAAGCTAATACACCAACAGCAAATTAAGTACTTTGAACCTCGTGTAGCTAAAATTACCTATATTTCTCATCTGCGATATCATAGAAACTCAAGATGGCCTAGTTATTTAATGATTGGCAAAATGATAATCGTGTCAAAGAGATCTTGTCTGATTTATTATAAAACTCTTTAACTCGGCGCCGTGTTCTACTTGGGTTGTATGAATAACTCAATACTGGTAAGTGAGCACAGAAAAGCGAACAGTGTTTTATAACAAAAATTATAGCCAAATAAATAATTATTTCTGCTGTCGGTAATAGTACGAAGGAATTGTAGGCTCTTGTGAATATATACGTATAATATAATAAATGTGAATATAACAATAAATTAGTGAAAAAAGACTTGACTTCAACCGACATTAGTTGTACATACTTATATCAAACAAAGTGTTTCAGGTATGTAGGATATAAAATAACTATTAATAAAAATTGATTAATAAAAAAAAAACGTCGCATTTGTTGTAATTTTTTGTAAAGTTACTTTTAAGTGAGGTGTATTGATTTGGAGTAGTTTTTGATAAGTAAATATTGAAAACTTATTGGACGAGTACATAGAACGTTCCTTTGAGACTGTGCCATTTTTCCAATAAAGTCTCGAAAAGGTAATCAGGGTAATAGACCACAAATTGTCTGGGCTTCTGTCCTGTAAATCCATTCACAGATCCTGCCCCTTGAATATGGGACAGGTAAGCACTTATTTTTCACAAGGTTTGGTTTGTAAAGAAAATAATTTTGCCTGAGCCATATTTGTGTAACAGCTAGTCATCTAAAAAGTACCCGAGGGTTGTCTATTCATCAAATCACCAATTACTCATTTGTATTGAGCATAACGTCCGTCTCCCTTTATTGTTTTGTTAAAGAGACTATGCGGTAGATGTACGGTGATTGTAATATTTTGTCATTTATTGAACGTTTGAGGAAAAACTGCCTTGAAATTATGAATATTAGTGAAAAAATGCCATACAATTCTAGATTTTTAAGTTTGTTTTTTTGCATCTTCGCATAAAAACTAATGTGGCTTACTATGTCGAATGATGTACAGTCAGCAACAGAAGTAGCTACACACAAACACATTTTCAAACTCAAGTTCAACAAGGTGTTAAAGAAAATCGTAATCATTTATGTTTTGATTTGAATTATAAAAGTAATAGTAATCGATAATATGTGCAATTTTTAATGAAAGGGATATTTTAATGCGAGAAATGTAAGTTGTATAGAAGTTTGAAAATTTCAAGATGTAGTTTAGCTACTTTCGTTGCTTACTGTACGATTACCAAAAAAAAAAAACTAAATGTAAGATCTGCATCTAATTTGAGAATTTGGTAACAAGAAATGAACATTCAGTATAATTATTTTGGCCTATTTAACATAATCATCTATATTGAATATAATACCGTTACTTCATATAAGAATAAGTATCCATGGTCCACCGTACTTGTATGTCCACTTCGTACCAAATTAGTACCTAGTTAGTTCCCTCGTACTCGTCCAAATTTTTATCTTCACAGGAATTGACGATGATTAACTAATGGTGAGTGATTAATACTAAAACTAACGGCATTTTCCACATTGTGACAAAATGTGAACTTTATTTATTCGCGCCTATTTAATATATATCAATATTAAATATAGTAAGTAAATGTAAAATGAAACTGGAATTGACTATTAATACTTTGAATGAATTATTTTGTGTTCGCGTAGCTTCTAGAATATATTATTATGTAAAGAACATACAATGCCAATAAACTTTTCAATATGTCAAAGTTATCGTAATAAATATTTAAGCTCAAATCTTTCGAGGCAATTACCTCAGGGAAGGTGTCAATTTTATACGCCAGTAATATTAACTTAAAGATTCATCGTATTTTATTGGTATATGTACGGCAATATTTGATTTCTTTGACAAGGAAATTATTTGTACGGAATTGATTCCAGAGTTCACTCAAAAAGATTTAATGCCTAGAGTTCATGGATTTTATTTTAATATGTCTTTGACAAATGTATGTATATCATAAAATAATTAAACATCCCTTTTATTATAAAATTTTGATATATTTAATCGAAAGATAGATGAAACGAGTACTTGTATAATACTCGTAGATAATTCAATAAACAAAAATACTTATATTTTGTTTTTAAAGTCTAAAGAAAATATATATTATAATTATAAACAAGGTTTAGTGAATATTATTAGTGAAATTGAAATATAATTTGAAATCCTTAGAGGAATTGTATAATTATTAAGTTGTTATATTATTCATATGTTTACTACTGTTATATTATAATTTATAAAACATTAGGTTGTAAATACATAATTTTGAAACTGTTGCAAATTTTATGTACTGAACATCAGCATTTTGTTACAATTTGGTGTTTAAATGGAATGCATAAAATATGGTGTCGAATAAAGAATTGAAATTTAACGAAAATATGTTTTTTTTCTTATAAAAAAGTAAACAAATATCTCTTCTGGTTTGCAATAATTTAAAATAGTATTTTACTTTTAGAAGAAATGTCAAATAACTTTATTGCCGTTTTATATCGTAAAATAGCAATACAATTGGTTTTAATGTAGATATATTATATATTTACTATCTACTATTATCTAAATAGTACTTTTATCCATTAATCATCAAACATTTTTTTATAATTTAAAACAAATATATAACGAAAAATCAAAAATATGCACTCAGAAACGACTGAAGGTATACATTGAAAATATATTTTGTATATACTGATAAAATAATACGAAGCTTTCGAGAATTACCAGTGGATTATATTAATTATAAGATAACAAAAATTTACACGTCACTTATACAAGAACAAGGGAAGATATGCACCATAGCAAAGTGTCAATTATTTATTAATTATATTAGCGTAGGCGTTTGCGTTCTCTATTTTAATAGATACCTAAAAATATTGTCTTAATATGTTCTTAATCTTCTGTACATACATCAATACATAACAACACGCCTATATAACCCAGAAGGGTGTGGCAGAAGTGTACCTGTGTAATAACAGGTGAAATGTGAGTGTTCCACACTTCACCTGTTATTGGGGCAATCTGACTTGGAGATAAAGTACTCCACGTCAACGTTCATTTTGTTACAAAAAGCACTACACAGTCTATAAATTTACAAGTCCTGGTATCGTAAATTCATAGACAGCACTGTGACTATTTTGTACGTGTGAGCAGCAATAAAACTGTTCAGTCCATTGAAGATATTGACGATCGGTTCACTGGATTTGAAAAGTAAGTATTCATTTTAAAAAGAGCTAGCGGAAGAAGTAAATGGATCTCAAAAGACGTTTTTCAAAAAGAGCCAGTATTATTCTTAGAACTGTAGATCTGCATTTGGCTTTCTATTGTAACCAAGATGATAAGTTTTAAAGGATCATTATTCCATAGAAAAAAACATCAACGTAACATATACAGTGTAAATTAATCCTAGAAGTTAACAAATTAGATATAAATTACATTACACACAGCTAGTGCGCTTTTTTCGTGTGGGAATCGCGGTTAGGTTTAGCTGGGACTGCCTAAATACAATACATGCCCACCTTTGGAAATAGGTAAAATTTTATAGTATGTGTTGAGTCTCAAAACAAGGTTCTTATTTTTTCTTGGCAGTTAGATTGATTACAATTTATTTCACATATCTAAAGAGATGAAACTTATACTGCGGAGAACACAATGAGACTATCTACTAAAATAATTAAGAAGTTGCTGCCGCAATGGAAGGTAGGATTGGATTAATATGCAGTTTCACGTATTCTAGTGTTGTCCGCACAAATTAACAAAGTTTGTGCAAAGTAGTTTACATTTAACTCTACAGAGAATTAGGTATTGTATAAGCTAAATAAGTTAGGCAACTTATTTACCTTAAACAATACCTAATTCTCTTCTTTAGTGATATTTTTGCAATGATTCTTAGCTTTAAATCAGCTCATGTTTCAATAAATAAATATAATATTATATCTTTAGGTAAAGATAGAAAGATGAAAACAGGAAACGCAAATAGCTTTTCCATATTCCAGCCCTCTGAAACGAGATGTGAGTAAATGAAATATAAATAAAAAACAAAGGCCTTTTCGCAGGCTTAAAAACACTAATTTGGTCCCAAACAACTTTTAGCAAGCAGGATTCTAAGCGTGATTCAATAATATTAACAGAACGAGGTACAAACAAGAATGGTGTGGAGTACGCGGTCGAAAGTAAATGAAAGTGGTGATCCTGGCGTTGGCACGGCGTGATAACTCATTTAGTTCGTTCGGTTACTTTGTGACAAAGCGCCGTAGTGTTTGGCACTCGAAGTGGTCTAATTTTCCGCCGTATATTCCAGTGATTAACTCACGAACCGGGTTAATCCATTTGCACTATTGAGCGAGACGTATGACTGAGAATCAAACGGTAATTATTTGTAACCGCATGCGAACTTGTTGCTAAAGTTGCTGTGCTGCTGTGTTTATGAAATAGGTACCTGTGTTGGATAATTTAAACTAAGGATTATTTTAGTAACAGTTTTTCATAATAATATGCTTTTTAAAGAAATAGTTATGAAATTTTTTATCCATTTTTCTTATTGACAATGTAATTTTCCCACTGTTTGGCCTTCAAAAGTGACAAGATTGTCGAATTGTCATGACTTACATCTTTATTGAATACTAGCTTCCGTTAGCGGCTCCGACCGATAGATAGTAGGTCGATAAAAGTACCTTATATTATTTTTGGGGCCTTAAGCTATCCTAAACCAGTTTTAAAAGTTCAGTCCAATAGGTTTGATGATTTTTAGGTACAAATAAACAAACAAGTAAAACATTCTTGCCTCGTTATAATTAGTAGAGAAAAATCTACGGTAATACACGTCACATTTAGAAAGCATTAAAATACAAAGCTATTTCCGTAGCTTTTAATTTAGTTTCGACATGGTCTCAACCATTGTGGTTTAAAATTAACAGAACGGGGTATAAACAAGAATAGTGTGGAGTACGCGGTCGAAAGTTAATGAAAGTGGTGATCCTGGCGTTGGCACGTGATAACTCATTTAGTTTGTTCGGTTACTTTGTGACAAAGCGCCGTAGTGTTTGGCACTCGAAGTGGTCTAATTTTCTTCGGCGTATAGCTCTCGGTTCGAGTTAATCCATTTCCGCTATTGAACGCGACATATGAAACAGCAAACTAGTATTATACGAAGGCGCACGTAAACTTGTTGCTTAAGTAACTATGTATTAGTAGTAATAACAGTACTTAGTCTGTTAAGAGAAAGTTTTGACATTACACTACATGAAAAAAATGCTATTACAACAAACTACCGTATTCTGACTAAAATGTCGGTAACTCTGACGTAGCCGATTATTCCTTTTATCTTCAATGTATGTTACCGATTGACACATGTGAATAAATTAGTTCTGATAATCTTGTAAAAACTTTCTGCAATCCTCCAGTTTTCTTGAGCAGGATTAGACGCGCATGTAAGCGTATTATGTTCACTATATTGGAAAACTTTACGAAGAATACAGGATTAGAAAAGTTCTAGACGACACGAGGACTACGAACATCAACTTCCTCCTGTATCTGAACTATCGAGTTGCATCTCTCATAACTAATGTCAACGTTCTTTATCGTTTCCAAAGAACAAATATCTCATTCAGCATTTATCACACGTACTGATATCAAGGGTGGATTTATTGCCGTTATGCTAATTCAAATTATACGGATAATATTTAAATTCATAGAAGTGCTCATCAATTTTCAGCTTGAGGAAACTTGAATTTATTCCAAAAAGTTTTGTGAATGTAAAGGAGGGAAACTTGGTCTAGTAGTTATTTCAAGTTGAAATTCTTCTTGGCATAGTACCCACCACAATCCCGCTTTACTTAAGAGTGGGTTTTGTTTTGCTTGTTGAATTTCTATAACAACAGAGATTTCAAGTTGCGTACTAAAAGGTAGAAACTTATACCGTCTTTATGTACGAACTTGGTTGGATTCTTTGATTAATTAATTAGCTATTTACGTCTATTAACTGGTTAATTAATTGATCACATAATACTGCATTAAGTAGATATTGAGTTAATTAACATTAGTAATTAGATGCCGGTATTCAGGGTAGTATACATACCTATAGGAAGATCAAAGTAAACACCTGTTGCTAGCGTACCTATATAATGTTTGTCACATGCATGTAAGTGATAAGATAGATCAACCATAATCCCGGAAGATAACATTATCTAGAAAGAGAAATTAATTCATGATGACGTAGCTCAAAACTATCACAAATATAATTTGGTCAAGTAGCTTTAACAGAAGTATTAGTTAAGTTCTATGTACTATCGATCTTATAATTTATCTATACAGTGACCTACTTACAAACAAGGTAGAGGAATTATCTACCAGCAAACCTTAAAGTGATGCAGAGATAATATGTCATTGTTTATAGCCGTTGTAAGAATTTAAAACTATAAGATGACGTGCTTGTCACATTACAAGATACAATAAATATGCCAGAGATATCGGCTCTCTACCTCCCGACTTCGTCATCAGATTCGCGATATGGTATCAGAATTTTATTTTGATAGGTAAAAAGTTAATTCAAAGTATTCCTATTGTTAAAAAAACAAATAAAAGAACACATAAATAGGTATAAAACACGATATACAAACAACGAATAAAGATATTCATTATATTAGGGAAAATTTTCCAATTGATTCCAATACAAACAAACCAACTTCCATTATACAAACAAGCAGTGTGCCGCCGGCGATAAACATTTAAACATACCCAAGTTACGGCAAAATAATTGCGTTTCCATTTGGATATGTGAGCGAGTCCGGCTTGTAACGAACGGGGAGAGCGAATGAAGCGGACCGCGAAACCTTCAAATTGAATTTTAAGCATCCAATTTGTTTGCGCGGTGCCGCCTGTACCGGGTTATATCATCGTGGGTTCGTCGCCAACGCTCATGCTTGCTCCGGCCCGCTGCTCTCACTAAATACAGGGTTATTGGGTAAGTCGACCTAGATCCGTTAAGAGGTGGTAGTTCCCATCATTTCTGACTGATCTGACTATGAAACACCCCACCCTAAACCTAACCGTTTTCGAGATATTGGACTTAGAAGGTTTTTTTAAAAAATATCCCGATTTCTTAACTATAGCCTATTTTTTTTGTATTCTATGCCGTTTATTTTTTTTTAATTCTGATTTTTGTGTGCCAGATAAGTTTGTTTATAATTCTCAACCCAAAAAGTGCAAGTATCTGAACCAATGGGATCGTAGTAGACGATTGATACCGTAAAAAAGTAATTAATTTGAAAAAAAAAATTGTTTCTTTTAGTAATATTTAAAAAAAAATCTATGGCGTTAGTTCTGCAGATGTTTTAAATAATATCTACGTTCCATTAGCTATCCAACAAGGTATCACAAGCTAGGGTCTTATCACAATTCATAGAAAAAAAATCGATAAAAGGCTCTCAGGTAGCAGTACAAATTTGGGTTCTTTGGTCCTATTGTTCTTCCACGGAGCTGTGGTGCGTGCGAGCGGGACAAACTGACCAGGTGCAAGCGAGATAAAATAATCCCGGCCAATTTGTTGTTATTGTTTCGTTTTAGTCTGCTTCCGTGATTCGTCCGTAGTAGATGCGATATTTAGTGCTCTTCATTTCTTACCCGACTTGGCTTGTATTTCTGGACTGTTTCCTACAAGTTGTGACTGTGCTTGTTAACTGGACTTTGAATTGTGCTTCTGAATTGGAACTGTTGAAGATGGCAACCTTCACGAACGAGGAATACGCGGATATTCTACTTTGTTATGGGTACTGCAATGGTGTTTCTGCACGAGCTCGTGACGAATACATTGCACGTTATCCCGGCCGCCTAATACCGGATATCACTGTCTTTGACGGCGCTTACCGGCGACTCAGAGAGACTGGCTCTGTTTTAAGGCGTCGAGCAGACCTAGGCCGACCACGGATCATTGTTGATGATGAAGATGAAGATAATCAAATAGTTCAACGGTTTAGAGCGGATCCAACTACTTCAACTAATGCTGTTGCCCGAGAACTTGGACTCTCGCAGTGGAAAGTGTGGTTTACGGTGAATACTGCAGGCCTCTACCCCTATCACTACACGCCAGTACATGTTATCGAAGAGGGAGATCCAGTGAGGAGGTTAGACTTTTGTAGATTTATGCTTCATGGAGATTTAGAAGACCCAGCATTTTTAAAACAAATCTTGTGGACAGATGAATCAAAATTTGATAAAGATGGAATTACAAATTACCACAACGCTCATTATTGGGCCCCAAAAGCGCAAAAAAATCCTAACCAGAAGAGGACAAAAGCCGCACAAAGAAGATTTAGTTTAAATGTCTGGATGGGAATCATAGCAAACAAATTAATTGGGCCCTTCTTTCTACCTGATAATTTAAACGGAGAATTTTACGAACATTTTCTAAGAGAAGAGTTACCAAATTTATTAGAGGATTTACCCCTAAATCTGATTAGAAACATGAAGTTCCAACACGACGGTTGCCCTGCACATTACAGAAGAGGGGTCAGGGAATGGCTAGACAACGAGTATCCTAATAGGTGGATCGGAAGAGGTGGACCCATACCGTGGCCAGCAAGAAGTCCTGACCTGACTCCCATGGATTTTTATGTGTGGGGACACATGAAGACATTAGTCTACAATGAGAATAATCCAATTGAAACTATTGACATATTAAGACAGAAGATTATTGAGGCTGCTGACGAAATTCGAAGAGACTTAACGACTGTAGTAGTTAAAAGCGGACTAAGACACCGAATGAGAGTGTGTGTGCGAAACAGAGGCGGCCATGTAGAACAAGATTTATAAATTTAAATAAATGTTGTTTAATAATTATTTGTATTGTTTTATTTCGTTTCCTGGCCCAAAAGAGAAGTTTAATCTTAAGTACCATTGTTTTTTTTTACTACCTGGGAGCCTTTTATCGATTTTTTTTCTATGAATTGTGATAAGACCCTAGCTTGTGATACCTTGTTGGATAGCTAATGGAACGTAGATATTATTTAAAACATCTGCAGAACTAACGCCATAGATTTTTTTTTAAATATTACTAAAAGAAACAATTTTTTTTTTCAAATTAATTACTTTTTTACGGTATCAATCGTCTACTACGATCCCATTGGTTCAGATACTTGCACTTTTTGGGTTGAGAATTATAAACAAACTTATCTGGCACACAAAAATCAGAATTAAAAAAAAATAAACGGCATAGGATACAAAAAAAATAGGCTATAGTTAAGAAATCGGGATATTTTTTAAAAAAACCTTCTAAGTCCAATATCTCGAAAACGGTTAGGTTTAGGGTGGGGTGTTTCATAGTCAGATCAGTCAGAAATGATGGGAACTACCACCTCTTAACGGATCTAGGTCGACTTACCCAATAACCCTGTAGATACTACAGTAAAGAGCATAGTCAATACCAATAATAACATGCAATTGTTTCTGTCATACTCGGCTTCTGATCTGATTGTCGTTTTAGTTACAATATGTAGCATCGTTTTAGTGACTTAGTGGCTTCAATCACTTGCTAAGGTTGACTCTTATTTACTAGATATTTGTCTAGATAAGATTTTTTGGTAAATGATCTTTTGGTACAATATAATTATGTAAGCAATAGCAGAGATACTTGGACATTTAAGAATCTTTCAGCTCTTTTTAACCTCCGCCTGTATTATTCTAGGTGAAGAATTATGTACGGAATAGATATATACGTTTTTATGTAATCATTCATATCTTTTAAGTTATTTTCATCTCACAATGAGTTAACTTTCTGTAATGATTTTTGTCATGGCACATTGCCATCGCGTGGACCAAACCGTCGCAAAGAGTCGCCTGCCGCGAGTTTCAATACTCGTAAAGCGATTTTTGCAAGCCTTACTGTGGTCTCGGTCGGGATTTAGATGAATTATTTATATTGATGCAGCGCTGCAGCGATGGACGAACGAAGTAAAACTATTTATCGATAAAGTTTAGATTTCAGATTCTATTTTAGCTAAAAAATTGATGCTGCATTTTTTTATAATACCTGGTACAGTGTGCAAAAAATTGAGACTATTCAATCCATATGCCGGCAACTTTGTGTCTTTTGACATCGTGCAAAACTCGTCGTGAAAACGATTAATGTATCTGTGTAATTTCATAAATTGCAACTATAGTTAGCTGATACTAGACCTTAAGGTTGAATAAGTATACAATTTGAAAAATGATTCGCAAAAGTGATCCATAATAGAACCTAATGAGATTCAGATAATGAAAATAAAATATTAAAACTCAGACTATTGTTATTACTAAAATCCAAAGAATTTATGTTGAAAGAAAAGGGGAGAAAGACCGAAGAAAAGATGGATCGATTGTGTAAAAGCTGATATGGCTGGAAAGGGTGTGAGTGCTGAAATAACGTCTGATAGGAAGGTATGGAAGAATAAAACCGTAACCCCAAGTAATTTGGATTAGGGCAGGTGTGCGCAAGGCAGTCAATCTGCCGAGCCTTTTCCCAATTACATTGGGTCGACTTCTAGTCTATCGGATTTAGCAGAATATCAGGATTTTACGTGGAGTGACTGGCATCAGACCTCCACAACCCAGTAAGAGGTGATATGATTATTTCTGTCCTGCCGTACCCGTAACGACTGCCATAGATCTTGACATTACTCAGTTTCCCGCTTTGCTTTGGAGAGAAGTAAAAATACATACTTTCCAACTCCTACTATATACTTCTGATTAAATTCGTTGCGGGTTCCAAGACAATTTTAACTCTCCCTGGGATTGCCCGTGTGTCATGCACGCGGCGGTGCCTTTCTGTTGGTTACCGCTGTAGATCCTGGCGTTACAGGAGTCACAGTGGTGAGCGTGTGGGTGGGATTATATCCCTGCCATAGATCTTCAAATGGACACCGGGACCGACGGCATAATGTGCTCACCGAGGTAAGGAGGAAATTTTGTAATGATGAGATGGTCACCCATCCACGGCTGAGCGCGGTTGCATTATAGCATTGCTTAACCTGCAAGATCGATCGGTTCGCGTGGCTACAACCTAGCCACGAGTTTTACGATGGGATTGTCTATCTCATCTTCTAATAATGATGTCTTAAACATTAAGTTATAATCCCACCCACACGCCCACCACTGTGACTCCTGTGACGCCAGGATCTACAGCAGCGGTAACCAACTGAAAGGCACCGTGCATGACACACGGGCAATCCCAGGGAGAGTTAAAATTGTCTTGGAACCCGCAACGAATTTAATCACAAGTATATAGTTGGAGTTGGAAAGTATGTATCTTTACTTCCCTCCAAAGCAAAGCGGGAGACTGAGTAATGCCAAATAAAAAATCAGTTATTGTCAATACCATATTTAAAAGGCAAGAGTCTTAGTTTTAATTACGTAGAACATAATATGTTCATGGAATTCGCATACCTACGTGTACGGGACAAAGTAGGTCAGAGAGGTGTCGTCGGTATTTTATATTTCGTGGAACTATTTCACGCCTTCTTGGTATTCCGCGCCAATATCAGTAATCTCCAATTCTTAAATTCTGTACATATTTGGGCGTGAACATGATTAAACGGATGTAGATCTCAGTGGAACGTAATCTGTATGCATTTCGTTCCACGTATTATTTCATATGGAGACGTATATTCTTATATTTATTTAAAGGCACGTATAAACATTGAGAATTTTATTTATAATTAATATTATGTGCTTATAATATGCTTAAGTTAGCTAATAGTTATTTATGCAACTGTTCTATAATGAGGGGTATTAAAACACGAGTGTGGGTTTATCACACGAGGCGAAGCCGAGTGTGATAATAGTATCACATGAGTGTTTTAATACCTAATTATAACAGTTGCATACAAGACTTTATCTACACCCATGATATGAATCCTCTATAAATGTTCTGAAACCATAGGGTATTAGGGTACAGTGTTGTAAGAACTCTATGTAAATTCATGGAAAGTTTAATTAGTGAATATCTAATACAAAAAAACTATGTATAGGTAATAATATAATTATTTATTGTAATAATTATTTACATTTTGGATCGTACAATTATTAAAAAGTATTTTTCAATACTATTATTGAACAAAAATGGCGGGATACGACGTCAATTCAAAAATTCGAATAAGTTTTTATTTAAATTACGGCGCTGTGGTAGTGAAACGCGCGTGCATGACATGTTCTTTTTTTGAAATTCATAAAGATGCCATGAGAATGTGGCTGTTCGATGAGTAAAAAAGGAGTTGCATAATGAATTTCAGTACAACATTATAACACCCGTTTGGGTGTTATAATGGTTATTATGACACTGGCTGTTTTAATGTTGGCAATTATCTAACTGTTTCAAGAACGTTTATAGAGGATTTATAGCATGGGTGTAGATAAAGCATATCGCTTGTTTGGATGAACAGGGTATCAACTCAAAAATCACGATTTATGACTTAAGTATAAGGTCCTACTTAAAAAAATGCGATCTTTCTAATGAACATGGGTCCATAACGATACGACGTCATATTGGCGAATGGCGGGGTAGTATCTGCGTCCTTTTTGCACTTTAATGTGAGTCTGTTCAAACAACACTATCGTATTCAGTCTTGTTTGCGGAGTTTGTGTGAAAGCACGTGGTTCGTTTTTGATATACAGTTTTAACCTCAAGAAACACTGTGTTCATTGAAAAGTAAGTTCTATTTGAATTATATTATTTGTAAAATACAGTAATAATTTCAAGTTAATACTTTCTTTACGATAAATGGTTGCATTTGGATTGTTATACATGTTTCTAGTGTAGAGAATTTATTCAAGATGCTACCATGTTTACAAAAGATTGTTTTTGTATAGTGCAATATTTTTGCGGGGAAAAAGTATTAATCGTAGATAATATTAAACATAATCATGATTGTCAGGGTTTGTTTAGTTTATGAGTCTTTATTGTTTAAAAATTAAATAAAAATAATGGTATTAAAACTAAAAAGTGTAATATTCTACATAGTTTGTGACGTTTTTTTGAATTAAATTATGTAGATACAGCTATTTACCAAGTTAAGATTTTTACAGAATGATGTTGCAGAGACTTAAAATGATCACAAATTTAGTAAAACCACCTGATCGAGAAGAGGAACAACCTGAAGAAGTTTCTAATGCTGATACATTAGTTGTATTATTATCTACTGAAGGTATTATTCAACGATAAACCTAGATTTTTATGTGTATTATTTGTTTATTATTATTATTTATTTAATTTTACATTACTGTTTGGTTTTCAGAAGCAAATGAATTTACCAATGATCAAGGGGAAATTGTAAAACCCAGAAATCACTCTGATTCGTTATCATCGGACGACGATGACCCGCCAAAAATAGTAAATAGACCCGAAAACCCTGGTAAAAGCTTTTAGATAAGTACTTAGGTACTAATCTTTATAATTTACTATGTAGATAAATACTTAAGCGTCCTTATGATTCTTGACTCTGACCGCAAATCTCCAACTCCAGTATCATTAGTTGATATTACAATCACAGAATCTACAAAGAAACTAACTAGAAAAAGACAAAGAAACCAGCATAACTGGTTACGCATTCAGGCAAAGTGATTGAGAAATTCTGGGCTGTGACTGTGTTCCAAGTTGTTTGATACTATGTTTATACCCATTTTTTAGAAGTATTTTTATTTAGTTATTTATTTTTATTTTACAACTTTTTGCACTTAAAACAAACAAACTTAGTACAACAGCGGAGTTAATGCCATAGGCATTTTCTAACAGTCAACCTTAAGGTGATGCAGAGAGAACAAAGGTAGGTGCATAAATAAATTAAAATAATGTGCTGAAAATGTGAATACATACATACAATAATGTTATATCAACAATTCAAATACATAAATATGGTAACAAATATACTAATACATACATTAAAATAATATATATCATAATATTTACACAGAAGATATTAAACTTTTAATGACTGCTGTCGTTTCACCTTGAAGAAGATGACGTACTTTAATTTTGAAAGTGTCCCGGGTGGTGCACATCCTGATCTCAAGGGGGAGTGCATTCCAAAGAAGAATGGATTGAATGGTTTTATGTTACAGCCTTAAATTTGTGATGATGAAATGCCTAAGATGACTATTTTTATTTAGGTTCCTAGTTGAACCGTAGTCGAATTAATATTATTGTTGACCAATTTTTTTATATTATTTAGGAGTATTCTTTATGTTTTTATAAGCCTGATTTGTTCTATTTTAATTATTTTGTGATGTTGGGAAGGTACCATATAAGATAATAGATTTTATTCTTGTTGTTTAGATTCTAGTCGAATCAAACTAAGTCTGTGTAGTGAATAAGAGGTAAAACTTCTGTAATGATTCTAGCACTCATTAAAGTATAAAGTACGTTTAGTATAAGTTTAAATATTATGTAAACATATTTATTTATGTGATTACCAAATAAATAAAGAAGCTATTGATGATAATTATCCTTTTATTTGGTATTATTTCGAAAACTTATCTAATGTATTTGTGGAACATGGTAGCATTATAAATATTCCTTGTTAATAACTAAATTATTGTAAAAAATATGAAAAAAATAGAATGGACTAACAAAGTAAACATTACATAAAAGAAATACTTTAAAAAACAATCGTAAAGTAGCATATAAACCATAAAAATTGCATCTAAAAAAAACATAATTTTCAAGTTACAACTTAGTTTTATAAATATTTTTTGTGTGAAAAGGTATTATTTTGGTTAATGTTTCTTGAAATAACTGTTTTTCTTAAGAATTGCAATCTTATTAGGGTTATAAAATGAATAAAACCCTACTCAATAAAGTTAGTTTTAAAAATATATAGGTGAGGTTATCCAATTATTTACAGAAATTGAAATATATAGATTTGAAAACTTCAAATCGCTCTACTGAAAAGTATACATTTTTGAGTTAATACCCTGTTCATCTAGACCAACGATATTATAAGGTTTGTTAAAATAGCAACTCATTTTAGTCAATATTCAAATTCAATGAATATTGTGTTCGATAAGAGATGTATAACACACACACTTTACCTTTTTTTGTTCCATGCGGTTTAATATATCAAAAAATAGCCAACATCAATTTGATTGCAATACATTGCATTTTGAGTTATTATCAGGTGGACTACACATTCGTTCGCTGTGGGCGTAGAATAAAAAAAAAAAAAAAAATATATAGATTATTTTTATAGCATTCAGCTATGCTTAGCAAGTTATACTAAGAAACAGTTGAAAAAATTTTAGGTCTGGCATACAGTCCTACAATTTTTATATCAATCTATATACATATTTTATATTTTATATCTCAGAATGCAATGTATTGCAAACAAATTGCTGACGTAACATGCTGTTGAGAAATTTGTGGTCCTGGCAAGAGGCGACCGTAGCTTAGTGGTTAAAGCGGCTGCCCGTTATGCAGAGGTCGCAGGAGCAAATCCCATATTCTTTTAAACTGATTCATAGTATAAAATATATAGGTGGAAAATGGTTCAATAAGGCGCTAGGAAATGCTTCGTAAATCAAAAGGTTTTCATTATTAATGGTGCAAAAAAGGTCATGATATAGTTACTTCTAGAGTTGTTTACTTAGGCTGTCTGCAGAGTTTTGTTTACATTTACTGTTGTTGAGAATAAATACGTATCTGAGTTTTGGAGATCGCTCCTTTGCTATATTTACTTGATCTTAGTGTCAATTTCACCAACGTGTTAAACTCAAGATTAACGCTAAGCTACTGATTAAAGCGGTCGCCTAACCGCTTTCAATTGCGCTGGTGTTGTAGGTTCGTTCACCACACGGGACAAATCTTTGTGTGATCCGCAAAGATTTGTTCTGACTCTGGGTGTGCTTTCTGTGTGTAAAATGTATGTTTGTGAACACTTCGCGGTACAAGAGTCATTCCTAGTGCGGGCATCGTTTATTTAAAATAAAAAAAGAATAAATAAGAAGTCTCTGTCCCGTACAAACAGTGAATGAGGGAGTGAGATGCAAGTATGGCTTTATATCATTAGATTAAGGCGTTTGGTGCAATCGGGTCTTATTCTGTTGTTACCCTTACATGAGATTTGTGGAGGAAATGGAAATATTTTTTGGAGTGTAAGGTTTGATAGATGGCTTCCATCAGTTCGAAATGGGGTTAGATAAAAGGATGGTCTTATCTTTGTTGCCAATTCACATGTCTATGCTTTCTGTGAGTTTTTTGTGCACTGTTTGTTTGTTTTCATTTAACTGGTCCCTATTGTAGTTTATTATTATTATTAGTATTGTTAATAAGAGGTTAAAGTTTGGCAAATATAGTAATTTCAGGCACGTTTAATCGCCATTAATATTTTGACACATAAAAATAGATAAACATCAGATAAATTATAACATGCCCGAATGCCCGGACATAAAGTGATACGATCTATACATATTAAATTGTAAATTAACCATGTCTGTACTCTGTATTAAAAATGTTTAAGAAAAAATAATACGAATGCTTTGTGACAACAGTAGAAGCCAAAACATTTTTTTTTTAATTTTTGCCTGTCTGTCTGTCTGTCTATATGTTTGCACGCGCATCACGCATAAACAACTGCATGAAATTGGATGTGGTTTTTACAGGTCTAACTGGTAAATTTTTCATCGTTGTATTTTATCTCTAAGGGGGTACTTAGAAAGTGTAAATTTTTATAAAAGGTTTATCAATTTTGAAGGGGATTGCATGAAATTCTGTATGTAGGTTACTACTTTAAGATTTTTTGGAAATATCACTCCCCAAGGGGCTAAATTAGGAGTAACATAGGTAATATATAATTTATCAATTTTGAAGGCAATTACACAAAACTGAGCAAAAGTTGTGAAACTGATTAATGAGAAAAAAAAATTATAGGGCTTCAATTAGGGTCGGCAAGTGCAAATTTTTAAGTTAATAGCATGGAAATATCGAATTCCACGTTGAAATAGTCGCGGGAAAAAGCTACATAAAAATATAAAATCGAACACAGCTATCACTTAAATATGTTTGCGATATTTTATCATTAGTGTTTGAGGATTCTGAAAAAGGCCCTTTGTTAATTATTTGATATACACATTTAGAGATTAATATACAGCTACTATTGTACAGTAATCACAAGTTTTATTATTGCTGCTTTTTGTATCGCGTTTTCCTTATATTATTCAGTTAATTTGTAAAACAAGAACCAACTTTCTTTATGCCAAAGAAAATGCGATTACGTGCAGGCGTAGGGAGGAGCAACGGTGCCCGTGTTTTCAATATACAGCTTACGTTACATTATTCACGATTCTTAATAAAAAAAAAAAAGGAATATGAATATGATACTAAATAATTTAAAAACTACTTCTTCTTTCGTCGTGTCGATGACTCAGTCAAATATTTATACATATTTTGACTTAAAAACTACTTATTTCTGTATTTAATATGTGAGTGAGTGACTGAACATACCGATGTGCCATAAAAGGTACGCACCTCAGCAAAATACTGCAGCACATTAGCACCATAGCGCTGATATTCTGGATGCCTCCTCAAACACTTAATTTTTTTATAGCTAACACCCGTCATTTTATAAAAAAATATATAATTTACAAAGTGACAGATACTTATAGCATAACAATTTTGTATTTTTGCTATAGTCAGCATTTCAGCTCAAAGTCAATCGTATCTCTATCATCCAAAATGTTTTTATCAACGGCAACCAGTTTTTAATTTTTTTTTCATCGGCTATATCGATAGCATTGGCCCCACCAAAACGAGGTAAAAGAAGCGCATTGGCTCAACATTCATAATATTCAGTTAATTTGTAAAACACGAACGCAACAAGGAAGCAACTTTCTTTATACCAAAGAAAATGCACATAGGAGTAATTTTCCCTCACGAGTAAACGAGCTCATGTGCAGGTGAAGGGAGAAGCGGCCCACGTGTGCTCACTGTACAGCTTACGTTACATAATTCACGCCTCTTCAAACACTTACTTTATTTTACAGCTTACGCGCGTCGCTTTTGATGTTCACAAATTTGTAAGTAGATCTATTTACAAAGCGACAGACGCTTATTGCATTAGCATTTTGTATTTTTTGCCATCGCCAGCATTTCAGCTCAAAATCTGTCATCCAAAATGTTATTATCAACCTCAACGAGTTTGGCTTTGTTTATCTTTGGCTACAATATTATAGAAACGATTTAGGCGCCACTTTTAAAAAAATCATTACTTCTTCTTCTTCTTCTTCGTCGTATCGATGGCTGAGTCAAATTTGATTGGTCCAATAAGGGGTCACTGTTATAGCGCTCTCGTCGGCGTTAATGAGCGCCTCTCTTGTGCAGGTGGTAGGGCATTTTGGACAGTCAGTAAGGTGGTCAAGGTTTTGACTTGCCATCGTGGTGAAAGGATTAGCCAATTCGCTTTTAACATCTCGCGAATTGCCCAGGGTGCGCCGGACGTAGGGAATTGTTGTGTACGTCACTCGGGGAGGCTCCTTTCATGCACCCCAAAAATCATTACTTCAAATGTAAACAGTTAAGTAGGTAAAATTTTCAAAAGTTCTATTAAAGGTCTCTTCAAAAACGTTTCAAGGATTTATTTTGCCGAAACATCAGCTACTAACAACAATAAATTGAAAATATATTTTATTGTATCAATAAAATAAACGCTATCTAGCTAAAGAAATGGGGCGTAATGATATTATTAAACTTCAATTAGATTTTATATTGAATGGTATAACATTTATCCATTTTATGTCCCTCATAAAACGTCAAATATGTGCTTCATCATTATATAGAAAACCTTTACCAATTCGAAATACAATTGTTTTTCGAATTGGTAATGTTTTCTTAATTCTTCACTTACAACAAGATAGAACATTTAAGGTTTATTTATTGGGCTAAAAAGTATACTGAACTGAACTAAAAGTACCTAAATGTCTTTTATCAACAATGAATATCTGCATTGCCTTTAGATAGTTTGAAAGTATGTTAATTTTATCACGTAATATGAATATTTCGGTGGATTAGTATGCCAGCGGTGAGTTCAGGTGCGCTGAAAACTGATCGCGGCATACGCTTCTACGTGATGCGCCTTCAATGGTCCATGGACGACTAAATTATCGTTTTATCGGATCATTTGTCTTCTTTGAACTTTTCTAACAAATATAATATATGCCGTAGTTTTAGTACTAATCAATTTATTTTGTTAAATTACTGATTTGCATACTTAGCAATATTATCTCATGAGATCATCTTTGGAAATGAGAGTTAAATTACTGATGTAATCTGCGTAAACTTGTTATTGACACACACACATGGAATGAACTTAGTTTAAAGCTTTATCAAGAATACCACTTAGTTACACAAAATAGGTCATACAAATACAATATTTAAATTAATTTTTAATTGAATCTGTCATGGAACACATCCGAGAGAAGAGATTTTGACTCAAGTGAGTGTATATTTTATTAGATTCCATAAAAAATATCTGTTAAACGTGTATTTTTATTTTTTAAGAACATATATAAAATATTAGCATAATGATCAATCTGAATGTCACTTTGCTCATTGTTGTGTCAAGAGATATCAAGATCGATCGACAACGAAATTGTCACTCTATGAAGAAACAGTGACGTAATTTTTGGAATATGTAGGTACTCAAATCAAAGTAACTATCACAATACAAACCACGCTAGTAGCTCTGGAATGAAACTACAGAAGCATCATTCAAATTTAATGCCGTTGAAAATTGGCGCAATCTATTATGATAAATGACCGCTCGTTGATCAAATTGTCGAAAAATTAACATTACTGCAATATTTTTTCTTTATTGGCTACTATTATTCTGAGGGGACTGCAATTTCCTTTTATATTATTTTGGCGGAACCACAGGTGTCAATTTAGGTATTATATTATTAGTACAATATAAAATGATACTAAACTTTTGACAAAAAGAAGACAAGACTTAACATGTATGCTATGCTTATCTAGTACTGAATTGATAATACGTAGGCGTATTTTGTTACAAGTATTTTAATACTAAGTAATTAAATATCGGTTTCACGGTTGAAAAAGCAAAAGACAGACGAAATGTCAGTACATTTGAAATTGAGACCAAATATTCTAAAATGCTAGTAAAATTAAATTTAGATAAACTTAAGTTTCGTGCTCGACGAATAAGTAACATTTCCGTGTATGTAATGTTGTTGCTGTCTGTTCAAGTTTACGAGCACATTGTCAAAGCTATCAGCTGCATTTTTTTATAGTGTGTTGTTGTTGATGTGTTAGTTTATGACATCCCAGCCTTATCTAACAAAACGTTTCAACTTGGATTAAGTATGCAATTCCAAATAAAACCTTTGTTATTATATTTTACTAGCTTCTACCCACGGCTTCGCTCGTAGATAATGAAGGACTAATTGACTGTTTGGGCTTGTCTATGTTCGTTGAGAAAATAGGTTCATTTATTCTTACATAAATCAATATTTTATAGTTATAACTTGATTCTTCTTCTTCGTCGTGTCGATGGCTGAGTCAAATTTTATTTTGACTTGCCATCGTGGTGAAAGGATTAGCCAATTCGCTTTGGAGAACTCGCGAATTGCCCAGGGTGCGCCGGACGTAGGGAATCATTGTGTACGTCACTCGTGAAGGCTCCTTTCATGCACCCCTTATTATAACTTGATGTAGATTATGATTTGTTTTTATTATTCTGTATTCACATTTATGTATGAACATAATTCTATAACAATATTCAGTTGCAAACGGAACATAACAACAAGGGTATCTAAATCGTATCATATATTTATATTTACCCAAAAGTAACAGCACTTGTTTGATCTATGCGACCAACATTACCGAAATAACTGGCTCCGAAGCTTTCTGTGGTTTATCGCCGTTCGTCGTGCTAGAGGTGTGAGATTGTAGGAAGATAATAAAATACATACAATAACTTATTGCCTACACTCACCACAATTCCGGAATAGTTTTACTGCACTTTGGACTCGTTTGGTTAGATGATGCTAATGGAGTTAATAAAGTTCGTAATTTTAGATCAATCCGCCATTTCCTGTTCAAAAGTCCCCGCACCATAGACTATTTTTCTTCGTCTTCGCATACACTGACACGATAGAGTTCGTTCGGAAATATCTTCCGGTTTTTGACACTTGACAGTGACAGTTTTAAACCCATTTTCTAGTAAAGGGGGAAATACACTAATAGACATAAATAAATGTGTGTTGTGAATGTGTGATTTAGGTATATATATTAAACAGCACTAAAAAAGTGATGTTATTAGGCACTCAACTGCCTGAAGTGCGTCCACAAAGAGGAAAGTTGTAAGTTTACTCTCCACTCATACAAGAGAAACACAAAGACAGTAATTTATTGTGAGTCACAGCGACTACAGGCTCTAATCCTCCAGATTAAGAGACTCTAGCCAAACCACATGTGAGTTAAACCATAAAGGCGCTTTTGTGTTCCACTGAAATCGTATTTAATACAACATCTAAATATTAACGCGTATTATTTCAATATACTTCTTTTGTCTTTAAATACACGTTAAGTAAAGAACTTTTTGTAAGCTGGTTGACTCTTTGTCATAATAACTAGCATTTTGTCAATGCTACCAGCATATTCTCAAATCCATAACGCACAAAAAAATCCGCGGGTATAAGAACTACATATTAAGAACTTGTAATAAAAATATTGTATTTCTGAACGATCGTTTTGGAAATATTAATTACTATATCTAATGAAAAGTTGATTCTTATTTTTTTTTTACGACTGATCTGTTATAGGAAAATAGTGTTTTTGTTTGTCTGTTTTGTAAACAGATTTTTTTTTGTCTGTTAACCCGCATTAATGTCTTTTATAAGTACTAAAGTTATGTATTAGTTAGCAACAGCTCATTTTATCACAGTTGAGAAAAAAAAACAATAAGCTACGACAACGTTTCAAAACGTTACACACAGTTTAAACATGAACTTTGAATTATTATGTAAAATAGAACGTCATGGAACTCGCTCCTAACATCCAGGCTACACGCACGAATTAATAACAATAATCATGCAAATGGAGCATTTGATAATACGAATTACAAAATCGTTTCCATTCGAAAACAATTCTGTGCCGCATATTGATTCGAGATTGTTCAATAAGTTGTTCGAATTATTTGAAATGATTTCGTTACAGAATTAAACTTACGAGCAATACAGTTTATTGTTGGTTGACGAGTAATATTTTTACGAGGACGTTAATTTAGAAGATAATTAATGATTTGAAAGAATGACTTACGCAATAATTACGTATAATTTTTAGAAATTGTATTGTGAGATTTTATAGAACTTCTAAATACTGTCGAAAAAAAGCAAGTAACACTTTTGCTATACCTTCTCTATCCAATCAAACGGTCGGATCTGAGACTATGAGTGATGAAAAGACTAAAAATCCCGTAAGATTTAGGCACACACCTCTGGGACCTTCGTTTACTACTGGGTAGCATACAGCAAACTTAAACAATATAAATCAGCAAATCCTAGCGTAAATAATCACCGAATGAAAACTTGCCGCATTTCGTACATAGATTACAATTTGATGCCAAAGTTCTGAGTAAACTTCTCGCCAAATCTGCTTGTAGATATGTAAGTCGTCAATAACTATTGGAACTTCTCTATATATTTAGTTTATTTACACACAAAAACACAATCTTAAAATATGTATGAATGTTGAGTTAAGTAACTAAATATTTATTTCTAACGTTAGTTTGCTTACGTTATGAAATTTTTATACATAGAAGATGATACTTACTATATTTTCTTGAATGAGTTTATCTGAACCATAAGTAATCCAGTACATGTAACAGTGATTATAAATAAATAACTAACAGTTATTATTTCCAGGGTCCACTATACTTACATACTTCGAATTGGGTTATTATTTATATTTGTAGAGTAACAGGGTGTAATGTTCCTCCACCACAAAGGGAGGATCCTCCGACCAGGCTCGGTGGTATTGCCTGGCAGAGAGCTGTCCAACGGTAGCGTATTGGAAGTGGTATATATGTATACTCTCTGTGAACACTTCGTTATCGCGATTCAGCACTCTTCAACATAACTATATCACGTGTTTGTCGCTACTTGAGGTTGTCAATGTTATCCGTCATTTATTATGTGCGGATACCGTCACATATTATATCTAGATGTCAGATGGCCAACAACTGTATGTCTGTCCGTTACGCTTTCAGCGCTAATCAACTGAACCTCTTGTTCAGTATCTTCTCTTGGTCTTTTTAGATCTTCTTAGTGAATATTATAGTATAGAGATTGTGCCAGACCTGAGAAAGGACATTTTTATAGACATATCTTTCACGCAGGCGTAGCCGCGCGAAAAAGCTAGTCACACATTAAATTAATTTTTCACCACACCAGCACGAAAAAGATCGTTTGCTTGCGAGAATTCAGTGAGTAAAAACGCTTTTTACTTACTAGTGAGGCAAAGTGATTCAAATTTTGAAACACTAAATCGTTCCAATTAATAGGCGCAAAAAAAAAAAAAAAAAAACAGCCACCATGTAGATTAGTAATAAACATTGACATAAATTTTATTTAAAAACTACAAACGATATGTTTTAATTATTTTAAATTATATAAATACACGCTTATTTAGTATTTTCATGGTTTTATATTCGTGATTAACCATTAAATTAATTAAAATCGGGTACTTAATATTAGACTCCATAAATAAATGTTACGGAACGAATTTCCGAACGCACGATTTAAAAAAAAAAAAGTCTATCTGTGACAGTCATCGCGGGCAACTATAAATTCTTTTCAGTTTATGTTTAATTGTTTACTGAAAAATTTTTCACAAAAAATAGTGAATCCAGTGATGAAGAACTTTGTGGAACTCCAAAAGAGTTGCGACAACTTGCTTCTAACGCAGAAGTTTGCTTTTTTACCAGAAAATTTACGTGAAAAGTATTTGAATGCGTACGACATATTTAATTAGTGGCGACTTTCAAAAGGCCCTAAAACGCATTATGAATCGGTATTACTGTCGTATTTCATGGAATTATTTCAGGTTAAGCCATCGAGTACGAGTTTATTTAAATCTTAATATTTTCTCACTGGAAGAGGTGAAAAGTTTTGTATTGTAACGCGTGATAAAAATTTAATTTCCAGTTCGTGACCTCTTAAAATCTTTCGCTTGCGAAGTAGTCTTTATTAGAATCACTCGCTATGCTCGTGATTCAATTTAAGACTACTTCGCAAGCTCAAGATTTAAAATTGGCACTCACAACAGAAATATAAACTTTTTCTCACTTGTACCATAAATAACTATTATAACTGAATTGTGTTTAAAAATACAAGAATTGAAAATGAACTGAACATAGGGTAGTATCAATGCGTGGGTTTTGAACCTTTTTTGTAATAACAGCCAGGCATGACCAGTTTTCTTTGTTACCTCGAGCCATCATTGCATATCTTTTCATTGAAAAATTAATTGGACTTTTCTTGGCATTGAGTAGCCACGTTTCTGAGAAATGCCTTTTTTCCGCCCACCATAATCCTACCCAAATTACACCGGAGAATTATTTATATGAGACTAGAGGTAAGTAATAACTTTTAAACTTTTGCATGATGGCATTGACGGGCATTTATGGAATAATTTATACATTAAATGTATAAATAATCGTGTTTATGTATATTTATTTACCCTTGGTCACGTTCATTCAACAATCTACCACGTGAAGTGCAACCTTGTTGAAAATGTATAAAAAGGTAAATAATAAATATACTGATAACAACAGATAGCTTCTAACCTTCACTTATAATCAGTTTATTTGATAAACTTTATTACATTTGAATCTGTATTTGCCATTTTCTCAGCTCTTTATAAACTAAACATAATTACAAATATTTGTAGTTTTTGACAGACTAAAAATATCGTAATAATATCATTAAAATTATTCTGTGATTTTAACTTGTAAATTGTTTGAATAAAAAAAATCTTTTTAATCATTTTAATAAAAAAGATCTCAGAAGAACTAATGTGCGCATATTACATAAATTAATCTAACGTGGTAGAAGCAAAGCACATGACATTGTGAAATGACTTCGCATTATCTCGGCCAACCAGAGGGACACGGGGCGTTACGATACATTATATTTTATGTGCGAGTGTATATTAGAGGTTTGTACAAGTAGTCTAGGTTTCTTTGTTTTGTTTTATCACGTGTTGCTTTAGCTCAGGAGTAGACTCTCGAGCGAAGTGTTTAATTTTTCAAAATTATTATTTTACGTTGCCAGTTTTAATGTAACTCAATTAATGATTAAAACAATTTGACAAAATACCCACGGACAAACATTTATTTTAGTGTTTTAGATATGATTTGTCTTTAAATATGGATAATTTTAAAGGTAAAGCCATATTACTTTTTAACCCAACCAATAGTGTCCTATTAAGGTTAAAATTCCCTTCTGATTCTTTAAAATTTTCGTGTGTTTTAGGTGTACGGGGATAATTCTTTAAATATAGGCACCTTAACACCGTTTACTGTATTCTTCCAAGTTATACACAGAAGAGGCGAGACGTTGAATATTACTTAAGTATTTCTTACTTTTTAGTGCATTTTTGGTATTAAAATCAGTTTTTTATATGTAAAATTATTCTTAGTAATCTTAAAAAAATCATCAAGGCCACATCCCACGTGGCAGTATACTTAAAAAATCGGCGTAACAGATATGTACAAACGTCGCCTAGTGTGCGAAGGGTCGAAGGGATTCAACCTATTATAAATATTACGTGATTATTTTCTTTAAACGATCACTTTACTTGTAAGGAGTAAAAATATATTTGAGGGCTCTTTGTGAAACTTTCAGGTAAATGATTTTCTTTTATCAAAGTAAAAACTGCCTTTAACACAATCTCCTTTTTCTGCTTAAGATTTTTCGTTTTGTTTAGATCTTTTAGGCTTCACGGTCGTATCTCATCACTATAAATTACCATATTTATTATATTTTCAAAGTACCTACTATAAATCTTAACCAAAATCTTATGTACTCAGATTAAAATTGACGGAGTCAACTTATATCATAACACTTAACTTAATAATGGCACCTATATAGAAAGAGCTTTAATACAGAGTCTGCACTTTCGGATTTAAATTAAATATTCTGGGAAATACAATGATAAATGCATTTAGTGTATTTTGTGTTAGGAGAAATCTTCATTTGTTGGAACTATTTCAAGACAACTTCTAATTGATAAATTTTATAGCATTTAGCTGCTTAGCAAATTATACTAAGAAACAGTTGAAAAAGATATGGGACCGGCAGGATTTGAACCTGCGACCTTACTGCATACCGGGCAGCCGCTTTAGCCGTCCAGCTACGGTCGCCTCTTACCAGAAATTTCTCAACTTTATGATACGTCATTTCGTGACGTCAAATCGCGCCGGTCCCATATCTTTTTCAACTGTTTCTTAGTATATATTTCAAGACAACTATACTATTTAATCATTTTAGTAATGATTTTGTTAATCTTGCCAACTTCGACTTAATAATTACTTATTTACGATCAATTTTGAAATCTATCGAACAAATCCTGAAATCCAAGTTAACATTAAGCATATTAATTGATGTGAATATTAATCTTCGGCTGTATTCTTCGATATTATCTTATTTATACTCTTAGATTTTCTTAGGTGGTGATAACCAAACCGTCTCCCCAAACAGTGCGGTATACGGTCAGAAACATTTCCCCACTTTTAAAAAAAGGGTGGTGCTATCATCTGGATAAATCGCCTCGTCATTATAAGCATCGAACATTCTTGCCGAGAAGTAAAACAACTGAACCACTACTACAACTTGTATTTAATATTTTTAAACTCGAAATGATAGTATATTAAAAAAAATATTCAATAAGAATGGTTGATTATATCGTCATTTTTTTTTTACCCCATCTATATGCATCAATTTAAAATAGCAGTTATTTTAAGTTTATCCAGACAAATAAAAAAAAGTTAGAACATGGTAATACAAGGTAGAACAGACCACTCAATTAGATTTAACACTGGTTGTATAACTTCGCAGTTTTTATGAAAACCTTTTTTAACTCGAACAATGAAAACTTCTTCATAGTGCTGCATTATGAATTTACCTTGTAATAAAATTATGTCTACAGCTAGAAGAGAAAAAGAAGGATTATCTGCAAAGGTAAGATTGAAGGTAAAAATGGGTATGTATGTTGTATTTTTACAATAAAGCAGCGATAGCCGAGTGGGAGAACGTAGGAAACCTAAGTCAAAGGTCTAAGGATCGAACCCAAGGCACACTTTTCTGACAATAAATAAAGAAAAAAAAAAGAAAGAATGAAACACATTTTCAAACGTATAAATCGTTAAGATTCGTCTTTTCGAAAATATGTGCATATTTGTCATATAAATTATCGCTCGCTAACGGTAAAGGAATCATCGTGAGGAAACATGCATGCCTGAGAGTACCTAAAAAGTGCAGTGGGACAAGTATTAGATACAGGGCTGCTATTATTATCTTTACAATGAAAAATTACTAGTTATAAGTTTGCTCAACTAGTGGTAACCAGCATTAGGTAGTCTAAGCGACCACGTCTTTAGGTAGTTAAATAGTGGTTTAAGTGCATTACGCCGGGCAAAGATGAGGTTCCAGGGTCAACCGTATTGCGGTTAAAGTTGACCATAAAACATTCCTGTAACGTTGTGTGCTCCACCCTTGCCATCCTTGCTGATGTATTTACGTACCGCGCATTATTATGGAAGCTTGTTTACATTTTAATGAAAGCCGTGGGTTTGTGAATTTTCAGTTTAAGCTCGCATTCGCACCGGATCTCACAATCCCACCGCAGAGTAATTTCCTTGATAAATGTTTGCTTTGGAATTGTCACTTTTAATAATTCGATTGTTTGAATTTGACATTGACTACTATTTTTAATTCAATTTAAAATGAGCTGTAAAGCGAATTTAGACTATAATAATTATATATTGGATTTGTTGACTTAATTGAGGTTACATCTTTTTGTATGAAAATATGTAAACATTAGTCGGGCGCTGACGTTAACGCTTGCATCCAACTGCAAGCTTATTTTGGTATTTATAGTACATACAAAAAGTTAAAATTGTAGGTTATTAGTTAGCACCACTATTAAACCCAGAATTAGCAATAACTATTCCATGTTTAAATGTTATACCCATGAATACAATAACAAGATACTTACCTACTTAACATTCTGATAAGTAGAACGAACCCAAGCAACCACGTCTTTTAAGTATTTAAATAGTGGTTTAAGTGCATTACGCCGGGAAAGATGAGGTTTCAGGGTCAACCGTATTGCGGTTAATGTTGACCATAAAACATTCCTGTAACGTTGCGTGCTCCACCCTTGCCATCCTTGCTGATGTATTTATGTACCGCGCATTATTATGGAAGCTTGTTTACATTTTAATGAAAGCCGTGGGTTTGTTAATTTTCAGTTTAAGCTCGCATTCGTAACGGATCTTACAATCCCACTGCCGATCACCACACCTTTTTGTTAAGGGTTAACAATTGGTTGGTCAAAAGTAATATCGGTTTAACTTTAATGTTTTATTGAGTTTCTATCTATTTTGATTGACAATTCATATATAAAACACAAAAGTGCATGTTTGTTGGCACCTATGTCTTCAAAATTTATATTTGTTGATATGATTTATGTTTAAAAATAGACATAATCTTCATAATGTTAAAGTTAAATCCAAATTACGTTAGTATGAAAACAAAGCGCTAGAGAGATTACCCTTGAATACAAACACATCAATTATGATAGTTTTAAAGTCATCACATAATTTATTGATTTTGTATATCACCCTCTTCAATCACTTATTTATTGAACCACCTGCAAAAAAATATAAGGATTATTACGAATTGAGTTCGAAGCAACATTTTGAGTATCTTAAAGAAATCACATTCATTACAAATCTCAGTCACTGAATAAAGTATAGAAGATACCGCTCTAACACATTTACAGACCCCAAACTCAACCGGCAGACTCCAAATAATAAAACGCATTTGTAAATTTCAAACAAACTACACTTCTCCACCCATAATTTATACCAGCAAACCAGAACGCGAGTTGGCGAGACCAGGAGGCAATTTGCTAACTCGAAAATCGCGGAAGTTCGTTAATTATTCGTCGGTAGCAAGCTCGGGCGCGCCGGGACTCACGGTTATTGACGATTAAGACAAGGCCCTACCACCTTACGCGCCTTATTTCTCTGCTCGTGGTAGCTTTTCCAAATCCTTTGCTATCCACACCGGATTTCTGTCAATTATTTGCTATCATGATTTAAAGTGTGCCAGATTTTTCAACTGTGATTTCACAAAGAAATGGTTAAATAAACAACAAATCAATGAATAGGTGTACGACTTCAACGACGACGAAAATTCAAGTTAACTTACCTTACGTGGAAGTGGATTAATATGAATATATTTTCGTACAGGTTTTTATAACAAACAGAAATAATATCAACATCTCTACATAGTAACGCAGTACCAACAGAAACCACAAACACGAAACAATAAGTTCAAAGTAAACAACTAACACGCCTCCGAAATTCCTCTCAAAGTAGGCCGTGTATCGTATTATAGGAGCTTCCACTCTGTATTCATATCGAATCTGGGACAGCAACCAAGCCAAAATGGCGAATATAAAAATGAGTTAAGTGATAGTAAAGACGCTCGATCTCGCAATAGGATATTACAACTTTGTCATTTAATAGATTTTATAAAGCAACTTAAGATGTTCATATCAAGTCGTTTCATAAAAGTTCTACAACTTAATGCTGTTGGTTAGACAAACTTCTGAAACTTCTTATTGATCTTGTTTATTACGTACAGTGAT
Source organism: Hypena proboscidalis (assembly GCA_905147285.1). Taxonomy (NCBI): domain Eukaryota; kingdom Metazoa; phylum Arthropoda; class Insecta; order Lepidoptera; family Erebidae; genus Hypena; species Hypena proboscidalis. The sequence goes on along the minus strand of LR990130.1, from coordinate 13,686,204 downwards.
ATTATATAGTGAAGGATGTTTTTCTGCTAAGATATATTTTAAGTATTATCGAAGCTAATAGAGAAAATAGGAAAATTACTATAAAAAGAAATCGCATAACTACTCCAATGTCCTATGAGTGTGATCCGCAAATATTTGTTCTGACTTTGGGCGTATTTTGTGTATGTAAAGTGTATTTAGTAAACACATTTGCGGCACAGGAGTGATTCTTAATGCGGGCGTTGTTAAAAAAAAGTACTATACAGTGATAGGGCATTACCAGTTTTTCCAATATACTCAAACACATCTAGAGTAATGGTTTTGAACATATAATTATTATATTTAGCTAGAGGTCTCCTCCTTCTAAGTCGATATCTTCATTGCAGAAGGTCGTGTCCAGTAGAAATCGTGTCTTTGACCACCCGATGTACTAAAGTCGTCCATTTGGTCCTATCAGCGACGGTCTTGATAGCTTCTGGTACTGTGAGTCCGGTTAGTTTCTTGACTACGTCTTTCCAACGGGTAGGTGAGCGCCCGCATGGTCTTTTAGATAGGGGTCTTATAATCTTTCGTTCTATATGTGGAAGCTTGTAATTGGAGTTGACCGATTTTATTAAACTATTTGTATGTTGCTGTTAGCGTCCCAAATAAAATAAAATAAAATAATCGCGTGAATATTTTTAAGACTAGGCGTCCGGGTTAAAAATACCTTTTTTGCCCGAAGTTTCAATCGGCATGCGTATACCAAAATGCAATTTACTATCAAAATTTCTGTCAATCAATTATCGACAGTATTTATATGGCAGTAAGGGTGTAGGATTTCAAAATCGATCATTTCTATTTCTATCGTTGTCTATGTAACTTTACTGAACTGTCGAGCAAAAATTTATTTTAGCTATTTAACTCAGGGTAGTTCACTTTGGAGCTAAACGTGCAATTACACTGGCTTTCAGACAATAGCAGGCTTGGCATTGTTGTAAGTTAGTATAAAGACAACTGTAATCTCTTCAGTAATAAAAGCTATACCATGACCAAAATAGCAATGAAATTTGATTTTTGAATTGAATTTTTGAATAAAATAACAGAGATATATTAATATATCTCTGTTATTTTGTTTCTGTGTTTGAAGTAAGCTTCAATTAATCATAAAACGCACACGACGCAAGTTTATTACTCAATTGACAAGTGAAAAGCCCATAAAATGTTACAACGGGGCCGTAAAGATGTGTTTTGAGCTAAAACTGTATTGTTCAGAGAAAATCAAATACATTTTTATGCCAAAGTCTGTTTAACTATGCACTTAACTCGATTGAATGAACTTAAAACTTAATTAAATCTAAAAGGGCTTAAGTGGGTATAACAGAAGATAATATCCAGCTCGAGCAATTAGTAGTAGCTTTATAAATAAGCTAGTTGTCTTAAAGTTGCCAATGTTAAGAAAAATGTTGTGAAAAATATAAAGAGTTATTAAAACCGACGTGAAGTGAGGACATTATTATTGAGAAAACGGGTTTCTTACGTTACTTTACGTTACGTGTGCCAGACGTCGCGCGGAGGCGACGACACGCGAATAACAGCCCAGTTGATGAATCTACGTACTAGATTCGAAACTAGTCGGCATATCCCGGCTAAAGTAACGTGAGTAACCCGTATTCTCAATAATAATATAAAGAGTTGTTTAGCAAAAGAAAATATTTAATAACGTAACATAACATAAATACCAGCGATAGCCGTGTGCCGTAGAGACCATAGAACTGCGAAGTCAAAAGTCTCGGGTTCGAATCAATGGCACACACCTCTGTGAATGGGGTGCATGAAAGGAGCCTCCCCGAGTGACGTACACAACAATTCCCTACGTCCGGCGCACCCTGGGCAATTCGCGAGTTCTTAAAAGCGAATTGGCTAATCCTTTCACCACGATGGCAAGTCAAAACCTTGACCACCTTACTGACTGTGAATAGGCTCTGTCGGGTTGATATAAATCAAACAGTGGACTGTATTAAAATAGGATATATTGCCACGAATTACTTAGTACAAGATCGGTACATCAATTGACCGTAACAAAGAAACGCCCGTGTGCTCTCGCGGTGGTAAGGCGAGACTAATGAGTGAGCCGGGGCGCGGCGCGGGCGCGGCCGTAGGTTCGGTGCCCCGCGACCCGCGCCTTCCCCTATATGCTCAATGGCCATAGTGATGCGCCGACAGACTGTCCAAAATGCCCTACCACCTGCACAAGAGAGCCGCTCATTAACGCCGACGAGAGCGCTATAACAGTGACCCCTTATTGGACCAATCAAATTTGACTCAGCCATCGACACGACGAAGAAGAAGAAGACCTCTGTGAATAACATAACATCACGCCTATATTACCCAGAAGAGTGTATCAGAGGTGTACAACTCCCACATTTCACCTGTTATCTTTAGGTCCCTTGGGATGCCATCAATCGGACACAATTTTAACTCCGTGCTGCTATTGTGAATTGCCTGACGGAAAAGTTCACAAATAACATTTTCCCGACCCGGGAATCGAACCTGAGACCTCGCGACGTACGCTAACCACTAGACTATCGAGGCAGTCAATTTTTAAATAAAATAATTATTCTTAAAAAATGCAGGCTGTAGTAGATGACATTTATTTCTCACCTAACATTATTAAAAGTACTGTCACACCAGGATAAAGAAAAGATTTCTGTAAAGATAAATAAAAAAGTTGTGAAACTTTTCCGTTTTATATGACTGAGGAGGAAATTTGAATGAAATTGAATGGTGTGTCCATTAAAGAGATTGCAAGTAACGTCTTTTACAATGTGTTTATCATTAATCACGAGGGTCCTGCCTTGTTCACGATATCCTCTTTGGAACTTTTTTTGCAAAAATAATTTCCTTGTTATCCTTCCTTTTATGTTTCAAATAAAAGTGAAATAAACGACACTTTTTCCTGTCAATCAATTTAATTTATTTGAAATATATTTCTTTGCCTTTCAAAATAAAATAATAGTTGTTGCATTGATCATGATTGCATCATAGCATTATGATTGCATCATGAAGGTATTTCGACTAGTAGACAAAGTTCATTAAAAACATTAGATACAGATATTTGTAACAATACTATTGTGAATTGTTTGCCAGGGTGGTCAACTGGTGACCTGAAACACAAGCCTCGGCTTAGCTTGGGCACCGCAGTCTCCCACAATAACGAAATAAAATTTTACTGTAGGTACTTGAATCTTAGCAAATGACGTCCTGTATTAAACTTTTGTTGTGGTGAGAAAATAAATATATTGTCTATTGTCATGATGATCATGATTATGCTAACATTTTTCCATATGTTTGGTATTAGAACAACATTTAATTCGGTCATATAAAGCCTAAAATATTAATCGACATTGCGTGTTAGCTGACAAAATGTGTTGTAATAATCGAATATAACCTATTGTTTTATAATGTGCTTTGTATGTTAGTGACACAGGACACAAGAGGCGACACAGGAGTTATTCCTAGTGCAGGCATCGTTTTTATTTTTTTAACAAATTAAAACAAATAGTTCATAAGTGTGAAAGCACATTATTTGGCAAGTATATTAGTATTAACTTTTAAACTTACGCGGTGCATGATTAAGTCAAATCTAACGGGAATTAACGCGATCATGCATTATTTTACCTTTTAGGCTTAACGTTTCGGCAGACAGATTACACTGGCCTTGGTCGCAAGCAAATCGTCAAGCCTAAAAGGTAAATAATGCATGATCGCGTTAATTCCCGTTAGATTTTATTTTGGTAAATTAATAACTGCCGGACCCTTCTGGGTAGTATAGACGTGATGATACGATCTACCCTTTTAAGTACATATTTAAAGAACATTTAGTATGTTTAAAACATGTGACATAACATTTTGATTCACCAGCTTACGTATTCCAAAGATATTACAGATATTGTTGCAAATCTACATTATACATTAAATATGAAGGTGCAGGCTTCGGTAAACGAGCTCGTCGCACACACGTTACATGTTTAAAACATCAATTTTATGTGGGACCTATAAATTATGCTATCACTTGAATTAAGCTATAGCAATACACTTATTTGTTCGAATTCGTTTGAGAACAAAAGGGAGTTGATGACAGACGCGCTTGTGAATGGATATTAATGATCTCAACATCAACAATATTTCTTATTTATTTATTTTACTGCCGAACAACTTGTATCAGGACATTTTGCCTATGTCATTATTAAATCATAATTGGAAGGATGAAATTTAAGGCCGAACAAATTACACAATATCCAAACCGAGCAATCGCTAGAGAGAGAGAATGAGAGAATGGTCTAGAATATTCGAAGTTTTTTTTTTCATTTAAATATTAAAACTTGAATTTCGAATTAATAATTGGCCACTTGGCAACAAAATAATTATTCTGTACACCGTGACCACAGTTTTGCGAACTGTCCAGATGGCGCTGAAGCAGATGACAGACTATCTTTACATAGTTATAAAGTCCTCCCTCCGCCAAGCATGTTCTTACCAAAAAGTGTTAAGTTCACCTTTTTACCGCTCGACTTTCTAATAAAACTTTGGTCGAGCAGAAAAATGCGCCGGTCAATTCCAAAACAATCAGGCATGCTTAGGGTCGGACCACACGGCACATTATAAATATTATGAAAACCTTCAAAAAATACATGAAAACGTGAAATTAAATTTAATATTAAATTTAAAACAAAGTTACTGTATAAAATCAAAAACATGTTTAACATATTAAAACACATGCATAAAAAAACAAAAATGTCCAACTAATAAAAATCGTAAAAATTTAGAACATAAATAATATCAGAAAAAGATCAAATAATGCAAAACGTAAATCATTAATATCATAAAAGTACATAGTTAAATAATAAAAAAAAAAATAAAAAAAACCTTTTGCTAAACATTAAAGCGAACATTAAAAATGTAATAAATACAATACCATCTATCACTGAAGGAATAAATTCTAAGTTAAAATATCACGACGGTTCATCCATTCGCGAGTTACGATGCCACAGACAGACTCACACACACATCTAACTAATAACACCTAGTCGTTTTTATGTAGGGGGTTAAAAATGGAATGTCGGTAAGAATGTCTAAATGTTTTGGAATTGATCGTGCCAAAAAGTAACTCGTGTAGAAAAGCCCTTATACCATGGATTTGAATTTATTCTATTTTTTTTATATATGACCTTTTATAATTTACATCACTCATCTTCCATTACATTAAAGTTGGTTTCTACTAAACAAAACAATTACTTTTTAGATATCTAAAGAGGCCGAAATGACAATTAAAAAGTTTACACTGACATAAAATCCTTTTTTTATGAAACTTCATGTCAACATCTCATTGTCACACGATTGCTCAACAAAGTTCCATTTTTGAAATTGATCGAGCCTCATAATTACTACAAACGCTTTTTCATACAAACTTGCGTCCCACTTTTCACCCTGTTAGGGGCCGAATTTTCAAAAATCCTTTCTTATTGCACGATAAAATCTTGTAAAGAATACACCCTCCAAATTTCAAGTCGCTACGACCTATGGTTTAGGCTGTGCGTTGATACTAAGTCAGTCAGGACAAAGCCTTTTATATATATAGATTATATGAATAATACTCGTATTTACTATCTATATCATATGGAATGTCAGCAAAATCGAAAAGGTTGAACATCAAAACATAGTCTTTTTTCAAGTTAACGTTTTTTTTACGTTTTCAGACCAGTGAAAAAATACTCTAGTGAAGAATATTCTTTAGTCATTCGAAATTCAAAAATGATTTGAAAAATATTATAGCAATAATTTTCTCCAAATACCTAGTATTTAGATTTGAAATCAAATGCAAAGTAATATTATTCTTTATTCATTCGAAATTCAAAAATGATTTGAAAAATATTATAGCAAATAATCTTCTCCAAATACCTAGTATTAGATTTGAAATCAAATGCAAAGTTACTACCCAGGTATTTAAAAATGGTTTTATAGTTCTTCGTGAACATTTAATATTTTTTTTAGTACTGAACTATCGGGCTAAGAGCAAAGTAAAAGAGATTTTGTATTTAACACTTTGATATAAAAAGTATTTTATGCGCCCAGAATTACAGTTTTAGCTTAAAACTCATCTTTATGGTCCCGTTGTGACTTTTTATGTAAGTACGTCGATTTTATTTGTCAAATGTGTTATAAATTCTTCATGTGTCTTTTTACGTACCTATTTGAGTTAAGCTATTCATATAAATCGCAGACATGGTTACACTTCTTGTTCACATATTTAAATGGGTATTTTAATGTGATATATATATAAATGAACATAACATCACTTTGTGTTTTTGGACTTGAAGCGGGATTTGAACCCGCGACTATAGGATTCGCGGGTTTAAATCTCGTTTTAGGTCCAAAAAATGTTTTGGCTATTCTAAGTATTAAAATAATTTGTCATATACGTTAAGGTATTTTATGTATGAAAGTTATTAGGCAAAATGTTTTTTTTCATCTTACTAAGCGCGGTGGGGTGGCCCGTGGGCCACCCCTTAGCCGCGAATTGATATACGAAAAATGTTCTATTAAAAATGTGACTACAGAAATACAAAACTTGCTCTTTACAAAGACAATTATACCGAAAGGCAATTATACCTACTGGTGGTAGAGGTCTTGTGAATGAGCTCGAGGGCGGCAGCACCACCGTCTCCATTACTGTGCTTCCATTACTGTGTTCCGTTTTGGTGGTGAGATCAGGCCCTGAAATTACTGGCACATGAGGCATAACACCGTAGTCCTCAGCTGCAGCGACGCGTCTATAAACTGCTTTTGTGGATTGTTGATGTCCATGGGCTGTACTCCACTTACCATCAGTGAACTACACGTTCGTTCGCTGTGGGCGTAGTATAAAAAAAAATACCTATTTTAGACCAAAACATTTTAATGTGTTATAATGATTATGCGTAAAGTATTTAAATTAAAATATATTATGAGAAAATATAGGGAACCATAAAACGTTTTATAGATCAAAGATAATTCAATAAGTGCCGGTAAGACTGAAACCATTAATGGGTCGTGAATGGTTTGTTGGCCTAATAATAACATCTTTCTTGTTGCTTCAAGATAAAGGAAGTAATCTCCTAAAATCTAACAAATTATTATTTTGTACGGATTAAACCAAATGTTTACAATTTAACTAATAGATAGCAAAAGTAATATCGTGAATTTTGATATTCTCGTCCTTGGTTGAACCAATAATAATATTGTAGACAATTTATTATATAACTGCCTTGATAATCGTTTAGATTAGATTAGTCGTAGTAGTTTTTTTTCCTTTAATTAACGCACCAACAACTGCCCGTAACTTTGCTCATTTACTTACTTGTCCATCCTAAGGTTGCCTGTAAGAAATTGCTTATAGCGATAAGGCCGCCCATTGTGCAACATAATTTTTAAGTGCAATTGTTTACAACATATTTTCTTTGTTAATATTGGTGTACAATAAAGATTACTCTATCTATCTATCTATAGTCTAGTGGTCAGCGTATACGCCTCTCACCGCGAGCTCACGGTTTCGATTCCCGGGGCGGGAAGTGTTATTTGTACGGAGTTGGAAGGCGTTAGGCTCACCTAACAGGTAACATGTGGGTGTTGTACACCTCTGCCACACCCTTCTGATAGGCGTGATGTTTTGTTACGTCATATCTCTCCCAACTTTTCCTGGCAACCGAAAAGAAAAAAAGATAGTTTAATTAACAGACTTTCATTTTCACGCTTACGTAAAAGACAACGTCAAATATGAATAGCTGTGCAAAGAGCCGACAGCTTCAAGTGCCTGTGTTCTGAATTAAGCTGACAGAATAAAACGAGGCGGGCGAGTAGAGGCGGGATGTTATATCCGCCACAGGTAAGCAATAAGTGCTTCCATTTTTGTTCAAAATTACTTGGCGCCAAGTGCTCGGTATAAATTCTACGCTAATACTCCTTTTGAAACATTGCGGTCGGTGGGATGAAGGCATTTCTCAGAATTATAGATGCTCTGTTCTAAGAAAACCCAAATTTATTTGCAATGTTGATAGAAGCCGAAACTTTTAAAGGTTTTTAAAAGAAAATGATTACTTGTCTATCTGTTAAAATTAAAGTACAGTGGAGCGTCGATTATCCGAACGTCGATCAACCGAACGACCGCTTATCCGAACAGTAGTCGGCAGTCGCGCACTTGTCGCTTGTCGCGCACTTGTTATTGTACTCGTATGCAACTTCGCAACCAGTATTAAATATCAGATCTGTTCTCAAAAAAGTACGTGATCTAGCCGCTCGTAAGTGGGTAGGCTTGCTTAGTTGCTTAGGCAGAAGAAGATTCAAGATTTTTTTAATTGTAACCAGTAAAGACAAGTTTTACTACAAGATTGTCTGCACTTTTTTTTTGTTTATTTCCTATTTGTCATTAAAGATATAAATGCAAATAATATGGTTTTCATTTACCTGTACGTAAATATATATGGCTGAATCAATACATGTTTACTTCGATTATAGTTCTACATATATTCGATTATAGCATATACTTCGAAATATGTAGTTCGATTATCCGAAAATACCGGTTTTCCGAACACCCACGTCCCCCAATTAGTTCGGATAATCGACGCTCTACTAAGCAATACAATTTTAAGGCAGATAAGGTTAACTTGACAAACGTTCCTGTGCCATTGGCAGTGATTTATTAACGCTCTTTAAATGTCATACAAGTTTAATTAACTTTGACATTATCATGAAGATAATTATGTAGATTGCATAGTACAGCACAATACGTATTAAATTTTATGATAAAAAAAAACTCAATTATTTATCTACCAAAAATCGAAAAAAAATATTATTTCCCGTGTAATTATTTTACTAGCGTTACACCTTACGTTTTTTTTTTTTTTTTTTTTTTTTCGAGGGGGGAAATCTTCAACAAGATACCTCGCCGCAAGGAAAAGGGTGCGACAAGGGTATGTGAGGTTGCCGGGACTCCGACGACTCACTAAAACCCCCCTCGGTGTCCGGCCTCGATGCGTGTCGAGGGGCTCCGGGATGTCTAACAGAACTCTCCGGTGCCCCTCTGCATATCGCCATAGCACGTTCCCGGGGCGACTCTCTCGCCCGGTCTGCCCGCGGTCCGCGACGGCACATGACACTGTGTGCCGTCGCCCGTCTCTGAGTCCGTGTGCTGGCCAGCTAGAGCCCTCTCTCTAACCGGCCACGGACCCAGGAGGTCCCCTGTGCAACAAGGGATACCGCAAAGCCCCTTACGGGGCAGGCAGCGCAGGGCGGCGATTGCCACCGCCTCGCTGCCGCCTTCTCCGAGCGGGATCGGCCCTCTCGCGATCTCGCTCGGCCGCCTCCTTCTGGACCATTACGGTCTCACAGAAGAAGGTTACCGCCCTCCACGACTCTCGGTCTGCCAACATCGCATCCACTACGGTTGGCAGAGAGAGGTCCTGCCCGATCCGGTTGACCAGGACTCGACGCTCATCGCACCACGCCGAGCACTCCTCGAGCGTGTGCTGAGCGGAATCCCGATCCCCCCCGTAGCGTTACACCTTACCTATATTAACCCTAACGACAAATTGTTTCACCTTCTGTGAACCCTCGTCAACCAACAATAAAGTCGATCGCTCGTAAGTTTCATTCGGTACCTGTGGCAGTTCCAATGATTTAAACAACTTCGAATTGAGCTTCTAAATTCGAATCAATAATACGTCGCACTTTTTTTTTTGCCGCGATTTACTGTATAAACTGAAACTAATCTAATCTATAAAAAAGAGGTTACAGTGTTATTGATTCAACTTCTTCGAAACGGCTTAATTAATAAAAATATTATTATTTTTATTAATTAACCTTCGGCCGTTGGACACCACGGTATCCCCCTGGTCAGTTCGTAGATCTGTGCCCTGAGACTGCCACTTGTTTCGTATTTGCATTTCGGAAATATATTCTTTGCTCCATCGGGACCAAAAGTGTTGACGGATTTGTTCAATGCGTTGGTACCTTGGCATTCTTTGCATCTCTACTGCGGCTATCGTAGAATCGGCATATACAGGCGCGGTTAACGAACGGCCAATAAGGAAGTGCCCCGGGCTTAATGGAAGCAAATCGTGCGGGTCCGAAGACAGAGGAGTTATTGGACGGGAATTAAGCATGGCTTCAACTTGCGTGAGAACAGTACTAAATTCCTCGTATGTCAGATGTGCATTACCCACAACCCTCAAGAGGTGATGTTTACATGATTTTATTCCACCAAAATGAGCCCCATATGGAGGTCCAAATCGAAAAGTTATAGATTGACTGTTAGGGTATTCGATAACGTCTGAAGAACAGTTCTTTAAGAATTTTTCAAAGTCATTTTTCAATGTTTCAACCAGAAACGAACACTTATAGGTATTGCACAACTGTACTTACGATTAAATGCAAGCTATGTTAGGAATTAATGAAGTAAATTAGACACAAACAAGAATAAGCACATGCTTTGAAACACTGAGAGTAATGTCGGCAAAATGGTTGACCGTACCGTAAGCTGAATAATGCGCAGTCTTCGATATGCAAGCCAACTTTGATGCGTATAGCCGTATAGCCCTCTTCTTGCAAACAAAGCTTTTGATGCTTACTCCAAAGCGTTTTCTTGTATCTTATTTGCGTAAGCGCCGATATTCGTACTCGTGTCCACGTTGGCGGTTTCTGACTTGTGTTATCACGGCCGAAGGTCCATTTGGTTATCCAAGCCGCTCTAGTTACCAGGCTCCTTTTATTTAATGTGTATAAAAAGACTCAAGTAGAAAACATATTATCAGCTTTAATATTTTGACGTTAAAATACCTAAATAGAATTTCCTTGCAGCGCAAAGGAGCCTTTATGGTTCAACTGACATGTGGTTAGGATGGAACCACTTAATCTGCCGAGACTTAGAGCTTGTATTTGCTGTGACCCACAATAACATGTCTTTGTATTTCCGACTTGACGTCATCCTTTTGACTGCTGTTTAGTGCCTTAGAGTATCTGTTCTATTAAGTGTCTGTTTAATGGTGGTAGAGCTTTTGTGAACGAGTTCGAGGGCGGCATCACCACTGTCTCTCCTTTTACCTGCCTCCAAATAGTAGTGCTTGCGTACTGTGTTCCGGTTCGATGGTAGGAGCGAGCCCTGAAATTACTGGCACATGAAACATAACACAATAGTCCTCAGATGGAACGAAGCATCTGCTATTGTGGATTGTTGATGTTTATGGGCTATAACTACCTAACACTTACCATCAGGTGGACTATAAGTCAGTTCGATACCCAAGACGTAAATATAAAGAAAAGTAGGGTTCCGTACCCAAAGGGTAAAACCCTATTGCTAAGGTTACGCTGTTCATCCGTCTGTCCGTCTGTCTGTCCATCTGTCACCAGGCTGTACTCATAAACCGTGATAGCTTGACAGTTGAAATTTTCTCAGATGATGAATATCTGTTACCGCTATAACAACAAATACTAAAAACCGAATAAATTTTGTACATTGTACACCAAGCGATACAAGTGGTTTATTTCAATGAAGATGTAGTCAAATGCCTAAAATGGAGTTTTAGGCCTTAGTACACCCGAGTGAAATCGAACTTCTTCCCGAGAGATACATAGTGCTTTATACTACTCCTACAAGGAAAATAAAAGAAATTATTAAAGTTTGCATTAAAAGTGTAAGCCGTTTTTTTTTATCAGGAATATTGACATCTGTGCTTATAGAGGAAGACTATCTAATGTTTTTACAATTTCTTCTTTCATACGCCGAAGACACAAGCAATAACCGCATGCAGCCAGTTACACTTAACTTCAGAAACTACCAAAATTTATCAAAAACTACCGAAAATAACCAAAGACTATCAAAACTAACAAAAACTACAAAACAACCAAATTCTAACAAATAATTTTACTTAAATTACATACAAGCCTAGTTGTTAAACTCAATACAAAATCTAACAAACAATTTTCAAAATAAATCAAAAGCAACCAAAACTACCAAAAACAATAAACAAACATAATAAATCATAAAATGGGATAAAATAGACTTGATCTTGTAGAATAGGCAGCTTTATCTATTTATTTATTAAATCCCGCTGCGCACTTCCATCCGTGCTATTCAGAACGCCGCGCCCCCAAAAACAATTAGGGCCGGTTTCTGGAGTTTATGATAAACTCACATTTATTTATCAACTGTTTAACGCTTATGAGTAGAAGGGTTGTTGATAACTTTTTAGCGTTTCACAGTCCATTTTTCTTGTAAACTATTTGTCATTTAACTAAAGTGCAATTTACCGCCCTGCTAATAATAGACGGAACGAAACGGCAACGTCGCTGCTTGTGCGTTCCGATAACACGTTGCAATTGATCGCTAGCATAAATCTATTTCGAAATGTTATAATTTACCTTATTTTTTATTTTGAATAAGATACATTTATTTGTTATGTTCACAAATATGATTTTTTACATTATAATGTTACATAATTATAGATTAAATAATGATCCCTACTACGATTATTGGTTTACGTTCCAATAATTTTTGCGTCAAATGAAACGCAGATGTCATGTCATTCATTCCCGCCCGTATTTAACTAAAAACTATGACCTTCTTCCCGATACTATTCCCCGACCTATAAACATTCCTTATCTTTTAACTCTATCCCATACTCCTTTTGTCAAAATATTATATAAGTTTATATCCATAAACAATATTAAACTTTAAGTTGGTACAGCTTGTTGGGACCCTGGTTTTGATCCCCCCCTTGTATTTTTATTTTTTTTTATACTCTGTATGCTTTTAGCATTTTGTTATATACAATAACTAACTGAATGTTTACTAACCCCAATTACTAACAAATTGTGTTGTCCTATTTCAGATCGCCAAATAATTATTTTATAATTCTGAAGTCGGTGCCAAGTAAAAACAACCTTTCTACAATATCAAATTACAGTTCACACAAAAAGGGAGGCGTAGTTGTGCTAGTGCGCGGTCGCCCAGTATTGGTACTTACCACAGAAATATAACTTATATTCAGTTAGAAAAATGTTGTTAGAACGATTGATATTATCTATACAGAGTTATTAATTGTTTACTTGGCACCGACTTCAGAATTATAAAATAATTATTTAATAATTTTTATTTAACTAAATGAAAAAATGTATTATTTTGTGCGAAGTAAATTTATTTTTTGCTTTTTAGTTTACCTACTTTTTGAAGTCGGTTTTTTTTTTGTTAAAAATTATTTTATTTTACGATTTTAAGTGATGGGTAGATCGAGCAAAAATGTTTCTCGAATGAGGAGACGATGGTAACTTGAGACGGAAAACTTATTTATAATAAACAAGAATTAAATCCTTTCTCCTGACTATTGAGGGTCACGACCTTCCATCATCAGCTCATTTTACACAATAACTAGCAGTAGGAATATGCGTACAGTAGTGAAAGAATTATCCCTTAACTCCTAACTATGGAGGAGTTGACCTTCCATCATCAGCTCAACCACATAAAATTATTGCGACCAAGCGTAAATCCTGGCCCCGGATAATAAAATATGAGGGTTGCCCCCGATTTCTCTGGGGTCCCATCATCAGATCATGACATGCTGACAATGGGACCACCTTTGAAATATCTCCGTTCCAACAGCTCACTTGACATTATAACTAGCAGTCTGAATATGTGTACAGTAGTGAAAAAATTATCCTTTAACTCCTAACCATTGAGAAGTTGACCTTCCATCATCAGCTCATCCACATAAAAATACGTAAATACTGGTGTAGCTTTGAAAAACACACTAAAAACATTACATGTGCCTATAAAATTCGAGGGTTGCCCTCGATTTCTCTGAGATCCCATCATCAGATCACAACATGCTGACAATGGGACCGCTTTGGAATCATCTCCTGTCCAACAAAAAAAGAATCATCAAAATCAGTTCATAAACGACGGAGATATCCGTGAACAAACATAAAAAAAAAAGCAACATATATACGAATCGAATTGAGAACCTCCTCCTTTTTTAGAAGTCGGTTAAAAAATAGAATAATAGAACTAAAAACTATCACAAATGTCAACATTTTGGTATGGATTTATCAAGACGGCTAAAACTTAATTCTAGTGGAACACGGAGATCTGTGTTTGTTTACCCAAAATTAAAATCAGTTTAATAATAGCGTTTCAAGCAAGTCTTGTCCTAAATGCAATTGTGTTGCATGCGTCGGCGTCAATAAACATTGTTTATACTACACCTACGTAGAAAGTACCTCTTTGCAGTATCTAATACGGAGAATATCTATCAAAGAAAGTTAGTCTTTTTAGACGAGTTCTGAAAAGCAACATGTAATGTATGTTAGAGGTCTGAAATATTACTCCTAAATTCATTACTCCCATGGGAGTAATGAACTTTTTTTTAAATTTCTTTTTTTTTCATTTTGTTTTCTGTACTTTTTGGTAAACCATAAATAAAAAAGAATATAAAAAGAATAAAATAACTACTTTTATAAAAATAAATAAATTAATGTAACTTAATTATATAATAACTCCATAAATAAACCACTAAAATCACTATTATTACCTGTTACAAAATAATTACAAACGTTTTTTCACAAATCAACTTCATAAAGTGTAGCTGGCTGCATGCGATTGTTACCCGTGTCTCTATGCGCGTATGAAAGAAGAAATTGTGAAAATTTGTGAATTTCGCTCCAAATTCCTCATCATTTTAAAACTTTTGAATATGTTTTGAATAAACAATCGAGTGATAGTGATACTGACGATTTATTGACTCCGGAGGAATTGAAAGTAATTGCTCAAGCAGTGATTGAGGACCTCTTACCACAAAAGTCAAGGATCAGATTTAATAAAGCGTATGCAGATTTTCTGCAATGGAGAAGTGAGAAAAATGCACAATCTTTTTATTTTCCTTGTAGGTGTAGTATAAAGCACTATGTATAACTCGGGCGAAAGTTTGATTTCTTTCGGGTGTATTAAGGCCCTCAGCTACTCAAACTACACCCTCAATGAAATCAACTACTTTCATCCCTTGGTGTACAATGTACTATTTCGTTTTGCAAACATAAACATTTCGAGTCAAAATAGTTTTAAGAGGTTTTTTTAAAGCCTCTTAATACTATTTAATAGGTACGATTTTTTATTTTCTTAGTATGCCTCATCAAAAAATTACAAAAAAGTGTAAATTGTCTAAGGTCTGTCATAATAAAAACATACCTAGCCATAAAATCTATTTTATAGTTCAAGTGGAATGTGCTCGTAAACTTTAAAAAGTGTCGCGTACTGTACGTCGCCTAAGTGAATGTAAGGATGTTAAATAATATTGGTCGAGTATTACTTAAGTTAATCTTCAAATCAATTTGTACAACGATGTCAATAATAGGTTTTATGCAAATAATAATAACATAGTAAGAAATAGTTGAAAAAAATATGGGACCGGCAGGATTTGAACCTGCGACCTCTGCATACCGGGCAGCCGCTTTACCCATTAAGCTATGGTCGTCTCTTACCAGGCCCCTAAATTTCTCAACTATATGTTACGTCATTACATGACGTCACGTTCATCTATTTGTTCCTATATTACCGTACTGTAGCTAAGTGGTTAAAGCGGCTGCCCGGTATGCAGAGGTGGCAGGTTCAAATGCTGCCGGCGCTATATATTTCATCTGTTTCTTATTATAATTTGCTAAGCAAATAAATAATATAAAAATAATTACGAAAAATAATGAAGTAGAAGTTGGAATAATACCATAGTTTGTAAAAAGTCACTAAAATATAGCCGCACACACTAAATTACAAACGGTCGACGTTTTTTATTATACGCATTTGGCTCTTGGCCACGTTTAAACACACACACTTACACACGAGTTTGGTCAGTTTAGTTGTTTGATTTATTGAAATATCTTTAAATTACTGTGTTAATTTATGAACAACAACCCAAAAAACAGCCTAATTAAGTGTATAATTTTATTATTAAATTACATGACCATAACTCACTCGTACTTCATAGAGCTTAAATGTAAGCTTGTTTCTCAGTATGTGGATTCTGAGATCTGGGCAAAGCGAATTTACATATCCACGGTTTTCATTCAAATACAAACAGGCATCCGTAAATGACTGTTACGTAAATACATCAGCAAAGTTCGCGAAGGCGGTGCACGCAAACGTTACTGGTAGTTTTTTTTTTTTATACTACGCATACAGCGAACGAACGTGTAGTCCACCTGATGGTAAGTGGAGTACAGCCCATGAACATCAACAATCCACAAAAGCAGAGTATAGATGCGTCGCTGCAGCTGAGGACTACGGTGTTATGCCTCATGTGCCAGTAATTTCAGGGCCTGATCTCACCACCATACCGGAACACAGTAATGGAAGCACTACTATTTGGCGGCATGTTAAAGGTGAGACGGTGGTGCTGCCGCCCTAGAGCTCATTCACAAGAGCTCTACCACCAGTGTTTTTTATGTGTGTTTTATGGACCATATTTATCGCAATACAGTAGTTGACCTTAAAACCTTATCTATATATATAACATCACGCCTTCATTACCTAGAAGGGGTTGGCAAAGTAGTTAACTTACATACTATTTTCAGACCATTTTACTAATCAATAATAATAAATATAATAATAGCAGCCCCTGTATCTAGTTCATGTCCCACTGTTAGGCTCGGGCCTCTTCTCATGATGAGAACGGTTAGGCCATAGTTCGCCACGCTGGCCAAGTGCGGATAGGTAGACTTCACACGACCTCAAGTACTTTTTAGGCACTCTCAGGCATGCAAGTTTTCTCACGATGTTTTTCTTCACCATAAGCGAACGATAATTTATATGATAAATACTAATAAGATAAACAAATTCTTGAGAGCCTAATTTAGTGCCAAATGGTACTAAATCGCTTAAGTGGATTGCTAGGCAATCCAAACAATCCACGTCTAAGTTTAACGTCCATAAGAAATGAGCGAACAATCTTTGTCTTCCAAACGAAATCTGGATCGGATCGCTACTCTCTAGTTCCAAACATTGACTGGAGAAAGTTCAACGCGATCCAATATTTACCACCTTAAACTCATGAGCGTACACGTACGAGCAGTTTGTAAAGTTACATTATATATGCACACTGTCTTGTTGGTCTCTAGTGGTATGGGGTTCCCCATCGCAAGGTCTCGCGTTCGATTTCCGGGTCAAACAAAAATGTTATTCGGGAATTTTATGAAAGGGTATATTTAAAAAAGGAAAGCTTTTTTGATAGTCTGGCGGTTAGAGTATGTGCTTTTCACCGCAATGTCTCGGGTTCGATTCGCCGGTCGTACAAAGTGTTATTTGTCAACTTACCATGAGAAAATTCACAATAGCAGCACGGAGATGGAATTGTGCCCTGTGGATGGCGATAGGCTCACCCCCTATCTCATGGGACCTAAACATACTAGGTGAAGTGTGGGTAATGTACAGTAAACGCTCAAAAGTCCATAGCCATGCTAAGGATTACATTGCTATGAACGGTACGAGCCCAATACAGCCAGTACACACACTAGCGAAGTCGCGTGCGTGTTTAGCAGTTTATAAGATAACACACACTAATGAAATGTTGTCGCATTCGTACTAAACGCGTCACAGTGGCGACCGGTTCTTTGAATTCGCATAGATCTATCTATCATGAGCAGGTAGCTATATCGGGTAAACATTGGGATCACGATCAACTAAATCTGAGTTTTAAGCTTAGTTGATTTGTGGTTGTATTTTGTTTTTACGAAATCATAATAATATTTGTAACATTTTAAACACAAACTTGTTAGGTATTCATGCTTAAATTGCGATACAATACATGTATACAATACATAAATAGTTACATATTGATATAATAACTAATAAGTTAAATATGTTATTATTATTTAACTATTTACGTATTTTTATTTTTATTTTCATTGTTGTAAGGTAGAAATAAAAAAAAACACGCTGAATGATGATAACAATGTTTATTCGTTTTATTTATTTATACAATTAATAAACTTTTTAGAGCATTAATGTGACATCACATTCCTACCTAAATAAAAAAAAGTTTCCTTGTAACCGTTTATAAGATTTTTGATTAATATAATAACTAATAAATTAAATATGTTATTATTATTAAACTACTTACGTTTTTTTTTATTGTCCTTGTTGTAAGGTAGAAATAAAAAAGTCATGTTGAATGATGGTAAAAATGTTTATTCGTTTTATTTATTTGATACATTGTAAAGAGAATTGTGACGTCACATTCCTACCTAAATAAAAAAGTTCCCTTGTAACCGTTTATAAGATTTTTTATTGTAACCTACTTAGTCAATTCATAACATTTATAATACAAATATTACTAAATTGATTCACAATGACAACAAGGACAGGATGTTCTAATAACAAAAATATAATTGTTGATACCCACTTATAATAGGTATTGGTATACAGCAGCGTTTATTGAAGACTAATATTATGATTTACACTTTATGAAGATGTTTTTTTTAATGTAACGTCACAATAAATGTATTGAGGTTACAGCTTGTCTTGACGAAAAGAAGAAGGAAACTAAACCTACATTAAATATCATTAAATATTTACAGAAGTGCTAATATTCAGTTACAGCGTCACATACAAATCTCACCATTGTTACCATAGCAACAAAATTTTGTTGAAAATCGGCAGACTTATCAAACAACAAATCCTAGGTATTGCACCGTTGAGTAACATCTGAACATCAACATGTATTTTCACTCAAACATCTATATATTAGACCGATAGAGACAGCAATACCTTTGTATGTGGGCGGTAGTCTACCCTTAAATAATTATAACATTATTAATATTTCGTATAACCCCCATTATTTTCAATGCAGTCAAGTAGACGTTTGCGCATGGAGCCTACAATATTATCACATATACTGGTTTGGGTTGGGTGGCACTGGCAATGGGTTTTTAACTGTTGTATACACATTTCATCCCGTGACTCCCACCTTTGCACCATCAAACCCCATACATTTCCTATACAGGGTGGATGCGACATAGCGACATTTATTGAAACCACAGCTTCTATACATGGTAAGTATCAATTTCCACCGGATAAAAATTCTCTGGCGAAAAAAAAAAAATCACGTTCTCCGAACAATTTGAACATTGCGATCGTGCAATTTGTTCGGAAGACGTGGATTTTTTTTTTCGCTAGAGAATTTTGCTCGGCCACCTTGTCACTTACATTGTGTTTGAAATTATGAACTACAATTATTTGTTAACAACATGTGTCTATTTCTTGGAAAAAGAAGGTCGTAAGTCAAACTACACTTCAAACTATTGCCTTTTGAGATTGCTTATGGACTTTTGGTCGCGACTGTACATCTCTGTAACACCCTTCTGGGTAATATAGGCGTGATATTATGTTTATGATGTGAAATTTAAAAAAACAGTTGACATTGAAAATGACAAGTACAGTGCGGGTGTTATACATTTTTTTTTCGGGGTTAAAAAGGCTGATTATATGTTATTTTATGTCCTTCTTAATTGTGTATGTAACTAAACCTATATTATACCTATCACAGTTAACGAAAAGTAATTAATTCGTTGAACGCGTTAATCCTGTAGCCGTAGTTTACGTCTCCGCCCAAGGGAAGGAATAAATGAGCCCATTGTCCCAGCTCGAGCCCAACCCATTTTAAGAGAGACAATACCCATTGTCGTACACTCAAATAATGCTTAATTTGTTGGATGTCTTTCTTCGTTCTGAAGTTTGAAGACAACTGAGGAATGAACAATTCTACGCACATCCTTAGACTGAATTATATGTAAGTTAATATTAAGTTAAATGCTTGTTAAATATAAACTGCAAATAATTTCTAATTATCTAAGCATAAACTACCGCTTTATTTTCTCTTTCTGAAATGTCCATCCTAAGGTTGCCTGGAAGAAATCGCTTTAAGCGATAAGGCCGCCCTTTGTACATTTTTTCTGTTACTTTCCTTTTGTGTTACCCCTTAAGTTTTTATGTGAAATTATGTACAAATAAAGTACCTATTTTCTATCTATCTATCTAAGTAAATTTTGTTGCTTTTACTAACATAACATTACAACACGCCAAGAAAGGTGTATAGAGGTACGAGTATATAAAGCCCCCATATTTAATCTGGTATGTTAAGGTTTCATGTAATATGAGGTGAGCCTATCGTTATCCACCGGGCACAAATCCAACTCCCTGTTGCTATTAAGAATTTTCGTTCCTGACGAAAAAATCCAAACTACGCTTTTGCCCGACGCAGGAAATGAACCCGTGACCAACAAGGCTGTTGCTTTTACTCTAATTACACAAATATAATATATGACGACCGGATGGCGGAGTGGGTAGTGTACCTGCCTGCGACGCCGAGGTCGTGGGTTCGATTCCCACTAAAGACAAATCTTTGTGTGCATGAACATGGGGTTTGCCATGTCTAGGTGTTTCTATGTATAATAAGTATGTATTTACAAAAGAAAAGTATATATGTAATCAGATATTCTAGTACCCATAGTACAAGCTCTTCTTAGTTTGGGACTAGATGGCGTTGTGTGTGAGTTGTGGAATATTAATTTTATTTAAATACCCTTAAACAAAACATATGATTGAAATTAAATTGATTAACATTAAATTAACGACAAATGTGAGAATATGGAACCGTCCAACTGAGTTATGAACGGTTTCATTACACATTCATCTGGGTTTTTAAAAAACTATCAAACTACTAAGTAAGCTTTGAAAGTAAGCAACTGGTTGGACGTTAACACTTCCTTTTTATGTATTTTCATTTTTTCAATTTTCATTCGATGAAAAATAACAGATCTATTTTTATATTTTTGATTAAAATGTTCTTCTTTTAAAAGATGGCGTGAAAACTATAGAAATCTGTAAAACCGTTTGTTTTTATAGCATTGGATGACAGAACAGACAATTAATTAATAAGTACCTACTGCTAATGAGTTGATAATAATTATATTTAAAGCAATCATTCATCATAATTGATTGCAACAATTTTCAACATCGTTTAATTATAATAATGGTCTGCAATACAAATATGTGCAGATTTATTATTACAGGGTTTATGATTGTTACTAAAATGTAAAATCTACGATATTTACAATACGTATCCACTACGATGATTACAATGTTCAGTTCAGGATTCAAATTTCTTTGTAGTTTAAGAGGGCAAAAATGATATTGAGTGCACGGTTGGCGAAGCGGTTAAAGCGGTCGCCTCGCCGCTTTCAACTACGCTGGTGTTGTGGGTTCGATCCCCACATGGGACAAATCTTTGTGTGATCCGCAAAGATTTGTTCTGACTCTGGGTGTGCTTTGTGTGAGTGAAATTAATGTTTGTGAACACCCCCGCGACACAGGAATTATTCCTAGTGCAGGCGTCGTTTTTAAAAAAAAATAATTAATAGTTAACGTGTGTATTCAGTCGATTCTAACGTAAACGCGCAGAAGACTATAATTATCTGGTTTCTGAAATCAATACGGATCTTGCTAAATAACGGTTGTCCGCGTCCACTTAAAACGGCCAATAACAGATTTTAAAAGTCAACAGACTTTTTTTTTAAATGCTCACTTCAATTGTTTTGTTTAGGTCCCACGTGATAAGAATGAGTCACCGTTCCATGCCACTCCTGAGAATTTCCTTTTATTTTTATTGGGAAGAGGCTTTGGGTGTTCACGTCGACCTCCGTGAATTTCCTAACGGAAAAATCCAAAATAACACTTGTATCCGACCCAGGCATCAAACCTTAGACCTTGCGATGAGAGGCCGCCCGTGCTAATCAGTAGCCCAACGAGCCTGTTTCATATTATTAAATGATATTATCTTATACATTTAGGCTGTGACTATGTTGCTTCATCAAGTTTACATTTATACAATATTCTTGAAATATGATTATTCAAAACAGTTTTTTATACGCAACTAAGATAATATAAAAAGTCATAATTTCAGAAAATGAAGGACGGTCGAATCGGAACGAACACCCGCGGCGACTAACGTAATGTAAGTGACAAGGGTTTCTCAAATGAGAAAGCAATTCGCTGAGGGTTTTCTTAAGAGGTGCGTTTTATGAGTGAGCAAAAGATACGTATCAGTCCTCCGTTTCTATGGCTGCAATGACTAAGTCTCTCAGAATGAGGGCCAGTTTTTGAGGTTCTGAATAGATCTTGTTCGTCCCATAAAATATAACCCGACCGAATTTACAAGTGATACAAGTTACACTTGATCTTTCTCTTACGCATTGCAAAGCAAGCAAGAGTGTCTGAAAACGAAATCTAAACTGGGGGCAGACTAAAAATTCTTAAAATTTGTGATCTTCATGCTATAATTTTAGTATCTGTTATTAATGACAAAATAAAAAATGCTTTTTACCTGGTTTAGTTATTTGTACGATACATATACCTAAAAACAGGCTTTTAAAATGTTGTCTGTCTGTCAGTCTGTATGAGACCGTCTATCTGTCTGTTTATATCGGCTAAGCTATTACAAACCGACTACCTATGTTAAATTTTTGAAACAGGTCACAGGACTACAAGACACGTAAAACCTAGGCTGTTTTTATCGATGTAGCTCCCTAAAGTTAGTTCTCTCGCCTATCATTTTAAATAACACTGATATTCAATAATTGATTTGATTATTATTATTCTTATTTATTAACAGGCAGGCAGTTGAATCACCTGTTCTTAGTTTTTTTTTTTTTTTTTTGTGTTATCAAGTCTATTTTTTAACTGGTTCACATTATGAGCTGATATCACGTTGTCGGCATACTTTTAATGCAATGTGATAACATTTCCAGTTACCGTACCCAATTTGGATGGTTACCCTTAAAAAAAAGAACACAACTGGCTTTCTACTCTGTTTTCTGTTCTTCATTCCTCAACTAGAAATATTCTTATAATGACTATATTATATACTAATAATAAGTATATAAACATGAAATACTGACTGCTAGATGCGACTGAATATCCGAGTAGCTATAGGAAGTATACGAAAAACGATATAGAAGCCTTTATAATTTGAGGGTTGCTCTCGGATGGGAGGGACCACACGACAAGCAAATTCTTTCAGACAAAAAAATAATTCCTCAAATTAGTCCAGGCGTGTTCAAGAAATCGGCGAACAACCATGAAGAAAATATAATCTAATTGAGAACCTTTTCTATAAGTTGGTAAAAAAAACCCTAAAAATTATGCTTATCTGGAAATTTTTATCAAACTCGTTAGAGCCGTTTTTGACATCTACCCATCATAGCAAGATAGAAAAACTGCTCGTTTAATTTAATAGGATTACGTAGCAGTCTGCTTGTTTTAATTTACTTTATCGTCTAAAGACTAAGGTATAAAGTGCCTCGACGTCGTGTTAAGGATATCCAGTTGAAATTATGTTTAGACTTAATTTAAATTTTAAATAAGGGAACGTGTAGTTAGATTAGCTAAGTAATGTATGTAAACATTTTACTATAATTGATTTATGGTACGACGTTCTGATAATAAGGCTTCAGCTATTTGTTTGAAAATACCTGTTGATAGCCATTGTGGTGATGGGATTATTCAGCCAGATACTGCGTTACCGTCATATGACTGTCCAGGTTGCGCCGCGGGGAGGCTCCTATCATGCACCCCAAGAAGAAGAAGCTATTTTTTTAAATAAAATAAGGATACTATTTATCTACTTACGCAACATTTGAGACTTTTACCGATAAAACAAATAAACAATTCCTGTAATTTTTTTAAATGTATTACACTGCTGGGCTCGAGCCTCTTCTCATGATGAGAGAGTTAGGCCATAGTCTACCACGCTGGCCAAGTGCGGATTGGTACTTCACACCATCGAGCACTTTTTAGGTAGGAAAACATCGTGAGGAAATCTGCATGTCTGACATGCAGATTTCCTCACGATGTTTTCCTTCTCCGTTAGCGAGCGATAATGTATATGATAAATACACACATATCTTCGAAAAGATGAATCTTAGCGATTTATTAAGAACCTTTAACTTCGCATCCCCCGACTCGGCTATCGCTGCTGCTTTTTTTCTTTTTTATATAATTATGCTACAAATGAATTTGAGAAAAAATGCATGGCCTTTGAAGAAGAGGTTGCAAACGTAACATGATCATTTCCTTATGTTTATTAAACATATATTATTATGAACAGAAACACTAATAATAAAGTGCAAACAATACCAGCTCATCTCTATAATTATGAAATTGAAGTGATCATTATGCCAGATGCTTGTTAACTGGATAATATCAGTCAGATTGCTCAAAGTCTCTATGAATGCGCTTTATCGAATTGTTAATCCGGTGCGGACCGTGCGGATAGCAGGGAGCTATAAGCGACCGCAAGCAGAGCAATAAAATTCGTTCGTCAGTAGGCTGTACCTCATAAACCGTAATAAAAGGAGCGTTGAAATAAAAGAGCTGCCTCGATTAGCGCACTGCGAGGTCTCGGGTTCAATTCTCGGGTCGGTAAAGTGTTATTTGTGTACTTACCGTCAGGAAATTCATAATAGCAACACGGAGTTGAAATTGGGCCCGGTGGATGGCGATAGGCTTAATCCCTATCCCATGGGACCTGTGGCTGTTGTACACCTATGCCACACCCTTTTGGGTAATATAGGCGTGATGTTATGACAAGCACTTGCAGTGCATATATTGACATAAAACAATATATGCTATTAATAAACTACTATATCAATATTTAGTCGTTTTATTGATGACCAATAACATTTACTATAACACATGTGGTCATTAAATTTATATAAATTACATGTTTATAACAGAGATATAATTACATAAAAACTAAATTAATTATTACAGTGTGGTATCCTCACAGCCAAGTAGTGACACACACGTCACATATAACAAAGTGGTCACAGAGAGTGTACAGTGGGCCAAGCAGTTAGGTATGCAGGGCAAAATCTTCTACGCCATAGTGAAAACTGAATGCAATAGATATACATGTGTGAATTACATATTGAAGAAGTGTAATATAATCACTATTCAGATATGTAAATCATTTCAAGTTGTTGCCCTGCATAGCTAACTCGTTGGCCCACTGTACATACCACTTCCAATACGCTACCGTTGGACAGCTGTCCGCCAGGCAATACCACCGAGCCTGGTCGGAGGATCCTCCCTTTGTGGTGGAGGAACATCACACCCTGTTCCTGTACAACAGCTAGAGTGGATACCCAATTTTCTTTTTTGCTTTAATAAAACAAAGAATACTTTGAATGCTAAATATTATGATGAAAAATAAAATTTGATTAGTTTTCAAAGGATGATGAAGTATGTAAGCATGTTATTTTAAATTACTACATGTGTTATTGGAGGCTAACATCGTTTATTTAGTATATTATCGTAGTGTAAAGGATATTTTATGAAGGTTATTAAATGAGATTGTTTGGTTCGATCCAATCAAAATTTGATTCAAGCAAATTCACGCTGTTTGATGTATTGAATCTATTATTAGCTATACTAATTGAATTACGACAATCGAATGTATACCACAGCATAGTACGATCGATAACAATATTGCAAAGCCTATCAAAGGTGTGAATTGAAACTAACATTATATATTTATACTTTTAAAAATAGTGTTCATATCGTCATGTGCACAAATATTATTCTGAATTACGTATTATCAAACTAAGATGCTTGTTGTGTAACTGTTACGGTGAATGTGATAAATTAAAAAAAATATAATAATTAACAAAAATTAGGTAATACTAATAAATTAATATCATATACGTGAAACAGAAACTAGTTCAATATATAAAAAAAACTTAATTCTAATCAACGGCTTAGCCTGAGTGAGCTCCGATAAAACAGTGATAACACAAATAGTTTGAAAGCGTCTGTCAAACTAACCAAAGCGGTATCAGTTTGCGGTTATGAAAGTTTTAGGTAAATCATTACCTTTTGTCACTTAGAAACCTCCTTGCAGTACAACCTCGTCGCCCGTTTACTAAATCCCTTTAGATCCCTTTGGGACTTGAGGCTTTGTGGCCGTATTATTTATTTCCTTTTTCTTTAGCAGAAGATTGAAACTGACGAAGCTAGCGGGGCATAGCTAGTATTATAACTTAGTATTAACATTCACTTCAGCGCACTATATACAATAGTTTTATATAGATTTTATAGATTCTTTACATTAAATAGATAGCTAAATCATGCTTAATATAATACGATCCAAGTATACAAGGTGGATATAAAATAGCGAAATTTGATCGGAAACGTGATTAAAAAACACTTTTTCGATCAAATTGAATGATCTCAATAGATAGATAGATAGATAAAACTTTATTTGTGCATACAACATAGGATATACGAGTACATTTTGAACAAAAGTTTAAATGACAATTTATGCACAAAGGGCGGCCTTATTGCTTAACGCGATTTCTTCCAGGCAACCTTTGGATGGACATTAGTGTTAAAGATTTACAGAATGGTAGTTTTAGACAGAAATGAAGAAGGATTGCTCAATGTTCTGTATCAGTATCTATCTTCATGTATGTTGCTTCAATATGCTTGCTCCAGCTGTCCTTAAATACGACTACAAGAGATACAGCCTTATGTTAATAATACAGCGTTAATGCATCGTATCATTGTTAGTATTGATCGTAACACTCGAGTAAAATTATGTGACCGTAACTGAACACGGCCACACAATAAGCTATACGTTTCCAGTATAGACTAGTCTCGCATTGTATAGATTTCTCGTGCAATGCCAGGTCAGCTTATGCTGTAAATGTATAACGTAGTGTGGAGCCTACCTAACGTAGTGGTTAACCACTAGGCTAGGTACAGCTAGTCAGTTTAACAGACCTGTGGTCACGGGTCGTCGATATCGCACGACTGACGTAAACCAATTCTATAGTCTTGAGTTAGATTAAGTAACTCTCACTTGTAACTAAGAATTAGAGTAATATACCAGCTATAAAAGGTAATGCACGAGTATTTCAATATTATTTTAAGAACTGGCTCAAGGTCATCTGCACTGCGAATAATTCTGTCCATAAAACATTTCCCGTAACGATGTTTTCACCGCCACCGCCCACACGATCCTAGCTGATGTTTTTACGTACCACGCAGTATGGAAGCTGGTTTATATTTTAATGAAAAGCGAATATTTGCAAAATGTTCTGTTAAATCTCAAATCCTTTTGTCGAAATTGTTTCTGTAATAATCCATGTAACAAATGTTCGTTGAATTAAATACGATAAAGTTAACTAAAAGATTCACTATGGTAACCATATCTGATACATGTCGACCTAGATCGGTTTTTATATTCTCCGATTAAACTTAATAAAAAAAAATTAACTTAATTTCTATCTTATCCCCGTTGTTATAAGAATAAAAATGAATGAGATTTTTTTGTGTACATTGAAATAAGTAAGCAATTTTTATTGAAATTATTGTGTAAAATAATACTTTTTGATTCATACCAAAGTGCTCCGAACCGATCTTTATATTTCAAAAATGTATTTTAATACGACTCGAGTTACCACATCTTACGCGAACCGAAAGCTTTTACTTCAATTAATCCAAAGTGATACAAATGAAATCCTATCAAAAAACATAAAAAAATTGAAACAATACATTCTAGTGAAAAGTGTTACATTTGTACATGAACCATACAAACACAAATTTATTTTCATAAAAATATGTGACTAATGATACAACTGCTAAAATAAAATAATTTTACAGTTAAAAAAACTAGTTCTACGGTTGAAAAGTTTATATGGTTGAATGTAAGAGTTATTAAATTTAGTAAAGAAAAATTTTCGGTTTTTGAATATAAAGAAAGTAACGTAGGTGATGATTATTATGTGATGTCTTACGACAAAAGGAATAAAGACTACAGCTTAGTTAGTATTAATGCTGTTCCGAAATGTTACAATGGACCGATTCCTTTAAGTGTTTTAAAGAAAAGGGATTTAATATCACTGTTAGAATACATTGATCCAAGTGTTCACAATTTTTAACATAATTTGTTAACAAACTCAAATTTGCGTGACGCAGATCCTGATATTGTTTCGGATAATAAATAGTTGCAGTGCTACAACATATCTGTTGTTCGATTTTTGGAGACTGATTTAATACAATTTAAGACTGTTCAAGATTAATGATAAAAAGGATGAAAAGTTATGTTTTTTTTATAAGAAAATTATTTTGTTATCTGTTGTTTGATATTTGGAGACTGATTTCATACGATTTAAGACTAATTCGATCTCTATTCAAAATAAGTAGGTTTAAAAGTTGTGTATTTTTAAAAGGATGTTAAATTGTATTGTATAGCGAATAGTTGAAGTGCTACATGTACAACACATCTGTTATTTCATTTTTTGAGACTGATTAAATACGCTTTAAGACTGTTTTTTTATAAGGATGTTGGAATGGAATGGAAAGTGGACTCATTTTTCCGCACTTAGACTCTCATTTGGTCCATTGTGCGTGGAGAGTCCTGGCTAACATAGCCAGCCTAACTCCGCCCAGAAGCTCAGAAGTTTCCTGGGGACTTCACAGGCTTCGCGGAGTGACCTCACTGTTCCGAGGATTTGTTCCCTTTGAGAAGCAACGGCCCTACATTCCAGGACTACGTGGGAGAC
This sequence comes from Hypena proboscidalis, assembly GCA_905147285.1. Classification (NCBI taxonomy): domain Eukaryota; kingdom Metazoa; phylum Arthropoda; class Insecta; order Lepidoptera; family Erebidae; genus Hypena; species Hypena proboscidalis. The sequence goes on along the minus strand of LR990130.1, from coordinate 13,657,551 downwards.
CGTTTCTTCACCGTCAAGACATCCTCGACAGAGAGGACTGTCAGTGATCTTTATTGTGTATAGGTGTTTGTTTAAGGGACAATGACCCGTTATTGACCCTATCATTATTTTTAGATTTATTCTGTTTAGTCTTAGGAGGTTTTTGTGAGTCGATGATTGGCTTGCGGTATTGCAAGTTTGGCTTGCTGACATTCAGCGATCTCTGACCATCGTTGGTTTTGGGTCTCTATCGATCTTTGGCGGATCCAGGTCCGGTATTGCGTAAAGGGGATTGGAAGAAGAGGTTGTGGGCCTTGTACTGTCGTTTTTGATCCCCTTCTCGCTAGTTCGTCTGCAATGTCGTTGCCAAGAGATCCACTGTGCCCTTTGATCCATTGCAGGGTGACCTGATTTCTGGAGCAATTTTTTTCCAGGGCATCGTGACATTCTATGATTAGTTTGTTGTTGGTTTTATTGTTAAGAAGAGCTTTGAGAACTGCCGCGCTATCAAAAATGAGTCTGATGCCTATTCCCTCCACTTGCCGTTTGTGAATGGCTTTTGCGGCGAGTGTTAGTGCAACACATTAACATTGAAATATTGAGCTGTGTTTACCCAGCGGCATGTGGATGTTTATATTGAGGTCAAAGGAGTGTACGCCAGCTCCTGAACCACTAACCGTTTTGGAACCATCTGTATATACGCGTACTTCGTTGGCTCCTGATTGATCCTTTGCCTCCTCATTTAATTCTATGTTGAAATTTTTATTGAAATTGTATACAGATAGAGTCCTATCACATGGAGCAGCAATGAGTGGTTGTAACTCGATTGCCTGGTTCAAGATGTTTGTGTGTGGACTCGTGTGGTTTTTTACCCATAGACCTAAGTGCATAAGCCAAACAGCAGCTTATAAGGATGTTAATTATATTGTTTTACATAGTTGAAGTGCTACAAAAACTCTGATAAACAGATTAAAATTAAATACCTACTTAGTTAGGTCTAAAAGTTATGTTTTAAGTTTGATTTATAAAAATGTTTTATTGTTTTGCTACTACTTGTAATTCATAAAAAAGTGTTTATTCAAGAATTATTTATTAAAGAAACGCTTTTTTAATTTAGTTATTATTTTATTATGACATTAACATAGTTTTACTCTTTCTGTGACAAAAACGTTTGAAAATACTTATTACTTGTATCAATAAACACTTCGATGTAAACAAGATGTATCACAATAAATTCTAGCTTGTAGCATTAATCACTTACTGGTTTGAAAAATACATTGGTGTTTAGGGGTACAATTGAATATTTACGTAGGAATTTTATATAAATCAATGAAAAAAGGTTGCTGATAATCAAAATGATCATATTAGTTTTACGACTTTTTCTCACAACAACTATTTGCAGGCAAAAGATGTCAAAACACAAGCCTTATAACATTTTACACAAAACGGTAACTAAATGTGTAAAATAATTCATTTCATTATAAATTTAAATACACAAAAATAAGCAAAGAAAACTATAGTGTACGGTGATATAACTGGCTATTTTTACTAATTACTTAAATTCCGTGCAAAATAATATTCAAACCACGCTCTTTATAATCTTTATAATATTATCTACACGTACCACAAATCGTTTTTTATTTTAGAACGTTAGAAAAATAACGGGCATATTTTAAATCTTTAACCTTAAATTACTCAAAACTATGATTTTTCACTTATATCACTTTTCACTGAAGGTACAAAAATTATCTTTAGAGAAATCCCGTGAACATGATCGAGCAACCTACCTAACATTACTGCATAGCTAAATAAACATCTCCATAACAAGTGAAGGCATACAACAGTTTTATTTGTAGTTCTAATAACAGAACAATGTGATTGCCTTCTTAATTCCTCTACAAGCGCAACATCTTCTAAATTAACTCCGATGGCAAATAGTTTCACACAGTAGACCCTTGTCAACCAACAATAAACTGTATTGCTCGTAAGTTTCATTCGGTGCCGGCATGCCGCAGCCGTTCCGACAACTTATCAAACAACCTCGACCCGTATCGCGAATCAATACACGACACAAATTGTTGCTTCATCAATTATTTTTTTTTAATTGATTTTCTAGCTGTATTAGCTACTTTTGCATTGTACAATTACTTTAAGCTTTTTAGAACTATACTTATTTTAGAAAGACAAAAGATTGATTGCACCGAATCTTAAGGGCAATAGTTGAAGACCCCAGAAAAACAAAGATCTTCTCTTTATTGTCGCCCCACGCGGGCAGAGAAAATAGGTCGAGAATCCTAAAAATTATAAATCTTAAATTAATCAAAGGTAAATATTTAATTTACCACGATTTCCGTATACGTTTGTTATTATAGTCATTACGTACACAGTTTTAGTAAACTCACTAAAATGCTATTTTTAATAACTAAAGTAAAAAAAAAAAAAGCATTTAAAATATAAATTTTATTTGCCACTTTATCGGTTGAGTAATACCCAGAGAGGAAAGTAGGACGTTTGCTCACTTCTCATACAGTTAATTACTTTGTATTTACTAAATACTTTGACAGAAAAAACAGGCTATTCAGTGTCAATTTGTAAACAAGAAGCCAACATAATTTAGGTTGCCGTTAAGCTGTTATAATTTCTTTGATAAATTTCTAAATGTTGTGATAAATATTATTTTTGCGGCAAGGTTTTCATGATTTAACGAACCATTGTCATGAGGTTTGGCCAGAGTTATTTAATCTGGCTTAGAACTGGTACCCGCTGTGACTCACAACAAATTACAGTCTTTGTATTTCAATTGTATGAGAAGTGAGCAAACGTCCCACTTTCCTCTCTGGGTATTACTCAACCGATAAAGTGGCAAATAAAATTAATATTTTAATGCTTTTGTTTTTTGAAATGTTTGTTTGTGAAATAATAATCCCACCAAAAACATTTTAATGTAAAATGTTGCCATGACGGGCCATATTATGGGCTACGGTATCAAAAAGTTATCAGATTTCATGTAGATCCAAGCTACTAAAATGCCCTTTCTTTACAAACCCTAACTTCATATACTGTACACCTTAATCAAAATATTAAATGTAATAACTTCTTTTCACCTGTTATGTTATGAGTCCGAAAATTTCTGAACAGATCTAAATGAAACTGTTTTATTATGAAATAATTATAAAATATAATTATGAATAATATTATATTATAAACTCATTACTGTCCTTATTAAGTCGCAGGCAACACCTAGTAAAAGATAAGGGAAGTGGCCGTAAAAATCGATCTATTTACTTTTATTCCAGGCCTGAAGTTGTTGAAAGCTATATACCCAACCCACGAGCTAGTGGTGTACAAATCCAGTCGCACAGGAAGGCAATGGTCGAACGCATGAACGTGTCTCTGAAGGCAGTCTCCGATTGGGGTGACGCCAACTTAGTCACGTTCAATGCTAGTAAGACTCAGGCGTGTCTTATCTCCGCAAAACGGAGTCAATTCATCCTGACTCCTACTTTCCGAAATGTATCCCTTCCAATAACTGATCGTCTTGAGCTCCTCGGTATCTCGCTGACCTCGAAGCTCAATTTCGGCTCACACATTGAGTCGAAAGCTCAGCTAGCCGCCAAAAAGCTGGGCATCCTCAACAAGGTGAGGCAATATTTTACACCAAGGCAGTTGCTCGACCTCTATAAAGCGCAAGTCCGGTCGTGTGTGGAGTACTGTTCTCATCTGTGGGATGGTTCAGCCAAGTACCAGCTTGAGGCACTCGAGTCAGTCGAGAGGAGAGCCAAGAGAACCATCTGCGACAACGATCTGACGGAGGCTCGACTACAAAGTCTAGAGCACCGTCGCAAGGTTGCCAGCCTATCGGTCTTTTATAGGATACATTTCGGAGAGTGTGCCGAGGAACTTCACAACCTAATCCCTCCGTCCCCGTTTCACCATCGGACTACCAGACAAACGGCACTCAGGCACCGCTTCACGGTAGACATTCCACTAATACGCACTAAGCGTTTCGCTTCTACATTTCTTATGCGAACTGCCAAAGAATGGAACGCCCTGCCCGAGTCTGTGTTTCCGCATGAGTACAATCTGGATCTTTTCAAAGCAAGAGTTAATAGGTATCTTATAGGTAAGCGTGCTCCACCGTAGACCGCATCTTCACTTACCATCAGGTGAGATCGTGGTCAAACGCGTGCCTATCCACCATAAAAAAAAAAAAAAAAAAAAAAAAAAAGTGGCCAATCGTTAGTAACAAAATGTAATCTAGGTACGTCAATTTCGCCCAGTTTAAAGAAATATATTCGCGATTCACATGGCTGTAACATAATTGTTATGTCTACGTCTAACGAGAGGAATAATGAGTTCATTGTCCCAGCTCAAGTTCACTTTTAAAGATATACAATACCTAATGTCGTACATGCAAGTAATTTGAATTCGTCTAGATGTTTTTTTCCAAATTTTTTGCTCCAAAGTTTCGTGGCAACTGAAAAATAACTGTAGGCTAATCCTTTTACTACACTGAAATCATATTTTGTTATGAAATAGAGAATAAGGATCTAGTTGTCAAAATGAGATTTTGGTTGTAATTTAAGTTTCTAGCAGAAGCTGTAGGTCTTAATGGTGTATATGGCGCATCAAAATTTGTTGCCAACGAATAGTGTTACACCGTTGTCCTGACTTGTGCTATGAACTAACACATAAAAGCAAGTTTTATAGCTCCACTGAAATTGTGTTCATAAAGATATAAAGTCATGCGCCTAAGTGAACGTTTCGAGGTCATATTTTGGATAAATAACACTTCATCTTGAACATAATAAGATGTACATGGAGCAGTAGTTAATTTGAGGTTAAGTTAAATTTAAACATTACTTTAGTATGAGAAAATACACGACAAAACGACCTGGATGGAAAGTTCTAGGCCGATGCTACGGAATTCTGAAAGTTAAAAGTAGATTGGATGTAAATTGTCTTCTTTTTCCTGCGTGACATTTAGTAGTTATACATAAGGAGTTCGCATGTTTTGATGAGCAGAACTCTGTCCATATATCTGGCGGCTTTTATATTTGAAAGATGCTTTGAAAAGTCATGTAAAATGTTGCTGTGGTAAAAAATGCACTAATAACATTTGACAGTTGTATCATATTTTGATAATTATAAAGACTTTCATGTAGTTTGATTACATGGACGCACAAGCTCTGATTTTTTATTAATATTTTTGGATATTTATGATTTCTTAGACTCCGATCTACAATTTAATAGCTATGCAACAGCACTTTGTCTTAAAAACCGCACCAAATGTCTCTCCGCCACGAGTGATAATAGGACTAAATTGCCACTTTTGTTAAATTACCAAAAACATTGAGAACAAAATTTGCAAGTAATGTTCCCTTTGCGACAATTTGATCAATGAGTGGTCATTTAGAATAATGGATTGCGGCCATTTTCGACACCATTAAATTTAACGATGGTATTATTATTTATTTATCTCAGTGCTTTTACAACCGTTCTATGTTTTGATGAGACTTTGAAGATGGTAGTAGATGATTAGATTGTACGGTCACTATTTATTAATTACTAACAGATGCCTGCGACTCCATACGCACGTAACAACTTATATTAACCACGATTTCGTTCACATTATACGCTCTGTAACGACTTTGCAATATATTTTGTTGCTGCGCCGCTCCTATAGGTCGTAGCGTGATGCTATATTATTCTATGAAAATTGCCTATCTAATTTCTAATTTCAACTCGGACCAGAAGTTTCTGAGACTAGCGCGTTTACTCAAACAAACAAACAACCTTAGCAGCTTTTTTATTCCTAATATACCTATATGTAATTATTTTGCCGTCGCTGTTGTTCACGTTAAACGATGTTTTTTTGTTCTTTTACTACTCTTTTAACTTTTTCATCACATTTTATCTAATTGGTAATTAAAAGAAAATAAAAGCTTATAGCAAACATCAAAGTATTTAGTCACCAACCGAGATTTTGTCTGATGTCTAAATTAAATTTTGGGAACACGAGCTAGGATTTGTTGAAGGGGATAATAGGGTCATGACCTTACCTCGTAAATCCCTAGGTACAACGTTACATACAAATCCTTATCATCAAGAACTACTTATCAACTAACTTAAGATTTAAAGCGTTATTTATGTATTAAATGATTAAGAAGACTGCGAAATTCTTTGATGTATTCAAATAGGGTAATTTTAAAGGATGTTTTTTAAACAATATTATTTGATTGTGACTATCTTTATTCCCCTCTAAAGATAGCTACCCTGCATGTAAAGTGGGGATGGTATTTTTTCATACATTGTCTTCTAAATTACTAGGTCAGCGGCCTAAGTCAGCCCATGGTTTACTTAGGCTGCTCTTGGTGAAGTCTTTCATGACAGTCGACTCAGACGATGAAGACGATAATTTGAAACTACATGCGTGGTCAACGAAGACGACGGTTACATGGCGGTATAAAAATGACATTCTTTTGGCGGACTTTATGTTTTTCATTCATATGAATCAATTTGTGCGAATGCTGCACTGAGGTGAACTCGAAGCGTATGATGACAAATACGCTACGCGCGTCGAGTGCAGACATGGACAGTAGGTCTTAGTAATTTTATTTAGATAGTGATGTATGCATTTGGCAGCTTCATAAATTATTTCTCATTTCAAAATACTATAGCGGGATATAATCCCACCCACACGCCCACCACTGTGACTCCTGTGACGCCAGGATCTACAGCGGTAACCAACTGAAAGGCACCGTGCATGACACACGGGCAATTCCAGGGAGAGTTAAAATTGTCTTGGAACCCGCAACGAATTTAATCAGAAGTATATAGTTGGAGTTGGAAAGTATGTGAAAAAGTTCAAAATACTATAAGCTACTTAGTTAGCTAGCTTTACATACTTAACAATATTTGTTCGACCACATTTTGAAATTCCCTATTAGTTGTTCTGAATAATGTATGGAAGCAGCTCATTAGAGATTTATATTAAAAAAAATATCATGTACAACATTAAAGAGGAAAACACTATTCTAATTCATTTCTGGTAAAACTCTTAACATAACATTGAAAATTTTTAAAGGTCAAAAAAAATATCTACGCCCATTTCAGAAAATAGAGCTAACGTAATAATTGGATATAAATTCTAAAAACAACATCTTTTATTTTATTTATATCTATAGAGCAGATATTTTCATTTGTACAAAATTATAGGTACGAATTGTTAGGGTTCCGTAGCCGAATGGCAAAAAACGGAACTATAAGAGCTATACTGTGAATACTTGGTAAGTAGAATTATTCGGTAAACCACATTAAGATTTTCATACAAAAATAGAAAAAAACAATAAATTTTTGGGGTTCCCCTACTTAGAACTGAAACTCAATTAATTTTTTTCATAAACCTATATGTGTGGGATCTATGGATAGGTCTTCAAAAATGATATTTAGGTTTCTGATATTGATTGGTTTTCTAAACTGAATAGTTTGCGCAAGAGACGCTTCCAAAGTGAAAAATGTGTCCCCCTCCCCCGTAACTTCTAAAATAAGGGAATGATAAATGTAAAAATAATATATGATGTACATTACCATAAAAACTTCCACCGAAAAATTAGTTTTTTTTTTAATACGATAAAAATCATAAACCGCATTTCATCATTCATTCAATCAACTCCAATATAATAAAGAATAAAGAAAACATTTTTTTAGATGTATAGTGGTACGGAACACTACGCGCGCGAGTCCGACTCGCACTTGGCTGGTTTTTTTTTTTAGTAAATGTGTCATATTGATGTACATATTTCAAACTTTAATTTTTATTTTTATGATTGTTTGAAAACTTAACTATACACTTATATGATTAAGCTACAAACAATAACTTTTGTATGAAAAACTGCTAAGCCAATTGCTTCCCTCTTAAACTTCATATATACGCAGTAAATATTGACGGATTCAATGCTTACGGCATTATCTACTAGTCTACCTTTGGATGATGCAGAGATAAATTGATGTAAGTACATGATCAGAAGTTAAATTACTAGAATTGGATAAAAATGAGTTATTAAAAAAAAGTTATAGAGGATCTATTATCCTCTATAACTTTTTTTTAATAACTCATTTTTTATTAATAGGATAAGCTAAAATGCTTACATAATATTAAACCAAAAAAATATGATAAATAATTATGCTAAAATAAATACAAATAATAATAATTAATTAATAATATTATGTTTCTTTGTACTTTTAGTTTGAATGTTTAACAATTGGTTTATTACTACTAAAGGTACTTTAGCAGAATTAATACAAAATGTTGAGAAGAATCTGTTAAATCACTCAATAGGAGGTGCCGAACTTTTACTTTTAATGCACAACGACTGGGTGCTGCCCTAATCTCAAGTGGCAGTACATTCTAGACTCGGACTAGATTCGGTTCTTCTCTAGAATGCACCGCCACTATACAAGAAAACAAGAATTAACGAAATCGGAAACTATTTTTATTTATATATTTAGGACAAACATAGTCAAGTTGGTCTAGTGGTTATACATTATGCGAGTGCGGTTCGATTTCCGAGTCAAAAAGCCGTTGCTTGTGATAATACCACCAGGAAAATCTCAACGATAATTTAGAGTGTGATGGGAATAGAGGCGAGGTAATGTTTTGTTTACAATGCATTCTTTCTATTTATTAAGTTACCAGAGACATAAAGTCTATTAGTGTACATAGAGTCAATAAATACTTATTATTACTCAGATTAAATGCTATAGTCTTAAGCAATTAAAACTTCTCAAATACGTGTCTTGATCGACATATTAGAAATTAATGGAAGGTATAACTTGCCGAGTCTAATCTGTAGAGAATCGTTAAATTGAATGTGATCCCATTTGTGGTTTTGGTTTAGGTATATTATTAAATTGATGGAAAACAAGGAGACTGTTCAACTTCATTAAAGCCGACCTTTGGCTAATATTAAATATCACGGCATATTTTACCATGTATATATATTATGTTAGAAATATCGAAAAACTCGCTACAATAAAATATACATGGTAAATAATCCGTAACATTTTGCAAAAAAATAATAATTTAGTCTCAAATCTTCTATCGCTCTTTGAATATTTTTTCATTAGCTTGGCGCACTTTTTCGGTGCTGAAGTTGTGGGCGTCCCCCACATAAAGCGTGCGCAATCGTCGGGCGTGTGGGCGCGTTGGCTGCACGCACGTCACAGCAGCAGCACGTGACGCCGTGTGACGTGCATGCAGCCAGGCGTTCACCCGCCCGACGATCGCGTCCTTTATATCGCCCACTGATTTTTTAATTTAAAATATCTTTATTTTTCAATTATTCACAACAATTAGCCACACATAATATTTAAAAGAACATACAAAATTATGCGAAACATACATGTGGTAGGTGTTCTTTACAGGCTAAACTTCGCCTTTACAAAACATTTTTTTCTTTTAAAGTAAGTTGTTGTTATACATAAAGAAAATGTAACTAAAATGACATGTATATACGATATATGGAAGCTAGGTACTTACACATTTAGTTTTTACATAAATATATCTTTCTAATAAATTGTGTTACAATATTATTGCAAAGAAATTATAGCTAGAAATGTATAACACTACAAATAAGTTGATCGGGTAGCTAATCAGTGTACCAAATAAAATAATATTTGATAAATAATGCAATGATTTGCATAAACAAGTGAATAATTGCATTTATATCGCCCACTGAAAGTGTCAAGGGTGGTCCTGAAGTATGATATCAACTGCTTAGAGTTTTAATATGTATGTCTCAAGAGATGTAAATACTTGAAATGTGACTCGACTACATTATTAATATACACGTTATGCGTCAAAGTTAATTAATGAAAAGTGTTTTAATGAATCTTGAACTGTTTTCACGAAATAATGAGGGGCTTCTTCTTTTAAAACAAATCCTATTGATATCTCAGTAAGGTTTGTTTTAGTAGTTTGCTACCAATAAACCGGAAAGGGTTAAGGGATCTTTTGATTTATAGATCACGCCCTAAAACCGAAATCTAATCTTACTGCTTGTCATTTTGATGGTCAATATTATATTTATCGGGCCTATCTTGGCTCGCAGAGCTTATACTATAAACCTTTGAAGACGTGTAACGGCTTAGTTCAGACTAGTTTTGTATCAAATTGAGCCGCAATTTACGATTTTAAGGTTTAGTTTTACTAGTGCCGGGTAATCTTTATCTGCCCAATGAAATATAACCAGACCAAATATAAAGATTTAAGTCGTTTGGCAAGTCTCTGATAGCCGAGTGGTAGACCGTAGGACTGCGAAGTCGATAGCCGAGTGAGAGACCGTAGGACTGCGAAGTATATGTGTCGGGATCGAACCCACGACAGACACCTCTGTCAATAAATTGTTAAGATTCGTCTTTTCGAAGCTATGTGTGTATGTATCGTATAAATTATCGCTTGCTGACGGTGAAAGAAAAACATCGTGAGGAAACCTGCATGCCTGAGAGTGCCTAAAAAGTACTCGAGGTCGTGTGAAGGCAACCAATACGCACTTGGCCAGTGTGGTGTACTATGGCCTAACCCTTCTCATCATGAGAAGAGGCCCGAGCCCAGCAGTAGGACATGTATTCTAATAGATACAGTGCTGCTATAAGCCTTTTTTCAGAAAAAAAAAAAGATCTTGAAGCTCAATTAAATCGTGTGTTTTTTTCTCTGTACTTTTAGTTTAAATGTTTATCATTGGTTTGTTATTACCCATTCGGTACCCTAGAGATACTTCAGCAGAATAAACTCAAATTTGGTAGATATAACCTTTACTGTTTATCACCGCCGTTAATAAAATGTAATCCATTCTATTTTACTTAGGAACTTATTTCGGGTTCTCATCCAATTTCTTAGTACTGGTTGTTAAGGTTTGGGATAAAACCACGCAGCTGTTTATCTTCTTAATGAGCGGTTGGGTTGGGTACAGGCAGGTAGCTCATGTACTGAAGGTCTAACGTATAAATATTTTTTTTTTAGATTTATCTTTACCATTGACTTTCCGAGTAGTTTTCGTGTAACGAATGATGAGTATGAGCAATGATGGTAGTAAAAATAATCGAATCAAGTTCTATATATATATTGCCAGTTTGGACCTTAAAAGACAGAAAATAAGGTCTAAAACTGCCAACATATTAAAGAACTTGACTACAGGTACTGTGCGTTAAACAACATTAATCAATATTCCAACAAACACAGTTAGTTAGTTAGTTATCTATCCAACTTTATTCGACAAAACATTCTGTATATGCTGTGTCTATATAAAAAACAAAAAGTAACTCAAATTAGACACTGTGTCTGTGGCAACCATACATTCAATATAAGCTTAAAAATCGATTCCTTTCAAACGAAAACATCACAGACTTTTTGCTCCTATCACTTGTAACAGATATGCTGACTTTTTGCGTAGAAAAACGCAGTCATGCACAAAACTGTGAACAGTCCATAGAGTATAAAGTTCGCAGCCCGTGTATACATTATTGCAACGCCAATAATGTACATATTATCTTCTATACTAATTGGAACAAACACATCTAAGGCTATTTACAACTGAGACTAGACCAAAATACTTATGGTATAAATGCTTACCATCATCAACATTGATATAAAGATTATAGAAATATAATAATAAATAGTTGAAATACCTAATCCGCAATGTAATATCACATGCAGATTTTAATTACTCAAACTCTGCATAAACCGTTTCATTGGAAAAGAAAATAGATGAAAAGGCAGCGATGGCTCTTTGGATTCTCCTAACAATGCAGTCAATATCAGCTGGAAAATCGTGTTTTCAAAAGAAAACTTTTTGATTTTCCATTTATGATAGTAACGCTGGGCTTTTGTCTATAAAATGCACTCATTTCCAGAGCAGGGTATTTTCAAGTGAAATCTGCTGTATGAACACAAAAACTAATATAACATTATTAGGTGTTTACGTGATCAATAGCACTTATCATAAATATTTTGCTTTTTTAGTCTATTATCTTGTGTACTAGCTGTTACTTATAAATAAATTAGATAAATTTGGATTTTTTACATTAGATAGAACGCCAGAAGCAATAACACTATCCAATGGTCCCAATGACAAGGCCAAATATACACATTCACTCACTCATGCACACCCAGTCTCAGAACAAATCTTTGCGAATTACACAAAGATTTGTCCCATGTGGGGATCGAACCCACAACACCAGTGCTGTGGAGAGCGACGAAGCGACCGCTTAAACCACTACACCACACGTGCAGACAACATGATTCATAAAACTGACGGCAATAAAGACGTCTCATGTCAAAAGTGAATAAAGAAATGTCATTTGCAGAACAAATCAATAGAACACACGCGTGTCACCAAAGTTAGGATGTAAATTAGAGAGCGATTTGGTTGAGACGTTCCAACATTGCCTCTTACACTTACTTAGTTAATGTCCCTCGCACTTTGCGATGAGGAACGACCACGCTAATGGTTTGTTTTGGAACAATGTAACCCTCTGCTTTGCTAACATTTGAGCATAACGTTGCATATAAAGCAACTTTCAAAGTCCCAATGGTTGCCCTTTTTCACGCCGACAGAGTTTTCTTTCATTACAAACTTAGTGTGCGCGAATAGAATTTCAAATTACTGCCAGGGCATAGGAACGTAGAGTAACGTAAAAAGAGAAATGGTAAAATTTCAGCAAATTATTTAATGATACAATATTTAATTGCCTCGATGTTTTAGTGGTTAGCGTATGCGCTCTTACTGCGAGGTCTCGGGTTCGATTTCAGGGCCGAAAAATTGTTATTTGTGAACTTTACGTCAGTAAATTTACAATATCAGCATGGTGTTGGAATTGTGCCCGGTGGATGGCGATAGGCTCATTCCCTATCCCATAGGACCTAAACATTCTGGGTAATACAAGTGTGATGTTATGTTTATGTTTAATATTTAAGAGCAAAAGTAAACAGTCTTGTTATGAAAATGTATTAACACATTTTTTTTATTTGAAAAACTTACACATTCATTTCATAATAATTTGTTGGTTATATATAGGAATGAACTTTTTAAATCTATGGGTATATTTATAAGTGAAAATATTAATCATCAATTTGTGATTATAACCTCAAATTAATAACAATGAATGGTAACTGCACTTATCTCGTCCCCTAGATAAATAAGGGTCGTGCTATACGGCCATACATAAATTAATCATCAGTTTGTGATTATAGCTTTAAATCTATTACAATGTATGGTGCCAGCTTTCGACTCCTAAGAAAACATTTTATGAAAATTATTCTGGACAAGAAGTAGTTTGAATTATTATAATAGTAATAATAATTTCATGTATTAATACGTCAGCGAATCTATTAAGGCATTCAAGCGGGATGGCGTAGCAGCCGACGCGTGCGTGACTCGGCATATGAGAACGTGGAGCTTTGACTCGAGTCGCCAGCACTCGCTAACACTCGACTCGATGTCTACGTGACCGTGCAGACAGCTGCACTTATCTCGTTCCCTAGATAAGTAAGGGCCGTGCTATACGGTCATACTCTACGATGCAATGTACATAGCATAATTAATCATCAGTTTGTGATTATAACCTTAAATCAATTACAATGAATGGTGCCAGCTTTCGAGTCCTAAGAAAACATTTTATGAAAATTATTCTAGACAAGTAATTTGAATTATTATAATAATAATAATAACTTCATGTATTAATACATCGGCGAATCTATTAAGGCATTCAAGCGGGATGGCGTAGCAGCCGACGCGTGCGTGACACGGCATATGAGAACGTGGAGCTTTGACTCGAATCGCCAGCACTCGCTAACACTCGACTCGATGTCTAGGTGACCGTGCAGACAGCTGCACTTATCTCGTTCCCTAGATAAGTAAGGGCCGTGCTATACGGTCATACTCTACGACACAATATACATAACTTAACATCATGCTTATAATACCCAGAAAGGTGAGGCAGAGGTGTATAACACCAACACACTCTCATACACAAACACCCACACACGTACTAACCCTGACATTACCACTATTACCAATTGTATAAAACATTGAGATACGCAAATCTTGCGCCGGGGTGGAGGCCTGGTGACCTGAAATACAGATTTTATCTACACTCATGGACAAATTTAGGGGAACGCAAACAAAAAGTCATATAACACAAAAATAAAAGGTTTATTTATGTTTAATACGGTTTAATTTGAATATCTTTAATTAAATTAACTATTTTAAATACAGAAATGTTCAATTTACTGATAAAAATAAACAAAATACTGAAGTTATCTGTTATTGACGAAATTTGGAGGTAACGGTGAACTTTCATCTTATCATGAAATTTATCAAATGGCTGGTTTCTTCTCTAATGTAAGGTAACACCAACACTCCTAGGCACATTCAATATTTCGTGTTACCTCCTCTCGCTGTTAAAACTGCCTCCATTCGTCAGGGCATACTTTTTATTAATTCGTCAATGTGTCTTTGTGGTATTTGATCCCATTCTTCTACCAAGGCGGTTTTTAGTTTCCTTAAGTTGGTTATTGCAGGAATTCTTTTTTTTATTTGTCTTTCCAGCGTATCCCAGACATGTTCAATCGGGTTTAAGTCTGGTGAGCGGGCTGGCCATTCCAAAACCCTGATTTTGAACCCTTGAAGGTATCTCGAAACTATGGCGGCAGTGTGTGGCCGAGCATTATCATGCATTAATAGAAAATTATCTCCTACGTATGGGACAAAAGGTATCACAATTGTTCTAAAATGTCAGTTACGTATCGTGCTGCTGTTAGAGATCCATTTTCTACGATGTGGAGCTCCGTACGTCCACCTAAGGAAATGCCGCCCCATACCATCACTGACCCTCCACCGTAAGGTTCTCTTCCGACAATGTTACACTGTGCATATCTTTCTCCTGGTCGTCTCCACACTTTGACCCTTCCATCATCTGGCTTAAGGAAAAATCTGGACTCGTCAGTGAACAATACTCTTCCCCAGTCATCGTCATTCCAATCACGGTGAACGCGAGCAAAGTTATTCCGAGCTACACGATGGCCTGTGGTAAGAAGAGGCCCTCTGGCAGGTACAAACGCCCCTATTCCAACTGCTTTTAGTCTTCTTCTTACCGTTTTAATGCTAACTGCCACATTTCGGACTTCTTGGAGCCTTGCTCTTACCTCAGAAGACGTCGAGGTACGGTTTCTTAGCACACTGCTTACGATAAATCTATCGTCTCTAGCTGTGGTCTTCTTTTTTCTCCCTTGTCCTCTGCGTCTCGTGTATTCGCCTGCCTGCCGGTATCGTTTTACATTGCGAAAAATAACAGATTTGGAAACTCGCAACATTTGAGCCACTTGATTGTAAGTGTAACCTTGTTCGATTAAAGTTACAGCTTTGGACACTTGAGCTACGCTGAGATCCGGCATTATCAATTCAATCTTTTGAAAAAGTCTCACGTAACACCGCGATGAATATTTTTTGTGAAAAAAAAAACCTATTACAAAAATTTTCAAACACGACAATTACCTCTAATTGTTCTCTTACAGCGCACATTTATTAAAATTAACACGTAGAGTAAAAAAACAAATGAAACTCTGAAACAAAAGACGATAAAATCTTTTTCTTTAAATAACACAAATGCTGTTATAGGTGGCCAGTGCGTAAGGAGAATAAAATAAAAATAATTGAACTTTTTTTTGCGTTCCTCTAAATTTGTCCATGAGTGTAGTTTGGGCACCAGTCTCCCCACAATAATCTGTGAATTAGTATTAGATAACTCATGTACGAAAATAATTATTGTGGTGAGAAATAAATACTTATTATTATATTATTATTATAACACCTAAATATAACATTTTACCTATAATATTTAGGTCCCATGTCCCATATCTTATCCGAACGCCAAAAGAAGAAAATCAATAAAAATGTTATCGCGCAAAGTTACGGAAATATTATTTAAAAAAATTCAAAACTAAAGCCGCAATAATTTAAACTATAATAAATGGACCAATAGTGTTAAAGCTGTATGAATGCCGTACTTCACGTTCATTGCTATTAATGCAAGATTTTAACTTTTTAGCGCTTTCTATCAATGACGAATATACTAGCTCAAAATAAAGCAAATTTAAGATACCTTTTTAATTTCAGTGTGCTGTGTGAAAGCTCGCAACGCGACTGATTAATAAAATAAGAATAGTATATAGCAAGAGTTTACAGTAGAATTTTCATAAAACTACAAAAAATGTTTCTAAATAATTATGTAGAATCAATTAGACACCAAATTTATAATATTTCGATTCCGAAACGAAACGTTATTTAATTACAAATCTTGTAATCACCGTTTTGTCTTTGTCGCTGTCCTACATTTGAAATATTAATTTTGTTTGTTTTTATTTTTAAATATTAATAGTAATTTTCAAGTACAAATTACTAGTATAACTGCCTTGAGCTCTTCAGCATAATTCGCTTTTGTTAGGAAGAAGTTTTATGTCCGTGGTGTAATGGCTAGGATTCGACCGTCGACCTCTCAATCCCAATGCTGATGCCTTATCCATTGCGCCTCGGCCGCTTGAAATTATAATAGCAATGTGCTGGATGTCCGTATGTAGTATGCACGGAAATCCTCGCAAAATAAATATCCAGATCCAATTTCTGTTATGGCGGATTTAATACGAATATTTTATCTTATTAATTTTTAATAGGTATAAAGGTAAAATTTATACAAAGGCAAGTACAGAGAAATGAAAGAGAGCTTTGGATACTTCATTTTTTTTATGTTAGATTGGCACGCGTTTGACCACGATCTCTCCTGATGGTAAGTAATGATGCGGTCTACGGTGGAGCACGCTTACCTATGAGATACCTATTAACTCTTGCTTTGAAGAGATCCAAGTTGTACTCATGCGGAAACACAGACTCGGGCAAGGCGTTCCATTCTTTGGCAGTTCGCATAAGAAATGTAGAGGCGAAACGCTTAGTGCGTATTGTGCGTGCGTACTCATTGGCTCACGTACCTAACTGAAAATTGAATATTGTCAGAAATCCAGTTTGGATAGCTATAGAGGAAGGGCGACCGCAAGCAGAGCAATAAGGCTCGTGAAGCACTCGGGCCTTGTCTTAATTGTCAATAACCGTGAGTCCCGACGCGCCGGATCTTGTTCCCACCGAATAATTAACTAACTTCCACGATTTTCGAGTTTCGAAATTGCCTCATGGTCTCGTCCTAGTTTTCTGATATAAATAACGATCGTAGAAAATGATTTGTGAGATTAAAGCATTACTTTGCAACTGCCAATGAAATCACCAAGTTTTTTAAACCAAGTGTAAGTACTTTGTTTGGTCATCATTTTTTTCATCGTTTCAACATTTCTCAAGAGTGCTATTATGCATGTCATTAAGTGCTGGAACTTTTAAAGGTTAAGTGAATAATACAGGGTGGATACAACATGGTGACATTTTTCAAAAATTAGACAACGGGTCTAAATCGTGTAATTATATATATATATATATATATATATTTTACGGCCCAGATTTGTTTCTAGAATGAGAGCACATAATAATATATTCAAGACTTCAAATCAGTCACGATAAAGTACACGCCACTTAAGAAATATGAGAAGGCCATAACTCCAGTAAATGAAGGACGGACGAATCAGAATGAACACCCTCGCCGGCAAACGTAATGGAAGTGACAAGGGTTTCCCAAATGATGGAAGAAATTCGCTGAAGCTTTGCTGGAGAGGTGCGTTTTATGAGTTCCCGTTGAAGATATTTATCAGTTGACGGTTTCAACACTTGCAATGTTTATGGAGTTGAGTCTTGTGATAACTATCTATTCTGTCGAGTGTAAAGATCTTTTTTTAATGTATTTCTTTAAGGGTGAGAGGTTTTTAGATTTAAACAACATTGTATTAAAAATTTCGTGATCATTTCTGTTATTGAATCTGCAGAATACTGTGCTGAGAACTGCAAGTACACAATACATAGTATAGTAGTGTACAACACTACAATAGTGAGAACTGTATTCTTTCTTCAAGTGTTGTGTCACTTTTAAATTTGGTCGGGTTATATTTTATGGGTCGGATAAGAACTATTTTTAACCTCAGAAACTGGCCCTACAAAAAGCATTCAAAATTTAAACAAATAACTGGAATATGTACTTAATTTTTATTAAGGAGACAAAGTAGGTAAGTACTAATTGGAGTCCACTAAACTACCGAAAGTAATTATATTGTTACATTACATTCGTTAATCCTATAGCCGAAGTGTTATGTCTAAGCCCAAGGGAAGGAATAAATGAGCCCATTGTCCCAGCTCGAGCCCAACCCATTTAAAGAGAGACAATACCTATTGTCGTACATTCAAATAACCTTAAATTTGTTGAATGTCTTCCTCCGCTCAGAAGTTTGGAGACAAACCGAGCAATGAACATTTCTACGCACTTTCTTATACTCAAGTTATGATTCATGTTGATGAGTGAATACAACGCCTCAGCAACTTCTGTTAATTTGTGTTTAAGTAAAATTTAATTAGCCAAGTAGATAGGATCGCTCCCTACCACATGAGATATAATCGTAGCTGGTAAAATGTGACGTCACTTATCAGGTCCCTGTATAGCTATTTTCACTTATCTATTTTGGTCAATTTTATTGACATGACCAAACCATCTATGCAGCGAAAGCAACAAATATAGTGTGCCAAATATCTGCAGAAAGTTTCACGGGTGACTTTAGGCCGACTGCAACGCGGTGTTCTCATTTCTAAACGTAAGTAGAATATTGGATGTCAAATTTAGCTTTTTTCGTCTAACAAAAATAACTCTTTCTTTTAACAGAACTTTTACACCTACACACTTAAATTTTCAAATACTTTCTAAACTTACGTAACTATGCAGACAGCTATACTAATCTGATAATAAGTGGGGCAAAGTACAATATTGCTAATTCGATATTTGAATACACACACAGAGCTTCCGTATAATAAGTCCCAAAATAATAAAAACAGGCCATTGAATTCATGTGAAAAGTTATGCCACCATTTTATTTATAACCACATAAATATAGCCCTAAATTCTAAATTGCAAAAGGTCGACAAAAAGTTTAAAAAAAAAGTAAAAAGTCGACAAATTTATGTATGACAACGTTATAATTTTATAATAATGCACAGGTTCAACTGTTTCAGCATCCTGAAGACTAAAATACAAAGTGGAAAAATGAATATCGAATTTAAAGTTGCAGTAATATTTGTTTGCATCTTGCAAGACCACACTGCAGGCTGTTCACCATGATCTCATTTCTTGTATTCCATTTTTATTTTTCTTTCTTGTTTCATGTATCCACAAAACAGTAATTGCTTGTACAAGGTATAATAGATACCCTATGAGCCTTATATATCAAGATAACATTACATAGTCTAGACTTTTCTTACATATTTTCAACTGTTTAATAGTTTAATAGCAGGTAAATTATAAGGCAATAAAGAATACCTGAGTTTGCATTATTTACGAAGACATACAAATGTTAAGTTATGCATGTAGGTATGTAAATAATATACATAACACTTCATAAAGCCACAAGTTTCGAAGCTCGTGATTAGCTTATGCCGAAACTTGTCTCAAAATTATTTGTATGATCAAACTGTCGCCGTTAAAATAACAATATTTACCTTGTTAAGTAAAGTTTCGACAGTTAGTAGTAACAACTAGCAAAGTTCTAACAAACCGACTCAAATGAATTCTGTTACCCTTTATTGAATTAGTTACAACAAATAATTACCTATTAATCTAAAGTTTGCATGATTGATTTATTGTATGCTTGTATGTTGCCACTTCATGTCAGTCTATGTGAGTTTAAATGGCACATGGCATTACGTTTGCAAAACACAATCAAGCAGCGATAGCCGAGTGGGGACTGCAAAGTCAAAGGTTTCAGGTTCGAACCCGCAGCATACACCTGTGTCAATAAATCGTTAAGATTCGTCTTTTCGAAGATATTCGTGTATTTATTATATAAATTATCGCCCGCTACCGGTAAAGGAAAAAATCGTGAGGAAACCTGTATGCCTAAGAGTGCTTAAAAGCGCTCAAGATTGTGTGAAGTCTACCAATCCGCGCTAGGCCAACGTGGTGGACCATGGCCTAACCTTTCTCACCATGATAAGAGGCCCGAACCCAGCAGTGGGACATGTATTAGATACAGGGCTGCTGTTATATAGCACGTTTGCCTTACACGCGTCTTTATTTGCGTCTTCAAAATCCATAAGCCGTCACATTAATATTTGATCCATCATTTTTACATGCATATTTTATGAATACGCCCTCATACACGAGAAAATCATTTCATTTCTGCGACAATGTACACACGATGATTGAGCTAAAAGCCCGAAACATTGTCACACCACATTATTGCTCGGGAATGGTTTATTTATTTAACAAATGGAAAGGGAGAGTATTACGGTAAAAACACAAAGCTATCCTCATTTCAAACACAATAATACAATCCACTCTTGATTTTTACGTAAATCTTTATATAAAGTCCCGGCTGTCTCCCAACGGAGATACGGGGGATAAATTGATTACACGAAGCAGAAACAAAAGAATTGTGGAAATATTATCATAAGACTCATAGCTAGTCATCTACATCAAATGATAATAATATTAATATAAGAGACGATGTTACCCTTGGTGCTGTCTAATTAAAGATGCGATCGGTTACTACTGAAAGAGCTTCTTAATTTGAATTCTAAAAAAGTGGTCTCTTTTTTTTTCAGCCAGTTAACAGTCCTTAATGAACCTCAACCTTATTGATGAGATAACCTAAGTTATAGATTTTAAAGAATAGCTTTCACTTTATTTGTTATGGACTGAGTTTGCTTATATGTGTGAATATGTGTCTTAAATAGCTGTCATTGGAATCATTGGAGAGGGTAATTGCTTTTGGCGTTATATCTAATAAAAATAATCATTTTTCAAAGCAAAGGTTGTAATACTCGACGTGTACAAGAAAACAGACGTATCCCACCCAAGTTTTATGTAGGTATGAATTGAGTGGTTTAGTTCCCGAGGGAAACGGGGAGCACAAGAGGCCGCTATTCTTTTTGTTTCATCATCCAAGTTCCTTTATTAAATTGCGTGTAAATAAAACTTGGGCTTAGAAAATGTCTTGTCATCAGAACTGATTGAACTAGTCAGACAAAAACTAGTATTTAATACAACAGAAAATAAAATAACGACTGATTCTTTTTTTTTTGTTCTGTGAAATGTATGTTTCTGAACACCCCCGCGATGCAGGAGTTATTCGGTTTGCGGGCGTCAGGTAAAAACAAAAAAAAAATTGAATTGACAATACGTTGTCTAATCAAATAAGTAATGGTAATAGGTTATATTATTATATAAACTATCATATTTCTTTGAGAATTCATGTAACATAGTTTTAGTACTATTTCATATACTTAACAACACGCTTTATTGCTCAAATGGGAGTATGGCAGAGGTGTATAAAACCCACACTTCACCTGCTTTGTCATGGTCCCATGTGAAAGGGGTTGGGTCTATCGCCATCTACCGGGCACAATTTCAACTCCGCGTTGCTGTTGGGAAATTCCCTGAAAGTAAAATCCCAAATAACACTTTGTAATGTCGAACTTTTTAAAATTAATATATCAGTTTACAATAAAGCGTAAGCGTATATCATTGTACGAGCAAACCCGTACAACGCAATAGTTTTAGTTTTATGCTGACATCAACACGCAGCGAAGTGAACAAAATACATACATTCGACACAATAATCAGTAGTTGCAATAAATCGGTTCGGGCAACAGCAAACGTTCCTTTCGCCGCGTGTCGGTCATTTAGCATTAGTTTTAAGTGTTTTTCTATCTGACTTAAAATACATTTCCTTTAACTTTTATCTTATGACTTATCATTTTGATGTACCTTCCCCGTACAATCATTTTATGTTGTTTGTTTCTTACATACAACAATAATATTATATTCGGTTTAAATAGGTACTTTTACGACTTAACAATAACAGAATCTCGGCAATCACATACACTGACTACCTCTAGATCTAGGATAGTACATGATTAATCTATCGCTCAAAAGGTGAATTAATTAATTTTGAAGATGAAACCCTACTACGCATACATATTCATACATTATATTAGGCCTTACATGAGCCGCGTACCTCTCCCTGCCCGACCGCTCATTAAGAATATAAACAGTCTTGTGGTTTTACCCAAACGTAAACAACCATAAGAAACTGAACGAGAACACAAAACAAGTAGGTAAGTAAAATTGGGTGGATTTTGGTTAATTATCTAGGAAGTAAAGAGAACATGAACAAGCCATAAACATGGGGAATTTGAGGAGACAAGTTTGTCAATTTTGAAGGAATTTCCATGGTCCTTAATTGACGTTAATCTATATTGAAGATTCTGATTGTGCGATTGAACGCACTTATCTTATAGTCCTGATTCTATTTGAATTATTATTTTTAATTTGTTGTTGTCTTTTTTGTTGGATTGCTAATTTATTAAGGAAAAAGCTATAGGATAGGTTCTTTTACATCACGCTACGGCCAATAGTAGTGGATCAGTAATAAAATATTTTACGGTAAAACGGGCAAATAAAACGAACGCGGACGAAGTCGCGAGCAATGGCTAGTAAACTAAAATACACATAAAAAACTAAATACACTTCTTATGAATTCTAATGAGTGCAGTGTGAGTAATTCATTACGAAGATATGAAAACAGAATCATAATATAATATCAAACATGGCCATTACTTTTTTTTTTCATACCACATTATAGTTACACCTCTCTGAGGTAACTTTGAAATTCTATTCGAAAACACTAAGTTTGAAAATGAAACAAAACTCTGTCGACGAGAAACTGAAGGCAAACATCGAGAACTTTGTAAGTCGCTTTATTAACAAGGTAAGATATTATATTAATTTCACATTTCTACTTGGTTAAGAATGTAAGCGTCGCAATGGGTCGGCATGCCACAACAAACCATTAGCGAGGTCGCTCCTCATTGCAATGTGCAAGGGATTTTAACTAGAAAAGTGTAATACCCATACCACAAGGATATATGAATAGAACTGCAAAGTTATAATATTATATAAGACAAACGATCATGACACTTACCATTGAAGAAACAAAGCAGATAAAAATTAAAAAAAACTTTTCTTCAACCTCTTATCTTACCAACGTTATATTATTCGACGACCGGATGGCGGAGTGGGTAGTGTACCGGCCTGCGACGCCGAGGTCGTGGGTTCGATTCCCACTTAAGACAAATCTTTGTGTGCATGAACATGGGGGTTTGTCTTAGTCTGGGTGTTTCTATGTATAATATGTATGTATTTACAAAAGGAAAGTATATATGTATTAGTATCAGTTATTCTAGTACCCATATTACAAGCTTTGCTTAGTTTGGGACTAGATGGCGTTGTGTGTAAGTTGTGAGATATTTATTTATTTTTTTTATTTATTTGGGCAAAAAACTGTTACATAAAATGATTTATACAAAAAGAAATACAATGGTTTGCTTTGTTCAAACGTTTTTGGACGATGTCAATTAATGTTAACGCTTTATTTTATAAAGAAAACTAAATAATCAAAAATAGCATCATTTCTTAATTTAAAATGAGATTCGGATAAAATATCTATGTCTGTAAAGCCTATGTTATTTAAGTTTACTATATACTACGGAACAAGCGCACGCAGCACTTGCACCTTAAGAATCCGTGATATATGCATATAATTGAGTGCTGTTTCTAACATAAAGCTTAATTTAAACAGCTTCAGCGTACAAACTTGAAGCAGTAGATGTAATTACACCAGGACAAACCTCGACACTTATATGTAAATTACTGCAAACACAACTTCGGTGTAAGTGTAAGCTGCATAGCAGAGAAAGGCATGGACGAAGTTGCGCATAGTTAATCACAAAGCATGCAAAGGGCGGTTTCGATGAAGCGTACCAGGCTCCACGTTTTGGACCAATTTATTAACATAGGTGCCTAAGCTAAACCGACGGATCGGCAAGTGTGCAATTAATTACTTGTTTACAGTTTGATACTTACATTTTGGACAGTTCATTTTAGCAATATTGCGCATAAAAATCCAGGTCTTCTGAGATACTTAGGTATATTTTATACTCAATCGCAAAACGTCCAGTTCGCAAAGTGTGTGAAGGTCGCAAAATGTCTCTTCACAATGCCCCTTTTTATCTATTCTTTCTTTGAAACAATAACCCAAAAACATTTTTTTTTCTTTTTTTTATACTACGCCCACAGCGAACGAACGTGTAGTCCACCTGATGGTAAGTGGAGTACAGCCCATGGACATCAACTATCCACAAAAGCAGATTATAGATGCGTCGCTGCAGCTGAGGACTACGATGGTATGCCTCATGTGCCAGTAATTTCAGGGCCTGATCTCACCACTAAACCGGAACACAGTAATGGAAGCACTATCTACTATTTGGCGGCAGGTTAAAGGTGAGACGGTGGTGCTGCCGCCCTCGAGCTCATTCACAAGAGCTACCACCAGTAATTGTCACAAAAGATGGCCGCGAGGGTGACACGGAGCATTGTTGCATTCCAAATTACACTTGTAGAGCTGACGTTAAATTCATCGCCGCGAGCTACACTATGAATAAAATTTCAGTTACGCGGTTACAATTTTTGATACCTATTGTGAGTTTCCTATTTGTTATATCTTGAGCTCACAACAAATTACACCACAGTTGTAATACTGAATGAGTTTATAATAATACTATATTTTATGTAGTGTTCAAAGTAGTTGGCATCTATTACTTTTGCATAAGAACTTTATCTTAATAAAAACTTCTTCATGTTTTTCATCCAATTATGCTACATTTTTGGGTAGGTCCATAATTTATTGCATATTATGATTGGATTATGCAGATTCTAGTGACATATACATTTTTTTAATTTTTTATTTATTGTTAATTTGATTAACACAATGTGTTACTATACTGACATGTTATGTCAGTATGTCCTCCCCCTAATCTCGCTATAGTCAACAACTTGATTTTCAAAATGGCTTACATTAACCGCTTTAGAGGTTTAGCAAAATATTATAAAATATAATATAAGATATTTCAAAGCTTCAAATATTAAAGCGTCCAGGCATATAGGCAAAGTTCTGTTCATCAAAATGCGCGCGCTCTTTGTATACTACACCTACTGTGTATCACGAAGAAAAAAAGAAAATTTACGTCCAATCTTCTACTTACTTTCGAGAATGAGGGCGCTGTCGCATCGGCCTTCAGACGTGCCTAAAACTTTTCATCTACGTATTTGTCGTGTTGTATTATTATAACATGTATTTTCTATACCGCTTAAACGATGTTTTGCTATATTCGAAGATTTAAAATCTAATCTAAAACAACTCCATACTCATTTAAAAAAATTGCAGGTAAACTATAGTGTAATTTAGACAAGACTTGACCGCGGTATTTACTTGATGCGCAAGTTTACGAGACGTTTTAGCTGCGCTATAAAATAGTCTTTATGTGTTACTCTAACTTCATAGTACGACAACAATATCAGACATTTTACAGCACTTTTGTGATTTAGCGACATTGAATATGAAAGATTAAAACTTTCCTTTTTTTTAGTTTGTAAAACCGACTAGAAATAATCGTACAAAATATATAAGATGATGCCTTCATTGTGTCTAAAGAGATTAAAATTACATCACGTGTAACTCTTCAAGTTATCGTTTGCTTCCAACGAGTGGCGACCTTTGTTCAGAAGACGAAGATAGATTCTTACTTGCTTCTACACTCATCTTTCATTGACTTTGAGCTTCGAACTCGAAGGGTACATTTAAATTTATTTTATAATTAACCTTTTATTTATCAAGTACAATTTCAAATTGATGATATAATTACGTACATGTAGGTCAAAATGGCTGCGTTAACAAAATAATTTATTCTGAGGATTATTTTTAGTCTAAATAATACGCTTTACTTAATAAGTTAAGTTTAAAGTAAACATCACTTACATGGTAACAATTTTTTTAAGTAGTGGTTCAACGCCGCGTCAGAAAAACCATTTGTGTCATGTGTTGATTCGAAATACGATTGGAGGTTGTTTGATAACTTGTTCGATCCTTTGAAAATGCGACATGCCGGAACCGAATCTAATTTACGAGCAATACCGTTTATTGTTGGTTGAGGGTCTCCTTGTAACGGTGCAGGATGATGCATTTCAGTTTATTATCTGGATTTGGATTTTGCAATACCATCACTTGGAGGCAGCCATGGCTTTAAGCAGGTCATCATAATCAGCAGAATGAATTAAGAAGATGACAATTATAATAATAAAATTATCTTCGCAGTTGTGCTAAAATAAATATGAATATTTTATTTTACTTTTAAAAATGCTTGCGACTTTTTCAAAAAGATCTTATTTAAATAATATTTTGCGTCAGCTAGAGATTTGTGTTACTTAGTTTCTAATTCGCACATGAGTTTGAAAAGTTAAACGTGACCACTTTAGGATTTAAAGGGTGATTTGGACCATTAAGATATTATTATATTAATAATAAATTAGATAAAGTAATATAGTTTCTAAACTTATAATTGGGAATCGCTTCAGGTGTGCTTAAGAGATTTCAAACTTGGATTGATAAATTAATGATGTTATGATATGACTGCTCAAAATTCATGAATAAAATTAGTATATACAAATTTATGAAACAAATTATAACGAGTATCGAATATAAGAAATAATAATATGAAAAACAAATTTAGGATAAACGATGTAAACAAAAAACAATATTATGAATTTCGATCACTATGAAAAAAAAAATGAACGATCATTATGAAGAAAATGTTGTGAAGATACGACCGCGTTACGACGCACAGAGCTATGGTGATTGCACCATAGCTCTGTGCGTCGTAACGCGGTCAGACTTGATCAGACCTTGTCTTAATTGTCAATAAGCGTGAGTCTCGGGCCCAAGATTGTCTATAGAATAATAAACCGAATATAAACTTAAATTGGAAATTAGTTAACGTACTCTGCAATTCGAATACTGCTTTACTAATGTATGTGTGTAATGTATCGACGATATAATCAAAGCTAGAGCCCTTATTGGCACTTTTTAATGCTACGTTTTAAACTATCGCGCTACATTATTTTTCAGTAATTTTGGTGGGAATGAACGCGAATCATAGTTAAAGTCAAAGAAGTCAAGTTATTTTTCATTTTTAAGATTAACCGGTGTCGTCGCCGAGACCGGCCGAGAAAACGCTGGTGTGATGACTTAGACACCTTTCTGGAGAACTGGCGAGAAAAAGTTATGGATATATAAGAATGGAAGTCATTGGGGGAGATCTTTGCCCAACCCAACAATGGGACAATATAGGTTAATAAAAAAATAAAAAAACGATTAACATTGGCCGTTTTCAATAGTCAGTAATGCTTCTATAAAATTACTTAAAATAATAAAATAACTACTTTTATAAAAATAAATAAATTAATGTAACTTAATTATATAATAACTCCATAAATAAACCACTAAAATCACTATTATTACCTGTTACAAAATAATTACAAATGTTTTTTAACAAATCAACTTCATAAAGTGTAGCTGGCTGCATGCGATTGTTACCTGTGTCTCTATGCGCGTATGAAAGAAGAAATTGTGAAAATTTTTGCATTTCGCTCCAAATTTCTCATCATTTTAAAACTTTTGAATAAACAATTTGTTGCAAAGAACTTAATATGTCGAATGATAGTGATACTGACGATTTATTGACTCCGGAGGAATTGAAAGTAACTGCTCAAGCAGTGATTGAGGACCTCTTACCACAAAAGTCAAGGATCAGATATAATAAAGCGTATGCAGATTTTCTGCAATGGAGAAGTGAGAAAAATGCACAATTTTTTTATTTTCCTTGTAGGTGTAGTATAAAGCACTATGTATAACTCGGGCGAAAGTTTGATTTCTTTCGGGTGTATTATGGCCCTCAGCTAATAATAATAATAATAATAAACGTTTATTTCAGAATAAATATTACAAGTTGTTTTCTTATACAATACTTCTGCCAAACTGTACAACAGTTTGTTGGCAAATGTAGCTCCTTATTTACTAATTAGGTATTATTTATTCTAACTTATATATTATGTTAGTATATTTTACACAACAGTATAAATGGCTGAATCTAATATTTAATAAAAAGTTAGTTGTTATATAATTCGTTAATTTTTTCCTTGATAACACTTAAAAGCCTCTTTTGAAGTTGAAGTTTAAAAGATCGTTTTGTCAAATTACAATTTTTTAATATTAATGGCAAATCATTAAAAATAATAGGCACCAAATATTTTCTTCTACGTTGGCCAAAATAATTAGTATAAGTTGGTACTATAAATACCTTTTTGCTGAGCATTCTACGCCCTATGGCTTTATTAACACAGTTTTTAAATTCGTCACTGGCAAATTGCTACGCTTCGGGCCTCAAACTACACCCTCAATGTAGTCAACTACTTTCATCCCTTGGTGTACAATGTACATAGTGCTAAGTTTATACAAGTTCTTTTACACGGTTTGTTTTTGTCTACTTTCTGATACCTACTTTAAGAAAAGGGAAAATGTGACCGCAGCTTTAAACTAAGTCCTTAAAGGGATCTAAAGGGATTTTGAAATCGGGAAAGGTGGTTGAAATACGGACTGTTTTCTTAGTGTCAAAAGATAAATAAATATCACACTTGTACTGAGCAGAGCTTGTACTATGGGTACTAGAATAACTGATACAAATACATATATACTTTTCCTTTGTAAATACATACTTATTATACATAGAAACTCAGACCAAGACATACCTCTATGCACACAAAGATTAGTCTTGAGCGGCAATCGAACCTGCGACTTCAGCGTCGCAGGCAGGTACACTACACTACCCACTCCGCCATTCGGTCGTAAAAGATGATGAACTCTTAAGCAAGGTCATTATCCATATTTCCTTCTAAGCAAAGCTTATGATCGTTTTATATTGTCTTTTGAGTTGTTAACATATAATTAAATGTTTTGTACATACAATACTATCGGACTAATCAATGTGTTAATTAAATTGATATAAATTAAAACTGAATCTGTTAGCGTTAACATTTTAAATTGAAGCCTTAGAATAATTCAGAATATCGTACGGGATAAACAATTCCAAACTTTGTCAAACGAATTTCTAATGAGTTTCATTACGAACTATTATCATCAACAACATCATTATAAAATAGAATCAGTCGTAATTAACACGCACATTTACAGTATAATTCATACATTAAGTTTTGTATTACCCATTAATTTAATTCAGTTGACCATTATTATTATAATTTATTCGTTGAGTTGAAAATACGTTTACAAAATACAAAAAAAAGATAACTATGAAGATTTTCAAGAAGATTAGATAAAAGTAGATTAATGGACAGTGGAAACAAGGTGTTTCATCACCGCAGGGGTTTTTTTCTAGTTTGTGGTATGAATCCTTTGATTGCCAAAAAATCTTCCTAGCACCTTGTAAAACATTATGATTGTTGAAAAAATGGCTTTATAGAAATAGTTGGACTAAGGTTAACATTAAAAAAAAAAATGTTATATTTGGTTTACTCCTAAAGACTGCCCATTTTTAATCATTATTTAAATTTTCGTAAAGGCGAAATTTAAACTGAATGTGGTCTTAAGAACTAAAATTATTATCAATCAGATTCAACTCTTAATAACAGTTGCTATGAGCGACTGATCTGATGGTGACTGATCCATAGATAATATTTTCTAAGGTTTACGCGAATGTTATACATGACTAACACTTCAATTTTACGGATTTTATCGCGATATTTCACTTACTTTTATTTCCCGACGTTTCAAATGCTATTTCAGCATTCATGGTCGCGGGTAGACTGAGCTGGTATGCGTCTTGACGTCTGGAAGAAGTTGTTCCGCAGTACCCTCCATTTCTTCACTTTTTCTAATGTTGAGAGTTTCTATTTACGCAGGCTGAACACGCACTGTGTCTTTAAGTATAGCTGTGTTTTGTTTGAAGGGTGTCTTAGTTAACTCAATAACTGGGTCCCAAGCTGGTGGTAGGTTCCAACCATAGAAATCTTAATAACTAGTCAATAGAAATGCTATCGACTATCTTTTAACACTGGGACGCATGTCGCCGTTTTTCAAATACCACTTTTTGTATTCCTGCAAACAAAATTATTCTTTTTGGCGATGACATAAAGACGCCAATTCCTCAACTCGCACTTATGTTCGATTAGACTCATGCGCTTGTATTCCTGCAAACAAAATTATTCTTTTTGCGATGACATTAAGACGACAATTCCTCAACTCGCACTTGTGTTTGACTTGACAGATGCGCGGCGACAAGGTCACGCGTCTTTGACATTTCTATTGCCTTATTATTAAGATTTCTATGGTTCCAACCATCCTCTCTATTGAAATTAGGATGTTTTTTAATTTCAATAGCCTCACGAAGCATCCTGGGTAAGAAACGATTCTCCTTTGCAAGTACTTGTGGTTTATCGAATCTGAGGTAATGCTTGGTACCCAATTGTGTGTGTTCACAGACAGCAGACTTGGTGTGGCAATGGGCTCCCCAGTGTCACCTATAGTCGCGGACTTGTACATGGAGGACTTTGAATCTCGAGTTTTACACTCAGCAGTACTCAGCACCAATTACACCCATGTTCTACAAGCGGTATGTAGACGACACCTTTACCATTTTGCCATTAGACAGTGTGAATGCTTTCCTAGAACATCTTAACTCACAGAACAGTAACATTCAGTTTACTATGGAACTGGAGGCCAACAGTACATTAGCCTTCCTTGATGTTCAAGTCATCAGGAACCCAGACAACAGTCTGAGCCATACAGTGTATAGGAAAAATACCCATACAGACAAATACTTGAACGGAGAGTCTCACCATCACCATAAACAGTTAGCTACTGCGGGTAAGTCTTTGCTTCAGAGAGCCCATGGAATTTGTGATGCAAAACATCTAGGGCAGGAAATACAACATGTCAAGCAGGTTTTGCAAGACAATCAACTTCGGATTCCACGCCAGCATAACAAGTGTCATGAAAAACCAGCCACAGTTGAACGCCTACCTGCAGTTCTACCATATGTTAGAGGAGTCACTGACAAAATTGGCTTTATCTTGAAGCGTGCTTCGATCAAAACCTACTTTAAGCCGCCAACAAAGATCAGTCAATTCTTACCATCTGTTAAGTGCCACATATGCCCTACAAGATGCTGGAGTATACTGAATCGACTGTGAGTGTGGCCTTTCTTACATTGGACAAACCAAAAGAAGCATAGGAACCCGCATGAAGGAACATATAGCTGACATTAAACACCAACGTTCAACTAAGTCTGCTGTCTGTGAACACACACAATTGGGTACCAAGCATTACCTCAGATTCGATAAACCACAAGTACTTGCAAAGGAGAATCGTTTCTTACCCAGGATGCTTCGTGAGGCTATTGAAATTAAAAAACATCCTAATTTCAATAGAGAGGATGGTTGGAACCTACCACCAGCTTGAGACCCAGTTATTGAGTTAACTAAGACACCCTTCAAACAAAACACAGCTAGACTTAAAGACACAGTGAGTTCAGCCTGCGTAAATAGAAACTCTCAACATTAGAAAAAGTGAAGAAATGGAGGGTACTGCGGAACAACTTCTTCCAGACGTCAAGACGCATACCAGCTCAGTCTACCCGCGACCATGAATGCTGAAATAGCATTTGAAACGTCGGGAAATAAAAGTAAGTGAAATTTAAGTGAAATATCGCGATAAAATCCGTAAAATTGAAGTGTTAGTCATGATCCATAGATGGTTAAATATAGGATACCTTATCAAAATATAGGTGTCGGTCGGATTATGCGGCCGCCTACAACCCGTATATCAGTTCATTGAACTCATTGATAAACATAATTACATTTTTTGTTACCTTACAATTATTACATTACACGTTAGTATATATCAAATACTAATAAAAATAGTTTCAAAGCGATGATTATAGACAAATGATGATTAGAACCGTATCTATTGGTAGAACTAAAACCTTTAGGTAAATAAAAGAACCTTTTATCACATCAGAGGCAGCCCGCAGTAGGTACAACTTACCTACTTTGTCGTTTTCAAAATCCCTTCAGATCCCCTCAGGGACTTGAGTCTTTGAGACCGTTTATTTATTTCCATATTTTATATTTTGAAAGATATTCACATTAGAATCGAGAAAGTACAGTCATTGAGTCATATTAGCACAGCATTAGATCAGTAATAATCAAAAATAGTAAAAAATTACCTAATTTATAAAAACAAAATAACTGCATGAGGTATTATTAGAGTAGTAGTGCGTCGATATAAAATAGCCTATACCCTTTCTCGAGTCACTACCTTCATACCAATTTACATCTAAATCGGTTCAGTAGTTTATCCGTGAAAGCATAACAGACAGAGTTAGTTATTATCTCATTTATAATCTACTACATTTTGCGCGCTGTTTCGCCCGTGTGGTAGGTATGTTGAAAAAATGGTTCCCTTTGTACTTCTTCAGGTCTTGCACTATCTTCATAACAATTTTCATTACAGTTTAGTAGTAGTTAATCTGCAAAAGCGTAACTAACAGACATACAGAGTTATTTCCACATTCATAATATTAGTAAGACTTTAATCCTACTTCTAAGAAGTTTATGTCAAAGTGTGCAATCACCCAGTTTATTTAACTAGTCAGACTTTAACAAACAGTCCTTTACTTAAAATTTAAATTAAGTTTAAACAAAATACAAGTAATCCTTATCTCGACGGTGAGGCACTTAGTACCTTAGTCTTTGGAGGCTGAAGTAAATTAAAACAATTAAACGAACCGCTAAGTAAAACATTCTTAAAAGAGAAAATGACAACGTTAAAAGAAGATAAAATGTGTCAAAATACATTTAAAATAATGTGAATTAGAAGTAATGAACTCGACTTTTCCTCGACTCGAAAATATTGTTTCCCGAAACATATTTTAGAACTAAAATTAACATCATTAACCATACTTTTCCTAACAACTTGATAATTAAAATTGAATGGTTTTGGGTTCATTATTAATTTAAGACAGTTTGCCTTGTTTACGATTCTCTTTTATGAAGATATGCTTTTATAAAGAAATGCTTGTAATTTCTGACCCTCTATTTTAGCTCCCGAATGATATGGTGCATATCTTTACCCAATTCGATTTTCAGTTGTAAAACTGGTAAATAGTACATTAATAAAAATATAATTATATGCGTATTAGTATAGGTAACGATATCGGTAAAGGGATACTGAAAATTATGAATAGAAATTATGGTCCAGTTAGCGGGCACGCGTCCCGGGTTCGATTCCCGGTCGGACCCAGTGTTATTTGTGATCAGGCAATTCACAATAGCAGAACGGAGTTGCAATTGTGCCCGATGGATGGTGATAGTGATGGTGGTGAAGTGTGGGTGTTGTACACCTCTTCCACAACCTTCTGGGTAATATAGGCGTGATGTTATGTTATGTCTAAAGCAGCTAAATTCGTACAGCATAAAACAATTTTAGTCGTCCTTTTAGTATTTGCGGTTATAGTTCAGCGGTTTCCAATAAAATGATGGCGTAGCCTTCCGAGTAAAACTTGTGACCTATATTCATATAAATTTTGGATATATTTTTAGAATAGTTGGTGTGCGTTGTATTTGAGTCTCATAGACGGGGATTTTATTATTAGGGTCGTACTGTGCCGTGTAACCGTATTTAACAGAGCCCTTATGTATCAGGAAAAGGATTACTGCCGTCCGCACGGTCACGTAGTAATCGAGTCAAGATACAGCAAGCGGTGGTTGTAGGGAGTCACCTCTTGTTTTCGGTCACTCCTCGCCCCAAGGAGACGCTTGTGGGCATAGCCACGGTGGTCACTGATTACTTATTCGTTTTTAGTGGGTGATGGTTGTGGTACTCGTAAAAGGTTAGGTATTTTCAAAGGCGAAAAAAGGCACTTCTTGTTTTAAGTTTCACGCCTCAGCTCGACTCGGTTCACTCAGCTTGCTGGCCACCACGCTTACATCTCACGGTGCATCATTTATTTACGATCTGTTGCCCGCGGCAACGTCTGCGTGGGATTCGATATTTGCATGCATTTTCCTTCAAAATGTATTAACTGCCCACATAAACTAACATTTTTGCCTAATAGGCGTGATGAATAGTCTTTTATTTCTTAGAAACATCATCCAAGGCATTACTTTGTTAACACGTAAACTTTCTGAGATAATATGATTTTAAATTCTCATTAATAATAGACTCGCCCAATCGCTCCAAACAAACGGCTACAAAAGCGTGACGTCACGTTTATGTATTTTGCATGTGAAGTTAAAAACTTTGTTTGATAGCTATACGAAATATTGCGATTATGAAAATGGTTTCATTATAAAAGTTTGATAAAATTCAAATCAATCAAATTATAAAAAATAAAATAGATTATATTATTAAACAGATTTATAGTATGTAACTAAAAAGTTTGCATTTAGTTTATGTTTACTTATACTAGATAAGGTATTCTTTATTTTACTATCTATGGATCAGTCACCATACCTATTAATCCCTTTGCACAGAGGTTTTTTTAAGAACGACGGTCTGTGTGGTTTTCAGCCGTATTGACAATGATAAAATAACTTTCACGATTAACACGTTTGCTATCATTCTAAACACTTTACGATCTCTCTCTGCCTATTATTTTACTCGTCGCACATAGGTATCTAAAACAAGCATTCGAGAATTCGAAAATAGCACTAAGTTGTGGACAAAGCAGGAAAAATACAAAAAATAAGAAAAATACTCAAGGAATCGAAATTTCCAGCACATGACCACGTCCGTTCAATGACCTATAAGTACCCAAAAGCACTTTGGCGCACTTAGACGTTTTCTGTTTCTAAAACTAGATAAATAAGAGATTTTTATGATATATGTTTAGTATATGGATTCTCGTATCTTCTTAAGTAAAAGCTTAATTGAATATGGGAAAGCGGCAAACATTTAAGAAAGCGGAAATTTTTCTTTGATGTTGTTCATGCAAGTTAATTTAACAAAATCAAAAATGTCGTACATGCCATTTATTAAGATATCCATGACATAAAAATATCATAAACAACAAATTTCTAAGAAAAACAACATTTTGAAAACTATATTAATTTTAGTGTAAGAAAAACGTTTTTGAGCCCTAACCAACGCAAACGCAAACGCTACCACAAAATGAACCGTGTCATGTATGTTATTGCAATTTATTTTATACTTAAATAGTTAATTTTGTTTTTAAACATCCACTTTGGTTCATGTAAACTCTCTATCCTGAAAGTGGTTGCCCTAAATTAAATTACATTCAAAGAGTTTTTTTTGAGATTACACAATAATAGCAATAGCATAGACCTTTTAGTAAACTGATGTTTCTTATTTTCGAAAGTCACTGCCCAATTTTCAAATAATGCTACTAAAAATAAAAAAATTCTACACGAAATTTGCAAAAAGTACCTTGAGATGTGAGGTTAGCATAGATATAAAAGTCCTAAATCTTAGGTAATTCTTTGGTCCCCTGTAAATGGGCCACCCCGTATAACTTTCCTTAATAAAAGTCTATATATCTAGTTTTATACGAAAGAATTTTCTTACAATAATTTTAAGCTAGTAGAATTTTAATAGTGATACTCATGTTGATGTGCCAAGTTCTGCTCAACTAAAGATGTCAGTTCTTTGTGTGTCCTACACTCTGTCGCAGAGGAAAAAAGTAAAAGTTGACGTTCAATCTGCTGCTTACTTTCAGAAATGAAAACGTTGCGTTGCGGTTGGACTACATGCAAACCATTCTACCTATTTCAAATATTTTTGTCACCGAACACGCTTTTTAAATTAAAAATGAATCATTGTATATATATTTATGTATATAGTTATTAATTATTGAATTATATAATATATTATTAAATAAGTAACAAATTATATTTATTTACTTATATTAGGTATTTTCTTTACCTGTCTTTACTTTCAGCTAATGGAAAATTTAAAATGTTTTTAAGTTCCACACACCCTGAAACTACAACGCTTTCTCTTTTTAATCTGACCATCCAAAGGTTGCCTGGCAGAAATTACGTCAAGCGATAAGGCCGCTCTTTGTATAATTATAATTATTATCATCAATAGTTGTCTTTAGTTTGTACTGGAATGGTATGCAAATAAAGTTTTATCTATCTATCATTGTAGTATGTAGGTTCTTCGGCCGGAGAAAGAAAGTAAAACTACGTGCGGAAGGAATAGATTGTATATTCGTAGTTATTTTACTATGATAGTATATAATGGTATTATCAACTTAGGCCCAACAAGATAGGATAATATAAGCCGTCAAAAAAGTATACGACAGGAAGTCCCGATAGACAATTCCAAAGGAATGGACATTGTCACCAAATGCAACCTTTAGTCATCAACGCACTAGAGGTCCCGAAAGCTAATTCCAAATAGGCAACCAGTAGTACATTACATACATCCCTTCTAAGATAACTAAGAAGGGATTATTTCTTATTTTGTTGATGGCATTAATTCTTTTAAGAACGAATTAATTAGCCCTTACTTTACTGTGTATCAAAAAAATGTATTTTTATTTCTGTCGGAGATTGGCTACTACTTGTTTGCTTACAACACTCAACTTGTTTTATGGACACCATAACTCATTTTGTATTTTTTATTTACTCTATACAAATAGCTTTAATTCTAACCACAGTAAATAATAGTCGTAAAACAGTCATAACAAATACAGACCACTATGAATCAAAGAATAATATAAAACTTTTCTTTTCAAGCGTTTTATTAATAGAGGAAAAAAAACATGTACATACGGCTACACATCCTACTAACCATATCATATGTGATTATTGATCTGATATTTATTTTTAATATGTAAGTTTCGAACTTAGCCATACATATAAGCGGAAACTATCAATTGGCTCACGTTGTTATTTCTATAAGTTATTTTATCGATTGTTCTTAAAAGCTGTTTGTTTCCCAAAAATAAATAAATAAACATTTCTTGAAAGCTGATCCCGCATTGCACTGGAATCCTATACAATGCGAGGCCATCTTAAATTGAATATGTTTAGCTTGATGTGTCCGAGTGTACTTAGCTCGTAGAAGTAATGTGAGCTCATGAATAATTTAACAAATGTGGTAGAAACGAAGCACTTGACGTTGTTAAATGACATCGCATTATCTCGGTCAACCAAACAAGGGACACAGCCATACATTTGTGACGTTTGTGTATGGTTGTACACACTTGTCATATTAAAGTAAAATGTTTAGAAACATTTTATATCAAGTATCATAAAGGGGAAGAAATATGGTGTACGTTTGGTTATAATTGAAATGTTACATATTAAAATTATACTTATGACAAATGTGATTAATATAGGAATTATAATACTGAAACAAAATATATTATTGTCCGGTTGTAATGGACGAAGACGGAGTAATAAATGATGTCCTGCCTCACCTTGATCAAATTGATTGTTGTTTTTTTTTTTTTTTAGAATAAAAGCTTACTAGTAATTTGCAAATACAAATTATTAGTATTATAGTATTTATAGTTATTATAGTTATTATTTCGGTGGCTTTGCCCGTATAGTAGGTATATCAATAAAAAGAGAAGGGAAGAAATTCTGATCACGTTTATCACAGATAAATGAAAAAAAGCTTTTCAGTTCAAGTCCAAGAAAAAATAAAGTAAGTATAAAAAGAACAGCCTTCGTCAAGTTTCTCTTAAGGCATTGTTTCTACATTTTATAAGATAATTTTGCCTTTTATGTTACGGACACACAAAAACACATGAACAAATAAAAAGAGGCTTATATCGGCAATAATCTACGACTTTTATGGTGTTTCTATCAAGGCAATTGCTGTGACAATTTTTTAAGTAGTAGGCGCTATGTTGTAGAAGCTATATTTTTTATATTGCTATTATATTTATATATTTTTACCTATATTATTTATATTTAAAACATAGCAGGTATATTTATATTTATTTTTAGTAATAATTATAACTTTATTTTACAATAATAAATATAATGTTACTTGAAAAGGTAGTTTTTCAAAAATTTCAAAAGCTTTAAGTCATCTCATCACGCATCAAATACGTGGGTTCAAAATATGACATAATCTAAAAAAAAACAATTATTTTTGGTTTTTGACCTAATACAACATAATGATACCAAAATGATTAATTACATTTTAAAAAATCCATACATTAGTGACAGTGACTCATCCTAATGGAGGCAGATGGAACCTTTTTCCGCGGGTTCATTCGAACATTACATCAACTACAACTACTATTAACGTTACCTGGGTTTTAAAACTGAATGAAAATGGCTGCATTCAACGAATTTCATAACGTTTAAAAACTTTTAACACTTTTATAACTATCGTATCAATTAGCCCGAACGAGTTCATAATATAACGAATGAAAGTAGTTTAAAAACGGTTATACCAATAAAAATGCATTAAATATTCAGGGGGAATTGAAATTAAATGCAAATTTAATTTTTATATTCCACGTTCTTTTCTTATAACATCGTATTATCTTCTTATCATACTTTTTTTGATATAAAACTTGAGCGTTTGTTGTGTTTAGAATTAGCTTGAAAAAATGGGTCTTTATAATTGTTGAATATTACTTTTTTTTAACAGCACTAAAAATATTTACTAATAAAATCTCTTTGTATAAACTTATCGATGACAAAGATGTTTTTTTTTAAGTTGCACAAAAATAGTCCAGGTGTATAAAGATTAAATATCGCTTGAACAACTTTTAGCTCTACAATTTTCTTGAGAAACCTATTAACTCGAACAATGAAAACTTCTTCCGTGCAGCACTATAAATAAACCAAGCACTACAACCTAGAAAGTTGGCACAAAGACTGATTTAGATCATAGTTAGTCGAGTTGGGATCATTTTCGTGAGAGATAATATTATTTGTGATATTAGACTGATGTATTTTAGATATTGATTTTTGCTACTCTCAGAGAAAATCACTCTTACCACGATCTTCTTGATAAGGTCTTGATACAGCTTGGCCAAATAGTTTAGAAACGGAATATTTTTTTGTTATCTTGACAATACTGTTAACGTTGCACCTTAATACTTAGTATAGAATTTAAACAAAGTTCCATCTACCAGGCTGAACTTCTGGCCATATGCAGAGCAACCAGCGAATTCCTCAAGTGCAGCGGAGGGAGCTGCGGCATCTACAGCGACTCGCGGGCGGCGCTGCAGACGGTGACGAACCCGACGACCCTGCATCCCCTCGCAATCGAGGCGCGCCGTAACCTCAGCGTGGCCTTGACTCGGGGCAAAGATGTTACTTTGTACTGGATCAAGGCCCACGCCGGCATCGATGGGAACGAGCGCGCCGACGAGTTAGCAAAGGAGGCAGCGCTTTCGAGCCGGAGGAAGCCTGACTACGATCTGTGTCCGATTTCGTTCGTCAAGCAGGAACTACGTAGTGGTTCTCTTGACGAATGGAGTCGGCGCTATGAATCGGGCCAGACGGCCTCCGGAACGAAAGTGTTCCTCCCTAGCGCGAGGGATGCATACCGCTTGGTGCGGAAAATCTGACCGCAAGGCGTCTTAACGCAGATATTAACGGGGCACGGGGGGTTCTCCCAATACTTGCATCGGTTCAAGTGTCGGGAGAGCCCGTCGTGCATCTGTGACCCCGCAAGGGAAGAGGGAGTGGAACACATTTTGTTCGAGTGCCCGGTGTTCTGCTCCCAACGCCATGACCTGGAACAGAAATTAGATATTAAGATAGAGGCCAGCGAAGCTCCACGCCTCCTGTCAGATAAAACTAAAAGAAATTCATTTATAGATTTTGCTGAAAAAATATGCACAATTTATTGTGATAGAGAGAAACAAATAGTCTGTTGTCTGTTTCTCTCTATCACAAATAAAAATTTAAACTAAAACCAAAAAATATAATAAATATAAATTAAATAAACATATAATACATAAAACTAAATACTGCTGCACAATTCCTCTTGTCATGCAAGGGACAAAATTAGAGTTTTAAACCTAATAAAAAAAAAAAAAAAAAAACAAAGTTCCATCACAGCTGCACGATTTGTTCGCGATTTCAAAGATTTTTAAATTTGGTTGGGCTGATTGGTTGATTTGTAATTATTTATTTACTTATTTTACAACATCATTTATTTAATTTGTGTACGGACTAAATGCCGTAGGCATTCTCTAGCAGTCTACCTTTGGGTGATACAGAGGCATTACCAAGGCACACAAATTAACAAGGCAGGTGAAGTTCTAAAGTAGAGCGTTTGGATTCGAAATAATTTCCAAAAGAAAAATCGACTTCAGTTACAATAATTTTAGACTTAGATGGTTTTCTCATGGGCGCCATTGTCAGAACTGGAGCAAATTAAAATGGAACCACACGGAAAGCAACAGCTTTCAAATA
This sequence comes from Hypena proboscidalis, assembly GCA_905147285.1. NCBI lineage: Eukaryota > Metazoa > Arthropoda > Insecta > Lepidoptera > Erebidae > Hypena > Hypena proboscidalis. The sequence goes on along the minus strand of LR990130.1, from coordinate 13,616,994 downwards.
AAAAATCATTAAAATCGCTTCGCCCAGTCCAAAGTTATGAGGTAACAAACATAAAAAAAATAAAAAACAGATGAATGGAGAACCTCCTCTTTTTTGAAGTCGGTTAATAAAAATATATGAACGAATAAGTGATATTTTTGTGACGATATATTGCCATAAAAATGGCACAGTGTCACCCCTCTTATATTATTATTCGCTCTCCGATTGCCAAGGTCCTCCAAATCTGGGATCCTCCATGTAGCTATATATTTTAGAATTTGTATAGGCCCAACATAGAATGTCAGCGTAATAGTCCTTTTTAGGGTTCCGTAGTACCTACAAGGAACCCTTATAGTTTCGCCATGTCCGTCTGTCCGTCTGTCCACGGCATAGCGACGAAACCGTTGGTGCTAGAAAACTGAAATTTTGCATGAACATGTATGTTAACTAAACAAAGAAAGTCGTAGAATAAAATTTGGAAAAATATTTTTTTTTCATGTAGCTCCCCTGCATGTAAAGTAGGGATGTTTTTTTTTTTTGTCGCCTACCCCATAGTGTGGGGTATTGTTAGATAGGCCTTTTAAAAACGTTTAGGGGTTGCTAAGACAGTTTTTTGATTTAGAGATTTGTTTGCGAGATAATTAACTTTAAAGAGCAAATTTTTGTTCGAGTAGGGCGTCCCCCCCCCTCTAAAAGCTAAACTACTGGATCCTAAAATCTGAAAAAAATTGTGTCGGTAGTACATGTAATGAACTTTAAAGGAAAACTATAGCGGATAAGTTCACTTCATTAGTTCAAGAGGAATAGGGGTCCGAAATGTCAGATGCAGTTACTCAGAATATTTCGTTCAAAATTCTTGAAACATAAATAAACATACATAATACATATATAAAATCACGTCTTTATCCCACGGGGGTAGGCAGAGACGATGGAACGCCATGTGCTTCGCTATTTACATACTTCTTTCGCTTCCTCAACATTCATACATCTCATCATACGTGCTAGCTGGTTTCGTGTACTACAAACATTTCCTTTCTGAAGGACGCCATTTAGTTAAAAAGTAAAATTAAAAAAAAATTTTCTACGGAACCCTACTGCGCGTGGCCCGACACGCACTTGGACGTTTTTTATAACATTTCGTCATCACACCGTTAGAGCTATCATCACCCTTAATTACCTCAATGACGACAGTCATTTGTGGTTATTACGAAGCAAATACATTATAATTTAACTCGACATTATAATGACTTTAACGTACTCATGTTGCTGAGTATTTACATTACAGTTTCAGTACAGTACGTTGAAGGGCAGGATTATTTTCAAGGTCAAACATAGATAGTAGTTTTGAAGACCATAAAATATGGTCTTCGCAATCCCTGCTGAAGTATTAACGTTTGAACTAATATCAGACCGAAGCTACATAACTTTATTCTGATATAAAAGTTACTTCTTTTCATCTATAGTTAAAATTTTTAACTTTTCAGTGCATGTAAAAATCTAACCAAAAGTAATAAAGCCAACATGCGATATTTCATATAATATGTTAAACAAGCAATAAAAAGTTCTATAAAATGCCGATGCGGTGTGCGAGTATTAAAAAAGCAAATTCCAATATGAACTCCATTGTTTCGTGAAAATTTGCATTGTCTGTATTTGTGGAAAAAAAAGATGTGTAGCGGGTAATAGCTTTTTCACACATGTTTGTAAATGATCTTAATATGCGTATAAATTCATTGTTTGTCCCTATTCTTCTTCATTTTGTCGTTTTTTTTAGTAATACAGTGACGTCGTCATCCATATTTTTTAATAATGAATTGGAAGAAGACTTTTTATATTGTACCTCAAAAATATTTGAGAATACTTAAAAATTCTCTTAGAGCCTTAAAAGCGTATTGTTAAGTAACTAGCAAACTTTGTAAACCGCCTTCAATGTCTAAGAACAAACCGTTAGTTACTGTTTTGAAAGCTGAACTAATAATTGTGCTAGTTTATGTTTGTCTGTATATACGATTTCTGTGTAATATTCTGGACCCGGTCTGATAAAGTAGCCAGACGGTGGCCATCGGCAGACGTATCGAAATTATATTGAGTAAAAAAATATTTAAACAAATTAACTTTTCGCCGATAAATCCCTAATTATACCAAAGTTTTTTTGTGTTCTTTAAAATAATAAATTAAATATTAATTTAAATTTTATTATTTCAATTAATTAATAAATTAAAACGTACCAAAGTAATATAACATCGACAGACTAACTGCAGCCGACGACATAAAGAAAAAACGCAAAATGTGTAACGTTAAGAACGTTATTTTAAATTTTCTGTGAAAGCACAGCGTACATGTATGCCGACCATAAATCAAAGTCAAAAAAATGAATCTGGCAGTTTTTGCGATGAATATTAATGAAAGTTTACAGGCCGAAGCAATATCCCACGTTGTGGATGACTAAAGACAACGACATCACAATATATTAACAATAACTCATCCGAAATCATATTTTATTGTACAAGTTAAAAAAAATAAGAAATTACTTGAATATAACTTAAGTTTTGGTAAATAGTGAATGATGTGCCATTTTTCTTGGTATCTCAGTGTAAATAGCGGTATTTTCACCTTCACTGATATGCACATACATAAAAATATGATGTGTACGTAAGTGTCGTATTAAGCTATTACGGCTCAGTACGTTTGGTGTAATAATCCTGTGAATGTAATTTAAAATGAGTGCCGACTCCATTTTACCCTTAGTCTACCAATGAAACTTACAAAAATCTAATTAGTATAGTTTCAAGCCAATTGCTACCTTATTTATTCTCTTTCCTAGTAAATATTAAAGTAATTTTATTTAAGTACTAAGTACCGAATATTTAAATTTTGTTAGTAAAAAGGACTATTCTTGACTTAAAACTAAATTAATAACTTACTGGGCTACTTCAAAATTAATTAATTTAGGTACTTTAAACAGCTTTTATGAAAGTTTAGAAGTATGAAGACTGTGTAAGTAAGAGCAAATTTTATTTTACGCGTTCTTAATCTGTAAAGTTTATGTAAATTACTTAACCTTCTTTTAACAATCGTGTACATATAACTACTATTTGAAAGGAATCTGCAAATGCTGAAATCGCTAGGATTCATTTTCCACTTCCATAATTTATATCAGCAAACCAGGAGGCGCGTCGATGGGACCATGAGGCAATTTACAAACTCGAAAATCGTGGAAGTTTGTTAAATTATTCGTCGGGAGCAAGCTATGGCGTGCCGAGACTCACGGTTATTGACAATTAAGACAAGGCCGACCGCCTCACGAGCCTTATTGCTCTGCTTGTGGTCACCCGCCGCTATCCGAACGGATTTCAGTAAGTCCGTATTCAATAAAGTGCACTAATAAAGTGTCAGCTTTGGAAAGGTCTCACTGATAATACCCGGCTTACAGCAATCTGGAATATTAATGAACTTTGTTATTCTAAATAGTTTCTTTGAGCACTTGTTAAAATAAAGATATTTAAAAGTATAAATTTTTTATGATTATAATAATGCATGTTGTTATATATATATTTTCTTACAATACTAAAGGAAATCCTTTATTATTGTTACTAAAAAAAAACTAAAATATTGGCAGACTAAATCTGAAAAAAAGTAAGTAACAAGAAATCCACGACAGTGTAGTTTATGATTGCGAAGATAGCGCACGTACACACATGAGCAAAAAGATTGATGTAAACTTGATGAAGCAAAATGGCCGAGTCACAGCCTCAATTTATAAAGAAAGGGATGGGTAGGAGATTACCTACATAATTATGTGCTCTGAATACGTATACGGTTGGGCCGTCTCTAGTAAACACTATTATTTGGTGAAAAACGTGTAGGTATGATATATTTAGTTTTTTTTATTACTTAATACATCTACCACCTTGTCGTCTCTGCATCGCCCAAAGGTTGACTGTTAGAAAATGCCACCGGCGTTAAGTCTGCCCAAGTACCAATTTAAAAATAAATAAATTTTAATTATAAAGATTTTAGAACTTTTGCATTTGGGTCGAAGCAGGTTTTTTTTACTAAAAACGTTTTCGACATAGCATTTATAAGTCAAAATCTTTCATATATATCAATTTCTGCTTGAATAGTTTTTGGAAATCGTAAAGAAAATAAAACGCCTATATTCTAGTAAATCAAAAATTTCAAAAGTAGTTTCTGATTTACTGACAAAGTTTGAATACAAAAAACAGAACAACTTTCTACCCGATTTATTTTTTACTCGCACACTGGTCTTTTTGTCATCGATAAAAGGGTGCTCAAAAAGTTATCAGGCATGAGTGTATTTTTGAACGTGACTAAACGCGCCATTCGTATAACAAAAAATATTTTCATTCGGCCTTTGGTATGTATTTTGGGATCCAAATAGTAGACTGCATAACTTTTTGCATAAATTCAATGATCAATTTTTATGAATTACGAGCATATTTTTGGAAAAGCCTATAAAATTGTTTATGGTAATAATACTTTTCATAAGGCCAGTGGCAGGCAGAAAGCGTCTTACCCGAACCTTATGTTCTAATTTCGGCAGCCTTACCCACTGGCCACGACCTATTAAGACCGATCAGGAACTCGTTAAATAGACTCTGGACTCAAGTCAGGCGAAGCAAGGAGATCCTTGTCAAATAGGGATATCTAGTTGATTCTGACATAACTAGTGATTGTGGCGCAATACAATATATGGCCCACTTTTCTCATTGCCTACCACCTGCACAAGGGAGGCGCTCATGAAAGCTCTCTCTCTCTCGTCGTGTCGATGGCCGAATAAAACTTTATTGGTCCAATAAGTGGCCACTGTTATGGGAATCTCGTTGGCGTTCATGAGCGCCTCTCTTGTGCAGGTGGAAGGGCATTTTGGACAGACAGTAAGGTGTTCAAGGTTTTGACTTGCCATCGTGGTGAAAGGATTAGCCAATTCACTTTTAAGAACTCGCGAATTGCCCAGGGTGCGCCGGACGTAGGGAATTGTTGTGTACGTCACTCGGGGAGGCTCCTTTCATGCACCCCATGAAAGCTGATGAGAGCGCCGTAACAGTGGTTACTTATTGGGCCAACAAAATTTGACTCACCCATCGACACGACGAAGAAGACTACTCATAAGGTTTAATTATGTGGGTCGTACTGTGGAGCATAACCGTATTTAGCGCAACCCTTATTCATCTCGGGAACGAAATTAGTGCAGCTGTCTGCGCGGTCACGTAGACATTGAGTCAAGTGTCAGCGGCTTGCTTGCGCCACTTGCCTCGGGCCGTGATGCTCGACGCTTGACTCGGAACGTTCTACGTTTGCTTATGCCGTGTCACGTGTCGTACTACGATGCAACCCCGCGCTCACAACTCACTGCACGGATTCGCCGGCTCCATGTCTCGTGCTCACACAATTCATTTGTCAATAATTTGTCGTTGTCACCTTACAAACTGGAAGGAAATTTAATCCTGAAGAGAGTATCGCTGCGAAATTAAAGTTTAGCATATATACGACATGTGGTTACAATGAATCATTGCAGTTAGCTCAGGAAGCAACATGGATAGATTTCTGAAAAAAAAACCGATTTCAATTACAATAATTTTAAACTTATATGGTTTTCTCATTGGTGCCATTGTCAGAACTGGACCAAATTAAAATGGGACCACACGAAAAGCACCAGCGTTCAAATAAAAAAAAAAACAATTAAAATCGCTTCGGCCAGTCGAAAGTTATGAGCTAACAAACAGAAAAAAATACATATTAATTGAGAACCTCCTCCTCTTTTGAAGTCGGATAAAAGGATCTAGCATTGTCCTTTTTAGTGGCACATATGTCCGCACACATTAAAAGAACCACAATGTACATTGAAACATTTCAGAATAAATATTTTAAGACAATTAAGTTATCCCCTGTGTTTGATGGTTCATAAATCCTACGTTACCACATGCGGTAGTAAAGTTAAGCCTACCATGAAACTTAGTTCCAAAGTTCTGGCCAGAAATTCATGTGCTTAAATTTCTCTGTGAAGTACGACACTTAGGTTACTTGGAAAACATAAAAATAGAATTACATACCTACAGCAAATCGAAAACCTTTGTACTGTATTTTTCTTTATTAGTTTTATTGTTTTGACTTTCCATAAACGTTTTCATTTGCATGGTGTATTTTTTTCTTAAGTTTGAAATAAGTATTATAATAAACACCTTACTATTTTCTGTTAAACATTGAAAAAATTGTTCGTATATCTTACTTATTCTTAGTTTATCATCATCTTCCAAGCCTTCTTAATAACATTGGGCTCGGCTAAAGGTTACCGGATTTACCTAGTGGAGCTTAGTGGAGTTACGTGGAGCGTCAGACTTCCACAAGGTAATGATACTCTTTGTAGCCGTAACGACTACCATAGAAGTTCAAATGGAAACTAGGATCGATGGCTTAACGTGTTCTCCGAGGCACGGAGGAAAGCTCGTTATGATAAAGATGGTCACCAATCCAAGGCCAACCGCGGTTACCATTGCTTAACTGGCAAAATCGATCTAAGTTTAAAAACAAAACTCTGTCGACGAGAAACAGACATCGTGAAATGTGTTAGTTTCTTTAATAGTACATTACAATGTAAGATATCATATTAATTTTACATTTTCAACTAAGTTTTGCTTTGCTATGGGTTGAAATGTTCCATAACAAACCATTAGCGTAGTCGTTTCTCGTCGCAAAGTGCGAGGGACATTAACTAAGTAAGTGTAAGAGGCAATGTTGGAACGTCTCAAACAAATCGCTCGCTCTCTAATTTACATCCTAACTTTGGTGACACGTGTGTTCTATTGGTTTGATCTGAATCAAATCAGATAAGCTTAGTACTAGCAAAGATAACTTTAAAAATGTCTTCTAAAGTGTTGAATTTACTGTCCAGACACACATTTTCATTTATTTGAAATCTGAAACTACAATATAATTGAAAGGTTGGAGAAATACTTGTAATATTTTGTATTTTGTATAATATTAAAGTTAAAAAATTAAGAATCCAGCAGGACTCGAACCTGCACCCCCTGGGTATACGCCCCAAGTGCTTTGCCAATTCAGCTATGGGTTGGCAAAAGATAAGTAGTCCATAATAAAAAAAAATTGAAATAGAAATTCCCCTGGAAATTTAATTTACACCAGCAAATCTGTCATAGAACTGACATAAATACTGCATAGTTGTTCATGTGAATATGGTTTTGCACACCTCAACTTTGCCAGTAAAATGAATTAGATCCCAGGTCCTCTGTGATTTCATCTGCATGCCGGCAATAGTTGGACACTTTATTCTATTTCTGTTTCGAAACTATGGTATGAAAATGCATGTTTCTATTTAAGGTGGACCCGTGAAAAGTTACGCATTGTTTTGTTTGTTGCTCTACCTAAAATATAATATAATAATAATAAAAGTGTATTGTATACATTGTATAATTTATTTTTCCACTTGGCAATTATCGTTTTTTTTTGTTTTATGGAATTTTATTTTTGATAAATTTGGCATCGTTGATACAAATAAGCTAGAGTTTTTGAGATACAACTATCTTCAAAAATATCACTATTTCAAATACAAACTTTGTCAAAATATGGATTAAATAACTAAATTTTATTAATCTATTGTAATTTATTTATTACTTTAAACGTTTATAAGTTATTTAAATAGGTTTTGTTTTATTTACGTATCTTTAGCTGGTAAGCTTGGTATAGTAATTTATTAACTTAAATGTTACATCGAGTTTCTTTTTTTAGTGTATATTGAAAGAAAGTTCTCAGACAGAAACTGTTTTTAACCAAAAGCAATATGTGCAATTTATAATGAAATTTTAAGAATCAAGAAGAAGGTATAATCAAATTTTATTTTGTTTTGTTACTTCCTTTGCTGGTAGCTTCTTTTGGGTGAAAATAAAGTAAAGGAGTTTTACAGAGAATGCAAGCGAAATTTATATTGCCAGCGACTGAGAGAAACTCAAGCGTTCCAATTCCGCATAATCCTTCATCAGTCGCAGCCGGTTACCATGCCTAGCTTCTGCAAATATGTTTGCATTTTATTTAAGAAAATTAAGATTTCTGCTGAGCCGCGTGGCGCTCGTTGAAGTTTGCAACGCGGTGCCTCTGCAACGATGTTATTGCCATCCGTTGAATATAAGCATAATGTTACAAGTAACAGATGGCTCTATTTTCAGAAATGAACAAGTTAAATTGAAAGTTACATGAATTTCAATAAGCAGCAATGATTTGCACCTGAGTTTCAAACAAAATGATTAATGTAGAATATGCTCGTCTACAAAATATTACCATCTTATCTCGTTACGTTTTATCCATATTCAACTCTCACATTGCAGTTTTTAACAAATACCGACAGCAAAAAAGAAATAATGTTTCCATCAGCTTCGAACCTCTCACGAAGAAAAAACAATTTTTATATTTGTACCAAAATACATTTATAAAATCAAACTACGCATACAAAACGGGGATTAATGCTGTGTCAATTACACAGCAGCTCACCGCAATGCAAAATGCGAAAAAAATGGTTAATGGACCGCAGTAGCGAAATATGAATTTGTTTCACTCCTCACTTTTGAATTTCGGCAGTCGGAACTCTGGTAAGAGTTAATTTCAGAAATCAGGTTTTTAATAACGAGCATCCAAATTTGAGGGTTCATAATTATACCATAAGGTATTTACACTCATAAATTCTAGAATAAGGTTGTTTGTGTACAAAATTTAGAATAAAATTACTATGATAAATATTATTATTGTGAATACGGGTTACTCACGTTACTTTAGCCGGGATATGTCTCGAGTGCAAGACGTCGCGCGGAGGCGACGACACGCGAATAACAGCCCAGTTGATGAATCTACATACTAGATTCGAAACTAGTCGGCATATCCCGGCTAAAGCGGCCGTGGCGCAATGGATAAGGCATCGGTCTTACGATCGGTCGTGGGTTCGAATCCTGGCCATTACACCACGGACGTGAACTTCCTCCTAACACAAGCGAATTAAGCTTAGCTGGAGAGGGTTAACAAGAATACTAGTAATTTGTATTTGCAAATTACTTGTAAGATTTAAAAAAAAAGAATAAATAAAAAAAAAAAGTAACGTGACTAACCCGTATTCTCAATAATAATGTCCTCACCTCACGTCGCTCGGTTTTAATAATATTATGATAAATATTCGTGTGATCAACCGATTGTATCCTCGATTGTCGTGAAATTAAATCGTATATATATATATAAAAAATATACTTTTCCAATTTTATATTTGTACTAGCGACCCGCCCGGCTTCGCACGGGTACAATGCTGATACTAAATACACTACAGAAAAACTGTGAACGTTGTACATAAAAACACAGCGGCCCGCTCCGGATTCGCACGGGTATATAATATATAGCCTATGTCACTCACTGAAAAAATGATTAAAATCGATCCACTAGTTTGATTTATTCATTACTGCCCGTGGCCCGCACGCGTTAAATTTGGAGTAAAACAATTCCCCCTTTCTATGCATGTATTATACATAAAAACCTTCCTCTTGAATCACTCTATCTATTGAAAAAAACCGCATCAAAATCCGTTGCGTAGTTTTAAAGGTTTAAGCGCACATAGGGACAGAAAAGGCGACTTTGTTTTATACTATGTAGTGATTCCTTCAGAATATAGTACTAATAAACAAGTATACAGATAGAAATCTCATTACATTTTTCTGGATTAGCAATGTTTGTTTATATACCTCCACAAAATTTAGTGTTGGCAATAAACAAGGGTAGTTAATGAATGGATAAAATATAGTTTTATTATTGTAGGCGAGGTCGTAACTCCTTAGCGATAATGAGACCTCTGTCTCATCTCTACGTTATTTACCCCCTTGATTGATAGAGATGAATATTAAGACAGTGCGGCGCGTCGACAAATTTTGTTGTTTCGTCTCCACAGCCTGTTTTACTCACACTTCAGATTGCAACATAAATCTCTCCTAATAACGGATACTTTGCTTCGCATCATTGCCCTTATTGTCATAAATAATACCCTGTATTACCAGGCTGGATTATTTATTTATTTCTGAACCCAAGTGATCCTGATCAAGACTGATGGCGATGCTGCTGTTTAATCGAATTTGGAATTGCCAATATACGGATTTATCACTTTCCATTTCGATTTATGTCCAATACGCGATTTCTTAATTGATACATTCATTTAAATGCGACCTTTCGGCTGCGGAAAAGTCTGTAATATTGCTCATTGTGTTACAAATATTTTTGTGTTGACAACACACAAAGCATTTTTTCTGAAATATCGAAGTTGTTTTATTCTCCTCTCTTAGATTTACTTATTTATTAATGTTCTAATAGAAATAAATATTTCGTAACTAACATTGTAACCCAAATATATTCGCTTTTATTCTCCACTAGATGCAATTAAATTGATATTATGTAGAAATAAAGAGGCTGTCAAAATGTCATAACTGCAGCTTACTACAGGGCAGTGTGTATTAAAGGTTTGCTGACTTAAAGTATACTGAACGACTATTATAGTAACATAATTATGAGAACCAAATAGACTACTTAAAGAGCTCAAAGTAACGGTAAGGTCATGTATTACAATCAGTTCGACTTATCTCTAAACCACAAATTCTACAAACATTTACAAACCTGCCACCACCACCTCGCCAGTATGTCATGAATTTTGCCTAAGGAATCATTTTCACGTGTTTTCCAAAACAAATATTTCCGGGAAGTAAATTATGTATTCACAACTGAACTCGTGTCACGTCTGAGATCAATGTTCAAACTATCTCGTTGAAAACGGTTGTCGATTCATCGATGCGGATAAACTTGAAATACATTTGGAATTCATTCCAGGCTCGATGAGAGTGAATTTGCAAGTTGAACTCACCTCGTAGTACGCGTATATCTCGTTTCTCAAAATTTTCTTTACTGACAGTTAAGATCATAAATCCTTTTTTGAGAACGTTGGTAAGGACTGCACTTGGAAATCTACCAAATTTAAATATCCTTACCGAAATCCATAAGATCACATTCGTATGACAAAGCTCACTAACTGCACTATTTACTTTGTTGATTATAATAAAAATAATATGCACATATTAAAGAAAATATCTTCGTTAAACTAACATGTAATGTTACCGTAAATACAAAGCAATTTAATGTTGTCTCTTCTCTTGACAACATATATTTGTATATTTTATGTATCTACAGCAAGTTACCGCTCCAAGTTTAGAAAATATTCAGAGTAAGTAAGTTGAATGGTCATTCGGTACAGACAATATCGTGTCTTGGGACCCAAAACTGGGTTTAAAGTAAATACTCCAGATGTAAAATACGGCAACGAGAGATTGGAGGCAGCCTTGTGCGGTTTAAGGCGTTTTCTCATAACGTTTTATGTCGACAATTTACCGAGGTTTAGCCGGAGGGATCTGCACAACAATTTGTTCAGACGCCCGCTTTCTGGGCATCGTAAATAAGACCTGACGTAGAACAGCACAAAACTATCTAACATGTACATTTGGTTCAGCATTTTTGTAATAAAATATTTTATTAGAGTTTTATATTTGGTTGGTATTGCAGTGCCTAATAAAGCAAGTTTCTTTTTAGGTACGGATTTAGAATCCTGTGTTACAATAGTCAATATGAAGAGCTCAGTTCTATGTTGATGAATAATTATAAAGAATGTACTTTACATCATGGAGCAGCCGTTTACTAGTAATTCAGTTCATGATGCTTGAAGTGTGAAAAGTTTCTAAAATTTAAAATTTTTGATGATTTTTTTCCATCACAGAGTACCAGAACCAATGCTAAATTACTGGTAAGCGTCTTCACGATTCTACGATTCAATATACACCATGTATACTTACTTTAACACAGTGTTTTGATGAAATTATTTGATTCTATTTTATTACAATGAGAGACATTTGGCGCCAACACGTTTGTTGAAATTGAGGCTTAGATGTCACATTGAAATTATATTAAAATTTTCGAACAAAAAAAATATGTTCATGATATTTTAGGAATTTCTTTGAAAAAGGGCCTAAACTTTTCTGTTTGTCGTGAGATTAATAAGGGTATTGCGAGAAACCCTCCAATACAACTAGATAAGTTGCCCGGTCAAGCAGATAAATGACTTCATCTAATAAAATTGTCCCATACCATATTGATCGTGTTAATTAGATTAGTAATCTTATTTGGTGGACTAAGAACAGTATGACTTATTCATTGAGCTGAAGATATTATGTATTAATTCTACAAGGAGGCCGTCTTCTCTATAGACCGTCAACCATTGACAATATTAATATGTAAAAAAATAATTTTATTCATTCGACATTATCATGTCATTGTATTTTTGATTATTATAATTACTGATCCATCGACATAAAATAATATACACGTCATAGTCATAAACTAATATTTAGAAGTTTTTTCGTACGTTACATTACACAAAAGTATCGTATGGTGAGAGACCGTGGGCGGCGACTTATGTCATTTTAGAAAAGCTGTGAGTTTATCTGTGTGTACATCTAATACACCTAAGAACGATCATCAAAAATGGAATTTGGACATTATCTTTGGGTAATATAAAAAAAACCCCCATAATAATGTAGTTTAAATATATGTTATTCACGGTGATAACATTGGCAGAGGCTTAAAATGGTTACAATTCAGATAGATACCTTAAAGTTTCACAATTTCTGTAAGTTTAAGGGTGTACGTTGTAGGAACATAGCCGAACGTAATATAATTATCGTTTTTTCCAATTTTCTTGAACATAATATATTACTGAACATATCTCTCTGTCTAACACTCACGGTCCTGCATTTGCGATCATTTTGAGATGATCAGATCAGGGCTTTAGTTATTAGAAGAATTATAATGCTAGCTAGTTTGCCCTTTAAAGTATCTGGGATAAATTCACATTCTTACTTTATAAAGGCGAGGCTTCTGCACTATAAATTAATTTGGTGTTTTCGTACGAATTAAGTGATCCGTTACCACAAGTCACACGTTACGAGTCGCAATACGTACTTACACTTAAATTGCAAAGGAATTAATGTCCCCAAAGTGTTTTCCGAGTTCTAAACTAATTACTATAATTCACGCTGTGAAACCATAAAATTAGAATTCGTGCTTTGCGTTCAATTTATGATACCTTCAGAGTTTCATTTAATTTTGCTGGATTAACTTTTGAAGTATAGCTGGTATTTGCGCTTGCAAAATTTGTATTGTCTTGTGAAAGTTTTGATCCTTTCATGTTACTTGACTTGAAAGATGATTTAATAACATCAGCGTTTTGAAGTATTTAATTACGGCTTGTTTTTGTTTGTTGTGTAGTAATAAATGACACTGCAATTTATGTATAGCAGTTTTTTTGCTTTATGAATGTTTCTGTTTATATAATTAATGATGAATTTATGCAAACAAATTTATAAAATGAAAGTGAAAATGAAACAGTAAACATCACATTTATAAGTAAATTTACGATCTTACAAGGTGTTGGTAGTTAAAAAGTTCTATCTTAGAAAATAAAGAAAGTAGCGAAGTCTACTGAGTGGGTTCCAAGCAAATGTCTCTGGGGCATACTTCTGAACACAACACTTTTGAAAGCTATCTGAACAAAATTGCACTAGCGCGAGAATTATATACTTGACACAATAAACTGTACATTTACACTGTTTGTGTTTTGTTTTTTCCATTTTATAGCTTACTATCCTGACATCTGTGTAAGACGGAGTTTAGGCGATTTAAGACTAATTTTGTCAGCTTTTAATAAATTGGGTTATATTGTTTTATCCCTTCTAATAAATGAATTGAACCATTATTTTAGGTTATGGCCGAGGAACCGTCCGTTTACCTACGTCCCAGAAATTGAAATTTAGACGTAACTTTTTTACAAACTTTTTTTTTTCGCAAATGTTTCACAATCTGAATTCTAAATTTGGCGGTCGTTCTTACTTATGTTAGAGGCACAAACACAGAACTTTTAGCTGTTTAAACATGACTTAAGATGTCCACCCACAGGTTTTCATGAGCATTACGAGAGGGAAGAAAGAAATTATTTTTAAATGTTTTACACATAGACTAAATAAAAAAAGGCAGGACGTAATGTCACCTAGAAATGATTGAAGCACCAAAATGGCAGCGGTCTGTTTATGTGTGCGTGTGTAAGGGGTTACCAGACATGAGAAATATTACCCACATTTTTACAATAATTTATATAAATATTTTAGAGGTTTCATTCTTATATTTTTTTATTTGCTGCTTTTTACCATTAAGCATGATATAGGTATTTAGGTAGTTTCATACTACCGTGGCCAAAAACCAAACAATATAAAACAACTTTATGTTTGAATTTCGAAACAAAGTTGTTTTATATTTCTAGCAGTTGATGCGGGCCTGCAGGTGGAAGTTGTTTGATTTTATTTAGGAAATATGTACAAAATTCGTTGCTCTGGGCACTCCTTGACGCAAGGCAGCGAAGATGCTTTAGTGCAGCTTCCCAGTTTTTGGAAAATATGTTAAAATTACGACTCCTACGGCGCTTCCTGACTCTTAGATGGTGAAGATGCTTTAGTGATATACAGGGTGTCCCAGTTTAGGACGTGAAGCCGAAATCGGATAGTAGGGTAAGTTATGGCAGTTATCAAAAAAATAAAAAACAATTCAAAATCAAAAATTCTTTATTACTTAAACTATCAGAAAGTGCTTGAAAACGCCAACAAAATGTACAAACCAAATAAAATATCTAAGTTAAACTAAACCAAAAATCACGAAGCTTAGATTCACTTACATGCGATTTTTCAATATTTCAAAAAAATATTGGCAAAAAAAAAAAAAATAATAAACTAAACTAAGATATAAAAAGTTTTAGATTAAAGTACTGTTATTTATTAATTTAATACTTTATTTAAAACAATATACTATTGTTTTACCTTTTTTGGTACGGCAAAGCTGACAATGCGAATAAGTCCACCTTTTGTTTTATATAAATCAATTTCCTCGAAGTGTATACTGCAGAATACACTATATTTTGTTGGATACCAACTGTTATCATTTCTGCAGTTTCTAATTATTTTTATCCAATAATTTTTCCATGCGTCGTTTGCAGCAGGAAATCTATAAAACATAGAATAATAATTCATACTAAATGTATTATACTACTAAAAAATATTTACCCAAATTCAGGGTAAATGAAAATATTTATTGACTGTCAACACTGATAGTTTTGGTATATTTTTTTACGAAAACAATATAATTTCGGCAATAAGCTGAATATATTACTTGCTTACCTATAAAAAGTGATCCCCTGGTTTTTTTTTGTCGAGGCGCTATGGTTTCGGCAGCTTTTCACAACACAAGACGGCATTTTTAATTATTTTACTTGAACATCCGAGCAACAGCACAGTCCAAAGCGTAATGGCGGGCGATTGACTTACTATTGTGTCAATGTGTGTGTTCTGTGTGTACGTGTGACTTACTATGGGTGCTTCAGTAAGTTTTTCAAGAGACTCAGTCCTGCCTTTTTTTATTTAGTCAATGGTTTTACATAACATGATTGCCCAAACCACAAAGGCTTTATGACTTAAATTAAATGTATCATATGTTTTTGCTAAGAATGCTGAGTACGGGCTGACTTTTTTAAAAACTAATAAGACCAGCATTTCATGTTGCTGAGCTGATGCTGGAAAGTTAAACTCTTCAACGGTTAGGAGTACGAGGATAATTATTTAAATATAGGCACCTTAAGGCCATGGCCCCCAGGCCTCATAGATGAGTCAAGACGTTTTATATTACTTAAATATTCTTAATTTTTAGTGCATTTTTTGTAATTGAAATCTATTTTTCTTGTCAAATTATTTCTAGCAAAAAATGGAATCAAATCTTATCTAATCTCTAAAGATCAAAAACAATTTCAACTTATGATGTTTTCAACTCTCGTATATTGCTGGAGACGTGAACGCATTAGTTTCATTAGTTTTAAAGTATTGCCTGTATGAGAGCACTCTGCTCTTTGATATTAAACTCGAATGACAACTTTTAATTAAAACTTTTATAGAAGATTGCACGTTTAATATTTTTAGTAACTAGCTTTGCTCGCGACTTCGTCCGTTTGGAATTAGTTTTATAAAAAGTAGACTCCTGAGCGCCGTGTTTTTTATACTAGCGCTATATGGTAGCCTGTAAGAAATTGCTTTTTAGCGATAAGGCCGCCCGTTGTGCATTTGAAAATAGTTTTAAGTTGTATTTATTGTCAAACTGTAAATTTTTGGTGTATAATTAAGAATACTCTACTCTACTCTATGGGTTAACTTTAATATTATTAAGTTTTTATCTATTTTTAAAGATATATCATATCTAAAACACGCTTGTAAAATGCATATTTGTTAGTGATCATAAGGTTGCATACAAACTAAAAAAATAAAATAATAATTTTAAACAAAGGTTTGGTGTACAATGTACTGTTGCTGTTTTAAGTCATTGTTGACGCAGTACAAGACTTGAAATAACAAACCAAGTTAGGTCTAGTTTAAAACCAAACTCAAACTAATTTGGTCACATAAGATACAAATCAAATTACTTACTTCTAATGATGATCCTTGTGAATATTATTTTGCCTGTAAACTAGACGGGTTGGTATTGAAAGTGTTTTAAGAACAAATTTATTATTGTCAAAGTTAAATATTTGTTGCTTATCGTACATATAAATATTTATTTATTTATTTCTTCATTCATTCGTTTTTCAAGCAAATTCCTTTTATTTCTTTTAAGAAATTATAACAATATTGCAGTTACTGTAACATATTCCACACATGGTACCAGATAATAAAATAAGTGTTCTTCAGATACGTAAAACAGGCTGCTGCCATACTGAAGGAGGCTTTTAACGGTAATTTAGCTTATTTAAATTAAATAATATATTAATGTCTTTGGTAAAGAAACAAACTTCTGTTAAACAGTCTTGATGGTCTAGCCTAGTGTATTTATATTTTATACGCTAGGATACCATTTACGCTTACACAAAAAATATGCTATGGATTTTAATAGTAATATAACTGAAGTAGACAACCTCGAAAACTGGTGGTTACTGGCAAAGTGGAAGGAAAAAGAGCGCGGGGCTGTAGCTCGATGCGTTGGTCGTACCAAATACGCACTGTCTACGATGCTCTCCGAGAGCGTAAAATCATAAAATCAAGCCTTATGGATGGAGGAGGTCACGGACGTCACACCCTCAGACATGAGGAATACGACTGACGGAGGAGAATTGAAGTTTGAAGTTTAAATATTATGGTATGACACTGAGTTTTATTGATATGACAAAATTTTCAAATTATCAATTGCCAAAAAATTTACCCGATTTTGATCAGCTTTTTCTTTTACAATTTAATTTGTTTTCCGAAGAATGATCTCAATGTTCGATTTGCTTCTTAATAGTTTTTTAACCGTTTGAATGAAACACTAACTATGTCTGAAATCCGTGATTTCAATAATTGTTGCTATGTCGCATTCACCCTGGATAGCATATAGCACTCACGCAATTACCAGTAATTGATTCATACCCGATATGTCCAAATTGGATAAGCCACTTGGGCAGTAGAGCGTGAGCATACGCCAAAGATATGAACATACAAACATAATTATTCAATACATACCGATGTAGTTGATGGCATAAAGACATAACTTTCTATGAAAGTCTGATTAAAACAAAAGAAAAATACGAAAGTTCTTTAGATCGTAATCTTTGCTGTCATTCGGAAACTTCGTATTGTATTGCCCTATTCAATAAAGATGTCAATTCGACAATTTTGTCACTTCTTGACAAATATATCTAAAGCTGAAAACAATCGGCAATTCAAATTCTGTTAGACTCAAATTGTCGAATTGTCATCATAGGGCCCTAGCTATACCGACTTATACTCGCGTCAATCAATATTGAAACTTCTCTCACCGTGTACCTGACATATATCACTTTGTGTATTTAGGAGTGATTGCCAACTTAACTATTATATGAGACAGTTTACAGAGTAAACTTTATTTAGAACATGCGCTAGCATTTCTACTGTACGAAAAAGTAGAAAAATCAGCCAAAGTCTACTATAAATAAATTACTACTTTTTATTTGCAAAACTATATTTATTTGAAAAAATATTAATTGGTAAATATTTATTTCACTGTACAAACATTGCAATGAGTGCTCTCAGTAATTGGAAAAAAAATTTGCTTTCAATATTATTAGGTATTCAATATAACTATCCCCAATTTTACCGGCCCGAGTGCAGCACTGATCCTCGGTTTTAGGTTTTTCTGTCCCGTTCAAAAATCAAATGAGAAAAAGAGACAAAACCGGGTTCAGTTGGGGAAATCGGCACTTGAGCTTTTAAAATGCAGCCTTGGTAAGACGTAGCAGTGTAGCACCTGCGGGAGTCGAAGGTAAGATAAGTGTGACCTCGCTATCCGCTCAAGTGGAAATCTTCCCGGATATCTATTTCTAAGCGTTTAAACGCGATCAATCGAATCTCAGTTTCGCCGCTTGGGATCGACTGCGATGTTATAGCTATACAGGGTTATTGGTTTTTCAGAGTACTCTTACAGGGTGATATAATAGGGCCTAAATACAATTAGGTGAGCCCATGTATGTTTTGTGTATGTTATAACTGATATTCAGTAGTTTTAAAGCAATTTTATTTTTAAAATTTTTGCTGTAATTGTTCAGATCGTTAAGAGGCATTCAAAATAAATTGTAAAGTAATGTGAACAGAAAATGTATTTAGATTTCAATTTTAATTACAGATAATACCTAAGTTTATATGTTGATTGATTGAAAGTATAATTATACAAAATACTTGTATCTTAGGACACTAATGAAATAATTTTTTTTTATTTTATTTTTTTTTTCCGTTCATAAAAAACCTTGAGTAGCATACAAATAAAATACAAATTACAAACAAATTAAACTAAAGGTGCAAATTATAAAATAATATTCTCATTTTATCAGCTTTTTAAAAAAGTTATTATTGTTAGTACTTTTGCATGGGAGGAAGAAAACAGGAGAGTTTTTACAAACATAGATGGAGGTTTGGGGCCTTATTTGCCTACTTATCTATACGATAGTAGTAAAAAAGGCCCCTGAAAAAAAGCTTTCAAAGATTTGTACCGTAATTGTAATTTAAGGGGCTCAGATTATTGCACCTAGGCCCTAAAACAACACCCAGCAGAATACGTCGAATTACCAATAACCCTGTATATGTTTTGGTTACATAATTGTGTTTCTATGCAGTAATACAATTTCAGAGGTTGCTCTACATCGTAACAGGTAGCTTCATAGTACAAAATACAATTATGTGCAACTGGTAACGTAATAACAGCTATAATCTATCAAAACTAAAACTATAGAGGAACTATTTTTGTTCTTTACAATCGTAAAGAACAAAAATAGTTCCTCTATATGACTAAAAAACTGCTAGGACAAAATGGCCCCTAAAAACATGTTTAAGATAATTATGATAATAATAAAATTTCTATGAAATATAAATATTTAATTATATTATAGTTACAACCCGATTACGAATGTAACTAAATAAGCTGGTCGGTAGTGTCCTCTTTATGTCTTAATCAATTCATTTAGAAAAAACTAGAAATAAAGAACCAGCGTAGAAAATACGCAAATAATGCGCTCGGAAATGTTGGTAAGTACTACAGAATGACTTAAAAGGAACAATTGCTTGGCTGTTTTGCATACAAAGGTAATATAGGTTTTAGTTTAATGTTATTAAGTTTAATCTATTTTTATAGAATGCTGGTATTTATTTTGGCCAGAGGTTGAGTTTAGCTGCCAGCATTTTGGGAACGTTGCTCACTGGTAGCGGTCTTTTAGATTAGGTTTATACATAGATTTAGCTTTTAGTCATTTATTTTAGGTTATAATAAAATTTTGTTTTTTTATTTTAATTAATATAGTGAATTATTAATCTTTTTTATAGACAAATCATATCTTTAACACTAAAATGCATGTTTGGTGCCTATTTTTAAATAATTTTAAAATTTTCGGTTTGTATGTAACTCAATTAATAAAAAGCGACATCATTTTGGTGTGTAAACTATGATTTTGTAAATGTTTGTTTTAGGTCTCTTTGACATCCAGTTTCAAAAAACGATTGACCGTTTTATTAAATTTCTCTTTCGACGGACGATTCTTTTACAAGAATTGGGTAAATATTATCCCATCCCCGACAGGTTTTTGAATACTTGTTTAAAACAAATGCTTAAAACTTATAAAGATTTATCACGTTTTGTCTACACAAATTTTGTGAAAATTTTCTTAATTAATTTTACTCCTTAAAAGTTAACTACCAGACAAAGTTAGGATACTCCGGCATTATTAATCTGAGTGGGTACATTTTAATGAGATTCTCCTTTGGTTATAATTAGGCAAGAAAACATAAGTAATATTAATATAGAACCCGTAACAATTTTCCGGCACCAGGGCTGGACGAGAAAAACCAAATATTGGTTTAGGACGTTGTTTCGGTTACGTGATTTTAATGGTACACACAATTTTATGTCAATGGGCAAACTTTTATGTTTAAAGGAATCTACAAAGAAAAGCCGTAATACAACAAATTTGTTGGGATAGCTACACGATATCTACTTATTAAATAAACAGAAACTGCCTCGATGGTCTAGTGGTTAGCGCCTCTCATCGCGAGGTCTCGGGTTCGATGCCCGGGTCGAACAAAGAGTTATTTGTAAAGTTTACGTCAAGAAATTCACAATAGCAGCACGGAGTTGAAATTGTGTCCAATGGATGGCGATAGTTTCATGCGCTATAACCATAATTTCAAATCGTTTGTGGTGCGCGTCCACACACCATCTGGAGACGTTTCTGCGAGAGGATTTCTGGCCGGAGGGAGTCGCGTATCGCCGCTTTCGTGGAAGGTTACACGACACCTCTCAATTGCGCAATACTCCGCTGAATAAAAGTGTTAAATAGTTTCTAAGTTATAAAATACAAATATGTATGTTAGTTATAAGGTATTTATATATGGGCCCTGATGCCTGAAATAAAAATATATTATTATTTGATTTGATAACAGACGAAATGTAGGTGATGTTCACCTCTCCCACACCCTTCTTGGCAATATAAGCGTAATGTTATATATATTAAATAAGTATTTAATTGTATTATTTCTATGTGTAATTAGTTAATTAGTATCAGTTATTCTAGAACCCACAGTACAAGCTTTGTTTATTTATTAACCAACAATTGTTTACACTGTGCGATTATAATATTAACAAACTTAAAATGCTTACATAAGTGTAACAATTACTGAAAGGAAAAAAATATGAATAATAATTATCTTAAATTTGGAAGTTAAGTAATATAACAGTTATAATACACTTCCAATATTAAATTAAATTTAAAGTGGCAATAAATTGATTTGTTTGAAAGTTATGAAATATTGCATTTTGCTTAGTTTGAGACTAGATGGCGTTGTGTGTAAGTTGTGAGATATTTAGTTATTTAATTTAAACAAAAGGTTCCGTAATTGTCCGGCGGTGCGACCGGTGTAGCTATTACGCGGCGCGTCCAATAAGTACAGTTGTTCTTGCCAAGTTTACTCACTAAACCTGCTTCTTCCGAGGAATTCTGACAATTGGAACAGTGGGCCAGGACTAACCGGGTCACATTCGAGTGTGCCGATGCCAGCTTTGTTTTAAATACCATTACGTTGCGAAGAATAGACTGCCCCGAAATATCTCGTTATATTACTTTACATCGTCAGATAGACATAAATTGTGTGAATAAATTTGCCTGTCTGTCTTTCTGTCCGTCTGTCTGTCTGTCTTTCTGTCCGTCTGTCTGTCTGTCTGTTTTTATCGGCTAATCTTCTAAACGGCTCGACCGATTTTAATAATTTATATTGAATTATAATTTATAATTTTAGATGTAGTAATTTATATTATTATATTTTTTGTTTATTTTTTTTTATTTAACGTTTTTATTTAACGTTATGACCTACGGTGCCGAGACATGGACATTAACGGTTGCACTAGTCCACAAATTTAAAGTCGCGCAGCGGGCTATGGAGCGAGCTATGCTCGGAGTTTCTTTGAAGGATAAAATTCGTAATGACGGATAAAAGTCGAAGTGACCAACATAGCTCGCAAAATAAGCTCGCTGAAGTGGCAGTGGGCTGGTCACGTTTGCCGACGGACCGACAGCCGTTGGAGCAAACGAGTCCTGGAATGGAGACCGCGACTCGGCAACCGTAAGGTGGGACGCCCCCCTGCCAGGTGGACTGACGACCTGAAGAAGGTCGCTGGAGGGGACTGGATGCGGAAGGCACAGGACCGGGTGTTGTGGCGCACATTAAGAGAGGCCTATGTCCAGCAGTGGACTGCGAGAGGCTAATTGATTTTTTTTATTTTATTCATATTTATTTTTTATATTTTTGATTTTTTTTATGTAATTTTTTGTTTTTTTTTTATCTTACTACAGAGCGTAACATATGCGGTTTTTTAATGATGTACCACTCAGAAGAAACCGCGGGTGAAAGTTGGTTTGGTTGTTTGTTAGCGCTAACCTCAAGAACTACTAAGCTGTTTTTAATTACTCTTTTTGTGTACTTCACGGCAGCAGCTTCTACTTAATATAACTAATACCACGTGTGTTAGCGACACGAACCTCCTTTCTATATGTTTTAGTTTTAATATTTTTGATAGTTTTTTTATGTCACTTATGTCAACTTATGTCTTTGTGTTCTGAACAACAAAGTGGTCTGTACGAGCCAATACTGCTCGTACAGCGAATTATACTGTAAACAATAAACAGTCGTTTACGATAGTCGCTACCAAAGAAGTGGAACGCATAAGCGTGTGTTTGGTGAACAGATATTGTTTATAAACGTGACTGAGACTACTAAACGTAACAACAACTGTATTACAATTTAACTATAATTTAACCATTTACAATAAACTATTTAACCTAAAGTGATTTTGGTGTTACTACAAGCTACCTTCTCACAACAACAACTAACAACAACAACGACGAGAAAGCCCCAACATGGTCCTTCCACTTTGTTAATGGTGAGCGAGGGTTCGAAGGCAAAAAACTTCGGTAATTTTATTTATTTAATCACTTAACAGAAAATTACATTTTTACACATCAAAAGTCGTACTCAGAACACAAAGACATAAGGTGACATAAGTGACATAAAAAACTATCAAAAATATTAAAACTAAAACATATAGAAAGGAAGTTCGTGTCGCTAACAACGTGGATGAAGTCGCGGGCAAAAGCAAGTTGTGATAATAAATTAACCATTATTGTTTTTTTTCTTCATGCGTCTATTATTGCATTTTAATTGACGACCGGATGGCGGAGTGGGTAGTGTACCTGCCTGTGACGCCGAGGTCGCGGGTTCGATTCCCGCTTTAGACAAATCTTTGTGTTTATGAATATGGGAATTTGTCTTAGTCTGGGTGTTTCTATGTATAATATGTATGTATTTACAAAAGAAAAGTATATATATGTATTAGTATCAGTTATTCTAGTACCCATAGTACAAGCTCTGCTTAGTTTGGGACTAGATGGCGTTGTGTGTAAATTTTGAGATATTTATCAATATTTATTTACTATTGTTTTTTTTATTCATGCGTCTATTATTGCATTTTAATATTGTGAGTTAATTGTAGGCTTTGCTATATTATTAAAATTATGTAATGTAATCAAGCCGAATAAGCTTTAAGTATCTCTTTAATTATCTTACCATCTGTTTACCATACTTAAAAGACAGTAATTTTATGAACTGGCACCGTGTGCGGAATATGCGATATATTGCATAATCGTTATAATTTCGCAAAGAGGCCATTAGGGACTTGCTTGAATAACAAAAAGATTTTCTTCAATTTATGCCCCATAAAGGTGACCATTTTGTGCCATAAAGACACCCGTGGTGGTAAATTGGAAACAAATCGTTACTGCTTGCAAAAGTCATATGGGGCCGTTCAAATATTACGTAAGCAGATTTATTACAATTATTTACCCCCCCATCCCCCTTGTCAGCAAAAGTAAGCAAAGCTTTTACCCATGCTTACGTAAACATTTTTCGGATTTCGAATCAACGGTAACACAAATGTTAAGTTGCTTTGCTATGCTTACAACACGTACGTCTACTCGCTTTAGTATCCAAACAAAACAATACACTGACGAGAAGAAATTTAGACAAGTGAACAGCGCGCGGTAATTCCCCGAATCGGTTCTAAAGCGAGTGCCTAAACGTATGCGTGCGGGAATCCCCAAAAATGCGTTTCGTTTTCAAGCATAGACAATTTGAGGGTTGCCGTTCGTGTAAAAAAGTAAATAACTACCGATGACGTAATCATCATCTAGACTCCTCTACCCCCCATGTCATCCAAAATAAGCAAAACAAAGACGCCCCCACCCCCCCCCATAGTGCATACGTAATACTTGAACGGCCCCTATTATGCATACGATTATATTAGCTGATTACGCATACGAGTATATTAGAAGATAACAATCTTATAATTCTTCTTGTCGTGTCAATGACTATTGTTATTCTGTTTAATATTTGCCATTTATACAGCCTTAGACTAATAGGTTGCGACTAGGACGCCTTTATGGTTGGCCTGCATAAGGTCTTTTAGGGTACAAGGGGTAGGAAGTAATGGGCAGGACAACAGATGGGCCATACTTTGGGTGGGTGATCCACATTCAAAACTAGTGTTGGATGTGTTTGTGAATCCCCACTTGGCCAGGTTGTCTTTGCAGCGACCAACTTGGGTCCGAAGACGGTTAGGGACTTCCAGATCGGCCACTGCAATTCATTGCCTGGTGGCAGATGTTCGGCCGGGTCTAGAAAATTGGGTGGTACGGGCAGCCTAACCTTCCATATTTCGCTTCTAGATTCAGCGGGGTTTAGGTCCGTTGAGGTCGTCTTCTTATAATCAACAATATGGTTGTGCTCTGTGTGTGTGAAATGTATGTTTCTGAACATCCGCAACTCCATCTTAGTGCGGGATCCATGTTTTTAAAGGAAAAGAAAAAAAAAACGGATTTGGGCGTTACAAAACAAAAGTGCCTCTCCATTTCTGAAACGCGTACCGGAATAGGAATTAGAGGCCAATCTAAATTTGAAATTATTCCGGTACCTATCTATCGTATACAATGTATTAAGATAACTATATGTAAATCGGTTTCCCGGACCGTAATAATTTCAACGGTTGTTTGTATACAGCTGCTACCTCTTACGCAATATCTCGCTGTTGCCTATATCTAGATAATTGGATATTGCGCACATCTTCATTTGCAAATAAGCCACCTATTAAAGATGTAGTAGATCTAAACATAACATAACATCACGCCTATATTACCCAGAAGGGTGTGGCAGAAGTGTACAACATCCACATTCACCTGTTATGTTTAGGTCCCATGGGATAGGGGGTGAGCATATCGCTATCCACCGAGTACAATATTAAGCGCAAGTAAGTTCTTAGAGACACGTTGGACAAATAAAACGTTGTAGCGGACACTACACTGTCACCGCAAATTGGATTGACTCCGCAAAGCTTCCAAGATATACGTCCGCTCCCCGCGGTGCATTTGGGGCTGCGACAAGACGGAATACATGTAGCTTCCTATTACTAATACGACCTATTTCTGTCTGTGGTTTTATTTGTATATT
Organism: Hypena proboscidalis; assembly: GCA_905147285.1. NCBI lineage: Eukaryota > Metazoa > Arthropoda > Insecta > Lepidoptera > Erebidae > Hypena > Hypena proboscidalis. Next base: position 13,591,282 of record LR990130.1, on the reverse strand, counting down.
ATTAGAATCTTTTATTCTTAAAGAAACGAATGTCCACGGATTTTCACGTGTGTTTAACTTGAAAGAAAATAATTATGACTATAACATACTAATCTATTTATCACTTTTCTTCCAAAAATAACAAATATCATAAATGTTTTCTTAGCGTATGCTTACTTTTAATTTAGGCGCTGTTATTCAAACATAATATTAAATTAAAATAACACAATTTATTACAGAAAAGTTGCGCCAAATGTACGAAATAGATAGTTTTGTGTTGTTCAGTGTAGGTTTTATTTACGATGCCTAGAAAGCGGGAGTTCAAAGCAATTGTTGTGCAGATCCCTCTGGCTAAACCTCTGTAAATTCTCGACATAAAACGTTATGAGAAAACGCCTTAAACCGCACAAGGCTACCTCCAATCTCTTGTTGCCGTATTTCACATCTAGAGTATATAATCTAAACCCAGTTTTCAAGCCTCAAGACACGGTATTGTCAGTGCTGAAGGACCTTCAACTCACTCTGAATATTATCTAAATTCGAAGCGGTGACTTGCTACGGACACAATATGAATACAGCATGTTATCAAGCGTGGCTCGTTTTTTGTTCTCTTTTCACTACTTCAAGAAAACATTGCATTGTTATAATAAGCTTCCAGTCTTAATTTAACGAAACAATTTAGGTAATGTGTAAAGTACAAAGTAGACAATGCAGTACGCTTTGTCATACGTAATGTGATCTTTAAGATTTTGGGAAGGATATTTAAATTTGGTAGATTTCCAAGTGCAGTCCTTGCCAACGTTCTCGGGAAAAGATTTATGATCTTAAATGTCATCGAAGAAAATGCTGAGAAACGGAATGTATTCCAAGGTGAATTCAACTTGCAAACTCCTTTTGATCGAGTCTGATATGTATTTTAAGTTCCATCCATATCGATGGTTCAGTAAACATTTTCAGCGATTAATCTCACACCTAAAATGAGTTCAGCTGTGAATACAGGACAGTTTCAAAGGATTTGTAAAAACAAAAAGTCACATTAACATTAATAAATTAATGAAGAAAGCCTGTATTGGGCATAAACCGAAATTAAAACTGATCAATCGTGCCATTGGGAGTTTAAAATCCGATTACAGAGCAGCAACGCCAGCCGTCTTGATTAAGGTCAGTATGAACATCCAGCCTGATAATACAGCATATTATTAATGACAGTAAGGGCAATGATGCGAAGCAAAGTATCCATTTTCAGAAGAGATTTATGTTGCAATCTGTAGTGTGAGTGAAATAGGTTGAGGAGACGAAACAACAAAATTTGTCGACGCGCCGCACTGTCTTAATATTCATCTCTATCAATCAAGGGGGTAAATAACGTAGAGATGAGACAGAGATCTCATTATCGCTAAGGAGTTACGACCTCGCCTACAATAATAAAACTATATCTTACTCATTCATTAACTACCCTTGTTTATTGCCAACACTAAATTCTGTGGAGGTATATAAACAAACATTGCTAATCTAGAGGAATGTAATGGGATCTCTGTTTGCATGTATGTTTATATGTGAATATACTGTGTGTTATTGATGATTATTTAGGTGGCTTTCATATTCAGCTAATAGTTGTCGCAGTGGTATCTAAGGCATTTCGTTTCGCAATTGGGTAAGAGTTTCTCACAAGGGTAAGGGATCGTCCTGTGACCGCGTTTCTTGTAACTATTTCTGGTAAGATAAGGGTAGGTATCTTTAGAGGATTTTCTTACATAATCTTTATCTATACTTACTATAAATATTATAAATACTCAAGTATATTTTTGTTTGTTTGTTTGTATCTAATAGTCTCCAAAACCACTACTAGATCAAACTTGGTGTAAAAATAGTTTAGGACCACAGGCAAAACAAAGGCTACTACTATTTGTTGAGATATTTTTAGTGTTAATACCTAACAATTTTATATCAACTAATTAATGATTGTAATAATTTTGTGTGACTGTAAGAGTTTTGTTTATTTGATAAAATCAATTTAATATTTTTTTATATATTTTCCATTACAACAAACAGCCCTTGTCTTAACATTCACGAAAACAAACATGTTCTAGGTATATTTATGAAGCTCAGTTTTAGTTTGTAGATGCATTGGTAAATATTGTATATCAGAAATGAGTTGTTACCACAGTACAGATTGCATAAATGTGCGAATTTTCCCGCAGAGTTTCGAGGTTATTGGAAATCGAGGAATAAAACGATTGCATATTTTGCTATTGGAGTTCATTAACCATGTTTTTCGCAATATTGCGGCAAGTAGCCGTGTAATTGACACAACATTAATTCTTGCTGTGTATGACTAGTAACATTTTATAGCACAAAGAAAGAAACAGACAGAGGACAGTTTCATAGATTTTTTTATTTTTAAAAAGTCACATTTAAGAAAATGCATCGATAAAGGAATCTCATCTGCCTCGACGGTCTAGTGGTCTGACAGCATCTATGCCTTTTACTGCAAGGTCTCGGGTTTGATGCTCGGGTCGGGTAAATTGTTATAATTTGTGAAAATCCCGTCAGGAAATTCACAATAGCAGCACGGAGTTGGAATTGTTTCCGGTGGATGGCGATAGGCTATTCTCCTATCCCATGAGACCTAAACATAACAGGTGAAATGTGGGTGTTGTACAACTCTACTAAACCTTTCTGAGTAATATAGGCGTGATGTTATGTTAAGGAATCTCATATTAGACTTAGATCTAAATAGAAAGTGATAAATGCTTGTTGTATTTTAGTTATATAGCAGTTCGAAATATTCGAATAAACAACAGGAACGCCATTTGCCTTGATCAGTTTATAATATATTTCACTTTTTAAGTTTTACGTTTGAATTCACGTCGTTCTTTTCGTCTGTCAAAATAGCATCATAAAAAATGATATGTTTTTTGCTATACTTTATTTTATTTTTTATTTATTTATTTGATTCAGGCATCATGGCCCATATTAAATACACTAATACAATATTAAAATAAAATATAAGTACTAATATTTATACTTATTTTAGATAAGTATAGCAAAAAACAGATGTAAATTGCATAGAGTTGGTGAGGCATCGCACAATTTTCTGAATAAAATGCAAACATATTTGCACGGCCGGGCAAAGGAACACGCTGCCGCGCTGTTCTGATGAAAGATTATATAAAATTGAAACACTAGGCGATATCTGCTACTTTCTACATTCTTCCAGCTTAGTTTACTTACGTAAATTAGAGAACTTCTTCTCTAATTTACGTAAGTAAACTACGGACGCCCTTTGTGCATTATGTTGTTATTTAAACGTTCGTTCAAAATGTATATCCTATGTTGTCTGCACAAATAAAGTTGTATCTATCTATCATTTCATTACACACTATTTATGGGTAATTTATCATAACAGTAAAGATATGCAAACAATGGTTACCACTCTGCTAATATTCTGCGGTACCAATTCCAACGTAAAATATTTTCCATATTTAAACTTCTCGTGTCTGATTAATTTTAAGCTAAGAAACAGTTGAAAAAATATAGGACCGGCAGGATTTCAACCTGCAATCTTCTGCACACCGGGTAGTTGCTTTAACCAACCAGTTTTATAGTATAATTTGCTAAGCATAGCTAATTGCAATAAAAATAATCGATAAAAAGTAAATTTTAAGCTGTATAAATTTTCAAATCATAGTTCTTAATAGAGATAAAGTGACCAACTATTGCCGGCATGCAGATGAAATCACAGAGGACCTAGGATCTAATTCATTTTACTGGCAAAGTTGAGGCGTGCAAAAACATATTCACGCGCACTACTCTGCAGTATTTTAGTCAAATTTAGAGTTGTTTCAAGTTTCAGATTAGTTGGGGTTTTTCTAAATGGAAATAAGAGTATTTTGGGCAACTGGTTATTATTTTTCCGTTTTGGGTTTATAGTACAGGCTTGGTTGAGCCCACCATATAAGCATTAAATAACCCACACAATTTTTAGGAACTATCGTTATGAAACGATTTTCATAAAGGCAATATTTTATAATAATATAACTATCAAACGGAATTCATAATTTCACATACAAGCTACAAAACGATGACGTCACGTCTATGTAGCCGTTTGTTTGGAGCGTTTTGGCGAGTCTATTATTAAAGTGAGTTTATAATTGTATTATCTCAGGCAGTTTATGTGATATCAAAGTAATTCTTTTAATTATTGTTTTTTATTACATACAAAAATAAAAGATAAAATTAATCATAATGCCATGGAATATCGATTATTATGACAGTTTTATTAACTGTTTATTAATACTACCATATTTAATACTCACGGCACGTTGCCCTACCTCTCTCTTTCTTCAGCCTTCCTAGCTTTCTTTCTCAATTTTGTTTTGCGCTACCACGATAAAGAAATATTATGATTTAAAAAACAAAGTCAACATTTTACTTCCTCGCCTGAATGTTTATTAAAAAGTTAGAAACCAAACTAATCTAATGCGTCACAAGCAGACCAAACCAATAGGACACACGTGTCACCAAAGTTAGGATGTAAATTAGAGAGCAAGCGATTTGGTTGAAACGTTCCAACATTGCCTCTTACACTTACTTAGTTAATGTCCCTCGCACTTTGCGATGAGGAACGACCATGTTAATGGTTTGTTGTGTAAAATTCCACCTCACTGCAAAACTTACATTCTTAACTAAGTTGAAACATGAAATTAATATGATATCTCACGTTGTAAAGTATTGCAAAGCTACTTGCGAAGTTTGCGATGTCTAACCCTCTGCTCCTCGTCGACGGAGTTTTGTTTCATTTTCAAACTTTGATTTATAAATTTTATTGTAAAGTTTACTTGAATAAAAGAGTCACAAGTTCATCAACATTAATATTAAATTATGATAGTCACTTAAGTCACTAAACATAAATATTAAATTATGTTAATCACTTAAGTCACTAGATAGTTCTGAACATATTCCAGTTTAAAGTGTTTATAATACTTTTTGAGTACTCACGTTACATTTTAGCATTCTGGAGATCCTTTCTTATTTTATATTTGACGACTATGGCTAACAGACTAATATGAAATAACATGAAAAAATTTTAAATCTATAAAATCCCTTTTTAAGCCGATTATTGAACATTTCAGAATATTTCAAAATGTTGATCAAAAAAGCAATAATTTTTCATGTTTCCACTTTTATATGAGCCGGCTGTTTGCTAAACAAACTTAATTCCTATAAATGGAATATACTCTTATGTACAAAAAAAAAATAAAATCCACTTTAGAGTGAATAAATAATATTATTGTTTACTAACATAGCCGTGGTAAGAATTTTTAATTAAATAAAAATGTTTAGTGGTATATCTACTTGAGCTCAGTTTAAAAGCTAAGTAAACCTACTTATCTGAACGTAAATATTTTCAGTTAATCTCGTTTTAATTCACAGCATTCAGTTCCTTTAAAAGTTAAACTAGAAATAATTTTAGTAGAGTTGAGTAGACGCTATATATTTAGGTAATAATACTTCGGTCTAGGAGTATAGTAAAATTACCAAGTTGTAATGAAACTTAGTTGTGTCATATTATGTATTAAAGGTTAATTGTTTTGGTACTTTACCGAAAATATTGTTAACCTTTTTTTTCTAGAGTTTGATTTACAAAAGCCAAAAGCCTTTTCTTGCGCTAATTTTAATCATAATAATTTCATGAATGAATGCAATCATTCATATGAATTAATCATAAAAAGAAAGTGTCTTATACTAACAAATTGTTTCCCTTATATTTACCATTTTATTTGGTATTAAAATAGTAGTGCTCATAGAAAGTTTCGTTATTTTAATAATCTCTAAATGTACAAAGAAACAGTTGAAAAATTATGGGACTGGCAGACAAATACTTTTTTCATCTTTTTCTTAGTATTATTTGCTAAGCATAGCTTAATTCTATAAATCAATAAGAAATCTCTTAATGTTCATAAGCTTTATATATTATGGTTCAGGCACCAATCATCTGTGGTTTGATCAAAGGATTTTTTTAAATTGGAAAATAACTAATTTCTGCGAATAGTATCTATGTCATATCAATTGAATGTTTTGTTCAAATTTACTTATATTATTTAACGTATTTATTAAATCGAGCAATTTTTAAAGCGATTGCCGGTGACAGATTGAATAGGGTTTCATTGTGCGAAAATACATATTATTGAGTTTTTAACAAAAAGTCTGCTCTTGAAAACAAATAATAATAGGCAGTGGCTGTATTGTAATAAATAATATTTGTAAAGCTTTTGTTAAAAGTCAATCTATCTTTAAGGTATTGAGCTGCCAATCTGCCTGTCTGTATATACAACAACACGTTGCCCGACCAAATTGAACATTGTGATCATCCACTTTGTTCGGAAAACGTGATTATTTTTGGAAATAAAAAAGAAGCTGGTGGAAATTTAAATAAATGTTGCTATGTCATATCTACTCTGTATATACTTTTTTATGTTAATAAATACTTTGCACATATAAACACATAGATCAAAGCAAAACATACATGACATCACACACAAAATGAGAGTTTTTTAAGAGTTTGACTGTAACATACACTTAGTGCCCGCTCTCTCTACATTTATAATTCATAATTCATTAAATTAATTTAATATGAAAGGTAAACAGATAAACACATTAACTGATGATTATAAATTACGTCAAAACAGTGTTTAAAACATTATAATAAATATTAATTAATCTATCATACATTACAAACTATGATAGATTAATATAATACAATCGTAATAATTATAAAATTAGTCCAATATTTTTCACAGAATATAAAATATCAATTATTTAACAATATTATGTCATCTACTGAATTCAAAGCAATCATAAACAAGTCGCCCTTAAACTTAAAAAAAAAATATTTGAATGATTTGAATGATTTTGAAAGTATTTAATTGTTTACCAACAAGTTATTACCTCTGTAAGCCCATTACATGACGTGTGAGTTTACTCATCTTTGACAGTCGATATGACACAAGAGCGAACTTATCAGCGTCACGTGTTAAATAAGTCTATCTCCTCGTTTTGGTAACTATTCATGTGTTCCCACATGTAAAGAGATATGTGCATAATTACAATGCTAGGTAGGGCCAATATTCCGAAAGACTTAAAATGCGGTTTTGCTTACGCAAAGCCTCTCCTCACCTTTGCAATCGTTTGAATAGCTCATTTTGCATTCAAAATGTGCGCAATCTGTCAGCTGCCTGTCCCCAACGCTCGACACCATATTGTAGTATCGAGTGTATAGTAGCGTCAATACTTACCACGCTGCTGATTTGACTCAACGCATAGAAACGCGTTTGATTAACCCTTTCTGTATAATTTTAAAATTAGCTAGATATTAACTAAAAGTGAATGCAACTATTCGATAACGCAAATGCTTACAGTAATTAATTTAACCAAGCTGTGGCATCTGTTTACGGTTGAGTCATTAAACTTCGGGAAAACAACGATCAATCTGTAACTCCGCCAATAATTCTGTAATATCCTGCTCAGCTCTTCCAAAGAGATAAGCAACTTGCAGCTGCGTTATGATGGAATAAACATTGATTCGAAGAAGATAATCTAAATTTTGCAATGAATCGCTTAAATCTATGAAATGGTGGATCTTTTTCCGCTATTCGGAAAGAAATATATTAGGAAAGAAAGACACAAAATCACGTATTTTATTTATTTATTTATTTATAAAACTTCATATACTGCAGTGTATATTGGCGGACTTAATGCCTAGAGCATTCTCTACTAGTCTACCTTCAGGTGGTGCAGAGATTACAAAGTAGGCGAAGTCAAGTACTCGATAGTTCAAAAGAGAGTAAATATAATTAAAAACATAAAATATAAATACTAACCATAAATAGATATTATGTATAATAAACATACATAAATATACACACAAACATACATAAATATACACACAAACATACATAAATACTAAAAACGATACATAAATACAAATTATACCACAGTCTATTTCTGCCGTATATTTTTAAAGAATAGTCCGCGAACTTTCATTTTGAATGCTGATGCTGAACATTTTTTTGGTCACACCCATCGATAACTTGTCGCAATAAACGCAGCTTAAAACAACTGTGAATCCACACAACTTATATCACACACGAACACAAACCAAACAATTACTGTTCCGATTCAACGACGCTTAACCGATAATATCTCAGATAAAATCGCTTAATACTTCAGTAGTTCAGTCGATTTGTGTGACCTTACAATGTACGTGACTTATGTGCACAATCTCAGCGGTGAAAAAAAAAAAAATTATTATGATCGAGTTGGTCGATCGCACCATTCGATTTATTAATAGAGCGCGCTACCTTTTCAGGTCCCCAGGTCTTTTCTTCCTTTAAAATTTGTTTATTACGTCAATCATAGTTCTGATCCTGTAGTCGTTTTAAATAGTAATAATACCTATATCAGTTTAGCCACCTAAATTAACTCATGTTTGTTAATAACAGTCAACATTTTTATACTTAATACAAATCAATTTTATTTAAAATAAAAGTTAACTTGTGCCTTTCGTCGCCGTTCTTGAGTTTTGTGTTTTTGATATGATTTGTCAATAATAATAGATAAAAACTTAATAATATTCAAATTAAACCCATATTACTTTTGTATAGAAAACAGCCAACCATTTTTCCCCCGCAACATTTAACTGCATTAACGTAATGAGTAGTTGGTTAAGGCGTACAGTCGGCCAAAGAGTTCGTTATGCAGGCCATACTACTATATAAGCTTGTGTGAGTAACGTATAACTAGTGTATTATTACTTACTTACTATATAAATACTCCACCTATTCTTCACTCACACAATTGCATACTATTCCAAATCATGCATTATTAGAATTGTAATTGAACAAGAAAGTATATTTTGCAATTTATATTATAAGCACAAATAGCCGAGTCGTTAAAGAGGTGGTTATAATACTATGTGAATGGGATGAATTGAGTTCTATTCCACGTGGAAACGATATTCTTTTTGTGATCTGATTTATTTTACTTGTAGATTATTTGTTAAGGATATTTCTCCTAATAGTAATGAAGAAAGGAAATAATTGCAATGCAAAGTTAATGAGCAGCAAATAGAAAAAAAGTTATTAATAAGACAAAAACAAAAAATAAAACAATTTCCTGTGTCAACTATATTTAATAATATTAACACCATCTGACGCTTTATTGCCATGTAATACTAAGTAAGTAGGTAAACGATAAGTAATATTAATCAACATGTTTGTTGGTTAGAAATTATTAAGGTATCATAATTTCTTATCTCATTAGCAATAGCATAATAATATTATTATGTATTTAATAATCCTTATAATAAGTATGATATGGATGGATGGTTTATTGCCATACCAAGTAAGTATGTATAGGTGATATGAATAAACATGTTATATAGTTAAAAATTATTGAGGTATCATAATTTCTAATCTCATTAACAATAACATCAATCACTTATTGGTTCCTTACTTGGTATTAGATGATAATTACACACATTACCTCTTTTAAATTGTCTATATAACCTTGACTGGTATTATATTTTACCCTTATTTCAATGAGCTCACCGGGGCAACTACTACAATTATTTACAATCAATACAATATACAAAATAGTTAATACAATTGTCCTACCACTTGATGACACTATGAGGTGTAAAATTATGTATTTTGTCATTTAAAAATTCGTTCAAGGTATAGTAGCATTTTTTTATCAAAAAGGTCCTTAGATGTTTCTTAAATAGAACAATATTCATGGCCCTGATTTCTTGAGGTAATTTTTCACTTTAATGCTCACCTGGCTTTCTCCACAAAATGCTGTGTCCATCCTTATCAAACTTAAATCACTTTTAATCACTAAATGTAATATACACTTAATAACTACATTTTAAGACCAGTCAAAATCCAAAAATTCCTTTAAAGCTTATTCTATGTTGGCGATGACGATCAGACAGTAAAATCTTCTGTGCTGGTTTGGACATCTTAATTCCGTAGCACGCAAATGGCTTCGGACAATTCGAAGACAAACACCATGGTGTAGTCGCAGTAGACCGGGCAAGCAAATGAATCAGTCATATGGGTGGCCACCACATCTTTGTGCCACGAACTCGCATCGGTATAGGCAATAGCCTGTGGGCCAGGCCGACGAGGATCTGTGTCCAAAGTTTGCATACCGGTGGACCCACAACTGCACAGTTCTCCCCTGTAAACAATAATTTGAAGATAAATAAAGAAATCCACTTTATAAAAATATAATGCATACTTAAAATTAAAATATAAATTTGGATCACTTACCGAAATGTTTAAACGTCTCGCAAATTCACTAATTGAAATATTTTGTTTATGCAGAACAATTTTTCCGCTCTCAATAGCGTAGTCAGGTGACTATTATTTATACTGTATAAGTAATTCAACAAAAAAACGAGTAGGTAATCTATAAGATCTAAGGTATGGCACAACAGTCCGTAGCTAATAAGTTTCGTCAGTAGATGCAATTTCATTACCAATGACAAACAAAAATAATTAATCATAATGAGGGTAGATTCAAACACTATCCTAACGCGATAAAAGTTTAGATCGCGATTTACAACATCTGTGGCAAAATAGCTGCTTTGTATGAGAGTAGAAACCGGAAAAAAATAGGTCAATTATATTTTTGCGAGTATAAGCTTTATTGAGCACGATATAAAGACTCAAATGAATTATTTACATAAAATCTGTCTCTGTGTCTGGGGCGACTGTTGTGTTTGTGTGAGTGTAGAAATGAGTAACGGCAGACAATAATGTGTGTAGGTAAGCATTAAAAGAACATCTGTGCAAAAATAAACTTTAAATAAAATATAATAAAGATTACTTAACATTGCAATTAATGTAACTCAAAATGAATCACAATAATATCTTTATTTTGTTTCCATTAGAGTTTACTTTCGCATATATAATTTACCTATTATATTTTTACACTATTTATACGTTATTCACACATATTTGTGTAGAAGTGTGCCCTGCCCAGGGAGCTCGTGGTCCGACTGTACATAATAACATTGGGTGTTATACTAGACTCTCGTGCTATGTAGTGCAACCCCTTAAATTGTATTACCTCATCGAAACACAATTATGTATCCAAAATACATATGGCTATAACATCTAAGTCGATCCCAAGCGGCGAAACATAGATTCGATTGATCGCATTTAAACGCTTAGAAATAGATATCCGGGAAGATTTCCACTTGAGCGCAAAGCGAGGTCACACATATATCTTACCTTTGGATCCCGCAGGTGCAACGTCCTACCAGGGCTGTCACATAAGCGATATTTTTTTTTTGAAGTCAAATGGATAGGCTTTTCGTTTAATTTGCGTTTTATTCAATATCTCCAACAAGTTAATCCAATACAAGTTTATATTAATTTCGAAGTCCTTTATTATATTATCAAAGGATGCCTTAAATACCTACCTTTGCTTTTTTTTATTTTTACTTGGTTTAAAAATAATAATAGCAACCCCATACCTAATACATGTCCCACTGCCACTGCTGGGCTCGGGCCTCTTCTCATGATGAGAAGGGTAAGGTCATAGTCCTCCACGCTGGCCAAGAGCGGATTGGTGGACTTCACACGACCTTGAGTACTCTTTAGGCTCGAGGCGCTCGGCACTCTGAGGCATGCAGGTTTCCTCACGATGTTTTCCATCACCGTTAGAGAGTGATAATTCAAATGATAAATACACACATATTATCGAAAAGACGAATCCTAACAATATATTAACAGAGGTGTGGGCCGTGGGTTCGAACCCGGGACCTTGGACTTCACAGTCCTACGGTCTCCCACTCGGCTATCGCTCTAAGTCAACGGTTATTACACCTTAAAACTTTCAATTCATGGTTTTTGGTTAAAGAAAAATTTGCTTGTACATCAACTTATTTTTCTCATATATATACTACGCCCTTAGCGAACGAACGTGTAGTCCACCTGGTGGTTGGTGGAGTACAGCTGATGGACATCAACAATCCACAAAAGCAGATTATAGATGCGTCGCTGCAGCTGAGGACTACGGTGTTATGCCTCATGTGCCAGTAATTTCAGGGCCTGATCTCACCACCAAACTGGAACACAGTAATGGAAGCACTACTATTTGGCGGCAGGTTAAAGGTGAGACGGTGGTGCTGCCGCCCTCGAGCTCATTCACAAGAGCTATACCACCAGTAAATTATTATTGCAATTATTAAAATATTATGATGATATACGTGTTATCTTATTGAGCTTAAATTACAATCAACCATTACATTCCATTTTTATTTAACATTAATATATTTCAAATATGCTGTTGATCACGTTATTGCGTAATCATAATTCATGTTAATCTACTTATAAAATTGTGAGTTGCATTTAAGCACTGTAAATAAAGTGACTCAGATTTAAATTTTTACATTCGAATTAATAATTAATATTGGTTCAATATCTTCTGTTGAATGTTAAATAATCGTTTTTGGAGTTCCGTAGTACCTACAAGGATCCCTTATAGTTTTTAATTTGAATTTGGTGACATTAATTGCAACATTCATTTTCCTCGAGCTGATTACCTCCATTCATTACGCTGTAAGTTAATTTTAGTTTTAATTAGTTTTAAGACGTGTACAGTTGTAATTGCATGTGAAATAAAAGTTAATTTATTGCTTGACGAACGTATTTTTATTTGTACGCTATTATAATCACTCGCAGACATTGAAAGGAAATGTTTAAGGCTGTTTAATAAGTAGTTTTTATTTGCTTGATCGACGCTTCTTGCGACTAGAAGCCTGGTTTTTACTTCGCCCAGTGAATCAGCATTGCCATTCAGCGTGGCAATGCTGTCAGCCTTCTGGCCACGGTATCTGCTGTGGACAGCGATGCGGAGGAATTTTATGACGCATAAATTAATTATTTTATTTATTAATTCTGTACGTTGTTTATTGTTATTATAAGTAGTTAAAATTTTTCAAAATAAAATATCCCGGACGAGGAAAATTTTAATGTTATTTTGATTCCACAGAATGAATTAAATGTTGCACTTGTATTAAGTGGAATGAAATGGAACCAATATATTAAAATAGGTGAAATGTGGGTATGATACTTATCTGCTTTAGTTTTCTTAAAATCCATGTGTAATTAATGTTATATGCATGTTAATCAATCATCCAATAAAATTATCTGACCAATTTTCTCCATAGATTCAGTCAATCGAGTAATGTAATTTTCAATACATTACAATTTAATATCATGTACGAAAACTGTAAATTACGAGCTTTATTAATTAATTATTGTGGTTGCTGGTTATTGTAAAGGATTTAAATTGAAGTATAAAGTGAATGAGGAAAAACATTTTGGTATACCTACATAAATTTTATTTTTATTAAAACCACGGGTTATAGTTTAAAGCGTTGATTAAAGAGAAGAATGTGCTACATAAGTTTACATAACGTTTTTAAAAGTAGTAAAAACACTTTTAAATAAGTTATGTAGCAACAACTTCATCATTCTAAGAATCAGTTAAAATAATTATGGGACCTGCAGTATTTAAACCTGCGACCTTCTACACACTGGGCAGCCGCTTTAATCAACCAGCTACGGTCGCCTCTTGCCAGGACCAAAACAGTTAAGAAGTTCAGGGTTCTTGCAAGAGGCGACCGTAGCTGGTTGGTTGGTCCCATCATTTTTCAATTGTTTTTTAGTATAATTTCCTGAGCATAGCAGTTAAATGCTAAATAATGAATAAAAAAAGTCACTATCATTAGACACAGCATCTTTTCAGATGATTGTTGCCGTGCTTGTTTAGGTGGCTACTAGTGCTGGATATATTTCTTCTTGAGGCTGATCACGCCAAAAGCATCATGGCATTTCCTAGCCCATTTGTCGGCGATGAAACACGAATCCATAAAATATAGCTCAAGGGCCCTTAAAATCTAATAATTTTATCACACAAAATTAAAGTACCACTAATATATAACTTTCAACAATAAAATTAAATGTAGTCGTTCACAAGGCCAGTAACACAACAAGTAATAAACTTAAGAAGTGGGTGTGGAGGAGACGAGTGTGGATTTAATCAAACTAATAAATGACCACAGTCCGCCGGCACTTATCTGCCCGAAGCGCAGTACTCGCAAAGTGAATCCTCTTAATTGCACCCGCAAGTAATTGCAAGTCTTAACCACAAAATATCGAACGCCGCATCTTCTAAGGAACAAAACATGATCCATTCATTAAGATTCAATCTTTAAAGCCTTTTTCCAATTACATTAGGGTCGGCTTTTAGTCTAACGGAGTTAACATGAATGTCAGTATTTTACGTGGAGCGACTGCCATGAGACCTCCACAACCCAGTACGAGATAATACGATACACTTTGTTAGACTATTCTGACTACACGTAACGATTGCCATAGATGTGCATATGACTGCCATAGATGTGCATATGACTGCCATAGATGTGCATATGACTGCACCGGTACCGACTGCTTAACGTACTCGCCGAGGTACGGAGGAAAACTTGTTAAAAACTCGAAAAATGCTTAAAATGATCACCCATCCACGGCCGATCGCGGTTAACAAAGCTTAACTTGCAAGATCGATCGGATCGACCACACGAGCTCCTCTGATACATTAATTAAAATTACAAATTTAAGTAAATAAATGATTTATAAAACATTGCTAGTTATATTTAGCTCCTTTCTTGATAAAAAAGTGTTTTCTCGGAAAACAAGTTCCGATTTATTGGTAAGTAAATTAGACTTTACGAGAAAGCGTTTGAGTAGAAAACTAATCCAAACGTAAAGTAAAAAGAAAATGTATTTCTTCTAAAGGTTCGAGGTTAAAGAAGTTAATTAAGATACATGGTTTTGGGATTATATTTTATGCATACGTGCGACTGAGATGAAATATTCTGAAATATTAGACTAAACGGAAAATATACAAACTCGAGTTAACGGAGCGAAATAAAATCTGCTTCAAGTGTTTAGTAAAGTAAGTTTACTGAACGGTATCTATTCGGGGCTCAGTGGATCGAACAGAGATATCATTTATTTCGATAGCCAAAAGCTTCTGGAGATGTAGCCGTATTGGCTTATAAATCAGGTGCTGTGCATCCGTGCAATTCAGCAATACAAGGGCGCAGCGGTGCGATGCGGTGCGAAGCGGCACGGCGCGGTACGGTGTGGTTCGACTTGCAGCGGACGTGGGTGCGGGCTCGCCGCCAGCTACGTGTCCAACATGCTACCTGTGCTACTGTTAACCTACTATTTGTAGATGCACCGGAATGCTATCTCAAATATTCTGCGTACGCTAAATAAAAGCTCCTGAAAACTTACATTGCCAATATGAAATTTCCTTAAAAGCCGTATAAAGTTGGTAAAGATTTACCGATAAAAAATATTTCGAAAAGACAGCGTTTTGATTCTTTAGTTTGGTTGTAAAATTGAACCAGCTGAAAGTTCTTACTTTGTACAGAAATAAAGGCGTATCACGTCATACTAATTGTATTTTACTAGTAACTTTTTATCAAGTATGTACTGTTCTGAAACCAATTGAATGAATAATAATCAATACAAATAAATAAAATTGAAATGACTGTTTTTAATTAGAAAATAACTATGTGTTTTCAAGCTGGTATAGTTGTTTGCACGATAATTTTGCTAGAAATACAGATTTTAAAATTTTCGTTTGTTTTTTTGGAGGTAACTGACTACAAGGCGCATATCAGAATTTAGTTTTATAGTTTATCATTAGTTTGTTTGTTTGATAGCAATAATTTCGAGAACTGCTGCTCGAATTTAGATAATTATTTTTGTGTTTGATAGTCTAACTCTCAATAAAGGTCTTTAGATATTTAATATTACGCTAAACTCCACAGGAGTGGAGCAGTAAGGTTGAACGTGGGCCAAAGCGCTAGGGCAGCTACTACTTAATACAAAGAATTCCACGCGGACGAAGTCGCGGGCAAAAGCTAGTATAGTAATATTATCAAATGGTAAATTAAAATTTAAATGAAGACAGCTGTATATTAATTTTATTAACACATAGTCCATAATATTTCTGCTTTAACTCTCTCTCTCAGGGTCTGGGGAATAATACTGAAAGCTAATATTAATTCTAAAACTAATTTAGATAAATATTCAGCAACTAATCATAAAGCTTTTGTGTGGATACTTTTAAATGAGCTTCGTATTGTTTCAGTACAATGTTAATTAGACCGAGTTTTCAGAAAACAATCTATTTTAATTCAAACTAAACTGAGATAATACGAAATGCAAGCAAGTTACTATAAATACTAGCTTCTGCGCCCGGCTACGTCTGCGTGGGAGGTATGTCGACAAAAGTATGCTCTATGTCCTTTCCCAGGTCTTCAACTATCTAGTTTGGCCGTTAAATCATAACAAACAGGCAGACAGAGTAACTTTCGCATTTATATAGGCCAAAGAAAAAAGTGAAGGTCATAAAATAAGCAGACGTGCGCAACACAAACTTGAGAATTAAATGCAAAACTGGAACGTTGGAAGTTTGAAACTTATTTAAATTTATTAAAATAAACAATAGAGCAATATTTTTCTACTCTGTGGGGACTAATGTGGTCAGATTAAATCAAAATTTATTAATAATAATAATTTATTTCAGATTTACATCCATAATTTGTTAGTAACACTTTCTTTAATGATGTTAAATATTCACTTACCAATAAACTAGCCATTGTTTGGAAGCTTTTGAATGAGCTTCACATTGTTTTAGTTTATTGCTAATTAGACAACGTTAGCATTAAACAAGTTATTTACATCAGAATAAACTATAGCAAAACATACTGCAGAATGAGTACCTAAGTATTAAAAAATCATAAGACATGAAACATGTTCGGCGAAGGCATAAGTGAGAAATGTAAAATAAGTTAACAAAGAAAAGCGAGGCCCATGAAAAATGCAGACGTGCGCTACACAAATTGCGCTAACTTGAGAATGAAATGCTAAACTTGAACGTTGAACTTGAATTTTAAGTTATGAACTTACAAGAAAACTATAGCGGTAACGTTATTAAACTAGTAACAACTTCATACTAGTAATTATTTTTAAATGTTTTTGTATTTCTATGAACTATTCCAAGTAACTGTATTTTATCATTTTAAGGATGACCTCACCTCTCACCTCATTTGGTGTGCACGCCACGAGCGCGCTACGTGAGCATCGCGTTTTGCTGCCCTGCGGAGTCTGTGTAAAAGTACACGCAGTCACATATGGCCACGCAGCATATGGGCCCAAATGATAATATATACGGGGTGGATGCGACATAGCGACATTTATTGAAACCACAGCTTCTATACATGGTAAGTATCAATTTCCACCGGATAAAAATTCTCTGGCGAAAAAAAAAAATCACGTTCTCCGAACAATTTGAACATTGCGATCGTGCAATTTGTTCGGAAGAGTCGCATCCACCCTGTATATATATGTATAGATATAGTTCGTACATATGGGGTGCATGAAAGGAGCCTCCCCGAGTGACGTACACAACAATTCCCTACGTCCGGCGCACCCTGGGCAATTCACGAGTTCTTAAAAGCGAATTGGCTTATACTTTCACCACGATGGCAAGTCAAAACCTTGACCACCTTACTGACTGTCCAAAATGCCCTACCACCTGCACAAGAGAGGCGCTTATGAACGCCGACGAGAGCGCCATAACAGTGGCCTCTTATTGGACCAATAAAATTTGACTCAACCATCGACACGACGAAGAAGAAGAAGAAGTTCGTACATATTATATACAAGCTTCCGCCCGCGGCTCCGCCCGCGTGGTATGTCAATTAAAAGTAGCCTATATGTTAATCCAGACTATAAGCTACATGTGTGCAAAATTTCATCGAAATCGACCCGGTAGTTTTGGCGTGAAAGAGTAACAAACATCCATACATCCATACATCCATACTTACAAACTTTCGCCTTTATAATATTAGTAAGGATATTTTTAAAGGTTGTTATATTGACAACATTTAAAAATAATAATCTGTATGAATAAAGTAGTTACTTGTTTAATACTGATAGTAAACCCCTTTTAAGTCCAAATATATTTATTTATTTACTATAGTACAAGAAACATTGTAATGACTAACTACGGAAACCTATAGCGCGTGGCCCAACATCCACTTGTCCGGCTTTAAAGGATCAGTACTAATCTTACTAATATCTGAATTAGCTTGTCGGAAAATAAGCCATTTGGAAAAGTCAACGCCATGTGCCAACTCCTTACCTACTTCTTTCACTTCCTCAATGTTCATAAATCTCGTCATTCATCATTCATAATTTTATGTATGTATGTCAAAGTCAACTTGGAGACAAATTTTGGAGGGTTTTAAATGTATTGCTTTCGGTGTTATATTGACGAGTGACGTACACAGCGATTCACCACGATGGTAAGTCAAAATAAATTAATATGACTCAACCATCGACACGATGAAGAAGAAGAAGGTGTTATATTTTTGTCCCAACTTAATTTACGTGGCTTTATAACGATCCCTTCTGTAAAAGCTTAATTTGATAAAAATGCTACGAGTAACAGTGAACTCCAGTCTGTCTTTATTGTTTACGAAGATATTTAATAAACATTTTAGTACATTTTAAAGAAACGGAACAAGTTCACTGCAGTATCTCAAAATTGTACTTTGACATTATGGGTGCAAGAGAGAGTCGTAACATATGAAATGTGGTGATTTTAACAATATTTGAAAACATTGCGACGACGCGACAACACAAGGAACGGTTATATTGCGGTTATATGACGTTAACAGCCCCTAAATCCTTACCGAATGGACTCCAATAAAAGTCTCTTAAGTCGGTACTATTATTATTACTGCGTTAAAGTGGAACATGCTGTGTCGCTGAAAAAAAGATTTACTTGCTACGAAATGAGCATTGAGAAGATGAAATGCTTGCTGACTCCACAGTGATTTATCATAACTAATGTGGTTAAGAAAAGCATTAATGTTCTTTTTGCAAGAAGTCGCATTTTCTCGTTTTATAACTTTTTACTTTGCTGGACTAATGCGATTAAGAGAATTAGTACAAACGAAGTAATAACTTACTAACGCAACTTACGATGCTTAAGAATGTAGTAAGGATCTCTGTTAATAAAAATAAATAGATATGTAAACATATATATTTATTTTTATTAACAGAGATCCTTATATATATTTAAAATGTGTAAGTATATCGAAGCATTTTACTGAATTATTTATACAACATGCCTGTGAGACTCCAGAATTGTATTCGCGTTGTGATGTCATTTTCCGTGAAACCTTGTCAAAATAGAGCTTGTCGCTGTACCCGCCTCATTTATAGGGTTCCGTAGTACGTACATGGAATCTTTTTATATTTTTGCCATATGTCCGTCTGGACGTGTGTCTAAATGTTGAAATTTTGCATGAATATATTAATTAACTATACAAAGTCGTAAAATAAAAAAAAAACAAAATATATTTATTCGGGTACTGGAGGTACCCGAATAAATATATTTTGTTTTATTTGTACACATGTATGGTATAAAAAATCGCTTCTCTAGTGTGGAGTATTGATAGACAGGCCATTAAAAATATTGAGGGGTTTTAAAGAATAGTTTTTTGTTTTATAGATCTATTTGCAAGATATTTAACTTTAAATAGCAATTTTCGAGTAGAGCGTCCCTCCTCCTTTAAAAGCTAAGCCGTTGACACAAAAATAAAAAGAACCTTTGAGAAAAACTATAGCAGCTACGTTAACCTCATAAGTATAAATGTAATAAGGGTAAACACTTTTAATTCCAAAATATGCTGTAACAACTTATTACGGAACCCTATTGTACGTGAAGAATATACTAATTAATAAGATACTTTTAATAAAAAACCACTTTAGGTATCAGAGATAGATCCTGCTCGCTATTTGTTTTGCTTAGAATCAATAGATGAATTAGAATGAAATACTGCAACACATTTGTATTTCCTTACAAAAAATATTTCCATTAAATTGCATCTATCGACACATAGCAGGGAGAACGTAATAAATGATGTCAAAGTAACGAAAAACTAACCGTCCGACATTAGGGCGGTATTATTAATATAAGGACGGCGCGCGGCGTGGCGTCGCGCGTTGACAACACATCTTCTGTAGGATTGTGTGCGACACGAGGATAAATCATAGTCGTAATACCAAGTCAGTGTGTGGCGGCGTGTAATATATCAAGAGGCATAAAGAAACAGGCTTGTGGACGTCGGAGTGTTGGGGGAGTCTTCACCTCTTCGCAGAACTCACTAGTGATTTAATTGGATACCGGCGATTAATGAGCGGCCTAGGCATCCAAATGGCTGGCTAATTTAACTAGATGGCTGCGACATTAACAATGTCTGAAATTCTTTCATCTGTTACTTGAATAAAACTGAAAGTTCTAGGAACAACTACAATATTCCAGATGCTTCGTTGTCTACAGCCAACGTTATTACATCTAGCAGTCGTAACCGTGAGGTTCTCTTCATAACTAAGTTCGTGGTAGCCAGTTAATATTCTACTTCTACCGACAGACAGATGAAATATTGCATTCACGTGCGTTTTGTGAAAAGTTGAATACTCTGACGTCTGCAACCTTGTTAATTTATGCCTTTTCATACGATATTATAATATGTATTACACGCCAACAGGCAGACTTGGTATTACATACAGTCAAGATTTATCCTCATATCGCACACAATCCTACAGAAGATATGTTATCGACACACTACTCACTGACCTTTTTATATTATTAATCTCGCGTTAATATCGGACGTGTAGTTTTTCTATATTTTGACATCATTTATTACGGTGTATCATCACTAAATATATTAGCAAAGGCAATTGAAGGGAAATATTTACGTACAAAAAATGTAGATAATATGGAATTGACATTTGAGTACTCGTTGATTAAAAGAGGAACAAATAGCGAGCAAGATGTATCTTGGTATTGTGCTTTTATTCGACGTCTCCAGATTAAAAAGTGGGACGGGTACAATGAGAGGCACGACGGCGGCAGCGGCGAGATTTGACGGGGAAGGGATGACGTCATGCCGCGAATATGATTCTGGTGTACTGTCTTGCAGACTTTTTGAATCGCGCTAGCTTGTTCGAAACACGTTTAAAACAAACTTTGATATTCTAATAATTTTTCATTATTTTAAATGTATGTTATTTTACAGTTACATAAAACGAAGGATACTTTATATCAGGTTGTTCAAAATTAAGTTCTTAACCACACATTATTAGCACATATGGAATTGCAGTATATTCTTTGGAGGTAGCAGCAGTTTATGAGCTGTAGTTGCTTTTACACAGGTGTACAAAACTTCGGATATCTGCATACGTAGTAAATATACAAAACATTGCATTAATAAATAACTATTTTAGTTTTAACCTACAAGTATTATTTACATTCTGTGATAAAAAAGCTTTGCATTTTAAATTCCATTACATCAAAACTTCACTAACTGTCTCTACGAACACTCATCTAATAAACAAATACTTGGTAGACATAAATAAACTCTAACTGGTACTCAAAGAAATGTTGCACTTCATACATAAAGTGAACTTATCATATTGATTTACCCAGTACTCCACAAGGACACACTCGCGAGCAAACTAGCCGAATAGGTCCTGCAGGCATTCCGCTCGGAGTCCCACAGTCATGCCTGTGTCTGAAATGACAAACAAGTTAGTTAACAGTACAATAATGTTGTAGAGTCGGCGTCACACAAGTCTGTCCGTCCTATTTACCAAGGGGCGTTCTACACTTGACTCGCGCTTGGCCTCTGCAACGTTCAAGTTTAGCATTTCATTCTCAAGTTAGCGCAATTTGTGTAGCGCACGTCTGCATATTTCATGGGCCTCGCTTTTCTTTGTTAACTTATTTTACATTTCTCACTTATGCCTTCGCCAAACATGTTTCATATGTTTTATGATTTTTTAATACTAAGGTACTCAGTCTGCAATATGTTTTGCTACAGTTAATTCTGATGAAAATAACTTGTTTAATGCCAACGCTGTCTAATTAGCAATATATACTAAAACAATGTGAAGCTCATTCAAAAGCTTCCAAACAATGGCTAGTTTATTAGTAAGTGAATATTTATCATCAATAATAAATTTTGATTTAATCTGACCGCATAATGCCCCAGAGAATAGAGAAATAATGCACTATTGTTTATTGTAATTCATTTAATTAAGTTTCAAAATGTAAACCATTGATTGTATGTGTTCTTACGATTCATTTATTCATTTTATTTGATTGCTTTATTATCATTTAAGTATTGTTTAAATAACTCAATAATCTTATACAATATCGAACCACGACCGTTCAGAGTTTAACTCGTTCGTTTATTTTACAAAGTAAAAAATGCAATATACAAAAATATATTTCAGTTTCGCGAAAGTTTATCTCAGTTTTCAATAGTATCTTTGCAATGTTCGTTTACAGAATCTTTTGTTTGGCGTACGAACACAGAATATTTTGATATAAATTCCGTTACAGCTACAAATAGTAGGTTAACAGGAGCCCAGGTAGCATGTTGGACACGTAGCTGGCGGCGAGCCCGTGCCCACGTTCGCAGCTGGCAAGTCGATACAGACTGTATCGCGCCACTCCGCTCCGCACCGCATCGCAACGCTTCGCTCGTGTATTGCAGAATCGAACGGATGCGCACCAGCTGATTTATAAAACATATATTCACTTACATAGTGTAATAATTTAGAAGCAGACGATATGAATCGAAATTAAAGATATCTCAGTTTAGATCGTTGAAGTACAACTATTTGTACCAACGAACGATCTATACTGAGATACATTTAGTAAATTTGGTTTATTTAAATATGAAGAGAAAATTTCATTTCATTCGCTTATCAACTCAAGTTGTATGCTCATGAATTAATATGCCAATTGACTTTTTGACGGACGTAATAGCAGCAAAGATACATTTTCAGCTCAGCATTGCAGCAGCTCGAAAAGCGTTCTTTGCTGTGTGAAAATAGAGAGCAAAACTATATTTTGCTTCGGCGTACCTACGGCAAAATGACAACAAAATTTGAAAGTCATTGATATCATTTCAGCGTGCGTGGGGTCTTACACAAGCTTAGCAACAATGTAAATCACGCTCGTTCTTTTATAATAATAGTCCATTATAATAATTATTCACTAGACAAATAATAAGAATTTTAAATATTTTTAATCGTAGCGTTTAAAAGCTATGACGTCTTTTCTGTATGATTGCATTATAGAACAGTTAAATTGATCGATGCGCAGAAATAAATCCTTCAAGACGCAGACACGGGTGTAATTTCACCGAAATCGATCGACATTGATTAATTCACAAACAGCGTTGTATTGCGCCTCTATCGGCTTTTTAAACTTCAAGTGCAGCGAGAGCGACTGCCTGGTGTGCAGAAGTTCGCAGGTTCAAATCCTGCCGGTCCCATGATTTTTCAACTGTTTCTTTATAAACTGTATCGTCCATTTCGGTAATGTAATGCGATTTTACAAATTATAATCTTTCATAATTATTAGCAAGAAATTAATAAAGCTTGCTTCACAGTTTTCATATACGATATTAAAATTAAATTAAACGAGATATCGAAAATTGCCTCTCTCAATTTACTGCACCTGTACAGAAAATTGAGTGGATTATTGGATGCTTAACTCTCATATTTATTAAACGAATTATTTATAATAAATTTAAAAGCATTTTTTTAACTGCATCTTGAAACAATACTTAAAAAAATATATATAGTGTTGTTCTCATGAAGTATGGGACTTGATCATTTTATTCTGACCAAAATAAACTCACTTTTAAGCTTTTCTTTGATCCCACGAATAAGATTTTAGAGCTCACAACTAAAACTAAAAAATATGTTACCTTACTGCAAAGTTGTTCCAGTTTAACAAATCGCTTGTCTAACGCGATTGCTATCACGCATAAAATGTGGTGATGCCCAAATATTTCGATTACATTCTAAAGAAAGACGTGAAAAGAGTGAAAGCAAGCTTTGACACTAACGGCCCTCTAAATTCTCTCTGAATAGATTAAAAACCCTTTTAATATAAGAAGTTTTAGCAGCTATGAGCATTTTTCCGGCGACGGATAACATTTTTACGTTGGAATTACATATTTGCTGAGACGTTAAACTTTTATGGCCCGACATGTTGGATATTTGCATTTATTTGAAGGCTGTTACAGTAATTGTAGTGGCACATTTTTGCTGGATGAATAATAATATTGAAGTGACTATACTTCTTCTTCTTTTTATATTTAATGGCAACTGAGCCTCCTTGCGGTGACTATTTCTGCCAGTGTCAAGAGTGGAGTATAATTAAAATTGTTAGCGTCCAAAATGGCGGGCGATGGGCGATATACTCGGATTCCGACGATGGCGGCGCAGGCGAACACACGTTGTGAACGTGCACTCACCCACACCGCCACCGCCAAAGTCCTGAAGTGACTATACCTTGTTTCTGTTTATACCTTGTCCAACCTTTTATTTTCTTTTTGAGTTTTCAACATTAGTGATGCATTTACACGTTACCAATTCGATTTGAAATAATTATCGACTTCATTTAAAAGGAATTTTATATCGATAAAAATGCTCTGAAATATTTTCGTTTAATATTAATTATTCGCTCATAAGGTTTTTCAAGAAGGATCTGATGAATCATTATAGTAAATAATATTTTATAATCATTTTACTTGTTTCATTTGAAATTCCAAGATTTTAACTTAATTTCTCGCAAATAATTAATTGTGGAGTCATGATAGTATTTTTTGATTTACTATTTTTATAAAATTTACAGGCACAAAACATAAAAAAGTAAAAAATTGTTATTTTTTTTCAAATTATAATAGATTTATGGTTGGTTATATATCTATGGTTTTTCGTTACAACACACGGTCATCACTGAAATGTGTTGCCACTCAATAAAGTACGGCATTAGTGTCAGTAAAGTAATTAGAATATCATTCCGTAAAACAAACATACTGTTATTTATTATGCGTTAACAGTCAAAAACCAAAAAAATGAATGGACAAGGTATAATACGATTTTCTTTTACCGATTTGCTTGACATCCTTCCTTCCATCCTTTTTCAATTTGCATATATTTTTTGGTCTTAAATATAAGAAGGTGAAATTGTTGACGATGGTTGGATTAATATACATTATGCTGTTTATCCCAATCTAGTATGGAGATAGTTCAACACTCAAGAAAGGATAGGATACT
The DNA here is from genome assembly GCA_905147285.1 of Hypena proboscidalis. Taxonomy (NCBI): domain Eukaryota; kingdom Metazoa; phylum Arthropoda; class Insecta; order Lepidoptera; family Erebidae; genus Hypena; species Hypena proboscidalis. The sequence goes on along the minus strand of LR990130.1, from coordinate 13,565,990 downwards.
ACGATTGACGTGCCTCGTGGGCAGAGTCACAGGTAGTAGCTAGCACACGTATTATAAGGAAATATTAGGAGAACATTTAAGTGCCCCGATGGTCTAGTCTAGTAGTAAGCGTATGTGGTAAGCGTAGTGCGTGTTCTCGGGTTCGATTCCCGTGTTATGCAAAGTGTTATATGTGAACTTTCCATCACGAAATTCACAATAGCAGCACGAAGTTGTAATTGTGCCCGGTGGATGGCGATAGGCTCAGTCCCTATCCCATGGGACCTTATCATAATAGGTAAAGTGTGGGTTTATTACACCTCTGCCACACCCTACTGGGTAATAAAAGCCTGGTGTTATGTTACGTGATGTTATGTTTTTTAAATATTTTGGCGTTTATAAATAAATAAATAAATAAATATTTCACAACTCACACACAACGCCATCTAGTCCCAAACTAAGCAGAGCTTGTACTATGGGTACTAGAATAACTGATACTAGTACATATATACTTTTCTTTTTGTAAAAACATACTTATTATACATAGAAACACCCAGACTAAGACAAACCCCCATGTTCATGCACACAAAGATTTGTCTTAAGTGGGAATCGAACCCACGACCTCGGCGTCGCAGGCAGGTACACTACCCACTTCGCCATCCGGTCGTCATATAAAGCGCATAAATTTTATCACTTACCCCAAGTAATATGTTTATTCACCTCACATAAATAAGTTAAATTTATTACGTTTTACAGCTCGGTACACATCTTAAAACTAATTAAGTCCTAACATTCACAGAATGAATGGAGGTAATCAAAACGAAAGAATTAGATTACTGCAATTTATGCCACCATTTAGAACTTGAATACACTAATTAATATGGCAGAAAAAATAGTAGCTTGATATTTATCATTGCTGATCTACTTTCTTTTGCAATAAGTTTAACTTATGAATATGATAAAAAATTACCACACCAACTTTAGCTTCGCCTGTTTGGTTTGGTAAATACTTACTTATGTAGAGTAAAATGTGGCTAGCTTTTTTACAAGCAATATTTAAAAAAAATGTAGCGATGAGCCCCATGTAAATATATGGGCCAATATTTAACCTGAAAAGTTTTAAAATGGAATGTGACCAATATTCATAGAACCCATCGATAGGTACCATACCTGATACACAGCTCAGTAATTAACATGTAAGAGAACTACAATGCATGACACACAAAGTTTTTGCGAAACCATCTGTGTGTGAGCGAGTGCTTTGTATGGGCAACAAAGCCACGCGGTTGGCATCGCTGGAGCTTTTAGGCGGAATGTTATCATGCCAGCCACAAATGCAAATTTTCACTTTGCAATTCGAAAAATAAAAAGCGACATTTCCCAGGTAATGCGAGCGATTTTTCCGTCGGCGCGGGTAATGGCCACTACAATCCAAAATTATCGGGTTGTTTTGTTGCCAGACTGCACTTTCTTATACACTCGTTTTTACGACCGACCCCACACAGCCGGCAATTCATATCCATAATTCATAATCTTAATGTCGGTGAGTGTCTGTTCGGTCAAAGAAATGTTTGGAAAGACGTGCGTTTAAATAATGGGTCTTAAATCCTTGAAAAACTGAATGTAAATAAAATGCCTATTTTTTATGCAATTTCGTGGTTTATCTGTGATTGGAACCTTAAAATTTTGCATGAAGGTTCCTTTCAAGCCGTAGGGGCTGAGAAGTGTTTTTTGGCAATTCCACTCCTGGGTTGAAGGAATGAACAAGGGAGGGATGAACAGTGGGATGGAAAATCGTCATTTTTGAAGTTATAGGCACTTAATTTCGAATTGTTGATTACGAATGAAAATAAAAGAATTTCTATATTTGGTTTTTTAAATTTAATCCCTAAAGGTGAATTTTAAGATTGAAATTAGTAGTAAGTTTACGCAAAAAGATCAATTGATGGCGATACAACTTGCAGGAACTGAATAATGTAACGTTTGACATATCTTTTTTTTAAATTGCGGAGATCAGCGAATCCCACGCGGACGAAGTCCCGGACAACAGCTAGTTAAAAAAAAAACCGGCCAAGTGCGAGTCAGACTCGCGCACCGAGGGTTCCGTACAAACCTGTAGGTATATAAGTAAAAGTTATGGTATTTTTATTGCTAAATGAAATCCATAATTTAAGATTTTCGGAATTTTTCCCATATGTGTACTTTATAACGTTGCTTCATGCCAAATTTCAAGATTCCAGGTCGTCTGGAAGTATCCTTTAGGTTTTGATTCCCTTGCGAGTAGTTGCGAGTTTCAAAATATGCGGCTTTAATTGCTGTATCTTTTGATTGCGTTGACGTAGAAGTTTGATTTTGTTACAGCTTAAAGATATTATAGACTTGAGTATTTGTTAAGAATTTCAATATAATACCACTACGCGTTCATGAGTAAAGGGGTAATAAGTTTAAAATTATTAAAAATATTTTTATTATATGATGTAACTAAAAATTTATGCTTTTCGCAATTTTTCCTTTATCTGTGTTATAAGACGTTGCTTCGTACCAAATTTCAAGATTCTGAGTTCACGGGAAGTACCCTGTAGGTTTTGATTCCCTTGCGAGTGTCGAAAATTTGCGGCATAAACGGGAGTATCTTTTGATCGCGTTGACTTAGAAGTTTGATTTTTTCACAGCTCCAAGAGACCATAGACTTGAGTATTTGATATGAATTTCAGCTTGATACCTCCACGCGTTCCTGAGAAAAAAGGTCTTGACAGACAGACAGACAGACGGACAACAAAGTGATCCTATAAGGGTTCCGTTTTTACCTTTTGAGGTACGGAACCCTAAAAATAAGAATTCAGAGAGGCATTCTTATAATTTACAGCTGCCTAATTATTACTTATTATAACTTAGTAACTAACGTCGTTATATCGCATAACGGCAATAAGGTAGCTAGATTATAACTATAAAAAAAAATACTTCAAATCAAATTCAAAACATTTAAAACATATGAAAAAAATAGAGTAAAAGAAACATAATATATTAATTACGTATTTAAAATTATCGTTGCATAGATTCTCGAGAGGCATGTACAATATTTTTTAGTAACTAAATGTCTCGATTTGTATTCTTCACATAAATACAGACTAATAAAATAAGAATTCATTGTATAGCATAAATCATTTTGATTTTCTTGAGGTAACAGATAGGTATGAAGGTAGAATAAGAAAAAGATTAATCACCCTTGGACGTAATTACTGGAAATTGCTACTTAGTAATTAGGGAAACAGAGATTGTACCTCAATGGTTCATTATTATTATAGATTAGTTATGTGGCAAAAAAAAATACGACCTTTAGATAACAATAAATAGAACAAGAGAGAATTTTTATAACAAATCAAATTAGACGCACAGCGTATGATTGTTGCGAGCATTAAGATGCGATTCCACCAGTGTGCTGAACTGTGCGGTACTGTACTGCAATGCACATTGTGCGACACAAATGTTTATTCTGGTCGACTCATTATAGCAAACAATAACAAATTGTGAGCGAACATTCTAGGAATGTTCGCGCACATCTGGATACTTTTGTGCGCGCACACATGCAGTGGACTCGCGTCGACGCGTACAAACCTATTGTTCGCGAACTCAGTTTTGCTTCCGCTATCGGAGTGAAAACATTTATTTGTGCGCGTACATTGTTAATTAACCAAGTTAAATATGGATTGGACGAATGATAACATTATTAAATTTATTGAAGCTATTAAAACTTATCCTGTAATATGGGATTCTAGTCACAGTGATTATAAAAATAAAAACAAAAAACACGACGCCACTCAAGAGTTGGCGCAAAGTTTCAATTGTGACTCAAAATCTTCAGGTTCTGGGATTTTAGATATTATGTAAGTATATGCTGCAGTATAAAGCACTACGTTTTCCTGCCCGTCCATATTAACTATTGAACTGTCTTCGGCAGAAACTCTGCTCAGTGAACATGTTCGCGCACAAGTATGCTGAACACTGTGCGCTTACAAAAGTTACGCACAGCCTTACCAGTGGAAACGGAAGCCAAATGCGATACCAGCTTAGTATCTGCACTGCTGGAGTTTTGCACAAAATGTTTGTAAGCAAATGTGCTGCACACTATTTTGGTGGAATCGTACCTTTACGAAACAAAAAAGTATACAATCTCTTTAGAATGAACTGGCCGAATACAAATCCAGCGTTCGAAAAAAAAAAGCGTCATACATTTTATTTCCTTTCGATACACAATTAATGTTATCATTTTTCGTTCTACGGTCTGGAAAAATCGTATTTTTACAACCTACGCTTATACCACGTTAACCACGTTAACAAATGTGATGGCGCGAGCAGTGCAGGAAGCACTGCCCGCGCCATCACATAAATTTACGTCACATAATCAATTCCAAAATTATGAGTTAGCACTCATTTTATGAATTAATGTGTAGCAAGTCAATCTACATAATATAGGATTTTTTTCTTTTGTCGAGATAATAATAAAATGTATCTTATATTTACCTAATATTTCTTATTTATTATTTTATAGCATTTAGCTATGCTTAGCAAATTATACTAAGAAAAAAACAACAAATTATACTAGTTGAAAAATATATGGGACCGGCAGGATTTGAACCTGCGACCTTCTGCACACCGGGCAGTCACTTTACCAACCAGCTACGGTCGCCTCTTGCCAGGACCCTAAATTTCTCAACTGTATGATACGTCATTTCGTGACGTCACGTTCATCCATTTGTTCCTATCTTAAGTTTACTACCAGGTCCCATATCCTTTTCAACTGTTTCTTAGTATCAATCTAATAATCGTTTCACACCTGGAATAAAAAGATTTATAAAAACAGTCGTAAGCATTCGTGCAGCATTATCATTACAATGCTGTTAGGTTTATAGCGGATCAGGTACGACACTGAAAATACTTTAGGACTTAGGTACATCTTGGCTGTATTGAGAAAACCTGAATGCGACATCTTTATAAATTTTGTGTCGTGTCGCCGGAGGATAGAATAGCTTTCACGTATCTTGCCCGTTTCTTGAGAACTTGGGAGTTGAATAGAAGATCCCGTTTACGAATACGATAGACTCTATCGCACGTACCTAGCGCGACTCTATCAACTAGTACCAATAAATATCCCCGTGCGATTTGCTTGTAATTTACTTCCTTTGAAATAAATTGTGTACCAATGAACGGTATAAAAAATTATGCTAAACTCATAGAACATTATGATGAGGCCAAAATAACACTCGGGTGGAAACGCGAGTGGCAACTAAAGCAGTTTTCATTAAACCAACACATAACATTAACTTATACTTATTCAAATAAAATGAGAATCGTTCTTACTCGTACTTAAGTTTTCTTGTTCAAACTTGAGAGCGAGACACAGAACATGGTTACACTAATCTACTTTTATTTATTTCAAATTTAATGGGAACTAAGTGTTCATCTTTCCAAACATTAATTTTTTAATGCTTTATTTTATTTAAAGTCACAAAACTTTAATATTTCAGAAACTAATGAGTGACTGAGTTGATTTTTCATGTTACGAGAAGTAAATTATTAAATTCTGACTCATTCGCCTTATAACAAACTCTGAGATTGATTTGTGTCTCTGATGTATCTATACAGTAAGTCTTACTTTTATGTCTGGACACAATAAACTTAGTAATTTCATCATTTACTTTTAGCCTTAGATAGATAGATAGAGTAATCTTTATTGTACACCAATATTAACAAAGGTTATTTTGTAAACAAATGCACTTAAAAATTATGTTGCACAATGGGCTGCCTTATCGCTATAAGCAATTTCTTACAGGCAACCTTACTCAATACTCAATACTCAATTCTTTATTGCATTCCACAATGTTTTGTTAGGTGGTAAACATATTACATAGTATCAATTATGATCACCTTAGGATGGACAAGTAAGTAATGAGCAAAGTTATGGGCAGTTGTTGGTGCGTTAATTAAAGAAAAAAATAAAAATAAAGTAAAATGAAACGTCATGATAATGACAATGGAGATTATAAAATATAAATAATACAGAAATAAACTACGTATAGTGTCTTAACCCTAAAATTATACATAATATACTAATGTAATGAATATGTACATACCTTATTAAATATATTATATAATACTAAATATATTATCTACTTATATATAGTCGCCTTTTTTGTTAATTTTTGGTTAATTAAAGAATATTGTATACCGACTTTCTGTTTCGTTTAATACTATGAGGCGTAATATTGTTTTATGCTTCTTTCTTAAAATGTAGGCAAAATACTGTTTGACAGAAATAAAAACACATGCAAACACGCAATGTTTAAAAACTGCACTTAAGTTTATTGCTACTTAAAACTTCAATACCTTTGAGTATGATACTCCATCACATAAAATAATTTAAAGAAAATTGAAATATGTACCGAAATTTATCGTAAAATTGACCCCATATTTTCTCGTGAGCGGTGTGATTTTACAATGTAAATGCTTTGATATTGAACATGATATTTTATTTGATCTGGATTATTTATGAAGGTAATTTAGTATATAAAGTGCCTTGTCAAATTGATACCAGTAGACACAGTTCTAATTTTCTTGTTGTAATTTTTCAAAAATTAGATAACGTGTCGAAACCGCGTAATTATTATAAAGGTAAATAAATACCTATGCTCGACGTTTGAAATGACTTGCATCATTCGTAGTCACGAGCCGACTGGTGAAGATCAGCGTCGTCTCCGTGGAGCGCGGATATTGTCCACTTCCTTCAGTTGGTTTACGCGTAACATTGGTTCGCCGAACACTGCACTTGCTTATTACCAGATTCCAGGATGACGATAAGCGGTATCCATCTTCGCGGTTGAAATTAGAATGTTTTTTATTTCAACCGCTTCCCATACTATCCTGAAATAATAGCACCAATCCATGAATAAAACTTTTAGCTGATGTAGTTCGATCCAGTGATTAGATCCGGCCTCCAGCAAATAGTCGGCTATAGCTGACTTGTAGACTTGTCGGTTTTTGACAGCTGTGATGTCTTCTTGTAATTGGTATGAAATATAGGTACACATAAGTAATCGCATTACTATGGACTTGTACTATCAGTACCATGTTAGTTAGGTTTATATCAATAGTGGTCTGCTCAGTTATGAAAAAATTGAAGAAAACACTGTCTTCAAGAATAAGTTCTCACGTATGTCACGATGATAGTTACTCAAAAACCGATAAGTCACTTTCAATATTTAAAAAAAATAATGTGTGTCTATCAATATAAAAAAATACGTGTCAGTATAAATATTTCATTAACATGGGTTACCTTAATAATAAAAGATGATTGCCATTTATCCCAAACCCTCGTCAGTAAGTAGTAAATTAGAGTAATTAACTCCAGTGAGAGTAATAACTGTTTACCAACTCCAATTACAGTATTCGGTTCAAATTATTGAATTGTTAACCTATTATTACACAAACACAATCGTTCTAATAACATTTAGCTAAATGACTCTTTTGTGTGATTGAAACCGGCTTAAACTGGAGAGTTGAATGACAAAAAATGTATTAGGTTTACTTTTTGTTCGGAAAAAATATATATTAATTCATTTGTGGATCGTAGGTTAGTTTTACATTTATTCAACTTGTTTTAAATACCACGTGATGCGGTGTAATTTTTATTTTTATTAATGACGTAACATAACATAGCATCACACCTATATTACCCAGAAGGGTATGGCAGAGGTGTACAACTCCCAATGTTATGTTAAGGTCCCATTTGATAAGGGGTGAGCCTAACGCCATCCACCCGGCATAATTACAACTCCGCGCTACTATTGTTAATTTCTTGACGGAAAGTTCACTAATAACACTTTGCCTGACCCGGGAATTGAACCTGAGACCTCGCATAATGAATTAGCACCAGGAAGAAGCAATATTGATGGAAGTCTTAACAAAATATCATTGTGTTTTCCAATTGAAGGCAAATATTTTTCACTACTACTTGTAGATCTCCTTATTTCAGACCATAAAATATTTTTTTCGATTGTTAATTTATATAAAAAAAAATACTTTACTATTTTAACATTTTCTAGTAAAGTGTATATAAGTTTTAAAACCGCCACGATCCGATGCACATTATTGAACAGCTGAGAGCTTTTGCAAAGATTATGTTTTTCCTCGTTTCAAACTACGAAGCGTTAACTTTTGAAAACTAAAAGTACCGTTTTGCACTTTACTTTGTTTTAAAACTTGTTGTAGATAAGAATATTTATAAACAAGAGTATTAGACAGGCAGTCTCAATTTTCATAAAAAGAGGCAAATTTAGACCAATAAATAGGAAATAAATTGTTTGTCCAATACATTTAGTAAAAGATTATCAGGTATACGGCCTATTGCATCCTACCCTTACATTTGTATTTACATAGGTATATACAGAATGGCTCATTTATATTGGTCAGTATGGGGAAGTCTGTAATTATAACACATACACAAATCTGTTCTTAAAAACCATGATATCGATTTTGGTAAAAACAAAAACTGTGTACTTAGATTTTAGAAAAATCTTGTAGTCCGCTCGGGGTTCGCTTGAAATCGGTGAAATAAAAAAAACAAAAATGTCATTATTTCTATTTAAATATCCATTTTGTAGGTTATATGCAAGTAAATCTTGCTATAAAACATGATATCTTAAATGAATAAAATGCATTGTATACAGTGCATCTGTTTGATAGGCAGACATCTGTCAACAGAGCAGTTCACTATACTGACGTAGTGACGTAACCCTAACCGTATTGAGGTCAGGTTTTTACTGGTTAAGTGTATGTATGTATATTATGTACTATACTTGTATGTATAGTAGGTACGTTTGAATTTCAACCAAGTAATGTCAATCGTTAAGAAGTTAAATAATGTAAAATAAATACTTAATAGACAAGGCATTATGTTCACGAAGCAACCATCAATTAAACCGTTTAGTTCATGTTTTTGCGATAGATGGCGTTAGAATCGAGTTAGATCGCGCTATCGAAATGTTACACACATTTAGTAGGGCAAATCAGCTGTGGAACTAATAAATTAACCTGCATAGATCAGAACTTAAATTAGTGGTTCTATTTTTAACCCTATGTGTGTGCACATAAGGTCAACGGTGTACCTGTTAGTTCGGTACCAAACACATGATTTATTAATTAACTTAATATCTGGTCTTGAATACCACGAAGTAAAATAATAATTATTAACAATCAGAAGTTAACTTAAAATAAGTACGAAATGTGAAAACCCAAAACATCAAAAGTTAAAATCATCCCAAATGATTTTTTAAGGCAAGCATAAAGTTTATACATCATTTTCTGAGCAATCCAAAAATGTTTGTTTGCGTGTTTGTTGTGATTGACATAATTCTTCCATTATCCAGTAAATAACGATACAGTGACGTATACATAATAATTTAAGCAATAAAATTCCAAACAACAACAGTGGGTAACATTCCACTGTTCAAATTAATATTAGATATTAATAAAATCGAACAACCAGAATACACGTACACCATTAACAGAATGTAAGCGATTATTAATTAAAAGATGACGTCATCATGTTCATTGCTGTATCCGCAAAGTTGCGTAACTGACAGCGCGATGACACGACAATAATTCAACGTGACGTTAATTTATACTGTGTGTTAAAATACATTATATTTCTTCTGTGTAACTTGGATTCATTGGGTGTGGTACAAATTATGGAGAAGGGTAGGCTTAAAATCAACAACACATTTTGTGATAAAATTTGCTAATTCTCGGGGCACAGTCGGCGTAGTGGTTAATGCGGTCGCCTCACAACTTCAGCTGCACCGTTGTTGAGTTCGATCCCCACACGCGGCAAATCTTTGTGTGATTCGCAAAGCTTTTTCTGACTCTGGATGTGCTGTGTTAGTGTGAACAACCCTGCGACACAGGAGTTATTCCTAGTGCGTGCCACCTTTCTTTTTCAATAAAAAAAGTATACAATATTATTTTAAATTACGCAATCCCTTTCAGTATGTAAATGAGTTTCATATCGATTAAATCAACTGTATATAATATTAAAATTTCTATCAATTCATTTCTGGAAGGTATTGAATTACTAAACGTCTTCCCGAAACCGATAACTCATTTGAATGAGTTATCGGTTATCGACACAGACCTGTATATAGAGCTAGATCCGATGCGTTAACGTCATTCTATATACCTGGTAAGCCAAATAGGTTTAACATTCCTAGTACCTACAAAATTTTCGCGAGACGTTGAATTGTTCATTTGTTTTGTTAGTAAAAATTGACAAGCTTGGTTTCCATGCAGTTGAACGAACTTACTGGATCTATCTTTACATATATCTGTTGTTTTAACCAAACTTTCTTATCTACCATCAGTTTTATATAACCCGAATTTATGTTACAATGAAATTTATTGCATAAATTGAAAAAATATTAATAATTACCGGTGATTATTAATAATTACCACATGATTTTCTAAATGTGACTATAATATTAAAATTTTAATTTCCCAGATCGAAAGATGTAGCTTAGCGATAATCTTGAATTTAACATATTATTTTCTCTAAAAGATACTTCCTGACGTAAAAAGAACTATACCTAGTCTGTATAAGTATGATTGTATAACTACTAAAGATTATTTTGCCATAAGATATTTAATTTCATATGGTTCTAATAAAATAGTTCTAATACTTTTTATATATGTAAAGACCCAAAGATTATAACGGTATTATTATTCTTAAAGATAATTAAATAGATCATAATATTATGAAATTTTTCTTGATTGTTAATCACTAAATAGTAGTGCAACAATGACAATTTTATTTAACTTTAATGGAATAATAATAACGTTTGTCAAACCAAAAAATACAAATGGTAATAGACACTAGCAGTACCTAATATTCGTATTCTCATTGGCTAACAAAACTGATACAAATTGCAAACTATAAATAATTTAATACCGGTTTTCAATTTAACATTTCGTGCAGCTCGTTGAAGCTGCGCGTACCGATCGATCTAGTAGGTTAGGCTGTATACAGAAAGAAAGCTGGAAACTTATAAGCGCTTACCGGCGCTTGACAGCGCTGGTAACCAGTGCAGGAAAATATATGAACACGCGCCGATAAGCATTGAACGGTGCCGACAAGCTTCAACACGCGCTGGTCAGCGCTGGGCGCTGCCGTTTAAAATTTATAAACAACTGCTTCAACCTGCTTCCTTTGTGTAGAACGGACCAGCACTGTCAAGCGCCGGTAAGCGCTTATAAGTTTCCAGCTTTCTTTCTGTATACAGCCTTAACCAATGATAACCACGGTTGGCCGTAGATTTGCGGCCATCTTTAAGATTTCTTCCGTGCCTCGAAAAGCTCGTTAGTCGGCAGTCGTTACGGGAAGTCAGAGGCCAGAAAGTCTGACAACTAGTCTAACAAAGAAAAGAGTATCACATTACCTCGTACTATGTTGTAGTGGTCTGATGGCAGCCACTCCACGTAAAATACTGATATTCAGCTTAATCCGTTAGACTAGAGGCCGACCCCAATGGTCAATGGGAAAAGACTCATAAGATTGAAATTCAATTCAACATTTACGCTGTACAATAACTCAAATATTAGCAATATTAACAGAATATCATGTTCTATGCCGTTCTAACTTTTGCCGCAGTGAAGCATTCGGTGTGCATTTCCCGGAATCTGTTCTCACGATAACCCGTTTATCCAGTGTGAAATAAGATATGCTAATCCTCGATGGAATATCCGGAAAATTTTATCCAAACCCATTCAGCCGTTGCGAGTGTGAATGAGTAACTAACAGCTATCCATTCGAATCTCGCTTTTAGAATATTGAGAGGACTTTTTGTTTATTTTATGAAGCTTTGTTGGTTTACGCTTTGCTGAGTGGCGTGTAAAACAATGCAATTGTGCTAATACTACCAATATGTTTATTTCAAGGATTTTTTATGTTTGCTTTAGTCAGTCAAAGATTAATACATATAAAAAAATGTTACTTTACTAGTATACAATTTCAGTGTCCGAAACACCACTGGATTATATTTTCATTATTCTTAAAAAAAGGAAATGTACAAAATAAGTTTTATTCATATCATATCCGTTTGTAAGCAACCAAAAAAAAAGACTTGCATTTTGCCGGACTCCATGTCAAATCCCTATTGTAATATATTTTTGATTTTAATTTTAAAAAAAGTCGTATGGATGTGGCTGTGAATAAATTGATATGATATTCCGACATGTTTATTTTAAAGATAAAAGTTAATATTTACATCGTGACACATAACCTCGGCATTGCCTTTACAACCGGATAAATCCTTATGACGACCGGATGGCGGAGTGGGTAGTATACCTGCCTGCTACGCCGAGGTCGCGGGTTCGATTCCCGCTTAAGACAAATCTTTGTGTGCATGAACATGGCGGTTTGTCTTAGTCTGGGTGTTTCTATGTATAATAAGTATGTATTTACAAAAGAAAGTATATATGTATTAGTATCAGTTATTCTAGTACCCATAGTACAAGCTCTGTTTAGTTTGGGACTAGATGGCGTTGTGTGTAAGTTGGGAGATATTTATTTATTTATAATTTATTTATAAACATACTGTCTCTAAAGATCACGTTATGGTTGATGATAGGCTCAAGAAATATATTGGAAGCTCCTATCAAAAGAGGACGAATAATGATTTGGATACCATTACGATTTGGATTGCTCTTGAACGCCACCGCCTTTGCCCAGAAAATACTCCTTTCTGTATTTATATTCATTTTTATTTCTAGAATAGTGGGGGAGCCTATCGTCAACCACTGGGCACAATTCCAGTCTTGTCTGATCCAAAATAACATCTTTGCCCGACTCGGTAATTGAACCCGTGATAACTAACCACTAGACCAACGAGGTATTTTTTAATGTAAATAAATATAATCAGCATGATTTACCTAATTCACATAGAAACAACGAGTCAATCCACTTTTCAAAACTCAATTTCGTAAAGATCAAAACGGAAAAGAGTTAACGTAATGGAGCGGCGACATGAATGCCTTCCAAGGGCCATTTCAGCAGATAATGCAATTTGTTACAAAGTCTTTCGGTCGTTTGCTTTTATTATTAGTGGCCATTAGGGAGGCTGTAGCTCTCGGCAGTGGTTCGAGGACGGAGCTAGCACGAGCACTGTCCTTTCTGCCACCGATGCACTCTGCTCTCTACCTCTCTGTTCAACTTTATTCATCAACTGGTTATTTTAATTTACGTATTTAAATAATTGCCATCATAACAGCGTTGCTATTTAAATGGTGTCTCTTCAAATTGATCGCATTTAATGCTGTTGGTGAAACAACGATTTTTGGTTGCGAAAATTCCCTTTTTTTACTATGTTATCGACTACCTATAAAGATTAGTAGTAATTTTATTTTATCACTGCTCAAATTCATTGGTATATAGGTTCATTGGTATATAAGAAATTGGTATATATTAAAAAAAAATATTATGAGCAAAAATACATTGAGTAGTAACTTGACTGAATATGTGTAGGTATTGTAAAGTAATATAAGCAGCCCTGTAATCTCTGTAAACACATTATTATAATGGAGTACACGTCCCCATGCTGGGCACGGACCTGTTCTCAAGGTGAAAAGAGTTATGCCATAATTCATATTATCAATAGTTATTTATCACAGATAAAATTAGTGGTTTCAAGTTGTTAATGTAAATAGGTGATAACGAAAACACCAGCAACATAAAAGCCGTGAATTTCTGAATTGGAGTAGCCATTACCAGCACCGACTGCGGTAAGAACGATCGCAATCGCATTGATAATGACGCTTTTAATTTTTCGAATTACAAAGCATTTGCATTTGTGGCTGGCATGATAACTTGCCGCCTAAAAGCTCCAACGATGCAAACCGCGGCTTTGTTGCTAATACAAAGCATTCGCTCACATACAGATGGTTTTGCAAAAACTTTGTCTCATCCCAGTTTCTCGTACATGTTAATAACTCAGCAGTGTCCGACATTAGTACGAATGTTTCACATAAAGGAAGAAAGTTTTGGACATAATGATTAAAAATAGATAAAAAGCGAAACGCATGTAGGAGATTGCTATCGTTTGCCTCTAGTTTCAATATTCCCAAACATGAAAGGGATACATAGCACCAACTCTTAATTTGTCTAGCACGTTTATTTTTCAAGTACCTTCAGAATTGTCGTCGAAAAGGTACTTGAGCTACAGGTATATAATTTAATATCAATCTGGTGTAGCGGTGGAATCATCAGCCAAAATCCTGAAAAGGCATAAATATAGTCTTCTGGATGCGGTTACATATTTCTGCCTCTTGCCTTTTACGTTTGGGCCGTGGGGGCCAACGGCTTATTCTTGGTATAAAAATATATCACGCCGTTTGGTTGATGCTACTCGTTTCCGAAGTGTTGGTATCTGTTTGGTCAGTTAATTAGCATTGCCATCCAGCGTATCAATACTGCCAGCATTTCAGGAACGTTGCCTACTGACTGCGGTCTAAAGGTTTTATAGATTATTTTTTTTGAATCATGCGGGCGCTCACCTGCCCTTTGGTAAGACGCAGTCCAGAAACTAATCGGCCTGCCAATACCTGAAGCTATCAAGACCGCGACGGAATGGACCAAATGAAGAACTCTAGTGCATCGGGTGGTCGAAGATACTTCTACTGGACCTTCAGCAATTAAGTTATCGACTAAGAAGTATTTATATGATTGGTATCAGTAATATAACAAAATATATTCATTAAATGAAAACTAAATTGAAAATGAATTAGTAATGTACAGATTACACGTATTAATTAGTTAGTATTAATTTATCATTGTTATTGCTATCATAATCAAGCCAAATTAAATAATTAATTGATTATATTATAATAGCGTTATAAACTATATTAACTACGGATATAGTTAATAAAATTAATAAAATCAAATCCATTACTAGTAATAAAGATAATTAGATAACAAAGCTTTAACAATTTGATTTAAAATTGAATGTTTAGGCTATTATTATATAATTTCACTCTTACACCTACCACTTGTCATCTCTGCATCACCTAAAAGTTGACTGGTAGATAATGTCTACGGCATTAAGTCCGTCCATGTACCATTTTTGTGCATAAAGTTTTTGAATAAAAAAAATAAAAAAAAATAACGAGGTATCTACCCCGCAGACGAGACCGCGGAATAAGGTTAGTTTGTTTGCTTTATTGCGCTAGTCTCGGGAACTACTGGTCGGATTTAAAAATTATTTTGATTTACATAGTTTAATTCTTTTTTTATTTTTTTAAAGGTTTTAAATTGTTTCAACATAATGTTAAAACGCACAGGAGCTGAACAGTTAGGTTAAACGCGGGTCAACGCATGGGAGCAGCTTTTTACTTACACAACAAATTCCTCGCGGACGAAGTCACGTGCAAATTTAGTCAACAATCAAATGACACCATTTGCACGCAGTGTAGTTCCCGCTTATTAGTTATCGGATAGAACCATGACACAATTCACTGTATTGTATGATAATGGAGCACTGCGACAAGGTTCCATCCCACGGTTGGATTTTCTATTATAATACGAGCTGATGCCCGCGGCTCTGACCGCATTGTACGACAATAAAAATAGCTTACGACCTATTTCCCAAAGCTACGGTCAAGTCATTTCGCTAAAGTTCGATAAAGATCTCAGCTATTTTTTTTAACCCGACTACGGCTAAGCCAAAAGGAAGCGTTATAATTTTTGCTGTATATGTATCTATATACACCATAGGGTGTATATAGATACACCCTATATGCCTTAACTATTAAAAGTATTTTAATAAATAATGTATCATTAGATTCGTTAGATTAGGCCGGTGCAGAGGCTATATAAATTTTATTAAAAAACAGAATTTAAACGTCGGATTCTAACATCCAAAAATTATTAAATTACACAATCATGACGTGTTTGAATGTAAATGAAAGGTCTTGGCGAGCAGATATCAAATATTAAATATTGTAAGGTACAGTCAGGGTCAGGTTATAGTTTTTAAACTTAATTTTCATTCAAACTACTTTTCTTATTCTATGCTATAAAATAGATTAAACTGTCAAATGCATTCGTAAGATACGAATGCACTGAAGTATAATGAATCATTGCATGAGTCCCAGTAGTCTTTCTACCATCTAATTTATTAGTTTTCTAAACTTGATAAAAAATAAGACGTAGCTTAACACTGGCCTTTACAATTTGTTCTAGGCGGTGACTTTTGAATAATGACATTGCAATTTCGCCTCTTCTCGCCTTCTCACCTCGTCTAGAAAGTCTTTCTTTTTTTTAATTTAATCTCGAGTCCTGCTGAAGATTGCCAGAAGCTAAAAATAAGAAAATGAATTGAATGTGACGCAATAAAATAATGAAGTATTTCAAATGCCACTAGTAAGAAACTTCTTTTCTTACATTACGACGCATAATACAAGCTTCTTCTTTCTTATGAGTTGGGTACACAAAATGGGAAAGATTGAAATATATTTTAATTATTAAAATGCATGTGGATTTTATAAAATAACTAGCTTTGGATTGAAATGTTAGCAACACTGATTATTACTAATTTTAATACACAATATTATATTTTAATAGTTTGTTCAGGTATGAATTTGTAAAATGATTAAATAATTAATAGTATTAATTTGACTAAAATGGCAACTTTGCTCAGGGATGGCACGATAAACCAATCAGAACATTTAGTAAAATTCAGTATTTCAGTAGTGGGAGAAATTACTTTGTTGGTTGTGCCTCTCGGACGAGCACAATATTTTCCTATATGCCGAAATGAGTAGTTATAACAGTCAACCAATAATCGTGTGCTAAACATAAAGTGCTGTGATTTACTGTGAGTGTGTATAAGTGCAACTCCTGTGTGTTATTTGGAAAATATAACCGTAAATACACTACGATTGTTTGTTATTTCTATTCCTTACTCATTTCCCAAAGCCAAGCACACAGATAACAGTATGAGTTTCCCTACGAATCTACAGAAATACCAGTCAATGATAAAATTAAAATTGTTGTAGAAATTTCTTGATTTATTAATGGGTAGTATTTAAACGCAAATCATAAAATATCCTTTTTCTATGCAATTAAATACCGAATTCCCATCAAAATTACTGATTGCACAACAAAATATTCAACTCAAAATATCACTAAACACACTACAATTTATTTTCACAGCGCACAGCAATTTTTCCTAAAGTAAAAGCTTTTTTATCAATGCACAACTAATAATCTTAATGCACATTATACATGTTAACTCTTTTTCTTTTAAATATAGCTTCTATTTTTATAATATTTACAGCAGTTTTTCTAGATCAAACAACATTTTATTAGTCACAATCATCTTATTATTTATTAATTATCACATAATGAGATCAGCAAAAAAAATATAAAATTAGATACAAAATTGTAATTTATTGAATTATTAAAGCAGGTCTTGCTTTCGCGGGGCGTCCACGCTTCCTTTTTTGCCCAATAGGCACATTTTTAGCTTCTGCAGGTGGCGCCACGTACTGTCGTCTGTTACGATCTATGATAATAAGAAATTGGAAGGTAGTATAATATTATTTTATTTAGTGGGTAGATTCAAAAAGGGGTCGGAGTATCACAAAGATTAGCTAGCACTCGCCGGCCGCTGCCGCGGCACGCTCGCTTCGCTCGCTCGGCTCGCGCTATGTTATGGTCGCAGTTCTAACCTAACCTAACCTACTACTTTACCCATAATTGACCTATGCCATAACTATAGCTTTTATTTTTATATTATTTACTCCAGTGACGAAAAACCGCGCGAAGTTTTTCAGTTAAGTTGTTCTGCTTTTAGAAATAATGCAATGTAAAAGGATTTTTTTGTTATAATAATCATTAAATTTACCGAGCATGGCTTCTTGAAAATTAAGACAAATATGATGAACAGATTTTGTTGTACTTACTGGTTAATATGCGACTGGGATAGTTATTTTGCTATGAAATATGGTAAATTTGATGTGCAGTCAGTATTTATGCTATGCATGTAGTATTTTTGTACAAAAATAAATTTAACTGTATTGCATTATGAGGAAAAAAGGAATGTCATATTGATGTGTAATTTCGAATTATCTGCAGTTTGAGTTTTGTTAAACATTTAGTTTATCTGTAGTGAAGTAAGTTATTTGATGCAAAAAAGAATATAAATGATGAGTATGTATTGATAGGCGATTATTTATTTGATATGCAATATAATATATCCCTTTATTAATTAACGTGCCTTTCAATCAGAATATTAAAACGTTTGAAATTTAGAAAATTCAACGTTTTTATTGCGTTGAAAAAACTTTTATAGATTCTGGAAAGCATTCGATGGAGAAAACATGTGAAGTGTATTTTTAAATAAGAAGTATTATAATTTGTGATTAAGTTAAAATGATGAGGAGTGTAAATAGTAAGTATAAATGAGTGTTTATAAAGGCGTCGGCAACAAAAACGCTGCGCAATTTCGAATTGGAGTGGCCATTACCCGCGCTGACTGCGAAAATAACGGTCGCAATTACAATGATGTTGGTTTTAATTTTTTGAATTGCAAAGCGAAAATTTTATATTTGTGGCTGGCACAATAACTACACACCTAAAAACGCCAGCGATGCAAGTCTAGTGAGGCTTTTTTGCTTGTACAAAGCGCTCGCTCACATATAATAGATGAGAAGAAAGTTTTTACAAAAACGTCTCATCGCAGTTCCGAGTACATGTCAATAACACAGTGTGTTTAAATTATAATGCTTGATTGATAAAACGCTTTCTTAACAAGTATAATAAATTCACATTGGACTTACTTAGCGCACTGGTTCAATTTGCCGATTTCGTAATCAATATTATTTGAGTAGCTTCCACCCAAGCTCTGTGCCCGCGTGGTACCGTGACCTAGACACATTATGTATTTTATGCTTCCTCATAAACTTCTCTTTCATCAGTGGAAACCGCATATTAATTGGCTAAGTAGTTCTTGAAATTATCGCTAACAAACAAACAGAGAGACGCGACGGTGTTTACACCTATAGTATATTGCTTTAGGTAAGTCTAAAATAAAAGTTTAAAAGTGTTTTTAATGAATAGCTGCCCGCATTATAAAAAACGTTAAACTTCTTGGAGTCTCGAGAAAGAGCTAGAAATACGTAGGGTTAATTACTGTACAATACCTGAAAAAAAATCCATATAGTTTTAATTGCAATATTCAGTGAACAATAAAATGTTCATATGAGAATGACTAATTAAATCCAGTGTGTGGGTAACTAAATAAAAAGTTTTATATATTAATAATGGCGACATAATATATGGCTAGTTGTTAATTTAGTTTACTTTTTTTTTTTCAATCAGAGTAACTTCATTATTATCAATATTGGCCGCGAAACCGGCAAATCGAACCTTTGTGTGTATGGCGCTTTTTTTTTTTTTTTTTTTTTTTATACTACGCCCACAGCGAACGGACGTGTAGTCCACCTGATGGTAAGTGGAGTACAGCCCATGGACATCAACAATCCACAAAAGCAGATTATAGATGCGTCGCTGCAGCTGAGGACTACGGTGTTATGCCTCATGTGCCAGTAATTTCAGGTCCTGATCTCACCACCTAACCGGAACACAGTAATGGAAGCACTACTATTTGGCGGCAGGTTAAAGGTGAGACGGTGGTGCTGCCGCCCTCGAGCTCATTCACAAGTTATTGCGCCAGCCACCAATTTTAATATGAACACACGTATTAAAATATAAAATATTAAAAAAGACAGTTAGGCGATTCTCACACTGCCCCGCATGATGCAGCGTAGCGCGTGGATGCGTGTTCCTCCGTTGCTTGTAAGTATCTCCGTTTGTATGGAAAACACGCACAGTCTAACACACTGAAAATGCATCCACGCGCGTTCATGCGTATCACGCGCATACACGCGGAGAAACATGCACCCCCGCGCGTAGGTGCGGGGCGAGACGCAAGGTATGGCACACCGAATCCCGCAGTGCCGCGCGTGATTTTGACTTTTTTTGTACTGCACGACCACCACAGAAAACGGCGAATAAATAAATGAGAGCCGCCGTGCGTGAATCTACTAAACGCACCTACGCGCGTGAGTGCGCAAAAAACCCGCACGATGATGCAGATCTGCACTCCCGCAGGAACGCGCGTAGGTGCGTCGACACGCAATATGCAGCATGATGCGGGGCAGTGTGAAAACCGCCTTAATGTTATTGTGTTAATGCGTATTCCATAATGGAATAATAAATAATTGCGCAAATGCTTCTTTTATCAACTTTAATTTAATTACAACTAAAGCTCTTCATTCTATACAATTAAATGAATAAATTCGGTCTTAATGCCTTTTAAAACCCACTAAAGCTCTTTAAACTTTTTCAATTCAATAAATACTTCCATTGAATTAGGGAAAATGGATTTTAAATGCCAAATATTTCAATATGAAATTCCATATTTTTTTTTAATGCATAAATACTTTGCTATTTTCGTCGCTAGTGACAATTGAAATAGTTCAGTTCTTTCATAGCGTCACATTAAATTTATTTTCTGACTTTCCTCAACTGCAAATCTTCAGCGGGACTGAAGATTAAATTTAAAAAGCTAAAAAAGTAAGATTTTCTTAGGCGAGGCGGCGGAATTGCAATGTCATTAATTTAAAAGTCACCGCCTAGAACAAATTGTCAAGGCGAGAGCAAAGCGTATTGCCGACGAATTTAGATAACTAGATAGTATAAAAAATATTGCGATCATTAATTTTGTGGTTTTTTTTTAAATATCGATGTAGAATATTGACACATTTGGAGGTTTGAAATTAGTTTACATTTAGCTAGTGTAATGCTAAGTGAGATATCTGTCCTGGTGGTAATCCATCAGGACATCCCACTACTAAGATGCCTTATAATATTTTTTTTGCATATGAAGTGGCCATTCATTTTCTTCGTTAAAAATTAGGTATGCGGTACTGACACACCTGTGACTTATTAAGAAGAACTGTGCCGAGACAATTTTTGAAAAAATAACTGTACCTTTGTTAGGTTTATATTTATTTTATTTTAATTTGTGTTCATTTTAATTTATTTAATTTCATAACGTAATATCATAAAAGAATTATTTGAACTAACAAGTTTAAATCCATTCATGTTTTATATTAAATTTAAAACTGTGTCGATTTATTAAATTTCAGCTTGTTTCACTTGAATTTATTTAATTTCATAATGTAAAATGTATTAGTCAATTATGTTAACTTTAAACAGATAGTTACAGTACTGTCCCACTAACAAATTTTCATGCAAACTTACACTTTTCCGTCTGAAAAATTTGGACTGACTTTTGAATGTCCTCTAAATTGCTTTTATAGCGATAAGGCCGCCCATTGTACTATATAGATGTGCTTCATGAAATTGACTTTCAAATTTGTGTACAATAAAGAGTTATCTATCTAACCTTTTTTCGCACGGGCAGTAGCTACTTTAACCCAAAATTGTGCTGCTTTTTGTTGCCACTTTTTTGTATTATTTATACCACTGGTTATTTTTATACAAATATTTAACGGTGCAATCACAAACCTCTAGAATTCACTGTAAAGTATTAAATATTTCATCATCTTTAAACTATTGAACTTGATATTTAAACCATATTAAATAAGAGGATGATATAGTGCAATTTATTTAATATTTTAAAATTATAAATTTAAATATTTTCGTGTGGCAATTGAGAAATGGGCAGGATTGCGGAGTACAAGCTTGCTCCGTCCACTTGCCGGTGCCGCTGAGAGCTACGGCCACCCTAATGGCCACTAATAGTAAAAGCAAACGACCGAACGACTTTGTAACAAATTGCATTATCTGCGGAGATGGCTGTTGGAAAGCATTCATGTTGTCGCTCCGTTAACTCTTTCTCATGTTCATCTTTGCAAAATCAAATATAAAAAGTGGATTGACTGGTAAATTTGATGCCGTTCGTTTTAAAATTTATAAAATTATCAATTTTCTACATCCATCTCATTCGTTGGGGACTCAGAAACGAAAATTAAAGCAGCCGTACTTCACTTAGTGTTTTTCTTTATTAGTGACAATTAAAAACTAAAGTGTTCTTTTTAAAGCATCACATAAAGTTTTTAATTATTAATGTGACACTGAAAGGACACTTAAGTTAAAGAGTATTGTGTCTTATTTCTTTGGACTAGAAACCTTTAGTGAGGCAAGAAATTACATTTAAAAAACGAGAAAATAAGTTTCTAGGCGAGGCGACGGCATTGCAAAGACATTAATTCAAATGTCACTGCCTTGAATAGATTGTTATGCCAAGTGCTTATTTACGTATATTTTCGAGATGCATTTTTGATAGTAATGCACCACTTTATTACATTATTATCTCTAACCGAACTATCGCTCTCCAATTCATTCTAAGTGATTATAAATGTATATAAGCATTTGGGCTATGCTTACTGTATTTATAATCAAAACATAAGTCGTTTGCGGTGCAAATATGTCGGCATTTTCTTTGTCGTCGACGATGTACGCTAGCACTTGACACTAGTACGTTTCTCCTTAATGTCGGGCCCATTTCGCAATAAATGTGTTGCAATATATTCTTAGCTCTTACAAACAAAGGATTGTAGTTTGCAG
This sequence comes from Hypena proboscidalis, assembly GCA_905147285.1. Taxonomy (NCBI): domain Eukaryota; kingdom Metazoa; phylum Arthropoda; class Insecta; order Lepidoptera; family Erebidae; genus Hypena; species Hypena proboscidalis. The sequence continues at coordinate 13,543,315 of LR990130.1, read as the reverse complement.
TGTATTTGGAAAATACGTCGTGTAAAGTACGGTGCAACCCCATTGTGTTGCTTAATAATGAAGTAAATTATTGATTTATGTCTACACCCAGAGGTGTTTGTATTGCATTCTAAGTTATCTAATTTAACATACTACTTATTTATTTGAGAAGACTTCGCAAATATTATAGAAAGACTAAACAAGACTTTCGAGAAAATGCCAATTTTTTCTCAGAGATAACAGTCGTCTAAAAATAAACATGTATTTCAAATAAGTACATTTCACAGCCGAGACAACCCTCTTTGATCTGATGGTCATCCAACTGACTATAATTCTAACATCAAAAATTCATAGGCATTTGGATTCGACATGGAGTAGAGAGGAGTGCCACTCTTTTCTATTTGATTACACAGCAAAGGATACTGTATGAATATTGCGTATCTTTTTTATTTCTCGAGGATGTACTTATTATTAATATAAAGTTTGATATCCGTCTTTAGGTAAAACAAAGAAACTCGATGAAAGCGTTTTAAATACGTTTTCTTTGAAATGCCTCGGTGGTCTAGTGGCTAGATATGTGCCTGTCACTGCGAGGTCTCGGGTTCGATTCTCGAGTGTGTGTGAACTTTCCGTCAGAAAATTCACAATAGCAGCAAGGAGTTCGAATTGTTCCCGGTGGATGGCGATAGCCTCATCCCCTATCCCATGGGACCTAAACATAACAGGTGAAATGTAGGTATTGTACAACTCGAGCACACCCTTGTGGGTAATATAGGCGTGATGTTATGTTATGTGTTATGTATGTATGTATGTTATTTCTTTCAAGTTATCAATCCATTCATTGTCCAACGAGCGATGTTGGATCAGTAACGTGTGTTTCGATTAATGTTACATTATAATAGCTAATATATTTTATTAATTATGTCATATTCATCTCAAAACATTTTCATTGCATTTTTTAAAATAAAGCTGACTGCTTTTTAGGGTTCCGTAGTACCTACAAGGAACCCTTATCGTTTCACCATGTCCGTCTGTCCGTCCGTCTGTCCGAGGCATAGCGACGAAACCGTTGGTGCTAGAAAACTGAAATTTTGCATAAACATGTATGTTAACTATACAAAGAAAGTCGTAGAATAAAATTTGGAAAAATATTTTTTTTTCGGGTAGCTCCCCTACATGTAAAGTAGGGATGTTTTTTTTTTTTGTCACCTACCCCATAGTGTGGGGTATTGTTAGATAGGACTTTTAAAAACTTTCAGGGGTTGCTAGGACAGTTTTTTGATTTAGAGATCCGTTTGCGAGATAATTAACTTTAAAGAGCAAATTTTTGTTTGAGTAGAGCGTCCCCCCCCCCCTCTAAAAGCTAAACTACTGGATCCCAAAATCTGAAAAAAATTGTGTCGGTAGTACATGTAATGAACTTTAAAGGAAAACTATAGCGGATAAGTTCACTTCATTAGTTCAAGGGGAATAGGGGTCCGAAATGTCAGATGCAGTTACTCAGAATATTTCGTTCAAAATTCTTGAAACATAAATAAACATACATAATACATATATAAAATCACGCCTTTATCCCACGGGGGTAGGCAGAGACGATGGAACGCCATGTGCTTCGCTCCTTACATACTTCTTTCGCTTCCTCAACATTCATACATCTCGTCATACGTGCTAGCTGGTTTCGTGTACTACAAACATTTCCTTTCTGAAGGACGCCATTTATCTGGTTACTTTAACTTAATTAGTAAAACCTTTGAAAGTAATGACTTGTATGAAGATGTTACTTGTTTAATACAGATAGTAAATCCCTTTTAAGTCGAAATATGTTGTTACGACTAGCTACGGAACCCTACTGCGCGTGGCCCGACACGCACTTGGCCGGTTTTTTTTTGCTCAGCAACGCCTGTAACTGTTCAGAAAACTACTCTTAAAGGAGATTATAACTTTGAATGTTTCTTTCAACAAATAAAGTTTGGGATAATAATAGCCCATAACATAATATTCAGTGATGCCAGAAATACGTTCGATCTATTTATCCGATACTCATTGGAAATTAATTGATAGATATTAATATGCCAAAGTATAATCTGATTCGGGATGGGAATAGAATAGAGCTTAAAATACAAAGCGATGTTATTAATTTTAATTGATCTAATGATGTGTATTTTGCTAATGGACGAGATTACTGAAAGCTTAACAACCAAATGTCGCTCGGAGGATGAGTTAAAATGATTTATTTATGTAACTATAGCACAAAAAAACGTACAAAGCGGACTTAATGCCAAAGGCATTGTCTAACAGTCAACCTAGTGTGATGCAGAGTTAAAAGAGAGAGTGCACGGTTGGCGAAGTGGTTAAAGCGGTCGCCTCGCCGCTTTCAACTACGCTGGTGTTGTGGGTTCGATCCCCACATAGGACAAATCTTTGTGTCATCCGCAAAGATTTGTCCTGACTCTGGGTGTGCTTTGTGTGTGTGAAATGTATGGTTGTGAACACCCCCGCGATACAGGAGATATTCCTAGTACAGGCGTATTAAAAAAAAAAAAGTGGTAGTGCATATTTGGTTTAATTATTAGATTAGGACTTTATCATTATAAGAGACCATGGCAAGATTTATAATGAATGAATACAATATAACATCATTATTTACATAGATGTATAATACATAAATTATATATTTAGAATTAATGATGGAAATAATTGTCTGTGGAAACATTTACAGTAAACTTTTCTATTCTGTTTTAGAAGCTTGAGCTCTGTTTTTTCTTTTTAGGGTCCTAAGGCTCGGCGTGTTAAAAATACTCTGTGTAAACATATATGCTAAGTATTTTAACCAATACGGCGCGCGTTTTGGAAACGTGCGTGAAACGCGAATTCCGAAATGACAAGTTCCGTTAAGTAACTAGAATCGGCATCACGCGCTTATAAGGGTTTTGTATTTTATTTAGATTTCTTAACTTAATTGAAATTGTAAAGTGCATGTACAGTGGGCCCACGAGTTAGCTATGCAGGGCAAAAACTTTAAAGTCATCGTAAATACTTAATACGCCAGTTAGGGAGAAATGATTTACATATCTGAATAGTGAGTATATTACACTTCTTAAATATGTAATTCACACATGCATATCTATTGCATTCAGTTTTAACTATGGCGTAGAAGATTTTGCCCTGCATACCTAATTGCTTGGCCCACTGTACATTTGACCCTTAACTTTGATGCAGTTTATTTGTCGGCACTGTATTATTTCTCCTTGTCAACAAAATATAATTTTCAATGTGATGTCGATGCAAACATTATTGAGTTCATTGTTAAACAACCAATTATTCAAAATTATTTATGTAATATTATTATTAATGCATGTTTCAAACAATTTAGTTAGTACATTGACAGTTGAGAAATAAATTCGTATCGTTCGGTATTACTAATTAATTTGTAAATAGTTTTGTTTAACTAAATTAAATATTATTAGTACTTTCCCCTGTTGAGGTAACTTTTAATTGCCGTCTAACTTTAAACGAAGTCGTGAAAATTATTAATTAATTTAACGACAAAAAAAATATATATAATTATCAATTTCTTACTTGTGTAAAACGAAGTGCCAATATTATGTTTTGTAGCCATAGAAAGAAAAATATATTTTTTATCATAATATTTACAGCTAAATTACTCGTATATTTCATGGTGATGTTCTTGGCAGTGTTTAAATTAAAAAAATAATAAATTGATATTAAAAATATTAATTAAATATACAATACTTATTGTAAACGGTAATCTTTTGTTGTTAAAGTCTACAAAACGTGACGTAGGGGTACCTTAGCAAGGTGGCAAACCTTGCTACGACACCTCTACGAGAATGCTACGATTGGCCAAAAAAATAATACCGGTTCATTTAAAAGTTCTTGAATCATTAAGGTTGTTCCGTAAAATGAAAAGTATGCCTGTATGGGTAGTCGCCTGTTTTTATATAACAACCTACCAAATAATCCACAAAACATCATAATTAATCCAACAAGCCATTTTGGAGGAGTTTCATAACTAACACTGAGTTTAGATTCTTAGAATTTATATAAGATTCTTACTTTGGACATTACACTGTTGTCATCACATGAACGGGCATGCAAGTTTAGTATACAAATATGATAATTTTGTGTTAAATTGAATATAACAATAAATGTAAAGAGTATAATTACGATATTCGTTATTAACAAGTCAAAATCGCAAAAGCATTTTTATCATGTTCGAAATAGCGCCGCTTTTATCGCAAAAAAATAGCAGTATTTTCCAGTCCGCCGCGCCGTCAGATATTTTAGTACAATAGAATTTTATTCAATTAATCTTTTTGTTCCACCCTTCTATTTTAGAACTGTCCACCCGTGATTGAAGTCACTCACCCTAAAATATTTCACATTCGTTTGATGTTTTATTATTTTATGTATGAACACACAAAATATCATGTTTTCGTTTTGAAGCATGTTGGTGAAATATCGGTGATATAGGTATACCAAAACTACATCCAGCAGCAACCCTGTATCTAATACATGCCCCACTGCTGGGCTCGGACCTCTTCTCATGATAAGAAGGGTTAGGCTATAGTCTACCACGCTGGCAAAAGTGCGGAATGGTAGACCCCAAACGCCCTCGAGCACTTTTTAGGCCATCTCAGGCGTGCAGGTTTCCTCACAATGTTTTTCTTAACCGTCAGTAAGCGACAATTTATATGATGATCCTTTTGGATAAATATAATTCACCGTAATTTTACTTATCAATCCAAATTACTGTTAAAAAAATGTTGTATACTTGGGTCATATTGTACTAGCTAAATTAAAATCTCCTAACTTAGATATAAATGCAGCATTGCCTACGTCACCGTGCCACCACGTCAGTAGTGACTGCTCTGTGGACAGACAGACCGCAAGCTGAAGCTGTCAAACATTGTGGTGCACTGTTTACACTGACATACGCACTAGTAACGTGTAGGTGTAGTTTTAGGTTTAAGGAGAGGAGAGGAACATATTTGTATTGTAATTAATTACACCAACATGGCTTTCGAATATTATCGTAACTATTTAGATTAAATGGTTTGACTTAATGAAAATCTTTTTACCACACAAGTGGTCTAAGGATGAACTAGCATAAAATACGATTACGTATTTAACACCAGATAAAATTTTATACAGTGATTGTCTAATAAATAACTGCGATACCGACAACTTTCTAACAAAAATATGAAAATTATTCTTTGATTTTTAAAAAGTTACGCTCAGTAGTTTGAGACAAGGAAATAATAAAACGTAAACTTCGCAAAAGCTTAATTTTTTTTAAATCAAAATATATAATTCAAACTTAATTCTATTTTACGACTATACAATTTTAACGTTATATTTTTAGTCATGTGAAAGGAAGTGTGATAAGGAAAATCAATCATTTAACGAATAGTTTAACATTTCCAATTTAAATGCACGTTGACATTTTAAATAAGCATATTTTATACCTATATTATCAAACCAAACATTATAATTATGTATAAAACAAACATTTTATAATTTTATCTGAAATCTCGTGATACTGCAACTCAGATTAAATAGATAAAAGGCTACGTAATAACGTAAATGCCTATGCAAATAATGCGGCTAAATATTGACGGGGTAGATTGTTCCGCGCTAGTGTCAAATTGATTTAACAACAGTTTTGTTAAGCAGCGGTGGACGCCGGGAATGACACCTCCAGTTGGCTTATTGCTCTAAGTTTAGCGATGTACTCATTTCAAACGGCCGTCGCGTAGGATTGAATACAACAATTAAATGATTGAGATCACAATAGCGGCGATAGCCAACTGCTCTGTTGACAGTTGACACGTACTCGTATGTTCGGGATCGTTATTCCTGAAACAAATGACAGTATAAAAATTAGGATATTAGTAACCCTTATAGTTTTGGCCTTTATGTCTGTCTGTCCGAGGCACAGTGCTAGAAGGCTGATGAATTTTGTATGGATATGTATGTCGATTAGTGGTCGAATAAAATCATGTTTTTTTTTTTTTGGTCACATCCACTTTATGTATAGGAAGATTTTGTTTTTCTGTCTTGTACCACATCGTGTAGGGTATGGTTAGATAGATCTTTTGGGAAAATAAAGGGGTTGGTAAGTCAGTTTAGATTTAGAGATCCGTATGCAAGATAATTTACTTTAAAGAGTAAATTTTTGATAGAGTAGGGCGTCTCCGCTCCCCTCTAAAGGCTCAGCTTGAAAATCTAGTGTAAAATGCAGTTACTTAGAATATTTCGCAGAAATACAAAAACCTTTGAAAATAAGGACTTGTTTGCAGTTGTATATGTTCAATTTAGATATAAAACCTCTTGTGAGTCCATAATTATGTTGTAGCGGCGGACCACGGAACCCTACTGCGCGTGGCCTGACACACTCTTGGCCGGTTTTACATTTACATTTTTTAGACTAACTTTGAAATTCTTGTGTTCTGGAGGGATTAAAAAAATTACAGACTCGTTGAAACAGCCTATGTATAATAGCAAAATCATATGTGACATGTTTTTATAAATTATATTTCTTTCAATTCAAATTAGCGACGTCATTTTATTATTATATCGATCACATTTTATGATAACTAATATTTTGCCGTGGGACGGCAGGTAGAAACCAAAAAGCCACTTGTTACTCCTAAGCATAACCACTCGCATTCTTTTCAGTTATGCCCACGTTCTTACACCCCATTAAATACAACATTGAAGTTGTGGCTAACGTAATTTTATTAAGATATTTAAGGTCAGAATAAATTTCGCACAATTTTATTATTCTGTTCAGTTAAAGAGTTTGTTAAAGTATAACCGTTACTTTTTTTGCATGCCACACCATGCAAATTTTGTTCAAAACAATGGACTTTTTATTGGAATAGGCATAATTTTTTGGGGCGGATCCCTAAAACTTTGTTTTTTGAAATAATCTTTTAATGACAATAATATTATGATAAACATTATATAAATAAAAGAAAAGCATTCATCGATATTTGTAATTATTCAGCTTTACTTAGTAGAACTATTTACGAATATTTAACTCGAATCATACAATAAATGCAAATTACCCCATTGTCTAGTTTTATCCATCGAGTACGCTATGCCAACGTTACTCTTGATGTAATAAGCATTACACAAATAAAAAAAGGAACAATCGATATTTTTCATTATTCAGCTTCTCTTAGTCTAACTATTATGTTGCTAAGAACTATTTACGAATAGTCCACTCAAATTGATACAAGGATTTGCCCGATAAATGCGAATAATACCACTACTTGAAAATTTTCCAATCCAGTGGATTGCCAATACACGTTCTCTGCAAATGGAATGATTTACCTACTAAATGGTACAAACCTTCGCATTTTAAAATATTGGCATAGTTGGATCAGCGTACATTTAATAAAACCCCGCCAGCACTTAGTCCCGGGTCCTTTTCGGGATGCCAAATGGACATTCAAACACTGAACATAGGCATTTACAAGTTGTATATTTAATGCCAATATATTCAAACCTCCAAGAGGTACAAATTGCACTACCACCGTTCCGAAGCCTGTGAGCAATCAAGTTAAACTTAAGATTGCCATCTGTAGTTTAACAGTAAACTAATGTAAATTGTGCAGGTTTCCGAGCATCGTACGGGGTTAGCAAGCGTGCCCGTACTTGCTTCCATCAAGTTCTCTACTATTTTGAAGAATTTTTAGCGTTGCTATTATTGTATGAAATTATTTTTCTTTGGTTATGTTAGAAATATGTTTCAGGGTTTGACTTTTTAGCCTAAAAACGAGAGGTTATTTATTTATTTTATGTTATCAAAACATCAATAATGATAATAAGTCACTAGGTTTATACTGTACTGCAGCAATTTGTAGCTGTTCGCTACTATTTATGGACCACAGATTTTTTTACCCGTTAAACAACGTAGAAAAAAGAGTTACAATAAATGTAATGTAACAATTGCAATTGGTAATATTCTACTGAAATAAAATAGCAATATTAATAATAATATGAGGATAAAAATAGTACGGTTTTAATTAAAATGCATTGCTGTTGCCTTCCTCGAAGTCTTCGACAAAAGATTTTTCACATTTAAAATTTTATACAATTTGTTTTAACCCAAGAAAACTCAAAAATGTAATGGGCCTTTTTTTAATTGTCGATAGAATTACGCTAGGTACGTGCGATAGAGTCTATCGTATTCGTAAACGGGATCTTCTATTCACCTCCAAAGTTCTCGAGAAAAAGGAGAGATACGTGAAAGCCATTCTATCCCCCGGTGACACGATATAAAATTTGTAAAGATGTCGCATCCAGGTTCTCTCAATATAGCCAAGAAGTATACTGTATAATCTGAACATACGTTCTTGCACCTTAAGGGCCGTGCCGCTTAGGGGTCTCGTCGGTGTGCATGTTTATATGTGCGTGCCGTTTCGCACGTTTGTAGGCAGTTTCCGTACTGTTTGTACATATTTATACTGTGGTATAGCGTTGTAATCATTTATATTTCATAAATGCTAGCAGGTAATTGTAGCAGATTTTATTGCTCATATGAAGTCATTATTATTATTAAAGAATGTTTTGTTTGAATATACTGCGTCTTACCTATGCTGCTTCCATGATACGGAAATAATTATAATGTTATGCAATAAGAAACTTTAATATATAAATAAAATAAATATTCCTTTCTGTTGTGACTCTTTTTTACTAAAACTGATCCTATTCATCATTATGCTAATTTTTCTTTTTATTATGGTTATAAACCAGGCAGCGAGGCAAATTATATGACATTTTAGATTCTTATTGTGTTCACATATCTGAAACAAAATATATGGGTCAAAGTTAAATTTATTAACGATTAAGCAATATCGTAAACGTTACTTAAAACTTTCAATAAAATGTATGCAAAATTACTCTGCAGGAATCTGTTTTTATAAGACTATTAAAATCTTTTGGCGACGCAGTATCACGATTTGGCACTGATTTGAGTTTCACATTAACAATTCATTTACTCAAATTTCAATGTAGAGTTCGAATTGCGGCGGAATCTTGGTGGTAGTTTGAGCAAATTATGCATAGTGCAGTTGAATTCTCGTAGTATGTATGGCTTAATACGTGGGCAGATGTTGAATATCTTACTACAACTAGCAACAAAACATATAAAGAAATAAAATTTGCGTACTAAATATGATTCATTACGCAAATATAGGTGTACAGTACGATGTTACATATGACATATTATGTGCAAGTTTCACATTACCAATTCATTTACTCAAATTTCAATGTGCAGTTTGGATTGCGGCGGAATCTTGGTGGTAGTTTGAGCAAATTATGCATAGCGCAGTTGAATTCTCGTAGTATGTATGGCTTAATACGTGGGCAGATGTTGAATATCTTACTACAACTAGCAACAAAACATATAAAGAAATAAAATTTGCGTACTAAATATGATTCATTACGCAAATATAGGTGTACAGTACGATGTTACATATGACATATTATGTGCAAGTTTCACATTACCAATTCATTTACTCAAATTTCAATGTGCAGTTTGGATTGCGGCGGAATCTTGGTGGTAGTTTGAGCAAATTATGCATAGCGCAGTTGAATTCTCGTAGTATGTATGGCTTAATACGTGGGCAGATGTTGAATATCTTACTACAACTAGCAACAAAACATATAAAGAGATAAAATTGCCGTAATAAATATGATTTATTACGCAAATATAAGTGTACAGTACGATGTTACATATAACATATTAGGTGCAAGTTTCACATTACCAATTCATTTACTCAAATTTCAATGTGGAGTTCGAATTGCGCCGGAATCTTGGTGGTAGTTTGAGCAAATTATGCATAGTGCAGTTGAATTATCGTAGTATGTATGGCTTATACGTGGGCAGATGTTGAATTTCTTACTACAACTAACAACATAACTTATAAAGAGATTAAGATAAATATAATTTATTACGCAAATATGGGTGTACAGTACGATGTTACATATAACATATTAGTTCCACCAAATCTTACCATTAAGCATGTGAAAAGTTACATAACCGTAAAAATAAAAGTAAGTAACGAAGACAGTAAGAAATGTAACAAAGTAACAAAAAAATAAAAAATATAGGTATTATAAATCTGTATCATATTATAATATATAAAGCAAACCGCAAAGTTAAGTTTGTATTTTATTGTTACCTACTACGACCTATTAGATTAAAAATACCCTATTAGGGAAAAAGGAAATAAAAGCAAATCGGATTTTTTTAAAGTAAAGGAAACTATCTAACCTACTTATAACTATAAACTAAAAGAAATATCAAGTAGGTATGAACAAAATGAACAAAATTAATTTACAGGACCTAATTAATAAAAAACACTTAAAAAGTTATACGAAAAAATAAAATAATTTTACTGGATCGAAAAATGTAATTCTCTATAGCGCAAATTTGTCTAATCGCATGCGTCCGACAACGATGCCTGCCGCAGATGCCGCCACACTTCGGCGAATGTACGCGACTACGACCGACGGCAGCGGTGGCGATGCAGAGCATTCGTTAAAAGGAATTTAAACTTCAAAAGCGAATGATTTCTTATCAAGTACTTAAATTTATAGTTTCATGGTTTTATCTTTTAAAATTAAGAAATCCCATACAAACTTTCAAACTCTATTTCAACCCCTTCATCCCTTTTAAAAAAAAAAAAAGTAGCCTATGTTCTTTCTCAGGGTCTAAAGATTGTCTGTACCAAATTTCATCAAAATCGGTAGCGAGGTTTAAGCGGGAAAGCGTAACAGACAGACAGACAGACAGACAGACAGAGTTACTTTCGCATTTATAATATTATAATATATAATATATAATATATAATATATATATATATATATATATATATATATATATATAGTTGGGAATATTAGTTGGGAATTAGTTGGGATAGTTGGGATATATATATTGTCTGCACGTGTGGTGTAGTGGTTTAAGCGGTTGCCTCGCCGATTCGATCCCCCACATGGGATAAATCTTTGTGTGATTAGCAAAGATTTGTTCTGAGACTGGGTGTGTTTATGAGTGTGAATGTGTGTATTTGGCCTTGTCATTGGGACTATTAGATAGTGTTATTGATTCTGGCGTTTTATCTAATGTAAAAAAAACATTAAATAAGTTCTTCAAATCGCCTCACTTAACCTGGTGCAATCAGTAAGTTATTTGTCTTAACATTTATAAGAACTTTTTAAAGTAAATTAATTAATTTCGTACTCGGTAAGAAAGTTTCAGGTCCTGCTATCAGCCACGGAAACTCTTTTTAGTCAAAACTTTACCAATTACTTAACTGCTCAGCTAAAATGACTGTTTTATTCATGAGAAAGCGACTAAATAATGTAGCAATTTGCATACAACTATAAACTAATTAGGTCTTTTGTGACTTTAGTAGAGAAACAAGGCAAAAATGGGTTGTAAGTGTAATTTTAGTAATCTTCTTCTGCTTCTTCTTCGTCGTGTCGATGGCTGAGTCAAATTTTATTTTGACTTGCCATCATCGTGATGAAAGGATTAGCCAATTCGTTTTAGAGAACTTGCGAATTGCCCAGGGTGCGCCGGACGTAGGGAATCGTTGTGTACGTCACTCGGGGAGATTTTAGTATTTATTTATTTATTTATTTATTTATTTATTCAGGAAACTCAACAGCTATATTACATGTTACATGCTTTTAAGATGCAATCAGCCTCAGCTGGTTGCATTTACAAGAAGTGACTTAAGCCAATTAGAGAGTTCCACGGCAGTGCACGGAAATGCGGTATTTAATTTATAAACAAGATAGTATTATTTTAAATTTTACTAAATTAAATTATTATTATTTAAAGTAACATCGAGTACACGCTATGATATAATCGAGAAGGCTTTATTATAAGTAAGTGTAAGAAATTCAATAATAAATTTTAAATATTACTTAATTATTATTTAAAGTAACATCGAGTACACACTATGATATAATCGAGAACGCTTTAATATACAATCGAATACACATTCACAATAAAAATTCTAAAGGGAAAACGAAAGCTACACTCAACCCCTGCAGTAACAGGAAGTTGAGGTCAAGATCTGTCTGAGTTTATTTTTCAATTAGTAATGCAAATTATTTTATTATGGCACGGGTTCTGATCTTTAATGCTTTGTTGATTCTTGTACAACTGGACTTAAACTACTGTTGTTAACAAGTGTATTTATTGTACCTAAACTGGGACTATGTTTTTTTTTTAATTTCCATTGTCATTATCATGACTATTTTACTTTTTTTTATATTTTTCTTTAATTAACGCACCAACACAACTGGCCATAACTTTGCACATTACTTATTTGTCCATCCTAAGGTTGCCTGTAAGAAATTGCTTATAGCGATAAGGCCGCGCATTGTGCAACATTTTTAAGTGCATTTGTTTACGAAATAACCTTTGTTAATATTGGTGTAAAATAAATAAATATCTCACAACTTACACCCAACGCCATCTAGTCCCAAACTAAGCAGAGCTTGTACTATGGGTACTAGAATAACTGTAACTTATACATATATACTTTTCTTTTGTAAATACATACTTATTATACATAGAAACACCTAGACTAAGACAAACCCCCATATTCATGCACACAAATATTTGTCTTAAGCGGGAATTGAACCCGCGACCTCGGCGTCGCAAGCAGGTACACTACCCACTCCGCCATGCGGTCGTCAAAATAAAGATTACTGTATCTATCTAACTATCTCGAAATTATGCTGTTTCATTTACATAATAATACATAATTACTGCCTCGATGTTCTAGTGGTGAGCGTATGCTCTTCTTACCACGAGATCTCGAGTTCAATTTCCTGGTCGGACAAAGGTCAGGAAATGCACAATACCAGCACAGTTGAAGTTGTACCCGGCGGATGGCGATAGGTTCTCCTCCTATTCCATGGGAAATAAACATAACTTGTGAAATGTGGGTGTTGTACACCTCTGCCACACCCTTCTGGGTAATGTAGGAATGATGTTATGTAAGAAATAAATACGACGATTACGAATATTTATTTAAACGCTTATTGACCGTTATATTTTGGGTGGTCATGAATTTGCTCGTAGATATAACGTTGAACACCAAACACTTTCTAATGAAAAACAGACTTTAATAAAAATAATGGAGGAGCAGGAGTGAATAAGAATATGACTTTCTTAAGATTTTCACATAACAGAAGTCGCATCCGACTGACAACAAAGTTTTTAATAACTGGATTACATGCCGCGAAAGCAGTGCCGAGACCGTCACCGAGCATGCGGGTGAACTTGGGAAAACATTGGAAGTAAGTGTGCGGGAACACTAGCTTCCTATCTGTACGTTCGTCGGGGAGATGCACAATTTACATTAGTTAAACTACACACGACAATCTTAAGTTTAACTTTGATTGCTCTCAGCCTGAAGGCTTTTGATCGTTAGAGCCATTTATATGCTGTCTTGGAGGGCACACGTTCGAATGCATCGAGATATAACAATATTTGTTTCGACTAATCTTAGGCAAGTAAGTGTAATAATTAAAACTTTACTATAAAATTGGCATCAAAATATTTGCAATGCCTGAGACATACAAATAAATAAATAAATAAATAAATAAAAAAAAACAAATAAATAAACATAAACAAATAAATAAATCTTCACGCCTATATTACCCAGAAAACTGTGGCAGAGGTGTACAACACCCACATTTCACCTGTTATGTTTAGGTCCCATGGGATTGGGGATGAGCCAATCGCCATCCAACAGGACACAATGCCAACTACGTGCTGCTATTGTACATTTTCTAACGGGAAGTTCATAAATAATACTTTTACCGACACGGGAATCGAACCCGAGTCATCGCGGTGGGAGGTGTATATACCTACTAACCACTTAACCATCGAGGCAATTGCTCTGAGACATTAGAATATTTATTGATAATACGCTAAAGTGTACAGTTAAAAGCGATATGTTCAGTTATTATATAAGCAAGCTGTGCATGCATGGATGCTAGCGATAAATCAATGTCAAAAAAATGAATTCATAAATAAATAAAATTTTATAGGCCCGGGGGTTATTCGCTTATTGAGATTTTGGTTTCTTAACAAATAGTTTCTGTCAATTAGTAATTCTTTCACTCAAAACATGCATTTTTGACATAACGAAACCACGGATTACTCTCCTGGTTACTTGCCTGATATTAATACTTACGCTTAAAAACTCATTTCAAAATAGCAAAAAAATAGAGTACGTGTTATTACTAATGGCTTACGACAATAGGCAAAACTAAATGGAAATAACCAATTTGTAAATTATTAACTAATATTAAATTATTTCTTATTTAATAGGACGAGGAATATACAAATTTATCCACTTTTATTGTTTTGTTATAGTTTTAATAGAAGTAAAAATTATTTTGTTTTATAGTTTTTTACTGAGTTGTGGCGCGCACTGTACCTATTAGTTAATGATGTTTTATCTGTGGTTGAAATAACTTGAGTCGTAATAAAAGGTTTAATGGTTTCATGATTATTAGCTAATCCATACATATAATAAAATTTGAAATTATAAATGCCTGTTCATTAAAGACATTTAAGAAAAAATAATAAGAGGAGACTAGAACAGCAGTAGAAGCCGAAACATATTTTTTGGATTTTTGTCTGTCTGTAAATATGTTCATAATTATAGGTAAAGTAAATAAAATAAATTTTGTAGATGAATTTGGGATAGATTTTTTGGAAATTTAACTCCCAAAGGGGGTAAATTATGGGTTGCAAGTGTATGAGGAAGGTTTCTCAATTTTGAAAGATATAATAACTCAGAAATATCGAACTTAACGGGGATGAAACCACGGGCAGAAGCTATTTAACAATAAAATAATACTTTTTAAACTACATTTGAAATTGATGTTAAGAGTGAAATATAACTTCTACATTTTTAAAAATATATTTGAAAGTGAAAAGACGCCTTAAAATTGCTGCCTGCCACATAGAAAAAAAAAATGTATTACCTTAGAGGTAAAATTTGCGGCCACTTACCGTGAGGTTTCGCCATGTAGCTATAAAGAGTATAAACACAAAATCATAAATTAAGTTTTTGGGCTTTCAATATTTAACTTGAACATCCTCCATATATTTAATTATATAACTACTTTGCCTGCCACCTCGTTTGCGTGGAATTCATTATAAATTAGTAATAGCTACGCCCACGCTTTGACCCGCATTAAACCTTACAGCTCCATTCCCGTGAAGTTTAGCGTAATCTCAAATATCAGTTTAATATTCAGTAGTTCGCGAGAATAAAACAATAAAATAAACGAAATGACTTTCGCTCGTGGATTTGTCTGCGTGGTAGCTAAATAAATTAAAACTGATTTTATAAATAAGTATCGAGCTAATAACTATAACATTATATTAAAAATATTGTTGTTGTGACATTAAAATAAAAACAGACAATTCAATATTATTTATTTGTATTGATAAAACCTTCTTGTTGACACCTACTAAAATGCATGTTTACTCTGTGGCAACTAATGTCTTTGGCTGAAGAAAATTGGCACGTTTCATTACAACGAAAAGCATTTAAATAGCTTTAAACTGAATTAAGAAAGCAACAAATTCAAACAATAAAATTTAAATTATTTAACTGATTATATCAATAGAAAATTGTACACATTATAACAACAAACACAATATAAGTCATTATGGTAAGAGGTATTTTTGGAGAGATTTTCTCTTTAGTGTAAAACGAGTGCATAAAATTAAATAAAATAAGAATGGAACGCGATGTGATGGAAAAAAAAGTTATCCTTATTACAAAACAAATATTTAGGATCAAGACAGTCTTTTAAGACAACTATAAAAACGATATATAAATGTGATTTTCACTCTTTGCTACTGCTATGTACTAGAAACAGTGAGTATGCGTTATAATTTCTACTTAGTCCTCCGTGACACGATGAAATCACATATAAATATCTCTCACTTGTGTTGTAATGTTTTTTGTCTTTCAGGTGCAATACACGAATACAGCACACCTATATTATAATAGTATTATGATAAAGATGATAGCGGCGGGTGATTTCAGAGCTAAATATTTTTTAAGTCTTAAGTTTCATCAGTGCAAGCCTAGCGAACATTAGAAGAAAATAAATGTTCCTGAAATTCTGTGAAATAATAAAATTTTCAAAACTTCTGATTTTCCTTTAATATATTCTTATTTCTCTCACATAATTATCATAAACATAGACACTACGTTACGTACATAAGAAATTTTAAAAGTAAACTCCAAATAAATTAATAAACGTGAATACATACAGAATGTAAGCAGTTACATTATCTGGTGCATAACCTGTATTGTCCCATTGTTGGGCAAAGGTCTCCACCATCCTTGAAATGGAATGAATCAGGTTTTTCATTTTTTATAAGTAAGTAACTAGATTTGAACTACGTCGATAAAAAGCACTTACCCGTGTGCCAGAATTCATTAAAATTTGTTTAGTTTGGCGAGAAAAAGGAAGCCTACAACCTAGCTACATAATATTATTGTTTCAATATTTTGAAGATACATTATTTTCATTTAGTGCTTTTTATATCCCAGACTGGCATAATTCGTGCTACTACTTGTCATATTTATAAGTTTTCGTATGAAAAATCTCGAGATCTATGACTGAAAATAATATGACCTAAATTCTATTGCATTACGTATTTAATTAGTATTTTATGACATACATAGTATTAAACAGTTATTGATTTGTTGTATAACGTTAATCTGAAGTAAAAGAACCTTTTAAATATAATTATTTTATCTCGCCAAAGTACAAGAAATTACTAAGAAACTGCTCCATGACCAGTTTCCGATTTTGACATAAGAAATTGCGTTACTTGCCTGTAAAGCTGTCAAATCTGCTAGAGGATAGTAACTGGCAAGCTGTCAATTTTTTTGCCAAGCAGTTATCAACCGTATCTGTATGTAAATAAGGATGTACTAAATCCGAGATGTACCGGTTACTTGCAAAATTATTAGTCGATTTCGAAAGCGACTGGAAATTAGTCACATTTACAGAATAGCATAGCCGTACAATGGTCAGACTCTCACGTTTATATATTTACAGTTTTCTCAATGTTCAATTTGTTCGTTTTTTTTTATAAACCGGTTGTAATAAACACTACACATGGCTAGAAACTGTGGTTTCAATTAATATCGCAGCCAACCTGTTTGAATTGAAATAGTATGGAAATATTAATAAAATGCGGATGTGATACTCATGATTGTTTGTTTTTAAAAGACATAAACATATATTTTGGTTAATAAAATCCCCATACAAGAATGTAAATGATGGATTGTTACCATTTTCTTGATATCCAAATGAGTTTTTATGATTGATGATATTATACAGATACATGCAAATGCAAGCTTC
The DNA here is from genome assembly GCA_905147285.1 of Hypena proboscidalis. NCBI lineage: Eukaryota > Metazoa > Arthropoda > Insecta > Lepidoptera > Erebidae > Hypena > Hypena proboscidalis. The sequence continues at coordinate 13,525,870 of LR990130.1, read as the reverse complement.
ACATTTTTAGAAAAAATATTTATTTGCTTTGTTAAAAAAATACGTTGAAGTTCGTTTCAGTGATTATTTACAGTTTTTACCGCCCCTAATTACTTTTGCCTTACTCTTGATTACCTAGATTGTTTAAATAACAAGATGAAAAAAAAACAAATTAGATAGATAAATAGATAAAAATACTTAATTTGAAAGAAATGTCCATCCTAAGGTTGCCTGGAAGAAATCGCTTTAAGCGATAAGGCCGCCCTTTGTACATTTTTTCTGTTATTTTTCTTTTTGTTATATCTTAAGTTTTTCATGTGAAATAATGTACAAAATTAATAAAGTATTTTCCATCTATCTATCTACCTAATTTGTTTTTTCATCGTGTTATTCAAAAAATCTAGTTAATCAAGATTAGGTAAAAGTAATATCTAAGTTTTCTTATTAGCTAATTGAGAAATCGAAAAATATTTTGAAGGGTGTTGCCACTATTTATGTGATCACTTCTGAATATTTCAGAGCTTTTGACACTAGGCGTTTTTGTCACAATAGAAATGAAGTAGCGACTCAGACTGGCTATAAATTTACAGCATAAAATATTCGCTCTCATGCCTGAACCATGATAGAGTACCTTTACTCAGCCTGTAAGGGTATACGGATGTTGATATATTCACTATTCATGCAAACATCATGTCCACACAAACGAATAAAATTAAAGTGTTTATTAAATACATTACAAACTCTTTAATTTTAATGTTTAAGTGTTTATAAAGTCAAAATAGCTATGTTTTTTGAAAGTTGAGATGAATTTTTGTGAGATACCTTAGTTTAAAAGCAAGTTTTTTTTTTGCCTGTTATATATAAAGACTAATCAACAAAACGGCTTTTAAGCGCGTAACCAAGACTTTTTATGGATGTACCTATTGGTGAAACCGCGAAAGAAGGAAAAACATAGATAGAAAGAAAAAAAAAGTTCTAAATAATTTAACGTCACACGAAACTCCCCAGTACGCTAAAGCAACGTTTAACGTGGATTAAAACACAAGTGCAGCAATCAAATATTAAAACGTCCTAACATAACATCATGCCTATACTACCCAAAAAAGTGTGGCAGAGCTGTACAACACCCACGCTTCACCTTTTATGTTCAGGTCCCATGGGATAGGAGGTGAGCCTATCGCTATACACTGGGTTCAATTCCAACTTCGTGCTGCTATTGTGAATTTCCTATCCCGGGAATCGAACCTGAAAGGTCACGGTAAGAGGCGTGTAGACGACGTGCCTCGCGACGTTTTATACCTAAACCTGAAACTTAAAACAATAGTAATAATTTAGTAAAGTATATATAAAAATACACAACATTTCTTGAAATATAAAAATAATAAGTAAATAAATATAATTGAATGTGTTTGTGATGTATACCTAGCTATAGCGATGCTACGGTAAGAAGGTAAGAACCTGTATCGATGAGCAGTTAGTAATAAACCAACTTCCGCACTAGGCGCTTGTTTGCATTTGTCTCCAGACCTACCCTCTATCGAATACATATCAGTGGCGACGAGATCGGATTATTTTCACTTCGCGTGTGTACAAAAATGCCTTTCTTAGGAAATTTACCAACGTTTGACTACAAAACAAGTGAGTGGTTAATATTCAAAGGACGATTAACACAGTTTATGAAAGTAAACGATGTGAAGGAGGTGAATCGGAGCGCGATATTAATTACCCACCTTTCCGATGATTCTTATCGGTTGGTGCGTAATTTGGCGTATCCAAAGAATTTGGAGGAGCTGACTTACCAAGAGCTAGTTCAATTGTTGGGCTCTCATTTCAAGCAGAAGAAATGCTCATTTGCGGACAAAGCGAAGTTTTATGGGGCAAAAAGGAACACAGGCGAATCATTAGCAGATTGGGCGGCGCGATTACGAGGATTGGCGAGCTACTGTGACTTCGGGGCCGCACTGGATATCAACCTTACTGATCGTTTCGTCCTTGGCCTAGGTTCAGGTCCCGAGCGCGACAAACTTTTCGAGCAAGACGCCTCGAAGTTAGGCTTGGCGGCAGCCTTAGAAATAGCTGAACGTGCGGAATGTGCCAGGCAAGCCCGGACGTGATATCGAACGATTTTACTGCGATCAAAGAAGAACCGATATATGCTATATCGTGCAAAACTCGAGGACACCGAGAGGACGTTGGGAGCAGTAGGCGTTCCAAAGGACCTGGAGGCGCTCATGGGAGTGTGCGTGATGAGCGTTCAACTACGAGCGGGCGTGATAAAAATGTTGAAGAGCTTCGTTGTTCCGTTTGCGGTTTGAAAAATCACAATAAGGACAAATGTCGTTACAAAAACTATAAGTGCCAAAAGTGCGGTAAAAAGGGGCATTTGAAGAAAGTGTGTGACCGCGTTTACGTGAATAATATTGGCAACGAAAACAGCGAGACAGACTCTGAAAATGGCTGCGTTGAGTGTAATAATTTTAACATAAGGTATGTGACTAATCAACCATTAATTTTAAAAATAAATGTTGGAGACAAAACCGTCACCATGGAATTAGATTCGGGCTCGGGTGCTACCGTTATTTCAAAAAAGATGTATGTGGAGAAATTCTCCTTGTATGCATTAAATAACTGTAATTTAAAAATGTGTTTATATAACGGACATAAGATTTCACCTTTGGGATATTTTGAAGCGCCAGTGAAATATAATAATCAAACAAATGTTATACGATTTTTTGTTGTAGATACAAATGGTCCTCCCCTGCTGGGTCGTGATTTTATGTCCACCTTTGGTTTAGTGTTAACAAGTTTATTTAAAATTAGTCATGACGATGATGTTAATACATTATTGGAACAGTATTCGAAATTATGGCGAGATGAACTAGGTTGTTTCAATAAATTTAAAGTCCATTTACAGTTGAAGGAAAATGCAGTGCCTAAATTTTTTAAAGCTCGTTCTATTCCGTTTGCCCTCAAGAAAAAAGTCGAATTAGAACTAGAAAGATTAATGGGTTTAGGTATACTCGTCCCAGTTAGTAATTCTCGCTATGCAACGCCGATAGTTCCGGTCCTGAAAGATAACGGCACGGTTAAGATTGCGGGCGATTTTTCAGTCACGTTAAATAAAGATCTAATTATTGATAAGTATCCGCTGCCTAGGATCGAAGAAGTGTTCGCAATGCTTGGCGGAGGTGAACATTACTCGAAAATTGATTTAAAAAATGCATATAATCAATTTATTCTTTCGGACGATTCTCAGGAGCTCACAACAATAAATACGCCAAAAGGTTTATTCAAATATACTCGACTTGTTTACGGTCTGGCGAATGCGCCGGCAATATTTCAGAAAGCAATGGAAGTATTGCTCGCAGATATCGAGGGAGTCAGTATATGGTTGGACGACATATGTTTGACAGCTCCATCAAAAAAACTGCATCTAATTAGGCTTAGTCAGGTTTTGAATAGACTCGATGAAGCTGGCTTGCGGTTGCAGAAAGATAAATGCGAGTTTTTTCGAGATAATGTAACTTACTTAGGCTATGTTATTGATAAAAACGGGTTACGCACTAGTAGGGATAAGGTGAGGGCGATTTTAAACGGTCCGGAGCCGAAAAACGTAACCGAAGTAAAAAGGTTTTTAGGAATGGTAAACTATTACAGAAATTTTATTCCAAACGCGTCAAGCATTATGAACCCGCTCCACGAGTTGCTGCGCGCCGGCGCACGTTGGGAGTGGGGGCCGCGACAGCGCCGCGCTGTGCGCCGCGTTTGTGCCGAGCTCGCCTCTGAACGAGTATTGGCACATTTCGATCCGGATGCGCAGCTAGTGTTAGCTGTGGACGCGGGACCAGAAGGCCTGGGCGCTGTCTTATCAACGAGAGATAACGACGGCCGAGAACGTCCTTTAGCTTTTAGTTCTCGGTCGCTCTCGGCGAGTGAACGCAATTACAGTCAAATTCATAAAGAGGCTACTGCCATTATTTTTGGAGTTAAGCACTTCCATCAATACTTGTACGGCAGGAGTGAACCGTTTCTCCTTAAAACGGATCATCGTCCTTTAGTTTCGATATTTAATAGTAAAACAGGGATATCGATAACTACAGCTTTGCGTCTGCAGAGATACGCGATTATATTATCAGCATACAATTATACTGTCCAATACGTCTCGAGTGAAAATAACTTAGTGGCTGACTATTTTTCGCGTGCTCCTGTACCTGATAAGGTGTGCGAGACAGACAGCAGATATGACGCATACTGCTCATTGAATTTTTTAGATGCGGACTCGTCGGCCGTGTTGTTTACAGATGTCGTGAATGAAACTCGGAATGACAAGACATTACAAACGGTAATTAAGTATATGAATGTAGGTTGGCCTCGCAAAATAAACTGTGAATTGATAAGACCCTATTTCTTATGTAGGACTGATTTACAGTTCGAAAATGGCATTTTATTGAGAGGTCATAAAGTTATAATTCCAACGGCGTTACGAGATCGAATGTTGCGCGAGTTACATAATAGTCATCTAGGTATTATAAAAATGAAGTGTAACGCGCGAAAAATAATGTGGTGGCCAGGTGTCGATGGACACATTGAGCGGTGGAGCGGCGCATGCAAGGTATGCGTTAGCGTGCGGCCAGCGCCGCCACGAGCAACGCCCGCGCCGTGGCCGAGACCAGCGGCACCGTGGGAACGCATCCACATAGACTATTTATCTATAGGGGCTAGGATATATCTCGTAGTAATAGATGCGTATTATAAATGGTTGGAATGCGTTTATATGGCTAAAGATGTTACTACGCTAGCTTTAATACGAAAGTTAAAACAAATATTTTCGATTTTCGGTATACCTCGCACATTGGTTTCGGACAATGATGTAAAGATAAATTCTAAAGAATTTAATGAATTCTGTTCCAATAATGGTATTAAGTACATGACTTCGCCAATTTACCACCCGTGTAGCAATGGACAAGCCGAAAATTCGGTACGTACTTGTAAAAAGATGTTAAAAAGTATTTTAAATGAAAATTTTGGACCAAGTTTACTTGAGGAAAAACTATTAGACTATCTCTTCGATTATAGAAATACTGTGCATTGTACTACGGGACAGTCACCCGCTAAATTAATGTTTGGAAGGAATCTGAGAACGCGTTTAGATTTGATTATGCCTAATCACGAAAAATCCAGTACTAAGTCGTCATGTGATACTGGAAAATGCTCAAGAATTTTTAAAATAGGTGACAGGGTGTGGGTCCGGTGGTACAGTGCTAGGAAACCAGTGTGGAAATTAGGGGTGGTAAATGAGGTGATAGGAAGAAGAATGTTTAAGGTGTTTATTGAAGATCAAAAGGCTACGTGTATTAGGCATGTTGACCAGATCATACGTTGTAACAATAGTACTGTAAAGATATCAGATCCTGAGGAAACAGTTCCACCGGTTTCACGATCTTTTCCAACCGATTCGAACGAACTGCTTTCACCAGTTTCATTAGATTCGCCGATTCAGCAAAATGATTCAATGGCCATTAGTTCACCTACAACTGTTCTGGTGGAAGAGATAAATAATGACGTAAGTTCCGCTACCACGGTTGATACTGGTGTGGAAAATATTGTTAGTCAAAGATCTGATACGGAACGTCAGGAACCTGCACGACTGACACCCAATGAGGAGTTTGGAAGCCAGTTGCCTCAGGCTACCGTATCTAAAACCACCGCTTCCTCGGCAATGTCGCGTGCACGTTCGCAACGTACTAGAAATAAAGTTGATTATGCAGTATATTATAAGTAAATAAGATAAGTATTATTGTATTAGTTTGTAAAACGTTGTTTCAATTTATTGTTAACAGGTTCAAAATTAGTGTGGAGGAATGATGTATACCTAGCTATAGCGATGCTACGGTAAGAACCTGTATCGATGAGCAGTTAGTAATAAACCAACTTCCGCACTAGGCGCTTGTTTGCATTTGTCTCCAGACCTACCCTCTATCGAATACATATCAGTTTGGCCATAAATAAGCAGAAATATAATACTTACCTTTGTACTTACCTTTACATACAAATAAATGCATGATATTACTTGCACGCACACTGCTGTCTTTAGGCGCTTAACAGTTGAAGATGTCGCCACCGGACTCGCAGGTCGCCATTAGAAGTTTTCGCGGTGAACGCACGCCTCACAGCGTTTTGCGCGCATTTAATATCTTTTCGCGAGTTTAATTGTTGTTATCCTTTGTTCCGACGAACTACTACACTCCACGCTTACCTACATCCGTAACAAGGCGCATACGCTGACCACTAGACCATCAAGGCAGCAATAAATAAATAAATAAATAAATATAAATAAATAAATATTTCACAACTCACACACAACGCCACCTAGTCCCAAACTAAGCAGAGCTTGTAATATGGGTACTAGAATTTCGAATTCTCGGTCTCGTTTTAAGTTTTGCTTTGCACACCCTGCTTCTTCCTGACGCTTTGTAGGCACTGCATGGCTTTCTACGGGGGAGCTATCTTCCTAAGCTACCGAGCGGGTGGGCAGGTTGCGGATAGCCCGCCCCATACCATGCAATTTTAGCATGTTATGGGGAAAGTCCAAGGTGTGGACCCCGGACAAAGGAAGGGTAGCTCTCACCTATATCCCATGTAAGAGTTACCAAACCTAACCTTCATCCTATGATCCATACCTCCTCTGCGATGCGCATCACCACTCCACTCACCCTCACGATCCTCCATTTCCTACCTTGCCCCAAAAATGTATGTATATGTATATGTGCGTATATATGTTTAATTTATGTATATATAGGTCCGTAGAATGCAGGGGCTACGAGGTCACGTTCCTGCGTGTTCATCATCGGACTGAACCCGATGCTGGATAGCTAGTGATCTCCCGCGTGTTTTGTGCCGTGCGCGGGGACCCGTACGGTGGGATGAAAGAGTCCTGGAGGTTGAGTGGAGTAGTGAGCCGGCAATTAGTTGCACGCTGCACACAACACACCTCTTTGGTCTGGATTTCCACTCACACGGGCGGTCGTGGAGTAGCTAACCGCGATCAATCGGCTGCGACATCCCATAAGCGGGCTGTCAAGCGAGGTTCGGTGAGCTGGAAGCGGATGATCGACACAAGGGGGGTCGACTCCTACTTGCGGCATTGTCTCGTGCTGCGAGCGGGCTCGAATCGTTCTCATTGTGTGCGGATCGTCTGTGCCACCAGCAAACTGAACCTATACCGAGTGAGTATCCCTGACGACCATGCGTTCGAACGCATGGCGTCCCCGACGTGAGGGCTCCATGGAGGGTGGGGAGCTCATGAGGTGAAGTATACAATCAAATTTTATGGATTCATATGAGACCAATAAACATAAACCAAAAGCAACAACTAAGGCCGCGTCTAAAGATGCGCCTAGACACACCACAATCCGGGCTGCGTCTCAAGATGCGCCAAAAACTACACACACTCCTAGGGTTGCGTCTCTAGATGCGCTGACGCTACAACAGCGGAATGCTGCGTCCACTGATGCCCCTAGTCATGTACACACAGCTGCACCCACAACGGTCGCGTCCAAGGACACGACAGGGATGGGGCTTGCTGGAGGCGCGCCGAACCAGGCTGCGTCTCTAACGGCCACATCTATGTCAGGGTCCAAGGATGCACCCGCAAGAGTGGCATCTACCGCCGCGCCTCGGAAAGCTAATCCGGATCAACCGAGTACAGCAACGCTCAAAGAAGCGTCAAACCTGACTGCGTCAATGAGCGTGCTGTCAGTGGCGAATTCGGTGAAGCTGACTGAGACCGTGGCGGGGGATGCTCCTCCAGGGACTGCATCATTAACAACACCCACCACACTGGACATGACCTCCCTGCGAGATGCCATACCTCCAGAAGAACCATGGACGTTACACAACAAAAAGCTAACGTCCTCAAAGAAACGACGCTTAAAAGCTAAAGCAAAAGCTGCTGCTCAACGGGCTGTTGCAACAGACGCTGTGAGGCGCCTGGTGAGTCCGGAGTCTGTGGCGGCGACCACCACCACCAAGGGGGCTACCGCTACAAAGACTCCTGGAAACACCAGCGCAAACGCAGCACCTCGAGCCGACCCGCAAAAGCGCAGCATGAGACCCAAAGGCCATAAAAAGCCCAACAAACAACAACATCAAAACACAGATGGATCCAGGCAGGAGTCAAGAGCGCAAAAGCGTACGCGACCGGAGGATTCCATTACGCCGACCGGGGTGGGAAAGAAAACCAAAACTATCAAACCCCGAGCGGCGGATGGTTCCGCTGCAACGTACGCCGAGGCAGCGGCTTCATACCTGGCAAACGATCTCTGTGTTGCCGTCATGACCGAGCCGTTTGCGGACATGACGCAACAGCAAGCAGAGGTAGTTCAGAAGGCCATCGAGGACAAACTGTGCGAGGAAATGTGGGCTACACCTGAGGCCACCCTCGAAGAAGAACCAAACGACATCAGGTTCAAGGGTAAAGCGCACTTCGCGGATGGTGTCCTCAAAGCTTGGTGCTTTGACACTTTCACGCGAGAGTGGCTCACCCGAACAACGGCCAAACTGGTGTCACCCATCGCAAACACTACCCTGATAGTACGTCCCCAGGCAGCAATACCGAAGAAGATAGCCTGCACCCTGTTCGTACCAGGTTGGACAGGTGAACTGGATAAGCTGCGGACGCTACTGTCAAGACAAAACAGGAATTTGAACATTAAGTCTTGGACCGTGGTGCACGAAAAAGTTAGGCAGGATCCTCCGGGAACCAACCTACTTTTGCGCATCACAGAGTCTGAGGCAACCCAACTCAAGAAACAAGACCGCCAGATCCACTACAAAATGGGGCTGATCTACATGCGGTTCCGGGACACGGATGCCAGGCAACTGGCACCCGCGACGTCAACGGTACCGCCCCCCGCTGCTGTGGTGACACAGCCACAAGCAGCAATAGATACGCCGCCTGCAAATCCACCGTCGACGAGTTCGACGGAGGTGACTGTGATCGCGGCAGCACTCACAGAAGCACCAGTGGAGATGGACACGCAACCGCCCCCATCACCTGCACTCACATCCGATGAGGAGTTCTTTCGAGAGGCGGGAGGGGAGAGCGAGCTCAGCGAGAGCAACCTCTACTCCTCCCCGCTTCGAGATGACTAAGATCATCCAGTGCAATATCCAGCACAGCCAAACTGCGACGGCTTCATTACGCAGAGTGCTGGAAAACAACACCCATACAATCGCCCTAATCCAGGAGCCGTGGGTTAGGAAGGGGAAAATATGCGGGCTCGGCAACACTGGAGGCAAACTACTTGTGGATCCCTCCGTAAGTAACCCTAGAACCTGCATACATACACCCAAACACACACCAACACTACTAATCAATGAATTCTGCTCTAGAGATCTGACGGCTGTCATAGTAGCTAGGAATCACCAACAGCTTCCAGACGTCGTCCTCGCCTCTGCGTACCTACCAAGCGACGAAGACGTCCCAACCCCGGAACTCGACCAGCTGGTTGAGTACTGCGAGAGGGAAAAACTGGAGCTGATCATCGGGGCCGATGCTAACGCACACCACACCCTTTGGGGCAATGATAAGTCAAACATCCGAGGTGAGGATTTCCTTCATTTCATTTTAAACAAAAATCTTATATTACTTAACACTGGTGCCGAACCAACATTTACTAACCGTAGATCAAGAACAATAATTGACGTAACACTAACAACGACGAATATTGCTAAATCCATCCGCGACTGGCATGTATCCAATGAACTATCATGCTCAGATCACAGATGGATACGCTATAACATTGACATGGACCTGCCCAAACCGCAACCGAGAAGGATGCCTCGTAAGACTGACCAAACCAAATTCCGGAACTTGGTCATCTCAGAGTTGGGCAGACAACCCCCCTTGCCAGACAAACTAACTTTAAATGAACTAGAAAACCAGGTAAACAACATTACGTCCACGCTTATCTCATGCTTCGAACAGTCGTGTCCTCTCTCGATGCCAAGACGCCGAGGTGGGAGACACTGGTGGTGCCTAGAACTAGAACGGCACCGCCGCAAAGTGAGGAGACTGTTCAATAGAGCTATGAACAACAGATCCCCAGAGCTATGGGACAATTACAACGCAGCGAGAAAAACCTATAAGAAACTATTACGTCAACGCAAACAAGACAGCTGGAGACGATTTTGCTCTAGCATAGAAAACAATAATCAGGCAATCAAAGTGAAATCATGTCTCTCGAAAGAGACTGAACATACAATAGGTTGTCTTAAAAAACCAGATGAAACATACACAAAAAACGACGTGGAAACCAGTGAACTGCTTCTGACGACTCACTTCCCAGGCTGCCAGATTGCTGATGAACAATCGTGGCAGCCATACGAAGAAAGAGCCACCACTAGTACTGACTGGAACGTAGCAAAGCAAGTAATCAACAAGGAAAAGGTCCTATGGGCACTAAACACATTCCTGCCATTCAAGGCAGCTGGGCTGGACGGCATTTTCCCAGGACTTCTAAAATGGAGCGGGAACGTAATCATCGATTACCTTATCAAGGTTTTCCAGGCCTGCCTAGCGCATCGTTACATCCCTCTAAAATGGCGGGAAGTTAAAATCATATTCATCCCCAAACCAGGCAGAGGCGACTACACGCAGCCAAAGTCCTTTAGACCAATTAGTCTCACATCGTGCCTACTAAAGGTGATGGAAAGACTATGCGATAGAAAGATCAGAGGCCAACTGACAGTCTACAAGCCCCTGCATCCCAATCAACATGCCTATAGTGAGGGCAAATCTACTGAATCAGCACTCCATTGCGTGGTAACTCGTATTGGCAATTCTTTAAAGTCAAAACAGCCAACCCTGGGTGCCTTCATTGACATTGAGGGAGCTTTTGACAAGACGAACTTCACCAGTATTAACCGAGCCCTAACCGCACACGGAGTGGCACCAACGCTCGTGCAATGGATACACAACATGCTAAAACAACGCGCTATCCAGTTCACCGTAAATACTACCACTCGAGGCATCGTAGGAAGAGGATGTCCGCAGGGGGGTGTGTTATCACCTCTGCTATGGAACATGGTAGTCAATGAACTCATCACAGAGCTCAATGATCACAACCTCTACACGGTAGGTTATGCGGACGACATAGCAATATTAATATCAGGACAATTTGAGGGCATCCTCTGCGATTTGATGAGAAAAGCCTTCAAATTAATCGAAAGATGGTGCTCGGTACATGAACTCTCGGTTAATCCAACTAAAACAGAACTCATCCTTTTCACTAACAGAAGAATACCTGGTCCACACAGGCTACCGAGACTCTTCAATACCGAACTTAAGCTCAAAGAGGAAGTCAAGTATTTGGGAGTAATACTAGACTGCAAATTACTCTGGAATAAGCACCTCGAGCACAAAATAAACAAAAGCACGATTGCTTTCTACCAATGCAAGAAAATGATAGGCATAAACTGGGGACCATCGCCAAAAATTACGTTATGGCTGTACACAGCCGTAATTAGACCGATGCTGACCTACGGTGCTATAGTATGGTGGCCTAGGACAATCCTAGCAACCACTATATCAAAACTAAGAAGCTTCCAAAGGCTAGCATGTGCATCCATCTGCGGCTGTATGAAAACAACCCCAACGACAGCGATCGAGATGGCCCTACAAATATTACCCCTAGACCTCTACATACAGCAAGAAGCAGCAATAGCTGCTGTTCGGCTCATGCACCTAGGTCTATGGGGAAAAAACCACACGAGTCCACACACGAACATCCTGAACCAGGCAATCGAGATACAACCACTCATTGCTGCTCCATGTGATAGGACTCTTCCTGTATACAACTTCAACAAAAACTACAACATAGAATTAATTGAGGAGGCAAAGGATCAATCAGGAGCCAACGAAGTACGCGTATACACAGATGGTTCCAAAACGGATAGTGGTTCAGGTGCTGGCGTACACTCCTTTGACCTCAATATAAACATCCACATTCCGCTGGGTAATCACAGCTCAATATTTCAATGTGAATGTGTTGCACTAACACTCGCTGCAAAAGCCATTCACAAACGGCAAGTAGAGGGAATAGGCATCAGACTCATTTCTGATAGCGCAGCAGTTCTCAAAGCTCTTCTTAACCGTAAAACCAACAACAAACTAATCATAGAATGTCACGATGCCTTAGAAAAAATTTGCTCCAGGAATCAGGTCACCCTGCAATGGATCAAAGGGCACAGTGGATCTCTTGGTAACGACATTGCAGACGAACTAGCGAGAAGGGGATCAGATACGACAGTACAAGGCCCGCAACCTCTTCTTCCAATCCCCTTCACGCAATACCGGACCTGGATCCGCCAAAGATCGATAGAGACCCAAAACCAACGATGGTCAGAGATCGCTGAGTGTCGGCAAGCCAAACTTGCAATACCGCAAGCGAATCATCGACTCACTAAAAACCTCCTAAGACTAAACAGAACAAATCTAAAAATAATGATAGGGTCAATAACGGGTCACTGTCCCTTGAACAAACACCTATACACCATAAAAATCACTGACAGTCCTCTCTGTCGAGGATGTCTTGACGCCGAAGAAACGGTCTCCCACGTAGTCCTGGAATGTAGGGCCGTTGCTTCTCAACGGGAACAAATCCTCGGAACAATGAGGTCACTCCGCGAAGCCTGTGAAGTCCCCAGGAAACTTCTGTGCTTCTGGGCGGAGTTAGGCTGGCTATGTTAGCCAGGACTCTCCACGCACAATGGACCAAATGAGAGTCTAAGTGCGGAAAAAATGAGTCCACTTTCCATTCCATTCCATTCCATGGGTACTAGAATAACTAATACTAATACATTATATACTTTTCTTTTGTAAATACATACATATTATACATAGAAACACCCAGACTAAGACAAACCCCCATGTTCATGCACACAAAGATTTGTCTTAAGTGGGAATCGAACCCACGACCTCGGCGTCGCAGGCAGGTACACTACCCACTCCGCCATCCGGTCGTATAATAAAACATTGTTCCATTTTAATGCTTAAATTTACTCTCTGAATCCGCAACAGTGTCTGTGGTTAAAGACTGACTGGCCGTGACTACAGCCGTTACAGTCACACGAATTATTGCAGAAATAAAATCGAGGTTGATAGTTCACACTTCAATGCATCTGAATTATGTCCCATTTTAATGAATTCATGTTTTATTATGCTCGGAAATAATTTAAGGGAAGACGTAATATGGACTGAGCGCCGTGTTTTTATACTAACGTAATATGGGAACGTCAACGGCAAACGTCCTAGAGGTCGCAGCCCGACTAGATGGTCGGACCAAATCCGCTCTGGCCTCAATCTGAATCTAAACAAGGCACTGCACGAAGCCAAGAACAGGAGCGGTCGGAGGAGTGTCATCAGAAACAAACTAATACACCATCGGGGAAATCACGAACCTCAGCAATGAGGAGTACGACGCGAGGAGGAGGAGTATGGGTAAACTTCAATATTATTAAGACTGTATCTATTTTTATAGATAAATCATATCTTAAACACTAAAATACTCGATTTTTGTGTCCAGATTGTGAAAACTATTAATTGAGTTAGAATAATTTCGTAAATGTGGTCGCCAACAAACATGCGTTTTAGTTTTAGATATAAAGATAAAAGATAAAGATAAAGATAAATTTGGATTTTTTACATTAGATAGAACGCCAGAAGCAACACTACACTATTACACACTTACACACTTACACTATCCAATGGTCCCAATGACAAGGCCAAATACACACATTCACTCACTCAAGCACACCCAGTCTCAGAACAAATATATATATGATTTGTCTATAATAATAGATAAAGACTTAATTAAATCAAAGTTAAACCCATATTACTTTTGTATGAAAAACAGCCAAGCAATTATTGTTCCCCCTGAAATTAGGTAGCTACTATGCAATGGGGTTGATTTTTGTAAATATTTTGATTTCAACAGCGTACCTTTTCTTTTTCGAACCTTTTGTTTAAGTACCTTTAAAAAAAACAAACAAGAAGACTAAACTAACAAATAAGACAAAATATAAGACTTAAAGTTTTGGGACAAACAAAACTGTAGATATATATTTATGTACAAATATTTGTGGGCAATGTTTTAACTGCGTTACTATTATTGTTATAATTTTGACAATGGCCAAAAAAATTGTAGCTCTTGAATTGACTGAACACTTTTTCCAAATGGAAAATTGAATGGTCAATAAATAAATTTTAAACTTCATTCCATTCTGTTGAGGTCGATGCTGAACAGCATTATAGCAATTTGAGAGCATTAAGTGCTTCGAGGCAAGTGTTCTGAACATCGCCGAATAATGTTCTGTGTAAATTGTGGGCGGGGAGCTCTTTGCCTCTCAGTGGAAGCGTTTTGTTGAGTAGTACGTAGCAACTTTCATTAACAGGTAATCATAATTATGTTTTCTATTACTTTTGATAACTGGCGTAGTTTATTAAAGCATGTATATAGCTAGCAGAGCACACTAAGTCTTATGTAAACGCTAGTTTTGAATCGGAAGTCTACTGTATCAGAAATATCTGTAAAATATACTTGTGGAGTAAAGAAATATCTGGACATGAGTATAATGTAGTAATGTTACTAGGTAAAACACTAAATGTTAATATTTTGCTGCACCAAAGCGAAGTACCTAAATAATAATGGTACTCGGGTATATTTTAAGTTACTGTTCTGTTAAAATTATCTTAAACGGCTCACCACTTTGTTCTAGGAAAATGAGTTGTTTTTGTTATAATACCTGAATCTCTCCGTCACAAAAATAGTACTAGATTTTATTAAAACAACTACAAAGAAGATACAAAGAAGTCTCGTAAACAAGTGAGATAATATAAAATTACTACTGAAATAATATTTGAGTTTTCAAGCTTTTGTTTAGCTTTAGATAATTCCAGTTAGGTATAATGCATCTTTTCTGCATTGTATGAAGTATAGTAGTGTTGTCATTTCAAAGAACTTCAGAGCAAATAAATATGAAGAAATATGATGGGGTTTATGTGTGGTGCTTGTACGTTTTAGTTAAAAATGTGTGTGTGTGTATACCTAAATTAACTACCTAAACAAAAAATAAATACCAAGAGCTCCGCACATAAATGCAACTTATAAACACAACAAATTTCATACAGTTTAAATGTCAATTCACTGACATGGTAATTTTGCCCGTAATTCGTCTAGTAATTAGCACACAATTTATATTTTAATAATACTGGCTATAGATATTATTATATTAGCTTTTTTTTTGGAGTGCAATTTATATTTTGCACTTAACAATTTTGACACTCAACAAAAATCATGAAATCAGTTAGTTACTATAATTTGTTGGTTGCGTCTGTAAAAAATAAAAAATTATATCATCTACAAATCTCAAAATAAATAAATAAATGAATAAATAAATAATAATATGCGGAGGAATTCTATGACACCTTACCTGTAAATTTGTAAATAGTTATTTGTTACTTTTTATTTTTATTAACTTAGATGTAATTAATTAATTTAATATTAATTAGAAATTGTATTTTATTGTAAATAATTGTTAAATAAAGGAAAAAAAAAATATTTATCTTCACAAAGAATTGTACACAATTACTTAAAACTAAGACAATTTGAAATATAAGTATACAATGCAATAATGTCTAAAAAATAAAAATAAAAACTATCGTACCTACTTGCTGCAATGTTGATAGTATTACCTAGTTCCCGGACTAAAAGCTGTTTACGTATGCTTATAACTCGCGACTTAAAAGCTTATGGCGAGCGGTGCAATACATATAAGTATAGCCAGCTTCTGAATAAATCTGCTTACAGAATGTTTCATTAAAGCGGAGATAACCGTGTTATGAACATAACTAAATCCTTCTGGTTTCATTAAGATTGTTTTTGTCAGCCCTCTTAGCACGACTTGCTATTTTTTGACATTTTGATTTGAGCGAATGCGTCTATTACCGCGAGGACTCGGGTTCGATTCCCGGTTCGGGCAGTGTTATTTGAGAACTTTCCGTCAGAAAATTCACAATAGTAGCATGAAGTTGAAATTGTGCCCGGTGAATGGAAACATAACAGGTGACATTTGGGTTTTGTACACCTCTGCCATAACCTTTTGGGTAATATAGGCGTGATGTTATGTTATGTTTTTATGTTAGTTATAAACATAGAAACATCAAAATACAATACCACAAAAAAAAAATAAGAGGCTAGTAATGTACATTTTATTGTTCAATAGAATGACACTAAATAAAAATGGAATTTTATTAAGATAGTCAAAAGAGCCCATTAAATATTAATGTTTAAATTAGATTTAAATTGAATTGTCATCATCTAATGTAAACAATTACCGACCAGTTTACACAACTTCTTCTTCTTCTACTAAGAAACAGTTGAAAAAGATATGGGATTGGCAGGATTTGAACCTGCGACCTTACTGCACACCGGGCAGCCGCTTTAGCCATCCAGCTACGGTCGCCTCTTACCAGAACCCTAAATTTCTCAACTGTATGATACGTCATTTCGTGACGTAGTAAGGTCGAAGGTTCAAATCCTGCCGATCCCATATCTTTTTCAACTGTTTCTTAGTATAATTTGCTAAGCATAGCTAAATGCTATAAAAATAATCAATTAGAAGTTTCTTCTTCTTCGTCGTGTTGATGGCTGAGTCAAACTTTATTTTGACTTGCCATCGTGGTGGAAGGATTAGCCAATTAATTAGCTTTGAAGAACTCGCGAATTGCCCAGGGTGCGCCGGACGAAGGGAATCGTTGTGTACGGCTCTCGGGGAGGCTCCTTTCATGCACCCCAGCTTACACAACAAGATCCACAGATGCAGCACTTTAAAAATAGAATATTACATTACGTCTATTACATAACAATGTATAATATTACATAAAAGTACCCAGAAGGTTGTAAAAAAAAGTCTGATAATATTAGTGACTTACTGTGAAAACATCTTATAATACCAGACTAATATATTTTTATATAACTGCCTTGGACACTGCGTACTTTCAATGTATTGAACTATAATTTCTTTGAAATTCGATGTCCTAGAAAAATATAACATAATTAGGCAACTGAAGCTGTGATAAAATCCTTTTTCAGTAAATTGGAATTAGTTGCTCTAACAGGATTTTTATATTGGCAATAAATAGTGACTGTGTACGTTAATGGCCGAGTATATTGTAGTTAGTTTACGGTGCTATCAATATCGACGTCCTATCCATTGTGATCGGAGTGCAGCCTCCCAGATCTGTCAGCAATGTGACGCAGTCGCATGTAATTAGGTTATGCTAATTGAATGGTTATTGAGCCACTTTGCTTCGTCAAGGAATAAATACCGGAGGCAGATAATATAAATAGATAGATATATATAGAATACAAAGTAAACTCCAAAAAATATCGTGTTTCCAAAGTAGTTTTGTGGCAAAACAATTATTGAAACACACTTTAGAAGGAAACTCACACTGTCTTAAATTAACTGATAATTTTAACTCAAATTATTAAAAAAAAAAAAAATATTTACTTGCAAACAATAAATTTGCAAGAAAACTTAATTGTTTTCTGAAAGAATAGTTTCGTTAAAAACAAGTTAATTTCATGGTCAAGAGCTCTTTCATACCAACAGTAGTGATAATAAATTAGCGCCTGCTTTAAGTAAAGAGTTAACAGTTACAAGTCTATTAGAATAACGAAAAGGAAAGCGTTTTGTTGTGCGAGGTAAACTAGAGCGGTGGTAGGCAGGTTTTGATATTTGGATACTTAAGTTCAAAACTATTTAGACAGAAGTCTAACCAATAATTTGATCACATGTTTTGATCACATGTGTACGCCTGCGTGCAGCTTTCATAAAAAACTATAAAACTGTGACCACGGATCGTCAGCGTTGCGTACGCAAAACGCATGTTATACGCCTGGGCGTGCAGTGCCCGAACGCACCTTTTTATTTATATAAGTATATAATTAGTGGAAACGGCTGCAAATTTGGTAAGATAATAGAAAAAATATTTGTGGTTAAATGTATTATTTTTTAAATATCTTATACATTGAAGTAATATATTTTTTTCCACTTTAATTTCTATATTATTATGAATGCACCCAATATAATCGTCGTAAACCTCGGATGTAATAATAATATCAAAATATAGTCTTCATCATCCGACTCGACTGTCGAGTAAGACTCAAAAATTCAAAACGTACGCTTGCAGTACGCCTCTTGGACAGTCATCAGTACGCCGTGCTGCAAATGACGCTGGGCGTATTTTTACTCGTCTAATGCGTCAATGCTGCTACGCCAGCCGTGTACAGTCAGCCTAACTATAATTGTCCTGAGTACATCAATATTTTCGTCGACGTTCCCATTAATCGTGTTATTAATTTGTACATAGTTAGATTATGTTGGTTCTAATCTAAATCTATTCTAATTAAATTAGACTCATAACTAAAATATATTTTGGACTTTTGTATGTACAAAAGTATTCCTAATAATAATAATAATTTTTAGTGTTATTAATATAGTCGTGTTACTATAATAGCACGTACGACTACTTACATATATTTTTCAATGTATTTTGTGAATAACGTTGTGGATTGCACAGTTGTCATTCTTTTTAAGTACTCTATATGTGTATCATTTATTGTGTAATTGTTTGTTGTTCCTAATAAATAAAAATAAAAATAAAAATTAGTATATCAATGAGTACTTACCGTCTCTCGTTTCTACGGATTCTTATTAGGAGTACCGGATGTTTCAATATGTACAACATTTTACATGGGTTTTCTAATTGAAATACCTCTACGAGTCTGTACTCGAATATGCCTGACTTGGTACATCTCTACGCTGAACTTAACAAGGAGTTGAACTCCGATGTTATTCTCAAGCAAAGCAACTATACTAATTAAATCGATTTTCATTGGTGAAAACTTCTCTGTTTAGAGGGGGCGTAAATAAAGAAAACACGAGGATGAACTCACCGCAGTTTCTCCATTACACTTGCCTTGGGTAAATGTTATTGTTTAAGTATTGTTGCTTGAACGGGAACAAAAGGAAATACTTTTGTTCACCTTAATATTTGGTTCAGTACAATCTTATATACTAATACTAGTACTAGTAATATTTTATTATACTAAGAAAAATTTTGATGGCTTTGGCGATCTGGGGCAGAGCAGAGTGAAAGCACATTTATTTAGTTAAGCCTTCGTTTTTTGAATTGGATCCACGACGTTTATTCTCCTTTATATGAAAAAAAGAAAAACATTGATCGAATCAATAAAAATGATGAGAAGGCCAGCCATCTTTAATTCTCAATATTGAGTAACTCTCTTGTCCTTTTGACGTGTATTTTTTTCAAATCAATTTGTATTTCAAGTATTACTTCAAATTGTTCGTTTGGACCTTTTGTGTTATTTTAACTTTATCTTTATTGTTATTCGATCGGCCCGACTCTTTAAGAGCAATGCTAGCAAAATTAGAACTAGTGTCTCGGTTATTGTAGAAGTATTTTTTGCCGATAAGTTGAAGAAACTATATCAGTAAATGCTGTTTGTCTGTCAACCTAGTCTCAAACAAATTTTGACTATTTTTTTTCAAAAATTAGGCAACGGGTCTAAATAGCGTTATAACAAAATAATACCTACCTATAGTCGGCTCGTGACCACGAATGATAAAGATAAATTTGGATTTTTTACATTAGATAGAACGCCAGAAGCAATTACACTATCCAATGGTCCCAATGACAAGGCCAAATAAACACATTCACTCACACAGGCACACCCAGTCTCAGAACAAATCTTTGCGAATTACACAAAGATTTGTCCCATGTGGGGATCGAACCTACAACACCAGTGCAGTGGAGAGCGGCGTGGCGACCGCTTAAACCAGTACACCACACCACACGTGCAGACGATGTAAGTCATTTCGAAGCGTCGAGCATAGGTATATATTTACCTTTATAATAAATACGCAATTTAGACCCTTATTCTATATTTCGAAAAAATATTTAAAATCACGAAAGTTTAAGAAAAAAAAAAATTGAATGCCATTAAGTTTCGTTTGAGTTAATGGTGAACAGCATTAAACCAATTTTCGATAACATTAAGTGCTTCGAGTCAAGTGTTCTGAACATCGCAGAATAATGTTCTGTGTAAATTGTGGTCGGAGGGCTCTTAGCTTCTCGGTGGCAGCGTTCAGTCGAGTACTACGTAACATTGTCCATAGACAGATGATTATAATTAATTATGCTTTGTGTCGTCATAAGTACTTAGTTAAATGAAGAGCGCTGCTAAAGGTTTGCGCTTTAGCACTATACTTGACAAAATGCTTTTAATGGTGGTAGAGCTCTTGTTAATGAGCTCGAGGGCGGCGGCACCACCGTATCACCTTTAACCTGCCGCCAAATAGTAGTGCTTCCATTACTGTGTTCCGGTTTGGTGGTGAGATCAGGCCCTGAAATTACTGGCACATGAGGCATAACACCGTAGTCCTCAGCTGCAGCGACGCATCTATAATCTGCTTTTGTGGATTGTTGATGTCCATGGGCTGTACTCCACTTACCATCAGGTGGACTACACGTTCGTTCGCTGTGGGCGTAGTAAAAAAAAATGCAGTTCAAAATTCAATAAATACTAAAAAAAATTAAAACAAGTATGTGTTTAATGTTGCTACCGGTTCGTAAACATATAAACTCTCAAGAAGTTTTTTAAATTAGTTATTTGTATGTGTATAAAAACAAATATTTTAAACAACTTCTTGACGTTCTGTTGCATTGTAAAAAAACCGGCCAAATGCGAGAGGTAATCGCGCATGAAAGGTTCCGTACCATTATCTGTAAAAACGGCAGAACAATGAGAGCCCCCCTAAATGTTTATTATATTCGGTTCTTAGTGTTTTTTGTTAAAGCTGTATCGTATATAAAAAAAAACATTTGTCTAGCTATCACGGGTCATGAGTTACACGTACGAGTAATAGTACTCGTTTTTTGTATTTTTTGCCGTCTTAAATATTGATTATACTTGGTTTTAAGTATCTGTTATTATAGTGGCAACACAGTTGTACATCATCTCATCCTTCTTCATTTCTGTCTAAACTACCTTTCTGTAAATCTTTTACACTAATGTCCATCCAAAGGTTTCCTGGAAGAAATCGCGTTAAGCGATAAGGCCGCCCTTTGTGCACAATATTGTTATTGAAACTTTCGTACAAAATGTATTTCTTATGTCTTATGCACAAATAAAGTTTTTATCTATCTATCTATCATCTCTAAAAAATTTAATTGTCTAGCTATAATGGTTCATGAGACAGGCGGATAAATTACAAACCTGAAATTACTGGCATATAATGCATAACACCGTAGGCCTAAGCTGCAGCGACGCATCTAAAATATGCTTTTGTGGATTGTTGATGTCAATGATCCCATTGACATCCACATGTGCTTCACTTATCACCAGGTGGATTTCAAGTGCATTCGCTGCACGCGTAGTATAAAAAAAAGATGATTGTGTATGCTAGATGGCTGGTTGTTAGAATAGATGTTAGATAAGATAAGATAAGATAAGATAAGATAAGATAAGATAAGATAAGATAAGATAATTCGTTATTTGCCATAACATGTGTATACATACTGACGCATGCAAGATATATATTAGGTAATGTCCAGACATGTTAGCCACATTTGGCGTTTAAATTGTTTTCATAATACTTATAATAGTTAGTTACATTACTACATATATCAATTATCAAAAATTATAAACATACACATTAGGAGAAAAATTACATTTTAGAATACTATATAGGCTTAATATACAGGGTGTATTTTTGAAACGGGGCAGTAAGGGCAAGTACCTTAACCGTTGCAGTTACAGCAAAACGTTCTTAAAAGACCTTCCCTAACTTTTTGGGACATTTTGAACTGCATTCACAGATTTTGTAAAAAACTTACAGTTAGCAAAAAAAAATGCAAAAAGTTCAATTTTTTTTTTTTATGCCAATCGATTCTATTTCATGTGGGGATCAAAAAACTCTATGGGACCATTTTAGCTTTCAGTACTAGAAAAGACAGAAATCGCCAAAAACGTTTCCCATACATTTCGGCAACAGAAACGAATTTCTACGATGGTCTAACTTTTTGTTATGGCCTGGAAGTGGGTAGAATTGACTGTAAAGTAAATAAAAAGAATTTTTACCCTCAAATTTCGAATTTGATTCGAAAATCTGTGTGTTATACTTAGTTTCAGCTGAGAAACTTCGTATGAGTTATTAATTAAGGATTTTCGCTAAAATGTCTTCTAATCGTGAAAAAAATTACATTAGAAGCGTATTTTGAAAGAACCCTGCAATTCCAGGTTTTTCAAAAGATTTGTAATAACCTTTCTTGTTGGCACATGCCGCAACGGATACTTATTGCGGTACCACACTAATGCAGCTCCCGCATTTCGATTATTGACAAAATACGCTTCTAATAAGTAAATTTTTTCACGATTACAAGACATTTTAGCGAAAATCCTTAATTAATAACTCATACGAAGTTTCTCAGCTGAAACTAAGTATAACACACAGATTTTCGAATCAAATTCGAAATTTGAGGGTAAAAATTCTTTATATTTACTTTACAGTCAATTCTACCCACTTCCAGGCCATAACAAAAAGTTAGACCATCGTAGAAATTCGTTTCTGTTGCCGAAATGTATGGGAAACGTTTTTGGCGATTTCTGTCTTTTCTAGTACTGAAAGCTAAAATGGTCCCATAGAGTTTTTTGATCCACACATGAAATAGAATCGATTGGCATAAAAAAAAATTGAACTTTTTGCATTTTTTTTGCTAACTGTAAGTTTTTTACAAAATCTGTGAATGCAGTTCAAAATGTCCCAAAAAGTTAGGGAAGGTCTTTTAAGTACGTTTTGCTGTAACTGCAACGGTTAAGGTACTTGCCCTTACTGCCCCGTTTCAAAAATACATCCTGTATATAATCAATATGTTAAAATAGTAATATTAGCTGATCTTCACGATTTTACCCGCGTCAATCGTTACTGTTCCGTTCCGTTCCTGTCGCTTATAGCGTGATTTTATATAGCATATTAATAAATAGCCTATTCAACACAAATATTTATACTAAGAAACAGTTGAAAAATGGTTGTTTGAAAATGGTGGTTTGAATCCTACTTAAGATAGGAACAAATGGATGAACGTGAATTCACGAAATAACGTAAAATACAGTTGATAGATTTAGGTTCCTGGCAAGAGGTGACCGTAGCTGGTTGGTTAAAGCGACTGCCCGGTGTGCAGACGGTCGCAGGTTTAAATCCTACCGGTTCTATAATTTTTCAACTGTTTCTTAGTATAATTTGCTAAGCATAGCTATGCTATATTAGTTATTTATGCAACTGTCCTATAATGAGGGGTATTAAAACACGAGTGTGGGTTTATCACACGAGTGTTATAATACCTAATTATAACAGTTGCATACAAGACTTTATCTACACCCATGATATGAATCCTCTATAAATGTTCTGAAACCATAGGGTATTGTACAGTGTTGTAAGAACTCTATGTAAATTCATGGAAAGTTTAATTAGTGAGTATCTAATACAAACAAACTATGTACAGGTAATAATATAATTATTTTTTTAATACTATTATTGAACAAAAATGGCGGGATACGATTCAAAAATTTGAATAAGTTTTTATTTAAATTACGGCGCTGTGGTAGTGAAACGCGCGTGCATGACATGTTCTTTTTTTGAAATTCATAAAGATGCCATGAGAATGTGGCTGTTCGATGAGTAAAAAAGGAGTTGCATAATGAATATCAGTACAACATTAGTACACCCGTTTAGGTGTTATAATGGTTATTATGACACTGGCTGTTTTAATGTTGGCAATTAGCTAACTGTTTCAAGAACGTTTATAGAGGATTTATAGCATGGGTGTAGATAAAAAAAACATAATCAATTAGAAGTTGAAATAACGTATGCGCTCATTCTTTACAACATTTGTGCTAAATGTTCTTCGCTATGTTGGTTTGAATCCTACTTAAGATAGGAACAAATGGATGAACGTGACGTCACTAAATGACGTAACATACAGTTAAATTTCTTAGTATTAATAGAGATTCTAAAATAACTTATCTAAACTAGACATTGATCGGTTTCTACCTTATCTCTATCTGTGGTTGTACCGATTAGACACATAGCTGTACAATAACATTGCTGAGTAGCTATTAAATCACTGTGCGTCGGTGCGGCCGCACACCGGATATTGTGGGCGTGTCATGAGAAGCCACGAGACACCTACGACTATCGTAAATGCAGATCAAGATTATAGGATAGTAAATTGATTGCCTCATTTGCCGTATGAAGGTTTTAAGTGTCTTTATGAGATCTGATTGTTTGAGGTTTGATTAGTTCGTCCTTATTATAGGTAAGTCGATTATTTTATGGTACAGTCAGAATTAAAAAAGATCTTAGCTTTCAAGGTAGTCAAATAATAGGAATGATGGAGATGTTTTGACCACTCTGGATGCTCATTTTTAATACCCTGGAAGCCAACGTAAACTTAAATTAATGTTTTTCCATTCATTTTTATGCTGACTGTAATAAATAAATAAATACATATTTTACAATTCACACACAAAGCCATCTAGTCCCAAACTAAGCAGAGCTTTTACTATGGGTACTAGAATAACTGATACTAATACATATATATACTTTTCTTTTGTAAATACATACTTATTATACATAGAAACACCTAGACATAGACAAACCCCCATGTTCATGCACACAAAGATTTGTCTTGAGTGGGATTTGAACCCACAACCTCGGCGTTGCAGGCAGGTACAGTACACACTACGCCACCCGGTCGTCAACTGTAACTATGGAAATCAGCAACTATGTATTTGTGTGTAGGTAAGTGTTGTCACAATGACGTATCGCAATAGTATTCGCTTCCACCCTGCAGTACCTAATTGTGTGCACTCTTGCCTACTTTGCTTGGATTAACTTGAACGTGTTTTTTTTTCCTATTGTGTGTCATTAAGACAAGTTTGGTACGTTCTTATTATAAGTCGATTTGGTATTTATTGGTATGAAAATTTGGTACTGTATGTGTGAGTGTGTAGGTATATGTTAGAACAATAAAGTGACTAGAAAAATAAAATTTGAATGGAATTAAAAACTATGCCTTTAAAATACGTAATGTCCTTAACATTAATACCTCTGCGGCTTTGGTGTGGTTCCTTTAAAAATATATTTTAATGAGGGCGCTATATACTAAAACTGCATTGGTACCACACAAAGCAAAACGTACAAAAAAATTATAAAACAGGCAACGTAAAGCACTTAGCGCCACGTCGTAAAAGGCAAAATAAGAATTTATTCGACTCTTAACTCGCTTAATACTTAAAACATGTGAAACATTAAGTTACTTTAATGTTAAACTTTTTATTCAAATATCAGCTTTTGAAAAATACTTTTTCTAGCACGTTTTGACTAAGAATTTCTCTGAACACTTAATTTAAAAATTAAATATATGTACTTAAGCATGTGAAACATTAAGTTACTTTAATTACTTTTATTTAATATTACCTTTTTGTAGCTTTTAGTCATTTATTTTTAGGTTTGTAGAAATTTTGTTTTTATTTTATTTTTAATTAGAAATAAATATTTACTTTAATGTTCAACTTTGCATTCAAATATCAGCTTTTAGAAAATAATTTTTCTAGCACGTTTTGACTAAGAATTTCTCTGGACTTTTAATTTAAAATAAAATAAATGTACTTAGGTGTACAAATAGCCCTATTAAATTAAATTTCCTAATAACGTGTTTTAATAACACAATATAATACACAACTTACTATTAAAACGCACTAATTTAAAATAGTTTCACTAACAAAAATAAACCACTTAATTTTCCTTTCGAAACTCGTTCAGGTAGTTTCCAATATTCTAAGCCACGTAAAGTCTTTTTAATTATGAAACTTTTCCAATTACTTAACCAACCCAGCAATATTTATGTAAAATTTAGGAGAAAATTACGAATTAATGGCGCGGTGTTGAGATCAGGTTCTGAAATTACTGGCATATGAGTCATAACACGGTAGTCCTCGGCTGCAGTGACGCCTCTACTATCTGCTTTTGTTAATAGGTGATGTCCATGGAATGTACTCCACTTACCATCTTAGTGTAAAAAAAAAACTATGTGACTGGACTAACCACTACTTCTTCTTCGTCGTGTCGATGGCT
This sequence comes from Hypena proboscidalis, assembly GCA_905147285.1. Taxonomy (NCBI): domain Eukaryota; kingdom Metazoa; phylum Arthropoda; class Insecta; order Lepidoptera; family Erebidae; genus Hypena; species Hypena proboscidalis. The sequence goes on along the minus strand of LR990130.1, from coordinate 13,499,608 downwards.
GTGTGAAATTTTATTCGCCCAATAAGTGGCCACTGTTATAGCGCTCTCATCGGCGTTCATGAGCGCCTCCCTTGTGCAGGTGGTAGGGCATTTTGGACAGTCAGTAAGGTGGCCATTGATTGTATTGCTTCACATTCGCAATTTATGTTAACTACTACTAAATAAAACTAGATTAACTTTTAAACTTACGCGTTGCATGATTAAATAAAATCTAACGAGAATTAATGCGATCATGCAAGCCGCTAGAACCAGTTTGCTTTCAAAAATGGCCAGTGTGTAACTTGTTAGCCGAAACGTCAAGCCTAAAAAGTAAATAATTGTATGATCGCGTTAATTCCCGTTAAATTTTATTTAAATAAAACTATATTTGGGATATAACTGTATCGTCTTCGCCAAACTTCAGTGAATTTAAATCCACCAACGCGTTATAATCTCAAAGTTAGTTAAGTTAGTTATGTAATAATGCCCATGATTGACGTAAGATCAGCAGTTTTTAGTTTAATATAAATTTTTAAATGTTTTTTTTTTTGTGTTTTTGCGCAATAGTCACCTACCTGGTAAATCTTAATATCTCAAGAAATTATAACCCTTGAGAACTTACACCTAATTTGTGTTCAATCGATATAAAATGGTTGATGGACTATAACTGTTGATTAATTACATTCAAGCACCATTGATAGTTGTAAACTTACATGCATACCGACATAAAATCACGCTATTATCCCACAGGGATAGGCAGAGATGATAAAGTAGTAGTAGTAGTTGGAACGTTGAAGTTTATATACAAACGGTTTTATTAATAAGGACTTGATCTTCCTTGGGTACAGAATTATTAAGATTAGGTATCTATATAATTATATCCAAGTAAACTGGACCTAAACATAACAGGTGAAATGTGGGTGTTGTACTCCTCTACCACACCCTTCTGGGTAATATAGGTGTGATGTTATGTTATGTTATGTTATTATGTTATACCTATACATGTAAGATTTTTTTTAATTCATATTTTTTTAAATTCAATAAGTTCGAGTTGAATAATACGGTATGTTAGCATTAGGTACTGACTCACTGATTAGTTACTTTGTCACGATATCATTAACATCCTATCTGAGCTTGCAGCAAATCAAAGTAAAAAGGCTTGATATTTCTTCTATAATAAAAAGCAATTTACTTAATATTTACATTAAACATTGTTGTACAAAACAAGAGTAAGATAATAAAGAAGAATGAAGACAAACAATGAATTTACATGCATATTGCGATCATTTACTAACGTGGTTGCAAAGTAATGACCCGTTACACATCTTTTTCTCTGTCACAAATACGAACAATGCATTTTTTCGAAACAATGGAGTTGATATTGGGATTTGCATCGCTTTTTTTAATACTCACACACCGCATCCGCTTTTTATTGAACTTTTTATTGGTTGTTTTCATTTTTATCTACATATTTTATGAAATATTGCATTTATTTGTAGTTTATAGATGCACTTTATTTGCTGACATACTAAAAATACTTCGTTGTTTTATAGTGCGTACATCGATTTGAAAGTTAAGCGACTATTAAGTAAAGGTTAGTTACAAGCTACAGAAACTTCACAGTCAAAGTTAATAAATGAAACTAAAATTATATATTAAAAACATAATTATTGTTTTTACTTCTGGAAATATTTAACTTCAATCCATAATGCAGGAGATTGGATTAAATAGTTGGATACTGCTACTCATAATCATTTAATTATTTATGTAAATAGGTTGGTATTTTGTCAACCGCAGAAACCAAATTGAGTCAATTGGTGGTTAATAAATTGCACATAGACAACAATTCTTCATTATAATGTCAGTGAACTAGAATAAAAACAATAAATTAAATCTGTGTAAATTTGTGAAATGTAAATTTGGAGCTCGAATTCCAGTTTTACTGAACGCATCCACATCCATCTTGTGCCTGACGTAGTGTTTGAACACGCTGGGATATCCAACTGTGAATAAAACACACAATGTATTCACAGTGTGCATAAATTGCAGACTGCGATTTCAGGAATAAGTAGTGCACTAAATGTGAAGATGGAATTACAGTTCGTTGGAAATGCAAAATTCAAATTCAAATTCAAAATTATTTATGTGCAATATATGGGCCGTAAAGTCGGTTGTATAAAAGTCAATATTATTGGGTGTGCTTGAGTGAGTGAATGTGTGTATTTGGCCTTGTCATTGGGACCATTGGATAGTGTAATTGCTTCTGGCGTTCTATCTAATGTAAAAAATCCAAATTTATCTTTATTTTTTTTATTATATAGCTTCAAATCCATATCTTGTCTATTAAAGGCATGCAAAATGTTCGTTATGCGATAGCCAGTCATATACGATAGGAAATAGTCGTACGGCAACAAAATAAATAATAGGTCTATCTCTACAACTATTAACCTAGGTCGACTGGTAGAGAATGCCTTTGGCATTAAGTCCGCCTCTGTACAAATTGTGCATAAAGTTTTAAATAAATAAATAAAATAAATAAATACAACAAAATAAATAATTGGTCTATCTCTACAACTATTAACCTAGGTCGACTGGTAGAGAATGCCTTTGGCATTAAGTCCGCCTCTGTACAAATTGTGCATAAAGTTTTAAATAAATAAATAAATACAACAAAATAAATAATAGGTCTATCTCTACAACTATTAACCTAGGTCGACTGGTAGAGAATTCCTTTGGCATTAAGTCCGCCTCTGTACAAATTGTGCATAAAGTTTTAAATAAATAAATAAAATAAATAAATACAACAAAATAAATAATACGAATATTATATTGTACGAAATAGTCATGAAAACTATCCAATATGCTGCTTTTAAATGAATGTTTAAATATCTTACTAAAAAGAGCTAGTCGGTCAAATGAAGGTGAAAGTAGGTAGAGTAACGATTTTTTAGATAACATTGTAATGATTACTGGCTAAAACCCATTTCTAGAAAAGAAATCTATACAACACATCTTAATAAACACAGAGTTTTTTTTCGTTCTACCTTTCTTTTTTTAAGCTCAATTTCCCAAACGTCGGCTAAATCTTATCCGTTGGATAACATGTTTATCCAACGGATAAGATTTAGCCGACGTTAGGGTATTCGATTGTCAAGTGTCAATTGTCACTTTATACTCAGTTTTATTTCTTGTGGCGAAAAAAAATATTCAAAGGTGATGCAGCAGGCCCTTAGTGTCATTCATTGATTGTTTAAGCAATGCAACAATTTAATGCTAACATTATTTTTACAGAAAGATATCATCAACTTGATATTATTACAAAGTACTGATAATAGTTGTTCTGAAGTATACTCATTAAACAAAGTACTTAATATTCATATAACTTAAGTCTTAAGAACTTCCTAAGAGAAAACGACCGCGCCAAAGATATACTCATTTAAGCAAAAGGACCTTTTAATATTGCAAAATTGCTTAAAAGACTGCTCGCAATTTTAAGGAATACAAGGAAATGAAAATGTAATACGAATCAGTTTTCTGAATTTCTAGATAAAACATTGGACATATTATAGTTTATAGAAAGACTACCATGTTAGTCTATTAGTTAGCGGATGTGATTGTTTACCATGAGATATCAGCTTCCATTCCCGGGTCGAAATGTTGTTTGAAATTTTCACAAGGATTTTCCGTAAGCCTGTAAAATAACTTCGTTAGAGTCATAAAAAATAGTTTTGGTATGAATACAAGTGTAAATGCCCTCGTGATGGAGCCGCTTATATACCAGTGATTCAGTACATGATTGTGAGATTCTGAGTGCAAAATTTTTTAACTGAAAATTAACATACATCGGAAAATCGGCCTTGAAAAGTTTTTGAAAATCGCAAATATATAAGAATAAGCTTGTGAAAACACTTTCCACTGGTTAAAACATAATTTAGAAGCTCTAAGTGTAAAAAGTTTGATTGAAAAATCTGCAAATACGGATTTTTTTTTTCGGATATCACTAAAGTCAACCGGAATATTGTAAGTGTCTTTGATTATATATATCTCTGAGGTAAGTGTATTGGGATAGTCTCCTGTAGCGTAACTCTTCCATAATCAGCCGAAAAAAACGCGATAAACTATTTTTTTCTCGGAAATGTCATACATTTTACGGTGAAAATAATTTACACCCACTGTCTCAAAATCATATATACTGAGTCACTTATTAGTGGTTACGTCACCATGTCTTTTACATCGTGTCTATTTTAGTAAATCCTATAGAACTCTGATAATATTAATCAATTGAACAAGAAATAAATCGTTTTAAACGTAAATCGATTTAATTTAAGTGGAAGGTGTCAAATGCACAGCTCTATCCGATACCGTTTAATTATAGTTGTTGCAAAATGCAGGTTATTTTAAACTGTCGAAACAGAGAAAAGTTTGTGACATTTTTAACCTAAAAAACACATATAAATGAAAGATAAAGATGATGTTTGTTACGCTTTTACACAAAAACTTTTAAGTGGGGACCCCTCAATAAGTCGTTAAGATTAATCTTATCCAAGATTATGTGTGTATTTGTCATATAAATTATCGCTCGCTATGGGAACATCGTGAGAAAACCTGCATGCCTGAGATTGCCTAAAAGTGCTCGAGGGGAATAAAGTCTACCAATCCACTCAAGCGTGGCAGACTATGGCCTAACCCTTCTCATCATGAGAAAAGGCTCGAGTCCAGCAGTGGGACATGTATTAAATAAAAGGCTGCTATTATTAAAAGTTCTTAAGGACTTTATGCTGACTTAACGAATGCAGTAAAAACGCGGCCTTTGCGGCGTCTTGTGAAATGACCTTATAATGCAGAAAGAATCGCAGGTGAAGGCTATAGGCTGACCGTTTAACTCGCCTGAGTCCTCGCCTGCGCGGTACAGGAGCGCGGGGGTATGACGACAAAGGGGACTGAAACAGGTGCGGGCGGTGGGCAAATTTTTGTAATTGTTCATTCCGTTCGCTACATGGGTAGCGATCGCATGTGTTGACTGTTGCAGACCTGTTGTGAGAGGTACACATGTGATAACAATCTCAAGATAAATCGAAAAATCTTCAGACATAAAGTAAACAGTCAGTGAAAGCAAATGGCTTTTAACGTATACTTATATTTTAGAAAAAAGAAACTGGACCCAAAAAAAGTATTGACTTTCTTACGATTTAATTATATGTTTAGATAACAAATAGTATAATAGTTAATTCTCAATTATTTTATTTACGTACATAAGTTTATTAAAATTTTGTATCTTCCTAACTATTTTTTTGATAAATCACTATTTCTTTTTTCCTATGATGTCACATATTTTAGGAAATATCTTGGTGCATTTCATCTTTTGTATATTTCATTAAGTGCCCCCACCGCCCGCACCTGTTTCAGTCCCCTTTGTCGTCATACCCCCGCGCCCCTGTACCGCGCAGGCGAGGACTCAGTTAAACGGTCAGCCTATAGTCGTTAAAACAATAGTCTCATGTGGCGGTCTCCGCACATAATAAATGACGGTTGACATTGACAACGTCGAGAGGTGACACACTCGTCACAACTGTCAAAGAGCGCTGAATCGCGATAACGAAATGTTCACAGCAAGTTGCATAAATACAACGTCCAATACGCTACCGTTGGAAAGCTGTCCGCCAGGCAATACCACCGAGCCTGGTCGGAGGATCCTGTCTTTGTGGAGGAGGAACATCACACACTGTTCCTCTACATCTCATTCCGTCTCCTAATAGGCCCAAAATGCCCGGTGAGCGGTCGCACCGACACTCACGGTGATTTACGACTCAATCGCGTTATTGCGAAGCTCGGTATCTAATTGGACCTACCGTTGATTGAAGATTAGCTAGAAATACATCGATATGTCCACATATAAAAGACATAGACATTACTGCACGTGTGGTGTCTACACCACACGTGCAGTTATATCTATGTCTATTTCTAGAGGTTTAAGCGGTCGCCTTGCCGCTCTCCACTGCACTGGTGTTGTGGGTTCGATACCCACATGGGATAAATCTTTGTGTGATTCACAAAGATTTGTTGAGACTGGTTGTGCTTGAGTAAGTGAATGTGTGTATTTGGCTTTCTCATTGGGACCATTGGATAGTGTAATTGCTTCTGGCGTTATATCTAATGTATAAAATCCAAATTTATTAATAAATATATATCACACAACTTACACACAACGCCATCTAGTCCCAAACTAAGCAGAGCTTGTACTATGGGTACTAGAATAACTGATACTATTACAATATTCTTTTTTTGTAAATACATACTTATTATACATAGAAACACTCTGACTTAAACAAACTTCCATGTTCATGCACACTGAGATTTGTCTTAACCGGGAATCGAACCCGCGACCTCGGCGTCGCAGGCAGGTACTTTAACCACTCCGCCATCCGGTCCATTTTATTATTTTATAAAAAAGAAAACGTGTCTTCGGGAATATTTTAAATAAGTCACATTACTATGGCTGCAAGGATTTTTATGGTTGAAAATAGTTTAAAACACCAGCTTCCTTATAAAATATTGTAATGCTACATAACTTAGGTACTATAAGCTTTTAAGTCGCAAGTTATGAGAGTCCGCAAACAGTTTGTAGCTCAGCAACGAGGTAGCTGTCAACTTTGTATAGTTTTTGTAGTTTTTATACTCGCTTGAAAGGATGGTACCGTGGGCCAACAAGTTAGGTGTGCCGGTCAAAAACTTCTAAGTCATAGTAAAGACTTACTACACCATTTATGGATAAGTGATTTACATATCTAAATAGTAGATAAATTACACTTATTATATAGGTATTAACTCATGGTAATCTGCAATCAGTTTTCATTATGGCGTATAAGTTTTGCCCTGCATACCTAATTGCTTGGCCCACTGTACATATTTTGATAATTATCATAACATAAGATAACATCACGCCTATATTACCCAGAAAGGTGTGGCAGAATTGTACAACACCCACACTTCACCTGTTATGTTTAGATCTCATGGGGTAGCGGGTGAGCATATCACCATGCACCGGCCACAATGCTAACTCCGAGCTGCTATTGAGAATTTCCTGACGGAAACTCACAAATAATACTTTTGCCCGATCTGGGAATCGAACCCGAGACCTTGCGGTAAGAGACGCATATCCTAACCACTAAACCAACGTAGCTACGTAGTGCTAGTAGCGTTGGAGTATATTTTGATACAGTTTTTAATAATCACACACATAACTCTCACTTCTTCGCATTATCTATTTTTATTATAATAATATCATATCAGCTAGCGACCTTACTTTGATGATATGTCTAATTAAAAAACCATTTCACTTTGTGAATTTCACATCTAACATAAATATTTTAAATCCTAAATGAATTAACTTCACAATTTTGAGGAAAATTTTCGTGCCGAGCATTTTTCAAGCTCAACAATATTTCAGCTGTATGAATTATATTTTTCAATCTGTGCTTATGCGTGGCGGCCGTTTGCAGAGCACTTAGCATTCACCCGCTTCACCGGTTACTTTATACACAAATATTTCACTGTAACATACGAGCAACGCAAATAATGCCCACCATTTTTCTTCAAATTTATTTTCCTCCTATGTCCTTTGAAGTAGCCATTGTATTTCATTCTAATTGTTTTTATTCTTCCGTTTAGATGTGGTTAGTACTAACTAGGCTTTAAAGTGCTATAACTGCTTATATTATCTAACTAACTAGAGTTTGTATTCATTTGTTTTCACAAATGGTTTATTTTCCGTGGTTATTTTAATACAGCGTACTTGTACTTGTGTTGGCAGAGTTTGTGCTAGTAAAATTGACTATAAGAATGTTTTTTTCTAACAAAGCTATATTTCGTTTTAAATATTTTGTGTATTTAAAGAGATTTATCAAGTTAAAAATATTTAATAAATCTTATGTAAAATCACGCTATCAGCTATGCCATCATCTGCCGAAAGTATCGGACCAAATCTTTTCGTACTTGATCGGCTTCAGTCGGCATATTCGTGGAATAATCTTGTGACGTCATTATAGTAGTTTTTATCGGTGCACTCTGAAATTGCTTTAATGTCATCAAACAGGAGCTTCATTAAAACAGATACAAAACTATTATTAAAAAAAAACATTTAAAATGATTATGTTGAGTTCCTAAATACTTAAAGATTTTACGACAACTTACTTACCATTAGGCTACCACATGCTTGTTTGTCAATATAGCTGAGTAATTCACAACACACTGTTAACTTTACAATTTTTGTTAAACATTTTCAAGTAAAATAAAACACTCATACATCACAATGCAACACAGTTCAGGTAAAATGAATTTGTGAAGTATGAACCTTAATTTTATTTGGACAATTATTCGAGCTATTGTGACTATCAAAGTCACGGACAGTCAGGTTTTAACCACAGACACTGTTGTGGATTCAGAGAGTGAATTTAAACAATAAAATCAAGCAATATTTTATTTGCTATATTCGCGTGAATTGTGGATATTTAGTCTTTTAAAATATAAAAACCGGCCAAGTGCGTGTCGGGCCACGCGCAGTAGGGTTCCGTAGCTAGTCGTAACAACATATTTCGACTTAAAAGGGATTTACTATCTGTATTAAACAAGTAACATCTTCATACAAGTCATTACTTTCAAAGGTTTTTGTAATTTGCACGAATTATTCTAAGTAACTGCATTTTACACTTTGGACCCCAATTACTCTAGAACTAATTAAGTTAAAGTAACCGCTATAGTTTTCAGTTGTTGTCAAAGTTGTGTTGTAATACAGTTAAAAAACAAGTGCGCGAACGAACAAATGCCTATTAAATAGTAAGTATTCAGATATATTACTTAGTAATAGAGGGCGCTGTCATACAATCAATTGTACAAGAAGTATTAAAAATAACTGTTCTAGTAGTTCGTCTTGAGATAAAAATCGTGATCTTATGTATGACCTAGATATGTAATGATTATTTTTAATTTATTTTATTTATGTTATCCTCGAAATTTTTTATTTTATTATTTATTTTATCCTCGAAAGACATATAGGGACCAGATAAATGGCGTCCTTTAGAAAGGAAATGTTTGTAGTACACGAAACCAGCTAGCACGTATGACGAGATGTATGAATGTTGAGGAAGCGAAAGAAGTATGTAAGGAGCGAAGCACATGGCGTTCCATCGTCTCTGCCTACCCCCGTGGGATAAAGGCGTGATTTTATATATGTATTATGTATGTTTATTTATGTTTCAAGAATTTTAAACGAAATATTCTGAGTAACTGCATCTGACATTTCGGACCCCTATTCCTCTTGAACTAATGAAGTGAACTTATCCGCTATAGTTTTTAAAGTTCATTACATGTACTACCGACACAATTTTTCAGATTTTGGGATCCAGTAGTTTAGCTTTTAGAGGGGAGGGGACGCTCTACTCGAACAAAAATTTGCTCTTTAAAGTTAATTATCTCGCAAACGGATCTCTAAATCAAAAAACTGTCTTAGCAACCCCTAAACGTTTTTAAAAGTCCTATCTAACAATACCCCACACTATGGGGTAGGCGACAAAAAAAAAACATCCCTACTTTACATGTTGGGGAAATACCCGAAAAAAAATATTTTTCCAAATTTTATTCTACGACTTTCTTTGTATAGTTAACATACATGTTTATGCAAAATTTCAGTTTTCTAGCACCAACGGTTTCGCTATGCCTCGGACAGACGGACGGACAGACGGACATGGCGAAACTATAAGGGTTCCTTGTAGGTACTACGGAACCCTAAAAAGACTATAGATTTCGTGTATAGAACCCCAACAGTGAATGGTAGGAATCACATTAAAACTGAACCAATATTTCACTTGTCTTCATGTCTTCATCAGTTTGTAGGTACGTTTAAGTGTACAAGTAAAAGCATAAATACCTATTTAAAAATTATATATTATTAGATTAGGTTTGTACATAGTTTACTTTAGCTTTAAGTCATTTATTTTAGTGGTTTTTTATTTATTTTTTATTATGTAGAATAATACACTTAAAAAAGGGACATAATATCTGAAAGTATTATTCGACTGCGCCATTAGCGGAAAGAAAGAATACACCTGAGAGATAATTAAAAAAAAATCTATGTTCTCTTTGGGATATTCGATCGCTCCATTTCCTAAGAAGCTGTTAAGAAACAAGGGAGAAAATAAGTAGGAATCATAACAGCTGAAAACGACTTCAAATATGAATGAAATACCAACATGAAGTCATCAAAATTCGTTTAGAGGTTTGCCGGGTTACGTGTATGTATGCTAACCGATTGAGAATATTTCCTTTGCATCGTGGCATAGACTAGTGATAAGGATGAATAAATATGCGGATAGTTTATAACATTCAAGCCTTGTTTCACAATCGTTAGATAAAAGTTTTTCGCGGAATTAACAAACGTTTCCATATCATTTTAAAGATTGTTTTTTTAGATTGACTCAATACTCAAAATTAGTGGCCGACCGAAGTTTCAGTTTCGGTTTCAGTTTCGGCCAAAAAACGGCCGGACCTTCCGGCCTGGCTGAAACTCATAAGTACCTTACTTAAAGTTATAAGATTACCGTTCAAAATGTTCTCAACTTTGTTAACACTACTTTTCTTTGTTATTTAGTAACTATATTATCCTTAGACAATTAAACCAAATGGACTAGTCTACCAGTGTCTGATTATTTTACAAATTTAGCACTTTCCAATCAAGCGTGATGCCCCAACATGCAGGTTAAGGGTTATCCATTAATTATGGAACACCCTATATGTTGGATCAGGTACATCCAGTGTTCCACCTCCATACCATCCCAGAATTATAAAACATAAATATGTGTTTAACCTTTTTATCCCATAGATAAAATTACAAAGGAAAAATGCTATTATGTGCCTGAAAACCAATACCAAAATGTAATATATCATTCCAAATGTCTATCCATGTACTTTTTAACTTTTATTTTAGCAGGAAGTTTGAATATCTTCCTGGTTTTTGTTTGCACTCAGGGTCTCAAAATTATAAGTTTTGGAAAGTAAGTTTTTTTTTTTAATTACATTTTGTCTTTTTAGCGGTTAAAAATACCGAATACTTGTACTAGAGATAACTAAATACTTATACAGACAAATGATTGCACAAAACACAGTTTCTTAGCTGTTTGTTTTTGAGGATTTCCATTCTCTTCTTCTTCGTCGTGTCGATGGCTGAGTCAAATTTTATTTTGGCTTGCAATCGTGGTGAAAGGATTGGCCAAGGATTTCCATTTTCTGGCTCCGAAGATCTTCATCAGATCCTAATAAATTATACACTTAAACTTGTCTTGAAACATAACAAATAAAATACCGAAACCGCACTCAAAAATGTAATAGGTACAAAAATGGTCAGTTCATACTCGAAGTTTTATTTATGCGGTTTCTTAATATAAATGTTTTAACCAACGAAAGTCGATTTAATTAGTGCTGTTAATACAAGTGCTTTGCTCGCGAAGAATTTTAGTTAAGCTCCTTGCTATGTTTACTGTAAGGATGCGCCGAGTCAGGAAAATATAGGTAATCAAAAAGAAATTGTATCCTGAATCCAATGTAGGTACTTAATATAAGTGAATACATTCAAATTTATATTAATCTTGTAATAATAAAATATATAAAAATAATTAATTTAATATTTTTGTAGTTTTGTAGTCTTTTAAAGAGAAATTGTTTGAATGTAATGCATGCCTGTAACTTGTGTAATTACTATACGATTTACTTGTATATTTTTGTAATAGTTTGTATGGCTCTGTGTAATAACACAGTTGGTGTGCTTATTAAATTTAATAAATTTAAAACAAAATACACAAAAATCACTATAATTCAGTGTCATCTCAGACTAGGTACACATGGTAATAAAAAATATGAGAATTAATCAAAACACAAGAATAAAAATGGAAATTAAGTTAACTCGAAAAATTATGTCTATTATTTCTTGTTTTTTAAGGTTGATCTTTTCAAAGTCCTTAAAGTAGGAATAGGAGCAACTCCGTTTTTTCATAGAATTTAAGAATTTATTTTTTAATTACTTCCGTCTTGGCACCCCTCTAGTTCACTGCATTACAAGCACTTTCCTTTTCGTTATTGCTAATAGACTCGTAACTGTTAACTCTTTACTTAAACAGGCGCTAATTAATTTCCACTGCCGGAATAAAGCACTCTTGACAAAAAAAAAATACTCGTTTTAACAAAACAATACCCTCGGAAAAACGAATACAGAGAAACGTCAAAATGTTTTAGAGTTGTTTGAATCAGAGTTCAATTTAGTGAGTGGGGTAGCAAACTGTCCGATTTTTCACTCAGTTCTAAGGTCGTTTATCTATTAATTGCATGCAATGAATGAATGAATATACATTTATTTCAGATAATTACAATCCATATATACACATTATTAAAATTATAAATTGTAAGATTAAACACATAACACAACATTGAATAACATTAGACATCACATAACATTGAGACACATATACAATACAACACATACACATATATAAATTAAAACAAAACCAGCTACTTCAGGTAACAGCCCCGATTACCCTTTTCACCAGATGGCGGTTTATAGGTGAGGTATAATCCTCGCTTATAATCTTTAGGATGCTGTTGCTACTAGCACGCGTTCGATTTATAAGCGATACGGACTGCTTACGTAATACCGCAAAAAAGCCTACATCATTACTGATATTACACCACTGTCCTTACATTCTAGATAAATATGTTCATAATAATTATGTTTAATGCACCTCTTTTTACTTTTTACGTTTAATAATATAGCTAAAATAATATTCCATAAATATCTTTTACCAAATATAGATGATATCTATACTTGGTAGGATAGTTATTATTCAGTATCATCTACCTACTGTATATTACAGCAGTCGGCAAGCTGCGGTCCACAGCCGCATGTGGCTCGCAAGTGTCCTCCATGCGGCCCAGGGGTATCAGTCTTATAGCCGTGATTGTTTTGAAAACTAGTCTGACATGATCTGAATGAATAATAACCTAAACAGTTAGCACGCATTCTTGGCGCCTCTTCTTTTGTTTAAAAAAATGTTTAAAGAAAAGTCGGTGCCTTCAGCGTTTCCCTACTCTGGTTGGCTAAGATGCTTCAGTGCCACTCCTTTTGTCCTTTTTTAAAGTAATTACAAAGTCTGCTTCTTCGCGGCTTCCCTACTCTTATACATAAAACGATGAAAAATGACTCAATATGTCTATTTTAGAACTAGTTCAGTTAAATGCAAAAAACAGTATCTAACTGGATCAAACAAAACTTTTACAGTAAAATACAGAAATCAAAAGAATTCAACCAGATTAACTTGGAGGCGACACTAATCTTTATGAATCCCGACTAACTGCACCCTATATCTTTTATTTTCTTTCTGCAAATCCGTTTCAGCGGACATTTTTCCTTTTGAATTTGCAAGCTAGAGCCAGTTTTTAATATGACAATTTGTATCGGCTTTGTTCTTATAATTTGAAATAAGGGATATCAAGGCACCCTGATAGTTATGTCATGACCGTCTGCCTGAAATGTTTCGTCGAAACCGTTAGTACTATTAAATTAATCGTAAATTTAAGAGTTCAGCGTGATAGAAATTCAGCGTAGAGTCTTGTTTGCATCTTAGCGAACAGACTAATATCAGCGTAGAGTCTTGTTTCCATCTTAGCGAACAGACTAATAAAGGTAGTTTAAAAATCACCGCTTAAGTAATTTCCATCACAAACTAGTATTCTTGGTCAGCCAAGAATATACATAGGTTCCGATATGTACTGCAAAAAAACATTTTCAATACAAAATTTATATTTATTTATGTACATAATAGTTTTTCATAGACAACACACACACACACACTGCATACACTCAATCAACAGACATTACTTTGGATAACACAATTAATCACATCAGTCACGATAAACTCATCAGGCACAGAAAGTTCACTAGACTGACATTTATACATCTTTAAACATCCTTATTTTGTGTATTATATATTTGCATGTGAGTATTTTCACTCTCGGATTACATTGATAATGAATTATTGTGTACTTCGTAATTGGCGTACTGTTCCAATGTAAATTATTTACCTACTGCCTGTAAGATGTGAAGTACCCGTATGAAATAAATAAAATTTCGTATCTGATCACGTAATCATATCACTTCAATTCAACGTAGAGGTTTGAATTAAAATCAAGCTTAGTACCAGCACCGATATAATAGCAGCCCTGTTTCTAATACATGTCCCACTGCTGGGCTCAGGCCTCTTCTCATGATGAGAAGGGTTAGTCCACCACGCTGGCCAAGTGCGGATTGGTAGACTTCACACACTCTCGAGCACTTATTAGGCACTCTAAGGTATGTAGGTTTCCTCACGATATTTTCCTTCACCGTTAGCAAGCGATAATTAATATGATAAATACACACATATATATCTTCGAAGAGACGAGAGGTGTGTGCCGTGGGTTCGAATCCGAGACCTTTAACTTAGCAGTCCTACGGTCTCCCACTCGGCTATCGCAGCACCGATAATATATGGAATAATATTATATATATAAAGAAAATGAATAAATAGCAGTTACTATATTTTAAAATTAAATCATTGCTAACTTGATGGTTGTTAATAACACTATGCACTAATTTAATACCATAAAATCACACCTTTTATCCAGAAGAAGAGTGTAAAATAACAAGCGTTTTGCCTCTACATTTCTTATGCGAACTGCCAAAGAATGAAACGCCTTGCCCAAGTCTGTGTTTCTGCATGAGTACAACTTGGATCTATTCAGAGCAAGAGTTAATAAGTATCTCATAGGTAAGCGTACTTCACCGAAAACCGCATCATCACTTACCATCAGGTGAGATCGTGGTCAAACGCGTGCCTATCAACCATTAAAAAAACACTCAAACTTCACTTGTTATGTTTCGGTCCCGAAGCTATCACCATCCTTTGGGCACAATTCCAACTATGTGTTGTTATTGACAATTCCTGGACAGAAAACCTCCCAACCCACTTTTAAACAACCGTAGTGGGTAGTATAGTATTGTCATTATCTAATTGCAATTGTCATAATGTAGCACGCTGCGGTAGCACAAAGCGGTCGGTCGCAGCGTGGATTGTTTCAAATGATGCCACACGGTGATGAAGCTATCAATTGCTATTGAAACCAGAAATTTGGTATCACCTGCCATTGTGCAATATTTCACGTCTGCTTTGTTCATAAAAATTGAAATTTTAGTGTAGGTACTATTATATGGTCTATGATCATTAAACCATTTAAATATTTAAGTGTTTTATTAAATTTTTTTCTCCTAAATAACATTCTTACCCAACCCGGGAATCGATACTGAAATCTTGCGGTAAGAGGCCGCATATGCTAATCACTAGACCAAAGAGGAAGTTAGTAGTGTAGTGTTGTCATTATCTCAATGCAATTGTCATAATGTGGCGGCAGCAGAGAGCGGTTGGACTCAGCGTGAATTGTACCAAATGATGCCACACGGTAATGAAGCTATCAATTGCTATTGAAAACAGAAATTCGTTATCACCCGCCAATGTGCAGTATTTCACGTCTGCTTTGTTCATAGGAAATGGAATTGTAGTGTACTATTCTATGGTTTTTCAATTTTAAATTATTCATATGTGTTAGAATTTTAGTCATTCTTTTTTTCAGAGAAACATTTAATTATCAGAAAAAAACTTAATTTATTTTATTGATAGTAATTTATGTCGATGTTATATTTATTCGTTATCTTCTTCTTCTATAATTATCTTTTCTATATATTCCTTAGATATACTAGCTAGCTATGCTATGCTAGCTATTAGCTAGCTAGCTAGCTAGTGATAAATATAAGTATAAACTCGTTCAACTTCATGTTTCTGAAGGTAAGTCACTAAAAGAAAAGCACAAAATCTGTATGCATGGTTTAGCAGCAATATATTGAATGCGTCGTCACCAGGAAGGTTAGTCAGGCATTCACAGGGAAAAATTAAATTCCTGGTGACCTCCATCGAATGTCAATGCGTACACACACCCACATTGCTTCGGACGATACGTGATTGAGGTTAGTATGTCGTAATCTTTGCATGAGAGAGAGAAAAATATGCCTTGTATTCAATATTAGTGTAAGAAATAAAGACGTTAAGTCGTTAAAGGTTTTAATTCAAACACGTTTTTTTATAAATTACCATAATTTCATCTTCAATCTTGAGTTCTTCAGTATAAAACCGGATTATTTTAACTTAACTAACACATTATACGAAAAATAAAACGCTTACTAAGATTTTAAAAACGTTTTAAGAAAGTTTGCAGCGCCGAATCTTTTTAGTCACTGTATCTTGTATCAACTTTTCAAAATAAGCTTTGAGACTAATTTATTAAAAAAGAGTAAAAAATGAGTCGACGAAGAACTTTAGATACATAAAATGGTTAGCAGAGTGAACAAGAAGAGCAGCTGCTTCTTTTATAATCCGGCTTCCTTGTGCAGTTATTTCTTAAATACTTTTTGTGATGCAGTCGAAGTGGGGCGGTGGCTTAGGACGCTGTAAGTTGTAAGGCGCTCGACAAAATTAATGGCTTTTGTAGCGCCTGCAGGCTTAATCCCGACAACACGTGATGCACTACCCACTGCCGCCTTCTATCGCGACGAAAAAAACTTCTTACAAGTTTGCTGTAAGGAGCTTGTGAATTAGTTCTGTTTGAAGCAAAAAATCGAGTATCAACTCGATTGTTTGTACTTTTAGATAAGTAACCACTTATTACTTTTTTCTTTCGTTCTCTTTTGACTAAGAAGCAGCATTATGAAAATAAATGAACACAAAGCACTAAACATAATCAAACTAAGCCTGAATTTTACTGATTACGTAAAAGAAAGATGAACGCGAATATCCCCTGATCCTTTTTAAATAAACGATAAATAACGTCCAAAAAGGTTAGCGTACTCTCTACGTGGTGCATAATCAGCGTCTGTATACAAAACTTACTAAAAGGGGTTGAATTAGTACTGGGCAATTTTATCCGCGCCGAAGTTTTTGAAAAGATCCCTGGATTTTTATCATTTTCATATCAGGATTATCAATTGTCAAATAATCATACCAGTTCTAGCAATTTGTATTCAAAATATTACACAGGATGTTTAACGCAACGATTAACAAACTTTAATAGAGGAAATAGGACTGCATTTAAAGGTGAAGTCTTTACGATAACAATTTTTTAATACTTTGTAATCTCCATAGGTAGGTACATGTTTTGTGAAAATTTGAGTCAATTGTAATTTTAATTAAAATAACTACACATTTATATATAAAATACAATTTCATTTAACCATATCCTACTGATAACATCAAAATATAGAACGAAAAACACAAACATATGATATTGTAGAAACCTTGTCACATTCGTAATTCAATTCAGAGCTGAGCGTGATTTTTTTTTACTTTATTATTTTGTGGGTCGTTGCGCCTAACACCTTATTTTATTTTACTCGTACCCAATAACTACCCTCTCATTTTGTAATTGTAAAAACTAAAACGTAAATATCCTATGTAATAAATATTTGAATTCTTCGCAGAGCGATTCGATTTATTTTCACAAGTGCAAACTTCAACCCCCTCTTGAAGCTACGGCACAACTTTCAACTTGTAAAGCTTGCTTAGTTCCGATTTCAGTTTTAAAGTTAAATGGACGTGCTTTTAAAGTCAAAGGTGTGTAATAGAAAAAAAATAAACATAAACAGGTATACAAGATATTCATATTACATTGGAATAGTACTGATTTTTTTTATTTCATCAAAATAAGTTTAAAATTATGATCACTCCTAATTGAATGCAAATTTCTTACCTAATACATTTTCTCTTAAAGTATTATTAGCTTTAGCCAAACTAAATTCCTTGTTAACTCAATATGAAGCTCAAAAGTGTTCAAAATTTTATACAAGATTTTTGACGCAACGATTGACAATTTTTTTTATGGAGAAAAAGAAATGAATTTAAAGCATTTTTTTCAAGACTTTGTAAGCTCCCTTAGTAACAGTTTTAAGAGAGTTATAGGAGACTTTGAATGAATAAACAAAAATTCTTAAAAATTAATGTGTAGAACAGAAAGAAAAACAATAGTTAAGTAGTATTTTCTATTTTTTAAGCTTAAAGAGCCTATTTCTAAAGAATTACATATTTTCGAGTCGTAGGTGTCGTGATTGAAAAGCGAACACAGAGGAGTGATTTCTAAGGCAATGTGTTCCTTATATCACGGGTCGAATGAGTGATCGTATCAATGCCTCATTCTTACACTGTGATTTGTATCATGACAAATTGCCACATGAAATCAATTTGAGGAAAATAAGACCGGAAAATGGTCGCAAATATCCCGTAAGTAATGTTGATCTTTCACAATTTAAGCTACAGAAATACGAAGATACCCCGGTTAAGTTAGTCTAAGTTTAGCCATAATAAGTTAATCAAAAAAGGGCCACTAATTGGTCGAAACTACTAACTAATAAAAATCCTACAGAGTATTTACCATTGACAGATCTAGACTAGATAAATCTGCGACATGGACCTCATACACTTTTTGAGAGCTCATACACTGGAGAAAGATAGCAAAATCATGAAATTTGGTACTTGTTTGCCATCAGAAAATCAGCGCTGCAGGGCTTTGTTGCTCTGCAGTATATGGCTTAGATGGCGTCCATTTCTGACAATTATTTTTGTTTAGTATTATAAGTTTTATTTTTATTTTCTATTAGTATTATTATTATTTTTGTCAGAATAAATATGTTTATTTCTTTATTCTTTCTTCACTCTACATTCGCAGTTGTCAAACTTCTGACCCATAGATAAAACTATTTAAAATTACAAGTAATACAGAACCCTGAATGTGAGCATTCCAACATGCACTTTTCCACTTTTCTATAAGAAATGTTAATTATCAGAAAAAAAATAATTACCAGATTTTAGAATAGCAAATGGAAGCTTGCGGCTTAAATTTACCATTTATGCCGCAAGCTTATGTTTGCATATTACCCAACGGACTATTTAAAGTAATTTGTAGAACCCTACAAAATCTTTGCTGAAGTAATTGCCTTCCAGAATCGGTATTTCAACCAACGGGCCACGCTTCAAACATGTGCTGCAAAATTAACGTGAACTTTACAGTTTCACCTCACCGAATTATTCCTGGAAAATTTAAATTAAATAGTTTCAGAATATCTTGAGACACATTTTCAAAAATCGTGCGTATCAAAAACTATGTTTTGCCAGCAACTTCAGCCGATTCTTTGTTGTGTCTCTCTGTAAATTTTTAATATTGTTAAAACAATATTATATAATATCTCACAAAAGCCCAAACTAAACAGAGCTTGTACTATGGGTACTAGAATAACTGATACTAATACATATACCCTTCATTTTTGTAAATACATACGTATATACATAGTAACATCCAGACTAAGACAAACATGGGGGATGTTCATGCACACAAAGATTTGTCCTAAGCGGAATCGAACCCGCGACCTAATCAATGACTATTTCGTTGGTAAGTTTTATGAAATTTCTTAGCAAGTTGTATTAATGATTTCCTTACACCGATGTAATAAAAGATTTTATTAGCGCCAACTAACTGAATTTAAGCATAAAACCTATTCCACTTTTATTACGTTGACTTTATACAAAGCTCCGAGAGGGAATAATCAGGGCTATTTACATTTTGCTTAGGCCCACCTGACGCCAGGAAGCACCACCACCTCTGCGGGTTTGTACTTATCATGCAAAGTAAATATTTTAATTTCGACGGTTAAAATAATAAAATCTGAAATTTGCTTTAACGTATGTTTTTGTATGAATGGAAAATGTTATGTGAATAAACGCTGTCTGATTGTCACAGCACATTTATGTTGAATATATTCTTGAAATATATGTAAAGATACTGTATTTCTTAAGTGGACTTATAGATGGCGCTGTGTGTCACACTGTGTGTTGACAGATGACAGCCGCCATGTGTGTGCATAACTACTGTTAAAAACTAAATAAGCTAAAAGTGATATAAAAGGAATTGAGAGTAATAGACTTTAAATGTCGTTTCTATGTTTTCAGGTTAGATACGTTTTACATTATAAGTTTAATGTGTAATATTAACTTGTCACATTGTATTTCACTCTCGTGTACTTTGTAATAATTTATTATAAATGTTGTCACATGTATGTAAGTGGGCATTCACGTGGTATAATACAAGGTGAATGAGACATAGCGCCATTTATTGAAACCAAAAGTACTGTACATATTGTTATGTGGTCAATATTAATTATTACTGTTGCATATTTTGCATGTTCACAATGTGTACAGAGAAACCGTACACCATAAGCATTGTCAGCATTTATATGCGCGCGGGCAGTGGGCATGTGTCTTTACCTAAGCATTTACGTCAGTTCGCGATCTTTCCGCATCGGCTAAAGACAAGGCTACACCAAACCGCGCGTGTAACCTTCTTTTATCTATCATTACACGTTTTAGTACAGATTTACGTGTTTCATTTGTAGACCTTATCGTTAGGCTCTACACAATGTTTAATTTGTTCGAAATCGTAAAAAACTTTAAAGAATATTAACCGCTGGAAATGAACAATGTCCATGAGTTATAAAGCCTGTGGTTGCCACAAATGTCGCTATATCGCACCTTGCATTTACAAAAGTTTTCAATTCGAAGTGTACCAAATATACATTTTAACATGCATCTTTTAATAGTTCGCTAAGTTAAGCTTGGATACAAAATACTTTATAGTTATTGCACGGCTACCCGTAGAGATATTTGCTCCTAAGCAACCATTACGCCTAACGAATCTAAACGACTTGTATGTACCAAAGCACTGTTAAACTAATAATCTTGTAACATTGTGTATACCCTACAGGCTCCTTCTTAATTATAACTCGTGTTCAACTTGTTTCGAGTTAATAGTATTACATGCTTTAGATGCTTAGTTGCAATAGTTGTGAAACTGTTAGGCATGTTGTGTTAAACCTACCTATTTATATTAAATTGATATAACAGACTAAACGTGATTGCTGTGGCTCAAAATGTTTGGCTATTAAATGTAGAATAAATTATCTACATCAATCAAATAGGCGCAGTCTACCTAGCTTCATGATTTCATATACCAAATATAAGGGTACACCTATTATAGTAGAACTTTTTAAGTAATAATTTTATATTGCATTACAACTAATAGCATAAACCTCTTTTCGCAGAATATCGTTTGTCATAAACTCATTTAGCATACATTGGAACCCATAATTCTGTAGGTCAGAATCATCTGTACGCATAATTTTGATATCCATAATAAAAACAATGTATAATCATCACATCGCAGAAAGTTCAAAACCAGATTCATCTTTTGGCATATATTTCTTATCCATAACTATTTAAAAGTAGAACCATCATTTCGCATAATGCTTACAGCAAGAATCATCTTTTATGATTATTGCAACACTTTTCTTAAGTTCAAGTTTAATTTTGTTTTCTGATTAATTTAATTGTTTTTTTTTTTAGTAATTGTAATAAATAAAAGTTGATTTAATGATAATTATTTGGTTTTTATATCCTTGCCCATAAGAGCATGTTCATTTCTGGCATAAGAGGTCAAGTTCTAACCTAACCTAACCTACGCATTTTTAAAGAAGAAAGTAACCCAATCTATATTATTCTAATTGAAATTCTATGATCTTCATAGTATGCCTAGTCAAATTATGCCAAATAATCTGTACTCTAAATGAACGTTATGCTAAATGAAATTATACAAAATTTTACCTATGCCAAAGGTAAATATGCCAATAAAAATTCTACTATCTTAAATGTATGCCATTCTAAATTCGGTCATAAGCACATTATGCCTAAAAATATTTATGTCAAATATTTTTTATGCCTAATAAATGATCGACTAAAGAAGTTTCTGCGAAGTCAGTTATCCCAAATAGGTTTCGGAGTATCAAGTTTCTACCAAATAGACCGCACCCCAAATATAATAATTAACTAGTTGTTGCCCGTTACTTCGTCCGCGTAAAATTCGTCATGATAAGTAGTAGAAGCTGCCCTCACGCTTTGAACCGCGTTAAACGTTACTGCCCTGCAAATATGAAGTTTAGTGTAATTTTAAATAACAAAAAACTATAATAGATAGTTATCCTATTAAACACAAAAATAATTATTATAATCCAATCAGTTTAGATAAACGCTAACAAACAAACAAACTAACTTTCGCCCGCGGTTCGTCTAGGTACATCAATAATAAGTAGCTTATGTTACGCGAATTTTAGTCAGTTATCTGTATATAAAAATTGGTCTAGCCTTTGTTTTTGTTTTTTTTTTGTTTTTTTTTTTTTGTTTTTTTTTTTAAAGTCAACACCCGCACTAGGAATAGCTCCTGTGTCGCGAGGGTGTTCATAAACATACATTTCACACACACAAAGCACACCCAGAGTCAGAACAAATCTTTGCGAATTGCACAAAGATTTGTCCCATGTGGGGATCGAACCCACAACACCAGCATAGTTGAGGCGACCGTTTTAAACACTACGATAACCGTGTACTCTAAGTGTACTATTTCTCTTTTAGAAGATTAGCCGGTACAAAATTTTTAAAAACTGTATACCGTGCGTACCTGTGTATCGTGCAAATAACTATATCAACTGAAAAACACATTGTTATTTTGAAATTAAAAACAGACACTTCAATTTTATTTATT
Organism: Hypena proboscidalis; assembly: GCA_905147285.1. NCBI lineage: Eukaryota > Metazoa > Arthropoda > Insecta > Lepidoptera > Erebidae > Hypena > Hypena proboscidalis. Next base: position 13,476,868 of record LR990130.1, on the reverse strand, counting down.
TGTATTGATGACTAGTGTCCCACCCAGCGTCTCTGCCCGTGTGTTACGTTGATATAAAGTTGTATATGTTTATAATTTTTCGCGATTTGAGAACATTTTTCAACAATAAGACAACGGGCCTAAATCGCGTAATTATTATAAAGGTAAATAAATACCTATGCTCGACGTTTCGAAATGACTTGCATCATTCGTAGTCACGAGACGACTGGTGAAGCTCAGCATCGTCTTCGTGAAGCACGAATATTGTCTACCACCCTCATTTGATCGTAACAATTTTTATTTTTATTTAGTAACGTCGAGCATAGGTTTTTGTTTACCTTATAATAATAACGCGATTTGGACCCGTTTTCAAATAAAAAAATAGTTGTATGTTATTCCTGGGGTTTTTAATTGAATTATAATAAAAATAATAATAAAAAAGAATTTATTTCTCACCATCAACCATAATATACATATAAGATTGTAATCTATATAGCTATGTTACAGCGTAGGTTGAGGATCGCTGGTGCCTGAAATAGGTATAAAATAACCTGTGATACAGGTCACCAGTTTTCCGCTCGGAACCAATTTACAAACAAGTAGCAAAATGTACACAATAATAACTATCTAGTGGTAGTTTTTAGCTCTTTAGGTGATTAATAAACTAGAAAAATAACATTTAAACATAAAAGAGGCAGATTGAGAAGGTTTATGTATGTGGGTATGTGTGTGTTTGAGTGTAAAGTGTGTGTGTATGTGTGTGGTCTAAGTGAGGTGTATTTGTGTTGTAGTGATATTGTGTGAGCGTTATGTGCGAATTGTGTTTGATCCGTGGTATGTATCATGACTGTGTTAGTCTTGTAATATGGGTTGTATGGATGTCCGCAATATGATATCGTATTGGTAAACAAGGTTATTCCAAAACCTCGAGGAGGCCTTCTGTTTTTTGATAACATTGATTAAGAAGCCATTCTAATAAAGTGCTCTTACATTTATAATAGGTTAGGGCATATAAAGACAAAATTTTGTGTAATTTTTTATACAGATATGGACCAAGAAATATAAAGAATTTACGACTGAAGGACGTTTTAACGGTAGTGGACGGTACGACAAGATGGTTACGACGATTTAAGGAATCCTGTGTAAAAGTAATTAACGAGTGTTGCTTAAGGACAACTGCAAGTACAAAGAGCTGCCTCACGATCTGCACTTCGCAGTATTCATAAAGTAGACTTGTAGGATACAACCGTGGCTTAAAACAACACACCTTCAAAATAGCTCTTTGAGCGCGCTCAACTTGTATAAAGTGAGTCTTTGAGGCGCCTCCCCATGCATTAATACAATAGGATAAGATGGATTGACATAGTGCCATATAAACCATTTTCATAGTATGGGCATCAGCTGATTGACGTAGTTGCTTTTAATATATAAATGAGCTTGCGGGCTCTGTTAGACAGGTATGCAATATGGTCTTTGAAATTTAGGTTACGGTCAATCATGACTCCAAGATATTTAATGGCTGTAACCCTGTCAATTTTTTGGGATACATCACATGTACCATCACATAAGTTGCAGGTAGGTTGAGCAGTTACGTCTAATGCTGGTTCAGATGTTGGGGTGCGAATAGAGAAGTCAATAATTTTTGTTTTACCTATATTTAAAGTAAGTAAATTCTTACTGAGCCAGTTGTTCACCGTGTTGAAACCCATTTGCGCACAGCGATACGTGTCTTTCCAATTATCAGAAGAAAATATGAGAGCAGTATCGTCTGCATAGGAGAAAATGGCTCCATTATTAAGCTTTAGGTTGCACATGTCATTCATGTACACTAAGAACAAGTGAATTATCTTCATACAGCAGAAGTAGTGGTGTAAAGGAGTAAGATAGATAGATAGATACAACGTTTCGGCTGATTAACTTTGTTTTCATGAATATTTCGGGTTCAGTTTCAAGAGAAACTAGACAATTTATCATGTGAAAGGAACTAGTGTATTCAGAGGCATTGATACGATCAGCCATTTGCCCTCGGTGACACAGTGTATACGGAATACATTGCTATGGAAATAAGTCATCTAAATTGGCTTGTTAGTCAGTTCTATGGCTTCAATGAATTCCGGTATTACAATATACTTGTACACTTCCTTATTGAAAGCTTTTTATCGTTGCAAAATAAAAATACAAAGAATATTTTCGAACATCTTTGTCACTTCACGTTACTTTACCAGAGCGAATTTGAAATATCAGTCGGTTTTTTTTACAAGAGTTCCGTTTAATGTTGCCAACTTTTACCTGTCAATTATTATATTTAATTTAAATTCACTAAAGTTTAAATAGAAGGTGTAAATAGCACTAAAAATAACCAACAATCATACTTTAAAGTTATATTCTAAATATAACAAAAAAACTAATAATTATTACGTCACTTCAGATACACTTTAGTAATATATAGCTTTTACTTAAATGAAACCCGAGTGATACTATCTAGCTATAAATACAAATTGATAAAATGTTTTATATTTATCAGTAATCAATTCCGCACCGCACTGGAAACTAACATAATCGAAACAACGAGTTACCTTAATTAATGGGTTTTCATTATTATAGTGGTAATACTTAATGAATTTGTAATTGAATGATATTCTTCACATCTGTTCGTTACAGTAGTTTATAACTACCTTTAGAATTATTTTACAATAATATTGAATTTCAATATCCCAATTGAATTGATACAAAAGACAATTAATGTGGAAAACCGATTTCATTTAATAAATCTGGCTTCATAGGCCTTTGCGTCATTAACCGAGATAATCGTTACGTTTCATTAAATTGTCGAGAGTTTTATTAAGTATGCCGTTAAAATGTGTGAGCAAAGAATGTATAACAAGAGGATTTGTTATAGAACCTATTACGAATGTTGAACGAACAGTGAGGAAATATTTTCATTGTATGATTGTTTTTAGTTTTCCAAGAAGTGTTTCTGACTTACCCAGTAGTGCACACACAGGAGTGTTCTAGTGATCAAACCATTAGATTTAATGTGGATATGCTCAACGTTTGCCAAATTTGGGGCCGCACACTGGCAATTTTTATGTCAATATTACTCACTTATACTACTTAGACTTGGACTAGAAAAAGCATCATAAAACCAGTCAAAATGCAAAATATTGTAGGTGTGCGGGTCCCTATACACGCTGCGGTATGCAAGACCGAAGCGAGTGGCGGGAGAACTGCTCTAAAAATATCTCCTGTGTCACGGAGGTGTTCAAAAACATACATTTCACACACAAAGCACACCAAAAGTCAAAAAAAATCTTTGGGATCACACAAAGATGAGTCTCATGTAGGGATAGAACCTACAACACCAGCGCAGTTGAAGGTGGCGAGGCGAGGTTTTAACCACTACGCCGACCGTGCATTCAAACACCTGCGGTCAGGAAAACGAAGGAAAATTAAATAATCAATTTTTTTCAGCCCATTTAATATTTTTCATTTCATAGACGTAACTGGAACCCCCCCAATACACGCTACTTGACCTGCACAGGTAAGCTCTCCAGTGGACTGGAGCGTATGGGGCTGGTTTAGCTTTTGAGTTAGTGGTCCTTTGACACTATTACCTGACTACGGTGCGGTGATGCCTACAAAGTAGGATTATTTAATTGAGCTTACCTTTATGTGCCTTCTAGCTGCGCCTTGTTTTTATTTATTTATTTATTTATTTATTATACACTTTATTGTACACCTGGAGTTTACAGTATTAACTTATTTCTAGTGAACAGTACAATGGGCGGCCTTATCACTAATAGTGATTTCTGCCAGGCAACCTTAGGATGGAAATAATTTTAGAATTTGGTGGTTGTTTGTGTACACGAAAAAAATAAAAAAGTATACTATAATATAATATATTATATAATAATATATATAGTAGTAATAAAATATATAAATGTATATAAACTAAATACATGTTTAAAATAAATACATACGGTATAAAAATATACTTAACATAATATTACAAAATATTAATATTATCATAAACATAATTATAGCAACAAATAAATTTTTGTGAATTGTAACTTTTTAGTGAATTGTAACTTATAAGCTTTTAGCCTTCACCAGGAATTAAACTGTCAAATACAAAAATATTATCAATATTCTATCCGTAGTGCCTGACATAATTCAGCTCGTTCAGACAAACAAAACTGCCAGCTTTTATACATACATTATTATGTATGGATATTTCTTGTTAAAACAACTTAATGTACTCGGAATCCTTTACTTATTCATTCCATATTTTATCGATGAAAAACAAACGTCCAGAAAATGTTGATGCAATAAATGTGGGTTGCCAGTAAAGGGCAGTATGGACCCCATAAGCAAACACTGAATAAAGTAAAGGGTAACTTTATGTAAAATGTGTTCTTAGAGGGTTCATATACAAAAGATGACCCTATTTAGATAGCCGATAAGCTTGTCTTTCTTACAAAAGCAGATGTAATATACAGGGTTGTTCATTTATATCGGTCGGTATGTGAAAGTGTGTAATTATAAGACGTCCACTAATGTTTTTTTACAAACCATGACATCGATTTTATGTTTCATGGCAAGATTTACTGGTTATGACGGGGTGCATGAAAGGAGCCTCCCCGAGTGACGAACACAATGATTCCCTACGTCCGGCGCACCCTGGGCAATTCGCGAGTTCTTCAAAGCGAATTGGCTAATCCTTTCACCACGATGGCAAGTCAAAATAAAATTTGACTCAGCCATCGACACGACGAAGAAGAAGAAGAAGAAGAAGACTGGTTATGACATACACAATCGATATCTAAATAATACAAACATTTTTCTTCAATACGACCGGGTTGAGATAAGGTTTTTTTTTATGTTTGCCGTGGAAATAACTCTAATCTAAGTTTAAATCTAAGTATGCATTTTTTGTTTTTCCCAAAAACGATGTTATGGTTCCTAAGAAGATTTGTGGATGTCTTATAATTACAGACATCATAATAACCCATATAAATAAGCCTCTCTGTATTTTGGAACCAATTTAATTCAATTTGGAATGTAAAATGATAAAATAGATGACAGTGGCAGCAAGTCATGAAATCGATCAGGAAACCACCAGCAAGTTTCCAACTCACTTACTTAAACTAATTATAGTATTAGCCTGTATTAGCCTGACCCTTTTGGATATTACTCATTCAAACCGCTATCCACTGTAAAGTACCTAATTACACGGGCATTTGTTTGTACTTTGATCTTGTTGATAGAATGATAAAATGGATTCGAACCACTATCCATTGTTAAGTACCTAATAAAACGAGAATTTGTTTGTAGTTAGATCTTGTTTTAAAATAACAATTACCAAATTTCACTTATATTATCTGGAAAAGAACCCGACAGCCCCAGGTACCACCCTTTTTTGTAAGTTTTCTATTCAAACGCTGATTACGCACCAACATAGAGAGTAAGCTAACCTTTTTTGGTCGTTATTTATCGTTTATTTGAAAAGGATCAGGGGATATTCGCGTTCATCTTTTTGTTACATAATCAGTAAAACTCAGGCATAGTTTGATAATGTTTAGTCAGACGTACATTGTGCTCATTTATTTTCAATATTACGCTTATATTGTATTATCCTTTAATAACAATTGTACTTACTGGCCGTTTAATTATTGGATCTAAAGGTTAAATAACTATTTGTAGAAGCCGGTCCGATAAAATGTTTAGTTTAATACTCGGGTACTAAAAAAATATTGGGTTTTATATTAAATTTTACAATAAGATCTGTTTGAACCTATGAGAACATAATCTACAGAAAATGTATCGATTGCTGCGGCACAGTTTCACTCCAAAGTATTGTGAGCATCTTTTAAACATTTAAATGTTAAAGAAGTAGGTACGATCCAAAGTGAAATTTTACGTTTATCTATAGGTAGTGAACGGATGACCTGAAGCTTGTTGTTTTGGTTTAAACTTTAACTCAGAAACTTCTTACAGCAAGGCCGTAAGTAGTTATTTTCTGATGCGGGCAGTGCATCACGTGTTGTCGAGATTAAGCCTGCAGGCGTGCTAGGAAAGCCATTAATTTTGTTCAACGCCTTACAACTCACAGCGACGACTAAGCCACTCCGCCCCTCTTTGACTACATCACAAAAAGAATATTAAGAAATGTCACAGACCGGATTAAAATAAGCTGCTGCTCATATTGCTCACTTAGATAAAGATTTTGGTCGCTTTAGTTCTTTTCTACTCGGCTATTACAGTTAACTTAAACAATTTTTTGCAATATTAACCAAGTATATAAAATGTCATAACTGCAAACTCGGAACGTTTATTAATTATTTTAATTAGTTGTAAGTAGAATATTAACTTAAATTCTTATATCAAAGAATTATACTCGTATATAACAGTGATTATAGCAACGTAGCGCTTTCGCCGCCAATGTTGTTCTACAGATAACTGAACTTATAATATAAACTTTTACTTATATCTCTTATTTAGCTGACAATGGTTGACACTGGCTAGCGGTTAAATAGAAAACGGTATATTTTAATTTGGATCAAAAGGCGCATGGCAACTACGATGTTACTTTCATATGACTGATTTCATTTGCTTATTAAGGGTAAGTTAATAAAATAATAAATAAATATCACACAACTTACACACAACGCCATCTAGTCCCAAAATTAGCAGAGCTTGTACTGTGGGTTCTAGAATAACTGATACCAATACATATACAGGGTGGATGCGACATAGCGACATTTATTGAAACCACAGTTTCTATACATGGCCAGTATGCATTTCCACCGGATAAAAAATTCTCTGGCGAAAAAAAAAATCCACGTCTGCCGAACAAATTGCACGATCGCAATGTTCAAATTGTTCGGAGAACGTGATTTTTTTTTCTTCGCCAGAGAATTTTTATCCGGTGGAAATTGATACTTACCATGTATAGAAGCTGTGGTTTCAATAAATGTCGCTATGTCGCATCCACCCCGTATACTTTTCTTTTGAAAATACATACTTATAGAAACACCCAGACTAAGACAAACCCCCATTCATGCATACAAAGTTTTGTCTTAAGCGGGAATCGAACAAAAAAAGTTCATAAAGTGATGTGGTAAGTAAATAGCAGCAACAGTTTTTTTTGCTTAATGCAAAGGCACACTTAAGATCTGGATCACGTTTCGTCCGAAGCAACGTACGCACTGACGGTTGGTGGAGGTCAGTAGGAATTTAATTTTTCCCTGTAAATGCCTGACAAAGTTCCTCCAGGGCGACGCATTCAATATACTGCTGGTGAACCGTGAATACAAATTTTCTTGACATTCTCGGCCAGTAAGTGACCCCCCACAAAGTTTTGCTACAAGAATTTATTATTATTGTAATCAGTTACAGGTTTACATTTCGCTACATTACTGTTCGAAGCACAGTAAGAATATTACAATTGAAAAATGTTGTTATATTGGACTGTAGACCGGAGTCTAGTCAATGTCATTACAACATTTTAATAACCTTGTTCTAATACATTATAATGATGGGTAGGCTTGCTTCTACTCATGATATCACATGATGGTAAATTACATCTGTTAGAATACATTTAACTATCACCATTCTATTATTAAATATTCACAGTGATTTTATATTTTCCAGTCGGTGCTTCCGGTTTAATAGAATTATAATAAAATACTGAATAATTGTAATTAGTTAGTCAATAAATACAAAAAGTAAATATATGTATAAAATATAAGATATTTGAACATGTTTTTTGTAAAGTAATTGTACTAGCGCACGCACTGTTTCCGGCATAATTATTTTTTGACTTCCGTTACAGATTTTAACTGTCAAGTAGTTGTAGTGGGAAGTAGCACGTGCGCTGTAAAGGGGAGTTGATTGTAAGACGCTGCCCTGAGCGGACATTTCATGTACTTTTAATATAATAGTGTAAAAAGTGCCATTATAACTGTAAAATAAAGTGATTTAAAAGTGTCAACGTGTACTTATTATACATCTATGCGGTGCCTTTTCACTCTTGCTTTAAAAAGACCCAAGTTGTACTTACGAGGAAACACGCACATTATCGCAAAATAAATTCTGTGGTTGAAGTATGAGCGCCAAGTATACATACTTACCAACGTCTTAAAGAATAACAATATTATACTAAGAAACAGTTGAAAAAATTACGGGACCGGCAGGTTTTGAAACTTCGACTTCTGCATACCGGGCAGCCACTTTAACCACTTAACTACGGTCACCTCTTGACAGGAACCTAAATTTTACCGTAGCTTAGTGGTTAAAGAGGCTGCCCGGTATGCAGACCTCGCAAGCTCAAATCCCTCTTCAATAAATATTCTTAAATAACAAATGCACACAAATGTCTCGCGATAATATTTTCATACGGAGCTCGAATTGGAAAAAAATACTTGGAAAAAATACTTAGATTTATTCTGTAAGATCCTGCAATACTAAGGTGCAAACGCAAAACTAGACTCAGCACTAAATTCCAAACTTAATCCTTTCAACTCCGGCGCTATTGCATGATATTTGAATTTCAGTTAAAATACTTTTCCGTTCTCCGTTTTCGAATTTGAAGAAAGTGCCCTGATATTGTGATTTTAAAGTTGGTTGTTGTAAAGGACACAAGTATTGCTTTACAGTTATTATACTAATTTACTATCCTTGAAGTAGGTATACATTAAATCTATCTTGTAAATATATATACTCATACCATTTCATTGATTTACCGTTCAGTGGTGCATAAAGACTGACATTTTCTATGTGATCCACTTATGAAGCGAGAATTTACGAGAACTTCTATAGATTCAGAATTCAAACTTTAACGAGTGCACGGTTAGCGTAGTGGTTTAAGTTGTCGCCTAGCTGCTCTCAACTGCGCTGTTGTTGTAAGTTTGATCCCCACACGGGACAAATCTTTGTGTGATGCGCAAAGATTTGATCTGACTCTGGTTGTGCATTTTGTGTCTGAAATGTATGTTTTTAAACACCCCCAAGACACAGAAGTTATTCTTAGTGCGGAAGTCGTTTTTAATAAAAAAAAATCTGCCATAGAATCAAATAATTTGATCCATCATTAAACGTCTATCGATTACAGGTACATATTTGAAGCATACTCTTCAATTATTATTATTTTTTTTTATATACTACGCCCACAGCGAACGAACGTGTAGTCCACCTGATGGTAAGTGGAGTAATGCCCATGGAAATCAAAAATCCACAAAAGCAGATTATAGATGCGTCGCTGCAGCTGAGGACTACGGTGTTATGCCTCATGTGCCAGTAATTTCAGGGCCTGATCTCACCACCAAACTGGAACACAGTAATGCAAGCACTACTATTTGGCGGCAGGTTAAAGGTGAGACGGTGGTGCTGTCGCCCTCGAGCTCATTCACAAGAGCTCTACCACCAGTAAAATTAATTCACGACATACCAAATGGTTGCAAAACTATTAGAACTAAGTGAAATGCAGGTTAACAGGCTCTGAAGTGCATACAAGTTATAATTAAAGGAGATCGTCTATACAGTATACACGATGTTTCAAGATTGTTAACATTGCAGTAGATACACCACGCCAACACATTCAGCTATACATTTCCAGTATAAAATGGCTTCGCATTGTAAAGACTTCTCGTATAATGCCAGGCCAGCATATTAATACTGGTTTTGTATAGTTTGATGTGTAGCCGTGTGTACTTGCACTGCATACACTGCTTACGGTTCGTTACACGTAAGGGTGCCCTAAGGAGCAATAGCTCTGCGTCGAGCAATACAAAGTATTGTATCCAATATAAAAGCACGAAATGTGCACGTTAACAAAATTGTGTTTAAAGATATTTATTTATTCTCAAAAGAACTACATTGAAGTTCACTTAGATGAGATGTACATTATTATAGAAATAGAAATAGAAATAGAAATATTTATTTGCTAAAAACATGGTATATACAGGTTGTTAAGTTAGTCTAGAGTACAGCATGTCTCACCGTAAGGACGGTATGCAAAAATATTTTAAAATATACTTAACCTATAGACATTATTTTTTAAGTTATATATTATTATTATAAAATCATACCTACTTACAAATTAACACACTTTTTCATATTTTTTTTTAAATTATTTAACTATCATATTATTTAACACATGTCATGTAGGTACTTACACACAATATAAAAAATAAAATTACAAACTAGAAACATTTTACATATCTTATTATTATTACACATTATTTACACCTTATATATAAAACAATAATTAATATTTATCTTCATGTGAAAAGAATTCAGCGACTGAATAAAAACACTTTTCTATTAACCATTTTTTTAATGTAAGTAATGTATAAATTTTGTAAAAGGTAGTTCTCTTATGGATTTTGGTATTTTATTGTATATTTGTATACACATGCTACTACTGTTCCTTTTATGTAGCGTTGTCGACATCATGTGGACTTGTAGCTTTCTTGGATCCCTTAAATTATATTTTTTGTTATGGTTGGTTTCTGTAAAAATGTGGGAGTGTTTTTTAACAAACAAACAAATTTCGTAAACGTACATTGATGCTAAGGTTAGTAGTTTCATTTTCTTGAATAGTGGTCTGCACGTGTCTAATGGGGCTGCGCCACATATAGCCCTAACGCATTTCTTTTGAGATATAAATACCTTACTAATATGCGTCGAATTGCCCCATAATAGTAGACCATATCTTAATATGGCTCCAACATATCCGTGGTATGCAATCAAAGCAGTTTTTTCACCTGCCATTTTCCTAGTTTTTTTAAGAGCATACACAAAGCGATTAACTCTTTTGCAAATTATTTTTACTTGGGCTTTCCAGTTGCAGTGTTTGTCGAGAGTTATGCCTAAAAATTTTACTTCGTTAATGGATACGATTTCTTGACCACGACAAGTTATTTTTTGGTCGCTAGATTTGTTATTATAATTTTGAAATTGTATAAGTTTTGTTTTATTTACATTAGCGGTAAGATTATTTTCATCTAGCCAGCTAATAATATCTTGTGTTGTTGAATTTAAGGTGTCAATATAGTCGGCATTATCATTATTTTGACAAACAACTACGGAAATATCGTCGGCGAATAGTGTACATTTATGTTGTGTAGAATTTGGGATGTCGTTTATGTACATTAGAAATAATAGGGGTCCTAAAACACTGCCTTGTGGCACACCAAATTTATTTTCTTTGTAGTTTGACAGATATGATGAAGATGTACATTTTTGGTCGACACGAGTTATTTCTACACATTGTTTACGATTACTTAGATAACTCTCGATCCACTGCAGGGCGTTTCCTCTAATTCCGTAGAGTTCACATTTGTGTAGCAGAATATTGTGATCAACAAAATCAAAAGCGCTGGACATATCGAATAGTATCGCTGAAACCTGTTTTCTTTTATCTAAAGACTCTGTTACACTTTTCATTAAGGAAAAAGCAGCAAGTGTAGTCGACTTGTTTTTTTGGAATCCATTTTGCTCCTCCATTAAAATTTCATGTTTATTTAAAAAACTTATAAGGCGTGTGTGCATTAACTTCTCAAAAATTTTCGAGAAAATTGGAATTAATGTAATAGGGCGGTAGTTACTCATTTGTTCTTTGTCATCTTTCTTATGTAAAGGCTTTATAACCGAGAATTTAAGTTTATCCGGAAAAATTCCTTCCCAGAAGGAAAGATTAACGACATGACAAAGTACTGATGCCAATTCATTTTGACATCGTTTTAAAATCTTTGTTGACATTGAGTCATAACCAACGGCATTTGTATTTTTTAACGATTGTACAGTTATAATGATGTCATCTTCATTGCAAGGGCTAATGAAAATCTTAAAAAATTATAATCTTATACTATTATTTTATTCTTGCTCTGGCATGCATTATACAACAAAATATCTTAAATAAATAATTATATAATATTTAAATTAAATCCATAATATTATCTACGTGTTCCAATAATTTATATAAACGTATCGGAGCGACGAGCAGCATGTAGGCACTCACGCGTGGGTATCCTTCGTTCAAGACAAGAAAAGAACAACAATAAAATTTCCACGATTATAAAAATTAAAAACTTAGCTGAAATTTTCTTATAAAATTACTAGAAAGTTTAGATATTCTTCAGTTAACATCTTAAAACATCGCAAAAAATTCAAAAGAATTACCGAATACGGTTGGTTATGAGACGAATTAAAAATAAACAGTAAGCATAGTTTTAGTTAGCCGAATGGGAGACCGTTGGACTGCGAAGTCAAAGGTTCAAACCCGTCAATAAATCGTTAGGTTTCGTCATTTCGAAGACATTGTGTATTTATTATATAAATTATCGCTTGCTTATGGTGAAAGTTAACCATCGTGAGGAAACCTACATACCTGAGAGTACTGGCCAGCGTGGTGGACTGGCCTAACCCTTGTGGGATGTGAATTCGATACAGGGCTGCTATTATTATTATTATATATAATAGTTAAGTATGAACAAATTAGGCTAATGTTTCATGAGAACATTGTGCAGTAAAATCTTGCCACAGTTTGATACAATCTGTCGTATTCCGCCGTAATACCAGTTTACGTAAAGTTGATTATTTTTTTATAGCATTTAGCTATGCTTAGCAAATTATACTAAGAAACAGTTGAAAAAGATTTGGGACCGGCAGGATTTGAACCTGCGACCTTACTGCACACCGTGCAGCCGCTCTTAGCCATCCAGCTACGGTTGCCTCTTACCGGCACCCTAAATTTCTCAACTGTATGATACGTCATTTCATGACGTCACGTTCATCCGTTTGTTCCTATCTTAAGTAGGATACAAACCAACATGGTGAAGTTACATTCAGCACGTTTTACGTAAAGTTTATTTTAGTTTAATACTTTATTGTACACATAAATTACATAAATAAAATAACAAAAATGTGGTGATGACAAAAGGTAAACTTAACTTAAAAACGACTTTTCTGACAGCAAACCTTTATGAGCAACTTAATGTCATGGTAATTAACTTGTTGTTACTTCAATACATTCAATTCTTATTAAAATACTTTTTTTAAAAGATGCTTGCACTAGGAATAACTCCTGTGTCGCGGGGGTGTGCACAAACATTTCACACACACAAAGCACACCCAGAGTCACAAAATCTTTGCGGATCAAACAAAGCTTTGTCCCGTGTGGGGATCGAACCCACAACACCAGCGTAGTTGAAGGCGACGAGGCGAACGCTTTATTCACTACGCCAACCGTGCACTCAAACTTGCTTACTAGAATGTTATAAGAGAAACTAACTACTTATAAATCTAAAGTTAGTATCTAAAATAAACCGGGCAAAATGCCCAGGCTTTGTGCATACATAGTAGATAAAACATGAGAAAGATTGGACCAGCAGTGCGTGCAGTTTTTGTTTCACAAAACTTTTGAGAGGCAAGTTAGACCAAAATGGGTGACATCTATTGGAAACTAGCTTCGCAACTTAACTTTAACCTACCGTTAATAGTGTCCATTAACAATATTTTCTACATAGATTTATTGTTTTTAACCGACTTCAAAAAAAGGAGGAGGTTCTCAATTCGGTTGTATGTTTTTTTTTTTTTTTTTTTTTTTATGTTTGTTCGCCGATTACTCGAAGACGCCTGGACCGATTTGAGAAATTCTTTTTTTGTTTGATAGGATATACTTGTCATGTGGTCCCATTTTTTTCAAGTCACGTTCTGATGATGGGATCCTAGAGAAATCGAGGGCAACCCTCAAATTTAAAAGGCTTCTATATTGTTTTTTATATATTATCTAAAGCTACTCGGATATCTGCATCTAGTAGTCAGCATTTCATGTTGCTGAGCTGATGCTGGAAGGTACAACTCCTTAACGGTTAGGAGTACGGGGATAATTCTTTAAATATAGGCTCCTTGAGGCCGTTTACTGTATTCTTTCAAGTTATACACAGATGAGGCGAGACGTTGAATATTACTTATGTACATTCATAATATGAGGTCATGATTTGATGATGGGATCCTAGAGAAATCATGGGTAACCCTCAAATTTCAAAGGCTTCTATATTGTTTTTCGTATATTACCTAAAACTTCTTGGATATTTGCATTTGAGCTGATGCTGGCTGCAGCATTCTTGCTCTGGCATGCATTATACAACAAAATATCTTAAATAAATAATTATATAATATTTAAATTAAATCCATAATATTATCTACGTGTTCCAATAATTTATATAAACGTATCGGAGCGACGAGCAGCATGTAGGCACTCACGCGTGGGTATCCTTCGTTCAAGACAAGAAAAGAACAACAATAAAATTTCCACGATTATAAAAATTAAAAACTTAGCTGAAATTTTCTTATAAAATTACTAGAAAGTTTAGATATTCATCAGTTAACATCTTAAAACATCGCAAAAAATTCAAAAGAATTACCGAATACGGTTGGTTATGAGACGAATTAAAAATAAACAGTAAGCATAGTTTTAGTTAGCCGAATGGGAGACCGTTGGACTGCGAAGTCAAAGGTTCAAACCCGTCAATAAATCGTTAGGTTTCGTCATTTCGAAGATATTGTGTATTTATTATATAAATTATCGCTTGCTTATGGTGAAAGTTAACCATCGTGAGGAAACCTACATGCCTGAGAGTACTGGCCAGCGTGGTGGACTTTTTTTTTTTTTTTTTTTTTTCGCAGGGAAATGCATTTACGCATACCACCCTACCCGTGGGGGGACGGGCAGAGTGGCTATATGGGACTCCCGTGCCTACGATGTTAAACGGCACAGAATACCCACTAAAACCCCGCGGTGTGCCCTCGTCGCCGAAAGATGGTGGGTCGGCGAGCCCCGGATCGATATTATATCCACAGGGCTCGCCGCGGCGACCGTGCCCAGTCCGACCTCCGACCGGGCACCCGACTCTCTTCAGTCCTCCTCTCGTAGCGACGCACCGGGCACACCCAGGGCGTCACTCCGTCGCGGAAGGCATCAGCGGGCGGCGGAAAACCCCCTCCACCGCCCGCGGCCTCGCATAGAGCGGGGGCACACGATGCGTTGCGGCGGCGGTACGGCGCCGGAGCGGTGTCGCTGCGTCGTCTTACATAGAAATATCTGTGGCATGTCACACGATGCGCTCCGTCGCCGCACCGGACTTGCAACCACCAAGACGAGGCGGGGAGGGGTGAATGCGTTGCGACGTCGGAGCGGCACCGCTCAGTTGTTTTGCGTCACAAGGAAGGACACACGCTCGCTCGTTTCGAATTTTTTCTAAGTATTTTTGTTTATTGTGATTGAGGTTTTAAAAAATGAGTGCCAACCTAGATGTTATTGATATAGACTACCTAATTACATTAGTCCAAGAACGGGAAAACCTTTGGGATAAGTCCAATGAAGACTTTAAAAATAAAACAATGAAAATAAAAGCATGGGAGCAAATTGCCAAAATTTTATTTCCAGACTATGATAATTTTGCTCCTGATATAAAGAACCAGATAGGTAAGTAATTATTTAATGTTTTTATGATGATCAAATCTTCTGTAACTGCCATTGTAGCGACCCTCTGTTGCTCATAAAATAGCTTGCAAATTCATCTCTAATGACATTTGCTGCTGTCATCTCTTCATCTTGAGGTTGTAATGAGTGAAATTCATCATCAGTTATTGCCAATGTATCCTTTTGCCGAAAACCATCCCGATCTGCGACAAAATTGTGTAGGACACAACATGCCTTCACAATGTCAGTAGCAAAATTATAGGACACGTCTATCGGTCTGTGAAAAATGCGCCATTTATTCGCCATAATCCCAAAAGCGCATTCGACATATCTTCTGGCTCTGCTGAGACGATAATTGTAAATCTTTTGTTTAACATTGAGATTGTTACCTCCATATGGGCGCATAATGTGGTTGCTCAATCCAAAAGCTTCGTCACCCACAAATACATACGGGGTTCGTCTATTGGAACCACACAGTGGCTGGGGATCAGGCAATGGTAGGTCATTGTTAATGAGTTTCTCATATAGTTTTGAATTTTGAAAAACAGTTGAATCGCATTCTTTACCGTATGCGCCAATGTCAATAAAAATAAATTTGTAGTTTGAGTCCACAACAGCTAAAAGGACTATTGAGAAAAAGGCTTTGTAATTAAAAAAAAGCGAGCCACTATTAGCAGGATTACGCATGCGAATATGCTTCCCATCGAGGGCACCGATGCAGTGAGGAAAATTCGCCCTTAAATCGAAACTAGATGCAATATTTTTGAGTCTTTCTGTTGTTAGTTCGGGAATGTTGTCTTGAAGAATATTTTTCCATATAGCACGACAAACTCTCCTAATCATATATCTAATCGTAGATTTGCCCCGTTTGAATTTGTACTCCAAATCTTGTAGTGAATTTCCACTTCCTAGATACCTGTAACAAAAACGTTTATTTAAATAATAAAATCTCATGTAATCTTAATGTTAATATTTTATTTTTAGGTAATGATATAGTGAAGAAATGGAGAAGTGTCAAAGATAACTTCTATAAATATTTAAAAAAGTTAAAAGAAGCTTCTAAATCTGGCTCAGCCGCTAAAAAACTGAAAAAATATCATTTTTACAATCAACTTTTATTTTTAACAAAAGTGGCACAAAATGAGACAGACAGTAGCTTAGACGTAGCTGGAGAAACCAACACCGATTCTACAAGTGATATTGCACCGGAGTCTTCGCGTTATGTTCCTATCACCCGCAAAAGAACAATGCAAGCTGATGATTTCGAAAAGGAAGCATTAAAAGCCCTTAAGGAGCCCGAAGATCGCCACTTGTCATTTTTTAAGGGTATTTTGCCATCAATTCAAGATTTCACAGACCTTCAAACTCTCACCTTCCAAAGCAAGGTGTTACAAATTATCACTGAAATGCGGTATGGCTCAATGTCCCAACAATCATCATCATTTAGGTTTGAACAAACGTCTCAACAGCCTTCATCACACGGGTATCATACAAGAAGTTACAGAAGTACATACACTCCAACAGACTTGAGCTCAGATTATAATTTATTGACATCTCCAGGTGAAACATCTCAAGACAGCGTAGAGTACGATTTTGCAAATTTGTAATTAAGATTTATCAAGATTACTATTAAGAAGATTAATAAGATTGATTATGATTATTAACATTTCCTTTTTTGATCGTTTTGAAAATTAAAAAGTATTATTATTCAAAAAAAAAATTTTCATTACTTACCTCAAAGTGATGCCCAGCATTTCTATTGGCTCCACTGGATTCCTCATGTTAGTGTACTGTTTCCGTATATGTGATTCTAAAGATTTCAATAAACATTCGAAACTTAACACACTCATTCGAAAGAAATTGTAAAACTTCTTTTCGTCCAACAGCAACTCTTTATATTCTTGGAGAAAAAACTGTCCATCACTGTTCCTTAGTGCAATAAAAGGACAGATCCAGTATCGTCGTACGCTTCTACGTCGATTTCGGCGGTGGCGTAATAGTAGGGCCAACAATAGACGTCTTTTACGATCCATTTTCATTAACAGACTGTCCAAGGGTGCTACGGCGCCGCTGCGACATAACAACGTTACGGCGCCGCACCGCTCGTGTGCCCACTGACACGGTGAAATCTTTGCGGTGCGGCGCCGCAACGCATCGTGTGCCCCCGCTCTTAGGGCGGCATTAGGCTCGCGGCGTACGCGCGCCTTCGCCGCCCAGCTCGCCGGCGGCGGAGCGGATCAGCCAGGAGTGAGTCCTCCCTGATCCGCTCCGCCGCCTCCTTCTGCGAGATGACGTCCTCACAGAAGGATGCGACCGCATCCCACGACCTCGCGCTGCCCATGGCCGCAACCACGGCCGGCAGCGAAAGGTCGTTCCCTATGACCGCGGTGAGTTCCCGGCGCAGCGTGGTGGACTGGCCTAACCCTTGTGGGATATGAATTCGATACAGGGCTGCTATTATTATTATTATATATAATAGTTAAGTATGAACATTTGAAATTTGAGGGTTACCCAAGATTTCTCTAGGATCCCATCATCAAATCATGACCTCATATTATGAATGTACATAAGTAATATTCAACGTCTCGCCTCATCTGTGTATAACTTGAAAGAATACAGTAAACGGCCTCAAGGAGCCTATATTTAAAGAATTATCCCCGTACTCCTAACCGTTGAGGAGTTGTACCTTCCAGCATCAGCTCAGCAACATAAAATGCTGACTACTAGATGCAGATATCCGAGTAGCTTTAGATAATATATAAAAAACAATATAGAAGCCTTTTAAATTTGAGGGTTGCCCTCGATTTCTCTAGGATCCCATCATCAGAACGTGACTTGAAAAAAATGGGACCACATCACAAGTATATCCTATCAAACAAAAAAAGAATTTCTCAAATCGGTCCAGGCGTCTTCGAGTAATCGGCGAACATACATAAAAAAAAAAAAAAAAAAAAAAAACATACAACCGAATTGAGAACCTCCTCCTTTTTTTGAAGTCGGTTAAAAACAATAAATCTATGTAGAAAATATTGTTGCTGAGCTGATGCTGGAAGGTACAACTCCTCAATGGTTAGGAGTACGGGGATTATTATTAATAAGTTTTCCGTCTCAAGTAACCGTCGTCTCCTCATTTGAGAAACATTCTGGTCTACCCATCACTTAAAATCGTAAAACAAAATAATTTTTAATAAAAAAAAAACCGACTTCAAAAAGTAGGTAAACTAAAAAGCAAAAAATAAATTTACTTCGCACAAAATAATACGTTTTTTTTCATTTAGTAAAATAGAAATTATTAAATAATTATTTTATAATTCTGAAGTCGTTCGTAACGGCTAGTCAGATTTCTTTGTGTACATTAGTTAGTCAGAGAATAGGTCGTAGACAGTTTATTTTCCCTTAGGTGAGCATAGACAAGCAAAACAAGCAACCAATATAATCGACCCAATCAATGTCCTTATTGGATTTTCATTATCATGGCGGAAAATAGTTAATGAATATGTAATTGAATATTCTTCATCAACTATCCATTACAGCAATCAAAGTATCTATAGAACTTTATTGTTATTATATTCAAATCCAATACTTCAATTTAATTGATACAAAAGACAATTAGAACAGAGAAACATAATCCCGGTACACCTTCAAAATTAAAGTTCGCAAACTTTTGACCGAAAAATTGGCAGAATCATCTCCCTCTCGTCATCCGTTACTTATATATATATATATATATATGTATGTATTTATAAATATATATATTTGTGTATATTATTGACGTATTTAAAGTATTATGTATGTACCATATATGTATTAATATGTATTTAATCGGTTTTCAAATCAGTGTATATTTACTATTAGTATCATCGAAACGCACCTTTGTTTCTCTGCACTACCCTAGGTTGACTGTTAGAGAATGCCACTAAGCATTAAGTCCACCTGTGTACCATTTTGTGTGCAAAATTTAAATAAATAAATAAAATAATCGAATTAATAAATCTGACTTGGTAGGCAATTTTAATACGTAGGTAGGCTTTCATAAAAATAACCGATTAAAATAAGAGATTGAAGTTTTCATTGCAGGTCCAGGCGGTTAGCGTATGCGCCTTTCACCGCGAAGTCTCCGGTTCTATTCCCGGGTCAGGCAAAGTGTTGGTTGTGAAACTTCTTCAGGAAATTCACAATAGCAGCACGATGTACTCCCTATCCCATAGGACTTAAACATAAACGGTGAAATGAGGGTGTGGAGGGTGTACACCTCTGCCAAACCCTTCTGGGTAATATAGGCGTGATGTTATGTTATATCCATAGGGCATGTTTCATATAACGAATAGCCTGATAATATTAGTGATAAAGTAAAGTAATTAAGTAAAGTAAAGTAAAGTTATTATTTATTTGCCATAACATGTGTAGGTATACATACTGACGCATGCAAGATATTATTATAAGGTAATGTCCAGACATGTTAGCCACATTTGGCGTACAAATTGTTTTCATAATAAGTACTTAAAGTTAGTTACATTACGCTATACCAATTTTCAAAAAAATATTTTATCTATACATTAGGAGTGAAAAAAAATACATTTTAAAATAGGATAGGATGATTTTCTATGGGAATGTTTCGTGTCTAATTATATCAGACTAAGTAAACAACTACAATTGCCTACTAGCCGTTTCTGTTGCTTTAAATAAAATTCTCTTTAAACTTCTTCAAACATCCAACATGTAAGGACTTTTTCTTACATGTCTCTCTTTTCAGTGCATATACGGGTTGTCGAGATAAAGCCTGAAGCGCTACGAAAGTAATTAATTTCGTTCTGCGCCTTACAACTTACATTAGACGCTAAGCCTCCGCCCCACTTCGACTGCATCACACCACATAGCGAAGTTGGATCACAACAATCCTTATAGTGCACGTAAGGCGCTCTCAACTACGCTGGTGTTGTAGGTTCGATTCCCTTACGGATCTTTGTGTGGCCCACAATTATTTGTTATCACTCTTGGTTTGCTTGGCATCTGTGAAATGTAAGTTTGTAAAACCTCGCGCTAGAGGAATCTTACCTAGTGCGGGCGTCGTTCTTTTTTATACATAGTAAAAAAAATCAGTAATGCTCACTTTGCTAAAGAAGATAGATTCTTGAATTTTTATCAACTTTTATTAGTATCAAAAAGTAATTTAAGAGCAAGTTAATATGTTACTTTTTAGCTCATGAACTCATAAAAACGTACAGCGCTAAAAAGGTACGATCGCTGAAAGTATCGAACGTTTCTGAAATCTAAGTAACAAGTTAATTCCAATGTTTGTTGTTGATTTTGTTTTTTTTTTTTATGAAAAACGTCGCCCGCACTAGGAAAAACTCCTGTGTCGCGGGGGTGTTAACAAACATACATTTCACACACTAAGCACACCCAGAGTGAGAACAAATCTTTGTGGATCACACAAAGATTTGTCCCGTGTGGGGATCGAGCCCACCACACCAGCCCAGTTAAAAGGAGCAAGGCGACCGCTTTATCCACTACGCAACCGTGCACTCAAAAACGTTGTAAACATTATTTTATTAAAATAGATTTTGTAGGCGTAATGTTATGATGATGGTGATGATGAATATGCTGCATACTTGATGCTTGAATAAGTTTTGTCGGTAACAGTTACAGTACGTATAACAAAAGCATTTAATTTTCTTCATTGTTAGCAAGCCTAAATGCTGCACTACATTAATATGATGAGCCAATTTTGTGCTATATGTATACAATATGTGTAGATAGGTATATATGATTTTGTATTGGTCAATTGAAAGGAAGTTAACAGAGTACTGACGCCATTATCACACTTTCAATGCCATAATGAGACAGCGGTTGGACGCAACGAATATTCCAAATGATTCCACTCTGTAATGAAGCTACCGATTGCTTTTGAAATTGAAAATTGTATTTAACCTACTATTGTTCGGCATTTATGTACATCTCGGAAGTTGCTTTTTAAATCGTTACTTTCAATACTGACGAATGTATTTATTATTGTCACTGAGTGGGTTTTCTGTGACTTCGCTTTATTTTTCTTCGTCACTATTATATAAAACACGGTACCTCGAGAGGTATTTTCGAAATCACACGTTTCACTCTTGTCACCTGCTAACACTTAATGTTATTGTTAAGTCACATACACAGTAACTAAAATAACGCTCAAATCAGACTATGGAGTATCTTAGAACTTATGTGATGCATACAATGTTGCCGTTTATGAATTTTTTCGCTCAATCTAGGGAAAAAAACTGGTTTGTGCAAGTTTCGTCCGAAAAGACATGGCAAGATGCATAGGTACAGTGAAATGATTTGGAGCAGGGCTTGGATGGCTGAGTGGTAAAACGATAGGCTGGCATGTTATAGTCGCGGGTTCAAAGCCCGCTTCAAGTCCAAAAATTTTTTTTGACTTTTCTTATTTATCCAAAAGGAGAAGTTTCAATTATTTTTATTCTTAATGATGGAGCATGCACTTCATTTTCGTGCTGGTTTCTCTGAGTTTATACTATACAGTATATGCCAAACATTTCAAACTATTACCACTAAGTAGTGCATACCCAAGTTATAATTAAAGGCATCTTGAGGTTATACACAATGTTACAAGATTGTTAACATTGCAGTACGCGCATCAAGCAATTCATTACGGTTCGTTATACTGCCCATAGGAGTCATAGCTCTGCCGTGCAATACAAAGTATAAAATCCAAGAAAGAACGCCGAAAGTTAATGTGTACAGAATTGGTACATGTATATTAAACTACGAGTATATCATATACCGCTCAAGTTTAGAAAAACTATTTAGTAAATAGTAAAATTATTCAAATTATGAAATATGGGTTACTTATGTAATGTTGGTCTTTTTAGCCGAATACCTAGAAGTGTGGGCAAAGGTAGTTAGCACCCACTTTTTGTCAGTTATGTTTAGATCCCATATGCTACAATCTAGTTCAAAAGATAGAGTCATTATTTAATATTTGAATGATTGCCACCATAATACATAATTTTATATAATTTACCTATTTTTAGTAAGTTGTTTAGTATTAATAACTACTATCAAAGTCAAATTAGTGAGATTCAACTTTATTATTTTTGTTTCAATTCAGGTTTTCGATCTATTTCGGCAAACACCCAAAGTGTTTGTATTCAGATTCAGGCCAGAAATTTGCAAACCTTAAGTTGTTGGACACTTTAGACATAGCACACATTAGAACTACCTAAGTGCTTTGTGCCATTAACAAAACTAAGCCCGACTTTAGGTTGTTTCTAGGCGCAGCGCTAGAGCGGTCTCAATTTTCCGAGTTAGTTTGGGAGATACTTGAGAAAGCCTTGTTGCAGCTTTGCTATCTTGAGATTTGTATGTTCTTTATATTTCCCTATGTATATCAACCCACAAATCCAGCAGCCATTACTTACAATATTTAATTTACTATAATTATCCTGTAGGATTTATTTTTGTTATTCATCAAAGTCGCTTATTGAACTAATAAGCAAGAGCAAAGTTTATCGTCCACACTCGTGACGTAATATACCTACAAAAAACGGAATTAATAAATTCTATATTAGTTCTTATATTCTAAGAAAAGTCACTGGCATTTAGAGCAGATTTGATTTATGACAACAGGAAATAGAAATATAAAACGGATCCAATTTGTGAAAAAAAACCTTTTCTAATCGTAAATGATTAAGAAATCTTATTCCCATTACGCGAAGATTTATGCGAAGGCAACAGCAATCCTCGAGAAAGTCAATCGTTCCTGTGCCCAAGCTACATAATTGTTTTTTTCTATGCATCAAATACAGTGCAAGAAATTATAAGTTCTTTTCAGTGCCGAAACCCGAATCTGTCCGTAATTCTAGCAGTAAAACAAACAAATACAAGTAGGAAAGTTGTAAATGCATTACTATAATATAATTTTAAAAAATATGAATAGAGAAAGTCAACAGGAGGACATTCATAGCATGGGATTTTTTTTTTCTTTCAGCTGGTCAAACTGGTCATGTTAATAGGTTGAAAAGAAAAATTAAACGTGATGTAAATGAAATTATATCCCATCTTTCTAGGTCAAGAAACGTTTTCTTATGTAGAAGTAATCACTGCAAAATGTTACGACTTGGAGTTTTAAAAGGGATTATGACAAAGTTTTAAATTTATTATTCTTTAGGAACTGTATTCGTTACTCGATATTTCACTGTCTTACGCCTTAAATTAGCATTTAGAACATCTCATTAAGTCTAGCTTGTCTAACAACACGCAAAGATGTTCAAAAGCGTTGGAGCGCTAACGAAGTTACTTGCAAAAGTTCCTTTACATAGAGTAAGTTAGGAACTCTTTTGCTGTATGAACAAACATTTTTGCAGCCTGTGTTTTTGCTGCACTGAAAAAGAAAATGAAATTAGATAAGCGGTAATTTACTTTGAGTGTGATGACGTTTGTTGAGTCTGCCGAAACATTACAGGTGATTGAAAGTGCCGCCGCGCCGTCCTGCATATGTGTGTAATAAGCCTAAGAGCAGCGATAGCCGAGTGGGAGACCGTAGGACTGCGAAGTCAAACGTCTTGGGTTCGAACCCACGGCACACACCTCTGTCAATAAATCGTTAAGATTTGTCTTTTCGAAGATATGTGTGTATTTATCATATAAATTATCCCTCGCTAATGGTGAAGGAAAACATCGTGAGGAAACCTGCAAGCCTGAGAATGCCTAAAAGGTGCTCAGGGTTGTGTGAAGTCTACCAATCCACACTTGGCCAGCGTGACTATGGCCTAACCCTTCTCATCATGACAAGAGGCCCGAGCCCAGCAGTGGGACATGTATTAGATACAGGGCTGTTATTATAACCCTAAGGCGTTGTCTTAAGTGTGATGCGACCAATCGGCGCGTTATGTGCGTGTAATGTATGGATCGCGTCGCTTTGCGTTGGTCGATCACATAGGAGATCGGTGAACATCAAATAGTTAAAAAAAAAATAGATATACATACTTTAATAATTTAAAATGCAAGACGTTGACCCCACTGCCGACAGTGGGGCGGTTTGATTTTGTGGTGGGCAGCTCCATCGGAACGCGCGGTAACACACTGAAGCGGTCAGATAATCTGGACGCACGTTCGGTCGGAGTCCCTTGTTGTGGAAGCTGACTGTTTAACCTAAGAGACTGAAATGCAGTTAACAATAAACATGCCCCTTGAAAGAACTGACGGTAAAAGAAGTTGATCTGCTTTTTACCTCACGCGAAGAGCCCCTAAATTTACAACAAGATGGCCTCGACTGATCAGACCGGCCGTAAATGTCAACTGTTACAGAGCAGAAACGTGACTAAGCCGTGTGAATAATTGTGTACCTGCTGCCATGCGTCCCGTGCCCTGAAACACTGGATTATTCACCACCATTATTATGCAGACCACTAAAAATTAAAGAAATGCTTCCCCATTTTTCATTTAGGCACAATATTATCGAGACATATCACGTGGGCTTCTGTTCACACTCTGTGTTACTATATTAGCACAATTTCTGCATTGAGGTCATAATCACTGCTTCTACAAAGATCTTTTAATAACTGTTTGATAACGCAAAATAAACGGCAAAAGACCTCATAATAAATAAAATAAAAATAAAAAAGCCTTTATTACTGTAGTACAAAATATACCAATATTAAAACAAATATGCCTATATCTATCAACTATGCCTATAATATCTAGTTTAAAAAATGTATATAATTAGTATCTATCAGCAAACGGTTGTTGTAATTATACAGCTTGTCTTCCGACAAAGGCCTCCTCTAAAGATTTCCATCTAGTTTTGTTTACGACCCTCTAAAAAGATCTCAACGAGAAGTTAAATACGCTGCAAATTTCCCATTGGTTATGGAAGTTTTGATGTTTGTTCAAAATACAAAACCACATTACTAAATATTTTCATATCATCGGCATTGTACTTCGTAAACTGTGGGTAAACTCTATTAGCTGGGTCTGAAATGAAAGTTTGCGGAAACACGGCAACTCTGTAAAGCGCGTGATGCGATTTCATCCGCTTGAGTTTTTGGGCTCGCTTCGGCAAGGCAATTATTACTCTCATAACTTTCTTTAATTGACCAATAATAGGAACTATAATCACACTTCAAATCGTCTAATGAAGGTGCCGAGAAATTAATGAAATGAAACGATTATCTCGGCTTAGGTATGTTTCGGCGTATTGGAATCGTCAACAGATTTATTAAATTAATTCTGTTCCGCCGCTCTAATTGTCTTTGGTACCAATTCAATTGTGAGATTGGATTTGAATATTATTACAAAATAGCTCTACGGGTGAATCAAATGCTGTAGCGAACAGATATGAAGAACAAATAGATGATACGATTATTGCATATTTATAACGTTCCGTAAGTTTTAAGTTATAATTGTATTTAGAAATACATTTAAGGAAAATAATATAATATGACCGATGACGTATGTAGTGACGTAGTGCAGGGCGTGTAGTCTACCTGATAGTAAGTAGTAAGTTCTACAGCCCATGGATATCAGTAATTCAGAAAAAACAGATAGTAGATGCGTCGTTCCATCGATGTTATGCATCATGTGACAGTGATTTTAGGACTCTGGTCACACTTATGATACACAAAAAAACAAACGGAAAACTTTTGCAGACAATAGCAATGCACAAGTCGCTTACAGTTTGTTAGCCGTAGCAGTACTCTAAGGAGCAAACGCTCTGCGTCATTGCAATACAAATAAATAAATTAAATTTGGATTTTTACATTAGATAGAACGCCAGAAGCAATGACACTATCCAATGGTACCAATGACAAGGCCAAATACACACATTCACTCACTCAAAAGCATACCCAGTCGCAGAACAAATATTTGCGAATTACACAAAGATTTGTCCCATTTTGGGATCGAACCCACAACACCAGTGCAGTGGAGAGCGGCGAGTTGACCGCTTAAACCACTACACCACACGTGCAGACATTGTATCGTACAAAGTATTGAACATATCTCTTGTATGCTTGCGATTGAATGTACTAAAACAATTGTAAAAGTTTTTTGTATACACATACAAATGTAGCAGATATTGTTAATCTAAGTATAAAATACATTCCCACAACGCAACATTTAAACAACATGTTTTATGAATCTTTAAACATTTTCACAATTACATAGGAGTCGACTTTTAGTGTAATAGATTCGGCTAAATGTCAGTATTTTACGTAGAGCAACTGCGATATCAGCAAAGCAAATAACACGTTAGAATTGGCTTTTGTTACAAAATAAACCATATTTGTTTATGTCTCTGCATTATTTAAACACAGAAGATATGTCACATGCTACAATGATTTATTACAGACATTCGTACACTAGCTGTAACCACGAATACTTGAATATTTAAGTAATATGTACATTAAAAACACATTAAGCACATGTTATATTCGGCCAAAATATACATCGTATTATTATTTTGTATCATAATTAGCATTTGTATTAAAAAGCAATATACCTAATGTAATGTTTATTTGAAGCACTTGTAAAGTAATTGTGTAGATTTCGATAAAAATTTTAGACTACAAGGGCGTAAACCATAGAAATCTTAATAACTAGTCAATAGAAATGCTATCGACTATCTTTTAACACTGGGACGCATGTCGCCGTTTTTCAAATACCACTTTTTGTATTCCTGCAAACAAAATTATTCTTTTTGGCGATGACATTAAGACGACAATTCCTCAACTCGCACTTGTGTTCGATTAGACTCATGCGCTTGTATTCCTGCAAACAAAATTATTCTTTTTGCGATGACATTAAGACGACAATTCCTCAACTCGCACTTGTGTTTGACTAGACAGATGCGCGGCGACAAGGTCACGCGTCTTTGACATTTCTATTGCCTTATTATTAAGATTTCTATGGCGTAAACAAAGGCTATTTTTTACCGACGAAGCCGCGATATGAAGTTTGTATGTTTGATTGCGCTAATCTCGGCAACTACTAATCGGGTTTGGATATTTCTATTTGTGTTTAATAGACTATTTCACAGTTAAGGTTCTTAAATATTTAGTAATACGCTAAAACCCACGAGAGCGGAGCTGTAAGGTTAAACGCGGGCTTAAGAGCTTGAGCAGCTATTACATAATAACGAATTCAACTTTGACGAAGTTGCGGAAAAACTCTTATGATATTATATCATATCATTACATCCATACTACTCAAAAGGGTGTGGCAGAGGTGTATAGCACCCACACTTCACCTGTTATGTAATTATAATATTAAATCTTATTTTTATTACATAGGGAAACTTACAGCTAACTTAAATGTAGAAAAAAACATTAATAACATTTAGGCCAATTTCAATTTTCCGCATATATACATAATATCTCATAGCAAATCAAAAACAACAAACAGTACAGGACAATAAAAGATGAATTAAAAACGAACAAGAAAGAACAAACATAAAAAAAAATATGAAAAGGAATGAAAACAATGAGTTACACAAGAAAAAAAAGGCCAAACATTACAATTTATGCAAAAAATGATCTAAACTTGATGTAAACTTACTTAAATGCTTACATTATTGTACATACCAGCGTGGGATGACCCTGTGGTTAACACTGTGGTTTACAAATGATTTTCATTTATTACATCAGATAATGGATGAAATGTCTGTGACTTTTTTACATTAAAATATTTTTTTAAAGTAATAACGCGATGCACTAATAAAAACATGGCTTCTCCAATAGCTTTTGCATGATTGATTGAACTTGAGAGGTACTTACGAGTACTTTTATTCAACTACAGCAATGCTCAAGGGATCTTTGCTTTCCTATTTTTTTTTTGTAACCAAGGTTCCAGGCAAATATTTAGCATGAATTGAAGTGAATTTTTGAGAGAGAAGAATTATTATTAAGTCTAGGTTTTTAAATTATTTCACTCCATCTAAGGTCATTCTTGCAATTGACCAAAAAAAGAAAGGAAAAGAAAATAACAATTTGTTTGCATATTTTTCTTGGGCGATAGATAGGCATATATAATTTTATCAATGCAAATCTCTTATCTAAACAACGATAAACAAAACCACCTATTTACATTCTTGATATACTCAAAATAGTCAAATAATATTTTTTTGATTTATTTACTAACATTGTAACCACTTTTCGCATAATTCAAGCTAAAAGGTAACTGTTCGAATACGCTGAGTAAACGGCAAAAATACTCAACAATTTGCGCTACAACTTCGCAATAGCTTATTGAAGTTTGATGTCTGTTTAAAATACAAAACAACACAATAAAATATTTTCGTATTTACGTCGGCATTGCGCTTCGTGAAATGTTTAACAAACTCTGTTAGCTGAATCTGCAAAAGTTTTCCGTAATTCGGCAACTCTTTACAGAGCCAGCGCGTTATGCGATGTCACCCGCTTGAGTTTTTGAACTAACATAGCTTAAGCACCCAAAAATATTAAAATAAAACATAAATAGGTAAATTGCCGGCAAATTGATGAAATTTAACTAACTATTACACGGCTAATAAAGCATTTTAACTGCCTACATACTGTTAACTACCAGATTAATGGAAAATAGTCCGGTTCCATGTATTAATAGAGTTGTCTTTACATTCGTTTGCATATCACGAATATAATTATTAAGATTTCTGTGATGAAAGAAATAAGATTATACTAAGAAACAGATGAAAAAATTATGAGATTTGAACCTGTGACCTTCTGCATACCGGCCAGCCACTTTAACCAAACGGCTACGCTTGCCTCTTACCGGGACTCTAAATCTCACTTAAATGCTATAAATGTAATTAATAATAAGTTACAAAATAAATTAGATTTTTGCTATTTGTTTAATAAAATTATTTTTAGATTACATAAAAACAATGCAAAAATACTGATTGCATCTTTGTTATAGCGGTAGCAAGTACTCATAGTTAGGTTTTGGATTAATGTCTTGGGTTATAGACCAGGGTCGATAATATTTAAAACCAAAAAAAATAATAGTAGGATGAAACCCATTTCCCTCATTTCCCGACCTCAGATCGGCCATAAATTATTTTTCCTTTCATTTGTATAATATTCTCCTCCTTTTCTAATGGGTTTCACCCTACTATTATTTTCTATCACTTTTTATTATTTTTAAAGGCTTCTACCCTACTCTATTAACCGACCTAAGAAATTTGCACTTAACTTGTGTGTAATTGTAGGCTTCTGTAAGGAGTCCGGCAATAATGTCTGCTGGAAAGTGCGGCATACCATCTATCAAATATGACTAAATCCAAACAGGTGAAAAGTAGGTACATGCGATACACTTCTGGGTAGAACAGGCGTGATGATAGTTATATGCAGAAATAGTAATTAGCAAAGCTTAATTTGTTAGATAAATTAGGTAACAGTAATTAGATCTACTCTAGTGCTTTGTTCAGTGAAGAAAACTAAGTCTGACTTTGGGTTGTTTCTAGGCACTTAGACGGACTCAAATTTCCGAGTGAGCTTAAGAAATGCTTGAGGAGACCGCAATGCAGCTTTGTTATTATGTTAAGATATTTAGGTTATATAGATAACATATATTAAAGCTATGCATTATGAATAAATATTATATCTGCATAATTAAAAAACAATATTATAATGTGTGTAGAAGGTTTAATTACCCCATCTCAACGATAAATTAACAAGATCAGGAAATGTTGTCTTTTCGAAGAAAATGTGTCATTTTTTTATAAATCAAATCAAATCATTTATTTCCATGGGCCCCAACGGGCCCTTGAACACGTCAAAACAAACATCAAAATACAAAAAATATAAAATTAAAATAAAACTTAACTAATTATATTATAATACGTATTGCAATAAAATGATTTGACACCGGAGCTTACATTGACTTTAATTCAACATAGAAATTTGAATTAAAATCTTTGATAAAATCTTTTATAGATACAAATACTATAAAGAGGGTTTAAAGACTAAACTGTACACATCACACAATGTCTAAATGTGTCGGTGTCAAAATTGACAACGTTTAGTGTTGCAGTTGATGGGGAGTGTAGCGTACCAGGGTGGAGGGTCGTGGCATATTTTTATACAAAAAAGAGTCGCAATCGTCACTTCTGCGCGTATATTTTCTTTGTATGAAAATAATATTATGTCAACATTCGTCGGGCGTTGACGCTGACGCTTGCTTCTAATTGCAAGCTTTAATGGTTGGAAATATAAAAAATTAAATACATTTTAATTATATAAGTAAATTATGGGCTGTAAAATTATAATTATATTATATTTATTAAGAACGTAAAGATTCTGCAGCTAGATCTCGGACTATAACTTGACTGCAACAAGTTATAGTTCGAGATCTAGCTGCAGTATGTCAAAAAAGGTTCAATGCAGTTCAATGCATACTCTTTGGTCCATAGACTATGGGATGTCATATCTAGGCTTGGTTCGGCATCTCCCTGCCACCCCTCCTGCAACTTTGAGTAGCTAACGAATAGTTGCCTCTCCCCCTAATTATGTGCAATCTAGTTATCAAATGGTACAACAATAATTACAGTTATAATGATGTGCAATCGAGTTATCAAATGGTTTGACAACTACTGAAAACCATTTGATAACTCGATTGCACATAATTATTAATTATGTGCAATCGAATTATCAAATGGTACAACAATAATTGCAAACGCGTTTAGTCCAAGAGCAATTTCTAATTTTATTTTAATTGTCTATTTCTAATATTTTCTTACAACACACATACATTTTTTGTTACACATGCATAATCCTTTTTTATACTAAAATATAAAAATATGTTGTATGTAAATTCAACTAGGTGCTTTATTCACATTTGTTTGTTTATACGATAAATCTTTTCAATTTGGATATAGTATAGCTATGTGAGGCTGGCGTACATCACTGCGCTCAGAGCAGATTGGATTTATTACATCGGAAAATATATAAAATGGTTCTCATTCTAACATTAAAAAGCTTTCTCATCGCAAGAATGCGACATACAAATGCAGACATGGCTCCTCCAATCTTTTTTCCATAATTGATTCTGTCTTGAAAGATATATATTTATTCTTATTCGAATACAGCTCAAGGGAGTCGCTTTGTTGTTTGTTCCTACTTTTTGTTTTGCTGCCAAAGTTCTATATAGTTATTAACATAAATCAAATATAGAGCGAGAATTATTGTGTGTAAGTTGTTTTATTGTTCACCAACGTTCTACTCAAGTGTTGCGTATTTCTTGTGATAAAAATATTGTTTTTTTTTTTTAATTAAAACTAATGTGAGTTTTGTAACATTATTCAAATTATGATATACGAGTGATACTCACGTAATGTTGGTCTATTTAGTCGACCGCAGTTTCACCAATACTTTTAGGCATTTTCAAGAGAGTGCGACACGTTGCGTCTGAGTCGCTTGAATAAGGATAGAGTTAGTTACAAAATAATATTATTTACTATTAATTGTACCTACCAACGTTAAGTTTTATATTGTGTTTTTGAACTTATTCAAATAATGATGGTTTGTAAAAAACAAGTAATGCAGTTCTTAATGACACATAGCTAAAAATATGGGTCTCATATCTATTATCGAGCCACATGAGGTAAAGAAAGCTCTCCAAAAGATGTCTAACAAAAAAGCCACAGGACCTGACGGTATCCCAGTGGAAGCTTGGAAATGTTTAGGCGAGAAAGGAATCGTGCTGCTAACCAACTTCTTTAATTGCATGTTGACCTCCTCGAAAATGCCAGAGGCGTGGAGGATAAGCACTATAGTGCCTATTTATAAAGGAAAAGGTAGCATGTACGAGTGCAATAACTATCGCGGCATCAAGCTTTTAAACCACACTATGAAGCTTTACGAGAGAGTGATTGAGAACCGTTTAAGATCTGAGTGTCCTCTATCCAAAAATCACTACGGTTTCATACCTGGGTTAGTTACCACCGATCCCGTCTTTGCTTTAAACACGATTGCTCATGAATATCGCGCCATTGTATGTCGCATTCCTTGACATGGAAAAGGCATTTGATCGGGTCCCAAGAGACACGATCTGGTGGAGTCTCCGTAAGAAAAATGTCCCCGAACAATACGTCAACATCATTGCTGACATGTATAGGGGTGCGAGATCAATGGTACGGACGGTAGTGGGTGAGACAAAATCAATAACAGTCACAGAAGGTGTACATCAAGGCTCAGTACTGAGTCCTTTCCTGTTTTGTTTGGTTTTGGA
Source organism: Hypena proboscidalis (assembly GCA_905147285.1). Taxonomy (NCBI): domain Eukaryota; kingdom Metazoa; phylum Arthropoda; class Insecta; order Lepidoptera; family Erebidae; genus Hypena; species Hypena proboscidalis. The sequence continues at coordinate 13,444,173 of LR990130.1, read as the reverse complement.
TTCACTCACAGAGGGAGCTCAGAAGTCAGCAGCATGGACTTTTATATACGCAGACGATGTAGCTATTTGCACGGAAAGCCGTGTTGAGTTGCAGAAAACACTTTTGTTATGGAAACAACAGTTACAAACCGGTGGCCTAGTGCTGAGTGTTGCAAAGACCCAGTTTATATCTCTAAACGATCCAGATTCCAACAATAATCCCATTAACATTGATGGACAAACAATCACCTCGTGCGATCAATACAAATATTTGGGTAACATGATCCACGATTCTGGGAACATAGAATGCAACATCCAGCACCGAATTGCTGCAGCGTGGCTAAAATGGCGAGAAGTGACTGGTGTTACCTGTGATAAGAGGATGCCGGTTAAGCTCAAAGGCTTAATTTATAAAACTATGATAAGACCAGTCCTTATGCATGGCAGCGAAACATGGGCAATAACCCAAAAGAACACCCATGCCATCCAAGTTGCTGAGATGAAGATGCTTAGGTGGATGTGTGGCGTTACCAGGCTCGACAAGATCCGCAACGAATACGTGCGAGGAAGCCTAGGGGTCCGTGACATTGCCGAAAAGCTACAAGAAAGTAGGTTGCGATGGTATGGCCATGTGAAAAGGAGGCCACCAGACTACGTCGGGAACTTGGTACTACAGCTCTCCATCCCCGGTCGAAGATCCAGAGGCAGACCCAAGATAGGGTGGAGGGAGGTAGTCCAAAAGGATCTACAAGAGTGCATGTTGAGTGAAGACGATGTCAAAGATAGAGCGAAGTGGCGGCAAAAGACCCGGAAGGCTGACCCCACCACCATGTGGGATACATAGTCAGGAAGAGAGAGAGAGAGAATGACACATAGCAAAAAAATATCACTCTATTATTTGGTAATAAGTCAATCATAGTTTCAACACTCTTGGTTAAATTGTAATAAAGTTTTACGTTTTGATGAACTCAGTTATCATCTAATTTCAGTGAATCTTTTATCAAAAAGAAACGACAGATCAAAATACACACAAAGATAAAAGTAATAAAAGATTGACACAAAAGACTACTTTCTTGAAATTTAGACAAAAATAAATTATTCTTTCAAAACCGACTTTCCCGCCTTTGCGAAGAAAGTCAAAACTTATGTTTAGATAACTCACATCACGAACGACATTTTGCCTTAGAAAGTCCGCAGTAAAACCTGACAAGCTTAAGTGGAATTAAGTACAAACAGAAAATAAAACATTGTGAGCACAAACAAACGTCACGTCTTTCTACATTGTTAAAATAAGGGCATGAGTAGACTAACGGCTTGAGATTTGGAACCCATGTGTACTATTTATTTCAACTGCCTGGCACTAGTGTGATTCAAGCGTAGCTTAATGTCTCAGATATTTTATTTTTGTCAGATTGTGTGTGAAGTATTTAGTATAAATGAATGGGAAACATCGCATACAGTTGTAGTTCATTGAAACGGTCAAAGAAAAGAAGCAAATCTGTCTTCTACCTAAGAGGATTTGTAGCACACAGCGTTTACGACAAGATGGCTCCGACAGATCAGATCGCCCGTAAATTTCAACTGTTACAGAGCAGCAACGTGCCCGTACCGTGTAAATAATTGCGTACCTGCTGCGTGCCTCCTTGCCACTGCACCACTGGATTATTCATCTACGCTACTATATTTATTTATTTATTTATTTATTTATTCAGGAAACTCAACAGCTATATTACATGTTACATGCTTTTAAGATGCAATCAGCCTCAGCTGGTTGCATTTACAAGAAGTGACTTAAGCCAATTAGAGAGTTCCACGGCAGTGCACGGAAATGCGGTATTTAATTTATAAACAAGATAGTATTATTTTAAATTTTACTAAATTAAATTATTATTATTTAAAGTAACATCGAGTACACGCTATGATATAATCGAGAAGGCTTTATTATAAGTAAGTGTAAGAAATTCAATAATAAATTTTAAATATTACTTAATTATTATTTAAAGTAACATCGAGTACACACTATGATATAATCGAGAACGCTTTAATATACAATCGAATACACATTCACAATAAAAATTCTAAAGGGAAAACGAAAGCTACACTCAACCCCTGCAGTAACAGGAAGTTGAGGTCAAGATCTGTCTGAGTTTATTTTTCAAACTATTTTTGGATAAGAAGAAGATGTCTATGTCACTGAACTTGGCATTATACATTCGGAGCAATCTGGACATTACTGAGTTTTTACCGTAGTTTGTGCGGTGGTGAGGCACTGAAAACAGGCTGGTATTTCTCGTACGCGTTTTAGGAGTATTGAATTGAACACAAGACAAAAGCTGGGGGGTGTCCAGAGTTCCACGAATTATATCAAATAAGAGACACATATCTAGCATGACCCTTCTGTCAACAAGTGGTAACAGATGATAATGATGGCAGTCCTCAATGTATGTAGTGTGGCGCCTATGCGTCTTGAAGTTCAAGTGCCTTACAAATCTTTGTTGTATTCTCTCAATTTTTTGAACGTAAACATCATATTGGGGTGACCAAATAGGACTACCGTACTCTAAGATGCTACGAACGTAGGCGTAAAAGATAATGTGAAGTATATGAATACCTTAACAATGATAATCTTATTATTCATTGAAATACAGTAGAGTTTATAAATACTATAGGCCAGTAGTAACACAATGAAAGTATAAATATTATTGAAATCATGACCGAAGTATGTACAAATGTACTTTGTAAATTGTTTGAAATGAAAAAGGACAATTATAATAGGTACACCTCAACATAAACTTCGCAATAGCTTATTGAAGTTTTCAAGTCTGTTCAAAAGACGGAATAACACGCTAAAATATTTTGGTATTTACATCGCCATTGTACTTCGTAAAATGTTGAACAAACTCTGTTAGCTGAGTCTGTGATGAAAGTTTGCGGTAATAGGGCAACTCTACTGCGCGCTATGCGATTTCATCCGGTTGAGTTTTGAACTCTCCTCTAAAACGCATTTTCAAAATTACTTTTATGTTTTTTTATTCGCCCGGCGTATTCAAAGTACCATCACTTGCATATTTTTCAACAATATTTTTCAAATCCTAATTATAGACATTAAAAAATCGTATCATGAAAGTGTAACATTAATCTTCATATTCTTCTACTCGCAATGTGTTCAAGCCCAGCAATAGAGATGTAATAAAGGGCTTGTTAATCGTTTTTTTCCCATAAAGCAAACTAAGTCTGACTTTGGGTTTTTATAGCACTCAAATAACGAAGCCTAGAATATCCAAACCAGCTTTAGTTACAAACTTGAGATTGTCGCAGTGCATCTAGCTTTGCTTTGTTAGGATTTCAGCGTTCTAAATATCACATTAAATCTTATACCAGATATCTGGCAAAGAATGGTAATCGTAGTATATTTAAAAGTAGTAGGTCAATATTTAAAAAAAATAACAGAAATTATTGTTAGGCTCTTGATATATCTCATAACACTAGCCGTAACGCGAATTTTGGATTTGGTTGGATGATACCTACAAGATCGGCAATCCTAGATACTGTTTTACATAGCGAAAAGAAAATGTTTCTATAATTTTAGTATATAGATCGTATTATTTTTCTAGTAAACAAATTAATCTGTAGCAGGGCACTGGACCCTTAAAGAAATGTAAGGTACAACCTCTAAATGCGTTACATGACAATCTTAGTCTATGAAATACCTTAAGAACTCTTTAACTAAATGGTATTATAACTGCCTTTAGTTCCAATTTCGATATTTAAATTATTCTGTTTATGGTAAACACAGTTCCCTTCACTGTTTTCATTTCATTCATATCAAATGGCGTAGATATGAAAAATATTTTTACACGTTCATTTGGCTGGTAAATTTCCATAAATTTCCATAGCAGTAAATGGCGTACCGATTGCATTAAACGGCACCTCGGCAATTTGATTAGTGAGCCACCGAAATTATAATTGATTTGATTAAAATATTTGGCTTCGTAATTTCGCACCGAAAGGGCGAAGATGGGAGAGAGTATTTTATGTACCTACGGTATTAATAAAATAGCTTTTTAAAGTTTAATTTCGACTTCGGAAACAATAAGTAAGTTATAAAAAAACTAGAATCAAATAAATATTTATGTTCGTTTATCAATAACAATATGATGTTTATTACAAATTTAATTTATCACATGTTTTATTCTTTTATAGATACCTTTCTATTAGACGTTATTTCTGCACTTATATATACTACGTCATCTTCTACACAATTTTACCATATTTTTCAAGATCTTCCTCTATTCTCATCGTTCGCTTTCGCCTTCATTTTATTTCTATTTAATAACATTCCTCCAACCCTTTCCCTCCTTCTCATTACATGCCCATAGCGTGATAAACACACACTGTTTATTTTTAAATCGCATGCCCTACTTTCAAGCTTCCTCTATTTTACTAAGTCATTGTTATTACCTTAAAAAAACTCATGATTCAACTTTACTATCTCCCTGTCACTCGTAGACAGACTATCCTTCATCCAAGCCGTCACTACATAATAGGTACTACTGTCCATCAAATCTAAGAGGTACCGTTTGACAGTTAATTTATGCAAAGAAAAATAAACCTTACGCTAAAGGAATAAAACTCAAGAAAACAACATCAGTTTTTTTAATACAATTATTTATTTAGAAAATAAGACTCTACTCTCGATGTACATAAGTAGCACTTTGCTTTGCATAAATGAACTGTCAAATGTTACCTATTAGAATGGCCTTACTTTACATACATCAATATCTAAAGCAAGCAGTTTTATCCATCCCCCGTGCCCACAGTTTCCAAAGCACCCGTAATTCACACAGATAGCAACAACACCTTCGCGCGGTCACCGCAAGCTTAATTAAACGCGAAATGTTGCAAGTGTTGCCACCGTAATGGTGTACGTTTACTTGAATTTAGTTGCTTTTCTGGTTTGTTGAGTTGTATCTATTTATTTATTGAGTAAAAAAAAAACTACAAACAGATTTCGAATCGCCTGTTTTAGGCCACACGTTCTCAGAATGCTGGTATTTATTTCGGACAGAAATTGAGCATTGCCATACAACGTGGCAATGCTGCCAGCATTTTGGCAACGTTGCCCACTGGCAGTGGTCTTTTGATTAGGTTTATACATAGTTATTTACTTTAGCTTTATCTTATTTATTTTTAGGTTAGTAGAAATTAGTTTTCTAATCAAAATGAAAATATGCAAAACAGTCAGTTGATTTCTAGTATTTTGTAACTGTGAAAAGTGCAACCAGTGTGTTTTGTCTATAGCTTTAATTTTTAATGAATTCTTGTGCGCCGAACAATATGGTCAATACTAAGAATAATGTCTACGTTTCCATGTAAGTGAATTGTATTCTTATGGAAATAGATATTCTCTAATCTCAAAATACGAACCGGTACGTAAAGCCTAAATATACCTAGTTCTGCTTCCAAATTGCTCAGGTGACTTTTTATTTTACATAAGTAGTCTTTGGTCTGGATCCTTCGCCTGAAATATTGTCAGGTTTGTGACACTTTCAAAGCGCTCTTGGCTCAATAACTCCAAACGTGACCGAATTTCCATCGTGCGGTAGAAATAAGTTTAGGAACTTCATGCCAAACAAGGTTCGAAATTCTTTACCGGAATTTTTTGAAAGCAGTGGCCTGACGAGTTTGGCTTGCGGCTTACCGTGCGGAATGGACGGCTCGCCAAAACTGTCAACGATATGTGAAGAAAAGAGAGAATATATTAGATATTATGAATAAAAATATTTCTGCGCGTAAGAATATGACTTATATTATTACCCTTGGGGTGCATGAAAGGAACCTCCCCGAGTGACGTACACAACAAATCACAACGTCCGGCGCACCCAGGGCAATTCGCGAGTTCTTAAAAGCGAATTGGCTAATCCTTTCACCACGATGGCAAGTCAAAACCTTGACCACCTTACTGACTGTCCAAAATGCCCTACCACCTGCACAAGATAGGCGCTTATGAACGCTGACGAGAGCGCCATAACAGTGGTCACTTATTGGACTAATAAAATTTGACTCAGCCATTGACACGACGAAGAAGATTATTACCCTTCCTATTTTGCAGTAAGTTGTAGAAATGCAATATGATAATCTCCATATTGATAATTTGCTGCCAAATAATTACTTTAAATGGTCAAACAGCTTTCTTATTTGCATTTCTTCAGGTATGCCTTTTAACAACATAATAAGGAATTAATGACCACCTAATTACAGCATTGGCGTGACCACGCAGAGGGCAGTAATGATAATAAGATTGTGTATCATTGATTCGAAAGAAGAATAAAAAATATTACGGTATGTGTGAGTATACTTTACGTGGCTATTTTTAGTCTCATTAATTTATCATAACAATAACAAAAAGTGTTAAAATAATAAATGTAATATGTGCGATTTGTAAAGAATTCTACATTTCAAGCAAAACATACTTATCTCTTTATGTAGTTAGCACTCAGCGCTCTTTATTAGATATACATTTTATTTGAACAAAGCGAATTATCGTCCCATGTTTTTATTAAAGTAATTAAAAATATTTGCTGCTCCCTAACGCGGGCATGAAGGCAACAGACAAAAGCCTGAATTTTATGGACCGTATTAAAGGTATAATCATCTTTTTCTAAAGAAAGTCTGAAAAACTTCAGCCGATTGTGTCGTATGTTTTTATTCATCGTAAGAATATAAGGAGATATCAAGAGTACCTAAGAGCAAGATTTTTGTTGAGATTGTAATATATCTATGTAATTATGTTCCACTGCCTCGTTGGTCTAGTGGTTAGCATATGCGCCTCTTACCACGAGGTCTCTGGTTCGATTTCGGGGTCGGGCAAAGTGTTATTAGGGAACTTTTTGTCCGGTGTACCCGGTGGATGGCGATAAGCTTACCCCCTATTCCATGGGACCTAAACATAACAGGTGAAATGTGGGTATTGTACACCTCTGCCACACCCTTCTGGGTAATATAGGCGTAATGTTATGTTATGTTTCAATCCAATTCTTTGACCTGACCCCTCCTCCGCCTTTCGAAACTTTAAATTTACTGTAGCCACCTAAATATATAGTTAAAAGTTAACGTTTAACTCTAAACTCAACGCAAGTCAGTGTCGTAGTACGCAGTGGCAAGAATCCTAAAGCAGTATTTTTTTCTGTGTGTGTGAACACAGAAACAAACAAACAACAGAAAGTTATAAAAGTTTTTTTTCTTAGAGACACTACGCGAGTAGAGGCTATTCTTAGCTAAGCTCGTGTAAACTTACCCCTCTGCAGCAAATCAGCCACAAGGCCGGTTAGCAAAATAGTTCAGAATAAATAAATTAACTTTATCACGAACATTTCAGTATATTGGCATAATTCGCATTTGCAGTAGAATTGGATAACTAAAGTAGGCTCGGTCACTCAACAGGCTCTGTTCGGAACCTCCAAACTCAAGTTTCCCTAAGTGATAAAATACGAAATGGAGAAAATTCCCGAAAGAACCAAAGTTGGCGCCATAGCTTACAGAATTAGTTAGGCCACATTGCTCGTGGAACCGATAACAGCTGGGAAGAAAACTTCTGTGGTATCCAACTGGAAAATATAACGTCACTCTCAAGGACCAATGACCGAAGGTTCGGAAATACAATCGTTTTGTTCCACAAAGTTTCGTTAAATCATGAGGAAAATTGTGCTGTCAGGAAGTTTTACCTTTATTAAAAGACTGGCTTTGAAAGATTACTAATATTTTTATTAAATAAGTTAATAAGCTTACTTACGAGGCCAGTACATAGAACTCGAAATCTATAAGTATTGATGAAGGGTGGAAAGTGTAATTTCTTTCGCAAATTATCTATTCTTTGGGTAAGGGACTTGATAAACGATTACGTTTGCTTTCTAATAGGATCTATATATTTTATTTAAATTTTATTCAACATAGTTAAAATTAAATTTTCAGTTCACTATTCATTTATGTGTGTCAATCGATTTAAGTGTATGTTTATTTCTCACATTTTAGTGTTTCGGTTGAGTGACAGTACTAATATGCAGCAAAGCAACCGTTTTCTGTAAAGACTGAGCGACTGACATCTCTACCGAAGTTGTGAAGGTGGCTATATTATCAGGTCATGATTACACGCAAAGATACGCCTCCATCTACTATTAGCTATGTCTCCGCCATCAACGTAAAAACCTGCCGATATTGGATTTATATTTTTGGAATGTAGCCAACGTTCATATATTCTTACGTGTTTCGTTCTTTTTTCTTTAATTTTTTATCCAATTAAAATAGTTATAAAGGTGTCGGTGTTTGGATCATAATTTGGGAACGAAGACCAACGTTGTCATTTAGTGGGCAGAGTAAGACAGATCGAAATGGTTTATTGTTGACCTTTGCAGAGTCGAAATGGTCATACATTGAGGGTGGCGATTTTCAGCCGGGCTCCCTCGCACCCCAAGCTTCGCACAGCTTTGTGCCCTCCCCCCACCGCACCTCTTATCCCCGACAGCACCGAGTCTCGGGCCTTTTGTGGGATGCCAACCGGGCCTTTCAAGCCCTGTTCAACTCTGGCAATTTGTATTAGCAAAAAGTAGGTAGGCATAATAAATATAAATTTGATATTTAAAATTCAAGATAAACTGTCCAACCGCAAAGCTATAATAATATATTTATACCTAAGTTATAATGTAACCAATCAACATACTTCCTTTAGCAAGGAAAGCATGCATTTTCACTTACAATATCCCAAAGACTTAATAAAGTTACTAGCGGGTAAGCGCTTTGCACCGCTTTATTTCCTGCGGTTCGTAAAGTCATCGCAATGTCAGCCTGAAGAATATTCTTATTTATCAAAGGTTCAGCTTGCAAATAATATTTGTATAGGCGACCGAGCAACCCGTACAAATAGTTATTGATTTTGACTTTCACTCGCTCGCGACGGCGACGGTTTTGAAATTATATAGTAGTTAAGTTTTTTTTTGATTGATTGCAATATTTAATTTAATTTTCAATCAAACCTGCAAGCGATTATTTTAAAGCTTGTTAATTTTAATCGTTATATGTCAATTAAACTAAAACAAACCAAAATACACGTATACATTTAGGTAGGTAAATGTGCCTCCTTACGAGCCACATAAATTTCTCTTTTGCAGATTAGGCCAAGATTTGAACCGACACGTGAGTAGCATAAAATACCTACGTATTTTTATATGAAACCAAAGTTAAAGAAATTCTTTATTCTGATATCTCTCTCATGATTTATTATTCAACGTAATTTAAAACTAAAACATCTTGTACTCAGGTCCTCAATGCTATTTGAATCTTCGAATATTATCATAAATATTATTTACTATTGCTATGCAAACTATGTATAATAGATAGGTTATATTATAATACTATGCTGCGAAGATACATTCCATACCAATGCCTTTTCTGTGAACCTCTAGACAAACATGGAGAGAAAACATGACGTAGCTTGGTAGCATTTCACATTACCTATTAATGTGATGCAAACAACTTTGCTTTGATAGCATCTATTGCAAGTAGCAACTTTATTTCCGTGGCATACGTTTCTGAGCGAACCATCCTTTTACATTTAAGAAGACCTGTGGATTTCAAAGCGGTTTGCTCACGGCCTGTCTTTCAAAACTTTACTACTCCTTTCATATCTCCGTTTCAATTTTGTAGCGCAATTTATATGCACTTTGTAGCGGTGGCCGTTCAAAAGCTCCTCACCGCACCGTTTATTCGTGGAGAGTGCTACTGTTAAACGCCGTTTTTTCTGCTGAAGAAGAGTCGTTGATGACGGCGTTCATAGTTAATGAGCAGCCAGTATCCGGTGGGTGTTACTGCGCAAATTGCCCGCTCTTTAGAGGCTCGCCGTTTGCCAACTCGGCGGGAGCCGGCCTAGCGTGAAAGACGCTTCCGACCGTGCGTTATTGTTTGCCGCCGGAATGACTTCCTTTTGCTGGCGCACCTAACGAACATTGAGTTTGCATGTTGTTGCAACTGCACAAAGATATCTCTTTTTTGCGTGACACGAACAAAATATAGCCATCAATGCGCGGCCCTCGACATTAATAGCCTCGTTTGTGTGGCCGAATAGCCCCTGGCTTTGAATACGTGTCGTTTTCCACGTGTGTATTTTCATCTCACGTGTTTGCTTTTGAGCGAGCGTACATGTAAGCTTTGACGGCTGGAGAATAGTATGAAAAGCTTTTTTATGAAAGACATGTTTAGATTGTTTAGTAGACATCTAATCGTTTAGCTCCATCTGTGTTGTACAGCTACTTGTCACTTTGAAAAAGATAAAAATAGAATAATATTGAACTTGGGCCATTGCCAAGTCCGTAGAACTAACATGGATGAGTATCTTTTTTTACAACAAGGACATTTGATTTAGTAGAGTTTTCTTTCATTTCTATTGCTAGTGTCGTAATAAATTTTGGCAGCCCTATGTACCGGAAAAGTCGTTGCCTCGCCAACTGCCTTGTGGCGTGTACCTATTGCTTGTCGCGGGTTTGAAAACTCCTCACAAAAAAGGACTCCAGATTGCACAGATATATGTATATAGTTTTATTTGGATTTACTATGGTTAGGAAACGCCGAAGGGGGCGACTTTTCTACGAATTTTCTTTAATAAGAAAAGAACAGGCACCAAATTGCATTCGCAGTCAAGGATATTATTTATAAGGAACAAACAAACAGTAACGCATAAAAAAACGTTATCAACTGAATATTAGTCAAATATTTATTGCATTTTAGGGTTCCGTACCCAAAGCGTAAAAACGGAAAACTCTACTACTAAAACTACGCTGTCCGTCCGTCTGTCCGTCTGTGCGTCTGTTACCTGGCTGTAACTCATAAACCGTGATAGCTAGCTAAATTTGACACGTGATGTTGCCGCTATGTCACAATTACAAAAACATAATATATTTTTTTTTATACCCATACAAAAAACTTTTGACGTTTTTATAGATAATGGTAGCTCCTTCCTGCGCGAGTCTGACTCGCACTTGACGTTTTCTAAAATTAAACTACAGTTAACATGAGGTCGCCTGTACCACAGTATAAATATGTACAAACAGTACGGAAACTGCCTACAAACGTGCGAAACGGCACGCACAGATAAACATGCACACCGACGAGACCCCTAAGCGATTGTCGCGGTGCTCTCAGTAGCGAGTGCCGCTTAGGGGTCTCGTCGGTGTGCATGTTTATGTGTGCGTGCCGTTTCGCACGTTTGTAGGCAGTTTCCGTACTGTTTGTACATATTTATACTGTGCCCGTACGATCGTATATACTACAGGTTAAATATTCATGATGGCCCGTGTATTGACCTTGACATGATAAATGACTTTAAATACATTAATTATAAAATGCACACTCGCCTTCAAGACACACTACCACTCAAATAGCAAGTCGTTTACTATAATTATAGTCGAGTCGTTACATCAACAATAATTATCGTTGATCAACGAATCGATTATAATCATTTAACTGTATGTTTACGATAATTATTGTAAACAAAGTCATTTAAATTACCTTTACAACTGATTCATGTGAAAATATCGCACATCTAGATCTAAAGTAAGACAACTCAAAAAATTGAATTTTGAGTTATCATTGTATTCGTATACTCGGTAATCGTATGCAGCTATCCAACTTAACAGGTTCAATAAGAGCTTGTAAAATTCGTCACTAGGTGGCATTAATCCTCTTTTGTTGAATCAACGCATGTCACCCCCCTCCCGCCTAAACAAATATATTGTCAGTTGACCTTCGCTAGTCTAAGGAGTGCACGTGTTAAAACAATCAAAAACCCGGACATTTTGAATTGTTATAGTGTTGATGAAAAAATAAGATAAAAATACGAGAGTTAATTAGAGTTGTTCCAGTGTTGGTGAATTGTTCTGTCACATTACATAAAGATATTTTGACTTGTTCCAGTTTTGTTTGATAAGGTAAGATATTTTTTTGTTACTATTTCGACTTGAATTTGTTTTGATGGATCAACTTGTAAATTTATAGTTGACCTACTTTAGTTGAAACAAATTTATTTCAATATTTTTTCATGGAAAATACATGGTTTTACTTGTTTTGGCTACAAAAATTATACTATGGTGTTATAGTGCTTCATTTAAAATTATACTGTTTTTATTAAAGCTGTCTACTGTTTTTTTATGAAGGGTTTTTTGAGTTAACCTACTATTGTTGGCCACGTAAATTTTTCTGTTTGATTCCTATTAATTTGTAAAAATGAAGTGAACCTTTTCATAACCTACAATACCCACTTTTTATTTCAGGAAAAATGCAGCGAGGTCGTTTTCTTGTTAATATTATAAAAGAACGGTATAAAACTTTACCAGTAGATGAACAAGAGCTAGACATGTCAATGAATGTTGAAGAAGAGAATAATAAAGAAAATAAACCTATGAACTCTTCCAAGCTGAGCGAACCGTGCCACAGTCGGCAAATTGAAAATGATTTTTATGTTTCGTCAAGTGAAGAAAGTATTATAGATGATTCTGATGCTGATCCAAACTATTTCCGAACAAAACAGAAGAAACTGCACTCCAAAGTAATTTCTAGTTCCTCTTCTTCTTCTTCCAGTGGGAATAGCTCGTCTAGCTCTTCAGAATCTAGCGATAGTTCTAGCAGTAGTTCTGATTCAGAAACTGAAACAAGAGCTGTTACTGATAGTGCTGCTGATATTATCCAGACTCATAGTCAAGACATTGTCAATGAAGATCGCAATGATCAACCTAATGAAGAAGCAAAAAGAGGAAAGAAGAGATTAAGAAGGGAATATGCATGGAAGTCTAATACTAGTAAAGTCCTGAGGAATTCTGGTAAAGCCTATCAATCTTTGTCTAAAACTAAGAAAATCGTTCGAGAAAGGAAGGTTCAGTTTGGTTTTGATTAAAGAACTTCGCATTTAATTCAACTTTCAATGTAAGGTTAACTCAAAATGGTTCAATAAAACCGTAATAAGTCGAAATGTTATTCAATATTCATACGAAGTCATCACTCTAACGTGTAACAACTCAAAATTTATCAATTTTATTAGTAAAAATAATTGATTGTTAGCCCCAGTTTACATACAATGACACTTTACAACCTACCTAAGATCTAAAATAAAATTTACATTCATAGCTTCCCTAACAAAAAAAAGGAGAAATACGTTTTTTTCATTTCCTGAAAAATGTACTTTTTTGACTTGTCTTAGTTTAGATCTAGGTGTGCGATATATTCTCTTGTATTTTGGTCTTATTTTATAAATTATGTTTGCCATTAAAATGACATTATTTATTGATTTCGCATAATCAAATAATAATAAGAATGTGTCATAATATAATCCAAAACCTTTAAATACTCATAACCTAACAAAATTGTGAAATTTATATGTAACTATTTATTTATTTTTATATTTATACATTTATTTAATTGTTAATCAAAGCAAATTAAAAAAAATACAAATTAATAATATTAAATTATGTACAAATACCTTTCAATTTTATTTATTAAATTATTTTGATAAACGGTCTTCTTGAAAACGATGACACATTACACATTACACATTAATGAAAAATAATATTGGATGCTTACAAATAATAAATAAACATCATAGTTCACACAATATTTTCATGGAATTGGGGTGCATGAAAGGAGCCCCGAGTGACGTATACAACGATTCCCTACGTCCGGCGCACCCTGGGCAATTCGCGAGTTCTCCCAAGCGAATTGGCTAATCCTTTCACCACGATGGCATGTCAAAATAAATTTTGTCTCAGCCATCGACACGACGAAGAAGAAGAAGAAGAAGAAGTGACGAATGTGTGTAGTAAACACACATTCGTCACTACACACGTAAAATATGCAAAGCGTAAATAAACGACCAGTCATCAAGCCTAGGTGTACAATTAAGAGATGAATGAATGCGTACGTACTACATAAACATAATATCGTCAATAGTCATTGATTGTGGAACCCCTAAATTGATAACGTATTTGTTTAATTTACCCACCATTCACACAAAAATTTGTAGTTTTCTCTGAAAATTGAATCCACAAAACACAAATTGGCATTGGATAGCTGACCAGGCAATCATTTGCCGTGTGCAATAACCGTGTAGGTTTTAGTTGGTTTATTCCTTCTGTATGTAGAGCTGTGACTCCTATTCCTTTTGCAGATTAAACTAGCTAACGTTTTATCTACGCTTGAGTTCGTTGTGAATTTCCAAATATTCTCTTTGCGGAGATGGAATTTTAGCGAATTTCTATTTAATTAACGTTTTGACTGGTTACAATCATTATCATCATTCAGCCGCTCGTAGTCCACAGCTGGACATAGGCCTTTCCCAATTTGCGCCAGAACACCCGGTCCTACGCCTTCCGCATCCAGTCCCCTCCAGTGACCTTCTTCAGGTCGTCAGTCAACCTGGCAGTTACAATACTGAAGTAAAAAACTACTCAAGAGTGAAATACTCAACAATACTATGCGTTTAATGTTTTTTTCATATAACTGAAAGTTATGACACATAACCACAGCAGCTTCAAACAACATTAGTAAACAACCTGCTTAAACTATAATTAAATTTGCTTGCAAGATATAACTGTTATACGCTAATCCTAAAACGATTAATAGGAGTAAAGCCCATACAAAAACACATTCATTCACTGCCACACGGTATAAAAATAGAAATTATAATGCACTTTACGATATAAGTCAATATGTCTTATCAACGTCGTTCGCGCATAGAAACCCTACGCATAGTCCCACAGCTGGGCTCGGGCCTCTTGTCATGATGAAAAGGGTTAGGCCTTAGTCCACCACGCTGGCCAACTGCGGATTGGTAGACTTCACACTCCCTCGAGTACCTTTTTTAGGCACTCTTAGACATGCAGGTTTCGTAAAGATTAGCGATTCCTTCACCATTAGCGAGCGATAATTTATATGATAAATACACACATATATTCGAAAAGACGTATCTTAACGATTTATTGACAGAGGTGTGTGCTGTGGGTTCGAACCCGAGCTCTTTGACTTCGCAGTCCTACGGTCTCCTACATGGCTCGCTGCTGTATATTAAGCTGAACTGAAACTATGTATCACTAGATGTGAATATTGTTGGTTTCATACGAATCTATATTTGAGCAATGTTTTAAATTGTTGCGATTAGAGTTTGCTACTATTTAATACTCCAAAAATGTTTGAACTTCGTTATATTGAAGCAAACCCTTTAAGAATGCTGTAAATCAGAAATTCTTAAATTTATGTTCAACATTCTCTGGCTAGAAAATTTAAGGTCTTGAGTCCTGTTTCACAATCTTGAAGTAAACGTTCCTCAAAGGATTAAATATAACACATACGAATTGTGTGTTATATACAGGATGTAAATGACATCGTGAAAAAGCCGCTTTACAGAGTTTCAATGCATGATTCTGAGGTTACGGGTGCAAAAAAAAACGACGTTATTATAAAACAACGATGTCTTTTCTTACTTTGTAATTTTAAATGAGATATTCAAGATCAAAGTGCGCTTTGAGGGTACATCTTTATGGCGGAATTAACCTCTCTGTGACCTTATTTTAAAATTCGATTTCTCATTGTTTCGCTGCCTGTTAAACAATGAACTTAAAGCATATTTTGTTATGCAATTTACGTCTAAAATATTACAGAGCCGTATGTTTTGTTATATTCTTGTCATTTACACCCTGCATAATGTTCGATTTTATATTAATTGGGTCATTATTATATTCAATCAAGTTATAATAGTTATTTATGGTACAAGTGAGAAAAAGTTTATATTTCTGTTGTGAGTGCCAATTTTAAATCTTGAGCTTGCGAAGTAGTCTTGAATTGAATCACGAGCGTAGCTCGTGATTCTAATAAAGACTACTTCGCAAGCGAGAGATTTTAAGAGGTCACGAACTGGAAATTAAATTTTTCTCACGCGTTACATACAAAACTTTTCACCTCTTCCAGTGAGAAAATATTAAGATTTAAATAAACTCGTACTCGATTGCTTATCTTCGGATAATTTCAATGGAATACGACAGTAATACCGATTCAGAATGCGTTTTAGGGCCTTTTGTAAGTCGCCATTAATTAAATATGTCGTACGCTTTCAAATACTTTTCACGTGATTTTTCTGGTAAAAAGCAAACTTCTGTGTTAGAAGCAAGTTGTCGCAACTCTTCTGGAGTTCCACAAAGTTCTTTATCAATGGATTCACTACTTTTTTGTTAAAAAGTTCCAGTAAACAATTAAACATAAACTGAAAAGAATTTATAGTTGACCGCGATGACTGACACAGACACAGACTTTTTTTTTTAAAAAATGCGTCCGGAAATTCGTTCCATAACATTTATTTATAGAGTCTAATATTAAGTACCTGATTTTAATTAATTTAATGGTTTATCACGTATATAAAAACATTAAAATACTAAATAAGCGTGTATTTATATCATTTAAAATAATTAAAACGTATCGTTTGTAGTTATTTAATAAAATTGATGTCAATGTTTATTATTAACCTACATGGTGGCTGCTTTGTTTTTTTTCAGCGCCTATTCAATGGAAGGATTTTGTGTTTCGAAATTTGAATCACTTTGCCTCACTAGTGAGTAAAAACGGTTTTTACTCACTGAATTCTGGCATGCAAACGATCTTTTCGTGCTGGTGTGGTGAAAATATATTTAACGAGGGATTTTTCTTACTCAACGATTAAAAAACATGTTACCGTTCACTTAAAATTTCAGTTAATATAAAAGAGACACTTAAATCATATAAGTGTTTCAGATTGTGACTAGGGTAGTAAGAATACTAATCTTTAAAAGATTCCATAACTACTCAGACCATTCCTATAGCTACTTTATCCAATACCTATTGCGATTCTCAGTAATACGTAATTTACACTCGAGTCCACTTCATATCTAGAATGACGTCACTGGCGACGAAAAGTAAGTAATACTCCACCAAGCCAACTAGGCACTCCGCTGCCCACATTTCCTTCCTGACGAGATGCCTTGGTTGGTTTGATGGAGTTGTAATAGAAAACTTATCAGAATACGGCTGCAATCACTAAATTGATTGTGAAAGCATTTCGAAGCCTTTTCACTTGATTGGTATTATGAACTCATAATGGAACAAATTTTCGCACATTAAAGATATACATACGTTTGTTGAAAAAAACATGTATAATTTAAGTTTTGAAAAGAATATGAACATTTTGATTGTTATTTATTCCTGAAATGGTATTGTCTTGTGTTCATAATTTTGGCGACAGTGTGGAAATAAAAAAAATAATAATATGATCCTACAAACATAAAAAATAAATATCCCGGTAAATCTATTAATGTTGGATAATTCGAGTATGGACATAGGGAAAAATCTAAATCAGATAATGACACGTCGAAAAATATCATAAGTCATCGATAAATTTAAAAAAACATCGAGATAGAGCCACGGAGCTATTTCCCATTGATTAAAAACTCCTGTTGTAAACAATTTTTTACGAAAAATTTCAAATATCGAAAATTTTTCTAACCGCGTCATTAGACTTACAATATATTGTGATCGGCTAGTTTGGTTATGATTATTTTAAAGCAATCAGTCGGAAAAGTGAAAAATTAAAGTATTCATTTCCACACCTATCGGTCAAAAACACTGGGCAGACTCTTTTGCTCGATGTAATTTACACCATGTATAAGAAAACCAAATAAATATTTCATAATGCCATTTTCTATGTTTCAATGCAGATTGAATTGGCAATGTGATCAAAATGTTTTATTGTTAATAATGAAAACATGCATGTGATGACGGCAAGGGCAACGTACGTCCGGCGCATACGGCCGTGTTGAATAATTCTCAGTTGCTTATTTTTAAACTACATCGATTGTATGGCATGCCGAAGGCTTATTCGACGTCTAGTGATTAATGTATTTTCTATTATGGCAATTGAACGTAGTGCGCATGCGACGAATTTTATTATTAGAGGATCGCTAAACGAGCACCGGTTCGTTCGCGACGCGACGCTCTCAGTAGTCTGAGTAAAGTGTCAGCTGTGCTTTTAATAACAACGATGTGTTCACTCCGTTGATGCACCTCGTGTATTTTCTACGTTGAAAGATTAATTTCTGTGCGTACGCGTAAGTCTAAAATGACCGCCGACGCCTACGAAGTCGGTAAGTGTTTTGATATCGTGCCCATAAAAGTGAACGTTTTTTTATTAGTTTCTGTAAATGGTTTTTGAGTGCTATAGTACGAAAAGTGATGGAAAAACAACAAAATTATAAAAATAATAAAAATCTTATAAATAATATAAAATATAATTATGTTTATGTGTTTCTGTAGCTGGCCAATATTAATATAAAATAGGATATTTCATAATAATATTTAGTCATATAGAATACACTCATTGATATAATAAGAGGTATTATAATAAAGAGTTTAAGAGCAAGAATCATTAATAAATATAAAATTATAGGTTAAGCATCATGTGTTAGGTATACAAAAAGTTGTTCAGTGTATTAAATTTTGTGAGTTTCTGTGCTAGTTATTTATAAAAATAACTAAAAAACACGCTTTTAAAGTACTTCTAACTAAAAAGTGAAAAATAATTCCTAAATATAAGCTGAAAATAGTAATTAACAAAAAATACTAGTATTATTGTGAAATATCTCTATCTATTCATAAATAGCTCCATTGCATATCATTTTACTCTCACGATGACAATCGCACAGTATTTATACGTATTAAGTGGATTTAGTAAATCAATAACAGGTTTCAATTCTTGTGTAGTAGTTCTAGTGGTACGGGGTGACCTGTCACCGCGATGTCTCGAATTCGATCCCCGGGTCAGGCAAATTGTTATTTGGGATCTGAAAATTCAAATACGTGGAGTTCCAACTGTACACGGAGGAAGCTCATCCCCTATTTTATGGAACCTAAGCATCACAAGTGAAGTGTCGGTTGTTGTACACCTCTGCCACACCTTTCCGGGTAATATAGGCGTCATGTTATATTAAGACTAGTCGGCCTAGCACATCGTCGGCACATCTTTAATCTGAATGCTTCTAAGGATCACAAGATAGCCCATTGGGTTAATTAAAAATGTAAGACAAATTTATACAAAATTGGTCGAGCTGTTTCGTTGTAATATTTTAAATAATTATGTAAATATTAATTTATGCATATAATAAAATTGAAATTATGCCATGTTTGTACATTAAAGATATTTAAGTTATCTGTTTCTTCAGCAGTAGAAGACAAACCATTTTTGTTAGAATTGTGTCTACCTGCCTTTCAGTCTGTCTGTCTGCCTGTCTGTATGTTTGTACACGCATCACGTAAAAACGACTGCATGGAATTGAATGTGGTTTTTACAGTTGTGTAGTTGGAGGTCTAACTTACAAACTGGTATATTATTATGTAATATTATTATTTCTGTCCCTAAGGCGGTAAATAGGGGGTTGCAAGTTTATATGGGCAGTTCGTTAATTTTAAAGGAAAATGCATGAAATTCGGCACAAGGTACCTTACATGACGTTAATTAACTGAAGTATAGATTTTTTGGAATCGTCACTACCCCAAGGGCGTAAATTCTGGGTCAAAAGTTCCTCAAGCTTGAAAATATCGAATACCATGGATGAAGTCGCGGGCAAAAGCAAGTTGTTAATCAAGTATTAAACTATTTAATGTTCTCACCTAAATACATCGTTTTTATGCTCAGTAGGTACCTACAAGAGCAGAGTGCTTACTTTACATAATTATACTGATATGTTATATGACATGATGAGTGCATAATAGCAACATTTCGGCTCCAATTTCTTTAATTTCAATATGTGTTTTATCATTTATTTATGTTTATTTTTTTTGACGACCGGATGGCGGAGTGGGTAGTGTACCTGCTTGCGACGCCGAGGTCGTGGGTTCGATTCCCACTAAAGACAAATCTTTGTGTGCATGAACATGGGGGTTTGTCTTAGTCTGGGTGTTTCTATGTATAATAAGTATTTATTAACAAAAGAAAAGTACCTATATATTATGTATTAGTAGATATCAGTTATTCTAGTAGGTACCCATAGTAAAAGCTCTGCTTAGTTTGGGAACTAGATGGCGTTGTGAAAAACTATCGGTACATTTTATATAATTGTTTGCCCGACTGACTAAATGAGTGACAGATTTATCAACACAAAGCCTAAACCGCTAGGACTAGAAATTTCGCATTAAAGTTCCTTACATGACGTAATCACCTTCGTACAAAATATGTGCCCATTATTCCAATTTCTAATTATTAAATTTTATCATGCCACCGTTAGCATATATGCAGCATTAAAAATACATATCTAACAGTGTCCGTAAGTAATTTGCTTGAAAGTTAATACACTAGTCTATCTTCCTTTAATTAATTAGTCACACGCATAAAGGTATTTTTATACTTCATAAAGATACTTCTGTTAATTGAATCTAATAATTAATTAATGTATATACTAATAATACTCATACACAGCATTGTAAGAAATTTATCCCAATACTCGTTCTCCCCGTGACCATTCCCATTAATTCTAAAACTTTTCTCGTCGACACCTCAACAAAGTTATTAATGTAATTTACAATGCTTTTAACTGGTCATAACATTCGCCCTGTATAGGTAACGACTTTTGTTTGAGTTTTTGAAAATATGTAAACAAAATTTATTTGGTACCAGAACATGGGAGACTTTGTCTGCCATAAATTATTGACTTGTGAGCTGTTTGCCAGATTCTTAACTTATCAGGTATATTGGCAACTTTGCAAAAGAACATTGGGACAATATTAGAGATCAGGGATAGAATACGAATTTAAGACAGTATTTGAAAAAGGTTTCAACTTTAAACCGAAGATATAAATAAAGATGCATCGAACGAGATGGTGTTTGCCGTAATAATTCTTTTATTAATTTGCCGTAATTTTTAATCTCATTGGAGAATTTTATATCTATTAAGAAAGACTTCCACTAAACCACAATATTTAAAATTATTTATTAATTAACCAATTAGTAAAGTAGCAACAGACACAACAATGGAGAACAAAAGATCTTCAAATCCGTTTTCGGTAATTTTCTTCACGTAATAAATTGACCGTTTACTTTTTTTAAAGTAATATCTTTTAGTAATTACATACGACCTTTCAAGGTGAACAAAACAGCTGCTTAATATATCATGGTAACAACCCTCCCTCGACTGAGTTAACGGCTCCATTGACATGCAACCATTAGAGTCATCTAATTAAAGTGCACGGTGACGTCAAAGAGAGTCGCACAGATGAGGGGATGAGATGCGAATGTATGAAGGAGACTTCTAGCAAGGCTATCACTTAGACACGCCACTAAGTAACTTGTTATGCTCTGCTTAATTTTAGCCGCAAGATGTCTCTCTAAGCAAAATAGAACGCAGTTATTTAAGAAGCGAAATTTAATTTAGTATTAGTTTGTTACAACAGAATGTTGATGCGGATTAAAGTCATAATCTTTACATATAATATGTCTGTACATTGAAGATATTTAAGAAAAAAAATATACGAGGTGTTTTTATAACAGCAGTAGAGGCTAAAACATATTTTTAAGAATTTTAGTCTTTCTGTCTGTACGGGCATCATGCAAAAACTACTGCACGGAATTGGATTCGGCTTTCACAGTTGTGTAGCTTGAACGTGAAACATTGAGATTTAATGATGTGGCCAAAACATTTTATGCAATGCCATTTCACGATATCCTCGAACATTTCATGAAATTAGTAAATCTACGATTGGGCAACGACATATATAGTATATAAATACTAGTAATAAGTCTTAAATAACAAAATAAAATTTAAAACTTTAATTTTCAGATAGTAATGAAAACATCACACCAAACAATGTAACAAATTTTGAGCTTCGATCCGTCAAAACGTGAGTAAGTATATATATAAATATATTATGTAATAACAGTCACCTGCTTGGTGAGTTTAAAAACACTTGATTAATGAAATCATTGAGATAGCTGCTAATTTTGTAAGGAATTATTAATATCGAGGTACCCTAAAATAATTGTGCAAAAATCTTTGATTCGTACCTCTTATAATAGAGAACAATACCTTTTATATTTGGTATCATACGATATATTTAAAAATAATTTTAAATACAATCTCTGTTCTTCATTTTCTACTACTGTGATTAATAATATTAATATAATATTAAAATATATAAATCTTTCTTTATGAAAGAAACTCACTTTCAGTACAATCCTTAGAATTTTGGACATATACTTATAAGACCGTTGTTACAGACATCACCATGAAACAGAAAAAAAGAAAATATTCCTCAGAAAGTTATTGCAAGTACTTCCATCAGTTGCCGAGTTTAGACAATACGTCGGCGTCTTTCTTTGTGGTGAGTTCTACTATACATTGTACATTAACACACAATCACAATATCCATTCACAGAATAATATCATCACATGAAAATTATTTGGAGGAAATAGAAATTAAAAAATAAGCAAAAACATCTTAAGCAAATATTCAGCATAAGCAAATATAATAATATACTTCAGTTAATATTATTCAAAATTGTATTATTATCTCTTTATTATAATTATATAGATATTGAACATGTTACTAAACTAATGTTAGTACTATACATGTAATTTTTAAATTTTTAAATTATTAATTTTCTTTTTATTGAATCCTTCTATTCAAATATTATAAATAGATATTTATTACTTGTTTGGGCATGGAGCATGATTCTTGTTTCCTCTGGAATGTACGTCCACATCCATCTTGTCAAATAAAATGTTGGGTGACCTACAACACAGGTTTTCCTAGTGTAGGCATCGACTTAACAACACACAATTGTAATGTGTATACTATCCTAGATATTAATATGTATATTAATTAGTATGTATGCACCTAATTTGAAATAAATAAATTGATTGATTGATTGATTGTTAAAAATGCATTTTGGGTAATATGAGCGTGATGTTAATTTATGTTTTATTTACTTTTTTGATGTTGTATTACACTATAACTAAGCTAAGGACAACCCTTAATTTTATTGACCTTGTCCTTACAATCATTATAACAATGGGTCTATAATATCTATATATTATATAGAGGGGTGGGCCGAACTTTTCCCAGTGTCCTTTATATTAGATTTTTAGAGTAAGTGACTCAGTATGAGAGAGTACTTAATCAAAGTCCTTATACTCACTATATACTATATACACATAAATACAGCGTGTAAATGACATTGTGAAGAAGCCGCTTAACAGTGATTCAGTACAAGATTCTGAGACTCAGGGAACACACAAAATCACAAAATTTCTAGTACATCTTTACTGGAAATTTTGTGATTTTGCCCAGAAAAAAATTAGTTTTTGCAATTTTTTCGACTGACTGTGGAAGAGTAACGTTACCATTCTACTATCCCAATATTTTTTTTTGGTGAACTTGGAATTTTCCGATAGCTAAAATTTCCATTTGCAGATTTTAAGGTAAAAAATGTATATACTTGAACTTTAAAAATTATGTTCTTACTTACTGAAAAGTGTTTTCGCACCCAGAGATTCAGAATCATGTACTGAATCTCTGGTAAGCGGCTCTGTTACGATGTCATTTACACCCTGTATAGTAAGTACCTTTATCAACATCGTGTTAATGTGTTCTATTATAATTATTTGATAGCATTTCCTAGTGAATAAGAATGTACAATGAAGTCATTAACCAACCCACTTGAGCCTCCTTGATAAAGAATTAACAATAATTAGTTTGTCCATTTATCATCGTATTAATTGCTAGGTTCGCTTTAACAAGTAATGCAGTTGGAATCTGGGAGATTATCATCATCAAAAACTTTCTATTCAACTTTTTTTCAACAATTTCGGAAATAGGAATAAAGGCGCCTACTTTGTTATGCATTTTTTTTAAGGGGAAACAATTGTTTGACTGTTTTCCATACAAAAGTAATATGGCTATAACTTAAGTTAGTTAAGTTTTTATCTATTATTTTAGACAAGTCATATATAAAACACTAAAATACATGATTGTTGGCCCCATTTTTACAAAATTATAATTTTAACTTTTCATTTTGTATGTAACTCAATTAGTGACTGAAACAATTTTGACAAAATGGCCACGAACGAACGCATTTTGGTGTTTTAGATATGATTGGTCTATAAAAAATATACAACCTTCATAATATTAAAGATATACCCATATTACGTTAGTATGAAAACACGGGGGTCTCCTCTTAAGTATTCATGCTAACCGCATTGAGGAAGCGCCGAGGGCGTAGATTTTATGCGATTTATATATAAAAAGAAAAGAAAACGCTGACGTTTTTATGCGTTCACTTTAAAAAACAATAGAAAATGCGTGATTAAGTCTGCATCTTCAGTGCTTCCTTAGTCGTGGCGGCAAAGATACATCATCTTTGCCGCCACGACTAAGGAAGCACTGAAGATGCAGACTTAATCACGCATTTTCTAAGAATAAAAAGTGGCACGACAAATATCTTTGCCACCCAGAGAAAGGAAGCGCCTAAGGCGCCGACTTTATTATGAAAAAATAAACTTAAAATAATCCTTACCTAACCCAATAAATATTTGGTAGTAACTTAAGGAGTCTCATCATTTTACTCCTTCATCATTCAATTCACTCACAGCTAAAGTCACTCTTTTAAGTATGGCTGCAAAGCCCGTCTTTCCTTCGATGCCCCTGCATTCTGTCATAATTTCATCGGAGAACCCAAATGACACGGGTAATGAAATTATTGACAGAATCAGGAAAGCCGTCGATGCTAAAGTCACCGGGGTCAGAGTGGACAAAGTCCGTAAAGTGCGCGAAGGGAGGGTCGTTGTTGGCTGCCATAACAGAGATGACCTAAACAACATAACTGAAAAACTGCGCGATGCGCAGATCAGGTTGAAGGTAGAACCGGCAGTCAACAAGGACCCTCTGGTGATCGCCATGGACGTCCTCTCCTACAACTCGGATGACGACATCGTCAAGGCAATAAAGACCCAGAACAGCCACTTGCTGGGAGACCTGGAGGAGGGAAACTACCGACTATCGGTCAAGTACAGGAGGAAGTCCCGAAACCCACATGAGTCACACGTGGTACTCCAGGTCTCCCCACAAGTGTGGCAACGACTCACGGATGCGGGCCGCATTCACATTGATCTGCAGAGGGTGCGCCTCCTCGACCAATCTCCAGTAGTCCAATGCTCGAAGTGCTTGCACTTCGGGCATGGACGCAGATTGTGCTCGGAGGAGGCCAACACCTGCTCCCACTGCAGCGGCCCGCATCTGAGGGCTGGTTGCCCAGCTCACAAGGCTAAAGAAGCACCTTCTTGCGTAAACTGCACAGCGGAGAAGCTTCAGAACAGCAAGCACAACGCCTTTGATCGTGATTGCCCGACAAGGAAGAAGTGGGACGCCATAGCAAGATCCTCAGTGGCTTATTGCTAAGGTGGCCACGGGGCAAATACAGACGACAAAAACATATAAAATTATCCAGGCAAATCTTCAGCGTAAGAGGCTAGCAACCCAAGAACATTTTCTCGAGGCTGCCAAACGCAAAACGGCATTCGCACTGGTGTCAGAACCCTACATAGGGAGTGAGGAAGTTCTCAAGCAAACCGCAGGCACTCGAGTTGTACAACGAACCCTTAATAGGACGAAACCCATCAAGGCTGCAGTCGTTGTATTCGACCCCGACATTGAAATCATTGCACACCCTCACTCACGACCGAAAACATAGTAGCTGCCACTCTCAAAACAGATAGATGGACAATCGGCGTAATTGCGATTTATCTTGAAGAAAATCACCCGATTGCTCAGGATATCGAAACGTTGAAGTGGATCAGCGAAAATTTAGGTACGGACAAAATAATAATCGGTGGCGATGCTAACGCCTGGAGCACTTGGTGGGGAAGCGTCAGGGACAACGACAGAGGTGAAGAACTAGCGGGTGCCTTCGTTGAGATGGACATGGAGCTTCTCAACGAGGGTAAAGAACCAACCTTCTACACCATTAGGGGAGACAGGGTGTACCAGAGCCACATTGACGTGACGGTCTGTAGCTTAAGCATGCTCGGCTCCATAGAAAACTGGCAGGTTAATAAGAACATCACGAGCTCCGACCATAATGCAATCACTTTTGACATCACATTGGGAATACCAAGGGAAAAAAGGAAAACTAGTTCAACAAGAATATATAACACTAAAAAAGCAAAATGGGAAGAATTTCGTAATAGTTTTAAAAAATATTTAGACAAAGAAGGATTAAATTTAGAATATATAGATAGTATAGAAACAAAAGAAAAATTAGAAGAAACAATAAAAATATACAACAATTGCATGCAAAAATCGTGTAACCTTGCTATTCCCAAAGTTAAAACATCAAACAAAATAAACCTACCATGGTGGTCGGAAGAACTTTCCAAACAAAAACAGATTATGATGACCAAAAAGCGACGAATAGCATGCGCAGCTCGCCATCGACGACCACACGTCATAGCAGTCTATTTGGAGGCGAAAACTGCCTACGAAACAGCAGCCGCACTAGCGCAGACTTCCAGCTGGAAGCAATATTGCACCAAGCAGGAGCGCGAGAGCATGTGGGACGGTGTGTATAGGGTTTTACGTAGCACGGCCACTAGACAAGAGGACCAACTGCTCATAAAGGATGGACGTGTACTCAGTCCCGATGAGTCCTCTCAATATCTCGTGGATACTTTCTTTCCAGATGACACGGAAGCCAGTGATACTGAGTATCACACCGAGATACGCAACACCGCGGAGACCATCGGACTCGAAATAATAGGAGACACAGAAGACCCACCCTTTACGAAGACAGAGCTACAAATGGTCCTCAAGGACTTCAACCCAACAAAAGCCCCAGGATCCGATGGGTTCACAGCCGACATATGCTGTGCCGCAAATAAAACGCACCCAGAGCTTTTGCTGGCCCTGATGAACAAGTGCCTACGTCTTTCACACTTCCCCGCTCCCTGGAAAGAGGCAGCGGTAGTCGTTCTCCGGAAACCAAGTAGAGAAGACTACTCGCAAGCCAAAGCGTACCGGCCAATCGGTCTTTTGTCGGTAATGGGGAAAACTCTGGAGAAGCTGATGATCAAAAGAGTCAGATGGCACATTCTGCCCAAAGCAAACCCAAAGCAATACGGATTTGTACCGCAGCGCTGCACGGAAGACGCCCTCTATGACCTGGTCCAACATCTTAAGGAGACCCTACACCGTAAACTCATAAGTGTAGTAGTGTCTTTGGACATAGAGGGCGCTTTCGACAGCGCGTGGTGGCCGGCTGTAAAGACCAGATTGCTGGAGAAGAAGTGCCCCAAAAACTTGAGGACTTTGATCATCAGCTACTTCAAAGACCGCACCGTCAGACTGAGTTACGCAGGGAGAGAAAAGGTGAAACCGCAGACCAAAGGCTGTGTTCAAGGATCGGTAGGAGGTCCCACTTTTTGGAACCTTCTCCTGGACCCCTTGCTGGATGAGCTGCAAAATAGCGGCGTATACTGTCAGGCATTCGCTGACGACATCGTTCTGGTTTTCTCCGGGACTACCGCGTTGGAAATCGAAGCCTCAAGCTATCGGACACTGGCACGTGTGGAGGCGTGGGGTAAAGAAAACAAACTCAGATTTGCACCTCATAAGACCCAGGGGATGGTTATTACCAACAAACTGAAGTTCGACACCCCGCGCATCCACATGGGTGGGATCCCGATCGAAATGGTTGATGAGGTAAAAATACTTGGTCTCCTTATCGACAAAAAGCTGACTTTCCAAAGTCATGTAAGTCGAGTGTGTGCTAAGGCGACCAGTATCTACAAGCGGCTATGCCGCACCGCCAAAATCTCTTGGGGCTTGAACCCGGAGATAATCAGAACGATGTATGATGCGGTCATCGAGCCCATAATTATGTATGCGGCCAGCGCTTGGGCACCGGCTGCCAAAAAGTGGTCGGTGCAAAAGAAGCTGAACGCGGTACAGAGAGGGTTCGCACAAAAGATCGTCAAGAGCTATAGGACGGTATCACTCAACGCCGCCTTGGTCCTCTCTGGCCTCCTTCCCTTGGATCTGAGAATCCAGGAGGCCGCACGATTTTACGCTGCTAAGCGTGGTGAGCCGCAAGATGCCCTTGGAGACCGAGAGGTGGAGGCCAGAGTGGAGCATGGAAAAGCAGCTCATCCATCAAGGAGAACAACAAACGGTTTCGTGTGCCTGGAGGACATGCAGCCCCAAACCTTGACCGAGCACTCTATCGTCGGTACACATATTTTTACCGACGGTAGTAAAATCGAAGGAAAGGTGGGCGCAGCTCTCTCCGTCTGGAGGAGCGGTTCGGAGGTCCGGTACGGCAAATACCGCCTGGAGCCGTATTGTACTGTGTTTCAGGCAGAGATGTTCGCTATACTCAAAGCAACCGAGCTAGCACTAAAAGAAAAGATCGAAACGCAGTACAATATTTTCAGCGACTCAAGGTCCGCGTTGGAGCTGATACAGGACTCCGAATCGCTCCATCCACTAGGTTTCCAGATCACCAGGAACCTAGAGGCTCTGGACACCCAGGGCAAGAGACTGAGGCTCTTCTGGATCAGGGCGCACGTTGGAGTCGAGGGAAACGAGCGAGCCGACGAACTGGCGAAAGATGCCGCTCTCCACAAAAAATCAGCACCGGACTACGGGTCTTGCCCATTGTCCTTTATAAAAAGAACAATCAGACAAGAAACCCAGGAGCTATGGAGAAGTAGGTATAACACCGGCACAACAGCATCTACCACCAAGCTGTTTCTCCCCGACTCCACCGACGCATACAGACTGGTTAGGAAAATAACGCTGAATCCTACACTGGTGCAGGCGCTGACCGGACATGGAGGGTTCGGCCAGTACCTGCACCGGTTCAAGTGCAAAGATAGCCCCAGCTGTATCTGCAGCCCTGACCAGGAGGAGTCAATACTCCACCTCATCCTCGATTGCCCAAAGTACGGAACCAGAAGATTAGATGTGCAGCTCCAGCTGGAACAAGACCTGGAAAAGAAAAATCTACCATTACTGCTAGCAAACGACAGGGAAGGAATTTTTAGAAAATACTTGACAGAAATAGTAGAAGACGTAAAGAAAAGGAACAAAACAAAATAAGTAAATTAAATACAAAATAAAATAAATACAAAAAGAATAAATATAATTAGATAAAATATAAGAATAGATAAACTCGTGAAATGGACAAAATAAGAATAAGAATGAAAGAAACGTAATTAAATTAAATACATAAAAAGAAGCCTCAACATACCCCCGAGTAATTTGGTCGGGGAGAAAATAAGATAACCCAGAATAAAAAAAAAAAAAGAAAAATGTCACTCTTTTATCCTTTTGTGCCATTCTCAGATTGATATTAATTTGCTTCATGATTGAATTCAAACATTATATACATTTTGTGTAAATGTGTGTTTTACAAACGTGCAATGCACTTAAACACATTTGTATATCCTAGGACTTACACCGATTAACAAGTTGGTGTTCACATGACAAAAGTGATAAATGGTGTTTAAAGAACAATTTTCACAATAACTATAGTTTGTTCAATAAGTTATCTATAACTATATAATATAATGTTAAAGGCTCGTGGCTAAGTCAAAGTCACGCGGACCGATCGATGTAGCAGGTTAAGCAATGCGATAACGAAAGAGATGACAACATGCGCCAGAGCACGAGTATGAATGAGACAGAACAAAAACGCACCGAGGAATCAACAGCTAAACCGGTTGTGTCTACACTATCTACGACCGGTGCATGCGAAACTACTAAGAGTCTCTTACCGTATGCGCGTGCGTTGATATCGAGTGAACAGCGAGATACCCCGCAAATTGCCGAGACCGGAGGTGATAACGCTTCGAGTTTGAGTCGGTTACGAGAACAAATAGTTACAAATCAGCTGAGAGAACCCGTTGTGAGTCAGGCGACGACACCTGTTTTAACTGATAACATTGATAACCCCCAATCGAATACAAATGAGAATACCGAAGATTGGCAGACCGTGAACAGACACCGTAAAAGACATCAAAAGTATAGATTCATCGGCAAATCTGGAGTTGCGAGAGATGTGGCATGTAACTTCAAATCAGCCGTGAGAAAGGTACCGATCTTGATTACGAATGTTCATTACGACACTGCAGAAGACGAAATTATCGATTACATACGTGCAAAAACTCAGGAAAATATATTTTTGCACAAAATTGTTATTAAGAAAAAGAAAGGCCATAATGCGTTTAAATTCTTTGTAGACGAATCAAAGGAGACAATGTTCCTGGATGAAAACCTTTGGCCTCAGGGAATAATATTTAGGCGCTTTGTGAAGTTCGCAAATACTATCTCGGACAGAGCTACCTCTGTGTACGGACCTTACAACAAACATCATGAGTGATACGTGTATTAAGCTTGCCACGTTTAATTGTAAATCCATCAAACGATCAGCTGGAGATGTGAATCGCTTGTGCCAGCTAGTAGACCTAGTTTCGCTTCAGGAGCATTGGTTATTGCCGGAAGATATTCCTTTCTTGGGATCAGTGCATGAAGACTTCGAATATTATGGAAAATCAGCAGTCAACGTCTCAAGTGGAATCCTGAGAGGGAGGCCCTATGGCGGAGTCGGGATCTTGTGGAGAAAAGGTACATTTCAATCTGTTTCTGTAATAGAGTGTGATAACGTGCGTGTGGCGGCAATTAAGATAGTGCTTTGTGACCGTGAAATATTAGTAGTTAGTGTTTACATGCCAACTGATTGCGCGCATAACCTACCGGAATTTACGGATTGTTTGAGCACTATTAATGCCCTAGTTATGAATAGTGGGGTTGAGTGTGTATATATACTGGGCGATTATAATGCACATCCCATAAATCAACCTTTCTGTCAGGAACTCATCAGTTATTGTAATGAACAACAGTGGATTTGTGCCGATTTGGACCAGCTTGACTCAGGCTCGTATACGTTCGTGAGTGATGCCCACGGGAGCAGAAGGTGGCTAGACCACTGTTTGCTAACTCAATCCGCATTAGGCACTGTATCTAACATCTATATAAATTACGACGTTTATTGGTCTGATCACCTACCTTTGATTGTGGAGTGTAATTTAAATACTGTACGGGTTAAAATCACTGAGAATCCGCCTACTGTAAATAAAATAAAGTGGGGAGAACGAACCGCTGAACAGAGAAAACAGTATGCAAAAATATGTAACTCTGAGCTTCGGGCGATTCATTTTCCTGAAGTATTTACACAGTGTGCTGATAACTTTTGTCACGAAACCGAACACTTTAAATATCTTGATGATATGTACAATAACATAATATCTATTTTATTGCTAGCCGCCAGTGAGAGCCACGGTGTATTAAAACAAGGGAGAGTGAATCGCGTTATTGGGTGGAACAAGCATGTACGCCAAGTGCACCTTAAGGCCAGGGACAAGTACCGGATGTGGCTGCTTGGAAATAAACCCCAGACTGGACAGCTCTTTGAGGAGATGAATGAGAGCCGTAAAGTTTTTAAAAGCCGTCTGAAGTGGTGTCAAAACCACCAAGACCAGATTAAAATGGATGAAATTGCTTCTCATCACTCTTCGAAGGACTTCAGCCAGTTTTGGAAAGCCACTAACAAATTAGCCCATAAATCTGGTAGGCCAGTTAGTGTTAAGGGGGAATCAAAACCGGAATCAATAGCAGAATTATTTGTTCAGCATTTCAAAAAGATACCCCGCTTAGGACCGTCATGTAGGAAGCTCAATGCAATAGGCCATCGTGACACGGAAATGCTTCGATTCTCAGCCAAAGATGTGGCTAAAATAATTAGCAAAATGACTAGAGGGAAGTCTCCTGGTCACGATGGGCTGAGTATTGAGCACCTCAAACATGCAGGTGTACACCTACCGCGAGTATTATCGTTGTTTTTCTCGTTGTGTCTGAGTCATTCATATCTGCCACCTGAATGTATAAAAACGATTGTCGTACCCATATTAAAAAACAAAACGGGCGATGTGGCGGATGTGAATAACTACAGACCAATTTCGTTAGCTACCATAACTGCTAAAGTGCTGGACGGCCTGCTTGATGCCCAATTAGACAGGTATATCAGCTTAAGCGATGCACAGTTTGGTTTTAGGCCGAAGCTATCCACTGAAAGTGCTATTCTGGCCCTCAAGCATACTGTTCAGCATTACACTACGCGACGTACACCTGTGTATGCATGCTTCCTAGATCTGTCCAGCGCATTTGATTTAGTCTCATATGACATATTATGGAAAAAGCTCGAAGAAAGAGGCGTGCCTACAGAGGTGTTACGCATGTTTCAGTATTGGTACGGGAATCAATTAAACTGTACTAAATGGGGTAATGTTCTGTCGGGAGCGTACAGATTGGAGTGCGGAGTGAGACAAGGTGGACTTAGCTCACCAAGGCTTTTCAATCTGTATGTTAACGACCTCATCGAGGAGCTCAGCAGCGCACGTGTCGGTTGCCATTTAGGCGATATTTGTGTGAATAACATAAGCTATGCAGACGACATGGGGTTGCTTGCGCCAACAGTGGGGTCCCTTAGACGCCTACTCGGGATTTGTAACAATTACGCTTTTCAGCACGGTTTACAGTACAATACCCAGAAAAGTGTGTACATGGTCTTTAAGGCTGTCGGTGCGGGTCCCCATTACATACCTCCGATTACACTTAACGGAGAGGCACTTAAGAGAGTTAAGCAATTTAAATACTTGGGGCATCACGTTACGGACGGGCTTAGAGACGATGTAGATATAGACAGGGAGCGTAGGGCGCTGGCCGTCAGGTGCAACATGCTGGCCCGCAGATTTTACCGATGTAGCGATCAAGTCAAAATAACTCTATTCAAAGCATACTGTCAAAACCTATACTCGGGGAGTCTGTGGACCAGCTACACGCAGCAGGCGGTGAGTGCCCTGCGCGTACAGTATAATAACGCCTTTAGGGTGCTGTTGAAACTACCCCGCTATTGTAGCGCCTCGGGCATGTTCGCAGATGCTAACACCGCGGACTTTTTTGCGGTATTACGTAAGAAGTCCGTGTCGCTAATAAATCGAACGCGTGATAGTAGCAACAGCATCCTAAAGATAATTAGTGAGGATTATACCTCACCTATAAACCGCCATCTAGCTAAAAGGGTAATTGGGGCTGTTACCTAAAGTAGCTGGATTTTTGATTTAAATGTGTATGTGCTGTATTGTATTTGTGTCTCAATGTATTTGTATTTGTGTCTCAATGTTATGTGATGTCTAATTGTATTTAAATGTAGTGTTATGTGTTTAAGTAATGTATATGGATTTTAAATTATCTGAAATAAATATATTCATTCATTCATTCATTCATTCAATGCATACCACGGACGGCCGTGGATGGGTAACCTTCTTAACATAACGAGTTTTCCTCCGTGATTTGATAATCTATTGCAGTCGTTACGGGTAATCAGCGGCCAGAAAGTCTGACAACTAGTTGAACAAAGAGAATCGTATCACCCATAGTACTGGGTTGAGGAGGTCTGATGGCAGTTGCGTCATGTAAAATACTGATATTCAGCTTAATCCGTTAGACTAAAAGCCGACCATTCTCTTTCAATATTTTAGGATCTAAACATCCCTGCGTATTACCAGACCGATTTACAATAAAGGAACAAAAAAGTTATTATTTTCTTTCAAGGCTGGTGAGATTCAAAAGGTTACGTAAACTCTACCGATTATAAAATTATTTTTGTATTCAGCTGAGAAAAAGCACTGTATTCGACTTTTCGAACTTCTGAAGTTAAAAGTTGTATGTGTGCGACACAAGATCAAATATTGTACTTTTGTATCCTACACTAAGCTGTTTTTTTTAAGTAATTTGTATAATAATACAAATTACTATTATTCTTGTTAATCCGCCAGTTAAGCTTAATTAGCTTGTAGGAAATTCACGTACGTGGTGTAATGGCCAGGATTCGAACCCGTAAGCTCTCGATCGTAAGACCGATGCCTTATCTATCACGCCACGGCCACTTAATTATATACTGGAACCTACTAAAGAATTTTTCGCTTATTCTGGACTTAAAGTAAGCACTTAATGAAAATACAACTCTGTTCTTTTTTTGCACAAATAACTATGCCTGAAATGAATATTACAGCCAGTATGATCCGTAAATTGCCGTGGTATTACATTTTTTATTTTTTTATTTACTAGTTTATTATAACTAAGTACTTAATTAATTAATTATTAAGTTGGTGTCTCTCACTTTCAATACAAATACCGTTACATAAAGTTCTCTTGACGCCCCGTGTCTTAAACGTGCACTTAGTTGCCACAGCGATAGAAGAATAACATAACGTAACACCCTCTGCCTCACCCTTCTGGGTAATATAACCTTTATTATGCGTACAACACCCACATTTCACCTGTTATGTTTTAAGTCTTATGTGATAGAGGGTGAGCTTATCCGCCATCCACCGGGCACAATTTCAACTCCGTGCTATGTATTGGAACAAATTGATGAAGACTTAAATTTAAAGCATCATATTGAGATATTTCACATGAGATATTTAATTGGTACAAATAGCGACTACCAATTGTTTATAATTAATGTCCGGCCTTGTATTATTAAAGCGGCATGGCATTAATCATCTCGTATTCTCGTTGAATGAAGACATGCGGGCTCTGTGTAATCAAAACAATGGCAGATCGATTTTATACAAACAGTATAGTAAAGTCAACAAATAAGTTACTATCCTTAATTATATTATAAATAAGAAAGTAACTATGTCTATATTGTTACATTTTTAAGGCTAAACTACTGGCCTAATCTTGATGAAATGTGCTATGGAGATAGTTCAAGATATATTTTTTTATTGAAATATCTACCACGTGGGCTCAGCCGGTAATATATTTTACAATTAATTTATTGTGAATTTCTATTTACACCTACCCAGATACTGCGACTTGGTAGATATTTCGATAAAAATTATATGTCCTTCGTCGCTTGAACTATCTCCATAGATAGATAGATTATAGATTACACCAAAAGGAAGGAACCATAAAAATAATTGGCGCAGAATAGAATGAAAATGCTAATTTATTTCAATTCTTCAATTATTATGCACTTATTACACCTGATAAACGCAACCAAAAAATATAAACAATATTTGTTATCATCAAAAGATTTTCAATGGCATAATTTTTGTTAGACACGTTCAAAGGAATAAATTTTGACAAAATTATAAAACAACGCTGTCTTTTCTTATTTTGTAATTTTAAATGAGATATCAAGATCAAAGTGCGCTTTGAGGGTACAGTTTTATGGCGAAATTGACGTCTCTGTGAACCTCCTCTCATTTTGAAATTTGATTCATCATTGTTTCATCAATGAACTTAAAGCATATTTTGTTATGAAGAAGAAGAAGAAAGAAATTTCTTACATAACAAACACATGCAAAAACAGTTATGCAATTTACATCTGAAATATTCAAGAGCCGTATGTTTTGTTATTCTCGTCGTTCAAAGTTTTAGTTTGAAGAACTTTAGTTTATCATTTTCTTCGGTGAAGAATTATTAGTAAGAACAAAAAAAATAAAGTTTTGTTTTTGTGCCGCTCGTGCTGGCGGCACGAGCGGCACAAAAACAAAACTTTATTTGAAAAATGGCGTCTAGTTTCAGTTATAAAGATAATTCCTTTCTGACACATTTTACAAAATTAAACGAGATAGAGTTTTCTACAGTTAATATCAGATTTTTTTTTATTCAAGACAATAGTTTCGGTGTACGAGTGCCGCTAAATGTAACTTAACTCGAGTTATCGTTGAATTACTTCAATCCGCGAGATTCGTGTAAACGTTTCATTTAATGCCAGTAAAACTCTTATACCAAATAGTAGTAGTCGGCTTTTATTCAGCTGAATAACAGTAATTTACGCGGAGTTACGGCCAACATATTATTATACCTCCACAACCCAGTAGAGGGTGATATGATACTCTTTGTTAGACTAGATGTCGAACTATCCAGCCTTCGAGTACCCGTGCCAATTATCATAGATTTTCAAATGACTAATCGAACTGACGATGTCTTGACAAGGTAAGGTCCTGCAACCGAATGTACCTAGTATTGATTTAGCCATGAGCTCTTTCTTCTTCTCTGAGCAAACATTTATTATGTATATGACTAAAATGTTTATTTTTATTTTGACTCAGTCTATCGCAATCCAGTCGAGATTGTTGACATAAATTGAGAGCGATGGTTTGATTTTCTAAATAGAATTGATGAGGCAAAGCAGATCAAAGAGATCTT
Source organism: Hypena proboscidalis (assembly GCA_905147285.1). NCBI lineage: Eukaryota > Metazoa > Arthropoda > Insecta > Lepidoptera > Erebidae > Hypena > Hypena proboscidalis. The sequence goes on along the minus strand of LR990130.1, from coordinate 13,407,816 downwards.
GATCGTAATAATTGCCGAGATTAAGGCGAAATGTTTATTATTTCTACGTGTGAAATGTCGTATGTTCTGAAGGGTTTTATAAATAAAACAATTAAAAATTTTAAATATTTTTATTAAGTAGCTAGTCTTCAAGGTTTGTCAACTACACCATATATTTTTTTCTGCAATTTAGATGTAGAACGACTTTTCAACACAGTTTTTAGGGTTCCGTTCCCATATGGTAATCTTCTTCTTCTTCTTCTTCTTCTTCGTCGTGTCGATGGCTGAGTCAAATTTTATTGGTCCAATAAGTGGCCTGTTATGGCGCTCTCGTCGGCGTTCATGAGCGCCTCTCTTGTGTAGGTGGTAGAGCATTTTGGACAGTCAGTAAGGTGGTCAAGGTTTTGACTTGCCATCGTGGTGAAAGGATTAGCCAATTCGCTTTTAAGAACTCGCGAATTGCGCCAGACGTAGGGAATTGTTGTGTACGTCACTCGGGGAGGCTCCTTTCATGCACCCTATATGGTAATAAAACCCGGCCAGATGCGTGTCGGGACACGTGCAAAAGGACGTTCCGTACGTAGCCGCTACAAGATATGAACGTAATTATTTACGTTCATATCTTGTAGGTTTATTATTTTATATTGAACAATAATTAACTTTATACAAGTCATTATTTTCTAAGTATTTTGTATTGTGTACAAATTATTCAAAGAATCAGCATTTTAAAACCGAAGAAAAACGGAGTATGTGTTTAAGTCAACGTGTATTTTTTTTCATATTTAATTATTTATTTATTTATTTATTTATGGCACTCTAACGACAATTCACATGTACATTTTAGGAAGATAATCTTATGCATTTATATGCTAGGTGAACTTGTCACTTAAAGGTGTGCACAGCACTTACAGTTCATTCTGCGATAACATAATAAATTATATTAACTGTTTAACTAACTAACATTCAATTGAATTTAATGAAAGTTAATAATAATAAAATGTGTTACATTTGAAAAAGGTACATGATTAAAAAAAAACTAAATTACATAAAACATTGATACTTGAACAAATTGCAACATTCGACAATGTGTATCTAAATAAAGTAATATTGCAAATACAAAGTTCTGGTATGGCAATATCATATTAATAATCGCATATTTGTGTTGAGGATGAGTCTTGTGCATTAATAATACATTATTAAAATTTAAAATTTCAGTTATAACAATATGGGGCACATCATGGTTTCTCCTCAAAGACGCCATACTTCCCGAGGCTCCGTTATTCAACATGGCAGGCGTAGTGATAGCCGGCTACGTGATTGGTCACACACTGGAACGCTTCACCACACTCAATCCAGTTGTCGGAATGACGTTAACTGGAGCGCTGTACAGAAATTTCGGCCCACCTAACTTTCTACGGCACCCCGCTGCGGACTTAATCGATTTCCATTTAAGGTTCGTTGATTGTTTGACTTAAACTCAGATTGACGCTTCAATATAAGTTGATTGTAGAATTATATAGAAAGTCACTTGTTGTGCTTGTGTTTTAGTTTATTTTCATCATTGAATCAATTAATAACATTTGATTATATTTTATTAGCAGCCCTGTATTTAGTACATGTCCCACTGCTGGGCTCAGGCCTCTTCTTATGATGAGGAGGGTTAAGCCATAGTCCACCACGCTGGCCAAGTGCGGATTGGTAGACTTCACACACCCTTGAGCACTTATTTTAGGCACTCTCAGGCATGCAGTTTTCCTCACGATGTTTTCCTTCACCGGTAGTTGAAAAGACGAATCTTAACGATTTATTGACAGAGGTGTGTGCCATGGGTTCGAACCCGAGACCTTTGACTTCGCAGTCCACTCGGCTATCGCTGCTTTTATATTATATCAACTTCTATTGATTATTTTTATAGCATTTAGCTATGCTTAGCAAATTACACTAAGAAACAGTTGAAAAATTATGGGAAATGACGTAATATACAGTTCAAAAATTTTGGGTCCTGGCAAGAGGCGACTGTAGCTGGTTGATTAAAGCAACTGCCCGGTGAGCAGATGGTCGCAGGTTCAAATACTGCCGGTCCCATTATTTTTTAAACTGTTTCTTAGTATATTTGACTATATAGTTTTTACATAATACATTTTGCGTTCAAAAATTGAAGACATTAATTTTAACTCTCTAAAACCAAATAAAGAAATTACATTTTAAGTTCCGATTTCACCAATGTGTTATACTCAAGTCTAACACTAAGCTACAGTTTTCTATCTCTGTCCCGTACAAATATTGAATGGGAAAGAGAGAGATGCAAATACTTGTATATTAAAACTGGTCATTAAGAAATTAACTCCAAAGAAACATTGATGTAAACACGCCGACTAAACATTTTGAATCAACACTCTTATATACAGTATAACTAAGAGTCGCCTTAAATTTCTACAAAATCACGGATGATTGCTTGTCAACAATATTATTGTAAGCCTTTACCTACTTAACTTGAAGCCTATTGAAATCAATTATTCTTATTTTCAGGAGAATCTATCCCGTCATTATCTTGACGAAGGGCCCGCTAAGCTGGAATTGGGGATATATAAAGAATAATCCTGTAAAAGTTTTCTCATTGGCAACCCTACCCTGGATCGTTGAGTGTTTGTCTACAGCCTTCTTCGCTCACATACTATTGGAGTATCCCTTGCACTGGGGTGAGGAAATATTCAACTTTAACATTTAATAACGTAACTTCATTATTATTGAAAATACGGGTTACTCACGTTGCTTTAGCCGGGATATGCCGACTAGTTTCGAATCTAATTTGTAGATTCATCAACTGGGCTGTTCTACGTATTAGATTCGAAACTAGTCGGCATATCCCGGCTAAAGTAACGTGAGTAACCCGTATTTTCAATAATAATGTCTTCACCTCACTTCGGTTTTAATAATATTAACGTAACTTCATCTTTTTTAAGTGAAAAGTTCAAAAGCTATCTAGAAAGTTGAATAAAGAAATCAAATAATTTGGACAATGTTAAATACACAATCACCTTATCGATCAAATAGCCTTGCCTTGTTAAAATTTGATTTATTTCTAAACGAATCTTTTGTCCGGTCCAAGTACAATGTTCATTTGATCAAAATCTAATTATCGTTTTTCATAGGTCTACATCTTGGATCTATTTTGGCATCGGTATCACCAGCCATCGTTGTACCAACAGCTCAGAGGTTACACGCAAGAGGACTAGGAACAAAGAACCAAATAGCACTTTTAGTTGGCAACGCTGGTGGACTCGACACTACATTTACAGAAAGCGTGTGTGGACTCATAAACAGCACTATATTCTACCCAGCGCCACTCTTCTATAAAGTTCTAAAGGTAAATAGCAAAAAAGTTACTTTACATTTGAAGAAATAAAACCTAAAAGTGCCGCCCGTAAATTATTTTACGACGCAGTTGCGGGGAAAAGTTGTAATTTTCACCGTTTGTCTACTTTCTGCAATTTTGAAGTTATTGCTGGGGAGCAAATTATTTAAAGTAATAAATTGACATCCCTTGTTTGTCTTCTAAATTAAAATCACAATGTATGAGATTAAAATTCAACTTTTAAACTCGGCCAATCATAGCATAGTTAAAACAATTTTTTGAACACCAAACAAGTTGTTCTAAAGGTTCAATTCAGTAGGTAAATGTGACCCTTGACCTTTCTGTTCGTAATTTCGCAGGGAGTGCTGGCAATAGTCGTCGGTATCGCTCTCGGAATATTCTGGGGTGTGTTATCAGATGAGTTCCCGGATCACCGGGACATATACGCACCCACTATACGAAGCCTGCTCATTTTCGGCGGCGGTGTATTGTTGACGTACGCCGGTGGATACCTCGGATGGGGCGGTACTTGTACGTATTTGCATTTCTATTTATTTCCTTGAAATAACCCTTGGAAATATTTGGTGAATAGGAACAACCTTTTTTTCGATGAATAAGGTGCTTGTTTATGGGTAAACAGGATGAGTTGGTAGAAAAGAATTGGAATTTTGTTGTAACTTTTTGCTTGGTCTCATATGACAAAACGAATCTTACAATTGAATTAAAACTTTTCACTCTTAAGCTCTAATGTTTTAATATAATTTCGTTCATAAAAAAGTTCAATAATAAAAGCCACCACTTAAAAATTCTATTATTACCATAGAACTTTCGTTTTCATTATATTTTGTTGTGCTGTGAAAGAAAAAGTTCCTATTTTATTATATCGTTATAAAATTATTTAGGTAGTCATATGTTTTAGTCAATTCTAGAATCATAATAATGATTATTATGTATTGTTTTAATTAAGCAATTCTTATATAAATACATTCTTGTATTAAACAAGCAATTCTTGTATGTATATGCCCGGACAAACTCGAAAACTTTTGATGAAGCTTTTAGAAAAATAAGATTCTGGCCCAAAAATAAGATAAAAGTGGAATTCTGAATCTGATCTTGGATTCCGGAAAGTACCCAGGAGTTCTTCAATACTGGTTCACATATACCAATCGTGTTCCGCCTTATTTGATTTGTCTCAGTGAAATTTCATAAAAAGTGATATACAGGTTGCGATCTTGGATTTCAGTAGATACCCAGGGATTCTTTAATACTGTTTCATCTAGGTCTATTATATTTGGGCTCATTAGAATTGTTTTGATAAGCACTTCCATGAAAAGTGTATCTATACTTATGTTCAAGAAAAATACCGACGTTTCCTCTTTAAAATGACCTATGTTTTTATTAAACTTGAAAACCGAGCGGGACTTGGTCTCCAGTTATTATGCTAAGCTACTAGGCAGCGGTGGTGGCGGTTACACTACGATATAATTAACACGCTGTATATGAATACCGTAACATTGTAGTAGTACCCTCAGTCAAGCATAGATAAACCTGAAAATTACTTGGTCCTTTTTGAAGCTCAGTTTTAGAGCAAAAACACTCTTTGTCTGCTATCTGAAATTCTCATAAAATCTAGAACTAAAATAAAATGCTAAAGGTCACGAACCCTTTTATCCTTTTTCTTCATTATTTTATAAAATATTGTCAACTTGTATTCTAAACTGAAAATTGTTTGACACAAAAGATCAAGCATTTTTCGAAATATCTTTTATATAAATTTCAATGGAACTGATCATAGGAAGACTGATCATTTGGCGCTTTGCAGATATAGCAACTATCAACTTTTCATTTTAAATTTTAACAGTTGCAACAACTAGCAACTTGCCTGTGATAACTTGATTGTTGCCACAACTAAGTTGGAAACTAACGTCTACAAAGCGCCTTATCATTGTTTACGTCAGGGGTATGAGATGTGTAGGTATATCTTCAAAACGTTAAGACAAACGCAATGTAAATTCGAGTATCTCTAACATAAAACTGTGCAAGCATTGATATAGCAGATTAGAGTGTTTGTTAAAATAAAAACTGCTACTGCATTTTCTTGGTAAATATGTGTTTAAGATAAAACATGTTAGCTTTGTACCGAGACATAACGTATGACGTAACAGGGATGTTTGACAATCGTTAGATGATCTTGATTATAAGGTCCCAAAATTGACATTGTCAATGATTAGACCTTTATTTTTGTACTGACTTCTAAAAAAAGCAAGTTTTAAATTCTTTTGTGCTTTTAAGGCATGTTACGTGGTTGTGGTTACTAGGTCATTTTTGAATCAATTTTGATGGTTCTTTTTTTATTTACCTGGTTTACCCCCTAAACTGATTATTTTTTATTGAATTACATTAGAATTACTTACTTACAACAAAAAAAAAAATATTTGACTGTCTTTATTCATTGGGACAATAGCGCCAACATTTATTATATTAGCAAAACTTTTATTTACATTTTGCGGTTATAGCCTTTTTAGTTTTCTGCAAACTTTAAAACTAGGTTATTAATTTAGTTAGAATTTGCACATGTCGATAGAAATTTGAAGATTGTTTATTTTTTTTTCCTTAAAGTTAATAAATATGTCACAAACGGCAAAATCTGAATTATAGTGAGCTGACAGTTGATTCTCTTTTCTACAGATTTAATACAAATTGTAGCGTAGGTTTCTATAAGCTCGTAGAAACTTTAAATCTAAATATTGTTCTGAATTTACCTTATACCTTAACCAGTAATGAAGTAATGCTTGATTCTGTCTCAATATCGCTTTAATTTAAACTTTCATTGTAGTTTATTACACAGACGGTTAGCCTAGAAGATCCTTTGTTGACTACCTTATTGTAGTATCTGCTATCCATCAAATATATTTCTCAAAGGAACAAGGTATCTGACACCTTTCTCAGTATGCGAAGCGTAAAGTTCTAATATAAAGCCTAGTTTGTTGAAATAATAAATATTTCCTTTTTTACCGGCCACAAAGAGGAACATTTTACTAGTATTTTTTTCAATTTGCGGGTTCCATACAAAAAGAATTATAAAAAATCTGAGTTGAAATTTTTGGTAAGCGAATTGTGTCCGTCGATCATTTCTTTGAAATTTGACATTCAAATTGATTTAAAGGTTTCGGGATGGTCAAAAAACATCCAGTAAATGGCGATAAGAATCTTCCTATCAGAAGAACGTTATCTTACAGGAGAACACACTTCATTTCAACACTTCTGATAATATAACCTTTAAAAAGAGACATTCGTTATGACTTAATACGATTCACTTAGTAAATAAATAAAACATTGTAGTGGCATAGCCTCGTTACTGTTCAAAATATATATAAAATATATATTTATAAGTGGTTCGTGCTGTCTCTTTATTGCGCTTTATATAAAACTAGCGACCCGCCCCGGCTTCGCACGGGTACAATGCTGATACTAAATACACTACAGAAAAACTGTGAACGTTGTATATAAAAACACAGCGGCCCGCTCCGGATTCGCACGGGTATATAATATATAGCCTATATCACTCACTGAAAAAATGATTAAAATAGATCCAGTAGTTTTGATTTATTCATTACTGCCCGTGGCCCGCACGCGTTAAATTTGGAGTAAAACAATTCCCCTTTCCCTATACCATGAAGATTTCCTGCTATCTTTGGAATATTCATACACAACATTTTTACTTATTTACTTTTTACATTTCTCAGCTCTATATCTATCCCGAATCTGACTGAGTCGAGCCTCACGCTCTACTGACGATTCTCTGTCCCTCTGAACAGGCTCGCTCCCGCCGCCCCGACCGGCCGGTACCGCCGCAAACGCTACGTCCCGCAATTTTTAAATCTGTAATAAGTATCTTCGAAAATATTCATTTAAATCACATGCTGTAAAGGGCAATTTTGATCTACATGAAATGCACAACGTATCTAATTTATTTAATTGGATAAGGAATGATACTGTATCGTTTAAAATAGCTTGGTAAATAACCCATATTTTTTTTGTAATATGTAAAAGATAAAAATGGTTACTGTGGATTATCCTTAGGAGATAAACATATCCTGTCGCGGACTTTTTTGTTTATCTTTTTAAGATATACAATTCCGTAGTACATAAATTTGATCTATCTCGTAAGGTTAAGCCAGCGTTTGCAATGTAAGCGCAGAAAAATATGTTTGTTACGACATCACATTACAAATCTTTAAATTTCTCGCCTTTTCTCTACTATAGTATGCATGTATTATACATAAAAACCATCCTCTTGAATCACTCTATTCATTAAAAAAAACCGCATCAAAATCTGTTGCGTAGTTTTAAAGATCTAAGCGCACATAGGGACAGAAAAAGCGACTTTGTTTTATACTATGTAGTGATACATAAAAACCATCCTCTTGAATCACTCTATTCATTAAAAAAAACCGCATCAAAATCTGTTGCGTAGTTTTAAAGATCTAAGCGCACATAGGGACAGAAAAAGCGACTTTGTTTTATACTATGTAGTGATTATATTTAATTTATGTCCATCCGTCAAAAGTGTATGCTGTATAATATGCGCAGTTGATGCCCTAACTTACCATCAGCTAAACTTTGGGCAAATCAAATCAAATCATTTATTTCCATGGGCCCCAAGGGGCGCTTGAACACGTCAAAACAAACATCAAAACACAAAAAATATAAAATTAAAATAAAACTTAGCTAACTAAATTATAATACTTATTGTAATAAAATGATTTGACACCGGAGCTTAGATTGACTTTAATTCAACTTAGAGATTTTAATTAAAATCAATCCAAGTACCAGCTCCGATGGGTATTGCATCATGAGAAGAGCTGGTGAGAAACTCATGTGCACCATCTTTTCAAATAATTTATACAATATTTGTTTCCTTTTGGACAATAATTCTATGTGTAAGTTATAGCAACCAAAACAACATTATATAGCTAAAGATGGTTATAAAATAAACTTAAATATAGAAATGGAATTAAATTAATACTTATAAATAAATCTATAGTATATAAGGTTGCAATATCTTACACTTCAAGCAGAAAATAAAGAAGTAAAAACAATGTGTGTATACTACTGTATATATAAGGGTTTCATAACAGACAAAAAAAAATTATATTTATACTAATAACAAAAACTATTTGCCACCTGACTATAGCACATCAAAATGATAGTTTTAACCCTATTTAAATATTTTTTTATAATTTACATCACACATCTTCCATTACATTAAAGTTGGTTTTTTTCTACTAAACAAAACAATTACTTCTTAGATATCTAAAGAGGCCGAAATGACAATTAAAAAGTTTACACTGACATAAAATCCTTTTTTTATGAAACTTCATGTCAACATCTCATTGTCACACGATTGCTCAACAAAGTTCCATTTTTGAAATTGATCGAGCCTCATAATTACTACAAACGCTTTTCCATACAAACTTTCGTCCCACTTTTCACCCTGTTAGAGGCCGAATTTTCAAAAATCCTTTCTTATTGCACGATAAAATCTTGTAAAGAATACACCCTCCAAATTTCAAGTCGCTACGATCTGTGGTTTAGGCTGTGCGTTGATACTAAGTCAGTCAGGACAAAGCCTTTTATATATATAGATATAGACTCTAGATAGCGCGCAATCTTCATTACGCAACATTCTAGACTTCTAGAGTAATGTATACGTTGCACTCTCATCCGTGCGTCAAACGAAAAGATCCACCGTACTCTATTTAATTCGTAACATGTTGTACGAAAAGAAAAAAAGTTTTTTTTTATTGCAATCAGGGAACTAAACTTTTATTTCAATCAGTACATTTTTTGACATGTCAGCTGCCAAAGTACAATGAAATAACCAATGACTTATGAAATTACACTATAGTCAAAACCATCACTCATTACCGATGAGCACCGAGCTTCAGGTCTGTTCCTACGCCTATTGGTCATTAACATTTAGTTCCGGCTATTGCCGTCAGCAATGGCTGGCGATTTTGACTATATTTCAAGAATGTCTAATCATCAATTCAAATAAATAAAATTGATCTGTTGTCTGTTTTTAATGTCAGATTATTATTTTTTAAACTGGTAAAGTTGATTATCATCTTTTGTCTGTCTGTCTGCCTGTCTATCTGTTTGTATCGGCTAATCTTCTAAATAGCTAGGCTGATGTAATACAATTTAAGTTGCAGGTTACTGACTTCAAGGTGCGTAACATAAGCTACTTTTTATCGATGCACTTTCAAACGCGGTTTCGTTGGTTTGTTTGATAGCGCTAATCTCGAGGTTAGGTTGGATTTTAATATATTTTTTAGGGTTCCGTAGTACCTACAAGGAACCCTTATAGTTTCGCCATGTCCGTCTGTCCGTCCGTCTGTCCGAGGCATAGCGACGAAACCGTTGGTGCTAGAAAACTGAAATTTTGCATAAACATGTATGTTAACTATACAAAAAAAGTCGTAGAATAAAATTTGGTAAAATATTTTTTTTTCGGGTAGCTCCCCTACATGTAAAGTAGGGATGTTTTTTTTTTTTGTCGCCTACCCCATAGTGTGGGGTATTGTTAGATAGGACTTTTAAAAACGTTCAGGGGTTGCTAAGACAGTTTTTTGATTTAGAGATCCTTTTGCGAGATAATTAACTTTAAAGAGCAAATTTTTGTTCGAGTAGAGCGTCCCCCCCCCCCCTCTAAAAGCTAAACTACTGGATCCCAAAATCTGAAAAAAATTGTGTCGATAGTACATGTAATGAACTTTAAAGGAAAACTATAGCGGATAAGTTCACTTCATTAGTTCAAGAGGAATAGGGGTCCGAAATGTCAGATGCAGTTACTCAGAATATTTCGATCAAAATTCTTGAAACATAAATAAACATACATAATACATATATAAAATCACGCCTTTATCCCACGGGGGTAGGCAGAGACGATGGAACGCCATGTGCTTCGCTCCTTACATACTTCTTTCGCTTCCTCAACATTCATACATCTCGTCATACGTGCTAGCTGGTTTCGTGTACTACAAACATTTCCTTTCTGAAGGACGCCATTTATCTGGTCCCTATATGTCTTAGTGTGGGGTATCGTTAGATAGGTCTTTAAAAACATAATGGGGTTGCTAATACAGTTTTTTGATTTAGGGATCCGTTTGCGAGATAATTAACTTTGAAGAGCAAATTTTCTCCCACACCCCTCTAAAAGCTAAACCGATAGCTTAAAAAATCTGAATAAATCACGGTGGTAGTATATGTAATAAACTTTTTATGGAAACTATAGCGGTTACTTTAACTTAATTAGTTCTAGAGTAATTGGGGTCCAAAGTGTAAAATGCAGTTACTTAGAATAATTCGTGCAAATTACAAAAACCTTTGAAAGTAATGACTTGTATGAAGATGTTACTTGTTTAATACAGATAGTAAATCCCTTTTAAGTCGAAATATGTTGTTACGACTAGCTACGGAACCCGAACGGCCCGACACGCACTTGGCCGGTTTTTGTGTTTGATAGTCGAACTGTCAATTTGTCTTTAGATATTTAATATTATTCTAAACGGTTTGGGAGTGGATCAGTAAGGCGGACACGAGCCAAAGCGCGAGAGCAGCTATTCGTTAATTCAACGAATTCCACGCAGACAAAGTCGCGGGCGAAGCTTGTTTTGTAATATCATCTTCATAATTCACCCTGTAAGAGAAAATTCAACGAAACAATACGCACGAAAAGCAATTACAAGTTTGATTGAAATAGTCTCAAAGGTAATCAAGAAGCTCTCGGCACCTCTCGGTTTGACGAGCTAATAAAACATTAAGTTACTACTGGATACTTACACCTCTTACACCTGTTTGATTGTTTCAGCTGGCGTTGCAATCATGGTGTGTGCTGGAACAGCGGCGACGCGCTGGGCACGACGGGACTGGCCGATTACCAACAACCCTGTCTGGGAAGTCTACAAACTGCTTTGGAGAATATTCGAGCCGATGCTCTTCACCCTCAGCGGGTATTTTCTAGATGTACATATCTATACAACTTATAAATCGTTTGATCAGAAAAGCAAAACACCGTAATGAGCTAAACAATTTAACTCAATTTGTGTAGAACTTAAAATATCTACATGTGTACATACAGCTGCCTCGATGGTCTAGTGGTTAGCGTATGCGCCTCTCACCACGAGGTGTCGGGTTCGATTCCCGAGTCGGGCAAAATGTTATTTCACAATAGCAGCTTGGAGTTGGAATTGTACCCTATGGATGCCGATAGGCTGGCCTAAACATAACAAGTGAAGTGTTGGTGTTGTACACCTCTAACACAGCCTTCTGGGTAATATAGGCGTGATGTTACGTTTCTTGATTAAAAACTGGTATGAAAGTTATAACTACAAGTAGGTCTAGTGTCACGTACATCTCAGCAAAATCTTACTATTCGGGATTCTGAAACTTATGAATAGTATCCTGTATAAAAGACCCTTAATTGTTTTGGCATTTTCTTAAAACATTTTTTAACGTTAAACTTCAATTAATCGAAAATAAATATTTCTTGTTATAATCTATATTTTTTTTATTATTGTTATTTTTATTTGGGTTGAGCTTAAATTGAACTTCGAATACATAGGGACCTCTTTTTTTTTAGATAACTCAAATGAGCTTAAAAGAGCTTGGATTGATACTGGGATGCATCTTCGGCGCGCTTTTACTGCGAATGCTCACAGCGTTCCTGGTCGCGCTCGCTAACGAGCTGTCGATCAAAGAGAGTCTCTTTATCACCGTCACTTGGATACCTAAAGCCATTGTCGAGGTAGGTTAGGATTTTATCAAAATATAATTAAAAAAAATAGAAATCCTACTTAAGATAGGAACAAATGGATGAACGTGACGTCACGAAATGACGTATCATACAGTTGAGAAAATTAGGGTTTTGGTAAGAGGCGACCGTAGCTGGATGGCTAAAGCTAAAGTGGCTGCCCGGTGTGCAGTAAGGTTGCAGGTTCAAATCCTGCCGGTCCCATATCTTTTTCAACTGTTTCTTAGTATAATTTGCTAAATGTAATAAAAATAATCAATTAGAAGTTAAAAAAAACAAGTTTTTATTATAATTGTACTTATAAGGTGAAAATAAGCTTTCAAACGACAAAATAAAAGCGCGTTACTTGACAGTAGCTTATTGAGTATGTAACACGGTTATATTTTCGTTATAGATTGAATTATCGGTTGAAGGTTATTATCACCTATTAAGTACAATTAAAATAAAAACTTATTTTAAATAGTTCATACATACATACATACATACTAACATTGCAAGCTGAATAAAAGCTTTTAATCTTACAAGAGTTTGTGTCACTAGCAATCGTGTAATCTATCTCTATCTATATAATATATAAAAGTCTCGCTAAAACTCGAGAACGACTGGCCCGATTTGGCTAATTTTGGCCTTATATTATTTGTGGAAGTACAGAGAAGGTTTAAAAGGTGAATAAATATGAAAGTTGTTAACTGTCTACCAGATTATTTTTATGTGGATTGATAACATACCGACCATTTTATTTTAGGATTTCTTTTGTTAGTTTTAAATTTATTTTTTACAAAAGTTTAGGTCTTTTATTTGTCGATTGAGGCAGTACAAAGTCTTCCGGGTCAGCTTGTATAATATGAAAATAACATATTATATCAATCGTCATATCCTATGAAAACTGTCTAAACACTCTTGTCACACTAAAATTACTCGTTGCACGCGTATGACGTCACAGTGCATGTGGTTTCATGTTTCATACCAAAGCAGCGCGAGTGTGACGTGCAAAGGTAAACCGCACTTTACATAACTACAAAGACCTGGCGCTAAGCCTTAGCGTTTAGCCAAAATAGATTGTAACCGAGCGATGTAGTTAAACACTGTTGCAAGTAGTGATAGCCGAGAGAGACTGTAGGACTGCTAAGTTTAATGTCTCGGGTAATCCATGGCACACACCTCCGTTAATAAATAGTTAAGATTCTGTCTTTTCGAAGGTACGTTTGTTTTTGTCGATTAAATTACCGCTTGCTAACGGTGAAGGAAAACATTGTGAGGATAGCTGCATACCTGAGAGTGCCTAAAAGTACTCGAGGATGCGTAAAGTCTACCAATCCAACCAATCCACAACTCCTTCTCCTCATGAGAAGAGGCCCGTTACGCGGCTGTTATTATAAACACTGATGTAAAGACCTTTAAACGTCTTGGTGAATCTAGTTGGTAATAAAAGCATTTAGTATCTTAATTATTAATACTATTTTATGAGTAAATGACGGATCGAAATAGTTACCAGTAAATTGTATGGAAGCCAAAACAAAGTAACTTTTTTGTTTAGTTCGCTGAGTCATTATAGCGCAGCGCTTTGTGTGTCCAATATATCAAAACGCAATGTTGTAGCAAATCATGGGCACTGCTATGGCCATTTCTGTGAACTAACAAATTGCTTTGTTTCCAATAAAACAAACGTCACAGCTTGTTATTTTTTCCCTTTGATTTGCCAAACTAATGTTGGACTACGGGTTCAATAAAATTTGGTATAGTGTACTCTTTTGGATATGCTTTAGCAAATTTATGTTTACAACATAGATTTGCTAAAGCATAACCAGAAAAGTATTTGTGATTTGAGTGTGTTTTGTTGATGATTGTATAAAATATAATCAGTCGTTTAAGCATCTTATTTTTTTTTTTTTAAAGCTTACTAGCAATTTGCAAACACAAATTACTAGAGATTATACAACGCAGATATGGCTGGCAGTACTCTCTAGGTTGTCCTCGAAATACATAAATACCGCTCTAAAAGGTCAAGTACACGAAACCAATGATGTATGATGAGGTGTATGCATGTTAACAAAGCAAAAGAAGTATGTAAGGAGCGAAGCATATGCCGTTTCATCGTCTCTACCTACCCCGTGAGTATCTCATGGTCAAGGTGTGAATTTGTGTATGCATGTATGTATTATTAGTAATTAAATAAGTATAAATATTTAAGGGAAATAATGTCTCAGTTATCCCGAAAAAACCTAAAATGGATTCAACCCCTAACCTGATGTGGGTATATAATTAGGTCAAATTCAAGCCGAAACAATACATCACTTGACGTATGAATAAAACCCTTTTGTTTTAATAAAACCCCAGAAAACATTGCGACCCATTCATCACTGTGCGATGAATATGATATTGTTTCTAACAATAAATAATAGGCTGCGGCCCCTAATGTCACTGGGGACAGTCGCGGGACGCTCTAATGACATAATAATATTAATTTGGGCCCGAATGCTCAAAAATATACGACGTGGATACGTCAGGACATTAATTGCAAACACAAATTTTACGAAATAAAAGATTCGAGTTCTGCATTGAACATTGAGATCATTTAATTTCTTCGGAAAGGTATATTTTTAGGGTTCCGTATTCAAAAGGTTAAAACGAGCTCGATAACTCTACAAACACTCAAAACCTGTACATTAATGTATTATTAATTATGGGCCTTACAAAACAACCGTGTTGTTTTCTCAAGAACCGCTATAGCTAGAATAGAAACCGAAAAAGAAAAATTAACCGCGATCCAAAATTCGTGATTTATTTGCTGGCTTTTGCTCGATATTGATAACAGCTACAGGTAAACGCTTGGCAAATTTACAGAATATTTAGGTGGACTGCCCATACATCATACATGATTTTAGGCCGCTTTACGTAACGGCACCTGGTCGATTTTTGGTAATATTTTTACCTGGGCGTGGTGATGGAAATAAACGACTGACCACGTCAAGAATCTTTCGTTTTAATACCTAAATGCCTATGTTGCATCCACCTCGAATTCAAAAGAACAATATACAAAGGTATATTCAATTTAATATACCTTTCCGAAAAATTTAATGATCTCAATTTTCAATGTAGAACTCAAATCTTAGAAGAAAATTATTAGATGATTGGCTTATTTTATAAAAATTTTGGCACCCGCAAAATACTAGTTGAAAAAACACACTATGACACATGACTATGTTTATTCACATTACTAAGTAAATATTATACAGATTTACACGTTAACAATGCGAATTTGTGGTATTCTATTCTATAGATCTGCCAGCGTCACAAATTTACTTATTGAATGTGTTTTTATATGAAAATTGAATTATTGTATCACTACTTACGTTCGCCTTTTGTATGGATATGAATTTAGTCAATTCTGTTCGTTGACAAAAAATAAACATTGATTTTACAATCTATTCATTTCAATCACAATAACAATTTATATATTACTAGCTGACCCGGCAAACTTCGTACCGCCTTAGCGTATATTTGATGCACTACTTTATTTTGTATAGCTGACCTATCTTATATATGCGTACCTATTCAATTTGAACTGGAATCTATAATATCCTCCATATAAAAATGAATATTTTTTTTTCTTTTTTTTTATTTTTTGTCCGTAAGATCCTTGTACAGAGTATTAGAAGACTACAAATAAGGAACTTCGTTCCAAAAAAAAACAGCTAAATCGGTCAAGCCGTTTTCATGCTATGTCGTGACAACGAAAAACGGGTTTCATTTTTATATAATATAGATAAAATATTTTTTCTAATTGATATGTTAATTACAAATTTCGATTTCGATCTTCATTTAACTTTAAATAAACAAAATTGAAATAAACGATATTTTAATACCGTCATTTAATTTTAGATAATATATATTTTAAGGCATGTTTCACCTAAGAACAGACATACATTCATCCCTCAAATACCGAGTGTTCATAAGTTATAATAATTTATATAACATTAGAAAGTAATTCAAAGAAAATAAATTTCAGGCTGTCCTTGTGCGTGTAGCAATGGATTCACTGTGGGACGACGCCACTTCAAAAGACAGGAGAATAGCGAACCAGCACTCAAATATTATCGTTATTGCAATACTAATTACAACTACTCTGGGGTCTGTGTTGACAACGGTGTTGGGCCCCGTCCTACTGTCACAAGATTCAAGGATCGCTCCTGAAGGTAACTTAATTTTGAAATTTCTATTTAATATTTATTTTTTAAATGGTTAGAAATAAGTTTTCTTTTAATGAGTCTTAAGGTGTCATCGTTAGCTCAACTTTGTACAGTCAGTATTGTAAAGAATGTCTTCTAACAACGACCATTGGATCATGTTTAAAAATTAACTAAACCGAGCGAATATACCCCTCGTAGCTGGCAATATTTATTATAACAATTGCAAAAGCTGTATATGTTTTTAAACATTCGCGATTTGAGAACACTTTTCAAAAATTAGACAACGGGTCTAAATCGCGTAATTATTATTATGAAGTCATTTCAAAACGTCGAGCATAGGTATTTATTTACCTTTATAATAATTACGCGATTTAGACCCGTTGTCTAATTTTTGAAAAATGCAAAAGCTGTGTTTAAAAAAATATCAATATTTTTATGGTAATTCATGACAATAGCTTACTGCTATTCATAGGGGTGTTTGTAAATTGCCCAAGTAGCACGTAAGTGTCGTCAGAATCAATTATACAGCCAATATAGAACTTAAAGTGTTATAAGAGACGTATAAGAGAGTCAGGAAAGGTAATAAGCGTTATAAGAGTGTTACAATCCGCTATTATACAGCTCAGCTGTATATAGGCTTTATTATGGTATCTGCGTACACTTAAGGTGTTATATCGGAATATTACAACTCTACTATACAGCTTTAATAATTGTGTAACACTCCAAGCTTATTTCTACGGCTAAAGCTGTATAAAGGCTGTATTATAGTGTTACTTGACACTTGTTGCTGTACAAAGGCATATGCTAACTCCATTATAACACTAGTTTTTATGGTGTAATTTAACACTCTTATAAGTATTAAAGCTGTATTAGTTACTTCTAAGAGAGTATTATAGAACTAAAAAGATAAATGGCAGCTATAGTACAGCTTTAGTCTGTATTATTGACGGAGACGTCAAATCAATGTCGCAGTCAGGAGATGGATTGAGAAGGAATATTTGAATATAAGGAATTACAACTTAAATAACAGTAATGATAGTGAACCAATATTGACTGAAAGAAAAAACCATTCAACCACACCGACAATCCATAGCTCCAATGAGGGTTCCGTACAAAAAAAAAAGAGAAAAAAAAGGAGATACAAATAACATTATTAATTGCTTCCTTCGCCATCATAACACCCCTTTTGATTCCCAGGAACTTGGCACTATGCAAAGTGTTTTTGACATTTTTCTTCAGTTTCTATTATCTTGAAAGACATATTATTCTGAAAAATAAAGAAAATACCTTAATAAATAATCGTCAAAATGGTTTTAAAGATTTTAATTCTTTATACGTATCTCTAAAGAGGTTATTAGTTATTATCTAAATGAAGAGCATAATACAGCCTATTGAATAAAAATATTCTAAAATTACTCTAATTAGAAGTTAAAAGCTGTACAATACACTTCATTTATTCCATAGTACAGCTACTGGCGCTATATTGCTCTTCAAATAGTGTTAGGGCTGTTTAAAATTGACGCCATTTTCTAATAAACAAAAACATATTAGATGATTCTAAAAACAATAAGAATTGACATTATTTTGCATTATCTTTAGCCGTATCATGTTTTCTAGCTTAAATAACGTTAACTTGGCCTTTTCCTTATTACTTGAAATTAAAATGTTGTTATTCTAACCTTAAAATACAAAAATTTACTTACCGATATTCAGTATTTCTTTTGTTTTTCTTGATTTTTATGCTGGCGCGCGAATATTTTACCGAAAACCATATACAGGTTTACAATAAATATTGGTTTGCACGTTATTTTCACCAAACCAATAAGTTCAAGATCATTTATATGTTTTTCTTAGCAAGTAATTTGCCATTATAAAAATTTGCATAATGTAGATAAAAAATATGATGTACATTAAAATATCTATACTTTTGTAATTCTTTTATAACACTATTGTAGAACTTTAACTCTTACAAGATACGTTTAGGATACCATCTGGAGAGTTAAAGTTCTACAATAGTGTTATAAGAGAGTTACAAAAGTATTGTAGTTTCTTTTGACACCAAATAACAGCTCTAATACAGCCTTTATACAGCTACTATACAGCTCTTATAACACCAAACGCTGTATAACTTGTGCCCATTTTACACTTATAAGGGCTGTATAAGCGCTTATGCAGCCTTTATACAGCTACTATACAGCTTTAAGTATAAAATTACGCTCTAGTACAGCTTTTATACAGCTTGTAATGCTACTTGGGTGCCACATTGTCGATGCGTCACACTTTTAAAGTCTCATACGTTCATTGTTTATTTGTCCTACAAATATCGACGAACACTTTAAGCAGCAGACACCATTATGTAAACACTTACCAACCCTAATGACCGCATCGCATACCCAGCTAAATTATAATGGCGCCATCAGCCATCAGGCAAACGTCTACCCCGCGATAAGATGATTGTGGTAGGATTAACTATTCTGTAAGATCAAATTTAAAATACGATTACATCATTAACTGTTGAATTAGTACTAAGAAACAGTTGAAAACGATATGGGACCGGCAGGATTTGAACCTGCGACCTTACTGCACACCGGGCAGTTGCTCTTAGCCATCCAGCTACGGTCGCCTCTTACCGGAACCCTAAATTTCTCAACTGTATAATACGTCATATTTTCTGTTTCTTAGTATAATTTGCTAAGCATAGCTAAATGCTATAAAAATAATCAGATGTTGAATTAGTATTTAAAATAATATGCAATATTATTGAGCAAATAACTAGGAATATTTGTATGGAACGCGCCGTACGAAAACTCCCTGTGTCCTAATTGAACTCATAATTAATAATTATATATACATAATAATATCATTATGTAAGTTTGTTCCAATTTTGAGGGTTATCGCTTATGAATTCGGCGCATGGTTTGCTTGTGTAGCGTGAGGTCTCCGAAATGTCAAATGTCACTATTTGCGGATTGGCTATACGGTCGTTGAATTTATAAGGATCAGTACTTAAGGGCGTTCTGAAGACAAACTTTTTACAAGCGACAGAGGACGCTCTTATGCATAATAAGCATAATAAGTATAATAGACCAGAGTAGATCCCTTTAAAAATGATAAAAAGTCAAAAAAATAATAGTAGGATGATACCCATTAGAAAAGAAGGAGAATATTATAAAAATTAAAAGAAAAATAATTTACGGGTGATCTGAGGTCGGGAAGAGGGGGAGGGGGGGGTTTTAACTTACGGGTTAAATAAAAAGATCTAAATCTTTTGTTTTAGATCTTTTTATTACCAACAACTTTGCTTTTCGACTTTTTTCCATAGGACTTTTAGTTTTGCCGGAAATCGAGAAAAACCGTTTTTACCCTTAAAACCCCCCCCTCTTCCCCATCCCGACCTCAGATCGCCCGTAAATTATTTTTCCTTTAATTTTTATAATATTCTCCTCCTTTTCTAATGGGTTTCATCCTACTATTATTTTTTTGGTTTTAAAAATTATCGACACTGGGCTATAAGACATGCGTGAAAGCAAGAGAGACGGTCGTATTAACGTCCCTACCTAAAATAAGAACAAAAAATCCGTACTTCTAAATTTCGTTTTAAAAACTTTTTTTTTTTAAACGCCCTAAAAACTGTATCTCTAATAAAACAAATTAACTCAATGGTGGGGATAAATAAGGAGTTCTTGAAAAATGTTATGTCTGTTATGAAACGTCCTTGTTTGAATTAATTAAGCAAAAGATTGGTAAAATATTAAACAAACAGGAAATAAACGCATCAAAATATTGCGTTTGAGTTAAGCATTACTAGCGACTCGCCCTGGCTTCGCTACGGGTACTTTGTAGTAGTATGATATGGATGTTCTATACAGTTATAAAGACCTTTGTTATGAACAATTATATGTATTAAAAAAAGCCGCATCAAAATCCGTTGCATAGTTTGTACATAAGAACAGACAGACAGACAGCCTGCCCATTGTCTGTATGTCTGACTTTGTCTTATATTATGAAGTGATACTTGAATATATTATTATGATGTACTTATTATATATCTTTTTTAATTATCAACAAACTTCGACAGACCTTACTCTACAGTAGCGCCAACTGGTGAGACAAAAAATTATAACCCTTGTGTCACTTTCACTGTCAGTGTAATATTTCAATGTTAATTGAATTTGTGCACCGCTCTACGTACCTACAGTCAAAACACATGTCTTGAGTGCACGGTTGGTGGTTAATGCGGTTGCCTCGCCACTTTCAACTGCGCTGGTGTTGTGGGTTCGATCCCCACATGAGTCAAATCCTTGTGTGATCCGCAAAGATTTGTTCTGACTCCGGTTGTGCTTTGTGTGTGTTTAATGCATGTTTGTGAACACTGCCGCGACACAGGAGTTATTCAAAGTGCGGGCGTCGGTTAAAAAAAAACACTAGGTTGTCCTCAATGTTGTCGCTCTACGGTTCAATAACTGAAAATGCCGCAGGACAACCTAAACTATTTTGATTCTTCTTACTGAAACCATGACATTTACAATGACAGACCCGTATTGGACATTTATTCATAAGATTACGTACATAATCAAGTATTTTATGGTCGATTAAACTCATTATCAAAGTTTTAAACTAATCTCGATGTAGGAACTTTTATTGTATTTTTATTACTTCACCAAAATCCACTAATTCATATGCCAGTTAATCTTGAAGCTAAATAATAAATCAAGGAAAATTTTCGATCTAAAAATATATTAAAAATGCAATATCAAGTAAAAATGTATATGACGTAGGTAAACGATAAAGATATGTCATAATAATATATTCAAGTTCATAGTATAAGACAAAGTCAGACAGACAGACAACGGGCAGACTGTCTGTCTGTCTGTCCTTATGTACAAGTTCTGCTTAGTTTGGGACTCAACGGCGTTATGTGTATGTTGTTTGATATTTATATTGATATTTATGTATGCTTAGATCTTTAAAACTATGCAACGGATTTGGATGCGGCTTTTTTTTAATACATATAATTGTTCATAACAAAGGTCTTTAAAAATGTATAAAACATGCATATCATACTACTACAAAGTACCCGTAGCGAAGCCAGGGTGGGTCGCTAGTAATGTTTTAACTCAAACGCAATATTTTGATTCGTTTATTTCCTGTTTGTTTAATATTTTACCAATTTTTATTTTTAAAGTGTTTATACTATGCAAGATTTATTATATGTAAGAATTCTAGAAATTTATTAATTATCCTTATTTCAAAGATAGAAATATTTCTAAATAATAATCACGACTTTGTTTTTTATGCAGATTTCTACCGCAGTCATACACTGTCGCCCCCACAGCCTACGAACGAGGTACAACGGCACAATACCGCAAATTCACTGCAACATACTTTAGAAATTTAATAAATATTTATTATTTTATTCCATCTCGTATTTTTTATCAACCTCGCTCACATGGAATGCATGGTTTTGGCGAGTGAGCGGCACTCTCCTTTGTTGTGGTTTCGATCCCCGCAGGGGACATATCTATTTGCGATGACGCAAAGGATTGTTGCGATTCTGGGCGTGTTTGTGTGTGTGAGATGGATGTTTGCAAGCCCCGCGCCACAGGAATTAATCCTAGTGCGGTTGTCGTTTTTAAAAGACATCTTGTCCGCAATATTCTGACAGAGACATCTGTAGTGAGGAACGCTTTACACTAGGCAACAAGTGCTTTTTTGACCAACTTTTATAGCATGTCTGAAAAATATTAATGAGGTTTCGTTCAATATAGAATAGCGTTTAAATTATTTTAAGAAAATTACTAACAACGAACATTTTTTTTAAATATAGTATTTTTTTGAAATAACAGTAGGTGTCCGTATACCCACCAGGGCCCTATGTCTATTCCGATTGAAAGCTAATGCATATCGTTCGTCGTATTCGGTACTTTCCGAAATGTTTAAGTAAAAAAATAGTACCGTAAAGGCTACAGAGAAATCTTGAATTTCTTTCAGCGTATTGCCAGCAGGGCCCTTTTCAGTTTTTAGGGTCAAGACCAATATTACTAATTATCCCGTTTAGCGGTGTTTTAGTACCGTCGAAATACCTTGGTTTTATTTAAAAATAATTATTAATTCATGAGGAATATACCTTCAAAACTTTTGTCAAGCCAGCAGGGCCCTTTTTTGTTTGTACACTTTCAGACCAAATAGTTATATTTTTTATTAGCATTTTAATAGTACTTTTCAAATAACTTTACATATAGTTCGAAAAGTTTTTATTTTGGAAGATAATTTGCTTTAAAATGTATATCACGATAGCCATAATATTTTAGCGCTACAGTGCTTGCCACCAATCATGGCAGATCAGCGCCGTGCTTATTTTGACAACTGGCATTTGGCAAATAGCATGAAGAATAATTTGTCCATTTTATTAATATTTCAGACACTATTGGTCATTAATACTTACTTTCAGTTCTTACTAACCTTCGGCCATGATTTTTGGCGCGGACTCTAGTACTACATTGACAGATGCGACACAGGAGTTATTCCTAGTGCGGGTTTTAAAAAAAAAGAAAAAAAAAGGGTGTAGTCATTCACAGCAGAACTACACAGTCCGCGTCATTTTTCGTGGCCAACGGCGAGACCGCCGCGCCGTGGTATAAGTTTTAAAGCAAATTATCTGCCAAAATAAAAACTTTTCGAACTATATGTAAAGTTATTTGAAAAGTACTATTAAAATGCTAATAAAAAATATAACTATTTGGTCTGAAAGTGTACAAACAAAAAAGGGCCCTGCTGGCTTGACAAAAGTTTTGAAGGTATATTCCTCATGAATTAATAATTATTTTTAAATAAAACCAAGGTATTTCGACGGTACTAAAACACCGCTAAACGGGATAATTAGTAATATTGGTCTTGACCCTAAAAACTGAAAAGGGCCCTGCTGGCAATACGCTGAAAGAAATTCAAGATTTCTCTGTAGCCTTTACGGTACTATTTTTTTACTTAAACATTTCGGAAAGTACCGAATACGACGAACGATATGCATTAGCTTTCAATCGGAATAGACATAGGGCCCTGGTGGGTATACGGACACTAACAGTAGGTATTTTAAAGTCTAGTTACAATTTATGAAATACCTGATTTTTTTAAGAAGAGAAGAATTTTTCCACTCTAATTAGAGTGGAAGCATTTCATTTTTAACAGTAATAATATGATAGGGGCACCATTACATTAATTACTTGACGGCGAACAGCGTCCTCACCTGACATGACTAAGTGAGAATATCAACAATTTTGGACACACATTTTCAGTTATAATATAAAGCAGTATTTTATCAAAGTTTGTTTTCATCATTAATTTTGCCAACATGGCTTTTTACCAAATTAATGCGAACTGCTGGCAATAATAAAACTGATGTGATTATAATTGGTTTATTTTTAATTAATAGGTCCGGAGATGCTATAGATTTGTATAATTTTACACGTTTAATTTCATGCGTTTTTAATCTATATTGTTGATGTTGTTGCCGGAAAATCATTACTACATGATAAAATTCAATGTTGTACCGAGGTGGACTAATGCGATAAGTAATAATAATAATATATATAGGTATATATAATAGCTCACGGCATAGGATTATCTTGATCTGGATCACATCTTTTTTCACTTTGGTTTTAGATGTGATGTAGGTTTGTTTAGCCGTGTCATCTTTAGCTTCTATTTCACCAGCAACGTGTCAATATGCTGATTTAACTGTAAACGAACGTTTACCATCTCTCTGTCTCGTTCAAAGATTGAAAAGGATTGAATCAAAGCTTAGCCGCTGCGGATTAAGAATTATGGTAAAATTGGAGCTTACTAACAAAACCAGGACATACTTAGGTTCTTTAGTTCACAATTCTGCATACTGCGTAGTATATATGTCTGTTAATGAAAATGTTAATCCATGTAAAGGCTTAGAGAAGGATCTAGGAGCTATCAAAACATTATGGCTTCAATTTCAGATTTAAAGAATACCTTTTTTCTGGCGATGTGAAGTGGCATTAAATCATAGGTAAGTATAGACAAAATCAAAGATCATGGCGGGTTTGAAGTTAGCCGCAAATTCAATTTCATGGGTCGGTATTGGCCACGCTGAAATACGGCGCTCGTCGATTGGTCGAACAGCTATCTGCAGTTAACTTCAAAGTCATCAAGATCTTTGATTTTAGCTATACCTTCTCTGAATTCACTTATAAAAAGGTAATAATTATTACAGCTTAAATACATTAATGTTGGTACCCGTAAATCATAAAAGAACATCAATATAAATACGACCGGATAGCGGAGTGGGTAGTGTACCTGCCTGCGACGCCAAAGTCACGGGTTCGATGCCCGCTTAAGACAAATCTTTGTGTGCATGAACATGAGGGTTTGTCTTAGTCTGGGTGTTTCTATGTATAATAAGTATGTATTTACAAAAGAAAAGTATATAATGTATTAGTATCAGTTATTCTAGTACCCATATTACAAGCACTGCTTAGTTTGGAACTAGATGACGTTGTGTGTAAGTTGTGAGATATTTATTTATTTTATATATTTATATAATACAAACTTTCAAGATAGAAAATAATCTAACGGAAGTGGTTTAACTTCCGGAAAGCAGTCGAGTCTTACAATTTCTTTTGACCAATTTATAGGTAGACTAGTGCACGTACATTTATAGTATTGTCAAGAAAAGAGGTAATAAAAAAAAATATTTTATGATAAAAAATAGTTTCATTCGTTTCTCCTTGGTTGTCTCGTTGTGCATTTTTTATTGAACATTGCAGTAAGTACTAAAAAATTATAGAAAAAACACTGGCTTCATGACTATACTTATCTTGGTCGAAGTTAATATGGAGGTATATGTACAATGAAGACTGGTAGAAGCTAGTGTTGAAATAGACAATTATATTCTTATATATAATATTAAAGTTGAAAAATTAAGAATCCAGCAGGACTCGAACCTGCACCCCCTGGGTATACGCCTCAAGTGCTTTGCCAATTCAGCTATAGATTCGTATGCTGCTAGACTCGAAATTTCTCAACTCTTTTATGCCATGTTGTATTTTCTTATTGCTGAGTAGCAAAAATTTTAAAATACAAAATCAAAGTGTGTTTAGGCGATTATTCTATGATTTCTAGGGATATAAAAAAAAACATGATAGATATATTATGTATGTATTTTTTTTTATTATGACAGCTTGTATAGGAATTGTTAGTACAAAAATCTTATTTACTGTCAAGCCTGTTTTTGTATTGGGAACTGCTTGAAATTTGCCATACCTCCGTACACAAATCTAACACATTACCGAATTGCCATATCACCTACACAAATCTAACACATTGCCGAATTGGAAAATACCCATGAGATTTACGTTTCTTGTTTACATTAAAGACTCATCGATTTTAAGCCCTTTAGATTTGTAACAATGAGCACTTTCATAACAAATGAACTTGCAAAAACTGATGTCGGATGCCGGAAGGTAATATTGCTATGAAATCGCCAAATTAACTTTAATAACAGCATTGTTTAGAAATCTATATATATAAAAGAAAGTCGTGTTAGTTACACCATTTATAACTCAAGAACGGCTGAACCGATTTGGCTGAAAATTGGTGGGGAGGTAGCTTAGAACCGGGAGAAGGACATAGGATACTTTTAAAATATTTTCGAGGGACAAAATTTTATCGAGGGCGAAGCCGCGCGGGGCAGCTAGTAATCAATAACAGCATTGTTATACATTTTAACTAAACAGTAAAATTTATACTGAATTAGTTTCAAGTTATTTTAATAAATGTGCAAGCCGTCTTTATTTCATCAACCTTAGTAATTTAACACGTCGAGTAGAAGCCTTACGTGAGTAATGTGATTACGTGAGCACAAAAGGCTTGCCCCGCGACCTCTCAAACGCACAAAGTGAATCTTTGTCATATAGCCTTCCCAAATTATTTTTGGGTTCAGCTGTTATGAAGCGACACGAGGATTTTGCGCCAGCCGGGTTATGAGACTGGCTCAAGTATAGGTACGTGTATAAAAAAGGAATTTTGCTCATCGTTCGCAAGGTTAAGAAGTGTCTCCACAAATTCCCTGTTGGAATATTACCGAAAATATTCGTACACACTAGGTGAAAGCGTTTTAACAATTTTATAAACTATTTATTGATGAAATAATGGAGTGTTTAAAAGATCATGGATCTTTGAGCTGACATGATTAAATAACGAGATTTTTGCCGGTAAATATGGTGTCAATTTAATTGGAAAAAGGCTCGGATGATTGACTAATAGGTAAGGTGACTCAAATTTATTAAATACCAACATCATAATTATTTGAAACAAAGAAAGTTAAAAAGTTGAAACAATGTCATGTTTACGATGCATTTTGACAAACGATTAATAAATATAATATTTATGAAATTTACGCAGATCCAAAATCATTTTTATCAAATATTTTTTTGGGCTTGTATTATCAAACAGTGTACCCCACGGACATGCCACTTGGAGGGAAAGTATCTTAAATATGCTAGATAGAAGATTTTATTGATAAAATACATAATTTTATTTATTTAACTAAAGTAGATTATACTTATGTTTAAAAGAGTTATAAAGTCAAAAAAGATTAGATAGGGAATTTTTGTTTTGTCTCCCAGCAACATCGTAAAATTAATGACAAATGCCATCATATCATGTAAACATACTTCACAAGTTTGTAAATTTTAATAATGTGGGTATAAACAAACTATTCCAAATTTTGACAGGAAAGTAATCTATAATGTATTTATAGGATGTTTAATGTTTTATTGTTTGGATCTCGACAATGTTTTTGAAAGAACCACTAATATGACCGTTATCGAATGTTTAACTAGTTGTTTTTAGTCGAAACAAGTATTAATGGTTGAAACCAAAATTGAATTGGTTGTATAAAAAAAAGCGGATTAATAAATAGTTAAAACTAGATTAGTTTGTGTTGACGTATGTTGTACCCAGTGCTGCGTAGGTATACCGTAGCGTGACTAGGTTACTGTTGATACTTGAGTATGGATTAAGTAAACATATTTTTTTCAACATCACGCCATTATCGCCTAGAAGGGTTCGGGTATGTGTATAAAAACATTCCTTTTGCCTTCTGGTATTTGTTAAAAACATAAGACGTAAATGCAGCTTAAAAAAAAGGTCTAGAAACGGAAAACATTTCATTTTTAGGGTTCCGTAGTACCTACAAGGAACCCTTATAGTTTCGCCATGTCCGTCTGTCCGTCCGTCTGTCCGAGGCATAGCGACGAAACCGTTGGTGCTAGAAAACTGAAATTTTGCATAAACATGTATGTTAACTATACAAAGAAAGTCGTAGAATAAAATTTGGAAAAATATTTTTTTTTCGGGTAGCTCCCCTACATGTAAAGTAGAGATGTTTTTTTTTTGTCGCCTACCCCATAGTGTGGGGTATTGTTAGATAGGACTTTTAAAAACGTTTAGGGGTTGCTAAGACAGTTTTTTGATTTGGAGATCCGTTTGCGAGATAATTAACTTTAAAGAGCAAATTTTTGTTTGAGTAGAGCGTCCCCCCCCCCCTCTAAAAGCTTAACTACTGGATCCCAAAATCTGAAAAAAATTGTGTCGGTAGTACATGTAATGAACTTTAAAGGAAAACTATAGCGGATAAGTTCACTTCATTAGTTCAAGAGGAATAGGGGTCCGAAATGTCAGATGCAGTTACTCAGAATATTTCGTTCAAAATTCTTGAAACATTAATAAACATACATAATATATAAAATCACGCCTTTATCCCACGGGGGTAGGCAGAGACGAGTAATTGGGGTCCAAAGTGTAAAATGCAGTTACTTAGAATAATTCGTGCAAATTACAAAAACCTTTGAAAGTAATGACTTGTATGAAGATGTTACTTGTTTAATACAGATAGTAAATCCCTTTTAAGTCGAAATATGTTGTTACGACTAGCTACGGAACCCTACTGCGCGTGGCCCGACACACACTTGGCCGGTTTTTATAATTCTTCTTAGGAATTATCTCCGTGGTGAACAAACCATGACATCATTGACATCATAATTATGAATGTGATCCGTGAAACGCCAAAACCCCACAATCATTATAAGTCCGGGTATTGTATTAATTTGTGCTAACCTTCACAATAATTAATCGCAATCAAGAACAATAATCTTGATCAAGCTTCTCATGATGCGATTTATTTTTGGAAATGTTCGTTTACTAACCAGCAATCAAGAAACTCATAGATATAAGACTTAGAACATCACGCAAAAATGAATGTGAAAATAATAAATTGAAAGATAACCACATGACCGTTGTGGAATTATTAAGAAACCGTTGGTGGAATGAGCAGCAAGTGCAGCCCAAACACGTGAAAAATCAGACGATTTGTTTTCTTGAGAATAACAGGCAAGCTATGATTTAAACTAGTTTTTGTAAGCGGGTGTTGGTTGTTCGTTTGGGAGTTGTCCTGTTTAGGACTGTCTTGTACCATTGGGGTATATTAACAGACCAGATCCAATGTGACTGCGAACTGCCTTATTGATCTGCTGAATTGCCCTAATTGCCCTTACAGCTGCTCTTTGCGCGATCTGTACGACGCTACAGAATGCGCAATTGGCGTGACCACGCACTGGGCGGAAGTAATATAAGTTTGTAGAACCATTGATACGAAAGAAGAAGAAGAACTAGTTTTTAGTTCGTAGAAAATTAATAATTTTTATTTTGACTTGTTTGGTCCGCCCTAGCTGCTCGTTCCGCCAAGCGAACTGCAGCAGACTTGCCCTTAATCATTCCACATAGTTTCGCTTAATAGGAAATCGGTTATTGATAAGCACGTGAGTTGAATAATTCTATTACAATCGGGCAATAAGTAACGAAGACCTATCTCGAAGTCTTACGGCTGCCTATGTTATAGGTTTGGATTCTAAATTGCTATTGCAATTCGTCAAACGTTCCCTATTGACTATTTGACGTAATCTCTTTATATCACGGGTAGTTTCGCTTTTAATCTCTAAATGTAAATTAACGGTTTTTTTAACAAAGTAGATACATATGAAATGCAATAGTTTAATTTTATTGATTAATGTAAAGATTATCAACCAGCCAAAATTTCAATCATGCAAGTATACAAGTGACCTACTAAAACATTAAATTACAATTCAATACTTTAATACTTTATTGACTAGTGTCCTATTTAATAAAGATGGCAATCGTGATAATCCGATTTTGTAACTTTTTGGCTGTCAAACAGTCGGAAAATTAAATTCTTGATCCAAAATTTGACAAAATTATCGCATTGTCGTCTTGGCCTATCAAAGACAAATCTGTCTTGAAAGTAATGAAACTGCTTTGCTGAATATTCAAACAATTTTATTTGGGTTTCGTAACTTACTTATCTATATAAGCTGTTTTGTACTTATGAACATTTACCCAAAGATTATTAAGTTCGGTCAACGTGGAAGCACATTTCTGAAATTAGGTTTCTCTGGCGGACGGCCGCCCAACGACCGATAAAAGATATTAATATAGCAGAAAAACGCTTCTATAACGTTATTTTCTACAGCTATTACACAAATATTTTATGTCCATTTGCTCTTACATACTTGAACGTATTATAGCAACATAAAGTAATACTTGTCGAATATTATCCTAATGGCCAACTCTATATGTGAAAATTAATATATTCACAAAACCTTGACCGTACTATCTGCCTTTCTGTCACTCAAACTCCATTCGAAATTGGAACGTTTAGCAAACTGTCTAAACTGGATAGCATTTGATGGGCAATCACATGACATGGTACGTTCTTAGGACACTAATTTATTTACAAACATGTGCTTGATGTTTTTTAAAATGATTATAACACTATTGAAGATCATAAGTATACAGTTATTATTATAAAAAAAACAAGCAACTGTATGGACATAACGAGTCATGAACCTGCACCGGGTAATATAACTTTTTAATTGCATTACTTTGCGCCCCATATGCCTTGGTTTTGAACAATCGACGCGACGGTATTAGTTCCTCACAACAAATTCGCAATTCACTGAAATAAACATTATCTAAATCATTTTTATAGGTTTTGATAATAAATAGGTAAATAATGAAAAATATTGATGTGAATACTGAAATTTTCCTGCTAAGTTATCGGTTTGATAAAGATGGTGATGTAATCGGAAACAATTAAAAGATGTTTATATTCATGTTAATGGAAGATTTTTTGGCCGATATCAGCCAATAAATGTAAATAGAAATATTTACACTCAGTCTGAAACTATTATCTCAAAATGCGAAATCAATGAAAACTTCGGCTTCTTTCTATTGATAACAATGTACGAATATTTTTTTTATTGGTAAATTTGATCCTAGACAAAATATTAATCGAAAATTTTAATAGTGGTAAATTTAATTACCAAAAGCAGTACCTAAATGTTTGTGCTAGTTGCTAACCTCGATACTTGTTATCATAAAAGTTTAATTTTAATACAAATGACGACTAACAAATTTAAAACAGCAATTTTTGTTCAATAAAACCATTTTTCTAGATATCCGAAATGAGCTCAAAAGAGCTTGGTTTGATCCTGGGATGCATCTTAGCGCACTTTTACTGCGAATGCTTTACAGCTTTCCTGGTCGCGCTCGCTAATGAGCTGTCGATCAAGGAGAGTCTCTTTATCACCGTCACTTGGATACCTAGCCATTGTTAAGGTAAGTTTCATTTGAATACTAGGTTTTCTTAGTCCTTTTTAACTTTTTAACTTTATAGGTACGAATATTGCATGTGCAATGGAATCACTTTACGCTTGTTGAGTTGAAATCTGGTATACCGTATGAACATTGGTGGCAATCGAGTAATGTAATAAATATGACACGTTGTGGATAGTATCTAGAAAAGTGGTGAAGCAGGGAAAATACCGTCATCTTTCTAAATGGAAAAAAATGTCATATGGTTCAGATATATTGTGATGTGTCGATATAAAGCAAAAATAAAAATTGAAATTAAATAATGAGGGCTATCGTTTTTTGTCTCACACGATGACGCCACTGTGGAGTAAGGTCTGTCAAAGTTTGTTGACAGACTTTGACTTATCCCAACCGTTGAGGTTTACGTTTTAATATAAGCACATTTCTATAGGGCGTTTTGAAGACAAACATTTTGAAACAAAATTATGAAGAAGTTCAGATTTTTGTTAAAACTTCAAGTGGGACATTAAATTTAATACGTCCGTCTCTCTTACTCTCATACGTGCCTTGTGCACAAGTGCATTCTCTGTCGTTCGTAAAAAGATTGGCTTCAGAACACCCTAAATAACTGTGCCTCTATAATCACTTATTAACTCAATAATCGCATAGTAAACCCGCAAATAGTGACATTTGATATTTGTGAGTAACTCACGATAAACAAGCAGCGAATTCATACGCGATAGTTCTCATTATCATACCTTTAATTTGTTTTTCTGTTTCTCTATTAATACTATTTTTTTTGTACATCTGTATTTAACACATTGGGTACTAATAGATCTAAAATGTCCTGAAACTTTCTTTACTCATTATAGGTTTTAGTACCTAATGACACTACAAAACAGTTGCTAGTAAATATCAAAGGCGGTAAAAACAAACTACCAATTTTTGTGGCACAAAACGCTGAGTCGGGTTACGCAGCGGTTTGCTGACTAAGCTTTTTGTGCGTCCAATAAAATAAAACGCAATGTTGTAGCAAATCATGGGCACAGTTCAGGCTATTTCTGTGAACTTACAAATTGCTTTGTAACTAATAAAACAAATGTCAAAGCTTGTTATTTTTCCTTTCATGTACCGCGTATCGATAAAACTGATGATATTTTTCCTTGTTTATTTTATGCATGTAGTATACAACACAGTTCCTTGGTGTGTCGAAAGAACAGATAGATTACTTTTTTATATCTACGGTACGAATTGGCTCAGTATGATGACCATAAACGCTAAACAAAATTATATTTGAATGCCTTTAGCCCCGTTACTTGACACTAGAAATAAAAATGGGTGCACGGTTTATGCACGAATCTTTGTGTGATACACAAAGATTTGTTCCAACTCTGGATGTTCTTTATGTGTATGGAATGTATGTTCGTGAACATCCCCGCGATACGGGCATTATTCTTAATGCGGAAGACGTTATTTATTAAAAGAAAAAAAACTATTTTATATAATTTCAATAATCAAACCACTAGACTGGCTTAGAATTTAAACAAATGTTCAATAAAAATAGCAAAGAGACATTGACGTAGACCCTAGCATGGCCACTCAAATAACTTTAAAGTGATCTTTTCATTACCGAGTGAGAACTACATCTTCGTCAGTCCACAAACCGAAGTTTAATTCACTTTGAGTCTTCGCTACACCAGTTTCAGTTATTCCTTGCAAGTTTATATTAAAGCTTTGAACAATATGGAGAGCTTGAACCTCTCGGCTAACTAAAGAGTAATTAAAATGGACTACGTCGGGAATGCAGTGCAGTGGCAGCCATGATTACTATCGTACAGAGTACCGATAAATAAAGCGAGAAACTAAAGTCACAGCAATCGGGATTCGTTGAAAATGTAGGATACAAATGTTATTCGGATAAATGTTACTAAACAACACATTTTCAAACCTTTGAGAGGAGAAATAACCGCGCGAATAAAAACATCGCTGTGTTTATACAGCTAAATGAATTTAAAAAATACTTAATAAGTATTGGGGTAATAACATATCTTGAACTTTAGGGAAAGCCTTAGCCAGCACACACGTAATTTTAGAGTACATTTCTATTAATAACGTTATGGCCACAGATATAGATCTACATAGATAACGCAAATGCATGTACTTCGCGTGTCCGAACCCCGACCAAGCGTCAAGGTTGGTCGCCGCTAACTTCAGTCCACGCGCGTCTTTTGTGAGAGAAAATCATAGCGGACGGCTCCAGTTGAATCGTTTGAATCGTACTGCATCGGCGGCATCGGTGTCTTTGAATCGGTTTGGATTTCCCGTCACTAAATTTCGGCTGTGACGTCACCAAAGGTATTAAAAACTCGGCACGCTTGGTTTCAATACAAATCGTGATACTTGCGTTATCTATGTAGATCTATATCTGTGGTTATGGCATGTCACTTGCCAAACCAATACTCATATTTTTCTGAATTGTACGAAAACCACTTGATCCTTTTTTTTGTATATTTAAATACGCATTATAGGTCTGTGAAGGTTGTAAGCATTTTATTATCGACGAGCCCCACGTGTTGTCAAAGAAAATTAGTTAGCGCAATGTTAAACTTGTTCAGTAGGAGCACGGAGTTTACAGTAATATATGATAGATGGCAGTAGGTTTAATTGTTCTCCTATTTTACCTATTTTCATTATTTGCCTCTTAGTAGTTATGGACCTTGTACCAAATAAAACTTTTAACTTTTGAACCAGGTGGTAAATCGTGTTGAAATAAAAACAGTAATAATTTTTAATGAGTAAGCAATACCGTAGTACGCTATACTCTAGCTAGACACCCAAAAAAATCGATGACATACAAATAAAGAACACTTCAAATCAAGTGTATTACGCACGGTATATTTTTTTAAACAATGCTTATAAAAGTCAACAAACCTCCTAGATATTATTAACCGAATTAAACTAGTATCTTATGCTTTAAAACAAAAATTTGAAATTAAACACTATTCATGTGGATCCAAAGAAATACTTAATCGACAATATTCTTCATGTGCACTATAAACACAATCACATTAAATAAAAAACAAAACAAAATACGCCTGTCATTTGACACCCGGCCGGGAACACCAGAGCATTGACACACGGAACTGTCACTTAGATTTACATAATAATATTATGGCTTTAATATCTATCAAGAAGTAAGTTAAAAAACTTTGAATTTCTATCTATCTATCTATATATATTGATATATATTTATTAATTTATATTTTATTTTATAATTCGCTAATTATTTTTATGTTGTGTATGTTATAGTCAGGAGACGGTTCTTTTGAAACTAGGCAACTTGCGTGGAATATTATAAAATTTAAGAATACTTAACCACTATATACTAAAATTTTTGAATGTACCTTTATGGGGTTTGACATAACATTGACATAATGCGTGCTGCAAATATCGTCACAGAGAATAAGAATTAAGACAGGACAACGTCTGTCGGGTCAACTATAAATGGTTTATAAAAGTAAAAGAATTTGGTTTTATGACTTGATTTGATTTGAACGAACCTATTCATATCTTTGCTGCAATTCAGGTATACGGATGTTTTGATTGTTAATATTTCTACAAATAGTGATATCACTAGGCAAATTCAACACATCTACAGTCACGACTAGCCCGTTACCTACAAATAAAATTGAATTCCCTCATCACATGATCCAGTAATGGCGTAGAAAATTTGCACAAGCTTATCCCTGTGATGATTATTAGCATAATATTATTTAGTATTAATAGTGGTAGCTCTTGCCTAAGTCAAAACTGCGCAAACCGATCGATCTTGCAGGTTGAGCAATGCTAACCGCGGTCAGCTGTGCATGGGTGACCATCTTAAGGCTGCTATCTCAAAAAAATCAACATTTCCATGATCTTTGAGACCTTACTGCTCTTCAAATATAAAAGCTTGGATTCTTATACTACTATACCTAATATTTCATTTCATTATGTACAGAAGCGCCAGGACAGTTTTTTGATTAGATGCATTATGTTCGATATAAAAAATATTTAAAATAACTCTATTTTACTATATGTTTGCCTTCTTTTCTCAACCAATATAACTTATTGACTTGATTTTTATATTAAAAAATAAAGCAAAGGCAGGATTACAATTTTACCAACAACAATTTTTGATTATTTGAAAAGTACGCTATAAATTTTAAGAAATAGTTTTGGCGCTTACGACTTTGACTTCCAAGTATCTGCGGGGCCCTTGCGCAGTGCGGGGGACGAGCCCTCAGTGCCACTCCTGCTTAACTAAACGACGGCTATATGCTCAAGGTCGTCGGCTACTCCCCAAGCCTTAACATTACAAGTTGCACTCCGCGCCTCGGAGAGCACGTTAAGCCGTCGGTCCAGGTTGGCATTTGAAGATCTATGGCAGTTGTTACGGGTAGTCAGAGGCCAGGAAGTCTATCTATCATAACCAGAGCTCGGAATTAGGTAGAGGTTTTATGTACTTGCATCGAAATGTTGATATTAATGTGGACCGTCCCGGGATTTCTAATGGACAATCCCGTGTGGCCAACAATATTTCGAATAAATAATAATAAAAACCTCAGATACAGACAAATAAAACAAAGATAATTAACATACAATTTTTATTAGTTTACATTAATTCACAATAAAAATTATTGATGGTCTTAAGAAAATTCTCATACGCATATTTCGCCTTTTTTATAAATACGAGCAAATACTTTTGCTTCTAGCCTAGACTCGTGAGGTTTTGCTTATTCAAACGGCCCATGAATAATTTTCCTTGTCCGATTCATTACCAGTAAGATTTGAAGTGTTCGCTTCCGACATTACTGTATAACTTTTGTGAGAATTAAAATATTTAGTCGCGCGTGCAGTAGTTTAAATTGTGTAAAAGTAAATAACTTTTTATTTAAAAAATCACGGGTTTTTTTTCTGTTCTTGAAAAT
Source organism: Hypena proboscidalis (assembly GCA_905147285.1). Classification (NCBI taxonomy): domain Eukaryota; kingdom Metazoa; phylum Arthropoda; class Insecta; order Lepidoptera; family Erebidae; genus Hypena; species Hypena proboscidalis. The sequence goes on along the minus strand of LR990130.1, from coordinate 13,371,807 downwards.
TAATCTCGGGAATTGAGGCATATCCACTTTATTCTTTCGTGGTATGAAATCAGTGTAAGTACATGAAAAACGCTACCTAATTCCGACCTCTGATCATAACATAAGGCCATTACCTATTACCCTGAAGGGTACATTGCATAAAGGGGATGAGTTTATCGCTATTGACCGGGCACCGGTGCTATTAATGAAAATTCTCTGAGGGAAAATCCCGAATAACAATTTTACCCAACTCGGGAATCGAACCCGAGACCTCGCGGTACGAGGTCGCATACGCTAACCACTAGACCAAGAGCCTCACCTACTAAATTAATAAATTTTACCTAAATATACCGGTTTTATTTTTTGACGACCGGATGGCGGAGTGGTAGTGTACGCCTGCCTGCGACGCCGAGGTTGTGGGTTCGTTTCCCACTTAAGACAAATCTTTGTGTGCGTGAACATGGGGGTTTGTCTTAGTCTGGGTGTTTCTATGTATAATAAGTATGTATTTACAAAAGAAAAGTATATATGTATTAGTATCAGTTATACTAGTATCTACCGATAGTACAAGCTCTGCTTAGTTAGGGACTAGATGGCGTTGTGTGTGAGTTGTGGCATACTTATTTATTTATTTTTATTTTTAAGTCTAGAGATTTTGTAAAAGATCTTTATCAATCATTAACAGGTAATCTCTACAGAACATAGCATATTAGTTGATTATTATCCAAAGACAGTGTTTATCATTACAAAATATGAAAATCAAATTAATCAAATTTCATAATTTATTATAAAGGTAAAATTTCTTGTTTTCATACTTTAGTTTACCTTGTTAATTAAAAGATTAGTTGCTAAAAACATGGATTCATTTTAGTGCAATGTTCTGGATAACGTATAATCAAAAGAAGACTGAATCAGTTGTTGATTTAATTTCATTGAAATGTAAATGTTTTACATTGTCGTTGCCAGTTTAAATATATAAAGAAAATAATCAAAGATTTGAATTCAATTTTAAATTTGATCCATCTCTCCAGTAATATAATTACTAGAATATGATCAAACACATGTAATCATGTCACACAAAATGAACTGAAAATGTATTAATTTTGAACATAATAAAGCCCCCACTACGCTATAGGTAGCAGCAATTTATGTAGGATCCTGAAGGGCCTTACCACGGGCAACAAATGTCCGCAAGTGAAAGCCTCTTACCAACTAACTGACTGACCTATTACCTTATCCGAATAACCTTGGATCTTTGAACCCTACCTTGTACTTCCCTTTATATACGCCCACGAATTTCTCCCCAAATTAATCAAGGACGTAGGGAAACTAAAGGATGGCTGTTTAATATTAATGCCACTTATCTCGATGGATAATTATGTAAATATGGGGTCATAAACGCCACATAATGCATTCTTAAGCTGTGTCTCCATTGCGGATATTGGATTGTGACTTAAGCTGAAAATAAACCGCACTTAGATTTAACTAACCTACTTTATTCGTTGGGTCTTCAGAAAATCAATAAATTGTCTAGGATTATCAAGAACATTTTCAAATAACTAGTATTCTAACTTGCTCAGCTAATATAACATGCCTGTACCTTTTAATTTTAATAGATGATTGTGCTTTTTTAAAAGCTTAACATACAGTTTTAATTTTGTTATTATTATCCATCGGTAGAAGCTTTAAAGATTAAAGATTAAAGATTAAAGATTCATTTATTCGCAGGAATATGGTACAGTAGATGGTATACATGTTTTAGCAGCCCGACATATTCACCTTTAATAGGCATGCGAATTTTTGTTTAAAGAAGTAAACATGGACAATAAAGTAGCACTAACAAACAGGATAACTTATTTTTTACAGGAATAGAATTCATTAAGCGTATAAAAGCACTTTTCAAGTAACCAAGACTTAAGTGTTCTTTTAAAAATATGTAAAGGTAATTCTCTTAAAGTTTGTGGAATGTGGTTAAAAATTTTTATTGACATGCTGTAACTGTTTTTGTAGTGAAGAGTGCTTTTACATATTTCATTTCTTAATTTACTAGGATCCCTTTTTTGGAATCTGCTATCTTCACTAACCTTCGTAAAGAATTGTGAATTACTTTTTACAAATATGCCAATTTCAAGAATATATAGAGATACCAAAGTCAATATTCTTAATTTTTTAAATATGGGTCTACAGCTAGTTAGTGGGGATACACCAGCTATTGCCCTAAGACATTTTTTTTGTACAATGAAAGCCCTGTTCATGTGTGTAGAATTACCCCATAAAATGATACCGTATCTTAAAACCGAACCTACGTAACCGTGATACGCGCCGAGAGCTGTTTCTTGCGTAGCTGATTTACTTAACTGTTTTATGGCATATACAAACCTGTTTAATTTATTACATATTGTGTTTATGTGTGAGCCCCAGTTGCAATTGTTGTCTAATGTAAGTCCTAGGAATTTGATATTATTTTCTTTACCAATTTTTTCGCCATCATACTTAAGTTCAATATGTTGAGGTTTTTGTTTATAGTTTGCAAATTGTACATATTTAGTTTTAGATATATTAATTTTAAGCTGATTTTCGGTTAACCAATTAATAACATTATTTATAGTTTTGCTGACTTCCTCATTGTGTGTATTTTTATCAGTTTCTGGTACAAGAATGGAAACGTCGTCAGCAAAAAGTATACACTTGTGATCTGTTATACTAGGTAAATCATTGATGTATATGAGGAACAAAAGAGGACCGAGAATACTCCCTTGTGGGACGCCTGATGTGTTAGGCAGAGTCAACGATCTATGTGGTATTGATGTCAAGCTTTCGTTTATGCGAAAAATTTCAACGTATTGTTCTCTATTGTCAAGATAGCTCTCAAGCCACTTTAATCCAGGACCTCGAATGCCATATCTTTCACATTTATTCACAAGGATTTTATGATCAACTAGATCGAAAGCTTTGCTCATATCTAGAAAAATGGCTGTTACAGGACGTTTTTTATCAATGTTTTCGGTTATAGACCTAAAGAGAGAATATGCAGCTAATGTGGTAGACTTGCCCTTTTGAAAGCCATTCTGTTCATTATTAATTATATTGTATTTACTTATAAATTGTGATAAACGACAATGCGTGATTTTTTCATAGACTTTCGCAAAAATTGGAATTAGTGTGATTGGTCTATAGTTAGTTACTTCCAGTGAACTTTTATTCTTAAAGAGCGGTTTAACTACTGATAATTTTAATTTATCTGGAAACACTCCATCAAGCATGGACAAATTTATACAATGTGCTAGGACTGGTGCTATAATTTCAGCGCAAGACTTTAAGATGTGAGTGGAGACCTCATCATACCCGACTGACCTTTTGTTATTTAGGGATTTTATTGTACGGAGCTGGCTGTTTATATATTATATTCACTATTAAATACATAATCATGTCATACATACTAACATTGTTGAATTTCCCAAAACACGTAATACCAATAGCAATAATGTCTTATATTATCATTATGTAATACAAAATATTATCAGTGTATTACATCAATAAAATGAATCATGTTATCGATTTTCAATCATTTGTTCTTGGCGCTATCCTACTAGTATCGATACCTAGATCTAGACAGGAAAAATAATATCGGTCGAAAAATACTCAAATCCCACAATACATACACACTGTATTCACTTCAAAAATACTTTCTCCACAGCAACAATTTTTTATAAGAAAATGTACCAAATGCTCAATAATACTAATAGTAGATCCTAATATCATATATAATAGCAGCCCTGTAACTATTACATGTCCCTCTGCTGGGTTCGGGCCTCTTCTCATGATGAGAAGGGTTAGTCCACCACGCTGGCCAAGTGCGGATTGGTAGACTTCACCCACCCTCGAGCACTTTTTAGGCACTCTCAGGGATGCAGGTTAGCTGACGACGTTTTTACTTCACCGTTAGCGACCGATAATTTATATGACAAATACACACATATCTTCGAAAAGACGAATCTTAACTATTTATTGACATAGGTGAGTGCCGTAGGTTCGAACCCGAGACCTTCGACTTCGCAGTCCTACGGTCTCCAACTCGGCTATCGTTTAATGCCATCGTGATATAGATAAACACAGAAGAGTATAATAAATTGGCAAGTATATTAACCATTTTTCTCTGAAGTTAAGCCTGCTAATTTAAAGAATAATACTAAATCAACTACAGAATTAGTTTACTTGCAAGATTAGTGTTGAGTTAGAGGGATCATTGCTGAATGATAAAGCTTATGTTTACTGACAAAATGCTAATTTTGTTCCTACGTAATAAGTACTAATCCTGTCCTCAGCAATCTCTATCTATAATGATGTTTGAAGAAAATATTACTAAGCGACGAAAAAATTGTTTAAAATAAGCATTATTTTGAAAATTGATGACATTTTCATTTGATGTCGTTAACCACACTTTTATACGAAAGTTTATTCCATAAAGTGGCAATATAAACCGACGGAAAAGATGGCCGCGTAGCGATTCAAATCCCTACCAATAACATTTTATGTCTAACGTCCTTTGCTATTATATCAAATTATTACAATACGTACACAATGTTATATTATGAAAGTGATTTTAATTTAAAGCCATTCATACGTTTAGTGTAAAATATTATTCATTGTTATTTTTTTCTACGCAAAAAGTCTCCTATTATGACGTTCATATTTCAATGGAGCCGACCTTTTTTGTACCATCAACCCAAACTGTTTCCTCATTAAAAGTATTTATTTACTTCATACAAAAATCTACTTATTCATGTAACATAAAACCGAACAAAATTAAATGAACGACAGATTCATAACAGACATAAAAATACAGAAAAAATAAATATAACTTTGCATCCTGATCTTCAAAATCGTATTCTTAATCATTGGAAAGTACTTTTGCAAGCTTATTTTTATACCTTTGCGAATTGCGTATAACGTGTATAATTTATCTAAGGACGATTTAGCGACATGTCAAAATTTCCTTTTTTTTTTTTTACCCGGCGTCTTAAGAAATGTACTGAATCACTGGTTTCGTCACGATGCCATTTACACCCTGTATGTAATGCGATGCATTGAAACGCGATCTACATTAACTGTTCAATACATTGTCTCATTTTCAAGTATGTCCATTTTCCAGTCATCTCTAAAGCAGTGCAGGAACAGACGTAGCATACAGGAAGGTAGTTGATGCATGTAGCAGTAACCACAGCGCACATCATACGTGAATAGGTCACCGGCGACCATCGACATCGTTAGCTTTGACGTGTGCAGCTGAGTCGATAACTCGATAGCTATCTAATTGATTCGACAGCATCGACTAAACTACACATTGCATGAGATCCAGCCAGCATCTTCGAACAAAGCGAACTCCACCGTACAGATTCATGTTTGATTGTCGTTTAGTAATTATTGGCTATGCTTGTCTGACCAAAGTCTTCCTTATACCGTTTTCATATAACCATGTCTTTATGTTCGTATATATTGACTATATATATATTGACTGCCTCGATGGTCTAGTGGTTAGCGTATGCGCCTCTCACAATGAGATCTCGGGTTCGATTCCCGGGTCGGGCAAAGTGTTGTTTGTGAAATTTCCGACATGACATTCACAAAAGCAGCACGGAGTTGGAATTGGACCTGGTAGATGGCGATAGGCTCACCTAATAACAGGTATAATGCAGGTTTTGTACACCTCTGCCCCCCCCCCCCCTTCTTGGTAATAAAGGCGTGTTGTTATGTTATGTTATGTTCTTCTATATTGTATAACAGCGCTAAAGTGGACATCTAGAGATGTAAAGAGGGTTTCCTACTTGGAATTTCGGTCAATAGAAAAACATATTGTCTTATTAGCAAAGTTTATAGTACAATACAAAATATAAGCTATCATCTCATTGTATTATTTCAATCAGTAATATTTCTAAGAGGATCTTAATGAAGAAAATCCAATTGTAAGCTTAATTACTGAGTCTTTGGGCTCAACTTTATTAAATTAATATTCTCAGTATTGGAATGAAGGCTTTTGATATTAAATAAATTAATGAATTTATTAATTAATTTATATTACATCTCAAGCTCACGAATATAGTAATATTTGCATTCCTCAAATATCGAATATTCTGGAACGCCATTAAATAATTTCTAAATAAATTTCAGGCAGTCCTTTGGCGCGTTGCAATTCATTCATTCAATTCATCCATTCAATGAGGGACGATGGCAAAGAGATCAGCGATAAGTATTTTACCAGCAGAGAGGCGATAGCGAAACGTAACACATTTTTGTACTCAGACCTCGTTGGACCGATTGGACTCATTACCAACATAGAATTAATGCCATTGCTATTTGTTTTCCAAGTTTGTTTTAACCAATAAGAGCATTTGTTTCGGGCTCTTTTTTAACCGACTTCAAAAAAGGAGGAGGTTCATAATTCATTTGTATTTTTAACCGACTTCTAAAAAAGGAGGAGGTTCTCAATTCGATTCGTATATATGTTGCTTTTTTTTATGTTTGTTCACGGATATCTCCGTCGTTTATGAACTGATTTTAATGATTCTTTTTTTGTTGGACAGGAAATGATTCCAAAGGGGTCCCATTATCAGCATGTCGTGATCTGATGATGGGATCTTAGAGAAATCGAGGGCAATCCTCGAATTTTATAGGCACATGTAATGTTTTAAGTGTGTTTTTCAAAGCTACACCAGTATTTACGTATTTTTATGTGGATGAGCTGATGATGGAAGGTCAACTCCTCAATGGTTAGGAGTTAAAGGATAATTCTTTCATTACTGTACACATATTCAGACTGCTAGTTATGATGTCAAGTGAGCTGTTGGAACGGAGATATTTCAAAGGTGGTCCCATTGTCAGCATGTCATGATCTGATGATGGGATCGCAGAGAAATCGAGGGCAACCCTCATATTTTATTAATCGAGGCCAGGATTTACGCTTGGTCGCAATAATTTTATGTGGTTGAGCTGATGATGGAAGGTCAACTCCTCAATAGTTAGGAGTTAAAGGATAATTCTTTCACTACTGTACGCATATTCCTACTGCTAGTTATTGTGTCAAATGAGCTGATGATGGAAGGTCGTGACCCTCAATAGTCAGGAGAAAGGATTTAATTCTTGTTTATTATTAATAAGTTTTCCGTCTCAAGTAACCGTCGTCTCCTCATTCGAGAAACATTCTTGCTCGGTCTACCCATCACTTAAAATCGTAAAATAAAATAATTTTTAACAAAAAAAAAACCGACTTCAAAAAGTAGGTAAACTAAAAAGCAAAAAATAAATTTACTTCGCACAAAATAATACGTTATTTCATTTAGTTAAATAGAAATTATTAAATAATTATTTTATAATTCTGAAGTCGGTGCCAAGTAAACAATTAATAACTCTGTATAGATAATATCAATCGTTCTAACAACTTTTTTCTGACTGAATATTAGTTATATTTCTGTGGTAAGTACCAATACTGGGCGACCGCGTACTAGCACAACTACGCCTCCCTTTTTGTGTGAACTGTAATTTGATATTGTAGAAAGGTTGTTTTTACTTGGCACCGACTTCAGAATTATAAAATAATTATTTAATAATTTCTATTTAACTAAATGAAATAACGTATTATTTTGTGCGAAGTAAATTTATTTTTTGCTTTTTAGTTTACCTACTTTTTGAAGTCGGTTTTTTTTTTGTATTTTTTTATGCGTGTAATTGGATGTGGCGTTAACAAATTTAAAGCTGGAGAACTTAAAAATTGACAATAAATTAAGGCATTGCTAAGTAAGTAAGTAACGAGATTTTTTTTCATATTTCGAATTTCAAGTGGACGTCGCGGGTATCAGCTAGTCCATTATTATGAATTCTGTTTCATAATATCAGGGGTATTTCAAATAACAGCCATCATAATATAAACACATACCAGCCGTAATGACCCGCATACCCTGCTAAATTATAATGGCGTCGTCAGGCAAATGTCTATCCTGCGATAGGACGATTGCAGAGAGGATTTAGTAAGATAACAAGTTAATTACGATCAAAACATAACTGTTATTAGCTTGTAAACGAATTATTATAGTACACAAATAAATACATAATGGATATCCAAGTTTATAACTGACTACTCAATATTTCATATACTAAAATTGACAATTAAAGGATATATTCATTAGAAGATATTATTTTATGTACAATCCAAATATTATAGCTTTGTAATATATTTTCCCTCCAACTCCATCGCATTTTTAAGGAATAATGTATGCTTGTCATATGACAAGTTTTAAGCTACAGCCAATAATAACTCTGTTGCCTATTTAAATATGGAAAACTCGTTTTGAACTAGCAAAGAATAGTTTACTTTCCGTCAGGAAAATCACAATAGCAGCACGTAGTTGGAATAGTGCCCTGTGGATGGCGATAGGTTCACACCCTATCCCATGAGACTTAAACATAACAGGTGAAATGGGTGTTGTATACCTCTCTGCCACACCCTTCTGGGTAATATAGGCGTCTTGTTGTGTTATGTTATCCTTATCTAGATTGTCTAGTAGCAGTAATATCGAAAGAGCAAGAAAACACGAGTCTTTTGTACTTCTCCGACAAAAGTACATTAACTGCTTTTAAAATCATGTTAGCATCTACGTGGTGATTAGTTATTTGTCGAGATAGTTTACATTCGAAATTTAAATATATTTACATTATGTTCGAAAAGGAAAATAGGTATATATACATACCAAACATGGTACTTTTTAATGACTAACCTTATTTGTATGTAACAAAGACAGGGATAAAGACAAAAAAATAATATTTAGCATACTATTAATAACTACCCGCTTAATATTTAAATTGAAAAATTTACGAAAGACAATATTTTGTCATTTAATTACGAAGTAATGTGCAAACTAAATGAAAGTTACTGCTTTTTAACTTTTTTTCAGTTTAATGGTATATCTATACCAAACAGCTAAATAATTTTAGGAAAGTGAAGGACATTGACTCGATTTGTCACTCTTCTATTCAATTAATGGAGAGCCATCATTTCAAACGTTAAGGTAGAATTCTGTTCTGACACAATCAAAATTGGACTAGGAGTGATTGCTGTAATTAGTATGAAATGCTCCTGAATATTTTAAAAACCACTTATTTAATTTCATTTTATAATGCGAAATTACTGTGATACCATAATTTTTAGTAGCTAAAACTAAATGAGGAGAATAAATTAAATTCAATAAGTGCGTTTTATTTTGGTTGTGTCAATGTTCGTTTAACTCGTTTTAGTTGCAGTTTTACTGTAAAACACATAACATCACGCCTATATTACCCAGAAGGGTGTGGCAGAGGTGTACAATACCCACATTTCACCTGTTATGATTAGGTCTCATGGGATAGGGGGTAAGCCTATCGCCTATCCACCGGGCACAATTCCAACTCCGTGCTGCTATTATGACCCGGCAATCGAACCCGAGATCTCGTTGTGAGAGGCGCATACGCTAACCACTGGACCATCGAGGCAGTTATTACTGTAAAACAAGGAGATAAAAGGCTGGTGCGGCGGCAGAATCTGCAGAATGCCTCAAGAGGCGCAAATATGATCTTCTTGATAGTGGATATATTTTTGTGCCTTTTGGTAGAGACATTAGGGCTGTGGGGGCCGGAACGCTCAATCTATACAAACAGGTTTCAGCTCGTCTGTTTGAGGCCACACGTTCTCAGAATGCTGGTATTTGTTTTGGCCAGAAGTTGAGCATTGCCATACAACGTGGCAATGCTGCCAGCGTTTTGGGAACGTTGCCCACTGGGAGCGATCTTTTAGATTAAGTTTGTACATAGATTTAGCTTTTAGTCATTGATTTTTAGGTTAGTAGGAATTTTGTTTTTTTATTTTTTATTATTAATAGTGAAATAAAGATTTTACTAGGAGATAAAATGCATAAATGGTTAAATTAAATCTTAGTTATATAATAAATATTCCAGTATCGCTTTTGATAAATAATATATAATTGTCAGATCTTAATTAATATTTATTATTAATATTGTTTCAAAGACCGCTCCGGGTACGCGTTTGTTGTAAAATGTGATCCCGTTTTTAAATCTCTGTTATCTTCTTAGATATACTTTTTAATGGTATGATGTTAAGGACAATTTATTTTCTATTAAATACACAACATATCTAATGTATTTAATTGAATAATAAATACTACTGTATTGTTTAAAATAAATTGTTGAATAACTCATTTCCTTTCGTGCTATTTAAAAGATAATGGTTTCTATGGGTTATCCTTAGGCGATTAACATATGCGATTGCAAACTATTTTATTGATCTTACAAAGATATACGATTTCGAAGTTCATTTTTTCATCTATCTCGTAACGTTTATGCAGCGCTTGCAGTGTAGGCGCACTAAAATACGTATATCTTGGCTTTACTGTGAATAATATGAACGTTTTATACAAATAATCTTTTCTCATTAATTACTCTATCTATTGGTGAAAATCCGTTTTAAAATCCGTTGTGTTTTCTACTAGGAATTGAAGGAATAGTAAAAGCAAGTACAATATGGCGGAATCTGAATTAGTTCTAATTTTGGCCGCCATGAGTGTTACATACTATCGCAAAAGCTATTGATTTGCACCCAGCTAATAGGTTGATCGGTACTTTGTACATCTCTCATTCTTCTTCTTCTTCTTCTTCGCCGTGCCGATGGCTGAGTCAAATTTTAAATTTAATTTTTTGCTTAGGTAAATAAATAGTAATACCTTTGACGCTGGCACAAAAGAGTTGAGAAATTTCGAGTCTAGCAGCATACGAATCCATAGCGGAATTGGCACTTAGGGCGTATACCCAGGGGGTGTAGGTTCGAGTCCTGCTAGATTCTTAATTTTTAAAATTTAATATTATATAACAATTAACATTGCGTGCACGTTTGGCGTATTGTTTGAAGTGGTCGCCGCTTTCAACGCTGGTGTTGTGGATTCGATCTCTACACGGGACAAATCTTTGTGTGATCCGCAAAGTATTTTTTAGACTCTGGGTGTGTGAAATGTATGTTTGTGAACACCCTCGCGACGCAGGATTTATTCCTAGTGCGGGTTTCGTCTTTATTAAGAAAAGAATAATATAAATATATTTCAGTTGTGCAAATGTCGATAGAGTGCAATACTGGAATTGTTGATTGAAGTAGGTGCAGTGCTATTTTTGTATATAGGGATTATAAACGTTTCATCAAATTAAACGTTTATGAGTGCATTAAATCAAACTACTATCTTGTCAAACGAATTTATTACCTAATTATTGAATCATTTGATATCAAATCTCATTGTTATTTTATTGTAGTTTATAACATTTATAGCATCAATAAACCGGATATCAGTCACCAATAGGTATTTTCTTTATCTTACGTGGACTTTTCCAAGAAAGGGTATTTATAATCATCGCACAAAAGTTATCAATAATGGCATGATGTACAGTCCGAATGCGAGCTCCGAGGAATCGGTGTTTTTTGAATATAAGGTGGATTATTCGCCGAAACGGACCTTTTAAATGACCATGAAACATATTATGTACCTAATTATAGTGGTTCATTTATAAAACTGTCTCGATGGTCTAGTGGTTAGCGTATGCGCCTCTCACTGCGAAGTCTTGGGTTCGATTCCCAGGTCGACCAATGTGTTATTTGTGAACTTTCCATCAGGCAATTCACAATAGCAGCACGGAGTTGGAATTGTGTCCAGTGGATGGCGGTAGGGTAGGCTATTCCATAGGACCAAAACATAACAGATGAAATGTGGGTGTTGTACACCTCTGGCACACCCTTCTGAGTAATATAGGCATGATGATAAATTCTAATTCTATCCTCGGAGTTGCATAATCCACCTTTTCCAAAACCCTGAGAACACGCGCGCAATTTACAAATTGATTATTTTATTTACCAAAGATAAGTTTTGTTTTGCCGGAAATCGTGAAAAAACGTGTTTTACCCTTAACCCCCCCTCCCCCTCTGCCCCTTCCCGACCTCAGATCGCCCGTAAATTATTTTTCCTTTAATTTTTATAATATTCTCCTCCTTTTCTAATGGTTTTCATCCTACTATTGTTTTTTTTGGTTTTAAAAATTATCGACACTGGTCTATAGGTCTGTACATTACAAACAAAAAGTTCACGCATATTTGCGTAAGTGAAAGAAATAAAGGAAACAATAGTTGTATTTATAATACAAGGCTTTTTGTAGTTATATCGGTATTTGCGCTCCATTGACTTTTACTTTCAAAGCAGATAATTTAAAAAAACGAAGCTATTTATATTCGAATCAATCACGCTTTATTTATTTTGGGTAAAATAGTTATAAACAGTACAATAATTCATTTCGTGAATTACCAGGAATAAATCCTTGGGTTTTCAAAATACTCTCTTAATATCTAAATGGTATAAAAATATAGCATTTAGCTATGCTTAGCAAATTATACTAAGAAACAGTTGAAAAAGATATGGGACCGGCAGGATTAAAACCTGCGACCTACTACTGTACACCGGGCTGTCGCTTTAGCCATCCATGCAGCTACGGTCGCCAGTACCTTAAATTTCTCAACTGTATGTTACGTCATTTCGTGACGTCACGTTCATCCATTTGTTCCTATCCTAAGTAGGATACAAACCAACATTACTCTCCTAAGCACTAGGGGAAACAAACAGTATATGTATGGATGGTTAGCATCTCTGTTATTGGGTATAATCCCACCCAAACGTTTAACACTGTGATATCTGTGTCGCCAGGATCAACAGCGATAACCCCAACACTTTACCGTGAATTAAACCGTGAATATAATTAGCATTGAATCTATTTGCTGTGAAGTATCTTGTACGGTGAAGGAGGACAACGTGAAGAAACCTGCATGCCCGAGAGTGCCTAAAAAGAGCTCGAGGGTGTGTGAAGTCAGCCAATCCGCACTTGGTCAACGTGCTGAACTATGGCCTAACCCTTCTCATCATGAGAAAGGCCCAAGCCCAGTAGTGGGACATGTAATAGATACAGGGCTGCTATTATTATTATTGCCGTGCCCTAACATGATCCACATATATATATAATTAGATAAGTTGTCTACCTTAGAACACTGTGGAATGCTATAATATGAATATGACTCAAGGGCAATCCCAGAAATGGTCAAAAATATCAATATCTGCGAAGCTGAAAAATCCAACAATTTCCCGATTTGAATCGCAGTTATTAAACTCTACTCTTCAATAAACTTATTACAAAAAGATAAATCTTTAACATCTGTGTATTTAATACCAAGTGGAGATACAAATCATAATGCATTCAATGTTCTAGCTATGTTGTAAAAGATTACAGTAAGGGTAAGTATTGTTATTTAATCAAATCAAATCATTAATTTTCATGGGCCCCAAGGGGCGCTTGAACACGTCAAAACAAACATCAAAACACAAAAAATATAAAATTAAAATAAAACTTAGCTAACTAAATTATAATACTTATTGTAATAAAATGATTTGACACCGGAGCTTAGATTGACTTTAATTCAACTTAGAGAATTGAATTAAAATCAATCCAAGTACCAGCTCCGATGGGTATTGCATCATGAGAAGAGCTGGTGAGAAACTCATGTGCACCATCTTTTCAAATAATTCATACAATATTTGTTTTTTTTTTGACAATAATTCTATGTGTAAGTTATAGCAACCAAAACAACATTATAGCTAAATATGGTTATAAAGAGAAAATAAACTTAAATATAGATAATGTTTGTGTATGTACGCTTACCGTCTTGCGATGAATCGGATGAGCGGAACAAATCCTCGGATTTATGTTGCATTCACTTTAGTTTTATAATGTGGCTTTGTATTTTTTGTTTTATAAACAAATAAATAAATAAAATAAAAATACCTATAACCTTGCATTTTAATTTACGCAAACATATCAACAGCTTTGAAATGAAACAGAAAAAGCTAAAATAAACTGGTTGATGAGATACCTAGGCGGTTCCTTGTTTAACATTTAAATGTATACTTGTTGCTTTAAATGCAACAAGTTCTTTTGAGGTGAGAAGTAAATTCAAATACAAAGGGCATCTCCAAGCGCGAATAAGGATGGATTCCGTGCTCAAACTGGGTGTAAAGTCTTAACTTACCTTATAAGCTATGAAGTATATTGTGGAAATTGAATAAGGTGAGCTTTATTCTTTCGTTAACAACCATTTTTGCAACGACACTTATTAGTCTAAGAGCCAGTGGCTACTCGGCTTATGTCATTTTATATAAGCTTGAAGTTTTCCTGTTTGTCTCTTAAAGAAGTTATATCGAACACCAATTATGGAATTGGGATCGTGGTGGCTTTGGAAGATATTAAAAAAAGAGAAGTAAAAAAGATTAACCATAGTATTAGGCGTAATTTTTTGATATATTGATGGTAGAAATCATTTCCCACCAATGGCAGACACTTTACTTGCCAATACCATGACTGACGCTCTTTAAGTTTGAAAGTTTAGAGGTGTCAGTCTCGGGTTCGTAAGGTGACCGCGCATTGTTAATGTATATGCTATTCGTGATATACGAGACCAGTTTATACTGGAAAAGTTTAGCATGATGTGTAACTATGTGTGGAACACCAACTTGGAGTAGGTTAACCTGTTCATTTTATGGTCCGCTGTCAGCCTAGTTAAAGGACTAACAAGAATAAGTTAAGGATCAAGTTTAACTAGTATGTATACCTTATTTTCAAATGCTAAGATTAGTATTCATAATACCCTCATTAAAGCAAATTCGCTTAACAAATTGCAGCGCTGCCACTAATGGCACACCGACATGACATGACGACATAGATATATCGACACGTAGTTCTAAGCATAACTCCCTAACTGGTAGATAATGAGAAATATCTACATGTATCTTAAATAAATAAATACATCTGCTTCATTTTCGTAATCTATGAGCCCGGCTTCATAACAGAATTAAAAAAAATAATTATGTACGTACGCGCATCACTCAAAAACTACTGCATAGAATTAGATGCGGTTTTCACAGTTGTGTCGACGGAGGTAACTTTTATTTTTGTATTTGATCTCTAAGGGGGTCAATAATGGGGTGTAAGTATATATGGAAGGTTCATCAATTTTAACAGAAAATCCATGAAATTTAGCACATAGGTACTTGACGTGATAGAACTGTATAAAGTTTTTTTGGGCAATATCACTCCCCAAAGGGGTAAATTAGGGGTTGTAAGTTTATATGTGAAGTTAGTACCTACATTTTGAAAAAGAGAGAATTTTTGGCAATTCCACACCGAACAGGGGTAAATTTCGGGATGAGGGAAGGTCTTCAACTTTGTAGTCGATAGCATGGAAATATCAAAAAAAAAATACTAAAAAATCATTTATCAAACAACGACCACAATAAATGTATAATAAGTATTTACCATTACAATGATTAAGAATAGGTGTAATATATTATATTATATTTATACTACTGAATCAGGAAGTCTCACATAACGCAAGCATATTGCACACAATAAAATTTTATAATGCACTTCAATGCGCCCAGTACTGATCAAATAAAGTTGTTTTTCGTGACATTAATGTGATTGTGAATTATTTAACAATAGCTTTTACCCGCGACTTCGTCCGCGTGGAGGTCGTTATATTAAGTAGTAGCTGCACCCGCGCTTTGACCCGCGTTAAACGTTACTGCCCCGCTTCCACGGAGTTTAGCGTAATGTTAAATATCAAAAAACTTTAATGGATAGTTAAACTATCAAACACAAAAATAATTATTAAAAGCCGATCATTAGTTACCGAGATTAGCGCTAACAAACAAACAGAGTAACTTTCGCCCGCGGTTTCGTCTGCGTGGTACGCACATCAAAAAAAAGTAGCCTATAATACGCGCTTTGTAGTCAGTTACCTGCATATAAAATTATATTCAAATCGGTCTAGCCGTTTAGAAAATTAGCCGATACTAACAAACAGACACACAGACAGACAGACAGACAGACAGACGGACATACAGACAGACAGATAGACAGACAGGCAAACATTTTAAAAATGTATTTTAGGAATAGGTATCGTGCAAATAACTATATCAAATTGAAAAATAATTGTTATTTTGACATTAAAAACAGACACTTCAATTTTATTTATTTGTATTGATGTGGTAATTGAGCTGATAGTCTTCTTATACTGTGCTGATAGTACAAACGTCATACACTACTAAATTTTTAACTAAGATAATAATTATGACAGTTATTATTAACCGTTGTCCACTCAACATCTGCTTTTATTATTAAATCATTTTTAAAACATGCTGCCCGCAGATATATTACACTGTGAAATTGTGTGTCTTGTCCCATGCCATTTCATAGTCAGAATGATTGACATGGAATCCAAAAACCTAGCGTTTTAACATCATGTCTAAAACTGACACCCACGATGGATGGTCTGCCTGCTTTGTGTGTCTATAATCTTCTTCAAGCCATCTATTTATTAACCCATCCTTAAACCACAGCTTAAAAAGGGATATTTTATATTGCATATTAAATAAATAATCGCCTATCAATACATACTCATCATTTATATTCTTTTTTACATCAAATAACTTACTTCACTACAGATAAACTAAATGTTTAACAAAACTCAAACTGCAGATAATTCTAAATTACACATCAATATGACATTCCCTTTTTCCTCATAATGCAATACAGTTAAATTTATTTTTGTACAAAAATACTACATGCATAGCATAAATACTGACTGCACATCAAATTTACCATATTTCATAGCAAAATAACTATCCCAGTCGCATATTAACTAGTAAGTACAACAAAATCTGTTCATCATATTTGTCTTAATTTTCAAGAAGCCATGCTCGGCAAATTTAATGATTATTATAACAAAAAAATCCTTTTACATTGCATTATTTCTAAAAGCAGAACAACTTAACTGAAAAACTTCGCGCGTTTTTTCGTCACTGGAGTAAATAATATAAAAATACAAGCTATAGTTATGGCTTAGGTCAATTATGGGCAAAGTAGTAGGTTAGGTTAGGTTAGAACTGCGACCATAACATAGCGCGAGCCGAGCGAGCGAGGCGAGCGTGCCGCGGCAGCGGTTGGCGAGTGCTAGAATCAATCTGTGTGATACTTCGACCTCTTTTTGAATCCACCCACTAAATAAAATAATATTATACTACCTACCAATTTCTTATTATCATAGATCGTAACAGACGACAGTACGTGGCGCCACCTGCAGAAGCTAAAAATGTGCCTATTGGGCAAAAAAGGAAGCGTGGACGCCCCGCGAAAGCAAGACCCACTTTGATAATTCAATAAATTACAATTTTGTATCTAATTTTATATTTTTTTTGCTGATCTCAATATGAGATAATTAATAAATAATAAGATGACTGTGACTAATAAAATGTTGTTTGATTTAGAAAAACTGCTGTAAATATTATAAAAATAGAAGCTATATTTAAAAGAAAAAGAGTTAACATGTATAATGTGCATTAAGATTATTAGTTGTGCATTGATAAAAAAGCTTTTGCTTTAGGAAAAATTGCTGTGCGCTGTGAAAATAAATTGTAGTGTGTTTAGTGATATTTTGAGTTGAATATTTTGTTGTGCAATCAGTAATTTTGATGGGAATTCGGTATTTAATTGCATAGAAAAAGGATATTTTATGATTTGCGTTTAAATACTACCCGCTTAAAAATATGTGCAGTTAGCTATTGGCTTTGATTTTATAGAAACAGCTAACAACGTCTAGACAATTGTATAAAAGTAAATAAACAATATTTAATTAATAGTTATTTTAGACATGCAATGTTTTCCTCTATCTATTCTTATTGTAATAGGTATCAAACGATAACGTTACTAGAGTCTTCTTAAAGTGCACATTCGAAGATGAATGAAATGGAATAGAATGAACTAGACATCATTTTAAATATATCGAACAATATTAAAACAGAGATAATGAAAAGAATGTATGTCATTCAATATTTCTTCTGAAAACTATCATTTTTAGTAGCAACAATATAACATGTACACCCCGCGCCCGCCGTGCACCGCCAACCGTGATGCTCGGTATGGCTTTTCAACTTTTATGATTTGTAATCTCGGTTTAAAAAAAAAAATTTAAAACTTCCAAAGTCAACCAACAAAACAAGAATTACCAAACTTACTAAAATTTTCTAAAACCAACAAAAGCTACCAAAACCTACAAAAAATACCTTAATATACGAAAAGCAAATAAAACAACAAAAAATACCATAGCCACCAAAAACAACAAAAACTACGACAATTTACCAAAAACTATTAAAAACAAAAAAACTACCACAATTTATCAAAACCTACCAATAAAAAAATTTTCAAATCGCGAACAGCCAAAATCTATTAAACCATCTAAAACTACCTAAACCCATAAAAAACCAAACAAATTGCTTTCCAAATCGGGACGCTAACTAGTAAGAACCCGAGTATCTGTATAGGCTAATCGCGCTCACTCTTTCCGCGACTCGTCCCGGTAACTGAACCTTATATAATTATACATACCTTATTCATACGTATTATAAAATCTAAGTCTTACTATGGACAGAATCGGAGCAAAAAAATAATAAAAATAATATCCCCTTAGACATCACAAAACCTGTCTATAAACTCAAGCCACTCCGGTATCAAATATCCTTCGTGCACCAACAGTCCAGAAATCTCGTGACAGTGTTAGGTATTGAACTGCTATGTTACACGTTAGAGACCTGTAGAAGGACATAAGCTTATTTTTGTTACTTGAGCCGCAGGCAGAAGCTGTAGGGTATAACTTTTATACTAAAACTATTATATTCGTCTGTATTGTGGTAGCTTTAAATATTTCTTAGAAACAACGTAGCAAATAGGTAAAAACTTGCTAAAGTACCTACTGGAATTTAACAAGGGCTTCGAGGGCTTCTCGAACAAATTTACTACTCAGCTGCTGGCACTTAGTACGAAATAAATAGGCACTTATCCCGTATGGGCTATGCGGACGATGACTACTGCAGATTCTGTAAAGAGGAACCGGAAACATCGCTGCTCCTCTTTTGCGACTGCGAGCTACTGATCCATAGTCAAAGCATCATTCTAGGACGCCATAACTTGGATCCGAATGATGTCAAGTCACTCCCGATCGGCCGACTGCTCCAATTTATGGAGACTATTGGCCTAAAGGAGAGTCTATAATGAGGCTGCAATCACAATAGACTAGAATCGACGTGAATACCAAAAACCTCGTCCCAACAATAATAATACTGGAATTTAGCTTTGAAGAGAGCCTTATTATAGCATGTACTTATGTCAAAAACTGATTCTCGCGGGCAACAAAATTTTGCCTGGGTTAATTAACTGAATAAATCTTTCGTTTACCTACGTCATCTGTTAGTAAATATTACATGTTTTCATAATGTTATCAAAATGATAATCTATTTGTATATTATTCTATAAAAATGACGAAGAAAACGGGAGCATGTGATATTTGCTTATGATATATATACTAGCAACGTTTCTCCAAATATGGATGGTATTTATACTCAAGATGGCGAGATAGCAGTACCGTCCTAGTGGTGCTCTCGATCCTTTCGCCAAACGAAAACTCTCAGTGTGGTATATTATTAAGTTCGAGTCGATTAAAAGGCAACCAGTTTTAGAATATCGGTAGTAAAAAATACGTAGCTAAATGATAGTAATCGGTATTTATTGATTGTTTGTGGGACGTGAGGACAAGCGGCAGCACGCTCGTCGGTCGGCGGTTGTCGCGCGGCGCTCGCCCGTGCTATACAAACAATACCACAATTTCCATGTTCCTGGATACTTTCGTCCATCAATAAGGATTTACGCAGTGTGCATATTTTTTTGGAATATATACTAAGCTTCTGCTTTCAGTTTTTACCAAAAATATGGAAAGTAAGTTTATTTTATTTTTAATTTTTACAAATAATTTAATTTCTAAAATATGTTTTATTTTTATTAAAATTAAAAGTGTTAAAATATTAGCATTCAAGTGGTTTAATATATTTTGATTAAAAATTAACGTATTTAATAATATTATTAAATAAATAAATACATAATAAGAATAATATTTCAAAGAAATATATTTTCTTTAGACAAAAATATTCAAATAAATTCGCGATGTTTAATTTGAAGTCATGGTTTTTTTAATTTGCTTGAAATTTATTCTGTCGTTGAATTGATAATAAGATTGATTGTTGTCACGTTGAGATTTAAAATAAAAATAGCTAGCCAATAAATAAATCTATGTTAAGAACATTTATTTTTGTACAGTGTTATTTATAAGTGTTACGTGTTTAAATATCAATGACAAATTCATTGTCTTAGTAATCAAACACTGCTGAATACTGCTGATCCCTTTCCAGCGTACCTACCCATAAAGTTGGAATTGGTCACATATTGTTTATTAAATTGTTCATACATAGGTATACCATATAAAATAACTGCGGTTTTAGTAACATATTTTTTATGTTTATTATGAATGAATCATTATAATTATATGTTTTTTTTACTGACATAATGAGGATACAAATGAGGAAGAATAGTGACAAATCAATAGATAGTAAAATATAGGATACCTTATCAAAATATAGGTAAACATAAACCAAATGCAAGAATTTTTAGTTCTATACTATAAACCTAACTCATTTTATGATCATTCAAAGTTTCATGTGCGAGTCCATTTTCAGAGGGAGAAATTATAAAAAAAATAATTTTATTAATAAATTACTCACACAATTATTTATAGCAACTTTTGTAATAAACCCATTTTTATAAATGCAATATTTCGTAGAGCTATCAAACAAAATTCATATAAAATATATCATATCATCCAAAATACATAAGCGTGACGTCACGTTTATTTAACCGTTTGTTTGGAGCGTTCGGTTGAGTATTAATATGAATTTAAAATTGTATTATCTCAGAAAGATTACGTATTAACAAAGTAATTCTTTTAATGATGTTTCTCAAATAAGGAGATGTTTTAATCACAAACAAAAATAAAAATTAGTCATCCTGCCTATTAGGGATGCATACGTTCCAATTCCATAAAAGGTACAATCGATTTATCAGTGATATCAATTCAAATAGGATAAAAGTTGATTTCCTAAAAAAGCATATCACATGCTATTTATAAATAGCTACTGGTGTCGCTCTTGTTTTAATTTTCCTTAAACAAACAGCTACATAATAGTACAGTAATCAATCTTGATCATGACTGAAAACGTGTGTCTTATTATTTATTGTCATAGCGTGTTCTTGTGTACCGTGTATACATTATAACTTCTTCATGGTAACCTTGACCTACCATACCCCATGATTATCATTTGTTACATAAATATAAATATCGCACTACATACACACAGCGCCATTTAGTTCCAAACTAAGCAGAGCTTGTACTAGAATAACTGATAATACATATATACGTTTCTTTTGTAAATAAATACTTATTATACATAGCAACACCCCGACCATGACAAACCTCCGTGTTCATGCACACAAAGATTTTTCTTGAGCGGGAATCGAACCCGCAACCTTGACGTCGGAGGCAGGTACACTACTCACTCCGCCATCCGGTCGTCAAACGAGCAGAAATAATATTCACATTATTAATTTATAAAAAGCCAATTAATTGTATCAATGTCGAATTCTAATTAGAATTCATTCACCTTTACTCCCTCACCTACAATAAAATGATTATAGTAATGTTATCGAAAAATAAATTGTCAGCTCTTTTATCTATGTCAGTGTCGATATTGAATGTCTATGCTTGTAACCGATCGAACAAAAAACCATATTGTTTGTTATTATTGAAACTTCGAACTTTTTTAACTGTTTTCTAATAAAACGTTGCATTAAAGTATGAGAACTGAAATGTTATACGGACACATGTTTATTTGATACTAGATGCCACGCGCGGTTTCACCCGCGTCAATCGTTATTCTGACCGGTGCCCGTTAGTTCAAAAATATTTACAACGCCATCTATTAAATTTTTGCGACAACTTATTTCTAACTGAAAAACCCTAAATTCCCCCTCTAGGGAAAAAAATTAGAAAAACCACGGTACAGAAATTCATTTATTTTTATTCAAGTTTAACTATACGAAATTTCATGCTACTTAAAGAATGACGGACTGCCAAACAAACTTTCGTTTCACTTTTCACCCTGTTAGAGGCCGAACGAAATTAGGAAGCTTCGTACGAAATTTCAAGTTTCTAGGCCTTGTGGTTTAGGCCCTGCGTTGATGAATCAGTCAGTCGGGCGAAGAATTATATAAGTATAGATTACTTCACACAATATTATGCGATCTATACAAAAGCGACTGCCACGTAATTGAAATCAGATTATAAACACATACAGACCTAATTGATCATCATAAAACTTGATAATAATATTTAACTTCTTAGCACTAATTTATTGCCAAGTTTAACGATATCAAATTTATTATATTAAATAAATAAATCAAAGACAATATAATGCCGCTTTCAATGCAATTTGTGCAGTATAAAAAGATTACGAATACGGTATATTTAGATGTCTAAGACAAACTAAGATCCAAATACAGGTATCAAAATGCCTTAGTTCAGGGGTTTCTAGCTTCCACACTATGCGCCGCGCCGGCCTAATCGCTGTCGGAAGTAAAGAGGTGTGCTGCAAAGCGCTTTTTTTGCCTTTAAATCTAGAGGTTCCTATACCTACGTTTTTGTACCTAAGTAAGTGCGCTGCAGCAAAATGTATTATTGCACTTAGGTGCATCGCGACAAAATATCAGAACTAAAGTGTGCCACGTACAAAAATGATTCGGAACCCCTACCCTAGATAGATTGCAAAGGGATGGTTATGGACCACCTCCTCCATGATGAAATACACAAGAAATGATTTGTTTATTATACAGGCTTACTGTAGGTACATTTCGCTTGCTCAGCGTAATTCAACACAATAATAATGTTCTTGCGTCATACTCATCGCTGTTACTTTTATATTAATACATCATAACATGACATAGCATTACGCCTATATAACCTAGAATGGTGTGGCAGAGGTGTACACGACCCACACTTCACCTGTTATGTTTAGGTCCCATGGCATAGGGGATGAGCCTATCGCCATACACCTGGCAAAATTCCAACTCCTGCTGCTATTGAGAATTTCCTGACGTAAAGTTCACAAATAGCACTTTGCTCGACCCGGGAATCGAACCCGAGACCTCATAGTTAGAGGCGCATACTCTAACCACTAGACGATCCGGGCTTTATTAAAATCCTTTAAAGTTTGTTCCTATGATTTTTTTTAAAGCTAAATACACTTAAGTACATAATCAACAATCATACAAGTATCTACAAATCGTACAATACACAATAGAGTAGTCTAATCTTAAACGATTTTTGTATTGTAGCTATTGCTAAGAGGGAAATTAAACAAATCAGAAGAATGAGGATTTAGCTATTCAAACATGGATTAAATGATAAAATACAATCTATTTAACATCTATTATTGCAAAATCTATTGGCTTTGTATTATTGGATCAATGATTACTTATCAGTACTATTTGTATAAAGACTTTAAGCCAACTTTACTTGATAACAAAAAATTATAATAACTTCATAACTTTATAGGAAATGCTAAAGACTATCAGCATTTCATATTTTCTTTATATTTAATCAAATCGAACAAGAATTCTATTATTAGAATTCTTGTTCGATTTATACGCAGTGATGGACAGCGACTTCGCTATTTAAATAGTTTTTTAAGCTAAAAGCATTATATTTACGCCCCAGGGAAAAGCAAAAACCAGACATGTATAGCATATCATCTAATTTCTAATTGATTATTTTTATAGCATTTAGCTATGCTTAGCAAATTATACTAAGAAACAGTTGAAAAAGATATGGGAACGGCAGGATTTGAACCTGCGACCTTACTGCACACCGGGCAGCCGCTAGCCATCCAGCTACGGTCGCCTCTTACCAGAACCCTAAATTGCTCAACTGTATGATACGTCATTTCATGACGTCACGTTCATCCATTTGTTCCTATCTTAAGTAGGATACAACATACGTAGCTGGATGGCTAAAGCGGCTGCCCGGTGTGCAGTAAGGTCGCAGGTGCAAAGCCTGCCGGTCCCATATATTTTTCAACTGTTTCTTAGTATATCATCTAATGTCCATCTCGTCCGGGATAAAAGTATTTTTTTTTATGATTTTGGCTCTTAACGGCGTTTTGATTAATATCGCTGCATAACTGCCTCGATGGTCTAGTGGTCAGTGTATGCGCCTGTCACCGTGGGGTCTCGGATACGATTCCTGGGTCGGGCAAAGTGTTTTTTTTTTTTTTTTTTATTCCACTGAGGTGGCAAACAAGCATACGGCCCGCCTGATAGTAAGCAGTTACCGTAGCCTATGGACACTTGCAACGCCATAGGCATCACTCGTGCGTTGCCGATAGCCGTTCGTCATCTAGCCGTCACGATAGAAGATTGGCAATCAATTAATTTAATTGATTGATCGAGGGATTTCACTCAATTTGCTAAATCATTTAGCTTATATTGTACAGCTAAGCTACAAAGTTTGAAACAAAACTGATACTATCTTTATTAATAGTAAATTCGTAGAAGCTTTGAATTATATACATTATTTTGTGGCATTGAAATGATGAAAAATATTCCCTGTTATACACAAAAACAAATAATTTAGTATGCTAATCAAATACTTATAAAGAGATTCAACATCAAATTGTTTCCATTCCAGTAAAGAAATGAAGCTTGTACAAATTATGAACCGTGAATTTGATCGATGGATGCTTAACCAAATTGCATCGACTATGAACAATGACTGTGTCATTGACCGTGAAGAACGAATTCAAGGAATTAATTCATACGTTTCATACAAAAATGAAGGTTAAAATTAAGATTATTCGTGAAAATAACGAATTATAAGGATTAAGTTATTATCAAAATTATATTATAAGCAACGTGACATCATCGCCCGTTGTGTGCAATGTACGATAATACGTTATAGAACAAAGTATTTTTGTGATTAATGATTTACATAAATTCTCTTGGAAGCTATTTTTAATTGTCATGAGATTAATAATAATTGGGGCTAGTGATTAGTGGACCGGACTGGTTCAGGGACTGAAAAGATGGCGTCAGACTTTATTATAAACTGACTAACATTATTTCAAGTCGAGATGCTAGCATAATAAAGAGACCCAATTTGTGTTATTTCTTGAAATAATTGTAAACGGTACAAACTCGTATACATTTGATGTTGAACCCCTGTTGAAAGTTGTTGACAAACTTTAGCCACCTTGCAATGAAATATTTGAAAATCCCATGCTCTTGACATTGATGGTCACTGAGGTTCAATGGTCATCATTATAGGCTGCATAAATAATTTAATAATTATTGGCTTTGTCGCTCATAACATAATGCATTCAAATTTATTTCCATCAATGCCTGCTACTCACCAAAATCAATCAGACATTATTTTAGGCGTGCGCGATCGTCGGGCGTGTGGGCGCGCTGGCTGCACACTCGTCACACGGCAGCAACACGCGACACCGTGTCACATGTGTGCAGCTAGCTAGTGGGATCAGCCTTAGGCATGACTGTTTAAGTAAAGCACGTTTTCTACCAAAGAGATCGCGGATAGGCCTTTTTATTTATTTAATGCACAAAACACATTACAATCAATAAAAACAATACAATCATGATAAAATACAATGCTTAAATCTGGATCTGAAAATATGTGCATGCAGCTAAACTATAATAACAAAAAAAAACTAAAACTAGAACTCTGGAATACATACAAAAAACTTAAAATACAAATTTTGTCATGTATCAGATCAGAATGTCTCAAGCGCCTTGTACAAGTCACCTATTCTTCATATCTCTACTTTCTATATTTAGTCCGCTACTCTCTATACATGAACATTTAAAAAGTAGAGGAATTGTATTCAGTGAGTTCGAAAGCATCTAGGGGGGATCATAATTGAGATGAATCAATGTTTATTATACTTGTCAGTAAAGATGAATAATTTATAAATAGAAATAGTCAAGTGGGTCATGATGGAATCATGAACCGTGAACAATCAATAGTCATGCAAATACTTAAAGTATTGAAGAAGGCTAACCCATTTATAAGATGGACTTGATAACCTAAACACTTATGCAATATCGTATGAAATTATACATTGATTATGTAATTAAAGAATGCCCAGTGGTTAGCGTATAATATATGAGCTTTCACCGCCATCTTTTTTCTATGCTTTCTAAAGCTTCTTCTACAACATATCCAAACAATTGCATAATATTAAAGGTTTTTTTGCACCTTGTTTTTATTATGAAACCAACACGGACTTTGGAATGTCACCGGTATATGGCGATTGGCATCCTCCCTGGGAGTTAAACGTAGCTGGTAAAATTTGGGTATACACCACAGCCACAATCCCCTGTGTATTACACAGAGGAATGTGGATATGATAATGTGGTGTGAGACATTGCCATGTGAAGGTTAAAATTATTATACATCCTGGACAAAGTTTTAGATTTTTTTAATAAAATTGAGCTGATGAAAAATCAAATCTATGTAACGAATATGGCTGTATCAATCATCACCTATCATAATAGAGATGCAATTTTTTACGTCAAAGCAATCATAAAGATATTGGAGCGAATAAAGGTCGATTTATATGTAGTCGATGATTTTATATCTATGAGACCAATCAAGGCGCTCATTGTGCCTTGTTGATACATCGAAATATCGACAATCACTGTACTCATACAATATGGCGACGACATTAAAATATTTTATGAATAGGTACATAGATCATATTCGTGTCTTACTTTTTATTCCGAGTAAGGAATCAAAATATTAAGATAAAGTTGTACGTGGTACCTACCTGATTGATGATACGCACGTTTTACGGAGTTATGTAATAGATGTTAATGGTGATGAGTAGAGTTGAGTTAAAATTGATCAAATAAACATTAAACAGTGTAAAAGACGAATGTTGAATTGATATCTGCTCCCTAAACGCTTTTTAAGCTGCATAATACTAACCATTTTTGTTTCAACGTTTCACTGCAGTTCGACAGGCAAAGTAAATATTATAAAAGTTCTTCATTCTAATTATGTAACTTATTTACTTACGCCGTTGTGGTAATGACGATAAAAGAAAAGCCGACTGGTAGCCCATGTAAATTCTTAAATAAACAATTTAGATCTTATGAATACATGAGTTTACTTATTTTCAGATAAACACAGAGCGTCTGTCTTTGATAAGGCTGTCTACATAGTTCACACAGATGATTTGAAAACGTAAGTAAGTTTTTATACCACACATTCCGCCTTAGTTTTGAGTGGAGCATACATTTTCATAAAACATCATATTTGTTTAATTTGTTATTTATTATGAGAGAAGACGATAGCTTACTCGTAGTAGCTCTGAGGCGAGCAAGTACAGTAATTACAGGGTCAGAGTGAGTAGTTTGTCCCGCAATCGTTTTAATTGGAACTAATTAAGTGCGCGGTTAATCAACAAAAATACTCACAATTTCAGAACGCCCGAAATAACAATCAACTTTAATTGTGAAAAGAATGCGATTAAAGAAGACGATGTGCAGAAAAATAAAGAAATCTTTGGATCTGCAACGCCGACGATCGTACACTATTTAATTTTGATTGTATTGGGTAAGTGATATTCTGTATTTTAAACCTAATTCTGTATATTCCATCAACATTTAAAAACTTACAATCCGTTCATATGTTTACTGTAGTTTAAAAATATTCTAGGTTTATTTATTTGCAACCTAATAAATATAATTGAGTTTCGAGATCTTGAAAGTGTTTATTAAATTTTTCCTTTCCTTTGCTTTGCATTATTCATTTAAATTTATTTTTTAAACGTAGGTTGAATATCCTATTTCTCTTGTCTTAAATTAGTTACTAACATTATATTATTAAGTAAATGTTATGGTTTTTAAAAAAGCTCACTAAGGTACAAATTCTCGCCAATTTAGCTATGTATTCAATTACCACTGGATCTAAATTATTTAACCACTAGCTAACTTAATTTCAGACCATCCTTCGCGGCCGTATACACAACTTGTTCTTACAGTAGCTACATAAGTTCAATTTAAATTTAGACCATTTTAATAAAGTGGCGAAAGCGTTGAGAACGGCGAGCTCAGAGCTACATACAATTACGCCTTTACTGAACAGGGGTAGACAGAAACAGTGGAACGTTATATGTAACGCTCCTTACATACTTCTTTCGTTTCCTAAATATTCATATATCTCGCCATAAATGCTCGCCGGTTTCGTGTACTTGTACGTACTTGCCCTTTCTGAAGGGCACCTTCCACATCAGACGCCACTTATCTGGTCCTTACTTATTGCATTTTTCTTCCTATCCCAGAGATGTCGGTTCAATTCCCACTGGATTCTTAAAAATATTACTAGTTTTAGGTACAAACTCTTTCAAACTAATCGAAACCTAAGAGGCGAGACACGGTCGAAGAACGATGATGTGTCGGAGAAGCGGCGCGGCGCCGCACTTATTAAATAAATTTTCATACAAAATATATAGAAGCGTTGCGACTCAATACAAACAGAAAATACAGGGCGCGGACAGCTGAGCCCTTTTCGGAAACTTACAAAAGAGCCGCCTCGGCCGTACTCTGTGTAGTGGCTTATCCCTCATTCGTACCCCGTTCTTTTCATAATTTTTAATCGCGACGAGTCCATGCCCTGTCTTCGTCGCATCCTTGTCCAACGACATATGCGCTTTCCCGCCTCTAAAAAAATATTTTATGTATTGACATAATTGTAGTGTAAATAGCAAGGTTACTTACATTACCTGGTATTTTATTGACTCAATCAACAAAGCCCTATGTAACAGTCATGTTTGTTACTTTGTAAAGAATAATCTTGACGACAATGCTATATATGCATAACCACTGCCTTCATGACAATCTAGATAGATCATAATATTATTATATCAATACCATAGTATTTATAACTTGACATTAGTTTCTTTGAGAATAATATTGCTCAAGTAGCTGTAGAACATTATTATGTCAAACACGTAGCACAAATATTGAACTGGTTATTTTATTGATCTATAAATTTGAAAATAAAGTCAGTAATTATAATATTTTATCAATTTATTCCAAGATAAAATAAAAGATAACATATTATTTGTTGCCCAGTCGGAACTTAATAGGCCTAAAATTTGTAGTTCAGTGCGAATTAACATCGAAGTAAATTTGAAAGTCGTTTTCTTAATCAATAACTGGTTTGGTAACAATCTAATATTGGTTTTATAATATTACTCATAATACTCATTTATAATATTACTTACATCTTCATAGGCTTAATAACATGGGGTTTGCTGTGGTGTGCGTTTGGCGATGGCTGGAGCTTGGACGGTCGGTGGTTCAAGCTGGTGGTGGTGGCCGCCATGGCCTGGGCGAGTGGAGAGGCCTTGCAGATGTCCACGACACTACCGCCTCTCATAGCTGCACTTCTCACTGGTATCATTGCGAGAAACGTCGGGTATCTCGACATGAGAGAATACACTGAAGTTGATTCGTTTTTGAGGTAAATTAATACATTTTGTGCATAAGAAACATATCATAAGTTAAACTTATCTTAATTTAAAGTAAAACACATGAAGTTAGAAAAAAATAAGTAAACTTTTATTTTAATGAAAAAAAATCTCGATTGAAAATTTTATATTTTTATAATCAGCCAGTATGTTATTTTTTCTCCCAAGAAAAACGATCGAAATATCAATCTCTTTGGATAGGAAAAAAAATATCAATTCATATTTAATAAAACACGCAATTTTGGTAAATGCGTGTTGCTTAGACATCTTTGATGTGCGTTTTTTTATTTCTTGTCTGGATAAAAGAGGTTGTTCACATTAAGTATAAACGGGTCTCAGAGATTGATGCTATATTTTATTTATAAATACATTCATTAACATCTTTTCAACAAACGGTCAGTCTATAATGTTGTAAATTATGCAAAACAAACAGGTTATATTGGTTAATTTCTTTAAAAGCATACGAAAATAGCCAAAGAAGAGGCCTACTTGGACCCGTATTTTCTAAAATTAAAAACTAACTTTTGCCCCCGACTTTGTCCGCGTGGAATTCGTTGTATTAAGTAGCAGCTCCCACACTTTGACCCGTGTTAAACTATACTGCCTCGCTTCCATGGAGTTTAGTGTAATATAAAATATCAAAAAACTTTAATATATAGTTAGACTATCAAACGCAAAAATACTTATTAAAAGCCAATAAGTAGTTACCGAGATTAGCGCTAACAAACAAACAAATTTATATGCATTTTTTGTATGCAATATAAATATATGAACGTAATTAAAAATTATTTTACAGGAGAATATACCCAGTGATAATCCTGGGGAAGGGCTCATTAGCGTGGGACGTGAACTACATGAAAAGAAACTGGAAGCTGGTAACTTCCCTGGGCGTGCTGCCTTGGACCATGGAGGTCATTACGCTGGCTGTATGCATGCACGCTTTCTTGGACTACCCTTGGATGTGGGGTAAATAATCTTTACTAAGGTTTGATTGAATGCCATTAGAGATGACACTGCTATTGAAAAAAAAGATCGTAGATAGCACTGTCAATAATTAATCTTCAATCTCACTGTTTTATTTTTAACATCAACATACAAATACAACTACTTATATATTTACCTATTTTACTTATATGAACTTGAATCCTGTTAAAAGACGTAAAATTCGTAAAATCATCAAACTATGTCATATTTTTTAATTGCTTTCATATTTACAGTTTTACGTTTACGTACAATATCTGCAATTTTGCATTCTTACATTTATAAATTTTACTGTACGACGCTTAGACTAAGGCCAACACGAGTGTAGTGTTTAATTAAAAGTAATTAAGACATCCAAACGAGCGCTGTCAGATGTACATATAAAAACGTTCATATCTTCAATGAAACCTTACAATGAATGCCACAATCGCAGCATGCATTCAGACATCGCTCGCTGCTAATTTAATCGCTCAATAACCGTTATTATTAGTAATAAACTGCTGCTATTTTTAAACAAAAATATCATGTCCACCATCACTCAAATAAAGCCACGCTCAGTCAATCTAGTCGTCTATTAAAATGTCAAGTCTATTAGCTTTTATCTGTCGCTCAAAATCAACGCCAAATAACCGCGACCTAACATTCAATAAAACCGAATCACCTCAGCGTGTAGTAAAATAAAAATTGTCACGATCGTTGAACACAATGGAGCGCAATGTGTGCGCTGCACAATGCCAATTCAATAAATTCTGCCGTGAAACCTGTATTGCAAGGGATTTGAATGCATTTCGGTCGTATGATGGGAGTGCCATTGAGATGCATTCGTCGCATCAGTGCACCGCGCGAGCCTCCAGCCGCGTCGCGTGCTTTCCCCACACCTGTAATTACTCGGCCCGATTTCCTGAACAAAGCATCAAAGCAAAAAGTTTCCAACGATGATGTTTTGTTTTACTTTTCACGCCTCTATTTACTCCACCCGTATGTACTTCCCGTTGCTCAACTTCGTATTCGCTAACAACACAGTCATTTATTTTATTGGAATATTTCACGCATGAAAAATTTATGCATGGCGGAAAACTAGAAATGATATTATATATTGTCATGCGTGTAACTAAACTATTTGCAATATTATCTTGTTTATAGAAACGTTTCGTCAGAAACTGTTATACTTCCACGCATACTTATCAATGCATTGAATAGGTACCTAGATGTCAAGGTGAAGTTCAATGATAAATGCGTAGTTTTTAGAAGCAATTTGTTCAATACCGAGAAATTGCCAATCCGCGGCGCCCAAAAAATATAAAGTTTTTTAAAAGGATGTAAAAAGAGTAAATACTTGTTCGTCTTGTATTTTTCCATATTTTATTTTACGCCACGGGTTCTTTTTACCGCGTTGAGCAAACATCAAACAAAATCAACGTGAGATGAAGGCAAGTGAAGGCAATACTCGCCGCAATGTCAACAGCTTAATTTGTAATAATGTTTTATGGTAAAAATACACTGTGTGTGATTTATATTCTTAGTTATTCATATCTTGCCTTGTCTTGTTATATATTTATAACTAAAACTAAAACTAAAAATATTTTTTTTTGATTTATAACTATAGCAAGAGAAATATTTCACTTGTATATTTGTTCATTTCTTTGTATTCTGATAGAGATATAGGCACCTCATTTATTAGCCATTTAGCCGTTTACGGCTAAATGGCTAATAAATGAGTTGCCATTGTCCTTCTCTCAATGACGTGCTCATGTCTTTAGACTGAAAATATCCCCACGTGCTTTGCGTGCGGATTTATTTTGGATACAATTGAATTATAGCTAATATTATGTGTTTCGGTCTTGATTTGAGTGACACAAAATTCCGAATGGTTGTAACATAGTAATATATTATTAAAAAAAATACTGTTGCCGGGGCTCCGCCTGCGTGATATGTCGATCTTTACATTCTTTACCTAGCAGTATAAAAGATAGCTTCTACTTAAAGATACTTTCTACCTTCTATTCTCAGACCTACCGAATATACACAAATAAGTTTACAATCCGTGTTGAGGAGTATGACAACCAACACTGTAAGACGAAATTTTTATATATTAGAAAATGATAAATTTTGTCTCATTTTCAGGTTTCCTTCTCGGATCGATGTATGCCTCAGTATCCTGTGCCATTTTAATGCCAACAGTACAAAGACTTACTGTCGGGAAAAACCTATCTCAGAACTGGTCTCAATTGATATGCACCGCGGGAGGGACGGACACGGCCCTCAGTGTTGGCGTTTATGGAGTCATACATAGTTTCATGATGCATGATGGAGATGAACCCTACAAATATGTTAAGGTAAATGTGATTAATATTATTTATTTCCTTTAGATTTTTTCGTATCTAAAGCCGGGTACTCATCGGCGAGCCGTAACCGTTGCA
Organism: Hypena proboscidalis; assembly: GCA_905147285.1. Taxonomy (NCBI): domain Eukaryota; kingdom Metazoa; phylum Arthropoda; class Insecta; order Lepidoptera; family Erebidae; genus Hypena; species Hypena proboscidalis. The sequence continues at coordinate 13,338,764 of LR990130.1, read as the reverse complement.
TCTACTGTAACCAAAACAGCATAGTTTGTACATGGTGAGCCGCTTGCAAACCACGGTTACAGCTTCAGTGAGTACCCGGCTTAATATAAACCTTGTTTTTCTTTATGAAATAAATACATACAAATTTCCCCGTTCTTCTCCATACCTCGTCTCTTATGAACCCCTTTTGACAGTTTTGATTGGTCATTTTTGACATGTGAAGGAGCTTACAAATATGGGGATGGAAACATGGACGTGATGGAACAATTTGGCCATCTTGAACAGTACAATAATAGCAAATATCTACACAGATTTATTACATACTATTGTGTCAATATTAATATTTTTTATTTTATGACAATAATTACGGGTTATAGACTTGTGATTTCTAATAAATATAATGCTGTTGCTATGGAACTAAAGGACGTGTATACCTACTAATGTTAACATCCAGACAAAATATCGATAACAAGCAGACGTCACCTAATTGCACTGGTTTTGCACATTCACCTACATAATAAAATATCTTTTATCAAAGTATTAATCGTCTATATTTAGTATCAAGCCGTAACCATCAATGGTATACTGATTATATTATTATCACTATGAGACAAAGTCCTCCGCCGCGTCAGAATACGCGATAAGCGTGAAATTTACTACCTGGTATCAATCGGTTTTCAACAATAGATAGAGTCATTCATGGGGAAGCTTTTGTATAATTAGGCAAAGTTATCGAAAAACCACGATTTAACTAGCACCTGATCGAGAGAAGCCGCGATCAGATGCTAGTTAAAGGATAAGATGAACAAGAAGTTAAATGAGTTTATGTTTGACGTTATTTTCAGGCGGCGTTGGCGCTGTTGGTGGGTGTAGTTGGTGGCGTCAGCTGGGGCTGCCTTTCGAAGTTCATTCCTCATTCCAAAGACTTCTTCGTCACCGAGTTGCGCCTCCTCTTCGTACTTATTGGAGGTCTCTTCATGTTCTTCATATCCGGCAAATTTGGATGGGGTGGCACTGGTAAGATAATAACATTATATTTGTACATCCTTATATTATACTATTTTGAAGTAATTCTATTGTAATGAAGTGAAAATAATGAATATAAGGAAGTTTCTGGTTGCATTGCATAAAAATAAATATAAGGTACAGATAGAGATTTGGCAACCTACCGACAACGTCAATCCACGTCATAAAACGTGACATAAAACGTTTTAGTGTAAAATTGCGTCATTTGCCTGTTTGTTTACTTACATTATTCATTTACGTTACATTAGAACCTACTGTAAGTTAAAGAATTCATCACGATCCGAATTAAGTTTTATAAAACATTCTTTCAGTACAGTAAAAGTACCAAGTTACTATGTTTATTTTACAGCCAATGATGCAATAAAATCTCTAAGAAAAGCCCTTGAAGAGTGCACCCAGAGCAACTCTTCAAGAAATATCTCGTAGTTCTCGCGTGTGCCCCTATACTTTAGAACTTGTTGAAATTTCTCCCTTACAACTATCTCATATTTCATATTATAATGTTAATGTGTGGAGTATTCAGAAGGTAAAGAAAATAAATAATTTTGAAATGACTTAATTTTTTAATGTACATAATCTGACGGATGATATAGTTAATCTATTCGCAAAGGCCTTTAATTTCACACCCTCTTCAAGGTAGGTAAACAAATGCGACAGGATGACAAACTAATTATGTACAAGCTAATATTTATTTTATACAAGCGGTAGAAACTAGTGACTGTCGGTCATGCGTGTCTACAAAGGACATATCAGTTCACAGTTTCCAAAGCAGGTTACTTCAATATTTCGGCATGTCGATTATCATTATCAAAATATCTTCGCGTAAGTAATTGGAGCATATAAGTTCAGTTTTTATGCTGGCTAAATGAATGCTAAGAGCTGCTTTCTTAAATGAGTTATAAACAAAACTCCCTCACTCTGTGTTCCTGATTAATGTCTAAGATAGTAAAATTTGAAATAGACTGAAATATTACATATTTATTATATTTGATCAGCTGCTATTGACAAGGTGTTATGTTGAAGATAAGAAATGAAGAGAGAAGTTTTTCGCGCAGGACTTTACATGGCATATCACACGGGACCTAAACATAACCGGTGAAGTGTGAGTGTATAATACACCTAGAATAGAATAGAATAGAAAGCATTTATTCCGATCACAAGCACAGGACAACAAAAAATAAAAACAGAGAAGTACACTTACACAATACTAGAATACCTATTAAGCGACGTACAAGATAAATACTTAAAAGCTAATAAATGTAGCATGCTGCCTCTATGCTGGAATCGGAAAGACCTCTGCCCCACCCATTTGGATAATATAGGCGTGATGTTATGTTACGTTATTTTATGTAACTTGCTTAAAACTGAATATAAAATGTTACTGAAATGGATTTTCTGCGACATTTTCTCCGCGTTATTGGCACGTCCAGCTGACTTTTCCCATGGGTCGTCGGGTCTTTGTAGCAAACGTCTCTCATCTCACAGATTTAACATCACGTGGTTACACATTTTACCACACGCGGCAATGCACACAACGCTATGTACACAGGTTATCTACCCGTGTTGACTTTACATCGATTTGCTCCAAAATCCAAATGTAAACAGTTACGAAATGTTATTTTGCAAAGAAAAACTTCATGTTTGCGGGAAAGAAGTCATCTGAGAGTGACTAACTATTGCAAATATTAATGTTAATTAATAATATTGGTTAGGTAAATATATAAATTAGCGAATAATTTTGATAATAATGATTACTTATTATCAACTCAATGTGCTATTTTTTTTAAATCAACAATCAAACTACTCAGGTGACTATTTGATCTAGTATTTCTTTACTTGTCCATTACTACTTTGAATACGCAATGCATGATAAATATTAAAGAAAATAATTAGCATAATTTTCGATTGTATTGCCATCAACTATGCCGGTGTTTGCGTCATATTGTAAATATACAACATTTTTAACAGTTATATGATTATTTAATAGCTTTTTCACTATGTGTTGGTTTAAAAAATGCTCTTCTTGGAAAGCCTGCTCCTGACGTTAGGCGAACAGTGGCTAACTGGGAGCACCAATCAACAAACGCCAATATGTGGACGGTTGTTGGTGTTTGTCTGTTTTTGTTTGGGTTCGCCAGTGTTCGAGGTCAGTGTCGGTACTGTCGATTTTCTTCGCAAATCAAAGGATGTACGGCAAACAGTTTGCGATGTCTCCACACGCTTGTGTTTGGTGTTTGCTGTTCGCTGTTTAGTGTTTGCGACAAACAGCCAGCGTCTGTAGCCGACAAAAAACATGTTTTGGATACACGACATCACTCTCACTCGACCTAAAATGTCGACACTAATGCACTATCAAAAAATCTATTGCTCCATACGGTAAGAAATTGTCCTCGCGATGATGTACACAAATGCAAACAGTTGATGAGTGTTTAGTGTTTACCAAACCAAAGAAAAAACCAAAAATTAAAAAAAAGAATTCTTTTTCAGGTAATTCATAATAATAATAAATCCTTTTATTTTCAGGTGGTGTCGCTGTACTGGCATGTAACTCCACAGCAGCAAAATTCTGGGAGAAGGATGGGTGGAAGCTAAACAAGAACCCGGCTTCTACCGCCTACCGCGTCATGTGGTCATCTTTGGAGCCGCTTGTGTTTGCCTACAGTGGCACCTTCATCGTGGTACGTGTGTCCGTGTCTATTATTGTAAAATGAATTATTGCGGCTGTACTTGAGACCAGGGATGTTAGGGCGCTCCGTAACTGTAACCGAAACTATCGAATATCCGATATAAAAAAATATCTGTAACCGTAACCGAATCAGAAATAAAAGTTTTGAATAATATCGGATAGGGGCGGAGACTAATTGAGACACATTATTACAAGTTGTTTTGTTTGGCCAGCCGTTATTCGTATCAAATGGTGACATATAAATAAAACCATTTTATTAGCTATATGAATTTCTCTTTTGAAATCCTTAGATATCTAACATCCTTAACCGAAATTATCCGAAACATATATATATAAATAAATTAATATCCGTATCCGAATCCGTATCCGGTATAATAATCAATCTTATATCCGTATCCGATCCGGCTCCGAAATTTCATATCCATAATTTAGAGCTCTTGTGAATGAGCTCGAGGGCGGCAGCACCAACGTCTCACCTTTAACCTGCCGCCAAATAGTAGTGCTTCCATTACTGTGTTCTGGTTTGGTGGTGAGATCAGGCCCTGAAATTACTGGCACATGAGGCATAACACTGTAGTCCTCAGCTGCAGCGACGCATCTATAGCTGTACTCCACTTACCATCAGGTGGACTACACGTTCGTTCGCTGTGGGCGTAGTATATCAACATCCCTGCTTTAGATTATCGGTAGCAGTAATATTTGGAATTTTCAAAATATTGGCGTGATCAAATACCGTTCTGTCTTGGACTGTCAATTAGGGAACTAATTAATACTCTTAGATTGCGACGCAGAACTATTAATAGCACCTATACCTATTCAAACACAGTGATGCACCTTGTATTCTTGAAACAACAGTATTATCATTTTATGTTACGGCTCCATACATTTCACCAGTGATTACAATCTTCCTAGTGTTATGACTGTTTAGTTGTCTAGTAAAACTAACACGTTCCATTCCCGTGAGAGGAAGAGAGTTATTGGTTTTTATTTTTGTAAATAACAAAGCCTAGGCTAATGGGATACCTACTCAACACAGACCCTAAGGATAACCATTGAAATGTTACTATACACTTTATGTCTGCTATCTATATGACGACCGGATAGCGGAGTGGGAAGTGTACCTGCCTACTACGCCGAGGTCGCGGTTTCGATTCCCGCTTAAGACAAAACATGAGGGTTTGTCTTAGTATGGGTGTTTCTATGTATAATAAGTATGTATTTACAAAACAAAATTATAAATGTATTAGTATCAGTTAATCTAGTACCTACCCATAATACAAGCTTTGCTTAGTTTGGAACTAGATGGCATTGTGTGTAAGTTGTGAGATATTTATTATTTATTATTATTATTATAACGGGTGGCGCAAAAGTAAAGACCCTATTTGGTTCAGCTATAACATTTTTTCTAAATTAGAAAACTAGATTTAGATTTTTTTAAATGTATATTTGTGCCATTAAATTTCGTACCATTAGGATTTAAAGATGATGTCTTTTAAATGGTGACCTCCAGAGTTGATACACCTTGAAGAGGATGATTTTCCTTCAAAATTGGTTATGAGTGACGAAGCGCATTTCCATCTCTCAGGGCATGTCAATAAGCAGAATACTCGGTTCTGGGGCACTGATAATCCGCGCATTATTCAAGAAACACCTCTACACCCACTAAAAGTTACTGTATGGTGTGGCATCTGTGTTGACAGAGTGATCGGACCCTATTTTTTCGAAGACGCTGGAGGCAATGCGATAACTGTCACTGGAGAACGCTACAGAACCATGTTACGTGAGTTTTTGATACCCAGTTTGGACGAATTGGGGCTGGAGCACATCTGGTTTCAACAAGACGGCGCTACGGCACACACAGCGCGCGACACTATGGACTTAGTGAGGGACGCTTTTCCAGACCGAGTTATCTCTCGTTTTGGCGATTTGCCTTGGCCTGCAAGATCACCCGATCTGACCAGTCCAGACTTCTTTCTTTGGGGTTTTTTGAAATCTCGGGTGTATGTGAACAAGCCACAGACTCTCGCAGCTCTAAAAGAAAACATTCGTCAAGAAATAACGAACATATCGCAGGAAGTGTTACGGCAAGTTATGCAAAATGTCATAAATAGGGCTCAAATGTGTATCAACTCTGGAGGTCACCATTTAAAAGACATCATCTTTAAATCCTAATGATACGAAATTTAATGGCACAAATATACATTTAAAAAAATCTAAATCTAGTTTTCTAATTTAGAAAAAATGTTATAGCTGAACCAAATAGGGTCTTTACTTTTGCGCCACCCGTTATATATAATCTTCTTCTTCTTTCGTGTCGATGTCTGCAGTCATATTCTCATGGTGTTGACTTATTATATAATTATATTATGCTACGACCACGACTTCTTTTGCGTGGGCACGTAATAGCTGATCACGTGGTTATTTTGCCAAAAAAAGACTATCAGTTGCAATAAAATATATTTAATTGATGAAATGAAAATACATAATTATAGTTCTCAAAAAACAAAAAAAAAAAAAAAAAAAAAAGTTTGCTTGCTTGATCACGCTAATGTTTAGAACTATAATTATGTATTTTCATTTCATCAATTAAATATATTTTATTGCCTTATTACCTTCTTCCTTTAACTTCCTTACTCGTCCTTAACCTATTTAGCTTTCCTTACTCTTCCTTAGCCTAGCTTTTACTTTAAATTTATTTATTAGTATTTGTATTGTATGGATGTGTTTTGTTACAGTTAAGAGAGTCAATGTCAAAAGTGTTGCTGATTGGCTTCGGCATACTGGCGATATGTCTGCTCGTACGATTGGCCGTCGCATACTTTGTTTGTGCTACTGCAGACCTGACCATCCGCGAGAGGCTCTTCGTTTGCTGCACGTGGATACCCAAGTCTATAGTAGAGGTAAGCCTTTTTATCTACACTTTATTTTGCAATCAAAATGAATAGTTAGAGGCAAAAACAGGTTTGTGCAAACCTAAGTCTGCCGACATGCTGCATCTTACTAGCACAAATGGTTTGTGCAAATTTCAAATATGAAAATTGATCGTGTAGCTAGACTACCATAGTCGGGCTACAAGCCAAACCTGTTTGTACAAAAAAGATGGAGCGTACAGTCATGTAAATCCAAAGTCTTTAGGCAATTATAACCGCGATTAGCTGTTTGATGGGTAACCATTTAAACATAACGAGACTTCCTCCGAGTCTTGGAAAGCAGGTTATGCCGTCAGTCCATTCTAAGATCTATAGCAGAGCAGCGTTACGGATGGTCAGAGGCTAGTAAATCTGGCCACTAGTCAGACAAATAGTACTACGGTGATCAAAAAGTAATGATAAACGGGTATTTCTAATAAAGATAAAAATCCAAAAAAAAAAATTTTTCGCTTCTTTGATCCTTCACTACTTCCCAGCTAAAAAATTGTATAAATAGGACGTCATTTGGAGGAGCTACATTCATTTGAATACCAGCAGCCGGAGCGACAACACGAAAATGGAGAAACACGAAGTGAGATGCGTCATCAAGTACCTCTGTTTGAAAACAATGTCTTCCAAAGAGATACACGCTGATTTGGTGGCGACACTGGGAGACTCTGCTCCTCCATATTCTACGGTGGCACGGTGGTGCAAAGAGTTTAAGCTGGGTAGAACATCCACAGAAGATGAACATCGTCAGGGACGCCCAACATCGTCCCTCACTGAGGAAAGCGTGAAAAAAATTGAAGACATCGTATTAGCAGACCGAAGAGTAACCATCAGACTTTTAGCTGAGGTCACAGGGATCTCATATGGCAGCATCCAAAGCATTTTGACCAGCAAAATGAATATGAAGAAGGTCTCCGCGCGTTGGGTACCGAGAATGTTAACGGACGATCAAAAGAAAAAGCGAGTTGACACTTCAAGAGTCAATCTTGCAAATTTCCAGGCCGACAAAGAAAATTTTTTGTCTCGATTTGTGACTATGGACAAAACATGGATCCATCATTTCGATCCTGAGACCAAACAACAGTCGATGACCTGGAAAAGGCCATCCTCACCGACGCCGAAGAAATTCAAAGTTTCGAGCTCGGCGGGCAAGGTTATGGCGTCTGTTTTCTGGGATGCGGAGGGAATCATTATGGTTGATTACCTGGAAAAGGGAGCTACTATAACGGGCTCCTACTACGCTGAACAAATAAGAAGACTGCGAGAAGCCATCAAGGAAAAAAGACGGGGCAAACTCCGAGCGAAAGTCCTGTTTCATCAGGACAACGCTTCTTCACACAAAGCCGCAGTTGCGATGGCTGCCATTCGAGAAGCAGGCTTCGAACTGGTCGAACACCCGCCCTATTCTCCAGACCTAGCCCCCAGCGACTTTTATTTGTTTCCTCGGCGCAAGGAACAACTCAGGGGCAAGAAATTTGAGGATGATAGCGAGGTGATGGCTGCTGTAGAGGCGTTTTGGGAGAGTCAAGACAAAGATTTTTTTTTAAAGGGTATTTTAGGTTTAGAGAAGCGTTGGACTAAATGTATCGACTTGTTAGGAGACTATGTAGAAAAATAAATTAAATTTAAACTGGAATCGTTGTTTTATTATACTGATTATCATTACTTTTTGATCACCCCTAGTATGGTATCGAACCGCACTGGGTTGTGGAGCTCTGATTGCAGGCGTTCCACGTAAAATACAGATATTCAGCTGTTTTCGTTAAAAACCGACCCCATTCTTATTGAGGAAAGCTTAGGAAATAATGAAAGAAATAATTAATTTAAAGACAAATTTAAAAAAAAAAGAAATCGCTTAGAAACCTGTTTTTTTGCCGTCAATAAAACTTTTAAATATTTAAACAACAAATCTAATACAAAGAGATGTATAATGAAATTAGTCAGTGTTATTGTTTCTAAAAACTCACTTTTTTATTTTTTATTTTTTTCTTATTAGATGCAATACCCATTAAAATATAAATTCAAATAATAAAAAAACATTAACTGGAATAAATTTACTCATTCAGCATTTTAATCTATGATAAAGTATTCAATTTTTCAAAGTTTTTTATCAATCGCAAGTAAAATTCGCAGGTCAAAGCAAACTCAGTAGGTAGTACCTATTAGTTTGTTCATTACAAAGTAAGCGACCTATATCCAGGTTAATCCTCTCATCTGATGACTCGCTCAAGGATTAACAAGTTCAAGGGATTCTCAACAAAAGCCGTGAACTTCTCACAATGTTTCTACATAATTATATTACACTCAGCGATAGGCGGCGGTAGGGTACAAAATGATAATCTCATTAATTAACTGTTTATTCCTTATTTCAAGTACGAAAATGAACTTATTAAAGGATTTGAAGGTACATTTTGTTTAGAAGGTGACGAAGTTGTCTTGTTGTTTTGAATAAAAGTAGATTTAGTAAATCAGTTTGAAAAGGTAGAATAACTTTTTTTTCTATAAGGATCGTTATACACATAGGTGGGCACGTTCGTGTCGGCACATTTTATATTCTACTGCAGCGTTCATCCACGTCGTAATGGACGCCGTACAGACATTTTTCTGACTGTTTCATAAGAGGCCGCAACTTAAGGAAGGATTGTTTCACTGTTTATCAAACTGTAGGTAACTGTAACTTCATATCACATGTATAATAAGTGGAAAAAAGCTTGATAGATTTTATTATTAAAATTTCAGGCGGTGTTGTGTCCAGTGGCATTCAACGCGCTTACTGCTCGCGGCGGAGTCAGCGAAGCGGAGATGCACCATGCAAACACGTTCATGCAACTGACGGTCCAAGCCATACTCATCACTACACCCATCGGCTTCCTACTCACTTATCATTTAGGACCCATACTGCTCAAAGAAAGCAATGAAAAACATAAAAAATGCGAAAACGGTTAGTATTGCGGCAAGTTACCTACCTTAATTTAGTAAATATTTCGTTAGCATTCGAAGGAAGCACCATTACTTCATCTATTCGTCTCTCATGTTGCCACAAATATTGTACAGTCAAAGAACTCAAATGGAATTTATTTTATGTCAAAAATAAACTAGACCATCTTCTTAATGATAATAAATAAATCCAGCTCAGCAACATTTGTAAAGTACTTTTTCTCTTACATCATTTCTAACTGGAATTCAGCAGTGAGAACAATATTTTGGACAGCATAAAATATCAATTATATATATCGGCGCAATTACAACTGTTCGTCGATAATAATTAAGATTAAATTTGATTGTCCTAAAATTAGTTAATTAATCATCAGTTGATTATTTTTGAGTGGATTACGATGTAAAATTAATGTTAAAATTTTAATTTCATCACTTAACCTACGAACTCGTGCACGTGGCCGAGTCTTATAAAAGCGGCCACGCTGTGCGCGATCGACACAGTCGCGCCCGAGCCGCGCGCTGCACAGTAAGGACCTCTCTTTGCCGTCATTACGCTACCCGTTGAATAAACTAAGCCTATAAAAGTACTTTAAAATTTTCCTTTGAAGACCCTGAACGAGTAATCATGAAGACAACAATTGTGACGACAGCAATGATGACGTCCCACTTTTTAAAAACACTCTGGAGATACCTTCTTCGTCATAAACAGCAGAGGTGCATATCACTGCTCATGCCAATGGTTTAATTTTCAGGCATTTCAGAAAGTGTTAAGTAATTTTGTAACGGTAGATCCAATTTCGTTCAACATCTAGCTAATATTAACCTACAAAGTATAATCAAGTTAAAGCTAAGTAGAGCCTCAGAAAATAAGGATAAGTTTTAAAGAAAGCTGGGGTCGTTGACTTCTATTTCAATATAGCTGATTGCTGGCGCCCGAGCAAAGATAAGAAGGTCTTCGTTTCCGTGCAAATACTTATCCTCATTAAGTTAAAATGGAAACCATCTTTAACGTACTTTGAAAAACGATAAGCGGATGATTTAGTGAAATCTTTGAAGTAGTAGAAACTAACGAGTACTCGAACCGTTTACAGTTTTTTGGCATTTCTAGCAAGCAAAACAGTTTGTTTGAAGTGCTCGCGTCATGAAAGTCTGCGTTTTCAACAAGCATTTTTGCTTGGAGGAAATGCCCAAACCATATTATGGAGATTGCTATTGGATTTTCTAAATAGAATAACTTTCTTTTTTATAGAAATTCTTAATGTAAAGACAAAAAAATACTTATTATTCTAAATTAATATCTTTACATCTATAATACAAGGCTAGCTAGTTCCTATATTTGAGGACTTCTTGTATCTTGTTTTTACCAAGTGTGGCCTATATCTAATTTTTAATTAGTTATTTATTGTTCTATATTTTGTTACCAATTACCACTCTTTACATTACGTTAATTATACTTAAAATTAAATTAATGTCGCTAATACAAGTTAACAATTGGGCTGCAGGAAACGGTACCTGCATCTAATTTATATAGGTAGGCAAATAGCATAGAAATATTAACTAGATATCATTAATATTGATATTATTTATTTATTTAATTCTTTGTTGTGCACAAACAATACAATATAAAATTTATACAAAAATAAAAGTATACAAGAGGCTAACTCAGTAGGTACTTGAGTTCTTTTCCAGCAAACCTAAAGCAATAGACGAGATGATGATGCTACGAGTATATATGGCAATATCAGTGTAAAACTTAATAAGAAAGGATATAAAAATAATATTAACCTTTATTTTGTTACAGAATCTGATATCTGAACGGATATTGAGGACTTAAGGATCTCGTTATGAAAATATTTTATATTTTTTATTTGTACATACATAAGTATATCCTCTTTAAGGAATATTTACCCCTAGAAATGGTACATTCCTAAGTTAAATTCCGAAATAAGCTAAGGGGTAAAACTGTGATGGACTTCAAACTAAAGCATTCCAGGTCCAAGGAATGGGTTATCCAAGGACCGTGAAATATAAACAGATATAAAGATGAAAATACCAGATATGCTTGCCCTTGAGGAATCGGAAAGTCTACTAATCCATGGATTAGGCAAGATCACTACGTAATTCTGTACCTACTACCTATCGTCTTCTCTATCAGTATCATTGATGCAGGTATTGTTATCAAGTGCAAACGATGCTAAACGGACGCCGACCTCTTAGCAAAAGTCTAAAATTAACTAAACAGGCACTAAAAAGTTCGCTACACAGACATTTATACATCTTTAAACATGAATATTTTTTGTTTTATATAGATTTGCATGCAAATATTATCACTCTCGGAGTATATTGTTAATGTATTGTATTACATTACATTTATACATTTTTAATTGGCGTACTGTTCTAATATAAATTATTTAGCTACAGTCTGTAAGCTGTGCAGTGCCTGTATGAAATAAATTAATAAAATTAACTTGCAAATATCACAATTGCAGACCACTTAAAATTGTATTCAGTTTAACTATATTTTACAGCATTATAGTACTTATTAGGGCCCATTCCTTCTCATTGTGTATAAAGAAGAGGCTTGTGCCCAGCAGTGAGACGTGTTTGATTAAAAAGGTTTCGGTTGGTATGACTATGTTTTATGGTTTATAGGTTCTAGGTTCTAAAGGCCATAACCATGATGTCTTATTGTCACTCATTTGCCGTTGTATCTTTTTGTGGCGAACTCAAAACTGCTCGATAATATCAAATTGAATGACAAAAAGACAAGGTACGAGATTTGATGTAATGCTATTTGTGTAAATGCTTTAATCAAAGATCTTTATTTTTAACCGATTTCAAAAAAAGGAGGAGGTTCTCAATTCGGTTGTATGTTTTTTTTTTTTTTTTTTTTTTATGTTTGTTCGCCGATTACTCGAAGACGCCTAGGCCGATTTGAGAAATTCTTTTTTTGTTTGAAAGGATATACTTGTCATGTGGTCCCATTTTTTTTTAAGTCACGTTCTGATGATGGGATCCTAGAGAAATCGAGGGCAAGCCTCAAATTTAAAAGGCTTTTATATTGTTTTTTGTATATTATCTAAAGCTACTCGGATATTTGCATCTAGTAGTCAGCTTTTTATGTTGCTGAGCTGATGCTGGAAGGTACAACTCCTCAACGGTTAGGAGTACGGGGATTATTATTAATAAGTTTTCCGTCTCAAGTAACCGTCGTCTCCTTATTCGAGAAACATTCTTGCTCGGTCTACCCATCACTTAAAATCGTAAAATAAAATAATATTTAACAAAAAAAAAAACCGACTTCAAAAAGTAGGTAAACTAAAAAGCAAAAAATAAATTTACTTCGCACAAAATAATACGTTTTTTCATTTAGTTAAATAGACATTATTAAATAATTATTTTATAATTGTGAAGTCGGTGCCAAGTTAACAATAACTCTGTATAGATAATATCAATCTTTCTAACAACTATTTTCTGACTGAATATTATGTTCTTAATTATCCGATTTACTTGGCACCGACTTCAGAATTATAAAATAATAATTATTTAATAATGTCTATTTAACTAAATGAAAAAACGTATTATTTTGTGCGAAGTAAATTTATTTTTTGCTTTTTAGTTTACCTACTTTTTGAAGTCGGTTTTTTTTTTTGTTAAAAATTATTTTATTATAATTAGTTTAGTATAAAAAAGAGGTCATATTTTGTTTTTAGGCTTGGAGTGAGTAAATGAAACGCTTATGCCAAATATTATATAAATTTAAGCTTTTAGTTTTAAGAATATGATAGATAGCCAATTAGTATCTATTGTAATTAAAAGTATTGTTTAGTTTAGAATATTGCTAATAATTGTATCGTCAAACGATACAATTATTTACTTTCAATATTTTTTTATAAAACGCTGAGGCTTTACAGTTTTCTAAGTTTTTTTTATTTATTATTAGAACATGTTGCTTAATATTATCATTACAAACAACACTTTGTGATGTGTGCCTAAGCTTTTTGTAAAAAAGGAATTTAACATTTTATCTTAGTCGTTGTGGATAACCAAAGAATAAATAAAATTTCTTAAAAAAATCTTCTACTTAATTATTGAAACTTAACTCATTCGTCATCGAAATTTTAAGTATCATAGCATACCTATTAGTTCCAGCTTTTATTGATTTTCTTGTCGCAAAAGATAGATGACAATGAGTGGGTCCATTAAGTACCTAAGTAAGACAAAGGTTGAGCAACTCCCCAGACAAAAAATATCATACTATAGGTATGCCTTTAAAATATTAATTTAAGTCATAACAATATCAATATAACAATTCCCAATTCAATATACTTCACTATCACTATCACTACATAATATAAAACAAAGTCGCTTTCCGCTGTCTGTCTGTCTGTCCCTATTATATTATAGCTTAGATCTTTAAAACTACCCAACGGATTTTGATGCGGGATTTTTTAATAGATAGAAAGATTCGTAACGAAGGTTTTTATGTATAAAGCATGAATATTATAGTTCTACTTTGCACCCGGACCGAAAGCAGGACGGGTTGCTATAGTAGGTATGTAAATAATATTAAACTGAAAACTATACTAGCTATTTTAACGACCGGTCACAAACCAATGTCCATCTCAATATATTATTAAGTTTTCTTCTGTGCCTCGGCAAGCACGCTAAGCATTAATTAAATACCGATTATGTCATTTTTTTTTTTTCTTTTTTTTTTTTTTTTTAACGAAGCCCGCACTAGGAATAACTCTTGTGTCGCGGGGGTGTTCACAAACATACATTCTACACACACAAAGCACACCCAGAGTCAGAACAAATCTTTGCGAATCACACAAAGATTTGTCCCATGTGGGGATCGAACCCATAACACCAGCGTAGTTGAAAGCGGCGAGGCGACCGCTTTAACCGCTATGCCAACCGTGCACTCATTCATTTGCAGATCGATTCTGGCTAGTCAGAGGTCTATAAATAAATATAAAATATAAATAAATATTCCACAACTCACACACAACGCCATCTAGTCCCAAACTAAGCAGAGCTTGTAATATGGTGTAGCGTACGACTGCTGACGCTACAAATGGTACTTAGGCGCAAATGCGCAGTTGCTCGGCTCGGCAGTCGTCTCTCCACATTCACGCCGTTAGGTCATTAGGATTAGTTTATAACATAAGTATATATAACTGGTACCAGTGAATAAAGTATTTAATTAGCACGCAACCTCTATCTATTAACAACATAGAAGACCCCCATATTGGTGACCCCTGACAATGAATATGTAACCTTCGCAAAAGATACAGAATATCGTGTTTTCGGAGTGGATCGGAGCGTGCATACCGAAAGAACGGACATCGTGGCACGTGCACATGGTCAGCGATTTGGACAGCGCATGTGCGGCGGCTGAGCAGCTTCCGGATAGAAGAAACGGAGTAGTATGGAGGTAACCTGCACATATTTCAATGGGAGACGACTCGCCCTGTTTGCTTGGACCAACAGGGCTACTGACCTCGGCGAACAAAAACGTACTAGAAGCATATGGACAGACACTACCAGCGGTGAACGTAATCGACTCGAATATTTGTGGCTGCATTGTTAAGCTTACGATGAAGAAGCGACCAAAGCAGTCCACTGTGGAGTTCGGAGTATATGAACGACATGGAGGCAACCAGGGACGGACGCGTAAGGCGACTGGAGCTAAGTGCAGGGAGACATACCGCATTAGTCTGAAGGTCGCAGCATACCCTGAGGATCAAGATGGCATGGGACACGGCGGCGGCACTCTGCAAGTACAGTGCGCGCGTCGTAATCGCGTATCACACCAGGGGCGAGGCAGATTCCGCATCGGTGTTGGATGGCGCAACTTGTCATTCTTCAAATATCGGCCTATTTCTCGTGTGTAGTGTACTGGTAGATTTATGAAACTTGTGATTTTGCGTATAATTGTGTTTTTCGTACGAATAGCTCTATAAATTCGCGTCATACGGAAAGTTAAATGTATTTATAAACTGTTTTTACCCTTTATATTGTATAGCGTGATGATAAAAGTTAAAACCCTCATTATAGTTTGTGCTTATAAATTGCGTCAGGCACACCTGCACGGTGTTAAGTTACGAAGTTGTTATTGTGTAAGTCATTTGATCATTTTGATGTGTAAGCAAAAGTGTAGTAGAATTGTTATCGATAAATACTTGAAGGAACATTAGGTCCGTGACACATTAGAATTTTGTTATAATTATTATTGTAAAATTAGATAGTAATTTTTTTTTTTGTAATAAAAAATTCGAAAATAAGGGGGGGAGTATTGTAGCGTACGACTGCTGACGCTACAAATGGTACTTAGGCGCAAATGCGCAGTTGCTCGGCTCGGCAGTCGTCTCTCCACATTCACGCCGTTAGGTCATTAGGATTAGTTTATAACATAAGTATATATAACTGGTACCAGTGAATAAAGTATTTAATTAGCACGCAACCTCTATCTATTAACAACATAGAAGACCCCCTACATATGGGTACTAGAATAACTGATACTAATACATATATACTTTTCTTTTGTAAATACATACATATTATACATAGAAACACCCAGACTAAGACAAACCCCCACACAAAGATTTGTCTTAAGTGGGAATCGAACCCACGACCTCGGCGTCGCAGGCAGGTACACTACCCACTCCGCCATCCGGTCGTCGAATAATTCTAACTACTATTCCAACAAAGAGTATTGTATCGCCCTATACCGGTTTGAAGGACATCTGAACTCTGTATCTCTGTTACCATTAGCTCTGCGTAAATTTCTGGAAGTCAGCTGAATCCATTAGACTAGAAATCTCGACAAGTGACGTTTCTGAAGACCAATATTGCAGGCAGTTGCCTGTATGAAACAAATAGCATTCCTTCAGAACATCATTGCTAATAAATATTTGTTCCAGATGTAGTCAATTAGCTTGCAGACGAATAGAGGCAAAAGTTGTCAATATTGAGGAATCGTGTGTTAATCCAAACAGTCATCTAAACAGTACTGTAGGTAGTGTAGGTACCTTCTTTGTTTCCCAAAGAGGGAGATGATTTGACACCCACACTTCACCTTCCGTACTATGTATAGTCTTGTATGAGAGAAAGAGCATATCTACAGAGCACAGTTCTAAGCTCTGTGCCCAGAATTCTACTTTCTATCTTCCTAAAATTGAAAACTATAACAGCAGCTATGTTTGTATTTACATTTTAATATGTCTTAAATATGAGTGCTATATAAATAGGGCCATCAACACTATCGTTCTAAAAAATATGCATCCGTAATGCCATCTCTCGGTTTTTTTCCAAACTAAGGTGACTACGTGCAAAATTTGCCGACTGTAGTTTACTTCACAAGTTGATAAAATGGAGTTGTTTACACTTGTTACGAGATGGCAGTGTGGTGTAAAATTTAAATAGTGTTCTTATTTTAATCTTGTATGGAATGTTAGTATGTCAAACCATGATGTGTAAGAAAAACCAACTTCTTGAAACCTAACTCTTATTTTTAAGGCATTTTTTTTTTATTTATTTTATTTTGTTTTATTTGGTTCACCAACAATTGTTTACACAAGCTACATGTTTAAATAAATTAACAACCAATACAGTGCAATAACAGTGTAACAATCACTTAAAGGTAAACTCAGCGTGCATAGAATAAAGTAACGTTAAATAGGTATCGTACGTTACATCAAACTGGAGTATCAAATACAAAAAAAAGAATAAACACTAGAATATAAACAATATAAGAGAAAAAATTAATTAAAAAAAATATTATAATAACAAAACTTAGTCTAGATCACGAAGACACTTCAAAATAGCGGACCTTAACCTACTCAATGAGTCGAAGTGAACATCAATTTGATCACTGCAACTATTAATCACCTTACATAACCTGGCATAAGGAGAGTTAGCACCTAGGACTGTTCTTCTTCTTGGGGCACAGAGAGGAGTGACAGGGTTCCGAGGAATTCTTGAAGGGACACGAAAAGCAAATTGCTTCAGCAATTGAGGGCAATCAATTTTTTGTGTAATAATTTTGAGTGCAAACATCACGTCAATGATACTTCTTCGTTTATCAAGCGGAACCATTTTAAAGTACCTTAGTCTGCTATTGTATGAACGCATAGTCTTTGCAATTCCATGTGAGTAGGCCAGGACATTATACAAGAGTAATATGGGTTTAACTGCAATATTATTAAGTTTTTATCCGTTTTTATAGAAAAATAATATCTTAAACACTAAAATGCATGTTTGTTGTCGCCTTTTAAAAAAAATATACTTTGAATTTTATTTTTGTACATAACTTAATTAATGATCAAAACAATTTTGACAAAATGGCCACGAACAAACATGCATTTTAGTATTTTAGATATGATTTGTCTATACAAATTGATAAAAACTTAATAATATTAAACTGTTTAACTTTAATGTTATTAAGTTTTTATTTATTCTTATATTACGTTAGTGTGAAAACAGGGCAATTGGGCGTCTACCCTCATAAACTTTAGAGATAATATATATTATCTATATATATAAAAATGAAACCCGTTTTCCGTTGTCACGACATAGCATGAAAACGGCTTGACCGATTTGGCTAATTTTTTTTTTGTAGTTTTCTAATACTCTGTACAAGGTTCTTATCTATTTATATATATAAAAATGAAACCCGTTTTCCGTTGTCACGACATAGCATGAAAACGGCTTGACCGATTTGGCTGATTTTTTTTTTGTAGTTTTCTAATACTCTGTACAAGGTTCTTACGTAAAAAAAAAAATAATATATATTAATAAATTTTCTGTAAAAATATAAGTGAAATTATTGTACCCTACGGAATAAACACTATTATGAAAAAATATATTTTGTTTTTATTTAATAAAATTAGTAAAGTCCTTCTCAGGTATGACGAGACCAGGGAAATAGGTATTCATTTTTATATGGAGGATATTATAGATTCCAGTTCAAATTGAATAGGTACGCATACATAAGATAGGTCAGCTATACAAAATAAAGTAGTGCATCAAATTTACGCTAAGGCGGTACGAAGTTCGCCGGGTCAGCTAGTTTAATATAATTGTGGGTATGTTTTGTGTGTGTGAAATATTTGTGATCATCCCCGCGATACAGGAGTTATTACTAGTGCGGACGCCGTTTTTAAAATAAGAAAAAGTAAAGAATTAATAATTTTATTTCAAAGATGGCATCTCATTGTTGTTCAACATTTTCCTCATGCATATAAATTTTCTATGTGCGCATAATAAATCATTCAAGAAAGAAATCATTAATATTTATGTCCCTATCGTGTTTGTATACTTTTCCAGTACGTAACGCTTCGAGGTCGCTTAATTTTTATATCTCCAATTCGTAGTTATTTTCCTTTATTGTGATATGTATTAGTGTTAATGATGTTGAGATAACGACCATGCAAGTGGCATAATAATATGAAGATCCCTTCAATTAAGAAGCGGAGATCAACAAGCGGTACGAACAGGAGCAGTAGCGCGCGCGGTCAGTCGGAGAGAACCCGGCCCGTACGAGCGCCCGTACACGTAATGCACGCCGTCTCGGCCACTCAAGATCAAGTACCGTAAATACTGAAACATAAACAACGACCTCACGCGCCTGCGCCTACGCCACCGTCCGCGCCAGTTCAAGGGCCCGACGTGATCACGTCGAGGTGCTAACATAAAGAACCTTCTCTGTCACGTATCCAACTATTTGTATTTAATTTTTTATCAACGTTCTTTTACCTTCAACACAAATATCTTATCTCAGATTCGACTTCCGAATGAATATGTTTTTCGAATAGTGAATATCGGTCAATGTTTGAGTGAAATTATAGAATGAACTTTGAAAAATGAAGTCTCGCGATCGTCGAGCTAAACAAGACTTCCGTGGAAAAGTGCAAGACAGGAAGGGAGTGAGACAGGAGACGTCACGTGGTGGTAAGCGACAGTTGAGCACCACTGTTGAGGGGAAAGAATCAGCCTTTGAGCGCACCAAGAGGTCTGGTGTCGAAGCTGTCAAATTGCACCTGAAAGTAACCGGAGATCCCGGCAGGACTTCACGATCTGCTTCAGCGGTACGTTTCTTTTCTAATATTTTACATGTAATATAAGTGATACATTCATGTCTTGATTATGTAATAGCAAGTTGGTATAAAATATACCTGAAAAAAGATGTTATAAACATGACACATGCCACAACACTAGTTGCCTTGTCAGTTGATCAGCGAATCAAGAAATGCTAAGCTCGCGAAATGCTTATAACAGTACACATAATCCTCGTGATAGATATACAATGTAGGCATAATTGCAACTGTCGTCTGGACCGCAACCAAACAATCAAATTAGCGAGTACCTGTAATTCATTCGTTAAACTTGTTACTTACAATAAGCGCACCAACATCGCGTTCTGTATAATGCCATAGGCCAATCGTTAAATTTGACGATCGCGATCTGCCTGGGCATATGACGATTTGCTGGCATTTCGAGATATGACTGTCTGACTGTGTAATACCTGTTGTGTTTAACGATTTGGCCGGCCACGTTTTGGGCAAATCGTTTTTGAAGGGTGACCATAGCCAAGTAGTTGAAATAATAATCAAAAAGGATATTTTGTTTTTTTGATCTCTTCAATGGGCCCTTTATTTAAAAATTTCAAAATTAAACATTTCAACGCGATTCAAATGAGAATGGGAGGTTGTGGTCGAACACGTGCTTATTCGCCATAAAAAAGTGTATTCCCCACTATTGTATGACGTCAGAGTAATCACTTGAAATAGGTAATAATAATATATATATATTGAATTTTAAAATAATCGTATGATAAGGTGTAGTATGTTGCCTGTACCTTCGAGTACAAGCGTATGAGAACGGAGATTTTTCAAAAATAGCGCTAACCACTAGACCAAGCAGGCAAAAAACGAGATAATCTCACTTATAATAAATATCTTACAACTCCGTGCTCAGTTTTATCTCTGTAATTTTGGACCCAAAAGTATGAAAGACAAATTTCTCTAGCTAAAATGGTTCATGGAAACAGCCTGGTGACGGACGGACAGACGGACAGCGAAGTTTCAGATATAGGGTTCCGTTTTTAACCTATGGGTGCGGAACCCTTCAAACTATTCGGATCCCGTTTAATCTCGTAGACGATCACGATATCTCGCAAAATGCCGCCATATCGTAATATTCTCATGCAGATCGCGATCTGCCCAATTCAACAATCGACCCACGGCATGTACACGGCGTTTGATATTGTAAACAAGACAAGTGTTTTTTTAATAATATAATTTATGATCTTCGAAATAACTACAGTAAAAGCATAGCCGGAATTTCATAGAGTTTTGAATTTTATAAAAAAAGATATTCACGATCTAGAAACATTGACTTGACGTCGACACAAGTTCATTTTCAGGAGTAGGAGCTTGGCTCTTACCAGCATTTTAAGTCGATAGATGTGTGCATAAAATTTTATTCAAAGCGATCAACAACTCGTTGGTTTTTGGGTAAATGAGTAACAAACACATATTTGCAAACTGTCTCATTTATAATGTTTGTAGGATTAATAGAGGATGCCAGGGACATTTTCCAATACGTAACTAATAAAAAAGACGCTTAATATAATCAAAATCACATCGATAGGGTTAGTCCAAAAAGATTAGAGATAGGTCTGGGTAAGTCCCTTCTCAAAAGCAAGGCATCCGAGGAAGTCGTGTTCATCATTGAATATATTTGTAACACTTATTATGAATAACATGAATAATTCACACCTTTGGTTATCGAAACAATGATAAAATACATACATCCAGCTCATGTGATCCGTTTATCACACTTACGGAGATCGTGACAAATAAAGATTACAGACCATTGTGATGGCTTACCACTGTCAGAAGACAATAAGAAAAATTTTGATAATAACTTATTCATTCATATTCATTTATTAATTCCAGTCGAAACAGAAAATCAAACAAAAACGGTCTGCCAATATTACAAATTATGTCTGTGCATTCCTGATATGTGCATGTTTTTTGTCATTCGGCCCTCTTAGCACGGGTTGCCATTCTTTGGGTTCAGTACCCAAAGGGTAATAACGGAACCCTATTACAAAGACTACGCTGTCCATCAATCTGTCCTGTCTGTTTTATCACTAGGCAGTATCTCATGAACCATCGCGTCATAGCAAGACAGTTGAAATTTTCTTTAATACTAAAAACCGATAAAAAAAATAAAATAATTATTTAATATTACCCATACAATAAAGGTGATTTATTTTTTGCTCTTTTTTGCTCAATCTCATGAACTGTCATAGCTAATCAGTTTAATTTTTCACAGATGATGTGTAATAGTACGAGAGCCCACGACCAAAATTTTTGTCTCATAGCAATACGGCCAAAACCGCATCAAAAATAAATAAATGTAGCCGCTATAACAACAAAAATTAAAATTAATAATGACAACCGGCAGAGGCTTAACATATTTACAGAATATTTAGTTATATATTCACTTTATAAATAAATAATTAAATTACAATAAAATAAATATTCAAGGGGGGCTCCTATACGTCGCGACGCCTGAAAATAATCATAATAGGCTATTTACAATTTTGGGATACTGTTTTAAAATAATCCTTGTTACTCATTTAACCGATTTGTTACTCATTTAATATTAAGGAAAAATTATATTTTTTATGGTGTAAATTTAATGTTTATATTTACGTTTTCAAAAGTGCGCGTGAATTGCTATTTATTTAATGGCGCTGGTCATGACGTCACAAAAGTACCCTAGTGGTGGACTTTGGGTCATGATTAAAAAAAAAGTGTATTTTTGTAACAGGTTATTTTCAAAAAACAATATAGTACTCATTAATATTCAAATTACAGTATAACATCTTTTTTGGTACTTTCATCGAATCGAATCAAATTGCCTATTTCAATTTAGACATGTATATTTTTTATTTAGCTAGCCTTTAAAAATAATCTAAAATATAATTTAGAGGTAATTTAATTTTTATTTAGCATTCGATTGTTGCAGCGTTAGAAATCATATCCGCGTGGAATAATATAGTATCAAACTGTTATTCGAGTAGGTATTTATCTGTTTCTGACACCAATTAAGATAATATAACGTCCACTAAGAACTCATTTGCCCATTTCTATTCCAGGCAGCGTTCTGCTACTTTGCATAGAATATTTCTTGAACGTCGGTGTTTAAAGGTTTTGACTGATAGAGTGCGCTAGTTGACTAGTCGACAACTTCCATTTTGTTGCTATTTAGCTACTTAATAATTGTAAGACTGGCATCCCTGAATTAGAAACAGATTATGGAAAAGAAACAACAAGCCACATAAAAAGGGTACTCTTTGAAATCCTGTCAACTCAAATGTAGTCAGTGGCGCTATGGCATAGTTATTGCTAGAAACCATTACAATACCCGAATTCCTGTTAAAAAAAATACTCATAACGATCACAAATGTCAAACTTTGTATAGAATTGGGATCAAAATTTTTGAAAATAACGAAAATATCATGCACTAGATTGCGGTGTACCTATACTTTCCCTGTTTAGAACATGCGGTCTATGCAATTTTTTTTGTGATGTCACATGCTTGTGATGTACCTTGTAATTATAAAACTTTTAAAATATTTTTTTAATACTTATTTTAGTTTTAACTAGCTTTCGGCTTCGCACGGGTACAATGCTGATACTAAATACACTACAGAAAAACTGTGAACGTTGTATATAAAAACACAGCGGCCCGCTCCGGATTCGCACGGGTATATAATATATAGCCTATGTCACTCACTGAAAAAATGATTAAAATCGATCCAGTAGTTTGATTTATTCATTACCTACTGCCCGTGACCCGCACGCGTTAAATTTGGAGTAAAACAATTCCCCCTTTCTATGCAAGTATTATACATAAAAACCTTCCTCTTGAATCACTCTATCTATTGGAAAAAACCGCATGAAAATCCGTTGCGTAGTTTTAAACATTTAAGCGCACATAGGGACAGAAAAGGCGACTTTGTTTTATACTATGTAGTGATTACAGTTTAATATGATTATTATTTGTCGGGAGCACCAAAAAAAATCATGTACTAATACTTGTATATCACCCTATTAGGTTCTTCCTTATCACGTTTTGAAATTTATAATTGCTGATACCTATAAAGTAGGAGCTTGTGGCTAAGTCTAAGCCACGCGGACCGACCGATGCCGCGGTCGGCCGTGGATGGGTGATATAACATAACGAGTTTTCCTCCGTGCCTTGAAGAGCACGCTAAGCCTTTGGTCCCGGTTGCCATTTGAATATATATGGTAGTCGTTACGGGTAGTCAGAGGTCAGAAAGCTAACATCTAGTCTAATAAAGAGTATTGTATTGCCTCGTACTCTGATGGCAGTCGCTCCACGTAAAATACTGATATTCAGCTTAATCCGTTAGACTAGAAGCTGACCTCAATGTAATTGGGAAAAGGCTCGGCAGATTGAATTTTTTTTTATACTACGCCCACAGCGAACGAACGTGTAGTCCACCTGATGGTAAGTGGAGTACAGCCCATGGCCATCAACAATCCACAAAAGCAGATTATAGATGCGTCGCTGCAGCTGAGGACTACGGTGTTATGCCTCATGTGCCAGAAATTTCAGGGCCTGATCTCACCACAAAACCGGAACACGGTAATGGAAGCACTACTATTTGGCGGCAGGTTAAAGGTGAGACGGTGGTGCTGCCGCCCTCGAGCTCATTCATCATTTCATCATCATTTAGCCTCTCGTAGTCCACTGCTGGACATAGGCCTCTCTCAATGTGCGCCACAACACCCGATCCTGCACCTTCCGCATCCAGTCCCCTCCAGCGACCTTCTTTAGGTCGTCAGTCCACCTGGCAGGGGGGCGTCCCACCTTACGGTTGCCGAGTCGCGGTCTCCATTCTAGGACTCGTTTGCTCCAACGGCTGTCGGTGCGTCGGCAAACGTGACCAGCCCACTGCCACTACAGCGAGCTTATTTTGCGAGCTATGTCGGTTACTTTGGTTCTTTGTCGGATGACCTCATTACGAATTGTATCCTTCAAAGAAACTCCAAGCATAGCTCGCTCCATAGCCCGCTGCGCGACTTTAAATTTGTGGACTAGTGCAACCGTTAATGTCCATGTCTCGGCACCGTAGGTCATAACAGGCAGGACGCGCTGGTTGTAGACTTTCGTCTTCAGGCACTGCGGTAAAGGCAAAGAGAAGACTTGACGAAGTTTGCTAAATGCTGCCCAACCCAACTGGATCCTTCTATCGACTTCTCGCTCGAAGTTGTTTCTACCAAGCTTAATGACCTGCCCTAGGTAGATATATTCTTGAACAACTTCGAGCATCGATCCGTCAACAAATATTGGTACGAGCTCATTCACAAGAGCTCTACCACCAGTGATAAATGATGCTAATAATGCCGGTGTCGTTATCCTAGTCTCTTATTAATTTAAATCCCGCCAAATCAGTTCCAGTGCTGTCTTACTACATAGCTGTTACTTGATACATCGTTTTTATGCCTTTAACATAAAAACTAAGTCAATAAAGTAGCCACATCCGTTCAGCAGCTTTAGCATTTTTTTGTCAAACACGACTATTTTCATTATAATCAATGTCATTCAAAATATCCCAGTGTACTTCCTTATATACCTACAATAATAAAAGAGGATATTGTTAGCTTTACTAATATTTAACATATTTAAGGCGATAATGGTACTTGGATAATTTTTTGAGCAAAGTCAGATCACGAGTGCTCCTCTAATTCTTGATGTTTGTTGGTTCAGGTCTGTGGATCAAGAGCCTCTCTGCATGACATGCTAATTACTTACACACATTGTTATGAATACCTATTTCTTATAATACAAAAATGTGTTTGTGACTTTATTTAGATTTTCACATGCATGTAAATGCTGTACAATAGAAACACTTAAAACAAGCAATGTCCAATAATATCCATTTATAAATTAGCTTCTGAAACATAGCCTCTGTTAACATACGTACTGAAGAGTCACATGGGTCTTGTTAACAGCTTTCTAAACAAGGCATCTTGGTAAACCTCCAATCCAAACAAAGGATCAATAAAATATTCGTCTCGACAATTTCCTTACCACATTCTTTTTTTTAACAAGACGTATTATGTACAGCAAACGGATGTATAGTCCACTTGATAGTGAGTGGAAACTACAGAAAATGGACATCAACAATTCATAAAAGCATCTGAGGACTACGGTATTATGCCTCATTACTGTTTGGCGGCAGGTCAAAGGTGAGACGATGGTACTCTCTTTCTTGAAGTCGTTTCTTAATAGCTCTACCTACCACCATCCAAGTTTAGTATATTTTCTCCAAAACTTTTAAATAAAAGTATTAAGGCAAAGTGTGGTCTTTGATATGATTTTAACCGAGTACACAAGCCACGTGACTGTGTATTCATTGCATTAGTGACGTCTGCGGTCGCAAGAAAGACCAATATGGTAAAGTGGTAATTAATTGATTCAGAACTATATTCATGTTTACGATTGACTCCTAGTCTATAGCGCTTTGCAGACGAAACATCATAGTTGGAGCAACTATAATTTTTAAAGTTGCCCGTTGCCACACCTAAAGAACGAAGTTGGTAGTTGCCAGTTGCTGCAATAATTACTCCATCTACAAAACTGACGAAACTTTGACAATGAGCATTGTTAAAATCCTAGATTTTAATTGTGTGCCGTTGTGCTAGATCGCGCGATAAGCATGACAAGTTTGCTATAGACATGGATTTTGTATTTGCTTTGTTGTCTTCACTTTTCATATTCGATATACTCCATTGGCCTTTCTGTTATCTGAGGTTGAAATGCTCATTGTCAAATTGTGGTACTGGAAAGACATGAAAAAAGCTTAAACGTTATATGGCAGTTAAAATCGAAAAATAAAGAGAAGAGATTAAAAACCTATACCCAGAAATTTATAATAACGTATAACATTGTAAAAGCCGTGGCAAGTGTAGTGAATATCACGTGGCCGAAGTCGCGGGCAACAGTTAGAGTAACTTATAGAGCTACAAATGAGATACTGGCATCAGGTGGAAGCTAGTTACCTAATCATTAAACTAAATCACGTCTACGTATTGCAAAGTATGATAAATAAGTATATTGATAAAATCTCTATTTGTAGATACTATTGATAAATAATATTCAAGGCATCCAATGCCTTCACACAATCAACAGCATCCAATGCCATTATATTCTGATTCTTAGATTAGTTTGAATTAGTTAAGTAATTTTGTTAATAATTGTTACCTACTATTTATTTATTTAAAAAACATGGAAGACTTACAGCTAAATTAACAGAATTGTATGTAGAAGTAAAGGAATCTGGCAGCCAATAACGAGTCTATAAAACTGAATAAGAACAAACGTAAGCAGTAAAAAGCCATAACAAAATAAATCTAATGTTAAATTTAAAAAAAAATATCAAATAAATTATTATATAAAAAAATATATTATTAAAAACAGAATCACAGAACCAAGTCTGACTAGCTAGATTATGATATGTGCGTTCTGTTTTTACCATACAATATGAAACCTTAGAATAATACTAGTTGCTAGTAAACAACAATTTGAATCAATTGCATATCAATCTTTATTTCTGTTTTTCGTGAAAAATTACGAGGATGTTCACCCTCTAACTTATTTAATATACCCATTATAATGTCTATAGTAGAATTTTGTCGATGATTGTTCGTATTGTAGTAGGTATACTCGTAGATATTTTATAAGTGCTCAATACTTTCGATTTAGCACTCGTGACTCCCGTATTGTACTTACGAGTACACTCAAGTGCTTAAAGGTTAATTGTTTGTATTGTTTCGTTTACTCGATCGATATTATATAAGTTTGAATGCCATTGATTGAATTAGTTGATTGTCGACTGCCCGTATACTCTGATAAACTACGTGGGTTTTCATTAATTAGTCTTCGAGGCCAAAGCACTCCTGAGCCATAATATTGTTTATAAAAAGGCAGAAAGCAGAATGTAATAAAGTAAATTTTACCTTAAATTTAAAACGCAAAGTAAAGCGAAATTAGGCTTTGTGTTTTTGTCAGTATTTTTAATTTTTGTTCTAGTAAGTACAAAATTTCAAACTGACATACGGAATATGTCTATCCAATCAGCATAGAAATATTCCGTATGTCTGCTTAAAATTTTGTATTCACTAAGAGTTAATAAGTATTATTTAGTCCTAGGTTACATGTGCTTAAATGCTTAAACTTAAAGTGGTATCGGTAAAGCCAGTTTGGACCAAGCTTCAATATGCGGTACATTATGAACACATTGGATTCTAAGCCAAGTTGTGAGCAGTTTTTATTAGTGATGTGGTCTTCAAAATTCAAAGGATGTGTAAAAAGGTTCAACTAGTTATGTGTGAAAAGAGACAAATGTAATAATGAGTGATAGTTTGTACAGGTATAAGTGCTACAAATTAGAAATTAACTATTATTTATAACAACAATCGCTCAAGAAAGGGTTTATTTAAATTTTGAATCAAGTGTTTTGTTATATCCAGGTATGGACACATGTTTTGTTATCAATATAAAATGACTGTCCTCCGTCCTCAGCTCCTACAAAAAAAATAAAAAAATAGCTTAAGCCGTTACAAATGAGTTATAAATATCATTGCAACAAGAGATTTTTATACAAGATCAAAGACAAAAATTAAAAACATAGTCTTAGTTTCCAGGATCGACTGCAGCCTTTGATTCTTTGCATAAAAGGATGCATTGTGGTTTCTAATTAAACGTGTAAACTGCTGGTTCTCATTATTCTCACGGGCTCTTTTAAAGTCCTTTAGCCAACTTATACCTACATTTGTATTGAATATTGTGGCGCTATAATTAGCCTAAGATAATAATGAATTGTTAGTTCCGGTCTCGCCTTGCTTACTATCTATACAGAAACACTTGAAAACGATTTTATAATTTTAAAAGGCATAAATACCATCGTAAATCTGAGTAATAATGAATAGACACTATAATTCTTTAATTTACTAAAAATACAATACATTTTCATTCTTATTATGCACATCTGGTTATATTTTTATAACCTAATACCCTAATAAATAGGTACTTATCCGAGCAAATACCCAATGCACAAAATGTAAAATGTTTAAACATTACTTACTTGGGATTAACTTGGTTGGGAAAATGATTGCCGTTGGTAGTTTTCCTCTTACTTTGTAAATATTTCTTATATACATCATCTGTTTGCTAATTAAAATCAGTGGTGTCGTTGTGGCTCTAATATACACTGAGCACCTCACCTAATTTGGATCGAACTTAACTTAATAAGTTTTTTTGATCCTCATTTTTAAGTGTCTATTGATGAAAATATTAGTTTTTTTGGCATAATTTAAATTAGTATATATTTATTACGCATAATTTTAATTTGGCATTACTTTTTTGGCATAATTGTCTTTTAGCGTAATTGCCTTTTGCCTTTGGCTTTTAGGAAAAAGTAAGTTTTTAAATAACACATTTATAAAATACTGTTTGTTCATTGTATATTATCAAATAAATATATTATCAAATAAACATGTTAGCCGCACCCTAACCTATAGGGACTATAGGTTAGG
Organism: Hypena proboscidalis; assembly: GCA_905147285.1. Taxonomy (NCBI): domain Eukaryota; kingdom Metazoa; phylum Arthropoda; class Insecta; order Lepidoptera; family Erebidae; genus Hypena; species Hypena proboscidalis. Next base: position 13,309,569 of record LR990130.1, on the reverse strand, counting down.
GTGCGGCGGGAGTTGTCCGTAACCGTTAGGCTAAATTACATTATGCCTAATGACAATAAGCCTAAGAAGTGACCTGATGGCGACGCTGAGGTTGCGTATATTTAATAACAAAATGTTGCCCAAGTTGTAAAATGAAGTCAACCTATTGCAAGTGGCCTGACATGCACCTGTCCGGTTTTATTTCTTTAAGTGTTTGCCCACCAAACAGCAGTGTAATAGCACGCTTTAAAAATATGTCCCACATGCTTTATTGTCTTAATTTAAGTAGATAATTGCTGCAAAGTAAACTGATTTAATTTTCTTAGAAAGTCAAGTATTTTGCTCTTAATAGATGGCAAGAAAAAAATGAGTCTTCAACACTTTAGACATCTAGAACAATTAAATAGGTTGTTTAACGCGTATGCAGTTATAGTTAATTAAAGCTCATTACGCAGCGTCACTAAGTAACTAAACTAATTGTTCAGTCCAATTAATAAATCAACATGACATTTGAACAGAACATTTAACTCCATCTTAGAGGAACCTCAAGATTAAAGAACGGCTTGTGTCAACTGTGTTTCTACCAATACGAATGTTCTTTGGCCACATATTTCGGAACGAGGGCTCTATCGAAAGGCTGGTTGTGCAAGGATAGGTAGAAGGGAAGAGGTCCTGAGGACGATCACCAGCCTACCCGATGGACTGACCTTATAAATCAGAGACCCAAACGTCCTTGGTTACATGCTCTCGTAATGCCGCTCATTAAACTAAGTAGCGAAATATCGCAAAAAAAAAGGGTGCGAAACGAAATGGACGGTGATCCATCTCGGACCACGATCCTGACATCAACCACAACCACTCAGCCAAGAGTGTACGACTGAGAAGAACAATTAATGTGAATTACTTTTGGAATACGTTGGGATCTTACGTATTACCACAATGTACGTGGTATTACGCTTAGGAGACACATCAAATTCTTATGGTGTGAAAATTAGGAATCTGGGGTAGCAGACTAATCCACAAAATAATCTTGCTCATTTAATTATTGTCCGCTATCGGTGTGTACTGTGGCTTAATAGTTGTCGACTACGTTTTATTAAGAGAGTTTTTTTTTTTTTAGAACCTAAAAGTTTAGTAAAATATAAATTATTAAAAACACTAAAGAAATATAAAGTTACATTAAATAAATTGAAAATATATACATAGGTAAAAATAAAAAGGCAAATATTTACATTAAGTTAGGCGTCATAGTATTCCTCCGCATAAGAGAGTTTGTATCTCTCCTCCTCATCAGATTTAAGGTTTTTATTCAGCAAAAGCATGCAATGTATCACACACTGAAACACGCTGAATCTTCAATGCGTGCTATTTTGACATCGCCCAAACCATTGTCACGCATGAAACCACATAATTCCAAGATAATAGGTACTACATTTAGCGATAGCAAGCTGTTCAAGTAACAGATGATAATAGTATTGAAAATTTTATTGAAAATAAATGTATGTATGAAGTAATTTAGTATCAATAAAACTGACAAAAATGACCATAATATATATTTAAGCGGACGACCCTGTTAAACCTTCTTTGTCCTGCTCCAAATTATAGTCAGGCCAAGACCCCACCTTCAGAAGCCTGAACAAATCTGACTCAAGGTTTGCCATTAAAATTTCGAAGGAAAATCCTATATTTGGCAAAAAGATTTATATCAGAACGTACATATTAACTTAGAGGATGTTATGCAAATTTATTTTATGAAAAATCACATGTTTTCCTTATCCACACAGTATTTTATTAACAAGGCATAAATCCGCAAAGCTAACAAAATAAATCTTAGCAGACCAATATGATTGAATTAGTAAACAATACTTTTGATAGCCAGGCGTCGAGAAAAATCAATTGATAAGATGTCTTGTGATTACATTATACGTTATCTGCGATAAGTAGTCATACTGTTAGCCTGCAAGGGCCTGACATAATGCAGCACACTTTAGATAGGGTCAACACCACGTGACTGGATACTCAGATTAAGGTCTCGTAATCTTATCATAGTTTTAGTGTTTTTGAGAATGAAGGCTGGACCCATCTAGCATGGACTAACTCACTAACTTAAAAGCTTTCTTCAAGTAATTAGTATTTCTTATGCAGTATCTAGGTTTAGGTTTATAGATATCTATTCTCATGTCACCTCTTTATAAACAAAGTTAAACTTAAAGTTAAATATTATTTTTATGCTGTAAAAATACAAATAGTATCATAATAACTATTTCACTCACTACATATTTTACTATGCTTACCCAGCTTATTTGTCTAAAAGAGAGTAAAATATTTTATCTAACTAATACAAAATTGAAAACTTCTCAGGCTAGATTTCCTGATAGGATAAAAGAGTTTTTTGGGTATTTTTCTGTCAGGCAAATCCTAATAACAGCACGGAGTTAAATTTGTTCAAATAAATGCTCTAAGAATATAAGATGGAACTTTAAAAAGTTGAAACAATGTTATAAAAAGTAAAATGAATTACCGGACTCTAAACAATTTTATGCTACACTAGGACATGCTTATCATGACATTGGCTATGGATTAAATCATGTACATCGAGATATAATCTATCTTTTCAGTTTTACTGATTGACATTACATGTCAACTAGATCTGTCCAAGCGATCTATATTTATGAGATATATGAGATAACAAACAGAGAGACTGAATTTCTAATAATCGATTTTAGTTACGCATGTTTTTCTGTTTTGCACTATTCAGTAAAATACATTTAAATGTATTACCTTAGTATGTATTTTATATGTAAATGATGTAAAAATCTACATGCAATAGGTAAGTGATTATTTTACGTACTGACTAAACTTTGTGCAAATCGGAATAAATTTGCAATGCTCATTTATTTATACCTTATAGATTAATTAAATGACCATTTATACGAAATAATAAATATACATTAAAAAAAAATCCTTTTTATTAATATTGTTTTTTCTTGACACAGCAGTAGATCCCTCTGGTCTCAAATATAGTCTTGTATACGCCCTCATTTTAAATAAATCGAAATTCAGGTCTCGCGTATCCGGTCCAATAAATACAAAGTGTTAATGGAACCGGAAGAGGCAAATCGAAGAAAAGATGTATAGATTGCGTGAAAGAAGATATGAAAGATAAGATAGTGATAACAAGACCTAGGTAGCTTAACAGAGAACGAACGAAAAATACATTTTGCAGCGACGCCGACGCAACGCCAAATAAAACGCCTTTAAGCATTCGTTAACCTTCGCTGTCTTTCGGTTTAGTCGTCAACATGACAAACTGCTGCATCGTTACTAGAAACCCGATTAAAATGCTATTGAAAATGTGTAAGTTAGCACACAACAACGATTTTCACGGGCTAATAACTTCATACTGCTTAAAAACCAAACAATACTCAATCAAAAGTCTGTGTTCTAAGGTGTATCTATGTGCCGATATCTCTACATTGAAAACTCAAGCTTAACGCCAAGTACAGCTTACGATTTCTCTGTCCTTTGCAAACACTTAATGGGAGAGAGAGATGTATGCATGGGTTTAGTAAAACCGTAGTCTAAAAAGTTTGGTTCAATCGGGACTGAACGCACAATATGTAACGCTACTTTGGCGCGATTATCTCTACTCATTGACGACTAAGTGACGCATGCGGTGGACACAGGCTCTTCAACTGTAGCCTAGAGCCGTCCGAGAGCCCAGATATAATCTCAAGATAAACGATATTTGGAATAAATAAACAATTTGATATGTCATCAGCATACATGCCTATTCACGTGATATAACAGCCACTTCAGGCTGACGGGTTGGTTTTAAAAAATATCAGATTATTGATATAAATTCACCTTTGTACACTATTTATTATACTTCAACGGTATTTACTTAGCCTTCTGGCCATCGTAAGTCGTGTTTTAGATATTAGTACGTTTTAAAGTGTGTGCAAATATTCAAGTGGTCAAATAGCCAACAATTACTATGAATTAGCGCGCTAATTGTCTCAACGCTAATCGTTTATGACATTTTAGCGCTAATTGTGATAATAGGATATTGAATTAGCGGCGCCTTTGTGAGTGTTTCTAATAAAGGTATGTATTGAGTTTAATGACTATAATGAATCACAAATACGCTCGGCACATTAGTAGATTTACTTAACTTGGTAATAAAACAATTTATGAGAATTTGAATTAAATATATTTTATTCAGTAAACAATTTTCTAACAATCTTAATATCTGATGATATCCAAAAGCTTAAAAATATCCGCCATAAGAATAACAAACATATATATGATTAAATATTTTACAAATTAGAATAAGAATAAGAATGTATTTTATTCATCTCCACAAATTACAAGCTTTACAGTTTCTTATTTCAATAACAGTTTGGTGTGACATATATGTAATTTGTGGGCGCTTTGGTGTCCAAACTAAGCCGAAGCCTGTATCTTAGAGCACCAGCAAATTTAAAAGTAACATAATGTTATAAAAAGTCGGTCGATTTTTGGTAGGGTTCCTTGTTATTTTTTTTAAACGAAATCTAATGGGTTATGGTAGTGTAAAATAAACAAGTCAATAATAATATTCAGCAATATACATATTTGAAAGATACAATATTTAATGAACGATAAATTATATATCTTACTAAAGCCACACCAGTTTAAAAATATGTTGCTATATATGCCCTTACAGAATAGTTAAGTCAAACAATAAAATAATTTTAAACAAAAAAAAACCAACTTCAAAAAGTAGGTAAACTAAAAAGCAAAAAATAAATTTACTTCGCACAAAATAATACGTTTTTTCATTTAGTTAAATAGAAATTATTAAATAATTATTTTACAATCCTGAAGTCGGTGCCAAGTAAATCGGATAATTAAGAACTAATATAGGTACAGTCAGAAAATAGTTGTTAGAAAGATTGATATTATCTATACGGTTATTGTTTACTTGGCACCGACTTCAGAATTATAAAATAATGATTTAATAATTTCTATTTAACTAAATGAAAAAACGTATTATTTTGTGCGAAGCAAATTTATTTTTTGCCTTTTAGTTTACCTACTTTTTGAAGTTGGTTTTTTTTTTTGTTAAAAATTATTTTATTTTACGATTTTAAGTGATGGGTAGACCAAGGAAGAATGTTTCTTGAATGAGGAGACGGCGGTTACTTGAGACGGTAAACTTACTAATAATAATCCCCGTACTCCTAACCGTTGAGGAGTTGTACCTTCCAGCATCAGCTCATCAACTTAAAATGCAAATATCCAAGTAGTTTTAGGTAATATACGAAAAACAATATAGAAGCCTTTGAAATTTGAGGGTTACTCATGATTTCCCTAGGATCCCATCATCAAATCATGACCTCATATTATGAATATACATAAGTAATATTCAACGTCTCGCTGCATCTGTGTGTAACTTGAAAGAATACAGTAAACGGTCTCAAGGAGCCTATATTTAAAGAATTATCCCCGTACTCCTAACCGTTGAGGAGTTGCACCTCAGCAACATAAAATGCTGACTATTAGATGCAAATATCCGAGTAGCTTTAGATAATATACAAAAGACAATATAGAAGCCTTTTAAATTTGAGGGTTGCCCTCGATTTCTCTAGGATCCCATCATCAGAACGTGACTTGAAAAAAATGGGACCACATGACAAGTATATCCTTTCAAACAAAAAAAGAATTTCTCAAATCGGTCCAGGCGTCTTCGAGTAATCGGCGAACAAACATAAAAAAAAAAAAAAAAAATACAACCGAATTGAGAACCTGCTCCTTTTTTTGAAGTCGGTTAAAAATATATAAATACTCCTTTAATCCAAAATATTTTTACCATTTATTTTTATCCTACTCTCTCTCACTAAAGAGGTTGACAAAGACATTCTAAACTCCTATTTGAACTCTTATTAGTGAGTAGCGCTGGCCTCATATTTTTACTTTTTTTATCTTATGATATAATTTTCAAAATTGGATTATACGTGGAACGAATAGAACATTGTTAGAATCATGTGTTTTGTTGTGTTACAGATCAATGGCAGCTTTCTAGTTAATAGTTCTAATGTGACATTTACTTAGAGTAAGAGCACGCTATTACATCAAATAGACTCAGTGGGGTATTACTCTGTGATAATGAGGAACATTGCCACCATTTCGAAGATTTTATGATTGAGTTACGATGTCGCTGCTAGATAAATTTATTATGTACTTATTTAAAATTATATAAGGCTTGAATGCCATTGTATCACTCACGTAAAAATGTGTAATTGAAAATTCATTGTTTTCAACTTTTGAAGTCAAACAATGAGAGCTACAAAGTTATGAAATGACGGAATATTTATTATTATTATAAAGGATTTTCTATTGCCGCTGCGACATGGCTATAATACAATAATAATAGTCGTCGTTAATTTTTACGCCGTAACCGTCACGTATTTGCTTTAAATTTTGTTTAGATGAATAAAATCTGCCTATTTAGAGCAAAAAAAAAATACAATGGGCATAGTGACTTATCCATAGATAGTAAAATAAAGGATACTTTATCAAAATATATATATAGAATTTTAAGTTACATACTATAAATCTAACTTGTTTTATGATAATTCAAAGTTTCATGGATGAGTTAATTTTTAAAGTATGAAATCATCAAAAAAATATTTTATCATTAAATTACCTACATGATTTATTGCAACTTTTGTAATAAAACCATTTTCATAAACACAATATCTCAATATGTACAGCAAAAGCTATCAAACGAAATTCATAGCTTCATATACAAAATATTAAAGCGTGGCGTCACACCATTGTAGCCGTTTGTTTGGAGCGTTTGGACCAGTATATTATTAACTAGCTGTTACCCGCGACTTCGTCCGCGTGGATGTCGTTTTATGAACAAAGAATGCTAAAGGTAACAATGTCAATATAACAATAGTAGGTACAACTCATGTACTTACTTACCTATCTATTACCAAACCGACCAAAAGAAATATACGACAAAAACTCAAGGAAAATAATATTCAAACAAATCAAAACAGATAAATAGCTACAACTCATGTACCTAATTCGAAACTAATTCAAATTTTGAAATAAGAAATTGCGACACGTGCGTCCATGACAGCCCGTAGAGTTTAGCGTAATGTCAAATATCAAAATTCACCCAGTTGTTTTTAAACTTAGCGCTTTCAAACAAACAAACTATCTCCTGCGATTTCATCTGTCTGGTAGGTACATCAATAAAAAAACTCAATAACAGAAAATAAAATACCTATCTACCTAAATAAACCTATTTCTGATAATAACTGATCTAAACTCAATAAATGAAATCAAATCAAATCATGTATTTCCATGGGCACCAAGGGGCGCATGAACACGTCAAAACAAACATCAAAACACAAAAAATATAAAATTAAAATAAAACTTAGCTAACTAAATTATAATACTTATTGTAATAAAATGATTTGACACCGGAGCTTAGATTGACTATAATTCAACTTAGATATTTGAATTAAAATCAATCCAAGTACCAGCTCCGATGGGTATTGCATCATGAGAAGAGCTGGTGAGAAACTCATGTGCACCATCTTTTCAAATAATTCAAAAAATTTTGTTTGTTCTTTGACAATAATTCTATGTGTAAGTTATAGCAACCAAAACAACATTATAGCTAAAGAGAAAATAAACTTAAATATATTACTTGTTAATAAATCCATAGTATATAAGGTTGCAATATCTTACACTTCAAGCAGAAAATAAAGGAGTAAAAACATAGAAATCTTAATAACAAGGTTATTAAGATTTCTATGAGTAAAAACAATGTGTGTATACTACTGTATATATAAGGGTTTCAGAACAGACAAAAAAAAATATATAGATTCTAATAACAAAAACTATTTATACTCCAAAAATATAAAAAATAATAAATGTACACACAGATTGCCTTTACTTAACAATATTTAAAATAACATGAAATGAGGTTATACAAATCAAATTTAATGAGTTAATAAAGAAACTATATAATTATGAATTAATTTTCATTAATCATCATATTAAATAATAAAAATAATGTATTAATTGATATTCATTATAATGTCAGAAGTCGAAACTTAAGTCAATAATATGATGTCAAAAATAAATTATGTCAATCTCAATATAGAATATAATATGTCAAAATAACCATAATCAATCATAATTATAAATAAGATAAAACAATGTCTAACTTGGCAATTCATTTGAAATATAATAACCATAATAATTGTAAATAATACATACATTACTGTTATAAATACATTAGAATAAATATATAAGCAATAAATAAGCAAAATCCCTATAAACTAATATCTATACGGATTCGTACTTATCCTACCTAACAATATTATAAAATAACCTACGGTCACTACGTACAATATCAAATTTACTACCTAAACTTTAAAATTAAAATCTATACAGTACGACTTATAAAAAATAAACCTTGCGGTTTATCTTCATAAATCGAACCGCAAAGTTAAGTTTGTCATAGGTCATTTATGGGGGCTCACAAATTTTGTACCATAACACACTGGAGAGAATAACACACAATGTGACATGCAACACACTGGAAAATATTGTAACACACTAGAACTTTGTAAAGGCAGGTCTACATTGTACAAAAATATTATTATTAGGTTAATAAATTAAATGAATTGGTACGTATGTGACTTCTTTTAAGACACATGATCTATATATACATGGTTAAATTTAAATAATAATATTTAGTATGTAGGGGTAGGGTAAGTAGAATAAGTATGTAGAGGTAGGGTAGGTAAGTATGTAGGGGTAGGGTAAGTAGAATAAGTAGACTACTACGTAGCATAGGTAGAGTCATTATGTAGGTAGGTAGGTAGAGTAGGTAAGTATGTAGGGCTATCCCTACATACTTAACTACTCGATAGGTAGAGTAAGTATGGAGGCAGGTAGGTGGGTTGATAGGGTACGTAGGCAGATTGGTGGGGTAGGCAAGTAGGTAGGCAGGTGATATAGGGTAGTCTGCATGGACCTAGATTTTTGTACCGATTTTCAGGGCAGGACAACGTCTGCCGGGCCCGCTACTTAATATTATAAATTCGAAAGTAACTATGTCTGTCAGTCTGTACCGGCTAAACTACTGAACCGATTTGGGAGAAGATGAGGAAGGATCTAGGCAACTAAAATACTAACTGTTACTCGCGATTTCGTCTGTATTTTTTTATTATCGCGGAGAAGTTGCGGGTTTTAACCCGCAACTTCTCCGCTAGCTAGTTATTAATTAAGATGGGAAATAAAAGTGATATAAATTGTAACATTATTTATTTAGCTTTCATGTCAATCTCAGACATTCAGAATACTAAAGTAGAGGAACTTTGTTCACTTAACGTAAAAAATATTAAAATTATAACACAATAGTTATCAAAATGCTATTAAAGAACGATTCTGGTCCAAAATCTCCTATTCTTTTTCTAGTTTTTTTTGTCCTTTCTGCATTTCTTCGTTGCATTTCTTTAAATTTATTTGGGTTTTCATTTTTCATCTTCTCGCTATCGCGAGAAGTTAAACCGTACGTTTAACCGTAACGTTTTTGCCGTTCAGCTGCGCTCAAAGGCATCTGTGTACATAATAAGTTTTAAATCTAAACATATTTTGTGATAGAAAGAAAAAGAAGCTCTTGAACAAAGAAAATAATATTTTGTAGTTTTATGGTGTTTATATAATAATAATACCAGTCTATTATTGTCCCACTGCGGGGCAAAGGCCTCTTCTCATACAGAAGAATAAAGAAATAAAATAATTTAGCATTATTTTTACAAACGCTTGATTTCATTTAATACGAAAAATAAACATGAAATTTTTCTAAAGCAAAATAAACATTATAACCAAGGAAAGTATTATAACTACTGTTTATTACTGAAAAAGAATTATGAAATTGTTGAAAAAAAATGAATGCCTAATGTTAACTTTCGGGTAACAGTATGTTGTGAACCAAGCTTAATATTATCCAGTGTGTTACGTAACACAACATGTAACACACCATAACACACTAGACCAAACACACCAGAAGATTCTTGTGTTCACTTGAACATAGCAACTACAACTTCAAAGATATTTTAGAAATAAACCCTTAGTGAACAAGATAAATACTATTATTTAACATATTAACTAATATAATAACGAATTATAAACACGTACCTTGAAAATTCTGCATTTAAAATCCAATATTTTTCACGACCAAAACGAACACCCCTAATCAACTCATGTATGTTACGAAACTAAAAATGGCTGACATAAAATTGACACATCATTGGCGTTGCCCTAGAGTGTTGCCACCCATTAAAAGTGGTTCTAGTGTGGTTGTCATTAAAATAAAAAAATACCACGTAACACATCTATTATAACACACTAGAAGATTAATTGGGACAAATTTTAAAATTAATAGTTTTATAAGAAAATATTTAATTGCGAGAGATTTTTAGACAAAATGAATTACATGAACTCCCGTATTAACTACGAAGGCAATCAGAAATTATATAAACCGAATAAATATTTTGTTATGATACTATAACTGTCGAAAGACTGTACTGGAACATTTTAGTTTTGTATGGAACAAAAAAATTTTAAAAAGTTTCGTACACCAAATTATTTAGTAAACTAAATGTTATTTACTTTTATTTGGTACCATGTATTTTTGTCGTTTTCATATTATAATAATAAATTAAATTCTAAGGTATTCAATAAGTAAATAATACTAAATATGTGCGGTAAACAGGTGACCGAAATATTTTTTCAAAAAGTACAATTTTTTTGAGCCACACCCTTATAACCTACGACAAACTTTACTTTGCGGTTCGGGAGCAAACCGCAAAGTTAAGTTTGTATTTTATTGTATATAATATACTGGGTACTTTTCCGGGATAAAAAGTACCCAGTGTGGTGCCCAGGATACTAAAGAATAATTATACCAAGTTTCATCGTAATTGAACCGGTAGTTTTTGCGTGATGCCTGAACAAATAGACAGACAGACAGACAGACAGACAGACAGACAAAAAAAAAAGTTAATTACATTTTTGGGTTCGGTGTCGGTGTAGTAACACGCCCTGCTATTTATTTTTTTGATATTTTCAATGTACAGAAATTTTACTTCTACAGATTTATTATAAGTATAGATATAGATAATCTGAATTAAAAAATTGTTTTATCTCAAGAAGCTAATGTGATAGTGTAATATTATGTTAATGATGTTTCTACTATCGAGAAGTGTTTTAATTACAATTAAAATTAGTCAGCATGCATCTTCAACTATTATTTAGATCATCTGTTTTCATCTTGTTTAGAATCTACAGTCCATGTACATACATATATTCACATAAGCTTACAGTCGCTATAACCAAGGTCTATGATATAACTCTATACCAGCAATGTTAGGGCCTAATCTCACCTAACCGAAGCCCATTAGTGCTAGCATTAACTACTTTTGGTGGCATGTGATACCTTCACCCCCTGGCTCACCTTCATTCACCATCAAAATGTTGTACCTTTCTCTTAAATGAAAGTTTAAATAGTTAAGTTGTTGAGTGTACAATAAATAAATAAATAAATAAATAAATAAATATTCCACAACTCACACACAAAGCCATCTAGTCCCAAACTAAGCAGAGCTTGTACTATGGGTACTAGAATAACTGATACTAATACATATATACTTTTCTTTTGTAAATACATACTTATTATACATAGAAACACCCAGACTAAGACAAACCTCCATGTTCATGCGCACAAAGATTTGTCTTAAGTGGGAATCGAACCCACGACCTCGGCGTCGCAGGCAGGTACACTACCCACTCCGCCATCCGGTCGTCTTGATAAACATGCAAAAGTTTATTATTCGAAGGCTATTTACAATTTGAAGAAAGCTACAGGGTGTCGCACAGACATGCCACATCGAGGGGAAGTCTCTTATATATGGTAGATATAATGTAGGCCTGAAAGAAGACTTTATTTTATTTAATACTGCCCTTATGCACAAAAGTGTTTTCTGTTTGGCACCTCGAATTTATAATAGCCTACCAAAGGCTCTGAAAGACGTAGCAAATACTAGATTGTTTAAAAAAGGGTTGAGGGACCATTATTACAATTTAACTGATTACTTTAGCGATAAAACATTGCCCTGAGCTACCTTAGATAGCTTATCGTAAAAAAAAGTAACTTTTGTGAATTTTGTTTTTTTTTTCACTTGTGCATGCATTCCTGAATAATTATTTTGTATTTTAATATTATATTTTTTTTGTTTAATTTGTATTTGGTGCTATTTATATGTGTAAATTTGCACACCTAAAAGGTAGAATGTGACAGACTGTAATTGTAATGTTGAACAACTTCTATAACTCATGTTCATGTAAATAAATGATTCTTATACTTATTCTTCTTAAAAAACAACTTAAATGAAATATATATATATTAAAAAAAAAATTGCTTCTATCTCCGGAGATACGAACTAACTCAAATCTACATAGTTATCTCTTAAATATTTATCTACAATCTATTTAAGATTCTTGTCCTCCATGCGGCATGTCCGTAGGATAGCTTATATAAGATATATTTTCCACTATATTCAGTGAAATCTGCGACTCCAATAATTGGGAAAAAGGCTCAGAGTATGATGATGCCGCCATACCAAATTTCAATAGAATTAGCGTATACCTGACTACAGTAATCTGTTATTCTTAAATAGTAATATGAATAAAGAGCCATCCCGTAATTAAGTTAAAACAATATTGATTTCATTGTTCAGTTTGAAGTATTATTAGCTCATTGGAAAAAATGTTAATTCATGAATAAATTAAATCTAAACAATAGTGTAAAGTATTGCCTTTAGTACTCAATAATAAATAGCTATGCAAAAACTTCTAACATCCGTGACACGATTAATAATTACGATATTTAATATAATATATGAAATGGCCAACGATAGATCATGAGATCAAACGGGTGGCGGTATTCGCACGACGGATCACATTGACAACTTCAAGAAATGACACACTCGTCACTAGTGTCAAAGAGCTCTGAATCGCGATAACCAAGTGTTTACAGAGAGTGAACATAATATACAACTTCCAATACGCTACCGTTGGACAGCTGTCCGCCAGGCAATACCACCGAGCCTGGTCAGAGGATCCTCCCTTTGTGGTGGAGGAACATCACACCCTGTTCCTCTACAAACGTTTGCCATGGAAATTCCCATAATTAGAATGCAGAATACGTAGATTGATGATCTATTACTGTGCGCAAAAATTAGCAATGCTATCTATTCTCTTAATAAATTCATGCAAATTGTACAACAGGTAATAAATTAACACCTGTCTTATCATATGGGTAAATTTAAATCCACAATAACAACTTTATTACTTGACAAGCTTCCATTGGCGGCTCTGCTCGCGTGGTACGTCGATAAAAGTAGGTATGCCTGGGATTGATCTATCTCACACCAATCATCATTAAGATCAGTTAAATTTGGAGACTATACTTCTAAATTAATAATATTATGAAAAAATCGTTTGTTTGTTTACTTGTTTTTTTGTACTCAATTAGAGTACAAAAAAACAAGTAAACAAACAAACGATTTTTTCATAATATTATTAATTTAGAAGTATAGATAAGTACAGATATTCGTTAAGATTAAATAAATAAACTTCAATGTTAGCGCTAACATAGTGAATATTTACATGTATCGTATAATTGTTTCATTTATTGGGCACGTGATGGCTCCTTAATTTTCCTCCTTCCGCTTTACATATTACAGATATGAAGCTAGTTGACATCATGTGATCGTCGATTGCTCCAGGTTCAGTTCATAGCCAATGTAATTGTTTTTGTATTGATGACAGCTGAACATCAACCAATAAACTAGTTGACAGTTTCTATTTTTGAAAATATTTTTTTATTGTACTATTTTCTTGTTATACAAATATATTTCATAAATAAACTTAAAGAGTAGTTTTACATTTTTTTAATCCTATATCTCATACTATATTATATTATACAAGCTGACCCGACAGACGTTGTCCCTGTCTTAACTATGCATATAATCTCTGTGACGATATTTGCAGCACGCATTATGTCAATGTTATATCAAATCCCATAAAGGTACATTTAAAAAGTTCATATTGTCAAAAGCGCTAAGGTTACTAAAATGGCTATTAAAAAATAGGGGTTGGTGATGAAAGGGTAAAAATTTAGGATTGTATGTATTTTTTAATGCCACATTATAAAAAAATAAAAACAAAAAAAATGTCCAAAAATTTAAAAAAAAATGTTTAGGGTGAACAACCCTTATCACTTCAGGGGTATGAAAAATAGATAGTAGTCGATTCTCAGACCTACTAAATATGCATATAAAATTTGGTAAAAATCAGTAAAGCCGTTTCGGAGGAGTAAGGTAACTACATTACAATTTTATATATAAGATTTTATAATATTATTTTCATCAATTTTACTTTATTCTATTTATTCTGAGGAGGATTGGACCTGTTGATGAAACTGTGCGCATGCTGACTGCTGAAGAAAATTACGTGATTAGCTTTTTGAAAAAGTAGGATTGGCTTGAATTAACTAAAGAAATATCACTAAATAATCTGTGTTCTTTATACTTTCCTAGAGAACTTTGGTTCATATCTGGTATACTTAATATTTTTTTATGTCAATGACCTTTATATCAGTTTCCTTGTCCCTATATTACGACGCCATGACCAGTATTTTCCTTGGACAAAATATGCATAGTTTAGTTTATTTCCTTTATTATGATTGTTTCTTACAGATTTTATGAATACGAACTTAATTTAGTAATTTTCCTTTTAATATAATATGTATTTATATAAACACAGTTACGGCTATAATTTATTATTTCCTAGGGAAACTGAAAAGGAACACAGTAGCAAAACGTTACCTTTTAATGAGTTCTTCTGTTATTTTATGTGTCTTGTCTGTCCTACAAAAAAACAATCTTAATTCTTGTTAATTTACGTCATGTAAGGACTATGTGCAGTTTTTCATGCATTAGTTTTTGCGTGATGCGCGTACGAACATACATTACAAACATAATGACGGGCAAAATTCGAAAAAAAATATGTTTTGACTTCTACTGCTGTTGGGTCAATTTCAACAAGTGGTGTTTTTTGTACCTTATCGGTGAACATTTTTATTTATAGCTTTTTTGGATATTTTTTAGATTTATTGTAATCTATATGATACTAAATGTCCCCAATTTTACGCACATGATCGTATCATTTAAGACTGAAGAGAAATTTGAGTTTGAATTTGGGTTGTCACCGATACGATAAGCTGACCACCGATTAGTTTTCTGTACACCGATATGAAATGCTTGAACACCGAAAAGGTGTGCTTATCCACCGATATGGTAAATCTGACCACCTTTGCACCATTGTTTCGTCAATAACTTTGTTATATTTCAGTTACATCAGAGTTTTATACCTTATTTGAAAGCTTATGAAAATTTTTATGTTTTTAGGGTTCCTTATCCAAAGGAAATGGAACCTTTTTACGGAGACTTCGCTGTCCGTCCGTCCGTCCGAACGTCCGTCTGTCTCCAGGATGTATCTCAAGAACCGAGATAGCGAGGACGTTGAAATTTTCACAGATGATGTATAATTATTGCCGCTATAACAACAAATACTTAAAGCTAAATAAAATAAACATTTAAGATCGAGAGTACCGAACACAATGTGTCAAAAGTTCAATTGAGCGATGCTTTTACCATCGATGCTTTATAGATGCAATAGTATATCGGTCTTCAAAATTTACTGTTTGTCCCTAATTTGATAATAAAATGTCTTTTTTTTTAATACTATAATAATTTAAAATCAATTTAATACAATATTCTTCTTTTCAAATACGAATTTCAACGAGGACAGAAAAAAAAGTCGTTTGGGAAATCGACCCTGTTACAAAGACCCCTTTATTTCCTTTTTCTTAAATAACTTCTATGTAAGACATGGTAAATCGACAATTTTATTATACAGTGTCCGATTTTAGAACGTCAAGCTGAAAGCGGATAATAGGGTAGGGTAGGGTAAGTTATGACAGTTTATCAGAAAAATTATTTAAAAAAAAAGTTCCACATTTAAAAATTATAGCATTATAAAAAAATCTAAAATAATTACATCCTTTGACGGACTTATTGCTCCTTTTACTAGATATATTAACTTTTTGATATATTTTTTTTGTTAAACATTTAAAATATTCAATGTACCAGCTTGGAAGTAAATGTTACTTTTTTCCTAACTAAAGTTTCAAAATTTATTCACAGCTCAGCTTTGATAGTACGTACTGAAAAATAAAAAAAATATTAGGATTTCCATAAACTTAGTATCTTTGGTTGGGCAAAATGAGACATTTAATTTAATAAAATTGTTGTCCAACAAAAATAAAGATAAGCTGAATACGGTAGTAAATAATGTTGACATGCAACGGTTCCTAGAATTTTTTTTTATTTTTGTTTTGTCTGTATCACCCTCAATGCCTTCTTTATTAAATAGTAAACTTTCTTTTGAAATAGTTACTTAATTATTTCCGCAAATAATGAGTAAATTAAATTGTAAAAATGCAATAGTTTTTAGTTATTTCGCGACCATGACGATTGTAACAGTGTTGAAATATTGCAAAAACGGAAATATTACAATGCATGGTAACAATTTTATTATAGCTGGCTAGCTTCTAAACCTATATAAAATTTAAAATGTTTATTCATCACTTACTAATCTTCTTCTTCTTCTTACTAATGTTGAATATAGAACTGAATAATATAGTCTAGCAATAGATGTTTTTTTATTATTTTATTATTAGTAATAAAATTCATGAATAGTAAAATTATAGATGGACTCTCCTTTAGATAATGTATTTATATACTAGAGGCGTTTGGCGTTTACTGTTTACAACCTCACACATATCACTTATATTAGTTAGTTATTTATATTATCGTTATATTACTTAAGGGCGTCTTTTACACAATAGTTATTAGAAAATACATAAAACATGAACATATAAATTTAAATTTAATGTTTTTTTTGTGCGTTTAGGGATTTAAGAGCAAAACTCAATCACGCTTGTAATTCACATGAATATTTATTATTTATTAATATTCAAACTATTTCCATGTTGATGTAACATTTATGGTTTCATCTCCATTGTTGACATGAGACCGGCATATAAAAACCATTGTAACCGTGGAATTGTATCAGTTGCCTCCAAGCTCCTATGTTTTGAAGTCGTTTTCCGGGTTAAGTCATTCAGCGTCTCGTGACATGACACCATAAAATTAACATTACTGTGATTATTACTGTAATAAAGATCTTTATTTGTAATGATATACAATTTCTATTGATGATTCATTGTTATTGGAAAGTTTTGGCAATATACAAGTGTTAGGAGGTTATAGACGTGTTCCCTGAAAAACCGAGGTCGTGACGGGAATTAAGTGTAACCGTGAATTACTGTCGAGTGCCCTTAGTCGGACTGATCACGTAGGCTGGTGACGAGCAGCGAGATCCCGTCGCGGAGCCGCGGCCGCTGCGGCAGTTACCCGCCGCACACCCGCGGCGAAATCGCATCTCGTCCTTACCCATATCAAAAAGGTACGATCTCGTGATTCGGGAATCGTGATAGCGGTCACCTGTTGTTGCGTGATATATCAGCAGCCTCGGATTAAATTGTAGTGCCCATAATGTCACGTGCCACGCAATTTTCATCGTTTATCGTTATAAAGAAAAACGCTTTGTATTATCTACTTTAGTATTTTGTAGTTGTTATCTGATGGATGACCATGTGCCCAGCTAGAAGTTACTTGACCGCCGGTATGTGTTATATTATAACAGTCTGCTATCTTCATATTATCCTAACAAGCTTTTTTTTCTTATTTTTCATACCGTATCATAAATTGTATTTAGACTATTTAATTTGCTGATAATGTTAATTTTATAAAAATGAGGAAACCTTGAAATTGTATGCTTTAACATTATATTATTTTAGCTAGTATAGCCCCAATGGCTTGGTTTGCATGAAATTTCTAGATGTGTTTTATGTCTTGTGTCTCCCTAATATATTGACGAAATCTTTGTTTGAATATTTTTGAACAAACACTGTTAATAAAACAATGAATCTTTATATCTTCATTGGATGGTGCAATTAAAATAACTTTATAAAACGCACATTATAAACTTTGAATTCAAGGTACCTGTTGAAATTGATTAGATTAACAGATTGTTTCTAACTAATGTTTGATTATGCCACCTACAGTATACACCTTAGTATGCTGATTGCATGCGGCATAATTACTGTCTAAAAATTCATAAGGAAAATAGACGCATATTGTTGCAAACAATATAACAAAATAATAAACTCTGAAGTCTATTAGGTCGTAGAAAGGTTATTACATAGTAACTTTACTATTGTACCATAAATATAGGTACTTGAGTGTTCTCATTTATAATATCACGAAGGTAGTTTTTTTTACAGTGTATATGCCTAGGAAAACATGTGAATTTACACATAAAGCTGTAATAAATGTCATTAATAATATACTGAAAGAACGATTGTTTGAATTTAAGGCACTAACAGTATCGATATAAAGACGTATTGAAAGAAGTTTCAAGGCCAAGTTTTATACGTACCTATGTTGTAGGTTTATCAAGAAATCACGTTTTGATCAATAATCTAGGCTATCGATCAAGGACCGGTAGAAGACAAAATGATTACTTTATATAAGTTGTATGTGAATTATTTTTTTAAGTAAATTTGTTAATAAACTTATAAATTAACATTCTAAAAAACTCTATAGTAATAGTAATGACAAAAGTAAGAAAAATACTTTTAAAAATTTTCCGTTTGATGAATCGTATTTAGGCTGTAATCTATAGAGCATACTTTTACCTATTCAGATTAAATATTTTTTTTAAATCTCAGCCTTGTGACTAAAATACAAAAGGAGTATAAAATTTTGTTCAAGGTAAGTCTAAGCTTAGTACGTACGGCCTATAGCTAGATCTTAGCCGTATTTTAGTAATGGAGCCGAAAAAGTTTATTCATTCTTTATGGGCACAGAGTTGTGTGAACTACTTACTAGATTCGAAGGAGAGAAATGGGTCATGGGTGGTTAGGACGATGGGCCACTACTTGTACGTCTTTATTGACGCAGACGTCTTATGCGTCACGAGCGTCGCATTCCTTAAGGCAAACGAATTTGCTCCATACTTACGTCTAGTATTATTAGAAACATTTTTGAATTTTTTGACAGATGAAAGTTCAAATTTATTTAGAGAATTAATTAAAAGAAGAATTAACCAGCACTTGACTTTACGAAACCTTATCAGGAAATTGTAAAATTCGCCGTTACTTTTCCTTAAAAAAAAATTGTTTTACCCAATATCCAGCCTTTTTTCCTTCTTACAAATTGATGAGATCAATAATCTGTATCAATAACAGATCACATGATTAAAATATTGAAAGTAACTAAATCAACACAGTAATAGCTGCTAATTTTCGCTACTTTGGATATTAGATATGAAGTTATTTGTGCTAGTATTTATCAGTTTTAGTAAGTTTTATCTGTCTGGGCATACCTTGCAAAATACACTAAAACATATTTAAAATTAAAGCTTTTGTAAACTTTCTCACAAAAAAGACCTCACTTGTAGGGCGTGGACAATTAATTTCTCAAATCGTTCCAGAAAAAAATATACTATCGAATTCAGAACCTCCTCCTTTTGAACTCGGTTAAAACAATAAAGAAAAGCAACAACGATTTTCACTGAAATAGCTCTGCGGCGCCATATTAATTTAGGCATGTCATGTCATAACTATGCATTTGATGTTGATTCACAAAATCTTGCATGTTACCAAGCTCCCGAGACATTTTAATGGTATTGATTGCCTCCGCATGACTCATGATGACAACAACCAACGTCATGTGAGCATTGTTTAGATGTTTCTTAACTCTTGGTCATTTAAATAAAACCTCTTCATATTGGCTACATTGAATTCATTTGAAACTATGCAACGTAATTTTTTTGATGGCCTTCATTCAGCTGCACGACTCCGCTGAAGGAAACTTAACGCTTTTTTAATATATTTTTTTAATAAATCTATCTTATCTTATAAGCATTGCCATACAACGTGGCAATGCTGCCAGCCTTCTGGGCATGATGTCGCCCTTTGAGATCGATGCGATGGAATTTTTTGATGCTGTATTATATGTTATATTTCTTATGTATATTATCCTACTTGTTGTTTTTAATTTTTTTATTATTGTTTGTGACCTTGAAGTCATCACAAACACCACAAAATCTCACGTTTAACTTGACGCCAAATAGTAGTTAGAGTATTATATTATATTCTTTGGTAGTAAGCCAAATTGTTGATGAAATTAATGTAGCTGCAAATTGCATTAACAACTTACGTGTAAACATCAACTTGCCAACGCGTACATTCGTTTCATGCAACTTGTTTTGTATATAAAAAGGCTTGTCATTCTTGCAATATTTTGTTCCAGTTTGGTGGTAAGTTTACGCCTAGATGGTAGAAAAAAACTTACATAGACTTTTGCTTCGCCGTAGTGGGTTAATAAGTTCTCAGACGTAGCGGCGCATTTTCAGTGTCATAGAAATATATACTTACAAATAGGTACTTGTGTATAATAGAAAATAATTCCACTTACCAGCAATTAAGATAATACAATCTACATACGTAAGATTTAATTGACATTGAACCATTTTATTAATAGGCCAATGACCAGTAATCAGTACATGCTTAGAAAATGAGTAGGTAGGTACTATGAAACATTACGTAACTCATTTTCGTTTTAAAATTAGAATAAAATAAATAAAATCTTTAAATTTTATACTAATAACGTAAATTAATTACAAAATACGTTAAGTGACGTTAACTAACTATTTTTATAATAAACACTAATATAAAATATTGTATATAACCTTTGCTGTATTCTTATTCTGTGCCTTTGCATTTTGCTGGTAGTAAGAACCCCTCATTGCTCGAAGGTGAAGGCCTCCTCTAGAGATTTACAAACGTCTCTATCTTTTGCTTTACTCATCCATTGTGGACCAGCCACTTGTGCTATGTCGTCTACCCATCTGGTAATTGGTCTGCCTCTTTTTTGGTGCCATTTGGACCAATCCAAAAGGTTAGTCTGCGAGTCCATCGACCGTCTGTTAGCCTAGAAATGTGACCAAATATTACAATATAGTATCTAAATTCTTTTCTATTTAACGAGTCCGATTATGTATTGCATGTTTGTGAGGATGTCCGAATATTTGTTGCTGCTTGAAAGATTTAATGAGTTAATAGCGCGCTACACGCGGTCGTGGCCGGCGAAGTCATGTCGAAAGAGGCAAGGCTGGTTATCCACGATGGCATTCTAGTTCCAACTCTAATAAATGGAAGTGAATGTTTGGATATGGCATAGTAAGCATAAAAGTAGAATAAATACTGTAGAAATGCGCTCATCACAAAGTATGTGTCCTTGAATGACAGGATAAGGAATAGTGTGATAAGAGATATTTTTGGTTCGAAAGATGTTAAATTGACTAGGATTGTGAAAGGTATGCTTAGGTGTTTTTGTCATGTTAAAATAATGGATGAAGTAGATTAGTAAAAGAGATATACACCGCAGATGTGGCTGGAATTGCTGGAAGAGGTCGAGGCCGAAAAATGTTTAACAAATATTTATTCTCCATTTTTTAGTACGAACTTGTCAAAGGGCTGTACGCCTCGTACCATCAGGTGGACCAACAATCCACAAAAGCAGATTGTAGATCCGTCTCTGCAGCTAAGGACTACGATGTTATGCCTCATATGCCAGTAATTTAAGGGCCTGATCTCACCACTAAACCGGCACAGAGTAATGCAAGCACTAATATTTAGCGGTGGTTAAAGGGGAGACGTTGGTGCTGCCGCCATCAAGCTCGTTCACAAGAGCTTAACCACTAGTGCCACTAGTAAATATTCTCACTTCCAGCGTTTATTCACTGGGGGTGCGCAATAAACGATATTTTGGACGAACCAAATCGTAAAATACAACATGAATAAGCATATACCCTAGACAGTAAGCATATTTTCATGTGAAGACCACATCGAAATGTCTGTGTTTCCCCATCAATTATATAACCACACTGCTTTAATTTAATAGTTAATTATCGCCATCACAGTGTAATAAACATAAATTTTCAATAACAAATAGATTTAAAGAGTAATTAACACATATAACTATTTTTGGTGGGCACGTGCGGGAAACAGGTGACGGTTGTTTCCATTAATTATATTGTTCTAGTCTCTGCAGTATTGTTAACTGCAAGTAACGTCAGAATAGAAATAAATTGAATATAATAAATTCATATAATGTGCAAATAACTACTAAGTAATACTGGAATTTGCTTAGAAATAATGTTGTTTTAAAAACACATATTTTAAAAACGTGCCATGGCGCAACGGCTGCATAATAATTAAATATGGACTTATAAATAAATTACATATTAATATAACATACGTGCGCAATTTATACTTTAGGTACTTTTAAGAAAATTTCTTACATGGGTGATTTATTTTTAAAAATTTAGATACATAATTATGGTACCAATTATGATGCATGATAAAAATAAACCTATTGAATCCAAATGATTATAATTAAAATTAACTGTGCGTCATCAAATAGGTCATAGAAGATTTATCGTAACATTACGCTGCGTGCTAAATAGCGCAGGTTGCGGTTCTTTCGCATATTATAAATTCTGATCTTTATCTTGATAAAGAGTGAGAGCCTGTGACTTACGTCATTTTATAAAAGCTGAATGTCACTTTCTGTGTGTCTCTTATATGGGTAATAACGTTCACCAAATATCGAATTAAAATAAATAGTCACGTTCTAACACGTCTTATTCATAGTTATTGGGTAAACGATGATAATAATAATCACCCCACCATTAGCAGACACCCTTAATTTGCTTTTAGGGTGTTATGCTCATAGGACGTTTTGCTTAGATGTCCTTCTGACGAAAGTGTTTTAAATACTGGGCAATGTGAGTAATAAGAATAACGACACCTAAAAAAATACTAAAATATCCACACTTAAAAAAAGGGTTTCAAAAATAATATTTCTTTATACGGATAACGTTTCTTTGTGTTAGCGACACGGACCTCTTTTTTATAGGTTTTAGTTTTTTATATTTTTGATAGTTTTTTATGTCACCTTTATGTTTTTGGTCTGAGTCCGACTTTTATGTGTAAAAATGTAATTTTCTTAAAAATTATTAAATAAATTAAAATTACACAATATTTCGCCTTTTAAGTCTCGAACCCTCGCTCACCACTAACAAAGTGGTCCATCAATAAAATTTTCATCGAAAAAATCATGATATTGCCGGTGAAAAATGTTTGCACCCTGGGTCTTAGAATTATGTATATGAATCACTGGTTTACGACCTGAATTATTTGTATGTCGAAGTTGGTTAATGTCTTAAGTTATTTCACGATATTTTTCTTTAAAAATAGATTGTTTATATAATTTTTGTATTATTTATTTCAATGACCAACCAAATTGTAATTTTATTTTTACATTTGAACAAAATGCATTGTTTCAAGAAACTCCTAATCAAATTCTATACAATTAGCATAGATAAGAAAAGATTTGTTTAACGCCAATATGGTAATTGGTGTTCAACGATCCTTTTTATTTGTTAGTGTCTGGATTTACCGTCACTCTTGTTTAACACAGTACAAATAAATACTTTTATTTAGCATCTTAAACGTAAAATAGTCGAGTTGTCTTAATTTCGTGAACATCAGATTACAATCATAAACAAAAAACAGAACAGAACCACTTTTTTTTTTAAGTTTACTAGTAATTCTTGTTAACCACCTTCAGCTAAGCTTAACTTGCTTATGTTAGAAGGCAGTTCATGTCCGTGGTGTAATGGCCAGGATTCGAACCCATGACCTCTCGAGCGTAAGTCCGATGCTTAAGCCATTGCGCCACGGCCGCTTCTAATTGTTCGTATATCGTCTCATTGACAAGACAAATTCTTATTTAATGGAATCACCTGATCCATCTAGCCAGAAATATAAACTATTAGTCCAAGCCCTGACTTTACCAGTTACTGAAAAGGTTTTAGATAATTAACCACCAACTTTATACGAATTTGTATTTTTTTCTTTCAAACAAGTTATGGATAGGCTTATTGAGAACTCATAAGGAACCGATAAAACGGACCCTAAGCCAGTATGTATCGATAACTTTATCTGAACAATACAGTAGCAATTCCTTATTTTAAGCTTAATCATCAGCCAGACAACCAGATTAACCAACGCGCTACCTAAATCAGTGTTTCCGCACGAGTACAATTTAGGTTTCTTCAAAAGAGTACCAGGTATAAGTGTCCGCCATAAAAAATCCAAGTCCTATTGCAATACGTGCTCTTGCAATACTTGCGGATTCAATGTGTTACCTTGCATAAAATGCATAACTCTTCTTTATTACCATTTCATAAATATCCATAATTAACATAATTATTTAAAGTATATCCTTAAGGATGGTTCCTATTCCGTATATATTTCTAAATAGCGGGTTCGCCTTGGTGTTGACCGTCACGGAAAGATTACATCGTATCACGGTATCAGTAAACGGACAAAGAATATTAATAACAGAGGAAAAGTGTCTACAACTACGCGTAATGAGCCTCGGTGTTAATGATTCAAACTATTATAACAAATCATCATTTAGAGATCACAGGAATTAATTGAATCAGGGCAACAGAACTGTAGTGTAGCTCTTATTTCTCACGAGGCTATCAGACATCATTAAAAAAGAACGTAAACGTGCTACACCGATTTCATCACTGGACTCGGTTTTAGGTCTTTCTGTCCTGTTTACACATTGATCGAAGGAGATTTAAATATTATTTATTAAAGTGTCAATTTACTTAAAAACATATTTGACGCATAATTCAAATAAGGTATACAATACTCTTTAACATTGACCTTTTTAAAATATATATTAACTAAATAAATATATCTTACTTAAGGACGTACGTAAGGCACCTTTACCTCGACCCCATTACTGGTGTCAGTAAAAAAAATTTTTACGCAAATATAGATAAATAAATCTATTTTGTACTAATGCATTGCAAGACAAATTGACACATGTCTGCGAAATATTGGTGGAGAAGTTAACATCATTAATGGTGACTGATCCAATTGGCATGGATGGGAGAAGGCAGGGCGGTGCAACTACCAAGTGGGTTTATTGAGAATACGCTCGCGTAGTAGCTTCATATACCAGTACGCCGGGACGCGCTCCAGCGGCCTCATACCAATGAGGGGTTATTAATTATTGTTTATCATCTGCTATAAATGTGTAGTAGCAAATACATATAACTATAGTGTGAGTGATAGTGAATCATATCAACTTCAGCGAGATGGTCAGTATCTATACATTTAAGTTGTTTATTTTGTTCTCGGTAAAGATCGTTTTTCTGTCGTGATTTTGATACTGATACCAAAAGGTATACTTACTTGTTTTTAATAATAATACAAAAGATATTTATTATCTTGTCCTATTCACTTGCAAGAAAACATGAATTAAAGAAGTTACAGCAAAAGTATTTAAACCCAATGGATTACGCAAATATTTCACAAGTAAACGGTTGGTTAGTCTAGTATCAAAGTGATAACTGTATATTAAAAAATGCTTGTATGTTTTACTTAATGTTAGGTAAACAATAGGGATTTATTTGAAAATTTTAAATATCAATTACGCATGGTACGTATACAATACTTAGTACTTAGCTTGGACTATACTTAGCCTTCTTACTTTAGATTCGACTATGACATCCCTAATTTGCAATTTAAAATCATCAATTTATTTTTTATTTTGACCTTCCTATGTTAATAGAGCCAAAACACTTTAGGCTGACTCTCTCTGGCGCTGTGGTTGCTTTATGGTTCTTTTGTCTGTCTTAGAATATCTACAATTTCGTTTATTTTTGGGAGACAGATACATTATCTCAGAAATTTAGCGGGTCAACCTGGACAATTTTGGCTTTAACTAGTAATAACTACGTCATAGTCGAATCGAAGTGTCAACGGTGACAAGTGACACGCCGCGCTGAAGAGGCTGACTTATCTTTATGACAATAAGACTACAGCAGTCTTTTTTTCAAGGTAAGGCTGAGCATACTCTAAGCTAAGTCTTAGCCTCTATAGATCTCAGCCTCAGCCAAGCTTACCAAACGTATTTTACTGGCTTTTATGCTAAACTTGGCTTTCGGTTCCTGTTTCTCGTTCAAAAGTAAAAAATATATGAAATTATTTAGTTTCACTGCAGAGTAGATGAGACGTTATTCTCAGTTAAATAAGCTAGTTAAAAATCAATCCTGAATATCGACATTGTAATCAACAATATCGCTTACGGTAAATTGTAACACCTATTGTTTACATTGATTGCGTAAATTATTTTATAGTATGTTATTTAACGTACTTTAATTCTAGACGTACTTTATTGAGTATACGCCTATTTCGATGATACATACTTTACAGTTACAATGGAAATAGGTATTGGTCGTTACTGTTTCAAATACCGAAATTACCGTATTTCACATTTTGCCAGAAATCGTTAGTATTTTATACTTTCATCAAACTATGATACAATATATACCCTTGCTCGGCTCTTGTCCCCAAAGTAATTTAAAGAAATACGACATGTTTGTATTTGTTACAAACGGCCCAAAAGTAACCTAATTATATTTGCTTCCAATATTTTTCTCGGGTAGGTACACCATAGTTTTAGTTACAAAAAGGCTTCTGATCAATAGATCCATCTCGATCTATCCATAGATCTCAATTGGTTTTATTATATTTACTTAATTTTATTAATGTGGCATTGATGTAATAAAGTAAATGTCAAATTTGTACACAAATATATAGAATTAACCAGCACGAAACCTTAACAGGAACTGGTAAAATTAGGATTAAGGGTTCTGAGATTCCGCATAGTTCTTATCCGACCCTCTAAATATAACCTGACCGAATTTAAAATGATACAACTTTCATTAATTCAAATTCAAATTGTTTATTTCTATATCAAGTTTACACCAATTAGTTTGTTATTGGAGCCTTCTTTTAAGCAAACAATGCCGGTATTAGAAGACTCCGCTCTTCCATAAAAAAAATAAAAAATAAAAAGAAAAATATTAATAATTTAGACATAGTAGATTATAATACAGACAAGATTGACATAAATACAGTTTGTGTGTGGGTGTGTGCGTGTATTTGTGCGTGTGTATGTGTGTATGCGTGTGTGTGATGTGTGTTTGAGTGCCTGTGTGTGAGAGTTTAGGTTACGTGGTTGGTTTAAGGAGTTCTTCCGTTTCCTCATAAGTAAGAAGTTTGATCCATTTTAGTATATTATTTTTGCATGTATAATATTGTTCTCTATATACACATATCTCTTTATTGATCCGATTATATATATTAATGTGTGTTAATGCTTATCTTACCTATAAGGTTTATCTAACACCTGTGAAGTTAGGGACTATATATTAATTCCATTTTTATACGTTTCATTAAAATGAGCATTCTGTATTACCAGGTAGTATGATAAATTAAATTAAATTAAATTAAATATTCATTTATTTCAGTTAATACCATAGATTTCATTACATTACATTACACATTAATTACAAAAATAAGAATAAAAATAATAATAAAATCGGCATGTCAATAAATTATAAAATCAAATAAATAAATTTCACAATTAATTATAATTAAAAATATAAAATAATTATCATTACAACTTAAATAGGTCAAAGAAAGAAATAATTACAAAAAATTAGTAGATACATAATATTATATTATATTATAAATGAAAAGAACCATAATTTTAATTTTCCAATATGAGTGCTAGGGGTCTTATTCGGCGTGTTATGTGTGCTGCAATAAAAATGATATCATAGATTTAGTCAGAAATACGTATCTAATAATAGATCAATAGTCTTTATTTTAGTGTAGTACTCCGTTCATCACACATGTTTGTGTAATGTGATTTGATCAATGAAATTGGCTGAATTGCCTGAATTAATCAATGCACTGACGTCACTGCATTTGTTGAGACTTGAAAAATAATAAGGCTTTAGGCTTTAGGCCAACAGTTGGTTGTTAAATAAGCTTTTATTAATGACTCTCCCTAAGAAGCAAATATATGTTAAAAAAGTGAATCAAGTTGTGTTGTTAATTTCAGTTATTGCTCTGGAAGTTTAATTTTTTCTTAGCCAAAATCATCGTTTTGATCCTTAAACAACTATTGCAATATTTTTTTTAATATTGAATCCCTTACAGAGTACGTTTCACTCGTAATAATGCAGTAATTATTTGCTCAGCAAAGTAAAATCGGTATGAAATATACAGTGAAGAGAATGTTTAATTACGTATGTAGAAACCGTCGTTCCACAGTTTTCTCGCCGTCAATTTATTCCCACAGGAAATAACGCGTGATTTTATATAAATAACGAGCTATTGCTTACCACTTTGAATGCATAAAATCTAGATTTTTTTTTATTTGCGATAGACACACCTCGATCTCACCTTGACGTCAACTCACCTGATGGTAAGTGATGATGCGGTCTACGATGAAGCATCGTTACCTATGAAATACCTATTAACTCTTGCTTTGAATAAACCCAGATTGTACTCATGCGGAAACACATATTCGGGCAAAATGTTCCATTCTTTGGCGTTAGGAATTTTGAAGCGAAACGATTAGTGCGTATTTTTGGAATATCTACCAAGAAGCAATGCCGGAGTGCCGTTTGTCAGATGGTCCGATGGTGAAATGGGGACGGAGGAATATGGATAGTTCCTAGACACACTATCTGAAATGCATCCGATAAAAGACCGATAGGCTGACAATCTGGCGACGAGACGCTTCAGACTCGCAGATAATTCTCTTGGCCCTCATCTCGACTGACTCGAGTACCTCAAGCTGGTATTTAGCTGAGCCATTCCACAGATGAGAACAGTATTCCACCACGACCACCCTACCATGGCGTACTGTAAGAATTGCCAAAAAAACTTTCTTCATGGCTTTTTAAGTATTTTTCTTCTTCTATGATGATAATCTTTTTTTATGAAACTTCTGTAAATATTATATTTACGTCCTTATACATATATAGCTATCTCATGGTGATAATCATGATGTGTATTATGTGTATATTAGTCGTGACGGTAAAGTTACCCGTGAACCACGTGTAAACACACTGATGTTGCGAACACATACCTACAAAACCTGAACCTTTGTCGTCGCGTCATGTGAAGGCAATCAGTACCTACAACTGTCAGCACATTGGCATATTTTTCCTTCTTCTTCTTCGTCGTGTCGATGGCTGAGTCAAATTTTATTTTGACTTGCCATCGTGGTGAAAGGATTAGCCAATTCGCTTTGGAGAGCTCGCGAATTGCCCAGGGTGCGCCGGACGAAGGGAATCGTTGTGTACGTCACTCGGGGAGGCTCCTTTCATGCACCCCATATTTTTCCTGATACTATAACATGCATACATGTGTACGTGTGTATTACTTTATCACACGGATGAAGCGAAAAGTTCAATATTACTTAATTTTACAAGCAGTCTTAAATAAGAATGATTATTGGTAAATATACTTCACTGAAAAGATATAAATTAAAAAAGATATACAGAAAAAAACAGACATCAAAGAGACTGTGCTGATCATTTTCTTCCAACTTCAATTTATGAGCACCGACTTTAAAAACTATTTAACCGATTATTCGAGTTATTTATTTTCTAGAGATATCTAGAGACACAGATCTTTTCAAGATATGTAGTTTCATTTATTAAAAAAAATATGAGACAAAGATGAATATACGTCTGCTCTTACTACCACTCCTATTTATATAGTACACTGATGTTTGACCAGTTTTTACCATCGTATACTATTTTTATTTTGCTAAAAGCATGACACATATAGTTTGATAGTAAAGTTTTTGTATACAATATTTTAATTTCCACCAGGGAAAAAAAACACGAGGCTCGTCTGTATTCGATTGTGATGATGTGTGCATTTTTCATTGAAATCCTTATCTATAGAATAAACTTGGCCGAGTTCTCAATAAATTTCATTTTATTGTTTTTATTGAATAGTCTAGTGAGGTCCTGGATCAGTTTATCATTCTCCATTACAGTAGGCATTCATTACCCAGACATCGACGTTGTTAATTATTCATTTCTTCAACATTTCAAGCGCTTTCTTCTTAATCCCTTGATGCTAGATTAAAGTGGAGCTAAAAGAATATTTATTTTTGTATAGCATAAAGAAGTTAACATCAAAGTTATTTAGGTATAATGTATTTGTTGCCCAGTCATCATGTTGTTTTTCGGAAAAAGAGCAAAATCCAAACGTCTGAAGCTAATAGTTCCAAAACAGAAGTATCACGTCTGCTCATCATTACCGTATATTTTAATGTAAATACATAGTATTATTCATCAATACGAATTTTCTTGGTAAATCGTAGCAAAATGCAGACATCACACTTAATTCGAGTCTTTTTCAGGTAGACCAACCAAAGAGCACTTAATTTATATGGACGGGAAACGAAAGCAAATATCTATGCAAATAAGTCTGCCAAAACTCGCGGGAGAGATCGCGCATCTATGATTTGACAAGTATATTTATATAACGTGCAAGAGCGGCGCTCTTTCTCATTTGGCAGTGGTGGACACCTGACAATGACTTGTCTTTTTGGTTTAATTGTCTAAGACAGCAATGATGAGATCTGATGAATCATCAGAACCAAAAATAGAACTTTAATTGCCAAATTCATAGGATTCTGATAAGTGATAGATAGATATCATTTGTATAGAGTTATCATGTAGTTAGCTATCTAAATCTTTAGCACTGGTGAAATCATAAATAATTAAAAAAAAATATTCTGTACCATGGAGATTAACACATTCTTTACATTAGTACCTTATGCTAATTTTAGTGAAAATTTGATAAATGAACGGAAATAAAAATAAAATGATAATTGTAAAGCAAATTGTCAAAAATCTCCTGCACTAGTCTAGGCCTGTTCTGCAGGAGGTTTTTAAATAACAAAAATCACCATATTTTGGTAATGGCGATGTTTTTTTACGCATTTAATATTGGTAGTAATGTACAAGATTCATAGTGAGTTCAAGATAAATATAATAGAAAAAAATAAATAATACATGTAATATTTTAAAGCAATTTCGAGTCTAGCAGCATACGAATCCATAGCTGCACTTGGGGCATATACCTACCCAGGGGGTGCAGGATAATACATTCTTACAATAATGAGTTCAGTGAACTTTCTTGCTAAAGGCTATGATGACGAATTGAACAAGCTAGTCCTCTTTTATTTTTATAATCGTTGCCTTAGTTAGTTCTACACGTAACTAACCACATGAACTCTTTGTTACCAGTTCTGCTATTTAACTATTTTCTGTCACATAATTTCACACAACATTTGTAATAGTGTTATTCATACAACCAATGAGCTGTGTTATATTTAAAAGAATAGCTACAATTGTTTAAGCAGATATTTTAATGAGCTAGTTTATTAAATATAACACAACAAAAGTTTTTGTAATATATTTTGTTCAAAAACTCTTAAAAGTGAGTTAGCCAGATATGTTTTGGTATGAGAGTACAATTAGCGAGAAAAAACCATTACAATCTAGATACAGTTGTAACATGCTTCGTCAAATATCTATTTTTATCAATCAATAACAAACTGACCTATTGAGATATGTCTATATTGATACGAATATAAGACAATAAAATGGAAATTTACCAGTCACAAGATCTTGATTTTATTTTATATGTAGGTAAAATCATTGACCATGACGGCACGCGTTTCTATAACAATAAATGTACACTTTACTACAACAATTTTAAACAAAAAATATATCAACTGGGCAAAGTGTAATACTTGATAGATGATAATAATATTATACGTCTATCGTATTTCAAATTATTTTTGATTATTTTATAGCATTTAGCCATGCTAAGCAAATTATACTAAGAACCCCGTAGCTGGTTGGTTAATGCGACTGCCCGGTGTGCAGAAGGTCGCAGTTTCAAATCCTGCCAGTCCCTTATATTTTTCAACTGTTTCTATCTATACGATAGACTACTATCGTATAGATAGAAAATATTTTATTAAAAATGATAAAGATAAAATACTTGTAATATTTTAAAGCAAATTTTAGCTTTCCTATGCCTTTTTGTATTTTATATAATAGTTGAAAAATTAAGAATCCATCCCCTGGGTATACGCCCCAAGTGCTTTGCTAATTCAGCTATGGTTTCGTATGCTGCTAGACTCGAAATTTCTCAACTCTTTTGTGCCAGTGTCATAGGTATATATGTATACCTTAGCTAGACGAACCTTACTTGGTCCTGCTGGATTCTTAATTTTTCAACTTTAATATTATATAACATAAAATACTTGACGAAATAAAATGCAAACGTTTGATCAGTGGTAACAAATAAACCGGCACATCAAGCCTTGGTGGCTGGCGCTACAAGGACTGACCGCGACGAGTTGCGACATCCACAAAGGCCATTGTCCTTTACCTTTTAATTAAGATCTCATAACACATACGTCACGCAATGATTGGGTGACCAAGTGAGCAATCCGTCTAATTGTTTTGAAGCGATAAGCGTTACGAGAGCGCGTGTCGATTGGAAACTCGTGGTCGTCTCCTCGCGGTCATGTGATGTGATGTGACCACTTAAGCAAATAAACGCCGTGGTGACACACTGCCACTGCCCGCCGTCACGTCGGGAATTAGCTTAAGACACACTCACCCAAATAATTCAATACTATTATATTCATTCAAACAATTTAGAAAACATTACACAACACAACACAAACAACAACATAATCAACTGTTACTGATAACATATTGTTTAATAAACACGATCTTGTGATTTTTGCATTCCATTGCATCTTATCCTGTGGTCAAGATAATTTGCAAGCTGATAAGATGGATTATATTATGTTGTTTAGCATCACGTTCCATCCAATATCACGAAAACTCGAGAATACATCAATTGATTGGCTGTATATATGACTTAAGGGAAGCTTTATCACAATTCTATAATATTTTAAACTAAAATTTTCTTATTTAATCAAATATTGCACGAAATAATTACGAATTCATCAATGCTATAATTTCATGTTACTTACACTAGGCAGAGATGAATAAAACTCACACCTCACCTGTTAAGTATTAGTGTGATGTGGAAATATGAGCTTATTTCCACATTATGACTATTTCTCACATTTTCAACTACTCGCTCCTTTTTAAGTTATGTCCTTTTTGGTACAGAATATGGTTCCTTGTTTCTTGAAATTCTTTTTATTCAGTGGATTCCCTTAGCGCATATCATTCTCAAGAAAGCCTAATGTGTAATTAAATTAATGACTCTTCAAACACAATTATTCTGGAATCTTCTCAGCTTTCCTCACAATGTATATCAAAATTAATAAAAGAATTAATCAACTTATAATATTCTACAAAAAAGACTACATTTTATTCATTTTTTATTTACGAATAGGATTAAGGAAGGACGTTAAGGCAATTACAACTTTTTTTTAAATTAGTTTAGTCTATGATAACTGATAACATTTAAGGAAGACTTCTTCTTGAAACAAAATGTAATAGACTTAACTTAAATTTAATTTAGTTAGGAAATATCCACTTTATTCAACGCGAAGTTTGAGGGTCGATCATTTTAAAATAATTCTAAGTATTAATCATGTCGTGTATGCCTTTGTGTGTAATACTAATAAGACATGCAAGGGAATAGCGACTTGAGATCAGAATTTCATTCTTGTTTGAATTTCACAAGAATTTCATGCGTTTCATTCATTGCAGTTCCGACAGTGAAACTAATATTATTTGTGTTGTAGAATTATTAATCTGTAAACTCAGAATATTACTCGTAAGAGCGATTTCGCCTGTACTTTATAAAGTTTTATATCGTTAACTCTATACAAATTTTACATCCATTTATAAAAAAATGACCCTATAGGCTTATCAAGGAACCTGTGAATCTCATCCTTACTAACTAGGTACTTACACAAACTGCTAATTATTCTAAAAAAACAATATGAAAGAAATGATTAACCAAGTACGTTGTCAAACATAATAGCAAGCAAGTGCAATAGGTATGCACTGTTGACGACAAATGGCACCTAATTGGTGGATATTACAATATAATACAGCTGCATAATAAGAACAACAAGAAGGCGCTAAGTGCCTCTTATTGTGGTAAATCCATATATCAACAAGTAAATTAGCGCCGATCAGTTTTTCATGTTTCTCAGGTTATATTGTGACATCTTTACTTAGTACATATCTGTTAAGCCGCGAGCTTGGAGGCTTCTTTGCTGAAACCCTGAACGCTAAACATTCAGTCGTGTCACAATTCAGTTAACCGCCGGACACTGAGTGGCTCGCGCGCAGCTTTTTAACCGATAACTCGCCTTTCTCGAAGCTTACGAACTGGAGTACCGTACCTGCCTAACACTTAGTTTTCAATATGAAGCGGCCTAGCAATCGTTGGTGTGTACAATTATTTTATACATTATCCAAATATCGTTTTCTGAATAGTTCGCTTACCTTAAGTTCTTGAAAATGCAGGTCTGTACTCACAGTACGCTTATTGGTTCATTATCTTAATGATCCATAAAAATAATTGAGTTTTTTTACCGTCTGAAATAATGATTGCAATTTTTATTTTAACGTCTTCTGAACAACGTGCAACAACCTCTTGGTGCAAGTCGTCTTGGTTTTGAAATACTTGTATTTTTTATATTTTTTGCGGATAATTTTGTTCCATACATGGTTTCTGTTATATATTTTTAAATCTTAAATGTAGCGTGATGAAAATCGTGTTAAATCAAAAAGGTATTTAGACCTTACTACCAACTGTAACGTTATTGTGCCGTGATACGAACTTCAGTAGGTAAGCACTTTAGAAAAATTATAGACAGTAGGCGCCATAGTCAATATTTTTCTAAATAACTACTTTAAGTACTTTATTTATTTTATTTAGTTTACATATTTTATGAGCATTTGAAATCTTTACAATAGTTGTTGTATTTCTTTGTGTTCACAAATCGCTTGTTTTTACTTCTTATTTTGTCGTCATACATAACATACTGTAAAATTATTCACTATGTTTCGATTTTTTAACATAAGTACAATCTACTAATGTTAGTTATTGGATAAACAATTTGGTTCGATTATGACAAAGAGGTTGTAAATAACTCTTTCTTCTACTTGCCTCTTGATTATTCTGATAGAATTGAACCATAAGAGTTTGAAATTATCTTAGACTTGTTATGCTATTAGTTCTAAGATTGTCTTTTTGCATGATCGGCAGTTTTATTTTTATTTATTGCGTTTCCGAATCATCATTCTTAGTATTTATAGCAGGCAAAATAATTATCACTCTATTGTTTGCAGCTTAATTAGATTATTCTTTATTGGACACATACCACATTAAAAATATGGCTTAATACCTAACAAGATTTATTTGATTTCACTTTAAGATATTAAATCGATCTAGTTAGTAATTATAAGTTAATATAGATATCATGATATATCCTTATTTGAAATACGATATATAATTAAAAAGTTATTATGTTTGTCAAATAGAAACATATCACGATTCGTAAATGTAGGGACACAGGGCAACCGGCGCATATGTATTTAAGTGGATACACTGGATACTTAAGTTTAGTCGCCCGGTTCGCCAGTCGCCTTCCCGTATCGCTAGAGATAGGTCGTAGTTAAGATAGAATAATGTAGTCGATAAGTTTATTATATAATATGTTCCTGGTACCAGTTAATATAAAACATTTAGAATAGTGACCTATCGTTTCTCTCATCTCTCTTCAACATCATTATATACACTCATGAAGCACCCCCACAGTAAACATTATTTTAGCTTCTAAACCGTATTACCGAATTTGGTTATTATAAAGTAATATATTAATAAAGTATAGGTACTATCTATTATGATCCCTCTTACAATAAACAAAGCATCAACCACATTATCCTTAAAAGTCGGATTATTTAAATAGAAAATAACTGTTTCGTTTTTTAATTTTCAGGTTCGTAAAACCAGCGTCCGAATGACTGCGATAAAGGAATATCCCTTCGACTTGAGTGACCTGCAGAACCAAGCGGGCGCGGGCGCGGAAAAGCCGCCTTCGATATTAAATCCACCGGCGATTAACGCGCGCCTTGCAGCACCCTCGCAAGAGAAGAGGAAAGTCTCCATCATGGCCGACGAGTCTAGCAAGGACAGGGAAAACCTACCATCAGATCGAGAAAGGTATTTCATATTTTTTTACATTAGAATAAAAAAGTAGTTTTATCCGTCTGAGCAAGAAACGAGGGCGGTTTATGAGTTATAAATAAATCAATGCCCTGTTAACGCGGTTACATAGGAACTTAGTGCAATGAACCATTTTGATTCATCTGAATAAAGAGAGCCATTAAACTTCCACAATCTAGTACAAGGAGATAAGATACATTTTGTTTGCCTTTGACAACCCCTAGCGATTGCCATAAATCTTCAAATGGCAACCGGAACCGATTGCTTAAACTTGATATGTTAAGATGATCACCCATCCAGGCCCAGTTTACGTTGCTCAACCTGTTATTCGATAGGTACGCGTGGCTTTCACTTAGACAAGCAAGCTCTGGTAGCTCAAATATCAGCTCTTTATTAAATTTATCATATGGACCGCACTTGGCATACCTTTGACCAATCCTTCCAATAAATACAGGACGTCATTTTATGCTTGAAGTTCTCGTTGGATAGAAGATAATTGAATGTGTACCTCTTTACATACCTTTATACATACAATCGATTGTAAATGCATTGAAGTACTGTGATAATTATAAAAATATCTACTTTTTGGCGGCAGAATATACTTAACTAACACGATGCACTTTTCCCTTCCTTTTCTGTCACGACGCCATTATAAAGAATGTTACTAATGACGTGGACTTGATCCCAGTATGACGTGGATTGTTCTATGCCAGTTATATTCGATATAACTGGCATAGAAACAAAAGGTAATTTACTGAAAAAAACATGAAATTGCAAAAAAACCGGTTTAATTACCGAAACAAATAAACTTCTCATATAAAACGCCTGCTCAAAAAGTTACTACTATGTGCTTGTGAAACAAGACAGTTGTGGTTTTAATAAAGGGGACTATTTAACTTTTTACATAAAATTTTAAACGAAGTTTAAATAACAAAGTTTAATAATAAAACACGCCGTTTAAATTAATATTTTATAAATCTAAGTATAATGATTATAGGAAATAATTTAACGAATCTATGTTATTTAATAAAATTGATAATTTTTGTATGTATTACCAACCAACTTACGAGCGAAATGATATATTTTTTTTAAATGAACTATTTTTATTGCTCTGTTCTTGGGGTTAATAACAGGGACATTCCTGAGGTCAACTTCTTGATAATTATAAAAAGCCATTAACCAGTAGGTAAATATAAGAATAAGTTTGTATAGAGAAGTTTGTATACATGGTAGGCTTTCCTCTAAGCTTTGCATTCGAAACTTAAACTACAACAAACAAAATTGGGGGCGTGGCCCTCCAAAATGTAAAATGGCCAACACGTATTTGGGTCATTCTTCTAGAAACGTTTTTTAAGCGGCAACGCCTTAAAAGAATATAAATTGAAAAGTCAGCAAGCCACTTTTTTTTTCGGGAAAATCTTTCATCTTTTCCTATTTGGGTTATTAATTATTATTCGATTATCTATATATTTAATATCATAAAAAAATTAAAACACCCCCATTCTTTGATTTTCGTGGAGTGTCCCAAACCCCGATCTAGTTACTTAGTAAATTATATATTTTAAACTAAACGGTACATACTTATCAAAAATAAAACATAAAGTCCTAAGAAGTTGACAATGCTATGAAAAATAAGATCATAGTCCTTAAATAATTACATTAAATAAAAAAAATAAAAATGTTACTGTCCCGGGGTAGTTACTGATTTGCGTGGATCATTGTAAATTCACTTGTACATCCCTAACTTCGCGGCCCGATGTTGCCTCATCCTATTTCATGTTATAACTAGCCGCGCTCCGGCGGCCGGGCAGAGTGATTGTATGACGACGCGTTGAGATTCCGAAAAATTGAGGTAAGAACTTCGTTTCGTGGGTATGGTTTCTCAAAACTTTGATTTGCGTGGTACAATTTTCTCCGGTGTCTGTGAATTTTTTTATTGAATTAAATATTGTAGCTAACAAATTTATGGTAACGTAACTTATATTCAAAACACAGTACGATTGCTTAAAAGGTTTTTATATATTTTCAGAATAAAAGATTTATTTTGATTTCCGTGGTCGTGATTTACGTGGTTTACGTGGTAGTTTAGACCCACGTAAATCAATTATTGACCATGCAAGTGAAATAACTTTTGAGTTTTGTAATAGTATGGTATGAAAATATTTTTTTATTACTTTAATTAAATATAAATTTGTTTAAATCAGACTTAAAATGACAAAGCTGATGAGGTTCTGATTTTGTCAGTACCTAATAATAATAGAAATAGTATCAGATTAACTAAAATTGTAATAAATTATTTATTAGACCGAAATGCCATTAACAAGAGATAAAAAATTAGAAAGAAAGAAGCTATCTGAAAGAAGAAGAAGAGAGAGGCCTAAAATAATGAAGAGTTGAAGGCCCAAAACCGGGCAAGATATTATAAAAGAAAAGCTGAAAAAAAAAATATTTAGTATTCATGACTTAAACCGTCGCGAACAAAAAGCTAGACGAGCGAAAAGTCGAATAAGTGCCCGAAAATATAACTAGAAGAAAAAAAGTCAAGCTAAACATTGTCTTAATGAAAAACTTAATAAGTTTTTCAATAATATAAAAGTACCGGCAATTCACCCGTGATCCATGCAAGAAACTTCAACTCCATATCTTTTTACTGATTCTATTATAAATAAAGCTTTAAAAAACGATTTCTGTGTTAGTTACTTACTTATGCTTTTACCTGATGACTTAATGACTTATTTGAGAAAGTTACATTTAAAAAAATCATTATCGTGGAGTGTTTTGTGATTTTCGTGGCATCCATTTTTTTAAACTCGATTATATATGTAAGTATATTGCTCATTGAGGTGCCACTTCTATAAAAAATATTACTTTTACGTATATTTTAAGAAACTGATGCCGATTTAAGATAAATATTAAATTTAAATATTGCCACGCAAATCACCAAAGAATGCCTTGCTCGAAAAAGCACCCATTTAATATTAATCTCATATTAATGTTCATTTTAAATATTTCGTGGAAATTTAAATTGACGTAGATCATGCACCTATCATAAACCTGTCATCATAACGTTTGGACTGCTAGGCTAAGCTTTAATTAGAAGCTCTTTCAAATAAACTTTTAAACTGAGATATCCATATAAAAGGTGTCCTAAAACTCAACGGTAATCGGGTTTTTTTTATTAATAATAAAACGATGCTCGCTAAACTGGAGAACAGTCCAGTCATTAGGAGCTCAATTGACTGCATTTTGTTGCCTATTTGTTTAAAAACGTAGATTTGGATGACAATTTAATAAAATGGGTCAACTACCGGAAAAAAAATATGAATTATATTTTTGACAAAACCTATGCATGTTATGGTCTAAGCAAATGACTATATCAGGCAATTTCTTTTTAAGTGTTATTTCTAATTTAGCAACCAGCATGAAGAAGATTGTGCATTTGGTTGATTGCCTTTCATTTGTTAAAATCTTTTTATCCGCGCTATGCAGTACCACCGAAGCGAACAAATTTATTTTGAAATTATGTAACTGCATTATTTCCCCTTTGTAATAAAACTTCACCGCAGTTGAGTAAAAGTTAACAATTAAACAGATCTAGTGTGAGAGAGTGTCTATTGTTTACCTAGTATGCATTATTAAAGATAAAGCATAGTTTTAATACCCATTTTGCATGCATTCATTAATGGACCGTCACGTAAGTATCATAACCATCATTAGTGGTTTACAGTTTCTTCCTTACAACCTTTTCTACTGAAAATTACAGATGCTTTACTTAATTTTGTTCCTTTATCAAGCCCACGACTGACGTAACATCTTTGAAAACAAAAATGGTAAAATTATAGGCCAACTATTCTATACTTCATTTGCAAGTAGGTAGTAAATACAAAATATTTGATTGATCCACTGATTTTTACGTCATTACTCTGTATTTCCGATGGTAGAGCTTTAACAGCAAGCTTACTCTTACTCTACTTAGAAATAAATATCACTATTTACCATCGAATAACAAGCGCCTTTTATTCCATAGCTCAAAAAATTTATCTAAAGTTCCTTTTTTAATCCCGGATACTAAATTGAGAGCAAGAACTGTGGATTAATGACAGGTGGGCATTGTTCTTGCTGTCAAATAAAACTCTGGGATTCAAAAATAAACTATTTTAAAAATTTTAATGTACTACCAGGAAGTGGTGAGCGTTGAAGTCTTTTATTCTCCATTTTTAGATACATGCGGCTAAAATACGCGTCATTAATTAATCACTAATTTAATGATATTCATGAGATTATTGAAGTAAATTTACTTCACAACTTTTAATAGTATCGTAAATATGACTTTAATGAAAAGTATTTCGATGTTGGTAATAGGTAGGTTAGTAAAGCATTTTTTTTACATAATTGTGTATAGTTCGTCACCTCCACGGCAAACTTACGAATCTGCTGTTTTAGCAAAAATGACATTTTAATGCCAAAGTGTACCTAATATGGTACTACGCAATGTGGCAAACTTTAGTATTTCTAGCTCTTACGGTTACAGAATTCAAATAGTCCGATTCTGCATTTTCTAATATTGCACCCATAGTAAACTTACCAAATTCAGATATGGTATTTTAGTGTACTAGAATTATAAAGTTCGAGTGAAATGTGCTATTGTCAACTTACGAATCTGACATATTCGTAAATTTACATTGGTAACAACTATTACTAAAATGGGTCAATGATCCCAAGGCAACGCAAATTACTTTTATTATTTAAATGATTTTATACCCTTTGTAAACTCACGAAAGTGGTACTTTCGTAAGTTCACCATAGTTTCAATTAGATAATTTTGTTATGGTAGTTACGAATGTGCCACTTTCGTAAATTTTCCACGGTATCAATAAATATCTCACAGCTTCAATGTATGATGATGTAAAGTTACGAATGTGCATTTATTTCCGATTCTTTTAAAATATTGACAGTCCATTGATAATATCTAGAAACAGTACCATTTTAATAACCAAATCTACCACAGTACCTATTACACACATTACTAAAAAAAAGTTATAATTAATTTTAAATTTCAAAACGCTCCCCTGTAAAATTCATATTTTGCAGATTCGTAAGTTTGCCTTATAGGTGACGAGTTGCTGAACAGAATAAATCCAATTTTGCACTCAAGGTTGTGAATGTGATGCACATAATTTTCTACATATTCAGCAAAATAATATTAATACAAAGCTAAGGATAAATTAGACTAAATGAATATCAATCTCATTATGTGTCTATAAATAGAATGTTAAGTGATTGACCAAAGAGACGACAAGCTGCAATCAAGTTTTTCGTGTAATGAGCGATGCGTACTTGGTACCTCCTTTTAACAGTTACCTTTCACTCAGCACTGACTCGATACCACAACTAGGTCTTTCGCACTCATCACGTGACGGCTATTTGTGAAAGGCATAGATCATACCCACTCATATAAGAACCTTGCTTACTCACACAACGTCCCATTGTTTGCTCTCGGTAACACAGAAACAAAGAGGATAACAGAGGTCATGTCCATTGGTCGTACTCAGGATCTATGTACCTACGCAGATCACATGACTCGCATCAAATATTATTGATCTGCAATAACAACTGTGTTTAGATAGTGGACCGAGACACGTACTTCTGTACTCATTTAACCTTTTAATTAATTACTTGTCGTTTTATCTATTCTTTTTAATTTGTAGTGCATAAACTATTTTCCTATCAAACGACTCTTAAAATAATAAATATTAACTTGACCATTAGTGTTATTATTTTTAAAAAAATCTGAAAGCTAAAGGTGTACAAAATTATATTCATCTATATATATAAAAATGAAACCCGTTTTCCGTTGTCACGACTTGGCATGAAAACGGCTTGACCGATTTGACAGATTTTTTTTTGTAGTTTTCTAATACTTTGTACAAGGTTCTTACGGAAAAAAATATTTAAAAATGAAACCCGTTTTCCGTTGTCACGACATAGCATGAAAACGGCTTGACCGATTTGGCAGATTTTTTTTTTGTAGTTTTCTAATACTCTGTACAAGGTTCTTACGGGAAAAAAAAATATAATAATGAAACCCGTTTTCCGCTGTCACGACATAGCATGAAAACGGCTTGACCGATTTGGCTGATTTTTTTTTTGTAGTTCTCTAATACTCTGTACAAGGTTCTTACGGAAAAAAATATTAAGAAAATCTCCCAGAAAGATTGAAAATATACATTTAATTTTGCATATTTTAAAAAAAGCGCGTTACGAATGTCAACGTCATTCAATTTAAAATCTGCGGTGATCTATGACACCACAGACATAACCGCGAGCTGTGAAAATATATATTTTGTTTTTTATTTAATACAATTAGTAAAGTCCTTCTCAGGTATGACGAGACCAGGGAAATAGGTATTCATTTTTATATGGAGGATATTATAGATTCCAGTTCAAATTGAATAGGTACGCATACATAAGATAGGTCAGCTATACAAAATAAAGTAGTGCATCAAATTTACGCTAAGGCGGTACGAAGTTCGCCGGGTCAGCTAGTAGATAATTATTTCACTTTCCTTAAAATTAAATCATATTGTCGATTACAATAGCGCCTGCATTATATATTATCGCAGTAGGTGCAAAATAAAATCTGTACTTCGATATGGTATGTATACTTTTATTAACAGGCGCTCTGTTATCGTTATCTCATGATAAAATTGACTTATTGCAAGATAATAAAAAGCATTAAAAGCTTGGCTCACCGTTGCTTATCGTTGCATATTCTATATTATTTTAAATTTGTTCCTAAATTCGATTTTATTCTGACTTGATTTTTTTAATAATTATAAATATGTAGGTAATTATGTTTTATGCTTCTGAAATTTGATGATTGTCTAATTTAAGTACAAATTACAAAGCAAAGTCCCTCGCCGCGTCTATCGGTCTGTTCACGATTAACTCGAAAACTACTAAACTGATTGTCATGCCGTTTTTACCAATAGACAGAGTGATTCATGAGGTATCTATTTAATTTGTCGAAGTCGACATACCATGCGGGCGAACCATCTGAGCGCTCTGACCCTGCAATACCTGCAGGTTTTGCAGCTAAGCTTGTCTGATACGTGCCGATCACCGTAATATTTCATTATTTCTAATAAAGTTTAAGAAAGATGATTTTCATTTTGGAAGGTGGAAGTCTATAATAATAACAGGTGTTTACCATGTCCAAATTCAAATTCAAATTCAAATCATTTATGTTCATAGTCCCCAGGAGGCGCTTGAACACGTCAAAACATTACAAACAATTATATAAACATAAATTATAAGTAATACTAAATTATTCTAATATTGCGATTTGAATAACCAGAGCTTAGATTAATTTTATTCAAACTGTTTAAAATCTGTCCAATCAATATTATACAGACTGGACGCAAAATACATAGGAGCGTTTTATTAAAGCCAAAAAATGTATACCTGGTTAATGTTCATTTCCACCAATTAAACCACTTTTATTTTCGCCAAACAAAATAAAAAATACGTTATTATAAAAATATTCTGCGATATCATTATTTTTTTCTTTTTCGTTACTTTTGCCCTATGATACATCCCGTTACCTGATAGATCAAACTTGTTGTTTAAAATTTATTTTATATACTAATTTATTGGGTCTCAAAAGGAAGTAAGCTTTCTATAATTAAAATTCGGCTTCCGCCGCCAACTACTCGACTAGCAAGTTTATTTACAAATAAAAAAATATATTATCATTTTTATTATCACGGACTAGTTACATTGGATTTTTGCAAATAATAATGGGTATATTCAGACAAGATAT
This sequence comes from Hypena proboscidalis, assembly GCA_905147285.1. NCBI lineage: Eukaryota > Metazoa > Arthropoda > Insecta > Lepidoptera > Erebidae > Hypena > Hypena proboscidalis. The sequence continues at coordinate 13,265,281 of LR990130.1, read as the reverse complement.
AAATACAACTGAAATATCGCATTGGTACAAAGATTGTCCTCTCTCCTACTCTGCTATGCCCGACAGGGTTCACAATGTTCCTAAATATAATACTTACCACATAAAACATACATTTGTGAAACGCAATAAAGTATTGAGTATTGAGTATTGATTCTCTATACTTTTAGAAATACTAAGTTTTTTTAGTCAGTAACAACGAGTTACCTTTGATGTTTTTTTAGATAAAATGGATTTTATTTAGATAAAATGGATATATTTTTTTAATACATACAACCGCTTATCGTCAATAAGCGTTTGTGTGTATGCTGTTGTTGGCTATGTAAACACAGGTGCATTCTCTATTCTCACTCTCACAGCACAATATTATATCATAATGCTGTGCTCATAGCATGAAAGCATAACAAATAAAGCCAAAAACTATCTCAAGAAAAAAAACAAGCCAGTACCTAATAATTTTATTTAAAAAATATCATAACTAATGTTATGACGAAAATAATAATATAAATACCGTGACGCTTTTACGGCAATTTTCATTCATGTGGAACAAGATTTTCTTGGAAGTTGGAAGTAAGCATATTCATAGCTCAACAAAATAACATGAAAATATTCATAGTTAACTTGAATTTTATGTCCTGTACAATAAGTAGCATTTTCCTTTAGTCGTAGTTGTAATAATGAGGTGCATAATTATGAAATGTTGAAAAATTACCAATGGAGCGAATCAAGAATAATACCAAATTAAGCGAAGTTGAATGAATGACTAACATTTTATTATTTATTTTCGTTTACGCGCAGTTTCACAAGTTAAACACAAAATACGATTTTTACTTCGCACTAAGACACTTTCTACATATTTCGTTTACCGGATCATAACTCAGAACCTAACGTATCGGGACTTTGATAGAGTAAAAAATGCTTAAAAATAATATATGGAATATCAAACTTAATCGAAATCACCAAGTACGGAGTGTTTTTATTAAGTTTAATATATCAGACTCCCTTCAAAAGCATTAGACGAGGCAATGTCAGTATTTACACAGGTGACATTTTCAGGTGCGATCTAACCCTGGATCTATAACCGCCATGATCGATTTAATACCAGTTAATCCGTTATATCCGATTGAGCTGTACATAAATATGTAATGTAATACATATGTATGTATATGTATCAGTCAGTTATTCGCACTCATAACCTCACCGGAGGCTATGGTTACAACACATCGAGCAGCGGTGACGCAGCTGCACTTGATTAATGCCACACGGTCGCGTTTTTAATTGAACATTTTATGGTCCCGCATTATTACTACCTACTAATTATGTGGCTGTAAAACGTATCAATCCGTATCATGTGAAATTGTAGAATAGTTGTTTATGGTACTAGTGAGGTAAGTTTGATATTTCGTTTGAGTGTGGTTCTTAATCATAAGCGTGCGAAGATTTGATGCATGAGCGCAGCGAATGATTCAATTGTAGACTACCGAGCAAAGCAAGTGATAAAAAACAACAACAACGATAACGAAAAATAAAATCCTCACAAGTTTTGCCATTTAAAATAATTCTAGGAAACTTAAACACTACTTACGTTTCCTCTGTTCCAGAGAAATCTTGATAGAATCACTAAATTCATGTTCATTTGCTCAAACTGTAGTAAACACTATAATAAACAAATAAAAAATAAATAGTTCCCCGCCATCAATTTTTTTTATTTTTTTTATTTTGGCAGTATCTATTTGTTTTTCTTTAAAAGTTTCGTTCGGAATTCGTAATTCAGATATTAATGTAAAATAAAATTAACCTAAGAATATTTTACTAGATCATTTTTTTTTCGAATGTTAAATTACTGTTAATGAGTTATTCGGAACTATGTTAACCGGTAATATGGCAAGAAGTATCTAGCAATTTCCTATTCAATACTTTATCAGGAACTAGTGACTTGGGCCTTAATCTTACTATTCCAAAACTTGCAAAATAAAGCTCTAAATTAAAGATCTAATTCTTTTCATAAGTCAATATATTAATTTCATGAATAATTTAAGATATATTATGCAAATTCATTATTCAAGCTACCGTACCTTGATATAAATGTGTTGAATTTATTAACACTTCGAACAACAAAAATAATTTTGAACAAGTACAACAATGGATGACAAAGAGATAAAGTCACTTTACACATTACAATAAAAGGAATAGAATGTCATGGTGTAATGTAAGATGTAATGTTCCAGTTAAGAACCAGGCACATTCAACAAAAGTATTAACTTAGGTATATTTGTGCTCTAACAATTAGTCGCAGTTACGCCTTTAGATAAAACTTATCTATCTTAACTATTTTTAATGTATTAGTTTTTTTAATCTCAAAATATAATAATTAAAATACTGAAATTCTGATACCAAAGTAAGAGGTATCTAATCTTGAGGAAGCTAAAGAAGTATATTGGGCGCGAAGCACATGGCTTAAGAGCGTGTATTCCTTTTCAAAATGTAACTGTCAATTTTTGTAGTGTTTTGGGAATATTTCGTAAAAACTGAATGAAAGTATGATTTTATTCAACTAACTTTTTAGAATGCAAGTTTTGAAAGGTAAATATGACAATTTCATTCGTAAATACAGTATAATTTTGTAATTTATCAACTTAACAGTTAACACTCTTTCAACTGATAAAATAGAAAAGTATGCTTTAGTTATTAAATGTAATTGTCATATTTACCTTTCAAAACTTGCATTCTAAAAAGTTAGTTGAATAAAATCATACTTTCATTCAGTTTTTACGAAATATTCCCAAAACACTACAAAAATTGACAGTTACATTTTGAAAAGGAATACACGCTCTTAAACCGTTGCCTACCCTCGTTTGTAGTACTATGTATGTATGGTATTTATGCATATTACATTTCCTATAAAGTAATTTTGAACTTGGCTTTATTTTTGTTACATTGTATCTTTTAATTAAATTATTATGAAATCTAAATTATTACCAGCTTTGGAGATAGGGAGGGTGTTTTAGTATTATTTAACAAATAACTTCAATGAAATTGCATTTTAATATTCTAGAAAATTTTAAGGAGAAAATCCGGTCAATGCATATCCAAGCTCCATGGAAAAATTATATCTACTTATGCCGTTTTAAAAAAAAAACATTACCGAAAGTGTTTTTTTTTACAAAAAGTACAATATTTTACAATTTGATAAATTTAACAAAATCTAAAATATAATTAACATAACTTTAATTGATTTATATTTAGCCGATTGTTACAGCTATTGTGTTAGTACTTTAACATTGATACCGAATAATTGCGACCGCCTTGTCCTCGTAGTTTCTGTAACATTGAACCGGCACATAACCTACAGTGGCTACAGGTCATTCTGGGTATTGATCACGCAGAATGTACCCAGTAATCGTTAAAAGACGATATACAAAACCACATGGTGCAAATCACTTGGATGTTTAAACGCGATCACACATTGTATCGATGCGTACGGAAGAATCGGAGGTTGCGGGCTGCGCGGGCGGCGCGGACGACGATGTTATGCGAGCGTTGTTTGAAATGTCTAGTATAAACACGCCCGCGTCGTCTCAGGCTCATTCGGTCACACCGAGTCTGCGCCCCGTGCAATATCTCCGCCGCACGCATTTTTATGGCAGTGGCTTTACTATTGTTCTTCTGGAAAAATTTTGCACGTCGGCCAATGACCGGTCTGCCGGCCGGCGAAACTGAACGTACAGAGGCAGTCACGTGCCCGGGGTGAGGTGAGGCGGCCGACTCGATCGCAGCCGAACCTTCTCTTATAACATGCACATTCGCCGCGGCATAGGTGTGGAGCGTGCTGAGCCGAGCGGCATGCCCCCGCGTAAACCACTCAACGAATTTGCCCGCTAACCTAGTTATAGTGAACAAGACTCTCGGAGTACCATGTAGGATGTCTCACAGCAGCCTCAGTTGTCACTATGACAGCTACCTACCCTCGGACTCATCCCTCGAAACAGACGCACTCAACCGGCATTGGTAAGTTATAAATATATACATAATATATATTGTAAATTAATCAAATGCATTAATAAATAAATGTTTTTTAAATTTAAAAATATACCTCCATTTTTAGTTATTTTACCCAAAGAAATTGTAGGTAGTTTACTTTAAATACGTTCATTATCAAAAAGAATAAAATTAAACAGACTGAACGCGCACATATTGATAAGCAGAAAAATAGGTATAGTTGTTCACAATACTGATACCGGGCAATCTGTTGCTGATAAAGCCGGAAGCCCTCCCAGTGTTCCCTAAAAAGTGCGCACAAACAACATGCATGCACGATAAGTACTTACATGTAGTACTAATGTATATTATGAATTTGGTCACACGTTAGCAACCATTTCCATGTAGAATTAGTTTTACATTACAAATAAATAAGTGTACCAAACTAACTCAACAGTAAAAATTCCGCATTTGTAACATTCATCAGAATGTAACCTTCAGCCGGTATAAAAGTTTTCTCTTGCGGATATTATTGTTTTTCTTATGCACGCTATTTATAATCTAAGCCATGGCTAAGGTCGCCGTGGACACATATTTCTCGTTATATGACCCCACATAAGTATCAACAATCCATCGTATATAGACCGCCTGACATGTTGGCGGACAACCACGTCATGGTGACATGACAACCCATACTACCTACTGACCTATACGTTTATGGATATTGTACTTAGCTCTGAGTGGAGACAATGATCTTTACATTTTCTACCAAAACAATACTCTGATGCGGGTTTTGGATAGATTTTAGTACAACCGTATGTTAATTTTCCTTCCCACACGAGTTACAGCTAACTCAACCAGATCATCAATCATGTTCGAAACATAATTATACGTGTAATTAAATTATTACAAAAAAACGATTGACATTTAAATAATATTATGTAAATATCATTAACAATTAGAGCAAATTCAATTACGTCACGTGACCAAATGGTTGACACTGAATAAATAACTAAAACAAATCTATTGAAACTAAGTGTTGGTTAAAGAATATTAATGTTTCGGGCACATAGCGAGTAGTGTACTTGTATGACATGTTTATGTATTTCACGAAACGTTTTCAGTCATGGGTATCGTCGACTGAAGCATAATTTAAAAGAATTAAATTTAAAACATAGAAACCTACTTGCATTGAATAGGTAACCATGTACTTACGTACATTTTGTTTGTTATTTTTTACTATAATTTCTTTTGTTTAGACCAATAAGCTGGGTGACCTTCATCAAAGCTGAAATTAGTAGTCACAATTGAAAAAAATGATTGCAACACATCCTTTACTGGTTCTTTGATGACTCATCAGCTTCCCTCTAATATGACTCAACTGTGGGATGTAAGAAGAATACTACGAATATGTTAAAAGATAAGATCCGCGCGAAACTTATCCCGTGGTGCCTTGATGAAATATATTATATGTGACTTAAGAATAATCTAGCCTCAAATAATGATATTTTTTTAAATCGGTCCCGTAGGTTTCGAGTTAAATCGTAACAAAAATATCTATCCTCGGTGTGAAATTGATCTAATAATAGTTAAGATTACTTTAGATTTGTGCGACTAGACATTGACCCAGTACGCGTACAACTCACGTAATTTTTATCGGCAAAACCTTTACCATGAACTCAACTTGTAACTTGTGACACAAATTTATTGAATAATACGAGCGAGTACCGAAGAATTTCACAAACACATGTGCCACGTGCGTGCACAAGCACGTGGCCATTGTTACGCATTTTAAAACTTACTCGATTACATAAATTGTGGTCTAGGACCACTTTTGTTGTGAGTTGTTAAATCATTTATGTGAGTTATCCTTTATATTATTTCGCACTAATAGGAAAACAAACCGCAAAAGACGTTGACGTCAAGTAATTTTATTATATACATAATAATATGTATCTACACATCCCAAACAACCCTTCGCGTTGAATTCTTTCTCAGGCGCAAAGCGATTCAGTGGCGACGCGGTGTGTGCTCACTACTTTTGCGGTGCAACAACGTTAAAGCTTGCGATTGGAAGCAAGTGTTAGCGTCAACGCCCGACGTATGTTTACATATCTTCATACAAAAAAGATGCGCGCGACACGTGGCGACACGACACGATCTTTTTCTATGAAAATATGATAACATACGTCGAACGTTGACACTGACGCTTGCTTTCAACTGTAAGCTTTAAAATCATCAAGCGCCAAGCCTGCACCCAAAATGTATGTGTTGCCACGCAGTTGATACAGTGTATACAGAAGTTCACATTAAACCTACAATGTGTTCAACTTTATAATAATTATATATATATTACATCCTCATAATGAGAAGCCCATGCCCGTTATACCTATTTGTTTCATGTTATTGAATAACTTCCTCCTATAATCTTGTGCAGCACAGTGTGATAGCCATATTCTGTTAGACTGAATGTCATAATTATCCAGCGGGTACAATTCGAACTACGTGCTGCTTGTTAAGAATTGTCTGGCGGAAAAAACCCGAGATCTCCCGGCGAGAGTTAGGCTAACCACTGGACCAACGAGACAGTATTGGTTCATTTTAAAGAAATCCACGCGGATGATTTCCCGACCAACAGCTTATTATTATACAACCTTATTTTTACTTTACCAGCAACCTGGAAACCATTTGTTCAGAATCAGTAAACAATTCCATTCCACAAGTTTATACTAGAAAAATCTCATTTTCCGTACAAATTAAACATTCCAAATAGTAAAAATGCGTATTTACAAAAATGCATAATATATATAAATATTAATTTAATACATAATATAGTAATAATCATCATTCCTTTACCTTAATATATTGTAGTTAATTAATAATTTAATAATAAAATTAACTGTCAATTTCTTTTGTCACTGCCACTATTTCGCACATCGTATTAACCACATATAGCTCAACATTAAACGTAGGTATGTGCAAAGGTACCTTTAGTATGTTGTCAAGTGAAATCGTTTGCCGTAACATACAAAAGCGTTATGTAAGAAGACCTTTCCTAGTTATTTTAACTAACCATTTGTACAATCAATGATACTGCTAAGATCATTTCTAGGAATCTTAATTAGCAAGTCACCAAACAATATGACCACAAATGATTATAAGGGTTCCTTGTCGGTACTACGAGACCCTAAAAATCAGATAATAGATCACTTCAAAAGAAAATACAGGAAACAAGATAATATAATAGTAAGAAAGAATGAATGCTAATTTAATAATATTTTCCTTGCTTTAAAAAACTACGGATTAGGGCTTTGTATAATTAAGTCACACGTTCTCGTTCTGTTAAATATCAAACGACAAAAACATTTTGGATGTTTTCTACAAAATGATTCCTTACCTACCTATTTCTAAACATTACTATTGTTTTCACTCTTAAACTCAGGGTTTATTAAAGGGTTTTCCAAAATTGAACGGGAAAATAGCAAATACATTATCCATGTTTGGGTATCGTTTCCATTCCGTACATTCTAAAAATCGCAAAAATTTTATGATAAATATTTTTTACACCCTAAGTACAAAATAATGTGTAACTACCTACTGAAAAAAAAAAGCTTACTAGTAATTTGCAAATACAAATTACTTTTTTGCAAATACTAAGAAGGACTAGGCAGTTATTAAGAGTTATAGCTTCGCCCACGTGATATGGCGTTGAATAGTAAGCCTATGTCCTTCTTCAGCTCTCAAACAAAACTAAACCATGCCAATTTTCATCAAAATAGGTTTAGTAGTTAAGTCTTGAAAGGGTAACAGACAGAGTTACTTTCGTATTTATAATGTTATTATAAATACGAAAGTAACAGTAAGCATAACATATAGATAGCGTAGAAAAAAAATACTTCAGATAAAATATAAAAACCGATGTTTGAATAATCGATTCAAAAGCCAGTTTTGCATGTGAGTGAATTGCGGGTTGTTTTTAATTTTAGAAGTAAATCATTTATAAGTTCTTAAAGTTTTCATATAATAATACCACATTCTTCTTTTTTTTTTTTTTATTTAGCTTGCAATGCGGGTATGTATGTTCACGTGTCTTATCATGAGATAACTCCTCAACATTTAAGAGCCTGGATACGATTCAGATTTGGTGATAATACACTAATATGATGGGAATGATCTGATTCAGCAGCCGGGTGTTTCTTCTGATAAGAAAACTCCTTGACGCTTACGAGCATAGATACGAATCTTTATTATTCTTGTGGCAATACTCAAAATATCACAAAACATATTACATTGGTAACGTACATACTTACTAACTAGGGGCAGCAAATAAAATATAACCTATATTTCACTTTATGATACTAAAATAAATACTAAATGGCTTAATCTCACCTTTTTTTCGAATAGTTCTTCTATCAAAATAATAACTTGGTTTTGAAAAAGTTTTTTACTTATTTTTATTATTTACTTACTGCCCAAAATGCAACTTGTGAGTTAAAGTCACTAATGTCAACATAAATAAAAATAATTGTGACACTTATACTAGCAGTCAAGTATTTAATTAAAATTCGTGATAGAAATGTCCTCATAACATTGCGAATTACCCTTTCAATATTACATACATTCGAACATGTAAACAATTTCTAGTAGATTTGTGATACATCTCACGTTTTGTCTATAATAAAACGTCAAACGACACTTAAATGCGTATCACATTAGTCAGAGACAACAATAGGCATGCCTTAAGGCCAGGCAGCTCGAAACCTGTCTAAAGGCAGATGTTTGAGCTTCCAGTGTAAAAAAACGATGAAGGATGCTACTTCATTTCAAAAACAATACTGTTAAGCGAAGAAGAACCAAAGAAAAATAATAATCGAACAGAATAATTGAAAAATGGCTCGGTAATTCTGAAAACTCTTTACTATCACGATAAAAATTAACTTCTATGTTATTTGTATCTTGATTTTCAGACGTATATGATACTAGATAGAGACGTTAGAACAATACATAGCTTCTTTATAGTTTTAAAACAATAATCAATAAAAAAATGTAATAATCCAATACTCTAAAATTAAATTAAAATGTACCAAAAAGTGACGATTTTGCTCGTAAACTGAGGTCGTGAGCTAGAATCAAAGCCATGCAATAATCAACCCTGTTATCGGAACAGTAATCCGCGATAAAATTCAATTAAGAACAATTTCGTGGAACTCCCTAGCCTTAACGAGAATACCTAAAGTTTTTGTTACCATCACGACATGTGATCACGGGACCAAGATAATTTATTCCGTTACAAATCTGCCACGAAGACGGAGCAAAAACCTTCGCAAAGTCAAATGTCCAATCCTGTACGTAATGGAGTACTTTGCTATTAATATATACGAAATGTATTACTACCAAGGTGATTCATACATAATAATAATAAGACTTATGCCTGAAGTACTCGTATTGTTATTAATATATTTATGTATCAGTTTTTATTTCATATGCGAGACCAGGCTTACTTTTATCTTGAACGCGGTCTCTTGGGAAATAATGAAGTACTGGTAATATTGTAGAGAATAGGTACTGGTATCGTATTGTATTGTATCTATATTTGTAATAATTAATTTATATTTATACCTACTTGACTTCACTGCTGTTATAAACACCCCTCATATATTTTTTTCTTAAATAACTTCAATGTGCAGACAAGGCAAAGCTACATTTTATTATATGCATATAGTAATAGATGGTACAGAACCTTTTATGCGCGAGTCCGACACGCAGTTGGCCTGTGTTTTTTTAAAGTATTGCGTTAATTATATGCCGTAGCTAAATTAGTGGTCTTATTTACGCTATTTATGTAGAAGAGGCTATAAAACTGAAGAGTTTAGTTATGGTATTAAATTAGATATGCAGTGTTATTTCTTTTTATCGCAAGGTTACAAATGGTTATTCGATCACTTTTCACTATTTAAATTAGCGCATTTAATGCACCGAAGGCTAAAGAATGCCCTTGGGCCACCGAAGCCGCCAAAGTGTTAATTTTACATAAGAAAGTATTCTATTAGATAAGAATAGTATGCTTAACTGAAATAGTATGCCAAAAGACAATTATGCCATATGACTATTATGCCTAACAATGATTATGCATATAGTTTTTATGCCAATCATAATATTATGTGCTACTATTATTATGCAAAATTAAAGTTGTAGAAAATAAACTATGCCAAAAAAAATATATAAATAATAAGGAACTTTAAAACATATCGAATGTGCATGAACGAGCAAGTTCATTAATGATAAAAAAAAAATACTAAAACAAATTGTTATTATTAACAATTTGTTTTAAGTGTGTGTTTTATATACGTCATTCATTAATCAAATACTTTAAATAATCAAGTTTATATAAAACAATGCATATTTTACAACATAAACTTAACAAAAATCTGTCTCAAAGCGAAAATAATATCAATATCTTTATCTGAAAAAACGTTATGATAAAATACCTATGCAACAACATGCTGGCACTAAATCACTTGAAACCACACATATATTTGTCTAAATTCATGCATCAGTAATGTTCAGCTCTTAAATGGCATGAATAACTGGCTCTTTCATACTACGTACTTAAAAGTGATATATGATTAGTATAATATATTTAAGTATATGTATATGCATACAAAATATCTTTTTTGCCTATTTATGTATCGCTTTCCTAAATTAAACACTGAAATATTTACTTTTTAAAACTCAAATTTTTGCGGGTGACAGCTTCTTAGAAAGGCCATATTATATGGAGTAGATTTATATATTGGTAGAATAAAAAATCCGATGGGATTTTTTGAAAGCATGGCGCACTGTCCACTACTTGTATTAAATTTGACTGTGTAATAAAGTATTCGGTATCACTTGTTAAATCAGTTTATCGATCCATTGTATATAGGTATATTTAAGAATAAATTGTTTCAACTTGACTGTTTATTTTTAATTATTTATATTTATTTACAATAAACTAAAAGATTTCCAGAACTATACCTAATAATATATAAAAAGAAAATATACGGCTTCAAAGAACTACTCCGCATCGACGTCAAAAGGCGACATCGTGAAGGCTAATTAAATTAAGGCTAATTAACTTTATTTATAGAGTATTAATCCACACATGGAAAAATTCGTTTTGTAAAAATATCACATGTCTTAAGCAAATTGCAAATGTATGAGAATAAGCTTGCGGCAACACTTTTCAATTATAAAATATTTGATTTTGAAGCTAGGTACGTAAAACAATTTTGCACCAAGTATTACAGAATGACAGACAAAAGACCAAATCACTGGTAAGGGGCTTTGATGTGATGGTTATTTTTAGGGCCCTCCAATGTTTTTGCCACGGGCCCCCGATGGTACAGTTACGCCACTGATGTCACACTACTATCAAAAATGTTTTTTATCGCATACTGTGAAGAGCCATGCTTCTTTGTAAATCGTGATAGCATACTTTACTTTTTATAGACATGGGTTACAATACGACAAGTTTTTAATGAATTTATATTTACTTTAACAGGAATGGCAGCGTATCAGCAAAAGCGGAAGGGCCTTCGCGGCGAAAAAGCAATCTTCATAATGCCATGGCAGGCGACATGGACTCCTCTTGGGGTAATTATCACTCTATTCGGAATAGAGGAGCCGTAATTTACCTCCATAGTCTCATATTAAATTAATTACTGACTTTTATCTCTCATTATGATACATTAACCAGTATATTCAGATTCTGATACTCGTCTTCACACTATGTTACTGCAGTGCTATACTATATGTATACGAGTTTATTTAACATATACTCCTAAATTTAAATCTGAAAAATAAATAATAGTTTAAAAAACTAAAAAACACGCTGTTAAAGTACTTCTAACTAAAAAGTGAAAAATAATTCCTAATATGAGCTGAAAACGGTAATGAACAAAAAATACTAGTATTTTTAGCGTGGGGCGCTCTGTGCCATATTTTTCGTCTATCGAGCAACCCACGCTTTTTCACAATAATACTAGTATTTCTTGTTCATTATTTTCTACTTTATAGTTTGGTTTATTTATAAGAGCGTTTTTTCTTATTATTATTTTTTTTTTTTTTTTTTAATTTTTTTAATTTGTTTTTTCGAATTATTGCATTGTCATCGATCTTTGACAGGTGTGCAAAATTTGAATGAAATCTGTCCGTTTAAAGTGGGTCGAAATCGAGTCCAAAGGAGTCTGTTACATACATACATACAGGTGAAGCTAATATAAGCGTGTTAAAAAAGAAGTATTAAATTATGCATCAATAGTTTTTTTTTTATAAGCGTAAATCTTACATTTTGCCTATGAATATAGTAAACAAAAGAAGCTTCTTAACTATTACTGGTCACGGTCAGTTGATTTAGTAGTAATTATAGTAAGTGTAGAAGGGACAGATGTTTCAATGTATCTGTAAGTTCCCACGATCCGATCGATCGTAACAGAAACCCGCATTCAGCGACTAACGTTCAGCTGTTTGACACAGACCGCCAGGGGCACATCGAAGGCAGGTTCAAGAAATATTCCACCACCTCATCCGTCTACTCAAAGAAAGCACTGTCTCAGCAGAGCGAATACATAGAGAGGTATATTTTCAACATAATACTGTTTGTCTGATTACTTTATTAATTAGATAATTTTAAAAAGAAAGCTTTTTTCTATGAATATCAAATCTTTGTCATAACGTTGTAATTCAGTTACCAAACTATAATTGAATCTTGGAAATTTTCCTGTGTTTGAAATTGGAAAGTAACATTACGCAAAACGAATGCCATGATTACATAAAACTTGCAATATCGAAATTTTAAAGTTTGTTTTCGTTCTACATATTATTATGTGTTGATATGACGCTTGTACGCAGATCTTGGTGGTACGCTTGTTGTGCGAAGTGTCACACGGAGGACTCCGGCATTCCCTCTTGGGAACCACCGAACTGGCAGAAAGTCTGCCCCTTCCCATTATGCCCGTCCTACCGACAATTTGCACAAACCATATCAGTATTAATTATTGGTAAGTTATCAAATAATTTTATATTCCCGATCGTAAAATTTTACTGTCGTCCAGAATTCATTACTGCGGCATGCCTTTGCCATCGTTACCGTTAAAAGATATTACCTAGCTACATATTATTCCTAATATATATTTTTTTTAACCATACAAATAAGTCTAGTAAATATTCCTTAACTAAATCCTGTAATAGCTACAGTTTTGGGTCCATCGGGATTTGTGTGATTTAGTAAATATTTAAGCCGGTCTTAGTTTTTTTCTTTTTAATTAATTAATTTTAACAACTTTACTGATTGTATCATATCTTCTACTTAAAATATTTTTTCTAGTAACGGGTCCTAAAAAATGTTGTATTCTACAGGCATACTAGTCTGGTTGACAATATGGATCATAATGGGCGACACGGCGGCGCCTGGCGGTCAGCTTTTTATGTTAGCAGTCCTGACCATCATTGCGTACTTCGGAGGCATACTCTTGATGAAGATCACGACGCTACCGGCCCTTATAGGAATGCTCATAGTAGGAATAATAATGAAGAATATAGGTTTCGTCAACTTTGATGAAACGTATCAGCATGTTTCATCGTATATCAGGTATGTAACTACACGATTACCATACTATTTAAGTTATTATTTTGAACCTATTTTGATATATATTTTATTTTAATTTTAGTTTTTATACGATGCCCACTATCTTACTCTTTAACCCAAATGGGTTATTTGTCTCATTGATTATTAAAAGAAATCTGCGCTCAGGTAAAGTTGCCTATTACGAGGAGTTTACAAACATACAAATTGAGAGTTCTAAGTCAAAAAATAACTTAGTTCATATTAAAAAGTAATATTTTTTTAAGGAACATATCTGAGACCCAAATTTGACTGCATTTTTCAGAAAAATCGCTTTAACAATCATTTTAACGAGAGCTGGGTTGGATTTGGATCCGACTGCAATGAAAAAATATTTCTTCACTGTAATCAAACTGGCTTTAGTGCCTTGGACTTTCGAGTGCGTCCTCTGCGCAATTATGGCGTACTTCTTCCTTGGACTACCTTGGGATTGGGGTGAGTTACAATTCTTCTTTGTACCAAGTAAATTACTTAGTCCTTCATATTTTCATTATATTACAATGTTCAAAAGGTTGCCTTGAGTTTGCGATATTTGTGAAATTTATATTAGATATTTTTGGACAATTTCAGCGTTCCTGTTATCTTCAATCATTGCGGCGGTGTCACCGGCTGTGATCGTGCCCTGCTTGTTTAGACTCCGGGAGAAAGGCTATGGAGTGTCGAAAGGAATCCCGACGCTGGTCCTGGCTGTCTCAGGCGTGGACGATGCTGCTTCTGTTGCCGTGTTCGGTATCATCTCATCGATCATGTTCTCAAGTGCCTCTGTCACCATGAATATTATCCAAGTAAGTTATTAAAATGTTTTGTAACTTATTTTATTTTTAGATCCTTGTTACTTAAACGGTACAATAAATATTTTTACGAGATCCTCGATTACGACGTTCACGTGTTAGATTAATGAACCTGACGAACGAAACAAGTTAGGTCCATTCAAACAAGTTTGCCAATTATTCGGGTATCGCAATAAACATTTAATTTTAGAAAGTGGGTAATCAATTCTATAGATAAAATCCTACAAATGCACGTGCATGTTAATTTCAAGGTGAATAAGAAAGCAAGATCTAAATCCGGCAAACGAATACCTACCATTTGCATTTGATTAGGATTGTAGAATTCGCTGAAGTGATTCGTTTCTTAAGAAATTATGAATTACCTACTTGATCATCCTTGCTTCGCCGTCACCTCCTGGCACTTACGGTTCTCAACTATTCGACATCACTAGCAAATGTTTTGGTGGGGTCAAAACCGTTAAAATTTGCGTTTGCGGCACAGACTCAGAAGCGGACAGTGTCAATAAGAAATGCCACCAAAATAAGTAATTTTCATTTGTTATCTTGAATATACTAAACAACAAAATGATTAATTGTTAGAATATTAGGCAGTCTCGGCCAAAAATGTCCCATCAAAACGTTTGTAATATTTTTCTTTAGTATTAAAATGCACATGAGCTTTCGGATCATTAAAAAAATAATTTTCTATCTTTTAAATTTACTTTACATGCAAAATATGTAGCTTAATCATTTTTCTACTTCATACAAATATATAAATCGTTAGATTAGGATAAAGTTGCAAAAAATAATTTACTCGAAGTAATTAAATTTTGTATCACATTGATTTTATGTTTGCCTTCAATTTAATGCTGATATTATTATAATTTTACGACTGTAATATATTATTAGATAAGTGTGTGAAAATAAGTAGCCAGAACCAGCTTTGCCAGCTAGTAGCACTTACCAACATATAAATACGTGTGACATTTTGTAAACATTCAAACAGGTCTGGGAATGGTATTCTGAAATGTTGACATTCGCTGACCTCGCACAATCTCATTAGTGGACTGGCCTGGGTAATTTCCAAATTAAAAACATTTCGTTTAATATTCAATGTAAAAGGTAAACCTCATCTAAAAATTATGTATATTTTTGTAATTATTAATTGGTTTTATCTATAATTATTATATTATATTGATTAAAACTGGGTGTGTGCTTATTGCGGTGTTAACTTTCTTGTAGAGATGGAGAGGTAATGCCAAGAATTTTCGCCTCAAAGTAAGAAACTGGATAAAATATAATGTTCCAAACCCGTGTTTAAGAACCCTACGACATTGTTTTTTTTATACCAATATCGAAATGCTCTTTGTCAATATATAACGCACCCATGCAATAAAACCGTAAGTCCTTTATATTTTTGCAAATTGCAAAATTGCCGCGTTGTGATATATGTTTGCAAAAGTTCCATGTTTTTGTAAATTGCCAATTTTAAATTTGAATAAGTATAAAATTACTAACGATTCACGATATCAGTCTTTTCGCAAGGGCGCTATAACTAGATGATATTTTATTTTTTTGACATGGCATCATTAAACGATTCTAAATACTATTCATGTTGTGATTTCCAGGGTCCTTGCAGTATATTCGGCGGTATCTTCCTGGGCGTAGCATGCGGGTACCTCGTGAAGTTCGTGCCGGAACGCAACGACGCATTCCTCGTGCCTCTGAGGGTGCTGATGCTTCTCGTCGGCGGCCTCATCATGGTTCTAGGCTCTGAGGAAATTGGGTGGGGTGGCGCTGGTAAGTAGATATCAGAATAACCCACTTGATACCGATGGATGAATAAGATTACTAGCATTGACCCTCATAGATTAGACGTTGTTATCTTAAACATAACATCACGCCTGTGTTACCCAGAAGGGTTTGGCAGATTGGTAATAATGCCCACACTTTATTTGTAACGTTTTGGTCCCATGAAGGGATGAGCCTATTTCCACAACACAATTTTAACTCTGTGCTGCTATTGAGTATTTCCTGACGGCAAAATCCCTAATGACAGTTTTGCCAATCCAGAAATCGAACCCGAAACCTCGTGGTGAAAGGAGGCAACATAAATTCTCAATGATCACATTAAATATGTTAATAATATTTTAGTCTGAGGGAGAACATAATAATATTTTCAGCCATTTTCTTTTCGGGTCTATTGCTAATGTAAACATCGATCAAACCGTAAAACCAATTGGATTCGACATAGTTCTACTAAAAGATTTCTCGATTAAGGTCAGCTTTAAAAAAAATTGGCAACTAATTGATAGTAAAACAGCAAACGTTGTAATCAAAGAGATTGCGAGTGAAGACTTAAAACTATAGTGAATGAGTACTTACGGAATAGTACGGTACGGATTATTGTTTTTCATATGCAATGCTTACTTAACAATGGCATTGTTTGAGCGAGGACTGTTGTCAGCCCATCTATTGAAGGAAATTGTTCCAATAAAAGAAATATATGCAGGTATCATTAGCCGATTGTTATTGTGTATGTTCAATGTAGCTAGTTATAGCCATAAATTGTTTTGGTAAATTAAATCATATTTAATTGTCTCTTGATTTAAACATGATATTAGTATAAAATGCTTGATTTACGAAACACATAAATTTACCACATTCTTTACTGTACGTTTTATTATTAAACAATAATAATACAAAATGGCGATATCCTGTACAAAACCTTTCTAAGAAAACTACAAAAAAATATATACATTCGGCAGTTCTAATTTATGTTATGAATTTGTATACAGGGTAATAAATTCTTCTTTCAGTCAAATGTTTAAACTACAATATTTAAGACTAGCTTCCGCCCGCGGCTCCGCCCGCGTGGTATGTCAATTAAAAGTAGCCTATATGTTAATCCAGACTATAAGCTACATGTGTGCAAAATTTCATCGAAATCGACCCGGTAGTTTTGGCGTGAAAGAGTAACAAACATCCATACATCCATACTTACAAACTTTCGCCTTTATAATATTAGTAAGGATATTTGCCTTCAATGTGGCACGTCCATGGGACACCTTGTATAAGTTCTTACTATTGATACTGAAGCTGTTCAAATTAGAATGTATTTACATGTGTTCTAGTTACGTTTATTACCGACAAGCTATAGTAATTAACAATTTGTTATCAACTCATGACGGCAAACTATATATATAATAGGATTTAGACCTTCAGAATGGCAAATGGCTTCACATGACAGCTGACCCTGATTAACTTCAATGAAAACAACAACATTTACACATAATATTATATCTGCAATACTTGTTTTCTAGGACCTTTGGCTGTGATTGCGTTCGCGTTCATCGCCTGCAAGAACTGGACGGACCTCGGCTGGGAGGTAGAAGACAACCCCGTGGCCACCGCCTTCGAAATCTTCTGGATGTTCTTCGAACCCATGCTCTTTGCCATCACTGGTGCTCAAGTTGTTGTGAGTAGACTACTGTACAGTTTTATCTATTTTTTGCGAGTCTTTCTAGTTGTTGAGTTTTCATTATTTGTTAAACGCTTTTTACTGTGTTTTTGAAAAGGTTTTTTTTTTAATTACCGTTGTACTTATCAAATTTGGGACACAATATATTCAGAAGCTGGTATAATATACCAACAACGCCAACGCATACGAAAACTGTGCAAGTCGACAATATAACATTTATATATATTGGATAAATAACCTCATTTTCTTTGAAGTCGATAAAAAAGACCTCATTTTTCAAGAAGGCCATTGCTTTGTATTTTTCAAGAAAACAACTCCTGATAATTTTTAAAAACGAGACGGTTAGTGTTCAACTATATTAAATGTACCAAATTGTCAGTAGCAGTAATCCTTACTATACCAATATTATAAATCCAAAAGTAAGCCTGTCTGTCTATTGATATGGAGATAGTTTAAGATCTGAGAAGGGACAAAGTAGAGATAATTACTCTTGCAACAATTTGTCTATCAGATTTCATAGAAAGTTTTAACCCATACATTTCTAAACCTTGACGTGATTAATATCTAGAGCGCGAATCTCTGCTCGCGTAGTGGGAATAATATCACTTAAAACTTTTAGTTCTCTCTAGTTAGTTAGTTAGTTCACTGGGACAAAATATACATACTTTTTATTAACTTAAATAAATAAATATTTCACAACTCACATACAACGCCATCTAGTCCCAAACTAAGCAGAGCTTGTGAATGTAACTGATACTAATACATGTATACTTTTCTTTTGTAAATACATACATATCATACATAGAAACACCCAGACTAAGACAAACTTCCATGTTCATGCACACAAAGATTTTGTTTTAAGTGGGAATCGAACCCACGACCTCGGCGTCGCAGGCAGGTACACTACCCTTTCCGCCATCCGGTCGTCAACATACCACGCAGCTGGAACCACAAGCGGAAGCTAGTAGACAATAAAACATCCATACTTAGTTTCTAACAAGACTTGTGTTATCAGATTGCAGATCTGGAACCCCACCTGGTGCTGGTTGGAGGCGGCATCCTAGTGACATGCGCGGTGCTGCGTGCCATGGTCACCAGCGCCAGCGCCGTGCGCAGCAACCTCAACATGAAGGAGAAGATCTTCGTGGGACTCTCATGGATGGCCAAGGCCACTGTACAGGTAGAATAATGCGGCCGTAAAGATATCGGTACAATAACATCACTAGAACTCTTGTGTAAACTTTTGTTGCATATCCAAAAATATTACAAATATTCTATTGATTTCATCTCCTCCGTTTTCTTTAAAGGTATATTTAGTTATAATTAGGTTTAGGTTTAAAAATACTTTATTCTCATAATACGAATAATATCATTTACATGAGAACATTGTTGGATTACATAACATAATTTTTACATTCGTTGTCATAAAACAAAAGTAAAATATTAAAAGTATGTATACCTACATACTTTGCACTAAAACTTAATCAGATTCATATTTACCAGCTATTCCACAAACTAAGCATAAACTTGTCAAAAACTTATTCGCCCGTGGTAATTAGGTACTTACTAGTTGCTAGTTTATATGTCCAATAAATATTGGGCAAGTTGTTTTTTAAATATATTTGACGAACTTATACTTTTTAAGTTCGTGGGTAGTTTGTTGTGAAGTTGCGCTCCTTCATAATGTTAGCATTGTTTTACCGTAATTCGTTTGAATACGCGGCAACGCTAAATAACTTGTCCGGCGAGTGCTATAATTGCTTATTATATCAATTTGATTCCCAGGCTGCCTTGGCACCCGTCGCCCTGGATGAAGTCCGCAAGATGGCTGGCATCGAGCCGGACTCCCCGCTGTTCGTGTACGGCGAGACTGTCATCACCGTGTGCATCATGTCCATCGTCATCACCGCACCCATCGGAGCTATTATCATCACGCTCGCTGGACCTAAACTCCTCACCAGAACTACTAAGCCACCAGTATTAGAAGGTAACCTATTTTTTTTCATTACCTGCTGCACGCGTATATTATAAAAGCATCGATATACTATTTTGAGAACCGGTTCTTTTGTACCAGGTTTAAGCAAGAACTGGGTACCTGGTTCTTTCGGTTCTTTATCATAGAACTAAAACAATGAAATATAATAATACAATGTGAGGCAGTAATTCCATTTAAAAATCACTTTTAGCAGTCTATGATTCCTCCTTGCGAGTTTCATTCTTCTATAGACACGTTCAATACAGTTCATCAAAATGTTAATTTTACATAATAATCACTTATCACAACTTCTAATAGTTCATTCTGAAAAACATTTAATCAAAATGGTCGGAATATTGTTTTTTGTTATAAATAATAAATATCACACAGCAACTGCACACAACGCCATCTAGTCCCGAACTAAGCAAAGCTTGTACTATGGGTACTATTTATTTATTTATTTATTTATTAAATTAGATCCTTATTGCGCTAACAGTATTACCCAATACGCACAATAAGCTAGGTATACATTTTCATGACATAAATAAATTACATAATATTACAAAAAAATTGGACACATATTTTTAAAAATTCAGCAAACTTCATGTAAAAAATATCTACCTCTGGATGCTGAGCAATCTGTGTGTTGATCAATGCCATTGCGTGGTTGGTTGGCGCAAATTGTGCAGTGCTATCGCCATGAGACGGCGCGAGCGCAGCCGCGTGTACTGGTTAGGAGCAGAATAACTGATACTAAAACATTTATACTTTTCTTTTGTAAAAACATACTTATTATACATAGAAACACACAGACCAAGACTAACCTCCATGATCATGCACACAGAGATTTGTATTGAGCGGGAATCGAATCCGAGACCTTAGCGTCGCAGGCAGGTACACTACCATCTCCGCCATCCGGTCGTCGTTTTAAAAAACGAAAGATCGACATTTTTAAGGACAGGTTATTACGGATGTATTGCGGACTCGGTAAACCGATTCCGATGCTGTAATGAATGTAATGTATAAATAAATAACACATTTGCAATAGTTCTTTATTCTTATCTTATATATGGCTCAAAACCGTTGTAAGGCTAAAACTAGGTTTAGCCGACTAAAGTCCAAAAAAATAAAATTAATAGACAATGTAGTGTTAAGACATCAGAAAAAAAACTTCTATATAAGCAACAATTTTAATCTTCACAAGTTTCAAGTTAACAACAATCCATAGTTTTCAGTTAGTATTTGTTAAAATTATACAATATAAAAAGTACTTTTTTATTACTATCCTAACCTCTCATATCCGTGACTGCTGCCACTAGCCGTTCCGCTGTAAGGAGGTTGAGGATAGGACAGGTTAGCGGTATGACCGTAGGGATTCGGGTTCTGACCATAGGGGCTCGGGTTTTGACCGTAGGGACTCGGGTTTTGACCGTTGGGACTCGGATATTGTCCGTAAGGATTTGGGTTTTGACCATATGGATTGGGGCTTTGACCTTGAGGAATCGGATACTGTCCATAGGGATTTGGATTTTGCCCGTAAGGATTCGGGTTTTGTGGATATTGCGAGGGAGTGCTACCTCCTTGCGGGTATGGCTGAAGATTATGACCAGATGGAGAATAATATGGCGAGCGCGGAGTAGTGGTATTTAATAAAAGTACTGGATTTTTACCACCTGGATAGCTGGGGTTAGTACCATAAGGTGACTGTCCCGGATATGAACTATTTGTCTGTGCATAACCAGGGTAATAAGGCCTTGGAGTGGCTACGGTAGCGTTAGAGGGTCTATAACTACCAGGGTATGAGGGGTAAGGCGTGGGTCGAGTTTGATTATAGGAGGGATACCGCCCACCACCACTTGTAGGATAGTAAGGTATTGGTGTAGTTTGTGTACCGTATGGAGCTGGTCCAGCAGATGGGTTGTACGGTCCATGGCTTGGATTATAGGGACCCTGGCTTGTATTGTATGATGTTCTATGTGGATCATAAGGTCGAGAAGGTTGCGGATAGTAAGGACCTGTTTGATTCTGATGTCCTTGACTTGGGTTGTAAGGTCCTTGTCCTGGATTATAAGGTCCTTGACTGGGGTTGTAAGATCCCTGTCCTGGGTAAAAGGATCCTTGACTTGGAGTATAAGGTCCGTGGCTTGAATATGGTCCAGTGGGATTATGAGATCCTTGTCCAGGGTAATACGGGCTAGACGTATTGCTAGGCTTAAATCCTTGAGAGGAAGGATAACCTGGTTGAGAATAATTTGGTGTACCCCATTCCTGTTGCGGAGCAGTCGGACGATACGGATCGTACGGAGACCCCGATGGCACCCGAGGATAAAGAGGCGTGTAACCGCTTGATAACGTTGCTTGACGTGCTTTTCTCTTCTTCTTCAAGGTATCTAATTCCTTAGTATAGGTAAGCAGCTTGAAGTCTTCATCATCACCGAGTTTCACATGTTTAAATAAGTCCACATCATCCTCTGGTGCAATTTCAACCACAATTTGTTTAGTTTCTGGCAGCTCCACAAACTGTACATCAATTGGATTCACTTCATGATTTTGCAATGCAAGAGTTCTATCTTCTGTACTTATTAGTAAACAGCTACTTGTTGTAAAATACAATATAATCACACTGAAAGCCACACAACTACAGTGCACTGTTCTCCGCATTTTAACGACTATTGAGGTCGAGACAAGTCATTCACAAAATAATATAGGTATAGATACACTTTGACCTTGTTTATCTACAATTTACAAGTACGTGGTAGAGACAAGTTTACAATATTATAACCTTCTAAGAAGATACAAGTTTTAGTTTATAATACATTTTTCCTCATCGACATTCATGCCTATTACTTGTAAGTGTATTACTTAGATTTCTTACGTTATGGCTTTATTTGACAAGGCAATTTTAGTAATTAGCTGTTCAGTAACCATAATTTTGCTATATTCAGATATTACAGTATTAAAATGACAATGTTATCTCCTTTAAAGTTCATGATTTCTTTTAGTTTTCGACTGATGTCTCTTAATATTATGGTTAGACATTAAAAAACAGAAATATACACCGTTATCTAGAGGATATTACACAAATAATATGTTTATTTCATTAGTAAACGTACCTATTTTCTATAAAAATAAATTGTCTCCTTCACACATCCAAAAATCACACGGCATAAGAAAATCGCGTAAGTGTATAATGTTTAGAATCAACTTGCGAAAAAAAAATTGTGATAAAGAACATGATTACGAAGTTCTTGGTGCGATCTTTAACTAAATGGAAATCATGAATTACTGGTAAGCGGCTTTATTACGATGTCATTTACACCCTGTATAATTTATGCATATTATTGTTACATATACACAACTTATATTATTAATCTGTTCGAGTCCATTTTGCTGTAGTCTGGCACTTTTTGGTCTTCTTATCGTTGTTTGACTAATTGGATGATGTAAAAGCTGATAAGGGGGTTGGTCCTGGCTTTTTGGTCTTCTTATCGTTGTTTGACTAATTGGATGATGTAAAAGCTGATAAGGGGCTTGGTCCTGCCTAGGAGTCATGGTATGGCTAAATGGAGCAGGCTTCGCAGGGACCGATTTGACCTAAGTTGGGGGCGATCTATGCTGACATTTTTAGGGAAGTGCATGCTGAGATCCTGGCAGAGGTGTATGCTGAAACTCAGGGGGACATGTATTCTGGGATCGCAGGAGAGGTGTATTCTCAGATTTCGGGGTAGAATTTGGTAGTTGGATTGTAATTGCTTTTCTCCTCGATAACGGCGTTGCAAAAGCTATCGGCCGCTGGCTTAAACCTCTCCCCACCACATTCCATGTTGATAAAGTCCATGTTGGCATTTTTGCTGATAGTAGGCACTATTTTTTCGACCTATTTACCTATAATAGAACAAGTTTATTTTTCTGTTATTCTCTTAAACAAAATAAACAGTTGATAACAAAATACGAAACCAACAGATATTAAAACTGCGCAAAATAAAATACTTATATGCAGCACAATAGATAGTAAACAACAAAATGCCCGCGATGACCTTCATAGTTGATTCAGACTCCTCACAAGTTTACGGAACTAGTTATGAGAACCGACTGAACCAGAATGTGTTTAGCACATTCTGATTCAGTCGATTTTCCGATTAGAGATAATCGATTATTATTAACGCCTAGCCTGCAGCACACTCCGCTGCGAAACCTTACAGCAAAACCGGAGTAATTTCGACATGTCTTGTCCGAATTCAATTTACTTATGGAGTTCGCGTCCGGATTAGCGAAGACGTTGAATGATCCATCGCTAAGGTCTGTGTCTAACCAAGTATTGCACTCATGTGTCAATTAACTGATTGTTGTTTGTCCAGGTTGGCGTCGCTCGCACCGTCCGTCCATCCGTGACATCTCCATCATCGACGAGGAAGAAATGGCGGAGCGAGACTCTGAAGACGTGGAGACGTCGATGCCCCCCGCGGCTCCCGCCACCACGCCCGCTCACACCACTCCAGCGCCCATCACAGTGCAACCAAACCACCACTCTTGATTGCGAACACAATAGAAAAAAGTATTAGGCACGTAATAATATTGTCAATAATTATTTATTGTCAGCTTTGACTAGTAAAAGCATCACAAAAACCAGTCAATCCACGAAAATTGTCAGTAATATTACGTATGGAAGGGTAGCTTTATGAACATTAACCGCATTCCCACCCGCCTTTGTGTCTCTACGAACATTTTTTCCCGCAATCCGAAGCTTTTGAACTGACCGTAAGTTAGCTTTTTTGTGTAGCAAACATATCACGCCCTTTGTATAGAATGAAGAAGTGTAATTGATTAATACACATTTTGTATATATATAGAGTTAATTTTCAAAGCGCGCTATTTTGTACTTTAGTACAAATTTAGTAGGATTTTCGAACAATTTGTCACGTGCTCAGCACAAACATAATAGGAATAACCATCTCTTGCAAACGATTAAGAATTATATCAGAGAGACCTGTACAACTTTTATCAAATACCTAATTGCAACAAAAGCCATTTCTAAGAAATGCTTTTATTTTGAGTTTTGTACATTGAAAGTATTAATCATCTGCAGTGAAAGTTAGAATAAGTACATTTTTACCAATTTATATTTTAGGAAGAATTATCTAAATTATATTATTATTTTGCTATGATATTATTATTGTAATTAGTATTTAATAATTGTGAGTACTTACGAACCAGTAATTAAACTCATGTGAGACATGTTTCTAATGATAATTATTAAAATTAAGATACATAGAGGGTTTAGAATAGGATGTCAAATATAACATCATTTTCATGTGATAAGGTGTATACTTAATTATTTGTTGTCGTTATAAAACCTCGCTATTGAAATATACCTACTTACTGTTTTATTATAAATATACTACCAATGTAAAACATATTTAATTTGTGAGTACTAGAAGTTATACCTATTTACGTAGTGGTTATCAGTATTGTTAATTTATAAACTTAGTATAGGTAGGTATCAAAATATATTCATAATATAATTATTCGGTACAAAAACCATTATTTGTATAAGGCTTGAAGCAGTTTCATTGCTCATTGTTAATACTATGTTTTAGTTGAGTAAATGTATATGTGCAAACATTATGTTCTCAAAAGATAAATTACGAGTGTTAGTACGTTCCAATCACTACGTACTAATTAGTTGTTATTAGGTACCAATGTAAATAACACAGCAAATCACGTCACATATAGTTAATATTATATGAGTGAACACACTGTTATCATATATTATGATTGTTGAAAAAATATACTTAAATAAAAGGAACGCGGGACCAATTTATTTTCAATTTTTATTATGTTGATAATATTATTCAGTAGACTCGATTATTTAGCTCGATTTAACCAACGTGATAAAATTATATTAAACCGACGTTTAACACTAAACGAACAATTTCGATGATCTTTTTGTCTTTTCAACTGTTGAATAACAGAGAGAGATCGTATTCAGGTTTAGCGTTAATCACGGATTAAGAAGTTTGGTGATATTGAGGCTAAGTTTTATTATGTTGGCTAACTGTTTGAAATTTTCACATAAAAATGCGAATGATAAAAAAAAACATACAAAATATAAATATAAAAAATAAGCAATAAATTAATTTGAAATACATTGGATTTTTGTTGATTTATTTTAGTTTTAAAGTTTACCTAATATTAAAATACTTATTACCTTGTAAAATATGGAAATAAAACTAACAGTAAAGTTGCCTTAGATTATTTAGACGTGTCCAAGAAGGCAAAAAGTAAGTACATTGTATAGATCTGAAAACTATAAATAAACGGAAACAAAACTTAAGAAAGAAAAGAAAATAATTTCCTTTTTTTTTCCGACCAGAAATGCATTCAATATTTACAAACAAAGGTGTTGCGCCGACGCGACGAGCCACCGCATACCCCGACTCGGTGGCGTGCGACAAGCTGTTCACAATGTTTTTAATACTATGGAGCCAGCTATGCTCGGAGTTTCTTTGAACAAAAGTAACCGACATAGCTCGCAAAATAAGCTCGCTGAAGTGGCAATGGGCTGGTCACGCCTGCCGAAGGACCGACAGCCGTTGGAGCAAACGAGTCCTAGAATGGAGACCGCGGTTCGGCGTGGTTCGGCAACCGTAAGGTAAGACACCCTCCTGCCAGGTGGACTGACGACCTGAAGAAGGTCGCTGGAGGGGACTGGATGCGGAAGGCGCAGGACCGGGTATTGTGGCGCAAGTATTGTGACGAGCAGCTGAATGATGATGAATTATCATCATCATTCACTTACTTACATCACACTAGTCAATCATTCGCGATCTTTTCAGCCACACGTTCGCGTCGTCAACGAGCCAATCGACAACTGGGTTCAGCGTTAAACTTGGGTGGTGAACTCGGCACTTAGCTATCAATATTTTGTATCCGTTAACTTAAAACTAAATGAACTGTTTTAATCAGCTGACCTAATTATGTCGAAAACATGTTGTTTCTCGCTAAATTTTAAATTCAATCGTCAATCTCGATAGGAATCAAAATATTAAAATCTATCAATATTACAGTTTTCTCTTAAAGTAAATGTTCAATACATTTCTGCTTTTTTATATTACATTCGATCCTTGTTTAAAAATAAGAGTAGGTAATGTAACAGTATATTACATACAGGTCTTCTTCGTCGTGTCGATGGCTAAGTCAAATTTTATTGGTCCAATAAGTGGCCACTGTTACGGCGCTCTCGTCGGCGTTCATAAGCGCCTCTCTTGTGCAGGTGGTAGGGCAGGTGCAGGTTTTGACTTGCCATCGTGGTGAAAGGATTAGCCAATTCGCTTTTAAGAACTCGCGAATTGCCCAGGGTGCGCCGGACGAAGGGAATCGTTGTGTACGTCACTCGGGGAGGCTCCTTTCATGCACCCCACACATTTCATGCACATACAGGTAGAAACGTAACATTACATCATGCCTATATTATCCACAAGGGTGTGGCAGGTGTATATCGCCCTCATTTCACCTGTTGTGTTTAGGTCCCATGCGATAGGCGGTGAGCCTGTTGCCGTCCACCGGGCACAATTTAAACTCTGTACTGCTATTGCGAATTTTTTGACGGCAAATCCCATATAAAACTTGATTAACCGACACCGAAATCGTACAAGAGACATCGTAGTGAAAGAACACATACGCAAAATCGACAAGGTAATACTCAAGACTAAATGATAAGTAAAACCCGGTATTCTCAGATGACTTTATATATTAAAAGTACAGAGTTATTACAAGTATTACAACACATGTCTGGATATATATGCTGGATATGCATGACGAGTGATGTGACAGGTGTCTAATGGTGGGTCCACACTGAGCCAACGAAGGCGAACGAATGGGTTCGTTGGCCATGTCTGGACGGATTGGCGATGGCCAACGAACGTTCGTTGACGTTGGCCGGCGATCCGTAGCGTGGCGGTAACATCAAAGGATTTGCACCATTGGACCGAATTCAGTTTGGACGGTCGCCAAACACCAACAAACGAACGTCAACAGAATGGTTGACATTTTGACATTCGACGGTCTGTTTAAATGTCAGAGCATGTGTCTACGTAGTAAATTACATTATCTTGAAGCTAAGTAGTTAATAACACAGAATAATAGCTGACTTGTAAATAATAATCATGGGCATAATACAGTTGCCAACCCCATTGACACATGATATCCTTAGGCTATGATCAAAATACACTTTCGAGTATTGTCTATGGAAAGCAATCCGGAATCATGAGCAAACGATGTTTTGGTCAAACACCAAATGTGTTTGGACGTTTGTCCGAAGGCCAACGAACGTTTGCTACCAACGTCAAAAAACCTTCGTTCGCCTTCGTTGGCTCAGTGTGGACCCACCAATAGACAAAACGTTCAACAAAATAATCAAAGCAATAATACTTACTATATTCCATATTCTTATAATACTTACTTCTTATAATACTTCTTATAATTCTTACTATATAATATCTATATACACTTTATTTTACTTAATTTAAAACCTGAGGAAGGGCATACTTTTTTACGAC
The DNA here is from genome assembly GCA_905147285.1 of Hypena proboscidalis. Lineage (NCBI taxonomy): Eukaryota > Metazoa > Arthropoda > Insecta > Lepidoptera > Erebidae > Hypena > Hypena proboscidalis. The sequence continues at coordinate 13,236,858 of LR990130.1, read as the reverse complement.
ACGCAGGCGGGGCCGCGCGCAGAACTTATTTCCAAATAATACGAATACGGCGCCTACTTTTATTTGACGAGCATTATGCTGATTCGTGATATTAGTAGAGATATTTTAATATGTTATTTATACTGGGGATAAATGACATCGTGTCATCTATTAAGAGTACGGGGATAGTTCTTTAAACATAGGTACGGCCGTTTACTGTAGGTACTCTTTCAAGTTATACACAGATGAGGCAAGACGTTGAATATTACCTAAGTACTTTTACATTTTAGTGCATTTTCGGGCATAGAAATTTTGCAACGTTACCGACAAAAACTCTAAGATTAAGCTACAGGATTCACAGGATAAATAGACGATTGTGTATATAGATACTTTTTATATATTATATTATATATTTCTTATCATGCAACGATGCAATTCTTCTTTATTATCAGCCCACACGTGCAGCCTGTTAGTTTCATTATACCTTGAGGCACAAAAATAACTGATTCAGTTGCGAGTTAGTTTGTAGATTATAAATAAATAATTTAGTTAGCAACAAAAATAGAACCTAAATAGAATTTAACTCAGCAATTTGTCCCTATTCAACTAATTTTGATAACCACTTTTGAAGTCGGATAAAAAGAGATCTAATTCAATTATCTTGTATCTAAATACTCCTTGAAACTTTGTCAGAATATTTGACTATCTCTCATGACTATTTGCAAAGTAGAAAATTGACTGATTTGTGTACATTTACCCACGTCGGTGCGTCAATACTGCCTGACCATGGACTCCACGACAAATAGTAAGTTGGCACATACTTACGTTAATTAAATTAATAAAGCTCCCTCAGGCATTTTCCCTCTCATGTCACTCCAGAACTTGTTATGATTAGATCATAGATTATACAGGGTGTTTGGTATATCGTTTGCCAATTGATCTGGCTATAAGCTATAGTTTCAGCACCCATTACTCACTTTTCACCTAAGCAGTTTTTTTAATTTAAATTTTTATGATTTTTCAGAAGTAAAAGTACCATATTCAGCTTAACATAGAAATTTAAAAAAAATTGCTAGTAAAGCCTCAAAATGTTCTAACTAGTTTTAATGTTTACAAATTAGTTTTACAAACTAATTCTTAAAAAAAATAACACATACTCTCCTATTTTGACCAATTTAAATCGTAAAATCGTAAAAGTATAAATATAAATAGAATGTCAATTTTAAATCTCGATTGCACAAAAAGTTAAATAGATGGCGATCTTTATTTTGTTTGACAATTGTCTAAATAAGCTTTTTAACGGTATACAACATGTCTTGAAAACAATAAATATCTTAACTAAATTAGTTTAATTATTATGTAAGGCGAATTGTATGTGCGACACGGGATCAAAGTTATTTACATCTCGTGCTATAAAGTCCGTGACTACGGTCAAGATTCTAACCTGAATCTTTCACTTATTCGGAACTCAAAATTAGCTCACGAAGCAAATACATACTTTGCTCTCTTATTGCACAAATATCTATTAAAAACTCGGCATCTGCGGCGCTCCCTGGCTCATGACAGTAAAGGCAATTAGGTGCCACATCTTAGGTTTCAAAGAAAATATTTCCTGAATAACCCACCCTTTTCCTCCATTTCCCACAAAACAATGTTGCCTATGAACATCGAAGAGTCAAAGTGGTACGTGGCAAAGAAAAGGTAAAGCACCACGGTTCTTAAATTAATTGATTCTCGGGTGAATTTTATTGCTAAAATGGTTTTAGAATCAAGTATCGAATCACTGGTCTTGGCAGTCCTGGCTTTGTCACGACGCCATTAACACCCTGTTTTGAATTAATAATAGCAGCCCTGTATCTAATATATGTCCCACTGAAAGGCTCAGGTCATTCTACCACGCTGGCCAAGTGCGGATTAGTATACTTCACACACCCTCCAGCACTTTTTAGGTACTATCAGGTATGCAGGTTCCCTCATGATGTTTCTTTCACCGTAAGCAAGCGATAATTTATATGATAAATACACACATATCTTCGAAAAGACGAATCTTAACGATTTATTGACAGAGGTGTGTGCCGTGGGTTTGGTTCGGACCCGAGACATTTGACTTCGCAGTCCTACGGTATCCCACTCGGCTATCGCTGCTACCGGTATCTATTGTATTATACATTGTATCTCTATCTATTGTATTGCATTACGGCAAGAAAATCAATGCCACGATTACGTCGATGATCTTAATTATAGGAAATAATATGTCATTGGTAAGGACTTAAATTCAACGACTGCTTAATTTAATTCATAGATAAATAAAAAAGATTGTCTTTGGAATGGAGAATGTTTATTTTTTTCGTCTTTTTCGAATCAATGTTTAATCTAATGGTGAAAAATTGATTTGTAAAGGATAGTGTACAGAACACAAATAGATATAAGTAGGTATTTATTAAAGTAACCATGTACAGTTACTAACATTAAGTCCTTCCTAAAGTCCTAATTAAATCATTTTTTTACATTTAAAATATCACTCATATAAAATAATTCTCATATTGTCGATCATTCGACGTTTTTATTCATGAAATCATGAAATAATGTCACTTTTAAGATATCAAGGACTGAAAGTTTTGAAGTATTCAACGACTTATGTTACTGACTGTACATAACATAGAAATTACTATTTACATGCTTAAATTATAATTATAATCTAAAATTATACCAAATTTTATAAACATTATATAAAATAACATAGCATCACGCCTATATGACCCAGAAGGGTGTGGCAGAGGTGCACAACACCCACATTTCACCTGTCAACTGTGAAAGTTTAGTTGAAATGACGATCCAATATAAATCTTAACTTGACGCGGCGGGTACATAAGTACAAATAACCGGCAAATAAACGTCTGTTTCCACTTGCATTGCACACTATTCCTTTTTTTTTGTGATAGGGAACCACGCATCAATGCTAATTCGTAATTAATGTACCCAGTTAATGTATATTTCTTCTTTTCCTTAACAATTGGATAACATTACTGATAGTTATAAAAAAACTAACCTCAAGTAAAGTAACAATTGAAAGCAAAGATTAGATGACAAAACATATTCAATCACAATGTCAATGAGTCAAGTCGGTCAAAAACCTCTCGACTCATTCCAATGGGAATTTTGTATACTTTTGTTTAACCGCAGAGCCAATGTTTATAAAACAATCAATCAAACAAGGATTAAGTTCTAGACATTTTACAACTTCAATGACCGCTCGTCTATAAGCAAGACTAACAGTTACTACGGGCTATACAGTTAAAACATATTATAATAATAATAATAGCAGCCCTGTATCTAATACATGTCCCACTGCTGGGCTCGGGCCTCTTCTCATGATGAGAAGGGTTAGGCCATAGTCCACCACGCTGGCCAAGTGCGTATTGGTAGACTTCACACACCCTCGAGCACTTTTTAGGCACTCTTAGGCATGTAGGTTTCCTCACGATGTTTTTCTTCACCGTTAGCGAGCGATAATTTATATGATAAATACACACATATCTTCGAAAAGACGAGAGGTGTGTGCCGTGGATTCGAACCCGAGACCTTTAACTTCGCAGTCCTACGGTCTCCCACTCGGCTATCGCTGCCTTACATAACAAAACATATTAACTATAACAAAAATAACCTTAACACGAAATTTATAAATGACTTTAACTCAGTATGAAAGATTTTTTAAACTTATTGTTTCTTTTTCGCTGCGGTGGATCAGAGCTGTCGACCTTGTACGGTCCTGTTTTCGATGAAATGCCTAGCTTACCTGGGAAAATTTCACACACTTTAATGTATGTTATTCCTGTAACAGTTAAGTATCTTTTACTACTGCTTATTTCGATATTAACAGTTAGGTAAACAAATTGTCATTCAATAGTTAGCTCGTAACAATTAAATTATACAATTAAAGCCATATTCATATTTAGCAGCGTGGTTACTTAGTAGTAAGTACATTATACGTTCATTATCTATACGTAGATGCTGCAAGGCACGTCCATCATCAGAACAATGTCAATGTCAAACCCTGACGTACTTACACAAAAGCATCAATTTAACTCAGTTAATTATAAACATACTATTAAAACTTAATCTATGACTAGACCGAATAAACATTAATTGTAAACAAAATTATGAATACAAGTTTTTGAAAATTACGAACGCGGACGTGCTGTCAGAAAGTGCGATGTGTACCGAGAACAAAGTCGGATCGAAGCCTCGAACCCGTGTTTTCTACATCTTACATTAGAGACAACTAACATCATCTTTTGTTAAAGTTTGAAGCAGTCGGTGGAGACATCGATGAGACTAGTGGCAGAATTTATGACTGTTTAACATTATTCTGTAGCGAGAGGCGCGTGCGTTCGTCGGTGCTGAGCGCGCGAGACAGGAAGGTGGACGAAGTGCGCGCTGACGATGAGGTGGCTCCGTTCTTCTGCGCGTTCGGCTTCTCCAGCCCTGTCGTATATTAGTAAATATTAGTCACCAACAATCAACATTAACTTACGTGCTGTTCATTTGTAAACGCAAAACTTTCGTCTTCATATACAGTTTTTGATAGCATCGTGATCGTGTATCTATAGAAATGAAGCAGACAGTTGTAATCTTAAAATTAATTTACAATTGTACCTATACATATTTGCTTATTTTATGTATGTACTTTTAGAACTACTTCCCACAGTAAAATTGTATAACGATTTATTTTCAACAATAAATTATAGAAAAAAAGTTTTGCGTTTAATTATTAACATTGACGTCAATAATTCAATAAACTCATCGACTCCCACAACATTGCGATTCTACAAATGCAATAGAATAGTCAGCAAATAGAAGAGATAGATATTAACTTATTAAAAAGATAACAATATCTAAATTAATTTATTATAACCAAATGGCGCATATTGAGTTTCTACATTAATCTAATCACGCAGTGTTAATTAAGCGAATGTTATTAAAACGAGCCCAGCCACGTTGAGAGTGGCGTTGCAGGTGGGTGATTTCCTATGATCACGTCAAGTGGGTACTACAATACATAGCGATAGGTGAAACACACACAACCCCTTGTTACGAATAAATATTCTATGGAGGAAATGTCTCCTCGAACTTAATGGTAGAGACAAAGAAATTGTTTAATTATTATTTTAAATACTTCTTTTCTCACATGGCTGTTGTTGTTTTTATTATTTTTTTTTACACATACAAAACATCAAACACATACTTAATTTACTGTAGGTAGTTAATCTATAATCTGAACTTTGCAATGTCTTGAATATTGCTGGTTTTCAGTAGATAAATTATGTATGTTATAATTATACTAGCTTCCGTCCGCGGCACCGCCCGACACGTGGTAGGTCGATAAAAAGCTTATATTATGCCTGGAGCCTTGATGATTTTCATTAAGATCGGTAAAGTAAATTCGAAGATTTTTGGTTCAAAAAAATCACATCACTGAGATTATCTCGGATTCAGATAAAATTATAAACTTGACGCTAGAAGAACAATATCTAAAATCATTGTTACTTTTACCTATGACATGTCATAAGGAATCACACACAAGGTTAATATACTAAATAGAAACTACAGTGAACAAGACAACGTTTAATAATTCTGACTAGTATATACTTGAATCGATCGGTATCCTTGAACAACCTGAAAAATAAAATAAACTCTCACTTATTGCAGAAGTCAAAAGCAATGACAAAAATATTGTTATTACCAGTTTGAACTAGATTTTATCAAGATCTTCTTTATCAATCTAATCATATCGGTTATCATCACAGTATTTTTTTGTTTTCTTATTAAAGGATTTTATGCGTCACTCTATGAATATTTTGCTTCAATAGATTCTCCTTCGCATAGTTGGCGAGGTCATAATAATATGACTCACAACTCCATTTTATATGTTTGTTTTGTGTATTTTCCGACACGGAAAATATGGGGCACGTATTTTTGTTAAGTAGGCATTGTATTGCCTCGTGGACTGGTAACAAATAAAAGTTTATTTCCCAGTAATAAAAAGCAACAACAACAAGTACAGAAATAAAAATGTCTTACCCAGTCTTTTTCTGATAAGATAGTAGAGTTTGGGCTTGATTACAAGGATGATAAAAACAAAGACTCCTTGAAGCTCGTTGACGAGATCGAAGATATACCAGAGCCACTTCGGCTCTGTCGTCAACGTCGACAGCAACTCGGCAATCCAGCCAGCTCCCATGACCACCCAGAGCTTGCCGGTCAGCATATATCTAAATAAAAGAATAATAAGTTCGTATTTTCTTCGAGTGCTAATTTTGAGTCCTGAATAAGTGGAAGATTCTATAGTAGAAAGACCAGCGTGCAATGAGTGATTCTAAGTTAGAATCTTGAGTGTAGTGAGGGACCCATAAGCACCAGATGTAAATAACTTTTATCTCGTGTCTCACATACAACTTTTCACCTCAGCAGTTCGAAATAGTACACAAAGTACAAGTTCTGCTTAGTTTGGGACTAGATGACGTGGTGTTAAAGTTTATATTAGATTAACATTAAAAGAAACAAAGCTAGCAGTGAGCACAACATAACTTTGCTTTGAGCGAGAGTAAAATTCAAACTAAAATCGAGTTTTGCTTTCTGAAATGACTCGAAGCAAAATTAAGTTTTGCCCACTGCTTTTATACAACGAAGAACGACTTTTCGAGCTGCTAAGGTGAAAAAAATATTTACTATTCTAAATCCTAGAATGGCCAATATAATAAAATAAAATATTCACCATACATTAACTTGGGTATTTCGTCAAACTTTCAGCTAAAACGCCATATAAAGCGATAAATTACTATCTAAAAATTACGATCACTATCTGCCAGTGTTTTATAAGTAAACTATTTAAATATTAATTATCATGCTAATCGATCACTAATAATAAACCGATTAAAGATTAAACCGCTATTTGTCTGCCTACAGATCAGACTACAAAATCTTTAACTTTATAATTCGTAGTAACTGCATTTATTTTCCTATTGTGAAAAACCCATAATTATGTAAAGTAGAATGTAGACACAATATCGACCGCAATCGCTTTAAGGAAAAATATAAAATTCAGAACACGACTGTCGCACTGTGCACAAGATATTCTTTAAGATAAGTAGGTACATATGGTTCAAATATAAATAAATAAATATCACACATCATCATCTAGTCCCAAACTAAGCAGAGCTTGTACTATGAGTACTAGAATAACTGATACTACATATTGTGACGTCGCAACCGCACGGCCACCGCAACCTCAAGATGCGCCCCCCACTGCAGACCCCTGTGGGGTATATAAGGGACCTGCGTGCGCGTCGCGCCCTTCTTGCCTGCGGTCACCAGCGCCGAGTTAAGTGTTCCTCACTTCGCTGCCCAGGACTTACCAAACCACTTACCTACCTACCAACCTACGCCTTGAGACTACCTTGTGTTTAATAGATGTAAATATATAGAATAATAATACCTTTGTTAATCTATCGATTGTTTCTATTTATTCTGCCTACCTAACTAGTCATTTGTAGACCACGTTACAGCGGCGCCCAACAATAGAGGTTATATGGTACATGGTTTGGTTAAGTCTTGGCAGTTATTTAATTGTGTGTTATTTCTGTGTATATTTCTTTTCTTCGTCCGAAAGGTGCGTACGGTTTTTTTTTTTATTCTATTATCTCACTTATTTAACCTCGTGTTTTAAATAACCTACAAAAACTTCTACTTTTATGTGCTTATGTTTTTGATTTAAAAAAAAAAAAAAAAAAAAAAAAGAAACACATTCTTATCACCTTTTGGACGGATTCATTTTTTTTCAAATAATTGTGTATCTTTGTATGCGTAATTCCCAATCAATTTTTTTTTAAATATGGCTTATGCTATCAAATTTAATCATTTAAGTAAGGCTGAGCTCGAATATGAAGTGCTTGTAAGAGGTGGTGTTGTGCCTGAAAAATCAATTACGGTTGAGGAATTGCGTAAACAAATTGCTAAATTGTCAGACCTGGCATTTGATGAAATAATATCGTCGTGCTTTTCGCCAGATGTTGATATTACCGCATGTAATGGCTCATTGTTGCGCGTTTCAAATAACCTTTTGACTTTGCAAACTCATTATGATAAAAACCTGTTTGTTAGATCGGAATCTATTATGCATCATGTTTTTCATAGATTATCAAGAATAGATACTTCGTTGCTTACTGATAAATCATCAATTCAAGTTGTATGGGATATGTTTCACGCTAATTATAAAATCTTAGCATCTTTTACCACGTGGTCGGTTCCTACCAATGTACCGTGTCATGTGGTCGAGCCAACGTGTTCATTACCACGTGAAGTTCAACACGTGGATTTTATAAATGAACGCAAAATGTTTTCTGAAATCTGCAAGTTTAAATATAGCGGTCGAACCTGTGTGAGGGCGTTTATTCAGAAGGTTGACGAGTTCATGTCGTGTCGAGGTATACCCGAAGATAGAATATTTTCTTTTGCTTTTGAGGTATTTTGTGATGATGCTTTGCATTGGTTTCGTTCAATTAAAGATAGTGTTCGTTCCTGGAAGGATTTGTGTATTTTGTTAAAACGCGATTTCAGTCCTCATAACTATGACTTTAAATTAATGTCGGAAATTAGGGCTCGTACTCAAGGTGAAAAAGAGAACATAACCATCTATGTATCTAAAATGCAAGGGTTATTTTCCTGTCTGGACGTACCCATCAGCGAGTCTATTAAATTAGAAATACTATTAAATAATATCAGGCCGTGTTATACAAATTCACTCTTAACTGGCAATATTGTGGATATTCCTTCTTTAATTAGTGTTTGTAGAAATTTTGAGAAGTATGACAGTCGTAGCAAGGAATTTTCGGAACCACCTAAAATTACTGCCAATACTCTAGCGCCAGATTTTGCTTATAGATATCCCAATGATACGAATTCGAAAAAAACTTCTTATAGCAATAATTCTTACAAAAAACATAAGTACTTTAAACCTACTTACAATGTTTTAAATACAGATCAATGTTCGACAGAAAATAGTAATTCTGCTGAACCGAGCGTCAATGCTGTTTCTGTCACTAGTACTGCTATACCTAAATTATACTGTCCGAGATGCAGAACAGATTCACATTCTTTAAAATATTGTCGTCAACCTCGTTTTTTGGTTTGTTTTAAATGCGGATTACCTGGCTATCGAGTTTTAGACTGTCCTAGTTGTAACAATAAAACTAATAAAAATTCAAAAAACGTAATAAATACGGTTGGGGAAAATCAAAAGTAATTGTGAAAACATGTAAAAATGAATGGCATAATTGGCTAAATTATGTATCTAAATTTTTCAATTCATATCAACTTTCCTCAATCGTTAATTCTAACATTAATTATACTCCATTTATCCCCGTTACGGTTAACGGGAAGAACACTGTTGGTTTACTAGACACTGGTTCATGTGTAACTATTTTGGGTAATAATTCCCACAAACTTTTTTTGGATAAATCTAAATTATTACATTCTAAACCTCTAGATTTTATCACCGCTGGTGGCGACAAATATTCTTCACTTGGCTCAGTGGTACTTCCTTATGAATTTCAAAATAAAATTATTTCTCTTGTTACTCATATTGTACCGGGTATTAAGAAAACTTTAATCCTTGGTATGGATTTCTGGAGGGGTTTTGGGTTGTTCCCTGATCAATTGGAATCTATTTTACTCACGAAAAATAATAACGACGTTGTTGTTTCGGAACTACAGCCTAGTTCTACCAGTCACTTGGTATCTTTTGATCATTTGTCTGATGAGCAGAGAGCTACTGCTAACGACATCATCGCCCAATTCACCGATATATCTTATGAACGGCGAGGGCTCGGCCGAACTTCACTCATTACTCATTCGATTGATACAGGTGATAGTCCACCTATTCGTCAGCGATACTATCGTATGTCTCCCGATAAACAGCGTATTTTGTTAAAACATGTCGATGCAATGTTGGCAGAAGATGTCATTGAACCATCTGAAAGCCCTTGGTCTAATCCCGTCATTTTAACGCCTAAAAAAAATGGTGAATTGCGTTTTTGTCTCGACAGCCGTAAACTAAATTCGGTAACAAAAAAAGACGCGTACAATTTGCCTTATATCTCTGAGATTCTGGATAACTTGAGAGACGCTAAGTACCTAACTAGTTTAGATATATCTAAATGTTTCTGGCAGACGTCAATAAGGGCAGAGGACCGTTGTAAAACTGCTTTTTACATTCCGTCACGTGGAACTTTTCAATTTAAATCCATGCCTTTTGGTTTAACAAATGCTCCTGCGACACAACAGCGTTTAGCAGATATTTTATTTTACGGGCCCGAATTTGAAAACAAGGTCTTTTGTTTCGTTGATGACATCGTATGTGTGACAAATTCCTTTGAAAATCACATTTCACTTCTAATTAAAATACTTAACAAATTAAAATATGCAAACTTAACTATAAATTTAGAAAAATGTAATTTTTTCAAAGACAAACTTAAATATTTGGGCTATATAGTGGATTCAGAAGGTCTTCATGCAGATCCTGAGAAGGTAAAATCAATTACAAGTTATTCCACTCCGACAAATAAAAAAGAGGTACGTCGTTTTCTGGGTGCTGCATCGTGGTATAGAAGGTTCATACCCGATTTTAGTACTTTAGCGGCTCCCTTAAATAAATTAACTTCTAACGGCAAAAAGGCTCCACTGTTCGCATGGTCGCAAGAGGCGGATGTAGCTTTTAATAAATTAAAAAAATGTTTATCTTCTTCCTCGGTCTTATGTTGTCCCGATTTTGATCAGCCTTTTGAAATACACGCCGATGCTAGTGATTACGGCATTGGAGCTGTACTTTGCCAGGTCAAGGAGGGACAGGAAAGAGTCATAGCCTTTTATAGTAAATCCTTATCGGACCAGGAAAAAAATTACAGTGCTACTGAGCGCGAAGCGCTTGCTGTCTTATCTGCTATCGAACATTGGCGGTGTTATATTGAAAACGGAAAACAATTTATTGTGTACACCGATCATGCTGCTTTGAAATGGTTTTTAAAACTGAACAACCCTACAGGGCGATTAGCCAGGTGGGGAGTTCGTCTTTCCTCTTATAACTTTGAAATAAGACACCGTCGTGGTTCAGATAATATTGTACCAGATTTTCTTTCTCGATCACCTAATATTATGGATATCGATAGTAATCTCCTCCCAGATGGTAGTTCCTTATCTACTAATGACACTTGGTATTTGAATATTTTTAATGGTTGTTCGCAGTCTCCTACATCCTTTGTTGACTATCAAGTGATCAGTAATAAATTATATCGTTTCAAAAAGAGTCTTAATCCTCTTACCAGAGAATTTCAGTGGAAGGAAGTAGTTCCATCTGAACGGAGAAACGAAGTAATACTTCAGAGCCATTCCTCCCCTACGGCGGGTCATATGGGTATTTTCAAAACTTTCAAACGTTTAGCCCTCAATTATTATTGGCCTGGAATGTATTCCGATGTTGTAAAAGCGGTAAATTCTTGTGATAGTTGCATCGCACATAAGCATCAGAATCATGCAACTTTGGGTCTTATGGGTGAACCTAAGTCTTGTTCTAAACCTTTTCAAATGATAAGTATTGATTTGATTGGTCCCTTGCCTCCTACAAGGCAACAGAACAATTTTATTTTTGTCGTTTGTTGTTGTTTCTCAAAATATTGTTTACTTTTCCCTATTAAACGTGCGACTGCTGACGTAATAACTAGAATCTTAGAGGAAAAAGTTTTTCTGGTACATGGTATTCCATCTACCGTAGTACTAGACAATGGCAAACAATTTATAAGCGCAACTTTTAAAAACTTGTTAAGTAAATATAAAATTCCAAATTTACATTACACACCGTTTTATGCACCTCATGTAAATACGGTAGAAAGATATAATAAAACTATAATAACAGCTGTTTCTACGTTCATTTCAAACGATCAACGCATATGGGATACACTTATACCTAAAATTCAGTTCGCAATGAATTGTGCAGTAAACGAAGTAACCGGTTTTACACCATCTATGATCGTATTCGGGCGTGAAATGGTAACCTGTGGTTCTCATTATGTTTCTAGTAAATCTGATACTAATATAATTCATGAGCCACGTGATAGTTATGCTGAGTCACTAGGCTACTTATCCTCTATTTTCGAGAGAGTACAGGCAGCGCTAATAGGTGCACACAAGCGTAATTGTCATTCTTATAATCTTCGCCGTAAAACGGCAGAATTCAATGTTGGTGATATTGTTTGGAAACGTACCTTTTACTTGAGCGATAAGGATAAATATTTTTGTAAAAAACTCGCTCCTAAATTTATTAAATGTAAAATCGTAGCAAAAAAGTCTCCATTAGTGTACAAACTAGCAGATATGTCTGATAAGCCACTTGGCGAATGGCATATAAAGGATATTAAACAAATAAACTATAAACAATAATGGTATAAAAAAAAAAAAAAAAAATTTTTACCCTATGGTTCAGTGGTTAAAATTCTCATTGTCGAATCGGGTATACCATTTTGTTCGCTAATATTCTTCACGCTCATAATTCCTTTAGAATCACATCTACTAATGATGTCGAATTCTATTATTTTCAACTATACGATGTTGTTCATTCATTCATCTTGAAATGTGTCATGCCTTCTGTGTAGACGCGCACACCCAATACTACTTCGCTAACGCGCTACTTGGTAAACAAGTTGTTATACTTACATTTTTAGTTATATTTAGTTCCGTTAGATAAGAATGAGTTTCAATAATCTTCTTTAATTAGTAAAAATTCAATCTTAATAGGTTGCACGTAGTGTTATTTTTGAATGACATCATGACATTGTTATTGTATTGAATGCGTTTGGCTCGATCACTCCGGTTCTTTTCAATTTTATTTAGGTATCGTAACTTCATATTTTTTCTAGTTATTTTTTTTATATACACTTATTGTTCTGATTTCAGTAAAGCCGGATCGAGCTGCCGGTGCTGCTTAAGAACTGCTTCCTGAGGTCTTCCATGTCAGCCAGGAGCCGAATTTTTTAAGAAAAATTCTGCCCTAACGGAGGGGGTGTGTGACGTCGCAACCGCACGGCCACCGCAACCTCAAGATGCGCCCCCCACTGCAGACCCCTGTGGGGTATATAAGGGACCTGCGTGCGCGTCGCGCCCTTCTTGCCTGCGGTCACCAGCGCCGAGTTAAGTGTTCCTCACTTCGCTGCCCAGGACTTACCAAACCACTTACCTACCTACCAACCTACGCCTTGAGACTACCTTGTGTTTAATAGATGTAAATATATAGAATAATAATACCTTTGTTAATCTATCGATTGTTTCTATTTATTCTGCCTACCTAACTAGTCATTTGTAGACCACGTTACAATATATATTTTTTCTTTTGTAAATACATACTTATAATACATAGAAACACCCAGACCAACACAAATGTTTATTATGCACACAAAGATTTGTCTTGAGCGGGAATCGAACCCGCGACCTCTGCGTGGCATTGTACTACCGAGTCCGCTATCCGGTTGTCAAATATGATGATGATTTAAGAGGTTATTCTTGTAAAGTTGTGTATGTTTCTACAAACACACAAACATACTTCATTGTCTATCCTACCTAACACGTAATTTATTTAAGTACGCACCTCTGATATTAATAAATACCGTGTATTTTTGATAAATATAAACGAACAGGAACGCACACTTACTACGGCTAAAAATAAAATGCTAGATCAACCATTTCAAAATTACGCGGTAGTACCATTGATGAAATTGGCAGATTACATCTAAGAAACTATTATTAAATAAAGTAGTTACTCTTACATTCAAATGATCTAACTATCATAGAAAATTATGTAATAATATTTTAAAGATGAAAGTTTGTTCAGATACCAAACAAGTCATGATTATGTCACTTTTTTATTTATTAATGGTAGAATCTGACGTTTAAATACCGTTATATAAAATTATAATAAAATAGTCTATGTCGCCCGGCCTATTCTTACAAATCTAATGACACTTATTTATTTATTTATTTATTTAATAGGTACATCAACAATATACATACAATAATATTACTGTAACACGTGCTTGAAATTGTTTGGGTCTTGTATGCATATCTTTTATAAATGTACACAACACTCTTTGTAATTTAAAGACACGTTATTAAAATAATGAAAAAGAAAGAAAGAATACAGGATGCAAAAACTTAAATCTAAAGATAACAAAAATGTAACAACTAAATGGTTAAGGTTATGTGAGATCAATTTTAAAATCATAAAACATAAAAAAAACATAAAATCTACTAATATACTTAGTCTAAAATATCACAAAAAGATTTTGCGTAAAGCTTTCGTTTGAATTTAATCAAGGAATCGTGAAAGATATCTATAGTGTCTAGTAAAGATATCTGTATTGGGCACACATTCGTGCCAAAGGTGATTGTTTGCCCACGTTCGTTCTGTAGAATGGAATATTAAAAGACTTAGTGATAGGGTAACGCGGCATTCTGTTGGGCACTGCTAGTCTGACGTTATTCAACAATTCGCTGCAATCTATGCCACCATTAACAAGTTTGTGCAAGAACACCAGGTCGTGGTTTTTACGCCTGTAATGCAAGGTATCCATTTTAAAAAAGTCAATCCTTTGATTGTAAGGAGCCCTGTGTGATATACCTTGTGAAATGTACGCTAAGTGTCTAGTGTACGCTCTCTGGACACTTTCTATCCTCTGAGACTGAACCGCATATGAGGGATTCCAGACAACAGAAGCGTACTCAAGATGACCCCGTACTAAGGAGTTGTAGAGGATTTGCTTCGTTTGGATACGACGAAATTCTTTGGTATTCCTTTTGATGAATCCAAACATTTGAGCTGCTTTTGTTGTAACCGCATTGACATGTGAAGTAAAGGTTAATTTTTGATCCAAAACAACTCCCAGGTCTCTAATCTCTTTGACCTCTTGTATCTCTGTCCCATCTATATTATAAGCTGATGAAATAGGGATTCTTTTTTTGGTGTATTTTATGTGGTTACATTTAGTTGGATTAAGAACCATAGCATTGGTTTGACACCAAACTTGAACTCGGTCAAGATCGCACTGAACCAGATTTGCATCAGAAGGGGAGTTAATAACATGGTAAAGTTTAAGGTCGTCAGCAAACAGAAAATTTCGAATGTTTGATTTCGTTAGTAAGGTAAGTACAAGGGATTCACATAATTTTGAAAAACAAGATAGGATTGAGATAGGTCGATAGTTTTTTACGTTTTTCTGTTCTCCTTTTTTGTAAATGGGTACAATACGTGCTTTCTTCCAATCATCAGGGAAGACACCATCACTGAGCGAGCGATTGAAGATAAGTGAAAGGGGTAATGCTATGACAGGTCCACAGCGCTTGACGAAAATAGGGGGTACATATCTGGGCCAGGACCCTTTAGAATGTCAAAACGTTTAATCGTGTTTAAGACCTCTTTCTCTGTAAAACTGATGCGACACAAATTGTTATTAAGGGCTGACTGTGGAATAGGACCTGTTGATTGGTTATCTGCGGCTGTACTGTAAACAGAAGAAAAGTGTTTTGCAAAAAGGTTAGCAATACCAGAACCCGGAAATGATAGATCAGCCTTACGTTTGTCCTTGATAAATTTCCAGAATGATTTTGGGTTATTTGCAATGTTTGTTTCAACACGGGATAAATAGTTGTTAAGACATAATTTCGCTTGCCTATGGCATCGGTCTCTAAGAATTTCAAATTCGAGTAAGTCGCGAGGATTTTTGTATTTCTTGTACTTGAGTCTAGATTTGTTTTTTTCTGAGAAAATACGTTTGAATCTGGCGTCGAACCTTCTTTCGAAACACTTCATTCATTAAAATCCGTCCAGTAGTTTAGGCGCTATGGTTGAACATACAAACATAACATACAAACATACATGCATAGACTGCCAAAATCAGTATACTTCCTTTTGGCTTCGCCGTAGTCGGGTGCAAAATAAAAAATACGCATTCATACTCAGGTATCCTGTTTTTCTAAACCAAAGAATTACCCGTTGCTCATTATTCACATATCCTATTCCACGCATTCTAACATTCTTTAGTTCCCCGTGCTTTTCCTGAAACTTGCCATAATTGCTCCAGACCCATTAGAAGGTACCCACGCAGTTGACGCTACGCCATGCCATAACCGCGTCATTATAAACAATAATATATTACTAACTACCATCCTCAGCTTTGCCAACAGGTTAAGTAATTTATTTTTCAACTAGCTTTCACCCGCAACTTCGTCCACGTGGAGTTAGTTAGTTAGTAGTAGATACGCATCAGGCATCGCTTCACGGTAGATATTCCACCATTACGCACTAAGCGTTTTGCTTCTACATTTCTTATGCGAACTGCCAAAGAGTGGCACGCCTTGCCAGTCTGTGTTTTCGCATGAGTACAACTTGGATCTCTTCAAAGCAAGAGTCAATAGGTATCTCATAGGTAAGCGTGCTCCACCGTAGACCGCATCATCACTTACCATCAGGTGAGATCGTGGTCAAACGCGAGCCAGTCCACCATAAAAAAAAAAAAAAAAAAAAACGCCCGCGCTTTGACCCGCGTTAAACGTTACTGCCCCGCTTTCACGGAGTACAGTGTAATGTTAAATATCTAAAAACTTTAATGGATAGTTAAACTATCAAACACATAAATAATTATTAAAATCCGATCATTAGATCCCGAGATTAGAGCTAACAAACAAACTTTTGCCCGTGGTTTCGTCTGCGGGGTAGGTACATCAATAAAAAGTAGCCTATGTGACGCGCCTTGTAGTCAGTTACTTGCATATAAAATTTTATCAAAATCGATTCAGCCGTTTAGGAGATAGGCATTGTGCAAATAACTATATGAGCTTAAAAAAACATTGTTTATTTCTATATATATATATCTATTATTTTTCAATTACTTGGAATAATTGCTAACACATTTAACATCGACGAAAGTACAATAAAATTGTAAAAAAGAATAATAAGACGACTTACTTAGCCCTGTCTATCCGGAATCTTCTCTTGACTCGATCACCGACGGAGCCCGCTTGCATCCGATGCACTTCAGACTTGACTCGAGCACAATGGCGGGCGGTGAGCACCCACAACACGAAGTTGGTGCATGTCACCAGCCCCATCGGAATCACAAAGAATATATAATGTGGCCAATCCGAGTGAGAGTTTTGAACTGAAAACGCCGTAAATCATTTTAATACAAAGGAATTTCAACTTGAAACAAAGCAGACATCCGGCACTTTGTACATTTACTAATAATACCTATATGGGTATTTTCAGAATACTAACTAATATTGCGAGACCCAGATTAATTATTCATTGAACGATATCGAAAGCTTGCTTTTAAAATCCATTCATTATATGCTCCAAATCTATATTATTATGTGTCCTCTATTTAAGAAAATACATCGTAATTCAAGTGCAAAATGTACAAAAACTACGTATCATAATTACTAAAACTTCGTACTATTAATAATGTGCAAAAATGCAACCGTATTTTAACTAGCCTGTGCGCGCGGCTCCGCCCGCGTGGTACGTGCATAAAAGTAGCCTATATTTTTCCTGAGGCCTTGATCTATCTCTACATCAAGTTTCATTAAGATCGGTCCATTAGATTCGAAGATTTTTGAGTACAAACAAACAAACATACAAACGAAGAAATCTTTCCTCTTTATAATTAGTAGTGAAGTATAAGACTAGCTGATGCTATCATTTTACGTCGGTGGAATTGTTGTTAATAGAAAATTTGAACAACCGTGAGTTATGTGCTCACTCTAGGACAACTCAATCCTTTGAGGTTGAGATTCCAACTTTAAGAAGAGGAGTATAATTAGAAAATCTGAGAATTGATTATGTCTTTAGACTTTTACAATTAATGCGAACATTCAGAATGGAACAGCGAGTAAACCTCCCATAACGATACAATTACGAGGTTTGAAAAAGCACTGAATTTAAGTTTCAATTTTGTAATTTACGTCTTAGTGCCTTAGTAAGAGCGTTTCGTTGTCAGCCTTTGGATACGGAACCCTAAATAAGCAATATCTTTAAAGACCGATTGACGTTTAAGGATCGATGAGTTTATTCAAATACTTGTAATACTAATGAGTGTAGTCTCTTATGTCAATATACGTAGAACGAACTCATTAGCATTCTGTTTGGCCAGCTAGACAATTAATTGTACGATGTTTGTTTAGCTAATGGCTGCTAATAGTTAGAATAAGACGTTAAACATGTATGATACATTAAAAAGGCGAAGTCTTAACTCTCTGACTTATCATTGCCCAGTTAAAACAAAACAGAGATATTCTTTAGGCTGTTAGTTATAACATCTACATCGATCGACACGCAAAACAGCACAGCGGTGCGCTCTTATTGCCTCTATAAACGTCGAATGCATCGATTGACGGCTGATTGTTAATAACACTCTTGAAATTTGTAAAAAGAATAATAATATGTTTAGAATTGCTTTAAATTCAACCCTTGAGAGGGTGCAAATACTATGAGAAACGGTTGCTACTTGGTAGAAAAAAAATATTCATTTTATCAGTAACACGTAAGAACGTACCTAACAAACAAACAAGTTTAAAGTTCAAAGATTGCTTTATTGCACTTTATGAAAACTGGTCTGAAGGATGTAAACTTAAGAACTCAGTTAATTTTATAAACACTAAAATCGAGGGACTTAATAAGGTTTTCATCGTGTTGGTATCTAGAGACACAAGACACAATTTAAAGTCAAGTACAACACCAACTATGTATTTAATGTTTCAAAGATTGAGAGGTATCTGATAAAAGCCAATATTATTTTCTCAAAATTGCATTGATTAATAATTTAACAAGAGGCAAAAAAGTTCATTTATAATCATGATTTTAGCTAATAAGTAATTGCTTTCTTACTACAAACAGCACTTTTCAATTTAAATGTTGAACAATGGTATTTCCCTTGAGTTTTAAAACGATTTGCCTGGAGGGCAATTTATGTAATTAACATGTGATGCACATGCATGCAACATTGACATGTTTATTATAATATTCGTATCACGATAACCTATTTCGCACTTTACAAATATGTTTTTTTATATTTTTCGCGGATAGCTAGCACTATTTACATTCTATAATTAGATTCTGGGTTACATATTGATTATTAATTTTAAGTCTAATTGAAATGAAGCAATAAAAGCCACGAATAGTACCTACTTATCGCGAAGTGAGTAACCTAAAAATGATGACGTCATAGGTTTATTTGTTAAATGTATTGTACCCAGAACATGGACGAGAGTTTACTTTAAACGCGCGGGCGTTTACCAAAAGTGTATATTAATCACAACAAAACATTTTTATAACACAATATATCTGCATTGTATAATATGTATGTATAATAATTTCTTTATGAATCAGGCCCTCGTGAAAACCACTTTTTGTGGCAGATGATGGTGGACTTAACTATAAACTTTCAATATAAACAGTTTAAAATAATTTACGCGATTAAAACCCGTGTCTACAATATATAACTATGTATACAAATCACGAAAGTTTAAAATAATTTATAGTTTATTAAATTATAAAGAAATGACATATTCTAGATTAAATTTATTTGATCCACATCCGCTGTGAATATTACCCACATAAAGGCTCAATTACGCTTGGTCATTAGCCCGTATTCGGGTGCGCTAAAGGCATTACGCGAATTCGTACACCCGAGACATAAATTAAAATTATTTTCTCGTTCGTTTACTTCGCATATCGAAAACTGAAATGTACTCACCGGTTCCAAACCAGCACATGCCTCCTCCGATGTTGGCGTCAAGGATATCCGATACCGGGTACTGGTCGAACAGGAACATGGTGAGGGTAAGAAGGATGGATACGCTCCAGGCGTACAGTGAGTACCAGAGGAACCGACGCAGTTCCGCGTCAGCTTTACGCATTGGCTGAACCGTGCGGATGCTCCTGTACAAAACAAAGTGTCATTTTATTTACTTACTAGCTTTTGCCCGCGACTTCATCCGCGAGGAGATCGATATTAATATGCTATTTCCTTCAAAATCATCCCCTTATTCACACTCTTGGGAATAAAATTGCCAATCTTTAAATTATTAAGGAATTTGTGTGCAGAATTTCATGCAATTTTCTTCAAAACTGACAAACTATCCATATAAACTTACAACCCCTTATTCATCCCCTTAGGGAGTTGTCATGTTAGGAACCTATGCGCAGAATTAAATGGAATTTCCAGATAAATGGACAAACCACCCATGTAAAATAACCCCTCTCGGTTACGGGTTACCCCCTTAGGCGTAAAATACAAAGATAAAACATATCTAATTCATAAGTTAGACCACCAGCCTGTGTAAACTGCATTCAATTTCATGCAGTATCATGTTTTTGCGTGATGCGCTTACGAACTTACAGACAGACAGACAGACAATAATACTAAAATAATGTGTTGGCTTCTACTGCTATTATAATGTCCACTAGTATATTATTTTCTTTAATATCTTCAATGTACAGACATGGCTAATATACAATTATATTATTTGTATAGATTTATTTATTTATTAGGCGCACATTACAATCCTGATTACATCAAAAGTAGTATAATTTAGTATTAATTATTATTTATTTTTATATCATTTTTTGTAATGTTTTGACGTGTTCAAGCGCCTCCTGGGGCCTATGAAAATAAATGATTTGAATTTGAATTTGAGTAGATTATATACAATTCAGATCTAGATCGTAACATAACGCTGATGGTAGAACTTTTGTGAATGAACTAAAGGGGACAAAAAAATCACCATCTCGCCATCTAGGTGGTGAGATAAGGCCCGGGAATTGCTATCAGGTGAGACAAAACATCGCAGTGCCCAGATTTAGAGACGTATAAGCTATATTTTTTTATAGATAATGTTCATAAGCATAAGATTAAGTGGCTACATAGCCAAGGGGCTATGTAGCCACTTAATCTGGAAACTTTATTGAATAAGAATAACTCCTAACAGACGTAGCAATACCCATGAAATATCCATTTAGTTTATGTCGATTGTAGTAAATTAGCATGGCTCATAATGGCATGTCGTGAAGCTATAACGCTACAGACGCTTTATTGGTTTTTACGGCTCGCCATTAATTTGGCAGGTTATGCGTATCGCCTCGCTAATCACTGTGAATGACACTGACAAAACATAAGATAATAAGCTACAGATAACAATAAAAGCCCTGATTATGCATTGACTATAGTGCTCACACTCAACTGAATAAGGCGATATTCGCAATGGCAAAAAAAAAAGATTTTTGCCAAACTATACAATTGCCTAAAATAATGAAAGTTCAAACAAACAAACTACAATTTTTAAAGCACTTTCGTTCGCCGAGCCCGTTCCTAATTATTTAAATCGGAGTCAGCTTCTAATCTAACGGATTCAGCTGAATATCAGTATTTTAAAACGGGCGACTGCCAGTAAACCTCTACAACCCAATACGAAGCGATGCAATACTCTTTTGTTAGACTATTTGTCTTCCTTCTGGCCTTTGAGGCTGTAACTACGCTTTACGACTGACGTAGACCTTGAAATAGCAACCAGGACCGCAACATAACGTGCTCTCGGAGGCACGGGAAAAAGCTCGTTATTGTAAGAGGGTCACCCATGCAACGGCCTATCGCAGTAAGAATTGCTTAACCTGCAGATCATGCGCTCCGCGCGAATTCGATATAGCGAGCGATATACGAGCAAGGAGCTCGTATATCGCTCGCAATTATAGCTCTTACTTTTTTACAGGATTCGAATAAAGGATTTATAAACGTGTGCCGCCACATATACACGAATGTGTATATGTGGCGGCACCCTAACAAACTCATCATATATCACAGATACCGTCATCGTTTGCTAGTTTTGCTACTAATAGTATAATCGTGTATACTTCAGCCGAACTATGAAATTGTAAACAAAGCGGTGTGCTGTTGGTAGAGGAGCCCATTAAGGGATTTCGGGATTTATTCAAGCGCGGCAGATTAATATACAGGGGGATACCTTGTACCCGGTTAAGTACCTCCACCAAACATGAGGCCCATATATACGGCCGCCCGTGCAGGATACAGGATCAGATTAGTAAAAAAAAATTAACCATCAGAAATTCTCGAGCGCGTCAGATTAAAGTAGGGTGAGTTAATTACATCCTAAAAAGTGTATATTCCACTAATCTGTCAATTTGAGAGTGACGCAAAGGAAGGGGCGGGCAGCAAAGTTGTAAAAAAAAAACGTCATCTTGACATTCTCGAGCGTAGCTAATTTTTTTTTTATTTTGAAGGATATAATTCAAGAATTATGAAAAATATATAATCTGACGATTTCCGCAAGCCGAAATAACAAAAATTCCTCGATAAAGTTAAATGCGTGCAGCTGCGTGATGCTTACATTTCCTTCTCCGCGTTTCTATTCCTTTCTGACTCTTTCTCTATCTATTACTCTCTCACTCCGTCTCCACTCTGGTTTCTGCTGCCATGACGAAAAATGAAAAAATCTAATGAAAAATGAAAAATGATCGAAGAAAAATGTTAAAAACTATCAAATAGGTTTTATTATAGTAAAAATTTAGCTGTGCCGTATAAATATAAAATCATTAATTATCATATGAATTTAATTCAATATTATTTAAGGTTTTTCTAAATCAATCAATCTAAATCAATAGTACAATCGATAATTATGAAAATTTTTAATTATTATGCAAATTAAGTTAGCTGACATATAAATATGATTTTTATTGAAAAATTATTACAAAAAAATAAAAAATAAATTTCACTTGTAAAAAAACTTCAAAAACTGTAAGTGCAATTTTTAAAAAATATTTTTTTTGTTCTAATTTAATTATTAAAAATAAAATCAAAAAATTAAAAACGTCGGCTAACTTAAGTATCATTATTTATTTATTTAACATATATGTTTCTTTTAAAATAGTTCATTATTTATTATTTAACCTAATGATAATATCTTATTAATTAATATTTATTCAAAAATAATGTTAATTACACGAATTGAAAGACTTTCAAGCTGGGAGAGTTCAAATGCATAGAAATATTATTTCTTTTAACTCAAAATATCACATAAATAAAACATTATATTTAGAGCTTAAAAATGTCATAATTACAATTTTAAGCGCCCAGGAATGGAATTAGCGGGCTGTTGCAGGGATGGCCTTTAGGGTGAACCGTTTTTCTAATTTCTTTTTGTCAGATCAGGCGAATCCCTCTATATAATCGTCAGATTATGAGACAGTACGTTTAGAACATAAAGATGATTCATATATATCTTAATCTGACGCGCTTGAGTATTTCAAAATGGCGAATTTTTTTTGCACATTATGAGAATGGCCGCGAGTTTGCGTCCCATCGAAATCGTCAGATTAGTGAATGAGAGCTTTTTTTTGGTGCACTTAACACTCCCTTAGAAAATCTGACGCGCTCGATTATTTTAATTTTTTTTTCATTTTCATCCCTTACATACAACCACCCGCATCATGCAAACGATCAGATTAACATACGTTCATTGTTAAAAATACGTAGGGCATTGATGCTATCAATATCTGACGCGCTCGAGGATGTCCATACAACAGTTTTTTTTTACATATTTAAAAATCTATAGCCGCTTCCCCCACCGATGAAAAGGTATATATCATATAACATTTTTTTCTTCTTATCATCTAAGCTTTGCAACCCAATAGGTCTCTACGACGCTCGAATAAATCCCAATTTAGCATTGTGGTCTCCCCTACTATGTGTTAACATTTACCGTACATATGGTTTATGAATGTTATCGTTATTCTGAACCACCATTTAAATAAAGCTATGTACGCGACCTTCTCGGGATGGGTTTTGATACCACGTGAGGACTGTACAAAATGTTAGAAAGGCCTGATGATCAAACTAGGGACACCGATGTTATCAATAAATATGAAATAAGGTAAGATATAAATAAGGAGCCAAACATCATTCATAAGGAAACAATTTTGATAAAATGTTTCTTTTTGATTTTCAAGTTTTTTCTTTTGTATAAAAATCCTACCAGGGCTAATTCAAATTGTTCCCAAATTTTATGTGTGGGTTAAAATATATGTATCTATTAAAATTATGATGCATCTAAGGATACATTGAACTTTTAAAATAATTTACTTGGATAAGTTCAATTTTTTGGAGACGACATTAAAAGAAATTTTAATGCTGGCACATGACGTTCCTTATGAATAAGGCTTAAAGCACGCTCGCTACTTTTAATATTGGTACTAAAGATTCTGAATTCTCTTTTTTACTACGACCTAACGTGATACAATTGTCCATAATTCATGCTATAAGTATACATTATATTGGTTACGTATAAACGCGAATGATAGGCAAACTGTCCGGTTTTCTAGATTCCAGTAATGTATATAAATATATTTAGTCATTACAAAGAATTATATGAGGTCGGTGTATGATACGGTTTAATTAGTGCCTCGCCCTAACAATGACACATATAGTGCGTTTTGCCATCGCGTCGCTTTTCATTAACGTCTATCTAATTGAAACGGCCGCGGGTGACCTTTTTAATCTTCTATAGTATTAGACACCATCAAATTAACATTAGTGTACAACTAGTAAAAATAAACAGACTAAAAGATTTTTATAACAGTCACAAGCCCACACATGAGGTAGATAATTATTTCGTTAGATAAATACATAATTGGAGGTTATCGAAACCAAACGTAGTTTACTTTAATATTGTATTATTTCATTAGTATCGCAGTACAGCGCGATAATGCTTGCAGCATTTTGGGTAAGAGACCTTCTGAACGTGACTTATTAAGTTTAGATTGAATTATTAGACTAGTTTAATTTAAGATCCAACATGTATATTTTCCTGTAAATAAAGATTATATTAACTCTTGTGTACTTTTAAGGCAGGCGCACACATCAAGGAATTCAGATTCTTAATTCATAATTCTTAACCCGGAAGCACGGCATTTGTACAAATTAGTCAGTCTCACAACTTCCGATTTTGTCAGGTTATTTTTTTTGGATCGATCTGAAAAATTTCGTCGAAATGCCCGTGTTTATATTTCTTTAAACAAAAACAAACACACTGGGATTCAAATTATAAATTAAGAATCTGAATTGCGGGCTACACACTATTTTGCATCCGGTATTATTATTATTTTCTAGGTATACGCGGCACCTAAATATGACTGCCAGGTATTTGACCTCAGAATTTATGAAACAATAGACGTCTAATAGGAAGTATAGAAACACAGCGATGTGTATCTAAATTAAATTTATACAATCACAACACACAATAAAAAATATAGGTACTATTGTTTTTATCAATGCTTATATCCTATTTGGTGTTTATGCACATTTGTTTATACTTTTTTGTAAGTATAGAATCAGATGTGAATATTTATTTATTTTTTATAATGTAAATATGCATGCCATGATTGAAAGCATTGGGAACTGTAAATATTATCCACCAATATCTTTCAAACTTATTTCATCATATTCCATGTTCTTCAGTGTTTATTGCTATCTTTTGTTTAATAGCCCTAAAGAATCAGTTCCTAGGAAATGTTATCAATAAACAATAAATGAATAGGTCTCGTGACTCATTTATTAAGCTGTTATGAATGACTGGACATCTACAAATCTATATGCATATGTTTAAGGTGTGTTAAAGATTAGATGATTGGAGTGCAACTTTCTTGATTGCTTCGGTAGCAATAGCTTAGATAATTAAGTAAATAAATGATACATTTAGGGACGCTACAAAGCTTTACAAAAAATAATTGTGTCGCCTTAGATGCGGATATTTTATTATAGTTTTGATTGTATTGTTTAATCACAAGAAGGTAGACACTTGAAACACACAAAAAATTTAAGTGAATAATTATTTTATTGAATTGTCACATAAACATAAATGTGGTACGAGTACATCGAGACTTTTTAGAGTTCCGTGATTGTCATTAGTCCTTCAAAAATCCTGCAGAATTAAGGACTTTTTAAATACCGTGGTTCATAGAAGGTAAAAATAAAGCAATATGGTTTGTGCCCAGACCAGACAGAGCATAGTAAACTCCAACAATCTGCACTTCCATTACTTGACCAATACAATAATAAACCATACCATACAATCGTGACCATACAAATATTGTTGTTGATGCCATATCTTCATTTTACACTAGATGTAAATCAAATAAAGCTAATAAATTCCTGTTAATGTTATTTCGATATCTCTATGATCTAAGCAAAGTGATAATCAAACTATCGTCAGAATCGATGTTCTCGGAAGAAGTATCATTACATGAAAACGATAGATCTCTATTTCAAACAATTCTATACACACTTGTAGTAATGCAATAGTAAATCATATTTTGGTTCTTTTAGTTTACTTAAATTGTAAAGTACAAACAAAATGCTACACTGTCAGTGAATAGTAATTAGCTCTATAGCTCGTTTGGTTAGAATATAAATCAAAGTTCGTGAGCTCTTGTTGAGCAAATTAGCAGAATAACTCATCTATAAGTTACGTTATTATTATATTAGTAGTAGTTTATGTATATTATATTATAGTATTTGTAATATTATATGTAAATGTATTTAATAATAATATGTATTACATTTATGTAATTCTAAATATATAATTTATGTATAATAAGTCTTTCTATATAGTAATTTTATATATATTCATTCATTATAAATCTTCCTATAATCGTTTATAAAGATAAAGTCCTAATCTAATTATTAAACTAAATATGCACCTACCACTTTTTAACTCTGCATCACCCTAGGTAGACTGTTAGACAATGCCTTTGGCATTAAGTCCGCCTTGTACATTTTTGTTGTGCTAAAGTTAAATAAATAAATAAATAAATATAGATCTAAAAGGTAGAGCTTTTGTTAAACAAATTTCAGGAAAAAAGCTTTAGTAATCTTAACCCGTAGTGTCATCAGGGGGCTAATGTGACATCCGGCACTCATTGTCGACGGCAATAGCTGGCATTAAATGTAAATGACCAACAGGGAGAGGAATAGACACAATTCTCGTCATCGTATTCGGCTATAGCCGTCGGCAATGAGTGCTGGCTGTCACTTTAGACCGAGATAATATAGTTTTTGAAAACTAGACGCTGACATTTTCACAATAGTATTCCCGGTAAAAAAAATTAGTTCGTGCGGAAACCGCAAGGGGCACTGGTGTAAAATGTATGGATTTGTATGGATTATACTGCTAGTTCCGTCGTTAGTGAAAACTGTCATAACTCGTACTAGACCTCCTGATTACATGAATTATCTATTCGTGTAAGTGCGGTTATTCATTTATTTGTTAGTATTTCCCATCATAGGTAGGTATTAATCATCATTGTAAGACATAACCTTCTTGTAACATTTCCTTTGTAAGAAAGTGGGTGGTAATAGTCAATATTTATAGTTTGTACAGTGTACACAAACGAAATCTATTACCCACTATGTTATTTATTAACCGAGGGAGTTTTTTTTTTGTATGGGCAACTACTTGTAACTATTGATCTATAATTATAATTAAATATTCAATATGATGTCGTAACATTGGGAGTGTGATAATACCCAAAATAATTTTCCAAAAAAAACCGACTTCAATTACAATAATTTTAGACTTATATGGTTTTCTCATGGATGCCATTCTCAGAACTAGACCTAATTGAAATGGGTCCACACGGGAAGCACCAGCTTTCAAATAAAATAAAAAAAACATTAAAATCGCTTCGGCCGGCCCTTCGAAAGTTATGACATAACCAACGAATTGAGAACCTCCTCCTTTTTAACACGCTTATATTAGCTTCACCTGTATGTACCTATGTATGTATGTAACCGACTCCTTTGGACTCGATTTTGACCCACTCTAAACGGACAAATTTCATTCAAATTTTGCACACCTGTCAAAGATCGCTGACAATGCAATAATTCGATAAAAAAAATTAAAAAAAAACGCTCTTATAAATAAACCAAACTAAAAAGTAGAAAATAAATAATAGTTTAAAAAAACTAAAAAACACGCTTTTAAAGTACTTCTAACTAAAAAGTGAAAAATAATTCCTAATATAAGCTGAAAATGGTAATGAACAAAAAATAAAAAACACGACACGGGTTGCTCGATAGACGAAAAATATGGCACAGAGCGCCCCACGCTTTTTCACAATAATACTGGATTATTGTGAAAAAGCGTGGGGCGCTCTGTGCCATATTTTTCGTCTATCGAGCAACCCGTGTCGTGTTTTTTAGTTTTTTTAATTTTAAGTCAGTTAAAAAGTAATCATGTTGGCAGCGCATTTATTGCCAGTTTTATCTCAAAAACATTTTCAGCTCACAGCTGAAAATGTTTTTGAGATAAAACTTAGGTACTAACAAAATGGTGTCCAAAAGCAGGGGTGAATAAATTTAAGTTGGATTTCAAAGGAAGTATTACTATTACCTATTTTCACTGGCCAGTGGGTAATCATAATGGCAAGATCATCTAATAATATAGCGATAATTCAAGCGGACATTTGGTACAATTAATGTTATAAAAATAAAATATTGTTTGCGCCAGACATTCAATTAGATAAGAGACAATCACTTATCCGCATCCTAATCCACAGATACATTGTGTCATCGTTACCAAATATTATTTTGTAGGCGACGAAACTCTGCAATGACTAACTCATTATTTGCTGTTGTTAATGTTTAACTGACATTAGATCATTGGCGTTGTGTTTGTATATTATTGTAAACGTCTTAGTGTGCATACAGTTTCTCGCCATGTGCAAATATCAAAGAACTCGTGGGTACGTATCGATAAGGCGGCACAAATATTTACCCATATTGCGAAAACTCACAGGAATTGTTAAATCAGTGATGAGACCATTGCTAACTAATATTTTCTTAACTGGAACCAACTATTTATTCGTTCATACGATTACTTATTATTTATTATTTGTTCATACGATTCAATAAAACAATACCATATATACATAAATGACAAAATGACGAAACCGAAGCTTACCTGTGATTCAGTACCTTCTGAGACCCTACTCGCCAAAAAGTTTTAGGGCAAATTCGGCAGTCGTTTTGGGGGAAACCTAGCTTGCTAAGACACTTTTTAGTGATTAAGAAGATTTTAATCGAAAAATTCTATAAATATGAGGAATTTCATCGGAAAACCCAAATATATATTTTATGGCAATTTCAGAAGTACCTTATACGTAAACTTACTCTTCCATAATCAGTCGGCAAAATGGCGAAAAATCGTAAGATTTCCAGTGAAAAATTGAACTCAGAATTATGTACTGAATCAAAATAGTTGTCACCCGTTATTAATGCCCAAAAACAATGTAAGTATAAATTCGTCTTTTGGCAAAAGAACAAATTACTATTTTACACCAGCAATTCACAGCTAACATCGAGTTCCGTTACACTTAGACATCCGTCTATTCCAATTTTACAAGCATACCTACTGATAGATTTGTTATGATCACGCCCATGAATATTTTTCCGTACTTGTTACAAGGAATAACATCAACCGTTTCCGAGAAAATATTTTCATGCATTGAAATTCAAAAAGATGAATAATGCAACTTAGTCTAGGCACAAATATCTAGCTACAGTTATATGGAAATGGTATCAGTATGAGATCCACAAATCAAATTATTGATCTGTACCACAAAAATGTTCAGTCATGCTCATACATTGTGACCTCAAACTTTATTGTACGTACTTAGTTTCTTAGTTATTTCTGTTGTTGGCTATTGAATTGTATCGATCTTTCGTAAGGCAAAAAAATACCATACCACTGTACTTAATGAGCAAATAGACGTTTTGACGTCAAACCTAAGACCAACGCAGAAATATTGCCACAGGTTGGTCTTTATGGTAAAGCGGATTTTCCATTTCGTAACCGCAACTCCCGGTAAAAAAACTGAACTAATCACTAGAAAACTCACGGGATGTATGTAATGTGAATGTGACGGAGCAGTCTATTCTAAGCCAACTCGTGGCTACCCACTTTTCTATACCAATTGAACTTGATTTTGGTACACTTTAGTACGGTGTAGTTCAAGATTGTATGGATTGCAATGTCTGGCGCATACACTGATTAATATTTTGAACGTCATTACGTAAACATATTCACTTAATCCGGCCTTATTTAAGAAGAGTGATCGTTTGGTTCGTTTAAATAGCAGCAGTTTGAGAATCAACTTCCTTGACTAAAGCTGTAGTAATGTTTTTGACCTTATTTTTTTATTATTGGTTATGTAAGTTTAGGTTATTGGACTGATTAATTCGTATAAGCTCGTGGTA
The DNA here is from genome assembly GCA_905147285.1 of Hypena proboscidalis. Classification (NCBI taxonomy): domain Eukaryota; kingdom Metazoa; phylum Arthropoda; class Insecta; order Lepidoptera; family Erebidae; genus Hypena; species Hypena proboscidalis. The sequence continues at coordinate 13,206,463 of LR990130.1, read as the reverse complement.
GTAACCTAAATACATTGAATTGATAAAACCCGGTTTACTATGGGCCTAGTCATAGCCTCCCTAGAAAACTAATTGCACCATGGTGTATTTTTTTCCACAGTGTCTTCGTCGCAGATAAATCGCTTGTTGCCTCACACTAGAAACGGTTGTCTGTAAATATTGCTTTTTAACGATAAGGCCGCCGATTGTACCTACATGTCTTAATGTTAAATTATGTTCTTTAATGTGTCTTATTTTTTGGTGTGCAATAAAGTTTATTCTATCAATCTAGTAGGTAATTACTCATAGAAAAATCCCCGGCGAAAAAAACAAGGTATATCAGGTCATTTCGTCAGAAATTTCTAAAACCCTTTGTGGCTGAAATCGTATTTCACAACCAAGACTTTGTCTACTTTCAAAAGTATCAAACAGTGTTCCAGACACTGTTTGATACAACGCTGTAACGTTGACTGACGTGATGTTACATCAAGCTAGGACGAATGATAAATTCACACGTCATTGCATCGTGTATGACTTAATGTTTGTGTTGATTGTTACCAACTCACCCAAATGTCCACCAGATGTCGAAGCACATGACGTTGAGCCAAGCGAATGCCGCCACGAACCCGAAGTATATGCCGTATCCTGAAAACATTGGAGCATGTTATGTGGTTGTTACGTTTCGTACTTAGCTAAGTATTCTAAAATCTAGATCATGTGGTGTGAACTATATAGGCCACAGAATTGAGGTAATCAAAGCAGAGTACAGGATACACATGAACCTCTCAGGGTAGCTACGGCTTATCCTTGCGGAAAAAAAAACCTGTATACGAGGGATTAATCGGGGAAGCAAGTCGGTTCAGTCACCATAAAGCATGAATTACAGTGATACTCTGGGAAACCTATATAGGTTATTACAGGTATGTACAGTGGGCCAACGAATTAGCTATGCAGGGCAAAAACTTTTAAGTCATAGTAAAGACTTACTACACCAGTTATGAATAAGTGAGTTACATATCTAAATAGTGGGTATATTACATTTATTAAATATGTTATTCACACATGCATATCTATTGCAGTCAGTTTGCACTATGGCATAGAAGTTTTTGCCCTGCATACTAATTGCTTGGCCCACTGTACATTGCTGGCCTGTTAAGAAAAAGTTTCAGAAAAATATTTTGTAAAAAGCCAGCTACTTAACTTATATAATTTATATCTGTTTTGATGTACAACGTCATCGATAAACTAAGAGTACACACCATCCTAAAAATAATCTTGAGTATGGGAACAGTACGGCCATTCGCTAATGGTCATGAGAATCATGAGATAATGTCTATCCAAAACACTGGATTCGCACATTTTTTTGTATATCTGCTGATACTATTTTAAGACGTACGATAAAAATTGTAATTGACAAGTTTTTCGGAATTTGTTTTTATTCCCAAATTATCTCACTCGTGTATAGCAACGCGAGTCGCGGGCGTTGATTAATTTAATCCTCATAATATTACATATCTGTGCAATTTTATCGAAAGCTATTTTATTTTTAAAATACGTTAATAACCCTTCTGAAAATTCATGTTGATAATTTATGTTTGTGTTAAAATAAGTAGGATGAGTAGGACACTATGGTATTTGATTTTTAATAATAGATTGGATGTTCGGCGCTTCGTCATTACCCGTGGGTGTAGCCGAGGATTATCCAGTGGTGGGTGGCGAAGACCACTAACCACCTGTTTAGATCACCGATCAGTCAGAATTCCAGCTATCCAACTCAATTTACTTGCATCTGTCTTTAGTGACATGTCGTGTTTCTTTTTCTACTTACTTCTTTTATTTACTAAAACATATTATTATACATGGATAAGTATTTTATGGCTATAAATAAAGTATTGCGGGTATTACAATTATCTTAATCATCAATATATTATCGTCCTTTAATAATTTAAATGTCAAATACGTATTTTAGATAGGTACTGCACCGAATATCTCACTGTCCAATCTGTGGAATATCTGATTTGTCCTTACTGAAGATTACGAATAAAATAAAATATTAAAAGGTATCCTGAACAAACTTGTACTGGATGTATTATTATATTATTGCTTTCTAAATTAGATAGACAATACTTGGGGTCACCTCTACTAACTACTATCCAGTTATCAGCACAGCCACCAAAAGTCTGTGGTCACTACAAAACCACCATCATGCGTGCTTCCGCACGATATCTACTACTAGTAATAAAATTATGTCTCTCTTATAATGAGTTACCTCTTATGTACCGTTTTTTTTAAACTGGGAAATGTCTGCCGCATACCATCGACACGAGAAGAGTCGCTGGATATGTCCGAGTTGCACGGACTAAAACACAATGTGTTTCGTCAGCGTGATATGACCGAGGTGCCAGGTATCGCTCGCGCATGGGCGCTAGCACCCAAGACCTCTTATGTACCTAAATTTCATCATATTTCGCTAGATAAATAATTCTATTTAGTATGTATATTGTTTACTAAGTAAAAGATAAGATTATAAAATTAATAATAACAGTGTAATACATTATTAGATTGTTGTTTAGTTTATTCAGCTCTTGTTAAAGCATAGAGTATGCAACTGACATTATTGCAATTTACGTCACCTGATAATGAATATTTGATTAGATATAGATACTTATTTAAGTAGGCACTTGTGGAGTCATGAGTTCTATAATTAATGTGAACAATGAGCTATGAATATACTATATCAATCTGATTCGTTCACTGCTCGTAAAATTTAGAGGTAATGAAATGTTTTATGTTTTAGTACCTATTATATGTCATTTTATTAATAAATCTTTATGGCTGTCAGGCTCTAAAGTAACCTTTTGGTCTTGCCGGTGACTATTGTGCCTGCATTTTAAAGGCAGATAAGCCAGGACATCAGCAAAGCTACAAAGAAAAATCACAGTCCAGTACCACTTATTATTGCAAAGCTTGTAGCATTGCAGGGTGTTAAAGAATATAATAGACGAAGCATCATTCTGGGATGCCATATCTTGGATCCGGATGGTGTCAAGTCACTCCCGATCGGCTGACTGCTCCAATTTATGGAGGCTATTGTCCTAAAGGAGAGTCTATAATGAGGCTACAATCACAATAGCCCCACGGAGGTCGACGTGATCACCCAAAGCCTCGTCCCAACAAAAATAATAAATAATATAATGCCTTCTAATAACACATACTTTATAGCAAGTTAAGTAACCACTCTTAGGTATGCAGGTTTCCTTACCACGTTTTCCAGCATAACAAGATGTAACAAAACTAGTGCCTGTATGTGTCATTAATCTGGTCGGAATGCAATTAGTCTCTTAAGGAAATACAGAAAAAAAACATCAAATGAGTGTAACCGTATTGTGAATGCACACGGCCATGACAATCTTTTTTTTAGATTGCATAGCGAAGTTCATTAAAATTTATAACCCGAAAAAAATAATGACCAAATAAACATGCTTGACATTGACATTAAAAACAATCTGAAACAATTTATTTAATGTAATAAAGTATTTTTGTCAAAGCTCGTAAAATCTTAAGCACTTAGACATATTTATATCATATTTTAATTTATAGTTCGCAGCTTTCATTCGTGACTTCATCCGCGTGAAATTAGTAGAATAGGAAAATAACTGAGAAATTTTAGTAAAGGAATAAAAACATACTAGATTAGAATAAGGCAGCAAAATTCTGATGAACAAAAAAAATTATAAAGTTTACCAAACCCTTAATAGAAAAAAACAGATAGTTAATTAAAGGTAATATAAAACAGTAAATTATATTCTAGTAATGTACACAATAAACGTAAAATATGATCACTCTATTGATTTCCTAAATTACGAAAAGATGAGTATGTGTGTAAAATTGCAATTTGATGTAATCTTGATAACACCACGTGTCGTCATTTACCAATTTCACGCATTATTATTATATACAGTTCCACTTCAAATGTTCAATGATTTTACTAGCAGATGGCATCAATCTGTAATATCATGCTCAAAACTGATTTACAATATGTGAATATCAGAAATCTAAGGTATTATTGTAAGAATAAATAACATGTGGTTTATTCTAAACAATGAGACTACAAATAGAGATAGGTATTTACGTCTTTACGTCTAGTGTCTAGGTTAATGGCTACGTCCTCTGCTTAAGTTATCTCACAAATTTAATCAATCAACACCATATTAATGGAGAGCACCATGAGAATCGAACGTCGTCGAATTTTTCAGACTTACATAGACACGATAGGTCCTACCGGGCAAGCATACGAGCGCGAGATAAATATTGCCGCGTATTTGTCATGTTTCCCTAAATAATAATATGACAAAAACCTGACTAAATCTATCTCGCGCTCGTATGCTTGCCTCCCTGAAGTAATTTGTGAGGTTTACTTTGCATGTACTTTTATCAATAAGGTTTTCTTAGAAAGCGCTTGAAAAACTTACTGTCACATACATTGTGTAATTCTTAGTAAAAAGTCGCGTCTTCTTCCTAGACTAAATACTTCAAACATCTATTGCGTAACAAGAGAAAAATAACATAACTTTGAACGTTTTAAAAGCACTGTTGTATCACTAATAAATAATAGATAGAATTAATCAATAACACTTATTTGGCCAATGTCAATGTCATTACGAAAATTGGCCCAATAGTGTTTGTATGTCTTCCAGGCCAAGGGTGGCTCTGCATTTGCACACAACAAATATTTGCCCGACCTACAAATATCTGCCAGTATTTAATTCTGAATTATTGTGTTTGTTTAATTATTTATTCTTAATTAATCAATTAATATTTATTTCTTTGTTATCTCTGCACCACCTTACGGTTGACTGGTAGAGAATGCCTATGGCATTAAGTCCGCCATTGTACACATATTATGTGCAAGAAGTTTTAAAATAAAAAATAAATAAATAAATAAATAATATTTACTGTCAAATTATAATCAAACAAAATCAATCTGTTTACGAAAAATTTATCACAATTTGTAGTTGCTCTTAGTGAAAATTCTATGGTTTCTTCTCTCATTTTTTTTTTAATCTTCATGCTGTGTATACATATATGCCGTATTGTACAGGTAATCATCGTTTTATTTGCTTCTATTGATCTTCTATTTAGTTACAGGTACAAAAGAAATACAAAGTTTTGTATTTTGTTTTCTATCTAAATCCGTGCGTATGTACACAATGAACATGTAATATTTTGAGGTGCATAATACACGTCCTTTTTTATATTTTAACCAACCGTTTTAAGGTTATCACAATAAAGTATTCAAAACATTGGCCAATACACCAAAACTTTGTGCAAATGACCGTCGAATGACGTCGTTGAAGAAAGCGTAGGATGAATATTTAGGTGTGTGATTGTAATTTGTTTTTCTGTGATATCTATAGGTGATTTCCAAAAAGTTTTTACTCACATTATAAAAATACTTTTAAATTGAAACTTACCTAGTAGTTTACAATTGGTCTCATTCGGCACCAAGCTATACTGTACTCTCGCGAGACATCCAAACGCAAGCAGCATCATACTGACATGGCAGATGAGAGTGCGGCCGTGAAGGTTCCGGAGTTCAGGTAGAGACAGATACACCAACAGCGTCATCACCAAACACGCTGAGGAGATGCAGATCATCTGTACACAAAAAATACAATACAACCAAACATTCAATTGTGCAAATTTGCCGAGAACGTTATAAAAAATATGCAAATTGTTATAACCTATACGTCATAAATGATATGTAAATGGAATCGCTTTAGTAATTACTGTAGGTAATATAAATGTGTTCACTGAAGCTGACTATTATTATTAACTTCCGCCCGCGGCGTCATTCTCCTAGTAAAATGATAAAATAATGATGTATGTACCCATTTTCTTCTTAGTTCTTCTACTAGAAAAATGTTTTCATTGTAGAATGAACTTGAGAGGTAGTATAACTTAATTATACTATGCACAACACAATACAAGTCCTAAAAAATATAAAAGTATTGAACGCCTAGTATAAGGATATCAGCTGAATCAGTAGATACCATCATCGGTCGTAATCATAATACGAACACAGCCCTAGCAAAATTGTTAATATTTACCAAATATTAATATAAATTCTCTGATGTGGGTTTAGTTTGAAATAACGTATGATAAATAAATCCGTGAATCCTAGTTATGATATTTAATTAGTAAATATCACAAGTTTCTTAAACATACGCGTCATGTCGCGAAAGTCAATGAAGTGGAACAACCAATGGGAAGCCCCAAGCCCGACAAAGCTTCACGGTATCTTTTGTCATTAATAAATAAACTACTCGTCATTACCGTAATGAAAAAGCAGCTAGGCAACTGATTTACAGTATAAAACTATTTTATATCTTGATTTAAAAAAACCCTTTATTCTTAAGAATTGCTCTTAGTCACACTTTAAATTGAAACATTGTTGAATATTGTCAAGTCCCAGTGATATTCATGTTCGGATCCTGCAATTTTATTTTTCATCTAAAAATAAAAATAAAACTGTCAAATCAAAGATTTCTTCTGGCTCTGGGTGTGTTTTGTGTGTGTAAAATGTATGTTTGTTCTTTTGAACTAAACTTAATAATATTTTACGGCTAGGAACACGTCGCTTGGTGAAGTCGTAATTATATAGAACATAAAAAATTAAAAGAAAGATTCGTTGTAAATCAAGGGATATAAAGCGTTTGTAGCGAAATGGCCCCGATGTCTGATTGTAATGACATAGGTTCAGTTCTCGCTATTTATAGACATCGGGGCCATTTCGCTACAAACGCTTTATATCCCTTGATTTACAACGAATCTTTCTTTTAATTTTTTATCTATATATATAAAAATGAAACCTGTTTTCCGTTGTCACGACTTGGCATGAAAACGGCTTGACCGATTTGGCTGATATTTTTTTTGTAGTTTTCTAATATTCTGTACAAGGTTGTTATGGCAAAAAAAATTTTTAAAAAAAAGTGTTCATTTTTATATGGAGGATATTATAGATTCCAGTTTAAATTGAATAGGTACGCATACATAAGATAGGTCAGCTATACAAAATAAAGTAGTGCATCAAATTTACACTAAGGCGGTACGAAGTTCGCCGGGTCAGCTAGTGTTCTATATAATTTATTAACATTGTCATCAGCATATTAAAAATAAATTAAATTAAAAATAACCTACTACATACCGCCTTTTAACTTTCTATATTCAGCTGCTTTGACATCAACGTTACATATGTTATGTAAGGTCGTTAAAAAAATGTCTCGTTTAATTTTATTGGTAGTTCGTGTTAATGCGTGTATTATCTATATATTTATAACTATTGAAATAAAATGTTTCTTGCGACAACATTCCATGCAGAAATAAAGGTAAAAGCTAATATTGATTTACAATTATTTCATCTAATCGTTTTGAAAGTATCTATAATCCTCCAAATTGACTGACTTTACATGAACGTACAGTCAGCAACATAAGTAATTTAACATTTTTCACTTTTTAATGTCATCAATATAAAATAACGCACATATTTTATCGATTACTCTAAGTTTTGATTAATCAAGTCAAGAAACAAAGACGTTTTTGACAAATAAATGACTTTGATTATTTTAAGTGTTCAACAACTTACGTTGCTGACTGTACGTAGTCTACGTAGCTACGTAGACTACGTAAGTTTTGGCGATTTAAACCAGCTGGTTTAATTCGCCATAACTGCCGATGATTTTCCACTTTAAAACGTCATAAATATAAAATAACGCATATATTTTATCGACTACTTTAACTTTTTATTAATCAAGTCATGAAACAATGACGTTTTTGAGAAATAAATGACTTTGAACGTGATTAAGTGTTTAACGTAGCTGGTTTACAGATTTGGTTAAAATCGCCGATACTGCCGATCATATTACAATGTGTGAACAGTAAAATTAGCGGCGTTATGATGCCCCACTGTTTGATGACGTCACACACCGCTGCTACCAATAATTCTGTTCATGTTATGTTTATGAGTATGAACGATGATTCCCTTATGGCTAACGTTATTTTAAAATGATACCCAAATACGATGCTGAGGTTACACGCAGAAAAGTATACTGAATTACTTGTAATATTGTAAAGCAAATTTCGCATAGGTAGCGCTAAAACCAAGTACGGTTCGTCTAGCTAAGGTATATATGTATATTAAATACCTATGACGCTGGCACAAAAAGAGTTGAGAAATTTCGAGTCTAGGAGCATACGAATCCAAAGCTGATTGGCAAAGCACTTGGGGCGTATACCCAGGGGTGCAGGTTCGAGTCCTGCTGAAATCTTAATTTTTCAACTTTAATTTTATATAATATACTGAATTAGATTTAATTCATATTCATCTGAATCTTTTTCTTTTATTATTTCATGTGTCTTACAAATGAGCTTTATATATAGGTAGTTGAACCTAGTGTACCTAGAACCTTGTGTTGAAGAATACTTTAACAACCGGATGGCGGAGTACGTAGTGTACCTGCCTGCAACGCCGAGGTCGCGGGTTCGAGTCCAGCTTAAGTCAAATCTTTGTGTGCATGAACATGGGGGTTTGTCTTAGTCTGGATTTAGCTATGAATAAAAAGTATGTATTTACAAAAGAAAAGCATATATGTATTAGTATCAGTTATTCTAGTACCCATAATACAAGCTCTGCTTAGCTTGGGACTAGATGGCGTTTTGTAAACGTTGTGAGATATTTTTTATATTTATATATTTATACTAATGTAACGGTGACGTTGCCCAGAAAAACGCATCCTTATACCACTCTCTTTGACGCTTTTCCACTAGAACTGTACAGAAAGGCTCGAATCTACCATCATCAATGTTCGGCATTTTGTATCTCATATTAACACGATAATAACCACTTTATAGTATCTGACTAAATGCCTCGACGTAATGTGGGAACTTGTAATAGACTGTGAATCACATCGTTTTTGTTTATCTTCACGTATATCAGGCAATCAGCACTCAGTCAATCTATCATTTGCGATGATTAATATAGACAAATGCGAAAAAAATATGCTCAATGAAATATTTGTAATCATTTCTATCGATTTTATAATCGGAGTTCCTTAAAAATATAAATATTTATCAGTGCTATCCACACAGAGATCGATGGTCGATGTATCAGAATAAAACAGAATCAGAATCAAAGGCTTTCTAAGTATTGGTTCTTACTTATACAGTAAGTTCATTTGGTCCGACATCCAGTGATAAAGTAAATAAAGAGTGTTGTCTTTATTTAAAATAAAATTAATATAAAAACAAAAAAACTCGACTGCTGAAAAATAATGAACTGAAAATATAAAAACAAGTAGCCTTTAACACAGCAGATGCTGCAGGCTAATTTTATTTCACACTTTTAGTGGTTATTACAATTTGTTTTCTAATCAGTAATATAAAAGTGATAGAACACATAATTAACATATCGTTTTTGTATGACATTTTATTTGATACCCATATTACTAAGGCAAGAAAAAAAATACCACAATAGCGGTCGACATTTTGAAAATGTAGTTGACGGTTTTGACAAAGGCTATATGCCAGTCATATTTTAATGAATTCCACGACTCCTCATTTGTCAAAATCCGTTCAGCCGCTTGAGCTGTAGGGCGGCGTGCCAAAGTAATGGACATACATACATAAACTTGAAAAACATATCCATCCTTCTGACGCAGTCGAGAAATAACATAATGAGAAAACATACGTTTTTTCAACTGATATGTAATAATAAAGATCCTAATAATTAAAAGCAACTTACAATGAATGACGTTTGAAAGTCTTTGGTCTGGGGAGCTTTTACGAAACAAGTTGCTGCGGTGACAATAATGGAGTCATTGCAGGGGCGCAAATCAAAGGCTTCGAAGCAATAGTCATAGCCACTGCCGATGGGTGACAGCAGCCGGCCTGACAGGTCCAGATGGTGCCGATCACGCTCCAAAGACTTGTTGAGCACGACGCGACCGTCGTCGCAGTGCAACTCTGTTCGAACACCCAACACATCTAAAAAATATAGACACAGTTATATACCAGGTCTCTAAACTTACAACAACACTTACAAATTATATTAAATTAATATTAAAATTCATTTATTTCGAGTAACAAGACCCATATGAAGCAATATCAAAAACAAAGTATATAACACTATATAGTATAGTTTTTCACGTACTAAATATTCGAAAAAGTTATATATATAAACAGTTAAATAAGCTAACCTGTAATAGTGTTATCTTTGCGTACTAACGGCTCCAAGTAATCAGTTATGTTGAACATAACTTCGTCGTCATTTTTGGCACATTTACTGACAAAACTGCCACAACGCCGAGGCCTGTAGTGATATCCCACGGGACAGCACTTTCTGACACAGAACGCTTCATATTTTGAACAATCCTCGGTGCAAACACGAGCCATGAGACTTTCATTATTGTAATCACGATCTAAACACCACTCTCCTGGTACCACGACATCAACCTCGCCTTCTTTCCTTTTCGTAACTTTCAAACTGCTACCATCAACTTCAAAAGCAAAAAATTCTTTCTTCAACTCTATACCATACTCTGCTGACTTACAAACTAGACCATGATCAACTTCGAAAATGTTATTATCTTTCAGGTTCAATTGTTTCAATAACCATCTTTCAGTGTTATCGGTGCTGGTTTTTCTACAGACATGGAAATTGGTATCGTAGCTTTGTCCTGCTGGACAACATTTTCTGATTTGATTTAATAAATCAATTTCCGACGTCTCTTGGGTGTCATTTTTGATACAACTTAACGCAACGATTTTAGGAATGTACGGCTTTAATGTACCGTTTACAACTGCCAGTTCAAGTCTATCGTAACAACTTTCATTCAGCCTTCTTAACCCATCATCCAAAGTGAGTGAAGACTTCTGAATCATTTGTAATTCATCGCAATCCGGTGGGATGCCATATTGCACATTTATATTATTACCGAAAATAAGGGGTGATATAGTTTTGTTGTAACTGCTGTTAGCAGTTTCGCGGTCAATGCACTGGTAGTCACTTGGAGTATCTTCAGATATTAACACTTTCATTAAACTTTGATCATCGGGACAGCACTTTTTGAACACCAAGTCCCCAGGAATGTTTTCGGCACTAGTATAATAAACTGCACTCACAAAAATAAAAAACCACATTGTTGGTATGCGAAATGAAACACAGTGTTTACCAGCCATGGTATTTCGTACACAAAATATTCAAAACAGGTGGAGAGCGTCTTTCGGTGTTGCGATCATTGTTTATTTGCCGAAGTGCGAGTAAACGTGCGATTTAGCTCGGCGTTGGCGGCGTAATGGTGTTTCTGCAGGGTGGGATGCGCCGGACGCCGGACGCCGCTGGACAAACCGCTTTATGGAGGCTGCTATGTCCTTGAATCCGCCAACTCGCAAGCTTTTGTTATTTTATTTTCTTTTTGTTCTTTTTACCAAATGCACGGAATTTACTGAACTGTTGAGAGCAGTCAATTACTTACACGTTTGTGTAATTTAACATCGTCCAAATTGAGGTTATTGACATTAAAACACAACTTTAAGCTTACAAATTTTACAATATGCGTTCTCACAATGCCCGATAAAAATAAACTAGTCATAAAATACGTATTTGGAATAAATATTAAGTAGTACAAAGACGCCAACTCAAAACATTATCAGTTATCTGAAGATAAGGACTAAAGACGACTGATTGATTACGTAGAACTGCTTCATAAATAAACATACCGTTCGTAGGTTTTATCGAGGCGTTAGGATTTTACAACAATATTTACTAATGTTATGTTATTCAGTACAAGTCAACTTACTGCATTTTTTAATAGCGCTAGTAACATTACACATAATAATCATATTATATTGTATAAAAACCTTGTGTCACAGTGTTAGTAATCCTCCGAAACGGCTTAATCGATTTTTATGAAACTTTTTGTGCATATTGGGTAGGTCTGAGAGAAGAACTATTTTTTATACCGCAAGGTTAACATGCCACGTTTCGCAGGCGGCAGCAAGTTATTTTAAACTAGTACATATTAAAAATATGACCATCTTATTAGCTTTTAGAACATTTCTAGCCTTTATTCTCCTTTTATTTTATTTTTTAAGTAGGTAAAACCAGGATACTTGCCCCGGTCGGATATGTATCCGACGATGTATCCGATGTATCCTTAGTGTACCTTCCCTATAGCATGACATGTGCCTTGGTTAGCGAAGGTACACAAAGGATACACTATGTTAGGGAAGTTTTGGGTGTCAGGGCTTGTCTAGCATTGAAAGGGTCTCCAGCTGGCCTTCGGGCCACTAAAACTGTTAAATGATAATCTAACACCGCAAGACTTGGATGGGTTTCAACATTATATTGGCAGTTAATTTGTATTAAGTATTTTGTAAATTTATGGATTTAATTTTAAACTGTTTGTCTTATTGGATGTATTAGAGCTAAAACTACACTATTTTTAAATTTTATTGTTAATTAGTTATTTATAATTTTACAAATGAAAGGGAAAAGTATCCGTAACAAAAATAATAGTTGGCCCATGACAGAGCCAAACACTAAAGCGGATAGTTGCCCGTAGGTGATATATGAAAAGTTAGCTGCGCCAGTCGTCGCGTCGCAACTATTTAAAAAAAGAAGGTGGTTATATATTAAATGGGGGTATTATCACTCGAGGCAAGTATCCCCTGAAGCATATTGAATGTTAAGGTACGATTCCACCAAAATAGTGTGCAGCACATTTGCTTACAAACATTTTGTGCAAAACTCCAGCAGTGCAGATACTAAGCTGGTATCGCATTTGGCTTCCGTTTCCACTGGTAAGGCTGTGCGTAACTTTTGTAAGCGTACAGTTCAGCACACTTGTGCGCGAACATGTTCACTGAGCAGAGTTTCTGCCGAAGACAGTTCAGTAGTTAACGGGCAGAAAAACGTAGTGCTTTGTCCAATTCATATTTAACTTGGTTAAGTAAACAATGTACGCGCACAAATAAATGTTTTTACTCCGATAGCGGAATTTACAAAGCGGTTTTTAAAACCATTTTGCTATGAAACATGGTATCTAAATATAATAAAATGCATTGTATTCCATATTATTTAATTTAGTGAAGTAGTTGTGCCGCCTAGTTACACGTACAGAACTGCATTGAAAAAAAGGGTTGTCATTTCGAGACTACTCAAATATAATAATAGCCATAAAATTAAAAATGTTGAAACACGAAACCACCGGCATCATTACCATTTATTTCGTTACTCTGATGTGGTAACGTATACGGGAGAAATGTGAGGTAACGCAAAGGGCATTGTAAGGCTTTGCTTATAAGGTGTCACTTAATTATTTTTATTAAGTTTTTATAACTGAAAAATGCGCATGAATCATTCTTAGATCAGATTTGCTTTGAGCGAATGCGATTTATAGTTTTTATATTTATAACTTTTATGTTATTATAACTGGAATAAAAACTAAAGAACGGACAATTATTTAGTTCTAATAGAACTGTGTGACTGAAAGTATAATCACTTTTATTAAACATAACTGCGCATCACAGTAAATTAGAGTACAAGCTAGCGTCTTGTAAATATTGTTGCTTTTAAGAGCATTATGGACAAAGGATTATATTATTTTTTGTTACCAGGACTTCCTCTTATATTACCATCCCAAAAAAAAACTTTTTATGATAATATTCGAATGAAAATCTTTTTAAAATGATTTGACTACTTTTCTGGGCCATTTTTGCTATAACATCATTATGTACAAGAAGTTGATCATATTAGGATAATAACATCAATAAAGTTAAATGAAAAATAAACGAATGGGTAAGGAAAGAGAAACAGGCCAGTCTACCTTGGTAAGGATTTTTAATAAATACTGTACTAGGTGGACTACACGTCTGTTCGCTGCAAACGTCTTATAAAGAAAGAATAGTCAGCCCTTGTCCACTTTAAATGTCTAAAGAACATCAACGAGTTTATCAGATGCGAGGAGCGCGTTAATGTCTTTTGTTGGGACTTTTTGCCTTGCCCAAAGTACGTCAAACTGTTTGATCACAGTCTATTTGATTTCATGCTTGTTAGTTGGGCCAAATGTAAATGCTGCCATTGTATGGGAATACGAGGTAAGGTAAGGTACTAATAAAATACAAAAGTAAGAAATATGTATCAAAATTTATTTAAGTATAAATCCTTATTTTACGTAAATAAATTCACAAATGTATATTTAAATTGTAAATACTCATTACAAAAATTGACTTATTCGGTTGGCACATAAATTACCTACTTAACTAGTTTGAAGGCACATTATGAGTCTAGACCTGATGCAGGATACTCTAATATAGTACGATTTAATTCCTTATTTGTTTCAATCCTTTTAGGGTCGACACACACCAAAAGCGCGTCGAAGCGCAGCGAATCGAAGCGCAGTTTCAGTGTCATATGAATTTTAACTTTATTTTCATAACCATAATACTTATTATCGCATGAGAAACTCAAACGAGTCGCGCGGATGCCCGCGGCGCCGCGGGAATTCCGGCGAATTCCATAGTAGTAGTAGCGTAGAGTTTCTCATGCGATAATAAGAATTATAGTAATGAAAATAAAGTTAAAATTCATATGACACTGAAACTGCGCTTCGCTTCGACGCGCTTTTGGTGTGTGTCGACCCTTAGTCTCATGCAGCGACAGCCGAGTGGGAGGCCGTAACTGGACTGCAAAGTTAAAGGTCTCGGGTTCGAACCCACGCCTTACATAACACCTCTCTCAATAAATCGTTAAGATTCGTCTTTTCGAAGACATGGGTATTTATCATATAAATAAAATTATCGCTCGCTAACGGTGAAGGAAAACATCATGAGGAAACCTACACGCCTGATAGTGCTTAAAAAGTGCCTGAGGGTGTGTGAAGGCCACTAATACGCACTTGGCCAGCGTGAGGGACTATGCCCTAACCCTCATCATGAGAAGAGGCCCGAGACCAGCAGTGGGACATGTATTAGATACAAATCCAAAGCGCGTAAAAAAGAAAGTGAAATTAAAGAAAGGCTAAATTGATTGGACAAATAGATCATAAAAATATAACAACCATAAAATAATACGATTTGTATGCTTTTGTTCGTAATCTGAATGTATAAATAAGTAACTTTTTAAGCCGTCGTACTTAGAATTGTTATCTGTGACATAAAACTGTGTTTTACGAGCTTACTCTTCTTTTGAGTGATTACTTCATGAATTGGCAAAAATCGAGGCAAATGAATACGACATAAATGCAAATATTTTGTATCGAAGCAATCTGAAATAAATATATTTACTGAAATAATTCGCTTTAAATTAAATATAAATCAATTAAGTGCAGCTGTTAATAATTAAGACGAGATTTACAGGACTTTAAAAATAATATTATAATATACCGTTTAACGCAGACTGATGATGATGATGATGATGATGACGTTCAAATCAATTATTGGGATGACCTTGATCCAAAAAATCTTTGAATCACTATAATTGATCCACCCAGTATGTTTGAAACGTGTATAATAAAGCAAATACATGGTCATAGAATATAATATTTTTGAGTGCCATGCAGATTTATAATTGGCATACTTAATTTTTATTTATATTTCAGGATATAATATCATTTAATAATAAAATGATAAATCACAATCACAACTATACATAGCAAGACAGTACTTTTATTTTTATTGAAGCATGCATAAGATATTATCTACCTTCATCTAAAAAAAATCCTTATGCGTATACGGATAATTTATTCAAGATTTTAAATTTATTTGATGGTATTTTATTAAAAACGTAAAAAAAATATTTTAACCAATCGGCTGCCCTACCGTTTTTTTTCAATTTTATACTACCTAAGTGGGCTTTTTTAAAATTATGATAGGTATTATCAGCGTTATGCAATTGGACCAGTCCCTATATATACATAAACACGTACTAATACATAAACACTACGCAAATAAAATGATGAATCAGACGGCTGGGTCTTACACTGGGTTAAGTAAATATATATATCTTGTTAAGTAAAAGTATTTATCACTATCAACGGTCACTGGTGTGAGTAACGTGACCTTTCTCAGATCTATATTTATTCAATATCTATACAATAACAACGTTACTATATTATAATTAAAACCTGCACGCTTATTGTAGCTTTATATTAATTTAGCTACCGCGCTATGTCGATAAAAAGACCATGTTATTCTTGTGGCCTTAAACTGCATAGGATATGTTTATCAAGATTGGTCCTGTAGATTCAGAGCTTATTGAGTACAAACAAACAGAAAAATCTTTGCTCTTTATATTAGAAAATGTAATTATAAAACTGACATTATCTTGTACCATGAATTTACAAGACGTACAAAAAATAGCTGTTTTATTGTTTAAATTAAACCCTTTCCCACTCTCCTCATAATTTGTGCTTACCAGAATAAAATACTGTTTCAAAAAAATATTCCATCATAAACAATTTTTTACTTACATACATATTTGAACAAATAATTCACAGACTCCGTAATCAAAAGTTAGGACAGAACACCCTCAGAAAAGCCTTAGGTTCGATTCTCGAGAGGAACTGCAATTGTTTGATCGCTCATAAGTTGTTTATAGACCTGTTAAAACTGCAAATAACATTCTTATTGATGCAATTTATTTTGCGAGACATAAATAATTTGAAAAAATTTCAAATTTACATTTCTCTGAATACTCAAGTTCTTTATCAACTTAAATAATACGGCACAATCTTACAAAGTATTTTCTTAAATTTAGTTATTGAGTGCACTACACCTTTAGCCCCTATTTCAGCAACGTGTTAAACCAACGTTTAATGCTTACCCACACTTTTCAATCTGTTTGTCCCGTTTTAACATTGAAAGAGAGAGAGAGATCGAATAACTAGTTTAAGTAAACCGCGGTTAAAGAGGTTTGGTGAAATTGAGGCTTACACTGTATAGGCGTAGTGTATTTTGTTAAAAGACTAGCGTGTTTGTAAAATACGATTGGATGGCAATGTTGCGTCAATGGCAACCGCAGCTTTTGACCACCATATTCTTGTACTTGCGAAGGATGACGTTGGAGTCGTCCGTGTAGTAAAGCACTGAAATTGGCGACAGCTTGATGGGTGCGCATGATGGCTTCGGCACCTGAAGAACATAAAAATATATATTACAGATATTTAGTAGATTGGTACGCTTTTTATTACGTTACATATTAAATTAGATGACCCGGGCGGCAAGTAAGAAAATATTCACAACGCCATCTATTAAATTTTTCGTAAACTCTTCCACCTAAATTATCTCTCTTGGGAATATAATTAAGAAGAACCCCAGTACGTAAATACTACCGCTGGATTGGTTGGTTTTCAGAATGGAATTTCCGATCGATGCATTGATTGGTACAATGAATTGGTTGAACATTTTTATTCGCTAATTCGTCTTCGGCCACTTGGCCGTCGCGTCGATCAATCAGTGTGATAAAACCCTAATACCTTATCCAAAACATAATTATTTTTCCAGAATTCATAGAATTTTCAATACCTATGGGATAGAAAACTCGTTTTTGTTGTTGTCATTTAAAAACGTAAATCATTACTCTTTGCTTCGCCGTAGTTGGGTATAAAATAGCAAGGTAGTTCTTGGAGCGGAGCGAGTGATGCTTTGTCTATGGTTCTTGCACTTTCAGAAACGTCAAATTAAATTGAACATAACTGACACATAGGTATGACATAATCCTCCAATTCAAGACTACGCACCTGCAATCTTATATTGTAAGATAACTAACGATTACCACGTACTAGGAAGATGACAATAAACTTATTTGCGCAAAAATCTGTTAAAGCGACCCACCTTGGTAGGGTTCAAGAGATGCACCAGCGTTTGCACGATGGCGTGATTCGTGGCGTTCTTGTGGGCGTTGAGAGGGAAGTTGCACTCCCCGCTGCAATAGAACGCGCCGTACCCATCCGGTGCGATGATCCAATCCTGGAATACATTCGTTATACTTAATTTTACAATAAAATTATAAAATTATAAATTATAAAATTAATTATTAATTATAAAATTATAAATTATTATACAATTTTTTTTTATGTAAAAGTAAAAAAAAAAAAAAAAAAAAAAAAATAAATAGAAATACATTTTACAATTCAATAAAGACAAGAAAAAACCAAAGGATGAATAGGATAGGAGTATTTTTTTTTCTTATGTTTGATCGCCTATTACTCAAAGACGTCTACACCGATTTGAGAAATTCTTTTTTAATCTGATGATGAGATCCTAGAGATATCGAGTGCAACCCTCAAGGCTTCCATATTGTTTTTTGTATATTATCTAAAGCTACTCAGATATTTGCATCTAGCAGTCAGCATTTCATGTTGTTGAGCTGATGCTGGAAGATACAACTCCTCAACGGTTAGGAGTAAGGGAATAATTGTTTGAATATAAGCCTTATGGCCGTTTACTGTATTCTTTCAAGTTATACACAGATGCGGCGAGACGTTCAATATTACGTAAGTTTTTTTTAACTTTTAATGCATTTTTTATACTCTTATTATTATACTCGTATTTGCATCTCCCTCTACCTTTCTCTCTCTCATTTAATATTAGTACGGCACAGAGAGATCAAAAGCTGTAATTAAGCGTCAAACTTTAGTTTTACACTGGTGAAATCGGCACTTAAATATTTACCCAATTCAGGAACTAAAAACACCTGACATATGCGCGCGCCACTATGTCAGGTGTTTCATATAGTTTCTGGTTTGCTTATTCCTAAAATAAAAATACTAACCTGCCATTCTAAATCCTTAAAACTGACATACAATGTTTGGATCTCACAGCTTCTTGTCGTCCAATGCGACGTATCTGGAAAACAGAGATAAACAATGAGTCATACGTACTTATTTCAATTATGTAATAGTTCAATAAGTACGGGCATAGAGGTTTAAAAGATAACGAGGAGCAATAAGCTAATCTTACAAGTCCACTTTTGTAGACGCCGACTAGTCGACCATTCGAGTGCCGACGAGTCGGCCAATTCCATAGTCGGCACATCTGTACTATTTACATTGATTTGCATTTGGCACTTACGTACTCGTATGTAAACTATAGGATAGGCAAACCATGAACAGAGTAAACCTTTCTTCATAGAAACGTAACGCGTCTCTTGCCAAGGCCTCAGAATAAAAACGCAATAAGGGTACCAACAAAAGTCGAGGATTTGCCACCGTAACAAACGAATTTAAAATAAGAATGATACAAGTCAGGTACTAAATGTTATTAAAACAGTAAGTGGGCAGCCCTATCGTATATCGCGTGATTGTCTTTTGTTATTTCAAGGAAAGGGATTAAGTCAAGATACCGGTATATCTTTATACTGTGCCATAAACTAAAAACACCTGACGCGTGCGCATATATTACTACTTTATGAACTGTTTTTTTTTTCGATTTAAAGAGTTATATATATAAACACGGTGAATATCAAAATGTACCTTGTCTTTTAAGTATTTGTAAGTTACTACTTGAGAAAACACGTAATCATCAAAGAATGTATGAATTATAATTTAGGATTCACTTAGCGTTCAATTACAATTTACGTGTGTTGAAATATATAAGTATCTACGAAAGGTTAAGCCAAGATACATTTTGATATTCACCGTGTTTATATTCCTGATATAACTTGCCGACCGCAAATATTTAACTCTCACACACTAAACCGATAAAAAACAGTTTATAAAATAGTATTTATGCTATTTATACAAATAAGGCATGGCTGCATATACAGGCGGAGCATAAGAAAGTGGTGACTAAGTACAAATATAAAGATTTCTTTTGGGAGTTTCAAATACCAAATGACGTGGGTTAAGTTAAAATCATGTTTTAAATGATAGATTACAAATTATGTAACTACAATGAAATCAAAACTGTACAAACCTGTGAGTGGATTCCTTGTAAGGTAACTCTCGGAGTAGCCATGTGAGCGCCACCGTCGCGCCTCACGTTTCCGCCTAGCACCCACGTCCGCACTCCCAAGCTTAGGGCCGTTCTTGAAGAAAGCCACTAAGAACGGCTGCTTTCCTTCAGATACAACCCCTCGAGGCTCTTCCAGGCCTATTTCCTCTGGTTTTACGTGCCGCTCTGAAATAAAAATGTTACTTTAATCGTAATTTATTGCCAATTATCAGTTCAGCCAATTCTGTGACACGTACCAGGTTGTGAGTGAGGATGCAGAGTGATGAAGAACCCTCTGTTGTCAGCGGGTGAAGAAAGCCAAGCTCCTAATGCGCTGGTGACGTTCAGCTCCAGCCAGCCCTCGGCACCCGCGCTCGTGTTCACTGCTGCCACTTGCTCCATCTGAAGACTCCTTCACAATATTGCAAGGATTAATAACACAATACATGTTTAAGGCATTATATGTTTTTTCATACAAAAGCGAAAATACACTCAACAAATATGTAAACAATATCTCTATGTAGAGTCAGCTCAGATGTAATCCAAAATATTTGTTTTTCGCACTTCACCGAATCACGTGTACTATCTAACTATCTAACTTTAGCATTAATAAATAAACAAAAGCACACGTATTTATGCTGTGTTATTTTACCGATATACGTAATATCATTATATTCTGTTACAATTGCCCGGACACGCTATGAACACAAGCTATTCTCATGATTGAGTTACCGTGAGGTTTCCTTGCCTCTCAACAGTTGCAAGTTGCAACGTACATCGAAATTTTATACCGATACTACTTGTGCGATGAGGCAAATTGTATTACGTAGCGTAGCTCTAACATTTTATGGCAAAAATCGATAAACGCAATCACGCACGTAATATTCTAAGCATGTAATATTGTTTGGTGCCTTAGTAAACACGCTGATTTAAGACAATGGTACCAAAATGCTTTGGTTAATAATAACAGAAGTATCTGCAGTTTAGCAGTAAAACGAACATACTAAAGTCAATTTCTAATTGATTTTTATAAAACATTTAGCCATGCTTAGCAATTTAATACCAAGAACAGTCGAATTTTTTTTGGACTTAGAGGCGTCCGGAAAGACGAAGAATATAGTCAATATATTCGTGGATTAGGAGCAGGGGTTTGGATAACTCAGTGGGAGAACGATATACAAGAGTCAATTTAAAATATAATATTTAGTATTTTTTTAGTACACAATCATGTTTGTTTGCGATTTTTATTAGTAACTTACCCCATACTGTCAACACTGATGACCCTATGCGCGACCACAGTATACAAGCTAGTGGGTTCTTCTGTCTGCGTGGGAGCCTGGTGCAGCCTGAGCTCAGCTGTGAGCAGAGCAGAGGCGTCACCTGGAGCTCCGGTCACCTCGAACCACACGTGTCTTCCGTGGCCATGTCGAAGCGCCCCGAGGTGATGCCCTATAAAAATACGAAACACAATTATATTACTGAGAAGAATTTACTTAATTTGATCCAGAAAACTAACTATTCGTCAACTGCATGACATCTGCCTAGCTACGTAAATTTCACTGTGAATGAAGAAAGACATCTACGACAGGTTGATATTATAATATTTCAACTTATCTTTGATTATTTTATAGCATTTAGCTATACTTAGATAGTAGTTGGAAGATCGCAGGTTAAAATCCTGCCGGTCCCATAATTATTTTTCAACTGTTGCTTAGTATGATAAGTGTACGTTACGCCAGCAAGAAAGTGTCACCTAGAGTGATATGAGTAGAACGTATAATTAGTGCGCAATCTGCTGTAAATGTGCGCCGCATAAAAAATTTGTGCGTCTTGTAGTTTTGAAAAAAAAACGTAAAAACGATTCCTGCTGGAGTAACGTTGTTCTAGCAAGAAAATTCTAGACGAATCATCGGAGATATAAAATACATACATGGGCAGAGAGCTTATATTTGTGCAAATTTGTGCGCCATAAATATAATTTGTGCGTCTTCAGGTTTTCAAGATATTGCGTTTCCCGCTGGAGTAACGTTTTGCGAATTCGTGTATCTCAAAGACCATTATATGTGCGCCTGTAGAATGAACATACACGAATAGCTCTTAATTTGTGCATATTTGTGACATAATTAGATGCCAGATAATATTTATAATTTTCAAGTAATCGCGCTTTATTGAAAACTTAAAAAAATATTGTAGCGCCTAAATGAGAAGACGTATAAACTCGCTAAAAACTGTATTCGTTCCATCTTGACGTTTATAATTACCATAAAAAGTTTCAAAACAGAACCTACAAGCGCTAATGAATAATATTACTAAAAGTCAAAACGACGGCATCATAACTTTGACGCCATCAAACAAGAAACTGGCTCAACCTAAGATGTGTAAATGTAAACCAAAAATTAGTGCATTTATCAAATAATATATAGTAAAAATATCCAGCTTCAACTGTTTCGTATTAAGTAAATATTAAGACTAAACCAAAACAGTTATTCGGCGCAAGTTATCCGACCAAATTCGAATGACTACAAAAAAGCGACGGATTCATACGTATCGATGACCACCTTTATTAAACGTATTACACCTAAACTGTGTTCGTACAGTCACACTCAAATGTTCGTTGGGAATTATTATTACAATGACCTAATAAAAATATAATATATATTAAATGTACTTTCTGATCATATGAAATCAAAGAGCTTGTTGGTTTAAAAAAATATTATTTTTATTATCATAATCATGATTCTTAAAGTAATTATGGCATCAAATCACAGATCAAATTTCCTACCTATAAATATTAAAACAAACATTGTTCAATTAAACTATTTGTACCTTGTATAGTCATTAGGTATTATTTAAAATCACAGATCAGTTTTTCATTTACTTAAATACACAAACAATAAAATCACTTAAAGTGGCTCAGTACCATCATGGCGTGAAATTTAAATATTAAGTAGTTGTTGTTTTGGCCGAGATATAATTAAGTTTTGGGTATGATTGTATAGTACGCGAACGTAATAAATACCTATAGGGCGTTATATTTTGTTATGAGTTTATGTTTCTTAAAAAATAGCCGGATTTGAAAACTTCAACCCAAGTTTCACATATCGGGCTGCTTAGGTTTGGGTTTTCAAATTAGGCTAATTTTTAAGAAACATAAGCTGATAATAATTTTAACCGGTCTATACTACGTTCGCGTATCATACTATCATATCCAAAACTAAATTATATCTCGGCCAACAAATAGGTAACTACTTTATACTTGAATTTCCCGTTATGATGGTACTGAACCTTTATCACAGAAAATCACAGTTTTTTCGTTTTTCTACTGATATAATAAATGCAAATGGCTAAATTTATTTATGTCTAATCAAAAAAAAAATCTGAATTTATTTTAATAACTATTTCTACTGCACTGTACTCGGGCACAATACGTTTCAACCAGTTAGCGAGTAAAGTTAAGAAGGTCATCGATACGTATGAATCCGTCGCTTTTTTGTAGTCATTCGAATTTGGTCGGATAACTTGCGCCGAATAACTGTTTTGGTTTAGTCTTAATATTTACTTAATACGAAACAGTTGAAGCTGGATATTTTTACTATATATTATTTGATAAATGCACTAATTTTTGGTTTACATTTACACATCTTAGGTTGAGCCAGTTTCTTGTTTGATGGCGTCAAAGTTATGATGCCGTCGTTTTGACTTTTAGTAATATTATTCATTAGCGCTTGTAGGTTCTGTTTTGAAACTTTTTATGGTAATTATAAACGTCAAGATGGAACGAATACAGTTTTTTAGCGAGTTTATACGTCTTCTCATTTAGGCGCTACAATATTTTTTTAAGTTTTCAATAAAGCGCGATTACTTGAAAATTATAAATATTATCTGGCATCTAATTATGTCACAAATATGCACAAATTAAGAGCTATTCGTGTATGTTCATTCTACAGGCGCACATATAATGGTCTTTGAGATACACGAATTCGCAAAACGTTACTCCAGCGGGAAACGCAATATCTCGAAAACCTGAAGACGCACAAATTATATTTATGGCGCACAAATTTGCACAAATATAAGCTCTCTGCCCATGTATGTATTTTATATCTGCGATGATTCGTCTAGAATTTTCTTGCTAGAACAACGTTACTCCAGCAGGAATCGTTTTTACGTTTTTTTTTCAAAACTACAAGACGCACAAATTTTTTATGCGGCGCACATTTACAGCAGATTGCGCACTAATTATACGTTCTACTCATATCACTCTAGGTGACACTTTCTTGCTGGCGTAACGTACACGTATGATAATACTTGGTATGAATTTTGCAGATCATGTCTAACTTTTGTTTATCCCGGTACCAAGAATACATACATTAAAGTTTAATGAAATATGATACTCTTTAATATGTTATTAGTTATTAGTAATTAGCTACAAACAAGTGATTCATTTGACATAATTTATTAAACACCATTAGCACTTTGACGTTATTCTTTGAATCTATTAATGTTAAGATGAAATATATCCAATGTCGCTCCTATGCAAATATTGTAACATGAGTAAGTTGATCTTACACCGCGCCAGCTGTTATCGGTCTAATACATGTACCTCCCTATCGAATATCATCAGTATAAAATTCGGAGGCACAGTGGCCTTTTAATACTCTCCTAAGCTTCCTGATTTTTGACTACGAAGACGGTTCTTAGTTTTTAAAGGAAATGTTTTTTTAAAAAGTCAGCGCCTTAACGCTCACTGACTTTTGATAGCAACGACGCGACGCTGCGGTGCCACTTCTTGAATTTGAAAGGTAATATTTAAATAAGTTGGCGCCTTCGGCGCTCCCTGACTCATGACGGGCATTGTGCTTTGGTGGCGCTGTTTTCAAATATATTTTTTTTTTCTATATATTAGAGAATGCCGATTTTAATGGTGTAACATGAAGCAACATGGGATATCAATTTTGATGACTTGATCGATTAATAGTCAGATGAACAGATCTGTGAAGACCTTGGGTTCTACCCGGCGACTTGTCAAACAGTCATCAATTATGAAAAATATACATATTTATAAATAAATAACTGGAGACATCTGTAATACGCAATATTAATATATCTCAAGTTTTCTAAGTTTCTGCAAAAATTAAGGCTTGGCAAACAACAGGTATTTAGGACGGATTCTGAACAGGTGTTCTCTTGTAATTCGATCTCTACTACAGGTGCATGGACTCTATTAAAATATTATAATATAAATATAAGCTTTTGACCATTAACCACATGTTTAATGCATAAGGCATTATAAATGTATGATTATTCGTAGAACAAGACTTGGCTAATGTAAATAGAAGCGCTTGTGCATTCTACACAGTAAGATATTGAGTACCTATGCTAATCCTGGTTATATTAGTACAAAATATTATATGTAAATCTTTCTGTACGACGAGGTATGTACCGAATAGGCTTGTAGCCCACCTGGTGATAAATTCTCTACCTACAGCCTAACTAAGGGTGTAATTAACTTATTACGTCCATCAATCGATCGACGGTGAAATGAAATAGTCGACGTTGATCAACACTCGATTTTTTTACAACAATCGATCGGGCGTGGGTCGACAGTGGAATGGAAAAAAGTCGACACCGACCGATGGCATCGATCATAGATCAATCGATCACCGATCGGCTACATTTGCGATTCTGGTTACAAATTCTTAACCACCAACCAGTAACTGGCTTTTAAAAAGTTGTACTTCACTAAGCTAGACTTTACTCTATCTGACCAGAGTACCGATACCTACCAAAGTAACATCTCTCTATATTCAACATTTGCTGAATACATTCAAGACACTGCGTTGCTTTTCATAAAGATGAGCTGTCATAACGTAACATGAAAAGATACTAATACAATCCTTATAATTAAATACAGTTATTGAAAAAGTAACAAACAAAATTAAAATTATTCTTCTGAATATAATAATATTATGATTGTTGAACAATAAACAATTCATAATTTTCCTTGAAAAGATAGCATTCGGTTGCATTCCAGCAATTACTGGTAACCAGCAGAAAAAAACCGAATACTGTTTCTTCGAAAATATTTCACAATTTTTGAGGTTTGGAGAATGGAAAGCTAAGGAATTAAATAGCGATGAGCTTGTTGTAGTTCTCAAAAGAAAACAATAGGTAGCGTAGATGCAAATACTCAAAACATTCAACATTAGTCCAGTTTTGGTTTCAAGTATTACTTTGTATACGTTATTTATAGGAAATCTCAAAGCTTTCCAGCTAATAAAAATAACCCATTTAACATTTACGTGGAACACTTATTTAGGCTTATTACCGTTAATAACCACGCTCTGCATTGTATTGTTATGGCGCTAGAGGATTTAAAACTTAGCAGGCCGTTGTTATTAAATTGGAAACAATCCCAGGAATGCTTCCGGAGACAGTGACTCATCAACGCTGTCTGCTTTGTCGTTACCTGAAGTGCCCGAAGCCCAGGTAGCTGCTGGTTTTTTATACTTCTCTAAAACAAGAGCATTATGATTAACGAGTAACAAGAAAAGTGCCCCATTGACTCGGGTTTTATTGGGATTGTGAGATACTATAATCTTTGCCGCACACTCCGGTTGTAATTTTTGTTTTATTGCCTTGTTTTCTGTCTGCGTGGTAGACACTTTACTATAACAATGCGTCGACAGGTAGAGTTCTGTTCTGTGCTAGAGTATAAGATCACCAGACAAATGAAACCAGTTCGGGGACAGTAAGCGATTTATTGAATAATTTATAGTTTATTTACAAGGTATCTAGATCTCGATGTTTTGCTTGCTTCAACCTAGGTATTGCCTATTTTTTCTCACAGCGCCCTTAGCTGCATTTTTTTTTAAATCGACGACTTCGCCCATTCCATCTCTTGGCGGTGAAGACTTGTTACTGATAAGGAGCATTATGCCCACTCCCCCTCAAAAAGTTAAACCATTGTTTTGAAAAATCTAAACTAAATCCTGGCGGTATACTATTTGTAGTGAACTTTTAAGGAAAACTACTGCGACTATGTTTAATTCATTAGTTCAAGATTAATCAGGGCCCAAATTGTAATGTACAGTTACTTGAATTAGTTCGTATATTCTATAATACAAAAACCTTTAAAAATAATGACTTATGCGAAGTTATTACTTGTTCAATACAGATAGTAAACCTATTGCGCGTGGCACGCCAAAGATATAAAATATAAAAGATAAAGCTATATAATGGCACGAATGTGTGCTATTTTATAGTTATTAAAGGAAATGATTTAGAAAGGCTGCAATTTTGGTGCTGCCTCTTTCTCTGCGGCTAAGTCAGCTTTCTTACTTTTTGTAAGTCGGATAGGGACCGGGGAAGGGGTGCCAAAATTTGATTTCGCCTCAACCAAAATCAGGCCTCGGGCCGGCATTGTTTATGTTGTCGAGAAAAAGTAGTCTAGAAAGAAGAAATAAGTATTCTTGCCAGTTCATCTTAAAGACTGCTACTAAAAACACTCGAGACCAGCCAATTAGTTCTAATTCAATTTAGTGACAGACATGAGAGTAATCTAGAAATTAAGATGTTTCCTGTTTTTAATTTCTTTTATAACAGACTTTACAAGATAAGTTTCATTTTTATAAAAGACATTGACCGGTTTGGACCAAGCGCTGCCCAGGAATTAATTTAGCTCCAGTGGCCTCGTAGTTTCATTTTGCATTAAAAAGAGGGTCCCTTGAGATTATATTTTTTTTGCTTCTTGATTAAATCATATTTTTGAGATAATCTTGATTCTAAAAATATATAATTCTAACGAATTCTATAACATTGTCCAATAGTACTCCAATTTAAAAAACTTTTCGACTTGTGTTTCATAACACTCATAACATAACTCATAAGGCTCTAATCAGACGGACTGCCTGATGATTTAAAAGTTGAAGGGCAGTTATGTCATAATTAGCATAACTGCAATAAAACTACCAACTGATCGTACAGCCTGATAGAATTGCATGACAGCTTCACACCGACTGGATAAGGGCTACAGGGTAAGTGGGCAGTTTATGCATGCTATGCAAGTATTTACACCAAAAGGTTTTATTCTAGGATTTAGCTTTATCTCTGCCCGGAAGCTGTACAGCTATATACCTACACGTTAAAGCTGCATATCAAATCCATTTTTTTTTTCTTTTTTTCATATCAAATTCATTTAATTAAATATCAAAAGTAAATTTTCACTCTTGCTTCTAAGTTAATTTTAAAAACACGTTCGGTTTTCGCTCATTTACACCTTCATCAATCTCTGACATAAACACATCAACAATGTCTAGGGATATTACATGAGACTTCTGAACTTAAAAACTAGTTAGTGTATAAAAAAAGTTTGTACATAATAGTACATTGTACACCAAGGGATGAAAGTAGTTGATTTCATTGAGGGTGTAGTTTGAGGCCCCAAGCGTAGCTGAGGGCCTTAATACACCCGAAAGAAATCAAACTTTCGCCCGAGTTATACATAGTGCTTTATACTACAGGTGTAGTATATAGGTACAAGGAAAATAAAAAGATTGTCCATTTTTCTCACTTCTCCATTGCAGAAAATCTGCATACGCTTTATTATATCTGATTCTTGACTTTTGTGGTAAGAGGTCCTCAATCACTGCTTGAGCAGTTACTTTCAATTCCTCCGGAGTCAATAAATCGTCAGTATCACTATCACTCGACATATTAAGTTCTTGCAACAAATTGTTTATTCAAAAGTTTTAAAATGATGAGGAATTTGGAGCGAAATGCAAAAATTTTCACAATTTCTTCTTTCATACGCGCATAGAGACACGGGTAACAATCGCATGCAGCCAGCTACACTTTATGAAGTTGATTTGTGAAAAAACATTTGTAATTATTTTGTAACAGGTAATAATAGTGATTTTAGTGGTTTATTTATGGAGTTAAATAATTAAGTTACATTAATTTATTTATTTTTATAAAAGTAGTTATTTTATTCTTTTAATATTCTTTTTTAATTATGGTTTACCAAAAGTACAGAAAACAAAATGAAAAAAAAGAAATTTAAAAAAAGTTCATTACTCCCATGGGAGTAATGAATTTCAGACTTATAACATACATTACATGTTGCTTTTCAGAACTCGTCTGAAAAGACTAACTTTCTTTGATAGATATTCTCCGTATTAGATAGGTACTGCAAAGAGGTACTGTAGGTGTAGTATAAAATATTTTCTACTCCACCGCTTCTTTCGAAATAAAAAAAAATAAAAAACAAAAACTCATTTTGAAAGAAAAGAATATCGATTGTTCAAATTTGGCGGTCGAAAATTTTGTTCATGTTACAATAAAAGCATCCACAAGAGGTTCATTCGTACCAAGCAGGAACAATCATGGTATGGGCAGGAATTCGTATAGGCGCGCGAACCGACCTCGTTTTTGTAAGAGGCAACATGAATGCTCAGAAATACTGTGATGAGGTGGTGGAACCTGTTATTATTCCGCATAGGGTGCAAATCGGCCAGCAATTCGTACTCATGCATGATAATGCTCGTCCACACACTGCGAGGCTGGTATCAGCCGCACTTCAAGACAACGACGACGTCACGGTAATGAGATGGCCTGCGCAGTCGCCCGATATGAATCCCATCGAACATGCGTGGGACATGTTGCAGCGAAGGGCTATGCACGCCGTCCCTCCAAATCTGGCCACAGTAGAGCAACTTTTCTTGCACCTGCAACGAAGAACCTGGGAACGCATACCACAGCAAGACATCAACACCTTAATTTACAGTATGAATAACCGAATGCCAAACTCTTATTAACGTGAGGGGTGGCAACACTGATTATTAAGAGTTAAAATGTCTCACTTTAAGTTGTTTTTTTTAATAAAATTATCCATTTTATTCATTAATTTCATTCGTAGACTTAGCAGAATTTTTAGTCTCTTAGTTATTTTATTTTTAAAAAAATATTTGAAGATCTAAAATGTTTTTTATTTATTTAATTAAGTCGGGCATTAACTGAGGTTTAATTCCATATATACTTCTCTGAACAAAATATTTATAGTTTATCAAAAAATTTAAGAAATACAAAAATATCCCTAGACAGTGTTGATGTGTGTATAAATGAAGAACCCCTGGGTATATTCCAGCTCGATATTCGAAATCCATAGTATTCAAACTAGGTAATGAAGTTTTAGTTACACTAAAAATAATAATTGAGCTTTTTTCGCCTATAAATAGTTCACAACAAAACCATTTTAGGGTTTCGTAGTACCTACAAGGAACCCTTAGCCATGTCCGTTTGACCGTCTGTCTGTTAGTGTTAGAATGCTCAAATCTTGCATAGATATGTGTAGCATGAAAGTGGTAGAATAAAATCATGAGAAATTATTATTTTTCAGACACCTCTCATATATAGTGGGGATATTTTTTTGTCTGTCGCCTACCCCATAGTTTGGGGTTTGAGTGGTTGCAACGACTTCTTTTATATAAAGACCCGTTTACGAGAAATCTCCCTTCCCCCTCTAAAAGCTAAGCACCATGTTTTCATTTCGGGCAGCACTTGGTCCAACCTCCATACATAAATAATTGAATAATTCCATTAATAATGTCCTCTCGTTATTTTTTTTGGCTAATAGTGTCTGTCAATCATCATCTCAGCTGTCCGTTTGTCACTAGACTGTATCTCATGAACCGTGATACATAGGCAGTGAAATTTTTACAGATGATGTATATAACTGTTGCCGTTATAACAAAAAATACTAAACACCGTTTTTTTTTATTAAGAGGGCTTCCTTGTAACAAACTGGTATTATTTTTTGCCGTTTTTATAGATAATGGTACGGAACCCTTCGTGCGCGAGTCTGACTCGCACTTGGCTGGTTTTTTTAAGTTTTATTGAGTGGTAATTAAGTCTCGTAGACGTCCTGTCATGTTGATGAACTGATGTTGAAAGGGAGTTACAACTTCTCAACGGTAAGGGGTATAAGATACTTAGATGTGGCGACGTTGACAGGTCTTATAATGGAATCTCCTATACACTTAAAAGTTACCTGTTGGACTTACTGCTGGCAAAGCAAATGAGGTGTTTAATGGTTAAACCAACCTTCACTAAAATGGAATGAATAAGATAAAATGTTCCAAAAAAAATACGAGTAAAAAGTTAGTTAAAACATCACGTTATTAATGGACGACCCTTTTTTAGCATTTCAGTGGATTACTTAAACGTTAAATCCTATAAATATTTAGGTAACAACGATATACAATAACAACATATTAATAAAAGCTGAATCCATTATTGTTAATGAAAATACATAGTCTAGAAACAGGATATATCCAACTTATTTATTAACTCGAAATGACTCCAATACAAGCTTAATAGTGATAATGAACCAACGAGAATTAACACTAGTTTGAGCTAATATTAAATCGTACTCACTTTTGCTTTGAAAGGTCATAATGAGGTCGCTCTCGTCTATAGCGTGTTGTTCATCACCACTGAGTGCCATCTCAGAGCTGCGGGTGGGCCGAGCTTGCTCATGTTCTTCAGCCAGTTGTTTGTAAACGTCCAACAAGAAACTGGGCGCGGACCGATCCAGTGGAGGCGCTCGAGCTCGTCGAGGCCTCTCCCCGAGCCCTAGCAGCTCTAATATCTCGTGCTCTACCACCATCCGCTCGTGTCGGGTCATGGAGTGGTGTATAACCGTCTGATCAATGCCATTATCGATGTACAGGCCGGAGAGGACGGCCTCCGCTACAGTAAACAAAATAAAACACGCGCACAGCCACGCTGCTTTCTGCCCGGCCATGTTCGCTGTCGGAGCGCTCACTCGACTGGCGAGAACTGAGCGTCGTCGGAGGCGCGAGCCGGTGAACCTGCCCACTCAAGGTGGTCCGCCGCCGGCCAAAGATAATGTAACCCGCCGGCGCCGCGCTCGCCACATTCCTCCCCTCCTTCGCCCTACACACTCGTCCGTTTTAATAACGTAAACACTAAACATTGTGCCGAACACGTCCAGCCAGCTCGACTGCAATATGATCATTCTCATTGATGCAGCGCAAATAAGCTTGCGCGCACGCAAAACTTAAAAACATGTTTTATTCAAAAATACTATCAATACCTATGCCATTAGGTTACTAAATGATCAATAGGCTCAGCCAGCGCAAATTCAGTTAATTGCCTACGTTATTTATATTTTACAGGCCAAAATTAGACAATACATAATATTATTTTATATCTATAAATAAATAAAGTAAATAATGACGGTGTTATCTTTAAGGCAAAGTTTAAAATACAATTCATCGACATTTTGTAAATTAGGGGCCATTCAAGTATTATACGTAGGCAGTTTTTCTAAACAACCCAAAATTATTACTTTACGTTTACAAAAAAAATATACTTTCTTTGTTTGTTTTGAAACTTTCTATAACGCGTCTTTGCGCCACCACAGTGCTTTCTGCTGAGGGAGGAAGGGGAATACGTCACGGGATCTCGGGTATAGAAGAGGAGGGTAAAATGTCGACGGAATATAAAATACGTAAAATGGACTATAATGGACATGAACTAAACACAGCTTAGAAATCATTTTTTTATTTGCTACTATTATTTAAAATAAAGCTAACAATTTTTTTGTACAATAGGTTGGTCAGGCTTATTGGCGTAGCTTAAAAATATGAATTAGGCGTCACCCTAATAGAATGCGAATGCACGATCATGGCAATTTTGCGCGAACGTACGGACGTGATACGGTCAATACAGTCTAGCAACCCA
This sequence comes from Hypena proboscidalis, assembly GCA_905147285.1. Taxonomy (NCBI): domain Eukaryota; kingdom Metazoa; phylum Arthropoda; class Insecta; order Lepidoptera; family Erebidae; genus Hypena; species Hypena proboscidalis. Next base: position 13,173,733 of record LR990130.1, on the reverse strand, counting down.
AATGTTTGCAAGAAGCAAGCTCGCTCGCATCGCTTACTAGCACGATGATGGCGCATTCGCGTACTATTAGGACGACCCTTGATTAAACTACAGTCGGTTTCAATTCATGTTAATGTTTAAAGTGTGACAAAGTTATCTTAATCGATGAAGATAACATATTTTGTAAGAAATCATAATTCAATTTTAATATTATGAAAATAAGTTAACAGCACAAAACATTTTAACAAACAAATTTATTTCAATGCTGTTTGAAGTAAGGATACTTACTACTACGGATTAAATTGAGCAAGCTATTCAATTTATTATTATTACATAATACATAAAAATACTTGAACCAGTTTCATCAGCTCATTCAAAATTATTTGACATCAACTATTAGACAATATGTCCCACGGCGATGACACAAGGAAAAAAGACATCTTAAATAATGAAGTTAAATAAGTTAATTAAACTGAAAGAATACTTTATTTTCATTATGACAACAATTAAAAGTTTGTTGAAAATATCTTTGGGATATGTTTAACCAAAGATTTGATGTCGGCTGATTCGGATTTTAGCTATTTCAATTCCCAATTGATAAGGCATGTTTAAAAAAATATTTGCATTTTTTCATATCACAATAAAGTTATTTTTACATTATTTAAGATAATTTCCTCTCATGTGGTATCACCGTTGTGCACCCTGCATTATATTGGAATCAATGATATTATATAAAAACAAAAGCAGATATGTTATAAGCGCTCGCGCTGTGAATACTCAAATACGTCCCAATTGGGACGTCTTGTGTTTAGTTTGCGTGTGGCCTGCGTCGAGCGCAGTCACGTGCCAGACGCCATGCGCCATGTTCAAGTTAAGAAAGAGAAAGCGATATTGTTTTGACGTTAGAGCGATAAGGATGCGTGCGCTGCGGACATTTGTCAATGTGTGCAATTTGGAATAGCTCGGAACGGATTTAAATCGTAATTTCTATGAACGTAACATATCTATAGTTCTATAATATCATTGATTGGAACGATTATTTATTACTTCAAAGTAGAGTCGACGAAATCTAGGCGGCATCCCTTTAGTAGTCTTTCTATGCCTCCTTAATTGTCATAGATAATGGTACGAAACCCTTCGTGCGCGAGTATGACTCGCACTTGGCCGGTTTTTTTAAGTTTTACTGAGTGGTATTTAAGTCTCGTAGACGTCCTGTCATGTTGATAAACTGATGTTGAAAGGAAGTTGACAAGTACTTATAATGGAATCTCCTAAATACTTAAAAGACGATTATTTATTACTTCAAAGTAGAGTCGACGCAGTCGAGGCTGCCTCCCTTTAGTGGTCTTTCTATGCCTCTTTATTTGTCTTAGAATATCAACATGCAAATTTGTTATAATTATTAGATAGAGATATCGCATAGTCTAAAATGTAGACTAAATGTCACTTAAACAGTTTGATTAGTGATGATAATGCAATGGAAAGTGTGTAATTACAGCAATAACAAAGGTAATCAATATTTTCGATTTTTTAATAAGGTGCATTGGGTATTTCGAAAATGGGTATATTCCGAAAGTGCAAAAAATCTACCAAACGCAGCAATATATTCCTGCTGGCAACATTAGGCAAAGCGCCATCTTAGATTTGCTTGTCGCGACAGACGTTGCGAGTCGCTCGCGCTAACATCACGCGAGTGTCGTCAAATTATTCAAGAGAAGTGATTTCGCGCCGAATTTTGGTGATTCGTAATAACCCCAAGATAGTTTTCTCGAAATCCTGGTAAGTTATTTCAATGTTTGTTTGTTTTTATGATAGGGTTTTGTTTTGTGCTTAATGATAATAGGAATATAAGGTTCCAACTGTGTTTTTTATTTTTTTTCTGATTTACCCCTCCAGGTTTATTTCGATATGATTGTTTCGCAATAACCCACTTACGTTTTCCTACTGTAATTGTCAATAGTTCTCAAAGTGTATCGTTTTTTTGACCCGCGACGTAAAAATGACGAAATGTTATAAGTTTGACGTTTCTGTATGTGGGTGTGTCTGTGTCATCGTAGCTGCCCAAAGGATGAACCAATTTTGTTTTTTTTTTTGTTTTCTTTGAAAGGTGAATTAATGGGAATGCTCTTAGATATGTGTGATGAAAGTTAGGTCGAGGGTTAATTAAAATTCTTAACTTTGTTTTGTACCATGTCGACTTTGCTAGTTATTTTTTTGGGTTGGGTTTGAAATCGGTATCCATAATGGGGGTTGTGAGAGGTAGGGAGTGGTGAGGTAGTAGTGTAGAGTCACCCCCACCTTTCAAAAAATACCCTCCCCCCCCCGCCTCTCACAAACCGATTTCAAAACCGTAACCATTTTTTTCCCCTTAATACACTGCATGGTGTATAACGGTTATGCAGTTGTGTGTCTATGGTATTCCTCAGTTATTGCTTAATTATTGCATTTTTGTGTTGACAAAAGTTATTTCTTTTTTCAGTGTCATCATGCCTCGTACTTATTTAAAAAAGAAAAATAAAACATACACTTCTCAAGATTTAGCCACTGCCATACAGAAAGTAAGAAATGGGGAGCTTACCGCATATGCTGCTGCACAGAAGTACAAGATTCCAATGACCACTCTTCATGACCATGTCAAAACTAAAGATATTCTTAGACAGAATGCAGGTAGACCAATTGTTCTACCATTAGAAGATGAAAAAAAGTTAGCAAGCACTATCATAGTCATGGAAAAATGGGGATTTGGGCTCTCAAGATCAGAAATATTGGAGATTGTGGCTGAATATGTGCGCGTAAACAATATTCAGACACCATTTAAGAATAACACGCCTGGACCAGATTGGTTTATCAACTTCCGAAAACGTCACGGTTTGTCCATCAAAAAAGCACAACCCGTAGAATATGTGCGAAGAAAAATGACAGATCCATTCGTCATTGCTGAATATTTAGATTTGCTGAATAAGACCTTACAAGATTTAAATCTTTTAGAAAATCCAGAATCGATTTGGAACTTGGACGAAACATCATTGTGTCTGGATCCGACCAAAACAAAAGTGGTCGGAAAAAAAAATAAACCATGTGCAACCTATGGAAGTGGAAAAGAAAACATCACTGTGTTAGCAGGAGCGAGTGCCAGTGGTAAAAAGTTGCCGCCTTTGATTATTTTGAAAGGAAAATTTGTTTGGGACCAATGGATGGCTGATCTTAATAAAGATGATTACGATTTCGAATTGACATATGCTGCAAGTACTAAAGGTTGGATGGAAACATAATTTTTTTACAATTATTTCGAAAAAGTACTCATCCCAAGTCTCGGCGAAGAGCGACCAGCCCTTATAATTTATGACGGGCATTCAACGCACGTCGATGCCAGGGTTGTGGAGCTTGCGGTCCGAAACAATGTAACTATCCTCAAATTACCACATACATCACATTTGTTGCAACCGCTTGATATATCAGTATTTAAATCTTCCAAAGCAATATGGGATGCACAACTGGTAGAGTGGCAGAGAAGAAACGTTGGTTCGAAAATGCCAAAAAACGTTTTCGCAAAAACTATGGCAGATACTTGGCAACAAACGAACCCCGAAGTTATAAAGAGTGGATTTAAAAAGGCAGGAATATACCCTTTCAATGCACATGTCATACCTATTGATAAATATGATCCAGACGCTTATCAAAGATATAAGAAAACTTTACTTGCCCACACACTCAAACAGCCAAAGTCACTCAAAGAAATATGCATTGAATCATTCAACAATCAGTTTGCAACAGCTAATGAAACGATAGAAATAACAGACAATAATTACGTTGCCCTGCTATCTGAACAATCAAGAAATGATGCCCAAATGTTGCCCTTTGAAGCCAGACACCCGAGCCAAGTACCAGCATGTTTGCAGAATTCGAAGCCAACAAAATCCAAAATAAATATAATATCAAACATAGTCATAAAGAAAGCATCGCAAGTACCACTTCAAAACCCATCACAACTCGATCGATCAGTCTCATTTGAATAATTATTGCTGAGAAAAATTCAACAGGACAAAAAGAATTGTGCTCCAACAAAAAAAAAACGTGTCACAAAAGGTGCGGAAGTAATAACTGCAGCCTTAGGAAAGAAAATTTTAGAAGAAGTGGAAGAAACGAAAAGTAAGAAGAAAAGTAAGAAAATTGCAACTAAAACCAGTAAAGCGAATGATAAACGTAAACGGGAACCTTCCTCTGATACCACAAGTATATCCGATATCATCAGTAATCATAGCGATTCTGATATTATTGATTGTATCGATTTTGAAGACTTGGACAACTGCGAAGATAATTTTAATTTATACCAGGCTCCTCCTGGTACAAGTTCACAGAAATCAAGAAAAGATAGGAAGTGTGTTATAAACATGAAAAACGATAAAAATATAACCAATGAAAAGGCACTCGCTGACAAAACTACAAATTATGTATGTTCTTAGAAAGGCAAAGGTATTGGCAAAAAAAGCAAAGGTAAAGAAAATCAAGTAGACAAGAAAAACGAAAATGAAGTGTTGAGTTATTTTGCAACAGGTGAGGAAGACATAAATGAGCAGATTGCAGAATATTCTAATGAAAAACCAATCTATAAATTACAGCTACCACGAATTGAGAATAAAGAATTAGCATGTGGAATTCCAGAAAAGTGTCGCGTTGTAAAGGAATGTTATGATTTAAATGATACGGTGCTTGTCAGGTATTTCATATGAAACAAATGGAAATATTATGTTGGGTTCATAGGAAAAATAACCAAACATGAAGAGCATTTTTACTACCTTATTAACTTTTTGAAAACCACAAGACGACAGCAGCATCTCACTTTTATTGAAAAAAAAAAAAAGATACTGACAAAATTCCTGAGTCGTTACTAGTAAAGAAAATAGAATTACAAAAGAAAAGAGATCAAGACAAAGAATATTACTTGACCAATGATGAAGACACTATTTATTTCGACTGATTTTATAAAAAGAAACAAATACATTATATAAATACAATAAATATATATAAATACAATTTTATTTTACAAAAAGTATCTAACTAAGGAAAATATTATGTGCATTTTGTTGTGATGCCTAACTGTAGTTAGCTTCCAATAACATTTATGTTTTTTATTTTAGTACCACAAGATTTTGAAGAGTAGCCAAAAATTATCAAAAAGTCTGTGATTCTTATGTGATTTAATAATTATGTTTAAGGATTGTTAATATAATTTAAATATAATAATATATTATATATAAGTATATATTTTTTTATACATTATATATGATAATATAATATAATTTGTTGATTCTTAAATGATTCTAATTGTTACCCACTTTACTCAATGTGAAGAATATCTACATAATTACGTACTTACTTATAAAAATAAAAGTTGAACGCACTGAATTTTTGTTTTATTTTATTATTGACATTCTTTAAAAGACATTAAGAAAATAAGTAAGTACTTAAAAATAACTTTGTTTATTCATCGTGCAGTTTTAAGTTTCCTAAAATCTCAAATGATATGTTGAGAACCACTGTCACGTATGTCTGAACATCAAGTTTTTCCTGGGGTAATTCCGTAATACAAAGTTATAGGAATTCAAATTAACGGTTATTATTTAAAAAACTTACAATATCAAAATCTATGGGGCAATTACGATGGAAAATGAAATGTAAACTCTGGCTGAAATGCAATAAAGGCGACTTTTGAGATCTTTCGGAATTACCCCGCGATAGTTCGCAATTATCCATTATGACCCAAAAATATGGTTCTTTATTTAAAACACTGTCTTTAGCAAATCCAACGATATATTTAAAAATATAATTTATGATTTTCAAAGGCTTTTCAATATCTATGCAGATCTAAAACAGTAAGACTCAGAGCATTCCCAAATAATCAAATGAAATGTTCACCTCTAGTCATCTCGCAGAAATTTCTATCGGAATTGCCCCAATGCACCTTATATTCTTACCACTTAAACAAAGCATAGTTCAACAATATGTGAACTTATCAAATAAAACAGATTAGACTCTAAAAGAACACATAAATTCATTACTTCACATACTTTTCCATAAATTTCTTATGGAATTCAGACCTTAATGAGTCATTGATAAATGTGTTGAGCTTCTTCTCCGGTTCTGACCTTGCACAGTTTTTGAAAACGACGTCATCATCCCACCTTCTTTTTATCTGCAACCAAACAACATAATATTATTGACACAACTGTCTTGCTTACTTTTATAAATGGAGGTTTTGTCAGCATTTAGAGTCGCCACGAGACTACTGGGTCGGATCCAGGATGGAGACTGGGACTAGGAAAACAGTACATTTTTATTATTAATTGCGGAATAAGAAGTAGAAGTTATTTATATGGTCCCCAGGCTCAAAAGCTGGATTTGACCTTGCTATACTCATCAGTATACTAATAGCCAACTCCGAATTTATGTTGAGTCCATAGCTAGTTACCCTACCTACTAGGTACCAAAAAAGTTCACAATTTGGCATTATCTACAGCAATCAGACCAATTTTTAAGCCGATTTTTTAAGTAGAGGTTTGCACCTGTGCAGTGTGAACCAGGGGTGCATGAAAGGAGCCTCCCCGAGTGACGTACACAACAACTCCCTACGTCCGGCGCACCCTGGGCAATTCGCGAGTTCTTAAAAGCGAATTGGCTAATCCTTTCACCACGATGGCATCAAAACCTTGACTACCTTACTGACTCTCCAAAATGCCCTTCCACCTGCACAAGAGAGGCGCTCATGAACGCCGACGAGAGCGCCAGTACAGTGGCCACTTATTGGGCCAATAAAATTCGATTCAGCCATCGACACGAAGAAGAAGAAGAAGAAGAAGAAGAAGTGTGAACCAGAGTATTGAGCGCTAACAGGTGCTTGATAGATAAAACCGTAGAATGGCCTAAGTACATTTTTGCAGGAGTCCTTGTTTAACTTGAGTGGACTACACGTAAATAGTTCTACTAAGTAAAGCTAAATAATTAAATTTATTGTATTTAATATATTTTTTTCTTTTATTTGTGTTATGTTTATCTCATCAATTCAATGATGTAAGGTTATTTTTCTTTCAATTAATTTTACTTGTGAATCATCAGTCTTACTACTCTAGTCCTAACTGCTTCATGACAAAGTTCTTTTTATTTTTTTTAATTGGTTGTGTGGTACAGTCCTAAAAGACATTTTTAATACAATGCAGATGTATGGCTAAATTGTGCCTCATGGAAGGAAGTATTGTATCTGATGAATTCCATACAACCAGGATATATTTGTGAAATAACTACTAACTATATTAAACAAAGGTTAAGGCAAGTTTACTAACAAAATCTCTACAGCCGCTTTAGCTATCCAGCTACGGTCGCCTTACCAGAACCCTACATTTCTCAACTGTATGATACTTATTGTATCCTACTTAAGATAGGAACAAATGGATGAATGTGACGTCATGAAATGATGCATCATACATTCGAGAAATTTAGGGTTCTGGTAAGAGGCGACCGTAGCTGGATGGCTAAAGTGGCTGCCCGATGTGCAGTAAGGTCGCAGAGTCAAATCCTGCTGGTCCCATATTGTTTTCAACTGTTTCTTAGTATAATTTGCTAAGCATAGCTAAATGCTACAAAAATAATCAATTAGAAGTTAAAATCTCTACAACTAAATTTAATAAAATATTAAAAGAGTAATTACCTTCAAGTCATTCTTCTGCCCAGCTGCAGAGTAGTTCAGCAAAGGGTTTCCTGATAAAATATTCTCCATGCGTATTCTTTCTTCTTCCTGTTTTCTCTCTGCTTCCTGAAAGCACAAAACATTATAAAAATATCATTTAGATAATATCTTAAAAGCACTTATGAATAAAATGGATTTTTACATCATTCTTAGTTAATTGGAGTGGTCATCAAGTCTATTGAACTCTAACATCTTAGAAAGAAGGTAAAGAACACAAGCATAGACACATTGCATTCTGTTTCACTTTTGATATTTATATTTGCCTCACAAGTAATAAAACTGTCCCCTGTGATCTAGCATCTGACAAAACATTTCTGATAACCAATCAAATTACTTGTTGTCTTTTAACTTCTGTTAGGGATTCGCCGGTAAGTGTTTATGACGAACACATGTGGTAGAATTTTTCTCACTTTTTTGAGCTTGAAAAGTTTAAATTGGTGTGATTTTTGGTGTTAATTAACTGTTTGTTTTCGTTTATTTTTTGTGTGTGTTGTTTGTGTGTTAACTTTGCATTGGTAAGTCAATTACTTAACTTTGCTTCCACGTGGTCTATGCCGGGCGACCATGGAGGTTGACGAACAGCCTCTTGGCCGCCCGCCAGATCCAAACCATGTCACCAACCAGTCCGATGTTTCCCCTGACGTATTTACATATTCCCCTGTCTTGACTTCCTCATTATCCAATTTTGAACAAATAGAATCAGTAAGTAGAAAGCGTGGTCCAATCGACAACGATGATGGTGTTTCATCTACACCTAAACAACTTAAACCCGATGTGCCCACCCGATTCAGCCGTTCAAGATATTCCGCCTTGGATATTGCCCCATTTTTAGTACATGTATCAGTCGCGGAATCCAACCCGGCGTCAGGCACAACATTTCACCCTCTCAAGTTTGGCCAACTAATGTTGCAATTAAACGTCAAAAATGTTCTGCCTGATGGAGTAAAAAAAGTTGGTAGAAACCGCATTTCGGTTGAATTCAAAGCTCCTGAAGATGCTAATGTTTTCTTGGGAAATAAACTGATTCAGGATAAAGGTTTTTCTTGTTCTATCCCCACTTATAATATTACTAGGATGGGAGTTGTTAAGGGTGTTCCTAATGACTGGACTGATACTGAAATTCTAGAGAACCTCACAGTTCCCAATGGTGGTTCAATTATCAAAGTCAGACGCCTAAACCGCAAGGTTTCGCAAGATGGTAACACTGAGTGGAAGCCCACTTCCACTGTCATACTAACTTTTGATGGTCAGGTCCGCCCAGAGCGTGTGTTTTGCTTTTATAATTCTCTTCCAGTTGAAATATATCACTTCCCTACTATTCAATGTTTTTCTTGTTGCAAGTTTGGTCACACAAAGACAAACTGTCGATCGAAACCAAAGTGCTACCGTTGCGGTGGTGAGCACTCTGGGGAAGGTTGCACAGTAGAGGATGTATCATGTTTTTATTGCTCAGGTTCTCATCATGCAACCAGTAAACTCTGCCCAGAGTTTATGAGGCAAAAAAATATTAAAACTGCCATGGCAGAAAAAAATATTTCTTACGTTGAAGCCTCTAAATTCTTCCCTTCCTCTACTATTTACAGATCTTTTGCAGATATTGCTTCATCTTCTCCATCATCCTTTCTTTCTCCCTCTACCCCTCCAAGGTCCCGCCCTGTTCCCACTCCCACTACAACCTCATACAGAAAAACTGTTTTAATTAACCCTAAACCTCGTTCCATTCCCCCTCCTGGGTACGATCATCAAGCCCACCGAGACCTAGTTCGTGAATATTCCTTTTCCCCCTCTAATAATGGTTGTGCACTGTCTAACAGTAACGCCATCTCATCTGAGGGTAACTCCTCAGATGACTTTATTTCTGAACTCTCCCTTCTCCTTTCCCTACTGTCCAAATTTAATATACCAGAACACGTTGCCAGTAACATCATTAGATTAATTCCTTCCATCCACCATGGGTCTAAAGTTCCTCCAGTGGAACGCCAGAAGCGCACTCCCTAAAAAACATGAATTTACATATTTAATTAATTACCATAAACCAGCAATTTTTGCTGTCTGTGAGACCTGGCTTATGCCAGGTCTTCATTTTAATTTTCCTGGCTATTGCACCTACCGGGATGACCGTTCAGATGGTTATGCCGGTAGTGCTATACTTGTAAGTAATGTGTTTAGTCCAATCCTTCTCCCTTTACCCCCACGTGGTGATGAAATTAATGCCATAGGTGTTAATATCCTAGGTATTAATTTTGTTTCTATTTATATCCCAGCACCAGACCCTTCATGTATCCATTATTTAAGTAATTTATGTACTTTATTTAAACCTATCATTCTACTGGGTGATTTTAATTGCCACCATGCTCTGTGGGGATCTGATTATTATGATAGTTTTGGGTGCGATCTGTCTGATTTGATGGATGAAATGGGATTATGTGTCCTCAATGATGGTTCTGCTACTAGACTACCCCGGCTTGGTCAGAACAAAAGCTGTGTTGATCTTACCCTTTGTACATCAACATTAGCTAGTTCTCTTGATTGGGAACGTCTTAATTTAACATATGGAAGTGACCATTATCCAATCTGCACAACCTTTTTCAATAGATCATTGCCTCATAAGGACAAAACACCTTTATTGAAATATCGGACTTCAGATGCCAAATGGGATGATTACCGTCAAAGATTAGAAGACGAAATCCATGTCCTGCCTGATATATCTTCAGAAAACGCACTTGTGTGTTTGTCTCTTTTTTCAACTGCAATTTCAGAAGCCGCAGACGAATCTATCCCCTTGAAGAATTCAGCCTCAGGTAAAATATCTTCTCCTCCATGGTGGGATAAGGATTGCTCTGAAATAATAAAAGCTCGGAATACAGCTGAAGAGCAATACATTGACAATATGTCCATGGAGAACTTTCTAGAGTACAAACATACTTTGGCTAAGTCGAAACGCCTATTAAAAAAAAAGAAATATCAGGGCTGGAAAAAATTTTGTCATTCCCTATCCCCTTCTTCCCCTTCTTCCCTTGTTTGGCAGAGATTTAAAAGATTCAAACGTGGTTGCTTTCCTTGTAACTCTCCAAATATCTCTCTCAATATTGCTGAAAGTTTCTTTAATAAATTAGCTCCCCCTTTTGTTCCTTCTATTAACGAATTGAAACACTTTTGGTTGGTGTAACAAAAAAATAAAACATGACAGGATATCATATATTATATTATATTTAATTTCCCTTCCACCAGTATTTAAAATTACATAAATTAAGTTATGTATCCGGGACTCAGAAATAAAATAATTAACAACAGACCCCTCTGTTGGGAGAGCAAGAGACTAACAATGTTTTTCCCAGAGCGGTTGTGATATTCTTCCAATTTAGTTTATATTTGTAACCCTAGTGATCCATTAGATAGTCCTTTTAGTTTGTCTGAATTAGAGACAGTTCTTAACCACGTTCATGACTCTGCCCCTGGGATAGATGGGTTTCCATACTCCTTCTTTAAAAGGTCGGGTCCCTGTTTCCGTCAATATTTCCTTAACCTAATTAATTACTTTTATAACTCTTCCACCGTTCCTGAGAGCTGGAAATCTCAACTTGTCATCCCATTACTTAAACCTTGTAAATCCCCTGATAGTGTAGAAAGCTATCGTCCTATTGCCCTATCCCCAACCATTAGCAAAATTTTAGAGCACCTTATTAAAAATAGATTGGAGTGGTATGTGGAGAGCAGGGGACTTTTGAGTAGAACTCAATTCGGATTCCGTAAGGGTTTTAGTGCCATGGACAGTATCTCTATGTTTGTTACGGATGCTCGTATTGCATTTAGTGCCAACGACTCGGTCATTGCGGTCTTTTTAGACATTTCCTCTGCATACGACAGTGTTCTTCTCGCTGTACTCAGGAGTAAATTACGCCAGATGAGTATTCCAGCGAAGATCATTCATTGTATATGTAATCTTCTGACTGGGCGTTCGGTTAACCTCCACATTCCCGGTGAGAAGTTTGCTCCCCGGACACTCTGGCGCGGTCTCCCCCAAGGGTCCGTTCTAAGTCCCCTGTTATATGCCATTTACACCTCTGATTTACACAGTTCCCTTAATCTCGACTGTAGAATCCTGGAATATGCGGATGATCTGTGCTTGTACATATCCCATAGTTCTATTCAAGAAGCTATACCATCAATGCAGGTTTCCCTTGATTCATTGAATAACTGGCTTACTGCTCATGGTCTTGGGCTGTCCGCTCCTAAGAGCTCCGTAGTAGTTTTCACGCGTAAAAGATCAATTCCCGATGTTCACCTAGAAATTGAAGGATCTCCCATCAAGGTTGTAGATAGAGTGAAATTTCTGGGTGTCATTTTGGATTCCAAATTAACAGGTGCTTTCCATCTCAACTACATAGTGAGCAAATGTGAGAGAAACATTAATATGTTGCGAGCTCTAGCTGGTGTTTGGTGGGGAGCCCATCCGTTTTCTCTCAAACTCATTTACAATGCCACAATCAGGAGTCGGTTAGACTATGGCACTTTTTTGCTTGAGCCATGTAGTAAGGTCGCTTTGAAGAAGCTTGAAGTAATTCAGTCCAAATCTCTGCGTATCGTTCTTGGTTGTATGAGATCCACACCAATTAATGCGTTGCAGGTTGAGAGTGGTGACCCTCCTCTTCTTCTCCGTAGGCAGTATTTGGCAGACAGATTTCTTTTTAAAACATACTTGCTTCGTAATCATGAGCTACTGTCAAAGCTTAATTGCCTGAAAGACCTTTGGAACCAACACGGATATTGGAGACATAAAGAACTACCATTAATATTAAATTCATTAGGTAAAATTAATTCATTAGAAGAAAATTCTCCTGTAGAACAGCTCAGCAAACTTCCGTTGTACAGTCAATCTCTTAATATAATAAACTTTTGTCCAAATTTTATCCCTCACATAAACATAGATCGCTCCTCACATCATGCAAATGATCAATTTAGTGCGATCATGAGCGAGAAATGGCCTGATTACTTCAGGTTCTTCACTGATGCTTCTAAACTATCTTCACAGGGTAAAACTGGAATTGCTGTATATTGTCCCAGCTCACAGATCTTTCTTCAGTTCCAGTGTCCTCCAGAAACGTCTGTGTTTACGGGAGAATGCATTGGTATTCTTGAGGCCAGCTTGTATATTGAATCCCACAGTAACATCACAAAGGCAGTAATTTTTTCCGATTCCAAAAGTGCTTTAGAGGCTATCATGAAGAGTCCTTTCTTTGACAAATTGCGTAGCCCTATTATTTCAAAACTGAAACAGTGTTTATATAACTGCCACTTGAGAAATGTTGATGTAGTGTTGGTTTGGATTCCGTCTCATATGGGCATTAGGGGTAATGAGTGCGCGGATGCTGCAGCCAAGGCTGCTGTTAGCAGCGACACTGCTGACCGCAAACATTACTCCGTCCAAGTGTACGATCTTCTACATTCCGCGAAAGCTGATTTACATAATTCTTGGCAGGCAGCATGGTCGGAGTCGAGTAAAACCAAGGGTCGTTTATATGCATCAATCCAGCCTGAAGTTCCAGTTAAACCTTGGTTTTATAAGTATAAGAAAGTTCCAAAAACGGTTACTTCAGTGCTGTGTAGAATACGGATCGGTCATTGCTGCACTCCTGTTTTTTTAAATAAAATTAGAGTCCGGGACAATTCATTGTGTGAGTGTGGTCTCGCGGATGGGACCCTTGACCATATCTTCCTTGATTGTCGGTTGAACCGCGCTTTCACTTTTGATCAAGTCATTTCTAAATTAAAAATCCATAAACCTGTTAATGTCCGTCACCTCCTTTCCTTTTTTCCAGACCCCCAGATGATTAATGCTTTTATTAAATTTATTTCAGTTAACAATATAAAATTATAATATGTATTGTATACTGTGTCTGTACTGTTCATGTTATTTTATAGTTTATTTACTAACAATAATATTTGTGTTGTTCTAGATCCAATCATCACTGGACGCCAAATGTATCTACTATGACTATGTTGTAAATATAAATATTTTTAGTCTCAAAATCCCATGTGTAGCCATTACATGACACTGGCAGAATTTGCTGATAGTATCGGCTGATTGCCATAAAAAAAAAAAAAAAAAAAAAAAAAAAAAAAAAAAAAAACTTCTGTTAGGATTGACTAATAGACTTATGTTATTTTTGGTCGCAGGATACCAAGCTTAATGCATAATTTACCTTTTTTGCCTGTTCTATTGCTCTCTCTTTTTTTATTTTGTTCAACTCAGCCAATAGAGCAGCAGTGTCATCATCTGAATCATCAGAATCAGATGAATCACCTTCAAGTGGATCATCAGCATCTAAACTGGCTGCAGGAACCTGGTCAACCTTAGGCCGCTTGGCTAGAGGTTCAATCTGCCTCCTTGCGTTAGATCCCTTGGTGCCATCTTTCTCCCTATCATCTAACTCTTTTCTGAAATCCCTTGACCGCAATTCCTCAGTGGTGCCTTGGCCTTGTTCTCTGAAAACAAAAATTTAATACCATTAGCAGTTTTAAAACACTATAAAGAATATTTATATTGATATGCATCTTTTAAATAAAACACATCTAAAAATAAATGTTTAATAACTTATTAACAGTTTAGTGGGTTTAAGTATGGTGCCTCAAGCCTATCTTGGAAGTTGAAAAGAAATTCAAAACTTAACCTACACAACCAACACACCAATACAATACAGTAACAATAACAATGAAAATAGAATAATACCTGTATTTCAATTTGGTGTGTCCAGGCAGATCTCTGCTTGAATACTGACGGGATATAGCACTCAAATCCTTTTCCCCTCGCCCCTGGCCACCCCTTGCAGGATCAAACGTAGGTCGGGCTGCTGTAGTCATGATAAACAACTATCTGTTCCCTATAATCAAAGAAAACGCAATAAGCAAGACACCAAAACAATAAGTTACTCACGTTTCGGACTATTCGACCATTGTAGTACTAGTATGATTACTTACTAAGATTTCACAAATTGTTCCTGGCTGGTACGCACAAGAACACAAATTAGAGTTTTTTATAAATACTTTTTTATATTATTATTGCCTAAAATTTCGAGGATTTGAACGATGCGAAATTAAAATGACGAAGTAATTGTGGAATACTGGATGAAATTGAGAAATATATAAACTCAGTTGATCAAATGAAGTAGATTCAAGCACTGCGAGTCGTCAACAATGTCGTAATGACACTATTGACAACAATGACAACCCGTTATATGCGTCACTCACTGCCTAAAATTAGTGATGAGCTTCTAAGACCTATCAAATATACGTGCACTTTATTTTTTAGTGTACCCTCATAAAATACACAGAGATAACAGAGTCAACAAAAAAAATAATAAAATACAAAATAAAAATAATAATAATATAGTGGTAAGGTTTATTAACTATTTTTTAATAATCAATATTTCAACTGCAAACTGAAATATTATTCAAACTGTTACTTAGTAAAATAAGTTGTAAAACCATATTTTATGAAAATTGTGACCTTTACCTAACTGACATATTAAAATGTCTTAAGCCCAGTTCACATGCTTCAAAATAAAACAGGACATAATATATAGGTAAACAGTTTTTATTGATTCACATTTTTAGTAGATTTCTTTTTTAAAAAAATTACATTTTAATATTAGTTTTAATACTATTTATAAAGAAGTCATCGTTTCTTTGAAATATGTACCTATTCAAGATTCACACAAGAAAAGAAAATCTGCCCTCGTGAATGGCATATAAATCCGTACTAGGTACACATGTTTAGAAGCTGGTATCTATAGACTAACATACAAAAACACTGCAGTCAGAGTCAGAGTAACTGCATAGTTTATGAATGGTAACATACACCCTATGGTTGCACTGACATTTAAGCATGTATCGTAGAAACGTAACATCTGGCGTATATTACCCAGAAGATAAGAAGAAATAAGTGTGGCAGAGGTGAACAACACCCATATTTCAAAAGTTATGTTTAGGTTCCATGTAATAGAGGGTGAGCCTATCGCCATCCACCGGACACAATTCCAACTCCGTGCTGCAATTGTGGATTTCCTGATGGAAAGTTAACAAATAACACTTTGCCCGACCCGCGAACTGTGAAACCCGAAAAATGTACACAAAAAAGTGAAAATGCTTATACACAAAAAAGTGAAAATGCTCATACACAAAAAAAACATAAAATTCTGTCAAACAAAGACAACATTTTTCTAGAGGTGTATTTAAACGAAACGAACATACTCCGTTCGTTGTCCACAGTTTTTTAGGTGTATGTGGACGCTCATCTGTGATAGTATAGTATATTAATTAATATATTATATTATATATTAATTTATGTTTATAATGAATATATTTTTATATAAAATATTAAAATATATATATTTATATTTTAGTGCATGATGTGCTCATTTTTACCTTGTGAGACGCTTAGACTTAAGATCACAATGTGAACATTTAATTAATGTAACAGTGTATTTATTGTTAAAGAGTCAAATAAATAAGATTCAACATGAAAATATTGTCACTGACATAGTGATATTTTTCATTGGCGATGTGCCCATCGATATCGAAAGAGAGCATACTGTATCAGTATGTACTGTATGCATTTGATATTATGATGTTACAAGAAAGCATCTTCTCAAAGAAGAAGGAGAGGGGTATTTGTAAAGACGCTATTGCATTAAAAAAACAGCAACAAGCTAAGACAATAAAAAGTACTGTACAGAGATTTAATAATTTCTGGGTGTGCTTTATGTGTGTTATGTTAATTGTATTTTTGTGAACACCCCCGCGACGCAAGAGTAGTTTCTAGTGCGGACGTCGTTTTATTTATATATATATATATGTTTTAATATCGATATTTATGATACAATCAGTATTTGACAAAACACCGAATCATTCCTATCGTGTGATAAATATCGCCTAAAGTCGATATATCGATGTTAAGTAAATTTCCCTAATGCACTATCCTATACATACACATCACTAACACGATTATTTGTTCACAGGCGGTCCATAATTCAGGATTTAGATATTTTGAAATAAATCGAAGAAAAATACCTTTATTTAGTGCTACAGAAATTTATTTAATAGCTATCAGGTATGCTCATATATTCATTTTTTTTTTTTAACAATTTTGCTTGTAAATACATTTTTAACATAATGAGGAAGTTTGACCAAGCCATATTGTTTGACGCCATTTTGTGTTCTTCGTTAATTATTTTGGCCAAATTTCGTATGCTTCTAATTTCACTAGTATGCTTTATTTAAATAATAATTAGTGATAATTTATCGCCTACATTGGAGTTATGATGTAATTGGGTCATCACTGTTATTCCTTACCTACAATATCATTATGTAGTACTTTACCACTTTCTAGTACAGTCCGCGGTTCCGCCCGCGTGGTACGTCATTCAGAAGTATCCTGTATCCTTCCTAGGGTGTGGAACTATCTCCATATAATTTTAGCTGTGAAGGCGTAACAGACCGACAGACTTAGCTGCTTGCCGAATATATTTAAGTAATTACCTATCTACGCCCCACGGTTTTACCCGCGGTTAAAATATTTGTCCTGCCCGCCCTAAGGTGTTATCTATCTCCTTACCAAACTTCATCAAAATCAGTTCAGCTGTTCAGGCGTGATAGCGTAACAGACCGACAGTCTTATAAAGTGTTCTAAGAATGCATCATTTTGAAATATTATCTCTTGTGATTTGGCACATGACTAATTTGTTGCAGGATGGCTGAAGATTTGGATGTAGAAGCTATGCTAGAAGCCCCCTATATTAAATCGGTATGTATCTCTATTATTTAGTTACAATATCATTATAAGATAAGCCCTGATATCGAATTTTCTCTGCTTGCTGAAATATTTGTATTCTATCAATACACATTTGAAATAATAATGTAAAATCATTGTACAATTTTTTATGTATTACTCAGTATTTATATGTATATTGTAATTATGATTGTAACTTTTATAGATTATTTTCAAAATCTTTTAGTTTTTAATGTTTTTACAAAGTTATGACTTTATAGCAATTTCATATTTATAAAAAATAAAGTTAATAGCATAGTGAAAACTGAATTGGATTTATCTTCTGCCTTTTTATATTTTATAATACAAATCAAGCACATTTTTATGTCATCAACTAGTAATTGAATTGTTTTGAAGAATATATTTACTAACCATTTTTAGGCTTGTCTTTGTTCAAAGATGTAATAATAACTAGTTTGTTATTTTATTCCTTAATGTTTGTGTTTATTACATCTCTGAACTCTGGTGAAAATATAACCACAAAATTACATTGGAAAATCATTTCTTGTATTTATAGAACTTTGTGGTAATAGTCGAGCATACTTCACCGACCTGAACAAACAGAGAGGTATCCACCACTATACTTACCTAATTTTTTTTATTATTTGCAAATTCAACACTTCCTAACAGTAAATTAAGACACTTATATTTGTCAAAAATGATATTACATAGACAGTTATTTTAAAAAAAGACCATGCGCTGATGGGTCGTAAATCTTTTGCAGAAGTATCCCTGTGTGATGTTAGCGCTGTGTGCATCCTTTGTCAGTGGTTTTGTGAACGGTAAGTGTAGACCAGGGCTTCGCGACTACCATGACATGGATGAACTTTGGCTGGTTAATAAGCCAGCTGTCTTCAGTAGCCTAGGCGCAGAGAAAACCGTCAACATTTGTGTGGTTTCATCAGTGACGTGTTTACCTAAACGTCATTGTTGAAATAGTGCAAATGTTCTCCATGTTGTTGTTATGAGATAACTAATGAAATTTTTATTTATTCACTCGGCGTGTGTTGCTGTGGCGCTGCTTCTACCTTGTGCTTTGTGTGACAGGATAACACTTCCTCTTCAAAGCATCGATCGGACAAGTATTCTGATAAGCACAAAGAAAGGGACCGAGATGGCAGTCGAAGGTGAGCTTTTAAGCGTTCATATTCTTATAAAATAATGATTTTCTAAATCTGATTAGAAGTTCCAAAGATTACTTATAACCATATAATCTATATCACTTCATTGATGCATAAATTTATGTTTCATTTTGTACATCTTCTAGACGTAGCAGATCAAGAGACAAACGAAGATCAAAGGACAGGGATTCTCTTCGCTCCAGAGACAAAGAGGATCGGAAAGAAAAGGATCGTGGAAGAGAAGACCGCAAGGAACGGGAAAAAGATCGAGATCGCGAACCCAGGGACCGGGAGCGCGATCGTGACCGCGAACGCGAACGTGAACGCGACCGGGACCGGGGGGATCGTGATCGCGATAGGGATAAGGATAAAGACAAAGATAAAGATAGGGAAAAAGATCGGGATCGTAATCATAAAGATAGGGAACGCGAAAAAGAGAAGGAACGCGACAAAGATAAGAGACGAAGCAAAGATAAAGAGCGCAGCCGTGAACTGGATCGGAATAGCAAAGAGCGCTCGTCGCACAAAAAAGAAAAGAGCTTAGAACGAGACCCCGCTAAAGAATATCGATCGAAATCTAGAGGGCTTGAGCCTAAATTAGAAGAACTACCTCCTGAGGAGAGGGATCTTCGCACTGTGTTTTGCATGCAATTATCACAACGAATTCGAGCAAAAGATCTTGAAGAATTCTTTTCATCAGTTGGCAAAGTTAGAGATGTAAGACTAATTACATGTAACAAAACAAGAAGATTTAAAGGTATAGCGTATATTGAATTCAAAGATGCAGAATCTGTACCACTGGTAAGAACTCATTTATTTCATAGCAATTTTTTTTCGATTAAAATGTTAATAATAACAACAATTGCTTCACACGAAATATTTGATATCACGCGATATTTACCATGTATTTTTTTGTAGAGCGTACCTGATGCAAGCCGGTTGTTCACGATAGAACTAACTAAAACTCGCTACAACAAAATACATGGTAAATATCCCGTGATATCTAATATTTTTCTTAAAAAATTACCATGCTTAGTCTTAAATCTTATAATTACTTCACAGGCTCTAGGATTGACTGGACAAAAATTGCTAGGTGTTCCTATCATAGTACAACATACACAAGCAGAGAAAAATAGAGTAGGAAATACCTTGCCTAACTTAGCACCAAAGACTAGTAATGGACCAACAAGACTGTATGTAGGCTCACTGCATTTTAATATAACGGAAGACATGTTATGTGGAATATTTGAACCATTCGGAAAAATTGACCATATTCAACTTATGACAGATCCTGAAACAGGCAAAAGTAAAGGTTATGGATTTCTTACGGTAAGTTGTATTGATTTAATACTATGATATGCATATTTTGGGGGTGATTAACCACCAATGTACATTAAAATATTTAACATTAAATATGTACTTGTACTAGGTAAATAGAATGTGAATGTCATTTTAATTAACCAAATAGAATCAGATTACCGATTAGAAATGAGGAATTCAAAAAGAGTTTTATAATTCCAGTTTCATCATGCGGCTGATGCAAAGAAGGCGATGGAACAACTGAATGGGTTTGAACTGGCGGGGCGGCCTATGAAAGTAGGCAATGTGACAGAGAGGACCGATGGGGGGTCGAACACGCGCTTCGATGCTGATGAACTAGATCGCGCCGGAATCGATCTGGGCGCTACCGGTCGGTTGCAACTCATGTTCAAACTGGCTGAAGGCACTGGGCTGCAGGTACAATGTCTATTCAGTATAATAATATTGCATTGGTGTTGTAGGCTGCGTATCCACCAAAACTGATCAGTGGCCTTGCTTTGTTTGTTTTAGTTCGAAAACCTAGTAGTGTGCGCGCATAGGTCGATTTTTTTCGGCAAAATCTAAGCACTGCCTAGCGCAGCTTTAGAGGATAAGCAGCCTTAGTACAAATTTTACCAAACTTGATAGATATTATATAGCTCGTAGGCGGCAGCACCTCCGTCTTACCTTTAACCTGCTGCCAAATAATAGTGCTTGCCCTACTGTGTTCTGGTTTAGTGGTGAAATCAGACCCTGAAATTACAGGCACATAACCTGTACCTCATGGGCCAGTGCCATGTAGTCCTCAGATAAAGCGACGCATCTATAATATGCTTTTGTGGATTGTTCATGTGTGAGTTTAGGTGATGGTAAATGGTAACTACAGCCCACTCCAGTCCAGCGTATAGTCCAACTGGACTACACGTCCGTTCGCCACCTCTTGTAAATGACTAAAAAACATTAAATTAAGTTTAACGAGTTTATTCAGTTCAGAATTAAACTCAATTGAATATGTACTATTTTGGCATAGGAATTTTATAAATCCAACTATACATACTATAACAACCATTTACATGGATAAAATTTCTAATTTTAGTCACAAAATGTTCTTATACTTGGAGCAATAAGTCAGGAGTCCTTAATTTTTATTTCAGATTCCTCCAGCGGCGGCGTCGGTGTTGATGGGAGCTGGTTCTGCACTAGTAACTCCACAACCTCAAGTTGCACCACCTATTGCGACGCAATGTTTCATGTTGAATAACATGTTTGACCCTTCATCGTAAGTTTTCTTTTCTATATTCCTTTCTGGTGTTGGTGCCTGCCAAATATATATAATAATATATGTAGTGTAACTATAATAAGAATAATTAAATTGACCAATAGAATGAAAAATAACACATAAATATAGGTGATTTCTTAATTCTTTACATTTTAAGCAAGCTAGATGTCAATTGATCTTTGTTATTTTTGTTGAATATCCTCAGAAAAAAGTTTCCTAGGTTATATCTACAAAAAAGTTATTTGCATGACCTGAATAGATTTTTTACTACCATATTCAAAAGCATAATTATTATGTTGTATGTACGTTACCACAGATATAGATCTACATAGATAACGCAAATGCATGTACTTCGCGTGTCTCAACCCCGACCAAGCGTCGAGGTCTTTTGTCAGAGAGAATCATAGCGGACGGCTCCAGTTGAACGTACTGGGCGGATGGGCATCGGCGGCATCGGTGTCTTTGAATCGGTTTGGATTTCCCGTCACTAAATTTCGGCTGTGACGTCACAATAGGTATTAAAAAGTCGGCACGCTTGGTTTCAATACAAATCGTGATACTTGCGTTATCTATGTAGATCTATATCTGTGTATGTTACTAATTTTGGTAATTTCATTTAAGTACAAACATCATTTCTTTTCCCTGCAGAGAAACAAATCCAACCTGGGATACAGAAATCCGAGACGACGTAATAAGTGAGTGCAATAAACACGGTGGAGTGTTACACGTTTATGTTGACAAAGCATCTCCTCAAGGCAATGTATACTGCAAATGTCCCACGATAGCCACGGCTGTGGCGTCAGTTAACACGTTGCACGGCAGGTGGTTCGCCGGCAGAGTCATCACCGCAGCCTACGTGCCCCTCGTCAACTACCACTCCTTGTTCCCGGATGCTATGACCGCGCTCTCGTTGCTATTGCCGTCCCGACAACGATAGATATAGCAATATAAGCATTTATTTTTTAATCCTAGTGTTCGGTCGAGTGTATACTGATATCTGGTGGTGACCTAATTCTAGATAATAAAGTTATTAAGTGGACTTGGTGTTATTTTATGTTTTATTATTAGTAGGGTAAAATGCGACAGTCAATTACCAAATTCGTTATGCTGCCTACTTTTAATTTAAATGCTAGAAAACAATAGACATAATTTATACTATTGATATTTCTACATTGGTAACAGATTTTTTTTATGTCTGTCCTCTTGACTGTATGCAAAGATACTTTGTATACTATTCTATCCGTTGTTGCCAGTGTTACTACCAATCTTACTACTGGTAGTAACACCAGTAAATTGAATTATCATTCTTACTACTAAAGTTGAAAGTTGTACCCAGAGATGAAAGATGTTACTTTTGTATCAATTGAACTGTCTAATTTCATAGTACCGGGTAACGGCTGCAAATCACATACATTTCTTAACTTTGACGTGAATTTTATCTGGAATGCGCAGTTTGAAAAATGTCATCAATGAATAAAATAATGCTCTCTGGTGGTACCACTTTTTCATAATAGCATATAGCTCTATACTGATTTCTTAAGGCAGCCAGAATTCGTTCTTTCGCTATTCTGCTTTTATGTTACCGTGTAATGAAGGTATACGTTCTGAACTAAAGTCTAAGCGTCTCACTACTTATAAAGGAGCACAACAAGTACTATAATAATTAAATAATTAATTACATAAAGCTAATTAAAATAATGTAAAATAAGAAAAAGAAAAAAATAAATACATTGAAATAATAAATAAATTAAATTAGAACTGCTAGTTACAACATTACAATTTCTGGTTGCCTACAACAAATGGCACTTAAAAATATAGTTACAAATGGCTATCCTATCTGCTTATATTTGTACCTCTAACTAAGGTAACAAAATCATCCATCAATCAATTATATTTATCAATAACAATTTAAAATAAACTTTCTTAGTCTACAAACAGCGCGCGGTAGACTAAGCGGGCGGTCACGTGATTTTGAGGGGTATGAGGTGGAGGTATCGGCCATCACGGAGCAAACGAGTAGTATAAGTTCTTGTATTTCGAAAGCAGTTGAGTTTTTCCTATCTCTGTAAAAGTATGAACATAATATAGTGTATTCCGGATCAGCGCCAACCTGTCCTTTCACAAAACGGTGCTTCGTTTTTGTGAAAGAATATAGAACCGACTTCTAAAAAAAACCTAGAAAAAAGCATTAAATAACGCCAAAAGTCGGTTAAATAGTTCTTGAAGTCAAAGAATGACTGAAGATCAGTGCAGGCTTCAAAAACTATTTGACCGACTTTTAATGCATTTTCTAGGTTTTTAAAAGTCAGTTCTTTTTTTTCAAAAACATTTGTTTTATAACAGGCTAAAAATTATTCATAATTTTTTTAAGCGGTGCCTAGCATTTAGCTTGAAAATACTTAAAACTCTATTTATTAAGATAAATATAACCAGCCATAACTTCTTGGGTCTATGTGAGCCGTAGTGAATTCTGGGTAATTCAGCTGTCAACTTGAATCCTTGAGTCTTGACCATTACTTTGCTAAGCAAGTGCTCAGTGAGACAGATCTAATGAGCCTGAACACGATGGGTCTATGAGAACCAGTACTGGACAACCCCTGGGTAACTTCCGGAATCAAGGTCAGATCCTGTAAATCACTTGCCATGAATTTGCTATATATTGCACAAATCTATTGAGCCCTGACACGATGAGTCTAAAAAAACTAAATGGACTGTATTGGACACCCTTTCGGAATCCAAGATTAGGCCCTGAATATCTCTTGTCATGAATTTGCTCACGGAGACAAATCTAAAGAGGAGAACAGCTGGGTATCTTGGCTCTATGATGATCAGCTAAGAGACCCAATTCTCGCTTCTCTCGAAGTTTTATTCGAATCCGAATGTAATGATTTCGAATCATCTACTCCCGGCACCAATCGAGCATATTCGCCTTTCATCTCTATCAAAAATAATGTGATGATTCGAATCTAGAGAATGTTGCCATTACTATACTTGATTGAATGACCGAATAACATTTGTTTCATTTTACGTGTCTAACGATTATTAAAACTATTCCAATTGATTATTTCGTAATAATCGTTAAAATATGTTTCTTTTATTGTGATGATTTTAAGTAACACTTCTTGACTTGATAATGACTAAAGTTTAGATTTTAGATCCATAATCTATAATTTAATAATATAATAAATCAAGACAACCAAGAAGAGAGGATACAAGGAAGCCTCGGTTAAATCAGTTCCCAGTGTGTAGGTTGTAATTATTTTTTTATATTTTTTCCAAAGTAGGAAAAATATGTGACTATTACTGGTTGAAATATTTGGATCACCTAGCCTGGTTTATTTAAATCCGTTCAAGGGTTATAGCGTGATTGAGTTACAAAATAATATAACTGACTGACTGCTAGAGGATTGTCACGAGACGTTAAATCGTAATTAGTTTATAGTATTAAATAAAAAAAATAAAGATTTTTATGTTATTGTTTTTAATAAGATTAATTAGTTAACTTATTTATATCGAAAGATCAGCTGGGCCGTTTCACAACTATTAGTTTTACACAGCTTTTATCCAGTCAATCTCCAAAGTGGCTGGTCCTTTCTGCTTCACTGGTTGATAAACTCCACCATACATTTGTATTCCAAGGCTTGAAATTTGAGATATGTCTAAAGTTTCGTTATTCACTCTTTTACCTCTGTAGTAAGCTTTGAACTCTGAAAATTTAAGATTGCGAATGGCGAATTCATCCTTCGGGGCCTGAAAAATAAAGTGATAATAATTCATCCAAGGTGTAAAAATTAGATGTAAAAATTATATAAGTAACCGAATATGTCGGCGATTCTGGAGTTAGGTGTGTCTTCTGCAATTAAGACTGACAAAACATTAACCGATATCATTAAATTCTAAAGGAAATGAGCCGAAAACAAGCGATTTGATTGGTTTGAGTCTTAGTTTAGCTAATCTCCGTCGAGATTGGCAGTCGTAGCCATAATTCGGCTATTATTCTATTAGTTTACCTCTATTACCTTTGGAGAATAGACAGAACTCAACATGAGCTTATTTTAGCACAGAATAAGAATACAACTTATAGTTCGCGTCAAATAACGCTGCAAAAATAGGATATTGTCCTTTTCATATGTATTAACCGCGACGCGTCTTTTCTGCTTGTCTTACCTCTTACATTCGCACGTATGTCAACCTTTTTGAATCAAGTGAGGTCAATAATCTTTTTTGCAGCGTTATCTGCCTTGACTATTAAAATGCAATTACATGGGCGCCAGAATAGGGAGCGCCTGCAATTTTCTAGACACGACATTAAAAATCTTTTGCGTATCCTGAAAATTATTGGTAGAAGATGTTCCATTATTTTATCTAAATACTAATAGAGACACGTACGCTAATTTTAATATTTTGGTATAATATATTCGCGATGTGAACCTAGATTAGCTCATTGTGCGTATTGGGCTATACTGTTAGCGCAATGAGCATCTCATTTAATAAATAAATAAATATATACTTACTTGAAAATATTGCTCAAATGAATAATTGGGTTCTTCATTCAATCCTTTATGCCGCAAAGTAACTTTAAATCCATTATATTGTCCCTGGCCTCTACATCTTATCTGAAGTTTTGAATGGCCCGTTAGATTATACGATCGAATGACTCGAATGCCAGCAAAACCTGCCCCATTTGGCTGTGGGTTCAAAAGTGCAAAAAAAATTGCTCGCCGAAATCCAAGATTTTTGTGAATAACAAATATCGCCTTGGACATGCCCACATCGCGTACAGTATCCGATTGTTCCTGCCACGCATCTACGTCATCGTTGTTTGTAAAGTCGTAGAGATACTGTTCAGGAACCTCTTGGCACACACTGTAAAAACAAAAAAGACAATTTAATAAAAAGTAACAAAAGCATTTTCTAACCTAATAATCGCAAAAATGTATTTATCTATCCAAAGGTCATATTTATCAACAATTTTAAAACAATAAGATAAGATTTATAAAAGTTGTGTTTATTATGTAAACTTAACAATCGTCTTCAGCGTTGAGGTCCAGATCGTTAATTCCATCTACTGCGCACGTGCTTTCCTCAAGAGTGGCCATGTTTATCTGTCAATATTGTTGTTAGAGCTCTAAGGATAGAGGACAAAGTGTTATGCGACATTCGGCTATCGCGTTTGGATTCGTCGCTAGATGGCGTCCTAAAGAAATGTGAAATTCATAGAAATGAACGATTGTTGTACGGGCGCGCGGGCGGGCGTGCTGATTAATTCTGACCTACATACATACCTAGTAGACAATCATACAGTACTTAAAAATAATACTTAATCTAAAATACAATAGGTTCATTTTAAGGATCAATCTTCAGATTTTCGACTTCCGGTTATAAAATCAAGCTACATTATTATAAATTATGAAATAATTTCGCCAGGGGAATCAAAATCAGTGAAAAATATTTGAACAATATTATTCAATTCTGACGAAAGTTACCAGGGCATCAACCGTTTGGATGGCAAAATATTCAATTCATGTTAAAGAATAATATTTAAGCCATACCTAGGGTAAAATATGGAGGACTTTACTACTTTGTAACAACAATTTGCATTAAAAATATTTATCGTTTGAAGTTTGTATTTGATACCATAGTTATTATTTTAATACCGGATACTAATTCGCCAGCAAGTCTGGGTCTTGCTGTCAAATTAGTCTCTGGGATCAGAGCGGAGCGAGTGATGCTTTGTCTATGTCTGGGATTAAAATATAGCTTCTATGCGCACTATGCGCAGCTTCTGAACGCGCTATCTCTCAAACTGTATCATTTAGATTGTTCTTTTAGCATTTTTTATTTTAGTTTTAGAAAAAGTTTTAGGATAGTTAACATTATGCTACAACCGACAGGAGCGCGACAGTAAGTAACGTTAAAGTGCGTAAGCAGTTACTAGTTTTAGAACTCAAAACGGAATAACATTTGAATCTTATGGTTATTGACTGAAAATGAGCAATTTACTGATTTCCATGGCATTTAATTAAGGTTTTAAACTAAGTTAACTGAAAAAAGGAAAAACTGATCTCTTATTTTTCACTTTTTTGTTTGTGATTTCCATAGCGAATGTAGGGAAGTGAACATATTTGGCATTCAAACATATTTGGCATTCAAATAAATGACGCAAAAAGGCTGCATAATGTCAATACACATATTTATTATAAAATTACGGGAACCCGAGATAAATTGATTTTACTTTGAACCAAAAAATATATTTAATCAATATGGCGGTGAAAGCTAATAGGAATAGGAGGCCGAAAATTTCAGGATATGCTTTTTTAAGCTTAGGTACTCTCTACAACATATATATCTAAACCTCAGCTTTCTAGGTTTATTTGCTGATTCTCGTCCGAATGGTTCTCAGTAAATGGATCAATGAACTACCTAGAGATGGCAAAAGTGCATAGATAAAATGGTACATACTTTGATTAAATAAATATAAGATATTAAAAAAAACTACTTTTAAGTTCCTGTCTTACAAAACGCCAATTTACTATGTTAGAACCTTATATTTAGTTAAAGACTGCTAAGATGCGTATAATATCCTGTTTTTGTGCACGCTAATGCATCGTGATGGAAATAAATATACGATGAATATGCATGACTAGTAACCATGGGCCGGACCGACCCGTCCATACAACGGCTTAAACCGCCGCTCCAGGCGCCAAGGGTCAGGGGGCGCTGAAGCGAAGGCTCCCTTTGTGTTTTTGCACCCTTAACGCCAAACACAGACGTCTCTATGCTACTTCTTAGTTTTGAAAGAAAATATGTAAAAAGTCGGCGCCTTCGGTACTGCCTTGTCGGTGGTGGAGATGTAATATTTTATAAAAAGCTCCCCATCGCTCTTGACGTCGAACCGCGCTGGCTATTTAAAAAATTAGAAAGTTCGTCGCTGCTGCGAAACTGTTACGTGCATTATAAAATAATGCAGTACCTATAGTAAATGGTGGTGTTAAGTATTCCAGGTAAATGAGAAGGATTTTTATCGTTCTTATTACAATTTCTAGAACAAACATTTGGCTTATAGTATTTTTTTACTTTGTATCAATAATGCAATATTTATAAATACTTTGTATCAATAAGTCAGTCGAGCGTAGAATTATAAAGGGTGGCGCAAAAGTAAAGACCCTATTTGGTTCAGCTATAACATTTTTTCTAAATTAGAAAACTAGATTTAGATTTTTTTAAATGTATATTTGTGCCATTAAATTTCGTACCATTAGGATTTAAAGATGATGTCTTTTAAATGGTGACCTCCAGAGTTGATACACCTTGAAGAGGATGATTTTCCTTCAAAATTGGTTATGAGTGACGAAGCGCATTTCCATCTCTCAGGGCATGTCAATAAGCAGAATACTCGGTTCTGGGGCACTGATAATCCGCGCATTATTCAAGAAACACCTCTACACCCACTAAAAGTTACTGTATGGTGTGGCATCTGTGTTGACAGAGTGATCGGACCCTATTTTTTCGATGACGCTGGAGGCAATGCGATAACTGTCACTGGAGAACGCTACAGAACCATGTTACGTGAGTTTTTGATACCCAGTTTGGACGAATTGGGGCTGGAGCACATCTGGTTTCAACAAGACGGCGCTACGGCACACACAGCGCGCGACACTATGGACTTAGTGAGGGACGCTTTTCCAGACCGAGTTATCTCTCGTTTTGGCGATTTGCCTTGGCCTGCAAGATCACCCGATCTGACCAGTCCAGACTTCTTTCTTTGGGGTTTTTTGAAATCTCGGGTGTATGTGAACAAGCCACAGACTCTCGCAGCTCTAAAAGAAAACATTCGTCAAGAAATAACGAACATATCGCAGGAAGTGTTACGGCAAGTTATGCAAAATGTCATAAATAGGGCTCAAATGTGTATCAACTCTGGAGGTCACCATTTAAAAGACATCATCTTTAAATCCTAATGGTACGAAATTTAATGGCACAAATATACATTTAAAAAAATCTAAATCTAGTTTTCTAATTTAGAAAAAATGTTATAGCTGAACCAAATAGGGTCTTTACTTTTGCGCCACCCGTTATAACTGTATTATATAATTCTACGCTCGACTGACTTACTGATTCATCAACGCAGAGCCTTAACTACTGCGCCTTAAAACTCGAAATTTTGCATGAAAGTTTCTTAAGCGTAAGGGCGCTTTAAGAAGGGATTTTTGCAAATTCCACTCCGAAGGGGGCTAATTTAAGGGCTGAACGGTTGTATATCAGTTCGTCATTTTTGACGTAAGAAGCAAATAATTTGGTATAGTCGCTTACCATCGAAATTTATTTGATCTTAAAGAAAATATTTGAAATCGTTTGACTCTTAGATATTAAAATTATCTTTAATATCTAAGATATACTATCTTTAATATTTAATATATAAATAAGATTTATAAAAATTCGGCACCAGCGGCGCTCTCTGACTTTAAGGTTTTTAAGATAATTTTTAAAAAGAGTCTCTCAGCCATGACCACAATTACACAGACAGAGAGGCATTGTACGTAGAAAGACAGACAAATTGGCACGATAAACTATTACGAAGGATGGATTCCTTTTATCTTGTGAAAAGGACGAGGCGGTTGCCAAAGAAGGACTGAAGGAGCGCTTTTTTAAAAGAAGTCGGAAGGGGGCGCCAAATTTGACCTCGCTCCAACCAAAATTTGGCCGCGGGCCGGCACTGCCTAGTAAGTAGGTACTAATTTATTCTTATTCACACAACCGGTTACGTTTACATATCCAAGAATCCAAGTCTACAAAAAACTATACATAGGTAGCTTTATTCTATTCTAACGGACCTCGGTCAGTGACACGGACATCTCACCTAGTGCTAAGTGTGCTATTCTAACCGGTTTCTTTTTCGGCTATTATTGCTTCGCTCCGTCTTAAGTTACGTAATATGCTCATGGTAACAAGATAACAAGAATTCTTTCTAGAACGAATCCTTGAACTATGTAAAATATTTCCTCCTATGGACAAAATATCAGAGACGGACTAACCGGGGGGCGGAATGGGTGGACAGCGCCGGGTACCAGGTCCAGGGTGTCGAGAACATTAATAAGAAGAAAATTCCTCGTTTGGGGGCCCTCCGGTGACTTTTAGTGGACCATTCTCTTGAAAAATCTTAAGAAAAAAAGCCTCTACTGGGGTACCCCCTAATATTTGCAGCGGGATTTACCTTTCAAATAATATTTATAAATAGAATCCTCGTTTGGGTGCCATCCTAGGTCTTGTAGCGGGATTTCCCCTTAAAAACGTTATTTAGAAGGAAAGTCCTCCTGAGATTAGCAGCGGCTCTCTTAAAAAAAATCTTCTAACTGTAAAATTAGTATCCGGGATTAAAAATGAACATTAACATGTTATGAACAAAGATGTTAATACTGATGTAAAAAGGCGAGTGAGAAGGACAATCAACGACTTCGACGACTTTTATTTTTTTTTTTGTTTTTCCATCAAATGGAGAAATAAAAGAATTTGAAATATCTTCAGTCGACAAAATATTTTTTTTTTTGTTTTTACTAGAAATATTATAAATAATTTATCATGAACAAATCATTCTTCGTACATAACCGGATAATGAATCAATAAAAAAAAACCATCGTACAGAACCCGGTAGGATACGAAGTTTTTTTTTTCTTCGTACATTACATTGCTGGTTATCTAACTTTATTATATACGCGGAACAAGGGAGAATATAGGTACCTAACAGCTCGGCAAAGTTACATAAGAATGCGATAGTCTAAGAATTAAACCAGTTAAACGTAAGTAAGTGAAAATCGCGATAAAATTAAATTAAATTAGCAAAATAACACCACTTTCTGAACAAGATACAATTTTTCTGTAAACCATCTGTACTGGTTAGCCTGATTTTCAAGACATAATTTACCGTTTATCTAAACGAACGTTATAAAGACTAAAGATTTGATTGTTTGATACGATTTAACTTAAAACCCATTTAACCACCATGATATCCAGATCTAGACTATTTCCTAGGACTAGATAGATAAATTCTTAAATGTTTTGAACAAACAAACCGATTCATTCTACATATTTACACAGTTTATGTTGATCTTCACTCGAATGATTCAAATGTTTACCCTTTTAAATTGTTTTTCAACCTTCAAGCTTTCAATTCATCCACTTAGATCCTTTTATTACTATTTTTACCTATACCTACTTAACACAAAGTATTTTATTTAGTATTAAGTATGTCATGTCGTCAATAAGTTCAAGGAAATTTGGTAGATACCTATCTTCCAAATTTCATAATAAATTTTATTATGTAGATAGATTTTGTATTCTTGTTGGCATTTTTGGAGATGGAGGAAATAGACGTATTGGGTCGACTTCAAATGAAATTGGATAAAGTTTCTAGAAAGAAGGGGAGAAATACCTGTTATATTTGAAACAAATTATAGCTTTGCTATGCATTTTTTACAATATGTATTAATTAAAATTAAAACTTTGAATCCAGAATTTGATTCAACTGCTGCAAAAGGTTTAATCTTAAACATTTGGATACCGTGGTAATTGAATCCATAGCTAAATTGGCGAAAGCTCTAGGATAGAAGTTTGTGTGGGTACAAATCTGTTTTTTTTTTCTACATTATAGTTTCATTATAAAACGATGTACCTACCTATTTTAAAACCGTGATAAAACATTACTTAAGGTTCCTAGCGCATTGTTAAAAATCGCCTGCAGATTTATACTATGTCAGATCTGCTTAAATCTGGTTTAACAACTTGATTGAAATACAGACACTAGACGTGACGGAGCGTCTCGTAACCTACTTCACCTGAATGAGGAAATTGAATCCAACAAAATCTACATTTTAATGTAATATCATTGGGAACTTGAGTATCTTTGGTCCTTTGAAACTAAGAAACATTTATAATTCCTTACTAACCTGTTACGACAACACAACACGAGCACAAAACTTGCGACCAAGAACGAAATACACGTCACTTTGGCACTAAACATTGTTTTATCTTATTTTACAAATTAGGCGCTGTTGGCTTCGACTCCGTCCATCAAATACTAATAGCTACCTTGTGACCACGGTATTATCTCATTATATTCGTTGGAATAAACAAAATGAATTTATGTAGTAATAATGAACATTTGACACTGTTATCATTTAATAATGTTATTGACGTCTTGAGTTGAACCAATACGAGACCGTAGCGTATCTATTTAAATATTATCTCCAAGTTACGTGCCATATCTGAACAAAGAAAATCTGTCGTTAAGATTGGACAAAAACTTTACTTGTAACTAGGTATACTTTATTTTTTCTAAACTACATAGGTCTATAGAGCTTTGAAAATATAAATACATTGAAAAGCGAGCTAATTAGTATCTTCTTACTTTTACCACCACATACTTTCATAACTTCAAGAGCTTAATATACATAAGTTTGTTTTAAAATCAGTAACAGAATCCATTCCACTAGTATTTTCGTATTAACTAGTGGAATGAATTCTTAAAAAAAATCAGGTTTCTGGAAAAGTAAAAATAATTAATTAAGTTACCTTTTGAAAATGTTACGTATCTGTTCTTTTTACCTAATTATAGGTATTATAATGCTGCAGAGTTCGTTTGAACGCGCTAATCTCTAAAACTACTGATTACTTAACAACGTAACTAGGTACTTCGTAAAATTATTGCAGAGGTATTTTATTTCTAAGGCAACTGGCAAAGTAATAATCTCGTGTGGCTACATAGAAGCGCAAAAGCTATTACGAGCGCCCACGTATAATTAGAAAAATCTAGAATGAAAATCTATTTGACGAGCGGATAGCGGAGTCGGTGGTGCAACTGCCTGCTACGCAGAAGTCGCGGGTTCGATACCCGCTCAAAACAAATCTTCGTGTGCATTAACATTAAATAATATGTTTATTAAGTATGTATTTACAAAAGAAAAGTATTATATGTAATAATATTAGTTATTCTAGTACCCATATTACAAGCTCTGCTTAGTTTTTGACTTAATGGCGTTGTGTGAATGATATGTTATATTTATTTATTTGCAATGATATTATATAAAAACAAAAGCAGATATGTTATAAGCGCTCGCGCTGTGAATACTCAAATACGTCCCAATTGGGACGTCTTGTGTTTAGTTTGCGTGTGGCCTGCGTCGAGCGCAGTCACGTGCCAGACGCCATGCGCCATGTTCAAGTTAAGAAAGAGAAAGCGATATTGTTTTGACGTTAGAGCGATAAGGATGCGTGCGCTGCGGACATTTGTCAATGTGTGCAATTTGGAATAGCTCGGAACGGATTTAAATCGTAATTTCTATGAACGTAACATATCTATAGTTCTATAATATCATTGTTTATTTGTATTAGCATTATAAACAGGTTGATTTCGGGGCGTTAAAAAAGGTAATTACCATACCACATACGTATCTTTTTTTGATTATCGTCATTACTTTACTTACCTCATCACATCAGTCAATATAAATTCCAATGAAGGTATCAGCGGCGACAGCGCAGCTCGTGGTGTTCTCTGGCTTAAATGTTCTCCATGGGACTAGCTTTTCTGGCACAGCGTTGTTGCTCCTCTATTGCTTATTATTTTGTTACTTGGGTCACAGAATAATAAGTACAAGTACTTGGGTACCTAACCATTAGATAAAGTTTGAGACAGTTTTGACTATGGTTCAAGCTTCATATCCAATAGTTCCATATCTTTATTGGCAGCACGCGCTCATAAACTACTTTCGGCGTTGATAGGTACCTACCAGACTTCCATCAAATTAATTAAATGACCTAGGTCTGGCAATCATGACCTCTTGGTCTATAATCTTCCAAAACTACAATAAATATCAGTTGGATTTAAAATAAGTTTATTTTACTTGTGTTAAACTTTAATCTACGAAACGGGGTGGTATTAGGGCGTGCAAAACCGGAAGGTCTTCAAAACCGGTTTTGAAATCCAGTTTTGAGAGCCCAAAACCGAAAACCGGTGTTAGCCCCGGTTTTGGCAACAATTTTCTAATGATTATATAGTAGAATTTTACCAAGAAAACCAATTCCTAGATACTCACAAATTCTAAAAATAAAACGAATTGTACGATATATCTCTTTTTAATCAATTATTTATGCCAACCAATATCAAATATACCACATTAATAGTTTGGATAACATGAACTTAAAATAAGATGAAGATTATCTAATTGAGATCAAATCAACAACAAGTCAGTTTGGGTACATATAGTAGCAACCTAACAATTCTACCATCAAGAATAATATATTTTCAACATACAAATCACATTACACACCATCATCATTATTATGAAACTAAGCACAGCCACAATTACCATACCTACTATTACCTACGTCTCAATTTCTTTAAACTCGCTCTTTAATTACAAACTAACAACATAACAAGTTAACAACAACATTATTATAGGATTCATATTAGACTATAAAACGAGATCAAAAATCAACTGTGTACGTAACTACGTACAGTGTGCAGTGTGTGCACCATATACTAATTAAATTAAATTAATAATAATCATTTTTTGCCTAGATACCGCTGCTCTTGGTAATGTGATCTTAAAAATAGAAGTGCATCTAACATCGTATCTGATAGCGTACTTCTTATTTTATTACAAAAATACCCAGCACTTGAAAAGGCCCTCTCACTTTCAACACTTGTTGGTAGTACACACATCAAGTAGTTGTACGCTTCGGTGAGATGAGATACACACCCCGTTTTCCTCCGTTTTCATACATGGCTTGCTCTACTTTGACAAACCCTGCAAGGTCAAAATCAGACCGTTTCTTGGGGGCTTTCCTGCATTTTTCCAATTCCTTATTAAGCTGCTCTTGAAGAGTTAGCTCATCAGGTACAACTTCAGCATCAGATGATGACAATAAAGATGGCACAGACCGCTCGGAGGGAACTCCGGGGATGGTATCAGAGTCCTTGGGCTGATATTTCAACTGTTGCAGTAAGTTTATTATAGTGTCAGATATGACGATACCATTGGGTTTGGGAAACGTATCATCGTCATCTTGTGTGGAAAAGTCTTCCCAATCGTGCAAATAGTGCAATACACCTGCTAACAGGAGACGTCTTTGCTTGATACGACTTCTCAAGTTCATCGCTAGTTTGAAGCCGCACGAGCACTCCCGGCGAGTGTATTTGGGCAACAAACAACGCGGGTGGGTAGGCGGGACGGGACGCGGGGGACGCGGGTCGCAGCGCAGCGCAGTTGAGCGCAGTAGTCACGTGACGTGAGTCACACCACGTCGCGGGTGCAAGGGTCGCGGACGCAGAGGGAGAAGTGTAAGTGGTAAAGGTTGTGTATGGAAATTTGATGAGTGCGTTCGAAAAAGTTCATTTAAATCAAAATGTAAATATATAATTCAATAACGAAAAAACCGGTGGTAGCCCCGGTTTTGTCTGTCAAAACCGGTTTTGTAAAATTAGTAAATGTCTTCCGGTTTCCGGTTTTTAGCAAAACCGGTTAACCGGTTTTGCACGCCCTAGGTGGTATGATAGTAGCTAATTTGCAACAAAGACGAGTGAACTGTTCTTGAGATATTTTAACTATATTTTTAAAATAATTGCTATCTGGTTATCCTAAAAACTAAAAATGCAACTCAAAATCTGAAACTATTTCTATTTAAAGTGTAATTATTTTTTATAAATTAGGGTTATTATAAATGATCAGGATGATTATTTTCTTTGATAATTATCGGATAGTAACATTACATAACATAACACCCGCCTATATTACACGGAAGGGTGCGGCAGAGGTGTACAACACCTACATTTCGCCTGTTATGTTTAGGTCCCATGGGATAGGGGGTGAGCCTATCGCCATCTTTCCTGACGGAAAATTCACTTTGCGCGGCCCGGGCAACGAACCAGAAACCTTGCGGTGAGAGGAGCATACGCTAACCATTATTCCCGATGATTTTTTTACAGACGTACTATAAGACCTCACCCTACACTAGCGCCACCTGGTGAGACAAACAACGATGGCACTCATTGCGTCGTGCATACATAACAATTTCTTCATCAAATAAGAATCTTATCTTAAGATAAGACCATCTTATTATAAGATGGTCCTATGCATATTCATGAAGTACCCTAACTACGCTTCTTTCAGCTTATTATAGGATTTCCTCTGTTTTATCAAACTATTGCACTAAGTTAAAATAAATTAAATTCAAATCGGAAGAAACATACAACCAAAGCTATGGCGTACGTTTTCTAGATTAAGTGTAGATTGCGTAGTACATACCTACACCTACCTACCTACAGCGAATGCCTTTGTTATTATTCTAACAAAGAGACTCACTATGCCCTCCCCTCCCCTCCCCTGCCTACTTACATGCATGTGATGACGCTATGTTTCTGAACCTTTGTTGTTTTTAAGATGTTTTATTGTAGGAAGGCAGACACTACAGACTTTGTAATCTGGTTGGTAAATAAAAACATACAAAAATGTGGTTTGTTTGATAAATATTTATTATACACTTACTTCCCACCACCAGCAGCAGTCACACTACGCTTGATAAATCCAATTTTTCTTAAATATCGTACAATAAAAGGAACAGCCGTCAAGGTTATGGCTATCCTGAACGGAGCAAAAAATTTGTGCACTGCGTACGCCACGACGAAAGTGCTCGCATTCGACTCTGCCGCTTTCAGCAACGGACCCTCACTTAAATTGAAGTACTTCAGCACAGCCACAAAATCTAGGCCACTAAAAGAAAAATAAATAACTATCAGCTATATGCATTTTTTATGGTGATTATCAGAATATGATGCACTTAATACCAGTTAATGGTGATTAGAGTAATGAATGATGCAGTTAATGGAATATGTTAAGATTATATAAAATGTATAAAATAATGATTTGTGATAGCTGTACACATACCTAGATACAAGAAGGTAGCACGTCCCCAAGGAAATCAGGGAAATGCCAACATGAAATACAATCACTGTGGAACCATACTCTTTGATAGCATTTTTAAATTTTTCTTTAGTACTGAGTTGAGGAGTATTATTTGTACTCATGTGTCTTATTCCAACAGCTATGCTTTGAAAAAAGACAAATACATTAATATAAGTGAGAATTAATCAAGTACTTGACTTAGCAAACAAAGACACTGATTGGGATTGATTTCTCATAAATCAGCGTTACATTGTATTATGCATTATGAGAATTGCAAATGTCAAGAATGCATTATAAAAATTGCAAATGATATCATGAAGCTTATGTAAGGTGCAAGATACAATTATATAGACAAATAATTATAAAGAGACAATTTTATCTAATCAATAAAACTAAGAAATTAATTTGTTTACATAATGATTAAACATTACATAGAAATAACAAGTCATGATTACAAGCATGTTCAAGGAGATAACACAGAGTTTTATTAAAAAACATTTTAACTAAGTAAATACAGAAATTAATCTGGATCTGTTAAGAATAACTTATACATTATTGATATACTTCTAGGAATTAGGGATGCAATGAATAAACAATCCAATCAGTGTCTCATTAAGTCATAGCTGTTTAATTTTAAAATAATTAGCAAAATTGGGATGTTAGTATTGCCAACATTTCCAGATAGTTATAATATTATACATAGTATTAGTAGTATAAAGCTTAAAAAATGGACAACACACTTTTGACACCATGATAGACAAACAAATAAAATAACTGTCATTGGTTATTAATATTTTCATTAGATATTTCATATTCATTTAAGAGATATTTAATTAAGCAATACATTTTAAAATAGTGATGATTTTGCAACCGTTTAAGTCAGTAATACAGTTATTTAATTTGTCCTCCATTTCGTAATTACCATGAAGTTAAAATTAATACAACTCAGAAATTTGTATATTCACATGCTAATTATTGTTTTAGGTAATGACTATTCTTGTAGACTTTAATGTCTCAATATTATTTGAACTCTAAACATGTCTGCTGAAAAGCATTTTAGGTATAAGAGGGTTAATAATCTCATGTTTACTCATATCATTTTCAAAAGGAAAACTAGATTTGTAGGTCTAAAAAGATGTAAAGATTGCCTTTATCTAACATAAGTAATTTAAATTCTCAAGTTACACATGCATACATACCGTCGTTCCTGGCTCTTGAGCGGTATTCATTTCTCAAGGTCAGGTAATGAGCACTCTGTAAATTGTCCGACAAGTACTTGTGTCCTTGTCCCCATTGTGAGCCAGGCATGTTCAAATGAGTGTGGTTTCCACTAAAAGGACTTGGGACGTTACTTTGCATACAAGAATTTAGACTGACAGCACCTCTGCAATCATACTTATTGACATGAGGGTCAGGCTGTACTGTAATATCAATTTTGCCCAAAAAATTCTGTTTCTTGTAGCAAGAATTTATAACAGGTCCCGATATATCACGTTCTCTGAGAGGCGAAAAACGACTTGTTTCAGATGAATTTATATCCACCACATTAGTGGGCAGCTTCAATGCTGAAGCAGGCGGAAATCTAAGAGTGGTTGTGGCATGGATGCGTTGCATATCCTGTCCAATGTTTGAGTTATTTGCACCTGAGAAAGGTACAATAAAATCCAGTTAGTCGGCGTTTATCAGATTGTGTAAATAAAAATACAAACAATTCTCAAGGTCATGATGAACTTACCAAACAATGAATTCGTCAGTTGTTGTTTACCATGGAAGTTCGATCTCGTATAAATTTTATACATGGTAGATGATTAAATTATTCAAGCACAGAAATGTAACATACGGAATGGAAAATTCCCACTATTTTTAAAGACGTGATAGATCACCACAGGACGCACAGATATTTAACTTCAGCCAAGAACTTGCGGCTCGCTTTGGTAATTCGACGCCCTCAACTCGACAAATATTACTAACTAAAACGAAAAAGACAAAATTATAACAACTACAGTGGAAACCGGAATATCCAGTCCGGATTTTTGACAAATTATGCTAAATGTCATTACTGTCTACTGTCACTCATTCATTGACGCGATGACATTTAGTCTGTATGTTCGGAAACTAAAGAATCTTGTTGAAGTATTTCGTTATAAAATATCACGATAACTTATTTTAATTTATTTCATTTACTAGCTGATCCGACAGACGCCGTCCTGCCTTGCCTTAACTATGCATACAGAGAGCATACATTCAACTAGTGAGAAGAGATATAATAAAAGTTACAAAATGAGATCACTAACGACTTCTGCACTAAGCTCAGGGCTCGGGTCACAGAGAACCAAGTAATAAAATTATACATGGTTAAAATTACAAACTTTAACACCTGAACCACAGTATATAAATATGTAAACAGTATAGAAACTAAGCCTATTTCAAAAAATAATTACCTACGCTCTATTGAAGCTATAGGGTTGACACTTTTAAACTTTTTGATATTGTCTTTTTATGAAAAAAAAATGTGTTTTTTAGTGATCATTCAATCGTATTGAAATAACTAGTTTACGAATAAAATTTAAATAAATAATCTCAGAGCATCGGTTAATCTCAACAAAATACGATACACAGTTTAATATTGACACGTAACAACTTGTAGATCTTTGTTTTTGTTTTGTAGATATTCAGTAATTTCTATTTAACTAAATGAAAAAACGTATTATTTTGTGCGAAGTAAATTTATTTTTTGCTTTTTAGTTTACCTACTTTTTGAACTCGGTTTTTTTTTTTGTTAAAATTATTTTATTTTACGATTTTAAGTGATGGGTAGACCGAGCAAGAAAGTTTTTCGAATGAGGAGACGACGGTTACTTGAGACGGAAAACTTATTAATAACAAATAAAGAATTAAATCCTATCTCCTGACTATTGAGGGTCACGACCTTCCATTATCAGCTCATTTGACACAATAACTAGCGTAGGAATATGCGTACATTAGTGAAAGAATTATCCTTTAACTGCTAACTATTTGAGGAGTTGACCTTCCATCATCAGCTCAACCACATAAAATTATTGCGACCAAGCCTAAATCCTGGTGTAGCCTCGAATAAATAAAATACGAAGGTTGCCCCCGATTTCTATGGAATCCCATCATCAGATCATGACATGCTGACAATGGGACCACCTTTGAAATATCTCCGTTCCAAAAGCTCACTTGACATCATAACTAGCAGTCTGAATATGTGTACAGTAGTGAAAGAATTATCCTTCAACTCCTAACCATTGAGGAGTTGACCTTCCATCATCAGCTTAGCCACATAAAATTAGTACGATTAGGCGTAAATACTGGTGTAGCTTTGAAAAACACACTGATAACATAACATGTGCCTATAAAATACGAGGGTTGCCCTCGATTTCTCTAAGATCCCATCATCAGATCACAATATGCTGACAATGGGACCTCCTTGGAATCATCTCCTGTCCAGCAAAAAAAGAATCATCAAAATCAGTTCATAAACGACGAAGCTAGCCGTGAACAAACATAAAAAAGCAACATATATACGAATCGAATTGAGAACCTCCTCCTTTTTTGGAAGTCGGTTAAAAAAATAATAATTTATTGCAGCCGCCATCCTGGATTTCCATTTTGAGTTAAGTTTAAAACCACTTAATTATGTCGGCGCAACAACGCTCGTAGTTAAAACTTCGTTCGAAACAGTGTCGGTCACACTCACTCAGCGCTATTATTTACAACTACCTACTTATAAATTATTCGAGTACAATATCATAACAACAAATCATTCTTACCTTTCAAAATCAGCAGGCAGTTTAAAACAAGATAGCTCTGGTTTTGATAAATAAGAGTTCAAGCAGCCGTAGACTACGCAATACCATCGTGGCATTTTAAAAAGGATCGGTAAAATTTCAACGCGACGACTTGCTTCGACGCGGCACTCGCTATTGACAGTACCGCGACGTTCGCTTAGGGGTCTCGTCGGTGTGCATGTTTATGTGTGCGTGCCGTTACGAACGTTTGTAGGCAGTTTCCGTACTGTTTGTAAATATTTATACTGTGCCTGAACCAAACATGATTGACTTTATATTTAAATTGAATGATATCGTTAAAATATCGTGATCGCAGCACTCGCAGGGAATACGGCTTAAAGAAACAAAGGACACGGCTCTACGAAAATTTTACACAATATGTAAATCACAAATGTATAACAATAAGCTTGCGAAAACACTGTTCAAGGATTAAGAATATGTTTTTAAAGCTGTAGATGCAAATTCTACGAATGTGAAAATTTTCAAAGAAATATCCCTAAGTTGATTAGCAAAATGCAAATGTATTAAGATTGTTTAGACAGTCATTAACTGTAACGGTAATATTAATATTTCAGAATTAGTCGGAAACTGTAGAAATCAGTTCTGCGCGCGGCTCCACCCGCGTCATAGTAAAAATAAATAGTAAGCCAACTCCCGGCGTTTAGGAGCGCACGATACCTAAACTTGCTCGAGGCTTAAGGTTGTCACTTGTCAGATTGATATTTTAAATTACCTGTACTGAAATAATTTTTTTAATTATAAAAAAAACGTTTTTATTACAAATTAAAGCATTTATTTATGTCAAATCAAAGTCAAACTTTCGCAAACTTTTTTACAAACTTTCACATTTATAATATTAGTTAGTTAACACTAGGAAGTTACATGCATATACTTTACCTACCATTAAAGCAAAAAAAAACAAATACCATGTTCTTCTCTCTTTTAACTTTAACTACAACTAAAATGAGAACCTCCTTTTTTGAAGTCGGTTAAAATACCTAAAACCTCGAGAATTTTCTCAATATATAGGTTCTCTTCTGAAAACTACATCAAAATCAGCCAAATGCGAGATAATCGCAGACCAACATACATACACACTATGAGAACTTCATTTTTTATATCGGTTAAAATAAAAATAATTTAATAACACATCACAAAATTGCGCATCATATTTATAATGTAACATCCATTTTGTGAAATAAATAAACCAAAGAGGCAACGGCAGCGTTTAAAAAACATACCTACATTATTATTAAGTATTTAGTAGTTATTATCAAATACGTATTTTATTAAAGTTCACCTTTCGTGTTCAGAGGGTACCTTAAAGAACGTTAATTCTGGGTTTGAAATAATGTCGTTTGAACAACCATAAACTGCACAATAATATCTTTTGACTCGCGAAGACATTTTGCAGTGCAGCGCGTAACCGTACCTAATTTTTTAAACAAACACCGACCGCTCACAGTAATGACACGGCCCGCACTACTGCTGACCGAGTTTGGGCCGAGCGGCGTAGTGTGCGTGCGTACGTACATGAACACGGGGCGTGGCAAGCGCTACGCGTACATACAAACGGCGCGATGTACCTTTGTTCGAAGATAACTTACTAGTTATACTATGCCCGCGTAGTACGTGTGGCGATAAAAAGTAGCCTACATCCTTCCTCAGATCTTGAACTATCTTCATACCAATTTTCATCAAGATTGGTTCAGTAGTTAACACGTAAAAGCCTAACAGACAGTAACTTTCGCATTTATAATATTAGTATGGATTTTGATGGGGTTCAAAATTAGAAAAAACAATTCACATTTCATACCTATCCGATTTTGCGCAAAAACATTGCCAAATTAGTAATATCTAGTATCTAGTAAATGTAAAACACAAGCTTCCTTTCCATAATTTATATTTACAAATAAAATACAATAGTAATTAAATCTAAATAACAGGAAAATAAATATAGCATAACAATTATAAAGTAAAACTGCATATTATTTATTATTTGAACTTTAAATCTGAGACCAAAGACACATGGTCCGATGGAAACACTACACTTGGCAAAGCTATATGTAATCTTAATTCTTCTTCACTGGGTAAAGGTACCACCTGAAAATAAAAAAAAATTAAACAAATTAATTTTATATTGTAGTATTATATATTTCTGACAGCTAGAACAAAAGCTCTGTGACCCAAACATGTTGCAAAACGAACGAAATTTGAACGATATCATTCAATTATAATGGAAGTGATCCGAAATCAAGCGATTTGATTGGTTGTAAAAATGTTTTTTATAGGTGTTTAGGTCGCAGGAGACACGGTTATACGATATCCCGAAATATTAGTTTAAGTTCGAAGATTGTCATTTGGTACTCAGTGTACTAACACAATGTAATTTAAAAATGCTGTGGTACTAATAAAAAGTTATAGTACGAACAACAAATAAATAGCATACAAATAAGAACAATGTCTCGACCATATTGAATGTTACACATTCAAATTGCCGTGTGAATCAATGTCAATTTTTCGACAGGAACAGGAATGGGATCGAATAATTTGGCTATATTCAGGCGATTGAAACACACAAACCTGTTCTTATTTGATTCGGCGGCGGCCAAAGATAATGTAATACTACCGTAGAGGCAGTGGCGGACGAGTGAGCTTATTTAGGTGCCCGCTATCAAAAAAAATCTAGTAGAAATGTAGACAAACTCTT
Source organism: Hypena proboscidalis (assembly GCA_905147285.1). Taxonomy (NCBI): domain Eukaryota; kingdom Metazoa; phylum Arthropoda; class Insecta; order Lepidoptera; family Erebidae; genus Hypena; species Hypena proboscidalis. The sequence goes on along the minus strand of LR990130.1, from coordinate 13,130,010 downwards.
TTGCTAGATGTAATTATTTTATATTTACCTGTTCCACATCTATGTTACTTTTCTCGTAAAATATGTAGTCCAAACAATCGGCGAAGCCATCAGTGAAATTGGTATATGGCGGAGTCCCACAAGCACTGCTAAGAGAAATTTCCTGTTCTAAACTCAAGCGAGTCACAGCTTCATCGGCGTCTACAAAGTAATACAGATCATTAATAAATAAATTTAACTTAGAGTCCTTGCGTACTAATATTATCAGAAAAAGAAGCTTTCAGAGTTGCCGGCCGAACATTCAATTAATCAGTTTCTAGACCAATATTATAAAGAGCAAACATTTGTTTCTTTTTATGGTTGAGCTCAAAAAAAAAAACTTGATTATTAAAATGCTACACTATTCCAGAGAAACATAGACTATATTATATTGAGGTACCGACCATGCTAGTAACCAATCAATTAGAATACCCGTATTTATATACTAGATTCTACGCGACCGCGTTATAGCTATGTCGATAAAAAGTAGCATATGTCTTGAACTATCTCCATACAAATTTTCGTCTAGATCGGTTCAGTAGTTTATTTATTTGTATTTTATAACTTTATTACACATAACAGGTACAATGGCGGACTTAATGCCTAAGAGATTTGCTACCAGTCAACCAGCCGTGAAAGCGTGATAGGCAGACACAGAGTTACTTTCTAATTTATAATATTAGTAAGTATTAAATATGCATACAAGATTTGTATTTAAAGTTTTCAATAACGATCGGGACGGGATCTATAATAGCCATGCTTATAAAGACCTGTAAGGGACCAAATCTTGATGCTTAAACATGCATAGCATATTATTATTCCTCGGTAGTGTAGTGTCGGAAACTGGAGGGACTGAAGAGGACATCACTTCTAGGATCGCCAAAGCAAGAGCAACCTTTGCACAGCTCCGTCCAGTATGGCAATCGCGGAAACTGACCAGGAGAGTCAAGCTCAAAATATTCCGGTCCAACGTGAAAACCGTGTTGCTGTACGGATGTGAGACGTGGAAGGTCACAAAGGACATCTCGCATCAGCTCCAGGTCTTCGTCAACCGCTGTCTTGGCCGCATCCTCGGTATTTACTGGCCCGAGGAAGTCTCAAACCTAGACCTGTGGGAACGCTGCGATGAAACAGCGATCGACCAACAAATAAAACGTCGCAAGTGGAATTGGATCGGCCATACACTCCGAAGGGACCAGGAACACATACCAAGGCAAGCCCTAGACTGGAATCCCCAAGGAAAGCGAAAGCGTGGCCGCCCTAAGCAGACCTGGCGACGGACAATCATCGCGGAGGCGAAGAATACCGGCAAAACCTGGAGTGAAATAAAACGCGAAGCTCAAGACCGAGCGGGATGGCGGCGCACTGTGGATGCCCTCTGCCCCATCTAGGGGACACATGACCTTAAGTCAAGTAAGTCAAATAATGTATGTGATTGCTGTATTCTGCAGCAGGGAAAGAATAACAGCTACATAAGGTATATAGAATGAATATAATATACATACTTGACTTCCAATCTGGTAAATTACTTGGTGATACTCCAGTGGTGTACAATTGATATATACCACAAGAAGGAACACTATTGAAATCTCCACATAGAATAACGCTTATTCTTTTGCCAGGGAACTGAAATGAAAATAAGTATTATAACTTTTCTTGCTGTTGCCCGCAACTTGTTCGCGTGGGATTCTTTGATCCCCGCGTCATGATAACAGGCGCTGTTGAATTTTGCTGTAAGCTAGATAGTAGAAACTAACTTTAAAATCCTAAATTAGGTACAATCTTGAAGTAAGTTTTAGGAAAACCCTGTTTTATAAGTTGACTTATTTTGTTTGAAGATCAAGCAGGTGAATGCCCAAAACTCCTTTTTGAGTGCGCATTTACGTCATGTAAGGAACTTTTGTGCAAAACTTCAAGCTTCTAGGTGCAGCGGTTTAGGCTCTGCGTTGATGAATTAAGTTAGTCGGGCGTTAAATTACATTTGTGTAAGCACGTACACGGCTTTTTTATTTTAGATGGGCCTCCGGTGACTTAAAATTATGTTTCTTGTTTCTAAGAGTTCAAACATATGAGCGGAATGTTGGCGACGATTACCACCGAGGCATTGATGGCAGTCTAAGTGCGCTGGGAATAGGTTTCCCAGGGATGTGGGTTCAAGTCCCTCTGGACCTCTTTGAGTATAATGTTACGTGTTCTGGACTCTATATTATTTAAATGCCTAGAAAAGCCATATTTACTTAAAAATTTAATATAAAACATTAATTACCTTGGCAGCCATTGTTTTCTTGATATCCATCAACCAATAGATAACAGTACCTCCTTGTAAAAGTCTGATGTGGTCAGCATCAGGATGAAAATATAAATGCGTATTTGCAACAATTAGCAGCTCATTTGGATTATCATGTGATTCTAAGAATGTAGCACTTGCTATTGTTGATCTATCTAAGAAGCGGTGTGCTAATGGTTTATTGTCCTTGATTTTATCCCAAATTGGTTTCAGAAAAGATTTTGTTTGTACTGCTTCAGATAGCACAATTCTTTCTTCACCTATTAACCTAAAATAGAAGTTTATTATGCGTTTTATGTCCATCAATCGAGAGTGATGAGTGAAGTTGTTTTATTTTTTATTGTAATTTTAGAAATAATACAGTGCTTTGTATTGATATTTTTTTTTTTTTAAAGAAAATGACAGAAGTTAAAGACCTTATGTCTTTAACTTTGTGATTTTCTATAACACAAGATATAAGAACAAATAAAAAAAACTTCAGTTATAAAATGTTTGCCAGTAGTATAAACAAAGGTTCACTTCACAACACTTTTATGTCCTGTAAAGTTCTAATATGCATTAGTACATAAGACATGCTAGAGAAGCATCTAAGTAACAATTGTAATACATACGCAAATCTATCTCTTCTGTAGAAACACGCCAAACCTTCAGCTACTTCTTTTGCCTTCTTATAAAATGCTCCATCTAGACCTTCTTGTTCTAAAATTGGTTTTAAGTAATGGCGGAATATTTTGCTATCCACTTCTTGAAGACATATTATGTCGCTGTTGTACCCTGGAAATGAATGGTTTTATAATAATTTTATCCGTAAAATATACCAGACAAATAAAATAGGAATAGTGTAATACTCATATTACAGAATTAACAAATTAATTCTGAATTCCGAGGAGTAATGCTAAAATTACTCTGACTATAATAATTAATTATGAATAGTTTATTCATGAATAGAAGAAATGGAAAGAATGTATGGACCAAATGAAAAGGACAGAAATACAATAGCTTACCAAGTAATTCTTTCAGAATGAGTTGTTTCCGGTAATCTATATGCAATGCATATGGTGGGCAGTATGGATGAAGGACTGTTCTAGTATAATCTGAATCACAATATAAGTCGGCCAAGATATTGTAAGTAACACATCTAAAACTGAAAACATTGCTACTATGAATAAATATAATTTTAAATAATATTAATTATGGTACATATTAACAGTATTAGTGTATTGTCCTTTCTGAACATTATATCTAAATCTAAAATCACCAATAGATCTTGCATGACCCATTTGATAAATGTTTTGTTTCAAATTATCACTTTTGATAAGGTAATTATTACCAGGGTACAGACAGAGTAGTTTATCTTCAGAGAAATGGTTGGAACATGTCACTTGCCTGCCTACGCCTGGGAATAAGAATGCAATAAGGGAATCAAAAAAAGACGAGGATGCTGTGACAAAGGAATTAAAAAAAAGAATGATTGATAATCAAATGAGTTTCAGATGGCTACATCAACCTATACACTTCCATACCTTATACTGAAAATGTATAGCATGATTGGTAGTCCTGATATTGGAATACAGTAAGTGGGTAGCCATAATTATCAAATATTGTGTGACTTTCTTTAGTTATTTTAATCAATAGGATGAAGTCAGAGTCCTGGGTTATATTTATACTGTGCTATTACTTTGTTTAAACTTGACAATTACCACTATTTTAAATTAATTGCGAAATTAGTTGTCAAGCGAATTTTGACTTTATAATATTTTGAAATGTCTCCAAATTTACAATCACATTCCTATTAAGATGAATTGTGAATCTATTGGTCTTATTGTACAAATCTGAGGGAATTATGGTAATTTTATACCAAAGGCAGATACTTAATATTAGGTATTTCAACAGCTTTAGGATATTGTTGACATTTAATATTTTGTTGGTACATAAGATAAATTAAACACAAAAAGTGCCAGGAACATATAAATACAATTTAACAATTGATACCTTTTGTTTTTTAATTTCTGTTTAGTGAACATGTGCCTTGTTTCAAAAGGACAGTTTCCTGGGCCTGCTTCTACAATATTTTTAGATATTGCTTCAACTGCTGGACCAACCATTTTATCATTACCTGTAATAAGATTAAGTATTTACGATAAGTAAAGGTACATAACACTCAGCTACAAAAAATAGGATACTTGTATTCATGTTATACTAACAAAAAAAAAGTTTTTATAATAAAAAATACTAGCTTTTGACTACAGCTTCCCATGCATGGTACCATATAATAGCCTTATGTTAATTAGTGATGTTACTTAAGGTGATTTTTTGTTCATAAATTGATCTATAAGATTTGAGTTGAATCATCCATCAATCAAATCTTTCCTCTTTATACTTTAGTATAGAAATGCTGTCTTAATAAAGTATGTTATTCAAAGAAAATATTTTTAACCTGGTATGCACTCCAACTTAAGTTTCATGCCAATGTCTTCAGTAGTAGGTGTGTAAATACTAGAATTAATACCGGTTAAATTCCATTTTATATGAATTTCACTCATTTCCTTTCCCTCTGCATTTTCTGTGAGACCTTTGTACCAATTGAATGTATTTTTCTCATGCACTGTATACTGTGTCTCAAAGTTCTCTGGATAAACTGGAAAGCCTGCTAGTATACTCTGTGGTAGGTTCATGCTCATAACCCATGGAGAATTAAATATAATTTCATATTCATTATCAAGCATTCTTAGTTTCACCGGACCATTCTGTGTGAACAATTCTTGACAAGTACTATTTTCATTAATAATTTTGTTGTCTGAACCAAAAATTTGTATTCTAATTTCTTCACCATTGTCACTGTTTTTTTTCTTTTTGTTTGCTTTGTTTACAACTTTATGAATATTTGTCTTTATGCGACCAAGTAAAACCTGTAATGTTTCTGTTGGTTTTCTACTAAAATTGAACTGTCTCACAGATCCTTTAACGTCAAATAAAAATGAAATATCGATCTTGTCTTCTTGTTCTACATATCTAAAATAACATCTGTTCATATTCATGGTTTTAGATTTAGATATAACAGTAGAAAAAAACCTTTGGCTCCGACAGAGAAATTCAAAAATCATAATATTCTAAATGAGATAAATAATGATTATTGTTTTCAATCCTATCACACTACCGAGCGCAACGTTATGTGGTGGCTGTGGTAGTCAACCAACGGGAATGCAATTAACGCAGTTGTAGAGCACGATGGTATATGAAAACACTTGTTTATCAACTCAATATCTAAATAGATTACTGCTTATTTTTGAAACAGTGCCCGGCCCTCTCTTTGATTATATTTCCTTGTTCTGAGCTTTGATCATACACATAACCTCAAAATTCTGTCAGCTGCTGTAACTGACAAACAGCGCCAACCAGCGACGTGACGCACGAGTTAAGGTGTGTACAGAAAGGTGATAATTTATGTTTTTCATTGAGTATGTGATAAGTTGGACAAAAGTTGGAGCCAACATTTTCAGTGTTGCCAATTATAATTGAAAAAAAATTTACTATTGGCAACATTGTTTGACAACGTGTCAATGAAAATTGTACGCGTTGCAAACTTTGCTGCCAACACAGGTTCTTGTCTTGTTCTAGTTAGAAATTGGATATTTCATTTACTTGATCAAAGTGACCACGCTGTGTATTGTGTGAATTAAATTAAACAATTTATAAAAATGGTACGTAAAATTTGAAATTGCTTGGAGTGTTTGTTTCGTAAATCTTACGTAGAAGGACACTACATAATGTTTCATTGCAAAGAAGAGTTATATATTTTTGTCATTTCATTACAGCCTCCTTCTCCAAGCTCTACGTCTGTAGGATCAGGCAGTCGCTCACCAAGCAAGGCGACTACAGCTCCACGTTCATCAAGTGGCGGTACAGTTCGCCAACGAAAATCCACAACAACAACCACAGCTGCTAGAAATCGCAGCACTGGCGCTGGATCCGGTGGAATGTGGCGTTTCTACACCGATGATTCCCCTGGTGTCAAAGTGTAAGTTTCACATTGTTCATGAATCTGGATGCTTACTTTCTAAGTGATAACAATTAGTGTGAAATGACACGAAAAATAATGTGCCCATACAGTTAAAAAAATTAAATTTCTGCTTTTATTATTGTTTCTCTCTAACATATATATCTGTTTCTCTCTAATATATACATAACTAAGTTAATTGACTATAATAGAGCAACCTTTAACATAAATTTAATTCATCCTCAACTGTAATAATATGCACCTGTAGTACTTTAATGTTAGTGTTATTATGTGTACTGGTGGTTATAATAATTGTTTAGTGTTAAATATTTCAGATCTAATGGCTTTTCGTGTCTAATAATGTTCATTTGTATATTTCAGAGGCCCAGTTCCAGTACTAGTGATGTCCCTTCTCTTTATTGCCTCAGTGTTCATGCTTCACATTTGGGGTAAATACACACGAGCATAAACAGCTGCAAGTTAATGGTTCGGGCAAATGAGTGAAAGTTCTAAGTGAATGTTATGGAGTATGGTGTTAAGATATGATTTTTAATAAATTATGTAATTTAATCTTATTCTGAAGTATAATAAGTTATATACATTAGTAATCTGTATTTTATTTCTGAAATCTGTGTATAATAATTGTTAGGAGGAATTGATAAAATACCATGTCTTTGTAAATTTTATAACTGACATGGTTAGTGATGATTTGATGATTCATTTAAAAAAAATCTTGATAGCATAATAAAAAGTATATGTATATTATAATAATTATACTTCCAGATATTGCAACAACTATAATTTCTCATACTTACAAATTTTCATTAAAATTGGTTAATTTTTTTGCTGTGAAAGCCAAAGAGACCAAGCTATAATAATTGGTTTATGATATCACTAGCTGACTAGACTTCATCAGCACAGAATTTGTTGTATTGATTGAGAGCTACACCCATGTTGTTACCTGGGCTTAACCTTACTGCTTGCTACAGTGTATTATTTTGCCTTGGTTCTGAAAGCAGTCCAAAGAATACACATTACTATATTTCTCTTATTTTTGGGGGTATCATTATTTTAGTGAAAGGTTCACCTTCACAAAACAGATTGTCTCTATTTCCTGAATATTATTGTATCTTGGATGATGTCTGCCTTTTCCAAGATATAAAAATAATTGTTGGTTTGAAATGTATTGAGTGTTGAAAGTTTCAGAACTATAACATTACAGAAACAAGAGATTAAGAATTATTTCACAAATAAACGAAAATAATTTTATATTTTTTCTATTAACAGGCTGTTTTTTACTTTTGCTTGTTTTTATATACTTACGTAGGATACCTTCAACATGCGAAAATTCTAAATCTGTACCTAGCAAGAAATAAATATTTTTAAAATTTATATATACAGGGTTGTCACAAAGTAGCTAATATTTCAAGTTCATTAGTTCCATCATTTCTCCAATTTTTGTATACTACAGTAAACAAAAAGTTTTGGCTCTTGTTACTGTTAGCTTTTATTATTATTAATTTTCCATTTTTTTATAGTGGAAAGGCTTTGAGAGGTTGTAACACGCTTATCTATAAGATACCTATTTGGACTTAGAAATACGAATCTTCAATAAATTGGGACTAGCAACTAACTAACAGCCGTCACTGAAGGAAATCCATCGACTTAAGCGACAACACTAACTCAAAATTTTAATACTAAATTTATCTCCCTGCGCTTGCTGCCTGTCGTATCTAGTTTTGTTTTTGCAGTAACACTCATTGTTTTAACAATTTTGCATTAATAAAACACGACCGTTTCCGTCCAGAAAAAAAAGTTATATATCCTACTGACTGATTCATCAACGCAGAGCCTAAACCGCTATGACGTGGGCGCGCTTAAACTTTTGGGAATTTTCCCCCTAGGAGACGAAAAAGGGAATAACTGTACAGCCGCAACTACTGAACGCAAGAAGCTGAAATTTAACATGTGTATTTGTTGGGGTGTGTAGGGAGTACTAAGAGAATATATTTGGGAATTCCCCTGTTAGGGTATAAACTGTACAACAACTACTGAACGCAAGAAGCTGAAATTTAGAATGTATTTGTTGGTGGATGTATATATTATTAGAGAGGATTTTTGGAAATTCCCTTCTAGGGGGAGAAAAAAAAGGATCATCTTCACAGCCGTAACTACTTCACGCAAGAAGCACAAATGTTGCATGTGTGTTTTATGGGGAGGGAAAGGGAGCAAGCGAGCACTTAAAATGACTTTTGTAAGTTGATCCCCTTTGTGAATATCGAATTTAAAATATTATTGAGTTATTCATATCATAGTACAGAAGCATAGGAAGCAATTGGACAAAAAAGTTGGCGCTTCGATCGCTCGTGTTAGTATCTTCGTCTTAACAGCTGTTTTTCTATTTGAAAAATTAGGGGGGGTTGGGTTATATTAGAACGAAGGCCCCGAAAATCAGTGGTTGCTTGGGGCTCCGTCTAAGGTAAATTCGGCACTGACTACAGGTAGTTTGAAACCGCTGTGTGGACCTTCGGCGCTAATTCTAGGCGGTGAAGGCACTTCAGTAGTTATCTTTTAGAAAATATGTATAAAGTCGGCTCTTTTGGCGCAGCCTGACTCTTGAATGCAAAGATGTCTAAGTACGTCTTCCCTCCAAAAAAAGCGACTCAGGTTCCTGAGAACATCCAAGTGATAAGCGGCAAGTCACGATGTCACTTACACCCTATATTCTTAGCTAAGAATCGAAACGTTCATTGTTGTTGATTCTGTATTAATTCCGTGGCTGGCGTGAACAAGTTGACATCTCGACTTGTCGGTTTTTTTTTTTATTGGCTCAATGCATTCTTTGCACATTAAATTTATATGTCAAAAATTTACAGCTCATAATATACACAATTTTTGGAGAAATCTTAGTTGGTAATAATTTGACAACTCGCATTTTACCAAATATAACTTGACAAATCGTGACGTCAAATTATTGACGTCACTTGTTTCAGAGAATTTACTTTGATATTTGGATTTATCAACTTAATACACATTAGCCAAATTTTAACCATCACTTGATATCTCAAATTAACAATTTATGGACTGTGTGTGCGTATTAGCTTTAAATTAACAAATCGAGATGTCCAGTTACGACCAGCTTAGGATTTTTGTTAAAATTGTGACAAATTGAGATATCAAGTTATGGCCAGCCGAGGTCTTTTGTTTGAATTGTAACAAATAGAGACGTGAAGTTATGGGCTGACGAAGTTTAATCGATTAAATTGAGATAGGTTTAGATGTTTAGTTATTATGTTGTAGTATTTTAGTGTTAATGATGATTTATGAGATATCAAGTGGTAGAAGCTATATTTTATTATAGTAGTGTTATATTCCATAATTGTAGATCAAGTGGTTGGCTGCCACTTATTTTACGTACTTACATATCAAGTTATTGCAAACTAAGATTGTATACTCTAAATGAAATAAGTATAGTTATCACTATATGTACGTTAAATAATACCTCGACGTTAATTGAATATGTCTAGTTATTAAATTAGTACGCAGATTGAAATAAATAAAAATGCGAAATGTCAACATGCATCCGTTAAAAAATATGAACTCGTGCGATTATTGTGGCGCATCCCTAGTTCATTTATTTGTAAACAAACATTGGGTCGCAGGTCGCAGGTGACCGCAGGTCAGTCAGTGGTCAAAAGCCGAACGTGCGTGAAGGAGTGCGTACGCGTCGCGTCATTTTTGATTTTGAGTGTTTTGTCGAAAGTTTTAATGATTTGAGTATTACTATTATAGTGCCCGTGGAGTGTTAAAGTGCATAGTTTGTGATTTGCCATGGAGTGCGATCAGCAAGTAAGTACTAGTTACTTATTTTCCAAACCTAGTTTATTCGTAACAATACGAAATAGTTTTCTCCAGTAATTGATATCCAGGTAGGTATTTTAATAAATAAGTTAACTAAAAAAAAAAAGTATTTACGTGTGTTGTAATTTGTTTAAAATTTTTGGTTTTTACAGGAACCGACGATTGCCGAACTTATGGCTAGGAAGCGCAAATTGATAGAACTTCGTGATAATAAGTTAATTTCATCACGCAAGCGAATCGATGAAGTGAATGAAATCGGTAAGAAAGGGATCATACATCAATACAAATAAATAAAATTGAAGTGTCTGTTTTTAATGTCAAAATATCAATGTTTTTTTTAGCAGGTATAGTTATTTGCACGATGCCTATGTCGACAATATAGTTTTTAAATTTTTTGTCTGTCTGTCTGTCTGTCTTTCTGTTTGTATCGGCTAATCTTCTAAACGGCTGAACCGATTTTGATAAAAATTTCGACGGAGGTATCTGACTACAAGGCACGTAACATAGGCTCCTTTTTATCGATGTACCTACCACGCAGCCGAAACCGCGGGTGAAAGTTAGTTTGTATGTTTGTACCCGCTAATCTCGGTAACTGCGGGTGGGATTTGAAGAATTGTTTTTGCATTTGATAGGTTAACTTACAATTAAGGCTCTAACATAGGCTACTTTTTATCGATGTACCTACCACGCAGCCGAAACCGTGGGCGAGAGTTAGTTGTTCAAAAAACGACATCCACGCGGACGAAGTCGCGGGTGACAGCTAGTAAATAATAAAATTGTTTTGTCACCTTTCAGGTAAGTATTTTAGGACGCTGACATGTAGCTGGTCAATTAAGTAATTACTTATAGCGCCTAATTCACTTAGATTTTTAGTTTTAATAGTGTAGCGATTTTGTTTTTTGTGCGTTGTTTCGTTGGTCACGTAAATATTATTAGATAGTGGCGATGGATGACCGTTTTTACTCGACTGCCTAAGACAAGAATTATGTTTTTTCGGAGTATGTATGTAAGTATGCGTGTTTGTATATATGTGTAAATTAAAGGTAGGTGATAGCTTACCGAAAAAAAAGCTCGTTTTTCAAGCGATCCTGGCCCTGAGCCGTGAACAGTATTAAGCAAGGCAAATTACGCACAAAGACCCACATTGTGCGGATTGGTACTCTGTGTGATACGGTTCACAGTGCGGAGCGTAGTTAAACGCATCTCGACTGCATTGCTTATAGAATTTTCAGCAGAGCCGCTGGCATTGATCTCACCAACGGAACTGCTTAGGAAAAGATTCAGAGGAATCTTTTTTCCAAGTGTTGATTTATTTAATTATCGCTTTTCGGTGAAGCATCGTCAGAAAACCTGCTTGCCTAATAAGTTTAAAACCCTTTAAAGTCAAGCAAATACCCCAACTTGCACTTGGGAGTGTTAAGACTCCTACACCCTCGTAATGTAGGAATTTAGAATTGCGTCAATGAGTTGCATCGAGCGAGCGATGTTTGTTTTTACCTTTAACTTGCCGCCAAATAGTAGTGCTTGCATTACTGGGTTCCGGTTCGGTGGTGAGATCAGGCCTTGAAATTACTGGCATATGAGGCATAACACCGTAGTCCTCAGCTGCAGCGACGCATTTACAATCTGCTTTTGCGGATTGTTGATGTCCATGGGCTGTACTCCACTTACCATCAGGTGGACTACACGTTCGGTTGCTGGAGACATAATATTAAAAAAAATATATATATATGTGTTTCTTGTTCATTTGTGCGTCACTTACTGCAGCTCTGCTGCAGCCTGAAGGCTGGGGCCGAGGCTTGTCTACATCTGGTTTAGATCGATCACTAGGTACCTACAAACTATTTAAATTTACAATAAGTACTATAGTTTTTTATTAATTTCAGATAATTGTCCTGGTGCGTCATCATTGAGTGAGCAGAGATCTACGATTCTGTCTGGATCGTGATACCCCATTCCAATCAATAACTTTCAAGAAAAGAGGAAAAAGCCAAATTGATGTCTTTAGATTGAACCCAATCTCCAAAGTCTCGTTGCCAATCAGTGACGAAAAAAAGAAAGACTTAATGGGTCTCATTGAACTGATTGACGAACCATTTAAGGATTTTTATCTCCAATTAAAAACCCTCGGGGATACCTCTCCAAACACAGACCCAGACTTGGACGAAGACAACCCTGATGAAGAAGATTCAGAAATCTAGTAATTAGTTTTTAGATTTCTGAATCATTTTTATCATTCATGATTGTGTTATGTTTCTGATTGTGTCCCAATAAAACAATTTGATAAATTAAATTTGTTCTTGTTATTTATTACCACATAGAGAAATTGTAGTGTTTCATTTAGTTGCAACGATTAAAGTAATGATGTAAGTTATTAAAAAATAAATAGCCTGTTTACTAGTTTTTTTTTGTGCTATTTAACAATGATATTGTTATTTATTGCCATTACAATTAAATATTTTCTTCTTATAATAATCCCTTTTCAAATGGGTAATAAGTTGATAACTGTTGGTGAACAAGTTGACAACTCGGTGAATAAGTTGATAACTCGTTGGTGAATGATTTGACAAGTCTATTATTTAGAAAACTATAGAGAAATTCAGTAATTTCTTGTCATTATTTTAAAAATAGCATCAAATAATCTTGAAAACGACATAGATACTCATTATTTAAAAAAAAACCGATTTACCAGAGAAGGTCAAACTTTAAAATGGCCGCCCTGTAAAATTGGCATTGAAAAGCGCGGGAAACTTGATTTTGGCGGACGTGATTTTTCTCGTTTCTGAAATTAATTTTAATTATTATTAGTTATTAGAGATTAGTAGTGTAAATAATAGTATATATGTTAGTTTATTATTTTATTTAGTTTCTGTAAATAGTATTCCGAGGAGATTCTGTAAGTTTTTTATTCTTTTTTGTGGTGATGAATGAGCCGCCCGACCCGGGGGATATTCCCCCGGTCGGTTTAAATATTATTATTGATAATGAGCATAATATGTTAACTGACTCCAGTACTGCTACGGATAGCTCTTTAAGATCCGATAGAAAAAGAATTCGGTCGCCCCGTAAAGTATGCAAGAATTGCAATAAAAGAAGGAAGCATAAGCATTCCCATAAGAATAAACCGTCGGACTGCAATTGTGACATTGTGAATGAAACACAATGTAGTATCAGAGAAAGATCACCTGTTAAAATTACCAATAAAAGTAATCGGGTTGAATCTCTAGACATTGGGTCTAAAGATTCAACTTGCTCTCAAAATATAACTCCCCCACAGCCACCTCAGCAGGTAGTAAGGACTCAATACGAATCAACCGATGCATCTCCTTTTATTGTGCATGTACAAAAAGAATCTTCTGACAACACTGCAACACTTCATCCTGTCGCCTTTGGACACTTTTTAAAACAAAACTTGTACAAAAGTATTATTAATGGTAGTCTAAAGAGGATTGGAAGAAACCGAATTACATTATCTTTTAATAAATACCAAGATGCAAATTCATTTATTAATGACTCATCGCTAACAAAACATAACTTAAAAGCTTATATTCCCTCCTTTAGTATAACACGGATGGGTTTAGTCCGTGGTGTACCTACTGAATGGACTGTGGATGATATCATTGAAAATATATCCGTTCCCATTGGTTGTGGCAAAGTAATCAAAGCCAGACGATTAAATTATAAAGTCCATGGTTCAGCTCCAGTATGGAAACCATCTCAAACGGTTGTTCTTACATTCGACGGACAAGTGTTACCCAAACGGGTTTTCTTATGTTATAATGCCCTGTCGGTAGAATTATATACGTTCCCAACGATCCAATGTTTTAATTGCTGCAGATTCGGTCACACTAAGATGCAGTGCAAGTCTTCTCCTCGATGTTACAAGTGTGGGCAAAACCATACAGCTGACACATGTGACTTGGAGGAGGACTGTGCAAAATGCTTCCTTTGTGGCGGCCTACATTTTGCTACTAATAAATCTTGTCAAGAGTTGGAAAGACAAAAACGAATCAAAATTTACATGGCCCAGAATAGTGTGTCATATTCTGAGGCATTAAAATTACATCCTCCTCCTTCCAAATCATATGCCGAGATATTAACTTCCACTTCTCACAATAATTCCAACCATGATAAATCACCCTCAACACATCCGTCATCACCATCATCACCAAATAAATCTTACAAAAAGACCGTCTTCCTACAGCCAAAACCACTGCCTAAATTTACAAGAGGATATGACCGTGAAACACACCAGTCCCTTATTAAAGATTATGATGGTCCATCTCCCTCTAATGGGTGTGCCCTGAAAAATAATAATATAAATAATAATGATGTAAATAATAACGACAAACAAATCATTGATGTAATATTAGCTTTATTTAAATCTTTATCTCTATCGAATTCTTTACCGTCCAACGTTGCCTCATTAATTCAAACTTTCATACAACTCATTAATAATGGACAATCAAGCGAAAATTCTTCAATGGAATTGCAGAAGTGTAATAAATAAAAAGTGTGAATTGATACATATTATAAATAAATATGAACCAATTGCACTTGCTCTTTCAGAGACATGGCTTAAACCAGGATTCTCATTTAGAATCTCTGGCTATGTCTGCCTAAGAGCTGACAGACCTGATGGGTATGGCGGGGTTGCCATACTTATCAAAAATACACTTTCTCATAAACCTTTTCCTCTTCCTCCTCATAGTGATGACATATCTGTCGTTGCTGCTGTTGTAAATAGTGTTTGTATAGTCTCTCTTTATTTCGCTCGCCCTTCTGTAAATATTTTTTCTGAAATTTATAATTTATTTTCTGTATTACCTAAGCCATTTTTAGTAATGGGAGATTTTAATTCTCAGCATCAATGCTGGGGTAGTTCAACCACAAATTATTATGGTGAACAATTATTAGAAGTTTTTGATTCCCTTAATCTATGTATTTTAAACACCTGCCTTCCAACTCGCCACACAAACCCAGATGAAGGCATAAGTGCCCCAGACTTGTCTGTCTGCACTCCTGATTTGGCTTCATCTCTATCATGGGCGCCCATACCCTCTTCCTATGGCAGTGATCATTTTCCTTTAACCATTTCTTTTCCCTATAATAGACCAAGTGTTACAACTCCCACTCCTCGACTGAAATACAGACTGACAAATGTTGATTGGAGTACATTTAAACATTGTGTTGAGCAGAAAATGCATAGAATTCCTAAAACATGTTCAGGGAATGAAAAACAATGTTCTGATCTATTATCAAACATTTTGATAGAAGCTGCTGACCAAACATTCCCTCTTAAAAATGTAACTTCTGGTAGAATACCCTCCCCACCTTGGTGGGATGATGAATGTACTCAGGCTGTCAAAAAGAGGAAAAAGGCAGAAAAAAAATATTGTACTATGATGACTAATGAGAATTTCGAAAATTTCTTGCAAGTTTCTCGTGACACAAGGAAATTGCTTAAAAAAAAGAAATTTGATGGATGGCGAAAATATTGCACTTCTATCTGCCCTGATGTCTGTCCATCTGTTGTTTGGCGTAATATAAGACGGTTTAAATCCGCCATTAACAATTCTACACACAATAAAATTCCTTCAGAATTAGTTAATCAATTTATGGATCAGTTGGCTCCACCTTATGTTCCAGAAAATAGTTTTATTTCAATACCATTATCCATTTCTAATAATAATGACCCATTTGGACTAAATTCCCCCTTTTCTTTTAATGAATTAAAAGGTGTTCTTTCACATGTTAAAGATTCTGCCCCAGGAGATGATGGTATCCCATATTCCTTCATTGCAAATTTGAGTGAACCAGTTCTTAACAAATATTTAGATCTTATTAATACTATCATGACTTCTGGTAATATTCCTTATTCCTGGAAATCTCAAACAATTATTCCAATTTTAAAACCACACAAACCATCTTGTGAAGCTTCTTCTTACCGCCCTATTGCTCTTTCTTCTGTTTTGGCTAAAATTGCAGAACACCTAGTTAAAATTCGTTTAGAATGGTTTGTTGAAAGTAACAAGCTAATTGCTCCCACTCAATTTGGATTCAGAAAAGGAAGGGGTACTTTAGACAGCCTGAGTGTGTTTGTCACTGACATTCGTTTAGCCTTTACTAGAAATGAACATGTAATTGCAGCTTTCTTGGATGTCAGTTCAGCATATGACAGTGTACTCTTATCAGTCCTGAAACAAAAACTTAATTTATTAAATGTTCCAGTTATGCTCTCAAATTTCATTTTAAATATGTTATCTGAAAGATCAATAAATCTTTACCTTGATAACACTAAAGTTAGTAGACTGGTATGGAAGGGCCTTCCCCAAGGATCAGTCCTAAGCCCTATTCTTTATAATATTTATACTTATGATTTAGAAACGTCTCTCAATGGATCTGTGCAGGTGCTTCAGTATGCCGATGATTTACTTTTATACTGCAGTGGGCAATCTGTAAACAAAATAGGTGACAATTTAACATCATCATAGTCTCTATTAAACTCATGGCTTTTAAGAAATGGTTTGGATTTATCTGTAAATAAAAGTAATGTTGTATTATTTACTAGAATGCGTAAACCACCTAATGTTAGTGTACAGTTCGATCAAAAACCATTACCAGTAAAAAATCAAGTAAAGTTCTTGGGCGTGATTTTAGACTCTCATCTTACAGGCCTTAATCATTGTGAATATATTGCAGCAAAATGTGAAAAAAACATCAACATTATTAGATGCCTCTCAGGGGTCTGGTGGGGTGCCCACCCATTTTCATTGAAGCTTATTTACAATGCTTTGATACGAAGTGTATTAGACTACGGAACTTTTTTGTTGGAGCCTGGTAGTGTTGCTGGCTTTCAGAAACTGGATAAAGTACAGTCAAAGGCTCTGAGAATTGTTTTGGGTGCAATGAAATCAAGTCCGATAAATTGCCTACAAGTAGAATGTGGTGATCCTCCCCTGCGGTTAAGACGTCAATATTTGTCGGATAGATTTGTGTTTAGGTGTCAACAGTTTGTAAATCATCCTCTATCCAAAAGAGTAGCTGATCTTTCTGAGGAAGTGGCCACATCCAGATATTGGGCAAAAAGATCTGCTCCTTGTCTTATAGAAAGCCTCTCAAAATGGAAAGCCATTGAAGCTCCAGCTCATCAATCCGAGTTACTTCCCATATTTCATTGCAATTACCATGAACTCGTTTTAGACCCCAACATTCAATACAATATTGGTATCTCTAAGGATGACATATGTCACAATTCAAACTTCTAACTACACAATAGACAGAGATTGGCTGGGTTGCCACTACATATTCACTGACGCCTCTAAACAGGGCGCTAGTTGTGTGGGTATTGGAATATATCACCTTCAATATAATATAATTGAAAAAATAAAACTCCCCCCAGAATCCTCCGTTTACACTGGAGAGTGCTTTGGGCTGTATAAAGCGGTTGAATATGTTTTGTTGATGGGACTACAGAGATCTTTAATTGTAACAGATTGTAAGAGTGCCTTACAATCATTAGCTAAATTTCCGTTTTATAATCAAAATAAACCCATCATCTTTGATATCCGTCGACTATTACATAAATGCACATTAAAGGGTTATTCAGTCAGCTTCGCCTGGGTCCCGGCCCACTGTGGTATCTCAGGAAATGAAAAAGCGGATCTTTTGGCGAAGGATGCAGTGGTGTGTGGTGACATTTTTCCTTATCTAAACTACCATCATGATTTGTCTACCTTACCCAGGGTTTATTTGCAGGAATCCTGGAATAAATTTTGGGCTGAGGATAATTTAAAAGGAAAGTTTTACCGGAGCATACAACATAATATACCAGCGAAACCCTGGTTTTCCAAATGTCTCTTTAATAAATTAGTCACATCTATTATAATACGCATGAGACTTGGACACAACTGCACTCAATCTCATTTAGCGCGTATTAACGTAATTAATAGCCCTGACTGCCCCTGCGGAACTGGTGTGGGAGATTTAAATCACATTCTATTTGCCTGTCCTTTATATGACTATGCCTCCTTTTTAAGCAATTTAATAAATTTACATGTTCCTTTCCCTTCATCGGCATCTTGCCTCCTTTCTAACTTTAATATTAATATTTATAAAGTTATTGCCCAATTTATTTTACGTAATAATATAAAAATTTGAATATAATTATTATATCTGCCTTCCTTTTTACAAACTTTTACCCATATTTTTATATCTTAATAAAATTATTATATTTACCTATATATGTATATTTTAGACTAATCTCTATAACATCATTCTCAATCCAGTCCTAACTCCAAATTCCTTGTTTTTGAATTACTATACGTTTCCCCGTTTTTAACTTGAAAATGGCATACAAGCACAAAAATGTGCAAATGCCAAAAAAAAAAAAAAAAAAAAAAAAATTGGCATTTTTTACATGTCAACATATTCACGCCAGCCACGGAATTACGCCATTCGATAGTGTCGTTATCAAAACTTGTTGTCGAAATAAAGTAGTGCTTGCATGCACTACACTTGTCAACATAACACAAAAAATAGTTTTTAACATAGAGTACATAAAAAAAGCAGGAGAGAATGTCACATAGAAAATGATTGAAGCACCAAAATGGCAGCGGTCTGTTTATGTGTGCGTGTGTTAGGGGCTACCAGCCATGAGAAATATTACCCACATTTTTACAATAATTTAAATAAATATTTTAGAGGTTTAGTTCATTTTTATTTGCTGCTTTTTACCATCAAACATGATATAGGTAGTTTTATACTACCGTGGCCAAAAACCAAACAATATAAAACAACTTTATGATTGAATTTCGAAACAAAGTTGATTTTATATTTCTAGCAGTCGATGCGGGCCTGCAGCTGGAAGTTGTTTGTTTTTATTAAGGGAATATGTACAAAATTCGTTGCTCTGGGCACTCCTGACGCAAGGCAGCGAAGATGCTTTAGTGCAGCTACCCAGTTTTTGGAAAATATTTTAAAATTACGACTCCTACGGCGCTTCCTGATTCTTAGATGGTGAAGATGCTTTAGTGATATACAGGGTGTCCCAGTTTAGGACCTGGAGCTGAAATTGGATAATATGGTAAGTTATGGCAGTTATCAAAAAAACAAAAATTCTCCATTACATAAACTATCAGAAAGTGCTTGAAAACGTCAACAAAATAAAATATCTAAGTTAAACTAAACCAACAATCACGAAGCTTAGATTCACTTACATGCGATTTTTCAATATTTCAAATAAATATTGGCAAATAAAAATAAAGAAAAAAAAAATAATAAACTAAACTAAGAAATAAAAAGTTTTAGATTAAAGTACTGGTATTTATTAATTTAATACTTTATTTAAAACAATATACTATTGTTTTACCTTTTTTGGTACGGCAAAGCTGACAATGCGAATAAGTCCACCTTTTGTTTTATATACATAAATCAATTTCCTCGAAGTGTATACTGCAGACTACACTATATTTTGATGGATACCAACTGTTATCATTTCTGCAGTTTCTAATTATTTTTATCCAATAAGTTTTCCATGCGTCGTTTGCAGCAGGAAATCTATAAAACATAGAATAATAATTTATACTAAATGTATTATACTACTAAAAAATATTTACCCAAATTCAGGGTAAATGAAAATATTTATTGACTGTCAACACTGATAGTTTTGGTATATTTTTTTACGAAAACAATATAATTTCGGCAATAAGCTGAATATATTACTTGCTTACCTATGAAAAATGATCCCCTGGTTTTTTTTTATCGAGGCGCTATGGTTTCGGCAGCTTTTCACAACACAAGACGGCATTTTTAATTATTTTACTTGAACATCCGAGCAACAGCACAGTCCAAAGCGTAATGGCCACAGATTAAGTAATAGTAGCTAGCTACAGATGCGACAGTGACATTTCTGCAGAAAGTTTCCAATTGTTCCGTTTTGGCGCTGCTGTAGGCATCAGGGTTTTGACACGAGTATATAGGTAGTTATAGTTGTATGTGTAATAGTGATTGCAGGAGAAATCTTGTTATCGATAACTAGTGATGTACTATTATATCGACTTTTTTATTTATATCGATGCTTTAATGGCGCCTTTAGACTTTATTTATTTTTGAAATTCAGGAAAGAATAATAAAACAAAATTTAATAATTTTTAGGTTATTTATTGGAACGAAGTACCTTATAAGGCATACGTGGGGTCGAAGCCTACAGCGCAGAGGCCCGAAAAACATTTTAATCTAAATTTGAAATGGGACACAAACCGGCGATTATCCCTGTTTACACTATAGAAATGCACCCAAGGTCAATCCCCGGTTTGAGTAGACCTATTGCAGATCAAATCTATTCAGATCATTTATTTTTATAAACCCCAAGGGGTGCTTAAACACGCCAACAAACATTATAATTACAGAGCAAGTAAAAATTAATCTAATGAATTAAATAAATTAAAATCAAAATAATATGATTTGAATTACCAAAGCTTAGATCAATTTTAATCGAGCTGTTAAGGCTCAAACTAAATTCAATCTAAGTACCAGCTCCGATGGGTATTGCATCATTGAGAAGAGCTGGTGAGAAACTCATGTGCACCATCTTTTGAATATTAAATCATACAATTTTGTTTGTTTAAAGAAAAGTTGCAGTATGCAGAAAATGGGAAAACTAAATAATATGAGCTATTGTGTTGAGGCGACAGGGCTCAACATTGTCGTGAGCGGCTTGGGGTGTTGAGCGGTGCGGCGCCGATTTCACCATCAAGGTTATTGAACTGATGCCTGCCCTGAAACACATGAATTAACATTTAATTTATTGTTATTTGTTATTTTAACAAAGAAATAAAACTGTCTTCAGAACATAAAACTAGAAATAAATAACACAAAATCTATTTTGAGGTTGTTGCCAAGTTTCAGATTTCATCAAATTATCTAATCCTACGTCTTGGGACCAACTTAAAAAAATGTTTTTAATATAATAATAAGAAAAACAATAAAGAATAAAATTATTCCTAGCTTTTAAGTGTTTTGAAGTTGATTTTTTGAGTTTTTAACTATCAATGACACAAAACAAAGTGAAATTACTTAAATGTATGCAAACCTCTTGTAAGGTTTGTTATCTTCCGAGTTGTGTTATTTAAGTTCTGTTTGATTCTAGTTGAGTTATCTTCTAAACAATCTTGGCTCATCTTTTAATCAAAAATGTATTTTAAAAATACAACTGAGTGTTACAAAACCAGTTTTAAGATAGCAACTTAATTTGGTTATCACTGTTTTTTTAAAATAACATTGGTTTTATTTTTTCATCCATTTTTAATAAACAAGATGTGCCAGATATTTTACAATTAAAGTCGAGTAGATAGAAATGGTCATATTGTTGTTTTAGGTATAATTCTGTCAAAAATAGCGAAAACAAAATGACCATTTATTGTAAAAATCAATACTGAAACTGTATTACAGGTATTTAGATATTATATTAGTATATAGTATATAGCTGATATTGAAAACAATGCTGATACTGATAATGATATTCGCAACAACTCTGTTCTATACGTAGATAAACCTAGAATGAAAATTTAGAACATATAAAGATTAAAAAAACTCACCAGCAACACTAAGCGGAACGCCACTAGCAATTTCTTTATCAGTAAGCAGGCAGGGGTAAGAGTACCGCAGTGATCAAACTGATGTTTATCAAAATGTTTTTCACAGACACGTTTCCTTAATAATTGCTCTTTAGTGAGGAAGGTCCAATGAGGAGGGAATTTGTTGGCACTAGGAATGACATCCACAGATTTGTAAGTTCGTCGTTCTTGGGAAAACTAAAAAGCCGGGTCTCACTTGTTGCATTGCAACAACCTACACAGCACTTACGGGTTCCCATGACGAATAATCGTACATATAATATGCACAATCAGTATTGTCTCAAACTACAAAGGAAATTTTGCGTCCTAAGGATCTCAACTCAGTAAAATACGAGGAAATATACACAGGAGCAAGCATTCGACAGAATTTCGACTGTGAAGATTTTTGACAATGAGAAATACATGACATTACATTACATGACACTTGACAATGACATAACAAAACCAAGATGGCGGCATGGCGCTCGCGCTGGTGGCAGCCATCTTGCTACTCCCGCGCCAAAACGGAACTTTTGGAACTAAAGCTGTCACAGCCGTGCGACAGAATTTCGACTGTGAAGATTTTTGACAATGAGAAATACATGACATTACATTACATGACACTTGACAATGACATAACAAAACCAAGATGGCGGCATGGCGCTCGCGCTGGTGGCAGCCATCTTGCTACTCCCGCGCCAAAACGGAACTTTTGGAACTAAAGCTGTCACAGCCGTGGTAATGGCGGGCGATTGACTTACTATTGTGTTAATGTGTGTGTTCTGTGTGTACGTGTGACTTACTATAGCGCTCTGTACACGTACAGTTCGGACCGCGCATCTTGGACTGCGTTCCAAACCGCGGTTAGATCTGTACAGTTTAGACTGCGGATCAAACTGTTGTGCTAATTACGATTAAAATGCTTGCACGGTTTGGACTGCGGATGAAACTCACATAATCTAGACAAACGTTCCGAACTGTGCGTGTAAATTGATTTTCAAGAGTTTGGACTGCAGTTTGGAGTGGCGCGTGGAACGTTATAACTTTTAAAAGTTTTGTACGCAGTAGTAAGAAAAAAGGACGATCGTTTGGTCATCGCGTTAGCTGGATTTGTAGTCAGTTTAAAGAGCCGAAAAAAACGACGAGTGTGGGTAAAGGAATACAGACAAAGATATGAACATTTACCGATGTCAAGGGAATTACGACAAACAAACGAATTAATTGAATTAATTAATTAAATTAATTAATTAATTAAATTACATAATTGAATTATAACATTACAATTATAAATTAAATTAAATTATAATTAAATTATTATAAATTTACTTAATTGAATTACGAACAAACGAATAAACTCTGTAATAGCTTCGACGCTCCAAACCGCCATTCTTGTAATTTACGTTAAAACGTAATGCGCGCGTAAAACTGTCATATTGGCGCGCGCGCCAATATGACAGATCGGACTGTTAGAGCCGCGCATCTACACGTACAGTTCGGACCGAGGGATGGAACGGCGCGTGCTGTTTCCCGCGGTCCGAACTGTACGTGTGCAGAGCGCTTATGGGTGCTTCAGTAAGTGTTTCAAGAGACGGAGTCCTGCCTTTTTTTATGTAGTCAATGGTTTTTAACGACTTATCATGTCGTCGATAAAGGCTAAAGCTTCGGATTTCTAGGAAAGCGAGGTGAATTAAAGCGATCGTAACACGACGATCACGGCTCTCTAGGAAACCTCTGCAATTGTTTTACATAGGCATCATTTTAGTTACGTCATTGTACCGTTATCTTTAATCGAAGTTTTACTCTTTTACTCGAAAGGAAATCGAAGCTTAATGTGAAATAAAAGGTTTAGTAAAAATACACTGATTTATTCAGATTGATCATTAATCCGTTCCTTAGAAATAAAATACAAAAAATAGAAAATAATCTTATACTTAAGACAATACTTTTAAATGAGAAAAATATTTACATTATCAGCCTTATTATGAATTTCAATAGAAGGTAATAAAGACATGTTTAACTCAATAGTTCTTATTGCCGACTTATTTTGAGCGTTTAAGTACTGCCTAACACTGGACTCATAGACGGCGGGAAAATTAGAAAATAAATTTAATTGAAGCTGCCTATTAGGTAGCTGAAAACAATTTCAATAGCAATTTCACACATATGCTTCTACTCTACGACCTTTTATTTTATCAAAGAATTGGCGCCACGAAACAAGTGTTTTGCCAGACCAAATCCAAAAACTGGAAGTGATCCCTACAATCATGGTCATCAGATACTTAATCATAAACATTTCAAATTTAGGTCTTTCGGTTTCGCGACGCGTGAATGGACACGGTATTGAGTAGAGAGGAATAGAACACATATCACGGTGCCATGTTACCATCCAATCATCAAAGTTTGCTTGCTCATAAAACAAACAAGCAATTACAATTAAAGCAGGCACTGTGTATAAAACACCAAAGACGCCAATACGAATCATCAACTTTTCCAACTTGTCAGTTTTAGTGCCATCATGTTTCATCACAGTTCTGATACGGAACAATGATACAAAGCCTGCAAGTAGGAAAATAGTGCCAAGGACCAAGTAGACACAAAGTGGTGCCAGTACAAATCCTCGCAATGCTTCTGCATCCCACAGTCCAACATAGCATACACCAGATAGTATATCACCTGTAACAAAAATAAGACAAGATTGAAAAAATGCTATGCTAGGAACAGCTGTATCTGTGACTTATGAATATTTATTAATAACTTACATTATTTTTTTTGTACCCAATAATGATAAAATAATTATTCAATACTAATATAATTTGGCCAGAGATAGCAAATGATAGAAATACTTGGAAGTCATGGGGAGATACAAAGAGGCCTTTGCCCAGCAGTGGGACACACCTATAGGCAAGTAAAAACAAAAAAAGAAAAACATATATATATATAATTTTGATTCACTTTATATAATTCTATTGTGCAACTAAAATTTTATTTGTATTGTGTAACATAAATATAAATGTACTTGCTGTGGCCTTCTGTAAGTGAAGGTACACACACAACAATGTGTAAACCTAGATTAATACCACAAACTGTATGACACCTGTGTATCTTTGTTGATGGTCCTAAATAACTATAAAAAAATACAATATATCAATATATTTACACAAATACGATTATTATTAAAATGTAAGTGTGTAATAATATTTGCAGAACATTTTGATATTTTTATTAAAACTGACGTGAGTTTGTAACATTATTAAAATTATGAAATACGGGTGTTACTCACGTAATGTTGGTCTATTTAGTCGACCGCGGTTTCGCCTATATGTCTAGGCATTATCAAGAGAGTGCGATACGTCGCGCCTGAGTCGCAGCCAGTCTTGCACTCAGTGCAGTAAATAGACCAACATTACGTGAGTAACACCCGTATTTCATAATTTTAATAACATTTTGATATTTTTTATGTAATGTCCATGAAAGGAACTTTGCATGAAAGCAATATGGCATTAAGACCATATTATTGTCATAACCATATTTATAGCATTTTGAGATTATGTGCCAGTCCCCAAATAGCTTAAGGATATGTTAAACCTTTTTACAAGATCAATTTAAACAAACTAAATAGTTGATTTATAAAATCTCCTCCTTTTAGAACATAACATACATTACCCACAAGGGTAAGGTAGATGTGTACAACACCCACATTTTAACTGTTATGTTTAGGTCCCATAGGATAGGGGGTGAGCCTATCACCATCCACGGGGCACAATTGCATCTCTATGCAGCTATTGTGAATTTCCTGGCAAAAAGTTCACAAATAACAATTTGCTCAACCCGGGCATTGAACCCAAGACCGATGAGTGGTTATCGAGTCATTTAGAAATTCAGTTAATTAAACTGTGAACAAAAAAGGTTGCTTTATAATAAAAAAAAATTAAGACTCACCATCAACTTTTCCCATAGCTAAAATTGAAATAGTCTTAATTGCAGGCACAGCCCAGGCAGCCAAATGAAAATACTGTGAGTTTGCTTCTATAGCTTCATGGCCCCATTTGAGACCAGCTGCCAGAAACCAGGTGAGTGTCAGAATCACCCACCAAATACTTGATGCCATACTGAAGAAATATACCACCATAAAGAGAATAGTGCATGGTTCATGCTTTGTACCTTGAGTTATAACTGATATGTTAGGTAATCTTGTACCACTGATTGTAGATGGAAAGGGGCCTTGACAACTAACGCTGTCTCCTGCACTCCATCCCATCACGTTTGCTGCAGCTACCATGAGATAACATACTGACAGAAATATAATTGGCCTTTCAGGGTATCTGAACCGGTCTGTGTCTATGAGGAATGTCAGTACTGTAAAGAGGCAACTAACTGTACACAATGTTGCCCAAATACCAATCCATAATCTGGCAAAATTCTTTTCATCTTGAGAAAAAAACATTCCATTGCATGGTGCTCCACAATCATACTCTATTTTAGCACCAACTTTAAGAGAATATTCAAGATCCAAATTTTTCGGCACTTTAAACTGCACGGGACACACAAATCCATAATCCTTTGCTCCGTGAAGTTTACTAGGATCTCTTTCACCAGGGCTTCTGAAATCCACTTTGGCAGGATTTACATCAGTTCGTTTTCGAGATTCATGAGTAACATTGTTGTCACCTACACATATCACGTTCTCATCAGTCGCAACAGGAAACTTAGAGCATTCTAAATGCTCAGGCCATGGAAATCCAAACTTTGTCATCAGTAAGTCACAGTTTTGTCGAGCCGATTCACATAAATGTCGGCACGGGGGTATGGCAGCGTCTAAAATCGTACACACCGGCGCATATACTGAACATAAGAAAAATTTAAGATCCGGCGAGCAGTTAACTTTGATCAAAGGCGTCAGCTGGTGTATTTCTGGTCCTGCATCTTCTTGATTGGCGTGATTGAGTATATTCGGAAATATTGTTTGATTATACCGTATGTGTTGACAAATCTCAATGGTAATCGGTTCACAACGACCATGGTGGGGTAAAGAATCTCCTTGATAAACAGTAACACGTGAAGGTTCAATCGTTGCAACAAAATAAAGCACTATAATCGTAACTGCAACCTCCGCTTTATCCATTATTATGGCTACCATGATTTTGTACTTAAAAATTATAAATATAAAATTAATAAATTAACACTGCTTGTGTATCCCATCACAAACTATGATTGATTAAGACTTTGTCTCCTCGTTTTCGTATGTTTAAATGCATAGTAATTTAATAAAAATTCACAACAAAAATTGTTATCACAACAAGCATTGTCCGAAACAGACGGAAATAGACAATTTTTTAGTGATGTATGTGATGTTCGGACGCGGTATTCTGTTCTATTTTTACTCTTTGGTAATAATTCCGTCTCTAAGTGCCTTATCACACTAGCGGATTGCGAGCGGATTCAAAGCGGAGCAGGCGCGCAGCGAATGCGTCGCGAACACGCAGCGGCTGCGCAGCGGAGACGTCGCGGACGCGTGGCGAATACGCTACGTTTTCGTCGCGTGTTTGTAGCGAATTTACGACGTACAATACACTCAGTAACAATCTTGATTCCGACGAGGAAACACTGCTGTTGGCTTTGTTACTTCGGAAACGCCGGCGACGAAAACGAAAGCATTGACGAATTTGGGAAGATCCATTATCAATTAATCGAATGGAAGAGAGCGACTAATTTGTGTTGTTTTGCAAACGATTAAAAAATAATCCTAAATAATTCCTACCTACCATAAAACAAACATAAAATATTTAAGCAAGATAAAATCCCACAAGAATCCGTTATGATACAAAATGATTTGACATTTGAAAAAAATATTTTATTAAGTTGGTTGGCTGGCGTTTGTACGAGACAGTACAAAATGGCGACCACGCCGCGCGTCCGCAACGAATTCGCTGCGAATGCGCGGCGTGTTCGTTGCGCGCCCGCAACGAATCCGTTGCGCGCCCGCTCCGCTTTGAATCCGCTCGTAATCCGCTAGTATGATAAGGCCCTAAGAGTTCTGGTAGTCTCGATATTAACATTACGTTCCACATGAGTGCAATTTTCTTTATTATCGGTAATTTTGATCCAAATATATTAATTTGTATGGATGCATACCTCAGAGTAAGTACTATCCTTCATCCAAGATGCATACAAATTTAGACATAAATTTTTGATCGTTTTTTATCATCATAAATGCTTTCCTACATTATCGCGGCATCTGTTGCCAAATATCGCGAGCTACGTGCAGTGGATCCACAGAGTGAACCTAATTCTTTATGGCATACACATTTTGACGGTAAAACCGCGTGGCCTTATTTATAATTATTAAGAGCGTGTATTCTTTTTCAAAATGTAACTGTCAATTTTTGTAGTGTTTTGGGCATATTTCGTAAAAACTGAATGAAAGTATGATTTTATTCAACTAACTTTTTAGAATGCAAGTTTTGAAAGGTAAATATAACAATTTCATTCGTAAATACAGCATAATTTTGTAATTTATCAACTTAACAGTTAATACTCTTTCAACTGATAAAATAGAAAAGTATGCTTTAGTTATTAAATGTAATTGTCATAATTACCTTTTAAAGCCCACATTCTAAAAAGTTAGTTGAATAAAATCATACTTTCATTCAGTTTTTACGAAATATTCCCAAAACACTACAAAAATTGACAGTTACATTTTGAAAAGGCATACACACTCTTAAGTGATTGACAAACAAGGGCAACTGCAAATTGTTATATGTTTAAAAAGCGATAAAATATGAAATAGGAGCTGTTTCGGACTTAATTCTTGATGAGATTCATGAAATAAATTATTAAAGAGCAGTGTGTGTATGTTTTTTGTGTGGTACTAGATATTTTCAGCGCTGTCGCTTATGAGATTCAAATGTTGTAAAACTGTTATGCATTTATACATACATACAGATAAAATATGAACAGGTGGCAGAAAATGACAGCTCATATACCTGTTCATTTAGTCAAGGATGGATTTGATAACAAATACGTTTTTTTGCCCCAAGTAAATTGCTAAATGAGCTGTTTGTCCAAATAAGATAGAGTGACCTGGAAGCCATTAATTCTATTAATTTTTTACTTTGCGCTTCTTATACTTATATAAATTTTCCCTGATTTTAACTCATTATTGGATAACACCCGACAACCGGCGTTAGTCTAGCCCTGTAAAGACAACATTCCGTATGTGTGCGTATCGCGTACGCCTTTTTTGCCTTACCTTTTGACTGCTACTATATACAAAGTCTGTGGGTAGATCATAAAATAAACCTTTTTTTAAAATTTGGTCCTTACATTTTATTTTAATTTTTTGATTTTCAGTTTGAATTGAGTTCATATATATTGTAATCGAGATATTATAGTCATGGACAAGGATTTTTTTTCGTGGCGTCACTATCATTTGTCTGTAGTTGTCAAAATTGACAGAAATGTCACTGTCATCTAACAAAAACAAAACACCGAATTCGTTAAAAATATCACTGAAAACATTTAAATTTCTTTTTTTTCTATAGGTTTTATATAAAAATGGATGTTGGAAACGAAAACGTAGAGTTTATGAAGCTTATTAATATCAAGGGTAATTTCGAAAATATAACGCCCCATAAAATTGCAGTAGTTGCATTTATTCGAGAATATGGGTTGCTGAAGATAGAAGGTTAGATCATTTCAACCTTTTTAATGTATATATTATTAATTTTTTATGATATCTATTATGTATCTACATCAAAAATAAACAGGAGGAAGCTCAATTGCCTTTTTCTTCCTTATTCTAAATACATACAGTGCTGTTCTGTGAGTGAAAATTTCTCATCTTGTTAAACAATTAGGCCTGCTTTGAACTCAATTCTGATGATTTGTTTCAGCTAACAGGATGATAGATTGTACTGTGGCTCCCAAATATAGAAAAGACTTCTGTATGCTTGCTCTCAAACTGATTCAGGTAAATTTAATTGCCTTGTATTACTTAGATGCTTAACAAATTTTTGTAATGGCACACTTCTTAACAAATAAAACTATGTCTATAATAGTGAGACAACTAATATAATTATTTTATGTATACAGTTCAGTTTAATACTGCATAAATATTTTAAAGATAAACTTTGAATAATACATCAAATTGTATTTGAATCATTCATAAGTCAAGTTTCTTTAACTTCATGACAAATTGTTGAACTAGTGACTTTATTTATCTCTTGCTGGTTATGGAGGTTGTTGCTTGTTTGTTTGTGCTGAATTTGTCTTTTTATGACTTTAGATAATTTCTAAGCCTAATTTTGGTGAACATGAGTGGTGTGGTGAACAAGCAATGACAGCTTACAGTAGTACTGCCAACAAAAAACACATGTTAATATTAACTGTTTCAGTGTCCAGATATGGAGTTCAAAGAACTAGAAGCTCTGCTAACAGACGGACGTTATAACCTGTTAAGTGTCCACCTACAGAACTTTTGTGTGCGTCTTCAAAACATTTATGTCAATGGTGTTAGTGCACTTATGGACTGTGTCACTTCAACCATAGACAAACTCATGATTGAATCTAACCCTTGTATCATGGCTAGATATAGTGTTCTAGGTAATGTATATTATCTAAAACAGTGGTTCCCAATTAGTGGTACGCGTACCCCCAGGGGTACGCGAGGTTGCATCAAGGGGTACGCGCAGCAATCTCTAAATTAAAATCCTTAAAAAACAATAATTAAATATCTTCTCTATTTCTACAATTGCCAAAAAAATTAATATTTCTAATCAAATAAATTACAGCGTATTTGGGACATAAAAAGGTAAGTTTTCACCAAATTTCGTGAAAAAAAATTGTTTGTGAAAGATAAAAATATAAAACCAAAAACTTGGCTTTTTGAATTTTTCACATATATTTTGAGGTTATATGTAAAAAATGTAAATACAAAAGTTTTAGATCTTTTTACTACAAACAACTTTGCCATTCGACTTTTTTCCATAGGACTTTTAGTTTTGCCGGAAATCGAAAAAAACCGTTTTTTACCTTTAAACCCCCCCCCCCCCCCGCATCCCCATTATCGACCCTGATCTATAAAGGGGTACGCAAGTTGGAGGTCTTTCTTTAAGTGGTACGTGGAAAAAACTAATTGGGAACCACTGATCTAAAACTTTCAGCTAGTTGTTATAACTTTTTACTACCCATTGGCTATGTGACCTTTGCATCATGCTCTTCTATTCTAAATTATAATTGTCTATTCCTTAATTTAAAATAAAATAAACTGTAATGAAGAAATACATCAGGTTTCATTAGCTACATTTAATTAGGATCCCGGAGGTCTATTTTACTTGCAATGACTTTATTTCATATTATTATTATATTCTGTAGGACTTCTTAAAATCTTTTTGATATGTTTTTAATGTCACTAATGTTTTTAGGACTTTATTTAAGAAGAATTATGCTTCATCTTGATAAATTAGAATTTTTTCAAGTGGTTTCCTTATACAAGTCATTTTGTTTGTACTATCAAAGAGGCAGGCCAGGACAAATGATAAGATCACTGAGCAAAGAGGTGAGTTTTTTTATGGTTTTTGTTCACAAAAATGTTATTTGATTTAAGCCAAAGCCATTGCAGCTACATTAACTAAATCGGCATAGTGAGAATGTATGGAGCTGCTTGCGAACTGCTCATATGTACACAATATGTTTTTTTAACACAGTAGTTTGTACAACATTCTTATGTATATTATACCAATTTTCTAAGTTTGTGAATGAGAAAAATAAATATTTTTATTATATTTGTAATTTTTGGGATGCAATGGTTATGATTATGGCTTTAAAAGATCAGATGTTTGTTTGCTCATTGTTAGAGTACTGCAAAATAGTTATCAGATTTGTTACAAAATTATCATACATTAATTATTTTTTTAGAAATTAGATAACATGGAAACACAATCACCAGTGCTGCCAAATGAATCAAAACCACTTGAACTGTCAATGAAGATGAATATTATTGATAGGGATAAGTAAGTATATCCTGCACTATCATGATCTGCATGTGTGGTTTGAGTGGTCACCTAGCCATTCTCCACTTGGTGTTGAGGGTTAGATCTCTACATGGGACAAATCTTTGTGTGATTTGCAAAGATTTGTCCTGAGACTGGTGTGTTTGAGTGAGTGAATGTGTGTTTTTGGCCTTGTCATTGGGACCATTAGATATTGTAATTGCTTCTGGCGTCCTATCTAATGTAAAAAAATCTAAATTATTGTTATTATTAATTCAATTCAGAATAATTAATGATCAACATAAAAAAAAATTGTATATTCATATTTGTAATATTTAAAGCAAATTTTAGCTTTGCTATGCATTTATTTTTTATGTAATATTAAAGTTGAAATTGCTTTAAATATTACAAGTATTGATAAAAATGCGTCATCTCTCGACAGTAATGAGTTGATCTTAATTCAAACGTACTGTATGCGATTATGTGAATAAGTAACGCATAGATGGCGCTAAAACCAAGTAATGGTTCGTCTAGCTTCGGCTGGCACAAAAGAGTTGAGAAATTTCGAGTCCGGCAGCATGCGAATCCATAGCTGAATTGGCAAAGCACTTGGGGCGTATACCCAAGAGGTGCAGGTTCGAGTCCTGCTGGATTCTTAATTTTTCAACTTTAATATTACATAAAAAATAAATGCATAGCAAAGCTAAAATTTGCTTTAAATATTACAAGTATTGATAAAAATGCGTCATCTCTCGACAGTAATGAGTTGATCTTAATTCAAACGTACTGTATGCGATTATGTGAATAAGTAACGCATAGATGGCGCTAAAACCAAGTAATGGTTCGTCTAGCTTCGGCTGGCACAAAAGAGTTGAGAAATTTCGAGTCCGGCAGCATGCGAATCCATAGCTGAATTGGCAAAGCACTTGGGGCGTATACCCAAGAGGTGCAGGTTCGAGTCCTGCTGGATTCTTAATTTTTCAACTTTAATATTACATAAAAAATAAATGCATAGCAAAGCTAAAATTTGCTTTAAATATTACAAGTATTGATAAAAATGCGTCATCTCTCGACAGTAATGAGTTGATCTTAATTCAAACGTACTGTATGCGATTATGTGAATAAGTAACGCATAGATGGCGCTAAAACCAAGTAATGGTTCGTCTAGCTTCGGCTGGCACAAAAGAGTTGAGAAATTTCGAGTCCGGCAGCATGCGAATCCATAGCTGAATTGGCAAAGCACTTGGGGCGTATACCCAAGAGGTGCAGGTTCGAGTCCTGCTGGATTCTTAATTTTTCAACTTTAATATTACATAAAAAATAAATGCATAGCAAAGCTAAAATTTGCTTTAAATATTACAAGTATTGATAAAAATGCGTCATCTCTCGACAGTAATGAGTTGATCTTAATTCAAACGTACTGTATGCGATTATGTGAATAAGTAACGCATAGATGGCGCTAAAACCAAGTAATGGTTCGTCTAGCTTCGGCTGGCACAAAAGAGTTGAGAAATTTCGAGTCCGGCAGCATGCGAATCCATAGCTGAATTGGCAAAGCACTTGGGGCGTATACCCAAGAGGTGCAGGTTCGAGTCCTGCTGGATTCTTAATTTTTCAACTTTAATATTACATAAAAAAATAAATGCATAGCAAAGCTAAAATTTGCTTTAAATATTACAAGTATTGATAAAAATGCGTCATCTCTCGACAGTAATGAGTTGATCTTAATTCAAACGTACTGTATGCGATTATGTGAATAAGTAACGCATAGATGGCGCTAAAACCAAGTAATGGTTCGTCTAGCTTCGGCTGGCACAAAAGAGTTGAGAAATTTCGAGTCCGGCAGCATGCGAATCCATAGCTGAATTGGCAAAGCACTTGGGGCGTATACCCAAGAGGTGCAGGTTCGAGTCCTGCTGGATTCTTAATTTTTCAACTTTAATATTACATAAAAAATAAATGCATAGCAAAGCTAAAATTTGCTTTAAATATTACAAGTATTGATAAAAATGCGTCATCTCTCGACAGTAATGAGTTGATCTTAATTCAAACGTACTGTATGCGATTATGTGAATAAGTAACGCATAGATGGCGCTAAAACCAAGTAATGGTTCGTCTAGCTTCGGCTGGCACAAAAGAGTTGAGAAATTTCGAGTCCGGCAGCATGCGAATCCATAGCTGAATTGGCAAAGCACTTGGGGCGTATACCCAAGAGGTGCAGGTTCGAGTCCTGCTGGATTCTTAATTTTTCAACTTTAATATTACATAAAAAATAAATGCATAGCAAAGCTAAAATTCGCTTTAAATATTACAAGTATTGATAAAAATGCGTCATCTCTCGACAGTAATGAGTTGATCTTAATTCAAACGTACTGTATGCGATTATGTGAATAAGTAACGCATAGATGGCGCTAAAACCAAGTAATGGTTCGTCTAGCTTCGGCTGGCACAAAAGAGTTGAGAAATTTCGAGTCCGGCAGCATGCGAATCCATAGCTGAATTGGCAAAGCACTTGGGGCGTATACCCAAGAGGTGCAGGTTCGAGTCCTGCTGGATTCTTAATTTTTCAACTTTAATATTACATAGAAAATAAATGCATAGCAAAGCTAAAATTTGCTTTAAATATTACAAGTATTGATAAAAATGCGTCATCTCTCGACAGTAATGAGTTGATCTTAATTCAAACGTACTGTATGCGATTATGTGAATAAGTAACGCATAGATGGCGCTAAAACCAAGTAATGGTTCGTCTAGCTTCGGCTGGCACAAAAGAGTTGAGAAATTTCGAGTCCGGCAGCATGCGAATCCATAGCTGAATTGGCAAAGCACTTGGGGCGTATACCCAAGAGGTGCAGGTTCGAGTCCTGCTGGATTCTTAATTTTTCAACTTTAATATTACATAAAAAATAAATGCATAGCAAAGCTAAAATTTGCTTTAAATATTACAAGTATTGATAAAAATGCGTCATCTCTCGACAGTAATGAGTTGATCTTAATTCAAACGTACTGTATGCGATTATGTGAATAAGTAACGCATAGATGGCGCTAAAACCAAGTAATGGTTCGTCTAGCTTCGGCTGGCACAAAAGAGTTGAGAAATTTCGAGTCCGGCAGCATGCGAATCCATAGCTGAATTGGCAAAGCACTTGGGGCGTATACCCAAGAGGTGCAGGTTCGAGTCCTGCTGGATTCTTAATTTTTCAACTTTAATATTACATAAAAAATAAATGCATAGCAAAGCTAAAATTTGCTTTAAATATTACAAGTATTGATAAAAATGCGTCATCTCTCGACAGTAATGAGTTGATCTTAATTCAAACGTACTGTATGCGATTATGTGAATAAGTAACGCATAGATGGCGCTAAAACCAAGTAATGGTTCGTCTAGCTTCGGCTGGCACAAAAGAGTTGAGAAATTTCGAGTCCGGCAGCATGCGAATCCATAGCTGAATTGGCAAAGCACTTGGGGCGTATACCCAAGAGGTGCAGGTTCGAGTCCTGCTGGATTCTTAATTTTTCAACTTTAATATTATATATATTCATATTATTTATCATTCATTTATAACTTTAAAAGAACAGTAACTGAAAGTTATAAAAATGTTTCAGCAGTTTTGACGAAGGCCAGTGGTCCAGGAAACAGGCGGAATTATTCACTGCCCAGCAAGCCAACTTATTGCAAATTAATGAAAAGAAAGCCATGCCTCCAAGGCAGCTGCAAAAAACAATCATACAAATTATAAATGATATCCCTGAATATCCTGATATTGTAAGTATGCAATATGTACTCAATTTTAACACTGTTCATATTTCTACCTATCAGCATACCATTTTAATATAAATTAATTAAGTTCACCTGCTTTATTGAGACTAAGGACCAGTTTCTGAGTTCTAATCAGACCCATAAAATATAACAGTGAATTTAAAAGTGACACAAGTTACACTTGAAACAAGAACACAGCTGTCACTTTCATTTATGTGTGTTATATACTTATCCTGCGAATTAGGTTATCTAACACCTGTGAGATTGGGATTAAATATTCTATTAATACCAACACATCCTACTGACTTGTACTAAAGTTTCCTGCTATAATAGCAGAGTTTTTAAGGCATGGGTAGTGTAATAGTATTTTGGTTCTATATGTTTTGGTTTTAGTATAGTCATAAACATCTGTGTATGCTATGTGTGTGCCATAAAAAAGCTCAATACTACTGTTTTCATTGTTATCAAATTTGCATTGTTTATTTTCATTGCATTTTTAATTCCAGCATTTCCTCAGTTTCTTAAACTGCATTAGAACCAAAGAGTTCAGTGGTGCCCAGGATTCTCTTTACAATTATTTTGATCGTACAATATTCAATACTACATTGGGTAATTCTTGCGATAGGATGAAAAACTTTCGATACGCCGCATTAAATAGAGCTGCTATGCACACACACTTTGGTCACAGGTAAGTTTAATTATTATTATAATCTTGTAGCTCATGCCAGTTAATTCTAAGCAAGTCACAGTAGAATAGCAGGGACTCTCTGGATACAAACAGCAAAAAAAAGAGAAGAATGGAAGAAATTAGAGCAGGCCTATGTGTCAACAGGACACACTGATCACTGTGCGATATACTGTATATTTATTTACTGTAAATTTGTAAACTTATCAGTAATAAAGGCTTTATTATTATTATTATAAGTCACAGTAAGCGCCATTTAAGATATAAACTCATACGTGCTGCTGAGAGTGTTTACTTTATTCTTTAATTGTACAGATCAGTTGCAATGGAAGCGGTGCGCGAGGCCTTAGCTCGAGCACAAGAGGCGGCGGACCCGTCGTGCCTGGCTGCGGCGGCCGCGTGGGGCGCGCTGGCCGGAGGCCGGGCGAGGCGCGCTGCACTGCTCAACAGCGCCCCTCGCGCCCCGGCCCCCGCCTCCGCCGCCGCCCATGCCACCCCCACTCCCTGCCACGGTCCTACCACCGCCTGTCCGAGGCACTCGGCAGCTGCGGCGCAGTTGTTAGCGCAACATACAGCGGTCAACGGAGCTAAACCTGCGAGTATCTTTCAGGTATTGATCAATTCATGTTTCTAACTAACTCACGTAGTTACGTCTTATTGAGTATACTTAAACTTAGTCTGGGTCATATGCAAAACGAGACATGTTGCATCAGAAAACTTCGTTCTCTGTCTGTCTTTATATTCTGCATCATCATCTTTGTGGCCCTTACCCAATTACATTGGGGTCCACTTATATTTAAAAAAAATCCAGAATCAGAATCAGAATCAGAAATTCTTAGACTAGTTGTCAGACTGTCTGGCCTCTGATTTACCGTTACGACTGCCATAGATCTTGAAATAGCAATCGGGACAGACGTGACGGCTTATCGAGCTTTCCGAGGCACGAAGGAAAACTCTTAATATTAAAATGTTCACCCATCCACCGCGGTACGTATTGCTGAACCTGTAAGATCGAAAAGTCCACGCGGGTTCCACTTAACCATCCTCTATTTTTCTGTATATTCTCCATAATTAAGCTTATAAAAGTAACAGTGCTCTTAGCACTGTAAAAAAATATCTCATAAAAATATATCATCTCATGATTTATTAACTCTTTTTCCTCAAGGTTATAATGCGAGGCGACTCGATCAACTACCTGCATTCCATGACTGACCTCATGATGGCGGGGATGGCGAACACCGCCGCGCTGTGGTCGCTCTACGGCAAGACCGAGATGGCGTCTGTTACCTGCCAGCTCCTTCTCAACCTGAATACAAGTAGGTATTAGGTACTCCGTCTAGCAAAGTGTGTACCTTGCATGTTGTGAGCCTCCTTCGTGAGGCGCAAACTTAACTCGACCAAGGAAGCATTTTTAGTTTAGATAAGCGACGATGTGACAATTCTTCTTCTTCTTCTTCGTCGTATCGATGGCTGAGTCAAATTTTATTTTGACTTGCCAACGTGGTGAAAGGATTAGCCAATTCGCTTTGGAGAACTCGCGAATTGCCCAGGGTGCGCCGGACGTAGGGAATCGTTGTGTACGTCACTCGGGGAGGCTCCTTTCATGCAATGTGACAATTAAATAAAATATATAGTATAAAAATGTATATATAGCCAGTGTAATCTGTTAGCCGAATCGTAAAGCCTAAAAGGTAAATAATTGCATGAACGCGTTAATTCCCGTTATATATTTTATTTAATCATGCAACGCGTAAGTTTAAAAGTTAATGTGACAATTGAAATGTAATTGAATATGAATGTATGTTATTTTTTGTAGAATGCAACATAGGTTCGGGCAGCGTTTGGCACTCGACGGAGGGGAGCGCGGTGGCGGGCGCGGGGGCGACGGCGTGCGCGGCGTGGAGGGGCGCGGGGGCGCTGGCGGCCGCGCTCGCCTCGCATCTGCGCTGCCCGAGGACGCACGCCGTGGCCACGAGGTACCACGCCAGCCTCGCGCTCTTTGCTGGTGAGTCTGTGTCTGCGATACATCCACGCTGCTTGCAGGTTTTGTATGCTCACCTCTAACCATCCTCAACTGTTTATAGGAAAATGGGAGGAAGCCGAACAAAGTATACGGCAACTCGCTTCCTCGGACAGATGGGAGAGTCAACTTTTGAAAGCTGAGATGTACTATCTGAAAGGAGACGCGACGGAGGCGTTGGAATCTCTATACGACATCTTAGACTTCTGCAAAACGGAAGACGACAGCTTACACTTCGTTTCTTTGAGAGTGAAAGCGATGATACTGATGTCTCAAGTTCAACATTCGTTTAGTAATATTCAATCGACAAATATTATGTTGTTGAACGAAGCTCTGTGGTTAGCCAAGTTATATCATTTGCATTATCTGGCGGCTACAGCTGAAATGCAATTAGCGAATGTGCAGCTTAGCATGGGATGTGCGAAGAACGCACTCATTCTTGCGAGGAAAGCGATGCCCATCATTATGGCGGATGGGAGCGCGTATGACATGGCTCGCGGTAAGATCAATTATATTTCTATGTAGATGTAAGATACGTACAGTGGGCCAAGCAGTTAGGTATTCATGGCCAAAACTTTCACGTCGCAATGACGAATGACTACACTTGATAAGCATGTGTGAGTTACATAAAGTGTAATATATGGTGGATATGTAACTCACATAATTATCTAAAAATGTTTAAGTTTTTGCCCTGCATACTTTACTGCTTGGCCAACTGTACGTGTGATCAATGTTCGTGTGTACGTTAGATATACCAGAGTAGATAAAGTAGTAAGAGTGATGCTTGATATGGCCACAAATTCTCAACAGCAATCTTGGCCAGGCATTTCTAATCAGTCAACTTGACTAATGAAGATTATTATAATACATTTGGTTTATTCCAGCTATGCTATTATATACGAAATGCCGCATAGCAACAGCGCCCCCGTGCGGCGAAGCGCGCTCACAAGTACTGCAGTCGTGTTGCGAGGCGTTGGAATTTGTCAAGAAAAACTTCACTAAAGTTGGCGCTCATGTACGATTACTACAGACTTGGTATTTACAGGTTAGCATTATTGAAAAATAACATAAAATTTCGCTTATTTGGTTCTCCACCTACTATGTTTTGGTCTCGTGGGATAGGGGGCGAGCCTTTTGCCATCCACCAAGCTTACAATAAAAGTAACCTTCTTTTTTGCAGTCGGTTAAATACTTATTTTTCTTTACAGGCACAGCTATATCATGACATAGGCAATCTTGCAGCAAGAAACCAGAGTGCTTGGATGTACAGACAATTAGAATTGCAGCATTCTGTTGAACCTTCAAATATGTTACTGGTTATGTATTAAATGTGATATGAAAATTGTCGTCTTATTAAAGCCATAGCCTATAATCAAACACCTTATTTTGCCTACAAATTGTAGTTCTATTAAATCATTATGTATTGCTAATCACAACTCTGGTTTGAAATTTAATACTGTAATGAATATTCATTTGGCAATAAAGCTAAGATTGAGTTCCTACCGCATATTACAGTAATGAGTAGGTACGTCCAAGGTTAACGCACCTCTCGTTAGTGAAAGGATACTAAAGGACTAACCACAGATATAGATCTACATAGATAACGCAAATGCATGTACTTCGCGTGTCCGAACCCCGACCAAGCGTCAAGGTTGGTCGCCGCTTACTTCAGTCCACGCGCGTCTTTTGTTAGAGAAAATCATAGCGGACGGCCGTTTGAATCGTACTGGGCGGATGGGCATCGGCGGCATCGGTGTCTTTGAATCGGTTTGGATTTCCCGTCACTAAATTTCGGCTGTGACGTCACAATAGGTATTAAAAAGTCGGCACGCTTGGTTTCAATACAAATCGTGATACTTGCGTTATCTATGTAGATCCATATCTGTGGGACTAACCTTCACTGCATCTATTTATTTTTAAATCAGGACATAAAATAATACAAATAATTGCACCTTACGATCTGTTTAATGAAATAAACACAAGTTAATACAGCTTATCATTTAGTAATGCCTTCTCTACGATTTCAGACATCGTTAGTTTTATATCTCTACATAATACCTCGGCAACTAAAACCTTTGTCGCGGGTTGCGCTTCCGCAGATACGTACGCCCCCTCTCCTAAGATGCTGGTGTCGTTCCAGCAATGGCCGAGAGACGCCTGTGATTCGCATATGCGGCCTAGTTGCAGCAGCAACGAAGTGATGTCTTCTAACAAAGAAGGAAATGCCGTGCATATTCGTACGAGAGATTTCAGCGCAGGTTGAAACAGTTCCAAACGCAAATCGCTTGGAAGCACTGACAATAGTGTCGAAAGAGTGTTCACGCATAATCTCGCTATGGACATTGCTTTTGGTAACGCGTATTGTACAGAAAGATGAGACACAAGGTCCACTGCAAAGATTTGCTTTTCCAGAGAAGCTTGGCTGAGAAGTTCTGGTATGAAATCCAAACATATATGCATTGAAGGTATTCCTTGCACCGTGACTGGCAAAAGCTCCCTTGGATATCCTTGGAAATGCACGAGTTTAGCGAGTGATGGTTCCGATATGAATATTTGATGGAGGAAAGAACAGATAATACTTCTAACTTCCCGCAAAGACCACATCAGTTCAGGCTTGGATTCGTCTTCAGGGGTCTCCAGACAGGCTTCCAATAAGATTTGAAGAGCAGCACTTTCCTGGGCGGCTACTAGAGCATTTTTTAATTCTTCTCTTTCTGCATCTGATGTTAATTGACCACTTTTTTCCAGCAAAGGTTTGTCTAATAAATGTCTGCTAAGTTGGCTTCTGGAAGCTGCAAGACTTGCTTCTAAAATCCTTAGAATTATTTTTAGGATTGGTCCACATCTAAACACCCGAATGTCGCAACGCAATACTTGAAGTGGATCTACTAAAACATTTTCTTGAGTAATGGTCACGTTTTTGGAAAAACCATTGATGTCCAACAACGCGTTGATAGTCATAATCCACAGGCAACGAGGCAAGACTGTATTGAGTCTTAACCACACTTCATGATATAGTTCTTGTATATGTCGCGGTACTTGATCTCCAAGTACGCTTTTAAAATATTTAACGAACGTTTCAGCAAAAGGCCATATATCAGTCGGGTTTCTACCGAGCATAGCTTTCAGTATTTTGCCAGTTTTATACGGATTTTCTTCTATAGTTTGGAAAGCATCATTTATAGATGTCTCCGAAAGATTAACGTCGATCTGGTGACGATTTGTATCTCCAAAGATTTGATCATCCATCCAGTCGTCAACAAGAGACAGTTGAGGGAAATGTGTGGCGAGTAGGCGAAGAAGGGGACTGAACAAACCTCCATAACTCAATTGATCTTTTTGCGCTTGATGTAACAAATATTTGATAGGTAATTCTGATAAAAACGCTGCTGAATAACTTTTAATTTTTCTTCCATTAGCTATAAGAGTAGCTTGGTTGGATAACCTCACATCCTCGTACAACAAAAGATAGTAGATTAGTAGGAGCTGTGATGCCAATGTTGGCTTTTCAATAGTTATATCAATAAGCGATTCTCCACTATCGATTTCCATTGGCGTAAAAGGTTTGCTTTGAATATCGAAATTGGCACCGAAAATTGAGTTCCTGAAAACTTTTCTGATTTCTTCCTCCATTATAGGTTTGTTCACATACTCGTTAGTACCTTTGTTGTTGATGACGAGGATTGAGTTGACATACACCTCTACTAATGCCGGCATGACGGGGTGCAGTGGCGCGGTGCAGTTGCAAATCTGTCGATAGATCCAATTCTTTATTGGAACTTTATGTTTCGAAAAGGCTCGAGATTTCAAAAGTTGATGAATGCAGTGGACAGGCAAGTAACCAGGTATGTTGCTGTTAAGATTTACTGTAACTGGCACTTTTACAGCATGTGCTGTAACAACCTGTAAAAGAAAAAAAAAATGATATAGATATACTGACAATAACATAAAATTTCAAATAGTTTTATATAATAAAATAAAATATAATAGCAATGCCTAGCAATCTAATACTACTAACAGTCGAAAATCAGCTAAGCATGGCTTAATGCTATATATAAATCAATTA
Source organism: Hypena proboscidalis (assembly GCA_905147285.1). Classification (NCBI taxonomy): domain Eukaryota; kingdom Metazoa; phylum Arthropoda; class Insecta; order Lepidoptera; family Erebidae; genus Hypena; species Hypena proboscidalis. Next base: position 13,087,712 of record LR990130.1, on the reverse strand, counting down.
GGAATTGAAAAAACCGATTGTCTTCATCAATACAGCTTTTGTATTGATTGCAACATCAGTTGTGTTGGTTGCTATCTACTAATATACGGGTACAATAGATGACGAGAGGCGTCCGGTAAGACCATGCACTGTCAAAAGATTCGTGGATTTGCAGCGGGGCTTGGATGGCTGAGTGGTAAAGCGATAGGCTAGAATCTTATAGTTGTGAGTTCAAATCCCGCTTCAAGTCCAAAAAAATTTTTTTGTGTTGTATTTATTTTACCTGTTCAGTAAATATTTCCTGGGTGAATGCTTGCTTGATTCTGGCCAGGCCATTGGGTCGCACAGGCACCCTCATGCCTAGCGTAGCACAAACCAATTCACCCACAGCCGCCAGTTGTCCCGAGTGGAAGTGGATAGCAATCAGTAATAACATTTCACCAAATGATGCTGTTACTCCAGAATTACTGAAACAAGTTGAATGAAAGGAACCAATATAGAGTTCATTTGAGAAGCAGTAAGCTAAAAAAAAACAGAAAGCTTGTAACCACAACATTTTTGTCATGTAAATACATACCTTTCAAAGTACGCTTCTTCTTTCACCAACCACTGCACCCACTCAATCGCTTTCTTTTCATGCTCAGGTGCAGCTGCAACAAAACACTTTTATAAGAACTACTTAATAAAAATTAAAAATGTTATCCATACTTAAGTACCTTAAACTACTTACCCATCAAGGAAGGACAAGCAAGGATCATACACAAGCTCAGAGATACAAATCGAACACCCGCGGGTGTTGGCGGAGGTTTCTGAGTAACAAGCCTTAGAAGGCCAGCTACTTCATCATCTTGGAACTTAATGCCTGCAATGCCTCTCAGGGCGCAGTACAGTCTTAGCAATGCTGAAGCGTCAACACCTGCGGTCGCCTCTTTCAATCTGTTGAGTAATTCTTGTCGTAATTTGGTCAGTGCAGCATGACCATCGCCTTTGCCTCTCTTATGGGAGTTACGTAAGAATGTCGCAAACCAAGCCCTGCTTGTTTGGTCTGAACCAAGAAGGAGACCAGACATAAAGGAAACCTGGAACAGAAATTAATGTTCTTGTTTCATATAAATTGTAGTTCACATTACTTCAACGTCTTAACTTTGAGTATTTGGGATTAACATTATCTTAAAACCATCAAGCAGAAACAGAGGGGAAGTGGCTAAAGCAACTGTGCACTGTCGTTTTCAACTAGGTAATAATGTCATCATGTGTGTAATGGCGGATAGCATCCTGTGCACAGCTCTAAAATATTAACATATTACGGGATCGTCACGTTAAAACTGATAAACTGGTGGTAGAGCTCTTATGAACAAGCTCGAGGGTGGCAGCACCACCGTCTCCCGCCACCACCTTTAACCTGCCGCCAAATATTAGTGCTTGCGTTACTGTGTTCCGGTTTGTTGGTGAGATCAGGGCCCTGAAATTACTGGCATATGAGGCATAACACTGTAGTCCTCAGCTGCAGTGACGCATCTATGGTGGATTGTTGATGTCCAAGGGCGTACTTCACTTACCATTAGGTGGACTAAACGTTAGTTCGCGGCAGGTAGGTAGTATTATAAAAAAAAATATAGTTTCGTTATTAACAGTAGATGGAAAGCAGAAGTGGGCCGGATTTTAACACCCCCTCACCTCCGCAAAATGTCATGCATTGCTTCACAGGTAAATCTAGTTGATAGATTGACCTCTACTCTTGTTTCTGCTTTATGCTTAAAACTGTCAATCCATTAAATTATGATAGTTTCATACCAAATCATCCTGATGATGTGACAAGGTCAGAGTAATGACTAATGATGGTAAACGTGATGCAGCAGCTGCTCTGGCTCTGACTGAGGCTGCCAAGTGCGGACAGGCAGCGCAAAGGATGGATAATGTCTTAGCTCTTATGCCCCCTTCTTCACTTCTATCAGCATTCATCATAAGAGATTCAGCCACTGAAATAAAGTGTTTCAAAATTTCTATTAAACCCCAATGCTCAAGAATTTTAACATGTTTTACAGCATATAATATTATGATGTTATATTGCAGCTCTAATGGTGTGAGAGTGACGACCCTTGCTTATATTATAAACTAGCCTCTGCCCGCGACTTCACCCGCATAGAATTTGTTGTATCAAGTATTAGCTGCACCCACGCTTTACCAGCGTCAAACCTTACTGCTCTGCTCCCATGGAGTTTAGCGTAATGTTAAATATCTAAAACTTTTATTGAGAGACACTATAAGACTAAAATCTGCACAGCAGTTTTTGAGACTAGAACTATCAAACAAACAAACGAACTTTCTGGCGCGGTTTTGTCTGCATTCATAAAAAATACATTAAATTGATTATTTTATGTGTTTATTAGGCACCTTGAAGTCAGAAGATTTGCCAATACAAACCAACAAAAATGTTAAAATCTGTATATTAGGCATAGTGCAAAAAACCAACTGATAAAACATTTTAATATTCACATTAAAAACAGACACTTTAATTTTATTTATTTGTATTGATAAGAGAGTAACTCTGTCTATCCATCTGTTAAGCTTTCACATGTGAACTACAAAACAAATCTTGATGAAAATTGCTATGCAGATAGTTTGAGACCTGAGGAAGGACATAGGCCATATTATCGACATATTTACCATGCGGGCAGAGCCGCTTGCAGAAGCTAGTATACTAATAATTGCTTACCTTCTTGGAGAGTATCAGGCATATTAGCCACCATCCATGATATAATTATGGGCCCCTTATTAACATGAAGCACAACTTCAATTATGTCACAAATATTGAGTAAGTTTGGCAGTTCAGCAAGACTGATACATATTACATCAGTGACCTCTTCCAAATACACCTCATTGTCAAAAAGTTCTGAAGGTTTTATTGTGTATTCTGAGTTATTTGAGTTTTTGTTCTGATGGTGCTCAGCTAGTTGTGCCTGCATGTGTAGTATTTCTGATAAAACAAGCCGCACCCGCCGCGCTGAATCAGATTGCTCAAAGTCATTTGTAATACCATTATTGATGCTTTGTACCAGAAAAGTTTCAGTACACTGTGAACCACTTTTTAACCTGAAAAAAATAATACAAAATGACAAAACTAATTAAGTAAGAAGAATTATGTATATTTGCAGTAAAGTCTCATACTAACATACTTTAAACAAGCACTGTTTAAAAGAAAAATAAGATATTTATTATATTTTTTTGCACATCAAATTATAGATGCAGACTTAATGCCAAGTGGCATTCTCTTACAGTCAACCAAGAAAAGGAATACAAGAAAAGGAACTGAAGTATTCAGATGATGTAAATATATACAAATCAATACATAAAATACACACACATAGATATTGCCAACAACAAAGTCTTACAAAGCCTATCAGTAGCTTAGTGTTCAGGTTTATATGGTATTCTTATAATCAGTTATGAGCATTGACTTCACAGATTCCATATCAATAGACTATAATTATATGTATTAGAAAGGATCAATAACTAACCTCATTTGCTGTTCTTTCTTAAGATCAGTTTCTAATGTATTAAACTCAATAGATAAAAGAGATACAATGAAATTAACCAAGTCGATACCGGAGAGTATGATAAGTACATCTTTCTTTGCTTCAGCGCAATATCTGGTCACATCCAGGGGAGATATTAACGCCATACGGACAAGGCATGGTATGATAGGCCTTATTTCATCCGGCGAGCATTTCATGAGAGTATTAGTATCCAGATCTTTTATAGCTTTAAATATGTGAGGTTGTATCGGCTTCATAAAGGTAGCCTCCATCGTTGATTTTGTTCATGAGTCCTTAAATTCTGATATAAACACGTTTCTCTGCTTTCGCGATATAGTTTTATATGGTATAGTCAACTGTATTTAATAAGAATTAAATTAATCGGTCTACCATATAAATTTCTTTACTAACATGAAGTCGGTTAAAAATATACAAACACGACAAGAATGACATTTTTTGACATTTCACATCATTTTTTTTTTTTTTTTTTTTTTTTTTTAATGGCTATTTGTTGTAACTTTCAGCCAGTATCGTAGTAGAAATTTCACATCATTCAACATGACAGTTTTTTTTTTTTAATTTATACATGGCGTAGACAGAGAATGGTATAGACGGCTGATAGCTTCGGTCTCCCTCACACAAGAAAAGATCAACTTATGCCAATTTTGTGTAAAAAAACAAGACAGGTGATAAGATTTTTTGTTTCGCCATGCGTGTCGAGTTTTTTCAAGGTTTGCTCAAAGGATAGTCAAACAAATTTGACGTATTTGACAACGCTGGAAAAATATTTCGGTATTTTTTAATTTTAGTTAGCTTAAAGCTATAAAAGTTAAGTGAATCCTGAAAAATATTAGTAAATTTTCATCACAAGTGTCTTTGTTAAGCATTATTGTAGGAAATATGGTGCGGTGAAGTGTTTAAGGATGTAAAAATGATAGTAGAAGAAATCTGCCTGAGTTATTGTTCCACTCGTAAGTATAACACATTTTGGCCTTTGAATCATATGCCAGGTTGTATTTTCAATGATTTTATCTCGTGTGAACTATGTTTGTTTATAATTTGATCGACAAAATCATCTAAATTACGAAATTTTAGTATTCACAACCTACAAAAAAAATGTGTTCGATGTTGTCAAGACATCCATATTTTTTTCCCCAAAATTAAGGGTAAAAATTTTATGTTGCATTTCTTATGATAAATATATCATGTAGTATTTTAGTCATTTTCAATATCTTAATTGCATAACAGTTTCCCGGAAAATATTGATTTACGTCCGAAGTGGATTGAAGCTACAGGACGAACAAATTGGGCTCCGAGAAAATTCTCTAAAGTTTGTATCAGATATTTTGGACGACTGAATTATTAAAAAAAGAGAGTAACTCTTTTGTTAATGAATGCTGTGCCACAACAGGTAAATTAATATTTAACCTGTAGGATACATTATATACAGCGTGTATATATAATATTAATTATTATTTGAGTATTATCAGTTGAGTATAATAAGGGACTATTTATTTATATTATTATATTACAATATTTGGGTATAGTCAAGTTGAGATACTTTGAATAGATGTGCAAATCACAAATCTTGTAAGTTTATGTTTCCCGTAGCGTAATGCCGTTTTTTACGGTCCTAAGGATTTTACGTGCAATATAGACTTGAATATTTAATTTCGTTTTAATGAAACTAGCTATTGTCCGTGACTTCTGCTCTGTGGGATTCGTTGATCCTCACGTTTTTACATGTGGCAACCGTAACTGCCCGTCCCCGTCCGATGTAGCGTGAGTTAGAAAGTATGTTAAACGCCATCTATTTAAACTTTTGCGTAAAGTTACTACTAAACATTTTACAGTTTCAGGCAAAAGAAGCAGGTAGTGGAGGAGCTAGCATAGTAATGCCGTCAACGAGTGGCCAAGAGTTCACAAAGATTGCCTTTGATGTGTCTACCAAACTCAATACTATGATGCCCCAGCAGAGAGTGTTCAAAAACATGCAGCTAAAACGCCAGATGTGAAACTTCCAACATTGGTTGATCGACTTAATTTCAGTCATTATGCAGTAATAACATAACAGTACATCACGAAATATGTTAAATAAACCGAACAATTGTTTTTTATATCTATTTTATTTTCATTAAATAAATACATTTTTCATTTTGGAATAAGTAAATAATATATCTTAATATTTTGGCAAATTTATCCTAAAACTAGGGTAATTTAATTTACATGTCGCCACACTGTGCCGAGATTCTCTGTCTCGCTGTTGACCATGCCATTCCCTTATCCAGTACTATCCTTCATCCAAGATACATGGCTATTTGTTGTTACTTTTATCCAGTGTCGTAGTAAAAAAAGTTTGGGAAACTAGTAGAATTTAACAAAAGGATAGTATTATAGTGAAAGGATTACGGAATTTGGATAACGGATCAGATAAGTATGTACATTATTATTTATAGGTTCTGTTTTTATTTTTTCATAAGTATTACATTAAATTTTATTATAGGAAAGAAGATATGGAATAGGTGAATAAATATAGACAATATTATATTTTAATATTATTTACAGAAATAAAAATATCAAAATATTATAAAATAGAACAGGTTGATGAAGTAAACACAATATACTGGTAGGAAGTGGAACTTTTTGCTCAATCAGAGCATCCCAAAAAAAGGCACGGTCATGAAGCGGGCACGCAAAAAATATATGGTCTAAGTCTTGGACCTCATAATTATCCACAATCGCATCTTTTGTCACTAACTATGTTGAATCGTGCCAGGTGTGAGCGGGCACTCGTATGTCCTAGTCTCATACGGATTATGATGGTTGTGACTTTTTTGTTACAATTTATTCTACTAAACCATGGTTTTAGAGGCAACTCTGGTGAGAGATGGAATAAGCGCCTTCCAGTGACAACACCTTCATCTGCCCAACGCTCATTCCAGATATTTTTTTATTTTTTTTTATTTTTCCTTTATGTAATCTGCAATCGGCTGTAAGCCATAATCAGATGTGTTCCACGGTTTTATTTGTTGTAGAGGTGGTGTTCCATCTAACCTCATCCCTCGTGGTCATGTCCTAGTTACTGTCTCTGATCCAGGTCCAGCACTTGCCATCTTTTTAGGCGCTTTGTTGTTTGTTGTGTGGTCAAATTTCGGGCTTATTCGTTTATGTGCTTATTGAGCCTCTCCTTGTATCTCTTAGTTCTCATGTTTACTTCATCTTTGATGGTTGGCATTTGTAGGTTGTCATGCAGTTCTGAATTTCTCAAAAACCATGATGCATTTGATAAAGTTCTCAAGGTGATGTTTTGGAATCGTTGTAGGATCTATAAATTAGAGTTAGGTAGGTACTAATAAAACCCATATGGGGTTTATTATCATTTTGTAGATAAGTAGTTTGTTACTGAGCGAAAGCTTGCTTTGTCGACCTATTAACCACGAAAAGTTTTAAGTTGGATGGTTGCTTCCTTTTTTTTAGTTTTAATGTGATGAGCCCACGTTAATTTTTTGTCAAGATGAAGTCTCAAATACTTTGCACAATCACCAGTAGGTAGTGATTTTCCTTCCAAGCTTACTGGTTTGCATTCACCTTTTCTGAGCGTATATGTGACTTGGATCAATTTTGTGACACTGGGTTTGATTCGCCACTTCAGCAGCCATTCGTCTATTTTGTGTGAGACTGTTTTCGGGAAGCTTTGTCAGGGTCGTTGTCACTAGCGAGACAGGCAGTGTCGTCGGCATATGTGGCGGTTACTACATCATTTGTCTCAGGCATATCTGCCGTAGGTATATATAGAGTATAGTGTAGGCCCAAGCACTGACCCTTGTGGAACTGATGCATTTATCGCTTAAAAGTTTGAAAGTTCTTGTTCATATACTTGAAACTTACGGTCTTGTAGGTATGATTTAAGGGTCATAAAGAAGGAGTTTGGTAACATTGTTTTAATTTTAAACAGCAGGCCCGCGTGCCACACCTTATCAAAGGCTTGTTGTATGTTGAGAAAGACAGCAGCACAATATTCCTTATTTTCCAGTGATTGTCTGATTATATGGACAACTCTGTGTATTTGTTCAACTGTTGAGTGATCTTCTCGAAAACCAAATTGGTGATTGGGTATGATTTTGTGTTCAGCCAATACAGGTTTGAGCCTTTGCATAAATATTTTCTCAAATACCTTAGACATCACAGGAAGTAGACATAAGGGTCTATAGGAGCTAGGTTCGGTCAGTGGCTTGCCTGGTTTCGGAATCATACAAATTTGTGATATTTTCCATAGTTTTGGGTAGTAGTGTATTCTGAGGATCGCATTTATCAGCATAGTAAGGAAGACGATTGCTTTTCGTGGTAAGTGTTTGAGTATTTCTGCCGTAACCAAGTCAAATCCTGGTACTTTATGGTTTTCAAGACAACACCAAGACAACGTATTGTAGGCGCAAGTTCGTTTGGAGTGACAAGCCTCAGAGGTGGTGAGAGTTGTTGATCGCTATTGACAATTTTCTCTATGTCCTCGTCTAATCCTGGCGAACAAGAGGGATTTGGGCTGAATACTTGTCTGAGGTATTGCGCGAAGATCTCTGCTTTTTCTTTAGGTTTTCGAGCCCATTATTCTGAAGATTGTTTAAGCGGTGGGACATAGTTTTGAGGCCTTTTATAGGATTTTGTCAATTTCCAAAGAGAATAGTTATCTTTCTTTTGATTTGTGACAGTTGAAAGTTTGTGCTGTAAAGTGGCATTTCGGGTATCTTTGATTAGTTCTTTAAGTTCTCTAGATACTTTATTGAAGTTCCGTCTATTTGCCCGTGACCTGGTTAAGTGTAGTTGTCTTCTTAGCTTTCGTTTTTCTTGCAATTTAGTGCGTACCTCAAAGGGTACAGATCGGTCTTTGTAACGATGGGGTAGAGCGCCATGCTGTTGTTTGTAATGTATTAGTTAGATAAAATGTCGCTTCATCAATGTCTTCTTCAGTTTTCAGTCTTATTTTCAGATTTATTTCGTCTTATTTCATCAGTATCTACAAAATATATTTTCAATGTATACCTTCAGTCATTTCTGAGTGCATATTTTTTTTTTCTGTAGATATTTGTTTTAATTTTTAAAAATGTTTGATGATTAATGAATAAAAGTATATATTATTCTTGCGAACTAAAACAAATAGAAAATACATTGTACATGTTTTGAAAATGATGAATTGGGCTGCAATTTAAGCACAGTTGCAACTCTACAGATCAAATAGTTTATGAAATATAGCATTCCGAATGTCTTTTGATTGAATTTTGCCAAGAAAATTGCCTACGCTTAGAGGCCTATTCATTAAAAACCATTTGACTAACAAAATACATCTTAATAACCTTGAAATAAAACTTCAAGCGTGCAATAGGACTATTTTTTTCATGAGTAAAATCAAATGCTTTAAAATTTTTTAAAATGTATTAGAACGCGTCAATCATTATAAATATTAAACGTGTAGTCATAAATTACAGCTATTAAAGGCAATGAATGCTGTAAAGCTTTTAGCGTAATAATTTGGTTTACTTTATGCTTTAAACACCTGTCGAGTAAAATTTTAAAGAATCATAAAATTCAAGAATTTGTAAAAAATTGTTATTATTTAGACTCTGTAGATATGTACACATAACTTCTATGTGTAAGTACATACAGAGATGTGAATTACTTCAAATTATTTATTTTATATAATTTTCTACGGCTTTAATTTAAAGGTAAATACCGACGAGAGAAATAAGCTTCCAACCAACGCAGTAAAAATAAGGACCGTTCTACTCTGTGACCGTACTGTGCGAATCAAAATAATTAGAACAGATTTTTCGACCATGTTGTGACGTCAGAGTAGAGCCTTTACATTGCCTGTACAATCGGATAAATAAATCATTCTCAAGTAATAAAAGTGTTTGTTTTATTAATTACGAATGATGAAAATGAATGAATCGAATGTAAAATAATAGTGATGATTTTTTTAATAAGGTAAAGTAATAGAAACACAATTAAAAGAATTACTTTAATATCACATAGACTCCTTGAGATAATATAATTTTAATTTACATTAATAATAGACTCGCTCAAACGCTCCAAACAAACAGCTACATATAAGTAGTAGTCTTTGTACATATACGACACCTGACGTCATCGTTTTGTTGCTTGTATGCGAAGTTACGAGTTTCGTTTGATAGTTATATGAAACATTGCGATTATGAAAATGGTTTCATTACAAAAATTAAAAAAATTGTTTGGGTTATTCAATTAAAAGTTTTTTTTTGTAATTTTGTTCTTTAAAATTGGATTCGCCTATGAAACTTTGAAATATATTTTGATTAGGTATTCATTTTATTACTTTCGCGGGCTCAGTCATCTATATTGTATTATTGTATGGTTACATGACGTAACCAATTTGTTGGTGATTCTATGCTATGCTAAATATGTTATTAGGTACGCAATGTGTTAAGGATATTACGGTTAATTGTTTCTTGTGAAGTCTATAAATAAATGTAAAAGTAAAACAGTAGTTTAATGTAAATCTTTGAACTTCAATCAGAATAAACATAACTATTCAATGCGTGACAAATACCATTTAATGCATTAATAAATTTTGTAGCTAACTGTACAAATTATTCAATTAGCCAACTCTCATATGACGTCACAACATAGCCAAAAAATCTGTTCTCATTTGATTCGCATAGTATTCAGCTTACAGTAAGATGACTATTATCAAATTCTGTAAATGAGGCCCTCATCTGCATAAAATGATTACGTGGCAACTACGTCTATGCTGTTTACGTTTATGTCCACACAGCATCTACGCAACGGCTACGCTACCGCTACGCAGTGTAGACACAGCGTAGACGCAGCGTTTATAAAATTTTCTGCACAGGATTATAGTACGTTGCATCTGTCTATGCAGAGATCACGCAGCATGTACGCAGCATGTACGCCTAGTATTGCACATAGTACTGTTAAGTGCAAACAGCAGAGACTTACACATCCCTTTGGGATATAAAAATACAACATACCAGTTTTTAAGTTCGATCTCTAACTGCAAAATTGTGTAAACCGCATCCAATTCCATGCTGTAGTTTTTGCGTACGAACATAAAGACAGTCAGACAAAAATTCTAAATAAATATATGTTTTGGCTTCAACAGCATTTACTGTATATTATTTATTTGGTGTACAATAAAGAGTATCTTATTTTATGTTATGGACTCTTTCGTAAAATAAATAGTAATTATTAATCAAACTTAAATAGATTCGTCTTATTATAGTTTGGAGAAAATCTCGGAGCTTATTCCACAACTTGTGCGTAACATATGACTATACGCTAATTACTAAACTTACAAAAAACTTAAATTAACTTAAAATTTGTCATTCACATAACAGAGTTATATAAGAAATCATAATTGTGACTACTTGCCTGTAAATATAGCTTTTATGAGAGAAGAGCCTTTTCTTTGTTAATGTTGGTACAATTTATTCAGTTTCAACTGTCCCGCCTCGGTTTGGAAAGTCGTATTTGACCTACTTTCCGATGTTTGATTGAGCTGACATTTTGCAGACATGCAAGTCAGATGACAATGCACTATTATAGTTAAGTAAAAATGATTTAATAATTATTAAACTGGAATTTAGACAGGAACTCCGGTATTGAAACATTTTTTTTTTGTTCTTAGTCATAAGATTTTCGAACTTCATATTTATAATGTTGAAAGATACATGAACCATCCTAGTTCAGGTATCTACCCGCCATAGTTTAATTTTTTATTGTTAATCTTTTTACATGCCATTTCAACCTTTATTGTATATGTACTATGGTGAGAAATAAACGCTTATTATTATTATTATTATTATTATTATATTTTATTTAAATCCCTCAGGAGCAAAATTTTTGTTTAAAGAAAACGGCTGCGTATTTTTTGTTTGGACTTGTGTTTTAGTGCGAATGGTTCTGAAAATAACAATTATTATATATATTTTTTTATAACGAGTAGTCCTCAGCAGAAAACAGGGACCAAATAAGTGGCGTCCTTCAGAAAGAACAAGTTCACGAGTACACGAAACCGGCGAGCCTGTATGACGAAATGTATGAATGTTGAGGAAGAAAAGGAGTGCGTAAGGAGCGTTCCACATAGCGTTCCATTGTCTCTGCCCACCTCCAAAGATAAAAAGCGTGATTATATTGGTATGTATGTAACAAGTTTAAAGGTTAATTTCTCTTCGCTCAACTGCACATAATTAATTATATATAGCACAAAGATAAAATGATGGTTTTCTATTCGCTGCGTATCAAATGAACAGATTTTTATAAAACAAAAGTGTTACAATTCCTATTTTTGTTAAATTACTCGTGTTATTACAAGTGCAGAAAACATTTTTCTGTATGCCTTAAAGATCTACGAACAAAAGCCCTATTGCTAATACATTATACAGATTATTGTAAGGTATTAGACTCCGGTTTTGTAGGTCGTGGCAGATGTCTGTGGCTATGTATCGCTATGTAACGAGCACGTACCCTAGTTAGTCCCAAAAAAATATTGTGGAACGTTTAGCGTTCACCCTTCAGGTATTTAGATAAGATGATCACATACATATACTCGTATATATATGTGAAAGTTTACATATAAAATGTATCTATGTCTATAGTTATGTAAAATCAGTTTTTTAATTTTTGTACATGTATGTCTATTTTTTCACACAAAAAAATACACACTCTGGAGGCGGAGGAGGCGACATGTAATGAAAAACGTGTTAGATTTAAATTGAACAGTACAAGTTTTGACAAGCCATAAATATCAAGCCTTCAGTTCAAACCATTTCAGTTGTTGTAAAACTTAATAAATTGATAGGTTAATTAGGTTGTCTGTCACTGTGAGCTAGATAGGCATTATGTCATGCATGGCACACTAACGAAGTCCCGACGGGTTCGCCACAAAACGCAAATATAGAGGCTGAAACAGCATAGATTTTTTAATATTTAACTAGTAAAATGTAAAATACTTATATGATTGTTCTTAATAAAAACAAGGATATTTCTTCACATGTCAATTTGATATATTCAATTATGTCTCCTACTTTAAGCTAAGCTTTCATCAGTCGAATAAAAACACAGTATACACGACAATAGATAAATAAAGTATCTATCGAATTGCAGTAGTTTGCTTTGAGAATATGTTCAGTAAACACAGAAAAAAAATATTAAAGGCTATAATATGCTAAAAAACATGTTTAAACGTTTTTCAGCGTAAACATTTAGAAACACCGCATTTTATTGAATAAATAATAATAAGCTGACGGCAGTGAGTTAGGTATTATGTCATGCTAACGAAGTCTCGGAGGAATCCCAACAACGCGGTGACATGTAGCGGTTGATTCAGCCCGATCCGTACAATGTTAAACAAGCTTAATTAATCCTGCCGGTCCCATATTTTTTTAAATGTTTCTTATAGCTTCTATAAGCTTTATTAATTTTGTATTTTAAATCTCTTTTTTGTTGTTGTTATTATCTTATGAAGCTTCGAAAACGGTTACTGTATTTTTAATAAAAAATATACGAAAGATATTTTCAGTAGCATCGTGAAATCCTATTGCGGTGTGCTACCCTGTACGAGGTTATATGCTGCCTTCTACAACATATGACCTGAACGCCGGGTACCAATTCACTATCTAACCTTTTTTGGGGTCCCAAGCTTAATATCGGAACACCATGCCACATGTATTGTTATAAAAGTAAGTGTACCTATGTTCGTTTTATTTCTGTATTGCTCGTAATCTGTATTGCTAATTTATTAAATGAGTGTTTCTGATTGCCTCTTCAGATAAGTATTTTATGCCTAGTTGACACGAGCTTAGCAGTTATCACAGTATGATAACAATACAATAAGTAAAATATAGACAAACCAGGCACTAGAAACACCTGGCGGGCGCCTATATGTCAAGTGTTTTAGTTTCTGGTTGGTGCCTAAAAATATGCTGTAAGATATGTATGTAATCCGTCTTTCGATAATAGAAAATGAACTAATGAAAAACTCAACGCAAAACTTTTAAAATACTTACATGTCCTTTTGTTGCTGTGTAAACAAATAGAGTAACATTTACCATAAAGATACTGGTTAGCACGTCTTAAAGAAATAATGAAGTGTTTTTTATTCTTTCAATATAAATGACTAATAATAACTATGATTTTGAAATATTTAGTATCGATGTTAGTAAATTGTCAACATATTTTGTAACGTCTTTTCTTTATTAATAAATAATAACTAAGAGAAAGCATTTGTTCAGAACAAAGAGCAGGCTATTCTGAGAATATATGAGTACAAGAGAAAGGCAGGAAAGAGAAAAAATAAAAGGCATTTATATACCTACAGCAAACCAAGGGCGTAGCAACCGGCGTATCTGCCGTATCAATTATACGGGGTCCCCGGCATACAAGAGCCCCAAAGTGCGTAAGTAAGCAAGTAATTAATTTTTAAGAACTTTGATGGGACATGAACGCATGTCAGACCTATCAGTATTGCCTATAGAGGCAGAAGCTTTAGAAAATAGTCATCATCAGCTATAAATGATTTAATATATCAGTTTGCCGAAAAAGGCAAGGCAAGTGTTTATTTAATTTGAATTGTTTTTTTTTTATTTTTTTTTTACATAAAAGAATAATCTTTATTTACAGAGAAATATACATATAGTATCTTAAATAAAATTAGCCTAATAACTTAATCTAAACTTAATAAATCACTGTCAGAAGGCCTCGTTCCCAAAATGCTGGCAGCATTACCGCGTTGTATTGCGATACTTTGAATTGTTTGTAAAAATTATGGTAAAAGTGACAGATCATTATGAATAAATATTTCTTTAAATTTTATGCAAACATTTTTCTTTTGTGAGAAATCTTTACCCTTCATTAGGACCCCCAAATATTTTTTTATATGGGGCCCCGCCAAAGCACGCTGCGCCACTGCAGCAAACAATACTATTTGTTAATAACCGCCTGTTCCCGGATTCCTGATCGAACTATATTACATTTTAATATTGTTCTGTAGACATTAGGCTTTCTTTTATTGCACGTGTAGTGAAGGTAAAAATAATTTCTATTCTGGCTACATCTATCGTTAGGCGTCGGTGAGCTTGCCACTTACCACAAGAGCCTCGAGGTCAAGACGCTTAGCTAATTCAATTTTCTCTTGGGCCTGTCCGACTATTTTCATCAAATTAGTTTTCAGATGCTGATAAATTAATTGACTAGCTACCTCATATATATTTTCTTTTAATTTTATTAAGTAAACTTTGACATATCCAATCAAAAACGAAATGAAATAAACAATTAAACAATCAGTATTTTTTTCTTATTGCATTCAAAGGTTCGTTTATAACAAAATAACAAGAAGTAATAAACTAAAATTAAACTCATTAACTAGGTTGAGTTAACTATTAAACTGAGATATTATTAATACATTATAATGAGATCTTTTATTTAATCCAGCTGCTAAGAAGGCTCTTTTGGACTCAGGAACCAGAGATCTCAGGCAGTTATCCGTAAACTGTAAAACTCGTCTTTCGAGCCCCCGGATGCGTAAAATTTCGAATTCGAATACTTATGCTCGAGTGCAATCTCATTAAACTCGCGACATCACGCCTATTTTTCAGCCGAGATCACGCGGAAATGAAATCTTGCGAGAACGAAATTGCATGCCCTACTACTTAATGGTGCTGCAGGCGGTGACAAACGTAGTTATAAAGAAGCAACGAAGTATTTAGATATTTTTAGACTTGTATTTATCTTTTCAGTTTATTCATTTTAAGCAGTTTACAGTAAAAATAATTAGTATAATTTATTTATGTAACATTACAACATTTAAAATACCACTAACGCAATATTCTGTAAGTCTGCCTTCAACCTACGTGAGCAGCTGCGGTTCATCGATCCACGACAAGAAGCTACACATCTTAGTTCTGAAGTTTTACACTAGATGTAACTATAGCTGTGACGTCACTTTCTGAATCGCGGTGTTAAGATTTTCCACGGCTGAATGACTACCGCAGCATTAATTAGTTTTAATTGAGATCTACTACTGGGTGCATCTGGTGCTGACGTTCATTGTTTGGAATTAGCTATCGGGTCTTCTAGTGCGTTGATAACTAAGGTAGTAAGGTTTCATCTGGTTACAACGTCCATTCCTTTGGAATTGTTTATCGGGATTTCCTTCCTATTGTATACTTCTTTTTTGACGGCTTCGGTTGCCTATCCTGTTGGGTCTAAGTCGAAAATACCACTGTATTCTACATCTTGAAGTACTACATAATATACGCATATTCCTTCCGTACGTGTTTTACTTACTACCCCGGCCGAAGAACTTACACACACTACATTTATTTATTTATTTATTATACAATGATCATTATATAGCTCACAGTCTTAAACCAAACGCAACATAATGGAAAAACATGAAAAAAAATATAAATTAAATACAGTAAGAATTAAAAATTAAACTTTCTAAAATTAAATTAATTGATATACCTAATGGCAAGTGATAGCTAAATGATTGAGGTTCGTCAAACAACTTGCGATTGCGTCGAGTCATGCGATAATACTCTGAGTAATAAAAAAGAGGCACTAAGTATTCCTAATACTGTTAGATAGACTTGGTTGTAAGAGATAAATGGAACATTGTACACTTCGTTGACTTTGAGACCCTAGCAAATTTTTTCCATCGGATATTGCCAAACATCGGATGATCCGCCTTAGAAGAATTTTACACATCTTTACAAAATCGCAAATGTTTAAGAATAAGCTTGAGAAAACACTTATCAGTGATTAAGATTATGATTTTAAAGCTTTTAATCCGAAAATCATGAATAATCCGATGATTTTTTATTATATATATTTTTTTGCCCCCATGGTCTTAGATACTTGTACTAATTTACTGGTAACCGGCTTGTTTACGATGTAATTTCCACCCTGTATACTTCCTATCATCTTCATCCATGCTCAAAGCCCTATGTTGAGTAACATCAACGTATAAAAAATGTCTACGTTATATTTGAAAGACATGCAATATATATACGACCAGAGATATGTTTACTTTTGTCTGGTTATGTTAGTCATAGCCAGCATACGATATAATGTAATCGTATAAACGTAAGATAAGAAGAGAAAAATAGTTATTATAAATATGAATTTCTAAAAGGATATAGTTGCACAAAACGAGGATACCAATATGATTTATTTCTTGAGCATATGATTCAGGAGGTATAATTTTCTATTCTTATTATAAATCGCGTAAACATTTATTTTGCATTCTTTTTTCTTTTTCTTCTTAACGACGCCCGCACTAGGAATACCTCCTGTGTCGTGGGGGTGTTCACAAACATACATTTCACACACACAAAGTCAGAACAAATCTTTGCGCATCATTACTGTCAAAGCTATACATCCTATAAAAGCTGTATCGTGGCGATTTCACTAACGAGTTAAACTCAAGATAAATCCTTAACCACAGATTTCGATCCCTCTATCCCGTACAAACATTGAATAATAGAGAGAGATGCAAATATGGGTTACCATAGATTCGGACGTTTCGTAAAATCGAGGCTTTTTATGACACCAGGATAAATAGTCTGGTAGTCATAATACCTAAGTGTTTCTATCACCATAGTTTTTCTAGTCTATATTATTTTTTTATATACGATTTGAACTCTATAAATAATAATATCAAAGTAAAATATGCACGAAAGAAAAATACGTCTGTCAGTAAAAAAAGATCTTTGAGTAATTCTGACTTAAAGAATAGGGTGATTTTGTTTTTATTCACCTACAGTGAATCATTAAATAAAGTTGGCATAAGATAATAAAATCTGATGTTAATAGCAGTCAGTTACATAAAAAAAATATCAGCCCCAAATAAAGCCGATGAAAAAGGAATTAAAACGTTACATATGCATGAAACAACTTCAATAATCCTGTTTAATTTGGGTACTCGGTAGAAAGGAATAATAAAGGCGCTTCTGAAATGCTAACAAAATACGGAGTGTGGAATCAATGTGTAGTGAAACGGGCTGAAGCGTGGGGCGGCGCGGCGGCGGGAGAGGCGCGGGGTCGGTGCCACAGAGTAGAACAGAGGCAAAGCTTCATACAACCGCGCTCAGATAAGTCCACTCACACAAGCATAAGGCGTCTGAGCGCGTGAGCACTTGCTGTCCTGTCACGTACGAGCTGAAACCGGTTTCTGTCTCACACGCTCTCGGCGCGGAGTGCGGAGTGCGAACACTCCTGCGCAAGGTCACGACGCGAATAAAACTTACCACTTTAAAAAAGTATTCAGAACACATTAGTTTGTCGACTCGTCATTATTTTGAATTTGTACTGTGCAAATAAAAACATATTTTTTGTTCTATCCCAAGGATTGTACTATATATATATTTTGGACATTTATTTTATCTCAATAAAATCTTTCCTATCCGTTGTAGGCACTGACAACTTTCTCAACCCTTTTTTTGTACAAAACTATTTCCGCATTTAGATTTCTGTATCGCGGAGGACTTTGCAAACATTACAATTAACGGACACTTTCACTCAGAACAACCATGTCTGGGCCACACAGATGTTTGACCCGTGTCAAGGTCAAACTCACAACACTTATCGACGCAGTACAGCATGCGAGTCCGTCGTTTATACCACTGTAGTAATTGTACTAGTTACATGGTTTATCCTGTTGTGTCAACCCGAACAAAAAGGTATATATTATATATTATGCACGTTCTTTAGGAGCTTTGCCTCTGTTCTACTCTTTGCAAGTGCGGTGCGGCGGCGCGAGGGCGGCGGCCGGCGCGCGGCAGTCGCACGCGGGCACGTGCGCGCACCGCCCTCGCGCCGCCGACGCGCCGAGCCGACACCCGCGCCCTGTGAACCCCGCTCAATATTTCGGGACTGTTTCAATCACCTATAATCTACAACATAAACGTACGAATCTTTGTATTAAAATCAAAACTCATCACCTACAGTTTTCAGTATCAACCCCTCTTTGGCGGTTTAAATATTTATGGCTCAATAGTAAGACTTTTACTGAGATTGCTTACATCATCACCGCTGTAAGTTAGGCGGGAAATATATATATTGCATTAATTAAATGTAGTGGCTTACACTCGTTATCGTAATTTCGACACCAAAAGAAAATGATGGAATGTTGTTTTTCATGACTGTGCTTTTACAATGTAATTTCAATTTATGCTAATACTGTTAGGAGACTAAAGATGTATCTAGTATGTATGTGATTTTCGGCACAAACTGCTATATTGCTATAATTTTCATAAATTTACTTATACATAATATATATATATCACAATCCTTTGTTGCAAGTAATATATTTAGAGAATGCTCTGCAATGATTGAGTAAAGCAGGTGGTTTACTGAAATTGTAATAACACATTTTATTGATTTTACATCATAATTCTATGCTTAATATCACGTTTTTATAAATCTATAATTAATCAGAACACAAAATGCCTCAAATTCAATGACAAATGAAATTGACATCGA
Organism: Hypena proboscidalis; assembly: GCA_905147285.1. NCBI lineage: Eukaryota > Metazoa > Arthropoda > Insecta > Lepidoptera > Erebidae > Hypena > Hypena proboscidalis. The sequence continues at coordinate 13,068,663 of LR990130.1, read as the reverse complement.
TTAATTGCCTCAAAATGGAGAGGGCACCCAAAGAGTCAATGAAAATGCCGGTCGGTCCTTTGGGTCAGCTCTAATTAGCATAATTAACTGTCCGGTCCTTTAAAAACGATGAATATATCAATGGAAATTACATATCATTTTCCTAAGTTAAGATTGTAATTTAACTTCACATTTAGGATCATATCGACGTGTCATGTGATCATAAGACATCGAACAAGAATGGCTAAGGTATATTTTTTAATAAAATCAAGCACACTGCAATGAAAGACTTTCATGTGCTTTTTAACTGAAATAAATTCTAACAAGGATTTATATCTAGCATATACCTTATATTATTTGGGTACATAAGACCCAACTAGATAATAAATTGATCATTATCTGGAACAATCTGAACGACCGCAGAGCCCTTGTAACAATAGTAGAGTTTATTAGCTATTTCTATAATTTGAGTATCTACAAGAACACAATTGTAATAAAGGAAATCAAAAAGGATTTTGTCGTAGACATTTTTTAAATCGAAATAGGAGTTCTCATTTATCGGTTCTCAATAATTTATAAAGATTTCACGGTTTAGGGTCTCAGTTGAAATGTTAGTACATTTCATGCAATTCCTATCCTCACATGATATTTGGTCGTGAATGTGGATCTATAAACGGTTGCCGCACATGGGAATAATCTGTGTGTGGCATAAAATGATTTATGTGTTTGTGAAGCGTCGGCTTCACAAATGTACATTTCACGTTAGGGATTACCTCCGAGCATGAACATTATTGATATTGAATATTTCTTAACTCATCGACTATTTAAAAACCTTGTTTCATTCTTTATACTTCACAACAAAGTATGATGTAATTCAAATATACAGGGTTAGCTATTGTTTCAGCACCCCTAAATCACACTTCACCTCACCAGTTATTTTATTTTATTAAAAGAAAAATTGTGAATAAAGTACCATATTCAGCTTTTGAATCAAAATAAAAAAATTGCTTCGGTGGTGTTTCTCAATTAAATTTATAATTATTTGCACATAACTCATACTAGCCCTTTGATTTACGGACAAACTTATCAAAACGTAAAAAAATGAATTAAAGACCAATTTTATAGCGCGATTACAAATAATTTTACAAAGAACCAACTTCAATTACAAAAAAATGCACTAAAAAGTAAGAAATACTAAGTAATATTCAACGTCACTCCTCATCTGTGTATAACTTGAAAAATATAGTAAACGGCCTTAAGGTGTCTATATTTAAAGAATTATTCCCGTACTTCCAACCGTTGAGGAGTTGTACCTTCCATGCAAATATCTGAGTAGCTTTAGGTAATATACGAAAAACAATATAAAAAAAGCCTTTAAAATTGCAGGGTTGACCTCGATTTCTCTAAGATCCCATCATTAGATCGTGACTTAATGAAAATGGGCCTACATGACAAGTAAACTCTTTCAGATAAAAAAAGAATTTTTGAAATCGGTCCAGGCATCTTCGAGTAATCGGGGAATAAACAAAAAAAATACAATCGAATTGAGAACCTCCTCCTTTTTTTTGAAGTCGGTTAGTAAAAAGTATATGAAATGAAAAACAAAAAAAAAAATATCGCGATTAACCATTTCCGCCCTATCCATACAAAAAAAAACCGTCAAAGTGCGAGTCGGACTCGTGCACGTAGGTTCTAAATACATGTTTTCTTTATTCTTAATTATATTGGAGTTGATTGAATAAAAGGTAAAATGCGGTTTACGATTTATAAAGTATTAAAAAAAACTAATTATTAGATCTCGTTTAAACCAATTTTCGGTGGAAGTTTGCATGGTAATGTACATCATATATTATTTTTACATTTATCATTCTCTTATTTTAGAAGTTATGAGGGAGGGGGGGGGGGGGTACACATTAAAATTTTTCCACTTTGGAAGCGTCTCTCGCGCAAACTATTCAGTTTAGAAAATAAATATATTAGGAACCTCAATATTATTTTTGAAGACTTATCCGTAGATACCCCACCCCACGCACACGTATGGGTTTGATGAAAAAAAAAAATGAGTTTTAGTTCTATGTATGGGGAAACCCCAAATATTTTTTTTTTTTTTTTTTATATTTTTGTATGAAAATCTTAATGCGGTTCACCGAATACATCTACTTACCAAGTTTCCACAGTATAGCTCATATAGTTACGGAAAAAAGTGGCTGTGACATACGGACGGACAGACATGACGAATCTACAAGGGTTCCGTTTTTTGCCATTCGGATACGGAACCCTAAAAATCCTCTTTAAAGTTAATTTTCTCACAAACCGATCTCTAAATTAAAAAGATCTTCTTAAAAGATCTATCTAACGACACCCCTACTGTCCCCACACTATATATATATATATATATATATATATATATACGGTTATACGAAAGAAAAAAAAAATGCCTACATGTAATAGAGGTTCCGATTTGCTGTTATAATTTTTTTAAATAGGTCCAGTCGCCGGCACAACAACATATATTATTTATCCATAGGTGAGCATATAATTACTTACCTAAAGCTTTTCGGTCATGCTGAAGTTACGAGAATGAACCAACTCGAAAGTCTCTTTCAAGTTCCTTCACAAATTCAGCACCACCACTTCACCTATAACTAGAAACGATAGTAAGCAATACATTTTCTATCTACTGTGTTCCTGGTTGGTGGTGAGGCAGATCTTGATAGATATAATTTACTATTGGTGCATGTAATATACTACTCTATCTAATAATAAATTTGTGTTATTACTTTCTTGTGGATTTACACTGCTATTCCACGAGATTTATAATCCTGACATGATGCAAATACGATTATATTACCATTGAGCCAAAGATTTCAACATGTTCTGATCGAACAATTTTAGATATTGTTTCATTGACGTGTCAGTATGAGTGACTTGCTCTCGACAAAAGCTTTTCTGTTGGACGCTATTGTGTTATTCCATTACCAAAATTGTTCGTTCATAAAATGTGAAAATAAAAAAAAAAAAAAAAAAACAAAACTAATTAAAAAAAAGAATATTCTTAACTCGAGCGTATTCTAAATATTATAATTATGTACTAATTTTTTTCAAAGAAAAAGGAACCGCCTTCAAAAACTTAAAAGTAAAAAATAAAATATTCGCTAAACTTTGCTTACCTTTATATTAATTTGTTTAAAACAATAAACCCATATAATTATGTAATACCAATTAATTATATTTTTTTGAAGTCGGCGCCAAATTACAAAATAAAATACCAATTAAAACCGTATTTACCGAATTAATTGTTGAAAAAATCATAAAATCAAATACCAATTAAAACCGTATTTACCGAAATAATTGTTGAAAAATCACAAAATCAAATACCAATTGAATTGGTATTTGATTTTGTAATTTGGCGCCGACTTCAAAAAAATATAATTAATTGGTATTACATAATTATTTGGGTTTATTGTTTTAAACAAATTAATATAAAGGTAAGCAAAGTTTAGCGAATATTTTATTTTTTACTTTTAAGTTTTTGAAGGCGGTTCCTTTTTCTTTGAAAAAAATTAGTACATAATTATAATATTTAGAATACGCTCGAGTTAAGAATATTCTTTTTTTTAATTAGTTTTGTTTTTTTTTTTTTTTTAATTAGTTTTTTTTATTTTATTTTTTTATTTCAAGCTTTTTAGTGTCTTAGTTTTTTAGATTTAACGATGGGGTTAGGAAGAAATACTAAGGCATCATTACGCATGAAACACAATAGAAACAATCAAAATAATCAAAAAATTCTTTCTGAGATCTTCATGATCATAAGTAATCACTACGATGATAACAAATGTGCTGAAACGTAAGCCCCGTCCAAACCTAAGCAGAGCTTTCGGTACTTTAAGGGTAGGTAAGTAGGCTGTCTCTGCTTACCCTTCAAAGCATACACAGGCATGATGTTATGTTATGTAGTGGTGAAAACAATACATAGATACACGATTGCACAAAACGTGGTTCATTAGCTATTCGTTTTTGAAGAGTTCCGTTGCCTGTCTCCAAAGATCTTCATCAGATTCTGATAAATTATATACTAAAACCTTCCTTGAAACACAAAGATTAAAATACCGAAAACCGCATTCAAATCGGATCAGTAGTTTCCGAGAAAATCGCGAACATAAAAAGGTGACATACATACATACATACGGATCGAATACAGAACCTCTTTTTTTTTTGAAGTCGGTTAATAAAAAAAAACAACATCTTGTCGGTATTCTATCATTCTGAAACAGCGGCTATTGATATTACGCTTTTATCAGAATTGTAATAGCAACAGCAACGGTGTTCATTTAAAATCATTGATTTATATTACCATTGCTTTTATCGTACGAGATTATATTCAAATACGGGTGTATTCAAAAAAATAAAATCTACATTCTTTTGATAAAAAATATGAAGACTATCAAAATCAAACTATAGAACTATAAGGCTGCCAAATCACAACGTTTTCTTCAAAGATGCTGAAAACACCTTTCAGAAACGTTGTTATTGGGGAAATAAGACATACAAAAACGCCTTATTCGTCCAATTTTGTTTATGTAATAAAAATATTAGGAGATCGTCGGAGCTTTCTTTGTGCTCACATTCTATTGTCGCGAGACAGACGGAAAGTAAACCGAGGTGTGCTTTGTGTCCGGGTTTCTTATATAATAAAAATAGCACGTACGAGAATTATCCCTAGAATAGAAGTCGGTAATTTAAACTATAAAATCGAAGTGTGAAAATGTAGAGTCGTCCGTTCCTTTGTTCATGGCACGGAAGCTGATGTCCGAGGTGCTCATACAAAGCCCTTAAAAGGTTGCCTGCAGTAGTCGTTCTTTTCTTTTTCAGTTTTCTTTGTGAAAAAGTCATTGTGTTTTTTTTCTATTACGAGTCTCGTGATTAGTATTCATTTATTATTTTTTTCTAAGGTTTCCTTTTGAAATACAGAAGTTTATACTATCCAGCTATGCGAAAAATACAACATTATATTATGTTAACTTATTCTGTATTCACCGAATTGCATAAATTTATAAAAGCTACGATTTTTCAATATAAATTTACCAACAAATTGAATATTGCGATATGATTGCGATCATCCGATTTGTTCAAAAAGTTTTTTTTTTTTCAAAATATTTACTGTTGGAAATCAACACTGACCATGTATGAAATCTGTGGTTTTAATAACTTACTACTACTAACAGCATCACTTAATAAAATTCTTAGAAATAAAATAAAATACTAATATAATATAAGTATCTACTTTGTTTTAATAATGTCGATGCCCCCATAGCTACTTAACTCGCAATACAGCAATCAAGAGTTATAAAAAGTATTTGATTTTAAAATATAAAATGTTGAAAAACTTAAAAAACTCTTCGGGCTTGGGATTTGTTAGGTAAGTGAATTGCCGGAGATTGAAGAAATAATTTAAGAAAGATTGCGGATAAAGATGTACCTTCATAAAACAAAAAAAAAGGTATTAATTTATATATATTATATCTCTCTCAATATAACGTTATTGTGAGAGATATATATAATGTTAATATTCAAAAAAATATCTAAAAATATTATACATAATGTCTACTTACTTTTTCAAACCTCTGTCTTTTTACTACTGCCAAGTATGGATGATCTTATATAAAATAAATGTATAAGTGCTCTATTTTCATGATAATAGTGCTATATTATTATATAGGTTCCCTTCACTAGTTATTTGTTTAACGGTGTGTGCTTAACTTTGATCACCTGAACACCTACTTAAGTACAATACCATTATTATAAATTCGAAAACAACTTAGCTCCTATCTACTTCAAGATAAATTTACTGAACCAAACCAATTTAAATTAAATTTGGCAGAGAGGGAAGCTTTTTGAAACTTGGAAAAAAACTTTGGAATTGGGTATCTATCGCGAACAAAACACGCTCACTGTAATATACCTATTCAACATCTAGATAAATGTTTCTAATTTCGTAGAGTAATATAGATACACTGGATTATATCATCTTATAATTATTACCATGATATTTATCTATACACTTTCACTGCTTTAAGTAAGTCTTACTTAGTTCTATCCTATAATGATGTGAGCTCCAGATACTGGATTATTTTAAAGACTATTATACAATTAATAAGTTAAGTAAATTATTGTAATACATATTTATTGATAAATATTTTTTGGTGTTTCATCCTGTAAATGTTTCTATCCTATAAATGTTCGGTACGCCAAAATAAAAGTGGCAAGCTCGCGTTCCACATTTTTGTAAGACGGGCTTTCCGTTTAGAAACAAAAACCGATAATAATGATAGACACGAGAATAAATCCCTGAAATATGAAAGACACTTCAGTCCTTATCTCCCTGAGCGGTGTCACCCGTTTAAGGATACGCGCGATCCATGTTGTTGCTTAAATTCGGTGATCGCTGCCTATTACTAAAACACGGAGGCTAAACAATAATAGCTTTTGGGTTTATGATTTTCAATTTTCCTTGTACATCTTGGGTAAATGCACCCATTTTAATATTGGATAATATCCTGTGTGACACTAGGGCCCCGTGTGACACTTTAAGATATGACTTTTTATTTAGCTGGTTGCTGAGACATGTCATTTAAATTTATTTATTTATTTAAAAACTTTATGCACAAAATGGTACATGGGCGGACTTAATGCCGTAGGCATTATCTACCAGTCAACCTTTAGATGATGCAGAGACGACAAGTGGTAGGTGCAAGAGGTGTGAGTTGGTTGTAAACAAAAACCATTACAATTACTTAATCTAATACGTCATAACTAAGATTATTGCACTACAAAATACTTAAAATAAACTATTTAGATAATATAAATAAATAATATATGGATATAGATATACATGATACTAATATACACATAAATATTAATAAATATTATATATATTACAACGAAGTAAACTATGAAAGAGTTAATTTTGCCAACTCATTGAAGAGGTGATCACGCACTCTAGTTTTAAACACATAACGGTTAGTGGACATCCTGATTTCTAAGGGGAGCGAATTCCAAAGATGGACTGACTGAACAATGAAAGAAGAGTTAACGAAACCAGAGGTATGCGAGGGGCACAAAAGAAGAAGATTATTAGAGGACCGAAGGTTACGATCATGATTGGAACAGAGGAACTGGAAATAAGGAGTTAAATAAGATGGTGGCGAAGGAGAGTTAAGGATAGAATAGACAGTAGTTAATGCACGTGAATTACGGCGCTGGTGAATGGGTAACCATTTTAATTCCTGGCGATAACTAGACACATGGTCATATTTACGGAGGTTAAAAATAAATCGAATGCAGTTATTAAGAAGACGGTCTAATTTATTGAGGAGGTCTGCATTCAGGTCAAAACAGCATACGTCACCATAGTCGATTATGGGTAGCACCAGAGTTTGCACAAGCATTGTTTTGGTGCTACACGGTAGAAAATTTTTCAAACGGTACACAGCACGAAGGATCCCAGTCACTTTTTGGCCAACCTTCGTAATATGTGTTTGCCAGTCTAACTTCGAATCTATGTGAAGTCCTAAATTCTTCACAGATGCGCTCCATTTTATAATATTGCCATTGAAAATAATTTGTGGAATAGTACTTAAATCCACTCGGCTCATCATACGCGGACTACCAACTACGATGGCTTGGCATTTGGTCGGATTGACTGCTAAACCAAATCTACAAGCCCAGCCTTTGATCTCTTCGAGATCCTGATTAATGCTTCCAATAGCTATCGATAGATTATCGACACTTGCTTGAGAATACAGCTGCAAGTCATCGGCGTACAGATGGTACGAACATTGAAGGTTTTGGGTTATGAGATTGATAAAAAGTGAAAATAACAATGGGGATAAGATACCGCCTTGAGGAACGCCGGAGTCGAGTTCACACCAGTTCGATGAAGACTCGTTGATTCGAACAGACTGTTGACGTTCCTGAAGATAAGTTGAAAACCATTCCAGCGCCTCCGGAGAGATCATAAGATAGGAGAGGATAGACAAAAGGATATCGCGACTGACGGTGTTAAAGGCGTTCGAAAAGTCAACCAAAGCTAGCACAGTAACTTTCGAATCCTCCATGCCCGCCCTAACATCGCCAGTCACTTTGAGGAGTGCGGAAACAGTGCTGTGCCCCGGGCGGAACCCAGACTGTAAGGGACTTAAAAGGTTATGCTGGTAAAAAAACCGGGACAGCTGCTTGTGCACGCAAGCCTCAAGGACTTTGGATAGGAAAGGAAGAATGGATATGGGTCGAAAATGACTGGGTACGGTAGGATTGGATATCTTAGGTAGAGGAATAATATAGGCCTTGCGCCAGAGCGAGGGGAAAGTACCGGAGTGTAAGGAAAAATTAATGATATGGGTAATAGTAGGAAGAACGTAGTCAAGGATTGAGGTAATCATACGCCTGCTAATGTTATCGCAACCTACTGCGTTGGATTTAATGGATAGGATTACTTTTTTGACCTCAGCGGGTACGACTGGAGAAAATTCGAAATAAGGTATGTCAGGACAAGGAAGACCAGCTAAATAGTCCACAGTACGACACTTGGTTTGGTGATCCATTTGAATAGAAGAGGAGAAGTGTCGATTAATGTCATCCAAACCAATTGACGCCTGCAGTTCTATTCGCCGTTGTTTACCGATACCTAGAGTCCCGAGAAACTTACAGATACCGGCAGGGGAGCAAGAAGTGATGTTATCATGAATATATCGGCGTTTAGCGTTACGAACCATCTGATTACACCGATTTCTTGCAACTTTAAAGATATTCCATCCTTCATCCGTCCGATCTCTTCTATAATTACGAAAAGCCCGATCTTGGCGCTTCATTGCCATCTTAACGCCAGGTGTTATCCATGGTGCTGGAGGACGCCTGATTTTGACATTTCTGACAGGAGCGTGGATGTCAAAAAGCCCTATGACATGGTCAGTGAAAACTCCTACTTTTTCGTCGACGGTAGTGGCATCAATAGTATTGTCCCAATTTAATTGAGACGCATCTTTGTGGAGCTTCTCAATGTTCATACGACCAAAACAACGCATGCGCAAAACTTTTGGTGGGGATTTAAGGGGTTTGAGGATGTAAGACAGGAAAATGAGGTCGTGGCGGGAAAAACCAGGAGCAGGATGCTGGCCATGAAAAGAAATTCGGGAAGGGTCAGAGGTCAGGATTAAGTCAAGCCAGGTGTCATCACCATCAATGTTATGATGGGTTGCCTGTAGTGGAGCAAGATGAAGACTAGCTGACTTGACAATGTTAAGGAACTTGGATGTACGGAGAGACTGTGGAGCTAAAAGGTCAGTATTAAAATCACCCATGATGACGTGATGCGAATATTCGGACCCTAAAGATTCCAGTACTGTTTCCAGACTGGAGAAGTAATCAACGGCGGGTGGGCAGTAAACCACACCAACAATGGCTTTCGCTCCTTTGACACAAACCTCAAGGAAGAGATATTCTGCATTTGCAGTATAGGCAGGAGGGGAGGAAGCTAGAATTTTAAAACTAAAATTGCTGCGGATGTACACAGCTACCCCACCACCTCTCTTATCAGTCCTATCATTGCGGATAAGGACGAACCCGGGGAGGGTTAAATGTGATATATATTATAGGACCGCCTTCAACTCTTGGTGTGGATTTTGCATACCACGGCGTAACTTAATGAAGAAAAAGAAGAAGAAAATGGTTTTATAGGTACACTGCCTAACCTAATAGGATATTTGCTATTTTTGACATATATACTTTAAGGTCAACGGTAAAATTTGCACACTATTAAATTTCAAATTTAACGTTACTCGATAATACGTCTGGTCATCATATTCAGTTTTACCAGCTCGGGATTGGTTATCCAAAAATGGTTACATAAAATTATATATTCTTAATTTGGTTGCGGTTCATCGTATTTCCGCTTTTGAATTTTCCTTCTAACTAGAATCCCCTAAATTCACCCACTTGGGAATAAAATTTAGGAAAACCCCGGTACAAAAAAATATTTATTTTATTCAAGTTTAACTAACTATACGAAAAAAAAGTTTTTCGTATAGTTAGTTAAACTTGAGATGAGGGATGAACGGTTGTATGGAAGTCCATCCATACCACCGTTCATCCCTCATCTCACCCCTTTTGGAGTGGAATTGCCAAAAATACCTTCCAAGTGCGACCCTAGGCCATGAAAGGAACCTTCTTGCAAATTTTCAAGTTCCTAGCCCTAGCGGTTTAGGCTCTGCGTTGATAAATCAGTCAGTCAGTCAGTCGGTCGAACAATTATATAAGTAAAGATAATAGAGCGATCGTATTCTTTATAATAAAATTAAATAAAAGATATTTTATTTTAATATTTTAGGAAAACTTACAGCTAGTACAAGTACAATATTGTAATAATACATAATAAAACATGACCAATTACAAGTTTCCACTGCTAGTAAATGAATAACATTTTGAATATTTAAAGTATCTTCATTTTCTCATTATCTTAAAGGGATCAACTGAACAGCGGGATAACGTTTTATGAAAATGCGTGTGAGCACGTACGAGTCGTTTTGCATATTTCCGTTCGTTATGACTCCATTACACCTTCAGAGCATAACTGGTATATTGCCTGTTACGTGTAACATCGTTAAGTCATTTGTGGGAGTTGTGGGGAGCTGTTACTTAAGCAAACCATTAATAATTTAGTACATTCTATGACAGATGATAGATAAAGCTTTTTTATTTGACCTTTTACGTTATCGGGAAGGCAGTACCTGTACGTAGAGCTTTTATGTTAAAATTATATATTTTTCATCGATCTATAAATTGTCAAGTATAATTTATAAGTATATTTTAAGTAATATTTTCGGACAGTAAGAGTGCTTTATGCCATATAGCTCGATGCGCCTCTGGATGCAGAGGTACACCAATAGCTTATGAGATACTCTCTAAAATAGATAAATTGATATTGAATGGAGTATATTTGAGATTGCAATGGGTTCCTTCGCACATAGGAATCCGTGGTTACGAGGAGGCTGATCGATTGGCGAAGCTTGGCATTACAGAAGGAAGCGAGATCTCAGTTAAACCATATTACACAGAATTGTTACCTAAGTTTAAAATATCATGTCAGGACCTCTGGAAGGAATATTTTAATAAAAGATCAGTAGAAAAGGGGATATGGTATAAAACTGTGCAATCCCAGCCACCTCGGATACCTTGGTGTATATTAAGTAAATTAAGTAGAAAACTAATTACTGTAGCGCATAGAATTAGAACCGGTCATATTCCATCAAATAAATTTGCCTACCTTATGGGAAAAAATGTGTCCCCAAATTGTGAAGTTTGTGGGGTAGTTGACGATGTACAGCATCTTTTGATGGAATGTGTCCGGTTTCAGAAGGATAGGGATGAGTTTTTTAAACTATTTAATGTAAACACATCACAAATAGGCGCTATAAATAATATTATTTCCAATCCTAGCAGTGAAGAAGCGGTTATGTTTTTCAGTATTTTTGTTGAAGTTATGTAATGTTACTATTAGTATAGTTAGATTTAATCGGACTGACATGTACATAAATGTATAAAAGTCCTTAAAAATAAAGATTAAAAAAAAAAAAAAAAGTATAATTTCTAAAAAGCCAAATTGATGGTGAGTAATTTTTGGAAGTTCTTAATTACATTTTCAACACACTTGCTTATAAAGTGGCTCTATGGTCACCGCAATTAGGCACAGAATGACACCCATAATCAAACTGTGAAAAAAAAATCTATAGTCACGTGAGTTATATATTTTTTTTAAATTTTATTGGTTGAGTTGCTCTATTCTTCAAAAAGTTTCGTGTTTAATAGAACAAATAAATTAATGTTCCTATTGCTTGCTCATTTCATGCAACTTCTTTAAATAGATATTTTTTTACTCGTACGTGTTTAATAAACGTAAACCCTATGCGCGAAAAAACAAAAATAAAAAACCTCTTTAGTCTGTGGCCGATCGCAATGCGCGCGTATAGGAAAACTGATAACTTTTTCCCGCCGCCCCATAGTGAAACATTTTTCACAACTCGTTTTCACTGTTGAAATTATAGTTATTTATTAGATAATTAAAATGTCTACAAGTACTAGTTACGAAGAAAATGATTTATGTTGTACACCGCCCGATATAAGATGTGAAGCCCTTAACGTTATGGAAAGTTTACTACCTGAAAACTCCAAAGAAAAATGAGTTTTTGTTGCTATTTTATTCACAAGTGTGTCGAAAAACGTCGTATGATACATGTGTGTATTGATGATTAGCATACTCGGCTCTCTTAAAATCTTCGCCTACGGCTCGGGTTTCAATGGCGTCTCGGTGGTAATCACCAATGTTACACACTAGTACCATAAATAGTACATTATGACATGAGAGTGAAACTATATAACTAATAATAATAATTGGATAGAGAATATTGAAATTACCTATTATAGTTAACTTTATCGTTGCCATTAAATAATCAAATATGGATTAGTATCTAGTTACTTTATCTTTAATGCTCTAATTAAAATCTCATGCATTTTTCGTGACTAAGCAATTCATTTTGTAAAACCGTAATTTTAAACTACTAGCTTACAAGAGTATTTATCTAAGATACTTTAAACGTACTTTTAAAAACATAAACATAACGCGTGTCTAACTGCCACACAAACGTTTGGCAATGAGTGGACTAAACAACACAAAACAACACAAATACCTATGACTTAGTTTCACGGTCATTTTACCTATCCGACGTAACGATTGTCAATATTGAAATGAGTATGGACAAAGCTGTGAGAATGTGGTGTGTGTCATGCACTAAGCAGAAACAGAGGTGTCATGTCAGTGTACTGTACGTCTCACTCAGACAAAAAAGCAATATGGACACGCAATGAACGCTAATATCTATACCAATAATGCTGCCAAAACTCGCAGTGAAGCGAGGGGGTTAAATTGTACCGCGCTTGTGTCAAATCATAGGTTTTGACAACTAGTTTTATATGAAGTGTATGATCTTATACATTTGGCAGCGGGAGAAGCTTGACAATGACATCTCCAGTTGGCTTATTTCTCTGAGACATCTTACGACGGGCGGCCCAGGCACAAAACACTGGAAGTACAGAAATAAAGCTTCATAAAAACAAAAATCAAACAACGCACGTGTAGATGTCTACGTGAACACATTAACTATTGTTCACGGATTCAGATTGTACTTATTTACAGGATGAAATTTATGAATACAGCAGGCCTAAGCCTAAAAAGACTGAGATATCCCACACCAACGTTTTCCCACTCGAACTATGAATTTAACTACGGCTTATTCACTTTTCTCAGCTATAAGTAGATGAGCAATGTGAATAAATCAATAAACTCTTCTTTTCTATTTAACTCAAAATTCGCACCTGAGTTGATTGTAAAAATGCACAGCAAGAAGCATAATATGTGAGTGCATTGCATCACATACAGACAAACGTATAAAAATAATGTGCGCACATAGGCAAGTTAAACTTTTGTACTGTACTGTGCTATAAGTCTTTAGATGGCCCAGTTTAATGAATGGGTATCGGAACAATGTTTCAGCGTGTAATTTATTCATTACACAGGCGTCCTCGATCAGCCGTCTCGTAGCGGAAAGTCTCCGCCTGACGATCTCTCTCACGTTCATGACTATCGACTACACGTTGTTCAAGTTTACGCTCTTGCAATAACGTTATGGCATAATATTCTGTTGTTATCCTATGCAGATTGCGCACCTTTGTCTAGACACTAAGAATATAATTATAAACTGTAAGGTAAAACGTTTTATTTACATCCTGTTAATAAACCTTTTTACATATTCTGTAATCTGAAAAGAACACGAAATCTTTTTGATATTCTTTTTCGTGTCTTGACGAAAATTAATGGCATAATGTCTAGGGATTACAAGATGTACTTTATCTTGCTCTTATATTATGAGATGTCTCCCAACAGAATTATCTCAATGACTCACAGTGAAGCCTGTGTAAATATTTAACTCTACATTTCAAGTTTGAGTTTCTTGCGTCTTCTCTCGTTTTATTTCTAAAATTTTACTAAGGTAAACAATATTCTATCGTTCTCTTAAAAATAATATTAATCTTAAACGCCGTAATAATTTAAGTAATTCAACTCTACTCTTTCTCTACTCGTTTATCTATGAAACCTCGTAAATAAGGGCCTGATTGAAACAAGTGTCTTCTCATACTTACAGTTTTTGGAGTTCGTAAAATCAATCATGACAATAATGGATAGCAATTGTAGCAATGTGCCATCTGAATTAAGTATAAGTTGTATGAGTGATCTGTAAAAGAAATGGCGAAGTTTGTGCAGGCGCTGTGCAACAAATGTGCATGTCGGATATGTTTAGTGCCACCATGGGGGTTCAAAGACATCGAAGAAGAAAAGTTATATTCAGCATATACCCAGCAGCAGAGGCAAAAGGCTATCCCTCATCTGCTGGCGATCGGCGTGTTTCTGCAGTTTTTCGCACTCGTCGTGCCGGGCGAACGAGATTTGACATTTGCCTACGTCTCCGTAATAATAGCATCACTCGCGAACCTCACCCTGGCCACAATTTACACTTTCATTAGATCCGTACGCCCCATCCTCAATCACGTTGCATGGTTTGTGCTATGGATTCAGCTCTTGGTGAGCGGCTCCCGAAGACTTGGAGATTCATACAACGAGCTACTTGGATGGGCAGTAGTCCTTCAATATTTTACCCTTGCCAGCCTGCCCTTACATTACTTGGTTTTGATCCTGTATAGTGCACTTTCGTTCAGTGCTTATCTCCAGATGCAATTCTATAACGCTCGCTCTTCTGAAAACAGGCTACCGGACGACTTTTACTTACAGGTATATTTTAGACTTTTTGAATTTTTATTTTAATGAAAAAAAAATGTAGATTAAAACTAAGCTCGTTGTTTTTAAACAGCAAATTGCAAATGGCGCACTTCTCCTCGGAGCGTCGTTGCTGGGTGGAACGGCTTACGCCATAAACGAGAAACAACAACGCAGTTCTTTTCAAGAAACTAAAAGGAGCTTACGTGATAAACTTACTATCGAACAACAAAGTAAAGAACAGGTAAGTGATTTCATATTTTATGATATTAATGTTTTCTTATCGGATATAAATAAAACCATCAGTAATAATATTAAAGCCGATAGCGAGCTCTCTGTTCGATAAAAAGGATTTATCGGTAGATGATCAAAGAGAAAATCTTGTCTCTATATTAAGATTAAACATTTTTCATTAACAACATATTTTTGAGCTGAGGCTTTTCATTGCACAAGATGACGATACGAATGATATTGCTCATTTAATATTGATAGGCGTCACTAATAGCATACTGCCTAGTCTGCCTACTAACAGGAGGCAAGTGCCTACTGCTCAATGTCTTTTATCTACATTTTACGACACCAACATAACAAATAATTATTATAAATGTATTTAATGGATATTTCCACTCGTTATTATTGTTTATATTTAACAGGAGAGGCTGTTGTTATCAGTACTGCCGGAACATGTCGCCGTTCAAATGCGAAAAGACTTGGGCCTCATTGACACGCAGTTCAAAAAGATATACATGTCACGCCATGAAAATGTTAGGTATGTCAGTTTTGATACTTTACTCACAACAAAACACAATAATGAAATTGATTTTAGCACCTTCTTTTAATTTTTCAATTTATTTATGATTTTTCTAATGTGTTTAAAATTAACACAGTTGTATTTTGGATTAAGTGCCGCTTTAAAGTAAAGCTCAATGAATATTTGTTGCCCCATAGACATCAACATAACATTTTTGTTTTAGGCGTTAGGTCGTGTCGACCTTGCGTTGGATAGTTGAAAATTTAATATATTTATGATTTAAAAATAACAACTTGAAAAGAGTTATTTTTTGTTGAACTTAATTGTTGACTCAATGATCTGACGAATTTTAAAACAACTATGTTGTGATGTGATTATTTATGTATTTATGTATGTGCAGCAGCTATTAAAAATCTTAATCTGTTAATCGCAGTATTCTGTATGCGGACATCGTAGGCTTCACTGCCATTTCCTCAACATATTCAGCTCAAGATCTCGTGGCAATATTAAATGAGCTGTTTGCTCGTTTCGACCGTCTCGCTGAGGTAAACATTATTAAATTTATTGGGACGTCTCTGGGTGTCGTCTCCTGTAAATTAATATTCGCCGCGTAAATTGTAATGTCGTTTGCAGAAATACCAACAGCTTCGAATCAAGATCCTTGGGGACTGTTATTATTGTATCAGTGGCGCCCCTGTCGAACGACCTGATCATGCAGTTCTGTGCGTGCATATGGGATTATCTATGGTCAAAGCTATCAAGTAGGTTCACAGACCTTTTTTATGACTATGATATTTTGGAGGGATTTCATTTGCCAAGAAATTACTTTATTAGCTGCGCGTTTGAAAATGTAAGGTTTTAGCGATAAAGGGCAAGTATGACGTCATTTGTTCGTCTGGGACCTTGTTTGACCTAGATCTATCTCTTCTCTCTTATATTGGTATATTTTATAGAACATTTTGATAGAGTGAATGATAATCTATTATGTTCTTTCACATGGATTAGATACCATTAAAATATTTTTTAACTATGCAGGTACGTACAACAGACTACGAATTCTCCAGTGGACATGCGAGTGGGCATCCATACAGGCGCAGTATTGGCAGGAGTATTGGGTCAAAGACAATGGCAATTCGACGTGTATTCCAGAGATGTGGAACTCGCCAATAAGATGGAGAGCAGCGGGAAGGCAGGGTTTGTAAAACGTGTCATTATTTGTGCACTATGAAACGACACAGCGAAAGATGTAATGCGTTCAGTCAAACATCTTTCAAAACGCCAAATCTTCTACGCCAAAATTATACGCAGCTTAATGCAGTGTGAACTAAGAATAAACACCGCAATAACGCTTTACTATAATTATGTCTTCACACCTGTGCAAGAACCCTTTTATTTAGAACATATTTATACAACATTGTACTTAGTTTTACGAGACGTTAGTAATGCTATGAAATATCCCGTAACTGCTAAAATATCCGCCAGGGAGATTGTGAAGAGGGTTCGTTTGTTTATCCTTAGTTTTAAAGATTTATTTATTCATCAACATTTGTAGCTGTTTATGTGTACATTCTATTTATAGCTTTGTTTACAGCCGCGTCCATGTATCTGAAGTGACCCTGAGTTTTCTGAATAACGAGTTTGAAGTGGAGCCGGCGCACGGGGAGCGGCGGGAAGAAATGCTGCGTCAGGCCGGTATCAAGACTTACTTCATTGTGAAAGTTCTAAAGCCCGTAAGTACTTTAAATTGTCAACTGCTGCAAAATAAATAAGTCTTGATTTTATGCGTTTATGACCATTATATAATGCATAAGGTGTAAATTGAAAAGTCGCTTACCAGTAGTTCAGTACACAATTCTATGACCCTGGCGGCAACAAAGAAAACACCAGAAAATTCATGATTTTCCAAGGTAAAAGGAAACTTTGTTTTTAATTTTCTGACTGATTATGGTAGAGTAACGTTACTCTACGCTATACCAATACATTTGCAATATTCCGGTCAACTTTGTAACATTCCTATTAAATTTTTTTTGTCGATTTATAGAATTTTCCGATCAAATTTTTTATCTTTTTTCTCATCTAGAGCTTCAAAACTATGTTTTTAATTACTGAAAAGGGTTTTTCGCATGTGCGAAAATATTCCATGAAAAACATTTGCACCCACCCCGGGTGCAAATGTTTTTCATGGAATATTTCTGAACCATGTACCTACTGAAGCACTTGCACGTTTCGTCACGATGTCATTTACACTCTATATATTATCGCTCCTAGGTACATGTTTAATGTTTTTTTCGTTCGGCAGAAGACATATAAGCGGATATCTCAATTAACTGACTCAGTTGTGTCGCAAACGGTATGCATAGACATCGCAAAATTTCCATTCTAAAATTACATGTATCTCGATCATTAAATTAATTAATAATTTTTTTATCATGTTCCTTTAAGTTAATGAGGTTAAACTTGAAATCGAAACGTACAATTAAATATCAATCAGACCAGAAAATGGTAACATCAAAATTTTCGAGTTAACAGCATACCATGGATGTTGAGTTAATTTTAAGATACGGACTTATATTTTGGAACAGCCCCATGGACAAGAATCACATATTCGCAGCCCAAAAATGCATTCGCGCCAACTGTAATATACATCCACGAGATACTCGTAGTTGTAATCCGTATTTTCAATCGCTAAAACCGTCCCCGTCCACATTTATATACGAAGTAACCGTATTCGTTAAAACAAACCCACATCTATTTGAACTTAAGCTATCAATAGATCAAAGATTAAGAAAGTGACAATGCTCAGTTTATTCCATACACCAATACAACATTAATTTATTAAAGCAGAAGTCTCATGGCTCCAACAATATATAAAAAAAATCAAGACGCTTAAAAGAATTGATGTTGAGACGTTGCGTTGTCAGTTTAGTTTTTAAAATGTGGTTGGTAGTTAATTTAAAATAGGTAAGTAAGTTTAAAACGTGTAAATGGTAATAGTTTAGTTTAGTTTAGTTTAATACTTTATTGTACACATAAATTAAGAGCGAACATTATATAATATAACACCTATTTTAGAACAATACCCAAATAAAGAATATTTATATTTATATTTTTGATATCGTTCTATATCAGTGATGCAACACATCTTAAAAACTGATGTTATTAAAATGAAAAAAAATGTGTTCTATTCATCCAATTTCAGAATTCAAACCCGATTATTACAAAGTTTAAGAGTTTTAAAATCTTTTTAAAACTTCCCAATTTCACAGGTACACAAAAACACACATAAAAGAGAATGACAGCGGTGTTCTTTATTCGAGTGTTACTTGTGTCGCTTTTATATTCGGTTAGGTTATATTTTATAAGGCAAGTTTTTAAGGGCCAATTCAGAGGTTCCAGATAGCTAAGTGCTATTTTACCTCTGAAATTGGTCCTTAGTCTTCTTATAAACACAGTCCTACTTAACTGTTGTGTCCCGAAACATTCAATATAACATTAAGCATTCATTCATATTGATATTATTTCAAGGTTCAATTAGCTGTACAAATACAATACATTATCTCGTCTCTGACGGTCTCGGGTTCGAACCCACGGCACACACCTCTCCTCCTCACCATTCGTCTTTTCGAAGATATGTCTGTATTTGTCATATAATATATCGCTTGCTAACGGTGAAGGAAAATATCGTGAATAAACCTACATGCCTCAGAGTGCCTAAAAGTGCTCGAGGGTGTGTGATGTCTACCAATCCGCACTTAGCCAGCGTGGTGGACTAAGGCCTAACCCTTCTCATCATGAGAAAAGGCCGGAGTCCAGCAGTGGGACATGTATTAGATACAGGGCTATTATTATATCTCGTCTCTGTCTAGGTAAAATCAATTTATTATAAATATACATTAGGGGAAACCTGGTACTGGGGTAATAAATATTTTATGTTCTCACAACATTATCAGATTAGGCCTGTTTTCGATGCGTTTCCATTAGGAGGTACTTACATGTTATACATAACCACATGTCGTATATGCTTTCAGCGTAATAATGTTCATGATCAACATTTACGAGTATGCGCTTTAGGTCAATATTATTTCTGTGGATATTACGCAATATAAAAGCTATACCTGCTCGTTACACCAGTTAATTCAATATTTTCTACAGTCTCATTGATACACAAATAGATAAGCATATGGCAACAGCAAAGTAAACTGTAAAACGTCATAGCTTATCTTTTAACAAAAGTCTTATAAAAAATGCAAAGTACCTAACGACTATTAACTGTTGGAGCAACGTTGTTTAGTCAGTTTGTATTTTATGAGTAAGACAATAATAGTTCAAGGAGAATATTGATTTGATATTTCGATTAAAATATTCATGTACCTCATGATTCTTATGTCGTTAGACATGTTATCACCATCACTGTCAAAAAAAAAGCTAGACATAAACCCAAGGCCGTAGTCAGGTAATTATGTCAGGGCTCTTCGTTTGGAGAGGAAAATTATGTCTGAGATTTTGGTTGAATTTCTGATTTTACTCATAACGCTTCAGGTATTTCTTAATCGAAATTGTGTTTTAACACCCAGTATTTTTGCTACCGTACTGATCTATTTCATTATTATTGTATTATGACTTGTTTTAGAAAACAATTAGTTCTGATTTTTTGGCATTAAGATTTAGACTTAAAAGTGTTATTCCGGTTTCAGTTATATCAAGATATTTTGAATCTAAAACTGAAAAATCTTTTAGTTATAAAATCAAAATCATACGTAAATTGGTGATGTTCAGGGACGCATAAATTAAATTACTCTGTTGACAATATCTAAAATCACCATTTCTTTTTCTCATACTCATATTTCTTTTTTAATTTATGCGTAATTATAAGCCTTGTAACGTTTATTAGATTCGATAAAGGTAAATATTGCAAAGCAGCCGCAGTACAGTAATATGGCTTAGATAACTTCATGTACATACAGGTACGTTAATGCCCGAATTCCGTTCACAAAGTCTAATGAAGCACTTACATAATATTAGCTAAGCTAATGGAATCGGTAATTAGATATTAATAGTTATAGAGGTGTGTTCGTTAAGTTTTAAGATAATTAGCACGACGGCCTATGTGATTGTATTCGTAATAACTTAATAAGCTTAATAGTGGCTGTTACCAGTTCAATGTTTAAGGTTAATGTTATAGATTATTAGTTTAGTAACTTAATAAGATTATTAGTATAGAAATTATTGAACCAGTGAAATGTAAAAGGTTTTCTAAAGATTATCTATCGGTTGTTAACTAAATATCTGTTTCTCATTAAATTTGCAGAAGAAACACAGTTACATCGTTACATCTATAATTTCGTTGAAAAATTACTATGTTTAGACTTAAATCTTATATACTAAATATAGGTTTAACACTACCAAAAAAAAACGTTATTAAAACTCTTTAGGGTATCGGGAGAAATGTGTTAAGGAACTACTACTTAAACATACATTTATTTAGTAGGTAATAAAATGTAATACCTTTCGTCATTTTTGAATTAATAAAATAATGCCCAAGGAGCCATCTTCCCTATAATTGCATTTTTTTAGGATACCGGCAAGTACAATATAACATTGTAATGAGCTAACAAAATCTACATAAAATATTCAAGCTCTTAAAATTACAAGGCACTGTCTTGAAGGAATATTATAGAATATTCTGGAGTGTTGGCGTCTGCACGCCTTCGATACGCCTCGAAGTAGAAAGGCAACGCTTCTCATTAACTGCTCTTTCTATTCCACCAATCCCTTTTCTGTGATAAGTGCCAGCATACAATGGCCGTTTAATGTTTTCACTTTTATTTTCTTATCCGATACCAATTGCTAGCTACTTGAATAAGGTTTCTCGAAACGTCCTGATCAGAGATTGTTTTTTTTTCGCGAATCGAAGCTATATCTTTACAATAATTAATTTTCACAGGAATTTTGACATTGCAACGGAACTTTATAGATCCAAGTTTTAATTGAATTTTCTTTCGTTTAATGCTTTATAATTAAACATATCAGTGCTATACGTATCGTTTAATAATGTGTTATTTACATTGTTATCATCCAATGTATGTGTCTAGTCGTTTGGGCTACGGCCCCTCCAATAAAGAAACAAAAAAACACATAATTATAAGTAAAAAAAAACATGGAATCTTTGTCCGCTCCCTCTTTGTCGCCCAAAGCGTCAAACGCTTTGGGCGGAAGGGAAATATGATGGAGACAACCACTGCCTTTTTGTTTGCTACTCAAATTTTCTGAATAATTTACTGTGATGTCAAAAATCTTATTAGCTAACAAGACATCTCGACAGTCTGTTTGCTTTGTATATTGTTCCCACGATATTTGATGAACATGATCTTCCAAACTCATTATTAAATAGACACCATGAAATTATCCACATCCCTCATTTGGAGAAGTTGTTGAACGCTTTGAGTGTATTTGTTGGAATATTAAGCCGAGTTTAGATTAAACAACTTAACTTAACTTTGCCGGTAACAGTTAAAGTTTGTTCTAAACCAGGCATATTGCCGTGTTAAGCGTCGCCGCGTCGGATTAATTCCTGCATCTTGTTTTACCTTCTTACGGTTCCAAGTACCTAAATAAAAAATGTATTTTCGGACATGCTGAATGCTGAATAACGTAAATTGAAACAATTCTACAGAGGTTCAGGCTGTACAAATATTTTATTGCATATAAAGTCCATGCGATTGCCGCAATAAAATCATAATTTATTAAGTCGCATTTTCATTTTCAAACTTCCGTTTGGTAACATTACTCTTTTTTAATGCTTTATGTGATTGACACGTTTTTAACGAAACACGCTATTTTTTTTATAGAAAAGATATACAGGGTTTATCAGTTTAGGACGTCAAGTTGAAATCGGCTGATATTTTTACGCTACTTGCCTAACTCGACTAGTACATTTTTTTAGTACATATTCATCCAAAGTGTTGCAATATTTTTTTATTGTAGCCAGAGTTTAAAGAAACAGTATTCAGAATTACATAACAAAAAATAATTAAATAAAGTAAATATCTCTAGTAATAGGAGCGAAAAGTCCGTCATAGGGTAATTTTTCTTTTAGTTTTCACGGGTAATCACCCGATTTCAGCTTGACGTCCTAAACTGAGACCACCTCTATTTTCAGTCTTTATTTTCTTTAAAAGTTCAATTGATATAAGAAGCAATTGATATAAGAAAGTATTTACAAAAAGAAAACAAATAAATTCTAAGAAACGCTAGAGGAAATTCTCATCTCCTGTTTCAAATTTCCTGATTGTAACGGAAAGTCGGCGACAAAACAGATATATTGATTCGGCTATCCCTTGCAGTAAATTCTATTACTGCGGGGATTCCGTCTAAGCGGATATTTATCGGCTCATTCACTTGGTTGGTTAAGCATTGTAGCCGTTCAGTCTTAGATGGGTCTCATTCCAAATCTCTACGAGACAGAAAAGTGCTTCGTCAGGCGTCCTGTTTTATGCCCGAACAAACACTTATTGGCAGTTTGTAGGAGATGTACGATCAATTTATTGGCTATCTGTTCTACTTGTGTGTAGAAAAGTAAACTATTCTGTGCCTTCGGCATCTATACTTAGGAACATACAGCCTTAGGAATTAATACCTCGACCGCTTGATATCTAAAATTAATGTGTGAATATCGGTCAGACTTTGGAGGACTTACGTACTTATTTAACGTTAAAATACGATGTGTAGTAAGTTCATGTTATGTACCTACTACTCATAATATTTCAATTTCTTTCTTCAGCGAATATGCCCCTGAAATGAGGAATTAGGTAGTTCATTATTGTCGAATTCGGCAAATTACAAAACATGAAAGATGAAGAAAATTCACATTTTCCTTAATTATTTCTGACGATGCGAAATAACGTTATCAATTTCTTGCAAATATTCGATATCAAGTAATTTTCTTTGTCGTACCTATAGCTAATTGCTAATCATGGTAATGCTACTGGAGTGATTCTAGTAAGGAAAGAAATTCAATCAAGCTGAGAAGATTAATATTCGTCGATTTATTTATACTCACAAACACAGATTCAAAACATAATTAGTAATCTGTATCAGTGAAAAATGTTTAAAGCTTTCGTTCTCTATATATTTATTTTAGTGTCAAAATGCGGATATATCAGTGTTTCTCACAGAATGTAATCAAAATGTACTACAGAGTTTGTAGGAGAAATGTGTTAGACTAGTATTGATTAAGCTGTAATCGAATAAGCTTTGGCCTAAGGTATGTTAATACATCTAGATACATACATACTAAGTACGTGGAATTCTGGCTTCTATTTTTTTTTAATATTAAATCACAATGATTATATCATAATTATGTGACATCTTACAAATATTTATTAATTTTAAAGTTTGTGACAACGTTTGAATACTTTTAATGATTGTTAATAAATCACGCTCTAACAACTAAATGCAAAGAACAGAAATATAAAGTATCTACATCATCATCTGTATCCACTCGAAAATATTGCCGCGTTGGTCTAGTCGTATCACGAAGTCTCGGGTTTGATTCCCAGGTCGGGCAAAAGTGTGATTTGGTTCTAAGCATAACAGATGAAATGAAGGTGTTATACACCGCTGCCGCACCCTTCTTAGTAATATAAGCGTGATATTATATAAGCTGCTCCCCATAGCTTTGTCCGCTGATCTTATATACTAAATATAGGTTAAATATCAGCCGATTATCAGCGTTATAGGTTACCTATTGCTCTGTTCACGACGCCCGATTGTGCAACTTATTTTACTGCTACCCTGTTCTTTTTCATTGTAGCGTAATGTTTTATAGCTTATAACCTGTATAAAAAAATAATTATGCAAATCTGACCGAAATATCCCGAGATAAAAACAAAGAAACTAACTATGCCACCCGTGTGATTAATTTTGGAAAAGTAAACCAAAAAGTTTACCTCAAGAAAATATTAAAGTATAATTTCAGCTTTCTGGGTCACTGTGTAAGTGAAACATCAAGACAGCCAAATTATTCAGTGAGGATTATTTCGGTTTGAGCTATACTTGCTTGTTGTAGTGGTCGGGAGGCGAGGAGAAGAGTGCAACGGAGGGCGAGGCCGCCGACGGCGACGCGGATGCGCTCTCCGACATGCGGGACGACGACGAGGACTCGGTGAGTGCACTACTGCGCTTGTGTACCGCCCCTCCCTCTCCGCCAACAACCCCTCCATCTCCACTCCTCATACATACCCCTCGCCCGCCACCGGCCTAAATAAATAGGACACTAGGGCACTAGGCGGCCCAAGCTAGATAGCTCCTAGTTTAGCTGACGTAGGTTAAAATAATCTCACTCGAATCGATATTTCATTCTACATATTTCAAACGTTGACGCTGTATACTTTTACGCCAACCATGAGCTCTCATATTGATTTTCCGCTTGTCAATTACATAGAATTGCTTCGTAAATTATTCGTAGGTTCTGTCGCCACAAGACGAGAGCAAGGACAATGGAGAACAGAAAATACTTAGCATGTTACAAGAAGAACTCGTCAATAGAGATGATGAAAAGTAAGTACACAGGATCCGCAATTTATTACTTTGTGTTGTGTGTATCTTTACTTTGTATTTATTTTTATACTTTCTGTTTTATAAAGATGTTTTTGCCTGATACTGGTAACTGGGGTTTGAATTTGTCTATTTCAAAGATTAATACTGATATTTATTAATGAAATGCTAGGTAAAATAAACGATATCCAGTTCCCTATAACTATTGAAGGTCTTAATTATCCAGCTCGGGGAGTTAATCAGGGTCGGTCCCAGTTTCATGAAATGTATAAAAGGCACACGGCAATCGGCATAGAGCCGCAGTCAATAGTCCAATACTGACTTCCATGAACAGCTGTGTACAGTAGCACACTCCCGATTGCCATTTAGCCGTGATTGCGAGCTACCATTTTACGTAGTATTCAATGGATTGCCCTGCTCTTTATTAAACGAAACTGTTCACGAGAACATTATGACTACGTTTTGTTTACCGATGTATTTGATTTTGTAGATTTTTTATTATCTCTATATCTGTTAGTTTTATTGGCCTAATATTAAGTTATAGTACATAAACTACATTTGCATAAAAGTGTGCTCAGTTTCATTTCACATGTGCGCTGGAATGTGAAGGGCAAACCCATCTCGAGCATTAAGAGCATAATTGAGAGGACCGTTCGACTAGCATGCCCGTGTTTCTAGTTTTCGCTCGTTGACCCAAATAGATTATCTGTCACAATCATTGTATTTGCACCCTTAGCTCTGTTGCAAAGTTTCATCGTTACGGTTCACACACAAACTTGGGCCTTATTGTATTATCCCCTATTCATGTTTGTTTGAGATTTACTGAAGATAATATTATTAAGTCCTTAAGTCCTTTTCTTTGTCGTTTGTAACTTAAATCTTATTTGACTCGTGAAAAGCCGATACAGTTGTTAACATGTATCTTTTGTTTTTTTAGCCGTCATAGACTGTTGTTATCGTAAATCAAGCAAATGCCAAATAAATATCACGAGCTGTTTTTATTTCTTTTGATGTACCTTGACTAGTCAAATAGAGACGAATCTGTTACAGCGTCCATTACAAATACGAAATGCTATTTCAGGCACATCCAATAAAACCGTGTCAATAAACACATTTAGCAGCGATCTGCATGATTGTTCAGAGGCATACGGTTTTCGTAACTTTTACGTGAAGCTTTTTAGGGTCTCGTAAATTAATCCAAAAGTTACGTAATCTCGCAGTTTATTATCGGCGTGTTTTAGACATTACTGTAGTTATTGTTTTAATTAATGGCCCATATTTGAGGTGATAAATGTCGCACTGTTTAACAGACACACAGAGTGCGGCTCTAGGATTTTAGCGTACTCCCAACTGGCTCATTTTCAAAAATCGATATTCTTTTGTGAACGACTAACTGATTTATGATTTGCTATAAAAGCATGAAGTATGGACTAAAATTCGGTATCGCAGTAAAAATGCGTGTTAAATATGATGCTGTGTGTTTCTTATTGGTTATTTTTATAGCATTTAGCTATGCTTATCAAATTATACTAAGAAACAGTTGAAATAAGGTACTCGTTCATACTTTACAACATTTGTGCTGAATCTTACTACGCCGTGTTGGCCTGCATCCTACTTAAGATAGGTACAAATGTATGAACGAGACGTCACGCAATGGCATAGTTGAGAAGTTTAGGGCCCCGGCAAGATGAGACCGTTGCTTAGTGGGTAAAGCGGCTGGCCGGTATCCAAAAGACGCAGGTTCGAGTCCTGCTGGTCCCCGAAAAACCCAGGCTTGGATTCGCACTTATAAGTTTATAACCTTAGGTGCAACAAATTTTATTTTTTTGTGTAGGTACATACTCTGTAAAATGTATTTATTAATGAAATGTATGTATGGGTACCAGGGAACTAGCACACGCGACAACTCTCTGCTTGACGTTCAAACCAGCGGGGGCAGAGGAGGTGTACGTCCGGCGCAACGACCCGTGTCCCCTAGCGATAGCAGCGCCCCCCTTGATGCTGCTGCCTGCTGTGATGGTCCTCACCAAGTTCGCGGTGCCCCACACCTGGTCGCTTCACGCCGTGTACCTCGCGCTCGTGCTGGAGACCGGCCTAATCAATGTAGTGTACTACACCTGCTACCGATATTCGCAATATAAGGTAATAGTTAATGGTTATTTTAGTTCTATAACAAAAAAAAACATAATTTATTTATTTGCTCATTAATCTAAGTATACATATCTTTTATTTAAATATTTTCAATACTAACCTAACTATAATTTAATATTTTAAACTAATTAAATAAATACCTAACTATATATACATTGATTAAAAGAATAATATAAAATTATTAAATAAACCAAAACTCGTAAAAAATGCAGGTGTTAAAAAATACGTCCGCATCGGTGTCGACCGCAGGTAACGTGCCCAGAAGACTGGCGGCATTGCCACGTTGTATGGCAATGCTGATCCTTTGTCCTAAATAGAAGATCTATATTTACTTTATTATTTATAATCAGTCGAATGAACTTGCAATGCAAACTAACAAAAACGTCATTTCTACTACATAACCATCCTTTTTGGCACTCGGGGAAAAGATAGCGGTCCAATAATAATTTTCGCAGGGTTATTCACTTAGAAAATTAGTTTTCTGACCAAACTGTACTTCATAAGTACCGAAGTGAAATGAAAAACACGATGCAAACAGTTGTTTGTTGTTATTTTTACAAGATTTTATTATGTTTCATCTGACTATATTTTTGCCATCAAACCAATATAAAAATTTACATCGTATTTGTGTTTAATCGAACTGTATTTTTTACCTACGGTATCAAGAAATTTATCTAATAATAGGTCCAGAATGGTCCATGGATACTATACATACTTTACAAACAATAAAACATTTATTTTGTTGCATGTTTCTGTCACGTTTGTCTGTGACTGATATGAAAATCGTAGGTGTAGAGAGGGTGCAGAGCTCCCAACGGATCACAATAACAAATAATCTTTTTGTGACATATTTTCAATAGAATCCAACGACTTTCACTCTCCGAGAATCGTTAGTCTATCTGCCTGAAAATAAACCTACTTACCCTTTTCG
This sequence comes from Hypena proboscidalis, assembly GCA_905147285.1. Lineage (NCBI taxonomy): Eukaryota > Metazoa > Arthropoda > Insecta > Lepidoptera > Erebidae > Hypena > Hypena proboscidalis. The sequence continues at coordinate 13,040,415 of LR990130.1, read as the reverse complement.
AAATATTTGTATTGTAAACAAGTTTGACGTCATTTTTCTGCATTAATTCACGATATGTACAGCGTATTATTTAAGAGTTTTACTGCTGACCTGAAGTTCAAACACACACATATTAATTGATTGGTAATGAACTTCCAAAAAAAAGGAGGTTCTATGTTCGTCATTTGTGAAGGAATTTTAAAAGTTATTTTATTATTTGAGAGAATGTACTTCCGAAATAGGCCCATGGCCACCAAGTCAGGATCTAATGAAGGAATCCCGTAGAAATCGAGGGCATCCCTTAAATTTTAAAAGTGCTTATAGCGGTTTTTATAGATTTTCTGAAGTTATTTAGATATTAGCATCTAGCAGTCAGGACCTCATGTTGCTGAGCTGATGTTGCAAGGTACAACTCCTCAACAGTTAGGAGAACGGGGATAATTCTTTAAATATTATAGTTATGCACGGATAACGCGTGATGTTAAATATTACTTTATATTCATTCTATAAGAAGTTAGGAGTAATAAAATTATCTTACATAGGATGAGTATTGTTTTCTACCTGTCCTTCTAACTGCTGGACAAGCAGTCTTAAGCGAAAAGGATTCATGATACTTCACAAACAATTTTATTTTTTTAACCTTTTTCTAAAAACCTAGGATTAGCAAGCCAGCACGATCTTGAAGCCAGTACTCATAAATAACAATTGGAGGAAAATGATCAACAACGACTTCAAAAACTATTTAACTGACTTTTGGCGTTATTAAATGCGATATCTAGGTTTTTTGAAGTCGGTTTTTCACATTAAAAACAGACACTTCAATTTTATTTATTTGTATTGATGATGATGATGAATTAAGGTAACGTGGCGTTTGGGACAGCGAGAAAACCAGTGTATATTTTTCCAGTTTCATGTTAACACACAGTTTTTTTAAAGTGCCACAAATATCTTATTGCCAGTATATCAATCAGAGGATTTGTAAACTTTAAAGTATGTATTAACAAGTGGCCAAAGCTTACTTGTCCAAAGTACCAGGCGAAGTTAATAAAAGCATGTTTGTAGATAAGCTACAAAGAAAACCGTTGAGTGTGAACTTGAAACAACCCGAGGAATAATGAAAATGAAAATCTTCAGCGCTGTTATAAAAGTAGATCGAGTTGATGGCGTACTCTAAATATAGTTTTATTATCAACATCTCTCTATAATATATTATACCTACCATAACTGTAGAATAATGTAGATATATTATTATGTAATAGTCATAATAAAATCGGTCTAGTGTAAGTCATACTCGGACATTTAGGGTTCCGTAGGGATTTTGGCTGTAAAATACTACGAAATATATCATTGAGAGTGAAATTTTATCGCCATTTTGATAGGTAGATACCTATCAAAATGGTGATAAAATTTCATACTAATACAGATGTATTAGTATATTGTTTGATGTTTGATCTATTTACTTGAGATTATAGATATATATAAAACTAGTTGTTGCACACGACTTCATCCGCGTGGTATTCGTTGATACCCGTGGATTTACTCTTTTAAGTTATTGCTGTGATCCCGAATGTTATAGAGCTATTAGGAAGAAATAATCACACGCAATCTATAACTTTTTGAAGGTTAACTTAGCTATTAACTGTAAACCCATATTTCATCCCATTACGGACAAAATTAAGAAAACCTTCAATACAGTGTTCTAACTTCAAACAATGAATGTCCGTTTTACCTTTATTTTACCCTCTTTTGGTGTAATTGCCAAAATACCTTATTTGTGCGCCCAACGCCATGTAAGAAACCTTCATGCAAATTAAGTTCATAGCGTTTCGTTAGCGTTAATGAATCAGCCAGTCAATAGGGTGCACAATTATATAATAATGTAAAGTTTAAATAACCCGCTCGGTTTTACCTGCGTCAAACGTTATTATATCTCTATATATCTATCGATTTTTCTGCGTAAACTGACTTCTAACTTAAACCTCTTGGAAATAAAATTTAGATAAGCGCCAATATAGAAATTCCTTTATTTTTATTCAAGTTTATTAACTATACGAAATTTCGTGCAACCAACTCCAAAAATTACGGACTGCCATATAACCGTTCAAGCCTTATTTGACCTCATTCGGGGTAGAATTTCCAAAAACCCTTCTAAGTGCATACCTACGCCATGTAAAAAACCTTCACACAGAATTTCAAGTTTCTAGAAAGATATTTGATTATTATACATACCAAAGTTAAGTGTCTTTCTGATACTTGGCTATTCACTGTGGACATGGTCGAAATTGGGTTAGATTATATTCGGTTAAAATGCTATTCATGGTTGACTAAATGTAGTTGTTTTCTCATGTTACAGAAAAAGACAGTGAGCCCTTACTGGAAGTTAACCTGCGGAACGTTCAACATTGCAATGTTTGTGGCCGCCAACATTGCGCCATTGGTGAGCTATTCATCTAACTGCTTTACTGTCTCTATCACTTTCTCTGTTATTGACTGTTAGGGATATAAACCATTGTTTGGAGTAAACAAATCATTATCAGGCTAATATTATTGTCATGTATATTACACATTTTAATACTAGCCAATATTATCGTTAACCTAAAATAATAGAGTATTCATTAAAACGTTATACTATGTATAGGACTTTTCTTATTTTACAGAGTGTTAATTTGCAGATTATTGAGTAAATTGTTATTTTATATTCTCAAAGAACTTACTAAACAATGGATGAAGTGGAAACAGCCAAAGATTCCACCATTAAGGAAAGTGGAATCGAAAGAAAATTTATTTCCTTGCATTAATAGATATTATCTACTTTGCGGTACATTATTCAATAAATGTTTAAGTTCACAACGGTTCATACCTTTATATTTTGACATGTATATGCATGCCTAGATTCACAGTTATATAATGATGCTATTGGTATCATGAATAACTGTCGAAACAACTGTCACTATCACCACGCAATGTTTTAATTACATTTTGATCTGACCTTTAAACTTTAAGAAACTTTCTTGAGCACGAATTTAAAGATGCAGTTTGACCAAGCGTTCGTAATTTCAAATTAGATTTTTGATTTCACCTAAAAAATAAAGAAAAGTCGTTGCAAGTAGATTATGTTTTCTATGACCCTGATTACTTGGTTCAATATTTAGGTACTTGATTGTATTGATATTAAACTCTCTACTTCATTTTCACATTACGTTTGCTGATTCAATTTGTAGTGTCCCTCAGTAGGCTGCATACTTAATGAACTTAACTTGTTGTTTATCGACTTCAACAGATTGGAGGCATTGATTAATTGGAAAAAAAAATATCATTGTTGTGTGTATTATTGTATGTTACTATTTTCTGCAGATACAAATATGTTTGGAGAGGATGATTAAAAAATAAATAATAAGAAGTGTTGTTTTTTAAGGAGAACACCAGCACGTTGTCTATCAGTGATATTACACCAATGTATCGACGTCGATCGATGTCGAACCATGTTGATCCGTTGGTGTAAGAACACCCTAATAGTGGTAATTTAAATACATAGGCTGTAATACCTATATTTGTACAGATAATTTGCGGCAACTTCGAGACGATGCTGGAAGACGGTCTTCGAGACGATGCACCGCAGCACGAAGGAGCGCGCCGGTGCATTCATCCTTCCTACTACTATCACGTATGTATTTACTTTTGAGGGAAGTTTTCGTATCTATAGGCGGTTCATACTTACGGAATTTTTCGGCTACAACGATACGGTTTTAGTGTTTAAGATTTAATATAATTAGTAGCGATAGCCTAGTGGGAGACCGTAGGACTGCGTGGTCGAAGGTGTAGGGTTCGAAGGCACGTTACGGCACACACGTCTGCAATCGTTATGATTCGTCTTTTAGAAGATACAAGCTGACCCGACAGACGTTGTCCTGTCCTAACTATGCATACATTATCTGTGACGATATTTGCAGCGCGCCTTCTGTCAATGTTATGTCAAACTCCATAAAGTACATTCAAAAAGTCCATACTGTCAAAAGCGCTAAGGTTACGTTAGAAAATCATTAGAAAATTTAATATAGTGGTTAAGTATTCTTAAATTTTATCATTTTCCACGCAAGTTGCCTAGTCTTTTATTTCATAAGAACCATCTCCGAAATCGGTTCAGCCGATCCCGCGTGATGCTGTGACAACGGAAAACGGGTTTCATTTTTATATACATAGATGTGTGTATTTATCATACAAAGTTATCGCTCGCTTACGGCGAAGGAAAACATCGTGAGGAATACCTGAGGGTGCCAAAATTGCACGAATGCGAAGCCTACCTATCCCCTTTATAATATCACGTTTTACTACCGTTTTTAAATGAGTTAATAAAGAAAGAGTTTCTATTTTTAGCTTCACAATGCATAATGTATTCGTCCAGGCGTCTCCAAAACAACATAGTTCATGTTTTCAAATTCAGAATCGGTAACTAGCCAGCAACTTTACATTATTATGCAACGGTTGCATTAAAGACGCATCAAAGAGGCAAATCCTTCAAAACTTATTAAGTAACTGAATTATTTATTCAAACACCTATATTGTGCATAATTTCCTCGTATTACAGTTTGCAAGTTTGTACCCCTTCAGACCGTAAACTGACGTGACCAAAAATTCAAGATCCCTTTTGTAAAAACATTTTGTCTTCTTTTAAACTAACCTTTTAAACCTTATTCACTGCATTTAGACGTGCATTATGTACTTACCTAATTCAAGAGAAAGTGAAAAAACACTTTTACTAAAACAAATTTTAATTATTTTATAAATAAGGCCGTTGCTTCAACTTCGCCTTTTTGGTTTGATAATAGAAAATAAATACAAATTGACACTAGAATTGGCTAGATTGCTAGAATGTTACACGTTTAGACATTTTTCCTTTACTTACAACTAAATCCAGCCTTTCAAGTAAGATTATGTACTAAGATGCCATTACGAATAAGCAAATCTTTTGGAAGTGCTATCATTTAAACTATTCTCTAGCATAGCAACTACATAATTATTTTATTCTATCATTCAGTTTATATTTCCAATAATAAAATAAATAAAATAAAATAGCCTTTTATTTTTGAATGTGACGTGAGTTGATAACATTTTAACTATTACACAACGGGTATTACTCACGTATTATTATGTCTACTAAGGCGACTGGCAGTTTCACTCGATTTAGACGAGCTTCGTCAGGCCATGAGTACGGAGCGACGCGAACCGGCCTGGGACGCGTCTCTTTTCGCAGTGCGAAAAGAGACGCGTTAAAAAGCCTTTTATTTCTTGCGCAAAATATAAACAAAAAAAAAACATAAAATACATCAACATTAATTAATTTATATCTATTTAATATTTAAATTAATCAATAATTCAATTTATTTTTATTTAAATAACTTAATAATTTAACTTACATCTGTTAACATTTCATTGTTTGTTTTGTAGGTATAATGACAAGAGAGACTTGAGTAGTGATATACAATTATTAGATAAGATAGTTTAATTATTATGTAAATATATATTTAATTTATTACATGGGTGGATTTCCCAAACGACTTTTTTTTCTGTCCTCGTTGAAATTCGTATTTGAAAAGAAGAATATTGTGTTGAATAGATTTTTATAGTATTCTTTAGGTAGATATAGGGTGGGGGCAAAAATATTAATGGGCTAGGATGAAATTTAAAGGTAGAAATAAATTCCTAAAGTCCAAATTTTCGCTTTTCGGTGCTGTCCCAGTACTTTTTTTACAAACAAAATGACTTATAAGTTAATGAATATTAGTAAATGAAGGTTACAACCTACCCTATTTCGTAGGATATTAGTTTCATCATTAATAAATAGCATATTCTATTATTTAACTATCCATATTTATTAATGAGAGGCACAAACGTACTTGTCCCCAAAATTCGTGGCTTTTCGGTGCCAAAAAGTAATTTAGACATAACTTTACATAGGTAAGTCCAACAGTGTCCTCTCCCTGATTATTATTTCATGTTAGTACCACCCTAATGCGCAGTGAAGACGGACGCGTTCTACATCGCTGCATTTTACCGCAAGATTTTTTTTTCACCATGAAAATTGCTAGGCGACAAATATTTTATCATATTGGTGAATGATTTTTTATATTGTAATATGTTGTTATTTTATATTTGTTTGATTCTTACAGAGATAGTAACTGAATTAGCTTTATTGGCTGTAGTTCAATTTGTCCTAGTTATTATGGTTTCTTTGAAATTTTAAAAAAAGTGTGCAATTTATCTCGTCGCTGTACCGTTATCGGTGGAATCGGTGGTCATTTTACCCACCGATACGATAATTTTCCACCGGATCGGTGAAAAAAAAATATCGGTGTATAATTTATCTGCTCAGTGTATTAATTTTTTGTGTATTAACAGTTTTAAGACATCGGTGGATTGCTTAATCGTATCGGTGGATCATTTTATCGAGTCGGTGGGTCGGTTCATCACATCGGTGGACCCTGTGTCATTTATTTTGCTTCTAAAATATTTTACTGATATCAGTAATTTCGTTAGGTATAGAAAATATGAGTTTTCGAAAGTTGCGATTTTTACAATACCGAACACACTGTGTAGTATAGTGAAATTGTACGATGTTAAATACCTTTGTTTGTTTGTACCCAAAAAAATTCAAATTTTCTAGACCGATCTTGGTGTGGGAATAGTTCAAGTAGATTACGTAAAAAAAGATGCAAAATATTGTCTACATTATACATATGTAGTATTTAAAAAAAAGTCATATTATAATTGTATTAGGGACAAACAGTAAATTTTAAAGGCCGACATACTATCGCATCCATAAAGCATCGATGGTAAAAGCATCGCACATTGAACTTTCGACACATTGAGTTCGGTACTCTTTGTCTTTGTACTCTTTTGTAAGGGGGCCCATCTTAAATATTTTTTTATTTAGTTTTAAGTATTTTTTGTTATAGCGGCAACAATTATACGTCATCTGTGAAAATTTCAACGTCCTAGCTATCACGGTTCTTGAGATACAGCCTGGTGTCAGACGGACGTTCGGACGAACGGACAACGAAGTCTCAGTAATAGGGTTCCATTTCCTTTGGGTAAGGAACCCTAAAAACATAAAGATTTCATAAGCTTTCAAATAAGGTATAAAACTCTGATGTAACTGGAATATAACAAAGTTATTGACGAAACAATGGTGCAAAGGTGGTCAGATTTACCATATCGGTGGATAAGCACACCTTTTCGGTGGATAGGCATAACATTTCGGTGGATAAACTAAACATTTTGGTGTTCAAGCATTTCATATCGGTGTACAGAAAACTAATCGGTGGTCAGCTTATCGTATCGGTGACAACCCAAATTCAAACTCAAATTTCTCCTCAGTCTTAAATGATACGTTCATGTGCGTAAAATTGGGGACATTTTATATCCTATAGATTACAATAAATCTAAAAAATATCCAAAAAAGCTATAAATAAAAAAAATCACCGATAAGGTACAAAAACACCACTTGTTAAAATTGACCCACATGCATTATATTTTTTTTAATATTTATGTTGAAACAAAATTAAGAGATCCTATGAATATTGATTGTATTAATTTAATTTAATATTATCATGCAAGAACCCCTTTTGTGAGGGTGAAGGCCTCCTCCTTTTGTAATATCGTCTTCCCAACGGTAAGTGGGTACACCTCTGTTTCTCACGCCTGCAGGTCCAGTCCAATAATAATAGTTATTTCTCGAGTATTCATTTTATCCATTGTAAAGGACACACAAGTGATATGAAGTTGTTATATTTAATCCATAATTTCCTGTTTACTGTTCACGCGTGTTCATCACGCTTACTTACTAGATATACGTTATACTTTGAATGAATAATTACAAAGTATACCTACCTATAAGGTACTTAGTTATAGCTACAGAAAAAGATAAAACAATACAAATTAAAGAGAAGATCACGGACGGAAAACTAAAAACAGAAAAATTAACGTGTTTTTTTATTACAAACTTTTAACATTTAATTTTATTACAAGCTTTTATTAACTTGTTTTCGTAACCAAGCCTAACACCACATTACTAGATTTAAGTTTCCTATAGGCTTCAAATTTTCTTTAATATTTATCTTAATTTTTTATTTTTCTACAACTTTTTGCACTTAAAAAATTGTACAACGGCGGACTTAATGCCATAGGCATTTTCTACCAGTCAACCTTAAGGTGATGCAGAGAGAACAAAGGTAGGTGCATAAATAAATTAACATAATGTGTTGAAAATGTGAATTCATACATAAAAATATGGTAACAAATATAGTAATAAATACATTAAAATAATATATATTATAATATTTACACAGTAGATATTAAGCTTTTAATGACTCTGCTGTCGTTTCACCTTGGATCTTTACGTTGTTATGATTACAAAGGAAGTTAAGATTCTTATTTAATACACATTTTAATTTTCGAACAACATATCAACCGATAATCAAGTTGGTAGTAAAACATAATTGTTTCTAATGATGGCTATAAAACAGCGAGTTATTCTGTTGACAAGTTTCTACACCGGCATCGCACAACCGCGCTAACCCATTTCCCTCGTTCGACTTTTAAATCTCGCATCGTGGGAAGATAAACAGTTGTATGATAGACAGTTTTTTGATCATTCTTGTTTAAGCATAACCAACTTATTTGAAACACGGCTATATGGAGACATTTGAATGTCATTCTTTTATTTGATTTGATGTACCCGTGGTGATGAGATTGAACATAGTTTCTAAGTTTGATAATCTTATTCGTTTAAAATGCAATAAACTAAAAGAAATAAAATGAAACCTATAGTTTTTATGCTACTTTACTTACTTTACTTTACTGCTACTACTTGTCAACACATTGGTTGGTGTCATTTCTTCAAATTTTAATTTATGTGTATTCCACTTAAAGAATGTATAAATCTCTTGGCTTTTGGAGGTTCATAATAATGTGTACTGTTCCGTTTTTGCAATACGCTCCCGGAAGCATAATGTTATGTTGTCTATAGCTTGCCTTAATAAACTGCCTATCCCGCAAAAATATATTTTCCAATTTGAACTTGTAGTTCCTGAGATTGGAGCTGAATGCTAAAACCAAATAAAAAAACTAACACACCAGCGTTATAAAATTTACCTGATTGTATAGATTTAGTCTAAAGTAGTATCATATAAAAGAGTTCAATACAATCTCAGGAAAGTCAAACAAAACGCAAATTCATCGAAATAGTATGACATTCCTAAGATACCATACGAATCATAACGACAAAGTGTTTTAGGGGTAATTTTTAATTTATTAATTGTTAAGTGTTTGTGCCTCATACTTTCTTATAATATATCAAGAACTTTTTGTGTTCAGATCGGAGCCGGTGCAGCTTGTGGTGCTCTATGGGTGTCTCCACTAGGAGCGTTTGCCCGCAGCATCCTCCTCATACTCCTGGCAGCAGTGCACGCCGTGCCAGCCCTGCTGCACCCCGCACTGCTGGTGGCACGCCCCTCCCTCGACCGAGACCCCTACCTCATACCTTACAATGCCAGCATAGATTATATCCCTGAGGATATCTTTGCGATATTGTGAGTAAATTTTACTTAAAAGTCCGTTTGTGTAAAAAAATCATGAATTCTCAACAACTGCCATACTAAACAAGTTTAGCCTTAAACATGACATCGTCAATTAGGTAAATAATGAAACTAATCTTTATTGATGAAGCTAATCGGACACAATGGAATAACTAGTTTGATATTGCAGAATTTAAAAACTAGTTTGGCAATTCGGCTGGAAGTAGCCTCGCTACTGCTTCCGGCCGTAATCAATAACTCAATCTATACAGCATTTCCAGTTTTTTTTAATTACTATGCAAGTTCCTTAAAAACTTTAGATAGAACTTTATATTTTACATCCGCAGGGCTCGTCTTCATTGTGGTCGCAACATAATTATGCTGTTTTTCATAGTGATTGCACTGTGTGTATTCAACAGATACGTGAGTAAAGCTTGATTACCTTTGGATTACGGCAGACCGATCGATAGTAGAGATCATTCTGAATGTAGAAACGACCTATAAATAAGTCGGGAGTGTACTTTGATAGCTAGGGAACAGGGTTGCCAAGATCATTTATACGATCATCAAATTCCATTTGAAATCGAGTTTTCAATAAATTTTGAGTAAATATTGATTTTAAGCTCTTGTTGAAATAAAGATTCATTACGAAAGCAAACTTGAAACATTCTTAATTTTTATTATTCTTATGCTAATGTCCCTCCTACTCGCTAGGTGGAGTCGACGGATAGAGCTCGTCACTCTAGAGGCGAGCGTATGCGCGTTCAAGCCGAACAGGCTGGAGACTTACGAAGGCGTAATCAAGCCCTCATACACAACGTACTGCCACCACACGTTGCCAGGCACTTTATGGGTGCAAGACATCACCATAGAGATCTGTACAGCCAGAGCTATGCCGAAGTGGGGGTGTTGTTCGCCTCTATGCCCAACTTCTCAGGTAAAGAGTTTCATTCAAATATTTTTACAAACAATGTTCTGTCATCGCACATCGTCGTGCTCTTTGTGAATGCGAAACATCACCATCGCGACCTGTATTCAAAAGTTGGAAAGGCTTTATGTCCATTATTTCAGTAATTTCAGTTCTTACCTTCCTTTATACACAACCTACCGTCGCCGCACGTTATCAATCACTAAGTAGTGCCAAGCACCAACATCGCGATCTTTATGGACAGGTTTACGAGGAAGTAGACAAGTTAATTCCGTCTATGCTTGACTCCACAGATTAAAAAATTTTGAAATTTTGAATTGAACTATTTCTTTGCGCGCTAAATCACATTTCACATAATTTGAATGATGGGATTATTATTTGTGAAACAAGAAAAAAGGTTATTAAATAGTTTCATTTTTGATTCATACCTACATTGTCGAGACATCATTAAATTTACATGCATCTTAATTAAAGCAACTTTTCAAAAGTTTGTTTTGATGTTTGCCTTGAGCATATTTATATTTAGAGGTATTAGTGACAATTCAAAACATATATTGATCGCGTGTTTATATACATATTATAACATGTAAATATTTGTAAAAATAGCTTAGCGAACGCTATCAATCGTTCCTCGGCGTTCGCTGGGAATCCAAAGCGTGGCGATAACATGAAAGGGTTAGTTGGCGTTCGTTAAGCCATGCAAAATAGGACCAACGAATCCCTTTGTAGAAAAATGGAAATGTAAAAGATCAAACAACTGTATAAGACGCATTATAAATATTTTTTTCTATGACCTGTTGCAGAGTTCTACTCGGAAGAGACAGTTAATAACCAAGGCCTAGAATGTTTACGGTTTCTCAACGAAGTTATATCAGACTTTGACTTGGTAGGTATTTGTGAGAATTTATTTATTTTGTACATAACTTTGAAAGTTACGTGTCGTTTACAGGCGCATCAAATATGCAACGGTCATCTTATGCATGAATTTATTAACTATTGCTTCATGTTTATATTAAATAACAGTATGCTACAATGTCATCCAAAGGCTACATAATATTTTTATTAAATAACATTTGAATCGGTCACACAGCCAGAGGACATGCTTTTATTCGTTTTATTTTTATTTCAGTTACTTGAAGACTCAATGTACTGCAAAGATATAATAAAAATAAAGACGATAAGTTCTACATACATGGCTGCCTCAGGCCTAAACCCTACAAGGCAAATGGAGGTGTGTATGTCTCAATAATAGTTTATAGATAAGATAATAATAAACCGTAAGTATTAATCTCGAATCACTACTGGGTAAGAGCCTTTTCTCATAATGGGAAAATTATGAGTATGTACGATCTGGTACGATGCATGGGATGCGTGTGAGTGATGGAGATGGAGTGTGGGAAATGAACATAGCATACCATAGAGATTTGCAAAACCTTGCCTTATATTTTTATCACAGAAGATTTAAAAATAGCTTTTGCCCGTGACTTTGTTCGCGTAGAATTCGTTCCACGTTGTGATACGCGTTTTACGTTACTGCCCCGCTTCCAAAGTTTAGCGTAATCTTAAATATCAAAAAATCTTAATGGATAGTAAGACTATCAAACACAAAAGTAATTATTAAAAGCCGATCAATAGTCTCGAAGAAGTCCAGAAGTCGAAGATTAGCCGATACAAACAGACAAACAGACAAAAAGACAGACAAAAAAAAACTATATTTTAGGCATAGGTATCATCATCATAAATAACCATATCAACTGAAAAAAAAATATATGCTGGCACTTCAATTTCTTTTTTATGACATTTAAGACAGACACATAAATTTTATTTATTTCTATTGATATATCAATGGTATTTCGAAGTTAAATACTTTGAAATATGTTATCAAAATTTTAACGTCATCAGTCAAAATAATATTAATAAAACAAGGAAACGAGTTATCTAAAATAGATTTAGAGATTGTCTGAATTACAATAACATGATTCTGCAACCCTGGGTTTTCATCGGAAATTTCCACACACCGAAAAACCGGTCTAACTAAACATAACACGTAAAGTGAGGGTGTGATACAACTCTGGCACATCCTTCTGGCTAATATAGGCGTGATGTTATTAGAATCGTAAATGTGTAAGAATCTTATTCTCTTATTTGCGAAAACACTTCTCAGTGAAAGAACATAATTTTGAAGCGAACATTTAAAAAAAAACTTAAAGTTTATCGGCAAATTTCAAATGTTTTGGGATAGGGTAAACGTTCTCTCATAATTAATCCCGAATAACGAAAATTGTCCTCGAAAAAATCAAGAACTATCTCTATATATAGTGAAAATTTTGCACTAAAGGTCTGAAAACTATGTCTGTGAACAACTAGTAAGAATCACCGGCTTCGTTGACGTTTGTTCGTATGACGTTTGTTCGTATGACGTCATTTACACCACGACAAAATCTAACCATATACTCTATTCGGTTAGATTTTGTCACTGCGATTCTATAATGTTGTAAATATATTATGTCTGAATAGAGAGGTCACGGCTATTTATTATTGTAATAACTCCCACTGTCTAACTATTAGTGACATTGATACAATCTTTGATGTCTGCTTAACATCGGTTTAATCAAATATCGCAATATCTTGGTAAAATAATATATTTGTTTTTTCATGAAAATGTTTTAAATTATTAAATAAACCGCATCAGCTAAAATTAGTTATAGTTGTTTTCGAATGTAAAGCGAGATCATAAATTAAAATCTGAACCATAAGATGGCTGTAAGGCATCTTAATAAAAACTTAGTAGTTCCAGTATTTTAATTTTTATTCTTTGGCTCATGTTTTGAAATATAGTCTTGCAATAGTTTAACTTAAATACTTTGTATAATTTTGGATTATGATAGAAATTCTTAGGGATTGCCCAATTAGTCGCATATTCAAAAGACGATGTTTTCATTATTTGGTTGTCCTCAAATTTATTTATGTCTTTATTTATTTTATTCTATTGCAGATTAATTCTGAATGACAAGGTCTTCTTCTCGTACTTTTGAGCCAACCTTAGGTATAATTAACCTTTTCGAACGAGGAAAGTACATATTTGAAGTTTACAGTTCCTGTCGTAATATTATTGCATTATTAAATTAAAACATTTTCGTAAGATTCCCTATGGACATCAGTACATAGCTTGTGGTTAGGCCCAGCTCTAGGATAAGAATTTAAACTCAAAGATATATTTACTAAATCGCGGACATAATTATGAATGTTCTTAAGTGGGAAAGTAAAACTAATCTTTAGCTGTATGTAACACCAAACATTTTTAAGCACATGCATAATTTGTTTACTAATAATTATAATAATTTTATACTTAATGATTGATTGATTGATGTATATTTTTTAATTTAGCCGTCAGATGGCGTTCTTGTGCGGTGGGCACACTTGGCTTGCCTGGTCGAGTTCGCCTTAGAACTGCAGCGCGTTCTTGCCGCCATCAACGAGCAGTCTTTCAACCATTTCGTGCTGCGTATGGGGGTCAACCATGGCCCAATCACTGCTGGTGTCATCGGGGCGAGGAAACCCCACTACGACATATGGGGCAATACCGTCAATGTTGCCTCGAGGATGGAGAGCACCGGCAAAGCTGGGTGTATCCAGGTATGTTTTATGTTATCCTATTCTTTTAAACAAGCAGTAATTATTTGTATGTATATACAGGGTGTCCCAAAATTAATGTATAATACTATACCTGTAGGTTGAGGACATTTCACCTGATTGGAAAATTAAACAAAAGTATCACGGCTTTTTAAATATCGAATATATATATTTTCGAAATGGTCAAGAAATCGACACTACATCCACTTTTTTTGATGCCATGTTCACAAATCTTTATTTTTTTAAGTCTATTTTTGGAATTCAACTCTTGAATAATTGAACTATCAATACATATAATATCATAATTGTACAATGATATAATTTAAAAAAAATAACATAGCTAAAAAAAAAGTTTACAACTAAAAATTTTATTTATTTATTTATTTAAACTTTATGCACTAAAATGAACAAAGGCGGACTAAATACTTAAAGTATTCTCTACCAGTCTACCTTTGGGTGATGCAGAGATGTAGATGGTAGGTGCAGTTTTAAACACTTGTGATGACTAGATATTAATCTAAGATAATAAATTACTAGCTATATAAAAAGCATTAATATATATTATATTAATACTTACATAATTAAAATTTTCTGCTCTCTAAAGTTTGAACAATATAGTATAAAAAAATTGGACGTTTTTGCTAAACATAGAAGATATGCAAGGCTCGATCTCCAATATACATCAAAGTCAGGGTTTACTTTTAAAATATGCGCGATTTCGAGTTTTTAAATAAGCATTTCGGCAAAGATGAGCCTAATAGTAATAATAGTAACAATTTATCATAACACATAATTTGAGTTAATATTAGCTCCTGGTTTTGGAGCAAAATAAATTAAATAATGATTAAGCGGTTTTTAGTGGCTTAATATTATATTGAGGCCTTCATATAATAAGAAAGAGCCTGTGATTAAACAATTTAGGAATCTATAATTAAGATACCCTCTAGTGATACTATGTATATAAATTAATTATTATATGATTTAAACATCATCTGTCGCAGGTGACAGAAGAGACTTGCGAGATTCTTCAGAAGTTTGGCTACTACTTCGAGCAGCGGGGCCTGGTCGCGGTCAAGGGCAAAGGGCAGCTCATGACGTACTACTTACAGGGCAAACGGAGCCAGACGGACACGCCAGCCAAACAGAACGTTGGTATCTCCTAATGTCTTTCATCATCATGCCTCATCATCATTAAGCCTTATGTACATTCAGCAACAAAAATAGCTGAACACTTAAACATTTTCGAAGTACAACTCACATTCTTAGCATTAAAAATATCACTTTTCGATTGCTGATAGTTGTAATTCATCTATTCATGAAATAATTACGATTTTCAGAATTAAGAGACTTGGACTTTGTTTATGTGTTGGCTACTTCTATCGCTGACTGTAATAATATTAAAACGACTTATTTTGTATGTGATTGTATCGTTTGTACTACCTGCACAATGTTGTATAAAATACATATAAGCTAATATTAATGGCATGTGCTCTGTATATTTATAGGCTTTTATTAATGTTTGGGCAGTACTTACCATTATTCATGATTTTAGGTAAATTAATTTAAAATTTTGGAGGCTTATTAAATTATCGTGCATAATAATATGTTTAGTGCAAATAATGAAATAATAACATTCGCGGTAGGAAGGCACATACTAAAACTAAACTCACTTGGTGTTTGATTGCTTGTAATAATAATTGTATATAATCATATCATATATTTGTTAATTGGTATAACATTTTAAAAGCAATATAGATGACGCAGGAAGCTGAACAGAAAAGGGTTTGACCTACCAGGTTTTGTATCAGCTGTATTTGCCTACAGCTTATACAAAACACTCGTTGGTCGGATTCCTATATCAGCACTGGCCACAAGACATTACTTCGTGAAGAGAGAAGAAACATCATAGAACTGATATTTTATATATTGCGGTCTGCAACATATTTTCAAGTCAACCCTTATTTACAGCTATCTACTTCCCAGTGTTTGTATGAGTTTTGGATCAAACTCTGGTTCTTCGGAAGCTCTTGGCAGCATCATGAGAAGAGTTGACGGCAGTATAGTTTGACGCGGCGCGGTGGACAGTCTACCCGGACAGGCCGACATGCTTACGGTCGCCCTGGACGGACAGGCCGCCCGCCTTGTCGCGTAACTTCTTCACTAATCAAGAATTAACTATTTCCACATCCCTGACACTTATTGTACGGTGTTGTTTATAACTAGCTGTTATGTGCATGTATTTGTGTTTGTTAATATGTGCTTGTACTAACTATAACCCGTGACACTTATTTTAATATCTGTGTGAGATCAAAAACGCACGTTGTGGGGAATCGGCGTAAAACATATTATATAATAGTCAATATTTCACATAAAAAATGCGCTCAAAATGAATCATTAATTTATAACTGGTGTAATTTTGTTACCTCAGTATTGTGACAGACAATCAGGTACATAATAAATCTTGTGTTTTATGAGATAAGCAATTCAATACATATTATTTTGTCACATTTAATAAATAAAACAGACGTAAATAATACACCTACTACCTCAGTTCAATATTATTTAATTTCTTAAACGGCAATAAATTGTAATTGCAGAAAACAGGTTTAAATAAATAAAGAAATCAAATCATTTATTTCCATGGGCCCCAAAGGGAGCTTGAACACGTCAAAACAAATATCAATATACAAAATATATAAAATTGTAATATAATAAACCTGATCTAATTTAAAATAAAAGATTTCATAACTGTAAAATTATAGTCAGGTAATTTTTAGATTGCAGATTCGAGAGTTGATTTATGTTTCGTTAATTCCCAAAATTCGTGACAAATCAGTTGTAAGTCTTGACCTCAAGCACTATAGGTTAAAAAGTCTCATGACTAATTCTTACCTACATTGTTTCACCTTTTCAAAGTAAAAGTAGTCAATTGCTGATAAATTCACAACTCTGAATAGATTTTAAATATATAAAGAAATAATTTAATGATCGCAGCAGAAAATGATGGAATCACAAGACAGATGATTATTTTGAATAATGTATGATGCGCTGACATTCTGATAAGCGTAGAATGCTTATTCCGAAGTGAACTTTGACTGACTATTATTTAAATATTTAAATTAGTGTTAGCTATTTTAGCCCATGTCAACTGAATATTTTCGTATACAAACTGGGTAAAGGTTTCGCCACTAAACATTAGGACATTTATTTGAAATAAGGATAGTATTGATTTATATAAAATAAGTAGATAGTATGTATTGTTTTTGAGCCGTTAATCAGACTTGAAATTAATGATTACTAAAGGTTGAAAAAATAGATTCTTCATAGTAATGTGTTAATTATAGGTTGACGTGCCTGCAGCAGAGCCAAGTGATACGCTGCTAGCAAATGGAGGCGCCGGGGCTGAAAGCCAAGAACCCTTGCGGCCTGCGGAAGGTTCCGAGCCTGATCACCCTCTCCTGCAGTCCTAAGCCCTGCCCTACCCATTCCAAATATCACTATCATAGTAAATATACATTTTCCATTTATTTATCTCGTAACAATGACATAACGTCAAGAATAGTACCTATATATCATATATATCTACCATAAATAGCAGCTCTACCTAAGTTTAATAATATGTTTCATTTTTTGTGCTATTGGTTGTCTTCGTGTCCAAATAATTGTTTTAATGTAATATACATTTTTTTCCAACCTATGAACTAGATCTACTTGTAATGAAGTAAAGCTTAAAAACATCAATAACAAATGTCGTTTCCTACAAGTATTTCGCAAATGGGAGTCGTAAGGTTGACAACTTGTGTCAGCTAGGCTACACTTCCGCTTACATAAAATAAAATATAAATTTATTAAGTTCATGGAACGCCTCATGGAACGCCTCACGTTTTTGGGTTATGTCACTGTTGCAAAAGTATTACATTTCATACAAATGCATTCTATACTTATATCTACATACATAATTATACCTAAAGCCATAGTTACCTATAACATTGTGTAGATATGTACGATCGTAGCAAGCAAGTACCTAACGAATATATAATATGAGTAAATAAATTTTATGAATTATTGTATATCTGCAATAAATAATTTCCTGTTGTTTCGTATCGGTAGAACGGTACAAAGTGTAATGTTTTCAACTGTTTTAAAAAGTGTCCTTCTTGGCTTTTATATCGACTTAAAAATCGAAACTGCTGACGTATTATAAAATGTAATAAAGTTGTGTTGTATATTTGTAATTTACATGGGAATTATGTACCTTAGATTTACTTATTTTAGTAATAGTTGCAGTATAGGTTGTTTAGGCAATTAGCTGAATATCTAAGAAGAGTAATTGTAGAGTACACAAAGTGCACTCATAGCTCACAATGTTTTTTTTTGTAAATTTCAAGACATTTATTTTCATAGGTATATATTGATTCAGTATCTTATCTATTTGACGTTTTAATTGGTGCCTGCCTATTTTTTATATCCTGTGGATGATAAAATAATGAGAAAGTGAGTGTTGTCTAATCGGTATTGCGTAAGGTATATTTATTATCGCTTAAATACCTGTGACATTCGTAATAACTCAATAAGTAAACGTGGCTATTGCAGTAAAGCTTCTCAAAAATGTCACAAGAAATTTTCGAAAACATTCTAATACAGTCTCTGAACGAACAAAAATACCACATTTTTCAAACAAAAAAAACAATGTTTTAAAAGTCTTTCTAGTTTTAGAATAATAAAAGTCGGTTTGTGAGTTGTTAACAACAAAAGCATTTCTTTGAATTCTTTACATCTTGATATAATTGTTAGGAAGCGACCTTGTGAAGAGATCAGGGTAAAGCTAAGTTTAGGAATAAGACAAAAAGCCTTATTCCTGCATTATAAGAAAAATAGCAATAATTTATTTAATTTTTATTACTAAATAAGAGTATTTTCTCACATAAACACTTTATTCTAATGACTTAGACGATAATATACGATTGTAATAAGATGAATGCTTTTATTTCTAAAAGTATTCTTACATACAGTTACTAAATCATTATTCGATTTTTGAGGCTACACTTAGTTGTAAACTTTGAAATGTTTTAGTACTTTGTAGTACTTACAAACAAGATCATTACATGTTAGGTAGATGCGTGTGAGCGTTGCAAGTTTCATAAATATAAAACTAATAACTTATATTGTAGTGTATAGTATCGAACGTACAACAAGTAAAATAAACTGAAATGTACAAAAAAATCCACATTTGATGTCTCCAAAGCAAATTTAATGAAAAATCAAAAAATACGACTTACTAGAATTTAAAATTTAGTGGGTTAACTTAAAAGCCTCTTTTCTCTTACTAATGCAGTTGGAGCCTTAGCTTGCTAGCTTTGTATTTTTTTTATTATAGCCATTATTTATTCAATAAACACAATACAGTCACGAGTTAAATCTAAAACGGTTATACGAATACCTATTTTTTCAACTCAATGTAAAAATAACTATATGAAGTCATCACGAATTAGGTATGTTCACTGTGAACTATCAACGTTATTATCCAAGTACGAGTACTAGTATATGATCGAAGTTTCCCTTGTGTTTACTTTGGTTCTTTTTAACCACTGCTTGTTAAGTTTTTAAACATACATAACATGGATCAAGTCATTAATGTGTACGTACCCCACTAAGAGCTTTGTGGTAATTATATCAAGCGTTAATTTTTATTTTCAAACTCCAATTTATTGACATAATTTAGATTAACGGAACTCGAGTTCAAGGTCGACGAAATCGTCAAAAGAAAAGTCCTTATTTCCTTATCCACCAAAGATTTAACGTAATTACATATTTTCAATATTAGTTGCTATGATTTTTGATATGCCCTAAAGTTTAATTCTCACGGTGTCATCATTAATTACGTTTTGCTCGTGATTGTTATGTGAAGGATGCATTATCCGTTTTGTTGTAACTGGCAAACAACGTAACAACAGTCTAGGTTGTTTTTAGCCTATACACGACTTTATCATTATACAATCGTTGAATTAGCACCGCATACGGTGATAAAAAATATTCACACACAATGCGTGTATGAGCAAATAATATTATGAGTTCCTCGGTTACGTAACGTACAGAATAGTTCAGATACGTTCATAGTCGGTGTTCGCGCATCTTTGAGTCTTAATGTATTAAGTAGCTATATTGTGATATTGATTGTTAGGAATTAGATTATTAGCATCAGTGTCGCTTGAATCTTAATATAGACGAATGCATCGGCATTGTTTAATAGAATAAATAGATAATTATTTAACTACTTCGTACGTTAGAAGTACTGACATCACTGAAACTGTGCTTTCGTAATTCGCCTAGAGTATCTTCTTAGCCTAAGAATGTATAGTGTACTTTTGTATTAGAATATGATATGTAATAAATCATAGATTGTCATCTCTGAAGTAGGCAGATCTAACAATATAATGTATTACATACATGTAGGTATCTCAATGGTGATATTATTACTGTAAATCGTATTTAGGTGTACGTAGAAAGATGATTTTATGTTCTTTCTCTCTAGTGATATTACCTTCTTCCTGTGATTTGTGACTATTAATAATTTTATACATGTTCTAGCTCAAACTAAATCTGGAGGTCGAACTTCTCTTGGCTATAATTTTATTAAATAAAGCAAAATCTATAATTTCATTGTTTATTTTGGATTCCTGATAAGTTGCCTCAAAGATGTGAAAATGGTTATTAAATTACGGACACAATTCTTAGTTGCAGACACAACTTTTTCGCCCAAAGCTTAGGGTAAGCTTTTATTAGGTGCCCGTAAAAAACATTGTCAGTCAATTCTAATGGATTTTCCTTCGAGAATTTAATAAAAACCTGTCCACCTCTTAAAACCAACCGTATCCAAGTCTCATCACAGAGCACAACGCATAACGCGCAGCGCCAGGCGGCAGTGTACAATTAAAGTTTTCTCGTCGATGCATATTCAGTGCGTTGGACTTTACGTTTTCTATACTAATATAATTACGTAGTACACAACGATTCCCTACGTCCGGTGCACCCTGGGCAATTTGCGAGTTCTCCAAAGCGAATTGGCTAATCCTTTCACCACAATAGCAAGTCAAAATAAAATGTGACTCAGCCATCGACGCGACGAAGAAGAAGAACTAATATAATATAGAGGAGAGATTTTTTAATTTGTTTATTTGTACCAAATAGGCTCAGCAAGTACTGGACCAATGCGATCATAATGAAAATTGGTGGATGAGATAGTTCAAGCCCCCAGGCGGTAGGTTTTTAGCGACGCGTGTGATGTGAACGGCCGACGTCTGGTGGACTGCCATGCCCAATGTTAAACAAAGGAAAATTCCTTCGCACTGGATTTGTGGATGATCTAGACGGATTTACTAGATCGAGTGAACCTGTATGTGAGTACGGACTACGGACCATTAGGGATAAAACTGGCATAATAATATTCCTTGTTGTAGTCTGTTTGGGCTTTTGTTATTGATCGCATCAACACTAAACATAATCGGGTACATTTAATTCGGGTATACTAAACCGATATAAACTAATTTATATCGGTCAGTATGGGGAAGTCTGTAATTATAAGACATACGCAAATCTGTTCTTAAGAACCATGAGATCGATTTTAGTAAAAAAAACTGTATACTTAGATTTAAAAAAAATCTTGTACTCAGCTCGGGAATCGAACCCGGTCGAATTGAAAAATAAAACCTACGTTATTTCTATTTTGATATTGATTGTGTAGGTAGGTCATTTGCAGTAATTGTTAGTATGGAACCTCGTATCTACGCCTGTATATTATTGTTTGAATCATGTTCTTTGCCAATACATTCCACAGTGAGTAAGTAGATAGCTATTGTTGTCAGAGAGCTTTACGCTGTGAAGTTATGAGTCAAACTGTAATGATATACACATATCTAGTAAAACGTAGTAGTCTGAAAAATCACTCGTTCGTCCTGCATAGCGCATTCGACCGATAGAAAAACTTCTCCTTATTGATAATTTTTATAGCATTTAGCTATGCTTATACTAAGAAACAATTGAAAAAGATATGGGTCCTTGCAAAAGGCGAACGTAGCTGGTTGGTTATAGCGACTGTCCGGTTTGCAGAAGGTCGCAGGCTCAAATCCTGCCGGTCCCATATCTTTTTCAACTATTTCTTAGTATATTTTGCTAAGCATAGCTAAATGCTATAAAAATAATCAATAAGGAGTTGAAATCAAAAAAAAACTTGGCCATGTTGGTTTGAATCTTACTTAAGATAGAAACAAATGGATGAACGATACGTCACGAAATTACGTAACATACAGTTGGGCAATTTAGGGTCCTGGCAAGAGGCGACCGTAGCTGTTTGGTTGGTTAAAGCGACAGCCCAGTGTGCAAGAGGTCACTGGTTCAAATCCTGCCGGTCCGATATCTTTTTAACGGTTTCTTAGTGTACTCCTATCTGTCCTACCACTTTTGACTCGGACTTTGATCGGCCCACTGGCTAAATTCTTAACTTTTTGATTGTATGAGCACGGTACTAATCAGTGTACTAGTGCGTAGTGTCTTGTTTAAAGAGCGACTACTTCATTTTGTTTTACTATGGTCATAGGGTAAGCAAGTGTAACATGCGGTATTCAAACATGCTGAGTTTGATCTCTTTGTGTATCAATGTCATCTATTATGGACGTTACAAAACTAGTATTACGAGAGAGCTAGTTAACCATTATTCATGTTGTTGTATGCTTATTTCTTATTGTGCACATTCTGGACTAATCAAAATATTTATCTTGCAATTGACACATGATTTAAAGACAATATGTAGTGGGAAATATAACTAGACTTCATAATGAAATCATTAAAAATGTTACACGGCGTATGCCACGGTGTGAAGTAAATAAAAGAACTTACTAGCATTTTTTTTGGTACAGTGAATATTAATGTACACATAATACAAGTATGAGTTCACGAAAATAACGTTCCGTAGTTCCAAGGAACCCTTATAGTTTCGCTTTGTCCGTTTATACGAGGCATAGTGACAAAAGCAGTCTTGCTAAAACCTGTAATTTTGCATGAATATGTATGTTAATTATGTTAAAAAAGTGGTTGAATAAAATCATGAAAAAAATTTTAAACATGTATCATTCTCAATAATAATCCTCTCATCTTTCAATATTAATGTAAAATATAATTTAGAGGTTCTTGTGTATTCGATTATTGCAACGTCGATGCAATGCAGAAATCATATCGATTTTTTGTATCACCATAACTGTTTTTCTATTTATCTGATCGTGATACCAATTGAGACAAATAACGTCCAACAAAAACTCATATGCCCCATCTCTATTCAAGCTAGGTTTACAGCAACTTAGCATAGAATATTTCTTAAACGTCAGTGAGTTTTGAGGTTTTGAGATAGAGTGTGCTTGTTGACTAGTAGTCAAATTGCCATTTTTTTTGTAATTTAGCTACTCAATAATTGTAAGATTGGAATCCCTGAAATAGAAAACGGATCTCGGACGGACGGAACGGACTCTTTAAATCAAGAAAAAATAAATGTAGTCAGTGGCGGTATACTAGTAGTTAGAATCCCGCGTTCCGGGCGATGACATTTTTGCTTAAAACGATCTTAAATGTCAAAATTCGTAATGAATTGTGATCAAAATATAATTAAAATAACAAAAATGTCAAGTGGAATGTGGCGTATAATATAAAGTATTATGCCACAAGACAATTCTGCTAAATGACTAATATGCGAAAAAAAAATACGTAACGTGTTATACTAAACTAAATTATGCGAAAACTGTTATGCCAAATTAATATTATGCGTAACTATGATGACGCCAAATGAAGGAATACAAAATTAAGTTATGCCAAACAAAATTATGCGAAGCAATAGAGAACCGTTAAGAAGCCGCGGTCTATGCACAATTTTATAATAACCTTTTAAAAATGATATTTTTATTTAGTGGTATTTCATTAATTTTAGATACTATGTTTCAAAGCAAGATTGACTGCTTATGACCTACACAATTGATATCCAAATAAAAAAAATGCTAGTTTTATTTTAAATCAACCGGGTGTGATTCCCGAATGGAGTACATGTTTTTTTTTCTAAAATTAAAGTGTGCAGTCTATATTTTTGCTAAAATCGATGTCATAGTTCCTAAGAATAGATTTGTGTAAGTCCTATTATTACAGACTTCCCCATACTGACCAATATACATGAGCCATGAATTTCCGACTGTTGACAGCCGAAAAGTGACTAAATAATCGAATTTTCATTTTTGTCATCTTTATTAGATGAACAATACATACATAAAATTCCACGCATGTCCGTGCTATCGTGATAAATTGCGATCTCACCATTAGTGTAGTTCTGTCAGTCTTCAATTGCGTGTCTAAATGTAATGAAATCAAAAACGTAAATAATAAAACGAAATGATAGAAACAATTGTGTTACGGCTAATTTAGATTTTCAACACCGCTTTATTTAATGAATCGTGCATAATCCAAGCTGTATTCCAAAAAAATTAATGTTTAACCTGTGTTTTAGCTGATGGTTAAACAGTTAATTATAACGAAGAATTTGGAAGTGTTAGTACGGTTTATAATTTTGGTTATAGCTCTGTGTGTTTTACATAGTTCTTGGACAACATAGACTTCCTAAATATGAGTTACCTTTTTTCTTTAGTTAAATTGTTTCTCTCGCAACTCATCATCAACTAACGCACTTTTGATATCAGTTATATATTTTGGTTAGATATTTCACTTAACGAATACGACCTGTATTTTCATACAGCAATTTAAATTTAAGTCTTGTTGAATTTTCATTTCAGTTTCATCTGTGTACGGAGAAGGTAGTACATCTGAATGATCAGGCTGATAGAAGATTCAAGTATTATATCAAAATTCGAGATAGATTATACCGAACTGATAATCATTAATGACCGACACGCGGTGGCACATGTTGATGTTACCCGAACCGACTACTGATTTATTTTGTCAGAATCTGTGGTTTCAATAAATGTCGCTATGTTGCATCCATCCTCTATGTATTTTGTTCACGTCGTTCGACGTCGATGTCAGTATAAAAGTAAAATTATTACTATGTTCGCTAAAAATGTAATTACAAGCTTTTAATATTAAACTTTTAATGGTTATATGTCTTGTACAAATTGGCTTTGTTTAGTTTGTGCTTGTATTTCGACCGCTTTGTTTGTTGAAAACGATTTACTTCAATATATAAAACAACATAATATTTTTTTCCTACTCTAATCCTAGATTTAGCACCAATTTTACCTGTTTCTGATTAATTAAGTTTTAGGTAGTGACCGCCTGATATATTTATACTTTTTATCCGTTCGATGGTATAGTGGTTAACGTATGCGCCTCTCACCACGAGGTCTCGGGTTCGATTCCCGGGTCGGGCAAAGTGTAATTTGTCAAATTTCCGTCAGGAAATTTAGAATTTATTATACTATTAAATAGCAGCACTGAGTTGGAATGTGCCCGGTGGATGACGTGTATTGCACCTCTGCCGCACCCTTCAGGGTAATATAGGCGTGATGTCATGTTATGTTTATGTTAAGTTTTGAAGTAAAAAAGAAGCAACCAACTTTTATTAAGTTGAAGGCTACCACGAAGTATAGAGATAATTATCTTTTATTTTCACAGGTGTTTTTATGGATAATTATTTTAGGTACACACAAATGTATGAAATGCAAATATTTAAAGCGTCAGTTTAATCTCATGATTTTCCTTTCATTTTAATTACCATGTCTATACTAATATTAGAAAAAGAAAGATTTTATTGTTTGTTTGCTTGTAACGATTTAACTCAAATCTAGGGGACCAAATAAAAAAATCTTTCACAATATTAGAAAGCTACATCGGAGTAACTGCGCTGTAAGTATTTTATCGAGGTAGCAAGCTGGTAAAGCCGCGTGGGGAAGCTAGCTCGTTGTAGAGATTTGATCCTTCGTTTGTCGCGATTTAATGCATTGATAGAATTATGTACTGTATCTATGATAAGCTCCTTTGTTACGATGTTCGTTAATATCTTAATATTGTATTCATGGTATACCACGGCCATGCCACATAGAAAGTATCTTAAATAATGCAAATAGGAGATTTTACTGAAGACGGAAGGACTTTTAGGGAGAACACATATAATTTTAAAAACATTTAAGATTTAAATATACTCAGTTAACCGGTAACCAAACATGCTAAAATCGGCATAATTAATATCCTGTACTTTTCGGTCAACAACCGAAAATGTCAATCATTATTACTTAAATCTCTTTGGGCACTCTGTATTCTGGATGAACACAGTAGCGTAGATTAGTTATTGAAAAACCTTATTTAAGGGAAAACGGCGCATTTGATAGTTTACTACTTATTATACATACCTACAAAAGCCTTTGGCAGTGAACTAAATAAAAGTGACTATACAACTGAACTCATATTCAGATTCACGTACTTTCAGACCGTGTTTTATAGTTTTTTATAGTTGTGTGTAATAGATGACTTACACATATGTGTCTCCTTAAAATTGCCAATGGTAAAAGACTCTTAGTTTTGTAGATAAGTGATCTATATAATTTTATACTCATAAGTTACTTAAGTAAGTAAGTCAGATTGTCGCTCAGATCACAAACATGAATAACTATTTACTAAACATTATCTATTTTTGGTTCATGTTTGTATAAATTATATAACTTATCTACAAAACTAAGAGTTAGATACCATTGGCAATTTTAAGGAGACATATATGTGTTAGTAATCTATTACACACAACTGTATAAATTCTCAAAATTACAAATTAAGATTTCGACACAGTTAATAAATTTCGCAAAAATGATTAATTATGAATTAGGTCATTGAACTAATGATAAGATTGAACAATCCCTTATTAGCATTATAGAAGCATTGCAAAAAGGTGATATAAAGTTATTAACTAATTGTACATTAGGTAGTGAAGTCACTAATTAGTTGATAATGTGCAAACTTTCATAACATTAATTGTCCACATTCCTTTTTAGCGTGGGAATATAACAAAAATAATTTTTAACAAAAAAAAAACCGACTTCAAAAAGTAGGTAAACTAAAAAGCAAAAAATAAATTTACTTCGCACAAAATAATACGTTTTTTCATTTAGTTAAATAGAAATTATTAAATATTTATTTTATAATTCTGAAGTCGGTGCCAAGTATAAACAACCTTTCTACAATATCAAATTACAGTTCACACAAAAAGGGAGGCGTAGGTGTTCTAGTGCGCGGTCGCCCAGTATTGGTACTTACCACAGAAATATAACTAATATTCAGTCAGAAAAAAGTTGTTAGAACGATTGATATTATCTATACAGAGTTATTAATTGTTTACTTGGCACCGACTTCAGAATTATAAAATAAATATTTAATAATTTCTATTTAACTAAATGAAAAAACGTATTATTTTGTGCGAAGTAAATTTATTTTTTGCTTTTTAGTTTACCTACTTTTTGAAGTCGGTTTTTTTTTTGTTAAAAATTATTTTATTTTACGATTTTAAGTGATGGGTAGACCGAGCAATAATGTTTCTCGAATGAGGAGACGACGGTTGCTTGAGACGGAAAACTTATTAATAATAGACAAGAATTAAATCCTTTCGCCTGACTATTGAGGGTCACGACCTTCCATCATCAGCTCATTTGACACAATAACTAGCAGCAGAAATACGCGTACAGTAGTGAAAGAATAATCCTTTAACTACTAACTATTGAGAAGTTGACCTTCCATCATCAGCTCAACCATATAAAATTATTGCGACCAAGCGTAAATCCTGGCCTCGATTAATAAAATATGAGGGTTGCCCCCGATTTCTCTGGGATCCCATCATCAGATCATGACATGCTGACAATGGGACCACCTTTGAAATATCTCCGTTCCAACAGCTCACTTGACATCATAACTAGCAGTCTGAATATGTGTACAGTAGTGAAAGAATTATCCTTTAACTCCTAACCATTGAGGAGTTGACCTTCCATCATCAGCTCATCCACATAAAATACGTAAATACTGGTGCAGCTTTGAAAAACACACTAAAAACATTACATGTGCCTATAAAATTCGAGGGTTGCCCTCGATTTCTCTGAGATCCCATCATCAGATCACGACATGCTGACGATGGGACCCTTTTGGAATCATCTCCTGTCCAACAAAAAAAGAATCATCAAAATCAGTTCATAAACGACGGAGATATCCGTGAACAAACATAAAAAAAAAGCAACATATATACGAATCGAATTGAGAACCTCCTCCTTTTTTAGAAGTCGGTTAAAAATGACTGGGAACTTTTTTATTCTAACATTATTTTTCTTTAAAAAGAAGTTTAATTCACTGTATTATGTCAGCTAAAACACATGCGGACACTTCCTTAGACACGCAATCGTAACAAAATTCATCTTTTATATCTTCAGTTCCAGTGCAAACTCTTTTACTCTATCTCTTTTATTCTATGAGCCCAGTGCGTGGCCACGCGGATAGCGCTTTCATCGGCTTTCATGAGCGCCTCCTTTGTGCAGGTGGTGGAGCAAGTAGGACAGGTCATGAGGTGGGCCATAGTCTGTACAGCACCACCCTCGCAATATAGGTCCGATTCGTCAAGAACCTTACCAAACCCACCTTTTACTCTGTCATAACTCATGTCTGATAATCGGGAACCATAGAAGCTCTCCAAATAACTTTACTGTTAATTATAGCTTAATCGGCCCCCAATAATTGTTTAAGTAAAGAGAATGTTTGTTATTATACTAGTTTAAAGATATGTGAATAAAATAATAAACGACATTTTTTTTAAATTTATTACTACATGTGTCGTTATCCCTGAAATTGCAATGAGAGCTTTTTGATATAAAACGATGTAATAATTAGAAAATTAAGTTTTGTTATCTTTTTTCCCTTATATCTAAGTTTTCCTTTTACCACCCAAATCATTGATACTTCTACCATGAATTTTACTGAGAAATTAACTGTTACATTATTTTTCTAAATATGACTACCTAGTATACAGGGTGTATTTTTGAAACGGGGCAGTAAGGGCAAGTACCTTAACCGTTGCAGTTACAGCAAAACGTTCTTAAAAGACCTTCCTTAACTTTTTGGGACATTTTGAACTGCATTCACAGATTTTGTAAAAAACTTACAGTTAGCAAAAAAATGCAAAAAGTTCAAATTTTTTTTTTATGCCAATCGATTCTATTTCATGTGGGGATCAAAAAACTCTATGGGACCATTTTAGCTTTCAGTACTAGAAAAGACAGAAATCGCCAAAAACGTTTCCCATACATTACGGCAACAGAAACGAATTTCTACGATGGTCTAACTTTTTGTTATGGCTTGGAAGTGGGTAGAATTGACTGTAAAGTAAATAAAAAGAATTTTTACCCTCAAATTTCGAATTTGATTCGAAAATCTGTGTGTTATACTTAGTTTCAGCTGAGAAACTTCGTATGAGTTATTAATTAAGGATTTTCGCTAAAATGTCTTCTAATCGTTAAAAAAATTACTTATTAGAAGCGTATTTTGTCAATAATCGAAATGCGGGAGCTGCATTAGTGTGGTACCGCAATAAGTATCCGTTGCGGCATGTGCCAACAAGAAAGGTTATTACAAATCTTTTGAAAAACCTGGAATTGCAGGGTTCTTTCAAAATACGCTTAAGTCAATTTTTTCACGATTAGAAGACATTTTAGCGAAAATCCTTAATTAATAACTCATACGAAGTTTCTCAGCTGAAACTAAGTATAACACACAGATTTTCGAATCAAATTCGAAATTTGAGGGTAAAAATTCTTTTTATTTACTTTACAGTCAATTCTACCCACTTCCAGGCCATAACAAAAAGTTAGACCATCGTAGAAATTCGTTTCTGTTGCCGAAATGTATGGGAAACGTTTTTGGCGATTTCTGTCTTTTCTAGTACTGAAAGCTAAAATAGTCCCATAGAGTTTTTTGATCCCCACATGAAATAGAATCGATTGGCATAAAAAAAAAAAATTTGAACTTTTTGCATTTTTTTTGCTAACTGTAAGTTTTTTACAAAATCTGTGAATGCAGTTCAAAATGTCCCAAAAAGTTAGGGAAGGTCTTTTAAGAACGTTTTGCTGTAACTGCAACGGTTAAGGTACTTGCCCTTACTGCCCCGTTTCAAAAATACACCCTGTATATGGTCAACTTACCCAAGTTAACCATTGCCCGATTTTTTTTATTTTCAGATATTTTTACTCCATAGAGGGTTATTTTTCATGACACTGAAAGTTATGTCAAACCATAAGATGGATTAGTACTTTATACCACGAAATATCATATTGTACACATATATTAAAACATCAAATTAAACAAAAATAATTTTGATACCCTAAATATAAAATTTGAGGTATGTTAAGCACTACCATTAAAACTTTGAATGGCCCCTTTGCCAAAATTATGCTATGAAAATAATAAACTGTGGTAGTTTAGCTTTTCTGACACCCTAAAGACTATCCTCATTTTTTTTTTATCGAAAGCAAAAATCATGCTTCACGCTCATTTGTTGATTTGAAATGGAATGGCTCATTCATATAATTGCCCGATAAAATGAACTTTCGGACCTCTTGCTCGTCAGCTTTTTATTGAAGTTATTCATAAGAAATATTCAAAAGGATGTCTAGGGTTCATTAGACGCACTTTTGTGCGTCCAATGAACCCTAGTTAGTATAGGTAACCATGATACTCTTGTACGGTCCAGCACGGTACGTAGCAAAACGTTATGATAATACTTACGTAAGTTATAGATGAATCGGACGTAATTGTTAAGAAGTTGGTGGCAATATTGTGTAGATCCGCATTCAGTGCAAGACAACGAACGTCTCCATAGCCGATAAGGAAAAACACAAACAAATTATGTTACTGGATTTTATCGCAAGTTTTTTCAACTTGATATATTTATATCACAGAAATAGCTAACACAAAAAAAGATATAACAGTAAAAAAAGTACACAAAAAGATATCGATTGATCGCCGAATTCAGCAAAAACATTTAACTTAGGTTAAATCTGTTTTTCGATCTCTCTGTCTCGTTTAAATATTGAACTAGAGAGAAAAATGAACAATAAATTAATAAGAATTCAGCATTGAACTCGGTTTAGTGCGTTCAGTGACATTGGTCATTAGAATTCAACTGATTTCGATACACAATCTTATTTACAATCAAGATTTATGGATAATCCAAATAAATTCAACCATTTTTAACCGACTTCAAGAAAAGGAGGAGGTTCTCAATTCGGTTGTATTTTAATTTTATTGGATTTTATTAAATTAATCGATCGATCAACTTATTGGCTAGTGTTTCGAATTTCAGTTTTTTAGTGGTAAATGATACACATGTTTATATTTTGTACTCTCGAAGGTTTAAAAAACGTTATTTGATATACGTTTCTCAGTAATCACTCACAAGGAGCAATTGCATCAAAAAGTAATACAGCGAGCTCACTCGCGATCTAGTCGCAGAGACGTGTATATAAATATATATAAATGTCATATAAATAGGCAAATTTGTACTCGGAACACAGTACATAAAAAAACGTAATTTTCCATGTAATTGACAGAAATGAATATCCCATGGGGCTGATTACTGGAAGATAGCCACCATCTGGTGGTTACTCTTTAATATTTACAAAAATAACAGTGTATGATAAAATGTATTAGTATCAGTTAATCTAAAGCACAAGCTTTGCTTAGTTTGGAACAAAATGAATGGCGTTGTATAAATGTTGTGATATATATTTATTACTAGCTTTTGCCCGCGACTTCATTCGCGTAGAATTTTTTTTTTATACTACGCTCACAGCGAACGAACATGTAGTCTACCTGATGGTAAGTGGAGTACAGCCCATGGACATCAACAATCCACAAAAGCAGATTATAGAAGCGTCGCTGCAGCTGAGGACTTCGGTATTATGCCTCATTTGCCAGTAATCTCAGGGCCTGATCTCACCACCGTTGTATTCTTTGTATTAAGTAGTAGCTGCTCCCAAGCTTTGGCCCACGTTAACCTTACTGCCCGCTCCTGTAGCATTTAGCGTCATAATAAATATCTTTATACTTTAATTGAGAGTGAGACTATCAAACAAAAGAATTATCAAAATTCGACCAGTAGTTCTGGCACGGGTCTCTTCTCATGATAATAAGGGTTAGGCCTAAGTCTAACACGCCAGCCAAGTGCGAATTGGTATACTTGGTAACTCTAGCTTTGTAGGCACTCTCAGATATATAGTTTGTATGGCATCTGATCCCACTTTACAATAAGTACATGTTATTTATCGTTGGATAGCTATTTTTGAGCTGCTTAAAAATAACTATGGCGCTAACTTTAAAGTCCGTTTTGAGCAACTGGTGCCTACGTTAACCATTACCACTTTGCTCCTTTCGGTTATTGCGTGGTTTTAAATAGCTTATAGCCTTAATTATTTAATTATATTTTTTTTTAATAACGCGAGAGTTACGCGGTACATACATATTTACATTTGTATAGATATCAGTTCAACAATCTCCAAAAGCTGGTTGAAATATATTGGATAGGTATTTTTAAACTGAACAAAAGTAATATACATACATGCATAGGGTAGGCAGAGACGACGGAACGCTATGTGCTTCGCTCCTTACATACTCGTGCTTCTTCAACTTCCTTAACATTTATACATCTCAGCATACATGCTTGCCGGTTTCGTGTACATTATAAAAAAGCTACTATGGCACTAAATTCGAAATGTTAGTCCTTTCACAAATATTCTTTATCAAACATCGCAGTTTAAGCATATTAGTTATAGCAATATCTTTGAACAGACTAACATTTAAAACTTGGTCACATAGTAACATTAGTACAGCTCAATGATAGCTATCCAACGATGTACCACATGTAGCTATTCAAGATTTTTTACAATAATTGATTATAATGTTAAACTAAGATCAGCACTAATGTAATTACCTCTTGGGATTTGTTTACTCGCTGATCTCTGAAATTATTAGTTGCACTACGGTTGCATTTTGCATGTTTTACCCATAAAAAGGTTTAAAGTTATTTAACATACGCTACAAACCACAGGAGCGAAAAAAGGTTTCAGCAGTTCCTAGCTTTTAAGAAAGCATAGCTCAAAACGGACTAACATTTATAACTTGTTGTCATATTTACTTCTGTTTAGCATAAAAATACCTTTCTAATGACGTATCACATGTACATATTGGAGTAGGGGATTAAATGTGGTCCCTTTCCTTTCTTAGAAAAGACGAATCTAAACGGTTCATTGAAAGAGGTGTGCGGCTTGATTCGAACCTGAAATCTTCCACTTCGCAGTGCTATGGTCTCCGACTCGTCTATTGCTGCTTGTTATGGTGTGGATCGCCTTACTTCAATTTTTCCATACAAAAGACTTCAACGAGCGAGCTTTGAAGTTTAGTTGATTATTCTCCATTAATTGTGGTTGTGGTCTGCCTTAAATCAATACTGTAAAATAAAATTAAATATTTAAAAATGCATTGAAGATGTTTATCACATATTTTAATCTTCTATATATA
This sequence comes from Hypena proboscidalis, assembly GCA_905147285.1. Classification (NCBI taxonomy): domain Eukaryota; kingdom Metazoa; phylum Arthropoda; class Insecta; order Lepidoptera; family Erebidae; genus Hypena; species Hypena proboscidalis. Next base: position 13,006,725 of record LR990130.1, on the reverse strand, counting down.
TAAAAGAAAGTCGTGTTAGTCACACCATTTATAACTCAAGAACGGCTGAACCGATTTGGCTGAAAATTGGTGGGGAGGTAGCTTAGAACCGGGAGAAGGACATAGGATACTTTTAAAATATTTTCGAGGGCAAAATTTTATCGAGGGCGAAGCCGCGCGGGGCAGATAGTATTTCATAAAAATCTACCGGTAGTTTTTGCGTGAAAGAGTAACATACAACCATCCACATATTCATTCATCTACACATTTCCAAAAACTTCCGCATTCATAATATTGGTAGGATCAGATCAGTAGGGTAGGATTTCAAAAAAACGGACAAATGGTATCCAGCTCGGACACAGTGAATTGCATAATTTTATTGTTGGATTTTTTATTTTAAGCCAGATGTGAAATATATTGTTGATGTGGAGTTTTATAAAAAAGCTCGAGGTAGGAACCATTAACATCCATAAACCAAATGCTGGAAGAACTTGATATTAGTATATCAGCTCGTTGATGTCTTTTGTATGGCAAAATTGAATCAAGGCAATCCACACCTTATCAAGTAGCAATAGTCGAAAGTGTCGAAAACCATAGCACTGCGAAATGGAAGATCTCAGGTTCGAATCAAGCCACACCCCTTGTGAATGAACGTAAGATTCGTCTTTTCAAAGAAAGGAGAGGCCTACATTCCGATAGGTGGTTAAAACCTTGATTTAATAAAAAAGGAGACTTGATATTAATGAGCTACAATTCAAGAATACAATCCAGTATAACATAAAAATAATCGGCACAATTCGTTATAATAAAGAGTGTTATTTATAGAAGGGATATAAAAACATCCAAAGAATAAATCTGTACCTTTATAAGACAAATTACGAGGCATTATATAAATTATATCACCTTAGGAATAAGCTCATGATACCTCGTCGGGGACATATTTTGCAGAAGTAAAAATCTGATCAATTTCTTCCTACGCATTACTAGGACAAATAAACAATATGTTGAATTCATAATTATTTGAGTGTGACTTAGCATAGTTACATATTGATGAGTTACGTGATATATTGAAATCTAGACTTTAATAGTAATGTATTGGAGGGTAAACAATTATGATGCATGATGTTTAAAATATTCATTGCATTTCATTTATGTTTATGTTACAGGGTATGTGTGAAATCTAGGTATTGTATTCAATGCCTGGGAAATCAGAAATGAGTTAAATGATAAATTATAAAATTTATTTTAGCACACCTTTATGGGTGCATGTCACAGCAATGCGAGGCTCCTTCTTTTTTGGTAGATTTTGTTGTTTTTTTAAACAACTAAAATATGAGTAAATGAGGGATGGTTACAAAAATATAGAGGATCAGAATAATATATGTTACGCGGCTTACAACGGGTTTAGTTAATGATAAAAATATCTTTAATTCTATCCAAATGTAATACCTGTTGCGATGGCCTGTTCTTGCCGGAGTTAATATGATCCTGAATAATCATTAAATCTCGATCTCTTCAGTATTTAGATATTTATAGCTTTTTTATGATAAGAGGTGACAAATACAAAAAACAAAAATATTGAAGAGATGCATATTCAATTTTTATTTTTTATTAACACTAATATTAATTTTAATAAAATTGTAAGTACAGTTAAGATTGTATCAGTTTGTTTTACTACTTTTCTTTCCGCCTATTTGTGTTTAGTACCTACTTATATAATATACAGTCAAATATACGAGTATGGATTTTATCACCAATAAACAGTTAAATTTATTTGAAAATATGAAAAACTGTATTTTGAACCTGAATATAATTATAAGTATAATTGAGTAGTTTTAAAGCTGCTTTATTATGTGAAGTATAAAGTAGAGTTGACGGACGGTCAAAATTATAATTAAGTTTTTGATATGTGATATCACTGCTATTCATCCTCTTAAAATTGTGTAAGTGTTGCATAATGTATATTTTATGTTATGTTGGCGTTACAAAGGTGTTCTATTAAGCACATATGGTGCTTGTGTGCGTGTGTGGAACTGGAGATGCGGCGAGTCCTGATGATGCAGGTGATTCACAGCTGATGAGTGCGAAGGGTGTTGGCAGAGGTGCGAGCGGCGTGGGCGAGAGGGGCGGGGGGGCGCAGATTGAGGCCACTATTTAACCGCACGACGGCCGCGCAACGACCTGTTGTGATCCCGTCATGGCGCGCTACGCCCGTGTCGCTACTCTGGCCGCGTGCCTCTTGTTTGCCTGCGGTGAGTCCTAACCTTTATCTTACGCATCCAGACACCGTCGATCTCGCGACGTCACGGGGGAGGCCACCTCACATAGCCTGTAATTCAGTGATTGCGTCTGTACAGTGTCGCACTTAGTGAACAGTGAAGTTGCCCGTTCTCGATCGTCGCGAGATAGACTGCGTCTACGCAGAGTTTACGAATGAATGCAGCCGACCGCGATCGCCTTGCATCGAACGCCAAAGGACATCAGCGCAGTTGCTTCAAGGATAGTCACTCGCGTCTAGCTTCTAGCGTCTAGCGCGGCGGCTACTGCATCTGCAGCGGTGTTGTGAAAACTTTGAAATTGAATTCCGTGATGCATCGACCGAGCATGTTGCGAAAACAAATTACTGGTTGCATATTTACTTTGTGTAACAATCGTTGAACATTCGGTACACTCGGTGGCGTGTTTCACGGTGAATAACAAACATTTTAGTAGTTTATATTTGCGTAACTTTTGGATCAGGATCTGGAATGTTTATTTTGTAGTCATATTATTTTAAGTAGAAGTAATATTGTTATTAGGACGTGTTTAGTCAAAGTATTGGTTAGCACCTGCTGCGGCTGCGGAGTGCGGTTGCGAGAACTTTCACATTCGTTCCGTGTTGCGCTACGCCGGTGACGTCACAGACGACATAGTGTCGAGGGCAGCCAGACTGCTACGAACAACGCGACGCGACGGCGACGTTACATGAGCCCTAGTCATTTCTCCAAATTTACATTTAAGAACGCGTTATTTGAACATAGCACGGGAAACCTGATCACTGATATTTCATCATATTCAATCTTTTGCAATGACTACGTTCACCTTAAAAATCGAGTAGAATTCGTTTGGTTTTAAAATGAGCTGATCGATAGATTGTATTATGTTTGTGTAATGAAATACCTAAGACGCGGAATCTAGGTTCTGATACAAAGCATTCATTTTCTGAGACTAATCTGTTCTGTTTACCACGCTTTAGTTCCCGCAGCGATTTCATTAATGATAAGGTCAATATTGTTACATTACGTGATAGCAAACATTAGACTTGTCCATATTTGCTTTGATTCCTTAGATTTGCTTAATTTAACAAAGATGTCAAGTAAGGAGCAGTAAAAACAATATCAGATTTGGATCTCTAGTGCATATAATACACGTTTTGTATTGTTTTCACAACGTACCTACAGCCATTCTAAACTTAGGACTGCAATGTAATCGCAATTGGTTTCATTTGACATTTCAAATAGAAATCGTCAGATGAAGCGAATTGAACTTTACAACAAATTACATGACCGATTAGGTAGTTATATTTTTGTAAATATTTAAGGAAGTGATACACAAGTTGTTAAGAATTTGAAGGAACAATAAACGTGTATGTAGGTACGTGACATTTTTGTCGTTCTCAGGTGCGATCGCTTAAATGTCATAGTGTCGCAAAGTTCACGCGTTAGAAGTCAAGTGTTCAAGGGCATCATAAAGACCAACAATAGCCTCTTTTCCACTGAATATTATGAGTTTTATATAAGATAACCTTGAAGCTGTTTTGGTTAACAACATTTCCACTTTACATAATTATAGTCATTGAATCTATAAACACTATCAATTGATTAATTAAAAAGCACTCTAACTTATTTTTATTATACTCACCGCTTATCTCATTATGTGAGTTCAATAAAAATGTTAAATCATATAAATTAATTGTATTTGCTTTCAATTTCAATGGCAAATATCGGAATCAGGACGTGAACAAATATGATATTATTAACTAATTATCTTATTTTTACTAAGTTATCGAATCACTTTAAATTAAATAAATAGCTTTGACTTTTTAAACGATTGCTTTATTGTTAAACTAGGTCAGCATAATATAAATAATTAACTATGTAAATAATGAATTATTAAATTAAAAACATCGTCAAATGTTATGTTTAGTAACTAGTAACATTTATAAGTAAGGACTCTGCACTAAGCACGTGGTCGTTAACTTGTTACAAGTACGCAACTTTCGTTTTTAGTTAGCAATAACCATAAGTTACAACATGATCGTTTCCTTTGATAATAAATATAAATATGGAGGTGTATAAGCCGTGGATAAAACATTCGCAAGCAAATTATATAATGATTTGTAAGGTATTATGAGGTTTATTATCAGTTGGTCACTTGCGGCGGTTTCCAGATCTTTAGGTCTCTAGGTCAGGCGTTGCGCCATCGCGCATTGGCCACGTGAGCGATACATAGACAGGCTCCGAGCGACCCGATATTGTGATGAAATTTCTCAGATGCATAACATTACGGCGTGCCAATTCATTTAACATTTCTAATCAACAGCTTATTTTTTAGACACATGGCTGATTACGCAAATTTAATACCATAGTCTAAATCTTTTTTTTAGCTAGCTTTGTCTATTGTTCCTAATTATAGTAATTAATAATTTGTGTGCCACTTTTAAATTTGAGTCTAGCTTAGGTTTAATTATTCTTATTTGTTAGGAATGTTTTGATACAACAATGTTTCTTATCTGATTTTTCATCAAAATGCTCACAACTCCATCACATATATACATCACATCCACATATAGACATTAGTTATTTTAATCTTTGACGAATAATTCAATTGACAATAACTGTTACTAACATCGATCGTACGTAGAAAGTAAAATAGATGTTCCTAATGAGTCCCATTAAAAATGCTCTTTTAAGTCTATCGTAATACCCGTCAGCAAATTTTTTCGGGTCGTATGCAATCCGTTCTCAACAGTTATATAAAATTTGTTTGAGTGAACGTCGATGTTGCTTAATTCATTGGCCTATCACTTAATATGATGTGCTTACTCGTTACGTACTTGACGTATCATTTCAAGAGCACTGACGTGTATATCTTGGCTAATAAATATATCAATCACGAAGCAATTCTGAATAAGTACCACTATCACGGATGTAAGGTATAATTTTCTTGGTCAAGTTTAGCGCAATGCCCCTCGATTGTCATTTCAAATCAGATACGCATGTGCTTTTCATCTATTTAGAGTCAAGATCTAATGAACATTTCCAAGGTGTAGATTTTCTAAATCACTACTTATCTAGAAAGTAAATTATCACATATATATATACGATCGATTGTTAAATGATGCCCTACCCTAAGGCTAAACGGAAAAATCAATGAATAATGGTTTCTTCATTAGCAAAGTAGTTAAATTTGGCAGTTAAAAATATCCAAGAGAAACTACATTAATTACTCCAATTAATTATGTTTTCGGCTATTAACTACATATGCCTTTGAAAAATGAAATATTATGCAATTTACCCGTAGATACTTTTGCGTTTGTACACTCTCGGGAATCTTTTACGAGCCATTTCATTTTGTAGACATTTAGAATTAATGAATGAAAATTAAATATAATTTTCTGTCGTAATGTATTTGAAACTGCATTTGATTCGGCAAACATGATGCTCATATTTCATATATAAGCATTATGTTTGCTATGTTATAACAAGAGGTCTGGGCACCCAAACAGGATGTTTGTTATAAAGTTATGTAAGCTTGTTGATTTCTTCTTGTGGCCGAAGTGAAACGTGATCTGTGAATAAATTGAGTGAACCCAGAGGTCGCGAAGATCATGTGTATTACATGTATATCGTCAATCGAATGTAAAAACTCTTAATAGCAGTAATCAATTTCAAAACCAGGATGGTTCCAATATTTTGAGTGTCTGTATAGGAATACCAGAGGACTTTGGCTTAACAATATCAACTAGATACATTAATATGCCATAATTAAATTATATAAATTAAAATAAATTAATTTAAATATCTCACAACTTACACACAACACCATCTAGTCCCAAACTAAGCTTAGCTTGTAATATGGGTACTAGAATAACTGATACTAATACATACATACTTTTCTTTTGTAAATACATACTTATTATACATAGAAACACCCAGACTAAGACAAACCCCCATGTTCATGCACACAAAGATTTGTCTTAAGTGGGAATCGAATCCACGACCTCGACGTCGCAGGCAGGTGCACTACCCACTCCGCCATCCGGTCGTCAATAATGCCATAACATATGCTTCCAATTTATTAAAATAATAATAATTTAATAACAGCAGGGTGTTTGCATGTCAAATAATATCTATACATGAATAGAGTTGGCATGTTTTGCACAGCAGCATGTAACAATGTAACATATTTTGGAATGTGCTTTTTGACCAATAGTTGAGCATTCTTACATGTGCGACTTTTATGGTTGTACCTAAAAGAAAATTCCAACATGTCGCTTGGTAGTTTTTACCTTTCCACTGCCGTTACACACACATTCACACGTGTGACGCAGACAAGGTGAGCGCTGTTTACTTCCGGATGCGGAAACGCCAGCTACTTATGGTACCAGTAATTGGTATATGTGACTCCATACTTTGGTACGCGCATTTTGGGAAGTCTGGCCACGATCGTACTATATAATGTATGACGACATCTACCGGGAACTGTAAATGCGTCACTATACCACTGTTCATGGTCCTAAATACTTCCTACTCTTGTAACTGTCCTTTTAAAAAAAGACATATATGATACAATTCTAGGTTTTCTATGCCGATTGCTATTGTTGCTTAATGTTATAAGAACAACAACAACATGGAATATTTGTAGGAAGTGTGCGTGCAGTCGATTACCTTCTACCAAAAACCAGTTATGTTATCTATTAGAGCAAGTGTGCGCAGGGCCTCACTTCACTTAAAGGGAGTGCCGCCTCGACTGCAGAAGGAAAGTCGAGCGCTGGTGCTAAATATTCATAAGGTCGAGTGTTGGTATTCGAGCCACGCGCCGGTCGACGCCCGAACCAACCATACCTACTGGTTCCCACATCAGTTTGTATTCATACACAATAGCTACTTATTAACAAACGGTATTACTCTGCCAATTTCTAAATCAGTTTCTAGAAAACGCATGTAAATAAATACTAATACTTTTCCTTTAATAATTGCTAAGCCTGACCTTATTTGCAATCTCTTCACCTCAGTGTATGAGTCTGAGTATTCTATATCTCCTTTGTAAAATAAGTTCACTACACGGTTGTATTTTTGTTTGCATTATTTCTTACACACCAAAGATTAGTTCAACAAGCGGAAGTTGTTGTAAAAGAAATATTTATGTATCCTATTTAACGGACTTCATTTTATTATCAGATAAGTACATCTTTAATTATTTTTCAAAACAATTATAATTTAATAGTTCAAAGTATAATAAACTATGGTAATCAATTCCTAGTACCATAAAATGTATACAATCGTAAAAAGCTGATAAGTCGAGTAGTATAAATTTTTCCCATACAAAAGACATCAACGCGCTACGTTCTACGAAACAGCGCGCGCTCGCACTGCGCCACTGTTCCGGGAAAATTAGCTTTCCACATCTGTTTTAATGTCTTTTTATCATCCCAGTCTATTAAATAAATATTTGTCTATTATATCATTTTTACAGGTAGGTCCATTTATAGAGCATTTTTTAGGATCTTAGATTTTTTCACGGATTTATCAAAATTTACTAACTGTTTTAATAATTTGAATCAAATTTGGAATATAAGTACTATACACATTTAGATGATGATGTTCGTACGAACAGACATACAGTCAGACAAAAAATTAAAAAATATGTATTGGCGTCTACTGCTGTATTAATTTTTCTCAAATATCTTTAATGTACAGATTTGGAAAATTTACAATTTTATTACATGTATATGACATAGATTTAAAGAAATCCGGGTCAAAGACAAATAGTAGCTTCAAACGACTTCGCCAGTAACATATAAAATTAAATATTTTAGGCACTACGGTCACGTTTATTTCTTAAAAAATAAAATTAACTTACACAACTGGTTTTGAGAATACGCTTTTTCTTAAGCAAATGTTCTTTCCGATTGTATAATTCGAGGTCGTCTTCATTTATTAAGATGTTCATTCGAATAATTAAATCCTTAGAAAATGTAAAAATAGATCCTTTTAAGTTTACAATAGAGACCGATATCACATTAAGTTTTTTTTTCAAACAATTGGTAAAAGCGCAGCTGAACAAAAAGTACTATCCGCCAAGTATTTTTTTTTACATTAACTGTGTTAGTGTTGTGCAAAACTGTTACTCTATGCCGAACAATGAAAATAATATAATTATGTACGTGCATATATGACATCGTGTCGTGTATTAATCGAACACTATCGATTGCATTCGAAACATTGTACTCAACCTAGTTTGCTTGTTTTAAGATTTGATAAAATATACTGCTATTCTATTAGTATAATATTGGCTCAATTATGTAGTTAGTCATAATTATTGAAAAACATGGACTCTTGCATACATAGATTCTTTGATTCTTTGTATGATTAATGATGGTTGATTTTAGTATTCGTATCTCGTCGTGTTTGTTGTTTATTTATTTTGAATCGAATTTAATAGAATGGAAAGATGGATGTTCGGTTGAAGAGAGACAGTGGGATTATGTTGCGATTGCTGCCTCGGTTTCCTTGTATTACGTGCTCACTGATCACACGCCTTGAACACGCACCTGCAACCACGTGCTGTATATACTTTTGTTTTTTATTTGCCTAAGTGGCGTTACCTAAGCGAACTACGCACTCTAAAAAATGACAATACTGGCTGACAATAATCTCTTCATGGGAACCTTTCTACCCTCAATATCCATGACAGAGAACGTGCTACTCATTATTTGTCGCGCTTACTATAACTATTCAATATAATTATACGACAGTATTTTACAACTGGTTTGATAATAAGAATAGTTGTTTCTTAATAGGCCTATCGTTAAATTTCCTGAAACGTAATGATGACTCAAGGAGATCTACTATTCCGTAACCTTTCTGTATTATAATAATTTCGTCAGCCTAATCGACCCACAAATCAAATGCCATGCATAATGTACAATTTTGTATAGATAGAAGACATAGAAAGAGTCGTCCTTGTCGTTGCCCAAGCGCTGACATTTCGAAGCGAGTCAAATGTCACGAGCGCTCACCCCACCTTTGGCATTTAGGTACTCATACGCTTCCAAGTGATATTTCGATTCTAACGTGAAAAAACGGTGAATAGTGAATGTATAATCATTAACTGCAAATTATGTAAATGTGTCAGTTCAGTCCAATGATATTTCAATGAGAAATCGATCGTTTAATAATAACACGGTAGGTAAGGTAGACGGCAATTCAAATTCCTGTAATCGCTTCCGCCTGTGCAGAAGGTGCGTGGTAGAGAAGTGGACAGTGTCGAGTGTGATGATGTTCAACGAGTGAATTGTATGTTTTTGTGCAGCAGGGGCCGATGCAGACCGGACGCACCGGTGGCGGCGGCAAGCGGACGATACGCCGAAGAAAGACAGCGCGGAGACCTTGGAACAAGAGCTATGCAAGGACAAGGACGCCGGCGAATGGTTCCGCCTGGTGGCCGGCGAGGGCGACAACTGTCGCGACGTCATCCAGTGCACCGCCTCGGTCAGTACTATATATAGATAAAATACTTTTACACACGCATTCTCTAGTAAATACGTCCTTACATACTGAGACACTATGTGGAATGTGGGCCAGTCGCAAAGTCGCTCACATTGAAAATATTAAACAGTTATTATGAAAAACTCACGTAGCAATTTAGAATAATTTATTGCTTAATCACTGAGGAATTTTAATACAAGTACGATTAGGGTAGTATAATAAAAAATATGCGAAATGCAATAAATGTTAGAAATTTGTCCTCAATATAAACAACAGAATATTGCGTATTTGTGGGTAGGTTACTGCTGTTCTTACGCCACTCAAGGTAATGTAAGAGCACGCGGCGCGCGCCGGCCGGCTTCAGCGAGCCGTGCTCGTAACCGACACAATTGCTATAATTGTTTGAGTTTTCATTATCCTCTGCCTATGTCTCTGCCACACACATAATTATCCAAAGTCCGTAGTTATATTCCAAGGATTACATCTTAAGCTTGTTTATACAACGTTACTTTTACCTTACAACGTCATTTCAGTAGATTTTAGCCCCAGCTCATCTGACATAATCATATTGAAAAGCAACTATTGTTTTGCAACACAAACCATCTGTTTTCTTTGTTTCTCCAAGTTGTAATAGTGAAAATCTGTTAGTCATAACAACTGAACGTAACAGAAATATGACTAAAGTAAACAAAATAAACACGGCAAAAATCATTCGGTAGTACAATCATATTGTTAAACATTTATTGTATGTGCCAATACAAAATCCCGATTGTTATTTTTCGGTAAACGAATACAATATATTGAATAACGAGCCTTTGTTGCTTATTGCATTTTAAATTTTAATTTCTACCTTGGTATTTCTGTTTACTTTGTTCAGGAATCAATATTTTCAATAGCATACCTACGCCATAATATGTATAATAGCTTTAAATATTGTGTTACAAGCTACAAGGTTAGAGATAAAGCTTATTAACCGTATTATATTGGTAACAGGGTATCCAAGCCATCCGTTGCCCCGCTGGTTTATTCTTCGACATTGAGAAACAGACGTGCGATTGGAAAGATGCCGTCAAGAACTGCAGAGTAAAGAACAAGGAGCGTAAGGCGAAGCCTCTGCTGTACACCGACGAGCCTCTGTGCCAGGACGGTTACCTGGCCTGTGGTGACCTGGTCTGTGTTGAAAGGGGTCTCTTCTGTAACGGCGAAAAGGACTGCGCTGATGGCTCAGACGAAAACTCTTGCGGTAAGTCCTTAAATAAATAATAGTAATGGTGTGGCTACATAAATCGCAACAACGCGACAATTTCATTAAAAACTCGAAAGTATTGGTGCTATCGCGATATGTTTTACGAAGTTCGAACGAAATTTCGAGCGTTGAGTAGTTTTGTTGGGACATAATATAGCGCTTCTTTAGTCCTTTGTCCTGGCAATACGTTAATGTTAAAAATAAGCCAGCTTAAATCAAATGGCACAAACTGTACATACTATCGGAGCACCAATGCCATTCTATATGACAAGTTATTGGCACTAGCGTAAAAGTTACGCTAGTCATGTTTATACCTAGGACTTTACCTCATTTTGTATTTAATTAAAGAATCTTGCACGCCTCTTATCACGTGTATTGACACTACGACTTATCTCGTAATAAATTGAACCTAATCTATAATTAAAATAGCCAATTGAACTTGAACGGCCAAATTCAATAATAAGAACTGACTTGTTAAGCGTGACGTGACGACCAACCTGCCTGTAATACCAATCACTTGGCCTAAAAAAACATCTCAATGCTATGTTGGTAACTCTAATATGGTGCTCATCTATTTGATTAGGCCAACGTTAAACGTCATCAACGTATCTTTGCTTAAGTTAGAAAGCGTCAGATATGCATGCACAGTAGGTGGCCTCCAATATCACTGCTAGTCGGTATGCATTGAGTGGCTCCAATCGGACCATACAATAAAATTCCCTCCTTCGCTATATGACTTGAAATCACTTTGAATTGTAATTACGTACCTGACAAGGATACAGAATTCCGTTCACCAGTGGCGAGGACCCTGGACTGGAACCGCGACATAACGCTTTTAGCTCACGTCGTTTACTAAATAAATGTGCATATTTACAAATACTAGCGATAAAAATAAATCTAACTGACAAATAGATTTCTAAACCATGTAGTTTTGATTGCTTTAGCAAAACGAAGTTATGATGATAGAATAACAAAATTAGTCTAACTGATATAACATGAAGCCTTTTTAATTATAAATTGTAAATCAGAGGTGTCTAAATTCGTCTGTAATGCATCTATGTAGGTTCCAATCTGATATCAAGTCGTTATAACATTACTAATGTAAAGCTAAAACATTATCCCAACGCGGGCATCTAATCCAAGTCCACAGCATTATTTATAAGCTAATTCACAAGACAATCCTATTCATACCAACTGTTTTGCTGAACAGAGCCCAAACATTGTGTAATGTTCATGTGTAATAGTAATACGAACAACTTAACATAACAGAATCAAAAGTGAAATCCCGCTAGTATCAGCTGTGTCGAGTGATTTGATCGAGCGAAAGTACCCATACTGGTTCCGTCCCTCGCCCCGCCCAAGATTCATTGCATGTGCTACACGCGCCGAGCCCGTATGCCGTACTCTCAATGACAAATGCGTATGTCGTTGTACTTTGATAAAGCAAGCTTTTTGAAAGTTCACTAGAGAAACCATTCGTTAATTTTTTGATGTATTCAATCGTTCTACTTTCTCCCTTAACTTCATTGGATATTGTTTGAAATTGATTAGTTTTTTAATATTTTAATATGATAAGATAGATTGATGCAGGGAAAACGCTTATACTTTCCAGCTTTCAGCTTTTAGAAGCACAGACAATGGTATAAGTTAGAGACTACTGCCAACCCTAATTTAATTTGTAAAATGCATTTTCCTTGCAATTTTGCCTAAATCAGACCATGAACTTGTAAAACTTAATTAGGCTATTCTATTTGAATTATTTTACCCAAACATATCACAATTTTGCCAACAAAGCCGGTTAACGCTTAAAGCGGTTGCATAAACATAAGAATTGTGACCGAATATATCGATACATTCCTTTCTGTTATTTCTTAATCTAAATATTGAAAACTCGTTCCGTGCAGATTTGTAAATTCATGACATATATCTTACACCTTTCATCATGTTTCAAATTGACATGCAAGATTGGAATACATTATTACTATGATTTTTTGTTTGTCGTAGATATCGACAACGACCCCAACAGGGCGCCACCTTGCGACCCCACGCAGTGCGTTCTACCAGACTGCTTCTGTTCCGAGGACGGTACAGTTATCCCGGGAGATTTGCCCGCCAGAGATGTCCCCCAAATGGTCACAATCACTTTCGATGACGCTATCAACAACAACAACATCGAGCTATACAAAGAGATCTTCAATGGCAAACGCAAAAACCCCAACGGCTGCGACATCAAGGCTTCATTCTTCGTTTCGCACAAGTACAGTAACTACTCCGCTGTTCAGGAAACTCACAGGAAGGGCCATGAAATCGCTGTACATTCAATCACGTAAGTAATTAAGACTCTAATTGATACTATACAGGCGTATACAATACTTTGACCTTCGTGTATTAATTATAATTTCTTGTGTGTTTAGCCACAACGATGATGAACGTTTCTGGAGCAACGCCTCTGTCGACGACTGGGGTAAGGAGATGGCCGGTATGAGAGTAATTGTCGAGAAGTTCGCCAACGTAACAGACAACAGTGTTGTGGGCGTCCGCGCTCCCTACTTGCGTGTCGGTGGTAACAACCAGTTCACCATGATGGAAGAACAAGCTTTCTTGTACGACAGCACTATCACAGCGCCTCTGTCCAACCCTCCTCTATGGCCGTACACTATGTACTTCAGAATGCCCCATCGTTGTCACGGTAACTTGCAGAGCTGCCCCACCAGGAGTCACGCCGTATGGGAGATGGTAATGAACGAGCTCGACCGTCGTGAGGATCCCAGCAACGACGAGTACTTGCCTGGATGCGCAATGGTCGACTCTTGCTCCAACATCCTTACAGGAGATCAGTTCTACAACTTCCTCAACCACAACTTCGACCGTCACTACGAACAGAACCGTGCACCCTTGGGTCTCTATTTCCACGCTGCGTGGCTTAAGAACAACCCCGAGTTCTTAGAGGCTTTCTTGTACTGGATCGATGAAATCCTAGAAAACCACAACGACGTATACTTTGTGACAATGACTCAGGTCATCCAATGGATCCAAAACCCACGTACTGTCACCGAAGCCAAGAACTTCGAGCCCTGGAGGGAAAAGTGCGCGGTAGAAGGCATTCCCGCCTGCTGGGTGCCTCACTCTTGCAAGCTCACCTCCAAGGAAGTTCCCGGAGAAACTATCAACCTTCAGACATGTTTGAGATGCCCAGTCAACTACCCATGGCTCAACGACCCCACGGGTGACGGCCATTATTAAATAGAGCCATGATCTCACGCCTCTCGTGCTCTAAGTAGTTTATATAAAATTCAAAAATGCGATTTGCTCGGGTAACATATTCGTAGTTAGAACACAAATTTTAATTTTGGCGAATCACTCAAAAATAAATGGAACTGTGAATATGTTTGCCAGTAATTCCAAATGTACCGGGTCATAATCCCGCCCGTAGCCTAAGTACCTACCTTACTTTATGTAATATAGACTCACATAAATATTTAATAGGTCTGTTTAATAGTTTATGTGATTTTCTAATGTAAGTCTGTTTTATAAATTTATAAAAATATAAAACATAAAAAATTATTTTGGTTTATTTATTACCCATAGCAAATAACAATAAACGAATGGAATAAACTAAGATATTACCATAATTTTTAATATACACACACATAGCAAGAATACTTAAAACAGATCTATATAGAAGAAAGCGATGTACAGAATCACCAAGGTAGTCCAAATTCATTTAGTAGAATACTAATAAATGCGATGCCTTTTATTCACTTTTACCTAGTCACCAAATACCTGAACTTTAAGTCTTTAGAGCTTTTACAATTGCCGTATCTTAAATGCTGACGCTATAAGGATTGAATAGTTAAACATGAACACGGTATTTTTTGCGCAACAGTAGACACTTTCCTCAGTCTAAAAATAACAAAATGTTGATAACAGTTAATTTTAAATTATAACTCTGTACTCAAGTTAAAATCTGTACTCAATTTAAAATTAACTGTAGATACCAACAAATCAAGTGGATTACTTTTGTTAATAACATTTTTGTTTAAATTAGTTTTGAGTTAGACTCATAATTTAAGGGAAAAATGTCACGATCTGTAAATGTGATAAAAATAAAGTAGAGAAACATGCATTATAATATCCATAATCAAACAAACAACAAAGAGTATTGACCATCGGTCAGTGATTTGCCATGCCTATACGAGACCCAACCGTACCTGATATGGGTACGGCATACATGAGTATGTGTCTTCAATGTTTCATTCCATTTTTTATGACCACTTACAGTTCCGTACGTAAAAGCCAAGCTATTTAACCTGAGGTTAATCAGAATATATCATTAAATGTCTTTTGAAACGTTATATAACACCTTTAAACACTTACTAAACAGAGCGCAAAGCAAGCTCATGTTCGTAATGTATCGCGTTAACTAGAATTATTAATACAATCTAATATTTCTTCTACGTAAGGTAAATGTAGAGATTGACGCAAATATTTTTGATTCTCAATTTGATAAAATGTAATTAATACCTATTATTAGCTAATATAACCGATCGATAGCATATAAATCCAAATGGAGCAAACATTAAATTTGCTTCATTATTTATTTATTCGTGTCTTCGAATAGGCAAAGTTATAGCTCTATAACATACTATGCGAATCAAATGAGTTTTTTCAGCCATAGTGAATGTGTTCCATTCGATCTATTATGAAAGACAATTTTTTAATGGAACGAGAATGTGATCGAAAATATCGTTTATATTCAGGCGAATAGAACACATTCATTCTTCTGTTCTTTTTTGATTCGCATAATATAGCGAACTTTGCTCGCTATAACAAAATCGTCAAGCAGTAACGTTCCAGTTTGTGAAGTGATCAAGGTTTTCCAAAGACACTACAGCATAGGGTTCTTTAAAAGGAGTGAAAATTGTTGTTTTTATAACAACAGCAACGCAATAATGATGCTGAACGTTAACCATCAAGCAGGCCTTGCTATTGTCACCTTTTAGTAGAATAAAAATGTGTATGTGAAAAAACTTATCCAATATCGATAAAATATAATTATAAAGTACTTTTGTGAAAAGCTTCTAGAAGTATTCATATCTTCGATAACCTAGTAACAGTTCTTGGTTCTTTGTCATCGTCATCCTTCATTATGATCAACACCTTTTTTAGTTTTATAACAAGAGCATATTAAAAACTTCAACGTGACGAAAATAATTAAAAATAACCGTTAGACATGATTTAATAAATTTAAGGAATTGTTATTTCACATATTATTTATTTTTCAAAGACCAACGTTCTAGAGCTATGTATAATATAATATGTAATATAATATTATCATTTTTATTTATATATATCTTTGTATCTCATTAATCAAAACGAAATAGTTGCACTTATACTGCGTAACATCTAGTATAGCCTTATAACTGACTTATCGCAAGTTTTAAAAATAAAATGTGATTTATGTCTACCTTAACTTTAAATAAAGGATGAGGAAAACTTGAATACCTATTGTGAATAATGCCTAAATATACATACAAATCAGGTCTGTTGCATATGTTTATTTGAGATGCTAATCTCAAAAATACAGGTTTAGTATATTTGCCTGGGTGCAAAGTCATTAGCCTCTTGTGGAAAGTTTTTATATTTGCTTTAGCATCCCCTGCTATATTTCAAATTCAAATCAGATTGTCATTATAATTTATCAAATCTAATCTAAAGGCTATTGACCATATATATTTATGTCCGTTAGGTGCAACGTACAGTGATACGCGTGGGCCAAAAGCACTTATTACAAGCAAATAAGCTCTATAACTCGATTAATATTCTTTATTCGTTAGAACAGAACGACAAAAAACAAAAACCTAACTCACGTTTTTACCATAAATTTTATATTCGGCCTTGCTTGGCTCTACCTGATAAATATTATGCAAAAATTAAATATTTCTGGTTGTGAATAACATTGTATAAAGATGTGAAATGTCGCTAGGCCACAGTGTGATAGTGTTACCACATCGGCGTGGCGGCGGTGTGTCAAAATGTTATCAATTTCTATGAGTTTGACACACCGGAGTGGTATGCGTGCGTGACAGGCTAAGAGCTGAACAATAGGTGGCGGGCGCCACCAACACGTTAATCTCCCCTGACATCTGTGGGCGGTTAGTTGCATTGCACATCATCACCTTCATCCATGTACGTATGTATCCTCAACTCCATAACCAACTTTCCATTTTGTTTTGCAACACGCAGCATTTATCGAGGCGGCAAATAAGGACAATGAAAAACAATTGAATTGTTAGCGGGATCTAAATAAATAGAGAGCTGAGGCGATGCGATAGTCGCTGTTGATATTAGGCATGGTGGCACGGAGAGGCGCTGCAGCCTGACACCGACAGTGAAAGCAGTGAAAGTCTTCCGAAGCTCAACACCACGCATTCGCACTCATAGTGACAATATTAACATGTATTAGGAAATATTACATGTATTTTAAATAAAGTATTCATTTCATATAGATACTACATCAAAATCCCTATATAAAACCAATAAATAAATCATAATAATAAATGTGAATATTTATGGGCAAGATTTATTTATGTACTTTTTGAGATTAACCAAATTCATAATTAATATGTATTTGACACAACTCCAAAGTAACACTCGAATTCAAATGAGAATGGTACAGTTCAGCCATGTCCAGATTTAGTACATTTAAATACTTGCTTCGGCTGGAATGTGAGACTAAAAGACAACATGTACCTGGGTAAATAGCGACAATGTTAATAATGGGGCATAATCAAATGAAGAATTGCGTAATTGGCGTCGTCGCGGTGCGTCGTTGCTCGTGCGCGCATTCATTAAGTTTGATCCTGAATCATTTGCAGCCTTGGCCGCCTTCATTTTTATGTAGGCACCGATGATAAATACTTCTTGGTATAGAGTAATATTTATTTCTAAAAATAAGCTGTGAAAAAGTTTGATTGTCACCGTTATTGTTTACTATAACTTGAGCGCTTTATCCTTTTTGCTTACTGACTAGAAAAAAAATCAGGAGAGTACCTAAGATGAAACAACTTTAAGTAGTTCAAACCCAAAAATAAGGGTTTCAAAGACATAACGTGTAGACAAATGTAAAAACATTAAACTGATCTACGATTTGGCAAAGGTAACAATGTATTCTTCAAAACTATTTTATATTTCTTCAATCACTTAATCAACATTGAATCGACTAAAATAGTATAACAAAAGAAAGATCTGCAAGAAGGCATAAACATTGCGATAACCAGCATATTATGAAACATAATGGTTCCGAATAAGAACCCAAGAAAAATGTCAAGGTTCACCTGATCAGTTAAATCGTCCTATTTTCGTAAACTGACGATCTGAGGAAGATCTAATAAATCAGTAAGTTCATAAAGCTCCACTCCAGAATAATAATAACATAAACAACTTAGAACGTTCTTAACTTGAAATAAAAATGGTTGAAAATAAGCAATAAAACAGATCGCGGATACTGAACCATTCCTTTGTGTATTGACAAATTGTCACGTGTCTCTCGACAGCAAAAAGTATATTTCTAAAAGTTGAGAGATTATTACGTTACAACAACCTAATGCGCAAACCAATATAGTTACAAATGCTTGTGTGTCAGCCAGTGTCAGTGCTTAACTCTATAACCTAGGTTTTATTTGTTTACCCACAGTGAATGCAATTGGCCAATCCATTGGCGATGTTTTGTGACCGAAGTCTTACATTTCAGCCATGTATCGTAGTCATACATTCTTGGTATTATTGCGTGAGCTTAGCAAAAAGTTCAGTTTGTTAGTATTGAAAGGGTAGACAGTGTGATTCACTCTTGTTGTTTTAAACCGTATCTCATTCTCGAAGGTTGATTGGTGACGCACTTAGTTTGCCTATAACTTTATAACAATCTGTTTAGCCATTTTGTCATGCATCTAATTATAAAATTTTACTATTCATAATGTTTGTTCAAATTTTAACCATCAAACTAAAATAAATTGAAGATATTATTTCGAAATTATATTTAATGAATGCTCGACTATTATTTAGCAACTAAAATAATTTAGATTTTATTACTTAGTTAGTCTCGGCCAATATAAGATTATAAATCTTTAAATTTATTTATCTTTGTCTATCAGATATTGCAGATTGCATTGAAATGTTTATTGTTTAAAATGTCAAATATAATAATATTGAACAATTAAAATGTTATGCAGATTTTCTTAATTGTAAATTGTCTGTCATATATTATGTGGTCAACCTTGGGTCAGATTATCCATGACACCTTCGACTAAGCTTTACTGTTTGCTTCTTTGGTGACAATGACCGTAGTCGACTTTGACATGCCCTTCAAAGTAGAAAATTTAACCCAAACACATTGGCTCAGTACCACATGGTACCAGTCTCGGGTTTTAGCTGTGTAGTGATAAATAGCTATAGGTAGGTAGATATCGCTCTCTAACTTCGATAACTTCACTCTGCCAAGCTTGCAGATAAAATCAATGCAATCATATTTGATGTTTCACCAGCTAACATGAACAGAAATCAGAAGTACAGCCTTTTCAGTATTAAATATGACGAACGTATGTACGTATAATATTAAATGAAATAGACTATAAATAGCCAGTCTAGCTAGGTTGCGTTGTCAGCGAGAACGCTTTACGCATACATACCGATATGTATAATAGGTATGCATTGTCGCAAGTGAAAGGAAATATCTTGTAGAATCCTTGACTCGTGCGCGCCTACTTGCGTCGCAGTGCGCATGACGCCCGCGCCCGCCGCAGCTCGGCGCGTCGCGTTTCGTCGCCTATGCACTCCAACGTGCATCTTCAAAGTTCAAGTAGTAAAAAGGTACTCGTATGTATACTCTTTGAAGTGTACTCAAGCTCCTCGCTGTATACTGTAACTGGCACAGTATAATGGTCTTATAAATATATATTTAACATTACTATCTCATAGGGTATATAATTATATATCAGCATTTGTATGAAAGATAATTATCAATTTAGTTTACCTGAGGATTATATTAATTTTTTTCAACCACGCCTGCAGCGAACGAACGTGTAGTATACCTGATGGTAAGTGGAGTACAGCCCATGGACATCAACAATCCTCAAAAGCAGGTTGTAGAAGCGTCACTGCAGCTGAGGACTACGGAGTAATGCCTCTTATGCCAGTCATTTTATGGTCTGATCTCACCACCAAACCGGAACACAGTTACGCAAGCACTTCTATTTCGCGTGAGGTGAGGTGGTAGTGCTGCCAACCTAGAGCTCATTCTCAAGAGTTCTACCAAAAGTAAAAAAATACTGCATTCTCATTAGAGATTTTGTATTTAAAACTGAAATAAATCACAGCCTGTCAGTTTGTTTACCACGATCTCATTTTCCACGAAACAGTCAAGGGCATGCTTCACGGACAGCAGTCATTGAAAGCTGGCTTTAAAAAATACTTATGTTGCATATTATTAGCATGGGATTCGTTTGACAACCTGATATCTTAATTAGTACTGATATAGGTATGTACCATAGAAAATAAATTGTTCACTCATTTCCTAGAAAACTAATACTTTCCAAGAGCACAAATCGGTCTCTGCATTGACATAATTCCTAGACATTTCACTTGTTATTATAGATACCTATTAATCGTTAAATGGATGATTGTGGCCCAAGACCGTCAGGTGTGGAAAAGTCTGGAGGAGACCTTTGCTCAGCATTGGGCGTCATTATAGGTTGCGAAAAAAAAAAAATTAATCGTTACAGTAATTCAGAATTAATTAATTAATTTAAAACCCTTAATTTAAAATCAACAGCTTTAATGTCAAAACATTTCTAAGCACATCGTAAATATGTAAAAATCGACCATGTAAAGAAAATTTATTAAATGTTCAAGGCAACATTTAAGGTATATAAATTATAATAAATTACACATGAAATCATGCGATTGATGTGGAAATCAACAAGTTTTATTTTTAAGGTAATTAATCTTTATTTACAGAAAACATACATGTTATCGTAAGTTATTAGACTAGTTTTATTTATGGTCCAAAATTAAACTAGTCTAAATAAATTAATCTATTAACTTATTTTTCTAAGATAAACTTTTTATTAAGATAAGGCAGTAGGCAGTAGATAGATAAAGAATAAATCACTTAATTCTAGATTAGAACAATACTTTGTTACTTCATTTGTACTTATGACTGGTAATACGACTTTTTTATTTTGTAAGGATAGAAGAGAAAATTTAAAGTTTCTTTATTTTAATCATAGAAATGGTTTGTTAGATTCACCTGGCTCTATCCTAAAATGATTATACATATTGATTTTATAACAAAATGACTAGATATCATTTGGTAGCATTACCAATTAAAATGTTGAAGAAAATTTCGCAGACTTTAAGCCTTTAAGCTCCTTTCCTTATCTGTCGTAAAGTTTATCTAAGTGCTGTTTGATGAGATGACATTGCCGCCTTCAAATCTTATGTTCGTTTGCATCGTAGGTAAGGTGGATATGACATTTACTGTAGTAGCATATAAGAGCCTTGCTTCATGAACTTTACATTGAAATAAAATATACATAGGTCACCTGTCAATCCATTTATTCACTGGCAACACCTGAAGGTTAGGCCGAAATTTATTAACAGAGCGCTAAATCTTCTATTTGCGCTCGCATAAAACTCAACTTCAAGAAATTAGTACATAAAAAGCTCTTTTTAAAGTTTTTGGATATTTTGACCGACCCGGTTCATTGTTTGACTAATACTTATAATAACGTCTAATTTATTATTTTTATAGCATTTAGCTATGCTTAGCAAATTATACTAAGAAACAGTTGAAAAAGATATGGGACCGGCAGGATTTGAACCTGCGACCTTACGGCACACCGGGCAGCCGCTTTAGCCATCCAGCTACGGTCGCCTCTTACCAGAACCCTAAATTTCTCAACTGTAAGATACGTCATTTCGTGACGTAACGTTCAACCATTTGTTCCTATCTTAAGTAGGATACAACTAATAACGTATATTTAAATATACCTAATTATAGACACTAAGTTTACCCAGTATTTACTAATAATCATGTCTGGATTTAATTGCCCATTAGTGATGCTATTAATAAATGTGTGTGATATAATTAATTGAATACAAAATCCTATACTTAATTATTTAAATTGGTGTAACATAAACTTTATCGCTTATTAGAGATATTTAAATATGAAAAGACAAAAATGTAGGCGGTGAATATTTTAGGCTTGTATCTCGGTCCAGCGCTAGCATCCAGGTCAGCTATAGACGTAACCGCATTGGTAAGCTATCTGATTAAATGTTAGATCTTCAGCACATTACGCAACACAGCATATGACATGAAAGTCAAAATTAACGACTGTTTGCGGTCTGTTATGAACGTCTGTCAGTCTGGAATCAATGCTAAAATGCCATCAAAAATAGCGTGCAATATTTTTGTCATCACCTACTTAAATAAAAATAATAATCCTTTTAGAGTTCCGTTCCCGTAGAACAAGAACCTCTAAGTAAGAATTATGTGTCGTCCTCTTTCTAAATGCCATCCACAATGCACATGAAATTTATACCGAAGGCAAAAACAAACATAATAACATCATTATTTTTATTTAAATATCTATTTGCAAGGTGAAGTTGAAATTAAATGTGATAATGGGGTTAATTATGCTATTATAAGAGGTCATTACGTATTAATAGTATATTTTTAAACTGAGATATATTTTCAGCGTTCCGTACATTTAATTTGTGTTTATAGTCTTGATATGTGTACCAATGTCACAGAATGTGATAACACATATAGAATAGTTAATAATTATTGTGGAATAGGGATTGTGACTGATCTATAGATAGTAAAATATAGGATAGTTTCCATAGTTAGATCCATAGACGAAGCATCATTCTGGGACGCCATATCTTGGATCCGGATGATGTCAAGTCACTCCCGATCGGCCGACTGCTCCAATTTATTGAGGCTTTTGGTCTATTGTGATTGTAGCCTCATTATAGACTCTCCGTCTATAATAAGGCTACAATCACAATAGACCCACGGCCGACAAGGTCGACGTGAACACCCAAAGCCTCGTCCCAACAATAATAATAATAGGATAGTTTGTCAAAATATGGGTAAACATAAACCAAATGCAAGAATTTTTCGTTACATCCTAATTCAAATTCAAATAATCTTTATTCATATAGACACAATTCAAAATTCTTAAATTATGTTATTATGATGCGTCCATATTTTTCTCCTATGAATCTAACTCAATTTATGATCATTCAAAGTTTCATGGGTGAGTTCATATATAAATTAAATTACCCACACAATTTATAGCAGCTTTTGTAATAAAACTATTTCCATAAACGCAATATTTCGTATGGCTATCAAACTAAATTCATAACTTCACATACAAAATACATATGCGTCGCATCACGCTTATGAAGCCGTTTATTTGGAGTGTTTGGGCGAGTATATTAATAAGTGAATTTAAAATTTTATTATCTAATATCGAGAAGTGTTTCAATTAACCAAAAATAAAAATTAGTCATCATGCCTATGGCTTTTAGACTTCAAACCATGCCTCCGTTCTAGGCGTGAGGTATGACAGCAGGTAAAAATCGTAAGATGCGAATTTAACCTAATCATGTGAGGTAGTATGAACACCGCAAACACCCCAGTTACAACATTTCCTTGTATTTTCTGTCACCACCCTTGCTTTCAAGGTCCATCCCAAAACCGGGCTACTGCCGGAATAACCTTATAAAGATAGCAAACATGATATCTTATAATTATTATCGTCTCATATCCATTCCACCTTGGAATCGTTGCAATTTTCAATTAGGCCTCGAACACTTTTATTTAAGTAATTATATTGCAACAATTATTTTGTACCAACTTTATCTGATGCTGGATAAGGATGTTCCGATAATTATATTATCTAACGTCCCTTCAATTAAAACCTATGAATTTACCTACTGACATACTGTGATCAATTACAAACAAACAATAGTTGAAACAACCTTTAATCTAAAATCAAAATAATTGTTTTTTTAACAAAAAACACGCTTTAGGCATTATTCCTGTGTCGCGGGGGAGTTCACAAACATAAATTTCACACACACAGAGCACACCTAGAGTCAGAACTATCTTTGCGAATCACACAAAGATTTGTCCCATGTGGGGATCGAACCCACAACACCAGCACAGTTGACGGCGGCGAGGCAACCGTTTTAACCACCACGCCAACCGTGAACTCGATTAATTTATATTTTAGTTTTTAAGATATAATAATTAAGGCTTAACATTAACCTTTTAGGGTTTCGTAAACCCTACAAGGAACCCATAAGCTTGCGGTTAGAAGCAAGCGCTAGCGTATGTTAACAGATGTGACGATTGCGCGTGCATCTTTTTTGTATGAAAATATGCCGTCACGCTGCGCTCCGGTCGGCTTAGCTTCCTGTCAACTGTGACCCTCATAGTTTCGCCATGTCCTTCTGTCCGAGGCATACCGTAAAAATCGTAAGTGATAGAAAGCTGAAGTTTTGCAAGAATATGTGAATTAAGTATACTGACAAAGTAGTAGAATAAAATCTTGTAAAATATTTTTTATTCGTGTACAACATACACATACAATACAATAAACAAAGTGGGGATTGCTTTATTTTTTCTTTTATCTGCCTCATAGTGTGGGGTTTCGTTAGATAGGTCTTTTAAAAACACTGTGAAAAGAAATAGATATTTTCCGGGGACGTTCGAGAAGGGGTCACCCTCCCTCTAAGAGCTAAACCTCTGGCCCAAGAAATCTTAGAAGAAAATAATTTCTGGTAGTATATGGGAGTATATATGTTGAGGAGTGTATTAATTTCTGGTAGTATTTTAATTATGGTAGTATATGGGATGAATTCTGAGACGTCAACTTTATTAATAAGAACCCAAATTGTTAAATGCTTGTTTGCTCTCTTGTTGCACAAATTATTTTATTTTTATTACTATTAACCGTCAAAACAAATCGGTAAGATATTGAAAACAATTAAAATGTTAAATGAGCAACAAATGGTAGGCAAATATGATAGTTGCGATAAATTCGATATTTTTTATAATTTGTTAAGAAATTTAATTTTAAATTTAATTTTGATAGCGATAGTATTTGCAACTCAAGTGCAAGTTCATTAATTTTTATAGCAGTTTAGTAGATAAAAGTAAGACGAAACATACAATTATTATAATTAAAAATGATAAACTAGTGAATGCGAAGTTGTCTAGTCAATACACAACTGAAAAACCACTTGTACTGTGGTGTATTACTTCATTTCCATACTACCGCATTCAATAAACTGGTGACTCTACTATCATGTAATCAGAACAAAAAATCTCGTTTCTACATAATCCTAATTTACTTTTATATCCATTACACACAGGTTAGGTACATATACAGGGTGTATTTTTGAAACGGGGCAGTAAGGGCAAGTACCTTAACCGTTGCAGTTACAGCAAAACGTTCTTAAAAGACCTTCCCTAACTTTTTGGGACATTTTGAACTGCATTCACAGATTTTGTAAAAAACTTACAGTTAGCAAAAAAATGCAAAAAGTTCAATTTTTTTTTTTTATGCCAATCGATTCTATTTCATGTGGGGATCAAAAAACTTTATTGGACCATTTTAGCTTTCAGTACTAGAAAAGACAGAAATCGCCAAAAACGTTTCCCATACATTTCGGCAACAGAAACGAATTTCTACGATGGTCTAACTTTTTGTTATGGCCTGGAAGTGGGTAGAATTGACTGTAAAGTAAATAAAAAGAATTTTTACCCTCAAATTTCGAATTTGATTCGAAAATCTGTGTGTTATACTTAGTTTCAGCTGAGAAACTTCGTATGAGTTATTAATTAAGGATTTTCGCTAAAATGTCTTCTAATCGTGAAAAAATTGACTTATTAGAAGCGTAT
Organism: Hypena proboscidalis; assembly: GCA_905147285.1. Classification (NCBI taxonomy): domain Eukaryota; kingdom Metazoa; phylum Arthropoda; class Insecta; order Lepidoptera; family Erebidae; genus Hypena; species Hypena proboscidalis. The sequence continues at coordinate 12,980,771 of LR990130.1, read as the reverse complement.
TTTGTCAATAATCGAAATGCGGGAGCTGCATTAGTGTGGTACCGCAATAAGTATCCGTTGCGGCATGTGCCAACAAGAAAGGTTATTACAAATCTTTTGAAAAACCTGGAATTGCGGGAAGAAAGCGGCAGCCTCGTGTGGACATGGACACGGAGATTGCGGTTCTGACTTATGTCGAAGCATATCCAGAGGTATCGTCCAGGCAAGTCGCCCTTGAAGTAGGTGTATCCCACTCCCTTGTGATAAAGATATGGAAGAAATACGGCTACAAGTGCTATCGATATGGGCGCATAGTTCAAGTGTTACATCCGGGTGATGATGTTCGAAGGCTTACTTTTTGCAGATGGCTAAGAGGAAAAATAAGCAGAGAGCATGAATTTTTCCATTACATACTGTGGTCAGACGAAACGAATTTTTCCAATAACGGTATGTACAACAGAAAAAATCACCACTATTGGTCCAAAGAAAATCCACTAAGAGTTACGGCAAGTCATAATCAGGTTGGGGTGCTACGTCGAGTAACCTCCTAGACGATCCGGGGCTATTGGTCCCTTATTAATCCGCGAGGATTAGGGGGGGAACAATAGTCTTTGGGTTTGGTGCACCCTGGTAACTTCGCAAAAAAACTTCTCCTTCGGGGGATTTCTTTTTGCGTTGGCTAATAACTCGACACGGGGCTGCTCCTCGGGCTGACTGGTTGGGTTGGCCCATGGAGGAGTGGCCCAACAGGCCGGGCTGCGGTGTTGGCGCAAGCTGACACCGCGGCCGGGTGGTTACGGGGCCGCGGCGGGGAGGAGTGTCGGTGCGTGCGTCGTTTATCGATGCCCCGCATTCCCTGCCTTCCGTGGTCCCGGCGGGGCCGCAGCCGTTAGAACTGCGGCGTGGTGGGCGGCGGGACCGACCACCTGTCTCGCCGCGAGAGGACCAGGCCGTCGGATATGGGGATGTCTGATGGCTTTGCACGCGGTCCTCGCGCTGGTCGCTGGCTTGCGCATGCCCCTTCTTTGGGGGCCATGAGGGGCCTGCTTCGGCGGGCATCGCCGGGAGGGTCGTGGTTGTTAAGGCTGCGCCGGTTTCCCATGACCCTCCCATCAAGGCGAGTGCGGGAGCACCGCGGGGTTTTAGTGGGTATTCTCGTGCCGTTTACCATCTTTAGGCACGTGCGAGTCCCACATAACCACTCTGCCCTTCCCCAGGGGTGGGGTGGTATGCGTAAATGCATTTCCTCGCGTAAGAAAAAAAAAAAAAAAAAAAAAAAGTCATAATCAGGTTCGCTTCTCATTCAACTGTTGGTGTGGTATAATGTCCAATCGAGTCATAATGGTGGAATTTTATGAAGGGAAACTGAATTCTGCCATGTATAATGAAGTCATTTTACACCATCTTGAAAACGAGATGGACGAATGCGATGTCGGAATTGCGAAAAGTTCATTTTCAACAAGATGGTGCTCCGCCACATAACAGTCACCTTTCACGTTCCAATTTGAGCCGCCTATTCGGTACACAGTGGATAGGTACACATGGTCCAACACAGTGGCCACCTCGTAGCCCCGATCTAACACCACTTGATTTTTTTTTATGGGGCTTCGTGAAAAACGAGGTGTATAAGACGACGTACGCCAGTGTTCAAGAGCTCAAGGATGCATTAATGACCATTTTACGTAATATTCATCCCAGAACATTATTAGCCGCCATTCGTTCAGTGCAAAAAAGGATAGACTTATGTATTCGTGAAAATGGAAATCATTTTGAGCAATTTATTTCATAAACCAATTTCTTAAATGTTTAAATGTTTTTTTTTATTTAAAAAAAGTTCAAAATTTTACCTGACCTATGAGTTTCGAGTTGATTTATCATATTTCCGTACGAAATGTATGGGAAACGTTTTTGGCGATTTCTGTCTTTTCTAGTACTGAAAGCTAAAATGGTCCCATAAAGTTTTTTGATCCCCACATGAAATAGAATCGATTGGCATAAAAAAAAAAAATTGAACTTTTTGCATTTTTTTGCTAACTGTAAGTTTTTTACAAAATCTGTGAATGCAGTTCAAAATGTCCCAAAAAGTTAGGGAAGGTCTTTTAAGAACGTTTTGCTGTAACTGCAACGGTTAAGGTACTTGCCCTTACTGCCCCGTTTCAAAAATACACCCTGTATATAAACGACAAAGATAAATGATAGCAAAAAGGATTTAGAATTCATAGCAGAAACCGGACCCATATAAATCGAATTGAATATTCAAAAGGACCAAAATTAAATACTATGAATTAAAGAGGGGATTAATGAAACTGGTAATTGGGTTACTAAATTTGAAGGTAATCATTAATAATAATAAAAAACTGGCAATCATAAAAATCATAATGTTTCAATGCTTCCTTAATAAGATTTTGATTAGGCATAGTGTTTCTTTTAGCTTATATCTAGTCATTGGTCATCGGTCATGCACGACTCGAGACTTGTCTAGAAGGTCTGAGTGTATATATTATGTATACGTATACCTGCATAGTGACCTATACATACACACATATAGAATATAATTCGCCGTTCACTGCCGCATCACGTTGCTTCGCCGCCCGCGTCGCGGCGTCGCAGCGACGGTGACGGACGCACCGTGTGACCCCGCCGTCGCTGCGCCGTCCGAGGGCCTCGTTCCTCGAACATTACATAACAGAGACACCCGGATGCTGCCACAAGGCCATCCATAAATCAACTAACATTTAGCTGCAGCCATCTCGAATTGTTTTACTTCAAATGTCCTAACAAACATCATAACAGCAACTGTAACGTAAGACTTCGGACTTGCATCAATAAGTAGGCTCGATTTTCACTCACTCGTTACCAAACAGAACATTTTCCCAACAAAAGCATTTTAGCATGTCTGGAGGCATAGCTTAGTTAGGCAATATATGTGTTAATATAACATCACTCTAAATTTCACTCTGAACATGTCTCTTGTAAATCATATTACATGATTCCAAAAATAACAGAGGCTTAAACAAAATATGAATTTAGCAATAATCTAATTAAAATGATATTTACGTCTTGTTTTCATAGATTACCTCCTCGGCTTTATATGTTTGTTAATAAAAAGGCTCTTATGCTTTGGCCGAGACTTACAACTATGTAATGTTCGTTCATCTATGAAATCGTAACAAACAGCTAGACACACAGGTGCTCTGTAAATTTGAAGTTGTGTCTACAAGGTAGAAAGAACAAACCGGATGTTTTTTGTAAACAACGGAACTACGGACATTATGTATAGTAAACGAGCTTTTTTTTTTTTTTTAATGTTTGCACTGCCGCAGTTTCTCCGACAAATTTACTCGGAGATTTTTTGCTAGCTGTACTTTTATCGCTTTTTATTTTTTTTTTTTTTTTTTTTTGCCACTATACTCTGGGTCTGGTGTCAACGTATACAATAGTGTATACGCTGAAGGGGTAAGGTAAGGTGGGGTGTTGGTATAATAACTTTAAGATAATTCTACTTTTCTATTCTTTTCTATATATATTTTTTTTTTCTTTCTTTTTTTTTTATTTTTTCCTTTTTTTTTTTTTTAATTTTACAGGTGTTTACAGATACTTATAATCTATCATCTTATTTGTTTACATTATGTTTTTTCATGGTATTTACAGTATATTAATAATATATATATAATATGTGCAATATCATTTCTTATTTATTCCTATGTATTACATTGTTTGCAACTTTTTGTGCGTATTCTATAAATATTTCTTTACATTTTTGTTACCTAATAAATCTTTAAAATTTTTACAGGTAATTTTGTCTCCCAATAAACGAGCTTACGGTCTAGTGTCTACCCGGTAGTAATGGTGGCTTCATTCCATGGACATCGACAAGTGCTGTTTGTCTCATTGTTGTCTAAGGCTTGGCACTGGCTGGCGGACCGAAACGAATAAAAAAATATCCCATCCAGCTCCAGTTCATGTACAAATGCTTTACAATGGTTAAAAAAATATATTCTTTATTTAAAATTATAAATGAGTAAGTAGGTCTGTCTGTCAGTCTTTCTGTCTGTCTGTTCGTCTGCTACGCTTTCACGGTTAATATACAAAACCGATCTTAATAAAAACTTCTATGGAGATTTCACTTGCTTATAAGAAAATAATTATATAATTAATAAAATAATTTAAAGTCTAAACTGCCCACTGATTTATAAAATGAAACATAATTTAGGATCTCAGAAAGGACATAGTCTACTTCTCATTAACATACTACACGAGCGGGGCCACACGGTTCTATTTTCTTAATATGTCATGATGTTAACGAGGTTGTCGCGTGCTAAGTAAAATTATTATTTTAATCTTTCGATGTATCGACGCATCTGGGATAGCTTATATCCGATATCATGATGTGGACAAAGCTTGTTTGGTACTTACGACTAGTAGAAAATAACTATTTAACAACAGAAATCAGGGGAATGGAAATAACCTTCATTATACAAGAAAGACAAGTTTAGCACTCTCGTTTTCCGGCCGAAGATAGTGAAACCTGCGTGGTCGTCATCCGTTGTTCCGTTTGAACGCTCCCACTGTTCCGCAATTATCTCCACTCATTATAAACAGAGATATTCTCACGTTTAAATCTGTCGCATGAATTACGTATCCATCTTTGTGACGATTCGTTAGCTTGTGTAGAGTTATTTGACAAACAAACTTTCACATTTTATCGCGCTAGTGAATGTGTGCACAAACAACAGAAATTACCATATTGCCCAAATCGCATTAGTGTAATACACCAAGTACTTGGAAAATATTGTAACGATGATGCCATTAACAAATGGTTCGATCTGATAACGCTGGTTTACTAAATAGGTAGATTAGCTACCTGATTAACAAATAAGTCATATTGCCAAATACTGCTCTACCTTCAACACGATTGGACCACAAATATAACGTTTTCTAAGATGTCAGTTTACACGTAAACACTCTCGTCGTAGCAGTTGTAAGTTCAATACATACGTACCAATATGCTAGTCCAGTTTAGGTATAGGACGTACTCCACTATACAGATGTCTCCAAGCTTTAACTGGTTTAGCAGACAACATTCAAGTCACGAAAATGTTCTACTTAAAATTCCGTTTTCCAATGATGTCAAACAATTTAATGCCCTTGACTTCTGACAGATATCTTCCTAATAAGAAGTTATATGCTAATAGTCGTGACCTCTGAATACATTGACATTTTCTTATAAACTTTTACATAATTATGTAGACATTTTGAAAGATCTTCCATTTGTTCATGTTGGCCGTCTTATTTATAGGGCGAAGGTATTTGATACTACAGACCTAGTAACATATTTGATTTAATTATTTTATTTTATGTAATATTCGTAAATAGTAGGTATATAAGCTATTAATATGGCTGGCTAGCGTTCAATCGCGTGATAATTTGCATAATAAATCGGGATCTTCTTTTCACCTTTATTTGACATTGACATAAATTTATATAAAACAGGTTCCGAATATCGAAAGTGAGTCTCACTCAGCAAGTATGCAAAAAAGGCACTTGTGGTAATATAAAATGATTTTAGTTTTATAAAGACGATTCATCTTTGAGCCCTGCTCAAGACCATTTAAATCTAAACAAGAAACGATTAAATATATTATATTTTATACATTATAAATCTATATTTCAGTACATGTATATAACAAAGTCGCTTCCCACTGCCTGTATGTACCTATGTATCTTTAAAACTAAACGCAACGGGTATAGATGCGGTTATTTTAATAGATAGAATGATTCATAACGAGGGTTTTGATGGTAGGTACACTGGTTTATATTTCGCAAATCATCATCCACCAGCCCTTATTTCAATCACTTATTACGCAAATCAAAAATTCAAAATGAATAAACGGTGTTTTGTGTGCGCTCTACATTTATTTTCTTGAACCTCAAATCGGCAATGCCTTGACTGCGCAACCCCGTCACGGTCGTCAATCGTCAAATTTCGTTACTCAGCGGATGTGTGACTGTTATTTAGGAATATGTGAAAATTAGCTAAGGCCTTTAGTGATTTTCACTTGCTAGAGCGTATCGGATCGGTTAGCAGGACATATTATTGAGGTATAATACTGGATCCAAGGGTATACTACTATACACCGTATAAATGAAGATTGTCTTAAAAAGGATGATGTTTAACATATTTTCCTTATATTTGTTTTTTTGGCAGGCTGGCTGGTACCCAAAGTTACATTTACAATAATTTATATTTGTTTTACCATACAATACTTCATTAGTTCTCTTATTTTTAAAATTTTCTGCAATAGTAAATAGTAAGACAATCGCTTTATTATAAATGGAAAACATGTTCATAGAAACACTATTCGAAAAATAATATGTTCTTTGACTCCAATGTATAATTAGGTAAAGGCTCGAGGGATAAGGTGAACAAGATTCTATTTCAATTATTCAAAAATATTACAATATATATACAATATATATAAGAATTACTAATTTAAATGTCAAATATACCTAATTATAATGTCATCAGCATTTTTATTTTTGTACTCATCTGACCTACTTCCATAACTCGATATTTATAAAATTGTTACTATACACAATTTTAAGGTCATCATTTTTGCAACAAGTGACCCAAAGTGACAGATGAGCTGATACCTTTTTACCTTACCCTAGTATACATAATGTTAGACAAACCATACCAGGGCAGGGGGTCAGTGAATAATTGCGTAATTTTGTACGCAACGGAAGTTGACAATGTTACGTGGACATACATTAAAATACAAATGAACCAAATGTGAGTCATAGTCATTATAAGAATATGCATGTATCCTTGAAGAAAATTGCTCGGTTTCTACCAGAGAAAAGTGAAAGATAATAGATCAGCTATGCAGACTAATTTGTATGAAATGTCGGCATACCCATTAGCCACACATTACAGAAACAAATCGAAAAGCTGGTCATCAAGAGCCCCTGGATTCGACCTAATTACACTGAAAACTCTCAAGGAGCTTCCAAAGATGGGAGTTGTATTCCACGCAGTTATGTAGATTGCAACCTTCAGACTCAATTATTTGCCTAAGCCCTGGAAAGTTTATGTATATTATGATACATAAGCCAAATGAACTACCGTAATACATAATTATTACCGTATACATAGTTACCATCGCTACTTTTTTAGACGATACCGCTTGCTATCCTGCAATGAAAGCGCAGAATTAGCAAACTATCCAAGAACAACTAAATGAGGGATGCAAAAATAGATAATCATCAGCTCTGTTTGTCGGGGGAGTTTGGTTTCAACCTAAAAAAAACAACAATATTTTATAAGCTGAGATGGTTATTTGAAAAATACCTATTTAAACCTAAAAGCCATTTTTTTTAAACTTTTGTCTAACTGCCTGTTATTAACAATGAATTTTTAAAACGGCTATTTTGATAACATTTTATCTAATTTTATCGAAGTAAAATTATTATTATTTTCACGGGGGCAGAACTACGGGCGAAAGTTACATCGTTAGCGTTAGTTACAAGTTACATCGAGCTAGTAATTAATACATTCAGCTATAAAACTTTTTTAAGCTTATCTTTATTGATTACTAGTATTATGCTATATTTTACTTCATTCAAAAATTATCCCCAAATGACACATAAGGATTGATTGCCTTATACCAACTACCGTATACCTTCGTACGAATTTATTCACACCGAACTTATAGTGAGAAAATTGTAGATTGGTAGGTATATAGGTAAATGGTCGATATCCACATATTTGTTTTATGTATGTAGGCAGTTAATCTTGACTCGACAAACAAGTCAGTGATGTTAGGGGCCCCGTTATACCTGTCGCTCAAGTGGACACCGATTATATTATCATTCTAAAGTGTACATTACTACTTCACGTGAGAGTACATGCATAGTTTTAATACTAGTGTATTAACGGTAGAGATAACTGTGAATACTTATATAACTCTATCGACTTCGTGCCTATAAAACCTGATTGTCTAGTTACAAAACTTTAACTACAGAGAACCGCTTTTATCAGCCAGTACTACTGCTCCCAAATCCGGATAGCGTTTTTATATAATGTTCCGCACTTCCGCGCAACCTACTGTACGTACTTCGAATCTTGCTTCAAGGATATCGAAATTACCCCAAATTGTTATTGTACCTTGTAAGTTATTTAAAGCCAGAAAACAGGTCTCTATCTATCTGGTCAATGAAATAATTAAAAAATACGTTTTAAAGTATTGCTTATAAAGCGATTAGTTTTTGATAGGCATCAAAATAAAAATCACATAACCTATTTTTATCAGACTTCCAAAAAGGATGTTCTTAATTTGATTGTATATGGTTTTTTTTAATGTTTTTTCGGCGATTATTTGAAGACGCCTGAGAAATTATATTTTTGTTTTAAAGGGTATACTTGACATCTGGGCCCATGGTCCTCTGATCTCGATCTGATGATGGAATCCTGGAGGAATCGTGGATAATCCTTAAATTTTACTGGCTTTTTATGATTTTTGTAACTATATTACCTAAAACTAATCGGAAATTTGCATCTAGAGGTCAGTATCTCATGTTACCTAGCTTATGCAGCTAGGTACAATTCCGCAACGGTTAGGAGTGCGAGCGAATTATTTAAAATATTCTGTATTCACACATGAGGCGAGACGTTGAACATGTAGGTATATCCATATAAGAATGAAAGAGAAACAAAATAATCTACATAGGATAATTCGTTTTTCGTACCCGTCCTTCTAACCGCTGGACAAGCGATCTTAAACGAAAATTAGTCATAGTAAAGATTCTTCACTAAAAAGATATAAATAAAAAGATAAAAAAACAAACTTTAGATTTTCATTCATTTTCATCCAATTACAAAATGGTAATTGTAATTGTAAGAAAATGGTCAGCACAGACTTAAAGAACTATTTAATCGACTTTTTGCGTCATCAAATTATTATTTAAGGTAATTTGAAGTCGGTTTTTTTTTCAACTGTTTGATGGGAAAAATTTTATTAGTATGATATATCTATACATATATTGTTTACCTATATGCACTTATATATACAGGCATCATAAATAATGATTAATGAACTTAATAATCGCCACATTTTCTCTTTATTGACACTTCAGCATTGTACTTTTGCAAAGCTTTTACGTAACAATGTATTACTTAATAATAGTAATAATATACTTTTACTTTTTAAAATGACCTATTTTGTACCCTCTGTTCTGAATTGTACCCTCATTTGATTAGGCCATTGGTCGCCTCTATGACAACATATAATAAGTAATTGAAAAATATAATGAAAGGTTTAAAAAAGTAATTCGTGCAACAAGATAGAAAAGTTCGTATTTATTTAAAGAGCATGAGTAAAACACGAAAGCGAAATTAAGCGAGTGAAATGTCTTGACGTAAAATTGACTTTCGCTCACTGTATACACAAAGCTAAGAACGCCTTTTCAAAATACTAAGATGAAAAACATATTTTAAATTAAAAACTGCATCGATTTACTTTTAATTATCAATAAACTGGTTTATAAACAAAAAAAGTTACATACTGGGTTTTGCCTCGCCCAGTAAGAAAATATTAAAATTATATTAGTAAACTTAAACACTACTTACGCTTCTGATGTTACAGAGATATCTTGATCACTAGAATCAGTAAATAAATATGTAGTAAATACTATAACAAACAACTAATCTAATAAATAGTTCCCCGCCATCTTATTTGTTTATTTGTGGCAGTATTTTTTTTTGTTAGTTTTTTTAAGAATTCGTTATTCAGTTTTTTTTTGCAATATTTAATTATCCTAATAATATTTAACGAGTATGCGTTTATTTATTTATACGAATTTTAATAATAATTATAAAAATGTAAAAATAGTTATTTATGGTACAAGTGAGAAAAAGTTTATATTTCTGTTGTGAGTGCCAATTTTAAATCTTGAGCTTGCGAAGTAGTCTTAAATTGAATCACGAGCGTAGCGAGTGATTCTAATAAAGACTACTTCGCAAGTGAAAGATTTTAAGAGGTCACGAACTGGAAATTAAATTTTTCTTACGCGTTACATACAAAACTTTTCACCTCTTCCATTGAGAAAATATTAAGATTTAAATAAACTCGTACTCCATTGCTTAACCTGGAATAATTCCATGAAATACGACAGTAATACCAATTGAGAATGCATTTCAGGACCTTTTGTAAGTCGCCACTTATTAAATATGTCGTACGTTTTCAAATAGGTACTTTTCACGGGATTTGTCTGGTAAAAAAGCAAACTTCTGTGTTAGAAGCAAGTTGTCGCAACTCTTTTGAAGTTCCACAAAGTTCTTCAACACTGAATTCACTATTTTTTTGTTAAAAAGTTCCAGTAAACAATTAAATATAAACTGAAAAGAATTTATAGTTGCCCGCGATGACTGACACAGACACAGACTTTTTTTTTTAAATCGTGCGTTCGGAAATTCGTTCCGAAACATTTATTTATAGAGTCTAATATTAAGTACCTGATTTTAATTAATTTAATGGTCAATCACGAATATAAAACCATTAAAATATTAAATAAGCGCGTATTTATATAATTTAAAATAATTAAAACGTACATATCGTTTGTAGTTTTTTAATAAAATTAATGTGAATGTTTATTACTAACCTACATGGTGGCTGCTTTGTTTTTTTTTTAGCGCCTATTCATTGGAAGGATTTTGTGTTTCGAAATTTAAATCACTTTGCCTCACTAGTGAGTAAAAAGCGTTTTTACTCACTGAATTCTCGCAAGCAAACGATCATTTTCGTGCTGGTGTGGTGAAAAGAGTATTTTTTTATATACACTTAAATATAATTGAATTTTATATTTGTAGATTCGAATAAAAGATGTTGAATAAAACCTCATTTGATAGAAATGATTTATGTCTAAGTTAGTTTTAGAACTGCATGGTTGCTGTTTTACTTTTTTTCAGTGGAAGGATATTATGTTTCGAAATTTGAACACTTTGCATCACAAGTGAGTAAAAACGGGCATTCAATCAACGCCTTTTCGTGCTGGCAAGGTAAAAATTAAATGAACAATCGCCTATTTAAAGTTACGCTTAATAATTTGGTTTTTCCTAGGAAGATCGGTGCGAGAAAATCGCTGTACAACATCTTATCTCCGTCTAATTAAATTTACAGTATCTAACACTTCCTACCTTGAGATTTTACGCAAGATTAACATTAAAACCGCAAGTCGTATTTTAGGATTTTATCATCTTATGTGCCCGTTTCGACGAATTTCTTGTTCTTTACATAATGCAGATAGACATAAGCCTGTGCGGTATATGCAAATACAAGGAAAAGGTCAAAAGTAATCATTATTTATGTAAGTAGAGCAGAGTAGAGCTTTCCAGTATGAAGCCAATAACTATGCTGTTTATATTTTAGATATTTATGACTTACATAAATTTTTTTCTTGATCTTCTGGTCCCAGGTTCGATACCAGGGATATTATACGGAATCCTTAGTAGCAAAATAAAGTTGATAGAAGATAATATAACCTTTGTCTAATGTATGGGTGTAATATAGCTATGTGATATCTTCCAGGTGTGTCATACATGGTACAAGCCAAATAACATGTTAATAAATCCTGTTTGCTAAAGCATTAACAAAAAAATATATAATTGTACCACTTTAATATTAAGAAATAGAGCGGATTTATAATTGTACCACTCTAATATTAAGAAATGGAGCGGATTCATTAGAATTATGATTTCCTTTAAACAGAGTCTATAGATTTTTTTCAAAAGGAAAATCTCTAATTCATTTCTAATATTTTTTTAATCTGAAATTAGAGCAAATAATTGACAATAGTAAAGATGCATTACGAAATGCAAAAGAAAGTATTCGAAGGTGATTTATCGAAATCATTAGCAATGATCATCATTATCATTTAGTGTGCTTCCAGTAACGACATCGAGCGCTTATTAAAAGCTGTCAGGGTGTTCAATAGCTTATATTGTCAGGAGTCTCAGTACCTATAGGACGACTACACCGCTGATGTGCCCGCGCAGCTGTACGTTCGTGTGGTAGCTTATATAAATACAAATAGGTGAAGAGGGGCTGTGGACACCTCTTGCACTTTCGTGGCGGCGCACGTCGCAGTCTCCAGTCCTCGCCGAGCATCATGGCTCGACACGCGTATCTGTGGCTCGGTATTTTATTGCTCAGCTGTCTCGGTGAGTTCTACTTTATTTTTATCGCTTTTTTTTTTCATGAAAACCAAATACGATCTGAAAATGTGTAGTAATCTGAAAAATATTGATTATTTTAAATAAAAATATTTTTTTAATAATTTATAAAATAGTGATTTTTTAAATAAAATTAAATTAAATAATTTAATGCGACAACTGTTATTAAATAATTATTATATTCCTATTAGTTACTTTTAATTTTTTACTGTGTTTGACACGAACGAATATTTTTTTTCTTTTTTTTATTAAATAATTATGAATTATAAAAGACGTTGCGTAATAATGTATCAAAATATTTTATATTTTTTTAAATAAATATATTGCGCAACATTATGTAACCTAAGTTATAAATAACTTATTAAAAAGTGTCAAGTAGAATATTATTATAACGTTTACATAAGTCGAAGTTCGCTTAAAAGCAACAAAGAAAGAACGCCGGCAACCTACGTGGCTCGTTTACTTCGCTTGACCTCGATTTCTTTTCAACGTTTCAACTTTCAATGCCGACATGGAATGGAACTGCAATTCGCTCCGATATTCTAAACTTAGATTCCCTTAATAACAAGCTTCTAACTTACGAAATAAGTAGGTATTGTTTGTCAGGCAGAGCATGCGCAACGCAACGCTTTTACTCAAAACCACAATGAGTGAGCATTGGGTTCGTATTACAAACACAATGATTAGGTACATTCAAAGGATGCAAAAAACAGTGTGCAGTTAACGCAATAAATGCGCGAAGCCATGCACGTCTAGGTACGGCACTGGCATCGACGCTGCAATGAAACTGCAGGTACTACATTCCTTTAGCCGCGGTGTTGTAATCACGGCTTACGTTAAGTTGTGTTACCTAATGAGCATGTTAAGAGGGTACGGCTGGCGCCCGATTCTTACTTAAATTATACACGTTGATTCTTTGTTATATAAGAGTTTATTCAGAAGTTATGATAACGTTAATTAACATCGTTTAGTGAGCGGAGAGTCGCGAGTGAAGCGGCAAGATGAAGATTCAGGGGGAGACGACCCGACCGCAGAGCAGTTGTGCGATGGTCGCCCAGCTGACGAATATTTCCGCCTCACCACCGAAAACGATTGCCGCGAAGTAGTCAGGTAAGTTTACACAACAACCACTTTTTTGCATATTTCATTCGTCGAAACAACAACTATACCATGTAGTGATGCATTTGTTTCGAAACACGATTATGCCGCAAAGTGGCGTGTTGTCAAATTGTTGTTATGTTTATATGAAAACCCTAGAGAAAACTGGTTGCAATAAAAGCCTGCAAGGTTCGTTGTGGCTACGACAAGTAATCCATCAAGAATTGAACATTGTGAATGCAAGAACGCAATGCTCCAATAAAGACACTTCAATACCGGTTTGTATCAAAAGAGTTGAACAAATTATTATATAGTTATATGTTCAGAAGTATTAAAGCTGTGAATGTGGTCAGGGACCGTTGTTTGCCGCTTGATTTATTTATGGTCACTGCTTAGTATGCAGTAGGCAATGACTTGTTATTCCAGTATGTGGTCAGAACGGTCAGTCTCGTGCCGTGAATATTAGTTACATTAGTAAACTTGAAATATTTATACGACCGACGAACTTTTTCATTACCATCGATCTTTCTGGAAATCATCGGGGAGAAAACTTCAGCACAGAACATGATACGCACGAGTAAAATAATAGTCGTGATAATAGATCTCAGTTATTTATTACGCAATGCAATCAATATGACTTTAGATATTAACTTTCTAGTTTTAGAGATGGAGATTGTGCAGTAGCATGCGAATAGATATCGAATGAAGCGGTGTAATGGCATAATGTAGCATGTGTAAAGTTTGTAGCAAAAGCTCAGAGTTCCGCTGTGTACAGGTGCGACCAAGGTGGTGAAAACGGCGTGACGCGCCTCGCCACTGTGCGCTGCCCCGGCGGTCTTGCCTTCGATATTGAACGTCAAACTTGTGACTGGAAAACACATGTTAAGAATTGCAAACAAATAGAAAGTAAGTTCCTTCCAATGCAGGAAGTGGTCATGCGGAGGGCTAAGCTTCCGTTTAGAGCCGGTCGAGCGGTCGTCGCGAGCCGGCGGTCCTGTTAGCCTTCCTCCTGCCCACTTCCTACTAGTATGCATTTTATTAAATGTCACATTTGTTGTCAACGCAGGTGCACTAGGTCAGGTCTTAAACAAATCACTTGCCCGTCTGGACTGGCTTTCGATCTTGATAAACAAACCTGCGACTGGAAGGGTAAAGTGACCAACTGTAACAAAATTGAGAGTAAGTGCCGAAATGAAGCTATTGGCGAGTAGCGAGCAATCGGGCTTGGTGAAGGGGCCGCACTGTAGTTAAGGTGTATTGCATGAGGCCCCGGACGGAGGAGCGGCCGCAGACGACCGATCCGATTGTTATGCATTAACATTATTTACACCACACGACAAAACTACACTAATCACATCTTTAAACCATTTTGTGTTCTTACAACCACATTCTTCAAATACTACCATTTTTGTTTGGACAAAAAACAAAGTCCATGAAAATATTGATCTAATATGATCAGAATTACTTACACATAAACTTTAAAACATATCGTCATAAATTATATGAATATGTTACTTGAAACACCTATCACACTATTCTTTCTTCAGAACGATCTACATACTTACTAATCAATCTTCTTAGACTTTTTATTCTTGACACATTTACATTTCCACTATTTCTTCAGAACTTACTAACTTTGGCTTAAGCTTCATTATCATGGTAATCTAACTTTAAGATCTATAGTTATAATAATACGAAGTTTCTTCTTCGTGGAGGTGGCTTTAGTTAACTAACCTTAGATGTATATAAGTAGATAGTATTTACAATATTAACTCACTTAGAATGTATGTATTATACACCAAATCAGCTTTTAACTGCCTAATATCAATGCTGTATATAATTAAGGTATTCCTCGTAAGAGAACTCTTTCATAATTTAACGGAGTAAGAACAGGCCCTGGAATAGCAAACAAGTTAAACGTGTATAGTTACCATACCGATTTTGAAAATAAGATATCTTATATTTTACGAATATCTCTCACTTGATAATTGTTAAATTTCATAACTTAAGAATCATTGCACTTGAATGCTATTCTTTAATGTTATTAAATATTATAACAAACTAAAAGTTGCATGCAACTTTTTATTTTTTATAATATTTATATCAATTCACTTAATTCATCCAATGAAATCCATCCAAATAATACCTATACTATACTAAATAAGTATAAATCTTAACCAACTTGAGTTAATTTCAAATAAACTACCGACATTTCCTTTTATCACTTACTATTTAATAATTCTAATAAATCTGTTCCTACCTGTTTTATAACCATTCGAACTGGTAAAACATTCACATAAAAATAAGTATTTTATCAGCTGTCCTTTCTTATTCCTTTATTTGTTCTTCTCTTAACGAGATCATACTTTCATGCTTCTTTCTTTTCTTTTTTCTCATTGACCCCAGAAACACAGTTACAACCAAAACACAAGAAGTGACACCTGCGTAGTACAGTACAAAAATAAGCAATTTGCTCCAATCCCCCACCAATACCTTAAACTAACGATTTGCACCATATTTCAGGGCCCAGGAAAGTATTGCCTATCCTGAAAACGGATGAGCCCATCTGCCCCGAAGGTAAATTAGCCTGTGGTAGTGGTGACTGCGTTGAAAAGGAACTTTTCTGCAATGGCAAGTTCGATTGTAAGGACGAATCTGATGAAAACGCTTGTAGTACGTATCCATTCATTTGTAAAATAAAAACATATTGAAACAGATCTGTTTTAGAGAATGTATTTATTAATACATGTTTTGTCTTCAGCCGTCGACGTGGATCCTAACAGAGCTCCCGACTGCGACCCTAACCAGTGTGCGCTTCCTGATTGTTTCTGTTCTGCCGACGGAACTCGTATCCCAGGAGGAATCGAGCCCAACCAAGTACCTCAGATGATCACCATCACTTTCAATGGTGCCGTGAACGTCGACAACCTTGACTTGTATGAACAAATTTTCAACGGAAACCGTCACAACCCCAACGGCTGCCAGATCCGTGGTACATTCTTCGTGTCTCACAAATACACTAATTATGCAGGTCTACAGGAATTACACCGCAAGGGTCACGAAATTTCTGTATTCTCTATCACACACAAAGATGATCCTCAATACTGGTCCAGTGGTACCTACGATGATTGGCTCGCTGAGATGGCTGGTGCCCGTTTGATCGTTGAGAGGTTCGCCAACATAACTGATTCTTCAATTATTGGTGTTCGTGCTCCCTACCTGCGTGTCGGTGGCAACAGACAATTTGAAATGATGGCAGACCAGTACTTTGTCTACGATGCCTCAATCACGGCGCCCCTCGGACGTGTACCAATCTGGCCTTACACTCTGTACTTCCGTATGCCCCACAAGTGCAACGGTAACGCGCACAACTGCCCATCAAGGAGCCACCCTGTATGGGAGATGGTTATGAATGAATTGGACAGAAGAGACGATCCAACCTTCGATGAATCTCTTCCTGGTTGTCACGTTGTTGACTCTTGCTCTAACATCCAAACCGGTGACCAGTTCGCGCGTCTTCTTCGTCACAACTTCAACCGCCACTACAGTACCAACCGTGCCCCTCTAGGTCTTCACTTCCACGCTTCATGGCTCAAATCCAAGAAGGAGTTCAGAGATGAGCTGATCAAATTCATTGAAGAGATGTTGGAAAAGAACGACGTTTACTTCACTTCTCTCATTCAAGTTATCCAGTGGATGCAGAATCCTACCGAGCTGTCGTCGCTAAGAGATTTCCAAGAATGGAAACAAGACAAATGTGATGTGAAAGGACAACCTTTCTGCTCCCTGCCAAATGCCTGTCCCCTGACAACTCGGGAATTACCAGGAGAAGTTCTCCGTCTTTTCACTTGCATGGAATGTCCTAACAACTACCCCTGGATTCTGGATCCTACGGGAGAAGGCTTCAATGTTAAGAAGTGATCTCTTTAAGATAAATTAAAAGACTGTACACATGTAAATAATACTCAATAATTTTAATAATAATTACAATAATTATTATGAATGTGGCAGGACGTTTTCATGCCGAGAGAAAATCTCTACTCGCTATTTGCGTTAATTAGGTACTTATGTGAAAAATATAGAAAAAGTGACGACCAAACCAATACCAGCTGCCCATATTGTTATTAAGTAACTATACCTAGAAAAACTGATGTTTTATAATAATTTAGGTTATTACCATTGACGTATAAAGTAAGGACACGGCTAACGCGCGATAAATGAACTGAACCTTTTTGGAGTCAATCAGACTACAAAAAGCGCGTAGTGAAATTGACTGTGGTTGGCTGCCTCCGTGAGCGGTCAAACACGACAAAATGCCTGATTGTGCACTGAAAAGTTGTACGAACTACCAAATTAGACACAACAAAAAAGATTATGGTATTACATATCACCGGTAAGTCACAAATATCATATTATATCCACCTCTTTACATTATTTTATCAATTTTATTTGCTAAAATTTTTCGTTCCGACGCCATATTCCTTAATCGTGAATTATACGCGTGACATGACTTCGGAACTGCGCAACTGCGCTTAGTTGAACTATGCCGCGGGCGTTCAAGAGAATATTTTTGGTAATTTAAAAGTATTTGTTATGAATTGTCATATCATTGTGCAATGTACTGTTACTGCGTAAACTTGTTATAACGCTAGAGATAATTATATGTACAGTCAGCAACAAAAGTAGCTAAACACTTAATTTTTTTAAGTAAGTACCTAATTTTAATAGTCAAAATAGTCTATAATTTTGTTAAAGTTGATGAATTGAAAAAACTAAATAAAAGCTTGTAACAAAAGTTCAATGATCTTTTGGCCTTTCACGGATTATAGAAAATGTTCACCAAATGATTTAAGTACAAATTACATTTAGTATTTTGTACTTAAATCATTTATAAACATACCACGTGGGCGGAGCTACGACCAGAAGCTAGTAAAAAAATATTTCTCGAAACAAACATTTTATTTGACGACCGGATGGCGGAGTGGGTAGTGTACCTGCCTGCGACGCCGAGGTCGTGGGTTCGATTCCCACTTAAGACAAATCTTTGTGTGCATGAACATGGGGATTTGTCTTAGTCTGGGTGTTTCTATGTATAATATGTATGTATTTACAAAAGAAAAGTATATAATGTAATAGTATCAGTTATTCTAGTACCCATAGTACAAGCTCTGCTTAGTTTGGGACTAGATGGCGTTGTGTGTGAGTTGTGAAATATTTATTTATTATTATTTATTTATTATTATTTTATTCCTTAAACAAAATATGACCTACTTTTAGAATTCCCGTGATGTACTGTTCTTTTAATAATATAACTATAATAGGAGTATTTTTAATTTTGTAATAATAAATATTTTACACTATTGAAAGAATCACAATTTTATTGTACCTTCGGCAAAAAAAATGCTAACGAAATTTCATGACGCCCTTACAAGGTTCACATCGCGTGAATGCAAAGTCATTTACATGGTAGTTCAATGCAGATGGCGTTACTGATCCTGCTATTCATAATGTCAAATTTGAAGGGCAATGTGTTCGGACAAGCCATTTCTATAGTATATATTTCTATGGTTATTACCTACTTATGGACAATAAATTTTTATTTTACATACAAATGCATTTTTCATCACCATTGCATCACCCACAATTTTCGTAAGTCAATCACTATATACTAATGGGAATAGAACATAATTATCTTGAGAGTGCTCATTGAGACAAACCTAACGAGCCCAAGCACGATGGGTCAGTGTAAAGTAAACTAAAATATGAGAACCCCTGGGTACTTATCAAAATCCACTATCAGGGGTACATTGAGACTGATCTAACGAGCCCAAACACGATAGATCTCAGTTAATCAAATGCAGAGAACCCCGAAGAATCTTCCAGTTATATCATCAGCTCTGGACTTCAACCCCATGATATTGGTTATGAATTAGATTTATACAAATATGGAAATATTTCATTAATTTATTTTCAACCATTTCCGAACACAAAAACTTTGATTGCGATTTCGGTGATTTGATCTAACCGTTGAAGAGTTGGGTTCAAAAGAAACGACCCTGGCCTTTTTTTTTTTTGGCATCTGCACGTATTTTATGCTTTTATGCCATTGTCGAAATTTAAAAGCGAGGAAACGTTTTAGTATATTTCAAACAGGAATTTGGAATAATTTGGACGGGATAGGTGGTGTTATAGAGATTAGTATAATATTGAATAAGATAAATAGATATTTAAATTTTGATATTGTTACTTATAATAAATTGAGCAATAGCTTTATAAATATTAATATTGAAGTAGGAAAGAAGGCATGATGCAGATGAAGGGAAAGGAACCTGTAAACGAATTAAATTGGTAAAGAAGGAAGCATAGTCATATAAGGGACAGGCAAATAAAATGTGATTCAAATCTCCCACATCAGTTACGCATGGACAGTCAGGACTATCGATCACATTTATGTGTGCTAAATGTGATTCGGTGCAATTGTGACCGAGTCTCATGCGTATTATAATAGATGTTACGATATTAGTAAAATAACATTTAAAAAACCATGGTTTTATTGGTATGTTGGGTTGAATATTTCTGTAGAATTTCCCTTTTGTATTATCCACCCACAATTCATTCCATGACTCCTGCAAATAAATTTTGGGTAAGGTTGACAAATCATGCCAGAAGTTCTTATATGGGCAGATATCACCACAATTCACTGCATCCTTCGCCAAAAGATCTGAACCCTGGCTTTCGATATGATCGAAAAAATCTTGACCATTTCATGAAGCAGCCGCGCGTTTAGTTATCCATGCCGAGAAAAGATTTTTAATCATCGATTTGACCAAGCTACATCATGATGTGGCCAATAGACAAAGAAGCATTTATGAAATGCGACCGACCATTCTACAAAGTTCTCTAGCTTTTCATTAAATGAGCAAATCTTCGATATGGCCACGACATGTAGATTAAAGATAAATACTACAAATAATATTAATATATAAATATAATAAACACACTCAAGACCGTTTAAGTAGGAAAAGTCAGAACTCGATTTTCTCAAATTGATAATCGAAATCGATATAGGAATGCCGTATGTCGTAGATGTATTATCATGGAATAAGCACACCAGCAGCAGAGCAACCAGCAGACGAATTAAATTAGTACACGTCTCTGTTCGAATTAGGTTTGACATTTAACTGGACAACTGAAATCATTATTGACTGAAATGACAAGTAGGATATGACAAGGTGTGATATGACACATTATTTGACATTATTGACAGTTGACTGCTGATTTGATGTTCGAGTGTTGATTATATCAAGTCTGCACAAATTCAAGTTTAGATTTAGAACTAAATTTAAAGATAACAAACGTATTTCATTAATTACAGTAGTTAAGTTTTTGCTAACGACAATATGTCATCTCAACTAATTGATAAATTCAAGCAGTTGGATGCTTATGCTAAAACACTAGAGGATTTTAGGATAAAAACTACTACCGGCGCAGCAGGTTTGTCATTATTATTTTTGTTTCATACATTTAAATTTTCATGTTAGTCACTGTGTGTGTTATTATTTTGCAGTAACCGTTGGTGCTGGACTGGTTATGGTCTTATTGTTCCTTTCCGAAATGTACACCTACATGTCACCAAATATTTCCGAGGAACTGTTCGTGGACACGTCAAGGGGACACAAACTACGAATTAATTTAGATATTATAGTGCCTACGATCTCATGTAGCTGTAAGTATTTATAACTATTCAGTATACTTCAAGGTAGGATAATAAATATATATAGCAATAGTTTTAATTACTTGTGTTATTATCATAAGGCTTTATGACAAACAAATGAGGGATTTAAAACATTGAATTCACATAGAAGTTGGATAAAATAAGGTTTTGTTTTAACAACTAAATGTTAATCAATATCATAAACCTTATCTTATTAATTCCAAACTTATATTACTTGCATACATCTTTGCTAGCATATTATTATTTAGTTTTGGTACTTTAATATTCGATCATGATAAAAGTGTGAAGTTATTTTTGTTTGAAATAAATTCAGATGAAATTGTATTTTCCAGATTTAGTTCTTGATGCAATGGACTCATCAGGAGAACAACACTTGCAAATGGAACACAATATACACAAAAGGAGGCTAGACTTAGAAGGGAATTCTATTGAAGAACCTAAAAAAGAAGAGTTTATTACTTCAACAACTGTAAGACTTAACCAAGTAAAACACAAAGTTATTTAATCAGTAGATGATTAATAATCCTACATAAATTTTTATGAAATAAATGCATTTAATTTGTTTACAGGTAAAACAGAACACTTCAGATGTAGCATTGATAACTTGTGGAAGCTGTTATGGTGCAGCTTTTAATGACTCTCAGTAAGCTAATTACTCATATCTTGTAATAATAAATGCTATTAACGTAAAGGCAGCATGGGGTTAATGTTGCCTACATGCCTAGGAGAATAGACTCCTAAAACCATCTCCTGTGTGTCCGCAGTGTCTTACTGTTGGTTAGTGCTGTTGATCCTGGCAACACAGGAGTCACAGTGGTGAATGTGTGAGTGGGATTATATCCCAAGTAGAAGTAACTAAGTCATTTAATAGAGCAAGATAGAGAATGGAATTGCCACAAAACGCATTGGAATCTCAGGATATAAAGACATATCCATATTAAGACAACATCAAATCCTGGGGATTGCACACTTAAATCCAGCCATTGATGATGATTACATTTTTTACCAGATGCTGTAATACCTGTGAGGATGTAAAAGAAGCATACAGATTAAGAAGATGGGCCCTGCCTGACTTATCCACGGTAGAACAATGTAAAAATGATGAATCTATTGAAAAAACCAATAATGCATTGAAAGAAGGTTGTCAAATATATGGATACATGGAAGTTAACAGGGTATTCATCTTACTTTAACTAACAATTTATACTTATGATTTAATGCAATGGCATAAATAGGAAACCCTTGAATGGTGGGCATGGTCTAACTACCTAAGTAAATGAAAGTTGCTTTAGTGCCCTATGTTTCTTATGTGTACGTTACGCCAGCAAGAAAGTGTCACCTAGAGAGATATGAGTAGAACGTATAATTAGTGCGCAATCTGCTGTAAATGTGCGCCGCATAAAAAATTTGTGCGTCTTGTAGTTTTGAAAAAAAAACGTAAAAACGATTCCTGCTGGAGTAACGTTGTTCTAGCAAGAAAATTCTAGACGGATTATCGGAGAGATAAAATACATACATGGGCAGAGAGCTTATATTTGTGCAAATATGTGCGCCAAAAATATAATTTGTGCGTCTTCAGGTTTTCGAGATATTGCGTTTCCCGCTGGAGTAACGTTTTGCGAATTCGTGTATCTCTAAGACCATTTTATGTGCGCCTGTAGAATGAACATACACGAATAGCTCTTAATTTGTGCATATTTGTGACATAATTAGATGCCAGATAATATTTATAATTTTTAAGTAATTGCGCTTTATTGAAAAATTAAAAAAATATTGTAGCGCCTAAATGAGAAGACGTATAAGCTCGCTAAAAACTGTATTCGTTCCATCTTGACGTTTATAATTACCATAAAAAGTTTCAAAACAGAACCTACAAGCGCTAATGAATAATATTACTAAAAGTCAAAACGACGGCATCATAACTTTGACGCCATCAAACAAGAAACTGGCTCAACCTAAGATGTGTAGATGTAAACTAAAAATTAGTGCATTTATCAAATAATATATAGTAAAAATATCCAGCTTCAACTGTTTCGTATTAAGTAAATATTAATACTAAACCAAAACAGTTATTCGGCGCAGGTTATCCGACCAAATTCGAATGACTACAAAAAAGCGACGGATTCATACGTATCGATGACCTTCTTAACTTTACTCGCTAACTGGTTGAAACGTATTGTGCCCGAGTACAGTGCAGTAGAAAATAGTTATTAAAATAAATTTAGATTTTTTTTTATTAGACATAAATACATTTTGCCATTTGCATTTATTATATCAGTAGAAAAACGAATTATAAAAAACATGAATTTTATTGGTTCTTGTTTTTAAGTTCAAGAAATGTGTGATGAATACTACAAAAACCCCACAACAGTAAAAAAATACACAAAGCATGTATACATTTTAATTATAATATTATGCTACATATAGGTCTACTTGTTAGAATAACATGGTTTATCTCAATTTAGCATTTGATTACCCTTAAGAAAATTATTTATCTATGATTTAAAATTTGTTAAATATTTACATAGTTTATATAGCTTTAATTAGCAATGTTATACTTAAAACTGTGATTTTCTGTGATAAAGGTTCAGTACCATCATAATGGGAAATTCAAGTATAAAGTAGTTACCTATTTGTTGGCCGAGATATAATTTAGTTTTGGATATGATAGTATGATACGCGAACGTAGTATAGACCGGTTAAAATTATTATCAGCTTATGTTTCTTAAAAATTAGCCTAATTTGAAAACCCAAACCTAAGCAGCCCGATATGTGAAACTTGGGTTGAAGTTTTCAAACCCGGCTATTTTTTAAGAAGCATAAACTGATAACAACATATAACGCTCTATAGATATTTATTACGTTCGCGTACTATGCAATCATACCCAAAACTTAATTATATCTCGGCCAAAACAACAACTACTTAATATTTAAATTTCACGCCATGATGGTACTGAGCCACTTTAAGTGATTTTATTGTTTGTGTACTTAAGTAAATGAAAAACTGATCTGTGATTTTAAATAATACCAAATGACTATACAAGGTACAAATAGTTTAATTATACAATGTTTGTTCTAATATTTATAGGTAGGCAATTTGATATCTGTGATTTGATGCCATAATTACTTTAAGAATCATGATTATGATAATAAAAATAATATTTTTTTAAACCAACAAGCTCTTTGATTTCATATGATCAGAAAGTACATTTATTATATTTTTATAAGTTCATTGTAATAATAATTCCCAACGAATATTTGAGCGTGACTGTACGAACACAGTTTAGGTGTAATACGTTTAATAAAGGTGGTCATCGATACGTATGAATCCGTCGCTTTTTTGTAGTCATTCGAATTTGGTCGGATAACCTGCGCCGAATAACTGTTTTGGTTTAGTATTAATATTTACTTAATACGAAACAGTTGAAGATGGATATTTTTACTATATATTATTTGATAAATGCACTAATTTTTGGTTTACATCTACACATCTTAGGTTGAGCCAGTTTCTTGTTTGATGGCGTCAAAGTTATGATGCCGTCGTTTTGACTTTTAGTAATATTATTCATTAGCGCTTGTAGGTTCTGTTTTAACTTTTTAGGTAATTATAAACGTCAAGATGGAACGAATACAGTTTTTAGCGAGCTTATGCGTCTTCTCATTTAGGCGCTACAATATTTTTTTAAGTTTTCAATAAAGCGCAATTACTTGAAAATTATAAATATTATCTGGCATCTAATTATGTCACAAATATGCACAAATTAAGAGCTATTCGTGTATGTTCATTCTACAGGCGCACATAAAATGGTCTTAGAGATACACGAATTCGCAAAACGTTACTCCAGCGGGAAACGCAATATCTCGAAAACCTGAAGACGCACAAATTATATTTTTGGCGCACATATTTGCACAAATATAAGCTCTCTGCCCATGTATGTATTTTATCTCTCCGATAATTCGTCTAGAATTTTCTTGCTAGAACAACGTTACTCCAGCAGGAATCGTTTTTACGTTTTTTTTTCAAAACTACAAGACGCACAATTTTTTTATGCGGCGCACATTTACAGCAGATTGCGCACTAATTATACGTTCTACTCATATCACTCTAGGTGACACTTTCTTGCTGGCGTAACGTACACGTTTCTTATTATTTCAGATGAATGGAGATAAAATCTAAGTAAATCCAAAAAAAAAATTGAAACTGGGTACTAGGAAAACTGTGTAATGCCTATATTATAGTTTCCTTTTTCATAAACAGAAACTTATTACATTAGTAAAACTGTATTATTAATTATATTATGTCATGTTTATTGAGTTAATATCTAAATTCAACATTATAGGTTGGAGGAAGTTTTCACATAGCTCCAGGAAAAAGTTTTACAATAAATCATGTCCATGTACACGATGTGCAACCATATTCATCCTCGGTATTCAACACAACTCACTTTATTAACCATTTATCTTTTGGGACTGACATTGAAGGTGCTAAAACTGCACCTCTGGATGGAGTGCAAGGAGTGGCCAAAGAAGGTAAGTTTAGTTATAGTTAGCTACTGCTGTTGCCCGTGTGGATTTTGTTATATCTAACAAAGCTGTTCCCACAGTTTTATCTGCATAATATTATTACTTGTCGCCCCTATGGTTATATGACAAAAAACCTTTAACATAGATTTAGCTATCAGACATTATGCTGACCAGTACTTTCTAAAACTAGCATGTTTAAGCAAACAAACTAACTTTCATCTGCAGTCCTACCCATGCGCCCACATGGTATTTAAATTTCAATAATATGTGTTAGTATTATTTAGTAAATTGTATCAAAATAGATAAACCTCCTTTTAAATGTTACTAGCCATCTAGTATGTTACTTTGCTATAAGGTTGGTTTATGGAAATTAAATAAATGTTTTGAAGCAAATTATATACTAAAATACAAACGTTTCTAACTAAATGTAGGGTTATTTGAAAAGTACTATAAAAATGCTAATAAAAATATAACTATTTGGTAAGTGTACACACAAAAAAGGGCCCTGCTGGCTGGATAAAAGTTTTGAAGGTATATTCCTCATGAATTAATAACTATTTTAAAATAAAATCAAGGTATTTCGACGGTACTGAAACACCGCTAAACGGGATAATAAGTAATATTGGTCTTGACCTTAAAACTGAGGAGGGCCCTGCTGGCAATATGCTGAAAGAAATTCAAGATTTCTCTGTAGCCTTTACAGTAGAATTTTGTTACTAAAACATTTCGGAAAGTACCAAATACGACAAACGATAAGCATTAGCTTTCAATCGGAATAGACGTGGGGCCCTGGTGGGTATACTGACACATCAAATGGGAGTGAGTTAAGTCTCTTTATCAATCATTTGTCACTACATTTTATGCAATAAAGTCCTCAGACAGTGTCAGTTCATGACATAATAAACAACCCAATATAATTTTGTCATATGGTTTTCACCAATAGATAGTGAAAAGGTTGTGTTTTTACCTCCTGCTGTTTATAAAGATGATGCTTTACAAGCCATATTAGATCTTTAGAGCAGAATAATTTCAATATTCATCTTTTACACATATCCTCTGGGTGTGTTATCCACATCCTGGATAACACACCCGGTATTATGGATAAGATTCCAATGCTTGCCTATTCCATTTTAATACAAAGCCGAGGTTATTTTAAAATGCTACTGAATTAGTTATGAATATTTAGGTAGACTAAAAGAATATTTTTAGAAAAAAATAGGAGAATTTAGAAAATAAAACCCAATTGCACAGATATATTTCTAACTTAATCCAATTTCATTCTAACCATTTTATTTTAAACTTTATGTAATAAAATAAGATTAGAGGATCACTCATTTCTTAAACAGGCTATTCAGGCTTTTAACAACAATCTTTGGATCTAAGTAGTCATTTAACAAAGAAACAATATTCAAGAACCCGTTATTACTGAAGTATTCATGACGAGTAGCTATATACTACTTTACCATTTCGGCAATGTAAGATTAAACACATTGTGAACTAAGCACTAAATGTTTATATTATTTAAAGTATATACAAAATAATTCTTTGAGCCATCACATCAACAGCGGATGCCCGTGCCGATTGCCATAAAAGTACCGAAGGTTCCTCCTCCTTGAAGCATTACTTTTCCGACGGAATGCACTAATTCGCGTCCACGAGCTCCATATCTAGAAAAAAACAAAATTGATGAGTAACAAAATATTAACATTGCGAAATAACGATTATGATATGAAAAAAAAACTAACCTCAACGCTGTGAAACCACCGAATAAGCCTCCGCTAGCCATACCTACACAAAAGCCAATCATGAAACCCATTTTCATTTTATCGAAACATGATGGTCCTTGACTCTGATACATTCCCCCTGGTACAGGCATGTTTAGTCAAGAATAATTCGTTAAAAATATCATAAAATTCTAAATGCAATTTTTTTGTCATAAAGCAAGATGACAATTCTTTTGACAGATGCCATTTCTGATTTGACATTGACATTTAGAACGGCAACCCGCACACCTGCAATATTATTGTCTATATTCGTACTTTGACTGGTTTATGTGTGGTGCTTTTATATAATTGCTTATATTAATGCTTTTATATATTAAAAAGGATATTTGTGCAACAATAGATCAAAGTTCGTATTTTCTTCGACTGGTAATTTTGAGATCCGAATAAGCTAAAGAGTTTAGAATCTTGAGCGTAGTGTGAGACTCAATAGCACGAGATATAAAAAACTTTGATCTCGTGTTGCAAACAACTGTTCACCTCATCAGCTCGAAATATTTCGCAAAGTACAAGTTCTGCTTAGTTGTGTTATTATACAACATAGAATGACTTTTCGAGCTGCTGAGGTGAAATAAATAGCCAGTGTGCGGGTCCTCAATAGCAACGTTCATGCCGGGTACACACCTAACGAACGGATTCGTTGGTCCTAATTTGCATGACTTAGCGAAAGCGTTCGTTGTTCCTGTTTGGAATAGTTTGCACGGCTAGGCGAATCTGAGTCATCCAAAATAGGACCAACGAATCTGTTGGTTAGCTAGTTGTAGACCCGGCTTTACACACGCCAAATTAAGGTCCAATTTCATCAGTTCTGGATAAGTCCCAGATAGTCTACTCAGATTTTTTTCAAGGATGTTTCAAATTTGTATATAAATTTATATAATAATATATAAATATTTTCTCAAGGGAAAATCCCACTGCCAATATCAGTGGAGCACCCAAATGAGGATTTTTCTTCTTCAGTTTTTTTAAGGGTTAACCCACTGAAAGCCCCAGGGGGGCACTCAACGAAGACCTTTCTTTAAAATAATGTTTTCAAGGAAAAAGCATGCTGCAAGTTGCAAGTTGCAGGATAGCACCCAATTAGGGATTCTTCTTAAGAATTTTCAAGGGGCGTTCCGCCCCTATCGCCTCCCGGTTTGTCTACTACTGCATACGTATAATAAATTTATATCTGTCTAGTATATTTCGTGTACGAATTTATATCAGGATTATTAAAATAAAATAAATAAAACAATCTCAATAATGTAGTTATTTCGTATTTTCTATTATATTATGCTGTGTTATCAGTTAGAAAAACCGTAGCTCTTTCAAAATTTGAATACGTGCTGGCTATTTTTCTGGATATTTCTGGCGCCTTCGATAATGCATGGTGGCCAATGTTACTCCTCAAGTTAAAAGCTCGCGGTTGCTATAGTAATATTTACGCACTAATTTACTCGTATTTTTCACAAGGAACCACTAAATTAAAACTTGGCCACCATGCTGCCTCGAAGACGCTAACAATGGGTTGCCCTCAGGGTTCGGTCATAGCTCCATACCTATGGAATCTAGGTTTTGATGACTTCCTTACCTTGCCTCTACCATCGGGCTGCTCGCTGACGGGATATGCCGATGACGGCCTTTTACTGTTACAATCTAACACTAGAGTAGGACTTGAACGTTTAGCTAACACTTGTCTAAATTTAATTTTGAAATGGGGGGAAAGAAATCGCTTATGCTTTGCGCCACAGAAAACTTTTCAACTACTTTTAAAAGGTAATCTAAAAACACCTCCTCGTATTAAATTTGATAACGTAACTATTAAAAATAAAGATTCTGTTTGTTACTTAGGCATAGTTCTTGAAAGAAACTTTTCGTTTGTAGAACATATTAGAGCTGTAGGGGAAAAGTCTAAGAATAGTTTTTACGCCTTGACAAGGATATCGACTGCGACATGGGGACTTTCTTTTAAAACCTTAAGAATCATTTACAGTGCTACTTATCTTGGTTCTATGTGTTATGGTGCGCCCGTATGGGCTGACAGGGCCACTGTCGGTGCTGTACGCCGCAAAATGCTTCAAAGTCAACGTCTCGCATTGATATTCTTGTGCAAGGCTTATAGGACAGTTAGCACCGAGGCTTTACCGGTACTGGCAGGTGTACTTCCGGTCGATCTCGAGGTCCAGAGACGCGCGGCAATGTATTATTCTACGCGCGATGATCTCAATAACAGCTTTCTAGGACCTCGTGACCGCACAAAGATCACAAGACTATTTAATAATCCAACGGATGTCTATAACCACCTCATAGACGAATGGCAGCAACGCTGGGACACATCACCTAAGGGCCGTCACCTCTATCATTTCTTTCCATCCATTCGCGACAGACTTGCGAAACCATGGCTAGAGGTTAATCACTGTGTGGCTCAATTCCTGACGGGTCATGGCAATTTTAAGAGCAAACTATTTTCGTTTAAGCTAATCGATTCTCCATTCTGTACATGTTCTACATCTGAGCACGAACAAACCGCCCACCATATCATCTGGGAGTGTAGTCTCTGGCATAACGAACGTAATGTTATGTTAAATAGCTTACAATTGACATCTGGAGTGGTATACTATGAGGATCTTGTATCGAACAGAATAAATTTCCGTGCATTTAGCCGTTTCTGCCATACCTATTACAGCAATCAAATTTAGGCCCCATAATTTTGTCACTATCCGTGGTGTCTACACTCTTTCCATATAGACACTTTGTCTATATTTGGCATTGCTCAGTCTCCCGCTTTGCTCTGGAGGGAAGTAAAGATACATACTTTCCAACTCCAACTATATACTTCTGATTAAATTCGTTGCGGGTTCCAAGACAATTTTAACTCTCCCTGGGATTGCCCGTGTGTCATGCACGGTGCCTTTCAGTTGGTTACCGCTGTAGATCCTGGCGTCACAGGAGTCACAGTGGTGGGCGTGTGGGTGGGATTATATATGATACAAAAAATGTCCCAACTGTATAACCATAACCTGTTTAATCAATTGCAATATTTTTTCAGGTGCTGTCATGTTTCAGTATTATTTGAAAATCGTCCCAACAATGTATGCTAAATTAGATGGCACTGTTTTACACAGCAATCAATTTTCGGTTACAAGGCACCAAAAATCGGTATCTAATATTAATGCAGAATCGGGGATGCCGGGAGCATTTTTCAGCTACGAATTATCACCTCTAATGGTTAAATACACAGAAAAAGAAAGGTAATGTATTAAATGCTGTTTATTATTTATTTGTAGCTTATTTTTTAGCTAAGCCATTCTCACTATCTTCAAAGCCATAGAAATTCCATAATAATAATAGAGTAGTAAATATATAACTTTTGGGCACTATTCATTCTTGTACTCACACTTGTTAACAAATTAATAAGTGTAAAATATTTTATTAAAACATCCAATTCTCTTCATTTCAGGTCAATGGGGCATTTGGCTACCAACATCTGTGCCATTATAGGTGGAGTTTTCACTGTTGCAGGGATTCTTGATGCACTTTTATATCACTCTTTGAATGCCTTTCAAAATAAAATGGTATTGGGCAAGGCTGGGTAGATCATAAACTTTTTAAAAACAAGTTAAAGTCATGAACGCTACATTTTGCATATTTCCTACAAAATTCTGCATCTGTGTCTTCAACCAAAGATTTTACAGGCACAAAATTCTCTTTCGTTGGATTATATTGTGAGCGCCCTAACTTTTCTAAAAATAAATGACGTTGTTTAACTTTAAAATTTCTACAGAATAATATTTCTGGTTGCTCCAATATTGTATTGTGTGATATTTTCATGACATTGTGAATATAATTAAATCGTTCATGAAGACTTCTTTGATCTGAAAAAAATATGACATTATTTGAATTGAAACTCAACTGTTTAATAATTTTTAAAGAACAATAATAAAAATTGAAAATTTAAATTGAACCAAACATTATTTGCAATTGCAACCCTATCAATAAATTATGTAAAAATTAAGACTCAATTTCACCAGATCCTGATAGAGTTTCGGATAGTTAAGTGATGGTTATGTTAATAAATTTCCATGTAAATCTGACTTTTCAACTTTTTAAATATTATATTCTATTTATTTTTAATAGGCTATCAGGGGGGTCCATAACTGGTGATACTGGCCCTCTTTCTTTTTAGCCCAAAAATTATTGTTCAATAGGCATGATGACTAATTTTTATTTTTGTATGTAATTGAAACACCTCTTGATATAAGAAACATCATTACAAGAATTACTTTGACCTAACATAAACTTCCTGAGATAATACAATTTCAAATTCACATTAATAATAGACTCGCCCAAACGCTCCAAACAAAAGGCTACTCAAGCGTGACGTCACGTTTGAGTATTTTGTATGTGAAGTTATGAATTTTGTTTGATAGCTATACGAAATATTGCGTTTATAAAAATGGTTTTATTACAAATATTGCTATAAATTGTGTATGTAATTTAATGATAAAAAAAAAATCGAATAATTTCGTATTTTAAAAATGAACTCATCCATGAAACTTTGAATGATCATAAAATGAGTTAGATTTATAGTATGTAACAAAAAATTATTTCAATTGGTTTATGTTTACCTATAGTTTGATAAGGTATCCTTTATTTTACTATCTATAAGATCAGTCACCATGCCTATTATGAAGACTGACCTCTATTATGATTATATTAATGATTTATAATATTGACTTCAATAATAATGTCATCATATTATGTAATATTAGTAAAATTTTATATTTTAACATGCTGAAAGTGTTAAATCACTGTGTGACAAATAAATAAAATACTTACTTAACATGAGGAGTTTAGGTTTATTTAAAATTATATCTTTTACTTCATTGTCCTGAAATCCCATCTCCTCTTTTAATACAAACATGTTTGTTCTGACATGATGTAAGTTATAAGTTATCAACTTTGGCTGTTTGGTTGCCAGATATCTCACTTCATTGCCGCATAAGCTCAAACTTTTTTGAAAGAAACCAAATCTTCTGTCAATTCGTACTGTGCTAAAATTAAAAATAACAATTGTTATTGACCTATTTGTAAGAACAGCTTACACCTGCATGGTACACAGATAAAACGAAACTACATCCATTCAACATACACACATTTACTTTGGTTATACCAAGAGTCAGGCTCTTGTTATCTAGAGAGGTCACTCTGTTCACCCAGAGCTCTGGTAGACATATGAAAAATATAATGTAAAAAAACTGACCTTAACATCAACCAGAATGGATTGGTTGTTATTATCCTCTTTATTTCATCAAATTTGAAGTTTTTTGACTCCAAATAATTAATCCTTACTTCAAGGTCTTCTAATGGTTCATATAAAATCATTGGATTTTTTGTTATGAAGTTACCTATTTCATCCATGCCCACATAATCATTTAGAAAAACAATATGTTTTTTTATGTCCTTTTCGAAATCTAATTTCAAAAGCTTTTCTGCCATATAGGGTTTCTTTTCTATTTTGCTCAAGTTAACATTAAGGTTAGCTAGGTTTTTTAGAGTTTCAGATTCATTTACATAGGCTGCCAAGTTAAACGTATTAGAGAAAAAAGGGGTAACGGTGGATAAATCCTCGTTAGCTGGTTCCAATGCATTACTGTTCTTATACTGATTTATGGTCAAGCTACAATATTCTGCTTTGTGTATATAACCACACAACTGGAATACTTTTGTTATTATACTCTTATTTATTAAGCTCACGGGGTATCTATAACTGGAGATGGATAATGCCATATTTACGATAACTTAACTGGAACAGTTTCCCATACTTTTAAATGATAAATAATAAATTGATTTAACATAACCTATGTCTTAACTTGTCAATTATGACAACCGACACCGAGTATACATACTGCAAGCTAGGGATGGTCAACTCGATTTTAGCTCAGAATCGAGCTGAAATATCTATCTTGAGTAGACTTTCCCTTCTCAGAACCTTGTTTTTTGAGTCTTATATCTGGCTGGGGACACACCTAATGAAAGGTCATATTTTACATGGCCTAGAGAACGCTTACGAATCCTTTGATGTTAAATAGTGTAGAATATTTTTTTCACCACACCAGCACGAAAAAGATCGTTTGCTTGCCAGAATTCAGTGATTAAAAACCGTTTATACTCACTAGTGAGGCAAAGTGATTCAATTTTCGAAACACAAAATCCTTATAATGAATAGGCGCTGAAAAAAAACAAAGCAGCCACCACACCATGTAGGTCAGTAATAAACATTGACATAAATTTTATTAAATAACTACAAACGATACGTTTTAATTATTTTAAATTATATAAATAAACGCTTAATTAGTATTTTAATGTTTTTATATTCTTGATTAATCATTAACTTAATTAAAATCAGGTACGGTACTTAATATTAGACTATAAATAAATGTTACGGAACGAATTTCCGAACGCATTCTTAAAAAGAAAAAGTCTGTGTCTGTGTCAGTCATCGCGGGCAACGAGTGAGTGTTACTTTGTTAATAGTACGAGAGCCCACGACCAAAACCATGTCTCATAGCAATACGGCAAAAACCCTATAAAATCGTTAGATTGTATGATTCTGAACCCGACCAGGTGTGTAGTAACGGTCGAAAGTGTAGCAACTGCGTGGGAGGCCATTTCTGCTGTGTCAAAAAAAAAAGACAGTCGGTATTATAGCAATACGTCTGATAGTGAAAATGTACATAGATTTTATAATTGTATTACGAAAAAGTTTGTTTTCAGACATTTTGCGCGTAGCATATAGCCTGAGCGCATTTTTGAAAATGTCAACAAATTTAGCCGACCGGTATCATAGCAATACGGATAAATTTTTTTTTCAACTTTTCGTATTGCTGCCATGATTACCAAAAACCTGTTTTCAGACACTTTAAGTGTAGCATATACTCCCAAAAACGAAAATAACGTTTCGGAGTCGCCTGGCCGACGCCTCTGTTAAATGTTTTGTTAAATTTACAGCCTTCATAGATATTCAAGAATCTCCCTTGTCTATTATATGTACTTTGACAGATGACAGATGTCATTACTTATTTCTTTTGTAAAAGTTACTCAAGTGTGCTCAACTTCATCCCAGTTTCCTTTTGTGCGATTTATTTCAGTCCTTCAACTTCAATGTTACGGTTTCGGGTAAATTCTTTGTTAATTATCATCTAATAAATTCAGGGTCGGAACGTATTCAGTGGTTTGTAACAGAAAATTCAAGATGCCTCAATACGATTTTTAAATGATATCTGAGTATCGAAAAGTTGTCTGATAGAGAAGGCGCTACACTTAATTTGTCTGATATAAATTTTTTGCACATGTGGACAACTTATTTTATCATGTCCAACAATTTTCAGACATATTGCTATGATACCGATCGGTAAAATTTGTTAACATTTTCAAAACGGTCTCAAAATTTAATGCGTTCACATTTCCGTCTGAAAATTGTTTTGTTCGCATCAAATAACTAAAATTTACTAATAAAAAAAATTTTCAGACGTATTGCTATGAGGCATTTTTTTTGTCTCATTTTTAATTTTTTTAAGTGATTTTACGGGTTTGCGCTACACCGCTAACGTCTGAAAAATATGTTTCCGGTATCTCAGAACTATCATTCAACTACAGTCTGCAAATCAGACATATTGCTATGATGCAGTTCGGTAAAATTCTTTGACAATTTTGAAAATTCGGTCAGATCAAACGCTACGCGGAAAATGTCTGATATTGGTATTTTCGAGTTCAGGATAATCGTATCTATCGATTTGATGCGGTTTTGGCCGTATTGCTATGAGACAAAAATTTTGGTCGTGGGCTCTCGTACTATAAGGCGGGCAACTATAAATTCTTTTTAGGTATGAGTTCCTTTTTAACAAAAAAATAGTGAATCCAGTGATGAAGAACTTTGTGGAACTCCAAAAGATTTGCGACAACTTGCTTCTAACACAGAAGTTGGCTTTTTACCAGAAAAATAGAAAGTATTTGAAAGCGTACGACATATTTAATTAGTGGCGACTTACAAAAGGCCCTAAAGCGCATTTTGAATCGGTATTACTGTCGTATTCCATGGAACTATTCCAGGTTAAGCAACCAAGTACGAGTTTATTTAAATCGTAATATTTTCTCACTGGAAGAGGTGAACAGTTTTGTATGTAACCCATGAGAAAAAAATAATTTCCAGTTCGTGACCTCAAAATCTTTCACTTGCGAAGTAGTCTTTATTAGAATCACTCGCTACGCTCGTGATTCAATTCAAGACTATTTCGCAAGCTCAGGATTTAAAATTGGCACTCACAACAGAAATAAACTTTTTCTCACTTGTACCATAAATCAGAGAACATAGATGTTAAAGAAGAAATATAAAGGCAATTTGACAAATACACATTTGCAAAAATGTTATTGTCACTGCTATAGTGATGGCCTTTATTGTCGATGTGCCCATCGATATCGAAAGATTGCATTGCATACTATGTCAATATAATATAAGATATTTTAATATTCAGGCAATTCGTGTTCCTAAAGAAGATTGTGAAGACGCTGTTGCATTTAAAAAAAACAAGAAATAGATAACATGAAATACATTTATTTATTACACAAGAAATTAGAAAATACAATAAAATACAGTTAAAGGTTGCCTGGCAGAAATTGCGTCAAGCGATAAGGCCGCCCTTTGCATATTGTTATTATCTTTAAATAGTTATCTTTAGTTTGTAATTGAATGGTGTGCAAATAAAGTTGTTATCTATCTATCTATCTAATAATACAAATATGATCACTTATGCATTAACGTAAAATCAAATTGACCTCAAATGCCATTTCGTAGCAGTTGAGATCTAACATTGTGACATGAGACTTTTATCGATACTTTCACAACACTACTTAGTTCTAGTAAACATCCAATAATTGAGATTCACGGATGGAAACTGAATAATATTACAATCGACTTACCGATGGAAAGAAACTTTAACGTTATTCGGCGTCATATCCCCCGTTTTGCTTTCGCAGCCATCCCATTGTATCCTACAGGGTTTTTTACTTTTGTGAAGAGATTTTGTTGGTTTAATTTAAAAAAAAACACCAAGCGAAATAAGATCCGGGCCGGATCTTTAACGTTTAAGACGTCAAATTATCTGGCACGCGCAGTAGGAATTGGTAGGACTAAAAAGTTTATGTTACGTCTAGTCAACAAGCGGAGCGAGTGATGCTTTGTCTATGCCATAAATAACTATTACGTTCCTTTTAACCTAAAAATAATATCTCAAAAAAATAATAATAATTATGATTCAATAGTCATATTATGCCCAAGCATTTAGTATATTTGAACGTTTAGCTTTTAAAATAGGTATCTCAACGAAACAGGTCTAATAAATCCGCATAATATTGTATGTGTGCGGGTAGCCACTCTTTGCTCTGGTTGACATGACATTTAATCGTCAACGTCACATTGTTAAGGCTGTCTTTGTCTTGTCACATTATATTATATCCGTCTGTCAGTCAGCCTGCCACACACCATATTTGTCGGCTTCGTATGCTACATGTGGTGAAAATTAATTCATAATTCGTGGAAATCTGTAATTATACGGTAAGTCATTTTTAAAATAAAATAACCAGCAGTTATCTGGTCTTGTTTTTGGGATTTATTTGTTTAAGACCTAAATTCCCAATTCAACTATTTGATTTTACTTCCATATGGATATGATTAATTTAAATAGTAATAAGTATTTACATTCGATTTATATAAGCATTAATTCTACATTATTACTCTCTTTATTATTATTATGGTCTTATGAATGATTTTGCAACTACAATAGCTTAGTAGTTAGAAAGTAGTTATCCTTTCTATTTGATCTACTTACCTGTATATAATTTGTATATGTCACTACTATGTACTGTAACAGCATGATGCAATTATTATTGTAGGTCGTATTTCCGTAACATTGAAAGTTTTACAATGTGATGTCAATAAGCCATATGGAAAAACTGTAAAATAATTACTTAATACTGTGTTATTATAGCTATGTTGTACTTATTTACCATAATCACTACCAATAATGTAACTTCACCAAAAGTAATTGCTTAATATTTATTTAGTTATACACACAAAATACTGTATAAAAAAAATAATAATCCTATTTAATTTTTATTTTTTCTAACTTTCCAGGAAATGGATACCACAATGTCGGGCAATGAGATAAGAAAAACATTTATTGATTTTTTTATCAATAAGAAAGGACATAAATATGTACACTCTTCATCTACCATACCTATGGATGATCCAACTCTCCTGTTTGCTAATGCAGGAATGAATCAATTCAAACCTATATTTTTGGGAACTGTGGATCCAAACTCTGATATGGCACAGTATGTGCGAGTTGTCAATACTCAAAAGTGTATTAGAGCTGGAGGAAAACATAATGATCTTGATGATGTTGGCAAGGATGTGTACCATCATACATTCTTTGAAATGATGGGCAATTGGTCATTTGGTGATTATTTCAAAAAGGAGATTTGTTCATGGGCTTGGGAACTTTTAACAGATGTATACAAACTTTCTGGTGATCGTCTTTATGTAACCTATTTTGGTGGAGATCCAGGATCAGGTCTTGAACCTGATCTAGAATGCAAAGACATCTGGTTGAAATTGGGTGTTCCTGAATCCCATATTTTGCCTGGAAGTATGAAAGACAACTTTTGGGAAATGGGTGAAACAGGTCCATGTGGTCCATGTTCAGAATTGCACTATGACAGAATTGGAGGCCGTGATGCTGCACATCTTGTTAATATGGATGATCCTGATGTTCTTGAGATTTGGAATTTAGTGTTTATTCAATACAACCGTGAAGCAGATGGATCATTAAAGTTGTTGCCCAAGAAACATATTGATTGTGGATTGGGTCTTGAGAGATTGGTCTCTGTAATCCAAAACAAAAGAGCAAATTATGACACAGATTTCTTCATGCCAATCTTTAAAGCCATTGAAATTGGAACTGGTGTGAGACCTTATTCTGGCAAGGTGGGATCTGAAGATGTGGATGGAATTGATATGGCTTATAGAGTATTAGCCGATCATGCAAGAACTCTCACTATTGCATTATCAGATGGTGGCTGTCCTGACAATACTGGTAGAGGTTATGTACTTCGTCGGATTTTAAGACGTGCTGTTCGCTATGCATCAGAAAAATTGAATGGAAAACCAGGATTTTTTGGATCTTTAGTTTATACTGTGGTTGAATTATTAGGTGATGTATTCCCTGAAATTAAAAAAGATCCTGAATCACTCATTCAACTCATAAATGAAGAAGAATTACAATTTTTGAAAACACTCACTCGAGGTAGAAATTTGCTCAACCGAACTATCGAAAAATTAAATGGTACTCTTATACCTGGCGATGTTGCATGGCGTCTATATGATACTTATGGCTTTCCAATAGATCTTACACATTTGATGTGTGAAGAGAAAGGACTCACTATAGACATGGAAGGGTATGAAAAAGCCAAGAAGGAATCGCAACTGATTTCACAAGGAAAAGCTGCAGGGCAAGAAGATTTACTGGCATTGGATGTTTATGCTATAACTCATTTACAAGAAACAGGAGTCCAGACGACTGATGATTCCCCTAAATATAACTATGTAGCATCCTCTAATGAGAAAGATTCTGTTTATACTTTTGCTCCTTGCTCTGGAACTGTTGTCGCTCTGCGTAGAGACAAACAATTTGTTAATGAAGTAAATTCTGGACAAGAATGTGGTATTATATTAGATAAAACCAATTTTTATGCTGAGCAAGGAGGACAAATATTCGATGAAGGATATATGGTAAAAGCTGACGACGAAAGTGTCGAATTTATGGTGAAAAATGTTCAGGTCAAGGGAGGTTATGTATTGCATACTGGTAAAGTAGAAGGATCACTTAAGGTTGGTGATAAATTGAACCTTCATCTAGATACAGAAAGACGAAGACTTGTCATGAACAACCATACTGGCACTCATGTCCTTAACAATGTACTACGAAAAGTTCTTGGAAATGACTCTGATCAGAGAGGATCACTTGTTATGCCAGATCGTCTTAGATTTGATTTTACTAATAAGGGTCCAATGTCTACAAAGCAAATCAAAGAAACTGAAGACCAAATTAAAAATATCATAAATCTAAATAAAAATGTTTATGCCAAACATACAAGTTTATCTGATGCAAAGAAAATATCGGGACTAAGAGCTATGTTTGATGAACATTACCCTGATCCAGTGCGGGTTGTTTCAGTTGGTGTGTCTGTAGAAGAACTGGAGAAAAATCCAGAGGGCCCAGCTGGCTTTGAGACATCTGTAGAATTTTGTGGTGGTTCCCATTTGCACCAAACTGGGCACATTGGTGATTATGTTATAGTAAGTGAAGAGGGGATTGCAAAAGGCATAAGGAGAATTGTAGCTTTAACAGGACCAGAAGCAACAAAAGCATTAAACAAGTTAAGCATACTAGAAAACGAGGTCAATAATATTGCTAATCTAATTAAAGATCAAAGTGAGAACATAAACCAGAAAGAAATTGTGAAGAAAATTGTCGACCTTACTAATGACATATCTCAAGCACAAATATCCTATTGGAAAAAAGAAGAGTTAAGGACTTTGCTCAAAAACTTTAAAAAGCAACTAGATGATAAAGAAAGAGCAGCAAAGGCTGTGACTATTAACCAAGTTACAGAAAAAGCTAAGGAAATTTGTGTTGAAAAGAAAGATAGCAATGTTATTGTATCAGAGTTGAAAGCTTTCGGTAATACAAAGGCTCTGGATAATGCCCTAAAACAAGTGAAGCAACTTTGTCCAACTACAGCAGCTATGTTCTTTTCTGTGGATGATGAAACAAACAAAATATTCTGTCTTGCTGCAGTACCTAAAAACGCAATTGATAAAGGACTGCTAGCTTCTGAATGGATTCAGACGGTTGTTCCTGTTATGGGCGGCAAAGGCGGCGGCAAGGCTGAATCCGGCCAAGCTTCAGGCAACAAACCATCGAGTCTTGATGCAGCTATTAAGATTGCCGAGAACTTTGCTACTTTAAAATTGTCGTAAATGTCGATATTTAAAACATCATTATTTTATTTGCATACTTCAATAATATAGTATACCAGTGGAATTACAGCTCTTACGCCATTTATTTTAATTTATCGCAATAAATCTCTAATAAAAATTGTTATTTTTAAACATCCTTAATCAATCAATAAAAATAAATCAAATTAAAGGGTCTGTTTGAATGTCAAAAAAGCAATGACTTTTATAAGCTGGTATAATTATTTGGACGATACCTATACCTAAAAGCCAGTTTTATAATTCCGTCTGTCTGTCTGTTTGTATCGGCTAATCTTCTAAATGGCTGAACATAAATTTTATAAAATTTAAGGTGCAGGTAACTGAAGACAAGGCGCGTAACGGAACATAGGCTACTTTTTATGGTTGTACCTCCCACACAAATGAAAGATAGTTGATAATAATAACGCTAATCTCAGGAACTACTGATTGAGAGGGTTTAATAATTATTTTTGCGCTTGATAGTCCAACTCTCTAAAAAAGTCTTTAAATACTTTGCATTACACTGAACTCCGCGGGAGCGGATGATGAAAGGTACAACTCGTCAATGGTTAGGAGTTATGTAAAAATAGTTAACGTTTAGACTGTCAGTTTAAGGTTTAACAGGTTCCCTGTCCCATGTATCAAATGTGATTCATGACGCAATATTTGTACCGTCTTTATTACGTCCATGTATCAAATATGAGCAAATTCATAGGTGATTTCAAAAGCGTTTTTGTAATGGACGTGGCAGAATAAATTAGATTTTTAGTACATGGACGTGTGGGGAACATTGTCTAGTTCAAAATGAAGTAAAAAACTGTTGTGATTTATCCTTCTTTTTTTTATATTTTCAACTAAGTAAAACAAACTTTCAGCATTATAATAGTTTCTTTATTAGACAATTAGACAAAAATGAAAATTAAAGAATGGGATATACAGAAACATTTAACTTTATTGCTTATTGTGAACCTCAGTAAAGCAAGACAAACAATAAGCTTTGCCACACGCCAAGCACTCCGTGTTCACCTGTTTGGCTTTCAAAGGATTCCCTTCCTCTTTTCTTTTGGCGTAGCATTCAATGTCAACCAAATGTCATAAATTACTTTTAAGTTTTATGGTATAGTTATGAAGCAAATAGATCAGCTGTGAAAGTTTATAATAGACAATAAATTAGTCATATCATATATGATACACGGGACGTATAAACTTAAAAAAAACCAAAACGTATGACGTGGAAATTTCACCATTGTATGGGGACAGGGAACCTGTGGTAGCTGTTAGAATTTTAATACAACGATAATATAATACCGGAGCAGCAATGTTTAACACTGTTTAAAGCGCGGGAGCAGCTACTACCTAACAACGAATTCCACGAGGGCGAAGTCGCGGACAAAAGCAAGTTATTAATAATATACAACACGCTTTAGGCAATTTATAACTTTACAAGCTGTTGCTCGCGACTTCGTCTGCGTAGAATTCGTTGTATTAACTAACAGCTGTATTAAACCTTAAACTGATTGTCTAAAGGTGGCTATCTTAATTTTTTTATTACTTGACTCCTAACCGTTGAGGTTGTACGTTTCATCATCAGCTCAGCGCTATGAGATAATGATGAAAGTTACAACTGACTAAATAAATGTCTGCCAGACGCAAATATTCAGAAAACATGAAAAATACTCTAATTTCCTATAACATTCTAAAGTTCCCTAAATTTCCCTGGAATTCCTGCATCAAATCCTTGCCATGGGTCCACCCACCCTCAAGGTATTCTTTTTCGCACACATAAATAATAATTAAAGTCGGACCACTCAACAAAAAGTAAGGCGTGGCTGATACGATTCGTGTGACGTGTAGTAGACGTGACTACGATTATTAAACAGACGAAAACTCGTTATTTTAGGAGGGTCCTTCCAACAGCCGACCGCGGTAAACACTGCTTCTCTGAATATCGATCAGGCTTTGAATTTAGCCACGAGAATCTAAACAATCATCACAATCATTATTCAATAAATTCCTTGAAAGAAATTACGTAACTTTAACTTGATGTTCTTCCGCCGTAGGCATTGTTCAGCAAAAGGTACCTTTCTTTTTTATCATGTGATTGTGTCGAGTCAATATGGGAATGCAAATAAAAATAATATGTTTAAAAATTATTTAATGAACTTTAGAAGAACTTTGTTTAAGTGTAGTTCAAACAAATATTTCTTAAACAAATCGACATATTACACTAAATATCTACATAGCTTTATAATATAGAAGTTATTTATTACAAATATATTCATATATAATTATTTGGTTGGTCTTTTTATGACAGCACCAATTCCATTGGTGATTAATTCCTCACTTTGAGGTGGTGCATTCATGTTACAATAATTTACAATAACTATTTAGTGATTCTAAGTAATATATAACAAATTATTTTATTCCTGGCCAAAACCTTCAGTTTCTTCAATCGCATAATTCAATTTCTCGCATAGCTGTTCGTAGCTTTTGTAAGGCGGCAGGTCAAGTCTATTAAAGCAAGTATGCGACCGAGGTAACCACGTATCTTTTCCCACCTGCAAATTCAAATAACATAGATTTAACACAATGTACTAAAATGAATTTAATGTATTAAGGCCTACTTAATAAATTAAATTCATAGCACACAAATACCTCGTCTCTCAAATTGAAAATAGGTAGTAAAGATAAAGATACATTTGGATTTTTTACATTAGATAGAATGCCAGAAGCAATTACACTATCCAGTGGTCCCAATGACAAGAACAAATACACACATTCACTCACACAAGCACACCCACATAATAAATACAATGCCCATTGAGAATTCTAAACTGAGCTTTTGGTCTATACGATCAGTAATTACGATCTATAGTCCTCATGTTCACCTATACCTATCTACTTTTAAATAAAGTTATATGTACTTCAAAGTGAATGCAGCGATTTTAATGAGGAAATCGTTCATATGGTGGTTAGGCTTCTGAGACCAAACAAAATTGAGTGCCTTTGTAATAATATACATCTTCTTTTTCCTAGCGTTATACCATTTTATTTGGGGTCGGCGCGAATTTTTCTCCATTCTCTTTTGTCAGCAGTCTCGCTTTCACTGACTCCCTTCTCTTTCATATCCTATACGCAATCCATCCATCTTTTCTTCGGCCTGCCTCTCCCTGTCAATCCATCAACATTTAAACTGATCACTTTTAGTCACATGCCTTTCATCCCTTCTCATTATACACTGACACATTGCCAGGAAGGATGGAGGCATCCTCGAAAAACTGGTAGTCACTGGCAAAGTGGAAGGAAAAAGAGCGCGGGGCCGTAGCCCGATGCGTTGGTCGGACCAAATACGCACCACTC
Source organism: Hypena proboscidalis (assembly GCA_905147285.1). Lineage (NCBI taxonomy): Eukaryota > Metazoa > Arthropoda > Insecta > Lepidoptera > Erebidae > Hypena > Hypena proboscidalis. The sequence goes on along the minus strand of LR990130.1, from coordinate 12,936,990 downwards.
TTGTCTTCACTGTCTACGATGTTCTCCGTGTCTGAAGATAGATTGAGATGGCGTAAGATCGTAAAATTAAGTCGTAAGATGGAGGAGGTCACGACCCTCAGAGACTGACGGAGCATCATACACACCTTACCAAGATAAACGATTCCCTTTCAGCTTTTCTGTCACTGGTACAACTTTCAGGCTTCCTCTAACATCATACTCATTCCTAATTTTATCCCGTCTTGTTACTCCACACATCCATCTTAACATTCGCATTTCCGCTACTTGTAATTCCTTTTCATCCGTCGGTAAAATAACAATAGACATACCTTCTCTATACAGAATCGTTGCGGACCGTTGGATCCCATTAGTTCAGCGAATCCGCCGACGGGCACTCGACAGGTTCCTGTTACGAATTGCAGTAATCGCGCTCGCTTCTCGTTATCCATTTGTCGAACGAACTGAAATAAGTTATAATTATGACTTTTACAAAGCATGCATTAATTAAAGTACCACAAATAAAAGATTAGATTTGAAGAAAGGTAGTTTGCTCAGAGAAGATGGTGTTTGTGCAGACTACAATTTTTTTATCAGATTACCAATAACTGTGTTGTGTTGGAAAAATCATACCCTCAATAGACATAGTGAAAAAAAATAATAATATTTGAGTAGGTTATTGGACTTGTTACGTCAAGCTATAATTGTAGTCTTTAAATAAAAAACTTTAAATAAGTAACTATGGTAGTCCTTAAAGATATTTTGGTTCAACTTGAAATGGGCCGATCCCTAGTATTGAATGTACACTCTTGCTCTCATAGTAGCCTAATGCAAATTGCAGCCTAGTGCGCTCTCTGTCGCTCGCAAAAAGTTTGTCTTTAGAAAGCCAAGAAAGAACACATCTCACGTCTAACCTTAATTTGTAGTATTAATAGTTAAGTGGCGCTTAGAAGAAAATCGTACCTGCCAGAACCAGAGCACTTGTTTGCTGGTGCGCGTGTAATGCCTGTAGATGGTGTTCCTCTGCCAGTCGTCCACGTCCACCTCCTGCATGCCACACAGCATCAGCTCCAGCTCTCGCTCGTCGAAGTACTTCAGCCATTCCAGCGGCACCACCTGACACAAATCACAAGCACATACAGCTAACAATACAATGTTGTTGACTTATAGCGAAATTGAGACTTATTGAGACCCGATTCTGTAACGTCCTCTTACTACGTATTATAGTAGTTTCAAGCAATATAGTAAGACTAGTTTCTGTCTGTGGCTCCGCCAACGTGAAACGTCAGTAGAAAGTAGCCTATAATTATGTTAATCTAGTCCATAAGCTACTTAAGTACCAAAATTCAGCAATATCTACTTAGTAGTTTTAGCTTGAAATTGTAACAAACTGTCTGCAAATAATTATAAATTTGTGCATTTATAATTTACTGCCTTAATTGCCTAATTGCTGCCGCGTGTGGCGCCACCTGCGTGGTGTCTCGATAAAAAAAAAATAGTTTAAAAAAACTAAAAAACACGCTTTTAAAGTACTTCTAACTAAAAAGTGCTAATATAAGCTCCTAATATAAGCTGAAAAAGCGTGGGTTGCTCGATAGACGAAAAATATGGCACATGCCCCATTATTTTTTTCTACTTTTTAGTTTGGTTTATTTATAAGAGCGTTTTTTTTTTTTTCTTTAATATTTTTAATTTTTTATCGAATTATTGCATTGTCATCGATCTTTGACAGGTGTGCAAAATTTTAATGAAATCTGTCCATTTAAAGTGGGTCAAAATCGAGTCCAAAGGAGTCGGTTACATACATATACATACATACAGGTGAAGCTAATATAAGCGTGTTAAAATAGCTTATGTCCTTTCTTTAACTATATCCATACTAATTATCATCAAGATCGATTCAGGAGTTTAGCCGTGAAAGCGTAACATACAGACTGAGTTATTTTCTCATTTATAATAATTTAATATAATAGTAAGGATAGCAAAGATTATTTGGATGAACAGTGTTCCAGATTACTAGTGAAGATTGACCCGGAAATTACTGGCACTGAGAGCAGAAGGGCGAAATATCGTATCATGCCTATCGTCTGTAGTCCATAAAAAATCTTTTGTCAATATTCATGGGTGCAGCATATTATTGCTTCATTCAGATATAGTACATGTAACTGAACTAAACACTTTAAAAATAATAAAATGTTTGACTATTACCTCGTTAAATCCATCCAGGAATGCTGACGTTTGTTCCTCTATGCCTCGAGTCATTCTCCACTGAGTCACTAGCTGTAGATAATTCTCTTTATTTGTCTGAAAATTCATAATACAGTTTATATTAATAACAAGTGGTAGAAAGCGTTTTGTAAGGAAAAAAAAGTAGCCATGGCGCAATGGATAAGGCATCGGTCTTACAATAGAGAGGTCGTGGGTTCGATTCCTGGCCATTAAACCACGGACGAGAACTTCCTCGAGGCGAATTTAGATTAGCTTATCTAAAGTCGACTCGAGGCAATCACCTCCAGCTGGAGGGCAAAATTAGGAGGGGTGACGGGGTGGTAAAAGCCCGCCCACTTCTGTTTTCGATTATAGGCTGACCGTTTAACTGAGTCCTCGCCTGCGCGGTACAGGGGCGCGGGGGTATGACGACAAAGGGGACTGAAACAGGTGCGGGCGGTGGGCAAATTTTTGTAATTGTTCATTTCGTTCGCTACATGGGTAGCGATCGCATGTGTTGACTGTTGCTGACACCTTGTGAGAGGTACACATGTAATAACTATCTCAAGATGAATCGAAAAATCTTCGGACATAAAGTAAACAGAAAAATAATTCCTAATATAAGCTGAAAAAAGCGTGGGGCGCTCTGTGCCATATTTTTCGTCTATCGAGCAACCCACGCTTTTTTCAGCTTATATTAGGAATTATTTGTCACTTTTTAGTTAGAAGTACTTTAAAAGCGTGTTTTTTAGTTTTTTTAAACTATTATTTATTATATAGCATTTAGCCATGCGCAATCTAAAACTAATAAAGACTAAAAACTAAGACGCGACTTCAATTCTAAAGTTTTTTCGTCTTCCTTAATATTAGTAACGATTTATTTTCTCTACAAAATACGAAATGAAAATAATATAATAATTTACCTCAGTGACGCGTTCCTTATCACCAGACGGTTTCAGTTCGTGATGTATCACTTGGCCCAACACTTCGAAATCCACGCTATACCACATCTCTAAGCCGCATTCGTCTATGTTATTGTCTTTGATCCACACTAGCGAATTGTAGAACTCTGGGTCAATTGATTCTATGTCTTTCATTGTAAGCTTTTTGTTCAACATTCTCTTATAGAAGGGCATAGTGAATCCAGAGTAAATAAATCTACCGTGGTACAGCGCCATGGCTATAAACCTTCCTATGAACTTGAAATAGAGTAGGTGGTCCGGGTTGACGTAACTGGCTGGGTTGATTTGCAAACTGTAGTTGTTCTTATTCGCGTACTCGAATAAACAGTACATGGGGTTCAATACTTCGTGCGATAGCAAGAAGAACCATTCTCGACTGACGCCACCGTAGTCCAATCCTTCTTCACCACGGAATATTATGTACAATCTTCTGCGCAACTCGTACGCGGGTAGCCTCATGATCTGTAATAATAGACAATAATTTAGAAAACTTATGAAATTACATTACAGTGTAAAATATCTATTAAAGCGAGTTCAGTGTTTATAGGCGAGTGCTTAACAGGACTTTTCTACTTTTCTGCCCGCTGCGCTCTGCAGAGGGACGAAAAGTAAAAAAAAAGCCTTCTGCTACTAAGCAGAAGTCTTTAACTCTCATTTTATGATTTATTTTGTTTATTTGTTGTTTTTGGTATTTTTTTGTAATATTTGGTAGATTTTGTTAAATTTTGTTAGTTCTGTAATTTTTAATAGATATTTAGTAAAAATCCACCCTTAATAAAATTGACTACTTTTATCCCATGGAGTACAATGAACTATTGTTTCATAAGTATAACATTATCTTCTCACTTCGTTGGAATGAAATGCGGTTTGAATAAGGCAATGGTATTACAATACCTGGTGATAGGAGTCCTCGAAGAGCGACTGCCTGGCGAGCGTGATCTTGATGTGACTGGGCAGGGCATTGGACTGGCAGAGGTAACGGAACTGGCTGAGCTTCCAGCGGAACGACCGCTCATAGGCCCGGGGCACCCCGTACGCACCATGGGGACCCTGCGGAGCCCCGGGCCGCGGGTCCTGGAACGTGGTGGTGCGCGTGTTGTGGTCCACGAAGTAACGCGTGCCTTCCTCCGTGAAGCGAATTTCCCAGCCAGGAGGTAGAGCCTCTTCCAGTGCTGACACCTCCTGCCCCTGTATCGCAATAACGATGTGTTAATTTTATATTTATATAACTTGAATAGACTAAACTGTTATGACTTTAGGTGCTAGGAATATAGCACACACTCGTTAGAGTCTTAATTATGAAATTCAAACTGTTTAATACACACTTGAGTTCTAGGATCTTCCCATTGTGTAGTTCTGTTCTTATGGTTGACATAGTACACTCTGCCATCAGGCTGCACTCGTCTCTCCCAGCCGGCAGGCAACGCTCCCAGGGCGTCATCAGCGGCGGCCACGCTAGGGCCTGAGGGTGGGGGTCCGGCGCTCGGCGGCCCGGGGCCCGGGGTGCCCGCACTCGGAGGGCCGCTCGAGGCACTTGGCGGAGGTGCGCCCCCGCTGGGACCTGGCACCGTGCTGCTACCTGCAACTGTAAATTTACATATTATAAATCTATAATATTATTACTTGTTCAACTTATTCACTGATTTAATGTGGTGCCATTCGGGACCACCGTTACTCTGCTATTTTCTAATGCTTGCATAAAAATAAATTCTTCTTTTATCTCTGTTGGTATTTAGATTCAGAATTTAGAGACGGGACATTACGTTTGTATAGATACATATGAAATCCCTAGACTTATTAGTACTTATTTTATTACTGCAACAATATGTGACATCGATAGCCAGGTAGTTATGTGTACTATGTGCATATAATATAAAATCACGCCATTTCCCGTGGGAAGAAGGTACAATAGAATGTCACTACGTACTGTACGCCTTGTACAGTCGCGACCAAAAGTCCATAAGCAATCTCAAAAGGCAATAGTTTGAAGTGTAGTTTGACTTACGACCTTCTATTTCCAAGAAATAGACACGTGTTGTTAACAAATAATTGTCGTTCATAATTTCAACCACAATGTTAGTGACAAGATGGCCAAGCGGTTAAGGCATGCAGTTAGTTGCGTTTATCAATTCGCCGCAAGTTCAAATCTCACTTGGTTATTTTTATACTTTTTGAAGTTTTTACTCGATTAGAAGGAATGGGACAGAAATATAGTATTCTTTATCTTGTCCACTTTGTTCACACATTTGTAAATATATAGAAAATGTATGGGGTTTTGATGGTGCAAAGGTTGGAGTCACGGGGATGAAAGGTGTATACAACAGTTAAAAACCCATTGCATGGAAGTGTGGTAAAACTTAAGAGGAACCAGTATATGTGATAATATTGTAGGGTCCATGCGCAAACGTCTACTTGACTGCATTGAAAATAACGGGGGTTATACGAAATATTAATAATGTTATAATTATTTAAGATTAATTAAAGATGTTTTGGTTTTGCTAATAAGACGCTGTAACTGAATATTAGCACTTCTGTAAATATTTAATGATCTTCAATGGAGGTTTAGTTTCCTTCTTCTTTTCGTCAAGACAAGCTGTAACCTCAATACATTTATTGTGACGTTACATTAAAAAAAACATCTTCATAAAGTGTAAATCATAATATTAGTCTTCAATAAACGCTGCTGTATACCAATACCTATTATAAGTGAAGTGGGTATCAACAATTATATTTTTGTTATTAGAACATCCTGTCCTTGTTGTCATTGTGAATCAATTTAGTAATATTTGTATTATCAATGTTATGAATTGACTAAGTGGGTTACAATACAAAATCTTATAAACGGTTACAAGGGAACTTTTTTATTTAGGTAGGAATTTGACGTCACAATTCTCTTTAAAATGTATTAATTGTATAAATAAATAAAACGAATAAACATTGTTATCATCATTCAGCGTGTTTTTTTTTATTTCTACCTTACAATACAACAATGAAAATAAAAATAAAAAAATACGTAAATAGTTAAATAATAATAACATATTTAACTTATTAGTTATTATATCACTATGTAACTATTTATGTATTGTATACATGTATTGTATCGCAATTTAAGCATGAATACCTAACAAGTTTGTGCTTAAAATGTTACAAATATTATTATGATTTCGTAAAAACAAAATACAACCACAAATCAACTAAGCTTCAAACTCAGATTTAGTTGATCGTGATCCCAATGTTTACCCGATATAGCTACCTGCTCATGATAGATAGATGCGAATTCAAAGAACCGGTCGCCGGAATGCCTCATCTACTGGAGTGTCCCAATTGCCCTCAAAGCTGCACCTTAGATGAACTAAAAAATGCTGCAGACGCAACTGATGTAACCAAATACTGGGTGGCTACCGTTTACCAGACTCTGTGTTATTGATCGAAGAAGATCAGGAACCTGTAAAACTGTCTATCAATTTATTGTTGAAGAAATAAACATAAAAAAGCCTAGTGGATTAATATGCTCTTCTCACCGCGAGGTCTTAAGTTCGATTTCTGAGTCGAGCAAGGGATTTTTCCATCAGGAAATTCTCAACAGGAAATATCTCTTGATAGGCTCACCTCCTACCACGTGGGACCTAAACAACAGGTGAAATGTGGTATTATACTGCCACACCCTTTTTGTAATATAGGCGTGATGTTATGATATGTAACCAAACCGCGTAACACGCAAGTTTGAAACAATAAGAAACCTCATTCGTATAGTTTGCTTTTTGTTCTTTTGTATGGCTTTATTGCTGATCCTGCGTGTCCGTCACTATTATGTAACTTGTGATGTAGTACATACATTGTAAATATATAGAAAAGTCTCTTAAATATACCACACCTATTACTTTTTGTTAATTAAGTAATACGTATTTAAGAGATCCCAATAGCTAGCCGCTCAGTCCATATGTAGATCGAGACATTCGAGACTTCATAATATCCACTAACAACTATAAGAAGTGTTAGATAGAAAGCATAATGGATATACGTAATAGTAACGTGACGTCTGTCTAGTAGGTAGGTATATAATATAAAATGTATATACGACAATGGTATATACATTTTCCTATAATAGATAATGTATGATAACATCACCTATTGGAAATCTATCTTCGATACATTTATTTGATGTTCAGCAAACTATGTTTATGTTATATAGTTTTATTTTATCTTGAACTAAATGTAAACTCACCTCATGAAAAGTTGATCAATGACGTAAATAGGTCAGTTCTGGTGGCGCGCTTATGTTTATTGTCTACCTACAACTCTCTAAAACCATTTACAAGGACAGGTCATTTTTTCTATGAACGAATGGCTAGCGGACGAACCAACTATTCCATTAATAACCTTGTGTGCCGTCGTCAAAGTGTAATCGATTATACTATAAGACTGGTAATTTTAGGCCTTTGGCAATTAAATAAAAAAAGCTTTCATTTAGCGTTTTTTGAGTGTTATTATAAGTTTTCAGTAGCAGCACAGCTTGGGTACGTCTATGGTAATTTACATTTTAACCGCCGCTTTCAACTGAGCTGTTGTTGTGGGTTCGATCCCCACACAGGATAAATCTTTCTGTGATCCGCAAAGATTTGTTCTGACTCTCGGTGTGCGTGAAATGTATGTTTGAAACACCCCTGCGACACAGGAGTTATTCCTAGAGCGGCAGACGTTTTTTTAAGGAAAAAAAAAAATAAAATTAACTATGAGTTAAAGCGGATTGTGATAGGTATATTGAGCTGGATACCTAATTAGCTGCTGTGTATAAAACGGGCACTCTGTACCTGACCATTCTGACCGGCTTATCTTAAGCCTCAGTATAATCACGCTTGATGACGCAAACATATTTATTTTCAATATATTTATTTGTGGTTGTGTATCGGTAGACCTTTGCCCAGCAGTGGGACAACACGGGTTAGCAAAAAATATATTGACCTTTTGTTTTCACGTTAATGTTCGTATGTGAGCAAATTTGATATGCAGTGCATTGTGCATGTTACTCAAGGCCTTCATTAATAATAATAATATCCTCAACATGAAACTGACAAAGTGTTTATTTTAAACGCACCGAAGTTTTCTTTGTTATCATTCTACTACAGGAAAACAATTTATATTAATTAATTCGACAATATTTTCCTTGTAGATTCATACAAATGAATGATATATGCAATAATGATTGCAAAGTTATATTAACACATTATGTTTATGTCATTTTTTAGGATGCGAATATTAATAGAATTTTATCATTAATTTATTTGCATAAATATCCTTCTTTGACTCATGGTACTCGCCTACGTCAGCAATTGGCATTATGTTGATAAGATTGTGCTACATCTGTGATAACATTAAATACACAAGATTAAAATATAGGTATAGTAGAACTTAAAACAAATACAAAACTACATTATTTTATACTTTAATAATGATATTTGATAATATTAGAACATATTTGTAATGTTTATACTTTATACAGTGAATCCCCTTTTTTGCACGCCTTTATTCACTTGGCTAAGGTAGTTTTCTAATAAAGATAATTTTCCCGAGTTACTAAGAAATATTAATAGTTGGCAGAGCCAATAAAATTAACATTAACAACTACGCAAAAAGTTTTTTAAACGATAATATTGGCCATAGCTTACGGGCTCGAGACGATAAATCTGAATCTTCATTTATACAAGTGACAACCGAGGCCGACGCGACGCCTTAGTTATCGAATGGCTACCCATCCACGGAATGAACGCGAGAGGCAGGTTTACATTTTGTTCGATCTATCCGACCGGGCCTTTCCACGCCTAGCTGTTTACTAGGCGTATTTATTTTATTGTGCATATAAAAAATGTTTTGCAAAACATGTTTTCAACACAAATGAGGAAGGAAAATGCTGTGTCCATAAGTTCAAAATTAAAGTGACGTAATAGTCACGACGGCCTGATGAATCTAAAAAAGCATTGTATAGGTAAGTAATCCACATTACTATATAAACAGACTTCTATTTATGGGGATTAGGGTGGTTAAATTGGAAAATATTGTGTCAAAGAGACTTCGGAGGGCAATCAAATGGCAATGATAAGATAAAGAGTAAAAAAATATACTGCCACATATTATCGTGTTGAAAGGACTAAAGAACTAAGAACTCGAAACGGATCTGTCAATATATTATAAGTGGCTGTGGCGCAATGGATAAGGTATCGATCTTACGATGAGGTCGTGGGTTCGAATGGCCAACACGGACGTTAACTTCCTCCTAACACAAGGGAATTAAGCTTAGCTGGAAAAGGTTAGCTAGAATACTAGTAATTTGTATTTGCAAATTAAAATTTACATATATAATAGTAGTATGAATTATTGAGATTTATCTTTGCATCTCTTTTTTACTACTAAATTTTTTAAACAAGATTCGGTAGCTACATTACTATGATAATAACTTCTAGCTGCTGTTGATTAGCATGTTGCAAAATCATCATCATCAACACAAAATGGCCACTCTATCGGAGCTCCATACATATAGGCAAGGAGAAAGAGAAAGCGCGCGTGTTATCACTCGGTACAGTTTATCAATAAGGCTGCGTCCTCGACGAACGCGACACGCGCTTCGATCACCATGGTGGACCGTACGATGATATTGTCATGAATCCATTCATAATTGCCCCTACGTGCTCAGACCATACCATCTATGAGGGTGGCTTCTTACATATGGATTCATATTCTACCACTGTAACATAATGCTGTCATAATAATAATTTGTTTTTTTTTTTACATTGGATAGAACGTCAGAAGCAATTACACTATCCAATGGTCCCAATGACAAGGCCAAATACACACATTCACTCACACAAGCACACGTGCAGACTTGTTAAGTTAATAATTAAGGCACAACCTTAAAGGAGGCGTTGAGATGTGCCACAAAATTGATGAGTGCATCAATAAATAATCAGAACGAATAAGACAATCTACAAAACCGCTTGCATTTACTACTACTTCGGATATTATTGTTATACAAATAGACCGCGTGCGAGCTTTCTCACACTCCTAATCACGTGAAAAACATGCATCCAAACTCACGGAATAATAATATGATAAGAACTAGCTTTCCCGCGTAGTATTTCGATATAATATAGCCAAAGTTACTCGGTGATCATGGATTTATAGCCTGGATTAACATATTATTATGGGCTACTCCAAATACTACGCGAGCGGTAGCTAGTATTAGTATATTATATAGTATAAAGAAAACTATAAAAATTAGAGAGCTTTTGTGCGTCTTAATAAAATTATATTGAGGTAGAATATGTACGTGAAAATGGGAGAATTATAATGGACTGAGCAAGTGAGACGGCAGGCCATTTGGACCCATATTTAGAATAAATTGTGAGTTTCACATGAGTAACTTGACGATATTGGTGGCTTTATTAGGACTAGTAAACAAAACACCAGATTTTTTTGGGACGGGCTCGGTCACAGGGGCCGAAATAAGGTCAGAGTGGCGGAAGTGATATCGGTAATTCGAAAACTCTACAGAAAATAAACACGGTTTCTTTTGCACTGACTCCTAAAACAATGTAGACAGCTCCTGTATACATAGAATGGAAAGGACGTTAATTGATTTAGTACTTACCGGTAGCGGTGAGCTCATGGTCGGGGTCGGGCTGGTGCGTGGGCTGCGGGTGCGGGTACAGGAAGCGCTGGTTGCCCTGCGCGACCACGTGGCGCCGCTCGCCGCGCCAGTGCTGGAAGCGCGCCAGGCGCTCCGTGTCGGGGCGCTGCCACGTCGTGGTGCGCGTGTTGTGGTCCACGTAGTACACGCGGCCGCGCGCGTCGCGCCGCACCTCCCAGCCCGGCGGCAGCGGCTGCGGCCGCTCCCACGACGTGGAGCGCGTGTTGTGGTCCACGTAGTACCTGCGCCCACGTGTTACAGCCGTGACACTCTTAGATATGTGGCTTTCAATGTGGAGCCTAAAGTAGCTGCTCATATTAAGTATCCAATAATACTTATTGCAGACTCTACATAGAGACTCACCAGTCAATATATCGTCTTAAAATGGGCTGGCGTCTTTGTATTTAAGCGTAGGAGCTCCCATCAGCTGGCGCGGCGCACTAGTCTATTACATGCAGACACAGTCAAATATCCAACAATGTCGTCAACAAGAAATCATCGGCAAGAATGTGACATACCTAGTTAGTTTATGTTACGAGATACAATTATTGATAACTATGAGAATAGTAAATAATTATAAGCAAATAATGTTACCTCCTTCCATAGACATCATATCTCATCTCCCATCCAGCTGGCAATGGTTCCTCAGCCGGGTTAGCATAATGGACGGTATCACTGGGCGGCGGCCCCGGGACGTTGACATCGGCATGCGATGGGCCTGCGCCACCGTCCAATGCCCCTGCACTGTTTTCTGCGACGGGAGGACCAGGGATTCTGGCTACTGGGCCATGTGCGGTGCCATTGCTCAAGGGCGGGGGACCCGGTGGTGGCTAATAAATTACATATCTATTAAAATACATGGAAGTAAAAGCTGGCTTCTGCTTAGGTAGAGGATGGTTAGGTCAAAATCCACACATAATTGAAATAATATTGAGGAATGTAGTTATGTCTAAAAAAACACTGTTCTGCACACATCTAAAATAATTTTACCATAATACATATTAATTAATATAAATAGTTACGTAAGTAGTTACAATAATAAAATATACATAATATTATGCAATGTATAAACAACAACAATGGTGTTGAGTTTACTGAATATGTGCATATTAGTATTTAATATATTTATATAGATTCAAAATAAAAAAAACGTACCCTTAAATTATGTAAACGGACCATAGGTCTTGTTTCAGGGTTGTTTCGCAATCTAAGCCTGGCGCGTACTCCTTCATTAATAGGTCCACTGGAGTTTGATTCTGCAGCTAATTCATGGGACTGACTAAGCACTGAAGGATCAACTCTTAATCCATCCAGAAGTATTACCAGTTCCGCAGTTTTAACTTCCCCACTTACACTAGATGAGTTTTCTTGGGATACAGTCTTCATCAAATCTGTGCAAATATCAACTTGTTTTAACATCACAGTTGAATTCTTAAATACATAAGATATAAGATAAGATATAAAAAGTTTCCGCTATAAATAAAATATACAATAAAATTAATGACAACAACATATACATATGTTGTCAATGGGTCAGTTATAGGCAAAATACTAACTACATCTTGAGATTTCTACAACAAACTATGAACAAATATTTATTTATAAGAACCTACATAATAACAGGTGACCTTATTAAATTTTTGGTATAAGGTTAAAATCATATTTTTTAACGAGAAAACAAAATTATAGAAGGTAAAGACGCAGACAAAATTAAATCAATAATATACATTGCATAATAACATATTTACCTATGGTGAGTTCTACATTATCACATTTTCCATTGAAGTGCATTAGAATTTTTAAAAGATGAACTCTTTTTTCTCCTATAATATTATCTTTTCTGAAGCTGTGATAATCGGCTAGCCGGAACAGCAATTGTGACTGTGGTGTGACAAGGACTGTGAGATCTTCTTTCCATTTTGGGTGCAAAGTGTTCTTTATATATACAGTTCTTCTTGAAAGCTTGTCATCTATCACCAGTTGTAAGTATGGATTTGGTTTAAACAGTCCAGAGTTTTTTATGTTTGCTGATTCAACTGTTAAAATGTAAGAGTATTATGTCAACACATCAAAAGAGTAATAGCTGTTTAGCTAGGTATTTTTTTATTTTAATTTTGTTGTAGAAACTTTATAGTTTCTTCACACTTTTAAACAACAGCAAATATGTAAGTATGTAAGTAAATATATCACAATTTGCTACTCATTTTTAATTGAAAGAAGTGAATTGCTATTTTATAATACAATCAATACAATAATAGGTAGTTAATTGTTATTGATATTTGTAAACATATATAAAGAAAATGAACATTAATAAAAAAGTATTTTGAAGATAATAGTACTGGTAGGGTGCTAGTCTTCCATATTAGATGCATAATCCACTAATTTGTTCAATAAATTGTTTTGTAATTACAGTTTACATATATATTAGACCATTTTAATTAATATGTGTGTAGAAAATATTTAATAAAATAAAATTCTATTTAAGATATAAAAAATGTGTTAATTAAGTAATTAATTTATTGTTCTATAATAGTGAGATTGTGATAGCTTTGTTATCTGTAGAGATTTACAATATTGATAATAGATTAAGTAAACATAATTTACCTGTTAGACTTAGCTGGTGGTATGTGGACAGTGATATTGGAGCTGTTAGAGCTGGTATACTTTCAGTCATTTTGATGTTTTTCAATTCATATTATGTTAGGAGTGTAATGTTTTCATCATTTACTTTTTTCACCTACAATAATGTAATGATCAAATAAATAGGATTAACTTGGGATTAGGCAGCTTTGAACTACACTGTAACATTGATTATCAATTAACAACTCACTAGAATATTGATGTTAAAATATTATTAATAAATTAAATATAAAATGAATGTAGTACATTAATTACAACAAAAATATTCACAATGATATACTGAGTTTTCATGCTCAGCATAAACAGCTGTACAGCTTCAATAAGCACTATTAATGCTTTGGAGTTCTTTTGACACACTTGATTTTAGATTTGACATTGAAGAGCATTATAAATTATCATGTTTTTATCTATTAATTGTTATTGATAATCACTTTTATATTATGATACCTTCACAAGTATTTTTTTTTATAAATGATATCCTAAACCGAATAGTCCATGTGATTCATGTGAATGTTACACTGTCGTGTTACATAGCTAATGTAATTGGATTATTCACTTGGTACAACATGTATTTTGAAAACTTTTACAACCACAGGTTACAGAATTCCATTTGGCGTGAAGATGGTTTTAGCTTACAATATAGTATCACTGAATATTATATTGAAGTTTGGGGGACTAATATAGCTGTAATATGTATTTATAATGCGATTAATTATAAGTAAACAATAATGAAAGTACGTAGTGAGAGACATAATGATAACGCCAGAGAATACATTTAAATAGTAAATTACAACAAAATATACCATTCATGAGGTGATCCAAAGAACAGAAGTCCTTCAAATTATCTCATATCGTTGTTCCTAACTCACTGAAAAGAAATACACAAATAATATTGTATCGTCACTGAAGATTCATTACACTGCTATAAAGAGTCCGTACATAATGATGTGTACAAATAACATGCGAATAACTATTGATAAGCACAAAATGATTTTAAGGCCACGAAATTACAGAACTATTGCTAAAATAAAATTGATTAAAGAATTACTAAATTCCTGAAATTAGTCACTGCACTGTTGTGTGTCTAGAAGTGTTTAGTTAGTGATGTCCAATAGGCACTCGCTAGGCAATAACACAAAAAAAGTGAATCGAATAATGGCAGAGGACTGTGAAATATAGTTTTGACCAATATTTACTCTTAAATTTATATTATTAGTTGAAAAATTAGTTTTTAACTTAATGTAATTTAGGAAACACGATTTGATATTTTATCATGTTACGATGATTGAAAAAAAAACAACATTCATTAGGGTGCAGCACAGACTAATACCCCCTGGGTGCAGGGTGCATATTAAATCCCGTTCGTTTCGGCTCGTTGCAACTCGGAACGTAAAATTCTACCAAATGTATTGTCTATGATCATTCCGTCTGAATGTTACAAATCGTCACGAATCGATTTGATTTGAAACGTTCGGACATATGAAAACCTATTGTGCGATCAGATCTAATACGTAATTACTATTCCAGTATTTTTTAAAGATAAGGATAGAATTAACGCGTCACATAATTTCGGATGCCTATCATTCCGCGACTTAAAGGGCTCTGATACCGAAATGAAAAAAACTCTTGTTCTAAACGTCAGTGCATTTGGAACAGGCTGTCATAGCATTCGGAAGGAACAGAATTCTGACGGAACGAATAAAAAGTCTGTTCATTCTAAATCGAAATTAATTGACACATTTTTTAACAAGAATTTTTCGATCCAAGCCGAGACGAAATGAAACTAACCGGATATGTGCGCTCAGGATCAATTATTACTGTACTTTAAGCTCGTTTTACTACATAATGTAATGGATTTTTTTTATATTTTATTTGTTCCTTGTTTTGAAAGGTAGAACGTAGAAAAAAACAAACGCCACTTCCTCTGCCTGTGTTAGCTTCGTTCTATCTAAAAATATAAGAGAATTATCTTCCTGGGCGTTATAGTCTAGTTCCGGTCTACCTCTGTCCGAAGTGTCCGAACTGGAAGTTCACTAGAACGCTAAAAAAGCCGTTATCTCTGCGCCAGTCTTCATTTTGACAACTGACGTGACGTTAAAATGCCTAATTGCAGCGTAAAAAGCGAGCAAAACCTACATTTTAAAGTTAAAAAGAAGATGATGTTTCGTACTTTCGGAAGTAAACAATGTAATCATTTGTCTTATATATCATTTGCAAGTATTTTCTGTTTAAAAACGTAGCATTTTAGGAATATTTAATGACTTTCATTCTGTCACGTCCGATTGGGAACAAAAATTGTAATATAGACGACTTGATTATATATTTTTTTATTAGTATTACATGTCGTTTTGTATTTTTATATACCGTTTTCGGTTTTATTCGTTCTCACGATTTGCGTTTTATTTGTTTTTTATATTTATAGTTCAAGTTAAACACCGTGGAATGTATGATTCAATTAAAAATAAATCCATACTACTTGGCGTAATTGGCGATATTACTTCGATACGAAATTTATTTTAAGAAATTTCTTTATTTCAGTGGTTGTATTCCGAAATAAAACTATATAAATACAACATAAATGGTAGATAGATACCTGTTGTAGAAAAATACACTTTACTAATCGATATGATATCGGTACGATAGAATCTGAAAATAGATACAGTAGTTCTCTCGGGTAGCGACTTAGTGAGAGATTGGGTTAAAATAAAAATCTGTGTTATGGTGGGTCCACACTGAGCCAACGAAGGCGAACGAATGGGTTCGTTGGCCATGTCTGGACGGATTGGCGATGGCCAACGAACGTTCGTTGACGTTGGCCGGCGATCCGTAGCGTGGCGGTAACATCAAAGGATTTGCGCCATTGGACCGAATTCAGTTTGGACGGTCGCCAAACACCAACAAACGAACGTCAACAGAATGGTTGACATTTTGACATTCGACGGTCTGTTTAAATGTCAGAGCATGTGTCTACGTAGTAAATTACATTATCTTGAAGCTAAGTAGTTAATAACACAGAATAATAGCTGACTTGTAAATAATAATCATGGACATAAGACAGTTGCCAACCCCATTGACACATGATATCCTTAGGCTATGATCAAAATACACTTTCGAGTATTGTCTATGGAAAGCAATCCGGAATCATGAGCAAACGATGTTTTGGTCAAACACCAAATGTGTTTGGACGTTTGTCCGAAGGCCAACGAACGTTTGCTACCAACGTCAAAAAACCTTCGTTCGCCTTCGTTGGCTCAGTGTGGACCCACCATAAATCCCATGTATAGGTAGATCCTAGATCCGGACTCCGATGGGTTAATTTGAAATGTCATTATTACTGTCAACAGTCCAAAGTGTCATACTGTCATTAGTGACAACAGTGTAAAAACAAACTTGTGTTTTGTATTGATTTTTCGGTGTTACAGATCAATTCAGTATTAATTAATTGTGTTCAGTGTTGGATACATTCTTCTTTAAAACGCCCTATATGCATAAAATCAACGATACGTTTCAAGTCTTAGGTATTGTTAATTACTATAACTTTCCGTCAATCTTCTACGCTCGAAACTGATAAAAAAGTACATAGGTTTATCGTAAAATTTAAATATCTTATGAGTCAGCTTGCCTTGAAGATAACAACATAATAGTTAATTAACTTACTCTTTTCTGATTTGTATATTTCCAAAACAATAGTAGCCTTCGACAGCGTAGACGTCGATCACCTTGACAGATCGCTTTCTAACAATAAGGTGTATGGTCGTATTACGAAATTTTCAAGAAGATTTGGTTCTAGTGACCTTAAATACGACATATACTGATTTCATGGCACTGGAACTTCCTTGTTGCTGAAATATTGTATATCATTCAAATAATTTGATGAATACTATTAATAATTTGAAACTTTGTATTATTTTGTATATAGTTTGGTGTGTTGCTGCATGGTTTCTGCTATCAAAATTGGTTTCAAGTGATGAGTCCTGTGGAGAGTGTGCCAGTGGCAGTTTTGAATTGCATTGATGACTATGTGGAATTACTTTATGATGATATACCTGAAAAGATTAAAGGCTCAGCACTAATTCTACAGCTTGCCAGAAATCCTGATAACCTTATAGTATTAGCACAAAATGGTAAGTGTATCTTTTTAAAATGATTATTTGTCAACTTGTTTGTTGTTTGTTTGACTTGTTGTTTAATGGTAGCATTTGGTTATAAATATATTTTTTTAAATTTCAGAGGCATTGCTTAGTGCCCTTTCAAGAGTGCTAAGAGAAGAATGGAAAAGAAGCATAGAGCTAAGCACAAATATAGTGTATACATTTTTTTGCTTTTCTACATATAATGAGTTTCACCCAGTAATAATTCAGTACAAAATTGGGTCACTGTGTATGGATGTCATAGATTATGAACTCAAGAGATATGACCAATGGAAAGAAAAAGTTGAAGGCAAGAAACAAGTACTCACACCTGATAAGGTATACCTATTACTTCTTACTAGCTGTTGCCTGCAACATTGTCTGCATGGAATTTATTGTATTAATAACAGTAATGCTAGATGTTAAAATCTTTCTTCAAAATGACAAAACACAAACTCATCAACATATAACTATAAAAGTTATTACATTTAATGTCAGCCAGGTATTGTCTTTCTTTTTTATATCTCGAAATGAATTTACAATAATCCTAAAAATAAACTTTTGCTTTTAGAATGAATTACCAAAAAGTAGAATTCCTGAACCAAAGCGCAGACCTAAATCAGGCACATGGGCAGTTGCTGATGTAACCATGCAGAAGTCTAGATCTCTTGTATCCAGTTACCATGAGGATCTATGCAGTGCCAGTGATGAATTCCTTTCCAAGAGTGACGAAGAGCAGCTGAAGCGCAAACTCAAAACATTATCCAAAAGGCAGGAGCAGCTATTGAGAGTAGCATTTTACATGCTACTCAACATTGCAGATAATGTTAAAGTTGAAGAGAAAATGCATAAGAAAGACATTGTCGGTTTACTCATTGGTGCAATGGAAAGGCATTCAAATATAGACCTCCTCATTCTTATTGTATCATTTTTGCAAAAACTGTCCATATTTGTTGAAAACAAAAACAGTATGGCTTCAAGGGGAATTATTGAGAAATTAGCACCTTTAATGGACTCTTCTAATGCAGATCTAGTCAATGTCACTTTAAAATTGCTATTTAATTTAACATTTGATACAAAACTACGAAACAAAATGGTTAAAATTGGCTTACTGCCAAAGTTTACACAATTCACAAGTATGTTAATTTGACATATTCATATTCAACTATTTGTGTGAATTATTATTCAGTTGCATTATTTCATTCTTTTTAATATTCACAGGTGATGACAAGCATATAAATCTGGCTATGAAAACTTTATACCACTTGAGCATGGATGATAGAGTAAAGCTAATGTTTACGCAGTCTGACTGTGTGAAGCTGGTAAGCAAACATGAACAAACATGGAATGTAATACAGAAATACCATTTGACGACTTTACTACATACAGAAAGCACTGCTCATAGAAATCTCTATTTGTCGACAGCAATATCTCTGTCCATAAAAAGCACTGTTGACAGAGATCTCAGTTCATAGAAAGCATTTCTTACTTTGCCTCATTGTTTGCCTGGTTTGCTAAACTTTACTTACAGGAACCACTGGTGCACAAAAAGCACCTTAATAGAAGAAACTAGTAATACCTTGTATTATATTTTGCGATATATTATTTAATTGCTCAGATTTTCTAGGCAAAGTAAGAAGTGCTTTCTACCAATAACATTTTCGGCAAAACGTGCTGTCAACAAATAGATATTTCTATGAGCAGTGCTTCTTGTATGTAGTAGAGTCGGCAAATGGTATTTCTATATTTCGGTCCAAGCTCAACATGAACCCCATGCAAAACGTGATTTAATTAAGGCACAAAATTATATTTAATAATTAATTTATTTTATAATTACATCATGGTGGGTATTTTAGTTGACAGACATGTTACTGTTGAACGTGGGTGGCGAATCGAGCAGCGGCAACGGCGCGGGCGCCACTGACGTGCTCCTGGCGCTGTGCATCAACGTGGCGTGGTGCGAGCGCGCGGCCAACCAAATGGCGTCGGAGGGCCGCCTCCGCGAGTTACTGGCGCGCGCCTTTCGACACAAGAACGCCATGCTCATGAAGCTTGTGCGCAACCTCTCGCATCACTCACAAAATAAGGCGTTGTTTGTGGTATGTATAGACTAAATAGTAAGTACATAACTGTTAAAAAAAAATAACCATTTTAGAATATTAGAGGCGATCGAGCATTTTCTCATCTAAATAGCGTCCTAAGACATTTCGTCTGTTTGCAGGAGTTCGTCGGTGATATAGCCGGTGCCGTCACAAATGGCGACGCTAACGAGGACTTTACGGTAGAATGTCTGGGCACTCTCAGTAACATTCTGACTCCGAACAATAATATTGATATACACGCCGTCGTCGAACGATACAATTTAATTCCATGTATTATGAAGATTCTAGATCCAGGTGAATAAGTATTCATAATGTATTTATTGTCAGTATTATTTGGTGTCAGATAGTGAAAGCCTCTAGGAGTTATGGCTTAGCTGAAGGAAGCTTTTTACTGGTGGTAGAGCTCTTGTGAATGAGCTCGAGGGCGGCAGCACCACCGTCTCACCTTTAACCTGCCGCCAAATAGTAGTGCTTCCATTACTGTGTTCCGGTTTGGTGGTGAGATCAGGCCCTGAAATTACAGGCACATGAGGCATAACACCGTAGTCCTCAGCTGCAGCGACGCATCTACAATCTGCTTTTGTGGATTGTTGATGTCCATGGGCTGTACTACACTTACCCTCAGGTGGACTACACGTTCGTTCGCTGTGGGCGTAGTATAAAAAAAAAAAAAAAAAGCCGCGCGGACCGTTTGATCTTGCAAGTTAATCGATTCTAACCGCGGTGGACCGTGGATGGGTGACCATCTAAACATTACGAATTTTCTTCGGTGCCTCGGAGAGCACGTTAATTCGTCGGTACCGTTGTCATTTGAAGATCTATGACAGTTGTTACGGGCAGTCAGATGCCAGAAAGTCTGGCGGCTAATCCATCAAAGAGTATTGTCTCAGCTTGTACCGAGTTGTCATAAGTCATAAGTCATTTATTCATTACAAATTACATTGTGTGAATTATAAAATTATTATCTATACTTACATACTAAATTACACTTTATTGAAATAAATATATTCAAAATTATTAGTTGCAATTAATTTTTAAGTAATACAAAACAAAGAGAAATCATAAGTGCATAATTCCATACATAATAATTCAAACCAATAAATAAAAAATAAAAAAAAATACAATAAATTGATTAAATTATATTACGATAGTCAAAAATGAAATAGCATAACAAAAAACTGATGTCGCGCCAAAATAATACCATACACTTAGAACTAAATTTTTCATAAATTAGACTTGTCGGTTTCAAACTCCTCTAGGCAATAATACCCTTTTTTTAACAGAAACGATTTAAGTGTTGCTTTAAATAAATTTATACTTTTCATAGCAACTGGTAATTTATTAAAAATTGTTACAGCTTGAACCCTAGAAGTGTGCTGTACGACATTTAACTTAGGATATACATTGTGAGACAGGTCTTTTCTGCGACTATTTTCTCTAACCTTTCTTTGTTTGCCAGTTTCAAAGGAATCTAAGTTTTTAATTAGGTGGGTTAGTTGGTTTGTGGAGGTCAGACAGAAGTTGCTCCACATTAAATACTTAAGTGACTGCAATCTAGCTAAATCCGTTAAGGCTAGAAGCAGATCCCAATGTAATTAGGATAAGGCTTGAAATATCAGATAGTAGAGATGGCCGACTATGGGTTCGGCCGATCATTAAATTAGCTAAAATTTGAAATTTACTTAAAACTTATTTATATTTCGTATAATTCGTCGCGCCACCACATGCAATATATTAACAAGCAGCACAAGTTATGTAGCACTTCTTATCCTAGATTATTGGCAAGGCTTGGCACATCCCTACCAGATAGTGAGAGCCTTGTAAAAAGTGATATGTATGCAAACACTGAATGAATGTGTAATATTTGTAACATGTGTATATGGTAAGGTTCCAAGGCGTCGCCGGAGCTGGTGCTGGAGGGCGTGGTGGCGGCGGGCGCGCTGAGCGGCGACGAGCGCGCGGCGGCGGCGCTGCTGCGCGGCGGCGCGGCGGACGCGCTCGTGGCGCTGCTGCGCCTGCGCCAGGCCGACGACGACCACGTGCTGCAGACCGTGTTCGCCTTCCGCCAGCTGCTCTCGCACCCCAGGACCGCCGACTATCTCGTCTCTCGCACTGGTACGGAATGTTATACTTCATTATTCAGAAAGGTATTAGTACTGCTTTTAAATTGATATGAATCTCGCATGCATACAAACAACAAGACGCGTGTAATGTTGCACGCTATCAACGTTACGTTGGCAATCATATTGAGCATCTTGTGTTGCGCCTATAATGTTGCCTAGAGAATAGCCTATAAGTGTTTGTTTGATTACAGAAGCTCCAGCGTACCTTATCGACTTAATGCAGGATAAGAACGCGGAGATAAGGAAAATGTGCGACACGTGCCTCGACATCATCTCTCAAATGCAAAACGAATGGGCTGTTAGAATTAAGGTATGTCCGATTTTGTACAATGACTGATGTACAGTGGGCCAAGCAATTAGGTATGCAGGACAAAAACTTCTACGCCATAGTGAATACTGACTGCAATGGATATCCATGTGTGAATTACATATTTAATAAGTGTAATATACGCACTATTTAGATATGTAAATCATTTATCTATAACTGGCGTATTAAGTATTTACGATTACTTTAAAGTTTTGGCCCTGCATTCCTAACTCGTTGGCCCACTGTACCATGGTTGATGTACTATTTAAACAATTTTATAGCCTACATTTACACAACGAAACCAAAATTAAGTTCATTCAACAATTTTAACCCATAATTCAATGTAAGGATGATTGACAGAATGTTGCCAACATTACCAACTCTATTTTTTTTTAATTGATGTAGATGCATCGAGCCGTCAAGTTCCTTGCCAGGCTACTGGTCATTGCAGTTCCAAAAGTAGGGCTCTTCTCACAATGCGTGCCTTATCAAGAAGTGTTCTCCTCGGCATCAGATCTTACGTAGATATCAATTATAAAATGAAATATAAAACATGTAGCCTGGAGCTAGTGTTACAGTTATTATTTTTAATCAGTAATAGTAGCCTTGGTTGATTATGTTTCTTATTTATGAAATCTGTGACGATGAATGGAATTAGCCGATTGGATTAGATTGTCAAATTGTATCATGAACAGTGACAAAGTTATAGAAGTATACGCCATTCATTTTTGCCGCTCCATTTCATTCATTTTTATTTCCATTATTAATACCATTGTAATACCATTTTTGCAATTATTTTATAGCAACTTTAGCCCTATATTATTTGATTCCTGGCGCACTTTAGTTAATTAACAGGGTGTCCCCGTTTAGGACGTCAAGCTGAAATTGGGTAGTGTAGGGCAAGTTATGACAGTTATCACAAAAATATAAAATAAAATCCAAACTCCATATTTGAAAAATTTATTTAATTTTTTTTTACTCTTAGGTTTATAGGCAAAAATCGCGCTTTGCGCTTGGAACTGTCTCATTGGTCTACTGCCGCGGGTTCGATACCGACAAAGGCTCTTTTAATCTACTTAATATGCTAATAACTTGCGTCCATCAAATCTTGCCTCGGCCAAATCATTATCGCAAAATGGTGGTTTCTTTATTAAACTCTATATAATAACTGACGAGCCCATATCCCCGGCAACATCGTGTGCCTGCCAGGCAATTTAATCATTTATTATGATTGTTACATTTGATTGAAGGTGGAGAGGTTTCGTTGTCATAATGGACAGTGGCTGTCAGTTGTTGAGACACTTGGCGCAGAGGGCGGTACAGGCGATGCAACAGACGACCTACCCCCATATTTGTCTGCAGAGTACCTGACCACCCATCGGCTGACTACCTCAGGTAAGTGCAGTTCAATCTCTGTATCTGTGTCCCTCAGGAAATAAAGTTAAGGCTATTAGGCAAAGGAAAATAAATAAATTTCAATATTACTGTCATCTAAACTGTGAAGATTAGTCAAATCCTCAGATCGCAATATCGCATACTATAATTATGATATCGATGATACTGCAACTTGAATCAGGAACTAGAAGGTACTGTCAGCAACAGAACACATGAACACATTTTCATAGTCACTTTTTCTCAAAATCTTAAAAATCTTATCTATAAAAATTTTAATGAGTTCAGAAACTTTTATTGATAATTGTACGTATAGTACGAGAGCCCACGACCAAAATTTTTGTCTCATAGCAATACGGCCAAAACCGCTACAAATCGATAGATACGATTATCCTGAACTCGAAAATACCAATATCAGACATTTTCCGCGTAGCGTTTGATCTGACCGAATTTTCAAAATTGTCAAAGAATTTTACCGAACTGCATCATAGCAATATGTCTGATTTGCAGACTGTAGTTGAATGATAGTTCTGAGATACCGGAAACATATTTTTCAGACGTTAGTGGTGTAGCGCAAACCCGTAAAATCACTTAAAAAAATTAAAAATGAGACAAAAAAAATGTCTCATAGCAATACGTCTGAAAATCTTTTTTATTAGTAAATTTTGGTTATTTGATGCGAACAAAACAATTTTCAGACGGAAATGTGAACGCATTAAATTTTGAGACCGTTTTGAAAATGTTAACAAATTTTACCGATCGGTATAATAGCAATATGTCTGAAAATTGTTGGACATGATAAAATAAGTTGTCCACATGTGCAAAAAAATTATATCAGACAAATTAAGTGTAGCACCTTCTCTATCAGACAACTTTTCGATACTCAGATATCATTTAAAAATCGTATTGAGGCATCTTGAATTTTTTTGTTACAAACCAATGAATACGTTGCGACCCTGAATTTATTAGATGATAATTAACAAAGAATTTACCCGAAACCGTAACATTGAAGTTGAAGGACTGAAATAAATCGCACAAAAGGAAACTGGGATGAAGTTGAGCACACTTGAGTAACTTTTACAAAAGAAATAAGTAATGACATCTGTCATCTGTCAAAGTACATATAATAGACAAGGGAGATTCTTGAATATCTATGAAGGCTGTAAATTTAAAAAAACATTTAACAGAGGCGTCGGCCAGGCGACTCCGAAACGTTATTTTCGTTTTTGGGAGTATATGCTACACTTAAAGTGTCTGAAAACAGGTTTTTGGTAATCATGGCAGCAATACGAAAAGTTGAAAAAAAAATTTATCCGTATTGCTATGATACAGGTCGGCTAAATTTGTTGACATTTTCAAAAATGCGCTCAGGCTATATGCTACGCGCAAAATGTCTGAAAACAAACTTTTTCGTAATACAATTATAAAATCTATGTACATTTTCACTATCAGACGTATTGCTATAATACCGACTGTCTTTTTTTTTTGACACAGCAGAAATGGCCTCCCACGCAGTTGCTACACTTTCGACCGTTACTACACACCTAGTCGGGTACAGAATCATACAATCTAACGATTTTATAGGGTTTTTGCCGTATTGCTATGAGACATGGTTTTGGTCGTGGGCTCTCGTACTAGTATATTGGAAGTATACCTACGTATATTATAAGTACTCAACAGTTGTTAACACTACTATACTAATAATCCTCTCGACATTTATCCAATTTGCTTTGCCTTTACGGGTAATAAAAGTGCATAACGCGTGTTCTAGTTTTTAAAACTAGATGTTTATTGATTTCAGATTCCCAAACTTCATTGAATGATGATTCCGATAGCTTTTCTGGCGAAGTTAGTATGCATCACGCTAATAGCAGGTGAGTTAGTTGTTTGCATATAGTTTTGATAGGTGTTGATATTACCATTATGTACGATTAGAAAGCTTAGATGTGTGAAGATGTACTTGTAAGGAAAAAAATGCGTAGCTAAATATTTGTATGAAAGCTATAATGTATGATGTGTGCGCCCAAAGCTAGGTTTTTCAAACAATAGCTCAGCTACACATCCTCGCAAAGCGCTGATGGATGCGCAGCCTAACTCCTAACCATTTAACCAGCTTGGTAGTCCTAGGAGTAGTATACAAAATATTAGAATAGACCAAAATGTGTGGGATTCTTCTTATTGTTGTTATAAAAAGTATCTACTTTTTATAACAACAATAGGCAAGCCGGTAAAATAACCTTGTCATTTAATTTACTGTCTTTGAATAACACAGGGTGCACCAAATCTCAATGATAACATGATAACTGGAGAAAAGCCCGGTTATTGATATTTCCTAATTTTTATCTAAAACTATCTATCACTAACTTTTTTTTTAACAACGTGACTTATATCATTATAGGTCAAGTTGTTTATAATAGAACGTACAAAAAAACGATTGCACTGCAATTGTAAAAGTACACAAAAAACTTTAGTCACTTTACTTTAACTTTAGTGCTAAACTCTTAACTTGGGATGGCGTATTTTTCGATTTTTATTAAAATGGCGCCATAAATACAAAGATAAAAAAACTGAGCCTTTCTCTTGTTACCAGATTATCAATGAGATTTGGGACAGCCTGTATACCATTTTACTTAATGTATCCTAATTATAATACAAATTAATATAATGCTTTTAATTACATTTATTTCAGAAACACGTTGGACAAACACACTGATGAGTTACTGGGCACTATGGAAAACTCGCTGGTCAAGTCTACAGAAAAAGATGCTTTTACCAAGGATATTAATATTTATGCTTAAATTGCTTCACTAGTATCACATCTTCATATTTAGTTTAAAAAATAATAATACTCTAGTGGTCCCACATACACTAAAACAAAGATAATCTCAGTGTAGTTGTGCCTTCTTCACTCTTTTGACAGAAATAATGCAATCAAAAGGATCAGCTTCACTGGTAAACTTAAATATAAATTAAATAATTATTAGGGTCCTTTCTTAATGTATCCAGTATTTTTTTTTATTTAATTAAATTTTTATTTAATTATATTACGGGAAAATATTCTATGTATTTAATTATTAAGATTGAATATAACTAACATCCATTATATTGCTTAATTATATATGTATAATTAAGTATGATCTATGTATTGGTATTTCCTTAAAATGTTTTGTTCACTTGCAGGCGCCAAATTTTCGTAAATAAAAAGTTAAAAAATGTAAAATGTTTTTGTTTCTCAATAGTGATACATTTAATAAATATTAAAAAAACGGCCAAGTGCGTAGTCAGGTCACGCGCAATGTAATGTTTAATGTTTACATTTCGTTCGTTCTCGTTCGACATCATGCTAAGCCGCTGAGCCAACTGCCTGAAACCCAAATATGTTGCAAATAAACGATAATTGTAAGATATCATTCAGAACTAACTAACGCCAAAATCAAGAGTTTCAAATATGTTTTCGCTTCTACTGCTGTTATAAAGACCCCTTGTATTAATGTTGCTTAAATATCTTCAATATAGAGACAAATTTATAATATTATATGCATGGATATAGCTCCGCCGCATAGTAGCTCGATAAAGAGTTGCCTATGTTCTGTTCAAGGTCCCATCTAACTCGATAGCAAATTTAATCAAAATCGGTCCAGCTTTTGGCCTGAAAGCGTGACAGACTGAGTTACTTTCGGATTTGTAATGTTAATAATTAAAAATAAACATGTAATTAACATTGAAAATAATACAGCCCTGTTTTTTTATTATACAAAACGTAATTGTAGTTGCTTTACGTCAGTAATTTTATTATTGGACTGAAAAAAGGAACAAGAGATATCACTACATAGTATAAAACAAAGTCGCCTTTTCTGTCCCTATGTGCGCTTAAATCTTTAAAACTACGCAACGGATTTTGATGCGGTTTTTTTTAATGAATAGAGTGATTCAAGAGGAAGGTTTTTATGTATAATACATGCATATTATAGTAGAGAAAAGCCGAGAAATTTAAAGATTTGTAATGTGATGTCGTAACAAACATATTTTTCTGCGCTTACATTGCAAACGCTGGCTAAACCTTACGAGATAGATCAAATTTATGTACTACGTAATTGTATATCTTGAAAAGATGAATAAAAAAGTCCGCGACAGCATATGTTTATCTCCTAAAGATAACCCACAGTAACCATTTTTATCTTTTATATATTACAAAAAAAATATGGGTTATTTACCAAGCTATTTTAAACGATACAGTATCATTACTTATCCAATTAAATACATTAGATACGTTGTGCATTTCATGTAGATCAAAATTGCCCTTTACAGCATGTGATTTAAATGAATATTTTCGAAGATATTACAGATTTAAAAATTGCGGGACGTAGAGTTTGCGGCGGTATCGGCCGGTCGGGGCGGCGCGGGAGCGAGCCTGTTCAGAGGGACAGAGAATCGTCAATAGAGCGTGAGGCTCGACTCAGTCAGCTTCGGGATAAAAATAGAGCTGAGAAATGTAAAAAGTAAATTATTAAAAATGTTGTGTATGAATATTCCAAAGATAGCAGGAAATCTTCATGGTATAGGTAAGGAAAGGGGAATTGTTTTACTCCTAATTTAACGCGTGCGGGCCACGGGTAGTAATGAATAAATCAAAACTACTGGATCGATTTTAATCATTTTTTCAGTGAGTGACATAGGCTATAATATATTATTATTATATACCCGTGCGAATCCGGAGCGGGCCGCTGTGTTTATATACAACGTTCACAGTTTTTCTGTAGTGTATTTAGTATCAGCATTGTACCCGAGCGAAGCCGGGGCGGGTCGCTAGTATATTTATAAAATTTCACAGTGAAAGTAAAATTTATGGTTCATAATGGCTGAAAAAATACAAGTTGAACATAAAATAACGCCTATTTCACCCATAAGGGTATGGCAGAGGTGTATGATGAATGTAACTTCTGTTTTAAACTTATAAAGTTAAATTTAGGTAATTTTATTTTTATTTTATAGCTTTATTAGCTGTTTGACTTCGCGACTTCGTCCGCGTGGATTTCGATATAATGAACTAAAACTGGTTGGTCTAGTAGTAAGTGTTTGCACCTCTCATTGCTAAGTCACGGGTTCGATTTTTGGGTCGAGCAAAAGTATGATAAAGGATTTTCTGTCAGAAAATTCTTAATTAGCAGCACAGAGTTGGAATTGTACCCGCTGGATGGCTATAGGCTCACCGCCTATCACCTGTTACATAATAATAACAGATAAAATAACGGTGTACTCAAGGCGAATGGAACCCATTACTTATAAGCTACCCGCACACCTACAATATTGCACGATGCAAAAACGTCAATAATTTTCATCAAGGAGTCTTAAAAATATCAAAACTCGAATTTTGTCCCACATGTTTTTGAAATTTTATTCTAATAAATTTCGATTCTTGTAGATATTTTTAATGTTTTTTTAACAAATACCAAGATAAATACTTAATTGAATTTTCTTTGTATTTGTATTTCATCAATAATTTCTTAGCATTTATTTATAATAAACAATCGTACTACGCGTCGAGCCGGCTTTTTAACGTTTAAAATTAAAACGTCAAATTATCTAGAACGCCTACGTCTAGCGAGCGTAGTAATATGTCTATATAGGCTGTCAAGAAAGAGTAGATTTGGAACTATTTTTTTTGTCTGTTAGCAACATTGTCAAAATAATGACAGATGTCAATAAATAATGTAAACAGAGTTTACGCGTTGGTAAATTTTATTTATATGAGTATAAAACGGCAATTAAAACAGGAAAAAAGTAATAAACAATGAATAAAACTATCCGAAGGTCTGGCAGAGAAATAATTTACAATGTACCTAAAAGATGTTTAATGTGTGGGCTCCTTATTTATTTATTTATTTATTATATAAATTCCCACATATTTATTTAAAATAGATATCTTATAATATGTACAATATCATTTATTTACAAATATACTTATTTCTTATCTTTTCTTATATTCAAATAATATAAATATATATTTACTTTATGTTATATATTTATTTGTAAACATAATCAACAATAATATTTATGTATATAAATACAAAACATTATTTATTACGAATATCTCGGACGTCGTCCGGTAATGACGGACGATGTGATGTACGGTGCAATGGACACGAGCATATTGAATAGCCCGCTTTATTTTGCATACTCAGAACCGGTCCACCGCGCTCGAGAATGTTCGACCGCGCGCCGGCGCCCATTAGCAAACAGTCTTCCTTAGATATATCGACGCGACACCTGTGCACCTTTGTTGCGCTCGCGCATTGACCGCCTTCCGCGCAAATTAATGTGTTATTTGTTTTTCGCTATTTCCTCTTCTTTCTCTCGTTTCTCTTTCTTCTGAACTTTATATATATATAGTGTTATGCTTGTGCTTGTGAAATAAACTTCTCCTTTTTGTGTACCGACCAAGTTGGATTTTTATTTGTGTTTACCATAAAGGACTTAAAAGGTATGCTTGATCAATTATAATATCGACGCATAACTCAAGTGTTTCACACGCGCCCTTACTACCATTGCTGGCCTACAACCATAACTGGTAACCCACTATAACTGGTGACCCCGACGTGATCAAAACACGCAGCATCACCCCCACTCACTGGAGAATCTCACCGCTCCACCGCGCACCTCGACTCACTGAGGAATTAGCGGCACACAGTCTCGACTCACTGTAGACTCAGCGGAATTCAGTTCCGACTCACTGGAACTCTCATCGACCTCCGGTCTTGGAGGGGAGTGATGTGGCGGTATCCGCACATAATAAATGTCACGTGATCGCTAGTGCTGAATCGCGATATCGAAATGTTCACAGCAAGTGACTATATATACCACTTCCAATACGATACCGTTGGACAGCTGTCCGCCAGGCAATACCACCGAGCCTGGTCGGAGGATCCTCCCTTTGTGGTGGAGGAACATCATACCCTGTTCCTCTACATAATATGCGAATCATAAGAAATTATCCGAAGACTATCAGCTTCTCGCGAGGTGAAAGTGAAGCAGTTGTTGACCCAGGAAAAATTAGGTGACAGAAAACCATCACAGTTCCTGCGCCACTTGCAAGATTTGGCCGGTCCCTCCGCTGCAGATGATATCGTCAGGCAAATATGGAGTAACCAGCTGCCAATCGGTATCCAGACGGTGTTAGCAAGCCAGGCCGAACAGCCTCTGGATCAGCTCGCGGACTTAGCAGATCGTATCCACGATCTAACTTCACCTTCTGTCGTCGCTGAGGCAGCCGTCGGACCAACAACTAGCAGCAGCTCGTCGAATGAGATCGCTGAGCTGAGAAAAATGGTTGAGCGCCTTGAAGCGAAGCTTGATGACCGTCGCAATCGCTCACCCAATCGTTCTAGCGGTCGATCCAGACCACGACAGCGTCAATCACCTTCACGTCCGAGGTCAAGGTCTAACTCCAGCTATCAGAAGTACCCTCTCTGCTGGTACCACTCCAAGTTTGGGTCAAAGGCCAACTCTTGTATGAAGCCGTGCGACTACAATAAGACGTCGGGAAAAGCCACGGGCGGTCGCTAATGGCGGCTGACGATTGCCCAGCGTCTGCAGGTCGCCTCTTCGTTTTTGACCGTAACTCCAACATGAAGTTCCTGGTGGACACAGGTAGCGATTTATGTGTCTACCCCCGATCGTTACTTCGTGAACGTCGAGCCAGGACTGACTTTGAACTGTGTGCGGCAAACGGAACTTCCATAGAGACTTTTGGTTGTGTTGAGCTTAATTTAAATTTAGGTTTAAGGCGAAATTTCCAATGGAGATTTATCGTTGCTAATGTAACTAAAGCTATAATCGGTGTAGACTTTTTGAGTCATTTTAATTTAATTGTTGATGTACGCAATCAGCGCTTAATTGATAATACTACGACTTTATCTGCCGATGCTTGTATTGCTAAAACTAATGTGTGTTCAATTAAAATTTTAACAGGTGACACAAGGTTTCACGTCCTGTTGAGCAAGTATCCTGAGATTACTCGCCCTTCAGGCACGCCGTGGACGCCGAAACATTCCACCGTGCATCACATCCGTACGACACCCGGCCCTCCCGTGTTTTGTAATCCCCGTAGGCTTGCCCCCGACAAACTTCAGATAGCTAAGAAGGAATTCGAACTCATGCTATCCAACGGCACAGCGCGTCCTTCTGAGAGCTCTTGGGCTTCTCCCTTACACCTGGCGCCTAAGAAGGATAACGGTTGGCGACCATGTGGTGATTACAGGATGTTAAATGCACGGACGGTCCCCGACCGTTACCCTATTAGGCACATTCACGACTTTGCCCATAGTATAGCTGGTTGTAAAGTCTTTAGCACGATTGACCTGGTCAAAGCATACAATCAAATTCCGGTTTTCGAGGAGGATATTTCAAAGACTGCCATCACCACACCTTTTGGTATGTATGAATTCCCTTTTATGACGTTTGGTCTACGCAACGCAGGCCAAACATTTCAGAGATTTGTCGACGAAATGACTCGAGGCTTTGATTTCGTGTATCCTTACTGTGACGATTTTCTCTTGTTTAGTAAGAATCAGGACCTACATGAGCAGCACCTGGAGCAGTTATTCCAGCGCATGAAGGATTATGGTATCCTGATTAACACTTCTAAGTGCGTTTTTGGAGCAAATGAGGTAACATTCCTCGGTTACCGTATCTCCGAAGCGGGCACTAAACCTCTTGAGTCAAAGGTACAGGCAATTTCAGAGTTCCCTCCTCCAAAGACCGTCCGGCAATTGAGGCGTTTCTTGGGGATGATGAACTTCTATCGCAGATTTTTGCCCAACGCAGCCGTGACTCAAGCCCCATTAAATGCCTTACTTGCTGGTTCGGTAAAGGCGACTCACCCTGTTAATTTGTCTGGTGAGACACTCCTTGCCTTTGACCAGTGTAAACAGAGTCTGGCTAATGCTGCACTACTAGCCCATCCAGATTGTGATGCTGAACTCGCGCTAGTCACGGACGCATCTGACTTAGCAATGGGTGCAGTAGTACAGCAGCTGAAGGACGGTCATTGGGAGCCACTTGCGTTTTTCTCACGAAAGTTGAGCCCAGCTCAACAAAAGTATTCTCCCTATGACCGCGAGCTTCTTGCAATATATGACGCTATAAAATATTTCCGTCACATGTTGGAGGCTCGTCACTTCATCATATTTACTGACCACAAGCCGATCACTTTCGCTTTTCGTGAACGGAAAGCCAATTGCTCGCCTCGTCAGCATCGTCATCTTGATTACATATCGCAATTCACAACCGACATTCGACACATATCCGGCAAAGACAATATTGTCGCCGACACATTGTCACGTGTTGATGAATTGCATATGCCAATTGACTTGGATCAGTTAGCTGATTCTCAGTCTTCTGACCAAGAACTTCTCCAATATGTTGGCGGTGAATTTTCACTCCGCCTGGAAAAGTTCAAGGTATCTGGTAGCACTAAGGAACTGTATTGTGATGTAAGTACACCATCACCACGTCCTTTCATTACCAAGGCATTAAGGAAACCACTCTTCGATAATCTTCATAGTTTTAGCCATCCAGGCGTCGCGGCAACCACTAAGCTTATTGCTCAGCGGTTTGTTTGGCCTGGAATGCGTAAAGATTGTCGAGAGTGGGCACGGAGCTGTCTCTCCTGCCAACGCGCCAAGGTAAATCGCCACGTATCAGCACCGTTGGGTACATTCGATTTACCTCGCGCTCGGTTCGCATTTATTCATGTGGACATTGTTGGCCCGCTTCCACCTTCACAAGGCTACCGCTATTGCCTAACGGTAGTCGATCGTTTCACCAGGTGGCCTGAGGTTACACCCATGATCGACATGACAGCTGAAACCGTGGGCAAGACTTTAATATCGTGGATATCCAGATTTGGATGTCCCACTGATATTGTCACTGACCGCAGGCGGCAATTTGAATCCGCACTTTTCCAGTATCTTGGAAAAGTGATTGGATTTAAACATCGCCGCACAACGGCTTATCACCCGGCTTGTAATGGCCTGGTGGAACGCTTCCACAGGCAGCTAAAGGCGTCAATAATGTGCCATGCTGACTCCAATTGGGTTGACACTTTACCTCTGGTGCTACTAGGTATCAGATCAGCCTATAAAGAGGACTTAAATGCTTCTGCGGCCGAGTTAGTTTATGGTGAGCCACTTCGCCTACCTGGAAAATTCTTCCAGCCGACTGAATCAGGCTCAACAGATATTACCGATTTTGCTACTCGGTTACGTCTTTTTGTTGCAAAACTTAGCCCTTCTCCAGCTGCGCGTCACAATAAAAATAAAATATTTATCTATAAAGATTTAAATACATCATCTCACGTATTTTTAAGAGATGATTCGCTGCGTGCTTCATTACAGCCCCCATATACTGGGCCATATGAAGTGGTAGAACGCGGAGACAAAAATTTTAAAATTAGGTTCAAGGGGAAAATTGTCACAGTATCCATAGACCGCCTTAAGCCGGCCTATCTATTCGTCGACACTTCTCCTACTCCAATACCTACCCCATCTCCTTCCCCCACTCCATCTCCTAATCCCATTCCTGATCCTTCCCCAATCCTGCTTGATTCAGGTCAGTCACTTACCAGAACGACTCGCTCTGGACGCAGGGTTCGATTTCCGGATTATTATCGCCCGTAGGGACGGTCTCTGGGGGGGAGTGATGTGGGCTCCTTATTTATTTATTTATTTATTATATAAATTCCCACATATTTATTTAAAATAGATATCTTATAATATGTACAATATCATTTATTTACAAATATACTTATTTCTTATCTTTTCTTATATTCAAATAATATAAATATATATTTACTTTATGTTATATATTTATTTGTAAACATAATCAACAATAATATTTATGTATATAAATACAAAACATTATTTATTACGAATATCTCGGACGTCGTCCGGTAATGACGGACGATGTGATGTACGGTGCAATGGACACGAGCATATTGAATAGCCCGCTTTATTTTGCATACTCAGAACCGGTCCACCGCGCTCGAGAATGTTCGACCGCGCGCCGGCGCCCATTAGCAAACAGTCTTCCTTAGATATATCGACGCGACACCTGTGCACCTTTGTTGCGCTCGCGCATTGACCGCCTTCCGCGCAAATTAATGTGTTATTTGTTTTTCGCTATTTCCTCTTCTTTCTCTCGTTTCTCTTTCTTCTGAACTTTATATATATATAGTGTTATGCTTGTGCTTGTGAAATAAACTTCTCCTTTTTGTGTACCGACCAAGTTGGATTTTTATTTGTGTTTACCATAAAGGACTTAAAAGGTATGCTTGATCAATTATAATATCGACGCATAACTCAAGTGTTTCACACGCGCCCTTACTACCATTGCTGGCCTACAACCATAACTGGTAACCCACTATAAATGGAATATAAGGCAAAAAAAATTCTTTCGGATATCGGCAATGTTTATCAAAGAACTGCTGATATGACCGGTATGTGAGAGTTTAACATGTTGTGTTTAGTCAAATCAAGTATAGGTAATGGATAAAACCAAAGCTGTTTTGAATTTGTTGCTGAAATAAGCGAATTATTCAATAATTAAAACTAGCACATTGGTTTAGTTGACGTTTGTTGTACTCAGTGTTGCGGTATAGCGCGACTAGGTTAATGTTGATACTTGAGTATAGTTTAAGTAAATAACATAAAATAATATCACGCATGGGCTTAGCCAGGGGGTTCAACCCTCCCCTCACTCCGAAATGGCTCGGAATGCTTTATCTTTTCTGATATATCTATGATTTTTACTTAATTCAGGTAAATCAGTAAGTACTATTCAAAGAATTGCACTAGGAGGGGCACAAAATAGAGGCGTATTTCTTACACCAGGAATAAACCGAAAAGGTCGTCCGAAGAAAGTGTTAGATAACTTTGATTTGTGTGCTATTAGACAAAAAGTTAATTTTTTTAACGCTAACCACTAGACCAACGAGGCAGTTTAATAATGTGTATAGAAAGAAAAGATTTATTCAAATACTTAAAATAAAATATTTTACAAATATATTTTTCTTTTATTTTCTGGTAATTGATAAAAATAGAGGACAGTAAAACCACAAATCAGCTCGGCAAAATAGTCTGGAAACGGAAACTAATTTATGACTGCTGGCTGTACAAATTAATTACATTATTTTTACTATTACTTAGTGCCGATTTCATCGTGTTAAACCGACGTTTAACGCTTAGCTACAGCTTTCGATATAATGGGTAATAATAGTTTTTTTTTTAATTTTATATACAGCTAAGTATCAAGTCCTGGGAAGTGAACTATATGGGTTGCCATACGAACAGTAGAACAGCACTCTAGCGCCCCTATTAATTTCAACACTTTCTTGACAGCCTATACGTAGTATTACATTATCTCAAATCAAATCAAATCAAATCATTTTATTTGCATTAAATATGGTACAAAAGTTGTTATCACTTTATCATACAAGTCCATTCATATTTTGTCATTATATATGGCATGCAAATCTTTTCAATAAACAAACATATTTCATTAATCACGTGCAATTTTATAATATAACATGTAATACCAATAAATTATTCAAATTACATTACTTAGAGTCAGAGCAACAAACGTAAGAATTCCAATCAATGTGATGTCAAATTTCAGATTAATGTCATACTACTATACTATAGATTAAAATATACCAAAACTAAATTTCTATCTTTTATGTCTATGGCCCATCCCACCCCAATTTGGCAACATCGGCAGCGCTGTCATTAGTGTCATTCTCATTTGTCAAATTGACAAATTTGACAACATTTTCTATCGAGGTCTAAGTGACGTGCGAGTGCTGCAGCAAAAATAAAATTATTTTGTCTGAATTGCAATAGCTTCCTTCGCTAAAAAAAACATAATCATGAATAAATCAATATCTCGTTTACCTATTAAAGAATGCATGATGCTTAAAAACGTCCAGAACATTTCTCGTCGTTGTATGGCTTCAAAAGTCGAAGATTCTGTTACCCACACAGGCCAAGTATTCATCTATTTATTTAAATATCAGCTTTTTTATTCAATTAGTCGTAGTTCGAATGTGTATAATAGTTTGAAAGCTATTCGTGAACTCCACGGGTAATTTTGGCTAACCTGCCTAGTTCTTACATAATAGTAAATAAGTATTTCTGCGAAACACTGCTAGAAGTCCAATCGAATAGTATTTTTAAAATACTTTATTGTTTTGTCTTTAAATGAATTCAAGAGGTTTGATGATCCATTTATTTTATCAACCTGCTTGTTTATTGTGTCTAAAGTTGTGTTTGATATAATATTTCAAGAACAGGTGTATTTATAATCAAGGGCTAGGTCTAATAAAACAGGTATTTTGGATTCAGGATTTTATATTTATTTTGATTATGAGGATTATATTTTTGATTTATGCTATGACTGTAGTTTGGAATACAGTTTAATTGAAGTAAATATTGAAGAACTTGAACATTTTTTTGCAATTTATTCACCAGTTGTAACAAATCTGCGAGACACACAGTTAATATAATCTTTGCTTGTTTAAATAAGGTCAAGTTTTCACAATAACCTAATACTGAATAATCTTTTTAAAATGCTTTTTTTTAGAAATGGGAGGCTGATGACTACAGAATGGTGCGATACATGAACTCTGCTAAACAAGTAAACAAAAATTGGGCTGTTAAACTAATTGCAGAAGTACCAGCAAAACAAGTGAAGTCAAGGGTTGTGTGGTGTGATGGTGGCAGTGGCCCTGAAGGACATCCACGGGTTTACATTAATTTGGTAGGTTCCCTATTTTTTCGCTCACTTTTATTTGGCTTAATAATAGTTATGCATAATAAGCATAATAGTAGGCATCATTGTTAGGCATAATTTTCTTCTGGCATACTATTATACTTTTTTTATGTAAAATAAACTACCCTATTAGCACCCTAGCCTATTTTTACACTTTAAGGTAACTTGGGTACCCAAGTTATCTTTATTAGACAAAAAAATATTATGCCAAAAAACATTATGCTAAATGACTATTATGCGAAATAACAATTGTACCAAAACAAAAAATGGTTTCCATTTTGGTAAATTGGGTTGCTTAACATTCGCAAATAAAGTTCTTACAATTAAATTAGACAATATTTCATTTATTATCCTGTAAATAAAATTGTCCTTGAATTTATGCTCTAAATGGGCAAAGGATTATTTTTATTGTTTAATAACATTTATTAAAATATCTGTGCAATTCTGTCCATCCTCTTTAGCACATAAAATGGTAAATTCAAGTGGTATACTACATAAATTATATAATATATATATATATATATATATATATAATATAATATAATTAAGTATAATGTATTAGTTTTCGTAGATGTTTTCTATCAGTTTGAGATATGATTTGGTGTCTGCCAATACTACATGTTTAAATTGATTAGTGGCTTTATTTAGTCTTTTAAAGAATGTAAAATAATAACAACTATGATGCTGTGAATATATATAGCATTCATCATTAATGCAACTTTATTTACATTACTGTTTCAGGACAAGCCTGGTGATCACTCTTGCGGTTATTGTGGCCTACGTTTTGTCAAAGCTGATGCTCACTAAACATGTTAAAACTTGTTTGATTGGTAAATTTGTTTTTAATGAAATATAATTGTTTAATTTAATAGTTGTTGATAATACTTACAATACATAGATAAAAGAAAATCTGTCCATTTGAGTTTGATTTATATATTAAAACAAGTTCTTCAAGTCTCAGTATCTTCAAGCGAAGTATGTGAGGAAGTTGCTATAATGCAGGAAACATCTCATTGACTCTGAAATATTTAGGAATTTAGGTACCCTGAAATTTTAGGAGGAAAATTACTAATATTGTAGCTCTGTATTATTATAAGTCCCACTCTTTAGCTGCTTTATATGGTTATATCCCATCCTAGGGAAAACCTTGTTGTTAAGATTTTATGGGACAGGGGTGAGCAGGCAGTGAGTTTATTGTCTTTGTACTTTGATCATAAAATAAAAGATTCCATAGTTAAAATTTCTACCATAAGTCCATAACTGAAACACTAGAAAGTTTAATTTTCATCAAAACAATTTCAAACTTCTTATTTCAAAATGAATTTGAATGAAGTACATAAATTTTATTTTATTAACATTTAATTTATTTTTCTTTTTGTAATATGTTTTAATTTCTTTTCATAACTTGGATGCAGTATATATGGTCCCAGTGAACACCAAAGAGGCTATGAAAAACGAGAAATATTAAAAACAAACAGCCTTGAACTAGAAGTTTATTTTGATAAGTTTACACAGATAAATAGGTATCAATATTCAATTAAATAACATGGAGTGCAATACTTCAAATACATTAGTTATTTGCTGATGATTCTTCTTTCTCCTTCTGCAACTCTTGCCTGATGTCTCTATTCGACTGCAAGAGCTCCTTCAATCTTTCGTGAATGTCATCATTCTTTTGCTCCAAGTAATCTAATGCTGAATTCAACTCGTCTAGTTTGGAATCCAACATGCAATATTCTGAAATTATAAATCTTATTACAAAAACCATTTGGGTACCAATAATGTATTTTAATATTCCTTATTATAAATGTAATTCAAATGATGACTATTATTTCTGTAAATGAGACTGGAAATAATATTCAAAGCAAACTTGCCATCACAACAAAAACATACCTTCGACAACATTCTCTTCAAGCTCTTCTTCATTTTGCTCTGTTGGTTCTATTTCATGATTATCTCCGATACCATTTTGGTCAGAATTCGCCTGATCTTGCCCGGCCATCCTAATACTTGTGTTGTTTGGTTTCGTACGATAATTACAGTGCAAATCCGTTTTTCACAATATAGGAAAAAAACAAGGCACAACACAATACATATGACAGCAGGAATGTGACAGGAGTCAGCTGATTTCTTGCATTAATTAATAAGAATGACAATTTTTTATTCACAAACATAGAGTACATAAAAAAAGCAGGAGAGAATGTCACATAGAAAATGATTGAAGCACCAAAATGGCAGCGGTCTGTTTATGTGTGCGTGTGTTAGGGGTTACCAGCCATGAGAAATATTACCCACATTTTAACAATAATTTAAATAAATATTTTAGAGGTTTAGTTCTTATATTTTTTTATTTGCTGCTTTTTACCATCAAACATGATATGGGTAGTTTTATACTACCGTGGCCAAAAACCAAACAATATAAAACAACTTTATGATTGAATTTCGAAACAAAGTTGATTTTATATTTCTAGCAGTCGATGCGGGCCTGCAGCTGGAAGTTGTTTGTTTTTATTAAGGGAATATGTACAAAATTCGTTGCTCTGGGCACTCCTGACGCAAGGCAGCGAAGATGCTTTAGTGCAGCTACCCAGTTTTTGGAAAATATTTTAAAATTACGACTCCTACGGCGCTTCCTGATTCTTAGATGGTGAAGATGCTTTAGTGATATACAGGGTGTCCCAGTTTAGGACCAGGAGCCGAAATTGGATAGTAGGGTAAGTTATGGCAGTTATCAAAAAAACAAAAATTCTCCATTACATAAACTATCAGAAAGTGCTTGAAAACGTCAACAAAATGTACAAACCAAATAAAATATCTAAGTTAAACTAAACCAACAATCACGAAGCTTAGAT
The DNA here is from genome assembly GCA_905147285.1 of Hypena proboscidalis. Classification (NCBI taxonomy): domain Eukaryota; kingdom Metazoa; phylum Arthropoda; class Insecta; order Lepidoptera; family Erebidae; genus Hypena; species Hypena proboscidalis. The sequence goes on along the minus strand of LR990130.1, from coordinate 12,896,793 downwards.
TCACTTACATGCGATTTTTCAATATTTCAAATAAATATTGGCAAATAAAAAATAAAGAAAAAAATAATAATAATAAACTAAAGTAAGAAATAAAAAGTTTTAGATTAAAGTACTGGTATTTATTAATTTAATACTTTATTTAAAACAATATACTATTGTTTTACCTTTTTTGGTACGGCAAAGCTGACAATGCGAATAAGTCCACCTTTTGTTTTATAAACATAAATCAATTTCCTCGAAGTGTATACTGCAGACTACACTATATTTTGATGGATACCAACTGTTATCATTTCTGCAGTTTCTAATTATTTTTATCCAATAATTTTTCCATGCGTCGTTTGCAGCAGGAAATCTATAAAAGATAGAATAATAATTTATACTAAATGTATTATACTACTAAAAAATATTTACCCAAATTCAGGGTAAATGAAAATATTTATTGACTGTCAACACTGATAGTTTTGGTATATTTTTTTACGAAAACAATATAATTTCGGCAATAAGCTGAATATATTACTTGCTTACCTATGAAAAATGATCCCCTGGTTTTTTTTTATCGAGGCGCTATGGTTTCGGCAGCTTTTCACAACACAAGACGGCATTTTTAATTAATTTACTTGAACATCCGAGCAACAGCACAGTCCAAAGCGTAATGGCGGGCGATTGACTTACTATTGTGTCAATGTGTGTGTTCTGTGTGTACGTGTGACTTACTATGGGTGCTTCAGTAAGTGTTTCAAGAGACGGAGTCCTGCCTTTTTTTATGTAGTCAATGTTCACAAAAATCAATTAAATACATTTTCAATAACGTTTTAGAAAATAAATAATATTTTTACTAAAAATAGTATGCGTACATATTTTATTAGAATATTATTCTTAAATAAAAATTCATTATTATTTTTTACATACTTAATAAAAACCATTTTTTATTTTTAGAGGGCTACACTTAATAATTATTGTTGTGGTAATCCTATTGTAAAAAAAATTATGGCAACTGCGAATACGTCATAATTGACCAAGAAGGAAGTCTTTGTTTTGCATTGCAGAAAAGAATTAAAGAAAGTCTTTACGTTGCGCATAAGCTTAAAGAAGTAAGACCACGATTATACACTGCTAATTTATTCTACCAGTATATTTGCTAGAAACTTGGCTTGCAGTATTCTATATCTACGTACGTACACGGCAAATAATTGAGTGCATCGTTACAATACAATAAATTACTACTAGTGTGTAGTTATTCCAAAACACAATGTTATGAGTCTAATAAACGTGCGCCCTATTTCTCGTTAAACTAACAGACGATGTTATGTGGAATGATGTGTGCCCTTTAGTGTGTTAAATTCGAAAGTAAATTGTTAGTGACGTGATGACTCATACACTTGCAAATCAAAACTAAAAAAAATCAATGTACACACTGCATTTGTAAGTGCTGAACTGTCCAGAGTATTTACAGTGTTGTACTCCTGACGATGGATGTGGGTGTAATAGATACCTATTATGTGTGTTAAAGATAGTAAATATTTGTGTTTTATGTCTCTATACCATAATTATTTGAGTATTGATGATTATAATTAGATTCCTTGTACTTCATGTGCAGTTGATTTAGCATAGTGCCAAATTAACTAAACCCAGACATGCCTATAGCCCATTATGCAGATAGAATTATATTTGTATTTTTTTTGGATTAAAAGGTACTTTTAACATATAGCCGAATCTGTAGAATAATAGAGTACCCAAAGATCCCTTAAGAGTACTCTATTATCCAACTAATTCAGTAGTCCTACTCTGCCCTGCAAAACGTTTGTTAGATTACTCTGGATCCAAAATTCACTATCTTTAAATCAAATTTATTTAATTAGAATTATATGATTACAAACCACGAGCTTGCTGTGTGTTAAGGAAAGTGGTACCAAAGAGGATATAGGCGGGCATTTTGTGTTTTTATGAACACAATGTGAATGTTTGCATTATATATTTAGAATCCAATGTCTTGTTTATGGACAACACATTTTATGCTTTTAGAATCACCATGACTTCAGGACCATACAACTACTCCTACATATTTAAGTATATCATTATTGGAGACATGGGAGTGGGCAAGTCCTGCCTGCTGCATCAGTTCACAGACAAGAAATGTAAGTACTACTTGTGGTTTCTACATTTTTGAGTCCTTTTAATTTTCATAATTATACATATATCATAATTTGCTTATTAAATATCTACAGTGAAAGGTCACTGTAGACCAGTGGTTCTTAACCGGTGGTCCGCGGACTACTAGTCGTCCCTGGAGGCATTCCAAGTGGTCCGCGAAGCCATCCTAATAATATGTGGCGTGACGTTATGAGTCGAGTCGAAACAACTTGAAGACGAAACGCGGTGCACGAGGGCGGGGCGGAGGTTTCGTTCCATTCGTTCCTTGTTTTAGCGGCGCGGCCGCACAGGTTGCCGATCGTCCGTCACTTCTCTTGCAACGTCGACGATGTGATGAGCGGTAGGTATTTATAACGTGGCCTTGAGATTTTTAAAGTTCGACAGCAAAAAGCAAATATCCTTAGTCTACGAAGGTAGTTATAGTAAATAACTACTCCAGATATAAATACTACGTAGGTAAGTAATTACTATTTTCGTCACATTATAAATCTGCTAGGTTTCTTATTAGGTACTGTGTACAAAGTTTTAAATATTTTATTTTCATCGACGTATCTATGCGAGCAGGGGTTTTCGACGCTTGTGCCACTGCCGACATGCGTTTAGCTTTGAGTAGCACTGAACCAAGAATTCAGAAGTTAGTAAAGAGTATGCAGTCACAAAAATCACATTAAATTAAAATCTGTAACTACATTTTTGCTAAATAATAAATAAATGAGTGCTAATTATAAAATTGTGCTTGTTTTCTTTATCAAACAATCATTAATTAGGAAAACCAACTGGGTGGTCCCCGGCAAGACAAACATTTGGTCAAATGGTCGCTCATGACTAAAAGGTTAAGAACCACTGCTGTAGACAGTGTAGATAATCAATTATGTTTGGAGGTAAACCAACATTTGGTAAATGAAGTATAACATGGTTGTATAGATAGCAGTTAATTATGAGTATACAGTTTACATTTAATGTAAAAAATAGGTATGTTCAGATACCAGAAAGTTACCTATTGTTTTTTTAAGAGAACTAAGTAGGTACCTCACCTTGATCAATGCAGTGGGGTCATTGAATTAGACATTTTAGACTTACTACTTTATTGGTGATATTTTACAGTAAAAAGATATTAATGTGAGCATTAAAGTTCAATAAACTCACATAGCATAATGTAAGAAAGTAAGTAAATAAGAAAGTGAAAGTTAAATATGACTTGCAGGGTTTCAGGTGTAGGAATATGATTTCACCCCATATATGCATATCCTGACTACATTCTGAATACTCAAACTTTATTTTGTAACCATTAATACAAATTCCTCATAAAGATTCAGAATTTTTTATAAAATACTATTGAATAAATATGGACACTGTTTCACTTTCACTTTATTTTATTAATTATTGATTCATAAATCCTTTGTATTAGTTGTAACAGCATGTATTATTTTTGACAGTTATGGCTGACTGTCCTCACACAATTGGAGTGGAGTTTGGCACCCGTATTATTGAAGTGGCTGGACAAAAAATCAAGCTTCAGATTTGGGACACAGCTGGGCAGGAGAGATTCAGAGCTGTAACACGTTCTTACTACAGAGGTGCTGCTGGTGCATTGATGGTATATGATATAACTAGAAGGTAAATAAAAATCAAACAATTATGTCTATTAGTATTAAGGCATTCATTGATTACGGTGTTGTTAAAACTGGTCTGTCAATTTATAGTATGCTATAAATTTAAAATATTAATTGACCAATTTAACAGACTTATGATGACAAGGTAAGTCTGAGTTATGACTAAGTATGCTGTCTTCAGCAGTGCCGTAACTAGCCTTTTATTTGCCCAATGCGAGTTTGTATAAATGCGCCTCCCCTGCCCTGGAACAAGTTACATTGTAGGTAATAGAAAAATGCTGTAAGTGAGAATATTTGGTCAGCAACATTTGTGCCTTGACTTTGGCCTGCAAAGAATGATTCAAGAGGAAGATTTTATGTAAAATAAAATATTTTTATTAAAACTGACGTGAGTTTGTAACATTATTCAAATTATGAAATACGGGTGTTACTCACGTAATGTTGGTCTATTTAGTCAACCGCGGTTTCGCCTATACGTCTAGGCATTATCAAGAGAGTGCGATACGTCGCGCCTGAGTCGCAGCCAGTCTTGCACTCAGTTGTGCCCGTATTTCATAATTTGAATAAAATAAAATAACAATTTAGAACTACATGGTACTTGGAGCGAATAATAATTATAATAAAATACGGTAAAATTTAATAAAAAATGTTAATCCTCAATTTCATAATATACAAAAAATCATGGTGACTGATCCATAGATAGTAAAATATAGGAGACCTTATCAAAATATAGGTAAACATAATTATCAAATGCTAGAATTTTTTGTGTCTTTATAGACACAAAAAATTCTTGCATTCTTCTCTCCAACTCATTTTATTATTATGAGCGTGTCCATTTTTCAAGTACGAAATTCTTACAATATTTTTTATCAACACACAATTTAAAGCAACTTTTGTAATAAAAACATTTTCATAAATGCAATGTACATATAGCTATATCAACATATTCCCAAATTTATTAGAGTATTAATACAAAAATAATGATAACAATAAAGTATTATAAAATATATAATATTAAAATAAATTGGTTAAAATGTATGTGTACCTCATGGTACTTGCGGGGAGATATGGCCAATAAAGATCATTGTTCTGAAATAAATGTACTTGTCATCATATTTACCATGTTAAACAGGATAGTCTGTAACCATATACAGACTTTGCTGCTTGTGTATTATAAACGTTAATAAGCCCTCTTGCCCATTTTCATCCGCCTTAAGTCTTATTTATCAAAATTCTTTCTACATTGATGCATGATTTTAGCTGAGTACAAATCCTAACCACCTAACTAATATTAATAAATTCGAAAGTAACTATGTATGTCTATTCTCGGCTTTCACATTGGCTGGACCAACTATGATGAAATCTGATATCTACCTCCATATCATCCTCCTACTGCTCCTACAAAGGCTACTTTTTATATCCTTACCAGGTGGGCGCTGGCAGAAGCGTATAATTTTAATATTATTAGGTTTTATGTTACAAATTAATCACTGCTACGTTTTCACTTAGAAGTGGAACCATTATTTAATAATATGTTGTTTTTCAGATCTACTTATAATCATTTAAGTAGCTGGCTAACAGACACGCGTAACTTGACCAACCCCAGTACTGTGATATTCCTAATTGGCAACAAATCTGACTTAGACGCCCAAAGAGATGTTACATATGAAGAGGCCAAACAGTTTGCCGATGAAAATGGGCTCATGTTCGTTGAAGCAAGTGCTAAAACGTAAGTAATTATATTGAATTTTGTACTCAAAACTTTATTTACAGAGAAATATACATATAGGATCTTTAACATTTTGTACTTAGTTCTCTTGTAGTGCATTTATATGTTGACAAGTTTTAAAATAAATAAAGCAAGCAATATAATTGACGCAATTATAATGCTTGCTTTGAATTGCGGCAATTCTGTTGCTTGCTTTGTTCATATTAATTAAAAGAATTTCATATTGATCAAGAGAATTGCCTTGTATAACTTACACAGTGTAAATGGGCTTTTAAATTTTATAGTGTTTTCTTCTTAAAGCTATTTTTCCTATTTTATCTAGGTAGGGTCATAGAGATTTAAATAGGATTATGAAGTGTTTAGTGTTGTTTCCATTTTTTGTTTTGTTCTGGAATATTATTTGAATATAAAAAAGATATGATTGTCTTAGACTATATAATATTATCGTCAAAAGATTAGCAATTATTATGTAATCTATTGTTTGTTTATGGATATGAAGAACAAAATGTTAGATAAAAAATAATGGAAATAGCCATTTTCTTAATAGCCATAAACTTATTGTTTATAATCCTCTACATGAAAATAAAGAATTCGTTCCAACGTGACGAGATTGACAGAATTGAGAGCCATACAATAATATATTTATTTTATTAATTTTGAAAGTGATACCTTGCTGAATCAATACATTGTTTGTTATCTGAGTTGGGAAATGGGAGGCGATAACTATACCGTGATTAGAACGCGTGCTATTACACTGGCGGCCTTTAATTCGTTCTTTCTACTATACATATTATAAATATAAAGATCTAGCCGTTGCCCGCGACTTTCGATCGACGTCAATAGATGTACTTGACGTGTCGAGCGCAACTTTTCCATAATGCATAGGTATAACATGCATAGGTTTTGTCAGAAAAATATACTTTTAATTTTTTTTTTGGTTTGTGACACATTTAATAAAGCATCATCAAAATGGACGTTTTCGAACAAAAAAGCAAGAAATGCAGTTAAACAAGCAGAATAATTACTAAAAGTCTTCCAATTATTAACGAACCGTAATTAATGCTACTTTTCGTCAGGTTAAGCAAAACTTATCTTGGTAGGTCCTGGGATGGGCTATCATTCCTAACATATCTAGATATATATAACGTAGGCTGTTAACCTAGCAATTGCGGCTGAGTATCAGTATTTTACGTAGAAAAACAATATTAATTTTAATCCTGTCTGAAAAAAAAACGCTGAGCACTGAGTTTACATTTTCGTCCTCTAAGTGTATTTGTTTTATCCAAAGGCATGTGTCCACTGAAAAAGTACTTACGTGATCCATTGACATACCGGCATACTATTCCCCCTTCAAACCCCTTTCATGCCACCCATTTGATCGATAAATCGTTCATTGCGCATGACCAGTGCCACGGCCTCGAACCCATAATTGATTGGTCGACTGTTGTTATTTCCAGAGGGCAAAACGTGGAGGAAGCTTTTCTCGAGACAGCTAAGAAGATCTACCAGAGCATCCAGGACGGGCGGCTGGACCTGAACGCGGCGGAGTCGGGCGTGCAGCACAAGCCGGCGTCGCCCGGCCGCCCGCTGGCCGCGCCGCCCGCCGCCAACGACCACTGTGCCTGCTAACCACGCGACATACTTAAGCGATAACAACTATTATCCTAGTAATAAATACTATTGTCATCGATTCTGTTTTGTTTTGACATAATTTATATTAGTCTACATTCCACGTTATATTTGTGTTGAGAATGTATAGGGGCTAAGTGGCGGTGTATAATTAGGCACTTCGGCGATTCCTGTGTCTGAGTGACAATGTTTTTGCTGCAAATTTACGGAAGTTCAAATTATTGATGTTGTAAATGTATTTAATTTATTTATAAATCACACGTTTTTTGTATAGCTATGTTATCCGTTCAGGTGGAACTCCCTTGGACTGTTTAGTTTCCATTTTGAATGAATTATAAACTAGTATATAGTTGAAGCTTCGGTTTGCAAATATTTTGGTAGTATATATTGCTAGAACCAGTTTGGTATATATTAGGAGTACATAGATAAAGTGAGGGCGCGGTGGTTTGGTATCCTCTATTTAACATCTTGTAAACTTTGCAACTGTCGCCAGCAGGCTAGGTAAGCTAGGTCATAATTTCATTATTTTAAAACTGAGTGTACAGTGGGCCAACGAGTTAGGTATGCAGGGCAAAAACTTCAGTCATCTTAAATACTACACTAGTTATGGATAAGTGAGTTACATATCTAAATAGTGGGTATTTTACACTTATTAAATATGTAATTTACACATGCATATTTTTGCAGTCAGTTTTGACTATGGCGTAGAAGTTTTTGCCCTGCATACCTAATTGCCTGGCCCACTGTACCAATATTTGAAGCAAGCTATAACATACTAAGAAACAGTTGAAAAAATATGGGACCGACAAGATTTAACGATACGACATACGACCTGTGCATTGCGGGCACCCGCTTTAACCACTAAGCTACGGTCGCCTCTTGCCAGGACGCTTAATTTCTCAACTGTATGTTACGTGATTACGTGTCCTCAAGTTCATACATTTGTACCTTCTCTAAATGGGATCGAATGAGGTCGCTGGTACAAATCCTGCCGGTCCCATAATTCCAACTGTTTCTTATTATAATTTGCTAAGCAGAGCTAAATGCTTTAAAAATAATCAATAAGGAACTATAACATTAACGTTTATTTGCAAATCATATAAGAATAAAAGTGGCGCTGAAACTCTAAATCTAGTAAAATGAGCCGCCTGGTGTGTTCATGGATCTCTTTATCAACCAATGTGAATGCTATTAAAATTATGAAATACGGGTGTTACTCACGTTATGTTGGTCTATTTAGTCGACCGCGGTTTCGCCTATATGTCTAGGCATTATCAAGTGCAAGACTGGCTGCGACTCAGGCGCGACGTATCGCACTCTCTTGATAATGCCTAGACATATAGGCGAAACCGCGGTCGACTAAATAGACCAACATTACGTGAGTAACACCCGTATTTCATAATTTTAATAATGTTACAAACTCACGTCAGTTTTAATAAAAACAATGTGAATGCAAAAATGAAACAAACACGATATGTGTGCATTTTTCAAGCTTCGCTTTATTTGTCATTCCCAAAGATTTTTTTAACTTTTTTATCAAAATGTAAATCAATTCGATCAATTTTGTGGCACATAGCAAAGTCGACCAAATCGAGCTTTATATTCGTATAGTATTGTTAAGACGCACCGGACAATCCATAATATATTAATTTTATTATTGTAAGAACCACCAATCATTTCGTTTTAGGGATATATCACAGCTAGTTCAAGGTATTAACGATGTATAACACATCTAAATGTTGTATAGCGGTTGTATATATGTAATGCTTCGTCTTCTTTTAAATAAATATGAAATTGCCGATGACAAGAGAAAAATCAAAGTATTTGTAATATTCACCTGTTGTACAACGTTTATTATTACGTGAGTAAATATACCTACAGGTTCAAGATGATATGTGTCGCCAGTCGATTATTTCTATGATATACATGAACAGTAAGCCCACAACAAGATTCCTTATACATATTTATAATATACTTTCATCACATCACTGTGGATTTGTAAGCTGATTTCTATTACTGTATATTATTATCAATTTGCGTATTAACTCCGCAAGATGCAAAGTAAGCAATCTTCTTGTATATTTTAGAAATAATCTCCTGGCCATTCATACCAATTCCCTGTGTATTAATTATCTTAGCATCTGGTCTGTGAATGAGTGTTTTGCTTAGCGTGCAGCATGTGCTCAGCCTGAGCGGAGATTGACAAAAATGCTATTTATGTGCTATCAAACAATGTGCTCAATATAGATATAGAGCTTAGCCGGACGAGACTTAAGTAAACCACTTACTTAAGGGGTAAGTGTAGTGAGCACTGCATTTTGTACGCTACGCCAAATCCTCGATCTCAGTGTTGTGCAGTTACAGATTGCGTGGATCAGTTGCGCGTATAGCTTGTATTTTGAAATTAGTAATTACTTTAACTAAAACTCGGATGTACTCGTATGCCCTGAGGGACTAGTAAAATGGCTGCGTGGTTTTTTGTCGCTTTGTCATATTTTTGTATTTGGAACCATGACCAAAACGTGATAAATTCTATCTTGCGCTTAATGCTAGCCCGACTGGAGTCTTACCTACAGATACAATAAAAACTATATTTGTGGACGGCTCGCTGTAATACGAGCTTAGCGTACGTAGTGTGTCTGTGTGTCACATGTTGACAATAACAAGCTGATGAAAACTGGTTGACGCACGACTGATCGCCAATCTGTTGCCGCGCCTAATCTGGTCATTCACATTTGCGCAATGGCAAAGTATCAACGTATCTGCTAATTACGATTGATTTTTATCATTGTTCTTATGTGAATGACCGGCGTTATCTTTATTTAATTTTAAATCAATAAAATATAACATCATTGTGCATTAACAAACATGGCGGGTATAACTTTATTCGGAAATAAATCCCACTAACAACTACTATGTATTGTGGAGTTGTTCATATCAGTGTATTGTGATGAGATAAATATGTAAATCATATAACTTTCTTTATAATAAATATTTATTGTAAAACAGAAATACATTTGGGATTCACTTGAGTATATTATGAAGTATTAATTTACATTTATTTATATTGATCTGTATTTAATTATGTTTCAAGTATTTTAACCCTTCACCTTATAAATATTATAAAAATCCACAACCAATAAACCTTAATTATTTTTTGTAGAGTATTTTACTTATAATATGTAATTAATATGTGTTACATGTTTCGAATAAAGTTTGTACAGAGTAGAAAATATCTATTTTAATTAGAAATATAAACAGTATGTATAAACATTACACTTTCTACAATCACCAGTCGCAAGATCCTCGTCTCTTACAAGTAAAATGTTCCCTTTCTCACATTTCTATCACAAATAATCCTTTGTGTCCCGATGCCATATGAATGTCTTGGCATTTCCTTTCTATAAACATTATTTATTTTCAGTAACATTTGAAGCTGTAAGTCGTGTATGAATTCGTTTCTATCTAATTCTAAGGCAATACAGGCAGGTAAGATAAAACAGTACTTATGAAAAGATGACAAGTTAAAGTTTAGAAGGAGTATTTTGTGCGAGAACGTCGTGCATGTCCTGCAGAGATTGTTCCAATGCATTTCTGTATTTGCCGCAGCCGGTGTCAGGGTGCGCCACAAATGCAGATGTAGCAAAGTTCATATCGTTTTCCCGAGGGTTGTAGCATGTCGCATATCCGCTGGGCACTAACGGTCCGTAGCACATGAATCCATCAGCTTTAAGGGCAACCTAAAAATAAATTTGAAGTAAGTATAACAGGTGAAGTGTGGGTTGATTCACCTCTTCTATACCCTTATAGATGATATAAGCATGATGTTGTTTTTATTTGAGCCGGGAATTAAACTAGAAACATTTTAATCTCCAGCCAGCAATTCTACACAAATGTTAAGAATCTGTTTTTTGGGGCGATTTTAATAATTAGCGGTAAAACGGATAGCCGGCCAGTACCCGATATCCGGCGACCTAGATATTATTAGACTCTCACATGACCGGCTATTCGGTCACAAGGCGTGCCGGCTTATCCGGTATCTGCACAAACTGCTATCAGTTTCATTTCTAATAAAAAAATATTTTGTTTTGGAATAACTTGAAAGTTAACTTGATTAATATTGGTACCACAAGATTTCATAGTAACACAAGTGTAGTGGGAGAACCCTCTTAAAGACATTTTTTTTGTCATGGGATAAAAGTTGTCAATCAAATGAAATATAACCGGCAAAACGATCTGTTCGCAAATACTGTTTGTGTAAGATTGCGTGTGTAACCGGTACCATAAAAACACATTTAGTACTTTTTGAATAGGCCTTCAGCCTGCAACCGAGAGTCCTTATTATAACATGAACCTTGTCACTTACCTGACTAGTAGAAATCCTCATGTTAACACTTCTCGTGTAACTTTCGTCTGAATATAACTTGGGAATTTCAATTCCATTTTCTATTGCGGCTAGTTTTAGTCCTAAAAGATGTCTATCAACACCGAGACCTTGTAGTGCCTGCAATCGAACAAATTATAATTTATATAATTCTTTGCTTGCATAATACATAATATCGCCTGTACGTACAATTCGTATTTAATTATCTAATTAGAGTGGAATGAAACTTTGATTTTAAGCTTTGTATGCGATATCCGGTTTTCGTTTTTATTATCAATCAATAACAATGTCACGCTCCAGACGAGCTAGCATACGGGTGCGGGATAGATTTTCCCCGTTTTTGATGCGACAAAATTTATCTCACGCTTATATGCTAGCCCTATTGGCTTCACATGCCCCTAAATTTGAGAAGCTGCCTGTCTTACCTGTACAGTGTAGTTTTTGTGCGAATCGATAGCATTTTTCAATGCTGCCACTTTATCTTTAATACTGCTTTTAGGGTTAATCATCGTTTTCGCAAACTCAACCGATTCGATAGAGCATGATCGAATTGTTTCCGTCCTACCACCCGCATACATTCTAGTCGCTGCAGATTCGTAATGAGCGCCGGGCTCTTTATGCAATCTGTAAAGAAAGATAACTAAATTAATAACCGCGATACAATACAAAAGATTATATTATAATGAAAAAAAAAAATATATATTTATGTATTGTGTCTGTAAATTTGATAAAAAAAAATAGCAACGATAGCCTCGCCTTGGGCCCCTCGCCCACGACTTTTTGTAGCGATGCAGTAGCAATGCTGTCGCGCGTCGGCATTGATACAATCGCGAAGCGGTCGTTATCTGTGTGTCTTCGCTCACGAGCCCAACTTCAGTCGCGATGCAAACGCGATACTGTTCTGTACATCTCTCGCGGATGTCGTCCGACACGGTCGCGCGTTTGCATCGATACAGTAGCGATGCAGTAGCGCGTTGCAAATGCGACTAACACGCGTTAGTAGCGATGCTGTCGCGCGTTTACGAAACGCGCGACAGCATCGCTACAAAGTCGTCGTGGGCGATGGGCCTTTGTGGACACGGCTTTTGTTTTTGTTTTTCGAAAGTCGATGTATCATGAGCCAAAAAAATGGTTAGTTTTTAGTTAAGTTAAGAACCTTTTTCAGTTAAGGAAGTTATTGCTCCGTAAACGAAATCTATCCTGTAAAGATAGGTATGTACGTATGTTTTTAGGTACATATTTATATACTTGCCTATAGAATGCAAACTGCATTGCCATCTGAATGTAGCTGTCTGGACTCAGTTTTTGTGACTTGATGAAGCCTTTACCATACCTATTGAACTTAAAACAGTTCAATTCAAGGTCTGAAATTTCCCTAGAAATAAAAATAATTTGATTTAATAGAGACATTTATATTAATAACAATGTTTACAACATTTGGTTAGTTCTGACCAAATTTTTCTTTCTTACTTCTCCATACTTCTTATAAAACATTTTGACTGTTTGTCGGTGTAATTTTTTAAATGCTAGGAGTTTACAACTGGCGAGATGGCGATCATGGAAGACGGAAAAATTTGGCCATTTTGAAACAAACGGGTAGTATAATTTTATAATTATTGTATTTTAAGTACAGCTCAGAAGTTATTGTACTAACTTGTCTAGATTTTTCTTTGCATCGTTAATCATGCGAGTGACATCGGAGTCCACATTGAAGTTCAATATTTTTGGTTCCTTAAGACTCTTCGACGCCGGCAATCCAGTACTTTTGTTTTGCTCGCTAAAAATAAAACAGATATATTGTCAAAAATTATTACAAATTCACAAATCAATTTTGATTCTCTAGGAGTCTAGTTTCGATTTTGACTATAATAAAACATTATCACAAATAAAGAATAATAAAATGTTTTCTTAATTTTTAGTAAAATTATAAATAGAAAATAAATACATGTATTTGAGGAGAAAGTCCGTTAAGACAGCAATAGGCTGGCCCTCTGCCGGTGAATGCTCGTACGTTAAACCGGTCAGTCCATCAGCCCCAACGATGAACTGAAAATAGACTCGATGTTATTCAATTTAATACAAAAAAATACGAAGTTAAAGGTTTCACGTAGATAGCGGTTAATTCATAATTCTAATTTAAAAAAAAAACATCACAATCGTTAGAACCGTTTCCGAGATAGTCCGGACATATACCTCTATAATATAAGAATTGCTCGTTTAATATAAAAGGATAATAGTTATTTTCATGCTTAGCTCGAGAACGCGTTCTGTCTTGTATCAAAACAGTGAGCAAAACTTGATTTTGCTGCGAGTCAATTTTCCTCAAGCGCGAAGCAAAATCGAGATTTGCTCACTGTTTTCGCCATTACGAGTAGCTGAATTTTATATGCGACACACGATCAAAGTTATTTACATCTTATGCCTTTGAGTCGCTCAATATGGCCAAGATTTTAAATAAGAATCACTTGCTACCCTCGTGATTCTACTACAGATTCTTTCGCTTACTCGGGACCCAAAATAGGCTCTCGAAAAAAATATTTACTTTGCTCTCTTGTTGCGCAATATTTAGCTATCGGTGTAACAAGAGAGCAAAGTTCGTATTTTCTTTAGAACAACAAAAAACGCCTTTTCGCTACTTAGGTAAAAAAAATATTTTACTTAAGTATATCATATCTTCACCTACCTAATATTTAGATATCGAACATTATAGTAGAGGAGCCCATTAAGGGATTTCGGGATTTATTCAAGCGCGGCAGATTAATATACAGGGGGATACCTTGTACCCGGTTAAATACCTCCACCAAACATGAGGCCCATATATACGGCCGCTCGTGCAGGATACAGGATCAGATTAGTAAAAAAAAATTGACCATTAGAAATTCTCGAGCGCGTCAGATTAAAGTAGGGTGAGTTAATTACATCCTAAAAAGTGTATATTCCACTAATCTGTCAATTTGAGAGTGACGCAAAGAAAGGGGAGGGCAGCAAAGTTGTAAAAAAAAAACGTCATCTTGACATTCTCGAGCGTAGCTAATTTTTTTTTATTTTGAAGGATATAATTCAAGAATAATGAAAAATATATAATCTGACGATTTCCGCAAGCCGAAATAACAAAAATTCCTCGATAAAGTAAAATGCGTGCAGCTGCGTGATGCTTACATTTCCTTCTCCGCGTTTCTATTCCTTTCTGACTCTTTCTCTATCTATTACTCTCTCACTCCGTCTCCACTCTAGTTTCTGCTGCCATGACGAAAAATGAAAAAATCTAATGAAAAATGAAAAATGATCGAAGAAAAATGTTAAAAACTATCAAATAGGTTTTATTATAGTAAAAATTTAGCTGTGCCGTATAAATATAAAATCATTAATTATCATATGAATTTAATTCAATATTATTTAAGATTTTTCTAAATCAATCAATCTAAATCAATAGTTTACAATCGATAATTATGAAAATTTTTAATTATTATGCAAATTAAGTTAGCTGACATATAAATATGATTTTTAGTGAAAAAATTATTACAAAAAAAGAAAAAAAATATTTTACTTGTAAAAAAACTTCAAAAACTGTAAGTGCAATTTTTAAAAAATATTTTTTTGTTCTAATTTAATTATTAAAAATAAAATCAAAAAATTCAAAACGTCGGCTAACTTAAGTATCATTATTTATTTATTTAACATACAGGGTGGATGCGACATAGCGACATTTATTGAAACCACAGCTTCTATACATGGCCAGTATGCATTTCCACCGGATAAAAAATTCTCTGGCGAAAAAAAAAATCCACGTCTTCCGAACAAATTGCACGATCGCAATGTTCAAATTGTTCGGAGAGCGTGATTTTTTTTTTTCGCCAGAGAATTTTTATCCGGTGGAAATTGATACTTACCATGTATAGAAGCTGTGGTTTCAATAAATGTCGCTATGTCGCATCCACCCCGTATATGTTTCTTTTAAAATAGTTCATTATTTATTATTTAACCTAGTGATAATATCTTATTAATTAATATTTATTCAAAAATAATGTTAATTACACGAATTGAAAGACTTTCAAGCTGGGAGAGTTCAAATGCATAGAAATATTATTTCTTTTAACTCAAAATATCACATAAATTATATTTAGAGCTTAAAAATGAATGGAATTAGCGGGCAGTTGCAGGGATGGCCTTTAGGGTGAACCGTTTTTCTAATTTCTTTTTGTCAGATCAGGCGAATCCCTCTATATAATCGTCAGATTATGAGACAGTACGTTTAGAACATAAAGATGATCCATATATATCTTAATCTGACGCGCTTGAGTATTTTAAAATGGCGATTTTTTTTTGCACATTATGAGAATGGCCGCGAGTTTGCGTCCCATCGAAATCGTCAGATTAGTGAATGAGAGCTTTTTTTTGGTGCACTTAACACTCCCTTAGAAAATCTGACGCGCTCGATTATTTTTATTTTTTTTTCATTTTCAACCCTTACATACAACCACCCGCATCATGCAAACGATCAGATTAACATACGTTCATTGTTAAAAATACGTAGGGCATTGATGCTATCAATATCTGACGCGCTCGAGGATGTCCATGCAACAGTTTTTTTTTACATATTTAAAAATCTATAGCCGCTTCCCCCACCGATGAAAAGGTATATATCATATAACATTTTTTTCTTCTTATCATCTAAGCTTTGCAACCCAATAGGTCTCTACGACGCTCGAATAAATCCCCATTTAGCATTGTGGCCTCCCCTACTATTAAGAGATAGAGTATTATCTAACGTTGGCAGATAATAATAATAGTAATGTTTACGTCGCTCTTTTCACTATCAGTTTAGTGCCTGGTAAACTTTGAGTGACATACCTGTATGGTTTTGTCATGCCATCGGTTACCACCATTTCTAGTGGAGCCACCGCCATGGATGGTCTGCGCTCCGGCCAGATTCCTCAGCTCGTCGTCACTGGCACACTTTGATACACCTACAGCTTCATCCAGACATAGCACCACAATACTGGTTTCAATATCCGCTAAATTCGACCGGTTCGTTTGGTCTGAAATAATAAGTATAAAAAGCTTGAGTTACAACATGAAATCACTTTACTTCTTTCATTCATAATTACTGGCTTTTTTGAGGTCGCCTTTTAGTCGTTTAGCGCGGTAGATGCGTGTCTAATGCGCGTTTGCGGCAGCAGTGCGTTTCTTTTTATATGTATGAAATCGCGCGTGTACTACTTTAGTGTGAAGGGGTTCCACGTTTGCCGCGCGTTAGACGCTCTAATATGAAAGCAGACTTGGGTAACCGCACACCTATATTATTATACGTATACCTACGCATAATATATGGTGTGCTTTGTGTGTGTGAAATGTATGTTTGTAAACACCCCCGCGACACAAAATTAATTCCTAGTGCGGGCGTCGTATAAATAAAAAAAATATATAATATTAACAGTTACCTTTAGAGAGAAGTTGATAAGCTTTAGCCCAGTTATCACGGTATTCTGACGTTAAATATCCAATACCGTTGTCATTTCGACGGCTAGACAGCTCGACGACCTTCTTCAGTTGTTGAGTGATTTGATCAGCGTTAAGCATTACATTGTCGTCTCCCCAGAGATCAACATGGAAAAACTGAAACCGTTATAAATGTGATGCTAACTTTGCTTTGCTATGCCTTAGTATTTTTAACTTAATTGTTTTAAAATCTCTTCTCATACATTATGTATAGATACACTTTTTTCAATTCAATCGATTCTATTTTTAAAACAGATCAAAACTAAACTTCTATTGGCCTAGCAATCGTTTGATTAGGTGTGTGAGAGCTCGCCTAGAGTAAAACCTGTAAAACCTAGTGTAGTAGATCATACTGCGACACATCTCACATATCAGCCAAGCCTTTCTACATTGTGGACTACCTCTCAACCTTGAATGCAATAGCTACCGGTCCAGTTGACATCTGACTTGTTATTGTTTCGAAGCACAAAATGCTAATAGGTTTAACAAGGCCAGCACCACGTTTCTTACGAAAGGTCAACGACTATCACGTAAAGATTGCTTCAATTAACAATAGCCACAAAATTAGGCAAGCTAAATTTATTGCTGTATGAGGTTAAACTATGATACTGTATGTCTTTTTCTACCCACCTGCACCGCATCGTTATCAAACTATTGTTTAAGTGACATTAAATTATGTAATTTTTATCTTATTAAGGTTAGGCAAATCGGTTGGCAGTAAACAAGAGGTAGGCATCATCGTAAGAAAGATTTATACTTTTATAACTGTAAATAATTGTTAAAGGCTATAAGGGGAGAGGAAGTGCAAAGAAAATAGAATAGAAGGGCTGTGAGTGCTGAAATGACGTCTGATAGGAAGGTATGGAAGGATAAACGGATAAAACATATTGCGCCGACCCCAAGTAATTGAGATAAGGGCAGGAGGATGATAAATCGTAAAATAAACCGTGATTAATGTAAGAGGTATTATATAAAGTTTATCACCACGTCACATCCAATCGAACAATAAATGTACCTATCAGAGCATTAGTTACCGGTGTTTCAGATTGGTTGATAAGATAGACCAGACCTTTGGAAGTGAGACGTGCAAAAACATTACCTATTTTTAAAAAAACACTATTTATTGCAGTCACAATAGATTTCCTTAGTTTGTCGATTGCTATAATCTTTTGAAATCTCTCATCTGCATAAATGATATATGTATTTATATATGTATTATTATATATATGCCTATTTTTTATATTATGTATTCATTAATATGTATATAATCGTACCAAGTGGTACATAGACTTAAGAATATTATCCTATCTGTTTTATTTTTACGTATACCATAGCTATATTGTTTTCCTATGATTCTTCTTCATGCCAGGTTGTGTGGAAGAAATTGCTATAAGCAATAACACCGCCGTTTGTGCAACTAGTTTTAAGTGTTTGTTTTCTTTTGTTTTTTTGGTGTACAATAAAGAGTATTTATTATTATTATAGAGTTATTTTTATGATCATGATTATTTTAATTGATAATAGGTACCTTTTAATTCTTTCGTATAGTAGTTTTGATGAAAAGTATTTCGTACAATATGCTCGAAAATGCAAAGTGACGACATCAGCGTGCGATAACTTAAATTACGTCCATATCACTGATAAAGACAAATCTATAATATGACAGAATAATCACCAAGATATGCATCCTATAGTACATTCAGTTCAAGATGAACTTCTGGTCTAACAATAAGTATTATACTGGAGTCATTGCCTGCACTCAGCAAGTTAAAACTACTGTTAACTAAACTATATTATTACATAAGCAACTTAATTTAATAACGTTTATTTAACAAGATATTGTGAGTTGTCTGTCTCTACATTCAATTTTAAAATATTTCTGTAAAGCTAACTGCCATTAAGCCGTTTCTACGGCAAGCTAAACTCCCAAAATTGTAATTCCTTATAGTCAAGCAGATTGTATGCTACATACTATAAAACAAAGAATTTTACATACGTGATTATTATGAACGACGGTGACATGTCGACTTTTGCTGTTAAAAGACAGCTTGTCTCGTTTCTCCCATGGTATCCGGCAGGTGCCGAATACTTTCTTGTATTGTCCCATATCTAAAGGACTTTTTCCCATCATTTCTACAGGGATTTTATCTCTGAAAAAATCAATATCATTATATAAGAGAAGTGTAAAAGAGAAGAAAAGATGGATGAATTTTAATAGTGTACTGAGATCACGTCAGATAAAAATATATGGAAAATTTAATTCAAATTCGCGGATAAGGGCACGCGAGTGATAATGATACTGTAAAGTGTGGATGTATAAACGCGATAATCTCAGCAACTAAATCGAACACGTGTTCGAGATTCGAGTAAAACGGAATGTGAGTATGACCACTAGATTAGGCTTCCCATTAGCGGAATTTTAATGTGTATTGCACATACATAAGCTAAACTTTTGTAGTAGATTTAAATAAAAAATATATAATACAAACAATGTAGATGTATTATTATTGAGAAAACGGGTTACTCACGTTACTTTAGCCGGGATATGCCGACTAGTTTCGAATCTAGTACGTAGATTCATCAACTGGGCTATTATTCGCGTCGTTCTGCGCGCCGCAGCGCGCGTCGCACTGCTTGATGTTGCAGGGGGGTCTACTAACTAGTCGGCATATCCTGGCTAAAGTAACGTGAGTAACCCGTTTTCTCAATAATAATGTCTTCACCTCACGTCGGTTTTAATAATATTAATGTAGATGTACTTGAAATAATTATTACTTACTCATCTATTAACGCTTTGTACTCTAATGCTGCTAACAATGTGTTAGCTGCATGTTGTAGTTGCTCATTCTGAGACTGGAATGTTTTTTTCGGAAACACTAAACCAGGACTAGAGTATATAATAACAGGATTTCTGTACTCCAGATATGCAGTGTTTAGCCACCATTCCTCAAGCCAGTTCAGCTTCTCTTCTGCTCTCTTGTTCAAAATATCCTTGAAAAAATATCCAATTAAATATTTGCGAATGTGAAAGAGTTTCCAGAGAAACCAGCTCCGTGTAAAATTTGAACTGACATCAGACAGAATTTAATTTCGGTTCAAATAAGCATTATTGGTAAAGATATACTATGTAGGTTGCAGATTTTCAAGTTTATAATACAGTGCAACTTACTCCAAGAGATTTTCCTAAGTATCATATCATATCACTGAATGTGGGGTGTGGGGACCTATAATTGGCTTACTATTATATTATATATATTCTCTTATATATATCTCTATCTATATTCTATTCTCTGGTTAGGATAGGATAAGCTGTTGGACTTTCATGTATTTTATAAATAAATAATGACAGGTGTAAAGATTTTTATAAGAAATATTATATTGCTACTGAAAACAGCATAATCTTATTCACCTAAGTAGAGCTAAAATTATACATTACTACCAAGTCAAGCACTAATAAGATTAAGAAGGAGTTAAGGAAGAATGAGAAATACTCACTTGTAATTTTGGTCCTACACCTTCCATAAACTCTTTAACAAGAGTTGTAGTTTTAGCAAATTCATCATTATTCAGGAATGGTCTCACTGTCAGCAAATATTTTTTGAATGTGTCCTGTAACTTTGGGACAGGTTGTCTTGGCAAATTTTGTTCATTTGCAAGCGGCTTTGCACTAGTGCTATTAAAGGACACTTGCAAACAAGTCGTATAAGGCTTCAGGAAAAGTCCTCTGTAGCCACACTGTAATAAAAATAATTATTAATATAAATAAATACCTGAGACGTAATATTATGGTTTAAAATGTTGCAGAAAAGTAAATGGTTATAATGAAAGAAAAATTGAAAATATATGGGCAAAATTTGTAAATTTAGGTATACTTAACCACTATATTAAATATGCTAATGTAGCCTTAGACAATATAAACTTTTTTAATGTAACCTTATGGAGTTTGACATAACATAGAAAGAATGCTTGTTGCTAAATATTGTCAAATAGGATGTATCCAAAGGTTAAATTAACAGTAAATTGTTCAAATACTTTTAAAACCATCAATAAAATTACAAATTCCATTCCAACTTATGGTGATTGGTTGAGGGGCCATCCTGTGCATGCTAGTTCTTTTTATACCATAAGCAAAGGTTGATAAAATTTTCATGATCATTATAGTTCTTGTAACTTTTAACTAGGTGGATGGCTGTTAGTCATGACTGACAGAGCACATTTGACTAATTTGTATCTTTTGAGTAGCTACTTTTAATTTGAAATTGTTTGAGAGCCTTTGCTAAGAGCTAACACAATTAAAAGCTTATAATTCAGTGTGGTCCTTCAGTAGCAAAGAAGACAAATCAAACACTTGAGCTATTGTAGAATATTATATTATAATTTATTGTTATACTTACAACTTTGTGCATTTCACGAAACATTTCGTTTTTCTGAAAGGGAACATTTAATTACAATCAAATCAGGAATGCCTATAATATACTTTAAAGAAACAATACGGGTCATTCTAATTTTGAATTAAAATCTGTACTTTTTGCAAAATCATTACAACCTACTTCCATAATTATGCAATAATAAATTTATTTACTAAATAAAGCGGGAATTTTACTTTCTAATAAAAAAAACTTGAACAAGTACTAATTTCTTATTATACTTCAAATGTATTTTTGCAATAAAAATAAAATAAAATAGGTATTTTGACAGATAAACTAATAATGACTACAATATCTAATAACTTTCTAAATTCAATTAAACTAATAAACTATTAGTTTAATTGAATTTAGAAAGAGAGCGGCTATACTACAATAATAATGATAATAAAAGTAGACTTACTTCGTTATCCTGATAACAAGAAGTGTTCTGTACTTTGACACTGTCCAACATCTGTGCGATGTATATCTCTCCACCAATGTTGTGAATCCACAGAAAACACAGCTGTTGTAACTTTAGTTTTAAAACAATAAAATAACTGAAATGAGTAGATAATTTGAGGATAATAAGTTATCCTTTTTTCACGTGATACATCAATAAAATTATCTATTGAATTGGAACAGTTTTAATTTTATTCAAATTAACATTTAAATTGAAGCAGAAAGTGCCACATTTTATTAAGGCGGAGTGGCGAATGGAAAGGTGGGCACAAATGTCAGCCAACCAACAAACAACCAACATGACATGTGTCACCTGTCAAGTGTGTAGTGTCTGATGACAATGTCAAAACCAAAAACCAAGGTACCGTGTAACGGGGTGTGAGATAGCAATATTTTACTACAGTGTTGTCAGGGTAATCAGATTTCCCTAAAAAGTTGGCAAAAAGGCAGTGCATAATTGTGTCACTAGTTCCTCATAATATAAATATACAGGTTGTTTAGTACATCGTTTCCCAAATTGAATTGGCTTAAAAGTAGTATCCTTAACTATAGTTAAATAAAAAGGCGAGTATGTGTTATTTGAAAGTAATTCTCAATTTTATTGAGAAACACAACCGTAAACTTTAAAACAAGTACAAATTTATAATTATTACTTATAAATATTGCCATGGAATTCTTTGCATTAAAACTGCTATAATGTTAGATAGATTTGATCCTTATGATTGATGCCACGGATTAATGCCATAACCATACAGGATGCCATTAATTCGGAATAATAGCTGATGACCAATTCAGTTTTTTGATAATAAATTAAATAAAATGTTCTTAGAACATTAAAGGTAGTACAGCATTATTTTATCAAAATTCTTTGTCCAATGTATGCTGTTCAAATAAATGAGACGACTTAATTAAATAATCACGAACAAAATCGTGATTTATACGTTCAATTAAATAAATTCTACAAGAATATTAGATAAAATTAAATGTAAAAACACCCTGAAATAATTTATCTTCTGTTGATGTCATCCTTTTTTTCTGAATAAATTTAAGAACTACATAATTTTTGTAAGCAATAGTTGGTATCAATTTTGCTGAGTATGACAACCCCAACGATTTGAGGTTATACTTGATTATTTGATTTTTTAATGTACGATTCAATGTTATATGCTTTAAACCTTAGTTAAAGGCAACTTTATTTACATTTGGAACACATCACCACTTATTTAAGTTTCTAAAACAAAATTAATTGAACCTGGGAAATGTAATACCACTTTTTCTTACTCGGGTCGGTTTTAACACGTTCTAGCGGAACATTGGACCATTGTTAATAGTTTTGTAAACACTAATAGCAATACAACGACACGAAAACACAAATTTCAATATGTTTTTTGATAAAAATGCCAAAATACTATAATGTTTAGCTCCAAGCTATCAAATTTGCTTGGAGCCAACCCATTACAGCGATAGGGACAGAAAATATCATCGTATTTCTCTTTCTAACTTTAAAGATTTTCATAGCGCCTTTTTATGTATGAGGGAAATAGACGGTATGTGTGATTTGGTCCGTAGACAGAGAATAGTATAGACGACTGATAGCTTCGATCTCCCTCACACAAGACAAAGATAAACTTACGCCAATTTTGTGTAAAAAAACCGGCCAAGTGCGAGTCAGACTCGCGCACCGAGGGTTCCGTACAAACCTGTAGGTATATAAGTAAAAGTTATGGTATTTTTATTGCTAAATGAAATCCATAACATAACAATGTGGAAAGCTGACGGTACCTTGTCAATACATATATGAAAACATTATGTATGTTCGGAAAAATCTTCATCTCTTTAAGAAGAGAAGTGATAGAAATAATTTTAATACTAGAAATAGGCACAATTTGGATCAATCTCGGTTTAGATTGGCTAAGGTACGAAATTCTTTTATGGGGAATTGTGTAAAATTTTATAATAAATTACCACTGCGGATTCTACAACTGAACGAGACAAAATTTAAAACATGCATAAAACGCACACTATGTAGACAAGCATATTATAAATTAGAGGATTATATCCTTGATAAAAAAGCTTGGCTTAATGCTGGTCCTGCTCCACAGTCACAGCCACTTGGGTCCACTAATTAGTTTTCTTTTATTTTATATTTGGAAGAGATGCTCTCCCTTTTATTTTTATAAACATGGTTTTTTTTTTTTTTTTTTAAATCGTATTTTTTTTTTTTTGGAGTGGGTAGGTCTGAGAATCGGCCAACATCTGTTTTTTTTTTTTAATCGCTGAACAACGTTCGCTGGGTCAGCTAGTAAGTTTATGATTATTAAAAAAAATATACTATGTGATGTAACTAAAAATTTAAAATTTTCGGAATTTTTCCTATATGTGTACTTTATAACGTTGCTTCATGCCAAATTTCAAGATTCCAGGTCGTCTGGAAGTATCCTTTAGGTTTTGATTCCCTTGCGAGTAGTTGCGAGTTTCAAAATATGCGGCTTTAATTGCTGTATCTTTTGATTGCGTTGACGTAGAAGTTTGATTTTGTTACAGCTTAAAGATATTATAGACTTGAGTATTTGTTAAGAATTTCAATATAATACCACTACGCGTTCATGAGTAAAGGGGTAATAAGTTTAAAATTATTAAAAATATTTTTATTATATGATGTAACTAAAAATTTATGCTTTTCGCAATTTTTCCTTTATCTGTGTTATAAGACGTTGCTTCGTACCAAATTTCAAGATTCTGAGTTCACGGGAAGTACCCTGTAGGTTTTGATTCCCTTGCGAGTGTCGAAAATTTGCGGCATAAACGGGAGTATCTTTTGATCGCGTTGACTTAGAAGTTTGATTTTTTCACAGCTCCAAGAGACCATAGACTTGAGTATTTGATATGAATTTCAGCTTGATACCTCCACGCGTTCCTTAGAAAAAAGGTCTTGACAGACAGACAGACAGACAGACAGACAGACAGACAGACAGACGGACAACAAAGTGATCCTATAAGGGTTCCGTTTTTACCTTTTGAGGTACGGAACCCTAAAAACAAGACAGGTGATAAGATTTTTTGTTTCGCCATGCGTGTCGGGTTTTTGAGCAAACCTTGAGGTTTGCTCAAAACTTTATCAATCAAACTTGACATGTTTGACAACGCTGGCAAAATAATTTGGTATTTTTAAATTTTAGTTAGTTTAAAGCTATAAAAGTTACGTGAAACCTGAAAAATATTAGCAATTTTTTAACAATAGTGTCTTTATTAAGCATTATTGTAGGAAATATGGTGCGGTGTAGTGTTTTAGGATGTAAAAGTGATAGTAGAAGAAAACTGCCTGAATTATCGTTCCACTCGTAAGTATAACACATTTTGGCCTTTGAATCATATGCCAGGTTGTATTTTCAATGATTTTATCTTGTGTGAACTATGTTTGTTTATAATTTGATCGACAAAATCATCTAAAATATGAAATTTTAGGGTTGTCTGTTGTTTGCCCGAAGAATATATGCCATAATATTCATATGCCCGAATTTCATTTACCCGAATTTCATTTGCCCGAATGTTTTGTTTACCATAAAAGACATGTGACATACTGTTATTTGCCCGAACATTAGATTTCATAATGATTCGAATGCCATACGTATTGTTTGCCATACTTTCAATTGCAATAATATTATTTGCCCGAACATTTGATTACATAATGATTCGAATGCCATACGTATTGTTATCCATACTTTTAATTGCAATAATATTATGCAACAGAATTTTCAAACGCCATACTAAATTAATTTCCAATCTATCTAAGGTATGTATTTGCTCATGAAATTCTAACAGGCGCTCTAAAATTATTTAAAAACTTAAGTAATTACAAATTAGTGGGTAGGAAAAATATTTGTAGGCGATATTTATTGACAAGAGTATAACTGGATATAAATAAAGTATGATTATAGTATTAAAATTGATTTATTTCTAATACCCACTTATCACTATAATCAGTCTAAGTCGCTTCCGTACAAATTTAACCTAACGCCTTTGTCCTAAAAAGCGATTGTTTCTAACCTAACCTACCTATTAATTTTAATAATTATTTTAAACTTTTTTACAAGCAATTTTGGTGGGAAATGATGTTATGGTATATGATAATTACGGCTTACAATGATTATACTGGCACTTCGCCGGCCGCTGCCGCGGCACGCTCGCTTCGCTCGCTCGGCTCGTGCGTTGTCTTTCATGTTTCTAACCTAACCTACCTATTAATTTTAATAATTATTTTAAACTTTTTTACAAGCAATTTTGGTGGGAAATGATGTTATGGTATATGATAATTACGGCTTACAATGATTATACTGGCACTTCGCCGGCCGCTGCCGCGGCACGATCGCTTCGCTCGCTCGGCTCGTGCGTTGTCTTTCATGTTTCTAACCTAACCTACCTATTATTTTTTATAATTATTTTAACCTATTTTACAAGCAGTTTTGGTCGGAATATAATAATGTTATGGCATATGACAATTACGGCTTATAATGATTATAACAAATGATCTTATGGAAATTGATTTTATGGGAAACAATGATTATAACAAATGATGTTATGGCAATTAACTTTATGGCAAACAAAGTTTCTAGCACGTGACTAATATAGTAAACAATGAATATGACAAATAAAATTATGAGAAACAATAATATGTCAGGTGAGTATTATAGCAAATAAAATTCGGGCAAATGAAATTCTGGCAAACGGCGGTACACCAAATTTTAGTATTCCTAACCTACTATAAAATATTGTTAGATGTTGTCAAGACTTCCATATTTTTTCCCCCAAAATTGTGGGTAAAATTTTATGTTGCATTTCTTATGATATTCATATTCTTATATCATGTAGTATTTTAGTCAGTTTCAATATCTTAATTGCATAACAGTTTCCCGGAAAATATTGATTTAAATGCGAAGTGGATTGAAGCTACAGGACGAACGAATTGGGCTCCGAGTAAATTCTCTTAAGTTTGTAGCAGACATTTTGGACGACAAGAATTATTAAAAAAAGAGAGTAACTCTTTTGTTAATGAATGCTGTGCCACACAGGTAAATTAATATTTAACCTGTAGGATACATTATATACAGCGTGTATATATAATATTAATTATTATTTGAGTATTTTCAGTTGAGTATTATAGGGGGCTATTTATTTATATATATTACAATATTTGGGTATAGTCAAGTTGAGATACTTTGAATTGATGCGCAACACTGAAAGGAAATCTACGTTTTTTACGGTCCTAAGGATTTAACGTGCAATATAGACTTGAATATTTGATTTCGTTTTAATAAAACTAGCTATGGTCCGTGACTTTTGCTCTGTGGGATTCGTTGATCCTCACGTTTTTACCTGTGGCAGCCGTAACTGCCCGTCCCCGTGCGTGAGTTAGAAAGTATGTTAAACGCCATCTATTTAAACTTTTGCGTAAAGTTACTATTAAAATTTTTACAGTTTCAGGCAAAAGAAGCAGTGGATGAGCTAGCATAGTAATGCCGTCAACGAGTAGCCAAGAGTATGTGTCTACTAAACTCAATGACTATGATGCCAGCAGTGACTGTTCAAAAACACGCAGCTGAAACGCCAGATGTGAAACTTCCAACATTGGTTGATCGACTTAAATTCAGTCATTACCTATGCAGTATTAACATAACAGTACATCACGCAATATGTTCAATAAACCGAACAATTGTTCTTTATATCTGTTTTATTTTCATAAAATAAATACATTTTTCATTTTGGAATTAGTAAATAATATATCTTAATATTTTGGCAAATTTATCCAAAAACTAGGGTAATTTAATTTGCACTGTCGCCACACTGTGCCGAGATTCTCTGTCTCGCTGTTGACCACGCCATTCCCTTATCCAGTACTATCCTTCATCCAAGGATTTGGTCTATTGGTTTCTCTGTCTACAGTCAAAACTGTCAGTCAGTGTTACATACACGGTAAACAAAAAATACTTTACGTCTTTCAACTATTTTGTCAAGCTGTTGTCTTTGTTACACCCAGGGCCGTCTTTACCAGGGGGTGCAAGGGGTGCGGTGCACCCGGGCCTTAGCGCCCGGGGGCGCCTGTCAACCGCTGCATTTTTGGATATTTCATTGAACTTAACGCCATTGCACAGTTTTATATACTTTTTATGTATGCGCAAGATAAAAAAAATAGTCATCTACACCAGGGCTGTCCAAACATAGGCCCGCGGGCCGCATGCGGCCCGCGGCTTGTTTTCATGCGGCCCGCGACACACATTTTAATCTAAAAATAGTTTTGGACACAAATAGTTTGGATAATATTATTTGTTGTCAAAACATGTACTCAATACTTGGTATAATTATTTATCTTCAGTCTTGCAACATTCCATTCGCATGATCACTTAAAAGTGAAGCTACAAGGCAAAGAATACAATATAGCCAACTTGTATGGATATGTGAATGGGTTCAAAAATCAACTGGGATTATTCAAAACATCACTGGAACAAAATGAATTTTCTTTTTTTCCATGTTGCAAAAAACTTTATAGCGAAATAGAAGGATGCAATTTTTCGGACCACCTCCAGTATATCGACGAGCTAATATTTGAATTTAAGCGGCGTTTTGCTGATTTCAAAGAATCCTTTGAAATCAGCAAAAAGCAAAAAAAGAGATAAATCGCTCTCTAATCAGAGAGCGATTTATCTCTTTTTACAAATCCATTAACAGTTGAAATAACAAGCGTTAAGACTGAATACCAGTTAGAATTATGTGACGTTCAGTCAGATCCCTTTTTCAAGGGTAGAAAAGAGACAGGAATGGATTTTTTTAAGATCCTTGGCGACCGTTTCCGTAAGCTAAAAAATTTTGGCTTGAAAATGGGATCGATGATGGGCAGCACTTATTTATGTGTATAACAATGAATTTTATAAAATCCAAGTATAGATCTCCACTGTCAGATAAATCGCTTCTTCAAGCAATGCGCCTGGCAACAACGAATGTTGACGTGGATATCGATACTATTGTTAAAGATAAATTAACGAAAAATCAATAAACATAGAAAGACAAAATTACCCTGTATTTTATTTACTCGAAAATATTTTTCTGGCCCTCCAGCTTTTGTATGAAATTTAATTAGCCCGCGAAGGTGTATAGTTTGGACAGCCCTGATCTACACTAATATTTTTTTTTACTTTATTACGCTTTCGGTGCTTGCCATACCGCATTACTAAACTACACAAATAACAATTTTATTTTTAATACAACACGCGCGCGGCATAATTTCTAATCCAAAGAGAGTGTATGTATGTACGTTTGACACGTTGCCGCCCGGTCACCCGCATTTGAAGCAAAATAATCTCTAAGTCAATTAAGTGTAAGTTCATTCATTTAAAATAGGCGCGCGGCGCGGCACCTGTAAGTCTGTTGCGTCCTTTGACGTTACTCTGTGCTTTGACATAGCCGTCCGGGCGCTCGATCTCTAAATCACTATAATTAGGGGCAAGTTCATTTGAATTTACAGCGCGTTGCGCGGCGCCTATGTAAGTATCGGTCAGCGATTGATCTGATTTCTTCTTTTATTAGTTAGATTTCCTAAAATCATGCGATATTGAATTAGATGATTTGCGAGGCCAAGGATATGATAATAGGGCCAATATGAGGGCGAAAAATATAGGCCTCCAAAAAAAATATTGAAAAAAATAATATTACATATTATATTAACTTCCTTAATTTAGTAGTAAATGATTAATCTGGTTAAAAAAGATTTGGAGAAATACCGCACCGATAGCGCGTTTGAAAAGTTGTTGTCTGATGCAAAATAAATTGCTGAAGAATTAGAATGCGAAACAGAATTTAAAGAAACTGCTTGTCCACGTCCCCGGAAAAGACATTTTCAAAGAGGCTGCAGATGAGCCCATTTGAGACCCAACCAACAAATTTAAAGTATGTTTTTATTTTTCTACTGGACACTGCTATCTCGAAATTAAATGAGAGATTCAATTTGCTGACGGAACACAATTCAGTTTTTCACTTTTCCAAAACATTTAATGCTGGAATAAATAAGAGATGCATGAAAACAAATCCTCCAAGAAAAACTAAAATTTAAAAATAGATTTGATATTGACGGGGAGGATTTATATAATGAATTAGAATTGTTGCCAATATTTTTTCCCAATGCATCAACAAGTACTCCCACTGATATCTTAAGCTATATATATTCTAATAATTTAATTTCCTCATTTCCTAATATCTCAACAGCTCTGCGTATATATTTAACACTGCCTGTTACAGTAGCAGAAGGTGAAAGATCCTTTTCAAAAT
Organism: Hypena proboscidalis; assembly: GCA_905147285.1. NCBI lineage: Eukaryota > Metazoa > Arthropoda > Insecta > Lepidoptera > Erebidae > Hypena > Hypena proboscidalis. The sequence goes on along the minus strand of LR990130.1, from coordinate 12,866,607 downwards.
TAAAATTCTTAAAAAAATAATCATCGTTCAATCATGACCCAAGACAGACTGACAAACTTAGCCATTATAAGTATAGAATCCAAAATCAATATAAAAATAAATGATTTATGTAATTAAAATCATTGCAAACTCAAAAGCAAAAAAAAATTGTGTGTTTGATGTATGTAACGTGTATGTACAGTAAACGCTCAGAAGTCCATAGGCACGCTAAGGATTACATTGCTATGAACGGTACGAGCCCGATACAGCCAGTACACACACTAACGAAGTCGCTTAGGTGTTTAGCAGTTTATAAGATAACACACACTAATGAAATGTTGTCGCATTCGTACTAAACGCGTCACAGTGTCGACCGGTTCTTTGGATTCGCATCTATCTATCATGAGCAGGTAGTTTTTATTAAAACTGACGTGAGTTTGTAACATTATTAAAATAATGAAAATACGGGTGTTACTCACGTAATGTTGGTCTATTTAGTCGACCGCGGTTTCGCCTATATGTCTAGGCATTATCAAGAGAGTGCGATACGTCGCGCCTGAGTCGCAGCCAGTCTTGCACTGCGGGCAGCGACGCGCGCCACGCGCTGTGACGTCATAGTAAGGGGCGGTGCTACACTGGTGTCTGTTGGTAGCGTTTTTTTTTGATGTTTTCACTGTCACTGTTATTTTCACTGTCATCACCGTCAGTGTTGTCGTGCGTGTTCGGGGCAGTGTGGAACGAGCTCACAGTGTCGGCAGATGGCGATAGTCTGTCAAACGTACCCGATTCGCATTGAAGTACCGGTTTCCAGGCGGGAGGTATTGACCAGCCAGTATCTCGGTTGAAATTTGGATGCTTGCTGATTTCAATCGCTTCTCGTACTTTTCGAGGCACAAAGAATTTTTCTTTGACCAGTACTTTGGCCTTGTCAAAACGAATGAAGTGAGCTGAGCCAGCGTCCAGGGCATGTTCGGCAATAGCCGAGCCGTTTCGGTCCAGCTTTTTAAAGCTGTGTATGTGCTCCATCAGCCTGGTCGACACGTTACGTCCCGTTTCACCCACATAACTCTTGCCGCAACTACACGGTACCGAGTATACACCAGGTATGTTCAGAGGTTCTCTGTCCTTGGGCGAGCGTATCAAGTGTCGTAGTAACATTACGTGAGTAACACCCGTATTTTCATAATTTTAATGAGCAGGTAGCTATATTGGGTAAACATTGGGATCACTATCAACTAAATCTGAGTTTGAAGCTTAGTTGATTTGTGGTTGTATTTTGTTTTTACGAAATCATAATAATATTTGTAACATTTTAAGCACAAACTTGTTAGTTATTCATGCTTAAATTGCGATACAATACATGTATACAATACATAAATAGTTACATATTGATATAACAACTAATAAGTTAAATATGTTATTATTATTTAACTATTAACGTAATTTTTTATTTTTATTTTCTTTGTTGTAAGGTAGAAATAAAAAAAGTCACGCTGAATGATGATAACAATGTTTATTCGTTTTATTTATTTATACAATTAATAAACTTTTAAGAGCATTGTGACGTCACATTCCTACCTAAATTAAAAAAAGTGCCCTTGTAACCGTTTATAAGATTTTTGATTAATATAATAACTAATAAATTAAATATGTTATTATTATTAAACTACTAACGTTTTTTTTATTGTCATTGTTGTAAGGTAGAAATAAAAAAGTTATGTTGAATGATGGTAAAAGTGTTTATTCGTTATATTTATTTATACAATTAATACATTTTAAAGAGAATTGTGACGTCACATTCCTACCTAAATAAAAAAGTACCCTTGTAACCGTTTATAAGATTTTTTATTGTTTATAAAAACATCGTCATAAAGTGTAAATCATAATATTAGTCTTCAATAAACGCTGCTGTATACCAATACCTATTATAAGTGGGTATCAACAATTATATTTTTGTTATTAGAACATCCTGTCCTTGTTGTCATTGTGAATCAATTTAGTAATATTTGTATTATCAATGTTATGAATTGACTAAGTAATTCATAACATTGACACCATCAAACCCCATACATTTTCTATATATTTACAAATGTGTGAACAAAGTGAACAAGATAAAGAATACTATATCCCATTCCTTCCAATCGAGTAAAAACTTCAAAAAGTATAAAAGTAACCAAGTGAGATTTGAACCTGCGGTGAATTGATATACGCATCTAACTGCATGCCTCAACCGCTCGGCCATCTTGTCATTTACATTGTGGATGAAATTATGAAATACAATTATTTGTTAACAACATGTGTCTATTTCTTGGAAATAGAAGGTCGTAAGTCAAACTACACTTCAAACTATTGCCTTTTGAAATTGCTTATGGACTTTTGGTTGCGACTGTACAAGTACATGTAATAAATAGATATTTAGTAATCGAAGTTTTAAGTTTAATTTTGATTTTTAGAGTAATTTTTTTTTATCAAAATTACGTGTATGTACCTATTGTGTTTTCTTGGTTGACTAGGACCCCTTTCATACTCCAGTGTGTCGGTCGCGTGCCACGCACGCTGCAGTGTAGAAAAAAACAAGGGCGCTGGCTGAGTCCTGCACCCCGGCGCAGAATAGACTTAAGACGGCCCTGGTTACACCCTATTTAACGACCGTCAATACTTACCGAGATAAGCGTACCTATTCAATGATATAAACTCACATTAGCCCGCAGTTTCACGTGCGGGGTTTATTTTGTAATAAACAGACAAACTATAATAGTTATATTCATTTCATTTATTGCTTCAGTAAGTATTTAAATAGTAGCACGCCCACAAATTTATTTTTTCTAAATATCTTCCATGTACAGAATTGGACCCTTGTTTCGGGTTTGATTTCGAGCAAAAGTGCTATTCACTTATATCAATATTTCGAGAATGAGCATGGGAGCAAGTGTGATTTGGGCTTTTTCGTCAGAAATTCCAAAATAGCAGATTCCTAATAAACCAATATGGACACGAAATGAGCGCAAATATCTCTATGCAAAAAAAGTCTGCCAAAACTTGCAGAGGAGAGGGGGTATACATTAATCTGCGCTAGAGTATTTATAGGATTTGAGTTACAGAGCGTCACTCTCCCACATTTGGCAGCGGAGGACGCCTCTGGTTGGCTTATTTCTCTGAGCCTTTGCCACACCCTCCTGAAAAAATGTAGGCGTGACGTTATTATGTTGTTTTATGTTAGCTGCTACGGTAGTATTACGTCACAGTATAAATATGTACAAACAGTAAGGAACTTTAATATAATCATTAAAAAAACAAAAAACCCGACTGCTTAACTTTGTTACTACTATATAACTTCGTTTGTCACCGCCTGCAACATCATAAAGAATTTAGTTTGACATATTTCATTTGTTGTTAATGAATTTAATGTAGATAATGCTATACTTGTTTTTATCTTTTCAGTTCTTTTTTTTTAAGCAGTCGGGTTTTTTGTTTTTTTAATGATTATTTTTTATTTCACTCTTTTTAGTTCTTTTAACCGACATGTTTTTTATATCTATTAATTTGTAGAAATCAAATCTCTTTGAGATCAATGAGCCTTAATCGTGAGTTAAACTATCAAATGCAAAAACAATTATTCAAATTCGACCGGCAGTTTCCAAGATTAGCGTGAGCGAACATACAAACTAACTTCCACCCACTTCGGGCGCGCGAGCGTGCCGATATATAAATTGGTAAATTGTGTTTAATCAGTAATATAAATGTGATAAGAAGTATATATTTTTGAAATGGTCTTTTCATGGCCTTTTATGTGATACCCATATTACTATGATGAAAAGAAAATCCATACCTCCCCCCCTTTTTTTTTCATTTGCCGGCGCCATTTTGAAAATTTATATAGCCTATGTCACTATCACTGTTTCGACGAATTCAACGACACCTCATTTGTCAAAATCCGTCTAGCCGTTTGGGCTGTAGGGCGTGCCAAAGAAATAGACATACATACATACATACATACATACATACGCTCGAAAAACATAACCCTCCTTCTGACGCAGTCGGGTAATTATATAAAAATAAATGCATAGCAAAGCTAAAATTTGCTTTAAAATATTACAAACAGTAAGGAAACTACCTACAAACGTTCGAAACGGCACGCACACATAAACATGCACATCGACGAGACTCCTACCTAAGCGATTGTCGCGGTGCTGTCAGTAGTAAAGATAATGTAATCAGTAGCGAGTGCCGCGTGGAAGCGAGTGGTCACGTTTAAAATTTCGCCGACCACCAGATGATTTTGTTCAATATGTCGAGAAAATGGATAAAATTTTTCGTTATTGTTTTAAAAAACAACACATAAACTGCAAAGTAGCTGAATTCATTTACAAAGAATTGGACATAATCACTTTTATAGTACCCTGTCCGTGTTTATTTAAAAAAGCTGTTTATAAGAATGAGAATTTTTACACAATTAAATTTAATAATCAAGAATTTCGTACCTGTCGTAGCAGACGAAAGTATTTTTCAGTAAATAATTTGTAACTTTTACCCTTTTAGCCCTCTCTTTTATTTTAATTTGTAATGTTATGTTAAATTGCATTTTGTACGCCGCGTGCTGTAATATTTAGATAAATATCTACAAAACAAAAACAAAGATCTACATGTTGTTATGTGTCAATATCAAACTGTGTATCGTATTTTGTTGAGATTAACCGATGCTCTGAGATTACCTATTTAAATTTTATTTGTAAACTAGTTATTCCAATACGATTGAATGATCACTAAAAACACTTTTTTTTTTTCATAAAAAGTCAATATCAAAAAGTTTGAAAGTGTCAACACTATAGCTTCAATAGAGCGTAGGTAAATATTTTATGAAATAGGCTTAGTTTCCATACTGTTACATATTTATACTGTGATTACGTTATCTTTGCTCGCCACGTTTTTACCTGCGTTATAGGTATTGTACTGCTCCGCTTCTGTCGCCCGCTTTTGCAACTTATTTCACTGCTGCTCCGCTCCTTTTGATGGTAGCGTAATGTTTTATAACTTATTACCTTTGTCAATAAATGGGCTACCCAGCAAAACAATAATATTATGCTAATCCGACTAATGCTTAGCGGTATTAGCGTATTTAAAAAACAAATCAACTTTTGAGTGCGGTTTCGCCCTCGTGGTTAATTTTTGCATAAAAGTTTGCTGAGATGTTAAATATGTTAATACATTGTAACAATGATATTATAGAACTATAGATATGTTACGTTCATAGAAATTACGATTTAAATCCGTTCCGAGCTATTCCAAATTGCACACATTGACAAATGTAACTGATACGTAAAACAAAAGATACGAAATAGCACGCAAATGAAAGAGATAGCTATAGTTTTAATGATTGCACTTCAGTGGTACGCACGTGACTGCGCTCGACGCAGGCCACACGCAAACTAAACACAAGACATCCCAATTGGGAATTGGGACGTATTTGAGTATTCACAGCGCGAGCGCTTATAACATATCTGCTTTTGTTTTTATATAATATCATTGCATTGTAAGGACTATACCACACGGAGTTTTACTCAGATTAGTTCGGCGGTTAAAGTGTTCAAGGTACGCACAGACAGACAGACAGAAATAGGGTAATCTCTAGGTAGGTAATGGTAAGAAAACATCAAACATTGCTTGCGATTGGATTTTATTGCACAGAAAAATAAACAATACAAAGTTCTTTTTGAACAATTATTTATACTCTTTATACATCATTTTCTAAAAGGAAACGTCATTGTAGGTTTAGGTATTTCCGATGTTATCGGCTATTTTTAACCGACTGTGTCGTCGCGTGTGTGTCGCCGAGAAGGGGTGTTATTTAATAGCTGCTTTCTTTTCAATAACAGTGTGCATGTCGTGAAGAGATTGTTCTAATGCAGCTTTAAATTTGGCGCAATCAGTATCAGAGTTCCCAGAGAACGCAGATGTTGCGAAGTTCATATCATTTTCACGGGGATTGTAGCAAACTGCATATCCATCATCGACTACAGGCCCATAGCACATGAATCCATCAGCTTTCAAAGCAACCTAAAGATAAAGTGTCGATTTCAGCACCCGAATTCAACGCTGAACCTTGTTGTCGATGTCAATATTTAATCGGTATAAAGATCGATACCTACTATTCGGGGGGCAGTGAAATTATCTCTAAAGGAGGACTCCTGTCGTTGTATAGAATTTGGTTCAAACTTGCATCCTGCAAAAGCTACGTGTTATGTACATACAGGTTTGATGCGACATAGCGACATTTATTGAACGCACAGTTTCTTGGGATGGTTAGTATTCATTTCCAAAGACAATAAAAACAAAATTACCTATTCCGAAAAAAAAAATATCTCAATGTTCAATTTGTTCGAAAAGCCAATTTTTCGTAATGCTTTGGCACAGTTTCCAAATTTTTGACATCGTAAAATGAGGGTCATTTTTTAAAAAAAAGTCTCGGTGGAGACGCTTTTGTGCCATTTCTTAGTTTTTAAAGAAAATATTTTATAAGGTCGCCCCGTCACACTCGGGAGTCGGAAAGCTGCAGATTTTAGTTTTTATTAAATATTTTTAAAAAGTCGGCGCCTTTGACTTACTAACTTTTAGCGGCAAAAGCCATTTCTTAGTCTTTAAATAAAATATTTTAAAAAAAGATAGCGCCGCACTTCCTGACTTTTAAAAAGCGATGTTGCGCTACCAAAGTATCAGTCTGTTTGTATTGTCAGTTTAAAAGCGAACAGTCGGAAAAGCTGAATTGATGAGACAGATATCATCAAAGCACTGTGATTGACCCCTTTTAAATAAAAAAATCTTCGCCCTCAGGGTGTTTTCAATTTTCTGATCTCCGCTGTACCTACAAGATACCTAAGTGCTGCTTACCTGACTTGTTGCGATTCTCATATGCGTGCTCCTCTTGAAGCCTTCGTCTGTAAATAACTCGTGTAGAGCAATGTCATTCTCAATTGACGCTCGTTTTAATCCTAGAAGATGTCTATCAACACCAAGTCCAAAAAGGGCCTGAAACATTACAAATAGGTATCTGATAGCTGACCATGTCATGTGCTTAGGTATAACTTATATGTATACAACTTTGTTTTGCGCTAATTTGTTTTGGTGTATTTATTTAGCATACTTATTATTTTATTTAATAAAACTTGTAAAATTTGTTATGATCCACTTATTACTCGGGGTATATCTTTTAAATCAATATAATCTGTTGCTAAGTAAAGATAAGATTTTTTTATCGAAAACTTCCTTTAAAATTCACCACCTTAAACCACCTGAATCATCGATATCCGATTTTTTCTGGAATGCTTTCTTAAGAAGACGTGATACTGGGCAATTAGAAAATTGGCATGATCTATTCACGATATAAATAACTATATTTGCCAGATCTTTACATTATGTTTTAAAAATAACATTGAGGAGTTTTCATTTAGTATTCGAAGTTATTCAAATTTAATGATTTACAATATAAACTGACCACCCTGAATTTAGTTGCCCTGGTTCGTGGCAATAGTCGTATTATTTCAGTCGAATCGTCCCCAATATAATTTTATTAAGAAAAGGCCCAGAGAACGATGATGATGCGTACGATCGTTCGATAAGCACAGTTAATCATAACACCCATCTATCTATCTATATATACCTATATATAAAAATGAATTCCTATTTCCCTTGGTCACGGCATCACGCGTGAACGAATGGACGGATTTCGCATATTCTTTTTTTGTAGTGTTTGTTATTGTCAGGAGAAGGTTTTTTTTATTGATTGAAGGGCTTTGTCGCTTAGCAACCATACCGCCCAAGAGAAGGTTCTTATGCGAGAAAAAAAATGTTCGCAAAATTAGAAAATAAGATAGTATAACGTCTTGTCGGTAGTATAATAATTATGCAATTATATATGAAAATCTTTGTTCAGATCTTTGTCAATATAATAAGCAACGGGAGCATGCCTTAATCTCCTAAATAATTTGCGGGGATTTTAGCTAATTTAAAATTGAATTTAATTAATTTTAAATAAATTTTAATTTAATATTGCTTCTTTATCTAGAGTCAACAAATAGGAAGGTGCTCAGCTCAGATTACCATAACTGTATATTTTTTGTGCGCATTTATAGCTGTTTTCATTGCTTCCATCTTTTCTTTGTTACTTTGATTGCTCAGCATCGTTTTCGCGAACGCTACTGACTCTATAGAACATGATCGAATAGTTTCTGTTCGACCTCCCTTATACATCCTTGTTGCTGCAGATTCGTAATGTGCTCCGGGTTGGTTATGTACCCTGGAAAAATATTATTATAATAAAATAGTAAGTGATCATTAATTATTTTAAACTCTCGCGATTTGTTCACATAATTATATATTGTAATACGCGGGTCTTAATTATGTAAATATTTTTCAATCTGTCTAGCAAAAAGGTATCTATACCTTTAAAAATAGAAACTAATCATGTCTATCTGTACACACGGCTACTCATCTAGCTTAATAAAGTACTTAAAAATGTCGGTTGACATCGATCTGTGTCGATAGGAGACATCGATCGTCGATCGATCCATTGGTGTATTAACACTCTTAGCGATATCAATTGAACCAATTAAAATGGGATAAAGGCAGAAGAAGAAGCATTATCAAAATACATAATCTTCTTCTTCTTCGTCGTGTCGATGGCTGAGTCAAATTTTATTTCGACTTGCCGTCGCGTCGTGGTGAAAGGATTAGCCAATTCGCTTTGGAGAACTCGCGAATTGCCCAGGGTGCGCCGGACGTACGGAATCGTTGTGTACGTCACTCGGGGAGGCTCAAAAATAAAATACATAATGACAGCACAGGACTTAGGGTGTATTGCTACGAATTGCTACGAACTGCTATGAATTGCTACAAACTGCTACGATTTGCTACGAACTGTTACATGGCGATACGCGTTTAGCGCTAAAATTGTAAATGGTAAAAATGCACAACTATGCGATATATCAAAAAAATTGGTTGGGTTTGGCCGACTAGTCACCGACTGGTCGGTGTTACCCACGAGGCAGCCAGACTGATCATTAGATTCGGTTGAAATTTATTATTTATAATATTATATTCTGTCGTAGGCCGATCGTGACGGCCTAGGCGGCTCGTCTGAATGATGATCGCCCAGGTATTAATCGGGCCTGTCGTTCAAAACTTAACGTCGTTTAAAATTAAATTTCAATACACAAAATTAAAAATAATTAAAAACGTAAACATAATGTGAACATGTTTTTTTATTTTATTTTACCCGAACCTAAGCCAACACTTATATAAAAATTTGGTGTATTTTATACAAAAAATAAAAAGAATTATTAAAATAAGCAAATCATAATTGTTTTCACAGCTCCTAATAGATACCGGACGATTGTATTTCGTGCGACAGAGATATAATGCTCTACGAAAACGAAATTAGCCGATGTCTCTTTCCAAAGGTAGATGTGCAATATTTATCTCCGGGTACTGTAAGTTCTTTTTTTTTAAACCACCTAGAAGCAGGAGCCCAGTGAAACGAGGCTCTGTCGACCTGCACGCAGAGAGAGGATTCAAGATCTAGAAATAATTAACCGCATGTGAGTAGTCGTTCAATCTACCATAGGTAAATTAAATATTTAAGGTCCAATTATTTACGGTATTAGTATAATTACGGGGACAAGGGTCGGGCAGCAAAATTCCGGCTCAATCCTGCAAATCCCGGTCATCTGGGAACCCTACATACAACAGAGTTCACAGAGTGCCAACAGCGCTACAAGCGTCACGTAATGGAACAACATTACGATAAACCCAGGCATATCGTACGGTTTGGCTAAATTTCACTAGTGGTCTTTAGCTGGTATTCGACGATGTACCTAGGTCGACCTCGATCGGCCCTGCGACATAATATTCCACGTGGACGAAGTCGAGCATGCAGCTAAGTAGTGCATAGTAATACTTATATACAACTACGAAGTTTTCTCGTTATTGACTTACCTATAGAATGCTAACTGCATAGCCATCTGAAGGTAACTATCGGGGCTTAATTTTTGTGACTTAATGAAGCATTTACCATACTCCGTAAATTTAAAACAATTGAGATCAAGACCTTGAGCCAGCCTAGAATAAAACAAAACATTAGTTTAATACTTTGCAATATAACCAACCTTGATATCTACCTCGTTGACCTAGTGGTTAGTGTATGCAATCTGTCATCGCGCGGTCTCGGATGTAGCTATATTAAGTGCTCATTTCAGCTCATATATTTCTTGGAAGACCAAGGAAAAATTGTATTGTTGTGAAATACCAAGCGCCGTTTTAAGGTCATCCGTTTAAAAATCGACAACTAACTTGTCCAGGTTCTGTTTTGCTTCATTAATCATACTTTCAACCTGTGGACTTATAACAAATTTCAACGCTTTTGGTTCCCTTGGGTCCGATGCTGCTGTATATCCGAATCCCTTTTTTTGGTTACTAGAAAAAAAAACGGATTTAAATATTAATGATTAAAATAATATCCTGTACGCATTTTCCACGATGTTCCATAATGAAAAAAAATGTTGGGGATAAGTTATGCCAAATTTATACTATACGTAGCTATCATTATGCCAAATGATGGTCTGCGATGTTAAATGATGGCAAATTAAATGATGTGAAACAAAAGACAACCCCCAAAATGAGCACTCGAAGAAAATACAAACTTTGCACTCTTGTAGCACAATAATGATTTTATTCAAATTATCAACTTACATGAAATCGACCATGTAATCGCTCATAATAGCAACAGGTTGTCCTTCTGCTGGCGAATGTTCGTATGTTAGACCGTTTACCCCATCTGCGCCAACAATCATCTGAAACAGGGTTACCTACTGCAAATACGAAATCTAAATTGAGAGTAAGTAATATTAAATATCACAATCGTATGAAGATGAAGTTATGAACAATAATTTCTGCAGAAATATGAAAATGAATAGTAGTTTTGCAGGCCTTACCTGTATTGTTTTGTCAAACCAGCGGTTACCACCATTGCTTTTTGATCCTTGACCATGAATGGTCTGCTCTCCAGCTAGGTTTGCTATGTTGCTACTTTTGGATAAGCCACAGGGGGCATCCAGACAAAGGATCAACATGCTAGTTTCAATGTCAGCTAAATTAATTCGATTTGTCTCGTCTGGAATGTAGGAAAAGCTTCTTTGTATTTTATTAGCTGCCTCTCACATGTGGCTTTGCCTGGATGCTGCGTCGATAAAAATGATTAGATCAAAAGCTTTTTTAGCATTGAAGAGGATAACCTCTTAACCTCTACATTTAAAAAGCCTTCCTCTCTCACCGCGGCCTTGCGACAGCCCTGCCGCAATTTCACTCGGCATGGAAGACACATCAACCCGGGCCACGCCAACGAGGGCTTCGCCTCAAAGTTCTGCAAGGATTCGATGATCCAGAGGAGTCCGGTGAGTATATAATTTTTTATTACTGCAATAATTATTACATACCTGCAGAGAGAAGTTGATAAGCTTTCGCCCATGTATCGCGATGTTCTGCGGTTAGATATCCAATACCTTTCGCATCTGGATTACTAGAAATCTGTGTTATCCTGGTCAACTGTTGAATTAGCTGTGTGTCGTTTAGCACCCGTTTATCCGCACCAAAAAGGTCAAGATGGAAAAACTGAAATGTACCAATCAAAATTATTCGTATAACTACTTAGAGGTTTTACAGAAGACAAAGAGTGATGTACGTGTTGGGCGTGCTGCGCGGTCGTCTGCATCACCTGCAACAGCTAAGGCTGTGCGCTTCTGATGGTTGCGTGGACGCTTGACACCGCCCTAAAATCTACTCTGCGCTAACACCCTGAGTGTTCCCGTAGCGTTGCGAGAACAAATTTAATCTGCTCGTCTTCCCGCCTTATCGCGAGCCATTCGTTTTATAATAAATATTATAGCATGGATATAGTCATATATCTCATTGCAACTAGCTGAAATTCGCAAAACTAGCACAAAGGTACATTATTATTATTATTTATAGAATTTCACACTAGCAGCTATGCTGGTGCGTGTGTGTTTTGCGATTTGGAGGCTTTGTCAAGTTATTATTAGATTAATTTATGAGATTATAATTAAGAACGTATTACGTATATAGTTTAGTGGCAAAATAGCATTGATATTATTTAGTTTAAATTAAATTTGCATAAGTAAACCTATAATATCACATCGCGAATCTCCTGTTATGGATATAGTTATAATAAATGGTTGTTAAACAAATAACTATTATGGTTAAAGTAATTAAACTGGGCACAGGCAATGCCAGTCACTTTAAGGAAAAAGAGTGTTATCCTGGCCTGAAGGCAGATTGTAAAGGGCTTAACAAGTAATTCTAGTATAGAAAATTATATATCTGCTTGTACATACACACAGGCTTCGCTAGTTATAGTCTGTGATCCGACCGTTACATTTTGAAGGTATAAGATTTTTAATGAAACAGATTTTAAATGAATCGTTTCAAAATAATACAATGTAAGCATTTGTACTGTGGCATTAGGCTGCACGCAAAATAATTGAATTGTCAAATAGTAATCCAGGTGTAAACGGGTAAATAACATAATTAATTTCTTGAATATGACACATTATTTTTTTCCAAAAACTAACAAAGTTCCTTGCTCATCCTCCATAGTTAATAGTGTAATTATACACTCATGGACAAATTTAGAGGAACGCAAAAAAAAGTTCGATTATTTTTATTTTATTCTCCTTACGCACTGGCCACCTATAACAGCATTTGTGTTATTTAAAGAAAAAGATTTTATCGTCTTTTGTTTCAAAGTTTCATTTGTTTTTTTACTCTACGTGTTAATTTTAATAAATGTGCGCTGTAAGAGAACAATTAGAGCTAATTGTCGTGTTTGAAAATTTTTGTAATGGGTTTTTTTTTTCACAAAAAATATTCATCGCGGTGTTACTTGAGACTTTTTCAAAAGATTGAATTGATAATGCCGGATCTCAGCGTAGCTCAAGTGTCCAAAGCTGTAACTTTAATCGAACAAGGTTACACTTACAATCAAGTGGCTTAAATGTTGCGAGTTTCCAAATCTGTTATTTTTCGCAATGTAAAACGATACCGGCAGGCAGGCGAATACACGAGACGCAGAGGACAAGGGAGAAAAAAGAAGACCACAGCTAGAGACGATAGATTTATCGTAAGCAGTGTGCTAAGAAACCGTACCCCGACGTCTTCTGAGGTAAGAGCAAGGCTCCAAGAAGTCCGAAATGTGGCAGTTAGCACTAAAACGGTAAGAAGAAGACTAAAAGCAGTTGGAATAGGGGCGTTTGTACCTGCCAGCGGGCCTCTTCTTACCATAGGCCATCGTGTAGCTCGGAATAACTTTGCTCGCGTTCACCGTGATTGGAATGACGATGACTGGGGAAGAGTATTGTTCACTGACGAGTCCAGGTTTTGCCTTAAGCCAGATGATGGAAGGGTCAAAGTGTGGAGACGACCAGGAGAAAGATATGCACAGTGTAACATTGTCGGAAGAGAACCTTACGGTCAGTGATGGTCTAGGAGAGGAGAACCTAGGGTCAGTGATGGTATGGGGCGGCATTTCCTTAGGTGGACGTACGGAGCTCCACATCGTAGAAAATGGATCTCTAACAGCAGCACGATACGTAACTGACATTTTAGAACAAATTGTGATACCTTTTGTCCCATACGTAGGAGATTCTATTAATGCATGATAATGCTCGGCCACACACTGCCGCCATAGTTTCGAGATACCTTCAAGGGTTCGAAATCAGGGTTTTGGAATGGCCAGCCCGCTCACCAGACTTAAACCCGATTGAACATGTCTGGGATACGCTGGGAAGACAAATAAAAAAAAGAATACCTGCAATAACCAACTTAAGGGAACTCAAAACCGCCTTGGTAGAAGAATAGGATCAAATGCCACAAAGACATATTGACGAATTAATAAAAAGTATGCCCAGACGAATGGAGGCAGTTTTAACAGCGAGAGGAGGTAACACGAAATATTGAATGTGCCTAGGAGTGTTGGTGTTACGTTACATTAGAGAAGAAACCAGCCATTTGATAAATTTCATGATAAGATGAAAGTTCACCGTTACCTCCAAATTTCGTCAATAACAGATAACTTCAGTATTTTGTTTATTTTTATCAGTAAATTGAACATTTCTGTATTTAAAAAAGTTAATTTAATTAAAGATATTCAAATGAAACCGTATTAAACATAAATAAACCTTTTATTTTTGTGTTATATGACTTTTTGTTTGCGTTCCCCTAAATTTGTCCATGAGTGTATCATCATTTAGCCTTTTGTAGTCCACTGCTGGACATAGGCCTCTCTCAATTTGCGCCACAAAACCCGGTCCTGCGCCTTCCGCATCCAGTCCCCTCCAGCGACCTTTTTCAGGTCGTCAGTCCACCTGGCAGGGGGGCGTCCTACCTTACGGTTGCCGAGTCGCGGTCTCCATTCTAGGACTCGTTTGCTCCAGCGGCTGTCGGTCCTTCGGCAGACGTGACCAGCCCACTGCCACTTCAGCGAGCTTATTTTGCGAGCTATGTCGGTCACTTTGGTTCTTTGTCGGATGACCTCATTACGAATTTTATCCTTCAAAGAAACTCCGAGCATAGCTCGCTCCATAGCCCGCTGCGCGACTTTAAATTTGTGGACTAGTGCAACCGTTAATGTCCACGTCTCGGCACCGTAGGTCATAACAGGTAGGACGCACTGGTTGTAGACTTTCGTCTTCAGGCACTGCGGTAAAGGCAAAGAGAAGACTTGACGAAGTTTGCTAAATGCTGCCCAACCCAATTGGATCCTTCTATCGACTTCTCGCTCGAAGTTGTTTCTACCAAGCCTAATGACCTGCCCTAGGTAGATATATTCTTGAACAACTTCGAGCATCGATCCGTCGACAAATATTGGTCTCGGCATGACATGCTCATTAAGCATGATTTTGGTTTTATCCAAATTCATGCCGAGACCAACACGTCGTGAAGCTCCATCTAGGCTGTGCAGCATCTCGCTCAGCTGTTCCAGCGACTCCGCAACTATAACGATGTCATCGGCAAACCGAAGGTGCGAGATGTACTCACCGTTCACGTTTATACCCCGTCCAGTCCAGTCCAGAGTCTTAAAGACATCCTCGAGAGCGTTGGTGAACAGCTTCGGGGATATGACATCCCCCTGTCTCACCCCCCGACGCAGCTCTATGCAGTTTGTCTTCTGGTCCTGGATCTGGACGGTCATGGTGGCGGTGTCATACAAGCATCTCAGCACCTCGATGTATCTCCAGTCGATACGACATCGTTGCAGTGTATATTATAATATATATCCAATGGGTCGTCCCAACCTCTTGTTGCGAAATTTGAACTAAATCTAAAAGGTAAAAGTTAGACAGACGGACAAAAAATAAAAAAAAATATTTTTGACTTCGGTATCGTTTGTAGAACACGCACGCAGCAAGTATCTATTAATTTGAAAAATAATCAACGAACAATTTTTAACCTCTTCCGATTTTATTATTAATAATAAAAAGGTTATTATTATTAGTAACGAAGTAAAGGACGATAATCAACTTACGTGGTTGTTATGGATGACAGTGACATGTCCACTTTTACTGTTAAAAGACAACTTATCTCGCTTCTCCCATGGCACTCTGTTCGTTCCGAATACTTTCTTGTATTGTCCCATGTCCAAAGGATTTCTACCCATCATTTCTAATGCAATTTTATTGCTGAAATTAAATTAGAGAGGTGCTTTCATTTTAAAACTTTTTAAATATACTTACCTAGTGTCTAAGCGTGCTTCGATCAAAACCTACTTTAAGCCGCCAACAAAGATCAGTCAATTCTTACCATCTGTTAAGTGCCAGATACCCCTACAAGATGCTGGAGTATACAAAATCGACTGTGAGTGTGGCCTCTCTTACATTGGACAAACCAAAAGAAGCATAGGAACCCGCATGAAGGAACATATAGCTGACATTAAACACCAACGTTCAACTAAGTCTGCTGTCTATGAACACACACAATTGGGTACCAAGCATTACCTCAGATTCGATAAACCACAAGTACTTGCAAAGGAGAATCGTTTCTTACCCAGGATGCTTCGTGAGGCTATTGAAATTAAAAAACATCCTAATTTCAATAGAGAGGATGGTTGGAACCTACCACCAGCTTGGGACCAGTTATTGAGTTAACTAAGACACCCTTCAAACAAAACACAGCGAGACTTAAAGACACAGTGAGTTCAGCCTGCGTAAATAGAAACTCTCAACATTAGAAAAAGTGAAGAAGTGGAGGGTACTGCGGAACAACTTCTTCCAGGTGTCAAGACGCCTACCAGCTCAGTCTACCCGCGACCATGAATGCTGAAATAGCATTTGAAACGTCGGGAAATCAAAGTAAGTAAACTTTAAGTGAAATATCGCGATAAAATCCGTAAAATTGAAGTGTTAGTCATGTATAACATTCGCGTACCTTAGAAAATATTATACTTACCTACTTATTATTTTCTATTTTCTGAATGTTATTGACTTATAAATTTATCATTATCAGACATTATTGTATGATGATATATAAAGATTTTAATCTGGTTGGCATTTTGAGCATAATAGAACCTTAGAGCCCACCAGGAAGAAGTGCTAGCATGACTGACAATACATTAGCTATGTGATGTCATTCGACGTCATTCGCGTCACACAAATTTCCTCACTGCGTTTGACTGCATTATTCTTCTTCGTCGTGTCGATGGCAGAGTTAAATTTTATTTTGACTTGCCATGCATCGTGGTGAAAGGATTAGCCAATTCGCTTTGGAGAACTCGCGAATTGCCCAGGGTGCGCCGGACGTAGGGAATCGTTGTGTAGGTCACTCGGGAAGGCTCCTTTCATGCACCCCCTTGATTGCATTGAATGTAGACTATCATTAATTGCTCGAACACGTCTCACTTACGCCTCATGTCAATAGACGTCGCGTCCGCGTCGGCCGGCGCCGAGGCTTCGGGAAAAGAATGTGTAATTATGACATATCGTCTGGATGGTTCAAGGTGCATACAAAATACAAATAATACTTATCTCACTTACTCGTCTATTAGTGATTTATATTCCACGGCACCTAACAATAAATGAGCTGCATATTGCAGTTGTTCACCCCGATTTTTGAATGATTGGTGGGGCAACACTAAGCCCGGACTAGAAAATACAGTCACAGGTTTCCTGAACTCCAGATACGCCGTGTTCGTCCACCATTCTTCAAGCCAGTTCTCCGTATGATGAGCTCGTTTTTTCAAAATATCCTGCAACAACATTTTAAGTTCACTTTCGCTACCCAGAAAAAGTCGATTTTCTATAAGTAGTTCTTGCATCTTTAGTTACTTTTTATTCTGGATGGACGCGACAAAATGACATTTATTATAACTACATTTTTTAGACACAGCCACTGGCCTATTACCATTTCCATTCTTTATACATTATCCAAACTATTTATATAATGATCTCAAGCAATTTTTAATTTTTGGCAAGACTTTTTCGCGTAAAATAATTCCATCCGGTGAAAATTAACACTGGCCGGCCATGTCTGTCCTTAAAGCCATGTCCATCTGTCTGAGGCATAGCGTCGAAACCGATAGTGCTAGAAGCTGAAAAGTCGAAAAATGTGTTTGATTTTGAGATCCCAGATAATTAAAAGAGCATTTTTTTGTTCGGATAGGCCATAATCTCCGCTCTAAAAGCTTAAGCTACTAGCTTGAAAAATCTGAAAAAAAACTTAGTGAAAGTATATGGTAATGAACTTTTAAGGAAAACTATAGCGGCTACGATAATTTATTAGTTCAAGAATAATGGTGGTACTTAATTCAAAAATCTTTGAAATGAATGACTAGAAGAAGTTTTATAGAGATAGTAAACCTTTTAAGTTTATAAATATCTTGCAACGCTTGACTACGGAGCCCTATTTGCACACAGGCACTGCCGGATGTCGGCGCGGCCCTGGTTTCTGCTATGCATTAATGCCGCCTTTTCTAGAGTAAATAAAAAGAATAACTATCTACTTACTTGCAAGACCTGGCCCACACCGATCTCAAAGTCCTTGCAGATACCCACTGTTTTCTCAAACTCCCGATCGTCCAGCAGAGGTCTCACTGAGCGTAGGTATTTATTTATCGTCACTTTTAAATTTGGCACTGGTAGTTTTGGTAAATGTTTCGGGTCTATTGTTTCAGGTTTTGTTACAATGACAGTAGTAACTCGTCGCTTTGGCGGAATGATCTCCTTACATGGTATAAATCTTCTGCAGGGACACTGTAAATTGTTTTGCACTGATTTTAGTTCGAAGATACGTCATGTCTTTAGGTATATACTTTACAGATAGGCACATACATACTTAAAGACGAATATCTAAGACACTGATATCTTGTAACAGCATAATATTATATAAACTAAAATAATATACCTACTATTAAGTAAGACCCCTAGAACTACCATGTTCGGAAATAGTTGCTAAGCTATGTATCTAAATTATTATCAAATTACCAGTTGACAGTAAAGATTTACCCTTAAAACGATTTAAGCAGCACCTCAAGTTATGGCTTAAAAATAAAAACCACCCCGTGATACAGGAGTTATTCCTAGTGCGGGTGTCGTTTAAAAAAAAGTATATTGATGTTATTTTACTCAATAGAATTCAAACTTTTTATATCAATTTAGAATGTCTTGATATCTCTAGTTAGATAGTGAGTAATCACCGGAGCAAACTTAACGATTAAATGAATGGGACTGATTCAAGTCAAAATTTTGGTTATTTTATGTTCTATTTTTAAAAAAAATATTTACACAGTTTTACTTATGAGGTAAAGTACTAATTTCATCAGCTTATAGTTTTATTATGTATTTTACGTAATTACCTATCGCCAGATCACACCTGTAGATTACACCTGTATATGTAGGTATAGAAGATGAATAATATAAAAAAAAATAGGTAGGTTACAATTCTTGCAGAATACTTACAACTAAACTAGGTTTGGAGAACATTTTCTTAACTGAAATAAAAATTAATGAATTAGGTCAATACAAATAAAAAAAATATGCGTCTGTTTTAAAAGTCAAATTAACAATGTTTTTTTTAAGACTGGTAAAGTTAAGCATGATACGTGTAACTAAAAACCACTTTTAAAAATGTATGTGTGTTTGTTTGCATGAAACGGCTGAATGGATTGTTATTAAGTTTTAGGAGCAGGTACGACTATGATGCGCGTAGGTTATTTTTAGTGATGTACCTACCTACAATGCAGACAGAACCGCGGTAGAAAATTTGTTTCTCTGTTAAATCGCGCTACTCTCGTGAACTACAGGTCGGATTTCAATAAACATTTTTGTGTTTGATAGTGTTACTCTTAAAAAAGTGTGTAAGCTATTTAACTTTACAGGAGCGAAGCAATAAGGTTTAGCGTGAGTCCAAGTGCTGGAGCCGCTTCTAATTTATACAACGAATTCCACGCGGACGAAGTCACGGGCCTACCTACTACAAAAAATTGCGTGGCGTGGTGTAGTAGCATATATTAAATTCAGTAGACAAAAGTTATAGTTATCCCAAGAAATACCTTGATATCTCCGGAATTACAGTACTAGTCACAGTCCATCATTAGCTTCAGATATTCTTAGCATGCCATAAACATTACGAAACCACTTTTTCGGTACCCATCCCGGTGTCTCGAGTAAAGATGTAAGTGTGGTAGACTGCCAATGCCAAACGCTTCCCAAGGTAAACACTACCGAAGACTACGGTGGTCTACCATTTGCAACGGTAGTTTTTATAATAATTGATTGTTTTTCTCATCTCTAGTCCCAAGACTGCCTGTCGGGACGCTAAAATGACCCGTTTTGGGAGATATTACCCGTTTTGTGAACCACGTTATAGATTCTGAGGTTAAAAAAAACTTGTACTCACAGCATAGAAATATATACTATAGAAATGGCTTGTCCGAACAAATTGCCCTTCAAATTTGACATTATGAATAGCAGGATCAGTAACGCCATCTGCATTGAACTACCATGTGACAATTCATAACAAATACTTTTTTAAATTACCAAAAATATTCTCTTGAACGCCCGCGGCATAGTTCAACTAAGCGCAGTAAGTCATGTCACGCGGATATTCACGATTAAGGAATATGGCGTCGGAACGAAAAATTTTAGCATAAAATTGATAAAATAATGTAAAGAGGTGGATATAATAAGATATTTGTGACTTACCGGTGATATGTAATACCATAATCTTTTTTGTTATGTTTAATTTGGTAGTTCGTACAACTTTTCAGTGCACAATTAGGCATTTTGTCGTGTTTGACCGCTCACGGAGGCAGCCAACCACAGACAATTTCACTACGCGCTTTTTGTAGTCTGATTGACTCCAAAAAGGTTCAGTTCATTTATCGCGCGTTAGCCGTGTCCTTACTTTATACGTCAATGACTCACAGTCATTTTTAATGCCACCGAGCACCCGGTGCTTTTAAATAATAAATTATTATAATAAAAATAATACCTTAATTAGGTTTAATGCTTGACGGACTTTAACAAAAAAATTACTTACTCATTTACCTTCCAGTTGCATGTGCACGACGTAAAAATATCGGCAACGGTTGTTTGAGCAATCACATAAAAAAAACAGCCGTAATCGATAAAAGTATTTAAAAAATGAGCACAAGCATTGTCAAGATATTTTAAGAATAATTCACAACATCGCATATGAACCAACTAGATTGTGTTTAATTATATAAAAAAAAATACATTGGTGTACGTAGGATTTGACCCAGAGAGGGCAGAAATTGCGACGGGGGGCGGGTTGTATTTTATATGTAAGTAAGGGTTACAATTACGCAAACTACGCATGTGGTGGGCTCACGACGCCCGCGCCTCCGTAAGGGTCGACACACACCAAAAGAGCGGCGAAGGGCAGCGAATCGAAGCGCAGTTTCAGTGTCATATGAATTTTAACTTTATTTTCATTACTATAATACTTATTATCGCATGAGAAACTCAATCGATTCGCGCGGATGCCCGCGGCGCCGCGGGAATTCCGGCGAATTCCATAAACGGAGCCGTGCGACTGCGCGAGAAGTCGCGGGCATTCCCGAGAATGCTCGAGCAGTCGCAAGCGGCCGCTGGCAATATCCCGCCCCTCGCCCCGCTCCCCGCGCGCGTCTGTTGCGCGTGAGCATTCGTATTCACTCCTTGCAGTGCAACGAATACAGAAGTGATGGAAATGGATGAAAAAAATAAATCTTTTCCTCTTTATCTCTTCGGCCGCTTCCTCTTCTTCTTCAATTATATGTGCAATAATAATTAAATCCAAAATACCCATTTTCACTGCTTATACACAAGTTTACTCGAGTTTTGTTGAAAGTGAACTGCGCATAGGAGAGCGACCCGTAAATACATCGCGGGCAGGCCCAAGAAGGCGCGCGGAGTCCCGCGACTTCTCGAGCATTCCAGCGACTTCTCGAGCAGTCGCGGGAATCCGCGCGCCTTCTCTACCGAGCGGGTCGCTGCGCTTCGCTGCCCTTCGCCGCTCTTCTGGTGTGTGTCGACCCTAAAAGAACTAATGTAATGAGGGCTACCGTTCTTTGTCTCATCACGTGGCGTAACAGTGTAACACACTGTAGAGTTAGGCTGACCCCACATTAGGCGTGCGCGATCGTGAGGCATGTAGGCGCACTGGAAGCACACACCTCACACGCCGTGTGAGGTGATTAGTACTCATTTAAGGCTACATTCTGCTGGGCAATGTAGAACAGTTACGAAAAATACTTGGAGAATAGAGTAAGGTATTTTTAACTCTTAACTCCTCGTTCCATGTAGGTAATTTTCAACGTCACCTCATCTTATAACTTAACCTCTTTATAACTTAAAAGAATACAGCTGACCGTATTAATGCACCTTTATTCAAAGAATTATCCACATACTCCTAACCGTTGAGGAGAGGACTTTTCATTATCAGTTACATGAGACGATGAAATTCGAGGATTTCCCTCTGTACCCGTACGTAGGTAAGTAAAGTAGACAAATTTGTACCGCGTGCGCAATTTACTTAGTTCGCGTTTGGTTACCGCCGCGTGTACCTACTCATCAAATAACTTATTAAATGATGAAATTGTTATATTTTAATATATATTATATAACAATTTCATAATTTATTTAATTGCTAGCAAGCTAAAATTATGCAAGGATTTAAGGAAGGAAAATTAGTTTTTCACTGCATAACAATTAGTTCAAACGCTTTTCCATACAAACTTTCGTCCCACTCTTCATCCTGTTAGAGGCCGATTTGTCAAAAATCCTTTCTTATTGCGCGATCAAATGCTGTAAGAAATACGCTCTCCAAATTTCAAGTCTCTACGACCCACTGTTAGGGCTTTGCGTTGATCCTATGAAAATGTTTATTTAGCTTAAATACTTTACGCATATCGTTATTATGCATAATGTTTTTTTGGTCATATTATTTTTATAATATCATAATCCAACAAAATACATTTCGTATGTAAAATAAACAAGTGGCGGCTTAGGGTCAACACACACCAAAAGTCAAAATCACTTGAAAATATTGAAGGTACAATTGGCGGCCTTTCGGCCCTTTGGCCACCTCTAAGGGTCGACACACACCAAAAGCGCGTCGAAGCGCAGTTTCAGTGTCGTATGAATTTTAACTTTATTTTCATTACTATAATACTTATTATCGCATGAGAAACTACGCTACTACTACTATGGAATTCGCCGGAATCCCCGCGGCGGCGCCGCGGGCATCCGCGCGACTCGTTTGAGTTTCTCATGCGATAATAAGTATTATAGATATGAAAATAAAGTTAAAATTCATATGACACTGAAACTGCGCTTCGATTCGCTGCGCTTCGACGCGCTTTTGGTGTGTGTCGACCCTTAGAGGTGGCCAAAGGGCCGAAAGGCCGCCAATTGTACCTTCAATATTTTCAAGTGAATTATTTTGTAAATTAAAGTGTCCAATAAAAAGTTTTGTTATGTTATGCCAAAAAACATTAAGCCAAATGATAGTTATACTAAGTGAAGTAGAATGCCAAATGACTATTATGCAAAAAAAAATATGCGTAACATGTTATGCTAAACTTTGGGTGGCAAGGGCTAAAGAAATATTGTCCTTTGTAATTTTTTTTATTCTTTAGCTTGGACCGGACGAAGATAATATTATGATTCCTCACAGTTCTCAGATCGCATTATTAGGTAGGTAGGTATGGGAAAAAAGTTGGTGGGGTACCTGAAAGTACAGTAGGTACAAGTATATGTACAGTCTTGAGACTCAAACTATCACTGAAAAATATTCAGATGATAAATTGCAAATATGAACACTAAGAAAGGCTAAATTAGTTGAAACAATCATATGATCAATAATCTCACATCTTTATTCACTGAATCTCTATGAATCTCTAATTACTAATATTTATAATAATAAGGAATGTTTTCATGCAAAATGTAAATAAAACAAACTTAGATTTAGTATACATCTAGTTATTAAAATGGATGTCAAGATATTTAATATATTGTACTGTACAACTAAGTAATTGAAATATATGAATTTTGATCATACCTACTAGGAATATAGGCGAGTTTATTTGGAATGAAAACTATTTAAATGCATAATCTAGGGTTCTAATACACAAATACATACTTAATGATTGTATGACTTAAAAAAACTGTAACAAATAACCACTGGTTAAATTGTTACAATTCAGCTGTATTTATTTACATTTATTTCAGAGCTCTTACATATCAATGATTGAAAAGCCGATTGATGTATGTGGCTTGTTTTTCAAAAGATGAGACCTGACTCATATTATGGTAAAAAATTGCTGATTCCAAATGTATATATGTATATAACTAAGATTAATTAGCTTTTCAACCATCAATATAGTTTTAATGACTTAACTTTTCATACAATGGACAGATTTAGTTAAACCAAATGAATACTAGACACACTTGTTTCTTATAAATATATTTCTAAAGTAATAGAAATGTTTCATGTTTTACTGTCAAAAACATTACTTTTTATTTTATTACTTGCTTTAGCATTGACATGACACTATAGTTAATTTTGATTGAAATAGAATAATTACACATCATCTAATGTTGGTAACCAAAACGCCATATTGGTGCAAGCTGAAGCTAACATCATGAACTTAGGATTGAATTGTACACATTGTATTGGGGCTGGATGATCACCATTTAAAACACACACTTTGTATCCAGTGTCAGCATTCCAGACATGCACTCGTCCATCTGTTGATCCGCTAAAAATGTACTGAGAGTCAGGACTAAATGATGCTTCTATCGGTATTCCTTTGTTATTAAGATGACCAGTGAATGTTTGCAGGGGTGTGCCATGGTATGCATCAACAAGTCGGATTATTGACCCATTTGTACTTATCAACATTGTTTTTCCATCACGTGAAAATTTTAATCCAGTCCAGTCACATTCCTTTTCTTGGTTCAACTTGAATGTAACAAAGGGTCCTTTGTCAAAGGATCTTAAATCATAAAGTTTGATACTTTCAGAATTTACACCAGCTGCAAATATGAGGCCTTCGGGGTCATACGCCGCAACAGGTCTGCCAGATAAATGCATTAAACCTTGGCAATTAGGAGAACGTAAATCCCATAAGCGTAGTGTCTTGTCTAATGATCCAGATAGGAAAGTGTCTTCTACTGGCGATAAACACAGTGTCACTACCTTCTTGGTATGCCCCGGGAAATATCTGATGTATTTGTTATCATGAAGTGACAAATAACGTATAGTATCGTCAACTTTCGTTGAACTGTGAATAGCTGTGTTCTTTGCATGTGTGAAATGAATTAAATCGACCCCATATTTTTTACTGTTGACTGTAATCATTTGTGTGCCCTTCTCACAATCGTAAATAACAATTTGATCATCTTCACTGCACGAAATTAGTGTCTCACCACTTGGAGAAAAGTCTATACTGTTTATTTTGTCCGTGTTTTCCCGAAACACCTTAGCCACTTTAAAACTCCGAACAACTGGGTCCACTAGTTTCATCATTTGTAATAAATTCTGTAAAACGATGGTTCTCAAAAATATATCCGCTATTTATAATAAACATACAACATGTATTGAAAACCACAAGCACTTAGCACCTACACCACCACAGACAGTACAAAACAAAAATTGCCAGATGAAATATTTTACGCAGTGTTGCCAACTCAAAAATTACCATGTCGTTAGATTCAGTGCCATATATCGCCAGAAAGTCGCTAGTTGACGATGACACATTCCTGCACTAGATGAGCTTTTATTTTTATGGCGGCAAACGACATTTTTAGTTTTAACTCTCGAGTCAACCTGATATGTTAAAATACTAATATTTTACTAATACTAATAATAATAAATGAACACTGCAGTCTGTCCAAACGCACATGACAAGTGAATTTTCAGCTTAATTTTCAAGTAATAATACATGACGTCCTCGGGTGCACCAAGATACGCGATCGGAAATGGCTCGAAGCGATCCTAAGATTAAAAAGTATTCATTTTTGTAAAATTATTTGTGGTTTACGTTACCACATCTCGGGACTACGGAGTCCCGGAACTTTGGTAGGCATGTGTGGGGCCGAAGCCAACAGCACAGAGGCCCGATAAACACTTGAATCTAAATGTAATGAGATACAAGCCGGCCATTATCCCGTTTCACTATAAAAAACTATAAAAATGCACCCAAGGACAATGCCCAGCTTGCACAGACCTATTACAGAAAATACCAAAAATATAATGAGTACGTGGTTTGCGAACCTGTTGCAAGCGATACGCTAGCGAGCGAGGACGTCGAGTGGAAGTTGTTGCAACTGTTGCAAGTCACTGCGAACCCTCCAATTATTTCGAGTATTTATTTGTTAAGGTTTAGGTATTCATTACGAGTGAATGATCAGAATCCTAATCAATACTTCCTAACATAGCATAACATCACGTCTATATTGGGATTTATAGAAGGGTGGGACAGGAGTGTGAAAATCCCACACTTCACCTGTTACGTTTAGGTCCCATGGGATAGTTGGTGAGCCATCCACTGGGTACAATTTCAACTGGGGAATTGAAGCCGAGACCTCGCGGTGAGAGGCACATTCGCTAACCACTAGAGTCTAGACTATCGAGGCAGTCTTCTTAACAATAGACATAATAAAACATCTCGGTGGTTATAGTTGGCTGCAGATGGCCAATCGACGGGCACCGCACTCGCACTTGACTAAACCGGAACATGACCTTTCATTTACGACCAAGTTCACTACCACCTAGATGTTTAATTTTAACTACATATATAATGTTATAAATCCGAAAGTAAGTCTGTCTGTCTATTTTCGGCTAGACGGCTCGACAAATATTGATGAAATTTGGTATAGAGATAGTTTAAGAGCCGAGAAAGAACATTACTATCAGACTTTGGACAAAACAAAACAGATCAGGTTCGTCATCACATTCATAGTGATGTAGACATCGCGTACATACTTGAACCACGAACTGAAACTGTTTTTTTTTAAGTTACAGCTCGCAAGATGAGTAAGCTCGGCGGAATTCATCGGGTGACGACGCGAGCCCCGAACTTATTTGCGGCATAACACGCGTACTTATTACAACCACGTTACTGTTCCAAGCATGTACGGTTACGGCTCGACAGTGAGTACGCACAGTGAAATAGATCGGGCGACTACGCCAGCCCCGAACCTGTTGCAAGCTTAGCAGTGTTAGCTCGCATACACCTCGTTAGTGTATCAAGCATGTTCGATTAATTACGGCTCGCCGGCTTTAACAAACGCCAATGAATCATTTGATGTTACCGTCACGATTCAGATTGCCGGCGAACGCCAAAGAACGATCAAGGGCGTTTGCTACAAAACAAACTACTCCAAACAGGAACCAATTGGTTCGGTAGGTGTGTTACTGGCTTAACTTATAATAAATAACCACATAAATGAACAAAATGTAATGAATGTATAAAAATACGGCGGTCGGGGGTTTTCCTCATCTTACTGATCATAGGTTAATAATTAATTAAGGTCACACATTACGATCAGAAAATCAAAATTACAATCATGTCAACGAGCAATGGAACAATCAGGAAGCATCCTAGGACTGAAACCCATACACGAGCAAACCAGTGAAATTATCCGAAATAAAACAAAAGTCCTAGGTGCCGTAACACATGCACAGCGCTAGAATGCAAGTGGAAATGGGCGGGTCATGTTGCACGCATGTTGGATAAACGCTGGACAAAACGAGCTACAACGTGGACAGGTCCAGCCGAGCAGAGAGCCAAGGGTAGATCCAGCGAACGATGGAACAGCGAAATACAAAAAATAGCCGGTAGAGACTGGTTAGAGACAGCGAACGATAAAGGCAAGTGGCGACAGTTGGAGGAAACCTATACCCGGATGGCCCCTTTGGGTCTAAAATATAGTTATAGTTACAATGAAAATTAATTATGTTTCTTGTAAGACGAGGATAAATAAAGGCTTATTAGGTATTATTATGATTTCCACGCCTTAAATCCAGTCTTTATAATTTTTGTCTGTATGTTTGTATCGGCTAATATTCTATACGGCTGGATGAATTTTGATAAAATTGTAGACAAGGTGTGTAACATAGGCTACTTTTTTATGAATAATATCGGCAACTACCGATTAAATTTTCATTATTATTTGTGCTCGATAGTCCAACTCCCAATAAATCTTTTAAAATACTTTGCATTACGCTTAACTCTATGGGAGCGGAGCAGTTAGGTTTAACGCGGATCAAAGCCTGGTACTACTTAATACAACGAATTTCACGCAGGCGAAGTCACAAGAAAAAGCTAGTCAATGAATAAAGTAAAACTTACTTTGAAGAGATAGCAAAAAGTTATGTCCTTTCCCTATGGAATAAATATGTGTGACGTATTCATTTTTTAGCACTGCAAGTTTTTGATACACTCATTGAATATATATTATATGAAATATTATTTATAAATATAAATTATAAATGAACGTATACATTTATTTTGAGATGCAAAATCTCAATTTGTGAGAATCACAAAATCAAATTGACAACAATAAAGATGTTTATTGTCAAATGGTCAAAGAAAATCAGAGAACATGAGAACATAGATCAGCGGAGCGAGTGATGCTTTGTCTATGAAGAAAATTGACGGATAGACTTTTGCAACAATTGGACTGTCAAATTTCATATAAATGTTTCCCGGTCCGGGTAAAGGTTGTCAAACCCCATACCCCATTGCTAAACGCGCTGTGGTAATAATGTCATAATTACAACTATTAGTTGCAATTATTGCAATAGTTGTCTCTAGTTAATGTATGCTTTTTGGCGTCGATAATATTAAAGTAGGATGGAACCCAATATTCAAAAAATTGCAATGAAAAATGATGATATTTATACATTGACTACATAAAAAAAGGCAGGACTGAGTCTCTTGAAACACTTACTGAAGCACCCATAGTAAGTCACACGTACACACAGAACACACACATTGACACAATAGTAAGTCAATCGCCCGCCATTACGCTTTGGACTGTGCTGTTGCTCGGATGTTCACGTAAAATAATTAAAAATGCCGTCTTGTGTTGTGAAAAGCTGCCGAAACCATAGCGCCTCGACAAAAAACAACCTGGAGATCACTTTTCATAGGTAAGCAAGTAATATATTCAGCTTATTGCCGAAATTATATCGTTTTCGTAAAAAAATATACCAAAACTATCAGTGTTGACAGTCAATAAATATTTTCATTTACCCTGAATTTGGGTAAATATTTTTAAGTAGTATAGTTTTTTAGTAAAGTATTAAATACATTTAGTATAAATTATTATTCTATGTTTTAAAGATTTCCTGCTGCAAACGACGCATGAAAAAAATTATTGGATAAAAATAATTAGAAACTGCAGAAATGATAACAGTTGGTATCCATCAAAATATAGTGTAGTCTACACAGTATACACTTCGAGGAAATTGATTTATATAAAACAAAAGGTGGACTTATTCGCATTGTCAGCTTTGCCGTACCAAAAAAGGTTAAACAATAGTATATTGTTTTAAATAAAGTATTAAATTAATAAATAACAGTACTTTAATGTAAAACTTTTTATTTCTTAGTTTAGTTTATTATTATTTTTTTTATTTTTTTTATTTGCCAATATTTATTTGAAATTTTGAAAAATCGCATGTAAGTGAATCTAAGCTTCGTGATTGTTGGTTTAGTTTAACTTAGATATTATATTTGGTTTGTACATATTGTTGACGTTTTCAAGCACTTTCTGATAGGTTATGTAATGAAGAATTTTTGTTTTTTATTTTATTGATAACTGCCATAACTTATCCTACTATCCGATTTCGGCTCCAGGTCCTAAACTGGGACACCCTGTATATCACTAAAGCATCTTCACCATCTAAGAATCAGGAAGCGCCGTAGGAGTCGTAATTTTAAAATATTTTCCAAAAACTGGGTAGCTGCACTAAAGCATCTTCGCTGCCTTGCGTCAGGAGTGCCCAGAGCAACGAATTTTGTACATATTCCCTTAATAAAAACAAACAACTACCAGCTGCAGGTCCGCATCGACTGCTAGAAATATAAAATCAACTTTGTTTCGAAATTCAAACATAAAGTTGTTTTATATTGTTTGGTTTTTGGCCACGGTAGTATAAAACTACCTATATCATGTTTGATGGTAAAAAGCAGCAAATAAAAAAATATAAGAACTAAACCTCTAAAATATTTATTTAAATTATTGTAAAAATGTGGGTAATATTTCTCATGGCTGGTATCCCCTAACACACGCACACATAAACAGACCGCCGCCATTTTGGTGCTTACATCATTTTATAAGTGACATTCTCTCCTGCTTTTTTTATGTACTCTATGTATTTATAGGCAAACAATTATGAATAATTTTTTTGTTCTACCCGTCCGCGAAAGTTGAGTCTTCGTTGTCCGCTTCTATCTATGAGCGCCAGAGTATTATTATTAGTTAACTCGAATTTTCTTTTTTTAACTTAAGGTTTAGGTCCAAATTAAAAATAAACTTCATAAATAACACTGCTCGACCCGGGAATCGAATCTGAGATATCGCGGTGAGAGGCGTATACGCTAACCATTAGAACATCGATGATTTGGTCGCTATAGACTGATCGTGTAAATGTATAGACATACATTTATTAACCCTTCAAATACATAACGTACTAGATTAAAAAACTAATATGGTAAAATTAATGCATTAATGTCTATGCGTTGATAATGCTGCCAAAACTCGCGGGGCACCGGGGGAGGGAGGTGGATTGTGCCGCGCTAGTGTCAAATCATAGGATTAACAACTAGTTTTGTATGATGGAGTGCAAGAGCGCCGCTCTTCCTCGTTTAGCTGCGGGGGACGCCTGACAATGACACCTCCGGTTGGCTTATTGTGTTAGAGTTAAAGACTCTTTATGTTTTTAGACTCTTTTGACTGTTGTTTATTTTTATATGTCAACTTGTCACTGATATTTAAATTTAGTTTGTAAAAGATTGTCAAGTCATAAATACACGAATATTTATTTTACATAATTATTCTTTATTATTTTATCTGAAAAAGTCTTCAAGAAGTCTACCCATCTTCTTCAGTACTCCCACTACACGCGCACTCTGCCTAGGAACTTTAATAGGTTATTGGTCCAGCATGGAAAATTTTTCTACAAAAATTTCCATTGGAAATTTAGAAGGCAATTCAAACTGGAAAACCTGGAAGTACAAAATTTCCATTATGCTACGTGGGACGACGGATGCCATTGAGGCTGTAGAAGGCAAGTTAAACAAACCTGTCGCACCTCATGATGGAGCAGGTGACGCAGTTGTGCTGATTTACCAACAGGCATTCACAAAGTATATGCAGGCTGAATCTAGGGCACTGCTCATTCTGACATCAAACATGACTGAAAAAACTTTGGAAAAAGTTATGAGATTTGAGACTGCTCATGAAGTCTGGATGGAGCTTCATAGATTATTTGATGGCCAGTCAGAAGATAAAACTTTCAATTTGTGCATGGAATTTTTCACCCTCAAAGGAAACTCAACAGATGATATCTCTACACAAATATCAAAAATAAAGAACATCTGGAGCAACCTAAATCGAGAATTTGAAAAGTCAGATGCCAATTGCAAGGTTCCTGAGCTGGTGCTAATCTGCAAAATCCTAGAAACTCTAGATGAAAGATTTTTTGCATTCAAATCAAGCTGGTTGCTTTTAAACAAGACTGAGAGGACAATTGACAATCTGACAGCTCAATTATGTTCTTACGAGAAAGCCCTCGAAAACAAAGGAACTATTAAAGTTCCTAGGCAGAGTGCGCGTGTAGTGGGAGTACTGAAGAAGATGGGTAGACTTCTTGAAGACTTTTTCAGATAAATAATAAAGAATAATTATGTAAAATAAATATTCGTGTATTTATGACTTGACAATCTTTTACAAACTAAATTTAAATATCAGTGACAAGTTGACATATAAAAATAAACAACAGTCAAAAGAGTCTAAAAACATAAAGAGTCTTTAACTCTAACACTTTCCCTCGCTAGGTCTTGGTGGCGACTAAGCCTAGTGTCTCTCGTAATATAGAGTATGTTGACTTTGGCAGACTCTTCGTCATTATGTCTGCAACTTGGTCACTGGATGCTATACGCTGAACATTAATTTCTTCTTCATGATTGGACTCAACTTTCC
This sequence comes from Hypena proboscidalis, assembly GCA_905147285.1. Classification (NCBI taxonomy): domain Eukaryota; kingdom Metazoa; phylum Arthropoda; class Insecta; order Lepidoptera; family Erebidae; genus Hypena; species Hypena proboscidalis. The sequence continues at coordinate 12,834,856 of LR990130.1, read as the reverse complement.
CTGATTCGAAAGCTTCTTTGTCAATGGGCGTTGAAATAGGGTTGCAATCAATCATTCCAAATCTTTCTAGTAGCTTCCGAGTATAAGCTTCTTGTTTCAGTATGATTGACCCTTTGCATTGCTTTATCTCCATACCCAAATAGAAATTGGCAGGCTTCGTAGTTATCTTTAGCTTTTCTCGCAAGTTGCTAAGAAACTCATTTGCAAGCCTTTCATCTGTAGCTGCCACTAGTCCATCGTCGACAAATAGTGTTAGAAGTATTTTCTTATCGCCATACTTCTTTGTGTATAAGCACGGATCCGCAGTGCTTTGTTCAAATTGTAAGTCCTTAAGGATTTCATGAAAGCGATGATTCCAACATCTGGGAGCCTGTTTTAAACCGTAAAGGCTGCGGTTGAGACGACAAACTCGTAGAGTGCCATCTTCGAAACCTTCGGGCTGTTTCATGTAAATCTCCTCTTTCAGGTTACCATGAAGGAATGCAGTAGTCACGTCAAATTGAACGAGGTGCATCCGTTCACTTGCAGCTACGCTTATCAATGCTCTTATTGTTGCCATTCGAGCAACAGGACTAAACGTTTCCTCGTAGTCTGTTCCTTTCTTTTGTCGGAAACCTTTTACTACAAGTCGGGCTTTATAACGCTCGATTGAACCGTCTGGGTTTAGTTTCAATTTGTAAACCCACTTGCACGGTATGGCTTTTCGGTTTTTAGGTAATTCCTGCAATGTCCATGTTTCATGCTCATGGAGCGACGATATTTCGTTTTTCATCGCTTTGTACCATTGGTCCTTATCTGACCTGAGCATGGCCTCTTTATAAGTCGTAGGCTCCAGGATACCATTATTTAATACTGCCATGACATAATCATCGAATTTTGCTGGGTGTTGAAGTTGTGACCTGTCGCGTAAGTTATAAGAGTGAGAACTCACGGCTTCTGTGTCTGTCTCAGATTGTTCAAAAGTTTCTAGAAGATTATCAAGATCATTCTGCAGATCTGCTTCTTCACTATTATCCACAGGATCATTTTGGTCTTCTTCAACAATCTCATCAAGATCATTCTGTAGCTCTTCAATAACAACGTCATTCTGAAGCTCTTCAACAGCAACATCTCCCTCTAATTCGACAGATTCACTATGTCTTGGCATTGACACTATGTTGCCTTGTTCTTCAGCATCATAGAAACGTTCTCCCTCTGCTTGTATAGGGGTCTGACTCGGCTCACCTTTATCTAAAGAGATTCTGAATTCAACTTCACTCTTAAAGGTGATGTCTCTTGAACGGACTACATCATTAGTGCCATTCCAGACGCGATAGCCGTCATTTTCTTCATATCCGATAAGGATACCTTTTTGGGCCTTCTTGCTGAGCTTCTTCCTCTTTTGCTTAGGAATATGTGCAAAGCACTCACTACCAATTACTCGTAAATGAGAAATCTTAGGTTTCTTTCCAAACCATAGCTCGTAAGGAACTTTATCTTTTTCTCTCGTTGGACCTGTTCTATTGAGAACATATGCTGCTGTGTTAATTAATTCCGCCCAGAGTTTCTGTGGTAATTCACTTCTAGCATGCAACCAAGTTCTTGCGGCTTCAACAAGAGTCCTATTTTCTCGCTCGCTACACCCATTTTGCTCTGGTGTGTACGGCATTGTAAGACGCTGTTGAATCCCAAGCTTATTCAGTATTATCCTAACTTCTCCGTTATCAAATTCTCCTCCATTATCACTTAAGAGGCATTTTACTGTATGGCCGGCGGTCTTCACTTCATTTAGCATCAATAGTAGCTTATCCTTGACTTCAGATTTTTGTCGAATGAAGTATACCAGGCGATACGAAGAATAATCGTCCTTGAAAAGAACGAAATAGCGATATTTCCTTTCACTTGGATGTTCAAATGGTCCGCAAACGTCCGCGTGTATTATTTCCGCAGGACTGCTTGCTCTTTCCCTTTTACGAAACGGTAATCTGTGAGCTTTACCAAATATGCATGCTTCGCAACTGACTTTATCTTCAGGTAAGTCAATACCAAACTCTCGCTTGACTAGAGCTTTCACATGTCTTTTGTCTTGATGAGCGAAACGTTCATGGTATACTTGCAGCATATTGGTGCCCGTAATTGCGTTCACTTCAATAGAGTTACAAGACGCCTGTTTTGATGGAATTGTCTTAAACTGCAATTTGTACAGTCCTCCATTTGGTTGTCTTTTTCCAACAACTTTTGTAACTCCATCAACATCTAATTGACAACATTCTGCGGTAGAAGTGAACACGCTATTCCGCATATTGTCTTGAGCTGCCAGAGTCGAAAAAAGATTTTTTGTCAACGAAGGTACAAGCCAAACATTTATTAGATTGATAGTTTCAATTTTATTGCCGACTCTTGATTCCACCTGGACAATGCCTTTCCCTAAAGCTGGGATCATCGTTCCATCTGCTGTCTTCACAGATTGGTTCTCAGTATCAAAAGGCTCAAATTTTTTAAACAAATCTTTCTTAATGGCAATATGCGTCGTCGCTCCATTATCAACAAACCAGTTAATTTTATCTTGATCTATTGGACTCGAACATGCATTAACTGCCTGTAAACATATACTTTGTACTTGATTTGACAAATTGTTCAGTGCTGAATTGCTTGGCTTTGGAGGTCGACCATCCTTTATCCATTTCTTGCAATTCCTTACTCTATGCCCCATTCTTGAGCAATAGTTGCACTTGATTTTATCTACCTTTTTATTCGACTCTTGGTCTTTTTGAATTACTAGAGTTTCTCTGCTAGTAGTTCCTTTGTTCTCGAGGGCTTTCTCGTAAGAACATAATTGAGCTGTCAGATTGTCAATTGTCCTCTCAGTCTTGTTTAAAAGCAACCAACTTGATTTGAATGCAAAAAATCTTTCATCTAGAGTTTCCAAGATTTTGCAGATTAGCACCAGCTCAGGAACCTTGCAATTGGCATCTGACTTTTCAAATTCACGATTTAGGTTGCTCCAGATGTTCTTTATTTTTGATATTTGTGTAGAGATATCATCTGTTGAGTTTCCTTTGAGGGTGAAAAATTCCATGCACAAATTGAAAGTTTTATCTTCTGACACGCCATCAAATAATCTATGAAGCTCCATCCAGACTTCATGAGCAGTCTCAAATCTCATAACTTTTTCCAATGTTTCTTCAGTCATGTTTGATGTCAGAATGAGCAGTGCCCTGGATTCAGCCTGCATATACTTTGTGAATGCCTGTTGGTAAATCAGCACAACTGCGTCACCTGCTCCATCATGAGGTGCGACAGGTTTGTTTAACTTGCCTTCTACAGCCTCAATGGCATCCGTCGTCCCACGTAGCATAATGGAAATTTTGTACTTCCAGGTTTTCCAGTTTGAATTGCCTTCTAAATTTCCAATGGAAATTTTTGTAGAAAAATTTTCCATGCTGGACCAATAACCTATTAAAGTTCCTAGGCAGAGTGCGCGTGTAGTGGGAGTACTGAAGAAGATGGGTAGACTTCTTGAAGACTTTTTCAGATAAATAATAAAGAATAATTATGTAAAATAAATATTCGTGTATTTATGACTTGACAATCTTTTACAAACTAAATTTAAATATCAGTGACAAGTTGACATATAAAAATAAACAACAGTCAAAAGAGTCTAAAAACATAAAGAGTCTTTAACTATAACAGGAACTACTAGCAGAGAAACTCTAGTAATTCAAAAAGAACAAGAGTCGAATAAAAAGGTAGATAAAATCAAGTGCAACTATTGCTCAAGAATGGGGCATAGAGTAAGGAATTGCAAGAAATGGATAAAGGATGGTCGACCACCAAAGCCAAGCAATTCAGCACAGAACAATTTGTCAAATCGAGTACAAAGTATATGTTTACAGGCAGTTAATGCATGTTCGAGTCCAATAGATCAAAATAAAATTACCTGGTTTGTTGATAATGGAGCGACGGCGCATATTGCCATTAAGAAAGATTTGTTTCAAAAATTTGAGCCCTTTGATACTGAGAACCAATCTGTGAAGACGGCAGATGGAACGATGATCCCAGCTTTAGGGAAAGGCATTGTCCAGGTGGAATCAAGAGTCGGCAATAAAATTGAAACTATCAATCTAATAAATGTTTGGCTTGTACCTTCGTTGACAAAAAATCTTTTTTCGACTCTGGCAGCTCAAGACAATATGCGGAATAGCGTGTTCACTTCTACCGCAGAATGTTGTCAATTAGATGTTGATGGAGTTACAAAATTTGTTGGAAAAAGACAACCAAATGGAGGACTGTACAAATTGCAGTTTAAGACAATTCCATCAAAACAGGCGTCTTGTAACGCTATTGAAGTGAACGCAATTACGGGCACCAATATGCTGCAAGTATACCATGAACGTTTCGCTCATCAAGACAAAAGACATGTGAAAGCTCTAGTCAAGCGAGAGTTTGGTATTGACTTACCTGAAGATAAAGTCAGTTGCGAAGCATGCATAATTGGTAAAGCTCACAGATTACCGTTTTGTAAGAGGGAAAGAGCAAGCAGTCCTGCGGAAATAATACACGCGGACGTTTGCGGACCATTTGAACATCCAAGTGAAAGGAAATATCGCTATTTCGTTCTTTTCAAGGACGATTATTCTTCGTATCGCCTGGTATACTTCATTTGACAAAAATCTGAAGTCAAGGATAAGCTACTATTGATGCTAAATGAAGTGAAGACCGCCGGCCATACAGTAAAATGCCTCTTAAGTGATAATGGAGGAGAATTTGATAACGGAGAAGTTAGGATAATACTGAATAAGCTTGGGATTCAACAGCGTCTTACAATGCCGTACACACCAGAGCAAAATGGGTGTAGCGAGCGAGAAAATAGGACTCTTGTTGAAGCCGCAAGAACTTGGTTGCATGCTAGAAGTGAATTACCACAGAAACTCTGGGCGGAATTAATTAACACAGCAACATATGTTCTCAATAGAACAGGTCCAACGAGAGAAAAAGATAAAGTTCCTTACGAGCTATGGTTTGGAAAGAAACCTAAGATTTCTCATTTACGAGTAATTGGTAGTGAGTGCTTTGCACATATTCCTAAGCAAAAGAGGAAGAAGCTCAGCAAGAAGGCCCAAAAAGGTATCCTTATCGGATATGAAGAAAATGACGGCTATCGCGTCTGGAATGGCACTAATGATGTAGTCCGTTCAAGAGACATCACCTTTAAGAGTGAAGTTGAATTCAGAATCTCTTTAGATAAAGGTGAGCCGAGTCAGACCCCTGTACAAGCAGAGGGAGAACGTTTCTATGATGCTGAAGAACAAGGCAACATAGTGACAATGCCAAGACATAGTGAATCTGTCGTATTAGAGGGAGATGTTGCTGTTGAAGAGCTTCAGAATGACGTTGTTATTGAAGAGCTACAGAATGATCTTGATGAGATTGTTGAAGAAGACCAAAATGATCCTGTGGATAATAGTGAAGAAGCAGATCTGCAGAATGATCTTGATAATCTTCTAGAAACTTTTGAACAATCTGAGACAGATACAGAAGCCGTGAGTTCTCACTCTTATAACTTACGTGACAGGTCACAACTTCAACACCCAGCAAAATTCGATGATTATGTCATGGCAGTATTAAATAATGGTATCCTGGAGCCTACGACTTATAAAGAGGCCATGCTCAGGTCAGATAAGGACCAATGGTACAAAGCGATGAAAAACGAAATATCGTCGCTCCATGAGCATGAAACATGGACATTGCAGGAATTACCTAAAAACCGAAAAGCCATACCGTGCAAGTGGGTTTACAAATTGAAACTAAACCCAGACGGTTCAATCGAGCGTTATAAAGCCCGACTTGTAGTTAAAGGTTTCCGACAAAAGAAAGGAACAGACTACGAGGAAACGTTTAGTCCTGTTGCTCGAATGGCAACAATAAGAGCATTGATAAGCGTAGCTGCAAGTGAACGGATGCACCTCGTTCAATTTGACGTGACTACTGCATTCCTTCATGATAACCTGAAAGAGGAGATTTACATGAAACAGCCCGAAGGTTTCGAAGATGGCACTATACGAGTTTGTCGTCTCTTCCGCAGCCTTTACGGTTTAAAACAGGCTCCCAGATGTTGGAATCATCGCTTTCATGAAATCCTTAAGGACTTACAATTTGAACAAAGCACTGCGGATCCGTGCTTATACACAAAGAAGTATGGCGATAAGAAAATACTTCTAACACTATTTGTCGACGATGGACTAGTGGCAGCTACAGATGAAAGGCTTGCAAATGAGTTTCTTAGCAACTTGCGAGAAAAGCTAAAGATAACTACGAAGCCTGCCAATTTCTATTTGGGTATGGAGATAAAGCAATGCAAAGGGTCAATCATACTGAAACAAGAAGCTTATACTCGGAAGCTACTAGAAAGATTTGGAATGATTGATTGCAACCCTATTTCAACGCCCATTGACAAAGAAGCTTTCGAATCAGGGAAAGTTGAGTCCAATCATGAAGAAGAAATTAATGTTCAGCGTATAGCATCCAGTGACCAAGTTGCAGACATAATGACGAAGAGTCTGCCAAAGTCAACATACTCTATATTACGAGAGACACTAGGCTTAGTCGCCACCAAGACCTAGCGAGGGAAAGTGTTAGAGTTAAAGACTCTTTATGTTTTTAGACTCTTTTGACTGTTGTTTATTTTTATATGTCAACTTGTCACTGATATTTAAATTTAGTTTGTAAAAGATTGTCAAGTCATAAATACACGAATATTCATTTTACATAATTATTCTTTATTATTTTATCTGAAAAAGTCTTCAAGAAGTCTACCCATCTTCTTCAGTACTCCCACTACACGCGCACTCTGCCTAGGAACTTTAATATATTGCTCTGAGCATACGCACGAGTTTAATTAATTAGCTTTATACCTAAGTCTATTGCGGATTGGTCGAAAATTTAATATGTTATACGGTAACCCTAAGTAACCAAGCCTACAAACTGACAAATTTAATTTTGCGTCCGGCAATATTATACATTTTGCGTTTTTTACTACATATATTCTGAAAACTCGATACAAGTAGCGAGACTGCCACTCTTGCACATAAATTTGTCTCTCTGTAAAATTATAATATCAATATAGCCAACTTCGTAAGCGCACATGTACAAAAAAAACTCATTTTGGATACAAAATGGACGGTGTTTAAATGGCGTTTCTCATATTTGTTAGTGATGTGAGATATTATGCTTATTTGGGCATAGAATCTCAATAATACGGCTATTAAATATTTAAAATTATCACTATTGATATATTATTGTTTGACCCGTGACGGCGTTTCTTTGATAATTTAGAAGGACCTACATTTTTTGGAGTATGGTATCCATTTTGTGAACAACTTGTTGTGTGGCGTATAATGTAAGTATTATCCACTTTTATCACAGTATATTCTTAAAATTTGTAGGACGAAACTGATGCCACATTCGATTTATATGTTTATTATAAATTCAAGTTGCTGTGTGTAATTGCCATGCTATCAGTTAATATTTTGATGTAGTGAATGTGCCACTAAGATTACGCGACGCTCTCTTTGAAGCAATACTGAATTTGTGTGGTAATGTAAAATATATGTTTAACTAATATCACCTCAATAATATATCATTATTTATGTTTTTGTTATTTACCTGACATCTAATTGACTAATTCTACACAATTTAGGGACAAAAAAATTCTTTCTGTCTAATATCAACATCAAACCACAGGGTAATATCTATTAAGGTGCATTCACCCTGCAATGAACTTTTGTGAAGCAACAAAGTAACATTAGGTAACTTTTGTTGCTACTTGTTACTATTTGTTAAATATCATGAGTAAAGCATAAATTCACAGTTTTTCTTAGGTTGAGCTACAGCATCATAAAATTGACACAATAATGTCATTATAAGACTAAAAATTACAAGGGATGTTGCTCAGTATAGGCCCATTTACATATGCTAGTTTTATAAGGCATTTCTAATCTTTGCAAGGCATTTCTAATTGTTTATGGCTATTAAAAAGGTAGAGATGGCGAGAGAATTGCCTTGAAGAACTTCATTGTGTGAGAGTCATAACATTTAAAAATATTTCTACATACACACATAAAAAATCATACCTTTATCCCATGGGAGTGGGCAAAGATGATGGAAAGCCATGGGCTACTCGCTTTATATACTTTTTAACTTCAGTAGATCATTCTTGCTTCAAAAAGTACCTGCAATGTCTATGCACCTTTATGATTTCTTACATATTATAACTTGGCCAAAAATCTGATGGCAGTATCCCCACTGCATGATCCAATTATTTCTTAGATAATGTTAAAGGTAATTTAAGGATTTTAAATTATGGAATTATTTAAACTTGATTAATCGGAGTAAGGCCCAGTTCCTGATAAAGATTAATTTAGCTAAGTCCCAGTTACTTCTTTATTTTTTTTACTTATTTGGCATTTTATCAGTCTGAATAGGCTACTAGAACTGACAAAACTGGTCCAAGTTTTTGTTAGACATTCATATTATTATAATAAAAATTCATACAATCGAATATATTATGAAATGCAGTTTCTGTACAATATATATATACGATTTTACATCTTAAACAGATTTTAAAACTTTTATCATTATCATTGATAATTATCTTTATATTTCCTTAACTGCACTCTCAGATTGCCACGGTACTTCAAATATAAAAAAAAACATTGTATTTAGTGAACAATCTTCTTTAGAATATTTTTTTATATCATATAAGATATGTTTACATTACATTTAATATAGGCTCACTCTGTATATCTTATATATTATTTCTTCTCGCCTATTTGAGGCCACTCATTCCCAAAATGCAGGCCTTGATTTCAGACAGCAGATAAGTATTGCCACCATTAGGGAACATTGCCCACTGGCTGCAGTCTCTTAGATTAGGCATCTAGTACATAAGTTACCTAGTTGTTGGTCTATTATTAATGTTACTGTAAATTGTATTATTTGAGTTCTTATTAACTCTTTAAATATAATATTATATAAATAAATTGCAACAAATTTCTATTAAGTTAAATAAATATAAAATTTTATTTATATCAAGTAGTTGGATTAAAATTTATTGAAGCCCGGGTTATATGAATCATTGTAATTAGAATTATTTAATTTACTTTTATATTATAATTTGTTTTGAGTTTCAACATGTTCAAGCGCCCCCTGGGCCTATGAAAATAAATGCTTTGAATCTTTAAAAGTGTTTAAAGTTACTTATTCATTAATTTATTTAAAGTTATAATTTTGTACATCTTAACATGTAGTTAGTAATAATAGACTAGTTGGATCCAAAGAAGAGCACAGCCTGGAGTAAATATTCAAGTTTGTCCATGAGAAGACTGCTGTGTAACTAGACGGGAGAAGTTGTAGCGCTATATGTTAATAATACTGTCATAAGCGTATAGCTTTTCCCCTTGGTTATACAGCAAAAAGCACCACAAAGTGAAGACTATGAAATTGTTCTATGATTATGACAACTTATGTGCAGCGTATCATCAAGCATCAGCACATATCTATGTGTGGAACACCACAGATAATGCCATTCTTGTGGCTAAATTGTGGAAATTCAATGTATTTTGATGTTTTTTGCTTTTGTTTGCAAAGAAGACGCTATTAATCAATGATTATATTTATCTATTCTAAATCTTCTATATCTATACATATAATACAATTGATAATTTGCCATGTCTGTACATTGAGGATATATATTTTTTTTTCTAACCTATTATGTCCCACTAAAGAAGATATTTAAGAAAAATAAATATGAGATTTTTAGACATCGATCATCATCATCATATATCGCAACATATTAGTGTTACAATTCTGAAATTTAATTTCTATGTTTTATGAGCCTGAAATATTACATTACAATATTACATGTAAATTAAAATCTTATCCTATTTATGCCCGTATCACCAGTTCCTGATAAAGTTTAAGATATTTACCTGCATTATAACTATTATAATTTGACATAATAATATATATTTGTTAAAAAGAGTTCCAAATATACCTGTGAAACTGGCCGTCAGTTTAATTCTCTGAGATATATTAATAAAATGGCACAAGTATAACAATTCAGAATTCAAATTGGTATAAATGTGATGCTTATGCCATTTTATTAATTGATGACAGAGAATTTGCAAGCGAGAGAGCGTCGAATATAGAAACTATCGGTTATGGTTTTAGCGTATAATTAGACTTCTTTATTACATGACTGTCTACAAATCTTTTGTTGCATGCCTATTTCTAATTATTAGATATAAAATTGTATTTAAGTATGGTTAACTATCAGAAAAGTTTATGCATGCCCACCTTAATAAGGTGATTATTGCGTAGCACTGCTATCGTAGCGCGGTGTATAATATTCCTTCTTGCACAGATACGCTTCACGGGAATATTTTTAAAAGTGAGCTTGCGAAATCTTTTCTGATGGTAACTATTGTTATATTTGTATGCCTGAATCATTACTGTTGTATAATCCGTACAAACGGAAATCGGAACACCAATGTCCCCCAACTAGTTCCGATAACTCTTCTTTAAGTATATGTTTCACTAAATTGATGGAACCGTCTTTAAAATGTATGAATGTCCGGTACAATATAACGTTTCGTATGACTATTTGTAATCTAATCAAATCAAACACACAAACTTACTCCCACCGCTACGCCCTTGTTTTATTTAGGTCAGTAAAAGTATCCTATTTGTTAATAGGAAATAAGACTGATATAAGTAGTCAAACAAAAAACATTCCAAGTTATAGACCAATGTATATTTTATAAGGTATATTTTATTTCTGAATATCACATCTAATGCAAGAAAAAAAACAACTTTAAATAATGTCTATGTAATATTGCAGAGTAAAATGGACGCACAGAAATTTCACTGGACTCTTCTTGCTGGCAAATTTATCATAATTCACTCTTAATAGAGTGATGGACTCATATAATTTATTTGATGATGGAAGCGGCATGTTGGAAGGACTCACTGATCTTGGTGGATCAGACAGCTTTGCTGGCGGTGCGGCAGCGGGAGTAACTGGAGACAATAAAGATACTACAGAAAACAGGTGAATAGGTCTCCAACAAGCAAAGTACTCCTATAAGAAATGATTATAAGTACATTAGTACTTACAACAGTCTTATAAAGGCATTGGGATATACTATTTTGCTTATAATAGCATTTGTCAAGCCATAAAATACTCCAGACTTATAAAACATTAATAGGACACTTACTAGTAAAGGCATTTAACAAGTGTAAATACTCTAAAGATCATTTTGTTTTACATCTCAGTCTTGTAGTTAGCTGAAAGTCTACCTAAGACACAAGTTGTGGAGGTCTGATGGTAGTTGCTTCACATAAAATATTAATATCCTTCTAAATTGGGTAGGCTAGCAGCTGACCCCAATGTATTTGGGAAAAGGCTCGGAAGATTAATATTGTAAAACTTACTATATTGCGGTAAACATTTATTGTAAAAATTACTTTTCCACAAGTTCACACACTAAGTTCATCATATTTCTAGTCATTAGAACATTAATATGTTCTACAATGATATGTATAATAATGCTTATAAAGTATTTTTACTTTTACGTTTTTAAAAAGTTTTACCACAAAACAACTGGATTAACAATAATGTTAACCTTTGTTAAAATATCCTTATAAATAATAGCTAAGCACATTATTATATATACAAGTAAGTAAGTGAAAATAAAATAAAAATAGTGTTGAGAGCGCTATAAGCACGAATTTTGTTAGTTGGATCTTAAACTGGAATAAAAAATGCAATAATAAAGCACATTCAAAAATATTTATCCATTCCTCATTCTATGTTAGTTACAGGCAGTCCTACAGTCAAAGCAGTGTGCCACAGGAAGGATCTATACAAAAACTGGGTTCCTTTGGAGGGCCTGGTAACAACAGTGCCCAGCCTGTGCCCAACCCAGGTGCTGGTCCACCTGCGCCTGACTACCACGAGTACGGGAGCTACCCGCCGCGCCCACGCTTACCTCAACCGCCACATGGGCCGCTTCATCCGCCACATCATGTGCATCCCTCGCATTCATACCCAGGATACCACCCAGGTCCGGACCCAATGTATGCGATGCCTGACCAACCAGGTAATGAGTGTGTGAAATTGTAATAGGTTTTACATACAATCTAAAACAAGTTATAATAGTTAAATTATATTTCGTTTTTAGGTATTGGAGAAATGGGTGTTTGGTCTGGACCTCCCAGTGCCAACAGATACTCGCCTATCACACCTGGCTACCGCCACAGTTATGAGCATCAACAGAAAATGCATCAATATCCTCCTCAACAGGTTTGTACATAAATCCATTGTTATAAAACTTGTAAACTTGTTGCAACATCAACAACATAAAAAAGTACATATACCAGAAATTATGTAGATACTCAGTTGTATCAAGATTTGAAAGCTCTTTTTGGCAATAGGCATGTGTCCATGCTCAAAAATAAATAGGTTTTACATTTTTAATTCATGAAACTATTGCTACAGTAAATAGGCTCCAAGTTCGCATTAATTCGTACAATGTTGCACTTTTGATATATTACCAGAAGTCCAAAACCTGATTTGCATCTTCCAAAGACTTGTTTGTGCTCCTGGAGCGGTAACCCAAAAACCATAAAATTTTGGGTTACCTGCTTGTTATAACTGTAATAACTGCTGATTATTTGGTTCTAGAACTATAAACTGCATTTTACACTATTAAATAAGACAACTTTTTAATTCTTTATGTTGTTGTAATTAGGTCACTAGGTCACTAATAGTAATTATTTCGAAACAGTGTAATTTAGTTTTTTGCCATATTCTGAACCGAAGTTTCTCATGGCTTGTGTATTAGCTGATATCCTATACAGAAGATGGTGTATAACAAAATTTTAAACGAGTTCGAAAAAATGCGCTTTTTTGACGTAATGAATTTAATGTACCATCAACAAAGTTTATTCATGATCCACCTTAATACTATTTTTGTATAGACATTTAAAAATACTAAAGTCTAAATTCGCTTGCTCTATCAACAAAATTAAATGTCAATCTTATCGACTTGACAACTTCAAAGGAAATATTTGTCTAATGGGTCATGAATCAACTTTGCTGATAGTACATTTTGGATCTATAGAGTTTAAATTACATTCATAGTAAAGGCAATTTTGTCTTCTTTAAAAGTGTTGGGATCAACTTTTACATAAAACCTACCTGTAACTTATAAGTCAAAAACAGAAAAAGCACTACTACACTACACTATTTTGTAGTTTTTGGGTCACCGCTCCTGGGGCACAGGTCCTTGGAAGTTGCAAATTTGTATAAAGATTACTAGTAACTTAACAACATACCAAAAACGCAACGATGTAAGATTATTAACAAACGAACGCAGTTTACAACTCTTTACTGACATGTAAAAAATATGACTTTAATTCACAAAATAAAGAAATAAGTTTTGTTATTTTTATTTTTATTGTTAATTTATTCATAATAAGTACGATACTTGAAATCGAAAAAGTGATGACGTCACTTCGCGTTTTTATACAAACGCGCTTTTTTACAGAAACTGTTTGTTTTTGACGCTTCGATAAAAGTGCTTAATTTTCTTATACATATGATTTCTGTCACAAATATTAAATTCTGTATGCTGATTTAGTGCATTTGTTTTACAAGGGCTCTGGTATAGGAAGCTTGCAAGCACAAAATGGAGCATATTTACCAAGGCAGCCACATTTCGCCCAGCCAACATCTCAACAAATTTATGGCCAACAGCAGGTAATGATGATAAACACCACTTTTCATATAAATGTGACAATTTGAAACCATTCATTGTGAGTTAAGCAAATTTTTACTTTACCAGAAACCTGAAAACCATTTGTTCAGAATCTGTAACCAAATCCAATCGTCATTAGTTTTTTACATAAACAAGCAATACGTAAAAAAAATACTTAAACGATTCGAAAACCCCAATTTCTAACTTGTTTAATAATATGTATATCAAATTCTGATACGACATACTGCAAGTACATAAAATAGCACTACCTAGTACGAATATCAATTTATAAGCATTATTGAATACAGATACGAATATCTGCCGTCTGTATTCGCATATACGAATATCCAAATTTTATCTTTTAATCATCTTTCAATATCAACATGAACTTTTCAAAGTTTTTCTCTCAAGCAATGCAATCTCTCAATAAATGTGAATAACGAAATCGCATACGTTCGGTTCGTTTCGGCTCGGAACGTTAAATTCTGCCAAATGGACTGTCTATGGTCAGTCTGTCTAAATGTTAAGAATCTTCACGAATCGTTTTGATTTGAAACGTTCGGTCATTTAAAACCTATTGTGTGACCAGATCTAATACGAAATTACTATTCCAATATTTATCATCATAATAATAAAATTGTAAATTGGCGCATGTATTTTGATATTTTAGAAAAAATAACACAATGGCTCTTATAACAGAAGTACAAGCCAAAATATATATTTTTGGTAATTTCTGATGTATATTATGTTTGTATTAGCATCACCCAAAAACTACTGCATGGAATTGGATGCGGTTTTCACAGATGTGTGGTGTGGCTGGAGGTCTAACTTAAAAACTGCTATATGTTTTACCTTTGTATTTTATCCTTAAGTGGATGAATTAGGCGGTGTAAGTTTGTATGGTAAATTCGTTTCTTTTTTTAAAGAAAATACATGAAATTCTGTATATACGAGTAGGTGCCTTAACTATAAAATAAACTATGAGAAAGATATTTGGAACTTTCGCTCCAAGGGGGTAAATTTGGGGTTGAAAATTTTTGAGGAAAGTGCTTCAATTTTGTAGGAAATAGCATATAAATATTGAATTCCAGGCTTACAAAGTTGCGGGCGAGGGCTCAATTCAATTTCAATTTCGATTTATTTATTCATTAAACAAGTTTTAAATTGTGATTGAATATTACATAAAATAAAAAAATAAAAATAGAATAAATTGGACCATATTAAAAAAACAATTTTATTCAAACATCAAGATACGAGTATACATACATGCCCTACAAAATTTAGGCTAGTTTTATGTAAACGATAAATGGAGCCTCAAAAAATAATAAATACTCTCTACGAGCTGAGACGAATAAACCTAAAGAATTACCTGACGAATCCGTCTCGCTCCCCGCGAGGTCTCAGGTTCGATTTCCGGGTCAGAAAAAAAGTCATTCCGTCAGGAAATTCTCAATGGCAGCACGGAGTTGGAATTGCGCCCGGTGGACGGCGATAGGCTTACACCCTATCCCATGGGACCTAAACATAACAGGTGATATGTGGGTGTTGTAGACCTCTGCCACACCCTTCTGGGTAATATAGGCGTGATATTATGTTACGTCCTAAATATTGTAGCAAACACAATTATTTCCTGTTGTTAACAACAGTTTTCGTCATACAGTTAGGTCACAAAGGTAATAAATAACTTTTTCATTTACTTACGTACGAGTGAAAGTAGCAGCTCAGTATAGTACCTATACCTATACACAAATAACATAATAATTTCAGATACCTATACTTATAAACTTTTTCTTTATGTAAATTTGTGTGAAGATATTTCAAGACTTCAGGAATAACGTAGGCTAGACTTCTGATGGCTAACCTTTAGCACGAGTGCCACAGAAGGCACGCAGCATAAAAATGTTGGCAATCCATGACGACGATGATGCGTCGTGGCCTCATTATTCTTTGTTTTATAAAATAATGGCACTTGCATCTAGAAAGGTTTGCCAAGCCTGGGCTAGACATGATATACTTTTTATCGAAGTAAAAAGCGGGTGAAGCCGCGGACGGAATCTAGTTATAAATAAAATGTTATAATAATAAAATTATTATTTTTTACAGAACTATCCCAACTATACGCAAATGCATCCACCCACTGCATCTAGAATAAGCCAACATCCAGCGTATCATCAGCAGATGGATGTAAATCCTCATCAATATGGGATTCCGCATGGTCAGCAAAGTCATGCCCCACTTCCGCAACATCAGTCACATCAAAGCATGGCTGGTCACGCTGGTGCCATGAGTACTGGAATACAAAACCATCCAAATGTGCATCTTCACCACCCAGGCGCTCCACCACTGCACCATGTACCTCGTCAGTCTCCAGTGCCTCCATCGTCGGTTGCGGGTTCGCACTCAGTACCGGCACAGATGCCCTATGCATCACCGCACCATTCTGTTGCAATGAGTTACCAATCGCATCAAATACAGCATCCTTTAGATGTAAACGTTTCAAATCAATATGGACCCGTAAAAGCAGCTGGTATTGAAACTGGAAGTCCCCAGTATCGACCACCATTTCCACAGCTTTCGCCTCAGATGTCACCTAGAGCACAGATATCCCCGCGACAGCAAACTCAATTATCTCCTCGTCCTGTCATGTCTCCAGTTAAAGGTCCAAGTGCCTCGCCACATGGTTCTCGAAATTTGGTACAGTCACCGGTTTTAGCGGGTCCTTCACCTGCTCCTGGACCATTTGCATCCCAGAATACACTTCAAGCTTTGGAGCAAATGGTCCTGCCTGCTGGCTCAGAATACCCTTACCAACGAAATCCAGCATCACCAGCAGTATCGCATGTTATTTCTTCACCATCACAATGGAGCCAAAGTAAACTTCCTCCAACAAGTACAGTGACGCAAATAGAAAATAGCGAACATGTTACAAAACCTCCAGAAATTTCTCAAGCACTACCACCAATGAAGCCAGAATTATCAAAAAATTTTACTGTGCCTATCATAACTACAGAAGTTAAACCTTTAGAGAAAATCGAAACTGAATGTGAAAGACCAACAGATAACCCACCCCGAGCTTTTGTGTCTAATGCAACCGGTAATATGTCGAAAGATAACATAACCAGCATGTCTACAATAGGCACGACTCTATCGCAACCAAGCGGACACAACACCGCTATCAATGTTGAAAATACAGATAAACTTGATGAGTTATCCAATACTCAGACTACAGAAAAGAATATTGAGTCATTAGTTCCTAAAAAAGGTGAAACTAATGATCTTAAGCTACCCAAATCTTATAATACTGAACTAAAGGTAGAAAATCCGAAAAATAATGAATGTTCTAAAACTCAAGATATATCAACAAGCCAAAGTACGCCATTGCCACCTACAAGTCTGTCAAGCACAAGTGCAATTGGAGATCATCAGCAAATACGGACGCAGCAGCAAATGCATATACCAACAATGAATAATACCAATACAACAGCACAGTATGAAAATTTGCCAAACATGAATATAAGTAGGGCACCAGGATATCAAACACCTAGTATACAAAATGTGTCGGCAAATCTGCCCAATGTAATACCGCAAGTTATACCACCTAATTTACCCACTAGTATTCCATCCTCAGTTCCTACTAGTGTACCTTCTAGTTTTCCCAGTGGCCCTGCAACTGGACCACCAACACTGCCAAATGTACAAACTAACTTGCCGCCAACTCATACAATATCACATCCAAATTTAACGAATCCCGTGTCATCTAGTATGACTGTTCATAATTCGCAAAGCACTTTGACTTCCATCCCTCCTATGCAACCAAATATATCAAATTCGTTGACTCAATTAGGAGGTCAGCCAAATGTACCTCCAAATGTTTCAGTGGGTCTTCCTATGAATGTTCAAAATATGCAAACACCTATACCTGCAAATCAACCAAACATTATGCAAAATATACCCCATAACATGAACCCAAACATGATGATGATGGGACCTAATCCAATGCCACATCCAAACATGACCAATATTTATCCTGCAACTCATCATCAAGAAAGAATGTCTATACAGCAACAAATACAAGAAATATATTGCTTGCCACCTTCTAACGAAAACCAAGAAAAAGTACGGTGTTTGCAAGACAGGCTGGCCTTGCTGCAACAGCATGAATCAACTGATAAATGTAGTGGAGGCCCAAATTGTACAATGCAAAATCCCATGTATGGGTCCAAAATGGTTGAAAGTCCCCAAGTAACTAGTACAACAGGCCGCGGACGTGGTAAAGGACCTGCTAAACCTAGAAAGCCTAGAACAAAAAAGGAAAAATTTGTACCGGCCATGCAACCTTTAGATCAACTACCCGTTTCTGAAGACTGTGTAACTGCTGGTACAGGAATACAAAGTAATTCTGAACTCGACTTAGACTTAAATGAAGAAATTACTAATTTAGATAGTAGTGCAATTTCAGTAGATGATATAAATAGTGGGAAAGTAAGAAAACAAAGAGGGCCACGTAAAAATAAGGAGCGCAAACCGCGTACTCCTAAAGAACCAAAGCTTAAAGAATTAGGTGATAAACCGGTAAAAGAACGTAAAAAGCGAGAACCGAGAGATCCAAACGCTCCAAAGAGGAAAAGAAATTCCAAGAAAGATGCATCGGAAATTCAAGCGGATACAACAACTTCTTATGAGATATTAGATGGTGATAAAGATAAATCAATAGAGTTATCAATCACCCAAAATATCTCCAATCTAGAAACACCAAATGTGACTAAAACTTCACAAGATATTAGTTTAGACGATTCTAATGTTACGGATTTTGATGATATCCCAGTGTCAAAAATAGCTATTAAAGATCTACTAGAAGAAGCCGAAGCGAAGAGAGATCAAGGTGATAAGGAAGACGATATGGACCCAATTTTTCAAAAAAGAAAATCAAAGAAACGAGCATCTGCCGGGGGTAGTTGCAAAAAACTCGCTTTGAAGAGGGGAGCTTCATTAGGTACTGGAAGAAGAAGAAAGCGTGGAGGATTAATACCTGATTCTGATGGTGAACCAGATGATATGATGTCTACTCCCCCTCCATCGCCGCCACCGGAAGCGGACGATAGTCTCAAAAGACGTTCAGCTAGAAACACTCAGCGTAAAAAATATACTGATGATGTCATGTTACGTTTATCTGACGACGAATTTACACTAGCCGCTCCCAAAATAGAAAAAGAGTCTAAGTCTGAAGATCTAGACATCAAAGACAATATCAGACCTGAAAGTATGCCGAAGCCTAATTACATTTATGTAAATACAACAGAAGAGGATTCTATGATAGTTCATCATGTATTAGCATCTCGTATGGGAAAACGAGAATTAAAACCTGATGCATTACCCGCTCCTACTGAATGTGTACCAAAACCGGAAAATAATGATATTGACCCTGCACCCAACACTTCCAATAATGAATCTGCTACTGTTGTAGAAAATGTTAAAGATGAATTGACAGTTGAAGATGAAAAAGAAACAAGCAAAGAAACTGAAGAAAGTGAAGAAATACCTGTTGACCCG
Organism: Hypena proboscidalis; assembly: GCA_905147285.1. Classification (NCBI taxonomy): domain Eukaryota; kingdom Metazoa; phylum Arthropoda; class Insecta; order Lepidoptera; family Erebidae; genus Hypena; species Hypena proboscidalis. Next base: position 12,815,507 of record LR990130.1, on the reverse strand, counting down.
ACTTTAGAGATACAGAAACCTGAAACTAAAACTGATGATAAGGAAAACATTGAACTCAAAAATAAAAAACCTATTATGGTCGATGTTGAGGAATACTTTGTAAAATATAGAAATTTTTCATATTTGCACTGCGAATGGAAAACTGAAGAAGAATTATATAAAGGTGACAAAAGAATATTTTCAAAAATTAAACGTTTCAAACAGAAACAAGCTCAACAATTGAACATTTTCGAGTTATTGGACGACGAACCATTTAATCCAGATTATGTGGAGGTGGAACGAATCCTAGATATGTCAGAAAATCAAGACCCAGCTAATAATACTGTAGTGAAACATTATTTAGTTAAATGGAAAAGTTTGCAATACGAGGATAGTACCTGGGAGTTAGAAGAGGACATTGACGTAGACAAAATTAGACAATATAAAATATTCAGTGAAATTCCACCAAAAGATAAATGGAAATTTAAAAAAAGGCCTTCTGCAGACCAATGGCTACAATTAAAAGAATCTCCATTGTACAAGGGTGGGAATACATTAAGGCCCTACCAGCTTGAAGGGCTTAATTGGTTACTGTTTTCGTGGCATAATAACCGCAATTGCATATTGGCTGATGAAATGGGGTTAGGAAAAACCATACAAAGCTTAGCCTTTGTGAATTCTGTTTGGGAATGTGGTATTAGAGGTCCATTTTTAATAATAGCGCCTCTCTCAACTATACCAAATTGGCAGAGAGAATTTGAAGGCTGGACTGAAATGAACGTTGTTGTTTATCACGGATCTCAGCAAAGCAAGAGCATGTTACAAGAATACGAATATTATTATAAAAATGAACAGGGTGAACCAATAAAAGAAATTAATAAATTTAATGTCCTTATTACAACTTTCGAAATGATAGTAACTGATTTTCAAGAATTAAAGTCTTTTAACTGGCGTATTTGTGTCATTGACGAAGCACATAGACTAAAAAACCGGAATTGTAAATTATTGGAAGGATTAAGACAGCTTCACTTAGAGCACAGAGTGTTGTTATCTGGAACTCCACTTCAAAATAATGTGAACGAGTTGTTTTCATTGCTTAATTTCTTGGAGCCGTCCCAATTTTCAAGTAGCGACGCTTTCCTTAATGAATTTGGGCAATTAAAGACAGAGTCCGAAGTGCTTAAGCTACAAGCCCTTTTAAAACCTATGATGTTACGACGATTAAAAGAAGACGTAGAGAAGACTTTAGCTCCTAAAGAAGAAACGATTATTGAGGTAGAATTAACGAACATCCAGAAAAAGTACTACAGAGCTATACTTGAGCGTAATTTTAGTTTCTTACAAAAAGGAACTGCCTCCGCAGCTAACATTCCTAACTTAATGAATACTATGATGGAACTTCGAAAGTGTTGTATTCACCCTTATTTATTAAATGGAGCAGAGGATCAAATACAGTTTGACTACAAGCAAGCTAATGGAGAAGACAAAGAAGCTTACTATAAAAATATTATTGATTCATCGGGCAAAATGGTATTGGTTGACAAATTACTCCCAAAACTTAAAGCTGGTGGTCATCGGGTCCTAATATTTAGTCAAATGGTTCGATGTTTAGATATATTGGAAGATTATCTGCTATTTAGAAAATATCCATTTGAGAGAATTGACGGCCGTATAAGAGGTAACTTAAGACAAGAAGCCATCGATAGATTTTCGAAACCAGACTCTGACAGATTTGTATTTCTGTTATGTACAAAAGCTGGCGGTTTAGGTATTAATTTAACAGCCGCAGATACAGTCATAATATATGATAGTGATTGGAATCCACAAAACGATTTGCAAGCGCAAGCTCGGTGTCATCGAATAGGACAGCAAAAAATGGTTAAAATTTACAGATTAATATGTCGCAATTCATACGAAAGGGAAATGTTTGATAAGGCGTCGTTAAAGTTAGGTTTAGACAAAGCAATATTACAAAGTATGAATACAACTCAAGGTAAAGAAACAGGCGTGAAGCAACTGTCTAAAAAAGAAATTGAAGATTTACTTAAGAAGGGGGCTTATGGGGCTGTGATGGACGAAGATAATGCCGGTGACAAATTTTGCGAAGAAGATATTGAAATGATATTAGCAAGGAGAACACAAGTTATACAAATGGAGTCTGAGAAAGGCTCTACGTTTTCTAAAGCTAGTTTTTCAGCCGCAGATCAAAGATCTGATATTGATATCAGAGATCCAGACTTTTGGAACAAATGGGCTAAAAAAGCTGAAATTGACACTACAGAGAAAAAAGAAGATGAAGATCTAATAGTTACCGAACCTAGAAAGCGCACGGTAATCAAAAGATATGGTCATGACGAAGGCCCTATGGAAATGTCTGATATGGAAGTGACACCAGATTCTGACGAAGATGAAGAAGGTGACAATTAATTTTATTATTCATTAAACATAAAGCTAGTTTACCATAGTAGTCGCTCTTCATAATGTATATGTCGTATATCATATCGTATCATTTGGTGAAATGTTTATGGATTTCATAAAATGTTTTACTGTCGATTATCCACATCACATCATAACAACTTGAAATGATATTCGAAAATGATCGATCTGATTTGATCAGAGCCGGCGAGCGTGACATATTATGCAAGTACTATGTTAAACTTAGCTTTTAATATAACTCTTTTTACTTCTAGTAATATAAACAAAGTTAATGACACAAAACATTTTTGTAGGAATTGGTCTTAGAAGTAAAAGGAAGAAAGAAAAGCTTGGTAAAAAAGGAAGACGATACGCAAGTGACGATTATATACCTCGTCATGAAGGAGTTCCAATAGATGAAGAAGTAGTTTATGGTTCATGGACACGATCTGAATGTTTCAAGATAGAAAGAGGTCTATTAACATTTGGGTAAGTGACATCAATTTCGGGTACTCAAAACATTACGACTAATATGCGCTCTCTGACACATGTTTTATTTTTGTTAGAACAATATAATTTAATATTGATTTTGTCTGGTTGCATTTTTAGGTGGGCAAGATGGGAAGAGATTGTGGACAAAAATCAATTTAGAAAAGGATGGACGATTCCTGTCATTGAAGACTGTGCTCGAATAATAGTAAGTAAAACAGCAAAATATGTTTTTTTTAGGTTGATTTAAATCTTTTTATAAATGATGATTTGCCATGCTAATACTGAGAGTGTTTGAGACATTCACTGAGTGGAATATATCTTACTGATTGAATACTACTTAACTTAAATCAATCCATTCACATGTTTAAGATAAAACTAAATTGGAGGTGACTTTCAGGTTTTATATTGTCTACGGCACTACAAAGGTGACGAAAAAATTAGAAATTTCATATGGGATCTCATAGAACCATGTGAAAATGGTGAAGTAACAATATCTAGAAATCACAGTGGTCTGCACAATCCCGTACCTCGTGGTAGAAACGCCAAAAAGAAAAACAGACCTAAAGATTTACCAAAACCAAATGACCTTCAGAAATGGGAAGACGCCAATCATTGGTGTTCTACGGATAAATATGACTGTGAGACATATTTAGAAAACAGCTACAAAAAGCACTTGTTCAGACATGCCAACAAGTAAGTGATTTTACTGGTTGAATTAAATAATAAATAGTTTATCGATACTATTTCTTTAACTGCTGGTATTACTATACAGGGTGTATTTTTGAAACGGGGCAGTAAGGGCAAGTACCTTAACCGTTGCAGTTACAGCAAAACGTTCTTAAAAGACCTTCCCTAACTTTTTGGGACATTTTGAACTGCATTCACAGATTTTGTAAAAAACTTACAGTTAGCAAAAAAAATGCAAAAAGTTCAAAATTTTTTTTTTTATGCCAATCGATTTTATTTCATGTGGGGATCAAAAAACTCTATGGGACCATTTTAGCTTTCAGTACTAGAAAAGACAGAAATCGCCAAAAACGTTTCCCATACATTTCGGCAACAGAAACGAATTTCTACGATGGTCTAACTTTTTGTTATGGCCTGGAAGTGGGTAGAATTGACTGTAAAGTAAATAAAAATAATTTTTACCCTCAAATTTCAAATTTGATTCGAAAATCTGTGTGTTATACTTAGTTTCAGCTGAGAAACTTCGTATGAGTTAATAATTAAGGATTTTCGCTAAAATGTCTTCTAATCGTGAAAAAATTGACTTATTAGAAGCGTATTTTGAAAGAACCCTGCAATTCCAGGTTTTTCAAAAGATTTGTAATAACCTTTCTTGTTGGCACATGCCGCAACGGATACTTATTGCGGTACCACACTAATGCAGCTCCCGCATTTCGATTATTGACAAAATACGCTTCTAATAAGTCAATTTTTTCACGTTTAAATAAATCCAGTACATACTTACAGACAAAAATTCTAAAAACATTTCAGCTTCTTTATTGTTTGTAGAATAAGCAGCAAGTATTCTTTAAACAATTTTCCACCTTTTACGATTCTATTATATATTATAATAATATATAATAGTATACAGGATGTTTGGTATATCGTTTGCCAAATTAAATTAGCTAAAAGCTAGTATCCATAGCTATAGTTTTAACCCCCCTAACTCACTCTACTAAAACACTAAAATTTTCAAAAAAGTGAGTTCTAAAACTATAGCATACCAAACACCCCATAATATATAATAGAATCTATATTATATAGTAGTTTTTCTAATTTGAATGTTTTTATCTTTCAGAGTTTTATTGAGAGTCCGCATGATGTATTACATCAAACACGAAGTGATCGGAGACTATTCAACACAAATAGAGAGTGGCCTCCATGCTAGGTGAGATAGGTCATATTTTTTGTTTGTGATTATTGTTTCTATTTAATATTATTAATATTTTTTTTATATATATTAGACTAATATCTATAGAATACTAAAATCTTAACATACAATTAAGAAATTGAAGGTCCTGGCAAGAGGTGACCGTAGCTTAGTGGTAAAAGTGGCTGCCCGGAATGCAGAGGTCGCAGGTTCAAATCCTGCCGATTCTATGATTTTTTTCAACTGCTTTTAAGTATAAAATTACGAATTTGACAGCTGACCAATAAAATGAGTTACATTTGTTCTATTGTTTTACAACTAATGCTCACTATTTTTCATCTGTCAATAATAACCAATATATTTTTTTAAGTCTAGAGTCAAGTAGACGACAAAATTAGAGTAGTGTAAAAGAAGGAGAATTATGTCTAATTTTATAAAAGTGTAGTAATAAAGTAGAGAAAATTAATCAAAGACGTTTTCTGCCTATACATGACATGGTGACGTCGCTTACCGTCGTCGCAGTACATGATTTCTAAGACCTTGGGCGCAAAAAAAAAGCAACGGAAAATGCATGATTTAAAATTATTTGCGCGAGTTTTCTGACTGATTATGGAAGAGTAACGTTACCCTAACTATCCCAATATATTTGCAATTTCCCTGCAAAATTTGGGAATTTTAGATGAAAATATCGTCCGTTTCGTAAATTTCCGCACACAGAGCTTTAAAAGCTTCATGTTCTTAATCACAGAAAAGTGTTATTGCAAGCTTAATTTTATCAACTTGAGTTTTTTTAAATGACTTGTTTAAGTTTTCCAAAACCGATTTTCCGATGTGAATATTACCAGTGTAAGATATTTGCACTCAGCTATACCCAAAAAGTATACTACGAAATAAAAATAGCAGCACTGAGTTCGAATTGTGCCCGGTGGACGGCGATAGGCTACTCTCAACAGGTGAAATGTGCGTGTTGTACACCTCTGCCACACCCTTCTGGGTATTATAGGCGTGATGTTATGCTATGTAATAAAAAAAATGTTTTTTGCTTTAAATATTATATATGACATGTAAAGCAAAAAACATTATACATATTATTATCTCAATACTTGATACGTAACTCGAACTGCTGCGCTTTTTCCCAATTTCATGAATTTAGCTGAATATCAGTATTTTACGTAGAGCGAATGCTATAAAACATAATACATGATATTAAAGCAATTCATAAAAATAAAAACATATACAAACTATTTGAATGCACCCAAGGACAACCCCCGGTTTGCGTAAAACTATTGCTACTATGGTAACTACCTGGTCTATTATATTGAGGTGCTAATGAACCGTAAGTCGCAGACTTAGGATAAAATACTGATACCTGCCCTGAAACACCAAAATGAAAACGGACAAGTGTTAACAACTTATCTCTGTTGTACTGAGATATATCTACAATTTAGGTGCTCTTGCCACAGTTTAGAGAGTGTGATTTTTATTTGATTTTTAATAAGTAATAATATTAAATTTTACAGTTCGTTGAACATGCGAGTACCGCGCGGTGTCGACAGCACTCCTCCTCGACTGTGGTGGGATAGCGAGTGTGACGTATCACTTTTAGTAGGCACTTACATTCACGGCTATGAGAACTATCTGGCGATGCGATCAGACCCACAGCTCTGCTTCGTGGACAAATTAGGGCCGCCGGACGACGCGGAGTGTACAGATATCAAGTAAGTGTTTCTTTCCATGCGCCATGGCGTGTGGCTCACGATTTTGCGCCGTAAACCAAACTGATGGGAATATTCATACATGAATAGAGCGGTTCTCTTGCCGACTGACTCGCGACTGGAGAGGCCGTCCAATGCGCTCGTAGTACTAAAGCGATGATTGTCCGCAGGAGCGAGGAGCGCAAGGTTCGCGGCATCGTGGCGGGCGACGAGGACTGCACGGACGACGTGTCCAGCGGCGCCGGCGCCACGTCTCCCGCCGCCTCGCCCCGCGCCTCGCCCCGCGCCGACGACGAGGGCGGCGGCGGGCACCTCTGGCCCTCCATGCAGGACCTCAACACGCGCCTGCGACGCCTCATCACCGCCTACCAGCGCAACTACAAACGCGAGGAGCTCAAGCTGCAGCAGCGGGCCAAGGTACCATCGAACGATCCGAACTTATGATATTAGTGTGTAGCTTGACCGAAAAGAAAAGCAGTTGTCTATTCTGTGACATAGAGTACATAAGTTCGTAAGACAGAGTGTATATTAAAGAACCAGGCTATAACTTAGCAACATTTTAATTATATTGATCTTTAATAAATATGTTTCTTAAGGGCCCGCTTACTACCAATGATTAATCGGTGACTGATTTCTTCTTGCTACCCTTATCCCTTTTTATTTAGGGTCGGCGGAAATTAGAACATTTGGAAATGTTTGTGTTACTGTAATTTTCTCAATTATCACATTCACCGCATATGCACTTATGCACACTATGCTACTGCACTATGTAACAAATGACAGCGCGTCCTGATTATCGGCCTTTCAAAAACTCGCGGATGGAAAGCCACACACTTCACGAACACAGGACACATACATTAAACGCTGTGTGGCACATATAAGAGAACAATCCAATGTTGTATCATCACAAATTTTGTGTCACGAATTTAACTGATAATAGTAATTGATTACTAGTTCTGAATTTGATAATATCTTACAGTATCTGACATACATTAAGTGAGATTGAATAGACATAAATAAAATTTTACAAAAAGAACCGTCATAAATTTAAAAATAATGCAAATAATACTTAATTAAATAATTTCTCAAATAAGTGTCTTTAGTCAAAAAAATACCCATCGAATTGAGAACCTCCTACTCTTTAAACATAAAGAATCAACTAGTTGCTGAACATTGTTTTCATGAAATAACCATGTTTATTACATTTGTTTACCAGCTTTACATTTGTTTACCAGCTTTTTGCATGATACAGCTGTTGACATATCCGACTAACAAATAAAAGTATAAACTACATTATAATAATACAGCAGTTTTTATCTTGAAATAGCCACAGAATAGATAACACTGTACCAATATAAAAATCACATGGTCATTGTTTCCAACTGTGCCCCTTTAGAAACTCTCAAAACTCTAATGAGATGTTTTTTTGTAAAAGATGGAGCGAAGAGAGCGCATGGATCAGCTGGCTAGAGACGAGGTGTCGCAGTGGCGCTGGACTCGCGCTGATGAGGAGGCCTTCCGACGAACCGTTGCATCGTATGGAGTGGAATTTGACCCTACTACGAAAAGCCTGCGATGGAGCCGCTTCAGATCGTTGGCTCGCTTGGACTCTAAAAGCGACGATGCCCTTACTGACTACCTAAAGGCTTTCATGGCCATGTGCAAGCGACAATGCGGACTCTCTGTAGGCGAAGCCGAACTGCCGACGAGAGCTGATCTAAAGGCTGAGCCCATCGGTGAAGACAGAGCCATAGCTACTCTTGAAAGGTAAATTATTTTATGTCTAATTTTGAATAAAAAATTTGCGTTGATCTGAAATAATAGTAGTTAGAGATGCGCTGAATATGGGTTTTACCGAATACTGCATACCGAATAGTGTTTGGTTCAAAAATCTGCCGAACCGGATATTCGGTCCTACTATGCGGTGTAATAATACACCATTTTGGCGCAAAAATAATAAATTCCTGTCTTCGTGCGGCGGCCGCGCGACTCAAACTCGCAATTATGTAATAACTATTGCTTACTAAAAAACCGGCCAAGTGCGTGTCGGGCCACGCACAATAGGGTTCCGTAGCTAGTCGTAACAACATATTTGGACTTAAAAGTGATTTAACAAATAGCCAAACTACTAACATTTTTTCGCCAGCAAAAATAACTTTGGTTTTCAGTGTTTTATGGAATTTGTATCAATAACAAAAATTATAATTTGCGGTTGCTGAAAAAGTGCTATATCTCAAAAACTGCCGACTGTATCTCATTCAAACCAATTTTGGTTGAAAGTTTTTATTAAGATCTATAATATATTTATTTTTTAGATTTTTCACTCCGCTGGTTTAAAAGTTAGAGGGGGGGGGGGAACCCTCATTTTAGCACTTTGAAAGTGTCTATCTTTGGAACGATTGACATTGAAAAATGGTTCTAGAAACCTCAATGTAATTTTTAAAGACCTATCTATAGACACCCCACACGTATAGGTAGAACGAAAACGAACGGACAGACAGACAGACAGACATGACGAATTTATAAGGGTTCCGTTTTTTGCCATTCGGCTACGGAACCTTAAAAACGGAAACTTTCACTAAAAGTCGGTGATATTTCATTTTTCTCATCTGTAATTTAAAGGCACCAACTGCCAGGACTATTGAACTGACTCTTTTGCGTTATTTACTGATTTGAAGTCGGTTTATTTTGTTTATTTAATATACATATATATATATATATATTTTTTTTTTTTTTTACAGTTTTTTTTTTTTTTATTTAATATATTATTATATAATTATATTTATATTTATCTCTTTTAGGTGAAATTTCTTTACCACCGAACGTTCTTATTTAAGACTGATTGTTAGTTAGAAGTTACGAAAAACACTAAAGACATTTTTTTTAACTTCTCATTTCATGTAGGTCATTTTCAACTTCGCCTAATTTGAATGAAACTTGAAATAATACAGCTAACGGTCTAGACGTGCATATATTCGAATCATATATGCACGTCTAGACCGTTAGCTGTATTATAATCGAAGGCCATTTGTATGCCAAGATGTACTAATTAAAGAATTACCTCTTTACTATAGTAGTAAAGAAATTCTTTAATTAGTACATCTTGGCATACAAATGTCCTTCGATTTGTTGACAATGTATGCTCGTACATAGGGAGTATGTGTTATGTGTGTATTGTGATTGCTGACACTTAAATGAACAAATAAAACTGCACCCTCATCATCACAGATTGTAGAGAGTCGAGGCTGTCGTCCTTAATCTTTATTGCTTGTTTAACCTACCAAACCCAATAAAAACTCTATAACTATTGCTACTTGACTTTAAGATCATATTGATTGAATCATAGGAAATCCTGACAATACTGCAAATCTCCTTCTGATAGTCACTCTCCTCGACGAAAACAAATACGATATGCGATTAATGACGTCATAACAAGCTTGTCGCTGGTAGTGGCGTTTCAGCGACACAAAAATATTCAATGGTTTAAAAATATTTTTAAAATTTTCAAACTTATTTATATATTTTTCTTCGTTACAAAGATGCAAAAGATTGATTTAAGTCATAAAAAATGACTGTTTACTATTATACTGGTCAGCAGTGATTTTGGTGCAGAGAAGCTGATCTTTTTTTAACTTAGGCTAAGAACTCCCACCGTGGTTTGACATGCGGGTTCCTTGCACAGAATCGACTTGCTGCGCGTGCTGCGCGAGGAGGTGGCGCCGCACCCCGCGCTGGACGCGCGCCTGGCGCTGTGCGAGCGCTCGGCCGACGCGCCGCCGTGGTGGGCGCCCGCCAAGCACGACAAGCTGCTCGTGCTCGGAGTGTGCAAGTCAGTACCCGCGAAGCGATCGCATCGTTCTCGGAGAACCTTTATGTTGAGGGGTTAGTCCCATCGTTCTGGGTGCCCTGTCCCCGGCAGCGGGCCAGTTTGAAAGAATAGTGCCATTAGCCCCTGGTAGCATGGTTTTAGCAATCGACGGGGATGTTGGCACTGTTGGTGTGCCATCTGCCCGGATGGATAGTTTAATGGGGACGATGGTACTGGTGGAGTGCCATCCGCCCCGGTGTGATGTGCATCACAGTCAGAATTGCTGATTGCCTCCTACAATCGGTTCAGAAAATAAATACTCTTGCTTCTTGTTTGCGGCTTACCTCTCCCACATTATAACCCTCAAAATTACGTTATTTCGTTAGCTTGAATCCTTTGAATGAGGGACTGACTCGCTAGACATATCCATCCATCTTTATGGGGACATTCTGTTAGCATAGAGCATAGTATATTAATACATCTAAAGGCTTGAGCTAACAAAATAACATGCTTTTGATTGAAGGCTATGATGTGGAGGAGTTTAGCTGCCAACGCGAAACCATCAAAGAGAACCTAATTTCAAAGCCGATTGTAGGAGGCACTCAGCCATTCTGACTGTGAAGATCATCGCACTGTAGCAGATGTCACTACGACAGTTTAATCATTCCCATTGTTTGCTAGGTCAAAGCTCACCGTGGCCGTTGGCACTATTGTTCCCATCTGGCTAGCTACGACGATAGGACTAACCCATCATAAGTATAATACAAACGTTTTCCACTTCGTAGGCACGGGCTAGGTGATACATACAGCAAGCTGTTCTGTGACCCGAAAATGCCGTTCGCCGACTGTGCCAGCAAATGGTACGTGAGCCCCAAGGGCGAAAGTCAGAAGTTATCGTCCGACGAGGAAGACGCCGCCGACGAGCCGAGCGACGCGCGCGTCACGCGCCGCAGCAAGCGAAGCGCCGCGACCGCCGCCGCCGACGACGACACGGATGCGCTGTCGGAGCTGGAGACGCTGGCCAAGCTCGGGCGCAGCGAGGAGCCGCCGCCGCCGGAGCGCTGGTTCAGCGAGCGCGCGCTGGAGACGCGCCTACACCACATCGCGCACGCCGTGCAGAACCGCGAGTGGCCGGCCAAGGCCGAGCCGGACGAGCGCAAGGCCAAGCGCCACATCGCCATCGACGTGGAGACCGACCGCGCCAAGCTGCACGCGCTGCTGTCGTCGCCGCAGCAGGCGCACGCCGCCGCCGCGCCCGCCGCCGCCGCCGCCGCCGACGCGCTGCCGCCGCCGGCGCACCAGCGCGTGGCCGCGTCGCCCGCGCCGGACGCCGCGCCCGTGGACCTGTCCTTCAGCGTGCCGCGCCGCGACGCCGCCCCCGCGCCCGCCGCGCCGCGCGGCCGCCTCGACGACACGCTCTCCCGCCTCATGAAGAGAAAGAACGTGGTAAGTGTCGCTCTTTGCCAGTATTAGGTCACTAGAGTATCTGCTTTTAGGTTCAAGACGAGCTAATGCGCTTCTTTCTGTTGCAGCCCGCTCCCGAGCAAATCGTGGGTAAAGAGAAAAAGAGGAAAAAGTTAGACGAAATAGTGCTCGGGTTGTCGGCGGCCAAGTGCAAGAGTCCGACCGCATCGTCCTCCGAGCCGAGCCGCCGCGGTCCGGCGGTGCTGCCTGACGTCACGGTGACACCGGCGGCGGCGCCCTCCTCGTCCACCCCGTCCCCAGTTCAAAAACCGTTCTCGGTCACGGTCACCAATGTCCCGTCGCCCCAAGCGTCGTCCAAGGAGCTATCGTCGTTCCTGCAACAGTCTCTCGAACAATCCAAGGTTCCCAAGCCGTCGACTGCGACGCCCATGAAGTCTTACTCTCACGAGGCGAAGGTGAATAAGTGGCTGGCTGAGCAGGCGACCGTGGAGCCCCGGCGCCGCGGGGTGGCGCCTCGCTTGGCGCCCGAGGAGCACGTACCCGTGGTGCACCGCGTCACCGGAAAGCGCATCGTGGGGCCCAAAGCACCGCAGCTCAAACATCTCGCTCAGTGGATAGCTGAGAATCCTATGTATGACATTGATTCTAAATGGACGGAAGGAATAAAGGAACATATTAAACTACCGCAAGACGTTCGTAGTCAGAGACATTCTCCTATGCAGTCTACGAGTCATATGACAGAGCGTAAAAAAGGGCGTCCGCCGACCCTGGATACGCCAGCCACGAATGTTCTATCTTCAAATTCCCACTTGAATCAAAGTTTAGCAGGCTTAAATCCTGCGCTGTTAGCTAGTTTATCCAGCCTCAGTGCATTTGATCCAAAAACTTTAGCTGCTACTTTATCAAACTTGACAGGATTTGATCCAAAATTACTTAATACCTTTGATCCGAAATTGCTTTCGAGCTTAAGTAGTTTCGATCCAAAAAATAATCCGCTATTAAATTCTTTTAGTGGCATGCCAAACTTGCTAGGTAATATGGCCGGGGGTAACATCTTTGCCAATTTAGCTGGATTAGGATTACCTGGCTTTTCATCTATGGACATGAACAACCTAAGTGGAACTAATATTTCATCTGAAAGTAAATCAAAATCTCGAAAGCCAGCAGATAGTTCAAATCCATCTAGCTCAAAGTCAGCTAATTCACAATTTCCTTTCGTGTTTCCAAGTCCGAACATGTTATATCCACAGCTGGGATTAAGTGGATTGAATCCATTTGGTATGCACACTGGGATGTCATCGGCTTATGATGCATTAGGTTTACTAAGTAATAATATCGCTGCCAGTTCAGGAGCGTCCACATTACATAGTTCAAGTCACAGTGCTGCTCGTAGTTCTGCAAAAACGACAACCCCTAGATCTTCAACAATTGTTACCAGCTCATCGACCTCACGCCAACAAAAAGTTTCTGATCGTCAACAGTCAAGCCAACTGCCGCAAATACACTTACCACCTGATCCATATCTTTTAGAATCTCTTTCTAAGCAGTCTTTAAATTATGAGGCAATAATGAGACAGGCCGACAAAAGATCACGTGATATTGATAGTCATGAAACAACTGCAACTGACTTGTCCAAGACTGATAAGAAAAAACTCGCACAATTTGATGCAATGCGAGCTCATGTTCCTCCAGAGTTTGCTGCTGTCCAAGAAAAATTACTAAAAGGTGACAAAAAAGATATTGACATAAGTAAAATGCTGTTAGAACAGATGGCTTCTGGAGCACTGAGTGCTAGTCTAGTTAGTTCAGCTGAGTCCAGGAAAGCCAAAGATGAAAAGGAAGCTTCTGACAAAATGAACAAAGGTACTGTTGAATATATGTCAAGATCCATGACATTGGACGAAGGAGGTTCTGGTATAGCATTAACACACAAAAGAACTCATGACGAAATTTCAAATGAACCAGAAAACCTGGCACTGCAACCTACAGAGTTAAATCCTGCAAAAAAGCTAAAGGACGGTTCAGGTAGTGACAAGATGCCACCAATTGAGAAGGCACCTGATCATTCTGCTCATACTGGGGAAATGGACTTAGAAGACCTGATAGCTCCATTAACGGTCATAAAAACGGGCATAAAGGGAGATTTTGATGCCTCTACAGTCGCTAAAATGACTCCTTCAGATTTGACTACTACATCTATTACAGACAAAGACGAAAAATCAATAAGTAAGATGCCAAGCTCCTATCAAGATGACTCAATTCAAAGTAGCGACAACACGTTTAATGATGAAGGCAATGGTAAATTAGACGGTGACATGAAAGATATTTCCAATGATGATGGTAGTAACGCCGGTGATAATGATGCAGGACGTAGATGCAATAAAAAGAAAAGTCGAAAATCATCTGAAGAAATGCTACCTGCCTGTCCCCGACGTGAGTTAAGATCGAGCTCTGGAAGACAGTCAATGGATACATAGCTGAGTCATTAAAATGATTGTAAGTTATTTTGATGACTATTACTTTAGTACCCACTGTAAATTTATTATATGGATATAAAACATCTCTGAATGCTCCAGTTATTTTGAAAAATAATTTGATTGATATGTTTTATTAACTTTTGTCAACTTGAAAAAATAGAATCACATCTATTTTTAAGTTTTCCGAATTTCGGCTTTTCTATATTAAGAGTTTTTAGATTAGTTATAAGAATAATATTCTTATTTAATTTTTAAACATTTATGATATAATTAATAACAGAAGACTGGACTCCACATACAGATCCACAGTTGTACTCAATTTCTTTATATCTTTCAAATGAAATTTTGTATTACTATTTAAAAATATATTAAGGAAAAAAATATGTTATTCACATAAAATGAAATCAGTTAGAATGCAATACTTATTTTACAATATCATAACTTCAGTAGGAATGTGGCTTAGAATTTCATTACGTAGTTTATACGATAAACTATTGACACTAATAGAGATCTCTTGCAAATAATGTAGTTCAGTTTCTTTTTGACTACTATTTGTATTAAAAGTAAGTTAGAATTTTTGATTAAATATAAAATCGTTTATGTATGAGTGAAAATGCGTTAAAATTATTCCTATTTTTTATTATTCTCATTTTTTGAATTTAGTTATTCTTGTAAGATTAAGTCAAACACTGAATGTGATAAAATTATTTATTACATGTATTCTTATTATTTTACACTGCTATGGATGAAAATTGTATTATATAATTATGTGACAAATCATAAAATAAACATAGAACTGATTTTTTGACTTTTAATCTGAAATTCAAGGCCACCTAACCATTCTACTTTTGGATGCCATAGTCACAAATTACGTGGCAAATAAAAAAACCGACCCTCTACTGAACGCCCACCCATATGTCATTATAGTTATTTTCACCACACCAGCACGAAAAAGATCGTTTGCTTGGCAGCATTCAGTAAGTAAAATCGTTTTACTCTCTAGTGAGGCAAAGTGATTCAAATTTCGAAACAAAATCCTTCCAATGAATAGGCGCTGAACTGACAATTGAGCAAGACTGACAATTTTAAGGATATTGTTGTAAATAAAAGGTTTCATCACAGAGTACATTAAGGTTTCATGTACGAAATAAAACGTTTCGCAAAAACGGTTTTTATTTACAGATTGAAGTGGAAGTTGGAAATGACGCCTACTGATCATACTTACATCAGCATTCGAAGCAAGACTTTCTTTGTGTTTTAAAAGGGTAACTCTTAAAATAAATATTCTTCGAACACTTAATAATTGTGTTGCCTGAAATATTAAGTCGGTTGGAAATCTAAAGGGTTTTTTAAGCATTGTTTTAAGTACAGCTCGCTGTGCTCTCTCCAAACTAATTAAAATTGTAGGTGCAGATCCACCCCAGACTGTGATGCAATAAGATAACACGGATTGACAGAGGGTAATGTATATTTTTGACAGTACATGTATTGGCGTCACGTCGCGTAATAGTTTCATAGTATAAATTAGTTTTCTAACTCTGGCAGATGTGGCAACAATATGATCTTTATTTATTTATTTATTTATTGGTACATCAACAATATACATATGAAAATTTTACTGTACATGCATTATGAAATCAAGTTCTTATATATATATCTATTACAGACGTACACATCGTTGTCTATATTTGAAGGACGGATAATTACTGACTTAAAACTAACACAATATACTTATAATGTAGTATATACAATATAATTACTAAGTTGAGCCAAAATTATAATACTACAATAATACAATTTTACAATAAAAGATTATTTAAATTTACTTAAATCTAATGTAAGCTTAACTATACTATGAAATAAATGTATATATTAATTTATTAATTTTAAAAAAGTAAGTCTTTGGTCAATCAGCACTCCTAGATATTTTGTAGAGTTTACTCTTTTTAAAGGCATGCATTTACAGTCTGGAGTGTGAGTAGCAAATGATTCGGGGCAGGAACGTGCTATTATTTCTAATTCTAAAGGTGGAGCAGAGACGGCGGTTTTATGAAAGCATACCAGGTTGCTTTTGGTTGCATTCAGTGTCAGTAGGTTTTGATCTAGCCATTTCACAACATTGTTTAGACCATGCTGTGCAATTTGGTAAACTTCACCCCACGTCTTTCCATTGAATAATATCACTGTATCATCAGCATAGTTGATAATTTTTGCATGTCTTATCTGTTTATTTGATGACAATGATGACAGATCATTGATATAAGGGTGCTTCTTCGAGCAAGGCATTCTTTGGTGATTTGCGTGGCAATTTTTAAATTTAATATTTATCTTAAATCGGAATCAGTTTCTTAAAATATACGTAAAAGTAATATTTTTTATAGAAGTGGCACCTCAATGAGCGATATACTTACATATATAATCGAGTTTAAAAAATGGATGCCACGCAAATCACAAAACACTCCACGATACTGATTTTTTTTTAATGTAACTTTCTCAAATAAGTCATTAAGTCATCAGGTAAAAGCATAAGTAAGTAACTAACACAGAAATCGTTTTTTTAATGCTTTATTTATAATAGAATCAGTCAAAAGATATGGAGTTGAAGTTTCTTCCAATGGATCACGGGTGAATTGCCGTTACTTTTATATTAATGAAAAACTTATTAAGTTTATCATTAAGACAATGTTTAACTTGACTTTTTTTCTTCAAGTTATATTTTCGGGCACTTATTCGACTTTTCGCTCGTCTAGCTTTTTGTTCGCAACAGTTTAAGTCATGAATACTAAATATTTTTCCTTCAGCTTTTCTTTTATAATATCTTGCCTGGTTTTGGGCCTTTAACTCTTCATTATTTTAAGCCTCTCTCTTCTTCTTCTTTCTTTCCAATTTTTCCTCTCTTGTTAATGGCATTTTGGTCTAATAAATAATTTATTACAATTTTAGCTAATCTGATACTATTTCTATTATTATTAGGTACTGACAAAATCAGAACCTCATCAGCTTTGTCATTTTAAGTCTGATTTAAACAAATTTATATTAATTAAAGTAATAAAAAAATATTTTCATACCATACTATTACAAAACTCAAAGTTATTTCACTTGCATGGTTCATAATTGATTTACGTGGGTCTAAACTACCACGTAAACCACGTAAATCACGACCACGGAAATCAAAATAAATCTTTTATTCTGAAAATATATAAAAACCTTTTAAGCAAACGTACTGTGTTTTGAATATATAAGATAAATTACCATAAATTTGTTAGCTACAATATTTAATTCAGTAAACAAATTCACAGACACCGGAGAAAATTGTACCACGCAAATCAAAGTTTTGAGAAACCATACCCACGAAACGAAGTTCTTACCTCAATTTTTCGGAATCTCAACGCGTCGTCACACAAGCACTCTGCCCGGCCGCCGGAGCGCGGCTAGTTGTAACATGAATTAGGATGAGGCAACATCGGGCCGCGAAGTTAGGGATGTTACAAGTGAATTTACAATGATCCACGCAAATCAGTAACTACCCCGGGACAGTAACATTTTTATTTTTTTTAGATAATGTAATTACTTAAGGACTATGATCTTATTTTTCATAGCATTGTCAACTTCTTAGGACTTTATGTTTAATTTTTGATAAGTATGTACCGTTTAGTTTAAAATATATAATTTACTAAGTAACTAGATCGGGGTTTGGGACACTCCACGAAAATCAAAGAATGAGGGTGTTTTAATTGTTTTATGATATTAAATATATAGATAATCGAATAATAATTAATAACCCAAATAGGAGAAGATGAAAGATTTGCCCAAAAAAAAAAGTGGCTTGCTGACTTTTCAATTTATATTCTTTTAACGCGTTGCCGCTTAAAAAACGTTTCTAGAAGAATGACCCATAAACAAGGAAAAGCGTGGGCCCAAAACACTACCCTGCGGAACTCCATAAGACAAGTCTTTGAAATTACTACAGTGACGGAAGCTATCAATTAGTTTGTAGCTTACTTTGTTTACGGCTCTGATGAAGGAATACTATGGATATGCTGTAAAAAAATGTTAAATGAAAAGTCTAAATCTGAGCTAATAAGGATAGTGTCATCTTTGTCTAGCATATGTTATTAAAGAGAGATAACTATATGATTATCTGTTCTTCTTAGTTGCAATTTCGTCTGTCATTTTATTTGCGTGG
Organism: Hypena proboscidalis; assembly: GCA_905147285.1. Taxonomy (NCBI): domain Eukaryota; kingdom Metazoa; phylum Arthropoda; class Insecta; order Lepidoptera; family Erebidae; genus Hypena; species Hypena proboscidalis. The sequence continues at coordinate 12,797,134 of LR990130.1, read as the reverse complement.
TCGATCCGCCATTTTAGTCTGCCGTTGTTGACTGCTATATTTGGACAATTGGTTTGAATGTAGTGTTGTAATCAAACATCTTATCGATGTTTTTTATAATACTCTTATAAATGTATTTTGTTGTATACAGATTATCTGAAAACGAAAATAGAAAAAGAATTTGGTTGGAAGCCATAGGACAAGAAAATTTAAGAACAAATGTTTTAGAGAAGATATTGGTTTGGACATTTTAATGAAAGTGCATTTAACAAAACTCTTGAAATCGTAAGACTTAGAGATGATACAGTGCTATGTCTGTTTCAAAGAGTAAGTACCTATCTAGTATATTTTGTAATTCAAAACAAATACATAATGCTTAACAATCCACGCAGCATTACCCTATCATTATCAAGTCATCCGAGAGCTAATACACAAGGCATTGGGTCCCATTCAACAGATATTTATTGATTACATCCAGTTAAGTTTTTCTCTACATAATAATTTTAATTAGTCAATGTTTCGTCATAATTATAATTTCAGGAACAATCTTCAGATCAGCACCAACCTTCATCGTCAAATAATGCTGAATATTCCTCAGGCAAACAGCATAGTTTGGTATGTGATGTTTCCAATTAATTCAAATATTGCAAGAATATAAAATAATGCTCACAGAATTGATTAAACATAATATGGTTGATATTATTGTTTTAGGGCTATGTACTCAAAGTAGTCCCTATGTTACAAGAAAAAGTTTCAAGCCAGAAGAAAAAAAATAAATGCCTCAATGAATCTGTCTGTCGACAAAAAATAAAAATGGCAACACTTCAAGAAATCACTAAAGACCTTAAGATGGCAAACAGTTTTCATGTGTAACCATTACACATGAAAACTGTATAGCATTGGAACAATGCAGGTATCTAAAAACAAAGGCTTACCTTTAGAAAGGCAATACAGTGACGAAGCCATAAATAAGTATTTGTTAATGTTAATGAAAAGTATTGTGCAAACTTATATGAATTTACATTTCAAATATGTTGTAAAAAAAAATACAGAGAAATTGTCTTTTCGAAATTATCATAACAACGTTATTTTATTCCGCAAGGAATGAAAAAATTACAGGCTGTACATGAATATAATTATAATAAAATAAAGACGTTTCCTCTATCTTATTTGGTTTTATTTATAAAATCCTGCATTCCCCCCAAACATCCAGATATCTTAATAAACGAACAATTCTTTTGCAGGACGACTTATTTATATAGGTCAGTACTGGAAATGTAATTATGAATCATGATCTCTAAAATACCGTTTTGTGGTTTAATACCGACTTCCCCATACTGATCGATATAAATGACCCATCCTGTATATGCCCGGACGATCTGGAAAACGGCTCTAACGATTTTGATGAAGCTTCTAGAAAAGGGGTAATTTTGGACCAAAAATAAGAGAATCAATTTTGATAATAATTCCAGCTTTGACTGTAAAAGCATCAGTAAAACCCAGTCAATTCGCTGAATATCATCAATAATTTATTTTGTGCAGCGAGCCTTAGAAACGAATGCCCGCGTCCGCGTGGCGTCACGCTCACGCACGCCGTCCTTGTTCATTTGTCTTATCGACTAAAATATACTGTGGTACAACACTAGTCAGCCATTTTAGTTGCCGTAGGTATGCACGTTTTTTTTGTAGGTAAGGGGTGTTTCTTTGAGTTTCAATCTATTTTGCACTTTTTCTGTGTTTTTACATTTTTGTCTAAATTGAAAGTTATTGCAGTAAGGATATGAATCTATGTTACAAGTAGTTAAGATATGTGAATAAGGCATTGAAGTTAAAGCAGTACAAATTGGGAAAAATAGCATCAAATATTTTTTTTGTTGATGGTAATGATATTATGTTTCTGGTAATGAAATCTGTGTTGCTGGTAACGATTTTATGTTCCTGGGAATGATGATTAAATAAGAAAAGCATTTAACAAATTTTGTTTTTATTGTAGGATTGTAATCAGTTTTCAGTAACCAAGTACCCAAAGTAAAACAGTTAAAAAAAACATATTTTTTTCTTTCACATTAATTAAAACAAAAATTTTCATGATTATGATCAATGTAAAAATTTTCTTTATTTATACCAACACTTACTATTAATTAATTATTTCGGTCTCTTATGTTCTCTTCCACTCTTGTCTTTAATATTAATATTTCTTAAAAATGTTTAACTAACTCAATGTCTTTTTCATATTTGGTTGATTACCATCTTTTATTTAATCACTAGCTCTTGTTCTCTTAACTTAAAATATAATCTTCTTATTTAGCGGATTTTCGCCCTTGATTGTTGTTTAATTGAGTCATTCTTGCTTTTATTCTTCTAATCTTAAGGTCTTCTTCTTCTTTATTAGCTGATTTTCATCTTTCGTTGTTGTTTACAATCATTGTAGTTCTTATTCTCTAATCTTCTTCTTCTTATTTAGCTGATTAACATCCTTGATTGTTATATCTTGTAAAATATAATTATATTCTTTTCCCAGGTGGTATTGTTTTTCTTTATTCGGAGTAATAACGCTTTTAGAGCATGATGGCTGGTTTTCTACTTCGCATCTGTATTTTTACCAGTTGTATTCTGGATTTTTCTGCAAGACGGTTTAGATGTTATAGTTTTCGGTACATTAGGTTTTGTTTGTGGAAAATCTTGTGAAAGTTGTGAAATTACATAAAACATGACATTACTTTAACTTACCCACAACACGAAATATCCCGGCAATGATGTTACTGGCAATGACGATTTCAATTGAAACATGTTTGAACCTGTTAAAAATTGTCTTGAAGAACAACATATTTATTGGCAGTTTCAAGGTATTATTATGTATGGAACACTGAAATTAATGAAAATGTAATACATAAATAACTCACCGATTAATCTAAGGTTTCGGTAATGATGATTGTCTCGTCGAAGGCTTCGAAGAAACACTTTTTTTCAATTTTATTCACAAAATTAACGTGCACGTCGGATAAGAAATCATTGATGACTAAACTACGCGGGGGGGGCGTCGCACAGGATTGCGGGTTGAACAAAATGTTGCACTTCACTTGCACAAACTTTCACTTTCATATTCTGTTGCGTGTAATGACAGAAAATGGATGCCAAACGTTTAAAGACTAAAATAACACATAAAGTGTTTTAAATCGGTCTTTGTTTCTTCATAAAATGAGAAAATATAATACTATTATTACATGTATGTACATTAAATTGGTTATTCATGAACCGATATTCAAATATTTTTGATATTGTAAGAATGTGCGTGATTTGAACGTTGTGGGCATTGACAATTTGTGAGGTTTTATGAATTCGAATTAGAATTTGACTATTTATGTCTACAAAAATGATTTGCCTTTCTTCTATATAATAGTAGGATGCTATTTTCTGCCTTTGTCGTAGAAATTTGACTGCCTGCATTTTTTTATAAGACTTGAACATAATTTTTTGCTGATTTGAAGAAACACCCTAAGGCAGTTCCATATATTTCCTTGTTCTGAGGTTTACGGTGTTAGTCGTTGCGCAATAAAAAATACTTTGGATTTTTTTATATTATTTCGTAAGATTAGAACATAGAGTACATAAAAAAAGCAGGAGAGAATGTCACTTAAAAAATGATGGAAGCACCAAAATGGCGGTGGTCTGTTTATGTGTGCGTGTGTTAGGGGTTACCAGAAATGAGAAATATTACCCACATTTTCACAATAATTTAAATAAATATTTTAGGGTTTTATTCTTATATTTTTTTATTTGCTGCTTTTTACCATCAAACATGATATGGGTAGTTTTATACTACCTTGGCCAAAAACCAAACAATATAAAACAACTTTGTTTGAATTTCGAAACAAAGTTGATTTTATATTTCTAGCAGTCGATGCGGTCCTGCAGGTAGAAGTTGTTTGTTTTTATTAAGGGAATATGTACAAAATTCGTGGCTCTAGGCACTCCTGACGCAAGGCAGCGAAGATGCTTTAGTGCAGCTACCCAGTTTTTGGAAAATAATTTTAAATTACGACTCATACGGCGCTTCCTGACTCTTAGATGGTGAAGATGCTTTAGTGGTATACAGGGTGTCCCAGTTTAGGACGTGAAGCCGAAATCAGATAGTAGGGTAAGTTATGGCAGTTATCAAAATAATAAAAACAATTCAAAATCAATAATTCTTTATTACATAAACTATCAGAAAGTGCTTGAAAACGTCAACAAAATGTACGAATCAAATAAAATATCTAAGTTAAACTAAACCAACAATCACGAAGCTTTGATTCACTTACATGCGATTTTTCAATATATCAAAAAAATATTGGCAAAAAAAAATTAAGTTAACTAAGAAATAAAAAGTTTTAGATTTAAGTACTGTTATTTATTACTTTAATACTTTATTTAAAACAATATACTATTGTTTTACCTTTTTTTGGTACGGCAAAGCTGACAATGCGAATAAGTCCCCTTTTGTTTTATATAAATCAATTTTCTCGAAGTGTATACTGCAGATTACACTATATTTTGTTGGATATCAACTGTTATCATTTCTGCAGTTTCTAATTATTTTTATCCAATAATTTTTCCATGCGTCGTTTGCAGCAGGAAATCTATAAACATAGAATAATAATTTATACTAAATGTATTATACTACTAAAAATATTTACCCAAATTCAGGGTAAATGAAAATATTTATTGACTGTCAACACTGATAGTTTTGGTATATTTTTTTACGAAAACAATATAATTTCGGCAAGAAACTGAATATATTACTTGCTTACCTATGAAAAGTGATCCCCTGGTTTTTTTTTGTCGAGGTTTCGGCAGCTTTTCACAACACAAGACGGCATTTTTAATTATTTTACTTGAACATCCGAGCAACAGCAACAGCACAGGCCAAAGCGTAATGGCGGGCGATTGACTTACTATTGTGTCAATGTGTGTGTTCTGTTCTGTGTGTACGTGTGACTTACTATGGGTGCTTCTGGTGCTTCAGTAAGTGTTTCAAGACACTCAGTCCTGCATTTTTTTATTTAGTCAGTGGATTAGAACGCAAAACGCAAATTTCCTCGGTACGATCCTTTAAAATATAAAGCTGGCAATACTGGTTGGCATTCTGCAACACTACACTATCATCAGTCATTTATGTCATAATGTTAAAAAGTTGATTTCTCAGATTTCTGAATAATTCAGAAATTGTTGTTTGTTCTCGTTGCTTGTTGCAATACTGTAGTATTTATTTAAAGTGATGCTAGATTGATAATTATGTGAAGAATCACCTGCGTTTGTATTGTTTTGCATTAACTGAGCTGTAATACATTTTGGCTAAGTTTTTAATAATAATAAGAGATATAGTTTTATCAAATTCATTATGGATAACCGTGCAGCTAAGTTAGCCTTAGCACGGAAAAAGGTAATCAATGTTGATATTATTGATTATAGAATATTGTCTGATTTTTTAATTATTGCATGATGTAATTTATTTTAATTTACAAATTAGGCATAACCCATCATTTGTGGATAAAAGTGATAACATTATGTGACACGTCATTCATGTTCATTGTTGTTATAGACACGGTCCAGTAGATACAGCATTGAGGTTGAGAAACAATCAGCGTCAATAAATTGTTCCTTTTTTTCAGCTTAAAGACCATCAGGAGAAAAAGACAGTGCAAAAAGATGATATTAATCCTAAATCTGAGTTAAACATAAATTTGGACATTTCAATGAATTCTGATCTGAAATATAGTAATGTTCACAATATTGATGAATTTATGATAAACCCAAGTAGTGAAGGCATGGCAGAGGCTCTTTATGCTGATAATCCAGTACCTTATAACATTCATACTGATGCAAACATTGCACACTTACCACCTGCATCTAGTGTTGATTTGAAATCAACTAACTCTACAGAAAACATTCAAAATTCTACAAATGACATTAATGTTACTGAAATACTAATTTCAAATAAGAGAAATTTGGAATTACAAGTACATGACTTGCAAGCTAAACTTAGTCAATTAGAAAATGAACATGTGTCAGTAATTAATAATTTTAAATTATGTAATCAAAAAGTCAATGATTTAGAAAATGAACTTCAAAATATTAACAGCAAATATGTTCATGCTACCCAAGAAATATTAAGGAAGGATGCTGAAATAAATGATCTAACTGGTATAAAGTTATCATTAACAGAAGAAAATGGTAATCTATTAGAGCAATTTGAATTTACAAAAGCTGTATTGAGTGCTAAAGAAGCTGAAACTGGTTCTCTTCACAGTCAGTTGTATAATCTTCAGAACCAATATGAAGTCATTCACCTGCAGTTGCAACAGTTGACCAATGGGTCACCCACTTGTCCACCTAGTGAAAGAGCTGTTGAAAATGAGAAAAATGAAGTATTGTTACAAAAAATTGCTGGTTTGGAACACCAATTAAATTTACTACAGAAAGAAAGAGATCAGATTAATTTACATTATGAACATTATGTGGCTGAGCTCAATGAACAATTGAAATCTGCTGTCATCAAAAACGAGGAACTTAACAGAGAAGTGCAGAGTTTATCAAACCGAGAAAATGAAATGATTGAACATATAAGTGATATGGAAATAAGGATTCAAAAGTATAATTTAGAGAAAAAGAAATTGGAATTGGACCAAAACTGTAGCAATATGAAAGTCTTACAAGATGATTTGAAACAAGTTCAGGTGAGTTTAGAATTACAGGTGTTGATGATAATAAGTGTATGCATGTGTTAAGGCTAAAGATAATTGTGAGGCTAAAGCTTAGATTAGCGGGCAGCTAATGTCTGAAATATATTTATTTGCATATTGACATTTATCAGTCAGCAGTAAGTCAGCTTATGTGCGCATTAACCAAAGTAGGATGGCTGAACCTGCCTGGAGCAGGTAGTATCTAGCTACTGTCGTGAATGTTAGAACCATCTGTGTTGATAAGCTCATGTGGGACCGCTAGAGTTCTGCAGCGCCGAAGCCATACCTGTTGCATTTAAGTTCTGCAACAATCAACATAGTTCTATTATTGATTTTCATTTGCTTTTAAGTTTTTAGTCAAGAAGTTGCAGTTTAACTTAAGTTTGAAGATGATGTCACTACATTATGTTAATGTTTTTTTTAAAAAAAGCTGCTTCTCAAAGATAGAACTAAGATTAGCTGGTTAATCTTAGTTTTAGCCGCACAGCTATCTTTAGTATAAACCTGATCACTTGAATGTGGCAGCTTACCTCCTGCACCTTATACTCTGCAAAATTATGAGTATATTTCAGCTTTTGACATATTCTATGATACAATAATAATATGTTATGAGATACAACTAAAAGTTGTAGACCAGCTGCTATCAATTTATATTTATTAGTAAACCTCTAAGGTAAAACATAAAAAAAAACAGGTTATTAGGGGTCACTCATAAATTATATTCCATAATATTTAGCTATGCATAGACATAACAAGGTTTTCGATCTCTCTTTCTCTCATTCAATGTCTGATTGAACGGGACAAAGGGATCTAAAACAGGGTTCAGCGATAAACTATAGTCGGTTAAATTAGCCCATGAAAAGTGGAGGCAGAGCGGCTGGCGTGCCGCATGTCCGCGGTCGGCTGGTGCGAGATGTACCTATAAAATTGCTCGAAAATTGGTAAATCTTAGGTTCTACCCGTAAATCCTAATAAAAGTCCAAATTGCAAAAAGGAGAGATTTTTATTTGGGCTATCAATGTTGATGTTGGGTGAACACATAAAAATAAGATATACTATTTTCCTATGGAAAATTGATTGTCTGGTCCCGCCTGACAATTGATACATGTATGTGATATTGATGATTGTTGGATAGCTATTTGTGAGCTAAACAAAAATAACTGTGGTACTAACTTTGGATGTGAGTTCGTTTTGAGCTATGCACTCTTAAATATTCAAATCCGATCATCAATTCTAGAGATTAACGTGTTCAAACTAGATATAAGAACCGCCGCGAAAAGGTAAAGGCGCGCCGAGTGCCAGGCGCCTGAGGTGAGAAGGTGCCGACAATTTTTACATTTTCTTAAAAAAAAAGTGGCACTGAAGGCATTGGCGTATCTAGGGTTGAATTCCAAGGTAGGGGAGATGGGGTAGTTTAACGACAAAATCAACTTTGTATAAGTATAGATATTTTAGCTTAGAACTAAGAAGCAGCACCGAAGTGTCTTTGGAAAGTAAGGGACCGTCGAAGGAGTCGTCTTTTCAAAATATTTTCTTCTTTCTATACGAAGGGCATTACAGTGCTCTCGCCGCCCAGTCAGCGAGCGACGAAGATGCCTTATTACTTATTAGTCGTTTCCTGGCACTGTACATTACTAACAATACAGTAATAATATCTGTGTATGTGTATAATGAATTAATGATCCAATATTATGTTTTAGGATGCTTTATATCAGTTACAAGCCCATCACAAGGAACTCTTGATTGAAAATGCTGAAAGGGAAGCTAAATTGAGGGAGTACTCTGTAGTAAAGGTATCTACATGTAATCATGAGGACATAAGTATATCAAAACTCAGCGCAGATATGACAAGTGACAAAGTTGCTGCTCAAAGGGCTACTGAGCAAAATAAAAAATTGAAACAAGATATTCAAGGGCTAGAGGATGCATTTATTAAAATGGTAATTTCTTTTAACTTTTACTTGAAAAACTAGGTTTAACAGCGGCGAGCTGCGCCAACCTTATGCCGCCAATGTTGCCAACCTAAACCTTATTTTAGGGGTACCTCGTACGATCGCGTAATCGAAATCCTATCGATCTTTATAAATTTTATAATTAGTCATTAGAACATTTTTGAAATACCAGTTTCACCTGATTCTAGAGTTGTATAAAGTTTATTTTCTAATTTTATAGTAATACTAGTTATTAAAGTACAAGGTTTTTCCTGAAGTGTACGGACTACATAGCAATTAAAATTAAAACTGTAGGGTGTAAAGCCAAAACTAGCTAATATACGGGTTTTTTAGATAATACTAATTTTCTTTATGTTGAATAAAGTTATAAAAAGAAAAATATAAATATGTATATATAGTTATGAATTTGATAGTACAGTTTTTTTCAAGCAAGTCTACTGTTTAACTCTCTGAGGTGGTTAGCAGCACTACGATACAGCTAGTATCACCGCGGCACAAGCGACCGCTTGCGATACATTTAACATATAATTATAATGAGGCAATAAGAGCGCACCATTGTGATTCATCGACAAATATAGATAGATCAAGTATTATTTCACCTATTGGTTGATCGTCGATCGTAGTCGACAAATCTATTTTATTAATAAGGTAATACCTATTCAATACAGGTAGGAGAAAGTCCGAACAGAACCCTACATAACGCGTGGCCCGATATCCACTATGCTAGTTCTTTTTTTACCCGACTGCGTCAGAAGGAGGGTTATGTTTTTCGAGCGTAGGTATGTATGTATGTATGTCTATTTCTTTGGCACGCCCTACAGCCCAAACGGCTAGACGGATTTTGACAAATGAGGTGTCGTTGAATTCGTCGAAACAGTGATAGTGACATAGGCTATATAAATTTTCAAAATGGCGCCGGCAAATGAAAAAAAAAAGGGGGGGAGGTATGGATTTTCTTTTCATCGTAGTAATATGGGTATCAAATAAAAGGCCATGAAAAGACCATTTCAAAAATATTTACTTCTTATCACATTTATATTACTGATTAAACACAATTTACCAATTTATATATCGGCACGCTCGCGCGCCCGAAGTGGGTGGAAGTTAGTTTGTATGTTCGCTCACGCTCATCTTGGAAACTGCCGGTCGAATTTGAATAATTGTTTTTGCATTTGATAGTTTAACTCACGATTAAGGCTCATTGATCTCAAAGAGATTTGATTTCTACAAATTAATAGATATAAAAAAACATGTCGGTTAAAAGAACTAAAAAGAGTGAAATAAAAATAATTATTAAAAAAACAAAAAAAATGAAATATGTCAAACTAAATTCTTTATGATGTTGCAGGCGGGGACAAACAATACTTTGTTACTACTATATAACTTCGTTTGTCACCGCCTGCAACATCATAAAGAATTTAGTTTGACATATATGTAGATAATGCTATACTTGTTTTTATCTTTTCAGTTCTTTTTTTTAAGCAGTCGGGTTTTTTGTTTTTTTATTTAATTCCAGCATGGCCCTGTATAAGAAAATTAGTTACAAGTTAGAAATATAATATAGATTTAGGGCCTGTTTCAAAGTCGTCATGTAAATATAATTCAAACAAATTGAAGTGACAGCTCGGGTTCTAATTTCCGTTTGAATTGCGTAACTTTTTTATTTAGTCAACTTATAATTTTGCAAATAGACGTTTATCTCTTACTCAAGACATAGTGAACCAGACCCTGAATATTCTTTTGTTATTTTACCGATCTCTCTATTTGTCTTACAATTTTTGCATGTTTTAGAGTAAAGATAAACTGGAGTTAACAGAAAAACTAACTGCAGAAAAGTATTTGAATAGAGAATTGACTATTAAATTAGCTGAGGTAGAAGAAAAGGCCAAAGACATGCAAATCACATTAAAAGCTAAGGATGAAGAGATGATAAGGTTACAGTCGAACTATAGAGAAATCGAAACCCAATATGCACAATTAAAACAAAACTCGGAGAGCTATACAAGCACAACTTCTGCTCATGAAGAACATGCGATTGAAGTAAAACCTGAAGACAGTTATAGCGAAGTTTCCAAAAATGAACATATACCTCTGACTGAAGAAGTCGAAAACAACAACAGCATTGGTCTACAAAAGGATGATGCAATGTCAAAACTTCAAGAACGATTCTTAAAAATAATGGGAGAAGTAGCTGATTTGTCCGACGAGAAACATAGACTCGAGCACATCATTCTACAATTACAGAACGAAACTGACACCATCTGTGAATATGTAGCGTTGTATCAACAACAACGCATTTTATTGAAGCGGCGAGATGAAGAACGAAGTGCTCAGTTAAAGATATTCCAACAGGAATGCGGCAAACTCAAATATGAGTTAGAAGAACTCAGCGGCATTCTTGCGCGTTTTGCTGAAGATAAGGAACTGATGCCTTACTTCCAAATTGAAACAAGACGCGTTGATATGGAGAGAGTCATGACATTACTTACTAATTTAAAAAATAATGCTCTTATTGATACCAAGAAGAAAAATATTGAATTTAAAAACTTCTATCCATGTAACTGTTGCTCTGGTCAGCTGATAGATGTGTAATTAAGTGCTAGTAGAGCACTACTTTTGTTGTGTACCTGTAATCACTATTAATTAAATTATTATCAGGAAATGTTATAATCACAGTGTAATATATTCGATTAAAATAATAAAACAATAACTTAAGTTTAACGCATATTATTTGTTAAGTATTTAACATATATAATATTATATTATTACATATATGTACAACGTATGTACATGTATTAATATAATTAATTATTAAATAATATTATTTTAATAAGTTAGTTAAAGTAACATCTTCAAATGCACCTACCAATGTCATCTCTGCATCATACTGGGTACACACCTAGCGAACGAAGGTCAACGACCGGATTAGTTGATCCTATTTTAGACGGCTTAGCGAACGCTATCGAATCCTTGGATGTTACCACAGCGCTTTGGCTTGCTAAAAAACGATCGATGGCGTCAGCTTAGCCGTTCAAAGTACTCCAAACAGGCACCAACGCGTTCGTTGGCCTTCGTTTGTCAGGTGTGTACCCAGCAGAGGCGGCTCGTGACATTTTTTTATGGGTGTTCACTTAAAAAATAGCAAAAGAATGTCCATGCAGATTAACCACCAGCGCTACCGCAGCTCCAAACACCAGACACGGGAAGCAAAATAATATATTGCTGTCTTTACACCCACACAGCCAAGGTGTTTTCAGATTTCGTTTATTTACGTAAGATCGGCAACAATACAAAATTCCCCGCGCCTGCGTTACTCGCGGTCGCGCCCTGCTGTTGCGTTGGGCTGCTGAAGTCATGTACTATCAAAACGCAATCTGGCAACGTCGCGCAGCAGGAGCGGCGCTCCTGTCTAGGCGAAAATCTCGTACAAAGTTTTTGTTTCACGCGCCGGGCCGCATCGATGTTTCTCTTTCGCACTTATGGAATATAGTACTAAGCGTTGTATTGAAATTTCTGCCGTAGGAGCGTAATCGCTAGCGCACCACTCATTCCAACTTTACTTCTACTTGACTGTGTAATAGTTTTTAGTTGTTAATATGAGTGAAGATAAATACCTATTATTTAGTTTAGAATGTATAGAGTTCTAAAGGAATATTATATAACGTATTTTATCTGGGAGTGCACTGCTCCAGTGCACCTAAGGACGAGCCGCCTCTGGTACCCAGCATTACCCAAAGGTTGGCTGGTAGAGAATGCCTACGGTATTAATCCCGCACAGGCGGGCTTAATACGTGAGTACTTTTTTGAGCATGAAGTTTAAAAAGTGAGTAATCTGCCTATGTCTTTAGTAGATACCTACGAATATTTATAGTTAACCTTCTCACTCTGTGTAGTTTACAAAAGGAGCGCTAGCGTTAAGAAGACGGAAGAATCAGCCAAATAGTTCCACAGCTTTAATGCGAAAAGTATTTTTGTGCGAGAGACCCAACTTCTAAATCTACGTTTTTAATAAACCCGTAATTGTATCTCTCTTCATTCAATGATTGGAACCAATGATTTTAATAACGTGGACATAGAGACTGGAACATAATCCACAAAAATAATGTTCAAAGGAATAAGTCTTATCTAACCTACTTAATGCGTAGGTTCATGTTTAAAAATATAAATAACTAGCATGTGAACATGGGAGTAATGGATTTTTATGTTTTTGATGTAAATTTTATTAATACCCTATGAATCTATCTATATATACATCAATCGACCGTGGCGCAATAGATAAGGCATCAGTCTTACGGTCAAGAGGTCGTGGGTTCGAAGTCCTGGCAATTACACCACGGACGTATAACTTCCTCCTAAAACAAGCGAATTAAGCTTAGCTGGAGAGGGTTAACAAGAATACTAGTCATTTGTAGCTGCTAATTACTAGTAAGCTTTTTTGAAAAAAATAAAGAAGATATTATAAGTAAGAGATTTTTAGTGACGGAAAATTTCTTTTATTGTTTAGGGTAAGTAAAACTATAATAAAATACTTTAAAAAAAAAATAAGGACACCCTATTTCACCCGGAAATCAAACTAATAAAATGTGAAGAAATCAATATGTTGCCAATCGATAAGGTAGGTAAACTAAACTAGCTATTCAATTCTATATTCTATCATTTTACGTATAATAAAATTGTAAACACAGTTGTGTTGGGCGCTGTCTCCACGAGCGAGTGAATCGCGGCGATATTATCGTCGTGCCACGTATTTCTATACACTCTATGGAGCCATCGCCACACGGCGATATTATCGCCGCGATGCGACGAGTGGCAACGAGCGTGCGAAACGTCATTACATCGTCGCTAGCCCGTCGCTACCTACGTAGTATTACATTATCTTTGGTCGCTACTAGCAGCGGGCTCGCCGCGCTCTCGCGACGAGCGCGCAGCGGGCGTGCTGTCAAACGTATTAATATACAGTGCAAAAACAACGTTATTAAATAACTTTTTCATGATGTATTTTTTTTTTTAATAACTCAGTATTTCATTATAATATTTTCGTTTATGCGTTGTCTTAGTTTCTAAATTCTAAAATGTCTCGTCACAACTGTCGGCTTTATACGACATAGGCGTTGGAATACCGCTAGAGTTATAGCAAGGAATGCCTTGTCTGCGTTGGAAACCATTATAATTTTTTTTTTTTTTTTTTAAAACGACGCCCGCACTAGCTAATTTTTAAACTTTCAGTTCGGACACTTTTGAACTCAGACCCCAACTACTGTCAGTTTGTAAGAGATAAAGAGATCGTAAGCTGTACATTAACGTTAAACTCGAGTTTAACACGTTGGTGAAATCGGCACTTAAATTAAAAACCTGTCTAGTTCAATATGCCTACTGAACTGTAAGTGACACTTAGGCATATTGAATTAGGCACTTAGGCATATTGAACTGTAAGTGATGAGGATCAGAGAGAACAAAAATGCGTTTCAATGTAAGGATTTATTTTTAATTCACTTTAATTGCTTAAAGTAGACTCAGATTACAGAATAAAAGCAGATAGACTGCACCGAACACGCAAGTGAAGCCATCAAAGTAAAATAATGAAATACAAATTCCATGACACAATAAGAAAACCGGCACGCTTATCGCGCGTTCATTCTTTATTATGTAATCTGAGAAAGTAGGCATGTACCTACCTAGATAACATATACAATAAATAACATCATAAACTAGATAAAAACTCATAGCGAATCTAACATATTTAAGAACTTTGGCCAATATAACTTATAGTACCTAAACGTTGACGGTTTTGACTAAATGTTATCTAAAATAAAAGAAGTAGGGTATTTACTATGCACACTAAGCTTTTCCAATCTACTCACAAATAGAAAGGTAGGTATTTCAAAAACGTTTCGAGACCGAGTCTGAAAATAATTTAGCTTTAATAATTCAGCGACTGCTCTCACAGAATCCGATGTCTGCAACTTTAAAAACCATTCAGACTTTACTCATCGCCTTCTTAAATTTATGATCAAAAACCTGGAAAATTTTTCATCGGCAAATTCTAAAGTTGTCCGGACCGCAAATGTGTTAGGATAGTCAGGTCGCGAAAAACAATTTGCCTTGGAAAATCATAAATTCCAGTGATTTTTTTTTTGCAACCGGGGTCTCAGTATCATGTACTGAATCACTAGTAAACGGCTTCGTCACGATGTAATTTACACCCTGTATACATAAACAATAAATCAAGAAGATAATGTGCAATATAAGAAGAATGGCGAGCGATTTAATTTAGTTAATCATTTAGTTTTACCCACGTTAACTAGCTAGAAAATAATAAGAAATTAAATTGTAGTCCATTATCCCCTTGAATTACAAAAACAAGCACATCTTCAATATTAAACAGACACATACTATAATACTATGCTATTCATACAATGACATGTTCCACTACATCATTATCACAAGCCGCAGCCGGCGGGAGAGTGCTTTGGTAACATCATAACTCATAACATCTAACGTTTATTGAAAACTTGCTGCTGCGCGCGGCTCCGCCTGCGTGGTAGGTATGTCGATACAAAGTAGACTATGTCCTTGCACAAGTCTTGAACTATCTCCATACCCATTTTCATCAAAATTGGTGCAGAAGTTTAGTCTAAAAACGTAACAGATAGACAGACATAGTTTCATTCTCATTAATAATATTAGGGAGGATTAATCAATTTCAACACTTCACGATAGGCTCCGATCATGATAGTGGTTACCTATAATAGATAGGTATTACATTACCGTCTTTAAAAAGCTGGCATCAAGTAGTAGGTAAGTTTTATTCTTAATTTAGGGCCATAGCACACACGCAACTTTTAGCGTCGGTGATTTGGCGACTATTTTTATCGAAAAAGTTCTAGCTGAAGTTAAGTTTTAGCGACTAAAAGTATCCGTGTGTGCTATGGCTGTGGTATAAGCATAATTAAATACTAAATAAGTAGGTATTCCTAAAGCGCAATTCTCCATAATTATAATAATTAAATAATACAGCACTAGGACAAACATCTTTACAAATTTTAGACACCAAGTCAAATTGATGATACTAAAATCTAAATATGTATTAGACAATGGATTTTAAGGGACCTTAAAATACCCATAGGCAATTTAGACCCCATTTTGTTCATACACACGTGCGAAAGTTTAGAATAGCTTATCTGATGATAAGCTATTCTAAACTTTCGCACGTGCGTTAGGCGCTTTGAAAATGATGAAAAGGATAACTTAAAATGGTCCCCGAAGACTAAACGCTAAACGCTCTCAAACTAAAAATTAAATTTACAGAATTTGATGCTCTTTCGACGATAAAAACGCGCTGATTACTCTAACCCAAATTTGCGTGAAAAGAGTTTTTTAGCAAAAAACGTGGTGAATTACACTTTCAGCGCTGGTTTGCGAATCTATACTCTTGAGAAAGAACATTGCTATGTATAAATAGTAGGGCATTTTCTCTACATTATTTTGTAACGTTTGTATAGTTAAGTCGGTCGTCAAAAAAAAATGACTATTTTTACAAGCATTTACTTTTAAATATGGCGGCATGAGCGGCACAGGTGGCAAACTTCAAGTTCAAAAAGAGCACATCAAAATCTATTAAAATACCCATTCTAAAACTCCCGGCATTTATTCTACGTAAACCTACCAAGTGATCAAAACATAACTAAAATAAAATTAAAATAATGCCAAGCTTAAGGGTGCTATGGTAACTCGTATCTTGTACAATATTAGCAACCGATTTGTCTAAAAGTATGCATAGAAAATGGTTGCTATAAACATAGTTAGATGCAAGCTCCAATAATATTTACAATAGGTTGTTACTTAAGTTGACCTTATTGACCCGTTTTGCTGACCTACTCGGAAAGTAGGTAAAGAATTGAATGATTCAATCTGTATAAAATCTACAATAGTTAGCATTATTTAATAGTACCTAAAGACAAAACATTCTATCTAGCTAGGATAATCACAAGTACGCCAAATTATATTCTACATTGGAAACATCTAATTAAATAATAGCGCTTAATATGACAAATTAGATGTGTGCGCTAGTATCATTAAAGGCAATGTAGATTTAGTTTTAAATAGTTATTTACTAATCAATAACGTTATTTTAAGTCTAAGTGAGAAATATTATAATAATATGTAGTTTCGACAGCAAGTTCAAATTAAATTAATGTCTTTTTTTATTTATCTATATATTAATATCATGAAAATGGTAGCGCACTATCACCCCAGTAATAATATATCTAGAGCCATTTAACACATCACAGTATGAACTGATAAAATCTTCCTAAGTGTAACATATCAAACCTGAAACAAATGAATAAGATTATGGTTAGAAGACTGGACAATAAAATAACTTATATGCATGCATGCTTTGCGTGGCGTGCACTGAACTTTTTAATTACATAAGAGGAGGGGTAGAGTCAGTGCCGGATTAGCCATATAGCAAGAGTAGCAAATGCTACGGGCCCCGCGAATTGGAGGGCCCCGCGCTCCAACGCCTGTCTGACCGTAAAAATAATTAAATTTAAATAGTAGCGTAAAATATCTTGCTTGTAAGAACAAATTTGTGTATGTTTTGTAAATACAGAGTTGCCCATACTGACCGATATAAATCAGCCAGCTTGTAGAGCATGATTTGCTTAAAGAACTAGATATGAAAAACGTTATATCTAAATTTGCCCACATTAAATCAAAAAAGTTGTTTTATAATTAATTGTTAATAGTTATGTTTTATTTAATACCATAAACTTTAAGACCTAAAGCAGGCCAAAGGCCCCATAATATATAAAAATTATTGAAGGGCCCCCTGACAGATTTTGCTACGGGCCCCGCGCTGGCTTAATCCGGCACTGGGTAGAGTAGATAACCGTTAAAATAGAGCATTTTATAACATAAAATTAGATGCGTTTATTTTATTGATGACTTTTTTCCACAAATTGGCAATTGAGAAGAGTCGGCCATGAGTTATTTGTCCGTTTTTGAGAAGAACTCTAATTCACTTTCACGTTCGACATTAGATAGATAGAGATAGAGAAAACTTTATTTGCACATCAAATTTGTAACATACAAAGAAATAGGTACTTAAAACTATAACGTACAAAGGGCGGCCTTATCGCTTGACGCGATTCAACCTTAGGATGGACATAATAGAATGGCAATATTGTGATGAAAGTGAATTTAAGCTCCGCAAATTTAGAGTAGAACTAGTTGTGAAGTCTAAGGAATAAAGCTATTTTTATTTCATTTCACAGATCCAAGTCTCTTATCTTTCTCTCTCTACCTCCGAGCCGTTTTTAACCAACTTCCAAAAGAATGTGGTTCTACCTACTAAACGATATCAATAAATAAAATATAGCATGTACAACAATACCTAGTAGGCTATAAAAAATAAGGGTTTGGGGTCAGGATTAAATTGGGAAAGACACGGACTTATCAAACCGCCCTAGTATGTATTCGCCCCTGTAAAGTCGGAAACATACTTGTGTGTCTTGGCGTGTCGTGGTACAATGGTAGCATACATATTGCATAGGCAGAAACACTATTGTGTCGTGTCGTGTTGCGGCGCTCCATACAAAATGCACGTTCTGCCGCGCCACGACACGCCACGCCATATCAGTGTGTTTCCGACTTTACATCTATGTTCTCTACTTCAGAGTGATCACGGATAGTCTTCAATTATTGTTAAACTAAAGAAGTCAGTTGAAGGTATTGATGTTTGTTTTCATAGTTTAAATTAAAAAGGAGGGGTTTTAGAGTGTTGTTGAACCGATTGATCGACGTCCATCGATGTCTGTGTATTAATACACAAGGCTGGCATCCATTTAAATGATGATAGGTATATTATCAGTCTGATAAGAAAATACCGTTCTGGTAGGCATCTCGCGGTTGCGCCATAAAATAACTAAGTAAAAAACATTCAATGTTCCTCACAAGCTTTAGCATTTATAATGTAAGTGTTATAGAATCGCAAATTTAGTTGTTAACTTACCATTTCAATCTTCTTTTTTAGGACTGCCTGTGTCAGACTCACTATTTGGCTGAAAAAATAAAAAAATATTTTTTACAACACTTTTTTATCATTACCTTAATTGTGTCCTATTTGATAGATAAGCTATACAGGATGTCCCACGGCGATCCCACATAGAGGGTAACATAAACAAAGCCAATAAATATACAGGTGCTTACCTGAAAATATCGATGGTATAGTACTACACCATAAACAACTACAATCGAGACTAGAATTTGTATGACTAGCCATATGGTAACATTGTACACTTGAGCTTGTCCAAAAAGTTCTTTGCCATTCTTTATGCACAACATTGACTCTGTCACCATGATCGCCCCGTACACCCAGCATTGTGTGCCAACTCGTTTACAATTAGGATCGGTGACGTATGTGTAATATTGTCTGAAAAAAAAAATTGCATTTACCCTTTCTGAATATCAACAATTTGTGCGGTTTTTTTTTCTTCTTGATATTTATAGCTGATTATGGCCGTGTACTGTATTCTTGCAAGTTGAACACAATTTATACGAGACATTGAATATTACTTTAGTATGTATTTCTTACTTTTTAGTGCACATTTTGTTATTGAAGTCGGTTTTGTTGGAAAATAATTTACTTGTTATAAGAATTTTAAGTAATATTTTACGTCTCGCCTTATCTAAATATAATTTAAAAGAATAGAGCTAACTGTTTCAACGTGTCATTATTTAAAGAATAGGCATGGTGACTGATCCTTAAATAGTAAAATATTAATTTCAATTAAAGTAACATTAAGTATATGATTCTAACTCATTTTATGATTATTCAAAGTCATGATTAAGTCCATTTTTAAAGTACGAA
Organism: Hypena proboscidalis; assembly: GCA_905147285.1. NCBI lineage: Eukaryota > Metazoa > Arthropoda > Insecta > Lepidoptera > Erebidae > Hypena > Hypena proboscidalis. The sequence continues at coordinate 12,777,608 of LR990130.1, read as the reverse complement.
TTTATAAAAAAAATAATTTGATTATCTAATTACCCACACACAATTTATAGTAACTTTTGTAATAAAACCATTTTCATAAACACATTTCGTATTATTCGTCACATCGCTATCAAACAAATTTCATTACTTCCCATACAAGCTACAAAACGATAACGTCACGTCTATGTAGCCGATTGTTTGGAGCATTTGGGCGAGTCTATTATTGATGTGAATTTAAAATTGTATTATCTCAGACAGTTTTTGTGATATCAAAGTCATTCTTTTAATGATGTTTCTAATGTCGCGAGGTTCTTCAAATACATACAAAAATCTAAATTAGTCATGCTTATTATCCCCGTACTTTTAGCCGTTGAGGAGTTGTACCTTCCAGCAGCATGCATCAGAGCATCAGCTCAACATGAGATTCTGTCTGCTAGATGCAAATATCTAAATAGCTTCAGAAAATGTACAAAAAACACTTTAAGAACTAAACAAATTGAGGGTTGCCCTCGATTTTTATGGGAATTATCATCAAATCCTGACTTGGCCATAGGACCATATCGGAAGTACTCTATTTTTTATTTTTTATCTATTCAACGAAGAAATCGCAAACCATAAAAAAGATGAATATAGAACCTCGAAATCGTCGGTTAAAAAGAATGTGCACAACAATCATTGAGTTATTAATGTTATTATGTACTACAATAGGTTATTTGATAGTATGAAAAAATGATTTATTCATTGCATAGGATAATGGGCATATAAAACTATACATTGTAATACAATATAAGAAAATATTATAATTCTTTCATTTTCAGCAACATTAACACCTAATAATAATAATAATAATATAAGCCTTTATTCAGACATACATATTTTACAATTCATTATTAATAAATTCATTAAATTACATTTATGTATTATCATTAGATTAAATTCAATTATAATATTAATATTGTTTTAGTTGAAGTTCTTAATCCGTATTCAATTGTTATTTATTGCATGCATTAATTAAGTACTTTGGAGTTATATGTCTGTGTGCCCAGTATTGGCAAAGGCCTCCTCCATTTCTTTCCATTTCTCTCTGTTTTGGGCTTCTCTGGTCCAGATTTTCCCACCCATATCTCTTATCTCATCTTCCCACCTTTTATATTGTCTTCCTCGATTTCTTTTCCTATTTCTTGGATGCCAAAATAATATGTTCTTGTTCCACTTGTCTTTTCCCCTTACTATGTGGCCGGACCATCTCCATTTCAGTTTATTTATTCTTTTTGTTACATCTTCAATCTTTGTGCATTTTCTGATCTTTTTGTTACTTATTCTGTCCACTCTCCTTATATTGAGCATGCTCCTTTCCATGGCTGTCTGGCAGGTTTTCAGTTTCCTAGTTTGTTCTTTGGTGAGTGCCCAAGTTTGGCAGCCATAGGTTAATACTGGTAGTATACAGGTGTTGTATAGTTTAGCTTTTACTGACATCTTGGTTTCCGGGTTCTTCATAATTTCTTTGAACCCCCAGTAGCTTTTCCATGCTTTTCCAATTCTAGTGTCTATTTCTTTCGACATTACATTGGTGGTTGAGATTTGCTGGCCAAGGTAGGTGTACTCTTCGACAAATTCTATTGGCTCTCCGTTGATAGCTATTGTGCCTACAGATGCGTTTGTCATGGCTTTGGTTTTCGAGAGGTTCATTGTTAACCCTACTTTGCAGCTTTCTCTTGCCAGATCTGAGAGCATATTTTGTAAGTCTTCTAACGTTATGGCGAATAATATGATGTCGTCGGCGAAACGTAGGTGGGTTAGCTGTTCCCCATTTATGTTTAGCCCATATTGGTCCCAGTCCATTTTACGGAAAATGTCTTCTAATACAGCTGTGAATAGTTTAGGCGAGAGTGGGTCTCCTTGTCTTACTCCTCTGCTTACTTTTATTTCTTTGCCCTCCTTCTCTAGTTTTATTTTGGCTGTACTACTGGTGTATACGTTTTTTATGATTCTAATGTACTTGTGTTCGACTCCTTGATCTTTCAGGCATTGCCAGATGTTTTCATGCTCTATTGAGTCGAAAGCCTTATTGTAATCGATAAAACAGCAATAGTATGGAGCGTTGAATTCTTTGTTTTTTTCAAAGATTTGTCTAACTGTGAGTATGTGGTCTAATACTGAGAAGCCTGCCCTGAACCCAGCCTGCTCTTTGGGTTGTTGTTCGTCTAGGGTTCTAGTTATTCGCCCGAGGATCACTTTCGCGAAGACTTTATAGACATTAGACATGAGGCTAATCGGTCTGTAGTTGTTCACATCACCTCTGTCACCCTTTTTGTGGAGCAGAACTATTGTTGATGTGGTCCATTGTTCAGGTATTTTTTCAGTGATTAGTATATCGTTAAATATGTATGTTAGGAGTGGTGCTAGATCATTTTTGCACTGTGAGAGCAGTTCATTTGAGATTCCGTCTGGGCCAGGAGCTTTATCCTTTTTCTGAGTTTCGATTGCTTTATATGACTCTTTTTCTAGTATAGGTGGGACATTATCAGTATTACTCAAGATGGTGGTTTCCGTTTGGTTTTTGCTTGTGTACAAGTTTTCGTAAAATTTGGTAGCTATTGATAGTATATCAGACCTTTTTGTTTTTATCTTGTAAGATTGATCCTTCATGGCAGGTATCCAATCTGTTTTGTCGGATAAGAACTTAAGAGCCTTTTTTATACCTCCAGTCTTTGAGATATGTCTCTCGAACGTCTCAAGTCTTGAGCGCTTCCTGTCCGCCCTCATTTGGCTTCTTATTTCTTTGGTTATCTTTCCTATTTGCTCTCTGATATATTTTGTTTTTTCTGTTGTTTCAATTAGTTTCTGTCTTTCTTGCAGGAGATCTTTGGCCTTTTCTGACAAGTTTTCATTGTTATGTTGATTGTCTTTGCGATTGCTATTGCCGGGTCCTGTGGTTAGAATGTCATTTAATGTGTTGTACTTCTGTTGCGTGTTGAGATGTTGAAGAGACCCCACATCTATGGCACTGAGGATCTCACTGACGCCTGTTATGTCCGCCCCGTTGCTCGGTGTTAGTGCCTTTATTTTGAAAGGACGACTCTGTCGCGAGTTAGACAGTGTGTTCAGCTTTGCTCTTAGAATCCTGTGGTTGCTGTTGAAATTCAAGTTTGCAATGGTCCCGCAGTCATCAAAGGATTTGGATCTATTTGTTAGAAAGTGGTCTATTTCGTTTCTGTATTTGTTGTCTGGTGACGTCCAAGTCCATCTTCTGGAAGCCTTTTTTTTGAATTGGCTGTTCAATACTTTCAGGTTGTTCTCGAAAGCCATTTCCATCAATTTTTGCCCGTTTCTTGTTCTTTTTCCGCTACAGTGAGGACCCAGTACAACATCTTCTCCAATGCCTGGTGTTCCTACTCGTGCGTTGAAATCGCCCATAACAATACAGTTTTTGTATGCGTGTTCTTTTAAGGCGGTATTAAGGGTTGAGTAAAACGAGTCGATTTCCTGGATAGTCGATTGTTCGGTTGGCGAATACACTTGCACTATGGACCATATTTCATTGCCTGGAGGGATCCTGGTATTCAGAATTGCGATTCTTTCAGAGATTCCAATCAGCTCTACAATAGAGTTCTTGAGTTCCTTCTTGATTAAGAATCCTACTCCATGTCGTCCTGGAGTTTCACCTTTATGATACAATATGACCTGGCGGTATTCCTCAATAGCTTCGCCATTCCTTCTTACTTCGCTCAATCCAATAATATCCCACCTAATATTCTGTAGGGAGTATAGCAGTTCGTGCAGGCTTTCTTCAGTTCTTAAAGATAGTGTGTTGAATGTTGCTATATGCATATAATCAGTATCTTGATTTTTATTAGCTTCAAAAATGATCTTTTGCGGTATGGTGGTGGTATTAGGTACGTTGTTATCTGTTGTATTATTGGTACATAGTTTTGAATGTTTTCTTTGATCGTTGGTGTTTGTTTTTGGAGGGTAGTAGTCGTCTTCCCCCACGGTGACTAGCCGGGTTGGGGTGCATTTGGGATTGGTTATGGTTGTGTTAGAATTAGCTTTTTTGTTGTTGTTATCGTTGTGGCCTTTCCCTTTACCAGGTACGAGTAGTTGCTATTGTTTATTTTTGTTTGTGGGTGTGGCTGGTTTGTTTTTAATGTTTGAGAAAATGTTTGTCTTATTAATTTTGTTTGACGTGTTTTCTGTTTCTGCATTATCGTTTCTCTTTCTCTTTTCATTCGGTTTGTCTAGTATAGTTAATTTGTCGTAGCGTAATCGTGCTATTCTTCCTTTGTTGACAGCTTCCTTCATTTCCACTTTAAGTTCCTTTCTCTTATTTAGGATATCTTTTGGGTAGTCTTCCGTGGCATAAATGCCGCCTTCGAAAGTTTTATTGTTCCTCAATATTTCCACTTTACGCCACTCCAATGTTACTGTTATTAAAATGGGTCTGTTTTTGTTTTCTTTTTTCGTGCCCAACCGTTGTACTTTGCTTATTTCCCATGTGTCCCACTTTTCAGCTTTGGTCTTTTCGTTTACATTAACACCTACTAAGATATAAATTAGTCTAGCTGACCCGGCAGACTTTGTACTGCCTCAATCGATAAATAATCAATCTTCATAAAAATAATCTCACAAATAGTTAACAACTTTCATAATTATTCATCTTTTAAACTTCTTTGGACTTCTACAAATAATTCAAGACCAAAATTAGCCAAATCGGACCAGCCATTCTCGAGTTTTAGCGAGACTAACGAACAGCAATTCATTTTTATTTATAAAAATAGATAGATAGATAGATTAGTCAATACGGTTAAATATTACGTAATTACCTCACAGATGGCGCCACGATAACTCCTATCAGACAAAGCCTTGCACTGACTAGTGGATGAGAGGGTGGCATCTCAAATATGTGCTTTAAAAAGAACGTGTTCAACTCGGAGATCTGCCAAAACACTACCAATTGACTCACGGCGCAAAATCTCATGTAAGTACTTGTAGGATCCAACCATCGCACGGGAGTCCATGTCACTGGTGTAAACTGCAGTATAGCTCTCTTTATTTTACCCGTGGTGGAAGATATGTCTCTAAAAATGAAAACAATAAATCGTTATTTATATGCTCACAAGTGATGTAATAAGAGTGTGTTAATTATTTTATCAGTATAAATAAGCAACCCTACAGATTTTGACCTTTCCCACTATAGTTCCCTGCTAGTTTAATATGATCTGTGCACCCAAAGTTTTCTTTAAGTTCCACCAATCATTGCGCTATTTGAGACTTTATTCCATCGTTTTGTTTTTAGTTTTATGCCATCAGGATATTCGAATATTCAAATTGGTGTCGCGGTTTCGCCATTTTAAGGGTTGTACCCAAGGGGTAAAACGGAACCATATTACTGGGACTTCGCTTTCGAAATAAAATATTTTTTTAAGCGGACATGTTTTTCTCTTTGTGCGCGAGTCCGACTCGCACTTGGCCGGGAGGATTTACGAGACTAACGCACAGCGATTCATTTTTATTATGGAATGAGATGCTTAGGTGTGAATAAAATTATGTAATTAAATAAAACATTTTTTTATATAGATTAACTTCGTGTTTTATTGACTTGCTGCAAGTTTTTTATAAGAGGTGGCGCAAAATTGATCATCCAGTTTGGTTTTTGATTTGTAACTATTAAAAAGATAATATTTAGAGCGATGGAAATGTTTATTTTAGACTACTTTGCTATCTTTTTTAGCGGCTGTCCCTAAAGGTCATGACCAAACAGGCCGAATTATGGCATTTTTTAATTAATTTCTGGTCTTGCATTTTTGACGGCGACAGTCTTAGGCTTGTTGAAATGTACTAATATCAATGAACCCTAGTGTATATTTCTGTCCAATTTCAACTAGGAGTAGAAAACATAAAAGCTAATTTATTTCTTATGTACAACATATCCGCCATAAAAAATGGTTTAAACTTTACCCATTAGACTGATATCAAAGCTATGAAATGTATTGTTATATAATAATAATAAAATGTTTATTTAAAATAAAAAATCCATAGTATGTTAAAATTGTGAGAAGTATGTCGAGAGTCAGCAATTATATAAAAAAAAAAAATCAAAAAACCAAAAGAAAAAAAAACAAATGTATAAATTCCAGAAAATGTCTTATACTTTCTTACCTTATGCTAACCCACTTGTACTCTCGCATCTCTAGGACTTTACATATCTTAAGGCCACACCATATGCCTAGTCCATTGCACACTATAACATCTAGAATGATGGAGTCCCACCAACACTCTAAGAAGTTGGGCAATAAATGTGCAAAGGATACTTCAGTTATCTCCCACATTATGGATATGGCCCACAGTAATCCAGCATGGCGAAACAACAGGGCTTTGAAGAGCCATCCAAAGAAGTGGCCCCAAGCAAACACATCCACATGAGACCAGACTTTAGCCCAACTTATGTCCGAACAATTAACGGCATACTCCTGAAATACACAAATTATTTTATACTTTGTCATAATTCTTCGAGAAATCATTTATATATCAGGCATATCTCTTTTAGGTTTCAATAATAAGTTTTATTTGAGACACTCTCAGGCGTGCAGATTTTCTCACTATGTTTTCCTTCACCGTTAGCAAGCCACAATTTATATGATAAATACACAATTATACCTTTGAAAAGACTAATCTTAACAATTTATTGACGGAGAAGTGTGCCGTGAGACCCATGCCTAAAAAGTGCTTGTGAAGTCTAAAAATTTACACTTGGCCAGCATGGTGGACTCTGGCCTATCCCTTCTTATCATGAGAAGAGCCCCAAGCCCAGCAGTGGGACATATATTAGATACAGGCCTGCTATTATTAATAAGTATTAGAGGTAAATATTAAGTATGATACAAAAGCCAGCAAACAGTGTGGGCACATAACGCCAGGTTTTTGGCTTCATATACAGGGCAGTAACAGTAATTTTAAAAGTCATAGCGACTTTAAAAAACAATCACACTCATAATACCAACATACATTGTAACAGTCTCAAATATTATGCAATACACAAATTATATTACCTTGTCCATATCAATGTGAAAGTTCCTGAGCTCCGGGTCTACCCAATACATTATCTCATACACAGTTGAGCGGCTTTGAAATAACAGGAACAGTAATGCCAGAAGATACAGTACTGACATGCCAAACACAATTCTCCAGAGGGCAGGGTGTGGACGTGTGAATGGTCCGTTGGGGAATGTAAGAACTGATACTATGAGGAAGAAAAACACAACACAGCATATGCCAGACCAAATGTTGTCTTGAATAACTGACTCGTTTCTGTAAGTAAATAAATAAATATTACACTACATTACACAAATCCTAAATTAAGCAGAGATTGATTGATGTTTATGGGTACCAGAATAACTAATTTTAATACAAATATATACAGTAGAAACCAAATATAACGACATTGTTTATATTGACAGATCAGTTATAATATTTATATTTTATCTTATATTATTTATGAACAACTAACTGTTCACTTGTTGCAGCAAAATAAAACAATACAAATCTTTTTTAACCTTAAATTAATCCATAAAGGAATATTTTGGCTTGAATTTTTGAGAATCAGCTTAAAAAATCTGACTAAAATGACTAATTACTTTAAGAACTAAGTGCAGTCTGAACTGTACTGTAACTGTACTCAACTGTACTGTAGGCACTTCATTTTACATAATTAACTTTTTCATTTCTTTTTTCCTGATTTTTATTCAATAAAAACGCCCAAAGAATATGGTCTCTCCAATGTTGTTATATACGGTTTTGACTGTACATTTCTTTTTAAATACATACTTATACTTATATTAAATTGAAACACCTCTATCTTCATGCAAAAAAAAGTATTTGTCATGAGCGGGAATTACACTCAAAATCTAAGTAGTAAAATTCATAATGAATTTTGGGTTTGCATAATAACAACATAACATAACATAACATACCATCACGCTTATATTACCCAAAAAGGTGTGGCAGAGGTGTACAACACGCACATTTTACCAGTTATGTTTACGTCCCATGGGATAGGGAATAAGTCTAACCATCAGCACAATTCCAACTCCATGCTGCTATTGAGAATTGCCTGATGTTCACAATTGTTCACAAATATCACTTTACCCGACCCGGAATTCAAACCCGAAACCTCGTGGTAAGAGGCGCATACGCTAACCACTAGACCATCGAGGCAGGTAGGCAATTTATTTATCAAATTACTTAGTATTGCATCAGTAATGAAAACTACAAACAGCAACAGCAGCAGTTAATTTGGAACATTTAAGTATGCAATTTCACAGTTCTACATTCATTATTAGTTATATTTATTTTTTTCAAACAAGTTCTCAAGAGTCAGGACAGTATCAAGCAATGTTTTAAACTGTTTGTGTCAAGAAAATTTACTATGCATTCTTAATAAATAAATTTAAATGTAAGCAAGTAATAATCGCTGATGCATCTTGCGTATAGAGAAACCTTTGTGTCCTTACGAAGTGTGGTTACATCACAATGGTTAAATCGCTTAACTTAATTAGAAAAAGGATAAATTAACTAGAAATACCTCACAAATGCTGTGTAAATAACTGCTGCAATCGACACTGCTAAAAGCGTAATAGTATGCGGTTTGTAGAAGAACTCCAGTGATATATCATCCACCGGTCTTTCATTTATAGAACTAAAAGCATCTCTAAATTCATTATTGCCGAGCATGGAGCTGCTGCCCGACATTGTTCTTTCTTTGGTTTCTTTCATGTTTAAATTTTAACTATTTATCAATTCAATAATATATTTTAATCACAACATATCACTCAGGCACATTGCCTTTTGACGAAAATTAAATTACGATTGCGTATGGTGGGCGAGCGAGTGTGATTGCCAATTGACATTATTGACAAGACAATAAATTTGACAAGTGTTCCAGTATTGCCAAATGACTGCCTCACGTTCTCCCGAAACGCCCCGAATATTCAAGTTTTGACGAAATAAGCCCCCAAAAAATTAAAAACCAATATTATTTATTTATAAAATAAAAACTAACCAAACTCACGCACTAGTAGTCTATTCTAAGAGACCGCAGCATATTTTTATTTATTAATAAAAAACTTTAGCCAATTCGGTATGTTAAGTTTTTTTTTGTGATTTTTTTTTTATTTTTTATTTGTAGAGACAGTTATTTTAAACAACTAATTTGAATATTTTATTTTTTTATGCATTGGTTATTTTTTTATGATTTTTTAAAGTTTTTGATCTGATGACGTCACAAAGTAGCCTGAATAATTTAGATCCTTGACACATTTCAAGTATATTTAAAAAAAATAAGGAACTTCACCGGGACTTCAAATTTGACAGTGACACTTGACATATGACACGGATGAATGATGCTCAAGCTCACTATTTTTCTTCATTCTTGCTTTTTGCTTTGACTTTGGCTAATTACTTTGCCGAGATTTTCGCTGTTAAAAGTGATATAAAAAGATAATAACCATTTATAATGAATCGAGCAAAGACTCTTAGTGCGAAATGCTTAATCCTGTCTTGTAAAAACACTACTACTAATAGCCGGCACTTAGTTTTTGTGTTGGTAAAAGAAACTCTGAAAAAGAAGTCGTGCGAGGAAGTGAATGTGGAATACGTGCCTGGGGCGGCGTTTGTATTGTTGTGAAGATCATGTAAAGTAAACCCAGTAATCGAAACCAGAATCCCTTTTTATGCAATCACACTTTTCCGACCACTCGACCAACGAGACAGCAAATGTATAAATGTAAATAAATAAACAAGTGTGGTTTAAATATTTTTTTATATTTAATGTTTTTGCACTATCAATAATTTTTCTGTAAATATAAGTTTTCAAAAAAAAAATCTGCTTGTTTTATTAAATCCCTGGTGTATTTGAGCATCATAATTTAACCAATGCAAGGTTATCTGTTTATTTTCTTCAAATTTAGGATCAGCAATGCAAAATACAGATTTACTTTTATTTGCAGCATGCATTTGAGCAACATATCTGTCTTGCACAATACCATTATTAACATAGCTACATAATGTTTTATTTGAAGAGCAGAGCATTTAACTTCTATAATAAAATCTTCTGCAACTCCATCAGCTATCACAAGTTGTATGTAGTAATACATCGTCTTTTTCATTGATTGTTACAGTTTAGCCGACACTCGATGCTCTGGTACAACTTTAACTCTTACAATGCATTGTACTTGGTTTCTTTTAACCTCCACATACACATACTCGACAGCGGTGTCAACATAAGATTCACAAAATGACCTGTAACAATAATTATAAGAAGTCGGTTATTATCGCTTTAATGGTGATATCAGCAATTTGAAACTTGATTACGATAATTTGTGTATCAATATTAGTACTTACATCAAAGCCTGGGCCCCGCGGATTTCAGCAATGTTATGGTTATCATTATTATTCATGAACTCCAGAATCATAACATTGTCCAATTTGGGCAAGTTGGTAGAGTTGGCGCGTACAAACTGGTCCATATTTCAAACAAAATCTAAACGGTGGGCAAGCAGTTCCTTCAATCGAGCAGTGGTCAATGTAGTAGGCGATATCAAAGTCCAAAAGAGAGCAGGGTTGGTCAAGAGAAAAGCACAAGGAACAAGCACGATTAGAGCAACGAAAAACAAACCAGAAAAGCTACGAACATAACAATCATTGACAGTTAACAGTTCACTGTCAGTTGAATATTTTTTGTAATGCACTGACAATTCGTCAATTCAGCCTACTTTGTGACGTCATTTAGAGGTCAAATGAAAGTCATCTGATTTTACATATTTTTGTTAAAATAAACGCAATCTTACAATTTTAGAAGCTAAAATTACGAAAATACGACTCGGGAACCTGAAATCTCGAAATGGTTTTGGAATTGGCATAGGTTGATTTTTACTTAGCTTACCGAATTCATCGAGCAATAAGAAAGGATGTTTGAAAATTCAGCCTCAAACTCCTCCAACAGTGGGACGAAAGTTTGTATGTAAAAGCGTTTGTAGTAAACGTGAGCCTCGATCAAATTCAAAAATGGAACTATGCTGAACCATCATGTAAAAGTAATATTTTGACATGAAGTTTCATATAAAGTGTAAATATCATAATACTCTATTCTATTTAATTTAATCGAACTGTAAACTTTTTAATTTATTATTATTTCGGTGGGTATAAATATCACTTTTTTTACATAATTTATTTTAGCATTATACCCAATATCTTTCGCATAATGTTTTTGGCATAGCGTGTTTATTGGCATGTTATTTGGATAATACTTTTTAGAGATTGTCTAAAATAGATCAAAAGAAATTTGAAATGGGTATCAAAGTGTAAAAATGGGTTAGGGTGCGGCAGGTTTAGGCCGCCTCCTCCCTCACCAACCGGGTGTCCCGCGTTGCCGTCGCGGTGGGGCTTAGTAGCCGTCGCATGGTGGGTGACCACGGCGAAGCTAAGTGGACCCCAAGTGGGGGTTACTCCTCGAGCTTTTGTCGGGAAGCCCATGTGGGAGCGGCCCAACGGTTGCGGTGACTTCCGCGGGGAGGCACTGCAAGCAACCAAGCCGGGCCGTAGCGACATTGCGGCCAGGGAGTTGCGGGGCCGCGGTGGGTGAGGAGTGCCGGTATCACAGTGCGCCGTTTTCCCGGGTGTCCGCGGTCTCGGCGGGGCCGCAGCCGTTAGGCCGTAGGGAAGAGTAGTCTCGGTATGACGATGCGCCGCTCTCCCTATCCTCTGCGACCGATGTGTGGTATGCGGCGAGACCACCCATCTATCTCGCCGTAATTAGGATCGATTCGTCAGATATTGGGGTATCTGATGACCATTGCACGCGGTCCTTGCGTTGGTCACGGCTCACTGTACGTCCTAGTGAGCCGTAAACCGAGAAGGGTCAGCAATGACCACCCGCGGCGGGTTCGTGGAAGTTTGCGCAAGCGTTCCCACGTTTCTGCCATTATGCGGGAGGACATCGTGGTGGTTTTAGTCGGTAGGCCGGCTTCACCGGAAAGGCCGAGATTACCCTATTTAGTGCCCCTACACAGACAGATATGCATTACGCATTTCCCCACGTAAAAAAATCGCCTCTTGTTAATTTACTATGCGAAAAGTATTATCTTGAATTAGGATATTATAAAAAAAACCGGCCAAGTGCGTGTCGGGCCACGCGCAATAGGGTTCCGTAGCTAGTCGTAACAACATATTTGGACTTCAAAGTGATATAGTATTGTTTAGTTTTAGAAATCATTAGCAGTTCGTAAGATGTTAAATAAACTGTTTGGAGACCCTAATAAACATAAATAAATAAATAAACGTACCGATTACCGACAAATAGCCAAAATACCAACATTTTTTCGCCAGCTAGAATAACTATGTTTTTCATAGTGTTTTATGGAATTTGTATCAATAACAAAGTTATAATTTGCGGTTGCTGAAAAAGTGCTATATCTCAAAAACTGCCGACTGTATCTCATTCAAAACAATTTTGGTTGAAAGTTTTTATTAAGATCTATAATATATATTTTTTTTAGATTTTTTACTCCTGTGGTTTAAAAGTTAGAGGGGGGGACACTCATTTTAGCACTTTGAAAGTGTCTATCTTTGGAACGATTGACATTAAAAAAAATGGTTCTAGAAACCTGCACAACCTGCAAACTGCACACCGGGCAGCCGCTATTAGCCAGTAAGGTCGCAGGTTCAAATCCTGCCGGTCCCATATCTTTTTCAACTGTTTCTTAGTATAATTTGCTAAGCATAGCTAAATGCTATAAAAATAATCAAAATTGCTCTTATAGTTACGGAAAAAGTGGCTGTGACATACGTAAGGACGGACAGACGAATCCATAAGGGTTCCGTTTTTTGCCATTCGGCTACGGAACCCTAAAAATACGTTGAAACATGAATTGGTATAAAAAGAGGCGCATAGATTTTGCACACAGGCGCTGCCGGATGTCGGCGCGGCCCTGGTTTCTGCTATGCATTAATGCCGCCTTTTCTAGAGTAAAAAAAAAGAATAACTATCTACTTACTTGCAAGATCTGGCCCACATCGATCTCAAATTCCTTGCAGATACCCACTGTTTTCTCGTCGTTCAGTAGAGGTCAGGTCAGGTCCAAATTTTATTTTATATTTCATTAAATGTGAAGTCAAAATCACTGGACATAGGAGGGTTTAACTAAAAATTAAATAAAACAAATATTTCTTTACCATTTTACTATACATATTTAATCATTCAATAAAATGTTAAAGCATTGCATTACATTACTCTCATTGCTCAATTAACCCGAAATAAATCTAATTTGTGTATTTTTTAAATGCACAAGAACACAACATCTAATAACTATTAATACTTAAAAAAAATATCTTTATCGATATGAGAAAACTATTTAACATAATATAAGTCTGAATCGCATGAATTAGCAATAACAAAACAACAAGAAGGCACTGCGAAGGCAAGCACGAACATACGTATGTTTGTACGATATATAATCTATATAATTTTGTAATATTAAAAATAAAATAAATTTAGTGTGATTCTTCATAAAGCGCATAGGTATAAAAATTTGTGAAGAAAATAGCCATCATTTAAAGAATAACGCTGTGAAAAATGACAAAACAATCTAACTAATAATGTTTTATTTTTGCGATTCAATTTTTTACTTTGTCTAAAATCTTTTGTGGTTTAGAATTAAGATGTATTGTTTTGGATGCAGTTTTTTTAAACTTATTAAGAGGTGGTGATTAATGGTATCTGGTAATGAATAATAGGACGGTTTTTTAAGGTTTTTTGTTAAGTCTATTTTGTCAAGCTGTAAATCGAAGAATATATTTTATTTATAATTTTACCAAACCATGAAATTATGTCAAGTTCCTCTCATTTTGATATGAGCACTTTATGGAGATTTACACTGTATATCGCCGCTTTGCATGAATAAGCGCACAATTCTATAATAGAATAACAAAAGTATAATTGACAACTTTTTTTTTCTGAATATAATCACACAACTCAAAATGGAACAATATTGCAGGAAATATCACTAATCTTTCTCACGATTATTTAAAATTATGGTATTATTCCATATCCAATAGAAATGTAATGTGACTGTGTGTAATAAAAATAAATATGTAATAACAATTAGCGAACTTTGAATCCTTCCAAAGAATCACTTTGAAAAGAAATAATGGAACAACCGTGCAGTTCTAAAACAAACGAAGACAAATCATTTTAATCAAATGAGGTTTTATTAAACATGTTCGATTCAAATCTACATAAATTGAGTAATATACTTATTTTTATATTGAAAATAACTCTAACATTTTTTTAGCTCTAATAATAATTCAATATTTAAAATAATTTTATAAAGGCATATTTGTTAAGTATGTAATTAGTATTTTTGTTTAATAAAATACATATCTGAATTACGATTCCTGAACAAAACTTGTATAAGGTCACCCGGGGCAAAAGCAACTAAAATTAATAAAGTTGGAACTTTGACTCCCTCCACCATTAGCTACTTAATTAAGAAGGTTACATAAATAAACTTACTTTATTCAACGCCTTTTATTGAATAGTTTTAACATGATGTACGTTGTAAATAGGCTTGGGGTTTTCAATAATTTACATTTTTGTTGAATAAGAACACTAAAAGTTACATTCACCCCACCTTGAGGTTAATGCAACTATCAGTTATATGACCTTGTTGTAATCAATAACTAGACGTTAGGAATAAGAGTATATATTGTTTCACGCAACAGCTATCTGAAAATGGTATCTAGTCCCTGGGAATAGAGCTCAGTTTACAGAAAATTCAATTTAATTTTTTTTTGGGGTGAAAGTAACTGTCTCCCATACTGTATAGTGTTGTGATGGTACATACCTACCTGCTACTTCTCGATGAATTTTCGATGACAATACCGAAAAATGATTAGTCTGACATCTAGGTAAAGAAGAAAAAGCGATTAACATAATATCTTGTCTGTTTATTTAAATCATAAAAAAAGGTTTCTAACCTTTTTTACAATCAATAAAAAAATCTATAAAATTAAGTACAAAAACAGTCTAAAACCAGTTTTATAGTAGTTTTTGTTTTTTGCGACATAACGTCATTCTCTTAACATTTTTACTTAAGGTGCCCTAGTAGGCTAACTAGCGCCGCCATCAGCCATCTAAATCAATAAAAACTCTAAAGACGATAAGTATAATACCTAACATGAAAGTAAGTTTAAAACAGTCTAACTAGTTTGTTTTTGAGAAATAACATCTTAACATTTTTTCTTAGTGACTCTAACTAAATAAGTAGTTTCTTAGTGATTAAATAATTGCACATAATATGAGATCACTATTTAAAGAACCTAGAATAATATTAAATTAGTCTAGAAAGTCTTAATCTCAGTCGAAATACTTAAATTCCTAAGTCAATTCTTTATTTCAGTGTAATATTGACGATAAAATGAGAAGCTATAAATTATTTTTCGATAACGTCAATGTTTTCCGAAAACTTGTAAAGTTCTCCTACGCAATCAGGCTGAGGCAGCATCTTGATAATATCCGCCAAATCTATTATAGATACGTCATTTTTAATAAATCTAAACGTATTTTTTTGTTTATAAGACTTCATACCTTTTACGACAGCTTTATTTTCAGAAATATCTTCAATTAAGCAAACATACTTGTAAGTTTTCTTTCCCAAAGCAGAGCAAAATTTTGCTAGTATAAAGTCACCTTCTTTTGGCATAAATACAAACTCATCTTTTGAAGTCGATGGTACATCTTCTATTTTGTTGTATATTATGCACTGGTTTTCGTTTTTAATCAAAGTTCCTGTTTTGTTATTTATCTTCTGCTTTTTTCCCGTTGCACATGGTTTGACAGAAAGGTTTCGTTTTGTCTTCTTAGTTTCATTTTTATATATTTGATCGATTTCTTCAATGTTTATAGAATCATTATCCGAGTTATCTTCCACCAATCTTCTGTAAAAAGTTTCTGCGTCCTCGCTCTCTGACGAAACGTCACTTTGGTATGAACCACTGGTGTTACTATCAGTTTCCCATCGCATTTCCTTCTTCTTCGCCATATTCTTCTTAGTCATGTTCTTCTTTATTATTTTTTTTGGTGTGACGTGTTTCTCTTTTGTTTCCCCTTTTTTTTCTCCTAGTTCTCTTTCTATTCGATTAACAACTTTCTCTACAGTCAATTTTTTCTTTTTCTTTGCCATATTCTCCTTTTTAATGTTTCTTCTGACTTGTTTCATTTCTGCTTCCTTTTTTTTCTCTTCTCGATCTCGTTCCATTCGATCAATGACTTCCTTATAAGTTAAGATTTCAGCGCCTTTAGCAACGCGCCTTTTATTTGTTTTAGGTGGATCATTGCGAGCTATTTTTTCTAAAAGAAGTTTCTGAAATGACACATTCATAATATTTTGTATTTCTTCGTTTTCTAGGTTGTTTCGATTATATGACTGCTGTTTCTTTTCATATGTATTAAGCGTTGCCTTTGTTTCTTTTTTCACTTCAAAATTTTCTTAGTTTCTTTTTTTTTTACTTGGCGTTGCATTGCAGGTTTAATTAATATGTTTTGTAATATTCGTATCTTTGGAGATGTTTTATTTTCAGTACCAGGTCCAATAGATGTAACTCTCTGAACTTTTTCAAAGGAATCTTGTTTTAGTGCGGTAGAAATATAATCCAGCTTTTGTTTATTGTAGACTCTTTGCTCTTTTATTTCTCCTTTCCTTGTATTTATCATTTCTATTTTTTCTGCTATACTATTATTTCCTTCATTAATTTCCTGTTCAATCATTGATCCAACCATTTCTACTTCTAACTGATTTCCTTCAAGCACTATCTCTTCTGGTTTTTCTGTTACTTTGACCTCGGTATAGTTATTGTTAGGCTTAATATCGTTCAGACTCTTGTTAAACTCGCTCTTATTAAAAAAAATAAGTGTCAAGCTTAAAAGTGTTGGTATGGTAACAAAAACTTGATTTTCCACCTCCTGATGTGTGCAATCGGATAGCGATTCATTACATGTTTCCTCGTTGTTCTCAACTTCAGTCCCGGAAATTAAGTTTTCATATTCGACTTCGTTATTTTCGGCATGATTAAGTGCTTGTCCTTTCTCCCATTGGGCTAATGCTAAAGGATCGAATATGTTTTTAGATATTGCATGTCGGTTGAACGGGTATATACCAGTTTTTTTAAATCCATTTTGCAGGATAACTGGGTTTAAATTGGCCCATATTTCGGTCAGGATTCTTGAGAATTCCATTTTTGGTAGTTTAGCACCAATATGCAGCCTTTGCCATTTAACGAGGGCCTCATCCCATCTATCTTTCATAGGTTTCATACCACTACAATCTAACGGTTGAAGAGTGTCGGACGAGTGTGGTGGTAATTTCATTATGGTTATATTTTCAGATAGAGCCAGCTTGATGACATTCAAGTCTACATGAGTGGAGTGCCCGTCATAGATTAGTAAAATGGGCCTGTCATTTCCAATTGCTGGTAAAAACACGCTACTAAAATATTTTTCGAAAATTGATGTTTCCATCCAACCCTTTGGACTAACAGTGTAAGCTGTTTTGACTGATTGATCTTTGTAAAACCACTCATTCCACAAATGCTTGCCCTGAAATATTATAAGCGGCGGGACTTTATCTCCCACCGCATTTGTTGCCAATAATACAGTCGTGTTATCTCTTCCTGGGGAACTAGTAGTTCTGGTGCAGCGAAACCCTTTTTCACCGATGACTCGGGTTTTGGAAGGATCATTACAGAAACTCGTTTCATCGAGGTTGTAGATCCTCTCAGGTTTTGCAATCAAGTCAAGATCGTTCAAAACATCCTCTAATAAATCGAAATATTCATACACTGTGTACGGATTGCATGCCCGTTTACGGGCAATTTCAACTGGCTGTGGTTTTTTTATCGACAAACCATTTCTCTTGCGAAAACCACGCAGCCATTCATCACCTGGTATATCTTCCTTAAATGGCGTAATTATACCATTTCTTATAACGTATTCTGACACCAATGCCTTCACTTCTTTTGTCGTTAAAGCAAATCCGTTTTTTTCCATTATTTTTAAATAGGAAGATATTTCTTGCTCAAATGATCTCGAAAATACAGTATCTTTTCCAGGATTTATTTGTTTTTGTCCACGCGTAGCGTATACATGTGATATAATTGTTGACCGAGGAATATTAAATCGTTCCGCAGCAGCATAACTGTTTAACTGTTTTTGCTTCACTAGTTGTACAGCTTCAAGAAGATTTTCTCGCGTATAAAGTTTATCCCTCTTTCTTTTATAGTTCCGAACCATCTGGAATAAGTAAAAAAACTTAGATATTGTTGTAATACTGTGCATTTGTCTTTAAATTAATAATACAATAATTTATACTTAAGCTGGATTTATGTTTGTATGTGTAGATTTCATATTATATGTATGTGTATATTGTGTTATTTATTTTTAGTCTATGTATCTATAAAATTAAAATAGGTATGAGCAAAAATAATGTGTGAGCAAATGAAATAAAAAATACGTCACCAAAGTAAACATTTTATGTAAATAAGTAGATAATTAAGCGAAATTAACTTGTCAAAATATCGACACGGAACGTCACTAGTGATTTGCATTTTTTATACAAATACAATGGGGCAATTGCAACTGCCAAAATAGTTGCTTTTACCCATCTGCACAAAAAGTTGAGGTTAATGTAACTGTGCCAATAAAATGTTAATTATAAGACCTAGCCTTTAATCAAATATACCAAAAGCACTTACGTTTTGTCTTTATATTAGGATGAACTTGCAATTTTTCTGGAAACTACGAGAAATATTTTTTTTGTCACAAAAGTTAACAGATGACGCCGCGAAACGTTGCTTCAAAATGGCGGTTGTCAAAAAATGCTCTGTCGGTGCAACAGTTGGTGACCTAGAAGCGCCATCTAGACCTTGTAAGAAAAATCAAGAATTTCTCTACTTGTCAACAGATGGCACGTTTTAAAAAATACATTAGATTGAGAAAAAAATCAATTAGTCACTTTAGCCTCATAGTTGCTTTCGCCCCGGGTGACCTTAGATATAAAATACTGCCAAACACAAACAGAAAGAAAATTATGGCGGGGAAATATATGCGTGTATTCATATTAAGCGGAGATGTAATATTTAAATAATAAATTGTGCTAAAAAGCAGCAAGAAATTTAAACATATTTGAGGACGAGCTTTAGTTGGACTGAGGCCTAGTATAAGGTTTACATGGGTGTCTTCGAATATTTAAATCCATGTACATTTTTTATGGATTTGGGTATTAGTAGGTATATATACCTACATGATAAGTCGATTGAGACAAATACTTCCACCCTGTATAAGTCATCACATCTTTCTGCCGATATTTTATAGTCTATTTGTGGTTCAGGACCACATTACATAATAATCAAAATATTTGCCAATGTTTCTAAGTTTATTTAATACCTCTGACGGTGAAGTTTTGTACTATGTGATTTAAAATAACTTGTCATTAGTCCAGCTAAAACTAGTTGGATTAGCAAGGCTGATCCCCACTTTCATTTTCAGTAGGTATAAAGTATATTGCATAAGGTACATTAAAATATTAAACATCTGCTTACCTACTAATTCTGGGGCATATAAAATTGTTATAATTCTTGCAACTCACGAGGGCAGTTGAGCTTCACTTGTGTTTAACCAAAACTTCACTTGTGTCATAATCATAGTGTGTGTGAGAGTACAAATAAAATAAAACAAAAGACCGACACGATTCGCCCGCGAATGACGCGTTCGTCGAAAACGCGCATACTTGCGTTGTGCATGTACACTTCAAATATAAATAAAGTTAACTGTCTTTTATTCGAACTGCCTTCGTGAAATGCTACAACTTATATAAGAGGTACCGTACCTAAATACAAATCCATGACCTACAGTTTCTATTTTGTTTCAAAATAAAACAGTTTTAGGGTCAGTTTTAGAGGTTCCGGATAGATTTTATCCGACACATAAAATATAACCTGACCGAATTTAAATGTGACACAAGTTACACTTGATAAAAGATCACAGCTGTCGCTTTCGTATGTGTGCAATATGCTTATAATTATGTACTGCCAATAAGGTTTATCTTGCACCTGTGAAATTACGGATTAATAACGTAATATTGAGGTAATTTTAAAAGAGTTGTACTTATTTTAATAAAAGTTAGATCCAAAACTGCAATTAATAATAATAATTGAATGACTTAATGTTACGGTTGCATAAAAATGCTATAAGAATAATAATACAAGGCGTGAATGACACCGTGACCGTGAGTATCGTGACGAAGCCTCTAAAATACCAGTGATTTAATACATTCATTCCGGGGACAAATTTTTCGTTGGGAACGGCTTCGCCATGATGTCATTTACACCCTGTATAAGAATTAATTTTATTGTGTAACTTATAAATAAATATTCGTAGAGGTGGCGGTACATAATATCAGAAATAATAGTGCGTTATAGGTACAATTACTTTTTTTGTCGGGAGACACAATTTAATTCACTACAAGAAATACACGGATGTTTTCTCATATTGATGATAATTATTCCACAATCGTAAGACTTAAATAAATATGTGGTAAAAATATATATTATCTTATATTAAGCTACCAATTATGAAGTTCGAACCAATGTGTTATAATTATAATAAGAGATCCCACTGCTTGATTTTATAAATCTGATAATCCTATCCAACTTTAACAAAAGCTATAACTAGGAAAAATTGAGTACAACATTTTGGAATCTGGCAATCCTGATTATTTGATTTCTTCTCATCCTTTCCTTTCAAACATTGTATCATTATTTTAAAAAAATACGGTCTGCAAAATTGAGGGCTGGGATCTCAGGCACAGCAAAGACGAAAAAATATTGAAATTATTAAAATATAATAAAATATTTCGTTTGTCAAAGTGGATAAGGTTGCTTTAGTTGATAGAACAAACGAATTTAGCCTTAAGAGTTTTGAAATATTTATATAAAAATTGTATATGTGTTCTGTATCTTCTTCGTTAATAGTACCTAACTTCTCTTTCTGACTACGAAGATGACTGTATTATGTGATTACTTATTTGTTCAATAATTAATTTGAGGGCACTCAAAAACAGTACGGTATTGTTGGTAAGTTTGCCTCGCCTAGCTTTTTAATATGAGGACACATTTTACAATAAATATTTTTATTAAGGCATGCAACGTAACGTTAGCAACTATATACTTCGTTATCACAATTTCAAACTTTTGAAAATAGGTACAAACTTCATTAACACAATTTCAAACTTTTGAAAATAGGTACAAACTTCATTAACACAATTTCAAACTTTTGAAAATAGGACGGCAACGATTCATTACCATATTATTATTTTGCCCTTTACATCTCGCAGTTCCTTCACTTCATATAATATATTGAACACGGTCAAGAACTGAATACATAGTGGACTACAGACATACGTATAAAATATATTCATTTTATAGGTAGTATTTCCTAAAGAAAAAAACGCGCAGGTACCAATATACTCTCCACCTTCACATGATTAGCGATTATGCGAATTTCTAAAATCTCATCAGAACTGCCTTATTCTTATGTTGTTTTGAACGAATTTGTTAGCCCCGAGTGTCCACTAGGTAGGCAGTTCATAAGCACAATATTAAATTTCATATATAATTATGTACATAAGTAAATACATATTGTCCTTAATACTTAACAATATTATAAAGACTTTTGGTTTGAGACAGTCATAGTTATGTTGAAAACCTTGAACCTCGGCAATCCTACCGACCATCCGGTCACAATACATATTATGTACGCAGGTAATTCTATTATATAATTCGGATTTAAATTCATATAATGTTATAATTTAATAATGTTTTTTTATAAAATGCTGATAACTTTACTAATGCACCGGTTTAATATTAAGTTAGCATTTAGGTTTCTTGTGTTTGTTTTTTTACAGACTTTTAAATATCTCACAAAGACTATATACACATGTCATTGTGTCTATTTTGGCATAAATATAAATTCATATCTGAAGATAGGTTAGATATATAAAATACAATGCTGAAATATTTTTGTAATAAGTTTTAATTAAACATGTAGAAACGCGCTTGAAAACAGCAACAACAAATAGACAATCATTGTGTGTAGTTTTTTTTCTTATATTCCGTAAGATTTTTTAAATCAAATTACATACGGCTAAGTATACAAATGAATTTAGCAATATCTTATTTTATTTTATTAAAAGTATCAAACATTTTAAATAATTTAATTTTACAAATGAATACCTAAACATATCCCTATATTTTATTTATTTTATAACTTTATGCACATACAACCATAAGGACCAGTCAACCATAAGGAGGTGCAGACACGATAATGGTAGATGCTTTTTAGAATTGAAAAAAAAAGTACAATTATAAATTTACAATCCTAATCAATGTTTATTCTAATACATCGTTATATTTAAAACAGGATAATATATAATATATTAAATACATATAATCAGGTAATACATAATTAAAACGTATGTATATAATATAATATATATGCACACAATAACATTAATTTTTTTAATGACTCTGCTGATGATTCATTGCACAGAAGATTACGTACTCTAGCTTTGAAGGCGTGTATATTCACGAAATATAAAAACTACACATCGTCTTGTCTTCCCAGTGGATAAAGTTTTTCTACGGTCTAGATAACATGCCTTTTATTGCAAAGATGTTATCTAAAGCACTCGTAGGTATAATAATATGCTACCTACTAAATGTGCTGCGAATTCTACGATGATAGTGATCGAGAGCTTAAGTAGTTTACGAAGGTGAATTCAGATGGAATAGGATGGAATAATCACTAAAAAAAAAAGAACTATTTTTTTTGTTTTTGTTCTGTATTTTGTAACTACGGTACGGTTAAATTTTTGGTAAGATCATTATTTTCTTCAGGCAAGTCATGCAAGCACAGATATATGCAAGTATCGAAAAGTATGTGATCAAATCAAATGTTTTCTATTCTAATATGATAAGCCAGTAAATAATTCAATAAAAAATTAAAAGAAGGGTAATTTTGGTTGATTTTTTGTTTGTTTGTTACGATTAAACTCAAAAACTACTGAACCGATTGCAAATTCTTTTACCACAAGTCCCAAGTAACATCTAATTGAGTAACCACGCGGGTGAATTTAATCGGCACTCATCAAGTCATCACGATAGTAAAGGTTCATTTGACATATACTATGGATTTATTTTTAAGTATTAATTTAATTCCATTTCTATATTTAAGTTTATTTTCTCTTTATAACCATCTTTAGCTATAATGTTGTTTTGGTTGCTATAACTTACACATAGAATTATTGTCAAAAAACATACAAATATTGTATGAATTATTTGAAAAGATGGTGCACATGAGTTTCTCACCAGCTCTTCTCATGATGCAATACCCATCGGAGCTGGTACTTGGTTTGATTTTATTTCAAATCTCTAAGTTGAATTAAAGTCAATCTAAGCTCCGCTGTCAAATCATTTTATTACAATAAGTATTATAATTTAGTAAGCTAAGTTTTATTTTAATTTTATATTTTTTGTGTTTTGATGTTTGTTTTGACGTGTTCAGGCGCCCCTTGGGGCCCATGGAAATAAATGATTTGATTTGATTCATAATTTTAAGAAGCCCCTTTAGCCCGGCTTGCCACTACTCTTGACATTTAGTTTGAACTAGAGATAATAAGTTATCAACATTGAAACTTTTGTCTTTTATTTGTTATATATATTATATTTTAATCTTATTAGATAAAAGTGGCAAGCCGTACAGAACGGTGACAGCTTGCAAGGACCTACATAATAGACTAACTTTAATTTGAGCCGCAGGTTTCAGGTTTAATTTGCATTTGTACGATAAATATACGACCGGATGGCGGAGTGGAAAGTGTACCTGCGACGCCGAGGTCGTGGGTTCGATTCCCACTTAAGAAAAATCTTTGTGTGCATGAACATGGGGGTTTGTCCTAGTCTGGGTGTTTCTATGTATAATAAGTATGTATTTACAAAAGAAAAGTATATATGTATTAGTATCAGTTATTCTAGTACCCCTAGTACAAGCTCTGCTTAGTTTGGGACTAGATGGCGTTGTGTGTGAGTTGTGAAATATTTATATTTATTTATTAAATGAAATTATGTATATAACAAAAATCCTTACTTTATACCATAAATGTGAAAGTAACTCAGTCTGTCTGTCTGTTAAGCTTTTACGGCTTACATACTGAACCGATCTAGATGAAAACCCGACTTAAGTCATTTTATAAAGGCTGAGCTACTTGATATCCATATATCACGGGGGTGGACCTAGTACTTAATAATGAGAATATTTATTGTTTTATTAACTTGTGCTATACATATTAATTTTATTGATTTTGCACCTCCTTCGCCTACATATAATTATATTTTTAAAATATTGTCAAATTATAGATATGGTGTAAAATGTAGACATTGTATAAATGGCCTCTCTGTCAGCAATACGCAGCGCAAACGAGTGAGATATCAATTATATCTAATCTAATCCAAACCCCATTTATCGACTAAAATATGACTCAAAGCTTTTAAATTGACTTATTCACACAATACCAAAGGTTTGACATCACACCTATTTGAAAAAGGTGTGAATGTGAATATCTTAGTATCTACGGTATTATCGCACCGTCAGTGATAGTCATAATTAACCGCCACCATGCCACTTACCTACGACACAAACGCGCTAGTGACTCATGCACGATCGTTGCGTCTCCCTATATCTACATATTACCTACATAGAACTTTCAATAGTAACTTCTATTTATTCAAGGCCGCCTAAATATTGTATTCGTTACTACATTCC
Source organism: Hypena proboscidalis (assembly GCA_905147285.1). Lineage (NCBI taxonomy): Eukaryota > Metazoa > Arthropoda > Insecta > Lepidoptera > Erebidae > Hypena > Hypena proboscidalis. The sequence goes on along the minus strand of LR990130.1, from coordinate 12,752,704 downwards.
TACTTGCTTACAGCCAATCTATATTTTTAAAACCCAATTCAATATTGTTGACTCTTTTTGTGTCTAACTAAATTTCTTAAAGGCAATTTATTAATATTTGTTAGAACGTTAGGAAAAAATATATTTCATCTTTATCTAATCAAGTCAGTTCGCATGAGTTTTAAGGGTAGGTAGATATCATTCACTGAATAAAGAAAACAGTATTTAATTAACTTAATAACTTATGCGAAATGACCAAAAATGTATGATAGATAATTATAATAACGTTATTTAATTTCTACATTTGAAGCCACACATGTCAGTCAATTATAAATATTACGCAATAACCTCCAATGTTGTCTGGATTAGCAACCAATTAATGAAGGCACACAACATCATTAAAAATTTACTTACATATAATATATTAAAGGTTCTTCCAGAACATTATTTATTTACAGAAAATTTTGACGATCATGCATGATTTTACTCATCCGCTATATTTAGAAAAATATGAAGGTAGGTACTTATTATATTACAAATTACAAATATATTTTTAAGAATGTGAAAGTAATAAGATTTAAATTTACCTATCATTATTAAATTTTGTATTATACTTGCAACCAATTTTTGAGAATAGCTCAACTCGTCTTAGCAAAATATTTTACCTATTCTTATTAATTGATTCAGTAGTGGACGAGTGTTAGTAGAAAAATGTAATATCGTTTGAGAATTAACCTCTAGGACCGCTTCTGCGCCCACTTCATGTCGTCGGCTCGAGGTTTACACCCGGTTAATCCTTCTATTATTGTCTCTAGCGTGGACCAGAAGTAAAGCTTTTCTAACGGCCAATTGAGCCAACCAGTGGTGATGCAAAAGTAAGTCTCGTGCGGCGCTACATGGTGAATGCGGTGATGGCGACGCGGCAACACTATGTGCCATTCTTGTAACCAAACCACCCACGCTGGTAAACCGAAATATGTATGCGACCATTTATGAATCTGAAACGTGTTTAATAACATGAGTGTAATAATATGACAAATCATTGAATTTAGCTGTGTGGTGTTTGCAGTAAGTAAGTAGGTATGTAATGTTTATTTAAACGTAAACATCATGCGGCAAAAAAAACTAGTTATGATAATACCATTCATTCAATACAAAAATGAAGTATTCTTTTGGCTCATGCGCATATCACATAATATACAAACTTATTTCAACTAATATAATTAAATATCGTTACCTGATTAGTCAACGCTACAAAGATACAACACAAGTACCAATAGGCAATCCAGTTAAATTGTGCTTCGATATTGGCATCGTCAAATGTGAGCAGCTGCCATACAATTCTTGCCAGGACGGGTATCGTTATGGCGAAGTTGTCACCATTGGTCTCGACAAAGTCATGCCGTGTAATTGACGTGGGATCGATATGATGTTCACGAAATGGGCGCAGGAAATTCTGAAAAACAATGAAAACGAATTTAAATTTACTGGTGCCGTAAGAAAGATCTGTAGCCGTCATCGATATTATTATGATGGTAAATGAAACGCGATTTTTAAAAATTATGAAGTATTATTGCTATTCTGGTAGGAAGGTTTTGTGCGTTTGCTTCAGTCTTTAAACATAATTGATTTAATATGTTTGATAATTCCTACGTGTTTTCAAACACTGCTACACATCACATTGACGTGGGATCAATATTCAATACCCAATACAAACAGAAATAAAGAAACAGAAGTGGCTTGGTCCTTGCTGTCGGGCAGTGCCGGATTAAGCCAGCGCGGGGCCTCTTGCAAAATCTGTCATGGGGCCCTTGGTTTGCTTTAGGTTTTCAAGTTTATGGTATTAAAACAAATCTATTACAAATAAACTTTTCTTGATATAATACCGACTATCTTTTAATAAATATTCTTCTCACCGACTTATTTATACCTAAATATTAATTTTTTTAAACCTAAGAGCCAGAGAGCGCCGACTCAGTCAAACAGCCGTTGAACCGCGGGGCCCTCCAATTTGCGGGGCCCGTAGCATTTGCTACTCTTGCTATATGGCTAATCCGGCACTGCTGTCGGGCTAGGATAACGAGCGCGAGACATATTTTGTCACATTTTTGTCTTGTTTCTCCGTACTAAAATATGACAATAATCATTCTCGCGCTTGTTATGCTAGCCTATAGAACAAGTTACAATTGTTCTATCCCCATTACCAATTCTCATAAAGATCAGGGCTCTGCTTATTAAAGCTGACAAGTCGACATAATAATATTATTTGTATGTCAAAAAGTGACAAATGAGAATGGGTACAATGTATGGAATCCGGTACTGGCTCCTATCGGTATAATAAATAATTCACCATTAAAAATAATATATATTTGTGTAGAATAAGATAAACTATGTCGCTAGTCCTGATCCGTAGTCCGATCGGCGTAATCCTATTGAAAGTTATTTATTAATTATTATGTACTTTATTGATATTTTTACTATCTAGGTCAGCGGTCGACAACCTGCGGCCCGTGGGTATTATCCTTGTGACCGTGGTTTTTTGAAAATAAGTCATTGTTGATCTGAATAACTTTATTATCTTAAAAGGAAGCGTGCTCTTGTGGCAGCGCTTCTTATAAGCGTTGACGCGATTCCACTGCCTACAAGTGTGCGCGCACAAAAGTATCCAGATGTGCGCGAACATTCCTAGAATGTTCGCTCACAATTTGTTATTTTTTTCTATAATGAGTCGACCAGAATAGCGTATATAAAGTCAGCGCTTCCTTACTCTGGGTGGCATAGATTCTTTGTGCCACAAAATCCGTGATAAAGTCTGCATTTTCAGCGCTTCCCTAGTCGGGGGGGGGGGGGGCATTACTATTGTTTATTTTTAAAGTGTATGCGTAAAAACGTCACATACATAAAAAAGTAGGCGCCTCCTATTGTTGAAAAAAGTTGAACAGAAAGTACTTAATGATGATGATCTCACGAAGTTGACGTGGTACGTTGAGCTTCAAGTGCTGCCCGCCTTTAAATTATTTTGTCAATATGTGGGGCTACATAGTTCCCTGCAAAAAGGTTGCCGACCGCTGATCTAGGAAAATCAAGAAAGTTCGAATTTCATCACTTTTATCATATTACGGCATTTCTTAGGGGAGCGTACTAGGCCTCACGTTATTACTTATTTACTTAAATGACCTGTCCCCTCTGTTATTTAATGGGTTTTCCGACTATAATTTCCCCGATGGCACGACACAATTAGGGTTTGCTTCAATGGCATAACTAATTTAATCAATATTTCCACTATTATTGTTTTATAGATGGATACTATCTACTTAATTTATGTCCTATCGAAATAAATTAACACTCGCCGGATAGCTCTTTTTAAACCTATAAAAACTACTATCGCAACAAACTTTTAGAAGTTATCCGTTTTAAAATAAAACTATATTTATAAACTGTCAACTTCTACGAGTTTGTGTAACGCGGGATAAGCATGCCGTACCGTATTCATGTGTCATGGATTTTATATTTGCATTAGTGGCTTCAATTGCGTGCATTTGCATATTCTGTAATCTGAGGTGACGTTTCATGAATTTTCTACAGAACGAATTCTGAAGTGATGTGTCTTAAATGTGCGTGATCTAATATTACTGGTAACTAACGTATAAATAAGCAGTGTAGATACCCAATTATTAAATCATGCTAATAAAACGAAAAGCAGATAAAAGGCATGCTGAATTAATTGAATTGTAAAAACTTTGGTAAGGATGAAAAATATAGAGAATGGAAACTATGATTTATAATACTAGTCTAAAACGTACACAATCGTTACTTAAATGTGATCGTTCAAACTTTTTATTTGTCACAGCCACAAGTACGACCTAGACATTTGCATGTAGTAGAGTAAATTTACTAATAGAGATTCCATATAAAATTTTTGATGTTTTTGAAACTAGCCTCCAACCGCGGCTCTGCTCGCGTGGTATATCAATAAAAAGTGAAGTAATGACTTGTATGAAGATGTTACTTGTTTAATACAGATAGTAAATCCCTTTTAAGTCGAAATATGTTGTTACGACTAGCTACGGAACCCTACTGCGCGTGGCCCGACACGCACTTGGCCGGTTTCTTAGTTTATATCTTGTACTGTGCACACATGTGTTTGACAAAATAAATCTATTTTATTTTTATCTTTACGGTGTTCAATAATGCACTTCAAAATTTAATCAATTACGCTTTATATAATAAAGTAATACGAGTTATTTTGTATTTTTTGTTTTTAAGTTACCACATATTAGTAGGTATTAAAAAAAAACAATTAATTTAAAATATCTCCTGAATCGTTCTCTTTCGCTTATGTGTGTCCTTACATATTGTTGTAGCAAATGACCTATGCTTTACTATATATATATGTATAACCCCTTTCAAGGTTGTGCTCGTATAACAAATCACCTGTATACATAAGAAGATAGATTATACCAAATGCTCATGTGATTGATTATTGGGTACTTACTGTAAATATACTCACTATTTCCATCTATCTAATCTAATCTCAAATGTTCTAGACTTAGGTACGAATTTTCAAAGTTTTAACATCGAGCAATAGCGTTTATTGACAATGAACGTTTTAAAAAGAAAGAAACAGAGCTATAGTTCGCACGCCGAATGATGATCCCTATGACGTTTCAACTGACAGTTGTATTAGTTATGCGAAACAATTTCGATAAAATATTGTTTTTTAGGCAAATGTCATGTCTTTCAGCCAGGTCATTCAACATAATAAGCAGTATTTATTTATATTGAAAAAAAGATTACGCGCATTGATGGACATAAAACACTAGATAAAAAAGTAACAGCTTTATTATATTTTATTTTACTATACTTTAATTTTTATTCAAATTGCATAATTTAAAGAGTTTAGAATTCTTTTTTTTAGAATTCTTGTTAGTTTAATTTTGAAGATCCGCTTGACCCTGTATCAGATTCAGATTGATATAAGTAAAATACAAACTGCAAAGCATTTGTTTAATTTTTCCAACAAATTATCGATATTTTGTTTATCGATGTGTCCCTTCTTAGTCGATAACAGCTTGACGACGTAACTTTTGCAGAACGTACCATGTACATTTGCATTGAGTTTTTTCCATTATTGTTGAACATTACGTAATAATTTCTGAATTTTCATTTTTATAATTTACAAATGTACACAATTATGATTTTTTCGACTTTTTAATGGACCTCTAAAGGATTTGATGTCATAGGACGTCAGTACAATGTTAAGCGCTAACGAACTGTCATAGGGATCATCATTCGGCGTGCGACGTATAATTCGAAGCAATAGCGAATATCTAAGACTGCGCAAGATGGCCGGCGCGGCGGTAGATGGCGATAGGCTCACCCTGTTTTACAGCTCTGCCATGAACTTCTGGGCGACATATAATAAATAAAATAGCACAACATAACATCATGCCTGATGTTATGTTGTGCTATTTTATTTTACATTTATATCACTAAATTGTCAAGATCCGCGGATAAAGATCTTTACATTATTGTTGAATCTGTGTCATCGCGCGTCCGCGTCGTCGGTGCGTACGACGTTGATACGATAATTGACACCACTTGACAAAATGCTTGGCAGGACCATGATAAGTGATATATCTCGTCCACGACCGATATCGGTAAACGATTTCTTGTAGGAAAAAAATAGAATACAGATGGCGCTGTAATCAAGTAAGGTTTGTCTAACAGGTATATTTACCTAATAGTTAGCGCTTAGGCATGGCTTAATTGGCATATCACCTAGGGTGTTTACCCAAAAGGTGCAGGTTCGAGTCCTGCTTGATAAAAAGCAATGATTTACGGTAATCGAATTACATCTCTAAATATTATTTTGATGAGATAAACATTACACAAATAAAAGAAAAAACATAAATTATTCAGCTTTAGTTAGTTAAACTATTTACGAATAGTCCAAATTAATTATACAAGTATTCGCTCAATAAATGCAAATTACCGCATTATTCGATTTTATCCATCGGGCACCTGATAGCGTTGAATCATCGGTAATACTCCGGTTTACACTGCTCAGGTGCCAACCTCAACTTGAAAAATCGGTCCTTTGTGAGAGCCCTTAGGGCTGACCACCAGACTTTCATGAGATCCTGATCTAAACTAATATAATAAAGATAAAAGATCTGATTCTTTATTCTTTTTTACTTAACTATAAACCTACATTACCGTTTTTAAAAAAATCATCATAATTTGAAGGCTAGATAATTCCTGAGTAACAAAGGCAACATTTTATTGAAGTACAAGGTGGGAGTAGCCGCGCGCGGCATCTTAAACTAAAACATTCATAACACGAGAATCAAAATATTAAATTATTAATTTATTATTAAATTATTATTAAAGGTAAAATATGATATAAAAACAAATAGGTATTTTATTTTTCCTTCGTTCATGGGACACTTGAAGAAATGAACTAAGTACTCAGTGTCATGGGAGTTTATACATGTGGCTATTCGATGTAGTAACCCATCGATCAAATAAGGCATCAGTCAAATAGCTCTTGCTAGCTAGCTTGGATGCCAATATAGCGTTGAACCTATAATAACAATAATATAATATTCTTCTAATCTAATCTAAAATATAAAAATCTCGTGTCATAGGAGATTTGGTATTTTTTATACCCCTAGGTAACACGCGGGATTTAAGATTTATTTTAATTTTTATATAGGTTTCAGAAATGCTTTGAGTATGTTAGGAAAACGAGTAATTTATTAATGTTAATGCAGAAATAAAAAAAATGGTAATGGTTGGAAACTGGCGGTAGACGGCCAACTCATTTAGATGTCGCGATTTGTATAAACCCACTGTTTACATACGGCGTCGTTATTTTATAAACGCTCGCTGTTTTGCAAAATGCCGAAGTCAGAATTCAATTGTTAATTTCATTTGGAGTTTTCGAGTGAACATGACAAAAACAAGGTTTGGTCAAATCGAACTTTATTTTAGCAAACAAGTAGGTAGTTAAGCATTTATTTGTAGAATCCAGCAGGTATGGCTTCTGCCACGGCTCCAGCGCTGAAAGGGACAGACCCGGGGGACCCACGCGAGCTTGTCGTCGCAGATGATTTTAACCGGCGAGGCTTAAAGCTTATTAAAGGGGTAGGCATAAGGAGACTGCGTGAAGTGGTTTTTTAAGCGATCCGTCTCTGTCGCTTTGGTTGTTTCTTTTGTATTACTATGTATTGACTTTCTGTGACAATATTTTAATTCATTGTTATTCATCTCATTTGGCCAATAATACTCGGCAGGAATTCTTCGAGAACCAGAATTTATGGATAGCCTAGCATTTTTTAGGTGCCGGATAACCTCAAACAATTTGTCGGCTTTTTATTACTCTCGAATGTATTTACTATAGAAAGTATGTTAAAAATCATTTTTATCTTGAGAAAAGTCTTCCGAACAAACAAAACTACTTAGACGCTACTTTGTTAGATTCGATGAACTGCAACACGCGTGGTAAAAAAATGAACTAAATTCTTCAATTTACCGCGGCAAATGTATAGGTTTAATACATATTGACACGGCATCATACATTTTGCCTTGGGAATTCAGTAAAACAACAAGCGTTTATAAAATGCCAACACTGTCTGTAAACAACAGATTTACACATTTCGCCTGCAACATATATGTATAACAAAGAGATTGCTTTTATTTTGTACTATTTGGTATTTTAATTGACACCTTTATTTTTATTTATACAATAAAAGGCCATGACAAGTTTCCATAAGGCTAATTTAAAGGTTAGTAACATCCATCCAAAGTTTCTTAAAAGAAAATAACTGTATTATGAAATTTAAGAATTTTTGAACAAATTACATGCTAACAGGCACAATCTATTCTAATAGTGTTGTTCACAAACAATACAAAGGTGGATATGTTTCTACCATCTACTCTTTATACAACAATATCTACATGTAATGCAATGTGTGTGGCTTAGTGCAATAGCACACAAAGGCTCTCATTGTTTTCATATAAATGTTTAGAACATTAAGTGAATGTATCATAATAAATTAATTATTCAAAGGACTTCCTCATTCCAACTATTATTATTCATCACATTGTGACTATTACAGTAATCTGATTATGATAATGATATAGTGAAGTAATATAAAAGAGATGGCTTGCAAGGAATAGGAGTATCTGCAAAGAGTAACTAGGATAAGCAGATGAGGTTTTGTACAGCACAAAACAGAGAATAATAGCTAGATACAGTTGATTAAAGACAAGGTTATTACTTTGCCTATCAGAGGAAGGTCAACTGCTCCCCAAGTGTCAGCGGCCCAATGGACTACTCCAGATGCAAAATCTGCCGTTAGAACACCAGCAAATGCTGCTAATAATAATGAAGCATCTGCACGAATATGTCTGGCCATTAGAAGAGCAGCACTGACACACAATGTGCAACAAACCACCACACACACCCATTCTTGTAGTCTTTTGCCTGTCAAAATAAAAATTACATTCACAATCCTCTTAATAATCTACTTTCTCAAAACATTTATAGAACTTGATCTATCTTAATTACTTTTGAGATCAATTTAATTTCCACTACTATGCTATTAATGCATGACTATTCCAATTAAAAGAAACACTAAAAGACTTGGGTTCTCTCATAACAAAGGAATTCTTCTATATAAACACAAAGTTTAAGAAAAAAAAACATTTATACCAGAATCTACGAGATTTCGGTGGAATTGATATGAAACATACCTGGGCTATAAAGTTCGGCAAGCTCTTGGGCCCCGCGATGGCGTGGGCCCCAGCGCAGTTGTGTGCCCACGACGCTGGGCAATTGCGTGTTTGCATTGGGATCGTCTTCAGACATAGAATGCTCGAGGATTTGGCGTTCAGTTTTAACTGGTGCTAATAATGTTGTAGCCATACTACTAGCGTAATCAAAACGTTCACAACTTAAACTACTAAGGCCATCTCTTTTGACGCACGGGGGTATAGGCAATGGTAAAGCCATTACTTACGTTGCCAATGACAATAACCAACTGAAACAATTCGAAGTAAATTGTAAGAAGAAGAAGAAGTATTTAATAATTCTTGAAACTGTCATCCGATGCATAAATTATTAACACTTTGTCAACTTTAAGTGTAAAAACACTGGTTTTTAAAGTTAGAATACACAAATTAAATGTAATTTGGTCACAAAAAGTCCTTACAAGTGAAACTTGATGAATCAAATGTAATATACGGCTATAAAATCCTGAACATACACAGAACTTCAACAAATTGACCAATTTTTGATTGAGCCTGACGGGCAAACAATGACAAATTTGAGTTTTGACAATAAAATGGAATCAATCAAAATGAAATGACATGACAATACTGACAGTAGTTAGTGACAGCAATTACTATCTGTCTACTGTCAAAATCAGAAATGGGTTTAATCCCAAATAGGCTCTTTTCCATTACACCCAATACTCCCGAGATGGTAGTAATGCTACCAGGATAATTCCCATAATATACATTTTTTTTCGCGGGAGGAAAGAGATGTACATACCTAATTGTTTCAGTTTTTAGATTGATTTCATTATATTGCTATTGCATTTTAGTGAGCATAAGTTGATTTTGCTTCTAGTTTTGCTCACCGCTCGCCTTTTTCTTTTTTTTTAATGTCACCCAACTTTCACACCACGTCAACAAGTCTCAAACTAAGTAGAACTTGTACTATGGGTACCTACTATTTCGAGCTGCTGAGGTGAAAAGTTGTATGTGCGACACGAGATCAAAGTCATTTACGTCTCGTGTTTTTAAGTCCCTTTAAGTTCATCCGGGTCATTTGCTATCAAAAAGATGTCATCAGCAAAACGTATATGTTCGGTCGGCTTTTTTATAAGGACCTGATTGATAGTATATTATTATGAACTAACGTACTTTTCCGACAAGCTGGTACGAGTCAAGTTTATTGGTAAGACGTAAGATTATGATTTTGGTAATAAGTTTTTACATATTATTATGTGAGATCAAGCTGATCGGACGGTAATAGTTTAAGGATGACTTAAATAACTTAAAATACTCATAAATTCATAATTTTAACATTTAATTATTTTTGTTCACCATTTTATCATAAATATTAGACATGACTAATATTGCTATAGTTTTAAATGTACGTGACATTCGAAAAATGGAGGATACACAAAGTTAAAACAAAGCTAAAAAGGCCGACATATTTGTGTGAAGGGCTGCCAGAAAGCTGGGATTGCCAGAATTGTTTCGGAATTTTGCGTCTTGTCCCGTGTCAGTCATGTCACGAAATCAGCCCCCATATTACGATTGATGTTGGTTGTGATTAAATCAGATTCAAACGTCAGTTAATGTTACAAATTTTAACACATGAATCTGATTCAATCTTAATCAACATCAATCGTAATAAGGGTGGTTACTGGTAAGTAGGTTTAAACCCAGATGGATACCGGGCAAATTTCCATAAACACTTTTTTCATGGGCAGACAGTTTTAGTTTAGTCCTATATTATTGCCATGACAAAAATTAAAATAAATTAAGGAAGTAATAAATTGAACGTTCTAAATATAATTTTGGATTAGTTTTCGAAGAAGTATAATAAGACTAAAATTAAAATAAATTTAATTATTTTCACATCTTTGCGTACTGGGCATGTATAGTTTATAAATACGCAAGTAAAGTTGATAAGGTAGAGCCTATTAGTGTGATTAATAATGACACTAACCATTATAATAATATAATAGTAAATCATGAATTTATTGTTCTGATAGCTTTTGTGAATTTAACTCAAGCTTTCTAAAAATATGTTTTATACTTACTTGCTTCAAATAGCAAATTGTTTCTGTAATCAATCTAGTTCAATTTAAATAATAAACCTATTTTTGAAATACCTAGTGAACGACTCAACTATGTTCATCTAATGAATGATTCGCGTACGGTTTACTAATACTAATTCTTAAAGTCTCTCTCTACCTGCTAGTCAACGGTGCTCTTACTTCTGGGTAGGCTATTAAAAATAACTATCATATCCTAACTAATCTTATGTATTACATACAAGTCGGTTTTGCAGCGATTTATAACTGTTGGTGAGATCAACACTGCATTTGCCATAAAGTCATCTAACGTTAAGTTTTAAACGATATGCCTGGTTACTACCAGGCCGATCGCGATCTGCCGCCATATTTATATAATTTAATATAATTTAACAGGCCCACTATTATGCCTGTTTAATACCAAGCCGTTCGCAATTAGCCTACGACACTGGTATATTTTTAATCGTCATGCAAGTACACATTGTCCGGTAATGAGCTTCAGCAGCCTATCCAAGTTATTCTCAATGGTGGTAACCATAATATGTCTAGGTGGTGTAGAGCAGTACCGGATAAAGCCAGCGCAGAGCCTGTAGCAAAATCTTTCATGAGGTCCTTAAGTTGCTTTAGGTTTTCAAGTTTATGGTTTTTAATAAAACAAAACTATAACAAATAACTTCTTAATTTTATATAATTATAAATTAAGAGATAATATTGTAATATCCCCTTATTTAAGCAAATCATGTTCTATTTCATAGTTAGTTACCATTTTTGGACTACCCTTCCTGCCCTTCTTTACACCCTCCACTATCTGTAATACTTTATTATACTCATTTGTCTGCCTATTTGTCTACAGATATCTGACTCTAAGAACTTCTATTTAAAATCTAAGAGCCAGAGAGCCGACCTTTTTGTTAGATCCACCAAATCAGCTGTAGATAGAAAATAGGTTTTTACGTAATGAATGGAATATTCATTGCTACATAACATAGATAATATAGAAAATCACTTAAAATATCGGTGCAACTAGATTTATTTATTTTATTTATTTATTTATAAAAACATTACAAAAATACAATAAAAAATTACAGCGAATGCAACATAAATCCGAGAGATTTTTATAATGTATTATTGCTCAGAATGTGAAAGGAGAACAAATACATACAACACCACAACAAAAATAATCTCAAGCTTTCATCGTCGACCCTAAAAATAGAGTATGCGCATGCGCAGCTCTCCCTCGTATTCATAACATGGCTTAAACATCTAGTTACTAGTTCCGACGAGATATTATTTAATTTAAACGTAATAGCTTGTAACAGTTAGCTGAAACTTTTCTCTTAATAAACAGCCTTATAAGCACAATATTGAATGTTAGTCGGGATTGGCCAACTCAAAGATGGTAAGTAGAATTATAAATAATCGCACAGTACTTCACCAATTAGTTAGTCAAATCTAGTGAAATATAAATAGGTAATCTGTACTACCGGCGAGTGTATCTATTTTAAAATAAGCCATTCCTGCTATATTTTCTTGTTGTTGAATTTGCGAAATCAGTCCAGCAGATCATGCGTGATGCCGTGACCAAGGGAAATAGGAATTAATTTTTATATAATTATATTATAATATATGTACATACACAGGGTTTCACAAAATTCACGGGTGTCGAAAACTGGAGAAAGGTCCAGCAGTTATAGCAGGGCCGTCTTAAGTCTATTTTGCGCCGGGGTGCGAGACTCAGACTGCGCCCTCGTTTCTTTTTTACTTTTTGTGTAGTAATGCGGTAGGACAAGCGCCGAAAGCGTAATAAAAGAAAAAATATATTATTGTTGATGACTATTTTATTTTGCTTGCGCATACATAATATTTGTCATAAGTAACAAGTACTTATATAAAACTGTGCAATGGCGTTAAGTTAAATGAAATATCCAAAAATTCAGCGTTCGAAAGGCGCCCTCGGTCGCTCCGCGCCCGGGTGCACGGCACCCCTTGCACCCCCTGGTAAAGACGGCCCTGAGTTATAGAGAGCTCTAGAAAAATAACTCATATTCAACCACAATTGTTAGGTATATAAAAAAACTCGATATGTTAGGAATGATATGATAACCCTTCCCAGGACCGACCGACCAGGTATTAATTCATTTAAAAGTGTTACAATTTATTTTTTATTATAAAACTGCATTTTTTGCCTATTTAATAGCAAACGTTTATTTGGGTGACGCTATTATAAAATGAGTTTCTTGCTGGCAAAACAAATAAAGAGTATTTTGTTTTAAAGAAAACATAAAAATCTTGATAAAATTCGCCAATTTTTGATAAAACTTGCCAGCAAATATATTTTTTTTAGTAGGCATGATACAAAGGTTTTAGGTTTTTTTGATATTTGCAATTTTTCTATAACTATCTATAACTAAAATAATTGTTTTTTTGTAATAAAGTCACTTGACTTAATGTGATGTTGAAACAGTAAAAAAAAAACTACTGAGGTGTCAAGGGACACCCGGATGGAACGAAGTTCGGTAATTCCAAATAACAACAAATCAGGATTCGCATCCGAGATTGCAGTAAAAGGTATGCGACCTTAACCACTAAACAAATAAAACAGTCTATTTATAAACTAAATACGGTAACAAAAATTTAAACCAAATTAAAATAAAAACAAACATTAAGACAATTAAATTATCAAGCGTAGCAAGCGTACACAAGATCATTCAGAATCACTTTAATCATTCTCTTAAAATAATCGAATGATACTTTTAAAATCATTGTGGAGATATTATCACAATACTCCTATAGGCTGAATGGCTACATAACAATTTTTCCTGTGCCTTACACACTTAATTTTAAAATAATTCTTATCTTCAAACTTTCGCGCTATTCGAATTTCAAAATATCAAAAGCGAGGTTCATTTAAACACACGCATAGACTTATAATGCCTAGATAAATAAACTGCTTGTATGAATTTAAGTATAAAGTAAGGCTAAAAACAGATTGATTGAAAATTATAATGCACCGCTTGGCGGACAGACAAACTAAACGAAAATCTGATAAATACTAGAGAGTTACACTGAACTGAAACGGCACAATTAAAGTGGCTTTACATTTCATGCGTGTACTCGGTTTCTAGGAGTAATAGTTCTATGACCACACATAACAAACCTTATCTTTAACATTATTTTTCTGCGATTATCTTGCTTTCTTTTAAATTGTATTCGCAAGTTTACTCGCGATATAATAATATCAGATCTCATTATCACTAATCTCATCACCAATCCCAATGACATAATTAGATGTGTTCTAATCGTATATTCCATGAAATGTACATAACAAAATTAGTAAACATTCTGTGGTAATATTAAAAAATAATTTGCTTTTGAATTTAATATAGTTATGACGCGTACACTTGCTAAACACACAATAATGAAGAGATTATAACGCGTATGACTTGGTTAGCACAATAGTAAAGAAAGGTTATAATGTGTACTTGCTAAAGTACAAAAGCATTTATTATCGTGTGTATAAAATCTCTACTTACCTAAATCCATCAGCAATATCCAGAACTTGTGCAGAAACACTGTCAGGATTCATTATTGTAACTATTTTTAATAATTTATTATGTACAAAACACCTGTATACACTCAAAAAAAGGCGGGAATTGTATTTTTTTTTTAAGTTATGATAATATTTTTTTTTAGTTACTTTATTATTCATAGAGAGACAAAATGAAAATATTTCGCTTGCTTTCTCTATGCGCAGCATATTTCTGTAGCACCAATTAGTTCCGAAGTCACGCGATAGATGGCGTTGGGATCGAATTAGATCGCGCTATGGTTTCGTTCAGTATTTATGTGAATATAATAAATAGAGTTAAACAAATGAATTAGGCACAGTCAGCAACAAAAGATGCTAACACTAAAGTTTTAAAACTTCCATACATTTACGAAATTTGACAAATAAATGTCCTTGAAAAATTGGTAATGAGTAGCTACTTCTGTTGCTGACTATAGCACCTATTGATACCTACCATGTTTTAAAATTCTTTATCTATGCACGTTATAATAGATAACCAAAAAGATGCTAACACTAAAGTTTTAAAACTTCCATACATTTACGAAATTTGACAAATAAATGTCCTTGAAAAATTGGTAATGAGTAGCTACTTCTGTTGCTGACTATAGCACCTATTGATACCTACCTACCATGTTTTAAAATTCTTTATCTATGCACGTTATAATAGATAACCATGACATTACTGGCTACTTCCAATAATTATGTTAATTAATCTATTCTGTTTATGTGTATTTTTACAGAATATAATGCCAAGGTACAAACAACCGAAGAAGCTGGAAACCATAGCACTGATCAAGCTCGGCGATTGGGTGGCAAAACACGCAGAATGGCAAATGATACCTATCGCAATGCTCTCGCAAAAAGATATAAATTCAGCTCAAACAACATTGACGCACAACGTTCATACTATTCGAGATATTTTAGATTATAATGTTCCATGGATGTTACACGATTTATTCGTCAGTGAAGCAGTAAGAGCTCTGTCAGAACTACTTGAAAAAACCAAACGGTCCTTGGGTTTTAGAGGTTGTATGGGTAAATTCGTCAGTCAAATTAATGTCGTTGTAAGAACAGCAGAGGTACTCTTCACTAAAAACATGACTGTGGTAGCGGTGGATTCGATTCCTAAAATGTTGCGATCAGTTTTCTATTCTAATCTGTATAGAATGACAGGATTGGTCTATTTAAATTTAGGATCACTTTCAGGAGGCTGGAAAACCTCAGATATGGAAGACGCCGTGATCAAGTCTCTAAAAGAACTGCATCGTTTGAAATTTTTAACATTAAATTATGACTGTACGGACAACATACTGAGATGCATTGTAAAACATTGTAAGGAAATAGAAAAATTAGACGTTTCTTCCTCAAAATGTATTACTAACGATAGTACTGACATAATTGCTATGATGAAGAAACTTAGAAGCGTGCAATTGTATAGAACATTTGTAACGTTGGGAGGCTTCGTCAATGTATTATTGAAATGCAAAGATATCGAAGATATTGGTAGATGTGATGAGATCGGCAAAGTTTTAGAATACATAGATTGTAATGTTTTTGAGACAATGAGATTCAACTTGAAGACATATGTGAGTCGGTACGCCACATTTAACCAGTTGCAATTAGCGGTTCAAATGTGTCCTTTCGTCAGAAATATGACTGTTTATCATAAAACTTTGGAAACTGATTTGACATTACTAATTGGTCTGCAGGATGTGCGAGAACTAAAGCTTTTGTCATGCGACTTCTATGCAGACCAAATAAAACAAGTTCTTCAAGTTAAAGGATGTAACCTAGTATACCTGCACCTGGAGCACGTCGATCAAATTGACTTAAATGCTTTGATGTACATAAGTCAGATGTGTCCATTTCTAGAAACGTTAACTTTATACAATTGTACTTTAATAAAACATACATCATTGTACACCAAGAAACTCGAAATAGATCCGTTTCGTAATCTTAAGAAAATTACTTGTGTATCTACCTGTACAGATGAGCAACTGTTGTTTATTTTCTCTAATTGCTTAAATATTGAATACATTCATCTAGGCACAGCCATACAACTTACAGATGAATTAGTTTTTAAAATATTGGACAAGAACCCTCTTGTATACTTAAAAGAACTCCGTATCATGCAGTCAGATTTCTTAACTATGTCATCTATAGAAAAAATCATTCATAGTTGTATGAGTTTGGCGGTATTAGTGGAATTAGAAAGCTGGACTTTGTTAACAGATAGCGATCGGGAATACATCAAAAATTATATAAGAATTAACAATTATAACGTAGACTTATGTCCTATCAGAAGATACGAGTGTTTAAATTTATAAAAATGGTCTCGTCAATTAAAATAAAATACATAATGTGTTTTTTTTGTTACCATATATAAGTGGCGGATTTATCAGCAGGCTGAGTAGGCTTCAGCATAGGGCGGCAGGTTATGGAGGCGGCAAATAAGAGGACCAATGTTTTTTGTTACCTCTTAAGGCGGGTACAGACTGCTGCAACGCAACATGCAATGCAACACGAAACGAGCATTGCATCAGTGTAGACGCGGGGCGCGCACAACGTGCGCACGAACCGCGCATGTACCTACTCACATCTGTTTCCGAGATGCGCGCGAACGGATCGCAGTAGCGTCGTCTTGTTCCATGTTCGCGCGCGTCTAGCCGTACACACCACACAACCTGTCCACACTGACGCTCCGCGCATACTGCGCGCCCCTTTGTGTTCGTACCAAAAACCGACAAATCTCGGGTCGCTACGCGCAAGAGTTGCAACAATCTGTTCGTGCGCGACCCAGGCGCAGTTCGTGCGCGCGAGGCGTCCACACTATGGGAATTCTGTTACATTACATGATACATTGCAGCAATGTGGACGTCAAATTCTTGCATTGCATGTTGCATTACATGTTACATTGCACCAATGTGTACCCGGCTTTAGAAATTAAAAAGATTCTTGCTGACGATTTTCTGATGTTTAACAGATAGAATTATGCTACAGATTTTGCAGCAGGGTTTTAAAAAATGTTTATTAAAATGGCGTTTGCGGTGCTCTCTGACCATCGAGGCAATCTAAAGAATTAAATAAGTTTAAATTATACTTAATATTTATTCAAATTGGTACACACACCTTTGTATACAATTTTTTTTTAGTACTATACGTCGCACGCCGAATGATGATCCCTATGACAGTTCGTTAGCGCTTAACATTGTACCGACGTCCTGTCACATCAAATCCTTTAGAGGTCCATTAAAAAGTCGAAAAAATCATAATTGTGTACATTTTGTAAATTATAAAAATGAATATTAAGAAATTATTACGTAATGTTCAGAAATAATGGAGAAAAACTCAATGCAAATGTACATGGTACGTGCTGCAAAAGTTACGTCGTCTAGCTGTTATCGACTGAGAAGGGACACATCGATAAACCAAATATCGATAATTTGTTGGAAAAATTAAACAAATGCTTTGAGTTTGTATTTTATTTATATCAAGCTGAATCTGATACAGGGTTAAGCGGATCTTCAAAATCTGAGTCTGAACTGCAGCTATCCGTGACGTTTATTATTAACGGTTGGTCAATGATATTGTCGTATTCTACATCTCGATCCCAGTCTTGTACGCAAATTTTCTTTGTTCTTTCGACCACTTTTCGCCAATCGTCAGCTGTCAAAATTAAAGTATAGTAAAATAAAATATAATAAGGCTGTTACTTTTTTATCTAGTGTTTTATGTCCATCAATGCGCGTAATCTTTTTTTCAAAATAAATAAATATTATTATTGCTTATTATGTTGAATGACCTGGCTGAATTACATGACATTTGCCTAAAAGAACAGTATTTTATCGAAATTGATTCGCATAACTAGTACAACTGTCAATTGAAACGTCATAGGGATCATCATTCGGCGTGCGAACTATAGTAATATAAATCATACTAATCAAAAACAGAAAAATTAAAAAAAAAAACATGGAAACTTGAATGTCTCGCTCTTGAGAGCTGCTCTCAATCTGACCTAATCTCTAATCAATACACTCACACAGGTCAGGCAATTTGAGGTCCAAAATGATGTTGAATGATATTAAGAGACTTGGTAGGACAGCCTGCTGATAACAGGAAAGAGTAAGCATACATTACTCTGAAAAGCTAGCATAGCAAGCGCAAAGATAGATTTGAGAGTGATTGTGATGTGACAGTGAACCGCACCAGCAAGACAATGTAAGCAACCTTTAAGGACTTTGAAGGCAATACACAATAGTTGTTAGCAAGGAAAACAGGAAATAACAAGTAGTACCAAGATCAGTGTTGAAACGGTGTGTACTAAAATAAAGTTTAGGTAAAATCTTGTCTTGATGGTTTTAAAGTTGGCTGCAGATGGCTGCTTGAACAGTTGACAAGCAACATACTCGTGCATGGCCATTACTGACCTGTGACATTTCATTTGCTGCTAATTTCAAAACTGTCAAGAGCCCTGATTTTACCTATAAATAATAAAACTTCATAATTTTGTAAAATTGTTTTTCAATTTATTAGACAATGATTTTAAGGACCCATATCATTCTCTATATTACAATTTTTGGCCACATTTGAATTTGTCATATTTTTACAGGTTTGTGTTAATGCAAACATGTACACAGGGTATATACCATTTGGAAAATTAGCTTGCTTACATTGTTTAACCCTTTTCAATTCACACTTTTTAAAGATTTTAACATACTGCTTATATGTCCTAGTAACCGATGAATCTGTATTGTCTTTTTCAATTTTACCTGATGATGTAACATTTTCTTTGATAACAATAACTCCATTATTTGCTAAGGAGTCCCTGAAAACAATTAAATGCATAATGAGTTTTTTTAATAATAAAATCAATCAATCCAACATAAGATGTAGATATTTTACCTGCAACGGATAAGAAAGTCAACTAAATCTGTATCTGTTAAGTATCCTAATACCCATTGAATCCAAATAATGTCATATTTTCTATTTGGGACAAATTCTTGTAATCCCACTTGATATAAAGTTCCTAACTTAGTCTTATTTTCTCCAACGTAATCTTTGATAGAATTAATGAACTTAGCATCTGGTTCAACCACATCAACTGTTTCGAAGTGTGGTAACAACAACAATTTCGTTATTCTTCCAATCCCAGCTCCACAATCGACCGCTACGTGTGTTGAAGGAGCAGTTTCAGAGGATAGAAGAGATTTCAGAAAGAGTTCAGAACCTTCAATGTCTACATCTGAAATGAATCCAAATCCTCCTAGTACTCCGTCCACTGTAGCAGGAATATCTGCCCAGTATTGTAGAGATTTTTGATAATCAATAGCATTGTTACCGTTCATTATAAATAATTAAAACTTAAAATGCTCAAAACAAAACAGAATACTGTGATGTGACAGTTGTTGTCAGTAGTGACAGTAGCACAGAGTACATTATCTATACTGGACAGTAGTTAGTCTGTCAGTGACAACCAGAGATATTCTATTTCTAGGCATAGAGTACATAAAAAAATTCTAGGATTATATTTCGTTCCGGTGGCAATGAGTGGCGGCGCGACAAAAAACATAGGAGCGGAGCGAGGGGAGCGAGTGATGCTTTGTCTATGCGGCGCGATCTCTAGTGATCCATCGTTCTAGTTCTGGCTATTGCCGTCGGCCCGTCGTATCCTTCATCCAAGGCCCGTCGGCAATGAGTGCTGGCTGCTCTGTCACTACATTATCTTTGGCTGTCAGTAAGTCAGTAATCAGGTAATCAGAGATAGATGTCAAGATCTTACATGACGGCTTGGATGAAGGATAGTTACGCCAAGTTACGCAGCTAATTTTTGTATTTGTGTGAGTCAGGGTAACAACAGCAAAATAAGATAAATAATAATTCCAATCCGTAGAGAATTGTGTTGGTTCTGTTATCTCAGTGACTTGTTCATCAGAGCTTGAACATGGTCTGTGACAGTTCATCTGGTTTAAGTCCTCTCCATACTTTTGAACCCTTACTTCACTACGCTTTAGATTACTTTTAACCTTGCCTTTAACAGTTTAGAAGAATAGCTTTACAATTTGGTTCCATTTCGTAGATTTTTAAATAAGATTGTGCTGATTGGTCGATTTCCAATCGTTGGGCTATACGAAGAGCACAGTAGATTTCTATTAATTTTTAACCTGTTTTCAAAGTTTGGCAAAAAGCTATTCCAAGCTTTATTACTTTTTAAAAAAATTACTCTGGTAACATTGACGGTAAAACGTAGAAGTAGAAGTTTAAGCTTGTAACCCCAAATATTTTTCTTTTCGTTACGTCAAAAACGCAAGTCGGGACGTTTTCAAAATGGTTTGTGAAATTAAATTATATCTTTATAACTTACATCAATCTCTACAATATGCTGAAGGATTTAATTTTGAAAAAAATGTGTTATACAAGTGCAATACATGATATCAAGTATTTCAAACCTGGAATCTGAAAAAATGCCGTAAATTAAACAATACAAACCTCTCTTAATATATTAGTGATTGTGATATTATTTTATGTGATAAACTATTTTCGGCATCCAATATTTCTAAACGATTAATAAATAGTCGTAACAAGTAATGTCTGATAAATATTTAATACGTAAATTCATAACATTGCTCAAACATGGGTCATTGTTAGGTTAGAAATTCATAGTGGTAGTGCAGTGGATTGAAGTGCTTATTGTTTCCTTTTTCAGGGTAAGGTTAAGTGTTCGGAATTACGGACGAAAGAAAAGAAGGAGCTGTTCAAACAGCTTGAGGAGTTGAAAACAGAATTGACAAGTCTTCGAGTTGCTAAAGTGACTGGAGGAGTTGCATCAAAACTGTCCAAAATGTGAGTACAATAATACATCTATTAATATGTGCAACTGTGAAGCAATTTGAGATAATTCTATAATTTTTTAGTAGTAGCAAAGAACTACTTTGTTGTGTGAAACTAGTACCTGTTGTAATATTCACTGAACTGGTAATAAATCAGTGATAACTTATTTGTTGTTATATTATTTTCTTTAAATGCTTACTAGTAATTTGCTAATACAAATTACAAGTATTCTAGTTAACCCCAGCAAAGCTTAATTTGCATGTGTTAGGGGGAAGTTCATGTCCATGGTGTAATAGCCAGGATTTGTATCCACAACCCCTCGATTATAAGGCCCATTCCTTGTCCATTGCACTACAGCAACATACCACATATATTATATTTGGGATAGATTAATATGCTCTTTTGTTGTAATAGATTAATATGCTCTTTTGTTGTAATAGAAAACATGTGTTAAAGACTTTATTTACTGATTAATATCTAAAAGTATGTGTTTAATGATTGATACCTAATGAAAGTAAACTTATGCTGTACTTTCTTATTTAAGTCTTTAATGTTATTTTATTTACTACTGTATTAACTGATGCACTGAGGGCTATCACTTATTTATCTCACCATGCGGTGCCCCTGTAGAGAAGGTCTATCAAAGTTAGTTGATAGACATTATTTATCTCAACCTGTGATTTCATGTTTCTGTAGAAGCACAATTCTCTAGGCCTATAGGACTCTTAAGTAGTTATTTTGTTTTAATTTTTAGTGGGGTCAATACATCTGTGTTTCTTTCTTCTCATATGTGCCTTTTGCACTTGTGCTTTCTCTGTCACTCGTAAAAAGTTTGCCTTCAGTATGCTCGTAAAGAACTGTGCCTCTATAGTCACTTTTAAACTCAATGACTGTATAGCCAACCCACAAAATATAGTAGTGATATTTGTCATTTTGGAGACCTTACTATTCACAAGCACTCCTAGCGGCTAATTCATATGCAATAGCCCTTATTCTAATGGTTAGACATTTCTAGCAGTGTTCCCTAGATATTTTAAAAGTTATGTTGACAATTGGTCAGATCATACCCAAGTATTTATTTTATATTTGTGTCTTCCTTCCAGATTGTTTATTTGTTGATGTTTACTTCAATTATTAACTGGAACTATTTTAACATTACAGCCGTGTTGTGAGGAAAGCCATTGCCCGTGTCTACATTGTCTACCACCAAAAGATGAAGGTTAATCTCCGCAACCACTACAAGAACAAGAAGTACAAGCCTTTGGACCTGAGGACCAAGAGAACCCGTGCTATGCGTAAGGCTCTCAGCAAACATGAATCAAAGATCAAGACCAGGAAAGAGATCAGAAAGAAGTCTCTCTTCCCCCCAAGAGTGTATGCTGTCAAGGCTTAAATTAAATGTTTAAGTAAATTTTGCATCTTTCATTTCAATGTTTCGGGCAATACCTGTGTTAAAAGTAAACTGTGTTTCCATTGAAGTGGAGTGGAGCAAGCAGAGCTGAGCCAAGCCACATGTTCATACATTTTATTTGAAAGTTGTAGAGGAATAGGAGCTAATTTGAAGCAATGAGGATGGACAAAAAGTCCATATCCCTTCATTGAAAATACAGCTTAAATACTAGAAACTAGGATTGCACAAAGAGATTTCTCTAGGTCATTTGAATAGGTATTCCAACCTGGCTGGTCAACCAGTATCATTTCGGATTTTTCTCATGAATTTCTCCATAGCAGCACATGGGGCAGTAAATATAATTAGGGAAATGTAGGTGGAACACACCCTTCTATACTGATACATAACATGGACCTGATTTTATGAATTTAGTCATACTTGGCTCAAGATGAGTATTTTAATACATACAATATTAAATTTTACATTAAAAAAAATACCTTGTCACTAGGAAGTTTGTTTCAAAAACAGTGAAAATTTTAAATCTTCAGTTATGTAATAGCAATAATAATTTATTATTTATATTATATGTTTTTAAACTTTCGCGCTTTGATAATATTTTTAAAAAATTTTACAACGGGACAGTTATTATTTATATTAACATTTCTTATTGTAACTATTTATTTTGGACTGAGTTGTTGGTTCTTGGTGCATTTCTTTGAAAAATACAACAAATAAAACCCATCGGGATATAACTCAAATATTTATAGAAAATGTATTCATAATAGAACAGTTTTGTTCAGACTTGAAACACAATAGTTATTTATTACATACATTGCAAATAAATATATCACAAATATGATTGAAAAACAAATTAAGAAGGTTATAAAATGAAGCCAATTAAATAGAATTAAAAAACCATACTCAAGATGAAGCTTATCCTATTGAGACGAATACAAGCTGATGACACTTTTACTTCAATGTAAGCTACATGGCACATGTTGATTGAGTTGACTTATCCACTAAATATTTTTATTGAATTTTATAGAAAACTTACATTGAATGAGTTTTACATATTTTAAGATTTAACCTAAATCTGACTGATCACTGAAAAATAATATAACATAGTGGTACTTTAGCTATTCTTTTGTAAAATACCATTACACACTAAGTCTACAGCTCTTCATGTTTATTCTTCTTTCGGTGTGGGAATGACCAGAATTCTGAAGGTAAGCCTCTTGCATCTCTCTCTCTTTTTACAAAAGCTGAGTATGATGACACACAGTTACCAATAAAATAGTTAGCTTGACCTAAAATTGCCAAATCTAAATGCGGGTTTGATGGTTGTAATCTGGTAATGGTCACCTCAGCTCGATGCAGGCCCTTGTTCAATTCATCAATCATATGGTTTGAATCAGATGCCACAAACACATATTTTATGTTTTCATGCTTTTTGAGAGCTCTCTTCACTTGCCTAAAAAAAAGTACATAAAGGTTTAATTATTTTTATATGAAACCAAAATTGATATTATCTTATTAAAGTTTCTTTAATTCGGTATTTACTAATATGTTGGTTCCTTCCTTACTAAAATTATAAATAATTAGATAATTAATAAGTCAGGGTCAGACTGGGGTTACAAGAGCCTGGATGGCATCCTACAACAGAATCAGACTCTGTATTGATGGGGGGGGGGAAGTGCAGAACCTGGCTGGAGATCACCTAACTGAATGTATGGCAACTCTCAAACTTTTAATCGTAAAAACTATCAGAACTAAAATATAAACCTACTAAAATAATTACTCACTTAATAATTTCAGCTGGTTGTGGTAAACACATAGAAAATGTTAGTGGTCCTCTTTCATTTTTATATCCCACACACTGTGGAGCTGCAAACAACATAGTGCTATCTTGAACATGTTTGCAAGCCTTCACCCAGTCTTGCCCGTTTCTCAGGTGGATGCCTAAAAAGCCACCACCACTCATATTCTTTTTAATAAACAATCTTGACTTGTTAGCAAATTCATTACTCCAACTTAAATATTTTTGCAGAATTACGTTTTCTTTTTGCACTGGAAAACTTGCAGGAGCACCTGTAAATGAGTAATAACACATCATTCACTTTCCCCTCTGTAAACCATATTAAACATTCAAAATTACAATCATACCTGTAAAAGCAAGTACTGGCCATTGATCACCTGCATACTTTTCTTTCCATTTATCCATCATGAAATTATTTTGAGCATCATAATTTAGAGGTCCATAAAATTCTGAACCAATAAAATCAACATCAAAGGTATCCCAAAATGGGCCGAATGGATTGCCAGATTTAGCATTACAGCTATTTTCGACCTCACCTAGTCTCTGTGTGTAACAAAACGAAAATCTTTTGTTCTTTGGCCAAATAGAGGGAGCAATATCTTCCATGAAAGATTCCATTGTGATTACATTATGATAGTGGGACAATTTTTCGACTTTAAAATATGTATGAAAAGGTACTTGTATAGACCTTGGCTCTCCATATCTGTATTCAACCCATGGAGGAAGAATCAGTGTTCTATTTAAACCTTTGCTGAATGCCAAGGCTCCTAAAAAGTGGTCAGCTTGGTTGCCAAATCTACCTAAAACAGTAAGGGATGGTCAGGATCACGATTAAATAAAATGAGGCAAATAATTTAGCTAAATAAAGGGTCAAATTATGCCTTACTTTTATGTTCTACTTACCCATACACGGACAATATGCAATGTATCCATTGTAATCATAACATAAAACTTTGCCAAAATTGAGAATGAATATGACAGAAAGGTAGTAGATCATGATGGACACGTACATTTTCAACTATTATTCATATGAACTTAAAAGAATAGCATCAAATTAAATAAATTGTTATTGTGCATTTATAAAACGGCGAAAGATAATGTAATACTACTAAAACGGCATAACCGGTCCAATCGGCGATCCACCAAACAAATCAGTGACATGTCAAAATTGTCAGATACGACAATTGACATACGACATGACAAGCAGCGCTGCCCAGAGCCGTAGTATTACATTATCTTTGCCCAGAGCAAGCATTCTGCTCAAACTCAGAGTAAGAAAGAAAATGTAATACTACATGAATACTACCGTAGAATTCTGCTCGTAGACAGTCTGCTATAGGTTTGTAATCTTAAATATGCGGTTGTCCGAAAACAATCGAACATGCATGCAGTGTCTCTTCTCTAGCAAGTCTATGCATTTAATTATTTTATTATTTGGTATAGGCCAGAGAATAGAATGATGTCAAGATGATGAATATGAAAAAAAATACCGTTATATAAAATAAGTATACATTTCTAAAGATTTACGTGAATCTTATCTGGAACGCGCTGTTCTGCTCGCACAATGGCCAATGGGAACAATGTCATTAAAAACTTATAGTTGTCCAATCTTGGTGTCCAATGCATGCCTTTCTAGTCTAGACCAACCGTAGACAGAGAATAGTATAGACGACTGATAGCTTCGATCTCCCTCACACAAGACAAAGATAAACTTACGCCAATTTTGTGTAAAAAAACAAGACAGGTGATAAGATTTTTTGTTTCGCCATGCGTGTCGGGTTTTTGAGCAAACCTTGAGGTTAGCTCAAAACTTTATCAATCAAACTGACAACTTAAATTACAATATTTGACGACGCTGGCAAAATAATTTGGTATTTTTAAATTTTAGTTAGTTTAAAGCTATAAAAGTTACGTGAAACCTGAAAAATATTAGCAATTTTTTAACAATAGTGTCTTTATTAAGCATTATTGTAGGAAATATGGTGCGGTGTAGTGTTTTAGGATGTAAAAGTGATAGTAGAAGAAAACTGCCTGAATTATCGTTTCACTCGTAAGTATAACACATTTTGGCCTTTGAATCATATGCCAGGTTGTATTTTCAATGATTTTATCTTGTGTGAACTATGTTTGTTTATAATTTGATCGACAAAATCATCTAAAATATGAAATTTTAGTATTCATAACCTACTATAAAATATTGTTAGATGTTGTCAAGACTTCCATATATTTTTCCCCAAAATTGTGGGTAAAATTTTATGTTGCATTTCTTATGATAAATATATCATGTAGTATTTTAGTCAGTTTCAATATCTTAATTGCATAACAGTTTCCCGGAAAATATTGATTTAAATCCGAAGTGGATTGAAGCTACAGGACGAACAAATTGGGCTCCCGAGTAAATTCTCTTAAGTTTGTAGCAGACATTTTGGACGACATGAATTATTAAAAAAAGAGAGTAACTCTTTTGTTAATGAATGCTGTGCCACACGGGTAAATTAATATTTAACCTGTAGGATACATTATATACAGCGTGTATATATAATATTAATTATTATTTGAGATTTTCAGTTGAGTATTATAGGGGCTATTTATTTATATATATTACAATATTTGGGTATAGTCAAGTTGAGATACTTTGAATTGATGCGCAACACTGAAAGGAAATCTACGTTTTTTACGGTCCTAAGGATTTTACGTGCAATATAGACTTGAATATTTGATTTCGTTTTAATAAAACTAGCTATGGTCCGTGACTTTTGCTCTGTGGGATTCGTTGATCCTCACGTTTTTACCTGTGGCAGCCGTAACTGCCCGTCCCCGTGCGTGAGTTAGAAAGTATGTTAAACGCCATCTATTTAAACTTTTGCGTGAAGTTACTATTAAAAATTTTACAGTTTCAGGCAAAAGAAGCAGTGGATGAGCTAGCATAGTAATGCCGTCAACGAGTAGCCAAGAGTATGTGTCTACTAAACTCAATACTATGATGCCAGCAGTGACTGTTCAAAAACACGCAGCTGAAACGCCAGATGTGAAACTTCCAACATTGGTTGATCGACTTAAATTCAGTCATTACCTATGCAGTATTAACATAACAGTACATCACGCAATATGTTCAATAAACCGAACAATTGTTCTTTATATCTGTTTTATTTTCATAAAATAAATACATTTTTCATTTTGGAATTAGTAAATAATATATCTTAATATTTTGGCTAATTTATCCAAAAACTAGGGTAATTTAATTTGCACTGTCGCCACACTGTGCCGAGATTCTCTGTCTCGCTGTTGACCACGCCATTCCCTTATCCAGTACTATCCTTCATCCAAGAGACCAACGGTCGGCAAGGGTCTATGAGCAGTTCTCATTTCTGCCATTTCCATAGATTTCTGTCTACAGTCATTTCCAAATTTGCGCTAGTCCCAGAGAACAGACAGCTCATTATCTTTTTAACACGCTTATATTAGCTTCACCTGTATGTATGTAACCGACTCCTTTGGACTCGATTTTGACCCACTTTAATCGGACAGATTTTATTAAAATTTTGCACACCTGTCAAAGATCGATGACAATGCAATAATTCGATAAAAAAAAATGTTTTAATTAAACGTTCTTAAATAAATCAAACTAAAAACTAGAACATAAATAATAGTTTAAAAAACTAAAAAACACGCTTTTAAAGTACTTCTAACTAAAAAGTGACAAATATAAGCTGAAAAAAGCGTGGGTTGCTCTATAGACGAAAATTTTCAGCTTATATTAGGAATTATTTTTCACTTTTTAGTTAGAAGTACTTTGAAAGCGTGTTCTTAAACTATTATTTATTTACTCTAAATATTTTTTTTTATTTAAGTTACATTTACACGTACAAAATGAATGAGATGATCAATGGCTTCTGCACTAAGCTCTAAGCTCAGGGCTGTGTGTCGCAGATAACAATGTTACAAGTATGTAGGTACGTAAGAAAGATTAGTGATAGGTAATGAGTTCAGTATCCTCATTATGACAGCGTCATTATTAGCCAGTTACATAGAGCGAATTGAACTTCACAGGGAGTTAATTTAATAGTCTCTCGGTGTTTTTCGCTGATTCGGTTAAAGATAAGAGGAAGTTGGTAAAGCGCTTGATGTTTAAGGAAAGTAGTACTTATAAAAGGAGCAGGCGGAAGCAGGATTTTGGACTTGATAAGGAAGTTGAAATCCGGGGACTTGAAAGGTTCTTTATGCATGGATAGTGTTGCTTTAAGAAATTGATTTTCAAAACAATGTAGGCCCGAGAATACTTCCCTATGGAGCTCCTACACTGATAGTTTATTTTCACTTATAATTATGTAACACCATCCTCACACGCTGGTGGCGGTTGAGAGGTAGCTCCGGAGCAAGTCAAGTGCTGCACCTCTAAGGCCCTTACACACTTTTTTGCGAATTAAGACAAGAACTGCCACGGTATCGAAAGCCTTTGACAGATCAAGGAATATGCCTAGACAGCAATCAATCCTGTCCAACGATTTCGACACCACATTCGTTTAGGATACCACTGCATCTTCTGTTGAGTTTTGGCTTCTGAAGCCAAAGCCTTTTCTGAAAGCTGATTATTTGTCTCCAACAAGTCTATAGACGTTTGTTAACGAGTTTTTCTAAAAGCTTAGATAATAATAATATGTAAAGTAGAGAGATGGGTCTACTCGGGTCTGACTTATCACCATCTTTGTGAATTTAGACTGAGATTAAATATATGAACTTAGGGAAGCAAGATAATACTTTTGATGTTTTTAATCAGAATTGGACTATAGTTGTCAAGCCCCGGAACACTATAGTTTTTTAGATTGTCGATAAATTTACTAACTTCGTAGGGATCGTTAGGCTGAAGGATAAGAGAGCCGGCATCTAATTGAGAACTATTTTAACGATAATCTATTGCACAGGATGATTCAGAGATTCTGTCTGCTGATTCAGAAATATTTCTTGCAAGGACACATACATCTGCTATATATATAAGTATATATATATAGGCATGATGTTATGTAACTGTTACTTGTAATTATGGGCATACGGCGCTTTAACTTGAAGCGTCGTATTATGACAAAAAAAACCTATATATATATTATATATCTATATATATAAGTATTTTTTTTTATATATATATCACGGGCGGTCACTTAGCTGCAGGAGGGGATCAAAACCAGTAAGAAATGGGTTCCGTTCCGTTATCTTTGTTTTGTAAAGGGGGGTTATTATGGGGGTTTAAATTTATATGGGAGTTTCATCCACTTAAAAAATAGCATAGAAATATCAAATTCTACTTGGGCATCAGAACAGCTTATATGCGATTTTAACATGCGCGGTATTGCTAAGCGACGAAATGGAAAAAAATAATCATCGCCAAAGCCCAAAGTAACCAAAAAAATTTTATACACAGCATTTCTTTTAAGCGGAAGACTTATATTCTATGTGCTAGACTGTCTAGCGACTACAATCTTATACTGTAACTGTGTGCGTGGGAGTATAAAACCCAGAGCCGGCCTTATCTGCAATATCAACAAGAATAAATAATGAGAATAAAAAATAAGATTATAACAAATATAATCTTATTTTTGACGCCACCAGGGAAAGTACTGTACATACTGGAGAAATAGCAAATACTCATAGGAAACATTCTTTTTCTTTATTCAAAACTTACTTAACTTATCCTAAATGAGGGCCAAATTAAAAAGCTGTAAAAAGTGTGGTAAGTAGTTAATTAGAGAATGTACTGTAGTTATTAAATTTTTAACACCAGCAGAACTAGATCTTCACACATTAACATATAATTTTCTTATTACGCTGACATCAGTCAAGCGTACGAATATACACTATTTATATGAAATTACCTGTCACTGACAACAGTGTTGCAGTGTGATGCTTCATACAACAATATATTTATATATATATATATATACCTATGCTCGATAGATTTTAGCGTAAGGCACTTGTCTCACCGGCAACGATTAACGAGTAACGAGTAGAGCTAGAACTAGAAACGAGTTAGCGAGACACGGGGAGCGAGTGCGTAGTTCCGATATTTGTGTAGCTCGGCTATAAGCGAGTGTGCGAGTGAGGCGGATACAGATACGCACTGTAGAGAAATGACCACTGGTTGCTCTCTCGGCGTGAGTGCTTATCACTTAGCGAGTATCGCCGAGCGAGTGTTATCCCTCATAGCTCTTGTCGCTCAGCGACAAACTAGTGAAGCGAGTGCTCGCCGGCAGTGTGAACAGTCAGCGATCAACTATTTGTATATGCATCTCTTTTGTTCACACGGAAAGTATATCTATTGTACGTTTCTTGAGCGAGAAAATAGCCGATAGTTAGTCGTTTTCTCGTCGTTGGTGGGACAACTGCCTAAAAGGAAATAAGCCCTAAGAATTAATAAATAACAGTTGTTAGGCTAGTCCAGAAAAAAAATCAGATGCATTTTTTAAACTGCTTGACGGCAAGTTATTACTCAAATCTTTTCTCTTATTTTGTTTTAGGTTAACATCTATAATAGAATCAATGGATTCGAAGTATGCAATGTTCCAAAATTTTACATCATTATCATGTGAGCATGAGGCAATATATTGACCATCATGACTTATATCTATACGTTCCACTGGTAATCTGTGTTGGCCAACTACTCCTAGTTGACGTTGTGGGAACATATGTGCAGCTCTCAGAATGCCATCTTCACCTGAAGACACCACAATATTCTGTGTGATAGGTACCATGCACTGAACAGCATGCTTATGTCCCACATATTCATCACTATGCAATCCGAATTCTTTCCAGTTAAATAAATACAATTTTCCTGATGAAGATGCCACTAGGAGTTTTGTGTCTGACCGGAATAAACCCATGCAAGTTAATTCTGAATCATATTCTTCAGAAGTTGTGTAAATTTTGCTGAAACAAAACATTGACTCTTTATCTCACCAATTTTCGTACTGAACATGATCAAGGAAACAGTGTACTTATTCTTAAGAACAAAATAAAGTCTAGATTATATGAATGAAAAGTAAAGGACATTATTAAATATTCTAATTAAGCTGGCTTGCTTATTCTAATATATCAACTGTTGAACATTTTCTAATTGATTTATATATAGCATTTAGCCATGCTTAGCAATCTAATACCATCTGTTAAACATTTATGAACTAACCTTCCTTTTAGATCAATTGTTGTGAGGGTTCCATCCCCTGCAGCACAAACTAAGTATTTCTGGGCATCATTTGTGATCATGTCCGACACATGCTGATCACCAATTTTTATTGAGAATACAGGATCTGGTTTCCTCAAGTCCCATAATTTAACTGTACCGCCATCATCACCTGCAAAAAATAAAAATAAACATTTAGAACCTGATACAAATAAAAATCTCATAAGTATGCATTCAGTATTATAAAACTGAGATTAAAAAATGGCCCATAATATCTATAATCTAAGTTAGTGAAAATCGCAAAGATTAGGTTTATTTACATGTTTAGTCAAAATAGAGAACAATAAATTAAAAAAATTGTTAAACTAAAGTTTTAACACACTGCACTAATTTAGAAAATTCACACACTATTTATATTGTAAGTATGAAGTAAGAATGAAAACGAAATACAGAACATAATTACGGAGAAATATTGTATCAGGTTTTTAAATAACAATTTCATAGTATATTATGTGGGATATAATGTATCAAATATTTGTACCTGTAACAATTTTGTCTTTATCTAAACTGATAAGTCTGTACACTGCATCTTCATGTGCATTCTCATAACATCTTTTCAATTTTCCAGTTTCTACATCTGTTGCAATGATAACTTTGTCCTGGAAATATTAGAAAAAACAATTATATATATTATATTTGGACTTAGCAATGTCCATAACCACTAGTTCAGTGGTTTAGTTGTTAGCTTAATATTATTATATAAAAAAACTGACAGTTGATTCGAAACTTCTAATAATAATTTTTACATTCTGAGATACAGTCTCAACTCGTTCAGAGGGTACGGAACAAAATAATTATAACAACCTTAGTTTTAAGTATATAAGTATGTACAAGTACATTGCATGCACTCTGTATTTTATTTTAAAGTTACTTTAGTAAATAAAGGAATTTGAAATTTAAAAATGATTTCGTATTGATAATTTTTATAGCATTTAGCAATATAATCATATTATGCCAGCCATAATGACTCACAAAGTTATTTTGGCTGGCATAATATGGCTTGACTTCTTTTGGCTACCACATAAGACTTAATTACCTTCTGTGTCTAGATAATATTCTATTCATAGCAAGGTAAGACAATGATCGGCTTGCGAGTAATTTCCAGCATGCTGTTGCTCAGCAGACAAAAGTAAATTAATAATAAGACTAATTGCATATGTGATATAATTACCCAATTATAAAATATTCATCATCATTTTCATACATAGAAGAACTAAAAATACCCATCAAAGAGACAGGCACCTCTTTGTCACATATAAAAATATTAAATATTACCTTAGCTGTTGAAAATAAGGTAGTTCCTTCATCATCAAACTCTATATCTCTGCAAGGTTTTAAATGCAATTCTAAAGTGTTCAGAAGTTTGTTCTGTTCGTTGCTGTATTCATACAGTAAGACATCACCCACAATGTTTGCAACAGCAATTATGTTTTTGGCAGGGTGCATTGATATATCCACAACAAAATCTTCACAAATAATTGTTGGTGGGTGATCACGAGGCTGTGTTTTTGCAGCTTTTATAGCTTTCACAACCTCATCTTCCTCTTCTTCTTCTTCATGTTCTCCTTCTGGTGATAAATTTTCTTCAATTGCATTTGAAGCTTCTTCATTGAATTCATCATCATCTGTAATTAAACAAATAAGAACATTATTATGTAATATTTTTATTGAATCATTAAATGTAGGAGTAATCACATACTACAACCTTTACTAATACTATGAATGTGAAAGTAACTCTGCATGTCTGTTTCTTACTCTGTATGCTGATTCAAATATATACATAATTGACTTTATACTAAGAAACAGTTGAAAAAGATATGGGACCGGCAGGCTAAGCATAGCTAAATGCTATAAAAATAATCAAAGTTAATAATTGACTTTGCACAAAAAAAATAAGTATTGCATTTTATTACTTATATAAAAACTTTATTATAAAAATAAATATATAGACACAATATTATATAATATAAAAATACAATACAAAAGATCCCACAAGCAAGATCCCACATTCTTGCACTTAATGAGCTTCTTTATTTTTTCAGTTCAAGTGTTAACTTACAATACAAATCATTATTTTTTATTAACTTAACTTTTGCTTGTTTTAATCAATCACAGTACCGTTGAAATGAGGTAAACTAGAGTCTATCCTATAATATGCATATGAAACTTTATCTTATTTTTTTAGTTAATAAAACATTTTAATATCAATTAAAATTAGGTTTGGGAGCACCTCAAAAGTCACCAGAAAAAAAGTCGCTATAGTAGTAAAAAACTAAGTTAAATACTTATGACTTAAAATGTCACTTATTTTTTCCTTTTTAGTTAATTATCGCCAGATTCATTTTTATTACAAATAATTTTATTAATATGACGAATTATACCCATAATCTCCAAAAAGTAGTAAATAGCAGCAACTTGTGTTTTTAATAGTTAGGTAGCTCTGAAAATGATATGAGAGTGCATACAGAATGTTAGTGTATGCACAAATAAGGCAGGCAATATTGGCAAATCATAATCCATATTATTCATAATCAGATCATAATTAATTTCATATGACTGAACCAGCAAATTTTTTTGGACCAATACTTTTAAGTAACTACCAGTAACTACCCGAAATTGTATGAATAAATGATCATGCTATTCAAGACGAAAATAACCTACATTTGATTCAAGTAAACTTAACTTACCAGTTCCATAATCTTCGCTCATCCCATCGAAACTGGAATCACTATCTTCGTCTGAAGAGTTTTTATCAAATTCTTTGAAACTTTTCGTCATTTTAGCGAAACAACTGCAATTGAAATATTTATTTCTAAAACGAATTGCGTATTTATCAAAGACTTACACACGTTCACCACACGTTTCACCGCACTTTTATTTTATGACTTATGAGTTATGACATTTGTTGACAGTAATGACAATGTTCTTGTCATTTACTCCGCGTTCCAGTTCTCGCACTTCCAACTAAATTTCTAGCATTAGACCATAACTATATTATAGAATAAAAAAAAATGAGAATCCAGTGCAAATCAAGTGATAAAATCAGTATTCAAATTTGGATGTGGCGAACCGACCGGGCGCGGCGGCTTGACAAAATTGCTCTAGAAGCTCAAGTTATCAAGTCACATATTTCTATAAGGTTTAAGTTTATTATTTATTTATTTGTTATTTATGCAATGAACGTTCAATCCTACATAACTAATATAAATAATTATTTCATTCAACATTAAAAAAACTAGACAATATAGACGTTAGGGTAGTGGCATAACCAAAGATAATAAATGTCAAGACGTAACATAAAGATAATTGTCAGTTATACCTTTGCATCTCAGACTCAGAAGAACGAATCATATGGAATTGCCGTAATTGCTCTATTTGACACAGCAATAATAATGTAATACCTATCTCTTTCTCACAACACCAGTTTTACGTTAGGAATAATGACTAACACTCTTTTTATCAGCACTCTCCTCATTGGCTAATGTACTTCTGCTGCCAAGGACGCCATTTTACTAAACGGTGTTTGACGGTTTTGTTGACAAGTGAGAAGATGTCATTGTGAGGTTTTTATATTTTTCTAGTGTTTTCGACTTAATTATTGTGCAAAACTGTGATATAACTTCTTATCATCTTGGTTGTGAGCTGCAGAAACCCGCAATATTCTTAATAATTCATTCATTTCAAAAACATTAACGGATGCTAGTGTTGTGCCATCATCGAACATAGAACCTTATCGATAAATTAAGTACTAAGTTATTCAAAGTATTATTTGTCGTTATAGTTTACCAAGAAACGAATCCCGGAAAAGGAAATGGTTAGAAAAGATTGGCTTAGAAAATATCCGGCCAGGAGTCTATAATTCATGTGTGCTCATTGCACTTTGAAGAGAGTGCATTCAATAAAACTCTAAACATAGTTAGATTGAGGGATGATGCTATCCCAACAGTATTTACAAAGGCAAGCAATTTATCAA
Organism: Hypena proboscidalis; assembly: GCA_905147285.1. Taxonomy (NCBI): domain Eukaryota; kingdom Metazoa; phylum Arthropoda; class Insecta; order Lepidoptera; family Erebidae; genus Hypena; species Hypena proboscidalis. The sequence goes on along the minus strand of LR990130.1, from coordinate 12,717,084 downwards.
ACTGTTGTTTTTGGGTCTAATGTAGTAGAGCAATAGAAAGTAGTAATAGTAGTAGTGGTAATGTTGTGTGTTGTTCCTGTTGATAGGTTGATCCGATTACCATACACTCTACGTTATTATTTTTGACAGATCAATGCCCCAGAGTGATAAGTGATGTGATAATTGGTCCCTAAACCTTAATCATTTTTTTTTTAGCTTTAAGAATAATATTTTATCTATCCTACATAGATAAAATAATTAAGATCTTTATCTATAATATCTTAAGAGAAAAATGTTATTGTTTGTTTGCACCAAATAAGCACCGAAACTACGGCATCAATCTAAAGATTTTTTTTTTTTGAAAGCTTCACTATCTTCGAGTGACATAGACTATGTTTGTGCCATGGAAGCCGGAGTGGACTGGTAGTTTTAATAAAACCATTTAACTCAAAATTTATTTTAATCCTTTTTTACAATTTACCAAACAGAGTCTATGTTTCTGTAACTTCCTACTATTACTTGTGACCATATCCATATTATACTTCTTATGCCCTTTCAGGTAAACCACCCATCCCAATTGGCATTTATTGACAGAGCAAACACTATTGATCAACCATCATGTTCGGGTTATTAACATCCACAAAATGCAAAAGATCTTGAAGGGCAGTTCTTGAATAAAGTACCTATATAAAATAATGTTGGTTTCTAATCTATACTATCTACATATACTAATACTTTTAAGCATAACATTTAACTTACACATAGAATTGTTTGTTTTTGTTGTAAGCGCCTGAACCGATTTTCATGAAACATATTTCTTTTATAATCAACACGTTTTGCCCGTTCATTTTATACCTTAGTTGGGCTAAGGTATATCTTAAAATATTTGATGGTTCATCTCCACTTCAAACCCTAATTTCTTGTAAATAAATGGCAGAATCAATATTTATGAAAAATATATATTTTTGTAATGTAGGTACACATTTTTACCATTCATTTGATACCCCACTTGAGTATGCATATTTGAAAATAATCGATTCTTCATCCCCACCTTTACCCTCCATTTATTGTAAATGGCTGAACCGATTTATACCAAACATAGCTAAAAACTATTGCATGGATACTGGCTCTCGTAAGAAAAAAACTGCATCGAAATCGGTCCATTAGTTAGAGAGCTACGATGCCACAGACACCCACATAGACAGACATCGACGTCAAACTTATAACACCCCTCTTTTTGCGTCGCGGGTTAATTAAAAATGTCCTATAAATGATGTACAAATAAAGTTTTTATCTATCTATCTAGGTACAATAAAAGTAGATGGAAAACTTGAAATTATCTAGTTTCACCGACAGTAGTATAAAAATCAAAGTTCTTAAGGTTAGTTGAACAATCTTAACTTCAGGCATCCATCAATATAATTTTATCGATTAGATAGACAAGAGAGTGAACATCCCTAATCCGCCATGTTTGTGAACGTAGGTATGGCAGGCAAAGTACATGCTTATGGCAGTTCCATATGATTCGTTCTTCTGAGATCTCAGAGTATCCTTCATCCAAGCTTTGCATCAATCAGACTTTCAAATTTCATAGAAAATTTTCCCCGGGCCGGATAAAATCTTCTAAACTTAAATAATGACATTTAAAACTTATAGTTGACTCTAGTTAAATGCATGCTCTAGCACAGTGGTTCCCAATTAGTTTTTTCTACGTACCCCTTTAAGAAAGACCTCCAACTTGCGTACCCCTTTATAGACCAGGGTCAATAATTTGTAAAACCAAAAAAAAATATAGTAGGATGAAACCCATTAGAAAAAAAGGAGAATATTCTAAAAATGAAAGGAAAAATAATTTACGGGCGATCTGAGGTCAGGAAGGGGATGGGAGGTTTGGTTTAAGGGGAAAAAAACTTTTTTTTTCGATTTCCGGCAAAAATAAAAGTCCTATGAAAAAAAGTCGAGTGGCAAAGTTGTTGATAATAAAAGATCTAAAACTTTTGTATTTACACTTTTTTCATATAACCTCAAAATTTATGTGAAAAATTCAAAAAACCAAGTTTTTGGTTTTTTATTTTTATCTTTCACAAACAATTTTTTTTCTCACCAAATTTGGTGAAAACTTACCTTTTTATGTCCCAAATACGCTGTAATTTATTTGATTAGAAATATTTTTTTTTATCACCTTATTATGAATTAATATCGAAAAAGCACCCTAATTTTCGATCGAAAATTCACCCGTCAAAATATCAGCTTTTTTCAAAAAGTTGGTATGTTTCCTGTTTGTTGAAATCTCTACTTTACGATGGTGAAAAAAAAAATATGTTACTATTGTAAATCTTCACAGAAAATGCAAAACAAAAATCAAAACCAAAAACTTCGTTTTTTGAATTTTTCACATAAATTTTGAGGTTATATGAAAAGAGTGCAAATACAAAAGTTTTGAGCTTTTTATTACCAACAACTTTGTTATTCGACTTTTTTCCATAGGACTTTTAGTTTTTCCGGAAATCGAGAAAAACCGTTTTTTACCCTTAAAACCGATAACACAAGTACAGCGACACGCTCACGCGACATAAGCCGAACTGAATGATTGACAATGACGAGCAAATAAATAGGCGGCAGCGGTAGCGGCCGCGATCGGGCGACGCGAGGCGCGGGAGTCGCGGGAAACACGGGTCAATCGCCGCCGCCGCGGGCCAAAGCGCTTGATGCATGCGATTTACTTACCGGCTACTGCCATTTAATTAAATAGAATATTTTTTTGGCAGTTGTAGAAATAGAAATAGAGATTATTTATCTGTCAATGTGGGTATATTGATTTTTTTTATTTAAAAAGGATTTTAGTTTAGAGATTGCTGCGCGTACCCCTTGATGCAGTCTCGCGTACCCCTGGGGGTACGCGTACCACTAATTGGGAACCACTGCTCTAGCATAACACTAAAAATTGAAATGAAATCTTTGAAGATTTTTTTTTTATTGTCATGGCATTTGTGAAGATTTGATTGTCAAACAGGACTGCCGATTTCACGACTTTTTTTCTGGTGACTTTTGAGGTGCTCCCAAACCTAATGTTAATTAACATTAAAACGTTTTATTAACTAAAAAAAATAAGATAAAGTTTCATATGCATATTATAGGACAGACTCTAATTTACCTCATTTCAACGGTACTGTGATTGATTGAAACGAGTAATAGTTAAGTTAATAGTGAATAATGATTCGTATTTTAACTTAACAAGTTAACACTTGATAGTAAAACTAAAATATTAATTACAGAACTAAAAAAATAAAAAAGCTCATTAAGTGCAAGAATGTGGGCTCTTTATGGCAACTTTTAGCACAGAATCTGGCGACATGAAAATTTTGGAGTTGGCAACACTGCTGTCAAATTTAATGGAGGGAGAGCTAAAAAGTAAAGAAACGTCTCATCATAAGTTCATAACATCGTAGACTTCGTCCGAAGCGGTAAGAAAATTTTCGACGGGTTCGCGTAAAAGAAGTCTTGTGAATTCGTAATTATTTATTGCCGCTGTGTGAAATATTAATAAGTTCTAAAAAAAACACTACAAACATTCAACTTATTTAATTGTGATTAAGGTAAGCAAGTTACATTTACATTTTAATATTATTACCTATAATAAATATATATTTTATATTAAAATAATGGTTTCAGTAGAAACTTAATAATATGATAACCAGTGCTGCTATGATAATCAACCAATAAAGTTCAATGCACTGCACATTATCGCTCATTATGAGCCAGATCTGGCTAGATATAATAATGATAGTGATATTAATATGAATGGCTTTTGGCTTTTCTCAATTGGGGTAACTTTAAAATATTTTAAATTGTCGTCTGACGTTGAACAAAATTCTGAATAAGATTTATTAATTTATTGGACCAAATAGTTAAATACCAAAAAAAAATAGTAAAAAGGTAAAACAAAACCACTATTCTTATAAATGGGGTAACTTTGAATTGCCATCTAACTTTGTACTAAGTAGTACAAAGGAGTGAAAAATTAAGTTTATTTTTTTTCACGAAAAGTTATTAGTATTTTAATATTGTAGCTGTGTAAAATGAATTGCCTATTTGTTTTGTAGCAAATGTAAGTTAAATATAAATTGTAATTATCATTATTATAACAAATTAGTTACTCATAATTTTCCTAGGTGATGTTCTTAGCAGTGTTTGTTAGTCTGATTTGGAAGTGTAAATATTCAAAACTTATTGTAAACAGTTATCTTTTGGAGTTTATCTTTAAAATGTTGTTTAAATATTATTTTTTAAAAATCTTCATTGTCAAAGTTAAATATTGCATAGAACTGATGCAGTTTGGAGCATGAAAAATTTGAGCTAAAAATACTATATGATGACTTTTTGTTCATAGAATAGGGTGGAGGCCTTTGTTTTTTAAGATAATGACTAATAAAATGCTACTATTACTTGAGATTTTGATCTTATTTGATAGCCAAATATAAATATATTTATACTCAATTTTCCTACTTAATCATGATGTTACAGGTAACATGACTTTATAATGTAAAAAATACAATACCTATTATTATATAAAAAAAAAAATTTATATTCCATTTATTTACATGTTGACTTGAGAACTGTCTCCCTTTTTTTGACTTGATATTTGTGGCTTGATTCTTTTCACCACTATGATTTTAGCTGTGTAAACATTAATGTTTTACAGTCTTACTACAAAAAATATTATAAACACTTGTTTAAACCATGTTTACCTAGACAGTGTCTAAGTTGTTAGATGCGTGTTTAAGGGTTGTCTAATTTTAGTTACCACAAAACCAAGTTTATAGAGTGTCTTTGTAGACAAGGTTTAAATCTGATTGTTCTTTTACATTCACTCAACTGTCATTGGTCGTTCTTCTCTATTCCATTTCAAGCAATTTGTATATATGCATTTATTTAATTTTGGCGTAATATAATTTATAAAAGAGCGTACAAAATTCTGAAACTGCCTCTGTAACACATAAAAATCAATTAAGTGATTTAAGACCGCAAAATATACTTATATTTAAAATCAAATCATAGTTTTTGAGTCAAAATCAATTGATCGGCTAAAACGGAACGTTTTTCGTTGCGTTATTTTCAAGTATTTTAATTACCTAAGTATTTAAGAAGTCGTGGTCGTTTTATTTTTTACAACTTCAATCTTCAATCATGATAAGCTGAAACATACCTGATGACGAGCCCAACATCGCAAAGCACAAGTCACTTGTATTTCTAGATCTACTGTACTTCCACGAGCATCGTTCGGAAGATCATTTTTTACCAAGTCCAATATTTTGGCGGCAAAGGCTCAACTTTATCTAATTTCTTTTTAAAAGTAGCATTATTGTATTTCTCAAATGGATTTATTCTCACACGGGGTATTTCGTCGTCTCTGTATTCTGTTACATAGTCCAAGTCAATTTCGTCAATAAAATCAATTTTCGTCTTCGTAAGAAATTAACACAAGTTCACAAATGAAAGATGTCAAAATGACTCTAAACATGATATAAACACTTCTTAAACCAGGCAATTCACGTGTTTAAAGTTAAACAATGCTTAAACATGTTCTATCCCCAAAACAAGCTTTAGGCATTGTTTTGTAGTTACGTTTTTTCTAAACAATTGTTAAACAGATGTTTAAATCTTTTGTAGTAAGACTGTTAGTGTTTATCTTTAAAATGTAGTTTAAATTTTATTCAAATTCAAATGGTTATTATAAGTAATTAAAGTTAAAGTTTTGACCACAATCAAAATCAAAGTAATTTAGGTAACTTTGAACAGATCCAAGTCAAAGAACAACAATTACTTAGGCATTAATAATTAGATCATATCACGTTTTGGACTTCATGCCTCAAACTCTTAGTATAGATCCACCTATTGTGATTCGCCATTCCAATAAAAAACCGGCCAAGTGCGAGTCGGACTCGCGCACGTAGGGTTCCGTACCACTATACATCTAAATAAATGTTTTCTTTATTCTTTATTATATTGGAGTTGATTGAATGAAAGGTAAAATGCGGTTTACGATTTATTACGTATTAAAAAAAACTAATTATTAGATCTCATTCAAACCAATTTTAAGTGGAAGTTTGCATGTACATCATATATTATTTTTACATTTATCATTCCCTTATTTTAGAAGTTACGGGAGACACATTTTTCCACTTTGGAAGTGTCTCGCGCAAACTATTCAATTTAGAAAAAAAAATATTAGAAACCTCAATATCATTTTTGAAGACCTATCCATAGACATAAACACACGTATGGGTTTGATGAAAAAAAAAAAAATAGTCTTTCAGTTCTAAGTATGGGGAACCCCAAAAATTCATTGTTTTTTTTCTATTTTTGTATAAAAATATTAATGCGGTTCACCGAATACTTACCAAATTTCCACAGTATAGCTCTTATAGTTACGAAAAAAAACTGGCTGTGACATACGGACGGACAGACATGACGACTCATTCGTTTTTTGCCATTGGGCTACGGAATCCTAAAAATGCTATAAACTGATATAATAGACAGAGTACCTGATGATTTTTTGTTCAATTATTTCCTCTCCATTCGATACTTTGTGGCATGATTAAGGGAGTTGCGTAATAAATTTAGGTGAATGTCAGCTGCGTAACCGTTAGTGGAATGAGCAGGCAGGGAGGTCCTAACAAGTAATAAAAAAATATTCATTTCCTCCCAACTAAAAACTAGTCTTAATTGTAGCTAACACTTTACATAGCATAACATCACGCCTATATTATCCAGAAGGGTGTGGCAGAGGTGTACTACACCCACACTTCACCTGTTATGTTTAGGTCCCATGGGGCTGCGCCTATACCACCGGGCACAATTCCAGTTCCGTGCTACTATTGTAAATTTCCCGACCCGGGAAGCGAACCCGAGACCTCGCGGACTTTTATATTTTTTTTATTTAAAAACTTCTAGCATAAAATTTGTGAGAAAGGCGGACTTAATGCCGAAGGCATTTTCTAGCAGAGGACCTTTTTATTTTGAAGAAAACAAAATCTGATCTGCAAGAGTGCTAATCTAACAAATGACCCAACGTGAACTTGTTAAAAAAAATACCGACCCGTATCTGCGCAGAAGTTAATTGAAAGCCAAGCCAGGGGGAACCAGTTGCCTAGACATTGCCGCCCACCGTCTATTTCTCCCCCGTCGCCGTTTACTCCATGTCGTTGATTATAATAATATGTATTTATAAAGATCGGTATTATTATTAATACAGTATTGTAGTTAACCACACAGGGTTCGTAGAACATAAAATGTTATATTCACAAAATATTAATAATAAGTATTTTGCTTAGCTATTAAAGAAAAAGGGTTTAAGGATACTAATTAATTTATACCCTACGTAAGTAAGTGCGTCATCGCAAATTTACTGAGTTCGCGATGAGGCGGCTTTACGGTAATGTAATGTTTTTCCTCCTTTTTATGTAACTTATTTTACCGTCCTGATTTGTTTCAAGCCCTTTTGATTTTACTGTCAATAGAAAAACGTGCCTTTTAGAGCACAACAGGTGTGAAAATTCAGAACTTTGTTTTTTAATTGTTTCACGAAGGTTTGTTAATTGACCTTATGAATACAGTTATTATAATAATAAAGAAAAACCCTACGCAAAATATAAAAACGAACATTTTAAACATAAATCCATCCTGGAGAGTTAACTATCTAACAAAAAAATATTTAGTAAAATTAAACCAGATTAGTACTTTATCAATCACACAAAAAATCCGCCCGTGGTTTCGTCTGCGTGTTAGGTACATCGACAAAAAAAGCATATGTTACGCGCTTTCTACATCTAGAACTTTATCATAATCGGTTCAGCTGTTTAGAAGATAAGTCGATACAAACGGACAGACAGACAGACATAAATTATAAAAACTGGGGTTAGGGCATTGGAATCGTGCAAATAACTATACCAGCTTACAAAAACTTTGTTATTTTGACATCAAAAACAGACATTGCAATTTTATTTATTTGTATTGAATATTCAATTATAGAAATAAATGCTACTAACTTAATAGATAAGTCAATGAAGTTTTATGTATCATTAAATTATTATAAGGCATCAGTAGCCTTACAAAACCACAACATTTAGCCCGTTGCCGCGAGAAGAAAAAATCATCTATGTATAGAACAACACCAGTGCTCCAATGGTACCAATGGTCCATAATTCAGTATTGTTTTACATTTTTTAATGTTCACAATTTAAGAGAAAATGAACAAGCGTCATGTCACTTTGAAATCTTTATTGAATGCACCAACTTTTAAAGTTATTTGCCAAACTCAACTACATTTGAAAAAAGAACAAAAAAATTTTTTTGTTAGCCAAAAGGTGACATTTACTTCGAAGATACTGACTTCTTTTTTTTTACTAGAGTTTAAAGCAGTGGTATTAAGGACTACATAGCAAAAAGAAAGTAAATATAGCACTATAATAGGCGCGATAAGTGCGTACAGGGATTAACATACATATCCACGCAATAATTCAGCTTTCTAGCACTAACCGTTTCGTCGCTATGCCTCGTACAGACAGACAGACAGACAGACAGACAGACAGACAGACAGACAGACAGACAGACAGACAGACAGACAGGCAGACAGACGGACATGGCGTAACTATAATTGTTGCTTATAGGTACTACGTAACCCTAAAAAGTACATGTTTCAAATGATATATTGCATTATACTTTTCTGTTTTTTGAAGGGGTATCTGCTGAAATCGCCTAGGTTTTTCGATTAGATGGTTATTGTTTTCAGGTACATACAAACTATGCTTTTAAAGTACATAATTTAGTACTAGTGCGGCCAATCCGAGAACATAATTTGACAATACGTTGTACGCATTTGTAAGAATTAAGAACCAAATTCGAACTAGGGCCAGTGGATTATACAATTTCAGGGGTACCTATAAATCAAAAAAATCGTAATGAGAATCTTTTTCCTTGACTATACAGTGTGTAATTTTTGTATGGCACCTGGAGGGAAAGTACCCTAAATACTGGAGATACACAAATTATTTATTAATTGTTTGTTACAGGTGTTAAATATTCAGTTCTTATGTACTAAACATTAAGTCCCCATGCGTAACATATATTTGGCGTAGGTACAATATTACATTGCATAGTTATTTATAATAAATAATAATTATATTCATTTCTAAATTAGCCATAAATTATAAAACAACAAATTCATCACATACAAATAATTTAAACTAAAAAATAAAATGATCTAAACAGAATAAATGCATTATACAGAATGTAGAACCGTTATTCATATAATTAAATTAATTAACTTAAAAGTGGTCATTTAAAAAATTATAATAACTATAAGCTTTATAACTTAAAAAATATCTAATTTAATAGTTTGGCAATTTATTACATAATAATTTTACACAAATACCAAATACACTTTTTTATTGTTTTTTAATCAAAAGTAACTCCATAAGTTTTAAAAGCAATAAAGCTGTATTTAAAGATTATGAAAATATACTTGTTTATTCGGCTATGTTCACGGTGGTAAAAGTTAAAGATTAAATTTGGGCTAGATCAGAAAGAGATTGTATCTAACTCAATTTAATTTTTATGGCCATTTGCAAAATGCCTTATATTTTTCTCGGAGTTAACGCAAAGAAGAGCAAGGTCTAATAGTAAATTTCTGAGTCAGTCATCGTTTGTCGTGGCGTAGTGCATAACAGCGGAGAGTGAAGGCAGGCGGAGGGGGGTACGTAGGTGGCAAGCCGAACGGCAAGCACGTGTAGTGTACACGCGACCAGCGTGAGCGTGACCTACTATTGGCTCGAAGCGATCGCTATTGATGCTCACGTGGGGTAGTTTATATCCCTCTCTAAATCGAATGTGTCGTCTTCGATCAGTTATATTAAACACTCACCGCCAGTGAATAAACAAATAACATATTACCTACTCCTAATTTCTTTAATTTGCGAACAAAACTTATGCATAAAATTAAAGATGTTTTGTTTTCATTTGTAAAGTGGCTTATGTGATTTAAAGATCTCGGAGTTATAAGAATGGCAGTTTAATATCGTTTTCAGTGGTGATCAATATCTTTTATTCGTTATCTCTATTTGTACAGCGTATCCATGTGTAGTAAGTGTATTTTTACATTATGTACTTAAGTAGGATTTTAGCGATAGTCCTACTATGTCCTATATATTAACTAGATTTCGTCCGCATGAAGTGGAGTAGCTACTGACCCGCGTTTATCCTTACTGCTCAAAAATAATTTCAACATTTATTAATAATTTGACGATCAAACACATTAATCATTATTTTAATCCGACCAGTGAGATTAGCGCAAACTAACAAACTAACTTTCGCCCGCAGTTTTGCCTGTGTGGTAGGATAAAAAAATTGTCTGTGTTTCGCGCCTTATATTCATCGACCTGCTTTAAAAAATGTATTAAAGTCCATTTAAAAAGAAACTAACTTTTAGGCATCGGTATCGTACAAATGACTATACCAGCTTAAAAAAAAACAATGTTATTTTGACTATAAACACAGACACTCCAATTTTATTTATTTGTATTGATATATTGATATAATCTATTTACTTAAATATAAGATATATGATTATTATTGTAACATATTATTGCGAGCCAATAGTGTCCCACTGCAGGGCAAAGGCCTCCCCTCCCTTTTTTCCACTTATCTCTGTCTGCGGTTTGACCAGTCAATTAGGTATAAATCTAATATGTCCCGCCATCGCCTTCTGGATCTGCCACGTTGTCGTTTATTATTGTTTGAGACCCATTGTGTTGTGGTTTTGGGCTATTATTCTTCTGGTATATGACATACGTGTCCAGCCCAATTCCATTTCAGTTTCGCTGCATTGAAGCCGACGTCTAAAATTTGGGTAGTGGATCGAATTCTTGAATTTCTAATTTGCTTCCAAAATGCAGCCCTCCATCTTTCTCTGGCAGACCCTGAGTGCGAATTTATGTCGGCTGGTTAGCACAGTATAAATATGTACAAAGTACAAACAGTACGGAAACTGCCTACAAACGTGCGAAACGGCACGCACACATAAACATGCACACCGACGAGACGCCTAAGCTGTTGTCGCGGTGCTCTCAGTAGCGAGTGCCGCTTAGGGGTCTCGTCGGTGTGCATGTTTATGTGTGCGTGCCGTTTCGCACGTTTGTAGGCAGTTTCCGTACTGTTTGTACATATTTATACTGTGTCGTTAGTGACCAAGTCTGCGCCCCATATGTGAAAGTAGGAAGAACGCACATGTCCATTAGTTTCTTTTTTTTTAAATATATAAATTTTCTACATATATCTAAGAACCATCGCCAATAAACCAGCTTGCAAATAAAAAACCGCAAATAAATCAGTGTGCCCAGTTAAAAGCTACGGTGCCGCAGACGTACACAATAATATCGCTTTTTTTAGTTGGTTAAAAAAAGCTCAAACCCTTACACAAGAAAACCACCCTATCATTTAACTATCACATTTGATCCATTACCAATCACCTTTTGTTTACCTATATATTTATTACATACTAGTTGACCCGACAGGCGTTGCCCCGTCCGCACAGTTTAATATGACCCCTGCACTTAGAATTTCCTCTTCAGGCCGGGGCTCCTTTCGATTTGACGTTTGTCGTCAATGTTATGTCAAGCCCCATAATGTTACATTAAAAAAATTATATTGTCAAAAGCGCTGAGGTTACATTACGAAGTCATTATCACTACATAGTATAAAACAAAGTCGCCTTTTCTGTCCCTATGTGCGCTTAAATCTTTAAAACTACGCAACGGATTTTGATGCGGTTTTTTCCAATAGATAGAGTGATTCAAGAGGAAGGTTTTTATGTATAATACATGCATAGAAAGGGGGAATTGTTTTACTCCAAATTTAACGCGTGCGGGCCACGGGCAGTAATGAATATATCAAACTACTGGATCGATTTTAATCATTTTTTCAGTGAGTGACATAGGCTATATATTATATACCCTTGCGAATCCGGAGCGGGCCGCTGTGTTTTTATATACAACGTGCAACGTTCACAGTTTTTCTGTAGTGTATTTAGTATCAGCATTGTACCCGTGCGAAGCCGGGGCGGGTCGCTAGTAATGTAATATAATACGGTTTAGTTTCACGCGTGATGCCGTGGCCAGAAAAGAGGGATTAATATAAAATTAATAGAAAGCAAAGGTACCTAACGTTTACTTGTTAAAATTTATAACAATTTTTACATAGAGAATTGAAATATTGACAGTCTTGATTTGCTGGAATAAGCTTTAGCTACCCACTTTATACCCAAATATGTCACCCCAGTTATTTAAATAAAGAAACGGAGGATTATAAAATTGTTTACGTAAAACTAGTATGAAAATGTTATGAACATTTTATTGTCTCAAGACTGGCTGGGGTGAGGGTAATAGCGTAGGTAGCGAGTAAAGATAGAAATGCCCTGTAGTTTAACTTCATAGAAACGGTCGGAACGCGTCACGTGCCTGCCCCTCGGCATAAGAACGCAATAGGGGACGTGGACGTACATAAGACTGAGATGAGGCGCTGTGACGTACAATTTCAAAAAAATAATAGTAGAAGCTCAAATAAGGTATATGAAATTAAAATTCAGTAGATAGGCAGCCTTACCGTGTATCGCGTGATTGTTGAGTACTGGTTGATATAATTATACTGTGCAAGGCTTACACGTAATCGTAGTGCTATTTATTTAGAATTTTTTGACATACTCTACAAGAACTGCTGCTGCCGAATTTTTCTGAATCTTTATTTATGATTACTACCTATGTATGTGTGTTTTATGATAATATTTTACAGTTGCAAAGCCTGTATTTAATACTTAGCAAATAAAAAGGCTCTATTTGTTAGCCTACCGTCTCATTGCTGGACATAGGCCTCACCCATACTTTTCTAGTAACTCTCTCTATCATCTGTGGATGCCCACCAGTTTGGTGAAATTCTTGAACCGGGACCTGCGCACTCCCACTTTAGCTTAGTAGATATAGCTGGTTCAAACCGGTACAGACATTACCCTCCGTTTTGGACACGTACATAATCGTACGTAGGTATGTGGTGCAAATTCGGTCGCAGAGCTTTATTGCCTGAATTCTTTTAAGGGAAAGAATAACTGCGAAGACGTCAAAATTACTCTAAATTAAGCGACAGAATCAATAAAACAGAACACTGGCTGCGTCATGTGACATAGACGTCTGAGTTATGTGACGTATCTGACCTCACGATTGTGATATGTAGTTTGTTTTCGCCCTAAGTCCACTTTGGTGCACTAATTTCAATTGAATGCAGTCGCGTATATTTTTTGTACAGCTTATTTGGTAGGTACTTTAATTAAATATTGGCACGTTACATGTTCATGAAGAGAACAAGTGCTCACTACGTAACCAATTAATTTAAATTGTCAATATTTTCGGACAAAGTAAAGTTAATCAAAAGTAAAAACAATACAGACTTTGTCCGTAGGTCTTCTTGGCTTGATCATAACTTTGATTAACTTTTCTCATTGTTCTTTTATTTTGGCTTACTTTGTGCGGATTCATTGTGCTGGAGCTGTTTTTCGATTTGTTCTCAAATTCTAAAGAAATATTACGTCAGTGAGTGACTAGGTACTTGCTGGTACGCGTTATCTAAAGAGTCTGTTTATTATATTATCTTACAAAATGAGGGCTCACGACCGAGTTTTCGTAGGACCGATACCGTCACTATATTAAGTTGCTTACAATTTTGATGGAATTAAATTGATTGAACATTTGAAAACTTTTGAGAGTATTCCTACAATGTAAATTCCATCTTAATTTATGAAAAAATATAATTGTATTTCAGAATCAAGATGGAATGGGTTCTTCGAAGTCCACAGATTCACAGCACATTCAGCAACCTCGGCTTTTCACATGGAGATGGATATCACGTAAACGATAATTGCAATGGTAAATATTTTAATTAATAAATCAAACCTTTAAAATGATATTTTATGGGTATTAAGTACCCCATACCTTTTACATTCTTGGTACCATTTTTAACATTTATTATATTATTGCGTTTTTTATTTTACTGTGAAATATGCTTATTTAGCTGGTAATATTGATTGTTTTTATAATTTATATATATTAATTGCAGCTGCGCTGGAGACGATTCTTCACAACATATTAACAGAGGACAAATATCTGCGTTCATACCGTAGGAGCATCAGTTTTGGTCAAAATATAAAGAAAGACCTCATACCTCTGTTATTGCACGCAAAAGAGGATGTAACGATAGATCTTCTAATAAGAATATTAGTAAATTTGACAATACCCATTGAGTGTTTACTATCAGTTGACGTCATTTCAAAAAATGACTTCGGCAGGCATACTATATTTGAAATCAACAATTTACTTGCTTCGACAAAAACAGCATTTACAGATGTCCGTGCGACTAAAGTGATCATTGACTTCCTGAAGAAAAATGTCGATTTCGAGCAAAAGGCGAAGTTGTCATCAGAACAATGCACAAACATAAGTAATAGCCTTTTGTTACTGAGAAACATTTTGCATATACCCGAAGAGTCGCAAGGACTAAATCCTAACTTCAATGGTTCCATACATACCGTACAGAATCAAATTATGTGGAATATATTTAGCCACGGTGTTGATAAAATTCTCATTAAGTTAATGATAATTCCTGATGCGGTAAGTGATGCAATAATATTACTAAGTGAAATATGTCCTTTTGCTCCTCGTTTTATGTAAGTAAAGTACTGCAATTTAGCAGTACCAGTCCATGTTTGCTTATATGAAATATACACATAAGTTTGCGTGATAGGTTTTAAGAGTCGAGATGTGTGTTTTATATTTTATTTTCCTTTCAGAACAAATGGGCTGTCACTATGGTGCAATTAATAGCCCTTCTATACAAAGATCAACATGTGGGCACTTTACATAAGTTACTTAACGTGTGGCTAGAAACCTCTTTATCGGAAAGTTCCGAAGACAATGAAAGTAACACATCCCCACCAAATAGAGGTATGTATAGCCAAGTTTTATAATTAACATATAATAACATAACATCACGCCCATATTACCCAGAAGGGTGTGGCAGAGGTATATAACACTTCACCTATTATGTTTAGGGCCCGTGGGATAGGGGTGAGCCTATTGCCATGCACGGGGCACAATTCCAACTCCATGCTGCTATTGAAAATTTCCTGACAGAAAGTTTACAAATAGCCCTTTGCCTGACCCGAGAATAGAACACAAGATCTCGCGCAAACGCTGACCACTAGACCATCGAGGAATATTAAAATAATATGTTGTTACACACTGTACAAATGTTAAATTTTTCGTCAGCAGGTAGTCATGATTCATCACCAATGTGCACCTCAGATCCTACCTCAGATTCGTCTGACACGGGTGCCAGTGGCAAGAGCAATGATGATCCTAATTCTGATAATAAGGGTTGGGATGCTTCCTCTCAAATGAACAACACCAGTGAGAATGGGAGTCCTCCATTCCAGACCACCAACGACAAGGGCTCAGATATGGGAGACAAGGAAATGAGCTCAGAAAATGTTAATGATGACAATATGAAGTCAGATAACGTAAGCCTTTTTATTTTTACATATTTTAAAATAAGCATCTTTTGAATCGCACCTCTATTTAAAAAAATACAAGAAAAAGTAAATGTTACACCAGAGCAAATATTTAAAAAAAATAATGTCGAATAAAACACTTAGAAATTTTCAAACTTCCATAACATCACATTTTTTACTTTAAAAGCATCCCTAATTTATAATAATGCACATATTATTGATTACTATTAGTTTGAATTTATCAAATCATTAAAGAATTACGATTCTAAGCAATTAGTGTACGAGTATTTGACAGAGCTTACTCTTCAGTAGCGCCACCAGGTGAGACAAATTTTTGTGTTACATGACATGAAATGTGTGGATCAGAGAGCATAGTGTAGATAACACAATGTCTGTCAATTTCAACGTGTAGCTTACCAAAAATCAAGATAGATTGGATCTATAACGGTTGGCGTAGTGCGCAACTCCGCTGGTGGTGTGGGTTCGATTCGATCCCCACAAGGGACTAATCTTTGTGTGATCCGCAAATATTTGTTCCGACTCTGGGTGTGATCTGTGTGTGTGAAATGTATGTTTGTGAACACCCCCCACAATACAGGCGTTATTCCAAATGCAGGCGTGGTTGTAAAATAAAAAAAAAAATATTTTCGTTTATTATAGGAGAAGGCGACAAATTATAGCAGTGGTATACAGTCTGATTCAAGAAGTGATCAAGTAATATCTAACAATAACGAAAAGAAGAATATAATTTCGGAAACCTCTGATTGTGGATATGGAACACAGATTGAAAATCAGGACATAGATCAGTCTATATCGACATCTAGTAACGAGGATGATTTACCGGCTAAAAAGCCAGTTCATCAAAAACCGCATAATCCTAAACAGAGACCTAACACTAAGGTACGCTCTGGCGGCGTGACTATACAAGAGCGAAAGCGGAAGAAAATCGTCAAACGAGGAAAATCTAACATGTGCGTATCATTAAACATTATTGGGCATTTCTATGACACATTATTTATACGCAAACCAAGGTATAATGTGTATTTAAATAATTTCAGCATCAACGTGCAAGGACTTTCACACAAGACACCGACAGACGATGATATATCAAATATGTTAAAAGAGTTCACAGTCGATTTTCTCCTAAAAGGATACAACGCTTTGGTGCATACTCTCCACACACAAATTCTGACTAATGTGCAACTGGAAATAGATACATCGCATTTCTTCTGGTTGGTGACGTACTTTATGAAATTTGCGACGCAGATAGAGTTGGACGTGGAGCATGTTTTATCGGTGCTGTCATACGACATTGTGTCCTATTTGACAGCTGAGGGAGTCAACTTATGTGAGCAGTTTGAACTCACCATCAAACTCGACGGCAGTGACTTGAAACCTGGCATGAGGAGACTACATTTGGTAAGATTTTTCATTTAAAAATATTTACCGAAATTACTTTATAGTTAGATTATGAGATAAAAGGTATTACTCCATATCTTTTAACAAGTTCTATGTTTGTATTTTGATATTATTTTAAGTAGGTATAAATTTATTTATCATTATTATGAAGGTTGATTATATTTGGGTGTGGTGATGGAGTTGCGAGATCATTTACAAATCTAATTCAGTCCGACTCCTCATTACGAAACTAAATATAAAAAGAGTACAGTAATATACATTCGCAATACTTAATTCTTAAAGCCCCTAAGAAACAGCCTACGTAGGAGAAGCCAAGCGTAGCATCGGTTTTGCAATACTTGTTCGGAACTCCACTTCCCATGATTTATATTGGACGTAGGCCGGTCCTTGACGTAAGCAAACTTTGGTACACGTCGCCGTCGTGTCGACAATAATTATTTTACGTTACGTCATTCAAATGAACCGACGTATTTTGGTCTGGTATTTCTTGACTTGTTAGCATTAAGTAAATTATTCGCTTAGTATCATATTGCATTGCACTTGTTGGACATACTCGTAACATCGAGAAACTTGAGAATTGGCAGTTTAACCTACTTTACGAGAATTTTATTTCATTCATTTTAATTGTTATAGAACACATGTACGGGATATATTTTAGTATCTACTAGGTATATCTAATACTTTTTGGATGATATAATTGAAGCAAGCTTGATACAATTGTTCAAGCGCCTCCTGGGGCCTATGAAAATAAATTATTTGAATTTGAATGTATTGATTTCTCCTCGTCCGCGTACGTTTAGCGAATTTTCACATCACCATGTCATCCAGCCTTTAGTGACAAAAAAATCTACATACAAACATAGATCTAAAATTTAAAAAAAAAAAAAAAAAATTTGGGTATCGAACTCTCTGGTATCATACCGTAAAAAATGTTGTCTTGCTTTGAAAATAAAACACTTTTTTAACAGTTGAATCGTGATTTATTTGAAATGAATATATTCCTAAAATGTAGGTAATTTAGGAAGTCGATTTCTGTAACTAAACTCTTCTGAAAGTTCACAATAGCAGCATGGAGTTGGAATTGTGCCTGATGGATGGCGATGGGGTCACCACCTATCCCATGGGACCGAAACATAACAGGTGAAATGTGGGCGTTGTACACCCCTCCCACCCCCTTCTGAGTAAAATAGCCGTTATGTAATCGACGTTGGCAAGAAAACTATAAGTCGGTTCATAAATAACGGAGTAATCGGTGTACAAACATTTGGAAAAATCGCACCAAATGCATAACCTCCTTTTTCGGAGTCGGTTAATAAATTAATGTTTCCATAACATAACAGAATATTGTGACACTGTGTCATAGCAGGCGTCAAAAAAGTAGGCAAAAAGAAAATAACGTGAGTTTGAAGGCTATGAGGTGGGAGAGGCAAGCGGGGTAAAACGGAAGTGAATGGGTCCGCGTCGGTTCATTAAAATGACGTAACTTAAAAATCGACGTGTACCAGAGTTTTACTACGTCAAGGATCGGCTTACGTCCAATTTTGTTCATGGGAATTGGAGTTCCGAACAACTATTGCAAAACAGATGCTACGTTTGGCTTCTCCTACGTAGGCTGTTTTTTTGGGGATAAAAGAATGAGTCACAACAGAATATTGTGACACTGTGTCATAGAAGACGTCAAAAAAGTAGGTTTAAAGAAAATAAGGAAAGTTTGAAGGCTAGAGGTGGGGGAGCCAAGTGAGGAAAACCGGAAGTGAATGGGTCCGCGTCGGTTCATTAAAATGACGTCTCTTAAAATATATACGTGTACCAAAGTTTGCTTACGTCAAGGATCGGCTTACATCCCATTAAATTCATGGGAATTAGGGAAAAACGGAAGTGAGTGGGTCCGCGTCGGTTCATAAAAATTACGTAAATTAAAAATCGACGTGTACCAAAGTTTTACTACGTCAAGGATCGGCTTACGTCCCATTTAATTAATGGGAATTGGAGTTCCGAACAACTATTGCAAAACAGATGTTACCCTTGGCTTCTACTACGTAGGCTGTTTGTTTGGGGGTTAAAGAATAAGTCTTGCGAAAATTCATTATTTCTGTAGGTATGGTTACTCTGTTTTTGTTTAGTTCGTTACGTAATGAGGCGACGGGCAGCGTTATAATATAACATTACATACAAGGTAGATGCGACATAGCGACATTTATTGAAACCGCAGCTTCATACCTGGTCAGCAAAAAACAAACAAACCAAGAAAAATACACGTGTACTAATAAAATTGGATGGTCGTCATGTTCGATCTGTTTGGAGGAAGGGTTTTTTTTTTCGTTTTAAAAAAAGTAGCTGATGGAAATTCAAGATAAAGAACTGATGATGAAAAGATGTAAGAAGCTTTCGTTTCAATAAACGACATTTATTGAAACTACCGTTTCTAGATACGGTCAGTGTTAATTTCCAACAGTTATTTGGTTTTACGAGAAATGGATTTCTTTCGAATAAAGACTTAAATGTTGTTATGTCGCATTCACTCTGTAAATTACCCAGAAGGAGAAGAGTAAGGCAGAGGTGTCAGTCAAACCACAACCACATTTTACCAGTTATGTTTAGGTAACATGATATCATGTTAACAATAAATTGAGATCATACTCTATCAGACAAAAAATATATTATAAATCGGTTCATAACTAATGCAGTAATCGGTGAACAAACATTTGAAAAAATCGCACCGAATACATAACCTCCTCTTTGCGCAGTCGGTTAATTAATTGATGTTGCCATAACAGATTATTGTGCCACTGTGTCATTAGCAGACGTCAAAAGGGTAGGTAAAAAGAAAATAACGTGAGTTTGAAGGTTATGAGGTGAGGGAGGCAAGCGGGCGAAAACGGAAGTGAATGAGTCCGCGTTGGTTCATTTACATGACGTACCTTAAAATATCGACGTGTACCGAAGTTTGCTTACGTCAAGGACCGGCTCACGTCCCATTTAATTCAAGGGAAGTGGAGTTCCGAACAAGTATTGCAAAACTTATGCTACGCTTGGCTTCTACTACGTAGGTTGATTTTTTTGGGCACTAAAGTATAAGTCTTGCGAAAATGTATTGAGTATAGGTCCTCTGTTTATATTTAGTTCGTTACGTAATGAGGCGACGGACAGCATTATAATATAACATTACATACAAGGTAGATGTGACAAAGCGACATTTATTGAAACCACGACATCTAGATACGGCCAGTGCTCATTTCCATCTAATAAATGATCTCAATGCTCAATACGCTATGTCGCATCCGCCTTGTATATTACCCATAATGGAGAAGAGTAAGGCAGAGGTGTCAGTTACACCACAACCTCATTTTCCAGTTATGTTTAGCTCACATGATATGCTTAACTGTCCGATCATGTTACTGTTGAATTAAAAAAAAAACTAAAAAGACCTGTACTGCTTCCAAGTTAACAAAAGAAGAGTAATATTACGCAATCCGAAACTTTAAGAATTTAAATAAAGACAACTTTCCATTGTAATGCATTTTGACTTTAATCGCACAAAATATTTACTTTATATTGATATATTGGTACAGTAATCACGGAATATTTTGTAATCTTGTTTTTGGACGTAATATAGTGCCTATACCACAGGTGTTTCGATACCTTTTGAGATGCTAGTCTCGTACTATTATGTATTGGAAATTAATCATATTAAGTGTACAAAACAAAAAATGTACTGCCCCATTTGAAAAGAGAAATTAAATAAAATTGACTTTGTGATTTTTGCAGGTCGTGACCGCTATTAGGGAGATAATCCAAGCCATAGATGCGTACAAGAAGTTCTCGCACGTATGCAAAGAAGATCAGGATGCCCTGTTAGAGCTGCAGATTCGAATTTGTGACACCGAGGAGCTGCGGTCGCTGTTCGTGCTGCTGCTGCGCCATCACAATCCGAAGTATCACGCCAAACAGTATCTACAGGTAACACATACATCCTCACCCATCTGCCTTAATGTTAATTACTTGGAGTCGGCGCAATATATTTTATCGTTCCATACCTTCCTATCAGACATCATCGCAGCACCCTGTTCAGCCATGTCATCTTTTACACAATCGATCCATCCGATCTTCGGTCTGCCCCTCCCTTTATATTCCTTCCTTCATCCATTTGACGACCGGATGGCGGAGTGGGTAGTGTACTGCCTGCGACGCCAAGGTCGCGGGTTCGATTCCCGCTTTAGACAAATCTTTGTGTGCATAAACATGGAGGTTAGTCTGGGTGTTTTTATGTATAATAAGTTTGTATTTACAAAAGAAAAGTATAATAATGTATTAGTATCAGTTATTCTAGTACCCATAGTACAAGCTCTGCTTAGTTTGGGACTAGATGGCGTTGTGTAAGTTGTGAGATATATATTTATTTATTCTTTGAATTTTATCTTATTAACATTACTTTAATTCCTTGTCATTACATGCCCGTACCACCCTAACCTCTCTCTCTTTGAATAGTCTGTCACAGATTCACAGATGCTACTTTCTATATAAATGTTTTAAATACATTATTAAAATTTTAAAAATGTAAATAATTAATAATATTAAAAATAATAATTATTAAATTATAACGCACTTTGCTACAATATACAATTTACATAACATAACATAACATTACGACTATATTACCAAGAAGGGTGTCGCAGACGTGCAAAATATGTCATTTTTTTCATAAAAGCATCTCTAAGCTAGGCAATGTATATTCTTGATTTAGTTTTACTTAACGCTATAATGGTATGGAAATACAACATGCAACACTTTGTTTCAGGACCTTGTGGTAACCAACCACATTTTGCTGATGCTGTTGGACAATACCTTGAAGCTGCCGCAGTACGACGGCACCACTAATATGCTTGAGCACATTAGCCAGTATGTATTACTTCATGAGCAATTTTATTCAGTGTCAGATCTACAAGTGATGTAAACTAACATTTAAACTACACTTTTGATAAGTTTATTGTTTCCCTATGTACGATAAAATGTGTATCGCTCGTTATGCCAGGCCCTTTGAACTCCGAGGTTTGTCCTCCGGTTCATAAATACGATAATACCGGCTGGATGAATTGGGTAAATAATTTTGGTCCAATTTTTGCACATGCTTGTATTTAATGTTAAATGATTCAATTTATTTTTAATCCTGTCGAAAAGTGATTGTATCTGAATTAAGTATACTGCCTTCTTAGTTACAGTTATCTGAATTAAGTATACTGCCTTCTTAGTTGAGAAGTGTTGTAGTGATTTTGCCGGGATCCTTATTTTTCCGCTCTTTTTTTATGGCATAATAATAATTTGGCATTAATGTCTTGCCAAATGAATCTTGGCATACCAAGTCATTTACATACATACAGGTGTTAGACACCCGTGAAATTGGGGCTAAAAGTTGCTTTTATTAACACAATGATGATTTTTCTTCATTAGATTTGCAACATCAGAAGTGATGTATCAGTACGGATTGGTGCTGGAAGACTACGCTGCGAACGGGGAGTTCGTCAACGACTGCGTATTCACCATGATGCACCACGTGGGAGGCGATCTGAACTGTCTGATCACTCTCTTCCAACCCAAGATCTTGAAGACGTTCACCTCTATATGGAAATCCGAATTTGAAATCTGCGATGTGAGTTACTTTGCGAAATAATTTCATACATCCGATATTAATCCGTTGGTTGAAAAGTTCGTACCTAAGCTGTCAAAAGCTTTGAAGAAAATTAATCACTAACATAATAATTATTCTCTCGGTACTCTACTCGGTATTTGAAAATTGTAACGATTATTTTGTGATAAAGCTTTTCAACATCTCGATAAGAATAATAATTGTAATGTTTTGGTTATTTCAGGACTGGTCCGATCTCATTGAATACGTCATAAACACGTTTATTAAGAAGCCCAATTCGCTACAAAGTGTTGGTGGTTTCCGGCTCGACACCCAGTGTTTTGAAGACGATCAGGTTATTTTCAAAACACCGATTGCACCAGCGCCTCTAGCCAAGCCGGTGGATGTCAAGGATAAAACAAGTCCAAGTGATATGATCACCCCTTTCAAGGACATGTTAGTATTGAAATCTACTGATTTAGTTATAATATTTTATGCAAGGCATTAATTTAAACTGCAGCGATAGCCGGGTGGGAGACCGTAGGACTATGAAGTCAAAGGTCTCAGGTTCGAAACCACGGCACACACCTCTGTCAATAAATCGTT
Organism: Hypena proboscidalis; assembly: GCA_905147285.1. Classification (NCBI taxonomy): domain Eukaryota; kingdom Metazoa; phylum Arthropoda; class Insecta; order Lepidoptera; family Erebidae; genus Hypena; species Hypena proboscidalis. Next base: position 12,693,850 of record LR990130.1, on the reverse strand, counting down.
AAGATTCGTCTTTCCGAAGATATGTAAGTATTTATCGCGCGCTAACGGTAATGGGAAACATCGTGAGGAAACTGGCATGCTGAGTGCCTTAAAAGCGCTCAAGGTTGTGTGAAGTCTACCAATCCGCACTTGGCCAGCGTGGTGGACTATGGCATATCCCTTCTCCTTATGAGAAGAGGCCCGAGCCCAGCAGTGGGACAGGTATTAAATACAGGGCTGCTTTTATTATTTATTTAACTTGAAGCCAATGACATTTCACAGAATGGACGTCGGGACTCGAACAAAATTCACGAATATAAAGTACTAAGTCGGGTTGACAAAAGCGTAGGTTCATGTTTAGAAGTAAAAATTACTGTCACCAACAGATTTAATTTGAATATTAATACTCATAATGTTTAAATTTAGTTCGCACCGAATTCATTCATTCACAGGTATTTTTTTAGTGCAGACCCGAGGTCCATATAATTTTACGCCAATGCTTGAAGCAGTATTTTTAGTTTATTAGACTAAAACTATCATCCGTATGTAAATGAGATTAAAATGTGTGTTTTTGAACAGATGGACCGAGGGTGAACAATCGTCTTTGAGCTGGAACTATATGCAATGCAGTACTCTACCAGATGTCGTCGGCGAAATCATCAAAATGTTCGAAGAAGATGACATCATTAAATCTAGAGATTCCGTCGTTCAGGAGCTGTTCAAACAAAACTTGATAACTAAAGAGGAATACGAGAATCTTTTAAAGGGGGATACTGATGAAAATGCTATAATAATACAGAATAACAAAGAGACGAGAGAGGATATCACGAAGCTTTGTGAACAACTGACACAAGATGGCAAGAAGACATTCTTAGATTGGGTCCAGCGTGTGATACTTGACACATGCTGCGCCAAAATATATCTAGACAAAAGGGCCCGAGAAAGTGAAGACGACGAGCAGTTCATGACAGCCGACTCGAATTGCATGGATCTGAGGAAAAAGGAACATTTTAATGTTCTTTCTTCTGTGTCGTACCATTATTTGCGTACGTATTTACACATTTATATCGTATAATTGTTATTCAAATGATTAAATACAGGTGTTACTCACGTAATGTTGGTCTATTTAGTCAACCGCGGTTTCGCGTATAGTTTTAGGCATTTTCAAGAGAGTGCGACACGTCGCACCTGAGTCGCAGCCAGTCTTGCACTGCACTTCAGTGCGTATTTCATAATTTGAATAACAAACTCACGTCAGTTTTAATAAAAATAGTATAATTGTTATTTTTATTTTAACTATTCTTGGTATAAGTTTTATGGGTTAAAAGTCTTAACAATGTCCATTTGCCTTGTTTCTAGTTTTTAACCAATCAATACCTCTCGTACCGTGGAACTGCAAACAAGCAGCAATCTGCAAGGACCTGAAGTTCCTTCAGCTGCTACACAAGCTTGGGTTCTACATGCCCGTGGACTCGGGCAAAGTTTTCATTCGGATACCTTACTTCTGGTCTGCCGACTTCCTTTACGACGTCGCCGGTAAAATTACGACTATAGACAAGAGTGAGTAAACTTATTATATTTTTTATTATAGTTTATAGTATTATCTTTCTTAATCATATTCTGCATCAAGATAAACCTACAATTTAAATAATTACTTATTATTATTGTGCCTACTCTACATTTCTTTATCCACAGTAGAGTGAGCATTAAACCTAAAAATTTCGACACCATGCTTGCGTATTTAAACAAAATTCGGTAAATCGCACACTATTACGTAATAACCAGGGGTCGGAGTAGTAGATTGATTTTACGTACTTGCATCATGAATAGTCATAGAAATCATAACATGGATAAGCCTTTTTCCGGGATTTCATTTTGGTACTCACGGGATTGCATCAAATATTGTGAATGTAAAGATTTTTAAACTACATTTGAAATTTAATATATTATTATATTAATTAATAAAATGCAATAGTTAAACGTTTAAAATTATTTTTCTTATTTATCAAGTAATAAAGTGAAATTTACTTTTATGCGTCCATTCGTAGCTTACAAATGACTAATTTAGTAGTTACTTCTTGCAACTTTATTACGTGCTGTTTGTCATTATTATGTATTATATTCTTGAATAAATAAATAAAAATTACTTTTTTCGCATTCAGTGCAATAACTTTTTATGAATATGAAAACAGGTAAAAATGAAACAAAAAGCAGTTTATACCAAAATAAACATCTTTATTGATAAAAATATTTTTAATCTTCATTTATATAATTTACTATCATTTTCCTGACTCTCTAAATAATTAAAATAAATAACCATACGTTTTTCAATATTTTCTGGTTGTAATCTAAATCCCGGCATCCCGATGGCATATCCATATTAATAAATACGTGGCGGTTCATTGACTCCAAATCAATCTCCGACCCCTGGTAATAACTTATGTTTGTGCAGTTAAAGTAAGCTTTAACTACAAAAACTTATGGTTACTAGCTGTAATGCTATGAAAATAATATTTGGTTTGAATATAATTAGGTTATCTTCGTGTATGAGAGTACACCTGAACATTAATGTTTTATTTATTTAAATTGAGTTACAGAGATTCTGACCTTAATTTCCTATCTGTTGAACATGAAAAATTAAACCAAATAATGATTGAACAGTTGCCCTTTTGGTTTTATGGGAAGGTTGGGAGTCTTATGTTTCAAATTAGATATAAGGTGAGCAAAGGTAGGCAGCTGCGCAAGGTTTATTGAGGATCTTACGGAGTGGAGACAATCTTCAGGCAATGGAAAGCAGTGCGGTGCGGCCACGTATTGAGGTGAAATTGTCCATTTCCTTCCTTACACTTTTACGGAAGTGTAAATCTATGCTTTTATATATTTAGTGAGAAATTAAAACTAGAATTACGTAATATAATTAATTATATTCCATGCAAATTATTTAAAACCATATTCAGTCAGATTGTAGTATTGTCGATGCCTTTTCTTTACATGAACACCATTTGTAGACGGTTATTGTTGAACCCCGTATGTCACACTAGAAACATGTACACGCGCATTACATGCACGTAAAGCGTGCTCGCGGGGTAACCGTGAATGCAGCAAAAATACCTTAGTTGTTACAAACTACGTTATTAAACAAGTGCGAGTCGGACTCGCGCACGTAGGGTTCCGTACCACTATACATCCAAATAAATGTTTTTTTTAATTCTTTATTATATTGGAGTTGATTGAATGAAAGGTGAAATGTGGTTTACGATTTTTTACGTATTAAAAAAAAAACTAATTATTAGATCTCGAACAAACCAATTTTAAGTAGAAGTTTGCATGGTAATGTACATCATTATATTATTTTTACATTTATCATTCCCTTATTTTAGAAGTTATGGGGGGGGGGGACACAAATTTTTCCACTTTGGAAGCATCTCTCGCGCAAACTATTCAGTTAAAAAAATATATTAGAAACCTCAATATCATCTTTGAAGACCTATCCATAGATACCACACGTATGGGTTTGATGAAAAAAATATATAGTTATAAAAAAGTGGCTACGGACGGACGGACAGACGGACAGACATGACGACTCATTACCATCTCATTTTACTCATCACCTTAGTTGTTACTACTACTCTTTATGTAACTAATACCTGAAACTATTTTAAGAAAACTCATGATTTTCCTTTTTACAGCCAAGCTAAAGTTTTCATTAAACGACCTATCGGACATCAGCATCACAAACTCGAAGCAGCAGGACACTCTGATTCAGTCAGCTGTCTTCACGAAGGACATCGCCCTGGTGGAACCCATCGAGACTTTCTATCAGGTGCATAAGCAGAATCACCTCGCCACCATGGTCAACTATACTCCCATGTGAGTTGGATTTATTTGTAGCTTTTAATTCGGGAACATTATACTGTAGTTATACGAATATACAGTGTAGTAATGCATAGATAGTTGGTATTTCAATTATTGTTAACGGTCATTTTGCAATCTAACTATTTAATTCATAATTATTATTATTATTATTTACTTTTTTATTAATATAATTACTTTATTTGCAAATATGGGTAGTTTACAAGATGTTCACAATAAATGGACAGTATCACCACATTTCACCATAAGACATGCAACTTAAATTAAAACATAGTATTTGGTGTTTATAAAACATTTAAAAATCAACAAAATTAGGTATAATCTGAGTACAATCCCTACATAATCTCTATGTATATTATTATTACGTTAATTAGTCAATTATAAAAATGTAAATTCAAAATAATATGATAGGTATAAGAAAACATTAAAGAAAAATAGCATTATAGAACATTCGTGTTAAGGTATTATATTTATTGCTCGCAATTGCGCAACACTTCGCCGATGAAAAGTGTAAAATAGTTTCTAAGTTATAAAATACAAATATGTATGTTAGTTATAAGGTATTTATGTATGGGCCCTGATGCCTGAAATAAAGATATATTATTATATTATTATATTATATATTATATTATTAATTATATCGCATTTCTATATAATAAATTAACGTTGAGTTTTTCTTCCAGGCCCGGCTCCTCCTTCTTCACCGAAGCAAGTGAAGTCAATGATAAACAAAACTGGTTAAATGTTGTACAAAAATCACAAGAGTACAAAATCAGTTTGCAACTGACAAGGTAAAATCTTATTCACAATTTTTATGTCTTATTAAGAAAGTACCATAATAATAATTAGTACAGTCGAGGACCAAAATCAACACAATAATTAATGCGAAACTTTGTGGGGCTAGGGATGGGGATGTCTGAATGTTTCTTTTTCACACAAAAACTAGTAATAGTTAGTGAGTGACAGTCATCAATGACCAATTTCCTCTCAAGCGAAACTTTGTGGACTGCTAAAGGAATAATGAATTTTAGTGAAAGTCAGCTGCGGTTCCGTTGGTGGAATAAGCAGCCCAAACACGTAAAAAAACATGTTTCAGGCACAACTGAAGTATTTATACGCCAGTTGACGTATAACCCACCGTGCCACAGTCTGCCGACGATTTTTTTTTTTTTAAATGTAGTTTTCTTAAAAATGTAGTGTAAGCTATAATTTAAAGTAGTTTTTAGTCGGGAGGAAATTACTGTTTTTTTACTTGTTCGGGCACTCTTGGCTGCCCGTTCCACCACCAGTACCGCAGCTGCATTTCACTAAAATTCATTATGCAATACCCTACATGATACCACAAAGTATCGCTAAAGAGGAAGAATTGACCAAAAAACGAGCGTGCCCACGGTCTGTAAAGCTCGTGCCAAATGGATTTAAATTAAAGTTCACTGACCTCTGGGTAATTACTTCACGGATTGAAATTCGTACCCAAATGCAGTTTGTACAGAAATATTAAATTAATAACTGCCGCTGGTGTGGTACAACGATTTTCGATCTTTGATCGCGAGCGGCACCGGGTACGCAATAGCGCGTACGGAACGTGCAAGTGGGACTTGTATACGTCTATATTCTGATTATATAGGTATGAGCTTATACGTGAGACATGCTTGCTCTGAAATGAGCTATGGTCACTACCCCGACACTGTATGAGATCATTCGTTTCAGTACTATAACAGAAGAGATTGAATACGTCCATCCAGATATTGTTGTGGATTTGCCTGAGAAGGTGAAGGAGGTGCCCACGGTACCTCTGACGCTGGCTGCGATAGCGCAGGACGTGATACCGCCCATCGACATCATCAAAGGTGTCTTCCCCCTCGTCGTGGCCCGCGATGTCAAACCAGAAACTCCACTTTTTAATGCGCAAGTCGAACCCGACTGCAGTCACAGGTAATAATAATAGTGTAAGGCCTGTTTTAAATGCGTGACTCTGCTTAGTACTGACCCCTTCTTAAAAAAAATAACATTGTTGCTTGTTTTTACGCTGTGAAGATACTTTGGTAAGGAATCTGGCTTGGCCTTATAAGATCAGCTAAATTTGAGAAACTTTGTAATTTCGAATGTTTCAAAAACTCAATAAATAAAAGTTTAATTTTTAGTTATGGCAAATCCGATGTTGAAATTTGAAAAGTGTAGAACCGTAAAATGGCAATGGTGTGGCTCACCGTAATTCTGTATGGAATCGCGAAACTTGAACCGAATAAAATCTATCGGCTCAACAAGTAAAAAAAAGTACAGTCGCTATTATGTGATTCTATGCTGTAACTCATGCGATACAATCACTGATATTACTAGTAAAAGTTAAAAATATATAGCCTTTGTATGAAACTTGTCGTTATTGCATCCAATTTCGGATAGAGAGCAGGTATTAGATCAAAATAATCTTAAATAAAATACTTGTACGTATCTGCCTTCTCTTTTTTCTCATTATAATGCTAATTGAAAATTTATTTAATTTTCAATTATGTTTTTTAAAGAAATCTTACTAAAGTTGCTCGTGATTTTTGTGGTCACTTTGACACGTGTCGCGTTGATTATCGAAGTTTTCCAGCATCCACCTATCTGATCTGGTATTGTTATGACGAACGCTCACACACGTAGTCACGACACCATGCTAAGCTTCAATGTTGATTACGTGTAGGTAAGTATATAAAAACTAAATTATATATCTTTTTTCGCAGCGTATGTGAAACTGCGTCGGTGGCTTCAGATCTCACTCGGATGTACGTATCAGACGAAGATGAAAAGCCCGAAGTCCCGGTGCCCGTGATCGCAGTCGCCCCACGCACCAACGATCAATTGTCAGCTGAGCCTGACGAAGTAAAACTTAGCAAGCGTCCCCGAATACAAGTTTTCAGTCCCTTTTAATTTACAAATAAACCCACGAATCCCCATCTACGTATCTCTAAGTTACCAATAATGATTTTACAAAGAATTTAAAATAATTTATCTAGGCAGAATTGGGTACCTGCTGTTACCATTAATTTTGTTTTGCTACACGTTTATTGCGTTACGTAAATATAAGCTATAATTAAGTTGGTATTTTTACATTACAGTGAACATGAAATGTTCTTCTGTGTCACGTTATTATTATGCAACCGGCTCATTGAGAAATATCTACTTACAAACAAACAGACATTTTCTTTCCCTTTACAAATCCCTGACTTCTTGCATTCCTAAGATATAAGTAAATTAGTCTATTTTACGATGTTATAATGCTTTAGCATTCAAATTTAATGTTTATTGTAATAAATGTATTCACTAATATTAATAAGTATAGAAGATAACTTTATCTGTAGTTTAATGTTACGTTTCTGAAATATTTTTAATAGATAAGACCGGATTTTTAAAGGGTTCACATTGAAGTGACCAAATATGACACTGGAAAATAAATGGATTTCGTAACAATATTGTTTTATTACAATAATTTATAACAACGTTAACATTCTATAACGTACACATCTAGTAACAACAACAGAGTAACAACTAACAACTAGACCTTAATAATAATACTACTGTTTCATGGCGCTGCTCAGACAAATCACACTACTATGTACAGAAAACGCGCAAACAATTACATAAACTTAGGCATTCATACAACATTAAATATGTAACATTTTAATGATAATGATGGTTTTGGAGACTGTGGCCAGCATTACCGCCTGAATTCAGTTTTTGAAGATAGTCTTTTATAGCCACGTCATAACTTTTTGATTCGTAAGGCTCGCCATCGTTAGCAGCAAAATTGCCATAATGGTTCTGAGATGGACCTTCGTAAGAGTGTCCAGGAGATGCTTGGCCGGAGTCATCGCCGTACGGAGCGAAATTTTGAGGATGGCTGGAATGTCCTCCATTATACGAGGATGGTTCATACGAGTCTCCGTTGGAAGGAGCGTCCTGAGAATGTTCCTCTTGCACGTGGTAGGTTCCTTGGCCACCAGGGTGATGGAATAAATCATCATTGCTGCCGATAGCTTCGTGAGGCTGCAGAGGAGTCGGTGACTTCACGTGGGGCACTTTTACAATTTGCGGCACGGGGACGGGGTAAGGCTTGTTGATGTGCACGGGGTATGGAACCTTCTCGATCACCTTCACGGGATACGGCACTGGTATCTTGACGGCTACAGTTTTTGTTATTTTGATAACTCTGACCGGCGTTTCAGGAATATCGATGCTTTCGCCGAGGTCATGCAGTTCTGTCTCATAGTTTTCTACGGGTATCGTGTAACCTTCATCGTGAGATGCGACGCTACAATAAGCGCAGCACAGCAGTATTATTAGTTTCTGAAACAATTCAATCTAAGTTAAAAAAAGCAGACGGAGACAAAACATTTATTTTTTTTACATAAATATCTCACAACTTACACAACGCCATCTAGTCCCAAACTAAGCAGAGCTTGTACTATGGGTACTAGAATAACTTATATTAATACATATATATACTTTTCTTTTGTAAATACATACTTATTATACATAGAAACACCCAGACTAAGTCAAACCCAGTTGTTCATGCACACAAAGATTAAGATTAAGCGGGAATCGAACCCCGACCTCAACGTCGCAGGCAGGTACACTGCGGCGGAGTGGCCGCCACCCGGTCGTCAAATTAAATTAAATTATACGCCTGAAACAATTTAATATTTCTAACTGAGCTTCATAAAAATAAAATGAGAGGTTTCATCATCCACTCAAATATACTGCATTTGTGGTACAGAAATGAAAGGAAATAAAAACAATCATTAGCCCGTAACCAGTGCAGATGCAGATGCGAATTTTCGCACGGTAAGTGAATTATGATGTCAATTGGTTTTTGGATGAGATCTTATGTAATCTAGTGTTAGACGTACGTAGAACAGCAATGTTAAATCGCCGTAATTGCATTAAAACTGAAAACGCCTGATTGGGTAAATAGGATTATAGAGCTGTAATTGAAAAAAAAATACATCATATGGTTATTTAACAAATGAGGGCCAAACGGGCCTCTTCTCATGATGAGAAGGGTTAAGCCGGTCCACCACGCTGGCCAAGTTCGGATTGGTAGACTTCATACACCCTTGAGCGCTTTTAGGCACTCAGGCATGCAGGTTTCCTCACGATGTTTTCCTTCACCGTTAGCGAGCGATAATTTACATTATAAATACACACATATCTTCGAAAAGACGAATTTTAACGATTTATTGACAGAGGTGCGTGCCGTCTCGGTTGAAACCCGAGACCTTTGACATCGCAATCCTACGGTCTCCCACTTGGCTATCGCTGCTGATTGAAAAAAATCACGGATCATGAAGGTTTTGAAGTGGTTATGGCTATGGTCAAATGGCTAATTGACCAATCGACGAGAACCGTACTCCAGCGTGACCAATACCGTGGCATTTCGTTGACCCGTAATACCTTTGTACCTATTTATTTTGAAATTAGATTTATATCTAATTGCTACCCGGGATTCAATTCGGTAACCACATTAGTATGACCTTCTTAATAGATACTAATAAATGTAAGTAAATTCTATAGTTAAGAAAATATATGCTATAAATTATATCAGGCGCTGCGTCGTCAAATTAAACCTTCAAATCAAATCATTTATTTCCATGGGCCCCAAGGGGCGCTTGAACACGTCAAAACAAACATCAAAACAAAAAAAAATATAAACCTAAAATAAAACTTAGCTAACTAAATTATAATACTTATACTTATTGTAATAAAATGATTTGACACCGGAGCTTAGATTGACTTTAATTCAACTTATGGATTTGAATTAAAATCAATCCAAGTACCAGCTCCGATGGGTACCTATTGCATCATGAGAAGAGCTGGTGAGAAACTCATGTGCACCATCTTTTCAAATAATTCATACAATATTTGTTTGTTTTTTGACAATAATTCTATGTGTAAGTTATAGCAACCAAAACAACATTATAGCTAAAGATGAAAGAGAAAATAAACTTAAATATAGAAATGCAATTAAATTAATACCTATAAATAAATCCATAGTATCTAAGGTTGCAATATCTTACACTTCAAGCAGAAAATAAAGTAGTAAAAACAATGTGTGTATACTACTTTATAAGGGTTTCAGAACAGACAAAAAAAAAGTATTTATATACTAATAACAAAAACTATTTATACTCCAAAAATATAAAAATTAAACTTCAAACCTAAACAGTTGTTTATTGATTATATTTTAAATTAAATTGTTTAAAAGTATCTAATTTTAATTCAATGTTCCTATCTCAGGTATCGGTTAGTTTGCAGCAGGAAGTATTACATAAGCATTACACAAGTTCGGCAATATCATGACAAAAAAGGTAAAAAAAGAAGCGCGACCACGATAGTTAAATAAGAGCAATCAATTTGTTTACTAACCGGTATTTCCATTGTCGTGTTCGAGCGTACGTTCGCGGTGCAAGTAAAAAACTATCGAAAGGCGAGTCTACCTTAGCCTTATATATGGCGCATTCCCTCTGCAGAGAGACAGGCTGTTGATCGACCAATTACTTTCTTCAGCAGTGGCCGGCCGCGGTGCTACCGTAAAGCGCTGCAGCAGTCGTTAGATACCTTCCTAACAGTTATGGCTATACTGCGATCTTATAGTTATGTTTAGGCGATCAGATTAATGTGACAAATACACCTTTTTTGTACGAGTACCTATGGGAAGTTGGCAATTATTAAAAACCTGAAGGGACCTCAGTGGCTACTGTTACCTCATTCAAAAAATATTGTGTATTGGTATTAGATTGAATAGCCCATTTATAGGCTGTAGGCTATAAACATCACGCTACGTCCATAAGGAGTGGAGCAGCAAAAAAAAATGTTGCAAAAAAGGAGGCAATTTATTCTTTAACACTAGGTACGTTAAACGTGACGGGCACGGAGCAGTATCGGATACCATGGATGAAACCTTGGTTAATTTGATTAAGTACTAGCTCTTCTTCAGACTTCGTTCCGGACCTTTCCTCTGAATAAGTTTTGATGTATGATGGGCAAGGTAGGTTCATCGAACTGTACCGAATGTGACACCGTAGAAGACGTTTATCATATTTTAGTGGAATGTGTCCGGAACGAGGCGTTTAGGAGACAAATTCAGTCTCACCTCGATATTAATTTTAAAGATGTCGGTTGGTGTAACAGCATTTTATCTTTTCCTATGTCGGCGGCGGCTAAGTTATTGTATAGACTTACACAATTAGGTATTAAGAATAGGCCAAGAATAATATAGATGCTACTGATGTGGGAGGGGATGGTTCGCTGTGCACCAACTTTTAGTTATAAGTGTTCTCTGTAAGCGTTGATTTTATGGGGGTTACATATTCATGTTTGAAAACACCCCCTTTAAAAATAAAGAATAAAAAAAAAAAAAGTACTAGCTCTTGCCCGCGACTTCGTCCGCGTGGAATTCTTTGTATAAAGTAGAAGCTTCCCGTCCCGCGCTTTGACCAGCAGCGCATCGTTCAACCTTACTGCTCCGCTCCCGTGGAGTTTCGCATAATGTTAAATATCTAAAGACCTTTATTAAAAGTTAGACTATCAAACACAAAAAGAATCATCAAAATTCGACCAGTAGTTCTCGAGATTAGCGCTATAAAACAAACAAGCTAACGTTCAACCGCGGTTTCGTCTGCATGGTAGTTACATTGATAAAAGGTAGCCTATGTTTCGCGCTTTGTAGTCAGTAACCTGCATCTAAAGTTTTATTAAAATCGGTCCAGCCGAAGAAGATTAGGCGATACAAAGACAAAACAAAAACTGTATTTTAGGCAAAGGTATCATGCAAACGACCATACCAGCTTGTAAAAACATTGTTATTTTGATATAAAAACAGACACTTCAATTTAATATTTGTATTGATTAGAAATTTCACGCGGACCAAGTCGCGTGCAACGGCTAGTACTAGCACTTTAGTAAAAATCGTTTTAAGTTATTGCTCAATTTATCGTTAAACTGTTTTTAAGAATGACCGCATGCATTATGAGACTCCTAATGCTCGCAACCTTCATAAAAAAGTTGATATACGTACTTAGGTATATGTAATAAGTAGGTAAGTACTTATAATTAGTTTCGAGTTTCGTCGCCGGTCGTCTTGTGACATAAGTCTAACTTTTAGCTATTGTTACATTTCCTGGCGGATGGGTCCGATTCCGGGCAGAGCTAGAACAATGGTGATCGTCAAAATGGCTTATTCGTGACGGGAGCACTGGAGCAGTCGCAAGCCGTAGGTATATTATCTAAGTGTACACCGTAGAGACAGTAAAGATGAGTATTTTGACTGTTACTGTGAACGCGCGGCTGTTGACTCCCACAAAGTAATTAGTCTTTGCGTGTCATCAAAATTTTGACTTTATTTGGTCATGGCGATTTCGCAAACTTTTAGGTACATATTATATCTAAAATAACAAAAAGATTGTAGACAGTAGGTACTCCCTGTTTTGCCACTATTGAAGGCCATAAGGACTGGTACTTACCTGAATCCACGTTGGTCATAAAATTCGAGACTAGAATATAACGAAATATTTAATTGCCTTAATACCTAGTCTAAATGTGGTACATGTAATAACATTTGATAAGGCCTATATTATTAGTTACTTAGTTTAAGTTTTGGAACTAATTAATATTGTTATAAACCAAAAATAAACACGCTTCCTTGTGGTTCACCATGTCCTATATCTGGCTCTCATTCGAAAGGACGGAATAAGCATTTTATCTTAACTATTATGATAAATTGATGTGGAGATATTTCAAGACCCTTTTTAGGGTTCCGTTAATTTTTACTGTAACTTAGTTTATCGATTAAATAATTAAAAGTTCAATCTTCTTCTTCTTCTTCGTCGTGTCGATGGCTGACTCAAATTTCATTTTGACTTGCCATCGTGGTGAAAGGATTAGCCAATTCGCTATATAAAAATTCAATTATACCTACGAAATACTTTGACATAGACACTAATGAAATAAAATATTTTTTAGAAATTAAATTCTTGCGTGGCATTAAAATTAAATATGATAATTTGTTAGAACTTAAGTTCTTGAGCGTTTTGAATTATCGTACCAAAATTGAGAAACCATTTCTTTGGGTTATATTTAACTTTAAATTTGATAGTACTAATTAACTCAGTAGGCGTTAAGCGTGCTGTTTAAATCGTAGGCGCGCTGTTTGAATCTAGGTTTGATCCCAATCTCATAGAAAATTTAGAGTTGTTGGGACAACGGAGCGACTTCGGAGCGTTTCTACCATCGCACCACTCGACACCGCAGTCGGGTTCATCCATACCACCTGGACACGTTTCCGTCCAGCACTGTTTCTGTTGCATTACTGTTTCAGTTTTGTGGTAAGATTAGGCCCTGAAATTATTGGTACATGCGGCATAACATTGAACGTAGTCCTAACATATACCGTCTTTTTATGTCCTGTAGAAATCCAATGACCAAACCGTCAATTAAATTACGCTTGGTAGTAGCCGGTCGTAGGTGGGAATTGGAAAGGAACATTCAGACGTACTCAATATTTATTTCTCGGAAGCAGAAATTTCTCATTTTAATGCATAAGATAGGTGTGTATCGGTCATCATCTGTGTAGCATGTCTATGATTATAATTTATAGTTCTTGGATCCATGGTAGGTATCTAGTGCCAGGTGAAAGCTATGTAATAAACTGTAACTGAATCTAGGTATTACAATTTATAATAGCAGTACGGCATCTATGAGTTTACGTGGATATAAGGCTTGAAATTGGTACAGTTGATACATCCGTGTTGATATCTCGTAACTTCGATGTGTATAAAAACTTATTTAATTATCTTTTTTTTATTTTCTTGATAGCTTTTTTGTTACGTAACTAATGCCCAATTAAATTCTGCGGCATTGTTATCTAGATTAAATTGTATCTATTATTACACTACATAGTTCTTATTACGATTTGAGACTGCTTCACTGGTCTAGAATCGCTAATTTATGTCTGTAGACAGAGAGGACTGGGTTCATTGTCTCCAAAATTTGTCTTTGTAGTATTTTTTTCTTGGTATCAGGGAAGGTCTGCTTCTTTGGTTTTAATTTAATAGTGTCATATTTTTAATAGGTACTCAATACTCAATATATTTATTGCATTCCATAGTGTTTAAAGGTCTTACAAATAATGATACAGATCTTTGTGGACCCTGTCGGGCACAAAGCAACTTAGGAGAGAGGACGGCATATCTTTTATAAGCAAACTTAATATTTTATATAGTTATATGTTTTATTTAATTTAATTAGTATAGTACTAATTAAATTAAATAAAACATATAACTTACTACAATATTAGTCTTATCATTCAGATATTCATTAACATTATAATATCCTTTACTCTCTCTAGTATTTCCTTTAGTTTTTTTATTAATATGTGAGGCTTATCTTCATCTTTGAGATTTGCCGGTATCTTGTTGTAAATTTTTGTGGCCATTACATAGTTGAATGTATGTTTAAGCGTGATGTATTTTACCCGACTGCAGCACAAAAATAGGAGTGTTCTTCACATTGGTGTTATTATCTTGCCAATATAATCTAAATAACTTGGTATTATTTGACGCCTACATAATAATAATTATTTTTACATTTTCTTTTCTTTTTTGTACATAGTTAGGTATTACTCTAATATAGTTCAAGAATGTTATGATAATTTATTTACTGAATTGTAAAAAGATCTATAAAAACTTCAACTAAGACAACAATTAGAACAAAATTGGAATTGGATGGTAGCTCAAAAATTAGGCCAATGCTAGAAGAATTTATAGGAAATGCATCAGCGTCAGGATAAATTAATCAGTACATACAAAGCAAATAAAAACCGTAAAATATTATAGATAGATATTTATTTAAGCTTATAATATAAATTGTTAATACAAAAAGTGGATTAGACTCGTTGTCTGTCGGATAGAACTCTGACTATGGACCCAGAGCCACCAATACTAAAAGCTTTTTCGTGCCAGAGCAATAGATGACCACTGGAACCTTCCGATGGGGACTCAAACCCTCGGTAGATGTATTTCATCAATATATCAACGTCATCCACTGACAGGCTGCCCACAGCTTCTTCGATTTGAGTTGACTTTATGGCAAGCAGGACTTTTAGTGTCAGCGCCATGGCATTATCCTAAAAATAAAAACAAATTGATTATATTATTCGGATTATGCAATTCGAGCTCTGTCCCACTCAAGACATTTTTTTGTGGATATAATAACATCATTTAACAAACTAAAATAAATGCTTTCATAGTAGAAGAGTGTCATGCATAACACTAACGATTTCAAGACTATATTTCTCGGATATTTTAGGCAGTTGTGTAATTCTCTTCTAATATTTAGGCCTCGCCTTCTTTTTTATTGATATAGGGCATGGACCATGTCTGCATAATTATGTTATCTAACACTAAATAGTATTGTCAGCTCAGTTCAATGGTTCAAATCAAAAATATCTGTTATTTCTAAGTCAGAGCGCTTCGCAGGTTCCAACTTATAATATATTATATATACAAATAGTCTCCTTTCGTCTCCTTGTCACTTGACACAGGCGCCGTTTTTTAAGATATCGTAACTAAATGGTGTAAATGGTAACCCTATTACTAAGACTTCGCTGTCCGTCTGTCAGGCTGTATCTCATGAACCATGATAGCTAGACGGTTGAAATTTTCACAAATGATGTATAACTGTTGCCGCTATAACAATAAATACTAAAAACCATTTAGGGGTGGAATATAAAACCCATACAAAAACGTGATTCTATCAGCTCGATATTGATAACGGTAAACACTTGAAATATTTACAGAATATTTACTTTAAAATACATAATTAAATTAAAATAAACAAATATTTAAGGGGGGCTCTAATACAACAGACATGATTTTTTGCCGTTTTAATAGATAAAAACGTCACCAAAGCGTCTTTGCGCTGGGTCCACGAAGGTCAGATAGCGCCACAGGAGGCGAATTCTTTAAATATTTTTTTTTAAAACCCAAGATTTTAAGACGCCAACTTTATAAATATATTCTTCAAAACTAAGAAGCGGCACCAAAAAGCTATCGCTGGAAAAAGTCAGGGAATGCCAAAGGCACCAGCTATTTCAAATATTTCTTCAAAAACTATGAAGCGACACTGCATAGGACAGACAGCAACCACAGCTACGACCACTCCTTGGCCGTCATAACGCCCTCCAATTTTGCATGACACGCAACCTTCCCTGAAAAGCGCCAGTGCCCGTAGTACCGCCCCCATTGGACACCTGTCCTCTATTGTATTTGCAAATAATAACTTAAAAAATGATTATAAGACATGTACCATTTAAGTGCAATTTCATAATTAATTACATAATGAATTAGAGAATGTATGACGATTTAAAATATGTGTGACTTACTTTAATTTGTTGATTTGATGTTCCGAGTGGAGCATTATTCAATACAAGCTTGAGTGCATCAACATATCTGCCTGTGTTAAGGAGTTAAGGGCATCATTCAGATTAAAAACACTATTTAATGGCATTGTTTTTGGTCTTATAGTTTGAGAAATTGAGATTTATATTATACAAAATAAAATTTATTCAATTAATAATAAAAAATAAAAAATAAAAACAATATTCGTATTAAACTAAAAATAAATGACTAAATCTATACAAAATTAAATTTGATGTTGTAGTAAAATATCATAAAAAGTTTTTTTGTTTCTTAACATAGTTGATAGTTGAAGTTGACTTATACCATATTTTAATGTTTATATAGAATCTTGTGTACATAATGTTATTATTTTATTATTATTATAGCTTTATTTCCATGCATTTTTTTCTCTATTTACATAATGTTATGCCAGGTTCCAAACCAATTTAGTTTTGCCACCCACAAGAAATGTTGGCTGATTTGACACCTTTTTAAGTCTGAAAGAAACATTGACATCCATTTCATCGGTTTATCAAGTACAGTTGCCTTCCGTAGGGTGCTAAATATTGGTACCAGCTTGCACTGTGACCGACAACCCATATTTATCGTCAGTGTGAACAGAGGCGCCGACATTCAATTAATATACAGATCCGACACACGACAAGTGGTAACGAGCTCTTAGTACTAACAATAGTTGTTTATTTTTGCTAAACACAACATAAAAACCAAAATATTTAATGTTTTGCCAGCTAAATTATCTCAAGTTTTAACATGCTATATATTTATATGACGATGTGAATGTTATAGAGTAATGGAGATGATGATGAATGCTGCAATAAGGTATAAACTTTAATGGAAAATTATAATTTGTCAAATGATTTCCCAATACAATTTGTTGGTTAGCCTCCTTCATTAATGGTTAGAATAATAACCATATCAGTTATTTATTTTCAACATACAAATAACATAGGTATTTGGTGTCTGATAAAACTATGAATCATAATAAAATTCAATCAATTCACAGGATGTTCAATGACCAGGAAAATATAAGTGGTAATACAGTGTCCATTACAAGTTCCCATATTGAAATTGAGAAGGTTGTGAATCATAAAATAGTTTGTGAAATTGTTATCACTTGAAAAGGATATTGATTCAGCAAAGTGCAAACTTCTCCTTCATCCGGTCCAGTAGGTATGGATTGTTCCGCCTCGTCTTCTTTGAAATTGTCCTCATTATATTGGTCAATATCTATCTTACGGAAAGCAGAACTTGAAGTATTTTTCGCCATCTCTTCGTTTTGAACCTTTCAATTTACAAGATAAATTTTAAAGAGAATTGATAAGCTTTCACAAATCCACACACAAAATCCACAATAACTTTACTTCAGTTTCAGTTTGACATTGACATTTCATTTCATTGACAGTTGAAACTGACAGTTTAGGCCCTTATATATTTGTGGCCTCGGGTCCCGTGTGTTTATTTATTTTATTTTTATTGTATTTATTAAGGATTCAATGTTTAACCACTTTTTTTCAAACACTCG
The DNA here is from genome assembly GCA_905147285.1 of Hypena proboscidalis. Taxonomy (NCBI): domain Eukaryota; kingdom Metazoa; phylum Arthropoda; class Insecta; order Lepidoptera; family Erebidae; genus Hypena; species Hypena proboscidalis. Next base: position 12,676,018 of record LR990130.1, on the reverse strand, counting down.
AATTTAATATAATGTCAAATCCTTTAGGCGGCAAAATCTCGGAATATGGGTCAATATAGACCAAAATGATCACAGGATCGCTAAAGGAACAGTAATGGGATAAAAAACCAAAATTTTCGTTTATATAGTTCAAAGGGGACGGATTCAATGTTGGTGTGAGTGTGGACATCCTCTTGACAAAGTATTTTTTTTGCCAAAAAAAAAACATCGTGTTGACATCGCAGGCAGAGGACAAGCAAGGCATTATTAATATTATAATTTTAAGTTGCTCAAAGCCTGGGCATCCATGCCAGAAAAAAAATACGCTTGAGTTGTCTGTCATCTGTCATGTCTTACAAATATTAATGACAATTTAATGTCAATTTGTGAACCTATTGCAAAATAATCATCAAATCAATTCTTATTTCTTTTATTTGGCCAGTAATACGGACACTCTAATTTATATTTTTGATACAATAACATTATTACCACAATGACAATGGGTGATGAACTACCTGTTACATCTTTAGTTTTACCCGTTCTTATACGTCCAGTTTTGACTCAGGTAAGTGGAGAATGTTACGTTGTATATTGAAGTTACTACGTTTAACTTAGCTTTGTACCATTATTATCCAGATATAATTATTCATGTAGTTTAGTTAAATATCTTTTGATTAATTAAAGCATGAATTAAAATGATTGATACGCAATTTCTAGTTTGTAGTTGTTCACCCATCTGTGAATTTCCAGTTAGAGAAATATGACTTGGGAGCTTCTCAGACGCTCCGTGCTGCTCTCACAAAGGCTGAGGCGGCAGTGCCAGGACTCAACTATGATTTGGTGGCTGGCATAATGAGAAGAGCTGATATCCCTGTCAATATGAATGAGAGTCTATTGCGGTTGCAAGGAACACTCACAGAGTCCGAATGTAAGTTCTTATACTTTTTATTTACCTTCTAAGGGTTGTTTGTTTGTATATGAGGTTATTGGTGATGAAAATTCATAAATTTCTGTAGGAATCACCTCATAATACACAAACAAACAACCCTCATTTATTCCAAATGGATTGATGGATGTAGGTACAATGTTTGTCAGTATAATCATAAGGGCCCCAGACTATTCATCTCTTTCTAATATTATTACAAGGTACTGGATACATGCTCTATCTTACTTTCAAAAATAGTTTATGCATACAGTTTTAGTAATACAGTAGTTTTCTTGGCTACACACTTAATATTGTACAAATTTAATTTTTATATATCTTAACTATGGCATCGTTTAATGTATTCTGATGATTATGGATAATAATATTAATGTTTAATAGTTTGCCGGATATTTTAATAGCAAGCTGGGTTTTTTCTATGAAAACAAAACACAGCGCTTAAAATTACATCCTTCATGTTTATATAGAAAATATCCTCTGTTTTTTAAATCCTGCTTAAGTTATGTCTCTTATTCCTAGAAAATCATAATACACATAACTGTCAATTATGAACTAACGTATATTGTTGGCATTGCCTTTTGCACAAACTGTTTATGCAAGTAATATGGAGTGGGTAGCTGGTAACTCAGCCACATACTGTGGGTCAGTAGCCAAAATCTAAAGTCAGGTTCTCTACATAAACTCATAAATTGAGCACTCTTTTTTTATATTTTTGAATTAACAATTACAAAATTACATACATAAATAAAACAGAATAATCCAGAAACCCTTGATTGCACAATCACAAACATTGGTTTAAGAACTTTTACTTATAAATCTATCCTTATCTATATTATACTTTGGTCAAAGTGTCAAGCACAATTTTTTTTAATGTGCCTGACCTATTTTTCATCACAACAGCCTCAAACCTATTAAGTAGAAACATGACATCTCCTTTTACTTGAAACATATCAGCACCCATGTAATACTGTTACTTAAGTAGGTAGTTGCATAATGTACCTTGGGCAAAGGAAATATTGCTACATTGTATTGACTTCAGTTGATTTTATTTTGGGTATTCTGTGCAACAAAGCAACTTTCTATTGAGTTATTTATGGATTAATTAATCAGATGTGAGCTAATAATGCAAACAATTAATGTACGTTAAAATTGTAAAAAGTACCTATAATACTTATAGATTTAAGTCTTTCATATTTATTTCACAACAAAATACATTTCTGTTAATTACAAAAATAAAAATAACTAAACCTATAATTAAAATTAATGCATGCCATAGGGTAAAATAATTATGGTAGACTTTACTACTTTGTAACATCAATGTATACCAATATTTGCAATAAAAATATTGAAGTTGAAGTTCATATGAAACTATGTAGATTAGTGGTATTGAGTAAGACATCTTTAAATATGGATTAAGATATTATCATGGTATGGGAGTTATATTTACACTTGTTGATGCTACTTATTGGGCAAAAACAAAATAAATAATAAATGCTATGAACATGTAAGGAGAAGAAGAAAATTATTACACTTATTGTTAATATTTATATTAGATTGACACAAATAAAATAAATTATTATGTTTATTAAATTAAACAGTTTACCTTAAAATACTCTTTAATAAGATAGGTGAATTCGTATTGTATAATGGTCTTCAAACTGGTCTTTTATTTAAAAAATCTCACCAAACTGATGTCAAATATCTGCCATATAAATTAGTAAGACTTTAGTGTGGGAGTGTACATTTCTGTTATCTGTCTAATTAAATATACTGTTTATTTATTTCAGGTGCTGATTTGAGACTGAACAGAACTGAAGAAGCATTCCAAGAATTGAACAAGAAGTCTTCAGCTTTAAAGAAGATACTGAGTCGCATTCCAGATGAGATCACAGACAGAAAAACATTTTTAGAGACAATAAAGTAAGTTCAATTATTTATTATATTAATGTAATTAAATTAATATAATATTAATGTAATTAAGTTAAAATTTGCCATTCAACATAAATCAACTACATACATGAACATAAAATACTGCTTAATAATTATGGAGAATTAAGTAATCAAAACAGGTTTTAGGTATTGTATGTTATTTAATTATCTCTTAATTATGAATATGGCAAACTTTCTAAATTAAGGAATATAATTAATTTTTAATTATTTAAGATTTTTGGGTTTGAACAAATTTCTGTTTTATTTAAATATAATTTATTTATGATATTAATATTTGCAACATATCACATGGTACTTTATTGTCCAATGAAAACGAAACAAACCTTGGAAATTTGCATCATCTGTTACAAGGCCATCATTCATATAGTTTGTTATGAATAAATTGGCCTTCTGAGTAAGTATTAGTCTTACTAAAATATAAAACCACACGATTGTCATACAATGTTGTGTTTGGTTTTTAGGGTTCCGTTGCCAAATGGCAAAAAACGGCACCCTTATGGATTCTTCATGTCTGTCCATCCGTCCGTATGTCACAGCCACTTTTATCCGTAACTATAAGAGCTATACTGTGGAAACTTGGTAATAGATGTTTCCCGCCCCGTAACTTCTAAAATAAGGGAATGATAAATGTAAAAATAATATTATGATGTACATATTACCATGAAAACTGCCGCCAAAATTGGTTTGAACGAGATCTAATAGTTAGTTTTTTTTAATACGTTATAAATCGTAATATAATAAAGAATAAAGAAAGCATTTATTTAGATGTATATTGGTACGGAACCCTACGTGCGCGAGTCCGACTCGCACTTGACCGGTTTTTTTTATAAATACTAGTAGGCAGTTAAGTAGTGTAAAGCAAAATCTTGAAAACCCGCAGTTAGTACTGTCACTGAAATTCTGAAATTACAATATTATGTTAATATTGTTTTACAGAGAAATAGCTTCAGCCATTAAGAAGCTTCTTGATGCTGTGAATGAAGTGTCGAACTACACTCCGGGCGCCGGCAAGCAGGTGCTGGAGCAGAGGAAGCGGGAGTTTGTCAAGTATTCCAAGAGGTTCTCCAACACACTCAAGGAATACTTTAAGGAAGGCCAGTGAGTATAATGCATAATGTATATTGGTGATTCTTCAATATTAACATTTAAATGTCCCGCTATTCTAGTTGTTGTTTTCCAAATATTATAAGTTCAAGTAAATGGACAAATTAAATTAATTATCCTATCCTTATCCTATGTGTTTAATGTTAACATTAAAATTCATAATTATGTATATATGCTGTCTTTAATATTCAAACTCAACATGTATGGATAACTTTTTAACTTTCATTAATTCAAACAACTGCATATTTCTAAAAGCTTGCTTGATAAATATCTGGCTTAATATGACTTCCTACCTAAGGTTAATATTTCCTCAGATTTTTCGAATAATGATGTCAGCAACCTTTGAATTGGTTGCTGCAAAGTGATGGGCCTGCCTTTGATAATCTTAATCGTTTGTTTCAGAGCCAATGCTGTGTTCGTGAGTGCGCTGTACCTGATTCACCAAACCAATCAAATCCTTTATACCGTTAAAAGTAAGTCTGAGTAATAACTGTGTATTTGCGAATTATATCCAAGTATTCTGTAGATCAAACTTGTCAAATTTATTGCAATTGTTATTATTATTTAGTCGTATAATAAGCTTCAACACGAACACCCTAATAATTTTTGTTGATATATTTTCGGTTGGTGGGGTGGATTTATATTAAATTATAATACATGTTTAATAATAGAACATGAATAATAATATGTTAATTATTTAGCAGTTCAATTATTGTAACTTATGTCGAAACTGATTCTAAATATATTTTAAAATCTTATGAACATAAACAATTATAAAGTTATAGTATTAGCAATAAAGGAAGATTTAATTATTTTAAAACGAATTCAATATTTTATTGTTAAAGTACAGAATATCTGCGCTCTATATTTTGGTTTCATACTAACTTTGATTAATTTTATTCTTAGTAAATGGGTCTGTTGTAACTATACTAAGTATACACCTAAAATATTACCTAGAAATTAACATCTTTCTAGATATTGGACTTTAAAAATAAAAATATTATATTACTGAAAATGTTTGTTTAACTTCCCTAAATTAATTACATTAAAAAGCGTGTCGCTAGTCGAGGCCGCGGCGCGGCGCGGTGTCGACAAGGCGCGCTTTTGCATAGAATTGTGGTACTGACAGTAAACCTTATTCTTAAGACAAATTCCTTTATTTAAAGAAAACAAACTGCTTTCATCTACATCAATTTAAATATTCTAAATACATCGGGGACTCGAACTCAGTAAAAGCCGATGTGGCGGCAAAAACTTCCACTGTGTATTATCGTATGCAATAATTTTCATTGGTATTTTATTCATTTACAAAACTCATAGCGCGAGATCTACTCGAATATCTTGAAGACTTAAGCCCCTTATTTTGAAATACGACATTGATTTCGTACTTATCTTTTGTCGTTGAATTGCACGCTTAGCTTCCGCAAGTAGATAAGTGAATCAGTTATCTAATGGTCGCGATGAGTATTATTTTATCGACTAGGTACTTAAAATATTTCAATGATTGTTAATCGTCCATGATAACTAGACAAAGTTTATGAAAGTATTGAAATGTCTTTAAATCAATTGTTTTTCAATAATTGCTCAATTTGCTCATTGCTCCAAACTGAATAAATATTGATAGCCACTTGTAGATCAAACGGAGAGTACGGTTAGCATAGTGGCTCAAGCGGTCGCCTCACTGCTCTTTACTGGACCACTGCGCTGGTGTTGTGGGTTCAATCCCCACACGGGATAAATCTTTTTGTGATCCGCAAATATTTGTTCCGACTCTTGGTGACACCCAGAGTCTCATCCCCACCAACCTGGTGTCCACGAAGCTATGTGGACCCCAAATGGAGGCTGCTCCTCGGGAATTACGGGAAGCCTATGTGGGAGGCCCTCAAGTCGGGCCGTAATGTTGTTGCTGGGCGACATTCCGGGCTGGAAGTTGCGGTACCGTGACGGGAGAGGAGTGCCGGTATCACGGTGTGTCATTCTCCCTACCTTTCGCGGCCTGGTCGAGGCCGCTGCCGTTAGGACTGCGGCGTGGTGAGATAGCAGGGAAAGAGGAGTGTCGCTATGATGGTGCGCAGCTCTTCTATCCTCTACGACCGATGTGTAGTAAGGCGGAACAACCCATCTATCTCGCCGTAATGAAGACCGGGTTGTCAGATATGGGGGTAAGTGATGACCATTGCACGCGATCCTCGTGTGGGTCACGGCTCATTGTATGTCTCGGTGAGCCGTAAACCAGGAAGGGTCAGCAATTACCTTCTACGGCGGGTTTGTGCAAGTGTGCGCAAGCGTTCCCACGTGCCTGCCATTATGCGGGCAAAGGAGATCGTGGTGGTTTTAGTCGGTAGGCTGACTTCACTGGAGAGTCCGACATCTCCTCTTCAGTGCTCCTACACTGAGAGGCAGGCATTAAGCATTTCCCCACGTTAAAATAGCCCTTTCCTTATTAGTCCGCGCGGTATCGGTATAGTAAAATATTGTCATTCTCATAGAGAAACTATACCGAAACAAAAGACGAGCGCCTATATTTCTATGAAAATATTTTATCATACCGATACTGCTCCGACTAATGAGTAAGGGGCCTTAGTGACTTTTTTACGGTTCCGTACCCAAATGGCGAAAACGAACTTCTATTACTGAGAGTACGTTGTCCGTCCGTCTGACACTAGGCTGTATCTCATGATGCTGTATCTCAATTATAATAAAAAAATACATTGGCAGACATGTTATTTTAGTTTCCCGTTTCTTTATATAATAAACGGAACCCTTCGTGCGCAAGTCTGACTCGCTCTAGGCTGATTTTTTTAACAGCGAAGAAAAGATACAATTAAACACATATTTCTATTCAATAATTCTTCAAATAACAGAAGAGTTGACAAGACAAATATGCCTTGTCCTAATTCAGACATATTAGACTGACGGATCTGCAGTTCCTTGTAAAAATTGCAGTACTACGTTTTCATAAATGGATTGTAGAAAAAAATTAAGTACACAATAAGACACACTGCTTATCTGCTCTTGTTTTTGCATTTTAGATTGTGCGCGCGGCTCTTCCCGCGTGTTACTTAATGTCGATAAAAAGCCATATCCTTCCTAAAGTCTTAAACTATCACCGTACCAATTTGCATCGAGATCGGTTCTGTAGTTTAGCCGAGAAAGCGTTACAGGCAGACGGAGCTACTTTCGCATTTATATTATTTATTTGTTTGTAAGGTTAAAGAATTAAGAATGCAGCGAGGTTCAAACCTGCATCTCTAGGATCAACGCTCCCGGTGCCAGGCCTTTTAAGTTCAGATTCCAACTTTTGTTTTCTCTTAATTTGTGACGTATAAGGCAGGACCTTATTACATTTTAAAAGATTATATTTTTAATAAATTATTGTTACTAATTATAGTAAAACATAATTTTGATAGAACAGGTCTGATTGTGACTATATCTATCTAAGCGCCTGATGGATTTTTGTAGCAATTAGTTTAAAAACCATGATTCGCGAATACGCCTGAGTTACAGACACAGGCGTAATAATACTACTTAATATTATAAAGCTGTAGAGTTTGTTTGTTTAGTTGAACGTTGTAATCTCAGAAACTTAAGGAACAGCTGCCCGAAGTAAATAGGCAATATATTTTTTTGTTGGATAACTCATTTACTGAGGAAACCTATTCCTTACTGATATTATAAATGCGAAAGAGAATCACTTTTGGTATGGAGATAGTCACACGTCAAAATTGGTATGGAGATATTTAAAGACTATAGTTGAGAAAATTCTACGCGGAAGAAGCCGCGCGCGGAAGTTAGTAGACAATATAAAAATCTAAAAACTGATATGCATCTAGTATATTTAATTGTTAAGTACCGAATGAATGATTTGTGTGCACATGTTTTACGTGTTAGGCAGAGCTTTTGTGAACGAGCAAGAGGACGGTGGATTCCACCTTGGTTAGCTGCTGCCGTTAAAAATGTCTAGCCGACCTAATCCATAAACCATCCCTGAACTCATATAATCATAACATAATCATAACGTTTTTTCAGTTTCCTCGAGATTCTCAGCAGTTTAATTCCCATACTCCCCGGTAGATGGCAGCTTAGTAAACGCAGTAGAATGGTGACTTCTTATGTTCAAAGATCAAATTTAAATAGGTACCCGCAGGAAAGTTTCGTCATGCTCACTATTTTATATATTCCCGTGAAGCGTATCTGTGCAGCAAGAAACATTATATATATCCTAGGCCGATCGTCACAGCCTAGGCGGATCGTATGAATGACGATCGGCATATCGTTCAAAACCTAACTTTTGACGATTTGGATGGCCACGTTTTGGCAGATCGTATTGTGGGGTAACCATTATGGTGGAGATGAAGTGTTTATGGCACCAACAGTGAAGAATCGCTGTAAAACCGATTCGGGTAGATTATCTTACGTAGGTTATACCTATTAGCTCTTATATTACATCTATCAAGCCTATCGCCACCCACCGGGCATAATTCCATCTCCGTGCTGCTATTGTGAATTTCCTGACGGCAAGATCACAAATAATACTTTGCCCCAACCGGGAATCGAACCCGAGACCTCGCGGTTAAAGGCATGCGTCTTTAACTAACCATTAGACCATCGAGGTAGTACAGTTTTAATTGCATTCTAAACATACTTAGATTGTGTATTGTTCGGCGCACCACCATAATAATATGCAGTATATTACAAAGTGGCCGACTAATCCGACGACTAGTTGGCACATCTCTCATAAATACCCAACCGATAAACGAAGATAAGAGTTCGTGGGAACAAAGTAAGGTTTTTGGCAGCCGGAGCCGGTGGCTGGTGTCAGTGAAAGAGTCCGGTAAAATGATTTCGTGACCGCATTGAATGGGTCATGAAGCCTGCGTCGCGATTCGTCGCGTCGTGCGACCGCGGACAATGGCTGGTCGTGTCTCCTGCCCTCGGCGACCCTCCCGCCCTCGACCTCACCTCCTCGCACCGCCTGCCCGTGACACTTGACACGGGAACCCGTACTCCGCGACCTCCAAATATTTCCGCGTATACCTTTTTTATCTCACGGAGCGTGGACTACCAACCTACGCATCAATTTACTGACCCAAGGTAAAACCGATATCATCGACTTTAAAATTAGGAATGAAAAAAGCCTATTGAATACTCTGAACAAATCTCATCTTGGATGACAGCGCTCGACTTTATTTATACCACCCTGCTTATAATCGAAAAGGTAATCTACCTATATATTTTGAGCATATTAATATATTAAGCCAGCCAAGCGGTTATAAATAAATTCCACATAGGTAATTATTTTGATCAGTTACTAATTTCTGCCCACGGTTCTGCTTGCGTTGTACTTCAATAAAAAGTAACTTATGACCTTCTCCTGGTCTTCAACTATCCTACCAACTACCAAAAATTCATCGAAATCGGTCCTGCCGTTAAGGCGTGGAAACGTATCCGACACAGAGTTACTTGCGGATTTATATGTAAGTTAGGAGTTAGGATGAGGATAATGAATATCTAGAATATCGTCACAAACAATGTTTTAGACGGAAATTTCAAATAAATTGCTTTATTAGTCAACATCATTTTTACCTTAAGTATAAATTTATATTTTGATTGATAGATGAGCTGCAGAATATGGTGATGTCTATATCACTCAACGTTGGATTGCTAAGTCGGGACATATGTCCAGTCTGTTTTTAAATGAATCTTGCTATGATAACATTTTGAATTTGAAATCAAAAGTATCTTTATACCATTTCCTGCACGTGTGAAATGTTTGTTTGAAAATATGAATAAAAATTTATTGCAAAAACATTTCATGTGGATTGAAAATAATATATTTTAATGAAACATTCATATTTTAAAATAACATGTCCTGAAATTGGCTTTACGATTAGACCTGCGACTTGTTTGCATAATATTTCTGTTGTGAGTGCCAATTTTAAATCTTGAGCTTGCAAAGTAGTCTTGAATTGAATCACGAGCGTAGCGAGTGATTCTAATAAAGACTACTTCGCAAGCGAGAGATTTTAAGAGGTCACGAACTGGAAAGTAAATTTTTCTCACGCGTTACATACAAAACTTTTCACCTCTTCCAGTGAGAAAATATTAAGATTTAAATAAACTCGTACTCGATTGCTTAACTTGGGATAATTCCATGAAATACGACAGTAATACCGATTCAGAATGCGTTTTAGGGCCTTTTGTAAGTCGCCACTAATTAAATATGTCGTACGCTTTCAAATACTTTTCACGTGATTTTTCTGGTAAAAAGCAAACTTCTGTGTTAGAAGCAAGTTGTCGCAACTCTTCTAGAGTTCCACAAAGTTCTTCATCACTGGATTCACTATTTTTTTTGTTAAAAAGTTCCAGTAAACAATTAAACATAAACTGAAAAGAATTTATAGTTGACCGCGATGACTGACACAGACACAGCCTTTTTTTTAAGAATGCGTCCGGAAATTCGTTCCGTAACATTTATTTATAGAGTCTAATATTAAGTACCTGATTTTAATTAATTTAATGGTTAATCAAGAATATAAAAACATTAAAATACTAAATAAGCGTGTATTTATATAATTTAAAATAATTAAAACGTATCGTTTGTAGTTACTTAATAAAATTGATGTATATGTTTATTACTAACCTACATGGTGGCTGCTTTGTTTTTTTTCAGCGCCTATTCATTGGAAGGATTTTGTGTTTCGAAATTTTAATCACTTTGCCTCATTAGTGAGTAAAAACGGTTTTTACTCACTTAATTCTGGCAAGCAAACGATCTTTTTCGTGCTGGTGTGGTGAAAAGAAAATTGTGCCATACTTACAGCCTCCACAACGCGCCCGGACGTAATACAGTTATTCATCAGGAGGATCGATGCTTGTTTGCTACTTCAGAGTTCTAACTTTAGTAAACCGTGTTAATCTGGAGTACTGTTAGTTGTAGTTAGATGTCGGTTGGTGCTTTTACGATTGCTTTTTTTCACTTTACTTACAGAAGCCCTTTAAATTCCTTCTTCGTAATCTAAAAAAACATTATTTTTAAAATTCAGTCATTTCATTTCATCTTTGGCTTTGATGGATCTAATTGTCTCTGTCTCTTGATCACTGGACCAAAACGAAGACACCAAGTCGACGTAAACAAATTAGTCATTCATTCATAGGTATACCTAGCTATAATCAAATATGCAGATATGATTCGGAGCGTGCAACACAATAGTGAACTTTCTTTTCGGTTCAAATCAAGCATTAGTACTTCTTATGACACCGAATCTCAACAATGAGTCAATCACGCGGATCAGTTAAAATATTCATAGCTTTGGAGCGGAGGCGTAATCGATTTGTAGTTCGATGCGTTGTGCCCTCGCCGGTCTGCGACGAACTCGGCAGATGAAAGTGCACGATACGTTGCTCTTTATTATATGCATGATCGTGATTCACAGTGTCTTGCTGCTTCCCATAAGGTTTACTTAATCTCTAGACACGCGTAATTAATTTAATACTCTTACTTCTGTATGCAAATCATTTCTTGTCACGACAATGAATATTAAATCTCAGTTGTGATGCCGTTACTTATTGAAACATACGTGTTAACTTTTCAACTCTGATAGGGCCACTTCTGCGTTCCAGAGTGAAATAGATAACCCCGAGTTAATTGCTAACACAGGATTAACAACAACTGCTAATACAGAGCTAGCAATTAAAATGGAGTTATTTATTTAACTCTGGAACGCGGAAGTGGCCCAGATATGTCATGAGTTCAATGTGTTGTCTTGAAATGATTTTTCACACCTATGTGGACGCAAAGATTTAAAGAGTTCATGGATCGATAAAAATATTATCGCAGTTATTTTTTATGTGGATGCCATTATAAAAAGAACTAATTTGATCGATGCCTCAGTGATGCAAACACTTGAGAACTATCGGCAGTCGCCTAGTCGTTGTTCCAAAACCTGATAGATCTCCTTATATCTAAATCCCTAGAATAGAACAAAAGAAAAAATACCGCGCATAAAAATCAAACAATACTCAGTATCTAATCTGCAATATTAACCCATCTCAACTGCAAATGTCACAACTGCATGTTTTGAGATTGAGCAAATATAGTTGTTGCCATTTATATTTGATGAATCTCGCTAATAAAATACAATGCAAGTATCGATCGAGCGTGTCTACACCTAGTCAAGTTCCATTAATCAAAACGCGCCAAAGATGTGACAGATCATGAAATCCACTCCATATAAATGCAGGTAGGTAGATATCGCAGATAAAATGTAAAGTAGAACGATGGATTGCTCCTGAGTGATACCATTTATTTCCACCAACACATTAGCATCACAGACTTCAAAAAAGCTGTTTGTCGATGCATCACATTATGTATGTATGGTCGAGGAGCATCCCATAATTGTTGCACATCAATCTCCGTTGTTAGTTGCAAAAACAAAGCATTTGTTATTGAACACATTATGATTCGATAACCGAACTGTTATCGTGATTTATGCCGACGGAGACCATTCAAATTGCCCCATTATACAGAACGAAATGCATGCATGAGAGTTCATCGACGACTTGTGCTTAATTCAGGACGATGGCGTTAATGTGTCGAGTACCCGAAGATATGAGTGGAGCAATTGTGTTACCTGTTGTCTCGATATCTACCTGTTGTTATATGCTACCAATTAATTACAGTTATACTTATCTCCTTAATCAAAATTTATGTAGTCTTCTGTAATTTACATTACGAGCTTTTAATTAACAATCTAAAAGTAATATTCGTATTTCATGAAGGTGTTTGCCTAGGAACAGCAGATTTTAATGGAAATGATACACATGTCTAGATAGAGCATATTTTAGGAATCATAGATGCATCTTCATCATTTTAAAATTGGTTGTTGACTGAATACCAGACGAGCGCATGTATAAGTTATATGCTCATGTCTAGATTTCCCGTTCAACGAATAGAAAATCTAGGAAGATATTGATAGACACTGGTGGGTAGCACATAAATCTCCGTAAATGTTTCACGAGTTGATAAATTTCCATGTTTGAGTAGACAGATGTGTCGATGAAATGTTTGACGATATAGCAACCGGACTACTAAATTGAATTTAATGTGATGCGTGATCAAATATTAATGGAGCATCTGCTGTGAGACAGACGAGGAGTGAGGTGGTGGAAGGGAGGGGGGGGGGGAAGGTGTCGGGCACCGTCGCATATGCAATGGCGTCTCATGCGCCATCGCCAGGCAAATCCATGGTAATGCGACTGTCGCTGAATAATGTGCTGTTTTGACGGGTCAAGTGGCTGTTTCTTGTTGTATTACAAGTCATTACACAAACATCATTTTTCAATCCTCTTTGAACAACAATTTTATGTTATTGTATCGTCATAGTCTTTATTATCCGACTTTAAAAAAAAGGAGTTTTTTTTATATGTTTTTTTGGCGATTTCTCGAAGATCTGACTCGCTTTGAGAAATTATTTTTGTCTGAAAGAGTAGGTATACTTGTCCCATTTTCATCAGGTCACGATCTGACGGTGGGATCCCAGAGAAATCGAGGGAAATCGTCAAATCCCTATTGATTTTCGTATATTACCTACCTAAAGCTACTACGGCTATTTGCATCTAACTGTCTGCATTTCATTTTTTTGAGGTGATGCTGGAAGGTTCAATACCTCAATGGTTAGGAGTAGGGGAATAATTCAATAAATATAGGCACCTTAAGGAAGAAGCGAGACGTTTAATATTTCTTACGTATTTTTAACTTTTTCGTGCATTTTTAGGGTTCCGTAGTATCTACAAGGAACCCTTATAGTTTCGCCATGTCCGTCTGTCCGTCCGTCTGTCCGAGGCATAGCGACGAAACCGTTGGTGCTAGAAAACTGAAATTTTGCATAAAGATGTATGTTAACTATACAAAGAAAGTCGTAGAATAAAATTTGGAAAAATATTTTTTTTTCGGGTAGCTCCCCTACATGTAAAGTAGGGATGTTTATTTTTTTTGTCTCCTACCCCATAGTGTGATAACACATAAACATACAATTATTTAATTTTTGTTTTTTTTTAATTTATTATATAATTTAATATTTAATTTAACTTACATTTAATTTAATTTACATTTAATTTAATTTAAATTTAATTTAATTTAAATTTAATTTAATTTACATTTAATTTAATTTACATTTAATTTAATTTACATTTAATTTATATTTAATTCAATTTCAATGACAATTATTTTAATTTTATATAATTCTTCTGTATCAAATAGCAGAGAAATAAACTCCCTCTCGAGGTGGTTATAACCTCAAGAGGAAATCAAAAAAAAAACCCCATAGTGTGGGACATTGTTAGATAGGACTTTTAAAAACGTTCAGGGGTTGCTAAGACAGTTTTTTGATTTAGAGATCCGTTTGCGAGATAATTAACTTTAAAGAGCAAATTTTTGTTCGAGTAGAGCGTCCCCCCCCTCTAAAAGCTAAACTACTGGATCCCAAAATCTGAAAAAAATTGTGTCGGTAGTACATGTAATGAACTTTAAAGGAAAACTATAGCGGATAAGTTCACTTCATTAGTTCAAGAGGAATAGGGGTCCGAAATGTCAGATGCAGTTACTCAGAATATTTCGTTCAAAATTCTTGAAACATAAATAAACATACATAATGCATATATAAAATCACGCCTTTATCCCACGGGGGTAGGCAGAGACGATGGAACGCCATGTGCTTCGCTCCTTACATACTTCTTTCGCTTCCTCAATATTCATACATCTCGTCATACGTGCTAGCTGGTTTCGTGTACTACAAACATTTCCTTTCTGAAGGACGCCATTTATCTGGTCCCTATATGTCTTTCGAGGATAAAATAAATAATAAAATAAATAATTTCGAGGATAACATAAATAAAATAAATTAAAAATAATCATTACATATCTAGGTCATACATAAGATCACGATTTTTATCTCAAGACGAACTACTAGAACAGGTTGAGTGAAAAATATAAATTATTTTACAAAAGGACTCGATAGATGGCGTTGTACTCGTTTTCTGAATCGCGCTATGGTTTCGTTACGAGCTAGGGTATAAAAGGAAAGTTATTTTTAATACTTCTTGTACAATTGATTGTATGACAGCGCCCTCTATTACTAAGTATAATACAGATAGTAAATCCCTTTTAAGTCGAAATATGTTGTTACGACTAGCTACGGAACCCTACTGCGCATGGCCCGACACGCACTTGGCCGGTTTTTTTGTAATTGAAGTCAGTTTTTTTTGGCAAATTATTTTGAAGTCGTTTAATGAATTAGCAATTATTACCTAAACTTTAGACTGTTGCATAAAAATAGCATGGTGAAATCAACCAATGATTTAATGTAATTTTCACCTCTCCAGTTATCAGTTTTTGTTGTAATTGCAGTCAGCTTTTTTTGTAAAATTATTGGGTTATTAATTTTGGAAATTGACATAAAGCCATTGAGGTACAAAAATATTTTCATAGTTAATAGACTTTTTTTAAGTTTTGCTCTTTTTGATTAATTTACTGTACAATAATGAGAGTAGTAGAGTTCATTTGATAGTTACCTATTCATGAGTTGAATTCCAAAAATAGACTTAAAAAAATACAAGATATTCGAACATGGCATCGAAAAAGTAGACGTAGGTGTCGATTTAATGAAGTTTTCGAAAATATTCGATATTTAAAAACCTTGATACTATTGTTTAACAAATTTACATTTTCCAATCAGGCTGGATGCCTTCAACCTGCAGGTAAAGGATTATTTATTAATTATGGAGCAGACTGTATAGTATACGTAAGATACATATTTTTATCCAATTAATTTATTAAAAATTGTATCTTAAAACAAACATAAAGCATGCAAATACAATAACGGATAACAGTACAATACAGTAACAATAATTTGCAAGCACCCCGACGTATTACGCAATAAGCATTGTTGTTCCCGTTAGCGGGTAGTTTTCCCACAGCCCCTCGAGGGTCACTGGTGAGACAATATTGTGAGTGACAGTGGCTCCATCTGCTCCCTGTCGTGGGAGTGCGTGCGGAAGCCGATCGCACCATCGCACCATTCGCACCGCACCTCGCACTAACAATAACACACAAATCAACAGCGGCCGGCCGCCGACTCACCCCTCTGGAAGCTGTGGGAACCAAACAATTAATAATATCATTCGCAAATCCCTATCTAAATCTAAACAAACTCGAGTGTGGGGTGGAATCATGTGGGATAATGGCCAAACTCTTCTATACAAGTACCATAGTACTCTGACCGGAAGCGGCGTTGTGTGACGTCAACAAAGGGCTGTAGTTAACGGGATCAAGTTTTCTTCCCCAGCAATGTGTTTAATTGTTTTATTTGAATTGCAGTTCATCTCCGCTTTCTAAAATGTTCCATACATACATCAGCTTTTCTTCATTGCCCTTCTATGCCAAGTTCGTAGAGGGCCGTTTGTCGCCTATGTATTCTTAAAGACCGATGTTTTTTCACATAGCAAATAAGTAAATGGCTCCGGCGAACGATTTACTTATTATTAAAATTTACACAGAAAATACCTTGCGTATTTCAAGCATAATAAATACACAATTAGAATAATGATTGACAAAAATAGACTACAATTGCATTTTTTTGTTCATTTTGATATGACAACACATCAACACCTTCAAGAAGCATGCAAGATTAAAAATATTGTGATATAATACAGGTATAGGTAAAATCAGGGAGCTTGAAAGTTTTAAAATCATTTATGAAAAATGATTAGCCGCCGGCACTTTATTCTAAACCGCCGGGAAAGTCCTAGGGAAACTGACGAATATCCTTGTCTTTTAAATTTCATGATGTAAATATGAATTTGTAGTATAGTAGATATTTCCATTTAAGTATCTAGATATTTTATTTATTTAGACATTTTTATGATTTTCTTGGTTTGACTAGGACTTTTTATCAGACCATATTTAACTAAAAAAATATCTATGGAATAACTAATAGAAATACTAAATAAATATATCGAATTTAATGGATTTGTTAGTTAGTTGGGAAATAGAGATCACATAGTATCTATAATTATCTAGTAACATAACAATAATATATATATTTATTAATTGGAATATATATTTTATGAATAAGTGATTAAATAAAATACGGCAAAACGTAGGATGCCATTGAATAAAGCCGCTCATTTAATATTAATACCCTCGTTGATTAAACCTTCATAATGACAGTAAAATATGAGTAAAAGTTCAGAAAAAGCATGAGTTAATTAAATGTGGTATAATATGGATGGTATGGTGGCGAGGGTGGCAATGGTAACCACCACCTGACGCCGATGCGCCGTGCGTGACCGCGACGAGCGCGTGCGCACCGCGATGATACCATCGTTTGAACTAATGCCATGGTCCGAACGTAATGGTAATCTATTCATTTGAATTAAGTAGTGGCGGGTACTTTATTGTATTGTTAGATAGCTGAGATGAAGTAGCTCATTAACTAGATCTTTAAAAAAATGGCAAACCTAAAGTAAACTTGTTTGAAGCGTGGTTATCTGCTGAGATAATAGATGTCAAGATGAAACATAAAGAACATTGACGGTTATATTTTTGCAACAATTGGACTGTCAAATTTCATAGAAAATTATCCCTGGGCCGGGTAAAACCTGTCAAAACCAATACACTTCTAAATTTTGACGTGAATTTTATGTGGAACGCGCAGCGCTGTTCGCGCAGTGTGAATATTGTCATTTAAAACTGATAGTATACTTATAAACTCTGTATTAAAATGTTAAATGCATGCTCTCTGGTTATCTGTACCATAATTTTTTTCTATCTGTGGAAACTTGTAAATGGCCTTCATTGTGTTTATTTTTCTTTTAATCTGTAAGTTTTTGAAATAAAATAAAATAACTTTCCTTGTCATATATATCTCAAAAATAGAACACATGGTTTGGTCTGACATTAGGTACTGGCAATATTGTAACCTTTGGTACTGACATCTAAAAAACCTCCCATCATATTCATGTTTTTTTTAGGTTAGATCATAGTAGTAACCATGGAGCTATTCCCTAAACTCGTGGTAAATAGTCATTTTTAAAAATGTAACGTGGTTTCTTTTCCTGAACCAAACCAGAATATAAACAGTCAAACTTGAATGTATTTGACGATCAACGATTCAACATTTCAAAATATGAGGCAAACTTGACGTATCATTTCACATTCTGATCAGGCGGTGCTATTCTTTAGAACTATTGTTATCAAAGTTATTCTATTGTCAATTTAAATCATGTTTGACTACAAAAACGATGTACAAGTAAATGGTACAGTAAATAAATAACGCAGTCGTGTCACGGGCCATAAGTTTTTCGATTAGATCGCGCGTGCCGTGTGCCGTGCTGGCTCGCAACTGTCAGCGTCGCGTGCCGCTTAATAAGCTCTTAATGAAATTAACGTCTGTGCCATATTGTCGGGGATGACCAACAAAAACGGACCAATTACAAATTTAGCCTGTTGTTTGATACGCTACCCTCTCCTGTATAAATTAATGGTAATGTTACCTGCATGGCGCTCGTCGGTGCAATACATCGGAAATGAAAACGTATTATCGAATTAAACAATGTGTAATTTATGTTTCTGGTCTAAAGTACTTTAGATATGATGCGTATTTTATTGCAATCATCTTTCCACCCTTCATCATCATCCCTGGGGGTCGACGCAATATGTTTTCTCTGCTTCATTATGTCAGCATATTGCACTCGTTTGAATCGTCCTCCGAAGTAAAGGCGGCTATTCAATGTTATAACGTTTTGTTTTTTTAATTTTATGTAACTATTAATAGTACCTAATATGATGTAGGTAAATAAATATGCAATGATTCTTCCGCGGTGAAGGCTAAACATTAGTGACTAGGCTGGATATACATTTGATCAATATGAAATCATAACATCTAATATCATTACTGCCGTTGGTCAAGTGGTTAGCGTATTCGTTCTCGGGTTCGATTCCCGAGTTGGGCAAAGTGTTATTTGGGACCTTTTCGTCAGTATATTCTCAATTACAGCACGGAGCTGGATTTGTGCCCGGTGGTTGGCGATAGACTCATTATCACATGGGACCCAAGCATTACAGTAGAAAAGTGGGTGTTATACTCCTCTGAAATACCCTCCTGGGTAATACGTGATGTTACATCATACTATGTTAACATCTTATAATATCGCATACACAAAGTGACAGTCCTCCAAGAAGATAGTATGTATAATGTGTCCCATTGAAATACCCCATTGGTAATGAACTAAATAACGAATCGAGTCCTCGGCATCACATAATCAGGATACAGGGTGTAAAGGGGCATTTTTTTATATATTTGCGATAACTTAGACTGGTAGAGTAACATTACCCTGGCTTGGTACACAATCCCAATACATTTGCAATTTCTCGGTCAACTTCAAAGATCCATTCGTAGAACTTTCCGTTCAAAACTTTTTGCACCGAGACCTTCAAAATCATCAATAACCAAAAAGTATTTTCGCAAACTTATTCTTATACATCTGCGATTTTCTTGTGACTTTATGACATGTATTTTTTTTCAAAGTGGCATTTTCCTATAAAGAAGCTTTGCAGCCAGAGTCTAAGAATCATGTACTGAATCATAAGTATTCTTTGTCACGATATTATTTGTAACTTGTATTCCAAACCACACATTGAAGCATATATTATTTGAATACTTTCAATCATGTAACGCAATTTATTGTAACCCCTTCAATTTTATTCTAAATAAACAGACCTACTTACACGATAAGAGTGTTAAATATTGTAAAGTTTATTTGCATGGGATTTCACATTCCCAGCCGTGGAAACCACGATTTCTACTATCAGATTTCCACGGTCTACAAACAGTACGTTACACTGCTGCATAAAGATTTTCTTTGTCAATATTATCGAGGGACGCGGTACATGAGTGGTGCTATGTTGTGTTTATCTACGGGTTGCTTAATGTCCCTTGGTCGCCAGCGTACCCTCCTAAGACGGTGTACGAATGAACACGTGCGCTCTCGCAAACACATGTGCGTCAGGGTTCACACCGGCTCCTTTCAGAACCTGATTAGATAAGGCGGTGCTAGGGTAATTAGTTCAACGATTGAGAGCTGCGGCTGCTCTTGTTTGCTCAGATATACATTTGACATCGTTTCGTATCGTATTCGGTAAAAAACGGTTATTGGTTTTGGAATTCCAGACAATATTTTTCATCCCACCTATTCGAAAAAGACGACTTGGTTCGCCTTTAAATGCGACCAAAGTTGGTATTTTCAGTAAGGAACTTTGAGCGGGCAATAATGAGTTTTTAATCCCCGTTAAGCGGGATTAAAAGTACTTTTAGGCACACTTTTTGAATTTGGAACATCTTAGTGTTCAGCGCCGAGGGAATCGAACGCAAATATAGTTTGAATGACTGGCTGCTAATACGACGGCCCATAGACTCGTTGCCCCGGCTGAATAAAAAAAAAAGAAATCAAATTCAAAGCGCGCGAATTGTACTTACAGTCCGCATTGCTGTAATTTTTTAAAGGATAGAAATTTATAGTAAAACCATTTGAAAAATGAGTTCTTCAAGCGACAGTGACAGTATACAATTAACTCCTGAAAATATAAGAGCTGATGCAAAAAATGTGATTGATAATATATTACCTGCGAAATCCCGGGAGCAATATGTAAAAGCATATAGAAATTTTATTGAATGGAGAAATGCAAGAGGCGCCAAGCATTTTTCCGAATCTGTGTTTTTGGCCTATTTCCAATACTTAGGCAAAACAAAAAAACCTTCTACACTTTGGAGTATCTTCTCGATGTTGAAATCAACAGTCAGCTGTAATAATGACGTAAAACTAGACACATATTCGAAATTAATAGCGTATTTGAAGAGGATGTCTGATGGATATAAGCCCAAAAAATCCAAAGTTTTCACTGTCAAAAACGTGGAGAAGTTCCTTAATGAGGCACCCGACGAAGTTTTTCTTGCCGTAAAAGTAAGTAGCTACATATAAAGTGTTTTAAAATGCGTATTTTATTGGAAACTTTAGCTTGATAGACATTTATTTAATACACATTCTGTTTTGTTACAGGTGGCTTTAATTTTTGGAATACATGGAGCTTGTCGTGGGAATGAACTTTTAAAAATATCTGTTGATGATATCGAAAATCACTCGGATGATTTACTTTTAATAAAGCTGACCGATACAAAAACGAAAATTTACCGATCTTTCGTAATCCGAGGAGAATATAAAACTATTGTACAGAAATACATGGACCTACGTCCTGCTGATATGAAGAGTAATCGGTTTTTCGTTCGTTATCAAAATGGGAAGTGCTTTAAACAAGTAATGGGAAAAAATAAATTTTCTATCATGCCACAAGAAATTGCTACATATTTGAAATTACCAGATATCAAGTTGTACACTGGACATTGTTTTCGTCGTACTTCTGCTACCCTTTTAGCAGATTCTGGGGCGGACTTAACTGTTCTCAAACGACATGGAGGATGGAAGTCAAGTTCTGTAGCAGAGAGCTACATTGAAGATTCCATTGAGAACAAGGTGAAAACTTGTGAACGTATAGTGGAAAACATTAAATTACCACCTACAGTTAATCCCTCCATACCATCGTCACCGCGCCCATCTACATCCAAGCAAGAAGATTTACCGTCGCCTTTTCCTCCGAAGGAGTCAGATTCGGATATTATTTCAAACACGCAAAATATAAAAACAATCTCTATTCCTAATAAAACTGTAACAATAAATTTTCACCATTGCGAAAACGTCTCAAATGTAAATATAAATTTTTAGTTATTTAATTATTTGATAGTTACATTTAATTTTAGTTGTAACTCTATTTTTTTTAAATAATAATATATTATAAGAAAATATGAGGCATCTTTTATTTTCTCATATGGGTGATGAAAAGTAGAGTGTATGACTCGGGCGCAAATATATTTTTGGCTCGGGCGACGTACTTTGAATCCCTCGCTACGTTCAGGATTCTACTATAGAATCCCTCGCTACGCTCGGGATTCTACTCTAGAATCCCTCACTTCGCTCTGGATTCAAAAAAGCGCCCTCGCCCTAAAAATATTATTTTGCTCCCTTATGATACAATCTACTATTAATGCAATAGGGACGTGAAATGGTGTTTGGTTTAAAACTGATCAGGTAGATAATAAGATAATGAAATTCTTTATTACAATCCTCTGATCCTCTTTCATCAGTTCAATCAACTCAATTGAAGTTACTATGATAAACTTGGTTTAATTTCTGATTAGTTTCTATCTACCTATTCGATGGCGAATAATCATCCGTAAGCCCTTTATCATCAGCAAATTTACTTGAATATGATTCTTTCGGAGCAAGTACATAAAAACAGATTAAATATTCTGATGAAACTTAAGACTTTTATTGAGTGGAAAATTGCGTTGTTAAAATAGAAGAGTGTGATTGTTTGAATGGCTTCATCCGAGTGAATTTCAACAGGTCCTATAAAATCTTCATTTCCGTGTTTTTTTTCATCTTAAGGTTTTTTAAAAAAACAAAACGCTTTTATTAAAGTTTTTGATAATGTATATATTCTTGCTTAATGTCTAGCTGATAACTTAAAAAACTAACGAGATATCAGGATTAAAAATTTCTGTGCCACGGCGATGAAACATGCGTGCACGGCAATGAAACAAGCGTCCACGGCAATGAAAGAACTGTGCCATGGCAATGAAAGAATCAATCCACGGAAATTATAAAATATTTTATCTATCGAGATGACAGATAGATAGAATAAAAATGACTGTTCATAAGAGGTCTTGATACCAACACTTGTATGGGAGTAAAATTAGGGTAAGGAGATATTACAAAAAAAGAATGAGAGTACAATAAGTAAACAAAGATAGTTGAATTACACTCGCAACACTACTTAGAGACTTTAATACTACAGTCTTTCTTTTTTTACACATACTCCCATTCTTCCTTTTGTAATATCTATCCAAATCTTACTCCCATACACAATCTGTCTAGGTTTGCCTTTCCCTCTCGGAGATAGGCATGATCAGATATATTTTTGCACTTGACAAAACAAAATAGTCTCTTCAGAAAACGTATATTGTGAAATTTATTTTACCAAATGTTACATAATTTTGTAAGGTTAACATGAAAACATCCTTTTGTAGTTGACTGTACAGTAAAAAACTCATCAAGTTTAAAAAGAGACTAGAGAGAGAGAGAGAGAGAGAGAATCTAGAGTTAAATTGACGAGTTTTGTACTATCAGTAATCGGTATTACCTGTATTACAGGTGATAAAAGATGTTTTCTTTGCCCAATCATACCATGGCAATGAAAACACAAGTCACGGAAATGAAATACCTGGCCACGGCAATGAAACTAAATTATTTTACAAAGCATGGCAATGAAATTTTTTCATTGGTGTGTCCCTTTTTTTCATTGCCATAGCAAATTTCGGCCACGAAAACCACGGCAATGAAAGCAAGGCGATGAAAATCAAGGCAAAAAATATAAATAAAAAAAAATCTTTTAACTATTAGAAGAAATAAACACTTTGCAAATGAACATATGACTAATGGTGTTCTATCGATTGATTACTATTGAAGACAAACTTATTCAAATATGAGTTATACTTATCCACGGCGATGAAAGAAAAAATGTCCAGTGACATAAAAATTGAATAGTTTCATTTATGGCGCGAAAACGCAGGCACGTATGTACCTCCTTCCACGTCGAGTACTTAGGCGGCACTAATATGCAACGTTTAGCATACCGGGAGGGGGGACCCAAGTCGTAGGTAAAACAATATCCTTGAAAATTATTAGGACACGGCGATGAACGGTAGTTCTGGGACAAATGATTTTTTATTAACCATTCGTTGTATTGTTTTAATATTTTAATAAATGTATTCCGTAACAATACGTTAACTATTCATGTATCAAATAAATTTAGGTTTAATATAAATAACCAATAGATTTTATCAATGAGGAATAATACACATCAAGGTGAAGTGTGGACAAACACGGCAATGAAAGATTTCGAGGTTTAATTATTTTTTTTGAGTATCCATTAATCCAATTAATAAAATACTTAGTGTTACACATAGATTACTATTTCACCTAACCGGAAAAAATGTGAAAACATTATAACTATGTTTTTTAGTACCGATTTCATTGATGCCACGCAATTTTCGGTCCCGGGAAATTCACTCATCTGTGATGTTGGGCAATAATCGCCACCGCTCTCGCTGTCGCTCTCGATGTCGCTTTTGCTGTCACTTTTGCTGTCGCTCTCGCTGTCGCTTTTGCTGTCGCTCTCGGCTCTCGCTGTCACTTTTGCTGTCGCTCTCGCTGTCGCTCTCGCTGTCGCTCTCGCAGTCTCTCACGCTCTCACTATTTTCTAGGTCTCACTTATTACCTATCCAATGACGTATCACCAATTACATTTAAATCTGATTCAATAACAATCAACATCAATCGTAATAAGGGGGCTGAGCTCACCACCAAAACCGGAACACAGTAATGGAAGCACTATTTGGCGGTAGGTTAAAGGCAAGACGGTAGTGCTTCTACCCTCGAGCTCGCTCTTAAAAGATCTAGGATCTAGTGCACCATCTGTTTGTACACACGGCTACTGAACAATCTATATACTATATTGAACATTTCCAGTATTAGCTTGCTTCACATAGCATGGGCAGCCTATACAACGCCAAACCATCTTATACTGGAACTGTATAACTTGATGAGTAGGTACCCGTGTGCACATGAGGCGTGAGGGTTTACCAAATAATTTATGTAAGTTCCGTAATAACGAGTTTTTTTTCAAGTCGGTGAAGTAGCGATGGTGCACTGGTTAGGGGAAGCGCACTATATTTAAATAACACTAGGGTGACGCATCTGTGAGGTGATTCCACTAAGTGACGTGCTCTTGACTATTGTTGTACAGCAGGAAATATCTACTACTTGATTACTTTTGTTCAGGATAAAATTATTTTTGGAAAAGTCATTTCACAAATTTTGCTTAATTAATAAATAATTCGAAAGCATAACAAGCGTATTTTTTTAGATACAATAGAACTTAAAACAATTGTGTATTACAATCGTCCAGTAAACGTTACTCAAAGGATCAGAAACAAATTCAACATAACATAATATAGTTTAAAAACAAACGCTTTATAAGCACGGCTAAGTTAGATTTAATGTTTGAATTGGGTCACTTTTATACTTCTTTAAGTTATAATTTATCTGGTCTAATATGATTACCTATGTCTAAATTTACCTAAGGGTTAAATACACAAACTTAAGGGTCTAGTATACCTTACAAGATATACTATACTTTACTGAAATTCTTGTATACAGTTTAACGTTGTAATATTTGATACGTACTGCTGATACAGCATTATAGTCGAGCTGTTCTAGATCATATCTGAGAGTGGTAATCAATCTCCATATTGCATTGGTGATCGTTATCCTGGCATTCATTGGACGGCTTGATAGAAATAGATTTAATACGACACCTTTGCTTAAACATTGATAATTATGATCAATCAGACATCGATAAGATTCGTATTTGAGTTATAGGTACCTACGTAAATGTGGGTGTTGTACACCTCTGACACACCCTTCTGGGCAATATAGGTGTGATGTTACGTTATGTTTTGTACGCAAAGCTTTTATGAAGATTAATTTATATAAGAAATGTATGCTATATCAGTAAAATCTAAAAACAGTCATATTATGGGCTTCATGTTATATTTGGCTCTTCCCTTTTTAAAGGTCTAACTCTACGATCGAATTCATATTTAAGCCTCTTTTCTTGCTAAAACACACATGCGGCCAAATGATACGTCAGGAAAGCTAGCATTAGATACGTGATTTCTGTAGTTAAAACCCCTCAGAGCCTCTTACTATAATAGTTAGGCTTCTAATAAGAATATCATCAGGAAAAGGTTAAATATCAGCAAACTCGTTTACTTCGTTCACTCCATGAAACATGAAATATGGTTTTCATTTGACTTTCTCTTTTATCAACGACCATCACTGATTACTCCCTTTTACTACGCATATCACAATCTGAAAAGCGATGGCACTAATTAGCGTATTATTGAAACCTGTTGCTTTTCAGGCGCTACCGAGAGCTGCGACAGCAAATACTATCACGTAAGGATCTAAAGCTTGTCACTTGCTTGCTTGTTTGAATGATGGCGATCGACGTAAAAGCTCGTTTCTATTGATTTAAAGGCATCTTATCTGGCTAAATTATATGTCAACTGCTACGACGTTTCCTGTCGCCGATTTCAGTCAATCATAGAAGGAGTATGGTAAGCTTTTTCTATAAGAAACTAGAAATAAGCATTCAAGCAAACGAATGTTATTGTAACGCTTTTATTCCTCATTAACATATTCAACAATTGGTATTATCCGAAAAACTCGATCACATGAGAATATTTGAATCGTACGTTCATTTATGAATATTCAATAGGCGAGATTTATTGAACATTTGTTAATGGTTGTGTAACGTTTTTAAAGTGTTCCATCGTGTGATCAGCAGACGGAATCGGGATCAGGCACACCTGCTCACAGCTTCCGATCGACCAACTTGAAAGGGAGAGCTCCTTCAACGCACTCATCGCTTACCTACTCCAAACAAAACATACTGGTTTATAATTAATTCTATGTAAATATGCACTATTTTTTATCAGTCTCTCTTTGTTATACACTGATCGAATTCAAGCTTCTTTTCTAAATCAAATTCACGTGATATATTGTTAGAATGACAATGGTTAAATTTCATTCAGTTATCGAACAGAAAACCGCTTTATATGGAACTGTACCACTAGTAATATTGACTTATTTGCATATAAAAAATCACACAAGAAACAAATATTTATTAATTTGTATTCAAGGGTGAAAAATATTCAAAAAATATATCAATTAATTTCTGGTTTCTAATTAACTACTTGGTTCCCGTAGTGTCGAAAAGTAAACGAATTAAAGCAAAATTTAATTTTTTAAAAGATTTTTGTTTATAAAATAAACCTGTTGGCGTAACCAATATTTATACTTACTATGGTATAAAAATTGGTTATTTTAAGTTATCTTTATGCGGACAAAGGGATTATAAATAGCCAAATAATATTTACTATTTTTGAAGTAAGTATAGTTAGTCTAGTTTAACATTAAAATAATTGTTTCTTGCATTAAATGGTCGCAGTTCTAACTTATCCTAACTTTTCTAGTAGCGACATTCTAGTGGCGTATTCCTAACTTATAATTATTAACTTTATATTTTTGTCCTAACAAATCATTTGCCTAAATGTTCTTCATTTTTAACCGCCTCTAAAAAAAGAGGAGGTTCTATATTTGTCGTGTATATTTTTTAAAATGTTTTTACAGCGATGTCTCCGTCATTTGTAAACCGATTTAAAAAAAAAAATATTTAAGAGAGTGCACTTTCGAAATGGTTCCATGGCCACGAAATCAGTATCTGAAGATTGAATCCAATAGATATTGAGCGCAACCCCTTAAATTTTATAGGTCCTTATTGTGTTTTTTGCATATTTTCTGAAGTTATTTAGATAATTGACGAAGAAAATAGTTATGAGAAACGAAGCGCGCCCCTTATTATACATATCCAATTATCCATGATTGTGGAGTAACCGGTAAAGCTTAAATTAAACAGAGTCGCTTGAATCGGACAGATCACATTGCTGTGTCAACACATCATCGGAAGTCGCCGGCAGGTGTGTTAGATATACCCTATTAACTAACACAGTGTGTTTCATCCGTTATCGGCACAATGCCCACACCAAAGTCTTCGTACTCAATGCGGCACATGTACCTATGCAAATAAATCAAGTTATAGGTACGCAGTCGGTACTACTCGCTCCCACTCCGGATGTGAGGACTTCAAATACAAATCATATTTACCTAAGAGGGCACATACAACACGTGCTTGGCACATAGTGTTCAGGTAAAGGGGAGCGTACAGCTGTTTCCACAAGAGTAACATTAAACCACGCCTGCCTGACTTCGCCTTGTGCAACGTTCCAAGAATTAACAATCGTATTTATTGCTGTCCAAAATCTTAGATAGCAAAGATAGATGACTTTTGTAACACTTAATAAAGTTGGCTTTAGGCTAGAATTATATCGATTAAAGCTTGAGGAAAAAGTAATGAAATGAATGAATGAAAATTAGGACATAGTAATTAAAGCACGGGAATATGGAGCAGTTCCATAGATTCCGCGCAGCCTAACATAGCTTGCGGAATTTTGAGGTACTAATGTCTATCAATAATGACATAATAATATTTACTAAGAAACAGTTGAACAATTATAGGACCGGCAGGATTTGAACACCATTTGCACACCGGTCAGTCGCTTTGTATCCTACTTAAGATAGGAACAAATGGATGAACGTGACATCACGAAATGACGTAACATTGAGAAATTTAGGTTCCTGGCAAGAGGCGACCGTAGCTGGTTGGTTCAAGCGACTGCCCAAAGTGCAGAATGTCGCAGGTTCAAATCCTGCTGTTCCCATAAATAATCAATTAGAAGTTGATATGTGATGATATATTATTGTGAGACATATATTATATTGGGTGCAGTTAAGCGCAGTCGATCGTTTATTATCATTGCATAAAAAAGAAAAACGTTATCGATCCTGAAATCTTTTAAACACCTCTGAATTTTCCTCGGAAGAATATAACGTGGTGCGCGGCGTCTATAATTTATGACAAAGTGCGTCAACATGGTCGCAGTGTCTCAAGGATTGCAGTGCATACGTAATGAGTTAGTTTGCAATTCTGGCGCCCACGAACATCGCAATAACCCATTTTACACACTTGACCGTTGACATGTGTGAGAACTGAGAACGTTGCTCTGCATTTCATTTTCAAAACATGAGAACAATCAGTGTTGTTTGTATAGAACATTTAGCTATATCTACCGTTTACTGCATTATTCTTTTTGTACTTTTGGTCAACATACTTCATTTTCAGTACGAACAAAATTAATACATAAAAAATATATTTGTATCGCTCAGCATGGGGAAGTCTGTAATTATACGACATACACAAATCTGATATTCGGAACCATGACATCGATTAATCTTATTTAAGAAAAAACCGGCCAAGTGCGAGTCGTACTCGCGCCCGTAGGGCTCCGTACCACTATACATCTAAATAAATGTTTTTCTTTATTCTTTATTATATTGGAGTTGATTGAATGAAAGGCAAAATGGGGTTTACGATTTATTACGTATTAAAAAAAACTAATTATTAGATCTCGTCCAAACCAATTTTAAGTGGAAGTTTGCATGGTAATGTACATCATATCTTATTTTTACATTTATCATTCCCTTATTTTAGAAGTTACGGGGGGGGGGGGGAACATTTTCCCACTTTGGAAGCGTCTCTCGCGCAAACTATTCAGTTAAGAAAAAAAATATTAGAAACCTCAATATCATTTTTGAAGACCTATCCATAGATCACACGTTTGATGAAAAAAAAATGTGCTTCAGTTGTAAGTATGGGGTACCCCAAAATGTATTGTTTTTGGAACGAAGTTCCTTATTGCGCGTTGCGAAAGGGGGCTAGGCGGAAAAAAAAGGAACGAAAAGTTGTAACGACACTTTTCGTAGCAATTCTCGTAGCAGCGGAGTAATTACATGCTACGTTACAGCTACGGTGCTACATCATCAGACAAAACAGAAAACTGCGCACGCCGCACGGCGTGCGCATTTTTCTGTGTCCGTCTCTCTTTCTCGCTTATAGAAAAAAGAGATAAATTAAATTTAAAAAAAAAACTATAAAGAAAAAAATTACTAGAACTAAGTTACTAAAAAAAAAAAAAATGCGTGTTTTTCTGTGTCCGTCGCTCCATCTCGCTTATAGTAAAAAAAATAAAATTAAAAAAAAAATAAGAAATAAAAATTACTAGAGTTGAGTTTCTGCAAAAATAGGGGCGCTGGCGCGCTCAGAAAGGTCTGCGAAGGCGTACACGATCGCTGTTCTAGTCAGATACCAGGGAATAAATAGCTCGATATCGTGAACATTACTCCTCACTTGGATCTGCAGAACATACTTAAACTCTAAATCGGTGGACCTTATATACAGGACCTTGTAAAACCATAGCGCGATCTAATTCGATCCCAACGCCTTCTATCGCGCGACTTCGGAACTAATCGGTGCTACAGAAATATGCTGCGCATAGAGAAAGCAAGCGAAATATTTTAATTTTGTCTCTCTATGAATAATAAAGTAACTAAAAAAAAATATTATCATAACTTAAAAAAAAATACAATTCCCGCCTTTTGTTGAGTGTATACAGGTGTTTTGTACATAATAAATTATTAAAAATAGTTACAATAATGAATCCTGACAGTGTTTCTGCACAAGTTCTGGATATTGCTGATGGATTTAGGTAAGTAGAGATTTTATACACACGATAATAAATGCTTTTGTATTTTAGCAAGTACACAATATTATAACCTTTCTTTACTATTGTGCTAACCAAGTCATACGCGTTATAATCTCTTCATTATTGTGTGTTTAGCAAGTGTTCGCGTCATAACTATATTAAATTCAAAAGCAAATTATTTTTTAATATTACCACAGAATGTTTACTAATTTTGTTATGCACATTTCATGGAATATACGATTAGAACACATCTAATTATGTCATTGGGATTGGTGATGAGATTATTGATAATGAGATCTGATATTATTATATCGCGAGTAAACTTGCGAATACAATTTAAAAGAAAGCAAGATAATCGCAGAAAAATAATGTTAAAGATAAGGTTTGTTATGTGTGGTCATAGAACTATTACTCCTAGAAACCGAGTACACGCATGAAATGTAAAGCCACTTTAATTGTGCCGTTTCAGTTCAGTGTAACTCTCTGGTATTTATCAGATTTTCGTTTAGTTTGTCTGTCCGCCAAGCGGTGCATTATAATTTTCAATCAATCTGTTTTTAGCCTTACTTTATACTTAAATTCATACAAGCAGTTTATTTATCTAGGCATTATAAGTCTATGCGTGTGTTTGAATGAACCTCGCTTTTGATATTTTGAAATTCGAATAGCGCGAAAGTTTGAAGATAAGAATTATTTTAAAATTAAGTGTGTAAGGCACAGGAAATATTGTTATGTAGCCATTCAGCCTATAGGAGTATTGTGATAATATCTCCACAATGATTTTAAAAGTATCATTCGATTATTTTAAGAGAATGATTAAAGTGATTCTGAATGATCTTGTGTACGCTTGCTACGCTTGATAATTTAATTGTCTTAATGTTTGTTTTTATTTTAATTTGGTTTAAATTTTTGTTACCGTATTTAGTTTATAAATAGACTGTTTTATTTGTTTAGTGGTTAAGGTCGCATACCTTTTACTGCAATCTCGGATGCGAATCCTGATTTGTTGTTATTTGGAATTACCGAACTTCGTTCCATCCGGGTGTCCCTTGACACCTCAGTAGTTTTTTTTTTTCTATTTTTGTATAAAAATCTTAATGCGGTTCACCGAATACATCTACTTACCAAGTTTCCACAGTTATAGATAGCTCTTATAGTTACGAAAAAAAGTGGCTGTGACATACGGACGGAACGGAACCCTTAATGAGTCGTCATGTCTGTCCGTCTAGACATGACGACTCATTAAGGGTTCCGTTTTTTGCCATTCGGCAACAGAACCCTAAAAACTAGTACTCAGTTCGGAAGTCGAACCCTGTCAAATTGAAAAAAAAAATAAAAACTATTTTCGTTTCGATATCGATAATGTAGGTGATAAGTAGTAAAACAGCAGTAAATTTTATAGGGTATAAAAAGCTATAACAATATAAATGTTTTACTAATGTTTTCTACACGAACAACATGTATATTAATGGGATTTTTTTTTATTTTAAACTAGAATATGGGGATATTAACGCTCCACAAAAAAATAATTTTGTTAAATTATTATAAGAAAACAGTTACACAAAAGTTATTAAATTTGGTCATCGTACGCGAGAAAAAAAATACCTACCAACACTACCAAAAGTAAAATTAATGTTTTTGGTTGTAAAAATGTTTAAAATTTAAGTAACAAATTACCAAGTGTTATATACTACTTTAGAATTCTTATTAGATGTGCCAACTTTTGACGCTACTTGCCCAACTCGACTAGGATAAAAAAAATATCAGACAATTATATATGCTCATAAGTAAGGAATTAATGTTGATGTATTACGTTAATTATCATAAATATAATCATTTTTAATCGTATATATAAAAGTATTGCTAACCACCGAAAATATAAAAAACAGTTGAACAGACTTCCAAACTTTTATTAAAATTATCGTCAAGAATTGCCAGTGTTCATCGCCTTCTAACTGAAGGCGATGAATACTGGCGATGTCTAGAAACTTTGATTTCAATAAATGTCGCTTTGTTGCAACCATCTACCCTATAAAATACCTATATGCATGTGATCACGTAAGCATAACATTGATTATGTGCACATTCGTCTATTTAAAAGATAACCGCCAAAAATCTCGGCGTTAGACAATAAGATCGCACATTGTGTGCGAAGGGATAAGGGATGCGGTGCGTCGAAGCGAAGGTGAATTTCTTCGAAAGTGAGACCATTCCGCAACAACCTGCGAGGAACTATTGTTACAGGAACACACGCAGCTGCCGTGCCCGCTGAGTTGCATAAACTGCAATTGATAGCGCCAAATGCACTTCCATCTAATAATAATTCTTGTTTTGAACTTTACTTTACAAGATGTGGGATTTCATTAAATAAATCAATAAAAGAAATTAGACTTAAATTGTTGTTTTGGATTTAAATTTCAATTAGATCATTTCTAGTATTACGTAATCCTCCAAATTGTACACTGGAAATTACGTAAAGAAACATTTTAATTCAATCATCTCATACCTGTTGTCCCTCTCTTTCTGATAAAAATAAATAAACAAAATAACGAACGCGATTGTCTGATTTGATGTTTCTCTTTGAGTCTAAGCGGTGTGCATATTTTCATATATTTCTATAAAAGATGAATGAAGGTCGTGATATTATTTTACGACTTTTTTTGTGTCCTGGGGATTTATATGAAACGGTTTTTATTTATTTTGTGACACTTAAAAAAACGATTTCATTGTGCGCATCGTGCTACCTGTGCGTCAGCACATGCCGGTTTTTGTGCAAATAGTTAGCTCAAGAATGCTTTGTGCATGATGTTGAGCCGCTATGACATCAGACAATCTTCCACGCTAGACCAAAAAGCGGCTTTACTAAAATGGGATTATGTCAAAATCCTTAAATTGCTGACTTAGTGAACTCACATCAATTATTATTATTACAAAGGTTAAAAAAATATTTCATAAAACCTTTGAATAATACCCGAAAATGAAAAATATCATGATGCGTAAGTCGAACTTACACTGAACTCTGAATAATTTTCCGAAATGGTGTTTTTGCCGGTAGAGCATTTAGTTGCGCAAACGTCACCCGATCCCTAGCACGATAAGAGCGCTCGTAGCTCAGGCCCTGAACTCCGCTAACCTAATTGACAAGCGGAGCCGCGCGCACACATCATCGATCAACTTGACCACCTCACAATCGACTTACGAAATTCACATTCGTCTAGATATTGATCCTGTACAATTACCGTAACAGTTGGAGCTGGACTAGTTCCATTACGAGGAAGTTAAAGGTATTTAGGTAATGTTTTGTTGCATACAACTGATATCGGACATTCAATACACAACTCGAGATCTGAGTGTGTCTGATAAAATGCTTTACGCAAAAGCACAATCAAATTTTCGATAAATGTACCAAAAGAAAATGAAGGAAACCTTACACATTTTACGAGTTCATAAACTGTTTCAATGTCTATAACATTGTGACATTTTAATATTTCTGCCTAAACCACCTATTGCAAGTCATTATTTATATCTACCGATTCTGGGTAGCGACGACATAAACTCAATAATAACAAAATTTATTATTTACGACAATAGTTATAGGACTTGTTATGGACTGGTCGTAATTTCCGCAATTTTGTTTGGATTACAAACAATGGAACAAGTGGCGGGTATCGCGTGGTGTCGGTGCGCACTTTATTTGCTCAGGGTTTACTACTTACAAGAGCTGTCTAACGAGGGGCTAACTAACACTCGTATTTTTTTATGTCACAGTTATAGTTTCAAAATTTATCGGAGTAAATTAATTACATATTAATTTACAACTATATTTGTTATTTCTTATGTCTGTACTGCCACTACAGACACGTCTTACACTGTAATGTGAACTGGTAAAAATTTCAACAGATTTTCAGCACGATTACATTAATTTACTTTGAAAAAAGTTTTTTTATAAACAAATGAAATATGGTCGAGAATTACATTACATACATTGTCTTATTTGTTTAAGAAACCTTTTTTGTCAAATAAAACTTTTGGCACTTCTGTAATTGCTGTAAAACTAGCATTAAGACAAATCTGGTAGTAATATTCCTGGTGATCTGAACCACAGGTTCTCCTAAATCAGACACCAGTCTCTGTTTGTATAACATCCAATGTATTTTTCACCAATTTGTGAAAGAGAAAATAAATATTTTTATTATTTTTTTATTATTATTATAAGAAGTTTAATCGATAATTTTGAAGAATGGAGACAATTCCTCACAAATCGGCTGTCGTCGTCGCGGAGCTGGCTATAAGATAAAATCTACTATTTGGTAAAAGTGACGCGTTGAATGCCTAGACCGCATAACATTTAAGTGAGGTGATACATTATGATTCATTCATGGAGACAGATGTGGTCTAGAAAAAATCAATCTTCAAATACATCAATTATTTAAATATTGACCGTAAACATCTTTACCTAGAATAACAGGATTTGATTTTTGTTTTTTTTAATAACAGTGGCACTTAAATTCTCTGGTAGAGCTAGAACAATCGACTGCCAGCGACTGCCACCTCCACGATCTGATCTCCTATCCTACCACAAGGTGCAAGTAACGAGCGAAGGTTTGTTATTGACTATATTTC
Organism: Hypena proboscidalis; assembly: GCA_905147285.1. Classification (NCBI taxonomy): domain Eukaryota; kingdom Metazoa; phylum Arthropoda; class Insecta; order Lepidoptera; family Erebidae; genus Hypena; species Hypena proboscidalis. Next base: position 12,640,963 of record LR990130.1, on the reverse strand, counting down.
AAATAATATAATAACAATATATGTTATTAGCACATAGCAGTGGATGACACGTCTCTGGCAGACTCGACTGCTAACGCCCGCCACCGCCGCGATCTGATCTCCAATCCTGTCACAAGGTCCAAGTCATAGGCGTAGATATAACAGATAAACTTATATTAGTAAAAATATGTATTAGTAAGTTAGATATTAAGACCCTGTTCTATAACCAATATGAAACCAGTAATAAGATCGAAAACTTAAAGTCCCCTAAGTCCAGCTGTAATCTCTGCGTGAGCAATGTTAGATATTTTTTTTAATTTTATTGGGTTTAAAACCACTGCCTTATCTACGTATGTCTAGCAGAAATACAGTTTAAGTCCAGTCAACTTGTGAAATCACTCACCCCGCCATCTGCTCCGATTTCAGTCCCCACATCGAACATATTACTTTTAGGCAATTTTTAATCTAGAACATATTTTAGTACCAATATTAATCACCTTCCCCTATGACTTGCGGCACCCTCTAAGCGCCATGGTATTGCTTACAATCGTTTCCTGCACGCAATGCAATATTATACGTACATCATTATTTCTTGTCGCTGACAGCTCGCTGGAGAACGAACATGTTAACTGAGTTCGTTACGATATTGTTGCAAACACCACTTCATTGGGTATATACCGTTTTTATGCGCTTTTAAGTTGACAACTTGTTTTGATGGATATCCTCCTGGATGGCTTACTAGAAGTGGGAATCAATGGATGATTGACCAGGGACGTGCGACCTAATTGGATGTGTTTTACACTCAATGTGAGAGGACCGTTTGTCGGTATAGATCTGGTCGTAAGGATGGGAAAGAGGACCAACTACGGTAATTGGCTTCCTAATTGATGATTATGATGTCAATAAAATAAAATAATGTAGTTCACCATTTGCTGCTTGATTGCAGCTGCATACATTTAATAACGACTTTAATTGTCTAACTTTACCTCTGAATACAGTAGTAAAAGCTGCTATTTGGCAAAAGAAGAATGTGATATTTGTACTTACTATTTTTAAAAGGTAGGTATAGTTATAGATAGTTGCAATACAATAGTCCCTGAAAACAAATGAATGTCTGTTCTTTGAAATAAATGAAAATTTACGCCACCAGTCTGTGTTTCCATGTAACTCTAAATTTTATTCATGGACTTCAAAGAGTCCTGTCAACTCTTCAGACTAAACAGTACCACAATGAATGCAATTTAAGCAAAGTACATGCTGAATTAATTGATGTGGCATAAAAATACTGCTGAAGAAAATTACAATTTTCATGAACCAACTGTTCGCTGTGTATGAATAATAAGTAATTTATACACATGATCGAAGATGCAAGACTGCTCTGTTCGTGCGTTGTTGTGTGACAAAAATAACAATTTAAATAAATCTGGTTACTGTGAAAAAAATCGTTCGTTTCGGTGGCCTTATATGTGTCTGAGGTTGGGTAGCTAGATAAATCTTATTTGTATCAGTTACTAGGCGTCATTCTGAGATCGCATCGATAGTGTCCCTATAAATTTATAGAAAATTTAAGAAATAACCACTCATTTATGGCTAATTTTTCTGCCACAATTATAGAAAAAATATATTTTATATATGACATAATACAGATACAATATATCTTATTTAAGCTATCATATAACTCGAGTAGGTAAACCTGAGATATCACTTAGATCTCTAAAACTATACCTATGACAGACTTTGTTTTTTAATTAGTTGTTTCTTTAATGGTATACTACTTATAGAGGTTTGAATAGTCATTATTCAAACAAGTGCAGAACGTTTATTTGCTCAAGCTTCATTCAAGTCCATAGTTAATAGCAAACATGAGTAATGAATTGATTACGCTCCAGGCGTCTGCACTCGCAGCTCGCAGGTACGATCATACGATCTTGCGGTCGTTCAATGAGCGGCCGACCGATCAGATTCATTCATGGCTTATTTGTCTGTTCCTCGTTCATTCCGCGATGTTAATTGCATGACGTTAGTTGCTGGTATTGGATCAGCTATCGACAGATACCGGCTGTAAACACGTCGTCTGTATCGCAACAATCTATTTATAATCACCGGCCGGCGAGACCACTGTGTGTTAAATGTCTGATATTTACGATTACGAGCCGAGACGCCGGCCCTAGTGCTGCCACATCTATTTGGGTTTGGACCTTTATCGATAGTTTGTCTTATTGGAATCAAATGAGCTAAACAGAATTTTCTAGAACGCATATTCTTAGATCTTACAATGTTTCTGCTTCATTAAAATTAATTATTTATAAAGTATGTGGTTCCTTTTGTTACATTTAAATTGTATAAACTAAATCGATACAAAGTGTACCCAAAAACTTTAACCCAAATAAATACTGTGTAAAACGAGTTAGCTCGTTGAAGTCTTTTCCAAGGAGAATACGCGAGCGGTCGGCATGTAGTTGCAACATTGGTAATAACGTGGTTCAATATATAATTAGCACTTGTCGAGCATAATGTGTATAGAGTAGAAGTTATCGACATGATTGTGCGCCAAGGCACTAATCTTGGAACGATTAGCGCAGTGGCGGCGGCCGGCGCGCGCGCACGTGCGCTCCAGCCGGTGAGTAAGCTCGGTCCAACACTACACACAGATAACTTTGTTTGTCAAAGCAAACTTTTACAAAAACCAAAGCTCTAACTCCACCACACAGGGTCTAAAATCCATTCACCGTCTCCCCTGACATATGCAAATATCAAATGGTCGCTACACTGGCCCTTAGCACAACTATCTCTAGACTGTCACGCAAACAAAATCCGAGTAAACAACTGTTCAGAAAATGTGTCTCAAGTATTGTAATTGTAATAATTGTAAGCAGTAGAAGATAATTGGCCACCTGTTTTTGTTAAATTTTGCAAAGTATTCCGTACTCGCATTCTTGACGAGGGAGTGGATTGTAATTGGACTCTGGCCGATAAGTACCAATATGTTCTCTGATTAAGAGATTGTTTCTATCCGGACCTCAGGCTTGCCTAGTTGTTCTAGGTAACGGACATTTACGCAGTACTATCACTTTAGCTACATTAAGTACGAATAATTACTATGATTACCTGATTTGAATTAACCGCAACGTCCCTTGGATGAGATGCTGGCGTACTTTGTTCTATTTTCTGTTAATGCGATCACTTCTTAATCTTCAATTTAAATGTAAATATAATTTATATGACTTAGTAATCGCAATACAACGCGGTAATGCTGCCAGCATTTTGGGAACGAGGCCTTCTGACAGTTCTTCAGTTCAGACTTATTAAGTTTAGATTAAGTTATTAGACTAATTTAATTTAAGAGCCTATAGATATGTATATTTTTCGGTAAATAAAGACAATCATTTAAAATTTAAATGTATCTTTAGTTGCACACTTATCTAACAGTCTTTTATTTATCTAACCATGTTCATCGATTGTCCATTTTTCCTGTATCTAGATTAAATCTGGTTTTTTTATGAGCTTTTAGGAACAGTCACACAATAATTAAAATTACTTAAATATTGTGGTCATTGCTATTGTTCATTTTGGTCATGCAACATTTCTTTACACTTAATTAAAGTAACTAGTATCTTAGAATGTGCCTAGGGAAGTTAATCTGCCTTTGTAAAAATATATAGACAGATTTAAATAGTTTGTGTATAAAAATAATATCAATTAAATATAAAAAGTAACAATAATAAATATAATCGCTCTACCTTTTCATGTGCATGACACACATAGTTGCAAGCGACGGCTGCTCGGCAGTTACAGTCTGCAACAATGAATCAAAAGACAGAATAGAAAAAAGTGCGATAGATAGCACAAAGCTCCATAGATGCGCGCGCTGTCACCTGCGCTTGCGCACGTGCGCCGTGCGCTTATGGGCTACGCGGCACACAAACACTGTGACGTCATTCGCAACGCACATAATACCGTCAGCTGTGCTACACCTACGCAGTTTCATCATTCTAAGAAAGTAGATGTTTGTACGGTTATGCTTTTCACATAAATGTTTCATAAGTGATATTGTAGAAATTCGTTTAGGCAAATCTAGCATCGTTAGATAAGCTTTAGCAATCCTAGTGTTTTAGTACAGTTGATTGTTGCCATTCTATAAAATACGCAATAAACGAATGTGAGTCACCACTCCACCTTGTAATGTACATACCCAAATCTTACCATAACTATTAAACCTTCTCTCTTTTTTGAGTGGTGGCATATAGAAACACTTGAAATAATGAGCTACATTTCAATAATAATCTAAATACAGGATGTTCCAGTTGAAAATGTCAAGCTGAAATCGAGTGATAGACTAAGTTATGACAGTTATCAGAAAAATATAAATGACGTACAATTGATGTAATTTAAAATATATTGTTGCATACTATTACGTTTGGTCCGTGGCTGCAAGCAACATAATAACCCCAATGAAAGTACGCAACAGCACTACCATTGGTCAAAACGCAGACAAGGCATCATTAAAAAAAAAACTCAATTCAAGACTTAAATTAGTAAGTGTTTTACCATTTTAAAACTTAATTAACTGTGCCAATTTTTGATGCTAATTACCAAACTAGTCTAGTTCATATTTTTCAGTACGAATCACTAACAACTAAGAATTAACTTAGAATTTATTGGACAAAAAGTGACATTTACTTCCAAGCTGGCACATTTGACTTCATTTTTGTTCGACCTGACTTTAAAGCGGCAGTTTTTAGGATAACATAACTAAATTACTTAACAATTAAAACATAAATTTTAGATTTAGACTCTTAGTTTTTTTTTATAACTGTTATTAATTTCTTTATAACCCGATACCCTGGAAGGCGGAACACCCTGTATATTTTTTTAAATGTAGTTTGCGCCGAATCAGTTTTTAAGGTACAACTGCAGCTGATTCGTGCATTCTGGCAACGTAATCTCCATCTACGTTGCAACATTACTAGCGTAACTAACGTTTAGCAAACCACTACTTAAATTTAATTTGGCATAAAGGCATAACACAGACAGATAACCAGTCCCACCTGTCCGACCAGTACCAGACCCTTTCTATCGGAGGCTGATTTGTTCGGGATGATAAGCGGCTACAGTATATCTAATTGTTTTACTCTCGGGTCAGACCTGAGAGCGTCGACTCGACATAACATCATGTCGACTGTCGCAATACGGCTCAAGTTCAATGTCTAGTATAAAGGTCGTAAATAGTAAATGAAACAGTAGGTTAAATATCGTAACGTTTCAACAAAAGGAACTATAAACCCCAGACATACTATTATTTCCGGCTTACTCTTGCAGACCCAATTTAAAGTGGTTGGATAAAATATGTAAGCGATTCTAAGTTTAAAAATTAAAAGCAAAATTTTACACTTTTTTATGTAATAAGCGGCCGTAGCGCAATGGGTAAGGCATCGGATTTAAGATTGATAGGTCTTGTGTTAGAATCCAGGGCCACCAAATGATTACAACACTGATGTGAAATTCCTGCTTATTAAGCTTAGCTGGAGGAAGCTTACCAAGAATACTGGTAATCTGTATTTGTAAGGTTTAAAAAAAATTGAGAATTTTTTCCCAAATTATTATTTTTATTTGTAGTATACCCAAAAATAAAAACATTCTTTGTAGTCCCTAACATACTTTTTTTTACATGTGATGCCTGTTTCTGATTATTGTCATGTACCAAAAATATATTCTGGACTCCATGAAGCTACTGTAAATGTTTTCTCAGAAAACTGCAATAAAATCTTGTCCTACGATATCTCAATGCAATCGCGCCTGGACTCACTGAATCATCCAGATATAATCTAATGATACAGTAGCTTGCAAATCGAGAACAGACGAATTATTCTTTTGTGTTATTTTTTGTGATAAAGGGGTTACATCCAAAGATAATTAAATGAATAGTTTTTCACAAAAAGTGATAAATAAGGTATAGTTCCGTGGATCACCCGGTGCCATGGTGCGTTGCGGTTACCTGCGCAGATGCATTAGCAACGCTCATCACATCACTGTTCGACCACCCCTTCACTCCCTCATGCGAGGTGCTTTACATTAATTTTCATTAACCAATATCCATTTACGTTCCCTAATGAATTTAAGATGATTCTACGCTATTTTGTAAGCTCCCAAGAGAATTAATAAACTTGTAATTAAAATGTTTTTATTTATATATACAGTTTTTGAAGTATAACCGGCCGGTAGTAGTTATCAGATCAAGTTATTTAATGAACACTTTGATTGTTATTGTAAGTAGCACGTACATTATACGAATGCCCTTTGTATGTTACCTTATTTATTTCTTTGACGGTTAGGAGTTAAATAATGTCGTTTGTTATACTTGGGCAGGTTAAGGAAGGAGTTATAATATCCAAATCGTTTCAATATTGTAGGTTCATATTTTGAACCGCGTTTAACGTAAGCGCTACCCATTATTATATTTTTGATCCCCTCATTAAGGAACAATCGGAAATTTGAATAATAATATACCAAATAAAAATATTCTCATGGGTGTACCAGATTCAGAATTGCTTCATTTCAAGTTCACAGGGGAGAGCGATTAGGTTCCGACAAAACACTCACTCAACGTGGGACAATGGGAAATTGCACCCATTATTATGTCGCCCGTTAGTTTTGTTCCCGCAAATCAACTTTTAATAAAATGCCAAATTATTTCGATATTATACAAATACATGAGAACATTACCGTGAGGAAAGGATTTGATCTACAATTTAACGGCCAACATTAAACGTTTTGGGCAAGTACGCATTTGTTTTTTATATATCTTTCTGTGACGGTTTCTACGCCAGAATTATTGTATTTGTAACTACGTACTAACTGAAACCACGATCTAAAACTTTCAAGTTCGATAATAGTCATTTCAACTTAAAACTCATCTTTGATTTTTTATAACATCTCTGTTTTGCAAATGTAAAGAAGTAAAACAAAAAACGAAAAATGATACAGTAAAAGTCACTTAGCCTTAATATGGAATAGTTTTATCAAGTTTTAATGAAATCCCTGGCGCAGTACGAATGCAATTACCCGGCTCTTTGTCAAGTGAGATAAAGGGCTCGGCATCGCGGCACTGCGACACTAAATAAAAGATAGAAAGTGGCTTTATTTCACTACAAGAATAGATTCAAGGAGCTAATTTACCACTCGCTTGTATCGCAACTAGTTAGAAGCGGTTTGCTTTTGTTGTACTACTGTTTTGTTTTTGAAAGTTTGTTTTGAGCACTTGCAATTGTTTTTGTTTGATTTATGGCGGATAATTCCAGTAGGTTATTAATTGTTGCTAATTGTTTCATTTTATGATCGTAATTTGTAACGAGATTTCATTTCTTGATCTTAATTTGATAATATATTAGTCTAGTGGTAAATGATTGAGAAGAGTCATTACTCGTTATGGTAATTCTGTGTCTGGGCTGAATATGAACTCTTAGATTAAGAAGGCTAAGGTCAAACAAGCCGAACGAGATTTGCGTTTGCCTTTTATTGCCTAGACATCTTTGAGTACACCACCGTGACTACAATTGATATTATGAAATTAAATCGCTTTTCAGCAGCCTCTTGAGCTATCTTTTTAACGTTTATATATAAAATAGAATATTCTAATAAGACTGAAATAAGATTTCTCAAATTTTTTTATTAATTCAGCACTTTTATTAATTCAGTTTCGTTATTGTACTTTTTGTTAATGAGCCAATATAACTTCTGGTGCAGCAATGTACCAGATGAGCAATACATGGGCTCATTGCTACTTAAACACACTGTTTTACCAAGTTAAACTTCTAATATATTTATGTTGAAAATAGTAGTCTATTGCATCTATAGATACAGTAAAGTATGGTCTATTGTACAAAACCAACCTTCAGTAAGTAACTATCTTTAGTCGTATAGTAACAAGCAAGTCCTTTCATTTAAATCTAGATCTGTGACGAAAGGACACGTTGGATTGTTTATATTAATTTAGTCGAGATTGAGTTAAGTGAATGTTGGAAGCGCAGGCAGGCCGGCAGGCAGGCGGGCAGGCCGGACGGGCGGCGCGGCGGGCTCGATAAAGCGAGCGCCAAGTTCGCGCTAAGTGAGGCCCGATAGCCGCTGACGAGTCAATCGCGCCCACGCACACTGTCGTCGAGCCTTTAATAACCTACCCGTATACCACCTTACTTACTTAATGCAATTTCATTTCAAATACTAGCATTGTCCATCAGCTCTTCGTTAGCGCTGTTTGTTTACTAGTCGATTTCTGAATAATCTCTTAGCGATATTATGTCACGTATGTGTTCGTGGTTTAAATAAATAAGAAGTGTAATATTATTATGTTAGAACGATGACACATTCGTGTCATCTTAAATCTTATTAGAAAGAGCTCCGATACGGCACGTGCCACTCGACGATACCAACCTTCGCTGTGCCCTAATTAGACGACTGCACTTCAAAAGGTGAGAAGTGGAACAAAACATGTTCCTCTTCAAGAACATAATTCGTAACGCGACCTATCTCCATCCACCACAATCAGGCTCGCGATAGCTCGTAATGAGCACGGCTATAAACAATAGATACAAATTCGCAAGGAAGGAACTTTCTACAGATACGGTGCGCAACAATCTATACATTAAATCCCTGTTGACCTTATCCGATATATCTAAATGCAACAGCGCTTAAACTTATTCCATATTTACATGTATATCGCGACGGGTCTTAAATAATTAACTGCCTTTTAAGTTATTCTTTTAGTCTTTATTTGTGCACACAAAAGAGAAATGCAAGCGCGATTACATGTTAAATGCGCTTATGGCGGCAAAGGAGCCGCCGGGCAGGCGTAGGAGCCCTAATGCAGTGTCTATGTACGCGGATAGCTGGCGGCTATCTCCGTCGCCGCCTGCGCCTGCGCCACCGCGCCGCTACGAGCGCAGAATTACAATCGATAACCCTTACCACGATGTTTCCAAGATCTTATTTAAAAGCACCACTAATCACCCACGCTACCTTACGAGGAACCTGTAAAATAGCGCCTCGCGAACTGCTTTCAATAAAATACCTTCCGATTGTGTGCAAGGTTTGATTCCACTCGAAGCTAGAACGAAGATAAATTATAATCTGCCATGACATGTGATGACTGCACAGAATGTCTAAGAAATTCGCAATCGTATTACATTGTAGACGAAACATAATACTTAGTGTCAGCCAACGCTATATTATCGTTGCACAGCTAAAACAATTGGGAGGTGAAAGACTCCTCAACAAAACGTTTCACAACGCGATGATAGGCAAAGTGTGATGGCGAAGCGGAGGTACGTATTCATTAATTGAAAACCGTCTACGATGGCGTGTGGCAATAACGGCGAGCCACAATTATCTCGTCACAATTCCGAGATCAATCAAACCATATCACGTTATGTGGGTCATTAATTACTGTAAACAGTAATTACTTTAATTATTCCTGACAGTCTTTGTGTAAAGTCGTGAAGTCACCGCACGCGGCCGAAGGTCGGCGCGGTGTCTGTTACAAAGAGGAATCGAGAAAGGTGATCGTTCTGCAGCCCTGTCAAATGTTACAAGAGTACTCTCAGAATAGGGTACTTATTTATATTGCACAATTGATATATCATAAGTTCAGTTCATAGCTAGTACTGCGGCATTCTCGCTCGTGGACCGTTTAACTGCTTGGTCGGTCAAAACGTATTGCTTAGTGGAGCTTGACACATCTTTATTGCCCGAAGCTTGCGACTTGACCCCCATGATCTAAATATCACATTGTGAAAGTTCTTTATCGCATATAAAACTATCCTATCCCATACCATAAATTATGGGTAGGTATATAACTACTACTAAATATTTTAGGATATAAACAAAAGAAATCGCGATAACCATGTAGTTTATCTTTGTATAATGAATGGACATGGAAGACATATGGGGTGCATGAAAGGAGCCTCCCCGAGTGACGTACACAACGATTACCTACGTCCGGCGCACCCTGGGCAATTCGCGAGTTCTTCAAAGCGAATTGGCTAATCCTTTCACCACGATGGTAAGTCAAAATAAAATTTGGCCCAGCCATCGACACGCCGAAGAAGATGGAAGACATACAGAGAAAATGGATCGAAAAGTTAATTAGTTCTTCAACATCATTAGGTCATACATCTTGGATGAATAAATTCCCGAAGGATGCTACATAAGAGCTTTATGTGTATCCCTTACAGTTTTTTAGCCAAATCCACACTATAAATCGCTTTCACCAAACTTTTTTCATCCATTATCAGACCAATATGGTGAAAGATCTTTAATTACGAAGTATTGAATCGATCCACTATAAACTTAAACAGATACTTAATAATAGTGATCACCTGTGATATGATTGCCCCGTGTTCATCTTGTTTAATATAACCTTAATATTCTGTGATATAACACTATAATAATAAGCCGCAGAATTTAACAAAATGTTATAGTTAAACATAATTTCCTCACTTTTGGCTAATATACGTTACTTTCTGAGCGCTTCACACTCGTGTCGTTTTTTGCCGCTTCACTTTTTGCTTTGGCGAGTAAACGATAAATTGCTACCTTTTTTATTATAGGGCTATTACCCACGGGTTGTAACAAGGTGCTAATTTTGAAGCCTCGTGGTAACTACGTGTTATGGATGGATGATATAATAACAAAGCCAGCCATTTTGTTACACGGCTACCTAGTAACTACGCAAATGGTGACTCGTTTGCTTGATTTGTATTGTGCTTTATATGCTATTGATTATATAGACAAGTTGAAATATCGATAACAGATAAATGTCTAAGCCTGTAGATAAGTTATGGTATAATTCATTTTAGTACATACTTAAAATTTTATGTATTTATTTCAATTAGAATATAAATTATTATAATATTACATATGTATAATATTAAGAAAAAGGAAGTTATTTACGACCGTAGCTGGTTGGTTAAAGCGACTGCCCGGTGTGGTTCAAGCCCTGCCAGTCCCAAATATTTTTCAACTGTTTTTTTGTATAATTTGCTAATCATAGCTAAATACTATAAAATAATCAATTAGAAGTTAAAATATTTACATTTTAACTAGGTAGTTAGGCGTCAAAGTATCTCTCCCTATACTTAAAATGATGTGTCATTTTATTTGTAAATAATGTCTAATATAACATGATGAGGGAGCTGTTGCTGAATCACTAAATGATTATGTTTGATAGGCGAAAGTGCAATATGATTCTCGAAATATGGACCTGTAAGGAAAAAGCGCTGTAGGCGTAACCACGCCAAACTTACGTAGTGTATTTTCCGTAGGTGTTTTACTACACTAATGAACTATTTATACATACCGAGTACAATCGCGAGATTGCTGAAGACAGTAAGATGCTTTTGGCTGAGTACTTAATGCGTCGAATGCTGTTACATTATCGTGTTGATATGACAAACTTGTGAAAGGAATTTTAGCGTAAAAGACATCAACGCGTAGAAGAACGCGATGATGTCTTATCAACCCAGTGTCTTAGATAAGTAGGTAATTATTATAATCCAAAACCGTGAATGTCTACTTCGTGAATAAAGTTTGGTGAATTTTGTCTATAAATATAAATACGGTGTGGCGTTTATTAAAGACACTACTACAAATACTGGGCTAGCAAAATTTGACTTTACCGTCGACGAATGAAGAAGAAATATTCCACCTATGATAAAAAATAACGTTTTTTTTCAGATTTTTTGAATCCCGTTTATCATAATCCCATGTCGCATCAACCATGTACATCGCTAATAATATGTTAGTATTTTCATTGATGTCGGTGTATGTAATCCTTAGCGTGTTGGCGGTAGTGAGCGCGTGCGTTGCATCGAGCTGTCAAAGGCACCCCGTCAGGTGATCTTTGGCGTGACTCAACAGTTACACTAACGAACCGGTGCGCCGGCGCGTGCTTCATTGTGCCGCATTATCTATCATTATCTCCCTTAGCCTACATACGGACGCATTCAATAACGCATGGAGCAATATCAAATGTAAAACAATAAACTTTTAATAAAGAGAATGCTTACCGCAACTTCTTGTGTTGAACCGGATTAATAAGTTGTGTAACATCGATCGCTGTGTCAAGAAAGGTTGGTACAAGCGCAGCACGGGTCAATGTTAGAATGACCAATACTTTTGTCATTAATTGTTCCATGGTTGTTGTGTAATTGAGATTTTGTAGTCAAAGCCCCCGAAGTAATTAGATAAATGTATTGTCCTGTTAAGACTGCTAAGCCGAAGGTCTCGAATTGGAACTCGCTCAGCGATATCCAATCTCTCTGCGCATTTAATGTTAATAAATATATTATTGCTTGCTATGTTACCGAACTGAAGTAAGCAGATTTTCCAAAACTTATTTATGTATTAATTCTGAGATAGTTATTATAGCAACACTAGCAATATGTCACGTCTATACATCGTATCGTATTTTTTACTCTAATTACTTTACAAAGTAGAGCTTCTCTTGAGTTCAATAGCGGGAGATTTGATACAGTATCGAAATTATTATTACTCACTGTCCTACTTGTGAGTCAGTTCCTAGTGTTCTATGGCCAATACATTTAAGATTCAGTGATTGAACATAGCAGGTGAAAATAAATCACCGGCAGATTAAAGATACTCACCTAGTTGGCCAGTTAAACGGTTAAGGCCCATGATTAATTCCATTATACTCACTTTTCGATACTTATCAATAGTTATTATGTTTCATTAGCGTTGTAAACTATCTGCGCCGTCGACACGATCCATCAAGGTGTTAAATAGAATCATCGGCGATCGGCGATCGGCGTTTAGGGGCACAGGGTTCGGCTTGAGTCTATTTTTTAGGCGTGAGACACACTGTGAGCTAACTTAGCTAACCATAGATAACTTACTAAGTAATCTTTCTGAGTTTTAACATTTAGATAATTATGATTGCAGATTAATATTATTATATTCAGTGTACCATTCAAAGAAGGATAAGAACCTCCTCTTTTTTTTGAAGTCGGTTATAAAGATAATATTCACGATTTCTGAACAAATTGAATGATCTCAATGTTCAATTTGTTCCGAAAACAAGATTTTTTTTCGTAAAAAGAAGGTACCCGGGACTCTGATTGGAATAAAAATAATCCGCAATTCGATTGTATTTTTTTTATAAAAATATTTTAGAATTTGGAAGTAAACACTGACCATGTGACCATGTCTACTATGTCTTTCATTAAGCTCGGTGAAGTTTTCAAATTCAAGTTCAAAGTCAAATCATTTATTTTCATAGGCGGAAGGCGCTAAACGCGTTAAAACATTACAAACAATAATATAAAATTAAATTATAAGTAAAACTAAACTAAACTAGATATACATTCCGTAGCATTTTGAGCAATACAAAGCTAAGATAGCTTATCTGTTGGTGTGGCTCGTTCTTTAATAATATCGATATTCTATAACACCTGCCACATACCCGATGGTAACATATCGGCGCTGGCCACGTCGTTAAATCATCACCATTGTTACAGGGTGTTCATCAAACCGTCCTCACTCGCGCTCGTGTCGGCAAATCTCGAAGCAATTGTGATTTATCGATGACCGTCAACCAACTATGCCTTGCTGTATTATTGTGTTCGCGTACCTAAAGTAAGAATAAACTCGATTGTTAGCCTTTGTTACATTCATTCAATGAGTTCTAAATAGTCTTCTAGCTAGACTATAAAGCTTTTTGAATACATTGAAAAATTTATCTGCACAGCAAACATATAATTCAAACGATTCTACAAAGTTTACATTTTGTCTGATATTATGGTTACTCTTGGCAAACTTCTTAACAAAATCTTTTAATAGTCTAATGGTCGTAATTGTGATGTTTCTTTTTTGAGTAATGTGAAAGGATTTAAAAGGTAAAATGGCGCCATTTTTTTTGGTATTAAGATTTAGTAACTTTTGCCTGGAAGAGATCGCGACTTTGTATGTTAGTTAAAAAAAAAATGTGCAAATAAAGTTTTCTCTATCTCTCTATTCCTACCTTCCTACTATAGCCTTAGACTTAGAGTTTTAAAATGATTAAGTTTTGATTGCTGGGAATCCTAGCTAAGATCGATCACTACCATAACACATTGTGCAAACATCCTGTGCATTGTTTGTTGATCTGACTTGATGACGTGGAGAAAAGTCCATTCGCACCTCATTTAGATCGATACAACTGATAAATCGATTGTTATCTATTTTTTTTATGTTATGATTCGAAAATACATTCAAATATAATAATTTTATTATTGTTGCTACCACATTGCTACAAAAAGCAAACTAAATTCTGACTGAATTCGCGAATGCAATTAATATCACACTACGTACATCAAATTGACATGTTATTAACCGTGGATATGATGTAAGGTAAGACATAACAGCACGCCTATATTACCCAGAAGGGTGTGGCAGAGGTGTACAACACCCACACTTCACCTGTTATGTTTAAGTCCCATGGGATTAGGTGTGAGCTTATCCACTAGGCACAATTCCAACTCCATGTTGATATTGTGAATGTGCCCGACCCGGGAATCGAATCCAAGACCTCGCGGTGAGAGGCGCATTATCTTACCAGTAGACCATCGAGGCAGTTTGCAGTTGCATGTACTAATATTGTTAGAATTTTATTATAAGTATCGTTATTCAGCATGCGTGACTGAATGTAAAGGCTCGCGAGCGATATGGTGGTCGGTGGTGGTCCACTATGAGCTCCAGGAGCACGCTGCGACCGCCGTGACATTTGAAAGCCTCGCCGTGCAAATTATTACTCCAATATTTATCTGGCTTTCATTTCAAGTAAACGATCATCCCAAACCGTTAGTCACGATCAGAAGATTAATAATATTTTTATGCGGTGTCGCAGTTGTTATCGGGACGAACGAGACGACTTTTTCACAACGCTATGCGTACCGGTACCGGCACGGAGAAGGAGGCTAAGTTCGGCATCACGACGTCGCTACTCAACTTTCGACTACGGCTGTCGATTAAGAATCACTTGCGACAACGCCGGGTTGATCGATGTAGCCCTTGGCATTTGTGCGACATAACTGTACACTTTATATCAAACAGATGACACAGATAGCACTCGGCACAGTTACGAGTGTCGCTCGATCGACACAATGTTTATATTGATTAATCATAAGACAAGGCGTATACTTACATACGTAATGAGGCTCGAGACAGCGAGCCGTTGTCCGGCGCGACGCGTACCTAGGTTAGGAGTAGGTGCGCAATCTCGGGGACATAACCCGGTACTCGGAATTCGCCAAGTGCTTTTATCCACATGCCTTTTAAATCTGCAACGTGAAGGCATTTCTTGTCGTACGTATAAACAACCGTAAAACGAGTAGCCTCTTCTTAATAAGCTTAACATGAGAACGGGTTGCGCGACCGCACGTGGATAACCGCCGCGGCCGGCGGCACATCAAAGCAAACACTCGTTTAAGCCAATTGTGCGTGCCGGCGCGCGCGCAACTACAACGTGTAATTATACGGTTATAGGGCGCACCCCCGCGCTCTCCACGCTCGCCACGCTCAACGCTAGCTCTCATCGCTCAGCGCCCCATCACCCCGTGCTTAGGGTTGCCAAGTCTATTTACTCAAATGTTGGGACAGTAGGTCAAAATAAATGTTTAGTATGTCCAATAGATTATCCCATTTATGAGGATCTGATTTGTTTGATGGCTAGTTGATGATTTGACTGTTTGTATTTTTTTATAGGTTTTTCTTATTTATTGTGCAAATTATTGATTTTTGTACATTACAAAGCAACTATTGGTGGTCCAGTAGATAGAGCCATGTTTTCCTCTTTTTGTCTACCAGTTGGCTAATAAAGGTATTGAGAGTTATTATAACAGTTAAGAACGAAATAAGGACTCGGAAGATTGTGGTATAGATAAAATAATGTGGACATCCCAAGAAATAAGTAATATCTGGTTGCTCTATCCTTGGTGGTGCTAAAAAACAACCATCTGTTGAACCGCAGCAGGATAACGCCCGCTGGGTCAGTAATTGACCGCCAACATTGTGTTTTCTATATTAACTTTTTTTCTATGGAAATGATTACGAATGAGTGAATTATCATTAAAATACGTTCTGTTTATATCATTTGTAAAATATTGTGTATTTTAAAAATCGTTGATGTTATGCCGCTGTGTGTGTATTGATATAGAGTCAATCAATATCGTATAAATCTCAGGTTAATTATGTGTTAATTTGGTATATTATGATATAAATATATACATATATGTATATACAGAATTTATTTCTAAATAGGTGTTACCAATCATTCACGCCCAATTTTCCAAATCTCTTATCTCAGATTTATGTAGATTAGGGATATGTCTGGGAGATTTAAGTATCGTTTAATTTGCTCTTTATTTGTTTTTTATTTTTAATGCCTAAAACCTCCCATATAATAAAAATCAGTTAAAAATTAAATGAATAATAAATTTAATCAGGATCCATTTTAATTACTACGTTCTTATGTTTAAAACAAATATTTACGATCAAAACAGTATTTGTTTTCCAAAAATCAATAAATTTCGTAAAATAAACGTATAATTAAAAATAGGTGTCTATAATTAATTTGAGACTTTTTCAAAGGGAGGTTTTTTTAAAAATAACAGCTTACTGTAACATAGAATTAATATTATTAATAGCATAATTTAAATCAATTTCCGCCGGGTTAACCCTTTTGGGTAGGGCGTTACAAGCAGTTGTATTTCATAATAGTGTGTAATCGCCTTGTTCATCTTATGCCTCGCACCAGCTGGGTCTAACGCGGGCTATTTCGGTCCACCGTGATGGGTGTTATAACCGTATAAATTATAGAAAGGAGAAGTTTGACGCGCTTATCATATCGAACGACTTATAATCGGTAAACTAATCGATTTAAGTTAATATTATGATGCAGTAAACATTTAATGGATACCATTCAAGGTGAGCGTAAGCTTCGGGCCTTGTGAGTGTAACTGTTGCAGACCATGGTAGTTTCTAGGAAGTAACATACGAATTTGCAGTCCTCTTGTCGATTGTGGTCGAGTTACGTGATCGCGTGTATCGCGTTCAAAATATTATGTCCTCCGGCAGCGGACATAATTTGAACGGTTGTCGCGACACTCGTGAATCACGACCTAATTTAAATTTCGATACTTCTTAAGCCTAAAAGCGGAACACAGTACTCAGGATTCATAATCTGATAATACATAATATGTGCTATTTTTCAAGTTTGTGCACATAAGCATTACTATCATAAAGAAGAGGTCGTGTGAATTTTAAGAAACCGGACGTCCGCCGTAATGATTGTTTAATGTCACGTTAAGAAAAGCTTGTAATAAAATAATTAAAATCAGGTGGTGGTTTAAGTAATTGTGTATGGTGCATTGGCAATTGGCACCACGTGCTTGGCCGACAATGGTCTCGCTGGCCTTTGCCTTTGTTCCGCCATGGCGCGGCCGTAAACCACGGCTCCACGGCCCCACGGCTGGCGCGCAGGTGGCGCACAGATCCTTGTTTGAAATGAAAGTCGATTGTTTGTGCTTTACGATTATTACTTACATTTTACTGCAGTTTCTTAATTATTCTGTGGGAAATACTTTAGGAACTACATGTGCAAGTATAATTGAGACAGCTACGCTTCGAGAATTAAAAAGTGTCGAGAAAGATGCTGCGGCAGAAATAAAGTGTACAAGCAAATTATGATTAGGTGTCTATTTTACTTTAAAACTGTTTTTTTATTGACTGAAATACTAGAATATAAGTTTTGGAGCACATAGTTGGGCATTGGCTTAACTAATCATTAATGATAATATTCGTTGTATTTTGCACAATGCTCGACATTTTAGGTGCTTTGTAGAACACGAAAAAGACACGTTAGAAATACAATACCATAAAGGTTAGGTGCCTAATAAAATGCACTGTAGTCTATCATCTGATTACAAACGTCTAACGGGTATTTAATTCCACTCTAACTTAATAAATCTCCGTTAGCATTTTCAGCTCCATCGATGGGGCTAAAAGGTAACAAAAAATAATGAGAAGATGACACAGTAAGATTTTATTATCGATCGCAGCCATCTATTACGTAGATAAACTATTAATAATTGTCGGACCATCAATCAAGGGGAGGTCAAAGCTGCACGCGGAAACGGAATGTTCACTCTTAGCAGTTTTTTATCAATTGTTTTTGTGTTAGATATCATTAAGTATGGAAGTGTACCGGGCGACGTTGGTGGGCGCGCGGGCGCGGGCACCGCAGTGACACGCAGCCACGGATTATTTCTTAGGACTATTTATAATGCGGGGCTCGGAGACGCGGAGACGCGGATTGCGGACGATGGAATCTGCTCCTTTGTCATTGGAGCAACCTGTTCTCTCTCCGAGTCTCGGCCAGCACAATGTAATGTAACGGGCCACCTGATTAACCGCCATTCCGCCGCCATGCAGATATCGAGCGCACCACCACGCTGAGCCGATCACCGATCATATTCAATTCAAGTGATAGATTACTTTTATATCGTTAATGCCTTATTATGATAAAGATAAGAGCATCAAGGTTACTGAACTTTCTATGGCTTAAATGGACGCGAGCATGATACTGTACTTACAGATGATTCGGCTGTGATCGATAAGCGCTGTGGGAACGGATCTCACAAGTGCACAGCTCTAAATGCTTTTTTATGTTGTGATGGTACTTACTCATCATAACCGGGGCGTTTACGTTTCCTTCTTGTTTTTTGCTTTAACTTTTTGGGAAACGACACCGCACCGCAGCAGGTGAAGGGAACCAAATTTCACACGAGTTATGTTTGGAACATAAAACGTGAAACAATGTAACATTACTAATACCCATAGTTTAAAAGACGCATAAGTTTGTACAATTTTAAATGAAAATGTTTCAAATGTAACACATATTTTAAGAACTTACGGTTAAGTAACATCAAGTCTTGGATGGATTGCCTAGTTGCTCCCGTATTTCCTTTGTTGCACTGTTTTGTTGTAAATGTTGACGATTGAAGGTCAACTTAACATCAGGGAATTTCTGGTCCTTTTATTTTACATGTACAGAAGTGACTAATCATTATTCTAATAAATTGTGTATTCAATACAAAGGTGAAACAATAAAAGAGGTTAGTGAAACTAAATTTCTGGGTGTCTATATAGACTCTGGACTAAATTGGAAAAAACACATTGATTATGTTTGTTGTAGACTAAGCCAATTCTCATATGCCCTTTATATGTTAAGGAAAGTTGTAAATGAGAATATATTACTAAGTGTGTATCATGCGCATATTGGCTCCACCTTAAAATATGGTATTCTCTTTTGGGCCAATTCTACCGATAAGGAAATTGCATTTAAGGCACAAAAAAAATGTGTTCGGAGTATACGTGGTCTTAAACCCACTGAATCATGTAGACCATTGTTCCGGACACTAAAAATATTAACATTACCATCACTGTATATTTATGAAGCGGCAATTAACATCAAACAAAACATTGATGATTATGAAACCCTTCGGAGTGCCAGGCACAAAAATATATTAAACGTAAGGAAATGTAGGACTACTCACTATTCTCAGAGTATATTTGTTATGGGGGTAAAAATCTATAATAACCTACCAGATGTCATCAAGAATATTAATAATATAAATAGTTTTAAATTTAAGCTTAAGCAATATTTACTGGAAAATACCTATTATTCTATAAATGAGTTCCTAAATAAAAAATAACGATTATTTTATATTATAAATTGTAATTAGTATGTAAGTTGACATTTATCACTCTTAATAATAATAATTGACATGTAATAATTTTGGTATAATGATTATGTTTACATTTTATTAGTTTTAAACAAAAAATAAATATTGTACGCCTAATAGGTATACTGCAGCAGTACTACTTGAATTGTGTAACATCTTTAATTTTCACCTGTGGTAAACAATAAATGAATTTGAATTTGAATTTGAATTTGATTAGTATAATATTAATATCATGTTTTCTCGACGCTCAAACCGGCAAAAGACGAACTGAGCAATTGTTATTTTAGGAAGTTACAAAAACAATTAAATACAAGTGTTTGATGTGACGAGAGTTCTCAAGAATGCCAAAACAGGAGACAGAACCCTTAATCCCATCAATATGTAACACTTGAAAAAAACGGGGGCACCTTTTGCAACATCCGCCGTGATTTCTCACGAGACAGGTAGCAGCTTCCGTTGGATCTTTGAAGAGGATAATCAGTACAATGTGTGCAATGTAGGATATGGCGATGTGGCTAACTGTACCGGTCAGGTAGCATTCCCCTCGCGTGAATCAACCGAATTGTATCACACGCATAGAAATCTTAATAACTAGTCAATAGAAATGCTATCGACTATCTTTTAACACTGGGACGCATGTCGCCGTTTTTCAAATACCACTACATAACCAAACAATAAAAACACAATTTCGCCTACACATACATTTTGTATTCCTGCAAACAAAATTATTCTTTTTGCGATGACATTAAGACGACAATTCCTCAACTCGCACTTGTGTTCGACTAGACACATGCGCGGCGAAAAGGTCACGCGTCTTTGACATTTCTATTGCCTTGTTATTAAGATTTCTATGATCACACGTAATGAGCCGAGGGACTTGTGACTAAATACAAGACACGTTAAGTGGAATCAGATAGATTATTTTTAACTGACTTTAAAAAAAGGGAGGAGGTTCTCAATTCGATTGTACTCTATTATTATTTATGTCCTCTTTTGTCTGAAAGAGTATACTCATCATGTGGGCCCATTTTCATCAGGCAACGATCTGATGATGAGATTCTAGACAAATCGAGGGCAACCCTCAAATTTCAAAGACTACTATATTGTTTTTCGTATATTACCTAAAGCTGCTCCGATATTTACATCTAGCAGTCAGCATTTCATCTGAATCCTCCATCAACCAGATGGAGGTACGTTAAATCCATCCGTTGTTCTCAACCAAATTGTATTCCTATTTTTTTGTATTCGTATTCCTATTTCGTGCTCTTGGATTAATGAAACAAGTAGTTCAAAGCTTAAAGCTCTTCGCCGGATCAAAATGCTACAGTTATTATGGGCACTATTGATTGGACATGAACTTGCAACAAAGTAGCAATGCTGGCCTAGACGGTTAAATATGACTAGTTTCATTTAGTTTTTAGGTCATTATGGTTTTTTTAGCTTATACGTTGTAGGACAACGTAGTATTTTGTGGGGTATAGGAAATGATTATAAATTATTCATCGTCATTATCATATAGGCAAATTCATAAGACTATCTATTAACCCGTAAAATTACAATATGCAAAATGCATAGAAATTATAACAACTAAGTATTATATATTTAAATATATTCCGTTGTTATATTTTTGATGTATACGGTATTACTGTTATGCAAAAAAGCGCATAAATTGCATAAATAATTGAGGAAGTAATTTGACAGGTCAGGTTGGATCAGGAACTGGTTCATAGCAACAAGTTGTTCCCGCAGACGACGCGGGGAGCGCCTGGGAGCCGATTATGCGACTACAGAAGGGGCCACGAATGTTGCACTTTGTAGAATAACAACTTAAGTTGTATTTTCAAAAGCATAAGTGTTTATTACCAGACTTCTAAGTAAAGGTTATTTTTAACCAAATGTCGTTGGCCCTATAATACTATTATTCTAAATTACATCTTTATCAATTTATTCTTAAATAACACTGTAGCCAGTGTTATGCGTATTGTTTTTTCTTGATGAATATAGAATACGATATTAAAAAATAAATATTAATAGTTATATTATTTTTCTGTAAATTCTTGATAATGTTAAAAAATAAATAATTAATTTACTATGCACATTATTTATAATTTAAGGTCTTTATAATGATATCTTTACTAATATTATAAAGTAGACAGATTTTATTTGTTTGTACCCAATCAACTCCGAATCTACTGGAGCGATCTGGCTGGAAATTGCTAAAGTTACATAAATTTAAATAATTTCATTATTATAACTAAATACATCTATTTCTCATTGCTTATAACATTATGTTACAAACGGGCCAATTCGCAGCGTCACCACTCTCAATACGCATAAATGAATATCGGTCGGTCGGTGCGGTAGTGCGGCAGTACTTGCAACCCTCCACCATCCGCGCGGTGATCTATTGTTTGCCGAGGGAAATGGAACGAGAAAAAACATGGTTCCCAAACGCATCGTGAGAATTCGTCAAACGCTCCATGCTCCCAACGAGAGATGCACTAGCCCGAATCAATCATATCAGGTTACTGGCGATGTCCCGACATGGAATCCTACTGATTAGTTTTTTATTCTATTGCGAATTAACTTTTTTGTTGCTTATTTTTTTTGTAACCGTTTTTAAAAGATTCCAATTTCAAAATTGTGATCCTTTTTTTAACATAAATAGATACAAATGTTAATTACGATTCGTGTTTATACATTTTAGATGCCTTCTACTATTATTCTACTATTTATTCATTTTATTTTATAGATTTGGAAGAACAGAGATTTCACTTGACTAACATGAAGCTAATCTCTCTTTTAGCACGGCTTGGTATTGACCCACAGAACTCGTCATATCTCTTCGTAGAACCAATGGTATTTAGCTCACCAAAGCCGAAGGGACAGTCCTTTGTTCCTCGATAACACCAACAACTTTGTTTACCATTAACCATTATCCGTTTAACAAATTGGTTTCCGTCGTAAAAATAACAAAAAAGTGAACGGTTATTTTTTGAATACCGCAGATTGAGCTGTTTTGTTTTTGTTTTGGCGCACATCTGTTTGTTTTTTGTCTTTGGGAGAGTATTGCCCCGGATTCTTGTCATTTGAGTTCCGTAACAAGTGTTTTTCATGTCCTGTGTCTATGGTGCACGTGTAACTCTTTTTATAGTAAATTAAATTTAACGATTCGTAAATGAACGTAGAAAGCTCATTTTTGGATATGTTGTAGAAAAAGCTTAAAAGAGCATACCCTTATTTTTGGCACCTTATTGGAAAGAGTGGTTTAAATTTTAGTATTTTTTATTCATTTATCTCAAATCCCCGTTATTTTGTTAAATAACGGGGATCTGAGATAAATAAAAAGCGCGAGATAAAGATGAATATAGACAATATGTAGATTTCGCGAGTTCGATAAGTTAATATCAAAAATGTTCTGCTATCGTCATTCTCTATGCAGATAACAAACAAAAAAGTTTAAACTAAGAGATCAAATATAGTTTTTTTTTCAGTTAACTTGGTTCGACAGGTTATTTAAATGTCATGGAAGCTAATATCCTAGTAAATTCTAAACATCAATAATAATGAAATTTATAAGTCAATTAATTCGTTATATTTGTATGCTCCGTGAGACTTTTAACATAATAAAGGGTTGATGCAAATCCCTAGTAAGGAGAAGAACGAAAAAAACGGTATGTTTTTTTCCTAATCTTATTCCTTTTTTCCTTTTTCTTATGATATCGTCCACCTCGAATGATAGTAGGTTAAAATTTTTGAGATTTAAATTTAGAACACTGAAATGACATAAAACGTACAAATATTTTTTGTAAAATCGACGATTGACGGCATCCGAAATAAATCGTAAAAACCACAATTTGTAACTACTTTTTCCAAGACGTGGCGAAAACTCATAAGAAATCGAGATTTAAAAATCAGGGTATGCTTCTTTAAGATTCCTCTATTACATATCCAATAATCAGTTTTCTAGGTTCATTTGAATTTATCACGTATATTTTTCTTGAACAATTATAGAAAAAATTTAGTTACAAATTTAAATTTTAATGATTATCATTTTGATGGGACCTAAACATAACAAGTGATACATATAATTGAATTTTTATCTATACTTATATAATAATTGCTCGCCCGACTGACTGATTTATCAACGCAGAGCCTGAATCACTCGGGCTAAAATCTAGAAATTTTGCATGAAGGTTCCTTCCATAGCTGGAGGGCACACTAAGAATGGATGTTTAGAAATTCCACCATTTGGGGTTAAAATAAGGGTTGAACGGTTGGATGAATGTAAATCATTATTGAAGATAGAAATACAAAATTTCGTATAGTAAAACTTGTTTGTCAAAGTTTTTTCAAAAATATTATAATATTATCATTAGTAAAAAAAATAAGTTAACGTTCAAAATTCGATAAATGGCGTTTTGCATGTTTTATATATCGCAGGCAACGAGCAAAATAACGTTTGACGCGGGTAAAACCTGTCATCTAATAAAATATTTTATGATATGTACCTGTGCCGCACTTTAATGGGTAATATGGGCCTGGGTAACTGAAGATGGAGTCTCGTAGAAAACTACACTTATCAACTCTCTTATTTGGGGTTGTACTTACTGCAAAACCAGATTATCAGGTAAAAAACTGGCTTGATCCAGCAATGTAAATGTAAATCAGCATTAGGGTATCCAAATTTCTGATCTCGACACCTTCACATTGCACAGCAGCATATTGTGGCGGTTTTTCTTTTATGCCACATCCATTCTGAATGCATTATTGCCACCACGCCGCACCGTGCCTGCTAATTTGTATCTGGATTTTAAAATGTGTACAAAAAATACTTACTAGAACAGTAAAAAATGTTTGAATGGCTCACCTCATTGTCTGTACGCATATAAAAGAATTCCGGTCAAATTAGACCAAAAAATAAGAGTAAAGTTACATAAATTCCCACCAAGCTGAAAATCGGTAAGATTGTTTAAAATATAATTAAAAACAAAATTTGAAAGTTCCCCATCTTTACGCTATAAGGAAAAAAAAACATTCAAGGTCAAAGGTAAAAAAATGAGATTTTCGCGATTTTCAGAAAAAACGGTGAGTTTTTTTCAAACAACAATTGTAGATCATAAAATTATCTACAAGATTAATTAATACTTTTTTTTCTACGAGCCACCGTTTTTGAGATATAACAATAAGATACATTTAATCCAGTAATTTTTTAAATTATATGATCAATTTTTTGATCTATTTTTTCTTAATCTAATTTTGTAAATAAATACATTGACAAAAGTATTTTTCGATAGCAGCTTCTATATACTGCCTGATAAAATCTTATATAAGATAGAACAACAAATAACAAGTAAAATGGGACCAACTTAAACAGGTTCAAGTTGTACAGCTATAATGTCTTTAATACACACATGGTTGCTCGCAGCCTCGCAGCATATTACATGTTGCTGAAGGCATTGACAAACCGAGGAACGCTGCCAGTGATTCAATTAAAATGCACTGCGTTAGTGCGGTGGCAGGGTGGCGGTAGCGCCGGTGTTGCGCCACGTCGCCGCGTCGCCGCCGCCGCCGTGGCGCGCCGCTGCCTGACTCATGCCCAAGGATTCCTGCCCAAACAACCAGTGTACTATCACCGTAACATTATGCCCAAATGATCTGCCAACGCATTGTCTTTGAACTTACTGTTTGGCGATAAATGTCAGTGCTGATTTACAACTGGTAAATTTTGCCGATTGGCGTATTGTAGCTTTGAATATCATATTTATGTTGTTTATGTATTTGTAAAATGATAGGTTTCTGAAATATCTGACTAAAATAGGCGCTGACTAAGTATTTCTGATCTACGGGTCCCTTAAATCTGTCAGTTTAAAATGAGTTTTGTTGTTACAATACATAAACAATTAATATATTAATTATACAGCGTCGTGAGCTTAGGGGGATTTATTCTTAAAACTTTATATCAAGAGATAATAAACTGAAAACAAATTATGATTATATTTACCATATAATTTTTTTTTTCGTAGCAGTGCTACGAAATCCCTACGATGACGTAGAGGATATTTTTAGACCTTCATAAAAATCATGTACTGAAGAAAAATGTTTTATGTAAGTTGGTATAGATTTTTTTATAAACAATGTTAGTGCAGGATATCGACATCGATGGCAAAATAAAAATACTATAATATGACAAACTAAACTCAAAGTCAAATCATTTATTTTCATAGGTTCCAAGAGGCGCTTAAAC
The DNA here is from genome assembly GCA_905147285.1 of Hypena proboscidalis. Taxonomy (NCBI): domain Eukaryota; kingdom Metazoa; phylum Arthropoda; class Insecta; order Lepidoptera; family Erebidae; genus Hypena; species Hypena proboscidalis. The sequence goes on along the minus strand of LR990130.1, from coordinate 12,614,947 downwards.
ACGCCAAAACATTACAAAAAATGATATAAAAATAAATTATAAATAATACTAATTTATACTTAACTAAACTATTTCAACTAAATATTCCAATTGTTTGTGGTTATAATTTTCATTAAAGAAATAATGTTGTATTTCGAATCTATTTATAGATTATTAGTTTCTATTGATAATAGTATAATGATACGAGGTAGAAGGATACTTTACTAGCTTTCTCTTCGAGATCCTATTATAATGTTACTTTCACAATTAATACTTTTCTGAGAAATGAGCCATTGTGTACATTGCATTTGCGCGACAATGATAGTAAGAATTTAGATACTATACTTCCTTTGCTCGAGGATTGGAATATCACTGGCCAAATAATTTAAAAACATCATTAATAGTTAAGATTCTTAAACTGATTGCCATTCGATATAAATTATAAGCTCGCATAGACTGCTAGAGTCTCGAGTCGTAGTTATTTCTGGCCCTCCACTATCTCACCAATAACCAAAGCTCGCCTCCGTCATAATTATAATGTACAAGAAGTTAGATATCTCGGATCTAATTACAAAATACTATAACTTCTGAGGGTAAAACACGACAAATCTCTCAGTTAAATCATCGACATTGCAATAACTTAAAGTTCTTAACATAAACCTTAGTCAGAGGCAAGTGCAAGTTAAACTTACGGTGTGTTTTCCATTCTATTACTTTTTAGCTATGGCCCTATAGCAATAGTAGAAAATGAAGTAGGTACTATAGACCAGTTCTAAAATATGTCACATATTTTATATAATGTGGTGATACTTCACAAACTTTCGCCTTTGTAATGATTTCGAAGAGATCATATTTATTTTGGGCCACGACAAAATATTTTTTATTTCGATTGGCGCAAGAGTCACAAGCATTAAGTATTATCGTTAAGCACTGCCCACACGTCGCAGTTGCAAATGTCGTCTGTCGGTGCCATAGACCACACGGTACATTCGTCATATTATTTTCCAGTACGGGTATCATTTGTCACAATTAAAAGTTTGTCGCTCTAACAATTTATTATTGAGATAGATCTTGACCGTGTTCATTAAATTACAAATAAATATATTTGTATATGGTCAATGGCAAGTGATGGTAAATGGGGCGGGGCGCTTGATGCGTGGACACTCCACTCGCAGGTACTACGTCACCGCGCCCGCGTTCCCGGCCCGCAATGATTTTATTGCAATCTTGATTAATATTTATGATTCAATTCTTTGTACCACTCGTGAATTACATACGACAGTACCGACTGTATACCTCACGCTGACCGTAATTTGATAAATCGGTTTAGGCAAAATCTTAAGTATTAGCGATTCGCAACGCATTTCCACAGTTGATGTAGGTGTTCAAGAATCGTAAAATCAACATGAATCATGATTAAATGTAACAGTAAATAACGCGCAAATAAACGTTCAAAATTACTTTCTCATTTTATTCGTGAAGGAGTTTTTTATAATTTTCACACAAGTGTTCGAAAGATGGATCTGTCACGACTGAGCCTTTGTAATGCGTGAGTGACTAAATATTTTCACTCATAAAGAAATGGCTTGGCATATATTGATACGAAAGCAACAATTGTCGACCAGCCCGTTGCAGCAGCCCACCCACTTTGCGTCATCTGATAGAACAACTTTCTCGGTTTTTTTGTTCAATTTCAAAGGGTAATCCTATCTGACAAGCACGAATGATTTGCGACAATTGTCAATCATGTACGTACTTACAAATAAATCTGAGATGCGAATAATTACCTAAATATTTATGCAAATTCCCGCACGTGGTGCCATTAGAAAGTTGGATGGATGTAGTGGGTTGTCTGGGCTGATCGACGGATGATAGGTGAGTGCGGACACGTGGGGCGGAGGCTGCGACGCGCTGCGGTCGGTAGCGGATGGTCGCAGCTCATAAACAAACGCTCCTGTTTGACAGATAGAATCAGCGTCGGCGCGCCGCCGATTGTCAGCGCTCCATTCTATTGTGACAGCCACGAACTATGCCAAAAAGAAAAGTCATTACAATTAACCGGTTACATTTTAGTTCACTTATTAAATGTAACGGAAGAATCAAGGTGTAGATGCGTAGCCGATAGGTGCATTTGCATAATATAAATATACAAGTAGCTACCTAAAACAATCAGTCCAATAAAGATCACGAATGCTCTACTTGGTTTAAACAAAGAGAGATGGGAAGTTTGCCGTGCTCTTTCTCGTGCTCACGCAAGTTCTCAATTTACTATTTTACTACAACTCCAATATCATCTCTGTACTGATCCCAATTATTTAGGGTCGGCGCAATACTTTAGTTATTAGTATAATATATCAACAACAACAACACATTACGCTGACTTACTAAACTACAACTTCTTAGCTAAGAAATTACCAAACCAAACCATTATTTATTTACCCAAAAGGTAAGTCTCTTTATTTGAAATTAATTTAAAAAGTGGCATTTATACATTACAACATAACGCCTGCATTATTCAGAAGGGTGTGGCAGACAACACCCATAATTCACCTGTTATGTTTAGGTCCCGTGGGATAAGGAGTGAGCCTATGGCCATCCACCAGGCACAATTCGCGCATACGCTGACCAATAGACCAACGAAGCAGTGGCATATTTATTTTAATATATTTTAAGAAACATGCATGCAGTTTCTTAAAATATATTAAAATAAATGTTTTTGTTAACGTAAAATGTTTTTTAGTAGGTACACATTAGTAAATTACTCGGCTATATCAAAATGTCGAAACCACTATAGCCGTACAAGGAAGGACAAATGTGCCGATTTAATTAGGAGTAGAGCAACACAATGATACAATTAATAGTGTCGTGAATGAAGGCCCGGTGGCTGTTACTGGGTTGATCGACTAGCGACGGTGACGAAAGCTGGCCAGTCACCAGTCAACGCCAGCAGTCGTGAGCAACGTTGTCAGAGCTCCCGAATCAATGCTAAACACAGTTGTCCCAACGTTATCTTTACGACAAGATTGTTTGGGTACTCACTTACAATGGAATTTTAATTCGTCATGAATTCTTTGTCTTATCGACCTCAATTGTGTTAATGTCTTCTAGTGTTTTGGTTTGAGATCGTCATGGATCCCGGATGTGAATTTTATTACCGATTTTATGTATTTACTTATAGAATAAGATTGCTATTAACTCTCTTTTATTTCAAGTAAGTATTTAATTGTTACGATTCACCTTCCTGAGAGAAGTATCTTATTCGGTATTGCAATTTGAACTATGTAGTTTTAGTACATTCTATCAGATAACATGGATTCAGAACCAAATTATGAGTCGTGGGTCGAAAAGTTTGGAATTTCATATATGTATGAATATAACTCGTACACTAACAGTACAGTCCATACCATTATAATTATATGAAATTTAAATTAATGTAAATTGTTGCAAGTATCCCGCCTCTTAAAAGATAATAACTTTCACTATTCCATGACCTAATACAATATTGAACAGATGGCAATAAATTTGCCTCCCTTATAAAGAAGAACTCCTAACAATCAGCATATATTTTTACTACACGTATTTTAACATCATTGAGATTCTCGAGCCGTGCAGTATTCCCAAAGTACATATTTTATGGAGTAAGCCTAGACCATATTATTGCTGATCATGTGATACCCGGCCAGGCCCTTATCTTTATTGCCCTTCTATCTTTGTTCATGTTTGCCTTCTATCTATATGTCAATTTAAAATAGAAATATATGCACATGAGATCGAATCAATTGTATGGCAATTGTTTGTTTAGTTCGTTATCTCCATTTCCGGGGAATACTTTGGTCATTAGTAAACTATGAATGGTTCTTCTTGTAACTTTTATTATCCTAGTGCATTTTTTGTACCTACTTGTTGCTGATTTTGTTATTTTATTGGTCTGTATTAATAAGCTTCAATTATTAAAATAAAATATTTATAATTGGTATAACATTTTACTGTAAAAAAACTGAATAAGCAAGAAAATATTGAAATAATATTTAAGGATAAGCTTAATCTTGCCGTTAGGTAAGTAGGACATGGATAGTCCTACTAACGCATTAATAAGATACCGTCCACTAGTTCAGTTTTCTACTGATTTGTCAGAGATACAATTTTCCTTACTTGCCCCTAAACTCAAGTGATTCTTAAAAAAGTGTACAGTGCAACAGACATAATGAGAGTACAGAGGCAGCCCGGGGCCAGTACTACGACATCCCATCATTAACAGATCACGACGTACAACTACCACGTATTGCCAAATTTGTCGAGATCGAGCCAAGCTAATAGCTCACTTATCTAAGCAAAGTGAATAAACGGAGACAATGGCCTGATGTAACCGCTTTCTGACCGGTAATGCTAGCGACATCAAAATGTGAAAATACTCGTCAAAGGATTATGGCAGTTTTTCTTGTAGCAAACACTCTAATATTTAATACTCTTCAGTAAGTGGTAACTATAATCGAAAAACGAAACTACAGATTACTCATTACCTATGATATGAAACTTTTCAAAAGCACTTTTGTGTTAGGTTAAATGAAGCTGTAGGGTTATGTCACCTCTGGACGCTGACATGAAGTCCATCAACTTAATGCTTTAGCTTAAGCTCCTAATTAGAACGAACATTTATATCACATACAATTAATTTAACATTTCCTAAGCCGACATTATTCATCAATTTCGTTAACCAATTTTAAATGCACAATCTATTCAATCGATTCGGATAATCCGATTAATCGCTCTCATTTAAATAGCTGGTAGACTATTAATCGGTTAAAAAGTCGATTAATTGACACTGAGCCATAAACATAAATCGTTAATTTATAGGAAACATAACAAGTCTATTAATGCTTCAATAGAGCGCCTTTGGTGTGGATAATTTATTCTTAGAGGATATATTTTATGATGTCAGCCTTAACTGTATAAATGCATAATCATCGCAGTTGCCACTGGATTATGATTTTCGTTACGATTTCAAATAAATTATCAAATGGGGCGCCGGTCTTTATGAATCGTTTGGACGTGCTTTATATCAATTAGTAATATTTGCAATTTAAATATTGAATATAATAAATGTGTCATTTCTGGACATACTAAAGTCTATCGGTAGTTGAGTCGGTCCGGTAGTCAGCTGGAGGGTACACGACGTAGTACTAAACTGGTAAGTAATCTGGCAGCCGCTGCTCGCTGCGTGACCTCCTGATCCTACCCGGGCGCTCCGCACCGCGCCTCATCCCCTCTCTCCTCTTCCCCTTGTACCTCACGTCGTACTCCCGGCCAGCTATTTGTTTAACTCGTGCCCTCATCTGATTACAACGGAACAGCTCGTTTCCAATTGAAAAATTGAACCCTTTTCACAAAAAATCTGGCGGTCATCGGTCAGTAGAAAATGATTCCGTGGAATGCGGGTTTCTGTAAATTCCTAATGATTTCTTTTGTCAGGTTTTTTATAGTTTTTACATGTAGGAATCGACCCGAGACGACATGCCGACCCCGAGTCGTGAGGAATGTAAATTGTTGACCGTGCGCGAACAACCCCCGACATCGCATTACATTTGGCATTTTTTCTGTCACCTACGAGAAAGTATTCGGGGGCAGTACTACCTCTGCCTCCACGCCCGCACGTGCGTGGCGAAACAGAATGTGGATCACATTTGAATTGATTTGAAGAAACCATGTAGTGGACGTTTTGTAAGAAACCATTTATTGTGGTAAAAAAGACTAGATTAGATTCTAATTATTTTTTTGGGATTTAGTGGTATCAGTCCGAGAGTATTCTTTGAGCTCTCATTATGATTAAATTTTGCGATGTCTCAAAATTTTGCAAAGTAGTTTTGTTTAAAACTTTCAGACACGTTTGGAGCGGTGGCAATGTAATAGAGAATATATAATCAAATCAAATCATTATTTATTGCAGGCATCAAAGGCCCATATACATAAATACCTTAGAATAACATAGATACATATTATTATTTTACGATATAAAAAATCTCGTGTCACAATGTAAGTTATCGAACTCTAGTAGCACAGCTAGAAAATAAATTAGTTATAATTATTACGATTTAGTTGGTACACATCATTTCTGCAAAAAAATAAATAATATGACGTGTTTAAAAAAATAAAACAATATTTTGATTGATTTGAAGAAGTTTTTTTATTACAAAAATATTAACAGACAAGATAACTGATTTGCTACTAAAAAATAAAACGCAAAAAATACATAACTCAATTCGATCGTTATCCACCAGAACGCGTTATTTATTGAATCAATCAATATTTTACCGTGACAAACCTACATAGCACTGGAATATTAAGTAGTTGTTATATTTTCTTGTTTGTGCTTATACAATTCTGTTTGTATAGTTTAAATGATGTCAAAAATGTAAAACAACTAGAAAAAAAATATGTATTTTTTTTAAAGCCTACTAGGAATTTACTAATTACTAGTATTCGTGTTAACCCCCTAAAACTTAGTTTAATTCGCTTGTGTTAGGATGAAGTTCACGTCCGTGGTGTAATGGCTAGGATTCGAACCCTTACCCATTGGATATCATTGGAACGAAATCTGATTAAGTAACTAGTAGTCGGGTTAGGTTAGCTAAAAAAAAAAATTTGGGTGTTATACACTCTGCCACACCCCCTGTGGAAAATATTGGCGTGATAGCATAGCGGCTTCTTTCCATTTATATGTTTTTTTTTACATTTATACAATAAATATTATGTTCTACTATACAACTTCTATTAATGTTGGTTACTTACAATATTATCGTAACGTTTATCAATGCAATCTGAATCTTATTACATAATTTTAATAACGCAATAAAAGGCATACGAAAAACGATAACAAAAAGATATGCTCCAGGTGAGGCTCGAACTCACAACCCCGGCATCGCTCACGACTACTGTCTTATAAGTACCGTGCGCTAACCAATTGCGCCACTGGAGCGATGAGCGGCACGTCGAAATAGCGGACCATTTACCACAGGTCCCCTCCCGCACCCCTGACCCTTGCTCCTCCGCCCATTCATAGTAAGGAAGTATCCACACGGTGTATGAATGAATTTGTATATTGCGTCACAATCTATGCAAATAACGCCTTCACAGCGTAGTTAATAGTAACGCTTGTAGTATTTCCCGCTGATAAAACAAAAAATGCTGGTAATGATTTGGTGTTCGTTATCAGTCGAATTATAACTATGTTAATGAATGAGCGATTACGTTAGTTAGAAGTATTATCAGTTTTTTAAGTGCTTAGCAACAGGAATTGTAGTCAAATTGGTAGGTTTATATTTGATGATTCATTCATAGGTAATTAGTTCGTAGTTTTGTAGTTAAACTGTCATTATTTAGTATTATGGTGAAATATTTACTCGCTATTAAATGTTAGATTTGAAATATCTACTGTAAAATAATTTTGCGGTTGGTAGTTCTATATAAAAATTACGAGATCTTCGAATATTAATCATAATTATATTTTCATTTTAAATTTTAAGGAAAAAATAATTGATATGGAAAGAAGCGGCTATACTATCGCGCCAATATTTTCCCAAAGGGTATCGCAGAGCCATATTTAATTTGCAGTTACAGAAATATTCACAAAATTTAAATTATCTGTTATTAAAACTAGCAAAATATATATTCCTATTTATTTTAAAATATAATTTGATATTGCATGATATATTCAGTACATTCGGTAAATGTGTACTTAATAATGTCAATAAATCTCTGAATGAAAAATGTCATGTCATTATTATTATGCAATAATGATTGTTTCGTATTGCGTCATAACCTCGTTAGACGTTGACGTGATGATTTCCTCTAAGTAACAAACATTACATAACATAACATCACGCCAATATTACCCAGAAGGGTGTGGCAGAGGTGTGTAACACCTACATTTCACCTGCTATGTTTCGGTCCCATGTGATAGGGGGCGAGGTTATGTTATCTCCATCTACCGAGCACAATGTCAGACTTATTTATGTTAGTGAGAATTTCCTGCGGGAAAATCCCAAATAACACTTTTTGCCTACCGAACCCAAGATGAATGAGGAGTCGCAATGTCGCATATGCTTAACCCTAGTCTAACGGAACGTAATAATATTTCTAATAACTAATTTTCATTTTATTTATTTCGTAAACAATATTACATTGTGTTAAAAAAACGATAAAAATTATTTTAATATATGTCTAAAATTAAATTGAATTAAAACATTAAATAACATACTATAAATTTCACAGTCATATTACAAATAATCCAAATAAAATTTACAAATTTATTTAAAATAATAATGTCAATTTACCGATATAAATAATAAAAAAAATAAATAAAAAGGCATGTATAATACCTACATTAACACTAGAACAAATGTCATTTAAAATATTATTCTTTTGAGTAGAAACATCCACTGACAAGAAAAGCCTCAAGTTTGGATTTTTGCTTTTGATTTATTTTTGCATTAGTATATCACAGCCTCACAGGGCGGAGGCGCAACCGTGCGGGTACAGCGGCTATCGGCTATCGGCTATGGCGCTCACGGCCATTCGATTAACGCACTACAATGATATGTTAATGGCCTAAGAGAAATATCGTTTATTGTTCACAAGTATTATAGAGTGCATCCTGCTACTGGCGAGGTATTGATCGCTGCGAGGTAATCCTTGCCTTTTATTGCCTGTAACGGTTTTATTACTAACCCTTACTTCCCTACTACAGTCAAACCTGGATAAGCGAGAGTTCAAGGGAGCACAATCTCATTCTCGCTTATAGAGGTTTCTCACTAACCCGAGTCTCTCGCTAATGCAGGTCCATGGGTAGCGTTTCTCTCTTATAGGGGTACGCAGCAATAACAAGTCACAGCAAGTATGAATGTAGTAAATATGTAATATGATAAAATTATGTGCATGATATGCACAACATATATTATGTACATTATATATTTTTAAATGCTTACGAAAACAAAACAAAAATTAATGTACTATGTAATTTTAACTTTCCGTTTTGACATGATGCAGATCAGAACTTTCCTTCCCAATTGATAACTATAAACTGAGTGAGTCCGACAAACAGGACAGTATACACAGTACAAATAACAACATTATTTCGATCCACGAAATAGAATAAATACAATATTGACAAGAATACAAAAACAATGGTAGGAAGTTCCACGAAAGTTTAGAATGAGTCATAAAATAGCACATCTATACTAATATTATAAAGAGGTAAAGTTTGTGTGTTTGTTAAATTGTCAGGGGTAATCTCGGAATCTACTGCACCGATTTTAAAAATTCTTTCACTAATAGAAAGCCACATTATCGCTGAGTGTCATAGGCTATATAAAAAACCGAAAAATTAAAAGGTTTTTACGTGGTAGTCCGTTTTGTAAAGAGAATCGGAGAAAAACTCATCGTTACACGTGAAGGCCACAGCAGCGCGGCAGCGGCGCGCGATGGTTTCGGCTTATTTCGGTTCGCGTTCGTGCTCACTTCGGAAGAAGGAGGCGTGACCTTCCTTTTACATCTGAGAGGTAGGTACCCGCGCGGCTCATTCGCGCGGTCGGCTCTTTACGCAGCGGACGTCCCCAAAATTGAATTTTTCGTAACACACTTTCGACATTCATTAATTTTATTTTCGGTACATTAAAAAAAAAATCTTTTATGTTTATATAGTTTTCATTTAATTTAGGTTATAGATAGGCATTAAGTTTGTTTCATGTACCTAGATATTAAATTAGGTTATAGGTATTAAGTTAGTTTCATGTAGATATTAATTTAGGTTATAGGTAGGTATTAAGTTTGTTTTAATAATAATAATAATAATAAATATTCTTTATTGTACACCACTAAAAAAATACAGTTAAGAAAATAACAAAAGACAATGTTGCACAATCGGCGGTCTTATCGCTAATAGCAATTTCTTCCAGACAACCTAAATGGACAAAAAATATAGGACATAATTTATAGCCATGGCATACCATACAGAACGAAAGAGAAACAATAAAAATAGATATTTACTCCTTAAATCTACTAACTTGTACTACATTGTACAAATATACATAATTATAGATACATGATATAATATATAATAATATATTTATAAAATACTTATATACACATTACATAAATAAATATAATATAATATATACTTATACATAAATAAATATATAGTGAGCAGGAATGTACGAAGGACGCAATAACGACTCTATAGTCAAACTTACTAAATCACTTTTGTAATCAAGTAGTGCTCCTTAACTAATTTTTTGAATGCTGGTAGGGATTTGGCACGTCTTACTTGTATAGGTAAAGCATTCCACAAACGAACGGCTTGGACAGTAAACGACTTGTCGTAAAAAGTGGTTGAATGCATTGGTGTGCTTAACTTCAAATTTTCCGATGATCTCAAGTACCTGTTATGTGTATCATTAATGAAATGGAAACGTTTTTTGAGATAAGTGGGAGTTCTGGGATTAAATAAAATATTGTATAGCAGTGACAGAATATGAGTATTCCGGCGAAGGCGGATTGGTAACCACTTGAGCTTTGAACGAAATTCGGAGACGTGGTCATACTTGCGTAAGCCAAATATAAACCTTATGCAGAAGTTTTGAAGTCGCTCAAGTTTGTTTAATTGTTCTTCAGTGACATCCAGATAGCTGGCATCAGCGTAATCTAGGATAGGGAAAAGTATAGAATGAACAAGTGCAATTTTGGTGGGGATCGGTAGAAAGTTGCGTAATCTTCGCAGAGATCCCGCAGATGCAAAAAGCACACGTTACAACAAAACAATAACAATATAAATTTTATGTGATAAAGTGACGCTCCCGTGAATTTGAATTCTCAAACATTTAAACATTTTGAAAAATTTTAAACTGCCACTGTTGCAATTCAACATTAAGGACACTCATAAACTGATTATTAATTTCGCTAGAAGATTTAATAACTTGGCAGCGCTGTGTACGGCGCATCTGATCGGAAATCGAAAAGGAACCCGTTCGAACCCCTGACCTCTAAATTGTTTTTTTTGTGGTTCATTTTCACTAATAACTGTCTTTTTGTGGATCCTTTCACAATTTATAAGATTTTAATTATAAAATTATTAACTTTTTTCTTTTTTAAAAAGAAAAAGTATTTTTGGACATACACCATAGAAATACTATAGAGATTGGTTGATTACTTTGGTCACCTAGGCCATGCTTTAATGTTTATATGATGATGGAGTCACTAATTGCCATCGACGAATTAGATAAAGGAGCAGCCCACGAGGGAAGAGCATTGGAAAGGCTTGCTGAGCTGGCTCAAGAAATTAAATTGATCATCAGTGAAGGAAAAACGGTCACCGCCGCCAATAAAAAACTTATAATAAAAGCAGCTGATGAAATAATTACCCAAAGCAGGAGCATCGCTACACGGCCTCCAGTCAGCTCTAGCACAACCAAACCTAGCTCTTCATGTTTAGGAGAAGAAATACTTATTAAATTTAAAGAAGACCTTATATCAGAAGTGAAAGCTACGGTAAAGGAAACTATTAAGAAAATTAATCCAAGCCCACAACCCTCCAGCACCAACACCACTTACGCCTCCGTCACCAAAGCTCACCAACCTATTAAACCAGCAATAATCATCGAGCCCCACCCCAACGCAGAAACCATATCACCAACTACAACTGGTACAACAAGCACTCTCAACCAACTGAAAGATAAAATAACTTTTAAAGATAAGAACTACGCACCGACGAAAATACGAGCCATCGCCAAAAGTAGAGTCTATGTTGAGTTTGAAACTGAACAGCAAAAAAAGGAAACCCTGCAAGTAATTAACCGCACCGGGACACTCAAAGCCGAAGAAGCCAGACGTCGTCGCCCTCTAGCTATCCTTAAAGGAATCTACAAAGACACCAAGAGAGACGAACTTCAGGATCTTTTATCTAAACAAAACTCCATCACAGCCACTGATATCAGAGTTTGTTTCCTAACATCTAATCGTTCACGCTCAGATAGTTTGTACAACGCCGTCATTGAACTGACGCCCACCGCGTACCATAAGCTAATTGGACGCGAAAGAGTAGCCATCGGCTTCCAGCAGGTACACATTGGGCCGTTCTCCCGATTCACTCAGTGCAGAAAGTGTCTACAGTTTGGTCATTACCATAATAAGTGTACAGCAACCGTACACCCCTGCGCCATCTGTGCTGCCACATCCCATCTGTCAGCAGAGTGCCCACAAAAAGAATCAAAACAGTACGAGTGTTACAACTGCAGTCGATACAACAAGAAAACAGGATCGAAACTGCCTACAAATCACACTGCCAACAACCAGTCAGCCTGTCTACGTCTTCAACAAGCGAGGGATAAACTAGAAGAAATCATTGATTACGGCACCAGCGTAACACCACTTGGACCCAGAGATATAAACCCATCCACGCACTTATGTTTAACGCAAGACACGTACCACATCACACCTCCAAACCAATAACTTTCACGCATGCGAATCTAGGTCGTGGGTACACTGCCACTCATGAACTCAAACAACACATAAATAGTCAGAAAACAGACATTGTCCTTATAAACGAACCATACGTCGGCAACCAGCTCACACTTAAAAACACACCTAATTATATCACATACCAATACCCACACCCGCAAACCAACAGACACACAAAAGCATGCATTCTCATTAGAAATGGAACTGGTAGTTCATTAGGACTCACACAGCACTCCACACCAAACCTCTGCACAGTTCAACTAACCACAGTAGCTGGAAAGAGAATTTACATCACTAGTATATACGTCGAGCCTAACACAGATACGCACAACACCCTCCAAAGCTTACACCAATTACTACATGAAACACGCAACCACACTCACATCATCTGCGGGGACTTCAATGGCTGGCACAGGTTGTGGGGCTCCCGGGCCAATAATACTCGAGGCGAGGACGTAGCAGAACTAATACAATCACACCACACGACCGTACTGAACACAGGGGCTTACAATACATACGAAACCATAGCTAATGGACAGATACGCGGTTCAATAGTCGACCTAACTATTGCATCAGACAATATTGCGAACAACATCACTGATTGGAAGGTAGACATTTCCATCTGTCCGTCATCTGATCATCACGCCATCTCATTCACCTTTCATCTCACAAGACCACTGAAACACACTATCACTACATCCACGTTCAGATATAATACTGGCAGTTTCAACAACTGGGCGGAGCTCCGTAACATATTTGCCACTGAAATCAATAACACTGACATACCCGGCATCGATATTAAATCATTACACACACAACGCGACATTGACACATACACACACAAGCTGACTAATTTCATCCGAAATACATGCAACTCACACTTGCCTAGACCAGGTCGACGCACCATCCGTGCTCCCTGGTGGACGGATGAATTGAGCGCCCTTAAGCAAAAAGTGATTGATAACCATCATGAAATAAGCCGCCTAAAAAGACACAACTCACCAATAGAAACTGCTCTGGCAACTAGAGATGCATTAAAAACCGAATACGCTTCGAAAATCAAGGACATCTCTACACAACACTTTCGGGAGTTTTGCGCCACCCAGGATAAAGAGGATGTCTGGTCGGTAACCAACCGTATAATCAAAACTGGACCCCCCACTCAGCCACCTTCAACCATAGAAATCTCACCTGGCACATATACTACTTCAACACACCAAACAGCCACTACGTTCCTTGACAAATTCTTTCCCGAGGATACACCCGACACGCAGTCACAACACACTACACGCAATCGCACACTTCATCCACCCGACACCACTGACGAACCTCCATTCACACACCATGAAATACTTACCATACTAAAACATATGAACCCCAACAAATCCCCTGGTGCAGATCACCTTACATCTGATATAATCTACCACTTCACTCTCGCTCTCCCTTACATTATCACCAATTTAATGAATCGCTGCCTAGCCTTATCAATTTTCCCTCAATCATGGAAGCACGCCATTGTAAAAATCATACCAAAACACAACAAACCTGACCACTCCAAACTATCCTCATTTCGACCCATCGGTCTTCTACCAATCTTCGGCAAGACACTTGAAAAACTAATTACACAAAGACTCACACATCATCTTAACACGACACATGCATCCAACACTAGACAGTACGGTTTTAAACAGCAAACATCCACTATTCACGCACTTCATAACATCACTCACACTATCACACAACAGAAAAAGAAGGGACTTCATGTCGCCATGATATCGCTCGACATTAAGGCAGCATTTGACAATGCTTGGTGGCCCTCTATCCTGGCACGCTTACATCACACCCACTGCCCTCGAAACATATACACACTGATACAAAACTACCTCACTCACCGCACAGCTACCATTCACTATTCAGACACCAAAACTACAAAAACACTTACCAAAGGTTGCATTCAAGGGTCAGTATGCGGGCCGACCTTCTGGAACCTGATACTGGATGAGCTACTGGACATGTCCAGTGACTCGCCCGGGGGAGGGAGCCTACCGGAGGGCTGCCTGCTACGGGCCTTTGCAGATGATATCACCCTCGTAGTTTCACATCGCAAACTGACTACTCTACAAGATCACATAAACGCCAGCCTACAAACAATTCTCGAATGGGGCAATTCCAACAAGCTGTCGTTTGCCCCTGAGAAAACTGTTGCACTGGCATTCACAAATAAAACAAAACTTCTCAACATCCAAATGAACAAAGTTCTCATCCCGTTCAGCCGCACTGCTAGAATACTAGGTGTTATCATTGACGATAACCTACACTTCACACAACACGTTGATTACATAACAGCTAAAGCACGCATACTCCACAACAAACTCACCTCATTTGTCCGACCCACTTGGGGAATTCACTCTGAAAACATTCACACACTTTATCGGGGGGTAATCGAGCCCATCATTTGTTATGCAGCCAGTATATGGCAAGGCGCGCTCAGATACGGAACCAACAGGAAAAAACTACTGTCTCTACAAAGAGGCTTCGCACTGAAAATTATTAAAGGGTTTCGTACTATTAACACCACTAATGCCATAGCTATCTCCACACTAACACCCCTAGATATTAAAGTAAAAGAGTGCGCCGAAATAGAACTGACGCGTATTACTGGCACCGCCGAATACCTCCCTGATAATTTAATACTCGATAAACCCACACACCCTGCTAACCTTCTACATCCTGTACATCGATTACCTCATGAATATCACACCATCAACACACAGGATGAACTCGATCACCTACTCTCAAATCATTTACACGCATATCACATCTACACCGATGGCAGCAAACATGATGGACTCGTGGGCGCTGCTTTCGTAGCACACACCCCACACAATACCATTATAACAAAACACCACACATTACACTCCGCATGCACCGTCTTCCAGGCTGAACTGGTTGCGATTGATCAAGCATGCACATGGCTTGCCGCACTGATTCCCCCCATTGAGGCGGCCTTTATTATGTCCGATTCCAGATCAGCCCTAGCAGATATACAGAACACTAACAGTACTCATCAACTTACCAATAACATACAAAATTTCCTACACTACTCTAACATACAAATCACATTAGCTTGGGTTAAAGCGCACGCTGGCATTTTGGGTAACGAGGTCGCTGATATTGCTGCCAAAGATGCCGCAAATAAACAAACAACACCTACCTTCAACCATTTCCCATTAAGCTATACTAAACTACACACAAAACAAAAAAGCTGGCTACTTTCCAATGAAGCATACAACAACAATTTAAAAGGCCCCATTATTAAAACCTGGTGCCCTACACTCACTCATTTGCACAAACTCATCCAAATCACAGGACACACATTCGCACTCACGCAACTACTCACTGGTCATGGATACCATAAACACTACCTCCATCGATTCCACATCACCGACAACGACTCATGTCCTTGTGACAATATAACCACCCAAACATTCACACACCTCATCACACAATGCCCCAAATACAATCACACCAGACTACACCACGAACAATATTGCCACCTTAAACAGCTGAACCCTTACGACCTAGATTCCATACTCTCCAACAACACAGCCACTGACACCTTTATGGTACATCTCACACACATAGTAGACACGCTCAAAAAATTCAACAACACCTAATATTCACCACATGCTACACTGTACACTTACACATTGACACACATAATATATCACACATACATCAACTCTCCAATATTATCTTGAATACCAAAATGATCTAAATGTTGTAAACAACTTTATATATTATATACATACTTAACTAAAACTTCGTAACATAAAAACTCTGTATCAAATAGCAGAGCACAATAAACTGCTTCCCGGGGCGGTTTTACCCTCGGGGAGACAATATAAAAACTTCCTGTAATTGAGGTTCCCAAGACAAAGTTCTATCGATGATTAATCCTAAGTTGTTGTTTTGTGTAGATATTAACAAGGTTCCGCACAAAACAAAACAGTTTCCTGTATGCAGTTCTATGCACACAGACTTATGATCATAGAGAATCGTTTCAATACTTTACATTACTACCGAGATTTGTTCAGTCAATACCTACTGCGTCGACATGATGGCAAAAATTCCTCATGGAATTCGTTAATCGGAAACTCCGAATTCGTTAATCGGAATCTCGGGAATCTTCTTTCACGAATAGAAAGACACATTATTGCTGAGTGTCATAGGTTATACATATAAAAAACCGAAAAATAAAAAGGCTTTTACATGGTAGTCCGTTTTGCAAAGTGAATCGGCGAAAAAACATTCGAATGAAAACGTTTCTTACGAACGCTGCCTTAACTATGAAAGATATATATTTTTGAACATTATGCCCAACTAGGGCATGGATACCGGTATTCGGTATTACCGAAAAACCGGTAATACCGGACTATTTAAGGCAATTCTAAAAACCGGCATTGAAATTGCAAAAACCGGTTTTTCGGTATTATAAATAAAATAATTAAATTCATGAATAAAACCCATAAGGTGGCTTTAGATTTCAAAAATAACAAGCAACCTATTTTATTTTATAATTGTAAAATTGATAGGCGGCAGTCTACGTTTTCTTTTCATCGTTTCACATAGCATTAACCGACCTTAATATGAACGAATAAATGCGCGTAGAGTAGTATAAGACTGTTTTTTTATGTTTTTAAACATTATTTCTACTTTTCTATTTTTAAATGGCAATCAGTCAATGTCATGTGTGCTTGCAAGCAGGTTTGCGGGCGCAGGTATTTTTGAGTAAGCCGCCGCGCTAACAACAAGCAGAGCGTTAGGTACATTATTTCTACATGAGCTGTTTAAAAAAAAAATGGCCCGTTACGCAACCGGAACATTAATTTTGAAAGCATTAATGTACTATAAAACGTTATGAACATGACGTAACGGAATCACATTTATCAACAACAAAACCTTTAAAACTTAAAATACCTTCGTTAAATCTTGTTGTCTAAAGTATTCTTATAATACTTTGTGCAATGGCAAATAAGAAGTTTTCATTTAGAAATAACATTTTAACATATAAAAATACAGTACTTACGGGAACACAATTTTGGTCCGAGGTCACGTCGCAACAAAAAGTACTAATTTTTACAAGGTTGATTGAATTTGACAAAAAAAGGGTTGCTAGATCAAGAAAACGAAAACGAAAAAAATTACCGTTACGTAATGGGAATGCCGGTATACCGGGAATCAGTGGATAAGTTTAAAATTGAAATATCTGTATAATTTTGTTCTAAAGTCGAATTAAGACTGTTAATTAATATGTTAACAAACACTTATAAAAAGAAATAAAATATTTTTTCGGTGATATTGACGAATACATTTTATGGTAGACCAATTCAAAGCTAGCAAGGTATGCATGGGACATCGTAAAAATAGGGGGTCCCACGTCACATTTGTTTAAATTATTAAAATTATGTTCATTTTTCAATATATTTATGTGTAAGAATATACTTCTATTTCAATATTTTATCTTTTGACATAGCACATGTTGCATTAACAAATGTAAAAATGTAATTACTGAAGTTTGTAATTCTTGGACATGACGATTGCACACGGGTAATTTTTTTTGAAAAACGCTTACCTACATAAAGCTCAAAGTTGTTTGGTGAAGTTGAGTAAGTAATGCATCTGTTACGAGCTACGAAGTAACAAGACCTTATCCCTAAGAAGAACTAAAAATTATCAATAAAAATTATGTTGATTTTAAAAAGATTGTTGATTTTAATTTTGATTCATTAATTCAGTCTAAAAACATTTCTCATAATTTCTATTATTATTATTTATAATAGTTGAATTAAATTACCGAAAAAATGCCGAAAAACCGGTTTCCCGGTTTTTAAAATATTAATACCGAAAAATTACCGGTTTTGTCAGAAGTCCATTACCGCCATGCCCTATGCCCAACGAAGTGGGCACGGGTCAGCTAGTGTTGAATAAAGCTCGACTGTCGCTTATAGAGTCATAGATAGGAAGCAGTCTCACTTACGGAGGTCTATGAGGGAAAAACGACTCTCTCTTACAGAGGTTTCTGTTTCTCGCTAATAGAGGTTTTGGGAGCTTAAAATGAAGGGACCCGGCTATTACTCTCACTTATAGAGTTTTCTCACTTATCCAGTTCTCGCTTGTTCAGGTTTGACTGTATATCCTAACTAATATTATAAGTAAGTGTCCATCGGAATTTCAACTCCGTGCTGCTATTGTGCTATAGCTTTATTGACTAACTTTACTTACTTAATTTATTTAAACTGTATCATTTCTATAAAAAAAACAAGTTCCTAGCTAACTATATTATTTGATGGTGTAGTTAGTAAGACACTTATCCTGAGAAGTAATAACATACGGTAAACTCAAGAGAGAAGTAGTAGTCTAAGTAGGTAAGGTCACTGGATATCAGTCCACAAAAGTTTCGGTTTTGGTATCGTTTTTGGCCGAAATTAAGGTCGTGACCGATTATTCGGCTTCGGTCAAAATATAAGTTTCGGTCGGACACTACAAATTTTTATTAGTATAGCGAGTGGGCACAGGTCGGTGGAGCTACCGTGCGGATGTATCGGTTATCGGCTATAGCGACTATCAGCCATGGCGCTCGCGGTCAATCGATTAACGCACTACAGTAATATTATTATGGCCTAACAGAAATATCATTGATTGTAAACAAGTATTATTGGGCGCATCCTGCTACTGGCGAGGAATCGATTGCTGCGAGGGAATCCTTGCAATTTATTAGCTACTACATGCAGTGTTTAACTGCCAGATCTTCATCGTAATAATTATTTGTTTTGATGATTGATTTGAGTCTTATATGAATCTTTTAGCTGAAAGTTTTAAGGGGTATGTAGTTAAGTACACTTTAAAAAATGCGGGATAGGTATGTGGGGCACTTTATAGACACGTAATAGTATGTACCACCTACTATCTCTGTATAGTCCAAGGACGGCACCGACTATCAGTAGTTGGCACAATAATAAAATCAAATATTTGTAATAGATTAAAATACCATACCTACTTCCCCACAATATTTGTTATAGCAGAATCAATGAAACAGCGTAACAAATTTTTTTTCAAGCACAATGTTGTTCTAATCAAGGGTTATAAATTATCTTAAAACTTCAATTAAAGCTGAGATAAGCGCTTGTAACAATTCATGCGCGTTGCGTCGCACGAAGCGGTCTACGCTATTGAGTGGAATATCGACGGCGGCAAACTGACTGATCAGGCCGATTGAGCAGGACAATTGCCCTTAATGAAAGTAATTAACACGACGCGATCGGCCGATAGGGCATAGCGGCCATCGGCCATGCGCCCGCGCACCGCTGCGCAACCGACACCCAGACACCACAATATGCGCCTAAATCAACCTACACACGCTCCGATTTAATTACAAAATAAATCAATGCGCTATTACACACAATTCAATCGTACAGGAAGAGCTTACGCATCTGGAACTCATGAATGACATGAGAATGTAGTGCAGTTGCGCAGATTACATCCTTCGTCAAATGTGACAATTATTTATTTAGTTACTCTGAATTCATATTTAAATACTTTCCCACCAAGAGGTGCAAGTGTGTCGACGCAATTTCAATCGACTAAGTAACAGGTAGTTGGAGAGTATCTTTATGTGTTCATTCAAGCCGTTAAATTCCCAAAATCAGCTGATTCAGGTAAACACATTTCGAGGTGCATTTTATTTGTTTGTGAAGACGATTGTAGCCGTCCGATGACTGCGTGAGAAAGTGCAATATCAGGACTATGGGAAAATTTTCTGTCTATAGTCGAAAGTTCATGGTATGATTGTCACTGCAGAAAAACAACAATCAATTGTTGGACTCGTATTTAATGCTTGTTTTTCAAATATCTATACTAATATTATAAAGAGGTAAAGTTTGTGTGTTTGTTAAATTGTCAGGAGTAATCTCGGAATCTACTGCACCGATTTTAAAAATTCTTTCACTAATAGAAAGCCACATTATCGCTGAGTGTCATAGGCTATATAAAAAACCGAAAAATTAAAAGGTTTTTACGTGGTAGTCCGTTTTGTAAAGAGAATCGGAGAAAAACTCATCGTTATACGTGAAGGCCACAGCAGCGCGGCAGCGGCGCGCGATGGTTTCGGCTTATTTCGGTTCGCGTTCGTGCTCACTTTGGAAGAAGGAGGCGTGACCTTCCTTTTACATCTGAGAGGTAGGTACCCGCGCGGCTCATTCGCGCGGTCGGCTCTTTACGCAGCGGACGTCCCCAAAATTGAATTTTTCGTAACACACTTTCGACATTCATTAATTTTATTTTCGGTACATTAAAAAAAAAATCTTTTATGTTTATATAGTTTTCATTTAATTTAGGTTATAGATAGGCATTAAGTTTGTTTCATGTACCTAGATATTAAATTAGGTTATAGGTATTAAGTTAGTTTCATGTAGATATTAATTTAGGTTATAGGTAGGTATTAAGTTTGTTTTGTGTAGATATTAACAAGGTTCCGCACAAAACAAAACAGTTTCCTGTATGCAGTTCTATGCACACAGACTTATGATCATAGAGAATCGTTTCAATACTTTACATTACTACCGAGATTTGTTCAGTCAATACCTACTGCGTCGACATGATGGCAAAAATTCCTCATGGAATTCGTTAATCGGAAACTCCGAATTCGTTAATCGGAATCTCGGGAATCTTCTTTCACGAATAGAAAGACACATTATTGCTGAGTGTCATAGGTTATACATATAAAAAACCGAAAAATAAAAAGGCTTTTACATGGTAGTCCGTTTTGCAAAGTGAATCGGCGAAAAAACATTCGAATGAAAACGTTTCTTACGAACGCTGCCTTAACTATGAAAGATATATATTTTTGAACATTATGCCCAACGAAGTGGGCACGGGTCAGCTAGTTTATTATATAAGTAGTATTGCATCAAGCAACAGTTTTAGATATCTCAGAATACAGACTATTATGATAATACTGCCAATTCTGCATATTTTTCTAGCATTGCTATAATGCCATTGACCTTACTAATTTCCAGGCGTCGCGTCAGATCAAATAATATTGCATAGACAATTAAATTACTAATATGCACTGTATCGAGTCTTTATGTATGTAATTACATATTTTTAAACGATATAAAATACCTGACACCTTTCTGTAACCTGATTGCAGAGGCAGCTACAATCCTTTATCATCTTCAAAAGACCATAGGAGCGACGTTACATTTCGGTAATTTTCAATAAGCAGATTAAAAGGAAGGGTGGTGGTGGATACTGTCTGTGTCAATAAGCAAATACATAAATCATTGAAAGATAAATAATTACGTTGAAGAGTTGAAACATGCGTTTTTTGTAGAGAGTACGAATTGAAAGTACCGAGAAGTAGATATATGTAATCGCCCTCCTTTGTCACTGAACTGATATCTCTCCAGGAATTCGAGCTGGTACGCAATACTTCCCCACCTTTATTTGCCCACAATTTCCAATAGCAAGATGTGTAGATCAAGGTTACGCCTGCATTTATCTTTTATGGCTTCGTAAATCAAGAACAAATTCATCGATATTGATATAAAGCTAACAGTGCGACTTGTTGATCTGTTTGCATAAGATATTCTGAAGATATCTATGCATATGTAAACATGTAGAATCAATATTAGCCATGTCCTATCCGAATTATTCAGGGTTAGTGTTGGAATTATAGAGCTCTAAGTGACAAATTATGCTACGTGTACTAACGCAAGTTTTCAGTGATCGTGTACGGCATATAGAATCTACGCTAGAATAAAAAGGTCCAGAAAAATCTCATAAAATATTAACGTATCTTGGACAGTTGATCCGTGATGACATTTTTAATTTTTTAATATTTTTGTAGCGACTACTCGGACAACATGAAATAATTGATGCTTATTAGTACTCGACACCCTACGATCAGCAGTCGTAAACGCAGACCACTAGATTAAACCAAACAACGCGGTATAGTTTATCAACATGACATATGTAATAGTTTATGGTATAACTAGCTTCCACCCTCGGCCCCGCCTGCGTAATTTTTACCAAATCCAACCCTGAACAGGTATATGAGCTGTAATTTTTTGCCACTTGCTCACATTTTTCTTCATTATGCATAATTTCCTTAGTTATAATTGGAGGTCAAATGCATTTAAGGTAAAAAATCAATGTAAAAAATGCATGAACAGGTTTCAAAAGATCTAGTACCACACAACGTAAACAGAAATTTACCGGTGATAGGTGAATCCAGGCATTTTATTATAACTAGCACTGTTATACATATACGCACTTCTTTTTACCACATTATTTGATGATTCTCATTTTGAATTAAGTCCGAAACAGCTTATATTTTTTTTATCGCGATTTAATCACATCACGATTTGTTGTTGACGTTGCTTGTCAATGATGTTAAATATGGCGTCAGGCTACGCAGCATATTTTGTATATTATGTGTACAACAACAGGTGACAGATCGAGATGTAATTTATAGCTTATCGCTTGGCAAAAAAAGGATTGAGAATAATTCTATTCAATTATGTTTACTCTGTTATCTCTATGGTATGGTTTTATCACCGGATTAAAAGAGACAGGGATGAAACCTACGTATTTCACATTTTGGTAATGCTTGTGTTAGACACCGCGCACGCTGAAATGACATCAATGACTTTTAAATTTCGAAGTAACTTTCCTAACACTCACAGCAAAATAAAGTTTTACTCAATGTTTTCACGCAAAAAAGAACACCTTTTTGAGCCGATGAGGAGTATAAAAAAAATACATTCTCAATTCAAATAGAACATTCCAAAATAATAAAAGAAAGAAATCAAAATGAGTCGTCATCCAAATTTACGGATCATGAAAAAACGGTTTTCAGGTACCTTCTTTAATAAAAATCAGGTTGTATAATGTGTGAGGCGATGTTGCCTAATGCAGTGTTCACTAACAACGCTCTGTCAGCATCATCAATTAACACATCTGCAGTATTTTTGTGTCAAATGATTATGCAATTGATTGTTTTGCCCTAGGACAGGAATTAATTGCACGTATATAAAACAACGTTGCATGAGAGCAATGACATTCTGTGAAAGTGTCAGTTTAATATGGGCCATCGGTATGAGACAACGCCCTCCTCGGATTCTGTTGAGCTCACATTATGTATCAAGGTTATATAACACGTGATACACACTACTAAATCATAATACTTCAACATATTCTATTTCTATTAGAAGTGTGATATAATAATGTCAAAACAATTTCATAACAACCGAATGCATAAAGTCTTTAAATTCATACACGTTTTTAATTCGATTTACCATGTTAATTTGCTTTGCACACCTGTGTATCGTTGCTATGCTAATTTCAATACTGAATATAAATTGTTTTATAAATGTCAATGGTCAGTTGAACTTCATATCAGCAAATTACATTAATTGAGACTTCGAACTCGCGAAACTACTTTTGCGATTAAAAGTTAATCAAACATTGATAGAAATTCTAATAAGTAATTAAGCCGATAAGATTTACAATTTAAAATGTATGCTTTAAAAGTTAAACACCATTCTGTCACGTAGGCTTAGGACTGCTAAGTTTAAAGTTCGAATACTCAGCATGCTAGCATATTAATATAAATAGATTTCTGTTCATTAACGATAAAGGAAAATATGAAACAACCTAAACAACTGAAATGGTTTTTATAATATCTCGAACGGTGTGTCAAGCAAGTGCCAACACGCACTTTCCTGGCAAACATTGCAAATTATGACCTAGCCATATACATAATGGAAAATAAATTTTATCTATCAGTGGGCTATGTATGACTGGATGAATGACTCATATCCATATTTAATTAAACCAAACAGCCACAAAAGAGGCAAGTATTTACTGAATACCTTCTTTCATAAAGCCTTATAATAAGTAAATCTACATAGCCATGGTGGAGGCACGCACAGGCACATATCATCAATGTAATGGTGAGTCGAGACAATAAAATAAGATCGAGTTCGGCCAGCAAATATAAAAGAATTCCTCCGAGAACGATGAATGAATCGGAGCATCATTCTCAAACGAGCGTGTAGTTCGTTTTGTTTGATTGTGAGTTTGTAGTTCGTAATGAAAAAACGCGTCTGATCTCAGGTGCACAGGTGTAGAGGCGCCGAGGCCGTGGGATACGGTCATGCAGGTAACGAGACGCGCAAAAACCGATATATTGTACTTACGATATGCATCGAGACGAGGCCTTACTGAGCTTTACCGATCTAACGTATACCCTTGTTATACGAATGGATCGTCCTTTTACTCACTTACAGGCTACGCTTTGTTTTTGCACCTCGCTTTTGTGGTAAAGCTTTCATCAGCAAGCTCAAGGAACAGTACCATAACACGTCTGGCCTGACCTTGAAGCCACCTAGCCGATGGTAATAGTGTATATAAACAATCGCCATAAGATGGTTTATGTAAACCGTCTTTTAGTTTGTCGTAATGTTTATTTTTCTAGTATCTCAGGGTAAGGTTAGACGCTGAAATTTCTAGCTAGTTTTATGGTGTTGTAATACTTTTAGACGACACATAAGTTCTTTGCTGTACTGACTCAAATAAAACTAGCTACAAAATTATGCCCCAAGTTTCTTTTCATTTCCTCCAACCATGCGCCGTTACATCAAAATCACGTTAAAGTTATATTTACTTCAAAGTTTCACATCGGAACTCGTTGTAATGGTGTTTGGGACCTGCGTGATATGCAGATCGTCGACAAGATTTTATTTTGTGACCATACAGGGGCGGAACATAAAGAAAGCACGAACGCAACGCTTTATGTGTAGGCAGAGGCCCACTCAGATATGTACGTTCCGTGTTTCAATTTTTGCCCATATCTGGCGGTGGCGGTGTGCCGCTGCGTGTAGACAGATTCAGATATGCTAAGAACGTGCAGATCGCCGCGCTGCGCTGCTGCAGCGAGCGCCGAGCCCGAGCCTTGTAGGCGTGAACATCGCGCCGCCACCGGCCGCCACTGCGATTTATGCACCGTCCTACCTGCCTGCGCATGCGCACCCAACGCAATGCACACACCGTATTACACCTCAAACCCACTCAGATATTCGCTAGACGTCTATCCCACGCACAAAGCTTCCCGACTACACCGAATTTCTCTTTGTCCAAAGATATTTTATCTTTAACATTTTTTCCGAGGCGTAAATATTCTCTTACCCTACTATTGAATAATCGGGTATGTGTGATTTAATGCGTTGTTGATTTTATCCACATTCCTCGCCGTTGTACAATACGCCGACTGGCGCAATGCGAAATTCCATTAAGCTTTTTGAATGCGAATAAAAGAAGATTTTGGAAAAAAAATCCGTCTCTGCACTCGAACAGGTTATTGTTCAAGGTTTAAGAGGAACAATCGCACTGTTGTGTTGCCAGTTCACCATGACAAATGGTGTTGTTTAGTTTACCTGCACACTTTTTCTTATTCCACTTGTTGCGTAATTGTTACAAATGCGATTTGATAACATACATTTATTTACTAAATGTGACTATGGATAAGGTATTAAGTTACAGTTTATTGATTGAATTCAATATATAATTTGCTATTGCACGTGATTACTACGATATATCATTATCGATGTCGCTGAAAAAGCGGAATAAACAGAATTTGAGGTTACATTCTTCTGGGCTCAAAATAAAAAATCACGTGTGTTTAATCACACGAGATCTTGCAAAAATTTTGTTTGTCTCATGTTTAGTCAGCGAGGTCTCATAGTGGTCCACTCTAGTGCTTAGTAATCAAGCCAATCACGTTTTGCAAAACGTGTATGATATAGATATTAATCGATAAATGATGAGTTATTGAACTGACATATTATATTTCATCAATATTGATTAGGTGTTGTGATCGATATTGTTGAAAGAATTGCAAGCCTAGCGCGGTTGAACGCGGCCGTTAACATGTCGCCTTTTGACAAATAGCCTACTTCTGCATGCTGATCTTGAACAGAAATATCTATCTACACTATACATCGTGCCGCGTTATGGGGCTCGTACACCACGGCCACGACTGACCAACTTGTCTCTGCTTATTGCTATTGCGATCGCTCAAATGATATTTTATTCTGACCGCGTATATCACGACTACATATCATTTGATGGTTCGCTTGTATTGAAGGGATAATATATCCTGCTTATACATATATCTCACATAAACCTTATGTTACGATTTGAAAGAAGGAACGTGAGTACTAAAATTAGGACAGTATTATAGGCAGTGAACAGGTAAGAAGTTCAAAGTTTATCTATTTAGTATTATCTATCCGTTAAATTCAGTTATGATTATAATTTATATTTTATTGTCTTATATTTTATTTACAGTAGTATCAAAATTTAATAAATGTATGCCGATCCTTTCGTCCAGAAATGGCTGGAAGCAGATAAAGTTTACTCAATGGGAATTGACACCGAAACTCTTTTTTTTAGTACTGTTTTTTGCCATCTACTTTGTGGGAGGTACCTTTATAATAGAAATACACTTAAATTTATTTTTAGAATATCAGCTAGATTGCCATGACAGGTGTTTTGTCGACTAAAAGAATATTTGATACAATATGAATGAATTCTGTCACACTGGTTTAATTTATCCTTAATAAATTATCTTCCGGGTGTAAAACAAGCATTTTATCACGCGGTCACCGATACGTCTCCAATCGCGATGGTGTTGGGGATGAGCGATAATAAAACTGTGTTAGCGGATAGCGCACGTCCGAAACGCGCCAACGTGCGGACGCGGACGTCCTCGAGATAAGCCCACAACCTGTCCCAGCCTTATCGATGTACCTAACTTTTGTCAATACTCCCTATGCAAATATCACGTAGATAACTTTTTTATAAAGCCTCATCTTACAATCGATACAGCCCTGAAGTGTCAATCATAGGTATCTTGTGTGCTTTGTCCACAATGATAATATAATTCCCATCGCAACTAAGTCAAGGTTTCCAGTGAATCCTATATGGAAGTATTATTAGATGCAGGCATTTTGATTTGTAGCAAAAGACGAGAAGTGAAGGGGTTCTTCACCGAAAATTGGCCATTTGTTAGTATAATTGAAAGGTTTTGGAGCTCGACTTGTTTTTGCGTCGTAAATGGTGTCACAATTTGTTAGCGAGTGTCTCCGAGCTGGCAGGTTGACAGTGACATTGGTTTCCAGTGACTGACCGTTGTGTGCTGTAACACAATGTAACCAGCTAGTAGTTATTTGGTTCATGCTCTATTTTGCTTGAGAAAGTTTGTCGTAATTGTGAGAATGATGGACTGTTTCGAAAGATTCTGCTTTTTTATGTTACCGAAGAAGTAAACAAGTATTCAGTGGACTGTGATTATAGTCATATTTATTATTAACGTTCAGTTGTCCTGAAGGTAAATAATAAATATGAAGAGAAATATAGATTATGTCGCCTCATTTGCTGATAAATAGAGCACAGCCTAGTAGTACAGCACTTTGATTGATATCAAAATGCAGTAAATACACCCTGCTACCTATCAACCTATACATTTCCAGGAGAGATGGACCGACCAGTAGGTAAGCCAACAAGTCGGCCAAGTATGAATGCCAATAATCTAGGATTAGAAGTGCTACATGGCTTGTGGCGCTTTTTAATATACTGAATGTGTTGGTGCGACGAACAATACGAAATATTACAAGGTTATAAATGCATTTATTCTTTTAAATTTAACCGAGACTAATAATCGGCCTATCGACTAGTCTGCCACTTTTACCGAGTAATCGGCTAGACGACTTCTAGTATATAAGCTTGTTGCATTGCGAGAAGCCTATATACGAGACCATCAATCAGAATCTAGTTCTTTAAATGTAATGGTGGATGTGTAGCCGTCTGTACTCGTTTGCAAAAGCTCTTCCTATTTACATTTCAAATGTGAACGCAAAGATCGAAGGTCTTCGTAAGTGTGTCGATGGCAGTACTTCCGGCCGCGTGTTCGGCACGTGCCTGGCAGTGGCACATGCATGGAGCCGCCCTCAGCCCTTAGCTAGCTCTATGCATGGTATCTTATGTAACGATGGTGCTATCAAACGCCTATCAAATAAACGTATAATTGATAGTGTAGTTAATGGATCGAGTAAACATCACATTAAAATAAATAAAAGCTATGATGTGGGAAGTTGCCAGTTGTAGTTGGAACACACACACACCGCGGCACAAATACATATACAACAGATACGTATACCTACATAATACCAGTTAAAATTAGAACAAAGTGTGTATAGTTCTATAATATCATCTTCATTAAACAACGTAGGAATAGCTCTACTGTACAAAAACGACATTTACAACATGTTCCTTCTTCCTTGTTGTGTCGCAGAGGTGGCTGGGATTACCTTATTTACGCAGTTATTCTATTTTGGGACGAGCCATACTCGTAAAACATCACAATTTACAATTGAAAAGCGTTTACGAAAGCGCAACATAAGAAGGAATATTTCTCTCGAGTTGTGATAAACGACGACATTCATAAAGGTGAGGAAAAAAAATTAATTCGTGAATTCCTTAAGTTATTGGCACAAAAAGGGAAAATTTAAGACGTGCCAAGTCAGACAATGCGGAGTGGTGTTAATCTTGGTACGATCAATAAACTCTCTGATTACACATTCATGGAATACTTTGTGTGCCTCTGAAACGTGTCGAGTATGTAGCGGCGACTGTACGGACAGTCGAACACTACACGACTGCCCACTTACATTGTAATGTGGATTGTCCGAATACACAAAAAAAACATGACTGAACACAAAAAAGTTTTAATTTTTACTGTTCCCTTTCTTCCTTTTGTGAAAATATTTTTCTTTTTGTTTTATTTTGATGTCACCAGAAAGGTCAAATGTCTTTTAAAATTGAACTCACGAATAGCCGTGGTGTTCTAGAAAGTTCAATACAAAGAACATCTCTCTCTAACCCAAGATATAACGAGGTTCATTGGCTTTATGTATTTTTTAGAGCAGTGCATATTTTTAATAATTTTGGCTCCATTAACTGTTGCCAGTAAGACTGATCCAACCCCAGCCAAAAGTAGCCAAAAGATAGCAGTGACAGAGATGGACAGTATTTTCCAACTGGAAAACCGAGCCATGGACTTCGACACCCCATTAAGGTAACACTTCGCAATCGCCAGATCACTAGGACAGTCACTAAAATAAATCACTGCTATTGGATTCGCCATATTTTATTTCGCCTAAACCGGGGTGTTGAAATACGTTACGTTTGCGAGACATATGGGTCAGCAGACGAATAAACTCGACCAACTGATCCAGATTAGTAGAAAAAACGTGGCAGCTGACCGTTTCCTTACCGTAGTTAATTGTTAGAGGCGGATAGGTGACACGGGCTAAATTGGCGCATCTGTCATTGGTATTTGGTACACCTAGCGGAGTAGTAGCCCTGTGCCAAGAGCGTCATCTGGTAACCCCTCTTTACGATCCTACGGGTTTTTGCTTTTGTTTTTCTGTTTTTGGGCTAATACGTTAATTAGGTATCTTACCTTTAGGCAATTTTGGCCCTTAAGAGGTTTTGTGGTGATACAAAAAAATATATAAATGTTAGGCTTTTCCTTATGCCCATGCCATGCCAGCCCATGGTCATCAGCAAACGGTTAAGGTAGCCTTTGATCTAATTTCTGTTTTTTATTTTTTTATTTAATTTTTACATTAAAAATGAATTTACGGTACTGAAATCGGACTGTCTACAGTAGCATAGTTTAGTCCTACTTCAAGCACATCAATTTATAAAACTACCAGGCTCGGTGTCAAAAATAAGGTTCAAAAGGGTATGAGTAATAAAGCACTTGCCAACTCATTTGATTATTTGTCAAGTATGGTAATAAACGAGCTGTAGGTACATGAATGCATGAAGTATTCGCAGTATTAGCATATCTAGTGATGTAAATTACACCAGCGAGAGATTAGTGACGTGACAAGACAACAGGCTTACTAAACAGACAATAATTTATGGTAATAATGGAAACAAATTTACTGAATGATACAACAGAACATATCAAAAGGAATAAAGCCTTCATATCCATGTGAATGAAGTTAATAAGCTGGTTTCCGAGTGCCAGCCCACGGCCGCGGACGGCTCGGCGACGATCTCACGGCGAACAAAGTCCCCGCATTTGACGCGTCGCTCTCTATACTCAAATCCGATGACACATCTCCGTTCCTCATCGCTCATTTGACGCGGTCACCATATAAATGATAATCTCCAATGGCATTTTATCGTTTTATTATTTCACAATGGACCGCTAACTTCCTTTAATTTTGAGGACTTTCTAGCAAACCGAAACGTTATTATTCCAATCATGATTTATAAGATAGTTGTTACATTGTAGATAAGCGATTAGATATTAATGCTTTTTAGCTTTTGTGTGTTTCAAGCAAACAAGTTTGTGCCGCAAGTTTGTACCACTATTACAGTCACAGCAAGACATTAAAACAGATAGATAATTAACTATTCGGTTGTTAATTTACTATTGTTAAATGCAACCTATCTGGCAAACAGATACTTTCAATTTCTTCTGAAAAGAAACCGTGTCAAAAATATTATTAAGGCTGTTGTAACGAGCCATCATCGTCATCGTCAGAGATCAGCGACCGTAAACCTCCGAGCTAAGACACACCTGCTCGCTATTCAGAACGCCAAACAGCGAGCACAATGAGACCTATTCAAATGTTAAACAAAAATGGCGTTCGATAGACAGCAGCACTATATTGAATTAACTGGAAGGCGGAACAATGCTTACATCGATATCTCTACCTACTTTCTTTTGGAGAAAGACAACAAAGTTCCTTCTTGCGAGGACGCTGACAAGCGAGCCGCGACACAAAGAAGATCGACGGTTGCCCGTAATGCACAAAGGTCAGGCCGGCTCGAGATCACCTTACATCGGTCGCCGCCCGCGCCCGCACCACCGCACCACCATGCATCGTTCGTGAGCCGCTCGCTCTATACTTTTGTGAGTCGACGACGACGAGTATTATCGCGCGATCTGGGAGCGGAGATGCTTCTCATAATGCGTCCAGATAAACCCGCTTTGTGTCGTGTGCTCTCTATAACAAGAACAATATTCCATGAAAGGAGTGCGCAACGCAACAGGTACATGCCCCCGCGATTATCTACAAGTTTAGGTGACGTGTGCTCGCCTCTTTTCAATCTCTTAACAACATTGCTCTGTCGAATAATACAAATCTAACTACACATGCTAACAAGGAGCATTGTGTTTGGATACACATACGTATAGGTATGTATAGGTACCGACTTACTAAAGCGTTTAGCATTCGTATTTGTCATAATTTATCCTCACACGGGCGGTATTGTATTGGTAAGAATATCGTGCGACAGGTAGAGTAGAGCACTGGTGGCGCATAAAGTATTAAGTTTTGATCGTTTATAATATAAGGTATTAAATAAAATTAACAAATATCGGTGCATAGGCTTATGAATCAAAGCTGTAGTAGTGGCTATGCGCAAGCGCCACGAGCCGGCGCGGTTAGAAGCATTGAATTAAACAATCACGGTGACTCATAATACCGGTTGGCTATAAAGACAACTGAAATAATCTTTGTCTAGTTTATTTCTCAGACAAAACGCCATGTTACTACGATAGCATAATTTAACATTGTTTTATACAAACTCCTAAAGCTTAAACAACATTATCGCTGATTCATAAATCACTGGGGGACTGTTATTCAAAATCATCCAATTTGTACCGTTGGTTTCTTCAACTTCGATTCGAATTGATACATTCAGTCACTGCTGTATTAAGATGAGCAGAGTACGATTCATACCTGCAGACCTGTATCGTGATTAGGAAAAAACTAGAAAAAAGAGTTTCGTGATAATCACTCGTAAGCCCTTAAGCAAACAACCGCGAACGCGAAACAAATTGCGCAAATGTATTGTCTGCGTGTTTATGTTCGTGGTGTGTGGTGGTCGGGCGATGGAGCGATGCAGCGAGCGTGGTACCTGCGGAGTGCGAGCAATGGGAGCAATGTGCAGTCAGCGACAGAGCGGCCCACCCAGGCGGTGCCCAACAAAGGCAGACCGTGAACTGAACGCATTCACGCAATCCGCGAACCCACCCTCATAAGTTATCTACCTACCCACTGTCCCGACTGCGACTGGACACTCTGACACACTACCTTTGTACTAGCGTACATTACATTCAGAGGACACAGCGTATTTTGTCTTATATAAATATTATGCACGAATAATATTTTCATTCTGCTAAAATTAGACAGTACTAATTACATCATAACTATTCCTGATGGAATACATACCCCTAGCTAACATGTTAGCTGCTGACAAAACTGGAAACTTGGCACCATAATATGTATTGTTTTATGCCCTAGTAGCGTATTTACCGTCATTAGTCTGTCCATTGAAGATGGGCTACATCTCACTACCATACTACACATATGTCGACGAATAACAGGCAACTCATTTCTGTCACCACCGCCAATGTCCTATCTAGGGTCTTATAAAAGACATCAACGCGTTCACTCTTTTCACTATTTTTATAGCGTCACCCCTTTACGGAAATACATTGTACACAAGCCTATATGCGCGAATGGTTGTGTAGTCCACCTGGGCAGATGGTAAGTAGGTACTACTTACCATCTGAACATCAACAATCCACAGAAGCAAATTGTTAATGCGTCGCTTTTTCTGAGGACTACTACAGTGTTATGCCATATTTGCTATTATTTTCAGGGCCTGATCCCGCCACCAGATTGAAACACAGGAGTTCCAGCACAACTATTTGGCAGTAGGTTAAAGGTGAGACGGAGGTGCTTACACCCTCGAGCTTGTTAACTAAAATAGCTCTAGTCTACCACCATTATCTTTCGCCTGCTTCCTCTTTCTTCGCCTGGTTGAGACAATTTTTCGCCGTTACCTACTTTACTGAAGAGGTGAAAACTTACTACCTAAGACTAGTTTTGTTAAGCTTGACAATTTCATTTTCATAAATAAATGAACTGTTTTCTCAAGACCGGCCACTGCTGTAACTATTCCATAATGTTACATTATGTCCGGATGATGCTGAGATAACAAAATGAGGCTCTTATAATCGCTACACGCGAGCCAGTACCTCCTGCATGTTCGGAATTTATTTGATAGCTATATGGGAGTTATAAACATGGGCAGGATATTGTACCAGTGTCTCAATTAGTCTGCTGTCTACTCCTGAATTAGCTGCCGCTACTGATGCTACTCATCATAATAATATTAATTTATAGCTATGTACACTATTCTTCTGAAGCTGATTTAGCTTTATAGCTCTACTTCAATACTATTGGGTATATCAATATACACTGCTTATTTTTGACGTTAACTTTTTAATTAATTCGATTAACTGTTAACACCTTAATAAACGCCCTCACTCTGCCATAGTTCTGAGAATGATAAAAAGTGACCACACCCACATTACTAACACGCATATTAGTTAAAGTCCACCTAATTAATTGCCCTGGAATAGAATTTCCTTATACATAGATGGACAATTAATCAGCTCAAGATATTGATCTAATTAACTCTATCTAATGCTAATGGCGTTTTACGAGCAAGCGGTTGTAGGCAAATTGAAGTGATTGAATGTGACATGCAAATAGTATAAGTTTGCATACACTTGTAGCTGCCAAGTGGCGAGAAATTGTGCAGCGGGCCGAAGCAGGCCGCCGAGTCACCGCCGCCTGTGTGGTTCAATTAAATCACGAGAAACAACAGAGTTGCGCAGCTCCCGAGGGCGCGGCCGCCCGCCACCACTCCGTTCTGACACTAACTACCCATGTTTCTTACTAATGTATTTGTAACAATGTTTACCATTATTTCGTCAATACGCAGCTATAAATCTAACATCTCAATTCACGTTTTTATGCCTCGATTGAAACAATTCACCGTAGTACCTAATAAACCTACTTAATTCGAACTATAACGTTGCCAATCTTTTATCGACACAATTTTCCACAAAATTGCCTAAAGCAAACCTGATCGGCTAATGAGATCTGATTATTTTTTGATGTCAATGAATATAGAGCAGGCGATGCGGTAACTGGATTGAAGCATTGATTTCACTGTTTCATCGGCGGAGCATCGATTATTGCGATTGCGCAAGAGTCGCCGATGCCTGCCCATGCCGTGCCCGATGCGACCACTGTGCAAATCGGTCCAATTATGCAAGTGACTCGATTAGAAAATGAGATGGCCTGTGCGATATTTGAACTCGATTGATTTACTTACGTAACAATGCCGGAAACAATGTCAGCTGCATTCTAGGCTTTGAATCGATCGCCATTGTCATATGGATTTATCTTTCAGAGCCGGCCCAGAGAGAGATGTAGCTCTATATCGGTCAAGAAAGATCAATACAATTTAGAAAGATGACTTTGTATATTTTCCGATGGTAGTCACGTCTGTATAATTTTATTAAATTAAGCAGAAATAAATGAATTGCAAATGAAATAGAGAAGTTGTACCTATACACGGCTATACATCAAACTATACATTGCTAGTATAAGATGCAATGCAAAACCATCTTAAACCGGAAATTTGTAACCTGATACTGTACCTTCCTCTAAGGTATTGGTTATTGCAGATCATTATTTGTTATTGATCTCATATATTAATATACTTACGAGAATGTTTGTTTTGTTTGTAAATGTTTTTGTTTAGAGTGTATAAATATGTATACACACACACACACACACACACACACACACACACATTCATACAACGCACGCACACACGCATGAACTCACACACAACACACACACACACACCCAAACAACCAGACACGCATACTCACACACAACGCAAATGTTTTACTATGTTTTAAATAATAACTTTACTAGTTTTATGTCTAGTTTATTATATTGTTACTTTAGTTTAAATTCTTAAGTCCAATTTCTGTATAGACGCTATTAATAACCACGATACAGGCTTTGCCTAGTGTGGTTATTACTGTTATATCTTTGTATGTACTTGTGGACTGTAATAAAGATTATTCTTAAAGATTATTCTTATGTTTACTGTTGGTATACCTTAATTAATAAATAAATCATGACATCATGAACTTACAACACATACATGCCATCAAGCCCTTTCACAAAAATTCTACCAATTACATAATAAGCTGAATCCGAGTTATAGATTTACTAAATGTGTAAATAACTGAACTTTGTCGTGTGATTGACCTATTACCAAACATTTATTGTGATTAAGCAAAATTACTATTGTATAATCTAATACGTTGGAAATGGTATTACTATTGTCACCAGTTCGTATTTCGTATCAATTAGTGCCTCATGTAACCTTATTAATTATGTAAATCGATCATACTTTAAGCAAGATCATGATACCTATTGATGATTATATAATACGATGAATCAGCGCAAAATGTAATGCACAGTAAGCCTAGTTCGGATGTATTTAATTATAATTATTTTTACCCCGTAACCGACAATGCAGCGATACTCGAGATAGATGATGGCACAGTAACAAACATACTGAAATGATCTTCTTCGACGACCGGATGGCGGAGTGGGTAGTGTACCTGCCTGCGACGCTGAGGTCGTGGGTTCGCACTTAAAACAAATCTTTGTGTGCATGAAAATGGGGATTTGTCTTAGTCTGGGTGTTTCTATGTGTAATAAGTATGTATTTACAAAAAGACCAGTAGTACAAGTTCTAGTACCCATAGTACAAGCTCTGCTTAGTTTGGGACTAGATGGCGTTGTGGAAGTTGTGAGACATTTATTTATTTATTTCTACTTCTTGTTTTTAGTTGCCTACTGAATCCTTCATTTAGATTTCAGTTTTGTTTCAATGGCAAGTGTGACTGACGTACAGACCGACGACGCTACCGAAGGCCGACGGTCGGCCGAGCACCGAAAGCAGACTTAAATCTGGTTGAATGTTATTAAGACATAAATATTTGTCTCATTGTTGGTATGTTTTGTAATAGACACTGTTGTCCCTGTGCTCTGTACCATCTGTCACCACAATAGCCTAGTTCAAGTCAGATGATAATACTAATACTAATACATAATATATCGACGCTCTAGATGTGACTCCACGTACATGCAAAAGGATACTTTGTTTACTTTTGATTACTTGAAAAGCGAAAATACTGTTTTGAAAACTGAATATGATCCATGTAAGACATATAACTTGTTTAGGTTTATCACTTGTTATTCTTAGTCTGGATTTACACCTATTTAGCGGTCTTTGTACCCGATTTAACTGCTTCTTTGGTCTAGTGGTTTGGTCACCACGAAGTCTCGAGTTCGATTAGTATTTTTTCCGTCAGTAAATTCTTACTAGTAGCACAGAGTTGGATTTTTGGCCGGTGGCAAAAGGCTCACCCCAAGAGATTGTCTGGGCTCACCTCCTATTAATAATTGGAACCTATACATAATAGGTGAAGTGAAGTACAACTCTGCTACACCCTTCTGGGTAAAATAGGCGTGATGTTATGTCATGTCAGCGGACTTTATTTCGATTAAATCTTCTGTATACTACATGTTGTGTTATTAGAAGCGCAACGATTTATCTGCGGAACCGGTCGAGCACTCATAAGTCCACGCACGTCACGTCTGAGGTTCGCTCCATATTAGCCGTTGAATTAGCCTGCCTGCCTGCGCCGCCGGCGCATGTTCGGTTAATTTTGGCCGCATATTGAATAACATGGCTCTAACATTAAAATACCTTAGGTAAATGAGGCCCTGTGTGCGTTTTGTCTTATGGTAAGACTGTTTAGGCATTTCTTTATGGCACCGAATTAAACGGCAAAAACTTAAAATGGGATAAATAAGGAGTGTTGTCAAAAGTTAACCTTGGCTCGTGAGCCATTAAATTCACCTTAAATGTGGCTAAGTGGTTAAGGATAAGTAGGGGGAGGTGTTATAGAAAGGTGGAGCTGACCTGTCACAGCGAAAAAGGAAAACAGGATGAAAAAGATAAATCATTACGAAGCACAAAGGTTAAATATAAATATTCAACTCTTAAATTTCAAAAGTCGAACTACCATAGTGTAAAGTCTAATCTATAATGAACCATTTCCACAGCATATGCTCCATTCCTCCGACATATAAAAAAATATTACAATCAACACGAAAACTGAAAAAAAGTTAACAAATTAATGTAAAATGCACATTAATTTGTTAACTCCTTTTTAGTTTTCGTGTTGATTGTAATATTTTTATAGGCAAAGTTTATATAAGTCTTTTTAAAAGTGATGTGTTTTGGATATTATTATTTTTATATATATCTTCTTTCGAACGAATAAATAAGTTGAATGATTTAACTGTTAATAGTCCGCATGGTAAACGATTTGAGAAAATAAACAACCATAATTTTATAATTTTTTAACTATCAATTTAATTAATTGTAACGGAATGATAGAAACAGTTGGACTATGTATGCGAGAAAATTGAGATATACGATGTCACCGCGATTACTTTAATCAACAAATTATACTGTTGTATGTTTCACTTACAACATAACCACAGCGTAGGGAACAATGACAATCTATGTAGTGGATGTATTGTGGACATTGGTGAGTGGATAAATGCTACGTTTATTACTCTATCATAGTTATAAATGAGAATTGATGTGTTTTGATCCTTAAATGTTAAGGAAATTAAACACTTCTTCTTTATTTCGTTTTTTTTTATATTTCTTTGTATGTGTTACATTGGACCTAAATATAGCAGGTGAACTGTGGGCTATATACCTCTGCCACGCCCTTTTGGGTAATATAGACGTGATGTTTTGTTATAAAGTGTATCATTATATGGCTTCTAACGTGTACAATTTTTGTACATAATCGCCCCATAGATTTTCTTCTTCCCCTAAGAGCTGCGTAACCCCACCATGTGATATATCGGAAGAGATCGTTAATCTAAGCAGTAAAAGTAAGAGGAAGGTCAAGCACATGTGGTTCCGATATTTTGGAACTTTATGAGGGGAGCAAGCTGCGCGGGTCAACGCCCTTTTTGAGAAGGAGGGTTGTCACCATGCGACGCGGGATACGTGAGGTGTGTGAGGGATTCGGGAAGCCCTAAGCAGGTGACGGGACTCTCAATGGAGGCCCGTACAAGAAGTGTAAGTTTGTCCGCCTGAGTTTTAAATATGGCTCTAGTTACATGCCATTGCATTCGTATTTTGGATTACTTTATCAATTGATTAATATTATTTTAAGTCAGTCAGTAGCTATTTAAAAAGTAAAAAAGCTCTACAGGCTATCGTTTTTTCTGTGCCAGTAATTTTATTGCCATAAAGCCAGTACATGGTATAAAAATAACCATCTAGGTTCCGATTACTAGTAAGTGTAGCTTGGTTTAGTAAACTCAGACACAATGCATATTGTGGCTAAAATTAATACATAGAATATGCATATTCACCCGCCTGCGACGCCGAGGTCGCGGGTTCGATTCCCGCTTAAGACAAATCTTTGTGTGCATGAACATGGGGGTTTGTCTTAGTCTGGGTGTTTCTATGTATCATATGTATGTATTTACAAAAGAAAAGTATATATATGTATTAGTATCAGTTATTCTAGTACCCATATTACAAGCTCTGCTTAGTTTGGGACTAGATGGCGATGGGCTAGTGTGTAAGTTGTGAGATATAAAAAAAAAATATTAGGTACTATTTTCAATGAATGCTTCATGTAATGCTGTAAAAGTCAGTAAGTAGTAATTTATTACAAATTCAAATGATCTAACAATAAGTAGGTTCTGCAATTTTACGCACTTCAACTGATTACGGTTATTTGATTGAAGCACCGATTTTGTAACTATTATGGTTATAGTAATTTTGTGAATGCTCATCGTATCATGGATCTGTGATCTATAATTATACAGGGTGGATGCGACATAGCGACAAATTTTTGTACGGGGAATCATGACAAAAACGCGACAAAATCTTACTCGGGCTCGGAATGCTAGCTAAACATGTATTATTTAATAGAATTTGTGAGTTCAATTAATGTGATTATGTCGCATCCACCCATTTACTTAGTTGCGTTGCGTAACAACTTGTCATAGTGAATCAGTCATACCTATCATTAAACCTGGCCATACATAGAACATGAAGATCTATAATAATACTAGCTTCCGCCCGCGGCTCCGCCCGCGTGGTATGTCAATTAAAAGTAGCCTATATGTTAATCCAGACTATAAGCTACATGTGTGCAAAATTTCATCGAAATCGACCCGGTAGTTTTGGCGTGAAAGAGTAACAAACATCCATCCATACATCCATACATACAAACTTTCGCCTTTATAATATTAGTAAGGATTACAATATCGTATTTTACGAGGCTAGTGACGGGCCTCGATGATGATATACGGCCTCCGCTGATTTTACGATATGTATTGATGTCCTGTTAGATCAGAGAGACATTGCCAATAAAATAAACAATAAACAGATAGATGTATGTACGACCAGAGCGATCTTGTTCGCGATAAGTCGGTGTACGATTTCCTTACAATGATATTTAAATTTTATGGTACGTGCGCTTGTTAGTCACAACAGACGTACCTATTCGGTGATGTCCTAAAGCTAACTTGATGTTTATGAGCTATGATTTACATGTTTACCACTTCACAGAGCACAGACCTGTGAGTTAGCTACAGGTTTCTTTGATTTATACTTTGCTTTGACACTTTATTGTTGACATTCATGGTCTCCAATTTTCATGTCGCCTGCTTCCATATTTTAATGTGAATTGTTGTATTATTCAATTCTAAGAAAACAAGCGAATTTTATTTGACCGAGGAGTTCTTTTAATGATTTTGAAGTTGATTTGTTCGTATTTTGTATATGCTAATAAAATTACATGGATTAAATACTACTTATAAGTAAATCTTAAACTCCAGAGAATAATCAAAATTTGGATGACTGCAATATACCTAGTACCCTGTCCTTCGTAGTCTACAGTAATACAGAAAACAATTAAAGAAAATGCGTGTAAGTACAGTTCGACTGTCGCTCATTCGGCGCGGCGCGGCGGCAGCCTTTTTAGATTCATGTTTATATTTGTTCAAACATCTTAAATGTGAATCAAAGAAAGGGCTGGTTAAAAAGCTGGTAGAGACAATATCTATCTTTGAATAGTACCCTAAATAGTCACAGCGATCGCGTTGATGATCTTGATTAGTCGTTTTGATGAGTGCGGTGCAATGTTTAGTGGAATTATTGATGAAGGTGGCTGCCGGTACAAGTGGCTCCGAGCCATTAGCCGCCGCGGTCGGCCGGCCGCCGCGCCTCAGCTTGTCTCATGCGAACGCCATAATCTCCGCTCCACTGCTCTTTATAATCGCTCGGTATTGTTTCCAACTCCATTATATTGTCAGATATACTCCTTCGATAAATTTAGCCGTCGTTGAGCAATATCGTGTTTGATTGAGCGAAACAGGATACCTATCAAGTTAATTTCCTCAAGACATTGTTTGAATTTTGATTTGATTTTTATTCCATTCATTCTCGATACGAGGAATCTGCATTTATTATTATCGCTTAAGTGATCTTATTTGGTTCGTAAATGATAGCTGGAGTGACTGCAAACCTGTGGAATGGCATCGCGAGGCAGGCGAGGGTATTCAAAATGATGGAGTCGGTCGCTTTATCAGTGGAGACAGACGCACGGGCGCGGAGATAGGTGAGGGTGACAGTAATTGACAGGTCGGCGCGGGCGGCGCAGGACACTTGACGCACGTGCGAGAGCGCCTCGGCCCCCGCACTAAGCAGGATGTCTTTAAATAGACTAAATGCCTTTGTGAAGGCATGCCCTCCGAAGGGTGGCGGCATCCGGCTCCGATCGCGCACACGATTCGCTTCTAAAGAGGAAACTTATAAATAACTTCTTCAATTATTCTGAACCATTCAAGTATAAACATGAAATACTCGTTGCGTCTGAATCAATGCGGTGCAGGCGCGGCGCGGTTGCGGGTCAGCAGGAGTCGTTTGCGCCGCCGAGCTACCGCGTACGGCCGGGCGCCTTATCGCCCATCTCGCCGACACACTGTTTCACGGAATGCCTATTGTTTGATTAATAATATCTGTGAACAACTTGATATATTGTTATTTGTCGTAAGTGATGTAACGAGAAGTTCGTCGATTGCCCGATGCTGTCCTCGATCTGTTCAAGTTGTTACATTGTTTGTGTCACAGTGGCTTCGTCAATTAGATTGACATTCCTCACAAGACAAAAGGGAAACCATACAAAGATAATGTACTGTATTGTGTTACAAATTGTCTTCCATTTCGGTAGCAAAAATACTGAATCAACGACTAGCAAAGGATTAAGCCTTTCAGCTTTCAGGGCATTTTATTGAGTCAAAAAGTAGGTTGGGTGACATTTTTCTTTTTAGCTGAAAAATTCACCTAACCCACTTTTATTACTTGTATAACTTAATCGGTATTTTTTTCATAAGGCAATCTTTATGTTACAACTCTTTACGACACACAATAGCACACACGCATAAGCAGAGAGTAGATTATACATACTTACAGTACCTCTTCGTACAAAGACTTGTAAACATTGAAAGAGTTCGACGCAATAAAATCCGGATCTCCTGGGGATTACTTGCGTACATAGCAGTTGCACGTGTTCATGTGAGGGGTCCTCTCGTGAGGTACCAATGGGAACAAGAACAAATGTACGTACCTGCAGTGCGGCCCAGGCTCAAACAAGTGTTTCCGGTCATGGCGCTGCGATATCCGGCCGATTGTGCAACTAATCCCACGATTTGTACGATCGATTCGGATGCAGTTCATTCAGAATGTTTCGAGGAAGGGTAAATTGAGTAGGACTTTGAGCATATCAATGTTCAATTAGTTCGGATAACGTTTGAAATGAAACTGTGGAAATGAACACTAACCTCGACTTAAATTGGTAGTTTCAATAAAATGCCCTTATGTCGACCCATTCCTTTAAAAAATACTTTCTAGAAATCTCTTTCAAAGACCTTGGTCTATACCGGCACTGACTGCTACTGCTCTCTCCTAAACTGTGAGTTTTTCTAATTGGT
This sequence comes from Hypena proboscidalis, assembly GCA_905147285.1. Classification (NCBI taxonomy): domain Eukaryota; kingdom Metazoa; phylum Arthropoda; class Insecta; order Lepidoptera; family Erebidae; genus Hypena; species Hypena proboscidalis. Next base: position 12,572,324 of record LR990130.1, on the reverse strand, counting down.
TTATGTCTCGCACATTATTCCTTGTGCCAAGGTTCTGAAGCTGATGTAATTGTATGTGTAATTTAATTATGTATGTGAAACCAAAAATAAAGAGATCCCAGAGAAAATATTTATCACCTCCTCTCTATCACCAATCGCCTATGTCACTTTACGTGGTAAGTCTACGATGAAGATAAATACCAAAAATAATTATTTTTTTAATACGTGCTACGGAACTCGAAAAAGTTTTGTGATGAACCTTCAATCGCGGTCCCTAGTAATAAAAGTAATAAAGTAAGTTACCACAATTACGAAGTAGCGGCCGCCGCGTACCTACCTATATTGACATAGGTTTTTTATAATAACTATAAAAAGAAATACTAAAATACTTTAACTGGTCGCGTCTTAATGTATTGGTCTGGTTTAGGGTTCGCCTTTATCGTGATTTGAATAGAATCTGGATGTAAGGTGACCATACTTCTTTTTATTTTTTAAGAAAAATATAGCCACTAAAAAAATAAGCGCAAGTTCAAAGTGTATTTACCACCAATTCATGACATACTAGCTGATGCTCTACATAATTTAGTAATACCACAATTTTGCAGTATCAATGAAATGTAATACCATAATTAATGAGTTTTAAAACACCAAATTTTTCGATCGATGTTGATCAATTGGTGTTGACTTATCCATTCCCTCATCGATCAATATAGGTTGACATTAATCGATGCCCGATCGATTCGTGTATTGTTTTTATTTATAACCAACGAACGTGTATTCTACTGATGGTAAATGGTAACTGCACCTCATGGACATCAACAATCCATAAAAGCAGATTGTAGATGCGTGCGTCGCTTCGTCTAAGGACAAATTTTAAAAAATTATCTACAAATCGAAACTAAAAATAAATGACTAAAAGCTAAATCTATGTACAAACCTAATCTAAAAGTAGTACTACCAGTGGGCAACGTTCCCAAAATGCTGGCAGCATTGCCACGTTGTATGGCAATGCTCAACTTCTGGCCAAAATAAATACCAGAATTCTGAGACCGTGTGGCCTTAAACAGGCGAGTTGAAATCTGTTTGTATAGATTGAGCGCTTCCGAAATCGAAACATGTTACCGAAAAGTCTGTTATGCCTTTTGAATTTTTATTGAATGATAATCCGTTTTCAATTAATTCGGACTATTCCTAAGAGTCATTACTTATGGGGTCCCTAGCGAAGCACCCCGACAGCGCTCAGGCAAATGCAGGACCGGGCCTTAGCGTCATTCATCGCGGGCCAGTCAAACAGTCACAATAACAAGTCCTGCAGGTGACGAGCCTCAATAGCGCTGATTACTCCTCCATTCAAAACGCCTTACTTGAGCAACCTGTTCTTACTCCTCAATAATATGTAAAGCCATTCGATTTCAAACGATACCAGTTTATGATTTATACATTGTCATTTGAACTGCTTTTTATTTTTAAAATCTAGTGCTGGGTTAACCGAGTTACTTTTACTATCTGTGTTAATTTAAATTTGACTGACCAAAGTATGAAATATTTTACCTCTTAATAAAGTGTACTCATATTTTTAAATTTTACAATACCAGGTTAAGTATTAAATGACCTGAGATCGAAAAATTCAGGTAACGTGGCTCTCTACGCGTTCAAATGCTGAAATCTTAAATTTTCCCAACCAAATTGAGTTTTGTCAACTGACAATCCTACTGAGATCATAATAAATTTGATAAACTGATACGCTACAGTAAATGACCACCAAACTAATTTTCTTCAAAATTTAAGTATGCTTTATGATTTTTGAGAAGCAGCTGATTGACACCACGCATAAGTGAATGCATGATTGTAAAAACCCACCTCAGACCTAATGCAAAAGTTTCGGAAAATCAATGAAAACTGTTTGGTGTAAAAAAATGAACTGCATATTTTTATTTTCTTTGCTAATTATGTTAAAAATATATAAAATGTGCTATGTTTAAAAGTAGGTTGCATTATACATAATAGATTGTTTTATTTTATTATTTTAAGTTTTGGGATGAGGTGGATTTTTACAGTCATCTTGTACAAGGTGTGTTTTTACAATCAAAGTCAAGTTTTACTAATGTTTTATTTTATTTATTTTCAGTATTTAATACGTGAATTAGTCTAATTCTTCATCTTCAACATTGTCAGCTGTAGGCCACTGCAATATTTTGTCCCAGAATTTAATTTTCTCGTCTTCAGGCACAAACTGGACGCATTTTTTTAAGTCTTGCATCTTTTTTGCATTAATGCAAAGCTGCCTTGATCCATACGCAGGTTCATTTGGTAGCGATACGGTACTCTGTGATCTTATCTTCAGCAAAAAAGTATTTTTTACCATTCCATCAATAAATTCATGCGTCATTACCGGTACGTCACTGCCGATTTTTTCGAATATGAGGTGATGGAACTTTGAGATACTGAAGCTCACTTTATGCGTCCTCGGAATTCGCCGATCCTTTGTTTCAAGGGATAGTGCAGTCTTTTTAAAGTGTTGCATCCACCATTTCTTAAATTCAGTCACATCTTCTCCGCTAACTAAGTGAACTGTAAAAAAATCACTCTGTCTGCTCGAAGAGACGATTAACTCCATCAGTTCCTGTACACTATACAGCCTTTCTTTGCGACGAAGGCTTCTTTTAATAATCCCAAATGCTCGATCACACGGCAAAAAAGAATGACCACGCATTGGAAATATTTGTTGAATTTTCTTGAAACGCCCACTGTCTACTAAAGCCATATTCATTCTGACTGCAGTATTATTTTTGTTTTGCCCTGCGCAATTATCAGAAAAGAGCATTAGTTCTTCCACTTTATCGTCAACGTACTCTTTAATGTATGTCATAATAAACGAGCATACTTCGTTTGGTCCCTTTTTTGCTTGCCCTTCGTGGTATAAAAACAGGACACTTTTGCCCGTTTTCAAATTGTGGATGCAGAAGATAGAAACGCTCAATTGACGCAAATAAAATATTTCTTGCACTGGGATGATTGGGAGTGATACATTTTGCATGTAATCGTAGCAAATTCCCAGGAACGTTTCATCTTCTAGGGATCTTTGCCTTGCTTCTTGAAGTTTATTATAGAACTTCTTTGCCCTCTTTTTGTGTACTAGTTTTTCGGCCAAAGCAACCTTTTTCGCCACGTCATTCAGTGTTTTTGAAGAAATCCTCAAGTCTAGACTCTCGCAGAGGCAGCACGTATCTACAGCTGGTCGTCCAAAACGAAGAGCGAAGTTCTCCCTAAATATTTTATTATAATATTCGTACTTAATCCTGGTGCCTGGGTATTTTTCCTTGTAAAGTCGAAACATTTTTTTTACTGATAGGTCAGCTGGAAGATACTTTATAATACCAGAAGAGTAGTGGCTCTCTTTTGCTGGAAAACAGGATATATGAGAAATTACTGCAGTAATTTCGTCACCAGACATCGCATTAACCGTTTTTAATTTTCCTCTCTTGTCTTCCGGTATTTTACCCGAGACCAATAAGTCACGGAGCCTCTTAACACGGTCTTTAGTAATGCCAAACAAGCTAAGAAAAGCAAAATGGCATACATCTTTCTTCTCGTTACCAATTTGAATGGTGTATGTAAACATTTTCTGTCTCAATGGGTTGTCCTTCTGCACTCGGCGTCGTTTTACGTCCTTACAGGATATTAATCCCTGGAGATAGATATCCTGTTCATTTTTCGTCCCCAGATTATATAATTTGGCGAGATTCTCTAATTTGTCATTTTCGGAAATGGTTTCACAGCATTTTTTAGCACACTTGCAAGGAGGTCCTAGTGTCTTAGCCTGTACAGTTTTGTTTTTGGTCGTCACATAAGCCTGCCCATGAAGACGTGCTCGTTTGCTTTTATTCCGGGAATAATCAGCGGAGTTATCCTTTCGTTTTTTTGTACGAGTTTCACTTGAGGAAGACTCACCTGGATTTAAATTTAACAAATTTGCCGCTTCCGCACTCATTTTAACCAACCAATACAATTTAATTAAATTTGCGTCCGCTACAATTACTTCAGTTGTTCCAACTAACTTTCTTTATTAAAGTTTTAAACTACCCTATACGTCAATTAATTAAAAACTTCAATACTGACAGCTGACACTGCTGACAGTTGTAGGTGTTGCCACATGTTTGGTTGTAAAAATACACCTCATCCAGGATAAGGTGGATTTTTACATACATTGAATTTTTCGTGCCCTTATAACTAAGTGATGCGTATATGACCGAAGTGTGTTTTTACACTCAAACAGTTCGTCTTGCCATAGAGAATATAAATCCGTCATAAAAAGAGTTTCGAAAAAAATGGTCTGAGGTGGGTTTTTACAATCATGCATTCAAGTATATTATTTTAATTCTTTTGAGAAGTTGTATAATATAATAATTTAATTGTAATGCAAATATCAAAAGTGCCATTAAAATATAGTGTTACAGTAGATTTATTGAATGCTTGCCATTTCCGTTTCCTTTGCGTTGTCGCACGCGCCGCCATGCCCGCCTGCGCCTGCGACTCTCCCCGAGCGCTACTTCCGCTGCTCTTAGCTTACGCCTCTTCGACCCATTCAATACATTGCGGATATAAATCATCTTAATGTTGTTACTTTTTGATACTATGTGCACGTGTGCAATGTATTGATCAAAACCACTGTAGCAATGAGATCTAAAAACCAGTTAAAAGTCAAGATCGTCTATATTTTTATACATGCAAGACACATGCGTGCATTTGACAAGCATGCGGCATCATGCAGCGCGCATTTTTGGTCAGGATTGGCGTGACCTCTTGATAAAGGTAAAGATAAAGATCATTTTATTCACACAAAATAGAGTTATGATGGTTCTTAAAATATATAAGTTAATACAGTTCATCTATTTTGCCGGTCTGTGGGCATGCAAACATTTAAACATGCATAAGAAGTTAAATCAATTACAATTTTATAAGATTTTTTTTTTTACATTTACTCCATACACTTCCAAGTTATGTCTAACAATAAATTAGGATATTATTATGTTAAATTTTAAATAACAATATTAATAGCATTTCAAAATAATTATAATTTTAATAATTCTTTTTAATAATTAAAAATAATAATAATAATAATGAAAACAATAATCATCATGCATCATATTTTAGTCATTGCTAGTTATAAAATCCTTAATTGAGTATATGAGTTTTTCTAGTAACCACTTTCTCAACGTTTTTTTTAATTGTGTTAGAGGTCTTGCCAAAGTGGCGACAACTAGCGGCGTTTAATTTCGCAAATTATTGTGTTTTCTTTTAGAACTCGTAACGCTATCCAAAATGGGATACTTATGGATGGTGCCTCCCATCTATACAGCAAAAAAATATAATCTCGTATCACTTAAATGTAAGTAGTAAATGAAGTTGAAGAAGTCACGGATATCATTACTGGCTGCCTTCTCTGTAGAGTAGATTTAAGTGTATCGTCGTGTTGAAACAAGCATTTTATTTAGATAGTGATTCACAAGTATTGAGATAAAATAAGTACCCAAACATGCGACAAATAAAAATCATTAATATCAGGAATAATAAATGGTACATCTATTAAAGTCATACATGCGTTACTCCGGAAGGACTGTGAATGTATAGTTATTTAAAATATTAGACAAAGGAACGGTATATCTAAGCAGTTGACGTGAAGTGTATTCGAGCGAGTCAAGTTCCAGTCAAGTGGCAATGTGTAAGTGCGTTTGTGTCGACGACGCGCGACACTGCGCCTGCGCACCTCTACCAGCCTTCCCATTGTCTTCCTATCATTAAAGCCATTATGTTTGCTTGTTCAAGCGTGCTTTTATCGCTTGTTATTATAACTTTGATCAGTAGCTGACATCTTCATAATGATTTTCAATAATCATTGTTTTATGATTCACAAACAATAGCTGTAATCACAATGCTAATAATAACCTCGAATCTTTTATAATTTGTTAGCAGAAAGTTCAGGGTGGGTCCGATACGTAGGACGTAAAAAGAAAGTGGGTTAGATCAGACTTTCTATTGTTTCAGTCATTAATTGATTATAAGTATTATACCGTCTGCTGTCTATCAACATGGTTACTAAGCACTAATCACTAGAATTATAGTTAAGCTGGTCTCATTGTGAGCTCTGTATATGATATTTATTTTTTACAAGAGTCTATAACACTTTATATGGGTATATAAAAACTATTTTTGATGGAGGCCGACGAGGCCGACCTTTAAATGTTACAACTAGAAACTCTAATTTAATTAATAGAAATAATATTTTCCTTTAATAATAACCACAAGATTTATCTCACTATATACTTATACTTTCATATAAAAAAATATGAATCGATAATTCAAATTATGAAATACGGGAGTTACTCATGTGGTTTCTAATGTGACGTTTAAAAACTTTTGAATTGTTCTTTTTATTTTATATTTTTTTTATTTTTATTGACACTCTTTAATGATATTGTAACTGACATTAACAAATTTATATTACAATTTTCTGTGGAGCTTAAATTATCCAAACATGACAATACATTTACCAAGTTGTTATAATGATGTTCGCATGTTTACCTTAATAAATTATATTTGCATGTCAATACATTTGACTGAAGTTGCATGAACTATCTGTAGTATGTAAGATCTAAATTGTACCAACTTTAAGGTAAATAAATGATTATTATTATTATTGGTCTATTTAGTTGACCGCGGTTTCGCCTATACTTTTAACTACTAAATAGACTAATTAGGCCAACATTACGTAAGTAGCACCCGTATTTCATAATTTGAATAATGTCACAAACTCAAGTCAGTTTTTATAAAAATATGAAACGATTTTTTTTTTTTTTTTCTTTTCTTAATAAAAAGCTTACTAGTAATTTGCAAATACAAGTTACTAGTATTCTTGTTAACCCCCTCCAGCTAAGCTTAATTCGCTTGTGTTAGGAGGAAGTTCACGTCCGTGGTGTAATGACCAGGATTCGAACCCACGACCTCTCGATCGTAAGACCGATGCCTTATCCATTGCGCCACGGCCGCTTTATTATTATTTATTATTATAAATTTAGTGTACACACAGTTATTTTAGGATTTACTGACATCAATTAAAACATGTTTATTGTAACTTTATTTCAATTCTCAGACGAAGCAGAAATTGTTTTTAAAAAGGCTCACTCATACCATATTTTATTGCACTCAATGAAGTTATAAGACACCAAGATTATCGTACAAGTTTGGCATCAATTTTTGTAATTGACTCCGCTGAGTGGTGCAACAAAATTCCTGAGTCAGCTTCGATAAAGAGGTCAATGACAAAGCAAAGGAATTATGTAATAATAAACAAAGGCTCGGTAACCGGAGTCCTTCCCTGCATTGTTATTTTCCAGTTAGATCAATTGATTTGCCTTTTAGTTTTAGTGCTATTATTATCAAGCTTTTAATTTGTGTGATATTAAATATTACTTGAAATTGGGTTGGCTAGACAACTATCATAACTATGGTAGTAAATGTATAATTTAGGTAATTCAGTTTGGTTTTTGTGGTTATCCCAGTATAAACAGATGTATAAGTATTTGATTGGATAATAAATACCTATAATTATAATCGCTTGTACATATTACAGCAGGTTTCCTTCAACGTTGACTGGTATTCGAACTCACTATTCTAAGACCGTTAAATTTGAACTACGGTGTTAAAATGATTAATCATTTAACATTCAGCTAAGTTAAGTTAGAATACAAAAGTCATGAAGAATAAATTTTATCGTGATTTTGTCCTACTTATCAAATACTCCCTCGATGGTCTAGTGGTTAGCGTATGCGCCTCGCACTGAGGTCTTGGGTTCGATTTCCGGGTCGGGAAAAGTTATTTGTCAACTTTCCGTCAGGAAATTCACAGATTTTATTTACATGGTGTTGGAATTGTGCCCGGAGGATGGCGATAGGCTCACCCCTTATGCCATGGGACCTAAACATAACAAGTAAAATGTGGGTGCTGTACACCTTTGTCGCAGTCTCCTTGGTAATATAGGCGTGATGTTATGTTATCTGTATGTTTATGTTAGTCCTTCAATGAGAGTACTTACTTTCATTTACATTTTATAATTCATTGTTAAGATAAGGACTTAAAAGCATTAATAAACCATAATCTTCGGTACAGTACGTAACATCAAATCGATTTAATTCGAAATTAAAGCATAGTCATTAAACATAAAATATTTGGAGAAATTACTGGCTTTCTTCGTTTATGACGAACCCAAAATATCGAGTCCTGCTCAAATCAGGGATTTAAGTTCAAGACACGTCAAAGTGATTTACCTTTCTTTAGCACTTAAAATTCGAAGGCCATTAAACCGAACGAGATTTCGTCGGAGACGAGATGGCCCGTCAAAGTTTCGCAAGAGTCAGTCGTAACCCATTTTGGTTATAACTCGCCGTGACGCTCAGAGCTTTACACGGCGAGCGAAGAAAATAGGGAGACGGGCATCGCCGAAAACAACAATGAGGTACTGTTACCATAATGACACTTTATGAGCACAAACATCGGGCATTCGGGCCGGGGAACACGACACGGTCGCGGCCGCCATGCCGCCGTCCGCCGATGCACGAATGTGGTGCGCATTGTTTCCGCATTATACAGAAAGAGGACGACATTGATGGCTCGCGGACAAAGGCGCCCATTGCAACAGCCAGCGACCTCCATCCACATTCAGATCGGTTCTCTAAAATCGATTCAATTGCTGCACTCATCATTTCTTGGCTTCTACTTGTTTGTAAGTATACGGCGTAGGTACTCACGTAGAACAATTTAAGTAAGTGCTCTAGAGATGGTACTAACTGTTTAACAGATGGAAGAGCTTTTGTTAAGTTTGAAAAGAAAAGTGGTTCTATATGAAGTTTTGATTAGTCTGTAATTGTATAATCATCACCCTAATTCTAATTAGGAAGTATATCAAGAGTAGATGATAAAACACATCGTTGTATTATTCTTGGTGGCAGAAAACAGATGAAGCAAACATCTTATCGTTTTATGTCTTAGTTTGATTGATGATTTCAAAAAATGATTGCGTGATATTTTTTTACCAAAATTATTATGAGACATGTCATGTATAGATGACGGACGGGCAAACTAAGTATAAAGCACTCACATTACGGATCCGTAATGTCTTTAAAATTGGACACCATGGTGTACGCCATTCATTAGCTATGTACATATTTAAATTTCACTTGAAAACCCTGCAAAGATTGTTCTCGTTACCAGTTGATGTAAACCACATATTTAATGTTATGCAAGCGAGTTTTTGTACCGTTTTCGGATAACTCCGTCTGTTTTCGTGTCCGGGACGATGGAGTTGTAAATAAATACTTACATAGCCACAAAATTGGATGAATTTACTCGTTCGATAGTCGTGTAAACGATAATAGCTTTAAATTGAGATATCAACTTTCGGATGTCTTGTAACTTTCTTCGTTAATGATATTGTGGTAAGTGATCATTGTAGGTCAGCGGAATATCCTGGGTTGTACGTTATACCGTATTATGCCAAGTCGATTTTCTTGAAATTCGGAGATCGGAATGTCTAGAATATAATGTAGAATGCTGTGTGAATATGCTGTCGAACTTTCTATGGCGTGAAAGAACAATATATTTTTACATTATTCAGTATATCTTTGAGATGAGGAGTCTTGTTTATTCATAGCTGTAGCTTTCAGTTCGTGATGTGAAATACGAAACACACACTTAAGTAAAATTTGCCAGCAGACCTTACAAAAATGGAACCAATTCAAAACGGCAACACGACATTTTAAAAAGTCTATATCTAGATATTGCTAGAGTACGTAAAGCATAGTCTCATAGGATAAGAGACCACATAGTCGGTGCTCGGTGGGCGGTCGCTAACTGACACGTATCAACATTAGCTTACACGGACCGGCCGCTCACCGAAACACGCAATGTTTTAAACTGACGTGCTGTACGCTGCAGTGTGGTCCGAAGTGTAACACCCAGCTCTAGTCCCTGCCAGGTAGGTAGCAATTACCTAACCCTTGGTATTATGGCAACCTTGACTGAGACCATGGTTGACTCGACGGCAGTTTACTAGGTGCGAAATGGTCTGGTGACACGTAAACATGGAACTTACGTACTGTCACTCTGTTAGTTGGTTTCGTGTTACGCTTTCGCGACTAATCTATCTAATCTTGATGAAGGTTGGTGTAATGATTTAAAGATATAAGTAGAACCCAGGACGTATACAGGGTGTATTTTTGAAACGGGGCAGTAAGGGCAAGTACCATAACCGTTGCAGTTACAGCAAAACGTTCTTAAAAGACCTTCCCTAACTTTTTGGGACATTTTGAACTGCATCCACAGATTTTGTAAAAAACTTACAGTTAGCAAAAAAAATGCAAAAAGTTCATTTTTTTTTTTATGCCAATCGATTCTATTTCATGTGGGGATCAAAAAACTCTATGGGACCATTTTAGCTTTCAGTACTAGAAAAGACAGAAATCGCCAAAAACGTTTCCCATACATTTCGGCAACAGAAACGAATTTCTACGATGGTCTAACTTTTTGTTATGGCCTGGAAGTGGGTAGAATTGACTGTAAAGTAAATAAAAAGAATTTTTACCCTCAAATTTCGAATTTGATTCGAAAATCTGTGTTATACTTAGTTTCAGCTGAGAAACTTCGTATAAGTTATTAATTAAGGATTTTCGCTAAAATGTCTTCTAATCGTGAAAAAATTGACTTATTAGAAGCGTATTTTGAAAGAACCCTGCAATTCCAGGTTTTTCAAAAGATTTGTAATAACCTTTCTTGTTGGCACATGCCGCAACGGATACTTATTGCGGTACCACACTAATGCAGCTCCCGCATTTCGATTATTGACAAAATACGCTTGGGAAGGTCTTTTAAGAACGTTTTGCTGTAACTGCAACGGTTAAGGTACTTGCCCTTACTGCCCCGTTTCAAAAATACACCCTGTATAGTTTTAACAACGTACCTTGCTGGTGAAAGCTAGTTTTACTCTAGTTAATCGTCAAATTGAAGATTAGAATTAGAATAGTGTATGTTGCAGTAGGGGCCGTGTAGATTCCGGTAAGTAAGAATCAATAATAATGACCTAATATTTCATATTATGGTAACCTTGATCACTAATATAGATAGTTAACTGGACAGTACCTGTCATACAGTAAGTCATCTACGTGTACTTTTTATTTTACAGAAATTGGTGTGTAGTACCTGTCATACAAAACGTAAGTCATCTACGTGTATTTTTTTTTACAGAAATTGGTGTGTAAGCTGCTGTGTCAGCTGTGTGGTCCGAAGTGTAACAGCCACCATGATAGATAGTTAGGTATCATAATTCATAATACGGCAATTACCTAACTCGATTTTATGTTAACCTTGACTGAAATCTAGGTTAGCTCAATGGAGGTTTACGTTGTGAGAAAGGATTTGACGACCTATTGTTTTAATAATTTTACTTGGGGAGAAGAGAAACGTGCCTATTGCCAACTAAAGTCTGATGAATCTTTTAAAACTTATCTTTGCAAATGTAGGTAGGTAATTCAGTAGTCTATTTAACACATACATCTAGGTGAAGTGGCACGAGCGTACGCAGGAAGGAGCAGGGAGGGGCAATGGCCTACCAGTACCTCTGCCTTGATTTAGTATATATATGTACTTACGCAATAGATAAAATATATCAAAATATATTTGATTTGCCCTCCCCCCAGCCCTGGACCAAAGGCTGCGTTCATCCATGTAAAGTTAGCAATAAGTTGAGTACTTTTCCGGAAGTACCACTCTCTGTCAGCAATGTTTTAATTGTTTTCCAAAACAGGCTTACAAACCGGACACCTTTATCGCGCAGCTACACCCGGCCTGATTAATGCAAAATGCTTATACAATCATTCGGATTTGATTTTGTATGTATCAAATTATAAGCGGACTTGTAATGATAATAGATTTAACGGCCCTTATTTAGATATTCACATTGTTATGCATAAGCATAATTGACTAGTCCTGAACTACTGAGGTTACGGTATGGAAAAGCACATCACGGGTACAAAACACTACTTGTAAAGAACGCTCATGTTGTTTTGACATTACATGCATGTCGTGTGGACGATGCTCGCACATTTCACATTCATCAAGTCAAAGTCCGAAAGCGATTATAATAAGTAAAGATTTCAATTAAATAATACCAAATAATTTAAACTATGATTGTCCCAAGTAAAATAAATCATAACTTTTAATTTAATAATAGATACCTAATAGAAAACTACGTCTCTAAAAAAATTCAAAAATGTAATCATAAATGCATGCGTGTGTTCTCAAACACAGAGCTGGTGACAGAAGAACCTATAGTTCTGGCCACGACCTGCTCTAGAATATTTTCTAGTTATAAGCTAGAATTAAATTATTTAGAGTTGCCTTTGCAATTGAGTCTTCTGTACGAATGTACTTAACGTGACATGTGATCGCATAGCGCACGCGTGGGCCAGGTGCGCGCAACAATCTCGGCAGTTGTCGCGGGCACGCGCACCCCTGCTTTTATAAATTTCACTACAAAAAAAATCTATCAAAAGATGGCGACCGATAAACCGGTGCAGCTATGCAACCGACGAATACTCGGCTTGCCTTCGCCCTCCAAACAAAACACCGTTTGTCCAATACTTGGGTGTGCAAACAAGTTCTAACTAAATGAAAAGGTGTCCCGGAACGGGTGTGTCTACTAAGTAATTACATTTCATTTGATATTTGCACCTAAATGTACGTAAAAGGAGCAGCCAGTTAATTAAATGTAAGCGGCTGGTATATTGGGGAAGTTAACGCTAAAATTGATGTTTACGCGGTTACTGCGCTGTTATATAAAGTATTGGACTTGTTAACGCCCATTTGTAGTGTTTACTGGCTGATATAATAGCTAATCAAAGAATGGAACGGTTATCGGTTACTACTTATTACCAATATATAACGTTTCACGTTGCCTGGTAGTGGTAGGTATAGACTATTTGCTCTGTACAGTCCTTGTTCTATTAAATTAACTAATATTCATAAAGCACCTATTAATCTCCTATAGCCTCCTATAGCCATATATATATATATATATATATATTGTCTTGCTCATTTCGTTTTATCAACGATCAGCTAAGTGAAACTTTTGTATGTTGGAAAGCTATTACAATTAATCATTATGGAGTGTACACTACTACGTGCTGTACTGTCAGAACTTAAGGAGATCAACTTAAACTAAGATATACAGGCAGTGTATTATTATGTATGTACTATAATCATAGTTTTCCTTTTGTTAGCAGGAACCATCAGTGTGTACATGCGTTCAGGGCTGCAGATATCATTTATTAGGGCCCTGACTACTCTTATGATAATATTGTTTAAATTGTGTTCATTATGTCTTCTTAATTTACGTGTTTGACGACTGGTATTACGCGAAAAATATGGCAGGCAAGTGATCTATGGTCAGTAACGATTTTGTCTCAATCATGAACTATATTGACTCTCCTATTTAGATGACTAAACAAATATCAAAGTTGACATAACATGTCATCTATGCCCATCAGAGTATATTGACATACTATCTTTCGTAACATGCCTATAATTATGTCGGCTACAAATAATTGAACACGTATAATAATAATGAATCAATAAAAAACACAATGTAACCGTTACTCGTCACGTTCGCTTGTTAATCCATCGGAATGATCTACTTGTCGGAGCCTGCGCCGGCGCAGCAAAGAGCGTGGTGCAGCTGTCCTTCAACCCCAGGTCTTCTCCCCTTCGTACGAACACTATAAATACCTTTACAGCTAAGAAATACCAAAAAAATGCATAACGGTGTATTTATGAAAAAAGGACGAATGTGGGAAACGCAAAATTCCCGTTTCCCTAGATACCGTGTTATTGTACAAACTGTTACATTTAACAATGACGTATTAAATGCAATCTTTTTAATGTGCCATTTTTATTCACGCATCATCAGAAGATGCTGTTTCTTGCAGATACGTACTCATTGAAAATAAATGGATTCCTTATGAAATCAGTTTGTCCATCTGTCAGACAATTCAATCTAAGATTATTTTAGGAGCTCGTGAAAAGTTTGATGAGAAGTTCCTGTATTACCTACATAAATACTTGCCCATGCTTCGAAGATATCTGATGTTGACGAGATCACATAAGCTCGTTACTAAATTTCTACTGGTAATAAAATGACGCAATTCACCCATATTTCTCAGGCGCGGGCACTCCATATAAGGCAAAAGGCACTGCCTACCCTAGCTATCACGGATAATTTCGGTCATCAAAGAGTAAACAATAAGTACCTAAAGTATAATTAATAAATCGTGGAACGATTACTAGAAAACTAACGCTTTAAAATAGTAACAAATCGCAAGCACAGCTAATAAACCGACAACGCGCTTATACACGTCCAACTCCTGCGAGATATAGCGGCAGGATACAGCGAATAAAAACGTTTGCATGTAGTAAGCAGTTTGAGTACATTTTCGTGTCTGTGAACTGCACACATACATGAATTACGCTACCCAAGTCATGCCGCCGGACCTGCGTCCGACCGACGCGACGCACCCCGCAAAGCGAAGGCGAATAACTTTAGAATTAGCATTTTTTGAAATGAGATGAGATAGATAGTTTTTAAGATGTGCAATATGAAAAATAAAATGTTTTTACCATCTTGATATTATAAGCATATTTAGATACTTATATCCATATATAACTTTATATTTAATCAGTATTTTATAATAGAATAATTCATAATATAAATGATGCATAATAATATATTTAATTTGTTTAATTATCTCAATAAGATAAAATAGAGTAAACAACAAAAATACAATATTTAAAACATTTAATTTCGTAGTGTACGTTTTGCTCGATTTTAAATTTTTTTTGGTTAATGCACTTTTTACACAAGGTGTAAATGATTGTTCCTGTATTATGAAACTCGAGCAATATCAGTTGTACGACAGGTTTGTACGCTAAAGCGATAGTATCGCAAAAATTAAGATATCGGGATGAAAGTCGGAGCAATGACCGCTTTTCATTGACATGTGACAATTGTTATTGTTTTCTTGCATTATTTTCAATTTGAAACAATTTTAGTTTAAATATCGTTATTTATTTGTTTGTTTCTATAATAACTGTAGTTCTTGCATTAATGAGTCTATTCGTTGGTATTTAAAATGTTATTTGATCGTGAGGTTTGTGTTGACAATGTGTGTTTATTAAAAGTTTAAAATAGCAAGTTTCCTCAAATAATATTTAGTGACCGAAATCTTGCGTCAAACTGTAGGTATTGTCGGCAAAACGTAATCTTGGTATTCAGAACCTTGAAAATTTGAAAGCTAAACTACTGGTGGCTGGTGAGTTCCAATATAATTATAATGTTTCTTTCTTATAAGGTTGGTAGGGTATCACTAGCATTTCCCCACGGAGCGCAGTTTCATTAAGTTGACTAGCATTCTAACGGGAATTTCGAATTTTTCCAATATCCACACCACGTGACGTCATATCACGTGGTGTGGATATTGGAAAAATTAATAAAAAAAACTGCCTTACCTAAGCTCAGACCCAGTGCACGCCACTGATATTTCTAGTTATCTACAGGCAATTAATATTTTTGACATTTGTTGCCAATTTGTTCAAAAATATTTCTATTAAACCTAAATTCATCACGATCATGATCTTACACGGAGATCTACGTAGGATCTTAATATCTTCAGTTCTGGCTCTAATTTTCAAAACACTTATGGAAATTTCTAATAGTTTTGCTCTAATAGTAGAATTGCGTATGTATTCTTAGTAACAATTGCATGATAAGATGTTGCTGTTTTCCATACAAAAGTAATATGGGTTTAACTTTTATATTATTAGGTTTTTATCTATTATCTATTAATAATATTCAAGTGTTATACACATATTACGTCAGTATAAAATAGCGCTCGGGAGTCTATACCAAATACCTACAGAGGTATCACCAAGTAAAAAACAGTAGGTACATCGATGGCAGAAAGCTGAAATATCGTTTCTAGAAATATCCAATTTTACACCAGATACAGAATACTTTATTTATCAAAATAGTATTTCGATAAATAAAGTTAAAAAGTTAATATTTTGACCAATATATTTTAATGTATTGTGTGGACTAGCTTTGCCTACGACATCGTCCACATGGAATTCGTTGTATTAAGTAGTAGCTGTTCCAATGATTTAGAAGATTAGCCGCTACAAACAGAATTGAATATATTAAAACCGATTTATGACTTGCATACCTAAATAAAGACAAGTTTTCAGCACAATTTTGCACAGGAATTCTCTCAATGAAAAAAAAAATACACAGTTGGTACATTTTTTTTCTTTTTATTAAATCAAAGCTCAAAAAACGGTAGATGCACGATTAAAATCTTCCGACGTTCTTGCCTTGTCTTTTCAAAACACCTGAGGGACAGACAGGCACCTTAATTATTGACAAGTTTAGTGTCTAGTTTTTGTGTAATTTATTATTACCAAGTTTATTAACCAAAATCTAAAAGGTATTTCTACTCGCATGTAAACCACTTTAGTCCTACAGCCGTAGATATAAATAGGGTGTATGTGTGCGTAAGAAGGCCGTAGCGCACAGGGAATGCGCGAGGGGTGAAAGGTGGCCGGTGCCGGTGACGGCGGTGACGCACCGGCACCGGCCGCGTAGCGTGTGCCCAAATCTCAGCTGTTGCCGCGGCTGGATATACAGGGTGGTTCTTAAAGTGCAGATTTATTTTAGGTTTAAATAAAGCTTGCTTCATGATTTTGTGCGTATGTAGTTGTATTGTAGTTGTGCGATTATTAACATATCTTATTATAAATACTATGTATTTATATTATGAAATTTATATTAATAAAGCTTTGTTTTTTTTTACTTTTAATTTCTGTTGATTAGACGTAAAATTATTAAAATAATTGCATTTCTTTTAACTGAACCTAAGAAAAATCTGACAAATTTATTAGTCAGTATATTTTTAGCATGAAGAAGTTCTAATACAATTAGAACTTCTTGCTTCTGCTTGCTATATTAAACAACAAAAAAAGAGATACATATCTGAAATAGAATCCCAATTGAATAAGAATATACAAATCAGACATAAACTTTATAGGTCTCATACTACATAAATAATAATACTAACTAAAACCAACTTTTAGAATCAGCCTGTATAAAACGCAATCCATCTGTATTAAAAGTGTTTATAAAAGCGTTGAATGGCCCTGTGCGCTTTATATAGAAAATTCTACAGCTATGCCATTATTTAAAATTAAACTACTCACCTACCTGCGACCACTGTCTCCAAACGAAGAAAGACTTAGGGGAGACTCATTTTTCTACAGAATTTTGAACCTTAATATCAATAAACATAATTTTACTATAATATACACAGGACTTCAACTTGAAACCGTATGTCAAGGAAATAAAGTTTAAATCAGATTTTAGTTAATACTGAGGAATAACCGAAATAAACCATACTTACTTTTAAAACGACATCGATGCACGTATAAAACTAGTACTTACGACCTTTAAGTCACTAGCGTACATAACAATGAATGGGGGAGACCCTAATCGAGCTGTTTACTTCCAAAAGGATATAAGTTTACGCTTTTTGTATGGAATTCCTGAGGGTCGGTGTGGCGTTTATGTCTTTTGGTCGAGTAAAGGTGGGTTCATGCAGATGTGCGATTCGGGTACAGACATGTGATTCTGCACACGCAGCCAGCTGCCGGCATAGCTGTGCACTGATTCTATACAATGCAGGGTTGAAGCTCGTGGGTGCCACTTTTGTACATTTCAAGCTCCGCAAACAATGATACAAATCCATACAACAACAATGGAGCCAGGGTTCAGGTGTGCGCTCGCTCGTTAGTTCGTCATAGTAATAATAAAGACAATATCTAGATGAAGCAGATAACACTAATGTCTTACTTATACCGTTCACCGCATTGTTTATAGACAAATAGAATAATTAGTGGTTTAAATGTAAATTGCTAATCGTAAGGTATTTACTTGTTTAGTAATAGCATATTGTAAAGCAGTTTTACCTCGTTAGACAATTATTTTGCTGTTTACTCTTGTTTTTTTAAAGTCATTCATTAATTAACGATCTATAACGTGCAAGAGAGAAAATTAGTAACTACTTCAGGTAATTTTCATAAATTTACATAGATTTTTATATAAAATTATATAGCTAAGAAAGTGAATCTTCTCACTGGTGTAACTCATTAATTCATAAATAAGCCAGCTTGCAGCCAAATTAATTACGTACATATATAGGTAAGTACATATATGTACGTAATTAATTTGGCCGCAATAAATATACTTCACTTGTTTCATCTTGAATAAACTACTTGAAACATTTACAAGACTTATTCAAGTTAAGTGACAGGCAATTATTAACTTATGCCATTATTATGCAGTTTATTGACTGTATTTTCTTTAAACGTAAAATATCTTCATTGTAGCTCTCTCCCATCCATAATAATATGATAAAAATGTATTTATTAATTTTATTAAATTCCAATCTAGATTGACAGGAAGATAAGAGAAGAATATTTTTTTGACATAAAACCCAGAACTACCGTTTTACTAATGACAAGTTTTAACTTATCCATCTTTCTAAATGAACGCAGCATTGAATGTAATAAACTCATGCACAGATTTAGCACACTGGAATTACCCGCCAATAGTGTGACATTGGCGGGCAGGGCATGCATGGCCCACCTGCCCGGCGCCCCTGTCCATCGCTATTTCCGCCATAGCGCACGGGCGGTAGGTCCCCGTGCGCGATGCGATGCGACCGTTACGCACGCGCCGGCCGGGGCCCCCGCGACACCGCACCTGGCCGCCGCGCGCACACCCGTCTGCCAATAATAACTATGTATGATCATTACTATTTATGAGCTCGGATTAGTAGACTATAATTATTTAGTAAATCTCGACAGCCAATTGGATAACGTTTTGGGAGTGACCGTTAAAAATTGAGAATAAGTTATTTTGGATAGCTGGAATTTATCAGTGTAAAGTTATTTACTTATTTAGAAATTTTTTCATTAAACAATTTGCTTACGTCACGTATCTATGAATTTAATGAATTTAGAAAACATTATTTTTACCATACGAGAATCTCGAAAGTAGTTTGTTCTAAATCTGTAATAGAATCGATTTCACTAGTAGGTATTTATATAAAAATATCTTCAAAAAAAACAATTGTTTTCCGAACAATTTGACTGCTCAAATGTTCAATTTGTTCGAAAACGTAATGATTTTTCGTTATTTTTATCTGTATTGACTAAACTATTTTTTTTAATTGCTTTCTGTTTCGTTTAAAATATTCTTCACCAGTATCCTAGTAGTGCGAGTACCTCTACCTACATAATACGTAACCGTAAGTAGGTACAATATTACAGGCAGCAAATTCTTTGTCATCGTTGATGTGGTATATCTCAAATCATTTCTCTCAATGTCAAAAAGATAGGTTTACAAAAATGTTGGTATATTGTATTTATTTCGGTGTGGAATTTAAGACCGACTAGTGGCCCGGTAAACATAAAATAATTATTGGATCACTTGTGTTCTCTCTTTCTCTTTATGGGATAAGCAAAAAATTTAATGCAAATAAATCAATCAAAAACAAAAGAATGTGTCAATGTTTAAAGGACAACTTGATTTCCTAACGAGGTGCTTTAAAGTAGGCCCTTGTCCATTATCGACATGTCATTCATTCGATAAATCGATACGTCTAATGTTGTTTACCGAATACCCCGGTGTTTACGTTTCCCAGGCGTAATCGAGATAGCTTGTTCATTCACAGGCCAAATAATTAGTTAATGAATGACAGTTTATTTGTTATTTCCGTGCGTCATTATCGCCTGCTTACTGCGTCGACAGATTTAATGAGTCGATAAGGAGAGATGATGTTGATATTTCGTTGATGATTGGTCAAGATTAGTCACAGTTTTATTATGTACAATCAAGATGTTACTGTCAATTACACGTCGATATCTGACACATATGCGAGCTGAGTCACAAGTCTCAAGGTGAATTTCGCTGCCTCGCTATGGCGTGTAGTCTTGGGGATGTTCGTCATCGTGACATGATGATCCATTATGAACGTTGAACTTGCACCGCCAGCAATATCGTATCGGTGAAATCATTTACGAGTAGTTTCGTCGAACACCGGATGAGCAATACTTCCATGTTTACAAATGTAAATTACCTACAGTCGGTTTTTGTTTTGGTGTTTTGTAACACAGTATGAGCTAATTTAATTAGTGTTTGCGTGTAGTAATATTAATTACTCAATTTTATATTGTTGAACAAAATATTTTTGAAGAATTATGTAACGCAATTATAATGTATCTTGTTATATTATTCTCCGATAAAGGCGACGCAGCATAAACTTAAAATTTATTCACAGTTGATATTTTTGAATGTTAACACACGAATACAGGGTTCTTTGGTGATCATTTGCTTTCTTATGTATCATGTTGGTACAACAATGTATTTCATTCAGGTGTCCTAACAATGACTGCATGTTATGTAGGTCTCCCGACTTAGTCGTATGCACATAGCACCTTGCTTCAACGTCTAAACTAGTTACTGTGAGAAAACCCAAATTGCCCAGCGAACAGTCTGACCTGTGGGAATTAACACTGGTCGCATAAAAAATATAACAAAGACTCTATGGACGTTATATTTCCGCGTTGGGAAGGGGTTGTAAAAATATCTTGTTTGGTTTGATACACACAAGGAACTGTTTTTGTTAACGATCTGCAATAAAACGGGTTCTCAGCCTTCCGGTTACCGTTTATTAATATTATTGAATTAGTTATCCGTTAGGATCGTGGGATCTTCGAGCCTCGCTCAAACTGCTGAGATTCTGGATTCGTATCTAAACAGTGACAAAAAAATTGCTGTTTTTTGCATAAATAGATTACTATGAAATCTTTGAATAAATTGCCTACCATAGGTATAGAACTGAGAATAAATATTTGTATATGTTGAATGAACACGTTCTAAATGAAACTACCTGCTTAACCAGAAGTCATTGTCGATAAACTGCTGATCTAGAACTATTTCATGAATAGCACGCATCTGATCTACATACCAACAGTTTAATGCGTAAGACATCCGAGTGCTCACACGTTATGGCCATCGTTTTATAAGGCAAGTGTTCTTCGAGAGATATGCAAACTGAGCGTTTCCGCGTAATAGCAAATATGATAAGAGTAATATTATAGTTATGTAACCGTTGTGTGAAACGTAAAAGGAAGACGAATCGCAACAGGAAGGAGGGCAAGGTCAGCGGAGTGATAACTTTGCCCCGTGTCAAACAATTAATAATACCGCGTACCGTGTGTCATCGGTTTCGAGTTCGTACCTTATGAGCTAACTAGGTCGCTAATTTGTACCTATGTATATGTTTTTGATGAGTCTTGAAGATCAAGTTTCATTAATCCGGGAAACTTGAATGACATAACAAATGCGTTCTTTGTTTACGTCCCAATACCTAGACTTATGTAATAATACAACATTATTGTTACTTTACCAGAGTTCTGAAAGTAGTTCAGAATCAGTAACAGAATTCATGCTACTACTAGATTTAACGAAAAAATACTGAACAAACTACTTGAAGGGATTCTAGTAAAGTGAAAATAATGTTGTAGAGCGTACAATGCTGTGATGTGCTAAGGTGTACCGCCTACGATGGTTCATGTCTCGTCTAGACAACTCATTCTGTAACATATATTTTGTATTGAATTCTTTAATATTTCACACGAGTACATATAAGTAGGTCCTAGGTAAGTATCATCAATAGTCTCCATATATATGCCTACTTATTTAAGTACAGAAAAAAGGTAAGTAAACATGCCCATTGCCTATAGTAGTACGGTGATATGTATAAAAAGTGTGCGAAGTAGGTACCTATACCTGTTTATATTAATTTTTCTTAATGTAAACTGAGTATTTTCTCTACTTAACAAAGTAATGGTTTGAGCGCAAAATATGGTCCAGCTGCCGCTGATGTCGTCAAGTTAAATTCACAATAGACAGAGCTAAACAAAGGTATCGGAACCATTTCAAAAAACAGCATTGGTTCAGTTCAAAGGTGCTTAACCCCAAGATTTGTGCAAAAAATGGGTCGTTTCTGTGCGCTCGCGCAGGCACCGCGGCACCGGTGCGGAGCTGAAGCTGGGCATATCGCACTGAGAGGCAGCGTTCGGCGGTTCCGGCGCGCCGGGTGCGGAGGCGCAGGTGCCGCCGCCCCGCGCCTCGCCGCGCAGCCATTGGCCGCCGCGCGGAGCCCCCAGCCGATTGGGTACGGCGCACGTGCGAGCCTACCCGCCGCCACCTGGCCCAGCGCTGACGGGGAGCGTTATATAAACGCGCTGCCTTCCCTCACCGCACCACTCGAGCTCAGGACGCCGACGAGTGTACGTACACGTTTGCGCGTCCAGAACACGATACTGCTACCGCGACTCCGATACCTGTGATAGTTGGATTGTTACGATTACAGTGAACTTGTGAAAACTTTGCGAACTTTTGAAGACTTTTTTGTGTGTTTGTGAAAATTGTGCAAGATGCTCGTTGAGGACTATCAGACCACTCGTGCGCTGATGACGAAGAAGTATGCACATTGTCCGCTGAAGAAGCGGCCGGTGCTGGTGCGGGAGGAGCGGCCGGCGACACCGCCCACCACGCCGCCGCACCCCGCCCACCTCGCCACTACGCTTTACTACGATTATCATTGTAAGTATTGTTTATGTTCACTCATTATGAAAAACTCATTTTCGATTGCCTCCCAAGTTAACATAATTCTAGGAACGAAAGTTGTAAACAGAAGTGGATTAATAAAAAATCTCGTAATAATTCCTTACGTTTGTTGTAATAAAAATAAGTTATAATATATATTATAACTTTAAAAATAAATGTGTTGATCATTAATACATGAAAAAAGTTATTAAAATTATAAGTTGTAACCAGTTACTAAATTTCATTTTTTTATTGTCTACAGGTGATACAGAAAACGATGAACCACAAAATCTCAGCACTAAGCCTGAAGATTTATCTAAGACTGGCAACTACCCGAGCAAGGCTTCATCCCCCGTGTCTACGGCCGCGGTTAAGATGGAACCTCGCGAGTGGCCACAACAATTAGAATACTTGACGGCCTGCCGCGCAAGGCTTGAACCTGCGCTTGCAGAAGTCGCCAGACCCACTCCACAGTACGCTTACCTGCCAACTCTGTACGCGCCATACCCTCTAGAAGAACTGTACCCGACAGCTCCTTCTCTATCACCACCTGTGCACCCGCAAATGTACCCTCACTACTCGCCTGCATCACCGCCCTCATCGTGCTCACCGCCACCTTGCCCGGAGGACCTTCGCTCTCCTGGCTCTGTATCCTCAGACTCCGGCATTTCCGTATCAGCTCCTCGTCGCCCTCGCTATCAATGCCCAGACTGTGCCAAATCTTACTCAACGTATTCCGGACTCTCGAAACATCAACAATATCATTGCGCCGCAGCCGAAGGCAGCCTCGCTCGCAAGTCATTCAGCTGCAAATACTGCGCCAAGGTGTACACATCCCTGGGTGCACTTAAGATGCACATCCGAACCCATACCCTGCCATGCAAATGCCATCTTTGCGGCAAGGCATTCTCGAGACCGTGGCTGCTGCAGGGCCACATTCGTACGCATACCGGTGAAAAGCCTTTTTCCTGCCATCACTGTCGGCGTGCTTTCGCCGATAGATCGAATCTGCGCGCTCACCTCCAAACCCATTCAGATGTCAAAAAGTATTCGTGCTCAGGCTGCGGTAAAACCTTTTCCCGTATGTCTTTGTTGAGTAAACACTTGGAGGGAGGTTGTGGCGTGCCTGGCGCTTCGCCCTATGAGTACAGGCCCGAGGCTCTGCCAACGACGCACGCGCACCAACCGTTGCCCCCACAAGCTACCGTTCACGCGTATTAAAAAGACTGAGCCCTGCAGTATCTCGATCTCGAATTTAGATGTAAATTCTCTAAATGTAAGCGTTAGCCTTTCGGCATTCTAGTTTTATAGTATTTAAAATTAAATTATTTTTGTAAATGTTTTAAATCTCAAACGCGTGTAAATTTCTATTTGTAGTTATGTTACATGTTTAGGGGACCAATGTAAATTTAAATTTGTAGTGTAAGTTATTATAATAAGTTATTGTAAGATTATTACTTAGTTGCGTCAATCGTAACTTCACTAGTCATATGGCATTTGCCAAGTGTCATACACTTATTAAAAATATATTTTGTATCCTAAGCCATGTACAAAGTGCCTTAAGTATAAATGATTAATATATTCTCAACAAAGTATAACAAACAATATTATGCTACTATTTTGATGTATACGTATTATATTAAAATAATACTTATGAATGAGGCTAAAACTAAGCCGATTGTCAAATCGCGTTCCTTTCTGTTACCTCCAAACGCAGAAAAAATAAACACAATATAAATTATATTTTCTTGTATTCTTTCACATACCTATACTCACCCTACAAATAAGTACAATAGTAGTAATAACTTATAACATTCGATAATATCTACTCTTCCAATGCTCTAAGTGGTATTTAAAAGGATGGTAATTACAAATAGGTAACCACCATATCAAAACAATCCTCATCTAACCAAGGTATAATATAATATATAATATATATTTTAGTATATAATATAATATATTCATGAAATAGTTATAGCTGTATTTTATCCAACAAGAATCCCGTTTTTCCTTTTTCTTTTTCAAGTTTTTAAATTATGTTTATATTTATTAGTAGTAAAATACGTAGATATTATTTGATATGCGTTTAACCTAAGCCTTAAATAGATTAAAACATAACATACAATTATTATCATAAGACGTCAGAAATAAAAATACACAAAAAATAGGTAAGGTTTCAAATATTATGATCGTAATAATATAAAACAAAAAGTACGTACAAAGTATGAAAATAATTAATGAGATATATTTATGTGGTGGTTTAGGGTGTGTTTAGGGGGCCTATATTTTCGAAATAACATTTCATGCAGAAAGTTCTCTAAATTTTGTCAGCACTTTGTTATCTTGAAGTTGCTTCAAATCTTTTCTGTAGATATATTACAGTATAACAGTGCGAAATCATCAACGGATATTGGCTAATTCTTTCAATTATCTCTTCAAATGTTTTAAGTTAGTTGCAAAAAAGTTGTTCGTTTAATATTTATTGAGGTCGGTATAGTTAAAATTTCTTTCAGTTAACAACACACTGGTGCAACAAAATATGTAAGTTTACGCAAATTATATCTTGTTATTTTATCATCTCAACCAATTTCGGTTACAAAGCTTGTGTCAACAAGCTTTGTAACCGAAATTGGTTCCGTATTCAAACGAAATAATAAGTAGTATTTTAATACCAACAAAGTTGAATGGCGTCTAGTTTGGACGCAATTTGTGGTCTAGTAAGTGGTTATAGCGGCAGTGAGTTTATCGCTGAGACAATAGCGGAGAACACCGGGGCACCGCACCGGTCTGATGTGGGTCGGACGCCGACCGCCAAACGGTGATCGTGGACCGCCGAGCGCGAACCGCCGAACGCCGACCGCCGCGAGTCGAGCATTAGGCAGTGGGCGCCACGCCGACGGTCACCCGGCCACGAGGTCAACCCGAGCCCGCACCCGACTCAGCCTTCCTGATACCTAATTAATGGAAATACCTTAATTTATTGCCCCAACTACAATAAACTTCCTACACAGAGGAAATCTCTATTTGTTGTGTCTGATTTATCCGCAACTGCTTGTAATTACAGTATCAACATAAATATCAAATCTCAGCGTCAGCAGAAAAATAATTTAGTTGATAAAAATGTTTGTGTATCACATTGCATAATATAATTAGTGTGTGTGTTAAAACATTACACAATAATATTGTGTAGGGTGAGCTTTTTTTCTTTAATAATTATATGATATTGTAGATCTGTTGGTAAACGTAAATCCGAAAAAGAATGTTATACATTTTTCATAGGAATCATACATCGGGCTTAGTAGCCTCGTTCACAATAGCCCTCCACCTTCAGGAACCCATAATTTAATCGTCTAAACGTAGTCTGTCACCCCATTATACAGAGACCTGCTCATTGTGGTGTCAACTACCAACACACCTCACAGATATATCTCATTATAACTTTGTAATTCAAATCATCATGCACGACACATTGTTTCTCAACATTTACGCGAACCTCTGACTCACTCTATGAATAAACATTTAAAATTTAATTGACAACATAATCCAATAAGTTTATCGGAGCAATGCTGATCATGTCACTTATACACGAAAGTTGTCCAATAAGATATTGATCTCTGAGTTAACCTCTGACCCTGTCAGGCAAGTGCACGCTTCATAAACGTCAGATATAAATACCTACCTACTTATTGGCACTTTTCTATCGAATCGAAGATGTTATCGTTGTTCGGTGACGCAACCTGTATTGTTAAAAATGGTCTTTATTAGATCGAACAATAGTCAGTGTTGTAATTGGTAGCGACATCTGTTGACGAGCATTGACATTATTTTAAAAAATCTTTCATTACTATTTTTAGTTTACAGTCCGGGATCTTAGCACCGCAGCCTCTTGTAAAACAGACAAACAAATAATACAAATACAACATATAGGTCTACATTTATATTTTATCAGTGAGAAAAGCTAAAGGCACCAACTAAGGTGCCTTTTGCACTTAGTAAAATCTCCCTCGACTCAGGTTTTATTACGTTGATTATGCAAAGACATACACGGCTACTACAATGGTTAGAGAAAATCCACATTATCTTATACGAATGCCAATTAGTGTTTGTGAGTGAAGACGTGTTGAGAGTGGTCGGTGCGAGGCGCGGTGCGCCGGTGATTGGTCTGCGCGAGCGCGGCGACCACCGGCGCGGCGCAAGCGAGCGGCGCGTGCGCATCGACGCACCGCACCAATCTAATGCATTCTCATTAATTAATTCTGTTCCTATTTGCATCGTGATTATCTTATCCGATATCGATCGCTGATATGCCGTACCAATTAGAGTTCACACCTAATAGTCTAATAGAACTTTGAACTTTTCTATTAGTTATAACTTATAAGCGATCGCCTTAAGATAACGCAAACGGGTTTCGACACTAATTCGACCTCGTTCGAGAAGAGCTTTGGTATTGTTATGTTTAATTATTTATATCTTTTAAAGTAGAAACATTATTAATGTAGTGCGGAGATTTGAGTTAGATAATAGCGTGAACGTGTGTATTCGTGAAGTATAACAGTTCGCGGATTGCGCAAGGCGGATCTGCCGCGTCATGCGGTTTGTTAGTGTAGACACATAAGTCGGTGAGCACAGCTCGTCGTACGTAAATAATCTAGATCCGTCTAGATTTAGGGCTGGCGGCGGCAATGGTGCGAGTCAAGCCGCGGCGATAAGCATGATTTGTAACGTGGCGCGTCGGCGCGTGCTCACAAATAAATGTGATTTCAATGCGCACCTCTCAATAAATTACCTAACCCACTCTTGATATGACATTGCAACGATTTATAATCTCCCTCACACGAGTGCGCTGCGATGTTGAGGATTTCCGCCCGCGAGCCTTTGTCTTCGTACGTGTACTGATGTCAACATCTCGTACACTCTCGAACAGCTCGCGAGCAACGCCTTAATATTGAAGTTCAAAATCGTAATTTATTGAAGTGTTGATTACTATAATAGATATGTGCAATAAAGCCGGTGTGTCTATAATACAGAGCGTTTTGCAATTACACAATAATATAATCGTAGCACGATTAATCAGTAACCACGAACATGGCCAATAAAGTTAGTAACAGTTACATGCGCTAATCACATTTATATCCAGCCTGGTCTATTACAATGTACTGACATAAAATTAAACTGATTAACCATAACAACATTCTAAATGTACACTAAAATATTAACCTCATATCCACAACTTATATCTAAAAATAATTAATAAGACAGAGGTGAAACCGGTAGCTGAGGCTGGTAACTATAGATCGGGTATAGAATAGGCACATAGATTTAATTGATTGTATGCGTAGATATTGGAAAATGAAAATAAAAAATGTTAATGTTGGAAGTTATTTTTTCATGGACCAGCCGCACTAGGTCACCCTAAATCGCGGGGTCTAAGTTGTAGAAATCAATGGTATGGAATTTGACCATCGTTTATCGGTGAATTTGATTTGTTTTTTTAGTATCGAATCTAGATATCCTTTACACTCGAGATTTCTCTACTATATCTATCTGAAAACTTTTAATATTTGATTTTTTTTCTGATTGCCCAGATCACAGCTGTTTTTATTGGCACACTACACATGGGTGGGCGGAAGCTAGCAACAAACAAGCTATGAATTGCATCAAATTAATTTCTGTAAAACATTTACGATCATTTTAGTGCAGATAAAAACTAACTACGTACTTATTCGATCACAAATCGATAGCAATAATTTATAATTAATAAAATGTATAATTACCTACCGTTGTTATCTTATTAATGCTATTCGATTAAGGTTAATAGTAAATGTCCAGTTAACAGGCAACATTGTCACAACAAACAGTTGTGATACCTATACGAATAATTTACGACTCGGTTAATTGAGTTTGATATGTTTTAGGTCCCAGTTTCATAACCTATAATATATGAGCGTGTTCTGAGTGCTCATAAAACTCACTAATTACGACACACTAGAAATATGTTAACTATTAGTTAAGTATTTATTGTATCGCTTTTCTAATATGTCACTTAAAAGCGTTTCTTTTGTGGGCGCGATCACGACTGTTGATAGTGAGGACCAAGTTTGGAGTTCGGGTCGTGTCTTAATGAGTTTTTGTGTAATTCACAATAGGAAACTGGTAGTTGGAATTCGTATTCAGTAGTAGGCCATATATTTCATATCTTTTGAATACATAAATTGATATCATCTTTTAATAACAGAATATTGTGCCACGATCCAGTCACGCAATATTTTTCTTTAGAATGTTATTTTATTATATCTAGTTATGTCAAAACGTATATGTGTTTGGGGTCTATACATTATATTTCTGTACAAACTTATTAACAAACACCGAACCACAAACCCATAAAAAGTTATATGAAACTTAATAATGTAAACACACTCGCAAACTTTCTAGACCACATAGCAGGCATTCAACAAAGCCGCGGGTATCTACATGTTGGTCGTTAAGCTATAATTAGTGGAGGAAGGTTTCCGAGAATGTCATCTCGTAAGCTTATGATTGCCTAAGAGCTAAAAGTCTGACGATCGTGGCGAGAGGCCGGTGGAGTGACGTACCGGCCGTATGTGACGCGAAATAGCGTGATCCTATGAAACCTGCGTAGTGTTACCAGATTCTTTTGTAAAATATCGAGACATGGGCTAGGTCTGACAGCTTACTAACATATATATAAGTAGACTTAGAAACGGCTACTTTTGGCTTTTTAGACTGCGATTATTTTGACTCATATCGATTAAATAAATTGTTTATATGATAAAAGAAATCACAAGAATCAGTTCGGCAGCTTCAGCTTTTTGTTATTTTGATTTCCATTTCCAGTGTTCAATTAGACGCTAGAATTGTAAATTGGAAAATTAAATGTAAATTTTACAATGTATCAGATATCGAACAACTTGATTGATGGACTTTAAATAATTATCCATTTTATTCTTATTTTCGAATTCCGACACTCATGGTTGCAACTAGATGCTTGCGATACTAAATAGTTCTCTAGCCTGGAGCAGATTTTTTAATGCATATTTTTTGGCACCGAGAAGTAGTTATTCAATCAAGACTTTCCACGTAAATTTTGGCACTTGGCAAGTGTAATCTCGTGCCAATACCTGCCAATAAGCTAGACGGTGCGAGTAGTGAGCTATGGAGTTGCCCCGCGTAGGCGTCGCCACGACGCGCTTCAACGACTTTGAAAAGATTATTCACCGGTAGCGATGCTTTGTGGATGCACCTAAATGGATACCAATACTTTATTTCCTTAAGCTCTGCTAGTGATTGCGCAATCGTGGTCTTTGTATCTCCGCAATAAACTGATACCTTGAGCCTGTCGGATCGGAGTTGCTCAAGTGAAATCGTGAAACAGTTTATTTTCATTTCGTAAGCTCATACTGATGAAAAATTATTTGGCAAAGCATGCATAGTTCATTTAGACTAGAGAATTTAAAATTATTTACTTATCCAAGGTATACTTAAGAGTGTGGGTCAAACAAACATATCTTTCGATTTGAAAATCTAACCGTTTAGAGTTTTTTATCATAAGCTTAACAAGACAGGGCAAAAATGTTAGTAACTAGCTTCCAACAGTGATAAGTTGATAAAAATTATTTTTAATATAAAATTAAATTAACGAAAAGTATCTAAAAAGTAAAAAATAAGTAAACATTTTATGTCTTGAGTATTGAAATTATGTAGTTACATAAACTATAAAATATTATATATCACAAATTTTAAGTCGGCGCCAAACAGGAGGCTCTAAACCTCCTGCTTTTTTTACGCCGTCATGGTAAAATCCAGGCTATAGGCACATGTCTGCAAAAGATTCAATAAGAACACATGTCGAGCTTAAAAGGTGAATATAAGTACATAGATATTTTTATCGCCAAATGTTTATATCGCATTGTCATAGATACAATGGCGGTTTGGATTTATTGAGAAGGCATTAGATGCAGTTCGGATATCCAAGATGGATATAAAGTGTACCAGTTGCTTATCACAGCGTGAAATAAGTGTCACTCCGGGAGACAAATCAATGTGTTTCTTCTGAGGGCTGAAGAAAGAGCACGCCCTAGTCTTACGATCTATTCGAAAAGCCTCTACAAAGATTGTTTATATTAGAAATCGGTCTAAAATGATATTCTTATAAAATAATAAAATAAAATATCGTTAAAAGCATTGTTAGTTTAATAAATTAATATTTCTTTTAATAAAAAAAATCATAACGTTGAAACTATCGCATTACATTTATGTAAACTTCACTAATATGCTCTGATTTTTTTACTATCATATTATGCTACTATCGAAACGTTAAATTATACATAATATTATAATTTACTCCACCCTGTTACAGTTTTACAATAGTGCATGTAGATAACATGTCATAGAAATATTAATATTCGATCATAAAAATTAGTGTTTACGTTCCTCCATACAAAAGACATCAACGAGCTCGCAAGCTTTGTTCCTCGTAATTTATTCGTCAATAAAACATTGTATCATAAATATTAAACATTTAAATGCCATTGTTTTTTAATATTTAAATGTTTAATTTATTACAAATTAATGTCTTAAAATGGAATCGGAAGTAATCCGGTATTGGTAACTTTCGTTGCTTTTTCCAATAATAAATAAGCTGCGATTATGGCAGTGTGTAGGTTGTGTGAGTCAGCTGAGAGGCACGTCGGTCGTCGGTGCAATAAAAACATAGTTAGGCACAATGCTGGGTTCAGCAGCCGAACATTAGCATCCGATGTTAATTACGTGAGCGTCGAGCGATCGCGTCGTATCGAGAGTTATACCAGACAGATAATACAATAAGCACTCACTCTTCACGTTGGCATACTTTTTATTATAAATGTAAAAATAACATTTTTAGATTGACTTTGAATAAAAACGTAAACAAATAAATTCCATAACAATAGCTATTAAAGGATTTTTTATTTCAGTCACGAGTTACAGGTATTATTTGTTTTCCCTCATTATTTTATTAATTTTTACTTATTTTTGAAAGAAACCATTTAGAGTGAATAAACAAATTATTAATAAACAGACCCACCTTTTTTGGAAATCGTCGCAAAATACCTTATTTAGAACATGTAAAAAACGTCATCTTTTAGTATTTATATTTCCTTGTGCACTGTGATTTGAACACAAAATAAGTCACCTTAGCACCGGCTTGTTAATAAAGTGTTTTGTAATATTGAACTTTTGGCCTATTACGACTGCTATGACAAAAACTGTAACTGCATTTCAGACCGACACTGAACAAACCTATTAATAACTGTAGCAATAGCGCAGACAATAACCAAAACAAAAGGTAATCGAATTGGGACATACGTCCGTTATCAATATCCGTGAGTGACGTGACATTTATTTATATGTAAAACTGTGATACGAATTTAATATGATTATTACAAAGCGCTCGCGGCACAAGTTATTTTTTACATTTCACTGCGTGACAGTTACTCGGATCAAATCGAAGCCAGCTTTTGTTCTCTCGTCGTTTCCTTGTACGCGGTTAGGGAACAGAATTACGTTGCACAGAAGGTACACTGAATAAATAAACTTGATAAGACTATGCAGAAATTAATGACACGTATTACAGACAAACTATCTCAATATTTTCTTTACTTAAAATGCTGCCTGAGAATGTTCCAATTTCAGTAATAAAGAATAAACTTTAAACAGCTTAATAAAAAAGTCTATAAGCAAAAACTATTTTTGTACATGTGTGTTTAATAGTTAAAGTAATGACGTTTTATCTTAACAAAGCTCCACAATTGGTTTAAGATTACGAAGATTTTAAAGTGGGTTACGCCGATGGGTTGATTTGTAATTTAGTTGGCATATGAAAGGTACTGTGTCACCCCCTATTATTTTCGTGTTCGTGTTTGTTGTTCATACTGTCACTGTTCGTTATACTTCACGCAATGTTCAATGACTCGTTTATCGGGTGAATTTTGTAGCATTAAGATAAAGATGAGGTCAATAAAAAGAGTTTTCTTATACCCTGGTTCGGAATACATGAAATCACATAACTCAATTCATCACAAGCGAGCCTTCTGCACCCATTTAGTGGGCAGAGGGCGCGGGCGTTAATACAATAATCTGGTGCCTGCATAAAAATTAACCGGTGTGTAACGGTACTGCGCGTAGGCGCACCGCAGCTCACGCAAGGCGCGCGGCGACGGCCCTCACCTCCGACCTGTGTCGCGGTGGGTACACATGCAAGAACATTATATCGTAAGATACAGGTAATTATGACGTTAAATTAGGTAATAATGTGATATCGGATCTGGATAACGTTAATGCAGTAACTTGGTGCAGCATAAAAATTATCAGGTTTTTAATGGGACCACGCGTAGGCGCACCGCACTGGCCCTCATCTCCGATCTGTGTTGCAGCGGTTACACGTACTGAAATATACATCTTAAGATATTGGAAATTACTGCTAAAATGATTCGTGATAATGAGAAATATAGCTATAGCTCTAACTTAAAAATTATAATTTTATATAACTGAATATAAAAGCGGAAACTGTCAATTGGCTTACGTTGTAATTTTTATAAGTTATTTTATTGGTTGTCTTAAAAGCTGTTTGTTTCCCAAAGAATAATTAAATAAATAATGAATTGACTCCTGCAGTCTGTAGATGTTTATATAATCGCTTTGTAACGCTTTAAACCTTTGCAGTTACATGCATATGTTACGATGAATGTGATAAACTAAAAATTATTACTAATTACCGGTTATTATTAATAATTACCAAAAGGCGAAGTAAAAGTAATAAATTATTCACATCTATCATGCCTTTATCGGTGATTATAAAAAATATTACCATAGTACCGATAAATGTAAAAAAAAACGTGAGCTTAGCAATATTCTGATCAATCGAGCAATAGAGGACAAGTAGAGGTTTTTAAATATTGGTCCTATAAGAAGTGTAAGTTAGGTTTGATTGTGACGAACAACGGTCGAATGCCAGATTGTCAAGCTTGCTACAGACTTGATTGACAAAATAAACTAACGATAAAATTGGAAATTACAATATTATAAATCACATTTAGCAAAATATGTGGTAATTTTTCAATTCATTACATTTACCGTAACACATATTTTTATTTTTTATATAGCCTTTTAATTCCTTAATTTCAAATTACAATACATTTTATACAAAATATTTTTAAATACATGCATATCAAATGCATATAAAATTGGAAATTTCAATAGTATAAATCACATTTAGCAAAACATGTGGTAATTTTTCAATTTATTACATTTACCGTAACACATATTTTTATTTTTTATATAGCCTTTTAATTCCTTAATTTCAAATTAAAATACATTTTATACAAATTATTTTTAAATACTTGCATATCAAATAATTTTAGATACAATTTATCTAGTAATAAATTATTTCTAAAACTCATGCAAATCAAATTAAATAAATCAGATAAATATTCTTATAATTTATAGCTTAAATAACCATTTTATTTTTAATTATAAGAATTAATACCGTTAAACTGTAACACATAATAATATATACACTAGATAATAACCACACAACCGCACAGAAGGCTGGTAATAAGGCAAGGGGGAAATAAGGTTAAATATGATGCTCGTAGGCGTTTCAAACAATGCTTGAATGCCTCATTGTGGTCGGGAGTCGAGAGCAACAGTGGCAATGGTGAGCACACCTCACAAGTTTAAAGGCCAGTTTCTGAGGATACGGATAGATCCTATCCGACCCATAAAATATCACCTGACTGAATTTAAGAGTGATACAAGTCACACTTGAAAAAATAACACAGCTGTCATTTTCATTTATGTGCGTTATATGCTTACCCTACCAATAACAATTGTAAAAGGCAATGCCCAAAAACTGTATCGCCAAAACCCTTGTGTCACGAATATAAGATATTAAATAATTTCTAGTTTTGTGTATAACGATTATCTACTAATAAGAGACATAACTTAAGCGGGATTTAATTAACAGAGGATTTTCTATTTAATCATTCTAGAATCTAATTTTGTTTTGATAGAATTATCACGTTTTTTGCACTTGTTTACTAACTTTTTTCATGACATCCCAGCTTACTATGAAAATATCCGGCTTAAAATTAAACTTTCATATTATTCTACATACAATACAGCAGTTATTATCTTGACAAAGCCACGTAATAGATAGCACAGCAGCGATAAACAATCCCATAGTCGATTGGTCATACCCCTTTACTTTAAAAATCATCAATCAGTCAGGTTTGAAATAATAGCTCCGTGGCTACTATTTAAATCCTTACTGCAATTACAGTCTATCAATTCTACAGCTCAATTGAAGTAACAGGTTTCTGTAGTAAAGTGAAACTAAAAAGAATACTTTGTCTTCACAACAAAGAGTCTTCGCCATTTATCTATTTTGCACAAGCTTAAAGAGTAAAGTTGTTCCATTTATTGTAGAAAATGTTACCTAGAATTTGTTGACGGTTGAAAATAATGCGCACATTAGTTTGAATGGATAAGAGGCAGACATGTAGAAAGTGTATCCTGGCATAAAAGCCATCGTGTTGAAACCTCGCAAATATTCATAAATTAATTTAAAGGATCATCAACATCAAGCAAAGGAAGCAGTACATTTATTATATGAAAGTTAAACATTAATGGCGAATTCTCCTTTACTTTCTTTTCACATTGTGTATCTGGACTGGTGCAACATTAAAAACTGAATCATATCAATTAAATCGCACCGCTCACTATAAGATGAGATCGTTACACGTGCACGTATAAGGAGAAATCAGCACGGAGATATAGTCTCATCATTAAGCGCCATTCGTTAAAACCCACAGACAGTAAAATCTGTAACAAGCAACGTAATAAATGCAATAACAATGAATAAAATGGCAATAATAGCAGGTGAAATCGCGACAGGTCCGGCTCTCGGGTCGTCGTCCGTAATTATAAATAAAATACGGCAACTGTGCGCCTGCGCCGCGCCGCCGCGCCGTGCCGCCCCCGCACAGCGACGCGTGCGAGGAGCGACGCGCGATCCACACGCCTAATATTGCTAGCTCCTAACTTCTAAATCGAGACAACAGGTACAAAAACCGAATTTGCGCTAAGTCACGACAACCCAGGCGATTACTTTTTATACGATTTATTCTGTAGGAAATGATCTTGTAGTCCATCTAACAATAAATAGTAATTACAGCTCCTGAATTACCCACAATAGGTTGCAGATTCTTCGCTTTATAACATGCTTTCGAAAGCAGGTTAACTACTCAATTTGCTGAAATATACAATCACGTAAGTAATAGGTAATTTGTACAATTGATAGATGATTGAGAAAGCGCTTCTATTTTTTATTCTAACATATTATAAAATAAAATACCCCGCCGCGTCTTTTCGTTATAAACTCAAAAACTACAGAACGAATTTTCATGCAATTTTTACCATAAGATAAAATGATTCATGAGGAAGCTACAAGTATATATTTTTTCAAGGCTACGTACCATGCAGAGCCGCGGGCGAAGGCTATTTTAGAATATTTTAGCTTCCTACCCAAGAACAAATAAATTTATACCACAAAAACCAAGAAATACGGAACAGACTCGCAAAAAGTGTAGGTACATCTGGTAACACGGCCTGGCTACACCACAATAGTGCATTATTGGACCGATATGGCATTTTATACACGTTCAGTCCAAATTTCGTGCCGAATCCAAGCTCACCCACTAATGCAAGGATACGGCCGTCATTTGGACGTTTGTTGTTCCATAAAACGACTCACTTGGTCATTCCGTTTTATGGTAATCCGTTGGCGTGTATTGCGAGTTTTCGACCAAAAAGGCTGGTTACTAAGGAAACAAGTTGCTTTACCTGTATGGTTAATGATGACAAGTTTAAAGCCATATCATCAGCTTATTCAGAGCAGCAGGTACCTGATGAGCCAGCCATTGGTTTGTCAAATTGGCCGTTCAAAACATAGTGGCAGTCTAAAACTTTAGATTTTTCTGGAATTTAATTGAAGATTACATTTTGATTAAATGCGATAATTTTGTGAGCCATAAAACTAAATGAAGTGTTCGTATTCTTCTTATCTGCATACTAACGTTTGTTAAGTTTGTGCCAATAGTTCATTATTCAAACGCATCATAGCCATTGACTGCTCCAGAAGAGTAAATTATTAGTTTCAGAGCAACCCTCCTCGTGTAGTAAAGATTAGTCTGGCGCTATCACTTCTAATTGAGGGCACATTAATTCGTATTTTATAGTGTCAGATGAAAAGCGATAGCGCTGAATATAAATAAATATACAACAACTCGTATTTAAATGTCTATGCTATGCTTTCGTGGTCTGTTAAACTCTGTTGTTTAATTATTTGGTCATGTTAATGGTGAATCTTATCGGTGACGCAACTGTCGTGCACATGACGGTTAGAAAAGTGTTTGTAGGGATGGTAAAAAGTGGCAATGGATAGGGGTAGAGGGTGCGGGGCGGCGGACCGTGGCAAGTGGCAGTGGCACGCGCCTACACACGACCAGCACGTGCCGGCGTACATGCTAAATTCATTACTTTTTTACTCACGGCCGTTGAGTATTGTTAACTTTTAACCGCTATGCTCTAAAGCAATGATTGTTATCCTTTTGTGCTACTACAATTGCGTACATTTATGTTTGGTACTTACATCATCAACAACCTACAATCAAAACAAATCTAATCCTACATAGGATCCTCTAGACAGAAAAGACATTATTTGGGATCTCTATAGTGAGATACCAGCTAGCTGCTGTCCAGTTAGATACTGTTCGAAATCATCAAAATTGATTCAGCGGCAAAATCGTGTAACACCTATCAGCAGATACATTCGAAGGCCACTTCTCTTTTGCCAATATTTATAAAATAAGTTGAAAATTTTGTCTACAAACTACTACACAACTAATAGAACAATGTAGTAACATTTAAAATAGCTGTGTAGGTCTCGTAATGAACGCTAAAGTAAGTAAAACTCGTTGCGTAAACTCTTTTGCATGGTGTCTGATAACCTTTGGCTGAATGAAGGAGCGTAGGCGATCTAGTTGTTTGTTCGCCGGCCACCCAGTGCGATATTATCCTTCATATTTTTATGTGTTTTCGCATTTTATTGCCAGCCTTAGTAGAATTTAAACAAATATATAAATTTACTAAACCCACATAGTTCGCCAAAAATTAAAAGTTTTGGTCTAGAATGACTAGATTGTTTAGTAGGCATATAACAAAGGAACATAAATACATATTGATGGAGATATATAGTGCCAGGACTAAAAACACACACATTATATATAGCAAGTTGATAAATTGATAGTCTCACACATTCAAGTTAAAAGATAATAATAAGATAATTTATATTCTACAAACATCTTGTCGTTGGACTTAGAAAACAGGTGAATATCTGTCATGAGGGTACCCGCATGATTTCTGTGCACATGCCATCGGAACTAAATCGGAAAATATTGACACTTGCCAACGCGGCGATGAGAGCGACGACGCGACGACGACGCACTGACTATAATGGCTGATATAATAGGCCTCTAGCTCTTGAGCTATTTATAGCCTATTAACTCGGCTGTTTAATGGTCCTATATATTATTACTTGAACATAAAATCATCACGTAATTTAGTATTGTCTGTATTTAATATTGCTGCGAACATAATCGAATAATAATTAATAACAGATTTTGAGTTAGGTTTATGTTTAGCCGTGAACTGCGGTAGCTGTGTTGATTGGATAATTAAATAGCCGATCTGACCGACACCGATACACTAGTAGCACGATATGTCTATATGCTCTGCTCTAACCTAACAGAGATTAGAACGAATTACGAAGATAATAATAGCTTAATAATATAAGGAATCTCACGTAAACACTAATTCTTAATATATGTTTAAACATCCATCATAACATAAAAGATCCACTACAGAAAAAATCACGATACTTAGCAGTAAAAAAGTATGTGCGATAGACTCTTTTGCTGATTCTATGTGTATCACACACATAGAATCTGCAAAAGAGTCTACAAAAAACATCACATTTTTATATCAATCCTGAGAAATAATTTATATAAGACGGTAATTGGCACCTAGATTGTAGGCACGTCGTAAGCGGTAACCACAACAAATTAAGTAACAGTTGTGTAAGTAGTTAGCATTTGGTTAAGTTTAGATGTAGTATCGAATTGTCATAGCAACGTATGTGACGCTGTGTGCCCACGACAGGTGTTATCCACGCTTGGCCAGTAACGGTATATGAACTATATGATTAGTGGCGGTGGTGAAACATCTTCATTCCAAATTATATTATGTTGTTGCCTAGGTCATAATTTGACCATAAGTCTATAGCCAACAGCCATAGGTCGATGAAAAAGGCGTTGGTATGCGATTTTCCGGTTGTGGGCTTGTGGTCCCGGTCCATGTAATATTTCTAACGACAAATTCATGCGCACTGGCCACAGTGTTTTATAGAAACTGCAATACTTATGAGGACCAAGATATATGTTATGATATATGTTTCTGCAAGATGTATAAGCATAGTGAGGAAGTAATTAATAAAATGATAAAATTATACAATACACTAGTTGAATGAACTGTTTCTAAGTAGATTGCGGTTTATATGTAGGAAAGACCTCTTATTTACATAATTTGTTGTGGTTAACGTGAAAAAAAAGCTGCTGAACTACTGTGATTGTGGTTTTGTGGTGATAATTCTCAGATATTGCTAATATTGCTTATCACTAGCAGTAATTTACCACTACCATATATTTCTAGATAGAAAAAAGCCGAAGTTAATTGAATATAAATATTCATTAAAGGTTCTAACAAGTGCGTTACAAAAAAGTAATTGTCATAGCAACGTATGTGATGCTATGCCGGCGTCAGGTGTTGGTCGTCCACGGTCGAAGGCGCGGGCGCCGGTGAGCGGGCTCGGCAAGTGCGCCCGCCACGGTTGAGCTGCGCCCGCGCCGATGGCAGTTGGCGGCACGCGCGTGACAGGTGGAGGTCACGCGCCGTTACCTTACACCCATGACACCTAGACCACTGCCACTTCGAAGAAAGTAACTAGATGTTAACGGCTTTGTTACCTAATGAAGAGTAATTGCTGAATGTGAAGTTAGCGTTTGATCTTAGCTTTTTATAAAACTTGGCGGCAAAGCTTCCGTCCAAATCGTGTTGAGATAGGTAAAGCTGCAATACTATTGAAAGATGTGATATTTATTTATTTAACTCAAAAAACACTAGACTTTACGAAGGCATGGCTAGCTTGCAGTGAACAATCAATCTTGACAGTCCTTCGTTCGTCCTTAATTAAGCTTCAATACTGTTCATAATATAAATTTTAACTTACCTTTACTAAAAAGATAAGTTAAAATTATATTATCAAAGCTGAATTCTAAATCAATGTAGGTTTTAATACCTAATAGAAAAGTAACGAATATAAATAAAAAGTTAGTAAAATTGATTTTAAGTCAAAGACAACAAGAGTAATCCTACGTTTAAGTTGGATATAAACAGACATAATATAGCAGAAGTTGTTATGTATGACACTAGATTAATAAGCTTAGCTTATTCTCCATTCCATAGAAGAGAAAGGTCTGAATCTTATCTTCGTCACGAGTGAGCCCTCAAAGAAGCTAATTTGCCAAAAACACAGATTTGAATACTGATAACCTTAAAGTTTAAAATCATTAGCCTTATAAATAAAGCCTTAACTTAAAATGTCCTTGTCACCTTAAGTGGTGCAGTTACATTTAATTCATCATAACAAACGCGACATTAAGCATGAATGTCACTTTTAAATATCATTTAAATGTTGCAGAAGTGGATCGATCGTGTGGATCGGACTCATGACAAGTGGAAATGACCGGAGGTATCGATTTATTGGACGCTGACCGATAGCTCCGTTTGAATGGACACGCGCCGAGGAATCGGGATTGTGTTGCCAGCATCCATTTTGTCCCACACCGAGATACATTTTATTGTCAAGTTATCACTATTATATTCTAAATAAAAATTGTATGTAAACGATCGTAATGATATGAAAAACTACAGTAAAGATCAATAGATAAACTTAGTTGTTGTTTGGTATGGTGATGAATTACCTGATGGTATATAAGCATGTATATTTAGTGTGTACTGTCCTATTGTATCTACCCATTTAAAATATTATATCAAGAACAGGGACCAAATTATGAAACGAGAGTAAAGATCCCGAACCGCAAAAGAATTAGTGTGGTGAAAATTAAAATAAAGGCAACACCACACGAAGATGTCTTTCGGAGTGTTTCGAAGTACGTGACTTCAAACTCGACTTACAATTTACAGCTTTATCGCCCGTTATTATTCATAATAATATGGTGGACGTATTGCGACAGCACATTAACCTCTCCCGAATTCGTGAGCTTCTTTCGTATTATCTTATTTGTATTTTGCCTGTCCTCCTATACCTGTACTGAATAAATAGCATGCTGAAAATCAAACGGAACTTGCGATGTAATCATTTTCAACTGAAATTATACGATCAATCAAATATTTGGAATAAACACGTGTTTCGTGTTCATGAGACACGTACAGTCAGCAACTTAAGTACAAAGTTTTTTATAAAATAATGCACATATTTTCGATTTCTGCTGGTTTCAATTTATTCCATCGTGAAATAACTACGATTTTCAGACTTAAGCAACTTTGAAAATTGATTTGTGTGTTGCTACTTCTGTTGCTGACTGTACGTACCTATTCAGGGGATGTCCAATATCTTTTACAACAAAAATAATTATACAAATCATCATCATAAAAATCTCACGCAAATTTGATTTTCCATAGCATAATATACACTGGAGTCATAGTCTTAAAAGGTGATCTGATGTTGAACATAGTGAAGATAACTAAAAAGTCTTAATAGTTAGCCGAATATGACCATAAATCACTTTACGAGAAACATTTCGGGGAACACGTCTCACGATAAACAAGTTCAGGGCGTAGCCGTCGTCTGCACATCTTGGATCTTCAGATTAAGATACGGCCTGTTTACAAAGATTTTGAATTCCACGCATCGAAAACTCTTTAAAAGTCATTACACCACCGTTATGGAGCGATAACAGCGTGAAATTTTGGTAATTGGTAATACAGAGGTTCTGGCATGTACATTGTGCGTGGTTACTTATATGTGCTGAAATGTAGTGGGTAGGTATGGTGCGTGGATTCTTTTAATTTTATCCGAATATAGCACAGTTCTCATGAGAATGTGGAGCTGAATACAGCATTATTTTTAGTTTACTAGAACCCCGACATTAGTTTGTAGAAAAATGCGTTTTCGGAATAAATTAAACGTGATTTTTTTTCGTATTTCTTCGTAAGAACTAGTAGAATGGCGGACGATGAGTTTACTAATACTAAACAAGCAGGTTGTTTAGAATCAGCATCAGATTACAGAATCTATTTCACTAGTTTACTTGAACTAAGCCAATTTATACTTTATATATATAAATACATAGATACTTTATACTTAATAAATATAAATAATAAGAGAGAACTCTTGGTAATGCAGATTTCATACAGTAAATGTTAGGTCCGAAAAAAAATAACAAAGATGATTAATATACAGTGGTGACGAAGTCGCTTACTAGTCATTGAGAATATGATTTATTATGGAAGTGTAACGTTACCCTAGGTGCTAGATCATCTCATCATTCCATAAATGGAATCACTCTAAATTTGAATTTCTATCAATCAAATATAGTCCATATTTGATTGACATGAAAATTTACCCATTAGTAGAATTTTCTATTTAAAAACTGTTGAACCTCTAGATTTACCTACTATCATTTTCTTAATCACTGAAAAGTGGTTTCGCTACCTTATTTTACACATTTACTTTCTTATGATCATTTGCCGCTATATGGCATTTTTTCATCAAATTTGTTTGCACTCTCCTGAGTGACTCCTAAAAACATGTACTGAATTATTGGAAGGCGGCGACGATGTCATTTATTCTTAAAAATCTAATGAATTGATTTATCGATGTCAGTAATTACAGTCCTGTGAATTACAGGATTGTTCATTAAACTCTATCACTTATTGGCACAATATTTAAAATACCGTATTGAGTCGGCGGCAGTCGGTGTCCATTACGAAGTAATCAATCATCGGTTGGTTTCAATCTCCCGCGCCGCTTTGGGCAGGCTCAGGCGAGAGGCGAGCCTTTCGACACGGGCGCAATCAATATCGCAGATAAGAGATAACATCGACGCAGCACCGTCTTCGTCGTTTTGCACACTTCCCTTCCTACCCGCAACTAGCTGAGACGCCGAGACATCTTCATTTTGCAATAACCGGCTCTGATAGTAAGTCTTCTTAAGATATTAATTAAATTATTGTGTAGTAACCGGTAGCGTTATCGGCGTTCAACAATGTAACTTATAAGACTAACTGTATACCCCACACTGCCTAATAGTTGCTATATTTATTAAACGGCAAAAACTAATTTAAAATAAAGATTCACTCATGTCGTTTTCAATAGCCTTTCTGCCTTAATTTTAGATACCAATTAAAAGTGTCATTATAAATAAATGGAAGGCCCAAGTTCTTCAAAATTGAGTTCAGTGTTTTGCTTCTCCCATGATCGCTGTCAATTACCAGATTAAGAGCAAAAGCCAAACGGTAGCAAGCTCACGATTCTTAAATTTACCAATTATCGTGACTCACCATTTGTAAAAAAGTCAATTCCACCGTAATACGTATCGTAAGTGCATGCCAGTAGCGCGTGCGCACTGTTATGTGAAGTGCCCTTAACGACTGAAGTGTTGATGTGCGGGAGTGGGATCATTTATTATTTTATCGTATGATTGAATCTTGTTTTTGATTCCGTTCATGTTACAGACAGACATATCTCTGATATTCATAAAAATACATTGATTCAATTTAATACAACACCACGTGCAACGGTACAGTTATTAATGTACTGTTAAAATTAAATGTTATTTAAATCCTTTTCATACTATGTATCAGCTCCATCGTCTTCGTTTCAAATTAATATATAATGGTCCACAATTCTGAGATATTCGGGTGTGACTCAAGAGTATGGCATTTAAAATTAAAATGATTAATTCC
Organism: Hypena proboscidalis; assembly: GCA_905147285.1. NCBI lineage: Eukaryota > Metazoa > Arthropoda > Insecta > Lepidoptera > Erebidae > Hypena > Hypena proboscidalis. The sequence continues at coordinate 12,528,355 of LR990130.1, read as the reverse complement.
TATATTATTATAATTGAATAGCCTTCACCTCCTAATTAGCTGAGATTCGGATACAGATAAGGAGATCGAGTTGGTAAAATGTTGATATTCTGACTTCTCTCTCTACATTTTTTTTTGTATGACAACCGTAACTGACGCCTTAATGTGTTCTTTGACGAGATGACATCGGATACGTAAACAGAAGTCGCTGGGCATGCCAAAGTGGTTTAACCAGTAGCCAGCAGTCATTTAGCCTCAGGTCAAGCCGTAAGTGGATAATTATTATTGATTACAATGCTGCCTCGATGGTTTAGTGGTAAGCATATGCGGCTCCCATCGCGAGGCCTTGGGTTCGATTCCCGGGTGGAGAAAAGTGTTATTTGTGAACTTTTCGTCAGGCAATTCACAATAGCAGCACGGAGTTGGAATTGTGCCCGGACCTGAATATAACAGGTGCAATGTAGGTGTTGCATACCTGTGCCACACCCTTCTGGGTGATATAGGCGTGATTTTATGTAATATTTATTATTTATTTATTTTTTTATTTATTTTATATTTTATTTTGTTTATTTTTACTAAAAAAACACTGTTCCTGCAACACCTATAGGATGTTCTAACGCCCAGTAAACCACGAGAATTTAAAAGATGTTATGTTACATTGTAAGTTACATTTTAAAACGATTTAACTGATCTATCATCTGGACTTGTACCTACAAGCCCACTGTTTGAATTAGAAAAGTAGTTCTCTCTCATTTATGTTTTAAAAATCTTCATTCTACAACCAGGTATTTTAGTTTTCGCATGAAATTACTACGAATAATGACTATCTATCCCCCCTTAAGAAAATATAAGCAATTGGATTAAAAAGCTAAAGTGGTTATTTAGGTAATAAGCGCATTACATAAATATAGCTTCTTTGATTTAGCAAATTGGGCAAATGAATGTTTCAAATCTAAAGGATGTATGTCAGTTGGCATAGTTCCATTTTATATGTAAAGATGCCAAATATTCTAATTATTATTGTCTTGTGTTTCACTTAAAAGCATATTACTCTCTATAGTAACGTGCCCTTATATCATTGATCACCTGCATACAAGAATAGGATTCTTATTCTTCCTGCTCTTATCCCATTTTATTTGGAGTCAGTCGATGGATGTCGGGATTCGAACCAAATTCACCAAAACTATCTAATATTTCTACCTACAAAAAGGTAATGTCAAGTTTAGAAAATTAAATGACTGTCTGAAACAATTTTATATGTTTTTAAACTTTCGCGATTTGAGAACATTTTTCAAAAATTAGACAACGGGTCTGAATCGCGTTGTTTATTTTTTTATTTATTTACCTTTAAAATAATTACGTGATTCAGACCCGTTGTCTAATTTTTGAAAAATCTCAAACAAATATAAATGATTAAAATTTTAAGACAATATTTCAATCTTCAATGTTTAATTTAGTTTGCACCGAATTGGATAGCTTTTAGCGTTTTTGAGTACTTTCAATTTTGACGTTTTGACCACAGACTCAAAGTGCACTTGTTTCTATGGGTGCCGACGCAAAATTTAATTTGCCTCTTTTTCTTGTCTACCTCAACCGTCTCGCTATCATTCACTGTCTTCTCTATCATATCTCCTTTCACGCAATCCATCCATCTTTTATTCGGCCTGCCCCTTCCTGTTCATCCATCGGCTTTGAAGTTGATCACTCTTTTAGACACACGAAGTTCATCACAACCCATCATATTATGACTTTGACATACAAAAAAATTTAAACTAATATCTTAACCAAGAGCCACGCCACACCAGAGCTTAGCCAAGTCTGAGTACCTACATAGTACAAAAGTGCCTTATGGTGTCAGTCTGATCAAGTCGATCGAGAATAATATGTTTTACCCAGGGATACTGAACTAACAACATTAAATATTGTTAATCTGTCTATAGGAAAAGGCACACCATCAATGCAACAAGTGCGTCATCAAACAGTCTCGTTCAGAATAAACAACCAGGAGATTTTAAGCGTAACCCATTTTATTATTTTATAAAGGTTTGTATTTTAATTTTACTCTTCTATGTTCGTAAGCTATAGAAATAAATAACGTGTTATGTAACAGTGAGATGTAGTTTACTAAAAAAACACTGGTCCTGCAACACCTATAGAAGCATCCACGAGAATTTAAAAGATTACTAAAGAAGTATAAAGAAGTCTAAATTAAGGAATCACTTTTGTCTACAATATGTTTGAATTCATAACTACTTACAACTAATCAGATAAACTTTCGACCAGTCACCGTAGTTACTGTAACTACGGTGACTGGTCGAAAGTTTATCTGATTGAGATTTAAGAGCGTTAATATAATTATATTTATTCGTAATACCTACGTGATCCTTATATAATTATAATAAATAAGGATCACGTAGGTATAACGAATTTTATGAAAACAGTATGCCTCCATTGTCCACCTCGGTGTAAACGAACCTTTAGTTCCGTATGATAGGCACAACGTTGCGAGATACAGTCAGGTCGTGACAAACGCAGAGTTGGAAGTAACAAGCTTCTCACCTGATATGGTGATGAATAGGTTCATTACGTTACACGTCTTGCTTATGTGTGTATGTGTGTGAGACGGTGAACGATATCGTCGCAACACACATAGTGAACTAAACATCTAGATATGCTTGTATCTTTTTGAAGTATTTGGCAGAACTTCACGGTCTTCAGCTGCACTAAGTCACCAAAACTTTTACGGATGTTTCAGTCGCATAGCACGGCGGGCCATTGTTATTATAGGTACTGATCATACACTTTTCAAACAACTATTTGCAAAACCGAAGATTTTAACTAAAAACACAGATAACTGGCATAAAATAAAACGGAACTCTAACCATTCTGGCTGATGAAAAAATAGACAGAGATGCTGCACGCTGGATTACCGCACTTTCCAAACTCCAATAAAAACTACTTGACGAAAAGTCCGACATCGACAAACCCTAATCGATTAATAATTTAAATGTTTTCAAACTTATGGAGGTATGTCGCAAAGAGGGCAAGTGTGCACCACACTGCGTGTTTGCGTGATCATCATTTACGAGCATACGCGGCGATGGGCATGCGGGCACAGGTGCGCACGCGTCGTCCTCGTCACGAAGCGATCAGGTAGCCTCACCTCCTACATGCTGTCCACCTGTGATCTTTAACACTGACCAACATCTCTTAAACACCGAAAAAACCCTAACAGATGTTACTGATTAACTCTTAGCCCGAGAGTGTCAAAAAACAAAACGATTTTATCTATCTGATTCCGTCCCGCTGCGCACCTTATTAGTTTTATCGCACATTTTTTTCCATAAATTATCGCGAGTTGACTTGGAATTACATATATTCTAACTTTACGTTTCCATTGTAAATAAGATGCTTAGGGAAGGATGCATAGAAAGTGCAAAAAATTATACAATTTACCCATTTGAGATTTAAATTTGTCACCGTTTAATTAGTTTATTAGACAGCTATAATATATGTAATTACGGTGTAGGCCATTGGGCGTTCACTTGTGTATTATTAATAGACAAATAAGATAATTACCTGCCTCTTAAACAACAATGTGAAATGTTGTTAGTAATGGAATCGATCCATTAATGAGCGACACAGACGGCTGCTATCGCGGCCATAAGTTAGACAGCATTAGTGAACTAGGGAGTAATTGCGGAGGCGGGCCGTTCCTACAGACTGCAGCAATTAATACTCACAACGTGATCAACAACGGTTCCTTCTTCGCCGATTACGGATCGATGCTATAATATTCAATTGTTTATTTAGCCAATCATTCGTATAATTTAATGTTAGTAACCTGTAATAATTCCTGCATAGCATCGAACATTTCTATTGTCGCCAACGCAAAACTGCTACAAATAATGGCATGGATGGCATCTTTTCCGTGCTTTGCCAAAACTAAATTAGATTGGGCTTCTATTCTTATCAGTTGAAGTGATTATAATTACTGTTGTATGTGATATTAATTTCACCTGATTGGTACAACTCGGTAGATATTGAAATCGTCTGGTTGACTGAAGATTTTCAGGTAGCAATTACTAATCTTACAATTACCAAGCTTAGAGGAATCATGGAGTATTGCGGAGGCACATCATTGCTGTCATTACTAATCTGCCAGTGTAATTAATATTTATTATGAGATATATGAACGGTTTCTCTTTCGCTTAATACAGATCGATTTTATAGCGTTTTATGTGAATCGAATTCCAAATGACCTTCTCGCAGCAGACACTTTTATAAGAATTTCTCAAAAAAGGTATTCACAGAATAAAATAAACATTTCATAATATGCTCTTCGTTGTAAAAGGATAGAACAACAAACTACAAAACGGTTACTGAATACAATAGATGCAGGAACAGGAACCAAGGTGATGGTATGACTTGACACATTTAATTTGGAGCAGGTTTGTACGTCCGATTTTTTTCTTATTTGATTGTTTTGCGGCGCGAGCGTAGTTCCAGCCTGTTTTTGCACAGGGACACAAAAAATGTTGCACCATATGGAATCTTATCGTCTCCCAAATAGGCTGTTTAATGAACAACGCAGCAAAACATATGGCCAATTAATTCTGCTAGCTTTATAATTTATAAATGAACACATTCGGAACGAATTTGAGAGGAGCAATAACATGCTAGATCTGCACTGCCTTATGGTGCCACGTCGTAAATACTAGGTAAATATAATTTAATTACAATACAATCGCAGCTTTCTCGCGCAAACAGTAATTACTAATTAGTGGAGTGAGCTCGTTATTGAAAGATCTCAACCTCTCTTAGTTTTAGTGTGGAGGCAGGTTTACGACCTTGAATAAATTTCTCCGGCGGCGAGGGGCATTCGGCTGTAGGCACTGTTCGCGAATCGTACGATTAATCGTATTTGTTATTCAATTTTCCCTGTATTCAAAAGCGCGAATAAATATGCGTGGTAAGTCACAACCTGCTCAAAAGCGGGTTTCTCGTCGCGTCGAGGCGACCATCTGGTGGGCGAGAGCTTTTTTTATTTTCCAAACGTGTCGTCTTGGATTCTCGTTTTTTGCACTGGCTGGCGCTCGCTCCTTTTCTTTTTTTATATTGCTGAGTTGCAGTTAACAGGTGGCTGGCTGTGTGCAGGTGAGACCTGAGATTTTAACTCGCGTCAGGTTCACCTCAGTGTGAAAAATTACGCGTGCTACCAGTCCAATTAACGTGTCCCAAAAACTTTTAACATAAAAAGGATATTCAAATTACATGTTTTTTTTCTTAGAACTTTATCGGGTAAGGTTAAACTTTAAAGCTTTTTTAAGGACGTATAATTGGAGCTCTTACTGAACAGTAGCGGCATTGAAAACGGAGATGTTATTATGCATCAGCAAGATTCAAAAATAAATAAATATAATATTTTTATAGGACTCGCGAGGTCTCGGGTTCGATTCCCGGGTCGGGCAAAGTGTTATTTGTGAACTTTCCGTCAGGAAATTCACAATAGCAGCATGGAGTTGGAATTGTGCCCAGTGGATGGCGATAGAATCACCCCTACTCCATGGGACCTAAACATAACAGGTGAAATGTGGGTGTTTTACACCTCTGCCACACCCTTCTGGGTAATATAGGCGTGATGTTATGTGTGTATGTAGGTATTATAAGATAATTACATGCTTGCAAAATAAAATGATTGTTAAAACTCAAATTTGCCTGAATGCCTGACAAAATCATCAAAGATTTATCGACTATGGAAAAGTACTACATAACATTATTCGAAAAATACGCAACTTACTATCCAGATAAAAATAAATTGCCTCTTAAAACAAGGAAGTAAAGTTTTAAAGAAATAATGCTATAAACAGACATATTTTAAGCAACACGACCTTGAGCACTTTATAAATTCTCAGGTGAGAATATTTTACAATGAGAATTGTTAAGGATTTGTCTTGGAATAGAAGAGCATAGAAAATGATTCAAGTACTTTCCCTTAAAATAGTAATCTCATTGCCATTGCCATAAATATATTATCAACCAGTGAAATAAAAAAAAAAAAAAAAAAAAAAAAAAAAAACAATTTTGTTTTTTCCATAGATGGTATCCGTCAGATCAGAATCAATAACTAGAATATCAAGAATAATTTTTCAGATCCTGGATGTGGCATTACAGTGTGCATACGTACATAAAGTATAATAATATGCTTATATTACACGTATGGGTTTGATGAAAAAAAATTGAGTTTCAGTTCTAAGTATGGGGAACCCTAAAAATTTATTGTTTTTTTTCTATTTTTGTATGAAAATCTTAATGCGGTTCACGGAATACATCTACTTACAAAGTTTCCACAGTATAGCTCTTATAGTTACGGAAAAATGTGGTTGTGACATTCGGACGGACAGACAGACAGACATGACGAATCTATAAGGGTTCCGTTTTTTGCCATTCGACTACGGAACACTAATAAACGACCACGTGTGTGACGATATAAAATTAATTGTTACAAAAGTTTCTCATAATTTTGTTAATTACCTACAATAGAAGTTTTCCACCATAACAATCATACCAAAAGTGAAATGAACACCAAACATAGCTCGACACGTGAAAAAGCAATTATTTACTCTATATAAGAGCAACGATTAACAGCAATTTAGTAAATAATCAGCAATCCGGGATAATACATCATGCACGGGTTTTGGACTTAACAGGTATTAGTGGGGTCTTATGTGAAAGCTTGAAAAATTGTGCCTATTACAGAGAGCGAAGTCAATAGGCTTGGAACCTGCACCGTTAGACTCTAGATCACGACGCGGCGGATTATTTGAGAACACAAAGAGATCGAGTGCCGAGACGTCGGACACAATCACTCATAGCGAGCGTTTGTCATGGAGCGCGTCGATCACCGCAGTGACGGCTTTGTCACTGCCCCGATTTGTTACTGGCCCATGCTCCATGCCATGCCCGACCCACTGACAACGAGGCCGTAAATATCACACCCGATAACACCGAAAACTATTTGGTGTGCCTTATTCTACATCGTAATAGTTTCTCTGGATCTTTATGATGGTATCATCGGCACACACAGTAACACTCTGTCTTCCGTCCAGTGCTCTGTTCCGTACCTAAAAGTATCTGTAAAATAGAAGTTCTTCAACAATATTTGTCTAAAAATAAATACATTCTTTGTTGTGTTTGGGAAAAAGAGTAAATAAACTTTTGTGTTTATATTATTATAAGCTCGGCGACATTGCAAGTACCTATCTGCGAGTATTTTGAATGTAAGCTCGTCTAGACGCCGTCGTCACCAGCTCGTAACAATAAGGAAAACTTGCTCGTCTCATCGGGCTGATAATTTCGAAACAATTTCAGTAACTTTCTACAAGCCGTAGTCGTTTGGATTGTCCGCGAGAAGGCTGTAAAAATCGTTCACCCATAAAGTGAAATATAGGTTAAGACGGTCTCTCTCAAAAATCCATTCAAAGTACCGTAATCTCGTCCTTTTATTTTGTAATTTCTTCTTACCACCAATTTTGAGCAGTCGTTTAACATTTTAGGGCTCGGTTTATGGTCTTGTGTCTGATGAACATCCTCTTTTATTTCTTGTTTTAACTCCACGAATACGAATGTTGAGCGGTACATTGCTGTTTCATCGTTCTAACACGATTAATCCACTGTTTTAGTGTTTCTACTCGAATGTTTACGTTTGTATTAATAGTAATAAGCAAGTACATAGTAACGCATGTAAACAATTACTTAGTCATATTACTTGTAGGCTGTGCTACGACAAGTGACAGTCACACACTTGTACAAGCTTGCCAGTCTCCTCCTACTACAGTTTCGCGAGTTAGTGACTTGGATAGGTTTTCGGACGTTGACATGAATGTTGAGAAGAACAATAGGTTTGTTAGTTTTAGTTCTCTCGGCTCGGAGGCAGGCGCGTGCAATGGCGGCGTATTGTCGGGGCGGTGTTCGGGAGCCGCGCGCCCACGCACCGAGGAACTGCCTTGTCCGTGTCAACGGAACCAAGCTCAACCTTTTAATATCTTACTTTCACAATTGTAATAAGCGAACGTCAAGAACTCATCATATTGGACAACAATAAGACGCGTCGCTCTCGCCACGTGCACGATTTACATCATTGCCAAGCGAGGAGATAGCTTTTACATTGCATACCAGTTTCAAGCTATATTTTGTATTGAGATATCGCGGTGTAGTGCCCAACCAATGTTGCACAGATTACTTATCAAACCGCATTGATATTTTGTTTTGCGAAGTCAAAGTGTATTTTGTAAATTACACAACCTACCTACAACTTATTTTGCAAATAAGTTAACAGTAAACTAGACGTAGCAAACACTGTTTTTTAATATCTATCAAACCAAAAGTAGTGTAATGATCAAGGCTCTCATCCTTGTTTGGGCTTTAATACTTCTTTATTACACTACCAAATTTAAACATAGAAGGAAAATAATATAATAAGTTCTTGTCTCGATAAATAAATAGCTGGTCTTATCAGGCACAATCAAGAATGTATGTGTTTGTGTTAGAAAAACACCATAAGTATCACATCTATGACTTTCTCAATTAGATAAGTACTTAGTAAGCAATACATTCTCCTCAGAGATATTATTATATTATAATTTTGATGGGTGGCGAGATAAGTATAGCGTTTAAGATATGCAAATAAAGAACTTTCGTTCGTTGTCGAACAATGGTGATGTATTCGCGGGGGTTTGTCTAGTTGACAGTACAGATAACAATGTAATGAATAATAATAGTGTGAAAGCATAACGATTCTTAGTTTAGCATTTTATTATCAGTGACAAATTGCAGATTCTACGGATAAGGTTCAAGTTAACGAAATATAGGTACTCTTGGAGTTGCTTTCGTTTAGGATGAAAACTAGTGAAAAGTAAAATAGTAAAGTAGTGGACATACATACTCTAACACCTGTCTATTGAGCCAGTATTTTCAAAATTTACCTATGCCATCATAGTGATAACAGGATTTCGTTATTAATTCTCAACGGCTCTATATCACTAACAATTTTGTTTTATTTTAGTGTAAAAGCATAGTAAATGCTACACTGCTATGCATAAAGCAACAACAATTTGATGTTTTTGATTCGCAAATAAAACGTTTGTATGCTACATTGTCTGTCACGAGAAGAGTAGAGCTCCGCCCGCTTCCTTCGGCGAACAAGTGAGCGCACTAATGAAGCTCAGCTACATATTCATGAACCAGCCGTGAGCCGTGCATCCACTCATCCCAAAACTGGAAGTCCACATTAACGGACGAGCCACATCTACAAAAGGATCGCTCTGATATGCACTCCCTTCAAACAAATGCCTACACTATACAACACTAATTGCCAAGATCAAAGAGATGGAGATAGGAATTTTACAAATAAAGAAGCAATGTAACGAAACAAGCGTAGACAAAATTATGACATTTATAGATGCATTTTTGCAGTTACGCTACGCCGTAGACAAACGTAGAACGCGTGATTTAATACATTTTTACAATTTAACCTATCTATTGTATTGGCCAATTGGCATTTTTTTCTGTAAGTGTTTCTATGTGAGTGACAAATAAGACAGCATACCCGTTCTACTATCTTCATCCCTTCGCTAAAAACTGCACTCTTTAAATGCCAAGACTTTCTACGGCTAAACGTGGTCCGTAGTAGCATGATCTGCACTAACCCCGCAGTTATTTTATACAATGCAGGTGTTTAATGTTACAGTACAGTGCAATTAGTACTCAGATTTACTTTACTGCTAGATAGTAATTAAGATAATCATAGTAATTACGAAAGCCAGGATATAAACTTGGAACTGTAACTTATGGATCTAATACAGCTAGATAGATGCAGTGTCACAGGGTCAAGGACCCCAGTTACTGTTCATTGTGGACTTTTCAAACGTAAAGATCAACATTCCTACATCAATCGAATGACGTGACATGAGATTAGGTTTGATGCCCAGGTAAAGCAAAGTTATAAGTGTGGAGATTTGTGATACGAGCTTATTGACTACTGTATGTTAAAATAGAAATAATACATGACATCTTAATATGAGAGCCAATATGTGGGTGTTACACCTCTACATGTCGTGTCGTGTCATGTTATGAATAATTTCAAGTAATTTACGATGACATTATTAAGACTTAATCGCGTTGCTCTTCCAACTGAGCTTCCATGAGCCATCTTCGTATGTATCCAAACAATTTCATTCAAGGTTTTACAACTATTCACTATGGGACAAAACATTTTCTGCTACACAATTTCACATTGAAAGCCCTGGCTGGCGTTGTCAATAAAATGTTCCGGATTACATAGTATAGATTGAAGAGCAGAGGTAGAAATAAGCACTCAAGCTTGCAAATCAGTCCTTAGGTCGCGGTCTCGGCCGGAGATTTGAATGACTCATAAACACCATGATTTACTGAACACACCGGAGATTTGTAGTGTATTAATTCAAACGTGGCCGGCAGATAGAGCGGCACCGTGCCATCATAATGTTTACACTCAATTAAACAAAGTTATTAGAGGCATCGACGGGTCGCGTGCTTAATGCGTGATGTCTTGTGTCCAAACATTACGGTATTGTTTGACAGCAGCGATTGCAGCTATAAGTAATGAACATATAGCTCTTCCCTTTATTAGGTATGTTGCAAGAGTCCGAAGCAGATAACTCGTTATTTCTGAATTTGCGTTGTGTTTTGTACAAATTATTTTTTGAATTTAAACCACTTTTAGCACTTGTACACTTTATACGCAGTCAATACTTTTTATTATGGCTAAATTCTCATTTCGTCACGATCTCATTGGATGGTAATGAATGATGATTCTAGCTCTAATATACCCCAATCGTTTCAAAGAGGCAGTTAGGTGATTTCTTCTTTATCGTTAAGTCACGGGTGGCGGTCTCCCGATCGACATAAAACCTCTTATCTTTTTTATCTCATTGAAGAACGAACGCGAGTAGGTAATACATCTATAAAAGACAATATTTATGACCGTGATTTATGACTAAAATACTTTTACGTGTCGTATTTTTGTGTAATCCATCGTAAATGGATTTATACAACATGCCACGAATCGGTTATAAGATTTCATAACACAGGTGATAGATTCGACGTGCATGTAGCAAATAATAAACCTATAAACGTAGCTTTAAAATTAACATATTAAAGTCGAATTTGGTTAAAGTTTTTTATACTTTTAATGTACTGCAAAACATATCCCTGCTTGCCAGATACCCATAAATACAATATTTTAGTTTGGTTGCGATCAGTATATCACACAAGTATGAATGGAGAGTTGTAAAATAAATTGATACAAAATAAAATATTTCTGGTACTGAGCAGCCCTAAAGCTCGGCGACTAAATTGGAACGTATTGCTCATATTAATTTTATTACTATTATAAGCCAGCCGCAAATCAACAATTGTAAAAGCAAACTTTGTAAGGATCGTACTTACGTCCGTCCAGTGATACATATTATTGCAGGCGTTGTTGTATCGGTCCGCGAACCACTTTTAATATCGGTATCTTTAAAATAATGGTAATAATGTCAAAGATGACTAAGGTGTATGGCAGAGAGATTTACAATGCAGAAGTGTATTAGAACCACACTTTACCTTGTGACATGAGATAATTGGCAACAGTTTTTGCAATATCTTATTAGAATGGGAATTCTAGTATATTTAAACGACAAAGTTATATTCAAAATATTATAATATGTAAAAAGAATCATATATACATACTTATATACCAGAAGGCTAGTTTTTACTGTGCCCATCGAAAAAGCATTGCCATTCAACGTGACAATGCTACCAGCCTTTTGGCCGTGGTATCTACTGTGGACAGCGATGCGGAGGAATTTTATGACGCATAATTTAATTATTTAATTTTATTTTATTTATTTATTGTGTATAACATACACAATAAATAAATAGTGTTATTATTAGTAATTAGTTATTGTTAGTTATATTATTTTTCTGTAAATTCTTTGTAATTTTATAAACAATAAATAGCTACATGTAGGAGCGTTGCATATCTATGGTTCACTCTCTATAACTCTTCAAATAACACCAAATCAACATAAACGGGTCAAATATAGTCCTGCAGTCCCCTACTACAATTCTAATAGGAATCAAATAAAAAAGTCTAACCCTGCCATGTGTTGCTAGTTGGGCCTTAAATTGCCAAACACTATTGGAACGTCATCTTCGTATCTTGTTAAAGACGCTTCATCGTTTATTTATATCTCATTTACACCAGCTCTGTTCAATTTCGCAGACGAATGTAACATTTTTATATGGCGCTATGAATCTGTCAATGTTGGGTAATGAAGCAAGCACTAAGAAACTTTCCAGCGCACCGTCCCGCCGCGTCCGTGCAATGAGACCTAATTAATGCAGCTCATGCCCTCCTAAATTTGCCAGAGACTGATTTATAGTATAACAATTAAGTACAGGGTATTTTGTAGTATACAGACTTTACTGCAAATTGAGAGGCTGTTAGTTCTACACTTCCACTTGTGTAGTATTTATGGTCTTCACTTTTATATCGTCAATATAGGCAAAGACAAGCTAGTACTACGGTCAGCCACAAAAAGTGTACAGAGATATACATTTTTGTCATTTAGATTGAAAATCGCATTTGGCAACTAGAAAAGAATTGCGAACGTTTCATTGATGAAAAACATTTAATAAATAATATATCTAAAAAAACTTAGTTGTAAGTTGCCACAGTTCACATAAAAGCCCATGTTTGAAACAATTCAGGCCGTTCAATGTATAGTTGCGTGAACCTTGAATCAGATGGTAAGGCGCGAACATAACATAATTTGTTGTTAACAACAACAAATAGGTAGGTAACATTCCTCATGCTCAAATTGCTGTGTTTACAACTACTTACTCGCGAAATCTATTCAGTAATCTGCCTACCGCCATTAACGTACTATTAATATGTATTAGTACAGATGGATCACTCAGCTATACACATTAAACAACCTAATTATTGATTTAACAGAACCCTGCAAGAACAGGAGCAGAAAAATCGTTTTTTTTTGCACTTTCATGTGCCAGATAAATTAAAAATAAGGTTGTTAACTTAGAAACACAAGTGCGGCTACTTACTATGAAACATATTTACCACACGTGTTATAATACATTTAATTATTACTTCGGTTTTCTTTTGTGCATACGGTATCTAAAGCCTTAACAAATAATTAACTTAATTAATTTTGAATATTGACTTACCTTGATGCAACCATTTATGTCCTGCTTCAGCAGCTACAGGGACGAGTAACTTTTGGGTTCATATAGCATGCTGTAAAAATCTTGGAATGTAAAAATAATAATATTTACATTTATACATGTTGCCTTGGTGTAAATGAAGCTTTAGCGATTTACCCATCTGTAAGCAGGTACTTATTGTAATAGATATACGTCTAAAATAAGCTCGTGAATAATGCAATGTTTTCTCTTTGTGCATCGTTGCATTCTACAAGTGAAGTGACGCAACTCTCTTACGTGAAATATCAATGGATGCGTAGTTTTATCTCTTCCACGAATGAATTATCAGCATAAATTAATATACATATTTTCCCTTTAATAACTGTGTGATGCATTGTGATCGATGGGTGCATTATATCACGGACTCACATAATTATTCAGAAGAAATCAGTGAAGACATTACATTGTGACCGACATTATCGAAGCTCCCGGAGCCTGTAATTACTTTACCAACAGAAAGTAAAAATATTGTAATCCTCCGGCTTCGCAACCTTATACATTTTGTAGATTTGCCACATATCCTTCATGCTATAAGCTTCACTTATATTTTACAATTAGGTGCATGTCAAATATGTACCTACTGATCACTGAATCTCGTTTGTTTTTTTATAACCCGATCTTTATAGGGTTCCGTAGTACCTACAGGAATCCTTATAGTACTTTCCCTACATGTAAAGTGGGGATGTTTTTTTTTTCTGTCGTGGACCTCATAGATTTGGCTATTATTAGATAGGCCTATTAAAAACATAAACAAGTTGGTAAGACAGTTTTTTGATATAGAGATCCGTTTGCAAGATAATTTACCTACTTTGAAGAGCAAATTTTTTTTCGAGTAGGGCGGTCCTTCTCTTAAAGCTAAACCGTTAGCAAGAAAAATATGAAAAAATTATGATAGTAGTTTATGTAATGAACTTTCAAGGAAAACTATATCGGCTACGTTAACTTAATTAATTTAAAAAGTAATCAGGTTCCAAAGTGTAAAATGCGGTTACTTAGAATATTTCGTAGAAAATACAAACATCTTTGAAACTTTTTTACTTCTCTAAAGTTGTTAATGTTAATTATAGATATTAAACCTATTTTAAGTCCATTATTATGTTGCAACGGCTGACCACGGCTCCCTATAGCGTGTGGCCCGACACGCACTTGGCCGGTGTTTTCTTTGCAAATATGCATCAGTCGCGCGTGGCTAATGGATGTCTGACGCGAGGCACAAACTATTAGGTATCTTAAATGGTACATAGGTACCTAAGGTGGAATTATCAATGAGCTTCATCATACAAATTGAAGTCCTGGGAAATAAACAGCGAGAAAATCTTTAGAAAATCTGAAGTTTGTGTCCACTGAATATCTGAAAATACTACAAGTTGTTACAATTGTTGAGTGCACGGTTGGCGCAGCTGTTAAAGCGGTCGCCTCGCCGCTTTCAACTACGCTGGTGGTTGTGTGATTCGCAATGATTTGTTCTGACTCTGGGTGTGCTTTGTGTGTGTGAAATGTATGTTTGTGAACACCCTCGCGACACAGGATTTATTCCTAGTGCGGGCGTCTTTTTTTTAAACAAAAGAAAAAAAATTAATTGGAATCCAAGCAAACTTTGATATAACGTTCAAAAATTACATGCAGAACTATGAACACTTCGTATCTAAAAATGTTAAAGCAAAACAATAAACAACACTGATATGTGATTTATGAATACCAATGGTGAAGGTCCCTAGAAGTCAGGCATTCGTTAGCGGTACGAGTAGATGGCTTCGTTCGATACTACAATATTTGTTAGTTATTCAAAAATATTCGCCCTCGTTATTGACGGCGTGAGCTATTATTGCCGGCTCTCGGGGAATTCTGTTATAGCGCTATTGATCGTCATCTATTTGGGTTTCTGACTTAAGAACAGAGCAAACACCCATTATTATATTAGCGTGTAATAAAAACGAGTCGTGAACTCTGTCCATCGCAGTTTAGTTAAAACCGTTATAAAGATCACGGTCAATCGTCCTACAAAGCTTTGAACTATATTGCGATACGTGCCTTTCTAAATTTTCTAAATTATTGGTTTTTCATGGCAAGGTATAGGTAATTTAAGTAGGTAACCATTATTATAATTTTGGAACAGTTTACTAAAAAGTCACGATTTTAAGTAAGAGAATTGGATATCTATCAGCATTTTATTTATTACTAGCCGACCCGGCAAACCTTGTTTTACCAAAAAAAATATTTCTAGGTAATTTCTAGTGTAGACAAAAAATAACTGACTTATTGTAAGTGTGTAAGGATGTGGTATATGCGTGAAATAGGCATGACGCTGTGAACGATGAGGGGATAAAAAAATGCCAAACATTATTAGTTTATTTCTTAAAATTACATATCACAAATTAATTACGACAGTAACACTAACAACCCATATCAATCTCTTAATAAGCTCAGGGAAAATTTAATCGAAATAGAGTGAAAACATTTACAAAAAAGACGATACTTGATCAGTTATCGAGCGGGATGACAAATGATTAAATTACTAAAATGGCTATTAATAAATAGGGGTTGGTGATAAAAGAGTAAACAGTTGGGGTTGTATGTATTTTTAATGCCACATTATATAAAAATAAAAACAAAAATTTTGTCCAAAAAATTAAAAAAAAATGTTAGGGGTGAACAACCATTATGAAAAATAGATAGTAGCCGATTCTCAGACCTATTGAATATGCATATAAAATTTGGTAAAAATCAGTAAAGCCGTTTCGGAGGAGTAAGGTAACTAACATTGTGACACGAGAATTTTATATATTATTATAAGATTTAATCAGTAAATTGATAACGCTGTTTTAGTTCTAAGATGAATAAACTTAGCGGCGGTGATTAATAAATTCGATGGTATAGTTAACAATATAGAAGTATATATGGAGAAAAATACACCTAAAATTTAAGAAACTAATAAAAGCTGTTCAGACAATTTTTTATGCGAAAACTTTA
The DNA here is from genome assembly GCA_905147285.1 of Hypena proboscidalis. Taxonomy (NCBI): domain Eukaryota; kingdom Metazoa; phylum Arthropoda; class Insecta; order Lepidoptera; family Erebidae; genus Hypena; species Hypena proboscidalis. Next base: position 12,512,098 of record LR990130.1, on the reverse strand, counting down.
TTTCGAGTGTAACACAATTTAAAGTTACGCGACTGTAAAAACCGCATCCAATTTCATGCAGTAGTTTTTGCTTGATGCGCGCATGAACATACAGACAGTCAGACGGACAGACAAAAAATTCAAATAAATATTTCTTAGCTTTTACTGCTGCTGTAAAGTGCTCGCGTATTTGCGTGACTAATTTACAATTTTGTTATATGCATAGATGTATAGATAGATAGATATCGCTTAACAAATTAAGAACCTTGATCGCTGATACAATAGAGAAACCATTTGAAGTATGACTAGTCAACATTATTGCAATACAGGTTTTCACCATACATCGGTACGGTATGTCTGCCTTAAATATAGTTCGATGCTAATATCATTCGCCATTAAAATGATGGAGGGATGATTTTTACGAGTGTCAGTAGGCAGTAAGTGCGGGCCGGCCATGTTTATAGGCCGTAGATTCAGATTAGGGGCATTATAGTGCGTACGCGAACGATCGCAGCGCCCAGTCATTAGCGTCTACGGCAAACATTACCGCGAGTATAGCTCTAGACTGGTTCTATCGATGTATTGATCATTTATTTTTATAGACGATTCGTTTTTTTCATAGATAGATAGATAGATAGATAAAACTTTATGTGTGCATACAGCATTTTGTACGAAAGTTTAAATAACAATATATATGCACAAAGGGCGGCCTTATCGCTTAACGCGATTTCTTCCAGGCAACCTTTGGAAATAAATTAGTGTAAAAGATTTGTATGTGTATTTATGTACTGTACTGATATAGATTTAGTATATGTATTGGCTTTTTAGAGACACTGTTTTTTCTATTTCATTTTGTGACAATATTCTGTGGTTGGTCCTGGGTACTGAACTAATTCGACTAGTTTTTCACACAGTCAGTAGTTTTCATGTGATTCTTTAGATATTAGAGAGACTTTCCTTACCCGTGAGACTTAAAATGTTTGCTGAGAAAAGAAAACTCGTAGGGTGCAGCACCATGGTATTACATTTAACCATCTGCTAAAAGAACCTGCGTTATTGTCCCGGTTCGATGTTGAAAAAAGCAGCGCTTTTCAACAAGTCCTTGTTTTTTAGAAGCGAAAAAATATACCACCTATAAACCATAAATTACGCTGAAAATCTAAAAATAAATAAAAAGGTTGTTATTAAGCAGAAAAATTTTTTTTACTCGAAAAATGTATACATAATACAATGTAGCACCGCATTTTCATCCACAAGTTTTCCTTGCGTTACCCGAGTCCGGAGAAAGCCGCGCATGCGCATAGTGGAGCCGCCGCAAACCCGACACGTGTCGATACTTGTTAATTAGTGTAGGGTGTCGGAGCACCGGCGACGGCACCGGTGACCGCTAGCCGGTGACACAAAACATAAACATTGCAGAAGCAAAACGTATAATTCTCGTATCCATCATGCACTTCATCGCCACCGCCAGTCGCGCTGGTAATATCATAACATAACATCACGCCTATATTATCTAGAAGGGTGTGGCAGATATTAACAACACTTACACTTCATACTGTTTAGCCCCCATGTGTTGGAGTGATCCTGTCGTCATCCACCGGGTACCGGGTAATATCTATTACAAAAGAAAATCAAATCAGAAATACATGAGTTTTCGAAATGACGGCATTTGTAATCGTATAGAATAAGCTTATAATAGTTATAAATAACAAATAACACATGTGAATAGAACTAGAAGAAAAATATTACCTTATGTGACTCGGGCTTTTAAGTGACGGTGAGCGGTCTCCCTCCGTATACGTTGCTGCTAGACACGTTTTAAGAAGTTTAACTTCTGTAGTGTCGATGTGTTGTGTCGGTGGCAACCGCAGTCTACAACGGTTACCTGCGGTGCCGGCCGCAGCGCCAGCCGGAACGTAAGGCGACACCAAAACTACTACGATTGCCCACACGACATACCAACCCCGCGCGTTTCCTGAAACTAACTGAAACTTTCTCTATATTTGCACAGATCAATTTATAATGACATTTTTATAGAAGTAAAACACCTTAACTTGCCTTGAAATATTTACTATGAATTTGATAATAATTACGGCAATATTCAAACTGCACGGTATAGCCAAGAATAAATTCTTGTACCTTATTGAAAAATTGGTAAACTGCGACTCCTGCACAAAATAACAACGATGCTAAAGCTTGATCTGAATTTCCATAAAAATAATGTCATCCCCATAGATTCCGTTCCACTCATTAGATCGTCTATTCAAAGTTTTTCAGTTCACTATTAATTCTAAGTAGAAAAAATTTCCATTCACATATAAAATATGTAGTACAGATAAAAAGTTTGAAGGCTATTTACAACAATAGGAATACGAAACTATCCATTAAAAATGAGCCATTTAAAAATTAACAAGATCGTAAACTCATTTATTCACTGTTAATTTTCTCGAAGCATACTTACTCTAACATTAATGATGGGTACCCACAAATGAGTTATGAGTTATCTACAAGTTCTTTTGTGTAAAAAGCGTGTATCGTGTTAAGTAACGAAGTTGGCTAAGTCACGTTTAAGTTTATCGATACGGCATCGCAAAAATTACGCAACTAAACAATCATGTTTCGATTGCAAAGAAGATGTACATACCTACTTACATAAATTCATAGAATTTGATTACTTTACTGGTACATCACGACGAACTGGGTTAATTTATACCGTTGTATAAAGAGATGGTTTACATTAGTGATTACCAATAAAAAAATGTCTTTTTTCATATTTTTCTAAAGCAGTCTTAAGGCGTAATAAATTCTTATGAACACAAAAATGCGCGTAATATAGGTGTAATAAACATTCTAAATACTTACTAGAAAAGTATGGAATGGAGAATGGATTATCTAATAAGATTAAGTGTTTTGTATCCTATCTCATTTTCGTCCTGTGTCTTGTAAGATACATTTCTCTTTATACTGAATGTATCTATAGTCTGTTATGAATAAATAACATAACCTTTACTATTTGGTTCTTATTCGCAAGCAAAATCATAATAGAAAACAAAACAGCTGCACCTGCATCTAATTAAATCGTTTGGGCGTGTAATTATTTACAATATAACCGTATAGTAGGTACGTATAAACACAATAACTGGAGAAGAATTGAGTAATTCTTTAGCAAAAAAAGATACAGTTTCTGCTAAGTATCAGAGATTAAAGATAGGGACATGTTTATTCATCCACCATAACTAATATATTCAACAATAAATGACGTCAAAATTTAATCACAAGTCAAACAAAGCGCTACCTTCAACATCTTGAACTTCTACATCTAAAGTTAGATAGTATCCCATTATAAACAAAAAATGAATAGAAATCACGATTTAATTTAAGTGATATAAATAAGACACAAGCATTTAAAATCAATTTAATCAGTGAAACAGATCTATGCAAAGTGAAATACTATATTATTATCTTATTTAAGAGCAAACGCGTCATGACAAATCTCACGAACAAAAGACATCAACGAAATCACGATTCCGCCAACGAGCAAACAAGGCAGCTAACTGCTCATTATAAGTATTTTAACAATACGTATTATTGCTATAAAAATATCTGGTTCAATATTACGGTCCATTTCCCACATAGTTGGAGGTCCGTATAGAAGAAATGGAAGGTGGTTCGGCATAAATCGTGGGAAGATCTAAATAGTTGGGTGCGGGATTGGTGCGCGCGCGCCGGGGTGAACGTCTCACTTAACTGTTCTGTGCACCTGAGCTCTGAACACTGAACAACACTTGCCCGCTACTTGACTTCACTTCAGTATTACGAGATAACTACTAGATAGAAGTCAGAAAGTTGCACTGCGAATTTAAATGCCTTTTTCTTTTGTTACAGATAATTGATAACGAAAGGAAGTAAATTAATATAAATTGCTGATACTAAAGCATCTTCAACTTACACAAGAATATTATTATTAAGAGTTCAATCTACGATACACTACACTTTAATACTATACCTATTGCAATTGAGTTCGAGAGCCCTGGTACCTATACCACAAGTTAAATCTTACTTTAGGTACCAGTGGTCAACACAGAATATGTGCTAATTAAGATGAGTGTATTTTATGTGAAATTTAAAATCTTTTAGTGACAATATAAGTTATTATAATTACTATTATTAATATGCCGTGTCATACACGGAGTTGTCTGTTGCTATTCTTGTTTTGGAATGATTTTTAATAGTATAATATGCCTTGTACCTACCTTTTTTAATAGGTACATCTGATCTACCAGCATCGGTACTATTCTTATACCATGCAATTAATTTCTCGTTCACGAAATATTCAGATTCATTTAAATATTCTAAATCAATTAGTTTCGCAGTTCGGTTACAACGGTATAATAGAACTGTATAATATAATAGAATAAAAAGTATTGTGATAGACTGAACTTCCAAAATATCCCAGGTCTTTGCGCAAGCTGTTATACGTCTTATTCTATAAAACTTATTATCTATTAGTTATTACTAAATTATTAACAATATCTACGCCACTTTTAAAAGATGTAGTAATATCTATTGAGTATGCGAAGGTACTATAAAACTAATATCACACGCATGTTGCTCCACGATATCAACTCATCGAACAAGGCGATAAATCCTATGTAAGATAGATATGTATCGAAAAATTACGTTTGTAGTTCTTAGGGTCGGCGCTACAAAAGAACTCGGCACTTTTGAAACTCCGACCCACAAATACTTGGAACAAATATTTTTATAATGAACATACGTTACGAGTTTTCTATAAATACTGGCAATTCTTTATATAACAGGTCGTAGGTATGTGAAGGTGTTTGGAGATCACAACCATGAATGTAGGCTATCGGCAGACGCCACGGTTCTTTGTCTCGCTTCTAAGAAACTCCAACGAAATAAAATCAGAATACCAAGTTTTTTACAATGTTGCTTTAGACCAAACTTATTTGACTGTCAACGTTTTAAATTAATAGCTGTTATTAGTTTTGAAATTAATGCTAATTAGTTCATTTTGGTTAACATACCTAAACTAGTCGTTGCGACATTTTACGACACTAAAAATAAGTTTTATTTCAAAACAATGTCTTTGTATTTTATTGTAATTAATAACTGTCATTTAGGAGCATTTATCGTCTTTTACATAAAAGAATTATATATGACATCAAAAGCTGTTAATACAGCGCAATCATTAAATTTGTAAAGCTCTTGCCAACCAATAACACAACAACTAACTTTTAGCCAAATTATATCGACGCATCTGCTGTAATTTACGTCTTACCTACCATCACGTGAACTACAAACCAGTAAATGTCACAATTTCAGGAGACTTTGCTGTAGTAACAACATTGCCTGCCACAGATTACACACAACAGAACAAATGACGTGAATAGTGATACGATTGGGCGCAGATCAGCGATCGCATCGGCAGCGCTTGAGGCATGATCAGGGAAGCACGCGCATGCCACCACCGCCGCCGCCCCAAGGCACCGCACAAACAACATTGCCACAGACTACCATGGACAAATCCTCGTAATTAAAAAAATAATACGCAAATTAGTTGTTACATAAGGATGGATTGAATGACAGGACGGGTTTAAACAATATAAAAAAAAATAATCAGTATATATCTTCTATGGGTCATTGTTTTAAACAATTACCACTAGAAGTTGTACTTTCTAAAGATTTCATTAGAAAAAAAATACGCTATTGCCTTAAACGGCCACTATTTTTCAAATTGGCGCATTTGGACAACACATTTTATTAGTGAAAGTGCGTTTTATGAACAGAAAATAAAACGATTTCCCACTGACCTTTCCCATTGTTCGCCAGAACAAAGAAGATCGAACTTACCGGAATATAAACACGCAATTAATGATTTCTAAAACAATAATTTATGTTTAACTTGTAACCATCTCGTTAAAGAAATTTGTAGCCTTTGAAACGTTTTCGCGATCTTATCACACTTCATCGAATTCGTGTTTATTTATATATGAATCGCAACACAATATCTTCGACCAGTCAAATTATTATTTAAAGCAATTTTAATCACCAAACGATCAATAAACAAACATAGTAATTATAAAGATGTAAAGTGTTTTACTAAAACAAACATCCGTAAACAATATATTGTAATAGCGGTTTTATCGTTACTACAAATCAGATTTAACGCGGAGTTGATGCCAATAAATCTCCGGCATCTAGCCGCTTGACATTGAATTATGGAAACACAAGGCGCCAGTTGAATAGGTAAAACGTAAGTACAACATTATGACGAAACATAATTGCCTATTTCATCCAAATGTCCGTCCAAGGTGTCCGAATGTAATTACCAAAAGTCAAAATGGTCCCGCCCACGAGTGCTCTCTCGCGCCATGACCTCACCTCCTCTGACAACCTGCTCACAAAACCAAATTACACCACTATATTTAGTGGACTGTTTTTTGACTATTATCTTTATTATAGGTTTGTAACTTAATGGCTCATATTTGTTAGTATTAGCTACGTACGTGTGAGTGTTGTATCGATTGTTTGATGCTGTCGGTACCTACAATTATGGATGTTCCGTTTATGTCAGGTCATTCTAACGCCTGCTGGTATTATGCAAAACGAAACGAATAATACGAAAACGAATAGCTGAATACAAACAGAGGTAAACTTAATTTAAAGTCATTCTGGATTGTTATTTATCGGTAGTTATCTAAATAATATGAAGCGGTTCTGTTAAACGCTGTCTTTATTTCGAGATTAGCATGCATACATTCCCAGAATGGGTGATCTCACATAAAGCAAACGTGCAGAGTGGATGGAGCGCGTAACTCCGGTGGAGTGACAAGACAATAATTGTAGTGGCCAGGGGACGACGCCGGGCGTATATCTAGTGAGACAAATTTACGTTTGCACTGATGATAGACAAACAATTCTGCCGCAAACCTTGCTATTCATTCAACTCGGAATTCTCTAATAAAACTTCATTTGTCGAACTACCATCACATTAATTTCTCTGCAGATTGATTATCCGATGGCAAAGATAACGTAACATTGTAGCAGTTGATACGAAGTTTAATACAAGCATTCAATTAATGGACATTGTAAGCGGAAAACCAACTTGGGATAGATGTTTATTCATTCCTTAAGGCAGATTATTAAGAGCAGTTAATAAACAAATATGATTTAGTAGTGATTGCACTAAAGAATGTACATGACATTGTTTGATTCGGCGAACCGCGGCTGCTCTCGGTTCCATCAATTAGAGTAAGCATTTAATCGAATAATGATGACAGATACCTAATAATCTCGAGACCGTTAAAATATTTTAAGCGTTTTAAAATAATAATGGCTGACATTAGTCTCTGCTAGAAACGAATTATTATTCATTATAATATTTAAGTCATTATAATCTTCTCTTTTCACAAACTGTGAGCTATGTTTCTCAAACAGGTTATAATTATTATAAATATACAGGATGAATAGGTGATATGATTATGAATCATAGCAACTCTAAATAAATGAATGTAATGTTAACGATGAGAACGATTGTGTTGAGAATGGTAAAAATAATAATAAAGAAAAATGGGAAGAAAAGGTAAAGAAGAAATAAGCATACTTATTTTGCTGCGTCCAGTTTAGATATAAATTATTTATAATTCATATTACTTACAATCCATTTAACCAGAACAATTATACAAGAGAAAACCGGTCAAGTGCGAGTCGAACTCGCGTACGTAGGGTTCCGTACCACTATACATCTAAATAAATGTGTTTCTTTATTCTTTATTATAATTGGAGTTGACTGCATGAAAGGTAAAATGCGGTTTACGATTTATAACGTATTAAAATGGAACTAATTATTAGGTCTCGTTGAAACAAATTTTCGGAGGAAGTTTGCACGGTAATGTACATCATATATATTATTTTTACATTTATCATTCCCTTATTTTAGAAGTTACGGGGGGGGAGGTTACACATTTTTCCACTTTGGAAGCTTCCCTCGCGCAAACTATTCAGTTTAGAAAAAATATATATTAAAAACCTCAATATCATTTTTGAAGACCTATCCATAGATACGTATGGGTTTGATGAAAAAAAAATGCGTTTCAGTTCTAAGTATGGGGAACCCCAAAAATGTATTGTTTTTTTTCTATTTTTGTATGAAAATCTTAATGCGGTTCACCGAATACATCTACTTTCCAAGTTTCCACAGTATAGCTCTTATAGTTAAGGAAAAAAGTGGCTGTGACATACGGACGGACAGACGGACGGACAGACATGACGAATCTATAAGGGTTCCATTTTTTATCATTCGGCTACGGAACCCTAATAAATGATATGGACAAACTAATACATATCCTTGTTCCGGTTAGGGGAAACGCCTATTAATCTATTCGCAATGGCAACAATCCGAGGAAGACAAGATATTAAAAGATGGATTGTAATCCACCCTGTATATACGTAATTTGTTCTTATTGCGACATTTAAAGTTTGCACAGAAGATGATCTAGATGTTTTCTTTTTAATACAAATGTAACAATGCGATCGCCTAATGGCGGCCTAAAAAAGCGGGCATTTGCTTTTTAGACCACAGCTAAAACATCACGACATTGTCTCGTCCAAGAGTAGATTTTATCGTTGCATCAGTTGTGTCTCAGTGAGTGGTGATCGACAGCAGCAGACAGGTACAGAAGGCTCACGCGCTAAGGACATTTTTTCAGGATCAGTTGTACAAAGACAGAAACAGTTATTTATGATAAGGCTTGGATTCATTTGTGTCTACCAATGAGCCACGTAGGCACGTAGACAATAGTTAGAACATTAATTATGTTATAACTATTGTCTACGTATTCTAATTATGTCGTTATCACTTTATTTTAAACACAAACTACTTTTTAAAGTACTTGTTTTCATAACAGGCTTATAAGTTGGTGCCTTTGGTATTAGAACCTAAAAGCAACTTGATACTATGTGCAGTTCTCGACATGCATGTCACTGCTTTCATACTTTGTTATTAGATAAACTTATTCCTCGCTTTTTGAATTGTAACTGCGGCAAATGCCATTCAACACGTAGATCGTACACGTAAGATCAATCGAGTTTTTTTGGTATTGACAGTTAAATTTAGTCAATTCACAAACTGACTGTAAATCTATAACATTCTATTATTTCACGATACGGTAGTTCGTTGTGCTTGCGTCCGCGTCGGTCTGAGAGCTTCCGAGCTCCGTCCGCGACCGGCGACAAGTGAACGCAATCACTAATTGAATCAGTCGCTAGTCATCGCCACCGCCATTTGCTGAGTAGGGTCTCCATACTTCCCACAAATTATAGGATAAACAAGAGATTTTTTTAATTTTTAACGGATCACGCTAACCATAAATAATATAAGCGTAACAAAGGAGACTCTTATGTTAAGTCTAATTCAACAACTTTTATAAGTAGGTACATTTTAAAAACCCAACTGCTTTAACATTTTCCTCATGCTATTAAAAGACCTGTCTCAATTAGAGAGACATAAGAAGTTATTGTAACTAACAATCAATAAACACGATTTTTAATTGATTAAATTCTAAAAACAAATTTTTCATGGGCGTAAAATCTTCTGCCTTCTACTACTATGACATTCTTTTTTTTATACGTTTATGTATATTAGAAGATATATCCTTAGATAAATAGTATACTTGACGCATCTCCTGCCGTCATTAATTTGTTCTAAGATATACACTCCATTAAAAGCTACCCAGTTTAGTCACTAGCACTAATTAAATTGTTCAGTGGATTTGTAGCTATTTCTGCAATGAGTCACCGACTAGATACTACCAGTTATCAGAACATTCTATATTAACCAGATTTATGCACAAGAAATATTTCGCTTGTGCCTCTGCGAAGGGGCAGAAGTGTACAACCAACACATACCGCAAATAATATTTAATTTATATGTAACGAAGACGAGCCTGTTACCATTACAATCCATCTAAGTATTAGATAAATGTTTGATCCAAGCTGAATTGAACGTGTGGCCATCCCTAGCTCCATATCACTTTCAGTTGACGAAATTATGATTTCTTCCGCGTTATCGCGCTAACAGATTTCAAAGAATCCCCGATGAAACCGCGATAGGGCTGACAATGCGCGGGTATGAGTACTCCGAGTGCTCATAGTCAACCGATAAGTAATGCCGAGGTATCTTTGCATCTTAAGTCGGCTTTCAAGTGATGGGAAAGCAATGCACCAATTAAAACACTGTCGCATATCCGACAACGCGGCAATGGTTATTGATTCTCTTCATGGGTCTAGCAGTAGGTAGTGCTTTTAAATACACTGGGGATTTAATAACATTAAAAGATAAGAATAAAATCTGCCTACTTGTGTGACCTACTGCAGTAATATAGCCATGCTTTACAGTTTTATAAAAGGACGACACTAACGCAACTTTTCTGTCTTACTAGGAGACTGAATTCTGTTTCATGATGTCAGTTTTCTTATTGACTAAGAAAAAAATTTCGGTACCTCAAAAGATAATTATGGTAACTCAAAAGATAAGTATGATATTGTATGTAGTTGTTGCTGTAGTTTAATCGCATTGTAAATATACTAAGTTTGAGTCCTATAGCTGATAGTGCAACTATCTCAATAGCGATCACAAATAAAGCTTTTCAATATTAAGTGTAAATGAAACGACAAATACCAAATGTACTCACAACACAATACAATCCGCTAACAAAGCCATTTCTAGAACTGTCAAATGGAAATCAGAATTAGCATATAAGCCTAAACATGATTGCGTTCATAACTGGATAAGTACTTGTGTAGATTTGTTACGAGCTGGTGATAATTATTATTGGCCGACAAATCTTCACTTAAAGGAACCGTTACTCGAGTTGTTGCAGTGAAAACATTCATTACTTCATTTGCATACAATGGCTGGTGCCAAAAAATATTGGAGTGTAAACGCTTACCACGAACGCTTTTATGAAAGTTCTCTTTAGATTTATTATTATGAATGAGTATATGTAAAATAGTAGGTATAACTTGTACTAGTGTGGTTTGTACCGGTGTTGATAATGTTCATGTTTCGTTTAATGTCATATTGTCATCCATCACAATAATGTAGATGTCACTTGTTGATAGGCAGCTTTACTCTCATCTAATGTTCAGGAATAAAAACCGTAAAAATATGTATGTAGGCGACAAGTAATGCAAAAGAAGTAATTAAGATATGACCTACTGCAGTTTAATTCTACAAATTGGGCGAATAATATGAGGAAATAAAATACATACATTTTCAATAAGGCTATTGATCAGCCCAATACTTAACTGTAACAAGTCCAGTCTTCTTGCCTGTTATTCGTATAATAGGGTATTTTTACACTAAATGTTAAGGAAATTAGATTTTCAGTGTATAATACGTAAGTTCCGTGCGTAGCCGCAAGCGGGTGCTGTTAAATTATCGAGCGAATCATGGGGGCGCTCTTAAGTTCATGATCATGTAACTCTCTTCTAAACATATAATAAAAAATGAAAATTTGTCATATCTGTACATTGAAAACATGTAAGAAAATTAATATGCCCTTCGTATTAATTTTTTTATAAAAGAAGTTGAAAAAAAAATCTCACTGTCTGTATGTTTGTACGCACGTCACGCAAAAACTATTGCATGGAATTGGATGTAGTACCATAATTGTGTAGCAGGAGGTATAACTTAAGAACTGGTATATGTTTCATTGTTGCTCAATGCTCAAAGCTCTTCTTAACAATAAAACCAACAACAAACTAATCATAGAATGTCACGATGCCCTAGAAAAAATTTGCTCCAGGAATCAGGTCACCCTGCAATGGATCAAAGGGCACAGTGGATCTCTTGGTAACGACATTGCAGACGAACTAGCGAGAAGGGGATCAGATACGACAGTACAAGGCCCGCAACCTCTTCTTCCAATCCCCTTCACGCAATACCGGACCTGGATCCGCCAAAGATCGATAGAGACCCAAAACCAACGATGGTCAGAGATCGCTGAGTGTCGGCAAGCCAAACTTGCAATACCGCAAGCGAATCATCGACTCACAAAAAACCTCCTACGACTAAACAGAACAAATCTAAAAATAATGATAGGGTCAATAACGGGTCACTGTCCCTTGAACAAACACCTATACACCATAAAAATCACTGACAGTCCTCTCTGTCGAGGATGTCTTGACGCCGAAGAAACGGTCTCCCACGTAGTCCTGGAATGTAGGGCCGTTGCTTCTCAACGGGAACAAATCCTCGGAACAGTGAGGTCACTCCGCGGAGCCTGTGAAGTCCCCAGGAAACTTCTGAGCTTCTGGGCGGAGTTAGGCTGGCTATGTTAGCCAGGACTCTCCACGCACAATGGACCAAATGTAGTACGAGAGCCCACGACCAAAATTTTTGTCTCATAGCAATACGGCTAAAACCGCATCAAATCGATAGATACGATTATCCTGAACTCGAAAATACCAATATCAGACATTTTCCGCGTAGCGTTTGATCTGACCGAATTTTCAAAATTGTCAAAGAATTTTACCGATCTGCATCATAGCAATATGTCTGATTTGCAGACTGTAGTTGAATGATAGTTCTGAGATACCGGAAACATATTTTTCAGACGTTAGTGGTGTAGCGCAAACCCGTAAAATCACTTAAAAAAATTAAAAATGAGACAAAAAAAATGTCTCATAGCAATACGTCTGAAAATCTTTTTTATTAGTAAATTTTGGTTATTTGATGCGAACAAAACAATTTTCAGACGGAAATGTGAACGCATTAAATTTTGAGACCGTTTTGAAAATGTTAACAAATTTTACCGATCGGTATCATAGCAATATGTCTGAAAATTGTTGGACATGATAAAATAAGTTGTCCACATGTGCAAAAAATTTATATCAGACAAATTAAGTGTAGCACCTTCTCTATCAGACAACTTTTCGATACTCAGATATAATTTAAAAATCGTATTGAGGCATCTTGAATTTTCTGTTACAAACCAATGAATACGTTGCGACCCTGAATTTATTAGATGATAATTAACAAAGAATTTACCCGAAACCGTAACATTGAAGTTGAAGAACTGAAATAAATCGCACAAAAGGAAGCTGGCGAGTGAGCTGTATAATAGTAAGAAAGGGGCAGGAGCGTAACAAGCGCTGAGGCTGTTGAAATTAAATACTGATTGATTTGATAGTTTTGGTTTTATTTAAAGCACACTTGAGTAACTTTTACAAAAGAAATAAGTAATGACATCTGTTATCTGTCAAAGTACATATAATAGACAAGGGAGATTCTTGAATATCTATGAAGGCTGTAAATTAAAAAAAAACATTTAACAGAGGCGTCGGTCAGGCGACTCCGAAACGATATTTTCGTTTTTGGGAGTATATGCTACACTTAAAGTGTCTGAAAACAGGTTTTTGGTAATCATGGCAGCAATACGAAAAGTTGAAATTTTTTTTTATCCGTATTGCTATGATACAGGTCGGCTAAATTTGTTGACATTTTCAAAAATGCGCTCAGGCTATATGCTACGCGCAAAATGTCTGAAAACAAACTTTTTCGTAATACAATTATAAAATCTATGTACATTTTCACTATCAGACGTATTGCTATAATACCGACTGTCTTTTTTTTTTGACACAGCAGAAATGGCCTCCCACGCAGTTGCTACACTTTCGACCGTTACTACACACCTAGTCGGGTACAGAATCATACAATCTAACGATTTTATAGGGTTTTTGCCGTATTGCTATGAGACATGGTTTTGGTCGTGGGCTCTCGTACGAGAGTCTAAGTGCGGAAAAATGAGTCCACTTTCCATTCCATTCCATTCCATGTTTCATTGTTGTATTTTATCTCCAAGGGGGTAAATTAGGGGGTGTTAGTTTATATGGGAGTTTCGTAAAATCTGATTTTACGAAACTCCCATATAAACTATTGCAATGCATGTAAATGAACTGTTAGATAGATTTTATTGCAAACACCACTCCTCTAGGGGGGATTAGAGGTTGTAATTTGACATGAGACGTTTGTCAATTTTGAATTAAACAGTGCACATTTTCTTACAAAAAAAATGCGCAAATAAAGTATTGTGTAAGGGTTTCAAGTACCTACATGAGGCAAGTTCCTCAAATTCGAAGGAAACAGCATGGGAATACCGAATTCGACGCGGACGAAGTCACGGGCAAAAGCTAGTTAATGTTAAAGTTCATTGGTCTCTCATTCAATTATGTTGTATCTTATTTCTTTGAAACACATTAATTGGAAAGAAACACAGAGATTCTTCCGAACCAGAAAGCTCCTAATCTTGACAAGTTGATTATGTACTATAACATACTCATGAATTTTCTGTGTCTACGAATTGAGTGGCAGCTTCTTAGTTATTTCAGGAAGTTGTGGTATTCATCCCGGTGATTCGGAAATCACGTAATGCCATTGTGTCTTCGCCTGATCTCTTTCCGGTCGCATTGATTTAACCGTTCCAATACATGAAACAGGTCTGCCAAATGCCCCATTCACATTTGGACCTGCTATTAATTCATATAAAAAATAAGCCGTAATTAAAGCGGCCATTGTGGTTCCTACATGTGTATGCAAATGTGCTTTTTATTATCTGGTACAGATGCACAGATATGGAGACCGACTCTCTTATTTATTTTTGTATAAGAGCGCTATTTATTCACCAATGCACCTAATACCTACGTAATATTTAATAGAAGTTATTAAAATACATGACTTTTCCTTAGGAAGAGATTTTTGGAAGAGAAAAGGAAAAACTATCCCAAAACATACGCAATTTTCTGGCCAACCTTCGGGTTTACTCATAGATTTTTTTCCCATTGGTTTAATTTGCCGATTAAAATTTTTCGTCACTATCTATAACTTCAAAACTATGATCTTAAGCACTTAAAAGTATTTTATCCAACTTATTCGTGTTCATTTGCGATTGTGTTATGACGTGTAATTTTTTTTCCAAAACCAATCCTTCGATAGAAATTTCCGATAAATTTAAAATTGCAATTTTCTATAAAATTGATCGATTATTCAATTGTAAGTATATATTATGCCCAAAAACCACAGAGGACGTATCAACGTCGTGTCACTGATAAATTGGCACTCCTGTTTTGCACTTAAAAGCTTTTACCTAGAACTTACTGAGACCACGACTTAATTTAGGAATCCAGAAGATTACCTTTTAAAATTAGTGCTGAATAATATAGATCACCATATTAAAAGAAGCCTTCTCCACAACAGGCGTATCTCGTAGGACTTTCGAGCGTTCGATCCGGTGCCGTGGTGATGGTTGATAAACATATTTCGGCACCGAGCGCTTGACGCAGATAGAGTGAGCTAACGGCGCTTTGTAAACGCAATTGTTTTAAACTATTAATTGTGCCGATATCGCCAAGAACAATGCACGCACTAAAGTAACAATGAAACCGGAAAATTCTCTAAGATTTTAACCTCTTAAACATCACATACGATAAATTACAGACACATATCTTGTCTCGCTACGTGCTTATTAAAGCATATTTCAAGCACGGGTATTTGTAGAACACTTAGCATATTCAAATGACGTTATTCTTCTAATTTGTTTTGTGTAGTTTTATTTTAACACCAAGAAAGTTAAGCGTATTGCACGTAATTACGGTTAATTAGCTCAAGTGCACGACTATGATTGCGCCGCGTAGATACTGTGTTGACTTATAGGTAAACGTATACGTGAGACATGTTTTTGAACTTTGAAAACTTGATTCTAACTTATATTAATAAATCCACGATTAGACAAAACAGTTTTTAAATTATGCAGGTAAATTTTAAAGTTTTTACTACAGAAAACTTACTTCGATAGTTTTTATCATCTCAATATTAAATGAAGATATCTACAAGCTCTGACTATAAATGCCATTGCATCTAAAACATAAATAAATATGTATCTATTACCTAATCAATGATCGAACAACTCTAGCTAGGTATAAGTTATCTATAATAAATTGCTGCAACTGCATCCAAATTTGAAATCGAGAACCACCTGTATATCACTTTCATATAATGCAACCAAATAAAAAGTGATGCTTACCTAAGTGACAACTTTCACTTGACAAGTGACTGTTGAATCCTTTTTAAAGAGATCTCGACCGTTTTTATTTCCGTCATAAAGACATTACAGCAAGTGTTGTAGGCTGCAGGCCGTGTATGTGCTATATCGTTAAAGATTAGGACCAATCACTAACATACCACAGAAGGTCCACTCATTAAACATTGGTAAGAAATATCCTTTGCCTTACTTAGGATATGGACAGTCAGCTATACCCTCAAAGGAATGCGTTGGTTTTTGTTGACCTTATCTGTAACATAGCAGAAAGAATTATGTCATATTAATATTTTGTTATTGCTAACTTATATAGAGATGACATATATAAACAAATGAAATTTTAACAGCCCAACAAACTGACATGTATCGAATCTTATTTAAGCTTATACCGTTTGTTTAGAACTGAATTTTAGAAAACACAAAATAGTTATAACTTTATTGAGAAAAAGCTTAAAATGTATGTTTCACGTAAGACAAATAAAATAGCATAACATAAAATAACATCACGCCTGTATTACACATAAGGGTGTGGAAGAGGTGTACAACACACACATTTCGCCTGTTTTGTTTAGGTCTCATAGGGGTGAGCCTATCGCCATATTGTGAATTTCCTGACGGAAGATTAACAAATAACACTTTGGCCGACCCGAGAATTGAACCCGAGACCTTGCGGTGAGAGCCGCATACGCTAACCACTAAACCATTGAGGCAGTAAGTCTAGTAATAGGTTAATATCGTTCAGTTGACCAATTAACGATATACTGAGTGACTTATTGAGTAGCTCGTCTGTTCGTCTGTACGTCAGGTGTTTTGTGCTTGGAGTGTGGGGCGCACCAGCAGTGTGGCGCTGGCTTGGCGCACCGCAATGCTTCGGTTTCGCGGGCGGAAACGGGCGCGCCCACGCTCGGGTCAGAGCAGTGACCCCGCGGCACCCCGGCCTCACGGCGTCTACTGCCTGCACTCGACTCGTCTCATTGTTCCTCCTATGACGAGCCTTGCGCCTTACGCCTTGCTTGTTACCCACCTTGCTCAGCCAGGGAACCCGCATGAATAAATAGAGCTTGCTAAGTTGCAAACCTCCTGTCTCTACAGATATTATGATAGCTCTGTAGATGCTGCGGTGCGCAACATAATTAATAGTTTCGTATCTATTTTGTTGAATTTTCAGTTTTAATTTGTGTCTTGATTATATTTTGTATTGCTATTTTCTAAGAGTTAGTAGATTGTCACAAAAAAAATAAGTTTAATAAAAAATATTATGTTTACTTAAAAACAACGTAACATCTTTTCCAAATTTATTGATTCATCAAATTATGCACCTAAAAATAGAACTACAAAACTCTTTTGGAACGGCAAAACACTTTATGACACTTCTGGCTGGGTCCACGTATATGCGGTATATGGAAATAAACTGAAGAATTCACTGAGCGACAATTAATTCAGAAAAGTCGCACATTGCCTAATGATAGTCACAAATCAAATCATGTGGACTTTCAGAGAACAATAAGCTTTTAGCAAATGCATTAAACTAAAATGGTTGGTCATCGCAGCACCGTCATCCCTGTCCCGCCATTCATTGCATATTCATAAGTCGTTGAGCAAATCACTCGTACAATGTCTGTCCACATGGTGTCGGCGTCCGCGTCGTAGACCTAACAGATTGGAAATTGCAACAATTCCATCCTAGAGCTCACACTTAATTTTATGTAGGTATCTCTTCTCCATTATTGACGAAAATAAATTGAAATGAGTTATTGTTAGAGGTTAGATACGCTTGTCATATTATCTCGTGATATTTTCTGGCCAAGATCAAAAAACAATGATCATCGAGGGATCTTTCGGATAAAATTTTATAACACCACGCTGCTCCAATCTCGATCATCACTTCTCAATTTCTAAAAAACCGGGAATCGCAAAACAGCCCCCATATCATGTCTTTTTTTGGTACTCATTTTGCTTCATGATCTGTTTCAACCACAATCAACATCAATCATATTCAGAGGACAGCACTTGTCATTAAACATTGGTCGTGATCCATAAAAGTAGAAGGAATTATGCCTCTTTCTATTTTATTTTTTGTTTTTTTAAGGCATTATTTTCGCTTTAATTATTTGCCTTTCTTTGGATACAAATTTATTTTTTGTTTGCCTCCAATATTCAATGAAAAATGTACATACCTAACAATTTGAAGGCTTTTACTAGGATTATCTCTCACCCTGTTCGAAACTAGTAATATTGTGTGTGTCTGTGCAGGCAAAGAGAAAAACAACAATCCAATAATGGTACATTTCGAAATGTAGAAATTGCCTCCAGTGATTAGTAAGAGCAATAGGGCAGAACAGCCATCAGTGCACAAATTACACCTGCGTTACTAATACGTCTGGCGGATACATCTCCGGAGTCATTCTTTACTCCTAACCGTGCTCAAATTGTATTTATGGGCGCCATCTGTCACACGGTAATGATCGCGCGTGATACCTGCTCACTAGCGCTGGCATCGCATCAACAATCAATTAGTTGTTTGAGAAACAACACTAATGATCGTAATAAAAAATGTTACGTCATTTACTTTCGCTAAATTGTAAGGTTAAGTAAAGTGAAATATAACTTATAAATTTTTGAAATAGGTGTATTGTGAAATATCTATAATAGTCCTGCTGCAAGTAATGCATTCTATTTTCGCCTATTGTTTAAATATCCATGCACATTGATTCGTAAAATAACTAACAACTACAACAAAATTGATTTCGGTTTGAAATTTTTTCAGGTTATTTTCGAAATATCAATGACTGGATACTTTACCCTAGTTACATACAGTATACACAGGAAAATTCATGCAGGGCCGATTTACCGTTGCGTCATAAATTTGTGCACTTTGGAGCAAAAATCTGTTACTTATAAACATTCAACCGCGTAAACCGGAGCATTACAATCAATATTTTCGTTTAAGCTGCAGTTCAGATCTTGATTTATGGATGCGCGGTTAAACCTGCGGTATTATTAACAAGTTGTAAATCACCGATCGGAATTAAGAGCACGCTCAATCGACTCACAAGCACACGATTTGTTGATGAACTCGATTGTAGTGGTACCTATGTGTGTGACCGTCTCGGAGCTACAAAAAATATTGGGTACTTATTAGATGTTGGAAGACTTAACAACGATATTCGACATTTAAAGATTTCATTAGGTTGTATTTAAGAACCCAATTTTAAAATCAATTACTATAAGGATTTTATTTATGAAACAACATCTATGTAGATAAAAAAGTAAATCATCAAATATTCGTCGAAATGAACATTGTTCCACCAACCGACACGATTTAAAGAGACTTTAATGCTGGAGTTATTAGGTAAGCTATTAATTTTATTAATAAAACAACATTATATTATTTATTAATATTCTAAAATAATTATATCAAAAGTATTGAAAATAGTATTAAGTATTAAGCTCATAGGCCAGTTTAATTATAAAATACAAGCTTCCGACAGACATTTAACTATGCATACATTATCTGTGACGATATTTGCAGCACGCATTCTGTCAATGTATGTCAAACCTCATAAAGTTCATTCAAAAAGTTCATATTGTCAAAAGCGCTAAGGTTACGTTAGAAAATCCTTAGAAAATTTAAAATAGTGGTTAAGTATTCTTAAATTTTATAATTTTCTACGCAAGTTTCCTAGTCTTTTATTTCATAAGAACCATCTCCTGACTATAACAAACACAACATAAAAAGAATCAGCGAAATCGGTTAAGCCATTCGTGCGTTATGCCGTGACCAAGGGCAATAGGATTCGTTTTTTGTATAGACATATATACTTATATATATATGTATATATAGATATAGATTAGTCTGGTATAATTACATAATTTTCATAGTCTTCTTCTTGTCGCGTCAATGACTATGATAAAAATGTTTTTCTTCTATCTATATGGTTTTAGAACAATAGGATCTTCATATTATAAATTTTCACAGTAAATCGCTACTACCTACTATCAGATATTTATTTTTATATAAACTGGACTAAGGAAACCTTGAAGACATTTCTGTAGGTATTTGTAATACAACTTTATTCGTTTTATGCTAGCATATCAATATGAGTAACTGGCAATATTTACAAAGACCTCATTGAAAAAATTCTGGTCGTTAGCGTGAGTCAGCCTAGAAACACTTTCATAACAACATTGACTCCTCTAACGTAACATTGAACGTTTTTTACATAATAGTATGATAGTAGGCATCTTTGTTTTTATTTTGTTTTTCTGTGATGAACCACACGTGTAGTTTTGGAGACCATTTTCCTTATTTATCATGGTTCCTCGAATAACACGAAAATGAGATGTTTTGATGTGTTATGTAGGGATGCCAGTTTAATACCCTTTATTTAGTTTTAAGTAGTAGATAAACTTACAAATAAAAAAATATACTTAATTGAAAATACAAAAAAAAAGATTAAATTACGCAGAAAACAGGTTGTATAGCTCTAAATAAGTCGATGCTAATCTGTATGAACACCAACTTTACAAACTGATTAATTACAATTTTGCGACAAATGATTTGTAGGTTCAAGTCGGTAAATTAAAAAAAAATCTTTTATGGTGACAAAAAGCGATAGCTCTATTTTAGACGTTTAGGAATTGCGAAAGTTGTGCATACTTGTCATCTACGCATAGTGCTTATTTGTCGTCAATTATATGTCATATTGTAGGTTTGAAGAATGTGATAATTAAGTGCTTTTCCTACCCTCAGCTCCAGTTTGAAACATTTGACAATTTTAATGCGGTTTCTATGCTTTAAGTCATTTTTCTATGGATAAATCAATGTCTGTCAACAAACCTATCATAGTAATATTCAACATCTTGCCTCATCTGTTTATAACTAGAAAGAATACAGGAAACGGTCTTAAGAATTATAATCGTACGCCTAACCGTTGAGGAGTTGTACCTTACAGCATGAGCTGCTGATCTCTAGATGCAAATATCAGATTAGCTTATATGATAAAAGCCAATACAATTTGGGAGTTTTGACGACCGGATGGCGGAGTGGGTAGTGTACCTGCCTGTGACGCCGAGGTCGTGGGTTCGATTCCCACTTAAGACAAATCTTTGTGTGCATGAACATGGGAGTTTGTCTTGGTCTGGGTGTTTCTATGTATCATAAGTATGTATTTACAAAAGAAAAGTGTATTAGTATCAGTTATTCTAGTACTCATATTACAAGCTCTGCTTAGTTTGGGACTAGATGGCGTTGTGTGTGAGTTATGAAATATTTAGTTACCCTCGATTCCTCTGCAATAGTTTTCTGCAACACGATATACTTGGACAACCCTAATAAAAATACTTCACCTGTGCCTCTAAACTCTTGTTCACTGAATGTATGAATGCTAATAGATACGGCCAGTACCTACAGGAAACGCTCTGAAATCCATCTAAATCACATTTTGAAAACTGTGACAAAACAGTTTTGATTTAACATTATTGAACCATAACTCATTAAGCAGTTGAAAATTTGATTGATAAAAACAGTGGCTATGAAGGCTGAAAGTTGGCAATTAAAAGTATCGTGGTCTTACCTACGGAGCCCGCTATAAAATGTTTATTGAGATCATTATTACTAGTGAGTACACAGACAAGAGCATAAGAAATCAAGGATGATTGTCGCAGCTATATTGGCGCATTGAACATTGGCGCAGAAACATTATGGGCACGCGGCGACGGCGACGGTCGGTGGGCGGCAGTCGCGAATGCATCACGCGCGATAATGAACCAACTCGTGTGCACGACTGCTCTTGCGCACTCACACGTAACGTTATGTACTACAGCACACCACAGAAGGTCCAGTCACCTACTCTTGCTCAGATCTACAGAAACAACATTAGAAATAAAGAACAATTGTCGCTGCTATTGGCTGGGTGCAAGGATCTACCTATCACAATATTGTCGATCGCGGCGCTCATGGGGCCAAAATTAGAACTAGGTGAGGATATTCCTACTATTCCTAGTATAAAATGATGTTACAACCCCTTGTTTGTACGCTGAGTTAATTATTAAACTACACAACGAATTTATATGCGGTTTTTGACAATAGATACAGTATCTAATAGATGTGGGAGGATTATATGTACAAAACATATTATTCGTATAGGAAAGCCAAGAAATTGAATGATTTGTTATGTAAAAAACCTATTATAATGCGTTTGGATCGTAAGAGCTGTCTAACCCTTACTAAATATACATCAAATTAATGTACGACGCAATTGTGTATCTTTAAAAGACAAATAAAAAAGTCCGCGATGGTATGTTTATCTCTCCTTAGGATAACCCTCAATAACCGTTTTAATCTTTTAGATATTGCAAAAAAATATGTGATATTCATCAAGCTCTTTCAAACAATACAGTGTAGTATTATTTCTGTTTCAATTAAATACATTAGATACGTACGTTGTGTATAAGATATAGATCAAAATTGACATTTACAGCTTATCATTAAAAAATATAAGAGATTTAAAAGTAATTTCATCATATCAATTAATAGACAGTTTGAGATTATATTTTGTCACAATACCGCGATGAAATGTAAAGCGCCGCAGCAAAAAGTTGCGGCCAACAGGCGGCGTTAGTGTTGTGCCCGGGGCACGGAGCCAATACACAAATAGTTAAATTAAAGTAAAAGCTGAAGGATAAAAAGTAGTAGGCCGAGGTTTCAATCCAACTCACTATGTCTCAGAAATAAGTGTTTCATGAAAATGGTGTTAAATCTATTCCTAAGTGTATTGGATTGACAATATCAAGGATATACTAGTAGGATAATTTGATCTTAGTTTACAGATATTAATACCTATAACTATACATCTATAGAAAAAAAAATGCTATCAATATGCATAAGTGCGAAAAGTGAGAGAAATACCCTCATTGCTCGCGGCACGATCAAATTATAAACAAATATGTATACAATCATGATTAAATAATTTATTCGCTTGTGAATCTTCTGTACTCTTAGCACTCAGTGAATGTAATCCACTATCCTCACCTCGAGTCGTGCCGCGCTCACCGTTACCATATAGAACTACCCTCCTATGATATTTGGCTATGCCAACCTTGTTAAGTAGGTACGAAATGTATCAGCTATTGTTTGCAATTAATTGCTACAACAGTAGATAGATAACTGTAGAACTTCATATTGCGGATATTGTTATAAGATGCTATACGCGAACCGGCTATCCCATACCGAGTGCTGAATACTGCATATTGTAATAATAAAAGAAAAAAGTTTGGACGAGCAAACTAAAGGAATCAAAACATTATCTACAATGCTACTGCTATCTCTGTATTTTCAAGTTCAGTTTCCGGGTCAAGACATGTATTCGTAGGACCGATTCCGAACTGTTCCAATGTTATTTGCGTCAGTGATTCGTAAGTATATTCATAAAACATTATCGTGGTGCGGGATTATTACCCAGAGCGAGATCATAAAGGTACAGAATTAAAACGATATTTTTTTTGCAAATGTTATCATAATCAAAATGTTGTCACTTTTTAGTAAAAACCTATTTAGGCTGTTCAACAGATAATAATCAGCGTGTTCATAGTGGGATTTAAGGGCAGAAGACCATAAAATAGGAGTGTTCAAAAACGAACCTGATAGTCAAACACTTAACACCAATAGCGAGATATTGTCTCCCACTGAGTTATAGTGTTTTAATATTCAGTGGAAATATTATTGATATTGAAATAGCCTATTCCATAAAGTGTATTTCCTCGAGCAACAATCTCAAGTACGTTTTATTGTGTCCATATTTCCACATAGTAAAGGATAGTACCTGTTTAATGCATTTCCAGGACAAAGTTGCAGTGAAAATGGACGCCATTTGTGAACAAGACAGGATCTCGGATTTCTTAAAGTGGCACCTCCCACGTGGTGGCTTGTCTGTGCCCTTAACCTTTGCAACGGCCGTATCGCGGTTTATGCGCCTTATAGCGCTCTCCTTACAGACATATACGGTTTCGAGTTTTGTCTAAATTTGGACCAATAGCCACAATACGTTGTTAAGGAAAAATAGTCAGTTCTATAGCGCGACATGCTGCGCTCTATGTGAAATAGTAGAAAAACATTGCAAAGATGTATACAAACTACAGAGTGTGTATTTTTATACAAACTACAGAATATTTAGTTTTAATATTAAGTGTTGGTAGAGTTCTGTGAATCTGGCTTAACTGAGCAGTAATAATTATGTACCTAAGCCAAATAAAAAAGCTTCATACTATAACTTACACTTGTCATAACCCATTCCGTTGAAATCGCAACATTGTTTCGTAGATTGATTGATTAGTATGAGCAAGCGTAGCAGGTAAGCTTATTTGCAACTTGTATTACAAAAAAACTAATAACTAGCGTTCTGTACAAAGTTTCATAAAAAACACCAATGACATTATTTTATTTTTAATTATATCTAAATATTAATACTTGTCAGTTTAGCTGTTTACAAGATGTATCCAGCAACTGTGACAGACAGAAGGCAGCAAGTCAATTCCGTAAGCATACCATTTTTCAACTTTTGTACGGAACTCTAAATCAACTCCAGCGAAATTTCATCGCAAGTTAATTTTGTTGTCTGTCAGTCTGCTACACAATGTGAGAATGAACGACACACTGATGAAATTATGATACAACATTGTAAACTTAATCGTATACGACAGGCATTGGGTATTGGTCACCACCATACCTCGCCGACACCGTTTGTCAGTCCTTTCGAAACCATAATAACAGAAACTTCCACAGAATGGTCATTTAAATGAACTTTGACGTTTGACGTGATGAAATGGCAAAGAACCTAGCTTATTGCCTATTATATTATCTGTTGGAGTAATACAAAACCTAGGTGTTGAACGTAGGGACATTTATTGATAAATCACCGGGTAATTTTACAAGCAATCAATTGCAATAGCTTGTGCACAAGTGTTCGCAGTTTGATCTCGTATTTAAGTTGAACGCTGGCGTTATCGGAGCCGATCCGCGACAAATCGCGCACCTGCGCCAGCGCCCGCCCGGCGCCGCCACCACCGCCACCTCGCCGCCGACGCACTTTCAAAAAAGCCTTACGTACGAATAGTAACCTAACACTGCTCTCGTGCCGTGCTCCAATTCTCGATTTATGTAAACAAATGTAACACTAATGCGAGAAAGTCGCAACATTCTATCGATTTACTCCCAAATTAACAATGTTGCGTCGGCGTTGATTCAAATTATTGCTTCGTATCTTTACGTTCGATTAGAAACCTATGGTAGAAAAAAATGGTTGCGTTCCTATCGGTCGCGCAGTGTGATAGCAAAATGTATGAGTGAATCGAACCCGTAACCTTTCGATCATTAGCTTCAGTCAGTCGCTTTACCTAAATATTTAAATATTTGTTTTTCTAAGCTTCCAGCGGATTTGAGCTTCGTCATCATGATTTGAGTCATCCTCTCGTCTCGTCTCGACAAGTCAGAGCGTCATAGTATGTAATAATTTTATTTAGTTTGTCTCCTCTCCCACGCCATTGGATTCAATTATGGAGGAAAGGCAGATAGGTCGGCGCGCGAGTGGTCCGCTCGTGACCCGTAAATTGGAACGGTCCGTCGCACGCCCTTGTCGCACCTCGGCGCGCTCGACCATCCCGCCGGGCCACCGCTGCTCCGCGCCGATACATATTGTAACGGCACACAAATACACAACACATCCAATACCACTAACCATTCTTCACGCACAACCAATTTAGGAGCTCCACGGCAAGTGTATAAACGATTCCTTTTGTGGCGCGTCAGGTTCTACCTACAGCGATACTGGTAACGCTCGAAGGAAATCCACGCTCCCTCTAATCACGATACCACGTCTTTGGAAAACAAAATATAATACGCAATCTTTCTATGCGGTTACGACGACTTTCATTTGGCCATATTCGTTAAAATAGCAATGGAATTACCATACTGCGGGGACTTTCTAACTTAACTAAGTAAACTGGTAATACATTTATTAGACCGCTAAGTTAATAAAGTAGGTTAAGTTAGTAAGGTATCGGGCAGCACTAACAGGTGTGCAAGCCGTATTTGGGGCATAATGTCTCAAACAATGGCCGGCTGGGACTCGAGCCTTAACAGAAATTCTAATCATAACTATTCTTTATTAAAGCACGCTCAAATTCGTTGTTCCTCTGACACAGCGCCTGTCACACTGCAGCTCTGTAGTGTAATGAGACCCGGGCAATATGCGCCATATCTAATGCCTTTTGGGGAAATGTGTGGGTGGAGATTTCTATAGTAATTGTCATCGAAATATACCCATTACCAAAATAGTGTTGGTAACAAATTGTACGTGATGTTTTGATAGCCTATGAATCATTATGTAAATTCCTTTGTACTTGAACTCTTAGTAGCACATTTACTGGGTGCTAGTTTTGTCTGTTTCCTAAGTTGAAATGTCTACAAGTATTTGGTTGTCACAACAATTTACGAAGCCAAATAGTCACGACAACGCATTTTATTGATGCATTTATCTTAATTAATCTATCTTGTATCCGGAAGCTCTAAATTAATATTGTTTTCGTTATGTCATTCAATGACGGGTTGTGTACAATAAATTTTATGTAATAATTTAATTGTTATAAAATGTAACTGCACATTATGCCAGTTAATACTACTCGTAAATAAAGGTTTCGGGAGAAATGATTTTATTTTATTCAACAAAAGTCAGTTTACCATGATAACTGTTAACTAACTGGACACTCAATTACTGCAATTACCGGTGGACAGACTTCTACTATCAGGAGCTTTGCCGCAAGTATAACTACAACATTTTCAAAAGTAAATGGTTTGTCTAGAGATGATGATGATTTTTCTTTTGTACTCGCCCACTTAAATCTCTGGATCCTGTATAAACAAGGGCAAGTAAATCACACAAACGCGGCTCGGCGTGAACCACAAACGGAGCTATCACAATCACAGCTAAGTAGATCTCATTGCTGAGTTATTGCCTCACTGTCAATTAGCCATTCTCGGTGGCCTAGGTACACTAGATACCTATTTAGTTTAGATAGCATCGCACTTTTAGCGCGCCTCGCACGGTCGCTCTCGTTCCCAACTTCAAAATACACGATTCTTGAACCAAATCATATCCACACAATGGAGAGCATGATTAGAAGACACACGCAGTATGCGGTAATGCAAAATGCAACGCGCACCTTACTCACTGTTTGTTGTTTGTTTATATTTACGGAAACGTCTCAACGTTTATTATAGCCGTGTTTAAAACGGTGTACTTAAGTTTAAGTAGACATTATTCTCGTTTTGTTTAAGAATTATGATTGCTTTAATTGTGGCCGTGCGGTTAGCGCGAATGTTTCTTATCTAATTTTCCAGGTACGCTAATAGTGCGTGATTAAGTGGGAATGCAGCAGGTCTCGCAGGTTAAGGAATAGAGATGCACTCGTTTTGCTCATTTTCGAATGTAATAAAATGTTATAATAATTGGTTGCCTTAAGAAATATTATGTATATGTTTTGTTTAATATTAAAAACAATAAAAATATCTCGTTATTAATATGAAGTATGAAACTTGAATTAGATGTTTTAATATTTACTGGTGAGAAAGGCGCTAAAGTACACTAAAATGAATTAAAGTTTTAAGAATTTGAAAATAGTATACAAAAACATAGTAATTTTTATTTAATTTCCATTATTATACTCCATGTAATAACTCCAAGTATGATTTTGGTATAAACTACTATGTATCTACTAGGTACTACTTCAGTATAAATATTTTTGGTATTATTATAAAAAAATCAAATAACCAATTTTACTCCATTCACTAATATGTCAGTAAAGTCATTACATTAAGAATAAAAGAAATAGACTGAAACAATACCAGCCATCGAAACGAATAGCAGAGAACAGGTTACTGGTTGAAATTCTATAATAAATAATAATGTTCTCCGTCGTCTTTAAATATCCAAGATGTTATAAACAGATAAAATGGATTATCTAAGTTAACGAGTCATAAAATGTCAATTACTAGCGCCGCTCTATCGGTTGCGGGCGCGATGCAGCGGTGCAATGGTCCAGCGATACAACCTCGCCGCGGTGCCTGGTGGGTGTGGGGGACACTTCATAAGCGGAGCGAATGTGCTAAATAAAACAAAACATTTACACAC
The DNA here is from genome assembly GCA_905147285.1 of Hypena proboscidalis. Classification (NCBI taxonomy): domain Eukaryota; kingdom Metazoa; phylum Arthropoda; class Insecta; order Lepidoptera; family Erebidae; genus Hypena; species Hypena proboscidalis. The sequence continues at coordinate 12,483,813 of LR990130.1, read as the reverse complement.
ACAACAACAACACACAACAATACACAACAACAAACAAAAATTGCTATTTTTATACAATGTGCAGCAACCGAGTTGAAAAGTTGTAGCTATAGGATAAAATGAATCAGTAACTGTTCTGATTAATTTTATCGTATAGCTACAACTTTTATAGCTATGCAGTTATAATATAATCTGTCCTGATAAAATTTTACAACCATATATTTGAATTGCAAAAACAGCAGTTTAGATAACAGAACCCAGAAACCTAATAAATCAATCGGTATTTTACTAGCCGAGGAAAGGGGGGAATGAAAGAGATTATGAATAATAATAGAACCTTCTAGTATTATGCATAATCTCTTAATAGGAAGAGATGGGAAAGAACATAACCAAAAAACATCTCTCTCAGCCGAAAAACATCACTCTAGGGAGAACGCGTTGAGGTCTTTTCAACCGCATTTTGCACAAAACGCATAAACTTGATTTATACCGTATTAACCCATAAGATAAATAACTGTAGAAAGTGATGTAGTCCTACACCTTTAATCTTAGACAGTAAGTCGCAGGTGAAGTACCTTTATTCCGCTCTGAAGCTCTCCGCGTCAGTAAGGCATCACCCTAAAGCTCGCGAGTGTCGAGCCGCACGAGCCTAGTCGCGTGCCCACTGCCAATTACTCGCCGCTCCGAGAAACCATAAAAATATAAACACTCCAAACTAAATATCTCATATTCTTTATGTTTACTTTCAATCTAGAGGTTTCTCGGATACACAGTTATGCGTTACGGCTTTTCCACTTTGACGTGCGATGCTGTAGGAAAATAAATATGTTACTAAGGTTTCATTCTTTAATTTTTTAATAAATAAGGTCCTATAATACGACAGGAAATATCAACAGAACACATCTGTCGCTAATTTCAGTTATATTTTTAGTGTAGTAGTGTAGTAGGTGGATATTTGTAGATTTCTATCGATAATTTCTATGGAGGTGCCGCACACGAACAAGCCTTTTCCAATTCGTTTCAAATAAGTGTTGGCAAATCCTAATTATGGTAGATTTTCACCTGTAGCGGTGAGTTTTACTTCTTTGGTGATTTCTGCCCTATCATCTTCAATAATAGGCCACATTTACCACGTTCCATCATGTTAATTAGTAACTAGAGTAGACATCCCATAAAAACTAAATCAGATCACCAATCTAATTTGGATAACGTATCACATTGTATTTTATTATTTTGTAGGCTTAATTATCCATCATTGGTCCGTGACTGGCCGGTAGCGAGCAGTGCACAGGACGATCGATCACCGTTGACCGTTTTTACCGTTTAGGCCCCTCCGTGTCTCGGCGCGACACTAAGCCGGGGCCGGCACACTTTATCTCGAGCAACTCTGATTTATCTATAACGATCACTGGGTCAAAAATGTTCTCTTTATTGTTGTCACTAGCAACCTGATTTCCTCTTGAAAAATAAGTCGAATCAAATCACCTGTAACTTGCTGGTCTGCGAAAAATCGGAAAACGCCGAAGACATTCTCAGTACTTACTTAAAGGATCTTTTCTTTTGTACCAAACACAGCATAAGGAGCCTGATATAAACCCATATTTACTCTTATAACAGTTCTAAACAGAAAATTTAAGTAGAGCCCAAAATGACACACATCACGTAAAATAGGTAATAACATTTCATTGACACTTAAGGTAAAATTTGAATTTAAACACAAATCTAGTTAATACGAAATTAATAACCATATACCATATATCGGTACTGATCTGATCATTTTTATTGATCAGTGCCTGATTTCAAATCGTATCAGTTGCTCGAGGATCTTGTAGCTAAATCAAAACCATGCGAAACGATCGATCTACAGGTTAAGCATTGCTAACTGCGGTCGGCCGTGGATGGATGACCATCTTAACATGGGCTTAACCTTGACGTTAGTTTTTCTCCGTGCCGCACGTTGAGCCGTCGCGTCGTCAGTCCCAGTAACCATTTGAAGATCTATGGCAGTCGTTACGTAGATAGTCGTCGCTTCGTCTGATTTGAGGAGGTTAAATCAGTTGAATCCGTTAGACTAGAAGCCGACCCCGAAAAGGTTCAGCGAATAATGATATTTTTTTTTTTTTTATACTACGCCCACAGCGAACGAACGTGTAGTCCACCTGATGGTAAGTGGAGTACAGCCCATGGACATCAACAATCCACAAAAGCAGATTGTAGATGCGTCGCTGCAGCTGAGGACTACGGTGTTATGCCTAATGTGCCTGTAATTTTAGGGCCTGATCTCACCACCAAACCGGAACACAGTAATGGAAGCACTACTATTTGGCGGCAGGTTAAAGGTGAGACGGTGGTGCTGCCGCCCTCGAGCTCATTCACAAGAGCTCTACCACCAGTGTGATAATTCAGTTCATTTTTAGTAATAAAATCTTTTACATTAGAATACCTACTTGAAAATTAACAACTAATGAGATAGTAGTCTATCTATTTTTTATCGGACATAATACTATTTGAACCTTTGCTTTTTATTGCCCCATGCGTTAAAGAAAAAACAAACGAGTAGCACTATCCATAGTCATGCCATAGGTTAACTGCTATTACACACTTGTTGTTCCATCAATAGAATTGACCAGTCACGAATACAATTGCCTGGCTCAGCCTATTTTCGCATGAGTACAATCTAGATCTTTCTAAAGTAAGATAAGAAACAATGTAACATATTTTTATTATTTTAAATTTACCTGGAAAATATAAACCTAATTATCATGAAAAAAAACAATGACAAAAAAATAGAATACAAATGATATTAAATTCTTATTCTGGTAAAATGTTAAACGAATTTTTTTAATGATATATAATGGACATTTTAATTAACTTAGACGTTATTTTCCCGTGATAACCGTAAAATGTACACAGGTTACGCTACGCTGTTTAGACAGCAGTCGATGCAGGTTATTTCTACTAGATCTCATCTGCCACTTCAAATTACTGGACAAGGAAAGTAACGGGGAAAATTATGGAAACGCTACACCGTCGAGGACAAAGCTATCATCTGAATGTAGGAAAATTATTTTAAACACATCGATTCCACAATGAGTAAAGGCTTTAAATATTTTAAAGCAAATTATAGCTTTGCTATGGCTTTTTGTATTTTATACAATATTGAGGTTGAAAAATTAAGAATCCAGCAGAACTCAAACTTCCACCCTCTTTTATTTTTCAAACCTTAATATTGCATAAAAAGTAAAGGCATTATTGAAAATTTGAAGGAATACAATACATCATTTGTTACCTCATCAAGGGAAACTCGATTTTTTCGTAATTAAGTTTGAAAAGCCTTTCGTGGGATACAAAATAATATAATATGTAGCTACATAAACTAATTATGAATACTGCATCGTCATCGTAGAAAACGTTCGCCGAGCCGCTGCATAATAATAAGCGTTTGTGTCTTAATTATGTTATCATTGAATGACGAGGTACCAAAGCATCGAATGGGTCGCATTCATAAATATTTAAATAAGGTACACGTTTATCAAAGCCGTCAAGTTGTTCGCGGAAAGCAGCAGGCGTGGTCGCGAGCTACGGCGAGACTCCATACAGCAGGCCATTGTTCCTCCTATGCTGTGGAGAGACCCGCATTTATTGCCAGCGATGATTCTCACATGTCCTCTCTCATTAAATCTTATAAACTCATTAGAATCATCGCAAATATTTAGGATACAAGCGATATCCCGCCAGCCAAGACTTTCCTTTATTCATTTCCTCAAAGACTCAACTTGTTACTGAATTCCGATCCAGGAAAATGAAGCGCGAGTATCAAAGTAATTGAAAGTAAGTATTACTCAAAAGATACTGCTTACAACATATATTGTCAAAATAAAAGCTCGTAATTTATGGAAGTCGAACTTCGAATAATAAATGAATCGACGCAATAAAAAATTATTCACATCGTCAGCTTTCCCTTAATACTCATGTCATACATATTTAACAATATGAATTTTACCTTAACTCATTACGATTCGGTAAACTGTTATTTATCATCTTTTATGAAGTTGTTGAGCGGCTAGTAACATTAATATCTGTTGCAAAATTAGGACACTAATTGTACACGTGAGTAGTGGTGCCATTTGCTTATCCTGATCGTAAGCGACGGCTGAAGCGGAGACGTCAGTTACAATCTGTGATGTTTTGATTGTTGTAGTTAAATGTAGCCAGTCAAATAATTGAAAATGGTAACGGTGTGATTTATGCAAATCGATAGCTTGACGTTCAATTTAAACTGTGAGGCACGTTGCGCCCGCGGCGTCGGCGGCCATTAGGCGCTTCGCAGGACACGCGCAGCCTGCCGCATGCCTTATCTTGTGCATCACAAGTGTCCACGGCAAAACGACACACATTATTCGTCCCGCATTACTTACATGTCATGGTGTTATTAATTTAAAATTGGTAAATAAAAACTAATAAATAATTTAAAAAATATATAAACCCTTCTGAGCGAAACGATATCATAGCAATTAAAACTTTTAAACAAAATTAACTTGAATACCTATCAACATAAATCGATTAGGTACTCATTCAGTAGCTCCGTAGATATAACTATAGAAATCCAGTTTCATCAGTTTATCATACAATTATGATAATAATTAGCCCTTTTACTGTAGAATAGGGTAAATATGAGATGAAGTAGATTACTTTTGTCTTATAATCACAAAACAAGAAAACTCGCCAGAGTAACTAAAGCCGCTGCATAATACAAAACTTAGCAATCATATGACCTAAACTCCTAATAATTTTTGTATTATCTATTGAATTGCTGTTATCATTGTTATTAACTGGCGGAGGTAAGAGGAAGCGGGGAAATAGCGTCAAAAAGAAATGTCCGAACAAAAGACGTCAACGCGCTCGGTGTCTTTTAAAGGCAAAAATGTAAAGTTGCGTAATTTTAAGATTTATGCAAAGTAGTAGTTTAGTAAACAGCAGTCACATATAACATAAAGCTTTGAACTTACAAGATCTCATAATAATATCGGAGCCTTCTGATATAAGGAAACATTAAGCTGCCACTTAAGCAAGCTATGAACTGAATATTTTACTAGAACAAAGACAATACTCGGGTACCTAATTATAATTTATCCGCGCAACCACAAACTTGGTTCTGAGTCATCAATTGGAGTGAAAGTCTGGCACAAATTTGGATCACGATACTAAAATCGATAGCACCTGACAATCCACAATAAATCACGGATCGAAACCTACACATATCGCACATCACTCCTCGGCCCCGATAGATGCCTATCAAAACAACTTTTGTACTTGTACAAGCACTTGACAATGGTAGAAGACAGTCGGCCTTATACTATTGGTAGTGTTGCCATATGTGACGATTTCGGCAAGTCATCCCATTTTTATGTCATCTTAGAACTCCTTTTCTGATCCCGTGGTATATAGTCAAAAGTTAGCAAGCCCCGATATTTGAACGTTAAAAAGTAGCTGACTGATGCACCTAAGTGTCGCCCAAGATCCGGTATAGGTCAATTAAACTTTTGCGCAATATGTCCTTATTCAGCGTACTAGTATATCAGCGTAGGAAAAGATTTAAATATCAAAATCAACCCTAAGGGGTTGGGATTAAATTTGTTATTCTTTAGCCAAATTATACGACATAGATATAGCAACACTACCGACCACTCATCCAGTACAATGGGTTTTTTGGAGACGAGCACGTGGATAAAAAGTTAAGTACCATTGAGCCTTTACTCCGTTCATTATATTTTGTTTGCGGAGGCACCCACGCCACTCTTCACGAGTTGAACTAGTGTATTTATGTGAAATTACATTCTATTCAGCTAAACCTAAACTGCCATTGTACAAATATTTTAATGTGGTGTGTATTGTGTAACTATTTATTCGTATCAAACGACTCAACTCAATTACCACTTGATCTAAAAGCACACAGTTTTACTCAGAATTGCAGAGTACCGATATGTCTATTATTGTCAATAATTTGTGACTGGGAATAGTTGTTACAACTTGCGATCTTCACAAAACTCTTTTTCTTTCCGTCAATAAAGATTAAAAAAATAATTAACTTGCGATCTGTTTGACAGTTGGCTTGTTAACTGAAACCAAATATTTTCGACGTTTGTTATTATGTTACTCATTACTTTTACAGTGTAAAATGTACTAAACAGTAAAAAAGAGCTTTTAAATTAAAATACATGTCTGTTTTTTTTCCGTCTATAATAATTACATAACCATATTGTAACTTATTCTTAGAATTTAAAGATTTCGTCATGGATCTAGAAGATTGCTCACTGAAACTCATTGAATAGTTGTTTATAGAGCACCTTGCAATTGACCACCAGCTTGTGTGAAACTTTCTAAGCAATTGACAGCCGTAACCTTGCTGGTTTAATTGAGAGCTGCTTCCACAAAGACGCAAATTGGGTAGATATGCCAATACTCAATACCTTGACACCAAGGGTCATTCACTGTTTTTTTTTCATCCGTGCGTAGGCGCCAAACTTAAATTGACTGACACCTCATCTAAACGCAGCTCACCTATGAACTTTGAGTGCCTACTTACGTGTAATTGAAACAGACGTAAGTACTTCAACAGCTCATGTCTTCATCGCTCTATCAGATTAGTTAGAAATAACAGCTGCCTGGAGATTGTGTCATATCATACGTGTATATTTTATTATTTCCATGAGTATAGATTATAGTTTCTATGAGATATGAGATCCATATTTTATTATTTTCAGTTTAAGCCTTTTAAGGAAATAGTTGCAGTCAGCAATTAAGCATTGCTATGCTGGATGAGATAGCTGTAATAAATGACCACCCTTAGAACGCGCACGTAACTAAATGTACGTAAACATGTGGTCGTCTCCAGTTCAATTCAAGGGTGCTAAAAGTTATCTACTTATCCGATTCTCGTCGTTTTCACTTCGATAGAGTTAGTCGTCTGCACCAAAATGCTGTTCCTTTAATTGGGTCCCGGGGAGCACGATTTCTATGATTTGATTACTACGTTTGTCATTGCATGTAATGTTCTTCACCCCCATAGATTCTGGTAAAGATTGGGTCTTGTTCACTTGTTTACAAAACTCTACCTTCATCTTCCAACTGAAGAATCAACGACTAACCTACACAACACAACTACATGAACAAATGCAAATAGCGTTTCATATGCAATAAAACGCATTACCCCATACGTCAATTGTATAGCGAATTAGCTAGTTAAAATAAGAATACTAATTTATTAAATGAGTAGCTACTCGGTTCAAGTAGCTTCACCGCTATGTCATCACAAAACAGATTATTGCAGAATTGTTGTATATAAAAACGGGTATTGCAAGATATATCGATTGATAGGTGGGTATTTGAATGAAGCTCGTTTAGTATTCAGACGACAAGTTCGAGGTTATACATCAAATCATCGAATTGTATATTGATGTGAAATTCTTATAATTGCGATATCACAGGCGACCTTTCTGGTGTGCATGTGATGCACATCACTTCGCCTACTCTACGCAACAAAAGGTTAATATTAAAGGGTTTATCATTTATCCTGTAGAGTTGTCGATCTCTTGACACCATTAAAGCGGCAAGCAGAGAAGTGACCGTTGGAACCCAATGGTTAAAAAGCCGTATACTCTGAGTCTACTATTCTGAGGTTCTTTGACCACGAAAATCCTTATAAAACTTAAATAAAAATAAAGATCGTTCCTAAATTTTAATTAAACCGGCTAAGTGCATGTCAGTATACGAAATATTCTAAGTAACTGCATTTTACTCTTTGGTTAACGTTAGCCTTGAAGTTGACGTAGCCACTAAAGCTTTTCGTTCGTTCAAGTTCGTAACATATACTTTCGCCACAATTTTTTCAGTTTTTCGAATAAACGGTAGCTTTTAGAGAGAGGGGCGAAAGGGCTTCTCCCTCCCTCTAAAAGCTACCGTACAAAAATTTGCTCTTTTAAGTTAATTATCTTGCAATCGGATCTCTAAATCAAAAGAACTGTCTTAAAAAACCTATCTAACTATGGGGTACACGACAGAAAACAACGGGTGCTATTTAAACAGGCTTCTTTTTAATACCATTATTCGCCCCCAAAAATGTATGTTGCCTTCTAAATTACTAAGTCAGCAACCTAACCTAACCTAACCCGTGGCTGAGTTAGTAATTTTGACGATAAAGTATAAATTTTGAAGCTTCACTTATTATTTCTCGAAAACAACTCCCCTTTACAAGTAGGGAAGGTACCCAATAAAAACAATATTTTCAAGATTTGATTCTATCACTTTCTTGACATAATTAACATATCCATGCAAAACGGATTCGACGCTATGCCGCGGACAGACGGACAGACGTACATGGCGAAACTATAGGGGTCCTTTGTAGGTACGGTAAAATTAAAAAATATAACTAAACTTATCTGTACCTATCCTAACAACCAATGTAAGCCAAGAAGCTGTCACATAAATTAATTGTTAGCAGCAGAAATCGTGCTTAGCGTTATATGCTTAGAACAAGAAGTGTATGAGTTATGTGAGATTTACAATCCATCATGCCCTCAGGCGTCACGTCATATGGTAAAGCACCTGATACCGCTATCAGTAGTACATTATACCTGTTATATTAGTTAGTTGCCAATTCAGCCATGGACTCGTATGCTGCTAGATTCGAAATTTCTCAACTCTTTTTGTGCCAACGTCATATATACCTTACTTGGTTTTAGCGCCACCTGTGTGATGATGATGAGTGATAAGTCACTTAGTCACAGAGTATTCAACTTTAATATTATATAAAATACGAAAAGACATACCAAAGCTACAATAAGCTTTAAAATATTCAAGTAGTAGTTGGTTGCCCTATTTATTCCTATTATGAACAATACGTAAAAAATACTTCTTTATCCCTGGATTCAAATGAAGAATGCCACAAAACAAACCTTTGTAAACGGAGACGCTGTCATATGAATAAATTGTTATGAAGAGAGATCGTGCACGACTCTACATGGTTAGAAGCAGGAGTAGCAGGTATGAGTTATGCGAGGTGTACCTACGACAGTCAGGGTGTCACGTCACGGCGCGTCACACGTCTCGCAACCGAGCCGATGGTGCAGCACTTGCGCCCGCGACGGGACAGCGCGCCACCCGCTTCACTGATTCATTAATAATTGTATGAACAGACTGCTCACATAGTATAGTTAAACCGCCGTAAATAGGATGTCATTAGGATGGTATGTATGGTAAGGTATGTAGATCAGACTTCGTTTGACTTTAGCTAATACAGCGAAACGCATGTGGTGTTGTTCCACCGAACGTCGCTCACATAACATGGCAGATCCCGATTATCTTAAGTCACAATCCATAAATAACTACAGTAGTTATAAAATATTTCAGGATTAACGACTCACTATGTATATACAGGTGTATAGGTGCATTTCTGTAACGGAAAAGATAGATACTAACGGCACGAAACGATACGCGCCTTAGACCACATGAATTCGGATTAGATGATACATGATACACAACACCTAAGAAAAGAGGAGAACTTAGACGTGATCTAGAAAACGTGGCAAAAGTATAAGGCCCGATTAACATTAAGATTACTAAACACCTCCAGACACGAAATAAAATGCATTTACGACAACACTACCATAATATTATCCTACAATGCAACGGGGTGCATAAAAGGAGCCTCCCCGAGTGACCTACAGAACGACTCCCTACGTCCGGCGCACCCTGGGCAATTCGTGAGTTCTCTAAAGCAAATTGGCTAATCCTTTCACCACGATCGCAAGTCAAAATAAAATTTGACTCAGCCATCGACACGACGAAGACGATCCTACAATATCCTGTAATACTACGTCATGCATGTTGCTTATAAAGTTATAATAACATTATAATAAGAACTCTAACCCCTTCTTACTGCGTGAGTGAGCCATCTCCCCGCACAGTAATGTAATCCCTTGCATCGTGTCGCCGCTATCGCTTTCACGTCGTGGTTATCGCCCCAGTGATAATCTGCATAGTGCGAACCGTTATTGAAAGCCACGGTACTAGTTTGTGCGTGAAGGCTACAATAGCGGCACTTTAATCTGATATTTATTGACCGAGAGATCGAATGAAGCTTGCTCGAGAGAGACCCAAATATGCACGCTTATAATATGTGTACGAGATATCCAACATAATGCACCGCACTGCATCTATTAGTGCTCTTATTATCATCGGGGTTGTTTACGGTCGTGCTATTTCCCTAGCTCTTGGTGTGAATTGAAGATTTACGATCTGGTTGCTCGCGTGTCTATGAACGTCAACTGTCTAAGGTGAAAAGGAACTAGAGTAAAATTATCAAGAATTTGTTTTTATATTCTTTTATCTAGGTAATATTTACGAGATATGAAAGATGGTAGGTAAATATGTGAAAAGCGTTGTTCAAAAAAAAATTAATAATAATAAATATTCTTTATTGTACACCACTAAAAAAATACAGTTAAGAAAATAACAAAAGACAATGTTGCACAATCGGCGGTCTTATCGCTAATAGCAATTTCTTCCAGACAACCTAAATGGACAAAAAATATAGGACATAATTTATAGCCATGGCATACCATACAGAACGAAAGAGAAACAATAAAAATAGATATTTACTCCTTAAATCTACTAACTTGTACTACATTGTACAAATATACATAATTATAGATACATGATATAATATATAATAATATATTTATAAAATACTTATATACACATTACATAAATAAATATAATATAATATATACTTATACATAAATAAATATATAGTGAGCAGGAATGTACGAAGGACGCAATAACGACTCTATAGTCAAACTTACTAAATCACTTTTGTAATCAAGTAGTGCTCCTTAACTAATTTTTTGAATGCTGGTAGGGATTTGGCACGTCTTACTTGTATAGGTAAAGCATTCCACAAACGAACGGCTTGGACAGTAAACGACTTGTCGTAAAAAGTGGTTGAATGCATTGGTGTGCTTAACTTCAAATTTTCCGATGATCTCAAGTACCTGTTATGTGTATCATTAATGAAATGGAAACGTTTTTTGAGATAAGTGGGAGTTCTGGGATTAAATAAAATATTGTATAGCAGTGACAGAATATGAGTATTCCGGCGAAGGCGGATTGGTAACCACTTGAGCTTTGAACGAAATTCGGAGACGTGGTCATACTTGCGTAAGCCAAATATAAACCTTATGCAGAAGTTTTGAAGTCGCTCAAGTTTGTTTAATTGTTCTTCAGTGACATCCAGATAGCTGGCATCAGCGTAATCTAGGATAGGGAAAAGTATAGAATGAACAAGTGCAATTTTGGTGGGGATCGGTAGAAAGTTGCGTAATCTTCGCAGAGATCCCGCAGATGCAAAAAGCTTCCGACTAACTTCCTGTAATTGAGGTTCCCAAGACAAAGTTCTATCGATGATTAATCCTAAGTTTTTAACTTTAGTACTTACAGGAATACGGATACCATCAAAGATTACATCTGGAAGGAGTGACCAATCAATTTTTGATATAAACCTGGGACTACCAACAATAATGACTTGCGTCTTGATAGGATTCACCGTAAGTCCATTTTCTGAACTCCAGTGGCATACTTGTGTTAAGTCGTGATTAATTTTATTGATGGCGTCCAGTATTATCTATACATTATTACTTACTACTATATATTAATCTACGAAGACAACTAACAATTTGTAGAGCTTTTATGTAGGAGAAGCTTTTAATAGTATTTCCCTTAAATTTCACTGTTATTCTCACATTTAATCTACCATGTTTGTTCGTGAGATTTGATCCTTATGATTGACGCTATCTATTAATACTAGACTGCCGACTAGTCGACCACTTTTGTAGTCGAAAATTTTCGATTTTCTCGTTTTTTCCTGATTGATTATAATGAAAGAGTATCTTTATCCCATTAACGTTACTCTAGACTCTATAGACTTTAGAATATCCCAATACATTTGCAATTTTCCTGTTAACTTTAAGATATTTCGATACGTAATGAGTTATGAGACTTTTCCGTTTAAAAATGTTAACTGAAGCTTTAAAATCATGTTCTTTATTACTGAAAAGCGTTTTCGCGAGCTAATTCTCAAACATTTGGAATTTTCTAATAGCGTGTAAAAAATTTAAAGACCGATTTACCGATAATGTCAAATTTTCTAGATATTTTTTTTACCCTGCTTCTCAGAATCATGTAGGCACTGAATCACTAGCACGGTCACTGGTTAGCTTCTACACGATGTAATTTTTTACCCTGTATAGTGTATTTAAAAAATCTAGCATCTATCTACTTACCTACTGTATTAAAAAAAAGGTTAATTAATAAAATAAATAATATATAAGTTCACAATTTTATAAATACCTACTTAACTTTGAAAAATTAAGTTATTTAACTTCCGAAGGTCGTATTGATTTTTTAGGATTAGTCCCTGGCCTTTCTACACCATGCGCAACTCAACTACGTGCTAAACACAAGTTTGTCCTATTTAGTAATGAATAGGTACGCGAGGTACATCTTAAAACACGTGCACGAGCAGTATCGGTATTAAGTCATCTCTTCCAGTAAGGCTGATAGATTTAAAGACAACTCGATGATACAGCGAATTGAAATAAATTGCCAATCTTAATAACACAAAAGTGGTGAAATTAAAAAGAGTAAGAATTGGTGAGGGCGTGGGCTGGTGGCAGGCAGGCGCAGGCGCAGGACGCGCGTCCTATCAATGATCAATTTTGGTTCCGCGAGATTATCTTTTGATCGGAGCAATTTCTCTTCGCTCTTATGGCCGATAACATCGGAGAACAACGGTTTGCATCGTTCTGCATAATTATAAACCTGGAATTTACTCCGAGATTTTACCGTGTGAGTACTTATGACATTCGTTCATATTTTAAATGGGAGGATAAGTAAGTACACAATTTACCTGTTGTTTTTACGATGTCAATATTCAATCTGATGAAGTGAGTTATGCGACCATTCTTTGGATATAAACATACATGAAGTTGGTCAATTTATTGGTAAACGACCAATTATCTTTTATCTTATCGTATAGTTACAATCGGTTTTCATTTTATGAATGAATTTTAAATTAGCATTCAAAGCTATCGTCTCGCAGATAACATCTTCGTTTTCTAGAGAAAGACTTAAGAAATCGAATACCATTAGGTAATATAAAAATCGGAACGTGGGGCAGACGATCAAAGTGAGTAGAGAGCGAGGCAATCAGAAACAATTTTCTATTACTATTTCTCGTTGGACATATTCCGACAACAAACACGATCGTCCCGAGAGGCGTGGGAATGCCCTAGTCGAGTAACGGCCGGACGGACAAATGATGTTGGCCGATCTATTGCCTGTAATTGATGACGACTATTGTGTGCCTTTGAAAGAGCCACGATGTTTGTCTTCGTTCTGTTACCTTCCGTTTGTTTGGGACTATTGTTGGTCTCAGACTTGTTGCCTTAATTCGCGCGGCTATTATTGTCAATTATATAAGGTGTTCTGAATTTGATGCCGTAATGTTCGCGGCTAGCTAGTTCAAAACGAGGGTGATAAAAAGTCATAATTATGTGCAATAAATCGGTAGATAGAACATTTCCAAGCAAATAAGTAGTTGTGTGTGCTGCCAGTATAATTATGGCTAAGCTAACTAATTTAGCGGGCGACCACATTATACCCTAATTTTTGCGAGCCTTATACAATTGGCTTATCAAATAACGGAGCGGATCAAATAGCAATATTATTCTCATATATTATCCACTTTGACTAGAAAATACACCACAAAAACCAGTCAAAGGGCAAAATATTGACAATAATATTTGTAGGTGTGCGGGTAGCCAATGCAAAGAAATACAGTATTCCTGTAGAGCAAGCATACGAGCGCGAGATAATTTGGTTGCGTCTATGTCATGTTTTCTCGTCATCATCGCCCCCTCGTAAGTTAGACCCTCTGGTAATCAAAATACACCAAACACCTGAATATTTGCCAATAATTTGGCACCACCTTTTATAAGTTCGTAGACCGTAAAGTGATTCTTTTTCGAATGTACAGCATTCTCAGGTGCCGTTAATCGTAATCCACTTGACATAGTACCTAAACAATTCATTGTGTTCATTGTGCAACTATTACAAATGTCTAATTCTAAACTATGGAATAAGGTGCACAGTTAGAGAAATAAATCAGCTAATTCGACAACCTTATTTTTACTTTACCAGTAACCTGAACACCAACTGCATGCCGCTAGTTTTACGACAAAATACGAAATGAAAAATCTCGTTTTCTATATACAAATTGAAATGTTAAATTTGTATGGCGGACGTGAAAAATTATTGCTTATTTACAGAAATACGGTGTTTAAAATTCAGATTCATCGATTACTCTAAAACTGCAGATTCGTAAGTAAGTTTGCCATCGAGGTGACGATATTATGTTGCATTACTATATATATATATATATATATAAATATATATATATATATATATAAATATATATATATATATATATAAATATATATATATATATATATATAAATATATATATATATATATATATATATATATTATTTAACCATATTTTTGTATTCGAATTGTTGATATAATATTACTCTATGTATGTATTCACATATTCATCACATAACTTTTTTTTTAACTCTCACTTTCTTATGCACCTTCCTTTGTTCTTTCTGCATCACCTTAAGGTTGACTGGTAGAAAATGCCTACGGCAGCATTTTACAAGTCCGCCGTTGTACTTTATTTTAAGTGCAAGAAGTTTTTAAATAAATAAATAAAATAAATAAATCTAAATATGAACGTACCTATTACCTACTATCAGGGCTGGGCAGTATTTGAAATACTTGTAATTGAAATACGTAATTAAAATACAAATACGTATTTGGTATTTGTATTTTAAATACTTCCCATAAATGTAATTTGTAATTCGTATTTCAAATACCTGACAGTGGAGTATTTAGTATTTAGTATTTTAAATACTTATTGTCTCAAAATACATTTTCAGAAATACACCATGATCAGAACGTGCTTACTACTGAGAATATCGGTCGAAAGCTTCCGCAAGCAATAAGGCGACTGTTAAATAAGGCAATCTTGAGTTGTTAACACTGCGCTTGTACTGTACAGGCGGCTACACATTAACCTATACAATTCCAGTTTAAGATGGTCTCGCGTTGTAAAGGCTTCCCGTGCAATGCGAGACCAGGTTATACTGGCAAAGTATAGGTTGATCGGTAGCCGTGTACACGTCAAAATTTGACATTTGACATTGATTTGGCGGTAAAATCAACGGGTGTAAATGACATGGTGACGAAGCCGCTTACCAGTGACTACATGATGAGTACATGATTCTGAGACCCTGGGTGCAAAAAATTTTCGTCGGAAAATTCATGAGTTTACGACTGATTATGGAACAGTAACGCTACCGGAGACATTACCAATACATTTGCGATTTTTTTGTCAAAAAGTTCATAAATGACGGAGATATCGCTGGCTGGACAAACATAAAAAAAATATATATATACGCGTCGAACATAGAAACTCTTCCTTTTTGAAAGTCTTATAAAACTTGGGATAATCTAAAGTACTCGATATGATATGAGAAAGGTTAGGTCATAATCCACCCCACACTGGCCAAGTGCGGGTTAGTTAGTAGAACTATTTACATTACCTGTGTGTATTTTGTAATTTGTATTTTGTATTTTAAATAAAAACAGCACACTACTGTATTTTGTAATTTGTATTTCAAATACAGGACGTAAAAGTATTTTGTATTTGGTATTTTAAATACATGCCCGAAAGTATCTTGTAATTTGTATTTCAATTAAAGCAATACACGTATTTTGCCCAGCCCTGCCTACTATACTAAGGTAGGTACTAAATATCACAGTCGAGTTCATTAATATGTTGGCAGTTTTAGACACTTTTCTTCACTTTAGTTTTAAACATATAAATGAACTCGAATGTACTTACTATTAATTTCATTTCGATAAGTCAATCGCACTTTAGCGAATTCGCTCTAGCTTATTATGAATTGAACATGCAAACATGAACATTATGGTTAATGGATAGTGTTTTGCTGTCGATAAATTTTATGCTCCTTCGAGCCAAGTAATACGGTTTAATGACCATTAATAAATGAATGTCTGGCGCTTGTGCGTTAAGACCCAATTTCTCCAACTTCTTAATCTACGTTTCTACTAAGCCCGTTTTTCTATCTAGCTCTCTCATTCAATGTTTGAACAATACAAACGAAAGCTACGAAATCGTAGCTTTCGATCCCCTCTTGCACCTTTAAAAAAGTACCTTTTAAATTAGATATCACGGGATATTTACCATGTATTTTATTGTGGCGAGTTTACCGATATTTCGCAGCTGTTGCAAGCCGCTTGTTCACGATACAACTGTATTAGTCTTGGAAATAGTCTTTTGCGGGTAAAGTGAAACAGTTTTTCATTGGCGGATGAAACGGTATCTAATATTTCGTAAAAAAATTAAAATGTTTAGTCACAAATTATATATCTGTGTTGCCGCATGGGTACAACTTGGAGGTGCCTCATGACTCATAGGTAAGCGTGCTCCACCGTAGACCGCACCATCACTTACCATCAGGTGAGATCGTGGTCAAACGCGTGCCAATCCACAATATAGTTGTAGCTTAGCGTTAAACTTCGGTATAACACGGGTGAAAACGGCACTACGCTGTTTAATAATGCTCACCTAAACTAAACCGCCTTTATCCAACTGTTCAGGTGTCTTACCTATTACTTACATTTGAAGGATAGGATTAAAATTCATCATTCAAGTGAACTGCGGAAGTAAACTCACTTATAAATTAGCAGTTGTATTAATTAAAGACTTGAATAATTAATAAAAAAGAGATTTAATAAAAAATAATAATCCTTACGATACTTATACTATCCTTGTAATATTTTAAAGCAAATTATAGCTTTGCTATGCCTTTTTGTATTTTATATAATATTAATATTTTACGCTGGCACAAAAACAGTTGAGAAATTTCAAGTCTAGCAGCATACGAATCCATGGCTGAGTTGGCAATGCACTCGAGGCGTTTGCCCAGGGGTGCAAGTTCGAATCTTGCTGATTCTTAATTTTTCAACTTTAATATTATATAAAATATACTATCCTTACTCATACTATACTTACTAATACTACAAATGCGAAAGTACCTTCATCTGTCTGTCTGTTTCGCTTCCACAGCTTAACTACTGAACCGATCTTAATGAAAATTGCTATTAAGATAGTTCAAGACCTAAGAAAGGAAATAGGCTATTATTGGTATACCACGCAGGCAGACAAGTAAAATAATAAAATAGGAATTCCTATTTTCTGCCTAACTAACTTATTGAAAAATAAATTTATTAGTTCTATTAGTTCTTTCCTTATTCCATTATGTCCATAAAACATTGTTATGTTTCAGATTACTCTGTATGACTACATTGAGTACCTATCTACTGGCACTAATTTACTCATTAAATTGTTAGAGAGAAACACTTTTATCTTACCTCAATGGATTTATCCAAGAATAATAAATATTATGGATCCATAAATCAGAGAAAGGCTGGTGAGATCTTTTCTTTGGCTAGAATTATCGATGCCTTTATTCAACACGGTGCGCGTGGTAGGCGAATACGAATGGTGATAAATTTAGAAAATAGCAGTGAGCGCCGGCGCCTGCGTCTGCGATAGCTATCTGCGACATGAATCAGCGGCGTCGTCGCATCGCCGCGCCGACCACCGGCCGCGAGCCACCGCCTGCGCCCGCGCCGCGCCTACACTGCTTTACCTACAGTCTGCACTCCAACCTAACGTTTGTTCTAACATTATTTGGACACGCCTTCTGCATTATTCTCCACAATTAATAACGATATATAATCTAACTGATTGTCTAGAATTCATAATGAACAACAACTGCGTAACAGATCCTTTGCGATTCTGAAATTAATCGTTCATGTTGTAAATTTCGTAGACGCCTGCGAGAAATATAGCGGCAAGTTAAACTGCCAAATCTTAGCGAACAGAAGAAGTAAATTAAAAGCTTTTTTTTTTCAATTCAATAAAACATTGATTTTTCAGATGTCATTTCATTGCTTTCCTTTCATTAAATTACCATGTTTATAGAGAGAATATTTTTCACTGACGTATAGAATGTTAATATATCTTAATACTTAGTAGACATTTCAAAACACTTAAGTCTAAATTCGCATGTTCTATCATCAAATGTCGTTACATGGAGCTTAACAATTGCAAAGGTAATATTTGTCAAATGGTTCATGAATCAATTTTGCAGATAGTACTTTTAGTATTTTCCCAAGTTCAGCTATTACATTTCAAGTAGGAGTTATACCTATTGTTTTAAAAAAATACCAGAATCCTTTCATCACCGGCCATTTAAAAGAAAATGCCTTTATTCTCTATTAATTTGTTTTTTGCCGAGAATAACTATAAAAAAATTTGGGAAATCGATATAGTGAACAAAAATAAAAAGGTAAGTAATAATAAAAGATCATCTTTTATAATGAATATTTTATTAATAAATTGTAAAAAAAACAATATAATAATGCTTATCAAATAATAATATCATTGTGGCTTAAGAATGGAATGCAAAATGTAAACAAAGAAAATCATTCATGATGCATAACACAAAAACAAATGCATTAATTCCAAAACACTTGGCGAAAACAATAAAAATACATTTCATATACCACTAGCCATCACATACGATTATAATTATCAAATAATACCTAGTACAGATAATTCACGTATAGGTACTATCAATCACAGACATGTTATTTTTTGTTACATAACTAATGTAAATTAATTGGAAAAGTAAATATTATTTCATTTAAGTTCATAAGTTTTATTTGCCGATACGATCTGGTTATGCCAAAAATTATGAGCCTCTGGGCCGGAGGGCAGTGGGCAGGCTCGGCCATCGGTCATTAATTTCCCTCTGTAAATATTGCCTCCACATTATGCGATTGTTTTACGATTTAGTGCTCTCTCCTCCGACCTCTTTTTCATTAATACTGTTACTTAAATACCTTTGTACCGTTTACTTATCATGGTTACAAATTCTGTTTGTTTATTTATCGTTATATTTATTACGATGAATAGAAAAGTAATAAGCCTGTATGATAACAACAGCAATAGTTACTAGATGTACACCATGAATAAATAATGACGTTTATAATACTACTACAAAACACAATGACAGTATTTTTATTTTCGCTTTATATATGGCGACATAATATTGTCAATACTGATAGACAATATTTTAACCACTAGACTTGTACACTCGCGTGCAATTGAATCCGCTCAAAAACTCATTGTGCATAGGTAGGTAGGTACATACATTGTTTTTTTTAAATATACATGACATGTATAAAAAAACTAATCATGTTTAAGGAAAAGCTTAAGTTTCAAACTTTTAAGTGACAGTTTTTTTTATAACATCGCCACAGATTATTCTCTGAGGTATACCTTTTAATTAACATTATGTATAGAACATATACCATCACACATCATTCGTATTTAAAACTGTCGGAATGATCAGAATGTGCTCGTAACAGTAAACAAAGTAAATAATTCAAGTGGATACTGGTACTCCTCCAATCTTGTGAACAATTTATCTGCACATCGCGAACTGTAATTATGGAACTTACGTTCGACGCGCTGTTACAATTAAACTAGCGGTGCGTTCGCAAAATAATAAATAAAACAGATTGCATCAACATTCATTGTTTTTGTTTTAATGATTATACCAATAACTTTTTTTAACGTTCATGATGAACTTCTTGGTCTTTCAATGTGTAAGTAGGTTTGATAACAGGTAGGTATTTGATTTGTTGTTTTGTAGATTCTAAACATAAACCCGTTTAAAACGTTTGCCTCTAATATAATACTTTTTTTATGAGTTTAACTTTGGTCCATTTTGGGGCCCTTAGTAATATAACAAGTTATAGTGAGATATTATGAGTGATCATGATAGATTAAAAAAATACCAATATGGAGCCGTCTTCATAACGACCAATACAGCAGACACGGGTTGGGGAGCAATC
This sequence comes from Hypena proboscidalis, assembly GCA_905147285.1. Taxonomy (NCBI): domain Eukaryota; kingdom Metazoa; phylum Arthropoda; class Insecta; order Lepidoptera; family Erebidae; genus Hypena; species Hypena proboscidalis. The sequence goes on along the minus strand of LR990130.1, from coordinate 12,463,701 downwards.
GATGGAGAGCTCGCAATCTAGTTGAAAAAAATATATACTGATATCTCTTACAAGCAGAAAATTATCTGGGAAAAGTTAAACGTAAATGTTAAATTTTAATGTCAAAAGCTGAGTATCAGGGATAAAGTGAATGACGTTTAAATGACGGAACCTAAGATGGATAATTTCAGGAGAACATAGTAATCTTTGATTATATAATTCTGAGATAGTAATATATTAATCTTGGGCAGAGTTAAAAACGAAAAAAACGGCGGGAAACTTCGAAGAGGCGGAGCGTTTTTTTTTAATTGAAAATTATTTTAAAATAAAATTAACAAAAAGTGATCAGATAGGTTTATGTAGTGTAATAAGTTTATTTTTCATTTTTAATAGTAGTAGAGCTGTATATACCTATATATTGGTAAGTTTTTAACTATATTGTAAATACTTTGATGTGTCTATGAACGACCCGCCCGATGGAAAAGCTGAGGGCTCGGGAATACACCCGGGCCCCCTGGTGGCTAGTTATGTAACAATCTCCACTGACGAAATGAGTGGAATGGACACTGATACGTCAGTGACAAATTCGAAGGGCGGCATGAAGAGGTCCCGCCAAAAAAAATTTTGTTTAGGATGTAACAAATATCGCCGGAGGAAGCTAAATCAGGGCCTTCCTAACGAGGCTGATCACGAATCGGAGTGTGATTGCGTGAAAGCACCGCTTATTGAACCAACGCCTGTAGTTAGTAAAAATGAACAGACCAAGATAACCTTACCTAGTGAAATTAGCACTAATGTTACCCCCCCAACCCAAGTGGGCAGGACCGAGTACCTTTCATCCGATAGTGCCCCATTATGTCATTCATGTCCAGAAAGTACAAAACGAACCTAATGATGGCACCATTCTTCATCCAATAACATTTGAAAATTTATTAAAAAAATATAAATTCATTGATATTATTTTATGCAGAGTAAAAAGAATTGGCAGAAATAAATTCACATTTCTTTTTCCACGTACAAATCTGCTAACTCATTTCTCATAGTTACACTTCCTGAAATTAAACTTAAAGCATTTATCCCAACATTTAATGTCACTAGAATGGGTTTGATTCGAGGAGTGCCAGCAGAGTGGTCTTTAGAGGAAATTAAAGAAAATATCTCAGTGCCTATAGGGTGTGGCGAGATATTAAAAGTCAGACGCCTTAATTATAAAGTAGTCATTGATGGCTCACCTACATGGAAGCCATCACAGTCTGTTGTGTTGACTTTTGATGGTCAAGTCAAACCAACTAGAATATTCATGTGTAACAATGCTTTAGAAGTCCAAACATATATATATCCTACTATACAATGCTGCAGATATGGACAAAAACACAATGTAGATCTACACCTAGATGTTTTAAATGTGGTGGCAACCACTCTGGTTTTATTTGCAAATTAGAGGAAGACAGTGCATATTGTATAATGTGCTCTGGGCTACACTTTGCAAACAGTAAAGCTTGCACTGAATTTGTCAGACAGAAGAATATTAAAGCTGAAATGGCTCTTAGCTGTATTTCGTACGCAGAGGCTTGTCGTTTACATCCCTCCAGGGGGAAATCTATGGCAGATGTTGTCAGATCTCAATAAATTCAACCTACAATTATATCCTGTTCTAGTTCTCAAAAGATTAATAGTTCCACACAAATTTCACACAAAAAACCGTATTTTAAAACCCCACTCTCCATCAAGACATGAGATGGGTTATGATCGCGCAGCACATAACTCTTTAATTAAATAATTTAATATGCCTGAGCCTAGTAATGGCTGTGCTTTTAAATAAGCCAAATACAGATGGAGCTAAAATTGATCAAATAGTAGAATTAATCAAGACTCTCATTACTTCATTTTACAATAATCAATTGATTAAACCGCCCAACGCTGCAGAAATTAGTAGATTAGTTAGTCTGTCAAGCGAGTCGAGTCCACGGCCATTTTGCTGATTTCTTATAATGGCAATACCAATATCTGTCAAACAAATTGTCACAAGTTCTGTTCTAACCTCGTAGCATTCCGGTTTTTGTTAAGTTTTTAATGTTATAATGCCGAAACCTATTAAAAGTGGTGTCAGAAACCTGTTATTTACAATGATTAATAAATATAATCATGTAAAGATTGAATCTGACAACGTGTTATTGGAAAAACGACTACTTTTGGATGAAATTGTTTCAACAACGGGTAGGTTGGCTACAACGTGTTGAAACTTTTAGCACAATTGTCTAATTTTATTTATTTTACTGTGATGTGATGCCGATTTCGGTTTTGGTTTGCATTTAGATGTCGTAGTCATGACATTGAAACTTACTGGGGCTACTTATGTGAAACTACTTTAAGAGATTGTTGTAATCTTTTTTTGTAATTTTTCAGCCACCTTGGATGATGAATTAATGTAAACACAATTGATAATTTAGTTAAGCAAGTCATAGCCATAGAAAACAATAAAAAAATTAAATCTGAAACAGACTATCTGACAAAAATTGCTGCTATGACAGGATAGTACAGATTTCTTTGTTTACCCTGCATTTACTACAATTGTTATCATAACATTAGTGCATTTGATACTAAACTGACATATTGAACTTTCAGATGTAAGTGTGAAAACATTGCGAAGAATTAATAAAGAAGGTACTATTAACCAAGGAGAGTGGAACACACCTGGGAAAAAGCATCCACGACAGCCAACTGTAGCCCACCTGGATAGTTTTGACTTATCAGCCATACGCAATAAAATTAATGAATTTTACTGCGTGAAAAAGCAAGTTCCAACTCTACGAAGTTTGCTTGCAGATTTAAGAGATTCAATTGGATTTACTGGATGTCATGAAACATTGAGACAAAAGCGGCCGTGGCGCAATGGATAAGGCATCGGTCTTACGATCAAGAGGTCGCGGGTTCGAATCCTGGCCATTACACCACGGACGTGAACTTCCTCCTAACACAAGCGAATTAAGCTTAGCTGGAGGGGGTTAACAAGAATACTAGTAATTTGTATTTGCAAATTACTAGTAAGCTTTTTAAAAAAAAAAAAAAAATGATCAAAAATGGATTCGAATTCAAAAGAAATAAAAATGAGAGATCTCTCTCTTATTGGAAAGTATGAACTAGCTGCATGGCGACATAAGTATCTCAGAGTTATTGATGAAAAGCGGAAACAAGGACAATAAATAGCTTGATGAAACTTATGTCCACCAAAATTATAAAGTTAAAAAATCATGGCAAGGGCCATCCACAAGCGGTGTAATTGATAAAATATCGTCAGGCAAAAGACATATTGTTGTTCATGCTGGATCCGAAAAAGGTTTTGTCCCCAATGCTTTATTAGTATTCAGCACTAAGTCAAAAATGGCAGATTATCATGATGATATGAACAGAAATAATTTTATGAAATGGTTACGTGAAAAATTAATACCTAATTTAAGTCAGCCCTGTGTCATTGTTATGGACAACGCTAGCTATCATGTGACACAAATAAATAAGCCACCAACTATGAATGATTTAAAGGCAGACATTCAGAAATGGCTAACTGAAAATGGAATTCACTATGAAGAATTCAATACAAAGGCTGAGCTTATGTGCCTTGTGAATGAAAATAAAACAACACCATTGTATGAAGCTGAAAAATGTTTGAAACAACATGGTCATGAAGTTCTGAAGCTTCCGCCATATCATTGTGAGCTGAATGCGATTGAACTCATATGGAGTTTGGCTAAAAGAAAAATAGCCAGCAAAAACTTAGGTATTCCAGGTAATGAAATGGAGAACCTTATAAAAGAGTGTTTTAATAGTGTCACTGCCAATGATTGGAAAAATGCACAGATCACACTATTAGTGTCGAAAACAAATATAAAGTGAGACAGGATATCTGAAACAGAGCTGGAACCCTTCATCATTTCTGTGCGAAATGATGATACCGACAGTGATTTCTCCTATGAAGGCATTGAATTTCTTGATTCTGATTTTAGTTCTGATTGATAAAATGTTTGATTCCAAATAAATAACTACATTTCAATGCTTTTTTTATTTTATCCCAAATATTTTTTTATCAAAAATTCAAGTATCAATAAGTTTTCAGCGTGCTATAACAGTGTTGACACCTGAAAGATTTTTGAAATTGCCGCCTTTTTCACGGGACTAGACTCGCTTGACAGACTTTAGTGTTATATTTAATGGATCCCTCTCCCATAATAATATTTAATGTAATAATACTTATGAAAAAAAAACAGAAACTATAAATAATTTTATTATGAACTTATCTGATCGGTTATCCAAATTTCGTAATCCTTGCCCTATTTTTAACTTTTAAACTTACGCGTTGCATGATTAAATAAAATATATAACGGGAATTAACGCGTTCATGCAATTATTTACCTTTTAGGCTTTACGTTTCGGCTAACAGATTACACTGGCCATTTTCGAAAGCAGACTGGTTCTAGCGGCGCGCCGTCTCCGTTCGTGAGGGCGATGATTTTCTGTCTACCCTCACTTGTTGACTTTTTTCATTATAAAGTCCAGTACACACTACACTGACCGTGTCCGGATTCGCGGATTTCACCGACTGCGAATCAAAGCGAGGTTTTGCTTTTGTAATCACTGGATTCCACGCGGTAGAAAAAAGATGCCGTTTAATTATATTGATTTACTTGAACACTGCCTGGCTGGTAATTATTTCCTCTTCCAGGGTCAGTTTTACCTTCAAATAGATTGCGTCGCAATGGGAAGTCCAGTAGCCCCTGTTCTAGCAAATATTTGGATGGAACATTTTGAAGAGAAAGCTTTAAGCCGTGGCCCTGCTACCATTCGACTTTGGAAGAGGTACGTTGATGATATTTTCAGCATTGTTAAAGGAAGTAAACAGGAAGTGGATCAGTATGTATCGCATCTCAACTCCATTCACCCAAAGATGAGGTTTACTTACGAAATGGAGACGGACAGATCGCTGTCGTTCCTAGATGTTAGGGTAACCGCGAGATTGGATGGCTCACTGTCACATTGTGTTTATCGTAAGCCCACACACACTGATAGATACCTACACGCCACGTCGCATCACCATCCACGTCACCTGCAGTCCGTTATGACATCATTAAAGAACAGAGCCTATGACCTCTGTGACCCTGAACATGTGGCGCAGGAGCTAGACCATGTTCAGGAGGTACTAACTAAGAACGGCTACCAGGTGAATAGAAATCTGAAGCGGCCTTTGAAGCGTAGCGTACATCCAGAGGTGAACAGGCAGCCAGCCTATTTACCTTATGTCAAAGGAGTGACAGACAAAATCAGCACAGTGCTCAAAAACTACTCCATTCGCACTATCTTCACTCCAGGGACTAAAGTAACCAGCATGCTTGGCCCACCAAAGGATGTCCTACCTCTGCAAACACCAGGTGTCTACAAGATCGACTGCAGCTGCGGTAGTTCCTACATAGGCCAAACGAAGCGGACCATCGCAGAAAGAGTCAAAGAACATATCGCAGCTGTCAAGAACCGTCAGATCAACAAATCGGCGATTGCAGAGCATATACTCGAATCAGGCACTAATCACTGGATTGAATTTCATCAACCACAAGTACTCTCCACCGATCACCATTTCTACTCAAGAGTTGTGCGTGAGGCGATTGAAATTCGAAAACATAAAAAATTTAATCGGGAAGATGGGTATAAATTGTCTACCGCGTGGAATCCAGTGATTACAAAAGCAAAACCTCGCTTTGATTCGCAGTCGGTGAAATCCGCGAATCCGGACACGGTCAGTGTAGTGTGTACTGGACTTTATAATGAAAAAAGTCAACAAGTGAGGGTAGACAGAAAATCATCGCCCTCACGAACGGAGACGGCGCGCCGCTAGAACCAGTCTGCTTTCGAAAATGGCCAGTGTAATCTGTTAGCCGAAACGTAAAGCCTAAAAGGTAAATAATTGCATGAACGCGTTAATTCCCGTTATATATTTTATTTATCCTTGCCCTATAATATTATTCTTTTATTGAATTCTACTGGTTTGCCAAACTTTTTTTACTACGACACTGGCTAAAAATTACAACAAATAGCCATAAAAAAAAAGTTGAAAACGTCTAAATGACAGTTGCTGAGATGCAAGATCTCAGGAAAGGAAATATTTTCGTTCCTGTATGTTGTGAAGAAATATTAAACGTAACGAAACTTAATTCTTAAGTTATGAAAATGGCACTATAGTTATCTAAGCTTCTTTAGGTATTTGGATAAAGCCAATACATCATAATCAGGTATTAACTTTTGATAAACAAGTGAGGCCTTCGCCGGTGTGACTAGTAGTAGAGTAAACTTACTTGATAAACAGACGGTATACGGTATAGCTTTCCAAGCTTACTATGTCAGAAGACTAACTAACTCACTGCGTTAATGTCGCTGCACCTTATATAAAATGTTCACATTTCGAGTAGGTAGTACCAGTATCAGATCTATAAAAGATTAGCTATATCATTCATATTTATGATGGAATATACATTTTGCAAAAACAATAATTATACTATAAGACCAAATAAAATGAGTTTCGTTACGTATCTTATACGTTTAAATTGCGTGCACACTTAACACTTAATACTTTTGTACACACATTGATGACTTGCCTCCTCGAGATTGACTCATTTACAAAATACATAGGTACGGACGAGTCACTGAATTATAATAAACCCTCAAGCGGCGCAAATATATAAATCTTGTTGGGATTACATATTTGAGCCGTTTCGGATAAAAAGAGATATCAAAGCGACTGATCGACACTTCACGTGGCTTTTACTACGTGGCTCATTGCAATCCAACGCGGCAATGCCGCCCCGCCAGCCTCGTGGACACGTCACCCGTATTTGACATTGATACGGAAGTACTTTTGGACGCATAACATTTACATACTTATTTTTATATCTCTTTCAGGTGTACATAGTTAAATATGATTTTGGTTTAGTATTATTTTAATTTATGTTGTTTTAATTATAATAATAATACCTCTTTATGCATACAGATACAACGCTCTGAATTTTCTGGTACCTCCTGGGCGTCTTTTGTGCGAAGTTACTAGTGAAATGTCCGCGCCTACGAATTTTGTATTTTAATATTTAAAAACTTAGTTAATTATCACAAGCTGCAATTAATACTATAGTGAATACCTCACAATTCTTCTCGCAGTCGGCGCACACCGTTTGACTCAAGGAAATCGTTGAAATCTTTATGGTTACGGACATGCGCGGCGCATTTTGCCACTAACCTAAGAAACTCATCCACGTCGAACGAGTAATTCGTGAATTTTGCGTGAGATCCGCCGCTCGGTCCTTGACCCTGTAACGTAGATATTAATTGAAATGCCATATATAATTAACATTCTATTTCATATCTATTTGTCGCATATTTTGATATTATTTTATACCAGATGCTGGCGATACTCCAGGATTCGCCAGCATTATAATAATAAAATAATAATAATTATTAAAAAAATCACACAACATACACACAACGCCATCTAGTCCCAAACTAAGCAGAGCTTGTACTATGGGTACTAGAATTACTGATACTGATACATATACATATATACTTTTTCTTTTTTTGTAAATACATACTTATTATACATAGAAACACTCAGACCGAGACAAACCTCCATGTTCATGCACACAAAGATTTGTCATGCACACAAAGATTTGTTGAGCGGGAATCAAACTATTGTGTGTAAGAAGTAGCTTTCTTTTAAAAACTATGCCATGTTTCATCAAGATTAATTCAGTGGTTTATAGATTATAGAATTGGTATAGATTTTGAAGCGGAAATGCATGCTTATTTAAAAAATTAGATTACAACTTACATCATCCTGTTGTACTAGCTTAGTATTGTCTTCCCAAGTTACGTACTTGAGGCCTCGTAACCTCGTCAAGTCTAAGTAGCAATTTGGATCTTCACAGTTATATCTGCAATACGAACAAATGGCTTCTTAATTTAGCATTTGCATTTTTTTATCCGATCAATTAAAACTACTACAAAGGCGTTAGTCCAGTTATAAAAAAAAAGATAACTGACACATAGTGTAATCATTTGACAGCATGATAAAATAAAATTATCAATGAAATGGTATCTCGTATTATTATTGTTACTTTAATATGCTATTTATCACATTACATTTTAAAAAGATCAACCATACAATTATATTATTAAAACCGAAGTGAGGTAAAGACATTATTATTGAGAATACGGGTTACTCACGCTATTTTAGCCGGGATATGCTGACTAGTTTCGAATCTAGTACGTAAAATTCGAAACTCCTCCGCGCGACGTCTCGCACTCTGCGACACAGTGCGAGACGACGCGCAGAGGCGACGACACGCGATTAATCGCCCAGTTGATGAATCTACGTACTAGATTCGAAACTAGTCGGCATATCGCGGCTAAAATAACGTGAGTAACCGCTATTCTCAATAATAAAACCAAACAATTGAACAAAAAGAAATACATTATTATGCTAAGGGTAAAATGCAACTTACACTTCAAACACTGCCGCCCAATCAGGCAGAAACATTAAATGCGTTAGACCAGCGCCATGCATTCCAACAAAAACATCACTGTTATGAATTATCTCCAATTGCTTGCTAAATGGAACTGTTTTATCAAAAACCACTCTTTGCACTTCATATCCATTCACATTTCTGAGAGCCTCAAGTAACACCTTCTCGTTTAGAATGGATCTGTAAGTTGTCCCTCGAGATAGCAAGGTCACTCGTACTCTGTCATTAGTTCTTGCATGCAACGGTATATTCAATGAGTAAAGAATATGTTTGGAGAATGCATGGAATAATCCACTTCTTTCACAGCCATATATCTGTAACAGTGACACCATAGTTACATGGTGCATGGTGCAAGTGCGACATGTCATCCTTAGATATGTTGTTATAAATGATTTTGACTTCAACATCTATAATACACATGCACAATATAGTTGGCTAGAAATTATTTAACAAATTAGAATTATTAATTTATAAGAATGAAGAAACAACCCTTTATACTAGTTTAAAATATTAAGGCAAGAAATATAAAATCATAATATCTGTTATTATGGTGTAATGGTGAATTCATGCAAAGCAGGTAAAAAATATATATAGTAGTGACTTCATGATTATATGTAACAGAAAAAATAATTATTCATCCACCTAATGAGTTTGTTTGTTTTGAATGATGTTTAAGAATAAAATGAACTATTCATTTATTTTATATTAATTATATTGATAAGATAATTTATATTTGATTAAATATTTTTTTATCATGTTTAATGACTGATTTATTAAAAGCTAAAGACAATCAAAACAAATATTCAAGAAACTTACCAGAGGTGTATTGTAAAAGAGACCGAATATCATTCTAGGCAGAAGTGGTAGGACTATATTTTTAAAACAAACTACTTTGCCCCTATAAGTTTTTAGGTCCCAAATAGGATTATCAGTGAATGCATTGAATGCTTCTTTGAATGCAGAATCGTAAGTAAAAGTTTCCCACACTAGAATGTGATTGTCTTTGGAAAATGTAGAAGGATGAGTAGAGTTCACATGGAGTGATGCATACAGGTTGAAAAAATCGCAGAAATGATGATACATATTTACAGCTGAAACAGACCAAAAAGTAATGTGAATTTATTTAAGGACAACATCACATAAGCTCTGTCTGCGTGGTATGTCGAACTTAGCCTCCAGGTATAAAATATAGACATAATTTATCTGGCTAAGAACTCACGACGAGGTTACGGACCCGCATCCTTAGTAGAATGCTATAGATAGATAGATAGAAAATACTTTATTTGTACATCATTTATATAACATGAAAAACTTAAGAGGTAACAACAAAAAGAAAAATGTACAAAGAGCGGTCTTATCGCTTAAAGCAATGTACCTTAGGATGGCTATATGTATTATTGTATATAATAAAATCATTTTTTACGACGCGGTTTTCGCCCTCGCCCGCGCCCGCTATATGTATGAAAAACCGTGCAGTCGTTAATCGCGTCGTGAAAATTGATGCCCGTAACTGGACGCAGGTGGGAGAAAACCTCGTCGTGAGTTCTTAGCCTAATAAATTATATCTATATTGTAGTTGGCTATTTAACATTTACCCTACATTCAATTTTGTCTTTAATATGTGACCCAAATAAAGCCTTTTAATATTATTTGAAATAGAAACATACTTGCATCTAGTTTCATTATGTAAGTAGGTTTTTCAATGACTACATCACACATTCCGTCAACTATAGGTCTCTGCGGGGTCCTCACGAAGTGCACTAGCTCTGGAGCCCAGGACTGGAGTGCACTCATATGATCTGCTTCTTTTGAAAGACGCTCGGAATAAAAATTGCAGTATCCACCTGAAAAGGATGTTAATAATGTTGTAACATTTGTTATGTAATACAGTGAATTCTCATCTGACAAACTTGTGGAACTACCGAACTTGTCGGATTAAAGATTAATTCATAAACAGCTTGGGCTGTTTAACCAACTCAAAAAAGTATGAGGAGAAAAAGGAATTGAGAAGAAAGGAAGGATTTTTTTACATTGAATATTACTTAAGTATTTGTTACTTTTTAGTGCATTTTTGCAATTAAGTCAGTTTTTTTTGTGAAATGATTTAAGGAGTATCTTGTAAGGTGACATATTACTAATAAAAGGGCGTCGGACTAGACAGGGGCTGTAATACTAAGGGTCCATAGTATAATATTGCAAAATGCAACTGTAAGGATATAAGATTGAAAACATATTAATAAATATATAGAGTATAAACTTCAAACCACTAATATTAGAAGTAAAATTGTTTATAGGATGTAATAATTTATAGATCAAGCAAACCAATAAAAAAAATATTTGGCTGATAATGTTATTATACATTTTCTTGGTAATAGGCTAGGCTATTAAAAAGAACTTACCAATCTGCCCTGGACCCAGTATGTCCATTTTATAACGCAAATTGTCGCCCCGGCCCACCAATCCAGTGAAGTTCAACATCATGTTTCGGCCGCGACAGAACCTGTAACAGAAAGTTATGCCTTGAGCTTTATATTAATGTATTAGCTATGATCATCAAATATTTCTTTGAATATTCTATTTAACACATTGATCTGTGCATAAGTGGCATTCAGCCACAAGATACCTTGACTTTACCACCCTATATAAAGTAAGTGCCATATAGAATTTGGCATTTGATTGCATTATGGTCATTGAGTTAAGAAATGTAACAGTAACAGTTTTCTAGTCTAAGAGTAACAGTTTTCTATAGTATTTTGACAAACTTTTCGCAAGCGACAGAGAAGGCACATATCCCTACTGCATACAGCATAAGGCATGTATGAGAGCAAAAGAATGACACCCGCACTAATAATTTATCCTGTGTCTTCACGAACATGCATTTCACACACAAAGCATACCCAGAGTCAGAACAAATCTTTGCAGATTACACAAAGATTTGTCACAACACCAGCGAGGTTGAAAACAGCAAGGCAACCTCTTTAATCACTACGCCAATACGCCTAAAAATATGAAGATGGATGTATCCTCAGTGGGCATGTGTCCCTACTTGGAACCAGAACAGAACATCTGCAGCCTGTTGCTCTATAGATTATTATGATCTCTTTGATATGGTTTAACCATAAATAAATAAATAAACCATAGACAGGTATAGTTCTTACCTTAAGTACTTTGAGCATTCCAGTGAAGTATCATCAGGATAAGACGCTTCACACATTACCATCAGCTCATCTATTTGTTCTTTGACATAACCTGAAATAAAATTAAATTTTTATTGTTAAATACTAGAAATCAACCAGTGAAAGATTTGAACAATTTGTCAAGTGGATGTACTAGGCAATAATATTATGTATAATACATAGATAATATAATGCCTTCTTCTGTCTAGTAATACAAGTTTTGGTCCATAGCTCTGTCAGCATGGCACATTTAATAAAAAGTAGCATATATTTATCTAAGGTACACCAATAATCATCAAGATTGGTACATTATAAGGTTGCCAGAAATGGTACTGTTTGTAAAAACCAGGACTTTAAATAATACACTCTTTCAATAAGAATAGTAACAGCATTTTGCCCTTATCTGACTCGCATTCATTATAACATCAGCATAACTTTGCATTAAAAATGAAAATTGCATAAAATCAATACTGAGCCCTAAAAGTAACAAAAATACATTTACATTTCCCTAGTTCTAACCTAACGATAAAAGTACCGGGAATTACCAGGTATTTAGCTACCAGGGGTACCCAGTTAATTTGTTAACCCTAGTACAGTAGTTTTGGAGCCTATTCAGTACAACCATCAAAGCAATTTTCATTGTTATAATATTAGAATAAAATGCTGAATGTCTTATGATACCTTTTTATTTTTTTTATAATAAAATATGAAGAAAAGTATACTTTACTTATATACTTCTACAGACACACTATGGAGTAAAAGGCAGTTGTTGCAATTTGCAGCAATGCACATGTTATGCAGCTATTTTGAGGTCATATTAGTTTCTTATGTAAATTGTAAGAGGAACTTTCTATATTACCTAAGTGATAGTTATACATTCATAAATATTTTTTTTGTGTAAGTTTCATAACAAAACTAGACATTGTACTGATGTTATTTAAATAAATTATATTCAAGTTGTTATAAAATGTTATTTATTGTGTAATGTTAATGTTTAAATAGTGCAATTTAATATGCATATTAAGGCATAATAACTGTTGCAAGAAGTACCCAAACAAAAATGTATACCTGGATCAATAAGATAATCTTCTTACACTTCAATAAAATGCAGTGCAACACTTATCTGCACTAGTAAAGATGTAATAATTACAATAACTTAACATCATGCCTTTATAAAGCCAAATGGTATGGCAGAGATTTATTATTTTCAATTGTAATTTATAGGATCCATGTGATGACGGATATAATGATTGATTGATGTGATTAGTCTCACATTAATGCAAAAGCATCAATGCCATAGAATATCACACACTGCCATTAGGTCTTACTGACAACGAAATGTATTATTATTATATAGTATGGAATATAAAGAAATGAAATATGGCATTATTTTAACAAAACATGTACTAGTAAAAACTTACCAAAATCGGCTTGAGTGTAAAATGTATCGTACTGCGCCGCTTTAGTCTTGACCCAGCCACGATGATCGCCAGGACATGAGGGGCGCACAGGATATGATAAATCCTGCTTGCAATCTCTTTCGTAGCCCCAACAAGCTTTAACTTTTGTTTCTTCTATAAATGCACACTCGGGATTTAATAGACATGAGTTAGCGACGCTAGGAAACGCATTGAAAACATATGCTACATGTTCCGGGGGTATATTTAGATTAGCAATATCTATAGAATAAATACTATTGAAAGATAAAGTCATAAATATTAAATACAATGGTAGCCACATTTCAACGAGTTTTATTTAAAACTGTTTATCAAAATGTTTTAAAAAGCAAATAAAATCGGTGAAGGGACTCTACCAAACACCGTACTCAAACATCCAAACAAATTATGCCAACTGTCAAATTTCTGTCATCTATCAGTCAAAAACTTTTTTTTTGTCATTGCTACAATGACCTTAACTTTTTTATTTTTTTTATTTTTTTTATGGCTATTTCGTCTGCTTACTGGTAAAACATGATAAATGCATTTTTTATCTAAAATGACTTATGTATGCATATACATGTAATTTTCGATGCTTTATCTACTGGTAAAACAGAATAACTGCTAGGACCGTTTAATACAAAGATACCTTAATTAACAATATGGTAAATGACAGTGAAATAGAATAATCATTCAGATAAGCAGAGGTAAATAACCTTACCATCGAAATAAAACTATACAGTACAAGTAAAAGACAATAAATCACTTTACGATGTTTTCGATGTAGATGTTGTATTTACGTACCTATGAGTTTAAGCTAAGCTAAAATAAGTTAAATTCATTTATTTACGTTTATCGGCTAAAAAATACAGGTAAAAAGATATAAATTTATTTTATGATTATTATTTTTGGGACATAATGTGCGGAGGGCAAAATAGAAATCAGTTTGTTGCAGCCTTACTACTTGTTGCCGTTCAAAACATAGATCACTTGACAGCACAGCTACATGGAAGTACACATAGACATAGACAGCATGCATAGTAGTATCGAGTCTGCCAAAATAATTCAGAAATTTATTGCCTGCCTGACTACATCTCTATTTTTAAACGAGCTAGAAGCACTAAAACAATTTCTGTTGATGGCGTCAAACATACAAAATTACCTTACCATACCAAAGACTTCAAATACAACGATTTTGTGATCTTAAGCACTTAGTAGAACAAACAATCAGAAATAAATCAAAAGACTGTAATGGAGAACAAGTGAAGTGGATAAAAATAAAAAAAAATTAAGTATCTGAAATCAGAACCAACTAAGATATTTTTTAATTATGTCGGAGGAATTTATGCCAATTGATGTGTCAGGGAATGCACACGCAAGCAGGAGACCACAAAGACGTAGAGTAGAACAACCACATGAAACGGGCCATAAAAAGCTTTATTTTAAGCCATTGCCTCTAAAGCAAAAAAAGAGATTTTTTGACATTATGTAATACAGGGGTTATCTCTGATAAATACCATGGTTGGTATTCATCTTGAGCCGGCATAGCGGAGCCAGATCGTCTACCAGAACCAGCGAATGATGAAGATTCTTCTGAAGAATGAAAATCAATAAAAAGGATGATTTACTAAACTAAATTTATTTGATTTTAAGATTTATAATTGATATTACAATAAATACTGTCTTAATTGAATTAATAAATTGATGTTTTCGTTTCAGTAACACTTTTAAAGCTTTTGAAGTAATTTGTATGAACATTTTAATAGTAAGTGCATAATGTGTTTAAATTCCTACAAGTAAAATAAGATATATGCAGAATTTTACCCAATAAATCCATAAATCCATTCTATACGCACATTTTTTCTGATGTAATACCTAGCTTTTATCATTACATTGTCGTATCCATTCAAATGACTGAGGATTTATGGCAAATAAAGGTACTAAATCTGTGTTTTACAATTACAGGTAAAACCAGTTAAGTGCATGCCCTAGGTCACTATTAACTTATTTATTGCCTAATTTTCTGAAAAATGTGTTTCTTTAATTTAATTGAGATACAGTTGAATATTTTATCTATAATTTGGCATTAAAATTTTTTATAAAATAAATATTTTAGTGTTAGTTGTAAAGGGCTGAATCTTTCAAAGCTTATATCTCAGTTCAAGGAAATGTGCAGTTAACATATTTTACCAGTAAGCAGACGATTTGTTGTAACTTTTAGCCAGTGTCGTAGTAAAAAAGTTTGGGAAACTAGTAGAATTCAACAAAAGGATAATATTATAGGGAAAGGATTACGGAATTTGGATAACGGATCAGATAAGTACATTATATTTATAGGTTCTGTTTTTTTTTTTCATAAGTATTATTACATTAAATATTATTATAGGAAAGAAGATATGGAAAAGGTGTATAAATAAAGACAATATTATATTTTAATATTATTTACAGAAATAAAAATATCAAATATATTATAAAATAGAACAGGTTGATGGAGTAAACACAATATACTGGTAGGAAGTGGAACTTTTAGCTCAATCAGAGCATCCCAAAAAAAGGCACGGTCATGAAGCGGGCACGCAAAAAATATATGATCTAAGTCTTGGACCTCATATCCACAATCGCATCTTTTGTCGCCAACTATGTTAAATCGTGCCAGGTGTGAGCGGGCACTCGTATGTCCTAGTCTCATACGGATTATGATGGTTGTGACTTTTTTGTTACAATTTACTCTACTAAACCATGGTTTTAGAGGCACCTCTGGTAAAAGATGGAATAAGCGCCTTCCAGTGACAACACCCTCATCTGCCCAACGCTCATTCCAGGTATTAAATAACCATTTTTCAGGTTGTTTTCCTAAATCATGGCACCATACTTTATAATCAGTTAAATCACCACAGGTTATGGCATCTTTAGCAGCTTTATCCGCTCTTTCATTACCGATTATGCCTTTGTGGGCAGGTACCCACGTAAACATAACTCGTAAGTCATTATATGAGCAAGTTAAAAGTTTGTCTCTGATGATATTTGGGACGGAACGGGATTGCACAACGTTTATCGGCGCCCTACACGCCTGAACAAAATGGTCTTGCAGAACGGAGAAATCGGACGCTTGTGGAAAAGGCTAGAGCTATGATTATTGACGCTAAAGCACCGATTCATCTATGGGGTGAAGCTGTAAATACAGCAAACTACTATAGTCTATATTCCAACAGAACACAAGACTGTAATTTCTAAAGATGTTAAAATTCTAAAAAGTAACTTCTATGATAACATTACTGAAAATAAACCATCAGCATTACCACAAACAGAGATTGAAATTGAATTAACACCTCAATTGCAGCCTTCAATCCGAAATAATTTACAAAATTATGAAGATGTGATTGTTGATGATCCAAACGATAGTGTATATGAAGATCCTGTACAACAGAACGAAATCGAAAGCACATCTAATGACCAAGAACATGTAGTCCTTCAGGATAACGAAGAACTTTTTTCTGATAACGAGCCTAATGAACCTGAAAGACCTGAACCTGTTGTAGCACGAACACTTAGAGATAGATCACTATTACGCCCGCCACAAAAATTTGATAATTTTGTGCTGGCAGCTGCAGATGACATCATAAAAATGAAAGAACCAACTTCGTACAAAGAGGCACTTAACTCTTCAAACAAAAACGAATGGCTAGAAGCAATGCTAAATGAGATTTCTGCTCTCCATGAGAATGAAACATGGGAGTTAGTCCAATTACCAAAAGATAGAAAAGCCTTACCATGCAAATGGATATATAAAGTGAAAACCAAACCCGACGGAAGTATTGAACGCTTCAAAGCACGACTGGTTATCAAAGGTTTTTCACAACAACCAGGAATTGACTTTGATAAAACATTCAGTCCTGTAGCTCGACTGAGTACTATTAGAGCTCTCCTTGCAACAGCCGCCAAACAAAATTTAAGACTTTTACAATTTGATGTCACTACTGCATTCCTAAATGGAACAGTTGAAGAAAATATATATATGAAGCAACCGGAAGGTTTTAACGACGGTACCAACCGTGTTTGCCGTTTAAAACGAAGCTTATATGGACTAAAGCAGGCTCCGCGCTGCTGGAATACCTGCATAAATAACTTCTTAATAACATCAGGTTTCAAACAGTCTGAAGCGGATCCTTGCCTTTATTCTAGAACCAAAGATTCAAAAACAGTCCTGATAGCGTTATATGTTGACGACGGACTCGTAGCTAGCAACACGAAAGAAGCTGAAACCGAGTTTATTGACGAGTTACAGAAACGCTTGAAGATCAGAACGTCTCCAGCTACATACTTTCTGGGGATAGAGATCAACAGAAAAGACGATCAAATCACACTTTGTCAGACGTCCTACATAAAGAAAGTTTTAGAAAAATTTAAAATGAACAACAGCAAGTCTGTACCGACGCCTATTATTAAAGAACACATAGGTGGGGATATTAGGACACAAGCTGATCCAAACTTTCCTTACAGGCAGGCCGTAGGCTCACTTACTTACTTGGCTGTCGGAACAAGACCTGACATTTCCTATGCAGTGGGAATAGCATCGAGAAACCTCGAGAAGCCAACAACCAATGACGTTGCACTTGTCAAACGTATCTTCAGGTACCTAAAGGGTACTAGCGACCAAGGTTTAATATACTCGAAGAACACAGACGATAAAATAATCTGCTATTCTGATTCGGACTTTGCTGGTGACCAAACTACAGGCAGGTCAACATCTGGTACAGTGTGCTTATTCGCAGGAGCTGCTATAAGCTGGCGATCTCAACTCCAAAGCATGGTATCGATTTCTTCTACCGAAGCTGAAATAATCGCAGCCAGTGAGGCTTCTCAAGAATTGATATGGCTGGACAGTTTATTCAAAGATTTGATGAAGTTAAACAAGCCTACACTTTACCTTGACAATGAGTCAGCAATCAAACTATCGCAGAACCCTAAGTATGAGTACCACAAGCGTACTAAACATATCAGAATAAAGCACTTCTTTGTAAGAGAATGTGTGACTGATGAGGTTCTTGAAGTGAAGCAAGTGTCTTCAGAACTGCAGCTTGCTGACATGTTAACCAAGCCACTTTATGGTCCTAGACTGCAAAATCTAAGCGGTAAAATTGGTCTTAATAAAATACCTCAATTTTGAAAAAGTTGGGAGGGTGTAAAGTTGAGACTCCTTGATGCATTTGCACTCTTTGGTCAACATCATAATAAGGATGGTTGTCAATGTCTAAACTTGTTGCTTAGCAATTGTTCTGTTATTTTTCATACTTAAAATAATATGTCATTTAAAACATCTTGTAAAATATATTTCTTATAATAATAATATAGTCTTACATTCATAATGATTCACGTTGTTTATTATTAAAACTTAATAATATTTATAATTGGGTTATATGGCTTTCTAAACGGAAATTTCTCCAAAGCAATAAGCGCGCTTTGGGAGTCAGAAAATATTATAGTTTTTTTTAATTTCATGAGTATAACATACTCAATGGCTTTCAGCAACGCGAAACATTCTGCCGTAAATACAGATGTTTCAGGCGGGAGTTTGACTTTTTGTACTATATTGTACTTATTAATTGTATATCAAAAAGTATGTAATAAGAACTTATTACCATAGCTTATGGTCTGTATGTGTGACATTACTTGAATAAAAGAGTCTATTGTTGAACTCCACAAGTGTAGTTTTATTAATAGGTTATGGGCCCAGATTATGCCTGTTAGACTAATTAGAAGTTGTGAAAGTAATTACTAGGGAATTACAGTTCGATTAGAATAGTTTTTCACAAAATTAGTGTGGCATTTGCGCATATTAACCTGCTGAACTTTGGTTCGTGTTTGTCGTTGCCGGAAAACAAATTAAAAAATGGCGGCGACGAACTACATTTCAAATGTGCATAAGTTGCGTGGTAGGGAGAACTACGATGAGTGGGTGTTTGCGGCAGAAAACTTTCTGATTCTAGAAGGCATGATAAAGTGTATCAAGCCAGAGAAAGATGAAAGCGGTACTGAAGTAAAAGTATCGGCCGCTGAAGATATCAAGACGAAGGCGAAATTGATATTAACAATAGACTCATCATTGTATGTCCATATCAAGACCGTCAAGACTACAAAAGAGCTGTGGGAGAAACTTAAGTCGCTCTTTGACGACTCCGGTTTTACCAGAAGAATAAGTCTTTTACGGCATTTGATATCCATTCGATTGGAAAGTTGCAGTTCCATGACCTCGTATGTTACGCAAATAATTGAGACGGGTCAAAAGCTGTATGGAACAGGATTTGCAATTAATGACGAATGGATTGGTTCGTTGCTGCTGGCTGGATTACCCGAAAAGTATGCGCCAATGATAATGGCTATCGAGCATTCGGGGATTCAAGTGACATCGGACGTCATTAAAAGCAAGCTTTTGGATATGGAGACCGGAAACGGAAGTAGTAATAGTGAAGAGGGTGCGTTCGCTGTGTCGAGAAATAATAATCGACAGAAACAGAAATCGACGAGTAGCAACACTAGTAACAAAGACAAAAATTTGAATAAGTCAAGAAATGTCAATGTCAAAACTGTCAGATGCTATAAATGTAAGCAACTCGGACACTTTAAAACGCAATGCCCAACAAACAATAATACTACGAATAGTACGAATACAAATGCATTCTCGGCAGTATTTCTGAGTGGAAGTTTCAGTAAAAGTGACTGGTACATAGACTCTGGTGCTAGTGTTCACCTAACCGCTAACCCGGATTGGATTACCAGCAAATATCGTGAAGTTCAGAAAGAAATACTGGTAGCAAATCAGGAAACTGTTTCAGTTACATGTGCTGGCGATGTGAAGATCGTAACCTTGGTCAAAGGCAGTGAAATCAATATAAACATTGAAGATGTGTTTTGTGTGCCAAACTTGACAACAAATCTGATTTCAGTTAGCAAGTTAATTCAGAAGGGCAACAATGTAATTTTCACAGAAAATGGTTGTCAAATCTACAATAAATGTGGTGAATTAGTTGCTACTGCTTCTTTGACAAATGGTGTTTATAAATTAAACTTGCAAGAAACATTGGTTGCAGCAGTGACACCTACGGGTCTCACTTGGCATCGCAGATTAGGACATGTGAACAGTGATTGCTTAATGAAAACTAAGAATGCAGTGGACGGTGTGGATTTTGATGGGAAAGTTGATATAAGTAAATCAACTTGTAAGACTTGCTGTGAAGGTAAGCAGTGTCGGCTACCTTTTGCAAGTAGTAACAATAGAAGCACTGAATTGTTGCAAATAGTTCACTGTGATCTGTGTGGGCCGATGGAGCAGCAGTCACTAGGAGGGTCGTCCTACTTCCTATTGCTGGTAGATGATTTTAGTCGAATGACATTTATATATTTTTTGAAGCATAAAAATGAAGCATTGAAATACTTTAAGGAATTTATGGCATTGGCTGAAAATCAATTGAATAGGAAAGTAAAAACCCTGAGAAGTGATAATGGAAAAGAGTTCTGCAACATAGATTTTGATAATTACTTGAAAAAATTTGGAATTATACATCAAAAAACCAACTCATATAGTCCCCAACAGAACGGGTTATGTGAGAGAATGAACAGAAGTATAATTGAAAAGGCTAAATGTATGTTGTACGATGCCAAGTTAAGTAAGAGTTTTTGGGCTGAGGCATGTAATACAGCCGTGTACTTGCACAATCGTACTGTTTCATCAGTTCTGGATGGTAAGACACCATATGAACTATGGATTGGAAAAAAGCCAGATTTGAGTAATTTGAGAATATTTGGATCTCCAGTTATGGTACATGTAAATAAACAGAAGAGAGCCAAATGGGACAAGAAGTCAGTTGAGTGTATACTTCTTGGATTTCCTGACAATATCAAAGGATATAGGGTTTATGATCCTGTAAAAAAGTATACTTTTACTAGCAGAGATGTGATCATTATGGAAAATCAATCTGTCATGGTGGAAATTGCATCTGCGGAGAGTGAAAAGGAACGTGTAGCTGAGGAAAAGTCTAGTGATATGACACCACAGGATTCAGTGGGGGATATCACAGACTCGACTTTGACAGAAGATATACCTAGTAATATCTTATCTGACTCTGACCATGAGCCAAATGACTTTGAAGATTGCTTGGATGTTTCGGAGCCAAGTGAAGCACCAACCAGGCCAGTCAGAGAACGACGTGCGCCAGACAGGTATGGTTTTGGTGGTATCTGTTGTACGGAGTACAAGGTAGACAGTGTACCTGATCTAACATTCAAACAAGCATTGGAAGGGCCAGAGAAAAGTCAGTGGTTACAGGCAGTACAGGAAGAGTTGAAAAACTTTGAAGAAGTTGATGCTTGGGAGATAGTGGAGGCCCCAAATGACTCTACAATAGTGAAATGTAAATGGGTTTTTAGAAAAAAGATTGAGTGTGACAATAAAGTGCGTTTTCGTGCCAGGTTAGTAGCTAAAGGTTTCACCCAACAACCTGGAATAGACTACAATGAGACTTTTTCACCAGTGGTAAGACATAGTACTTTGCGTTTACTGTTTGCTTTGTCAGTGAAACTTGGACTTGATATTACACATTTAGATGTAGTTACTGCATTCTTGAATGGTGATCTTAATGAAAATATTTATATGCAAATACCTAGTGGATTTGACTGTCCAGATTCTGGTAAAGTTTTAAGATTAAAGAAAGCTATTTATGGCTTAAAACAGGCATCAAGAATGTGGTATGATAAAGTGAATACTAGTTTACTTCAGATTGGATATTCAAAATCCAAATATGAGCCTTGTGTATATATTAAGAATGATGGTAGGAATATAACCATAATTGCATTGTATGTTGATGATTTTTTCGTTTTTTCAAATGATTGTAATGAAACTAATAAGTTAAAATCTGAGTTAGGTTCTCGATTTAAAATTAAGGATCTAGGGCAAGTCAAGCAGTGTCTTGGTATGTCAGTTTGTTATGATAAACAAAATAGAATTTTAACTTTGGATCAAAGTAAATATATTGATCAGTTGTTAATGAAATTTAATTTAGTTAATTGTAAATCTGTAAACACACCTATGGAATGTGGATTGAAATTAACTAAAGGAGAGAATTGTGATAAAAATTTGCCTTATCAGCAGTTAATTGGTTGTCTAATGTATTTAGCAGTACTTACCAGGCCAGATATTTCATTTGCAGTTGGCTACTTGAGTCAGTTTAATAATTGCTATAATAAGGAGCATTGGACTCATGCCAAGCGTGTATTGAGGTATCTCAAAGGTACTAAAGATTATGGTATTAGATATTGTGGTACTGATAACAATGTCAACAGAGAGATAGTTGGTTATGTAGATGCAGATTGGGGCAATAACTTAGATAGAAGATCCTACACAGGATTCTGCTTTAGTCTTTCTGGTGGTGTAATATCTTGGGGTAGCAAAAAACAAAAGAATGTTGCATTATCAAGCACTGAGGCAGAGTATATAGGAATATCAGAATGTTGCAAAGAGGCAATTTATTTAAGAAATTTAAATAAAGAGATTACTGGTAATTTACAATGTTTTGTAATATTTAATGATAATCAGAGTGCCCATAAGTTATTGTATAATCCTGTTTTCCACAATAGGTCAAAACATATTGATATTAGATACCATTTTAGTCGTGAATGTATTAATAACAATATTGTTAAAGTTGAATACCTAGAAACAGCTGTCATGCCTGCTGATATACTTACAAAATCTTTAAGCCATGTAAAGCATTGTAAGTTTTTGAAATTGTTGGGTATAGAACAAAAGTAATGTTGTTGATTTTATATTATTTGTTTTGATATAGTGGGGGTATTAATTGTATATCAAAAAGTATGTAATAAGAACTTATTACCATAGCTTATGGTCTGTATGTGTGACATTACTTGAATAAAAGACAGTCTATTGTTGAACTCCACAAGTGTAGTTTTATTAATAGTACTGAATATGGTATAGACCCACGCCTACATTATCAGAAGCGGTAAATTTTAAAGCATCTGTGAAGACGTGATTAAATTCATGTATATTTATGTTGTGAGTTGTGTGTAGGATATTCGGAACAGATACTAAACATTCATAGTTAAAAGAAAAAATCGGAAGCAAGGCAGAGCTATTGATTGGGGAGCTATTTTGTATTAATTTACAGTAGGATAATATCAAACATGGGATTTCTTTATGTGTCCAATACTGAGAGGACATACAATTATTAAGCATATCCAGTTTAGCTATTAATGGGTGGTCAGTAAACTGAAAACATTTTATTAGAAACTTATCAGCTAAAAACTGTCGTCTCATACACAAGGGTGGTTCTCCACACTCAACTTGCATCGCATTAATTGGACTTGATTTTATCGCTCAACATATGATTCTTAAAGCCTTAGATTGTATTGAATCCAGCTTTTTTAATCCGACTTTGCTACCAGTATTTATGACAAATGTTCCGTAGTCCAACACACTCCTAATTACTGCATTATATAATAATTTCTGTGGAAACGGGTGAGCTCCCCACCAAACTCCTGACAAACATCTCATCATGTTAAGTAATTTTTCACATTTACAGTCAATGTATTCAAAATGGATAAATCCGGAGAGTTTGCTATCCAGGTGGACGCCAAGAAATTTAGCACTGCTAGAAATGGGTAAAGATTGGCCATCATATGAAACTTGAAATGGAGGAGAAGTACGCATTCTAGAGAATAATACAGCAGAACTTTTATTTGGAGCTAATTCTAGGCCATTTTTATTTAACCAAACTTTCAACTCTGAAAGAGCTGAAGACACCTGATAAGCTGCAATATCTACAGAGTGGTCAATTGAATAGATGACTAAGTCATCAGCATATTCCAAGATTTGGCAATTTGATTTTATTGATGAAGCTAAATCGTAAGTGTAAATATTATACAGCAAAGGGCTTAGGACAGATCCTTGGGGAAGACCTCTAAAAACGGACCTAATCAATTCGCGTGTATTTTCTATTTCTACGCATACTGTGCGATTATGTAAGATATTATATATAAATTAAACTAAAATGTGTGGTAAACCTAAATTTGTTAATTTTTTAGTGAAAATTGTTATTATTACACTATCATAGGCAGATGTTAAGTCAAGAAAAGATGCTACAACTACTTTGTTGTATGAAAAAGCTATTTGAATATCTGTAGTGATTATACTTAAGCTATCTAAAGTAGATTTAGCTTTTCTAAAACCGAACTGACTATTAGACAGAACACTATTGTTTTCAACATACCATTCAATCCTGTTTTTGACTAGATGTTCAGCAGTCTTTAACAGTACGGATGATAGGGCTATGGGACGATATGATACAGGATCTAAAGGTGACTTGTCAGGTTTTATAATGGGAATAATTACTTGCGACTTCCATGAGGGAGGAACATTTCCTGATATAAGAATGGAATTTAATACACTAAGATAATAATTTAAGGCCTCATCAGTGAGGTGAGCTAAAAATAAATAAGGGATGCCATCGGCACCAGGAGCAGAATTATTTACATGTGAAAGAATTCCCCGTAAGTAAGTGAAAAAGGTGAACTTAGAAACGAATTATCAGTATTAGTGATGTTAAAACTGAGTTGTTCAGGAACTGTAGAGGGGGCAAGTCTGTCCAAAAACATGTTGGCTATTGTTGGGTGGATTTGACCTGTAGAACGATTATTAAAAGTCTAAATCGTCATATTTTGCCAAACCACTGAGGCGTTAGAGTCAGGACACAGGGAAGCACAGAAAGCTCTCCATCCATCACGTTTTTTTGTTTTTAATAATTTTCGAGTCGTATTAATTAACTCACTTAAGAGATCAAAATTTTCTGCGGTCATGGCATGACTATACCGCTTTTTAGCTTCCTTTCTTCGTTTGATTGCTTCCGTACAATCTTTATCCCACCAAGGTGGTGAAGGAATCTTATTAAGGGCAGCATTTTTCAAAGGAAAGGTTTGATCCGCAGCCTCTATAATTATTTTGGCCAATGCTTCGGAACATTCAATTTCTGAACCTAATGATATAAGAGGGAGTTCTGATAACTTCGTTTCTAAGATATTTTTATATTGATCCCAATCTGCATCATTTAATCTATATTTTAAACGTGGACAACGTGGGACATGTGTAGTTTTCTTTTTGAGGGATGTAATTAAAATTGGGAAGTGGTCGCTACCGAAAGTCGAAGTTAAAGTAGTCCAGGTCATGCATGATGCTAAGCTCGGTGAACAAATAGCGAGATCGATTGCACTAAGGTTTTCATTAGGACCTGACCGACGCGTTGGTGCACCGGTGTTTAGTAAACATAAGTTATTAATGTCAATAATGTCTAGTAAAACTTCACCGCTATTATTTGAGATTGATGATCCCCAAGATTGGTGGTGACAATTAAAGTCTCCAAGGGCCAGAAAAGGACCCTGGATGGAGGAAAATATCCTATTTATTTGGTATAGAACTGGATCAGTAGGTTGTGGAATATATATTGATAAAATGGTCAAATTATCTATTTTAATAGCAGCAATATTGAATTCTGCGTTACGCAATGGTATTGGAACACGTAGAAATGGTATAGATTTTTTGACTAGTATTGCCACACCGGCATACCCGTCAGGCGTCATCTCTGTCATTACGAATGCAAACATAACCTCGAATATTAAAATTATACCCAGGCTTAACCCAGGTTTCAGCTAAAGCAATTATTGCTGGATTATAATTATTAATTAAATAGATAAGGTCACTTTTTTTAGGCATTATGCTCCTGCAGTTCCATTGTATTATGGGAGAGGGATCCATTATGGTGTAGTACACTAACTAATTTACTAATTTCTGCAGCGTTGGACGGTTTAATCAATTGATTATTGTAAAGGGAAGTAATGAGAGTCTTGATTAATTCTACTATTTGATCAATTTTAGCTTCATCTGTATTTGGCTTATTTAAAGCACAGCCATTACTAGGCTCAGGCATATTTAATTCTTTAATTAAAGAGTTATGTGCTGCGCGATCATAACCCTTCTCATGTCTTGGTGGAGAGCGGGGTTTTAAAAATACGGTTTTTTTGTGTGAAATTTGTGTGGGACTATTATTTTTTTGGGAACTAGAACAGGATAGAATTGTAGGTTGAATTGATTGAGATCTGACAACATCTGCCATAGATTTACCCATGGAGGGATGTAAACGACAAGCCTCTGCGTACGAAATACAGCTAAGAGCCATTTCAGCTTTTATATTCTTTTGTCTGACAAATTCAGTGCAAGCTTTACTGTTAGCAAAGTGTAGCCCAGAGCACATTATACAATATGCACTGTCTTCCTCTAATTTGCAAATAAAACCAGAGTGGTTGCCACCACATTTGAAACATCTAGGTGTAGATCTACATTGTGTTTTTGTATGTCCATATCTACAGCATTGGAAACATTGTATAGTAGGATATATATATGTTTGGACTTCTAAGGCATTGTAACACATGAATATTCTAGTTGGTTTGACTTGACCATCAAACGTCAACACAACAGACTGTGATGGCTTCCATGTAGGTGAGCCATCAATGACTACTTTATAATTAAGGCGTCTGACTTTTAATATTTCGCCACACCCTATAGGCACTGAGATATTTTCTTTAATTTCATCTAAAGACCACTCTGCTGGCACTCCACGAATCAAGCCCATTCTAGTGACATTAAATGTTGGGATAATTGCTTTAAGTTTAATTTCAGGAAGTGTTGAACTATGGAGAAATGAGTTAGCAGATTTGTATGTGGAAAAAGAAACAGTGACTTTATTTCTGCCAATTCTTTTTACACTGCCTAAAATAATATCAATAAATTTATGTTTTTTTAATAAATTTCCAAATGTTATTGGATGAAGAATGGTGCCATCATTAGGTTCGTTTTGTACTTTCTGGACATGAATGACATATGGGGCACTATCAGATGGAAGGTACTCGGTTCTGCCCACTTGGGTTGGGGGGGTAACATTTGTGGTAATTTCACTAGGTAAGGTTATCTTGGTTTGTTCATTTTTAATAACTACAGGCGTTGGTTCAATAAGCGGTGCTTTCACGCAATCACACTCCGATTCGTGATCAGCCTCGTTAGGAAGGCTCTGATTTAGCTTCCTCCGGCGATATTTGTTACAGCCTTTACAAAATTTTTTTTGGCGGGACCGCTTCCTGCCGCCCTTCGAATTCGTCACTGACGTATCTGTGTCCATTCCACTAACTTCATCAGTGGAGATTGTTACATAACTAGCCACCAGGGGGCCCGGGTGTATTCCCGAGCCCCCTGCGTTTCCATCGGGCGGGTCGTTCATAGACCCATCAAAGTATTTACAATATAGTTAAAAACTTACCAATATATACAGCTCTACTACTATTAAAAATGAAAAATAAACTTAAAAGAATAATTATATACACTACATACACCTATCTGATCACTTTTTGTTAAATTTAATTTAAAATAATTTTCAATTTAAAAAAACCGCTCCCGCCTCTTCGAAGTTTCCCGCCGTTTTTTTCTGACCTTAACTATAGGACATAATTTATTTAACACTTGTCAATCTCAGTGTTGCCATCTCACCTTAGGAGTCATCCATCCTCCATCCATCACTATAATAACGACCGCAAATGCTGGTGGCACCAATGCAACGCAACGCTACGTGTGGGACCTACCATTTTCATTCATCCAACATCGGTAATTATAAATTACCAGTGGTAATTTTAAGCTCCAACGCCAACGCATAGGCCATTATTGAGGCCATCAATCGTGTTGAGAAGAAATTAATGTGTCCATGGATGGACCCCAAACTTAAAACACTCGTATTCAAACTTTGTTTCTTAAAAGTAAAATAATATAATTGCCAGCAGAATAAAATGAAATGTTCTTGTATTAGTCAATAGATGTCGCTACTTATATTTTATTTGGCGCCTTTTCCCTTCAAAATTCCCGGTGGATGCCACCGCGATTACCACGTGAACACAACAGCAGTTGCCCAATCAGCTGGTAAATCATAAAACCGCCCGCCCGCCTATGTCAACTACTCAACTTCCATTGTTTAAAATTGGTCATTTTTGTGCGTTTTTATTAGAGAAGTGATCAATTTCGTAAGGCTGATATCAGTGGGAATTGCAGGCTTTCATTATTATAGTGCTTTTAAAGAAAATAGTTAATTTTATTAGATTTTTCTGACCTTTTGAAGTTAACCCAAAACTAATGTCGCCATTTTGACCATACAAATCGAGTTTCGTAGGTATTTTTATTTTGTTTGGTCATCAACAAATGTTTAAATGTTGCTTTAGTGAATTGCGTAAATGGATGTTCAATTGCGAAGGATACAAAGAAAATGTCTCAGACAAATAGTACTGTAAATTTTCTTATTCATGACGCTAATGGTTAGTAGCTTATGCTCTGATTAAAGCATTTACAATAATCGTATCGACAATCCGAAATATTTATGCCAATTACGTATTATTCATCTGATAATATTGTGTGGAATACAAGCTTTCCCTCGCTTTGTCTATTATAAACATACGAGAAGTTTCCCGGCGTTGCCGCCTTGGTCTCACAAGTTAATGCTATTGTGATTTTGCCCTCCAAATTCGACCACTATTAGTATTTTTTATTCACTTTAGCTGTGCTTTCTCTTCAAATTACTATCAAGCAAAATGTCACACTAACTTGTTGTAATCACATATCATGTATTATTTTAGGACAGCCTCAAATGGTGAAAGTTGTTCAGAATACTAACAACTCGTCTCTTGCTAAGTTCAAAATTAGACCCAACCCTGTAAAAGTAATAAGGATACCAGCTACTACTGAGGGAAACATTAAGGTACCTTTTTTCACTGTTATATTGATACTTGTTTTATGTATTTAGTTTTAGCTTGATTGCCTAGATTTTACAATCATTCTAATATATAAGTTATTGTAATGTATTATATTTATCTGCTCCTCCATAATATATAAATGAAGTTCTTATTTTGAAGCTAAATCTTCTTTAGATATGGTATCAATGTTGTCTTTAAAAACTCTGAAACCTAGTGGAACTGCTGATCTGAATGTATTATTTTGAGTGTATTAACTCTGCAACTGTATTTTTTATCTCCATTCAAAAAGTATGAGTTATTACATGACTATAAAACAAGGCTGCACTTGGAATAAACATCACTCAATTAAACCTCTTTATGGTTTCTTGTTTTAAAGGTGTTGCTTCAGATTTCAATGTGTAGAAATGTTTTATATGGGTGATAATGCCTACAATGCAAAAATCCTACAGAAAAAAAAATCCTAAATAACTCAGATCTCAAATTCTCTACTTTGTATTATACCTAAATCACCTACTTTTTCAAAATTGCAGCTGAAATAAAAGCACTTGGGACTGAAATTTTATAATTACTATCTATATAAATATAATTTCACCTAAAATATAACAAAAACAAAGTTATAAATAAACATATTATATGTACATTTAAAATGTATATTAAACCATCAAATGATACTGTTTGCTGATGACAGCACAGTTATTTTCAAAAGTAAAGGTAAAGTATCCCTTGAAAATATTGTAAAAAATACTTTAGATACCATAATACAATGGCTGATGTCCAATAATTAAAAAATAAATATAATAGATGAAACATTATATGACATTTAAAAATATCCTTTACTAGATAACCTTGAGATTGTCTACAAGGATGGCAAAATTATAAAAGTAGGTAGTACCAAGTTTGTAGGATTGACTATTGATAGTGGGCATAACTGGAAAACCATGTAGGTAGATAGTCTATGTTTGGAATTCAATCAACCAAAACAGTCATACAGAATTATACATGCTTTCAAAAAAAAGTAAGAGTATCTGCTGTGCTTACTGCATATCAGGGTTACATAGGATCTATTATCTATTATATGATTATGTTTTTGGAGTATTCCACAGAAAATGTAAAAGTATTCATAGCTTAGAAGTAAATGAGATATGGGTTATTTACTATGTAGGCTTTTTGTATTGTATTAATTATTAAACGGATCCGTTTTATAGAGTACTGCTCCTTTCACCTCCTATAGAATCAAAATCATTAGACAGAAAAATAATATGCTCATTTGACACAGATTAAGAATTAAGTTATAGAAATAGGATAATTTACCAAACTCAGTGAATTAGTAAATCGTTCTAAAGCTATTGTGAATAATTTCATTATGATGCCTAATTTTGTACATATATTTAAATATATATATGTATAATCAGTATATCTTTATTTACAGAAAAATATACATGTTGAATCTTAAATTTAACTTTAAAATATAGTTAGTATAGTTTATAGTCTAATAATCTAATTAAACTTAATTAGTCACTGTCAGAAGCCCTCATACCCAGCTGGCAACATTACCGCGTTATAATAAATAATTATAAATATATATATTTTTGTTTTATAATTTAAATCTTTTTTAAATTTGTATTTAAATATCAACTATCATTTTGCAGACACCTGTATTCAGAACTGTGCAATTGACTGGCATTAAATGTGCATCACGTAAGAATCTTTTGGTTATTTTATAATATATCTAATCAATATTCTAAAAACACAATGCATATAAGAATAAAACTGCAATGAAAATATTGTAATGAAATTTTATTTCAGAATTGCTGCAGGTTCCCGTTGAGAGTTTTGTGCCTTTACAAAAGATTAAGGTTGAACCAAAGGAAATTGAAACACATCCGGTAAGAAACATACAATAGATATAATCCACATGCTTAATTAAAATGCTCCGTCACATTACTGCCTCATTCGTGCGTCTGCGACGCATACGTGTCTTAATTATTTTCTATTTGTCTTGCCACCACCTTCTTGTTGGATATACATCTTAATTTTGCCATCATGGCAATAAACATTTATTAATTAAATCTTAAAGAATGTCATATATTATTATCATTAAACGAAATCAATCGTATATCATTGAACCCAAAGAAGATAAGATGAAGGTATTATACAGATTTATATGCCTTTGTTTAATTTTTCTGACATATATAAAACTATGTAAGTAGTAAATAATCTAATTCTTGTTTTTTTTTCCAGTTAGTTAATGAGCAAGTTTTTAACAACCAGCTAACTGAACTGCAGTATATCCATCCTGTTCAAGATCTAGTTACATTGCCAGTGAAGACAGAGAATCAGGTGACAAGTACCAGTACTGCAAATAACGTCTCTACAAGTATGTCACATGCCTCAAGAAGAAGACATGATTCTGACAATGACCCTCCAGCGGAATAGTAAGTTGTTCATAATATTTTTATAACTATAAATATACATTTTGGTATCCCTGGGGATACATTAATAGAATGCAGCAGTGAAAATATTTCACCTTAAATGCTATTTGGAACAAAATAGGGTTCAACCTAGGGCTATTCTAGAGGCCAATATTATCACTTAAAAAAAAGTCCAGTGGACTTTGTGTGCGTTTCTATAATAACTTACTTGATTTTGGTACTTGGTACTTTTACTTGGTTTTTATGGATATACTTGCTGATCCAATTGATGCTAGTATTCTGTCATTTATTTATAACTTTTCCCTAGTTTGATTTCCTTGCAAAACAAAGTTATTTTCACATTGGTTTTGGTGTTTTATTTTTGAAAAGCACTGAAAATCAAGAGTTACATGATAAATTCAAATCTAATAAAATATTTGTAATAATATTTCAGTACCACAAAGAGGCGCAAGCACGCAGACAAGGTTGGGAAGGGACTGAGGCATTTCTCAATGAAAGTGTGTGAAAAAGTGAGGAACAAAGGTTTCACGTCTTACAATGAGGTGGCTGATGAATTAGTGCTTGAATTCGCTACTGGAATGCATGGCTCAGCAGATAGCCAGGTAAGTTGTTCATAATAAGACTATTTTTAACACTTATCTAGAAACAGTAATTTGAACAAGAGGATAGATTGGAATAACACAAGCAATAATTGTAATTAGTAGTGGCGGTGAGATTAAGGTATTTATGTGGCGCGGGTGTAGTTGGCACCCTGCATGTATGTAGGCGGCCAGCGGAGAGATTGCTCCTAGAGTCGGCTGAAGGACGTAGGTATCTAGGCGGTTCTGAAATGAGCTGCGAGAATGCGCTGTCTCAGTCTCTCATGCTTAACGTATTGCGAGCGACTGAAACATCGTATTTTAACAGCTCACTCGAACCGCCTATATACTTGATTTTATCTTTACCAAATACTAAGTTTGTTTTTAAATGTCCCGAAATTAAATCAATCCTCGTCTAATAATTATGAGATGAGATGATTCTATAATAAATAGCGTATTTTTTTTGGTAGTAAACACGTCATTGCCAGCAAGAAGAAAATCTTGATTTCCTAAAAAATACAGCTTTATTCTTGTAATTTGTAATGTTAATAAGTAAATTAGACAATCACAGTTCTAATATAGTTTTGGGCAAACCTAACAATACAATCATTTACGATTCCAGCAATATGATCAGAAGAACATACGACGACGAGTGTACGATGCGCTGAACGTTCTAATGGCAATGAATATCATATCAAAAGAGAAGAAAGAAATCAGATGGCTCGGACTACCAACCAATAGCGTACAAGAGTGCACAGCCTTAGAAAAAGAAAAGCAATCTAAGTTAGAGCAGATACAAAAAAAGACTCAGCAGTTGCAAGAACTAATATTACAGGTAATCCAAGTTCTAATTCCCATTCCATTCTAATATTATAAATGTGAAAATCATACATTTCAAAGTCCTTTATTTAATAATGTACAAGAAACATAAAATACATTGCATTTTACATACCTTACCTATGTTTAACATGTTTTAATACCAACTATGCCAGTGCCAGTGGCCCAGTGCTAATACAATTTTTATTACGTAATTTTCCTAAAGCTGTTTAGAGATATAATTTCAAGAAAATCACTATTATATTTACTAAGCATGGATAGTCTGTAAATATCCACTTGTTGCATCTAAATGATGAAAATTGGTATGCAGATAGCTCAAGAACTAAAGAAATGGCTATTTTTTATCGACATACCAACCAGGCGGGTGGAGCCGCGCACAGAGGCTTATTCTATTATAAATTTCAAATGATATTACCATGTGGGATGCTGTCAAGTCTTCAAAAATACTTAGTCTCTTCTCTTTCATGGTTAGCGTAATCTCATTGAGACTGAGACACCTGAAAATTCTTTCCACATTAGCTATTAGATTGATCTGTACTTATAAAGGTTGCCTGGAAGAGATCACTTTTATTATTAGCCTGTGTATCACAATTATGTACTTCTTTGTGTACAATAAATAATTCTCTATCTATCTATAATGCTTAAAAATATAATCAAATAAGAACTAACAGAAAAATGTATTAATTTTCAGCACATTTCATTTAAGAGTTTGATAGAAAGAAATAAGGAAGCAGAGAGTAAAGGAGTGAAGCCCTCTCCATCGTCTGCAATCCACTTGCCATTTATTGTTGTGAATACTAGTGATAAAGCTTTAATTGACTGCAGTATTTCTAATGATAAGTAAGTATTGTTTTAGTTTTAAAATAAAAAAACGTATGTATTTCTGACTAGCAGTGACTATGCAGGGTGTCCCGCGTAAGTACATGCCACGTAGAGGGAAGTATCTTAAATATTGTTAAAAGAAGATTTTACTGAAATAAGGTTTTATTTTATATTTAAAAACTATATTAAAATAATTTTGAAAATATGATTACTCAACCGGGTATCGAACCAGCTTAAAGCCAAATAAATAGTGTCCTGTATTTTTATGGCAGCAATAAGTAGCGTCTATAATAAAGAGCAAATCTCTCATACAAACATCGTAAAATGCAAGGAAAATTATGAAATCAAAGAAAGAAAGAATTTTAAAAAATCCTAATGGAGATTTTATGCAATCAATAAATTAGTTGATAAATAAGCGAAAATAATGTTTAATATTAATCAGCTTATTAATGAAATATATGTCTTAATATAATACATTTTGGGAATCCAATAGTTTGGTTAGTTACGAGTACATGTAAATTTTCATTCATAAAGAAAAATAATAATATGGTGACCCTTTCATTTAAATAACCATGGTTATTAGAGAAATTTAATTCTTATGATTGACGCTATGGATTGTATTTACCATATTTAAGATACTTCCCCTCCATGTGGCATGTTCGTGAGACAGCATGTATAGGTGCACTGGCACGGAGTGCAGACCCAGCAGTCGTGCAGAAATGACCAACCCATAACATACCTAGATTATCAACGTCAAACTTCTTGACAGCTCGCGAGAGTGAAATATACATAAAGCTGGAACCGTGTATAAGAGACTACATTTCACGACGCACCAAGATCTTTGATTTTACCTATACCTAGTTTCAGAAGGGAGATTGATGATACAATATTTTTTATTTTCACCTAAAAATAATGTTTTCATTGTACTTTAATTTCAGGACCGAATATATGTTTAACTTCAACAAAAGGTTTCAAATACATGATGATATTGACATATTAAAAAGAATGGGTCTGTTGTTTGGTGAGTAATTGTTTTTATCAACCATATTCGGACGATTACGCCAGCATGTAAAGCTAAACATAAAAGATGCTATATTAATGATATACTTACTCTTTACATAGCTATACACTATTGTCACTAGATTGGTTTTGGGTGTTAAAGAGTTCCAACAAATTGATTTTTGGACATGCACTAGTTTTAACCTGCAGAATGATTTTATTTTAAATTTAATGTTTCATCAGGTCTTGACAAAGGTGAATGTACAGAAGAGGACATAGAAAGAGCAAAAAATATGGTTCCAAAATCATTAAAACCATATGTAGAACGTAAGTGTTAAACTTATTACATCATCACTATGTTTTTTTTAATTAACCGACTTAAAAAAAAAAAAAGAGGTTCTGTATTCGATCCGTATGTATGTATGTATGTCACCTTTTTATGTTCGCGATTTTCTCGGAAACTACTGATCCGGTTTGAATGCAGTTTTCGGTATTTTAATCCTTGTGTTTCAAGGAAGGTTTTAGTATATAATTTATCAGAATCTGATGAAGATCTTTGGAGACAGGCAACGGAACTCTTCAAAAACGAATAGCTAATGAACCACGTTTTGTGCAATCGTGTATCTATGTATTGTTTTCACCACTACATAACATAACATCATGCCTGTGTATGCTTTGAAGGGTAAGCAGAGACAGCCTACTTACCTACCCTTAAAGTACCGAAAGCTCTGCTTAGGTTTGGACGGGGCTTACGTTTCAGCACATTTGTTATTATCGTAGTGATAACTTATGATCATGAAGATCTCAGAAAGAATTTTTTGATTATTTTGATTGTTTCTATTGTGTTTCATGCGTAATGATGCCTTAGTATTTCTTCCTAACCCCATCGTTAAATCTAAAAAACTAAGACACTAAAAAGCTTGAAATAAAAAAATAAAATAAAAAAAAACAAATAAAAAAATAAAAAATAAAAAAAACTAATTAAAAAAAAGAATATTCTTAACTCGAGCGTATTCTAAATATTATAATTATGTACTAATTTTTTTCAAAGAAAAAGGAACCGCCTTCAAAAACTCAAAAGTAAAAAATAAAATATTCGCTAAACTTTGCTTACCTTTATATTAATTTGTTTAAAACAATAAACCCAAATAATTATGTAATACCAATTAATTATATTTTTTTGAAGTCGGCGCCAAATTACAAAATCAAATACCAATTCAATTGGTATTTGATTTTGAGATTTTTTCAACAATTATTTCGGTAAATACGGTTTTAATTGTTATTTGATTTTATGATTTTTCAACAATTATTTCGGTAAATACGGTTTTAATTGGTATTTGATTTTGTGATTTTTTCAACAATTAATTCGGTAAATACGGTTTTAATTGGTATTTGATTTTGTAATTTGGCGCCGACTTCAAAAAAATATAATTAATTGGTATTACATAATTATTCGGGTTTATTGTTTTAAACAAATTAATATAAAGGTAAGCAAAGTTTAGCGAATATTTTATTTTTTACTTTTGAGTTTTTGAAGGCGGTTCCTTTTTCTTTGAAAAAAATTAGTACATAATTATAATATTTAGAATACGCTCGAGTTAAGAATATTCTTTTTTTTAATTAGTTTTTTTTTATTTTATTTTTTTTTATAATAGACTATAATCATGGAGAGCATGAACTTTGAAGCTAATGACAACACTTCATAAAAGGTGGTTGGTTCTGCTGAGATATTGTGCTAACTATAGTTTTATTTGGTAGTTCTATTTATAAATAGAAATATAATAAATTTTGAACAATTTATAGAAATGGGCAGAGGAGTAATAACGAAGCTATCCACAATGCTTGAGGAAGAAGAGGAAGAGGTTGGTGAAGACGAGGAGGCGTTAGAAGTAGAAGGAGAACTGGAAGACGAGCAGGAAGAGGGCGATGCTAACGAATACAGCGACGACAGCAGTGACGTCGACGTGTAGCGAATGCTAGGTCCGTCATTTCGTTTGTATTCACTAGGTGTTAGGCACTCCGCGCCCTACTGGCTCCGCTGGCTCGCGGCGCAAGTGCTACTGTTGCATGTGGGCTAAGTTTATGTAATATGCCACACAAGTTCAAACATTATATTAGCTTAATACATATTTTGACACAATGTAATTATTTAAATACTACATTTAAAACAATTCCAATGGATTTTGCCATCTGTTATGTTATAGTACATAATTATATACCTGTCCTTAAATATTATCATCTTGTGGATACTTTGATGAACTTGTTACAATCTTTTAAGACTAAATACAAAGCAATAAATTTTGCTGGTTGTTGAAGTTAATGAATTCTTAATAAATATTTAGTTACATCTAAGAACTTTCGTTATTGTCGTTGAAAGTAGCCTATTTATTGATCTCAACCCAGAAGTTGATGTTTTATCACAATATTGTAAGAATAAATTGTTGTTAGGTTTTTTATTGTATCTTGGTGTTACAAAGATGACTCAGCTTTCCATGGGCACCGGCAGAATCATTTTTAGGTGGTGCCTGTAAATAATTTGGGTGGATCTTTTATAATTAATTCAACCGGTGCCTATGTAGCTAATTAATATAGATTGCACATGTACGTTGATGGCATGATCATGTGGGTGACATCATTTTTATACATGCACATGAACCACCTTGATGTACTTCGATATTATAATCATATTGTCAGTCTTTAAATCATTAGTAATAATATTTTGGTTTCTATTTTAAGTACATAAATTAGATCCAGAATATAATCTCACGAGTCTATAAAATGTAATAATACAAACATTGGTATGGTTAACAATTATAATTTAGACATGGAATTGTTTTAATGAATAGTCAAATAAATGTCAGAAAATTAAGTGTTTGTTTGTTTGTTGTACAATATCCGTCCACATTGTTATTACTTCAAGTCGTCATCATCAAATAAATCTTCAAAATCTGGAACAAACAAATAATGGTACATTCCAGATAAAATTACAGCATTTTCAAGTTGCTGATCATGCAAACTATTTATTGTCTAGCAGGCAAATCTCAGAAGTAGGTAGTAGTGGTAGCACAGAGAAAAATAAATACTAGTACTCTATCTCTATCTATCTATCTAGTACTAAAAGGCTGTGAGTTCACCCAGCTCACCCTCTATTATAGTGTAGCAAGGTTCTCTGACAAACTTAGTTTCCAATACAAAATTGCATGAGTTAACATTACTATTGTGAGTATGGGACTTGAAAAAGCAAAGACTTCATTAAATTTCTTTGAAAATAATCCCTATAATAATAATATATATACATATATATTTTTTTTTTTATCAATGCCTGCACTAGGAATAACCTCGTGTTGTGGGGGTGTTTACAAACATATATTTCACACACACAAAGCACACCCAGAGCCAGAACTAATCTTAGCGGATCACACAAAGATTTGTCCCATGTGGGGATCGCACCCACAACACCACCACAGTTGAAAGCAGTGAGGCGTCCGCTTTAACCACTTTGCCAACCGTGCACTCTATATTAATTCAAATTCTATAAATTACCATTGAAAAAATCTGAATGGACTGCCTTTTCATTTGCTGCTAAATCCATTAGTAGATTGGATGGTCCACCAGCCTGTGGGGAAGAAAACAAACCATTTATTATCACAAAACTCGAAATTCTTATAGAATGATTTATAATGAAATTACCCATGAAATAAAGCCTTGAAAAGAATATTTTTATTTAGCCAGTTTCACCAGTTATAGAGTACCTGGTAGCAGATTTAAAACTTATTTGATAGGTTAAGTCACATTTATTAAGAAATTTATAGAATAACCTTCATTTTACTATGTGAAACATCAGAAACTCCCTTATTATTTCTCTTCCTAACACAAGCAGCAAACACAATCATCTCCAGTTAAGCTAGATTATATTAGATGCTCAGGATGATGATGATGATATAAATAATACTACAGGTATGCTTAACTTTAGCACAAACTGCCATATTTATGCTGGGTCCAATGAAAATGTGATGACAGTCTTCCTGGTACACAATGCTCGAGCATCATTGTAACAAGCTGACCATTCTTAGACCATGGTGTGAATCCTAAAACACAATGAGTAGAACTCCTAATCATAACACCAAATTCTTTTTTCTGTTTTACCCACATTATTGACTGATGCTGGTAAAGCAACTAATCGTAAGATTTATGGATCCAGGAGAATCCAGGATTTGTACAGCTTACAATTCGTTTGATAATGAGTTGGACGAAACATACAAATTATGATCCTTTGGCCCCATGGGTTACCTACATGGTTTTCATGTGAATCTGATTGATACCTTGGAAAGAAAATGTATCTCGTAAAAAACTTACTTCTTCTAAATCCATATAGGGTCCCACTCCCTCAGGAAACATTTCATCGGCAGCTACTGTAGGTTTCATCTTATTTTAAGCTTTTAGATTCGTTTTATTTTTATTATATCTTTTTTTTTTTTTTTTTTTTTTTTTTAAATGGCAATCAGCCGATATTTTCAGCAAATTTTGCCAGTGTCATGTAATGGCTACACATGGGTTTTAAGACTAATTTATAATATATTATTTACAACATATCAGCTAGGAGACCATTGATGTTTGGATCTAGAACAACAGAAATAATAGTTGATAAATTATAATATAACATACACAATACAGATAGACAAATTATACAATACTTATTATAATTTTATATTGTTAGCTAAAATAAATTTAATAAAAGCATTTATCATATGGGGATTTGGAAAAAAGGAAAGGAGATGACGGACATTAACAGGTTTTTGGATTTTCAATTTCGAAATTATTTGATCAAAAGAGAATGACTGGTTCAACCGACAATCGAGGAAGATATGATCGATGGAACCATCTGCAAGACCACACTCACACAACGAATTGTCACGGACACGAATTTTGTTGAGAAATACTGGAGTGCAACAATGTCCAATTCGAATTCTACATAGCACAGAAGTAACGGTTTTTGAAACCTTTTTATATTTGTAAAACCAAGGTTTAGTGGGTACTTGAGGCTGGATGGAGGCAAACAAACCACCTTTGATTTTGCTTGATTCAGACCATGCTAACTGCCAAGAATTAAATAAGTCAATTTTAGAATTATGGAGTAAGTCATATACTTGGATGGAGTAATGTCTGCGGTCAGCAGAATCGCTGACAACAGCAGCCTTAGCTGAGGCATCTGCACATTCATTACCCCTAATACCCATGTGTGACGGAATCCAAACCAACACCACATCAATGTTTTTTAGGTGGCAACCATACAGGCACTGTTTAATTCTAAAAATAATTGGGCTTCGTAATTTATCCGAGAAAGGGCTTTTCACTATACTTTCCAAAGCGCTTTTGGAGTCAGAAAAAATTACTGCCTTTGAGATGATACTGTGCGACTCTATAAACAAGCTGGCCTCAAGGATGCCAATACACTCTCCGGTAAATACCGAAGCTTCTGGAGGGCATTGAAACTGCAGAAATATCTGAGAAGAAGGGCTGTAAACAGAAATGCCAGTTTTGCCATGTGGAGACAGCTTTGAAGCATCAGTATAGAATCTGAAGTGGTCAGGCCACTTTTCATCTATTATCCCCGAAAATTGTACATTAGCTTGAGTTGAGGAGTGGTCCAAATTAATATGAGGAACGTAATTAGGACAAAAATTTATAACGTCGTAGGAATGATCATAGAATGGGAGTTTAGTACATTGTTGAACTGGAGTATTTACTTCAAGAGAACGAATTTTTTTTAAAGTTTTTAAAATTAATGGTGGATCTTTAGGTCTCCAATATTCGCAACTACTCCATAGTTCATTTAAACAAGTCAGTTTTGTCATCAATTCAGAGTTACGAAGAAAATAGGTCTTATAGAGAAATCTGTCCGCCAAGTACTGTCTGCGAAGAAGTAGAGGTGGATCTCCACTCTCGACCTGCAGAGCATTAGTAGGGGTGGATCTCATGCAACCTAGTACAATACGCAGAGACTTCGACTGTATGATTTCTAGTTTTTTTAACGCGACTTTACTACACGGCTCTAGTAGAAACGTACCATAATCTAGCAAACTTCTAATTGTAGCATTGTAAACAAGCTTGAGAGTAAAGGGGTGGGCTCCCCACCATACGCCAGCGAGAGCACGTAGCATATTAATTTTTCGCTCACATTTATTCACAATATAATTAAGATGAGAAGCGCCTGATAATTTAGAATCAAGGATGACACCCAGAAATTTAACTTTATCTACGACCTTTATGGGAGATCCATCAATTTCCAAGTGAACATCAGGAACTGTTCTTTTTCGAGTAAAAACTACAACAGAGCTCTTAAAAGCAGACAGACTAAGACCATGGTCATTAAGCCAATTGTTCAATGAGTTAAGGGAGACTTGCATTGAAGGAACAGCTTCTTCAACAGAACCATTGGTCAAATACAAACATAAATCGTCTGCATATTCCAATATTTGGCAGTCAAGGTTAAGGGAACTATGTAAATCGGAGGTGTAAATAGCGTATAACAGGGGACTAAGAACGGACCCCTGGGGGAGACCGCGCCAGATTGTCCGGGGAAGAAACTTCTTACCAGGGATATGGAGATTAATTGTACGACCAGTCAGTAGGTTACATACGCAATTAATCATCTTCACTGGAATATTCAGTTGGTATAATTTATTTCTGAGAACAGCGAGAAGAACATTGTCGTAGGCTGACGAAATGTCCAAAAAGACAGCAACCACCGACTCGTTTGTGCTAAATGCAATACGTGCATCAGTCACAAGCATGGCGATACTGTCCATAGTACTAAATCCCTTACGGAAGCCGAACTGGGTTCTACTCAGTAGTCCCCTGTTTTCTACATACCATTCCAGTCTATTTTTTATTAGATGTTCTAAAATTTTACTAATGGTAGGGGATAGGGCAATAGGACGATAGCTCTCTACACTATCAGGGGACTTATTAGGTTTAAGCAATGGAATAATGAGTTGAGATTTCCAACACTCAGGAATGGAAGAAGAATTATAAAAGTAATTAATAAGGTTAAGGAAATATAAACGAAAACTGGATCCGGTCTTTTTAAAAAAGGAGTAAGGAAAACCATCTATCCCTGGGGCAGAGTCATGTACATGGTTAAGAACTTGCTCTAGTTCAGACAAACTGAATGGACTATCTAAAGGATTGCTAAGATCAGGAACTACATTGGAAAAACAGGGAGATTCATTAATAGAAGGAACGAAAGGGGGAGCTAATTTATCAAAGAATTTTTCTGCTGTATTGAGAGAGATACATGGAGAGTTTAAAGGAGAGCAACCACGTTTAAACATTTTAATTCGCCGCCAAACCAGGGATGAAGGGGTAGAAGGAGACAAGGAAAAGCAAAAATTTTTCCAACCAAGAAATTTCTTTTTTTTTAAAAATCGTTTGGACTTGGCCAGTGTATGCTTATATTCCAGCAAGTTTGCCAAAGACATATCATCAATATAGGCCCTTTCAGCTGCATTACGGTCCTTAATAACTTTAGAACAATCCCTATCCCACCATGGAGGAGATGAAATTCTCCCTGAGGCAGAATTTTTCAAGGGAATAGATAGATCTGCAGCCTCTGAGATTGTAGCAGAAAACATAGACAAAACATTATTTATAATTTGTGGAGAAATATTAGGCAGAAAATGTACTCCATCCTCTAACTTCTGACGATAATCTGACCATTTAGCATCAGTGACCCGGTATTTCAACAAAGGTAATGTGTCCCTATAAGGTACAGATGTGTTGAAGAATGTTGTACAAATTGGATAGTGGTCACTACCATAAGATAAGTTAAGACGCTCCCAATCTAGAGAGCTAGCCAAGGACGAAGAGCAAAGAGTAAGATCCACACAGCTTTTGCTCTGGCCAAGCCGAGGAATTCTGGTTGCAGAACCATCATTAAGGACACATAAACCCACTTCATCCAATAGATCAGACAAATCACAACCAAAACTATCATAAAAGTCAGATCCCCACAGAGCATGATGGCAATTGAAATCACCCAATAAAATAATAGGCTTAAATTGAATACATAAATTTTTTAAAAAATGAATACATGAGGGGTCTGGAGCTGGAATGTAAATAGATATAAAATTAATACCAAGGATATTAACACCTATGGCATTAATCTCATCCCCATGAGGGGGTAAGGAAAGAAGGATAGGACTAAATAAATTATTTACAAGTATTGCACTACCGGCATAACCATCTGCACGATCATCCCGGTAGGTACAATAGCCAGGAAAATGAAAATGGACACCTGGCCGAAGCCAAGTCTCACAGACAGCGAAAATTGCTGGTTTATGAGAATTAATTAAATAAATAAATTCATGTTTTTTGGGGAGTGCGCTTCTGGCATTCCACTGGAGGAACCTTAAAGCCATGATGATGGGATGGGATTAAATTAAGTACTTTAGTGGCAACGTGTTCGGGTATGTTGAGTTTGGAAAGGAGGGAAAGGAGTAAAGAAATATCAGTCTCCAATGAGATGTCATCTGAGCAGTTATCCACAGTTGAATTATTTGAATTTAACAAGGCACAACCATTATTGGCAGGAGTAAAAGAATAGTTCCGTACCAAATCACAATGGGCATTATGATCATACCCTGGAGGAGGCGGAACACGAGGTTTAGGTTTCATGATGATGGTTTTTCGGTATGAGGATGTAGTGGGAATGTGAGCTGAGCGTGACCTAGGGGGAGAAGAGGGAGAGAGAAAGGTTGGAGGAGAAGAAGAAGTAATGTCTGCATAGGACCTTTGAATGGTTGAGGATGGGAATACTTTAGATGCTTCCACATAAGAAATATTCCTTTCCGCCATCACAGCTTTTATATTTTTCTGACGCAAATATTCAGGGCACTGCCTGCTGTTAGCATAATGAGGACCAGAACAATAGAAGCAATAGATGTCATCTACTGTGCATCCCTCCCCAAAGTGCTCGCCACCACAGCGGAAGCACTTCGGTTTGGAACGACACATGGTCTTGGTGTGACCAAACTTACAGCAGCCAAAGCACTGAACTGTTGGAAACTGATAAATCTCTACGGGAAGAGAGTTGTAAAAACAAAAGACACGCTCTGGGAGAACCTGACCATCAAAAGTTAAAATAACCGTTGATGTAGGCTTCCACTCTGTGATGGCATCTTGTAAAACCTTGCGGTTTAATCGTCTTACTTTAATAATAGATCCACCATTGGGGACTTTAAGATTCTCTATGATTTCTTCTTCAGTCCAGTCAAAAGGAACCCCCTTAACTACACCCATTCTAGTAATGTTGTAAGTTGGAATAATACTAGTAAAGCCTTTTTCCTGTATTATTTTATTTCCTAAGAATGTATTTGCATCCTCAGGAGCCCTAAATTCGACAGATATTCTGTTACGACCAACTTTCTTAACACCGTCAGGCAGAACATTTTTAATATTTAGTTGTAACATAAGTTGACCAAACTTGAGAGGATGAAATGTTGTTCCAGATGCAGGGTTGGATTCTGTCACTGATACATGCACAAGGAATGGAGCAATATCCATAGACGAGTAACGGGTGCGGCTGAATCGAGCAGGTGCATCATTGGTTTTAGCTTGCTTAGGGGTGGGTATAACACTAACATCGCAGTCGATTGGACCACGCTTTCTACACAATGTTTCATGTTGTTCGAAATTAGACAGAGGTGAAGTTAGGGTAGGGGAATATGTAAATACATCTTGAGAGTTGATTTGTTGAGGATGATTCGGGGATGGAAGTGGAACTGAGTTTGGATCTGGCGGGCGGCCAGAAGGCCGATCGTCAACCTCCATGGTCGTCCGGCATAGAACACGAGACAGTAAAGTTAAGTATTCGACTTACCTATGCAAAGATAACACACAAACTACACATAAACTAACACAAACACCAAAAATCAAACTAATTTAAACTTAAAAAGCCTAAAAAAGTGAAAAAAATATTCTACCACATGTGTTTGTCATAGACACTTACCGGCCAATAAAATTATTATATCTTAAAGTAGAATGTAATGTTTATTTACACAATGCGAAAATCTATAACGTCAAATGAGAATGAGAGGTGTCCGTGTCAGGCTGAGGTGTCAGGTAGGTGTCAATTTCATTCAACTAGACT
Source organism: Hypena proboscidalis (assembly GCA_905147285.1). NCBI lineage: Eukaryota > Metazoa > Arthropoda > Insecta > Lepidoptera > Erebidae > Hypena > Hypena proboscidalis. The sequence continues at coordinate 12,418,894 of LR990130.1, read as the reverse complement.
GCCAAAAAATTGCTGTTCTGAATGCTGCATGCTCTCTGCCCAAAACACTAGAAGGAAACACTCCGAAAATGTTGGCAACATTGGCTATAAGGCTAAATTCTCATGCACGCACCTAGTGCCAAGATTACCAAGTTTTAAATACAAAGTATCGTAGCCAAGCCATAAATAAAAGTGAACTGACATTGACATTAGTGACATGATTTGTCTGTGTCAATGTCAAATAATCAGGTGAGATTTTGTGGACGAGACGACACGTTTTTACTGATAAACAAACTGGGTTATGTTATTTTATTAAATTGAATGAATAACGAACACTAGTGTAGCGATAAGATGGTATTATATGAGAACAAACTAATATTGGCGCCTATGGTGCGTATTGGAACGTTACCCATGCGCCTTTTAGCTTTACGTTATGGTGCCGACTTAGTTTACACCGAGGAGTTAATTGACTGGAAATTCCTGAGATCAAAGCGAAAATACAATGGTAGGTAATTATTATTTTAAGATACCAATCACCCTTTAAAGGTAGACATAAGCGTGCTTCCGACTCGCCCAAACTCTTATCCCCAAAATTGGCACCGAAGGCTAGTGTTGTTTCTTATTTCATCAAGATAATATTTTAAAAAAGTCGATGCCTGCGGTTCTTCCTGATGTTAGAAGGCGATGCAATAGCGATTTACTGTCGCTTCCTAGTCTTTGTAGCAGTTGACCACCACGGCGCAGCAAATTATGTGTAAAATTTGGCGCTTTCTGGCTCTTGAAGTTTTGATGGAAAGGCTTTTGGGCATATATGATGAATAAATAAATCACCTATTTTAGATACACAGGCTCCATAGCTGATTACTTTATCTATAATTACACAAGATAAAATCTTGAAATTAAATAAAATTTTGGAATACAGTTTAAAGCTTATGAAATGTAAGATGCTACCAAAAATAACAGAAAACAAACATTTGCTCTGTAGCAGGTGCACATGGTTCTTGAAAAATAATTTATTAATAGAAAAACATGTTTTTTATTTCAGATATTCTTAACACTGTTGATTATGTAGACCAAACTGATGGTACTATAGTGTTACGCACTTGTGATGAAGAGAAAGGAAAGGTTATTTTACAACTTGGAACATGCAGCGCTGAAAGAGCATTAAAAGTAGCTAAATTAGTGTAAGCCATGTACCAATAATAAGATCAATAAATATAGCTTATTTTTATTAATTATGTTATTAAAATATTATTCTCTTATTTTAGAGAAAATGATGTAGCTGCAATAGACATAAATATGGGATGCCCAAAAGAGTTTTCTATTAAAGGAGGTATGGGTGTTGCACTGCTAGCTCAACCTGATAAAGCCCACCATATTTTAACCACCTTAGTTAACAACTTATCTATCCCTGTTACATGTAAGATAAGGATACTTGAGACACCAGAAGAAACACTGAAGGTGGTTGAGAAATTGATGAGTTCTGGCATCAAAGCCATTGCCATTCATGGCAGGACTCGAGATGAGAGACCTCAACATGCAGTTCACCCAGATGTAATTAAATATGTAGCAGAAAGAGTATCTATTCCAGTTATCGCTAAGTATGTGATGTTATTAAATTATGAAGTTAATCCATTACTATATTATATATACAGGGTTATTGGGTAAGTCGACCTAGATCCGTTAAGAGGTGGTAGTTCCCATCATTTCTGACTGATCTGACTATGAAACACCCCACCCTAAACCTAACCGTTTTCGAGATATTGGACTTAGAAGGTTTTTTTAAAAAATATCCCGATTTCTTAACTATAGCCTATTTTTTTTGTATCCTATGCCTTTTATTTTTTTTTAATTCTGATTTTTGTGTGCCAGATAAGTTTGTTTATAATTCTCAACCCAAAAAGTGCAAGTATCTGAACCAATGGGATCGTAGTAGACGATTGATACCGTAAAAAAGTAATTAATTTAAAAAAAAAATTGTTTCTTTTAGTAATATTTAAAAAAAAATCTATGGCGTTAGTTCTGCAGATGTTTTAAATAATATCTACGTTCTATTAGCTATCCAACAAGGTATCACAAGCTACTAGGGTCTTATCACAATTCATAGAAAAAAAATCGATAAAAGGCTCTCAGGTAGCAGTACAAATTTGGGTTCTTTGGTCCTATTGTTCTTCCACGGAGCTGTGGTGCGTGCGAGCGGGACAAACTGACCAGGTGCAAGCGAGATAAAATAATCCCGGCCAATTTGTTGTTATTGTTTCGTTTTAGTCTGCTTCCGTGATTCGTCCGTAGTAGATGCGATATTTAGTGCTCTTCATTTCTTACCCGACTTGGCTTGTATTTCTGGACTGTTTCCTACAAATTGTGACTGTGCTTGTTAACTGGACTTTGAATTGTGCTTCTGAATTGGAACTGTTGAAGATGGCAACCTTCACGAACGAGGAATACGCGGATATTCTACTTTGTTATGGGTACTGCAATGGTGTTTCTGCACGAGCTCGTGACGAATACATTGCACGTTATCCCGGCCGCCGAATACCGGATGTCACTGTCTTTGACGGCGCTTACCGGCGACTCAGAGAGACTGGCTCTGTTTTAAGGCGTCGAGCAGACCTAGGCCGACCACGGATCATTGTTGATGATGAAGATGAAGATAATCAAATAGTTCAACGGTTTAGAGCGGATCCAACTACTTCAACTAATGCTGTTGCCCGAGAACTTGGACTCTCGCAGTGGAAAGTGTGGTTTACGGTGAATACTGCAGGCCTCTACCCCTATCACTACACGCCAGTACATGTTATCGAAGAGGGAGATCCAGTGAGGAGGTTAGACTTTTGTAGATTTATGCTTCATGGAGATTTAGAAGACCCAGCATTTTTAAAACAAATCTTGTGGACAGATGAATCAAAATTTGATAAAGATGGAATTACAAATTACCACAACGCTCATTATTGGGCCCCAAAAGCGCAAAAAAATCCTAACCAGAAGAGGACAAAAGCCGCACAAAGAAGATTTAGTTTAAATGTCTGGATGGGAATCATAGCAAACAAATTAATTGGGCCCTTCTTTCTACCTGATAATTTAAACGGAGAATTTTACGAACATTTTCTAAGAGAAGAGTTACCAAATTTATTAGAGGATTTACCCCTAAATCTGATTAGAAACATGAAGTTCCAACACGACGGTTGCCCTGCACATTACAGAAGAGGGGTCAGGGAATGGCTAGACAACGAGTATCCTAATAGGTGGATCGGAAGAGGTGGACCCATACCGTGGCCAGCAAGAAGTCCTGACCTGACTCCCATGGATTTTTATGTGTGGGGACACATGAAGACATTAGTCTACAATGAGAATAATCCAATTGAAACTATTGACATATTAAGACAGAAGATTATTGAGGCTGCTGACGAAATTCGAAGAGACTTAACGACTGTAGTAGTTAAAAGCGGACTAAGACACCGAATGAGAGTGTGTGTGCGAAACAGAGGCGGCCATGTAGAACAAGATTTATAAATTTAAATAAATGTGGTTTAATAATTATTTGTATTGTTTTATTTCGTTTCCTGGCCCAAAAGAGAAGTTTAATCTTAAGTACCATTGTTTTTTTTTACTACCTGGGAGCCTTTTATCGATTTTTTTTCTATGAATTGTGATAAGACACTAGCTTGTGATACCTTGTTGGATAGCTAATGGAACGTAGATATTATTTAAAATATCTGCAGAACTAACGCCATAGATTTTTTTTTAAATATTACTAAAAGAAACAATTTTTTTTTCAAATTAATTACTTTTTTACGGTATCAATCGTCTACTACGATCCCATTGGTTCAGATACTTGCACTTTTTGGGTTGAGAATTATAAACAAACTTATCTGGCACACAAAAATCAGAATTAAAAAAAAATAAAAGGCATAGGATACAAAAAAAATAGGCTATAGTTAAGAAATCGGGATATTTTTTAAAAAAACCTTCTAAGTCCAATATCTCGAAAACGGTTAGGTTTAGGGTGGGTGTTTCATAGTCAGATCAGTCAGAAATGATGGGAACTACCACCTCTTAACGGATCTAGGTCGACTTACCCAATAACCCTGTATATATGACATAAAATCATTTGGTATTTTGCAGTGGTGGCTCAAAAGAAATAGAAAAACATCACCATATTAATAAGTTTAAAGAGATGACAGGATGCTCTAGTGTAATGTTAGCCCGAGCTGCAGAATGGAATTGTTCAATATTCAGGAAAGAAGGATTACTTCCAATGGACACAGTTATCAAAGAATATCTTAAGCTTGCAGTTCAATATGATAATGCGCCATCTAACACAAAGTATTGTATACAAAATATCTTAAGGGATTTACAAGAATCTCCCAGAGGAAGACAATTTTTAGATTGCCAAACTTTAGAGCAAATGTGGTAAGTCAATTTCTGTTTTATGTTTTCCTTTGTAAAAATGACATATTACTAGAAAAGCTTTGACTTTTCTTTTTCTATTCCAGTGCGATTTGGGATTTAGGAGAATATTGTCAAGAAATGCAATCAAAATATCAGAAAATGGGTATTCAAGGGAGGTGGCAAGTTACACCAGATGAATTAGAACCTCCACTGAAGAGAATAAAAGGCAATGATAATGACCTAACAGATGTTTTGCAAATGAGAGTATGTATTATTTAAGACTTATCCTAACTTATACTATAAATGCTAATAAAAGTAACTGTGCGTGTCTGCACTTTAACAGCTAAACTAAATTTGCAGATACAAATTACTAGTATTCATGTTAACTCTCTACAGCTAGTTTAATTAACTTGTGTTAGGAGGAAGTTCACGTCTGTGGTGTAATGGTCAGGTTTCGATCCCACAATATCGACCGTAAAACCGAAGCCATATCCAATGCGCCACAGCCTCTTATTTGATTTGGTACAGACATAGTTCAAAACCTGACTAAGGACACAGGTTATGTTTCATTGACGTACCATGCAGTCGAGAGGTGCTGTCGGAAACTATTTCTATTGCTTACTTTGAATCAACAAAGATGATGAATCTTCATGTTCTTCTTTCCAGGTATGTTTTATTCGAGCTAATTTTAATGACCGAAACATGCCTAAAGCCAAACTTCATACCTGGGCTGGAAAGAATGGTCATTCTCTACCCGTCTATGAGACTCAGCAAGTATCAAAACTATTCCGAACAATAATTACTTTTAATGACAAGAAATATACATCCTCATTTTGGGAGAAGAACAAGAAATTTGCTGAACAAGATGCAGCATTAGTTTGTATGTTTTATTTGGGATTAGTAACAGAAGAAGATTTAATTAAATTTGGAAGTATAATAAAATAAACGTTATGTTGAAATTGATTTTGTTGTATAATACACCTTTAACACTCAAGCTGTAATCTAAGTAATATTTTGTTATCACTATTTTATTCCTACTTTGCTTATAAACATGAAACTAATAAGCTGTAAATATTACTATTTAAAAAAAATAATTTATAATAAACCCACACAACTGTTACTCGAGACATGAGAGTAGCTTTGTTGACTTGTGGTCTGACCACTGTTTCTGTCTCACTCTTTCATCTTTTTTCCCACAAATAGTTTGATACCTAGCTAATACGGGGAACTGAGACTGGCAACGTACTATCATCACTGGATGGCTTAAAAATTGTAACTTAAATTTGATTCACAAGATGCAATAGGTTGTTTCATGTCAGCTTAGTCATTAGCTTAACATTTTCTATTAGACAATATGCCTAAAAATGTTGATTGGAAGTCTGCCAAGACCTTTCTGCAGTTAAAAAAGAAAGAGCAAGACCGAAACAGTGGTTGAGACCATTCTTGCACAGCTGAGATTAGATGTTGACAAAGCTACTCTCATGTTTAATTGGGTTTTGAACAAGGGCAGTATGTTAAATCAATAATTCATTTTTCAGGTAAAGTGTTGCTATTTTTTTTATTTAAATTAATATAAAAACAAACTACAATAAATAATATTTATTATCAATGTCAATCATTTTTATTTTTTCATATTAGCTATATTTTCAACTAATTTTTTATTCAGTTCATCTAATTTTGTATTTAATTCATCTTGATTTGATAAGTCAACTTGAAGTTGCCTAAAATTCAAGTAACAAGTCTGAGCACTCTGCAGGCTTTGATTACCCTCTTGAAGTTTTGTAACATTACTGTTAGTCCGTATAATATCCTCATCCGATAAATCTTCTAGTATATGCTGGGTGTTTGGAATATTTGGTATTGTGTACTTATCCATTATCTTGAGGGATAAATAAACTATTATGGTTGTAAGATTGCAATATTCTGAAACAACAATGAATACATATTTTATATTAAACTACTAACTAGGTCGCAATGACTTATCACACAAAGTAAATATACTCGTACCAGCTATATTAATCCTATTTAGGAAATTGAATTATTTTCATCCAACAAAATATTAGTTTAATAATCCCACAAATATAATAAATTACGTGACAGTTGTGACATGACGCTGCGTTTTTGACGTTGACGTTTCGTGATATGCTGTAAGTAATGGAAAGTATCGGTTTTTTGTTAGTCGATTCTTGTTTAAAAAAAAATAATGAACATTTTTGAAGCTGGTATCATCAAGCTACACATTGGCTCTAAAGCTGGCGTCAATGTCCGACCAATGTGTGAATTTGAACCAATAAATACCCCAGCTACGTGTTGGCCACTCGTTTGATTTTTTAAAGGTAATGAATTCCAAACTTGGGTGAGGTTGCATCACGTTTACCTATTTAACTAGTAATATATATTCTTTAACAGCCACGTTTTTAGTTAACGAAGTTTATGAAGGATACATAGTAAGCTTTATGATGACATACATGACATCCCGCCTATATCACCCAGAAGGGTACTACATGCGTATGTGAAAAGTTGCTTAAACACCCACATTACAGCAGATATATTTATTAATACAGAGTAGCCCTAAATTTATTTATTTTATGTATTTAGTAGGTACATATCCCACTGCTGAGCTCGGTCCTCTTCTTATGATGTTAAGCCACAAACCACGCTTGTAAATTGCAGATTAGTAGAAATTCATTATCATATCATTATACCCACAAACGCTTTTTGGGCACTCAGGTATCCTCGCGATGCTTTCCTTCGCTGTTAACAAGCGATAACTTTATATATTAAATACACATAAGCAGACGAATCCAAACGTTTATTAACAGACGTACCTGCCGTGGACTAAAACACGAGACCGAGTGTAAGACCGTAGCACTGCAAAGTCGAAACTTTGTAGTCTTCCAATCGGCTGTCGCTGCTTTTTGATATGTTCAGGTGCCATCATATTATATCTATTAGATTTGTGAGTTTTTGTTAATATGCCAAATAAGAGCTGTAATAAAAACTTAAAATATAAGCAGGGTAATATTTTTATAAATACCCAGGTATTACTAGTGCAGTGTGTGCCTAAGATGAGACCCAAGATTCCAATATGTATGTTGGAATGTTCTTTATCTAATAAGATAATTTCTTATAGGAACATAAGAATAAGAATCAATATTGGTTGGTGTGTGAGGTGACACTGCCTTGTAAGGTTAGGTACTGGTTGGCTATGAATAAGTGTGCAAATGCAAACTTCGGTTCGGCCAATCAAAAATGAGAGATACCATACCAAACACCCTTCATAATAAACAGAACATCAAAATATTATTATTAACTTACTTATCCTCTCGTCAATCGTCGCTCAAAACTTTTCAGCCGCTCTCGCTGTAGATAGAATAAATACAAATTGCTGTCTAGTATGGTAGTTTAGGTTTTGCCTGGATGATCACGCAGTCAGGGCAAAACAATTTTATATGATAAGAAAATAGATTACATAATTCATCCTGATAACATCATCATAATAATATTTTAGCAGAGAAGGTAGATGCAATATTATACTGGTAGCCATCACCGTAGATATCGGTATCGGTATCGAGTAATACTTTTATTTTCAATTGAGCTGGTTATTCAACTAAGTAAAAAAATAACAGTGTTCTGGTACACCGTGCACTGTAGTTATTTAGATGGATAGTTTGCGGTTTCCTGTGGCAACCGCGGCTGGATCGACCTCGATATCAGGAGCTTATGTTACGCTCTTTTGCTTAAAAATAAACTCGACACGTTGCCTCTGGTAGCTGTGCAAGAATGGTGTAGTATTTTATATACTTTTTATAAACCCATGTTTTAAGAAATTACGCTTCACCCACAGCACCGCTCGCGTGCAACGTCAATTAAAAGTTGCCGAAGTTATTCCAGTCAGGGTGTCATGTGTACCAAATGACATCAAAATCTATCAAGAAGTTTTTACGTGAAAGAGAAACAAAGATCTAGACAACTCCATAGACATTTTCTATAATATAAGTAGGATAACATAGGATATTGAGCTCCGTATTATTATTTTTTACGCTGTTTATAAATGCTGATGGATTTTCTAGATTTTTAATTGTTTCGGGAAGGCAATTATATATATATTTATATAAAATAACATATATATATAATTGACATTGCATAATGGCTATTAGAGTGCATAATTATGAAAATTTGAGGAGGCCATATTAATTTTATTTGCATAATTATGAATTTCTTTGACGTAGTGCATATATAGACTGGTTTTCTTCTCTATTTGAATACATTTCTTTATTTTTATGTAAAAACTTATATATTTCTTGTCAACATTATGAAGTGTGGCTTACAGGTGTCCGTTTGTTCCATGTTGGTTAAAATTCGTATTACTACGTTGGCACAAGGTAAAAGATTTGATTATTCCATATTGTGTTGACAAGACCATTATGGTGTGTATACCCTTATACTCTCTGTTCTAGTCGAGTGCACGTCCCATGGACGATAGTGATGATATTGATATCACTGACCACAACACGTGTGGTCTCCAATCCGTCAAACTAGTTCGTTCGATACCGGTTGACAGGCGTCGAGTTACACACCAATCATATCATACTTATTTTTTACTTATTAATTATGATACGCTTCTTTGATTTTAGTCCATAATTTGGAACAATCATTTTGTAGTTGCGAACATGCTACCGTTTTATTAAGTACTACCCCTGTAAAAAGTCTACCACAGAGAAATAGGTACTAATTTCTAGAGATATTGGGTCTGAACGGTGTCTTGTCTTTCCGCCTCCCTCACTTTTTTATGTGCCTAAGTCATAAGTCATTTATTCGGTACAAAATACATTTGTGCGGAATATTAAATTATTATCTATACTTACATAGTAAATTACACTTTATTTAAATAAATATATATATTTTTTGTTACAATTCAATTCATCAAAAAGTACAATAAATTGATAAAATTATATTAACTAAAAATCAAAAATTAAATAGCAATTTTCACACAAAATACTGAAGTCGCACAGCAATAAAATACCACTTCGAACAAAATTTTCATACATAGACTTATCGTTTTAAAAATCCTCTATAATACCCTTTTTTAAGAGAAATGATTTAAGTATTGCTTTAAATCTATTTTACACTATATATGCTTTTCATACTAACTGGTAATTTATTAAAAATTGTTACAGCCTGAACCCCAGAAGTTTGCTGTACGACATTTAGCTGCTTACTTACACTTCTGTGTTCCGGTTTGGTGCTGAGATCCAGGCTGTCCAGGCCATTAAACCACCAATTAATGATGATGCTGACTGATCTTGTAGGTTGTTGATGCCATGGGCAGGGCTGTAGTTACCACTTACCAACAGGTGGACTACACGTTCGCTTACCGCACTTACGTCGTTAAAAATAAACATCTCTGTGTAGTATTTTAGTGCTGCACTGTCTCACATGTAAATGACTTTTCGAGAGGCGATGAAAAGCGATGAAATACGATTTCTTCGAGAAGGCACCAATGCCCTTGCGGCCGATGGTCTAATGAGTTTTATGATTTACAACCACATTCCCTCGCAGAGAATAGTGTCCGAATATTTGACTGAAACCGCGAAATTACGAGTCGAGGCAGCAGCATTTGATGACGAGGATGCGGCGGATGGCGAGATGCGGTGAGGACGGTCAAACCGCAAGTCTTCGTCCCGGTGCCCGCATGTATTGCCGACGCGGACATTCAACAGTTAAATTATCTTTAGAACATTCTCCGTTGCGGTCTTTACGATTATCTACGCTCGCCGCAGATTTTTTTTTGAAACAAAATAAACCAGCAAGTTTAGACGAGTTTCCTTTTTATACCAAATTTGGAACACTTTTATATGAAAACCATTATCATAGCCATCAATATTACGATTTTATAATATGAGTTTATTTTATGCAAACTGAGTCGAAAAAACAAGGTCTTATGCAATTTTCCTTTTTTTATGTCTTTTATTTTTTTAATGTCTCTTGTATAAATTTTATCGATATACAATTCATTATTGTGTATTCACATTTAATAGTTTTACCAAAATTACATAATGTTTGTATCGAGACTCTCCTCAAGCTTATTTTCATACGAATCTATAAGAGCCAAATGACTGTAATGTAACTACAAAAAAAAACTCATTTTTTTACAAATCTATTCCTAATATCGTCCTTTTTGATGTAAACGTATGATGATATATATATCTATATAAATACAATATATATCATAAATCCCAAAAAACAACGGCATTGTGCCAGAACAACACGTTTAATTACGAGTTACGTTAAATTAGCTTCATATTTTTCACTTTCACAATATCTCTAGGACCAAAGGAACGTAAAAGCTGATACGACACTTAGTGAATTACAAAATTGGAATTTGATTCCAACATTAAAGAGCTAAAACAACTTGGGTATAAATCGTCTATTAACATCTTAAAATAACGTATGAATGTATAAAATTAAAAAGTTATCAAAAATTTTGGACCGCACTTACGTGTCAACCATATTTAAAAACAATATAATATATATTTCCTGAGTAACAATTTTATATATGTACCTTTAAGTAAATATTATCTTAATTAGCAAATGCAATATTATACCAACATATCAGTATATTTTATTTCTTCGTATTTTTTTTATTATTGCTATCAATTAAAAAAACAAAAAACCCGACTGCTTAAAAAAAAGAACTAAAAAGATAAAAACAAGTATAGCATTATCTGAAAAGTATTGTTTGTCCCCGCCTGCAACATCATAAAGAATTTAGTTTGACATATTTCATTTGTTGTTAATGAATTTAATGTAGATAATGCTATACTTGTTTTTATCTTTTTAGTTCTTTTTTTTAAGCAGTCGGGTTTTTTGTTTTTTTAATAATTATTTTTTATTTCACTCTTTTTAGTTCTTTTAACCGACATGTTTTTTTTTATATCTATTAATTTGTAGAAATCAAATCTCTTTGAGATCAATGAGCCTTAATCGTGAGTTAAACTATCAAATTCAAAAACAATTATTCAAATTCGACCGGCAGTTTCCAAGATTAGCGTGAGCGAACATACAAACTAACTTCCACCCACTTCGGACGCGCGAGCGTGCCGATATATAAATTGGTAAATTGTGTTTAATCAGTAATATAAATGTGATAAGAAGTATATATTTTTGAAATGGACTTTTCATGGCCTTTTATTTGATACCCATATTACTATGATGAAAAGAAAATCCATACCTCCCCCCCCTTTTTTTTTCATTTGCCGGCGCCATTTTGAAAATTTATATAGCCTATGTCACTATCACTGTTTCGACGAATTCAACGACACCTCATTTGTCAAAATCCGTCTAGCCGTTTGGGCTGTAGGGCGTGCCAAAGAAATAGACATACATACATACATACATACATACATACATACATACATACATACATACATACATACATACATACATACATACATACATACACTCGAAAAACATAACCCTCCTTCTGACGCAGTCGGGTAAAAAGCCAACAAAATTCGATTAAGTTAATTTATTTAGAAAAAGTGTAGTTACGTTCATTTGGCTCTTATTGAGCGAATTTCCCTTTACCTGCATTTCCTATGCAACAAACTTTAATAAAACACATAAGACACTGATATGTCATGGTATCGCATATTTACCATTTTATTTATTTTTTACAATAAAATTAAAATAACAGTGCACGCATGCGGGCGCTAGGTGAACAATTATAGAATGAGGAAAATTGACAGTATTCTTCATACTATTGGTCAAAAGCTGGTGTTTTTGACACTCGCGGGCTCCATCCGTGTTGCCAACACCGAAAATGCACTCGTAGTGTGTTGTGCTAACACTGTAGGCAAATATGTGGATCGATTGTTGATTTTAAACCAATTCCAAGCAAGGTGGGTTGGTCAATTTACGATTTTCGTATATAACTCCACAACTATTCAGTGTTCCATCTTGTAATAATAATGTCTCACAGAATAGTCCACTAATAAGAATGTGTAAAAAGTATAATTTAGTATGCTCTCAAACAGATATTTTTCAGGATGTAACTACTCATTTAATCTAAAACATCATTGTTTAATTTGGAATCTTCATAGTTATAAACTAATTTACTTTAGGTACCTAATTTAATTTTATCTTATAATTTAGTTGTTAAATTCCTTTTGTTCTATGTTTAACGTACTACCTTTCTTGTTGAAGCTATCTAATTGAAGTGCTGTGTACCTACAAATATAATTGGGCGTCAGATTTGTATTTGTTTTCATGTAAAACATAATAATGTATGAAGTGTTTATTCTGTCATCTGTTTCTGTACCTTCTAAATAAAATAAAATAATATATTTGTCAGTTGTATTTTGCCAAGTAGGTACACCTTTATACAAATAGATGGCGAAATTACACATTTAACTAGGTACTAGGCTTTATTTCATATTTCATTATCCCTCATCATAACTAAAATAAAACTATTAAAGGATTAAATAATATCGGACATTAAAAATATATTATGTCAAGTTAATCCGTCAAAAACGTTTCAACTAAAAGTCATTACTTCACGCTTTTGATTACTTTGATTCTTCACAAAACTTTGGTCGAGCAGTAATCTAGTGACCGTAAAACCACTTACCATCAGGTAGACTACACGACCGTTCACTAAATACCTAGTATATTTTATAAAGCACTTACATCTCAAGGGCTGTACTTACCATCAGATAGACTACCAGCCCGTTCACTACATACGCCGTATAGAAAAAACCGGCTAAGTGCGAATCGGACTCGCGTACGAAGGCTCCATTACTTAGAAGACATTTTTCTCTATGACGCCTCGCTTTCGAAATATTTGTAAAAAACGAAAGAGTGGAACATTTTAACCCCTCCCCGGCTTCCTTTACTTCGGCTCACCTCCACGGCGCCAGGTCTTTGAGTATGTTTACTCCCGAAGTATCCAGAACGATTTTCTGAATATTTTTTTTGGCTGCTCACGCACTTCACAAATTAGGTGTTCGGTGAACTATTTGATTTTAAACCTTTTTTTATATGCGATCATAAACACAACTGTCTCAGCTTATACTAGTCATTAGTAACGCTACTAACATCTTTATATATGTTATTACAATAAGGTAATATTTTGTTTGTTTGTTTGTACCTACCCAATAGGCTCTGAACTACTAGACCAATCTTTATGAAAACTAGGGATAGGTCAAAACCAAGGAAAAAATAGCCTCCTTTTTATTGTTGGATACAATTATAATATATAAATATTCACTGAATGAATTCTAAAATCCAATAAACGAACAAATGGATAACTGCAGTAGTACTGAGAAGAGCTTTGTTTTGGTTGCCGTGACAATGGTCCGTCCCGATGCGTCACCCTGCTTTGTTAAACTTTGTATTGCATATTAAATGACAAGCAATGCGACACTCGTCACCGTCGACGTGGCACGCATAATATTTGTGACAATTCATTGATGGCTCTTCAAATGGCAGACCTAGCATCTCATTACTGGGGCTTTAAAAAATTGTAAGGGTCGCGATAAAATTAAACATTTGAAAACTGATTGTCGTTGAACTCGAGTGCAAAGCTGTCGATTATTTACTTATTGCTCTTTTCAAATTGTTCGCAAGGATTATTCAGTGCTTTAATATACAGCCTAAAACAAGATAAATATATTGAACATTTTTTGAGGAGCTTGGAACTTAATACATCGATCATAAGATAATTTTTACTAACAAGCTCTGGATGTAAATCTGAAATAAAATTATAAATAAAAATAAATACAAAAATACCTACGTAATTATAACATAACATAACATTACGGTCCCATGGGATAGGGGGAGAGACTATCGCCATACACCGGGCACAATTCCAACTCCATGCTGCTATCGAGAATTTACTGACGGAAAGTTCACAAATAACACTGCCCCACCCGGGAATCGGACGCGATGAAAGCGGATACGCTGACCACTAGACATTGTTGAATAGATGAGTACATAGAAAGCTCTGTTGAAAGAGATCTCTAATCAGAAGAAACACTTCTCACTTCACTAGACTTGAGAATAAACTTCAATTTACTTTTTTATTAAAAAGTAAAATCTTAAAAAGTGTCTAAGTATGCCTATCAGATTATCAGAATTCCCTACGTCCGGCGCACCCTGGGCAATTCTCGAGTTCGCCAAAGCGAATGGCAAATCCTTTCACCACGATGGCAAGTCAAAATAAAATTTGACTCAGCCATCGACACGACGAAGAAGAAGAATATATATCAGAAATAAATGTAGATTCCAATTATTCAATTACAGCAGCACCAATACAAAATAATGAAACGCCTAGAACATCTTGATTAAGTTTTACTCCACAAAGCTCTATAAATATTTTAAGAGATTTTATTTTGTAGAGAGAGCGATTAGGCCGGGCGCGTGTCGGGGCATAATCAGTAGATCTCATAAATAAACGGAGCGCTTTTGTACAAAAACAAAAGGGGGTTAAGTTATTAGTGTCAGAGTAGCTGTCTGGAAGGGGCGCGTGCTCACGCTCACGGCGCGGGTGGCGAGGTCGCCGGGGTCCTGACATCTAATATATTGCTTCCCGAGACAGATGATTCGAACGAAGAATGTTGTTTTTATACTTTCTGGAAACTATTTACTATGTCACTTGATTCAAATGCCATACATTTCAAAGAAATAGCCCGGTAAGTTAACATTTTTCTAAAGTGTTAATTTATTTCGATCCTACATTATCCTTAAGTTAAAATTTTCACTGGTATTTATAAAATCTGTTTTTCCTGAAATTAGTTCTGTTAGACATCATTTTATTAATCAAATAGTAAGTAATTTTTCATCCGCGGATGAATTATGGTTTATTGATGGATAGAATAAACTTCATGTTCTGCAATATGATTAAATCGCTTGTTCCGTGTACATAACCAAGTTTCATAACCAGCAATGTAGGTAGAAATTCTAGACAATAAATAATAATTCAATAATAATAAAAATGAATTTATTTCTCACCATCAACCATAATATACATATAGAATTGTAATCTGAATAGCTATGTTACAGCGTAGGTTGAGGATCGCTGGTGCCAGAAGTAGGTATAAAATAACCTGTGATACAGGTCACCAGTTTTCCACTCGGAACCAATTTATAAATTAGTAGCAAAATGTACACAATAATAACTATCTAGTTGTAGTTTTTAGCTTTCAGTCGAGGCAGGACAAAAAAAGTCGAAAAGCGCATAGAAAATGCTTAGAATAGCTACTGCGCAATGAAAGACCTAATGAAAGGTAACCTGCTTCTATCACTGAAAAATAAACTCATGGACATATACATCTTCTCGGTGTTCACATATCAAACTTACTTTTTGACTGCTCAGCAGAGGTCCACGCTCGGGGTATGCGAAAGAGCAATGGAACGGAGCATTCTGGGTATCAAACTGATAGACCGAGTTAAGAATGTCACAATCTGTTCAAAACTAAAATAACTGATGTCACTCGAAAAATTGCCGCACTAAAATGGGACTGGGCTGGATTCGTGTGCCAAATGCCAATCGAACTTTTGGCCAAGATATGCACTTAATTGCTCCCACAACAAGGCAGACGGCCCCGCGGCAGACCTAGATGGAGATGGAGAGACGACCTAGGTGGCATTTGCCCTGCAGTGGGACTTCATTGGCTTAACATACCATAATATACATACATATATTAAAATGTATTTTATTATGATTTGGATGGAGGACGATGTATTGTAATTGTAACGTAGAGTCGTTTCACCTGAGACCGTATTAATTTTACACGCCTAAGAAATGTCTATCCTAAATATATAATCTTTATTAGACACATGTCAAAATACTAAAACTACGAATACAGAATTAACTGCATCCGCCCACGCGTAGAACAAAACAACAAGTTTTACGACATCTGAAAACAAGATACTTGCATTAAAATAAATAAAAGAAAAGTGATCATGTTTAGACAATTTAAAGCTGAGTGATATACGTTTAACGGTGACAGGGGCCAACTGCTCGGCAAATGTGGAATTTACGAGTTTACGAGCTCGCTTCAACACGGCAAATACATTTGTTAATAGACACATTAACTGTTAAATGTCCTTCCGACGAGACGGCTCTTAATTGCCGACATATTGACGTTCACAATGAACCGATTGACGTAGATTAACTGCTATTTAACTATGCACTACAAATTATTCAACCAGTTACAAATAGTTGACAATTAAAAGCTAATTTACTGTATGGAATAATTATTGTAATCAATACAAAGTAATGAAATAAAAAAATGTTCTGTCCATCAGACTCTGAATGGAGATTTTAAACAAAGATTTGTAGAGGAACAAAGGGATTGCAAACAAACGCTGGTTTGTGCTGTGTGCAATTAGCGTAATGGTAACGTATTGTTTTAGTTGTTTGTGCCGAGTGCGTCGCTAACGAGCATCAAGTGGCGCGTGCGCTGCGTCGACACCCCGAGCCTCCTCTCCTCCCTTCTTCATCCAATCTTCTTTGTTATGTGTTCTGCCATCCCCCACAGTATAGGTTTTTGAATCAGATTAATATTTATAAAGTACTTACAATTTTCATGTAAATATATTTTTTAATACACGGATAACATTTGCAATGCATGTCTTCAGCTCCTCTGAAATCAGCGTTGTGTTGCATAATTATATTAGCTGAAAAAGCATAAGAATTTATTTTGTTACGTAAGCATGAAATATGAGTATGAGATAGTACTTTTAGTAATGGTGTCTACAGGGCTGGGCAAAATACATGTATTGCTTTAATTGAAATACAAATTACAAGATACTTTCGGGCATGTATTTAAAATAACAAATACAAAATACTTTTACGTCCTATATTTGAAATACAAATTACAAAATACAGTATATGTGCTGTTTTTATTTAAAATACAAAATACAAATTACAAAATACACACAGGTAATGTAAATAGTTCTACTAACTAACCCGCACTTGGCCAGTGTGGGTGGATTATGACCTAACCTTCCTCATATCATAACGAATACTTTAGATGATCCCAAGTTTTATAAGCCTTTAAAAAAGGAGGTGTTTCTATGTTCGACGCGTATATATATTTTTTTATGTTTGTCCAGCCAGCGATATCTTCGTCATTTATGAACTTTTTGACAAAAAAATCGCAAAAGTATTGGAAAAGTCTCAGGTAGCGTTACTCTTCTATAATCAGTTGGCAAAATCGTGAAAAACGAAAATTACCCTCGGAAAACTCATGAATTTTCCAGTGAAATTTTTTTGCACCCAGGGTCTCAGAATCATGTACTGAGTCACTGGTAAGCGGCTTCGTCACCATGTCATTTGCACCCGTTGATTTTACCGCCAAATCAATGCCAAATGTCAAATTTTGACCTTCACACGGCTACCGTTCAACCTATACTTTGCCAGTATAAGCTGGTCTCGCATTGCACCGGAAGCCTTTACAACGCGAGACCATCTTAAACTGGAATTGTATAGGTTAATGTGTAGCCGCCTGTACAATACAAGCGCTGTGTTACCAACTCAAGATTGCCTTATTTAACAGTCGCCTTATTGCTTGCGGAAGCTTACGACCGATATTTTCAGTAGAAAGCACGTTCTGATCATGGTGTATTTCTTAAAATGTATTTTGAGACCATAAGTATTTAAAATACTAAATACTCCACTGTCAGGTATTTGAAATACGAATTACAAATTAAATTTATGGGAAGTATTTAAAATACAAATACCAAATACGTATTTGAATTTTAATTACATATTTCAATTACAAGTATTTCAAATACTGCCCAGCCCTGGGTGTCTAGAGCTTTACGACCAAACCACAGCACTATGCAGGTAGGTAATACATAACTATATTATAGTGAAGTAAAGTTGGCAGTATACCCAGAAGAAAGTACAAATACGTAAGTATGTACATGGCTTACAATTTAGATTTCAAAACTGGTATTATTCGCAACTAAACGGATTTAGTCCGACACAGCAATGTCGAATGGACAATACGAACAATTCAACAATGCTTGCCGTCGCTATGTCTAGCAATCTCAATGAGTGAAGCAGTTCGCTAGGATGCACTCGATTGAGATTTGGATAACAGCTATAGAATGCTTTTCATTGAGTCTTTAAGTTTTTGAAGTCTTTCTGTGTAAGAATGGAGACAGTGATGGGTATTGGGCAGCGAATGCAGCGGTCGTAGGACCACCGGCGCAGGCGCAGCGCGGCGCGTTGCAAGCCGCGCGATGAAGCGTAAGGACTACTCCACTGCTCACTGAACACTTTGTAACTGATAGCCCTGATATAAGATTGGTATTTCAGTTTAATGTAAAACAGGTCAAAAGTAAGATACAGAGAGATTACAGTCATATTATTATAGGATTATAAAGCTTTTCCTGATGCAAGCTACAGACCGGATCAGTTGGAGAGAGACCGTTGCTCGTCTGAAACGGAGTCAGTATCGTTATCAATGCTAGAACGATTGGAAGAAAAGGCTGCACTTGGTACCTATAGAAAAAAACATACATACCTACATTATAAAACAAATGTCAAGGGAATATCGATAAAATTAGGTTTTAAGTTAAGTAAGATTTGAAGTTCAACCATTTTAATAGAGCTGTAGAATATATTCTTCCTCACGTAAGACGTATTGTAAATAGTTCATAAAGTATAGATAATCTATCTTTATCAATTTAACGATCACATTAATAATTATATTGCACTTTTGGAAATTAATAGATTATATTTTCGTATTTTGTTGCTAGTGAGGTAAAATTCTAAAATATTTAACTTCACTAAAGTACCTTTCCTTTCTACGGCCCCCGTTTATTTTGTGCTTAATATGTTTTTCAATAAATAAATGCAGCTATAAGTAGCAGAATGATCGCATTGTCAAGTATCCATTCATCGCGCTGCCATTGAATACCAATCAATACTTGTCTGAAGATCTCTTATTCACGCATACTTTAACAAACAACAAACAATATTTCAACTTGCGCATCGCACCTCGAACGGAAAGCTAACTAAATTTTATTCAATAATCATTCTTATGCGTAATATAGATAGAGTCTAATATTTACGATGGGGCACAAAAACGGAGGCGGCATATCATGACACAAGGTAATGTTACCCATTCTGCAGTAATCCATTGTACAAGCTTGTCTTTAGAAAAAGTTTTATTGAAATGTTTGCCTATAGTGAGTAATTCGATAAAAGAAAATCCTGCTTTGAATACATTTAGAGTTCACAATAGTTTCTTTTGAAACGTAATTGAGAATCGAAACATGGAAATTTAGCTTCGTTGCTATTTCATACATAGCTGCAATTTAAGTAGCTAAGATTCATTATGCGAATTTGGTGTCTTTTGAAAAAAAAGCATGATCTTTAACACGTAATTACAAAACAATAGTTCTTACTTAGAAATCAAATAACTTAAAGTATAGCAGGCACATAACTATGTACTTACTTACATAAAGATGTCTATTTTATGCAACAAAATTTATAAATGTCTGTCATATATTTTCACTTTAGCGCGTTAAAATCTTTTGTAAGTAAGAAAAAGAAAAAATCTAAACTAATTATAATAATAATATAATATGTATAGATAAAATGATAGATCTTGGCAGTTGTGAAGTTAGCCGCAGATGGCTGTTCGACCAATCGATGGGCTCTGCACTCTCGCTCTTCGCTCCCGACCTGCGACATTTCATTTGCGGCCAACGTTAAAACCGCCAAGATCTTTAGTTTTAATCTATACAAGCAAAGTAGGGAAACTTTGTACAGGGTAGCTATGCGGAATAGCTGTTATCTTAGCAGATTTTTGAAATGTAGGTACTACCAAGTACCTACCTATCTATTCTCCTGAGCTGTGAGCATCAGAAATTCCTGTTTTTTTATTTGGGCTCGTTAGATTCACTGCTTAGTGGACCCGTACTTGAGATAACATCCTGCGTTTCTTATTGAAAAACCGGCCAAGTGCGTGAAGGGCCACGCGTGATAGGGTTCCATAATTAGTAGTTAGAACATATTTGGATTTATTATCTGTAATCATCAAGCAAAAGTTTTCATCAAAGTCATTATTTTCAAAAGTTTTTGTATTATGTACGAACTACTCCAAGTTTCTGCATTTTACAATTTGCCCCTATTACTCTTGAACTGACAAAGTTGAGTAAGTCGCTATGGCTTTCACTAAAAGTTAATCCATATATTACAAGTATTTTTTTTTAGATTTTTCGAGCCAACGGTTTGGCTTTTAGAGGAGGGAACGCCCTACTCATGCAAAAAAATTCTCGCAAATGGTTGTCTAAATCAAAAAAAAATCTCGCCAACTAAATACTTTCTTTTTTAAATACTAACGATACCCCACACAGGCGATAGAAAAAAAAAACATCCCCATAATACATGTAGGGAAGGTATGCGAAAAATAAATTCAATATTACATTGTACCTTTTTTAACATTTATATCCATAAAATTGTATCAGCTTTCTAGCGCTAACTATTCCGATGCTATGATTAGGACAGACGGACATGACGAAAAAGTTTTTAGCGTTCCTTGTAGGTACTACGTAACCCTAAAAACTGACATTAAGATACGTAAAAATTACAGCTTCACTACCGAAATCTCATCACTATTTCAAATTACGAGTTTGATTGAATTTAGAATGGGTATAGACAATTATGTCCATCTGCGTAAGCAATGATTACCGCACTGTTGGCTGCCAGTTTACGCTTGATCTCTGTAAGCAATATAAAACGTGATGGGGCAAGCGCCGCGCATCGTTTTTCTTCGTTCGCTGGTAAAGACCCGCCTCCTCACGTACGCTTCGCCGCAGACTAAGCTTCTGTTATTTGCCAGAACCAGAAACATCGTATTACCCGTAATTTCCTGGCAATGCCAGAGGAAATTAGTGCAAGATAGTTTTTTTATAATATGTAGTTTTAGAACATTTACACAGGCCCGACACGATCCTCAGTGCTAGTAATAAGTACTGGTACCGCAAAAATGGTTCACATGCTAAAACGTTTTAAAACCTCAAAATCGAGGAACATAGCAAACGACATGAAAACAAAAAGAAATACTTTACAGATAATGTTACAACCTTCAAAAATATATCGTTTGAAGTAAGTGATCATTGAAATGAATAACTTTTGAAATAACTATAATTTGAAGGGGTATAACTTGTTCGAAGGTAGTTTAATTAGTGAAGATAGCGGAAATGAGCATTTATCGACTGGGTCCTGGGTGTAATCGCTGGCGTCATATGTTAACATTCAAATAAACGAGGCAACAGTCGTAACAGAGTCATTAAAGATCGTTCCGCCGCGCCCGCGCCTTGCCTCGCATCGTGCACCAGACACGCCCTTATTGCCTGGAGGCCTGGACTCAACTCGAAGGACTGATACATTGAACATCTACCCATTAGACACCACACATAATTATTGCCAAGAGTGGCGTTGGAAAACTTTCAATAATTTATAATGAAATATAATATATTACAGAAAGTTTCTGTACAATAAGTACCTCATTCTTTAATAGATAAAAAGAATGTAATACATAAATATTTTTTATCTATTAAAGAATTAGATACCTACTTATTATTATTATTTAACAATACCGTCAAGTTGGGTTACGTAAGTAGTGAACGTTATTTATTTTTATTTATGTTATTTGAATTCATAATAGTGTTCTTTATAATTGGTTTATTTATCTCACACAATAAATTCACGGGGAAAAAACAGAAGAACCTAACATTTGCCTAAACGTTAGTAGGATGTAAAAACCTATAATATTCGAACATTTTATAGTTTAGATAAAAGTGTTCTAATTAAATTTTATTTGTGTCAATTTAATATTTGTTCAAGTTATTATTTATCTGACGGTTATCTATTTCTCGACGATTTTGTAAAGACTTGTAGTCTTTAAAATCAATTCTAACTCAGAGCAAAAACATTTCCAACAATATCACCACGGAAAAGTCGGTTTAATTGCAAAACTTTTCGTTTGCAACAGACGTAAGTAAGACATAAGTTTTGTTCAATAAATAAAGAAATATAATTCTCAACTTCATTCAAAGTTACGGCGGCAATTTTATTCAAAGGTACCCGAGTTGACCGTAGAATTAAGTTAAAATGTTTTGTGTTGTACAGAAACTCCACCAAATTAGAAAGACGATTTCACACAGCGTAAACTACACTACTACGTATGTACCTAATAATATTGCAAACTTTTCGCTTGAGTATCCTGCTGTTAGCTGCGTAGTCTAAATGTAGATGTCCTAGTTCGTGGCAACGTATCCGTCAGTATATCATCGCATCGGTCACGCGTGCCTCGCTCCAATTGCATCCCCCATAAAAGGCGCGACGAGAAGGGTTGTATTTTAATTACGATATTTTCTATTATTTTGTGCGCTGTCTTAGTTTCGGGCAAGGGTCGTGAGATGCAATAAATCCCGCTTTTTATGAGGTCACGGTTAACCCTCCTGATAACGTTTATCGCACATCTGGTGGAAATGAAAAGCCCATTGTTGTTGCGTTAATGGTTTATCAATATTATTTTCTTCTTGATTTTGTGATTCCTAGTTTACTATCATTATATTAGTAATAAAAAAAATCGCGTTTGGCTTTTTGCCGCTAGGTATTTTCTCAGAACTGTACCCGGTATTTACAAAAGAAAAGAATTTATTTCGACTCATAACAGGAGTACAAAAGTAAAAATAAAGCATGTAAAAGGAAAATAAAGACAAAAATATAATAATTTTTTTTTTTAATATGAAATTATTTATTTTCTCATTCACAAATTGGTAAAAAAAAATGAATGTTGTACAAACAGAGTCCAATGTCTGATTTAGGATAGACTAGTGGTTTAGATATATATTTTACGTACAACATTTTGATAAAAGCTTTACTATAAATTTTATCATACATTGGAAGAATAACTTGATGTATAAGGAGGTACTACGTCCTTGGTAGGTGTTGCATTATGCGTAACATTGTCATGTACACACGGCTACCCATCAACCTATACATTTGCAGTATAAGCTGGTCTCGTATTGCACGAGGAGCCTATACAACGCAAGACCATCATATACTGGAAATGTATAGGTTAATATGTAGTCTGTACATATCCGTAAATTCTTAATGCAAAATGATGCGTATAAAAGAATTGACGCGTACAGCTGTCAAAGCTCACGGGTGACAGAAGTGACAGCTCGGTGACATGTGATCGGTTGCTCACACGAGAACACGTCACGGCGCGACCTGCTCCGCCATGCGTGAAGCGAAGAGCCCCGCTTTAACATTTTCGACCGATTGCGTCCGAGAAGCGTGAGTTCAGATCATTTTATTGATCACCTAATGCACACGTTCCACTGAATTCAATAAAAAGCAAGCAAGGGTTTAATGGTTACAACTGGTATTGTAACTTGTAACATCAATTTATTTTATGATTCGTGACGTGATAGCTATTATTCTATGCGATAGCTTTGTGTTTTGAGATTGGACGTGTGATAACGGGCTTTAAGTAACGTCTATATTAATTTACAAGGTAATGATTTGAGATACGCCTATCAGAGCTAATGCATTTGGGAAATGCGAAAGCATACAAATATTTTTTGAAATGCTTACGAGATTATTTCCTCTGAGGCTTATGCAGTAGAAACTTCAATTTCAGACTTTTTAGGACATTTATACCGAATACCTTCCAAGCCTTTTCCCAATTACATTGGGTCGGATTGTAGTCTAACGGATTTAGCTAAGTATTAGTGTTTTTCAGGACATTCACAAACGTCTATTAATATATTGTCGATATTTTCCGCTTTACAATATGGTCTCCTGAAATCCATTAACATACAGAAAGATATATCGTCACGTAATTTTAGACATTATTCGACAGATTGTATATTGTCTACAATAACACGATCAAATCCTCTTTGAAAGGGAAGAGTTATACAGCAATATTTTATACTTAAAAAAGTGGTGAACATTATGCAAACAATAATGTAGATGAAAAGGATTGGTGTCGGCGTCGCTATGAATAATTATAATTCGTTAGTAGCGAGAATGGATTTGTGTACTTAAGCGATTAAAGTTATTTGAATACGGTTTTATCAGTCCGTGTAAGAGTGGGAGCGGCATACGCAAATACAGATGTTCACACTTAGGGATCACGCGTGGACTGCGCATAGGAACAGATCGATATAAGCCCTTTAAGCTTACTGTTGAAACTAATGGAATAATATTTAAAATATCCGATATGATATAAGATTATACTGCAGGCTACCTTGTAGTCTAATGGCTAGCCTATGCAAACTTTCAGATCCGATAAATCTGTTGTCGTTTTATTCATTAAAAAAAGACAGCATTAAAATAAAGCTCGATACATAGCTGGGTGAATCTTGAGATTGGCGATATTCAGTTGATTCCCTTGGCGCATTTTTTTATGTAAATTTTATACAAATTATAATTTAGTTTGATTTTTAGCCGAATTATAAACTTATATATCAAATAGGGGTCATTTTTGATCGACTCATTACAGAGATATAACGTTTCTTTTTTTTTTGAGCCAGGGGAATAAAAAATTGTTGCTTTATTTATCATTCAGTCTCTTGTTGGCAATTGTATCACAGTAGAATTATTATTAATCACTTTCTTTCTCCTAATTACCAACTTATCACAAAATACAATACGAAATAAATCAACTAACAACAAAACTTCTTCTTTTGAAAAAAAACAAAAAATATTAAGCAATAATTACCTTGTTGATAATTATTGCTTAATATTTTGATTTGTATGAAATAGTGTAGATTTAAAAGAAAATTCAACCGTTATTTTAAGGAAAATTGTGAAAATATTGATTACCCTGGCACAAACGCCAAAGGAATCAACACCAAGGGAATCAATAAAAGTATGGTTTTTCTCAGTTATGCAAAAATTTAAACATTCTTAGAAATTATAATAAGATAAGTAAAAAGCTATCCTTATTGGCTTTCCGTGTACAGGAATAGCAAAACCCTAAGAACTTTTATAATATTTTTTCAAGCCGTCAGGGTAATCAAATATTTACCTTCGTAACTTCGTCCGCGGGCGACGTGACGCACAACCTCCCACCACAGCGTTTGAAGCACGACTAGAGCTTGCGTGAGAACGAACAACTATGTTTCTCAACCGTTCCACTAATGTTGTATGCCTAGTTATGTGTCGCGCCAAGGGAATCAAAGTTTACCTCACGACAAAACTTTAATTGTACTTATATGGAAAACTATGGGATAAAATACCATGAGTATTTTTTTATTTTAAACAACCACTAACGTTGATGCTTATACACATAATGATTAATATGATTTACTGTAATAAGTTGGCAAATTTTCGGTGTTTTCATTGAAAAATGTGTAAAGGACGCGCCAGGGTTATCAATTTTTGGCATTATTTCTATTTTTTACTATTATTTATACACAAGTTAAAAAGAAAAACTATCGTGCACCAATTAGATACTTAGATAGATTAGATACACTAGTGATAAGTCTTAAAAAAAAATATTTACGGACTATATTTCAATATTGCGGGTACTTTTTACTAAAAAGTAAAAAGTTTACTTTTTGATGTCCGGGGGTAAAAAGTTTTTACCCCCGGACATCAAAAAGTGAGCCTCTCAAGATTGACCCAGCTATTAATTAGTGTATCTATTGAATAAAACCTGAAAATGGTGGTTGTAACACTTTCTTAATAATCTGCTTTAACCCTTCTGAGTAGTATTTGTAATTTGGTATTTAATACAGAGCTGAATTTCAAATTGGTTGTTTATACAAGATTATTGAAAATATGAACTGCCCTCAGTTACCGGGCTAGGGTGTTCAATCACGGTGATCGATCACGCGACACGTGCTTGTACATTGGAGCGCATTTTTTCGATAAAAAAGCTATTTTATCCAAAAAAACGTTCGAAATTTAACAATAGCTTAGATCGCGATAAAAGTAGGCGCAGAGATAAACAAATGTTTAGCGAGGGCGTAGCGGAGCTTGAAACTGTCGAACAAAGACATTATCCGGGATGGGATGGTATTAGCGTTATTTGATTACTTACACACATACACGAACATGAGAATATTACGATCTTTTCTTAACTAAAAAAGGAGCGATATTTTTGCGTTAAGAGGATTAAAGCCGTAAGTAGCCTAAACAAGCAAACTTTAAACTTATCTATATTATTCTTCTTGAATGTGAGTATTGTTAAAATATTTTAAGTTTACTTTCTGGGGCCCAAGTCTACTAATTTTAAGCGATTTGTCATTTTGACACAATATAATTACAATTCAATTATCATTGTGCCAAAAGTTCGTAGTCTACTAAATTAACCATGGTCTCCAATGGTCTCTCAATTGTGTTGCGCTGGAATCGTGGTAGAAAGGGTACCGGTACCACTATTTACACAAAACGAGTTTGACGTAATGAAAATTTTTTTTTTTCATAATTCATATTCATATATTTTTTAGTTTACATAAATTTAAAAGATTTATTATTTACGTAAAAAGTATTTACGCAAGACAAAAGTCTTCAAAAAGCTGGAAGCTTTAGCGCGTTTTGAAAGTCAAGCGTTCGAATCTTTCGTACAAAGGTTTTTTACATGTTATATTATAATCTAATTATATTGATAGGTAATACAAATGTGAAATTCAATAACTGTTAGTAGTTTCGGCCCTTAGGTGTTGGTACCACCTCGCTAAAGTAGTTAAAAATAATGTCTATTGAGTCAGTTAGTTGTTATATTTAAGTTATTAATAAGTGGTATCGAAGCTTGACCGAAACCTAATAAAATTTCAATTTGTTTTAACCAACTGCGTAGTAATTAATAGGCAAAAGTCAATAAATATGGTCTTCTAAGTTAACATTTCAGGCATAGGCCTAATATTTTCAAAATGTCGTGTGCCGACGGGAAAGCAATATGACTTTTTTCTGTCAAATTAGTTAGCAGTAGTTATTTTTGAGTGCTGAAATTATGACGGATACTTTTACATACTGCGCCGATATTGCTATTGGACGCGGTTCCGTCACTAACACCCGTAGATGTGATTGGTGGAATGACAAGTTGGCTGAACTACGTCGTCGCTTCCGTAGGGCACGCCGAAAGCTCGGTAGTCTTAGGAAACGACGCATCACAGGCGATTTGTACGAAAATGCATTAATTGCTCTTAGGGTAGCCAAATCTCATTACAGAGCTGCCGTTCAAAAATCGAAGGGTGTTTTACTTCAAAAAATAGTCACAAGACTCGATAGTGAGGGCCCGTGGTCTCCTCTGTATCATGAATTTAAAGCAAATCGATCAGTCGAACTTGCATACATACAGAACATCAAAATCAACAATGTTCATACTTCTGGTATTGAGGAGACGACGGAACAACTTCTGCACTCACTTATCCCTGACGATCGACCGGAAACTGACACCGAATATCATCAACAGATTAGACAATGGGCCACTGAACTGCCACACTCGCCAATGTCAGACCTACCATCTACTGACGAATTTATTTACATTGTCCAATCCTTACCTGTTAATAAAGCTTGCGGTGACGACAAAATTTCAAATCAAATGATTAAAGAAGCTTGTAAACTATCTGGTGACTTAATTTTAGGTATTTTTAACCGTTGTATAGCAGAAGGTGTATTTCCGCGTGTATGGCGCTGTGGTTCATTCCAAAAAGAGGTGATAAACCACAAGACGATCCAAAGTCGTATCGGCCTATCACGTTGCTACCAGCCCTGGGCAAACTCTTGGAGCGGCTCATTGTTCCTCGGCTTATACCGGGTGGTGCAAAATTCTGTGCCAGTCAATTTGGTTTCACTTTAGGTAAATCTACAGCAGATGCTGTGTTATCAGTTAGAAAAACCGTAGCTCTTTCAAAATTTGAATACGTGCTGGCTATTTTTCTGGATATTTCTGGCGCCTTCGATAATGCATGGTGGCCAATGTTACTCCTCAAGTTAAAAGCTCGCGGTTGCTATAGTAATATTTACGCACTAATTCACTCGTATTTTTCACAAGGAACCACTAAATTAAAACTTGGCCACCATGCTGCCTCGAAGACGCTAACAATGGGTTGCCCTCAGGGTTCGGTCATAGCTCCATACCTATGGAATCTAGGTTTTGATGACTTCCTTACCTTGCCTCTACCATCGGGCTGCTCGCTGACGGGATATGCCGATGACGGCCTTTTACTGTTACAATCTAACACTAGAGTAGGACTTGAACGTTTAGCTAACACTTGTCTAAATTTAATTTTGAAATGGGGGGAAAGAAATCGCTTATGCTTTGCGCCAAAGAAAACTTTTCAACTACTTTTAAAAGGTAATCTAAAAACACCTCCTCGTATTAAATTTGATAACGTAACTATTAAAAATAAAGATTCTGTTTGTTACTTAGGCATAGTTCTTGAAAGAAACTTTTCGTTTGTAGAACATATTAGAGCTGTAGGGGAAAAGTCTAAGAATAGTTTTTACGCCTTGACAAGGATATCGACTGCGACATGGGGACTTTCTTTTAAAACCTTAAGAATCATTTACAGTGCTACTTATCTTGGTTCTATGTGTTATGGTGCGCCCGTATGGGCTGACAGGGCCACTGTCGGTGCTGTACGCCGCAAAATGCTTCGAAGTCAACGTCTCGCATTGATATTTTTGTGCAAGGCTTATAGGACAGTTAGCACCGAGGCTTTACCGGTACTGGCAGGTGTACTTCCGGTCGATCTCGAGGTCCAGAGACGCGCGGCAATGTATTATTCTACGCGCGATGATCTCAATAACAGCTTTCTAGGACCTCGTGACCGCACAAAGATCACAAGACTATTTAATAATCCAACGGATGTCTATAACCACCTCATAGACGAATGGCAGCAACGCTGGGACACATCACCTAAGGGCCGTCACCTCTATCATTTCTTTCCATCCATTCGCGACAGACTTGCGAAACCATGGCTAGAGGTTAATCACTGTGTGGCTCAATTCCTGACGGGTCATGGCAATTTTAAGAGCAAACTATTTTCGTTTAAGCTAATCGATTCTCCATTCTGTACATGTTCTACATCTGAGCACGAACAAACCGCCCACCATATCATCTGGGAGTGTAGTCTTTGGCACAACGAACGTAATGTTATGTTAAATAGCTTACAATTGACATCTGGAGTGGTATACTATGAGGATCTTGTATCGAACAGAATAAATTTCCGTGCATTTAGCCGTTTCTGCCATACCTATTACAGCAATCAAATTTAGGCCCCATAATTTTGTCACTATCCGTGGTGTCTACACTCTTTCCATATAGACACTTTGTCTATATTTGGCATTGCTCAGTCTCCCGCTTTGCTCTGGAGGGAAGTAAAGATACATACTTTCCAACTCCAACTATATACTTCTGATTAAATTCGTTGCGGGTTCCAAGACAATTTTAACTCTCCCTGGGATTGCCCGTGTGTCATGCACGGTGCCTTTCAGTTGGTTACCGCTGTAGATCCTGGCGTCACAGGAGTCACAGTGGTGGGCGTGTGGGTGGGATTATATCCCGTAAAAAAAAAAAAAAAAAAAAAGTAGTTATTTTTTTGGATTAAATATAATAATATAAAATAAATGAAAAATAATAAAATTTAGTCATAAATAATTTTGTAATTATTGATTTTCATTTACATAACAGACAAACAAATTACCAAAAATATCGATGATAAGAATTGCCAACATGTCTGACAGCAATTTAATTTTTATTTTATTTAAGTCTATTAAACATGGCTGAAGAAAGAACATCGAAATTGCCCTGTGTATTATATGAAGTTTGTTCAGTAACGAGAAGGGTAGAAGGTTCTATATACGCGCATGCGCTCTGCACTCCCTGCTACGCCTGCGTTTGGAGTGCAGGATCAATAAAGTGGTTCAAAGGTATTCATGTACCTACAGCTTTGCAAACTGGCATAGAAAGAATGGAAGCGACACTGTTCCGTTTATATTGGATCAAAATTACAAATCAATTAATCACCGCAATCCAATTTAAAATATTTGACATCGGGAACCAATCGTGGAGTTTGTTTAGATGAAATAGCATTACTAAGACAATGTTTTAGTAAACTATTTCTTTTTTATTGTTTCTAGACTATTTGGTCAAGCTGTATAGATTATGTAGATTATCAGCACTTTAGCGTTATGCTAGGTCAGAGTAATATGCTACGAAGGTAGCAATCAGGTAATACCAATCAAAATCGTCTGGTTGTAATCCTATTTTTAATAACATTAAGTATGACAGATTTTGTTTATGCTGAATAGGCACGCGATAGACACGAAAATTAAGTCATGTCAATTATCGAGTTATATAATCATAATTCAAAAGCTTTTGACGTAGTGTTCGTAGCGCCACCGTAGCATCATTGTAGCACCGTTCAATTGGTTACATAGGTGCTTTTTAGACGAAGCAATTTAGTTGCGGCAGCTATTAATATACAGGAAACTTTAAATGTTGCAGTTGTTGCAACTCAAGATTGTAACTACAGAGTATTTAACTAGTTTAGAATCATCAATGTAAAAATATTATGAACGAGCTTGTCAGATTAAACGTAACTTATAGAAGAAATTCATTAGATCTTCAAGTGTTCTGCGGACGCGTTCGCTGCATCCATTGAAAAATAAAATAATAAGTAATTAGCTAGTTCAGTAGTTAATATATACAAATAAATCGGATATAATCGGATTACAATCATTCTTTTTGTGTTTGAAAGTCTAACTATCAATAAAAAAAATATTTAACATTACGCTAAACTCCACGAGCGGAGCAGTGAGGTTTATCGCGGGTCAAAGCGAAGTAGTAGTTGCTCCCTACTACTTTATATAACAAATTCCACGAGGACGAAGACGCGGTAAAAAGGTAGTATATTACATGGTACTAAAGTATGCTAGATTAAATCTTTATCAAATATCTTATTGGATAACGGATTTTTTAAAGAACACCTGGTTGTAACATATTATTATTTATCAAGCTTTTTAAGAGGGACAAGAACCTGGCTGATCACAGAAATCTCATAATGACAGATCTAGAAATGACAATAGTGACGGCAGTTAACTAACGATAATGAGCAGCAAGTCTAGAAAAATATAAAATATTATCAGTTAAAGCGTTTGCGATCGTAGCGAGCCTTAGCGTCATTGTAGCACCCACTCACTTAATGTAGCCATTATCAACTTTTAAAGAAATCTTAAATCTTGCACCCGGTATTAAATTGATTGATAAATCCTCTTTATGTCTGTTAGGCTCCCCTATATTAGAGGAGGCGTTTCCGTCTTTTATAGATAATAAAATTCAAAATTTTCTGCAAACCACTAATCGGCTATCAAAAATCAATACCCACATGGCTTTTACAATAATAAAATTTTGTCTTTTTGTTCCTAAATTTACGTATGTTTTGAGATGTTGTCAGCTTTGGAAGCATACTCAGCTGCTCCAAAACTTAGACAACATCGTTAAAACTACTTTGGCTTTAATTTTAAATATAAATATTGATGAACGTGCATGGCTACAGGCTTTACTACCTGTGCGATGGGGTGGCATAGGCATTAGATCAATTTCTAATGTGGCACTCCCTGCATTTCTGTCCTCCGTTCATGCTACTCAAAACTTGTCGAACAAAATTCTTGCCGCATCTTTAGTTAATAATTTTGATTTGAGTGGCGTGGGCGAGGCTAGGGATGCATGGCGCTCTGCCTGCCCAAACTCTGATTTCCCCAGCAACCCCTCTTCGCAGCGTCTGTGGGACGGGCCGCTCTGCGAGCTTGTACGGAAGAAACTCCTTGATACGTGCTCAAGCTCCGCAGATCGTGCCCGCCTTATAGCCTCGGCACAGTGGGAATCAGGTTTGTGGCTACATGCCCTCCCATCGCCTAACACTGGCACCTTGATGGACAATTCCTCTTTTAGGATTGCAGTGTCCCTTCGCCTTGGCGCACCGTGCTGTGCTCCCCATCGCTGCCAGTGTGGTGCAGCTGTGAGCCCACTTGGTCACCACGGTCTAAGCTGCGTGAAGAGTGCGGGCAGATTCTCTCGCCACTCCAGCCTTAATGATATCGTCCGTTGGGCTCTGACTACCGTCAATTGCGCGGCTGTTCTTGAACCGAATGGCCTGAGCCGTGACGATGGTAAGAGACCCGACGGAATGACTCTTGTTCCCTGGAGATTGGGGCGGCCCTTGGTGTGGGACGCAACTTGCGTCGACACTTTGGCACCGTCGCATCTTCCAGGGACTCGGGATAGGGCTGGTGCGGCGGCAGAATCAGCCGAAAACCTCAAGAGGCGCAAATATAGCCTTTTAGATAGTGGCTATATGTTTGTGCCTTTTGGGGTAGAGACGCTCGGGCCGTGGGGTCCAGGGGCTCACGCTCTTTACAAAGACGTCGCTAAACGTTTAGTTGAGTCAACCCGTTCCCGAAGTGCTGGCATTTTTTTCGGTCAACGAATAAGCATTGCCATACAGCGTGGCAATGCTGCCAGCATTTCGGGAACGATGCCCACTGGTAGCGGTTTGCTTGATTAGTGTATTCAGTTTTAGTTTTAGTTATTTTTATTATAGGTTTAATTATTTTATTTTTGTGATTAACAGAAATGTATTTTGGTTTAAAATAAAAATAGTCCATCAAGTTATGATCATGCACTGAAGTAAATGAATTGTTTTATCATTGGAAAAAAAAAAAAAAAAAAAAAATGAAATCTTGAAAAGTTACCAGTTGCTGCCTCTTATGATATATTTATGTTAACAGGTAGTTGTTAGTTGTCATTCTTAGTCATTAAAATAAATATTTACCTATGTTATTAAAAAAATATATATATAAAAATTGTGATCATTAGGTACTACTTAAATAACAAGTCCGATAATCTGTCTATCGTTTAATCGTTTAATTTTGCTAAAAGAAGTTTTAAAAATTGTTCTATCGGTTAGATATTAATTTTTGAAACTTAAGCTATATTAGTCTTTACCATTAAAAATTAATTGAGTGATCGTACATAGCTGTCAAATAAAATAAAACTAAACAAAGCCATTAAAAATGGAGAGGGTGATTAAATATCAGATAGTGTTTTGTCTCCTTAAAGCGCAACGCGTACGGCGCGTGCCGCCTTTCAATTAACAGGCATAGAGATAATTATTGTAAATGAGATTTTTATCGTTATTAGTTAGCTGTGAATATTGAAATAATGTAGATTGATATAAGCAGCGATAGCCGAGTGGGAGACTGTAGAGCTGCGAAGTTAAAAGTCTCAGGTTCGAACCCACACACCACACCCACACACCTCTCGTCTTTTCGAAGATATGTGTGTATTTATCATATAAATTATCGCTCGCTAACGGTGAAGGAAAACATCGTGAGGAAACCTACATGCCTGAGAGTGCCTAATAAGTGCTCGAGGGTGCGTGAAGTCTACCAGTCCGCACTTGGCCAGCGTGGTGGACTATGGCCTAACCCTTCTCATCATGACAAGAGGCCCGAGCCCAGCAGTGGGACATGTATAAAATACAGGGCTGCTATTAAGATAGGTATAGTACTATGACTGAGTATTAGGCATATAGGGTGAGACCGACCAATAGGATGAGGATTATTTAGTCAGCTGTCAAATAGACGCGTTAAGCGACGCATATGCGATATGAACGCACTGTGTTTGAATCCTTAGTGTTTATTTAATCATCGAATAGCTCCCTCGTGGAAGGAGAAAATTGACGGTTATACTTTTGCAACAAAATCTGTCAAATTGCATAAAATTATTCGCCGGGCCGGGGAAGAGCTGTCAAAAACCATAAATTTCTAAACTTTGACGTGAATTTTATCTGGAACGCGCAGCTCTGCTCGCAAAGTGGGAATTATGTCATTTAAAACTTATAGTTCTCTCTAGTTAAATACATGCTCTCTGTTCCTCCCGTACCTCATTCGGTAAAAAAATCCTCATTAACGGTGGAAGAATTTTTTAAAATCGATTATGTTGTTTTTGAGTTAAATCGTAACAAACAATCAAAAATTCAAATCTTTTTTCTTCATATTATTAGTAGTTTTTTTTTCATTTTCCCTACTTTTTCATTCTTAACTATAGTGGTGTGGACTGTCTTATATTTTCCCTCACACGGTACAACAAAAAAACTAAAATAAAACAGAGATATTGGTCTAAATCGGTAAAATATGGAGCGATAAGGTCCCGGCATTAATCATTGGACTAGCGTGAAATCAAATTACCGTTTACCAGTCATCGGCTGAATGAAAGGGTTGCACTCCTCTACTTTGTGTTACAAAACCCTACACTTCTCGTTCTATCTCGTTTCGCCCTACACAGAAAACAGTAAGCATAAACGAGACAAAACATCTAATCGGACTCTACACTAGACCGCAGATCAAGAATTGCACAAATCTAAAATGCAAACAAATTTAGACATGAAATCGGTTTTGTGTAGGCGATAAAATAAGTTATTATTTGCAATGAATCGGTACGTCATGGGGTTACATGCGGAAAGCAATAAAGTTTCCATTTTTAGTTAAGCCCATACTGTGGGAACTTTGGCATTTTCTTTTAGTTTCATCGTACTTTAATTTTAAATAGTGCGAGTGCGGGTAGTTCGTACCATTCTCTATTTATATACATTTGACCCAAGATACTGTAATTTATGTTTAACCGTGTAGGCATTTTGCGGATGGAGCAACTGGCAACTAGAAAGTAGCAGTTTACTATAATGTAACTTTATTCGCAGCAACTGACAACTAATAAAGTTTCCTTTAATAGGTTGACAGTTACCGCAACTAAGTTGCTCCGACTGCAAAACACTTAAATGACAATTATATGGTTGAAACCAGCTATATTAACCATGCAGTGATTTCATAGATGTTTCTGAAACACGACTAATTGATCTTTTTTTATGGTGGATAGGCACACGTTTGACCACGATCTCACCTGATGGTAAGTGATGATCTTTTTTTTTTTATTGATTAAAGGGCTTTGTCGCTTAGCGATATACCACCCAATAAGAATTACAAAAGATTATAACAAAATACGCTCAAAACTAATCTATCTTATTGCTAGTTTGTACTAATAGAATATTGAACATAGAACTTTGATCTAACACATGTATTCTCAAGTTTTCGTTCCGGACACATTCCATCAGTATATTATTATGATAAACATCGTCAACCACTCCACAATCAGAGTGATGATCTTAAATTTAACGTTGCCGTTGCCGGGATGAACAAAATACCGGATTCCGTGCTAATTTTGATGATTACTGCCTTTCCAAATGTTCATTTCGAATATCTAGGGGAGGAATTAATCTCTTAAAGATTGACGTTGTAATAACAGAGCGTACAAAAGACCATAAAAATAGTGGAAAAGGTCCGATCACGTCAAACTTTAATCTCGCGATTGACTTTTGTAAATGGGGCTCGGGTTTTAATTAGAGCGAACGGTCTAATGTCCCGTCCAAAGCGAGGCACGTCCGCCCGCGTCCCGTACAATGCACTAGTGATTGACACAAATTACCTCTAATCGACTACACCGAACCAAACGGTCGTTCCGTCCATAAATTTAAACCTATTGTCGATACTTTTGCACAATTTTAATTTTTTTGTTAGAACGGAAACTATTATGATAAAATCGATGCTCCATCAGCCTCGTGAAATGTTACCTTTTACACGTTGAGTTGCGTAAGTGTTCCGTAGAGTTGTATTATTATGCGCATCCGGGTACCTATGCTAAAGGGTTAACAGAAAATGTTGTGCTCAATTTAAAATTAAATTTAATTGTATTTTAATCCGAGCGATAAACGTCAATCAACTCTTTGCTGCGACTGTGATACATGTATCAAGAGAGCTCAACATCACGTCTCGTCGCGCCCCCATACATCGCCATTCAAAACGGATTTCGAGCAAGGGTGAAATTAAAATGTCAAAATAGTAGCGACCCGGCGTTGTATTTGTCTCCGGCTTTATCAGATGCTATTGTGTATTTTCCATTCTTTAAAGCTGGCATGAAAAACGATACCGTTTAAGCTCTTTTTTATTTCTAAAATGTTAAAGAATTCTGCACCTACCTGCTTTGCTTTTGAAACGTCTAGTAAAGCTATAAAGTTATAAAACACTACAATACACAATGGTTGTGGTTTATATTGAAGTCCTGAGACGGTTATAAAGTCGTTCCTCCATTTGTAAACAAACGATGCTGCCGGATGCATCAACACTCACAGCATTAACACAGGATTAATTGAGTACATTAAATTTATAATCCAACATATGCTTTGACGCTCAGCTTTCACATATATTTTTAACTATAAAATTTTACAACATGACCATGCTTTTAAGGGGCAACAATTGCTTGACCGTTTTCCATACAAAAGTAATATGGGTAAAGTACGAGTATATGTATTATTTAGAGTTTAGACCAATCATATCTAAAACATGAAAACCATCTGAAATGCATGTTTGTTGACGCCAACTTTTTTAAAATTATTAATTTAATATTTTTTGTTTGTATGTTACTCAATTAATGATTAAAACAATTTTGACAAATTGCCACGAACAAATATGCATTTTAAGAGTTTAAGATATGATTTGTCTATAAAAATAGATAGAAACTTAATAATATTACAGTTAAACCCATTACGTAAGTATGATAAAGCGGCGCTCGGGAGTCTACCTTTAAGAACATAAGTAGTACAAAATGAAGAAGAGAAAGAGTATAATCAAATGTTTTTTTGTTATTTGTTTCAAATATAGTTGCAAAATAAGTACTGTATCTGCAACTGAACAGCGGCAGTTCTACTTATGAGTAACTTTCAATCTCTTATACATAATTTTGTAATATTTTGAGAAATTAAATGACTCGAAACCATCCTTAATTAGATCCTCTAGAACTGTATGCCAACCCTTAGTTAAATAAGACCAAAATGCCAGTGAGTCCATAGAGCTCTGTGCACTTGTTCGCATTATTTGATTGTTTAGGCAGCTAACGTTAAAACATGTGGGTCCTCCACATTCCTCGAATTTCACTTTACTATTGCATTCTCTTTGCATTTATTTGTTCGGCTATTGAAAGAGTGAGAGGGGCAGGATCGCGAGGGCTAGGAGGGCAAATAAATAATTACACGCATTCTGCAGATATTTGCCTCGGGCAGCCGTGGGGTGAACAACGCTACGATTGTGCTACTACACTACTGGGGGGACTACTATATAAAAAATCTCTTTATATTACAATAAATTCCATTCAATTTTGAAGGTGCTTGTTAAAGAATTTATTAATTTAGTTTTTCGTAAGACCTATATTATATTCACCATGTTCGGTGTACAGATGAGTCAACATGGTGTTAGAACGGCCCTTGTTATACTTTTCCCCGGTTCTTCATATTAATGGATACAGTCATTTGGTATGATGCCATTGATATGCATAACAAAATATTGAACTTTAATAAAGATTGAACACGTCACAAATTGCTTAAGTCAAGTGCTTTGCCAGTCATTTTGATACAACGAAATGGTGGTAGTATATAAGACACCAACGAGTGCACTCTCAAAGTCCTAACTCTCTCAAATGGCGTTACCCGTTAATGTCTTTTGGACTGCAAAACTTGACATACCTATTTAATACATATCGTATAAAGTACCTACAATCAGTTGTTAATAGTGTATCTCTACAGTTTGACATTGTCCTAGTATATCAAATAAAGCTGTAGCTCAATTATTTTTTGTCAGTTGTTATGTATCTCATTGAAAATTGTATCAATATCTTGCCAGAGTTTACTATCTTACGATTGTAGTCATATCTTTGGACGTTATTTGTTTGACATAATTAACCTTTCACATGTCATAAAATATTGGATAGAAATGGAAGGGCACGCCGAAATCAATGCTTTTATGCGGCATGACGTATTTTAGTGTGTCAATTAGAGTTCTGTGTACCGACGGCGCAGCGTGAAGTGACGGCGCGCGCCGGGGCTCTCGGCAGGGCTCCGCCACCCTCCGGCTCTCCTCATTGCATATTCGTACAAATTGATCGTGTTGTTTTGAACAAAAATGCTTTTGCAGATGTTTATTCGCGTCGTTTTGTTTTGAGGTGCATATGTTTTCAAAATTCCACTCAAATGTTCATCGTGATTTGCGCCCCGGAGATATTTTTGTTTGTTTTTCTGTAAACAAAAGTTTTCTTTAGTTTTCTTTAATTTATAGTATGCACGCTTACAGTTATTTGAAAATTATATGGTATAAGTTTGAGCAAAATACTCAAAAACTCACAACGCAACTTTGTTGTTATCTTTCTAAGGAATAATTATATCTACTTACACACGAATTAGTATAAAAGTAAATATGCACAGATTTTAAACTCAGGTTGAGAAAAATATTACCAATCTATATATATAAAAATGAAACCCGTTTTCCGTTGTCACGACTTGGCATGAAAACGGCTTGACCGATTTGGCTGATATTTTTTTTTGTAGTTTTCTAATACTCTGTACAAGGTTGTTACGGCAAAAAAAATTAAAAAAAAAAAAAAAGTATTCATTTTTAATATGGGGGATATTATAGATTCCAGTTCAAATTGAATAGGTACGCATACATAAGATACGTCAGCTATACAAAATTAAGTAGTGCATCAAATTTACGCTAAGGCGGTACGAAGTTCGCCGGGTCAGCTAGTTCCTAATAATTTTTAATATCTTAATAACAGGTAAAACAAGTTTTGGACTGGTTGCAATCAAATTCCACTTAGAAGATACCATAATTTCTTACTATAAGCAAAATTTATAAGTCAATACCTGGAAATATTTTAACACCATTCGTGTCGAACGAGTAATTATCGCTTCTGTGAATTTTATTACTACAACAACAAAAGGCGCACACAAAACAATTTTTTTTACATCAAACTCGTATAGACGAAAAAGCAATTATGATTTAGTTCATAGTCGCTACTTTTAGTTCGCGAGCTACCTGCTGGGCTGCTCTATAATTACGCCGTGAGTGACATTTCCAAAGCTTTTGTAAACGATAACGCGGAAGCTGCTACGAAAACTTAAAAAACCAAGCAAGTATTGTTGCATTAATGCATTTGGGAGTAAATATTGAGGAGGCACAAAGCGCGCCCGACAACCCTTAACTATAGTCCGCGGGGTGCCATTAGAGCCGCTCAAAGAGTTGGGTGTTGCCCACGGAACTGCGAGGAACGACTTTGTAAATCTAATTAAAATATCAATATGTTCGCTGGAGGCCGCGTTGACAATTCGATTTCACGCCTCATGCCCTTGCGACCCT
Organism: Hypena proboscidalis; assembly: GCA_905147285.1. Classification (NCBI taxonomy): domain Eukaryota; kingdom Metazoa; phylum Arthropoda; class Insecta; order Lepidoptera; family Erebidae; genus Hypena; species Hypena proboscidalis. Next base: position 12,379,230 of record LR990130.1, on the reverse strand, counting down.
GCAACGCTGTGATATTAAATATTAATACATTGTTACTACACTTTTGTTTTATTCACTTTATTTTCGGGGTGCGCGAAGAGATGATTCGGTCCCAAATAGTTGACAGCACCACGGGACGTGTAAGTCGCTTATTTAATATTTTTATGGGTGCATGATAGGAGCCTCCCCGCGGCGCGCCCTGGACAGTCAGATGACGGTAACGCAGTGTCTGACTGACTAATCCTATCACCACAATGGCTATCAATAACTCTTCTCAGCAAAACTCGGCTAGCTCCTCCAAAAACGGTTCTTTTCTGAGCCCAAAACCAGCTCTTATAGTGGTATCCCTGAATATCGAGGGTTTTTCTGATGCCAAAAGTAACCTTCTAGCATCACTACAAAAAACATCAGGATGTAATATATTATGCATCCAGGAAACACATAGGGGTATAGACCAGCAAAGACCTGTAGTTCCTGGTATGATTCTTATTGCTGAAATACCACATACTAAGTATGGAAGTGCGCTTTTTACAAGACCTAATCTACACGTGCAATCAGTGGCCTGTAGCACAGAAAATGGTATCGAAACTATAACGATGGATACTGGAAGCTGCACTGTCACCTCGCTATATAAACCACCAAACCAGCCTTTTACATTTAACAAGGTTAACATCTTCGAACACCGACCTAATAAAATTATAGTTGGAGACTTTAACAGTCATAGTATAACATGGGGATACTCTACAACCAATAACGACGGTGAAGCGGTAGAACAATGGGCAGACGCAGAGAGCTTGTCTTTAATACATGATTCTAAGCTTCCATACTCTTTCAACAGTCGCCGTTGGGGTCGAGGTTACAACCCAGATTTAATATTCGTTAGTGCCAATATCAGTCCCCTATGTAAGAAGTCAATTTTACCCCCTGTTCCGAACACACAACACAGACCTATTGCCTGCCATATTGAGACCGTCATTTGACCACAGACTGTTCCATTCAGACGGAGGTTTAACTTCTCGAAGGCAAACTGGAACCAATACTCTAACGTCATTGACTCTAAAATATTGCATTTAGACCCTGTGCCTTCAAATTACGAGGTATTTGTTGAAATCATACGAACTGTATCGCGTCAATACATCCCACGAGGCTGTCGCACTGCGTATATTCCAGGCCTGACCCGTGATTCAGTGTCCCTTTTAAGCAGTTATTACGAGTCATTTGATCGCGACCCTTTTTCAGAGACGACTATCTCATTAGGGGAAGAACTGATGAAGCAAGTCAGTGAGAGCCGTAAAGAAAAATGGATGTCGGTTGTGACTAACATAAACCTAACTCATAACAGCAAAAAGGCTTGGACCACGATTAAAAACCTAACCAACGATCCGCCACCAGCCAAAAACCAAGGTCAAGTTACTGCCAATCAAGTTGCCCATCAGCTTCTTCTCAATGGTAAACCGTCACATCGCCTGCCAAAAATAAAAAAGCGTGTTACTTCTCTACCTAACCACGATGCCATAAGTAAACCAATCACCCTAACAAATATTATATTGGCTATTAAAGACCTACCGAGTGGCAAAGCGGCCGGTTTCGATGACTTAACGATTGAGCAGATTAAACACTTAGGTCCAGTAGCGGTGTCGTGGCTGCTGAGTCTTTTTAACTGCTGCCTTAGCAATTCTCAGATCCCCAAATCCTGGAGGCGAGCAAAAGTGATCGCCCTACTCAAACCAGGAAAATGCCCCAAAGACCCTAAAAGTTATCGACCGATTTCTCTCCTCTGTCACACTTTCAAGTTATTTGAGCGTTTGTTACTCAACCGACTTACACCCATAATCGATCCCGTTTTAATTCCAGAACAGGCCGGTTTTAGACCTGGCAAATCCTGCACTAATCAAATTTTAAAGCTCACGCAGTTCATAGAGGATGGATTCGAACGGAAATGCATAACTGGTGCCGTATTTGTCGATCTCTCAGCGGCTTATGATACCGTCAATAAGAAAATTCTTTTACAAAAGGTATTACATCTAACACAAGATCAAGCCTTTGTGAGGGTACTGAATGAAATACTTAGCAACCGGCGATTTCAAGTCAACCTTAATGATGATAAGAGCAGGTGGCGATGACAAAAAAATGGGTTACCCCAAGGAAGTGTGCTGGCACCCACACTCTTTAACATTTATACTAATGACCAGCCAAGCCCCTCTAACATAGCGCGCTTCATTTATGCAGATGATTTGGCACTGGCAACTCAGACTCGAAGCTTTGAGGAGGCCGCAAAGAATTTGACGGAAGCCCTGGAAACACTAGGCGCATACTATGATCAAAATGCCCTTCGACCAAACCCATCAAAAACTCTGGCCTGTGCATTTCATCTTCGCAACCACGACGCCAGCCGAGCACTTCAAATATCGTGGCGAGGTGTCAGCATAGAGCACTGCTCTCTCCCACGCTACCTAGGCGTTACTCTCGATAGAGCATTAACTTTCCGGCACCAATGCATCAACACCAAACATAAAGTATGTACCCGAAATAACATCCTTCGGCGTTTGACAAGCTCAAGCTGGGGAGCTTCTCCAGATGTGTTGAGGACTACTGCTCTAGCGCTGTGTTTTTCGGCAGGGGAGTTTGCATGTCCGGTGTGGCATCGTTCTGCCCACGCCAAAGAGGTAGATGTGGCACTTAATGATACCTGCAGGTCTATCACCGGATGCTTAAAACCCACGCCTCTCAATATGGTGTATCCGTTGGCGGGTATTGCACCACCTTCTGCTCGCCGTGAAGCTTCGTGTCACTCTGAAAGGCTGAAACAAACAAATGACAGGCGACATCCTCTGTACGACCACCATCTTCCACCAGCTCGTTTGAAAAGTCGAAAGAGCTTCATGAGACATACTAACTCCTCGAACCAAAGTCCATCTGAAGTGCGACTCGAGGTGTGGAAGAACAGGCTCCCAGCACCCGCTGATTTTCCTGAGTTAGCCGAACACCTGCCACCTGGAAGTGGGCTGCAGTGGCCAGTCTGGAAGTCTCTCAACCGCCTTCGGACACAAGTTGGTCGCTGCAGGGAGAACCTAGCCAAATGGGGAATCACAAACACCAATGACACCTCGTGCAATTGTGGTTTCCCTAGTCAAAACATGGCTCACCTGCTTTCGTGCCCGTTGTCTCCTTCTACATGTACCCGTGAAGACCTAATGCAGGCCACAAGCAAGGGAGTGGAAGTTGCTACCTACTGGGCAAAAACAATATAAATAAAAAATGAGAAACCATAATGCCATTGATACGTAAGAAGAAGAATATTTTTATGAAATCGGATTCTGCGAATGAGCATCAATTATCCGGCCGACATGATACTTTTGACTACAATAAAGTCAACGACTCGTCTATGCATCAGTCATACATATTCGTCGAGCGGCGTGAAAGGCTCCAAACTGTTGACGCGCTATCAATACGTTACTGCTACCCTTATTTTTTTGGATAGGTATAAAAGATCCAGGTAGCTATACAAACAACAATAAAAACGTGACATATCAATAGTTTTTTTGCTAATGTCGCAAATTCGCACAAATCAAACATTGAAGTGTTAAAAATTTCTGATTACAAAGGGCTTTTAAAGTCGCTTGACAAGGAGCGAGCAGAGTCATTGTGACACGGCGTCATTAGTTAGCAAATGTCAAGCCCGATCCGTTTCTTTTATTGCACAAACAGCCTTACAAGAAGTTAAAGTCAAACAAGTAGGTAAACATTTCGTAAGTGTAACTGTGATTTATAGTTTCTTTAATGTTCCTCTCACAATCTTTATTTGTGTTTCACTTGTCGCTGTTTACAGTAGCACAGATAACTTTATTTTTAAATAAACTGACATTATTTGTATTTCGAGAATTTAGCCAGTTTAATAAACAAGTACAGAAAAAAAGATTAATTTCATAACAGCTTACTAAATAGGTTGTAAAGAACAAATGTTACGATGCACGGCTGGCGCAATATTTCATCGCGTCGTTCCGGCAAAAATGTTACCCTTTTTTTGTTTTCTATTACAATTGTCACCCTTTCACTTCCATTTCAATTAAATAATGTCTGGTCATTTGGGCCGGGGCTGCGCGGGACTACCGCGATGCCGCGCCGGGCCTCGCAATGTTGTGCAGTGTCGTGTTCGCGCCTCCGTGAACCCTCGGCGCAAAGTGCGCGTCATCCTGCGAGCACATTAATCACTCCTATTATTAAACTTGTTATTGTGTTCATTTGAAGATAACGTTTTATAAACGGTGCCGTCCGCTCACAACAGAATAAGCTTTATGTAATAACGTGTAAGCGACGCGCCCGGAGAACGTTTTTAAGCGTTGATTAATGATGTTTTATGTTCTATCGATAACAGTTAATCGGATTAATCCTGTAATATAATTTTTTGATTTATGGCAAAAAAAGAAAAATAGATTATACTCTCGTAATTGAGACCAAAAAACACGGTGCTGATCTTTCGAAAGATTGTGGCAAGTGTTTCAATCGACTATTATTAAACTCACGGTAAAACCCGCGTGCCGGTGTCAGGCTGTGAGTGACCTCGTGCAACAGGTTCTACTTCGTAACACTTAGCCACAAGCATCGCAGTAACTATGACGTGAGGTGTAGTGCTAAAGCCCAATACTCGAAATAGACAGTCACGGTGAGGTATTTCCGATGGTCTGACGTAACCGCCCGGAGGCTTGCTTCTACGGTGCCCGATTCTAGGAAACGCGTAAAGGTCAGCGTGGGTTTTATTGGCCTTTTTTCCTTATTTACTTTACTTATACACATTTCGAGATATAATAACCATGTGAACAAATATAGCATATCAGCCACCGTCTCTTATTTTCACCTTACGGCCATTAGAATTGTCATTAAGGAAAAATAACTAGAGTTATTCATATTGACAATTAACTTTTATGCTGCAAATTGAACTGTCCTATATGAGTTAAAGTAATCCTTTTTCTGTTTTGATTCTTAGCATAGATAAGTAAAGGAACCTTCTTAGTTGTAATTCGATACCAATATGATAAAGCTGAAGAGTTTGGAGATGATTTATAAATAAGTACAATTTGGCGGTCTTATTACTCAAAGGCGATCTCTTACAGACTACATCAAAACGATTTCAAACACTAAGTTATCAATTAATCTGAATCATGTATGTAGGTAGGTACGTTAGGTCTAGCTAGGCTAGTCGACCTATACCTACCCGGATTTGATCTAAAACCGGTATTATACATCTCGAATATCTCTAGAAATGCCCTTTTACTTGGGGTTTTATTAATCGAAAAGTATGAAGTAATTAAAGAAAATCTATTCAATTAATCACACACTTGAACAAAAATTCACAATTTGACCACAACAAAACTCATTGTATACCTATGAATAGTTTGTAGAACGTGTTATATTTAATATTAAAATCGTTTGATAAAAACTTGCAAGTTATCGCTCAACATTAAGAGTTTTTTATGTATTTCGATATAAGTACAAAATGATGATGCAAGATATATTTCTTTTTATGGAATAGCTTTCAAGCACGGAGCCGTGTTAAGTCAAAAAAAAAACATAAATATGTGTATATTTATGTGTATAAGCCACTCCAGGAGCTCGTGGCTAACTTGGCTAACTTTACGGGTTAAGTATGACATGATTATTATTATAACTAAGTACAATTTTTTACAATTTTACAATTTTTTATCTTTTATTACTTCGGATTGTTTGTTGTTTTAAAATTTGTATTGACATTAAAATTCTATTATTTGTTATAAAAATCTTTTGTAAAAAGCTTGTAAATAATTTAATTTCATATATAATTTTTTTATGTTTAATATTGACTTAACACTAATCTTGTAAGCGTTTTAATAATAATAATAATTTATTTATTCATCTCCACAAATTACAAGATTTACAGTTTCTTATTTCAATAACAGTTTGGTGTGACATATTATATGTAATTTGTGGGCGATCTGGTGTCCAAACTAAGCCGAAGCCTGTATCTTAGAGCACCAGGCCCCCCATACATCAGATTGTAATAAATTTTATCCAAACTAGTAACAATATACGTTATATAAGGTAGGTATTTCGTAGAATAATAATGGCGCACGCATGCGTGTGCGTGTGTTTGTGTGTGTATGTGTGTGTGTGTGTGTGAGCGTGTTTGTGTGTGTGTGTGTGTGTGTGTGTGTGTGAGTGTGTGTATGTGTAATTGTAATAAGAAGGATTTGTAGCCAATGTCTATACTATTATACCAAACATACTCTCAGTGTCGCTGTAGTCCATTTTTTGTAGATATTTGGTCAATTTAGATTTACATTCGTTTTTTAAACAGTTTGATATGTTAAGTATTCTATTTAGTCTATTATACAGTAAGCAGCTGCGAAAGTCAAAGAATCTTTGTGCAAAAGTCGTATTAACCGTAGGTTTTGCCCATACTGCGTAGTCTCTTCTAGAGTGAGCTATAGATCTTATATTTGTACTAGATGTCTGGGAGTGTTTGTGAAGCACTGTGAATAGTATGTAAAGCTGACGTACAGTTAAGGTCTCAGCCAGTTCGTAAAGTTGCTTAGTGGGATATAGTCTAGGTTTACTTAAACAAATTTTCAGTATCATTCTTTGTGCTCTTTCAAGCATTATTAGCCTAGTCTTACATGCACCACCCCATGAGTTGATGCAATAGGTCATTACAGATTGTGCCAATGCATAATATATCATTTTAATTGTTTTGATATCAACTACCTCGCGCAGTTGCTTGAAGATGTAAGTTAATTTTCGTATTTTTTGGGATACGGAAGTAATGTGGTGTTCAAAAGTTAGTTTTGAGTCTATAATAATACCAAGATATTTAATAGTTTTTGTTGCACTTATTTTATGACATCCACATGTTGGGTTTGGTGGAAAATTACACTTATGAGCGATGATGTCCGCATTGGCATAACCCATTTCAGTAGGACTTTTAATTGAAAACGTTATATAGCTGGTTTTGTCTTCATTTAGAGTAAGAAAGTTCGACGCAAGCCAGTGACATACGGTGTTAAAACCTGATTGAGCCAAATTAAATAGATCCTTCCACGTACTTGCTGAAAAAGTCAAAGTAGTATCATCCGCATACGCAGATATACGGCAATTCGGGATTTTTAGCGCACACAATTCATTTATATAACGTACGTAGAGTACGGCGTGCCTTGCGGCACGCCGTACTCTATGGGATAATCGTCACTAGAAAATTCACCAATTTTTACGCATTGAGTTCTATTTTTTAGATAGTCAGTAATCAGCGAAAGTGGTGTACCTCTAATGCCAAGGTCCTCAAGTTTTTGTATCAGACGGGGTGCAGAGACTGTGTCAAAAGCCTTTGCAAGATCTAAGAATATCGTAAGACATTTATTCTTACTATCTAATTGATTTACCACAAATGTAGTGTAATCTAGTATTGCACTATTTGTCGAACGTCCAGATCTAAAACCATACTGAGCGTTAGATATAAGGTTATTTGATTCGAGATAATTAACTATTCTTTTATTGATAATACGTTCGAATACCTTTGATATAGATGTTAAAATAGCAATTGGCCTATAATTGTTGACACAGTCTCTGTCTCCCGTTTTATGTACAGGACGCAAGATTGCCTTTTTTAGTATATTTGGAAAGACACCTTCCTCGAAGCTTCGGTTTATTAGATTAGAGAGAATGGGTGTTACAATAGAAGATAAGTTCTTGAGCACCTTAGCACTAATTCCATCCCAGCCTGGTGAGCAGTCGCTCTTTAACAATAAAATTGTTTTTTCAACTTCTTCGTTATCTGTCAAAAGAAGCGCAAACGACTGTAATGGTGGATGTTTTAAAACTTTGAACTTCGGGAGATTAGATGGAATTCCTTCGGCTAGCTCTTTACCAATTCGCGAAAAGTATTCATTTATGTTATTTAATGCTTCTTTAGGTTCAAGATTGTTGTTAGTAAGTAATTCTATAGGTTGTTGATTTTTAGTATTTGTATTTGTTATTGTTTTAATAGTAGTCCACAGCTTTTTACAGTTGTTTTTACACATAGCCAGTTGATCAGTTTCATATTATTTTTTGAGTTTTTTAAGCAGATTGTTGCAGAAGTTTCTGTATCTAATATATGTAACCTTTAATATGTTATCAATAGGGTTTTGTTTAACTTTTTTATGCATCCTATCTCTGTTACGTATGCATCGTAGTAGACCGATAGTTATCCAGGGTTTGATTGTTATTTTATTCCTAGGAATCAATCTTTTTATTGAGCTGTCTTGAATTAGGTGTTGAATCGATGTGATGAAATTATTCATTGCCTCATTTAAATTTGTTTCCTGATATACGGTATCAAAATTGTGAGTAAGACATTTTGATTTTAACTTTTCGATATTCAATTTGTAAGCTACTCTATGACTCATATATTTTTCTCTGGACTTGCCCATCTTTAAGCAAAACAACACAGCTTCATGATCGGTTATAGTGGTTTGTAAGGTAAATACGAAAGCAGTCAATTTCGTTTTAAGGATAAAATTCGATTTCGTTTTGGATGTAACATCTGTTAGCTTGTAAGATGAAATGAATAAATAAATAAATAAAGTAATTCTAGCCGCGGTCGACCGTTGGATGGGTGACCATCCTATCATAACGAGTTTTCCTCCATGCCTCGGAGAGCACATTAACCCGTCGGTCCCAGTTGCCATTTGAAGAAGTATTCAAGTATTCAAGTCTTTATTGCACTCCAAAATGTTAAGAAGGTCTTATAAATAGGTACAGTGTCAATTATGGACCCTGACGGGCACGGCAAAAGTAGGAGAGAGGAAGAAAGAGCTCTTTGTGTTTAATAACAAAAAAAAAAGTTTACATTTTAAAATTGTATATTATTTTATTTATTTTTTGGCTTTAAATACATAAATATCATACTTATTGAATATATATATGAAATAAGAAATCATATAAGAACTATAGCCACAGAGCTATAGCGTTGACATTACGGGCAGTCTGAGACCAGAAAGTATGACAACTAGTTCATCTAGGTTGTGAAGGTCTGGTGGCAGTTGCACCACATAAAATCCTGGTATTTAGCTAAATCTGCTGGACTATAAACCGACCCAAAATGCAATTGGGGAAAAGGTTGAAAAATGATTTAACTTTGAATCCCTGGCTGATAGATTTCATGCATGACCTCGCATGTAATGATCGTCGCGTAGAACTACATATTACACTTCCATAGTTAATCAATTAGCATATATTTGCGATGGCTCTGCGGAGTTTTCCCCACTGCAGGTATTTCCAACCGCTCCAATGACACATATTTTAAATGGATACTATTAGATACCATCTAATCTTGCACATAATATTTTGCTAATATTATTATTATATTTGTTTGGTGCTGCTAAGTGAATTCTTATTATGGTAACTCAATCAATTAATAACTTTGAAATGAGAGATAATAAGCTGAATATTGTTCCAAACCTTTAGTTTGGCGTTCTAAATGTTGTCTCAAAAGTTTTATAAAATCTCTTGTCTGTGACGTAAACAATTAAAACCGTTTAAGGTTTTCGCAATTAAGTATCTTGTCTTGGTTTCTATTGCTCTAATTAGGTCAAATGCTAACATTACTGGGCCATGCATAATACGCAATTGAAAAAAAAAAATCTCTTCAAAACTTTTTTTGACATGTTAAGCCTCACGTGACAAAAAATGCCTCATTTTTTTATTGGTAGCATCGCAGCAGCTGTAGATAAATAGTTTTGATGACAGTCAGACAAACAGCGAGATGTTTGCATAGTATTTCAGTTAAAAAAAATCACCTTTAATGAAGAAATAATCGGGGAGTCATCAACAGAGTTTGTTAATTCAATGATTTGTTAGATAACTTCTGTTTCTTTTAGATAACGTTCCTACTGGCAAATCACTGGACACAGTAGACAACTGCCACTCTACAAATGTCATGAAGCAAATAATGGTCAAACTTCAATTTAATACTATCGATTGAGTTAATACATTAAGCATTTATTACATACATACATTACATAACATGAGTGTAATATCTCATCTCATTAGGCAAAAAACTATGTGCTTACAATCCCTTCTTTTTTTTCCTGTAATATTTTATCTTCATACATTGTTCATTAGGTACTGCCACAAAATAGCAACTAGATTACTTCTGACACTATTTTCCCTATGGTAAAATAGTACATTACAATAGTAGACATTATACCTAGTAACTAAAAGCAGGATAAAGGTATCCTGGTTTTAGTTGCTAGGTATAAATGTCTACTATCTACAATTTAACTGATAAAATCTAACCTATAATACCAATTAACCTACTTACTAAATTCCTGTTACTAATTTTCTATATCGTCGCAATTTCGATTGGCATAATTTCTATCGGCATTGAAGTTACATCGAGTTTATAGACGATCATTGACACACAAGTCTGCATGTTGGCACAGTGAGTAAGCATTACCTACGTACTGTCCAAGAGAGGCCATACAAGGAAATCCAGATCAACAGTATAATGGAAGTTTACTTATGTTACTAGACCATACCGTATTATAGCCTATTATTTTAAAACTACGATATCGCCTAAGATATTCATTTAAATCGAATAATGTACAAGGCTATTTTGTTTGGAATTAAATACTTCTGATCAATAATGTATTTATTTGGATAAGATTTATAGGTATCATGTTTATAAAAACACCTTCGCAAATAAGTAATGTATGATTTTAGAACAAATTTGGTTAGCATAAAACAGCTTATAGTTAGCTAACCTTAAAAGATAGACATAGTTTTCCTGGGCGGTGTCCGCACTTAGTCCTCCTATGGGACCGTTGTACGTGAGTGGTTTCCCGTTTACTCCAGCTAGCCTATATCGGTCCAGAAGGAAAGCAGCCTCCGAGGGCTGCTGCAGGCTTCTGGGAGCGATGTTGGAGACTGTAGAATTTGTGCCCGTTGGTCGGCCACGCTGCTGCATTCCATGATGACATGCTGTGGCGTTTCTTCTGCCTTCATGCATCCTCTGCATAGAGGGCTGTCTGTTATTCCTATCGTGTGTAGGTGTTTGTTAAGTAGACAATGACCAGTCAAGATTCCAATGACCTTGCGGAGCTTGTCTCTATTCAGTTTAGTGAGGTCGCGGGCAAGTTTTTTATTAAGAGCTGGAACAGCAGTCTTAGTTTGCCGACATCCTTCACTTGTTGTCCACACTTTCAGGTGTGTTTTCTGGGTTTCTTCGCGCAGCCATGCTTTAATTTGGGCCTGAGGGATGGGCAGCAGAGGTTCCGGACCGTACACTTTTGTGTCTGCTCCCCTCCTGGCTAGCTCGTCCGCGGCGTCGTTTCCCAATGAGTTGCTGTGTCCTTTTATCCATTGTAGAGTTACCTTGTTGGTTGTTGCAATGTACTGAAGTGCGCTATGGCATTCCATTATAAGGACTGAGTTTATTGTGTTGTTTCGGAGGGCTTGAAGCACGGATGCACTATCTGAGATGATCTTAATGTTAAGGTCCCTGATGTCTCTGGCTACAACCGCCTGTGCCGCTTTGGTGATGCGAATACATTCCGCTTGGAAGATTGTGTTCAGCTTGTCTAGTGTTGTTGATATTTTAATGTTCAGGTCATTTGAGAAGACTCCGGCTCCGGTACCAGTGTTGGTTTTGGAGCCATCTGTGTAGATCCTAACTTCCTCGGTGCCAGAGTAATCCTTCTCTTCCGCTACAAGTTGGATGTCGTATCTTCGATCAAAGACATGTTTCCTCAATATCCTATCCATGGGCGCCTCCAGGAGCGGATTCTTCTTGATGCACTTATGAAGAATATTGGAGTGTGTTGTTACCAAGTTTGATCTCCATACACCTAAAGATAGACATATGCTGTCGCGGACTTTTTTTTAGAACTTTTTAAAGGAAACAATTCTGTCATACATGATTTTTGCGAAACTTTAACCGTTTACGCAGCGCACGCAGCGGCAGCTCTCAAGTGGAAAAATCCCCCGATTTTGAAACATTCTTCATTGGTGCTCGGCTGCAATTGGTTTTAGTGTGATGATATATAGCCTTTAGCCTTTCTCAATAAATAGGCTATCTAACATTGAAAGGTTTTTTAAATCGGACCAGTAGTATATATATACAGTAGTATACACACATTGTTTTTACTCCTTTATTTTCTGCTTGAAGTGTAAGATATTGCAACCTTATATACTATGGATTTATTTATAATAATTTAATTGCATTTATATATTTAAGTTTATTTTCTCTTTATAACCATATTTAGCTATAATGTTGTTTTGGTTGCTATAACTTACACATAGAATTATTGTCAAAAAACAAACAAATATTGTATGAATTATTTGAAAAGATGGTGCACATGAGTTTCTCACCAGCTCTTCTCATTATGCAATACCCATCGGAGCTGGTACTTGGATTGATTTTAATTCAATTCTCTAAGTTGAATTAAAGTCAATCTAAGCTCCGGTGTCAAATCATTTTATTACAATAAGTATTATAATTTAGTTAGCTAAGTTTTATTTTAATTTTATATTTTTTGTGTTTTGATGTTTGTTTTGACGTGTTCAAGCGCCCCTTGGGGCCCATGGAAATAAATGATTTGATATGATTTGATTTGATTTGATGCTATCAGCCCCATGAAATCATTAGACTCACATTACTTTCATCACACATAATATTTGGAAGATTTTTTCCTCGTTTCTCTTTTACGCATATGACCTGTTATATGCGTTGAGTAACCGGACACCGTCTGTCACTCACTGAGTCATTCGATAAAGATCAATTATTATTAGCTATCACTAATTCAATATATCGGGTTTTTCTCAAAAATCATGTATGATAGAATGGTTTCCTTTTTTATGCTAACCAAATTTGTTCTAAAATAATACATTATTTACGAAGGTGTTTTTATAAACATGATATTATCCAAATAAATACGTTATTCATCACAAGTATTTAATTTAAAACAAAATTGACCTGTACATCATTCGATTTAAATGAATATCTTAGGAGATATCGTAGTTTTAAAATAAGTAAATAGTAAATAAGTTAATTTCTATTATACTGTTGATCTGGAGTTCATTGTATGGCCTCTCTTGGACAGTACGTAGGTAATGCTTACTCACTGTGCCAACATGCAGACTTGTGTGTCAATGATCGTCTATAAACTCGATGTACTTCAATGCCGATAGAAATTATGCCAATCGAAATTGTGACGATATAGAAAATTAGTAACAGGAATTTAGTAAGTAGGTTAATTGGTATTATAGGTATGATTTTATTAAGGCACGTGGTGGTAATGTAGCATTACGACTTTATTACCCAAGAGAGTGTGGCAGATGTGTATTACACCACTCATCAAGTTTAGGTCCCATTAGATAGGGAGTGAGCTTATCGCTATCCAGCGATCAAGGTTGTATTGGGGAAAAATCTTAAAACTAATAACTCTTTTATCCGACCCGGAAATAAAACACAAGAGCTCACGGTGAGAGGCGCATACGCTAACCACTAGACAAACAAGGCACTTTTTTTTTTCTTTTTTTAAAAACGACGCCCGCACTAGGAATAACTCCTGTGTCGCGGGGGTGTTCACAAACATACATTTCACATACACAGAGCACACCCAGAGTCAGAACAAATCTTTGCGAATCACACAAAGATTTGTCCCATGTGGGGATCGAACCCACAACACCAACGCAGTTGAAAGCAGCGAGGCGACCGCTTTAACCACCACGCCAACCGTGCACTCAACTTGTGTCACAATACTTGAAAAATACATAGATTTGAAGAAGGTTGCTATTTATAGACTAATAAAAAATAATGAATAGTCGAGTCATGGTCATAAACTGGGATGCCCTGCTATTTTTTGCACCATATCAACAAGATTATCATAGAAAAAATTGGACGAAGGAACTCCCCGCAAATTCGCGTCATATCGAACAATCGATGACGGCGGAGTTGACGCAAACGGAACTAACCAAACCGGTCCTCCGCACAACGAGCCATCGGCATTCGATACCAGCGCTTAATGACTCAGATCATAACGCGAACGTGATATGGAAGGCATAATATAAATTAATGTAGGTGTGTAGTGTAGTCTTGCAAACATAATTTATACAGGGTGGACATAGCGACTTATATTAAAACCATAGCGTCCATACTTGGTTAGTATGCATTACCACTGCTTGAAATTAAACTTTACAATCATCCGATTAGTTAGAGAAAGACGAAACATTTTTTTTGTAAAATAATTTTAACTGGTGCAAATTAATACTGACCATGTATGGAAGCTGTAGTTTCAATAAATGTCGCTATGTTGCATACCCCCTGTATAGAAGCCAAAATAATGGAGGACGTTGCTTTGGTTTAGACCAGCCGGAGTTAGTATATTTGCAGATGAGACTGACGACGACGTGGACGGTTCTAAGAAATAATAAAATATATAAGTAGTTTTAGAAGTGAAAATTTAAAGCAGTCATTAACTTAATAGCTGTATAGTAAGAAAAGCTAAAGAAGTATTTACTCACTAAAATTGCTAACAAACAATGAGACTATTAGAGTAATAAACTGTATTGTAGGTGATTGTAGAAATAGCAGGTATCCAAAAACATAGAACAAACATTTTCGAAGAGATACCGCTACCCGGTACCCGTTGCCCCCTCATTAGAAAATCAAATGAACAATAGCAGAAAGTTACACGCCCATAAAACAATAGCCCCTTTTAACTTAGGGCCGGTCGAACTCGTCCATCGTAACTACGTCTGCACTCTGCAGATGAAACGTTTACAGTTCTAAATTTAACAAAGGCTAATTTTGTTGCATTTTATGGCTTTGAAATAGGATCAGCACCCATTAGGGCACTTTTTGCTACGCCTTTTATTAGGGTGTCGTGCGAAGGCCGGCGAAGACAAAGCGGTGACCGGAATTGCTCGCATAAACAACGTTTGACGGCTTCTTTGCAGTTTTACGAGCGGCCATAGACTGTCCTGGCAGCCGCCTGTCATTAATGAAATACTGAAACATCTTTAAATTAGCACATCCATTCCTCATCTCGTTTGCACTGCGCCAATCTCTTAACTATAGACAACTGCAGATTAGATAATATAGCATGAACAGTTACACTTTTTAACCCAATTACGGAAATATTATTATGACAAGTAATGATTGAGAGAGATCACATATTATGAGAGTTTTGTAAGTGCCAATAGAAGCTCTAGCTGTAGCTCTCAGAAATTACAGTTAGGAGCACAGGTGGGTGCTTCTACCCACCCGTTCTTGTAATCCCCCTCTTAGTTACCTAATTCTCTACAAGACAGGGTACTTTTATTTATAGCCGAAAACTACAGAATTAGTTAACGTTTAAAATGTTTATGATGTTTTAACGCCACGACTATTACTAAGACATCAGAGAGAAGTAAAATGCTATAACAGTTATTTAAAACGGAACTAGTGAAGAAATTAAGGAACAAAAAACGTTATTTCAAAGGGTGTAATAAAATTAAAGATCGTAACAAATGAGTGAACTGCCCGAGCATACATTAAAATACATGTTAATAGGAACACGTTGTATTTTAACCCTTCCTTTATTGTGTACTTTTTGTTTTATTCAGGGGTCAATGCGTGCTTTTTGCTGAGCTGCTATGAAAAGGTTTATGAATCAATTAATTAAATGTCTCCACGGTCATTGTCACTGTGTAAATATGGAAATGAGCCGACAACTAACAATGCCTTGATTTATTGGTCATGTCTATAAAAAGTTTGTATTACCGAGGTGAGAAATACAGACCATTTGTTAAGTTTACAATTTGCCTTGTGAAAACAATACCGACGACGTGTTAACAACGACAAAACTGGATTACAACGGTTAACATGGCGTTGAGGAAAGTGAAATGTAGACATTAATAAAGTAAGATTTCGAATCTTACTTTATTTCATAGAATTTGGTTAGTTGGACAAGGTCTCAAATAGCTGGCTTTTTTTACAAAATTAGTACTAATGTAACATTCCCTTTGTAAATACATTCCGAATATACTACTTACCAGGCATTTATTATATTTATTTATTAATTATTATTTATTTAGAACTGGTAAAGCTGCCCTTAAAATAGTAAGGAAATTCATTATTAGTCAAAAACGATTGAAGGCATAGAGATATTGCACCAAACCAACGATGGTCAGAGATCGCTGAGTGTCGGCAAGCCAAACTTGCAATACCGCAAGCGAATCATCGACTCACTAAAAACCTCCTAAGACTAAACAGAACAAATCTAAAAATAATGATAGGGTCAATAACGGGTCACTGTCCCTTGAACAAACACCTATACACCATAAAAATCACTGACAGTCCTCTCTGTCGAGGATGTCTTGACGCCGAAGAAACGGTCTCCCACGTAGTCCTGGAATGTAGGGCCGTTGCTTCTCAACGGGAACAAATCCTCGGAACAATGAGGTCACTCCGCGAAGCCTGTGAGGTCCCCAGGAAACTTCTGTGCTTCTGGGCGGAGTTAGGCTGGCTATGTTAGCCAGGACTCTCCACGCACAATGGACCAAATGAGAGTCTAAGTGCGGAAAAATGAGTCCACTTTCCATTCCATTCCATTCCATTCCGATATTGCACCATATAACATAGCTTTAGACACATTCTTGTCATTCGGTCATTCTCTGGAGTGCGTTATAATTAACAACGTTATTCCTATTAATCTTAACAGGAAAAAAAACGCTTTTTAAGGAGAAATATTTACCACTTGTATCAAGTGAATCACAAATTCACATTAAAAACATTTTCTGAATTCATAATAGTGTCATGCCTTCAACTCAAAGTTATAACGTATATAGAAATAAAAAAAATAAAGATCTTTTATTTCTTCCTAAAACCTTATTTATTGTAAAATGTGCAAACAAATTTATTCTTAAAATGAACACATAGCTAAAGTTTATGGTTATAAACTTAAACTTAACTTAATTTTGTAGAAAATTCAAAAATTCAAAAAAAATAAAAACGCGTTATTTTTTCGGTCATTTTCAAAGCGGCCCTTATTTGCGCGACCTTCCTTAAAATAAAGATACAGATTTTTCTCATATTTTATACATCAAGTTTTCATTCTTATCTAACCGGTACATAATAAATTTGGAATCTAATAATAACTAATATTCTCTCCAAAATATTTTTTAAACTTCTGTTCTTTAAGTACCATACCTGTCATCACATATCTCACGAACTATCTATAAGATTTTGAAATAAAATTCTTAAAAATATTGATAATTGGCCATCAAAATTTAGAGTAACACGTATTGCTTAAATTGTTTATTTGCATACTAATTGTTCATAACAAATACTAATGTATACACATTTCAAGGTCGTACAGCGTAACCACTGGAAAAAAAATTGTACTAAATCGAGACAGAAGTTTTGTCAAAATATGACACAATTTGTCAAGATTACGAAAAGCTATACCATGACTTATGTTTTTTTTGTAGGCCATCCATTTTGTGATAAAGTCATCCTAATGAACGTTTTCGAATAAGACTATTGTCATACTTATTTGCCTTACAAATGCTGGATATAAGTGTTCATTAGTTGAATCCGAAATGAATGCTACTTTTTTGTTGGGTTGGAGCAACAGTTAGCGGGGACGGTCCTGAGATAGGTTACCATTCCTTGGTTTACCATACCATATAGAATACTGAATAGTAATCTCAGAGCTCAACCATTTTGAACCATCTCGTTGGAACTCGCCGATAAAAGCTCTACCTTCAATCTTACAAAAAGGAGAAGTTGTCGCTGCATGAAGAGATTGTATTCGTACAGGACAAAACACATTTTAAACTAATAGCTTATCAAGAGGATGTGGTTTACGACGCGCTATCAAATAGGTACAGTACTAAAATATCTACTTGTTTTTATTATTATTATTATTTTTTAGAAATTGTCACAGTTTTCCTCCGATTTTAAAATTAGGAGCCCTTTTTTAACATTAATTATTTTTTGTATGTATATATTTTTATTTTTATTTTATATTATAATTTTGATTTTGTTTGTTCTTTTCTATTTGAGATATTATTGATATTATGTTCTATTTAGTTTATTTTCATCATTATCATATAAGGGAAAGAATGGACCTCCAAGCACAAATAGAGCATAACATATGCAAAGAAAACCTGCATCTTATATTTAGGAACGATAATGAAGGAATTTTTAAAAAATATTTGGAAAAATTGTAAAACAGACAAATAAAATACATAAAAGTAATTAAAAAACTTGTTATTATTAGTAGATCAGATAACGTCTTGTCTGAAAATATCGGCGACGGAAAACGTAATTACTGTAACCATCAGAACTCAAAAAGTTCACCACGGCCAACAAACTTTTCTGAAATTAGAATAAATATCAAAAATCGTAGAAACATGATTTTAAAAAGTGTTTTTGTACTTTTTTGTATTATGTCTATAGAGATCAATCATTGTGTTGTCATATCAAGTATTTTATACCAGAGTTTTGTGACCTGTTTAATTCACAGACCTTTAAAACGCTGAAACCGTGGTATTTTTCTATGGCAACAATCAACTTTTAATAAGTTCATACCTTTAACATGCTGTAAATAACGTATTTTTGTTAATTTATTCTGACCAAGAGAACGGCGGCGTAAGACATAGCACATAATCGACGCAGTATTTTTTCTGATAATTATGATGTACAACCTATTTCAGATATTTTGTTGCTTACAGCGTTTACGTTTTTCATCGTTGGTCGATATCTATCTATATATATAAAAATGAAACCCGTTTTACGTTGTCACGTCATAGCATGAAAACGGCTTGACCGATTTGGCTGATTTTTTTTTGTTTAGTTTTCTAATACCCTGTACAAGGTTCTTAGGGAAAAAAAATTTAATATGTATAATATTAATAAATTTTCTGTAAAAATATAAGTGAAATTATTGAACCCTACGGAATAAACACTATTATGAAAATATATATTTTGTTTTGTAATACCTACCTAACAAAATTGTTTACTCCTTATCTTTAAAATCAGGTTCTTAATCACTGAAAACTGTTTCGCAAGTTATTTGATGCATACAAATTTGTGATTTTCTTATGATGTGATTTTTTCCAAGAATTATTTTTCAGATGCGTTAAAATTTCCATCTCCTATTTGCACCCAGGGTAACAGGATCATGTAGTACTGAATCACTAGTAAGCGACTTTGTCACGATGACATCTATATAATATAGGACTACACCTTTCCTTCATTATTTTTCTTTTTAGTTACTTTTCTCATCCGTCCAATATCAGGCAAAAACTGATTATAATTTACTTATTGCATTAATTCAGGTGTTTGCGTATACATAGCATAGAATCTTGATCGTAGTGGGGGACTCAAAAGCACGAGATATACCTGAATAACTTAGATCTCGTGTCGCATACACAACTCTTCTTCTTTACTTAACTTGATTTTGCTTCAAGCGTGATGAAAAATTACTCAAAGCAAAATTGAGCTTTGCTTACTATTTCATACAACATAGAACGCCTTTTCGAGCCTCTGAGGTACAAACCCATTTTCCTTGTGGACCAATATAATCCAAACTAATCTTTCACTTATTCGGGACTCACAATGAGCACTATCAATTTCTGAAATCCTCTTATTAAACGGGTAGTTTTCGGCGTCTTGATAGTATACATGTCGACGTCGATGAATGAGTGAGTGAATACTCTTGCCTTTCTTTATTCATTGCGACATTTCCACTACCAATGCTTCAAGATTAGGTACAATAAATAAATATCTCACAACTTACACACAATGTCATCTAGTTCCAAACTAAGCAGAGCTTGTAATATGGGTTCTAGAATAACTGATACTTATACTTATATACTTTCCTTTTGTAAATACATACTTATTATACATAGAAACACCCAGACTAAGACAAACCCTTGTGTTCATGCACACAAAGATTTGTTTTAAGCGGGAATCGAACCCGCGACCTCGGCGTCGCAGGCAGGTACACTACCCACTCCGCCATCCGCGCGGTCGTCAAATCACTTATCATTTGCCAGCTAATACCTCATTTGCAAAATCTAAACAAGTAGTAGTTATTTTAACAATATTTCGTTATATTTATGCACTGTTATCTGGCTCTACCTATATAGACGAGGCCGATACTACAGTACGTAGGCGTGAGAATATTTTTGTGGGAACCACGTTATCGCCGCTAGCTTTTTATTCAATTGCTTCCAATGAATATTTCGCTGATATAATATTATTTCTTTAAATCTTATATTACTGTTGGTTTTTTCATAAAGTACACCCATGGTATATATTGATGAGACATAGTTTTGTAGCAAAGAAAAATAAAGAAATAAATAAATAAATATCTTATAACTTACACACAACGGCACCCGGTGCTCATGAGATACACAAACACGATATACTACGATTTTGTAATTGTTTGCATAAACAATAATTGCATTCTTGTACGGAGTGGCTAACTGTTTGGCACATAATTTTTTTGCGGAATAACCCTTGCCGGCTGTTATTTGGGAAGGCCCAAATACTAGCTATGGAAAAATACATAATTGGGTAAGTATAGGTACCAATATTACAAACTAATATTTTATTTATCGATTGGCCGTTCAAAATAATAAATATCCTACAACTTACAGACAACGCCATTTAGTCCCAAACTGAGCAGTGCTTGTACTGTGGGTACTAGAATAACTGATACTAATACATATATACTTTTCTTTTGTAAATACATACTTATTATTCATAGACACACCCAGACTAAGACAAACCCTCATGTTCATGCACAAAAAGATTTGTCATAAGCGGGAATCGAACCCGCGACATCGGCATCGCACGCAGGTACACTACCCACTCCGCCATCCTAAATAATCATCATATATAACTTAGATATTTTTACAGTGCGGACGTTCAATATGTCACTCATCGCGAAGTTCCACATTATGGGATTTGCACAAGGATCATTAAGGATCAAAGATTGAACATGCGACGCGTGGCCACGTGGCGTCACATCGCAACAAACGAGATACGTGACGAATTGGAATATTTGTACTTTATTAAACAACTTGCAGCGAATTTCATTGATGTTTAACGAGTTAGTTGATTGTATGTGTGAGATAATTTTCTTTCGTAAGAAATATACTCCTCCCTATGCAACCTTTAGCCTTTAGATTGGTAGGTATGCATAGTTGATGGTCACATCACCTACATCAGTAATGACCATCATCAAAAGTAAGCATACAAGTTTTTTAGCAAGAGGTAGTTTGGATTTTAATTTTTCTTTTTACGTTTTCAATAGTTTGTCCGAAAAAAAAAGTTGAGTGTTATTTAAAAGTAATTCTTAATTTTAGGGTGCTTGGTACATTATTTGCTATAATGAATCTGCTATCCTTAGCTACATTTTTAGCGCCCCTAACTCACTTAAGATTTTTCAGAAAAAGTAACATATTCAGCTTATAACTAGAAATTTTTAAAAAGTAGTAGTTTTTACGGCTGAGTATGTAAATTGAATTGAGGAGTATTTCAAAATAACACATAAGTACTCTCCATTTTATTTACGGACAAACTTTTGAAAACGTAAAAAAAATATAAGAAGGTCAATTTTATATCGCAATAAAAAAAATGTATATGAGATCGCGATCTTCCATTTTGTATGAAATTTTCTTGTCCATTAGCTTTCTAACGATATGCAACATTTCTAACAATAAATTACTTAAATAAATCAGTGTTACATTTTGGTCCAAATTCGAAAGTGCCGGCCAAGAAAAAAGCATAATTTGTAAGCACCTTACCTTTTGAGCATTTTTTATTATTGCACTTAAACTATGGTACAATTGCCCTCAGTCTTGTTTCAGTTTAAAAAAACCGGCCAAGTGCGAGTCGGACTTGCGCACGTAGGGTTCCGTACCACTATACAATCATCTAAATAAATGTTTTGTTTATTCTTTAGTATATTGGACTTGATTGAATGAAAGGTAAAATGCAGTTTACGATTTATAACGTATTACATAAAAACTAATTATTAGATCTCATTCAAACCAACTTTCGGTGGAAGTTTGCATGGTAATGTACATCATATATTTTTTTTACATTTATCATTCCCTTATTTTAAAAGTTATGGGGAGTTTTTTCGCACACGTCAGTTCACACATTTTTCCACTTTGGAAGCGTCACTCGCGCAGACTATTCAGTTTAGAAAAATATATTAGAAACCTCAATATCACTTTTGAAAACCTATCCATAGATACCCACACGTATGGGTTTTGTTGAAAAAAAAAAATAGTTTGAGTTCTATGTATGGGGAACCCCAAAAATTTATTGTTTTTTTCTATTTTTGTACGAAAATCTTAATGCTGTTCACCGAATACATCTACTTACCAAGTTTCCACAGTCTAGCTCTTATAGTTACGGAAAAAGTGGCTGTAACATACGGACGGACAGACGGACAGACATGACGAATCTATAAGGGTTCCGTTTTTTGCCATTCGGCTACGGAACCCTAAAAACACCATTTTAGATACATTTCGGTACCAAGGTAAAAAATTAGAAAGCTAATAGACTAAATAATTTTAATACAAAATGAAGATCGCGATCTCTTTTACTTTTTTTAAATCGCGTTATAAAATTGACCTTCAATTTATTTTTTTAAGTTTTCAAAAATTTATTTGTAAATAAAAAGAAGAGTATGTGTTATTTGAAAGTAATTCTAAATTTGATTGAGAAACACAACCGTAACCATAAGTATTCCAAATTTCGAGGTTATGTTTGCTCTATAGCTAATATGGTATTTTTTTCTGTAAAATCTTAAAATAAAAATGGAAAATCTGGTGTCTCAAATGAGACTAAGTGGTGCTAATATATTTTTAGGCAATTTAATTTGCAAACGATGTACCAAACACTCTGTTATTATCTGCCCATTAATATATATTTTATTATTTATTTATGCACTAGGTTAATAATATAAAATATATTTTATAGATTTAGGTATATATGATAAAGGTATCATACATTTATTTCTTTCTTAAAATTTTAAATCCTCTCTGATCAGATCATTATCTGAATTATTATGATTAATAACTTCACCTACCTAAGGGTAGACTGGTAGAAAATGCCTCAGGCATTAAGTCTATATATACAATTTCCATGTATAATATGAAGTTTCATCAATAAAAAAAATATCACAATCAAATATCCACTGAATCACTGATAAGCAACTTCGTCAGTACATCATTTACATCCAGTATATTTATATCCCAAATGCTATGACTTCAATCACATTATTGTCACACTAGGATAGGAGGTAACTGAGTAAGATGTATCCTGCATAGACAGGTAAAAACGAAAGCGGCAACATAAAGTAACAGTTTGAGTACAAAGGCAACAATTCAACACTTAACGTTGATTATCGAGGAGCGATCGCTCAGACACTTTAAACAAGACTCGATACATTTCACAAGAACACCGCCCAAGCTTTTGTCACAGAACAAACACATTAAAGTGTTCCTTCTTTCTGATCTGTCCGATGGTCTATGACCAAATGTTCAGATCCGTATCTCCTAATTGACACTATGTTTGTCTAATCCACCACAACTTGGACGAAAGAAAAGCATTCCAAAACAAAATAATAGGATAAGTGCGAGCCAGCAATGCCCGTGTTTGTTTTCACTTGTTTTTGCAGCTTTTGTTCTTGATATCGCCGACGATGTCTTTATACTGTGTTTTAAGCTTTTAACCGATACCAAAAGATAAGGTTTTTTGGAATTTTAATTGTTGGCCAAACTACACACAGTAAGTAAATGTTTTACATGCAATGAATAATATCGAAAAATATTCAACAATTTTTTTCAGTAAATCTAAAATATAATGCCACTACTGTAAGTTACTTTTTTGAAATTACGTTTTTTATGAGGCAGTTTCTTAAAATCAAGATATGATTCTCTAATTAAAATCTGACAGGCATACTGTAGCGGCCACGTAGCGGCTGTTTCCTGTGGTTGTATTTCAGACCTTAAAATTTAATATTTTCTTAGTTTTGCTTGTGATATAGGAGATAATTTAATTAATATCTACCTATTTAAAGATTGCCGAGACAAGTTTATTTGCTTTGTACATTTTTGGACTTCACGGTCTAACGCAAGCACTTTTTAATTAGTTACGAGTTTCTTCGACGTGTAAAGCCAAACATGTTTCTACATAAGACGATCTTCGCTTGTATTAAACGTAATAATTCATTAGTAACTGCATCTTTTGTAATTAAGGCTGTTTTAATTAAAAAATGAAGTGGGTACTAAAATTAATTAATAAAGTTTAATACAATAGGCACAAACTAAGGCTACACACTATCTATATACTAACACGACTAGATTAAGTTCGACGAACTATCAACTTTCTATTTGTTTGTAATGTCTACCCGTAAAAGTTAAGCGCACTGCGAGTTCTCGCTACGTATCAGTTACAAATAAGTGTTAATAATAATTAGGTACATGCGAGACCCTTTTATTGGGCTTTATACCATTGAATACAATTAGGCTACTGGGCGTCCAATAAATGCAGCTTTCATGCCTTTCAAAAATATCACGTTTCATGCGCTCTATCGCATCCTGGGATCCTACTCCCCTTTATAAAACTGTACATAGAGTACATTTATCTTGTTACAATGGAACAAAGGATCTGATACAAATACATAAAACACTCCAAACGTCCAAAGAGGATAATGCCCATCATTATACATTCATGTGTTTTGTCGTTTACAGTATTTATTTTGAACAGTATCGAGGGGGGAAAACCCTCTTTTCGCTTGAAAGCTCCCGAAAGCGCACAAAGAAGGCGTCGGGCGTCGCCGCGGGGCTTCGCCATTGGCCCGGCGATCCCCACCGATCGGAGGCTCCGCCCTAGTTACAGCTCTCCCCGGACCTTTGCGTGTGCGATCATTCAGTACGCGGTTGTCGCTAAGGCAGGTAGTCGTGTCGCACGGGTGACGCTGCTGCTGGACACTTGAATCATCGCTGAGTCAGTGCGCGAGTTGAGTGATGGTGGATTGTATTGACTGACATTTCTAGTCGACGTGTGATGCACGCAATGAGTGATTCCGCTGCACTAGCAGGCATGCTGCCCTTCGACTCCATCGGGCTGTACGAACAACCCAAACCAAGATTCATTTTTAAAATGCCGAGGGTAGTGCCTGATCAAAAAGGAAAATTTGAATCTGATGATCTCTTCAAAAGACTGAGCAGAGAAAGTGAGGTATGTAAATCTACATTATTCATGTATATGGTCATTTTGATGCATATTATCTTCGTTTATTTAAATTAAATCCTATAACAATAGCTATTATTTTCATTTACGCGTACCACGAATCGTTTGTGAACAGGAAAATATCTCACTACATTACGAACTTAGTCATTTGTTTCGACACTGTAATCATTCCTTTCGCAATATTTTCCTTCTATCCAGTAATAATGTACAAGTTAATTTAAACAAAAATGATTTACTTAACATGGGTATTTCCAAAACACGTTATCCGATATGAGCGCGTTTAATTCTTTTGTATGGGCAAAAAGAGGTGAAAGTTAAAAATTCTTAGAAGTTGCTAATTACTGACTGTAATGAAATTATTGAGGTATATTAACTATAATGTGTTATGGATTAGGTGAGGTACACGGGGTACCGCGACCGTCCGCCGGAGGAGCGCCAGATGCGTTTCCAGAGCGGCTGCCGGGAGGGCCACACGGAGATCGCCTTCACGGCCACCGGCACCAACCTGCAGCTGGTGTTCGACCACACCCCCTACAACAACCGGGGCTGTGACTTCCAGAAAGAGAGCGGCAAGGTATAGTTACATTACATAATATACGTGATCTTGGCGTCGCCGTTACCCGGTGCTCATGAGATACACAAACACGATATACTACGATTTTGTAATTGTTTGCATAAACAATAATTTCATTCTTGTACGGAGTGGCTAACTGTTTGGCACATAATTGTTTTGCGGAATAACCCTTGCCGGCTGTTATTTGGGAAGGCCCAAATACCAGCTATGGAAAAATACATAATTGGGTAGGTATAGGTACCAATATTACAAACTAATATTTTATTTATCGACTAGCTGTTACCCGCGACTTCGTCCGCGTGGATGTCGTTTTATGAACGAAGAATGCTAAAGGTAACAATGTCAATATAACAATAGTAGGTACAACTCATGTACTTACTTACCTATCTATTACCAAACCGACCAAAAGAAATATACGACAAAAACTCAAGGAAAATAATATTCAAACAAATCAAAACAGATAAATAGCTACAACTCATGTACCTAATTCGAAACTAATTCAAATTTTGAAATAAGAAATTGCGACACGTGCGTCCATGACAGCCCGTAGAGTTTAGCGTAATGTCAAATATCAAAATTCACCCAGTTGTTTTTAAACTTAGCGCTTTCAAACAAACAAACTATCTCCTGCGATTTCATCTGTCTGGTAGGTACATCAATAAAAAAACTCAATAACAGAAAATAAAATACCTATCTACCTAAATAAACCTATTTCTGATAATAACTAATCTAAACTCAATAAATGAAATCAAATCAAATCATGTATTTCCATGGGCACCAAGGGGCGCATGAACACGTCAAAACAAACATCAAAACACAAAAAATATAAAATTAAAATAAAACTTAGCTAACTAAATTATAATACTTATTGTAATAAAATGATTTGACACCGGAGCTTAGATTGACTATAATTCAACTTAGAGATTTGAATTAAAATCAATCCAAGTACCAGCTCCGATGGGTATTGCATCATGAGAAGAGCTGGTGAGAAACTCATGTGCACCATCTTTTCAAATAATTCATACAATTTTTGTTTGTTCTTTGACAATAATTCTATGTGTAAGTTATAGCAACCAAAACAACATTATAGCTAAAGAGAAAATAAACTTAAATATAGAAATGGAATTAAATTATTACTTGTTAATAAATCCATAGTATATAAGGTTGCAATATCCACTTCAAGCAGAAAATAAAGGAGTAAAAACAATGTGTGTACCTATACTACTGTATATATAAGGGTTTCAGAACAGACAAAAAAAAAATATAGATTCTAATAACAAAAACTATTTATACTCCAAAAATATAAAAAATAATAAATGTACACACAGATTGCCTTTACTTAACAATATTTAAAATAACATGAAATGAGGTTATACAAATCAAATTTAATGAGTTAATAAAGAAACTATATAATTATGAATAAATTTTCATTAATCATCATATTAAATAATAAAAATAATGTATCAATTGATATTCATTATAATGTCAGAAGGCGAAACTTAAGTCAATAATATGATGTCAAAAATAAATTATGTCAATCTCAATATAGAATATAATATGTCAAAATAACCATAATCAATCATAATTATAAATAAGATAAAACAATGTCTAACTTGGCAATTCATTTGAAATATAATAACCATAATAATTGTAAATAATACATACATTACTGTAATAAATACATTAGAATAAATATATAAGCAATAAATAAGCAAAATCCCTATAAACTAATATCTATACGGATTCGTACTTATCCTACCTAACAGTATTATAAAATAACCTACGGTCACTACGTACAATATCAAATTTACTACCTAAACTTTAAAATTAAAATCTATACAGTACGACTTATAAAAAATAAACCTTTCGGTTTATCTTCATAAGTCGAACCGCAAAGTTAAGTTTGTCATAGGTCATTTATAACCTACGACAAACTTTACTTTGCGGTTCGGGAGCAAACCGCAAAGTTAAGTTTGTATTTTATTGTATATAATATACTGGGTACTTTTCCGGGATAAAAAGTACCCAGTGTGGTGCCCAGGATACTAAAGAATAATTATACCAAGTTTCATCGTAATTGAACCGGTAGTTTTTGCGTGATGCCTGAACAAACAGACAGACAGACAGACAGACAGACAGACAGACAGACAGACAGACAGACAGACAGACAAAAAAAAAGTTAATTAGATTTTTGGGTTCGGTGTCGGTGTAGTAACACGCCCTGCTATTTATTTTTTTGATATTTTCAATGTACAGAAATTTTACTTCTACAGATTTATTATAAGTATAGATTGGGCGTTCAAAATAATAAATGAATATCTAGTCCCAAAAAAACAGAGCTTGTACTATGGGTACTAGAATAACTGATACTACTTTTCTTTAGTAAATACATACTTTTTATACATAAAACACCCAGACTAAGACAAACCACCATGTTCATGCAATCAAAGATTTGTCTTGAGCGGGCATCGAACTCGACAGTGACAGGCCACCATCCGTACCATACCCACTCTGCCATCTGGTCGATGTGCTGTTAGCTAAATTTTTTTAAATCTAATTATATTATAAGAACCCAAATATAACATAATTTTAAATAGAAGTATACAGTCCTTAAAAAAACATTCAATATTTTTTCACTAAATCGAATCTACCTAGTAATTTAAGCTGGTCAAGAACTAAATTACTTAATAACTACACAACCATAAAATAATCTTGTATTTTCAATAATAAAGATACACCGATACACACGGCAATAGGGATGATGACTGATACTGCAGAAGTAATAAATATGAATGAATACCTTATCAAAATATAAGTAAAACAGAAAACAAATGCAAGAATTTTTAGTTTCATACCTTTAAATCAATCTCATTTAGTGATCACGCAATTTTTCATGGGCAAGTCCATTTGTAGAGTACGAAATTATTAAAAATTCATTTTGTTATTGAATAGGCCGCTTAATTTTGAGTAACATCTGTAATAAAACCATTTTTATAAACGCAATATGTCATATAGCTATCAAACAAAAATCATAACTTCGCATACAAGCTACAAGGCAGTGACGTCACGCCTTTGTAGCCGTTTGTGTGACGCGATTGGGCGAGTCTATTATCATTGTGAATTTAAAATTGTATTATCTCTGTGATATCTAAGTTATTCTTTGGTAGCATTCAACTAGTATCAAGAGGTGTTTCAATTACATCAATCAGTCATCTTGCCAGTACCCTTTTAGCAGCCATGAATCGAATACATATCTCACTGCTAAATTCGGGCAATACCATATGGCCAACTATCCAGTTTTGCTGTCATTTTAAAAGGAACCAACCAAAATTAGGTAAAACAATGTCAGTAATTTGATTAACATCTCTTCTACATTATTTTAAAGTTAAGAATACATTTTTATAATCATTTGTAAAACACTAGTTCTGTTTATTTATTAACCGAAACTTTTTCACGTTTTTTTAGGTTACCATTAGATAAAGATAAAGATACTTTATTTCGCAAATATGATGTTACATAAAGAATATTAGTTCCACCAAATTTTATCAATAGGCATGCGAAAGGTTACATTTAATAACCGTTAAAATACAAGTAAGCAACAAAGACAGCATAAAATATTACAAAACTAACAAAGACAAATAAAAATAAATTTAAACAATAATATATAACAATCAACTAAAAACTACTACAAACTACAAAAATGCACTATCTTTTTCATTCATAAATTCACTTATACTGTAATAAGCTTTATCAGTCAGAAGGTTTCGAAGGTAGGATAGGTTTTTTCTTCGTTATTTGATCGTTCCAAGGCAGTATTTAACATTCACATATTCACACATTTAACATGACATAACATCACGCCTATATTACCCAGAAGGGTGTAGTGGATATGTATAACACACACTTCAAAAAAATATGCAAATAAAATATAAGATTTTCATGTTATTTATCGCTGGAGACCACTTCTATTGCATAACATGTCTCATAGAATTTGCGAAAATCGATTACTATAACACGTTTAATAAAATAGATCAAATATAAACCCTAAATGTTAGATATACGACACGAGTTCTAATTTGTAGGCGTTGTTAATGTTTAAGGTCATTACATTGTGTAATTAATTAAATTATTAGACACGTCAGTCAACAATAAAACTAATTAACAAGTATTCATCGTTGCAATTTACGTACCTTACTACAACTATTTTTTCAATAATAAAACTCTTTTGTGACACTTTTGAAGATCATAATAATTTTTTTTTGCGGTGGTTAGGTAAATATTTTGATTTATATAAAGTTTTACACAATTTATCAAAAAGACACCTTAAACAATTGTTTATAGGCTGTGAGGAGATAGCCAATATCTCTAACCACCAAGACTGAAAGAGTTAAAGGAAAGGAAATCACCTTACTGACAAATTGTATTCATCATAATATGCTGTATAGTAGATTTGGAGTAGATAGCTTTTTTTACATCATTGGTAAATCACGTGAGCTTATTGTAGGTATATAGTAATGTCATCACGTAGAGAGCTATCTAAACGAAAACCTTATTTCTGAAGTATATATATAATTTTCCATAGACACATAGATTCACGCCATCCTACATGTTACGAACGCTTCGAGCCCAGCACACACACACCTCTGTCGTATCATTCATAAATATTGTTGTTTATAGATAGTTATCTACTCCTATTCTAAAGGATATTTGTGCATACCATTGCATGTGTCTGATGGACGTTCCATTTAATGTAGACCCATGCAACAAAAATACATTGAAATAAAAAGGATTAACAAGCTACGGCACACGACTGCGCCCGTGTAGTTCGTCAATAAAATGTAGCCTTTAATATGTCAGTCTATGCTACAAGCTACCTCGGCTACCTGTTTACCAAATTTCACCAAATCGGCTATCTGCCCGAGCGTTTAGACGTTATAAACATACACACTCAAACTTTAGCCTTTATTAAATTAGCAGGATAGTAGGTTCTTCACATAGAATATGTTCTATAAAGTTTTATATGACAAAAACAAATGAATCACTTCTACGCAGGCAGTTAGTACAACAAATAGCATCTAATACGTCACAGCTCGCCAGAACGCATCAGAGGCGGCCCCGCGCGTCATCATCATACTTACGATTCTGACCACATTTTCATAAAGAAAATGAAGACATAAATAACCTTGATTTCTTTGGAGCCGCTAATGACGAAGAGTAAAAGCATAACACCGCATACACCGCGTCAGTCACGCTCAACATCGACTTCGTACAATCTCGAGATAAGTGAACGACATCTTTCTATGAAGGAATAATCTGATTCACCTAATGTCCGAACTCGAGCATGGTAACGCATTAATTTAGGAGATGTACTGTCGTTACAAAAATATTCCATCAAATTATGCTACCTGGCGTCGTTGGTTACTAGCTGTACTAGACTATCAGACCGTTTATTTATTAGGAATATATTTTATATCCAAATTAAAAAATATGCCAGTCATGTCCTTTCATTCAATTTGTAGTATGAGCACGGAATAATAACTGTTTTTTTATATTTCAAATCTTAGGTACTAGTAATTAGCAAATACAAATTACTAGTATTCTTGTTTACCCCCTACAGCTTAGCTTTTACTTTGTTCACTTGTGTTGTTTTATTAACCGACTTCATTTACTTGTGTTCACGTCCATGGTGTAACGACCACGATTCGAACCCACGACTTCTCGATCGCAAGTCCGACGTCTTATCCATTGCGTCACGGCCGCTTATTGTCCTCCTTTTTGACAAAGTATTTTTAATTTGATCATAAATATCTGATAATTTAAAATGATTTATTAGTCTACTAATTATATATTTAGATTATATTTTAAATCATGAATATATTTTCCGGGTAAAAAATTTAATGTATTATAATCCTGTCATGATTTTTTTCCGCCATTTATTAATTATCTATACAGAGTTAACTTCAGCCCTTTGTATAAATTAACCCATGATGTCTGTAAGGGGCAATATTGATTCAGACTATACAATATACTTTTCAGTTCAACGCTTTCTTTATATAACAGAATTTATGATATTATGGAACCCATTTAGTGCTTGTTTTATTGAATTTAGCCCCTTTAAAGTGCAGAGGCCGCCCGCTGCGCTCTTGTATGAATACTTATATTTATTTACACTTGGTTCATTTAACACAGCGCTCGAGTGTGCACGAGCCCTTCTTGTAACGATGTTTTATTAAACAATGCTTCAACTTCGAGATTTCCATCCTCAATAATCCTCATGTTATTATTTAATAGCTTTAGAATTAATAATCAGACTTTCCTTGAATTCTATGCCTTATCAATCAATTTATGTGAAATAACCATTTTTGCATAAAAGGAATAACACATTTTTATGACTAATATAAAGACGTAGTTATTGACGTTTTTATTATTAAATCTTATTTTTTCTTTAATTTAGAAAAATAATAATTTCACTGTCCAATTTATCTTATATTAAAAATTAAACTTAATACGTGACTAGTATGTTGATACTGGACAAGACGTGAGGAACGATGTCCATGTAACGTATGCCTTATTATCGTACCAAATTTATTGGTATTTTAATTGAATACATACAATATTGTACTTAATAAGTGACAATATATATTTTAAATATAAAATAACTACATAATTTCAAAGTATACACGTTGATAAGTGTCAAAGAATAAAAGAAAATGTATTATCTACTTAAATTACCTAGATAACAGTACAGAAAAATATTAGCAACAAAAATGTTTTAAATTTTTACTTGCGCAACATCCAATTACAGCCTTAATCTCATTGACTCGTTGCTATTAAAGTAGTGCAAATAGGGGCACAGCCGGGGGAACGCGTGCATTAGGTGGAAAATTCGGGAGTCGCATTACAGTCCTTAGGGAAAGGGAGAAAAGCATTTTCCCCTGAAATCAATACAGGAGCCGCGTCGCGATTGGTGGGCGTCCCGACGCCGTTCCCGCCCAGCCATCATGGCCGACTAAGACGCGTCGCCTGGACTCTCCCTATAATTACACCAACTACTATCATGTATCAAGATGTAGCTAGGTGTTATAAATTAATTCTTGCGATCACAAAGCCGTATAGAAAGATCGTAAATGAAATGAAACCTTATTTGAACGCACAGCATTGCTATATGATCGCAACAACAGACGTGGTCAATTACAACCATACGGCAGGCGTCTCGCAGTAAAATATTTAAAAGAAGTAAAAAGGGCTTGTTATTAGTTAAATTGCATCCTGGTGGATGGCGCTGGCACAATTAAAGGTTGCTGGCAGCGGATGCCGGAACAAAGCCAGCACGCGATATGCTTCGACACTCGTCTGCCGCATGGCGTCCTTTCCACTCCTGTTTGTTACCAACGTACATGAATGTATTGTTATATTCAGTTGAAATACATTTCGTTTAAAATGTACAAGGTCTTTAAGGTCTCAAAACGGAACTGAGAAATCATCACAGTTTAGTCTCTAGTCCAATACCCATCGGAGCTGGCACTTAGATTTATTTTAATTTGATCCCATACATTTCGATTATAATTGATCTACCTAAGCTTCGTTAATTCAAATCATATATATTCATATTGATTAGCATATATTTTTTTAATTCTTTAGATTATTTTTCTTTGCTCTGTAACAATAATGTTTGTTGACGTATTGATAAAACAAATGATTTGACTTTAAAACACAATTAAAATTGCACTTTCAAGTTTTCATGATTTAATGTTGCATTGCCATTATAATTATTTCCTAAGATTGCTCTCCTTTATAATTATATTGGCATGTCATCTAAACTTCCAAAAGAACTTAATTTTTTTATTCATCCTAAGCTTGCCCCAAAATGGACACATCTACCTGTACACTTTTTTGAAGGGCCACTTCCGAGCCATGTGTGGCTGATAAATTATATCTGCTCTTGCCACCTACGGCGCTGCAGTTTTTGTCTTAAGTTTTTTTGATGTTAAATTGTGTCCGTTTGTCATCAGGCTCACATCGTGTCCCGGTTCATCATGAACGGCGTGTGCGTGCGGTGGCGCGGGTACATCGACCTAGAGCGCCTGGATGGTGTGGGCTGTCTAGAACTCGACGAGGAGAGGATGGCGGTAGAGGACGCGGCGCTGCGCGACCAAATCGACCGGTACAACCAGCGGCTGCGGGACTTCGAGGACAAGCAGCGCGCCTACCGCGAGCACGGCGAGGAGCAGCTGCGCGCGCACTCGCACGTGCACGCGCAGCGCTGCCACCAGCCACGCCAGCCTCCGCACGCCTCTCACCCTTCACACCCACACCCCTCACACCCTGCACATCTCAAACCTCACTCACAGGGAGCTCTCATCTCATAATTCATTAGATGAGGTACAGAGAGTTTCACCACCGCCAGCAGAAACTCTTTCAAAAGTATTATTAATTATTATAATATCGATTGTTTAACCAAATACAGACATACTTACCTAAGTATTACATACTTATAATACTCAACTCGTTATATTTCCATTGCAAAATGGTAATGGTGCATAAAATTTACGCAATGATATGGTCACTTCGTGATCAAGCACTTTGTAAGTAATTAATAGATTTTTTTTAAATATGCCCAAATGACTGAATGACTGACACCTGGCAAGTGTAACAGCCTCCCATGTGTCTGTCGATCCTGCCGTTACATTAGTGCAATATCTATTTGCGCTAAGTAGATACACCATATCTTTGATAGGTACTGCGGTATAACACAGAAAACGTACAATTGCATTAATAATGTCATCGAGGTATTTTTGTAACACGGTTTGGAAAAGGCTTGACAGTGCATTTTTTTCCATAATCAGTTATTAACCAACTAAGTATTTCATATTATAGGGTCATCATAATGACCAACAAAATGCAATGCTAGTTAAGTTGTTAGATATAAGAAAATGTAGATATTTCTATTTAGGAACTTTCTCAAAAATCACTTGCGTACCTACATTATATAATTGAATTTCATCATTGAATTTAAAGAGCATAGGTACTAGATAAATACTAAGTGGCTCAAGCAAGCCTCCATTCATCATCATAGGTACACCATACTAGATTGATTGTATTAGGCATAAATTGTAAACACATTGAATTTTAATGGGTAATAAATATTTTTTTATTTTACCACAGCTGGGAATGGCCGATTGCTTGTCGTTTGATACATTTACACTTTTATATGAACATTTTAAAACAATCGAAAAAAATCGGTCAAGTCCAAAAGTCCTGGGATATTTTAAACAACCATCTTGATAAACCATTAAACAGTGTGTTTATGCAATCGTTTAGTTTCAAGTTAATTTAGTCTTCTCAAATCACAATACATTTCTCTCGAGCTAAAAATAGTCTTCGATTATTACAAATATTGCTGAATTTTAATAAAGCGTATTTTTTATAATAGTTTAGCATTAGCTAATAGTAGTCAAATCAGTAAAACATACCTAAGAATGTACCTTTGTCTAGAATAGCCTACATTAATAAGAGAAGCCATCCTCAATTGTGAAATGATAACGTTCTGTAATATCTTTTGATCAATTCATTCGTTAATCGCTATTTTCTTCTTAATTGTAATTATTAATTACTGTTTTTGTTCAGTTGATGGTACATGTTATTTATTTTTAAGTTGATTTTATATGCAACAAATATAAAGTATTGTGATAATAATGTAAATAAATCTTTACTGAATTTTAAGGTTGTTGTTTTAATTTGAATTATTTCTTCTAATTTATGCGTCTACTATAAAAATATATACACAAATATAAAGTTATTCCGGGCGATAACATGAAAATGATTTTCATCTCATACTCCCAAAGAGCTAAAAGTTAGACTAACTTGACAAACTTATTATAAGTTCAAATATTAAAAATATAAGTCTGATAATGCGCGATTTACACGCACCTCTTATATTATAACATAACTTATCAGACGACTTAATATTTTTATTATTTTCGAATTAAATAGCCCTAAGGGCGTTTAGTAGCAATAAGAGAAGTTTTAGCTAGGCTAAATAATCAACCAGAAGATTAACTCAGTTATCAGAGCAAGTTCTTGGTTACATGAAACCACAAGCTAGTTTTGAAAAAATTCGGCGTTATTATTGAAATTCCCAAAAAGTAAACCTAAATGCCTTTTGCCTTAGCAGAGGTAATTGTAAAATCGAAGCACATGGCGTTCCATTGTCTCTGCCTACATCCAAGAAATAAAGCTTACTTTTCGATATGTAGGTAACTAAACCAGATTTTGTTTTGTTACTTCTTATTTGCAGTAGCATCTCCAGACTCGACCTATACTATTAAATTATAAAGATCGTTCGACCCATGATGCCTGAACAATCTTATCATAAAAGTTTTAGAGCCAGCTTCACCAGTTCTGGATAGTTTATTCAAAACTTTTTTGACAGAAAAAGAATATGTCAAATTTGTATACAAAATAGAATGAACCAGCACTTATCCATCCAAAACCTTATCAAGAACTGGTGAAATTGAGGCTTACTTTCTTTTAAAGATACCTAATACTAACACGATTATTATGACCAAATGTCTATGTAATTAGTTGTCGAGTCGTGAGCACCGGAAAAGTCTCCAATTTCGAATATCGTTCATACTTAAATAATTATAAAACGAGGGTGGTGAGGTGATCCCTCGCAAGTTCCACGTGAGTGAAATTGAAGGTAATTAGTTGTCGATCGCATGTTTCATTTGGCGTAGAATCGGCGGAGGTGATGCGTGGCAGGCGGTGCAGCACTCGTGGTGCACAGGGACACGCGCGATACACCTGTATCGATTGCCACAAAATATAATGAACACAGAAGATATACCCACGATTTGAGTTTGATATTAAGGAATATACTCGAATATGTCTACAACTTAATTTCCCCTTTTTAGAATAATGCAAACCGTTTGAACCGACTAAACAGAATCAGTAACCAAATCATTGCACTAGTTTGTGTATAAATGTATGGAAAACGTGAAAAATCGTATATACTTGCAAGAACCTATTTTTTTATACTTCCCCTGCAGCGATCGAAATTAAACATATGAACTCGCGGCTGGATCGGTGTTGAGTGGCGTCTAGCAGTGTCGAATAGAGTAGAGTGAAGTGGAGTAAAGAGGAGCGGATTTCAGCGACGCTGGATTGACCGGATTTTCATTTAAAACACCCACTCCACTGCAATCCGCATCAATGGAAACGCACTCTACCGCGACGGAATACGGCTCATATTCACTCCTATCTATTCTCTTCATGTGTGTGTGGAGTGAATCTTCTGTCGATGTATCTTGTAGCAGTAACTCGTGTCCGATTGTCGGCGCCCGCGCCGCCCAGCCCCGCCCTCGCTCATTATACGCAATTTGCTGGAAGGAAATGTTCATATTTATGCTCGTTAAACAACACACACTGGACGCCTGCTTTAAATGTTGTTATTACCTTAATTTAAAATAATATTAGTATTTAAGGTACCCATTTAATTAAACATGACACCCATTTCGCACATTTGTATTAAGGCTAAATAAAGTCAAATATAGATAATTAAATTACTATATCAAAATTGAACGAGTACCACTTTGTCAAAATTGTTTCACCCGCGCACCATAGGTGCATTTTCATTATTGCTGTAAAGGCGTATGCTGCCCAAATACCCACGGATGCTGTTTAAACCTTTTGTTAAAAGACTAAGTTTAACAAATAAAAATAAGCTTCTACCAGTAGGTAGTAACTTTTATGAAAGAGAGATTGATTACACGCTCCATATTAAATCAACAAAAACATCATGAAAAATGGCATCAATAGCACAACTAATAAAAAAATGCAACCTAAACGGAATCCAAACAAAAAAAAACAGCTTATCTTTTTAAAAATACAAACAGGTCGTTTTTACGGAATGGGAGGCTCTAATATCAAAATAATCTCCAAAGAAATCTTGATTTGTTCTACGATATTGTAAAATTATACGCGGAACTGAGCATTATCCCGGGGACACGTGATGGTTATCGAAGGCTTTTATTGTGACGTACGGCACCTTGACCGTCAAAATTAAGCAGGTACCTTTTATTGGACATGATCTGATGGATCACGCAAAAAACGTGGTATTTTACAATGCATAAATCGGAGAACGCTATCCAGAGGCACACAATGAACCCGTGATTTATCGGAGCATTCTTTTTGCGCAAAAAGCTCAGGTCAGTGTCGGAGCGAAGCACCAAAAGGGCATTTCGTGTAATCCGCGCGCGCAGCGTG
Source organism: Hypena proboscidalis (assembly GCA_905147285.1). Lineage (NCBI taxonomy): Eukaryota > Metazoa > Arthropoda > Insecta > Lepidoptera > Erebidae > Hypena > Hypena proboscidalis. The sequence continues at coordinate 12,341,134 of LR990130.1, read as the reverse complement.
GGAACGAGGCCCGACCATGGCGGTGCACCCACTCGTGGGGCTATTTGATTATGATAACTACAACTTATTTTATGCCCGAGCTTTATGTAGGTACTTGTAAGATTCGCCTGTTCTCTTGATTGGATTAATCATAATTTTGAACCGGTGAAATAAACACTGACCACGTTATTACCACGTCTAGTATCTGTTGTTTCAATAAATGTAACTATGTCACCCTGTGTTTATTTCATTCATAATTAGTTTGGTAGTCCTAACTGAATCAATATCTAAAGGTCAACCGCCTTTTTGGTCGAACCAGAAGAAAAGAAAATCTATTAGAAATTGACCAAATCAGCATTTTTTTATAATTGCGCCAAAAGTGTAGGATCGTTATCCTCAGTTTTATTGAGGTTTAAAAAACACCATTTTAGGTACCTTTTCGGTAACATGAACTGTAAAATACAAAGGGTTTTAGCTTGACCATAATACAATATTGGTGCCTTCCCTTAACCTACCCGCGGAATGGCCGTTATGGAGAATGTTGTTTCAAATGGACCTTGATGACGAAATCTAAAACTACGAGTAATAGAGAAAAGTACCTACTCAAAGGAGCTGACTTTGATAAAAACTTAAACAGAATCAAACTAAAATTGGATTATAGGAAAATCGATATTCCTAGCCTGGCCAATCGACTTCCCCATACTGACCGATATAAATAAGCCACCCTGTATATAAGCTACTTAATATTGCACTACAAGGAGCCAGTTTCGTTTAACGTGTGGGTAAAACCCATAGAAATCTTAATAATAAGGCAATAGAAATGTCAAAGACGCGTGACCTTGTCGCCGCGCATCTGTCAAGTCAAACACAAGTGCGAGTTAAGGAATTGTCGTCTTAATGTCATCGCAAAAAGAATAATTTTGTTTGCAGGAATACAAGCGCATTTTTCTAATCGAACATAAGTGCGAGTTGAGGAATTGTCGTCTTAATGTCATCGCCAAAAAGAATAATTTTGTTTGTAGGAATACAAAAAGTGGTATTTGAAAACCGGCGACATGCGTCCCAGTGTTAAAAGATAGTCGATAGCATTTCTATTGACTAGTTATTAAGATTTCTATGGTAAAACCACAGAAATAATATAATAATAATATGTATCTTGAATATCTATCTGATATGAAACGCAATTAATAAACTTGGGATGAAACAGGCAATCTAAACAGGGTTGTTTATGGATGCAAAACTGCCTTTATGAATACACAACACTTTAACAAGCTTTAAGATAACTTAAGGAAAGCAGTTTGAATGTGACACCATCTCCAACGACCCTTGAGAGGCTTCCTTGGGACACGTGAGTCGACCAGTCTCGTCTCACACTTGACTGCCTACAATGCATCGCGCAGGAGTCGGGCTTCTGCGCCCAATTCTCGGGGTATATATAATATTATATTAATTAAAATAAAGTAGCTTTTTTGTAGCCTTAGTAGCACGACTAATTTGAATAAAGTTATAATAGTTCCGCAATGAAACGAATGGAATAATGCTACGTTGATAAGGACTCACACACGGACAAGAATCACAACAGAATAGATACTAGTGAAACTACACTATATCAAGTTCCTGTGAATGTAGATGACTTGCCTATTTATAATCTACTGCTATCATGATGCCTCCTGATAGTATTGGTATTTAGTTATACATAAAACAACCGACTATTTAACTATGGCGGTTGACCTTTAGTGTTTAATTGTGCACGTGTGTCCCTATCTTTTAGTAAGGCTGTTTTCGCCAAATAATGACGATAACTGAAAATAAGGATATTAATGTTTAATGTGTACTCATAAATTTCACACACACATAGGTACATATATTTATTATTCACGGCATAAGGCAAACTATTTTGTAGTTCATCTGATAACAAGTGGTAAATACATACCATGGATAGCCGCAAAAAACTAAAGATGCACCTTTTCTACAAAGGCCTTATGTTTTCTCACCTTGGTGGTAAGGACGCAGAAGTGGTCATAAGAAGAAGAAGAAGAAAAGGTCGGTAAAAGTACTAGATAAGTGTGAGACGGTAGTGGTATCATCCATGATCTCACTCTAAAAAATCCTACCACTAACAACATTTATTTACGAATATTTTTGTCTTTGAATAATAGAACACATACTTTAATATAAAGGTGTGTTTTTTTATAAAGTATTTAGCTACGCTCCAATTTAATTCAGTGTTGTCGGATAGAGACATTATTTACGTTACTCAAATTTAATTATGTGAAGTTGTAAAACATGTAAAGCTGTTTATTTATACGAGGCCTAAATGACGGGGCTGCTGCATACATCAAATGTTGGCGTTTTATAGCCGGCGGGAGGCAGCGGCACTTTGAAACCGAGTACCGCCATTTCACCCATATGCTTCCTCGAATTTATGTCTGTTTTCTACGAACAAAACGACTTTCATAAAACTCGTTTTAGATTTTACGTACATAAAACATTATTAACTCGTTGTTTATAATAAAAAGAATAAAGTTAACGCACTGAAATTAGTGTTGCAGACTCCTAATAAAATGTAATATTTTTAAAGCAAATTTTAGCTTTGCTATGCATTGCTATGCATTTATACGCCCCAAAGCACTTGGGGCGTATACCCAAGAGGTGCAGGTTCGAGTCCTGCTGGATTCTTAATTTTTCAACTTTAATATTACATAAAATAAATGCATAGCAAAGCTAAAATTTGCTTTAAAAATATTACAGTATTTGATAAAAATGCGTCATCTCTTGACTGTAACAGTATTGATCTTAATTCAAACTTACAGTATGTGAATAGTACTTATTACATCACATAGATGGCGCTAAAACCAAATAAGGTTCGTCTAGCTAAAAGCTGGCACAAAAAGAGTTGAGAAATTTCGAGTCCGGCAGCATACGAATCCTAATAAAATAATGTAGGATGTGGTTGTGTCATGATTTTATGTTCAGCATGTACTTACCAGGCCTGGCAAGCTTGATTAGAGCTAGGAAAAACGCAAATGACAACTTCCTGTCGTCATGTTGAATGGAATATAATTTATTGTATGCATTTTCTCTGTGCCATTGCAGTTCAATAAAAACTAATTTATCTCACAGGTATAACTAGGTAACTACTTACTCAAGTAGGGCTTTGTAAAAAATAATCCGCCACGTGCGGGATAATCCCAGTTAATTGAGAGCGCGCGTCGCTGATCGCGATGATCCCTCGCCGATCGCCGATCAGGTGCTCAATACTCATCCTCGCGGGGTCGTGAGTGCGTGGCTTAATCTCACCATTCGCGAGCTTTATTGATTTGTCAGGAGCTATTTGTAACGCTGTATCGGCCACTTGTGTCGGTAATACAAATATGATTCTGACGAACCAATTACAACGGAAAATTATGTTACTTTGCCTGTCAATTTGATAATAAATCGTTTTACTAGAATATAATGAATTTAAACAAAGATAGGCGTTTTGCTACTTATTTCCAAACGAAATAAATTTACCATCGTTAGATAGATAGCTCTTTTTGAGACTATAAAAAACAACTATGGCAACAAACTCAAAACAATAAACGTGAAAATGGGTACGTTACTCAATTTAATTAGTTATGCTAAAGGTGTCGTTCAAGTATAGAAAAAAAGCCATCGAAAAACAAAAGAGACAAGTCATTTATGTAAATAAATAGTACCGTCTAGTAGGTACGCTCCCTTGTGCCGCCATTAAATTATAAAAGTAATAGAATTCACTTCGATCTTCCTTTATTTACCTAAATAATAAAAAATGTCTTTGGTGAATATAATAATACCATGCCTAAACGGAATAAAAAACAAAAACTAAATGTTTACTTATAAGGATGTAACAAAAATAAATAACTTTGGTTTATTCCGATTGGACAATGAATCGGGACTAACGCTATTGTTATTATAAATCAACACGAAAATATCTTAGCAAAAATGTATTCATAGCGATTGGAGCCAGTACCAGATTCCATAATATTGTGTCTTTCAAGGATGAAGATGCTTACTTGGATAGGCTTTTTTTTGTTTAGGATTCACATGAACTTTTTTCCTATTGAAACTAATAAGAAAATGTCTTTTAGAATATTGAAGTTTAAAAACTTTCCCATTCCAGAAAGTTTCTGAAAGAAAAACAATATCAAAGCTGTATTGATCTGAGAATTTTTAACTATTGTTTTGTGCTGTGTTTTACTTGACGCGAGTATTTGGATAAATTAATTAGTTTATGATTAGGCTTCCGCATCTACCCGAAGGATAAAATCATCCTTCGCGGGAGCCCATTATGAGGTGCCCATAATATGATGGCTTATGGTAGCAAAATTGGCAATTGGCCAGGGGTCACTAACCCAAAAAGGGCCTCACCTTACTACGGGCCATTGTTGTCAACAACCAAGTTTATGCACATGATGAATAATAAAATTGTTGTATACATAAAATATGTATACATGACATGTATGTATGTTCGTACACAAGCATGCTCATCATAAATCTTGTTTTATAAATTCTAAATTCCTACAATCGTATTTTTTTTTAATCCCTGAAACTAATTTGACTACAAGAACAATGCCTAGCTGTCATAAATCTATTGTTCTTGCTGTAAAATTATAATACGAGATTAAAAAATGAACTGTTGTTTTTCTTTATAAATACAACATATTAACAAACTAAACTAAAAAGTCTGAATAGATATAATATCTGGCCCAGAATTGATAGATTAGATAGATTACTAGCACATGGGGCATACATGTACATACATGGATGGATCTACCCAAGGACTAAATGATCTGCAGTCTCCATTATATACATAGATCAGTAGATACCAATTAATCGAGAAGTACCTAGGTAGCTACAAGAACAACTATTTGGTGTATGAGATGAGAAGGTATTGCTTCCTACTATCTTACTAATACTATTTGGTAGTCATATCAATACGTAATCAATCGATCAATCAACTATTTATTAGCTAAAACAAATACTATACTGGGTGTTTTTATGTATCATAAGTACCTACGTATTTACAAAAGAAAAGTATATATGTATTAAAATCAGTTATTCTAGTACCCATATTACAAGTTCTGCTTAGTTTGGGACTAGATGGCGTTGTGTGTAAGTTGTGAGATATTTATTTATTATTTATTTAATATTTATTAAGAGCAAAATAAACGATAGATATTAAAGGACTTCATTGTTAACGCGGCTTTCTTACTTTTGAGGACTTAAAAAAATGTATACTGTAGATAGTCTTCGTTTAAAAACGTTATATTCAGAAGACCTATCTTAACGAAATAATACTTTTTTGCACAGCATGGTTTGTTTGGTCATTAAACCAAACTTGCATCTTACCATAGAGGGCAGCACTAAGCAATGGCACTGGTGAGGCTAGCGACTAGCAACACTGCACATTCATAGTAATCGACTAATTTTATAACAGTTCGTTAACTTACGGTTTTTACCCGAAAGAACAACTCGCTTCACTATTGACAAAGGCGTTTTTGACGTTTTGAGTTGACGTTATCAATTGACATTTTATTTATTTTCAATTACGAGTATTTTGATATTTTGTATTTTAAATTCTTTTCTATTAGTATTTAAGTCATATTATTTAATTTTCGGTCTAAAAACATAGTAATATGAATGATGAAGCGAAGAACTATAAGGAAACCAAAGAATTGTACTCCATGTTTCATCAGGAGTATGTTGTCATGGCCGAATAGTAAGTAACCCTTAAAGTTTACTATTCTATCCATTTAGCGAAGCAAGAGTAGAGGATTTATCCCCTGCTAAATGGCGTATAGAATGAATATTATAGGTATTAGAATAGATTAATAATACATTTCATAGTGATTTGTTGCTTTGGACATAACAATCAACTTTCATGTGCATAATAATAATATGTACCTCATATTTTAGCCGAATGCTACAGACAGAAAATCTACAGGGAATATATGTAATCCCATCATATGAAAACTCATTTTGTAAGTTATATTTGTACTGTTTCTATTAATTTATTGAAATATTTTTCTTTCTTTCTGAAAACAATGGTGTGGTTACAGTGTGGTTTGGAGTTATTTTTGTACGAGCTGATTGCTATGAAGGAGGAGTTTTCAGATTCACATTAACATTGCCTGAAAAGTTTCCTGATGAAGAAGTGCCTGTAAGTGAAGCTTTATTTATATTGTTTCAGTAGTATGTCCTAGCTCTCTTCGCAACATATTATTGTAGAATTATATGATTATTGAATGTAAATATATTGAATGAATTTTCAGGTTTTGACATTCACATCACATGTATACCACCCTGCAGTAGATGCCAATACTGGTGTACTAAATTTATCCGAAGTGTTTCCACTGTGGGATAAGAAGCAGAATCATGTTTGGCAAATACTAAAATATGTTTATTGCATATTTCATAACTTGAATGTTAAAGTGCCTGCTAATGTTGAGGCTTCAGTTGCGTAAGTGTTAATTAACCTACTTTTTTGTAGTTTGTTTGTTGTTTTATTTTGAATTGCATAACATTACATAAAATGCATTTTTCACTTTCAGATATAAGAACAATCGCAAGTTATTTACAGAGAAAGTGAGAGAATGTGTAGTTTTAAGTATTGATCACATTTATGATGACCCACCCACAGAAGACAAACATTACATAACTTTTAAACCTTATGATCCCGATGTTCATGACGCTGCTAAAAATATTATGCTGAAATCACCTACATCAAATGAAGATGCTAACCAAGGTATATCTTGGGTCCACCAAGGGTCATTCCAACCATTTTCTAAAGAAGAAACAACATAACTGTTAAAAATTTAATTATTTATTTATTAACAACTTACATACATTATTCCTCTATGTACACATGAAATCATTACAATTTTGATTTGCCATAACAATTTCCTGTGATAACTAATATCCATATTGGTCTGTAATTTATTAAAATAAATAATTGGTACAACCAAATACATTTAATTTACTAAATCTGCCTTTCATTATTTATTTTGAGTTACAAATTGTTCCAAGATATGTACATCACATTAACACAATATGAAATTTAATTCCATAAAGTACATTATATGCAAAATGTATATCATCTAAATCAAATTATACACTACACATATTTCACCTTAAAAATATGTGTAGTGTGTATAATTTGCATTCTAGTCCAGTCACGTGTTTATCTTAATCTAATTCTGTTCTAACTTTCAGATTATATTTTGTCACTTGTTCCTGGAACCAATTTTGATCCAATTCATATTTGTTATTTTGCCATACAAAGTGTGTAGGTGTTTGCAAATCATTACTATTAAATTCAAAATGTTTACTAAATTCAATTGCTAGTTTGGATTTAACCAAGCCTACACCCCCATATTTTTCATCAGCTGGGTGATAAACTCTGCCTGTTAAGGGTAACATGTAAATTTTATCTGGTTTAAATTCTAATTTTAATAAATCACCTGCATATCCATAGCTCAAGAAATCGGTATTATTTACATGAATAATGTTTGTATAAACTATAGGTAGATCATCACATCTTATAAAATTTCTTTCCCTTCCACACAATGATATGTATGGGAAATCTTCTTGATATCTACCAGTAGTGTTTAGGCGTATCCTTTTGAAAAAAAAATCCAAGAACTTCTTTTCCTTGAAGCATGATGTGAAGTTTTTCATCCTCGAGTCATCTAAAAATAACTAAAATAACACAAGTTTTATATTTTAAGATAATGAATACTGTAGATAACAGGCTTGTAGTCCACCTAATGGTAATAATTATAATGGGTTATCCATAATGTTATTATTCGATTATAAGTAAAGATAACGTTAATTATGGCATAAGAGACCAAAAGATTACGTACCATACCTTGATGATCAATATAGTAAAAATATTCTCTAATTTTTGGTTCGGGAGCTTGACCTTGAATATAACTAACACATCGCTCTTGGAAGTATGTTGCAGGTAGCAGTAACTTGTTTGAAAACGTACGCAAACAATTTAATGATAACATCGTGTTTAGTTAATAATTTGGTTTATTTAGCAATTATTATTCTGAATGAAAACTAGAGGTCAGTGATGAAAACAAATCATTATTTCAGCGTTAATATTAGGATAGATTAAATAAATATAGGATTGAAGTTTAAAGTTCATATTCCAATTTTTACAACTGTCACACCAACTACTATAAACCTTTCCATTCACAATCCTGCTAAATTTTTTGTATTTTAGTAAATTCGTAGGCCAAGAGCAGACCTTAAATGTTTATGACGTGTAAAGGCCGGTCCACACTTAACAAACGCTTTCGTTGGTCCTATTTTGGGTGGCCGAACATTAGCGAATCCATTGATGTTACCGCCACGCGTATTGGTTGTTGTGGATTGCTGGTAAACGACAACGAGCGATCGATGGCGTCTACTTAGCTGTGAAAACTGCTCGAAACAGGAACTAACGAACACGTTAGTTTGTCTTTGTTCACAGACGTTCATTTTGTTTTGATTTCAAATAAACGGGCCGCTCTTTATAGCCTTTTAAGAGCACCTCTGCTCTTAAAATCCTCCAGCAAGGTCCTTCAATTCAGCGCCTTTCGTGGGATCATATGGTCCAACAGAAATTTTATCGATAGTGTTTGTATTTTGGGTACTACTCTAGTTAGCTATTTGACAGAATTGACAAATCTTAAAATTTGACACTGACATTTGACTGACATGACCCTATTGTAGTTGTGTAAAAAAAAAGAAATAAACTTTGTAAGCTTAAAACGATTAAATACCAACTTAAAATGAATACGTAAATTGTGCAGGTGTAATTTCTCAAGATATCAAGTATTCTTCATTATTCAGTTGATCTTTTTATGGAATACACGTACAAAGGGGTGATTATTTAGCTATTCCACAAGGTTACATTTCCCGTACATGGAATTCACATGAATTGCAATCACTATGGAGAGTGTCCGACGATCATGGAAACTGCGTATGTATATCTAAAAGTCACTAAATCAAGCATGTTATTGACTATCTAGGATTGTTATTTTTTTTTCTGTTTTGCAGAGGAGTTTGTAGCTCACAAGGCAAATGTCAATTGTCTGGCTATGGGCCACAAGTCCAACCAGGTATTGGCGACTGGTGGCGATGACAAAAAGGTCAATTTGTGGGCTATTGGCAGACAGAGTTGCTTAATGGTCAGTATTTACAAAAACAACCCCTTTCTGCTCACTTAAAGAAAATATACCCTGTGTTTACCTCTTTTATCTCTAGCCAGGGTGTACTCTTTATTCATTAAAAAGAATATTTAAAAAAAAGTTTTACTATCTACCACACATATCTGTTGTTAAATTAAAGTATTCTTTTTTTGTTACTGTTCTTAAGTTTATGTAACTTTTTGTAGAGCTTAAGTGGTCACACCACTCCTGTAGAATGTGTCTGCTTTGGTCATTCCGAAGACTTAGTTTGTGCTGGATCACAAACTGGTGCCTTAAAAATTTGGGATTTAGAAGCAGCTAAACTGTTAAGAACATTCACTGGTCATAAAGGAGCAATAAAATGTATGGACTTTCATCCGTATGGTGATTATTTAACAACTGGTTCTTGTGACAGTACTGTAAAGTTGTGGGATACTAGAAAGAGAGGATGCATTGTGACTTACTCAAGCCACCGCCTTGCTGTGAACAGCCTTCAGTTTAGTCCTGATGGACAATGGATTGCATCTGCATGTGAAGATGGTATGTTGAAATAGAGCAGTGGCTGTGCTGATATTGTCTGCAAGTGCTAGGTCTTATTCAATAATGTTGATAAAACTTCCAGGACTAGTGAAAGTGTGGGATGTGCGTGTGGGTAAAGTGCTGCAAGAGTTTGCGGAGCACACATCACCAGTGACTTGTGTGAAATTCCATCCGCATGAATTCCTCCTCGCTAGCTGTGGTACAGACAGAACTGTTAACTTCTGGGACATGGAGAAATTCCAATTGGTTTCAAAATTTAACAAAGACAATACATCTATAAGGTATGTAATGCATTTATTTTTTAAAGTTTTGCAGTGAAAAAAATATGCTTTGAAATGTTATCTCAAAAGAGATTGAGACAATGCATGATTAATATTATGTTTGCCATGTGTGGTATATCAGATAAATAGATAAAAACTTAATTCATTCCTCAATGTCATTCATAACTCATTTGGTTTTATGTTTCCTTCTCCTATAAGGTGACCTTAGCACTACTTATCTTATTTAAACAATTAATTGAAGACAGATTCAAAATGGAAAATTTTAAAACTATGATTAGGTATGGTCAGTTTCTGAAAATTTTATTGAATCTAAAAACAAAATGGATGGTTGCAGTTTTAATCGACCAGTTTTTTAAAACCTTAAATTTAATTACATTGCTGTTATGTATTAGGTGGGTACTTGTCAAATCTTCTTGACACAATAAGATTGACCAAGTAAGTAGTAGGTAGGTGTGTTTTCTTTAGGTTGACTTTTGTATTGTACAACAAAAGTAATTACTAAATTATGGTGTTCTAATAGACATAACAATTGCATTCATTGAAGAAATCATAATTTTATATAATATTAAAGTTGAAAAATTGAGAATCCAGCAGGACTCGAACCTGCATCCCCTGGGTATACTCCCAAGTGCTTTGCCAATTCAGCTATGGATTTGTATGCTGCCAGACTCGAAATTTCTCAACTGGGTGCAGGTTCAAGTCCTGCTGGTTTCTTAATTTTTCAACTTTAATATTATATATAAAATACAAAAAGGCATAGCAAAGCTAAAATTTGCTTTAAAATATTACAAATCATAATTTGTTTGTAGACATATCACATTTAGTGATGATGGAACCACTTTGCTTGGCTGTGCTAATGATGGCTTGCATGTGGTCGGCTGGGAACCGGCCAGGGTGTTTGACACAGTGCCAGGACACTGGGGGCAAATTCATGATATCACCGTTGCTCAATCACAACTTGTAAGTATTATCATAATCAGGAAGTATTTATTGCCCAAGTAACTGTTCCTATTCAAATAAAACAATAACTAGTTCAGGGTCACAGTATAATTAAAAATTGGTATCTTAATATGAACATTATTTTTTTTCTCTGATATAAGTTTTGAGACTAAACATGGTTATTTTCTAACCAATTATTAGATATAACGGGATATTTACCATGTATATTTGTTGTAGCGAGTTATTTCGATATTTCAGAGCTGTTGCAATCCCTTTGTACCAACTACAGATAGAGTTTTAACGTGAACAAAGAGATTGCAACATCTCTGAAATATCGAAATAACTTGCTATAACAAATATACATGGTAAACAGCCCATTCTTTTTTCTCTGATGGTTTTTTTAGCATTTAATAGTTTAAACATCTTAATATGAGTGTGTCATTATTTGTGGAGCAGAGTAGTTTTTTTTAACCAGAATAACTACAGTCCCTACTGTTTCTTTCTTTAGTTTCTATTGGGCCACAAACAACATTTTACAATAAACCTTTAATCAGTATAGTTAAAATGCTGTGTTAATAAAATCAAATTAAATAGGTTTTAATTATCAATTTCAGATAGCAGCATCATTCCATTCGACTTATGTAGTATTATCAGTAGTTGATCTCAATAAGGTCCATCCTTTTGGGGGACCAGCTCCAAGTTCACCGCCAGTAGTGAGAGATCTCTCGCCCTTCCAAAAGGGGCAATCAGTACGGAAGAGCTTTTCCAAAGAAAAGCCGCCGAAAGAAGGTAATTAAATATCTGCCTTGCATTATTCCTGCTATTCATAGTTTTTAAAGCTTATTACCGTGATGTCGTATCCCCTAATCCGACTGACGTAAAAAGTAATATCCAAAATAACATAGGTTATTTATAACTATTTTAGACACTGGGTCGATTTTATATGGTTTCTTACAATTTGCAAAGAGCCTTAATTCGGCGTAACATACTTAACACGTTTTGGAGAATATATACAATGCATTCTATCTTTAGCAAGTGTAAATTCGCGATTATGTAAAAGTTGTTAAATTACATTATTAAACATTTACTCAGTTCATCTTGTATTTCCAGTTTTACACAGGCCGACGCTTCTTGATGAGAAGACAGCCGAAGAATCAACATCAGGAACTGAAGCTGATGAGGAATCAGGTGCCGTTATATCAAATTTTAATGACTACACTGAGATATTTCGCCCTGCTAGAACATGTGAGTAGAATACAAGCCCCCCACACACAGCACACAACCATGGTAATGGACTCAATTAATTTCATTGAATTGTTTGCCAGTGACCCGCACGCCTCCACCAGCCACTAGCTTGTCTTCAGAAGAATATTCACTGCCAGGTATCTTTTATGATAATATTGATTATACAGATTCATACCACTGCTTACACTCTTAGTATTAATCACTGAGCAAGCGGGCGGGTGGGCTTTGTGCGTTTGTTTGACAGCTGACCAATAAAGCAGTGCTTTTTCTTATCCTAATTGGTCAGATGCAGTGTGTTTTTGAAACCCGCGAGTGGATTCCGCTCGCCCGCTTGCACTGAAAACGCATCCTTACAATCTAAATACAAGAAAGCTTCAATGATAGCGACATCATATATTGAATGATGATATTATAAATTTTGTTTTTACGATGAACATTATTAACAATGTAAAACTAATAAAAACATAAGTAATTTTGAATAATTTTGAAAGCTTTAGTTTGCTAAGCTTTAAGATAATTAATATCATGTCGTGGTTTAACGGAATCGGGGCTATTATATGCGATGCGTAATGCGATTAATGCCCCACACGCTAATTGGTGCAGTAACTATTTATATAAATACAGAGTCGAGGCATATCATTATCCTATGCGTGACTCTAGCATCGCTTCATTTGTTTCATCTATACAATTGTATTGCGCTTGCACATCTTTTTATGCATAGCGTGACTGGATCGATCAATCTCTTCTATCTAAAAAACGCTCGCTTGTGTCGCACTGTACAATGACATTAAGTGCTTTTGACATAATAGAAGTAAGATAACTTGAGTGTAGATGAATGAATGTTTGTGTGGTACAGCGCAGGAGCCCTCGCCGAAGTCGGAGAGCGCGGCGCTCCGGGAGCTGCTGTCGTGCGCGCCGCCGCGCCCGGCGCCGCTGCCCTCGCCGCCGCAGCGCCAGCGCGACTACTCGCGCATCCCCACCTCCACCAAGGAGCACTACAACGTCATTGACAAAAAGATTGACACCTTCACACGTGAGAATTTACCTTTAAAGTATAACTAAAACTCTGTGGACTCGGCAACCGAAATAGAAATAATAGAAATTGTTGTACGGTGTGTGTCGTCACTCGTCACACTGTCGAACAAGACGTTAATTTGAGGCTTCCTTGCACGTCGATTGCTGAAGATATAGTTGATAAAGAATTTTATTTGATAACTAATTTTAATGCTATTTTGCTTGTAATAGGGGTGATGGACAATACAAAAGAGAATAACGCATTTACCACAACGCAAACACTAAGGGATTACGCTGCCAGTCCGCTCACGGCAAACTCGCTTAATCGACATAACTCCTATAAGGAAACAAAGTCTACTACAGATTTAAGTAAGTCTACTAATAATTTGTGAAACGGTGAACTATTGACGACTATAAATATAGATTCTAAAGAGATGTTTGCTTTCAGCCGCAACCAATCTGCGACCTAGTAACAGTGATGTATCCTTGGGTCCACCGAGCTTAGGACCTAGATCTCTATCTTTTACGAGACCCACAAATGAGAGCACGAGGTATGTTTCCAGGATGCATTTTTTTTATTGTTTTTAGGAAGGCTTACAGTCTTATAACAAAATGTGAATATTACAATACATAAATTTAAGAAAAGTTTGCTTTTGAAAAGCCTCCACCGATAAGGCTTGTACACATAACTGCGAATCGGGGCGATGCGAATTCGCAATGCAAAAAACTAAGCCGCAAATTACTGCAATGCGATTTCATGCGGCAAGAGTGACCGAACTGAATGTAGAGAATTGACGATGCGAATTTATGCGAATCAATTCGCAAAATCTTGCGATGCGTCGCGCAGATCGCAGATTTTTACGATGCGACGTCGCATCGCAGTTTTGTGTACAAGCCCTTAAACAGACATTTGGTCTTTTCTACAAGAAAAAGAATTAAACAATGAACTATGAAGGGGAAGAAAATTTTTATTAGCTACGTGCCATATGCCCTATCTAAGCCACACTTTAAGAGCCACATGATTCGAAAAACAATGAGTTGGCTTATAGCCGCCTTACAGCTGTCGCAGTGATACAAAAATATCAATGTCTAAGACACGTGTAATAATATTAAACTCGTGCGTAGCACGTAAGGCAAACGAATTGCATTGAAACAGCGAAATTACCTTTTGCAACAACCAACTGCTTTCGCATATTCGTCTGTCATCTGAAGGATGTCGAAAGAGTGTTGAAGCTTATACCTTAAATTGGTACACAAATACTTAGCACAGGTTAGACAGTTAACATAAAGGATCCAGGATTTAACAATCTGCAGTCATAATTGTACAGTCGAGATCCACTGTGGCAGATAAAGTCATTCATTTCAAGTCAAATTAATGTAACATATTTACGTAACCTATACCATACTTTACTCGTGTTCAGCCCCTCATACCTGATGTAATCAGAAATCAAATCTTTATTTAAAGGGAGCTAAAACACGTCAAAACGAACTTCAAAATATATAAATCAAAAATAAAACTTAAGTCATTAAATTATAATACTGATTGCAATAAAATTATTTGAATCACGGCAGCTTAGATTGATTCTAATTCAACTTAGAGATTTGAATTAAAATCAATACAAGTTCCAACTCCGATGGGTATTCCATCATGAGAAGAGTTGTGAGAAACTCATGTGCACCTTCTTGAACATTGAATAGCATGCCTTAAGTAATATCATCATTATCATTCCCCAAGCTCTCCGAAAGCGAGGCTCAAAGATGATTTATTTCTAAAATACTCCTGGTAGACGGAGAGTGGAGACCACGAGAGAACCAGTGACGATTTCCCGCAGCGTAGAAGTGCAAGAAGCCGAGCCGGAGCCGGAGTTCGTGCCCTACTCTGCCGACAGACCCGTCGGACTTGATCTCGATGAATTCCTTCCTGTGAGTATCCTACACTTTCTAATCTCTCTTTCTCTCGTGTGAACCAATGGAATTATTGCCGCAAATGAAATGTCACGGGTTGGTATTGGCCACGCTCGAGTACGGTGCTCGTTGATTGGTCAAGGAGTCACCTGCAGTTAAATTCAAAGCCGTCAAGATCTCTGATTTTATCCATATATCATTATTTTATTTTTGTAAGCAATTTAAACTACATTCCTTCAGTTAAATCTTCTATTTACCATATTGATAAGATACTTCACCTGATGTGGCATTTCCATAGGGCACCCTGTAGATTGTGATCAAATAATTAATCAACGTGATAGCTGACTATCTTCAAGGTCGTATTATTTCAATCAACCAAATTTAGAATATATTTGATACGATCACGTTTTGGGAATAAGTCAGGGCTCAGCCTTGGGTACCATGTTACTTTGAACAACGACATGTCATGCTGGAAGCAATAATACACAATCGCATGAAGCACATTAGTAATGAACGAATCCGTCGCCGCAGCGCACGCTGGCGGGCAGCGCGCGGCGCGGCGCGCGCGGGGCGGTGGAGCCGAGCGAGCAGGAGGTGCTGGGCGTCATGATGCGGGGGCACGACTCCATGATGGCCGTGCTCACTGCCAGGCAACGCGCGCTGCAGGTATGCATGATACACAATACACATCTTAATGGATTTTAATCAAGGAAAGGGTAAAAAATATTATCTTTAAAGTGATACTAGGGGATGCTGTTGTGGTTGTTTTGCATTTTATTTTTAGATCCATAGGGATTGGATACTAAGATAGGTCGAAAAAAAATTGGACAAAGCTCTACTCAAAATCCACGAATCTCTTGACTGTATGCATCGTCTTACCGGACGCTCCGCCTCAAGTCCAAAAATATTTTTCGACTGTTCTTGGTATTAGATTGCTAAGCATGACTAAATAGTAGGGGAGGCCACAATGCTAAATGGGGATTTATTCGAGCGTCGTAGAGATCTATTGGGTTGCAAAGCTTAGATGATAAGAAAAAAAAAATGTTATATGATATATACCTTTTCATCGGTGGGGGAAGCGACTATAGATTTTTAAATATGTAAAAAAAAAATGTTGCATGGACATCCTTGAGCGCGTCAGATATTGATAGCATCAATGCCCTACGTATTTTTAACAATGAACGTATGTTAATCTGATCGTTTGCATGATGCGGGTGGTTGTATGTAAGGGTTGAAAATGAAAAAAAAATAAAAATAATTTTTCTAAAAAGTTTATCTAAAAAGATTTTTTATGGGAGTGTTAAGTGCACCAAAAAAAAGCTCTCATTCACTAATCTGACGATTTCGATGGGACGCAAACTCGCGGCCATTCTCATAATGTGCAAAAAAAATTCGCCATTTTGAAATAGTCAAGCGCGTCAGATTAAGATATATATGGATCATCTTTATGTTCTAAACGTACTGTCTCATAATCTGACGATTATATAGAGGGATTCGCCTGATCTGACAAAAATAAATTAGATAAAACGGTTCACCCTAAAGGCCATCCCTGCAACTGCCCGCTTATTCCATTCCTGGGTGCTTAAAATTGTAATTATGACATTTTTAAGCTCTAAATATATTTTATGTGATATTTTGAGTTATAAGAAATAATATTTCTATGCATTTGAACTCTCCCAGCTTGAAAGTCTTTCAATTCGTGTAATTAACATTATTTTTGAATAAATATTAATTAATAAGATATTATCACTAGGTTAAATAATAAATAATGAACTATTTTAAAAGAAACATATATGTTAAATAAATAAATAATGATACTTAAGTTAGCCGACGTTTTTAATTTTTTGATTTTATTTTTAATAATTAAATTAGAACAGAAAAATATTTTTTAAAAATTGCACTTACAGTTTTTGAAGTTTTTTTACAAGTGAAATTTATTTTTATTTTTTTTGTATTAATTTTTTCAATAAAAATTTATATGTCAGCTAACTTAATTTGCATAATAATTAAAAATTTTCATAATTATCGATTGTAAACTATTGATTTAGATTGATTGATTTAGAAAAATCTTAAATAATAGTGAATTAAATTCATATGATAATTAATGATTTTATATTTATACGGCACAGCTAAATTTTTACTATAGTAAAACCTATTTGATAGTTTTTAACATTTTTCTTCGATCATTTTTCATTTTTCATTAGATTTTTCATTTTTCGTCATGGCAGCAGAAACCAGAGTGGAGACGGAGTGAGAGAGTAATAGATAGAGAAAGAGTCAGAAAGGAATAGAAACGCGGAGAAGGAAATGTAAGCATCACGCAGCTGCACGCATTTAACTTTATCGAGGATTTTTTGTTATTTCGGCTTGCGGAAATCGTCAGATTATATATTTTTCGTTATTCTTGAATTATATCCTTCAAAATAAAAAAAAATTAGCTACGCTCGAGAATGTCAAGATGACGTTTTTATTTTACAACTTTGCTGCCCTCCCCTTTCTTTGCGTCACTCTCAAATTGACAGATTAGTGGAATATACACTTTAGGATGAAATTAACTCACCCTACTTTAATCTGACGCGCTCGAGAATTTCTGATGGTCAATTTGTTTTTACTAATCTGATCCTGTATCCTGCACGGGCGGCCGTATATATGGGCCTCATGTTTGGTGAAGGTACTTAACCGGGTACAAGGTATCCCCCTGTATATTAATCTGCCGCGCTTGAATAAAACCCGAAATCCCTTAATGGGCTCCTCTACCAAAATGATATATATAAATCAATTACAAATGGATTGGAATTGAATAGACAGACTAAGTCAAAATAAAAGTTCTGGTCGTATGGCGAAGAATTAGTTAGTAGTTAGGTTATCTTAAAATTGGCAACGCCCTACAAAACCCAGCGTAGATCATAGTGGTAATCTACTACTTAATGTGAATGTATTTAATTCAACTTTTATCAATTTCTTTTTTCAGATATTTCATTCCGTCCGTGTAAATAAAAGTCTGAAAGCCGCGTTAGAATCTGTGATCGCCCTAGAAGATACGTCAGTCATTCTGGACATCCTTAATGTAATGGCACATAAACCGTGAGTATATTTCTTGTTTTTTGCATTACGTAACTTTTTTTTAATTCTACCCATAATAATTAGATTTTTTTAAAACAATCCACTTGACACTACTTAGTACATACATTATATTATTACACTAAGCCTCAACTTCACAGTTGTTAGATAAACCTTATTGGCAGGGTGCATATTACACTCATACATAAATAAAAGTGACAGCTGTGTTCTTTTTTCAAGTTTAACTTGTGTCACTTTTAAATTCGGTCGGATAAGAACTATCCGGAACTTCAGAAACTGCCCCTAAGAACCATTTTCAGAAGTGTCAGATAAAGCTCAACAGTATTATAAACATATTTAACACGCACAATTATTTCCCCACACGCCAATGTCACATATTCAACTAGACGAAATGATAACAAACGAAGTAAACTGTGATGGAATACACCTTATGTCGCTCTAACTCGCTCCTAATTCGGGACAAATTTGTTCTTAAACGCCTTAGATTCTTTTGAAACAATCATGTTGCGGTACAGCGCGTAGTTTTAGAAAAGTGTTGAGGGCGAACATGAACATACAATCTGTATGTCTAACTATTGCAAATATTGAGAACAAATTGTGCTGTAAAAACCAAACAACTTAGGTGTTTTTTTTTTGTTTAAATATTAAGACAACTGATTTAAGTCTATTAGTATTTTTTTCATAACTTGTTCTCAATTATTATTCAATGATTGTAAATTTTGTTTGTTCCAGGTCCCTGTGGAATTTAGACATCTGTTTATTGATGTTGCCTAAAATATATGAACTTCTTCAGAGTAAATATGAATCGTATGTATATTTTACTTTATAAATTTTTTATTATTAGTATAAATATTATTGTGATTTTGGGCTATTTTGGCAGTTTTAAAATATTGAGTTTAGTTTTTGTAGTAAATAGATTAAGGATCTGAAATAAAATGATGAGGATATTTTTAGATTGTCTCTTTCAAACAATTTATGAATCTCTTAGGCCAATAGTATCGTTCATTTCAGTCGAAGTATTAGGTGAGTACTAATGAGTATAAACTTGTTTTTAGATACATGCAATGCGGTTGCAACGCGCTGCGGCTCATCGTGCGCAACTTCTCGTCGGTGGTGCGCGCCAACGTGTCGGCGCCCGTGCGCACGCTGGGCGTGGACATCCCGCGCGAGGAGCGCTACGCCAAGTGCGCCGCCATCCACCGCCTGCTGCTGGACGTGCGCGCCTTCCTGCTCAAGCGCCAGACGCTGCAGGGCCGCCTCGGCGCCGCCTTCCGCGACCTGCACAACCTCATGCAGCAGGGCCTCGACTGACCGACCAGCGCTCCACTCCGCAAAAGTGGCTCCTTGCATAGTGGCCATGAAAGTTTACTCTCTGAAGTTGCACTTGAATTTTGTCCTGACTGTGTTTTGTCCGGATGCAAGATTAGTTCGTACTTTAAATTTAGTAGTAGATAGCACTTTAAAAGGTGTTAAAAGGAAGTCTGGCAAGGAGGCGCAACTACCTCACTTGCCCTGTTGTGTTCCACTTTGTTCGGTAAAGACATATACTGAAATCAGCGGCACGAGTTAGCACCTGTAGCGACGCATCTGCCCTTTTTCGTATATGTTTATGGGCTAAGCGCGCTAATTATGTTAAAAAATCGAATGAACCGTCTTGATTTATAAACATTAGACAATTTGATATAGCTACTTGCATTCAAATTCAGAGAGGTAAAGTAACATGGTGAATACTGTATCAATAATGTTATAATAATGATATGAACTGACTAAATAACTTCCCATCCTAAGTAATAATTTTTAACAAATTAAATTTTTGTATTTATGTCACTGTTAATTAGGTTGACTAGTACTTACAGTTTGAAATGCATTAAACTACTTATATTTATTAACAAATACATGAAATAAATTATAAAAATTGTACTTGTATTTTTTCATTCAATAAAAACTCCTTTTCTAACATGCTATCACTACTCTCCATTTTTTAATGCTCGTAATTTAAAAATATAATTTTTACAGGTATCTTGTGTGTATCATGCACAAACCCAACCTTTAATCATGCTTCACTTGGATGAATTGCACTATATATGTATATTATTATGATCAGAGATTTCATCCACATTCCTTAGAGACTTCAGATTTTTTAAAAATAAAATACCTAGTTTAAAATAATAGCACATTTATTTAATAATAATATGCATATAAATAAAGTCCTTAAATCACTAATATACAAGATTAGATATATACTTGTATATAATATCAATGGTAGAAAGGAAATCACTAAAATACCCTATTTGGCAATTTTTTTTCAGGAACTAATGCTGAAACTTTTTATTAACTGATAATTTTTTGTGTCTGATTGGTTTCTAACCTAGAAGAACTGTATTTTAAACCAAAGTGGGGTGTAATGTGTTTTTCCTTTCCACCATCAATATGATAGATTTAAAACCTAAGAACATGAGTGTAACATTTTTATCCTTTACTTTTAATTACCATCTTAGATGCTAATTACAAATTCACCTATTACTTTTTTAAGGGGTTGTACTGAATATTTAGGTGATTTTGAATATCATTCGAACATTTAGGTAGTTAAAACATCAAATTATGTAAATTTTAATAACATTAATGAAATGTTATCATTGTCAAGGAATATCCAGAGATATTGATAGATTACAACTCATCTTAAGTGACCAGAAAATATCTAATGGTTTTATTATAATAATAGTGAGCTCTATTGCTGAGTGCCACAGAACATACTTAGCCCCTTTTTCCACTAGGATACAAAAGTTGTAGAATATTGGAGACTGGTGTTGCTGAGTGGACAATGGGCTTTGTACAAAGCTCAGACATACCTTGAACAAAACACTGCTTCTGTCATTATCGCAAAGGCTAAGTATAATTTGTAGATCTCAGACTATTTAACAGATTTTACACATTGTATTTATGTATACAACTTAAACAAAGATTATCTAATAGTCAAGTTAAATATGTTTACTTCTTTCTTTTATTACTAGTAACTACAGCTTTTGGGCTGTCCATCGGCCTTTTTCTCTTGTTAAAAGCTGCCATCTTCTTAGCTAGTACTTCATCACTGACATCTTTTACCATTTCACCAGTGGGTTTCTCATTTTGAGCATTTTCTAATTCCATTAGTCGTTCAATCTCAGGGTTCATTCCTTTAAATGATAACCTGCCTTCAACCATTGTTTCACAAAATATAAAACTAGACTCTGAAACGAAGTTGCCAGTTGCATTCCGCATTTCATTGGTGATTATATTTGCGTACATATCATGATCCTGGGTGTTTTCCATTTCTTTTTCTATTCTTTCTCTGGTCTTCTTCATGAATTTCATGTCTAGTACCGATTTCGGTAGCTGTACTTTTTTGGCTTTTACTCCAGCCATTCTTAATTATTTATAGTTGACCAGCTCGCAATAAAATAATTTATATTCGTTTTATTTAGTCTTCTATAACTTTAGGACACTATAAAATTATCCTTTATTGAGTTTTCCATACATATAAGGTTTTTACACAATTTTATTGTTAACACTCCTAATTAACACTATTCAGTTCTAATAAATGACGCTCCTTACAGCAAATTAAATCTTGATCGTTTCAGTTCATTCCAGCTAGGATAAATGCGGTTTATATCTTACAAATAAATATGTAAAGTAAACACTGAATTTATAACCAACAAAATTAAATGTGTGCATTTTTTAAAGATTTGACAACGATGACAGCAAATCAGCAAATGAGCAAAGTGAGCAAACGACAGGACGGAAACACAATGACATGCTATAACATTGCAACACCTGATAAAGCCACCCATTCTTATTCCAATTTTTTACAGTGAATGAAAAAGTTGATTTTATAATTTTTATAGAAGTCTTATTGTTGCGTGAGCGTGTTGCGTGGCGACCCAAAGTACAGAAAAATGATTATTTTATGATACCCTTTTTTTATCTTTGCCAAGCCTTTTTCTCTTTTTGACATGCCAAGCGCTAGAATGTAAGGTGCTGTCTACGTAACTATATTCATTTGTTCACGCAAAGTGCTGCCCACTATTTGTAGGCAGCAAAACTTAAAAATAAAAAATAAAGTGTGTAGGGTAGAGGGTTGCCGTTGGTATAAATCAAAGACGCCGCGCCGTTGGGTAACATTTACTATTTATTACCTTTCTTCAAACAAATTACTATTGTAGTGTCTTAAACTTATACTTATGCAATCAACCCTATTTAAGGGGTAAAAGGGACTGCGGGGCTATCTCCAGTCACCACCTCTTCCTACGTGAGGACTTGGAAAGGACTGCGGGGCTATCTCAATCCAAGACCTCCCTAACTCAACTGAATCGTGGCTATCTCTCAGATCAGCTGTACTAGGCAACAGAGAGGACTTCTTTTATTTCAAAAATAAACTAGAATTAATTTGTAGAGGAACAGGGTATGATGTTCCTCCACCACAAAGGGAGGATCCTCCGACCAGGCTCAGTGGTATTGCCTGGCGGACAGCTGTCCAACGGTAGTGTATTGGAAGTGGTATATATAGTCACTTGCTGTGAACATTTCGATATCGCGATTCAGCACTCGTCGATATATGTCACGTGACTGGTTATGTGCGGATACCGCCACATCTGGCGCTTCACATAAAAACTTTTTTATACTTTCAAAATGTTTTGTTTTTCATATTTCATATTTCGTGCTGTCATTCTTACTTCATATTTTTTTTTTTTTTTTTTTTTTTTTTTTTTTTGAATAAAATATATTTTCATTAAAAACACTTATATCAGAAGGAAGAAAAATTATGAAGTAAGAATGACAGCACGAAATATGAAATATGAAAAACAAAACATTTTGAAAGTATAAAAAAGTTTTTATGTGAAGCGCCACAAATTAATAACCACAATCTTCAATAATCATAGACATAAAACTGTCAATAAAAAAATAAAGGCTTGGAAAGTGTATAGATCAACATGCGGCAACCTTTTAACAGGCAAATGATAAAATAAATGAAAATCACTTGTGGACTGCGGGGGAGGCAAAGGTTGGGGGAAGGCTCATTACTTTTGGTAGTAGTTTTCTGAATTGTTGGTAAGAGAGCCATTTTTTTTACGCATTTTCTTTAACCAACTTAACCAAATCTTATTTGCCACCAAGGGTAGAGTCTGGCTAAGCAAAGTAGTCCCTGGAATTATTTGCGAACTTTTTATATAGCAACTCTGTAGGAACGTCAACGTCAATTTGACAAGGTTGTCGTTCGGTATCTCTGGTTTCAAATTGTATGCGTTTGTGAAAATTGTGATTCTAAATTACGGTTTAAAATGAACAAATCTATTAAAAGTGGTGTACGAAAGATGTTGTTTTGCATGATTGGCAAGTTTAACGAAAAACAACAACAGCGTGATGCCGCGTTTAAACAAAAACAAGATTGTTTACGTGTGGTGTTGAATTTCATAGGTTAGTAGACAATATTATTTTGATACTTTGAACACCTACCTATACAGTCGTCATAATAAAATTTTGATTTATAATTTTACGTATCCTTGCAAATAAGTTACTTACGCTTCTTCGTATTGAATAAAACTAATTATATTCATTCGTACATTGCATCAGTCAACGTATTTATTTTAATAACATCACCTATGTTTTACGTATACTCATAATTAATTTATGATGTATTTTGTTGGTAATTTTAAAACGATTAACTTTCTTTAACAGAGAATCTGCAAGATGTCGAAGGAGTTGATGAAATAGTTAGAACTATTGGAAATCTCACTGAATTAGAGCAGAAAGATAGGATAATAAACCAGAATCAGTACTTAGAAGAAATAGCTTTAATGACCGGTAAGTTTTTACTATGCTTTGAATGATGTTGTGAAATTATGCCATAAAAAGCCTTTGGATTTTCACGTAAGAATACCAAGAATTAATTACATATTTTGTATTTCTTCTTTGCAGAAGTGAGTGTCAGAACACTAAAGAGAGTAAAAAGGGAAGGTGCAGTAAATGAAGGTGTCTGGAGTACCCCGGGGAAGAAACGCCCACTGAAACCTACTGTGTCTAACCTAGATAACTTTGACATAGATGCTATGCGTAACAAGATAAACGAATTTTATATTGTTAAAAAACAAGTTCCTACACTGAGGACACTGTTGGTGGAGTTAAAAGAAAGTATTGCTTTTAACGGATGCAGAGAAACTCTGCGCCGCTTGTTATTAGCCAATGGCTATGAATTTAAAAAGAATAAAAATGAGCGTTCTGTATTAATAGAACGCTATGACATATCTGCTTGGAGACATCGATTTTTAAGAACTATAGCAGGAAAACGTGCAGAAGGCAAGCCAATCATTTATTTAGATGAGACTATGAGACCCCACGTTGGGCGCCACTGTAACGTAGTCTACTAATGACTAGTTAGGTAGGCAGAATAAATAGAAACAATCGATAGATTAACAAAGGTATTATTATTCTATATATATTTATATCTATTAAATACAAGGTAGTCTCAAGGCGTAGGTTGGTAGGTAGGTAAGTGGTTTGGTAAATCCTGGCGCAGCGAAGTGAGGAACACTTAACTCGGCGCTGGTGACCGCAGGCAAGAAGGCCGCGACGCTCGCGCAGGTCCTTTATATACCCCACAGGGGTCTGCAGTGGGGGGCGCATCTTGAGGTAGCGATGGCCGTGCGGTTGCGACGTCACATATGTCCATAGAAACTACAAGCCTAAGAAGTCATGGCAAGGTCCTTCAACTAGTGGTGCAATTGAAAATGTTTCGACCGGAAAAATGTACATTATAGTTCATGCTGGATCAGAGAAAGGCCCAGTACCAAACTCTTTGTTAGTGTTTAGTACTAAATCAAAAAATGCTGATTATCACCATGATATGAATGCTGAAAATTTTAATAAATGGCTTAAAGAAAAACTTATACCAAATTTGGAAGAACCAAGTGTAATCATAATGGATAATGCTAGTTACCATTCGGTAATTATAAATAAGGTTCCTAACACACAAACACGTAAAATTAATATAAGAGAGTGGCTCCGTGATAATGGAACTCAATATGAGGACTACCACACGAAAGCAGAGCTGTTATGTATTGTAAAATGAAATATGCCTGATCCAATATATGAAGCTGATGAAATTTTAAATCAATGTGGTCATGAGGTGTTGAGACTTCCACCCTACCATTGTGATTTAAATGCGATTGAGCTTGTGTGGAGTTTGGCAAAACGTAAAGTGGCTAGCAAAAATATTGCAGTTACTACAGCTGCATTAGAAGAAATAATTAAAGATTCATTTGAAAACGTAAGTTCACAGGATTGGAAGAAAATTACTGATCATGTAATACATGTTGAAAATAAATATAAAGAACGTGATAAAATAACAGAAGAAAATTTAGAAAGTTTTATTATAAATGTTGGAGACAGCGATACTAGTGACAGAGATGAATCTTTTGGCATTGAAGTGTTAGAATCTGATTTTGATTATGATGAATAAAACTAAGTTATTATGTATGGAATATTATCGTATTTTATTTCTCTATTTATTTTCGGATTCCACCCATATTCACCTTTTATACCAACAGATCCATCCTATACCAAATCAATAAATCCTTTAAATCCCGTTACAAACCTGGTACATATCAAAAATTAATACATGTGTAGATAAATTCTGTGTCTTTATATCCCTAACATAATGTTCTTATACTGTCTAAATATATGATATTTTTAATAATGAATTACCAAGTATCAAAGTAGGTTATTCCAATTTTCATAGTATAATTTTAGTGTTGTCATGCATGTATTTTTTAAATTTGCCGCCAATATTCTGGGGCCAGCTTTGGTTAGCCAGACTCTAACGAAGCATCGACGGCGCAAACATTTTTGGCACATTTTCTATAAAGAACAAACTACATGGTTTACACTGTGGGTTTTTGCATTTATCGATACAGGGTAAGACTACACTAGAAATTAAAAAAAAGGTCTAGTTTATGACTTACGTCAGATACATGATGACATGATTTCTTAGTTGTCAAGTGTCAATATAAATAAAGCGTGCCAATGTTGATTTCTATATTTTACAGTTTTTTCAATGTAATTCTATAAGTATTTACCTACTATACGTGAGCATAAAATTATCCACCATGCAGGTTTCGGAAATAGATAACGTTAAAATCTATAACCTCAGCGTTGGAAAGTCGCTTCCAGATGTAAGACCTCAAATAACCTATCTTACATACCTTGAAAGTTATTATTTATAACTTTAAATTCTATTCGTACGTGTTCTTTATTCGCAGTGGTTAACGGAAAGAAAAAAGCGCGCTTTATTGAAGAAAAATGTTGACTTGAGGAGGAGAATTGAATTGATCCAAGAGTTTGATATGCCAGGTGTTAGCACCAGTATTCGTGTGTCCAAAGATGGGCAGTATATTTTGGCCACAGGCATCTACAAGCCTAGGGTAAAGTGCTATGATGTAAATAACTTATCCATGAAATTTGAACGCTGTTTGGATTCAGAAGTTGTTACATTTGAAATATTAAGTGAAGATTATTCAAAGGTAAGATTATAATATATTGCACTGGCTAATTTTCAACACGGAATAATGTCCTTACTACATTTAATAACATTTCAAATATTGAACTCAATTCAAACATACACTGTTGCAATATTCATTCAGAATTTGATATCAATGTGGCTTGGAATCATAAAACACTGCTAGTTATTTAATTCTATATATATTTTTTTTTACACAAGTATTTGTGGTTTAAGTAGTAAGTCTAGATAAATGTTTTCGAATCTACAGCTGGTTCACAAAAGCTCTACTAACATTATATACATACCACCTAATATTATTGTTTAACTTGCACAGAATAGAATAAGTGTTAAATATCTTTTCTTTTCAGTTAGTGTTTCTACAATGTGATCGTTATGTTGAATTTCATGTTGGACATGGTCGCCATTACCGCCTTAGAGTACCTCGTTTTGGAAGAGATATTGCATACCACAAACCTTCTTGCGACTTATTTGTTGTTGGGGCTTCATCAGTAAGTGTAAATTGACTGTTGACCTTCAAAACAAAACCAAGTTCTAAATCAACTATCTCTAATTACCTTATAACTTATCTGTACATTTTACAGGAAGTGTATAGGCTAAATTTAGAAATAGGACAGTTCCTTTCGCCATTTGTGACAAAAGCAAATGAAATAAACTGTTGTGCTGTAAATGAAGAACATGGGCTGTTAATACTTGGCACGGAATCTGGCCATGTGGAGGCCTGGGATCCACGCACCAAGTCAAGACAAGGCATCCTTGATTGTGCTTTACACTGTACAGAGTCTGAATACAGGTATAAATATGGATAGCTATTTTTTTTACTTATGTATTATCATTTAAATTCCTGACCATGAAAACTGTAAGTATCACAGTAAGCTCTGCACATAATTTGGGTCTACAACTATATCTATAATTAAGTTTGCTGATTTTAAAAAAACCTTATATCTATGTACTGTTTACAGGAATGACAAACTACCATCAATAACTACTGCCACATTTGATGGACCACTTAGAATGGGTGTCGGCACATCCACAGGCCACATATTGCTGTATGATATCAGATCAAGTAAACCTCTTCTGGTTAAAGACCACATGAATGAAATGCCTATAAAGTCACTAGTATTCCACAAACAAATGAATTATGTTTACTCCATGGACTCTACTGTAGTGAAAATATGGGACAAAAACACAGTATGTATTAAATTTCTATCATAGCCCTTAATAGTAGGGGAGGCCACAATGCTAAATGGGGATTTATTCGAGCGTCATAGAGACCTATTTGGTTGCAAAGCTTAGATGATAAGAAGAAAAAATGTTATATGATATATACCTTTTCATTGGTGGGGGAAGCGGCTATAGATTTTTAAATATGTAAAAAAAACTGTTGCATGGACATCCTCGAGCGCGTCAGATATTGATAGCATCAATGCCCTACGTATTTTTAACAATGAACGTATGTTAATCTGATCGTTTGCATGATGCAATGCATGCATGAATGCATGAAGGGTTGAAAATGAAAAAAAAATAAAAATAATCGAGCGCGTCAGATTTTCTAAGGGAGTGTTAAGTGCACCAAAAAAAAGCTCTCATTCACTAATCTGACGATTTCGATGGGACGCAAACTCGCGGCCATTCTCATAATGTGCAAAAAAAAATCGCCATTTTGTAATACTCAAGCGCGTCAGATTAAGATATATATGGATCATCTTTATGTTCTAAACGTACTGTCTCATAATCTGACGATTATATAGTGGGATTCGCCTGATCTGACAAAAAGAAATTAGAAAAACGGTTCACCCTAAAGGCCATCCCTGCAACTGCCCGCTAATTCCATTCCTGGGCGCTTAAAATTGTAATTATGACATTTTTAAGCTCTAAATATAATTTATGTGATATTTTGAGTTAAAAGAAATAATATTTCTATGCATTTGAACTCTCCCAGCTTGAAAGTCTTTCAATTCGTGTAGTTAACATTATTTTTGAATAAATATTAATTAATAAGATATTATCACTAGGTTAAATAATAAATAATGAACTATTTTAAAAGAAACATATATGTTAAATAAATAAATAATGATACTTAAATTAGCCGACGTTTTTAATTTTTTGATTTTATTTTTAATAATTAAATTAGAACAAAAAATATTTTTAAAAAATTGCACTTACAGTTTTTGAAGTTTTTTTACAAGTGAAATTTATTTTTTATTTTTTTGTAATAATTTTTTCAATAAAAATCATATTTGTATGTCAGCTAACTTAATTTGCATAATAATTAAAATATTTCATAATTATCGATTGTAAACTATTGATTTAGATTGATTGATTTAGAAAAATCTTAAATAATATTGAATTAAATTCATATGATAATTAATGATTTTATATTTATACGGCACAGCTAAATGTTTACTATAATAAAACCTATTTGATAGTTTTTAACACAGATATAGATCTACATAGATAACGCAAATGCATGTACTTCGCGTGTCCGAACCCCGACCAAGCGTCAAGGTTGGTCGCCGCTAACTTCAGTCCACGCGCGTCTTTTGTTAGAGAAAATCATAGCGGACGGCCGTCTGAATCGTACTGGGCGGATGGGCATCGGCGGCATCGGTGTCTTTGAATCGGTTTGGATTTCTCGTCACTAAATTTCGGCTGTGACGTCACAATAGGTATTAAAAAGTCGGCACGCTTGGTTTCAATACAAATCGTGATACTTGCGTTATCTATGTAGATCTATATCTGTGGTTTTTAACATTTTTCTTCGATCATTTTTCATTTTTCATTACATTTTTTCATTTTTCGTCATGGCAGCAGAAACCAGAGTGGAGACGGAGTGAGAGAGTAATAGATAGAGAAAGAGTCAGAAAGGAATAGAAACGCGGAGAAGGAAATGTAAGCATCACGCAGCTGCACGCATTTAACTTTATCGAAGAATTTTTGTTATTTCGGCTTGCGGAAATCGTCAGATTATATATTTTTCATTATTCTTGAATTATATCCTTCAAAATAAAAAATAAAAATTGCTACGCTCGAGAATGTCAAGATGACGTTTTTTTTTACAACTTTGCTGCCGTCCCGTTTCTTTGCGTCACTCTCAAATTGACAGATTAGTGGAATATACACTTTTTAGGATGAAATTAACTCACCCTACTTTAATCTGACGCGCTCGAGAATTTCTGATGGTCAATTTTTTTTTACTAATCTGATCCTGTATCCTGCACGGGCGGCCGTATATATGGGCCTCATGTTTGGTGGAGGTACTTAACCGGGTACAAGGTATCCCCCCTGTATATTAATCTGCCGCGCTTGAATAAATCCCGAAATCCCTTAATGGGCTCCCCTACTATAATATCAAAAAGGAAACAAATTTCATTCTTAGTTTTGATTATAA
Organism: Hypena proboscidalis; assembly: GCA_905147285.1. Taxonomy (NCBI): domain Eukaryota; kingdom Metazoa; phylum Arthropoda; class Insecta; order Lepidoptera; family Erebidae; genus Hypena; species Hypena proboscidalis. The sequence continues at coordinate 12,311,011 of LR990130.1, read as the reverse complement.
TTATCAATTAAATTATTAAAAGGAAAATACCTACTAATAAAAGTTACCATTCTTAATTAATAAGGTAACAAACCAGCTTTGTTTTTTCTACCTGACTATTTATTGCAACTGAATAAATGAATTATGGAACTATGAATTATAAAAGTTTAGCTCTTGTTGATGAAGCATTTCCAATACTTTTTCCAATTCTAACCTATAGATAACTAACAATCTACTAAATTACCACAAAATGAACACTGTTATAATTCTGTTATGTTTCAGGGCAAACAATACACAAGCATAGAGTCATCGTCAGATTTCAATGATCTCTGTGTGATACCTAACACAGGATTGAATTTGATGGCAGTTGAAGACCAGAAAATGCAAATATATTACATTCCCTCTTTAGGTTTGTTCATTTTTTTTTGCATATGTATGTTGGTATATAGAAATGTGAAAGACTGTGTTAAGACATTCACTTACTATTACAAGATAACTTGAAAAACTGCATTTGAGATATACTTGGTCCACAAATGCAGCAAGCATTGATCAATCTATCAGTAGGCAGGCACATCACATAGCTACCTACCTACTACTACTCCCTAGTTTGTAGCAAGGCTTACACTTCTATATTTACTTAATTTACTACAACATTAAATTAATATACTTATTTTGTAGGTCCTGCTCCCAGATGGTGTGCCTTCTTGGACAATTTGACTGAGGAGTTGGAGAATACAGGTTCATTAACAGTTTATGATGACTATAAATTCATCACTAAACAGGAGCTCGAATCACTTGGCTTGGACCATTTGCTAGGAACAAACCTATTAAGAGCATACATGCATGGGTAAGAATATAATATTTAGTACTATTAATAATTTCTACCTACTTGCAGTGAAAACATGTTCTTTGCTGCTATATTTTGATCTGTAAGAGTGACAAACAAATCTACTTTTACATATCCTTTTTAAATACAGATTTCAAAATCAAATATATTTACGAATTTTAGATTCTTCGTGGATGTGCGATTGTACAAGAGGGCGAAGTCTATAGCAGATCCATTTGCATTTGAGCAGTACAAAAAACGCAAGATCAGAGAAAAAATTGAACAAGAGAGACCATCTAGAATTAAAGTTGAGGACAACCTGCCCAAGGTCAATAGGGATCTGGCTTCTAAACTCATGGATGATGATGATGGCAAGAGGAAGAAGAAACAACCCAGTAACTTACTTAAAGATGACAGATTTAAAGTAAGTTGAATACACAACAGAAACTTCTGAACTATTGTAGAGGTTATTTCATTTGTCACATGGAGCATGCAAAAACTTAAGCCAGATTTTTTCTGATGGCGTAATGTTATGTACAGTGTTGTTCTAAAGATTCTGGAATAATATTGTTTGAATATTTCTAGGCCCTGTTTGAAAACCCAGACTTTGAAGTTGACAAAGGAGCTCATGAGTACCGCCTCATCAATCCTGTTCTATCTAGAAAGGACAAAACCAAGAACACGAAGCCTCAAGCTGCTACTATGGAGGTAAATTATTGCTTTATCCAAAAAAAAACACATACTTTAACATAATACTTTATATATTATTATTATTTATGAATAATATAAATGGTTGCAAAGACATTTTTTCACTTATGTATTTAATGAAAATAATACAAGTGTTCTTTCAGATGGATGACGATGAAGACAAAGACTCAGACATGGAGTTGTACGACACCAGCGACGATGGAAGCACCGACGAGGATCGATCCTGGGTGAAAGAAGTCAAAAAGCAACACAAAATTATTAGAAAGAACAAATCAAAGGAAGACGATTACGATTCACAGCCTCAAGAAAAAGTTTATGAATTTAGTAAAGCTCCAAGCAGTACTAGCATGATTAAAAGCATTACGAGAGTTAATAAAGCCAGTTTAGGAGATAGATTAAATAAAGAAGGATTCTCCTCTATGGTCACTACTACTGGTGGAAATCGAGAAATGAAGTTCACGATGAGGGGCAAGAAATCTGAATCGGAAAACAACAGGAAAATGAAGAAGCATCATCAAGAGAGAAAGCAGTTTGTGCGGCGGACGGGATATCTAACAAAGAAAAAAATGCCTAGGTCATGATAATTATTTCATATTTAATAAATAAAAGTTCGTTATGTTGATTTCTTAATTTTATTTTACTTCATAATCCAATCAGTTAAAAGATTGCGCCTTTCTAACAAGTTGACCAAACGTAACACCGACATTCTAAATAACAAAGCAATGCAGTACCAATTATATAAAAAATACATAACAAAAGTAATCATTCCACCTTTAATCTTCGGTACTAAGAGTTTATCGTAGTTCAATATCCCTAAACAATTTACGCTTCACGGTTAAAGTTTTATTTAGATCGACATCAATTTGAATACCTAAATAGGTTTTTCTACTAGGTCATATGAATAAATTTGTGTATGAAAAATATAAATCTGTAGATTCATCTAAAGACAGCATTTCGTTGAAAATTGATAACATAAAACAATATAATAAGAATGTACAATGACATTAAAGTCTCGCTATCAGAGTTTAATGCATTGACTCGATTGACTCAGTGCATCACAAGTACACACACAATGATGTTATTTTATTTAAAAAACAATCCAGTGGATTGTTATCGGCTGGTGTCGGCGTATCCTTACAACTGTCGGTGAAAGTATATTTTAGTACAATTCGGTAGTTGACAAGCCAGTGATTTATTAGAAAATGCAAAACGATAATGCGTCGTACGGCAGTGGTGAGAATAAGTTTTACTACCTACCGTCATTATTTAGATCCTAGTTGTTTGTTCGTAAATGTTCAATAATTAATATATTATCGTTTTATATAATGTGCGTGTTGGTAATTAATGAGTAGATATGGGCAATAAAGTGGTTAATGTTAATTTTTTATATGATTACGTAGCGAGTGATTTACTGGACAGCCATGTACTGGGCAACGACAAGCTCGCTGAACCAGCGATGGAGAGATCCAGGAGGTCCAGTCTGGACGCCAATAGTGTCGATGTGAGTACCTACTGTCTCTATGCACTTGTTGAAGTTTTATGATGCTATAAATTGAAAACCTATATCAATAAGTGGAGCATGTCAAAAGGTGCTACTTATCTACCATTTTATACTTTTAAACCATCGACTGCAATCGTTTCATGTAAAAATAGGGTGTCCCTGTGGCGTGGATAACGGCGATCTTTATAATTATATTTATAAATAAATTATATATATCGGTTTATCAATATTTTAGGTACACAGTATCAAAGCGTGTAATGCTTTATGATACACAAAGTAGGTAAAATCCACGATTGCAAAAGGTTAACGCCTATGCAGCAAAATAGGTTACCCAAAAATATTGATGTAGAGCTTTTTGTCATCGAGCTTGACATAATACCTCGTTGAAACTGGCCACCTTGATTATAGACAGGGCCCGCCTCCATCTCTCATCATGATCTTGCCCAGTGCCCCCAAACTTTACCATTTGGTACTAAATTTCCATACCAAGCCATGATCCTCTTTATTTTATGGCCACGCGAATAAGCTTCATAAAGTGCCAGCTATCAAAAAATCTGCGCATCTTTGTATGTACTTTGCATTATGGTTAACCCGACTGTTACCCCTCTGTGTCTGGTACCCGGAGCTGGCCGCCCTCTTGGCCTCCTTACGGCGTCACTGATCTTGCCACCTATTGGTGACTCAATCAACAATATTTAAGTATTAGGTAGGTGCTACCTTGAGAGGTACATTAAACTGTAAAGTTGGTTAATTTCAATGATTATACCGACAATGACCTACATACACCAACCTCCCACAGGAAAGGCCACTTGAAAAACAAAACAACCCACGCAATAAGAACATTATGCGACCTGAATAATCCTTGGTATTTTTGACCGAGGATCAGGAGTACCGTGCAATCATCACCTATTCGATATTAAAGTATGATTAAATTATATTATTTTTGTTCCCTATTTCAGATTGGCGAAATAACGGAGTCTCCCGATACAGAATACATGAGCACCTCTGCTATATTACATTACTGTAAATCAAAGGTATTTTATATTTAAGTACTATTTTAAAAGCAGCTATGTGATTTGTGATGGATGACAAAAATGCGTTCTAATATTTGTGTGCCATATTTTTGAATTATTATAAAACTTGCATGAGTAGGTGTTAGTAAATAGTAAATTATAGATAGATAGGTAAGATAGATAGGTAAGTACAACCTGTGTTAGCAAAATTACGAAATGTATGTAATGGATTTTCTTTTCTCATTTCAGATATTATTGCCTTATCTAAAACTCTTGACAATCATGGGTTTGCGGCCAGTGCTGGATGTGTCAAACTCTTCCAAATGCGCCATTTGCTGCTCACACTTCCATTCGTTGCAAGTTGCAATACTTATGTTTTTAGGATACGTACTTCAATACATGGCGTGTTTCAGGTAATTATCAATTAAAATTGTCTTTATTTTTTATGATTTATATTAATATTGTAAATATTCATAAAACAGACAGCCTTCAATTAGTTTTCCGGGTTTAAAAAAATCACACTCATAATTTAAACCCTTCCCTACAATACCTGGCGATCCAATGCATGCGGTATTAGCACCTTTCCCTATACCTTCATTGAACTGTTTGCATTTGCGAGACTTTGATACATTTAGGAAATAAACATTTTCAATGCATTTTTCAGGCGTGACCGAGGGTTTTGCTACAAATTGGTGCCGCTGGCGTTAACATCCACGCTGGAGTATGATACATACAAACAAGTGTGCTATGGAAATGTTATTTTTACCTACATTGGCCCAAGCATACTGCATTTTATCGGTTTTTTATATGCTCTGTATTTATTCAGAATATCGGACAATGAACAGCTGCAAAATCTAATGGAAAGAGTAAGTAAATTATGTACGTTTTTAGGGTTCCGTAGTACCTACAAGGAACCCTTATAGTTTCGCCATGTCCGTCTGTCCGTCCGTCTGTCCACGGCATAGCGACGAAACCGTTGGTGCTAGAAAACTGAAATTTTGCATGAACATGTATGTTAAAACAAAGAAAGTCGTAGAATAAAATTTGGAAAAATATTTTTTTTTCAGGTAGCTCCCCTACATGTAAAGTAGGGATGTTTTTTTTTTTTTGTGGCCTACCCCATAGTGTGGGGTATTGTTAGATAGGCCTTTTAAAAACGTTTAGGGGTTGCTAAGACAGTTTTTTGATTTAGAGATCCGTTTGCGAGATAATTAACTTTAAAGAGCAAATTTTTGTTCGAGTAGGGCGTCCCCCCCCCTCTAAAAGCTAAACTACTGGATCCCAAAATCTGAAAAAAATTGTGTCGGTAGTACATGTAATGAACTTTAAAGGAAAACTATAGCGGATAAGTTCACTTCATTAGTTCAAGAGGAATAGGGGTCCGAAATGTCAGATGCAGTTACTCAGAATATTTCGTTCAAAATTCTTGAAACATAAATAAACATACATAATACATATAAAAAATCACGCCTTTATCCCACGGGGGTAGTCAGAGACGATGGAATGCCATGTGCTTCGCTCCTTATATACTTCTTTCGCTTCCTCAACATTCATACATCTCGTCATACGTGCTAGCTGGTTTCGTGTACTACAAACATTTCCTTTCTGAAGGACGCCATTTAGTTAAAAAGTAAAATTAAAAATATTTTTCTACGGAACCCTACTGCGCGTGGCCCGACACGCACTTGGCCGGTTTTATTTACCTCATATAGTAGGATTTTAAAATATAAAAATGATAAGTATGTTTTTTATTTTAGGTGTTTTTGCTGTCGTCATACGCCCCTCAGGGGATGCCGACTTCCAAGCCCAAGCGTCTGTTACGAATGCTGTGGTTCTTCATCATACTCAGTGTTCTGTGGATGTGCCTGTCATTGTGCTCCGTCAATCTAATGCTGGCCAAGGGCAACGTCATCTTCAGGTGGATGGAAAACTGGTAGGAATAATACTGTTTATTATATTCCGTAACTACTTATGTACCTACTAGACATGTGCGCCGCGCTAGCCGATGAGAGCAATAAAACAGCACCAGCCGAAAAAGCGGCTCAAAATCGGCTGGCACATTTGAGCGTATGTTGTAGAGCTGGCACACTGCACACGTCTATTTGATACCCAACGTTGAATTTGAGTACTAGCTATTCAAGTACAATTTATTTCAAATATTCTGAGTCTGACTGATTAAGAACATCTCTACTCTTCGCTCTCTATTATAAACTATTGCTTGAATGATCGTCGAAGAAGTATCAATATAAATATACCGCAGTCGAATCGACTACACGGTTTGGCCGACATCAAGAATATAAAGTAGGTAATGCGAACTGCACCTGTTATATAATGTATACAGACTTCCTTTATATATAACAAGCTTCTGTCCAAGGTTCCGCCCGCGTGTTATGTCAAAATATAAAATTATATTTGCATCGAGATCGGTCTAGTAGTTTCGGAGCCTATTCTATACAAACAAACAGACAAATCTTTAATATTATGTATATGAGTATAGAGAAAAAGAAAAGAACTTTTAATATTTTCAGTTCATATGAAGTCGGCCTCGTGTTAAAAATCTTGTTAATAATCTGCACTCTGACCCACGACATGGTTCAGGCCACCATCATCACAAGCTATTGCCTGCAAGCGCAGCTGCTGCAAGCACATCTCATGTTCCTCAAGGAGAGGTTACTTAATCGAACGATAACTCCGCTGCATTGGATGAGAGTAAGTTTTTGTATTTTGATTGATTTGGGTTTAAGGGCTTGTACACAAGACAGGGATCGTAAAAATCTGCGAGCTCGCGCGAGCGACGCGACGTAAGAACTTGCAAATTGATTAGCATAAATTGGCATCGTCAATTCTTTACATTCACTTCGGTCACTCTTGCCGCATGCAATTTGCGTCTTAGTTTTTGCGTTGTTTTCTGTACAAGCTATTAGTTTTTAAGTCTAATACTGACCGATTCTTTGCACTACCGATGTTTAAGTTTGGCCCAAATAAAAAACATGTTACGAAGTCGATCCATTGGTGCTATAACACTATAACAATATAAAAGATTTAATTTCTCTAACTGTAATATAACAGGAAATTGCCGAATTCAGAAAGCTATTAAAATACTTGAATGAAGATTTGGCACCGGCTGTATGCCTGTTCACCATCGTGAACATCTCGTGGGCCCTGTCCGGCGTCATGTGGCTGCTCAGCCTGGACAAGGTAGACACCGAGACCGAGCCCATCATCGGGATCAGTATACTCAACGAACTACTGTGGATATCTGCGGTTGTCGTACCATTTGTACAGGTATTTACTGATTAACCGCTTCCAAATCTATTTAATATCTTAGTTACACTGAATAAGAATTGTCCTGTAGCGTGTTCTATTTTTCTCCGACTACATAAAAAAAGGTAGGACTGAGTCTCTTGAAACACTTACTGAAGCACCCATAGTAAGTCACACGTACACACAGAACACACACATTGACACAATAGTAAGTCAATCGCCCGCCATTACGCTTTGGACTGTGCTGTTGCTCGGATGTTCAAGTAAAATAATTAAAAATGCCGTCTTGTGTTGTGAAAAGCTGCCGAAACCATAGCGCCTCGACAAAAAAAAACCAGGCGATCACTTTTCATAGGTAAGCAAGTAATATATTCAGCTTATTGCCAAAATTATATCGTTTTCGTAAAAAATATACCAAAACTATCAGTGTTGACAGTCAATAAATATTTTCATTTACCCTGAATTTGGGTAAATATTTTTTAGTAGTATAGTTTTTTAGTAAAGTATTAAATACATTTAGTATAAATTATTATTCTATGTTTTATAGATTTCCTGCTGCAAACGACGCATGAAAAACTTATTGGATAAAAATAATTAGAAACTGCAGAAATGATAACAGTTGGTATCCATCAAAATATAGTGTAGTCTACACAGTATACACTTCGAGGAAATTGATTTATATAAAACAAAAGGTGTCCACCTTTTACATAATAATCTTATTCGCATTGTCAGCTTTGCCGTACCAAAAAAGGTAAAACAATAGTATATTGTTTTAAATAAAGTATTAAATTAATAAATAACAGTACTTTAATCTAAAACTTTTTATTTCTTAGTTTAGTTTATTATTATTTTTTTTATTTTTTTTTTATTTGCCAATATTTATTTGAAATATTGAAAAATCGCATGTAAGTGAATCTAAGCTTCGTGATTGTTGGTTTAGTTTAACTTAGATATTATATTTGGTTTGTACATTTTGTTGACGTTTTCAAGCACTTTCTGATAGGTTATGTAATGAAGAATTTCTGTTTTTTATTTTTTTGATAACTGCCATAACTTATCCTACTATCCGATTTCGGCTCCAGGTCCTAAACTGGGACACCCTGTATATAACTAAAGCATCTTCACCAGCAAAGAATCAGGAAGCGCCGTAGGAGTCGTAATTTTAAAATATTTTCCAAAAACTGGGTAGCTGCACTAAAGCATCTTCGCTGCCTTGCGTCAGGAGTGCCCAGAGCAACGAATTTTGTACATATTCCCTTAATAAAACAAACAACTTCCAGCTGCAGGCCCGCATCGACTGCTAGAAATATAAAATCAACTTTGTTTCGAAATTCAAACATAAAGTTGTTTTATATTGTTTGGTTTTTGGCCACGGTAGTATAAAACTACCTATATCATGTTTGATGGTAAAAAGCAGCAAATAAAAAAATATAAGAACTAAACCTCTAAAATATTTATTTAAATTATTGTAAAAATGTGGGTAATATTTCTCATGGCTGGTAACCCCTAACACACGCACACATAAACAGACCGCCGCCATTTTGGTGCTTCCATCATTTTATAAGTGACATTCTCTCCTGCTTTTTTTATGTACTCTATGACTATAATATCTACTTATTATCGCATGAGAAACTCAAACGAGTCGCGCGGATGCCCGCGCCGCCGCGGGAATTCCGGCGAATTCCATAGTAGTAGTAGAGTAGAGTTTCTCATGCGATAATAAGTATTATAGTTATGAAAATAAAGTTCAAATTCATTTGACACTGAAACTGCGCTTCGCTTCGCTGCGCTTCGACGCGCTTTTGGTGTGTGTCGACCCTAAGGGTAATGCCACTGTAGAGTAAGGTTACGGTAGTATTACATTTTCTTTGGGTCTGTCAGCGCCCAAGTAGAGTACGCGGTCTGTCAAAGTGTGTTGACAGACATTGATTTATCCCAACTATAGAGTTTATACGTCTTTATAGAGGCACCGTTAGTTAGGGTGTTATGAAGAGAAACATTTTTGAACAATAATTATTAAGAGCTCAGATTTTTTGTTCCGAAATCAAGAAGAGACATTATAACGTCCGTCTCTTTTATATAAACTCAATGACATTTGACATTCTGGAGACCTCACGCTAGACAAGCACCTCTAGCGGCGAATTCATACGCGATATTCCCCATTACTGCGTTTACGAATTTTGCGGCATAACTTTTGTCGTGTTGTCTATACCCATGCCATTTGTTATATTAGGTGACATACAACATTTGTTTCGTTATCAGGCCGCTCGTTTATCGAAGGAGTGCAGACGCACCCAGTCCGTGGGTCACGAGTTGTGCGTGCGCCCGTTCCTGCACCAGGACACGTCGCAGGAGGACATCAGCGCCATCCTCATGTACGCGTCCACGCTCAAGCTGCACGCCAAGCTGTTCTACTACCCCATCGCAGGACGCTACCTCTGCCTCGTACTCACCGTCACGCTCGTCGTACTCTTCTCGCTAGGAATGTGCCATTATCTACAATGATTCTATACGTAAATAAATAATCGTAGTCCTGTATTGTACGTAGATGTCCCACAGCTGGGAGCAGGCTTCTTCTCTTCATGAGAAGGGTTAGTCCACTGCCCACCACGCTGGATAGGTGTGGGTCAGTAGACGACATCTCACAACCAAGTGCTTTCTCTCTCTTTATTCTTTTAATCATATAAATTAATATTATTAATTTGATTTCTGATTAGAAAGTTTACAATTGTAAATATGTTATTGTAAATATGTCATTGTAAATAATATTAATTGAATAATTTAATAAAACATATTTTGTATTGGTGGAAAATCGTATCGAAATAAAATGTCTGTATATCGTTTCTATGTGTTTATTTACTAGTTAAATATTTGGCACTATTTACAAATAATAGTTCAACACACAACATATATTTTCAATTACATTGATCTAGGCTACGTAAAATCATATCCTCGTTTTTCTTAGAAATAAAAAGTAGGTATTCGTGTGTTATTCTTTACACTAACATTCATAAGATAAATATTATATCAACAACATTTTGTGATTTGCTAATCTTGATAGGTAAAATGTAGCATTATTTTGTGTGTACTAGTGCACTAATACAGTCTTGTGTTCTTGTTGGCAAATTGAGCTCCGCCACGAAAAGTTTCTTGATAATCTTGTACGAAGTACGCGACAGCCTGGTCGCGGTGTCTTGGAACTTTGTAGTTTGGACTCCTCTGACGCGCCAATTTTTCCAATATATTCGGCACAACTCCAGCTGCACAATAAAACGATTTAATCGTATACATAATAATCGATCTACTGACGTATTTATATGTAGCGGCAGAAATTGCATGCATGCTAACAAGAAATCAAAATAAAACCGCAACCCTAGTGCGCTATTTGGCGGTGCAAAATACATTTGGTTGGTTAATTGATGGGAGGTAAATGAATGAATAGCAACTGACCGGGCGGCCGAGCGCTAGTCGGCGTGCTCGTGCTCCGTCAGCAGCTGCGCGCGCCACCACGCCGTCACGTCGTGCAGCGCCGGCAGCGCGCGCGGCGCGGGCGCGCGGCCCAGGCTCTTCGCGGCTGCACGGAACGCACGTTACTCACCACCGACATTTAAGGCAATACTGTTTACTACGGTCAGCTCGGGTAACTTTCAATTGCCGTCTGGTATTGAACGAAGTAGTGAAATATAATAATATCAATAGTATTAATATATCATCATAGTACCTGTGTTAAACGAACCGGTAATATGTCTAAGCAAACGAAAAGTAAAAAATAAACTGTTAAAATCATAATGTTGCAAATCATCTACTTTTACGTGCTGATTTTGTTGGAAGTGTTTTTTGCTCTGATTTAGTATCCTCATTTAAATGAGTAACTAGCTGTGGGTCTTTTTATTTTATACAAATTTCGAAGGGATCTCAACCAAACCAATATAATGTGTAATTGTTGACATTCAATGTCATATAGGAGTTTTGGTTTAACAAGAAAAATCTTTACAGTTACAATAATTTGCTAGTAAAAAGAAATGAACCCATCCATAAACATTCCATTTTTGTTGCTAATTTTAACTCAACTTTAAGCATAAAAAGTTATATGGGAAGTATAAAATCTCCCTAAACTAAAACAGCACGGAAAAAGCAAACTAGTGATGAGTTCAATTCAGTTTAATTATTTTCTGTAAATTTATAATTAGATAAATAAACCAATTCAAATAAATACCATTTTTAGAATACAATAAAACATAAAAGAAAAAAAAAACTATTAAAGTTACCCAACTTGACTGTACACTTTATGTCATTATTATTTACTAATATTACAGAGAGGATGCGAGCATAATATCTCCACCATGAGATTAGATTAAGGATGTTAATACTAACTGTGATAATTTCTAAACTAATGTAACTTTATTCTTTATTATTTCCATCATTAATTATAATAAAATATGTAGGTATGTCACTTTACTAATGTTATTTATTATTTTACGAGTTATTTGTAATATATTATTAAAAAATGTAAAAGAACTGACGTGTAACATTGAGTTATCAATAAACAATTGTATTGTATTGTATTGTATTACATCTACATCGATCGACTTTCGATCGAAGCATATGACGTTTAAAGAGTCGATAATAATTTTTAGCGTCGATCGCTATAGATGTACTAACACCCTTAAAAACATCATCGATCAGCGTCACGGTGTGTATAGTTTGTCACTTCAGCAAATAAATAAGACATTACTCTTGTATCTGGGACTGGGGACATGCAGTGTCTCCGCCAAGATGCGTTCTATATTCAGTTATAGAAAACAAACTTACTTGGTGACTTCTTACTCAGAGCGGGATGTGGATCGCTCAGCGTTGGCTGAAGATACTTCTTGATCGGACTTTCAGGTCTGAAAAAAAAAATCAAAAATATAAATAAATAATATCAATCATATTTTGTACTCGAATATAAACATACTGGTATTGAACAGTTTCTACTTAAAACCGATTTCCGCATACCTAGGAATTGTGACATTTGGTAATCCAGGCCTCTTAAATTGACTTTTGGTAGATGATCTTTTGGGCGGCAATTCAAACGAAGACGATATATCTGTAAGATATTAATACTTATATACAGTGCACGTCATAATATATCATATGAAAAAATCCATTGATTTAAATAAATATAAATATTTCACTACGTACACTCAACACCATCTAGTCTCAAACTAAGCAGAGCTTGTACAATCGGTACTATAATAACTGATAATAATACATATTATTATATACTTTTCTTTTGTAAATACATACTTATTATACATAGAACACCCAGACCAAGACAAACCTCCATGTTCATGCACACAAAGATTTGTCTTGAGCGAGACACGAACCCGCAACTTTGGGGTCGCAGGCAGGTGCACTACCCGCTCCGCCATCCGGTCGTAAATGATTTAAGATTACTTACTGGATATAACAGGCTGTGAAGTAGACTCAGTAATTTCTGTACGTCCTGCATTGGCTGTAATCTGCTGCAAGGAAAAATAAATACCACTATTACTTGGACGTCTTGTATGTCATCCACAATATATACATTTACAAGCTGACCCGACAGATGTTGTCTTGTCTTAACTATGCATACATTGACGATATTTGCAGCACGCAGTATGTCAATGTTATGTCAAACCCCATAAAGGTACATTCAAAAAGTTCATATTGTCAAAAGCGCTAAGGTTACTAAAATGGCTATTAAAAAATAGGGGTTGGTGATAAAATGGTAAAAATTTAAGGATGTATTTTTAATGCCACAATATAGAAAATAAAATAAAAAATTGTGTCTAAAAATTTTAAAAAAAATGTTAAGGTCTTATCACTTAGGGGTATGAAAAATAGATAGTAGCCGATTCTCAGACCTACTGAATATGCATATAAAATTCGGTAAAAATCAGTAAAGCCGTTTCGGAGGAGTAAGGTAACTAACATTGTGACACGATAATTTTATACAGGGTGGATGCGACATAGCGACATTTATTGAAACCACAGCTTCAATACATGGCCAGTATGCATTTCCACCGGATAAAAAATTCTCTGGCGAAAAAAAAAATCCACGTCTTCCGAACAAATTGCACGATCGCAATGTTCAAATTGTTCGGAGAACGTGATTTTTTTTTTTTCGCCTGAGAATTTTTATCCGGTGGAAATTAATACTTACCATGTATAGAAGCTGTGGTTTCAATAAATGTCGCTATGTCGCATCCACCCCGTATATAAGATAAGGTTGTGTAGTACACGGCTGCCAATCAACCAATACATTTCCAGTACAAGATAGTCTCGCCATGGTCCTTGGGCGTAAAATGTATGGACGCTGAGACAGTCCTTTATAGGTCATGTGAGCCTTGTATCTCCAAAATCTATAGTCCACATGAATGTTACCTGTGCTTCTGTTTCTTGTTTCTCTTTATCCAAAACGCTCATATCAACGGCTTGCTCGTTTGTTTTTCTTAAACCAGCGATGAGACTCGTTTGTTGTTTCTGAAATTACAGTGGTAGATCAAGTAATAATTGCCAAATTAATATAAACTACTCAGAACATAAAAGTACCCAGAATATTTTAGTCTGTGAATACAAAGTATTCATTTGCATTTGGCTTGTGTGTAATGTGTTAAAGTTAAGTAAGAAACTGTTTTAAACAGGTCGATCATATTACAAAATAGGTATCTATAGATAAATTTGGATTATTTTTTTGTATTACATAGAACGCCAGAAGCAATTACACTATCCAATGGTTACAGTGACAAGGCCAAATACACACATTCACTCACTCAAGCTCACCCAGTCTCAGAACAAATCTTTGCGGATCATACAAAAAATTGTCCCATGTTGGGATCGATCCACAACACAATAGATAAAATCAAAGATTGATCTTGCCTGGCAGAAATCGCGTTAAGCGATAAGGCCGCCCTTTGTGCATAATATTGTTATTGAAACTTTCGTACAAAATGTATTTCCTATGTCTTATGCACAAATAAAGTTTTTATCTATCTATCTATCTATCTATCTACCTATCTTGGTGGTAGGGAAATTAGCTGCAGATGGCTGTGCTGCACGTCATCTGCCATTGACGGGCCCCGTACTTGAGCGTGCGTGACCAATGTCAGCAGGGGTTTGCTATTTGACATTATATTTGTGGACAACTGCAAAACTGGGCGCATCAGAATTATCAACGCTGCGGTGCTTTTAGCGCTGCAGTATAGGTGCGTACCATTTCCGGCATTTTAAATAATATTTTAAAATTATTTAGTTTTAGACGCTTTGCAATGTGATTTCTTATGCCAGAATAAATATTTTTTCTTCATATCTATGATTTCATATATCAATATTAAAAGATTCCCTACGTCTGACGCACCCTGGGCAATTCGTGAGTTCTCCAAAGCGAATTGACTAATCCTTTCACCATGATGGCAAGTCAACATAAAATTTGACTCAGCCATCAACACGACGAAGAAGAAGAAGAAGAATACTAAACTTTGCCAATTATTGTCTTAGTTATACAATAACGGTGGGCCGTACAATTTTATTTAGCATAACGATATCTCATGTTGTTTATCTCACTCAATTTTATGATGTCAACTTACGCTGCTGCTGGCCCGTATTTTCTTGAGGCAGCCTTCGAGCCAGGTGCGTATGGTTTGTTTGGCCACTTCCTCTTCTATCAGGAACTCAAACTCTTCTCGCGCCAGCAGTTCTTCCATCTGCAGCGATTTGCGGATGTCTACCGTCCGGTATGATAGCATACTGGAAAAAAAAATTGAAGTTGTAACGATTAACTTTTCTGTGCGTGCTAAGATCGATTAAAGCTAGTTTATATAAGTATAGATAAAATCAAGGATCCTGGCGGTTAAAAGTTAGCCGTTGATTAATGTCACGGGTCGGTATTGGCCACGCTCGACTCGAGTATGGTGCGCTTCGATTGGTCGTACCAATATCTTTAATATTCGTACTTTATCTTTAATATACAGTGTTGTAGCGTGCCTTGGCGGGGCCCCATATAAAAATTGTTTGGGAGCCCTTATGAAGAGTTAAGATTTCTCACAAAAAAAAAATGTTTGCATAAAATTAATAGACATTTTTATTCATCATAATAAGTTAATTATGATGAATAAACATTTCTAGTAATTTTATGCAAACATTTGTCACTTTTGCCAAATTTTCTTCCAAACAATTCAAATTAAATAAACACTCTCCTTGCCTCTTTTTCGGCACTGATTTATTAAATCATTTATAGCTCGGTCGGACAAGCGTTCATGCCCCATCGATGTTTTTAGGTAATTTTGTAACAGTTATAATTTTAAAAACTTCTTACAGCAGTTGCGTTGGGGCCCGCGTGTCCCGGGGCCCCGTATAATTGATACGGCAGATACGGCGGTAGGTAGCTACCGCCGTATCCTGTTAATATTTCATGAAGGTTAAGGTTATAGAGCCATGACGAAATTGCAGGAGGAACCACAGGAAGCGACACCACTTGGCACAGGTAAAGCGCCTCTATTATCTGGTTTCCACTGGCTATAAAAACTGTCGCTTAAAATAATACACAGACTTCTCTACGCTCCAGGTAATATTTATTTATTTTATTTTATTTATTTATTTAAACTTTTTGCACAAATTTAGGTACAGAGGCGGACTAAATGCCTAGTGGCATTCTCTAACAGTCAACCTTGGGTGGTGCAGAGAAAAGCAAGGGTAGGTGCAATAATGTGAGAAAAGAACTGAATTGTTGATGTGAAAATATATATATTTGGGAGAAGCGAGTATAAATCAATACATAAAATACATACAAAAGGTACATAGATATACAAAATGTTATAAAATATATAATGTAATATATTTATTACTATTACATACGTTAATAAATACAATAATATAATACATAAACATGAAATATATGGGTGATTATTTGTAATTTGGTTAACTTGGTGTTAGCATCAATTTTCACATATTTTTATTAATTTTATCCAATATTTCAAACTACTAAGCGATGTTATAAAGTCCATTTAATTTGGTCACTCATTTTGATATATATTGTAATATTATTTATTACCAAAAATTGCCACTTCTTACTCCAAATATCAGGCCCTAGCCATGTAAGATCTCCCGAATTTAGTATTCATTTCAGTGTAATTATGATTCTTTAAGAATAATTTAATTAAACTCCATTTAAACTCGTTTACTATTACATTACGAACATTGTCATTACAATTTAATTTATAATAACATTATGTTTCATTACTTTGCTTCAAGTCAAAAAGTGTAAGCGATAAAAAATATCAGGCCCTAGTCATTCACGAAATTCGAAAATACGCGACATCTAAGCATACGGCTTTTTCATAACTAACTCAATACGATAGCATCGTTATGAAGCTAGTTGCAAACACGACCCAAGCCGCGGAAGCCACTTTGTTATTAATGCGATCACCGACTTTGCTGCGGAAACACGCGCTGTGCCAGTCAAACTCTCAGGCCCTAGGTAAGTCGTTTTAAAGAAAGTTTATGACTAATTGATCTCATTACCTATTGTAAATATGAGTTTATCCTGCCTTGTTATTTTGACTGCCTATTAGTTTGATGTTGATTTTAAATAATAGGCTTCATTTGATTTTGCTTCTTTTTGTCAGTCCCTAGACCGTCAGGCCCTAGTCGTAATAGTACCTAGGGCCTAACGCCACATCTAGGGACTGTTGGTAAAGGGTGTGATGCATGGTTTTAAACATAATACCACATCGTATTTGTTGAAGAATATGGCGCCCAGAGAGAAAAAACATTGTCTAAAGAGGGAATTGCGAAAAAAAAAGGCTGTACAGGCAAAAACGACTGGAAAAAAAAATGACTCTGTTTTGCTGGCAGAGTACAAAGAAAAGGAATAAAGGTAATACAAGGCGTGTAAAAAGGACAACGGGATGTGTAAAAGACATGATTCCGCGTGAGCATTCATCAGATTATAGAAAAAAGCAAAAGATTCGTGAAAATACTGTTTACCAATGCCTACTGTGAGCCAATGTTTTGAATAGGAAAACCACAACTGCACGAGGTGTCATTGGTGTTTGTGATTCCCCATTTGGCTAGGTTCCCCCTGCAGCGTCCTACTTGTGTCCGAAGACATTTAAGAGACTTCCAGAACAGACTTCCAGAATGATAATGATATCGCCGACGTGCCTTACGAACATGTTATAGAAAATTGCCAATTTCTCATTTCATGTGCATAATTAATAAGAAAAATGTTGTGATTATCGTTCATTGAATTTGTAAACTTAAGTGATTCATTGTTGTTACAGTTGATTTGGCAGTTAAAATGTGATTTGTCATAACAACCGTGTTTGGCGTCTGTCCCTATCACGTCTTATCAGTCCCTAGAACACTGATTTAAAAAAAACATAAATTTCTCTGAAAATATAAGGTAAAGTGACTGGCCCTTTTAGATGCAGCAAAGTAAATGTTATACACACAACATAGAATATAAACTGTACTGATTTTTAACAAAAAACACCACTTTCTAAATTAGGTCAGAAGTTAACCAAATTTCAAATAATCACCCATATATAGAAGATGATAAAAGCTAAATTTAACATATTATGATGATTCTGCCAATTAAATATCAAGACATAATTCCAATATAGCACTCACTTGATGACGTCATGGAAGGTGACATCCTCCCCGTTGTGCAGTCGCTCGAGCTCGTAGCACATGTACTTGAACAGCAGCCGCTCCTTGTGCGTGTCGCATTCCAGCCGACCCTTCAGCAAGCGCAGGATGAACTTTACCTGTTGCAAACAAAACGTTATATACGGTGATAGGCAATAACGTGTCAAATATAGATATCTCTGTATAAAAGAAAAGAAAAGAATCATTCATTTTGGCATAAGGAAGAAAAAAAATTTAATATAAAAATATTATTCATTAATTCGCTCGCGCCTGAGTCGCAGCCAGTCAGCTCAAGACTGGCTGCAACTCAGGCGCGAAGTATCGCACTCTCTTGAAAATGTCTACAAGTATAGGTGAAACCGCGGTCGACTAAATAGACCAACATAACGTGAGTAACACCCGTATTTCACAATTTGAATAATGTTACAAAGTTACCGAAATTACAAAATCTAACTTTTTACAATTGTCACTTTATTTATATATTGGAATAATTTTGATTTACCTTCCTCACTGGAATGACACCTTTCTGATGCACATCTACAATGTTCCAAGTGTTTTGGAAGTTCCTGATATCTGCATACGATAGCAACGCGTCTTCTTCATTGGAATAGAACAGTGAAAAGTTCTCCATGATGATAGCTGCAAGTTAAATATTTATAGAGTGTCAATAGTGTATAATATATCATTAAACCTATGGATATTGTGATCCGTATTGTAATGTTATGACTACGAAGTCACCTAATGTAACAGATGTACTATCTCAACTTCTTATTAATTTATTTTATAGCATTTAGCTATGCTTAGCAAATTATACTAAGAAACAGTCGAAAAAAATAATAGGACTGGCAGGATTTAAAGCTGCAACCTTCTGCACACCGGGCAGCCACTTTAACCAACCAGCTACGGTCACCTCATGTCAAAACCCAAATTTTTTTCATCTGTATGTTACGTCATTTCGTGACGTCACGTTAATCCATTTGTCTGCCTATCTTAAGTAGATGTACTATCGTTTATAGATATGATGACATAGAAAATAAATGCGAAATATACAGGATGGATGCAGCAAAGCGATATTTATTGAAACCACAGATTCTATACATGGCCAGTGTTCATTTATACAGGCTGGTTTTTTTATCTATCTGAACATTGCGGTCATCCAATTTGTTCCGATGAGGAAAACGTCTTTTTTACCGACTATGGCAAAGCCAGAATGAAGGGTAATGATTTTGGCAGTCTATGTATGTATGTAGCGCCTAAACTACTGAACGGCCAGAACCCAATTTTTTCAACTGTATGTTACATCATTTCGTGACGTCACGTTCATCCATTAGTTATTGCTTCCTATCATATTGTTTAAGTTAAAATCTATAGTTTGAATGCGGTTGTACAGTTCTCATGGTCCTCTCTGGGTAGCAAACCAAGATTTAGTACAATATTATTACGTAGTCGGGTTCTAGTTTTAACTTAATTCTTGTTTGTTAACTAAAACCCTAATGAATACTATCTATCACCACTACCAACTGTGGCGGTCTCCGCACATAATAAATTAAGGTTGACATTGACAACGTCAAGAAGTGACACACTCGTCAAAACTGTCAAAGAGCGCTAAATCGCGATAACGAAATGTTCACAGCAAGTGTACATAAATAAAAAATTCCAATACGCTACTGTTGGACAGCTGTCCGCCAGGCAATACCACCGAGCCTGGTCGGAGGATCCTCCCTTTTTGGTGGAGGAACATCACACCCTGTTCCTCTACACCAACTATAGAATTTTGAGTCGCTATGACGCATCCACCATTTATAAGTATCGCAGTGAATATTCCGTACTGCCAGCTTGGCACTAGGGACTACGGAGTGACTGACCCACTAGCAGGTTGAGCACGATGTAGGTGATGATGACGTAGAAGGTGCAGAAGTAGGCGAGCGAGGCGGTGAAGTTGCCGCAGTCCGTCTCCCAGTAGTTGTCGGCGGGCGTGCAGTAGGGCGGCGCCACCATGCAGTCGTGCATGATCTTGTTCCAGTCCTCGCCCGTCACGATGCGGAACAGCATGGCCACGCTGTGGATCGGGGAGTTGAAGTTGGCCCGGCTGCAAAACAAATTGTTTTCTATCAATCACGTCTCTATTACCCAAATACACCTGTTATGTTTAAGTCCCAAGTGATAGGGGGTGAGCCTATCGCCATCCACCGGACATAAATCCAACTCTGTGCTATTGAGAATTTTTTGACTGAAAAATCCCAAATAACACTTTGGAATATACTAACGACAACGAGAAAGTCCCACGATCTATTTCTCGCAAGAATATTTTTCCATCTCCAAATAACCCACGGTATATTAGTGAACAACCAAAGCATTAGAGATTTTACTGCTGCTATCCGGTAAATTAGTCAATATATAGATATAGTAGATATGTCAAGATTGTAAAAAATGTATACCTTCAATTAGTGACATAATAAATTATGTCTGCTCAAGATAAATTATTTATCTTCACATCTATTGTTTTTGAGATGTCCATAGACTGATTTTAAAGTCATAGTCATATGAAGCTCATACTTTGACCCAATTTCACAAGTGTGAGATAAATCTGATTGGCAGGACAAGCCAATAACACAGATAAAATAAAATGACAGCTGTGTATAGTATGGCCAACGAGACGAGATAAAGAATGTAAACAAACGGACCGTTACTGAGTTACATTGCGATAGCGAGGGATTATTATCTCTGTCCTTATCATTCGTACGCGCAGTTGACGTCAATTGATCGACAACAGCTGTCGTTGTGTGTTTCGTGGTACAGGAAAGCAGTCAGTACCGCAGTTGTCAACATTTGGTGCGGCCATTTTGTGATCAAGTTCATTCCTGTTTGGATTGCGTTGGAAGTGATACATATTTTTTCGTCTCCGTATTTGCTTGGTTTTTTGTTGTTATTATTCCGTTTCTGTTAGTTTTATTTTTTATTTTTGCTGTTATTACTTAGTTTTAATATATTTATGTTATATTTTTTATGTTTTTGACAATATAAGTTCCTTGTCAGTCTTTTAGTGATCTAGTGTTTCTTTAGTTCATTTCCTATTTTTTTAATATAATTTATTTCCTTTTCGCCTGGTTTCTTTACCTCAACCCAATCCACAACAATAATAATTTATTCAAATAAAAATGTTTTGAACCCCTGAACATTTGTTTACATTTTTTATCTCGTCTGGTTGGCCTTACTATAGTTAATTCGAGTGTTACTTGTGTCACTTTTATAATCGGTCAGGTTTTATTTTATGGGGCCATCCGGCACCTCTGAAATTGGCTCTTAGACTTACAACAAATATTATCCTAATGTAATATTTACCGTCCAATCCCCTCGCCGTACTTGACATTCCCAAAGACGATGGTGCCAGCGAGCGCATAGAAGAACACGAGCAGGAACATGCCGAAGATGATGAAGAAGCTCTTACAGACGCTCACCCCCACCGTCAGCATCAGCATCTTCAGCGTCGTGTGCTTGCCCGTGATCGTAAAGAAACGCAGGATCACCACCATGAAACCCACGAAGTAGGACAGGTCGTTCTGGAAAATGTCATTTTCTACTTAAATCCTCCAATTCAAATCGATCTGATCTATAATATGTGTAATTACAAGGATTTTTGAACTTTTACAAAGTTATTTAGTACAAGTACATTCTTCTACTAAAAAACAAACATGATTATTACGATCAGTAGAATAAGTGCAAAGTATAGCAAACTACACGTTGAGATCGACCCAATAAGACACGAATATCCAATTTAAGAAGTAATTCTCTTTAGCCTTGACGAGGTATTTTGTATCTATAGCACTATTAACATATTACATAACTTAACATCACGACTATATATATTACTCAGAGGCCGAGGTGTACAATACCCACATTTCACTTGTTATGTTTAGGTCTATATGTATAGGGGTTGAGGGGAAATTTAAACTCCGTTCTGCTGAAAAATGCCAAATCGAACCAAAGACCTTGAGGTGAGCGATTATTTGTGTATCACCACACAAATTATACCGCGAAACCATATTACCTTTAATATGAAGTGCATGAATATCCAAATGCACCCCGCGACGGTGACGAGCAGGTCGTACCGGTTGCGCCTGCTCTGCCAGTAGCCGCGCGGCGTAAATGCGATGGTCTTCAGGAGCACTTCCACGACGAACACCAGCGTCAGCAGCGCGGACGTCAGAGCCAGCTGCTCTGTGTATGGGGAGTAGCGGGACCACTGGCAAATGGAATAATCTCTTTTATAACATGAACCATGTAAACATCCAAATAATATTTTATCTAAAACTCATCGTTCTATAACTGTCAGGCTATAAGTATAAGTTGTAAATGATATATCACGGGTCGGGATTGGCTACGCTCGAGTCCTGTGTTAATTTTAATTTAATTTAATTTATAAAAGAAGGCAGCGGAGGTTCATAATATTACTCACCGTAACAGCCAACAGTCCACTGTTGATAAGGACGACGATGGCAATAACTCGCTTGAAGCTGAGGTTCTGCGTGACGTCATACGCAAACGCGCGAACCTTGCGCTTGTTTGGGCGAGGGGGGAGGTGCAGCGGCTGAGCGATTTTCAATCTCTTTTTTAAATCGCACCTAAAACATCGTTTTTTTATAATTTTTTTGGTCATCAATAAAAGTTGCTCCAATAAAAAGAGGATGGATTGTATGAAAATTGAATGAAGAATATTTAGCTCGTAGAAGAGATACAAACCGAGAATATATTCCGTTCTGGATTTTTAGTGCATACGTTTAGTCATTTTATTAAGGAATACTTTAGTTTGCTATAATAACAAAGAACTAAACTAACTAGCCATGTTCAGACGAATACCGATCAACCAATACGTGTCCAGTATAAGCTGGTCTTACATTACACGGAAAGCCAATACAACGCAAGACCATTTTATTACTAGAATTGTATTGGTAAATGTGTAGCCGGCTGTACAAGTCCAATTATTAAAAATATGCTTACCAACGTCTCTGGTCAACAGTCAACAAAGCAGTGCCCTTGTTCTCAGAGTAGTTGGCAATAACGACGCCCACAAACAACGTGAGTCCTATCATGCAGCCCAAGAATATGTACACGTGTATGTAGATGGCATGGACCTGGAAAACAATAAGTAAATAATATATCGCTTATTATATGAATGTAAAAGGCCTTGAGAGAATAGGCTTGAAACAGAAACTAATTATGTCTGCTAGCAACAAAATGTCAAAGACGTCAAAGTAGGTAATGATGCTCCATGAAAGCAAACCATTTCACGTCATTTCGTAGATTTTTATATTGGGTTGATATGTAATTGAAATTCTTGGGATGCCATATGAGGAGCACAGTAGCGATACCATTAATTTGTACTCTTCTTCGTCAAACTGTAGATCCATCTTAGCAAAGACGGATCGGATATTGTGTAAAAGATGTCAAGCTCGAAAGGGTGTAACTTACATCCTTGCCAGCTACGACCACTCAGCACACCGTGTTAGTGTAGAGTTGTCGTCTTATAGGAAAGCATAGAAGGTTAAAACATATTGCGTCGACCCCAAGTAATTGGGATAAGGGCAGGCGGATACTGATCTTTAGAAATAAAATAGTTATTAAAAGATACACTCACCGGTCCCAAAGCTTTGATCAACACATCGCGTACATCCAACCAGCCTTTGAATGACAGCACTTCAAATAGCGTAAGAAGAGCGTCACCAATGTTGTCGAAGTTAAATCGCTTCGGATTTGCCCTGAAATTCAATAATAAGTAAAGTTTCGTTTTAGATTGTATGCCCTAAATAAGACAAAATTAGCACTCCTTCTTTGGAATCTAGACTTTCGAACAAAAGGAACAGACTTTAAAAGCTCAGAGCTCCGTAATTACAAGTAAAGTTCAAGCAAACATGTCGACATCATAGGATGTTGACTTAATGAATCTGTAAGGCTGAAGCCGCATAGGCGGGCTGCTTGCTTAACAAGAGTGAGTCACTTAACGAAAACAACCGGCTTCACTTTTGGGGTGGCAAATTTGGGGAGCGTTTTTTTTGCTGCATTAATCACATTAAAATTTTTGGATCATAAAAATAATCTAGGACTTGACAATTGTAGAGGCAAGGGCGGCAAAAACTTCCAAGCCTATTGCTTAAAAAATGGTAAATCCGCCACTGCTCTGAACAAACTATGCGGCAGTCCGGTTTCAGCCTTATACATACCAAACTCTAGGCACAAGCATGGAGGGGAAGGTCTCGTTGGGTCCGGGGCGTATCTTCATCTTGGTGACGAACACCCGCCGCATGAACACTCCCACGCAATCCTCGCGACGCGTTATCGTGGGGTCATTGCACCGGGCCAGTCTGAAATCATCACTTTCTTTACATCTTGTATTTTACTAAACTTTCGCAATTTCAATACATATTTCAATACGGGAAACGGGTCTAAATATCTATTTTCAACGTTTCGAATGACTTGAGTCATTTGTGGTCACGAGCAGGGATGCTGCAAATATGCGCATAGGCAATTGCGGATGTTCCGCATCAATTTTGACATCTGCATCCGCAAAAGTCAATCCGGGTTTTCCGCGGGTCGGCGACATGTACAGTTAGCTGCAGAGTAAACTCACCCTTTTGAAGTGCAAAAAAGTACTTAAGGGGGGCAAAATTTTAGTTCTAAATAAAAATATTTAAAAGTCGGCGTCTACGGCGCTCTCTGGTTCTTGACTGTTAGTTAAGACACTTAGGTGCCACTTCTAAGTTCTTATAAGCCCTATTGTCCCGGGAAAAATGAAAAATACCGTAGGTATTTTATAAAAAAAATACAGAAATTGTCGCAGGTGGAGGCGAGGCCTTATCAAGAACGTCAACATCCGCATCCGCATCTGTGGATGTGTACTGCCAAAAAGCCGCATCTGCGGATGTGTGCTTCCAAAAATCCGCAACATCCCTCACGAGACTACGAAAATATGAGTATTACGCGATTTAAACCCGTTATCAAATTTATTGGAATATTTACATTTGTTTATTTTGAAACTCCTTATAAAATAAAAAGATTTTTCTCTCAATAAGATCTCTCTCTAAATCAAGGAAAAAATAATGATGAAATAAGACAGACATAGGAAAACAAAGTATTTGTAATTCGATACATGTTCACATACCTGCCCCCGTATAATTGGACACCATAGCTCGCAAATACAAACATTAGAAGAATCAATAGAGTCGATACCTGAAAACAACGTATTTAAATCAGAAGTGACCACAAAAGCTCAAAATATTAAATAATAGTATTTTCACCACACCAGCACGAAAAAGATCGTTTGCTTGCCAGAATTCAGTGAGTAAAAACCGTAAGTAATAAACATTGACATCAATTGTATTAAATAACTACGAACTACATATACGTTTTAATTATTTTAAATTATATAAATACACGCTTATTTAGAATTTTAATGTTTATATATTCGTGATTGACCATTAAATAAATTAAAATCAGATACTTAATATTAGACTCTATAAATAAATGTTACGGAACGAATTTCTGAACGTATTCTTAAAAAAAAGCCTGAGTCTGTGACAGTCATCGCGGGCAACTATAAATTATTTTCAGTTTAGGTATGTTTAATTGTTTACTGGAACTTTGTAACAAAAAATAGTGAATCCAGTGATGAAGAACTTTGTGGAACTCCAAAAGATGCGATAACTTGCTTCTAACACAGAAGTTTGCTTTTTACCAGAAAAAATCACGTGATAAGTATTTAAAATATTATAGACATATTTAATTATAGTCTAAGAGGTAGCAACGTTTTTGAGAGAGAACTTCAGGTAGGCCAATTTTTAGATATGTTATCTCTCTCACTCTCCCGCACGTCATATGGACTATCTGGCTGGTGGAAGTGGTTGCGTTCATCAGTGCGCATCCTACCTGCACAAGTAAAATATCGATTTTCTAAATCATTTTAAGAAGATTTTTTTTTTGTTCATTATTCTTATTGAACTTTCCACAACGTAAATCTAATATTGCCAGACATTTTTATTGCTGTTTAAACTGTGCCAGTCGCTAATTTCGAATGAAAAATTTTTTTTTTTTCAAAGTAATTCAGTATGGCTGAAATTTTTTTATAATATTATTTAAGTATCTAAAAACTTAAAATTAATTTGCCATACAATTATTCGGTTGTTAACCTTCAGCCAGACCGATTTAAAAGTGGAAAGTGATGTGGTATCATTTAGCTTGGTCTAAAAATAGATGTCGAAAAAATTACAGAGAAAGAATTAAGAAATAATGAATAAATGTGTGGATTAATGTAGTATCAAAATAATTATTAAATTGTTGAACAAAATTAAGATAATAATCAATTTCAAGTTTGAAAATAAACAAAAACTATATATTTTAATTGATAATTGTATTACAAAAAACGGA
The DNA here is from genome assembly GCA_905147285.1 of Hypena proboscidalis. Taxonomy (NCBI): domain Eukaryota; kingdom Metazoa; phylum Arthropoda; class Insecta; order Lepidoptera; family Erebidae; genus Hypena; species Hypena proboscidalis. The sequence goes on along the minus strand of LR990130.1, from coordinate 12,284,631 downwards.
GGCATCTTAATCATAATCATCATCATCATCTTCATCACTGCTGTCATTTTCATTGTCATCGTCGTCTTTTGGGTTGTCATCGTCTTTTAATAAGTTATTATCTGTAAAATAATGAAAAATTGAATAATCTTTCGTCAAAGAAATTTATTAGTATTTTATTTTTAATTTTTACCTTTAATAATAATGTCGGCAACTAATGATGGCAATTGCTCTACAACAAACCAGACAAAATCATATTTATGGTCATTTATGGTCCAGCCGGAAACTTGAGGTGATAGAGATGTTGATGATGATGCCTCTTCGTGTTCTTCGCAAGACAGTGAGTCTTAAATAGTTTTAATAACTTTATTATTTGTTGTGAAATTGACACTTTGTTCTTGTGTTCTTTTAAAGTAGCATTCACTTCACTGAACTAGCTCAAAAGGTTTCGTCCTTTTGAGTCTTCTAACTATGTCTGTGGTGTCAAGGAGTTGGATGGCCTCGACATTCACGTGTTGAAGAAGTCGTCGTTCATGAGCTTCAGCATACTGTTGTATTACACTGGCGACAAAGTTCACCTTCAGGTTAAGATGGAGGTCCTTATTTCTGATGTACCAGGGTGCATTCACGATTGCTCTTAATACTTTATTCTGGAATCTTTGAATTATTTGGATATTACTTGGTTTGGTACTGCCCCAGAGCTGTACACCATAAGTCCACAATGGCATAAGGACTTGTTTATAAATAATTATTTTGTTATGCACTGACAATGGAATATTTACCCAGCAACCAGTACATTTTTTATAGCGAAGTTCCAGCTCACTGCGTTTCTTTTTGACATGAGCCTTCCAGCGAAGTTTTGCGTCTAGTGTCATGCCAAGGTACTTGGCTAAGTTCGCATACGGTATTATAAGATTATTTATATATACCGGTTGATAGTTGGCCTTTTTGTTGGTTAGTCTATATGTGTCGATTTGGATTGATTTAGTTTTATACGCCACATTTTTGTCGGCGTTTGTTAAAAATTACATTATTTTTATTTGGCTATCAATTATGTAGGTAATAAGCAGTAAATTTTACTAGGAAACATGATATCTAAGATTGATAATATTCATTGTATTTCCTTTTTTACTAAAATCGATGTCATGGCCCCTAAGAACAGATCTTTGCATTTCTTATAATAACAGACTTCCCCATACTGACCGTTATAAATGAGCCAACCTGTATAGAAATTTAAATAACTGTCACTAACAAGTTAAAATTTTATGACAATACTTCATGTTCCATTTAGTTTGCACCAAATTGGATGTCTTTTAGCGCTTTGGGTTACGATTTCTTGCGCTGACCCGAGGCCCATTTGATTTTACGTTAATGCACAAGTGATTATATTTGTATTATTGTATTTTCTAATTTCTTGTGTTTATTACACAAGAAATTAGAAACGTATTTCATGTTATCTATTTCTTGTTTTTTTTAATGCAACAGCGTTTTCACAATCTTCTTTAGGAAGACGAATTCCCTGAATATTAAAATATCTTATGTTATATCGACATAGTATGCAGTGCAATCTTTCAATATCGATAGGCACATCGACAATGAAGGCCATCACTATAGCAGTGACAATAAAAATTTTGCAAATGTGTTTATATTTCTTGCCTTTATATTTCTTCTTGTCATACATAATGTTCTCTGCCGTACTCTTCCAACATGCCCAATAACTTTTCAATTTTAAATCGGTCTGGCTGAAGGTTAACAACCGAATAATTGTATGGCAAATTAATTTTAAGTTTTTAGATACTTAAATAATATTATAAAAAAATTTCAGCCATACTGAATTACTTTGAAAAAAAAAATTTTTTTCATTCGAAATTAGCGTCTGGCACAGTTTAAACAGCAATAAAAATGTCTGGCAATATTAGATTTACGTTGTGGAAAGTTCATTAAGAATAATGAATAAAAAAAGAAACTTCTTAAAATGATTTAAAAAATCGATATTTTACCTGTGCAGGTAGGATGCGCACTGATGAACGCAACCACTACCACCAGCCAGATAGTCCATATGACGTGCGGGAGAGTGAGAGAGATAGCATATCTAAAAATTGGCCTACCTGAAATGCTTGTTTTCCTGACGTTGCTAGCTCTCGTACTATTAGTGACGACTTATAAAAGGCCCTAAAACGCATTCTGAATCGGTATTACTGTCGTATTTCATGGCATTATTCCAGAATAAACAATCGAGTACGAGTTTATTTTAATCTTAATATTTTCTCACTGGAAGAGGTGAAAAGTTTTGTATGTAAAGCGTGAGAAAAATTTAGATTTAAAATTGGCACTCACAACAGAAATATAGACTTTTTCTCACTTCATAACTATTATGAGATCAGTTCACAACACTGAATCACTACGATGATAATATTATGGTAATAGATGGTAGTATGGTATGCCAATAGTTTCACAAATATACCAGAACACCTACGCTCAAAACTCTATGTATGAAGTGAAGCATTCACCATGGTTTAGTGGACAGTACCAGTAAAATTTCCTTGAAGCCGCGGCACAGCTCGTACACGACCTTGCGCATGTGCGGCACGAGCGTGAAGATGCGCAGCGGCCGCACGCAGCGCAGGATCATGAGCATCTGCGCGGCCGAGCCCGGCGGCACGCGCACCGGCATCCAGCACAGGAACGTCAGCGACACCTGCGCACGCGCACGACCGATAACAATGTGACATGATATACGTATTCTGCCTTAATGCGCAGGATTTCTTCGGACACAAGTTGGTCGCTGCAGCGAGGACCCGGCTAAATGGGAGATCACAAACACTGATAACATCTATTACTATTCTGGATTCCCCAACCAAATATGGCCCACCTGCTATCATGCCCGCCGTCTTCCTTTACTACTGCTGTAAAGACCTAATGGAGGCCAATAGCTAGGGGGTGGAAGTTGCTACATAGTAAAAATAGATAAGTATGTTATCTTCGAACAAAGGTACATCGCGCCGTTTGTATCGCACGCACACTACGCCGCTCGGCCACTCACTCGGTCACCGGTAGTGCGGGCCGTGTCATTACTGTGAGCGGTCGGTGTTTGTTTAAAAAATTAGGTACGGTTACGCGCTGCACTGCAAAATGTCTTCGCGAGTCAAAAGATATTATTGTGAAGTTTATGGTTGTTCAAACGACACTATTTCAAACCCAGAATTAACGTTCTTTAAGGTACCCTCTGAACACGAAAGGTGAGTTAATAAAATACGTATTTGATAATAACTACTAAATACTTAATAATGTAGGTATGTTTTTTAAACGCCGCCGTGCCGTTGCCTCTTTGGTTTATTTATTTCTTAAATTGATGTTACATTATGAATATGATACGCAATTTTGTGATGTGTTATTAAATTATTTTTATTTTAACCGATATAAAAAAGGAAGTTCTCATAGTATGTATGTATGTTGGTCTGCGATTATCTCGCATTTGGCTGATTTTGATGTAGTTTTCAGAAGAGAACCTATATGTTGAGAAAATTCTCGAGGTTTTAGGTATTTTAACTTACTTCAAAAAAAGGAGGTTCTCATTTTAGTTGTAGTTAAAGTTAAAAGAGAGAAGAACATGTTAGTTGTTTTTTTTTTTTACTTTAATGGTAAGTAAAGTATATGCATGTAACTTCCTAGTTGTTCGAGATCTCTCGATCCCAAGAAGCAGGACGCCGCGGGGGGCGGCGCGGGCGCAGAGGACGAGGCTCGCAACAGGATCTCGGACCACGGCGGCGGGGGGACCTGAGGACGCAGGGGACGGGGAGCGCGCGGTGGGGCTGCGGCCAGCGCGAGGCGGCGCGCACAGAACTCCTTCGGCGGCGCCGCCGAATGACCGCGACTAGGCCCTCTCAAATCTCGACACGAAACTATTGTACGCGTCCCGTAGCTTCAGTCGTAGCCATTATTGTCATTTATACTTTAGACAATATACCTCATTTAGTAACAGTCAACCCTTTTGTACATCATTGAACCCTCAACATTCCCTGAGCTATCGACACTAGTGTTTACTAATATTATAAATGCGAAAGTTTGTAAAAACTATGGATGTATGTTTGTAACTCTGTCACGCAAATTAATGTGTGTTACTCAGTGTTTTTTTTTTCTTTTCTAGATGTTTACAATGGCTTCGTCTCATCGACCGTAAGGACTTGATAGGAAAAATTAAATCATCAATCATCGTGTATGTGAAGTTCATTTTAGCAAAGAAGTGGTAAAAATAAATACACAACGCAAATTATTGGCAAAAGATTCTGCACCAAGTTTGTTCCCATGGAAATAAATGATTTGACTTTGACTTGACATAAATAAATGCTTTGTTTTGTAAAAAAAAAACGTTTTTTTATAATTAAAAAAATAATTTCAGTACAGGTAATTTAAAATATCAATCTGACAAGTGACAACCCTGCGCCTCGAGCAAGTTTAGGTATCGTGCGCTCCTAAACGCCGGGAGTTGGCCTACTTATCTATTTTTACTATGGTTGCTATCTACTGGGTTAAAAACAATATGAAAAATAAAGTAAACAATGAGAAACATAATGCCATCGACACATAAGAAAAAGAAGCATGCTATATAAGTTGTGAACATGATGGGATGATCCTGGTGTAATGATTAAGAAAATATGAACAGGCAAGAAAAATATCGTATCTTGGAATTCGAATTATGGTCTCATACTTACAATGTAAATAAAAACATCCAGAACAGCAGCCGCATCTTTGAGATAAGCTTTAGGCGTGAAGAACAATCCGTCAGATAATATTTTTAAGGCCAGCTCCAGACTCATAAAAATCACAAAACCGTATTCAGCGATCTAAAACAAATAGTATATTTTACAGTTAAGTTAAATATTTAACTTGTTAAACGTTTCTAAGATGGGCATTTACATAGACAATTTATTTTATTATACCTGCAAAACAAAGTTTTCCATAACTCTGTAGGTGGGAGTTTCAAACATCATAGACAAGCAGGACAACGTGGTGACCATAATCATTACCCAGTCCATGTACGTTACTAATCCGAGGAAGTTACTGGAAGTTAACATATAAAATAAGTGATTAAGTATGTAGTTATACCAGTTAACATATTATTATTAAGCTCCGATTGAAACAAACTTCTTAATTTACGGTTTCATTATACCCGTATTTGCATCTCTCTCTTTTTCAATGTTTGTACGGGATAGAGAGATCGAAAACCTTAGCTTAGCGTTTAACATGAGTTTAACATGTTGGTAAATCGGCACTTAATGTTATTTATGGTATGATTGAGGCAAATAAATAAATAATTTGGATTTTTTACATTAGATAGAGCACCTGACAAATCTTTGCGAATCACACAAAGATTTGTCCCATGTGGGGATCGAACCCACAACACCAGTGGAGAGCGGCGAGGCGACCGCTTAAACCACTACACTACAAGTATGCTATTTCGTTACCACTACACTACAAGTATGTTATTTCGTTACGAGTGCTGGTTTTTAATCCTTAGCTCAAAACTGAATGGTTACCGATGAAAGTAGAATGCAGCAGACTCACTGAAAGCTTTTGTAGTGCACTTTCCTTTCGTTGCCAGTGACGGGGTCTCGGAGACGAGCGTCGTACCGCGCGTCCACGATGGCGCGGCAGATCTTCCTGAAGCGGGACTCGCGCGGCACTATCAGCAACGGCGTGTCGAACAGCGGGTGGTTCTCCCGGAGGTCTTCTTCGCGCTGATTTCTGATTGTAAAACGACATGGATTTAAGATTTAGTGGTTATATCGAAGGCAAGCAAAATACCTTACGTAAAGGATGTAAGCCAGGAGACTATTTAGAGAAAAAAAGCATTGCTGGATGGCCTAAGACATTCAACAACATTCAACCTCTCAACGGTGATTTGAAGGTACTAGTAGATAACAGTGATTAGTTACCTGCGCATCTCAGCCTGTTGTCTCTTAGCCTGCAGCAGTCGTATATCGAGGTAGGGAGGGCGGGAGCGGGCGGCCGGCACGACCCGGGCCGCCGCGCCGATGTCCCCGTTCTCCAGCAAGTGCTCGTACGTCTGCTTCAGCTTGATGGAGCCGCTGCGCACCGAGCGCCGGATCGAGCGCGAGCCGAACCTGAGAGCCATATTGATGATCGCACGTCAATCAGCCCTGTGGAGTTACTAGACAAAGCAGTGCCCTATTTTATAAGATGACAATCCGAAAATATTGACAAACAGTCGACTTCATATTCTAAATAAGAAATTAAAAATCATTTTCGTATTGTAATCTTTATTAAATAGGGAACAGGCCTTAGGACAAAATAATGGCTGATTGAAGAGTGTACCAGTAGCAGAGTAAAGACCTTTAAATAAACAAAATAATAACAGAGAAATCGAGAAAAGAGAAATAAATAACGATTATAATTATTTATAGTACCTACTAGTTAGGCAAGTTTGATTTTTCAATTAAAGACTACTAAGCAAAGCAAGTGATTAAAAACCAGAACTATAACGAAAAAACAAATCCTCACAAGTTTTGCTATATATACTATCACCGCTCCCAGTAAGAAAATATTAAAATTATATCACTAGACTTACAAATTCATGTTTATACGCTAAATTAACTTGTAGTAAATACTATAGCAAACAATTAATTAATAAATAGTTCCCCGCTATCATAATACATTTGTTTATTTGAGGCACGATTTTCTTTGTAACTTTAGTTTGGAATATTTATTTATTAGAATATTTAATTACGTACTGTCATTGAGTCATAGAGTATGTTTTTATATAAAATTAAATATATTCTATTTTATATTAGTAGATTTGAATAAAATATGTTGAATAAAACCTCATTTGATAGAAATTATTTTTGTCTAAGTTTGTTTTAAAACTGCATGGTTGGTTGCCTTTCCTTTTTTAGAGCCTATTTATTGGAAGGCTATTAAGGCGGGTCTGCGCTAGACGAACCGAGCACGAGCGAAGCACGAGCCTAACACAATTCGTATAGTGTGGACCGACTTACAAGCCTCGAACGAACGCGCTGCGAGCATTTCGCTCGTGCTCGGCTGCGTTCCGCCTGTTGTCGGTTTTTTGACGAACACAAAGGGATTTGCTTCGCGCTCGCAGTGCGCTCGTAGACGTGTTTAGTGACAGACGTCGGTCGCTCGAGCCGAACACCATGGAAACGCGGACCGAAGATGCTTCCGTGCAATTAATTGAATTATATCAAAATAATCCATTGATATGGGACCCAAGACATGAGGATTACTTTAAAAAAAATAAGAAGGCATGGTCTCGTATATCCCAAGAATCCATATTCGCCAAGAGCCACTCACTGCGGAAAACTACGATCGAGGACAGTGATCGTTGTAGGTTCGTTGCACGTCCACACTTGACGCCGCGAACGACGAAACCGAGAACGGCTCCGCTTGTGCTCCGTTCGTGCTCGGTTCGTCTAGCGTAGACCCGCCTTTATGTTTCGAAATTGAACACTCCCTCACTAGAGAGTAAAAAAGACATTTACTCACTGATATCGGGTATTCAAACAAGACTTTTTCGTACTGGAGTTTTGAAAAATAATTTTAAGTTATCTTCCAAATGAATTGAGAACTATCTTGTCAAATTGTTCCATAAACAAACGTTTTTTTTAAGTTTTTTTTTTATTTATTTGCGTGACTTCTTTTTGAACAGTCTAGTCTTTTTCAAATTTTAGAGGTTGTTGCTACCGACAACGTGATGATGTACTTACTTTAAAATTCCTGATACACTACCGGTTATTTATCAAAGTTAGATGGTAGCCACATAGTGCTTTGTTACATAGGTTAGCTTAGCGCCAGTCAACTGAACTAGATACATACTTTTTTTGATCGACGCGTAATTGTTTTGCACTGGATATAGTCCCCTGTGGTTTCAAGCCCGACTTGCCGCCCGCTGCCAGCATAGCAGAATCTCCAAGCAACGGTCTGTGGTTATTGGAATCCCTGGAAGAGACACGTTATTCAAATAAGATAATACTCAGTAACATTCAATATAAATGGTTATTATAAGTTTAAATAATTTAAATAAAAACAAAAAATAAACAAACTGAAACCTTCTCCGATAGATTCTGAAGATCAACGACGTTATTATCTGAAAAAAATTACAAAAATAAAACTAAATAAAATAATAATGAAAAAATCAAGAAAAAAAAGAAATAACCAATAAATAATTTTAAGTTACCTGCCAAGGTAATGGAGAATTTTACTGTCAAATTGTTCCATAACCAAATATGCTCATTTTCATACATCTTGGTTCATCATCTAGGCAACGTCTGGTGGCCGCCAATTTCGGCTCATGTTCAGAGCGACATCTGGTGGCCGAGCTTGCAGTAAAATTGTCCATTAAACCGGAGAAAACGCAGTACGGACTTACTCTATAATGGAGCTAACGACATGTCTCCTGAGCGCAGAGCTCGGTCTCTGCGAGGGCGGCGCCACCATGAGCGTGTTGACGAGGCATCGCTTGCGGTAAGGGAACGCGATCTTCGCCACGCCGATGTACTCGAAGGCGCGCCGGGACACGTCGCCGCCGCTGCCCGTCACGCCCACGTCCTCCTCGCCGTCTACTTCACATACGAACTGACGCATGAAAGACTCGCGCACCTGAATATTACGAGGTACCATTAGGAATTTGGGTTCTGAAGCACAACATGCAAGTTAAAATTATATGCTACCGAAGTTTACAGGACATAGATCAGATCGCAGAATCTGCTGTTGAAACGACATCAAACTCCGACCTCTCATATAAAAGTTTTCATATAGGATTGTATCATAAGAGAATATATGTTTGATTTGAAACATATACCTGTATTACCTTTACAAATCAAAATACATAAACTTACTTTTGGTAGATTAAAGTCTCCAGGGACTTTATGCAGCTTTGTCATTTGTGGACTATCAGGGAATTTCTCGAATATCCTCAACCTGAAGGGAAGGCTTTCCTTGATTTCAGCGCTCTGTTGGCGATACCTTAGCTGCTTCAACTTCTTTATGTCCTCGTCCAGCTCCAAGTTGTCTAAGATTACGGCTACGAAAAGCGATAGCACAATCTGGAAATTGTATAAAGAAAAATAAATGACGATTCAATAAACCGATTGAATATATTGACACACAGGCAATATTACAAAACTTTCATCGCTTTTCGCGACACAGTATAGCTATTTGTAGGTTAATATGATTGATATCTTACCAAAGTGACAAATAGATGGTACAAGATAAAGTAAATGGCAACCAGAGGAGTTAATGTTTGGCTCGTCCGTACCATGGTTTCATCCATTACCTCTACCCACGCTTCTTGGGTCAGGATTTGAAACATAGACATGAATGCCTGAAACAGAAAATATCATAATTAACCATTGAATCTCATCAAGGTGGTAAACAAACTATATACATCGGTAACATTAAAAGCGCACAACACACACAAACTTTTTTGTTGATTCCATTTGTATATTAATGTTGAATGCTAAACCATTGAATCTCATCAAGGTGGTAAACAAACTATATACATCGGTAACATTAAAAGCGCACAACACACACAAACTTTTTTGTTGATTCCATTTGTATATTAATGTTGAATGCTACAGCAAGCATATTTACCTCATCAAATGTTTCGAATTTAGTAAATTCACAAAGAAAACAGAACAGCTGCATGGATATAGAGGAGCTGATGATAAGTAAGCACATTGTGAATATAATCAGACTGCCGAGCTTTTTGCCAGGCCCAAAGATCTTGTACACAAAACCTTCCAAAAGCGGTGACGCTTTGATCAGCCTTACAATGCGGAGAACCTGAAATCATTCACTAGATTATAAAGATGTACTAGGCCAAGTGTAAAGTCGTTAATGTTTCTTAAGTGTTACTAGAAATCTAGATCAGTAAGGTATGTATTGACAATAAAAGATAAGACTTAATTTTGCAGTATCTACTACCTGCTCAACCAAATCTTCAGTTCCCGCTGCCCCATACCTCACCCCTGTAAATGCATTCATTCTATTTTATTTTGTGCTTTTATTGTGCTTTTATAATAGTTTTAACACAAAGATTTAATAATATAATGGAGAAAAGACACGATTTTAATTTATGATTTAGACCAATCATTTACATCTTTATAACGAAGTTAAAAATATAAATAGGCTTAAAAATATTTTTTTTCTTATTTTAGTTTTAATCGGTGAAATAGGGTTGGCGTTTGAGCGGTTCAAATTTAATTAATATAAATTTGAGCCGCTCAAACGCTAACGCTAACGCTACCGCTAACGCTACCGCTACCGCTACCGCTAACGCCACCGCTAACGCCACGCTTGTGATGTCGAAGCGAGTGAATATCAGTAGGAGATTATAGCAGTATTGTCAGGATTGTGACGAATGCTTTTCTTGTAATCAACAAAAAAATCCACAATGTCAACCAATTTATTAGGTAATAATGTAGGTGATAAATCAATTTTATTTTGCAAGGTAGCAACCTCATACCTGAAAATATGTGAATCCTGACATGTACAGTTGTGGTATTATGTGAATGGTAGTGCCAATAGCTAGAAGTAGCTCAAATTTGTGGACAGAATGTTTGAAGTAGCCCTTCAATCCCAAACACCAAATCTTTATTAAAGCTTCTAGGTCCAAGAACACTGTAAAAGCAATCTGAAAAAGAAAGTCGGATAATATAACATTTTAATAATATATTTTTTTTTATACTTTCTAATTGATTTTGATGGTCTCAGATAATAAGAAAGAGACAAATTGGCATGTTAAGTTCAGTTGCCTAAGAAAGCGGTGTGGAATAATGCGGCCGTAATATTATTACCGTGACACGATTAATATGTAATAAATTAGGTCATCACCACTCTCTAGGAAACCACTACATTTGTTTGACATAGGCAACGTTCTAGTGACGTCATTGTACCGTTATCTTTACGACCGCATTATTCCACACCGCTATGCTAGGAAACCGAAGCTTTACTGACACAGACGTCGATGATAGAGCGATGTGGAGAGAAAACGAGTAAGGCTCACCCCATCACCAGATGGGATTAATAATGGCCAGGAAGAGAGAGATACTTTTGAATTGATTTCTTGGTCGGACAAGAGTTATGGGTTTCTTTCACTTAGAAAACATAGAACTTAAACATAATGTATATTATGCTTATCTTATCAATATAATAATATGTATTTACTTTGTTAGTTACTATTTATGTAAGTTCATTACCTCAATATAATAGTATTTTTCATAAAAGAATTCTCTGGGGTTATCGTCATGTTTGAAGTTCATTGTAGCAGTTATTATTCCATTGGCCAACACCACTCCCATGACTAACAACCGGAAATACGCAGATCTCAACAATTTGTGGAATATTTCTGGTGCACTGCCTAAAAATACCAAAGCAAAATTTACATAATATACATATTATTATTGTAAAGCACAAGGCGGGTATAGAATTGCAGTCTATAGCATTATTATAATCAACTGAATGTAAATTGAGTTTAAAACTCGCAGTTGGAAGCAAGCGTCAGCGTAAGCGTCCGACGTATTTTAACAAGGCGCAGACACGGCGATTGCGTGCGCATCTTTTTTTGTATGAAAATATCAACTGCGACCTTAACCATCCAAGAAAAAAGAGGATTAAAATGTACCTGAATGTTTGTTTTCATCTATAGTCACCAATTTCCAGCCATTGTCATCACCAGTGAAGAACTGCGTCGTACTACCCTTAGTGATAGGATTCCTCACACCCCACATTTGCTGGAACTGCACCCTTATTTCATTGAATGTCTCTGTTATCACAGCTATGAAAACATTTTTTACCAGCCAGGCCAGGAAGAATATCATTGTACTGGAAATAAATAATAAATAAGACATAACTTTTATACAACCACCACCACTGATATAAAGAATACCTTACTTAATTTTAAATACAATAAATAAAAGATATCATATCACAGATTCAAATACTGTAAACTTTTTATTGCCAGATTCACACATCTTATAAATACTACATAAAATATTATGAAAACTAGTTACCTGAAGTAAAGAGCTGATCTCCAAGTAGGTAGAGAATCTATAGCTCTGTACATTATAAAAACCCAACCTTCTTGGGAAGATGCCTGATATACAGTGAACAAGCTTGTAGCTAAGGGCAAAAATATAAACATTTTAGGTTTTATAATTACCTCTACGACCAACTACCCATCTGACTGTGATCCATCGATTTTGTTGTAATAACTTCCTTAGCCCCAATTTCACAGGTTTTAGATAAATCTTAGTGGCAAGATAAGCATATAATACAAATAAATAATAGTGACAGCTGTGTTCTTCTTTCAAGTGTAACTTGTTTCACTTTTAAATTTGGTCAGGTTATATTTTATGGTTCGGATAAGATCTATCTAGAAACTCAGAAACTGGCGCTTAGTCTCGTTGTCTTTACAGGATACTACTCTCTACCGAAACGATATTTTCTATCTCTCTATATATTAATTTAAAAATATCCACGCCACAAATATATTAATTTAAAAATTTCATAGTCTACTGGGTAGCCGTCCATAGCTTAGTAGAGTATTTTTATTTATTTTGTACACTTACTGAACTCTTCAAAACCATTAAACCCCATAATATATTTCGACAGATTTAGCTTCATGCATTTCATGCCAGGAGGGCATTGGTATCCAGAACCAGGATCAGGAGAGCAGAATGTATCAGGAATGGCCAAAGAGTTTATTGTTATTTGACTGTAAAAAAAAATGGTTGTAAATATGCAACTAAGTAATAAATTCCAATCAGCTACAATAAAATTCACGAGTAGGGTTTTTGGCAAGCAATTTTACACAATATTAACTAGTTTTTCTATTAATATTTAATATTTTAAAAAAGTTGAGGCACAAATACATAAATTTATATTTACCGAGGATTTGTATCATTTCTAACGCAGTGATGAGTGAGTTCTCCAAAGAATTGCACACCAAGCAAACTATAAAGTGACATGAAGAACAAGAAGAACAGTGTCACATTATAGATCTGTTGACTCGATCGCCTATAATAGTTAAAAACAACAATAATTAGATTAATTCTAACAGCCAATCTCTACAGCAATTTTTTTACTAGCATGTAACAAGAATATTGTAGATGTTTCTTCACATCTGAGGACTATATACTATAATATTACATTTTCACAAAAGCTCTACCACTCTTTGTTTCTACTGAGAATTTAACAAACATATTGGTATCTAAACCAACTCTTTAAGTGAAAAAAATAGAGCTAGTCATTTCATTAACTAGAATAATGATCCAAGTATTTATACGACTGTAAGAAGATTCAATTTTAGTAAAATAAAATATTCCTAAATATAGCAATTCAACAAATAAAAATCAATTGACTTACTTGAATATCTGATTGATTCTTGATTTTGGCATAGAGAATTTCAAGAATACTCTCAGAAACCTTATCATAATCAAAGGCCTTGGTGCTCTTAAGATACTTAAATAACTGTATCTTGGCACTATTCCAGTCAACTCAAACATTTGTAATAAAACTGATACCCAAAGGAAAAATACCATTGAAGCATCAAATTGACACCAGTGATCTTTCAAATAAGCTACATCTCCCTGCAAATTTAAAACAAAATCAAACTTAATCTGATGCCCTATTTCTACAAAACAATTGAGACCAAAAACAATGTGATTGGTGATCTGTAATATGTCCTGTTTACTCACAGAATAGAATGTCAAGCCAAAAACATTGAGATTGGTGATCTGTAATATAAAAAACTAAGACAAACACGGTATCTAACCAAATCGACTTGTTATTACAAGACAAACATGACAAAATTTAATCAACTTACACTTTGATATTGAGGAGCCACCTCATATTTTTGCCTTAAACTTTTTATTAATTAAAAATTACTACTTTTTTAAACATTGCAAAAGGCTGATCAGTAGATAGATGACAATATTAACAAGATAATTTATCTATATTAGCAATGACGGAAAACAAAGCTAAAAGATGTATATTATTGCCTTAATACACCTCTTTTATGTTAGACAGAAAACTGTGAAACTATCGAGGCTTTACACACAAGTAAAATGTATGGCCTAACCCTTCTAACCATTAGAAAAGGCCAGAGCCCAGCAGTGGGACAGGTATTAATTACAGGGCTACAATTTTTATATAAGTTTTGAAATGTATAAAGCCTTAATTCCCTAATTCCATTTAAATTTAGATATAATACTTAATATGTCTTCTGAGCTAATAAAACTTAATAATTATAAGTTTATAAAAGTATTGTCACAAACCTTGAGTATTCCTCGAATGTGCATTTTAGCTATCATTTCAGCAGTGAACAGGAGAGTAACACTGCAATCGACTGCAAAAGTCATGGTCTGCAGATAAGGGTACTTCTCAAATGATTTTGGAGTATTGAGGGACACAGATAATAAACTGAGAAGGGCACATAATCTCAATATTCTTCTAACCCATAACTGAAATTGTAAAAAAACCTTTTTTGTAGATGTAATAGTATTAGAAGTAACAATGTCCAGTGAAAAAAACTCTATTATTGGTAATTGGTTTACACATCATTACAGATATATTCATGACTGTGAGTAGTATAAAATTAATTGATAATATTATCACAAAATTCCAATTCAACATTAAATTTCAGATATTAATCCTAAAATCATATAAAATTATAATAAAAATGCCCAAAATAATCATAATTACTTAAAATACAATAAAAATTGCAAAAAAAAATATATTATGAAGCAAGGTATATAGTGGCTACAGACTTTCATTCAATAGAAGGAAATAAACCTGATATAATATTTGGAATGCTGGCACAAGTATTGAAGATGCTTGATACTAGCAACTGTACCAACTTCTTGCTATGGTTGCTAGTATACATGCGCAGGGGGGTGGACTAAGACGTAATAGATAAAGGTGCAATACCCCAGACTGTTGCGAGATGTGATGCCTTATTTTATCATTGATTTTTGGCATAGAGATAGCACCAAAACATTAGCTTGCATATAAGGATATTATAGAATTGAGTGTTAGAGTAGTGTTTCATTAATTAAATCTTGCAGTTTTATTCATTTTATGTTCTAAAAAATTAGTTTTGTGATTTGGCTCAGTATTTTTGGCATTTCACTGCAGTTATTTTTATTAACAATTTTCTCTTTATAGTACTCTTTACAGTATAAGCATAGAATATACTTCATAAAGTCAGCGCCTGTGGCGCTTATAACATTTTAGGACTGGAATTAGACCTTGTGACCTATGAAGCTATGAAGCTGGATCCGCCCCTGCTAGTATAGCTGAAGTTCAACATAGTGGTTATAATGGTCTTTCGCTAAAGTCAGCTACAACTACTAGTTTTGCATTATACGTCATTCGGTATAAAAATAAGCATAAAATATTAATATTATTTACCTTATTTACCCATTCTATGTCAGCACTCTCATTAAGTGATTCTTCTGGCCCGTAGTCGGCAAGCACCTGCTCCCCTTTCAGGCTTTGCTTTCGACCCAACATTTTCATCAATTTTAACTCAATGATAGCGATTTTGCGAGGCTAGTAGCCCCTTTTTTATCACCAAATAAAAAAGACTGAAACAAAATTTCAGGTGACTACTACATCCTATAAATCAATAATAATAAGTTTTTGCTAGCTGCAGAATAATAACTTAAGAACTAATAAGATCACAATATCAGCGTTCAGCATTTATCTCTATAATAAAAAAAAATATGAAGACCATTGACGTATGAAGACTATTTGACTTGGACTTTTGAAATAATATTATTGATTTTATCTTCGCGTTCCAGCCGCTGTAATTTTAACAAATGTCAAAATTTGTATGGACTTAAAATTACGAAAAATGTTACGCAAGTGGAACGCAGGGTATTATACCGTGTTTGTAGTTCTGGTTATATCTGCATCACAAGCCGAAAGCCCGAGCTTATTGCAAAAACCGTTCATGATCTCATTTGTTTGTATCCTTTCTAACGTAACATTGAATTGCCGACTAACTTCGAACATTATTTTTTAATATATTCATCATTTATTTGATGAAAAATAATTTATATTTTAATATAGTGGTTAGCTGTCTGTGCAAAACGAATTGTTCATTATTTTTTATTTTTGGAACGAAGTTCCTTATTGCGCGTTGCGAAAGGGGGCTAGGCGGAAAAAAAAGGAACGAAAAGTTGTAACGACACTTTTCGTAGCAATTCTCGTAGCAGCGTAGTAATTACATGCTACGTTACAGCTACGGTGCTACATCATCAGACAAAACAGAAAAATGCGTGTCCGTCTCTCTTTCTCGCTTATAGAAAAAAAAAAAAAATTATAAAAATAAAAAGAAAAAAATTTACTAGAATGGGGATTGTTCATTTTTTTTAATCGTGCTAATTCGAAAACCATTTCGAGATATAAGGTCCCCAATCGAGCTCCTGTAGTTAAAATGAAAAAAGACCCCATAAGTGCATATATTTTTGAAGAAATATGATTGACCTTTATTTGACCTTCCATGACGTCATCATCGGAGGAATATCGCGCAATACGCCTTGGCCTTCCTTTTAAAAAACAAAACTGTCATTATAACTGTCTGTCCAGTCTGTCATTAATGTCACTCGTGCTAATTGTAAACATAAACAAGATTGTTTTCGTTCGCGCTCGTTACAAATTTAATGTTTTTGATAAATTAATCATGGAATATAGAAAATGTTTTGTACCTAACTATAGTAATGACTCTGCAAACGGCTCGGGCATGATTTTTGTTAAAATTAGAGAAGATTTGAGGAAACAGTGGTGCTCTGAAGCAAATGTTGATTATTCATTTTTAAGTCCTCTCGGTATAAAGCTACTTAGGCCTCCAAGTGTATATTCTGGGGTTAAGCAATCGGTAGCTGAAGCCATTTAGAGCAAAGTTATAGCAAGTTTGAGGGTTCACATAGAGAGGGTCACACACATCTAGAGTAGGTACACACTCAAACCACACTCCGTAGTTCATTACAAACATGTACCCTATTTAGATGAAATTGTTATATTAGCATTTGGACTTATTAATTTGCAAGATGAAATAATAAAGAGTTTGTAGTATTAAAAGGTATATTTTTATTTTGCACTTTCTAATAACTAAGGCAATATAAAATCTTTCAAAAAATGTTCTGCATTGTTGATGATGGCAGAATAGCATTACCCCGCTGAATAGCTTTGGTTTTTGGTACTTTGTATCCTCCCAATATTTGTTCAACCAAAGACCCATCTGTCCGACAATGTGCAGCTTCATACAATTTGGAAGCTGTTAATCTTCCTTGTCTTATGTTATACCAGTATTTACTATCCGCTTGATTTTCAATCTTCTTATTAATTTCATTTATATCTTCCTGTGTTAAATTTTGTTCTAAATAAAGTTTGAATTGATAGTAATCACTTGCAGTATTTTCTTCTGTAAAGGCTACCACCTTATCAAATATATTCTTTGAATTAGTGGCATGTGTGTCACTAAACAGCACTATCAAGGAATTTTTTATATATCTTCTTGCACACTCATCTTGAAACTCCTTCAATATTGAAGGATTCTTGGCAGCCAGCCTCGGTTTCTTTTCTTTTGGAAATATGACTTTACTAGACACATGTTGTGTTCTAGCACTTGATAAAGATGGCTTATTCCAGTAACATTGAACTTCTGTGGGTGATGGTTCTGAGGATTTTTTTCAAGCCAAAATAGGATTAGTAGAGAATGTTTGCAGACACCTTTAACAATAAGTAGTTCAAATGTTAAATATACATCATTAATTTATTTCATAAGGGATATTATAAGAGTGAATGAATGTATTCAAAATATAATTTACCTGCAGAAGCGGGGCAATCTTGACACAATGATTCTATTATGACATCATGCTGTTCATCGATTCGACAAACAACTGTGTACATTTTATCGCCCACTCTATGCTCAGGCACAACTCTTGCTTTGACAGTGCAATAAGTTGCAGTCCTGCTGACCTGAAGCCCACCAATGTATTCAAGTATGAATCACGAGATGACCTGAAATCATACATTAATTTTGAAGTTAGAAATTCAAGAGAACCTAATCTCTAAACCTAAATCTATTATTACTTTTCTCCTTCTGTAGATCTCAATGGCTTTTGTTACTTTGTAAAAGGTTATTGCGTAAACTTTAAATCAATATTTTATTTACATTATGTATGTAGTGTAGTAAATTTATTATGAATTAGTACGGTACTTACATTAACATCTTTGCTCCTATTATTTCAGCCAAATTATGCATATTGTTTGCAGCTATATATTCAATCAACATAATGTTTTAAACTTTAGGCAAGTTTCTCGAATCCGCTTTAACAAAGTTGTCAGTACTCATATTTAATGAACCGGCCATCGTTGTTATTAATACTATTTTGTTTTATAATTATGATTAGAAACAAACTTAAGTTTTGTCTAAACAGTACACTAAAGTTTGGTTTTTGGTTACGTTGAGAGGTTAGAAATTAAAATAATAGATAGAAATGCATTCTTTCAATGTCTATCAAACTGACATTAGTGACTTTTTTTTTTTTTTTCAACATCTTCGACCATAGTGCGGCGAGTAGTGTATTCCGATGATGACGTCATCAGACGAAAATCTTTAAAACCAAATATAAAATAAACTAGCCATTAAATTACCAAAACATTCAAATTAGTTTCTTAAAATGCTCTATTTTGACGAATAAAAATATAAAACAACCGGGTTATGCTGGGTCCACACCTGACCAACGAAGGCCAACGAACGGCTAAGGATGTTACAAAATTATTCGCTTGACATATATCGATTAGTGTTTATTCGATTATTAATAACTTACATAAGTTAATAATCAAGTGGCAATTACTTATTTTTAACTATTGATGCCATTTCGAGTGGATTATTCGCGAGTCCCGTCAGTCTTCATCGTTTACTTGGTCCAATACACATTCAAACATATGCTACACACAAATTCAAATCGAATGAAACGTAATGTATATAGGTGATGCGAATAACTTTATCACATCCCTAGCCTTCGTTGGCTCGGTGTGGACCCAGCATAAGATTATGTGAACAATGCCCATTGAGTTTCTGCAAAGATAGGGGCGCTGGCGCGCTCAGAAAGGTCTGCGAAGGCGTACATGATCGCTATTCTAGTCAGATACCGTAATCATTACTCCTCACTTGGAACTGCAAAACATACTTAAACTCTAAATCGGTGGACCTTATATACAGGACCTTGTAATGAAACCATAGCGCGATCTAATTCGATCCCAACGCCATCTATCGCGCGACTTCGGAACTAATTGGTGCTACAGAAATATGCTGCGCATAGAAAAAGCCAGCGAAATATTTTCATTTTGTCTCTCTATGAATAATAAAGTAACTAAAAAAAAATATTATCATAACTTAAAAAAAAATACAATTCCCGCCTTTTGTTGAGTGTATACAGGTGTTTTGTACATAATAAATTATTAAAAATAGTTACAATAATGAATCCTGACAGTGTTTCTGCACAAGTTCTGGATATATTGCTGATGGATTTAGGTAAGTAGAGATTTTATACACACGATAATAAATGCTTTTGTATTTTAGCAAGTACACATTATAACCTTTCTTTACTATTGTGCTAACCAAGTCATACGCGTTATAATCTCTTCATTATTGTGTGTTTAGCAAGTGTACGCGTCATAACTATATTAAATTCAAAAGCAAATTATTTTTTAATATTACCACAGAATGTTTACTAATTTTGTTATGTACATTTCATGGAATATACGATTAGAACACATCTAATTATGTCATTGGGATTGGTGATGAGATTATTGATAATGAGATCTGATATTATTATATCGCGAGTAAACTTGCGAATACAATTTAAAAGAAAGCAAGATAATCGCAGAAAAATAATGTTAAAGATAAGGTTTGTTATGTGTGGTCATAGAACTATTACTCCTAGAAACCGAGTACACGCATGAAATGTAAAGCCACTTTAATTGTGCCGTTTCAGTTCAGTGTAACTCTGGTATTTATCAGATTTTCGTTTAGTTTGTCTGTCCGCCAAGCGGTGCATTATAATTTTCAATCAATCTGTTTTTAGCCTTACTTTATACTTAAATTCATACAAGCAGTTTATTTATCTAGGCATTATAAGTCTATGCGTGTGTTTGAATGAACCTCGCTTTTGATATTTTGAAATTCGAATAGCGCGAAAGTTTGAAGATAAGAATTATTTTAAAATTAAGTGTGTAAGGCACAGGAAATATTGTTATGTAGCCATTCAGCCTATAGGAGTATAGTGATAAATATATCTCCACAATGATTTTAAAAGTATCATTCGATTATTTTAAGAGAATGATTAAAGTGATTCTGAATGATCTTGTGTACGCTTGCTACGCTTGATAATTTAATTGTCTTGTTTGTTTTTATTTTAATTTGGTTTAAATTTTTGTAACCGAATTTAGTTTATAAATAGACTGTTATATTTATTTAGTGGTTAAGGTCGCATACCTTTTACTGCAATCTCGGATGCGAATCCTGATTTGTTGTTATTTGGAATTACCGAACTTCGTTCCATCCGGGTGTCCCTTGACACCTCAGTAGTTTTTTTTTGTAGGTAACGAAAATAAAAGTATTTTTTTATTAATAATACAAATGACTTGTATTTTCCAATGTGATGTTCTTGGCAAAAAAAGAGACAAAAATAAATATGGAATAAATATTATTATTTAGGTAGACGCGTTCGGTTTTCGGGCGTCTGTAGGCTCCCAGAGCGAGTGATGCTTTGTCTATGGTAGGCTCCGTCTACGGTAGTATTACATTATTTTTGGGCTCCTACTCACCTACGTTTAAAGTGGAGTAGTAGTAACATTTATCAGTTCATTTATGCAAAGAAAAATATACCTTACGCTAAAGATTTATTCTCAAATGAAGGACCGATTTATTTCTTTAGAGTTTACTCAAGAAAATAACATCAGTTTTTTTAATACAATTATTTATTTAGAAAATTAGACTCTACCTACTCTCGATGTAACTTAAGTAGCACTTTGCTTTGCATAAATGAACTGTCAAATTTTACCTATATAATTTTATCATTAGTTCTAACAGCACGATCCTCATTCGATACCTTACAACGCTTCTGTCTACAAAACGAAAGTGATGAAAAAGCATTTCAGGCACTTTTTCTCTTAAAAAAAGTTATTGAGCAGTCTGAGCAGCAGCAATATGTTTTGACGCAAACCAGTATAACAGAGTTCTTTCGGAACATTAATTAATTTACATTATGAATAGGTTTATGTATGTATACGAATGAAGGTACATGTATGTATGTACACTCTAAACTTTTTTCATTATTATAGAATAGCAGTTAATAAATAATTATTGATATATTATGATAATACGTAGTAATTCGAAGTTTTATTTATTTTCTCTCACAAATTTCGAACCATTTGATATTTCAAACATTCGATAATTCGTAATATTTTAAGAGTCCCTCAAGTTTCGAATTAACGAGAGTCGACTGTAGTTATAAAATTTATTCAGAAAAAAAGGACGACATCAACAGAAGATAAATTATCTAAGGGTGTTATTACATTTAATTTTATCTAATATTCTTGTCAAATTTATTTAATTGAACGTAAAAATCACGATTTTGTTCGTGATTATTTGATAAAGCCGTCTAATTTCTTTAAACAGCATAATTATACAAAGAATTTTGATAAATTAATGCAGTACCACCTTTTCTGAGAACATTTTATTTAATGGAAACTTAATTTATGATCAAAAAACTAAAATTGGCATTAGCTATTATTCCGAATTAATAGCATTCTGTATGGTTATGACATTTATCCGTAGCATCAATCTTATGGATCAAATCTCTGTAATAAATTTACTCTACACGTTTTAATCATTGATATATTAATGTCATTGGTTTTAATGCAAAGAATTCCTTGCCATAGTTAAATATATATTTTTAGGATCAAAAGCCGAAATGTATTAAAAAAAAACAATTAGAGTCTGGCTAACCAAAGCTGGCCCCAGAATATTGGCGGCAAATTTAAAAAATACATGCATGACAACACTAAAATTATTATACTATGAAAATTAGAATAACCTACTTTGATACTTGGTAATTCATTATTAAAAATATCATATATTTAGACAGTATAAGAACATTATGTTAGGGATATAAAGACACAGAATTTATTTACACATGTATTAATTTTTGATATGTACCAGGTTTGTAACGGGATTTAAAGGATTTATTGATCTGGTATAGGATGGATCTGTTGGTATAAAAGGTGAATATGGGTGGAATCCGAAAATAAATAGAGAAATAAAATACGATAATATTCCATACATAATAACTTAGTTTTATTCATCATAATCAAAATCAGATTCTAACACTTCAATGCCAAAAGATTCATCACTGATCACATCAAAAGATTAAAATTAATCTGAGCCCCGGTTATTCAAATCATTGTAATTAGTATAATTTAGTATTATTTATTATTTACTTTTATATCATTTTTTGTAATGTTTTGACGTGTTCAAGCGCCTCCTGGGGCCTATGAAAATAAATGATTTGAATTTGAATTTGAAATTTGACTGTCACTAGTATCGCTGTCTCCAACATTTATAATAAAACTTTCTAAATTTTCTTCTGTTATTTTATCACGTTCTTTATATTTATTTTCAACATGTATTACATGATCAGTAATTTTCTTCCAATCCTGTGAACTTACGTTTTCAAATGAATCTTTAATTATTTCTTCTAATGCAGCTGTAGTAACTGCAATATTTTTGCTAGCCACTTTACGTTTTGCCAAACTCCACACAAGCTCAATCGCATTTAAATCACAATGGTAGGGTGGAAGTCTCAACACCTCATGACCACATTGATTTAAAATTTTATCAGCTTCATATATTGGATCAGGCGTATTTCGTTTTACAATACATAACAGCTCTGCTTTCGTGTGGTAGTCCTCATATTGAATTCCATTATCACGGAGCCACTCTCTTATATTATTTTTACGTGTTTGTGTGTTAGGAACCTTATTTATAATTACCGAATGGTAACTAGCATTATCCATTATGATTACACTTGGTTCTTCCAAATTTGGTATAAGTTTTTCTTTAAGCCATTTATTAAAATTTTCAGCATTCATATCATGGTGATAATCAGCATTTTTTGATTTAGTACTAAACACTAACAAAGAGTTTGGTACTGGGCCTTTCTCTGATCCAGCATGAACTATAATGTACATTTTTCCGGTCGAAACATTTTCAATTGCACCACTAGTTGAAGGACCTTGCCATGACTTCTTAGGCTTGTAGTTTCTATGGACATAAGTCTCATCTAAATAAATGATTGGCTTGCCTTCTGCACGTTTTCCTGCTATAGTTCTTAAAAATCGATGTCTCCAAGCAGATATGTCATAGCGTTCTATTAATACAGAACGCTCATTTTTATTCTTTTTAAATTCATAGCCATTGGCTAATAATAAGCGGCGCAGAGTTTCTCTGCATCCGTTAAAAGCAATACTTTCTTTTAACTCCACCAACAGTGTCCTCAGTGTAGGAACTTGTTTTTTAACAATATAAAATTCGTTTATCTTGTTACGCATAGCATCTATGTCAAAGTTATCTAGGTTAGACACAGTAGGTTTCCGTGGGCGTTTCTTCCCCGGGGTACTCCAGACACCTTCATTTACTGCACCTTCCCTTTTTACTCTCTTTAGTGTTCTGACACTCACTTCTTCAAAGAAGAAATACAAAATATGTAATTAATTCTTGGTATTCTTACGTGAAAATCCAAAGGCTTTTTATGGCATAATTTCACAACATCATTCAAAGCATAGTAAAAACTTACCGGTCATTAAAGCTATTTCTTCTAAGTACTGATTCTGGTTTATTATCCTATCTTTCTGCTCTAATTCAGTGAGATTTCCAATAGTTCTAACTATTTCATCAACTCATTCGACATCTTGCAGATTCTCTGTTAAAGAAAGTTAATCGTTTTAAAATTACCAACAAAATACATCATAAATTAATTATGAGTATACGTAAAACATAGGTGATGTTATTAAAATAAATACGTTGACTGATGCAATGTACGAATGAATATAATTAGTTTTATTCAATACGAAGAAGCGTAAGTAACTTATTTGCAAGGATACGTAAAATTATAAATCAAAATTTTATTATGACGACTGTATAGGTAGGTGTTCAAAGTATCAAAATAATATTGTCTACTAACCTATGAAATTCAACACCACACGTAAACAATCTTGTTTTTGTTTAAACGCGGCATCACGCTGTTGTTGTTTTTCGTTGAACTTGCCAATCATGCAAAACAACATCTTTCGTACACCACTTTTAATAGATTTGTTCATTTTAAACCGTAATTTAGAATCACAATTTTCACAAACGCATACAATTTGAAACCAGAGATACCGAACGACAACCTTGTCAAATTGACGTTGCCGTTCCTACAGAGTTGCTATATAAAAAGTTCGCAAATAATTCCAGGGACTACTTTGCTTAGCCAGACTCTAAAACACAAGTTAACAAATTCAAATATTATATCAGATAATGTTCGTGATTTCAAAAACAGCCGTTAATTAAATAAGCATAGGCAAAAACCATCAACTTATAGCAAATAGCGACGTCACCTCACGACTACCTTCCTTTCCGAATGTTCACGAGCAAATGAACTGAGCGGCGAAGTACGCGCGCTTTTATAATAATCGTGAGGTGGCGCCACCGCTTTGCAGCAAACAATTTTGAATTATCCTAACAATATATATTTTTAAATTAATGAGGCAAATCTTTCAATATGCCAATTAATTCAATTTGGCTTAAAAGTCTTGTAACCAAGTCATACAAACTAAAAAAAAACAATTTGTAATAATATTTTTAATTTTTTAATATTCACTACTTGTATAATAAAACATTCTGGCTTAAATAATTTTACACAAAAAAGAGGGAACCCGATTCCGGCTTGACATCGTAACCTGGGACACCCTGTGTTGTTTCAAATGGGCCCCGATGGTAACTATGAGGAATAGCGTAAAGTTCTCATAGGAACCTCTGGCCTGATTTTGTAACTAACTAAACCTGAATCATTGGATTTTTGGAAAATCATCATTTACAGGCTGTCAAGAAAGAGTTGAAATTAATAGGGGCGCTAGAGTGCTGTTCTACTGTTCGTATGGCAACCCATATAGTTCACTTCCCAGGACTTGATACTTAGCTGTGTATAAAAAAAAAAATATATATTCTATTATTACCCATTATATCGAAAGCTGTAGCTAAGCGTTAAACATCGGTTTAACACGATGAAATCGGCACTAAGTAATATTAAAAATAATGTAATTAATTTGTACAGCCAGCTGTCTTAAATTAGTTTCCGTTTCCAGACTATTTTGCCAAGCTGATTTGTGGTTTTACTGTCCTCTGTTTTTATCAATTACCAGAAAATAAAAGAAAAATATATTTGTAAAATATTTTATTTTAAGTATTTGAATAAATCTTTTCTTTCTATACATATTATTAAACTGCCTCGTTGGTCTAGTGGTTAGCGTTAAAAAAAATTAACTTTTTGTCTAATGGCACACAAATCAAAGTTATCTAACACTTTCTTCGGACGACCTTTTCGGTTTTTTCCTGGTGTAAGAAATACGCCTCTATTTAGTGCTCCTCCTCGTGCAATTCTTCGAATAGTACTTACTGATTTACCTGAATTAAGTAAAAATCATAGATATAGCAGAAAAGATAAAGCAGTCAGTGATATTATTTTATGTTATTTACTTAAACTATACTCAAGTATCAACATTAACCTAGTCGCGCTATACCGCAACACCGAGTACAACAAACGTCAACTGAACCAATGTGCTAGTTTTAATTATTGAATAATCCGCTTATTTCAGCAACAAATTCAAAACAGCTTTGGTTTTATCCATTACCTATACTTGATTTAACTAAAAACAATATGTTAAACTCTCACATACCGGTCATAATTATCAGCGGTTCTTTGATAAACATTGCCGATATCCGAAAGATTTTTTTTGCCTCATATTCCATTAAACATCTTTTATATACATTGTAAATTATTTCTCTTCCAGACCTTCGGATAGTTTTATTCATTGTTTATTACTTTTTCCTGTTTTAATTGCCGTTTAATACTCCTATAAATAAAATTTACCAACGTGTAAACTCTGTTTACATTATTTATTGACATCTGTCATTATTTTGATAATGTTGCTAACAGACAAAAAAATTAGTTCCAAATCTACTCTTTCTTGACAGCCTATAAGTTTGTCGAATACCATTACTGCACAGAACTAGTCCCTTATTTGTAACTGCATCGAAGCGTGTAAATGATACATGAGTGTGATGTTTTGCAAAATTAACGGGTTCGATTTCTGCCTAATTACATTGATTTTCCAAAAAAATAATAATACTTGTTTAGTTTTATCAAAATCAGCCAGTCAGTTCCTTTCGAGTTCTTATCGCTATTATTTATCTTTATATTATATTATGAGGAACTAGTGACACAATTATGCACTGCCTTTTTGCCAACTTTTTAGGAAAATCTGATTACCCTGACAACACTGTAGTAAATATTGCCATCTCATACCCCGTTACAAGGTACCTCGGTCTATGTCTACGTAAAATGGCCTTACTTTATGTGTGGCAACACCGGTCACCATAACAACAACAACTAGGTACAACAACAAATATATATACCGTTCTTCAGTCATTGAAATATAAAATTATAAATTATCACAAATATTACTGAAAATTGTTTTAAAATCGTATAAACTAAATAATTTAGAAATAATTAGTTCATTAATTGCTATGACTATGAGCAATTACGTTATTTAAAAGTTAACATTCTATCTTGACCTCCATTGTCACTTGTTTTCAAAAGTTAAACTTTTGGGATTTTGTATTAACAAAAGCTTATTTGTTAGCTTATCGTCTCTTATCGTATTTTGAATTGAATCTGGTACTTTGAAGAGGTCACCATGTTCATTTATATGAGTAAAAAGGTAAAAGTTTTGTCATAAAACAATATTGATTATTTAATTACTTTATAATTAAGATGGTCATATTTGGGGTTGTACTGAAATTATATTAAAGCTTATTTGCTAGCTTATCGTATTTTGAATTGAATCTGGTACTTTGAAGAGGTCAACATGTTCATTTATATGAGTAAAAAGGTAAAAGTTTTGTCATAAAACAATATTGAAATAATTAATTACTTTATTTATGACGGTCATATTTGGAGTTGTACTGAAATTATATTTTAACTTTCAGATTGCCATACCAAAACAATCAAATGTGTCTTGTATATCATGGAATCATTCATCGGGATATATTGCAGTTGGAGGAGAAGAAGGAATGTTAAAAGTTCTTAAATTGGAATCTGGTAAATATTGGTTCCTTAAAAACGTGTAAAAATTTGATAAAAGCCGTATCCAGACCAGACTGACCAGACATGGCTTCGGGAGCCGAGGCAATATGTGTGCCCCCTAATCTGCGCAATGGTCACGTCTGCCGAGGCCTTGCAAGCTGTGCTTAGTCGGTCAGGACTTAGCAATCTCTTCAGGATACAACCTTGTCAACAGCACCTAAGCCAAAATTTCAAGTGTGGCTAGTATTTAAATATGGACAGAACATCAGTCAGCGACTTAATGATAACGCTTCGGTCTTGTGATTGTTATCATTAAAAGGGATATCCTGGCTTATACACCACCAATGTAAAACTTTCCAATATAACTTAGGCTAGAGAAGATTAAAAATCAGTTACAATTAGTTACAGTATAATTTCTTTGATTTCTCATGCTCTATAATTTCAGGGGGTGGAGGTAACCTATCCATGAATCTCAGCTTGGAAGGCCACACAGGTACGTTATGTGTGGCTATATGGAATGAAGTCTTTCAAAAGCTGACCACTAGTGATGAACATGGAGTCATCATAGTCTGGATGCTGTACAAGGTACAAAGTACAACTAAGCTTTTTTATTTGAGGATAGAATATCAGCTCTGATTTAGGTACCCACTCATTCAAATCTACATAAGTATACTAATATTATAATTAGTGCTGGCCTGAGACCAAATTTTGGGTGGAGCAAGATCAAATTTTGCGCTCCTTTGCTGACTTTTTTAAATGCTCCTAGTGTCTTCGCCGCTACTAGTCAGAGAGCGCTTTTTAAACTATTTTTCCAACCTTTTATGGACTACTTGGATTCCTTTTATTTTGTGATGGGAGTGCATCCACAATTAAAACATATATGTAGGTATATACAACATCACAGCATCCTCAGTCACAAGCGCTAACTTTTTTAAATATTGTGAAGGGCCTAAATTATCATGAGTAACACAGAGTGAGTGTATTAAAGATATTAATTGTGGCTTACAGGGATCATGGTATGAAGAAATGATAAATAACAGAAACAAATCAACTGTAAAAAGTATGGCATGGGGGTCTGATGGTCAGAAAATTTGCATAGCCTATGAGGATGGTAAGAATTATAATCTATATGGATTTATTATTTATATACATAAAGTATAATTGTTCACCCGAGTGACTGAATTATTAACACAGAGTATCTTCTGGGCCTAGAATCTATGAAAGGGCAAAGCCCAACAGTACTTTGTAATAAAAGCTTGTGTCTCAACTTATAAAATACTATGCAAGTTCTAACAATTTTATGGATAAAATATTTTTTTTATTGATCATCATTTAGATTCATCATTTCAATCTTATGCTAATTCTTGAATAGTATATAGTAAAAATTATTTAAATAAATTTATTAAATGGACGAAAAAGAACTAAAAAGTAAAAAATATGTGAACTAATGTGAACATTTAAAGTCTTGGGTATTGAACTTAGTTACATAAACTATAAATTATTATATTTCACTAATTTTGAGTTGGCGCCATAATTTTTTGTTTCTATTGCGTTTTACATTATTTATTTTGACTTGACGTATTTTATGCCTTTATTATCATTTAAATGCATAATTGGACAATTGATAACCATTTCTCTGTAATAGACTTGTTTTAAATAGAATAATTGTTTTAAATAATTTTGTTAATTTAACATGACCTCAAAAAAAAATTGCGGCTACCATCAATACAACGAATTCCACGCGGACCAAGTCGCGGGCAAAAGCTAGTCTTCAATAAAAATAAATAAGGTTTTTCCAAAAGGCATTCCTAAGAGAATACATTTAAAATGGGTTTAATAATAGTAGGAAGTATACATCGAATTGAAATAGATGGCGCCACGGGAACAGAGCAATACGGTTAAAACCGAATAACGAATTCCACACGCTAGTTTTCCATCTCATGGAATAGCAATGTTTGGCGGTTGGTTAAATGCTGCTTTTTAAAAAAAATCAGTTCTAGTAAAGTTCTACCTATTTGAAATCTCTTTCCAAAGCTAAGCATTTAAATTGAATATTTCAGGAGCAGTTATTGTAGGATCAGTGGATGGTTCTCGTGTATGGGGTAAAGACATTAAGGGCCCAGGGCTCTCTGCTGTTCAGTGGTCCCCTGATAACACACAACTGTTATTTGCATTGTCTAATGGAGAGTTACACATTTATGATGATCAAGGAAACTTTGCTGTAAGTAAATTTTATCCTTTTTTTTAAGATTATATTCTTCCAATATTAACATCAAATTTAAAAAAATAAAAATGTATCTACCACTGCTTAACTCTGCATTACCCTTCGTTGACTCTTAGACCCTTGGCATTAAGTCCACCTTGTACATTATTTTGTGCTTAAATACCCTAAAATACGCACATTAAAATAGGTTAGCATTTATCGAAAAACAAATTAGAATGGGTATCTCAAAGAAATCTTGAATTTAGGCAACTCCTCACATATTTTTTCAGCTCGAGAGCCAATACATATATGAGAGTCATTCAGTTTAATCTTTCAGATGCCAGTGGCCATCCATAACGTGTCAGGGTCTATGGATGTGGTTTCCATGGATTGGTATTCGGGTAGTGCGCCGAGTAACAGACCTGTGCTAGCAATATGCTACAGAAGCGGCGTCATATTGTTATTGAAAAATTGCAACGAAGAAGGTAATATCAAGAAATTATTATTGTTCTATATCTTGACGATTGTATCAATTGGAAAGATCACTTTAGCGGTTCCCCAACTATTTTGGTGATGGTACCCTTATGATTAGCAAAATATTTTACTGCGCCCAAGGGATCCGGGTCTCAGTGGCAGGAGAGACACTTACTTACGTCAGAGCACACTTTTAGAATAGCGGGTAAACTGCTAAAAAAAGCTCAGCCACCAGATGTCGCTCAGATAAAACGAAATGGGCGGGCGACGACCGAGAAGACCTAACTAGGAAATGTATCGTAAAGAGCATCCTTGTCTATGGTAACATTTGATAGTAATAAATAAAATATCAGCTATATCCCGCGCGTAACGAACATGCGAACGATTACCTCGTACCTCTTGCTCTAGATAGTAGCTCTAGACTAGTGCTAGTAACGACATGCGAGCAGGATATCTCTTTCGGATCACACGTTTGTACTGTGCGGAGTATACTCTATCTTATGTAGCTTTTTTGATATAAACTTAAAAAATGGGTTCTTTTATATTAATATTATTATTCTAGAGTACGAGATAATAATGCTTTAAAACCATTCTGTTTCAGATAGCGTGGTGGTAGAGACAAACATGACTATCATAGATTGTCATTGGAACCACAATGGAAGTATTCTGGCAGCCGCCGGTTGCACTACAGATAAAACCAATGTGGTTCAATTCTTCGGTGCATATGGAGAGGTATTATTTGATGTTTTTTTTTAAAATGTTCAACGTGTTATCATTATCGTTGTGGACAAATACTGACAACTTACAACTTAGCATGGCGTTAAATTAAAATGTAATTTCATGCCAACACTGATAGAAAAAGCTTGCTAAATCTGCCTGGTGTATATCGTACTGCGCCGATCCAGGATCCCATACCTACCAAATTGTTTTGTTATATGCGTAAGTAAGTTTGTTGGTAGAAAAAAAACTTTTTTCTTTCTTTCTTTCACATTATGGGAAATTATTATCTCCCAAGATGCTTTAGTAGCTTACCCTGTAATTTGCCAAGACTTCTCATCTATTTTTTGTTCTTCTCATCATTGTTTTATTGTATTTACCAGCATATCCGAACGTTGCGCGTGCCGGGAGGTTCAATGAAGGCGTTGTCGTGGGAGAGGAAATCCTTGCGGCTCGCGATCGCCATTGACTCATTCATATACTTCGCGAACGTTAAGATGGACCACAAGTACGCGTTCTACGGAAACACATTGGCGTACATGTCAGGAACCGAAACTGTAACGTTTTGGGATACCGTTACTCATCAGGTAAATACATAATTATATGTTTTTTTGTGATACTTCTGTTTTAGTATTGAGCTCACTATACTACCACATAGAGGACTACTACATTAGTTACTGGTAAGGTGGTAACTAAAGCCCATGATATTCCAATGAGGAAGTTTACTCGGCCACCAGATGTCGCTTAGATGATGTGTTGAGGTCGACAACTACAAATGTCAAACTCACCCATCAGAGGTCGCTCAGAAGATGTACTTATTGAGCATGTTTGTCTATGAAACCATTTGTCAGTTAATGTTTCCATTAAGGCTATTAGCGACAAATTTATCAGATACGCCATTACATCCAGCGCCCGTATGGTGGCGGTTCTGTTTGTAATGCCGCCGTCTAACCTCACGACTAAATGGGATCACAGTAATTGCAAAAAATAGCGCGCTGGTAAATGCCGCTACGCTCATGATTAGATTCTAGACTACTTCGCAAGCTCATTATTAAAACCACACTCAAACGAAATATCAAACAATCTTCATCAGTAAAATAAATAACTATTGTAATATTTTAGTCATGGATAAATCACATTCCTGATGTGATAGACATGTGTGGCGTCGACGAATACTGCGCGATTGCCACACTCGGAACCATCATTATATCGAACCAGCAAGGAATACAGTGTGATGGTAAGTACTTTTCTTGATTATTTGGCTTACAAATGATGACTTGTATTAGAATGTTTACAATTAAAGTAATTTTAAAATGTTTAGAAACAATTGTAATATGGTCAGATGAAGGTTTGTTTTATGAGAGTTACGAATTACCATGTATGGTAAACTCGTGACTCTTGTCTCTTCTTACCTTAAAATGGTTTATATTATGGCAAACATCAATGTTGGAAGAATTAAAACTATTACATTCTGTTCTTTGCAATTAGGATGTTAACTGAAAATCAACAATTAATAAGCAAACGCGGTATCAGATGTTGCTCAGATGATGGGCCAAAATATATGGAAATTATCTTGGTTGTGTATGCAACCATTCGACAGTAAACATCTCAATTACAAGCTCAATGTAACCGTTCAATTTTATCTTTTGCGTAAGTTCGCTAAAGGCATGCTTTGCTTTCAGCAAAGGCCGTTAATATACCTGTAGTCTACGTGACCATTAACAGCAAAGCTATTGTGATAGCTGCATCCAAGGAATCCCTTATGGTGTGGAAGTTTTCTACACCATCCAGACCACGTAAGTATTACGAATTCTCATGTCATTAGATTTGTATGCTGCTGTATAGCAGTGCATAATGTAGGGCCATATCACACATGCACGTTTACACCGGCCATATTACACCGGCCCACGGTGGTCCCAGCTCTGAACAAGATCGGTAATTTTGGAAATTGAGGTTTACTAATTTGGAAAATGGTTTTTATAGTGATTAATCAAATTAAATTTACTTATTTTAATGTCAACTAGGTTCTTATTTCTTTATAAAATACACATTTTACATTTTATTATAATTAAAGCAAATCAAAGCTTTTCATAATGGGACTTTAGTATATTATTTGGCGAGAAAATACCCTCACTCAGATTTGATCAAAGAAGCTAATGATTGTTTTATTTTTAACAACAGGAGCTTCTGAAAGTCTGTTTCACGCGGACGGCTCGCCGGTATCGCCCAACGACGCAGGTTTTCAAGACGATACTATTTGCTGCATCGCATGTTCTGATAGCCATCTCTTAGTTGGAAGAGATTCAGGCTCCATATTGCTATTCTCTTTGGTCAATTTCAAGAAAATTACCTCAATAAATATGAATTCGCGCCCTTATAAATTAGGACTCAATTCTAATTCCAGGTATGTTTACTATACTCTGTACCAAAACAGAATTTAATTCAACTCAAATCAAATAACAACATTTAATTCTCAGATAATTATTTGTGAATTTGACATTTTGGAGCTCAATTTTTGTCTCTCTGATTTTAATATCTCTATTAGTTAATTATTATAATTTTGACGGGAATTAACGCAAAACATGAATATTATTTACCTTTTGGCTATACGTTTTGGCAACGGGTTACACCGGCCGTTTTCTATAGCGTACTGAATCAGCAACTCTCCGCCTCCGTCAGTGATGTCGATGAATGTTCATCCACCCTCACTTTTTGATTTTTTGATGTGAAGCCCTTACACACTACACTAACCGTATCGGCATCGCGGAACGGACCGGCATTCACTTTATTAAGAGTTTTTGTGATCGCGATCACCGGATTCCATGCCCCAGATAACTTGAAGCCGTCTTCACAATTGAAATTTATATGTTTCCTAATTTCAATTAGTTAATTCCCGTCAAAATTATAATAATAATCATGCAACGCGATAGTTTAAAAGTTAATTTCTATTATTTAATACAACAAATTTAACGCGGATGTAGTCGCGGTCAAAAGATAGTATTTTTTTTTTCAATAAAACTGACGTGAGTTGGTAACATCATTCAAATGATGAAATACGAATGTTACTCACGTAATGGTCTATTTAGTCGACCGCGGTTTCACCTATACTTTTAGGCATTTTCAAGATAGTGCGACACGTCGCGTCTGATAGTAAATTCATAAAAACAATCTCGATGTCATAATATTTTTCATTTCAGTAAATTTTACGTGATCGATCAACCGGGTTCCCTTTACTTGTTGGACACGGACATGGCCAATAACATAAGCATCGGCCAAGCTCTCCGAAAGGAAGTGTGGAGTGCACTTTGGGCGTCCGACAATCCGCAAATGTTGGCCGTGGCGGAGAAGGCCAGGCTCTACGTGATGAGAGATACTGAACCGGAAGAACCTTTGACGATGCAAGGATACCTCTGTAAATTTAAGGTACGATCTGTAAATTATAATTTACTTAATATCACGCCAATAGTACCCAGAAGGGTGTGGCAGAGGTGTACAATAACCACATGTTATGTTTTAGCTCCCATGGGATAGGGAGTGAGCCTATCGCCACCCACAGGGCCCGATTTGAACTTCGTGCTGCTATTAAAAATTTCCTGACGGATAAATCCAAAATATCTCTTTTTGCCCGACCCAGGGATCGAACCCGAAACCTCGCGTTGAGCGATACATAAATTATAATTGTAACACTTTTAAAACATTAACAATTAGTAATAGAGACTGTTAGCGTCTTGCTAACAGTCTCTATTGGCTGACAGAGGAGAATGAAGGAAAATGACGATTTGCGCCGACCCCAAATAAAATGGGATAAGGGTTTATCCAAGGTAAGAAGAAGAAGAATGCTATTGTAATATTTAGTTGCCTAACTAGGGATCAGACTTTTAACAGTTAGAACGCCACACAGATAGGTACACTCTTTAACCAGTTAGAAAGCTTTTCCTTGGGGAAAATGTATTCATTTGGACCAGTTATTTGAATATTTCAATATAAGTATTAATAACGGTTTTATAAATATGTAATGGTTAGAAATATTATGATTTTAGGAATTAGAAATCACTTCAGCGCTATTGGATAACGTGGACGATAAGTGCACGCCTCAGCACATCGTGAGAGTTGAAGTGAAGTCTCTGAGGGACACGCGCCAGCTCATCGAGAAAGTGGGACTCAAGGAAGCTGAAAATTTCATAAAGGATAACCCTCACCCACAACTATGGTATGTATCTGATATAATAAGATTTTTCACCACACCAGCACGAAAAAGATCGTTTGCGTGCCTGAATTCAGTGAGTAAAAACCGTTTTTACTCACTAGTGAGGCAAAGTGATTCAAATTTCGAAACAAAATCCTTTCAATGAATAGGCGCTGAAAAAAAACAAAGCAGCCACCATGTAGGTTAGTAATAAACGTTGACATCAATTTTCAAGTAGTCTTTATTAAAATCACTCGCTATGCTCGTGATTCAAATTAAAGACTACTTCGCAAGCTCAAGATTTAAAATTGGCACTCACAAAGGAAATATAAACTTTTTCTCACTTGTACCATAAATAACTATTTCACCACACCAGCACGAAAAATATCATTTGCTTGCGAGAATTCAGTGAGTAAAAACGCTTTTTACTCACTAGTGAGGCAAAGTGATTCAAATTTCGAAACACTAAATCCTTCCAATGAATAGGCGCAAAAAAAACAAAACAGCCACTATGTAGGTTAGTAATAAACATTGACATCAATTTTATTTTAAAACTACAAACGATACGTTTTAATTATTTTAAATTATATAATTTGAAATGTGAAAATCCTAAATAAGCGTGTATTTATATAAATACACGCTTATTTAGGATTTTCATGGTTTAATATTCGTGATTAACCATTAAATTAATTAAAATCGGGTACTTAATATTAGACTCTATAAATAAATGTTACGGAACGAATTTCCGAACGCACGATTTAAAAAAAAAAAGTCTGGGTCTGTGTCAATCAAAACTATAAATTCTTTTCAGTTTATGTTTAATTGTTTACTGGAACTTTTTAACAAAAAAATAGTGAATCCAGTGATGAAGAACTTTGTGGAACTCCAAAAGAGTTGCGACAACTTGCTTCTAACACAGAAGTTTGCTTTTTTACCAGAAAATTCACGTGAAAAGTATTTGAAAGCGTACGACATATTTAATTAGTGGCGACTTTCAAAAGGCCCTAAAACGCATTATGAATCTACTGTCGTATTTCATGGAATTATTTCAGGTTAAGCAATCGAGTACGAGTTTATTTAAATCTTAATATTTTCTCACTGGAAGAGGTGAAAAGTTTTGTAATGTAACGCGTGAGAAAAAATTAATTTCCAGTTCGTGACCTCTTAAAACTTTCGCTTGCGAAGTAGTCTGTATTAGAATCACTCGCTATGCTCGTGATTCAAATTAAAGACTACTTCGCAAGCTCAAGATTTAAAATTGGCACTCACAACAGAAATATAAACTTTTTCTCACTTGTACCATAAATAACTATTAATTCATAATTTATGAGACAATAATAACCCCATTGTATAAGGCTGCGTGCGTATCCACCGGAGCTGCGCTCGGCTGTGAGCCAGTTCAGATACGACGTTGAAGGTAAAGAAATTCCTAGTCAGCTGAAAATTGGCATGAATCTTTGGATCACCATTATAAAAGAATGTTAAAAACTCACTATCGAAATCGTACCTAAAAGAAATTACTTAAGCGTTTTAAATTTGGGGTCAAAGATATAACTTTTGATTTTACGCCCGTCTAATAAATGTAAACTTTAATAAACATAACATAACATCACGCCTATATTACCCAGAGTGGTAGACGTGTACAACACCCACACTTCACCTGTTATGTGTAGGTCCCATGGGATACGGGGGGAGCCTTCGCCATCCACCGGGCACAATTCCAACTCCGTGCTGCTATTGTGATTTTCCTGACGGCAAGATCACAAAAAACACTATGCCCGACTCGGGAATCTAACCGCATATGCTAACTACTAGACCATCAAGGCAGTTTAAAATAGTGCTAAAATACTTTTTGAGAAGTCGATCTGTTTGTTTGTTTGATAACGCTAATCTCAGTAATGGTAGGTCGGATTTGAAATACTTTATTTTGGATTTTTGGTTGGGTTGTTAGGTTGTAAGATATCAAGATCATGCTAAACTTCATGGGAGTTGAGCAGTAAGGTTTAACGTGGGTAGCACACCGGGAGTAGCAATTAATTAATTTAACTAATTGCACCCAGGAAACGTCGCGGGAAACAGTTAGTTTTTATAGGTAATTGTATGATCTACCGTGTTACATAATTTTATGATAAAATTTACCATTTTGCTAAAAAAAAACATTAGAATTTTTAATATTCTTTTATAATTGTGTCCCGAACATTCTTACCAATTTTCAGCTCTATTGGAATTTCTGTACCCCTGTACGTCCTCGTTGCTCGGGTGCGCAGAGCTGGGCTTTATTTTATAGCGCTTTAAGAATATAATACTGTTTTAACTTCCAAGTTGATTAAAAGCAAAAAAAGTACCAAGTAAATTTACGAAATATTATCAATCTTATTTTATAGGTTATTGCTCGCTGAGGCAGCTCTAAAAAAGTTTGAATCCGAATCAGCGCTAGAAACTGCGGAAGCTGCCTTCGTGCGGAGGAACGATTACGCTGGCATCAAATTTGTGTCTCGTCTAAATGCGCTGCACTCAAATGCACTCAAGAAGGCGGAGATTCTATCTTACTTCAAAGATTTCGATGCAGCTGAAAAGATATACCACAACGAAGACAGACGGTACTGTCATTCTGTTATTATTATTATAATTTAAAACAAAATGTTACTTATTTTATTACCGCATAAGAAAATAAGTCTTGGTTAGAACAAAGTAATCAGAAAAACAAATAGGTCACCACTAATTTGATCGGAGAAGGAAACTATTATATTCTCTGACGAATGCTTTAATGTGTTGAACATTACTAAACGAATGCTATATGCAATGCAATACAGTGTAAGGTAATATAAAATTTATTAATAATATTATCACAAACTTCCAATTCAACATTAAATTACAGATATTAATTCCAAATTAAAATGCCCAATATAATAACTAATAAAAAATAAAATTGTAAATAAAAGACACCATCAGAAATACCTCAAAAATCAAAGCCTTACAAGTATCATACAGTTCTTTTTACCTTACCCAGGCTATTTATAACTTACTAGCTGACCCGTGCCCACTTCGTTGGGCATAATGTTCAAAAATATATATCTTTCATAGTTAAGGCAGCGTTCGTAAGAAACGTTTTCATTCGAATGTTTTTTCGCCGATTCACTTTGCAAAACGGACTACCATGTAAAAGCCTTTTTATTTTTCGGTTTTTTATATGTATAACCTATGACACTCAGCAATAATGTGTCTTTCTATTCGTGAAAGAAGATTCCCGAGATTCCGATTAACGAATTCGGAGTTTCCGATTAACGAATTCCATGAGGAATTTTTGCCATCATGTCGACGCAGTAGGTATTGACTGAACAAATCTCGGTAGTAATGTAAAGTATTGAAACGATTCTCTATGATCATAAGTCTGTGTGCATAGAACTGCATACAGGAAACTGTTTTGTTTTGTGCGGAACCTTGTTAATATCTACACAAAACAAACTTAATACCTACCTATAACCTAAATTAATATCTACATGAAACTAACTTAATACCTATAACCTAATTTAATATCTAGGTACATGAAACAAACTTAATGCCTATCTATAACCTAAATTAAATGAAAACTATATAAACATAAAAGATTTTTTTTTTAATGTACCGAAAATAAAATTAATGAATGTCGAAAGTGTGTTACGAAAAATTCAATTTTGGGGACGTCCGCTGCGTAAAGAGCCGACCGCGCGAATGAGCCGCGCGGGTACCTACCTCTCAGATGTAAAAGGAAGGTCACGCCTCCTTCTTCCGAAGTGAGCACGAACGCGAACCGAAATAAGCCGAAACCATCGCGCGCCGCTGCCGCGCTGCTGTGGCCTTCACGTATAACGATGAGTTTTTCTCCGATTCTCTTTACAAAACGGACTACCACGTAAAAACCTTTTAATTTTTCGGTTTTTTATATAGCCTATGACACTCAGCGATAATGTGGTTTTCTATTAGTGAAAGAATTTTTAAAATCGGTGCAGTAGATTCCAAGATTACCCCTGACAATTTAACAAACACACAAACTTTACCTCTTTATAATATTAGTATAGATCATCACCCATATATTGCCTAGAAAGGTGTAATGCCCACATTTTACCGTTATGTTTAGATCCCATACAGGTGAATCTATTGTTTAAATTCCCGTTGGTATTCATTTTTCTCTTTTTTGTATGCACCATATATGGCACACTTACAATTATTATATTATTACGTTATAAATATATATATTTTTTTGCTTATTATGGTTTGGTAATATTTCAGAGACCTGGCTATAGCCCTTCGGAAACGGCTGGGGCATTGGTTTCGAGTGGTGGAACTCTTAAAGATGTCAGCGAGCACCACTGATGCGCAAGTCAAACAGGCGTACAGCAATATTGGAGACTACTATATTGATCGGCAGAATTGGTAATTTGCTAAATAAAACGTTATTTTTCTTCCTGACCACGATCTAACCAGTTGGTGAACGATAATGCGGTCTACGGTGAAGCACGCTTAGGGGCTGTCAATTAATCACGTGATGTTTTTTTTTAACATTTTTAACCCTTTTCGAACTTCACGTGATTAATGGACAGCCCCTTACCTATGAGCTATCTATTTACTCTTGTAACGCATTGAAAAAACAATTTAACTGGCCTTCTCCCTCTAAAACTTAGAACTGGCTATATTAAAGCTCTTTTTACACTAATGTAATATTACTTTCAAATATCTCTAGTCTACCTTAATATTTTCAGGAGCAATGCGGTGGAATATTACACAATGTCCAATAATACCGAGGGATTGAAAAAATGTTACATGGCATTGGAAGATAATGAGTCTTTAGCGAAACTCTTTACAGGATCACCTAAATCATCGAAGGTAAAGTACTTATGTTCATCCTACTTCCTACTTATCCATACACATAAATAAAATTGAATAGTCTGTTTTGTCAAAATAACTATGTTTTTAAAAGCTGACACGGCTATTTGAACGATACCCATGCCAAACTGTACCAAAACAGTTTTTAATAATTCTGTCTAATCTTTTTAATGGCTCAACCGAAAGGTGGCAACGTTATCAGATAATAAACATCACGCTCAACTCTAGGAGCGCTGAGTAGTAAGGATAAACGTAGGTAAAACAAGGGAGTACCTATTTGAGTACGAATTACGAAAACGTCGCGTGCAACAGCTTGTTTTATGAGGGTGTTTTTATACTTTATTTATCAAAATCGATCGAGCGCAGTGATGCGCTCTTATTGGCTCGTTAAACGTCAACTGCACATGACATAACACCCGAAATAAATGCTCAAGTTGGTGAGGATGAACCTATATATGGATGTTTCTTTCTCTTTGTCAACATCTAACTGTTAATACTGAATATGCTATTTTTTAGCGATGAATCAAGCGGGTGGAGCAGCTAAATAAAGTATATTAGCAACCACTTTCTTAAAGATAACTGGAACCAAAAGCTAATCGATTATGTTTTTTATTTGTTTCAGGAAATTAGTACATCAAAGCAAAATATTTTAGATGATTTGAATGATAGTATTGGTCAAGCGCCTTCCATACAAGCCATAATGCAACTAAAGGAAGGTGGAAGGCTAGTGCAAGCAGCCGAAATGGCTTTTCAAGTAAGAAAGTCATAGATAAAACTCCTTTACAAATTACATATTTATTCTGTTACAAATCTCCGATCCTGCGTAAAGTATTTTCAACTCTTATTTCGTTTATTACAATCAATAAGACTTTTAATTTTTCTCACTTTAGTTAGCAAACATAGAAGCTTCAAAGAAGGCATCACCTCTGAGAGTCAAGAAACTTTACGTCCTGGCTGGTCACTTATACAATCAAGGAGGTGTCGGTTAGTTGTTTTAATATATATTT
Organism: Hypena proboscidalis; assembly: GCA_905147285.1. Taxonomy (NCBI): domain Eukaryota; kingdom Metazoa; phylum Arthropoda; class Insecta; order Lepidoptera; family Erebidae; genus Hypena; species Hypena proboscidalis. The sequence continues at coordinate 12,243,747 of LR990130.1, read as the reverse complement.
TTTACCTATATGTTGTAACGTCTTCTTATATATTTTTAAATGCCATAGCTATCGCAAGATACGATAATAATATCATCTAGGTATGCACGAAATGACTGAACTTTTCGAAGGAACGCATGACGCTTTTTCCTTATAATTACTACGATTTTTGCCGTGCAACCTAAACTGCGTTAAAATATAGGTATTAAATCAAATCATTTATTTCCATGGGCCCCAAGGGGCGCTTGAATCAGAATATCATTTATTCGCCTACTTTTTGTGTTACAAAAAAAGTCTCCGTGGCCGGTGGGCCCTGCAGAGTTGAGTCAGCTAACTTATGTCCTAATGGATCTATGTTTGCTGTGTTCTGTTTATTCGTAATATGTTGTGGCTACTGATTACGTGTTTTACTTGATGTTTAAAGTATCTATCACATTGAGGGGTTATCTTTATTATATAATATCTTTTTTATTTATGTATTTTTTAGTTTAGATTATTTTATTTTATTTTAAGAGAACGTGGAATCTTGGTTCTGTCGACCGGCCACCGCTTGTGTCCTTTTTTATTAGGGTCGTACGGTATTTCACCTATTCTATGATTAACCCTGAAGGGGTTAAATTCGCCGCGTGATTGATATGCGTCTCCGGGGGATTCAAGATCTTCTATTTGTAGTTTTGCAATGCGTTCTAACATTTTGGTGTTAAGGTCCTCTGCGCGTAGGTGCCAGGCTTCTATGTCAGCCATCTCCCAGATCGCTTCCGTGGGTGTTCGTCTTGGTAGTTGTGCGGCATTCTTCAGTGCCATTCTATATTGGCGTTCGATTTTGCTTAGGTTCGATGGGCTATACCTTGAAAGTAGTTGCACTACTCCGTAATCCATTATCGGTAAGATGCAGGCCTGTATTATGATTAGTTTCGTGTCTAGTTCTGTCGATGCATTATATCCTATTATTGGGCCAAGGGCTCCTCTAACTTGTTTCAGTTTTTTTATAACCTTTTCGGTGTGCTGGTTCATCTTCATGTGCTTGTCGAAGATGACACCAAGGTATCTGATCTGCTTTTGATAGTGCAACGTTTGTGTTTTCAGTTTCACCGTGGGCCGGTATTTCTTCTTTTTGGAGAACATGATGCATTCTGTTTTCTCTATGTTACACCTTAATCCCCATCTCGTGTAGTAAGTAACGACGGCTTCGGCTGCCCATTCAGCACGCATAGTCGCATGATCTGGGTTTGTGTCGATGTTGAGTATACAGAGGTCATCCGCATACTGCGAGAGTTTGAGGCCTTTTATGTGGTCTTGTATGTCCCAAATGTCATGAACATATAAGTTGAAGATTATGGGTCCCAGGATAGAGCCTTGGGGCACGCCGTGTGGTTTGTCATTGGTTGTAGTTGTTCTGAATCTACCTTTTAAATGTCTGCCTTCGAGGTAGTTCTCAATGATTTTAATGACATTGTTGGAAACGTTTCGATTCTGAAGTTTCTTGATCAGGCCTTTGCGGTTGATTGAATCAAAAGCCTTCGATAGATCTGTAGATATCATAGCGACGCTGTTCTCCGTAGCTAGTGCATCAGTGATAATTTTGCCCGTACGTAAGATCTGTGTAGCTGTGCCTCTTGCCTTTGTGAAGCCGTGCTGGAACGACGGTTGTAGCCTGTTGATCGTGGCATTCAGTCTTACTAGTATCAGTCGCTCACACAGCTTGCCCATGATGTTGAGTAGTGTGATCGGGCGGTAAGATGTTGGTTGACGGTGATCTTTGCCGACCTTGTGCAGAAATATGCACACGCCAGTTTTCCATCGCTTAGGGAAGTAACCTGTGGACAATATAAAGTTAGCAAGGGGCACATATGCTTCGATAAAGACGTCTCCCCCAAGTTTGAGGGCGTCTGCTTTTATACCGTCTGGCCCTGAGGCCTTCTTGTTTTTGAATTGGCTGAGTGCTGATTGCACTTCTTTTCCTGACGTTAGGTCAAGCGGTAGGAACGGTGTCGTCTTTTCAGTCCCCTCATCTTCTGCCGCTATTTTCGCGACTTTAACTATGGCTGTATCAGTGAGCTTGTCGATCGTTTCTATTTCTGTACTGCATCCCGTAATGTTTGGTAGTTTTACGATCGGCTTTTTAATGTTTCTTTGGATACGCCACATTTGTGATCTGTTGTCCCGTGGATCTTGGAGCTTATTGAGCCAGCCTTTTTCGGAGTATGTTTTTAGGGCTTTTTCAGCTTCTCTTTTGGCTTGGTTGTAAAGATGACGTATTTTGAGTTGGAGTCTGGGGCAGCAGTATCTCGCTTGCCATACAATCTGTTTTAGTTGGTTTTGTAGGTCAATCTTATCGTTTATTTCCCTTGGTAGTCGTTCCTGTCTTGTCAATTTTTTCAGGGGTGCATGAGTGTCCAGGGCCGCGACGACGGCATTTTCCATAATTTCGACATACTTCTCGCAATCGAAATCCGTTGTAATTTTTTTGCTAAGGCCGCAAAAACCTTCCCACATTGTCTGTTGGTATGCCGCTCTCAGTTTATCGTTCTCATATATTATCTTCGTGTTACGGGAAAGATGTTCTTCGATGTTATGTTCAATCTTTACCGTCAACAACCATGGGAGGTGATCTGAACCAACGCTCTCTACTTGTTTTGCGTGCGCTTCTAGTTGTTGGTGTGTTATTATAGCCAGATCCAGGATAGTGTTGCCTTGGCTAAAAGGTCTAGATGGTGCATTGGCATGTTTTAAAGTGCATATGCCATCTTTCGTTGCTTTTTTAACGATGTTGCCGAGGCCGGAGTTCCTGCTGTGACCAAGAATTTGCGTGCGTAAGTTCATATCGCCGATGATGATGGATGGCTCATCGGCTAAGGTCTCCTCCAGTTCTTCTTTAGCATGGTGCTGATTGGGAATTTGGATGTATATGCCTTTGATCTTAACATATTGTCCAGTTGCGTGATTAGTGAAAAGTTTGATGCCTACGCCTTCTATTTTCTTGTTTTCATCTTGCCACCCTGGAGTGACTTCTGTTTCGGTCCACCTCAGTCCCCTCTGTACATACATTGCAGTGGCTAAATGTTTTTTCAATGTGTGGGTGAGTTTATCGTATCCTTTAATATTGTATTGTTGTGTCTCAAAGTCGATATTGCACTCGTTCAATACAATTATTGCTGGTCGATATTTTTCGATCAGTATTTTTATTTCTTTAAATTTGTTTCTTACCCCTTGGGTATTAAGGTGTAAGATTTTGAGATTTTGTATTTTTTTATTGTCTTGGTTGGCCATTAAGATGCGAGTTTATCCTATTTATTGTTTCAATCAGCGTCATAAGCGTCTGTTGCATTTGTGTCTGCATCTGAAAGAGGCCCTCTAGTGTGAGACCGCCTGCTATCGGTGGTACTTGTTCTGTTGGTGGTTGTGTTGACTCTTTTTGTGGCAGTTTTGGAAATTGAGTTGTATTTGTAACATCTGCGTATTTAACACCCAGCCTTACTACTGAGCGTTTAATTCTCTCTTCTTTACGATTTTGCTTAGCTTCTGCTTGTTTTATTTGCCTGGTTATCATATTTTTGAACACAGGACATTTGGCGTTGTTTGCGCCGTGGTCTTCTCCTTTACAATTTCTGCAGACTTTGGTTGTTGTACCCTCTTGCGTGGTAATAACTATCTGAGGTTCCTTTTGTTTGCCATAGCACGATTGTTTTGAGTGATCGAATGCATAGCATTTCTTGCATTGTATAATGTGTTTCGGGTTTTCTCTGAATGGCTCGACTTTGATGGAGGGTGCACAGAAGAATTTTCTTTCTGAGGTTTTGAAGTCCTTCAGAAGATCTCTCAGTTTGTGTTTGCCCTCAAAAATTAGTAGGTGTATTTTTCCTGCTCTTCCGAGTGACTTGATTACTGTTGGTTTAATGCCGATGCAGTCTGCTATCTCGTTAGCAATGGTGTCGGAAGATTCTCCATAGGTCTCATTTTTAAGTACGATTTTGGTCGCTGGTTGTCGGTCGGCCCTAGGTTTTGGTGCAATTACTCTGGTTATCCCACAGGCTTCAAGTGTCGTAAGTAGATTCGTGCGCGCTGTCGCATTATCAGGATTAATTTTAATTTGGCCTCGTTATAACATTTAGCGTTGAGCCGTTATCCGCTACTGATTCTCTGATCTGCTTTAACATGTCTTGATTCTTTATTGCATTTTCGTCCCTGATAATTATATTTGGGATATGGGTGTTTCTCTTTGTCGGTATCAAATAATGAGAAGCGTCTGTGCGCTGTCTTTTTGCTCCCCTAGTTACCAGTTGATGCGTTGGCTGGTTAACTTGCGCCGAGCGGCTGTTGTCTTGTAAAGTGCGGTTGTTGTTACTCATGAGTTTTTGTGAATTACCCTTATCTATGATAGGTGGTCTAGTAGGTTGTAGTATATGCCATGCGTCCAGCGTAGTCTGTACTTTGCTTAGGAGGTTTGTTTGTGTTGTTTGGCCTCGGGTGTAGTCCGCGTTCTTGTTTGTAGTTTGAGTGGTGGCGGATTCAGGCGCACTGCTGTTTATCTCGGACCTCACCCTGTTTACTTGCAGCGGTGCTTGTGAGTGCCGCTGGCTCGCGTTTACATACGAGTAGGTATTTGAAGTAAGAAGCGTTTGGCGCTTGAACACGTCAAAACAAACATCAAAATACAAAAAATATAAAATTAAAATAAAACTTAGCTAACTAAATTATAATACTTATTGTAATAAAATGATTTGACACCGGAGCTTAGATTGATTTTAATTCAACTTAGAGATTTGAATTAAAATCAATCCAAGTACCAGCTCCGATGGGTATTGCATCACGAGAAGAGCTGGTGAGAAACTCATGTGCAACATCTTTTCAAATAATAATTCATACAATATTTGTTTGTTTTTTTGACAATAATTCTATGTGTAAGTTATAGCAACAAAACAACATTATGGCTAAAGATGGTTATAAAGAGAAAATAAACTTAAATATAGCAATGGAATTAAATTAATACTTATAAATAAATCCATAGTATGTTAGGTTGCAATATCTTACACTTCAAGCAGAAAATAAAGGAGTAAAAGCAATGTGTGTATACTACTGTATATATAAGGGTCCAGAACAGACTAAGAAAATAATTATATATATGCTAAAAACAAAAACTATTTAAACTCCAAAAAAAAAAAAAATAAGAAAATGTACACACAGATTGCCTTAACTTAACAATATTTGAAATAACATGAAATGAGGTTATACAAATCAAATTTAATGATTTAATAAAAGAAACTATATAATTATGAATTAATTTTCATTAATCATCATATCAAATAATAAAAATAATGTATTGATATTCATTATAATGTCAAAAGTCGAAACTTAAGTCAATAATAATGATGTCAAAAATAAATATGTAATGTCAAAATCATAATATTGTATATGGTTCAGAAGGTGCTTGTAATATAAAATGTCCTTTACGACACGTGTGCATTTGATTCTGTAGTTTTGTCCTTGATTACTTAATCTGTCTTGACGGTGATTGTAAACATATTTATTGTCTTCAAAGGTTACAATGATGTGCTACAAAAATTAGTGACAGAAACGACTCGCTACTCAACCGACTCTACGCAGTCCTATCTGTCCTTAGAATGAAATTTAAGCACGCGGAGTGTCGCCACCTGCTCCTCAGCGTGCAGGTCGCACGCTGAGGAGCAGGTGGCTCTAACACTTGCCTCGGCGGCTAATACAGGCCGAAACTGCGGTGCTTGCTGTATGTTTGCTTGCTGCATGGTAAATTTTACAGGGCATACAAAGTAGACTCCTTGACTTCGAAGCAAGTTGTCGCAACTCTTTTGGAGTTCCACAAATTTCTTCATCCCTGGATTCACTATTTTTTTGTTGAAAAGTTCCAGTAAATAATTAAACATAAACTGAAAAGAATTTATAGTTGCCCGCGATGACTGACACAGACTCAAACTTTTTCTTTTTTAAAATGCGTTCGGAAATTCGTTCCGTAACATTTATTTATAGAGTCTAATATTAAGTACCTGATTTTAATTAATTTAATGGTCAATCACGAAAATAAAAACATTAAAATACTAAATAAGCGTGTATTTATATAATTTAAATTGATTAAAACGTATCGTTTGTAGTTATTTAATAAAATTGATGTCAATGTTTATTACTAATCTACATGGTGACTGCTTGGTTTTTTTTCAGCGCCTATTAATTGGAAGGATTTTGTGTTTCGAAATTTGAATCACTTTGCCTCACTAGTGAGTAAAAACGGTTTTTACTCACTGAATTCTGGCAAGCAAACGGTCTTTTTCGGGCTGGTGTGGTGAAAATAAGTATTATATTGCAGAGGGCTCTCGCGGGAGAGCGGCGGCGGCGTGCTGGCGGCGCGCCACGGCGGCGCACTGGGCAGCGGCGGCGGCGGCGCGCGCGGGCTCGGGCCGCGCCCCGCCCGCGCTGCGCGCCGCCGCTCGCCTGGCGCAGCACCACCGCCTGCTGCACGACGCGCAGCAGCTGCAGGTATAGGGCTTGTGCAAAACTGCGAATCGGTGCGATGCGAATTCGCAACGCAGAAATCTAAGAGTGATGCACACAAGCGGCAGGAGTGACCGAACTGAATGTAAACAATTGACTTTTTGACGATTGATTGATTGATTTGGGAGCTCGTAGATTTTAACGATGCGATGTTGCATCGCAGTTTTGTGTACTAACTAACTAAATGGCGCTGTTTAGTATTTGCCTTTAATAGTGCCCCAAGCAGGTCGCTTTCACACCTCTTTACAAAGATTTGGAGATAAGAACATACAGGCTGTCCCAAAATTCAACGATAGCTTGGCAACTGAAGAAAGCCGCAATGAGGAGCGCTAATATTTTTCTTGAAAATTCTATATGCCACTATTTATCCATGATATGTTTGACTTTTAACCTAACGGCTACGGTGGAATAACACGGTGGATTTTTCGATTTTACGTAGAAAATCGAAAAATGCCATTAGGTGCATGTTTCGATTTTCACACTAATGATGGTATTAAAAGTAGTAATTTTTTCAGTTATCAGGTTAAGTTTTGGGACATCCCTGTATATAAAAATAATGACTATTATCGTAACAGTGAATTGAAAGAAAAACCTATTCTCTTTATATTATTGGAACAGAAGTTAATATTCATTCAATTTATATTGTAATTCCTTTAGATTTGGTGTACTATAGCGTCGATAGCGATACAAGCACGAGCATTAGAATTATGCTCAAAAGCCATGATCAAATTGGAAGCTTTAGACGTAAGTAAAACATAGTGGAATAAAACACGATCAAAGTTTAAAAGAGCATATTGTACAAAAGGGAATGACCAAAAGTTGTATCACACCCGCCACAAACCTTAGCCTTATATCACGAATATAAAATAGTAAATAATTTTGTTTTCATTAAATAACCACGTTTTTTACATTTGTTTACATTAATATTTTGTTTATTAATTAATTAATATAATTAATTAATTAATGTATGTAATTTAATTAATTAATATAATTAATTAATTAATGTTATGTAATTTAATTAATTAATGTATGTAATCTAATTAATTAATGTATGTAATCTAATTAATTAATGTATGTAATTTAATTAATTAATGTATTAATTAGTTAATTTTAATATTTTGTTTTCATTAAATAACCACGTTTTTTACATTCGTTCACTATTTTCATGAAACCAATAGTTAAAAGTAGTTATTCATTATTATTATTTTCATTTAAGACAGCAGTTTTTATTTTGACATAGTCACAGCATAGATAGCACGGCACCGATAAAATTCACATAGTTAATTGGTCAAATATATATTGGTCCCTTATACTCTAATGCGGTATCGCGTATGAATTCGCTAGGGATGCTTGTGTAGCCTGAAGTCTCCAAAGGGTAAAATGTCACTATTCGCGGGTTGGCTATGCGGTCATTGAATTTACAAGTATCTATAGAGGCACAGTTCTTTAGGCCGCACTAAACACAAACTTTTTACGAGCGACAAAGAACGGATTTGTGCATAAGGCACGTATGAGAGCAAGAGAGACGGATGTATAAATGTCACCACTTAAAATTGGAATAAGAAATCAGTACCTCTTAATCATTTTTTGTTCAAAAATGTTTATCGTCAAAACACCCTAAAGAAGTATACCTTTATAAAAATGTATTGTCTCAATAGTTGGGATAAATCAATGTCTGTTAACAAACTTTGACAGACCTTACTCTAAAGTGGCGCCACCTGGTAACACAAAAAACGATAGCCCTAATTCAAAGTAATCATTATATATATTTTCAGCCCGATACGTTTGAAAATTTATCAATTGAAATTTTCACAAGATTCAAACCGAAGGATGCAAAAGGGAACAAGGTGGAGTGCTCTAGTTGTGAACTCAGCATGCCTGAATGGTAAGTGTGTTGAAGTGTGTGTGGATGATGAGAACTATTACTTGCCACTTTGTCGTTGCAGTTTACCACCCTCAACTCGTACTCCGCAAAAAATTGTCAGCTTATAAAGTTCATAAAAAAATAATAACAAACACGCGTTATATTCTGTTCAGTACGTTGTAGTTACTAGGTGTAACTACAACGTACTGAACAGAACACGCAGTTTATTTCAAAGCGGCATAAATTATGTAGCTCTTCTTAATATTAAATTATTGCCATTTATAGCAAACGATTTCCATTCCAATGCTTGATGCTAACGCAAAAAAATCGACTTAGAGAACTTTTTAGAGAAAATTGTATTACGAGTTGTGCTATAAAATTGCTTACACAAAATTGATGAACTCAAACGATGGGTCTATTTGAACCAGTGTTGGGGCAGGTACCCAGGGCTAACCACCCTGCTCGCCCCCAACGGGCGGGGTAGTATGTGTAATGAATCGCCCCGCGAGGAAAAAAAAATGAAGGTAAGCCAAAAAGCAAGCCATGGCTAAGCTAATATGTTAAGGACTATAGGCTGACCGTTTAACTGAGTCCTTGCCTGCGCGGTACTGGAGCGCGGGGGTATGACGACAAAGGGGACTGAGACAGGTGCGGGCGGTGGGGCACTTAATGAAATACATATACAGCAGATGAAATGCACCAAGATTTTTCCTAAGATATGTGACATCATAGGAAAAAAATAGTGATTTATCAAATGAAAAATATTTAAGAAGATACAAAATTTTAATGAACTTATGTATGTACGTAAATTAAATAGTTGGGAATAAACTATTATACTATTTGTTATCTAAACATATAATTAAATCGTAAGAAAGTCAAAACTGTACATTGACTATTTTTTAAAAAGAATACTTGTAACTATCAGTTAATATAACAAACTCCACGCGGACGAATTCGCGGGCAACAGCTAGTATAGAATAATCATGAAAATAAATCAATCAGATAGGTCCATATCAATATCAGTGGAACTTGATTCTTCACTTTCGAAGGAACCATCATCGGATTCCTCAGAGTCGCCCTGAGTGATAATAATAAAATCAACAACATCATCCCGAATTCCATCATGTTTGCAGTACTCTTCCTCGATGTTAATAACATAATTAACACAATGCTCCCACTTCTGTACGGAATATTCAGCAAATAATTCCTCTAACATAGTTTTGGTCTAAATTAGAGTCTACACTTTTTAGTGCTAATTGTCCCTTAATGTCACCCCAAACTAACTCAATAGGGTTCAGGTCTGGGTGGTATGGAGGCAAACGCAACACTTCATGTCCGTTTCTTTTCAATAATTCATCAATTTTATAAATATCTTCGGTTTCTGTCTTTTTAATCCATTTAAATAAATCGTCCTTTCTAAGCTTCTTATCAAAAACCACGTCATGTCGTCGTAACCATGTTTGCATAACTGTCTTTGTAGAAGCCATAGTCGGCTTTTTTTCTTCTCGAACCGAATGGTAAGCTGCGTTATCCATCACGATAATAGAATTTGGTGGTATATTGGGTATTAGCTTTTCATTTATCCATTTACTATAATTCTTGAAATTCATGGAATCGTGATAATCACCAGTCTTACATTTGGATTTAAATATCACGAGTGCTCCGTCTACAAATCCAGTTTGACCTCCACAATGTACTATGATCAAACGGTTCCCTTTTCCGATACGAGATAGCACGCCATGTACATCCTTGGATTGCCAGCATTTGGAAACGTTATGAGACTCATTTACATAAGTTTCGTCTAGGTATAAAATATGTCTACCTTTTCTACGATATCTTTTTATAGTGTTCAAGTATTTCCACTTTCACGATGTTATATTTGGCTGTTCAATAGGGAGCTCCCTTTTGGAACTACATTTCTTAAATTTAAAACCTAATTCATGTAATAACAGCCTTAGTTAAATATTCCCTTCCGCAGTGTAATATATTCTCTTCTTTAGTACAGCATTCAATTTTTTCAGGCGCAGGCGAGGATTCAGTTAAACGGTCAGCCTATAGCCATCTAAGCTAAATCGGATTAGCCATCGAATGCTTCACCATCGATCTTGAGTACTAATATGTATAAGGGTGGACTGTACACTGTGGGTTGGCACTTCGCAGGCAGTCGGCGTGCCCGGGCTGCGGCAGCGAGTTCCCGGTGTGCGCGGTGTCGGGGCGCGCGCTGCCGGCGGCGCCGGGCGTGTGGGCGTGCGCCACGTGCGGCGCGCATGCGCAGCAGCATGAGCTGGTGCTGCGCCACTCGTGCCCGCTCTGCCACGCGCAACTCACGTGAACGCACAGGACGAATCTTTTCTATGTTACGAGAATCATGGCAGAATCTCAAAGACGCAAGCGAAATTTAATCCAACACTGGCACTGCCAATCTTGGGTCACCTCTAGCGATAAAAAATGCTAAATTAATTTGATTGTTTCGATACTTTACCATCGTGTAAAATTCATGTACTTTTCGAATATACAATTTGACCTTCGTCAGCAAAATACAATCATTTGTTATACAGCCTTCCCGCGACTTCTACGTGGAATTTGATATTTCCATACCATTGAGGCGCTTCCCTACACTTTCAACCCCAAATTTCCTCCCTTGGAGACTTATTTCCTAAAAAATCATCTTATTATCAATTCATATCGTGTAGGGAAGCTATGTGCAGAATCTCGTGAATTTCTTTATTATTGTTAACTTCACATTAAAATTTACGTCCCTCATTCTCGAAATATATTCTCGGTAGGTATATTATGCTTTTTTCAAAAAAATATAATCTCAGTATATAATGATAAATGCAGTTAACACCACCAAGATTGATATGTTATGATTGCGGCGTGTTTAGATGGTAGTATTAATCAAGTATTCCTACTATGATTGTTGAGTGTTAAGATGGTAAAACGTTAAACACAAACACAAAAATAAATAAAAAAATATATTGGTTTCTTTTACAAACAAACATTTTTCCAGTATAAGATGGTCGCATTGTACGGGCAGTACATTTAAGAAAAAAAATGCAAGTTTCTATCATAATACAATTGCGGGACCATTAAACATAATTATGTGCTAAACCTTTTGTTTTTTTCTGGTCGATGTATGTTGCATTCAATGTTTTCTGAAAACTCCCTGTTCATAACAATTAAACGGTTTGCTATGCTTATATTTTGATAGAAGACCTGATTTTACAAAATAGAATAATTTGACAATATCATATTATTATATTAATAAAATATTTCGAAAATGAGGCGCCCTTTTTGAAAATTCTACCCGCTTCTTTTAATTTACGTCATGTAAGGAACCTATGTGCAGAATTTCCTGCATATTCCTTTAAAAACACATTGGGGCAGACTAAGGGCCCTGTTCACCGACACATAATCAACTGTTTAAATGACTAATCAGCTGTTTGCGTCAAATTTCGTGTTCACCACTCACTAATCGGCGATTAGAGGCGTAAAACGAGCGATTAAATTAACCGACCCTCAGGAGCTTGGTTAACTCTTGGTTAATGCTTTGACAGGAGTTTTTTGACGTTATTGTAGTTTTCCCCAGTGACAAGCTTCTTTTAAAATTTAGTGTAAAATGAATTAATGATGTCTGCATCGAATTTTGTGGAAGAAGATTACTACATAATCATGCTATCATGCTGGAGTATTTGGACCACGTGGAGAATATTACTTATTATTGTTTTCGATTATATCTTTATATTTTAGTATAAGTTCCGATAAAATGGACTTTTCATTGTAACTGAAATTCGCGGCTCGCCTTTTCTTATCCCCTTTATCCATTTTTTATTTATATTATACGCACGCAAAACTAGATAAAATACAATGAAATGACAAGACCGCCAATGTCAATGTTTATTTATTTCAGTAATTAAATCCTTCATCCAAGGTAATTATAGAAGTTTTGTCGATGAAAAAAAAAAAAATGTAAATTTTGACATTATTGTCTTTGTCTTCATTCAATCATTCACAATCGCTCGGTTTCGTAACCGAATGCAAACCGAAGATGGTGAACATGAAATAAACGCTCCTCGTTTAAACGTGTGCGTACGCCCAGCGAAATGTTGTTGAATTTAAAGATTTTAAGTATGCAGATATTTAGTGTATGACGTCGTGTAATTGTGTATGGTAAAAAAAAATTTGTGCATGCAGCCATTGTGGAGAAATTCACCAAAAACTGATTCCGCTGGGCGAACGTTGTCCTGGCGGAACTTTTTTTAATCCATCGACTTTAGAAGAAAAGAGATGTGTCCAAAAATTAGTGTGTATTTGTGTGTAATTGTGTATGTATAAATAAAATTAGTGCATGCATAAACTTCGGAGAAATTCAAGTTTCCGCTGCGCGAACGTTTGGCCATTAGCTAGTTTTCATATAAAGCGCTTACATAGAGAGCTGTAGATTTTTACATACGTTGTTTTGAATTTGTTTATATTTGTTTAAAAAACAGATTTAGAAAAAAAATAATGGTTTTAAAGATAAAAATATAAACGTAAAATACTCTTATTAGGTCTTAGTTCTTAAAGTATGCACTTTGGGGTCTAGATTTTCACGTTTATACAAACTTTGTAAGTGTCTGCAACATGTTGCCAAGTATCAATGATGTTCCGTTAGTAATTAAAGAGTTGTAGGGCAATTTACCATGAATAGTTGTGGTTTTTGTTGTGTTTACAAAGCAGTCAAATATCACGACGTTCTAAAGGAATTGCATGGTAAAATGTATACCAATAATTAGTGTATTTATTCAACTATGCACAAGCAAAATTTCATGTCATAAAATTCAGTAATTAAAGAAAAACAATTAAAATACTGACGAAGCATCGAAAACCTACATAACCCGACCAAGTTCGAATGGCTACAAAAAAGCGGCCGTGCAGTATATTTAGGTAACATCCCAAAATTTACAGTATAATACTGGTATTGAACCCGGTATAGGTGATAACACAATTGTTTCGATATAATTTATAGGTCATTTATTTGTGTACACCTAAATCTATTTGACTATGACAGAAAGTAGGTACTATTTACGTAGGTACTTTATTTAAGTATGCGCTTGACACTTGAGATATAATCTAAATATTATTATATTATTTAAGACAAATAAAATTCATACATTTAATTTCTATTGAAGATTTCACGGATCAGGATTCTAACTATAGACCCCATAGGAAAATTAAATAATTACCACATGTAAGTACTACTGTTTAGGTAAATATTTATCATATTGTAGCTTATTACACTATTTAACCAATGGACTAAGCATGCACGAGCGTTCCCCTTTGCAACTTTAGTGGATCAAACAATCTAATAACATAAAAAAAAATACTTCTAGATTTGATTTTTAATTGATGTTTACCGTTGTACTGGTAGTAACTTATGTATGTGAGCGTGTTCCACCGCACCCCACCAAAATATGCAGAATTGTTTTGTTTGAACGCTTAAGGTTAGTCCTCTGGTTAAATAGTCTAAGTATTGTAGTTATAAAATGATCAAAAATATTCTAGTGTGAAAAAATGGACATAAAATAGATACGATTCCTAACGCTTGTGTACGCAACTGTACCATATTAATAAATACTATATTGGAAGATTAAGAACGTTTCTTATATATATGGTACGGCCGCTTTTTTGTAGCCATTCGAACTTGGTCGGGTTATGTAGGTTTTCGATGCTTCGTCAGTATTTTAATTGTTTTTCTTTAATTACTGAATTTTATGACATGAAATTTTGCTTGTGCATAGTTGAATAAATACACTAATTATTGGTATACATTTTACCATGCAATTCCTTTAGAACGTCGTGATATTTGACTGCTTTGTAAACACAACAAAAACCACAACTATTCATGGTAAATTGCCCTACAACTCTTTAATTACTAACGGAACATCATTGATACTTGGCAACATGTTGCAGACACTTCGTAGTTTGTATAAACGTGAAAATCTAGACCCCAAAGTGCATACTTTAAGAACTAAGACCTAATAAGAGTATTTTACGTTTATATTTTTATCTTTAAAACCATTATTTTTTTTCTAAATCTGTTTTTTAAACAAATATATACAAATTCAAAACAACGTATGTAAAAATCTACAGCTCTCTATGTAAGCGCTTTATATGAAAACTAGCTAATGGCCAAACGTTCGCGCAGCGGAAACTTGAATTTCTCCGAAGTTTATGCATGCACTAATTTTATTTATACATACACAATTACACACTAATTTTTGGACACATCTCTTTTCTTCTAAAGTCGATGGATTAAAAAAAGTTCCGCCAGGACAACGTTCGCCCAGCGGAATCAGTTTTTGGTGAATTTCTCCACAATGGCTGCATGCACAATTTTTTTTTTACCATACACAATTACACGACGTCATACACTAAATATCTGCATACTTAAAATCTTTAAATTCAACAACATTTCGCTGGGCGTACGCACATCGTTTAAACGTCTGTTAAATATTTGACAGCCCGTTCCGTAAACACTGTTTAACTCCTTCTTGGTGAACTTGAGCCTAAGTGCTTATTAAGGTTATATCTCCGTCCATAAAGTTGTTACAGTAAGTTTAGTGTTAATGTGTAAATAAAAGATTCTTATACAATCTAAATATTTTAATTAAATAAAGTTTTACAAAGAAAAACATGTGTGTTTTATTGAATATTTAAACAATGAACCTGACTAGATAGTAAAATATACATTATTTATGTAGCGATTGTGTATTATATTATAATTTGAATTGTTACAAAATATGTATTATTTCAAATGATATTTATGCTTGAAGTATCATGGAGAAATACACAACAGACGACATAGTATGAATGTATTAATCATATCACTAGGAATTGCAATATTTGCAATTGTAGAATCGTTTCATGTTTTACATAACATCCCTGAAATTTTCACCCTATTTGTCTATAAAACCACAGTTCTCTTATAAACTTTGTAAAAATGTGAAATCATTATTGAACAAAATTATTATTAGGTAGATCCATTTTTGAGAACTGTAAAGTATTGTCAATAATTTGAAAGAGTTCTGGTGGTTGTGGAATCCGCCCTGTTTCCAACTTCGACCACAATGGAATGTTGTCAAGAGATATTTCAAAGGCGCCTGATGACACTAGCTGACCCTCGATCATGTTAGCTAGGAAAAACATCATCATACAAGCATATAGCTTATTCTCAAGGCACCAGCTCCACCAGGCAGGTTGTGGCTTGTTTAACCAAGCAAATATATTCACACCACTTAGTATGCACATGATAAGTATCATTTTGCCAAAGCCCTGGAAAGACAATAAAATATTACATTATAAGATGCTCTAGGTGTGCAGTAGTCATTGAAAACTTTAATGTATATAAATAGAACCATTTGCGTTAAAATAAGCTCTTAAATAGATAAGAATAAATAAATATAAATATCACACAATGTCATCCAGTCCCAAACTAAGCAAAGCTTGTAGTATGGATACTAGAGTGACTGATATTAATACACCTTTCTATTCTAGATACATTTTTGAAATACATAGAAACATCCAGATCAAGACAAACCTTCATATTCATGTACACAAAGATTTGACTTGAGCAAGCATTGATAATACACACAAATATACACAAAACCCAAAAAAAGACAAAGGCATGTCCCATGTAGGAATCAAACACACTAACACAATGGAGACCATTTAACCTGTGAAGCAGTGTAGTCAATGTTTTATGCTTGCTTGCAAATTAACAGAATTGACAATAATTTTATTCTTTCCAACAGATGAACTGCCATTCATTTTAGCTGAGTGATCAATAAGATGATCTTAAAAGTCAGATCAAAAGTAAACAAACCTAAATATTCTTCAAACAAAGAAGCCATATCAAAATAAACCCAATTAATAACACATATCAAAAAGAGAAATAGATAAGAAAACAAATATAATAAACACACTTCTGGACAAATGAGAAAAGACCCAATTTAGGTAAAAAATTAGAACAATGCACTGAGGTTAGAAACAAAGCCAAATAATCCTGGAAAATACCTATCAACTTTCTAGAAATTTCTTTTTCTTTTCTTTTCATGGCAATCACACAACACGAATATACCTATTTTATCGTGATATAACAAACTTATGCCACACCTAGCTACCCCCGATGGCTTGCATGGTACCTCAATAAAATATAGTCTAGGTTACTTGGCAAAGACATAGCTTCCTATAGTAAGATTTGCTTTAATTGTAACAAACAAAAAATTTGTATTCCTCTTTATAATATTACTATATCTATATATATAAAAGAAAGTCATGTTAGTTACACCATTTATAACTCAAGAACGGCTGAACTGATTTGGCTAAAAATTGGTGGGGAGGTAGCTTAGAACCGGGAGAAGGACATAGGATACTTTTAAAATATTTTCGAGGGCAAAATTTTACCGAGGGTGAAGCCGCGCGGGGCAGCTAGTTTAATCTAAAGCTAGGTGAGTACATGAAATTCTACAAAGTCTATTCTTCTCATCACAAACAATTGTATAATATGGATTAAAATAGTGATATTCTATTTCCAGTAGTCATTAAATACCTATACCAACATAAAGACAATAGAAATGGCATGGTCTAAATTAAGTATTAAGGTCAAAGTATGTATTTTTTTAAATATATGTATTCATTGACAGTTTTACTTACAATTAATCTAGAAAGGTACATGTTAAAGCCAGGTGGATCATAGTTTTCTCCAATTACAGAGATTTCAGGATATTTTTGTTGTATTATACCAGCATAGTCCTCAAATACTTTTCTATATCCACATGAGTAACTGTAACAATAACATAACAGCATAGTATTATATTTTACCAAATTTAAGCCCTGTAAAATTTGTTTTATAAAATAACCTTACCAGTAGTAAATGTTCATAATATGACCTACACCTTGTCCAATTTTTGATATACCTTCAACATCATTTTCGCTAGCTTGGGCGTAATTATCGCTAGATATAACAACACATGTAATAATTATCGACACCAAACCTATTGAAATACATGTATTCTTAAAGAAAGACATCCTTGTCGACTATGCAGGTACTGAAGGATTATGCTATGGATACTGCTAGTATCAAAATTTAATACGACCCGAATGATTGATTACAGCTGTTCAACCGAACTAACACACTCTTTGATCAAATTAACTAATTAATGAATGTTAACGCCACTGAACAAAGAAAGGAAATCAAGAAGAAGTTGGAAATAGGAATTGTAGGCAAATGAATGTACTAAATTGTGAATTGTCACAAATTGTCAACAGCGCAGTGCTGCCAGCTATAATTTTGAGAGGATCGTACCATTTAGTAGTAAAATATCGTATTTTTAGGCAAGATATCAAGCAAAAAAATCGTATGCAATGTAATTTCTATAATTTTTTTTTTTTTTTGTATTAATGTAATTTCTATAAATTTTTACAATCGTTTGTCAATATTAATTTGAATCAATATCAACTTGAATCTTGATTAAATAACATCAGGTAGCATCTGGCAGTGCCGTGAATAACCTTTAATCAGAGACTAGCTTCTGTATGCGGCTCCGCCCGCGTGGTAGGTCTATAAAAGTAGCCTAAATTATTTTTGGAGTCTTGAACTATCCTCAAACTAATATTCATTACGATCGGTTCAGTAGATTCGAAGCTTTTTGGGTACAATAAAACCCGTTCTGCGGCCGTATTAGGAATTTCTACTATTTAGTATCTACAGTTTTTGATCTAAATCATCAATCTGTGTCAAGTACAACTAGAACTGCAAAATAATAAATAACCCATGCAGATGACACTATTTTGATCGTACGTGCGAAGGATTGGCTGGATTGGCCGCTAGCATTTCAAGTAGCTGAAAGAGACGAGACGTCATCTATTGTGTCGTGATATAGGTCGCGTCACGTAAAAAGAACGCTGGAAGAAAGTGGTGGGGGGGGGGGGTTTTGCGCATTGGTACACTCGCGCACGAAAGTACTAGCTACCTATTGTTTTATTTTTGAACTAGCTTGTCGCTCGCGGCTTCGTATATTGGTTTTCGGTAAGTACATTGCAAAATTTATTAGGTAAAAAATATCATTAAATAGAATTTAAAACGTGTTTAATGTAGTTTAAAATGTTTAATCTAATTACAAAAAATTAAAGTAATATTGATACTCCTTCCATTAAGTCGTCGTTGGTGACGTGAAAACCAGATAAGGACGCGGTCTTCGCAACTTGCCTATGGTAGGCAATTCTTTTTCAGTGACGTTGAAATTGTGGATAATTCTTTTTTCACCACACCAGCACGAAAAAGATCGTTTGCTTGCGAGAATTCAGTGAGTAATAACGCTTATTACTCACTAGTGAGGCAAAGTGATTTAAATTTCGAAACATTAAATCCTTCCAATGAATAGGCGCTAATAAAAACAAAACAGCCACCATGTAGGTTATAAGTGTTATAACCTACATGGTGGCTGTTTTGTTGTTTGACATCAATTTTATTTAAAAACTACAAACGATACGTTTTAATTATTTTAAATTATATTAATACACGCTTATTTAGTATTTTAATGTTTTTATATTCGTGATTAACCATTAAATTTAATAAAAATTAAGTATTTAATATTAGACTCTATACATAAATGTTAAGGAACAAACTTCCAAACGCATTCTTAAAAAAAAAGTGTGTCTGTGTCAGTGTCATTCATCGCAGAGATCTTTATATACTTTTCAGTTTATGTTTAATTGTTGACTACAATTTTTAACAAAAAAAAAGTGAATCAAGTGATAAAGAACTTTGTGGAACTTCAGAATAGTTGAAACAACTTGCTAGTAGAAGCAAGTTAGAAGCTAGTACACAGAAGTTTGCTTTTTACCAGAAAAATCTCGGGAGAAGTTTTTGAAAGCATACGACATATATTAATAAGTGGCGACTTTCAGAAGGCGCTAAAATGCATTCTGAATCGGTATTATCTACTGTCGTATTACATAGAATTATCCAAAGTTAAGCAATCGAGTACGAGTTTATTTAAATCTTAATATTTTCTCACTGGTAGAGTTGAAAAGTTTTGTATGTAATGCGTAAGAAAAATTTAATTTCCAGTTCGTGACCTCTTAAATCTCTCACTTGCGAAGTAGTCTTTATTAGAATCACTCGCTACGCTCGTGATTTAATTCAAGACTACTTCGCAAGCTCAAGATTTAAAACTGGCACTCACAACAGAAATATAAACTTTTTCTCACTTGTACCATAAATAACTATTATAACACCCTGGTCAAAGTTGTCAATGTCTGTTATTGGTTTTTGTTTGATTCTTTTATTTTTGCCGGGAGTTCCGAAGACAGTAAGGAACTCTGAATCTTTTGAACCTTTTACAATTTGTCTCACTGTAGACTCAGAACATTTTGTTGCCACTGCGGTCCGTTTCATACATTGTTTTAAATTATCAACTGCATTATTATCAGCCTCTGTCTTCATAAAACAATATACATCATAAATCATTTTTCTCACTTTTCTGTGTAAAACCATTTCGTAAATAAAAACTTTTGTGCGCGATGGTATTTTGAGAACGAATATAACGTGGACACAGTACGGAAGCAAAAGGTTGACTGATGAAACAATAGCGCACCGGCAAGCACGCGGCGCGGGACCCGCCTGCCCCGCGCCGAAACCTCATACCGCCAAACAGTCCGAAAAATCGCCTAATGCGCAGCTTGACCGCCAGCGTTCTTTTTACATGACGCGACCTATACCTCATTGATAAAAAGCTATTGGTTATTTATATTAAAACATGATTAAAACTTAGTTTGATACGTTAAAATATTGTTACAAAATACATTTATTCAATATTTAAACAATACGGAACGGAATATTGAATATACCCAGTACGGAATATTGGACGGTGGCAGTGTTGTTCTACATTGAGGTTTTTGGTTCACGACTATGACTAAATGTGATAGCTTTTGTAGGATTACTATGTCATATCATACAAAAATTTTAAGGAGTAAATATCACTAGTAAAAAAAAACCAAATTAGAACATCAGAGGTGTATAACACCCATATTTTATCTGTTATGATTAGGTCCCATGGGATAGGGGGTGAGCCTATCGCCATCCACGGTGGTAATAGGAGTAAAAAGTACGTCACAAGGTGTAAATTGTCTGTTTCTCAAATGCCCGTAATTTTTCAAATATTGGCCTTTAAAATTTTCAAATATTTCAATCAATCAATCAACCTTACAGTTCAAGTAATGCTAACCGCGTTCGACCGTAGATGGGTGACCATCTTAACATAACGAGCTTCCCTTCGTATCTCGGAGATCTATGGCAATCGTTACGGGCAGTCATTGGCCAGAAAATCTGACAACTAGTCGAACTAAGAGTATCGTATCTCCTTGTACTGGGTTTGTGGAGGTCTGACAACAGTCGCTCCACATAACATTTTAATAATGATATTCTAAGATTTTGAATTTTTGTTAGAGAGTACTGAAGAAACAAACGAACGGCTAATGTACACACATTAGCCGTTCGTTTGTTTCTATTCTTATAGTCTGCATAATATATCATTTTCATGAAATTTTCAATTAATAGCAAAACAGTTTCATCGTCCCACTGAAACGACATTTTAAACAAACTGCACACCACTATCGCTCGAATGCCAGGAACGAACTGACGTAGGCAAGCCGCGTAACCCGCCGGTCAAGCCGCCGTGCACCCGGCGGCATACAAAACCGCCGGCTTTGCCGCACAAAGGAGCTGCCGGGTTGAGCCGGCGGGTTACGCGGCTTGCCTACGTCAGTTCGTTCCTGGCATTCGAGCGATAGTGGTGTGCAGTTTGTTTAAAATGTCGTTTCAGTGGGACGATGAAACTGTTTTGCTATTAATTGAAAATTTCATGAAAATGATATATTATGCAGACTATAAGAATAGAAACAAACGAACGGCTAATGTGTGTACATTAGCCGTTCGTTTGTTTCTTCAGTACTCTCTAACAAAAATTCAAAATCTTCATATTATTATGTCATTCTCAGAAACCCAAAGAACATACTATTGCGCAAACGCTGGACATCCTACATAATCTTTTTTACACTCTTCTATCATTACAGTACCGTTCAGTCATTTTCTATTTTGTAAACTTGGGCGCACCCAAAACCTTCTCCTTCTTTTGTATTTTTTTCGTAATAAAATGTAAATTACAACTGCGGCGGCAGTGCTGATGATTTCCTTATTCATTGTAACCAACAACCACAAAATGTGCACTTCACTAGCGTTCTATCTGACTGTCTCAACCGGAATGATGCGTCGCGGCTTTTCGCGGCTTGTGCCGGCGGCTTGTATTGCCGGCGGCAAAGCCGCTCGGCATAAGGCCGGCGGTATTGCCGCCGGCACTATGTGTAGTAGTCTTAACGATAACTTCGTAAGTCTAGAAGCCGACCCCAATGTAATTGAGAAAAGGATCGGAAGATTAAATTTAATTTGACAACTGAAATACAGTTGTTTTAGATTATTTATATATATATTACTAGCTGACTCGGCGAACTTCGTACCGCCTTAGCGTAAATTTGATGCACTACTTTATTTTGTATAGCTGACCTATCTTATGTATGCGTACCTATTCAATTTGAACTGGAATCTATAATATCCTCCATATAAAAATTAATACCTATTTCCCTGATGCAAAATTAAATGTATATTTTTCAATCTTTCTAAGAGATTTTCTTAATATTTTTTTCCGTAAGAACCTTGTATTAGAAAACCACAAAAAAAAAAATCAGCCAAATCGGTCAAGCCGTTTTCATGCTATGTCGTGACAACGGAAAACGGGTTTCATTTTTATAAATAGATTATTTAATTATTTAAAAACTTAAAAACCATGACATTGACTTTAGTAAGTAAGTATAAACAAAAACTGCATACTTAGTATTTTTATTTGAGAAAAAACTTGTAGTCAGCTCGGGAATCGAACCCTGTTGAATTGACAATAAAAATGTACATTATTTCTGTATGGATATCGGTTTTGTGCGTCATAAGCAGTGAATCTTAAACCACTTCGAGAAAAGAGGCCTTGCCTGTTAGCTCGACTTGGCGAGGACACTACCGTGCCCCCAGATGAAACATGATATGAATATATAAAATGAATTAAATGATAAATCGACTCCAATGGAAAGAACGTACGGACAGACGGACGTTATGAATGCGCTCGCAATAAAATCTCAAAGCGATCGTACGTCTTCTTTTCCCCAGCAAAAGTTCAGTAAATTACAAACAAAGTAACGTTTTAAAATATTTATTATACGAATCTTAAATTCAATACCTATAAACTATCTACAATATGGCAGTGGTCTCAAATTATGTTTATTTTAACTACTCACAAGTTTTTGGCAACAATATGGATGTGGTAATGATACTAATATGCAATAAAATATCATGACATGTATGTTATGACTTATCTACTATATTAAAGCAGTCATAATGAATTAAGATCTCATCTCATTCCAATCAATAATGTACACTCAGAAAAACGCATGCTCCACTTATAGAATATTTCAAAAAGTGAGCATGCGGCATTTCTGTTGGTACCAACTCTGTCACAGCATTTATAAGAAATATGATGGATTCTATTGAACATTTTACAGGTACGTAGCGGTCTAAGTACTGTAGATAAATGTCTTATAATATTGAAATTTGTTTTTCTAAATATATTTTATTTATTATATACAATTACGCAAATATAAATTATCACAAATTAAATGTTATTCTGTATGACGGTTTTCGAGTAAGTGTTCCGAGTGAAGAGTGGAATAATTTAATAACTCGCAGTATACTCGTTTGTAATAAGTATATATTATTATATTATTTAAGTAATGTAAGCACATCTCGTATTTTACATGATTATGAATAGTATCTATCTATTTTATGTAGGTATTGTGTTATTTATTACAAATTTGTAATTTATTTTATTGTATTACTCAAGAATAATATTGTAATAAAAATACTTAAATATTTATGAAACGTGGTGTCATATTTTAAAAATACATAATTACATTAGAAATCTTAAACTTAAGTTACTTTGGTTTTTAATGATGACCAGAAACTCAACTACCTATTTTGTTTGTAACATGTTATATAAGGCATTTAAATGACTTAACGTCCTTACGTTATGTACCTTATATATAAGATATTTTTAATAAGGAAATCATGTTATGACCAAATTTGTTATAAATATGAGTAATCAATAACAAACAAAACCTGAGGTTATTTAACTTCTATTAAACTATTTGGTGTTCTTCATGCAGACTGCACATCGCGCGACGCGCTGCGTTACATCGCCGCCTTTGTAAGTTTGTGGATCCGGTACTGCGAACTCGTCTCCTTCGATGGTGGTTAACCAAAAACTGAGTTTGTTAGCGAACTTGTGGCATGTACCTCCCTCACCGTTGCATTCTATGAATGGCACCGTACGGAAGCTTTCTAGACATGACCCGGGACTTTCTAAAGCTTGACCACCTCCTTGACCACCAGCTCCGGTGTGCTGAAACATCATTAAATTTTAAGTAAAGATGAACGATTCAGGTTTGATCTGATTTTGGACTAAGGAAGTCTGCTTTTCAAAAAATAATAACAATTATTTCTATAAAATTTTGGATTTGGTTATAATTTTTAATTTTGGAAATGTTCTGTAAATTAAATTAATCAATGTTTAAAATGTTCTTGTTTATGATGTAAGCGATTAACTTACCATAACAAAGCTGAATCCAATCCAAAGTTCGCTCCATCCCGAAGGGCAATCCGGAATATGATGTGATTGACTGTGAATGGCGATAACGTTAGCTGGAGCTTCGCAGACAGAGCACCTTGATATATATTTCATGATATTCTTGCCTTCTACAGGTGACATTGGTGTTTCTTCGTTGGTGGATAGCCAGTAACTGCGGTCATTTCGACTAGCGTAATTACACACTCCCATAAGGTCACAGAACAGGAAAGGCATGGTACTGAATTTACTTACACAAGAGCCTGCATGACCTAAATCTTGGCTATGAGCCTTTTCGTTACCATCTATATACAACAATGAATAGCCATCCCACAATTTTTGTCCTAAATCTGATTTACACTCTGGTGCAGAATCTCCTTGGCTATGTTGAACGACAAGTATTCCTGTGTAATAATCTGTTTCGACACAAGGCGCTCCAGGTATACCAGGTGGACCCATTTTACCGGTTAGACCGATTTCACCTCGTTGTCCTTGTAATCCTTGTAACCCTGGTGGTCCCCATGGACCTGGCGGCCCTACTTGGCCTTGGAATCCGCGATCTCCTTTTGCACCTTGTAATCCATCAAGTCCGGCCTCTCCAGGTATTCCATCTCTGCCTGGCAATCCATCTGGACCTGGTGGCCCAGGTAGTCCCTGTTCTCCTTTGGGTCCAAGTACAAAACCAGCAGCGTCACCTTTATCACCTCTTTCACCTCGTGCACCTGCTAAACCAGGTCTACCCGGGAAGCCTATTTCACCCTTTTCACCCTGTATACCCATAGGACCCGTTTGACCGTCAGCCCCATCATATCCTCGATCACCTCTTTCACCTTGTAGTCCTGGATGACCTGGAATTCCTGGAAGACCTCTATCTCCTTTCTGGCCCGGTAATCCGTATCCAGTTGGACCTTTTTCCCCTTTATCACCTCTGTCTCCTTGAAAACCTGGCAGACCTTGAGATCCTGGATTTCCATCTAGCCCTGGTGGACCTGCTATACCTTCTGGGCCATAGTTTCCTTTTTCTCCTTTCGGTCCTATAGGGCCTGGAGGACCAGGTAATCCAGCTACTCCAGGAAGACCTGGATAGCCAATATCTCCTTTTTCTCCAGGAGAACCTTGTAGTCCGGAGTGACCACGTTTGCCTGGAATACCTGGCAATCCTTTTTCACCGTCTTTCGACAAGCCCGGCATTCCTACTGGACCAGATGGACCCATATTACCTGAAATTTATTTAAAGTAAATAGTACTGAGTAAAATTAAAGGTAAGAAGATATTAAGCATTTTGCGCACACAATATGTTTTACAAAGGGTGGGAGGAACAGAGAAGGCCTCAATAAACAAAGACGCATTGAAGACGCGGCGCCCGTTCAATGAATTAAACACAAAATAAAAACAAAAGACAGGCTGCGGATGACGGACATGACGGTTCGTCTTATTCAAAAACATTCAGAAGAGACTTTAGATATTTAACATTACGATAAACTCCTCGGGAGCGTTAGTTTGGTTGAACGCGGGTCAAAGCGCAGCTACTACTTAATACAACGAATTCCATGCGGACGAAGTTGCGGGCAAAAGCTATCTATAAATGGCAAAAAAAACATGTCTGTTGTATGTCAGGCCCCCTTAAATATTTAATTTATTCATTTATTTACAAAGTAAACATATTACTAAATATTTTATAGTCTAAAAAATGTTACTCCCATAACCAGTCAGTCGGACTCAGAGTCATGTACTGAATCACTGGTAAGCGGCTTCGTCACAATGTCATTTACACCCTGTATAAATAACAAGATATCCCGCGGTACAAAAATTCATTTATTTTGATTTCAATTTAACTATACGATATTTCATGCTACTAACTTCAAAAATGACGGACATCCATACAACAGTTAATAGTGTTAACACTTATTTTATTTTCTTAGGGGTGGCATTACCCGTCTTAGTGTGCCCCTAGAATTCATGCAAAATTTTAAATTGCCAATCTTAACGTTTAGGCTTTGCGTTAATGAATCAGTCAGTCGGGCGAACAACCATATAAGTATAGATAATATTTGCAGCATGCAGTGCATTAAGTGTTTTAAAAATAAAAACGAGGATTTCGAAAGTCAAATTAAAGAATAATACAAACAAATGATTCAATATCTGCAATATCAAATTGTGTAAATAAATACCTTTTGCACCGCGTGCTCCAGTTAATCCCATCTCTCCTTTTTGGCCGGTTAAACCACTTTCTCCTCTGTCCCCTTTTTGGCCTATCTGACCATCAGGACCTCTTTCACCCTTTTGTCCACTTCGGCCCTCTATGCCCTCGGAACCAGTGTCACCTTTAGTTCCTTTTTCACCATAACCTAATCCAGGTAAACCTTGATCTCCTTTTACTCCCTTCGAACCAATACGTCCCTCAAGTCCTGGAGGACCGGTAAGACCTCTATCTCCAGGTTGTCCGTCTATACCGTCTCGTCCTGGACGACCTATGTCACCTTTATCACCTTTTTCACCAGTTGGACCAAAAAGGCCATCTTGCCCTCTTTCTCCCGGTTGGCCATCCCTGCCCGGCATGCCAGGCACTCCACGATCTCCTGGTAAACCTTGAGATCCTTTAACTCCTCTAGCACCTGGGAAACCAACTTTTCCTTTTAGTCCAGGTTGTCCTGGAAGTCCGTTTTCCCCAGGAATACCACGTTCTCCTTTAAGTCCGGGCGCTCCTGGTATGCCATATCCTGGTCTGCCAGATAACCCTGTGTCACCTTTCTCACCTTGTAGGCCTGGTATACCTTCTGTTCCAGGAAGACCGGGGATGCCCGAATTACCTTTTTCACCTTTAGCCGATGCTTGACCTGGTTCTCCCTTAAAACCAGGCAACCCAGGCCATCCTGTATTACCCTTTTCTCCTGGATTTCCTGGTAGACCGGATTGTCCAGGAGGTCCACTAAATCCTCTATCTCCTTTAAAACCGGGCTGTCCAACTGGACCTTCTTGGCCATCTCTACCTGGAGTTCCTGGCAGGCCAGGGAATCCATAATCTCCTTTATCACCTTTTTCTCCTACATCACCTGGAAAACCAGCTGCGCCTCTCGGACCTGCTCGTCCTTTTTGACCACGTAATCCTCTTAATCCGGGTATTCCAGGCATTCCTGTATCTCCTTTAGTGCCCGGTAAACCAATAACTCCAACTTTTCCTTCAGGTCCTTGATATCCTTGTTGTCCTTTAGCTCCATCTCGGCCTGGTGTTCCTGGTGTTCCGGGTACACCTGGAGGACCAACTGGTCCGGTATCACCCTTTTGACCAGGATTGCCAGGGAAACCTACCTGTCCTACTAGGCCTTGATCTCCCTTTTCTCCAACAAAGCCTGTTGGTCCTGGAAAACCTTCAGCTCCAGGTGTACCAGGAATTCCTCTATCACCTTTATCGCCTTTAGCTCCTGCCTGGCCAGCAGGTCCTGGAGGTCCAGGCATAGGATTTCCTGCTTCACCTTTTACACCTTTGCCTCCAGATATACCGGGGAAGCCCCTTGGACCAATTTGTCCTGGAATACCAGTGAAACCCATTGCACCAGTTTCACCCTTGTCTCCTCTAGCACCTGGAAGTCCTCGTGGTCCGACTTGTCCTGGTTGTCCTGGTAATCCCAATTGACCTTTTTCACCCGTTCGGCCGGAATAACCTTGATCACCTTTGCTTCCCTTATCCCCTGAAAAATTGATTACACAATGTATTAAACTTATAGTAAATATTCTTAACTCTTCACTATTAGTAACGCAAAAGTCGTAAATCATTGTTCAGTGTAAAGAACAGTAAGTCAACTAAAGAGTACCTAATAGGTGAGATTGAAAGAAAAACAAGTGTTTTATTCAGAAATGAAGTTCAAACGATTGGAGGATATTTAATATGTCATGTATGATTCTTATTTTTGACTCGTAGTCCGGCCTAATTAGACCTACTTAAAAAATACCCATCTCATATTAATGTAACAGAACTGGACCCTCAACAGTTTTTATTATGAGTATAGCTATGGTTCAAATAATACATAAACATACGATTACAGAAAACGTAGGTCATTGTGTTAGTTTTTGGAAAGTTCCATTACATGTCTCCGAAATTAGACACTATAACCTGCCTTAAAACATCGAAACACCGAAACCCACATTCAAAACGCAACAAAAATACATACATACATACGGGTCGAATACAGAACCTCAATTTTTGAGAATTTTGGAACAAAATTTATAACAAAAGTAATGATTTGTTGTTCCAATTTCAAGTAGGGACATTAATTAATACGTCCGTCTCATTTTCTCCAATTAATACGTACCTTATGCTTAAGTTCGTTCTCTGCCGCACGTAAAAAATTGAAAAGCTCGCAAGTTATCTTCAGAATGCCTCAAAGAACTACGCCTTTATAAAAAACGTATCAACTCATTAACAACTCGCATATAGTGACATTTAGGAAACCTCGCGCTACTCAAGCATCCCTAACAGTGAATTCATACGCGATAGCTCTCAATTTGAATGTAGCGTGACGTTTTTTACCGAGCATAGAGCATACTGACAACGCTCCCCCGCACTGGATAGTGAGGCAAAGAAAACTAAATACAGGCCCACTAATAAAAAATAAGTTTTGACATTTTTCTCTCATACCATCTCTTTTATCTCACCAGGATGTAAACATCTTGTTCTTATAAAAAGATAACCTAGCCACCTAGAGGCTAGTTTAATACTAGCCTCTAGGAGGAAATGCTGTACGTTTGTTTGATATATTACAAGGCAACTTTTTATCGCTTAGGAATTGAACAAATATAATGAAAATCAAATCTGCATTAATTATCGCTCAGACAGACAAATAAAATATAATGATTTAATAATAACATAATTACGCCTATATTACCCAGACAGAAGGGTGTGGCAGAGGTGTACAACACCCTCATTTCACCTGTTATAATTTAAGGTCACATGGGATAAAATCACAATGCCAACTACGTGCAGCTATTGTGATTTTCCTGACGGAACGATCACAAATAACACTTTGGCCGTACCAGGAATCGAACCCGAGTATATTTACGCTAACCACTAGACCATTGATATCAAACGATTTAATAATATACCCTCATTAAGAGCTTAATGTTGTCATTCTGGTAAGAAATTATATATATTGGGTATTTCCGAGTTTAAGACATCAAGCTGCATGAAAGGAGCCTCCCCGAGTGACGTACACAACGATCCCCTACGTCCGGCGCACCCTGGGCAATTCAGGAGTTCTCCAAAGCGAATTGGCTAATCCTTTCACCACGATGGCAATAAAATTTGACTTAACCATCGACACGACAAAGAAAAAATCAAGCTGAAATCGGGTAACACGGTAAGTAATGACAGTTATCACAGAAAATGACCAGGGTTTCTCATCTCGTTTTTTTTTTAAATGCCTATTTTTTATTAAACATGAAACTATGTTACCCGATTCCGACTAGACATCGTTTTTTGGAAAATTCTGTAAAATATATTTTTTTATACTTAATAATATAATACATCTTTACTCTCAGAAAAAATCAAATTACTTATATTATGATAATAATGTGTTTAATAAAAGGTAATTTTGAAGGTAACTTTTTTTTAAACTCCGAAAAACCTTTTTTTTTTTTTTTTTTTTTTTTTTTTTTTTATGGAGGATAGGCACGCGTTTGACCACGACCTCACCTGATGGTAAGTGATGATGCGGTCTACGGTGGAGCACGCTTACCTATATAGCACCTATTTTACTATTTATAACCGACTTCAAACAAAGAGGTTCTGTATTATGTAACTATGTATTGTGCATACTTAGATAAGACTCTTCTATAAATTGTATTTAATCTGTGTGTACAATAAAGAATTTTCTATCTATCTATCTATCTATGTAACTTTTTATGTTCGCGATTTTCTCGGCAGCTACTGATCCGATTTGAATGCCGTTTTCAGTATTATAATTCTTGTGTTTTAAGGAAGGTTTAAGTATATAATTTATAAGTATCTGATGAAGATCTTCAAAGACAGGCAATGGAACTCTTCAAAAAAGAACTGATAATGTACCGTGTTTTGTGCCATTGTTTGTCTGTTTTGTATTTTGTGCTAACCACTAAAAAGACAAAAATAAAATTATTAATTTTATTCCTGTAATCAGCGTACTAAAATCGACTATGTTATGTTATAATACTTCTACCAATAGAACAATATTAACCTACCCAATTTACTTAAAATAAAAATAATTTCTTTCATTATGTTAGATCCTAAACAGATCGTCAGAAAAATTATGTTATTTTAAGAATATAAATAGCGACATACCTGGCAGTCCCATGGATCCCGGTGCTCCTGGTGCACCTCTGTCACCTCTTGTAAGTTTTTCTAAATCGGCTGGACATTGGCCTGCTTCACCTTTAACACCTGGTCTGCCAGCGATACCTTTTTCTCCTGGGTAACCATCGTTTCCTGGCATACCCTTTTGGCCTTTGATTGAATCCCCATCACGGCCCGGTAGTCCAGGCCGTCCATCTGACCCTGAAGTACCGTCTGTACCAGGTAGCCCTCTAAATCCTTGGTCACCCTTAGGGCCAGGCATTCCAATTTGACCCTGATTTCCTTTTACACCCAGGCTACCCTTTTCGCCGCTAGGTCCACGGGAACCTGGCAGTCCTCGATAACCCTTTTCTCCAGGTGGTCCTTTTATTAAATTCTCTGCTACATGGGCATCCAGTCCTTTCTCCCCTCGCTGTCCTGTGGGTCCGTCATCTCCATGTTCACCCTAATAATAAAATTTATTTTAGAAATAAGGCTAAATTGAGAGATGTTAAAGATAAAGCCGAAGTGAAACTGCCTTGTTGGTCTACCGGTTAGTGTTTGCGCTTCTCACCGCGAGGTTTTAATTCCCAGGTCGAGCAAGAGTGTTTTTTTAAATCAGGATATTCTCAATAGCAACACGGAATGCCTGGTGGGTGGCGATAAGCTCAGCTTCTATCACATAATAATGTCATATATTATTATAGTGCTTAAACGTCTGCGCGGAACACAAGAGCACTCTCTATTCCCTCACTCTCAAAGCCCGATGGGACGGATTGAACCACACGACTGGAAAGAGATCAGGCGCTGGACCAACTAACCAGATGTGCACATCATATTTATTAAATGCTTGTTTAGGCCGGTTCCGGATAAATCCCAGGTAGCCTATTTGAAACTTATTTGACAGATGAAACTATATAATAGAAAATATTTACATGAAAAATAGGCAAATATTTACATTTAGTCGAGGTGGTTAGGCGTCATAGTATGCCTCCGTATCGATCTCGGCTGTGGGGACCGTATTAAATAGCGAATTAAATTTAAAAAGTGCCAAAAACATATTTTGCTAGTAAGTACTCGTAAGTAAAAAGTACTGATGAATTGACTACCCATTTGGCAAAATATTCGTAACTACAAATTTATGCATAATATCTACTAAAATATCATGTTGCGAAATATAAAGTCAAGCAAAAGATTAAATAATGACTCCTCCTTCCGGTTTGTGGACATTGGCATTCGGTTCGTTTAATTTCGTTCAGAGATCCTGCAAGCTATAAGATCATGTCCATAGCGGGTGTTCCTATATTTCACTGGGTACAAGAAGTTGCGATATCTTAACGTTTATCGACCATAATATAATGTTATCATAAAATTCATAATTTTGATTATTAATATATTTTCAAAAGTACTTACAGGCTCACCTGAATCACCAGGCCTACCATTCATACCATCTGCACCTCTAATGCCTTGGTTGCCTGGTGGACCTGGACGACCTTGATCTCCCATCAAACCCGGAGGGCCATCTGAGCCACGATCTCCTTTAACTCCCGGTGTTCCAGGCCAGCATTCATTGCATCGTCCACCAATGTCACCTTTAGATCCAGGGTTTCCTGGGGTACCGTCATAGCCTGGACTACCCTTCTCTCCCTTATCTCCTGGAAGTCCTATTTCTCCCGGGCTACCGGGTGTACCCAAGCTGGAATTGCCAGGTGCTCCACGGATACCAAAGTATCCCTTGTCACCCTTTTCACCCCTTAGACCATTAGTGCCCGGTAAACCACTGTTCCCTTTTTGACCCTAAAACAGACGTTATTTTAAGTTTCTCGGATTAGAAGTTAGGTTATTGGTAATTCTACGTATTCAATGCAGGGTGGAAAAGTAGGGCCTAAATGCAAAAATCAGATTCACAAAGTTATAAGCACAATAAATATGGAAATTTAAATACATTGACGCTTCACATTTCCTTTCAAGCCAAGGATATTTTAGCAAAATCCTAAAATAGTAGTAATATATATAGCCCATGAGCTACATGTCTGCAAAATTTCAAGCTGATAGTTTTTTCGTGAGTGAGTAGTAAACATTAATACTCACACATCTACAATCTTTCGCTTTTATTATATTTTTTAAAGGAAGTAGGAATTGCAAGGTTTATGTAAAGTATGAAAGTAACTCTGAATTACTACTCACAGGTATAGAGACACCTTCTTCTCCCCTGGGGCCTCTAGGTCCCGCAGGACCGGGTGGTCCGTCATAACCTTGTTGTCCTACGTCACCTTGTATGCCATCTCGACCAGCTTCACCTTTTTCACCTTTAACTCCACTAGGTCCTTCTGCACCAGGAGCACCAGGCTCACCCTGGCCACCGGTGGGCCCCATGGGTCCGGCTTCACCCTTATATCCTGGTGTACCATCAGTACCTTTCGGCCCCGGTCTGCCTTGAAAACCACGGGGTCCTTGCGGACCTGGTGGCCCTCGCGATCCAGTACGTCCACCAGGGGCTCCTTGTACCCCTTTCATACCCCTAGGCCCTGATAATCCATCAAGTCCAGGTTCTCCTTTAGCTCCAGGTCTTCCATCCAATCCTTGTAATCCTTCAACACCTCTATCTCCTTTCTGGCCTCTTGGCCCTGCACCTCCAGCTGGTCCATCTCTACCCTAAAATGTTGTAAAATATTAAACAATAACTGTAAAAAATAACGACTATTTATTTGAACTACTGAAACATGAATACAATTAACGTACTCTGTCACCAGGATTTCCAACAAGTCCCTTTTCTCCTTTAATACCCTGCAGTCCGTGCCGTCCCGGTTCACCCATCACTCCTGGCTCACCTCTATCACCCATCGGTCCAATTTCTCCTTTTGAACCTTTCGTGCCCATGTCTCCTTGGACTCCTTTGATAGCCCCGCCTGGTCCATGCGCAGGTAAGGTAACTGGGGGACATGTAGGCCCTTTGTCACCCTGGTCTCCTCGTTCTCCTTTGGCACCTACTATTGCTTCTCCTTTGGAACCTTTCGAACCTTTGTCACCTTTGTCACCAGGGGGACCCTTAAATCAAGTAAATCACATCACTGACTAAACCAACGATTGCTCCGTCTGGAAAAATACATTCTAAAACACTTGTGTACAGTGACTTGGCTAATTATTGGTACATTCAATAGCTTAAATACCATGAAGATTTTTTATCGCAAATTTAAAACACTAGCTCTAAAATAACCATAACTAAAATACATAATGACTACAGCCAAATCGAATTAAAATCGAATTCAAATAGAATTACACTAAGGGTCGATTATACCAAGCGTAGTTAGCTAAGTTTAATGCTAAACTCGGTGTTCGATCTTTCTCGCTCTCTCAATCAAATGTTATTAATATGAAGTAAATGTTGGTTGAACGTATGAATAATAAGAGCCTGTTTTACAATATTGAAGTTTGAGTTATCAATACAAATATAAAAAATGAAATGTCTTTTTTAATGTCAAAATAACTATTTTTTTTTGAGGTGGTGGTTAATTGAATGAAACCGATGCATAAAAGTATTAAAAAAAATTACATGTCTGCCTTTTTGTATCGGCCTATCTTCAAAACGGCTGTGTAGATTTCTATAACTGTTCAGAAGTAGGTAACTGACTATAAGGCGCGTAACAGACAATTTTCTATCGATGTACCTATCACGCAGACGAAACCGCGGGAGAAAGTTATTTTGTTTGTATGATCCCGCTAATCTCGGGCACTACTGCTCAAATTAAATGATCCTTTTTGCGTTTGATATTCTTATTCTTAAGATATGTTACATTGCGCTAAACTGCACGGGAGCGGGAAGGTTTTGCACGAGTCAAAGCGCGGGACGGAAGCAGCCATTACATAATACAATGGATTCCACGCGGACAAGGTCACGGGCAAAAAGCTAGTTCTCCAAATAAATTACAACTTGACGTTATAATTATACAAGTGACACATTTCAAACATCAAAATCTCAGAACAACGAATCATATGGAATTGCCGTAATTGCTCTATTTGACACAGCAATAATAATGTAATACCTATCTCTTTCTCACAACACCAGTTTTACGTTAGGAATAATGACTAACACTCTTTTTATCAGCACTCTCCTCATTGGCTAATGTACTTCTGCTGCCAAGGACGCCATTTTACTAAACGGTGTTTGACGTTTTTGTTGACAAGTGAGAAGATGTCATTGTGAGGTTTTTATATTTTTCTAGTGTTTTTCGACTTAATTATTGTACAAAACTGTGATATAACTTCGAATCATCTTGGTTGTGAGCTGCAGAAACCCGCAATATTCTTAATAATTCATTCATTTCAAAAACATTAACGGATGCTAGTGTTGTGCCATCATCGAACATAGAACCTTATCGATATATTAAGTACTAAGTTATTCAAAGTATTATTTGTCGTTATAGTTTACCAAGAACCGATTTATACCAAACATAGCTAAAAACCATTGCATGGATACTGGCTCTCGAAAGAAAAAAACTGCATCGAAATCGGTCCATTAGTTAGAGAGCTACGATGCCACAGACACACACACAGACAGACATCGACGTCAAACTTATAACACCCCTCTTTTTGCGTCGCGGGTTAATTAAAAATGTCCTATAAATGATGTACAAATAAAGTTTTTATCTATCTATCTAGGTACAATAAAAGTAGATGGAAATCTTGAAATGATCTAGTTTCGCCAACAGTAGTATAAAAATCAAAGTTCTTAAGGTTAGTTGAACAATCTTAACTCCAGGCATCCATCAATATAATTTTATCGATTAGATAGACAAGCGAGTGAACATCCCTAATCCGCCATGTTTGTGAACGTAGGTATGGCAGGAAAAGTACATGCTTATGGCAGTTCCATATGATTCGTTGTTCTGAGATCAAAATAGAGCACAGATGTCATTTCAATTTGTTTTGTGTCATAATATGTTACACTTTAAGTAAGTTTGCTTTACGATTGTGAAACAGGCCTTTAAATTAGTATTTTTTTCTATATATGTAATACTTTTAGTGGGTGCGACATAGGGTATTTATTGAAATTACCTATTCTAGTGTGTATGATCTGTATTCATTGCCACTAGGAAATCCTCCATCGGGAGAATGTGATGTTTTTAAGTTGCTATTATAGTATAATACAAATTCCTTCAAACACTTTGGTAGAAGATTGTTGCAACTAGGTACCTAATCCAAGTTTATATAACATGCATTGGTGATGGGTACAAGTTGAACTATAAAACTATGACGTCCGTCTATACAGTTCTTACCATAGGTCCCGTGAATCCTTTAGGTCCTACTAAGCCCATAGTGCCCGTTGGCCCACTTGGTCCTGGCTCGCCTGTGAAGCCCTGGCCTCCCGGTTCACCCTTTTGTCCTTTCGGATATCTACCAGTATAGGCAGGTTCTCCTTTAAAACCCATTTCACCTTTCGCACCAGTGTAACCGCGCGGTCCCATTGCTCCAGTCGGTCCACGCATTCCAATTTGTCCCTTTGATAAAAAAACAAATAAAATAAAAAACTTAATATCTAAATAAATAATAATATAACTAGGTAGGTCTATATTGTTATAATGTTTATTTTAATATATGTCAATGAACAACTTGACACAGTTATAAATTCTTTTAATGGGCACTGTAATAAGAAGTTAAATAATATTTATTTAAGATACAACCTTATTGCATTATTATAAATATACTCACGTCTGTACCGTTACAACCATCTCTGCCATGTACACCAGGTTTACCAGTTTCACCTTGAGGTCCAGGTGCTCCAGTTCTTCCAACAAAACCTCGATCACCAGGCTTTCCTCTTTCACCGCGATTTCCCCTTGGGCCTGGAATACCTGTCTGCCCCTTTTGGCCCTTAGGACCCGGTGGACCTTCGGGCCCGTCGTGACCTTGAAGACCGATACTTCCAGGAGGGCCAGGCATACCAGGGAAACCCTATAAAAAGGAACATAAACACATGAGCTATAATTTCTTAATGCTACATTATAATAATTTTAATGCCCAAGTGGCTGATCAAGGAATGGACATTGACTATTATAATAATGTAAGCAACATCTTTTTGTAATCCATGTATCGCAAATTAACAATTTAATTGACTGATTGATTTGACATTAAACTGAGTAACATGTATTATGCTAAAATGCTTGTTTACCCTGTTGCCCTTTTCTGCGAAGCATTTGGGTTGGCAGCATCCTTTCGCGGTACAATTGCGATCTACAACAGGCAAACGCTGGCCAGTCACAGGATCATATACTGCAAACCTGTCGGCGCCTCTGCCTGGCGGACCCAAGGGCTGACGTGGTGATATGTCAGGCCGACCAGATAGACCATACGTGCCATCGTATGAAATACCGCTGCTAGGAGATGGACCTGGGCTTAATCCCTGCCTGTCGTCCGGCCATTGACCGCTTGGGTTGACTAGAGATGGAATGGGATCTAAACCTGGCCTATCGTCGGGCAATCGGCCGTACGCCTGGTCATCTCCCCATTGGTCATAGCTTTGGGGTGGGTTTTGCTCTATGTCCTGCCTGTCATCTCTCCATTGATTTTGAGGTGCAACCCTCCAGTTACCGTATTGGTCTGATTGCTGAAAAAGAAAAAGAAGTAATTAATTACGTATAATACCCAAATTGCCATTAAACCATACAGGGTATATACTTCGTTCAGTAAGCTTAGCTGGAGGGTGTTAACAAGAATACTAGTAATTTGTATTTGCAAATTACTAGTAAGCTTTTAAAAAGAAAAAAAAAAATTGTTTCTGAGACCATGGGCGCAATAAAATTTACTCCAGAAATTTCTACACATTGGAAAATCGGTCGTGGTAAATTATACTCGTCATAATAAAATTCCAAATGTATGAGAATAAGCTTGTGAAATCACTTTTGAAAGATTAAGGGATTTGAAGATTGAACATGATTTTGAAGCTGTGGGGGAAAACATTTTTGATCGGAAAATTCTACAAATCGACCGGGCGAATGCAAATGTATTGGTATAGTCTAGAGTAAGGGTAAAAATCGCGAGAAACTAATATTTTACTCAAAAAATCCCGAATTTTATGGTGATTTTTCCCCCTAGGGTCACAGATCCATGTACTGAATCACTGGTTTCGTCTCGTCACGATATCATTAACATCCCGTAGATAATAGTATAGACCGGGTTTTTCCTGTAGGCCCTCGTAGAGAATCTCACCTTTATATTTCTAGGTCTAAACGGTATTGAGTGCTATCATAACATATCTAATATTTTTTAAGCTACCTATTTGTAAAACACAAGTACATTTCAATTACATACAAATATTCAAATTTTCTTATACAGGGTTATCTGTAATTCGGCGTATTCCTTGCAGGGCGTTATTATAGGGTGTAAATGAGCCATTAATAGTTCTACCGTTATTCAACTTTTTTTTATACACATTCTATGTACACGTCTATGTAACTGTTTGTTTGGAGCGTTGGGGCGAGTTTATAATTATTAACTCGCCCCAACACTTTAAACAAACGGCTACATAGACGTGACGTCATCGTTTTGTAGCTTGTGTGCGAAGTTATGAATTTTGTTTGATAGTTATATGAAATATTGCGATTATGAAAATGGTTTCATCACGAAAGTTAAAAGCAAGAGTGAGGTATACAATAAACAATTTTTTTAAATATTTTCCCGGTAGAACTTTTCAAAATTCGTGACTATATACACGAATTTTGAAAAATTCTACCAGATTTACAAAAATTTAAAATAAATGCTCACCGTCAAATATACTGGTATATTGTCTTAGTAACATACGTAACTATCATATACCTACTACTTATTAAAACATTTCGATAAAAAAATTTACCTAAGCTAGCTAAGGTGTAGAACCTTCATAAAAAATATCACGAAATTCCGTGAACTATTGGAGTTAATGGCATTTTTTTTGTCAGGGTTGTCACTGTAGTAATGGTAATATTTGAGGTAATATCCGGATATAAATATATTTTTTTTTGGTGATTTCTGGAAGTTTCTACTGGGAAAACTAGGAATGTTAGAATTTCAGAACTATAAGAAAGTGAAATGAAAAAAAACATGTCATTAAAACGGGTTTGGCGTCACGCTGTGCTGTAAATTAAAGCTATTATATTTTACATATTATAAGATCATATTATAGAGGGATATTACGACCTCGACTGGAAAAAGGTTGAGTATGCGTTTTCTAAACCGAATTGTGAAAATTTGGTGTTTTAAATATGGATTAAAATGCACTAGGTAACTAACCTATTTCATAGATACCTAGTATAAAGAGTAAAAAAATATATAGGTTATACAGATAAATGAAATTGCGTCGTATTTAATTTTATGTAATGTATAGCATTTTTTATTTAATACTCAAAGCATATCAAAGGAACTTTGACCTGGGTACGATATACGATCTATCGCTGTGTTAGCTGTTTAGCAGAAAGACGATACTAGCTGTCACTCAACGGTTGCACTGTATGAAATTATTAGCAAGAAATTCGCCTTTGATATTATTTTCCTGATAGTAATAACGTAATAAATAGATAAATAGAAAAACACTCAAACCCATAGGTTTTTCTGCATCGCATCTACAATCTACAACAGGATTTCATAATTGTTGTTTTTATATCATAACATGATTTAAGCAACAATTATGAAATATTATTAACTTTACACAAGATTTTAATATCGCATGTCTCTGTGAGCATGATCATCGAGGTTTGTCTTGGTCTGAATGTTTCTTTGTTTAAGTA
The DNA here is from genome assembly GCA_905147285.1 of Hypena proboscidalis. NCBI lineage: Eukaryota > Metazoa > Arthropoda > Insecta > Lepidoptera > Erebidae > Hypena > Hypena proboscidalis. The sequence goes on along the minus strand of LR990130.1, from coordinate 12,204,555 downwards.
TGTATTTACAAAAGAAAAGTATTTAATGTATTAGATTCAGTTATTCTAGTACCCATAGTAGGAACAAGCTTTGCTTAGTTTGGGACTAGACAACGTTGTGCGAAAGTTATGTGATATTAATTAATTAATTTATAGTTATGGAAAGTGTCAGTATAATTATATTAATTTCGCCTTCACGGTTTCTAGACTTGAAGTAATCATAAAAAACCTTCTTGAGTCTACAGATATAAAGTTAAAAAAGGAATCATCCAACGTCTTACGAAAATCATGATTTTGAGATTTTTAGCGAGCTGGAAATCGTTTCTTTATCGTCATTTGGTCCTAAATACGTGTAATCTAAGTTTACACCATCCAAGGAGTTGTGTATTACTTATGAGAGGCATATATATAACTTAAAATACTATGGTCAACTCTCTCCGTGACCGGTTCAAGTCTAATTTTTTATTTTCTTTGCATGTTTACAGATCTTGAGAAACATCAGTGCTGAAGAGTGACTATTTACCCGATTTTTTTTAAAATGTAGTTTTTACTATATTCAAGACAAGACAAGAAAAAGTTAATAAAATTTTGTTAAAGAATAGTTATTTAGCCATGACATTTACATTTTATGATTTTATTATATGAAATTATTATTTGATTTACATTTGGTTGGCATAGCCAATGACATCATCCAGAGGTCACTTACTCGTACGTACGTGACACACTTTTGGGCGACATCTCCGTTTATCTATAGTTTTATTTATAATCTATCTATCTATACATATATTACTGTTCGCCCGTCTGACTGACTGACTGATTCATCAACGCAGAGCCTACACCGCTAAGACTGTACTTGTAATTTTGCATAAAGGTTTCTAACGTGGCGTGGGGGCGCACTAAGAAGGGATTTTTGGAAATTTTACCCTAGACTGGATAAAATAAGGGCTAAACGGTTGTATGGAAGTCCTAATTTTTAAAGTTAGAAGCACGGAATATCGTTTAGTTGTTCATCCATATACTATCAGCAAAGTTGATTCATGACCCATTTGACAAATATTTACCTTGATTGTCAAAGTCGATGAGGCTGACATTTGTTGATAAAATAAACAAATTTAGACTCTAGTGTTTCAAAAAGTCTTAAAAAATAGTATTAAGGTGGATCATTCATCTATTTCGTTGATGGTACATATGATAAAATTTAGCTATGTCTGTACATTGAGGATATTTAAGAAAAAATATAATGTAGACGAGTTTATGAATAGAAAGTGACATATTATGTAATTATTGTGTTATAAATTGTGACATTTGGATGGGATAATTATAATTAACATAATTGTATTTGACATGTAAGCATTGACATTATTTGATATTATTATTCTGATGTGACGTTTAAAAAATTTTGAATTGTTCTTTTTATTTTTATTTTTTATTTTTATTGACATGATTTAACTGACATTAACAAATTTATATATTACAATTTAATTCATTTATGTGTGGAGCTTGAATTATTCAATGATGTTCGCATTTAGTTAAGTAAATTATATTTGCATGTCAATACATTTGACTGAAGTTGCATGAACTATCTGTAGTATGTAAGATCTACATTGTACCAACTTTAAGGCAAATAAATGATTATTATTATTATTATTATAAAATAAATACGAGGCGTCTTTATAACAGCAGTAGAAGAAAGAGGATATTTTTTAGAAATTTGACTTCTGTCCGTCTGTATGTTCGTACGCGCATCACGCAAAAACTTCTGCATGTTATTTTTTATTAAACAAATATGGCAATAATTTACCTTGGCAATGTTTTTCTATTTTGTTTTTCGTTCAGTACTTATATAATTAAGTGGTTTACAATAATTTTATAATTAGCCCTAAAATTGATTGTTACTATAGTGCCTAAACTAATAATATATATCTAAGTATATTAGTTATATTACCCCTAAGGTAAATTAGGGGGTGAATTGATTGAAATTTACGAACCTCGTAAATTTTACAGAAAATTGCATGGAATTTTACGCAAGGGCTACTTACATTATGTAAATGAACCGTAAGATAGATTTTTGAAAATATTCCTCCCCAAAGTGGTGAATTAGGGGTTGTAGTAAATTTAATATGGGAGTTTGTCAATTTTAAAGGAAATTGCGCAAAATTCTGGACATTCATTCCACCACCGAATCGACAGTTTTTTTGGAAAATTGGGGTTTTTAGGAATGAGAGTTCTTCAATGATGAAGGAAATAGCATGGCAATATAAAAACCCACCCGGACAAAGTCGCGGGCAACAGCTAGTGAATTATAATAAATACATTTGTAATTCAGGGGTTTTCTAAATCTAAATTTGACGACCGGATGGCGGAGTGGGTAGTGTACCTGCCTGCGACGCCGATGTCGTGGGTTCGATTCCCACTTAAGACAAATCTTTGTGTGCATGAACATGGGGGTTTGTCTTAGTCAGGGTGTTTCTATGTATAAAATGTATGTATTTACAAAAAGAAAAAGTATATAGGTATGTATTAGTATCAGTTATTCTAGTACCCATAGTACAAGCTCTGCTTAGTTTGGGACTAGGTGGCGTTGTGTGAGAGTTGTGAAATATTTATTTATTTAAATACGAAAGGGTGAATTTCGTAGGTTAAGTAAGTAGTAAAATTGCGTTAAAATTTCAATAGATGGCATTTGCGTATTTTATAACTATGCTACGGGAACGGGCAGTAACGTAATCGTAAGTCGGGGGTTACGTTAGCTGTTAAGCTACTTACTTATATTGGGCTCATTTCATTACAACGATGTTTACTTAATATATATTATATAAAGCTCATGATGGATGACAAGTCTAATCGACTTGTATACATTTTTGTGGTGGTTGAAGATTAAAGAGACACTGCTCTTACTCGCGTTTCGTTGGCTGTGAGTACTTGTGGGATAAGATACTGAATTACTACTAGCGTAGCTACAAGCTATAACTATTAGCAATAAAACAAGAGTGCAATTTGGGTAGATGTTCGTGGACAATAGGTTAGTATCAAAAGGCGGACAATAATGAACACAATGTATGTATTAAATGTTGTGAACGATGGAATAATGCCCTTGAAGATTGCTTCTCCTGTGACACATTTAAAATCAACTTATAGTGAAATATTTTGTATTAAAAAAAGCCGCTTGAATTGTAACGCCAGATGTAAAACTGCTCTAAAAACCTTTTTAAACAGTTACCGTAGCTATTAACCTACCTATGCAACTACTTATAATCTAACTTAAATAGCTACTATTTTCAATATTATTTATTTTTAAATCTTTGTAGCAAAATATAAATCAATAGTGTATTTCTTACTTAATATTTTATTAATTTAGTAAAAGATATTTAAAATTTAATGAATGAGATTAGTATTTGCAATTTGAAATTATTAGTCGGTTTTAAATATTTTTGTTCTCTTTTTATAATGAATTGTGTACGTAGTTATTTGACAAAACAATAATGTGTCACATGGTCACATACATATAACTGTAGGAAGCAGTATGTTTGCGCAACACCGACGCACTGCATCCGAACCGTGATAAACTTTGTCGGTCTTCTATTTTATAACGTTTACTCATTTGTGTTAAAACTTAACTACGAAAACTTGTGGTTACCACTGACATGCTACATCACAAAGCATTATTTTTTTGTCCATAGTGATACAAAAACTAGCATAACCTGATGCTAAAGTGTATGATATATATAGTTATACGAGAAGTCGCGAATGTTTGCTATCGTTAGCTTTTGGAGAAATTGCAAAAGGACGAGTGGAAGCGGCCGAGCGGGTCATCCCGCGCCGCCCGCGCCGGCGCGACGGGCCAAAGTCACTACAGCCGACTTTGTCCTCTACGTTCGTTCCCAAATTCCTTCCCGAAACTTTATTATTTTTATATAAGCTCTTGCCAACTTTATACTTTAAAACAATAAAGTGAATAAAAATAAAAAAAAATAATAATTAAGTACTTACTTGTGTGTTTACTTCTAGAAGCGGTGCTAACGCAGCTACCAACCTATTTCATAAGACGAAGTAAATTTATAAGAGCGTAATAAAGTAATATAACAATGATTTCATATTTAAAAATTGTTCTTAATATTTATGATCCCGATAATGGAAAAATATAATTTACTTTATAGAACTTTAACTTTTTTTTACCGAAAACATAAATGACGAAGTTATGAAATGTGTCTTACCATAGCACGTACACCGCCATAGCACGGTGCGCGCTGCGCCAGAATCCCGTGCGCGCGCGCGGTTCGAGCCGGGATACTAAAGGATAGAGGAGTGGTCGGCGGCCGGGCGCCGCGGGGTCCACCCCCGCCCCACCCCCGCGGCCGGCGCGTGGCCGCAGCACCAGGGCGCGCGCGCATCCAGTAGTGGCGGCGCAGCCATGTCGGGCCCGGCGCGTGCGCGATTCCTCGCGCTCCACCTCGTGCCCGCCGCACTTCTGATACTATCATGGACTCCTGCACCTTCAGAAGCAGTAAGTACTGCACGTAAATTACTCATTTTACTTTACAGGTTCCATAATTATTGTAAAATTACCCTTTATCACTTCTACCAGCCAAAAGACATCAACGCGCGTGCAAAATAAACACATTTTATTCATCTAATTCTGATAAGCCCCCTGGTAACTAAACATTATAAATAATTATAGAGATTAAAGAACGGACTAATAAACTTAGGTACCCAAGCAAAATTTATGAAAATATTGTTTGAACTTAGTATATTTGTGTAATAAGAGAACGAACGATTAGATATTAGAAATAAAGCAATGTGAAACAGTTCTCCAGATTCATACTTTGTACAGAAATAACCTTAATTAAGAAATTACAACAGCAAAAAGAGTTTGTGATATTACAAATTATTATTTCCTGGTAGAGTCATTTATGAAACATCATTTTTATCTACAAAGTGATAAGTGCTCCCACTGACCAATCTAAGTTCATTCGCCATTCATATTATAAACATTACTATAGTAGTATACTTTTTCCCCCAAGGAGAATTTGTAAGTAGTTTTAATTTTAAACAATATTTTTTTCAAGATGATTCTAATTAATGTGATCGTCGTGACGTTACTGACAAGCCTGTAGAAAGATACAAATGGTTTGTTGACAAACCGCGCGGGCGAAGTTGCGGGTATAAACAAGTAATCAAATTAATACCTTGTTGTTCTGTTTATAAATATCTAAAATATCCTAACACGTAGACTAAGATCGTCTTATCTACATCTACTGCATCTCTTCATACTTCTATATAGAGTAAATTCATGTTTCTCGCGAGTGCTGCGACATAAAGTAAACATTGAACCTGACATCGAAGTAACCATTACTGACAACAATCAAATGGCATGATTCCTGTTAACTTCCGTCAGGTAGGAGTACCCGATATCGCTCTATGTAAGACGATTTTGGTCGCAGTATTGGACCCGGCTTTGAGAACAAACGATTGAGTAAGTAAACGTTCTATGACACAAGTGCCATTGAAGATGTTTAGGTGGTACAGCCATTTCAACAATTTGCCGTTTAATAATAATGTGTTTGTTCATGTTTCAAAGTAAGACCCTGATATGACTGAAAAAGGGCGCATACATATGTACGCGGGCAGCAGCTAGTGTTTTTAAATCCGGGTATAATCGGAATTAACGGAGGTGGATGATATTATAAGAGTAGTTGAAGCTATATATAGCTATTTTTCAATCACAGCCGGATTCGCGATGTCCGAAATACACCAACATTAAAAACACACACCTTTAAGGCACATCGTCTTTCGAAACCGAGTTTTGGTTTGCCTTCGATTTTTAAATTTTGTCAGTATATTTGTATCTTCTTATCTTCAAAACGGCTGAATGGATTTTGATAACATTATAGAAGTAGGTAACTGATTACAAGACGCGTAACATTAACATTCTTAATCTAAATACCTACTACGCAGACAAAACCGCGGGCGAATGTTAGTTTGTTAGTTTGGTCGCGCTAATCACGGGAACTACTGGTCGGATTAAAAAAAAATTAATTAATGCCGACCCCAATGTAATTGGAAAAAAAGGCTCGGAAGATTGAAGATTGATTAATAGCAGCCCTGTATTTAATACATGTCCCACTGCTGGCCTCAGGCCTCTTCTCATGATGAGAAGGGTTAGGCCATAGTCCACCACGCTGGCCAAGTGCGGATTGGTAGACTTCACACACCCTCGAGCACTTACTAGGCACTCTCAGGCATGTAGGTTTCCTCACGATGTTTTCCTTCACCGTTAGCGAGCGATAATTTATATGATAAATACACTTATGTCTTCGAAAAGACGAGAGGTGTGTGCCGTGGGTTCGAACCCGAGACCTTTAACTTCGCAGTCCTACGGTCTTCCACTCGGCTATCACTGCTGCTTTGATCGATGATATTGATAGATAGTCTAATTCTAAAGGAGGGTTTTACAATAACATTACGCTAAACTCTACGGGAGCAGGGCAGTAAGGTTTAACGCGCCAGCAGTTACAACGAATTCCACACGAACGAATTCGCGATCAAAAGCTGGTTAATACTATAGTAGTACATAGTTTGTTTAGACAGAGATGGCCAGAGAATCTCTCTATATTTTCTGCTGTTTAATATAACATGCTTTTATTTTGGATTGGTTGGATTGAATTGATTGGTGAATGGCTTTATTATCGTTTTAGTACTTTTAAATCAAAATATAAGCTTGTTTTTTAAGCACGTACAAAGACCATCGATATATCCGGCATTTGTAAACTGATTTTAAAATCTTTTTTTATACTGTAAGAGCGTAACTTTCGAAGATATCCTATTATCAGCAATTCAAGATCTGATGATGGAATCTCAGGAAAATCGGGGGCTACCCTCGAATGTATAGCCTCTTACCGTTACTTTCGTATATTTTCTACAATTATTAGAGATTTGCCGACTAATCGGCCACTTTTATAGTCAACTAGTCGGCCGAACCCATAGTCGACCCCTCTCCACTCATTATTTAGATATTTCCATCTAGCAGTCAGCTTGTAATGGAAGGAAATACCATCAACGTCGTATCAGAATAATTCTCTAAATATATTATAATGATTATTTAATAAAATTTAATACAATTCGCTGTGGTCTTTAAATTATACACTGATGAGGACGTTAAAATTACCTACATGGAACGAGAAGTTATTCATCTTATAGGGTCTAATTCCGAAATATTTACATCACAAATTAGCTAGCATCTATTATATAGTTCATAAATGATTATTAGTTATATAATTACCGTTATAAAATTATAAATTTAAGATAGTTGTATACTTAATTAACACAGTTAAAATAACCATACAGATAATACAAGAGATATCATCTGTATACTGAGACAATATGTAAGTGTTTCGGTCTTACCACTTACAACTTTTCACCTCTCTCAGTATACGAGTGAACGCAAAAAGAAACAATATAATACACATTTTGCCTCATTCTTGATAAAAATTAATCAGACACTTTCCAAAAGTGAGTAAAATTCTTTTTTGATAACTGTTTTTGGGCAAACAACCCTTAAACATACATATAAAATTAAAAATAACATTAATCTATAAATACACCACCACCTTTTTAAAATCAGTTTAACGAAATTTACGAAAATATTCGCGACACCTCAACAAAACGAAAAAAGGGTATCAAACGAAAAAAAAATAACCAATTAAGATACTTATCCAAATATCGGTTGAAATAATCAAAAATATGTCTTTATTCATAAGTATGTAACATACGAATAAATACATAATCCAAGTCAGTCAAAAAATAAAGAAGTATCCGCATTTTTCACTAAAGGTACGGCGACTTGCATGTCGGTGTACTTGCTACGTCTGTGTGCGTCATGAACCGTTCGTAGCACCTATCGTAGCACTGTCGTAGCAGGACCCTAAAAGAAAAAACCGGCCAAGTGCGTATCGGGCCACGCGCAGTAGGCTTCCGTAGCTAGTCGTAACAACATATTTCGACTTAAAAGGGATTTACTATCTGTATTAAACAAGTAACATCTTCATACAAGTCATTACTTTCAAAGGTTTTTGTAATTTGCACGAATTATTCTAAGTAACTGCATTTTACACTTTGGACCCCAATTACTCTAGAACTAATTAAGTTAAAGTAACCAGATAAATAGCGTCCTTCAGATAGGAAATGTTTGTAGTACACGAAACCAGCTAGCACGTATGACGAGATGTATGAACGTTAAGGAAGCGAAAGAAGTATGTAAGGAGCAAAGCACATGGCGTTCCATCGTCTCTGCCTACCCCCGTGGGATAAAGGCGTGATTTTATATATGTATTATGTATGTTTATTTATGTTTCAAAAATTTTGAACGAAATATTCTGAGTAACTGCATCTGACATTTCGGACCCCTATTCCTCTTGAACTAATGAAGTGAACTTATCCGCTATAGTTTTCCTTTAAAGTTCATTACATGTACTACCGACACAATTTTTTTCAGATTTTAGGATCCAGTTGTTTAGCTTTTAGAGGGGGGGGGGACGCCCTACTCGAACAAAAATTTGCTCTTTAAAGTTAATTATCTCGCAAACGGATCCCTAAATCAAAAAACTGTCTTAGCAACCCCTAAACGTTTTTAAAAGTCGTATCTAACAATACCCCACACTATGGGGTAGGCGACAAAAAAAAAAACATCCCTACTTTACATGTAGGGGAGCTACCTGAAAAAAAAATATTTTTCCAAATTTTACTCTACGACTTTCTTTGTTTAGTTAACATACATGTTTATGCAAAATTTCAGTTTTCTAGCACCAACGGTTTCGTCGCTATGCCGTGGACAGACAGACAGACATGGCGAAACTATAAGGGTTCCTTGTAGGTACTACGGAACCCTAAAAAAGTCCAATTAAGTCGGTTATAGTGACGCTATACAATTTGTTTATAATCAATATGAATCATATTTTAAGGAAGATAGGGTCTATCACAGAGAGTGAAACAGGGTTTAAAACGTGAACCATTACTGCCTTCTTTATAATATCCTGACAAATTGACCATAAATAGTCTGCACGTGTGGCGTAGTGCTTTAAGCGGTCATCTCGCTGCTCTCCACTTCACTGATGTTGTGGGTTCGATTTCCACTTGGGACAAATCTTTGTGTGATCCGCAAATATTTGTTCTTAGACTGGGTATGCTTGTGAGAGTGAATGTATGTATGTATGTATTTGGCCTTGTCGTTGGGACCATTGGATGGGTACTGGGGGTTTTCATACCACAAGGCGTTCGCACCGCGGTATGGATCGCCCAAGGACTCTTTTTGAATGGGTCCGGTCACACCGCGGTATGGATCGCCCAAGGCTATTTTTGAATTAGTAAGTTCGCACCACAGCACAGTAACCCGATATGAAATCATACAAGACATCAACAAAAACTAATTGAATAAAAAAAATATGGTAGTGAACGTATATCGCGAGACCATCGCGATGTTTATGGGTAATTATTTGAGGAGTGGATAATTATGTATACATGGTAGTGTAATTGCTTCTAGCGTTCTTTCTCAAGTTAAAAAAAACAAATTACTATAAATAATTTATTATTGTTTCTTCTGTGTCTGGTTTGACAGTATTTATCAAAGAGATTGAAGATGGGTCTTTATCAAGGTATTCATAAATCTTTAAGCTGTACAAATTATGTATGTACAAAATGGATCATGGTGATAAAGTGATCCTAGCGCGATGTAGAGATGCGGATGTGGTAGGTGATGTGTTCAAAGTTTTACAGTCGTAATTAACTGTCTTTAAACTATTCATCTTATAGGCGTGAGAGCCTAATCCCGAAATATTTAGATCACAGATTAGCTACCATCTATGTATTTTATAAATTACTATCAGTTTTATAATTTTCTGAAATTCAAAAAAATGTTTAAAGTAAAATTTCTCGGCTGCGTCGCTAAATCAAAAAAAGTTTTTTGATTCAAACCAATAATTTAAAATATTTGTCTAACAATACCCCACACTATGGGGTAGGCGACAGGTACCCGAAAAGAAAATATTTTACAGGATTTTATTCTACAACTTTCTTGACATAGTTAACATTCATTCAACATTTTAGCTTAATAGCAATAACAGTTCGAAGTAATCGGATAGACGGACAGACAAGCATGGCGATATTATAAGGGTTCCTTGTGGGAACTACGGAACCCTAAAAAAACTTTTTATTTTGCAATTTCTCCTATGGAAGCGAAAACTGTGTGTAACTAAACATAATTTTGCCATTTTAATATAAATAATGAATTAGTAATTAAAATATAGAATGTGCAGATAAATATATTAATCCTGGTAATAGCTTCAGCATCCTTGCCAGCATTTTATCTGATTACATGACGTAAATAAAGTATGTGCTTTGTCTCTACATCGTAGATACATATTTGTAACACAAAATTTAGTGAATTCATACCACTGACCTCACTGCTCGATTAGCTAGAAGAACAAGAAGTATAGTTGTTGAATTAGTAAAGTGATAAATGAACCGACTTTGATATAAAGGCTATCATTTATACAACATTGATGTCATCATTCGGTAATTATAAACTTAAATAATGATTACAAACTGTATACCACTAAATAATAATAGAATAACGCGTACGTATTCAACGAAAACACAATATCTTATTTATGTAAAGCTATCTGATATCTCGAGACTGTGGAATAATTTAGGAATTAGGATGTCATTTGGCCTAAAATGATTTCTATTAGGCCCCTTATCATTTTTTTAAATTTATGTTTATCTGCGAAAACATTTTGGAAATTAATGTTCTTATAAATATACTTAACTATAAAGAGGAAATATTTTTTTTTGTTTGATTATATGTTTCCCATAATCTTAGATTCTACTGGACAGATTTTAATGAAAATTGTTGTAGGGAAGATTTAAGACCCCAGGAATAATAATACTTTTTTTGACATACCACGCGGGTGGAGCCGCGAACAGAAGCTAGTAATGTATGTAAATTCAGTAATATTTTGATTAAACCTTTCAACGTCCGGGACAAATCATTGTACCTCAGCATTGGAAGTAGTAACAAAACATAACATCACGCCTATATTACGAAGAAGGGTGTGGCAGAGGTGTACAACACCCACATTTTACTGTAATTTTTAGGTCCCATGGGATAGGAGGTGAGCCTATCGCCATCCAACGGACATAATTCCAACTTTGTAGTGAATTTCCTGACGGCAAATTCACAAATAACACACCCGGGAATTGAACCCGAGACCTCGCGGTGAGAGGCAGTTAAAAAAATGTAGTAGGCAGTGAAATATTAATATTAAGTACAACTGGCCATGGACTTTGATAACTACGTCGAAACAAATCATGTTTAGGTTATTGTAACGTAATATCACAATCTTGTCATTCCGAGTAATTTATTGATCAGATCTATCGAACTGTAGCTTATTTTAGATGTTGTTAATAACATTAATTGGGCTGGACACATTAGTACTCACTACTAAAGAATAATGGGACTCAAATCCTTCTGCCGTTTATTGTTACAGACAACACGTAGACAGATTTATATAGTTTTGACTGCGCTACAAATCAGCGCACACAAAATATCGGTGTATTGGAAAAGTCTGCACATACAAAATTTAATTGAATTCGGGTAAATTCTGTAACGTGTGGATTTGGCATTAAAACCGCATTCATTGATACCTTTTAACAATTAATAGATAATTAAACAGATAAATTAACAATACGATAGATTTTATGAAAATTTCTCTTCACTAGGGGGTCAATTTAAGGTTGGTGTGAGTGAGAAGTTCCTGCATTCTGTAGGAAATAGCATGGAAATCTCGAATTTCACGCGGATGAAATCGCGGGCAACAGCTAGTTTATCACTACATAGTATAAAACAAAGTCGCCTTTTCTGTCCCTATGTGCGCTTAAATCTTTAAAACTACGCAACGGATTTTGATGCGGTGTTTTCCAATAGATAGAGTGATTCAAGAGGAAGGTTTTTATGTATAATACATGCATAGAAAGGGGGAATTGTTTTACTCCAAATTTAACGCGTGCGGGCCACGGGCAGTAATGAATAAATCAAACTACTGGATCGATTTTAATCATTTTTTAGTGAGTGACATAGGCTATATATTATATACCCGTGCGAATCCGGAGCGGGCCGCTGTGTTTTATATACAACGTTCACAGTTTTTCTGTAGTCTATTTAGTATCAGCATTGTACCTGTGCGAAGCCGGGGCGGGTCGCTAGTTATTTATAAAATATCTTCTTGTTTAACTTTATCGATATGTCTGAGAAAAAAATATACTGCCAAGTGTTGATCATTTATGAATGAATGGCTACTACCCTCCGACGTCGAGATTTACCACTTCTGAGTCCTCCTTTCGGCAACTCAATATCGTAGCCATATATTTACTGACTTACTTCGTTTGGATGATTCATGATATAATTTTGGATGTCTTCATTATAAAATTGTATCAGTAACATCCAAGAAAAGGTGGATTGGCTTTACTATAGAACAAGAAGACACTTTCTTTAATTTTTACCGTCTTCAAAAAAGGGAAGAGGTTCTGAATTCGATTGTTTTTCTTTAATATTTGTGCCGCAATTACTCTAAGACGCCTGGACCGATTTGATATATTATTTTTTGTCTGAAAGAGTATACTTGTCATGTGGTTCCATCTTCATAGGATCTAAAGAAAAGGAGGGCAACCCTCAAATTATAAAGGACTTTATATTGTTTTTATACATTACCTAAGGCTACTCGGATATATTTATCTAGTAGTCAGCATTCCTGGTGCTGAGCTGATGCTGGGACGTTCCACTCCTCAACAGTTAGGAGTACGGGGAACATTCTTTCAATTTAAGCGCCATAAGGCAGAATACTGTAAACGACTGTATTCTTTCAATATAACTTAGGTATTTCTTACTTTTTAGTGCATTTTTTGTCAGTGAAGTGGAGTTTTTTTTTTTTAAAGCAATTTTAAAGATTCAAAACTTCAAAATTCTCATTAACTCTATGTTTTTTTTAATAATGTTTACTAAATTATCTATATAATATTATCTACAACATTTTGAAGATTGCTACTTATTTGACATATAATTTTTCGCAATCCACCATTTATCGAGAGGCTTCAAGGCCTACAACTGCTTGATATTTCAATTATATTACTTATCATTGTAAAAACAGTTCTATCGCGCAGTTATTAACCTACCGTTTTAGTGAATTAAATATTGCTACATTCAAGCAATTTTAAAATAAACCAACTTCAATTTAATCAGATGTTACCGTAACCTTTTGCACCATGAAGTATTATCATATAAGTTTTTTTTATTTGGTACGATATATCAACTGGCAACAACATCGTTTATCATCTCACAGCCTCGTGACCTAAAAATGCTTCATAACACAATTATTTTAAATCTTCATTGTAAGATTTATTACAAAAATATAGATAGTAACATAACATAACATCACGCCTTTATTGCCCAGAAGGGTAAGGCAGTGGTCTACAACACCCACACTTCACCTGTTATTTTAGATCCCATGAGATAGGGGGTGAACCTATCGCTATCCACAGGGTACGATTCAAACTCAGTGCTGATATTGTGAATTTCCTGATGGAAAGTTCAGAGATAAAACTTTGCCCGACTCGGGAATCGAACCCAAGACCTCGCGGTTAGAGGCGCATACGCTACACACACTAGACCACACTAGACCATTGTATTAGTAATAAGTAGGTAATCTTTTTAATGCACCAGTATATTTTTACTATAGATTGTACTTGTTTGCAAAGCACAAATAAACATTTCTGCTTCGACAAATACTCTGAATCTATATTTCATGTATAAAAGAGACACAGTACGTACCTTTTATCTTATCTCTGAAATAATTAAGCTAATTTTGGTTTTTAAGGTTATAAGTTTATAACCTCCGATAAACTAACTGATGAATGACGCATGATTCTTTCAAGTACCTCATGTTAGCAATCTAATTGGTTTTATGTAGGTACTTCACGACCTATCTCACATGTTGTTTGTACCTTTCGACGTTCATCCTAAATCGCAACATTTTAAGACCTCGTATTTATGAATTGACTCGTCAAACCCGTTCTTACCTAGAAGCAGCATATTTTTTATTATTATGAGGAGCTACTTAAATATCTCTAAAGCGAAAATGGCATGCGCCACGCCAAGGGGCGCTAAGTTTGAAAAAGACGCCTAAGTTAATCAAATTGGCGCATTCACAGCAGTAGCAACATCTTGACTGAAAAATACTGAATTTTTTTATTGCGCAAGATCGTCCACCAGTGTGCAGGAGTAGTCGTTACACTATGTTTTAAAAAACATAAAATTAAAAAATAGCGCTTTGACATATTGAAAGCTTTTGACATGAAAATTGTTCTGCCCATGCTCAGAGTAAGTATCCTTCATCCAAGTGCCCATGACTCTACCATAGACAAAGCATCACTCGCTCCGCTTGGATTGGACTCTACATTTTCGATGACCGCACAATGACCACCGAAATGTTTGCAATTTTGCAGACGTGTATGTTTATGCCAATGGTGAAAATATATACAGGTAGTCCTAGATTATGATGATAAATTGCGTCCTAATTTTTTCATTACAATATTATTGACAATGCATCATCGTTTTCGTCTTCTCGTTAGGTTACACGACACCTCGCAATTGCGCAACACTTCGCCGATTAAAAGTGTAAAATAGTTTCTAAGTTATAAAATACAAATATGTTAAGGTATTTATGTATGGGCCCTGATGCCTGAAATAAAGTTATATTATTATTATTATTTAGTCATTCAAACAGTCTGTAGATACTCAATACTCAATACTCAATACTCAATATATTTATTGCATTCCACAGTGTTTAAAGGTGTTACAAGGTGATATTTCACATTACGCTAAACTTCACGGGAGAGGAGCAGTAAGGTTCAACCCGGGAGCAGCTACCACTTAATACAACGAATTCCCGACGGACGAAGTCCTATAATATTTATCTATGTCAGCCACACTCGTGAAAATTGGGTGAAAGATAGGCTTAGTTTCCGTGACCTAATAGCGAATGCTATATAAAAAATCTTTGCAATGTGTCTAACGGTTTCGATTTAGTAATGATAATTAAAAAAAAGCCGTGTGGTTTATACAGAATGAAAAACTTACGTTCCCTCTTGGACACCCTATTTTTGTGTAATACCTAATGAATTTGTCATTGAGTCGTAAAACAGTCGATCAAACATTTTTATAAAAGTTTTCTAATCTCTTCAAGTGGGTAACCTACGTATTAACTTGACCATGTTAATATTTATAATAATAGGTACGTACTCATTATCTGCTGTTCATATCCCGTTCGGAAGCACTACATCTGTGAATCACGTCACATAGCAAATCGCTGCATTTAGAGCATTGTGGCGGGTGGCGGGGTGTACCAAACGGTTATAAACGGGGTCAAAATCAGCCTCCACTGGCAGAGCTCTCAAAACGGGGTCGCGACATAAACAGCATTCTGTTATCGAAGTGACAGGAAGCCGCTATCAACTTGTCGTTATGTTTAAAACACAATTTTTGCAATTATTGCCGAAATAATAACATAACTCCCACGATTTAATATCTCTGACTGATATATGCCTTTGTGTGTCGAGATGATAAAACTGAGCGACGAGACGGATATACAACAAATTCTTATACCTAACAGTTTATAAAAATGAGGCCGGTAATTGGGTATATAAACTTATTTCATGTCAACGTTGTTATCCGCAGTGGAGGCTAAAGTAGGTATGCTTTGTTCAATTTTAATTAAATCGTGTTGAAGTAGTTGGTACCTAGATACGTTGAGTATTCAAAAATAATCTAGGTAAATCTTATTCAACTTAAGAATCGTGGAGTATATTACAGAAAATTTCACCACTGACTTTGCTGCAATCGATGCATACTTATTTGTTAATTAATGTAGTGTTAATAGAATGCTTCTGAACTGTTAATTGTTAACTTCTTCAGGGAGATTAAAAAATAAATAATTATGAAAACTTCTAAAGTTATAACGTAACTTATTCAGTGGGAGTACCTATTTAAATAGTTGGGCGCCATAAAAATTGAGAATTTTGTTGTTTACCCAATATAATAATACATAGAACAACTTATCATTCTCTCGACTTCACGCAACGAAGATTTAGATTTTTTTGTTTTTTTTTTACATTAGATAGAACGCCAGAAGCAATTACACCATCCAATGGTCACAATTACAAGGCCAAATACACACATTCCCTCACACAAGCACACCCAGTCTCAGAAAAGATCATTGCAAATCAAAAGATTTGCCCCATGTGGGAATCCAACCCACAACACCAGCGTAGTAAAAAGCGAGATGACCGCTTAAACCACACCACCACACGTGCAGACTTAAATAAACTTTAACAAACAATATACTTAGATATATAAAATAAATGATGACATATACCGTATCGACACGAAGAAAATATTTTGGTATCAGTGCACAACAACAGTATTAAAAGTTTCTAATTGAATTATACATAGTATTTTGCCATGCTTAGCAATCTAATACAAAGAACAGTCGAAAAAAAAATAAAAGTGATGTCTCTTACAACGATTGGGTAAGGTCAGGTAAGTAGGTAATAAGCAAAACAATATATCATGGCAAAAGCAGCTGCAACCTGCATTTTTCAAACTCAATAATAAAAAGACATCAATAGCAGTACTTAATGCATGTATATAGTGTGTAATAGCGCCGAAACTAGTTATTAATATATTAAGAAACATTTGAAAAAGATATGGAACCGGCAGGATTTGAACCTGCGACCTTACTGCAAACCGGGCAGCTGCTTTAGCCATTCAGCTACGGTCGCCTCTAACCAGAAACCCTAAATTTCTCAACTGTATGATACGTCATTTCGTGACGTCACTGGTCAACTGTTTCTTAGTATAATTTGCTAAGCATAGCTAAGTGCTATAAAAATAATCAATTAGTAGTTATTAATAAGTATTAATACAAATATAATATTTAATCATTTTCTTTCTTAAATATGTAAACTTGAAAATTAAAACATCTACATACAAACAAAAAAAGAAAAGAAATATAAATACAATTGTTGTTTGTTTCAGTTGATATAGTTATTTGCACGAAACCTATGCCAATTTTCAATTTTTTGTCTGGTTGTCTGTTTGTATCGGCTAATCTTCTAAGCGGCTGGGCCAATTATGATAAAATTTTTGATACAGAAACTACAAGGCGCGTAAACATAAGATACATTTTACCGATGTACATACCACGCTGATGACGAAAGTTAGCTTGTTTGTTTGTTCGCGCTTATCTCGGGCACTACGGATCGACTTTTTTTTTGTATTTGATAGTCTAAGTGTCAATAAAAGATTTTTGATATTTAACATTACGCTAAACTTCACAGGAGCGGAGTAGTAAGGTTTATTGCGAGTCAAAGCGCGGGCGCAGCCACATCTTAATTAAAACAAATTTCACACAGATGAAGTCGCGTGCAAAAGCTGGTTATTAAGCTTCGGCATATGGCTCCGCCCGCGCGGTAAGCCCATAGATAGATAGTCGAAAATCGTCATTGCAAGGATATTTTTACCTATAGGCAAACATATAAAATACAACAATATACAAAGGGCGGCCTTACCGCATGACGCAATTTCTGCCTGGCAACCTTTGGATGAACATGTCAGATAGAAAAAGATGGTAGTAATTTTCAAGTTAAACTATCTCCATACCAATTTTCATCTAGATCGGTTCTGTAGTTTAGCCGTTAAAGCGTAACAGACAAACATACAGATAGACAGATCAAGTAGGTACCTGGTTAAGAATGATTTACGCCAAATCATACAAGCACTAGCTGATCCCCACGGTTTCACCTGCGTTCCGCTCCCGTCGCTTCAATTTCCCCCGATTTTGCACCATATTTCATTACTGCTCAGCTCCTATTAGTCGTAGCGTGATGTTATATAGCCTATAGCCTTCCTCAATAAATAAGCTATCTAACAACGAAAGAATTTTTCAAATCGGTTAAGCAATTCCTGAGATTAGCGCGTTCAAGCAAACAAACAACCTCTTCAGCTTTATAATATTAGTATAGATAACAATTAGTTCAGACGTAGGCTTGGTTAAACGACATTTGGTTTTGTTGTATTCCGGGGTGAGGCGCCCGTCAACGATCGATCTCATTCATGAGTCTCGTTCTTTTATCACCGTGACGTATTCGCTCAGAGCAATGAACCCAGAGGAGTATTCCATATTCCTCATTTTTACACTTTCTGATATCACTTTCGCTCATAACAAATTTATAAATAGCAAACTTTATTACCTATTCGCTCGTCAATCATTTCAAGATTGTAGGTATTGAAGAGAAATTACCCATACTTTGCTGTTTTTATAAAATGTTAAGTTAGGTATCTAACAATATACTGATTAAATCGCCTCACTGTTTATTAACCTTTTAGAACATGTTAGGAGGGTTCACATTAAAATTATGTAGGCTTTCAGTTTGCAGATATGTACTGCCATATTTGGCTATATTATATCAGTGGTTACACTTATCAGATGACATAATGCATATAAAAGATGTTATAAGACAGGAACTACCAAAAATTTATACGCTTTACAATTTTCAACACTTGAATATTAAGCCGTCGCGTTTCTAATTTTAATCTTATTACGTCCTAAATATGTAGTTGTCGCTTCTGGACAACGGGGTCTATCCTTATCTCGAAAAAAAAATTGTTCGGATGCTCTTAAATGAAGTTTTTCACGTGCCGATCCTGTTTCTCCATACTAAAATATAACAAAACCGCGACAAAACCTATCTCGGGCTCGTTATGCCGCCCTGGAAACAACACAGAATGGCATTTGGGACAGATTGTAAAGCGCGCGGTTACTCGCGTCATGGCTCGGTTTGATGGCGGGCGGCGAGCGTTGCACTGAAAGTTATTACTTACTTCCAGTAATGGGATTTAGGTCAATAGTTTCAGTGCTGCTGTAACAAAAGCCCACTGAGTGTGCGCCTATGTTCCACGTTTATATTTAGTGCAGGCCGCTGACAGTGCACTGATATAAGTATGTACTGCGGTTTGCATAGATTTTGTGTAAAAACTAAATATAACATAACTCCTTTCATATCAGAAGGATAGGGATGAGTTTTTTAAACTATTTAATGTAAACACATCATAAATAGGCGCTATAAATAATATTATTTCCAATCCTAGCAGTGAAGAAGCGGTTATGTTTTTCAGTATTTTTGTTGAAGTTATGTAATGTTACTATTAGTATAGTTAGATTTAATCGGACTGAAATGTATAAAAGTCCTTAAAAATAAAGATAAAAAAAAAAAAAAAAAAAAACTCCTTTCATATAAACCAAAAAGGAATGGTAATTTCGAGTCCCACCCATGCCATGTGATAAAGGATGAGCTTATCGAAATCTACGGTGCACAGACTCTGTTCTGACGAAAATTGCTATAGATATATGCAACACTTTTCGCCGAGTCTGAGGTTCTATACTCAGTATAGACTCAGACAGCACGATCAGCAGGCGCAAACCACTTGCGACTATACCAATACGGCAGTAGTTGGCGTGTAGTGCTATTGTAGCCGGTCAATATTAACACTGCATGGGAACATAAATTTTCAGCAAATTTTTGGCTAAATGCAAGTAAGAGTAGGGAAGTGGACAAGCCTGAGAAACAATGAATACGATAATGTTTAAATAGATATTTTTTTCTGAAACATGTTTATCTGAACGTTCCTGCATCGTTTATTATAGGAGTAAACACACACTATGTAAAACTATACTAATATGCTTGAATGGGTAATTAAACGTGTGTTTGTATGTGTCGTTGGTAATGCGCCATTAAGAGGATAAATGTTCTAGTGAGCGCGCGCCATACAAACTGAGATTTAATATTATTTGGTTTAAATCATTTATTCTCAAAAAGACAAAGTTACTTACATGAGAATATAATATAACATTAAGAAAATTAATTATTATGTACCGTCACCGAAAACAAAATTATATCTAAACTTATAATTATACATATATATATACGTTTTAATTACAATAATATTTGGTAATATATTATATATTTTTTTTATAGATACCTATATCATATTATTTTTATGTAAAACACAAAAATGAATGTTTGTTCGTGCCCATTTTGTCAAAATTATAATTTTGAATAATGAATGAAGATTGTATGTAATTATAATGTTGATAATTTTGACAAAATGCGCACGAACAAACATTTAAGTGGTTTAAATATGATATTGTATGAAAAAAGATTAATAATTAAACGTATTAAGGGTATATAATATATAATGTGTTGTATTGTGTTAAAATAACAACCAAACTACGTTTAACAAAATACGTCGTCGAGAGTGTCCCCTTAAGCATCATGTGGCATGAGCGATATATCGGGAACGTGTTTATGAGCCGCCGGGGTCACCAGATTCCGGTAACCGATCGTAAACCCCCTACGCTCCATTTTTCAACTTTTGACATAGTTACAGCAATAAATAATAATGGTTTGTTGTGTGTAAATAGAGCAGGTAGAAAATTTATTTGAATCTTCTTCTTCGTCGTGTCGATGGCTGAGTCAAATTTTATTGGTCCAATAAGTGGCCACTGTTAGGGCGCTCTCGTCGGCGTTCATGAGCGCCTTCTAGTGCAGGTGGTAGGGCATTTTGGACAGTTAGTAAGGTGGTCAAGGTTTTGACTTGCCGTCGTGGTGAAAAGATTAGCCAATTCGCTTTTAAGAACTCGCGCATTACCCAGGGTGCGCCGGACGTAGGGAATTGTTGCGTACGTCACTCGGGGAGGCTCCTTTCATGCACCCCACTGATTTGTGATTATACCTGTATTTAACTTGAGTTTATAACTTCACATATCATCGTATCTATAGCACCCACATTTCACCTACTATGTTTATCATGTTTGTGATAGAGGGTGAGCGTTTTGCCATGCACCGGGCATTATTCCAATTCCATGCTGCTATTGAGAATTTCCAGATGGAAACATCCCAAATAACACTTTGGACCGACCTGGCAATCGAACGTGTGACCTCGTGGTGAGAGGCGGATAAGCTGACCACAAAATATACATTTTATCAGTAATCTCATGAAGCTCTACAATAATGGAAAAATAATGCTTTAAATGTTTTGTGAAGCTTACAACTCGGGAACAGAAGGACCGAAGATTTTTTCCAGTATTTTTGTTGAAATCTGAGCAGATCTAACAGAAGATTTCAAAATATACGACCTTACGTATAGATTATATAGTTACGAATATATTCTAGACGCCCGTGCAGAAATCTATCTCGTTAGGTATTATAGTGGGCAACTGGGCAAGAGTGCGCGAGCACATATGTGCAATTTCTATGCCCGGAATGCCGTGGTAGTCGGACAACGCGTCACGACACAACAGTAGAAAGAGATGGTAAAGAATAAATCCAGCTTTAAGAGCTTTCTAATTGACGGGATATAACAGCGCGAACCTAAAAAAATATAATTAAAATTATATCGAGTATAGAACCTGAGATAATTTAATCTGCCGTCACAAATCAGTTTTATTCAAACTCCAAGCATTTTACAGAGTACGGTATAAGTATTTTTTTTATCAAAAAAGTAATAATGATCGTGGTGAACATGAGGGCGCAAGCACTATCGTCAAACAAACAACAATCAACTCAAACCTATATACCAAGTCTGTGACCACTTGAAGAACGTAAAAAGTTTAGTAGTTTGAACTCTAGAAGCTAGAATGCTAGAAAGATTGGTTTAAAAAGTTAATATTTAATATTATTTGATTCATACTGACTGCAAATCATGTTTTTTTAAAAACATAATGTGACATTACAAAAAGCCATAGATTTAGATATAAAATAACAACAATTTCAGTACTTACGTACATTATACAATTTATACAAAATAATTATGCCATAGGTCTAACCTCATAAAACTAATCATATAATTTATATTTACGATCAAACTAATCAAATTCCTTTTTATTTATCACTTTAAAATAACAAATATCGCACAATGTAATATCGGCCAAATCGAAAGCGCCAACCTATCTCTGACAGTTCTCCTCTTTTGTTTTTTTACTGTCCTCCTAGTCTATGGTCTCGATAACATCGAATAAGGTCAGTGGCGTAACTATAGGGTGGCAGGGGTGGCAAAATGCCACGGGCCCCCAGCCTGAGGAGGCCTCCGGGCCCAAGATGCCACGACCTTGAAAGTAACTAAATATAAATTATTTTAAAAAAAAAATTTAAACGCAGTCATCTAAACATTGAAAATTGTTGACAGGGAAATTGCAAAAGTATTGGAATAGACAAGGGCAGGATAACGCAGTAGGGTAACATAGTAAATCGCAAAAGACAAATTTTTCTTCCTAAAAATCTGGCATTCTAAGGTGAAAAATTTGCATTACAGTACTGGATCACTAGTAAGCGGTTTCAACGTAACGATGTTTTTTAGGGCCCCATCCAATATTTTTGCCACGGGCCCCTGATGGTATAGTTACGCCACTGAACTTATAAGAATTTAGTTTTTTCCTTATGAGGAACCCTAAAAACGATGATATTTAACAGTTTATCGTAAGCTTTTATCAAATATATCACCGCGATAGTTGTATTGATTGATGCAATAATATCTTAGTATGATATAAACATAGTATTACATTGCTGTATTACAATGTTTGTGCTACACGTGGTGGAAGAGGGCGGGTGGAGAGCGAGGGGCGCGAGGCGGGTGCGGCCAGCGGGATGTGCGAATGGCCGTTATCGCCATGGACACTGCAATGATTGTTTATCCAGCCTGTTCCTTGAATTGCAACTAATGACTCACCAGTTCTATAATCGCGTGCTTCCATCATACATTATGTTGACTAATAATTAATATCATACCCATACACCGAATAAAAACTGAATATGGGTTATGTCCGTGTTCAAGTCCAACAACCCGGATTGACCTGATTTGTTAATTGTTATGTACATAGCTGAACTGAAATCATCTCATCTACGTGTTTAGGTAGAAGGTAGATAATATTAAAAATTAATGGCATTAAATAAGCATCCGATTACGTATATTTAATCTCACTCAATCTGATTGATTCCTAAGTAAAGGTATGAGGAAATATTTATCTGGGGCCACGGTAGGGGTCCGCCAAGATGAGCAAACGAAGTGCAAGGGCACTATCTCTCTTTTCTCGAAGTGTTTCGTATTTTTTTTTCAATACTCATAATTTGGGTTTGAATAATACCATATTATAGATGTAATTCTCCGTATATGATGTCAATAGCGGAGTTATTATCTATATCAAGTTTCAATTGAATAGCTAAATACCTTATTAATATTTTATTTATATCCAAAAACCTCCGATTTCGTCACTAACTCACTGGTGATCATCAAAGTTCATAGGGTACTTCCTGAAGTCATAAAAAGCTGTAATTTTTTATGTAAGCTAGTATTTGTACACAATAAAAAACTTGGAATTTACACAGAAGAGTGCGCAGTCGCCGCGACTGACTACGCATCTATTTTTTATGAAAATATGTTACAGTCGGCTGAACAGAACCCGTCCTTGAATGGTCCACTGTTGGAAACAGTAGGTCATCGGTCGTCACCAGCCACCCACGCAACCCGGGCCCGGAAGAATCTCTCTCCCCCCACTTCCTCCATACCAGGACGCCAGCGATGCACGTGTCAGCGTTATAGTTTAATCAGTTTAATAAATAAACTAACACGCTAACTATTCAGTTTTATTTTATTTAGTTAGCAGTTAGTACTTATTACTTAGCAGAAATGTTATAATTGGACGTTTTGACTCCAAGAGCATCAGAAACTGCCCGCAATTTTTGTAATATTATACCAAAGTTATAACTTAATGATTGACAAAAGAACAAGTTACTTAGTCGGAGTTATGAGATCCAGATGGTAGAGTTTATTAATTTTTGCGAATTGACTACTTAAAGAGATGGACTAGTTCTTGTAAATTTTGCTAATTTATTTCATGACAAGCTTCCGCCCAAAGCTCCACTCGCATGATACGTAAATTAAAGTTAGCCTTCCTGATGTCTACAACTATTTACATACCAATTCGATTTCGATCGTTTTTTTTTCAATTTTAAATAATCTTTATTAATATAGACACAATTCAAAATTCTTAAATTATAAATAAATAAATATTTCACAACTCACACACAACGCCATCTAGTCCCAAACTAAGCAGAGCTTGTAATATGGGTACTAGAATAACTGATACTAATACATATATAGGTACTTTTCTTTTGTAAATACATACATATTATACATAGAAACCACCCAGGCTAAGACAAACCCCCATGTTCATGCACGCAAAGATTTGGCTTAAGTGGGAATCGAACCCACGACCTCGGCGTCGCAGGCAGGTACACTTACCACTCCACCATCCGGTCGTCATTATGTTCTTATGATGCGTCCATATTTTTCCTTGTAGTTGTGATTGTGTGATCCAGAGCAACTCACTTCCACGCTGTCTTGTCATTTAATAGCTTCTTCTTTGGTTTTGCCGTGAAAACGTAAAAACAGACACATAATGAATATGTAATAGATATATATTATTAAGGATAATAGAAGGAGCTCAAAGCTCCGCGGACCGATCGTTCTTGCAGGTTAAGCGATGCTCACTGCGGTCGGCCGTTGTATGGATGAGAATCTTAACATTACGAACTTACCTCCGTGTCTCGGCGGTCCCGGTTGACATTTGAGCATTTAAGACACTCGTAACGGGCAGTCAGAGCCAGAAAGTCTGTCTACTAGTCTAACAGAAAGAGTAAGATATCGTTTCGCCCCTTACAAGTTTGTTTAGGTCTTGACGGCTGTCGCTTAAGTTAAAATACTGATATTCAGCTCATTCTTTACACTAGAATTCGACCCCAATGTAAATAGGAATAGTGAGCATTTTCCCAATTACATTGGGGTCGGTTGCTGGTCTAGGCGAATGAAGATGAGTAAAAGAATAATAGTATATAGATATCTTATAATATTTATGACTGATTTAGCTAGAAGAAATTTGCGTACATCGTCGCGGCAGTATTTTATGGCGGGCAAGCCTCAACTTTACAACTCATAATGGGCTCTGTTATGGGTCTTTCGTATCAAGTATCCAATATTTATAAAATTTAAAATACTTTGTTTTACAGCTCAATCGAGCGGCACTAAAAATTTACTTGTGTTGCAAGTGTTATAACAATAAACTACATTAGAACAGAGCGCTGGCGAATAGGTTTAATATTCGCTCTATTGCATTGCGTCGTCTTGCAAATTTAACAGCGTTGTTGACTGTAAATTGATACAATTCAAATAGCGTCTTATTAAACACACACGATATGCATACAGTACACTATACCCGCTGTTGCACACGCCGGATTCTATGTAATATTATAGCACGGCATACATATTTGGGAACCCGACTCACTACATTTGATAGTCAGCAAATAACAGCTCGAGGTGTACACATTAAATACGTACACGACGTGTCTAATAAACAAGCTAAATAAACGCTGGTCTTTGTAAAATGATGATCAAGTGTTGCAGATTTATGATATCTCCCTACCTACTAGCTTCTCCACTTTCTAGGACTGTAGCGTGATGTTAAAGTCTAAGTAGCCTATTTTCTTAACCACCTAAAAGATGAATCATCGCAAAACAAAGTCACACAGTAAACTTTTCCTTAACTACCATAAAGATAAATTTGGATTTTTTATATTAGATAGAACGCCAAATACACACATTTACTCACTCAACTGGGTGTGCCAACAAATCATTGCGCATCAACAAAGATTTGTCCCATGTGAAGATCGAACCCACAACACCAGTGCAATGAGGAGCAGCGAGGTGACCGCTTTAACCACTACACCACACGTGCAGACTTAAATAAACTTTAACAAACAATATACTTATATAAAATTAATGATATGATGAAAGCCAAAATGATCAAATTCGGTTTTGGTGATTTGGAGTTAAAAATAACAAATATTCAAACATCCATCCCAATTTAAAACTGGATCACTTAGGTACATCAGAGGGAGAGACCTACAAAGTTTATTTTACAAAATTAGTTAATCATTAATCAGTAAAATTACAAAATACTAAGCTTCTGAACTATGCACCCCACCGTCAGATATAAAATAATGATGTCAAAGCTATAACGCGGGTTGTCGAGACACGCGATGTCTTAGCCTCGTTCAGGATGATGTAATGTCAGCGCTGACATCATGTTTCAGCAATAAACGATTCTGCAAAATCCATTTCAGTCTGTTTTAAATATGAATGGTAAAGCCATAAAACCTTAAGTAGGTACACGTGGTAAAGCTTTTACGAAAAATGGTCGTGGGAGTAAGTTCCGGTCTCACCAAATATTCAATCATTCTGACCAACGGTTTGCCAGATCTGGAATCTTAAGCATTCAGATATTCAGTTTTTTGTAAGACCTGTCTTCAGTTTTCAACATTAAATTTTCGAATGGATTAAAAAAATCAACGTTGAAAAACTTCTGAGTGCACTACTTTTACATTAAAATAATGTCATGCTTTATAATAGCGTAGGAAGTGCAACGTTCTTACATTTGCTCTGCGGCGAATGTATGTCAGAGGTCCCGACGATAAGGCACGTCCACCGCAGGCTGCCGATTATACCACATTATTTTTTAATTATTACCTATAAAAGTTCTGTTTTTTTAAACCGTATTTATAATTGGTACTAAGGAGTTCATATTAAATCACCTATGGAGGTAGTTACGTCAAGATGGTTACAGGAAGTCAAAAGCCAGAATCTTACCGGAATGGTGGGCAGACGACATTAAGAAAATAGGAGGACCGACATGGACAAGAACTGCTCAGGACAGACAAACATGGAAACAGCTGGAAGAGGCATATGTGTCTGAAGGACACGCTGATACAAAGGAAACTGGATCATAATAAAATCTCACAATATTATTAAATTAGATTGGTTATAAGTAGTTTATTGTTTTTTTTTTAATGTAATGTAATTTAATGAATATGTAATATCAGCAATAAAGGCTTAATAATAATAATATTCTTTTTATGATATGATGATATTGGTTAATTCTTTAGAATTGCAATTATACCTACCTTTTGTTTTTTTCCTATGCTGACGCTTTGCGTATACATCCTGGATCTTCGAATCACAATCATCAATATACAATCGTATGTTAAACATATAAATATTTCTGTTGTCAAGGTGGTCTGTAACGAGACGAGATGCGATTCATGCGCCCGATTCAAAGGTGACTCGGGTTGGGCAGGCCCTCCTGGCGTCCCTGGCCTTCAAGGAGAATATGGTGAAGATGGACCCGTCGGACGACCAGGCCGACCGGGTGAATCTGGTGAATTCGGCGACAAAGGCGACTATGGAGACAAAGGTTTCAGAGTATGTACACATAGCTAACATTTAAGTGTAAGTAAATATATACATTCAAAAGAGAGATTCGATTTGATTGTCATGTGACATGTTTTTACACATGTCTCTCCTAATCTTAAGGTTTTGGGTTATTTTTCACCAAAACAGTTTAGCTAAACCTCTCCTAACAAAAGCATTAGATCAGTTAATCACATGCCTGTTAAAACTTTTATACATAAACACATTATTTGCTAATTTAAACATATTGTATCTGGGATTAATGGTCATATCTGTCCCCCAAAGAACTTCTCGTCTTATAAAATAAATTTTACAACAATATAAAATAAAATATTTTGTTTCCAGGGCATTGATGGGCCTTACGGACCACGAGGAGACGACGGACCACAGGTATTTACAGACTAACTTACACAAGTACGTAGGCAAACGTGTAATCCTAACTAAGTATAGTCATAAACATCTTGTATTATGTAATTATGTTTACCACTTCTAGTTACAGCCTTATTTTGTTGAATTAGGGCATGCCTGGTCCAGAGGGTATCCTGGGAGCTGAAGGGTTTGATGGTTGTAGCGGTATCGACGGACTTATGGGACCACCTGGTCCAAGAGGATACCCCGGCGGAAGAGGTCAGCCTGGATCTGCTGGAGTAAGAGGCGACCCGGGTATGGCTGGTGAGGGCGGTGTCAACTCCAGAGGTGCCAAGGGAGACTCTGGAGATCCAGGCTACCCAGGTTCTAAAGGACTTCGAGGCGCTGAAGGCCTAAGAGGTGATAGTGGTTTGCCTGGCGAGGAAGGAGATCAGGTACTTTTATTTATTATTATAAATGAATGCATTAGCCTTGAGGTAACAATATGTTTTGCGTTAGTTTGATGCTTATCATAAACATATTTAAGTGGGAATTTTAATATATCTCTGCATATTATTATAAAGAATATGAATGTCACATTTATAATTAGACAAAAGACAATTATTTAATATTCTCACTACAATTTACAACATAAAGTAATTTGTTATTGCAAATATACATATCCTTGTTTGCTGTGGGCGACTGATGCCAAAGCTAAGCGGACGCCTGTATTTCAGGCATCAATTGTATTCTAACAGAAATCACAACAAAAAAATAATTTTATAAGTTTAGATTCAGTATTTCAATTGAGTTATTTATTTATAACAGAATATTACAATTGAAAGTTAACACTATCTAAATATAAAAAATAATTATATAAACTAACAAAACAAGCTAAACGAATACATAAATAAAAACCAAATATATATTTTTTATTGTTATAAATTGTGTTCCTATTTAAGGGTGTAAGGGGTGCTCGAGGAGATTATGGTGATAGAGGGCAAAAAGGAGAAGAAACACTGGGCCCGCCGGGAAAGAAGGGTGATCAAGGACCCGTCGGCGAACCAGGGCGACCGGCCAAGATCATAACAACAAGTGAACTACGAAATAATCTCACGATTGTAACTAAAGGCAGCAAAGGAGGGAAGGGTTTAAAAGGACTACGGGGTGAAAAGGGTGCCCAAGGAATGCTTGGCTCAAGAGGTGTACCGGTAAGTTTTCTGTTAAATAATTATGATTATATCATCTCTTTAATAAAACAATAATAATCTAAGGTGTCGGCAATTCAATATATATATTTTTTTAAAGGGCCCGGATGGCATCGAAGGTAATCAGGGTTATAAAGGTGATCGAGGCATAGATGGACCTCGTGGTAAACCTGGCCACCGGGGACGAGATGGCCCTCCGGGACCAAAGGGTGATAAGGGTGCACCAGGGTACGGTGGTGCTGATGGGCAAGATGGACAAAAAGGCCCAAGAGGTGATGCTGGTATGCAAGGAAATCCTGGATTGCAAGGTTTTGCAGGCGAACCCGGTATCTACGATGAAAACTTGGATGTACCTCCGTCACCGGGCACTTCGGGACCCCAAGGCCCGGAAGGTTTTTTGGGTCCTGTGGGTGAACCCGGGTACCCTGGACAACGTGGCTTAACTGGTACAATAGGTCCACCTGGATTACCGGGTATTAAAGGAATACAAGGAAGAACAGGCAATCCAGGAACTTCTCAAAAAGGAGAACCAGGCAATGACGGTTTCAAAGGTTACCGTGGATTTAAAGGACCTGCAGGCTTACCAGGACCAACCGGAACAGCAGGAGTTAAGGGTTTCAAAGGAGCAACGATTATTGGACCAGATGGTGAGGAGGGAATGCCTGGCATGGACGGCATACCCGGTCAACGTGGTATACGTGGTGATCAGGGTGATCCCGGACCTCCTGGTTTCCCAGGTAGAGGTGTACACGGTGTAGGGCCCCCAGGTGAAGACGGAACACCTGGACGTCCAGGCTTTATAGGTGATCAAGGTATACCTGGAGTGCCAGGCTTCAACGGCCCAAAAGGAGAACGAGGCGCAGATTGTCCTTTCTGTCCATCAGGTACATATTATTTATGTTTATTCAACTTCGGAACGGTTGCTGGCACTTGCTGGTACATGCATTGCGCACACTATTGTGTAGGTATATGCATACTTCAAGTAAAATGCACTGTCATACTAACTGGCTTCGTAAAATGTAACAACTATAAGTATGGTGGTAGAGCTCTTGTGAATGAGCTCGAGGGCGGCAGCACCACCGTCTCACCTTTAACCTGCCGCCAAATAGTAGTGCTTCCATTACTGTGTTCCGGTTTGGTGGTGAGATCAGGCCCTGAAATTACTGGCACATGAGGCATAACACCGTAGTCCTCAGCTGCAGCGACGCATCTATAATCTGCGTTTGTGGATTGTTGATGTCCATGGGCTGTACTCTACTTACCATCAGGTGGACTACACGTTCGTTTGCGGTGAGCGTAGTATAAAAAAAAAAAAAAATAATATTAAAGCACTTAAGGTTTTATAAAGATACTAGCGACCCGCCGCGGCTTCGCACGGGTACAATGCTGATACTAAATACACTACAGAAAAACTGTGAACGTTGTATATAAAAACACAGCGGCCCGCTCCGGATTCGCACGGGTATATAATATATAGCCTATGTCACTCACTGAAAAAATGATTAAAATCGATCCAGTAGTTTGATTTATTCATTACTGCCCGTGGCCCGCACGCGTTAAATTTGGAGTAAAACAATTCCCCCTTTCTATGCATGTATTATACATAAAAACCTTCCTCTTGAATCACTCTATCTATTGGAAAAAAACCGCATCAAAATCCGTTGCGTAGTTTTAAAGATTTAAGCGCACATAGGGACAGAAAAGGCGACTTTGTTTTATACTATGTAGTGATTAAAAATAAAACATTATTTTAGGTTTGCCTGGTACAAAGGGACAAAGGGGCGACGCCGGCGCTGCAGGAGTAAAGGGGAACGTAGGACCTGAAGGTTTATCAGGAGGCCAAGGAATACCAGGAATCGCCGGTAGTCCGGGAATGAAGGGAGTGAAAGGAACTAAAGGTCTTAAGGGTATAGACGGTCCAGCCGGTAGACAGGGACCAAAGGGTTTTCCGGGAGTCATTATTTTACCTCCAGAAAGTCTAACTAAAGCTGATGTTGGACCACTAGGTGACCAAGGTAAGTAATTAATTTAAATTTAGTAAATCTAAAAAGTAATTAATCTTATTGAATTTAAAAATATCTAGGTTTTATTATACATTTTTAGAAGCAGACGATTTTTCGTACTAAACAAATTTTATATTTTATTGATTTTATCTAGCTCACTATTTTTTGCTTTTGTTCAAGTCAAAATATTTAGTAGGAGACCGGTAGAATATTATCTAATATAATTTCGTTTTCACAGGTTTTATCGGAGCAGCTGGTTTACCAGGCCATGCAGGAGCACCAGGAATACAAGGAGATATAGGACCAAGAGGAGTAAAGGGGCCAATAGGCGACGACGGACCTCTCGGCTTGCCCGGCAGGAACGGTACTAGAGGTCACGACGGACAACAAGGTCGGCCTGGCCAGTCTGCTAGGATACCTCTCCAGTTCTTAACAGGACAAAAAGGAGAACCTGGTCAAATGTAATTATATTTCTGTATCAAAGAATTGTGGTCAAAATATCAACATAAATACTTTTGAATTATGTACGTTCAGTGTAGAAACAATCACAGATAGAACATAGTTACCAACTTATAAGTTCGATGCGCCCTCTAATTTAATAGAGTGGTAAGCTCAAATTCAAATTCATATCATTTATTTTCATAGGCCCCAGGGGGCGCTTGAACAGCTCGCAACGTCGCAAGTATAGATGGTACCAAGGTCTCTCAACACATGCTAGTGTATAGTAGATGTCAAAGCCAAAGCTAGTATTAGCTATAGTAGTTACACGCTAGGGCTTCTGATCAAATCATCAATGTAAAATATTCTAAATTGCATGTAAATGTGTAGGGGTGCAACTGGAGATCCTGGAGAAGATGGTCTTCCCGGTGAAGTTGGAGAATCGATTGCCAAAGGACTCAACGCAAAAGGAGAAAAAGGTTTTCCCGGAAGACCTGGACCAAAAGGTACAAATTTGCATTAACACTAGAGTAATTGAGTATTCGGTATATAATATATACGTCATTAATTTAGCCACGTTTAGGCAAATCGTTTTTATTCATCAAAGGTTTTTGTAGATTAAATACATACATTGTTGAACTTCTTGTTGATTATTTTTATAGCATATACTTAGCAAATTATACTAAGCAACAGTCGAAAAAATTATGGGACCGGCAGGATTTTAACTTCTATCCTATTTGCATCCTACTGAAAATAGGAGGTGACCGTAGCTGGTTGGTTAAAGCGACTGCCGGCCCTATATTTTTTTCAACTGTTTCTCAGTACATACATTGTTGATCTGATCTACAGTTAGCGGCTCGGATAGATTAGATTAGGTAGATTATGTTTGTTTTAGATCACTCAAAAGGAGGTTTCAAGTACTAGTATTAATAAACCGTAGGCGAGATTTCAATTAGATTAATTATCCGTAGGTAAATGTACATACTATGCGTTTTATATAGGTACATAATATATATTAAAATTTTACGGGGTGATTTCGAGTGAGAGTACTACTCTGTAAGGGGTGATAGTACAGCTGTATAAACACACATAAGGCGGCAGTGAACGGTTCTTGATATTTTATTTTTTTGTATTTTTTTATCATGCCAATGCGCTATGTAGTAACTTAAAAACTTGAAAAAAAAAATCATTTTTTCAGCATAATAAAATTTATTACATTTCAAGCGGCATATTTTATCATTAAATGTACATAATTGACATTAATTTATACAAAGTGCTCTAAAAGTCTAGTAAAATATTAAAGACTAGTTTTTGCGCACGACTTCGTCCGCGTGGCATTCGTTGTATTAAGTAGTAGCTGCTCCCGCGCTTTGACCCGCGTTCAAACTTACTGTTCCGCTCCCGTAGAGTTTAACGTTATGTTAAATATCTAAGACCTTTATTGAGACTTAGACTATCAAACTCAAAAGTAATTATCAAAATTCGCCCAGTAGCTTTTGAACTTATCGCTTTCAAACAAACAAACTATCTCCCGCGTTCATCTGCGTGGACTGCGTGGTAGGTACATCAATAATAAAACTCAATAAATAAGCAAAATCCCTAGAAACTAATATCTATACGAATGTATAATCCTATCTAACAGTATTATAAAATAACCTACGTACAATATCAACTGCAATATTCTACCTATACTTAAAGTATAGGTTCGATTCGATTTAAAATCTATACAGTACGATTTATAAAAAAATAAACCTAAATAACCTACGAAAAACTTATTATTAAGTTTGTTTTTTATTGAATATAATATACTGGGTACTTTTTCGGGATAAAAAGTACCCAGTGTGGTGCCCAGGAGATCAAAGAATAATTATACAAAGATTCATCGTAATCGAGCCGGTAGTTTTTGCGAGATGCCTGAACAAACAGACAGACAAAAATTTTATTAATCATATTTTTGGGTTCGGTGTCGGTCTAGTTACACCCCATGCCATTTTTTTTATATCTTCAATGTACCTACAGAAATTTTTCTTCTACAGATTTATTAGTAAACATTTACTAGCTTTACACAGATTATAAAAAAAAGGTGAGTTTCATAACCAATTTGACCAAAAATATAAAAATCTCGGTTTTGTGTTAAGAACTTTTCAACCCTTTAAGAGTTGAACATGTCAGAAACTTATTTTCTTTGCTTATGATGGAAGCTCCCTGGAGTATGCCTTGGAGCTCTGGTCTCCGTTCTATGTATTACAGTAATCCTCAGCAGTAATCAAATAGAACAAATACAAAAAAGTATTACGTCACCTTTATAATTGTCGTAGATACTAGTTTTTCACCCTAGAAGAGCGCTTTTATTTTGGACTAGCTGTTACCTACCCGCGACTTCGTCGTGCATGTTGTTTTATGAACCAAAAATGCTAAAGGTAACAATGTCAATGTCGGCTCGCTCCCGAACCGTAAAGTTAAGTTTGTTTTTGTATTATTGTATCTATTAAACTACTTTTCCGGGATAAAAAGTACCCAGTGTGGTGCCCAGGATATTAAAGAAATTATACCAAGTTTCATCGTAATCGAACCGGAAGTTTTTGCGTGATGCCTGAACAAACTGACAGACAAAAATTTTATTAATCATATTTTTGGGTTCGGTATCCGTCTAGTTATTTTTTTTTTATATTTTCAATGTACAGAAATTTTACTTCTACAGATTTATTTACTTCGTGGGCGCATTGACAGTCCTACGCTACTCACCCAAATCAAATTTAAAACCCCAAATAATCGTACCCGACACAAGCAAATGTTACATATACTCCAACATCATACATCATATGGACAAAATGCTGTGATAACTAGAATAGCCCGTAGCTATAACAATTAATTTGGTGACGTAGACCCGTAGATGCGCTCAGGCAAATTTTACGAGGGTGCTAAATATCGAGCAAATTAAGAAAAAAAGATGGTGGCCACTATAATACGAACAATTTATAAGCGCAAACCGGCAAAATCACCACATATAGTACGAAAAGGCGTTTCCTGAGTTGGCTCTTATCGATCTGCCTTAGGCCGATCGCCGTCTGCTGTCATTCGACAATATGCCTAAGCCGATTACGATCGGTCTACGACACATACATTTACAATATTTACATTACCTCGATCACACACGTCCGTGCCCGTACCGGCAGCAGAGATTATGTCATGCTCTATCCCAGATCATGTTGATCATGTTAAAATTAGGTACTCTCTGTACCTAATATATAAATCAAGCCCGTAAAAAATAAAATACCCTTATTATTTTGCAGGCTTTTCTGGCTTGAAGGGAGATCGCGGTGATGCAGGTTACGACGGCGCGCCGGGAATTCAGGGAGATCAAGGACCACAAGGAACTACGCAACGAGGTCTTAAAGGATACAAAGGGTTTGTTGGCAGAAAAGGTGTGACAGGACCCTTCGGAAACCCTGGCATCAATGGTGAAAGAGGTCCTGATGGTTTACCAGGAATATGGGGTAAAAAAGGAGCCCGTGGTGATAGGGCAGTATCATATATTACGGGAGAAAGTGGTCCTGATGGAGAAGATGGGGAACGGGGCGTTGACGGCGACCAAGGTTTCCCAGGATTACAAGGAAGAACTGGAACTATGGGAGCTAAAGGGCAACCAGGAACACCTGGAGACGAGGGTCTACGAGGGCCTCCTGGTTTAAAAGTAAGTAAAGTAGTTGTACTGTTGTGTTCTACTGTACTAATCTTCGACTTTAAATTTAAGTATGTATAAATACATTTCAAGTTTCTTTAAATAGTAGTTATTGTCAATGTCTATATGTCGATGAAACGTGCTAACGAAGTCTTATGCTTCTATTTAAATTCTTTATCACGTACTTACTTATTCTGATGAAAGATTATATTTATGTTTAAATGAATCAATGTTGGTCCAGAGTCTAGCTATTGAGTCTGTTTCGTTTCCGTAAACTCATTTGATGAATAAATTGGACGTAGTTCCTGTAAACCGTTCTGCAACCACCCTAAAATCGAGTTATTAATACCAAATAAGTAAATTAAAGCTGTGTATATCTGTCTGTCTGTAGAATACAAAATAATACTGTCCATCTGACCATTAAACAAAACAAAAGAGTAATATGATATTGAACTGAAATCGCCAATTATCTCAAAATATAAAGTTTGTGGATTGGACCTTCAGGAAGTATGGACATTAATTAGACGTAGTTCAGTCAAATTAATGTCCGCAAAGATGGTCCCATACCACAGACATTCGGCTGTAAAGCCGGACACTCACTGTAACCGTTGTATCTACTTAAACAACACATAGTGTTTACGTGGTTTGCGAGCGGTGCGCGGGCAGCTCACCATGTACACAATATGCTGTTTTGGTAACAGTAGATGCAATGGTTACGGTTACGGCTCGCTAGTGAGTATTCGGCTTAAGGTATCGTTGCAGATTCGATTTTGAGCACGACATTGTTTTGTAATCAACTTGTATCATGAATTCAAATTCAAATTCATATTCATTTATTTCGTAAACTATTATAGCAGTATTTAAAATTGTCAATCAAAATGTTCACACAAAAATTAACAAAATACCTACATTAAGCTGAGAAACGGTAATGCAATCCCAAGCATTATTATCGTCCATATAATCTTGAATGGAATAATAGCCCTTCGAAGACAGTTTTAGTCTTAATATAGAATTAAATTTATTGGAACTTTTAATTTCTTGAATTTTGCTTGGGATTTTATTAAAAATCGCACACATTGACCTCTAAATGATTTTTTTATTTTCTGGAGTCTAGTGGCAGGTAAAACTAATTTATGCTTGTTCCTTGTATTTAAATTATGTATATAACGTTTTTTTTTGTAATTATAAAATATTCTCATGTACAACACACGTAAAACATGACATCTTCAACGTTGGCAGATGTAATGTTGGTTTGACTATGGCGATTGCTCGCGCTCTTAAAACACTTAAATTTGTGATATTATTGATTTCTAAACGCAACTTATAACATAATGTACTTAATTACAGGGAAGAAAAGGAATGTATGGTAACTCAATTCAGGGTGCACCTGGAATGCCAGGTGAGCCGGGTCGACCGGGACGAGTAGGAATTATTGGAGAGCCAGGGTTACAAGGTTTAAGTGGAATGCAAGGTGAAATGGGCCCTAAAGGAAATAAGGGCAGCACTGGCTATATGGGTACACATGGTATTAAGGGAGAAGTTGGACGCCCGGGACGACCAGGTTTTGTAGGAATGTCAGGCCTGGTTGGAATGAAAGGAAAACAAGGAGACCGTGGTGATTCAGGTGCTGAAGGGAATCCCGGATCAGATGGTGTGCCGGGCCTGGCGGGTATTCAAGGACCTAAAGGACATATTGGTGAAATCGGTCTACCCGGGGTTCCCGGCGTCTTAGGAATATCCGGCCGCAAAGGACAAATAGGAGACAGTGGTTTGCGTGGAAACCCAGGTCAAAGAGGAGAAGACGCACAAGAAGGCATGAAAGGCGATGAAGGAGATCGTGGTTATGATGGCACTGATGGCAGACAAGGCCTAACCGGTCTGAAAGGTCGACAGGGTGACGTTGGTCTACCAGGGTTAAACATTGAAGGTTCACCCGGCAAAAATGGTCTTCAAGGTGAGCCTGGATTTAACGGGCAACCAGGCACTGATGGTCATAATGGAGAAAGAGGAGAATCTGGGAGCCCCGGGTTCCCAGGCGAAATTGGGGATAAAGGCGTTCCCGGATTTAGAGGAATGGCAGGCAGAAATGGGTTCCCAGGAATTAAAGGTCAATCAGGTTTTTCCGGCGCTGCTGGCTTAAAAGGTTCTAGAGGAGAGGAGGGCTGGATAGGTCAGTCAGGACGCATAGGCTTACCAGGTCCACCTGGACTTCAAGGTTTTCAAGGTCAAAGTGGACTACAAGGGGCTCCGGGAACCAAAGGAGAACGAGGCGATATTGGAATTGCTACACATGTCATTGGAGAAAAGGGTGAAAAGGGAAACATGGGTATGGTAGGACTACCTGGATTGCCAGGTGAAATTGGTGAACGTGGATTCACAGGACTTTATGGTATTAAGGGTGACAGAGGAGAAGAAGGTTTTCAAGGAGAAGTCGGACAAATAGGCTTGCCTGGACTTAATGGTCCAACGGGTTCTGTAGGTCTTCCAGGTATACCTGGAATTAACGCAGCTTATGCTGCCCGCGGTGAACAAGGCAGGCCTGGTTTAGATGGCCTACCTGGATGGCGAGGTCCTCAAGGTCAAAAAGGGGCACCAGGAGAATATGGTATTGATGGGCCCGATGGAATAATTGGTCTAACAGGAGTTTCATTCCAAGGACCTAAAGGAATGCCAGGAATGATTGGGGCGCCTGGTATACAAGGCACACCGGGAAGACCAGGTATTGCTGGATTAAGAGGTATACCAGGATTACGTGGACTCAAAGGAGATGCTGGGGAAACGGGTGATGCAATCAGTCCTAAAGGTGAAACTGGAATTCAAGGTATGCCTGGTATAGACGGCGCCAAAGGACGTCAGGGTGAACAAGGTATACATGGTTCTTTTGGGCGGCAGGGTCTCCCAGGCTTACGAGGATCACCAGGTCAAAGAGGTGATATAGGTGAAGAAGGGTTTTCCGGAGTGCTTGGTCTTAAGGGTATAAAGGGTGAACCTGGCGAATTATTGCCTGATGCCGAAATTAAACCTGGTCTAGTTGGTGATATTGGTTTGCCTGGATACAGTGGGACACCAGGTCGAGATGGTAGGCCAGGTGATTTTGGCCGTGCTGGAATGCCAGGCAGGAAAGGTGAGAGAGGAGAAATAGGATTACCTGGAATAATGGGTCCTTCTGGTGCTTTGGGACAAGGAGGGTTAAAAGGTTTTAAGGGAGCACAAGGCAGCGAAGGCTTTCGAGGCGAAATTGGTCCTGCTGGCAGACCTGCTGCTCAGCCTATGCCCAAATCCCGTGGATATTTCTTCGCAATTCATTCCCAGACAATAGATATTCCAACATGTCCACCTGGAACTGTACCACTTTGGCCCGGATATTCATTGATCCATGTTATTGCTAACGGAAAGGCACACGGACAAGACTTAGGTAATTTTATTTAATTAAGTTTTTAATACTTTATACACAATTTAGTAGTTACATGTTAGGCCAGGTTTACTAGCAAATTGCTTTGCTTTCCTAATGAGCCTACAGTTTATATGATGGTTCTTCATCCTGCCCTTACTTTATTTGAAGTCGGCGCAAAACCTTTTTTTTTCTCATTTTCCTCTGTCAGCCGTCTCGCTTTCACTCACTCCCTTCTCTTTCATATCTACTTTAACGCAATCCATTCTTTTGTCAACGGCCTGCCTCTCCCTGTCATTTCATCGATATTAAAACTGATCACTATTTTGATCGCACGGCTTGCATCCCTTCTCATCACGTGCCCGTTCCAAGATAAACGATTCCCTTTCAGCTTTTCTGTCACTGGTGCAACTCTCAAGCTTCCTCTAACATACTCGTTGTTAATAACTAAATATGTGTATCTGTAGAAACTAATTCTAACTTAAAATCTACACCCACATATTTGTTGAATGTGGATAATAAGGAACTCACATTCGCATTCATAATAGTCCCTCAATTACAATAGATTTTAATTTTCAGGTGCTGCGGGTAGTTGTTTACGCAGATTCTCAACAATGCCTTATTTATCCTGTAATTACAACGACCAATGCTACTTTGCTCGGCGAGAAGACTTCAGTTTCTGGCTTTCTGCACACGATTTTGCAACTCCCATGATGAAACCTATAAAATCGCAAGACGTTAAGCAATATATTTCAAGGTAAAAACTTTATCGTACATTTGATGTACAAACTCAATGCAAATTTTTTAACATCGAATAAATGTACCTATAGTTACAAATCAAACTTTACGTTTTTAGTACTAAGGCTAGTTTTCAGTAGTCAAGTTGAGCGACCCACGCTGACTGTCATCGCTGCCGTTGTACCATCCTAAGATGGTGTTGTATTGCACGGAAAGCCAAAATAATGCGATACCATCTAATATTAAAAATGTGTAGCCGTTTGGCACATTTTGCAAGTCCTTTATTAACTTCATGGACGATTTCTAGTTAAAGTTACAAGAGATATTACCATGTACCTACTTTAAAAACTGTTTTGAAAATCCATTTTTCAGATGCCAAGTATGTGAAGCACCGACGCGGAGCATTGCCATACACAGCCAGAACAACAAGGTGCCAGACTGCCCGAGCGGCTGGTCACAGATGTGGATAGGCTACAGTTTCTTAATGGTGAGATAGCTTAATGGTACATAATCCGGTTCCAGGACAATATCGTACACATGACAGAATGTTCAAATTGTCCTATTGCTTAATAACATGACTGAGCCAAAATGAACACAACATTAAATTCAATTGTTTGTAAGAACGATTGTTTTTACCCGTGTCAACCATTATTCTGGCCGGTGGCCGCAAGCAAAAAAATAAGCACAACGCCATCTATTGAATTCTTGCGTAAACTAACTTCTTACTTAAAAAAGACCTATAATTCACCCTCTTGGGAATAGAATTTAGAAAAACACGCCGGATATGCGCATAAAACGACATGTATTTGAAGGTGTTGATGGTGCGATACCGAATAAGCGTGTTAACAACAACGTTAAAAAAAATTTGTTTGATTCCTTAGATTATTTAACTACCACACTTTTCCTATCTGTCCATCCAAAGGTTGCCTGGAAGAGATCGCTTTAAGCGATAAGGCCGCCTTTTGCATATCGTTGTTGTATGTTGTCTTTCTTTGTAGTTTTGTGAAAATGGAATGTATGCAAATAAAGTTTTTCTATTATATTCTATTCTATAACGTTGTATTTTTTTACAGCACACTGCTGGCGCAGATTCCACAGGCCAAAGCCTCGTATCGCCGGGCTCCTGCGTACAAGAATTCAGGATTCGACCCTTTATTGAGTGCAACGGACTTGGATATTGCAACTACTTCGCAACGGCAGTTTCGTACTGGCTTTCAATTATCAAAGATGAAAACATGTTCAGTACGCCAATTCCAGACACAATAAAAGCGGATCATGTTCATAAAATTAGCAGGTAAGTAAATCACAGTTTATGAAGATGTGTAGATATCATGTCAGGATGTTTGTTACTCTTCAATCTACAGAATGATTTAGATGTGATTTGACACACAGGTATCTTTTTAGTTTATGGCCTGGATTTACATAATAGGCTAATTTTGCTGATGTACCTCGCGGGCGGAGCCGCGGGCAGATGTGGAGAGCAGTACTACAGGCACAACGTTATTTTTACTTTACCAACATTGAAAAAGTAGTTTGTACGGAATCTGAAGATTTTTACGATGGAAAACATGTTTTTTTCTTTTTTGCTCGTAAAAGCTAAGAAAAGGATTTTCTCAATCAGTGTTGGTAAAGAAAATAACCTTGTAGGTGTACCGTTCTACTTGTTTTTACTAGAAATCAGAATTTTTGTTAGGTTTTTATAGGTATACCATATGGCAACCCTAGCAACACCCTGAAATAATTGACAAGCTGTTCACAGCAAGTGGCTGGAATATAGAAGAAATATTATTTGCTCTGTGATTTTAACGTGTCATTTTTGTCGCAGATGCTCGGTATGCTCAAGAAATTGGCCAGTTCCAATCAAGAGTTTCGCGCCTGTACCTACGGGTGTCGGGGACTTGAACTCCGTGCCCAATGCAAACATACGCCAAGACCGGCCGAGACACAGGCGTCCTTACCAACGGCATTACCCTGGCAGACGATTTGTACGCGGCAGACGTCGACAGTGAACAAATGAAGAACCTCTTTGAGATTCAACCTTAAAATACTTAAATTGTAGGACTAAATAAATATTGTGATGTGTTCTGTCAAAGAATTAAAAGAACGAAAGAAGAAATATAGATATTATTATACACTTAGGTATATCACTGCCAAATTCTAAACAATAACATAATTTAACTGCGTAACTAAGTAATATAGTCAATATTTCATATTATGCGTACCTAACTATTTAGTATCAATACATAATACTTACTCAAAGCTAGCAACCCATTGATAGGTCAGTAGATACAGTACAGAACATCCTAGTCTGTCAAATATTTCAGTACTTTAAAACATAATATAAACATACCCACTTCTAAGTGTTTGAACAACAACTAGAACCAGTTTCTTTTATTGCTCTTTGGCATTTACCTACTACTTATTGAGAAAATACGACATATATACGCAGTTATTTAGAAAATGCAACTCAGTAGGTAGGTAAATTATATAATGTGTTACAATAATGTAGTGATGTAAATATAATTACCGACCTAGTTACGTAGATATAAACTAATAAAATATTAAAAATATACAGGTCTTCTTCATTCTTCTACCCTATAATAGCATCAGCTAGAAGCATATTCAAACGTCATTAACCTCAATTTTCGACTAACGGAAGAAAGCCGTAAGCCGAAAAATGCTCAGCATGTGTTTCCACTTACGGCGTTTTTTCCACGTGCAGTCGGCAACTACAAAAATAACTTTACTATAAATACCACTAAATCTAGTAAAAGAAGAGCTAATAACTTGAGCCTCTTTGAGATATACTGAATATGGTGGTCAGAGGCGTAGCTAACGCCGTAACAATTATACGGGGGCCCCTGCATGCGAGGGCTCCCAAATTTTCCGAAAAATAGGCAAACAGAGAGATAAATTTTACATACAATTCAAATTAAATATACACTATATTTAATTTGGATTATTTGTAAAAAAATATGGTAAAAGTGACAGATAGATAATCATGATGAATAAATATAATTTAATGCAAATATTTTCTTTTGTAAGAAATCTTTACCCTTCATAAGGGCCCCCAAATATTGTATTATACGGGGCCCCGCCAAGGCACGTTACGCCACTGGTGGTGGTGCAACAAACAATCCAAAAAATAACGGTTTTAAATGCACTTAATAAAACTGGAACCAATGATCGGCCTCGCCGTCTAGTCGGACAATTTTCGTAGTGTAAAAACCCTTAAAAACCATGCATGGCAATTAAAATAAGAAACATTAAATAACTTACTTCCTCTTTATTATTCAAAAAGTAAATAAATACTTATTTAAATCTAAATCTGCCAGTTATCTTGTTATCATTTTCCATGGTTGCAGTCTTAGATCAGTTGATATCTGAATTTCGTATTATCCTCCTGCACTATTCTATTTGCCTGGTCACAGAGTCCATATTTTTCAATGTATGGTCATCAAGGTTAGGCCTTACTTCATATGTGCAAATAGTGACTCCATGTCTGTGGCCCGGGTTCCATTCCCCTTTTAGACCAATATAAAATATCTTAGTTGTATCTGCACCAAAGTTTGTAGGAAAATGCATTGTCAAATGAGAAACTGATGAAAATGTGACTATCCTGAAATATAATAAATAATGTTTAGTTAATACACTAGACTGGTCTTCTTCTTCGTCGTGTCGATGGCTGAGTCAAATTTTATTGGCCCAATAAGTGGTCACTGTTATGGCGCTCTCGCCGGCGTTCATGAGCGCCTCCCTTGTGCAGGTGGTAGGGCATTTTGGACAATCAGTAAGGTGGTCAAGGTTTTGACTTGCCATCGTGGTGAAAGGATTAGCCAATTCGCATTTAAGAACTCGCGAATTGTCCAGGGTGCGCCGGACGTAGGGAATTGTTGTGTACGTCACTCGAGGAGGCTCCTTTCATGCACCCCTTTCACTAGACTGGTAAAATAATATTATTTTTAAATTTCATACCAGCAATTATTAAGCAATACCAAAGTTCTGTTTGTAATTTTAAGTAAAATATCTCAATCTGGACTTTTGATAGACAAGCTACATCATACATTTTTACCACAATTCTGAACAATAGTACATTGTACACCAAGGGATGAAAGTAGTTGATTTCATTGAGGGTGTAGTTTGAGGCACGTAGCGTAGCTGAGGGCCTTAATACACCCGAAAGAAATCAAACTTTCACCCGAGTTATACATAGTGCTTTATACTACAC
The DNA here is from genome assembly GCA_905147285.1 of Hypena proboscidalis. NCBI lineage: Eukaryota > Metazoa > Arthropoda > Insecta > Lepidoptera > Erebidae > Hypena > Hypena proboscidalis. The sequence goes on along the minus strand of LR990130.1, from coordinate 12,161,080 downwards.
CTACAAGGAAAATAAAAAGATTGTGCATTTTTCTCACTTCTCCATTGCAGAAAATCTGCATACGCTTTATTTTATCTGATCCTTGACTTTTGTGGTAAGAGGTCCTCAATCACTACTTGAGCAGATACTTTCAATTCCTCCGGAGTTAATAAATCGTCAGTATCACTCAAAGAGTATACTAATATATTGGGGAATAGAGAGCCTGCTTCCGTATAATTTTGACACCCAAAATTGAATGGTGGCGCTATCTGATAACAAATCCACAGAACTAATCTCTGTATGTGTGCGTACACACCCACATACAGAACTAAACTCTGTATGTGTGCGTACACACTCACATACCTATATTGTATTTACGCTATTGCTATATTTTTATATTTGGGTAGCGTTTTTAAATAGCGACATGTTTTAAAAACATCTCAGAATTTTAACAACATTTTCATAAGTTTGCTGATGTGTAATTCATAAAAATTACATGTCATAACAATCTTACAGAAATATTATATACACTTACAATTCAATAGATTTAAAGCTGATTTATGTTAATTTAACAGTGCTACATAGCTTGTAAACAAAGCAAACAACTGCTTATAATATTGTAGGTAAACATTGGAAATGCATACAAGTTGATAATTTATGTGAAATACTTAAAATATATGTCTTAACTTTCATGTAAATGAAAGCTCGAAATATAATGCAAATGTATTATAATGAATGTATTAATTTTATTCAAGACAAGAAGTTAGCTTATGCAGTCAGCAACAGGAGTAGCTACATATGAACAAACTTTTAAAGTCACTTATTTCTTATACTTATTTCAATCGTAATTATTTCGAGTTGTATGGAAATATAAATATTTTGAAGTGTTCTGCAAACTTTTGTTGTTGTTAAGAATGCTGAAATCTTTTTAACTCTTCATATTCCAGGTGGCTTACATTTATTTAAAATAAAATGATAAATCAAGTCTTTCATTAAATCATTTATTATTTTTATAATGCCTGTGTTTATTGAAATATTTTTGAGCATATAATTTTATTTCATCATCACCATCGTATGTAATTTTGCCGGCTAGAATTCGGTTAATCTACTCCAACTGTAATTTATTATATTTGATGAAACATCAATAAAATATTCTTTTAATTTTTTCATTTGGTTTCACATTTATTTAAGAAATGGAAATCCTACAAATATTTCGACGTGCATTTTTATCGACATTTTTAAGCCGGATTTAGGTACATTCTTTTTTTAAATGTGAAACATATATTTTGGATATCTATAAAGCATTCTATTATTTGCGCCGACGGATAATATAATATTTTTTTATCTGAGTGATATTCTTTTGCTTTTACGTAAACATTTTATCGGTTTCTATCGAAGATAATATACACATTTTCTGCATATTTTGCAGTTATTAATAATATTTTTGAGGCATTTTCTCAGTACCAACAACAAGATCGAGCCATAAAAGTTAAAAAAATAGTTATACTTCGTTTATAACAATTTTTTTACTTGAAAAACATTACTTGGATTTTTAAGTTTTTGTTAAGGCAAAAAATAAATTATTTCATGTAATTGTTGTTTAGAAATTTCTTCCTCTTTCAGAATCTTTTTTTGAAATTTCTTAAATATTCATAGGTTATGAAATATTGGCAAAAAACTAAATGCCATTTTTTGTTCATCTTTAATTGTTTATAACTAAGTGATAAAACTTTTCTTGGATGGTAAATCGCCGACCAGTAGGGTTTTCCTAACCTGGTAATATTGCATGTTTGCAAACATTTTCGCTGCTGGTGTCATATTTAGGACAAGTTCTTGAAAGGCTGATTTATTATAATTTTTTTTCTGCATTTTGAAACCGTGACTGCAAACCCTTGCCTCGATTTCTCAGGCGGTATATCTGTCTTCTTAAATTCTTGATGCTTCGTTGGTAGATCCTGAATTTTGATGCTGTTTCTACTGAAGGCATACTCTTCCAACCTGAAAAAAATAAAGTCATTATCAGAGAAACAAATATCAACATTTATATAGTAGCTTAATATTATTATATTATTATGATGAATTTTAAAAGTAACTATTGATGCTGGTATGATATCACAAACAAGTATTTTTGTGTTTAATTATAATTATTACATTTGAACAAAAATAATGGGATATAATATGCTTACCTTTTATTTTATGATGACCCATAGACATTTGGCAGTAACTGTGCTCGAGCAAAATGCAGCAGGAATCTTCAGGTTCTCCTAAAAATTAAATAATTGTATCATAAACTGAATTTAACTGCTACTTGCTGGCATAACTAATGTTGCCAAACTAAACTCATTGTAGTCGATTGTGAGGTATTTTATACACGATTAATTAACTTGTCAAAGTGATTAATTTATTAGTTTGACTAAGCAACTTAGCTATTATGCATAGAAGCTAGCTATTATGAGCTTATTCATCAATTTAGCTTCGACATAACTACGAAGCGGCACTTAGCGGTTAGTATGTATGTTTTGGTTTGTTAAAAAAAAAAGCTATGTGCACGCAGAGCTCAGTTTTTCGAACAAAAACAAAGTTTTAAAGGGGCGTCTCCTGACCCTTAGCGCCTGGAGCGGCTTCTCCATTCGCCCTATGGACGAGCTGGCCCTGTATACATAATAGATAAAATAATATTTTAACTTACCACGCAGAAAGAGTGATGGAACTGCTAGTACATTCAGACGGTTGTTGCGGTTCCGATCCCTTTCAGTTAAATGTCTGTCACAGACTCTCTTCTCCTTATAATTGAAATCGCATTCATCTGTACCACAAACAACTCGAACCCAAGCTTCGAATTGCTCCGGAATTTTTTTAGGGTTAGAAAACGTGTGAAGTACACACCCTCTGAAAAAATAAAGTGGAGATCAAATCTAGACTAGCCAAAGTCAAAAGAATATCTTAGAAGATTAATGATATTTAGAAAGCGGGAGCAGTGCCGCTAAGTATGCCGTGCTCCGTACACAGCTAAGACAAGCGGGACGGGTTAGCAACGGACAGCAGGCAGTGAGACGAAACTACGAAACGTATTTTAACACGGTTTATAGCAACAGATAGGGTGATACATGAAGACCGTTTAACACCGTTACAGTACAGCATGCTATCTAATTTAAAATTATTTTGTAAGCCGTACGCCGTACGCAATAACCCTGTATTTTCAGTTTGGATGGGTAGCGCAAGTCTCGTGGAATTGCGCTCGTGTAGTAGCAATGATAATATATTTACTGTAATTATTATAGATTAAAGACATGTGCTTAATTATACTTACTAGTAGGTGTACATCCAATAGCACAGCGCCTCGGTATTTTAACAAAATAAGGTAACAAAGTATAAAATTAAGCGTATTTATCGCACAACACAACAGAACGACAAAATGTGGTTTGCTCAACTCAACCTAATTTATTGCAGCTTTAATACAACCAGAATATCACAGAAACGAGAAAAGAAAACGAAAATTACAAACTAGCCGCCATAATGAAAGAAGTATGATTGACGGCTGAAAGTAATGTTGCCAAGCTACAAAATGCCAGCTTGTTATATTTTTTTTTATTAAATATGAATTAATAAAATTTTAATAATATTTTATACACATAACAATCTATGTTTAAAATAAATTACCTTTATTTTTAAATATTCAGTATAAAAAGCTTTTGTAATAATAGTACACAAAGACTACTGATTTTAGCGTCATCTAACAGTTTTCTTAAGTACTACTTGCTACTGGTTTTTGCGGTTATGTTTATGTAGTCAATGGGTTATGTTTAGAGATGGACTTAGTGCCAAACGTCATGAAACGTCACAAATTGAGCGCCTATGGTTTCTTCGGCATTGTTCCCCCCCTGGTATCACTATCACTCGACATATTAAGTTCTTGCAACAAATTGTTTATTCAAAAGTTTTAAAATGATGAGGAATTTGGAGCGAAATGCAAAAATTTTCACAATTTCTTCTTTCATACGCGCATAGAGACACGGGTAACAATCGCATGCAGCCAGCTACACTTTATGAAGTTGATTTGTGAAAAAACGTTTGTAATTATTTTGTAACAGATAATAATAGTGATTTTAGTGGTTTATTTATGGAGTTGTTATATAATTAAGTTACATTAATTTATTTATTTTTATAAAAGTAGTTATTTTATTCTTTTAATATTCTTTTTTATTTACGATTTACCAACAAGTACAGAAAAAAATAAAAAAAAAAGAAATTTAAAAAAAATGTTCATTACTCCCATGGGAGTAATGAATTTAGGAGTAATATTTCAGACCTCTAACATACATTACATGATGCTTTTCAGAACTCGTCTGAAAAGACTAACTTTCTTTGATAGATATTCTCCGTATTAGATACTGCAAAGAGGTACTTTCTACGTAGGTGTAGTATAAATACTATTTTATTATATTATGCTGTACCTATGTACAAACCGGTGTTGCTAATAATAATAAATAATAGCAGCCCTGTATCTATTACATGTCCCACTGCTGGGCTTGGGCCTTTTCTCATGATGAGAAGGATTAGGCCATAGTCAACCACACTTGCCAAGTGCGAATAGGTAGACTTCACACACCCTCAAGCAATTTTTTATAGACACTCAAAGGCGATTAGGTTTCCCCACGATGTTTTCCTTTACCGCTAGCAAGCGACAATTTATATAATACACACATATCTTCGTAAAGACGAATCTTGACGATTTATTGACAGAGGTGTGCCGTGGGTTTGAAGCATGTAAAAAGGTGTAGTCTGAAAGCATATTAGGTCAGGAAAACTTACTTTGGTGAATATTCTAAAACACCTTGACTGTCTGTATGTAGTTCAAATTCTTGATCAGGTTCCATTGAAACATTATCGAAGGTCATATTGGGTTTGTTTTTAAACCTGAAAATAAAAATAACATGGTATTGAGCCATTTGTATTTTAGAAATATTAGATATAACGGGTAATTTTTTATATTTTGCAGCTATTGCAAGCCACTTGTTCACAAACTGTCAGTTTTATCGTGAACTATTGACTTACTTGTTTTATATATATATGTAGTTAATATATAATATTAACATATATTAGTTAATAAATATTATGAATATAGTTTGAATATATATAGTTTTAGTCATAGCCATTTTAAGTATACAGATGCAAAGGTTTCAACCTTCAGATCTTATACTACACTGTAACTTACAAGGTTATAAATCAAAATATGTCTTAGCTACATGATTGGTTACTGGTAGTTTCATTGCAATTGCGCTGAATGAAATAAAACTATGTTACTGCCTTATGCAGTAGAACACAGTTGTCTAATTGATGTGCTTCCTTGTGTAATCTCTGTGAGTCAATTTAGGAGCTTTTTCTGAACTTCTTATTGATTTTTATAGCATTTAGCTATGCTTAGCAAATTATACAGAAACATTTGAAAATATTGTACCCTACTTAAGATAGGAACAAATGGATGAAAGTGATGCCACAAATTATGTAACATACAGTTGAGAAATTAGTCCTGGCAAGAGGCGATCATAGCTGGTTGGTTAAAGCGACTGCTCAGTGTGCAGCAGTTTGCAGGTTCAAATCCTGCCAGACCCATAATATTTTTAACTTTTTCTTAGCATAATTTAGGAGTTGTTTACTTACAATCTTAATTTGGCAGGATGAGAATCTGAATCTTCTGAAGTTATTTTGATTCCTTTTAACTTAACATTGCCTGTAAATGGTATATTGAATAGTAGTTCTTCATCAGCATCACTCTCTACAAACTGAAAGAGAATAAAGAAATTGATATATATATAGTAAGTGTTTATTAATTTTGTTGGTCTAATGGCTGACATCAGCAACTGAGTCTCAATTATCAGGTCAGACAAAAAGAGCTGTTGGGATTTTCTATGAAGAAAGCCTAAAATCTGTTTACCCTACCGAGGTTTGGAAGTCACATTAAGCTTTTGGCCCTGCTTCTTATTCCTCACCAGTCATGTCAGTCAATATGTCATATTGGGCTTTAAGAGTGAAAGAATTAAGATCTCTCCTGTGCCACTGTTTTGAACACTATAATAATTTATGCCTCATGCAGTTGGCCATCAGGTTCATTGTCTAGAAAAACTTTGTAACTGTGTAGGAAACCAAAGGAATTCAAAAAATGTTATGTGGTTACCCAACCAGGTCCAATCTTTTAAGCTATTAGCAAATTTAAAAAAAAGACAATATTTTTGAACAGAATTTAGAGATTATTCTGTTAAACATTTCTCATTGCAGAGTTGGTAATGTACCCGGTGGATGGTGATAGGCTTACCCCTATTGCATACAACCTAAACATAACAAGTATGTATAATTAAGTATGTATTTACAAAAAAAAAGTATATATGTATAAGTAATAGTTATTCTAGTACCCATAGTACAAGCTATGATTAGTTTAGGACTAGATGGTGTTGTGTGTAAGTTGCAAGATATTTATTTATTATTTATTATTATTATAACAATTGAAATGTTGGTGTTATACACCTCTACCACATCCTTCTGCATAATCTATTTTCTTTTATAGGTCCCGTTATATAAAAATACCTTTATTCTGATTTTATTTGATATTCTTGAACATTGCATAAAGTAAAAAAAAAATTAAAACAAAGCATCGTTCCTTATTAATGAAAATTGAAAAACATGCTTACAAAAAGTATTTTTTCGAGTTTACTTATTTGATTTTGTGTTGAACTGTACAGTAAGGACATTTTGATAACATGACCTTTAGATATTAGGATGATTTACTACTAGACCATTTAGCTAATAGGACTAACAACTTCCAGGACTAATCGCTTATAGGTTGTTTTGCTATAAGGCCATTGTGCTCATAGGGCGTTCTGGTCACATGTCCTTCCAATACAAGAGAGTAGTACTACTTACTATCAGGTAGACAGAACAAATGGATAAAATAGGCAGGTTCTGTCAGCATTTTGCACCACACACTAGAGAACACACAGTAATGTTATTAAGTTGCAGTGCTTAGGTGCTGCAAAGCTTATTAAAGCCCCGCAACCTTACCGCCATCAGGATCTTTACAAGCTGAGAAAAATGAAAAGACTTAGATTATAGATTTTAAAATACATTATTATACTAACATGAGTTCTATCAAGCCGTTTCTCCCAAGGTTTAAACACAGTTTTACCCGCACCCTCAATAGACTCATTTAGACACTGCAAATTTTCTGTATCTATTTTCTGATAAAGATTATACTGGATACCGATTTCCTCCGCATCGCTATGATCATGATCGTGGTTACCGTGACAATGACTGTGTGCCATGATTGTGATAATTTCGGGCCAAAACTCCAATTTACAATAATTTAATTAACGAATCGTAAATAATACAATCTCGGATTTACAATTCATCAATAAATTTATAGTCAATTTAAATTACACTGAAGTCATGATGATACATTTGAATAAAGCTGTTTCCCACATTTGCCTTATTTCTTCCACATTCATTAATTTCTTTGCAGTTTTGTCATTTTGAACACTTGTTACAAAATTAATTACAACTGGAACTGGAAACTTGCTCTGTCAGTTTTCTGCCAATGTCAACTGTGACAGTGACAGTTACAGAATATTGACATTGACAATAATTCTGAGATACAGGCATAGAAATATATACTATAGAAATGGCTTGTCCGAACACATTGCCCTTCAAATTTGACATTATGAATAGCAGGATCAGTAACGCCATCTGCATTGAACTACCATGTAAATGACTTTGCATTCACGCGATGTGAACCTTGTAAGGGCGTGATGAAATTTCGTTAGCATTTTTTTTGCCGAAGGTACAATAAAATTGTGATTCTTTCAATAGTGTAAAATATTTATTATTACAAAATTAAAAATACTCCTATTATAGTTATATTATTAAAAGAACAGTACATCACGGGAATTCTAAAAGTAGGTCATATTTTGTTTAAGGAATAAAATAAAATGTTTGTTTCGAGAAATATTTTTTTACTAGCTTCTGGTCGTAGCTCCGCCCACGTGGTATGTTTATAAATGACTAGCTGACCCGGCGAACTTCGTACCGCCTTAGCGTAAATTTGATGCACTACTTTATTTTGTATAAAAAGTAGCCTATATGTTAATCCAAGCTATAAGCTACATGTGTGCAAAATTTAATCAAAATCGATCCGGTAGTTTTTGCGTGAAAGAGTAACAAACATCCATACATCCATTCTTACAAACTTTCACATTTATAATATTAGTAAGGATTTAAGTACAAACTACTAAATGTAATTTGTACTTAAATCATTTGGTGAACATTTTCTATAATCCGTGAAAGGCCAAAAGATCATTGAACTTTTGTTACAAGCTTTTATTTAGTTTTTTCAATTCATCAACTTTAACAAAATTATAGACTATTCTTGACTATTAAAATTAGGTACTTACTTAAAAAAATTAAGTGTTTAGCTACTTTTGTTGCTGACTGTACATATATTATCTCTAGCGTTATAACAAGTTTACGCAATAACAGTACATTGCACAATGATATGACAAACAAATACTTTTTTAAATTACCAAAAATATTCTCTTGAACGCCCGCGGCATAGTTCAACTAAGCGCAGTTGCGCAGTTCCAAAGTCATGTCACGCGTATATTCACGATTAAGGAATATGGCGTCGGAACGAAAAATTTTAGCAAATAAAATTGATAAAATAATGTAAAGAGGTGGATATAATATGATATTTGTGACTTACCGGTGATATGTAATACCATAATCTTTTTTGTTGTGTCTAATTTGGTAGTTCGTACAACTTTTCAGTGCACAATTAGGCATTTTGTCGTGTTTGACCGCTCACGGAGGCAGCCAACCACAGTCAAATTTCACTACGCGCTTTTTGTAGTCTCATTGACTCCAAAAAGGTTCAGTTCATTTATCGCGCGTTAGCCGTGTCCTTACTTTATACGTCAATGATACAGGGTCAATAAACTCATCCTTCATCCAAGGGTAAAAGTTATCCTTCATCCAAGGTAAAAGTCCATTCTAGATTCATGGTATGGTGGGTCCACACTGAGCCAACGAAGGCGAACGAAGGTTTTTTGACGTTGGTAGCAAACGTTCGTTGGCCTTCGGACAAACGTCCAAACACATTTTGGTGTTTGACCAAAACATCGTTTGCTCATGATTCCGGATTGCTTTCCATAGACAATACTCGAAAGTGTATTTTGATCATAGCCTAAGGATATCATGTGTCAATGGGGTTGGCAACTGTCTTATGTCCATGATTATTATTTACAAGTCAGCTATTATTCTGTGTTATTAACTACTTAGCTTCAAGATAATGTAATTTACTACGTAGACACATGCTCATTCTGTTGACGTTCGTTTGTTGGTGTTTGGCGACCGTCCAAACTGAATTCGGTCCAATGGCGCAAATCCTTTGATGTTACCGCCACGCTACGGATCGCCGGCCAACGTCAACGAACGTTCGTTGGCCATCGCCAATCCGTCCAGACATGGCCAACGAACCCATTCGTTCGCCTTCGTTGGCTCAGTGTGGACCCACCAGTAAAAGTTGCTGCAGTCTATGCTGTCCTCCTCTAGCGCTGTAATCGCTCTATTGTTTCATATTTGGCACAGACACAGACTTGGTAGATAATCATTGACGTATAAAGTAAGGACACGGCTAACGCGCGATAAATGAACTGAACCTTTTTGGAGTCAATCAGACTACAAAAAGCGCGTACTGAAATTGTCTGTGGTTGGCTGCCTCCGTGAGCGGTCAAACACGACAAAATGCCTAATTGTGCACTGAAAAGTTGTACGAACTACCAAATTAAACATAACAAAAAAGATTATGGTATTACATATCGCCGGTAAGTCACAAATATCTTATTATATCCACCTCTTTACATTATTTTATCAATTTTATTTGCTAAAATTTTTCGTTCCGACGCCATATTCCTTAATCGTGAATATCCGCGTGACATGACTTACTGCGCTTAGTTGAACTATGCCGCGGGCGTTCAAGAGAATATTTTTGGTAATTTAAAAAAGTATTTGTTATGAATTGTCACATGGTAGTTCAATGCAGATGGCGTTACTGATCCTGCTATTCATAATGTCAAATTTGAAGGGCAATTTGTTCGGACAAGCCATTTCTATAGTATATATTTCTATGTAGATAATATATATATTTATTATGGGCATTTCTTCAGCAACTTTTCTCTAAAAATTTTTTATTTATTTCAAATTGATTCAGTTATTGTTAAGTTATCGAAACGTTTCTCTATGAAAAGCATGTAATACCATTAGCTGCTACCGTAGTTTAAATCTGGATTAACATATATAGCTTACTTTCAATCGACGATGTGTAACACGCATTGATAGCCACGGGTAGAAGTCAATGGTATTACTTAATTTACATCGATAAAATGTTTAATGCAAATTGGTAAGTAAATACATTTGGACCAAGGATGTATTAATTAATCTGGATTGGATTAAAATATAAATTACATTTCAACTCGAAATCGAATCGAATCGAATCGTTAATATCGAGTAAATTTTTTTGTCCAAATATCTTCACATTCCGGCACGTGTAGTTCGAAAATGAGCAGTAAAATAAAAAAAAAGTTTTAGTAAAAGTTGTAAAAAATTATATAAGCTTTCATTTCATACAGTCTTATTCTATTCAATGCATGGTTTTCGAAATATATATTGTCAAACACAAAAGTAATACCTACTCCCCACTCCGGCTCACCTACGAGGTTCTAGGACTTTTACTACGTTTACTCCATAAAAGTACCCCAAAAACTTTTTGAATGAATTGAGGACCCAGCTCACGCACTCTTCATATTATTTTTCAGTGAACTATTAGACTGACAAACGGTGTGTCGTGCTCATTATTAGTTGCACCGTGGCAAAATGAAAAAAATTGGGAGAGCCTTCGGCGCTCCATGGTTCTTAAAAGCAAAGGCACTCAGTTCAGCAGATTCTTCTTTGGCTTTAGCCTAAAAAAAAAACCAAAAAGTCCGTCTGCATCTCTCTATGGTGCCTGAGAGCAACAAAAGGCACTCATGTGCCACTTCTACAGGCTCACAAGTGTTACAGCAATTCGTTTGCATCTTAATCATCATTGTCATTGATTTCTTTATCTGAGTATGAAAATTATCCGTGCCAATAGATTTATTCAGCTGATGATTAATGATTACATTTACTGACAAATTTATATTTTTGCTGTCGCTTACAAATCTATTACATTGCTGATAAATCATGAATCTAGAATGTATAATAAATCTATTATTTACTGACAAGTTCATTATTCTGCTGACGTATATTATTATGCTGACACCAGCTGACACTATTTTATTTTGCAGCCAGATCTATTAATTTGCGGATATAATATATAATTCGCAAAATTTACTAATGACAGACAGACAGACAGACAGACAGAAAAAACTATTCGCTATTTTTAATCATCAATACAAATTAATTAATAAAATTGAGAGCCCTGTTTTAATGTTAAAATAACACTGCTTTTTAAGCCGTTATATTAATGTGCACCATACCTGTGCTTGAATTAAGTTTTCAAAATGTATGTCTATTTGTCTGTTTGTAACGCCTTACTATCTAAACGGCCGCCCGTGGCCATACCCTTTTGGACAACGCGCGTAACATAGGCTTCTTTAAATCAATGTACCTACCGCGCAGATGAAATTGCGGGAAAAAGTTCGTTTGTTGGTTAGACAGCGCTAATCTCGACACCTACTGGATCGTAAATTTTAATATTTTTTATTGTATTTGACAGTCTAATTCTTAAGATAGGTTTAAGACATTTAACATTAAGCTAAACTTCTTCTTCTTCATGCTAAACTCTACGGGAGAGGAGAAGCATGGCTTACTGCGATTCAAAGCGCGTGAGCATCTATTACTTTATACAATTAATTCCACGGGGATGAAGTCGCGGGAACTATGTGTACTCCGGGGTGGAGTTAATTTGAATTGCCGTCTAACTTTGAACAAAGCTGGGAATTATACATTTGTCGAAAATAATTAAAATTTTGATATTTTAGCTGAGTAAAACGAATTGACAATATGTTTTGTAGCCAACAAAAGTAAAAAGTAAATTGTTATTGTCATGAGTCATGATTATAACCTATGATTATAACAAATTAATCGTGTTTGCCAAGGTGGTGTTCTTGGCAGTGTTTGTTATTTCAAATCAAATTTGAAATCGTTATTTATACAAAACTTATTATACTGTAGTTATAAATATTATTCTTTATACATTCTTTATTACAAAACATGTGTGTTTTTACACATTTACATTTACAAAATAAATATCTTTTTAACCGACTTCTATATAAAAAAGGAGGAGGTTCTCAATTCGATTCGTATATATGTTGCTTTTTAATGTTTGTTCACGGATATCTCCGTCGTTTATGAACTGATTCTGATGATTCTTTTTTGTTGGACAGGAGATTTCCAAGAAGGGAAGAAAGATTTCCAAGTGTCACAAAGGTATGAAGAGCTTGTTGATTGCATAAAAAGCAAATTAGAATCTATAACACATACCAACATTATTCTATGCTCAGCTAATTTTATGTTAAAAAGTAATGTTAATTTATTTAATAATAGAATTGAAATTTTTAATCAGTTACTGTACCAAAACAATAGCAGATATGAATTATGTTTACTTATTTGACTCTAATCTGCATCTCAAGTATAATTATGAAATGTTCTCAAGGAATACAGGTGAAGTAAACAATAGGGCTATGGCCAATGTTTTTATGCATTTGAAACAGTACATACTTTCACTCTTAAGTACAGATAGTGTAAAATCTTGCAGTTGTCTAGTATCAACAAAAGATGAGTTTTTTCGTTCCTAACAAAATATTGCAGAAAAATTACTACTCAAATTGTATTATATATCACCAAAATCTTTGCAGCATAAATAATAAGAAGGATGAACTTGAAATTTACCTAAATGAATTAAAGAAAGAAGTTGGCTTCATTTGTATAAGTGAGCATTTTTTAAACCAACAAATGTTATCTCAATTTAGTTTTCCAAATTATATATTGAGCTCTTCAAATACAAGACAAAATAAAACTAGAGGCGGCACTTTAGTGTTAAGACATAAAAATAGGCAAGTTGAGGATTTAGACATTTGTGCAACTATACAAAAGGGATAGTTTTGAAATATGTGGGGTAAGGGATAAAGAAGTGAATTGTTATTTATTTTGTTGCTATAGAATTCCAGTAGATGGTAACATTGAAGAGTTCCTGGAAAGGTTAGAAAAATTATTGCAATTTGTTATGAATAAATTATTCAATTCAATTCAAAATCATTTATTTTCTCTTCACAAATTGCTCTTAGTGTCTAATTATATCTAATACAATTTAAGATGGTCAACTTGCGAGAGACTGGTGCCTGAAATAGGTATTAAAAAAATACCTGTGTTACAGGTCGCCAGGCCCCTTTCGAAATAGTGAGTAGATATTATTGTTGTTATCTAGAAGAGATATAAACGGCAGTGCTTCAAAATAAAATTAGAAAATAATAACAAAAATACATACTTGTTGCGGATACGTGTGTGAGTGTGTGTGTGGGAGTGTGTGTGTGTGCGTGTGCGTGTGTGAGAGTGTGTGTGTGTGTGTGAGTGTGTTGTGAGTTAGTGTTATGTTTTATGTGACTATTGTTATGAGACTTTCAGTCTGCTGGTAGTCAAATGATTTAAGCCAGGTAGTAGTTACAGTTTTACATTTATGTTTAGGTAGTGGATATATGGATAGTATTGTATTGGCTTTATTGTAAAGGTGGCTACCCAAGAAACAGTAAAACCTCTGGGAGAGGCTAGTGCGAAAAGAGTCACTCGAACAGACAATGCCTTTCCTCCGTTTATTAGTTGTTAAGGTAGGATCGTATATCATTTCAGAATGTTTTCTTACAATGATGGAGAGAATGAAATTTTGCCTTACTGTGAGAACATCCCACATACTGTATAAGGCAGTAGTAGGATAGCGAAAAGGCAATCCAGCTGCAACCTTAAGAATGGCCCTTTGAGCTCTTTCTGCCTCTAATAGGTGTCCCTTGCTGGTTCCACCCCAAGATGAAATACAATAATTAATAACAGATTGGCAGAGTGCATAATATACTTTTTTTATTGTATCACGGCCAGCTGCATGTCTTAAAATCTTAAATATGTAAATAATTTTACGAAGTCTACCGGTCAAAATATCGATGTGGGGTTTAAAAGTAAAGGTTTGGTCCAAAGTTATACCAAGATATTTAACAGTGGCAGTTCTTTGTAGCGGCGAGCATGTGCAGAGTGTGTTTAGTGGGGTCGGGCAAGTATGGGCAGTGATGGTGTAGTCAGCGGATGGAAGAAAATTTGATTTGGAAGCAAAAGCAACATATTTGGTTTTGTCGACATTAAGAGTCAGCCCATTCTCACATAGCCATTGGCATACCTTATTAAAGCCATCCTGTGCACTAAAGAAAACGTCCTCCCAAGTATCACCACTAAAGAAAAGGGCGGTATCATCGGCAAAGGAGATAATTCTGCCGTTGGTGAGTTTGAGCTGACATAACTCGTTAATGTAGATTAAAAACAAGGTGGGGCCAAGAACGCTTCCCTGGGGAACACCGTACTGCAGAGTTTGCTCATCGCTAACTAGATCCTCTATTTTAACGCGTTGTTTCCTATCCTTTAAGTAATTTTTGAATAGGTCGAGGGGTAAGCCTCTGACACCGTGTCTCTCGAGCTTCCGAACTAGAAGCCCGATAGACACCGTGTCGAAGGCTTTGGCTAAATCAAGGAATACTGTCACGCATTTTTTCCTGTCATCTAATTTGGTAACAATGGAGTTAGTGAGATCTTGTACTGCTTCATCCGTGGACTTGCCAGCTCTGAACCCGTATTGGGTGGGAGAAAGTATAGCATTATTTTCTAAATAGTTCAGTAGTCGCTTGTTCATCAGCCTTTCCAAAATTTTGGAGAAAATTGGAAGGATTGAGATAGGTCTGTAATTGGCAACACAGGTTTTATCACCATTTTTGTGAATGGGCTTAACAATTGCTATCTTCATGGCTTGCGGAAATATGCCTGAGCTAAATGAAAGATTACAGACGCGTGTTAGTGGAGGTACAAATAGGTCTTTATAGCGTTTTACTATTTTACCAGAAATTAAATCAAAACCAACTACAGCATCATCTCTTAATCCCATTATTAGTTTTTCAATCTCCTCCTCGTCAGTAGGGAGTAAAACCAACGAGTTTAATGGAGTTTGAGGAACTGTGTCGTCATTATGATAACTACTAGTTTGTATTATTTTTTCAGCTAATGTTTTGCCCACACTTGCAAAATATAAATTTACCTCATCAATACTATGCTTTGGATTATTAATGTCTATTAGTTCGGTGGAAGAATCACTTGACTTTTTATAACGGCAGATGTTATTTATAGTTGCCCATAATTGTTTACTGTTGTTTTTTGTCCTTTCTATTTCATTTTTTTCATATTGTCTTTTTTGTTTTTTTAAAATGTTATTGCAATAGTTTCTATATCTTTTGTAAGTTGTTTTAATGGTATCATTATCTGGATTGTTCTTGAATTTTTTATAAAGGTTATCTCTATTTCTTATACATCGCAATAAGCCATCAGTAATCCAAGGCTTGTTAATTCTTTTTCTATTAGAAAGCTTGACTTCTTTTGAATTTTGTATTATTGCTTGTGATACAGATGTTATGAGTAAGTCAGCGGCTATGTTAACATTACTGGTCTGGTATATCTGGTCGAAATCTATCGATTTGATTGATATATCTAATCCGTTCATATCAATACGCTTTGTAGATTTTTTATTATGTTTCATTTGTGGGGATTTTAATATTAATTTAATGAAAGATGACAAAAAAAGGTCATGTTTTTATCGTTATTGACATGTTATAATTTTAGATATTTATTTAATTCAACTACATTTATACGTAATAATTTTGAATCTTGTATAGATAATATTTTGACTATTTATACTACTTATATTTTCACTACTGTACACATATTCAGACTACTAGTTATGATGTCAAGTGAGCTGTTGGAACGGAGATATTTCAAAAGTGGTCCCTTTGTCAGCATGTCATGATCTGATGATGGGATCCCAGAGAAATCGGGAGCAACCCTCATATTTTATTAATTGAGGCCAGGATTTACGCTTGGTCGCAATACTTTTATGTGGTTGAGCTGATGATGGAAGGTCAACTCCTCAATAGTTAGGAGATAAAGGATAATTCTTTCACTACTGTACGGATATTCCTACTGCTAGTTATAGTGTCAAATGAGCTGATGATGGAAGGTCGTGACCCTCAATAGTCAGGAGAAAGGATTTAATTCTTGTTTATTATAATAAGTTTTCCGTCTCAAGTAACCGTCGTCTCCTCATTTGAGAAACATTCTTGCTCGGTCTACCCATCACTTAAAATCGTAAAATAAAATAATTTTTAACAAAAAAAAACCGACTTCAAAAAGTAGGTAAACTAAAAAGCAAAAAATAAATTTACTTCGCACAAAATAATACGCTTCTTCATTTAGTTAAAGAGAAATTATTAAATAATTATTTTATAATTCTGAAGTCGGTGCCAAGTAAACAAGTAATAACTCTGTATAGATAATATCAATCGTTCTAACAACTTTTTTCTGACTGAATATTAGTTATATTTCTGTGGTAAGTACCAATACTGGGCGACCGCGCACTAGCACAACTACGCCTCCCTTTTAGTGTAAACTGTAATTTGATATTGTAGAAAGGTTGTTTTTACTTGGCACCGATTTCAGAATTATAAAATAATTATTTAATAATTTCTATTTAACTAAATGAAAAAACGTATTATTTTGTGCGAAGTAAATTTATTTTTTGCTTTTTAGTTTACCTACTTTTTGAAGTTGGTTTTTTTTTTGTTAAAAATTATTTTAACTTTTATGAAGCACAAGCTTCCGCCCGCGGCTCCGCCCGCGTGGTATGTCAATTAAAAGTAGCCTATATGTTAATCCAGACTATAAGCTACATGTGTGCAAAATTTCATCGAAATCGACCCGGTAGTTTTGGCGTGAAAGAGTAACAAACATCCATCCATACATCCGTACTTACAAACTTTCGCCTTTATAATATTAGTAAGGATTTATCGACATTACTAAATATGAATCGATCATCGGTTGACATGACAGCAGACATCCCTAATTCAGATTGTCGATCGTAGAGCTGCTGCTGTCATCGTAGCGGCAAGTGAAACAATTTAATTAGAGATAAATGGTTCAAAATTAATCTTGTAAAGCTAATAAAGCCTGTAATATAAAAATACTTACGTTTCAATAATTGAAATAACGCTAAAATAATGTTTGAGTGGGCATATAGCGGTGCAAATCGAGCTGTGCCTAGAAACGTGGGTCCAGAATGCGCTTATTATTTATCTACGAAAAGACAAATTTGCGAGACTATTATTGTGATTACGTTTTTTGTGTATATTGCAGTGAGTATTTGAGCATAATTGCGATTTTCTGTTCAATATAGGTCTGCATTAAAAATATTGCTCACTGCGCTCGTTAAATTTATTTGCCATCGGAACTCGTGTGCTTTAAATCTAATTAGTTTTGACCTGATGACTTAAGTACCATAAAATAATGAAGTATTATTGTTACAGATTAAAACATTTCCTAAATTATCAATACCTGAAGATACAAATTATGTTAAGAACGATAGAGGTGGTAAAAGACTATTAGTTATTCTTCTGGCCTTGCTGTGGGGTATGGAGATTGGTTTTAAATTTGCATCACGCACAGTGATATATTTGTTAAATCCTTGTCACGTTACAACTCTGATACAAGTAAGTTCATTATAGTACTTTTAAAATTAGTTCTTTTAATTTCTGATGTCTATGTTAAATAATATTGATCAACGACATATTCACTAGTGCTAAAACTTTAAGACTTGACTTGATTGGTAAAGTGGCCATACCAATGTAAAAATAATATTCTGAGAATATGCTAATTTTCATCAACAACAAAACCTTTTGAGCTAGTTCAGTGAAGTGAGTGCTTCAAGTGGTTTAGTGCTACTTTAAAAGAACACAAGAACAAAGTGTCTTTTTCGATAATAGAAACAATAAGATAGGTGTTTCACACACACACACACACACACACATTCTTAGCATAAATGAATTTAGTAGCTTATGTCAAAATTAAATTACTCATTAGTCTCTAATGTAATATCTAGACTAGATTGTTATATTTATGAAGTATCTAATTGATTACATACATCATAAAAAAAACAAAAAAACTGCTGCATTCACATTGGACAAAATACAGTACTCTCTATGATTTTATTTGAGCACTTATTCAGCATGTATGACACTGTTGCTGCATGGATTATACCTCAATATATTGATTGTAATTTGTAAAATTTTAGATCTACTTATTATCAGCCCCACCAAGCAAGACTGTGACTGCTTTATTCCGAATCCATTTAAATTTACTAAATGGGCCTTTATTGGCATTTTTGTTTCCTGAAACAGCTTCAAGAAAGGTAACAATAGTAAAATTACTTTAAATTACTTTTGTTAAATTTAACATTTGAGATACTTATTCAATATTTTTGTATTCAGATATTTGCTGAAGCTGCTCTGTACTGGATACAACATGGAATGATGTTTGTCATTCCTTATTACTTGCTAAGGATTGGTGGTATGTTATTATTCCATATGTTTACTGATTATAATAATTTATATGTTTAAGTTCTGGAAATCATACAGATAAATATAATACAGCATTTAATGATATTAAATAGAAGTAGCAGTGAGCAAATTACAAGATTTTGCTTATTAGAACAATAAATATGGAGTAATATCAAAATAATAAAGAGCCATTTTCTCTGGAAATTTAATTCAATGCATGTCTAAAATTAAAGTATTTTTTCTACTGCATACATATTTCCTTATTATAGCTTTGCACCAATAATATGATAATAATTAAGGTCAGGCAGAGTATGATTTTGCCTTTCAACTGGAATTCCACAATCATTTGTGATTCAAGCGTATTTACTAAAATACTTACTATTATGTTAAATCCATTTAGATAATGGTAATGGTATTTGTTGATAATAACATAGCTACATATCTAGATGAATTAAAGTTTAAGTGAATTGAATTTCACTTTTTTTACAGTGTGACATTTTCATCTTATTTGTTCTGTATTGTATACATTTATATTTGTAATGTTTTTTGGAAAAAAAACATAGTTCATATTGTGTAGTTTAGGATTAACAAAAAGATATGAAAAAAATATCTAGTTATCATTGATATAATGTTAATGGGCCAGTAGCGCTGTCTTGGTCTCGCGGGGTTTAAATGTAAGCTTGTTTAAGCACTACTCCGTGTGATCTTTGCAGCTGCTTTGAATGATAAAACCGCGGTCTGTCCGCCGGACTCTTAATAAAAAGTTCAGTTCAGCTATTTGGGAGGAGTTTGTTTACGAATACTGTGACACTAGATTGTTACATAAAAAAATTACCTATCATCTCTCAAATTTGAATTCTTTTCAGGTGCATATAATATAGAACCATTTTGGGACTTTCATTGGGCAATATTCAGCTATTGCCTCAACATGATGTACCACTTTGGAGTTTTGCAAGCTATCGCTATTGTAAGTAAACATCTTGTATATTTTGACATTTAGATTCTTAATATTATTCTTCTTTGTTGTGAATTTTATTTTGAGTTGCCATTGTGGTGAAAGGATTAGCCAATTCGCTTTGGACAACTCGCGAAATGCCCAGGGTGTGCCAGACGTAGGGGATTGTTGTGTACGTCACTTGGGGAGGCTTCTTTCATGCACCCCATTTTTTTATATAAATTATTACCCTATTGGGTAGTTGGGTTAGGTTACATGGTGGTGCTTAGGTAAAGCAGCCGTAGCGCAATGGATACAGCATCTGTCTTACGATGGCCATGGCACCACAAACATAAACTTCCTTCTAACACAAACGCATTAAGCTTAGCTGGAGGGGGTTTACAAGAATACTAGTAATTTGCATCCACAAATTGCTAGTAAGCTTTTTCTATAAAAAAAATAATTAAGTATAATAATAATAATATTGGCAGTGGGACGAAATAAATAATTATAATATCTAAGATATCATCTGAATTTTTTTTACCCAACAATAGTTCATATCTATCTATAAAATTGGTAAAAAAAAATTGTGGCATGGTAACTGGGGTTGCCAATAGGCACTTTTTGTGTAGTCTTTAGAATAATGTTATTATCGTCGTGTTCATTTTAATTTATTTGTTTCAGCCTGCTCAAGTAAATCTGAATCACATGCTGTGCCCGGCCATATTGGATCCATTTGAAGGACAATGGTACAGAATTGCAGCTGTTACCCACCAGGCACTCTTGTGTCCCTTACTTTGTAAAGTATTCTGTTTGGTTTCTGAATTTTGCCTCACAAAGTTTCCACCAACAAAAGTCAAGCCGCAAATGAAAGATTCTCTTATGGATAGCAAAATTGTTGAGACCTCTGTGGAACACCAACATGTAGACTAGTGACAGACTATCTATCTACAAGGATATGATCCCGCTCAGGGTAGGTAGTAATCTGTAATATAAATTGCCTTTTGAGTTAGAAGAACAATATTTCATCGCGTCCATTTGGTTTTCGTGATTATTATAAGTAGTATTAAGATTAAATATAGATGGTGCAATTTTGCAATGGTTTTGTGATGATATATTTGTTGGTAGTGGTTGATAATACGGATCAAACCTTGATTGTTGACATATAAACAACCTTAGTTGGTTTACTATTATTAATAAGCACTTGCCTAATGGGTTAGAATAACTCATGTTGTTGAACATTTTTTTGTTATTGTGTGGAATAGATGACATAGGTTGCTTACTCTAATGGAAGATTAAGTAGCATTTAAATATTTATTATATGCAGACATAGTCTCTGTATATACCAGGTTAACTATATTATAACGATCTTTATAGACTATAGCGCCTAATGAGGTTAAATGGTTTGAAATACCACAACCCCAAACAATGCGGCCTTTCAGAATATATTTATAATAAATAGTTATTGTATAATTGCATGTAACATAAATTACTAAGTTAGGTACTAAAGGCAAATAAAGCTCAATATAGAATTAAGTATAGCCAAGCTTTACAAATAACAAAATGTAATAATAATGATTAAAAACATGACAGTATCACAATTACAGTATTACAGTATCTAAAATTAAGTGGGAAAAAAGAAACTTCTCACCACTTAGAAAAGACTTGTTTTTAAACCTTAGATTTAGCTTTTAGCTTGAGGAAAGGGATTTTACATTGTACACCAAGGGATGAAAGTAGTCGATTTCATTGAGGGTGTAGTTTGAGGCCTGAAGCAAAGCTGAGGGTCTTAATACGCCTGAAAGAAATCGAACTTTCTGCCAAGTGATACATATTAAGCTACACCTACAAAGAAACAAAAACTACCAAAACAGCAAAATCTACAAAATATCTACCAAAAATTACAGAAACTATCAAAAACAGCAATTAAACAAAATAAATCTTAAAATGAGAGAAAAGACTTCGCCCTCGTAGCAAAGAGAATTTTCCTCTCATTGCGCTCAGCAGCGGGATGAAAAGAAGGAAAAGTCCCGCTGTTCAGAACTCGCCCGTAAACACCAATTTTCTTTGATAGATATTCTCCGTATGACATACTGCAATGAGGTACTTCTACGTAGGTGTAGTATCAACCTCTTTAACTTTCGGAACGAATATTATTATGCTGTAAAATAACGTTGCATCCATTTACGTTATAGCAAAATATATATACATATATATATATATATATATAAAAGGTACATAATATTTTTGCCTCTGCAGATGGCATCAAAAAGACCTGTGTTGGAATGACTTAAAAAAATACAAAAACTTAAATATCTCAAGAACCGTTTACTTCCGCTTATGTGTGTCCCTACATTAAGTTGCTGCAAATGAGCTGTACTATCACACCGTACAAGGTTGTGCTCTCATTCGAAATCACCCTGTATAATCCGTCAGGTATTGACTTAAATAAAAAGGTAATTATATATCGAATGAAAAAAAGAACTCAACATTTCTCTAATACAGGCTGCGTATATTCTTCGTCTTCTGGTACACTGTACAGTAAATTTCGCATGCAGTTAATGTTGTAGTGGTCTTATATAATTTACCTAGCTACTCAATATTGTTTGATTCCAAAGGCTATTAATTTTAAATTAACCTCCTTTATTTGCCTTCAGTGCCTTATAATCAGGGCTCGGAATTAGGTAGAGTTTTTTATGTACTTGCATCGAAATGTTGATATTAATGTGGACCTTCTCGGGATTTCTAATGGACAATCCCGTGTGGCCAACAATATTACGAATAAATAATAATAAAAACCTCAGAGATAGACAAATAAAACAAAGATAATTAACATATTTTTTTATAAGTTTACATAAATAGTTTACAGTAAATTCTCATACGCATATTTCGCCTTTTTTATAAATACGAGCAAATACTTTTGCTTCTAGCCTAGACTCATGAGGTTTTGCTTATTCAAACGGCCCATCAGAATCATTTTCCTTGTCCGATTCATTACCAGTAAGATTTGAAGTGTTCGCTTCCGACATTACTGTATAAATTTTGTGAGAATTAAAATATTTAGTCGCGCGTGCAGTTGTTTAAATTGTGTAAAAAAGTAAATAACTTTTATTTAAAAAATCATGGGATTTTTTTCTGCTCCTTTAAATTTATCTCGGGATTTGAGGCATATCCACTTTATTCTTTCGCTGTATGAAATCAGTGTAAGTACATGAAAAACTCTACCTAATTCCGAGCCCTGCTTATAATGAAATGGCAACAAAACTAGATATTAAGCAGTATATCGTTGCTTGCATAAAGAATAATGCGTCAACCATAAAAGTTGCCATTTTTTGGCAAACATAAAGTTGCCATTCTCAATGTTACCAATGTTAAAGTATTAAACGTATTTTATTATTTATATATTATGTATATGTTAAATACGCATTGACTTTAGCATTATTTTTCTAGTCTGAATTCCAAACAAGCATTTCATTTTATTTTTAGTTAATACGTAGGTAAGGTGTTGGATTTATCTTAGGGAATAGTCTCGATCTATGGTCCTGTATGAATGATCGATCTATTATATTATCGAAATCTCACAATGTCTTCTTAAGACAGAGTTTGACCGAGGTTGCAGCGGTTTTTAAGAGAGGCTTGGCTTAAATTGGCAGAAATTGATATAGATTCAAAATTATATCGCTTTAAGAGTATACAATACATAGAGCTCTTTACGTCTTGCTGCAATATTGCTTTTCCCACATTATTACTATATATTTAAATTTTGTGAATAAGTTTGTTTCTGGGGTGCCACAACTGCACATACACACGCTTATTTTGAAAAAAATATATTATTACGTTTTGATAAAAAAATACACCCAGGGACCCAGAATCACATTCTGATCTCTGAGCTTTGTCAAAATGTAATTTCCACCCTGTATGATCAAACGTGAATCGCATGTGCCTACCATTAAATAATCAATTTTGACCTATTAAATGTTAATTTTTCTGGTCTTTTTGAAAGGTGTACTTAAAATTTTAATTGTCATTATTTACTTGGTTTATAATGTGTCTTTTTTTTCATTGATATAATTATATCGGCACATGCTTATAAATAAAATTGTTATAGAGTGTGTACCTGGATAGATATTAGGTATATAATATCGATTTGAGCAGCCGGGCTCGCGTGAGTCACGCACCTAACAGCCAATTAAATATAACTTCTTGGGCCGCGTTCTTTAGATACATTTTAAAGTACAATAAACACGTTATTCTACTAAGTAGGTAGGAACTGTTTATTTAGGTAAGTAATTAAAACACTTGAAAACGTCGAAATAAGTCAATTAACGGTGATTATTGGTCGTCTGAGCCGTGTGCGGTACGTTCGTACGAAGATGTCTATTACAAAATTCAACAGTAGGTAAATAAGAAGTAGATGACATTGTTTGCTTAGATGCATTAGTGTGTAAGATTTTCTTAAAAGTGTTCAGTGATTTAACTTCTCAAATTTCATTTTGTTTAGTTATGTGAACCAAAGATACCGATTCGGCGTAAATCACAACCTGCAAGTAAAGGTTAATCTTAAAATCATAATACAATATGCAAAACCGGGTAAGTGCGTGTCGGGCCACGCGCAATGTAATATTTAACAACATACGGAATTAAAACTATGCAACATTTTGAGCTTTTTCGAACTAACACTTCGACGCTAAGCCTCGGAAAGATGGATGTGGACATTACGAAACTATATGGGTTTCTTAAAGGTCTACGAAACCCTAAAAGTGGAATTGTTATATTTCGATTGTGTCATTTGTGTCACTTTAATTTTCTCGGTAAATGATTACTTTTGCTTGGCGATCCTGTAATTATATTTCTTACAGTTAGCTTTAACTACCGAGCTGTCAACAGACTGATAGGTTTCTTGTTAATTTGAAACCCATCACGAAGGTTTCATTAGTTATGCTATAACTTGTAGAGACCATCGATTTGTGTTAATATCGATCGCAACCAACTCGTCCTTGGTTTGCAATGTATAAAATTCTTATAACTTACCCATTAACCAAGTAGGTAAGCAGGTGATTTGGTTTGATTCGCTCAACACATTGAAAACATGTCCCTTCTGACTTGTAAACGCGTCTTCATTTGAGAGAGCTTCTTGGCAGCTGATTAGCATTTCTACAGGCGTTTATTTTGTTTCGGCAAGCTGGCCTTAAGAAGCTCGGTGTGCTCAATGGATCCATACTAAATGCTTTCGTCTAGAGCTGCTGTGACCACCTGAGTACCAGCTTGTGCCTTTTATGTCGGTTCCAACTGTTCTGCCGACTTGTTCTAAGGAACTACTTGATATGGTGCCCACAGGCTTGCCAACTCAGTGGATTAAAAAAAAGCACTGGTTCCAGTGTCTGTTTGAGCTGAAATTTGACATCTTTTAGACAATTCTGTATGAACTACCTACTCAATATACAAATTATTCCATAATGGCCGCCGTTCCAAGATGGTGGATTATTTTCATAGGTAATTTCAATGCTCAAATAGTGACGCGTTTATAAGGAGATTGGATTTGGACTTTGTGATGATAATAAAATTGAATATTATCTAGACTTGACTTACTTGTTACAAATTTCAATTTTGATGTAATTTTCATAAGTATAATTTGAGTGTTCTGAAGTTTTCGGACACGTCTAACTTTCTAATAGCAGATGAGATAGTCTCTATACTGTCTATCAAAAGTCACGATTGAATTAGGTACATACCTACATATATCGCATGGGGAGCTATCGCATTAGTCGTAGGTGACCTTTTCCGTCAATAAATGTATGGTGCTTAAAATATAATGATTGCCGAAGTTGCTTGGAGTCGGTTCTTAGTCAAGGGCACTTGGAAATGTTCTGCGTTGCAGATGAAAAGCCAAGCAATTCAAAAAAATATACATATTGTATGTGTTATTGCGGCGGCATAATAATTCTTATTTGAGGCCCCATTCACATTGGTCCGAAACTACGAGAGAAGGGATATTTACGAATGATGTACAATTTCGATCGAATTAAGTTCAACTTAAAGCGTCCATGCGTGTTAATTAGATAGGCACCAATTTGTACGTTAATTTGTGAATATTATACAGTTTCAGTCGCGATGCTTTGCCTTCTGACTTTTATACTGTGGCAATGTGAAAGTAGCCTAAGAATATACTTCGGCACATGCCTGGTTGGTCGGTACTTGCGGTGCCGGATCTAATTTTTGCTGAAGGTATCTATAAAAAATAAAAACAATGGTTATATTTTTATGAGCGTATTATATCGCACATACGCTTGAGTATAGAGACAAAATTAGCTCAGAAATTAAAAGAAATTTTGACCTATTGCTCTCTACACTCTCTACACTAAGTTTTTTTTAAATATCTATATACTTATTGTATTTGTAATAGAAAAAGCCAACGAGCCAGTGGCCTTGACTTATGTCATTTTATAAAAGCTGAAAGTTTAACTGTTTGTGCCTCTTATAGAGGTTAAAACGATAACCAAGTATGGAATTTAGATCGTGGTGGCTTCGGGATTATTAAAAAAAAAGTTTTAAAAAGGTTACGTCATATTATAATGAGAACCAAATTTAGTGTATGCCAAAGGTGGGGGATAATTTCTACCATGACTCAAGGGGCTACGAGCCCCTTCGCCCCTCAAGATTCTCTCCTGATGAGGAATAAGTGCCTATTCACTCCTTGATGCAGATACATTCATAGTACAGACAGCAGAATAATGGTGTTATAAAATAAATATAACAAACAGTACACGAAAAAAGGTTTATTTTACGATAACATTATTGGCCTTACAACAAAATAAATAGTTTTGTTTATAAAGTGTATATATAGTATACTTTTTTTCTTGTAAAATAATTCAAATAATATAGATTATACGTAAGGAGTGTATGGGCTCGTCAAAAAATATTAAATTAATTTTGTCCTAATACAGTCCTTCAAAAGGAGTGAATAGGTTCTCCAAAACGGAGTGAATTTGCAATTTTAGTCTAAGGGGTGAATTTGGAGGAGTGAACGGGCTCGTAGCCCTTAATGTTATCATATCCAAAAATTACACTATGACGTAATTTTTATTACAACTTTTTTTTTAATTTCTCCTTTAGCCACCACGATCTAAAATCCATATTTGGCTCTTTTAAACACTATTAGAGGCACACCCAGAGAAACTTTCAGCTTTTATAAATTGACTAAGTCGGGCAGCCACTGGCTCTTACGCCTAAATAGATAAAAGCGCTGATTGAGCAATTACTGAGTTGATATATTTATGCATTATTTTAGGTATTCTCGATCAATTGTTAATTAATTAGTCAAAATAACGCCTCGATCTATACACTATGTAAATTGTTAAGTAAAATCTCTCCACTTTAATATTTACCTACGTACTCCTAATACTATTTTATTATAAACACCAAAATGAAATCTTTATGCAATATTGTAATAGCCTATTAATATAATTATTATAAGAAAATGTATTGCTAAAATGAAACAATAAAATAAAAATAATAAATAGAAGGTTGTTTTTTTATTATATTAATTAATATTATATATGGATTCGAAGGCCATGATAAATGTACGGTATGGTCTTGTAGGCAGATTCGTAGGCAGGTGTGCAGGCATGCTAACTATGCTGCTCCGGTTAAAAATAGACAAAATTACATTTTATTTTTCACATTCGATTGATTGATTGATTGATTAATCGACATTATCGATTCTGGGCAGTAACGACTGTATGGACATACATACGTCGAACTTATAAAATGATAAAAAGTACTTTTATTAAAACCTAAATATAACTGAAGGTAATGGTCCCACAATTTTGGTGCCGTTATAAAATGCTAAGGGGTCAATCGTTAGTACCCTCGTTGGGGGCACACACAGTAAAGCTTTCACCTAATAAAATGACGGAAGCCGGCCACCCACGCACTCCTGGTCTATATTTTTTTAGGAGACTCCTAACGTGACCTATTACAAAAGGTGAGATAGAAAATAGGAACGGGAGAAACGACAGAAGCAATCACCAGTATGTTGGTATTTTCTTGTTATAAGCCGTGTCGCCTGCGATCCAAACATGTCGCAAAACTAACGATATTTCTCAAAAATTAGACAACGAGTCTAAATCGCGTAATTATTATAAAGGTAAATAAATACCTATGCCTATTTAGAGCCGTTGTCTATTTTTTGAAAAAAACCCTCAAATCGCGAATGTTTAAAAACAATATAACGATATTTCATTATTATGTCTTAATTATTTAATTTGAATCCTGAGTTCACTACAGTCGAGCGATGTGATTGGCTGTCAAATATGTGACATCAAATGTTTGGGTCTTAACTGCCCAGCTAGCTCAAATTAGGGCATGCAGGTTCTACTCAGTTCCTCCGGTTCTGGTGACGTTTATAGAACCGGGTATTACAAATCCGGCACCGGACCCGGTTCTGCATGCCCTAGTCTGCCTGGCAGTCGTAAGCTTCATTGTATCATATAATATTAAGTACTTAGTTTTGAACTGCAAATCCTTTGGAGTCATAACTGTGCAAATCCAAAAGTGTGTTTACTGGTACTGCTTCCGTCCGACCATTCTATTGGTGACTTTGGTTACTTGTTGTCGTTCGTTAGTCGCTCTGTGAACGGTGCAGCGCGCGCGCATGCCGCAGGCTCTCGGAACGTGTGACGTCGCGCCTCGCGAACTCAAACACGTCAACTATTCTAGCGATATTTTTATAACTTTTTGATGTGCTTTTGAAATTTATCGAGAGATAATGGTTGACAAAATTCGTTTTTTTGTGGTTGGATTGACCTTTTTCCAAATTTCCGCCGTGGCTCCTGTTGCTGAAATTGACGCAAATGAAGGTAAGCTTTTTGTAAACGATTAAAATAAAATGCAATATTATTAAAATGTTTATGTAAATAGAGCAATTTACGGACAGGGATACTATGATATAATTTAGTGTAGTAGCGGATGTGATATTATTTCAGTATGCCATAATTTCGGCTATTTTATGTTTATGGTTCAGTTCATAACGTTACGGTTCGATAATTCCTATAATTTATATTCATAGTGTATACCTACATACTTTAAATATTATAACTCTGAAGCAGAAATAATTATTTGTGCAACAAGAGAGCAGAGTTCGTATTTTCTTCGAGTGCTAATTTTGAGTCTTGAATAAACGAAAGATTTAGAATCTTAATCGTAGTGAGGTACCCAAAAATCACTTGTAAATAACTGATCTCGGGTCGCATATACAACTTTTCACCCAGCAGCTCGATATGCCGAGCAGTATGCAAAACTCAACTTTGTTTTGAACGTGAGAAAACTCGAAGAAGTCGAGTGTAGCACGCTGAAATGACCTCAAGCAAAATTGAGTTTTGCTCACAGTTTTCACACAACAAAGATCACCTTTTTGGAGCTACTGAGGTGAAAATGTTTTGTTATATCTCTAATATTCAACATGCTCTGAACTCATACTAATAAATCTTTGAATTGAAAATGTCAAAGATGCAAATTATAGTCGATTCAATTATTCTAGGCCGACCTGGGGTTAAGATCGAACAGATACCAAGTCTATCTACCCAACCATCAGTAGTCACAGCTCTCGCTACAGCTAAACCAATAATAAATCTACCTACCATAGTAAAATAAAATAGATCCCCTAAATAAAATGTATTCTACTTAAAATAGGAACAAATGGATGAACGAGACGTCACGAAATTACGTATCATACAGTTGAGAAATTAAGGTTTCGGTGAGAGGCGACTGTAGCTGGATGGCTAAAGCGGCTGCCCGGTGTGCAGTAAGGTCGCAGATTCAAATCCTGCCGGTCTCATATCTTTTTCAACTGTTTCTTAGTATAATTTGCTAAGCATATATATAATAATCGATTAGAAGTTGAAATAAAATAGAGTTATCTTTCTTGCCCGTTCCCTAAGTTTTAAGAAGATTCAGTTAAATTAAACGCAACAATATCTGGATTTTTAATTGGTGATCGGGCAATTCATATTATTATAACAGGTCCATATAATCTTGTAAGTCACACGTAGCGTTGCCAGGCATACCGATATTAAAGATCTGGTTAACCGTCCTGATTTACCCTTAAAAGTCTCGTTTTAAGAAGATTTTTTTTTTTTTTTTTAGAATAGAATAACTTTATTTACTGAACAAAGGTACAATAATGGTGTAAAAATAACAATATTTTTCTCCTCTTTGTTCTACCTAATAGGCATGCAAACATCATATATTGTGGTTATAAATTATAGAAACATTAGGAATAAAATAATCATTAAAAAAAAAAATTAAAATTATACATTACAAAATTAAAGAAGCAAAAGGAAAAATAATAATAATAATATAAAATAAGATGTCAATTTAATTAAATAATTATGTCATGTCACTGTATCGGCTAGAAATTCTGTCACACTATAATACGCTTTATCTACAAGAAATGCTTTAAGTTGCCTTTTAAGTATTACATAACTTTGGCTTTTCCAGGTTTTAGGCAATTTATTATAGATAATGGGAGCCATGCAAAAGATACTCTTGCGCATAAGAGCAGTCCTAGCTACGTGTAATCGAAGCCTGCTATCATCACGTCTATTTCTCGAAACCGAGTCTGCTAATCGTGGGAAGAGATTTGGGTTTGACTTCACAAAGAGCACGATTTCCAAAATGTAGATGGCTGGCAGGGTTAATAGTTTGTGTTGTTTAAAATATGGCTTACAGCTATCCGTAACCTTGAGTTTGAACATCGATCGAATAGTTCTCTTCTGCGCTTTAAATATAATTTCCTTGTCCGTGGAGTTTCCCCAAAAAATGATGCCATATCTAAGGAGTGATTCTACTAGGCCGTAATAGGCTGTAAGCAATGCATCTGTATTAAGTATATATGAAAGCCTAAATAGAGCATAAGCACCACTGCAAATCCTTTTACTTAAAAGTGCTATATGTGCCTTCCAATTTAAATTTTTGTCAATTGTTAATCCTAGAAATTTTGTCACAGTCACTGTGTCAATCGCATTATTTTTACATATTATATTAGGTTGATTACATGTCAGTTTACGTTGGCTAAAATGCATAATTACCGTCTTATTAATATTAATTTTTAGATTATTATTATCTAACCATGTTACAGTATTAATTAAAGAATCTTTTATATCGTTTTCATATGTTTCTTTATTTTTGCATGCTATAGTTATAGTACTATCATCGGCGAATAACGTTGTTGGATGATTAATGGCTTTTGGTAGGTCGTTAATATAAAGTGTAAAAAGAAGAGGTCCTAACACACTTCCTTGTGGGACTCCATGAGTCACTTTGCGTTCATCTGATTTAAATGTCTCTTCTTGCTTTTTTGTTGGATTGATCCTCGTTATTTCAGTAAATTGTTTTCTATTGAATAGATACGATTCTACAAGTTGATATGCATTACCTCTAACTCCATATGCCTCCAATTTATTTAATAATGTTTTGTGTTCGACATAGTCGAACGCTTGCGTCATATCGCAGAATATTGCGCAGACAGGTGTATTTTTGTCTACATTTTGCATTACTATATTTAAGAAGTCATAGATGGCCATACTTATAGTTTTGTTTTCCCTGAATCCTTTTTGTTCATCACAGAGGATTGAATTCTTTTCTACATATGTATTAAATATTCGATAGATATATTTTTCAAATATTTTTGCAAATATGGGTATGAGAGAAATAGGCCTATAATTTTCTATCTGTTCTTTGTTGCATTTTTTATAGATGGGCTTAATGATAGATGTTTTGAGACAATTTGGGAATACACCTTCGGATATGCATAAATTTACTATATGGCTTAATGGACCGCATATTTCACTAGCTACTGCTTTGATTATTTTAGTGCATATGCCATCATATCCTACGCTATTTGTGTTTTTAAGATGATTAATAATTTTAAATATGTCTAGTGGTATACTTGGGGACATAAATATAGATTGTTTTCTCTTATCAATATGTCTAGTGACCAGTTCTCCAGATCTTGTTATAGGCTGGATTTTATCTATAAAGTAATCGGTTCGAATCGATTATGCCTATATTACCCAGAAGGGTGTGCCCACCTACATGTTTAGGTCCCATGCCTCATGTGACAGGAGGTGAGCCTATCGCTATCCACCGGGCACAAACCGTTTAAGGAAATCGCGAAAAATATCGATACTTATGCATCTAATTGCATAATAAATCGGCTCTCTGTACTCTTGACGGCAACGATACTTCGGTAATACTTCTTTCGTTTTTCAAGAAAATTCGTACTAATGTCGGCGAATCGTTCTTTTGACGGCAATGATACTCGGTCGTAGATCGGAGCCACTTCTTTTGTTTTTAAAGAAAAGCGTAAAAAAATAGCTTGTTCACTCTTGGCGACTTGTTGGCGACAAATATATTTCAGTGTATAGACAAAATATTTCTGTTTCAGTGTCACTTCTTTCTTTTTTCAAAGGAAATGCGTAAAAAGTCAGCGCTTACGGAATTACATTTATTCATGAATCTAGAAGAGCATTTATTAGAATAAAGTTATCTTTGTTATTCAAACAATTTCTTTAACAATAGCAGCGCGTTTAACACCTTGTTATAACGCTTAAATTACAATGTTAGTTATTATTTATTCGTCGCCATGATTTTTTTAATAAGCTGCAAATTCCTGGCTTTTAATCATATCCGCCATCTTCGTTAATTTTTTTTTTAATTTACGATAGGTTGGTACGTATTACATAGCGTGTCACAGCTGATAAGTTCTGCTAATTAAAGACTGTTTTTTTTAAATTCCCAAGTCATGTTTATTATAGATAGGTACAAAAAAAACCTAGTGACAGGTAGTTAGGTATTTTTTACATTGTTCTCAGATGTTTATAAATAGCTAGATAAGTGACTAATAAAAATAAAGTCTAGAGCAGGTTTAACCTACCTACCTATTTATAATTTGCATTCACATTTCATCACACTCTATTTACGGCATTTCAATAGAAAATATACGTCTCAGTACGGTCCGGAACGCATAGAATTCCCTTTGTGGGCCCGTACCAGCATTGCCAGGTTTTTTTTTGGCAAGTCGGGATTTTGTAACATTATAAGTAAAAGAAGCGGGATTCTTTCGTCGAAAGCGGAACATAGTACAAAAACGCAACATGAGACGTTGTAGTTTTGGAAACTATAGTAGTTTGTTGAGAATTCGTAGCAAAATTCATACAACTAGTTGTTACAATAACGACATTGTGTGTGTATGAAATGTATGTTTGTGAACACCCCCGCGACACAAGAGGCATCCCTAGTGCGGACGCCGTTCTTTGAAAAAAAAAAAAAAAAAAAAAACATCTAAATATTCTTTTATGTAATAAGATTATTCAGAAAAATTTCGATGGTTTTTTTATTGAAAAAGTGGCACCGACTTTTTAAAGGATTTTCTGTTATCACTAAGAATTAGTGGCATCTTGGCAGCGCTTGCTGTTACCTGGGAAGAGAGCGCCGCAGTTACTTAGTGTCTCCGGTAACGTACGACTTAAGATTATTGGTTTAACATTAGGTATCTAATATCGAAATCAAAGAGTTGTTCACATTATAGTCTCAATTGCTTAAGGTTAGACAAAAATATTGGCTATAAGCTTTTTACTTTTCAGAGCTTAGTGTTATTGTTATAAAAATAAAAATAAATTTGGATATACATATTTACATTAGATAGAACGCCAGAAGCAATAACACTTTCTTATATGATCCCAATGACAAGGCCAAATACACTCATTCACTCACTCAAGCACACCCAGTCTGAACTAAGCTTTGCGAATCACACAAAGATTCGTCGAATGCGGGGATTGAATTGAACCCACAACACGCGGCGAGGGTGTACGTTACGCCAGCAAGAAAGTGTCACCTAGAGTGATATGAGTAGAACGTATAATTAGTGCGCAATCTGCTGTAAATGTGCGCCGCATAAAAAATTTGTGCGACTTGTAGTTTTGAAAAAAAAACGTAAAAACGATTCCTGCTGGAGTAACGTTGCTCTAGCAAGAAAATTCTAGACCAATCATCGGAGATATAAAATACATACATGGGCAGAGAGCTTATATTTGTGCAAATTTGTGCGCCATAAATATAATTTGTGCGTCTTCAGGTTTTCGAGATATTGCGTTTCCCGCTGGAGTAACGTTTTGCGAATTCGTGTATCTCAAAGACCATTATATGTGCGCCTGTAGAATGAACATACACGAATAGCTCTTAATTTGTGCATATTTGTGACATAATTAGATGCCAGATAATATTTATAATTTTCAAGTAATCGCGCTTTATTGAAAACTTAAAAAAATATTGTAGCGCCTAAATGAGAAGACGTATAAACTCGCTAAAAACTGTATTCGTTCCATCTTGACGTTTATAATTACCATTAAAAGTTTCAAAACAGAACCTACAAGCGCTAATGAATAATATTACTAAAAGTCAAAACGACGGCATCATAACTTTGACGCCATCAAACAAGAAACTGGCTCAACCTAAGATGTGTAAATGTAAACCAAAAATTAGTGCATTTATCAAATAATATATAGTAAAAATATCCAGCTTCAACTGTTTCGTATTAAGTAAATATTAAGACTAAACCAAAACAGTTATTCGGCGCAGGTTATCCGACCAAATTCGAATGACTACAAAAAAGCGACGGATTCATACGTATCGATGACCTTCTTAACTTTACTCGCTAACTGGTTGAAACGTATTGTGCCCGAGTACAGTGCAGTAGAAATAGTTATTAAAATAAATTCAGATTTTTTTTTTGATTAGACATAAATAAATTTAGCCATTTGCATTTATTATATCAGTAGAAAAACGAAAAAACTGTGATTTTCTGTGATAAAGGTTCAGTACCATCATAACGGGAAATTCAAGTATAAAGTAGTTACCTATTTGTTGGCCGAGATATAATTTAGTTTTGGATATGATAGTATGATACGCGAACGTAGTATAGACCGGTTAAAATTATTATCAGCTTATGTTTCTTAAAAATTAGCCTAATTTGAAAACCCAAACCTAAGCAGCCCGATATGTGAAACTTGGGTTGAAGTTTTCAAATCCGGCTATTTTTTAAGAAACATAAACTCATAACAAAATATAACGCTCTATAGGTATTTATTACGTTCGCGTACTATACAATCATACCCAAAACTTAATTATATCTCAGCCAAAACAACAACTACTCAATATTTAAATTTCACGCCATGATGGTACTGAGCCACTTTAAGTGATTTTATTGTTTGTGTATTTAAGTAAATGAAAAACTGATCTGTGATTTTAAATAATACCAAATGACTATACAAGGTACAAATAGTTTAATTGAACAATGTTTGTTTTAATATTTATAGGTAGGAACTTTGATCTGTGATTTGATGCCATAATTACTATAAGAATCATGATTATGATAATAAAAATAATATTTTTTTAAACCAACAAGCTCTTTGATTTCATATGATCAGAAAGTACATTTAATATATATTATATTTTTATTAGGTCATTGTAATAATAATTCCCAACGAACATTTGAGCGTGACTGTACGAACACAGTTTAGGTGTAATACGTTTAATAAAGGTGGTCATCGATACGTATGAATCCGTCGCTTTTTTGTAGTCATTCGAATTTGGTCGGATAACCTGCGCCGAATAACTGTTTTGGTTTAGTCATAATATTTACTTAATACGAAACAGTTGAAGCTGGATATTTTTACTATATATTATTTGATAAATGCACTAATTTTTGGTTTACATTTACACATCTTAGGTTGAGCCAGTTTCTTGTTTGATGGCGTCAAAGTTATGATGCCGTCGTTTTGACTTTTAGTAATATTATTCATTAGCGCTTGTAGGTTCTGTTTTGAAACTTTTTATGGTAATTATAAACGTCAAGATGGAACGAATACAGTTTTTAGCGAGTTTATACGTCTTCTCATTTAGGCGCTACAATATTTTTTTAAGTTTTCAATAAAGCGCGATTACTTGAAAATTATAAATATTATCTGGCATCTAATTATGTCACAAATATGCACAAATTAAGAGCTATTCGTGTATGTTCATTCTACAGGCGCACATATAATGGTCTTTGAGATACACGAATTCGCAAAACGTTACTCCAGCGGGAAACGCAATATCTCGAAAACCTGAAGACGCACAAATTATATTTATGGCGCACAAATTTGCACAAATATAAGCTCTCTGCCCATGTATGTATTTTATATCTCCGATGATTGGTCTAGAATTTTCTTGCTAGAACAACGTTACTCCAGCAGGAATCGTTTTTACGTTTTTTTTTCAAAACTACAAGACGCACAAATTTTTTATGCGGCGCACATTTACAGCAGATTGCGCACTAATTATACGTTCTACTCATATCACTCTAGGTGACACTTTCTTGCTGGCGTAACGTACACGCGGCGAGGCGACCGCTTAAACAAGTCAGCTTAAAATCATAGAGGCTCGTGGAGTATCCGGGGGGTGTGGCTCAATCACAAGTCTTCTAGGCAAACGTTGCAAAAACTGGTATAATGTATCATAGAGTCACATCAAGAGAAATTGAAAGCTGATCTCAGCATACATTACTGATTGATCGCTGCGTAGCCAGAAAGGAAAGTTACATTCAAAACTACCTTACCTTAAAGACTGTGTTTAAGAATATATTTATTAGTTTTTTGTATAGAAATATCCTATCCATATTTGGTAAGATTTATTGTACATTAAATCAAACACGGCTTAATAGGGGAAAAACATATTTATTTATATTTTAGAAATAGAGTGAAAGGCATATTAAGTATTTCTAAATTCATTTTGTTTTTAATATTTTAGGCGAATACTGCTTCGCTATGCATTTGGGTAATATTTAAAGACCATTTCAGAAGCTTCTAATTAATCGTTAAATATTGAGACTTCTCAAACATCGTTGTACATTTTAGCACACTTGAAAGTTAATTTGAAGAACTAACCTCCTCACATATTGACTAATATTTTTAATTTACTGCCGAGATAAAAGCAAGAAAGAAAATAAAATACTTGACTCGAGAGTCGCCTCAGAATATTTCGTCAGTTAAAAAGACACAAACGCGTTCGACCCCGACGGTGCAATATTAATTTACATGTAATATGTATTGCATCATGACAGAAAAAGGTCCTGTTATATTTTAAATCATTAAAATATGGCTGATATTTATAGATAACTAGCGACCCGCCCCGGCTTCGCACGGGTACAATGCTGATACTAAATACACTACAGAAAAACTGTGAACGTTGTATATAAAAACACAGCGGCCCGCTCCGGATTCGCACGGGTATATAATATATAGCCTATGTCACTCACTGAAAAAATGATTAAAATCGATCCAGTAGTTTGATTTATTCATTACTGCCCGTGGCCCGCACGCGTTAAATTTGGAGTAAAACAATTCCCCCTTTCTATGCATGTATTATACATAAAAACCTTCCTCTTGAATCACTCTATCTATTGAAAAAACCGCATCAAAATCCGTTGCGTAGTTTTAAAGATTTAAGCGCACATAGGGACAGAAAAGGCGACTTTGTTTTATACTATGTAGTGATAGTGATACTTAGCTCTTAAGACTTTTCTTGAACAATCCACTGCTTTTATCGTTTTGTCACAAAAGAAGAGTCGATTAAACTTAGCCTTAGCTAAGTCTAAGAACGCTGTACAGGTATCAGCTGGTCGTTTAGTTGATACGGCCAGAGGAGATACATCCACAGGACCAATCTAAAATATAGCCTTTAGATTCCAAGTTTTAATGTTTATTTAATAAAATCTTATTAAATATCTGCAATTATTATCTAATAAAAAGTGATATTATAACAAATTTCATCTATCACATTATTATCGACATAATACGAGTATCTTACGTGAACAGAATTATCCGTGCATTGTTATTGTTACCCATTAGGCAGCCGCCGCGTCTGTCGCATGTTGCATGCCGTTTACGCAACACGGGTCCGGTACAGCTACGACGATGTTCGCTTACCGCAAACTGTCGATGTTTCACACTTTTCCCACATTATTGCAGCCATAACCTTAACGGCACTCATGTAATTCACGTCAGCCGCGGAGATGAACGTGTGATACGGGATACCCTCCGCCGATATTCTTTGTGAATACGCTTAACTGTATACTACCTATGAGACCATTGTATACATGCAACAACTTCAAAACGTAAAGGGTTAATAGTTGCCGTAACGGTTTTTAGTGCACCATTGCATACATGATCACAATGTAACCGTACCGAGAGCGCCTGAGACATATTCAAAGCTGGCAGGAAACGTTCGTCTAATGTTATCTATGTCACAGATCGCACCGCAGCGCAGCGGGAACGCCAGCCCATCTGCAGAGCTTATCTCCCCATCGCCGAGATTGCCTCGTTCAAATTAACTGCACTGCAGAACAATCGGTTCCAGCACAATATTGCTGTCTAGTTCTGATTATGGCGGCATTATCGGCTATCTACTTACATTTCTATTGTTTACATGACATGGATCGATTCCTTTGATAGTTACCAAATCATCGTAGAGTTGTATCTGGGTCGCAGACAATGACGGATGACTCGGATAGAATTGGACTTCTAAAGTCTCAATTTTTTTTTAATGTAATAAGTAGCTACGATATAAAAAGAAAACGCTTGTTTCAAGTTATGTTGAATTTTAACGAGGTTCAGGTTGGTACTTGGTAGGATAACAAGAGACAATCGCCTCGAGCGCTGGTCGCGTTAAGTCAAATCACCGGTACCGCCAGTCAGGTCGCACTCAACTTGCAAACTTGCTTTCTGATGGATCACCCGTGTCCATCGCAAACTACGTCAAATCGATGCAAAATCAGCTATGATTTCCATCACTTTTGTTATGCTCTCAATTGTACATGTAAAGTAAGCACAAAGGCTCGAGCATCTGTGTTATATCGTTAGGTCTCTAATGTCTGACTCTTGTAGACCTTAAGTACGACTACAGTTTGTGGCATTGCGTAAGTACTTAATACCTACCTTTTTATAAAAACGTAACGATGGTAGCTAGTCCACTTATTTTGCACTAAAAACAACAATCAATATCTGTTAATTAGAAACGATGAGTCATTAACACTCGTAACTATCGACATACAAGCGTTAGATTGCTATTTTCGTGCTATATAAAAGTTAACCGGTTTACGGTACGATATCACCGCAGCGTTGATCTACTAAATGTTTTATCGCTGAATTTCTGACGATAGGTAGACATCAAACATTTTGGCGGAGCAATTTTTTTCGGTCAATTGATTTGGTGTATCGTCACGGATCACGGTTCGTGGTAAATGGTTGAGCTACACGTGAGTGTTTTGGCGAATGGAGCGGCGCTGGCACAGACTTCCAGTACTCTATAGTTCTATACCTGGCCACATAATTCATAACTGGTACACAAGGCTCATTCTTTTCGATTTGGGTGTTGTACCAAAATTATAGTATCTAATAGTTCGTCACTGGTTTTGTATTATAAGTACCTACCTTAAGATACTAACATTGTCACCTTAATTTAGAGCAGTCATTTTCCATATTAAAACATTGAGATTTTGTTTTAGTTTTCTCGTTAAAGGCCAGAAGTAGTTCTTGAAAATATCGTGATTGCTAATCCAGTACGCATTTGGCCAGTGTGATGGACTATGGCCTTACTTTTTTTACCATGAGACGAGACCCGTCCCTAGCAGTGGCACAAATATCAATACAGGTATTCGATTATTATTATTAGACCATCTGCTCGGTTGGTATTTGGTATTCAGTGTCCATAGTGTACATGTCATTACATCGGAATATTTCGCGGTCGCCTATCAGCATTCGATAACGGTAGCGAGCGACTCGCGGCGCCGGCAAACCCGACCTTAAGAAATGCTCTAGTAACCTTTACCACATACATTACATTATGTGTAATACATGATTTTTAAGGAACTAGAGCTTTTATATTAGTATATAATTTTCCCATCGGCCTAAAATCCAAGCCTTAAAAATTAGCCCTTATATACCAACGTTCAAATATGTGACGTACATATTTACGTTATTACGTTTATTTCTTACACACCGGCTGAAAATTTGTTTTTAAAAATTTACCTTTAATACTATCATTCAACCTGTTAACTTTTAATACAAACATTCAAGCATTCATCGCATCGAAATAAGCAAGACTGATCTGGTCAATTTCTTAATAGATTTGATTAAATCCAGGGAATTTGCAAAATAACAACACAATTTTATCATTTCACAAGAAGTTCTTAGAGAAATGATAATATATATCAGTCTCATATAACTTAGTCGGATGTTAGATTAGAAGACAAAAACGAGAGCGGATCGCTTTATTCCGTGGTGTATTTTTTAATCCACGCAGAAGGATTGCGGCATAAGTGAAGTATTAAACTTCTATAATTATTATCACCTTTTTAGATCAACTTGATCTAATGAATGAAATGTCGCGCCAGACCGCGTATGCTTTGCTCTTGTTTTGTGACCTGTCAAATGGGCCACATATGAAACTTTCACTCATGTTGAGTTTGGGTACAAGTCACGCTAATTAACAGATCATTGCTTTTGATCTATCACTTTTTTTCACCACATTTAAATTGGGTGTTAATTGAGTCTAATTTTGATATGAGAATATTAATTGTCAGTATATCGAACAAACAGTAAATGAGAGGTGGATGGAGAACATAGGATTATTTAAGTCCAGATAGTATGGACGGAAGCAAGATACCGTGCCGTAGTTCAGAATTGCCAAAACTACATTTAAATCTGGAACCAGAGATTAGATATAACACATAACCATTCGCTAAAAACCATTCACGTATTTCAACTATATGAGCTGCTAACTAAAATTTGCGCCACGATAGATAAATAAACTTGCAACAAAAATTAATACCAGGTATAAATTAATTTAAAAAAAACTTTCTACGATGAAAATAGAAAACTTTCAAGTAATAAAAATTAAGCTATGGCTGAGTCATGTTTTAAAATTTTAGTCTTTATTTATGCGCCTGCAGCGTACCGCTCAAAGACTTTTCCAGTTATTCAATTTAATAAAATCGTGCGCGACAATATCTGTTTTCCTAAAGGCAATGGCCTAGGAACACGTTTTCTGCCTGCGCCGATACTTAACAATATTTTCTAAATGAAAACGTAAGTGACTCACCTACATAAACGAAGATATTCTTTTACCTAAGTAGGTATTACACTCGTTTGAATTTCACAGACATAAAAAGAAAATTAAATATTGAAGGTAATAAATAAATAATGATACGTTACGGCTGGTTATCAATAGATCCCAATCATTAACGTACGTAGCCGGGCATATAATAGGTATGAAGAGTAATGCAGGCTGACCGTGCGATGACGGGTACCTAAGGTTCCGATTCGCAGTAAAGAATGCCCAAGGCAATTTATGAGAAATCTCTGAAAATAAACTCATCTCTAGCGCATTTTTAAGCAAGAGGATAATGTATGTAGAAACTTTGCAAAAGAATTTCCTTGGCATTTTATAGACAAATTGTTAAGCATTTGTGAGTACAAAATAAAAAAAAGTAAAGAGAATAGTCATCAGTGAGGAACGAACAATGCAGGATTCAGAGCAATCTATTTTAGTTGATTTATTTTTACGTTTAAGATTAAATATTTGTAAAGAAAGGATGGTTATATATAACGTTAGCATTAATAAAGTATGTGTACCGTTGCACACGGATGCATGCTTGTTAGGTACTAGAAATAATTGCTGTCTCGTTTTGAGATTTGCTTTATTATCCGTCTTCCTTTTATAATGGATTGATATAAATATTATTTTATCCTATTCTAATCGTTTTGAGGTAAGCTGTAGTTATCTGTGACAAGCCATCGTACGGGCACAGACAGGCTTCATCTCACTTCTACAAATATGTTATCCAAAACAGAGAATCACAGGCTCCATTCATCGCCTATATTATGTTAATTTAGGTTCCTTCTTGTCATCGTGAGGAATACAAATTTGAGATGGATAACGGCTATTCGGCCTTATTATTGAATCTGCCATTTTCAATAGCCCACTTAAATTGCCTTTCGGAGCGGATTGTGAATCAAGTTTGGATCATTGCTAATTAGATATTTAACCGATGTACCTATAAAAAGTTCTAGATTCACTATGTTGTGTTCACAGGAATGACCGTTACTGTGTTGCGGCTTTTCAATACCGCAAGGATTTAAGACATTTAAGTGCGTAGTTATCCATAAAAGTTGCTGGGCGGCGAGTAGCCAGCACTTCACGGTTTCCACAACCATAAACGTTATTCATTTTATTGGCGATCAGAATGCAGCCGTTACCGGCGGCTATTTCTCGGTGGCGCCCGCGCATAACTCATGCGGTTAGTTGTATCACAAACTTAATAGTACAGGTTCTCTTATACGTGCGAATAATTCTCGCATACATTTGCAGATTCTAAAGGTTTGCGCCTTGTGAAGCTTTTGTTTGTTTTCTTCAATAAATTACTATTCAGCAGGCATTCATCTCTACATATGGTCATAGTGTACAAGTTCTTGCTGTAAGCATGCATCTTATAGAGATAATTTGACCTTTTATTATGTGTGTACTTGCAGTGAACCGGCTTCACGCTGCACCTAACTAGGCAACGAACATGAGTTGTCACGTCTTATCTCGTAAGTGGATTATTGGTGTTACGCAGGGTCAGCGAGGGGCACGAAACTCTGCAGTCACATCCAGTAATTGAGCAAACATAACGGACTTGGCTGTGAAATGCCAACTGTCACCGCGACCCCTTACTACACTGCACAATGTTCACTGAATAAAGAATGCGACTGCCAGTGCTCAGTGCTCTGCTCACCAGACCTAAAACATCTTATTCGTCAGCAACAAATTCCACAGCTCTTCACGCTTGTTCTCGCTGTAATGCGCCCATTATTAAACAATTATAAAGCTTTATTCTGAGTAAACAAGCAATTAGACGGTTAAAAAAGAAATCAAAGTGCACTACTTATGACACGGTCCGAATTTCTAACCAAAGACATCTTTGTTGGTTCAGTTTTGAGCATTGCAATTGAAAGAAAAAGCGTTTCAGTGGATTCTGCTAAATATTGCTAAAGTTGACTGCTCATTACAGGAAACCGTTTAATACTGTTACAGTTAGGTAATTGCCGCCAAAATTTATGTTTTTTAGCGTGTGT
This sequence comes from Hypena proboscidalis, assembly GCA_905147285.1. Classification (NCBI taxonomy): domain Eukaryota; kingdom Metazoa; phylum Arthropoda; class Insecta; order Lepidoptera; family Erebidae; genus Hypena; species Hypena proboscidalis. Next base: position 12,118,244 of record LR990130.1, on the reverse strand, counting down.
CTTCGGTCTTCGCTTCGTTTGCCCTCAATTTCGTCAGTTACTAAACACCACCGTTGTGATGTTTGTGACAAAGTTTTCGGGCTCGTTTTGTTTTGTCTATGAAATTTCAAGTACATGCCCTGTTTTGTTCTGCACGAGACTCCGGCAGTGGGTCACTTTTAATTGAATTCGGTAAAAACGGAGATTTTACACGCACGGCCAACAATAGAATATAGATTTCCGACGTTTCTCCACCTTTAAAGGTGTCGATTAACCATACACTATTGTACCACATAGTAGCGCGTTACTTTTTATATGTACGTAGTAAAAAAAAATTATACTCTATGCCATGTAATTGGTGTAATCAAATTATACTCTTATGTAGTTATGGCTGCGATCCTTTAGTTAGCTGGCATATTTGCTAGCTTCTTAAATCCCAGCGGCTGGAATTTCGCTGAAGGAATACCTACTTGCAAGGAATGTCATCATTCTACTTGACATGGACAACTTCATTTTCCTCAGGTGATACTGTATGAATTTAATATTAATAAGCGATTTTTTTTGTATTCCATAATTTAAACTGTCTTTTCCTTAGTCATTGTAAGTATGTATGTAGGTACTTAACCTACATACATATTTACAATACAATTTAATAAAATATGGTAGTGCATGAAATGAGTTACAATTATAATTTATTGGGTCGGCTTCTAGTACGAATTCAGCTGAATATTAGTATTAAACGTAGAGCAACTGGCATTAGACCTCCACAACCAAGTAAGAGTAGATACGATACTCTTTGTAAACTAGCTGTCAGACTTTCTGCCTCGCTTCACCCATCCACGGCCGACCACGCATGATATTGCTTTACGCGATGATCGATCCGCGCGGTTTCAATTTAATCACGAGCTCTTCGAGATTTTTTTTTGTGGTGGTTATATAGAATAAGAATATCGGGACAGTATTAAAAGTTGCATGTATCGCACTGTTGCATCGCGGACTAAAAACAATCGGATCATGGAATTCTTGAGCGTGCGCGCATTGGTGCATATCATTGACCATAATGAATTTTATTACCTTGTGTCTTGTATGCCAATCCAGATATTTTTCAGAACTCGTGCTGGAATCGTAAAAATAAACCATAATTAATTTTATTACCTTGTGTCTTGTACGCCAATCCAGATATTTTTCAGAACTCGTGCTGGAATCGTAAAAATAAACCATAATGAATTTTATTACCTTGTGTCCTGTACGCCAATCCAGATATTTTTCAGAACTCGTGCTGGAGTCGTAAAATTAAACCATAATTAATTTTATTACCTTGTCTTGTTTTACCTACGCCAATCCAGATATTTTTCAGAACTCGTGCAGAAATCGTTAAAATAAACTTATCATGAAAAGTATCTAAATATTTTTGACAATATTACAGTATATTTGTATAGTTCTATATTGAACTATTACCACAACAATAAACTTAGGCAGCCATCATCTCCTCTGAGTCATACAAAACGTATGAATCTCGCTTCACCCCTTTAGCTGCAGATTGAAAACATTTTATTCAAATTGCACGATGAGTGTTAGTGGCACCGGTGACACCGTGGAATCAGATGGCCCCATAAACCACGGCAGGAAGAGCATGGCGCGTGAAACACGCATTGTTCGGAGCCCCGCACTGCCGAAGCCGTCGCGCGCCACTCGCTCGCCACAATGACTGTTACGAATTCATCAACATATATCAAAACTATCAAACCGTTGTACATTTTCCTGAAATTAATGTTAATTCGCGCTAGAACAAAAGGCAAACGCGAAGCGCGAATCGCTTATCTTCCCGTTCAGAAGTTACGTTACTATAACGGAAAACGCAGAGGAAATTGGCGTCTAAACATTGTTGTTCAAGTTACATCAACTTTAAGGACTTACATAATAAATGTGTTTAACGCACTTCCTATGCACATACGCAAAAACAAAAGAATGTAATATGCATAGACTGTGGGAGGCACCCGACGGCATAAACTATTGACAGGCAATAAACTAGCAATGAGTTGGTATGTTGAGTGGTTGATATGCATTGAATAGATGTCACAAAAACTCAAAAACATTGCGTAGAAGACAACAACCGCTTTCAGAAGAAAGCCGAGGCGTTTCGCTAATTACTAACGTAACAGCTTTTTACTTTCGTTTTGTCTCTATTAAGTTATCGATTACGTTACAATATAACTGTTAGTTGGGTTAAGGGTTATTAAAAGCGTTTATGTTAAAGATGTTGTACTTATTTTAATAGTAGGTAGACCCAACGTTTAACCGCATATAGATTGTTCGAAAGCAATCAAATATCGCATTTACATAAGAACAAAAGTGTTACCCAGTTCCCATTTAGGAGTAGAATAGATTAGCATATTTTTTACATATTCGAAATGGCCTTTTAAAGTTTAATAGTTTATTTATGACTTTGATAACCTGAGTCATACAGTTCAGTGGAACAACTACCATAACCGATTTAGGACGGCGCCGTGCCGTTCTTATATAAAAATCAAATAACTGTAATATCTACCATGTTTATAAATATTGATTGGTTTTGGGAAAGAAGTTATTTTTTTGGTGAAATGTGTGGGCCGGGAGACGTGTTTTCTTTCACAAGAAAGTTCGAGAGAAGAGCTAGGGGGACATAAGCTTGACGGAGATAAATATGATCTACTTATTATGATAATGTTATTAGATAAGTAATCCTCTTGATTTTAAATCGATTATCAAGGATGTAGGTGTTAAGTGTATAGTTAAATAAACCAGGTATGTTATGTAATTACATTATTAGGTTACATAGTTTTAAAAATCATGTCACGATGACACCTTATCTTTAACACGCAATAAAATAATTATTAACGACGTATTAATTCAGCCATTATATTTCACTAATTAATTTAATTAATTAGTAGAATATTAATGAGTTAGAAATTTTAGAAGGAGATACTGTAATCTTCTAATTATGCGTTATTTAGTACAGATTATCAGCCTTTAAAATTAGAAAATAGTAATAATTATAATTTAATAACCTGGTTCGAAATAACCTACGACTAAGAGCTGGTTTCTAAATTGATATATTTTATGTGAGCTCTTGGTATCTATCTACTTCTACTCATTACAATTTCTCACACTCGTACTCGGCTAAATTTTGCTGAAAATTTCAATTAAGAGTTCAGCTAGGAATGGGGTTTGTATTCGATAGTTCACTTAGCTACGAATCACAAACATGGTGGGGTAAACATTGGGTCAAAATTTCATGTTATTGGAAATTTCGCGATAAAAAACTAAGTATAGCTTCTAAACCATTGTCATAAAGGTAAAATCCAACTTAATAAGTGAAACCTAGACGTAAACGAGATACCTCGACACGTTTTTTATGGTGCATAGGCGTTGCGCGTTTGACCACTATCTCACCTTATAGTAAGTGGTTATGCGGTCTACGGAGGAGCACGCTTATCTATGAGATACCTTTTTACTCTTGCTTTGAAGTCACCCATATTGGACTCATGTAGAAACACAGACTCGGGCAGGGAAATGTAGGAACTAAATAGGGTCGTTACAGACAGTTCCTACCTTTTCACCCTCCGAATTTGCCTCTCACAGCCCTAATGAGATCAAAAACAATACTGATATAAAAATCTGCGTTCATACCGTGGTATATGGCTAGATATTGTCCGGTAAGTACCGGTAACAATGGACGTTCTGGTCCAGTCGCCAGGTCAGGCCTGCGCATCCGTCATTCCTAATCTGTGCCATTAAACTGGATGTAACTAAATATAATCACGTATAGTGATATAACGACATAATGTTGACTATAGGACTTGTTCGAGAATAATTATAACAGAAAGGCAATAACATTGTTACCTACCAATGATTTAACAATCATGCTTACAATTTATTTAATACTTTTACTATTGCTTTTCGCGCCGAATATTCGTTTAGTATTCGGTGTTCGGCTTATTCGGCTTATTAGTATTCCGCCAAATGTTCGGTGAAAGGTTCAATTTATTCGGTTACATTATTTAGTAATAATAAACAACGAAAAGAAAATTACAATCGTCTCGAAAGCAATATAGTAGTAGGTTCTATATCTAAATAAGTGGCGCGGCGGCGACTGCACGGAGACGCGTATGAACTTATTTTCACGCCAAAGAAGGATGCTAATAAAAACGAATAGTTCAGCCAAATATCTGGATCGACAGAATTTTAAACCAAATAATACTATTCGGTATCCGGTTTTCGGCAAAACCCATTTTCGATCCACCTCTGTTTAAAATCCAATAAACTGGCAAAAGCACATAGCTTAAAAATCATGCCTATAAAAGTTGATATTCGCAATAAAGATAGAATGCTAAGGTTTCCAAGCTATATTATCAGCATCGCCTTCACGCGATTATCCAGCTCGAGAAATAAACGACCTCTGCGATACAGCTGTCGCTTTAAGCGTCGGCGACGCACTGTTATAAGTTGTCCGTTTATCGCAAACAAGGGTCTCTGTTCCTTTTTCTTTAAAAGAAAGCTGCTGACCACGGAGGCGCAGTTTCTCAAATGGATACAACAACTAGAGCCATATCTGATGGATTAACCTTCCGTAGTCGTCACGGAGCCGTAGCGGACACAATTGATTTTCTATTGTGTTGGGTTACGCTAATGGAATTGTAGTATGATCGTTTTAATTCGGATTATATAAATTTAACTAAGTAGAATCTCGAGTTTGATTTGCATAGGCATTTAACCACAGATATATCTGTGCATTTGACAGTTTTTATACTTGCTATATAAGGGATTTAGATGTTACACAGGCTTATTATTCATGACTATTGGGTTTACTTGAGGGTTCAGTTTTCTGTGTCCCAATAAGTTCCAGATGGCAGTTTCAGAACTACATTCTACATTTACGTGTCACTAATAACTTTTTTTTTTGGTTTGCTTTTGTGTTGGTTCAAATTGTGTTCGAAGCTAATTCAACAGCGCTACAGTTCTGCTACAGCATTGCATATTATTGTTCAGGTGACAGGTCTAATTAAACATTTTTATCACGCACGGTAATTCGTATTTACCAAAGGAGCATTACAAATAGACAGACTTAGCTACGTAGGGAATCGTAGTGTCGTAGTCGTACACTACGATTCCCTACGTCCGGCGCACCCTGGGCAGTTCGCGAGTTCTCCAAAGCGAATTGGCTAATCCATTCACCACGATGGCAAGTCAAAATATATTTGACTCAGCCATCGACACGATGAAGAAGAAGAAGAAGCTATTAGGTAAGCTAGGTACACTAGGTAGTTAGCGCATGTTTGTCCCAACATACCACACTGGCGATACGATCCATAGTCAGAACAGTGGCTTGCTATAATGAGATGTGTTACAGTGGTACTGTGACTACTGCGCGTTTCCTCTCGGCGTCGCGCGAGGTCACATTGTCACATCCGTTTTCAAACGTCCAAACAGAGGCAAAAATGTTAATGCGAGTGCAATTTCATTCGAGGCCCGAACAATTTCTGGTTTTGTTACTCACATCGAGGACACTACATTAACGAAAATAAATTATTTTACTCATAAATTTTGACCGCTACTTTGTACGGCAAATCTCATTTCCTTATTCGGCTTTTGATGATACTGATAAAAAATTAAACCGACGAAATATACGATTGGATTTGACCTTCTTTTAGAAACCACAAATATTTATATACATATAACTTAATATTCTCTATTTCTTTTTACCAAGCTTTTTGTGCTTTTAAAAATTAAATGTTAGGGTGAATGAACTTTCGCTTAGTTAGTCTGTCACCTAACAAATAGCTCTCCGAGTATAATGTTAATGTGTACAGCTACCAGAATTATAAAATCGTAGGCCTCCGGTAAAGATACGAATCTACAGTTTCTTGAGATGTTCATGGAGTGCAGCCGTGCAGTACTGCTTATCATTAGATGAACTGCGAGCCCGTTAACTGCATGTTTGTAGTACTAACTACTAATGTGCACGAGAATAACCTGCCCAGTTTATATTTAAGACGTAATTATGTCATTTAAAAGCAAATGAGCAGGTATGTTTAATTCAAAGGTTTACAAATGCGCGGTAAGTCGGAATAAAACGCATAACGGAGATTTTAGTGAGGTCACCACGAGCTGCGGCTATTCATTTATGATTGCTGTACCTGGGTATTAAGTACACAATTTATTTAGTACTTATTGGCTTAGGGAAATGAAAAATCGAAAGGAAACCTATAAACCCGATTATTTTCTTTATTGATCTCGATAATGTGAGAAATCCATTAACACGCATTTGATTAGCACGATACGGGATATGGACTTTAAACGCGATGAGGTCTATATTTTAACACGATTACGGAAATGAAAGAAAATATAATATGTACCTATTATGATTTTTTTAATTAATTAAGTATTCACAATCACTCCATTATAACTTGATACCGACGTTTTTATTAATTTGCAAGGTTTACTGTTAATTAGTTCATTTAGGTCACAACTGCCGGCCTACTTTTTTAAAAGGTATACTTTTCACCAATTAAATAGGCCATTGTAACGATGTGACTGCGAAATTTAACATACCTACTCAAATGCCACTTAGACATTTTGATGACTTGATTAAGTATCTACCTCTCTATTAAATCCTAGTCTCAAATGTCGTTGTTTTAATATTTTTATGAAATTTGCGAACCTAAACTTTTACAAAGGAAATTATAAGTGGCACCTGCCAAGTAGTAGGCTGCTTACAAATGCGTATCAATCAAAGTTATTAAAACTTCAGATGGCAAATCGTTAACAACATGTTTTGATCGCTTGACTTAAAATAAAATAATAATTAAAATGTATCGGAATCTAAACATAATACTTACATTGTAATTGTATGACATGCTATATCAAATCAAATCAAATCATTTATTTCCATGGGCCCCAAGGGGCGCTTGAACACGTCAAAACAAACATCAAAACACAAAAAATATAAAATTAAAATAAAACTTAGCTAACTAAAATTATAATACTTATTGTAATAAAATGATTTGACACCGGAGCTTAGATTGACTTTAATTCAACTTAGAGAATTGAATTAAAATCAATCCAAGTACCAGCTCCGATGGGTATTGCATCATGAGAAGAGCTGGTGAGAAACTCATGTGCACCATCTTTTCAAATAATTCATACAATATTTGTTTGTTTTTTGACAATAATTCTATATAGGTTAGTAGGTAGGTACCTACTTAATAACCGAAGACTGCGGACAAAAACACTTTTTTAGCCCTGATGAACTTCCTGTAGTATAGTGGTAATCAATGTGACATTAGCAATAAATGATGTAGAGAATCGATAAAAATTTGGACTTACAGTGTTGGTCGTGTGAACACATACAAATTGCATATATCAACTTGCTTGCTATCAATGTTAAAACATTCATATATCATAGGTACTTAAAATAACCTAATATGAATTATTTTAGGGTTTGATTAGATGTCCAGCTCACTAAGCACGACTTGCCAGTTTTGTTTTCAGAATAGAGTCAAAATAATCCAGGTTGTCCCGCGGAATTGCCGAGGTAATAATATATCCGTTTCACATTAATGACATTAAAAAAACCGGCCAAGTGCGAGTCAGACTCGCGCACCGAGGGTTCCGTACAAACCTGTAGGTATATAAGTAAAAGTTATGGTATTTTTGCTAAATGAAATCCAACGCGTTCATGAGTAAAGGGGTAATAAGTTTAAAATTATTAAAAATATTTTTATTATATGATGTAACTAAAAATTTATGCTTTTCGCAATTTTTCCTTTATCTGTGTTATAAGACGTTGCTTCGTACCAAATTTCAAGATTCTGAGTTCACGGGAAGTACCCTGTAGGTTTTGATTCCCTTGCGAGTGTCGAAAATTTGCGGCATAAACGGGAGTATCTTTTGATCGCGTTGACTTAGAAGTTTGATTTTTTCACAGCTCCAAGAGACCATAGACTTGAGTATTTGATATGAATTTCAGCTTGATACCTCCACGCGTTCCTGAGAAAAAAGGTCTTGACAGACAGACAGACAGACAGACAGACGGACAACAAAGTGATCCTATAAGGGTTCCGTTTTTACCTTTTGAGGTACGGAACCCTAAAAAGAGCGCATAGGTACATCAACACAGAAATTTATGCTATTTTCTTTTGTCTTTTGACACCTTTATGTTGTGTTTGTTTACAGACAAGCCGTGGTAAAAGGTAGTGGTTACTTGATTCTTGCATTATTTAATTCATTTAATCATAGCTGCACGACTTTTAAGGTAAAAGATGTTCACATTATTTATCTGAAAAAAATCAGCTAGCTAGAAATTAGCATTACTGCTTTATATTTCTACATCTAGGCATTGTAATAAGGACTTTCTAAACAGTTATTCGCACATCTTCTGTCGATCTAATTCTACGTTTTAGATATCATAAGGTTGGGGTTCTATTTGGGGAGGCTGGGGTTTTATTATTTGGAGATGATTTATTAGAAAAGGAGGTATACCTCCCAAAGGTAAAACCCAATGTAGTAGGCAGAGAATACTAATGACGAAGATGTTTACTGGAAATTCGAAATGTAGGGAAATAAGTAAGTTTGTTTATGGGTCCTTGACAGTAAATTTCTCCATTTGCGGTGTTTCAGATTTCGAGAAGGATTCATTCAACAAATGTTTTAATTGGCTCGTCGGCTTACTATACAAAACCGGTATTTGCAAATCAAGCCTGCAAGGAATTTGAAATGAATATAATTAACTGTACCTATTACTCATAACATTATGATACCTAATTGGTATTAACACTTTCGAACTACTTTTACTTGTAGGTAACCGTGCTAACGCCTTGTATTATGCTATAAACATGAATGAATGTACAAGTTCTGTTATGGTACTTACCATAAAGAAAATATATATAATTGAAACATATATTCAATTTGATATGAAATCCCTTGACATAATTATATCTACTCGAATAGAGATTTTAAATTTAAAATGATTCTTTTACTTTTCGATTTATTAATTACTATGGCTGTTGGACATACCTAGGTCCAACAGCCATATTATTATAGTAATTAATACCTATTGTCACGTTGATAACTAGGTACCCAACTATCAAAATATTTTTTCATACACATTTCTTCTGCAGATTACCTTCATAGCAATCAAAAATTAACCTACAAAGTGCGAGTAAATAAATTTTCACCACACCAGCACGAAAAAGATCGTTTGCTTGCGAGAATTCAGTGAGTAAAAACGCTTTTTACTCACTAGTGAGGCAAAGTGATTCAAATTTTGAAACACTAAATCCTTCCAATGAAAAGGCGCAAAAAAAAAACTAAACAGCCACCATGTAGCTTAGTAATAAACATTGACATCAATTTTATTTAAAAACTACAAACGATACGTTTGAATTATTTTAAATTATTTATATAAATACACGCTTATTTAGTATTTTCATGGTTTTATATTCGTGATTAACCATTAAATTAATTTATATCGGGTACTTAATATTAGACTCTATAAATAAATGTTTCGGGAAGAATTTCTGAACGGACGATTAAAAAAAAAAAAGTTGTGTCTGTGTCAGTCATCGCGGGCAACTATAAATTCTTTTCAGTTTATGTTTAATTGTTTACTGGAACTTTTTAACAAAAAAATAGTGAATCCAGTGATGAAGAACTTTGTGGAACTCCAAAAGAGTTGCGACAACTTGCTTCTAACACAGAAGTTTGCTTTTTTACCAGAAAATTCACTTGAAAAGTATTTGAAAGCGTACGACATATTTAATTAGTGGCGACTCAACAGGCCCTAAAACGCATTATGAATCGGTATTACTGTCGTATTTAATGGAATTATTTCAGGTTAAGCAATCAAGTACGAGTTTATTTAAATCTGAATATTTTCTCACTGGAAGAGGTGAAAAGTTTTGTATTGTAACGCTTGAGAAAAATTTAATTTCCAGTTCGTGACCTCTTAAAATCTTTCGCTTGCGAAGTAGTCTTTATTAGAATCACTCGCTACGCTCGTGATTCAATTTAAGACTACTTCGCAAGCTCAAGATTTAAAATTGGCACTCACGACAGAAATATAAACTTTTTCTCACTTGTACCATAAATAACTATTATTCCTGTTTGATTAATTGCCTCTGCATACCTTTATGATTTGATGAAATATGATCGATGTAATTTCAATAATATCGATATTAAATGACACAAATAAACTTGCGCTTTCTACTAACCAATTTTAAAAGGATGAAAAAAATAAATTTTCACAAATATTTGCTTACCGAGTTGTTAATTCGAAGGGAGTCACGCATGAATTATCAAAGCGAATTTGAAGTGTAGAAATTGTTTACTTTGTTGATAAGGTAACTAACTTACTACTCTCTCATCACTAGTGGCAAGTGAGCTACTTGCATACGTAATGCGCCACGCCTCGGGTCTAAATATGAGTGACCGTAATGTAGGAGACTATTTGGTACGCATTTGGAGTCAGTCACAAAACGAGCGCAAGGAAGATCCCATTACTCCGCGATACTATAATTATTGGAAGCAACAACGGCTCAGTGAGCAAGTCATTGGGTTAATGGCACGCCCGGATCGCTGCATTGCTTATGCACCCGAGCGAAACGCTCAACACCCCTATTCGTTATTGAAAACGCTATTTCTAGACAATTTTTATTATCTACATTTTGATTGCTTCGAAGGCTTATTATTGATCCAGATTAAATAAGTATCATTCAAACGTCACTTTGAAATGGAATGGAAGTGGGATTATATTTATGTGTTGGATTCGACAGTATACCTACCTGTTAATATCTAGCATCAAGGATTTACTATCCCCGCGGATATCATACCATTTACGATACCATTTACGGACAGGAAGTTTAAGAATTATCTATGTTTTATTTCAGAAGTGCTGCATCTGATTGGAGAGCCAGATTTCCGCGACGTCAGACTACGATGGGAGTACGGGCAGCCGGACGAGGAGGAGCGCCCAAAGCTGTTGGCGTTCCAAGTGCATTACTGCGAGCTGCAGGCGTGGGGACAGTATCGGTGTAGAACTAAGGTAAGATTATACAATTAAAGATTGAAAGGCAAGTATTGAATATAGATAGCACAAAAAGTCTCCAAAATAAAATTATAACGACAGATGTAGGGAAAGGTATTCATCGAAGACAAAATACGAGTTAATTAATTCAAATTAAAAAAAAAGTATAACAAGGATATAGGATATCTAAGGGAGTCAAATATAACACGTCATCCTAAGTCACAAGGAAAAGCGTATGATAATGTTGAAATGTAACATAATAAATAATTTATTTTATGTAATATTAAAGTTGAAAAATTAAGAATCCAGCAGGACTCGAACCTGCACCTCTTGGGTATACGCCCCAAGTGCTTTGCCAATTCAGCTATGGATTCGTATGCTGCCGGACTCGAAATTTCTCAACTCCTTCTGCGCCAGCTTTTAGCTAGACGAACCTTATTTGGTTTTAGCGCCATCTATGTGATGTAATAAGTTACTATTCACATACTGTAAGTTTGAATTAAGATCAATACTGTTACAGTCAAGAGATGACGCATTTTTATCAAATACTTGTAATATTTAAAGCAAATTTTAGCTTTGCTATGCATTTATTTTATGTAATATTAAAGTTGAAAAATTAAGAATCCAGCAGGACTCGAACCTGCACCTCTTGGGTATACGCCCCAAGTGCTTTGCCAATTCAGCTATGGATTCGTATGCTGCCGGACTCGAAATTTCTCAACTCCTTCTGCGCCAGCTTTTAGCTAGACGAACCTTATTTGGTTTTAGCGCCATCTATGTGATGTAATAAGTTACTATTCACATACTGTAAGTTTGAATTAAGATCAATACTGTTACAGTCAAGAGATGACGCATTTTTATCAAATACTTGTAATATTTAAAGCAAATTTTAGCTTTGCTATGCATTTATTTTATGTAATCCAAGAGGTGCAGGTTCGAGTCCTGCTGGATTCTTAATTTTTCAACTTTAATATTACATAAAATAAATGCATAGCAAAGCTAAAATTTGCTTTAAATATTACAAGTATTTGATAAAAATGCGTCATCTCTTGACTGTAACAGTATTGATCTTAATTCAAACTTACAGTATGTGAATAGTAACTTATTACATCACATAGATGGCGCTAAAACCAAATAAGGTTCGTCTAGCTAAAAGCTGGCGCAGAAGGAGTTGAGAAATTTCGAGTCCGGCAGCATACGAATCCATAGCTGAATTGGCAAAGCACTTGGGGCGTATACCCAAGAGGTGCAGGTTCGAGTCCTGCTGGATTCTTAATTTTTCAACTTTAATATTACATAAAATAAATGCATAGCAAAGCTAAAATTTGCTTTAAATATTACAAGTATTTGATAAAAATGCGTCATCTCTTGACTGTAACAGTATTGATCTTAATTCAAACTTACAGTATGTGAATAGTAACTTATTACATCACATAGATGGCGCTAAAACCAAATAAGGTTCGTCTAGCTAAAAGCTGGCGCAGAAGGAGTTGAGAAATTTCGAGTCCGGCAGCATACGAATCCATAGCTGAATTGGCAAAGCACTTGGGGCGTATACCCAAGAGGTGCAGGTTCGAGTCCTGCTGGATTCTTAATTTTCAACTTTAATATTACATAAAATAAATGCATAGCAAAGCTAAAATTTGCTTTAAATATTACAAGTATAATAAATAATCACAACAAACAAAATGTCTGTTCATAAGATAAAAAAATGTCACGTGTTAATATCAAATAATAACGCCAAGACAATACATGTGAGTTTATTGATCCTCGCATTCAGAGAATAGCAGAAAGAAATAGAACGGCTTAGTTGTCTATTTTATATGCAACGTCAGCGTGTCTCCATCAACACATATAAATACAGACATTATGGATGCAATTTTGACTTTCATAGGTGCAATTTTGACTTTCATAGGTGCAATTTTGACCTTAATGGGTAAATTTTGACATTCATAGGTGCAAAAATTTTACAACGCTTTCTTGATAGTTATGCCTCTCTAGTTGTACAACCTCTTTGATCGCATTTTTCACATACGTCAAGTCAGTAGGCACAAATCAAACATCTACAATAATTTACATAAGAAATACGGCTTGAAGGACTAACGACGTTTAATGGTAATATTGATGGGAATTGATCAAGTACAATGATCGCAAAATATAAGGTTGTAATTTTAAAAGGGAAAGCCATTTTCCGGTGCAATCATAATTCATCAAAATAAATGTTTAATTCGAATGGTTAAGTTACATGCATGTACCATATAAGTAGATAAAGGGCTTCGACACGAGACAATGGTACCTAGTAGTGATTATAAAGCATGACAATCCACAACACTTTATATCAGCAACGATTTGCGCTTCGAAACGGGAGATAATGGCGGGGCCGGGTTCGCTCGCGAGCAAGATGCCTGCGCCGCGCCGGGGCGCCGCGTGACTGCGACCAAAGATAATGTAATACTACGTAGAACTGCGACAAGGAACGGGCCCGCCAGTCATTGTTGTGTTTACGAGTTAATATAGCACCGCTTTGTTGCTATTTGTAGCACCTTTCTCTTTTATCACTTATAAAAAATATTGGTAATAAATACATGCAAATTTTATAAAATCCTGCTGGTTAGGTACCAAGTTTACCAACTAACGATTCTATAGCCAAGCAAGTGTTGATTTCATATGTCGAATATATGGATCGTTTATTAATCTAAAGGAAAACATATCGAAATAAAAGATGTACGAACTAAATAGTAGCCAGAGAGGGTATTGTCTCAAGACTTTACACTTAACTAACATAATTTAGCTATCGGTTATGCTATTTATCGACTTAATGTATTACTTATTTCTAGGTGATAGACACATTAGAAGAAGACAAGACAATCAGGGCTGCCAGCACGACCGAAGGTTCAACCACAACGAGTCAGCCAACAGCAGTTCGTCGCGGGCGCATGTACAGTACGCGCATCATCGGACTAAGAATGGCTACCACATACTCATTCGAAGTTCGCCCCGTCAGGCGAGACGCTAGGGACCTAGCCGACCCCCAATCTATCGGCTCTAAAATTATCATCGTTCCTACTAAAGGATGTAAGAATTGCGATACAAAATATACAAATCATGTTAAGTTAAAAGCAGCTCCGATCAAATTTTCATTGGATTAATTGCAGTTTCAGCAAAGGCAACACAGTGTCTGCCTCACGCAAGCGAAGTAGAGGTGTCAACTGGTCCATTCTTCGGCGGGCGCATCGCAGTCGAAGCGGCTGACGGAGGCCCTGAACGATGCTCCATTCAGGGCAACCCTAACAGCGCCCAAGACGCTTACATTCTACGCATACACCACGACGAATGCGGCTCGGAAGTAAACGATACCACAGTCGCTACATACGTTATCGTTCAAGAGAATCTTCCCATACTTACTCACAGTACTCGACGGTAACTACTAAAGAACAGTTCAAAAACTAATTTGCTTACCTACTTCGAAGATTACTCACGAATAACATGCTTCTTTCAGATTCTTAGTACTGTGCACTTACAAGCCTGAGACACTCACCGTAAGAGCCGGCATTAACCTGCCCAAATCCAATCCTGGAGATGTGTTGCATCAGAATAAGCCAGTGAGCGGTTCTGTGGAGCCGTACGAAAACCAAGACATGGACTACAATGAACTACAGCCAGCGAGACTTGAAGCTAGAAAGGAGGAAAATCAACAAAGTTCGTATACAGTATACACGTATAAAAAGAATCGTCTTGAGCACAGATGCTTATTTGCACCAGCATGATGTTTTGGTTCACAAACACTTTTTGTCATAATTTGTTATTTCAGAAATAACTTTTTGATTTCCAAAACAATAACGGCTCTTTCAATAAATTGAGACGGCTCTTATTTGTAACTTTGCGTAGTCTTGGTCGTGGGCGATAGTAGTTACAAAATTAAATAATATTTTTTATTGTAATTTATGTGTGTCACCCTATTTAAAGACAATGTTGCTGTTCCAGGCGTGTTCGGTGAGGTCACCCTGGTGATGTTTTTGGTAGTGGCCGCGTTTGGTGGCATCGCTCTATTAATATGGAAAGTGGTACCGCAAGCTGAAAGAGACAACATATCCATCGCGACTGTCTCCTCCCTAGCTCGGAGTGGAATCTTCAGCAGAAGGAATAGAGACAAATTCTCAGACCAAAGCTCAGTATACTCTATTACGTTATCAGAAAAAGATGAAAGTGCAACCAAAAAACCAAACGAAGGCGACAATACGTCGGAAGCGTGAATCTTTATTGTGAATGAATAATTTAATTATACTTATAAATGCACATTTTGTCACGCTGTGGTACGACAGTTGATATTCGTCGATCTGAAGAAAGTCAGATAAATACACCAATGTAAATATGAAAAGACAAACAATCAAAATGTGGAGTAGATTCCTACGTACTGACTTTCTATTAAGACTTAGTAATATTTATTTAGGTAAGACTAAAGTACGGCTAACGAAACGAGATAAGATGGTAAACACACTGAACTTTGCTTAATTATGCTAGAAGTACGTCCGATCAGTATCGATTAGTTTCGCACGTAGCTGATGTCGTTACGACGATTTGGTACAGGGAAAGCGTCTGTGTCTCATATTGACAACACTATTTTAGTTAGAAACAACATTTTCACAAGACAGAATACATGTCATACAATAGGGGTTTTTGAAAACCCCGTACCAACATATTTAGTTATTTCCAACTTACTACACTCCTCGCTTAGATCTTTTAAACACGTAACGGATGTTGATGCAGTTTTGATCAATAGATAGAGTAAATTATAAGTAAGGTTTTTATGGTACAATACAATAATACATGGTACCCGTACCCAAGCGACAGCGAAAGGAAGTATGTGATAAATAGAAAATAATGACGTGTCATAAAAGTGTGAAAGCTTATTTACATTTATTCTGTTTCGTAGGCCAGAGTACTGAATACAATTGGCATATTATTATTATCCTTATTAAAATTATGAAATACGGGTGTTACTCACGTAATGTTGGTCTATTTAGTCGACCGCGGTTTCGTCTATACGTCTAGGCATTATCAAGAGAGTGAGAGTGCGATACGTCGCGCCTGAGTCGCAGCCAGTCTTGCACTCTGGCTGCAAGTCTCAGTGCAAGACTGGCTGCGACTCAGGTGCGACGTATCGCACTCTTGATAATGCCTAGACGTATAGGCGAAACCGCGGTCGACTAAATAGACCAACATTACGTGAGTAACATTTTTATGTAGTCAATGGAGTAACACCCGTATTTCATAATTTTAATGTTACAAACTCACGTCAGTTTTAATAAAAATATTATTATCCTTCTGTAAAGTGGCCAAGTATTTGTAATGCACTTGGATCACTAACATCAATGCTATGATTGCCATAGATATTAGCGATGTTATTTTAAGACTTGTGTCAAGCGGTCATAAGCACACACGTTAAGCTCACAAACACTAATATTAAGAGAAATAGGTAATTTCATGTTTGCTTGTATGACCGCTGAGTTGAACTTAATTTTAAGTAAATATAAATAAAGAGTGTGATTAAAACAAATGTAAAATGAACTGACTTTTATTTGAATACATCTTGGGGTTTGTCCAGTACAAATATATGCTTTTCCATCTTCAATTCTGGAAATAGAAACTGGTTAACGACATCGTTGAGTTCTTCTAGAGCCAGTTGTGCGTGAAGCCTAACAACTGAGTCCTCGTTGTTGTCTCTGTATAGACTTTTGAGCGTTCTATAGATGGGTAGTAAATTCTCCTTTAGTTCGACTAAGGTTTCCTTGCCTAGACCCTTGATTAAACTTGTTATAACCATCACTGCAGCTCTTCGACATTCCACTGCTTTGTCTGTTTCTATTATACTCCAAATGCATAGCAATACCTAAAATTATTTTATAAATTTAAGATCGAAACTGGTTATCGTGGTTTGGGTAAGTAATGAGAAGGGATGCAAAAGAAATATTATTAATAATGGAGGCTATAAGGAAAGACATAAAAAAGATGGATCCATTGTGTCATAATATGTAAGTGTGGAAGGATTAAACATATTTCGCCGACCCAGGGTCAGGGATCGCCAAATTCATCCCCTTACTTTTGCTGGCGAAGGCTCCCTTGGTGCCCAGTTCGCCCTTAACGCCACAAACAGGCGCCACTGTGTCACTACTTATTTTTGAAAAAAAATGTCAAAAAGGCCCCCGCGCCGAGAGGCAGGGGGTCGCTTTGCAACAGCTTCTTAGTTTTAAAATAAAATATTCTAAAAAGTCGGCGACTTTGACTCTCACGTGGTGGAGACGATTTATTACTTATTCTTATATATTTATAAGAAAATATTTTAAAGAGCGCCCCGTCACACACGGGTGGCCGAAACACTTCGATGCAGCTTTTAGTTTTTTTACGAAAATATTTAACAAAGTCATCGCTATCTGGCTAATATAAAAATATGTATGTAAAAATGTCGGCGCTTTTGGCGCTCCCTGTCTCTTGAGTGATGAAGACGCTTTATTGCTAATGCAGCTTTACTAATTATTTTAAAAGTATTAATTATATTTGAAAAGCTTTTTTGTTTTTATTAAAATATTCAAATAAGTCGGCGCCCTAGGCGGTCTTTGAAAAATTAAGGTTTTTTAGAGATTATACTTTAATTTAATTGTGGTGGCGCTCCTTGACTTTTGGATGCAAAAATGCTTTGGGAAACGCTTAAAAAAATATATAAAGAATGAGGGAGGGGGTCGCCTAAATATGATCTCACTCCAACCAAAATCTGACCTCGTTCCGGTACTGCGCCGAACCTCATGTAATTGAGATAAGGGGTATTATTTGCTTTGGTTTAAGGGCAGGTGGATGATGACTTTTATGATCGTATCATGACACCTAATTAAATAGAATTACCTATGGGATCAATGGGTAAAGAATAGTACAATACTACAAACTCATGAAACAAATTATAAGTCTATGCAACGTGGCAGACTTGTCCAGACTTTTTTTATAATTATGTACCTAAGAATAGTTTCCATACCTCGTAGATGATGGTCCCAACTCTGTAGTGCAATACCAAGGCAATTTCAGCCAAATTGGATAATGCTGATGTCTTAATTAAAGGATCTTCATCCCTGCATCCACACAACATAGTGTTTAGGAGAATGCTCTTATGTACTATTGCCATTTCACCTGAAAGAATAAATCATTTTGTAGAGGAACAGGGTGTGATGTTCCTCCACCACAAAGGGAGGATCCTCCGACCAGGCTCGGTGGTATTGCCTGGCGGACAGCTGTCCAACGGTAGCGTATTGGAAGTGGTATATATATTCACTTGCTGTGAACATTTCGTTATCGCGATTCAGCACTCGTCGACATATGTCACGTGTGTGTCAACTGTCATTTTATTATGTGCGGATACCGCCACAATTTCATACATGGGCAATGGATACGAAGTCAGCGGAGGGCTTCCCCAACTGCATTGCAACACTCTGGGACTGCCGTAAAAGCGTCGGCAGCAGTTGATGGCTGCTGTTCGCGAGGTTGAGCTCTAGCGGTATTCTTACAAAATACGATGGCAATCTATAATAATATTAATAATCTTTATCCATACATACTTACCTAATCTCTTAGTTACTTTTACGATAATATCGCCAATTTTCATCCTGATCTCTGCAACCTTATTTTGACTGTCCTTAGTCTCAATATCTGTTTTCTGATTGGACACTTGCAAGAACTCTGCACACAGCACATGCAGTACATCTTCCGTACAATGGGTGCATAAAGAGGTCATGCCATTTACGGCTGATAAGTAGAGGTATGAGTCGGGATCTTTTAGATGTTCCTGAAACAATTGAAACATTAATACAGTGCCACTTGCATGGCCTTTTCAGGTGTTTGCAAGCTTGCTCCTATATTGCGATGGCTGTGAGTTTATTGTAAGCTTTGGCGGACATGATAAAATATGTGTTAACACAGAAAGGTATTTAGCTATCAGAAATTAGTTTCTTAACAGTGTAAGTATTACAATAGTTTGAGCAGAAGGTAAGTAAAGTCATATTTACCTGAAAGATACAAAACACGTAATGTTTTTTAGAAATTGTCTCAGCATCTCCAGAATCAATAAGTTTGGTCAGTTCTATAACGCCATGAGCTCTGACAGGCAGTAGCTCATCAAATGCTTCAGAAATAGCTCTTTCACAAGGTGTATCCTTCTTTTGAGGAGTGCCAGAAGTTATTAAAGTCAGTGCTTCTTCACAAAGAATGCTGTTCAGACTGGAATTACTGTCATTCATTTTTCTCAGCATTGGGACCAAATTACTAAACCTTAATTCAAACTCAGACGACTTATCTGAATTTGATAGAATAGTATTAAGTAGCACAAGAGCAATGGTAGTGCATTCATCATTTGCCCCAGAAAATTGCTTCAGAATAAAATGCTCAATAAAATCGGACACCACCAGGGGGTTCTTTTTTAGTGAGCTTATAATTTTAGATGAGGTAGATATTTCTGATAGCAATTGAAGAATCACAGCATACTGCTGGTCTATGGCATCAATCAGCTCAGGGTCATCTTCAGATAAAAGCATTTCTTTATTGCTCTTTGTTTGTCTTTTGATACTGAGTTCTATCAATATGTTCAAAGATGATTCAAATATGTTCATAATAAGATTTCCATCAGTTGTAGCTTTGAATAAGCTCAAGAAGTAAGAAAGTGCTTCATCCTTTGTTTTATTTTCAAGCAATGAAACAAACTTAATGGCAACACCAGCATCATATTCCTCTGCTAAGATGCCTGGAGAGCCAGAATTATCCTTACCAAACAAAAATAATTTTAATGTGTCACACAATTCTTCTTTACCTAACTTCTCCAAGCTTTTTAGTATAATATCTTTCAATTTAATTTTTAATTCCTCATTCTTTGTACATTTCTCTCCTATCAGAAATATCAGAAAGAGATTGGGCGTCAATAGATAGATTGGCCAATCTAACTTTGTAGTACAGACACATGCATGCAGAACATTGACTTTATGCTCGACTTCTTGGGAAGATAGTATGATGGTACCAGGTAAATTATAATTAGTGATTATTTGATTATAATCAAAAGCCTGGAATATCTCTTTCAGCAATAATCCTACAGGTTCTGATTGTGGATATTTTTCATTCAGATTCAAGACACAGGCTACTGCAGTTGCTAAGTAATGTGTGTTATTTAGGCAGAGTATTTGTTTCAATTGTGAACAGATGTTAGTCAAATATTCACTCTCCGAGGCAGTGCCATGCCTGGCAGCAATTATTCTACAAATCATATCAATTTTCCTCCATTCAAATCCTGTGTCAATATCGTAACTCTCTATAAAGCATCTGATTAGACTCAAAAGACCACCCGGTATGAGTAGTCGGTGGCTCAATTCCTTTGCTATAACCTTTTTAACAAAAACAGGAGGTGCAGGGTCTATTCCACTTTGCAGCACCAGCAATTCCTTCATAAGAATTGGTTGAAAACAATTTGTTGTAAGCTGATTATATACCTGAACATACTTTACTCTATCTTCACTCAGTTTTTCATACATTGCTTGTGTCATAGTGAAATTCTTGTAAGTGCCAGGTTTTTTGAAAGGTGCAAATGATAATTGAATTAATGATGCCAGATAATCTGACAAATGTAAAGTAATTATGATGTTTTTTAGAACTGGGATGCTGTAGCTTCTTGTGAAGAAATCTGTGCAGTTTACAAGCATGTCATACTTTTGTTCATCAGTCAAAGCAAGGCTTGGTAGTTTAGATGCAATAGTAGATCTTTTTGAAAGGTTAATACCGAGGCCTGGTATCAAGCAAGGTGAAACACCAAGACAGATAATCAATTGGAAACATGTTCTTAATAATTTCTGGTTCTTAACACTGATGAGAATAGTGTCATCATTCTTTATTGCTGTAGCTAGTTCGTCGATTGCTTCAAAAATTTTGTTCAAAAGTGTTTTCAGTCTCAGAAAAGTTTCATTGGAGAGATATTCGTTTTCGTTTGTTGCCATATCTTTGAGTATAGATATGAACTCACACTGACCCTCTAAAAGTAACAATAGTTATAAAAAGTGAGCAGAAATTTAAACATTTTTGAAACGTAACCAAATAAAGTAAACGTTGTGCTTACCTGTATCCGTGAGCTTTTCAATTCGACAAAAAATTGAATTAATTTGCGACATCTTAGAATTATTTATTAGTTTAAAAGGCGGAAATAATGAAAACAAAATAATTAATATTTTTAGGTTATCTTTCTGTTTACGTAAATAATGTATGTTTTAACTTGACGTTTACAATTTCGTTCAGTACCAAGTTTTGTAATAATGATTTTATATCGACATTAATTTCTAAACGATTCGTAGAGATGTCCAGTTGAATCGACTAAAAATGAAAGATGGAACCGAGTCTTAAGACTAACAAATCAATACCAATACTCTATGCTTAAGGCTTGAGTTACTGTCAAAAGTGTCAAATAAAATGACGGCAATTGACAAAAGACCAAGCAAAAACTGACAAAATAATTTACCGTACCGAAAACTAGCGCATTTTGCAGATATAAGTAATTATTGTAGTTTAGGTACTGCTAATTTTTAAGTTAATTTATCAAAATGTTGATCAAAGTTAAGGTAAAGGTATAATTATAGCGTAATGGTTCAACAAGATTCATTGGATTTGCCTTAATAACCTCGTATAAATTTCATTTCAGACCCTCACTGGAAAGGAGATTGAAATTGATATAGAGCCGACAGACAAAGTAGAAAGAATCAAAGAAAGAGTTGAAGAAAAAGAAGGCATTCCACCACAACAACAGCGTCTTATATTTTCCGGCAAACAAATGTAGGTGTTGTCTTCTCGTACTTAAAACTATCTGAAATTCACGAAGGACTTTACTGTTTACCGTTATACGCATTAATATTCCTGCCATAATGAAACACTACTTATTGGTATAAGTATGTTGCTCTCCAATAGGTATCAAGGGAAAACTAATGTATTTTTGCTCATAATGGTGAACAATGACTTGACTTGATTCATTTTTCATTAATATTGATTTGATTCTACTGTCCAAAGCACAATTTCGGATGCTTATAGTGTGATTTATTTATGAAGTAGACATAGCTTTGGCAAGAGATTCTATTAATAACTATATAGGCACAAGTCATATGTTTAAATTAACTACAAAATGTCTGGTAAGGCCAGTTTCCAGTTTGCTTAGTGTGTGGGAGGTGCAGTATAGTATGCTCATCCTGCACCACACTGTCTGTCCACAATCACAAAAGGATCTTAATGTTACCTTATCATCAGCCATGTTGATAATGAGTCATAACAAGAAGATTATTTACTATTATGGTACTAGCATGCATTACCATGTTATCAGAACTGGATAGTTATGCTACTGAACTCTTACATATATACCTAATTACATTACTTGTTATTCATATGAATACACTTTTGAGGCATGGTATAAGATACAATTATGTATATGTACTAGTAATACTTATGCATCTACATACCTACCTGGTCATTCAACATAAGTATGAATTTAATACTTTCTATTCTTATTCCAGGAATGATGAGAAGACAGCCCAGGACTACAAAGTGCAAGGCGGGTCGGTACTGCATTTGGTGCTGGCGCTGCGTGGGGGACACTGATCTGGCTTGTGATAGGTTCCACTTATATTTATAATGCTAATTTTAATTTTCATTTCTTGTATAAAGTGATTACAATGTACTTAACTCTTTCAATTTAATTACCCTTTGTTCTGGTAGACTCGGACATGTTCACAATTTTAGACAACTTTTGTTTATTTTGTGTTTGACAAAGAGATCTCAACTGAAATATAAATGATCAGTATTAAATTTGTAGTGTAGACTGAAGATTAATTAGTAATTTTTATTATTCCACTGATGTGGCAAACAAGCATACAGTCCGCTTGATAAATAAATACTGATACAGGTGGTAAGCAGGTCTTATTGGTTTAAGGAAAAGCAGTTGATCCGGCCGGCTAGCTCTCATAAGATCATTAAGAGGGTACAAACAATATAGTATTTCCAGTAGTTCCGTAATTTGGCAGTAACTTTAATATTATTAAGTCTATAACAATTTCTATTGGCATATTTATTAATTAATTTAAAGTGTCACATATTGCATAAATACTACATTTTGACAAAATAGCCACAGACAAACATGCATTTCAATGTTATAAATATAATATTAAAGTTACAAGTGTTACAACCAGAGAAGGTTTGCATGAAAATCGGCGGTTGGGATTCCACTCCTAGGCGCTGTCTCCACGAGCGAGAGAATCGCGGCGATATTATCGTCGTGCCACGTATTTCTATACACTCTCTATGGAGCCATCTCCACACGGCGATATTATCGCCGCGATCCGACGAGTGGCAACGAGCGTGCGAAACGTCATTACATCGTCGCTAGCCCGTCGCGACTCGCAGCGGACTCGCCGCGCTCTCGCGACGAGCGCGCAGCGGGCGCGCTGTCAAACGTAACTGAATTTTCTTTTACACCGCGTCGTCAAGGAAACGCGGCGATACCGTTACGAGTCGCCGCGGAAACGCTGCGATTCCGTTACGACTCGCGACGATACGCGGCGGAATTATCGCTCGTTCGTGGAGATTCTTCGACGATATTAGGGCGGACTCGTCGCGATTCTCTCGCTCGTGGAGACAGCGCCTTAGGCTAAGAAGGCTATCGTGTATCGCTTGATTGTCGTTTGTTATATCAAGGAAAGGGATTGAGTCAGATTACCTGATATACGAAGATATACTTTATACTGTGCCCGTAGCAGCCTCCGTAGAAATACCCGAAAATAATATACAGTTATGTATCGCGTGACTGTCTTTTGTTATTTCAAAAAAAGGGGGATTGGTACTGGTATATCTTTATACTGTGCCCGCAGCCTCCGTAGAATGCAGTTATTGATGTAAAAAACTAAATCAATTTTCACGACGCGGCTGATGCTTGCACAGTTTTTTATACATATCTACCCGCAGCCGTTGAGGACGCTGGCGATAACCGCGTCGTGAGTTCATAGCCTATGCTGAGCACTATATAGGGTGTCAGGGAATATATATTTTGTTTCTGTTCAGAAAGGCTAGAAATGACAAAACACATCCTCATTTGAGCGGGTATTTATTATTACACCTTTAACATTGTACATAGTCAAATTTATACACATTTGCGCTGAATGAAGTTTACATAAAAATAAAACATCTTTGGTTCACCACACAAATTAACAACATCAATTTTCTATTTGTTCCTAATATACATTAATTTACCACAAGCCTTTCTTTTCACAATTTAAAATTATTAACTAATTTGAGCTTTTTATTACTCATGAAAGAACTGCAGTGTTGGCACTACAGGTTTACACAAAGCACGCGGAGTCTAGGTTCATCTCAATATGTATTAGGTACATCAAATTACACTTAATCATATTGTATAGCTCAAATACAAAGAATAGATCAAAGATGAAATGACAACTACTTTAGAATAATTTTGGTGGATTTTAAAAACTACGCATCTATAATATTATCAAAATGATTAAATGACTTTGGGACGGAAACATTTCCTTTAAAACATCAATACTTTTAGTCTGCAAAATATATGTCAATTTATATTTATTAGGTTTTTTTAAATCGAGCACTTATGGAATTAGTATGTAATTTTTAAGGGATCAATGGGAAATATTGGAAAAATTGAGCGTTTCAATGTAGGCTATGAGCATTCCAGTTTGGCACAACATAATAGTTACACATCGACGGACAATGTATATACATATATATATGGAGACCACAGATATTTATGAAGTAATACATTTATTAACCTACATATCTTTTGTTATCTATCGCTTCCTCGCTTTAATGGACCATTACAAATAAGGCGTACTTGCTCGTACACTAGCGCATACACGCCCCTACGTAGCAGTTCTAATGTACAGATGAGCAGTAAAATACTCCTCCAATTGATTTATAATGGCTACCTAGATGATTAACTTTTGTTATCATCAAATAAAATACGAGCGTATACGTGTGTCAACTATTCCCAATTTGTAATGGCCGAATTCCAGTCTGTTCTCTAAATCGTCAATAACTACTTCCATCCCTTTAATGTCCGTGGACGTGGAGATTACAGAGCTCGTTAAACTTGCACCTCTTCTATTCATCCTTCCATTGCATCAACCCTATTTTATCCTAAACTTAGACATTTAATATAATTTCTAATTTTTCGATTTTCCAATAAAACACTCCACTGATTGTAGACAAAGTTGATATAACTAATTACACAGAGCAGAGCATTATCAAAATTTGCACTAGTTACGACTAAAATTGTTCTTGAAGAATAACTAAAGGAGATCCTTTCTGCATTATGGTCCGTCGTCAGGAACTGTAAAAAAAATAAAAATAATCAGTGCTATGATATAAAAAAACGCATAGTCGCACACATACATGATTCGATAGACGACAGATCGATTGGTATTTATCGATTATGCAATCGTAGTGTATATTTTGTAATTTCGTGTGAATAATTTGCATCGCTGATTGCAACAATCATCAGATAGGTTGTGACTTTCTCAACAAGTCTACAGAACCTACAGTTCGATGCACTTTCAAGAACTTGAAACCTGTACCTATTCACTTCCTACCCATATCTTTACATTCTTTTAGGTTTATCTATTACTTTTACATTGAATGAATGAATATAATATATTTATTTCAGATAATAACAATATGAATAAATTGTTATTATTATTACAAAAAAAAATAGATAGGTGTATTTTTAGAGGAAACGCAATCATATTGCGAGTATTTCTGATTATTATGCAATCCAATTGTAGCTACAAATTGCATGTTTGTAGCAGTATTAGAGCCTGACCTCCAATTGACTTTATCTTTTTAAATTGATAAATGTTGCTCTTACGAATATATCTCGTCAGTCAAAAGGATGACTGCTAAAGCTATTAGCTGACATTGCGGTCAATGTTACGATCCACTGGAAGCATCGCTGTATTCTAGATTATGACTAGACTTCTTAAAAGAATTACTCTTACGATACTACGCGGTGCATTGCGGGTAGTTATATTGATGATTTGCGGCTATTCCCTATTTGCGATTGAGTCCGATAATAATACCCAGATGAGCCGTAGAAATATTGACCTACGTTTTACTGGCTGACCTGCGCAGGTATCTGACCTCATCCGGTTTGGTAAATACATGGTAAAAGGCAACGCAAAATAAGCACATGGTGAAATAACGACAGATACGCCAGGAAATATTAGTTTGCGCCTGTGCCTTCGGGCTTTAACTAACTTCTGGGATCTTGTGGCGTGTTATTACTAATGGTGTAGCTGTGCTAACTAATATGTACTTCAATAAACACGCTTCTGGTCATTACCTCAACCATCGGAGAGCGCCGGCGTGACCCAACCATATTTGTCATGTGTTTTGACGACGGAGCGGAAGGCCTCCTCCGCGCGTCGCCTGCTGAACTCGCAGGAGGGCCTGGGCGGCGCCCGCGCCACCCGGCCCTGCCCCTTTACCACCGAGGCCGCGAACTGCATCACGACGGCCTCCACCGTGTACGCGGAGGCCCAGCCGCGAGGTGTCAGAAGCTCCATGCAAATTGCACCACCTGGAAAGTAATATTATTTTTTTGTTCAATATTTTATTTATATTTACGACGATTTAATAGTATTTTTAACCGACTTCTAAAAAAGGAGGAGGTTCTCAATTCGATTCGTATATATGTTGCTTTTTTTTTTTATGTTTGTTCACGGATATCTCCGTCGTTTATGAACTGATTTTGATGATTCTTTTTTTGTTGGACAGGAGATGATTCCAAAAGGGTCCCATCGTCAGCATGTCGTGATCTGATGATGGGATCTCAGAGAAATCGAGGGCAACCCTCGAATTCTATAGGCACATGTAATGTTTTTAGTGTGCTTTACAAAGCTGCACCAATATTTACGTATTTTTATGTGGATGAGCTGATGATGGAAGGTCAACTCCTCAATGGTTAGGAGTTAAAGGATAATTCTTTCACTACTGTACACATATTCAGACTGCTAGTTATTGTGTCAAATGAGCTGATGATGGAAGGTCGTGACCTTCAATAGTCAGGCGAAAGGATTTAATTCTTGTCTATTATTAATAAGTTTTCCGTCTTAAGTAACCGTCGTCTCTTCATTCGAGAAACATTCTTGCTCGGTCTACCCATCACTTAAAATCGTAAAATAAAATAATTTTTAACAAAAAAAAAAACCGACTTCAAAAAGTAGGTAAACTAAAAAGCAAAAAATAAATTTACTTCGCACAAAATAATACGTTTTTTTCATTTAGTTAAATAGAAATTATTAAAATATTTATTTTATAATTCTGAAGTCGGTGCCAAGTAAACAATTAATAACTCTGTATAGATAATATCAATCGTTCTAGCAACTTTTTTCTGACTGAATATTAGTTATATTTCTGTGGTAAGTACCAATACTGGGCGACCGCGCACTAGAACACCTACGCCTCCATTTTTGTGTGAACTGTAATTTGATATTGTAGAAAGGTTGTTTTTACTTGGCACCGACTTCAGAATTATAAAATAAATATTTTAATAATTTCTATTTAACTAAATGAAAAAAACGTATTATTTTGTGCGAAGTAAATTTATTTTTTGCTTTTTAGTTTACCTACTTTTTGAAGTCGGTTTTTTTTTTTGTTAAAAATTATTACAACGACAGGACATTGAAATCAGTCATAACTTTGCATATCTATTAACAGTGTCTGGTCGGATCCTACAATGGCCCTAGAATCCTACATTCTGTCAGTTCAGTGCTGGCGGCGGCGGTAAGAGGTTTTTCCACAGCACCGGTTCGCCGCTGCCTTCTATGAATACTCAACGATTTCTGGTTGTTTCAGAATTTTATTTAGTCTTGTAAGATATTCTTGTTTTGCTTAAGATTAGAACTAGATAACCTAAGGCGACTTAGTGTTAATAATAACCTACGTTTAATATAGCCACTAACCTTCCATAACGAATCCTTTCTCTACTCTGGGTTCGATGACCCGCATAAAAGGTGGTGCGAATGGGAAGTTCTCCGGGAAAACGAGATGCAAGAGTATGTGAGGTATGTGCAACTCGCGCAGGTCACTTGCCAACTCGCTTTCCGGGTCTATTTGGTGCAAGCGGACTTGCCATTCGAAGAGGTTGTCGTTTACCAGCTCCACCTGAAATTATTAAACGGGTTCAAATTATTGCAAAACATTCTATTTTAATGATCATGAATCCTAACTGAAAACAATGCAGCAATGGCGAACTTGATGAATCATCATCATCATCATTACTTCAGTCAATCCATTTTTTTTTATTCGATTTTTATTTCACTAAGCAGTTACTGTAACTTAGCGGCACTTGCAACACCAAGGGCATCACTGTCCTCTGCTGGACATAAGCCTCACCAAGTGTAGATACTCCTCAGTGTGTGGTTGTATGCCGCCTTAAGCCAGACTGTCCGCAATCTTCGTCAGATTGTCATCAATAGTTCGTTTAAAACATGACAGCTATAATTAAAGGGCCTAATGTAACCACTAAACCGAAACTCAGTGGTGGAAGCAAGCTGCACATGATTTTGACAGTAGATTTATAAACCTGCTGTCAAATAGTGCAGCTTGCTCGGCCGGATTTTTTACTCGCATGCTTGCTCGAGCTGGTCCACAGAAAATCTACTACCAGCCAGTAATCACTTTTTCGTCTACCGTAGATAAACGGCAATAATTATAGCTACATACATTGCCTTTTGTATTACATAATATTATGTTTATGACTGGTAATTTAAGCCGCCCACATTTGGATATCGGCATGCAGCGGCGGTAAGCACAAATCAATATAAGTGTACTATTATATACTTAATTACGTACGACGTATGATCGTACACTTTGTAGTACCGATCACATATATGTGAGTCCAGAGATGTGACTTATCTAAGATACAAGTATCTGAAATACAGATACAAGATACAAGATACGTATTTCCATCTTGTATCTAAAATACTTTTCCAAAAATCATTTTGTATCTTGTATTTAAATACATTTTGTTAGGTATCTTAGTATTTTGCAAATACTTTTTCTGACAAAATACTTTTAGGAATAAGTTACCAACATTTTTTATGAAATATAACACCTGTTTGCCGAGCTCTGCCCCTGTGGAGCGACTCTTTTCTTTTGGATTCTAAGGTCACATAGAAGAAAAATGAGTGATCAAATGTTTGAAGAACTAGTTTTACATAAGTCTTTTTAAAATACTTAAGTAAAAGTAGTTCTTCAAACATTTCTTTTACATGAAAATAATATAGGAGTCATGTCATGTATGTCATGCATGTCTTATATCTCTGTTCTCATATATTATGCCAATAATGACAGAAATAGAAAGGTTTTGTTCCGGTTTCAAGTGAGGACATGTATGCACTGGGGGGGGGGGATATGTCTGTATCTCTTGCTCTCATACGTGCCTTATGCAGGGGGACATGTGCGTTCTCGGTCACTCGCAATAATGTTGTCAGCAGACAACCTTAGAGAACTGACCATCTTTCTATTTCTGACATGTTATTGTTGATTATGCCTCATGTTTTATGTCTCTTATCTCATGTTGTATCATGTCATGTCTGTTTGTATTATTGTCTTAGAAAAACTATATAAAATAAAATATATATAAAAATAAGTAACCTGATGGCCAACCAAGTAAATTGATGGCTTTTGATTGGTTTATTATTTTCCTTAAAAATATAATATTTTGTCTTGTCACATTTCAGCGATTAACATAATATATTCGTAAATAAATAACATTAATGTTTATTAAGATAATGTCAAAAATAATCTTAAATTCAATAGAACAGAATGTTGTTTTCTTACAAAAGTATTTTCATCTTGAAAAGTATTTAGAAGATACGTATCTTGTATCTAGTATTTCAAATACCATACTCGAAAGTATTTTGTATCTGGTATCTGAAATACTTAATTTCAAAGTATCTTGGATTTAGTATTTCAGATACTTTTTAGAGGGTATTTTGTACATCTCCGTATGTGACCTACTTAGACCTTTACTTTGATACCGTTCTTGAATCTTAATGCAATCGAATACATGCGGTTAGTAAGTAAGGATTCGTTCGTAGCCATCACAGTCGTAGGCCATTTAATGTTAAAGTGAAGTAACCCATGAACTTCACAACTTAATGCAGATGCATTTATCTCTCAGCCTCTCAGCACTATGATATTATGACTTATGTTGCAGAAATGTTAATGCCTAATCTTATCACGGCAAGACGGCAATAGTGCAAGGCGTTCCAAGATGAGTCGAACGTGGTTCTTCTTCCCTCGAACTAGTTCACCAAAGCTCATCACAAGATAAATGGGCTACTTGACTTTTGCAGATATGTCCACATGAGGCTAATTAAAACCTGACGGGCTAGCATTACGGGTGTAGGATAGATTTTGTCGCGTTTTTGACATGTCACCTATACAAAAACATAATGCGAACACCTATCTCGCACCTGTTATGCTAGCCCGACTGGAGCAAATTGGCGGTGGACATCTGCAACAGTTTGCGAATGAGTTTCTGCAAAGGAAGACTTTTGAAGTGCGCTAGCAACGCATTTAACCTCGTTCTATTCATTTCATTGAACCAGTATTTACATTAATCATTAGTCAACCTTATGTTATTTTATAATACGTAACCCACACAGAATAATTTATGCAAATATTGGGTTTAGCTTTAGCTCGTATAATTAGATGGAATGAGCTTTGTTTACTTTGATGTTATTCAATGGAAATTAAGGAAGAACACGCCTGAGGCTTTACGTGCTTTCAAACTTGTATCTGATTAAACTTTTTTAGGAATTTTACGGATGGATATTGGGCTCCTGGGATCCTCCTACCTGCAGATAGGGGAATTTATTTCTTTCAAACTACTTCTGCCACAGATATCTATACTGCCGTGGTATAACTAAAATGCCGTTATCTGCTTAAACCATTTTTTGGATAACAAATAAAAACCGCGGCAAAAATTTACACCGTTACATACTTTTCGATGACAAAACTTATTTGAGTATTATATTTATATTATAATTTATTTATATTATAACTTTGACACTGTTTTAGAACTTACCTATAGATTACCCCGTAGGCATATTATATGTATAGGTTAACATTTAAATAATATCAAGAAGTTCGTTACAGCCACTTTTATGAGATTAAATTGTCTCTACTACTAACAGTCCAGTACATACGAGCGAACATTGATGTCACTTGTTATCGATTACTGGTAGACATAATATTACAAGCTAAAAAAATACAGGTTCTGTCTGTTGTTAGACAAATCAATGACTTACCGTAAAGACAGGATCAGGTCGACTGTTCTGTATCCGTTGTATTTCTTTTAGTTCTTTCATGAGTCTGCGTGTCCGCACAGCGGCTGCGCGTTCCCTCACTTCGCTGGCCCCTCCAGCCTTCTTCTTCACGAGGGTTGTGGCCGCGGGGCTTGCAGGCAGGCTCGCTGCCGCCGCCTCTGCAGGACTTACACCATCCCTGGGAAACATAGGTAACTGTTGGTTAGATATTGAAAATCCAGTCTCGTTGTGTCAGGATTTATTAGTTTATATATAACGGCTTGTATAGGTACGTACTAAAATAACTCTTTGAAACTAATTAGAAGGTAATAAATTAACGCCACAACTTCTACGGGTGTCATTGTGCGAATGAACTTGCTGCTATAAATAACTCGAGGATTACCCACGCATCAGTAAATCAGGGTTTGTGGTCATGTAAATAATCACTCATCGCAGTGTTCGGTTTATTTATATCATTGACCTACTTTCAAACTCTATGTACGAGATGCCTTACGTCTAGTTTACACGGACTTAGCAAATACTTACTTGTGCTAATCAGCTTAGGAACGTGTCACTTAGTCACATAATACCTTTCGCAATTTATACGAAACAAGGTGGCACTGCTGCTGGCACTACTGGCAGGAAATTCTTTCAAAATGTTTGTCAATAATACTTCGTGACAAGAGTTTCGTAAAGTGCTCAGGATGTGTGCGATTTGTCGCTTAGTAAACAGGATTTGCATCTATTTGTTTGTTTAAGAAACAATGTTATAAATATCTATTAAGGTCATGAAACCAGTATTCATCATACGCTCCATTAATAGACAAAATAATGGGCTCTGCAAGCTGCATATATCAATAGCATGTAGGTAACTAGGTATAGTTACCTACATACTTTATGATACTTGAGTATCCGTTGTAGTCTCAAGTTCTTAACTAAATATGTGTGCATCAAATTCATTTTGTAATCGCCGGCATGAAGTATTCGTACTAAGTACATATATTTGTCGTTGTTCCACTTTGCTACTGGAGGCCCAGATAGGCAATCTCAACGGAAGTTTTGAAGAAATAAACATCACATAGATTCTGATAAACATTGAAAACTTCAGTATAATCATTGATGAAACGGTTTGAATTATATAACTATATAAAAGTTGATTCTGTAGTATTGAATAGATGTAGGCTGGGTTAGTAGTTTTGAAGTGAAGCTGGACCAAAGTTGTAATCAGTACGAGGGTAATTAAGGACCTACTTTAAGTAAATAAATTATGCCTTTAATGTTCAGAAACATTAGATAAAGTTTGTTGTTTTTCTATCTGGAACCATAAAATTACTTTAAATTACGATAAGGAGTATCCTGCACTCAGAATGTAATGATATGGGGCGCTATCACTCACGTATCTACTTAAGTTAATATTTAACTACTTTTAAGTGACTTTAAAAAGCAATGATCAATTCTTTCCATTTGTGTTTTGTTAAAGCTTTGATTCTTTACTTGATATAATTTAATTATATTTACTTATTATATTAAATAGCTATCAGATAGAATACCTACCGATCTAGGTATTTAGGATTAGTGGGCAAGATGGTGTTTGACCCTGGCTAGTATTCTATAAGGGACATTCATAGCTGTTGTTGTCTCTTAATAATTATATAATAACGATAATGTTTATTTATTAATTTTATAGTTAATAAACGGTACAGTCCATTAACATTAATTAACATAGATATACAATACATTATCAATAATTACATTATATTAGACAATAAGATAATTTTATAAATTAGAAGTGAATTATTATTTCATTAACAATTGACGACTCTCTGCTATACTTTGCCTCGCAAAATGTAGAGGTTATTAATAATGCAATTTTATAACTGTCAAACAAACATATTGTTGAAAAAAATTCTGGACTACGTTATGAAAGCCCTCTCTACACCTACCTAAAACCGTGACGATAAAAAAAAATGCGGAGAGCGTTTGAACTTGGAACTGGCTAGGCTCCTCTAGCAATCAATAGAGACATCGACCGACTTTGGGTCTTCAATTCAATTGGAATTCAATTTATGTACCTGTCTAGCTAGTTGTAGTAGTTCTATAACTATTCTTAAGTCTATAATACTGTTGCCATCACTACGGTGTAGCTGTAGACCTTCATGACGGATTTAGGTTAACCTTAAACTGCTATTAACTTGCTTATCTTTGACGCTATTTTTATTCGATTTTCCTATTATGCAGCCGTAGTTATCTTCGAACAAAGGTACATCGCGCCGTTTGTATGTAGCGCTTGCCACGCCCCGGGTTCATATACGTACGCACGCACACTACGCCGCTAGGCCACTCACTCGGTGACCGGTAGTGCGGGCCGTGCCATTACTGTGAGCGGTCGGTGTTTGTTTAGAAAATTAGGTACGGTTACGCGCTGCACTGCAAAATGTCTTCGCGAGTCAAAAGATATTATTGTGCAGTTTATGGTTGTTCAAACGACATTATTTCAAACCCAGAATTAACGTTCTTTAAGGTACCTACCCTCTGAACACAAAAGGTGAACTTTAATAAAATACGTATTTGATAATAACTACTAAATACTTAATAATAATGTAGGTATGTTTTTTAAACGCCGCCGTGCCGTTGCCTCTTTGGTTTATTTATTTCACAAAATGGATGTTACATTATGAATATGATGCGCAATTTTGTGATGTGTTATTAAATTATTTTTATTTTAACCGATATTAAAAAGGAAGTTCTCATAGTCTGTATGTATGTTGGTCTGCGATTATCTCTCATTTGGCTGGTTTTAATGTAGTTTTCAGAAGAGAACCTATATGTTAACCTGTATGTACTTATAAGATATTAAGTTAGAGTTTTTGTTTTATTTGTACTGTGTTAATCTATTTAATAGTAATAATAATAATAATAAAAATATTTTTCTGTCACAAATTTGTAATTTTTTTTATGCTTGTTTTCATTAGTAGCATAAATAATTAGCATTTAATTTTACAGTTTAGATTTTTTTTCATTTTTCTATGTCTGTTCTAGTACCAGTAGGTATATATGCACACGACTTTGACTTGACATAAATAAATGCTTTGTTTTGTAAAAAAAACGTTTTTTATAATGAAAAAAATGATTTCTGTACAGGTAATTTAAAATATCAATCTGACAAGTGCCAACCCTACGCCTCGAGCAAGTTTAGGTATCGTGCGCTCCTAAACGCCGGGAGTTGGCGTACTTATTTATTTTTACTATGTATTATGTATATAGCAAATGATTTGATAATCCATCTGATAGTAAGTAAGGCTACAGTCCAAAAAAGATAAAAGATTATAGATGAATTATATTGTAAGATTGTGGGCAGTGACTGGTCTATCGCTGGCTATGGGCAAGACACATGGCACACGGTAGAGATCACTTGGTGAGCCCTGTGTCCAGTAGAAGACAGCAATAGACGTATGTATGATGCGTTTCATCCCAGGAATTACAGTTATTTTACTAACGTCGCAGTTTGCTGCAAATAATACGATCTGCATTTGGTAAAGCGCGGTCGCCGAGCAGGAAGAATTTCGTACATTGACCTCTTTACCTACTGGCAGTGGTCACAAACACTTTTGTAATAAGTGCAAGATTGTATTGATGTCACGTTACAGCTACACAGCTGAGGACACTAGTTTTAATAAGTTCGCAATGTTTTTTTAATTTTAGTTTCTTGTACGTCGCTGTTAATTTTCTCATTATACGTTCTCGTGTTTTTTAACCGACTTCTAAAAAAGGAGGAGGTTCTCAATTCGATTCGTATATAATATGTTACTTTTTTTTTTTTTTTTTATGTTTGTTCACGGATATCTCCGTCGTTTATGAACTGATTTTGATGATTCTTTTTTTGATGGACAGGAGATGATTCCAAAGGGGTCCCATTGTCAGCATGTCGTGATCTGATGATGGGATCTTAGAGAAATCGAGGGCAACCCTCAAATTTTATAGGCACATGTAATGTTTTTAGTGTGTTTTTCAAAGCTACACCAGTATTTACGTATTTTTATGTGGATGAGCTGATGATGGAAGGTCAACTCCTCAATGGTTAGGAGTTAAAGGATAATTCTTTCACTACTGTACACATATTCAGACTGCTAGTTATGATGTCAAGTGAGCTGTTGGAACGGAGATTTTTCAAAGGTGGTCCCATTGTCAGCATGTCATGATCTGATGATGGGATCCCAGAGAAATTGGGGGCAACCCTCATATTTTATTAATCGAGGCTACACAAGGATTTACGCTTGGTCGCAATAATTTTATGTGGTTGAGCTGATGATGGAAGGTCAACTCCTCAATAGTTAGGAGTTAAAGGATAATTCTTTCACTACTGTACGCATATTAATTCCTACCGCTAGTTATTGTGTCAAATGAGCTGATGATGGAAGGTCGTGACCCTCAATAGTCAGGAGAAAGGATTAAATTCTTGTTTATTATTAATAAGTTTTCCGTTTTAAGTAACCGTCGTCTCCTCATTCGAGAAACATTCTTGCTCGGTCTACCCATCACTTAAAATCGTAAAATAAAATAATTTTTAACAAAAAAAAAACCGACTTCAAAAAGTAGGTAAACTAAAAAGCAAAAAATAAATTTACTTCGCACAAAATAATACGTTTTTTCATTTAGTTAAATAGAAATTATTAAATAATTATTTTATAATTCTGAAGTCGGTGCCAAGTAAACAATTAATAACTCTGTATAGATAATATCAATCGTTCTAACAACTTTTTTCTGACTGAATATTAGTTATATTTCTGTGGTAAGTACTAATACTGGGCGACCGCGCACTGTAATTTGATATTGTGGAAAGGTTGTTTTTACTTGGCACCGACTTCAGAATTATAAAATAATTATTTAATAATTTCTATTTAACTAAATGAAAAAACGTATTATTTTGTGCGAAGTAAATTTTCTCGATACGGTTTCGTACTTCATAAATTCATAATAAGACTGATTACCTGAATAATGTTAACTCGATTTTTATAATGACTCCAGGGAAAAATGTGAACAGTTTGTGGTGAACTTTTATAAAAATCGAGTTATACTTAATTACTTATTTACAATTTGGTATGAATGAAACGTATTTATTTAATAAATATAAATTATATAATTTATTTATCAGAATCAGATTCCGCGGTATCAGAGTAACTGCTTTCCGACGACGTCTCGCCTGTCACATTTATTATAAAATTATCAATTGTTTTGTCTACATTATTGTCAAGTGCACCTAACTTTGTTTCTTCTTTTTTTACGTGACGAATGCAATTTTGCCATTTTTCTGCTGAAATATTGTTCAAAGCCTCCCGGAGCAGGTGTTTCACGTCTGCCAACTTGAATGTTGTGTTTTTTCTTGCCACATACCCCTTGACATCTGCCCACACTAATTCGATGGGATTCAACTCGCAGTGGTATGGAGGTAATCTCAATACTTCCACACCAACTTCTTTCGCCATTTCGTCGATAACATACGATTCGTACTTGGATTTTACATTTTTTACCTTTTCCAAGAGCTGAACTTTTGTTTCATTGGCCTCAAAACATATTTGCTTTGATGAAAGCCATTCTTGGATATTTTGCTTTTTCCAACTCGTAACTGGGATTTTCTCTAGGCGTCTTGAGTGGTAGCTAGCGTTATCCATGACAACCACTGCGTTTGGCTCAAGTCTCGGTAGCATTGCTTGAAACCAATTTTCAAACTTCTCTGCATTCATCGATTCGTGATAATCGCCTGTACCTTTGCACTCAAACACCAATTCTGATTCCGGCACGAATCCTTTTTCTCCTCCTATATGCAATACAATAAGACGGTTGCCTTTGGAAGTTGGATTCTTGGCACCGGTCGATAAACCCTCTAAAAATGCTTGCTTGCGTGACTTCACTGTAGCGTCTTCCCATACTTTGCCTACAGTGTGCCCTGAGAACAAAACAAAATTGCGCGTAAAGCTAAGAGTTACTTGAAATTGACTGCGAACGGAATTGTCGTATCGCATCTTAGAAAAACACAGGCTATCACAATCGCGTCCTTGCATAAACACATACTACGTTTACATATACAAAAAAACTGATTTACTTGTAAAGTCCCGTTACAGTTTCTATACACTACAATATTTTTCGTCTTTAGGTATTGTAGGATTTATTATTGGGGGAGAATGACTTATAATAAATAAAAAAATTCCTTCTCTGACAAAAAATAAGAAAAACTGTTATTTACGCGAGTGAATTCGCGGGCCTAAAGTAGTATTACATATAGGTGATAAAACTAAGTCTTACCTGCATTCACCCACGTTTCATCTAAGTAATATATGGGTCGTTCTTGTGCTCGGTAAGTTTTCATCTTTTCCAAATATTTGATACGCCACAATGCTATGTCATCTCTGTCGATTAATGCGTTGTTTCTCCTTCGTTTGACATACTTAAACTGCAAATGTTTTAGTAGCTTTTTCAGCGAAGTCAATCCCATGTTTGGTAAAGATGCGTCTTCATTAATGACATGTAGCACTTTTTTCACAGTAGGTAAATCTCCTTTTAAATAAAAGCTGTGCACAATTCTTCTAATACACGATTTGTCGAAATCGTCGATCTTTTCAATTAATGAAAGACGTTTTTTTGATGATGTAGCTGGCTTGACGGTGTCCGTTTTGTTGTATTCTGTTAAAATACGATATACGGCCGACTTCGATATGCCCAAGATATCAGCTGTTTTGTCCTTCATTTCTTGTTTTGAGGAATACTTA
Organism: Hypena proboscidalis; assembly: GCA_905147285.1. Lineage (NCBI taxonomy): Eukaryota > Metazoa > Arthropoda > Insecta > Lepidoptera > Erebidae > Hypena > Hypena proboscidalis. The sequence continues at coordinate 12,080,049 of LR990130.1, read as the reverse complement.
TCAGCAGGCCAGGATTCTTTAACATATTTAAAGACGTTAATAATCATTAATTTCTCAGATTCACTAAAGTGTGACATTTTCCTTTTCTTCCGTGGAGAAACAAACGCCTTAAATGGGCGAGAGGTAGACGGCCCTGGTTCCATTTTAAAACAATCAAGAAAACTTAACAACGTTAACGTAACAAGATAACAATTAAAATAATAACAAAACAAAGCACTTCAGAAATGATTTCACTGTCCGTAAACTGATCGATCACTAGCGCATCCCAACATGGAATGTCATTTCGTTATTTCAAAAACCAACATAATATCAAGCAAGTCGTGGGATTAACTCAAGGTCAAGCGTAAGTACCTGCGTACAAGAACAGACCTTACACGCGCAGGTAAAAGGTTTGCAATCCCTTAAAACGACGGCCATTGTATCTGTGCGAGAGTGATGCAATATATTTACGCGGGAGTGACAGAGATAGGTAGTAACAGGTTAACGTACGAAATTCTTCCTGTTCGGCGACCGCGCTTTAGTAGGTTACTCCTAGACAAGATGGATGGTGTTTCACACGTGTGTTTGGTGTTCAAAATCTCTACATAGCTAGCTGCTACTGCAACTGTTGCAGAGAGCAAGACAAGGACGTCCATAATGAATCACAATACCGACATTAACAGATTATATGCTGACCTTCAGTTCGTGTACGATGAAATTAATGATATCGATGATTGATCGATTAGTAATTTTAAAGTTAATTGACTTAATCGCCACAAATGAGCTGTCTGGCACATTATGATTCAGTTAATTATATAGGTTTACCTTTTAACCTACTCTACAAACGTCCGCAGGAAAACCTAGATGAATTAAATCGTGGTTATTTACCCCGTCTCGTTCCTAATAAACGGGGTCGTCGTAAAACATTTTATATCTCATAACAATCCATTAATCCAGTATTTTACAAATCATTTATTACTTGGCTTTCATATTATTATTTTGCTACTTGATATTTTTGTTTTTACTATTTTTTTTATTTTATATTATATAAGAAAGCAATTATTAAAATTATGATATCTTATTTACATTACAATCTTAGCCTATCAAGACTAATAAGTAATATTATGTTAACCTAAATTGCTACATTATAATATAATCTAAGAATGCGTCCATTAACACTTTACTTTGTTTCTGTTAAGGGGAAGTCACTTTGTTCATATTGTGTTATATAAAACCACACTTATCGCACTAATTTATTTGTCACTAATCACTACACTAACTTGAAAGGTTTTTATGAATGATAACAAATCGCTTAATCGAAATATTGTCTACTACTACTCCTCAATGTTTTTAAAAGACGTATCTAACGATTCCCCACACTATAGGACACGATATATAAAAAAACATCCCCACTTTGCATGTAGGGCAGGTACCCAAAAAAAAATAACGATTTTATTCAACTGCTTTCTTGAAATAGTTAACATAAATAAAGTAAATAAATTATAAACATAAATACATATTCAAAATTCGCTTGGGACAGACACATAGACGGACATGGCGAAACTATATGGGTTCCTTGCTGGTACTCTGGAATCCTAAAAACTGGTGAGGTGAAGAGTGAGTTAGGGGAAGGACCTTTATCTGAACATCGTAACTCTTCTCTCAACTTTATTTTGTAGAGGAACAGGGTGTGATGTTCCTCCACCACAAAGGGAGGATCCTCCAACCAAGCTCGGTGGTATTGCCTGGCGGACAGCTGTCCAACAAGCAATAGATGTATGTATGATGCGTTTCATCATCTGCATCTGTCCAACAGTAGTGTATTGGCAGTGGTATATATAGTCACTTGCTGTGAACATTTCGATATCGCGATTCAGCACTCGCCGTCACGTGACATTTATTATGTGCGGATACCGCCACAATTTCATCCTTCTTCACAATATTGCGTGTTCAAACACATCACATTTATTTTAGATAAAATATATGTATAAAATACGGTAATCCAGTAAGCAGATTTATAATTCAAATGATTTGAGCAACCTTAATCACGCACTCAAAGCACATCTCAGTTCTCAAAGACCTTTATGTTTATCTCATTACAACAAAGAGCTTCTGGGGTCATGCAAATTCAATTCACTGAATGATTTAAATGCCCTAGTTTATTTTATGAGTGTACGGACAAGGTGTTCTCATTCGTGTATTGTGGAATGCAGTTTGCCTGCGAATCTCACGACGCCAATGCACCAGCGGATGCTGCATTGTCGCATATCAAGTTACTTTGTAAATGAGAGCTTGTTTTTATAGTACAATTGTTGTAATTCGAAAAATTCACAACGAATTTCTGAGAACAATTATGTGCTTTCTTCCCAGAGACAACCATTAAACGTTTGTTTTGTGTGATATTTTTAGGACAGGCAATTATTTTCGTCCCACTTGCGGTTTCTACTAATGAGTTATTCTAGTTCCAATTCGTCGTTAGTCGGATATCATCAAATCAAACTTTTGGCCCATTTAACCGACATGCCAAAAAGGTAACCTAAATAATGAAATGTTTTATTCACGTTTGTTCAATTGAAAAAGCATAAAATAAAAGTGTAAGAACTGTTATTGGAAATGGGGCGGATGCATACCACACCATCGCTGGCTTTGATTAATGGCCACTTTGTCCAGGGTGACCTGATACTGTCAGTTACTCAAAGGAATGCATTTATTTAAGTAGGTCAGAAATATGTATTTAAACACTCATCGACTCTTAGAAGGATATTGCATATTAATACCCCGTTTCCTTTCACCTACGACCAGATAATTATTTAGATTGGGAGCAGAAAGGGACAGAACATAGAATTAACACCCAGCAAAAGTGATTCTACGATCTAAAGCACCCAGTCAAATTCAAGCAAAGAGTGACTCGACTTTCCGTATGAAAATGTCATTACCAGCTACTGGTCTAGTGTTATGGGAAATGAATTCGACATTGCTTTAAAATCCATGTTAAATTAATTCATAAAGGCATGATAATAATGTATAAATTTATAAAATATAGATAAAGTTGAAAAATTAAGAATCCAGCAGGACTCGAACCTGCACCCCCTGGGTATACGCCCCAAGTGCTTTTGCCAATTCAGCTATGGATTCGTATGCTGCCGGACTCGAAATTTCTCAACTCTTTTTTGTGCCAGCTTTTAGCTAGACGAACCTTATTTGGTTTTAGCGCCATCTATGTGATTTGATAAGTCACTATTCACATACTGTAAGTTTGAATTAAGATCAACACTGTTACAGTCAAGAGATGACGCATTTTTATCAAATACTTGTAATATTTTAAAGCAAATTTTAGCTTTGCTTTGCTCATAGCAAAGCTAAAATTTGCTTTAAAATATTACAAATGTATAAATGATTTAAGATAACAATTCAAATAAATGCATCCTTCAACTTTGGACGTAATCCAATGACACCGTTAAGTGTAATGCACTTTGCCGGGTTCATTCACTCCCAGAGTTTTATGCAAAGTGCGATTACGTAAACAACTTCCAGCATGATAAGCTGTATCGCTACATTTTTCGACTAAGAATAAATGCCCACTTCGCTATACAGTTTATTGCAGATTGCAAACGCGCAGTTTAATTAATAACGTGTGGGCTTATTAATTATGCTATCAGTGTAACTCGAAGCTGACAGCTTGTGATCATTACGTTTGCATTTACATACATATTACTCGCATAAACTTTAACGACTGCTAGTGTTATTTGTCTAGCTGATTAGTGAATGCTAGTAGTCTTAAATGTCATTCCTAATACAACAAAAGCTATTTAAGATATGGTTTGGGTGATAGATGGATGTAAGATGGAAGGTTATGGGGTTGAGGACGGTCAAGGACAGGTTGTGTAAAAGGTCTTATCCCGAGAACTATGAAGGGTTTTTGGAAATTTACCCCAATTTCCAAAAATCCTTCATAGGTCTCATTTACGTCATATCTCAACGCATTATTTTAAGGTCGTGTAGGCTCTGCGCTTTTGAATCAGTCGAGACAAGCAATTTTATATGAAGTTACTTAAAAAAAGACATCTACGTTAAAATTTATTTAGTGAAAATTGACGATCCTATACCTATATTAAAAGCGCCGGCACTAAAGTAAACTCAAAATAATATATTTTATACTACACCTACGTAGAAAGTACCTCTTTGCAGTATCTAATACGGAGAATATCTATCAAAGAAAGTTAGTCTTTTCAGACGAGTTCTGAAAAGCAACATGTAATGTAGGTCTGAAATATTACTCCTAAATTCATTACTCCCATGGGAGTAATGAACTTTTTTTGAAATTTCTTTTTTTTTTCATTTTGTTTTCTGTACTTTTTGGTAAACCATAAATAAAAAAGAATATTAAAAGAATAAAATAACTACTTTTATAAAAATAAATAAATTAATGTAACTTAATTATATAATAACTCCATAAATAAACCATTAAAATCACTATTATTACCTGTTACAAAATAATTACAAACGTTTTTTCACAAATCAACTTCATAAAGTGTAGCTGGCTGCATGCGATTGTTATTGTTGCCCGTAACGTGTCTCTATGCGCGTATGAAAGAAGAAATTGTGAAAAATTTTGCATTTCGCTCCAAATTCCTCATCATTTTAAAACTTTTGAATAAACAATTTGTTGCAAGAACTTAATATGTCGAGTGATAGTGATACTGACGATTTATTGACTCCGGAGGAATTGAAAGTAACTGCTCAAGCAATGATTGAGGACCTCTTACCACAAAAGTCAAGGATCAGATATAATAAAGCGTATGCAGATTTTCTGCAATGGAGAAGTGAGAAAAATGCACAATCTTTTTATTTTCCTTGTAAGTGTAGTATAAAGCACTATGTATAACTCGGGCGAAAGTTTGATTTCTTTCGGGTGTATTAAGGCCCTCAGCTACGGTTCGGGCCTCAAACTGCACCCTCAATGAAATCAACTACTTGCATCCCTTGGTGTACAATGTACTATTAAATTTACACGTATTTTGTAGTAGCTACTGTATGCACGCCTTACACAATATAGATTTGCCTTGTAATTTATCAAAACGTTGATCGTTAACCCCGCGGAATACGCTTACAGCACTAAAAATGAGTATAACTAAGGTTAATAGCATTAAGTCAACCTTGTATTAAAGTAAAGTTCACATAATTAAGTAAATATTTTAACTAACACGAGAGTTTACGACGGTTTCGACATTCAACAACAAATACATACTTCACCTACTTACATTGACATGAGAATGACTTCATCTTGTGAAAATAAAGATAAAAGGTACTTCTGCGATCGTCAAATGCCTGGGCAAAGGAAGTCTTGTGGGGCTTTTGTTTTATACCCTAGTTAGCCTGTAATAAGCAAGTGCAATGACTTGACAAACTGGAATCAAGAATTTGTAGGTGCACTGCAGCACAGTAGGATCTAGAGCGCTGAAATGTAGCAGCGGCAATCATAATAAAATTATGCCGCTAGCAGATGTTTTTGATACTAATAAATAAAATTCCAGATAATGAATACAGAGAACCCATATAATACTGATATTAGAAACAGGTGTGGGTAATATTATATGCACAAGTTGCGGTTTGTAAATATATATGTGTTTCAGAAGTACCACTAAAATAATTAATAATATTAAATGCGACATTTAGCCTCCTGACTCGACTAGGTATGTGCATTGCGGGCGTTGCAGTCTAGTTAAATATGATGTTAGAAGCTTGCTTTTGATGAAAACTCTCGTGATGAAAATTTTATGATATAGAAATTTAGATTAATACATCGTTTGTTAACAAAGCTCTTGCATCTGTACGCGCTTTGCCAGAGTTCTTCTTTAGTTTGCTTGGAGCAAAAGTCTTTCTAACTACTGGTTGCAGCGCGTTCATTGCGATTTTTAACAACGCAAAATAAACATAATGACAAAGAAAAATCACAGTAATTAACATTATAAAAATTAAGAGATTTCAGAGAGGTTTCCTGTCACGATGACCTGTTTCTCTGTTGAAAAGTGGACCTGACCTGCTACGTCTGCTTCCGGTAACGTTTCAACGACCTAACATTTATGAAAACAGACATAGTAAGAAATACGGTATGTATAGCTAACTAAATAATAATAATAATATGTACAATATGTATGTATAATTTACTGGTGGTAGAGCTCTTGTGAATGAGCTCGAGGGCGGCAGCACCACCGTCTCACCTTTATCCTGCCGCCAAATAGTAGTGCTTCCATTACTGTGTTCCGGTATGGTGGTGAGATCAGGCCCTGATATTACTGGCACATGAGGCATAACACCGTAGTCCTCAGCTGCAGCGACGCATCTATACTCTGCTTTTGGATTGTTGATGTTCATGGGCTGTACTTCACTTACCATCAGGTGGACTACACGTTCGTTTGCTGTAGGCGTAGTATAAAAAAAAAAAATAAAGCTTGCTTTTGATGAAAAAATCTCGTGATGAAAATTCTATGATATAGACATTTCGATTAATACATTGTTGACAAAGCTTTTGCATCTGTACACGCTTTGCCAGAGTTCTTCTTTAGTTTGATTTGAGCAAAAGTCTTTTCAACTACTGGTTGCAGCGCTTTCATTGCTATTTTAACAACGCAAAACAAACTTAATGACAAAGAAAAATCACCGTAATTAACATTATAAAAATTAAGAGATTTCAGAGAGGTTTCCTGTCGGATCGTGACCTGTTTCTGTGTTGAAAAGTGGGCCTGACCTGCAACGTCTGCTTCCGGTAACGTTTCAACGACCTAACATCTATGAAAACAGACATGGTGAGAAATACGGTATGTATATAACTGAATAATAATATGTATATTTATTTACAAACTACTCGATTCCATGAAAACTCATTTTAAGAAAAAGATTAATTAAGGTTTAGTAGAACGACGGGAAATGTGTAAAAATACAAATTCTTCGAACACGTAGTTTTAGCGAAAGTGTCAAAACTTAACATCACGTCTATATTACCCAGAAAGATGTGGCAGTGGTGTACGAAACCCTCATTTCAACTGTTATGAATTTCCTGAAAAAAGTTTACAAATTACACTTTGCTCATCCCGGGAATCGAACCCGAAATCTCGCGGTCAGAAGCGCATACGCTAACCACTAGACCATCGAGGCAGTCTTATATATATTTGTTTAATATCTAAACGAATGCCAGATATTTTTCCTTTACATTTTACACTAAGCCAGATTTGTAATATTTTCCCTATGACTACAGCAATTATAAACAAAAATAAAAGCGATTATTATGTAGGGCATGAATCTGACATAGTTTTATTAGGCACATAGCTGATAAGGAGCAGTGTGACATGCTACACTCAGATACATGATTAAATTTCGATAAGAAACTAACATTTTACTGCCCATAGTCAATAAATTGTTGATGTGTAAGAACCGTTACTGGAAAATATTATTTATAGAAAAGAAAGTGAAACAGCACCCAGGCCCTGTCTGTCGGGTAAAACCAGAGTCAGTACTCAGTACCGCTACTGAACAGCGATAGATTTTCTATAAACACGTTTAATTTATTCTAAAAATACACATTATATCGGTATCGGTTGAGCTACCTATCTGTTTTGTTGTTGTCGTTCCAAGTTATTGCCCTTTTTTCGCAATCATTATAAGTTGTTTACCATTCATAATCAAAAACTATTTACGAAGAATATAATGAATGGAATAGACGTTAGACGGCAGCATTTTTGCACGTTTAATTACTTCAATAATTATTGTAATTACTTGATTTTGTACGTTCCTCATTGCTTTGTGTCGCTTGTCTTCTTGCCTGTTATAGTCAGTACTAGTATTTACCAAGCGTATTTAGTATTGACTGTCATTTAACAAGCGTAGATCAATTTATGAATGTCCATAATATGCTCAGACTTGTTCTACCTTTGTATAATTACCTTGATCGCAGGCTAGTTTAGTTGTTCGTCATTTATTCTAGAGACATTATCATTAAAATAATAATAGTTTATTTTGTATTTTATGTAAACGTAATCATTGAACTGGATCCATATTTTTAACACAATATCTTGGTTAGGATTCTTTATTAAAAAAAAATCTACTATCTTACGGAATAGTATTAATTTGAGAAAAGGTCTCTTATCTAGCAAATCAAGGTATTTCGCTATCACAATCTAATCTTTTAACGAAGTTAGAGCTATATTTAGTAGGTTCAAGGGGACAGCATTGAATATTTAATAGTAATGCAGATTTTGCATTGTTGTGGCCAACAATAACTATGACAACGCCTGATCAATATGGATATCGCTATTTAAAGATCGCCGATAGTTTCAAAGAGCCGAGTTTTACCCTTTAACTCCACGTTGTAGAGTCAATGACTCACTATCATGGCAGTTAGCTTCCCTATCTAATCTGATGACATAAAAATACCATTATGTTATGTTTACCGAGTCATTGTACAATTTGTGTTGTCATAATCTGAAGTAGTAACTGTAACAATGCATTGTCTGGATAATCGAACGTTGCGTGTAGGCCTGGGACTGCTTTGTTGCATATTCCGCATTAATACGTCAGGCTTTGTAGTCGATAACCGGCGATGTACTAGCGATGCCCGTGAGCTTGTATGTAAACAATGCCTTTGTTTGCCGGCCACAGGAGATACGTGGAGTCGATTTCCCACTTCCCAGAGAACTTCTACAAAGAAACTGTAAATAGGTACGAATCAGAGTGAAGAAATTCCAGGAGACTTAAGACAGTTTTGTAGCATAATTTCACTGAAACATTTTGTATACGTGATCATCATAGGCAATATATTTGGCGACCTTAGTTTATGCAGACCTTTCAAATATTTATCAAACAAGTGCAGCTTGCCAAGTTTATACGACATTGATGTGTGTTAAATTTGTTTTATCGTTTGGTTGCCAGTCAGCTAGGTACGTAGGTACCTTAATTTTAACCTTACCTGAAATGCGTAACTACGGTTTGCGTGTTTAAACAAGGCCCTTGATCTTAAAACAGTGCATTACTGCAGGAAACATTATAATAACGGTTTTACCTGTACTGTGAGTACATAATACGATGGTGCCTATGATTTTTAGGCTTGTGTCGTTCAGATAATAATGTAATTATCTACATAAATGTAAAACGTAAGGTCAGTTTGAGTGCCTTTTACCTTTTTTTAGTGACCCACTTCTGAATAACTGTGTTTTTATAACTTCATATTTTAAAGACATGATACTAAAAAAAATATGCTGTTTCAATAGCAGCGTAATCATTGTAAATGAGGAGCCAATGCGTTGTTGCAGTACAGCCAAGTATAAGCAATATGGCTTTATCTTTGAATATACATTGACATTTTAGATATTATTGGTATGATTATGATTGATAGTGCGAGTTTATTAACGTTAAATTTCACTTGTGTTCATTCATTAGGATACATTGCAATGAGAATTTTAATAGATGCATTATGCTAATCAAGTTGTAACTACTAGTTATTTTTGCCACCGCCCTCTGCTTTCTTTCTTACCAACCTCTACTGTAATCTTATCACACTCAAACATGCTTATTAATGGGATAACTGATATTAACTTTTATTTTCAAACAGATATTTAGAGTAAGAGAGTGGCCCACATACATTTATGCCTGTATGTGTATCTCGGGCCCTCTACCGATAAGCAAGGTTTCCAGACGACAAAGAGTGCTATTCGTTTTCCCCTTTTTTCCAAGCTCGCTATAGTCTTAGAATTGCGTTTTCCGCAGTACCAGTGGACTACAAATAAACATACACCTACTGCATAATCCACAACAACAGTGTACTAAACGTGTTATATCACTAAAGTAATTAAATAGGCCTTTAACTGATGTTTTCCTGAATGCATAATCTCATTGCTCATTACTATTAATTTACCAATTTGCATGACTTGATGAGCTACAAGGAGAAACGTAATGTGGACTGATGGTCGATGTGAATGAGTGTCTGCGTGACTGCTCGTCGTTTTCTTGTTATTAAACATCCCGACGATGCTGCTGTTACCAGTGTGCGAAGTCTGCCATAGTCGAGTTACTGACTCATTTGCACATTGTGTGCCACTTGTTTGTTTTATGATGAAACCGCTTCCAAGGATTTTGCCATCGATACCATTCCTACCGGCCGTGTTGAAAGTAACAATATCTAAGTAGAGCTGCATTATAATTTGTATATTGTATATCAACGTAAGATTTTAAAGTATTATGTTATGATCCTGATAGGTATAAGCTTTGAGTACACTATCTTCTGAGGGTACAAGTAAACATCAACTTATAGAGCTTTCTTCTAAGATTGATATATTTGTTTTAGGTTTGATACTATCTGCGTTACTTGGTAAAAAGTGATTGAAATTGAAGGGGTCGTCTTACCTGTGTCTGCGAAGAATTCCTCGCCTAGCTGGTGAGCCACTGGGCCCCGCTCCATCGTTGTCCAGCTTCTCCGGTGACCGGAACAGCTTGCGGAAGGCGGCTGCCACCTTCTCCTTCGATCGCGACGTCATATTGCACTTATCAAACTACACTTTCTACGATGCACTAAATTGTACAAATCAATTACTTTCACTGATATTTTACAATCGCACGTCTAGCGCATGTCTGCGCGACATGTCACGAAAACGTCAAACGGTTTATTTCAAAAGTTGTTTGAAGTACAATGCAGCCAGTTAATGCTCTGCATGTGTTTACTCGATCGGTGGCGCACTGGCGTCCGTCTCGCACGGCGAGGGTCCGTGAGGTGGCTTCTGCAGCACACGTGCGACTACGGAGCGGCCGCGCCGATGAAATCGAAACTTGGCACGCAGGAGGAGGTCGGTTATCGCACCTCGGATGCGTAGCGGAGGACGCGCAAGTGTGTCACAGACACAGTGCGTCGGCGCATGACACGCGCGACCGGCCGGCCGACGCTGCGCACGCAGAGTGAACGAACTTGGCTCGCTCTCGTTGTCGGTGGTCACAACAGGAACTTTGTAGTCCACCGCTCGCTCTGCGCTGATCCAGTTGCCCCACCTTGTAATTCCTCAAAAGCTCGTCATCACGGCACGTCACTCGCTGAAAAGGTGAAAACAAGTTGTGTGACTCAGATGTTAGATGTCTCTTTATCTCGATCGCTGTTATGCTATTATAGTTAGCTTTTGTTAATGACTAAAGAAGTATGGTTTGTTGATAAATCTTTGTCTTTATTTTATTATAATTTAAAACTATCGACAAGGAGCAGAAAATACCGTTTCTACTCAAACAAATGTTATCGAATCTACAACTCTATGAATATTATCTAACTCTTCATCGGATTATGTGAGTCGAAACATTAATCAAGCTAACATTAATAACAGTGTTTGAAAATGTTACCTGCAATTATTAATATCTAGATGAGCACGAAACATTTATGACATACGGATGATAAATGATTGCGATTAATCATCACTTTGATCTAATTGCCTGTTTATTAGTAAAGCATTTTTAGTATTAGAAAAATTTATTTAGGTAATTCGAGTAAACGTTCAGACTGAATCCAGCTTGTTTTTTATTCGAACCAGACCCTTCGCCAGTAAAAGCCCACTACAAATTAGTTACAGTAATAAGGTATTTAATTAAAAGCTCTAGATACCTAACGAACAAAAAGTCGCATTTTATTGCAAGAAAATTGACCAAAACTGACATTAAGAAACTTAGAGATAATATCGTTTACATACTTTTGTAAACATTTTTGATAATATAATTGACAGAAAATTTTAGCTGCCTCGATGGTCTAGTGGTTAGCATATGCGCCTCAAACCGCGAGGTTTCGGGTTCGATTCCCGGGTTTGGCAAAGTGTTATTGGTGAACTTTTTGAGAGGCCACAATAGCAGCACGGAGTTGGAATAACGCCCGGTGGATGGCGATAGGCTCACCCCATGTCCCATTGTATACTTAAACATAACAGGTGAAGAAATTGGACACCTCTGCCACCACCTTCTGGGCAATATAGGCGTGATGTTATCGACAGAAAACTTGGAACAGTTTTACCACTACCAAAGAAAACAATACAAACAAAGCTTGCTGTACCCTTAGTAATACTTTACTACTGCAGTAAACGTGCTCGCAATAAAAAGCAACTATACTCGTTCATGACACATTTTAAATGCGTATCATATAAACCTTGTCGGCTGGCATGGCCTGTTAACCTTGAAATGCCCTTGGCTTCGGGCATCAGGCACAGGCTTGGAGCAAGGACGTCCAATCACCGGAGCTTATTGGCAAACTGCCTGATATGATTATGTCCCAAGGGACGAAAGGCTCATCGCGAAGGCAGCAAATAAATCAAACGGATCGATACGCTATTTAGAGACACATTTTAAATTGAATTTTACTTGGAATGTATCTATTTGTAATGGAATATGATCGCAAATAATAGCAGTCCTGTATCTAATACTGTCCCACTGCTGGGCTCGGGCCTCTTCTCATGATGAGATGGGTTAGGCCATAGTCCACTACGCTGGCAAAGTGCGGATTGGTAGACTTCACACGACCTCAAGTCCTTGTTAGGCACTCTCAGGCATGCAGGTTTCCTCACGATGTTTTCCTTCACCGTTAGCGATAGATAATTTATACGATAAATACACACATATACATACACACCTTAAATTTAAAAATAGGTCTTTTAAAAAAAATAAAATTTACACACTTAGACGGACTTTTACTTACTTTTACTTTAAACCCACATTGTCTATGATTTTGCGTAAAATAAAATCCTTGACCTAGAATATCGTGTGTATAAATCTAAAATAATAATAATATTTTATCTGGCAGAGAGATGCAAACAATTGTAGATATATCGCGCAGAACTCTTTGTGTGAACGGGAACGTGGGATCCAAAATATCATTACATTCTATCAAATTCATAAACAAAGGAGATTCAGAACAGCCTTCATAATCATATCTTCCTACTATAACACACCTTTTGTTATTATTATAAATGATGTTACAATAAATTATATGTACATATTTAATATTATTATGTACAACGTTAATGTCTGTAGAGCTATTTATCTCGAAGATAAAGTTCTACCACAAAATCATACAGAGAAAGCAATTTTCAATAGTAATATTTTATTTTTTTATTTGATTTTTAATATTACCACCAGTTTTTTCTTAGTGGGACTGGCTTTAATCCTTGACCTGATTTTGCCTTATCTTGATTTTTACACCTTAAGAAGCTTTGCCTATTTGATTGAAAAAGAAACCTCCACGGATCTAATTAAATTAAAATCTATAAGAAAGTAGTCAGACGTAAAAAAAATAACTAGATCAAAATAAAATTGGCTGCGGCTAATTTTCATTTTAACATTATTTTCATAACACATGAAATAATATTTCATACATTCAAATGCGTGTAAAAAGTTAAGAAGTGCCTACTTACCTACGTGACTGCACGTGCGTTCGAGTACGGATATTACATGTACCCAAAAAGTAATAAAAATAAATAATATTGTAAATACTCGATGACGTAATGTACTATGTACTATAGGCGAATTTTGTACAACCAAGATATCTTCATAATAAGATTAAATAGATCATGATCATAGAAATCTTAATAACTAGTCAATAGAAATGCTATCGACTATCTTTTAACACTGTGACGCATGTCGCCGGTTTTCAAATACCACTACATAACCAAACAATAAAAACACAATTTCGCCTACACATACATTTTGTATTCCTGTAAACAAAATTATTCTTTTTGCGATGACATTAAGCAATATTTTCGAAAAACGAATAATCTTTAGGGGCGCGGCTTTTGCAACCAATAATAAACATGTGCAAAAAGCAGAGAATGATATCGGGCGCTCATTTTCTCTAAAGAATAGTGCAATGCAAAGTTCAAAATACACATATCGATAATTATAATTTTCCGTTGAGCATAAATCGCCAAAGAGTATCGCAACAATAGATAACTATTTATTGCAAGTGTTTCATTCCTCACCTCGCTTTTAGACGATTTATTTATGAGAAAAGGAATACCATAATTAAACGTCGATAAGGTTAGTAATTTTTTTTATTAAGTTGTAAAAATCTTAAAGGCCAATACTTCACCTTACGGGGAAAAAAAACAATGAACAAAATAATCAAATAGAGCAATAGTGGTACAACAATGAAGATTAAACAATTGTGCGCCAAAATAAATTGGGAAATAATAAGTGCAACATCAGAAGTTATTTTATTAGTATCATCCATATTACATATTTCTTTGTAAGTAAGCAACGAGTTAATAGTTTAGCATCTTTACTATTGCAACAGAATATAAAAAAGCCAGCGTCAAATAACAAACGTACCGGTTAATATTTTCACTTTTTTTTTTTCTTTCTTTTACATACTTTGTTTAGCCAATATTAATAGACCGTAGGTATAACACATTTTTATTCTTACCGTAATGAGTTTCCATATGTCAACTGTCGGTACAGCTGATTTGATCAAAGTCCGTCTTTTTGTTGACAAGTTAAATTGTTCATTTGTGAAATGAACAGAACAAATTCTGCTATTGTTTGTCGGGAACCAATTTTTTTTACCAGTAGCAGATATCCATTAATCTTTAATATCTGGATCTTTTGGAAACCTGCAATAATAGCATTAGAGAAGGTAAACAGATGCATATGAAAACGTATCGAACCGATCCAACTTAATCCATATCCTTACAATACGTAATATAATAATAATAGTAATATGCATAAGTACCTACTTCATTATTTTAACATTAAAAATATTTGTTAAATTCTATTTCATACATCTCAAATTCTAATATTTAACGAAACATCATATTTCATTCCCATTTCGGCAAAACTAGATATTAAACTAAAAAGTAATGAATTATCGATACAAAAAGTAGTGGCACGTCACTAATTCGCGGCCAACTCATGCAGTGCGTTCCTTGAATTTACGTCAGCGGCGATATTGGTTATTACGCTATGGCTATGATTCCATTGCTGCTTTTAGCATTTGTCATAATAGACATGAACAAACATAAGTATTAATGGTTATTGAATTGAGAAAAAAACCTTTTTTCTGTGATAATCATAGTAGCGGCGGTGAAAATATTTAATTTGACTATATTTATAAAAAACTACATTATTTCATAAATTAAGTACTTACATATGAAAAGTTATCCCTTTATTTGTTAAGTTACAATTTTTGGAACAGTTTCCGCAGTTGGATATGCTGCAAAGCACCATGTTTACCTCTGCGCGTCCCAAACAACACTGGTAACCACGACAACTCCTCAACTCGCACTTCTGTTCGACTAGACCAGTGTTGCCAGATGTTTTTGACGAGCGATCGTACGCAGGTATGGAAAAAAATCGTATTTCTTAGGGAGAGGTGAATAAAAAAATCGTACGTATGTTTATTTCCTTATTTGTTCATTAAATTCCGTTGTTTGGATGTAGCCTGAGAATCACATAAAGCTTTAATATGTTTTTTACGAGTTGAATGACACTTTAACACACTGATTTCGGCTGTCAATTCACAGTCACACACAATACATTTTGCTTTGTACTCATTTTTACTAGGGTTCAACCAGTTTTTGTATGCATCGAGTTTATCCCACTCAGAACGATATTTTTGGGCTCTATGTTTATCTTTTTGTTCCTTTGAAAGCTCATTTCGCCTAGCTAACGTATTCTTAGGTGTACTGGGACCAGCTTCGGATGATTCGTCTCCGTCCATTTTATACATGGAATTAAACCTTTTTTGGCTTAAATCACGCTTGAATCAACCGCAACCAGTGAATATTTAATTGAAAGTACCTACCTACTACCTAGTTACATAAACAAGCAAACGTTCTAAATTGCATATACCGTAAAATATCCCTGTCTTCAAACTAGCACAGGATTCAGAAATCGGTTGGATAATAACTGAACTATTGAATGAACTTCCGCGATAATAAAAGGGTAATCCCCGACTACTAATGGGAGTACTCGGTGAATAGTGATAGGTCAATAACATTTGTTTGGTGGCTTTTTGGTTTGTTCCGCAAGGTTTGATTGATTGATCATGCATGACTGACGTGGTATAGCTGACTTTTCTAGGACCACCGTTCGAAAATATGGGCATAGAACCGGTCATTCAAAGTCTTTAAAAAATCGTACAAATCGTGTACGATTTCGATGATTCGGTCGTACATTAGTAAAACGGGCAAAAAATCGTATGAATACGATTTAAATCGTACATCTGGCAACGCTGGACTAGACAGATGCGCGGCGACAAGGCCACGCGTCTTTGACATTTCTATTGCCTTGTTATTAAGATTTCTATGATCATGATATACATTCATTAACAAGTAGTCTAATAAAATCAAATTCAGGTCAAAGCTTGGCGCTATAATAATATGCTGAGTTACGCAATTGGATCCGGCTCATTATACTAACAAAAAATTAAGAATCAATTTATTTGTGGATACATAATTAATATAATTACAAAAACAAACAAGCCACGAATGCGGTAGTAGGTACAGCTAGTGACATGACGATGACGTATGAAACTTGTTCTGAATCGCCATAACAAATAAGTTAACATAACCGATGTTTTACATCCTACTATTAATAAAAGTTGTATCGAAAACTTGTTCCGCATATTATATCACATCGTAAAAACTAGTTAATATAAATAGCAACAGAATTCGAACGGTATGTCGTAAATGAATAAGTATGTACCGTTTTATTTTAAAATTGAAATCTCTTTTATAAAAAAAACTACGTCCGCACTAGGAATATCTCCTGTGCCGCGGGGGTGTTCACAAACATACATTTCACACACACAAAGCTCTAATAATATGCCCTAATCTCATAGAATGGCTATGCTGCCGTGCGTAATGCATGAAGCATCGGTCATACACTCATACGATCGATAGGTCGTCAGTTCGAATCCTGACCATTACACCACGGACGTGAACTTCCTCCTAAATCAAGCAAATTAAGCTTAGCTGGAGGGGGTTAACAAGAATACTAGTAATTAGTATTTGCAAATTAAGTGTATATCTTTAGCTAGAATCTTAGTTTCCGTGATTCCAATGCAACTACAGAGGGTGAACTTCATAAACTGTTATATTTATACCCCAACTGTTATATTTATTCCGTTTACAAAAGCTTTAGATACCACTTTATCGACCATGAGAATTTTATAAATTGTAAAATAACAAGGACGTATTTGTAACCGACCTTCCGAAGTCTATATTAGCAACAAGGCGACAGGCAAGTACTTAACAGCGCCCTCTGTAATGAATCGCAATAAAATCATCCGAGTAAGCAGCTCTTCAAGCGTGCTACCCTTCATCCCGACTAGAAACTTTTACTTATACTTTGTATATAATTGAATTTATTTCTTTGACCCCTTACTCTACGACCCTCTGTCGTTCTAAATTTCAGCTTTAGTTTTCCCGGGATCAAGTAATGATATCGAAAAATAAACAACAAATAAGGACAAAAATCGGGCCAATACAAATAATGAGATTCCATAAAACCGGGTTTAGCGTCCGATCAAAAGAAATTAAAGAGCAATTCCAAGATAATTATGTTTTATAAGGTTAATAACTTATATTGATATTGCGATCAGCTACCTTTGCAAAGAAATAGGAAAATGTAATTTAAACATCTAAATTCTCGTAAATAATCACAAAGTTGTTAAAACGATTTCTAGGGATTCGTTAGAGATTTGGATTATTGTTCACATGGGTACACTTCGAGGTAACTTCCAATTTGTAAACGGTTATCAAATAAAAAAGAAAAGTTTATGACTGGTTTGGAAACTTAAAGTTACTAAGTAGATTTCGCAATTTATAAGAAACCCATCGAGATATAGGTACTACGTAGTACCTATATCTCGATGAAGAAACCATACAATTTTTTTCTTCAACCATGATTTATAATTATGATAGATACTATAATTATAATATTATAATTAATATGGTACACCTGCTTCTGCCTTCTAACCTTAAACCTGCTTGAAGCCTTAAACATTAGTTTGATGATGAGATCCTGATAGAGACCGTGAAATTTCTGTCACAATGATCCTAATTTCAACCTGATGTATTCATAACATTCACATTGTGGATGTTTGTGGGTTCTAGCTGCCAATTATCAAGTGGATAACAAGCTCAATCGATAAATATCGTATGTATGTTTTTTTAAAACACATAAATAGGTAATAAATTTGATTTTCTGCGAAGATTCTAGATCTTCGGCATACAGCAGTGAAAGTAATCTGTAGCGTTGGCATAATTTGTATGTAACGAGATCTTGATTCTATAGAGGCTAGCCTTGGCCTTAACATTAAATACGCAATTTTATTATAAGAAGGGATATACTCTCGTACAATGATATTATATAAAAACAAAAGCAGATATGTTATAAGCGCTCGCGCTGTGAATACTCAAATACGTCCCAATTGGGACGTCTTGTGTTTAGTTTGCGTGTGGCCTGCGTCGAGCGCAGTCACGTGCGTACCACTGAAGTGCAATCATTAAAACTATAGCTATCTCTTTCATTTGCGTGCTATTTCGTATCTTTTGTTTTACTTATCAGTTACATTTGTCAATGTGTGCAATTTGGAATAGCTCGGAACGGATTTAAATCGTAATTTCTATGAACGTAACATATCTATAGTTCTATAATATCATTGCTCTCGTACATTTTACTTACTAATTAAATATAAAGAAATATTGCATCTTCCTATAGTAAACTAATTTAAGAACATTATGAAAGTTCCTCAGTAGTAATTACGTCTGGACTATGTGACGTCGCAATTTAATTCGAAAACGTGTGGCACTGTAACGTGGATTTTTAATGAACAGTGCGGTACACAGAATAAATAAAAGCGATAGAAAATTAACAAAGGTATTATTATTAACAATTTACAATTTTAACAATATCTCAGAAGTTAAGTTAAATGGTAGGCTCAAAGCGTAGGTAGGTAGGTGGAACACTGCAAAGCGAAGATACTTAACTGGCTGGTGACCGCAGACAAGAGACATCACACGTATTTACAAAACATTGCAAATTGTTTACTATGTATTATAACTTCAGATTTGATATTATCATGAATTTGAAAGGTCTTATTTGTTTTTCAAAAATTCGGTTTAGAGAGCTTTGCTTTATGGAATCCTTATTCTAATATGTCTTGTTGCTCGTGGCAGTTCAATTTACAACAAAAAGAGCTTGAAACAATACACGTACTCAATGGTTTAAAACGCTATACAAGAAAAATACTGAGTCGTATTTATTTTATACGCCAACGTCTAAAGGGTTTAATATAAACCTTATGAGAATTCTCGGTCCATACCGCTGAGTGCTACAGAATGCTGGTCACAACTTATGAACTCGACATTATATCTTATGCTAGACACGTCATTGGTTTAAAGTACTTTATATTGCTCGAAGAATACCAATATTTTGAGTTGTGCAAATGCCAAGGGTCTTGTTGTGACTGTATATCATATTTTCAAATGAGATTTAGTTACGACCTATAAAACCTAACTTAAAAATGCTGTTTAAGAATTTGATTCTAAAATACTGAAACACCTTTTTATTAGGTTAAATACTTGTTTTTCGGTTTATCTGTATTATTATTGGGACGAAACTTTGGGTGTTCACGTCGACGTCCGTGGGTCTGATCTTCTTCTTCGTCGTGTCGATGGCTGAGTCAAATTTTATTTTGACTTGCCATCGTGGTGAAAGGATTAGCCAATTCGCTTTGGAGAACTCGCGAATTGCCCAGGGTGCGCCGGACGTAGAGAATCGTTGTGTACGTCACTCGGGGAGGCTCCTTTCATGCACCCCCGTGGGTCTGATAAGTGATAAGTATTACTATATTGTCTATTGACTGTAAGTGATGTACTGAAAAATTAAAACGTAACGCGTAAACAAAAAAAATGTATACTTTATAGCCCTCATTATAAGGCACAATAATGATTTGATTAGTTTGGTATCATAATAAAATTGTAGGCATTTTAATTTCTAGCCCATATCATATCAAAAGGTGAATGTCAAAGGATTTTCAATGGCGGGTAATGGGAGCAGCAATTAATGTGAATTCATTAAGGGACTCCGATAACAGCACTACGTTCAAGAGATGCGAGGGGTTTCAGAGGGAGGCTGTCAGGGACGGGGGAGGGGCGAGCCTCCCGGTGAATGACGTCAGAGCCACCAGTCAGTACCGTACATACACTACACATACATGTTGTTTTGAAGGCTAACTACTAACAAGCTGTATGTAGAAAATAAGCTTAGATTCCAAATATTCCTCGGGCTTTTCGAGTCCTATCATATTGTTCATATCTTAATTTGTAAGTGAATGAAACTTATTAAATAAGTTTTTTGGAGTCAGTAATGTTTATTTATTTATTTAAATGACAATATTTACATCCTTTGAACATAAAACAGCGCCTCGTAGGCAGATTTAATGCCTTAGTCATTGATTATGTAATGTTTTGTTTTTAAACGACTTCCGTTCTAGTTATTTGTGGCCATTATATCATGTAACAATATAAAAATAGCACCAAGTAACAAGAAAAGCTTAACACAGCCCAGCTTTCTATATAATAATCAACATAGAAACTTACCCGATCCCGGCACCAAGTAAGAGACTTTTGCATGATATCATGCTTGCACCCTCTAATCAATAACACCATTTTAAGCATAAAATATTTTCTTCCCTCGACCGCAAATAAATAGAGTATTTATCCACATCACATTGGGCCGAAGTGTTTTGATTGGATTCTAATCTTATCTTGCGATTAATTTAGTACGGCAACATAATTTTATTGTTATATGTTTATTGGACGTTTGTAGTTAATCAGAAACATTGTTTTATTGCAGAAAATATCCATATTATTTTCTATTTTTTTTAAATTACAATATATCTTCTGCAATGCAATGCATTTATTTACACATCTGTCTATACTTGCAGGATCATATTTTTTCGTTTGTTTGTACTGTAGGCTCCGAAACTACTTAACCAATCATGATGAAAATTGGTGTGAAGATAGAACACCCAAGAAGAACATTTGTTACTTTTTAATAGTTCTGCGCCGAATATTCGTTAAATATTCGGTTGCCGGCATAGTCGGCAACTTAACCGAATGTTTGTATTCGGAAGAATGTTCGGTGAAAAGTTCAATTTATTTGGTTGGTAGTAGTAATTAGTCAGTAGCTTAGTAATAATTAACACTAAGATTTACGCGCGTCTAACATATAGTATTTTGTATTAATATTATAAGAGCCTGTTTCAAAACCGTTAAGTAAACATTGCATTCACAAATGCTAAAATTGCAATCAACAATGATTTAAGGCTCTTACCGTATTTTTTAAATAATAATCTGGAGCTATTTAGATATTTGCATTTAGCAGTTAGCATCTCATATTGCTGAGCTGATGATAGAAGGAACCAACCCTTAACGGATAGAAGTAATAGGATGTTTCTTTAATATAGGCACGTTTTAGACGTTAAACTGTATTATTTCAAGTTATATTCAGATAAGGTGATTACCTACATAGAACCAAAAGTTCAAAGTTAAAAAATATCTTATCCTTAAGGTGTTTTTCATAACTGTTCTATAAAATGCTTGGCATGCAATCTTATAAAATAACGCATAAAGTCGGTTAAATAGTTCTTGAAGACGTTTCTCATAAATTACAAATTAGAAAAAACAAGACCGACTTTTCTATTATTTAGTGACATTTAGCTCTTTTTTTAAAGTCTTGAAGGTTTTTAAAGTAAGTAGTAAAAGTTAAAAGTAATATTGCGAGTATGAACGACGCGGTCGCTGCACGATAACATGAAAATATGGTCCAAAATAGTTCGGCCGAATATCCAATTCGGCAGAGTTTTGAACCGGATACTATGCCGTATCCGGTATTTGACGAATCTCATCCACAACATCATCATCTCTCTTTTTCAACGTACCACGCAGGTGAAGTCGTGCACGGAACCTAGTACTAAATACTGCTCCGTATCGAATGATTGATGTTTCATATCAAAGAAGATAAAAGAAGCATAATAATGCAAGGCAACGATATTAAACCTGCCGCCAAATAGTAGTGCTTCCATTACTGTGTTCCGGTTTGGTGGTAAGATCAGGCCCTGAAATTACTGGCACATGAGGCATAACACCGTAGTCCTCAGCTGCAGCGACGCATCTATAATCTGCGTTTGTGGATTGGTGATGTCCATGGGCTGTACTCCACTTACCATCAGGTGGACTACACGTTCGTTCGCTGTGGGAGTAGTATATAAAAAAAAAATACAGCGAAAGATAAAAATATAGTCTTAACTCTTAAAACGGACTATATTATAACAAGGCACGCCACGATCATAATCTCAATAGCCAGTGATGAGCTCTTTGATCAACAATTTGGAATATTCATAGAGGTACGTACATTAATGGCGGTGCTTACTCTATCGAGCTTTATCACAATGCTTAACGACCTATTTACTCAGATTATACTTGAATTAAGTCAATTAGGTGCTTATACCTATGTTAATTTATATATAAAAGAAAGTCGTGTTAGTAACACTATTAATAACTCAAGAAAGGCTGAATCGATTTGGCTGAAAATTGGCGGGAAGGTAGCTTAATACCAGGAGACGGGCATAGGGTACTTTTTTTGTTTTTTTATTTTGATAAAATTTTAGATGCTGAATACTTAAAGGCGCGTAACATATACTGCTTTTTAGGGTTCCGTAGCCGAATGGCAAAAAACGGAACCCTTATAGATTCGTCATGTCTGTCCGTCCGTCCGTATGTCATAGCCACTTTTTTCCGTAACTGTAAGAGCTATACTGTGGAAACTTGGTAAGTAGTTAGATATATTCGGTGAACCACATTAAGATTTTCATACAAAAATAGAAAAAAAAAACAATAAATTTTCGGAGTTCCCCATACTTAGAAGCGCTAATCTGGGATTGTAATAATATACTTTGTGTTTGCTAACTATCAAAACAATAAAGATTTTTTGATATTTCACATTATGCTCAACTCCACAGGAGCGGAGCAGTAAGGTTTAACGAGGGTCAAAGCGCGAGAGCAGCTACTACGCGGACGAAGTCGTGGGCAAAAGCTAGTACAAATATATATATATTATAGTCTTTAAGGGACACCACTCACAGAGATAATATTATTTACAATGTAGACGGTTTTATGTCGCGTCATACGTGGTTGTGACCAAAGGGCGCCTTCACACTGTCTCGGCCAGAAAACGATGTTGTGCGCGAGGAAAATTTATGTCGACGAGAAAAGGTCGCAAGCCCGGCCCTGAGCAAAGCTCTTAGTCGTACTGTTTATAGGACAATCCTGAAGCTTTACGGCTTTAAGATATTCGCAAAGCGGGGTGCTAAACAACTTCTGACGCCCCCGGCAAACTTATCTTATTCTTCACGAATTTCAGCTTAAGTGCTAGTTAAATTTAATAAAATACTTCATTTATATTAAAACGGTAGGCGTCAGCATCCCACTGAGGGTATGGATTTAATAAAAGCCAATTGAATAAACATAAAAGGTTTTAATAAGAAAGGAGGTATTATTAGCTTTTATTTGACTCCTACACAAGTCGAAGCTAAAGGTATTAAAAGATATTCATGTATTCCGATGCTCTGCCACACGTGTGGGACATAATGCAGGGATATATTTGATTTGGAACGATGTGCCATAAACGCGACTGTGGAAATATAAAAATGCGTTAGTCGGAAAATCCCGTCGAAACGCGGGCCGGCACAAATGGCCTGGAGGGGTCACCGCGGTGCGTGATGTTATGGCCGGGGGGCTGCGAGGGGTGACGTCGGCACCGCCCGGCCCCCCTGACACCACTTATGTCGCTCCACAAGCCAGACGGAATGAGATACGGCTCCATATTTGCTTTTACTACGTGTCATCCCGTTCATTTGCATATTAATTGGTTTCTTCAAGAGGCAATTAACGAAATACTTTAATTTCGTCGCAAGTACTCAAACAACGAATCAAAAACGCATTTATTATAAGACCATTTTTCAATAAATGCTTTTAATGCTAATCATCTAAAAGGTGGTAACTAAACTACAATAAAATGGCACTTAATATGGGTTGTTACGTCTTACCTGTCAGGAGCTCTAACAGTAGATCTTAAAATGTACGTAATGGACCACATTGATTATGAAATAAGATCTCATCGAATCCATTATTAAAATCTTTGTTGTTTTTCTCTCTTATTATTCCTATACTGACCGCCATGGCAACTTAAAAATGAGCTTACATAATTCCTTTCTTGATATATCGAATGTTCTAAACTCTGGACTTGTCTGATTCCATATTTTAAGAGCCCTAGCAGTATCTTAATCATCGTTATCTTTATAACAATATATTCCCCAAGATATGTACAGTCAGCAACAAAAGTAGCTGAACACTTGAAAATTTCAATCTTCTATACAATCAGATTTTTCGAATTAAAAGATCCTTTTTATAAAATAATGCACATATTAACGATTGCCATTACTTTTATTTTATCTAAATTATTGCGACTCCGATAACTTGTTTGTGTGTAGCTACTTCTGTTGCTGACTACTCCAGCTCTATACAGTAAAAATATTAAATCGGATTTTAGACGTGATTCCCATTCCAAAATGATAGAGGATAGCCGCTGTTTGTCCAGCAAACGATAATCAGTGACTGTATGGAAGCGAGCGCTGTTCTGTATGCGAATACGGTTTTAATAATATCTGCATTGCTGGAATGATAACCCTCTTCGTATAAACGGACTCGGCGGTGATATTAAAGTTTGCTGACATCGATAAAATGCCACGAAAATAGTGTTGCCCAGTAATAGTATTGCAAGTCTTGCAATTACCTAATAAGGCTATTGCTATTTATTAAAATTTACTTTATATCTTAGAAAAACGTATTAAAATAGGAA
Source organism: Hypena proboscidalis (assembly GCA_905147285.1). Classification (NCBI taxonomy): domain Eukaryota; kingdom Metazoa; phylum Arthropoda; class Insecta; order Lepidoptera; family Erebidae; genus Hypena; species Hypena proboscidalis. The sequence continues at coordinate 12,055,140 of LR990130.1, read as the reverse complement.
CATTTTGAGCTTGAATTAACATAGCCATAGTAGAGACCAACCAGATTAATAAATGTCTAAAGATTAACTGCCACATGGTTATCAACTGAGCTATATGCCGTTTCCCACGGGAGTAACTGTTTCTTAATGAACATTTACATAATCAGAATAATGTATTCGTTTCCATTCTAAGCATTCTGAAACTTATTTTATTCTTTGGATGGAACACCTGTACTCTGAAATTCGAAAATTGAAGTTCGTGTGTTCGTGTTCGTGGCTTGCAAGACTTGCAAGACTCTTGCTGGGCAACACTACACGAAACCTAGATTTACCCTAACTCATGTTCCCTACTATCAACTGCAACGAGGTTTACGTATGTAGCTAAGGAGATAAAAGTATATTTGAATATGGAAGAAGAAGAACTGATTTACTTATTACCTTAGATATAGAAAAACAATAGTGTAATAAAAATATTGCACAAATTGGCATTTGAAAAGAGTCGGCCATGAGTTTCTTGCCAGTTCTTCTTAAGAAGACCCTGTCTACGAAACTGCCACTTAAATTCACTTTCACATTCAAGATACTGTGATGATTGATGAAAGTGAGTTTAAGCGCCGCAAATTTAATGTAGATTTATTTTTGTGTGACGATTCTAAGTGACGCTATGTGAAGTATAAGGAATAGAGAAATTTTCATTTCATTACATTTCATTTTCATTTAATTTAATTTCAACATTTAGATGAGATGGAGTATGCATAACTACATCGAAGGTCTAATGTATATTATGCCTCCAGTACTATTTCAGTGTCTAACCTTCATGAGGACGAGGTGGCATTATTGATTCGGTTCACAAAAAATCCACGATATCTATGACATTCTACGACAGTAAATACTTATTTCTAAAAGTCTATTGGTTGGACAACTAAAGCATGAAATTGTGATCAAAAGTGGTTTTGAATGTTTACTTGTACTTCTCTTGGCTGCGCTAATGCGGTACTACCAGTTAAGGATTTTATGGAGATCTCATACGGAGCGGAATCTCTGCTTTTACTTAACGCAATTGGATGAAATGTAAATTAAATTTAAAAGAAAACTACGCACTTAAAAAGGGCGTAACTTCACTAAAAACTATTTTTTTATGATCTTTAATATAATATTACTTACATTTATGAAAAAAAGAATATATTTTTTTTTGTAGGATAAAAGGAAATGTTATAAAAATAATAGTAATAAGATAGTGCTATTGATTTAAATCTATTTTGAAGGTCCACGCGTTCTACGGACATCCTACGCGCTACGAATTGCTACGATTCCCTACGACCAACGTTTTTGTGTCCTTCGTTGAGGGTCCCTCAACGGATTTGTGCCGCCGAGATTTTTAATAAATCAATATAATTATGTATTTAATTTTAAAAGTACATCGTACGTAATACTCTTATATTTATAGCTACTTCGTGAGTATCGCCGTGATATGAAAATCAGCTTAATAAATATTATTAACCGACTTCAAAAAAGCTGAATAGTTATTTGCAAAGACAAATTAATAGTTTTGTTGTTAACTCCCTCCAGCTAAGCTTAATTCGCTTGTATAAGGAGGAAGTTCATGTCTGTGGTGTAATGGCCAGGATTCGAACCCACGACCTCTCGATCGTGGGATCGATGCCTTATCCATCCCACCACTTTCATATTTGACGAATTTATTTTGCATGTATTTATCGATTTCTCCGTCAATAGTGAACCGTTTTGTATTCAAAAAGAGGGTAATATAACCTAAAAATGGCATACAATCAGCGGCGCAACAAAATTGGATATTTTTTTAGAAAAGGCACGTTCTATTTTATAGCTTTATAGAGAGGTTTTATATTTTTTAATGCTTTGGTGAGGTTCGTTTTAAAGATAACAATGCTATCAAAGGCCTTTGAACAGATTTTATTTGGTCCCTCTTCACCGCACCCCTTCGTTCCCAACAAAATGAGAATTTCTCTAGCATAACTGGTTGTTTCGCTTAATCATATTTAATATGAATACACAAAGCGCTTTCTGACGGTTGTTGTTTGAATTACATATGTTAGACCTCTGTAAAAGAGGACGACTATGATTTTCTGTTGTTTATTTACGAGAATATTATAAATCCAGCTGACTTTTATGTAAACTGCTTTGATATTATTGAAAGATTATGATTTAACAAAATATTATTAGTAGACATATGATATCAATAAACTCTCGTAGTGGATGTACAAATCTGTTTCGTTTATACGGCTTAGTATAGATAATTATAATTTATCATGCATAATTAATAGTTTAATAGCATCATATCCGTTTAATACGCTGTTATGTAAATACTATCATTAAACGTTATTGATGAGATGTATCAATAATATTATCTTATTATATATTCATCTTCATTCCGGCTCTTCCATATACAAATACCGAAACATAAAATATATATTCAGGGTGGCCTATATAGAATAGACCAAAGAATTTTCTTTTATTTAGGACATTGCACAATTATTAAATTAAACGCAACTTATTATTCTATTATGGTCCGCGAAAATCAGAAGTTAAAAAGTTATATAATTATATTCTTTTTTTCACAATCTACACACAAAGTCATCTAGCCCCAAACTAAGCAGAGCTTGTACTATGGGTACTAGAATAACTGATACTAATACATAATATATACTTTTCTTTTGTAAATAAATACTTATTATACATAGAAACACCCAGACTAAGACAAACCCCATGTTCATGCACACAAAGATTTGTCTTAAGCGGGAATCGAACCCGCGACCTCGGCGTCGCAGGCAGGTACACTACCCACTCCGCCATCCGGTCGTCATATTGTACTAGTTCTATCTTTTATTTTCTTAAAATTGCAATTGAGTCACGTAAAATTTTAGATGCAGGTAACTGACTACAGGGTGCGTTAAATAGGCTACTTTTTATTGATGTTCCTACCACACAGACGAAACCGCGCGGTTGAAAGTTTGTTTGTTTGTTTTTTAGCGCTAATCTTAGTCACACATTTGATTTTAACAATTGCTTTTGTGCTTGTTAGTCTTACTAAAAATTGAGGTTTTTTGATATTTTATTACGCTAAACTCCACGTGATTGAAGCGGTAAGGTTTTACGCGGGAGCAGCTTTTACTTAATATAACGAATTCTACGCGGACGAAGTCGCAGGCAAAAGCTAGTGCGTAATAAAAAGTAGACGGTATAAAGTAGTTTTATATCAATGGGTAGTCTCCAAATCGTGGCCTTGTCGATCAAAGTTCAATGTTACTGGTAAAATAACGTATTACGCCTTTTACTTGATTTTACGGTAGCACTCCATGGTCAAGTACGGTCGATAAAAAGAGGCAGGTTACTCGCTCACATTGGAATAAATAATAGTGAACTTACGAGTACTTTTATAGTGAGGCAATCATTGCGGTATTTTTGTGGTAATTCACCAACTATCTGGCGAATATATTATGTCAAGTTGTTTAAAAAAAAAATCAAGATAAATGGACCATTGCATCTAGAAACAAAATGGTCTGAAGCATCTATCGGGATTACAATTGATACATGAGCCTATATTTATTTAAAAGTAAACTGCCCGCTATAGATACTCATACCAATAAAAATTCCATCAAGAAAGAAAATGAAAAAATATAGCAGTGTTAGTCGTAGTTAGTCAGGATAGTACGGAATAAACTTACAAGCTTTTCGTGAGAATTCCAACGAGGTCTAAGCACACGCGGCTTGATAGGGAGATCTTTGTGCCCTTGACAAGTGTAGATGTAGGCTAAAGTCAGGTTAAGGGCGAACCATATAACCCTACTAAGCCTTGGACTCCACCAAAGCGAAGGTGTGCGAAGCGAAGATGAGAAGATATGTTTTTCAGTGTGGGGGTCGTTATTGTTGTTGTTAGATTTAATTTGTTGAATGATTGTTGATATGATTACAACGATAGGTCACTATACTAAATGTTTTAATTAACTGGTACCAGAGTACATATTATATAATAAACTTATTGACTACATTATTCTAACTTAGGAGATATGGAGGAGATATGCCTGTCAGTACCAGATAGATTTATAGAGCGGCGAAAACGACCGAGTTTACTAGCGGTACCTCGTGGCAGAACTAAATTATTAGACAACACACCTATCACGAGGTCTTTCAAATTATTAAACTTAGTAAATCAGAAAATTGATATTTTTGTGTGTTCCCAGAGCGAATTCGCAAAAATCACATTACATATAATATGCTACGGTTGTGATTAATTTATAGGTAGTAAAATAGTGTTGCATTGATTTATTTTTAAGATTGTAAATATTTCTTGAGTGTATATATATCTCTATTATTTTTTTTTTTTTGAAATTGTTAAATGTAAGATGTATCTTTTTTTATATTTTTTAAATGTGTCCTTATTATGTTAATTTAATCTAATTTCATTGATGTTGTTATTATATTTTGTCTTATGTCATAAACTATCGCATTGGGAATTTCCTGTCATGGTAGTTGAGTGTACGATAAATAAATAAATGTAACTTAACTACGACCTATCTCTAGCGATGCGGGAAGGCGACTGGCGAACCGGGCCACTTAAATACGTATGCGCCGGTTGCACTGTGTCTCTACATTCAGCTAGGGTGTATCAACCGAAGCTGTGTAGAGTTGCGTACTGGTTAGACTGTAGCCGAGATGTGTGCTGGCTAGGGTGGACATTACTGGAGATTAACACTGACACAGACACAGCTCGCACCTCCACTTTCGTCGCGTCATACGAATTAGATACATCTCCGCTCAGGAGTGTCCACTGAAGCTGAGTGAAATCGAAATGTATGAATAACGAAATTGTATTGGTTCTATAAAACACATATTCACTCCGCTCGTCTCGTCTCCGGTTTGGTGACATCTGCGCCTACAGTATGGCAAAACTAGTGAGTAGTTTCCATTCCAAACAACCGTTTAAATAATTGAATATTTATAACCTTGTATGTTTTTTTTTTCTGAGCAAAATACTTTTTGTTATAACGTAATATGCAATTACTATTCAGTTGACAGATCCGGCCTTGAAAGGACGTGTTCCATAAAACAAAGTAATAACTAATTTCAGTATACGCATTACGGAGTACAAATAAATGGTTTGCGTAGGATTTGCTTGCGTCATTTCCCTTAGCTTTTACGTTCCAAGTAATTTCATAGCGGGCCATGGTATACAAAACGTTTTATGGTATAGGATTTATGTGACGTTAGGGCTTAATTGTTATTTAAGAATAGTAATAGATGTCTGTTTATTATTTTATACAGATACCGAAAAGTGCGCGATCAATAAAATTATAAAATTGCTCATTTTTCGTGTGTTTTAATCATAATCATAATCATTTAATTTCATAAAACCAGTTTACGTGGCATGTTTGCCAAAATCAACTTATTGATCATTCACTATATACAATAAGATGTCAATTGTTTTATTTCATAGTTTATCTCAATTTAAATATATACATCCAAAAAAAATAAAAATAACAAGTCCGAGAATTTTGTCAAGTATAACACAATGTCAATAAATATAGAAAAAAATAAATATAATAAAGCTCATGTCAAGTTTGTACACTAACTAATAACAGTGTCAACATCAACTATGTATTTTTCTATGGGTTTTGTTTAAGTTAGATTGACGTCAAATCTTCAATAATAATGGCGATGCTATTTTGTAATAGACGTGCATCTTCCATGATGTCCCGGCTCACATTTATTACTTGAAATATTAGGAACTTAGATCTTATTATGTAAAAAAGGCATTTACTGTAACTTTACATATAACAGTTTTTTTTAATAACACTGAAATGAGAATATCACGGTAAACCAGAATATAAAGCTACTCAACAATACAATAAGCTAGCTAGGCACTCTTTTGCTAACTTATTAATAAAACTTACTGCTACTTTAGCAATCTTACTTTAATTATAATAATAATACTTTATTATCTAAAACAATGTCTCCAAATAACCGCGCCGAAAAGTTTGCGTAATTCATATTATGACGTAATAATGCCTACCAACCGCAAACACATACGCATCCAATTTGGAGGCGTCCTGTACACCCGAGTCCCGAGTGTCCATTTCAGAATATCATCTCTACTAATAGGCTATTAAAAATAATGATCCTGCACCATGACACGCAAATTGGTAGCTATTGTTGGTAAGAGGATGTCTATGGCTCCATAACCGCAAGCGTAATTCCATAGCATCCACATCCTCATATCGAAAATTACGTGATGGCCTTTTCACCTCGCTTTAAACCAAAGAGATTGTAATATGATATTTTACACCGTTTAAACGATGTGCTGGTAGATACAGGTAGGTATGTATATTAATCTAATCTAAGTCTAAAGTAGTCTAAACTACGTACTGAAAGAGGTAGAGCGCGCTAGGGATCTTGTTATGAGGGCTTTATATAAACCTTGGTACGTTTCAGGGAACTAGTGCTCATAATTTACCTGTATTGACTATTCTTACGGCGTATTTTCAGGGTTAAAGATACAGACAATGTTAGGCGCTAAGGCAATTACGTAATAACAAGACAACAAAACTATAAATAAGGGAATTGCCATCCATGTCGGCTTGGACGATGACTTTGACGTTAGATGACAACCACAACGCACCCTTTTGCTACTATACAGTATACACCATATTTAAGGAAAAGTCGTGACGTAGATTAAATACTTAAAGCGTATTTTCATACCTACTTTAAATCTAAATCAGTTATTTGAAAATAATAAGTGTATTAACAGTACTGATCATGCGCTGAATATTTTCATGAACTCTATTATATCATCATTTTAAGAATATTAATAATAATAATAAAATAGGTATAGGAAGCCTTGGCAGCAATGCAAGGTTTATGCCTTCTTCATGATTAGATAATAACAAAAGAAGTAGATAGAAATGTTTGACTGCTGAGCTCCAGTTGAGATGCAGGGGGTCTCGGCTAAATAAAATACTAGTTCTTCTTATAGACTATATTTATAGGCTGCTGATAAATTACAAAAGATTGCCGCGGTGCGAGCGAGTACATTGAACGTCCGTGTGAGCGCGCGGTATATACTATTATCGGAATGTTAAACTAACTTTACATTCAGTAAAAGATTGTAAACATGAAATTTGCAATTATGCTAAGACATGCGTCTTTTTTGGCGGATGCTTCTTTTTATTAGTAAACAAATTTTTATTTTGCCTATCTAGTTATGCGATAGAATGCTAAATGGGCAAAAAAACTTAACTGCAGTCATTAGTAGATGGACTCATGCCAGCCTTGCAATTATCAGCTCTGGTCAAAGACAGTTTCCAACTGTCCACCTGGCAACCTGGGATAGGGAGGGGGTATCATTTTATAAATAACATGTAATGTAATACAATATTAAACAAACAGTTTGTCAAACTCTTTAGTTTTGAAGATAGTCTCTATAGTTTTAGATTGCCGAGGTATACCAGTTTTCAATATGAAAAAGTTAAGTTTTCAAATATACCTCTTTTCACGATATTTACCGGGATTTTGTGATGTACAGAGATTTTACGAAAACCTTGGCATTCCCATTTCCCAGTAGGTATCACAGCCTACTTACCACCCGTAATGTGAAGTAATGTGAACGTAATATCTTCCACGCCACTGAACAACATTCGATATCAATAATTTGCTTTTTTATTTCAAATGTTTCATAAGCTAGGTTCAACATTCAAAAGTATCCTTGCAGACAGGGAAATATGTATAATAATGCGTGATCAGTACGATGTCCCTACCTATATTTTTTTTTTTTTTAGAGCTTACTAGCAATTTGCAAACACAAATTACTAGTATTCTTGTTAACCCCCTCCAGCTAAGCTTAATTCGCTTGTGTTAGGAGGAAGTTCACGTCTATGGTGTAATGGCCAGGATTCGAACCCACGACCTCTCGATCGTAAGACCGATGCCTTATCCATTGCACCACGGCCGCTTGCTTTATATATACATTTAAATTAATTTTGATACATACTTTTCAACCCCAACTATATACTCCTGATTAAATTCGTTGCGGGTTCCAAGACAATTTTAACTCTCCCTGGGATTGTCCGTGTGTCATGCACGGTGCCTTTCAGTTGGTTACCGCTGTAGATCCTGGCGTCACAGGTGTCACAGTGGTGGGCGTGTGGGCGGGATTATATTTAAATTAAATTTTAAAGAAAATCGATGGAAATTATCTAAGATTTTAATCCTGTAATAAATGATTAAGTACAAAAAATAGTCCTACTTTTTGTAACGACTATCTTTTATGCAAAATAGGCTGCGGGCTGTGGTCTAGAAGGACAAGCTCCTCTAATGATGCGAAAGCCAACTTAGATCGTTGTTAATTTGAACCCAAGCAGTTGGATTGAAATAAATCAAGCTCTGTTAATTCAAAATAATAATGATAATGTAATTAGTATAATAATTTATTTATCTTGGTATCCTATTTATTTCATGTTTGTATTTTAATTGTTTGTTTGACGTGCTCAAGAGCCCCTTCGGGCCCATGGAAATAAACAATTTGCATGATGAATTTTACACTATGGCCGATGGCCAATGATATCCTTATCCGTACCTATATGTTGCAATATATCAGATACCAAGAAAGCTTACATCATATTTAGGAAAATTGTTTTCTTTAAATAAATATTCGTTTATACCTAACCTAACCTAAATATATATTGAATATGATTAAATACAGACATGAAATGGAAAATATTGATATTAAATCAATACACATTATTGAAAGACATGTCTCTATATCAGCAAATATCTTGCAAATAGCGTTCACATTTGTTTGATGTCTTTTAAAAGCACATTGTGAGAGAATAGGAATACCTACATACCTAATTATGTTTGATGTTTACATACGGTTTGTACATACGGTTCATTTGATTTCTTAATGATTTGACAATGTTTTGTGACAGTTAAACTATGGGTACCTAGTGTAGAGTCCGCTATAAAATTAGTTAAAAAATGCCGTTTCCTGTCTGTGTGTGTATGCACGTTGGCATGCCAAAAATTTGCGCTTGTTTCTGTAGGACAATATGGTTTATATTTTTATAATTGCTTCCGCATGCGACTCCACCCGCGTGGTACGTCGATAAAAAATGCCTATATAATATATATTAATCAAGAGTATAAGCTATCTGTACACATAATTTCATTAAAATCAGTCCATCTGTTCGAGAATGACGAAGTAACATTAATACTATGCAAATCAAATAAGAATACATTTTTCGGTCATATTCAATGTGTTCTATAACAACCAACACATTAAATATGGCCGGTAAATCTGTTCTTATTTAATTTGCATTCGTGCATTTGTGTGCAGGTAGCTTAAACTCACTTTTGCATTTTTTTTTTATTTTTAAAAAAACTTACTAACACTTTGCAAATACTAATTACTAGTATTCTTGTTAACCCCCTCCAGCTAAGCTTAATTCGTTTGTGTTAGGAGGAAGTTCACGTCCGTGGTGTAATGGCCAGGATCCGAACCCACGACATCTCGATCGTAAGACCGATGCCTTATCCATTGCGCCACGGCCGCTTACACTTATTTATATTAGGAGTATTTAGTAGGAAGCAGGATTATAATATTAGAAGGATAGGATTTGATGGATATGACATAACCTGACAACGTTCAATCAACCCAAGATGGAATCGGATTAACTTGGAAGTTAGGAGTAGGATAATTTCCGGACCGCGTTCCTGACCTTTGCAATTCAACTCTGGTATTATCTGAAGGTTCAAAAGTTAGACCGGATGTAAATTTTAACCATTCTTCCTCCTGAATTTCCGTTTATTTTGCTTATGAATCATTTCAATTTCTTGTCTATATTTATTGAAACGAGAGGTAATCCTTAAGGACCTAAAGACTTGATTACTGAATAGCATGAGCGTATCCAGGGGGGTGCTTATGGGGTTCAATCCTCCTCCCGAAATGTCTCAGACTGTTTCTACAAGTCTATATTTGAATCAAGGGATAGTAATTTTGACGGTTTGTTTTTTATTATGGTTTGATTAATGAATGTAAATATCATGTCATGAACATTTATTTTATATAATTCCCTGCCAAGCTCCCCCCCCCCCCATTCCTCGAGACGTGAGAAAAATCAAAACCGAAATTAAATCTGGGCCTTTACTGAATAGATATCGTAACTAATATGCAAAATAAATGAAATAATATGACTACTAAAAACTGGTTAGAGTCCGATTGTACCGGCATCGGGCATAACATTACAGAGGAAGACTACTACTACTACTACCTATGTTTGATTTCTAACCAGGAGCAAAAGCTAAAGACACTTACAGTTGGTATTTACGTAGTTGAGTTAACGTACCTTACCGTCGTCGTCTTTATTCAAGATGAAAGCCAACAAACGTGCAACAATATGACTGACTATATCTATCGTTACTAAAAGTAGGAATAAAAAAAATTCCTTTATTTGTTTGTTCCGAATAAGCTCCGAACTTGCTGGACCGATCTTGATGAAAATTATACTAAGAAACAGTTGAAAAAGATATGGGACCGGCAGCATTTGAACCTGCGACCTTACTGCACACCGGGCAGCCGCTTTAGCCATCCAGCTACGGTCGCCTCTAATCAGAACCCAAAATTTCTCAACTTTATGATACGTCATTTCGTGACGTCACGTTCATCCATTTGTTCCTATCTTAGTAGGATACAAACCAACATGGCGAAGTTACATTCAGCACAAAATGTTGTAACGAATGAACGTGTACGTTATTTTAACTTCTAATTGATTATTTTTATAGCATTTAGCTATGCTTAGCAAATTATACTAAGAAGTATAATTAAAATTAAATGCTATAAAAATAATCAATTAGAAGTTGATGAAAATTGGTGTGAAGTTAATTCGAGACACCAGAAATCAAATAGGCTTTATCGACGTACCACGAGAGCGTAGCCGCGGACGGTAACTTATTATATATATAGGCGTGAGATCGTAAACAACTGTCAGAGAACGGTCAAACAAAGGAATGGCAACATTCAAAGTCCGTCGCATGAGTCGCATCGCAGTCGCAGTTGCCTTGAGAGATTGTCGCATTTCACTTGCGTCGCTAACGACCAGTGCCGGATTAAGCCACCGCGGGGCCTGTAACAAAATCTGTCAGGGGGCCCTTCAATAATTTTTATATTTTATGGGGCCTTTGGCATGCTTTAGGTTTTAAAGTATATAGTATTAAATAAAACATAACTATTAACAATTAATTATAAAACAACTTTTTTTGATTTAATGTGGGCAAATTTAGATATAACGTTTTCCATATCTAGTTCTTTAAGCAAATCATGCTCTACAAGCTGGCTCATTTATATCGGTCAGTATGGGCAAGTCTGTATTTACAAAACATACACAAATTTGTTCTTACAAGCAAGATATTTTACGCTACTATTTAAATTTAATTATTTTTACGGTCAGACAGGCCTCGGAGCGCGGGTCTCTTCAATCCGCGGGGCCCGTAGCATTTGCTACTCTTGCATGGCTAATCCGGCACTGCTAACGACGACGTGTTCAAAACGTGTCACCGATGACGAACGTTTGACGACTTTTGTTATACGAAATCATAACCTCGTCCACTGTCTACCCGACCAAGGTACCGGCTTCGCTCACGCTTTATCTCTTTTTTACAAACACTTTGTGCAAATAGGCGTTTTGATCACGCTCAATTTTACCTGTGCAAAATGAATTTGGATACATTTTAAATTTGTACTAACTGTTTGCGCAAGTAAGGCGCAGCGTGTAGCCGGCACCTAAGACAGTCAATGGATACTATTACTTATTCTATTTTTGTGTTCTATATGGTGTAGACCAGTAAGTAGTGATACGAACCCACTTGTTTGTGCCCCGCTTCAGTCAGAACGCTAAGGTCCTTAGGAGGTAACATAATGGCCACGACAGCAGGTGGGCCATATTTTGACCTTGCCGGGAAACTTTGTTGTATGCATTATGTCACATCCGCGTAATATGTCGAGATAAAAAACATGCTTGTGTAAAAGCCTTCAATACTTGTGGCAGATCCTAAGCGAATCCACTAGTAGTTAAAATGGTTCCCATTTGTGTTATAAATAGTTTCCTTATTTATCAACATTTTATCGCCACGGTTACTATAACAATAAAATTATTGAATAGAACGAAATAAGTCAACCATGTTATCGCGGTTTAGTGCTTTGAAAAGAAACTAGCAATCCTTAGAACTGAAATAACAATAATATCTAAGAAATAATACAAGATTTTTTATTTTTTTGGGTCATTCCTGAAAAAAGAAACATATTGTACTACTTATAATGTGTTTAGGCTCAAATCCTCGAAACTAAAAGCTCGCTTTTATATAACTTGCGCTCTAGCTAGGTACCCCTAACTTACCTATATTATATGATAGTACTACAGATACTTTATCTAATTACATGTGTGTCTACCGTATCAATAATACCGACTATACCTATGTGTAGGATCCAGGTACATATGGACATATACATTTTGACTATTTATGAAAATACCCGAAATATATAAAAGTCAATGTAAATACCTAACTAGTACCAGAAAGTTAGATTTACTCAGTTACTTATTATTCTCATTTTCTAAAGGTCGTTTTTGTCTAAATTGCAAGCATTAGCCCGACGAATAGTACCTTAGAGATATAATAGTGGTATCTAATGTTCTGCCGTCAGCGCGTAGTGAAGTAGAACCTTGCGTTGAATTACTTTTTCACAAATCGCTCTCTAGAGCTTTCAAACTTGTAGATAAGTATAATTGTGCAATAAATTTTACCGTTATTAACTTTAAATACAAATCAAAACAATAAATTACGATATCAACCTAATTACTTACAATTTCTATAAGTATATAACTTAATAATAAGTGCGCATTCCGCAGACAAAAAACCAAAAATAAATAGAAACCATTCAAGTCCACTTTCTGTGTTTGTACACTTTTATCTTACCCGTTAAGGATGTTCTTTCTTTCTATTTTAAAGGTTTGCTGGGAGAAAATTCAGTTTGAATTAAGCTCGCCTTTGTACATGATTTATTATATTATAAGTTCAATTGTAATTTTATTGTGTACAATAAAGAATTAAAAAAAAAAAGAAAGTCCGCATAAAAAATAAATAACGACATTAGTGACGTATCAGGTGAGATAGGGGTGTCTACTCACCTCGCTATGAGGGTGCAGATGCCGGCGACGACACGGCCTCGCGCTGCCCGCCAGCCTCGCGAACTAACGCAGCGCCCGGCGCCGCCAGGGGGCGCACGCAGCGGCCGTCCCCCGTCCCATCGATCCACCCTTCTTCTCGACGCATCCCTATATTACATTCGGTAGTTCCGTGCCTCTATGCCGGCGATATAGGGTTCCAAATGACACGCAATTAAAGGCTCTCACACACCATTTGCCATTTTCTTCTACCGTTAGGACCTGAATGACATTAGAAAAGAATCCAATTAATTGCTAGCAGGGCGCATTGACGATCGTCCATTTCAATATTCGATAAGGCGGCAAAAGAATATTGTTTTGCAAATAACAAAGTTAAACTCAGTCTTTAAATTGTTCAACAAAATTGTTATTGATACTTACCAAGTTACTGCGGCTTCGCTCGTGTGCCTGATACCTATTTAGCTATATCGAATAATATACGGGCAGATTTTTGTCTGGGGTAAAAATATGATTGCATAATCGATTATTATATTATAGGGGGCGTTATGACGGTAAAGGGGGACTAGGGCTTCCATCCGTCCTATAGGTAATGCAGTTTACGACTAACTCGCTTCTTAGTTTTTAAAGAAAATATTTGAAGAAGTCTGCGCCTATGAGCCCTATTTGCCCTTACGGCCTCTCGGCGCGAAAACGCTTTGATGTCGTTTCTTAGTTTTAAATGTATATATTTAAAAAGAGAACACCTGCATGCAGTGTTGCCTGGCCATAAGTTTTAAAAGAGAATATTTATGTTTTTACCTGCGACCTCAGAGGAAAGTATATATAATCAAAACCTGCGACGTTCTTTGCCTCTTAGATTTTTAAAAGAATATGAATTAAAAGTCGCTATCTATCTTTTAGATACTAAAGAGAATATTTTTTAAAGTCGGTGTCTGAGGCGCTATCTGATTCTTAGCCATGATCACGAGTAGCACAATTATGGAGACAGTAAATAGAAAAGTATATCTACTGCCAAATTGGTATAATTAACTATTATTTATAGGGGGGCATTGTATTATTTTTATTTCGTAAATTGCGGTAGTCTAAAAAAGGTTAGTAATGACCTACAGCCATGAACGCGTACCACACAGACAGGCAGTTCTGAATTAGATAATTATGAAAGATTTGGTTCTGCACCACCTGAAGGTATAAGACTAGTCCGCCGATATACACTTGTAAATGAAGTTTTATAAATAAATAAATAATATTACCTAAGTAACATTTAACAAGCCCAGTGTGTGAGCACCCCAACAGTCTCGATGACGTGAGTTAGCTCACTTAGCTCTGTTATGATGCGCTGATTGCACGGCGTTATTTTCTTAGCTGCGACGCCGACGGACGCCGCGACGCGAGGCGGGCGTGTGATAACGACGACGGAGATTCCATTACTTAATCAACTCACTTGTTTGCACTGTTGCATTCCACTTTATTTACAGTACTTTGGAAAAAAAACTTTTGATTATTTCACTGGTATTGGGTAAGCTACGTATTTTTTATTTTTTTTTTATAAAAATGAATCCCTATTTCCCTTGGCCATGGAATCACGTGTGAACGACTGGATCGATTTTGATTAAATTTGGTTTAGAGGTAGATGAGACCTTAGGATACTTTTTGTCCGCTGGTGCAACTGTGGGGCGCAGCTAGTACCTAATATATAAAAGTACTATTTTCAAGTATTTTTTTAAATAATAATATTTACAACTGACACAACAACTTTTATATTAGTAGTAGGTACATTAGATAGGGCATTCTGTCCCATTGTTTCATCTAGGCTTGCGTCTTCACTCTTCACTCATGGGACAGACTGCCCAGTTAGAAATCCTGTTTAGTGTGTAGTTCCTTAAACAATCAAATCCCATCACCAGTCGTTTAAATGAAACAAAGTTAGTTAAAATAGAAAATGACTCAATTGGGATATAACTGAAGTATGATGATCTTCTTCTTCGTCGTGTCGAAGGATTTGCCATTGTGGTGAAAGGATTAGCCAATTCGCTTTGGAGAACTCGCGAATCGAGCGACTTCGCCGGACGCGCCTCGTGGAGGCTTCTTTCATGCACTAGTATGATGATGATTAAATAAAATTCATTTTAACAAATAATATAACTTTATTTCGTCTTAAGAAAATGTTTAACTCATAAAATCACAACATAATGTACATTATTTCGTCATCACAACATACTGGTACTCTACATTTTCATTAATTTACAATATCTCCCTACTTAATATTAATTGACAAATATATTCATATACAATATTTAGGTACAACAGAAATTATAATATGTATACATCATTCTAAATATGATATGTCCTATCACATTATATATTATATTTTATCTCTCTTTATTATAGCTGACATATACAGTGATATTCTTTTAAACATAAATAAAATTCCACTTAATAGGTACATCAGGAAGACACTACACAAAGTATAAATACATTTAAATAAATATAGTTTCCAATAACAATAAAGCGGAAGCGAATGAATGTACAGTAATATGAATACAAATATTGTATTTACAATGTTTTATGTACTCAATGATGCACTCCCTGAACAGGTGTGACAAGAAACTGACACAGTTCTCTTAAAGGCCTTTATAAGGTGCGAGTTCCACAAGGAAATTCTAATGCTTGCTTTGTTACTCGCGAATAAAAAAGACTGAGATGGCAAGTTGCCCTGCGAAACTTGCATATTATAAATGTACTTATAGGGTCGGTAAAACGTGGTCTACCTCGAAAGTTCAGACAAAGAATAATTGCATGTATTTTAATAATTGAAGTATTATTAATACCAAGGACAGTGGGCTTGTCAAAGGGCGCTAGTCGTGTTTAAAATATCCAACACAAACAAATCAAAGGTCGCGGCATCCAGTGCAGAGTTAACTAAAGTATGAAGTTAAATTCGAGGATAGCATCAGTCTAATCATCGGTGAAACGATCATAAATCGACCACGCTCAGAACGGCCGGTCACACCATTAAATGGGGACATACAATGTTGTACTGTATATAAAATGAATATAACAATAATGTGTGTGGAAGTATTGGCATCAGACTTACAACGTTGTGTACCTAGAACTGCATCTAGTACAACTCTACAAATATCGAACCATACATGTGTGAAACAGAACTTGCAATACCTACATAATATCGGGTATAAGAGAGAGCATGCATTTACCAAGAGACAGCTATAAGTTTTAAATGACATTATTTCCACTGCGTGTTACAGATAAAATTCACGTCAAAGTTTAGAAATGTATGGGTTTTGACAGGTTTTATATATATAATACATTTCCATGAAATTTGACAGTCCAATTGTTGATTAAAGTATAAATTTCAATTGTTTCCATGTTATATCTTGATATCTATTATCTCTGGGGTTTAGCGACAGTTGCTGGTTGTATTTAGGGCATAAATATTGATAGCTAATTTTGCTCACAGAGAATACATAATATGCCCAAAATATGTAGGTAGTCAATCATCTCTTATCTGGCCTACCACAGACACAGTTCATGTAAGAAGTAGTTTGCGACGCAGTTATTTATTCGCAGACTTAATAAGGTAATCTCGGTATTAACTGCAAGGTACCTAGCACAAAATATAATCATCATTGACTAAAACGATTGCTGTCATAAAATTACATGATGATTTTATTAACAATAACAGCTTTTCAGTGGTCAGTAGATCTATTGCGGTATCAATATCGATAACTGTATTTCTCAAAATATTGTTTTGGTTCTTATTTCACCAATTGCTCGATCATTTATCGATGGAGCAGAATGGCAGAAGAGTCGACGTTACTTAATTGCTATCGTGAAAAAAAAACTGTATTACAATCATATAAGGCATCGATCGATTTTGATTTATAACACTCTTATATTGTCATTGTGTTAAACGATTATAACATGTATCATAGTAAATAAGAAATCGTTTTAATTATATCCCGAATTACGCAAAAAAAGAAGAGCTACTATATTAATACGTGATTGATAAATACATCAATGTTTCCTTGGACTTTTCAATAAAAACATTGAAATTAACCCATAATTTACAAATCCGATATAAGTTTCACACAATGTAGTGTTCGATCAGAATAATAGTAGGTATATATTTAATTATAATATATATTTATATTATACAAAATATTAAAGTTGCTAATGAGACCATGGAATAACAATAAGCTTGGTCGGTATTGTGGAATCAGAACACATGTTGTATATTTTGTATTGTTATCTAATAAAAATATAAAAACACTTGCATTTATACGGGGAATTTAAATACTTACAATATTTTAATATATTCTAAACATACTTATTTGTACATAAAGGTGACGTAAATTACTGTATAATTAAAAGCTAATATTCTTGGAGATAATACTTTATATTTGGTTATTTAAGTAAAACAAAATCTTTAAGCTGCATATCCACCAGAGCTATCGTCAATGAATGATCGCGTATGAATTCGCCGCTAGAGATGCTATTGTAGTGTGAGGTCTCCGAAATGTCAAATGTCACTATTTTCGGTTTGGCTCAGGCATTGACTTTATAAGTGTCTATAGAGGCACAATTATTTATGGCGTTCTGAAGACAAACCTTTTGCGAGCGACAAAGACCGCATTTGTGCATAAGGCACGTATAAGAGTAAGATGTACGTATTAATTTCCACACTTGAAATCTCTTGATAATTTTTATTGCCAAAATGTTTGTCTTCAAAGCGCTCTAAAGGACTGCGCCTCTATAATAACGTATAAATAAAATGTCTGTCAACAAACTTTAACAGAGCTTACTCTACAGTGGCGCCCGCGCAGAGCGTAGCTTTGATGGATACCCAGCCTTATTGTGTAGGTATTCTGAATAGCAAACATGTAAGTGCATTGGCGCCGGTTTTGCTTTCAATGAAAATTAAACAAGTAATATTACAAGCCTAATTTAAAATAACTTGTTTATAATATTTTATGTATCAAATAAAAACCTGTTAAATTACATTAATATAAACCCTTCGTTAAAACACAAATATATTACATAATATCTACACACATTTTAGGAAGATTTTCATAGTAATAAGTCATGGTTATTTTACAAAACGATTGTTTTACCAGAACAATATTACAGCCTACAGGTTATTTATAAATCGATGAAAGGAGACGATTATTATAATTGATTTAATGGAGATAAATAATCAAAAACTTGTAAATCTACTGTCACTCTATTGTTATCAAAAGAACCACAAGGAGGCGCGCAAAGGTTGTAAAAAGGTTACAATTTATATACCTATTATAATAGGAATGCATTCTGTACTAGTATAAGGAAGAAACATTCTATTTAAAAAGGAAAAAGATTTTCATCTAAAATCGTAGATGACTGATAAAACTGTCTTTTAAAATTTAGGTCACAAAGATGCATTAAATGTAGAATAGCACACTTGTTAGTGTTCAGGTCCCTTAAAACATTGGGCGAGCCCATTTCTATGCACGGGGCGCATTATTTGGTATTTTGTAATATATTTACCTTAATTGGCATTATTTATTATAACAATCAAAATGATAATTTTAAATGTATCTCACAGCAATAAGTCTTGGCATACACCATATCAATATATTATTATTTACAATATATTCATTATTTATATAATAATAATAACATCTAGTGAAAAGTTAGAATACTAAATGGAGAGTAACTCACTGTTTTATATAATTAAAAGTTTACTATGATGATTTCATATTAAACTAAATAGTTTTACATGATAAAAAAGACATTTACAAAAAGTTATTCCATAATATTCGTTATTTTAACAAAATGTAAAACTTTTTTCTTTATTAGATACCCATATAATTATATTCATAAGTCAATTTAAATATTCGTTTTAATTACACATCCTTCAAGAAAAAAACATTGTAGTTACTATTTTGAACTCTCCATATGGCATTCAAACTTTCAACCCTGTGTATAATATTTATAAAGCCCACAAAACGTTTTGTTCGGGGCACGTCATATAACATATCTATTTCATAACTTCACTAAACAATTCACTAAAAGCATTTGATATAATATTTCATAAATAATACACAAATTGTACTTCTATACAGCAACAAGTGAACAATTATTGCTGTTTATGACAACCTTCTCCCAAGCTGATCATGTAGCAGCTTGGCTAAATTCACTGGTTGTAAATATTTGTAATACATCACATTTTTGACTACCCACAGTTTGTACTGTTTGACGTGCTATGTCATTTAGCTACCAAGCTTTTTTTAGACTTACAACGTCTCTAAATGTTAGGACTAGTAAAACATCTTAAAAACAGGAAAACTTGTTTGGTCACTCCAATTCGACGATTGATATCGTCACCTTAACTCTCAAAGTCTTCACTAGATTTTTATGAACCTCGTTGATATTAATTTAGGCACAAACCTATAGCACCGTCGACTGTAGAAGATATCGCAACCGCTACACTAACCTTCAGGTACATCCGTCGTTAACGTTCATGCAGATATACTTTGATCACCATAACAAGACATTATATCAGTATTTGAATTTTGAATAGAATCATGTCGAAAGAATAAGAACTTTCAAAGCCCTTGAAATATGAGTTAAATATAATCATATTGTTTGTAATTTGATTATATTTACCCATAAGTCATCGTTAGGAATATGGCTTTTATCAGTCAAAATTGTCACTTATGTCCCAAGGAATTGGGCTTTAATCACTTTAAAAACAGGCTTTGACCGTTCAACTTTCAGTCCACTGATAAGTTATCGCACAACCCGATAAAGTATAGTATAAAATCGTCGTCATAAGATGCAGGGTAGGCAAAGTAGATGTACCGAATAGGGGGCGCAGGCGATGGCGGCGCAGACGAGGTGCGGGGCGCGGCGGTCGCGCGACAGCTGCTATAAGTCACTCTCAGTCCATTGCTAGTCGCCGCGCCGCAACCGCCGGGCAGCAGCAGTATTGTGCCGGTATAACCATACCTAAAAGAATAAATACCTTCGTCATTCACAGAGATGTACAAAATACCCTCTAAAAAGTATCTGAAATACTAAATCCAAGATACTTTGAAATTAAGTATTTCAGATACCAGATACAAAATACTTTCGAGAATGGTATTTGAAATACTAGATACAAGATACGTATCTTCTAAATACTTTTCAAGATGAAAATACTTTTGTAAGAAAACAACATTTTGTTCTATTGAATTTAAGATTATTTTTGACATAGTCTTAATAAACATTAATGTTATTTATTTACGAATATATTATGTTAATCGCTGAAATGTGACAAGACAAAATATTATATTTTTAAGGAAAATAATAAACCAATCAAAAGCTATCAATTTACTTGGTTGGCCATCAGGTTACTTATTTTTTTCTAAACACCCTGAAGTTTTTCTAGGACAATAATACAAAAAGACATGACATGATACAACATGAGATAGAGACATAAGACATGAGGCATAATCAACAATAACATGTCAGAAATAGAAAGATTTTCAGTTCTCTAAGGTTGTCTGTTGACAACATTATTGCGAGTGACCGAGAACGCACATGTCCCCCTGCATAAGGCACGTATGAGAGCAAGAGATACAGACATATCCCCCCCCCCCTCCCCCTCCCAGTGGATACATGTCCTCACTTGAAACCGGAACAAAACCTTTCTATTTCTGTCATTATTGGCATAATATATGAGAACAAAGATATAAGACATGATGACATGACTCCTATATTATTTTCATGTAAAAGAAATGTTTGAAGAACTTCATTTACTTAAGTATTTTAAATAGACTTAAGTAAAACTAGTTCTTCAAACATTTGATCACTCATTTTTCTTCTATGTGGCCTTAGAATCCAAAAGAAAAGAGTCGCTCCACAGGGGCAGAGCTCGGCAAACAGGTGTTATATTTCATAAAAAATTTTGGTAACTTATTCCTAAAAGTATTTTGTCAGAAAAAGTATTTGTAAAATACTAAGATACGTAACAAAATGTATCTAAATACAAGATACAAAATGATTTTTGGAAAAGTATTTTAGATACAAGATGGAAATACGTATCTTGTATCTTGTATCTGTATTTCAGATACTTGTATCTTAGATAAGTCACATCTCTGGTCATTCAGTTTTGTTTGTAAATACGAATACAACATCCTAATTGGCATCTTATTCTTATACAAGTATAGTAGTAGTAGTTTCCCTGTTTATTAAAATTCAGTTGCCAGATTTGATGGAAGCGTGAGAGCGGAAGTTGACCCGGGTGACAAAATCTGGGGGAACGGCAGCACACAGACTCAGTTATACGATGGTGAAACCTATTAATAAAGGAGTGGCTACATGCTTCATAGCTTCATGCCCAAACTAAAAGCTTAATTGTTAATCAACCTAGAAGTTAATAGTTTAATAAACATAAATTATGCATCTAAAAAGATCATACTCTAGGACTAAAAGTTAGTCCACGTCCACTTATTTATCTTATATTAAATTGGCTTAATTCTCATTACAAGGCGAGCGTATATCCAAAGATTATACCGTGTCCCAGTCTAGGACGTCAAGACGAAATCGAGTAATAAGTTATGACCAGGGCTCGGAATTAGGTACTTAGAGTTTTTCATGTACTTACACTGATTTCATACAGCGAAAGAATAAAGTGGATATGCCTCAAATCCCGAGATTAATCTAAAAGAGCAGAAAAAAATCCCATGATTTTTTAAATAAAAAGTTATTTACTTTTTTACACAATTTAAACTACTGCACGCGCGACTAAATATTTTAATTCTCACAAAATTTATACAGTAATGTCGGAAGCGAACACTTCAAATCTTACTGGTAATGAATCGGACAAGGAAAATGATTCTGATGGGCCGTTTGAATAAGCAAAACCTCATGCGTCTAGGCTAGAAGCAAAAGTATTTGCTCGTATTTATAAAAAAGGCGAAATATGCGTATGAGAATTTACTACAGACTTTCAACAATTTGTATTGTAAATTAATGTAAACTAATGAAAAAAAAAAGTTAATTATCTTTGTTTTATTTGTCTTTCTCTGAGGTTTTTATTATTATATATTCGTAATATTGTTAGCCACACGGGATTGTCCATTAGAAATCCCGGGAAGGTCCACATTAATATCAACATTTCGATGCAAGTACATAAAAAACTCTACCTAATTCCGAGCCCTGGTTATGACAGTTATCAGTTTTCATAATATATTTACGTACAGGGTTTTATTGAAAAAAAATTTGGTCACAATTCAAGAAATAAATTAACAAGTGTCAATACTATTTTGGAATCCTTATTATGCGCCAACTTTTGATGCTAGTTTCCCTAATGCGCTTAGTTTTTTTTTTCAATCAATTTGAAATATCTGAATTAACTTTGTAATAAAGGTTGGGCAAAAAGTGACATTTACTTCAAAGCTATCAAACTGTATTTCATTTATTTTTAAGCAGAATTTAAAGCAACAATATTCAGGATTACATAACATAAAATAATTGAAAAGTAAATATCACTAGTAGTAGAAGCAAAAAATACGTCACAGGGAGTAAATTTACTTGATTTTTTTAAAATGGGCAAATTTTTTCAAATATACAACATGGATTTTTTTTATATTTATTTGATAACTGTCATAACTTACCCTATTACCCGATTTCGGCTTGACGTCCTAAACTGGGACTGTATAATACGAACGTAATGATATGCAATAGATGGGCAGCTAAATCGAGGTGTGAGCGGAAACCCGTAATCAAATTGACCTTTGATATGTTCTAATTTAACGCTCTGTATAGTTAAATAATATATTATGTATAAAATACTTGAGCTATTTCTGTTTGTACCTTCAACAATGCAGTTTCGCTGATAACTTAATAATACTACTTCTAATTGATTATTTTTATAGCATTTAGCTATGCTTAGCAAATTATACTAAGAAACTGTTGAAAAAGATGGGACCGGCAGGATTTGAACCTGCGACCTTACTGCACACCGATTAAGATAGGAACAAATGGATGAACGTGACGTCACGAAATGACGTATCATACAGTTGATAAATTTAAGGTTCTGGTAAGAGGCCACCGTAGCTGGATAGCTAAAGCGGCTGCCCAGTGTGCATTAAGGTCGCAGGTTCAAATCCTGCCGGTCCCATATCTTTTTCAACTGTTTCTTGGTATTAATAATACTATTTCATCTTTCAAACTACAAGCTCGTTAACAATTACCGTACCTACTGTCTCTATAGTTACAGTACTACAGTGTTATTGAACATACGTAGATACCTATTAAACCCAAACTAAACTAGCTATTTCATCAAGTTCTTCGTTTGAGTACCTACAAGTATCCCAAGTACCTATATATTATCAACTTTTAACATTTAGAGATTTAAAAAAATTATCGACAAATCATGTTATGTTTATCGTTGCCGACATAAACCATTGGATCACGTTTGGTGATAAGGAGTACGAGTTATGTATAGTTTTCGTTAACAAAAATAATACTAAGACATTTCAGACCTACATTATACATAGGCTTTTGATGATTCAGCTTCTAGTCTAGATAACAGATTCCGGACAAATTAGTGGATGTTAGACTAATTGTCAGTTTCTGGTCTCTGACTACTCGTAATGGCTAGCTAGCACAGATCTTCAAATAACAACTGGGGTCGACAGTTTAACGTATTACATTTAAAAACATTATCAGACAGGTAAGATTTAAGGCGAGAGTGGAATGGAATGTATCGCTTACCTTTATGCCGGGAATAGAAATCCCGTATTTAATGCGAGGTATGGTAAACACATAAATGTTAAAGAAAGATTGGACTTACTTGAAGTAAAATAACAACATCTAAGGAGACTTGTAGGCTGCCACACACCCAGAACTGCGGCGGCGCCTCCCTTAATACAAAGTATGCAGTCTTGAACACATCTCCACACGTCCACATGATCACCATGCTCACACTGAAATGTAAACAATTAAATTTTATAGCTTCGGTAAATACACTACCAATTTTGACCCCATGGTGTCCAAATAAGCAAGGGATAAAATAACATAAATACCACTACTGTTTAGTTAAAATGCCGTCATTTCATTGTCCTGGCCACCGAACCCGAGGTCTGAAAATTTGCGCCTATGAGAAATGTTACGGCCCGATTCCGTCGGTTGTAGGCGATGTAGCTTGAGTTAAAAATGTGCACAACGGCATCTATTGTTTTTTATGCTAAAATTAACTACAAACTTAAACCCCTAAACTCACTCTCCTCTCATAGCGATAAAATTTAGAAAAACCTCGTTATAGAAATTCATTTATTTACATTTCGTGCTTCTAACTTCAAAAATGACGAATGACGATGAATGACTTCGATTCCACTATTCAATCCTTAATTTACCCCCTTCGAGAGACGACGTGGTATTCCAAAAATTCCCGTAAATGTAAGGAACCTCTATCCAAAATTTCAAGTTTCTAGTCCCAGCGGTTTAGGCCTTGCGTTGATGAATGAGTTAGTCAGTCGGGCGAACAATAAAATATGTATAGATTTACCTCATGCCTTCAGTACTTTTATTCTGATAGTTCTTGGCTATTTGAGGAGCGCCAAGCATGGCTTCAGTGAACAAGGCGAGGAAACCAATTAGTTCCACAAAGGGCGAAAACTCGATCAGCAAATACGTGATCGCGGCCCCTAGCACCGAGAACACCAACATACAGTCTATATAGCTCTGGAAGTCAGTCCAAGCCCAGAAATACTTCTTTTCCATATCTGAAATCAACATTTATCACACCATTATTCCATTTTCTAATCAGGTAATAACAAATATCATTATCTATATATTACTTTATCTCAAACAATGCACATAAACATAAATGCAGTTAGAACAATTAATAGTATAATTTGTTAATACATTTATAAATATAAATATAACAATAATAAATATAGTATATATGAATATATAATGCCTACGTACTATAATGCCTTACAATGAAGTAGGAAATCATATTGAAGTAAATGACATCAAAACAAAGATAAAGTATAAGGCACAAATTTAACCTACACATGAACTTATGACTTCTTCTGATACCAGACAAGTAGTAATTATAGAGCATTGAACCAAGTTAGTTACATATGTAATGATCAACTAATTTAAAACACACATACACATTTGGCCTTAATGATAAAAAGATACTATATATTGTTATATACAGTTAAAGATTGTAAGTTTATAAATTACTATACACCATCACCATTCAATTGACAAATACGACACCCATGCAATAGAGAATAAATATAAGCGAGATAAGAATGAAGGTATGAAATTTAATATCCCACATAACATAACAAATACACTGTGAACTCCAAATTATATTGTCAAGCATGGGGTTGCTGAAACAAAAACAAGAATGATGACTTGTATGTGGCACATATTGCAGCAATCCTTTTAATAATTTGCAATGAGAGCTACACTCACCATAGAAGCGACGGGGCTTCTCGCGGCCGGCGACGCCACTTTGCTGGTCCAGCCAACGGGCCGTCTCATCTGGCTGGGCTGAGCCGTTCACACAACACAACAGTATATATAACATGAATATTGCACCTATTTGCATTTGCACCATCAATAACACCAACCACCAAACAGAACATAAAATAAGGTATACAATAAATTAACCGCCAAATAAAATATAATTTGGAAAGTTAGTGTGTTAAGATCTTATTATGATTTTGCAATAAAGAGGAAAATATACAAAGCAGTTCAAATAAAAGTAAGTGCTAATATTTTGTGGAAATTAAATAAAATGAATAGAAATGTCATAAAATAAAATAATTATAATAAGGTTTAACTACAGTGCAAGGTTTAACAGTGCTGTACAAAATAAAATAATAATAAGTTATTAACAAATAGGTTTCACTGACTACTGGTTTGGGCTCACGAATACCAACCTGTGAATATTCTCTCCCTTGCTCTTATAATCTGATTCTTTTTCCGAACAGTGACACATAGGTGTATCATGGCAAACATTGTGATATTCATTACAATGCTTTGGATTAATAATGGTAACTCATAGCGTTTACCAAACCTGTAATAAAATCATGGAATATAAAGTACCCAATAACATTCAACACAGTGGAAAAATCACAATTTCCTTGTGTATTCCTATAAAAAAATATATGCAGCTATTGAATTAAATTCTTTTATTGCAATGTTGTCCAATGTTGCATCTTATTTTAAAAAAAAGGAAGCTCATCTTTATCTGCTATATAACCCAAAACAAAAATAAAATAGGCAATAAATACTAGTGGTAAACTTAGTTTCAAATTAATAAGATGAAAAATCAAAATAATATATGAATTTTTGATCATCTTTCAACATGATCATGATAGCTTTAGCATAAAATAGGTACCTAACAATACCCAGAAATGTTCTTGAGAGAGCAATATAATATGCCAACTGATTAATCATAACATATTGCATATATTAAATAGATAGGTGAAAAAATTATTAATAGTATATAATATACTCTTTTTATTAGTGACAAAGATAGAATAATGAGGTAACTATATTACCCATAATTTATTTATTACCTACCTATATACCTGTAGTTTTGATTGACTATATTTGTAAAGAATATGTTACATACTAACAAACATTTTTTTGGCTCTATGACTGGCAAAATATAACAATATGTATTGTTGTGTTGAAGCTGATTGTTAATTAGACATTGAGTTTTCAATTGATTAAAAAACTAATAATATTTAAGCTTTTTGGATGAGGTACCTATATCTTTATCAGCCTGCCCTTATGTCCTTTTGGTTGGCATTAATAATGAGATATATAATTGGTTGTATATCAGCTTTGTGAACACAATTAACAAAGAATTTTATGTTTGACTCATGAAAGAAATATAAAAAATCTCTTTTACTCAGATAAACTATCATGAATAAAACAAAAGGAGAAGTAGCTATAATGTTACATTGAAACTTCGTAAGTAATCTTTTGCAAGGTTCCTTTAAAGGTTAAGCGTAATACATACCAAAACAATATCCTAAGTGTATTTGCTATGAGAAGAGCTAAACAAACGTATAGAGAAAAGCCTTCAGCATCTTGAGTCCTTTTGATTTGCCTGTACTGAGGAATATATGGGGCGACACCACCCACGATCATAGCTCCCGCAGCCCCCCAACCCACCAGATGGCCCACAGTCAGCCCCAACTCATCCGAAATTATCCAATCCATGATTTCGATGAATACTTTTCCTGAACTCGAACTACTAAACTATCAAGTTGTTTAACACTATTGTGTATAGCGCTTGAATTAAAAACTTCATATTCACGTTAATTATACATCATGTACTTAAATAACTACGAAGAAATAGAGACAAATTTAGACAAAGTAAGCGCCTTTAACCGCACGAGAATAAACGCACATCGATCGTCGATGTCGATAAGATGAATGAATGAAACAGGTTTTTAGGTTCTATTTTGATTGCATCAATTTGCTATCCCTTTTAACCGAAATAGATGAACTGAGACAGATGCAATTTCATGATAAATTTTAAGAATAAGCCAAGGTTCATATTGGAACGTTTTCAGATATGTCAATTGTGTCATTAATGTCAATTTATTCTTGTCCTGTCAACTGTATATAATCCAGTTGACTCTACATAAATATGTAGTCTGAATTATTCAGGTTGGTCCATGGAATTTTTGAGGAACATATTAATATTATCATATTATCATATTATTATATATGTAAGTACAACACATACTATATTATCTGTCTAACAAAATTTCAAAATTGTATATTTATTTATACTGATATCATAGACTGATATAGATATAGATAGAGCGACTATAGCGCTAGAGGCAAAGATAATGTAACAGACAGACAGCCTAAGGTGTTTTGACTCTAGTCATCTTTTTAATTAGATGGAGTAAAATGACAGCTCAAATCAAATATTTCAAGTGTAAACCGAGGTTGAAATTCTTATTTTAAAATCTATATCGATAATTAAAGTTAAATAATGAACAAAAAACGACTACATTATTGAACGGTACTATGACTTTGTACTTTTCAATGTTACCCAATATTACTTCGAATCTTTTTGTGCTTAAAACTTTATCAGTTCTACGCAATATTTAACTTTAATTCATCATTTAGCCTGCATATAGCTGCTGCTGGACATAGGCCTCTCTCAATTTGCGCCACAACACCCAGCGCCTTCCTTAACTTTAATTAGGATAAAGATTTTAAATTAAGAATATTTACAATACAACAAATTACACACAATGTAAACAACAATTTATTTATAAAGTTGTCACCAAAAATTGATAATGGCAAATTGCAATTATTCAATCCAAACTTGCCATTTTAAAAAAAGGACAGTACCCAATGTCAAACGAAACTGTCAAGCAAGAGTTAAAAATTAACCAAAATAAATATCGTATCGCTGGAATTTTTCGGTATATTAGATCCGGCTTTTAAGCGTATAATGAATACTATAATTTCTAAATTGTATATTGTTCAGTTAAGTAGCAGACATTACTGCAAAGTTGAATGTCTGCCTGCATTAATACATTCGATGAATCGCACGTTGACTCGGCCTTATTCAACCCGAAAAGAGAGCGGTTTGGCTAGAAGTCAAGAAAAATATGAAGTGACTACAGATGTTCGTCCCTTAGGGGAGAAAATTAAAGAGACGACGAAGACAGCATCGTACACAGGAGTTATTTTGATGGGCCTCGGAGTAACAGGCGTTATCTTTTATTATGTGTTCAGAGAACTCTTCTCTGGCAACAGTGCCAATAGCATTTATTCAGAAGCCTTAGATAAATGTAAAAATGTGAGTACACCATTAAATGACCATAAATTTACTACAGCAGCATTTTTTTCTAATCTTGAGTGACAGCCCCATCAATCAAGATAAATTTTATTTTTCAGTTTTCTATGCTTCAATATTGAATATAACAAGAAACAAACAAGAAATGTTCTGATTTTTATATGGTCATAACAAAATGTGCTGATAATAAAATATCTCTTTTTCTATATGGGTTTATTTCATTAGGACAAAAAAAACTTGTTTTCAAAAGCTAACAAAGCGTTAATCTTTGCCAGTGAAATAAAATCCAACCACTACTTAGATGGTATAAAAGGAAATCCTGAAGCAAAGCTGAGCATCCAATCCTGTGTGTTTTCGAATAGTCTAGAGAGCTGTCATTTAATATTTATGTCTTGCTGTTTAAGGATCCAAGAGTGGAAGAAGCACTAGGTTCTCCAATAAAAGGCTATGGTGAGGAGACCACAAGAAGAAGACGCACCCATGTCAGCCATGCTGTTTATGAAAAGGAAGGAGTTAAGCACATGAGAATGAGGTTTTACATCAAAGGAATCAGGAACAAGGGTGTTGTAGAACTTGATATGAAACAGGTAAATGAAATTAAACCATAGAGAAGAGTATAAAGTTTATCTCTGTTGGATTTAAAATCGAAGTAAAGTAGTAGATAATTTAGGAGTTGTTTAGGACTAGATGATGTGATATTTATTTATTTATTTATTAGCAGCCTATTGGTACCCACAAATACTTCTGCTATTGTGTCATTTGTACCTGAAATCTGATGTAATATTCTATTTTAGTGTGGAGATTTGAAATGCAATGTTAGTATAATAAATAACAACACCACTTTTCTCACAATCATCAATCAATCATTTGCCAATCATAGTCCCCAGCTGAACATAGGCCTCTCCCAATTTACCCCACAACGCCTGGTCCTATGACTTCCATGTCCATTCTCTTAAAGACCTTGAGTGACCTTCCTCAGGTCCTTTTCTCACATACAGGGTGTCCCAGTTAAGGACGTCAAGCCGAAATGGGGTGATACAGTAGGTAATGACAGTTACCAGAAAAATATTAAAAAAAATCCTAGTTATGTTTTTAAAAAAATATGAGCATTTTTAAAAAAAGTGAAAAAATTACACCCTGTGGCGGAGTTTTCGTTCCTGCTACTTCAAATTTTAATTTTTTACAATTATTTTTTTTGTTATGTAATCCTGAATACTACTCCTTTAAACTGTAGTAAAAAGAAAACAGACTAAATTGCAGCATCTTGGTAGTAAATGTAGTTTTTAGTACGACTAAGATTTAAAATTAATTCTACGTCTAGATTTAAATGACTGTCCTGAAAAAAAAATATACTGGGTAAGTTTGGCAAGTAACTCAAAAAGTTGGCGCATTTAATAAGGATTCCGAAAAGGTATTACACAAGCCAGTTTATTTCTTTAATTGCGAAGAATAATTTTCCTTTTCATTAAAATCATCATAGAAGCAAAGGCCTTCGTCCTGGGCACCGCAGGCGACCGTACCAACAATATGTTTTTTTTTGTATAATCTAATTAAGTGGTTTTGTCTGTGCAATGACAATTAAATAAAGATGTTTATTATTATTATTAAAACATAATTTTGAGTTAACCAACTTACAATCGTTTTGATTTCTTTTAAATTGTTAACGTATCTGGCCCGTGTTATCTATCATATTGTTATGATATCGTGCGTAGGGATTTTTCACTACATAGGCAATGCGGAATATCAACCACGAGTGGCTTTTTTTCAAACTATGCTCAAAAAGTATATTCATAATCAATCGAAAATGTAGCTGAACTAAGAAGAAGACTAACAGAAGCAGCTGAATTAGTTGAAAACGGGTAATTTGCCCACCTTATAACACGGTTTTTTTTAAGAAGACGTCGAACTTGTATTGCGGCTGAAGGCAAACAATTTGAACATCTCTTATAATCCAATATTCAATTAAATTATTATAATATTTTAACTATTTTTAATAATTTCTATCTAACTCTCTCACGCTCAAAGGATACATTTAACTATCTAACTCCCAGTTTAAATTACGGACGGATACGTTAACGACTCAAAAGAAATCACAACGATTGTAAGTTGGTTAACTCAAAATTATGTTTTAATAATAATAATAAACATCTTTATTCAATAGTCATTGCACAGACAAAACCACTTAATTAGATTATACAAAAAAAACATATTGTTGGTACGGTCGCCTGCGGTGCCCAGGACAAAGGCCTTTGCTTCTATGATGATTTTAATGAAAAGGAAAATTATTCTTCGCAATTAAAGAAATAAACTGGCTTGTGTAATACCTTTTCGGAATCCTTATTAAATGCGCCAACTTTTTGAGTTACTTGTCAAACTTACCCAGTATATTTTTTTTTCAGGACAGTCATTTAAATCTAGACGAAGAATTAATTTTAAATCTTAGTCGTACTAAAAACTACATTTACTACCAAGATGCTGCAATTTAGTGTGTTTTCTTTTTACTACAGTTTAAAGGAGTAGTATACAGGATAACATAACAAAAAAAATAATTGTAAAAAATTAAAATTTGAAGTAGCAGGAACGAAAACTCCGCCACAGGGTGTAATTTTTTCACTTTTTTTAAAAATGCTCATATTTTTTTAAAAACATAACTAGGATTTTTTTTAATATTTTTCTGGTAACTGTCATTACCTACTGTATCACCCCATTTCGGCTTGACGTCCTTAACTGGGACACCCTGTATATTTAAATTGTTGCCAATTTCTTATTTCAGAATGAATATGGTAACTACTTATGCCGCTACTTGCTTGTGCAATTGGATGACTACAGTGGAAAGACCTTTATCATTGAAGACAATAGAGCTGAGCTGGATAAGAAAGAACAAGACTTTGGACAGCTGCCTACCCTTCAATTAACACAATAAAACAAACAGTCAATGTAAATTGTAAAATATGTATGTACTAAATGATTAGTTACTAAGTAGTAATGTTAGGTTTTGTTTAATAAAAAATAAGGAAAAAAACACATATTTTAATTCTATAATACTGTTGGAACTTTATATTTCTAATATATCTCTTCTCGAAATCTTAAGATTAACATTAATTATTATTTAATATTGTGGCTATGATCATAGATTGTTAAAAAAATGTTTCAGCTTAGAGGTTTGGTTACTGGAAGACCACACTTATCAGTAAGGTCAGGATTAGTATTTGATTACAAGGATTGGACAATCAGTCAGCCTATTGTTGGAAAATTGTTAGGTAATATTGGCCAAATAAATATTTGTTTACCAAATGTTTTGCTAATGGTGTTTTTTCCATGGAACAATTTCCCAGGCCATAAGCAAACGGTGGTTGAAAACAAATCTTTTGAGTTTATTGCAAATCCAATAGAACACTATGACTAGAGAGAGATATTGAGGCCAGGCCCATTTGAGTTCCTGCATTAAACTTGGAATGTATCTTATTTCCATTTCTGGCACACTGAGGTGAATTTCTACTTCCATGTTTCCTGTGTGTCCGGACTGGCTTCTTGAAAATATGCTACTGGTGTGAGTAGTAACTGAAATAATAACAACTCATTTACTCATTACTTTAAAAAAAATCCAAAAATTTATTAGTATTGTGACAAATTTTACCTTCTCTCATGAAATAATTTTGCAGTACAGAATCAATCATGTTTTCATCATTACTTTTATCATAGTCAAATGAGGAGCTATTGAATCTGGTGTCAATGATGTTATGTTGACAAGGCAGGTGTGACGTCTGGTGAAAGTGGAGATCACCATAGAATTTATATCCAAAAGGAGGAAGAGAAAACTCCTTGTTGATTACAGCCATACTTTGCATTTGTAGTGGGCATATAGTCTGTAACAGAAATTTTGCTATACCAATTTGATTTTATAGCAGTTTTTATTTTGACACTTCTATTATCATTTCATAGGAAAATTTTCATTCATTGATTTGTTATGGTTATGATAATTATTCAGCCAACAACAAGGTGCAAAAATTGATAGTGTTTAATATTATTAGGTATCTATTTTATTATTTCACCCCATTGCTGATAAAAACAAACCAGTGCTATCTAGGCAAAAATAATAAAATTTTTGATATAGTTTTGTGGAGCATCTACTATGCGCAAGTAATAAGTACCTTTAATTGAAAATCCAACATTAAAATAAGCATCACAGATGTAACTGTTCTGTGTTGAGGTATATTCAGATAAATCTTGAAATCCAAAATATCATTTTTACCATCGGAATTGTAGTCATATTCTTGTACCTGAAAAATAAAAAAGCACAAATAATTTCTAGGCGCACTCAGTACTGGATTAAGCCAGCGCGGGGCCTGTAGCAAAATCTGTCATGGGCCTTAGGTTGTTTTAGGTTTTCAGCAACTCAGCGAACTGCACAAATTAATATCCTAGGCTGTTCTCCATATTATCATCTTTGTAAGTACTGACCATTACTGAGGATTATTGCAGAATATATTTTGATGTAAGTGATTTTAGCTGCAGAAATACTCCAAAACCACTAGAAATTTTATAATAATGCTTTCTTACGCGTTTTGGGCATGCAAGATATTTTACGCTCTTATTTAAATATTACTAATCCGGCACTAGTCACGCTTAAAAGCAACTGGAAAGGCACAAACAAGTTTCTATAAGTGAACCTACCTGCATTTCTACACAATTCTCTTCATTCTTTAAAACATTGCCTTGAAGTCCATTGAGTTCACCACAAACTATGGGTGCACTAGGATCGTCCAATTCTGCTACAAAGAGATACTCATACGAAAAATGTACCACCGGCTGTTCGAAGAAGTTATGGGATTTCAGCCAAAACCCTGAAATAGATAATACCAATCCCGTAATTCTACTTTGATATTAGAAATATCGTTTAGCTATTGACTTTACTTACCTCTGCTTCTGTAAGCTATGAAAAACGGTAAAACTAGATACAACGCTGTTGTAATTACCGTAAAAAACATAGCTTTCGATAACAAACAACTTTTGTATTGAACCTCCACATTATAACTAAATAGTTTATAAAGTCCCATTTTATATCCATATAGGGCATCTAGAATGTGGACTAGTAATATTTATATATTATGTTTTAATCTTTAATTTTTCACGGGCAGATAACGCACAACTTTGACAGCAAATTGACATTTAAGGTAATGTAAACAAATCAATAACAAAAGGTTGCCCAGCA
This sequence comes from Hypena proboscidalis, assembly GCA_905147285.1. Lineage (NCBI taxonomy): Eukaryota > Metazoa > Arthropoda > Insecta > Lepidoptera > Erebidae > Hypena > Hypena proboscidalis. The sequence goes on along the minus strand of LR990130.1, from coordinate 12,020,903 downwards.
ACCAAAGCTGCCATATAAAAATTATAATAAAAGTCATACCTACATTGATTTTTTTTAAATTGGTTCAAGTGGCATTTCGTAAAACGAAGTGTTTATTCAATTTAAAAAAAAACAACTCAATAAATTGGGCACCGCCACATAGAGTACATAATAAAAGCAGGAGAGAATGTCACTTATAAAATGATGGAAGCACCCGGCGGTCTGTTTATGTGTGCGTGTGTTAGGGGTTACCAGCCATGAGAAATATTACCCACATTTTTACAATAATTTAAATAAATATTTTAGAGGTTTAGTTCTTATATTTTTTTATTTGCTGCTTTTTACCATCAAACATGATATAGGTAGTTTTATACTACCGTGGCCAAAAACCAAACAATATAAAACAACTTAATGTTTGAATTTCGAAACAAAGTTGATTTTATATTTCTAGCAGTCGATGAGGGCCTGCAGCTGGAAGTTGTTTGTTTTTATTAATGGAATATGTACAAAATTCGTTGCTCTGGGCACTCCTGACGCAAGGCAGCGAAGATGCTTTAGTGCAGCTACCCAGTTTTTGGAAAATATTTTAAAATTACGACTCCTACGGCGCTTCCTGATTCTTAGATGGTGAAGATGCTTTAGTGATATACAGGGTGTCCCAGTTTAGGACCTGGAGCCGAAATCGGATAGTAGGATAAGTTATGGCAGTTATCAAAAAAAAAAAAAAAATCTTCATTACATAACCTATCAGAAAGTGCTTGAAAACGTCAACAAAATGTACAAACCAAATATAATATCTAAGTTAAACTAAACCAACAATCACGAAGCTTAGATTCACTTACATGCGATTTTTCAATATTTCAAATAAATATTGGCAAATAAAAAAAAATAAAAAAAATAATAATAAACTAAACTAAGAAATAAAAAGTTTTAGATTAAAGTACTGTTATTTATTAATTTAATACTTTATTTAAAACAATATACTATTGTTTTACCTTTTTTGGTACGGCAAAGCTGACAATGCGAATAAGTCCACCTTTTGTTTTATATAAATAAATGTCCTCAAAGTGTATACTGCAGACTACACTATATTTTGATGGATACCAACTGTTATCATTTCTGCAGTTTCTAATTATTTTTTTCCAATAATTTTTCCATGCATCGTTTGCAGCAGGAAATCTATAAAACATAGAATAATAATTTATACTAAATGTATTTAATACTTTACTAAAAAAACTATACTACTAAAAAATATTTACCCAAATTCAGGGTAAATGAAAATATTATTGACTGTCAACACTGATAGTTTTCGTATATTTTTTTACGAAAACGATATAATTTCGGCAATAAGCTGAATATATTACTTGCTTACCTATGAAAAGTGATCTCCTGGTTTTTTTTTTGTCGAGGCGCTATGGTTTCGGCAGCTTTTCACAACACAAGACGGCATTTTTAATTATTTTACTTGAACATCCGAGCAACAGCACAGTCCAAAGCGTAATCGCGGGCGATTGACTTACTATTGTGTCAATGTGTGTGTTCTGTGTGTACGTGTGACTTACTATGGGTGCTTCAGTAAGTGTTTCAAGAGACTCAGTCCTGCCTTTTTTTATGTAGTCAATGGCACCGCCATATTCATTTTGGTCAGCAGACGATCCAGAAAACTGCTCGAAGTGATCGCACCGTCACATGGCAACTTTTGTTTTTCAATAACGAACGCCTGTTTTTAGGGTTCCGTAGTACCTACAAGAAACCCTTATAGTTTCGCCATGTCCGTCTGTCCGTCTGTCCACGGCATAGCGACGAAACCGTTGGTGCTAGAAAACTGAAATTTTGCATGAACATGTATGTTAACTAAACAAAGAAAGTCGTAGAATAAAATTTGGAAAAATATATTTTTTTCAGGTAGCTTCCCTACATGTAAAGTAGGGATGTTTTTTTTTTTCGCCTACCCCATAGTGTGGGGTATTGTTAGATAGGCCTTTTAAAAACGTTAAGGGGTTGCTAAGACAGTTTTTTGATTTAGAGATTTGTTTGCGAGATAATTAACTTTAAAGAGCAAATTTTTGTTCGAGTAGGGCGTCCCCCCCTCCTCTAAAAGCTAAACTACTGGATCCCAAAATCTGAAAAAAATTGTGTCGGTAGTACATGTAATGAACTTTAAAAGAAAACTATAGCGGATAAGTTCACTTCATTAGTTCAAGAGGAATAGGGGTCCGAAATGTCAGATGCAGTTACTCAGAATATTTCGTTCAAAATTCTTGAAACATAAATAAACATACATAATACATATATAAAATCACGTCTTTATCCCACGGGGGTAGGCAGAGACGATGGAACGCCATGTGCTTCGCTCCTTACATACTTCTTTCGCTTCCTCAACATTCATACATCTCGTCATACGTGCTAGCTGGTTTCGTGTACTACAAACATTTCCTTTCTGAAGGACGCCATTTAGTTAAAAAGTAAAATTAAAAATATTTTTCTACGGAACCCTACTGCGCGTGGCCCGACACGCACTTGGCCGGTTTTTTAAAGGTAAATATTAATATTTGACGTTGATTTTAGGTAGCTAACTGTTTCTGTGGTTTTTATGAGTATGAGATGAGTATATTTTCCAAATTTCGATGAAATTAGGAGTAATTTTCATTTAATTCCCGACCGGACGACATTTGCACATCCCATTACGTCACGTAATTTTTAAGGGAACACAAAATGTGCCGTAAAGAAACTGTACAACGTACATTTAGCTAATATTTTGGATATTCAAAATTTGATACATTTTGGATTATTTTCTTGAATTGAGAACTATTTCTTTAATGTCTGCCCGCTAACAGAAAATATCAAATTATGGCAAACTACTAAGTAAGCAAAATTTGATTAAATCTGTTACTTAATAGAAACCTTTTTTTAATAGCGATTGTTAAATTAAAATAATTTAGTATCGTAACAAAGTCTTAGCTACTTAAGCTTGTAAAACACCAGTGGCTTTGCTCAAATGGACGTTACCGCCGTAGAGGGGACGCGGGGCAATGTGATGCTCTTATTATAAGATTGATTTTCAATATTCAAATGATAAAAACTGTAGTTAATACTGGCTATTTTGTTATTATTTTGTTACGTAATGGACCCCACATTGACATAGACATTCAGCTCCAATTTACGTGAAAACTAATTAATATTCAAAGTGAAATGAACTATTTCCTAATACATAACATAACATCACGCCTATACTGGTGCAAGGAACTGAATTAACCAACTTGATTTATATAAGATTTAAGCGACTACGTGCGTAGCGAGACTATGTCCTTTTTGCATGTATAATATAAATGTATTTGATGGATTGAATTGCTTTTTGTACTTAGGTAGTTGTGCACCACGGTTACACGTTTAGAATATTCATATGACGAAAAGTGCATATTTCTTGCATCGAAATGTTTTAAATGGAGTTACATTTTATTTAAAAATAAAGGGATGTTTTCTCTGAGGGAAAGTGCTATCTCCAGAATTTAGAGCACTTTCCTTTCAGGTGGACTCTACTAAATAAGACACCCTGTATATTTAGAAAACTCAACTAAAATTTCGGCATCTCATTTTTTTTCTTGCTTTGTAGGCTAAACAATAACTCTGTAAAAAACTGGAGTTAGTATGTCTGCTTGAAGTACCTTTGAATTTTGATGATCTAAAGATCAGTCAGTCAGTGCTCAATTAAGGTAATTTGAGATGCAATAATTCTGAGACTGCTGGCTCAAATATACTTAAATAATTTGGCAATCTACAACGAATTTACAGGGAAGTTACAAGGATGGTACGGCCGTGCGAGTTTGTTCGACTTGGCGGGCACACTGCCGTGCCCCTAGATAGTATGTCAAAACACAAAAATCAAAAAATAAATAAACATTATAGCTGTGTGACAATTTCTATGGAAATATTTAATGAAATGTATCGAGATGCAAATATATATTTTTATATTTCAGCTGCCGTGTGTGAACTGCTTTAGACCCTTTACTGCTAATTTTTTATTGCTAGAGATCATAGAAATCTTAATAATAAGGCAATAGAAATGTCAAAGACGCGTGACCTTGTCGCCGCGCATCTGTCTAGTCAAACACAAGTGCGAGTTGAGGAATTGTCGTCTTAATGTCATCGCAAAAAGAATAATTTTGTTTGCAGGAATACAAGCGCATGAGTCTAATCGAACACAAGTGCGAGTTGAGGAATTGTCGTCTTAATGTCATCGCCAAAAAGAATAATTTTGTTTGCAGGAATACAAAAAGTGGTATTTGAAAAAAACTAATTAAAAAAAAAGAATACTAATTTTTTTCAAAGAAAAAGGAACCGCCTTCAAAAACTCAAAAGTAAAAAATAAAATATTCGCTTAACTTTGCTTACCTTTATATTAATTTGTTTAAAACAATAAACCCAAATAATTATGTAATACCAATTAATTATATTTTTTTGAAGTCGGCGCCAAATCACATAATTGCTGATAAGTTTACGAATGCATTCGATAGATGGCGTTGTACATCTTTTCTGAATCGCGATATGGTTTCGTTACGAGCTTAAATATAAATACCGTGCTCTTGCCTCCACTTTTAACGTAATATGCAGCGCCCTCTAGAGCATTACAAATATTCAGTAGCATATTATTGTCCTACAAAGCTAGTAATAAAGTTTCTTATTGGACGAGTTGGATGTGCTGACCAGACTAGACGATAGTCATTCATTACTCTTACGTGAAAGTTTACTGAACGCAGATTTGATTGGATGAGTTTTACCTCGTTATTTAATCATCTTTAGATCCTGCCAGGATCTAAAGATCGGTCAGGAACTCAGGATCATCCTGAGTTTCCATTAATTTTTGCAATTAGGTAAAGAAGGTTTGATAAATTACCTTATTGTCAGCATATTTTTTAGTTTTAATTAGTATTTGTTTTGTGAGTTTTTCAATCACTAGTTAAATAAGGCTTTGATAAATTACTTCCAGCATTTATAATTTTAATTGGTATTTGATTTTGTGATTTTTTCAACAATTATTTCGGTAAATACGGTTTTAATTGTTATTTGATTTATGCTTTTTTCAACAATTATTTCGGTAAATACGGTTTTAATTGGTATCAAAATGGAAAAAATCACAAAATCAAATATGATTTTGTGATTTTTTCAACAATTATTTCGGTAAATACGGTTTTAATTGGTATTTGATTTTGTAATTTGGCGCCGACTTCAAAAAAATATAATTAATTGGTATTACATAATTATTTGGGTTTATTGTTTTAAACAAATTAATATAAAGGTAAGCAAAGTTAAGCGAATATTTTATTTTTTACTTTTGAGTTTTTGAAGGCGGTTCCTTTTTCTTTGAAAAAAATTAGTATTCTTTTTTTTTAATTAGTTTTTTTTTATTTTTTTTTATTAGTTTTTTATTTTATTTTTTTATTTCAAGCTTTTTAGTGTCTTAGTTTTTTAGATTTAACGATGGGGTTAGAAAGAAATACTAAGGCATCATTACGCATGAAACACAATAGAAACAATCAAAATATAGCCCAAAGAATACGACGGCGCCTCCAATACTTAAGATCTTTTATCAAATCCTTATATATTATCAAAAAATTCTTTCTGAGATCTTCATGATCATAAGCTATCACTACGATAATAACAAATATGCTGAAACGTAAGCCCCGTCCAAACCTAAGCAGAGCTTTCGGTAGGTACTTTAAGGGAAGGTAAGTAGGCTGTCTCTGCTTACCCTTCAAAGCATACAGAGGCATGATGTTATGTTATGTAGTGGTGAAAACAATACATAGATACACGATTGCACAAAACGTGGTTCATTAGCTATTCGTTTTTGAAGAGTTCCGTTGCCTGTCTCCAAAGATCTTCATCAGATTCTGATAAATTATATACTAAAACCTTCCTTAAAACACAAGGATTAAAATACCGAAAACTGCATTCAAATCGGATCAGTAGTTTCTGAGAAAATCGCGAACATAAAAAGGTGACATACATACATACATACGGATCGAATACAGAACCTCTTTTTTTTTTTTGAAGTCGGTTAAAAAACGGCGACATGCGTCCCAGTGTTAAAAGATAGTCGATAGCATTTCTATTGACTAGTTATTAAGATTTCTATGCTATAGATAAATAAAAAATACACCTTTATTGTTTAGATACAAAATCCGAAACGATGAAATGATCCACATCATGCTCTCATTTTAGTGTGCGTTACCCCAGCAAAATAATGTTGAAAATTGTAATTTTTATCTTACAGATTTTTAGTTGTCCATCTTCTGTAATTGTTGCGCACATTTTTAAATTTGTTGCACTTATAGTTTTTTAGTTATTTAAAAAAAACTAATCCTGCTGGGGTAACGTTACTGCAGCCAGACATTTTCCTTTTTAATGGGAATATTGAAATAAATATTAGCTATATAATTAGTTGTCTAAACGAGGTAAATGTTGCAAATAATTTTGTAATTTTTCTTTCTTCGGCTGCGAAGTTATTCGAGATCCTGCTGGAGTAACGTTTGTGGTTTTGCTGGATCTCTGAAACGGTCAAGCGGATTCTTATCATCTTTTGTACATGATCTTTTAAGAATTAGTTTTAATTTGTTGGGCAATAAAAAAATGAAATTAATGAACCGTTCAAAAGTTATTTAATGAAATATAAAAACACTTAAATATGTTCTAACACCTTAAATAAAAACTTTAAAGACTTATTTTAAACGTTATTTAGTAGCTTATAACTGCCTTCAAATGTATGTGAAGTTTCATTAGTATCCTGTGTGTAATAAACAAGTTATGATCAATTCAGTTTACCGTCTCAATGCGCGTGGAGTTATTTGGCCACAGATAACCCTGTATGTGGATATATCAACTGAATGATACGTCAATAATTAGTTGCTTAGTTCAGTTATATACCTGCAAAATTTCAGCGCAGTACATACAATAATTTACGAGATATTAAATAAAAAGTCATAAGGAAGTACATGACCGTGGTAACCCGGCCATGTTTAGGTGGTTACAAAAATGCGGCCGCGTAGTACATTATGGTATCTTCTAAAATGTTTAGTATCATACACCTTACAAGTTCGGTACAGACGCGTACACTGTTAAATACCGATTAAATAGTAGACAACATTATAATAATATCTGAACTATGAAAACATTATAATTATTATTTCGGCTTTCGGCTACTTATTAGATAAGTATGTATTAAAATTATGCACAATTGCACATGTGAATACATATCATAAAACAAAATGGAAAATGCCATAAAAGCAGAATTGCTACCTATAATATTTATCTGTTATTGTTTTTAAGTTAAATTAATGTAAAAAAGTTCTGCAGAATTTGTGTACTGAACCTGTAAATAAATATTCTTTAAGAAACATAATTATAGTTTTTTAAAACACTTGTGTACACATCTGTACTAAACTTGTTACACTATCCTACATATTTAAGAATATACCATAATGTACTACGCGGCCGCATTTTTGTAACCACCTAAACTTGGTCGGGTTACTACGGTCTTGCACTTCCTAATGACTTTTTATTTATTATCTCGTAAATTATTGTATGTACTGCGCTGAAATTTTGCAGGTATATAACTGAACTAAGCAACTAATTATTGACGTATCATTCAGTTGATATATCCACATACAGGGTTATCTGTGGCCAAATAACTCCACGCGCATTGAGACGGTAAACTGAATTGATCATAACTTGTTTATTACACACAGGATACTAATGAAACTTCACATACATTTGAAGGCAGTTATAAGCTACTAAATAACGTTTAAAATAAGTCTTTAAAGTTCTTATTTAAGGTGCTAGAACATATTTAAGTGTTTTATATTTCATTAAATAACTTTTGAACGGTTCATTAATTTCATTTTTTTATTGCCCAACAAATTAAAACTAATTCTTAAAAGATCAAGTACAAAAGATGATAAGAATCCGCTTGACCGTTTCAGAGATCCAGCAAAACCACAAACGTTACTCCAGCAGGATCTCGAATAACTTCGCAGCCGAAGAAAGAAAAATTACAAAATTATTTGCAACATTTACCTCGTTTAGACAACTAATTATATAGCTAATATTTATTTCAATATTCCCATTAAAAAGGAAAATGTCTGGCTGCAGTAACGTTACCCCAGCAGGATTAGTTTTTTTTAAATAACTAAAAAACTATAAGTGCAACAAATTTAAAAATGTGCGCAACAATTACAGAAGATGGACAACTAAAAATCTGTAAGATAAATATTACAATTTTCAACATTATTTTGCTGGGGTAACGCACACCTCATTTTACTGTGAAGTCCTTGTATTAACTTGCCCGTGTGTTAATATTTTTTCGTCAGGCGCTAGATTTTAGCATTACAAAGCTAAAGTGCATAAATATCACACTTACAATTATTACCTGCTGAGAGCCTATGAGTCCCAGCTTACACCCTATCAGATAGGGTGCCAGCATATCGACCAACAAGTCAAATTCAACATTAAGCCCCAGTTTTTGAGTTGTTAAATAAACCTTATTGGCAGAATTAGCATAACACATGAAAAAAAGTGACAACTGTGTTCTTTTTTCAAGTGTAACTTGTGTCAGTTTTATAATCAGTCATGTTACATTTTAGTAGAGACTAAAAAATCTATCCGGAACCTCTGAAACTGGCCCTAAGTATTATAAGGTCTAGTATATAAATTAAACCCAAAGCCGATGTTAATAAGAATTTCTTTGATACTCATCTACCGATGCTCCTAGTGTCGAAGTGTCTGAAAATAAACAAAGACTTTAAATATAAAACGAATAAAAATATAATAATTGATTCCGGATGGCGGAGTGGGTAGTGTACCTGCTTGCGACGCTGAGGTCGCGGGTTCGATTCCCGCTGAAGACATATCTTTGTGTGCATGGAGGTTTGTCTTGGTCTGGGTGTTTCTATGTTTAATAAGTATGTATTTACAAAAGAAAAGTATATATATGTATGAATATCAGTTATTCTAGTACCCATAGTACAAGCTCTGCTTAGTTTGGGACTAGATGGCGTTGTGTGTATGATAAGTGATATTTATTTATTTATTTATTTATGTAGGGTGGATAGGATGGTTGCGACATAGACAATAATTGAAATCACAGATTCTAGACGTGGTTGCACCGGTTGCAAATTCTGTAGAAAAAAATAATAATTCACGTTTTCAAAACAAATTTAATTAAGTATCTCAATAATAATAATATTAATAATGTTTATTGGAACCAAAATACATTTTTTAATCAAAATAATACAAATTTCAATGTTCACTTTGTTCGGAAAACTTGTGTTTTGGCTCAGAATTTTCCACACTGTAAACTTAAACATGCTTTAAGCGAACGTGTAAATTACTTTGCATTAAATATTCAATATATTTATAATCAGTCTTTGACTTTCTACCGTCGAAAATCTGGAATTTCTATTCACATTCACAATATTTTTTAGGTCATAAGACTATATTTTTCACAACTTACCGTATTATCAGGGTCCTGTACCCTGTCTAACAAGATTAACAGTCCATTTACTACTACACCATACTTAGAATATTTTAATAGGAAAGGACTAGGTATAACAAAAAGTTGTCGCACGCATGGCGGCATTGTCCGTTACATTGTTTTGTTCCAACAATAGAGATATGGAGGCGAGGAATTGTGTCCGTGTATTTTAAACGAGTACTTAGATCTATATAAAATTTCAATGCATTAAGTTAGTACATTCACCGAGTAAAGTTTTAATTGTTTTATTATACTTAGTCGGTAATTTATCTTCTCTTTCAAATACCAAGATTAAACCTGTTAATTTTCTCGTTGTTATATGACATCTATTGTCTTAGATAAGTTCAAGGTCGTAGGGATTTAAAAAAATAAATTAACAGATATATATTTCTACTAACAGATATAAAATACCTTATCAAGTTCCAAGCTACAAAGGAAAAAAATAACAAACAAGAAAACAAATAAAAATATAATTATTATTACTACATGAGCAGGTACTTCATCAACAATTATGTCGAAAGTAAGCAGGAATAATATTTTGTACGCGACTGTAGGACCTAACTCCTGTGTTTTAGTAACTAGTTCTTGTACTTGTTTTAGCTACGAGTCAGTGAACATAAAGAATAGTCCTCCCAGTAGCTAGGGACTCCGGCGCCTGCAGTGACAACTGACACCTAAGGGCAGTGAACGATCCTTTGTATTTTGTGGTCCTATATAAGGCTCCCAAATCTTCCCAAAGGCATCATTCGCTCGGGTATCATCCCGGAGCACAGTGAGGTCCTAGATCGGGACTTGGATTACTCTACTGCATCAACAGCTACAACGCAAGGATGTCTATGGTCAGAAGATCAAGTATGGACAGGATGTCCTCCAGCATGACGTCCAGCATGACTGGCATGGGGCTGGGTGGAATAACGGGACTGACATCGGGAATGAGCACCTTGAACTGTATGAGGGACCAGCAGATGACCATCGGTGGTATGCCTTCGAACTACGTCCCAGGGCTATCGGCTTACTACAACATCTCCAGTTTCTGTCAGCGCCCTGGACAAACGCGTCGTTGGCCGATGCAGCGTGCCGGGCCCACTGCCCAGCATCGCCCAGGCCGCTCGCATAGTACGGGCTCATTGCATCGCATGAAGCATTCCATGAGGAACAGTCCAAACACCCAATATACCCATAACTTGATCTGCAAAATGGCGGATCAGAATGAACGCCGACGTCGTCAGGATACTATGGAGATGCTGCCGCAGAGTTATTACTCTCAGCAGCCTCTGAAAGTGGAGCTCACTGAATTTTACTCTCGCGATAATTCCAAAGACCATCACACCGAACAGTATGATTTGGTGAACGACAATATTCTACCTAATCCAGTCTACAGGCGTGGTCAAAACTTCTTCTTTGCGGTCCGGTTTGATAGGACCTACGATAAGCAGCAAGATATGATCCGCATCGTTTTCTGCTTCGGTAAGTGATATTGTCGTCAAAATATTTATGGCCTTTTCTAATTACGTTTTAGGAAAAACTATAATTTAATTTAAATCATTTTATCACACAGGTCCTAAGCCAAGCGTTACCAAGGGAACCCGTGTGGTACTGCCTGTAAACTGGAGCAATCAGCAAGGTGTATTCCAGCATTCCCGTGACATGATGGGAATGGGAATGGGTATGGGTATGTCCCGTATGCAAGACACTAGCACCACCATGGGTACAATGGGATCGATGGGAACAATGGGCACGATGGGTACAATGGGCACAATGGGTGGCATGAGCACTATGGGAACGATGGGTACTATGGGAACAATGGGCTCCATTGGTCCGATGAGTGGTATGCGCGAGACTACCACTTATGGTGTTCGTCGCAGCTCTTTCAGCAATGAACCATTGCCTCTGCAACATAGCCCCCTGAGCCCTCATGGACCCATGGACCGCCCAATGATGGATCGTTATGGTGGGACTACACAGCACTCTTCATTTGGACGTGGGTACGGTTCACGCCATGGGTCTATGCAGAACTTGGCGTCTTTGGCTCATGACATGGATAGATGGGATATCAGTATTCAACGTCAAGATGGAAACACAATCACATTCCAAGTCCACGCTCCAGCAACCGCGCCCGTTGGTGTATGGAACTGCTGGGTACAGACTAACCGCTACGGCCAGCGCGACAATCGCCACGATTACAAATGCGATGAAGATATCTACATGTTGTTCAACCCTTGGTGTCGTGAGGATCCCGTATACATGGATAATGAATCATCTAGAAAGGAATACGTCCTCAATGAACAAGGAAAGATTTGGTGTGGTACATGGCGTCAACCAAAAGGTCGCAAATGGATTTATGGACAATTTGATGATGTGGTCTTGCCAGCTTGCATGTACCTCTTGGAACGCAGTGGCCTCGAGCATTCAGAACGCGGTAATCCAATTCGTGTTTGCCGAGCTATTTCCTCAATGGTAAGTAAAGTATATTATGCAAAATATTCAGTTTCTCTTAAATTTAATGCACTAAGTGACTACTGAAATATAATAATGTCTGAATTATAGATCAATGCGAACCAGGACGATGATGGCATGATGGTGGGTCGCTATGATGGCGAATACAAGGACGGCGTAGCGCCTCACGCTTGGACCGGTTCCGTAGCTATTATGGAACGTTACCTCACTGATGGTGGCAGACCTGTTGAATATGGTCAATGCTGGGTCTACTCAGGACTCGTGGTCTCAATTTGCAGGGCTCTTGGTAAAGCTTTTATTTAATAATACATTTTTGAAAAACATATAGGCTTTCCACACAAAAATATTACAACTCAATTTATATTTTAGGAATACCATGCCGTTCAGTTACCAACTACGTATCAGCGCATGATACAAACCGCACTTTCACTGTGGACAAATACTTCGATCGCGACGGTAACGAAGTACCCAATGGACCAGACGAAGATTGCTACGATTCATGCTGGAACTTCCACGTATGGAACGACGTATGGATGCAGCGACCTGATCTGCCTCAAGGTAACAAAGAAGTTATGAAACATATTAGGGTATAATTCAAAGTAAGATGACCTCCCAGGTAACGAATATTTAACAACTAATTATGTGATTACAGGCTACAGTGGCTGGCAGATCATTGATGCCACTCCTCAAGAAGAATCGGAGTCTGTTTATCATTGTGGTCCAGCTAGTGTAGAGGCTGTTCGCCGAGGAGAGGTTGGCTTCCAATACGACACACCTTTCATGTACTGCCAGCTTAATGCCGAACTTTGCCACTTCCAAGAAGAAGAGAACTCTGAATGGGGTTTCATCAGGATGGCTTCAAATCAGTATCAGTAAGTACGGTTAATTAATAAATCTGAGAAATGCCACGAGCTCGACAAGGTTAAATGATACGATTGCATTGCTTTACAGAGTTGGTCGCAAGATCCTTACCAAGAACCCAAGCCGCGACGACGACGAGGGTGATAGTGACATGCTGGAGATTACTCATGAATACAAAACCGTGGACAGCTCTTCGCCTGAACGCCTGGCTGTCATTGCTTCTTGCCGCGGCTATCAACGCCTCCAACAGTATTACGAATACCCTGACCGCAATTTCGAAGATGTTTACTTCGATCTTATGGATATTGATCTTGTTCCATATGGTCAACCATTCGATTGCACGATGAATATTCAGGTAAGTAAAGCAATCGTAAGACAAGTATTACTCATCACATAAATACCGTTATTAAGTACCCTAACATAACTTTTATTTCTTAGAACAAATCGCATGAAGACCGTACTATCTGGTGCGTGCTCACGGCTAATTCCTGCTACTACACTGGCGCCATTGCCTCGCGACTCCGACGAGCTCAAGGAGAATTCATCGTGCGCGCTGGACAGCGTGAAGTTCTTAAACTTCATGTCACACCCCAGGAATACATGGACAAGATGGTAGACCATTGCATGGTCAAGGTACACGCAATGGCTTACGTGAAGCAGACACGCCAAGCGTGGTCGGACGAAGACGACTTCCCACTCCACAAGCCAAGGATGCAAGTTCAGGTTGTTAAAGCTTCTTTACTATTTTTAATTCTGATTCTGAAGTGTATTTTATTGCATAAATTTAACTTCCGTATCTGTGGCAGGTGAGGAGCCAGCCCTGCATAGGCCAAGAATGCCCCGTTACGTTTAGCTTCCAGAACCCGCTGAACGTACATCTGACTGACTGCTACTTCACCTTTGAGGGACCTGGAGTTCAGAGGCCAAGACAGGTACATAAATGAACCCATTAGATTAACTAAGAATTTTAAAGCCTCATACAGAGCAGGTTGATTCAAATAAGTGCGGGTGTTTCAGATAAGATTCCGCGACGTGAAGCCGGGTGAGTTCGTGAACTACCAGGACAAGTTCATGCCACGACGACACGGTGAACGTCGCATCGTGGTGACGTTCTCATCGCGGCAGCTGGACGAGATCTACGGTTGCACCATGGTGAATGTGCGCGGCTAGCTAGCCTCCGGCCCCCGCGCGCCCTCACCGCGCACCTCGCCGGGGCCGTCATCTCCTCCCGCGCTGCAGATGGATCGATCGTACGTTTCGTACGTGGCGCCGGAACAGCATGTCTATGTTCAGGAAGAGGAGGTCGTCATTATAAAGACAACCTCTTAAGCACCCACTGCGTCGTACACAACTACTGAAGTAGTTATTCTTTGTTTGTGGCAAAACTGTTATTTGTGAGTTTTTTGTTGAATGTACGATTGAAGAATATAGAATTATGTATTTTGTATCCTCACTAACGTACAACGTGATGATACCGACGACATGGCGAGTTTAACTGGATTCTATAGAAGTGATATTACTGATGTATATCGTTTGTTACACCAGCACATTGAAAATAGAAAAACAAAAAAAGTTTATATATTAATACACATTTGACACCGTGTGATACATATAACTATTATTTACCTAAATGTATTTGTTATTTTTAAGGAAACCGATGCTTCATGTGCCATTGTTTTGTGGAATTGCTCTTTACAAAAGAGCTTAGTAATAAGCAATTATATGTTTTTAAGTTTAACTTTTTATATATTATACTGCCTCTTGATATATTTATAAGATTTTATTTAATTATTGTTTAATCAATATAACAAAAACTATTTAAAATACACTAAAATACATACATTATAATTTGCACTGTGTTTGTGTGTTTTTGGGATCTCAAAAATAAAGAGCATTCACTGCATTATTTTTATTATTTTGCCCATACGTACGAACTCAACTCAGTAGGTAGGTATGAAAAGCGACTAGTTATTATAATTATGACCCTTTTGATCCTTCACTGGATTCACTGGGCAAATGTACACTACATAGTATACATTAGCTGCCTTGATTAAGCTCCAACTTTTTCCATTAAACTTCCTCATTATCTGACGTTATCAGAGAAATTGTTGCAACCTAAAGAAAGAAAGAAAGAAAGAAAGAAAGAAACGTTTATTTGCCTTAAACATGGTGACAAAAAGATGGTACAATTTAATAATAAGTACACATGTTTCACCGGATAATCGGTATGCAAAATATACAATGTTATACCTAAGTACTTATATTATATTAAAGTTATATAATAGTAAACACTAACTTAATTGAATAATAAAAATAAAAAAAAGAAATGTATATGTTAAAATATAAAGTAACTACTAACAAATAGTTTCACTCTTTACATTATTCATTAGAATCGAATGTCATAAATTCGGCTATTGTGTAAAAGCAATTTTCGATTAACCATTTTTTTAACTGTGCTATATATTTATGAAAGGGCAATTCTCTTATATATTTTGGTATCTTGTTATATATTTGTATACACATACAGCTACTGTTTCTTTTATACAGGGTAGTAGACATTGTATTTAACTTTAATTTCGTGCAATCTCTTGATGGAAATTTCTTATTTTTGGATGCTACTTCAAATATATAGGAGTGTTTCTTGACGAAAATTGCAATTTCAAGTATATACATTGAAGTAAGAGTTAGCAACTTTAATTCTATAAATAAAGGCCTACATGAATCTAGCGGGGCGGCACCAGAAATGGCTCTAACGCATTTCTTTTGTGCTATAAATGCTTTATTTATATCAGTAGAGTTGCCCCATAACAATAGGCCATATCTTAATACTGAGCTAATATATCCATGGTAAGCTAACAATGCAGATTTTTCGTTTGCCAATTTCCGAATCTTTTTTAATGCATATACGAAACGATTTATGCGAGTAGTTACCAGTTTCACGTGCGCTTTCCAATTACAATGCTTGTCAAGCATTAATCCTAAAAATTTTACTTCTTCAACTTCCTCAATTTTCTGATCTTCGTAACTTATTTCTAATTTATTTTTTACATTATTATAATTTCTGAAATGAATTATTTTGGTTTTAGATAAATTTGCAGTCAGATTGTTTACATTTAGCCATTGGGATACAGATTCTATAGTATTATTTATTAATTGCTTATATTCTAAATTAACGTTGTTATGGGGGATAGCTACTGAGATATCATCTGCAAATAGAGTGCATTTATTTGTGTTCTGTAACCTTCGGGATATCATTAATGTAGATTAAGAACAGTAATGGCCCCATAACACTGCCTTGTGGAACACCGAATTTATTCTCTTTGAATAACGATCTAAATGACGTGGATATATTATTCTGATCAACATGAGTTATCTCTACACATTGCTGGCGGTTACTCAAGTAGCTTTCGATCCACTGTAGAGCTTTGCCTCTGATCCCATACAATTCGCATTTTCGTAGCAATATTTGATGGTCAACAAAATCGAACGCGCTTGTCATATCAAAGAAAATCGTCGAGACGTGTTTCCTTTGATCTAATGATTCCGTTACTGTTTTCATAAGAGAAAAAGCTGCTAGTGTGGTCGATTTATTTTTCTGAAACCCATTTTGTTCCTGGACTAAAACTTTGTGTTTATTTAAAAAACTATTTATTCGTGAGTGCATCAGTCTCTCAAAAATTTTGGAAAAAATTGGTATCAAAGTAATTGGTCTATAGTTACTTAATTGGTCTTTATCATTCTTTTTATGTATTGGTTTGACTATGGATATTTTAAGTTTTTTAGGAAAAACCCCTTCCCAAAAAGAAACATTGATTAAATGGCATAGAACTGATGCTAATTCGTTATGACATCGCTTTATAATTTTCGTAGCTATCGAATCATATCCTACAGCACTTGTATCTCTTAAAATTTTAATAACTTTGATAATCTCATCCTCATTACATGGGCTTATGAAAATGGTTGAGTCCACAGCATCAAGTAGTTTATAATTTGGATTATTTACATTAATTTTATTTGTTTTTGAAATGTAGTAATCGTTAAAAGAAGATGCTATTGTCGTTGGATCAGTCACCAAGTTACCTTCATGCAATATTTGTTTTATATCTGGATTACAACATATTCTATCAATTTTATCTCCAATTACCTCCCAAGCAGCTTTACACTTATTTGTTGCATTTGCGATGTACTTATTATTTATGTTTTTCTTTGAACTTGTAATACATTTTTTTAGTAACTTGTTGTATTTGATATATACTAATTTCGTATTTTCATTCTTGTTTTTATAGCGTAAGTACCTTAGTTTTCTTTTTGTAATGGAGGATGTCTTAATACCTTTTGTTAACCATTTTGGAGCAGTTATGTTAATGTTCGTTTTCATTTTTTTTATCGGAAAGCATAAGTTATAAAACAAAATAAATGTTTCATAAAATTTATCGTAAGCTATATTACAATCAGCCTCATCAAATACTTCCTTCCATGATAAGTTCGATAAACAGTTCTGAAAGATTTGAATATTTTTTTCTTCACTATAATCACGTTTACTGATATACATATATTGTGGCTTTGGTTTTTCATATTTTATGGGGAACGACAAACTTTGACCAGTATTATGGTCAGATAAATAGAGATGATGAACTTTGCCTACTGCACATTTAATATTGCTTATTATATGGTCTATACAATTTTGTTGCCGTGTGGGCTCAGTAATGTGCTGTACATAATTATGCGTAAGCAGGAACTCATTAAGACGGGTAGAAGTATTATCATCTGATAAGGTATTGATATTTAGATCGCCCGTAATGATAATTCTTTTATTTTCATTAATTCTCAGTTGGTGTACGAGAATTTCTAGTTTGTCAAAAAATACAATGACGTTTGATCGGGGTATCCTATACACACAGATAACTACACATTTTATAGTTGGTATTTCTATACCACAGCATTCAAAAACCTTTTCACAAGATAGTTTATTACAATTAGGTATGGACTTATATTCTAGGGATTTATCTAACAAAATACAAAAACCTCCACGTTTTTCAGCTTTTCTAGAAAAATAACTAGCCAGGTTAAAATTACGAAAGTTTATATTTGATTCATCGCCAGATCGAACAAAAGTTTCAGATAAACATAGTATCTTAATGGGGTTTTTATTTTCTTTGAATTCTTCAGTTATAATTTCTACTTGATCTAATTTATTTAGCAATCCGGCTATATTTTGATGGAATAACGTGATGGTGTCTTTTACCGGTGTTAAATTGCGTTTATTTACATTTGAGAGGCTAAACGTTACATTTCGAGTTAAATGTTTACTTACGAAAAAATTTTTGTGAATTATTATTTTTAGTGCATGATGTATTCGTATTAATAATACATTTATTTAACACGTTAGATGAGTCTTTATACTTACTTATGACAGGAAAGTAGTATGGTATAGTACCTTTTTTCTTAATAATTAAATCCTGATAGTTTTTTCTAACAACAAGATATTTGCTCTTATAATCATTACAATCAATTGTAAAATTAATTTGCTTTACGAAATTATTTACATTAAATCTTCTATTATATACATTCTGTGGCACAGAAACAAATTCACACCGTTGCATATTATTACAAATCTGTAATAAATGATTATTTAGCTTCCATTCATTTAGGTATGGATTATGTGTTACACTTAATACTAAAATTTTAATAAACTTAAACTTACTCAGAACTGATGCTAATTCCATCGCTAACATTGTAGGATTGTTATCATTTTCCCCTATACCTAAAATTAAATAATTTCCTATCGAGTCCACTATGTCGTTACATATTTCTATTACGTCCTATATTTCCTCTTGAGCTCACTTGTTTACTGTTATTAGTATAACAATTTATTAGTGCGTACGAAAAAGCACTAATTCTAGATTTATGGCAATGCACCTAAATAAATATCTTCCTATAAATATAATATAGTAAATAGAACATTACTGAGTCATTGAAGTACGCAACGTTACGACATAATTTATTATTGATACATAACAACTCAACACAATATATAACAATGCAGTAAAGCAATAGAGTGTAAATGAAATGATGACAACGTTGCTTTGTCTTCATGTCTTTACTAGTAATTCAGTACCTACGTGATTATGAGGTCCTGGGTGCGAAAAATATTATTCGGAATTTTTCACACTTCAGAAAATCGGGTTTGGAAAATTTATAAACCTGAAAAACTAAATTTTTAATCGAAAAATTCTGCAAATGGGCAAAAATTTCATCGGAATATTTTCAAAGATCGCAGGAAAATTGCAAATGTATTGAAATAGTCTAGGATAACGTTACTCCTCCATAATCAATCGGAAAAAATCGCGAAAAACTAAAATTTACCTCGAAAAAATCGTGTAAAAGTGTACGAAGAGACGTTTGCTGTAGCGTTGAGAAATCGGCTCAAGAGTTGGACAGCCGGCATCCTCTTTACGGACATAAAACACCCCCAGTGCGACTGAAAAGCAGATGAAGTTTCCTGAACTCTACTTACGCTATCGAGGTTTCACCAACAAGTGCTAGGCAAAAGATATGGCAAGAAAAGTTTCTGCCACCCAGGTTCTTAGAATCATGTACTGAATCACACAAAGGACAAGTTTCGTTCCTTCGTAAGCATTAATCATTATTCTATAGCTTTTAAATATGATCTAAAGTATAAAGAGAATACCTACCGATGATGTATGTTAGGCAGATGACTATATATGATAACTGTCATAGGGCTTTCCACATTAAAATCATCACGTTTGAATGTTTGTATAAGTACTGTACCTATCTATATTATTATAAAGATTTCTTATTGTTAAGGACTTTTTCATTAAAAGGACACGCCCGAAAACCGTATTTTCATACATTCGTGATAACTTTAATATTATTAAGTCATATCACAGATAATATAATACTAGTAGTCATATCTAGTTTCATAATATATGTTTTATTAATGTGTTTTTATGACTTATTATTTCTAAAACACTAAATGCATGTTAGTTCGTGACCATTTTGTCAAAATTAATATTTTTATTTATACAGTGTGTATAATAATATAATTGAAACAATTTTGAATAATGGGTAAATACCTTCTATACATATAATACAATTGTAAAGCAATATCTGTACATTGAAGATATTTAAATATTAAAAGGGCTTTATAACAGCACTAGTAGACAAAAAACTTAAAACATTATTTATTCAGAACTTTTGTTTGTCTGTCTGTATGTTCGTGTCACATCAAGCAAAAAATTTTTCTTGGAGTTGGATGCGGCTTAAACAGTTGTGTGGCTGGAAATATAACTTAAAAACTGGTATATGTTTTATCTTTGTATATTATCCTTAAGGGGGTAAATTAGTATGTGTAAGATTGTGTAGAAGGGTCGTCAATGCTATTCTAAGTAACCTAAATCTTCAATTCTTCAATTTTGAAGGAAATGGCATAGAAATATCCACGCAGACGAAGTCACGTGCAACAGCTAGTTATATTTATAAACTTATAAATAAATTACAAACTGATCTAGCTTCAGGCTTTACAAAGGTTCTTGATATAATTTGTATAGGATTAGTTAGGAGTAACGTAGGTATCTGTTTAATTACTATTTACACAATAACAACATCGAAACGCATGTATTCAGTATTATTGTGTAGTTGCATAATAATAACAAGGAAATTGACAATTAATACGAGATCAAGGCTTTATTATAGGGTAATATTTTTATCTAATCAAAGAGCTAGTTAATATTGTTAATTACTGTTTAATTCGCGCAAGTGTCTACTGACCTGGGGTCTTGGGTTCGATTCTACTGTCGGGAAAAGTGTCATTTGGCATTTTTAGCTAGGACATATTAGTTAGTCATAGTAGAACATGGTCAGGAACAGTGCCCGGTAAATAGGCAGTGGCGATAAGCTCACGTCTGTTACTGGGACCTTTACAAAATTGTTTGTTAATATTAATACACCTCTGTCTTACTCGTCTGGGTATCACAGGCGTTATGATATGTATTTATGTATGTTACCATTCAAATCAAATCAAATCATTTATTTCCATGGGCCCAAGGGGCGCTTGAACACGTCAAAACAAACATCAAAATCCAAAAAAAAAAGAAAAAAAATCCAAGTACCAGCTCCGATGGGTTTTGCATCATGAGAAGAGCTGGTGAGAAACTCATGTGCACCATCTTTTCAAATAATTCATTACACATTACTGTCGTAATCAAACTGCACACAGATTTTTTACGGCCAACCATAAGATCAATATAAGAAGCAATATATTCTTATTGATTGTATGTTTATCTTCAAGAGAATCAGTTCTCGGAATGATTCGATAGTCTGGTATTTCTACTTTTAACTCTCAGTTATGTAATTTGTATACTCGCCACTTGGCTACACATTAAACTATACATTTTCAGTATAAAATCAATACAATGCGAGACCGTCCAGGAAATGTTTAGCTTTATGTGTAGCCGTGCGTACATAGTTGCGGTAGAACGTGCTTTGGCGGACGTCACTCACATTATTTCCAATAAATGTTGTAATAACCTGAAAACTGTTTTGGTTTATGTATTTTCATGGCTTAGCTATGGGGTGTTAATTACAAGATGTAAGCAAGGTTTCAGATAACAATAGGGAACAATTGCTTGGCTGTTTTTCATACACAAGTAATAAGTATGCCTAACTTTATTATTATTAAGTTTTTTATGTTTGTATAGACAAATCATATCTGAAACACTAAAATGCATGTTTGTTCGTGGCTATTTTTTGAAAATTGTTATAATCATTAATTGAATTACATATATTTCTGTGTTTTAGATATGATTTGTCTAGCATCTAAGATAGAGACTCATTCAATTTTTACCTTCCTTTAATATGATGGAAAAAAATATGCAGTATGGTCGGATTTTATTACGTTTAATATTTAAAAACAAATTAATTTAAGCTTTATCATTCTGTTGTTAACAGCTAAGTCAATTAACGTAGATAAGTACCTAAATGGTTTAACCACTCAACTAACCGATCACGCGTACACTTGGCTACTCATCATGCTGTACATTTCCACTATAAGATGGTCTTACATTATGTATTAGGCTTCCCCTGTAATGAGACCGGCATATACTGGAAATGTATTGGTTGATGTGTGGCCTTGTGAACTCTGCTACTTGGCCACAGTAGCGCCTCGTATGCTTACATACCAGTTTGTATCAAGGTTGCTTGTCCAGAGCCTTATCTATACAACATACCACGAGTGCCGTGTCATTAATGTCATATAAAAGTTTTTCTTATGGTATCTATGTCATCCTAGAGCATCAGAGGCATATGCCGTGTAAATCTTGTCAAATAAATAAATTTACAATATCCCAGTGATTCTGTTCTGCAAGAATTTAGGTCAGGTTAACCTTGACATCACGTCAATGAGTCCGCGAATTAATTATTTGCAGTGCAAGTATTCAGTACAACGCGTCATTGCGTGGATTCATTCATAAAGGAAAACTCTGATTCTGAACCAAGGCCTTCGGAAAAGGTAAATAATATTGCGACGACACGTGGGTCTGATGAGATGATGTCATCCATAGCGGATTATCATAATCGTGTGTAACTTATTTTGTTTAACATTTACATGGTTTATCTATTTTTATGTCTTATATAACACGCTTATGCCAAATACACTGATCGCGTTTGACGGTCATTATTTGCCTATGCTAGAATTTATTAAAATTTTAGAAGTAGAAATCGAAGAAACAAAAAAACAGCTGCTTTTTCCTTAATAAAAGATGCATATAGAACGCAAATTGCAGTGCTTCAATAGTTTGTATACTTGTTTGAACATGGTCATTACTTAATGTTGAAATTTTCTAAAATGAAGCATGGAATTTTAATTCTACATAATCTAAATCTAAAAATGGTACTTGAAAAAGTTCATTTATTTCTAATAATAATTGCCTGCTATTCAGACATAACATACGCCACGGAAATATAAATTAGGTATAGTACAGTATTTTTAGCATAATTAATGCGGGACTCAAGGTTTTGAAATATTTTATCCTATTGTATTAATTAGTATTGTTGCATTTAATAAAGCGGAGGGTTTTTTAAATTATACTTAGAATTGTTAGATTAAGTATTTAATTTTCGGGGCAGCAAAATGTAGAGCTGAAATATATACTATCGATATTAAAATATACTTGTATGTATGTAATTAAAATATTAACTATAAAACCAAAAGATGGTCATAAGCTCAGTCGGCACTTATTAAATATAACTTAAACTTATCGGATAAGTAATATGTGGAGAGCTAGGTAAAAGTGACCTTACTGTGCTCAGAGAAGCAATCTTGATAGTTCATAAACACGTAGGTAAAAAATTATTTATGATATTTAACATTTTCAGAGGTGACTTACACGAATTGGGCCTGCATTACGAGTCAATTAATTGTGAATGTTAATAAAAATCATTTACACTTCATAGAAGTACCATGACTGCATCTTTACTTGATAATTTTTCTACTTATTATGAAGCACGTGCTTTAGGTAACTTTACAGAATGCGGTATTCCCGATGTCCCGTCCCCTACTGCGAAGTATGTTTTGACCTCTCGACCGTCCTCAATATTATTATGATTAATTTTGGTTAGGGTTAAGTGATTCACGAGGATGGCTTACATCGAACAATGACGAACTTTGAGTGCTTACGACTCCGCATTCCTCAGAAACATGCGGTTTTGTTTTGAGTAAGTACTGATAAAAGGTCAGCGGGTATAATAACGAGGATGCTCACCGTAGACCACGCTCAGACGATCAGATCTCGCGTAGAGGTGCACACGCGCCAACATCTGCTCAACATTACGAGTTCCCAAAGTGCCTCTATATTACAACATTATATCTATACACTACGAAGAACAGATGATTTGTTTACATTGTGGAAACTGTGCAAACTTGTGTAGAAAGGTTTAAAAGCGGCTGTGATCTAATCGAGTTTTTTTTGTGCTAATCGATATTAAGTGGATTGTCTATCATTGATTTTATGTGGTTTAATGAGTGATTGTTTGTGAAATGGGTGCTGTAAAGAGTAAATTGGTAAACTTTTGTCCTCCAAACTGCCTTTGCTGTGGACTTAAAAAATCAGATTCTTATGATCTGAAGGAACTGCCTCGACCTCCGAGACTTGACTCCAATGAAGGTAAGTCAAGGGCAATCAACAAAGTGATGTCATAAACTCGTATGTATAACCAACTGATAAAAACTCTTATATGTTGACGGCGATAATGATTGTAAGGTATGCAAAGAGATTTCATTATGTAAATTTTGTAGTAAATGTTATCTCATGTTTTATTATAGATAACATGACGAGATAATTATTAGCATAGTTGCAAGGTAACTTCAAAAATGTTAATTTGTTTGACTGATCTTTGAATTATAACTAATACGATAGGTTTATTATTAAATGATCCTGGAACAATCTAAGAATAATGTAGTTTAGCACGTAAAATTCGGGATAGAGCCGGACACTACCATTGCAATATCTGTGCCTGAAATATAAATAAATGAAAGTGCATAATCAATAAATAAATAAAAAATAATAAGATCGCAATATGATACCAGACTACTGCAAAACAATACAAAGGGTCTGTGTGTTAATATATAAATAGATATAATTTTTAAGTTAAACAATTAGTTATATAACTTAAATAATTACTCATGTTTTAGATAAAATTAGTTATATTAATAAACCTCATGCTATCCTTACAATGACTTATGTGTGTATTATTTCTAAGTAACCGTTACCTTAATAAGAAATAGATCCATTCATTATTTCACAGTAATTAATTGTATTGATTAATACTTGAATACATTTTCGTTACGATTTGTATGAAGGCAGTCACAATGAATCACATTATTTAGTTTTATGTGTAAAACGATTGAAAGTGTAAGTAAAATCCTGCTTAAAGTGCATGAATTACGTTATGTGAAAAACACGTCTCTATTTCCTTAATGTGTAACGGTTGGTGATTTTTATATTTCGTGGATATACATACTATACGTCAGACGTCATGTAAATCCAGGTATTAGGCTATCCCTTAAAGGACTTAAAGGTGCATGTCGCCCAAGTCTCGCTTGGCAAGGCTCCACCTTTGGGTGGTTTCAGAAATGAACCACGTATTGTATTACAGAATAATACTGAAAGGGACCAAGTTTTGTATGTTTACATTTAATTTTAAACACATTTGTTATAGTCGTGTTGATATTTCATATAATTCCTAATAATTGCATACAATAACACCAGATTACATACGTACCCTGTAACTATCATACAGTTGCCATCTAATTAACCTAGAAATTTAATAAAAGTCTTCATTCACCAAGCAAAGTCAAAGAGGTGTTAATCGGAAAATCTATCAAATTTGATGAGTAAAATGTGAAAACAGCTACATGACCGAGTGAAAATGAGCATGAGCATTTCGAATATTTTCTAGTATATAGATACTGGTTTGGCCATTGAAGACCAGAGATATTCAGAATTCACATAAAATCCTAGTCCAGACAGCTTGTCTAAAACTGACTGGGTGACCATTGGTTCTGAACATTGGTTTATGGCTCTTTGCTTTGGTCGTGCTGATAAATGCTGCTATGAATCAATCAACCTTTCCTGGCGTAGAAACGTTAAAGAAAGTGACACAAGATTAACGAATGTGTTTTAAAAAGAATTACTGACAGGTATGTGTAAGCTGTCGCTCTACAATTTTTAAAATAACTTTTCTAGTTTGCATATCGCGTGCCTGATTTACTTTACTAGAAGTAGGGACAATAATATGAAAAAAAACATTGAGAGTAAAACTTTGCGTGTTCTATAATTAATTATATTTTCATAAGTGTCAATCACATTCGCTATAAAAGATGACAGAAACACAAACAGTATGGGAAACAGAGTCTTATTTATTGCTTTCTTCTGTTTTGAAGTGGGTTAAAAATAAAATGGTTGGGTTTTCAGCACATCTCGAAGTGTAGCGATACGCGCACGAATTGAGCAGTTCTGTTGAGCGTTTGTGTGGGTCGGTACTTAGCACTGTACACCTAACCTGCTTGGTCCTTCGAGGTCTAACTAAACTGTGCTGTTTGCGAACTGGTTTACACCTCGCTTTTTAATAGCACTTTGTACGTACATATATATTTTTTTATAAATATTATTGGCAAAGCAGGTGTGGTTTTGTAGGTCTCAGATATAATGAAGCACTCGCGATTTTTTGTACATGTACAACATAGGCGTTACCACCTAGGTAAGTCAGC
The DNA here is from genome assembly GCA_905147285.1 of Hypena proboscidalis. NCBI lineage: Eukaryota > Metazoa > Arthropoda > Insecta > Lepidoptera > Erebidae > Hypena > Hypena proboscidalis. The sequence goes on along the minus strand of LR990130.1, from coordinate 11,994,789 downwards.
ACAATTCCGTTTGCCATAAAAAAATATAGATTGGAAGTTAAATTTTCATAAGTAATAAATTCTAACTAGTCATTGTGTACTTTTATGTAAATAGAAATAATTATGGTGTAAGAAATAATTAATCGTGAAAATAAGTATGTGATAAAACTAAACATTAAGTGTCTACTCAGGCATTCATCAATGAATATAAAGTGACTAATATTGCAGAGGGTACATATAAATTATGTGGTTAGTTGTAGAAAAACATGAAGTGATGTTTATACCTAGGGCGCCTAGGTTTTTTCCTTTAGTATTATAACTACCTATAAATTTATTCATTGAGAACAAACGACATTCTTGTAAAATTATTGTGACGATGAATTATTATAGCATTTTAAAATTAGTATTTTTAAAATGGGGCTGTAAATTATGACAAAACCATAAAAAGGCAAATTAGGGCGTTTGATATTTGTCAAAGTCATGCTCCAATCCTTTGAATGAATAGTACTATAACTAATACATTTTTTGCTCCTAAAAACATTATTTGCAAGGATTAACGGCTCCCGACCCTTGAGATTTAAGTGCACATCATCAAATAAATGCTAAAATCTGAGATGCATTGCATGCAGCGTAGACGGCACATGTCTTTATAAGTTTCCTTTAGTTACAAGTTCGAACCGCAGGCGGTGCGCTTATGTCATGGCAAGTATTTCAAGGTGAACAAGAGAACGCTGGCCCGCAAAGTCCGCTTGTAAACAAAAAGCTGCTGTCATATCTGACAGCTAACATAACAGTGTTGTGCACAAAATTGGTTTAGCAATATCATGACAATTTACTACATAGTAGGAATACATGCAAGTAATACAATTTTAGGTAACTATTAATGCCAGCTGTGCCTTGAATGTCTTCTACTACATACGAGGCATAGAAATGTAAGTAGATACATTTTTAGGGTTCCGTAGTACCTACAAGGAACCCTTTAGTTTCGCCATGTCCGTCTGTCCGTCCGTCTGTCCAAGGCATAGCGACGAAACCGTTGGTGCTAGAAAACTGAAATTTTGCATAAACATGTGTTAACTATACAAAAAAAGTCGTAGAATAAAATTTGGAAAAATATTTTTTTTTCGGGTAGCTCCCCTACATGTAAAGTAGGGATGTTTTTTTTTTTTGTCGCATACCCCATAGTGTGGGGCATTGTTAGATAGGACTTTTAAAAACGTTCAGGGGTTGCTAAGACAGTTTTTTGATTTAGAGATCCGTTTGCGAGATAATTAACTTTAAAGAGCAAATTTTTGTTCGAGTAGAGCGTCCCCCCCCTCTAAAAGCTAAACTACTGGATCTCAAAATCTGAAAAAAATTGTGTCGGTAGTACATGTAATGAACTTTAAAGGAAAACTATAGCGGATAAGTTCACTTCATTAGTTCAAGAGGAATAGGGGTCCAAAGTGTAAAATGCAGTTACTTAGAATAATTCGTGCAAATTACAAAAACCTTTGAAAGTAATGACTTGTATGAAGATGTTACTTGTTTAATACAGATGATAATGATAAATCCCTTTTAAGTCGAAATATGTTGTTACGACTAGCTACGGAACCCTACTGCGCGTGGCCCGACACGCACTTGGCCGGTTTTTTTGTGAATGACTCTGTAGCCACACTTTTCTTTCTTCATAGTACAACCTTATTTTTACTTTCAACTGTTTCTTTGTATATTTTGCTAAGCATAGCAAAATCATATAAAAATAATCAATAAGAACATGGAGTTAAGAACATGAGTCCGACAAAAATGGCTTGCTACTTGTATTGGACTACAGAATACCTGGTTAGTTCTAAAGATGAGATAGCCAATTAAGTGGTAACGTACATGTACAAAACCAGTTTGTTTAATAGATTTGGTTTGTAGATGAGAGAAGATGTATGCATGTGTGACTTTACTGCATACCTCTGAACATGGTTAAGTTAAAGATAGAAGTTCGTTAATAATTATAATATTATTTATCGTGCGCCTATGTTTAGGTTAAGTTATTTATCTTTAGGCCTATGCAGCCTGAAATAAATGATTTATTATTATATTTTTATTATTATGGCGACAGAGGTGTATTACACCAACATTTAACCTGTTATGTTTAGCTCCTACACATGTGGGTAAAGGGTGAGCCTTTCGTCATCCCCGGACACAAATCCAACTCCGTGCTACTATTGAGAATATCCATACGAAAATATCCCTACTAACAATTTTCCCGAACTGGGAATCAAGGCCTTCTGGTGAAAGGCATACACTAACCTCACCACCAAGGCAGATGTAAACACTTATTACGTTAAATTTAATTGAAATTCGCTATGAGTCTGTTGGGTGAACGTGACTGGGATTCCAAAGTGACAATATATAAAGATTAACTGGTGTTGTGGGTTCGATCCCCACATGGGACAAATCTTTTTGTGATTCGCAAAGATTTGTTCTGACATGTGTGTGAAATGTATGTTTGGGAACCCCCCGCGACACAGGAGTTATTCCTAGTGCGGGCGTCGTTTTATAAGAAAAAGAAAAAAGAATTACTTACTTAGCATTGTTTACTTCACATGTCTTGAATCCAGTAATAGTAGTGTTATAAATTTATATGCGAAATAAACATGTTATATTATTATCACAAAGAAATAAATTAATATTAGTAATCAGTTTCTTGGCAATAATAGTAGCTGCCTCGTTGGTCTAGCAGTATAATTTGTGTATCGCTCATCGCTAAGTCTCGGGTTCGATGCCCGGATTATTTCTATGTATAATAAGTATGTATTTACAAAAAAAAAGTATGTATGTATTAGTATCAGTTTTCTAGTACCCATAGTACAAACTCTGCTTAGTTTGGATCTAGATGGCGTTTTGTGTAAGTTGTGAGATATATATTATATTTATTATTTATTAATATAAAAATTTATATAATATATATCTACAACACTACTACACTACTATTACGAGTACTACACAACTACTACAATAAATAGCATAGTTACAGCAAATGTTACTGTGTAAAGTTAATAGGTAATATGTCTCAAGTGTGAATAAGGCCCAATCTGACCAAAACCTCCTTTAATTGTATCTTTGCCTTGTAAATGTTTCACTTGAGGTCACTATAGCAGCATCGTCTGAGAATATATTACTATGAACTATTGATTTAATTTGCTCTACTATGATTCGCTCACGTAACTCGATTGTGATTTTGGTGACAAATGCACAAGATTATTTAAAAAGATTAAAGCAATTTGTGGTTAACATTTTTATTAAAGATTTTCGTATTAATAATATCCATTTATACCTTTCCTTCTAAAAATCTAATTTACGTCAATAGCGAGTCCACGAAATTATTGTCAACATAGAACTTGGTAATTAGAATTTAAACTTATGAAACAATAATAAGTAAAATTAAATGAAAATAGTATTTACATGTTTAGCAAGGATACTTTCGTTGATATTATAACAGTAGAGTTAAACTTAATGAATAGTTGCAGTTTATTATTATCTTCAAACATTATTTTTTAACGCGCTCTATTTCAAAAACAGATATTCAAATCTTTGAACCTTTCAGAACCTTTCTATTGAATAGGATTTTTATGGCAATCACATTCAAATTTAATTATGAATACCCCAAGTTACGTGAGTGTTTTCTTAACGTTAACGTGCGAAAACCGATAGTAGAACTACAATCGGTGACACGCAGCATCTTAGGTAGTATTGCGTAAATTCCACATTTGTCAATGTCAATACGTTGTTCCCATGCAAACAGGACATGTGGATTTTGAGTCAATACAAACTTCGTTTGTACTTGTGAGTAAATCTGTAAACAAACGTTTTTCATTCAGCATCATCTTCCGTAGTACTTACGTAATGTTCTGGTAGTGAATCACTGTGCCCGAGATTTGGTGCTAGGAGCCGAAATAGCAGAGACTTAATTAAAAAGTCCATACAATACCCACTTCAAGGCAAGATCGTAATTCACACCCGTAACCCCTGCCAACAGCAACTCTGTTGCTGTTGGCAGGGAAAACAACTATAGTTAACAATATTGAACAAAAAAAAAGTTATTTTTTTGTAGCACAGGAAATCATAAAATGTATTTTTGACACAAAAGACAATACCGTCACATATTGTGTAGTAAAGACGAAATTTACGCTAGACATTTGGACGAATTAGTCCACTTTGATGTGCTCGCTGTTATTTACGATCGATATAAAGTGAGTAGATAAAGGTTGCGATGGCATTGTACATAAAGTAGTAGGGTAGACTTCCGAGAGCCTTGATTTTAAACTAACGTAATAAGGGATTAACTTTGATATTATTACGTTTTTATTTAATTTTAAAGTAATTCATGCATTCCTTTTGTATGCAAAACAGGCAACCAATTGTTCCCCCTAACTTGTTCATTTTTATTTTAGTTTCACGTAAAATGTTACAGAGTCATTTGTTTATTTTTTTTTTAGGAACATTATAATAAATAAAAGTATATATAGCAGAGAAGCTACCATTAACAAAATATTGAGGGTCTATTGAAAATTTTCAAGTAAAAGATTACATCCTACGATAAAACTGTGTTAGTTAGAATATGTTATTCTTAGACTTTAACATTACAATAGCCACCGCAAAGATTTTTGTATCGGGTGAACGAAACGCTGGTATATTTCTCCGTCCACATTTTTTGGAAGACACAGGCGTGTTGTTGTATTCGGCCGGTATTTCGTTCAAATATAGATAAAATCTCAGCGCATCTGATAACCCAAGTCAGCTGTAGCCTACGCGATGCCCGTGTGCGGTGTGTGAGTGTGTGGGATAGGTAATACTGGCTGATTATTCCAAGGCTGGTGTCATGTATAGGAGGTCTAGCTTCCCACATCGCTATTAAAGCCAAATAAGTCATTTACGATAGTCAATGAAAGACACAGGTCTTGCTATGGATAAAGTGATCAGTTTTCTAACTTGTTGCTAAGTGGAACGGTCTTCAAATCTTTTCGCATGTTGTTGGTTGGTTGTGCTTTGTCCGAACTCCAGGTTGTTCAAGATTAAGACATACATTTAAAAAAACTTTTAATCACCGCCGTGGTAATAACAAATTATGATATACTACGACATTTACATGTATCCTAACGGAAAATGTAGATTAGTTTTATAAAAAAAATAAGTGAAGAAATATTATATATATTTCGCCTGTTAAACATTTTGAAAGTCTAAGGCTCTATATAAAACAATACCTTTTCATCATATATCGCAAGCGATAAAATGATAAACAAATGCGTTAGTTCATCGGCCGCACGACTCCAATTGACCCTCATTACTGCAAAGGGCCGAGATCTTTCAATCAATTATAATACAATTTATGACATAGATAGCATTATCATTATTTACGAACAGTATGTTACTGACCAACCAAGATTTATATGGAATATCAAAAGGAGTTCAAAGGATGAATATATAATATATAATACCTCTTTAGTTACATCATTATTTTGGGACCCAAGGTACAAACATTTTTTAACGTCAATTTTAAATATTTAATCGGTATTTTTTTTCCAAGACAGATTGTATTGATCTTGGAATGAAAAAAATTACATGTCATAAACAAAACGCAACTGAATGGAAATAAACTTGCTAAATAAACATTCCATAGTTAATCGGGCAATGGCAAGTGTATTGGAATAGGCTATGGTAAAGTAAATATTTCGTTATCAGTCATCTGTCAATCAGAAAGAAAATGCAAAAAAATTAAAAAATCTCTGAAAATTCACGAAAAAAAAAATTGTGCACTCACAGTCTCAGAATCATGTGAATCACTGAAGACTTGAATAAGGCTAAATAGGTAAATAATAAATTCGATTTTAGATATTAATTATGAACTAAATATCTTATATTATCAAAGTTTACTTTTACTAAAGTCTACTAATATATTGTTGTATTGATAAACAAAAAACTGCCTCGATGGTCCAGTGGTTAGCGTATGCGCCTCTCGCCGTGAGGTCTCGGGTTCGAGTTCCGGATCGGGCAAAGTGTTATTTGTGAACTTTCCATCAGGAAATTCTCAAAAGCAGCACGGTGTTGGAAATGTGCCGGGGGATGACGATAGGCTCATCAACTATCCCATGCAACCTAAACATAACAGGTGAAGTGTGGGTGTTGTACACCTCTGCCACACCCTTCTGGGTAATACAGGCGTGATGTTATGTTACATATAAATTGTTAAGGATCTAGTTTGCCTTGAAAATACAAGAAGCGGATGCCTGAACTAAACAATTCGTAATATAGAATTTCATAGATGACTTCACAACAATGCTCTACAAATTAATCTAATAAAATAGCCGGCATAATTCCTAACATTACCTTAATGACTTCATTCTTGATTGTTCTAATCAGTTTGATTAATTCTGTCTTCATTATAAGCATAAAGCTTACTTCATGCCCTTTCGAATTCACGCTTAGGTAATATTAAAGGTGTGCCCTATGAAATTAATTGACTTGACATGATTTTACCAAACCTTGGGCACAATATCGTCAGTGACATGAGTAATATAGATTAGCACTCTGATCATAGAACAGTTTCTAAGTAACAGATTTTTTGGTTCCATATTTGCAATGACATCATCTCGCCTCTCGGGAGTAGGATTTAGTTCTCGCCTTGCGATGGAGCTTCATTCCATCGTCCGTGGCTCACAGTCCATGACGGCATGCAAATACAACCACACGTTTGTTCTAATAATTAGCAGCTACAGACGATCGACAAATTCTATCGAAATCTGTAAATGTCAGTTCGTATTCTGTGATTGTGTGAAATAGTGTCTCTGTGTCTATGTTAATTTATATCAATGTGTTCTTGCTCAAGTAATATGGACTATTTTAAAAGTGTATGGCATCGCTTGTTTGGGAGGCGCCACAAATATGTTATTGTACCATTTAAGCCAGGTATTTATAAATAAAACTGAAGATTTTTTACGCTATAAATATTTTGTTTGTCTTAAAAATTGTAAGAGTCATCCGAAATATGCACGACTCAAAAAAATATTGAATACGTCCATGTCTTTCCAAAACTGAAATCAAAGTATTTTTTTTACTAGAATAATTTCAAAGTAAATCATTCAAAATTAGTTCAATAGGTCGATTTTATTTTAATTGTGTGCAACTATATTTCACATAACTTTCAAGGGTGCAAATAAATAAACAAACTTATTCAATAGATTCTTGGTATATTTGAAGCCGATTACAATATTAGATAAATAAGTGAGATTGACACTTTGGCTTGCGGCCAATATTAAACTAGGTACTAGTACTCAGTAGGTAATCAAAATATAATATGATAATTAAATGTGTACAACTCGATAATTTTCGGCAAACTCATGACTGCATTAATTTTCAGATGATTTTCCGAAAGTACACTATTTAACTAGGATTAAGTAGAGATAAAATATTCAAATGCATATTCATGATAACCATTTACAATGCGTGTCACCCTATTGATGCTTAAAGACGTTACTCAATAACCGTGTCAGACCGTACGTAACCTAATTTCCATATTATTTATTCAGATGTGGTGGACGCGACGCGGCGCGGCGTGCTGGCCGTGCAGGGAATTGACTTCTGCATCGACTCCAATGGCGAGGGCCACCACACAAGCAAGTTCCACGTCATGACCAGGCCTGTGGATAGGTGCCTGGTGGTCAGAAGAGGACAGGCCTTCAAACTTGACCTGCTGCTAAATAGACCGTACGACGCCAATAAAGATGCCATGTCCTTTATATTCTATGTGTCAGGTATGTCAGAGTTTATTCATTTGTTAGTTAAGGTTGATGAGAAAACCTGTCATTTTTATCAAATGAGTGGTAATTAAATCACGTGCCACGTGCAAGTACCTATTCAAAACTTCACACTTCTGATGTACATACCTGGGTTCTAAATATACCTAAGTCAACTATATCTTCCGTTCGTCTTCTTTGAAGTAAGAACATTTTTTGTTGGTGTTACAAACTTACCTAGCCATGTTTGTATGACCTTCTTATGAGATAAGTCGACGCATCGCCTAAAACAGACATATCTAATTAGTTAATACCGATCTAAGTAATCATACGAACAAATGCTTTTGGGTAAATGAGCAAAAAAGTTTACTATAACTTCCATGTCGGTATTGTACGACAGTAGTATGGCGTCATGTTTCTTGTTTGCACTTGTTGCTATAATACCTTGTTGCATTTTTATTTTTATTTATGTACAGCCATACTTAAGATGCGATGTGAACGAGTGCTAACAAGACTTCTTTATTATCATCTTTATATTTTTATAATCAGATGTAGAATCACGTGGACCATCGGATGAAACATCAGCTGCTGTACCTTTACTGGAGAAAGGCTCAGAAACTTTCGGTGCCTGGAGCGCAACATACGAGGGTCAGGTGGACAACCACCTTATGGTGGCAATCACCCCTTCGGCAGAATGCATCGTGGCCTCCTGGAGGCTGGAGGTGGACACCAAACTCAATGGCAGCTCACTGAGCTATAGACATCCTCAGCTAATTTACGTTCTGTTCAACCCTTGGTGCTTAAACGACAGTGTCTATATGCCAGGTAATTTCTTAATAACTATTATGTATGTTACTATCTACGTTATTATATCGCAGACCTACGATTTAATATAACAATATTTCTTACTCATTTGCCTTAATTTGGGTATGACATACCATACCATACACTGCCATATTTTCGCGGCAGTCTTTCACGTTAGTAATTAAACAAAGACACAGGCAGGACAAAAGAACATAGAAGTACTTAGAGATATGTTTAATTGTATATTAAGTATAAACGTCCACCCACACTTGCATTCTGTTTACGGCAAACCTTGAAATGCTTAGTTTATTGTATTGTTAATGCAGTCCATATCCATAACTCACAAAGTCAATTATCGTCATTTCAGGACACAGTCATCGCGATGAGTTCGTGCTAGAAGACGGAGGACTAATGTTCAGAGGAGTATACAACAGAATCAAGCCTAGTCCGTGGAATTATGCACAGTATGAAAAAGATATTCTAGACTGTGCGTTATATCTAGTCAGAGATGTTGGCAAGGTAAATATGTGGCTTTTTAAATATTAAGTCATATTTAAGTAAGCTATGATTTGTTTAAATAACAAATTCTAGAAAATCATAAACAATTCAGTGTTTTGAGTATCTAAAAATAATTTGAGTTATCGTTAGTCCTAAAATAACATTTAAATAGGTTTACGCTAGGCACAAAAGTTACAGCCAGATCTTTGCTCGAACCACAGTTTTGATAAGAACTGGATCGAAATACTGGAAAAAACGTTCTCCTTTACGTCACCAGGTCAAAGGCCGCGCCCGAAGTGATCCAATCCGGACATGTCGAGCGTTGTCAGCTGCAGTCAACGTTCAGGATGACAATGGTGTAGTCTTCGGCAACTGGGCCTCCGATCCTCGGGATTACGGTGGAGGCACCCATCCCCTAATGTGGGTGGGGTCTTTGGACATCCTACAAAAGTATTACGACAAGAAGAAGCCTGTGAAGTATGGACAGTGTTGGGTTTATGCCGGTGTTTTGACTACTAGTAAGTACTGGCACTAATTATTAATTTTGATGACCTTAAAGTAAATGAGAAACCGTCACGGTGGTTATGGTATGTAAAAATAAAATTCTGAAAATCTCTTCTCTGTTTGTGCAGCATTTTTGAGAATGAGCAAATAAGGTGATGAAATGATCTTTAAATAATAATAAGGTTCTCTGTACTATGGAGACAAGATAACTAAATATGGCTGATTACTTACACCTCATTTCACATAACAGTTTGTCGAGCACTTGGCATCCCCTGTCGACCGGTTACGGGGTACGACGCAGCTCACGACAGCCAGGGCAGCTTGACCGTCGACATCATTCAGGACGATGAAGGCAACACTCTTGAGGAGTACACCAGGGACTCTGTGTGGAATTACCACGTCTGGAATGAGGTAGGAGTATTTCCAAGTTTTTGACTTTAGCATATTTGCTCAGAAGGGCGCGGCAGATTTCTGCCATTATGTTTCAGTGCCTTTCGCCACCTTTCGGGCTAAATTATAGTCTCCGTTCTGTTCTCTGTACTGACGTAAAAATCCCAAATAGCACTTTATGATATACTAAATTTCTTGATGTGTGGCGAGTACCAGTGGAAATGGCATTGTGGTCAGCCAAGAATACATCAGCCTTGGTGGTGGAATTGAGTACCTGGCACGCTAGTAAATTTGTACTAAATCCCACAATTTTGATTGATCAAAGATGTTAATATGTGAGGTTTAATTGGCGACGAAATGTTGTTGTTTTAGTTCCTTTTCATTGGCAGTAATTTAAAAGGTAATGAGCCAAACAGCATATTTTTATAAAAAAACGTATTGAAACTGGTGTTGATATATTTGTTTACCTTCGCATCTATAGACGAGGTTGCTAGAATGTGGTGGTATTGCATCAAAGAAAACTGCTAGCAAAAATTTGCGCTAGGTTTTACAACGCCAATGGGCAGAAAAAGGTTGGTGTTATTGAACCGATACAAAAAGTAGAGCACAAAAAACATTTAACAAATAAAGATAGCAGTAATTTACGATGAACCAATACATTTCTGTTTTCTGTTTGCTCATTCATAATATTTCATCGGAGCTAAATATAGGCGTAATGTGTCTGCATCCCACATAACAGTGTTTTATCTCCATTGCTTTTCAGCGTATTTATTAATACAATCTCTAACAAACTTAATTCTTCCTACCACTTATATGCTGATGATCTACAGATTTACTCTCAGGGTCCATTAGATCAGCTTACGGAAGCTGTTAACATAATAAATTCTGATCTCAGAACCATCTGCAATTGGAGTAAGGACTATGGATTGCTTATCAATCCCACTAAAACCCAAGTAATAACTGTGGGTAGCCCCAGGATGATTTCAAGAGTTGACTGGCAGCAAATTCCATCTGTGTCATGCAACGGTGTCGACATACCATACAGCGACAAAGTAAAAGATCTTGGTATCTACATAGATGGAACACTCACCTGGGGCCCACAGCTGAAGGAGCTGAGCCGCAAACTGTTTGCTGCTGCTGGATCTCTGCGTAGGCTACGAAACCTTTTACCAATTACTACGAAAACTGCTCTAGCACAATCTCTTCTTCTTCCCATCCTTGATTATGCAGATGCCAGTTATCCAGATCTCACTGAAGACCAACTTAACAAACTTGAGCGCCTTCAAAATTTCTGCATAAGGTTTATATTTGGTTTACGCAAATATGACCATATATCCGAATATCGCACTTAACTCAAGTGGTTACCTATTCGCCTTCGCCGGAATGTACATATTCTATCACTTCTTTACAACATTCTTTTCAGTCCTTCCACTCCATCTTATCTAAAAAAACGTTTCCTTTTCTACATGATACGCACACAAGGTACCTGCGTTCATCAGAGAATTTGCGACTTAAAATGCCGGAACACAGCACCAAGTTTTTAGACAAATCCTTCACAGTGCAAGCAATTAGACTTTGGAATGAGTTACCGGTATCCATAAGGAGTGCTAAATCGTTACCAATATTTAAAACTTTGGTTAAAGAACACTTTCTCACTCAATAATATCTGACCTGTTCTTATTTCTCTTACATCTGTCATTTGAAATCTACCATATATTGTCCATTATATAATTATAATATATATTTTAGGTATTTATATATTATATATTACTTATATATATTAAGTATGTATGTAAGTATTTTATTATTGTACCTATACGTAGGTATATTCATCTTAATTAATATCTTTAAGCATTTATATTCTTTCCTCATTCTTAATTCTCTCTAGTACACCTTTAACTTCCCTTTCGTGTCCCTTTCTTACTTTCCATCCAATGGTTGTCTGTAAGAGATTGCCTAAGTTGCGATAAGACCGCCATTTGTACTATTTAACTTCTTTTTTCTGTATTTTTATTTTTCCATGGTGTGCAATAAAGCTTTTATTTATTTATTTTATTTTATTTAACAGTGATTGCTGAGTCACTTCGTATTAGGTATAAATATCTTAACCTAGATTACCTAACCTTAAAATTGATACCTTAACCTTAGAATGGATTATCGTTATTAAGATTACTTACGAGGGTACAATGTTTCGAAACTTAAAATGATGTAATAGCTTGCTCTCTAGGCAGCTTTATAAAAAGTAGCCTATAATGTTAATCCAATCATTAAACTTCATGTGTACCGAATTTTATCAAATTCGGTTCTTCCGTTTCAGCATGAACACGTGTACTAGACGAAAAGGAGCATACCATTATTTCAATAATCAATTCTTAATTACTTTAAACGATGTAAACGATTGATTTAATTTAATGGTTATTTGTATTATATTTATTTAATTAAATTACCACTAATGTCGTATAAATTGAAATATAATGTATGATGACAATCAATAAAAGTGCTTGTCTGTCTATTTCACAACATTAATCTTTTAACTTATTTGAACTTTAATGAGTTATTAACTCGGTTAGAATATTTCCGTCCATCTTTATTTAAAATATGACGTCCTAGCCCCAATATCATCTACGGTTTTGTTAAATCCGTACTTGCATCTTGCCCTCATTCGATTCATTCATTGGGAGATCGAAAACTAAAGCTTAGCGGTAAACTTCAGTTAAACATGTTCTCGATCGTGAAATTGGCACTTAGTATAAAATAAACGAACGTGGTATTAGCTTGTGATATAATTTTCATTTTTGAATTCTAGGTATGGATGGAGCGTCCAGACTTAGGACCTGAATACGGAGGCTGGCAAGCTTTGGACGCGACACCGCAGGAGACCTCCGAGGACATGTACAGATGTGGTCCTTCCTCACTGAAGGCTGTCAGGGATGGAGAACTGCAGAGGCCATATGATGTATCGTACGTTTTTGCGCAAGTCAACGCTGACAAGGTATTTCCAAGTGATATAAAAATAAATTACAATGCTCTAAAGGCCAGTCTGATCAGTTTTGGATAAGTCCTTGGTAGCCTAGTCGAATGTCTTTGACAGATGCAATTTAAAAAAATATAGAATTATCTAATACTTAACTTGGATAATAAAGTGTTAACCAAGTGTTAGTGTTTTAATAAAAAACCTTATCAAGAACTAGTGAAATTGAGCCTAAATGTCTTGTGTAATATTTAAAAGCAAATTATAGCTTTGCTATGCATTTTTGTATTTATATATATTTTTTAAAATTTTATGTAAGAAAAATTAAGAATTGTACTTAACGTATTTGTTAAGTTTTTAGATTACATAGGTAAAAATACTTGTTGTGTCCTATTGACTAAAATTTTAATAGCACACCACAAAAAAAAAAATAGAAAATTGTTTTTGATAGTATGATTCTCTGATCTTACATATAATTATTTTTATACATTTTCAGGTGTTATGGAAATATTCTGGAGAGATTCAACCACTTAAGTTAGTTGCACGCGACGCAGTTTCAATTGGACAAAATATTTCGACCAAAGCTATTGGAAAAATGGAACGGGAGGTATGAGTAATTCTATCTTTTATCCTTTTAAATATATCAACGAGTTTCGCGAAGCCCGTGATTGCGCGAAACGCGTTGATGTCTTCAGTGTGATGTGTAATATAAAATGTATAGAATAAAATAATAAAATAGCGGAATAAAAAAGCGTTACACCGTTCAATCTGTCTTTAACCAAAGACTCTATTGTTCTATATTAATTTAATCAAACAATAAGTATAAAAAGGATATCGTGTCTGATTTCTTATAAATTTGATTAGTTACGAGTTGAGTCTGCGATAAAATATCTATTTTTTTAGATATGAGAGAATACGTTTTAACAAGTAATTTATTCAAAGCATAACTTGTTTTTTTAAGGATATCACAACCACATATAAATACCCAGAGCGTTCCATCGAGGAGCGTGTGACGATGGAGAAGGCTCTCCGCAAGTCTCAGAGCATCTTCGCCAGGTACTACCTGAATGATGTCTTCAATGACGTCACGTTCGACTTTGAGCTACGAGATAATATCAAGATTGGACAGGACTTTAGTGTGGTAAGTAAATTACGATATAAGTTTTCAAATCTAAAATTCGAATTGAAAATAACACTCATAACATAAAAATATACTTCGACAAGAGACGAGAACAAACACTTTCTGGATTATTGTCAGCAATTCTCAGGTGTAGTAAAGAGGGGCTAGGATAGTAGGGGAAAGGAGGCGATGGCAAATATGTTATCTATATATATAAAAATGAAACCCGTTTTCCGTTGTCACGACATAGCATGAAAACGGCTTGACCGATTTGGCTGATTTTTTTTTTTGTAGTTTTTTAATACTCTGTACACGGTTCTTACGGAAAAAATATTAAGAAAATCTCTCAGAAAAATTGAAAAATATACATCCAATTTTGCATATTTTAAAAAAGCGCATTAAGAATGTCAACGTCATTCAATTTAAAACAAAAAACTTTGTGGTGATCTATGACACCACAGACATACCGCGAGCTGTGAAAATAAATATTTTGTTTTTTATTTAATAAAATTAGTAAAGTCCTTCTCAGGTATGACGAGACCAGGGAAATAGGTATTCATTTTTATATGGAGGATATTATAGATTCCAGTTCAAATTGAATAGGTACGCATACATAAGATAGGTCAGCTAAACAAAATAAAGTAGTGCATCAAATTTACGCTCAGGCGGTACGAAGTTTGCCGGGTCAGCTAGTATATAATATATATAACGTAATACGTATAACATAAGGCATATTATGCCTTATGTTTTTAAGAGATACAAATGTGATTTTAATAAATTGCCGGTAATCTTAAAATTATAGAGTGCACGGTTAGCGTAGTGGTTAAAGCGGTCGTCTCGCCGCTTTCAACTGCGCTGGTGTTGTGGGTTCGATCCCCACACGGGACAACTCTTTGTGTGATCTGCAAAGATTCGTTCAGGCTCTCGGTGTGCCTCGACACAGGAGTTATTCCTAGTGTCTTAGTTTAAAAAAAGAAACAAAAGTAAAATCCTTCATTGCCAAAGGATCAATATGTATAGATACAAAAGTATTAATAGAATAGTACGGCAAAAAATGTCTCTTATAGTATTGTCAAGTACATAAACATTAATCCTATCATATTTCTATCCAGGTGGTCCACATCAAAAACCGTTCCCTATCAGAAACACACCATGTAAAGGGCATCTTACGTGTCGATACGGTGACCTACACTGGCAAAACTGGTGATTCCGTTAAGAGACAAGAATTTGACAAGAAGCTGGGACCCGAGGCCAAAGAGGTCGTCAAGATGATGGTCACCTTCAATGAATACTACAAGAGGCTCGTTGATCAGGTAATTGTTTCAAACCTTTTTTTTTAAGAACAGCTCGGTTAGTCCACCAGATAGACTCATCAAGTCTTGGCTTTGCCTTTACTACCTAACTGGGCCACTGTGTTGTGCTTTAGATCTAATCCATATTAAAAAAATATTTCATAGGAACATAATTAGCATCCTAATCGTCTATACCAATATATAAAGAGATTTTTTTTTTGTTTGTTTGTTTCTACCAAAACATTTTCACGTACCACGCGGGCGGGGCCGCGCGTAAAAGCTAGTAGGTAGGTAGGTAAGTTATAAGTCTACTGAATTAACTGTTGAAACAAGTGGTAGAGGTTCCACGAATCTGACTCTAAAAATAGCGCACGTATTGGAAGCTCGGTATTGATGGTAACTTCATTAATATCCAACTGTTATTGAATATATTATAATGCGTATTTCTCCATTGCAGGCTTCTTTCAACATCGCTTGCTTGGCGTCAATCGTCGACAAAGATTTCGATTACTTCGCACAAGACGACTTTAGAGTCCGAAACCCTGACATCAAAATCAGCATTGATGGCAAACCAGTTTCTCGACAAGAATTCACTGTTAACATTAAGGTCGAAAATCCTTTGCCAATCCCTCTGACGAAGGGCAAGTTCTACATTCAAGGACCTGGTCTAGACAAGCAGCTAAAGATTCAATTAGATGAGGTAACACTTGCATTTTTTTATTTATTTCTCTTTGTTTCAAATATAATGCAATAAACCGAACTATTTGAGCTTCGAAATCATGCTACTACTAGCGCCATCTGTAGTGCTACAACGGTACTATTATGACTGATAAACACGGAGAACTCTAACTAGTTCAGTTGTCTAGCGGTAGCGCTAGTGTGCATGTTTATAATATAGGGCATCACTGTAACAATTAAATAAACTATTTTTCTATTCTCGCAGAACGTGGCACCAGGGGAATTTGCGACTGCCTCATACAAGCTGACACCGCCATGGGCTGGCAAGCACCAAATATCGGCCAAGTTTACGTCCAAGGAAATGCGCGATGTGGATGGATTCTTATCTTTAATGGTCGCTATGCCTTCTGAAAGCAATGGCACCAATGGAATCTCATCTGATACTATTGAAAGCCATCAAATTTAGAAATAAAAACCTATATTAACCGAAAATGTACCTCTAAATGATTAAAACTGCTTTGTTGATGCAACCAAAAATTAAATACATATTTTTTTATAATTGATGAAATTTATTAAAAACATTCTGATAGAGTCAAAATATTTAAGGCTGTCCCCCGCAAGCGCTGTAGTAGCTCTACACTTCTATATCTGTCTCAGAATATACACACAATTTTGTCATTTTTGTGACAAAGATATAATTGATAGATGCTCGGCAATCGCGAGCCAACCTGAACTAATTTGACTCTATACAATGTTGATGTGTTCAAGGAAAATATTGGTGCTGTCTCAAGTTATTGATATTGTAAGTTATTTATTATAATCTAGGATAATTAGTTATTAAGGAAAGCGTTTAAGATCTGATAACTTTATTGTATCCTGATGTTATCATAAAATGTTGTTTTAAAGTACCAACTTACCAACTATTAATTTTAAAGAAACGAAATTTTGCAGTATTATTGTGTTTTATTTACCTTACTAAGTAAACCTCTTAACTAGTATATGCAAAGACAAGAATAAATTAATAACACTAGAAAGTTACTTTAAATAAGATCTGGAACCTCCAGATTATCTACAAAATTAGGTGAAGGAATTTTTTCACCTATTTTTATTCTTGGATCGATGTAATCAGGCGTCGATTTCAACTGAGTTATTTTAGTAAAATCAAGTACATTATCTGCAGGACCAATTTCTAAATATTCTCTTGTAGTCTGCCCTGTACGGTTGTGGCACTCTTGAGCTCTGTGTTCTGTATATAATTGAGATTTTAATGTTTTATCTTTGGTCGGACTAACGGGTTTTTTAATAACCACGTTTGACTTTGGCATCGTCACCACTAGATGCCCTGTGAGCTTAGAACGTTGGGCAGTAGACTTAGAAGTGTCAACTTCCTCGGGTAGATGGAGCTGAAATAACTTATCCCTTATCACAACTCTCACATAGTTGGGTTGGACATCTACATCAACAAGACTTGTATCTAGATATTTGTATACTGCCAAATCCAGCACGTACTTTTCTGGGTCATCAGTGTTAAAAAGAAAGTCTAATTTGGCCTGATTGATATTAAATGGTCGTCCATCTTCAGCAAAAAACTTATAAACCCGTTTTTCCTCTTTTTTTTCTTCACTTTCATAAGTTTTTAGTTTGAGTTGCCGCATTTTTTCAATTTCATGGCGTACTTCAGGTGCATGTTCACATTTTTCTTTCCAGAATATTTTGTTTCGTTCATCAGGATCCATATCTTTGTATTCGTTTTCCCATTTGTCTTGTATTTGTTTCTCAAGACGTGATTTTTGCTTCTCTCTTTGGCCCCTATAATTTTGTTGCTCAAATAGTATGTCAGATCTTATAATTGGAAGATTTTGAATTGCTTTAATGCGATCAGATCTCTCAATATCATTTCCATCAAGACAGTTGAGTTGGGGCAAAGTTGCAATCACAAAATCTTTATAATTTTCATAATCAGTGCAAGGATTTCCAGTCAAGTACAAATTAGTCAAATTATAGTTATTAACCAGGCTTTCTACACTCACTATTTCACCAATGAAATTAACAGTTAGATCTAGTTTCTCCAGTGATTCACATCGTTCAAGGTTTTCAATAATTTCTATATTGTTTAATGCTAAATTCAAGTAAACAAGGTGCTTCAGCTTGTGCAAATTTTCGATTTTCGCTATGAGATTACTTTGCATGAGAAGTATTTTCAATTTCGGACACCAATCTTGGATATATTCGATTTTTTCAATGTTCTCTTGATGCAGTGCTATCTCCTCTAGGGGTGCGAGTAAACGGTCGTGATGTTCAGCTTTTTTACGTACCATTTCCACAGTTATACGAGTCATAATTTAGTTAAGTTAGTTCAATTCTAAAAAGAACAATATAAGATTTTTATTAAAATCAAATAACTAGCACAAGTTTTTTCGTTTTGTCAATTTTCACCACAGAGTACTTTTTTTATAATTTTCACAAATTGACACAATAGCCACAATAAAACCATAACAACCGTTGCCTGGAGACGAAAAACCGTTGCTAGGATCCATTATATTTTCATTCGTTCTGCATTCATTTCGTTTTTGCATGCTGTGAAAAATACCTGAGTTTTGTAAATATTATTTTAATTTTTTTGTAGTAGAAATAAATAAGAAAAGTGGCAATGATGGTATCTACAGATGTACAGCATTTCGAGCGGTTGGTTATCTTTCAATCTCGGTGGTCGGTAATCCGTCATTTAACATTCCAGCGGTGGCACCACGACCGCTCAACTCAAGCGTACTAAATTAATATCGCTGTGATGTAGAGGGTATTAAAATATTTTAAACGACGCCATTTATAATATGACGTTCAGATATCAAGTCGCGAGAGCACAAACATATATTATTCCAAGAAACTGCCAAAAGACAATGAGGATGAAGGATTACTATCATCAGGAACTCGTTTTATTGTTAATATTCCAAGTGGGCTCACAGCTCGAAAAAACGACAGTGAGGAAAAAACAAGAGATGTTGGGATGAAATAAGGCATGACAGAGGGAAAGACGGTGTTATTAGTGTGCAGGGCGCGGGCTCCACGGGCAGGGTGCGGCGCCCCGCGGTCTGTGTGTGTTTAGGGCCGCGCCACGGGGCGCCGCTGAGCCCAACCGACCAACACACTTATTGAAAGCAGTCAATTTAACATTTTGTTGTTTAAACAAACACAGTTGGCCTAAGTGAGCTTGTCAATTTATTGAATTTAAACAATTACAAAAAAACGCTATCTAAGAATAGAAATGAGCAACAGTTTTTGTTTTAAGTTTGGCTATTTTATTCCTATTATAAATAAAACAGTTCGCTAGTTTACTAGTTTCTTTGTCGTCCGACAGATGGCGCCGAGCGCTCCAAACTTGAGTTGTAATAAGTTTCAATCTAGATTTTGTTTTGTTTATGCAGTTTTTATGTGTTAATTTTCATAAAGTATAATTAGATATAAAGATTTGGCAAAACATTGTCTTCATAAGATATATAATAATATTGTAGACTGTAGAGAATGATTACTTAAAAATCTTTATCCAGATTATGGCTGTATAAGCAAAAGATACGTTTTATCTGTCATAAAAGTTACATACCCGAGATATATATAGAAAATTACTATCAGTGCATTATTAAGGCGCTCCTAGAGATTGGAAGTGGTATTTAATTTCCCTTTACTACCCTGCTAAGCGAATAAGAAGTGGTAACTCAATAGTTCTTGTTTTGAGAAAATCAACATTTTGTAAATTAACGTAATGTCAATTTTCTCAAAACTTAGCAGGCCAGTATAATTTTTTGAAACCTTATAGGTTCCTGTACTTCCTCTATAGGTTTTGGCTAATTGTTTCTTTTCTATGTAAGTACATACGTAGTACTTCGTACAGTATTATAACGATTGCTTTGACCCGTCAATTTTCTTCTTTTTAAAAACAAGCAAGCAAGTTAGGCAACTCTGCCTTCTTCTTTCGTGTCGATAGCTACAGTCAAATTCTATCAGCCCAGTAAAAGTTACCTGTAAAGTACATACCGTCGGTGCGACTGCAATAGCGCGTAAGAGCAATTTGCAATACCGCGTATTTACTAAAGTCGCAAAAATTAGTTTTCGCGCCATCGACTTTTGAGTGTCTGTTGGCACCTAATGGAAGTCACACAATTTGAATTAGTCAATAAGAAACGCCCATTTCGCCGTTATATCAATACCGCGTATTAGTTCTCAAGGAGTATTTGGCAGCAAAGCCGCGTATTTACTGGCATTGTAGTGGAAGTCTGGATAGGAATTGTGCGCGCTCCTGATTTATGATTGATTATTATTGTAAATAACCAGTGTGTAAGTATATTTATTATTATTTGTATTGAATGCTTTTAATAGTGTCATTAGCGTGTTTTGTTAATATCCAAATTTCACTCGAGAATACAACGGGTACCTATTAATATTTTATAATACACATTGAATTGAAAAATACGGCAAGAGCTGAAAAAAACAGAGACAAAGAAGCAGCTCAATCGCAATCGCTCAGTAATTTGCAAATACAAATTACTAGTATTCTTGTTAACCCCCTCCAGCTAAGCTTAATTCGCTTGTGTTTGGAGGAAGTTCACGTCCGTAGTGTAATGGCCAGGACTCGAACCCACGACCTCTCGATCGTAAGACCGATGCCTTATCCATTGCGCCACGGACGCTTGTTGGCCGTTACGAAGTAATTACACCTGACCACACATTTTTTAAAGATTTCAGCAACAAGGATTACCATATCTATGAATCAATCCGATCTGGTCGTGGGGCTGGTGATCACGTCGTTGTTCATATAAGAGTACTAAGGTATAATCCAAAAGGGACAATAGACTTTAAGCTTCACTTTACGGACGAATTTTCACCTCTGCCTAGAAGACCAAAGAAACCATCATCTGTGATCGACGTGGTTCCTGCACTTTACCAAACGAGGCAGGCAATTGCAAAAACAAAGATTGATCATTTACAAGAATTGAAGAGTGCTATTCAACAAGATTACGATGCCTCTTATGATAATTTACCATACAATAAAAAGGGCTAAATTTATTATTACCTATTAGATCTCATTAAATGATTATAATAAACTAATAAAATGTTTAATTTCAAAACCGCGGAACTTCCAAAATTTACATATTTTTTACTTAATATATATCTCAATATATAATAAAGATATTTGTAAAATCTTATGACATTCCTAAGCAATATCATGCAATGGAACCACAAACAAGTTCAGTTGAAAAAATATATTATATTGACCATGATAACCAATTATTTCTTCCTCCTAAAAAAATGATAAAATACTGATACGCGGTATTGCAAATTGCTCTTACGCGCTATTGCAGTCGCACCGACGATACGTAGTTAGCCATATAATAATTATGCTGCTGAATAGTATTTCCCTATTTGCTTTTCAAAATCAAATATGTGTGCAATTATTTTGAAATGTTGCTCTTATCCGACATAATCTGTATATCATAAGTCAGTCATTTCTGAATTTCGGCCAAGTCCACGACGGTATAATTTAAATTTCTAATTTTAAAAATGATTGTTTACCAGATTTTCACTATTGTCCTTGGTTATAATAACACTCGACTCATTAAATCCTATCCTTATGACAAAGTAATCAAGATCGACTACGGTGTTATATTCAGGTTGGTACATTGTTACAGATTCAGGTGATCAACACAGGTAGTCGTCTCGCCAATTAATTTAGGTTATATTTTGTCGGTCGGCTGCATCTCGGCGGGACGGTACCGCTGTGAGGAACACGCAAATGTCAGGACCAGTCAAAACAACCGTCATCACTCCAACAGAGGTTTCTTAAAAAATAATCTTTATGAGATCGTTGTTCCGTTTATATTTTGTCGTCTCCTGTTAAATTGCCGTGCTAATGTGAAGTGATTTATCTTTTTTAAATGAGACATTTTTTCGTACTTTACCACCGAGTTTTCTTTTAGCTCTTCTTATCTGTGTAATTTAAGAACGGCTTTATAATTCGAATCATTATATATCATTTTGCATTTAAGCTGTTGGATCCAGACTTCCTCGAGCCGGGAGCGTGAGCAAGTAGTTAATGGTTTCGTATTTTGTCAGAGATCGGGTTTTAGAGTTTACGAGAGATTGTAGATTGAGAGGTCCTCGTGTTAAGCATGGCAGGATGCATAACAAGTGTAGCAGTCGGCGCGTCTGCGGGCGCAGCGCTGGGCAGCGGAGCGTGAGCAGCAATCTGGCGGCGGCATCTCCACTCGCGGGCAATCAACGATTCGTTCCGGCGATGGGGGGTGAGAGGGGAGGAGGCCGGCCCGGGCCCATTCTCACGTAAATAATTACCGGCGAGTCTCAAATTACAAGGCGCCGCTGCAGCCTGCCGATACATATTCATCACGTGTTCGCGCCGCGCGTGACAGCTTCCTCAGGGCACTGCTGCACCGGTCGCGGCCGGCGAGGATTGGACTACGACACGAAACACTGACTACCTCTTACTTTTAGCAATTTGCCCGAATAAAATTGGTTTCACGTCAGACAAATATAAATTGTTCATTTGATAAGGTTAAAGTCAAAATTAAATAGGTACTTATACACTATACAGGGTGTAAATGAAAGCGTGACGAAGCCGGGTACCAGTAATTTCCAGAGACCCTGGATACAAAAATGTGTACCGAAAGTATTTTATATGGAATTATTACCTGGGCAAACGTCATAATGGTCAATTTTATAATATCGTGGTCAGTTAATTTCTGCTTGATATTTGATACAAATCGTCTCCACACATAATGTTACTACAGGTTCTACTTCCTAATTAGCTACTTTATCGCGATATTGATCTATACCTAACTGATTTAGATTCAATCAGTGACTCATTCTTTACTGCTATTTCATAATTAATTCAATACATTATTTGCATAATTGAAAACATAACCGTAAATAACAAATAATCGCAGGCGATGACTGCATGTTCTGCATAATTGTAGATATATTGAGTGAAAGCACCATAACTTATTTATAATTAAATTAATAAGCAGAACCTGGCCGGTTCCACTACAAGTTAGAGTCGGAGATCATCAACGTCAATGAATTTCTAATTAGAAATATCGCAGCTCTCGCCGGATGCGGTATAAGCGATAAATTATGCACTCCGAGAGGAGTACTAATTTCGATGCCGACAAATTTTCCACAACCGCGATTTTAATGCGTTTCAAATAATGTCTGTAGGCAACGCTAAATGATAAATTGTCAGAGGTACGCCCCCGAGTCGAGTTTAGTTCAAACGAGCGGAGGTCCCTCTCGTTCTACGAGGGAAGGACGAGGACGGAGGCGTCTGCTAAAAAAGGAACGGGTGAGGTGAGAGCGATGGTGTTGAGATAATAACAGTGCAGGCACCGCGGCGGCGTGAGCCTTTGACTCGTCCGCTGCCGAATATCACCATTAGCCGCAATTTGAATATTATCCTTGAGTAAAATAGTTTTCAATTTGAGTGGCGACCGCCATCGCTTCATCGCATCACTTGCTTTAAATTGAATGAAGAAGCTCCATGTATGAGGAATGTGACGGTCGTCAGAAGGTCAGGTCACGGAGCAGGGGCAGAGGTGGATAAAACAAACAAGTTAATTGTATTTATTCAAATGCGGTGCGGTAGGGAGCGCTTGCAGCCGGCGCTTCTCATGAATAGGCATGGCGACGCCCGGCCTTCCTTGCTATGTGCAGCGTCATCGCCCCACAGCTTAGATTAGGCTTTGCTGCGATATAATGAAAATTCAATACTCAGACAGACATAGTTAGGTGTCACAGTGAGTTCATATTTTACAAATTTAAGCAAATTATAGCCAGGTCAGGTCACTGGAATTGAAATCAGAGGAAAATTTTTCAGCAGGTGATATGCTTCGAATTTATTGACACCGTCAGATAGATTTTACAACAAATGCTTACTGAAAGAGTCATCGGAGTCAAATAGATTTTGAATCCAAATTTCTGTCGTGAAACGGTAAGACTGAAGGACTCAGTCATCTGAGACTCAGAAAACGTTAACCAAAATTAAAATAAGTGGCAGTTGCCTCAATATATTTTAAGTTAGCATCTCTTGGACCTTTGCGGTAACTGTTTTGAACTAAAATGTTGTATTAATAACCTTGAAGTTTCATAGTAAACGCGAAATAGCAAGACTTCCTAAGAACTTATGTACTTTGCACACGAATAATAGTACCTATATAAGCAACTGTAAAGAGACGTCTATAACATGAGTAGTGTTTAGCTATGCTTAACGAATTATTTTAATTAGTAAGAAGTTTTATTTGAATTTAACGTACGCGTTCATTCTTTACAACATTTGTGCTGAATGCAACTTCACCATGATGGTTTTTATCCTACTTAAGATAGGAAAAAATGGATGAACTTGACGTCACGAAATTACGTAACATACAGTTAAAAAATTTAGGGTCCCGGCAAGAGGCGACCGTAGCTGGTTGGTAAAAGCGGCTGCCAGGTGTGCAGAAGGTCGCAGGTTCAAATCCTGCCGGTCCCATAATTTTTTCAACTGTTTCTTAGAATGAGTAGTGTTAGAAGCATAACTCAATTTATTCCAAAGCTATTAGCATAAAGCCTAGCCGTGAGTGGCAGCGTGGCAGGCCGCTCGTTGCCATGGGCGGGGACTCGCCATGTCGAGTGTATCGGTGGTACAATGATAAGCATTACCATTGTGTGAGCAAGTGGTGGTGAGCACCTTGTTTGTTTTCGGAAGTGGTTTCTATTAGCTGCAGGCTGTTTGGAATGTATCTACATCTCATCTACAATCGTTTGTGTTAGAAGTCGAAATCGAGTCGAAGTTGATTTGTGTTTTTCCAGAGACTGTTGGTACCTACTGTTGCGATATTAGATTCTTCTTTATGTTTGCTTCCCTTATTAAATGAGACTGTAGCATGTTTCCAAAACAAAAAAAAAACGTGTGGCACTCGGGGACTGCCGCGATAAAGCTATTGTATAGCATTTTTTATCAACTTATGCAATTAAAATTATTTATTTATTTTATTTATGCATTTTTTTTTCCTTTGATATTAATTCAAGTTACACTTTTTGAGTGTGGTGACCGATAAGAAAACATTTTTTTTTCTTTTATTAAATAAATGAGAAGTTAATATAGTTCAAAATATTTTTATATGGTGTTAGGTTATTTTCGTTACGGCATTTCTGGATTCGGTCTCCACGCTCAAGGCCCGCGATAGAAGCTATGTAATAGCTTAAAACATATTATGAAGTAATTATTATTGCTTTGGACTATTCGCTGTTTTTTTGTCGTCTTTGTGTACCTACTTGTTTTGTTTGCTACACTTTAGAACTAAACGTGAGTTCTTAATATCTTCGCTTTAATTGAGTTTTTGTCCAGCAGTATATTGAAGAAAGACGTGGTTATAGCTACCTTAAAAATATTTTTTATTATATGTTCCATTGCTTTTCAATCACTGGTTTATCTCCTTTAAACATATGTTTTCATTTATATTCTGTTACTTAACAATAACGATTTTTTTGCTTTATAAATCTTCGGAGCACAATTGACTCTAACCAAACAGTTATTAAACGCATCCGTGTACAATAAATTGGACTTAAGTTGAACTAATTAGAGTAGCTGATACGTCACCTTGGCCGCATAATCCGATTTGTTCCAGCGCCGCTCAATGCTCATCCCCTGACAATGGTGCAGTCGAAATGTTTATTTGCACAAGATATTTAGTCACTTCCCTGGCGGATTAGCGGACAAAGACGAGGGGAGCAGGGGAGAGATAAAGTGAGCTAATAGCAGGGGCGGGTCCGCACTCCCCAATAGATATAGATGCGCAATCTTTGTGTAACTACACACAGATTACTTACACTAATGCCACGGAAGTCTCTTGAGTGGAGCTTATTTTTAGTTTTGATTAGCTACCGATATGATCTCAAGTATCGTTTAGGAACTTATATAAATATGGATGAATAGTTATTGGTACCTATTACTATTCTATAATAGACATAACAACATATTTTATAAACTTTTAAGCCAAGTATGACAAATTTAATCAAAAAAAGTAATGAGTTAATGACATTTGTGATACAAAGAAATTACTTAATAAAGACAAAAAAATTGTAGGTACATCAAATTGTACTCATCCATTGAGAAATGGAACAGTGAATTTTCTTGACATGTCATTATCGCTATACACAAGAAACTTAGTAGTACAGATATGTTTTAATTTGTGGCGTAGACAATGAGTTAATAAGGTACAAAGCTAAAAAATTCATGCATGAAAATAGATTCCAAACAATCACAAACATGCAAAACTTTAACAAAAAGCAAAACTGTTGGAACCTGATTTGTTTTTGTGTCCGGAAATGAAACAGCTTAAAAAGAATTTAAGACGTGCGTGGTATTGTGGGCGCACAACACGGCCATAAATAAAGCGGATTGTTTGGCTATTGAATATTCCCTAAACAACATTAGGTGAATAGTTAAATTGTCAGTTTGTCACCAACGTGGCACGGCCAGGAGAATGGCGCGGCAGGGGAGTGACATCCAGGGAGGTGACCGCAGGGGGCGGACACTCATTTGCTCATTTCTAAACTTGTGTATGTTTTCTTTCAAACTAAAGTTTCGAATTTCTTGAATGTTGTGTTGAATGACTCTAAGTATGTCGTGATTTAGCTTTTTTAAGTTCGTATTCATGTAGTGTAGATGGAACAAAATAAAAAGTTCGCCGTTTAGATAATTTTTGATTTTATATTAATATGTTGCCTTACTGACCAGGTTGGTTTCCATAAATGCGGCATTGGCGAACTTTTAATAAACATACACATTTATTAAAGAAAAGATAGGCATTTATTTTTATTATCTTATCTTTCTTTATTTTTATCGGATGTTGAGCTCACCAAAGCGAGCCTTTTTTATAATAATTTACTTAGCCTCAGGAAAATTTTATACACCACGCTACGAGAGAGAGCATACGGTTTTTTTTTACCGAGTGATCACAATATTTGATCATATTTTCTAAACTAAGAAAAGTGACATCGGTCTAACGTTAAATCAACAAACAAAAAAATTAAATGTTTTTCTGACTATCGGTTGTTGACACTTCCTATGTTAAATCTAGTTCTACTAGTTTAGGGAAGTGTCAAACCACTCTTCATATTTGTGCGTTGACGTCAATAATCATCAAAGAACGGCGGTAGCAGCTGCGCCAAAGTCCACAGTATTATTCTATTATTTAATTTGTCGTTACATTGTAGTATAGAGAAGCGGGTAATGTTTCCGTATTTACGATTTACATGCGGAATCCGGACAGAAGTCAAGTTTGACAATGTCAACATGTCAGCGTGACAATGGCCGTCACACGTCGGGCGCTGTCAATCGGAGCATGAGAAGCGGGCGGCTCTCCCGGGACATTCCGCCCCGTGGGGACCAACGTTACAAAAGAATATTCATGTATGTACCAACAAATTCCTTGCCTTGTTTAGCGGATGAGCAAACGGTCCCTCGGCGTAATGCGTTTTATAATAACACGAAACACAAATTTTCCTCATGAACCACATATCATATATATGACAATTAAATGATACCTACTTCATCACACCTTCACCTGCGTTACTTGATAAATTGCCCTAGTGAATAAAATATGGAAACGATATGCATTGTGTTTCTATTGCAGCACATCATTTAATTTACGACTTGTGTACACAGTTATGACGTATAGATAGTTATGTTCGCCCCATTAGTTGAGTGCATTGTATGTGATCACACCCATCGGTTTAAGGACAATGGCGAGCTGTAAAGAGTGATGTTAGCATAAACCGGGACGATCCGCAAACAAAACGGGACGTTTCACCGACGTCACACAATGAGAGATTAATGGCGCTCTTTTTGTTATCGTTCGATGGTCTTTACGCGTTTTGTGGCCTCGTTTCACGGTTTATTTAGCTGTTTAAACACCAATAAGCGTTAAATTACAGCGATATGCTCACTAAAGTCAAACAAAAACCGCATTTCGAAAGTTTAATTGCTGTTTACTGCTGAAAAAAGTGCTGTTATTTTAATGCGCGGTTGTGTCACTATTGTGGATGTTCAACCTTAAATCCATAATATGGTACAAAATATATATTAGAAATACGTATAATACATAAAATTATTAACGTCCTCTAACGTCAAGCTGAGCTTTATAGATACTCGTAAAATTGAAATGTGTCGCGCTGTAGAATTCACATTAAAGTAGTAGGTATTAATGCTGTCGCGGAGAGAAGAGCTGTTGAGAGCAAGACTATTTTGTGGTGCGCGAGAGTCGGTTTTTTGGGCATTAAATGTGCGTTTTTTGTGTGTCGCGTTAAATGTCGTCTTATCATCGTGTCGAGTTGTCGACGCCTCCAGCCGCCCGCAATCAAAACACCATTCGAGGTGGTCATTAAAAATGATATAAAGTTAAATTTACAACTCTGCCACGTCTCGGATTAACGGTTATTGGGGACGTAATGTCCACAATGAATCCGACGTGAAAATGGTTTTATTTGTCAAAATAACATATTCAATTGCTTAATATTAATATTATTAAAATTTTGAACATGAAATTATACGATTATGGGACTAACACTTGCTGTTTTGGTTATTGAAAGGATTGAATTGTGTCAAGTAAAGAGTAGATAAAAGATAAAAAGTCTGAAGAAACTAGCCAGTCAATAACTAGAGGTGTCAACTAGTCCTGCTTGTCGTCGCCTGTGGCGTGGCGGTGGCGGCGATCGACCGCGTCCAGTCGCCCCAGGGAAGCGTTATTGTTTACGAGTGTACCACTTCTACTACAATGATTTACGAACCGCCTGTGCCCATAAAAGTGGGGACAACGCACTAAAAGATACAAAAGGTGCTAAAGAAAAGTAATATATTTTAAGTTGGAGCGAACGAATATAAAGGTTTGGTAAAATATATCAGTTTTAGTGTTGAGCACGAGTGTTTGTTTATAAGGGCGATTACGCACGCCTTTTGTCGAGCAATGGAGGGCATTCGTCACGACCTTTCTCACGTCAAGAATCGTGTCGAGCCGTGCTCTCGTTCCTCGATCGCATATTAAAGATTTGCCCAAACATGTGTTCTTTAGCCACAACATTTGGATTAGCAGGAAGGGAGGCATACACATTAAATAATAATGATAACACCACCAAGTGGTTATGATAAAACAACTCCAAGTAACTGTACGTTCTGTTGCAGTTACGATGTCCTAGGGCAATGTTATCATTGCCATTTAGTTATTTTTATTACATATAGCAAGCATGTTTTTTTTTCAATTACATACCTATGTAAGGTAGTTATGTAGAGGTGTTTTGCAAGATTATATGACATATGTGCTGTATATAATATGCCCAGGTATAAAAACTGTAGACTTACCTACTGGTAGGGACACCTGAGGGTAAAATTTTCTCAAAGAAAGGTGTAAATGAACAGTACCTACATATTAAAAGTCACGATTTTCTTTATATAGGTAGTAATTTCGTCGATAAAGTCATTAGTATACATTTTTAGACATTTTTACGATTATTGAAGACATCATTAAACTCGGAGAAGTTGTCAGATAGTCGCTTCGCTATCGTTGTATTCATAGTAAATGGTGTGGCGAATGTGGCGACGGGGTCGACCAGCGTTTGTTTTTTCAGGGGCCTTGTCACTGCAGTTTCGAGTGTCGACACAACACCACCTTACGCACAAAAAATGATCGAAACGCGCTCATATGCAATAATCTGTGGGGATTTATTCCGACCGTGGCGGCCACCCACGTGGTGCCCGTAATTCTTCCTGAACGAGCTAACTTCATTATTGTGGCGTGAGATACAATAGTTAAGAGCACGATTTATAAGTCCAACACGTTGACTTCTGTTTATAGCTAGCGGCGGGGCGCGGGCGCAGCGGGGGCGGGGATTACGCGTCTGCGCACCGATTTATGGCTGCTCCTCGATAAAAGCTTAAATACTCTCAGGTGAGAATTATTCAATAGGTTTAGTGCGAGCGTAGAGCAGCCATTGTGACGGTGGCACGCTCGCCTCGCCAGCGATGCGCTCGCGCATTCACGCTCTTTAACGTCATAACACCACCAACTCTATTTCACTGTCAAATTTATTGCTTAGCTGAATGACAACAGTTAACCACAAACCACAAATGAATATAATTTAAAGGTAATGAGGACTAGTACTAACTTTTATGGATAGCTAAATTGGATAATGTTTATTTATGATAATTTTTTCTAATGATTATATGAATAAATTGAATAACGCTTACGAGTGCCACTCAAATTAATGAGTGGATAACACCTACTGTGACTTTTTATTATGCTTGTAATAAACGGAAATTTATTTCATTACACATTATTGCCTTCAGGCGATCGTAAATTCTATTTGCGGAAGTGTCTAATTACGAGTTGATAACTTACTCTGACAACCCTATTACAATAGTTTAACTAGCGCGGCTTTAGTAGAAGTATTGATATCGGATTCATGCGTAAGGGCAAAGGGCGAATGATATTTCGGTGCAAGGCAGCCCTCAGACCGGGCGTAGGGCTGGCAGGGTGCAGGGAGCGGGAAGTAAGCTGAAAGTAATCCGGCGCGCGGGTGGGCGCAACACGACACCGCATGCGCGCAGCTTACATTTGTCATTTATAATGCGCGCGATTTGTTGCTCCTCACCTCCAATTAGTGTTGCCATACAATATTGGTAAAAAAGTGGGACATAGGGTCAAAAACTTGATATCGAATCCAATATCATCTATTTGACAGTTTTGACCGCACCTATCCCTAAATTCATAAGTTTGTTTTGAATTTGTCAAGTTGACGTTTAAAAGTATTCTGTATTTTAAATATAAGTGCCTCGTTGGTCTAGTGGTTAGCGTTTACACCTCTCACCACGAGGTCTAAGGTTCGATTCCAGGGTCGCACAAAAGTGTTTGGGAATTCGCCGTCAGAAAACTCTCAATAGCAGCACGGAGTTGGATTCGTGCCCGATGGATGGCGATAGGCTCACCTTCCTATCAAACGGGACCCAAACATAACAGGTGAAATGTAAGTGTTATATACATAATGTAAACACCTCTGCAACACTCATTTGGGTAATATAGGTGTGATGATGTGTTATGTTAAAAAGTCCATATCTATTAAGTATATAAAAATTTGGCATGAAAACGGCTTGACCGATTTGGCTGATATTTTTTTTGTAGTTTTCTAATACTCTGTACAAGGTTGTTACGGCAAAAAAAAAAAAAAAAAAAAAAAGTATTCATTTTTATATGGGGGATATTATAGATTCCAGTTCAAATTGAATAGGTACGCATACTTAAGATAGGTCAGCTATACAAAATAAAGTAGTGCATCAAATTTACGTTAAGGCGGTACGAAGTTCGCCGGGTCAGCTAGTTTATGATAATAATCGAATGGACTTGGAGTTTCAAGGTATCAATCTGTATCTAACAGGATAAACGAGAACAACATATTATTATATGCCTGCAGTAATTAATATTAGTACTCAAACCGTCAGTCTAGCAATTCAAGGAAGTCTTTAACTATTTGTGGAAATCTTGCCGCTGTTACGTGGTGATGTTGCATTATGTTTCTGTGGTCTAATATTCTAGGTAGCTTAATTCCTATACGGTATTTCTTGCAATTTTCTACATAAGATAATCAGATCTAAAGCCTACTCAAAGTCGGGACATCCTACAAAAGAGGACGACCTGGCAACACTGCCATGAATGCACCCCGCTCCCCTCAGTTCCTCACTACGCCAAAGAATAACTACGCAGCCTTTTATGTTCACTTATTCGTTATTCAAATATTTAAAGCGAGGTGCGCAATATTTTTTATGACATTTTATGGCATCAGTTTCTCGTATAACCGTTGTTTTTTGTGAGTGTCACGGGGTGAATCTTCAGCTTATTTTACGCAATGATATGGAAGCATTGCATGTTTCATTACGCCGTATATCACGCTGACAACAGCAGTATATCAGCTTGTATAATACCAACATACTTGCGGTAACAGCTCTACAAATTGACAGCACACGTGTTCGTATGATGACGGCTATTTATTACGAAATGTTTTTTTTTTAATTTTTAATATTAAACAATATTGTGGTCGTAATGGTGGGAGGTAAGAAGAGCCCACGGACATTAGGGTGGTATAGGCTGTAGGTATGGAAAAAAAATGACAAGACATAATATCACACAACAAAACAGGCACAAACAGCACGGGTGGGACGTGCTGTTTGTAGCGTGAAATTTCAGCATCCGAACTTATTTTGAGCTCAACATAATATTGAACTCTGTCACTGAAATTGGATAGTTAACAAATTCAGTGTTAAGTTAAAAGTAGGTTTTGTTTTATTCGATATTAAACACTGAATGTTAAGTTTAACCTTGAATTTTTTTTTTAATAATACACATGAGGTTACCAAATAAGCGCGATAAAATTACACACACAAAAAAAATAATATTGGGTTTTCAGTACAAAAAATAAAACGTTTCATATATTATTGGACCACCATAATGGACATTTTACACATATTCTATCAATAATATAATGTACAAGCTCTGCTTAGTTTGGGACTAGATGGTGTTGTGAAATATTAATAAAAATATTTTGTGATTGATGAGAGAGAGCACACAACAATACAAATATTAATATTAAACCTAAGAAATTCTAAAGATTAAATCCTAAGCACCAACTAAGTGAAACCAAATAGTTCTACCTACAATAACAATATATGATAATATAAAATAGGAGAATATTGACTTGTAGAATGTAGAATTACTTCATTATCCAACACAAAAGCAAAGTATAACGGACAAAAGCGGACCTAAAAGAAACAAACAACTCGTCTAAATCTAATTACTTCACCACGCATTCAAAACCAATTTCCCAACGAGCAAACGATGGCTGAACATTTCATTTCACGGTTCATGTGTGACCGACATGTCGTTGATTTGATTGCGTTTGCTTTTTACGCGAAACTCATAACTTATCGTTTTCTAATGTTGCAATCTGCTTCCTGTGTGGCCAACGCCGCGTGTGTGTTCCGACCCAACAACCAAATATTTGGTTGCTTTCATAGGCTTACTGACGTTTTGACATTCCATTTTCGAATTGAAAAAACGGGCGCCGAGAGCCGTTCTTGTTCCTCGCAGTTTCGTTTTACGCAATATAACACAATGCCAACCATTGTGTTTCTCTCCACGCAGCTTATTTTTACACTATTTCCGATTTTTTTCTTATCAACTTGTCAATGGTGTTGACTTTCAGAATGAATTACGAGCTCCTACGCAGCACAATGTGTTGTGACTTTTGGTTTTTATTTGAATTGTATTTGTTATATTTTTTTATATTATAGATTTTGTACGGTATATTTGCTTACAAATAATACCCATAGAACCTAAGATAGGCACCTTCATGGTACCTTAAATAAAAAGTTTATTTCTCGCTAGATTTGTTATGAAGCACTAAACTTAGGAAAATTTCAAAATCATTGTCGGAACAAAGCGCTTCAGCAAAAAATAGCAATTTCAGATTTCTGAGAGCACAATATCCATTTCAGTTATTAGCAACCATATGCCAAATACCATAACAGCTTACGAATGTCATAACGGCGAAGCCTGAGGCCGTGTCGAGGCGGTCACATAGGAACACATCGCATACCCCCATAAACATGAACACCGTGCCATTCTTACAAATTGAAAAACATGCGAGTGCCTCATAATCCCTCTTAATGCTTCACCGGAGAGTTATAGCTCCTTAAGTACGCAGTATTTTTCATATCTTCGCGAATAACGCGAGTACTTTGCGACAGCTTTTTATTCTTGTACGAATTGGTGCTGTTTTGTTTCTTGTATGGTAATAAGGGTTGCCGAAGGATTGCAGTCGGTACCTTTTGTATTCGGCTCTTAACTAAATTAAAAAGCGCCATTTTCTCATGAAAGAAAAGCAGAAATGTATCCTAGCACACGGGACTGGTCAATAACAATAGCTCGTTAGGTTTCAGAGTTGAGGTGCTATATGCCATACCTATAGGTAACTATGATGAATTACAGGCGCTAGTAATTTGATTACATATTCTTTTCCTCTAATTTAAAGCAGTATTACCACTAATATGTGATACAAAGTTCATAAAATTAAAACATAAGTAAATATTTAAAAAAATAAATAAAAACTAGTGGCGGTTATGTTATCAATACGTCAATAAAACGTTTTATATCTGTAGGTGGTAGTATTATAGTGGTAGTATTATTATTAATTTATTAATAGTAATGTCACGTCTTTAAACATGACTTGTTTATTGCAGCTGTTTTGAATTACCTAGTTAAACTATCTTATTAACTAGATTACTCATAGCAAAAATAACAGACTGCGTTTAATTTAATTAATAGATAATTATAGCTGTTATGTTTGAATTTACTATTCTAAGTGCAATATACGGGGTGGATGCGGCATAAGGGCATTTATTGAAACCATAGATTTTTGATGTAGTCAGTGTTCATTTCCACAGATTAAAAATAAATTTACGATTAAACATTTGTTCGCCACACAAATTGAATGATCTCTATGTTCAAATGTGTTAAATACTTAGCTATATGCTGTAAGTGTCTACGTTAATTATTCCTCGTCCATTCGTTTATTTTCTTTTTCACAGTTCACGCCAATGAATTACCGGTTTTATTTTCGTTATAATATTCTACAGTTATGCCGTGCTTTATTGACGGGCAACATTTTTAGTGATGTTCGTGTGTTCTATAAATCAGGTCTTGAAATAAGATAGGTAATCGATGTTAATATTATAACTATAAAATCATTTGACTTTATTAATGTATTTATTGTGTCTGTTAATTTAACAAAAAAACTAAATAAAAATAGAATCATCGCTCTATAATTAATTATTTGCAAGAAATTAAGTCTAAATCTTGGAATTTCCAATGAAACAAGTAAAATTATTAAAAAATGAAATTTACTACAATGATTTACCAGACTTTTCTTAAAAAATCTTTATGAACGAATAATTAATACTAAACAAAAACATTTATTTGCAATTTGTTCGGATGCAAATCGATTATTATTTCAAATCGAATCGGTAACCTGTAAAGGCATCACTAATGTTGAAATGTCAAAAAGACAATAATCGGTTGGACAAGCTACAAGCACGTTCTGAGTACAGTGAAAGGTCTAAAGGATTGCACACATCTTCTTCCCTTCACAAAGTGTAGTTTAGTTGCCCTACAAGTCCTGTACTCACAGTCTCTGTACGTGATGAGCGCTGTCATATTTCACGCTACATTCACATAACACATAGAATAGTCACATACAAACCCTCAGGACCTCTCATTCCGCATGAAAGCTTTGCATTATTTAACACCTGTCATGGCGTTCCCAATCAAATGTATGAACTATTATATATACACATGCGTATTAACCTCTATAAAGCTCTCGTATGTTGAGATGGGTACAGCTGTTTCACAATGTAAGCTATTTATTTAAGCTGTACCTGAATTCATGATAGAATACATACTAATTGATTTATTATTTTGTATTTGTACAAATAATTAGAAAGTTGATAGTGTGGGATCTTTATTTATTAATACACATGTGGCGGTACACGCACATAATAAATGACGAATGACATTGCTTGTCACAAATGTCAAAGAGCGCTGAATCGCGATAACGAAATGTTCACAGCAAGTGTACATAAATACTACTTCCAAGACGATATCCGTTCCGATCCGTTTGGTAGCTGACTGCCAGGCAATTCCACCGAGCCTGGGCGGAGGATCCTCCCTTTGTAGTGGAAGAACATCACACCCGTTCCTCTACACACTGATCGTCGAAGGTTCAAGTTGGGTCTCTGACTTGGATAATATTTGTTACCTCACATGGATTTATGGCAACTTTGACACTTTTTTCCTTCTAGGGATTCCACAAGGTACCAAAATTCAGCGCTGTGGGATTATTTTGTAAATCGAAATCCTAATTTATCGGGTGGTTAATGTTCGTTGTGGATACATCTGTATAAGATGGTGTAACACTATTTGTAATATAATATGTTACATAATATCTCTCTCTTCCTAGCCTTTTCCCAATTACATTGTGGTCTAACGGATTTAGCTGAATATCAGTATTTTACGTGGAGCAACTGTCATCAGACCTCCACAACCCAGTACGAGGTAATACGATACTCTTTGTTAGCATACTTACTTCCCGTAACGACTGCCATAGATGTTCAAATGGCAACCGGGACCGACGGCTTAACGTGCTCGCCGGGGCACGGCGGAACACTCGTTATGTTAAAGATGGACACCCATCCACGGCCCACCGCGGTTACATTGCTTAACCGGCAAGATTGATCGTTCCACGCGGCTTTAACTTAGCCACGAGTATGCCTCCTCCACCAATATGTTACAATATGTTACATAATATAAGTAGATAATTGTTATATTGCATAGTTAAGCCAAAGGTAATTGGCGTTGCATTCACTAGTAGGTTTTTACAAGCTTAGTAAAAAAATAACTAGATAGATATGTAATGTTGTTGTCCAGTCAAGTGTGACTTATTCTGTAACAATTTCATAATTTGTGTTGTAACTTTTGATACAACAAATTAAGTTTCATTAGCTCCTGAATATTTAGAATCCGCCAAATAAAGTGACCTGACCTTTTATAAAAATTGCACAATTTACCCTTGAAAATAACACACTTATGCTACTAATAAGGTTTATCTTTCATTATTCAAATTATGAAATACGGGTGCAAGACTTGCTGCGACTCAGGCGCGACGTATCGCACTCTCTTGATAATGCCTAGACGTATAGGCGAAACCGCGTTCGACTAAATAGACCAACATTACGTGAGTAACACCCGTATTTCATAATTTGAATAAGGTTACAAACTCAGTTTTAATAAAAATGTTTATCTTTCACTTCTGAAACTGAGTCTTGGTACAATGCATTTATTTCCGCCTTTGAGACTATTATAACTCTTAAACTTACATGATAAATGAATGAGAATATTTTTAATAGTGACCACCATTAAAAAAAAACCGGCCAAGTGCGAGTCAGACTCGCGCACCGAGGGTTCCGTACAAACCTGTAGGTATATAAGTAAAAGTTATGGTATTTTTATTGCTAAATGAAATCCATAACATAACAATGTGGAAAGCTGACGGTACCTTGTCAATACATAAGTTTAAAATTATTAAAAATATTTTTATTATATGATGTAACTAAAAATTTATGCTTTTCGCAATTTTTCCTTTATCTGTGTTATAAGACGTTGCTTCGTACCAAATTTCAAGATTCTGAGTTCACGGGAAGTACCCTGTAGGTTTTGATTCCCTTGCGAGTGTCGAAAATTTGCGGCATAAACGGGAGTATCTTTTGATCGCGTTGACTTAGAAGTTTGATTTTTTCACAGCTCCAAGAGACCATAGACTTGAGTATTTGATATGAATTTCAGCTTGATACCTCCACGCGTTCCTGAGAAAAAAGGTCTTGACAGACAGACAGACAGACAGACAGACAGACAGACAGACAGACGGACAACAAAGTGATCCTATAAGGGTTCCGTTTTTACCTTTTGAGGTACGGAACCCTAAAAAAGAATTTAATATCTCCTTCAAGACCTTTTTCGAGCCCTTTTCCAATGACTTATATATTTTATCAACAAACAGATCGGGCTGAGAATCACTACTTTACGTAGAGCGACTGCTATTAAACCAACAAGAAGACATACTAAATTCTTTTTTATTAGCCTTCTAAAAAATATTATAATTATAAGTAGGTGGTAAGTTAAGTTTTATTTAATGTTATGGACCAACTTAATTGATTTGAAATTCTACTTAACTTCATATCTATTTTATAAGATAACTAGCTGTTGACTGCAAGTTCGTCCGTGCGGAAATCGATATATCCAAAGAGGTTGTAAATAGGTAACCCATTTACAACTATAGTGGCATAAATATCAAGAAAGAGTACAAAGTCAAATTTTTGCACATATTAATATCAAAATTAACCTATTAATGTCAAAAATGTACCATATTTGTGGGTGAAAACACGCTAACGTTTTATATAAAATAGAAAAGTATTTAAGTCATCTTATCTACATCCACTTTTCTCTGGATATATCCATGCTATTTTCTATAAAATTGAGAAACTTGCCTCCAGTCACTTTGAACACAAATTTACCTTACTAGGTAGTGATATTTCCAAAAAATCTATTTAAGCCAAAGGTATTTTTTTGTTCATTGATGTCGTGTAGGGTAACACAATTCTGTGCCATTTTCTTCAAAAAGACTAACTGCTCATATACCTAAATTGCAAATCTTAATTCACCTACTTACTAGCGGAGTGATTTTTCCACTTTGGAATATAATTTTTGAAGACCTATTCAAAGATACCACAGGTTTGAAAAAAAAATTGACTTTCAGTTCTAAGTATGGGGAACCCCAAAAATGTATTGTTTTTAACACGCTTATATTAGCTTCACCTGTATGTATGTATGTATGTATGTATGTAAGTATGTATGTATTTAAGTAACCGACTCCTTTGGACTCTATTTTGACCCACTTTAAACGGACAGATTTCATTAAAATTTTGCACACCTGTCAAAGATCGATGACAATGCAATAATTCGATAAAAAAAAAAAAAATAATAAAAAAAAAACGCTCACAAATAAACCAAACTAAAAAGTAGAAAATAAATAATAGTTTTAAAAAACACGCTTTTTTTGTTCATTACCATTTTTAGCTTATATTATCTAGGCATAATTTTTTACTTTTTAGTTAGAAGTACTTTAAAAGCGTGTTTTTTAGTTTTTTTAAACTATTATTTATTTTTTCTATTTTTGTATGAAAATTTTAATGCCACCGAATACATCTACTTACCAAATTACCACAGTATAGCTTTTATAGTTACGGGAAAAAGTTTCTGTGACATACGGACGGACAGACATGACGAATCTATAAGGGTTCCGTTTTTTGTCAAAATTACGAATCTCCCATATAAACTTACGCTCACTAATTTATCACCTTTGGGATAAAACACAAATATAAAACATATACACCAGTTTTTTACCTTTAGCTACACAATTGTGAAAACCGTATCCTATAGACAGACAAAAATTTGCAAATAGAAATGCTGTTATAAGGACCTTTCGTATTTTTTCTCTTAAATATCTTCAATGTACAGAGAAGGCTAATTTAAAATTGTATTATATGTATCTATAGATATCAAGCCACTCAATGTGCTACACACGCAATGTGCTATGATTTTTACACTCCGCTTTACAAAGAGGTTTACTGGTGGTAGAGCTCTTGTGAATGAGCCCGAGGGCGGCAGCACCACCGTCTCACCTTAAACCTGCCGCTAAATAGTAGTGCTTCCATTACTGTGTTCCGGTTTGGTGGTTAGACCAGGCCCTGAAATTACTGGCACATGAGGCATAACACCGTATTAGTCCTCAGCTGCAGCGGTGCAACTTTAATCTGATTTTGTGGATTGTTGATGTCCATGGGCTGTACTCCACTTACCATCAGGTGGACTACACGTTCGTTCGCTGTGGGCGTAGTATAAAAAAAAGATAGAAGGTAGATAGTAGATATCTTTATATTATATAATATTAAAGTTGAAAAATTAAGAATCCAGCAGGACTCGAACCTGCACCCCCTGGGTATACGCCCCAAGTGCTTTGCCAATTCAGCTATGGATTCGTATGCTGCCGGACTCGAAATTTCTCAACTCTAAACCAAGTAAGTAAGTGGAAAGATTTTTAGTTTGTTTGTTTGTAGGTATCTACAAACAAACAAACTAAAAATCTTTCCACAAGACTGCATATTTCATACGTGTGTTTTTGACTGTGAACAATTTTATATTCTTATTTCTTTTACATTTGTTATTTAATTTGCAACCGTTACCTGAAGCAATACATAATACGGAATCAAAAAGTGTTGATTAATTAAAGTTAAAGAGATAATTAATGCTTTTCATTTATCAACTGAATTGAAAAACGATGTGCTTAGATTTGAATCTAATTTAAAAAACGTTTTAGTGATGAGTTTTATGTGTCTAGAATAAAAAAATGTGCTTACAATTTATCTTTTAACACTTAAACTAAGGCAAATACCGTTTGAAAACTCACAAAATATTTGGCACGCAGTTCGTGATAAATATTAATAAAGTTAGACTTAGAACGTAGATTGTTGAATGTTTTATTATAGTTTGTGCTCCCTCCAACGCATGCGCTGTGCCGCTACGGTGTACCCCCGTCCCGCTCTAATCCGCTGATCTGTTCGGATGGGCGGCGCACTCGCGGTGATTGCGCGCGCGTTTTCACTGACATCATTTTCATGAAAACTCATTTACTAAAAACAGTTAGGTACTTTTGAAAGTGTTCAACGGCAATCGACTTATTGTTTGATACGTCATTTTATTGCACACTCATAAACTGACCAGGTGCATTAATCAACGTTTAATCGATTGATAGACTCGATTATAAAAAGCGAAATTTATTCGACGGCTACAATAGCGGTGAACAAAAATAAGGAATATGATATGAATTAGTATTATTATTTTGGTTGTTATTGAAAAGCTTAGGTCGGGGTTCGTTGTGGTGGGGAGGGGAGGAGGTGTGCGTGTGACAGCGGGCAGAGCGGCTAGTGGTTGGTCCGGGGAGGCGGCACCGCGGCCCCGCCCCCCGCGCACCGCCGCTCCGCGCGCTCAGTCCGCGCTCAGCCGCCGAACCGCTCTCGCCTGCGTGCACCACATCACTACTGCACGATACGCGTATACCACACCGAGTTACCGAGACCGTTGTTGTGAACCAAACGTTTCTAAAACAGTGTCGTTTAAAAAGGAAAATGAGTAGATTTTCGCGGCCGTGATTGAAAATGTATAAGCGGAGTATTTGGGACGTTGTGGGTGAGATGTCTTGTGTTAGTGGACTGAGGTACTAGGGGTCGTTTGATGGATGTGGAAAGCGCGGAGTGCTGGGCCGGGAACAGGATGGTGGCCGAGGAGGGCAAGACGCGGGCCACGGACTTCAGCATCGCGGCGATCATGGCGCGCGCCGCGGAGCCGCGCAGCCCCGCCGCCCGCTCCCCGCCTCGCACCGGTACGTTAGGCCTAATGCACTAATATTTATATTTTATTTTGAGTGCAGAATCCCACTTTTGATATTTTAGTTATAAGAAAAATACGTGGCAGCGCGTAATAGGGTATAACGTCCTCGAAATGGGTATTTTGGCTAAGCTATGGTCGTTAAGTTAGATTGAATGGTTTCTGATTGAATATTAAACATACTTTTAATAAAATTAAAAATTATTTATTAACTTGGTGGATAATAAATACCTTGAAGCCTATAACTATTCTCCTATATACCTACGCTTAGTTTGCTTCGCAGCAATTAGGATATAGAAACACTAGACGCTGCACCGATAAACTATTTTTTTTATCTTCTAATCATAGATATTTAAAAAAAAAATATCCTCAAAAGTAATTTTAATCTTGCTTGTTTGGTAATCAAATAGTGGTGGTGGTTCGCAACCCTCTGAATCAGTAGCGACGGCAACTATAGAAGGCGTTTAATATTAATGTAGAGTTTATTTGTTGTAATAATTAATTTGTAAATAAATAGAAAAGTAGGTAGGTTTGTCTGCCTAAAATAGCTTGAAAAACCATGATCTATGTTTTTTTTTAATATAACAACTAGATTTTTTTGTAGAGTTATTTTTGTTTACTCTAACGTGATCCATGTTAAAAGTTGATGACGCGGTTGTCATAAATGTCAGACCGACTGACAGATGGACACATGAGTTGCATGAGTTATCTTATTTTAAAAGCTGTCTTTTTGAGGAACGGCACTAATTGTTTGAATAAAAAATGTTAGACTGTGTTTTAATAGATAAATTTAATATTGATCTGTGATACTTGTCTTTAATGTATACCTACATAACATCACGCCTATATGCCCAGAAGGGTGTGGCAGAGGTGTAAACACTTTAATTTCACCTGTTGTGGTCCCTTGGGATAGGGGGTGAACCTATCGCCATCCACCAGGCACATTTCCAACTCCGTGCTGCTATTGTGAATTCTTTGACGGAAAATTTACAAATAACACTTTGCCTGACCCGGGAATCGAACCCGGGACCTCGCGGAAAAGAGGCGCATACGCTAAATACTGTACCACCAAGGCCGTATTATACCTACAACATGATCTTGATAAGTAGCTAATGCAGAATAGAAGGGGTGCATGAAAGCAGCCTCCGCGAGTGACGTACACAACGATTCCCTACGTCCGGCGCACCCTGGGCCATTCGCGAGTTCTCCAAAGCGAATTGGCTAATCCTTTCACCACGATGGCAAGTCAAAATATAATTTGACTCAGCCATCGACACGACGAAGAAGAAGTGGAGTCTACATTTGAAAACCTCTGATATCCATAGTATCAACGCAAGCATTAATTAAACATGTATAACGAATTATTGCCTGACTTTTATTATTTACCTAGGTATTGACTATCTAATACTATTAAAACCGACGTGAGGTGAACACATTATAGGTACTTGAGAATACGGGTTACTCACGTTATTTTAGCCGGGATATGCCGACTAGTTTCGAATCTATTACGTAGATTCATCAACTGGGCGATTAATCGCGTTACGTCGACGTCGCGCGACGGCATATCCCGACTAAAAGAACGTGAGTAACCCGTATTTTTAACAATAATTTACTATCTTGTTAGAACATGTAAGTAGGTATAAGTCACTTGGCAGTTTAAATCGAACCTATTAAAATAGCATCGAATGTCTTATGCATTCTCCATTGGGCCACTGCCGCTTGTGAACCTAGTACATATTTTTTTTAAATAATCATAATTTAGTGTTTATACAGATATTTTTATTCCTTTTAGGAATTTAACTTTGCAGTTGACTGAAATATAGAGGCTTCCTTGCTATTTCAGGTCTCACTTAGATCTATTAGAATTTTGAGTACGGAATCTGTTCTTTATTATTTCTGATAGGAAAATCACATAAGATTCCTACTAGATAAGTAGGTATTTAAGCTTCAGTACATAAGCTATATAGCTACATAAAATAGAAGCGTCTATTATTTTTTTAATAAAAAAGTTATATTTTCTTAAAAAGCTAGAGACATTATGAGTCAAAAATAATGCTTTATTTCGCGCCAAGCTAAATTCTACTGAAAACAGCTATCTATTAGTTGTTTATAGTTGTATTATAAGTTGGGTTCCAGGAATGACCACTCGTTTTACATAATGACAATGTCTTCATAACCTTATTTAATTACTTTTTTTAAAAAATGTAACTCGATCTATATTTACATAGCGTTTAATGCTTATTGCGGAAACGGCAGCATGCGCCAGCGCATGAAATACTCGTTGATATAGTTATGTTGAATTGCCAAGTTCTCAGGTAACATTAGAACAAATAATAATGGATAGGTATATGGAATATTCTACAGTGTACACCAAATTTACAGTTTGTCAATTAGTACATAAACTTACATAAAATTGTCAATTGCAAAATGGGCAAGCTATTGAGTATGAAATAAAATAGAATTATAACAGTGGTTATAATTTATTTATTGCTACATCATGATAAACAGTGTCATATCTTGAACCAGAAACAAATTCTTACAGAATCTTACAAAAGATAACTAATATTATTAAATTATTAGCTTTATATATAACCTAATTGACATTATAGAGGCATTTTAAACTTCAAAGAATACTCAGAAACAGGCATTAGCTCAAAACCCTATAAACCCGAGCCGCATTTAAAAAGGGTTAAATGCTAATTGGCACTGTGGCGCTGCGGCAACGTGCGCAGGCGCAAGCAACGTGTAGAAATGCCATGCCAGTTTATTTCAAAATAAAATAGGACTAAGGAAGAATAGGTAATATTTTATTCTATTTCTTAAGCTTTAGGTTTTATTACCTATGAAAATAGCTGGTACAATTTTTGTATTCATTGCGACGTTTTTGTTTATGATTTCGCAAATCTAGTTAAATAGATCTTCAGATTTCGAAACCTTTACAGCAGACAGAACTATGAACATATACCGTAGAAGACGGAATGTCTTGCGAAAAACGTGTCCCTGGCAAATCTAGCACCCTGCTACGGGTCCGTTCGTTATTTCAGATTAATTGTGTGGAACCGAACGGGTTGACATCACTCTACTATATTTGTACTTGTATGTATATTAATATTAATTATTAATACTTGTATGTATATTATTAATAACCGAACGGGCTGACATCACTCTACTTTATTTGTACTTGTACTATATTTGTTCCACGTTGCGTTCCACGTTGCCTATGGGCCACGCAACGTGGAACAAATATTAATATTATTATTTTAATTTATTAGGTGTTAGCTTCTGCAGGCGGCTCCGCCTGCGCGGTACTTCGATAAGGATTAGCCCATGTCCTGCTCTAAAGTCCCATCTATATAGTTGCATAGCAAAAACGTAACAGACAGACATACAAACAGAGTTACTTTTTTCTCATGACTAATTAGGAAGGAAGTTGGAATTTGGATTCGCAGTTTCCCGTTGTTTTATTCGTTGCTGCTCTACTACATTGGATCAGACTAAACAATTATTCCAATTCAATAAGTACCTACCTACTCCCATAAAACAAACAAACAGCCAAATAAATTCTTCTTCCTAATAATTTTGTATAGATTCAGTACTGCATGGGCGGACAAAGAACTATCTAGTGTCTATTAGACCCTCATAAATAAATCTTACAGACAATGGATATTCGTTGGGAGGTGCCTGAAGTATAACAATAA
The DNA here is from genome assembly GCA_905147285.1 of Hypena proboscidalis. Taxonomy (NCBI): domain Eukaryota; kingdom Metazoa; phylum Arthropoda; class Insecta; order Lepidoptera; family Erebidae; genus Hypena; species Hypena proboscidalis. Next base: position 11,949,950 of record LR990130.1, on the reverse strand, counting down.
GGTCCAAGGCAAAGTTTTGACACTTATTTCTAGTGTCTAAACTAAGCTTATTTGTTAGCTGGATTTACGATTTCGTGTCTCAATATTTTTATTAGATTAAAGAGATGTAGTGGGACCTGTTATGATAAGGTCTGCAAGTGACCACGGCTAGCGGAACCCAGCGAAAAGGTTAGCATCAGTGTAGTGTGGTCGTGTATATAAAAGTAATGATTCTCTTTTATTCTTCTAGTAATTATAATAAAGCACTTAACTCAACTTATTTTGTATGTTTATAGGTATAGTTTTTCTCAGAACGTTCTCGTTGAGACATTTATCCTTTGAGAAAACCCTGAGCTAGCAAGAAACTTACATTAAAATTTCTAAAGCTTATTAATAAATGAATATGATGGATTTTCAGAATTATAAACTAAGTCAACATACAAAACATAATGAACTTAATCTATGTAAAATATATTTGTATTTTACTCTAGCATTAATTTAGGGTTTTAAAAACGTGCTTACCGCTACTAAAACGAGGCCTTCAAATAAAATAACTTATTTGACACTTAGCAGAAATAGCTGGCATACCTCGGTCATGTAGGTAGAGTTCTTATCGACACTTAATTAAAGCAAATGTCGAACTTAACTATATACTTTATTTGGACGATAGTTACTTACTTTAGGTGCTTAGTTATTTGTAAGCACGATTAAGCAAAGGAATAATATATAAATCCAAATATTAGAACCTTGCATGCTACGAATGTACGGTACAAATTAGGCTGTCAGGTTATTAATCAGGTAATATAAAATTAATTGTTTCGTGTGAATATTGATGTTATTTTGTATAACCTGCGATTTTTTTCTCGAACTCCACTTGATGTTCAAAGTTAGGCATGTAAGTGTTTACAATAGGTAGGTATTACTTTAAGTCATAAGTACTGACAATATCGAGTCTGAGATTTTAAGGTTTTGATATCGAGTTCTTTAACTCTGTACCATAAACGATATGGATAGAAGAAGAAACATTATTATGACAAGAAGAAGAAGAAGACTCTGTACCTACGGATCAGAGCGACGAAAATCGAGCACCTGAATGTCAAATTCACAAATAATGATACTAGATAGGAAATTATACTGAAAGAAGACTTCATTTCATTTTTAAAAACGATTTAGCTTCCTTCATAGAATTTAGTAAATATGCTTAGGTACTCATCCGGGATTAGAAGTATACTCGTTAGATTTTTGTCTCTGATTTAGATACAGCATATCTACCTATAGCAAGGAGTAACTAAGTTTTATTACCTATATTCAATGATATTATAGAACTATAGATATGTTACGTTCATAGAAATTACGATTTAAATCCGTTCCGAGCTATTCCAAATTGCACACATTGACAAATGTAACTGATAAGTAAAACAAAAGATACGAAATAGCACGCAAATGAAAGAGATAGCTATAGTTTTAATGATTGCACTTCAGTGGTACGCACGTGACTGCGCTCGACGCAGGCCACACGCAAACTAAACACAAGACGTCCCAATTGGGACGTATTTGAGTATTCACAGCGCGAGCGCTTATAACATATCTGCTTTTGTTTTTATATAATATCATTGCCTATATTTATATAATTCATTCTGGTCAGCTAAAAAATGGTGATAGCAGAAAATAGTTATAAGTTTTCCACTACTTTATGTTACTCAAGAATTGACAAACATTGTGGCATATCAAGAAAATATTTTATTTATGTTAGTGATTAAGATAAACCACAACTGTTATTGAAATAAAAATCGATTAAGCAATAATCGTCCCAAAACGCCGACTTTCGAAATTAATAAGTAAGTTTAATGACGCCATTTTGTTACAAATTGCGAAGTTATGAGTGAGTAATCGTAATATTTTTCGTTTTTTGTAAAGTCGGATAACGGTAGACCGCCCACTATTAAGTTTATTGCTTTATAATTGTTGAGAAATTTTAAATGCCACATTTGTACTAAAATAAATTTACTTACATTTCCTTTGTGTAACTACATATTACTTGTTTGATAAATGCTAAGAAATGTTTTTCTGTCTAGGGCCTAATCTACAATCTAGAGCTACATTCATGCCTGTTAAAACTAGGGCATGCAGAACCGGATCCTGATTAGTAATACCCGGTTCTAGAACGTCACGGAGCCGGGTTAACCGGGCAGAACAAATTTTATCAAACTATATTGTAAATTAAAGATAATTTAATACCCTATAACAAAACGGAATACAAAATTTGTGTGGAACAGGGTGAGGCAAAAAAAACCGTTACCAAGAAGAAATAGCATTCTATAACAACTTTGTTAATGTCAATCCATCCTTTTCCTAATATGGGACTATACCAAACAATAGTATACACATATAGGCAATGATATTATAGAACTATAGATATGTTACGTTCATAGAAATTACGATTTAAATCCGTTCCGAGCTATTCCAAATTGCACACATTGACAAATGTCCGCAGCGCACGCATCCTTATCGCTCTAACGTCAAAACAATATCGCTTTCTCTTTCTTAACTTGAACATGGCGCATGGCGTCTGGCACGTGACTGCGCTCGACGCAGGCCACACGCAAACTAAACACAAGACGTCCCAATTGGGACGTATTTGAGTATTCACAGCGCGAGCGCTTATAACATATCTGCTTTTGTTTTTATATAATATCATTGCATATAGGTATTAACTTATTCTAAAAAAGATTCCTAAAACAAATAAATCTAACTAAAATCTCATATATAAAAAATGTTATAGTATTTTCTAGGACCTCCTTGAAATAATATTCAAAAATAGAACAAGATTACGAAAACATAGAGTACTTTTATGTAGTCAATGTACGAAAAAGCCTTTTTATTACTAAAAAGATTTTAATGACATCTAAAGTTCATACCGCTTTCCTATCTAGTAAATACTGACTGAATTTAAAAAGTTACATCGTAAAGAATTCTGTTTTTGAAATTAGACGCCACGCCAATGTGTCGATGGGAATTGTGTTTTGTTTCTGTTTTATCAATAATTACCGAATAATACACGGCCATATTTTACGTTTGTTTTTAATAAATTTAGATTATGTTAATAAAAGTCATAAACGCGTTTAGGTTTTCAACTGTGAGTGAGTTGTCTAGAATTAATTTGTATCTAATGTATATTAAGTAACTATGATATGTATTTACCTTCACCTTCCAAAAACGAGCATAAATATGCCTCAAAGTTAACACAAGCATTCTAAAACCTGTAAGTAATAGATAATTATTGTAGATTTTAATGTGTTCTTGTACTTAGATTTTTATTTGTAGTACGTAAAAAGATAACAAATACAGTATGCAATTGTTCTATTAGCCCATTTGGTATCTTAAAAACGACGTTAAAAAAGATTTTAATAACTCTAATAGTTTTGATGTCAATGCTTATCCACTTTACCTAATTTGTAATCTAGGAGGACCGTCATCAAAAACTATGTTATTTAAATGCTTTTGAGTTTTGAAAGTTGGTATTTTTTTTGTCTTGAGTTTGTTGTTTATATCAAAAGTTTCTACATTGCCTTCTGATGATAATTGTGCGAAAAGGCATAAAGTATTATTATGATTAAGGATAATAAGGATGATAAGGATCATCTATTTATAAGGTATTAGAAATGGAATGAAAGTTACCCATCAATATGTTGTATAAGCAAAACTAGTGTTTATAGAAACAACGTGTTTATCATTCGACCATCAATCCTAATAATACGTATTCTGTAACAGCTTTTATGTTGCCAGGGTCGGTGTCACGGCAGAGCTCGCCAGCGTCGCTCAGCTCGCCGGCGTCCAGTTGTCGGTCACCTCTACCTGATGAGGACGTGGAGGTGGACGTGGAACAGTGTTCAGATGGTGAGAGAGATGCCTCTGATCATGCGGCACCCTCGCCTGCCCCATCCTCTGGTAAGTCAATGATACTATTGAGTAGTAATGAGGGTTTGATAAAAATGGTGGAAGTGGACGTGGAACATTTTTAGGATGGCGAGAGCCACGCTTCTGATAGTGCGGCGCCCTTGCCTGCCCCATCCTTTAGTAAGTAGTTGATACGAAGTAATAGTTGTAAGGGTCTGTCCAGCAGTCTGCAGCGTGTATTATTCGTAAATCGGTGATGAAGCTGTGGAAGTGGACGAGGAACAGTGTTTAGGATGGTGAGGGAGATGCCTGCTCTTTCATCTAGTAAGTGCTGATACATGCACTACTTAGCGATAAGGATGTATCCACCCACCTGTATCTCCACGGTTTATCCTAATAAACTGTGGAGATAGAGGTACGGTAGATAGAGCGCTAAGATGGTAAGAGGGAGTCTGACTTCGCGGCTGCCTTTTCGCAGGTAAATATTTAACTGATTATAAGAATATTGAATACACACACTTCAATGCTTCAACGGTCTCAATTACACTACTGTTTATTGTCAAGTATTAAACAAACACGGTACAATCACCTTAACTATAAACCTACTTACTTTTAAGCCAATATTGCATAGAACTTGCGTAGTGAAATAGTGATTTAGTATGCAGTTAATCAGATTCTTCGACTACCTTCTTAGAAGCTCTTAGCCGTAAATAATTAACTATCATCGTAATTACTGGGTACTCTGACGTCTCATATAGACTTTGTCATTACTAAAAGCGATAAAGTATAGTAACCTATATAGTTGATTGGTTGTCATAACTACTTAATAATATATGCATGTAATTAGTTGTTTGACTTACATCAGCTAAATTGAATACGTTAGCAGTCGGTAAGGAGCCATAATATAACTAGTAATATCGTTGAATAGGATGCTCTATTAACTGCTTCACACCTCGCCTTACTAAGTACTATCTGTTTACTTGTATTTTCCATGATGCAACCACTTTACTTTCATTGCGATTGTTTCGTTTTCCTTATGTTTCACGCATGGTGTAAATCAATCTAGTTGGCTAGTTGCTTAATGAGTTACTAACACTTATTATTGTTAACTGTTTAAAAACTATAAATCAATTAGTTAATTATAGCATAAGTATTTATGGATTAATTGTTTTTAATATCTTGTGGCATAGATACAAAGCCGTAGAGCACAACTGCATATTTTAGACAAGTTTGTACCAGATTTGAACTATCGCTCGAAATAGATCACTACTGCTTGACTTACTTTACTTAAGGTCCTGTGACCCCTAGATGGGGCAGAGGGCATCCACAGTGCGCCGCCATCCCGCTCGGTCTTGAGCTTCGCGTTTTATTTCACTCCAGGTTTTGCCGGTATTCTTCGCCTCCGCGATGATTGTCCGTCGCCAGGTCTGCTTAGGGCGGCCACGCTTTCGCTTTCCTTGGGGATTCCAGTCTAGGGCTTGCCTTGGTATGTGTTCCTGGTCCCTTCGGAGTGTATGGCCGATCCAATTCCACTTGCGACGTTTTATTTGTTGGTCGATCGCTGTTTCATCGCAGCGTTCCCACAGGTCTAGGTTTGAGACTTTCTCGGGCCAGTAAATACCGAGGATGCGGCGAAGACAGCGGTTGACGAAGACCTGGAGCTGATGCGAGATGTCCTTTGTGACCTTCCACGTCTCACATCCGTACAGCAACACGGTTTTCACGTTGGACCGGAATATTTTGAGCACTACTGCGGTTATTCAGTATTTAAGATTACGAAAACAAGGTTTTTTTTAAAAAAAACTTGCGTAAATACGGTATGTACAATTTCATAAATCATAAGCCATAGGTCATTTATTTCTTAACAAAATACATTGTGTTGAAAATTTACACTTAAAAAAAAAAAAAAAATATAAAATAACACACATTGAATGACTATAAATATGATAACTGTGTCAATGATGTGCTACTACTCCTATAGTAATATATTTTCTCAATAAAGATTGTTAATAACCCAATATGTTATCGTAGTAAAAACGGGTAATCTACCGCAGCCCCACGCCATCAATGTGCACAACAAAAAGTAATTGAAGTTGTTATTAGACAAGTGCTATTAACGTTATAAACAAACTTTCTCATACAGATACAATTCGGTTCTCACACTTGCCAGCCGTGATTTAATGCGTGTAGAAAACTATGATATAGGCTTAGGGCTTAGATTCTGTATCAAAATGCATAGCTTGACATGGCATGTTACGTTAAATTTTGATGCATAAAGTTTTCAATTGATATTTCGAATCGCTTGTAATCATGTTTATCGCTAGGTGTTCAATTCATTATAAAAGTTGTATATCAATAATTTTCCACTACATTTCCAAAATATGATGGTCTTGCATTGTATAGTGCTTCCTTGCAATGCGAGTTCATTTTATGTTGGAAATGTATTGCTTGATACATGACGTGTGGTGTAATGGTTTAAGCGGTCGCCTCGTCGCTCTCCATTACACTGGTGTTGTGGGTTCGATCCCCACATGGGACAAATCTTTGTGAGATTTGCAATGATTTGTTCTGATACTGGGTGTGCTTGTGTGAGTGAATGTGTGTATTTGGCCTTGTCATTGAGACCATTGGATAGTGTAATTGCTTCTGGCGTTCTATCTAATGTAAAAAAAAAAAAAAAAAAATGACCTACTTTCGGAATAGGTTCGGTGAATTCAAGCCTAATTTTTCAAAATTAATTATTTTTCTAAATTGACTCTTTTAGGAGATACCTATGTGTTTATATACTTACAAACTGATGAGTAAATATGAAACATTACATATAGTTATTTTTTTAAATATTTTTTACTTAAAAGTCGTTATATAACGATTTGTTAATTAAGCATTTTCTAATCTGGGTTTCAACAATATGTCAGAAGTTGTTAAATTATTGCATATGTATCTTAATTATAAAAGTGTTAAGACATCAAAATATAATAATATCCTCGTCAATCTAACGTTTTTTGGTATATGAGTAGGTATAATTGTACATGCGAATAAAATCTTCAGCCACGTATTACATTATTATATTACAGTATTAAATAAATGGAAGGTAAGGCTTATAATAATATTATTATGATTGCGGATTTAATTAAAATTAAAAACGTTATTTCTGCAGTTAGAACTAATTTGCAATTTATATTTTCTTGGGTTATTTATGTACCTAGTTATTACTTATGATGAAGTCTTAATTAATACAAATAAGTAAAATAATAAATCTAATTAAGTCTACAGTTTTTAAGAAACTAGCTTTATTTTATTAATTTTCTTTTATTTGTTAATCTGTTTGCAGTGGACTTGATTAGAACATAATATAAATACTAATATATTTATTACTCAATTTGCGAATAATATAGGTATGTAGGTACTAGCTAACAAACAATTTTACTTTTTTTTAAACAAAAAGGTAAGTTCCTTTAGGTCAATTTAATCGCTGCAATAATTCGCAAACGAATCACTACATAATATATTTTGGAACATTATGTTTAACCACCATGTTTGTTAGAAATAATGAAATGAATATAATGTTCATATTAAAAGTATTCATTAGAAATTTACTTCAAGAAAACCTTTCCAAGTTTTCTTATCGCATTTCCAAATATTGATCAGCATCTTTACAAACAGAACTAGGCGAGCGGGACACCCCTTCCCCGGCTCGGCCGTTCCCCCCGGCCACCTCCTGTAACTGCGAGGAGCTCCTCTCAGTGGACTGCCAGCTCGAAACCAAGGAACTATGGGACAAGTTCCACGACCTCGGCACGGAAATGATCATCACAAAGACTGGCAGGTAAGATCTTGTTTTAAACCGATCTAAAACAGTGTTGACTCACTATCTCTGAGTATCTCTATGCATCCAACCTTCAGAGCACGTCACCTGCATTTGACATTGAGGCGGAAGTATTTTTTGACGCATAGGTACCTTTTTTAATTTTTATTTCTTTTTTTTTATTTTCTTTTTTCCTACCAATGTTTTTATTTTAAGCTGTACAAAGTTAGGTTATGAATTTGGTTTTAGTATTTAATATTGTGAATTCTAAATTACATTTAAGCATTAAATAATAGTTGACATAATAATTTCACAGTTACGGATTGAGAAAGTTGCGGTTTTGTAACCAGTTTGTATGTATGTTATATCTTCAAAGCATTTTAGGCATTGCTACAGGCAATAATGTATTTTTTGTTACTGATCTCACCTGGTAAAAAAATACACTGAACATCGTACTATATTTAAGTCAGAAATCCAACAAAAATAATAATAAAAGTCACATAAAATTCCAAGCATTAGTTAATTCAAGCGGAGCGAGAGAAGAAGTAAACTGAGATAAAAATAGATTGTGGACTACTTACACCTTACGTAGTGTTTCTAAAGTTATTTACGAGCCATAACTGTTCATGTTGCATGTACTGACTGTTTCCACATTTACTAAGAATGGTTTGCTTACCTTTAATTGAATTATAGCTTTATTTGTAAAATTAACTAAAAAGCCTAATTAATTGCTGCACTCATCAACATAATGTAATCTTTCACTCCGTTGAGATCGGAGTCAAAAACAAATTAATTCAGTCCACAATCACCCCCCAATAAAGGGTACAGTAAAATGGATTCATCAGCTAAAGTGGCCAATTCCGGAATAATTACTTCGCGAACCCGACCGTCCTTCAACCCTTTAACGAGATAAATTAAAAGTACATTTTTTCCTAACCGTCGGCGTAATGCCAGGCTATAAATTCCCAAAGCCCCAAAGACAACAAACAGCGTTGCGTGGGGGGAGGGGAAGATGTTTTTATAGTCACGCCGAGAGGTTTATCTAAATAATTGCGTAGTCGGTGGCGGTGAGCGGAAAATTGGCATTGTGTACGGCTCTCGTGTCCCGGGTCCCGCGCGTCCCGGGAACAATGTCGCGTCTGACATACTGCTCTCCCGAGAGGCGCCCGCGCAATATTGACTTGTCAAATAAAACGTAAAAAGAAACAATTTGCTTTGCTGTCATATTATTATTATTAAAGATGTTTTCTTACAATTACTAATTTATTTCACTTTTTAATTAATTATTGACACGTAAAAGCAAAATTACCTTGTCTTTGGTGAAAGACTGAAGAGTGACTTTGTGAATAAACAGTTGTTTGTTGTCATTAGCTGATGGCAGGTTGTGGGTCCTCGTTGTGGCACAGGCACGGTGAAATTGCTTGTCGGAAACGCGGTACAAGTGCATGGAATGAGTATAATCCTCGTATTAGCCGCCTGTCATATGTTATCTGCAATGGGGAGGGCCCGTATCGCAACAAGTGCAGTTAGTCTAAATCACTGTAGCCGGCAGTAGCCCCGAGACCGTTTCAATCTCCGGGGAAAGGATCCTATTGTTACGCATACAACGTACACAAAACGGACGGCAATGTTTTGATACTTTTTAAAATTTACCAATTTATACAAAGCATTATTAATTCAATTATACCAATTTATAAAGACCCAATACTGTAGGTATTGCGTCTTTATCTAATAAGGATTAAAATAAATAAATTATGCATTGAAAATGTTTAATGAAAGTAACGTCTAAAGGCAACAGATGTTGACATGTTTTGCATTCAATTTTAACTTTTTACTAAAAAGATTTTTAATAAGTATCAAGAACACGCAATCTTTATACGTACTTACATCAGCCTAAACAAGAGATAAATCAACCCGTCTAATCAAAACGGGATATCGGGACAATTTTACAAGGGGAGGGTGGCGGAGCGTGTTTTCAAATTGCTTTACAATGCTCCCTATTAATTTTTATACCCTGTACTTTTTATTATTTCAAAACGACAAATACTAAAATAGAATTAAGGGTTTGCATCTTGGTTTAACAGCAGTTATAATAATAAAATCTACGTTTGTCAATATGTAGTCCTAATTAATTATATTACTAACTATATTTTAATGGTTATTGATTTATTATACTAAAACCAAAGTTCGACTAAAACACAAAATTAAATGTTATATATTATTCAAAACAGTAGGACACAGTATGCCAAGACGAGTGTTAAACTAACAAAGGCGACCAATAGCAGTAAAATGTGTTACTGCGTTCATTTTTATGTCAAACTTAATATGAAAACATAAAGTGGCCCTTATCTCCGGACATCCCGTAATACGCTTTATCTTTTTTATTGCGATGCACAATCCGTTCCTTCTAAATCGATACGGTCCGTCCAGGGACCACCAAATATATTACTTTATTGTTATGTATTTTCTTAATTCTACCATAAGTTTTCAAGCTTATAAAGATATTAGATATCTATGATACGTATGAATAACACAATATTATTATCGACTCACAGGTAGGTAGGGTCGTTTTATTGTTTAGCAAAGTGGATCCATTCACTTCTTATTATGTTTGTATTCGGCAGGTTCTTTGTTTAATGTAGGAGATTTTTAATAGTATGGTATTCGATACTTTATCGACAACACTTCGTATGACTGTATGAGTGAGTGGCACATCACTACTGTTGTGGCTTACGAGAAACGTCGTTCTGTTTCGATTTATTTATTTTTAATTTTTTTTCGTGGTTTTGATTTACAAGCGGTCGCTTTACTGCCGAGTGGACTTTGTTAGGGGGACCTAACTGGAGGACGATTTATGTTCACTGGACCTCTTCTGACAATGAGTTTGTCCAAAATATTTGAATTTTAGGTCATAATGTGCCCTTTTTATGTCTGACGGTTTATACGTTAACAACGTTATTGCAATGTCTGTTTGCGGTTGACTTTAACATCGTAAGTCATCGCCGAACCCATACAATAAAACGGTGTTGAAATTACAAAATTGTGCCTGACCGCTCTACCGCGAAATTAAAAATGTGCAGACAACGTGCTACTTAAAATAAATCCATAATTATTGGTTCTTTATTGCAAGCAAGTGTTTTATTTGTAGCTTCGTTGAATTGAATAATTAATTAGGTATTACTTGTCTACTCAGTAGACTGTGCCGAATCAAATTAAATAAATATAAACATTTGTCGGCAGCTGTTTTCAATTTTAACTTTTTCCAGGTTTTTGTAATCATAAAAAAACTTTATAATAGCTACTCTGTTGTATAAAAATAGTTAATTTATCATTTGCGTAGAACTTGCAGTCCATTAAATTAAATTATCTTGTACGCATCTTTTGCAAGCAGCGGCGGGCGCTGTGAGGGAGGAGGGGCTACCCTGCGTAAATTATCGGTATCCGCAATTTGAGCGATCGCCCGTCGTATTAATGGTTTTTATCGACTTTTAATTCATCGACAATTACCTACCCACCGGAGTGCCGGCGGACGTGACGACCATGCTCGTAAGATGTTGCGTGTCTAACTAAACCACGGCCTAACACTGTGTTTTCTACTGATTGAAACTATCATGACCTTTTGATACAATTATAGCTCTAGTTTCACTTTATTATTTTAGCTTGAAAAATATGTATTAATGATTAGGTTAGACTTCAAGTAATCATTTATTAAATATTTTTCATTCTTATATTTATGACTCATATTATTATGTAGTAGACAGACGTGATGTTCTGACAGATTTGATTAAAATTTCATAATTTTCTTGTTATATTTGTATTTCCTAAGGCAGAATCATGCAAAATATGACTGTTCAGCCAAACGGGCAGTCAAAAAAACATGAGAAAATATTTGCACTATTTTTATTGGAATAGTTTTGATATTCAACAATACTGACTTATCCTTATTTCAGCGTAACAAATTGATATTAATAATAATAAATTTAGAATATGTGTACTTTAAGACTTTTTTTGAGATTGGCTAATTATGTTCTAGTCTAATTATTCAATAATACGTGTAGTATTTGCCTGAATATTAAAGAACATCATGTTAATATCAGTTAACCTTTAGCACGAGTTTTGTATTTTTTTCAACGGTCCGCACCTTTGGTCGCACAAAGGAGTAGGTGCTCTTCAAAGGTGCGGACCGTTGAAAAAAATACAAAACGTACGGCATTTAACAAACAATATTTAGTGCCGTTTTGACAGTTATAGCAGTCAATGATTATTGTTGATTATAAGTAGTTATAATACGGTTTTTGCCGGGAACTACCCAACAGGTGCCCGTCTTAAATTAAAGACTTATTCAACTCGTGTTATAGGGTTGGATGAGCACGCTAACGTGATATCGATCTTATTTAGGGGTTTCAGATATTGCTTTCTGATTCTGTTTTATGGCTGTATTAGCAATTATAAGACTTAGGGCCAGGTTCTAAGGTTCCGGATAGATCTTATCCGACCTATAAAAATAACCAGACTGAATTTAAAAGTGATACAAGCTACACTTGACAAAAGAACACAGCTGTCACTTTCATTTATGCTTTTTAGTTTGCTAGCTAACATGAATATAATTAACACTCTATGTAAGTATTTGTAGTAGATCCCTTTTTCGCATAATATTGTTTGGCATAATTTAATTTCGCATAATCCGTTAGGCATAACTTTTTTGTCATGATAGTCATTTGGCAAACTATTTCATTTTGCATTATACTATTTGGCATAATGTTCAAAAGGTAACTTGGGTACCCAAGTGTAATAATAGGTTAGGGTGCGGCGGGGGTGGTCTTAGGACACCCTCAAGTCGCCAACATGATTATTTGACATAAAAAATATTCTATTTAATAAAGTTATTATGTTTAACCTAATGAAATAGTATGCCAAAAGACAATTATGCAAAAAGTTAAAATGAGTATTTGCCTAGCAATGATTATGCGTAAAATGTTTATGCCAATAATGCGAAATTAAAATTATGCATAACTGTACCAAATGAAAGTATGCGAAGCAAAATTATGCCAAAAAAAAAATCAAAAATATGGGGAACCGTTCGTTGTGTTAACAGCCCGTTAAATATTGTATATCAACGTTATTGCGTCTTATAAAAATAAACTATTCTTTATACCACGTGTGTAATAATAAAATTATTAAGTAGGTGTGCATGAAAAGGAACAGACAAAAAAAAACAATTTAACAGTTAACAAGTCAAAAGTAGTTACACAAATCGGAACCCCACAAACATTTACAAGGCCTTGAAATAAAATAATCATTAAATCAACGGTTTCATGTAATAAAGCCATAGACGTTGATATCGTTATCATAATTTAGGGGATCAAAACGTATCGGCAGCGATAAAGCAACTGCAAAGTCAATCGGGCGTCGGTTTAGCTCGCGTCGTAATCGCGTTTAATCGAATAGGGGGAGAGGGGGGAGTAGGGTACCGACATGTGCATTAAAGTTAATTGAAATTTTCGTGGGTACGTGTTATTTTGCACTAATGCACCTTTCAATTTGACGTTTTCGGACCAGCGCGCACTCTCGCGCAAATTCGTTGAGGAAAAGAGTTCAACGCACGCAGTCATTTTTGCAAAATCTTAATTTGTCATGGAAATTGGTATCTCATTATTCCTTCATTAATATACAATGAATACGTGAATATTACATTTTTTATGGGAATAATATTTTAGTGCAAACTTTTATAATTCGTTATTAAATAGCCATAATTTCTAAGGAACTGCACAAAGGATTCAAATTCGAATCGTTATTTAAGTCACAATACTGTTATTATCAATGTAGTTGGTACGTAATTGATGCAGTGATGAGAAGTCAGGTTGTTGTGCGGTGCGTTTACGGGACGAGATCTTTTGATAATTCCATCAAGTCGCGCCGACAACGTGTTGCAATAAAATGCAATTATGCTCATATGAAATAATTAAATTCAACTTTATTGGTTTTTACACTTTGTATAAAATTACATTACTACATTACTGTAATGATTACTGATAATTTTATATTTTATGTTAAAACAAATATGTTAACATTACTTAAAATGATGCTTATATTATCCAGAAGGATGTGGCAAAGACGCCCACACTTGTTTAGGTCCCATGTGATAGGTAGTGAGCCTATCGCCATATGCCGACCAGGCTATTGAGAATTAACCAGACAGAAAAATCCAAAATATAAATTTTCCCAGACCCTGGTATCGAACCCGATAACTCATATTGAGTGGCGTCGAGGCAGCAGACAAAATATGATGTTATAAACAATCAAGGAATGCCATTTATTTGGATATGCCTCGCAATAGTTGGTAGTAAATGTATTGCGATTTCACAATGACGAATGTTGAAAGTATCAGCTACTGGTAGCAGTTAGCTTGAGTTGAATGCAGAGAAATGAGATGTGAGCACAATGCGCTCGCCCACGCAGCTCGCGATTTGCGCCGCTCTGCGCAAACTGTCAGCTACCGACTGCGCTACCTTCAATTACGCATACTTAAACATTTTAGGCCTTATTCTAACCAAGGTTAAAATATATTATTTATAACAACAAAAATAATTACGGTATGGCTCTAGGCAAGTTTTTTGGATAGTATTTAGCAGACTTTAAAAGGACATTCTCGTTAATATTTCCTACAAATTTAGTTTGATGACATTTTATAATTGTCCACAATATTTTCATTTCTAAAAAGGTATTCTATCAGAATTATTAGTTATAATAATTGAAAAGTGTTGAACTATTTATAGGCAGTTTATATTACTGATAATAATTTAATTGTACGATTAAATTGAAAGTAACTGGTTAAAAATCTATGAAGTAATTAGAATTGAATTGAAACCATGCATGCATACCCCTTCTGTTTATCACTCAATTATAAGCAATATCTATAACTTTTAAGTGACTGTTAACTATATATGAATTATGCCGCAAGGGCTTCCTAAAGCATTTCCGCCGAAAAGTGTGTAATTTCTCTTCATAACACTCATTTTAATTTTAAGAGTCGAATCGATCATTAAATCTCGTGCACGTTACTTAAAATGAAATCCGACCGAAGAGGAACATCATTAAGAGGGTGGTCATTTAACAGGCATTAACGCCTAAAACATAATAAGCGAGTTTAAATAATTACGAAAAAAGGTGTAAAAAGCGGTTGAATACAGGTGAGAGTGATGCGCCCGCGCCGCTCGATGAAAGGCCGACGGCAGGCTCCGACGGAGATTGATTACGTAATCATGGACAACGTCGATTTCGGGAATCTCATAGAGAGCAATCATCATTCATCTCACGGCTCGTTGACGTTGCATTCAAGACTTTCTTGATTTGAGTTTTTGACTATACTCTCATAATCGAATTTCAAAGTTAATTTTACGCGTCGATTAATGTTGTCAGAGGTCAATTATAGAGGTGTTTCGTATTTGGATAGATCTTTTGATTATACGGAAGCGACCTAAAACTAGTTTTATATCATAATACTCGCATTGGTCTCAGTCTCAGCGTTAGTAACAATGAGGTGGTATCTGCTGTCGACGCACAATTAGCCCTCCATTGTGAGATCGGTATTGTGCTGGGCGCGCGGGCGCAGGCGCGTGTTGGTTTTACTCCTACGCCCATTGTGATCGCTTCAATCGCGCGACCGTTGCCATTCCACTCACTCCGCTCAATGAGATATTATCTTCACTATTATTAGCCGAACACTCGATGCCTAAATAGATAATGATTTAATATTCCGTCTCTATGGTGTTACTCGTCTATTCATCGTGATTGATTGCTTTAATTCGCTTATTAAAATCAACGTAACGCCAGAAGCTTCTTCACAAATTAATCTTTAAATTATGTTGTAACGTATAGCTATTCAAATACCGTTGGGTTAATGAAGTTTTATTACTATGAAGATAAGTTTTTTTAACAGCGCGTTCAGTTGATTGGTGGCATTGAAGAGGGCTATGTAGGCATGCAAGGTTGTTTGTTCAGTGTTGGAAACAATGGTTTGGTTAATGTGGATTGGTTTGGCAGGCCACCGGCGTCGGTGGGTCACAGAAGTCACACAGGTCTAGGTGCGCGTGGCCGTGTGTGGCACAATACGCGCGTAATGAAGTGGGCCGCGAGGGGGCGGCATTGTGCCTCCAAACGAGCCATTGTGAGCCATCGGCGACCGCGACTGCGACCCCCGACCCGCTCCTCGTTACCACTGCCAGACTGCCATATCAACCAACATCGTGCTATACCTACTCCGGAATTGACTGCGCTCTTTTTTCATTTACAGTAAAGTGGCCTTGTTATCATCCTATGTTAGGGTGACAGCTCAGTGATGGAATCACATCGTTACCATCGATCATCGGTCTTCATTTGAATAACATAAATATTAAAGTTACGGTGAGAATATCAATATTGGAATGTCTATTATAAATGTGTAATAAACACTTTTTATGCCGAGTGCTAGTTGATGCGACTTATGATAACCAAATGGCAAAGAGTTCTGTGAACTTCCATGTCATATTTTATGTCAAGTTACTAACGAAGTAAGGTCATTAAAGTCGACTAGATCTGAACTCAACATACGGAAGCGATACGATTTATGCGCCAGTTGCACCGTGAACTTTTTAATCATGAGCACGGCTTCAGGGCGTAGTAGGCTAAAAAACAGGGCAGCTATTTGTCACTCTCATACGTTACTACACAGTAAAGGATAGACGTCGAACTTCACACCGTCATGTGGTGCCACTTTTTTCAAGTAGAGCGTTAAATTTTCACAGCTACCCTTCGGTAGGAATAAATTATTTTTATGTGGATTCGGGGTGGCCGAACCCGGCGGTGTAACAAAAACGTAATCGTAGCTCATGTCGCGGAAGTAAGGGTTGGTTTCGACGTTTCGGTGTCATTGCCGACTATACAGATGCCACCTAAGATTTCAAAGGTTTCCTAAGTCACGTACATGGGATAAGTATCGGTAAATCATAAACGCATAACCATAATAAGGCTAATAGCGCATTTGGTTCCAATTGATGCAATCAAGCAATTTATTAGAGATCTCACAGACCGCCGTTGATGGGGAAATTAAGATTTATGGGTTTTAATGAACTTGTAAACGCGGCGTATTGCAATTTTATAAAATTATAACTCCAATAAATGCATAATAGACTTCTAATTACACAATGTTATTGTCATTAGACGGAAAAAAAACATAGAGCTATGTCCAAGGGGCCAAAATGGAGCGTTCTAATGAGTTGGTCGCGCACTATGGTACGAGTTTTCCTACAAATGACGTCGAATGTGCCCAAATTATATCCGTACGTGTCGCCGCCCTGCAATGAAGTTATTATTTTTCATTTCCGTGGCGGTGTTAAGTCGATAACTCGAAAATGACCGGCATTTGTATGAACAAGCCTACAATCTGAGGGCACCTGCTCATTACCGAATCATGGCACTGAAGGCTGAGGCCGACTTTGTTTGATTTGTTACTGAGATCATTAAAACATTATATCAATATATGGACGTGGTTTAAAGTTTAATATTTGTCGATTGTAACAAAACTTTTACAAACTACATTTTTATTTAGATCATCATAATTTAAATTATTCCACTATTACAAAACAATTGTATTACCTAGTACTCACATACAATATTATTCGATCGCGTAAAACCGTCGAGATCGTCCATACATTCAGTGCGAAGGAATTTTTATTTCTTTGCCATCGAGACTCGTGGTCCACTCGTTGAGTTTTTACTTGGCTTGGAGTAAAGCTATAGAGTAAAATTGTATGCGAGTGCAAACCCTTAGATTTTCATTTATACTATTGGATGTCGCGTTGGTCCGAACTTGAGTCGCTTTATACAGAAAACTTTGCTTGTCATTCGTTTGACTCAGGTCCATTTAGGGTACGGATTAGGAATTACCCAGAGAAGTGATTAAATGATTTTTTTTTTATACCACAGCTACGTAGAAAGTCATCATTGCAGTATGTTATATAGAGAATGTCTATCAAAAAAAGTTAGTGCTATCGGGCGAGTTCTGAACGGCGGGACTTTTCCTACTTTTCCGCCCGCTGCAGAAGTCTTTTTTTTAGTAAAAACTTCCTCTGCTATGACAACGAAGTCTTTTGTTTCTCATTTTTTAATTTATTTGTTTTTTAGGTAGTTTTTGGTAAATTATGATTGATTTTAGTATTTTTTGTAATTTTTAGTGGATTTGGTAGGTTTTGTTGTTTTGGTAGTTTTTGTTTCTTTGTTGGTGTAGTATAAAGCACAATGTATCACTCGAAAAAAGTTCGATTTCTTTCGGGTGTACTAAGTCCCTCAGCTTCGTTTCAGGCCTCAAACTACACCCTAAATGAAATCGACTACTTTCATCCCTTGGTGTACAATGTACTATTGTTTTATGGTTGAATGTGTTGAAATAGTACAACTAAGTGCATATTTCAATTTGTGGGTAGGAGAGTGGGGGGGAGGGGGGTGTGTAAAGGCAGCGTGGACAATGTAGTGCGGTGACGTCACGCGAGGTGCTCGTCAACTTTGTCACGGCATATTTACGAGGCTACATACCGCTTTATAAATCTCTCATTTGCTCAACTTCGTCAAATACCTTAAATATATATATTGTGCTTTGTGCTATTTTCGGTTAAAGTTCTTTGATATAATGCACTAATAATATAACCACTAATATTTTTTTCTCCTTTTAATTTTCCGGGTTTGCGAGTTGATATATTTTATTCTTCATGCTTCTTCAAGAGATTTGCATCAATAAATTTTGTGAACAAATAATTTTTTGATTTTTATTTTTGCACAAATGACAAATTAAGCATATAAGACTCAGCCGTTTCCCTATGAAGTTATGACGTCTTGCTACGGTTACTGACGGACGACAGTTATTGTAAGCTTCTACTAAAAAATACATTATAATATTTTTATTGCTTTATTACGTTATTCACTAACTTAATTTTACACGTGGGCCATTATTTCTTGGCTATAAATAAAAACTTGTCAATCGTGCGTAGTTAATGTTTGTTTAAACACAAATAAGTAACTCAATGTATTATTTGTGCCATCTGTGTATAAGTGCTTTATACATAATAAAATAAGTTGCTACCTTTAAATAGATCAGATAATACAGATAACTTGTTTATCTTGAATTGAAAGCGTATCTTTTTAATATCAATACAAAACTTATACATGGTAAACATAAAAATAGAGAGTAAACTTGACGGCATAGTCGAAGCGGTACTGTTGGTATTTTAAGCAAAAACACTGTCTATAAACGTTTAGAAACAAGACTCGTATACATGTGTTGTGTTGTTGTGGTATCGTGATAGATACGAGTATAAACATATGACGTGAAAGTTCACGTAGTCGACCCCTGTTTTCCCGAGGAGCACGGAAATATGTGTGTCTGCGGGTGAAAACGGGACGCAGGAGGCACGGCCGCGGCGGTTTCGTACATCGCCACCCGTCCGCGCCCGTAAGCTCGTAATTTGCCTTTCTATTAGAGCGAGGGCGTGAAAAAAGGAAAGCGTTTACGGCGTGTTTAATGGGAGCGAGAGGGAAGAAATATGACCGCCTGTCGGGAGAAGGGAAAATTTTGGTTTTCAGAGAGTTTTTGCGGAGATGTGCATCGGCTCGCAGAGAGCGAAGAGGACGACGATGTTCGCGGAGCCGCTCCCCCGAATAATTAGCGGAAGTCGTGGCTTAGTTTACCCCCAAGCGAACGGGAGGGCTGCAGGAAGGGAGTTCCTCTATTTGTCGTTTAAGAGTTAATCGTACGAGCAATTCGTCACCCTCGGGAGAGTACGCCGCCAGTGATATTATATCTTTATTATGAGTCCGTTGTACTGGCACTCGTCGTCCGCCCCGGGCCATTAACCAAATCGTGATTATTGATAACTTTGTTTGCTACACTGCTACCCCACGACAGTTGATGCCGCCATTGAGCTATCATTATAGAGTCAGTTGTCGCTCGTTTTCTCTTTAGGAAATTGGCAAACAAAGTACGTTTCATGAATTATTTAATAACAGACCGTATACAACTTTATTAGCTTGATAGCGGTCTATAATTAAGCGTGTGTTTAAAGAATTTGTATTCCTTTGTTCCTAGGTTGATGCTCAGTGTGTCATGCGGTTATACGACAGTAGGCACTCGCGACAGGCGTTCAAGTATTTGTTTATTTTGAAAAGTTTCCATCGGTGGTAGTAACATGTCATTAGGCGAGGGGAAGTGACAAATATAGCAGTCGTACAGCTCGTGTGCTGACTGTCAATTAGCTGTAATAGTAGACTCCACGCGCCGCGACATATGCTCAACGACCAGCTTTTATATTTTGTTACCCTTTTTACGATACACAATTATGTAATGCAATAGACTCCAAAAGCTGTGTTTTAAAGCCGTTCTCCTAGAATGTAGAAAAGTTCTTTGTCCCCTTTTTGCATCCCACTCACGTTTCTTTTTTTATGCTCAGAAAGAATGTAAAATTACACACGTGTGGTAAAGTATCAGGCATGAAAAAAATACTATGTTATGTTCTGTTGGAGCTACCAATTTCTGAATCTGGCATGAGGGTAGTTTAAAAGGAGCTTATACTTCAACACGGTTTTAAAATTAAAGTATCATTATGCTGTTTGAAACTCATAAATTGAAAGTATGTCTTAATTCAGTAATGAGAGCTAGACTGGACATTGATCTTAAAACGAATTGTGTTCGATTAGCTTTGTTACAGAAAGGTATGTCGGCAGGCAATCAGCGGCAAATGAGCGATGGCGGTAATTAAAACGGATCGCCTTACCGAATCAATAAACCCCCGATAAGCCAATTAATTGCAACGCGGCCGAACGTTCCCTGAGGTGGACGCAGATTAAATCGGACGTTATGAATATGTGCCTACCTAGCTGAAACTGCAAGTGCTACATGCTCATAAGTGTTATTGTTTATTGTCAATATATCATCAGTCTGTAATCGCCAAATTTGATTAAATATTAGCTTCCGTTCGCGGCTCCGCCTGCGCGGTAGGTCGATATTAAGGTCTATATTTTTTATAAGGCCTTTAACTATCCCAACACCAATTTTTATTAAGATTTGTCCAGAAGATTCAATTTTGTTTTAATAATTAGTAGAGAAAAATATAATGGAAAAGTGTAATGGAATAATGGATTTTTTTATGGAAAATTCATTTATAAGGATTTTTTAAATACATTTTATTGTGTCATAATAATATGTATGATTAACTTGATCAGAGATGGATTGTTTTTATATAACGAACGTGACTAACATTATTATTATGCTTTCCGATTTAACCATGAAACTGGCATTTGCCTTTTTATCATTTGTTAGAGATTACTTATGCAATTGATACTCTCAGATAGTAAAGTTTTGACATTACTAAACTTTTTCTTTGCATATGAATTCGTTTAATAAAATATCAAGGATATAAAATAAACATGAATATTCATCGTGTGTGGTAAACATGGAATGGGTAATATTCACCATTTACAACATAGTTGATAGTGAGTCGCTACGGGGGAGGTTCTGGGAAGGCTCTGTCGAGCAAGGTGCGCCATTAATTATTATCAACAATGTATTGTTGTGGACGATGAAAAGATTGTGTCAATAATCATACAATACATTATTTCGCAACACCCCATATTTTATCTCCCAGGGTTCAGCTTGATTATATTTAAAACATCTTATCGGTAGGATGGTATTTAGTTTTCATGTTCGTTATAATGAATGAATTAATTTGATGTTTGTTATTGCATGTTCGTATGAAAACAAGGTGGCAATATTTCATCTTAGACTAGTAACCTTTATGTTACGTTTTCTATCACAAAAAAATGTTCAGTTATTTCTATGTGCATTGCTACATGCCACTGTGTTTTGTTATATTATGTTGAATTGAATGTTATATTTTGTAGATATAAAGGTCTGCAACTACATTAATTTTATCAATTAGAACGTAGTCGGTCAAATATTAATGTAAATGTCAAAGCGAATTGCAGTTAAATCATGACAGTTTGCTTACAAATCAGTGTATGCTTTTTACTTTACTGAGTTATATCTAAGTATGTACAATTGCTATCTTCCCTTAAAAATGAAAAAGAAAAACAATGCTAGTTTTAAAGTAACTAACTTTATAAAGTCACAATCACCGAATTGGCGACATAAAAATTTGAAATCGTTTTTATAAATCAATACCTCAAAAATGAGTTACGGAACCTCACATGATATGACGTCACAAGTGCAGAAGCGGTGTTCGCGGCTGGCGTGTGGGTGGCATTGGTCACAATGGTGTTTGGGTAGGCATTCGTCACAGCGGCCCAGCCCATGATTGATGACACTAACTACAATGCAGACACACACACTGCACGAGCGAACAACTTCACATTATGCGCTTTTTTGTCATCTTTAAACATCGCCACTCAATGTAGGTACTTGACTCCTCGAATGTCCTGAATGTCTCTAATAAATAAATGATGACTATTTTAGTTTTTTATTATATTGGACTTTAAATTTCAGGTTTCTGGCACTAACAGTTTCGACGAAATGGCGATCTCTAAAAATATATCTTGATGTTGATCTTGATTTTTGTCAAAAGAAAAAGATTTGATTAAAACAAATTATTCATATATGTTTGAACAAAAAAATAAAAAAAAAGCTAATTAAAAAATCACTATTTCTTTAAAATTAAATCGAACGACCTATAACATTTCAATAAGTGTTTCAACTTTCAATAAACAATCTCAAAGAAAAATGTTAAAAGACTACTACGGAAGGTGTCAAGTTAAAATATTATTAACCAAAAATGTAGAGACAAGGCACGAGGCGAGCGTCGGATTGGACATGTAAATTATGGATCGTCATAGGTTACTGCGATGTAACATAATATGCGGTCCGATGTCCGTACGATAGCACTACGAAATATTCATAATCTCCGGAGGGCTCAGTAAATAAAAATTATTTCATATCGGGACAGGTGTAGCGTCGGGTTACGCAGGCCTGCCTGCCTGGTCAATGCTGACCGTCCCGCCCGCACCCGCTTGACATTTGCATTTGGACGAATTAGATCGCCGACCTACACAGGTGCAAGCTGTCTCGTCAAACTCAACCATTAAGAAAACTGACATTATCGTCTAAGAAATCAACTAATCATATCGTTTACCCTAATAACAATAATAAACTTTGCTACAAATCTAGTTAGTAAAACTCAATATTTTGTCATAAAGTTCAATATAATTATATGTATAAGGTGTCGTAAATGCTGTCGATTACCTCCAACAATGCTAATACACCCGGAGCGTATGAATACATTTCGTAGAATGTTCGTGCTGTCATGAACTCTGTGACACCGTTGACTTGTAAACGCCTATCGTGTAACGTATAAATAACAATAAGCGTAAGCCTAATTAGCTATAAGAGGCTTGATAAGTTTTTATTGTCTCGATGTCGCGTGACTTACTACAGTTTGTGCGCAAATCCGGTCATATCCTCAACAACCATATAACTATTTATGTGTAGCAATAGCGCTTGTCGTGTGTATCTAGGTATTATAATGTTACAGGCCTCATAAATAAACAAGACGGATGCAGGAGTTATGTCATTCTTATACCTGTAAGTTGTTCACACATGTAAAGCGTAGCTCGTACTCACATGAGGTTCACAAACACACTCGAACTGACGCCCTCGCTTTAAACAGCCCTCGCTGCCAACTCGAGGGTAACCTTACATAGGGTTAATAAAGGAACATATAGGTGCTCATATTTGACCATTTGCAGCGGGTGTTTGCGCTTACATTGGTGGCGTTCTACAAAGCGTGGTAATTTTGACTGATGCCTCATTAACCCTGCTTAACTCTCGTGGTTATTATTTTATGATTGTAAATTATGGAGGAGCGGCCCGCAGATAAAAGAATTTATAGACATAATATTTATAATTTGCCTCCGTCAGCGCTATTATGGCAAAATTAACTGTGTATTAGTGGGCATATAAAGCAATTAGCTGCATGTAAAGCACAATTTAAATGGTCGAGTCGGTTTCATCAGTAGAAGCGGTTTGAAGCGCTCCGTCAGATCGGACTATTAATGGAGACGTTTTTAATCCAAGGGATTACAAGTCCACAACTTACTTGTCACCAATGGTGTTGGACTGTTTTATCGGTGACAGATCAGTGTCCTTAGGAATTCAAATTGATCGTCACTCACAAAATTGTAATCTTAACTTTGGTTTCGAAGACTTTAAGGAAAAGGAACCCTATACTGTGAGTCACGTGAGTTAATATCGTTTGTAGTACGTTGAATCGGGTGCGACGGGTGTCGTCGCTGGCGGCGGTCTCTCCGCATCGACATGTCACTCGTTTTGTACTCGTCGTCTGATCCCGCACTTAACTAACCGTTTTGACAACATATAAGATAATATCGATAAGGCTCTGTAGTTTTTGTCCCATTTTTCGGCATCAACATTTTTATTGTATCAATCAATAAAATGATTAATTATTAATTTATGCAAATAACACAATTTATTAGATCAGTTAAATTTTATTTTAAATTCTATAAATAATAATATGTTGATATTTATTTGATGTATAGCTAAAAAAAATTATATTGAGTCAATATATAAATATGTAAAATACATCATGATTAAGCCTGATCGTGACTCTGAAACATTTTTCACCGGAAAATGCATGACTTTTCCAACGAACATTTTAATTGTCTTGCGTTTTTTCTGTCTGATTATGGAAGAATGATGTTACCCCTTAACGTTACCGTTAGATTATTGCAATACATTTGGCAATTTCACGGTCAACTTTATTCTGATGAAAAAAAACCCAATGTGTAGATAGTTCATAAGGTACTCACAAATCTTTTTTATTCCCTCTACTAATCATTATTTTTTTTGTATACCTACTCTGTAATACACTATACACTGACACAAGTCTTACTTACGAAATGTTTTCGATAATAAATTGTAATCCTCGACTAATAAACTACCTCTTATTATACAGGTATAGGTACCATCATCTTTTGTGAATCTGCAACTACTCTCAGCAAACTCTGTATGTTTTTAGCTTGAATAAAGATTTTTATTATTATTATTGTAGTTAATAGCTAATTTGTAAGTATAGTTTTTAGGGTTCCGTAGTACCTACAAGGAGCCCTTATAGTTTCGCCATGTCCGTCTGTCCGTCCGTCTGTCCGAGGCATAGCGACGAAACCGTTGGTGCTAGAAAACTGAAATTTTGCATAAACATGTATGTTAACTATACAAAGAAAGTCGTAGGATAAAATTTGGAAAAATATTTTTTTTTCGGGTTTTTTGATTTAGAGATCCGTTTGCGAGATAATTAACTTTAAAGAGCAAATTTTTGTTCGAGTAGAGCGTCCCCCCCCCCTCTAAAAGCTAAACTACTGGATCCCAAAATCTGAAAAAAATTGTGTCGGTAGTACATGTAATGAACTTTAAAGGAAAACTATAGCGGATAAGTTCACTTCATTAGTTCAAGAGGAATAGGGGTCCGAAATGTCAGATGCAGTTACTCAGAATATTTCGTTCAAAATTCTTGAAACATAAATAAACATACATAATACATATATAAAATCACGCCTTTATCCCACCTAACCCTACTGCGCGTGGCCCGACACGCACTTGGCCGGTTTTTGTAGGAAACATTAGCGACCGGGGTTACTAGAAAAAAAACGATTGGTGTCAGATTAAGTCGTTTTAATCATTTTCCTTCTAGTCCGTGAGGCGAGATGATATCTATGTGGCAAGGGTTCAAGCAAAGGCACCGGCCTCCGCAGTGACAGCGCATCACAATTATTCACAATACAGTCGTTTAACACGCTCATCGTATTTGGAAGATCTCTTGACAGCTTACGTACACTCGGGTAACTACGAAACGAGATTCAATTCTTATTGAACATCCTGAGAGACGTTCCTGCCTTTTGGATTGTTCAAACAGGTCCTTCAAAAGGTCACCCGATTACAGATGATAAATGTTCGTCTACAATTTGGGAGTAAAATCTTAACGTGTGCTTGGAAGGTTGTGCGTAGAACAGACGGTAGAGAGGAGGTGAATCAACAATGAGTGTAAGCTGTGGGCTGCGGTGGCGTGCGCGAGGCGTGTCCGCGCTTCATCGATCGCAGCCTCCGACGCTCCTCGACGACGTCTGCTCCCCAGCACCCGTACACCCCGCGCCGCTGCCGCACCCCCGCGCGCGTTAGCGCCCCGACCGACTGCATTTACCACCCGCCACCCCCATCATACACATACATACTCTACCGTCTACCTGTCTACCAACGTTGTCTGCTTCCAAACTCAACATCTCTGTGTATTGGCAAGTGCCTCGCATATCGGGCTCTTTATTATTTCAATAAACTGAAATTCCAACATAAAAGCTCGATTTCTCCGTTAAAGCGCGGTGTTTACGTTCCGATTTGGACGCAAGGTGTTGATTCGACGCTCGTAGCGACTAAGAAGCTCGATCGGTAAAGATGTAATTAAAGCAGTTTACATCTCTTCGCAAGCGACCTGTAAATGTTATTTTGTGCTCATTAAAACTGAATTACGCTATAAAATTTATATGCGATCGTTGAAGCCGCCTTTAGGTGCTTGCGAAATTATTCTTGAAACCTTGTAACATTAATGAAAGTAATTTTGATTAAGACGATTGAAAGCGGACATAGTGAATATTCATATTCATATTTATTTAATATCATAAAGACAATTTATATGTCATGTTTTTCAATATCCACTCTAATAATCATTCTCAATACACTACAAGATGTCAATTATATTATTTCATAGTATATGTCAATTTAAATTATATACATCTAAATGAATTACAAATAACAAGTCCGAGAATTTTGTCAAGTAACACAATGTCAATAAATATAGGCTTAGGAAAAAAAAAAGTTCATGTCAAAATAATATCATCTATTAAATACAAGTTGTGAGATAAGGCACAATAGTATTAATATTTAAATAATTATGTATCAATATTTTTACAATGTCATGATCGAACTGATAAACTCAATAATACCAACACTCATAAAATGTACCAATTGTTACGATATATTAAGATAGTTGACGTTGACACCATGTTTAGTTTATCTATAAGTAACAGCACACAACATTAGCGGTCTAAATTAAATTTATCGGGTGTCGGTATGGCGCGATGGCGATGGCGCCGGCGGTGGTCATCCATCATCGATAATGGTGCGGTCACACTAACGACCGTGCCCTCTGTCCGTCACGCCGGCCACCGCACCATGATGCCGGCTCTACATATCTACACAACTACCTTATAGCTCATACCTGAGATGTGACACCTCGCATCAATCTCTTAGGTAGCTCGTCTATCTTGCATTGCAAACCCTACCATAACAACTACACCTAATCAGCATCCTTTCACAACAAAACTTCGCCTGTATCGCAAAAACACAACTCAAGATGTATTTATATAAAATAAACGTATTCACACAAACATCAATAAGGACGTCTCGTTTATTACGAATGTTGTTTTAAAGGCTTTAGTTTATTGTGGCCCACCAAGTTATGGTTATTAACAGTCTGGTGAGCATTAACGATTAAAAGTAAACACTGCAGCAACGTTTGAATTACATGCGTACCTGGAGGTAATGACATTAAATTGCTCTGTATGTGGTCGCAATTTTTCACCAGTTAAAATTAGTTAAGGCGAGTAAAACCAGCCCGTTGAGATATAAAGAGTGCAAGATAAATTCGCGGAGTGGGTCGCAAGTCGCATCACTAATTACATCAGCAGCTGACTCGGGTTAAGTGCCGATATCAATCTTGAGCTGAACATGTGGGAACGTGTTACACTGCTTGAACAAAATACTCGTTTTATACATGTAATTGGCGGAAAGATTCGAGACCACATACTCGTGCCCGTGCATTAACTTAATGATATTAACATCAACTAGGTACGTGCCAACGTAAGGTGTACGCAAAAATATTAATTAAGCGATTTCGTAAAATTTTAAGTTACACACCAAAAACTTTGCTGTAATTACGACATACATTAATTAAAAACTAATATTTTATGTACAAATCCCTTTAGAATCAGTAAACGAATCATGTAAATAAACGAAATGCCAATATTATGTACATGTTTTTAAACTCTTAGCGAAGACGTATCGATGACCATTTCGTTTAACAAACAAGTTTTGATGTGTCGCATAAAATATTAACAAAAGCATTACGCTAACATATCGGGATGTTAAAATTTTCTTATCTAGTCTTCCAGCCAAACCTAATATTTTCGTAATCATTTATGAACAGAGAAAAGAAAATGTATTTCACAGTAGAGCCACAAAACTAAAACCAGTCTAAATCATCCATCATATAAGATTTTTGTCAAATTAATTACGTCTGGCCGTGATATCAGTATCCATATAAGTTTGTCTGAGATAAGAAAACATCTTAGTAATCACGTATCAGATAGTTACAAGTTTATAAGGTGTAGAGTCACAAAACGGTTTCATATTAATCGAGATATGTTTAGTACCGGTCTTTGAGCGGCTGGTGGCACCTGCGTTACGCTTTATTGGCCTTTATAGCCGATCAACGGTTCATTTAACGCCGATGTGGAAGCGTCGATCAGTGTGACCTCGTCTCTACCGATACAGTTACTTGCTACATTGTTGTTTGTAAACTTTTAAATCGCGTACGTAAATGATTTGACCTATTTAAAAAATAGGATGAAAGTACTATTGTCTTTATATTACTTTTACAGTTTGCCTTCTATTCCGTCTAATCTTGGTTATATTACGAAGCAAAATCACGAGACAATTTTCGATTTTCTTCGACTGTAAAAATCACTAGGAAAGAGAACACATGAATTATACGGATTATATTAAGTGATGCCGGTACAAGTATGTAATGGAAAAGCGGTCTGTGGTAAAAAAACAAGAGACGACGTTAATTAGCACTTTAGTCTGTCAGTATAAAGGTGTCTTGGCGTAAACATAATAACAGTAGATTACACACTGTGTTAAATAGAATCAAGTCCCATTATCTTCTTTGCACAGCGACCGACTAACAAAATTCATGACATTTACAGCTTAATGTCTGTCATGCACTTTAAATCTGCAGATTTTGTTAATAATATTTACAAGACGTTAATTTTAAGATACTTATACCCTTAATTAATTACGAATGACCCTTTTATTTTTATATAATAAATGCACGGCTAGCGATGTATTCCCAGCAATATAATAATAAACATATCAAAACGAGCACCTTTTATTAACAATTAATTAAACGCATGAAGAATACGAACAACGCAAAAAGCCTCGGTGTCTGTTAGGTTCATATAATAAGGGCAGTAAAAATCCTTCAAGCGAAAAGTCGTTATAGTAACATCGTTAAAGAATGCACTGTGTAATGTGCTTACGTGTTAAACTGTGATTCAATCCAAATTATGGTCTCGTTCGTATTCAAATGTGTCTAGACGCATTTATGATACACGGTACAGAAAACCCACAGATTAACTGTTTATATGAATACTATTATTAAGCTATTAGTTATGTTAAAACCCATTTTTATCGATACAGAGCTGATACAGTAATAAAAATACATGTATAATGTTAATAGTTAGTATTATCTGTATAATGGAGAGGGTACACTGTTCGACGCGTTGTTTGCATGGCAATTTGTCGATTAGGATACTGATAGCGGATAATGTATTGTGAATTGTTGTCACTGGAAATGTTTTTAATTGCATTTGATTTTAAATCACAGTTTTTGGTTGTTTCAAATAAATCAAGATACGTATGTAACCAATGCATATAATTATGAATATGAAGTTATTATAAAAACCATACATAATATTAATCAATGTGGTAAGCTTATGATAAATATGAACTAAAAAAGGATACATCAAACTGGTTGAAATGATGACTTTCTACGTTAGTTTTATAGAACTTTTTAACCTATCTGCCCTAACCTAGATGCATCCTGAATATTTGTGTCAATTTGCTGCTATGGAAAGAAGTCCATCCCGTCGAACCATTGATACCTCAGAAAGAGAGTTTACCCTCGGGCAGCAATTTACCCTGGCCACAATGGAAGGCTTTAAACAGGCTCCGTACCCAAGTTGGCTCACCTTCTTACATGCCCCTTGTGTCCTACCACCTGTACCATAGACGACCTGTGGAGCGCCACCGATGATGCCGTTCTTGTGGCAAAGTTTTGGTCAAACAAAATTTAAATAGCATATATTTTCATGTGTTTTCCATTGACACGCAAAGAAGAAGAAGAGTGTCAATTTTAATGTTATTATAGAATTATCTTTGTCTTCTCAAGCCTACCTTACGCAAATAATATTACGCACTAAAAAGGAATGAGTTCAAGAATTGGAGTCAATCTTAGCACATTTAATGCGGCAATGATTGTGCAAGATATCAGCGGATCCATTACAGTGATGAGATAATTGAAGCTTTGTTGACAGCCAGAAGGCCACTTTGCCACTGCAAATGCTATTAAATGCCATAAGCACATTTGCACTGCAACTACTAACAAATTATATATCCAAGTATTCTAGTTCAGACGAGCAATATGTAAGGCGAGTCGTATATTTATGATAATTGCACAGGATAGCATAATGCGGTCGTATGATAAATGTTTTGTTAACAAGACTTGAAGGCGTTCTTTTGATGACGAATTGCAGGCCTCGCTTTTGATAAAGGAATACTCATTATACGCAATGCCGTATTGTTAATTTATTTTATATTACATGTGTCGTGCTATGACACAATTTATATGTTTACATGCATACGCTATAAGTACAAAGATCAGGCTATCGGTAATATCCACACGTCTAGGTTTATTGCCTAGATTTTGTAAAGATTGCACAATCTCGTAATAACCAATACGCAAATAAATACTAGTAGCGTGAGTATGATCCGCTATTCTATGTGTTATCATCTCCTCACACAATATATAATCTGTCTAAATCAATAAAATTATCATTCTAATGCATTTAGTAAATAAAGTTAGCTAATAAACTGGTATTTATATTCAAAGCGGATGACATTTTATTAATAGCCGTCAATAAAGTATAAAATTATAAACGTTTGATTTAAACGGTGTTATAGCTTCATTAGTCTTAGTTGTTAAATCTTAGTTAAACCTAAATTAACTACTGCAAATAAACGGATCTGCGATTTCCTCAATAAATAAATATGGTGTAATCAAAAATAAAGTTTAAAAGGTTGAATGAAAGGTATAAATTAGCTGGTAGTGTTGCAGATAGGAGTAAGGACGAGTCGAGGTGGTCATTAGCGAAATGAAGCCATTAGGAGCGTGTAAAACAGTTAATTACGAGGCGTAATCTCGAGCCGAGCCGAGGCGAGGTGCCTGAGATACTTCCCGTAGATTATAATGAACTCGGATAATGACAGAATCTGCCCCCTCGACTCTACGACTAATGATGAAGGTTGGGAGTTACAGCTGTACGAGTGGTATCTATTTTAATACAAAAGCGAATATATTTCATTTGTTTCATAATTATATAGTTAAAGATTTTTTATCAGATAATGATAAAAAAAAAATTGCAAACAAGTTTACAGCTTATCAGATGTTTAAATATCCTCAGTCCAGTTCTTTTAAAATTATTTACAAACGCTATTTTCCGTCCACTGATTGGTAATTACATATGAATCTTAATAATTTTCACTACCCCGCAGTTAAATAAAATAAATAAATAAAAAGTCTTTATTGGCACAAATAATACAGATAGGTTCACAAAATAAGTTAAAATTAAGACACAATGTAAATGTATTTGTACTTGAGGTACTACTGATACTGTCTCCCAAACTAAGCGAAAGCTTGTATTTTGGGTGACATTGGAAAAAAATAATGAACTGATTTGAACAATAAGTATATTTTAAGCAATTTTAGGGGTATCAGTGGTAAAACACATGTAAACCATTTAATAGTGTTCTGATGCGCGCCTAAACATATTTTATGATGTATCCTAGGTAAAATATATTCTTTCATTAAAAGTGAGTCTAAGTTGCATTTGATGTTGAGTTCCTTGGACATAGGTTGTGTTAATGACTATGCGACCTATCACGTAGACGATGGTTAAGTTGGATGATGGACTCGTACAATAAAATTATAGGTAATCTGCTAAGTGAGACGACCGCGGGCACCAAGCGGCGACGCTGCGTCTATCGTACACGCACTTCTTCATAATTGCACAGTATTGCTATAAAATATACATCTACGATTATAATTCTATATCTCAATGCATCTTTCATATATGAAAATGGAAATAGTAAAGTATAGTAATATAACAATACGTAACAACATATACCTAGGTAGGCAATCGTGTTGTGTGCATGAGAAATTGTATAATTGTACATTAAACGCCGATTTATCGCTTCATCCACAATAGTTACTTCATCTTGATGAATTCCCATTGGAAATGACTTGATTGGAATTTTACGTTTTTGCTTATGTGAAATTTACTATTGGCACTCTAAGCAGGCTATAGTTGCAGGCAGCATTTATCACGCACCGTGTCGTTATGACTAGCAAGAGATTGTTTTATCGAGTCATAGATAATTCTAATCTTGCAGGTATAAAAGCATAAATCTATGGTTTGTTAAGTGTTGTTGCATACGAAATAACACTAACCTATTTCAAGTTTTTATGAAAGCTATAAAGTTATATTGGGTCATTCGGTGTTTTAATATTTTGTTGGGAGTCACACTGGTGGATTTGTACGCGAGTGTGTTGTTTACGCGGGCGAATGTTGCATCGACGATTGTGTGGTCAGCTTTATGGCGAGTCGGGTTCAGCCGGAAGTGTCGTAAAACCGACATCATAGTCAGATTCCAACGATAATAATTAAAGGGCACCTTGTTAATGTTAACTGCTCTATAATTGCCGCCTGATATAATTACCTACTTTTATATTGGCATCTAACTAACAACATCATAGAGAACTGTGCGCTTTCACCTTATGTCGCATTTCTTTTTAAATTAATTGAAAACAGCCATTTATTTGTATAAAATATTCGAATTGCTTACCAAGGTTCTTGCTTCTCAAAACGTCTTTTTTGTATTCATTGGTAAGACAAGCCTTGTATGTGGCTACATTAAGTCGTAATAATAGTACAGTATTAACGATAAGCGCGTACTAAACATAACGTTGTTATCAGGTAATTGAATTTATTTTTATTATTAATTTTAACTTAAATTTGAATCTATCATCGTTTTATTTGGGGGACTGTTAATAAAACAACTCGAAGCCAGCTGGACAGGCTTACAGGGTAATAAAACTTTAATGTGTCTTAAATCATTGCCTACGTACACCTTAGCACCTCGTAAGAATACTCAAGAGTATCGGTTAAGTATAAGTTTGTAACAATCTCTATTCATTGTATAAAATTTAAAAACTTGATGTCATGAACGGATTCAAGTACTGTGAGAGGCTTCAAACATAATGCGATTTACATACTGACAAATAGTAAAACAAATTTAATGGCAAAATTGTAAGTTATTATTACAACGTTTTCAATGTCAATTACAACAGATTTAATTTAAGTCAACGCATAACGCAGATCATCACGTTACTAATCTGACACAAGAATTCACTTTTAACTCAATATGCATGCATTTAGTCGCATTTAAAATAAAAAAAACAATTTGAATGTCATGAATGTGTAACAGAAAATGCATACATTGTTTTTGTGGGATCTATGATTTATGTGGTGTCGAGAGTAGAAATATGTACGCACAGCATGAACTGATTTACACAGGCTATTCCAGTTTAGTTAAGAATTTCACGCTTCCACTTAATGTTACTTATAGTAAATTATCGTGTGTTAAACAATAAAACATTTCTCGCATAACTACAATCTCGACGCAAAAACAAAGAAGAATTTTTAATTAGCAAAGCGTTTCCCTGTAGTGCGGCGCCCCGCCGCGCGGCTACTTTATACACATTGCTTTGTGGTCGTTAACAAAACGTCACTTTTCACAATATTTATGTCTCCATTATTTTTCATGTACAACGACATCGTAAAATTAAAACTTCAGCGATGAAACTTTCTTGACCTATCAATAAAATTACTTTGATTTATTTAGTTTCAACTTCAAATAACATCAAATTCTTTAGTTTTATAAGCTTATATTGTTCTATTAAACTTAAGGTTATTAATATCTGTAATATGACATTATGTCTACTGCGTGAGAATCAACCCCCCAATTGTATGACAAGACAGCGACAGAGTTTTCGCGCCACTTTATAAAAGTAATAAAACGAGAGTTCCATTTCGCACGATTACCCGAGAGACGACAAAACATGTCAAGTGTCAATTTGTATAATTTACGCAAGAATTAAAATGGCGGAGTGACAGATGACAGTTCGCGCGCCACTTGCCTTGACTCTCTCGAATTTGGCTTCGACGTGTCTCACTCGAATTTCGAAAGCTTCCAATCGTTTTGTTAATTTATATATTTTTTTAGATTGACTGGCTGCGCACACGTCATATTTCGCTTTGTGTGTATAAGCTTTGATTAGTCAATATGCGAAATATTGTCATTAATATTACGTGTGTGCTGCTAGCCATACATATGATATTTTTTATTTAGATTCACAAAATGTAGCGTTAGTAACTGGATATTTTGTTTTGAATAGTGGGATTAGGTCGGGATGGGCCGCGTGGCCCGGCGACGACGCACGACGTAACGAGACGTATAAGCGACAGACAGCTGACACGCCACGCGTGCCAGTGCTTCACTCCGCATTGCCGACAATCCGACATAACATTTCAGTGTATCACACCATTTGAATTAGGGTTTTATGTTACATGCAATGGTTGGCACTTGTAGGTACTCCAATTATAAACTTATTGTTGTTAACTTGTTAAAATAGCAACAATATTCTCGTGTTTGTGATTTCAAAAATACGAGTAGTATATGATTTCGATTCTTTTGAACAAAACTTATGTGTAAATGTGTCACGCTATAATAACGCTTGTGGCATCATATTTGCTTAATAAAAATCCAGATTTAATTTCCAAGACTATTACTAGTCACTGTTAATCAAGCTTTAATAAATTGTCAGTTTATTAATATAAAAATATAATGAATATCTCATTGTTTTTGTACTGAATATGAATATTGAAATATATGTAAGTATTAAAAGTTAAAATAAACACATAAACATGGTGTCGACGACCGTCGTTGCGTGCAAACGCGCTCTGTGTGAGTGGATGACATTTCATGAAAACCAGTCATGTTTCTATTGAACTTATAAATACATACATATCTAACAACTTATTGTAAATGATTAGATATTAGATAGATATAAATTGCCTGCGCAATGCCTGCACCATTCGTAAATAAGATCTATTAGATATTTGTAATACTGGTTTGATGCTAGTATTCATGTCTTATTAATAGTGTACCTGATTGAATATGACGTTTACAAATGATGTCGTATATTTCATTATTATCTAATTTACCACAAAGGTGATTGTTTATTCAGTCAGGATAGCTATATCGTTATTGTATTCAACGCTAATAACGTTGCAACATAATGCAAATAGGACACTCTGAATGTTTAAAGACGTGTATTTACTCAAGGCAATTCATTAACATTCATGTTTGTTGATAATTATTTAAACATGTTAAATGTTTAAATAATCATTAACCAAGTAAAATCTTAATATGAAATTAGCTACACATTGCGATGGTTAAATTTACTTACCATAATATATTTTATCGTACACTTTAACTTTCATATACAGCTTAATATGAATATTTAAAAATTATAAACTGATTATAATAACGGACTTACTAGGGCAACCTTATAAATAGGGAATATAAAATATTTTAAAGATGCTTGATATTATTTTCATTCATCGCTTTCCATTTCAGTTTGTGTAATAAATAGCCATATTTTCTTAAATTAATGAGTGTCTCGATATTTTCTTATGCGTACATGAATACTGATTATCAGGTAGATGTCAAAAGATTGTGTCAAAATAATTTTATCCACCTCGTATATAGCATACCACCCACTGATTTGCTTGAGTATCAGATAACGACACGTAGTGGAATAACCACCATGTGATAGGTGTTCGTAACGGCACCATTCAATTCTATAAATGAAACAAATGTTATCTCGATGGCACACTATGAGATATTTGATCGGAATTTTACTTCATCTAATGGGTATTTGTGGAGAATGTCTTGCATTGAGCAATATTTGAAGGTTTTGTCGATTCTCGATTTATGTATCTAATATTTATTTAATCTTATCGCTTATATCGGATATTTCCGTATTATTAAAATAAATGCTAGTAATATAACAATACATCATGCCCATATTATCCAGAAGGATGTGGTAGAGATGTATACCACGTACATTTCAGCTGTTATGTTAAAGTCCCAGATATAGGGGTGCGCCTATCGCCATTCACCGGGCACAATTATAACTACGTGCTGCTAATGAAAATTTCCTGACGGCAAAATCCCAAATAACTATTTGCCCGACCTGGGATTCAAACCCAAGACCTTGTGGTGAGAGGCGCTACGCTATCCACTAGACTATTGTGGCAGTTGAGTTGATGCTAGTATGTTTGACTAAATTAGATAAATTGATGGTAACTATAGCAATAACGTTGCATAAAACGCGTAACTTGTAAAATATTATTTAATTTTTGTGCTGATTTGGGTATTTAACATTTAAAATTATTCATATATATAATGTCACATTTATACGCAACATTTTGAACTCATTCTACTATATGAATATCTATTTATTTATAAAATATGTAAAGATCTACTGGCCCTACGATAGTGAAAGTAGAATTTGTTAAGGTGGGCAATAACCATAAAGAGTCACATATTTTTTGGTAATTTTATAGCTGAACAAATATTCAAATTTCGTCATTGAATTCGTTATATTTATTTTATTATGATACAGTGCAACGTTTAGCCTTTCTCAAATTCTTAGAGATGGCTAACTGCTTTAACTGGATAGAATTTACATGAGCCGTCTAGTGTCTGACGTCTGACCTGACGTGACCCACTGACTAATAGAATAGTTGCAACCTTAGGTTAACATTGTTCGTAAACACCGTCATAGATATTAGCGTGAGAATAATTCTATTTGACAGCTTAACGTATTTTTTTTTGGACAGTTGACACCAGGATGTATTTTATCATCTACATAAAGTTTTGTCGCTTGCTCTTTTCTCAACTTTAAATATTTCTAAGGCCAACTATAATTCGGCCGAAGCCAATGTTTGATTGGTTTTTGTTTGCTTCTAGTCAAAATTTTACTTGAACCAACCTTCACCAACATTTTAAAATCGAATTCAGTGGGCCTAATACATAAGTCTCGGGCAAATGCTAGTTTATAGTAAAAAAAAGATGCTTATCATACATCCTTAAAATGTATAGTGAATCTAGAATAAAGATACTCACGTGAGAGTATCAATTGGCAGCATCATAAAAAATCGATTTCATTAACGGTTGACGCTGCACATAAATAACACAGCTCGTAACTTCACACTGTATTTGCATGACCAACGTTACAGGTTCTGAGAACCATCAACCATTACGTTTTTTATAAGCAGTATTGAGAACTAATTAATACGGCGTTAAATAGGGCAGATGAACACCTTTATTGGAACAAAAAAGGAGTAAATACCACATTATAAACCTACTATAAAAACGTAATGGAATTTACAAACAACTTAATTCCTGCCCTTCTTTGTAATTTGAACCTATAGTCTTTGACGGTGTAATAACATAACAAAACATCACGCCTATATTACCCAGAAGGATGTGGCAGACGTGTACAACACCCATACTTCACCTGTTATGTTTAGGTTCCAGTGGATAGGGGGTGAGCCTATCGCCATCCACCGAGCACAATTTCAACTTCGTGCTGCTATTGTGAATTCCCTGACGGAAAGTTCACAAATAACACTTTGCCCCACCCGGGAATAAGCTATTCACTAGCAAAACCATCGAGGCAGTTATATTGATGTATACGGTGTAATATTTATGTTTATTCTATGTGTATACTGTCTTATGCAAAGTATAGTTACTATTCTGCTCAGGCAGAGCAAACAGCATGCAAACGGGCGATATAATAAAAAAAACTTACCTTAAAGAAATTTGAAGATTGTATTATTATATGTAAGGTGTTTGCATTACTGATTTACTTAGGCTGTAGAGTAGATACCCACGTAAAGTGGTTGCATCTGATAAGATTATAATAATATGTTTAATCGTATGTAATTTACATAACAGAGTAAAATAGTGTATGCAAGTGAGTCTCTTTCACAATAGTTTTCAAAATCACATCAGTGTGAAAACAGTAATAATTTCTTTGTTGTATCACATCTTGCTGTCCAATATTATATTTCTTGGCACAGGTTTAACAAGATATGTTTACTTATCTACACATAAATTCGTGCAAGTAGCTCTACTCCCGGAGATGAACGTTTAGTGATAAATACATCTTAAGATTCTTTCACGAACAATACATTTATATAATTCTACAAGGCATCGTTACAAATGTCAACAAAAAGTATAAAATTATATGGAAGATAGATGATCTAAGATTAAACTACAATTAATGATCACGCAACGTATTGAAGGAATTAATACGAAATAACATGGACAATTAAACGTGGGTACTTATTACTAGGATGGATGGTCGCAGACAATATAAAATATTTATTTGCGGACAGTTGCAAGAAGGTCACGCACTTTATTAATTACTGATTAATCTGATTATCAGCCGTTGCTTGTAAAACTTATAATAATGGTGTGTGACGACAACTTCATTACTTGTACCTATACTTCTTACATTAACTTAATATTATGTAATTATCGTCTTAAACAAGACAGTTAGTATTTATTCTTGATTTGTTTCACTTATAAAAAAAAAATGTGTTCGTTTATTAGAAGTATTTTATGTTATAGAATAAGATACAGATTCGATTTGTGTGAAATATATATTTTTCAATGTTAACTCTTTGTGCTTTATCATACGATAGAGCAGTTTATTTTTCTTTTATTATAATATTACTGAAACTGACTTGTTGCATTACAACAGAGAAAACAATATTATAATATATATAATTGTGAGTATTTTTTCATTCAAATAAAAAGGACAAAGGTATGGAAGGA
Source organism: Hypena proboscidalis (assembly GCA_905147285.1). Classification (NCBI taxonomy): domain Eukaryota; kingdom Metazoa; phylum Arthropoda; class Insecta; order Lepidoptera; family Erebidae; genus Hypena; species Hypena proboscidalis. Next base: position 11,911,074 of record LR990130.1, on the reverse strand, counting down.
GGACACATTCACGCCTTGCGCCGGATGCGGTAGTCCGCAATTGTTGCACTCGATCAACATAAAATTAGGCTTCTTTGTACTACGACAAACTTGTCACGAAACTGCGGTTTCTAACCGCAAAAAAATACAATTCAGTAGTCTACAATTATTGTTAACAAACAGTCATCAAACAATCAAATTTTATTATAGTAAGTTTGCAATGTGATTTGTTTGACAAGGTCTTCACAAAAACAATCTTACATCACAAAATATACAATAATAGATTGTTATCTGTTTGTGTAATGTCTTTAACACCACGTTTAATTTCGTAATTTAATCAATAAGAATTATTTTCATTTACAAACTTATTACCCAACATAATATTGATAAAGCATATAACATTATTTTGTTCAGGATTTTCAATTTATTATTTCCAATTCAAATAAGCCATTAAAACTGTATGTAGTCATTACCTGCTTTTTTCATAGGAATGTATAAGTTTTTGTAGGCACTTAAGCAGAGAAGCGGTTGATATCGTTTATAAAATATATTATTATGTATAAATACACAATGATGCTGGTATAATTAATCTTATAAGAGCAATTAAAGTTATATATGCATTTGATTATAAAATTACCTCCACGGCACTTTATTAGTAATAATTTCCACCGGTCAAAAAGTAACAAACAATGTTAAAATATCACTGTATAATATTATCACATCAGGCATTGGCAAAGCTAGTTGAACGTGACGTTCATGAAATTGTACAGAAAGTTTTACAAGGCGTGATGATTTAACTGCTATTTACGTACACAGGCAATTGCTAAAAGCTCCCGAAATTGTCTGAATACACACATTCAATTGGGTATTTTGTTAAGCTTATCCGAGGCTATCGTTGCTCGACGTTTATTAATGAATTATGTAAATGCGACCGACCGACGCCGACGCTTGCAGATGACTCTACCAACTTAATACTCGCGAAACGCATCATTAATAAGAAGACCCTTTAAACGTTCTCAAAATTAAAAATTACTTATAATTTGCCGACTAACTATTTGTCTATATTTTTACTTTAAATGAGCTATTAATGTTCTGTGAATAGCTCGTTTCAAATCGTATCTTTTTCAGTGAAACAGCTATAAAATGGCATTTGGTTTAATGGCCAAGATCTCAGAGTACCCTGCGAGGAAATCGTATACAGATTTTATAATAATAAAAAGTGAATTTGAACGTGAATTGACATTTCCTTGAATCAAAGCTCGTTTTGAAATCACATAAGAATGTAAAAAAGTCGATTGGCATTGTTGGTACATGTGAAGCAATTGTTGTTTGGGATCGATGGTTATCCGTGATGGATGTAGCTCATTACTGCGGCGCGCTGGGTGGCTCCAATGTCGCTGTCGTCGTGGCGTCGAGCCCGCTCATTGTCCAACAGAGATCATTTGCCTCCGATACCGACGTGCGACGCTCAAAATACTACGCTCAGTACTATTTATTTATGACCCAAGAACAACTTCAATTCATATACTAAATTGATGCAGCATTCGAGAATTTTATCAACTCAAACCTACTTGTCGTTAGATATAAATCGTTTTTTTTGTAATGATTAGCTTGACACACTATGCGTGTTTTATAGCAGCTATTAATTCATTCTTTCACTCCCGGATTTTATTGCCCACATTCCGTGAATCCTTATCGACTACTTTATAGAGATCGTTTTAAAGCTTTTCAATAATAAAGACACAAACGCGCACCTCGAAGTGATGTTGGTCTTACGAGTGACAGACAAATTGTTATTTGACGGTTATGTAATCTGACAGGCCCCTGACTTCTTGTTAAGCATCAGAATTACAAAAGTGCCGTTTAAAACTTATAAAAAAATATAATAAGAAAGCCTACATCATAAATAAACGATGTTGAGATGTTATCGGCGGCTGACCGGCAGGAAGCGCTTCGGCCCATTTAGGGGTGCATTAAAATCGAATACATCATATTTGTTTGATTTCCTAGTTCGCGTTTCACCCTGTAATTATACAAGTCACCGTCCGTGGCCGGATCTCTGGTGGTTTTTGTTAAGATGCATTAATCATCTTTTTTTATTGCGAGCATGTGTTTTGGTCTCGTAAAACACTTTCGGGGATTATAAGGTTTTTGTATTCTTAATGTCTAATTTAGTTTTCGGTCGGTTCTTATGAGGTCATTAACGTGGTGAGGTCTGTCGTTTCGTCAGGAACTTCAGAAAATTTATAGTCGAAAGTTTATTTTTAACGTCGTTATAATTTGTCGCGGAATTCGAAAAAATATTGAAGGACCTTAAACTTTTATGACTTTTTTAATGTTTAATGTGAAATGTTTGCAATTATTTGGGTATATTAAATAACATAAATGTTTTTGTCGTTCAGGCGGATGTTTCCGACAGTGCGCGTGTCTTTCACGGGGTGCCGGTCGGAGGCGCGCTACGCTGTGCTTTTGGACGTGGTGCCGGTGGACGGCAAGCGCTACCGCTACGCCTACCACCGCAGCTCGTGGCTCGTGGCCGGCAAGGCGGACCCGCCCGCGCCCGCTCGTCTCTACCCGCACCCTGACTCGCCTTACTCCGGCGACCAGCTCCGCAAGCAGGTCGTCTCCTTCGAGAAGGTGAAGCTAACGAACAACGAGATGGATAAAAATGGACAGGTCAGTACTGCTAAATAACTTAATAGACATAAAATGAACATTTCACTTCTACTCGTAAAAAATAAAGTAGACCTTATGGATCTATCTACCATACTAATGCTAGTACCTATAGATAAACAAGAGAGCGTAACGTACGTGAGAGAAACATGAAGGTTACTGCAGAGTGCTAAGAACAAGGTGATAAAGCAGGCGAGCCTGAATGAGCTATAAAGTGTTGACATAAAACAGTTGATTTACGGTCCGCTCCGGGTGTCGCTGGCGGCTAACGAGCTACACAAACTCTGCCCACGATCAATGTGTGACTACTCGTACCAATTCGTGCTACCTCATTCTAACTAATTACACAAATCTTGTACTTGACATCGTGATACTTACTACTCGTACCCATAAAAGTCGAATTTACACTGCTCTGCAAAATAATAATGATAGAAGTAGTCAGAACTGAACATGGCTACGGCTACGGGCTGTTCGTGCTCCACAATTCTAACTTTATAAATTATCCGTCAACATTTAATTACACATCGACCACCTTCTCTACTCAATGTAAAGATTCCTTTCACGATATGATCGTTTAAATAATGTGTACATTTCGGTTAAATTATTTTTTTACAAAATCATAATGATTAATGTAGGTATCTTTCAAACTTTATATTAATGATTAATTTAAATTATGAGCATGATAACAAAGTTTTAAAATCGCAAGTATTATTATTTTAAATTATTTAAATACTTCCTGCTAGCATGTCCTTTGAGATGGCTGTAGTCACGTGGACCACTTCCTGATGCGTGCTGCAGTTTATAGAATTACGACAAAATTGGTGGTGTTGGCGACACCTCAGGCGTCGACCGTCGTCGGGGAGAGTGTAATGAGTGCGTTGCTGGCAGCAAATTAGCCGCACATGTCGTGCGTCAGCCGGCACCGCCACTCACGGCTACTTACCTCCGCGCCGCAGGTGCGAGCCCTCGTTCAGACAAATGTCACACACAGCGACCAGCCTCACTAGACCTCCGCACCAACCAACACCTAGACAACATCTAGGCCTTTCTTACTAGATGCTATGTTTATTTAACATAGCCTGCAGGAATATGACAGTAATGAAGAACGCGATACAACGGTGATAGTATCGCGATTGTAAATTGATTTCCTACTGATGAGGATGAACTTTAAATTGGCTGTTCGTTGTCTTTATTACATATAGACAACAATAAAGTGTCAACATTTTGTTATTCATATGATAAGAAATAACATTTTAAGGATAACTTTAAAATCCGCCGATGAAGTTTTATGTTAATACCGATGTAAGCTGTTTTCAATAGTTTACTCTAGATCACATTTTATAGGTATAGGTAAATTATTTTAATCCTAATGAGTAGTAGATAATATTATGTATTTTTGTTTGCCAGTCATTACACGAGAAGACCATAATGACTTGTCAATACAGTTATCAACTTTAGCAACAAATAAATACAAAAATAATATTTGTTTAATAACCATCTTAATATCAAAATGATATACAGTAAAATAATGTTTAAATATGGAGTGTTAGGTTACGCAAACGCAGTTTTAGTAGAGTTCAACGGAACGGAACGAAGAGGGCGTGGCGCAGTGATGGATGGAGTCGACTCTCTCCAAAACTTACCTAATTGGCTTTCCCATACCTTCAACCACCTAGAGCAACAATATTGTGTTTATTGTGTAACCTTAATTAATTAATAACGTGTTATTTAAAACATGCTTATTAAATGCACATAGATTTTCTGATAGGCTCTTTCACTAATGCAGTGTCGTGTTTATCAAATAACATTGTTTTATTCACTTTATTTAATGGGTATATTCATATTTTGTTTAGATAAATGATCATTCTGTCAAATCTTTCAAAAATCGTTGAAATTCTAATTTAAGGGACTTTAGTCTTTGCATATACCAAAAAACAAAAGAAAACTGGCTAACATTTTATCAGAGTTTTGTTTTGAACCGCGTATATCATGTTAATTTTAATGGTTGTAAATATAATTTAAAACGAGTATGTATTATTGTTAACAGTTACTATTATTTATAACTCTATACCATTTATAACTCAAAAAAGACTGAATCGATTTGGCTGAAAATTAGTGGGAAGGTGGAGGAGACCTTAGAGGCAGGAGACGATTATAAGATACTTTTTATCTCGTTCCCGTGGGACGTGATAAGACGTGACATAAAACGTGGTATAACAAAACGCATCTGACGGCAAAATGAAAAATGTAACTGTCGAAGCATCGGTCTAGCCATTTATTTGTTAAAAATGGTATAACAAAGTTCGCCGGCTCAGCTAGTTATTAATAGATGGGAGCTACTGGCCTTACACAAAACACAATTGCTACCTCCATAAATCAAAGCACGAATATTACGCTTCAAGAACCTGACTCAATTCACGAAATATGTATTTATAAATAAAACTTCTAATTAGCCATATATTATCACAAACGGAACTGGAATTGGAGAGTCGTTAACATTGGTAACAATGTAGAGTCGTCGGCTCCACGCAACTTGAAACCGGCGCGCGTGTCACCCGCGCTCGTAGAGACCCAGCCTAATTGTGAAACAAAAACTCCATGAAACCGACGAATTAATCATCGAACCACCACTTAACTGCCGTATTCAAAATATTAATACATAAGTAATGTGTACTGCATTCACGATACTTGTAATTTTATATTCTTTAACATTCTTTACTTCTGTATTAATTTGTTTTTGTTTAATTCTTTATGAAAAATAAAATGCTACTGCCTCGATGATCTAGTGGTTAGCCTGCGCCTGTCACCGCGAGGTCTCGTGTTCGATTCCCGGGTCGGGCAAAGTGTTGTTTGTTCACAATAGCAACACAAAGTTGGGATTGTGCCCGGTGGATGGCGATTGGCTAACCTCCTATCCCATGGGACCAGAACATAACAGGTGAAATGTGGGTTTTGTACACCCCTGCCACACCCTTCTTTTAGGCGTGATGTTATTTTGTGAAAAGTAACATGTGGTGGATTAAGATTGCATTTTTTGGAACAGAAACTAATGAGTCCCATGAATTCTAAAGTTTTAACAATTTTGAACAAATGGCTTTATATTTAGTGAAAGATAACTGCAAACCTCTGCATTTTAAAGATATAAATATAATCGTGTGTAGGAATTGAGGTCAGATTATTAGAATTCATGAGAACGGAATGGTCGCCGGTCGCACGAAAGCGTGGCGATGACGTATCGCGATTGTACTCGCGCAGGCTTACTGCAACGTGAGCCGTGTGCCTCCGTGCCTCCGGGCTCGGCACAAAGACCTCCCAACGACAGTGGCGGGTTCAATTCCTAAATCTTCATGTAAGATATTTAGTTTCTCATCCTCATATTTTGTTCATAATTTTATGAATTGAATAGACATAAGCTGTATAGTTATGTTTCCTTTATCAATAACGGAGTAAGTAAATCTTTTGTTAGTGCATTTGTGAAGAAAATTCAACCGGGTAATATTTTTAAAAATGTACATGTACATTATGTGTAGTAATAGGTAGAATTATCTTGCACTTAGGGTTTTTAAACATTTTGGGTTTTCAATATACTTTAACTAACTAATGTCGAAACCATATACCGGCTTAACAATACTATAGCATAAACTGTCTCGTTCATTATTAGAAATAATACCTTTAAAGATACATTATATTTTTTACCTTTTTATAATAACCTTTATGTAGTCGTATTTGGGTTTTCCTACACCATAAAACCTCAAATATGAAGAATAACAGAAGTCTCAAATTTGACTACAAAAGTGCGCTACGCGCTACGTATGTAGTATTTAGACTACGTAGCTTTTGTAACCTTGCACTTAAAAAGACATCAACGCGTGACGAACTCAATTCACCTCACCATTCTTTAGCTTGTAAATTTTATTTTGTTTGCTACTACGCCTTGTTAATTTACTCAACAATACTGAATGCTAGGCGTCTAGCTTTTGAGGTGGTTAGGAAAGGCATGCCTCTACAACTATTTATTAATGCAATCTGATGCTCCATCTGCGTTAACGTTAACGTGGATATTAATGCGTTAATAAAGGCATTCAAATTGTGCATTTGCTACATTAACGTTACAAATGTTACAATGCCATTAACTTTGGCCGCATCTGCATTAACGTGATTATTTGTGCGTTGATCAGTAGACGCAGGTGGATCAGTAGCATTCGACCACACTCTCGAAAGTGTTTTGAATTTGTGTCTAAAATAATAATACAAATATACCTTTACATTGTCCCACATATCATTTAGCCCTGCCCGTACAAAACAATGTTGTTATATTTAAGAATTCAAGGCTAATTGTAGCAAACAAACTGGTAATTAATGAAAATATGTAAATCGCCCGTTTCTTTTCGTGGTTCGGCCAAACGCGACCGCGATGATTAATGAATAGCTTTTTAGGCGTTTACTTAAATAATGAGATTACAACGATATGTTTCATAACTAAGGGAAACGTGATACCAATCGTTAATTTTAACAATGTTTTGTATAAAAGTTAAAATGCTTATGTGATAGAAACCAACATTGTTAAATTCTTTATTTACATTTTGTTCAGAATTGACTAATAGTTTCCTCTTTTGAATAAGTAATTTTATTTGAAATATTGTTCTAAATCGAATTAAGAACTAACTTCGGCTTCAACTAAGAGTAAACGAGCTTAATGTCGAGGTTTATTTAAGGCCAAATTTGAGCAAAACGACGTATTTACCTAAAATGGACCCTCCTAACATACATTTAACGAGTCTGTTGATTGCATAAACAGAACCGGCCTTAATAAAGTAATTTATTTAATCTCTAATGAAACATGAAATGTCAAAGTTAACTTGGGTGTAGCGTAGTTTACGACAAATGACAAGCTAATGCCGTATCGGCTGTCACTGTCAACGCCCGCGGCACCCGATTGCCGAGTCCGATGTGTTGTATGCGCTATGCACGGCACCAGTGCTGCGCCCGTCCTCGTCTAGCCTTAGGACACGCGCACCCTACTCGCATAATCGCTGACTATTTATTTTATTTATTACACTCAGAATTATATCGTTAGCCTCGCTATCGCACTATTTATTTTATGCAATTTTCGACTTAACTAGGCCGAGCAATTATATTCCACTTAAGATGTGTGCATAGCAGCGTTTATCTCGTTTATTATCTACTTTTAACATAAAACGATGTGATTACGAGTATCGACAGCGGTGGGCGTTTTATTTCACTTTTCAGCTAGAGACAGAGACTATAATGGCGGTCATTAGCCAAAAAGCCGGTGTCATTAACAGGGTTGTCGCCGTACTTTACGATCGCCAGGCCTCGGCAGCGGCGAGCGTCGGACAGGCCGTGCGCCGGACGCGTATGGCACATGGCATGGCACCGATATCCGCGAAATACTTTCATTAATAATCCCTGTTTAATTTATAGCGGTGTCCGAGCCGTTGCATGAATATACAAGCCAATAAAATTTAATAAAACGCTCACCACGCCGCTCGTCTTAATGAACAACGACAAACATCAATTCTCGACGATCATTTGCGTTCTTTTAATTACTGTTGATATTTTCACGTCGTTAACGTATTTTGAAATGAGGCGATTATAAAACAAACAAGCTAGACAGGTGACTCGAGGAGGCAGTGAATATGAGTTTAGGTGTAATATAAATTAATAAGTTATTCGGCGTCGGCGGGACTCCCGCGGTGAGGCGCGCGCTGCGACTCGCGTATACCCTTACACCGGTAATTATTATAGGTACACCTTGGGCCCACTAACCGACTCTGCACCCGCACTCACTCGTTAACCACTGCGACTAATTTCACTCTAACTATTATTAATATTTTAATTATATCCCATCTACATATAGCTGGCATTTCAAAGTTCCTAATTAAACACATCATCATTATGCATAAGCTGTAAGTGGCTACACCTACGAGCTCAGCGTATTCATGCTTTGCTGTACCTTCTATAATATTTATACTACAGTTCCCATTGTTATGACGAAAAAAATGGGCTATTACTCTCCTGCCTTTGACAAAGACATTTGTCTGAGTTACCTTAATACCGAATCGTTTTAATAAAGGAAAGGTTTTCGATAAACGCTTTAGTAATAGGCACGGTGCATATAAATAAATTTAATTTAATTATTAAGTAACGAGTATTGTTGAAAAGAATATTGCCATTTTATGCTAAGTGGCTGATTTAATACCTAACTATGTTTTGTAGATTTTAGATAACGTTGTTTATTTATGACACTATAACCTCATTAACATTTAGACCTCTCTACATTTACCATACAAATGTTGAGTGAACTTTTATTATTTCTGCATTATGTGTACTAAAGTAAAAGAAATACAAGAAATTATTACGTCATAAGTAAAAAAAACTAATTTGTCTATAGGAAAGTGCATATTATTATTATTTTTGTAATTATATTCTGTTTTATCTCCTATAACTCTTGCAACAGTTAGGCTTTCCCGTTACCTTAAAGCGCGTTAAAGACCACTATAACCCTACAATGTTACGTCAAATATAGTTAACGGTTAAAACTTAATATACTTTGTGGTGATGTTAACAGGGAGTATCGTGAATTATTTTTATGTCATAATAAGGGCAATTGGAATAAGGAGTGGGTGTAGGCGAGACGCCGGAAGCGGTCGCCATTGCCTCCAGTTTCATACTCGCCAACATATTTGTACTCACTTTTATTTCCCCTGAACGACGGAATTATACGCAGTAAACTCGTAACTACAATGCAATCGCTTATTTGTAACCAGATCTGGTTGGACTTAACACGACGTTGTTATAACTTATTGTGACTTTAAAATAAGCAATAAATGGTTTACGATTTACCACAAACCTTGATCATTTATAAATAACTTTGTAGGAACTCAAAATTTTTTTCTTACTGTGACAGCGACATTTAGTCGTTAATTTCAGTTTTGTAGTTATGAGTCTAAAGTGCACGTCAACATCAAATAGCGGATTAAGAATAGTAATATGACATAGCTAAGATAGAATTCCACTAATTTCAACCAAGTAACTGCTGTTTCATTAAAACTTTACATCCTGTACCTATGAAACCACAACAAATATTTATTGAATATATTTTTAAAGCTTTATCAGTCAGTCAATCTATTCTAGTACAGAAATCAAAGGATAAATCCAGTACAAATACGTAAATCATATTCACAATATTAAAGAACAATGTTATAAATTACAATGTTTGATTTACCAACAATGTAAACTATTTAATGTTGCGTATAACTAACAAATAAATGTATATATTATGATAGGAATATGATAGAATTAACGATTTATGTATTTATTTTAATACTTATTTCTGTGATGTTTGTACTTTGTTATTGGTTGACTTGCTTTTGTTAGTTTGTTTGTTTCTCGCGGAGCGTCTGCGTGTTTACGATGCAGTATGTTGTCACCTCCCTAGTCAGCATGTGTCCACTAAACTTAACATTTTATGGTCGAAACCAGAGAAAACGTTTTGTCTTACTATTTAGCAACTAAAAGCCGACATATAAATCATTCCTTAGCCTTCATCAATAAAATAATTGTTAAACAATCCAGAATCATTTATTTATTGGAAAATACGAAGACTATTTGAGTATTGAAATGTTTACTAAAATATTTACTACCTTTTGTTTGATTGAAATTACGGTTTGTGTGTCATTCTTTTTAATTAGATAGTTTAAAATAAACATTATAAAATGATTTGTCTGTAAGTGCATGATCCATGCACGCAATGTGATGGAATGCTGTCTAAAGCGTGGGGCAGGTTGCACCAGCATTGTATGCAAATGTGGTTGGCGCCACTGTGAGGAACTGCTCTCATTTGCTGCAGTGAAAATATGGTCGTCACGTTCTGGAATGACATAGTGCCATTGATAGGGCTCGCCTTATTAATCACACTTGTATGTAACGATAGCTTCAAGAAGCCCCGAGAGCATCCTCGCGGGGGGCGTCCAGCGACATAACATTTCTCACTTCAATTTGTAGTCTTATTTGTTTTTCTGTTGGCATCGTCTCACTTCATTTCAATCGGAGGTCGTTTTTTAATAAAACTTTTATATTTTTTTCATTCCGAGGTGACGTTTATCGTGACTCCCCGGGTGACGGCGAGGCGACGCGCCTCTCTAGTTAAATGACGATTTACCAGTTTTTCATTCGACTCCCGATGTCAGTCTCTTTACGAGCGAGTATTTTATTTGGAGATATTTTACTGCCACCGATGTTATGATGAACGTTTACGTACCTCTGAGTTATTTTAATGTTCCATTATGAATTTGTGAACTTGAGACGCTATGGCCAATAAAAGATGAAATTGATTAAGGTATAAACTTTGAACGTTATTGTTGGCGTTTGTTTGATTGTTGGTAGGTCATTATGTAAATATTGTTTAAACTTTATAACAATTTTGGTAATTTATAAGTAGTAACAACTGTAAAACGATTGTTTTCGAGATGGCCAGAGAGCTTAAATAACTCTTTAGTTAGGTTTATATTTTACATTACACACCTATTGGATTTTACATTACCTTTGGTTTTCCAAGAGACATAGTTGCCTGAAGTTGTGGTCCGCTATTTGTTCCTAGTTAATAAATAAAGCAATCACGCTCAACCTTTTAAAATCATTGTTTATATGTATATTTCAATCAGTAGGTAATGTTATGAAATTACCGAAAAAAACCCTTCTTTGTGCTTCTTTTTCTTTTAAAGCCTTATTTTTTCAGAACATTCATACTAATAATTCAATAACTATTAACCCACTAAATAATCACAAAACTGTATGGAATGTTACTTCGAAGATACAATACGTAGATATTGTAGAGTCTAATGTGTACTAAACATACCAAACAAACGTAATAAAATTACGATTACTAGTATGTTTTGAATGTCAAAGAGGACTTCAATTTTTGTGAGGCTCACTGGTAATACTTATCCACTACTTTAGGGATCGTTTCTCATCGCTTACCGCTGTTGACTTAACTTTAACGATACACGGGGACAGTCGCGCGCTAAACTATTAATAATATTTTAAAAACATAAGTTATACCCAAAATAATCAGTTTTTTTTTAAATATTACCCACTTAAGATTTTATGAAAAATAATATAATTGAGATTAAACCACAAGGTAGGTATATATTTAAATTTGATGTGTGATTGAATTGGACTTGATTGTTATATAACATAACATAATAACATGCCTTTATTACCCAATAATAAAGCATTATGACATTACAGTTAGTCGTTTAAATTCTAATAGTTAAGTTGGCAGTCTTGCAAAAATCTAATAAGTGTAAGTAATAAAATAAGTACGGCTCAGAAGTTATTTTCCTGTTAAAAAGAACTCTTAATTTAAATATTTTTGAAAAATAGCTATAAATAGCAGCACACATAATATACCTATCCGTAATGGATTATGTTCCTTCTTCTATGTTTCCAATTTTAATAAAGAGTAAATTTAGATTTGAGTGCGCGAGTGTTCCGCTTGCCGCCCACGCGAGCTCATCTCGATTCAATCTGTTGACATCTCGTATTGAATGAACACGTGCTGTTTGTTTTAAATAAATTCATTACTTTACATACCCTCAACTTAACCATAAGCCGTTTAACCTCTTATTTATGTTCTAATACATACGTAATGAGCACTGATTTTATATCAACCAATATCTATCTCATTGTTAACAATTATTTTAATAGCTTTATTTCAACGTTTTTTAATTACCTGTATTGAAAATTCGACGTGCGTAATTATAATTTTATGTTTTAATTACTTCAGTTAATTCATGAATTAATTGGTTATGAAGCATGCAGGTGTTTACTTAATTGGAATATCTTTCAATGAGCTTGGCAAACCAAAACGGTAATAAATAATAACATTTTTATGTTGTGCACATCAACATTTGCCTTCTTATCCTGCTCCACAACTTCAACTGGAATCTTATTGGACTAAAAATGATATCTCTTGAGAGATATTTAGTTAAGGATCATTTAGATGAGCAGCATACTTCGTAGAATTCGATCCAATTTATCTAATAATATCAAGTAGGTAGGTATGCGATAATATTTGAAACTTTAATGTCTGTATCCGGGGTGGCAGTGACGTGTCACCGACTTTATTTAGATGTAGCGGATCATTATGTAGGTTGTGTCAAAGCGCTCAACGTAAGGTAGGTACAAATGGGCCCATTTGTCGGCACGCCGCCGCGCCGTGCCAGTGCCGAGGCGAAAAGCCAACGTAATCCGCGGGCGAGCGCGCTAATCGAAATATCGACGCAGCCGCGCGATTGACGAGCGAGCAAACGAGCAAAAGAGCACTCGAGCACCAACCCGATCTCAACGCGAGCCAAACTATTAAATAAATATTAATTCGTAGACATTTTACAGTTGATTGGATAGATCGGGTTACTACTTATTAAACTTATTACATTTAAAAGTATGAATATAATTAATTATACAGACTGACAACGAAAGTGAAAATACAAATTAACCTCTACAGGTCACGGTAGTTACGATAAAATAATATACCTACGAGTTAAATTAGAGTATGAATTTATTATTATTGTTTTATACTTAAATATTTTTATTAGAAGTCATGTGAGGGCAATTAAACTTGGTGTGTAACTTTTATTAAGCTATAATTTACTTTCTGATTCAACAGTGGAATATTTTATTGGAAGAGTCGTAGATGTGTGTAATACTTACCTAATTAATATTTTAAATCATACAAATTATAACACGTAATCCAAGAAAATACTACCTATCACTTGTGTTTTTACAAGAACAAGGTATGATACAAAAATTCATGAGGAGTCGGCGACACAGACACATGTACCTTAGCCGACGGTCGGCAGCTATCTGCCCCCCACTGTCGGCCATGTTCTCCTCCCCGCGACCCTCCCACCGCCTTCCACCGCAATTACAGGCAGCCGCCACAACGCAAACCGCATCTTACACATCCAGTAATAAAGATTAATATCCCTCAGCACGTGAAGCAAGGGGAGCCCTGTGGGTGTGCCGCATCCCTTCAGTGCGCGCCGTGTCGTCGCTTGCGTACTACGTGATCGCACGTTGTGTAATTATTGTAATGCCTTCGTATCGGCAGCGGCAGCCCGAACTGCCATTTTATATTCAATGCATCATTGCTGGAACAATTAATTATCATATTAAGAGAAACATGATGAACACGATATATTTAGCTCTTATTAGTATTTCCTGGCCTGTATGAATGTAAACATTCGTCTGAATTAATCGCAATTTTAACGAAGAATATTTATATGTAATATTAAAGTTGAAAAATTAAGAATCCAGCAGGACTCGAACCTGCACCTCTTGGGTATACGCCCCAAGTGCTTTGCCAACTGCGTGCTTTTTTCAACTTTAATATTACATAAAAATAAATGCATAGCAAAGCTAAAATTTGCTTTAAATATTACAAGTGAAGAATATTTACTTAAAGATTAAAATCAATTTGACGAAATTCGATACGGAATATTTTTTTATCGTTGACGATGGACCAGTATAGGTATACAGTCTGATTTTTACTTTACCTGAAAAGTTTTTACGAGAAAACACGAAAAATAAAAACCTTACCTCCATACCTTTCTTCGAATTTTCCCGTAAATATTGGTGGAACGGATTTGGTTACTGATTCTGAACTAACTGTTTTCAGTTTTTTAGTAAAGTAAAATAAGGTTGTATAGGCTCTTAATCATTGTCTATGATACACAACCGGCATGGTGCTATCTTACAAGATCAACACGCACTAGTAGACTTTTTATGTAAAAACTTAACGAGCTTGTAATAACTTGGAGTAATGCTTGCCGATAATAGCTGTAGCCTTAGGACATCTAGGGGTGCATAGACAACTAGTAGAATAACTACACTGCGATACAAATGAGAAAAAAGAACAAGTAGGTTTTAAATTTTGCTATTTAATTAAGTAGGTATATGCACTCACTACTTAATAAAATTATATAATTTTATTCTCCTTATCACGTACTGTTTTTTAAGTAGGTACATCTTGCAACCAAATCGATGGCATCCTATAGACATAAAAACAAATTTAGTTAAAAACAAATATTTTGTAAATTCTGTGAAATATTAAAAAAAATGAGCACTTGAGAAAATACTACATGTTCTGTACTAAAACGGGCATCGTGTCCAGAACCACTCGATACGCAACTATTTATGCTTATTGATATATCAACGAGATAAATAGGTAATATACCTATAAAGAAAATTTTTGATCACTTTGAGCAGAATGTCGAATTTTGCAAAAATACGCTTGTTTAGTTTGGAGTACAGTCGGCCAATGAGTTGGGTATGCAGGGCAAAAACTTGAGTTATTAATTAAGGATTTTCGCTAAAATGTCTTCTAATCGTGAAAAAATTGACTTATTAGAAGCGTATTTCGAAAGAACCCTGCAATTCCAGGTTTTTCAAAAGATTTGTGATAACCTTTCTTGTTGGCACATGCCGCAACGGATACTTATTGCGGTACCACACTAATGCAGCTCCCGCATTTCGATTATTGACAAAATACGCTTCTAATAAGTCAATTTTTTCACGATTAGAAGACATTTTAGCGAAAATCCTTAATTAATAACTCATACGAAGTTTCTCAGCTGAAACTAAGTATAACACACAGATTTTCGAATCAAATTCGAAATTTGAGGGTAAAAATTATTTTTATTTACTTTACAGTCAATTCTACCCACTTCCAGGCCATAACAATAAGTTAAACCATCGTAGAAATTCGTTTCTGTTGCCGAAATGTATGGGAAACGTTTTTGGCGATTTCTGTCTTTTCTAGTACTGAAAGCTGAAATGGTCTCATAGAGTTTTTTGATCCCCACATGAAATAGAATCGATTGGCATAAAAAAAAAATTTTTGAACTTTTTGCATTTTTTTTGCTAACTGTAAGTTTTTTACAAAATCTGTGAATGCAGTTCAAAATGTCCCAAAAAGTTAGGGAAGGTCTTTTAAGAACGTTTTGCTGTAACTGCAACGGTTAAGGTACCTACTTGCCCTTACTGCCCCGTTTCAAAAATACACCCTGTATAACTCACTTACCCATAACTGGTGTTAGTCTTTACTATTACTTAGAAGTTTTTGCCCTGCATACCCAACTCATTGGCCGACTGTACTTCGAAAAGTAGACGTGATAAAAATAAAAAATGCTCTACAGTTTTCATACTGAAACTAATATAAATCTATTGCAGTGTCTGTAATGTCAGACAGAATGCTATCTACAATACTATGACAACTAATACCTCACTTTTAACTTCGTTCTTGCTTTCGCCTGTTTGTTAGCCGTACTAGGTTCATTCAAAGAAGTTCTCTAATTTTGAACTCATCTATTTTATTATCTGGGCATATCATAAAGTGCATCAATCTATGTACGTATAAAAAAGAAAATCGTGTTAGTTACACTATTTATAACTCAAAAACGGCTAAACTTTCCACCAGGAAATTTAAAATAGCAGTACGGAGTTGGACATTGTGCCCAGTGGATGGCGATAGGCTCACCCTCTATCCCATGGGACCCAACCATAACAGCTGAAGTGTTGGTGTTGTAGGTACTCCTCTGCCACGCCGTACTGGGTAATATAGGCGTGATGTTAAGTTATGTTAATAACTCCTTGTCTACATCTACGCATTTAATTTTTTTAACCTTATGGTCTTAGGTTTATAATCACCGTCACAATCAATTTAGGAGCACCGCACATGTAGCGCGGTCTACAATGTACCCAAGTTGTACACACACACTTCACAGGAATATTTTAAAAAGTGAGCATACGGTATGCTTTCTGCTGTTACATGATGTTTGGCAAGTGGTTTTTTCCAATCGAAGTATTTTTACTTTTGACCTGAATACCACCTGAGGCGATACTTACCAGTTATTCTAATTGGCCAGCACCCCATCATTATCTGTCAGCAAATTATGTGACTCTAGAATAAGTCCGCCATATACCGACTTTCATCTTTTCGAAGTCATGTGCGTATTAAATTGCTAATTATAGTTCGCACTCGTTGAGAAAAACGTTGTGAGAGTTTACGCGTAAAGGTTCTTGTAATGATCTCAATGATGCGTGAGGTCTATCATGTCACACTCGACCAGCGACATGATGTTGGAGCAATTTATTGATACATAATATGTTTTTGTACGGTCAACATAGCACATGTCCTTGGTGTTGCTGCATGGCGGCAGCTGCTACCTTAGTAAAATGAAATATATGACTATTTTTATCAAGGGCTTACAATAAGTTAATGAATAGAGAAAATCTATCTAATCAAAATAATTTCTGGTGTAATTAGTTACACCGTAGATGGTCTACGGTGCGTAGCACCTCATTAGCTAAAAAAACAAATATTTATATTTCAAGGAAATTTAATTTAAATACACAAAAATATCGTATTACTAATAATTTCTTTCTGATTTAGTGATCTTATAACGATGAAATAATCGCTTTCACAAAGTCAAATAGTCATTAATTCTTAATCTTAAATAAATATATAACCAACATAACATAACGGCTATATTATCTGGCTATCTAAAGACCAGCTTAGTAGATTTTGTAATATGCAATACAGCAAGACATACAAAAATAATAAAAATACTTGGTTTGAATTCAATATTTTTAACAAAAATGTATCTGATAAATTATAATCTGTTCTTTGGTATCATGGTACAAATTTATGTTAATTTTTACAAAAGTATGCCTATATTATCCAGAAGGTTATGGCAGAGATGTACAACCCGCACCTTTCACCTGTTATGTTCTGGTCCCATGGGATACGGGGGAATTGAATTGTGAATTGTCCTTATGGAAAGTTTACAAATAGCACTTTGCCGAACCCGGGAATCCAACCCGAGACCACGCTGTGAGAGGCGCATACGCTAACTTGACCATCGAGGCAGTTAAATATACGGATACAGTATTTTCAACATTTTCATGAAATTGCGAAATGGCACCTTGAATGGTATAATATAATATCGGGCACATTAAAAAAAGCTTCACCATTAGATCAGATTCTTGTCATCGATCCATCTTCTTAATTGAAGTACCAATTTATGAAGCAACAAATGAGTTAGTGGCATAATGATAATGAGTCTTTGGCTGATTGTGCATAGACATAGTTAATTACAGCTTAGGTAAGTGAATACTGAGCGTGATCCGGGGCTGGGCCGCGATTCATTAGGCTTTGGGCAATTTACAGGCGCAGTAATGATGGACGCCACGCCCTTCGCCATCGCCATAACCGCTCTTTATTATTATAACGTTTTGTTACTCATTTTGATTATTATGACGGTGACACCTTTGACGATTAGCGGGTGAATATGAATTAGTGGCTTTTGCTGCGTGTTACTATTGTAAATGCGATTGTGATGAATCTTATGGCCATTAACAATAATATAGTGTAAATGACATGGTGATGAAGCCTTACAATGATTCAGTACGTGATTTTGAGACTCAACAATTTTGCCGAAATTATTTACCGAGAACATTTTTAGTTTTTTGCGACTAACTGATTATGGAAGTGTAACAGTACATTTGCAATTTTCCGGTCGACTTTGGTGATTTTCAATGAAATTATTCCAAATTTGTATTATTGTCCGATCAAAAATGGTCGTACCTAGCTTCAAATTATGTTTTTAATCGCTGAAAAGTGTTTTGCAAAGCTTATTCATCGTTATTAACGTGTAGTTTTTTTCCAAGGCCAATTTTCGATGTGTGGTGAAAATATCCGAAGATTTTTTTTGTGTAAATGTACTGAATCACTGTAAGCGGTTTCGTCACGATGTCATATACATCCTGTATACATTTTTACCATTACAATTCAATATATCTCATTAGAACAATCACTTATATTATTATGACAATTGTATAATTGTAGCGATAACTCTAGTAACTCTAACATTGCATGCTGAATGGTGAAGTATAGTTGTGCTCAATGTTTGTGTATAAACAAATTAATGTAACATATTTTGTGACCTATATTTGCAATAAATGATATGATTATGATTATGTTCACTTATTCACACTTGATCACACTCACCACAACTTAATATTTATTTTATCCGCCGATCACAATGTCTACCTGTATTGCAGTAACTTTCTACCTAACAATCAACATTAACAAATTTTACAGTCATAGAACGCCAACAATTTTAAATAGAGATATGTTAAAACAAACTGGTATAGATAATACAGTAATTATACGAATCATAAAGAATGGAGAGTCACGTTAATGACGTAGCATTGAAATGAATCGGCGCCTTTGCGTCCACAATTAACACGATGCCGCAATAAAAATAACTAGGCAGTGAAATTAATTAATTTACGGAGTTTAATTATCTCATCAGGCAGTAAAAGCTGGGCAGTTTGCGGCGGCGGTCGGCCGGCTTATCGGCTCGTCACATCGGAGACGAGACACAGCCCAATTAATTATGATGCCGCGTTGCGTTATGAGAAATCACCGGCATTGTTGTTATGGAATAGATAACGTGATGTTTACTAATTAATGTCTCACTAGATTGCTTTGGGTGGCTACACTGGCCACTCTAACAATTAGGCTTGCTCTGTGTACTTAGTAGGTATATAAATCGTTATCTATTTTCTCTTGGGAATATTATTATATCATTTACATAGGCAGATAGATAGATGGATTTGGATTGGAACGCGTCATCTATATTATTAATACTCATATTAACTCATTTTGCGGCACTTTACTGTAACATTTTGTGACTACATAGATGACTACTTAATTGTTTACTATTTGACTTAGATCTGAGGCTAAGCTTCTGGCGATCTCATGATCTGCTTAGTAGTTTTTCTTATATGCAATACAGCAAGACATACTAAAATAATAAAAAATATTGGTTTGCATTCAATGTTTTTAACAAAACTTGATTAATCAATCTATTCTTTGCTATCATGGTACAAATTTATAAAAAAAAACAATTTCAATAAAAAATCTTATTCGAACGCGAATTGGTTTTTTTTATCAAGTTTGGAAAACCTTGGACCGATATTAACTTTGAAGCTGGTTATTAAAAGTAATGCGATTAAGCAGTTAGTTTGCCGGTTGCTTTTGCAGCTAATTTTCAGATTTACATGCTTAATGAGTTTAGAATTCTCAACTTAGTAGTTAATCTACCGCCATCATCAAATGATGATTTCATTATTTAAAACGTCTCAAGCTTATACTTATCTTCTTGCCGCGCTTAAATTATAGGTAGGTACACTCTATAATTTTTAAACTCGGTTTTACAGTTCAAGCATTTTACTGGATTAAGTAATAAATAGTAAACTTTGAATTTTATTTATAGCATTTAGCTATGCTAAGCAAAAGGTTGATAAATTGAAACAAGTCTTTCTGGAGTTCGGTGGTGCAATCGGTAGGTAGTGTGTTTGAACGGTATTCCGAAGCTTACAAGTTCGAGTTTTGCCTGAATCCTAATTTTTAACTGTTTTGAATAGGATCTGTAAACTGTTTACGAGAAAAAGTGGTCTGTGGTTACTAGTGTTTCATAGAGACATACAGATATTCGCTATTCCATTCTAGTAATCGTCTGTCAAAACTGTATGTTCTAGTAGTAGTAGTAGTAGTATAAATTTAATAGTATAGTTTCGCTATTATTCTGTGGTTTCTGTGGTTCTAATTAACTTAAGACATTTATTTCCCCCAGATCATCCTGAACTCCATGCACCGGTATCAGCCTCGCATCCACCTAGTGAAGGTTCGTGAGGGGAGTGGGCCCATCACGGACTTGACAAGAGAACAGCACCGAACCTTCATCTTCCCGGAGACGGTCTTCACGGCAGTCACCGCCTACCAAAACCAGCTCATCACGAAGCTTAAAATTGACTCCAACCCCTTCGCTAAAGGATTCAGAGATTCCTCGCGATTGACGGATTTCGATAGGTGAGTTGAATTGAATAATTAATTTATTATTGCCATCAGGTAAACCTAAAAAATATAGCAAAGTCTTTCGTTCTCAATATATATTTTTTTAAAGTTATACAAAGGCTCGATCGATTAACTGAGCTATCCAAATCCCAAGCACTAACATTTAAAGGTTATTGCTATAAAAAATTGCATTGGCAAAGCCGGTGACGAGCAGATCCGGTGTGTTTAGTTTATTTGCGCTAAAGTGGTCCAGATCGGCGTATGATGCAAGCAAATTTTGATAAATTGACAGGTTATTAGCAACAGTTGAAAGGCATTAGGTGTGCCGCCCTGCAATTTGCGCGATCGGTTTTACATGAATAAAAGATTAAAAACGTTCCCCGGCTGATTGCCCGATATCGGCTGAATGCTGATCGGAACCCAGATTTAGGGAGGAGGCCTGTTGTTATCCGCCTTATCGGCTTAATCGACTTCGCGAATGAGATTATGGTAATAAAAATAATATTAAGGGTGTATTGAGGTCGTGCTCACGTGGCATCGATATCGTAGCTAAGAATACTGATGAGCCAGACAGATATAACTCATAATTTAAGTTTATTTTTTTACGCATTTAGAATACAACTAGGCAAATTCGGTTACAAAAAGAATAAAAGTAGATGGCAATCTAATCTGTAGATATTTTATTACTGCAAGGCTTATTTCAATATGCAATACAAGTGTTGTAATGATACGAACACAAATAACACTAGTTATTAAAATATTAAGTATGTGTTGTTTAGCGTTTGTCCTAGAGATGTGTAAAACGTGTGATGTCACGATACCAATCACTTTTATTGTCAGCTGAGTATTAAATTTTATGTGGAGTTATTAACAAAAACCATAAAATCCGTCCGTGCGCCATTACCTGCTATGTGGTGACTAGGTAAATTGTTTACGAGTTTCATGACACGAGCATATTATGCCACTGCTATCCGATAATTTTTTGTTAACTCTTTTGCTGATAGGTGGATAGATGTTCATGCAGGACTAAATGTATGACATTAAATGGTTATCACCCAAATTAATTCTCTATCGGTCTATCCCTCTTCAAGTAAATCTATTGAAAATATTTTAATTTAAAAGTTTAAATTCAATGAAATTTACTGATGATTATTATAATTAGTACTTAGGGGAGAGCTGGCATGAAAGGGACATTGTTGATTTCAAGGTCCTAGTTAGTAATTCAGATAATATTTCAAACAAGCTAGAGTAAATAGAAAGCGTTTAGAGTATAAAACTATTGAAATGAAATGCAATACATAATGTGTATTTATGGAAGGGACAGTACCTAATTTCTAAGAAATTTGTAAACAATAACTACTTAGCTACGTTAAAAATCACATTAAAAATGACTGGAATTATTATCATTATTTAATCACCGTTTTCAATTAAAATAATAAAATTAAGCTTTTTTATTCAACAACCTTAACACGAGGAGTTTACAATTCGTCGTAAATAATTAATTCTCAACACTCGATAAAACGTTTCACAATTAAAACGGAAAAAATACTATGCAACCCTTATATCAACACTTGCACGAATCCGCAAACATTGAAATGATAGGAGAATGAATTTAGCCACGAACGATCTAGCGTCAAGGTTACCACATGACAAAAACTGTGCTGAATAAAATTATTATTTTTTGTTACAGTTCTTTTATTGTCCCTTTCAATATGTGTCCCTATTGCTATTTGGCGAATCGTAACTAAACTAAATAAGAATTAAGTTCGTACTTTCTCCATTACATACTACATTATACAATCGATGTGGAGAGTTTTCACTGCATGAAAGTTTTCTAGAACAATAAAGTATTTAACGACAGATGTGGGAAAGTAATACAGCATCAACTTTGTACAAACAGTCCATTCACTTCTTAAGTCATAGAATGTAGGCGTAAGTACATACGTAATTTAGCTGAAAAAATGTTTGTACAGTATAATTATGTCTGTATTTTTAAAATGCAGTCATCAAATTTATAGGTACTGAAATTAGTGTAAATAAACCAGAAAATAAATCGCCATTTTGTTATTTTTAAGGAAATGTCCCCTGTAGGTACAATTTAAACACTGCTCTGTAAAATTTTAGTTTGAACTTGAACTTTGTTTAGACTACTAAAATTTATTATCTATATTATCATCGTATTATCACCACCGCCCCTGAGTGACGTCAAGACTATACTAGAACGCACAAAAAACTTTTGATCTACCAGGTAATAGTTAACAAAGTGCGTTGCAAGAAGGTGGTAGTCGGTAAATCCTAGAGGGGCGTGTCTACTGACATTTCCGTAATATTACTACTGCAGTAACTGTAACTACAGTTAATGTCAGCCGTGTTTATTGCAATCGTTATTGTGTTGTAAGCTTTATGTAAAGACCCATGTCGTTCTAATAGGCTACTTTATAATGCATAGATTGTCTTAAATGAAATACGTTGACTTACATACATAACTTACATACAAGTATATGATCTATAGTTTTACTATTTCCTTCTCTTCATAATTGTTTTTAAAATAATAAAATAATGATATTATTAAGTATAGAAAAGTTATATTTAGCGAGTAAGCGTGTAGTAGTCATTAAGTCGAGGTGTTGGTCGGTCGGCCCGATGTCTACGGAAATGCGCCCCGAGGGACGCACGGGCGTTCCCATGCACCGACCACTACTCCGGACTCACGAACACGATGACATGGCCTAATTCATGCTCATTTTATCTGTAAAATCGAATGATAATCCATATTAATGTTTTTCTTAAATAAGCCTAGCTTTTGCCCGCTACTTTGCCCACGTGGAATTCGTTGTATTAAGTAGTAGCTGCTCCCACGCTTTACTCCCAACCTTAACAAACTAACTCTCGCCCGCGGTTTCGTATGCGTGGTACATCGATAAAAAGTAGCCTATTTTACGCATCTTGTAGTCAGCTACCTGCATCTAAAATTGTATCAGAATCAGTCCAGCCGTTTTGAAGATTGCCTGTCGATACAAACAGACGGACAGACAGGCAGATAAACAAAAATTAAAAAAACTTTGTCAACTAGTCCAGGTTGTAAACAAAATGTTTTTTTGACATTAAAAACAGATACTTCAATTTTAGGTATATGTATTGATGTTCGTTAGGCGTGATTTTATTCTACGCGTATTCTAAAACTTATACTACACTAGCTGACCCGTGCCCACTTCGTTGGGCATAATGTTCAAAAATATATATCTTTCATAGTTAAGGCAGCGTTCGTAAGAAACGTTTTCATTCGAATGTTTTTTCGCCGATTCACTTTGCAAAACGGACTACCATGTAAAAGCCTTTTTATTTTTCGGTTTTTTATATGTATAACCTATGACACTCAGCAATAATGTGTCTTTCTATTCGTGAAAGAAGATTCCCGAGATTCCGATTAACGAATTCGGAGTTTCCGATTAACGAATTCCATGAGGACCAAGTCGCAGGATAATTTTAATTGTTCAAAACTTCTCTGTACACTATATTCGATGTAACGTTGTCATTTGGTAGCAAAATATATTGTCTATCAGGAGCTCCAACACGAGATAAGCCCACATATAACTACCCATGGGAAAAACACGGCTTTCTCAGGTCAATGCCCACCAGAGAGAATGTTTGACCTTGGGACTTATTAATAGTGAGGGCAAAAGAGACCTTCACTGGAAACTGTAGCCTTTTAAACGGTATGGGTAAGTCAGTGGGAATCATAGGTATCCGCGGAATATAAGCCAGTTGTCCCACTGCTGGCCCTGTGAAAATGGTCGCCACGATTATATTGTCCCTTAACTCTTTGGTAAGCAGTCTTGTCCCATTGCACATGTTGGGGGGCTCAAGTTTCTTAATAGCATGATAGGAATGCCAACTTTTAACACAAGGTCGTGAGGAGGTAAGCCAGAAGGGTTCAAAGAATTTAAAAATTCTTGGGGATAGTGCACTGTATCCTCAATATTACTCACCGTATCAATAGACTTATACTGTTTGACCTGACCGGGAATTTTCTCTAAAATGAGTTTATTTATTTCAATCACTGTATCATTTCTGGGTGACACTATTGCCCTAGAACAAAGCGTATACCTACCTATAACCTAAATTAATATCTACATGAAACTAACTTAATACCTATAACCTAATTTAATATCTAGGTACATGAAACAAACTTAATGCCTATCTATAACCTAAATTAAATGAAAACTATTTAAACATAAAAGATTTTTTTTTTTAATGTACCGAAAATAAAATTAATGAATGTCGAAAGTGTGTTACGAAAAATTCAATTTTGGGGACGTCCGCTGCGTAAAGAGCCGACCATGTGAATGAGCCGCGCGGGTACCTACCTCTCAGATGTAAAAGGAAGGTCACGCCTCCTTCTTCCGAAGTGAGCACGAACGCGAACCGAAATAAGCCGAAACCATCGCGCGCCGCTGCCGCGCTGCTGTGGCCTTCACGTATAACGATGAGTTTTCTCCGATTCTCTTTACAAAACGGACTACCACGTAAAAACCTTTTAATTTTTCGGTTTTTTATATAGCCTATGACACTCAGCGATAATGTGGCTTTCTATTAGTGAAAGAATTTTTAAAATCGGTGCAGTAGATTCCGAGATTACCCCTGACAATTTAACAAACACACAAACTTTACCTCTTTATAATATTAGTATAGATTCTACGCATGTGTTACTTCTGTATTTCTTTTAGCATGTAAATATTTGAAAACGAACAAAACACTTTAATTATTGTTAAAATAGTTTTAAATTAAGGATATGCTCTTATATACCCTGAGTTAAACTATCGATAAACACCTGTTATCTTTAGGATGTGTTTAGGTGCACTTTAAGGCTTTAATACGGCGTTTAGATTCAAATTGATCCTCGCTTCTCGGAAGGCTGATTTTATTTGAAAGTATCAGAGCTATAAAGTTCTGAGTATCTGTAGAGACGTGTCTTAAGTTTCATGTTAACACATCGAGGTTGCGTGGTTGCGAGTGAGAGGGCGGGGAGCGGTGTGGAAACAGCTCACGTCAACGGCGGCCGGGCCGGCGGCGGCGGCGAGGTAATCACAGGGCTCGCTCCTCATTATGCCCTAAACGACAAATTAAAGCGCATTTCTATTATCCTCCATCGGCCATCGAGTGATGCAGGGCGCAGGACCGGTTCTCCGGACCCACTTCTCGCGCTTCACGTGTTTATGCGCTTTAGCAACAACCTGCTGAATTCACTATGCATAAACAATTACCGATTCACCTTTAAAGTTTATTGGAAGTAATTTGACGTTTACTCGCTGATACAAAACAAGGTTCATTCGGTAATTTATTTTGAATGTACCTATAAAATTAATACGCTACGCCATTCTATTACTTGGGACAGATTGCAATAAATGGAAAATGTTTAATTTAATTTTCATATCAAATGTTCTCAGGCTACCACACAAGAACATCTTTTGATAGCTTCGATGGCACATAAGAATTGTTTATTTATGAGTAGGTACTTACAAAGTCACGCATTAGCTCTTAAGTTTTTTGTCGAACAGTAGTAGCATGACGGGCAGAAATTATCGAACCTATTAATAAATGTAATCGTTGTACGCGTCAGTGCTTGGCTACCGATTTGTATTAATTGATACAGCATCGGTGCGATGATAGTTGCTAGTGATTGACGGCTGATGCGAGATGTTATCGACGCAATTACCGGGCTTCCTCAGCCGCTGCCCGAGTGCTCACTATTCCCGTTTCGAGACATACCTACGCCTCGACGGCCCACCGGCTTTGCCTAATCTATTAATGCATGAGAACCGGTTGAAAAATTGGAAAAAAATTAGAAGGTACTGCCAGTTTTAAAATATCAAGTCAAATATAGCGAGCGTCAAATAGTTACATTAATACAGCCATTTAAATGCAATATATAAATATCAATATACAAGTATTTTCAAAGGGTACCTAGGTACTACAAATCAGTTAGATGTGATTATTTTAGGTAACTAATAATTAGAATATTACTCTGGCGTCAGCTAATTGCCAACCCTACGATTTAAAATAAATGAGATGAAAAGAGTGTTACATTTTAATAGTGAGAGACGTTGCCTGTCGCTCTCACTCAGCTGTAAATTCGGCTCGAGAGTAACGGAATGAAAGGCTGAATAATTAGAGGTTTCGCACATCGCGTGCTCCGTTGATTGGTGTCAGCCGCGCCGCTACTGTGCGCCGACGCTCTTACATAGCTCTGCCGCTCCACTGCTCCGCCGCTCCAGCGCAGCGGTTAATCCAGTTCAACGCGCACCGTATCGATAATATCTCAATGCGAATTGCCACTTCACTGTCTGTCACTCGCGTCACTCACTCGTTTCACGACAGCGGGCTAATTTCAAAAGCAATCTACTTCCGCTTGTATTGTTCTCTCTGTTGTATTTAGTCGTTTAAG
Source organism: Hypena proboscidalis (assembly GCA_905147285.1). Classification (NCBI taxonomy): domain Eukaryota; kingdom Metazoa; phylum Arthropoda; class Insecta; order Lepidoptera; family Erebidae; genus Hypena; species Hypena proboscidalis. The sequence continues at coordinate 11,884,027 of LR990130.1, read as the reverse complement.
ACGCTTACTTTCTATTCCGATCGCCAAATTCACACCATCATAAATATAAATATTTAAAACAACGCCTAACGGCATCCAGCCTTAATGACTTCCTTCGCTGACGTCCGAAATCGTCAGACAATAAGTATGATGAATTGCCATTGTGTGAGAATCGGGCGGTGGAGTTATTTGGCGTGGTGGTCGAGGCGGCTTTTCATCCATTAATTAATAAGATACGCCCCTCGCTCAATCAGAGCCGATATTTAGCGGCGAGAACTTATATTTATGTACGGACGCACCTCTTCGTTAATTGCATGCGATTCACTTACGAGCTAGAAATAACTTAACGACAACCGCGTGCTGCCCTAGTGCGTGTTTCACACTTATATTGCACTAACTATTTTTTAAATATCAAGCATCTATCACTTGTGAGTTACCCAAGCATACAATGAACCGTTGGGGAAACAGTTCTATTTATGCCTAATGAGTCGGTTACGTGAGTGATTTACTGCCCAGGCAATCCCACCAGATTCTGTTTGTTCGGACGAAATTGACAACCTTAAAAATACTTAATTTTATGAGTCACATAAATAAACTTAAAGTTGTAAAACTATGAAGATAAAATGTTTAAGAGCGTTTGAATTCAAAGGAAACGATTTAAGCCCGTGCACTAATAATGCGCCTTAAACAAAATATAACGAGTAAAGGAAATAATATTTCATTTTTTATCAGATAGACACATTATGCATTTGCGGGCAAATATCGATAAGCGGTCGGCGGCGGCAAGATATCGATAAGAGTGTGGCTCGCACGGCCGCGGCCGGGCCTATCGGCGGGCTCTTAGAGTCGCCGCCCTGTAATTTGCCGGCGGAGAGTGTTGGCTATTACTGCTGATACCGAGATCATAATAAATACGCCATTAACGCCCCCACAGCACCCGAAACGACATAACCACCGATGGAGCGAGCTCTGCCCCGACGCTTACTACCTTCTGTTCATTCACACTCTACGTGTAAATTTCAAGATATTAGAGTTTCAAGATATTATTATTATTCAAAATTTTACATTCAGTTTTGATTGACTATAATTTTATTATGACCGTAGATTGTTTTGAGTTAATTATACATAAAGATACAATTTTAAGAGATATTGTTTCTTAAATCATTCATATAATATTATGATTTTTTTGTGAAATGCATTGTAATATATTTATTATTATTTTAAGCTTTAGTCTTAGTGAAATCCAATGGCTAAATAAACTTTCTCACTATACAAAAAGAGTAAAAGTCATAATAATAAATGTATTAAACATACACGAACTATCCTAATTCAAAGTTCCAGTCCAAGATATTGCACTCAAAATTATATATCCTCATAAATATTAAATGAAGGAATAACAAATCCTTTAAAATCAAAAATGGTATAGGTAATATTGTGTGTCAAAATTGTGTGAAATCGTTGGACGTTGTGGTTAATTCGTTGTTATAGACACAAAAATATATTTTTTGTACAAATTAGGGAGTTTAATAAAAAATCTATAATGTGCGTTAGCATGTGTGGGCACTACCTGTTTTTAATTCCCGGGGAGAGCAGGCCGGCGCCCGAGGCCGCTGCTCCGGTGATAGATTAAATTCGACACGGCATCTCGTGATGTCATGCCAATTTTGAGGCTTACATCGAGCTCGCCGTGTCGTCACGCTCGTTTGCTGCTCTCGAACAAACGCCCGTATCTTAGCACGTAGCCCATTATTAATAAACAGCTCAGATTTACAACACACCGAAACAAACCGCGACTCTACCTATAGCGACTGGGAAGGAGTGGGCACTAACTAGATTTCTATTGAGCAGGCGTGAAAGACGCGGTATTACGCGTCGATAGTTTCGGAGAGATGCGAAAATAGCGGGTTAACGGGAAGCGTGATCGGTGGCGGTCGCGACAACCTCCAGGAACCGATAAAGGGCATCACGCACTCGCGCGCACTTAGAGACGCGCCCCGAGAGCTGCGCGCCTCGTTAACTGCCCCACTAGGTACTCGTAAAGACGCTTCGACGAAACAATTGCCGACAACTATACATACACTCGCAGCTTCTGCTCAATGTGGAGCTGTATGAGGTGTATTAAAAACAGCATCACAAGTGAACGGTGTTTTATTTTAAGATGCTGCTTATTGCAAAATCTGTCTGAACTATAACTTATAGTGTGATTGTAAATCAAAGCTAAGCGTACAAGTCGTAAACAAATCTGACCACGTCGTATTTTATCGCGACTGCATTTTACATAACAGCTTCTAGTGTGACGTTCGGAACGTTTTATGAGATTTGAAATCGCCACGTGGCCGCCGCCGCGCCGGTGGCCGGTGTCGTTCCCCGAACTCAGTTTTATTGACTATGGACCGATGAAACCCAACGAACAGTTCCACTCGCAAAACGCCCAGCTTCGCAGAATTCGCTACGATCGTGCTCTCCACACGCGGTTTACCGAAATAGGACTCACTGCTTTGCCTTGTAATGTTATGAATAATATTTTTAAAATAGAGCAGTTAAGTCTTAAAGCCGAATCATAATATAATCGACAAAAAATATAGGCAGATTGCTCCTCGTATTTTATTCATTCATCCATCCTCCTGTGCTACTCATCCCACCTTCGTCTTGAAATTATTATAAATTTTGATATGATGTATATTATTATAGATCATTATAGTATACTCGGGTTTCTGTAAAGGCAGGTTCAGGTTTTCTAACTGCGAAATGTAAGAAAGCTCTTGTAAAGGTACTTTTCAACTTATGGCCTTTTCTTTTTATCTATATCTAATCATTGGTTGTTTCTTTCTCCGCAGAGATCCCATGGAGTTGATGCTGATGGAACAGCAGTTGCTGCGATCACCGCTACGGCTGTACGCCGGCGCGGGCAGCGTGGGGAATATGGGAGGTATGGGGGGCGCGGGCAGCGCCGAGGAGGAGGCAGAGAAACGCGCGGCGTGGGCGCGCACGCCGCCTGCGCTGCAGCTGCTGGCGCTGGGCGGGCGCGCGTGGCCTCAAGCGTGGCCGCAGCCGCTGGCGCTGCCGCCGGATCTCTGGCTGCAGAAGCCCCAGACGCCGCTGCGCTACTGCCCCTACCCGCCGCCAGCCTCGCAGCGCAACGACCACTCCCCGTCACCGAGGCATCCGCTGTGAACCGATGCCTATTGTGCTCAAATCCTGGACTATTGACCACGATCGATGGTTTTGCGAGATTGTGCTGTGGAATGACTATTTGAGTCTAGATAGCCTGCTCTCTCAGTGTAAAGAGAAAGTGTGAAGAATGCTTATTGCGTTAAATTCTACATGACAAAGTAATATTGGACATGGCTCTGAAATAGTGAATCATTGATTCACGAGTGATTCCCAAGTGAAGAGGCTCACGTTTGGAAAAACTATTTATTTTTATTCAAAGTGGGTTTCAAATTTAGTACCTTAGTAGAAAAATGTATGTAACTGAATAGAATTTAAGAGGTTGTCTATAGATATATCGTGTACTTAAAACATTATTTCAAGGTTCCTACCCGAAAGTATAATATTGAAAATAATATTAATGTAGAATGATGATAAATTAACAATAGTTACCTGCACATATTAGTTGATATTCTTCTGAGACATGTATCTTCTATAAATTGAATTATTAAGGTTGAGTAAATATAAACCAAAGAAAAATGCATGAGATCGGTGATTTGACTGCATGATAAATAACATTCCCTATGGTGTAAATTACTTTAAAGTACAGATGAATTGATATGACGTCGTCAGTACAGTCGTAAGCAATAAGGACGCGCGCACACTAACGCGATGAGTCACACTTCATTGTCCGCTCGAGCGACTGTCACGAATTTTACTACTAACTGTAAGAGATACATTATTTTACTTAAACATTTACTCTAAGTGGACTTCCAAACTCGTCAATAGACGTCATTGACGTATTCCAAAATAAGTGATGTTTTCTACATATTATGTGTATTTGTGGTGTCCGTATACCCACCAGGGCCCTACGTCTATTCCGATTGAAAGCTAATGCATATCGTTCGTCGTATTCGGTACTTTCCGAAATGTTTAAGTAAAAAAATAGTACCGTAAAGGCTACAGAGAAATCTTGAATTTCTTTCAGCGTATTGCCAGCAGGGCCCTTTTCAGTTTTTAGGGTCAAGACCAATATTACTTATTATCCCGTTTAGCGGTGTTTTAGTACCGTCGAAATACCTTGGTTTTATTTTAAAATAATTATTAATTCATGAGGAATATACCTTCAAAACTTTTGTCAAGCCAGCAGGGCCCTTTTTTGTTTGTACACTTTCAGACCAAATAGTTATATTTTTTATTAGCATTTTAATAGTACTTTTCAAATAACTTTACATATAGTTCGAAAAGTTTGTATTTTAGTAAATAATTTGCTTCAAAACTTATACCACGGCGGTCTCGCCGTTGGCCACGAAAAATGACGCGGACTGTAGTACTGCTGTGAATGACTACACCCTTTTTTTCTTTTTATTTTAAACCCGCACTAGGAATAACTCCTGTGTCGCATCTGTCAATGTAGTACTAGAGTCCGCGCCAAAAATCATGGCCAAAGGTTAGTAAGAACTGAAAGTAAGTATTAATGACCAATAATGTCTGAAATATTAATAAAATGGACAAATTATTCTTCATGCTATTTGCCAAAGGCCAGTTATCAAAATAAGCACGGCGCTGATCTGCCATGATTGGTGGCAAGCACTGTAGCGCTAAAATATTATGGCTATCGTGATATACATTTTAAAGCAAATTATCTGCCAAAATAAAAACTTTTCGAACTATATGTAAAGTTATTTGAAAAGTACTATTAAAATGCTAATAAAAAATATAACTATTTGGTCTGAAAGTGTACAAACAAAAAAGGGCCCTGCTGGCTTGACAAAAGTTTTGAAGGTATATTCCTCATGAATTAATAATTATTTTAAAATAAAACCAAGGTATTTCGACGGTACTAAAACACCGCTAAACGGGATAATAAGTAATATTGGTCTTGACCCTAAAAACTGAAAAGGGCCCTGCTGGCAATACGCTGAAAGAAATTCAAGATTTCTCTGTAGCCTTTACGGTACTATTTTTTTACTTAAACATTTCGGAAAGTACCGAATACGACGAACGATATGCATTAGCTTTCAATCGGAATAGACGTAGGGCCCTGGTGGGTATACGGACACGTATTTGTGTGTATATTGTTAATAGTAAGTCTATTTATATTCTACTTGTAGTCGTAAGGAATATGAAAATGTATGTACTGTATAGTGGTTGAGTAAATTATTTTTGTAGGATAAGCACTGTATATAGGGGTCACCTAGATGTTTATATCAAATAAGAGGTTTTGAAGAAGTATTGTCTTAGTAGAGAAATATGTCGCGTTGTAAGCTTACGCTCTCGTACTAGTGTATTAATAAAATGCAAATTGATATAACTTACAATCTTTAAATGTTAATTTCGATTGTGTTTTTAGTAACATAAAGGCAGAGAGCGAGAAGATTTATTTATCAAAACGGAATCGAATATTTATAATTTGTAAGCTCTATAAAATATCTAAAGTAATCGTTTAATCCATTTTAAACATTTTTAATACTTCATTTCATATAGGTATTTTAGCCATTTTACTAATTTCAAAACCCTTCATTTATTCACCAAATAGAAAAAGCATTTGTTAGTGTATTTAATAAGTATTATACCAAAACATTCATAATCTTATTCACTTTAAAATTAAATAATCATTTATTGGCGAAAACCACATGATAATTCGGTCAATATTTTAAAATTTGTCACAAACAGACAGACAGAACCGACGGTCATTTTGTTTATCATAACATGTAAAAAAATTGCCCGAATGTATTTTCAATTTGCGCAATAAACAGTAAGCACTTTAATTTCACATTACATTGATCGTAATCAAAAGTAGCGACATCGCAATCTCTTCCCCTCGCTGCGGCATCACTGTTACAATGACTCGGGGGAGAGCCAATAACAATGCACTTGATGCAATTTAAACCCGGGTATTTGTACCCATTGTATTGTTGCAATTTGTATTCAATTAATTTAATAGAATCGCTGCTGTGCAATAACTTTATTTTGAGACAAGAAGATGAAAAAAAAGTTGATTCAAGGAAATATTAATGTATTTGTAATTGTCAATTCTAAAATATTCGCAGGTAACCATGATGCTATTCAAATTAGTGATTATATTCAAGCTCTTAATCGTATCCTGCTAATTTATAAAATGTAATCCTACTGCCTATTTTGTATTAAGATTGTATTATGAAAAATATTACTTACAACATAATTTGCTAATAATATAGATGTATCATATTATGATGTATGAAGATGTACATAATGAAATAGATGTTTGTTGTAATACATTAGTACGAGGCGTGAGCGAGACGCGAGAGTAGCGACACATATCAGGGTTCAGCCCTAAGTGTTAATAAACCGAAACGAAACTGAGTGTTGTTTTATTTTATCCTCAACTAACTGCTTGAATACATCACGTAAAGTATATTATTAAAACCGACGTGAGGTGAAGACATTATTACTGAGAATATGGGTTACTCACGTTATTTTAGCCGGGATATGCTGACTAGTTTCGAATCTAGTACGTAGATTCATCACGACACGCGATTAATCGCCCAGTTGATGAATCTACGTAATAGATTCGAAACTAGTCGGCATATCCCGGCTAAAATAACATGAGTAACCCGTATTCTCAGTAATAATCACGTAAATGCCTATTTTAAGACTTAACGAGTTGTGTGACGCAGAAATTTTCCTTTTCCACCAATATAAATCCTCTACGTGTCACTAGACATGGAAAATTACCGCGTCGCCGAATGAAAATCTTGATGATAATGATTACGTATGAGCATAATTATTCAATAATTGTTAAATAGTAAAATTATTATTTAATCACATCTATTACTTCACTAAATTACTTAAAAAATGATATACCTATTATTATAGATATTATAACAGATTAATTAAATCCATGATGCAACCGTGAGGCTTCAGATTAGCAGTACTTTTGGGTTTATTCCTCTAAGAGCCCGTCAGAGGTTCCAACTGAGTAGGTAGGCACTATTATTTCGAGCTTTTGCAAAAGTAAAAGCTCTGTTTCTGGTCTTGGTAAAGGGTTCTGAAGCTTTGGTGATTTGGTTTAGGACCAATATTAATATACTTAACTCATATTTTCAAAAATTTACGTCAATGATTTCAAAGATCAACATGCATATTTTGGCTTAACATCTTAGCGACATCTGGTGGTCAGCTACACAGCTTTTAATAATCTTGTTTATTAAAAAAGAAATAACAATTCATCCTTAGCCATCTAGATTGATTAGGGCCAAACCACTGGGATTATTGTCAATAAAATTGAGATGTTTACTGTCAAAGTATTCAATATACCAACATGCTTTTGGCTCATCATCTGAGCGACATCTGGTGGTTGAGCTTATAGTAAAATTCTTCATTATAGCAGTCATAACGCTAGTTTGCTTAGAGAATTGTTTCCTTTGGGTAGTCGCTGCCTGGCTCTAGCCTATTTTCTGGACTTATCTTAAATTCTTATCATTCCACCAAATACGTATATTTTTAGTCCGTAGGGAAAAGTTCATTTACAAGACACGATAATGAAAGTATGAAAGTCGGCCGGGGTCAGGTCACCTTCAGGTCAAAAGTTCCTTGCCCGTTTTATGTTTTTTGCAATCTGTAGGCTATCTCGACAGGCTACTGTGGGTTATCCGATATATTATGTGCCAATGTGGGTTGCAGAATATATTATGTGCCAATGTGGGTTGCAGATTTTGGGGGCGTTCTCTTACTAAAAAGTATAGGTACATAAGATATTTCTATTTCCACAGTTTCAAAATTCAGGAGATTATTGTTACTTCTTCGATGCAAAGTTAACAAACTAAGTATGATAAAGAAAATGCACATGATAACACGTAGCTATTATTGATTTTACTTTAATTAATGGCATTAAGTGTAATGGAGTATTTAGCAAAAACATTTTTTTTTGTGCAAATTGAACTTTTAAATCTGTGGTTTTCAACTGTCACTCATTAACGGACAATATCCCCAATTTACATTTTAAGTACAATGGAGCATTACTATACGTGAAGGTTGTCGACCACTTAAATCGTGAGACAAATTGGACATGCTTAATTAATATAAAAGTCTAGACTTTACAGTACCTTGCAGCACTATATAAAATGATACAGTCAGGAGCAATAAAGTACGAAAGAAATAAAGTTTTGACTAATAGCTATAAATCCAAAAATAATATGCACTTAATATACATCACAGTTTTGCAATATTTTATCATCGACGCTACGTTTCCTATCCAGCATAAAACCGTTACTATTTAAGAGTACGATAATAAATAATCGTCACACTTTTATTTTCTGTCTTTATTAAGTGTCATTAGGCATTATTAAGCGCGTATATCGATGATGATCGGCCTTCCGTCCGGAGGTAATTGCCGGCGATGTAAGCGGCCTACAAATTGAAAGCGGCCGCGGCCCGAGGCGTGTATTGATGGATCTGCTGCCATCGGGAAATTATAGCTGGCCCTTGCGACAGCTTCGCAAATTGTGCGTATAATGCTAGTAAATAATATAGCGTTCGCTATAAATTCATACCACGCTAGGGTGTAAGTATACGTCTCACGTGGCGTGTGTGGAGGACACACATGACTGCGATACCTCTGCTGACGTTACTTACACATTTTATTACTTAAATTGGCACAGTATTAGTCAGCTGTGAGCATACTCGTTCTTAGTTCCAGCTCAAGCCGACGTGGTTTCATTGCCTTTTGTCTGGCAAAGAAAAGTACAGATAGGTCCAGTGCCGGTTCGATGCATAAATTAGCGCGGGCGTATTTTGCAGACATCGACTGATTGACTCCTTTCATTACCGTCTCGCATTGTTCGGCGCCTGAGAAAAATTGCAAACCCTTTCGGAATCACAACACATTTCATAATTATGGACTATTGTGGCGGTGTCCGCGCTAATTCCTCGGGGACGAGCGCTCTCCTCGCCCGGGGAGCGGGTGAGATATATTGGTGTACGTTAAGTCGGACTCTGGTCCCATAATGGCAGGCGCTGATTAGTTTTCAAGGGAAACACTAGTTCGAAGAAAGGTCTTGAGGATTTAATGTCCTGTCAGAGAAATGCTGCAATGGGTATTGTTAACAGAAAAGATGTTCGTGCTATTAACGAGTAAAATAATAGCACTGAAAGGAAACTAATTTTAGATTCTGACATGGATTAAAAGGAATCGGAAAGCCGACGTACTTAAGCCAGATATGAACGTTTGTACTGTTTGAGCCAAGTTTTATGTGCGGCGGAACGTTTGAAATTATTGGCATTAATTGCGCTCATTTGTCGGGCGCCATAGTGGCATTGTTCCCGCGGTGAAGCAGATTTATCAGTGATTTAGCACGATAGACGATCTGGTACCGGTACCACGTGCGGGCCCTGTGCCCGGTCGTGCCCTGCGAGATCGCGATCTGCTCATATTGCGCTGTGGGAACATAAAGTAAGTATAAGATCAGCTAAAGTCCTAGATAATGCGATGCCGCTTACGGTTCAGAGACGTGGAGCGTGACTCGTTCAATCTAATTCGATCAAGAAATAGAAAGACAAGTAAACATCAGGTGAGACAATTCAGGCACCATTATCGAGGCAGGCAGCTATCAATCGGGCACCGGTTCCAATGTTTGTGTCGCTCGTTCAGCACAACGGTCGTCCGCGGCAAACGTTTTTCTAAGTCAATGTTGTAACGGTGTCCGTCTGTCGGCCGCGTCCGGCGCGGGCGTCAGCTGCCAGCTCTAGCGATCCGATAGACAAGTAAATAGAGGTGGGCTAATCGTCGCGTCCAGCAAGGGAAACGACGAATTACTCCGTCACGTTGTTCCCAACAATTGCTTTGTTATTGGCGATAGATATTCACTCTATTACAGTGATTGATGCACCGTGGCACCTGTGTGAATCGTAAAAATCAAGACAGTTTTCTGTGAGAAAATACGAACAGAAGGGGATAAAGAAACAAATTTTGCGTTTGTTTGTAGGATTAGACGACTGGCACAGTTAGAGTATTGATTGACAGTGTAGTTGGTGCAAAGTAGTATGATTATCGAGGTGTGGTGTCGTGAGTGGCAGCGGGCACGGCATCGGCACGGCGCGGCGGCGCGGCGCACGGCACGGCGAGGCGCGGAGAGCAGACGTCGGTATTTGCGCCGTGACGGACGGCAGACAGGCTAACCGCCGACAGCCGTGGGTTAGCCAACGCGTTGTTACTTTTGATAACTACGTGCGAACTTTGATCGCCTCAAATTAATATCATTATATGCATTACGTTGTCAAGACCATATTATTGCAGTTGTTCTACAAATTATATTGCTGTCTCTTAGTTAATAACTGTAAGTATCTGATGATTGTAACACTACCCAATTTTGTTAAATGACGCGGACTTTTAGGGAACGTGCATTGGTCCCGTCCATGATTCCTCAATCCTGAATTCCTCATGTGCCTTTTAGGCCCTAAACTCACGATGGAACACCATAGTTGATAGATATAAGCACATTTGGCGGTAGGTTAAAACGAGACGGAAATGCTGCCTCCCTCGGACTCGTTCATAAAAGCTCTTCCACGTTCATAGTTCTAGAGCTACCACCAAATAGTGACCCAAATTACACAATTAAATAAGATACCTTAATTCGTTCCTTAGTGGAACCACAAGTGGTTAAGTAAATTCCTTAGCCTTCCTTTACTAGAAATAGAAGGCGCTCAAGGCAATCGCAAGCTACAGACAGACAGACTGCAGTCGATAATAACGATAATGGCTGGACGTGGCCAGCACGGCCCATTTCACTGCCTGGACTGTTGAACACCGAGACCATCTCAGATCTTGTGTTTATGCAACTGTAGTATGTTCTAGTAATTCAGGATTATCCAAATATTGTTCCTATCAAATTTGTAAGTTGATTTAACGAAATTGCTGAATGAGTGAAGTTTTAACTACAGATAGTCCGTATCATACCTGTAGTATATACATAACCGTTCATCACACGATTGCTAAACAAAAGAAAATATTTTGCGTCAGATATCAGACAGTTCATCGTATCGAGTGGTAGCGCAGGTTAGTTAATGATTATATTGTTCAGTCCAATATCAAAGCTGTCTTTACATGTTTTGTAGGGGGTCCTGCTGTTTGGCCAAAAGTCATTTGGCAAAATTACACTTGACAAACTATGTTTGGCAAAAAAATGGTTTCGCCAATTAATCTTTTTACTAATAATCATTTGACAAATGACTTACTTTTCCACATGATCAACACTTAAATTTACATTTTACAAATAATTATATTACATAATGAACATTTATCAACTGAGTTATCAGAAAAAACTACTATTGGTCTAAAATTTTTTGATAAAATGTATTATTTGACAAATGTTTCGTTTATTAATTAATTTTATAATCTTATAATATGTATGCAATGCATTAAGATATTTTATAATTTTAAATTAACAGCAATCGATTTTAATAATATTGTTTCTGAATATTCGTCTTTCAACATTAATATTCTATCAATCCGTTCATCTTTGGAGACATATTTCTTTTTCTTTTTTTCTGGAGGAATACCAGTCATTTTTTGATCAATTGCACTCTCGTTGCTTATAGTTTCTTTAATTAGTTCTTAAATAAACAATATAGCCCCGGATGGTGTTTGTCGATTATCTGATTAATTTTATGATGCCATGCTTCAGCAGAGTTCGAAGTTCAAGGTATTTTTTCGTTGTTCATTTTATTACTACTCCAAAATCCTGGACTATATTTTGCTGGTCCATTATCAGTCCCACTCACATAATTTTCTTTAAACCAATACGCAATTTTTTATATTGAGGAATGTCCGTCTCCTTCAGATAACTAAGCGCCAGTAAACATTTGATGTCCTTGTTGAAATGTCCATCCTGTGTATACTTTTTCGCGAGACCACTACTCTGGACTTTCCTAAAAGAAAAACAGTTAAAGTACCTATTAGTTGATATATTATATCATAGGTCCCAAAAATCTTAAAAAAATTGGTTAGGTTAGGTTAGAACAGTGACCATAAAACGCGCGAGCCGAGCGAGCGAAGCGAGCGTGCCGCGGCAGCGGCCGGCGAAGCGGCAGGAAATGATTCAATTAAAATTAATAATTGCATGCCTTCTGTATAATCTTACCTGTAAATAATTTGCCCCAAATGAAAATTGCAACCATGCAGAATTATATCTTCAAAATTAGACCGCAAACTTGAGATGGCGGCTTTCTCAAAATCTAAGATGCATACTTTTGGCTTAATGACAATGTTGTTTTCTGCCCCATATTCTATCAGCATTTCAAACATCACATCATAATGTTCTTTTATCTTTGTGAGAACAAAGACAAAATACCAGTGGAAATGTTTTATTGTCGTCTGAAAATATATATTTTTTTTTTAACGGGATATAATCCCACCCACACGCCCACCACTGTGACTCCTGTGACGCCAGGATCTACAGCGGTAACCAACTGAAAGGCACCATGCATGACACACGGGCAATCCCAGGGAGAGTTAAAATTGTCTTGGAACCCGCAACGAATTTAATCAGAAGTATATAGTTGGAGTTGGAAAGTATGTATCTTTACTTCCCTCCAGAGCAAAGCGGGAGACTGAGCAATGCCAAATATAGACAAAGTGTCTATATGGAAAGAGTGTAGACACCACGGATAGTGACAAAATTATGGGGCCTAAATTTGATTGCTGTAATAGGTATGGCAGAAACGGCTAAATGCACGGAAATTTATTCTGTTCGATACAAGATCCTCATAGTATACCACTCCAGATGTCAATTGTAAGCTATTTAACATAACATTACGTTCGTTGTGCCAAAGACTACACTCCCAGATGATATGGTGGGCGGTTTGTTCGTGCTCAGATGTAGAACATGTACAGAATGGAGAATCGATTAGCTTAAACGAAAATAGTTTGCTCTTAAAATTGCCATGACCCGTCAGGAATTGAGCCACACAGTGATTAACCTCTAGCCATGGTTTCGCAAGTCTGTCGCGAATGGATGGAAAGAAATGATAGAGGTGACGGCCCTTAGGTGATGTGTCCCAGCGTTGCTGCCATTCGTCTATGAGGTGGTTATAGACATCCGTTGGATTATTAAATAGTCTTGTGATCTTTGTGCGGTCACGAGGTCCTAGAAAGCTGTTATTGAGATCATCGCGCGTAGAATAATACATTGCCGCGCGTCTCTGGACCTCGAGATCGACCGGAAGTACACCTGCCAGTACCGGTAAAGCCTCGGTGCTAACTGTCCTATAAGCCTTGCACAAGAATATCAATGCGAGACGTTGACTTTGAAGCATTTTGCGGCGTACAGCACCGACAGTGGCCCTGTCAGCCCATACGGGCGCACCATAACACATAGAACCAAGATAAGTAGCACTGTAAATGATTCTTAAGGTTTTAAAAGAAAGTCCCCATGTCGCAGTCGATATCCTTGTCAAGGCGTAAAAACTATTCTTAGACTTTTCCCCTACAGCTCTAATATGTTCTACAAACGAAAAGTTTCTTTCAAGAACTATGCCTAAGTAACAAACAGAATCTTTATTTTTAATAGTTACGTTATCAAATTTAATACGAGGAGGTGTTTTTAGATTACCTTTTAAAAGTAGTTGAAAAGTTTTCTGTAGCGCAAAGCATAAGCGATTTCTTTCCCCCCATTTCAAAATTTAAATTTAGACAAGTGTTAGCTAAACGTTCAAGTCCTACTCTAGTGTTAGATTGTAACAGTAAAAGGCCGTCATCGGCATATCCCGTCAGCGAGCAGCCCGATGGTAGAGGCAAGGTAAGGAAGTCATCAAAACCTAGATTCCATAGGTATGCACTGTCGGTGCTGTACGCCGCAAAATGCTTCAAAGTCAACGTCTCGCATTGATATTCTTGTGCAAGGCTTATAGGACAGTTAGCACCGAGGCTTTACCGGTACTGGCAGGTGTACTTCCGGTCGATCTCGAGGTCCAGAGACGCGCGGCAATGTATTATTCTACGCGCGATGATCTCAATAACAGCTTTCTAGGACCTCGTGACCGCACAAAGATCACAAGACTATTTAATAATCCAACGGATGTCTATAACCACCTCATAGACGAATGGCAGCAACGCTGGGACACATCACCTAAGGGCCGTCACCTCTATCATTTCTTTCCATCCATTCGCGACAGACTTGCGAAACCATGGCTAGAGGTTAATCACTGTGTGGCTCAATTCCTGACGGGTCATGGCAATTTTAAGAGCAAACTATTTTCGTTTAAGCTAATCGATTCTCCATTCTGTACATGTTCTACATCTGAGCACGAACAAACCGCTCACCATATCATCTGGGAGTGTAGTCTTTGGCACAACGAACGTAATGTTATGTTAAATAGCTTACAATTGACATCTGGAGTGGTATACTATGAGGATCTTGTATCGAACAGAATAAATTTCCGTGCATTTAGCCGTTTCTGCCATACCTATTACAGCAATCAAATTTAGGCCCCATAATTTTGTCACTATCTGTGGTGTCTACACTCTTTCCATATAGACACTTTGTCTATATTTGGCATTGCTCAGTCTCCCGCTTTGCTCTGGAGGGAAGTAAAGATACATACTTTCCAACTCCAACTATATACTTCTGATTAAATTCGTTGCGGGTTCCAAGACAATTTTAACTCTCCCTGGGATTGCCCGTGTGTCATGCACGGTGCCTTTCAGTTGGTTACCGCTGTAGATCCTGGCGTCACAGGAGTCACAGTGGTGGGCGTGTGGGTGGGATTATATCCCGTTAAAAAAAAAATATATATTTTCAGACGACAATAAAACATTTCCACTGGTATTTTGTCTTTGTTCTCACAAAGATAAAAGAACATATGATGTGATGTTTGAAATGCTGATAGAATATGGGGCAGAAAACAACATTGTCATTAAGCCAAAAGTATCTATGCATCTTAGATTTTGAGAAAGCCGCCATCTCAAGTTTGCGGTCTAATTTTGAAGATATAATTCTGCATGGTTGCAATTTTCATTTGGGGCAAATTATTTACAGGTAAGATTATACAGAAGGCATGCAATTAATAATTTTAATTGAATCATTTCCTGCCGCTTCGCCGGCCGCTGCCGCGGCACGCTCGCTTCGCTCGCTCGGCTCGCGCGTTTTATGGTCACTGTTCTAACCTAACCTAACCAATTTTTTTAAGATTTTTGGGACCTATGATATAATATATCAACTAATAGGTACTTTAACTGTTTTTCTTTTAGGAAAGTCCAGAGTAGTGGTCTCGCGAAAAAGTATACACAGGATGGACATTTCAACAAGGACATCAAATGTTTACTGGCGCTTAGTTATCTGAAGGAGACGGACATTCCTCAATATAAAAAATTGCGTATTGGTTTAAAGAAAATTATGTGAGTGGGACTGATAATGGACCAGCAAAATATAGTCCAGGATTTTGGAGTAGTAATAAAATGAACAACGAAAAAATACCTTGAACTTCGAACTCTGCTGAAGCATGGCATCATAAAATTAATCAGATAATCGACAAACACCATCCGGGGCTATATTGTTTATTTAAGAACTAATTAAAGAAACTATAAGCAACGAGAGTGCAATTGATCAAAAAATGACTGGTATTCCTCCAGAAAAAAAGAAAAAGAAATATGTCTCCAAAGATGAACGGATTGATAGAATATTAATGTTGAAAGACGAATATTCAGAAACAATATTATTAAAATCGATTGCTGTTAATTTAAAATTATAAAATATCTTAATGCATTGCATACATATTATAAGATTATAAAATTAATTAATAAACGAAACATTTGTCAAATAATACATTTTATCAAAAAATTTTAGACCAATAGTAGTTTTTTCTGATAACTCAGTTGATAAATGTTCATTATGTAATATAATTATTTGTAAAATGTAAATTTAAGTGTTGATCATGTGGAAAAGTAAGTCATTTGTCAAATGATTATTAGTAAAAAGATTAATTGGCGAAACCATTTTTTTGCCAAACATAGTTTGTCAAGTGTAATTTTGCCAAATGACTTTTGGCCAAACAGCAGGACCCCCTACAAAACATGTAAAGACAGCTTTGATATTGGACTGAACAATATAATAAATAAATGTAGTGCAATACAAGTGATAAAATATAATAAATGTAGTGCAATACAAGTGCAATACAAGTGATAAAAAATACAATTATTCTATAAATTGTACCATAACAATAATGCACAAAAAGAAGTACAGCAGTGAAAACAAAAAAACTTTGATTAAAATACAAGTAGGTATAAGAATAAATATTAACTTAATTCAAAAGCTCACTTTTTTTTATTAATACACTAAAATCATATAGAAACAAGGCAAGTACATGTATACACAATTTGTATTCCACAGAGATATTTTTAACCGACTAAAATAAAAGGAGGATGTTCTCAAGTCAACGTGTATACCCAATTTCAATCAGTTCCGACCATAAAAACTGGCTTAAGTAAAAGCGATTTCGGTGATTTGACCTGAATGTATGTACTACAAAATTCATACAAACTTTAAATCGTCATAAAATCAAAAATTGTTTTTCTTGATATGACAAAAAATCCCATTTAGTTCTTATTTTTGGCTCACTTTTCTGCAAATTTCACCAAAATCGTTTGAGCCGTTTTCGAAATACTTGTGTGATTCGGTCATAAAAGAATTGCTTTCAACACCATCAAAAAAAGCATCACGACGCGTTTATGTTTTTTTAATAAGAATTTTCATTGTTTATTTAACTGCTTGAAGACTTATAATAGTCAAATAAATCTAATGAAATTATTTGTTGAAGCATTTATACAATTCCCTAAAAACACTAAAATATGAATGTCGGTTCGGATAGTAGAATTATTTTGAAAATTTATTCGATCCGGAAAAAGAAAATGTTACTAGACCATTACAATAAGTTAGTGCTGGGAATTAGTGTGTTTTGATTTAGTGATCATATGAGACGGTGTGCTCTTGACAAAAATGAGCAATATTCTATTCTTCCGAATTCGAAATAGTGACGTGTCCCTTGGACTTGGACAGTTTAGACATCTACAAAACGGTTTACTGCTGTTTGACCAAAAAATTATTGACAAATGATCATTCCACAAACAACGTTTAACCAAATGTTCATTTGGCAAACGAGACATTTGACAAAAGTATCATCTTACAAAAACTCACTTAGCAAATGATCCATTAGCAAACACTGTACTTGATAAATGTTTTAAATAACAAAATGTCAATTGATCTTTTTTTAATTTAACCAAATAACATGTTTCGCAAATTAAGCATTTGTTCAAATGTCATTTAACAAAACGTTATTTTACAAATGCACTTCATTTTTCAACATTAGAATTTAGTTTGTTGGATAATTTATTCCGCTACCCTCGTATAGCCGTGAGAAAAAATTTGTTGCACTGACATTTAAGGATAAATGCATTATTGAGTATTATCATTTTATGTGTACACGGCGAAGTGTTATACGGAGTTGTTAGTTATTTTTATTGCAAAATGAGTGATAAGGTGGTGTGTGAAGTGTTTAAATCTACCAGAAATGGAATAAAACTTTACTTGGACGGTTATACATACAACAAAGTATCCACAAATAAAAGCACTTATTATTGGGCGTGTGAAATGAAAAATGATAAAATATATCAGTGTAAAGTGATGTTGAGAACTACTCTAAATGAGAAGGAAGAACATATTTTATTAAAACAGCCTCAAAATCATAGTCACGAACCAGATCCGTTACGTAAAAAAGTTGCAGATTTTCGCAATAAATTAAAAGATGATGTCACTAAAAGTACTAAATTTTGTAAAATATTGAACGACTCCAAAAGCGAAAGTGATTCTATAATTATAGAATCCTTACCATCCACGTCTGCTCTTAAACAGAGCATGTATCGTGCAAAACGCAAACTGCATGGAATATTGGATGAGCCAACTAATTTAGAATTTAATATTGACGTGATTCGTCAATATATAATATAACAGAAATCAAAGGTCAAAATTTCGTAATAAAAGATCGTAAATATGATAACAAGAGAATAATAATGATGTCAACATTGAATCAAGTGACCATTCTGAGTAAATCAGGCTATTGGATTGTGGATGGCACTTTTAAAGTTGTGCCTAGTATTTTTACCCAGTTATATACATTTGGATATACACAAGGAGTTTTTGTAAGATGATACTTTTGTCAAATGTCTCGTTTGCCAAATGAACATTTGGTTAAACGTTGTTTGTTGAATGATCATTTGTCAATAATTTTTTGGTCAAACAGCAGTAAACCGTTTTGTAGATGTCTAAACTGTCCAAGTCCAAGGGACACGTCACTATTTCGAATTCGGAAGAATAGAATATTGCTCATTTTTGTCAAGAGCACACCGTCTCATATGATCACTAAATCAAAACACACTAATTCCCAGCACTAACTTATTGTAATGGTCTAGTAACATTTTCTTTTTCCGGATCGAATAAATTTTCAAAATAATTCTACTATCCGAACCGACATTCATATTTTAGTGTTTTTAGGGAATTGTATAAATGCTTCAACAAATAATTTCATTAGATTTATTTGACTATTATAAGTCTTCAAGCAGTTAAATAAACAATGAAAATTCTTATTAAAAAAACATAAACGCGTCGTGATGCTTTTTTTGATGGTGTTGAAAGCAATTCTTTTATGACCGAATCACACAAGTATTTCGAAAACGGCTCAAACGATTTTGGTGAAATTTGCAGAAAAGTGAGCCAAAAATAAGAACTAAATGGGATTTTTTGTCATATCAAGAAAAACAATTTTTGATTTTATGACGATTTAAAGTTTGTATGAATTTTGTAGTACATACATTCAGGTCAAATCACCGAAATCGCTTTTACTTAAGCCAGTTTTTATGGTCGGAACTGATTGAAATTGGGTATACACGTTGACTTGAGAACATCCTCCTTTAATTTTAGTCGGTTAAAAATATCTCTGTGGAATACAAATTGTGTATACATGTACTTGCCTTGTTTCTATATGATTTTAGTATATTAATAAAAAAAAGTGAGCTTTTGAATTAAGTTAATATTTATTCTTATACCTACTTGTATTTTAATCAAAGTTTTTTTGTTTTCACTGCTGTACTTCTTTTTGTGCATTATTGTTATGGTACAATTTATAGAATAATTGTATTTTTTATCACTTGTATTGCACTACATTTATATTACTTCACGATTACAATGTTGCTAAATCTAGTTAAGTGTTAGAAATCTAATACGTAGCCTTTCATGTTGTGTGAAACCTATGAAGTGTTGGGTGACAAGGAGGCTTATCTAGCTGAACCTAGTCGTAGGGAAAAAGAGAACCTGTATTTATCTACTAACTGGCATTTACTTATACTAAAATACTTTATTTCTTGCCCAGTTTTTTTTAATATTTTATGTATCTACAAAACACATAAAACCTTAGTATTTTTATTTACAGCATTGATAACGTGCTAGTAGTTTTAAAATAGATTTATGCGTAAGTTTTAAAAATCAGGAACAAATATAAAGCTAATGTACCGGCCAAGTTCGAGTCGCACGATGATGATCTATGAAAACGACAAAAAACCATGTCTGTTGTATAGGAGCGCTCCTTAAATATTTATTTTTATCATTATTTTTTTAATTAATATATATCTGAATATTTTGTGAATATTTCAAGCGTTTTATCTGTTACCGTTATCAATATCGAGCTAAAACGAAGTAAAAAATCACGTGTGTTGTATACTAGCCCCTTCTCCTAAATGTTAATTTTAATCAGTTATAATATCTGTTATAATATAGCGGCATTGGTACCTAATACAGCATCGGTAAAAAAATAATTGTCCAGCTATCACGGTTCATGAGATACAGCATGGTTACATACAGACAGACGGACAGCAAAGTTTGAGCACAGGGTTCTATATTTCCCTTTGTAAATATTATGTGATTTAATGCCAAATACGTATATTTTCTGTCTGAAACAGCCAACTAGTAAACAGTTCACAGTATTCATTCAAATTTGTGATTTTCTCATAACACCAAAATCTTGTGTTAATAATCGTTGGTTCCAATGAGTTGTAATATTTGTAATGCAACACCAAGTAGTTAGATAAATTGTGTATTTTTCAGAATCAGAATGTTTTTTTTAATCTAAAAAAAGGTAGTTAGCACAGTGGTTACCGCTTCGATAAAAAATAAATCTTGCAATCAAGAAACTAACGTATCTAATTTACCATTAAACTAAGATTCTTACGATTTGATTAAATTTTAAAACTCAAATAGTGTAATTAGTGCAATGATACTCACGCAACAGCTATAAATAAGGCACTGCAACGTTTTAAGTATTTTCTTTTCTTATAAGTAATGTATTTAGCGGACATAATAGAATCTTTAAATAAACACGTCTACTGACATTAAAAGTAGCATTAATATTTTTTTTAATATTGTGTGATATTTATTTATAATTTTATTTATTTTATTGACTAGATGATTACCAAAATACGTGTATGTACTCTCTTGTCGGCAATCGAAATATAAATGGACTGATCTTCTTTTTTTTTTGTAGAAGAACCATCTAAAATTGGTTCCCCAAAGGCGTTCGCAAATAGGACAACACAAATTGTTAGTAGACTGAACCTCTTAAGAGTCTGTATTGACGTGGATCAAATACCATGCTTATACTCTGGTTTTACTTTAACAAAAAATTTGGATAATGAAAAAGATTTTTTATGAATTAATAGAAAGTAACTTGATATTGGGCTATGGGGTAGGATGTCATTCAACTTGTGAAAAATAGCTAAAGACGTAACATCTTAGCAAGACGAAGCATCATACTGGAAAGCCATATCTTGGATCCGGATGATGTCAAGTCACTACCGATCGACCGACTGCTCCAATTTATGGAGGCTATTGGCCTAAAGGAGAGTCTATAATGAGGTACAATCACAATAGACCCACGGAGGTCGACGTGAACACCCAAAGCCTCGTCCCAACAATAATAATAACATCTTAGCAATGTAATTTATTTGAAACGCAAACTCCTTAATTTTATTATTATCATATAAATTCACATAAAACAACTAGTGTATTTATATTTAATTAAGATTTATCAAAACACGTAATTGATTCCGTATTTCCAGCGATGTGCGGACTAATGTGTGAGATGTTTTAAATGGATATCGACTACGAAGCGTGAGGTTTTTTGCGAGCACGGTAATGACAGAGTAGCGCCACAATCTGGGTTGGTATGTATTATGGCTGGTATTTATGTTTTATGGCGCACTAATTGCACTGAAAACGGTGATGGTTCGACGAGCTTGATACCAGAGATTGTTCTAATGCATATTCGATTTACGGGCCAGTGTGATGGAAAATTGTTATTTTAGCGTAATTGAACTGAAATTGACAATATATCGAAGGTCAACTGATGTATTTGTATTCTGATTAAATTAATATCAACATTGTTTATTTGCATGAACAGTCAGCAACAGAAGTAGCTGAAAACAAACAAATTTTCACAGTCGTTTAATACTGAAAATAGTAAACATTATTATTGGATGAATCAAAACTAGTAGTAAACGATAATTGTGCATTATTTTATAAAGCCAGAATATTTAAAAGAGTTCGGCTACTGTTGCTTCTGACTGAACATACCTACGTTTACTTTTATTCGCCGGTCTTCTACGCGGCAGATCCAGCACTAACGAAAAGTGCAACTGAAATCAAGAAATCGATAAAGCTGAAATCGTCATTGGATATCGAATGAATGTCTGGTCCAGCACAGGCATGCGCATGCGCAGGCGCTGCTCCGCGCTGGTATCGGCGGCGAGGTGATCCCTCAGGTGCGCCCAGGCTCCGCCCCCTTGTTTATTGCTTATTAGCGGGCATCGCGGCGGCACGTTTGAACTGCCGCTCTTTGTTCTCGCCGACAACACCCCCCTCCCCCCACGGCTCGCCCGCGGCCGGTCACGACGCCCGCGCAGCCGAGTATGCTACGCGAATCATAAATTGTTGCTATTTGACGTACCCGTATTGGTGATATCGATCTCTGCTCAATGATATCGGAGGAAGGAAGTGCAATCCCATCGTAAATTATACCGTACATTACACACGTACGGGTATTAACTAATGTTGCTTCATTTACAGTTTACATCACAGATTGCCATCTATTACAAATTAGAATTACTTAAAAAACATTGTTTTGCTATTAATGTTTCACTGACACATTTTTATTAAACTAATTATTTTATTGTATCTATATTGTATAAGTATCGTTTCAACTCGTATAGAGTTTTGTTTTGGTGGACTAATGACTAGCTCGCGTAAAATGCTGTAGCCAACCCCAATGTTATTAGAAAAGAACTCGAATAATGAAAAACCTTTTTATAATAATAATGGGATGAGATTAAAGTTGCTCGAACGCCTAATTTTTTGCAATGCTGTCAATAAAGCTACTTATTCCGAAATAGTTCAAATTTATTTGCATTGAAGGTTGCCAAATAAGATAAAATGAAGCCACATCAGTGGCATGAATGAGGCCTAATTTTGAGACCCATTTCGTCGATTATCTACTTACTGATTACCATTTTTTGGATGTCGAAAAACAAAGACTTCTGTTCTTCGTCTGCCGCAATCACATTAGCAAACCGCATAACCAACGTGCTTTCTTTATAATAATAGTAATAAGCCTACCGGCTGATAACGAATTAAAAGAAATAACTACGTACATAAATCATCCATTAGTATATTATTATAAATGTATATGAAGTTGCCGCATCTAAGTGACTACCGGTCTATTTCAAATAAAATGCAATATTTCCATATTACAGGCGTATAATCAAATGCATTGTCCCTACAAAGTTGCTTCCTTACATTAACGTGGGTACTTTATTCAGTGCATTTGTTGCAATACTTCTGATTTCCATCGCATTACATTGCAATGAAATAAACATGAAATCGTTTATAAATTCGATTACATCGATAATTGCGGATGATTGTGTTGCGGTTTCCGCAGCATTGTTGAGCAATTAAAAAAATGGCATGGTGCATACTGCATACTAAGCAGCGGTGAGTGGCGATGAGTGCAGATGTTTCGGCCGATGATCAGACGGCCATTATCACGCTTGCTCGGCTCCGTGTTACAACTGCTCATTATGAGAATATCTAGCAACACTGTATAATATTATAGGGTATCAAAAAAATAGCATCTCTTTGCAACTAATTTTATTGACTTTTAAATTGCCGATGATAATGATTAATAAGTCGGCGTTAATAATAATAATAACTATAATTCTAAATTGAAATTAAAATCATTTCGTGGGTTTTGTGGTTAGCTGTACGACTGATCGTGAGGTTTTAGGTTTGATTATGGGTGTGAGCCAGTGTTAAGTGATCGATCGATCGATCATGAAATTGTGAGCAGCAGTGCGAAGTCTAGGAATCTTATTCTACATGGGCCTTAGGCATAACTGGTGGAATTTGGGTGTTTCATCTGAACATAATATAACAATAATTCAAAACACGGACGAGAAGGCTCTATCTGATAAATTTATCTCATCATAACGCACACGCACTACTAAAATCGAATCAACAAAACATTACCCCCACCACACTGCCAATGACAAGCTCTTTAAGCTATATTTATGACATTAATTTTTCTTACAGCAGCGCCGTCAGAATTCTACGAACGAGATCGATATCAGACTGTTCCATAAACGCATTAGGCACCAGTCCGTCTGAGGCTTGCGTGATGGTGATGTGAGACATTCCTCAAATGCCTGTCATTTAACACAATGACGTTTGACGAAGGCACCGAACCTATCATCGTCGAAAACGGCCGAATCACGCAAATTACGAGTGTGATCATATCGAAATCTAACGCGGAAAAAATCACTATAACATTACAAAATAGAGAAAGATGAGTCTCTCTTCCTCTGATCAAGGTAAACGTCATAACATCCCATTTGAAATTTAGGAATTTGGACCCTATGGAGTTTATATTTGGGTTAATATTAGTGTGTCTTGTGAGTAAAATATGATGTTTGTGACCTTGATGGTGCACGCGATGAGGCAGATAGTGGCTGGGCGAGGCACTTGCTAATGGCTCCGATAACATCTCGCGACCACGCCTCGCCGCGACTCGAGGAGATTAACTCCGACACTCCGACGGCCATGCAACACGCTGCATGCTACATGCACCAGGCTACAACTAATCCGAGCTGCTAATAAACACTGATATCTCTTGCCATTCGGATCTGATTGCAATACTGTCTCCTTCCTTCGTGTTATGCTCGAAGCTATACGTAAATAATCTATAACTGAAACTTCTTTAAAAACACAATCAAACAAAAGCATTATACTGCCTTTTTAGTTGTAATAAGCTATCTACTCGTGATTAATAGCAACGCCTCGTAGACACAAATTATACAGCTGAGAAATATTACGACTTAAAATACTTGCAGTGGGTAGATCGTTAGTTGGTTGATCCTGGGTTTACTGGTTATGACCTACACAATGGATATGAAAATAGAAATAATGCAAACATTATTTTTTTAAATCTAAGTAAGCTGTTTTGTATTTACTTAAATGGATAATATGGTTTCTAAGAACAGATTTGTGTCTTATAATAACAGATTTCCCTATACGGACCCATTTAAATGAGCCACTCTGTATATCAGACTGTTCTGAATTCTAGTACTCTCGATTTAGCATAAAACCACCAATTTTCAAGCTCCCGTAAAACTTTCTAGGTAGCCGTTGGCGGGCTTGACCAAATAACTAGTGCATAGTGCAATGGCTTTAAAACGAAGCTGTAGACCATTCATTTGACCCTAGTAAGCTAATTTCACTTTACATCCTATGTTCTCTATGAGGTATTAGTGAGGGATAAGGCCTATTTTTGTACATATCTATTACAACATCTTCTTTTTATATATGCTCTTATTTAAATTTACAGTAAAAAGTTTGTAACCTTTTGTTATACATGGGACTACAAATTAAGCTAAACATTATTGTTATATTTATTTAGATATCATTCTACTTACTCTTAATTTAACTGAATAGAAATGCATAATCACTTTGGCACTAATTTGATATTGGCAAGCTTCTCAAATGTAATATGAAAACGTTTGGCATCAATATAAAACAAAAAGCGAGCGGTTATTCATACAACAAAATCAAGTTATACATCAAAACTAATGTTTTCATGTATGAACAGTAGGTATGCCTCAAACAACATCTCACTTTAGTGTTTTGTTATACGATAAATTGTTGCATTAACTCTTTATTGTCTATCACGTTTCTAGGTATTACAGTTTTTGTCGCAATTAAAGGCAAGAATATTTAATTTACGACTTTATTGCGTTTGAATGGATGAGCACGGCGATGTTCCACGGCTTCTGTTTTTACTTAAAATTTCATACAATCATACTGTATTTTATTTGAGAAAATATGATTACGAAGCAAAATTATATCAAACAGTCCAGTAAACACATAGATAAATGTATAATTCAAGCAACGCGCAAAGAAAACAAATTTCTGGCTTTGCTTTGTGGTAGGGTAAGAAGCCTTCGAAATGGACTCTTAATAAATATTAATCGGCTCCTTTGGGGTTTTTTGGGGTGCATGAAAAGAGCCTCCCCGAGTGACGTACACAACGATTCCCTACGTCCAGCGCATCCTGGGCAATTCGCAAGTTTCACCACGATTGTAAGTCAAAATAAAATTTGACTCAGCCATCGACACGACGAAGAAGAAGAAGAACGGCTCCAGCCGCGAAAAATGAACTATACATATATTGCAATACTTAGATATCTATTGAAAAATTATAGAGTTTTATTAAACCAGTGATCTAATTTTCGATAAGAACTTGCAAATTGTTAAAGCAATTATTTTGCAAGTACAAAATCGGCTACCATCAAAAGTAATTTAAAGACGAACTATCATTATCTCACCTACTCACGTACCTATCAAATTAACATCGTATTTTTCGTTTTTTAAGGTTTTTTGTGTTTACATCTATAAAGCAACAAATTAAAAGCAAAAATGATAGAAAACATTATTCAAATCGTAGCCATTACAAGTTCATCGTCGGATCAACGCAATCGACAACAATGTTGTTAATTGTTACGCGATTTACGAACCGTGGACGGAAAATATTAAAAGCAGCCGTTCCGATCGTAATTCTGTACATCTCTGTATAAATGCTCCATGGTTCCGTATACGAGAACCTACTTATTTATGTGTTTCTTTTATTATAACATATACTACACCATAAAACACACAAAAAAATACTCAATAACTTAGATTGATTGCATTTATTTAACAAAATATTTTATCAAAGAATAATGGTTGAGATAGCTTAATTAAAAATCAAAACATTACTGACGTTACGAAGCGTAGGCTATATTCAAAAAACCACCCTTTTCAAACAACCACATATGAATGAAAATGAAGGACCGCCTCTGTTTTCTAAATAGCCTAAAACACCTTGCGACCTATTGCCTGGAGTCTAATAACAAATAACAAGATATCTACAAAGTCATCAGAATTCATAAATGTTACATTTTGTACCAATGACCGTTACATTCGCGAGTACAGAGGTATATTTTAGACATTATTCAGTTTCAAGTATACTTAGCCTACGCTTGGTGGCTTATTATAATATGCGTCGGTTAGCAACAACATTACATTTAAGTACCACCTAAGTAGATAGTAAATGATAGACCGTTGTTGATTGACTCAATTACCTACTTTGCATGTTGTAAGCACTATCAAATTATTTTGTTTACAATGTTGTGCTATCAACACGCAATTCTCTACGATGCCGATGGTGAAATCTGTGGGAAATTGATTACTTTTACGAGGACGTGGTCTTCAATTATTCTGTTAAAAGTACTTTAATAGTTTATAATCCTAGGTATTTAACTTGTCTATGCAATTGCTACAATATACCTACACATTGTATATATTGACTACTACTCATGCAGTACAAGTATAATAAGTTGGCAAATACTCAAGATTAATCAAGATTCTAGCACTTTTTACTGATCAGTTAATATAGATTAAGTTTCATGCACTTTTAGATAAGTAAGTAAGTTAATAAAATACTGTGCTAAGCTATAATAAGATATTAACGTGCATAGATCTGACTGACATGAGCTTTGTACACTCACTCTGTACAAAGCTCATGTCATCTACAGGCTGCTGTTGTAGGCTCTAAACCTAAAGTACAAGTACCATTATGAACCAAGAAAAAGAATCTAGTAAAAAGCTCCCGAAGCGTATGCTAAATGTGTCTTTATATGATCATATAATTGAGGTGCGATGAGGGGGGCTCAGTAATAAAGTAATGAATGATGTGATACTTTAATTGGCGCATCCGGCCATGTGAGCGGCCTCACCTTTGATGTGGCGACGCAAGCCTCCGATACTATGACATATTGTAATAACACCGTGTGTAATGTTCCTAAACTAATGAGACGTTTGTCAGAAATTCGTTGTAACTGCACGTTCTGTTGTTAATGTACGCGTGTTTTTGAATAACTGATTTTGTGACGGTCGATTGAGTTTAATTATTATTTAGGAGGTAATTCAGAGCTATTAGTATTTTTATAATTTTTATTATATTACATAGCATCACAACTGTGTTACTCAGAAGAGAGGTGTACCCACATTCTATCAGTTATGTTTATAACTGATAAAATGTTGGTACACCTCATGGCAGATCTCATGTGTGGTAAGTACCTAATACAACTCTAGACTTCTTGCTTCAGCTAAGAATTTCGTGACGTGTATGCTTATAAAATTTTTAAAGGAGACCCCCGTTTTTGTCCATCTCACAAATGACTGCCAGGGGCATCCTCTTTAGAATAATAAACATCATATTTCTAATTTATTCTCATAAACTTCGAACAACGTAAGATAACAATACAGCAATATGAATTACCAATGTATCTAGGGCTAGGAAGGAAGCCATCGGAGTAGATGGAACAGATTGTAGTGCGATACTGGGTGCAGTACATACAAGTACGAGTTATACTGGGTATAAGCAGAATAATGTTGTACTTATTGCCGCTTTTGAGTTATTGCAATGCTTTGATCCCAGATCTTTGATAGCGATGACGATTGTTTCTAGATACTGAATTCTAAAGATGCTTCATTATAATAATGTAGTAAAGCTAAATATAATATTTACGACAGCTTAATACAATATTTGGAGATCATTTAATAAAAATCATTATTCTAATATTTTGTAATTATGATCTTGGCTGTGAAATATCGTATTGTTAGATGAATTGCAGAGTCGATTATTGTTTTTATTGCATATTTAGTTATGCAGATGTATACATTAAATGAGAGATACCTGGAACAACGATTTTCTTTATTGTTATGATAAAATCCATAGATCCATTGTGGGAATGCAAAAGCAATCGATAATATTATGACTAAGCATATCCTTTCAATTGAGGTTAACGTATACACTTTCGAAATACCTAATAGCAAACAATATGTCCTCGAAACCATCACCAGGATCCGTAGTGACTTGTGACATTACGCGTCTTGGAGATAGCATCACCGCGCGGCGTCGCTCGTTTGCCGACACCTATCAGTCGTCGATCTCCTAACTCCTAAGTCCCATTGTGCCAACTCCCACGGCGACTGCCACCCATCCATCACCTATAATCCTCCACACGAAGCCGCCGAAGAAAACCTTCAAAGTAAAGAGTTCACAATCGTAGAATTACGAAACATTTCGATATGACACATAATCACAAACAGTTTTTTGCTGTGATGATGGATCGGAGAGCCTCATTCTAATGGTGATACGACTTTAACGTTTATCGAATCTCGCCGAGGGATTTGATCTTCAATTCGTCCTTAATTTAAAAGCTTAACATAGACAGCAGGGTTTATCTAATTTTAGTAGTCTCTCGGTTGCTTTTATAGCTTTTACGACTAAGTGAACATATTCGTAACTTAATCCAGTACTTCTATTCTATTATAATTATCACTATCCGAAATCTAAAGTTTCAAGGTTATCGTACCCTAAACATTAAGTGTACGGTTACTGTGGTTTAAAATGGAAACAAGGTTTAAAACATTAGTTTTTCGTTAATTTGCTACGTCACATTATTTCTTTTAATTGAAGGATATTTTTGTAATACAACTCCACTTATAGACATAAAAACACAACCTTACAGTTATTAATACGGTAATCGGAAGTCGAAATGAATCGGTTGCGAGCGAGCGTAATATATAACTTAATTTCCAGAAGGCAATCAAATATTTGCATTGAATTTATCAACACGCTAGCACCCACTTTTTCATCGCTCCATTCCAATTAACAATGACATCAGTTTAATTATAAAATGTAATTAGTTCCTTTGGAAGTTCGTTGGCTAAATTATACCTTTGTAAGTAGGTAGGTATTCTTGAAGCAATAATTCAAAGGACACACCTCATCTTTACAAAATAACCCTTTTATTTAACGTTCCACTTTAGTAAAGGTGAATAATAAAGATGGCAATAACAGTAATTTACTTTATTTACATGTCTCTATCATTAAGTTATAATTTACTCTTTACGACTGTACCTACTTGGGCCTAGGCCCTGCCATTATACGATGGGCCTATTATCTTAATATGAAATGTTTATGATCTATTTAATGAAACATTTTTCAATATTTGATAAGATAATGACGTTTAACGATGGTTAAAAAAGTTGCATGTCATGTTAATAACGGAGTATTTTAGTACATGCTTTCCTAAAAAGTTCCAAGTAATCGTATTGGTCGACTTGACCGTCTTAATCGATTTAATTTTGGTTCATCGTGTCGAGAATATGTAGTAACATTGTTGTTTTTCTAAAATGTAAGTTTATTTTTGGGTGAATCGCAAAATTACCTGGGTAGGTATAGGTACGTAAAACACCTTCCGCGCCTCTAGATCCTTGCTAGCTCATAAACATTGTCATCTAAATTTTTACACCTCGGCTGTAAGCGATCTATAAGGCTATAAAGTAAAAGAGGTTATTATTCAAACCCCCGGCTGTAGATTCTGCCCACATACTGAAATGGATCAGGTTTTACGATCGTACTGTAACATCGCAAGTCGATCATGGCAATTTGTTGAACACTTTACTCTAAAGTTGAACACATTGTGGAATTTTTAAAAATGTCGTTGAGAACTAACAAAAATTAAACAGCTGATACATTACTTAATTTATTTGTATATAGTAACAAATGCTAAAATATTGAGATGAAATACAAGAAAAAGGGATTTGAAAAGGGATTTTAGCGACTCCCCGTCACCTCATTGATATGCGAATTATATATATTTTTTTCACTAAGTTCTAAAATATTATGTCCTGAGACAAAGCTAACCAAATATTAGAATTTAACATTCTTGACAGCCAATCCAATCGTCTTATTTAAGTTGGGTAACAAATAAATCCAAGATACCATTTTGTTAAATCCACACCTCATTTAAGATGAACTTAAATTCACAGATATATTTAACATTTTTTTTAGTATATGTGTCGTCGCCGAGGCCAGCCGAGAAAACGCTGGCGCGATGACTTGGACACCTTTCTGGAAGACTGGCAGGATAGGATAGGTAAGAATGGAAGTCTTTGGGGGAGACCTTTGCCCAACAATGGGACAATAAAGGTTAAAAAAAAATGTACCATAAATAGTGCACCAGTCGTCATTGTGAAATGTAGCGTCTTAATAACTTAACACAAAATAGCCATAATGTATGCAAAAAACTGCAGGCAATTGTTTTTAACAGAATTTAAGAGTAAATTTAATTGACAGTTGGTGTCAAATACCAAATTCCAGTATTGTTTTGTTAGATTTGGTCGCAGAAGACACGGTTTTATTCTCCTTTTTTATATAGGTACGATGTTATGTTAATGTAAGAAATCAGTGAAAGCTCATTTGTGAACACTCCTCAATACTTGGGTCACTTTACCAGCCTGCTGTAAATATTCAAAGACGCAATGAAATATGATATGTATCGAAAAACAATAAAAACACACGGCAACAAAGTGTGCTTCAGGCTTATGTGTTTTTATTATCATGGCTGTTCTAGGAATGTTATGCAATGCTTCGGACAGATCTTGCGACACCTTACACGCCGTCTTATTGGTTTTTGTTGAGGTATGATTATGCAAGGAACTTATAAAAGTTAAGGCATCAAGGCATTCTTTCTGCGATAGTCGTATTTAGTCCTAATTCTGAAATAATGTGCAATCAGTATATAAGTCGGATCTACAAGCAGATAGTAATCCTCAAAGCTTTTTTTTACTGCACAAAAGCCCACATTTCATGAGCGCAACATTTATTCCTTAAAATACAAACTTATGCCACACATCTATATTAAAAAAAAAAACTTTTCCACTAAATGATTCTACTCAGCTGGACACCTGTAAATAAAAGTGAGGAGCAAAAGTTCACATTATTATTCAATTAAATTGAAAGACATAATGCCTCGAAAATGCAACCCTTACTAAATGGTGGTACAACATCTGCGTAATGTTTCATTTATTCGGCCTATAACATCTCGCCGGGAACATTTCGCAATGTTAAGGTTCCCTCAGCTCCACGCCGACAAGTTAATTTTACGCCTCTACACTCACTCATTTCATAATAATAAAATTGCTGCACAGCAGAATCCGTTGCTTTATTTGTGAAAACTCTTCCTTCAGTGGCACATCAATCAAAATTGTATTTTAGAACTCAAGAATTAGAGTGTAATTTCGGTTGCGGAGGGCAAGGTATCGTTCTCTCAAATCAGAGGGTCCCCTGATTGGGGTATCATAAGCTTGTGAGTGTAGTTTGAAACAGACAGCGACACTGATACTCTTATTACTGAAACGTCAGGGGTCAGGGGTGCGTGTGTGCGTGTTTGCGGACGTGCTGGTGTGTGTGTGGGTAAATCACCACGAAACAAGTTTACAAGTGTAATTGTCGCGGCGGGTGTCGATAATTGATTTATTCCTCTCTATATTCCCTCACTATTCTTGGCCTGTGATTGCCGCTGTGGGGATGACGCCAAATTGCTCTACTAGTTATGGTTTGTGATCTTTATTACTTTAGCTTTTATTGAATTTGGGATTAATGGTTGATCTTACCATTTGTATCAACTTTATTGTTAGGCAATGATAATGACTTTGAAAAGCTAAAGGAACGTACTTTAAGAAATATGAGGACATTTTGTCAATAAAAAACTGACATCGCAATGCCAGCTACGATTGTCCTAAAATACAGATAGAATAGTAAGTACAATGTCGTCATGATGGTTATTTTGATTAGATAGTGCGACGGTCAAGAATATAATAGAAACGAGGTCCGTAATATTATTATAACTTTGTTAGATGTTTTAAAAGGTGTAGATTCAGAAAGGTTATATGTGCTGAATGTTTTACCTATTTATTAAAATATAGTACATCAACATATTCGGGACCCTCCGTAATGTACTACTTTTGAACGTTACGACCTAAGTATCAATTTTTGCTCACGTTACGAGCTATAAAAACACTCGCACAGCACATTACTATAAACATTACATTCGGCGATACAAGTAGGTAATATTCAGAGCTCAATATAAACTTCATAAATATTTAATAGATATTTTCCCACAATGGGGTGGCTATTCTCACCAGTGAACCCCCTTGAGCGCTGTAAAGACGGTACTGATCGGAATAACATAAATTCCATTTGGGCAGCCCTCGGAGAGCTTACTAAGCAAAACTGTTGGTTGTCTCAATTCGGTAGGGTTTTCAATCGTATTGTTTGATGATTTATGGAATTGGGCTACTGTTACTCGTTTTTTTTGGGTAGGCACATTATAATAATTGTGCTTTGAATTTTTAAAGAATGGCAATTTTTTTACTTTTGAGACGGACGTTTCATAGATATAGTTGCAATAGCACAATCTAGACGTAGCGTCACTAAATATTTCCAGTTTTTTTTGCTTAATAATAGCAGCCCTGTATCTAATACATGTCCCACTGCTGGGCTCGGCTTCTTCTCACGATGAGAAGGGTTAGGCCATAGTCCACCACGCTGGCCAAGTGCGGATTGGTAGACTTCACACACCCTCGAGCACTTTTTAGGCACTCTCAGGCGTGCAGGTTTCCTCTCAATGTTTTCCTTCGCCGTTAGAAATTTGCTTGCCTTTTTAAATTAGGTACGTACTACTTATGAACTTTCACCGCAAAAAGTAACAGTAGGTATAGTTAATTGACACCAGCCTTTTACAGGCAGAACACCAATCACAGATATTGCTGATTTGAAATGTCCCTAGAATAATAAAAGTAGCTGGCTGTCAAGGCAACAACAATTGAGCAATATTTCGTATTCTATCCTTCTAGATAAAAACCGTTTGCACAGCGTACGACTGTCAAGTTGTCAGAAAAGTAACGCCTATATAGTGGCTGTTAATTGCCACCCACGCCAGAGGTCGCCACTGTCGTGGTATTTGCATAAACGTGTCACAGCTACCACTGCCACGATTACCATTACTAAATTATCGGCTATCGATATCAATAACGCCCACACTGACACCTTTGTGTCAGGTATGATGTACTGCGTCGGAGATAGTGACTTCAAGTGAAGAAAAACAACAGCTTTATAGTAATTCGGATTATTTGCAATGACTTGATTTTAATAATTAAGCTTGCATAATAACATGAACATCAAAACTGATCTTTCTATCTAAACTGGGAAGTTAAAATATAAATGATATATATATAAAATTAAAAGTTTAATATAAAAACGGTAACAACTAACAATAAAACTTACAGAAATCATTGCTAGAAAAAAGTGTTGAAACTGCCTCGATAGTGGTTAGCGTATACACTTTGCTCAACCAGGGAACCGGACCCGAAACCTCGCGGTGAGTTATTTGTTGTTGTTTTTCGGTGGCAAAGAATTATTTGTGTTTTTTTTTTCACAATAGCAGCACATAGTTGGAAATGTGCCTGGTGGATGGCGATAGACTCACCCCATATTCCATGGAACCTAATCATAACAGGTGAAGTGTGGGTGTTGTACACCTTTGCCAAACCCTTCTGGGTAATATAGGCGTGCTGTTATGTTATGTAAAAGTGTTGAATCAAAAATTCACACCAGTGAATATGTTTTCTAGGTAAAATGTTACAGGGCGAAATGAGGAAGATGGTAATACCAATAAACGAGCGGGCGAAACAATCATACCTTTAATCTGACGCTAAGTAAAAGCTTTAGCATTTTTTTACTATAAGGTTCTATTGTATATGAAGTTCTTGTGCAATAGGTAGGTATCTATAGCATTCTATGTCAGATCCCTTGAGACAAATATGACCAGCAAGTATTATTTATTTTGGTTGCAGAGTTTAAAATATTAGGTAACGATATATGTATTACATAATGAATTGTAACGTGCGTGTGTATGACAACACAGAATATGTGAAGTCAAATTATGGAAAGCAATAATTACGAATAGGTGGTACACGCCGCTACGCGTACACGTGTATTGTAAGTAGCACGTATAGCTCCACCATTAGACAGCACTATTCACGCCTCCGACTACTATCAATACTGCTCTCTCAATACTAAAATAACATTAGTCATAGCCCCTCCTGAACAACTTTCGACTCTACCGCCTTACAATAAAACGAAAGTTTCTTTGTGCCCGCGATTCTTTTCAATTTTCCTCCAATCGAATTTGGCTGTAACATCAATCGAGTTCCCACATTTTCCGGGCGCACTTACACAATATCAATCAGGTTTTATTGGTGTTGTCGGGGCGGGGGTGAGGGGTGCGGGGTGTGTGCGCGCGGGGGCGGGGGTGAGGTGAGGGGGCAGGACTATTTGTATCAATAACCTGTCAATGGTCTCGCGGGCCGCGGGGACCTCTGCCCCGCAGGCCCACACTTGATGCTTGCGTATGGTGACCGCATAGATTTGATTAGGAATGCATTACGATAGGCGTGCGAAAATTTGATGGGAAATAATGGTTTTTGCTGTGATGCTATAACATACTTCTAAAAGGTACGCAAACTGCTTTAGGATTCTGTGGTATTGAGGGATAGAGTTTTACGTGAAATCAATACTAATTTGTTATTAAGAACGACAATCCAATTTGTATTTTTTTAATTTGGAAAGATACCTATAGTTTTAAACAGATTTGCAGTATTATTTCATAAATAGAGAAGATTCAGAAATAATGCTGAATTCAGAAAACATGGTATTTTAAATCGGTATCTATAATCAGAACTAGGTATTACTATGAATCTATTCCTCCGAATCGATTTTTGTTTATTTTTTGATTGATCAGTTTGATCACGCTTGGACTCTTATAGCAATGTAGTTGAGCGTAAAGATTTGGGTTTATTAATAAGTTTTTTTAATATTCCTTTTTGTAAAAAAAAA
Organism: Hypena proboscidalis; assembly: GCA_905147285.1. Classification (NCBI taxonomy): domain Eukaryota; kingdom Metazoa; phylum Arthropoda; class Insecta; order Lepidoptera; family Erebidae; genus Hypena; species Hypena proboscidalis. Next base: position 11,848,486 of record LR990130.1, on the reverse strand, counting down.
ATAGGTATATATTTGTAAAGTTTGTATGATTAAATTGTTATAATTAGAACAAGATACTCATATGTTCTCAATCCGTTTCAAACAAACAATATGTACGAGCCAATACTGCTCGTACAGCGAATTATACTGTAAACAATAAACAGTCGTTTACGGCAGTCGCTACCAAATAAGTGGAACGAATAAACGCGTGTTTGGTGAACATATATTGTTTATAAACGTGACTCACAACTACTAAACGTAACAACAATTAACATTAGAACTTAACGATAACTTTACTATTTACAATAAACTATTTAACCTAAAGTGATTTGGTGTTACTACAAGCTACCTTCTCACAATAACAACTAATATACAATCGGGATAGCGGGGTTACAGTCAACGACGAGATAGCCCCAACATCTTTGTGGTCCTTCGAGCCTTTGTGGTCCTTCGAGCCTTTGTGGTCCTTCGAGCCTTTGTGGTCCTTTGTGGTCCTTCGAATCTATACTGAAAGGTGCTTAGTGTGGTGAATCCCAGTTACGTTAGCAAATCGGTGCCCTGGCCTCCCACAAGCGGGTCTCACCAGTAGCATTGAGACATTGCACATAACGTAAAGGAGGGATAGCGACACAGAGTACTAACCAGGAACGAACCAAGCGGAGATTACGTCTACTGCTTCAAGTTTAGCTACAAAGCCGAGGATAACGTCCACGGCCACTGCAGCTACTCTGAACATTCGATTTAACAGAGATAACGTCTACTGTTACTTCAATCTGTAAGTACAGACATTGTCTAAGTTGTAAACACTAACTTCTTAGCTATGTCGTTAACAATGTCGCAAGAAGAATTCTTGGAGCTGTTAAACAAACAACAGTGCAGCTACGATAAAATCAAAACTTTGCAGACAAACTACAAAAAGGATTCTATGACTAGAAAAAATCTAGATTACCTTAACAAGCGCATTGAATTGTTACAATCTCTCTGGGATGAGTTTCAAACAAATCATGAGATTCTGAAAAAGTACGAGTCTGTCAAGAGCGAGCAGGACTACTTCAGAGAGAACATTTTCGCACTAACGAAAAATATGTTTGACGAAACGATGCGTTCTTTGACTCAATTACGGAACGAGGTATTGTCCGAACCTACCTTTGCGGGTGTATCGAAACCGAAAACTCCTGATTCTTTCGGCACTCCGCAAAAGGACATAGTCGACGACACGGACAAACACTTAACAACATTATTCCGTAATCAGATGTGTAATTTCAACGCCTTGAAACGAACAGTCTCCAAAATAAATCTAGGGGAGATGAAGGAGAAGTGGCAATTTCAAGATCAATTAAACATCTTACGATCGAAGTGGGAATCAATCGATAAGATCCACTGGGAAATTAGCTACTTACTTCAAGGAACCAACAAGGAGTATGAAGAAAAATTCGACTATTGGGAGAAAGTCTACGACAGCCTCAAGGACGAATTGAATAGCAAAATATTTGAGTCATCTCACTACGAGAAAACTACACATCGTATGGAACTTCCAGAATTTAACGGCACATTCAGCAATTGGGTATCATTTCGCGATTTATTTTTTGAGATGATACATAACAATCCAACATTAAACAAAACGCAGAAGATGAAATTCTTGAAGTCTAAACTAAGAGGAGAAGCGGAAAGATTGATCAAACATCTTCCCGTGAGCGCAGAAAATTATGATTCATGTTTGGAGATTATTCAGCATCGCTACAATAACAAGCGACTTCTTTTCACCTCTTATATAGACACACTTCTCAATCAACAAACTATTGATAAACCAAACTCTGCCAATTTGAAAAGGCTCCATGATACCACGAAGGAGTGTGTAAATGCTTTGGAGAACATTCAAATCGATATACCTTCATGGGGCCCACTTATTGTGCATTTGTTATCATCGAAACTAGATGATGTCACTTACGGTGACTATATACAAAATATGAAGCAATCTAGAGAGCTACCAGACCTCAACGAGTTCATGGAGTACCTGGAATTGCGGTTCATGACTTTGGAAACATCCCGAAACAAGAAGAATACTACTTCAAAACCAAATTATTCATCTAACAATCAACAAAATAAAAATTACAATAATTATGCCAAGTCAATGAACCATAAAGATGCAGAAAAGTGTACAAAAACCTATCATGCATCGATTCATAACTGTCCACTTTGCAAAAATAATCACGCACTGAGGCTGTGTCCTAAATTTTTAGACATGAATGTTGCAACGCGGAACCAAACAACAAATAAACTAAACATATGCAAGAATTGCTTGTTTAGTCACGGCGAAAATAAATGCAATTCGATGAAAAGTTGCCGCACGTGTAATCTAAAACATCACTCCCTGCTTCATGATGATAATTGGAAAGGGCAGAACCCAAAATCCTCTAGCGTATCGTCAAATCACATAAACGGGGAGCAGGAAATACTTTTAACGACCCTTCAACTTAAGTTCAAAAACAAAGAAGGCGACTACGTCATCCTTCGGGCGTTACTGGATCAGGGCTCACAAGTAACTTTGATCACAGAAAATGCCGCTCAACGATTGAACTTAACCCGAAACAGAATGAATGCATCTGTTTCTGGTGTCGGTACAGTAATGGGAACAAGCAAAGGGATGATTAAACTGGAATGCAAATCTATTCACTCTGATTATGTCTTCAAAACGGAGGCATTAGTTATGCGCAGATTAATCAATAACCTGCCTAACTCAACTATTAACACAGGGGAATGGACACACATCCATAACATCAAATTGGCTGATCCAGACTTCAACGTTTCCGGGCCCATTGACTTACTTTTGGGGGCCGACATTTACGCCGATATAATCTCAGAAGGTGTGCTCAAACTGAACAGTAGAGCACCAGTAGCACAACAAACCAAGTTGGGCTGGATTTTATGCGGTGCGACAAAACAATTCAACTGTCTGGTTACTCTAACAGAGCTAGACAACATAACAAAGTTCTGGGAAACAGAAGAGATTCCAACGGCATCTGAAACTACAACCCAGGACGAATACTGCGAGAAATATTACGCAGAAACAACAGAGCGATTATGTGACGGGCGATATGTGGTAAAAATGCCAATGAAAGATAGCTATGAACAATATCTTGGTAATTCTAAGCCTCAAGCTATCGCACAATTTCTTCACTTAGAAAAGAAAATGTCGAGACAAGAACACTTCGCCAAGTTATATAGACAATTTATGCAAGACTATATCGAATTAGGTCACATGAAACTGGTGACGAAATCCGACAGTCAAATACAAGCCTTTTTACCGCACCATGGTGTGATAAGAGAGGGTTCAACAACAACCAAACTAAGAGCTGTCTTTAACGCGTCAATGAAGATAGATTCTGGCTACAGTTTGAACGACTTGATGGAAAAGGGACCTAACCTACAGAAAGACATATTATCCCTAATTCTTAAATGGCGGACTTATAAATATGTTCTAACGGCTGACATCGAGAAGATGTACCGGCAAATCCTTATACATCAAGATCAACAAAATCTACAAAAGATTATCTGGCGAAACACAATGGAAGAGCCTTTGCGAGAGATGCAACTGTGTACTTTATCCTACGGAACAAAAAGTGCACCATTTATCGCAATGCGTACTCTCTTACAACTAGCCAAAGATGAAGGCAACGCTTTCCCCCTCGCCCAGAGGGCGCTACAGAACGATTGTTATATGGATGACGTCATAACGGGCCAGCATACCATAGAAACGACAAGATTACTGCAAAAAGAACTTTACCAATTACTCAAAAGAGGTGGCTTTGTTTTACGAAAATGGGCCACAAACGAACCAACTATTCTGGACGATCTCCAAAGTAAAGAAAAAAGCTATTCTAACGATTTTAGCTTCCAACAACAAGAGTTCAGCAAAACTCTCGGACTCGTGTGGAATGACGCAAGCGACACATTTCACTTCATTAGTGAAATACCGCAAAATAACAACAATAAACAAATATACACAAAACGCAAACTATTATCAGACATCAGCAAGATCTACGATCCTCTTGGGTGGTTAGCTCCGATAACCATTCAGGCGAAGCTGATTTTTCAAAAATTATGGAGTGAGGAATGCCAAAAAATCAGCTGGGATGAAAGGGTACCGGCTTCGGTAGAACAACAATGGAAAAAAAATTGAGTTCGATTTACATAACATAAATAACATAAGTTTACCAAGATGGATAAAAATCGAACACAATAAACCGATCGAATTGCAAGCATTCTGTGACGCGAGCGAACATGCCTACGCGTGCGTCATCTACTCCCGGACTACGTCACCGAACGGGACGTACCAAACAACTCTACTCGCGGCGAAAACTAAAGTAACTCCAGTCAAACAGAAAATTACAATTCCGAGACTGGAGCTCGCCCCCGCAGTTTTGCTAGCGAAATTAGTAGAAAAAATAACGAGGATCCTTGCGGGCTATGAACTAAAAATATCCTGCTGGACTGACTCGAAAGTAGTATTAGCATGGATTCAAGGCATACAAAGTAAATACGAGAAATACGTAACAAACAGAACAACAGTAACTCAAATAATAAACGTAGTGCCTGCGATAAACTGGGGTTACGTAAAGAGTAGCGAAAACCCCGCCGACTGTGCAACGCGAGGGCTTTTGCCATCGAAATTGGTTAATTTTTCTTTGTGGTGGCAAGGACCTCAGTGGCTCAGAGAACAAGAAAAAACAACCCTTAAAGAAAACGAAACTTTTACAACAAATGAGGGTTGTCTAACGAACTGTTTTACAACAAGTTGTACAGAACCCGTGTCGAATAAAAATGAATTAATTAATTCATTATTAGAACGACACAGCAACATCGATCGTATTGCAAGAACAATCGCATGGATACATCGTTTTGCTGATGCGACACGAAACAAAAGGAGGTCAAGCAAAAGCGATGAACTCACCTTGGAGGAAATAAATAACTCTTTACATTTTATAATGAAAACAATACAAGGAGATTATTTTGGTAAAGAAATTATTTCCCTAACAAACAACGGGAGGCTTCCTTCCAGGAGCCCTATTTTGAAACTAAACCCATTTTTGGACCCATCCGGCATTTTACGTGTTGGAGGACGCCTACAACAGTCGACTTTACCAGAGGAAGCTAAGCATCCCATTCTCCTCCCGGGAGAAGGAAGATTGACTCAGTTAATTGTTGAAAAGGCGCATCAACGTACTTTACACGGTGGAGCAAGATTAACGCTAGCTTACACTAGAAATAAGTACTGGATTATTAGCGGTAATCGAACCATTAAGAAGATACTACGTCAATGCGTCCGATGCCGTCGTTTCTCAACAACGCAGAATGAGCAGTTGATGGGAAACCTTCCGAAACAAAGAATAACACCTTCTAGACCATTTTCACATACGGGTGTTGACTTTACCGGTCACGTTGACATAAAAATAAACAAAGGCCGTGGAATAATAACCTGCAAAGGCTACATAGCCGTATTTATATGTATGTGCACGAAAACCGTACACATTGAACTTGTGTCAGACTTGTCAACTCAAACTTTCATCGCAGCCCTGAAACGAATGTGTGCTAGAAGGGGAACACCTACACATATGTATTCTGACAACGGAACCAACTTTGTCGGCGCTGCAAAGGTGTTAAAGGAAGAATTTCAATTTTACAAAACAATATCGTCTTCAGAATTCTTCAAGGAGGTTAACAACCTGGAAATTACTTGGAAATTTGGAGTACCTTCGAACCCATCGGGAAATGGAATCTGGGAGGCGGCGATTCGTTCCATGAAAAGTCACCTGAAACGAGTGATTGGACACCAAAAGCTGACCTACGAACAGTTTGCAACACTTCTTACCCAAATCGAAGCGTGCATGAACAGCAGGCCACTGGCTCCATTATCTGAAGATGTAGAGGACTTAAATTATCTCACTCCGGGTCACTTTCTTACGGGAAGTCCGGTACTTATGGTACCACTTGAGGAACCTCGAGAAATAAAGTCCATAGACATCAGAAACAACTGGAAACTTATCGAACTCATGCGCCGACACTACTGGGATCGCTGGTCAAAAGAGTATCTACACATGCTACAAAATCGAAGCAAATGGCAACAGACCAGGGAAAACATTAAGAAGGGACAATTAGTTCTCGTAAGGGAAGATAATTTACCTCCAGGAAAGTGGGCCATGGGTCGCGTAATAGAGTTGCACCCAGGCTGCGACGGCTTAGTTCGAGTCGTCACCCTGAAGACGCAAAATGGAGTCTTAAAAAGACCCATTATTAAACTCGCCCCGCTACCTATTAACGAGGCAAGTGAGGGTTCACAGAGTACCACCTCTGAACAAAAAGACAGCAGAGAAAAGCCAAGACCAGGGCGTACCACCCATAAAAAGATAAACAGCTTATTTATGGTATTACTTGTGACGCTTATGGCATTTTCGTGTGGACAAGCAAAGCCCCTGCAAAATGTCAAGATAACAAAACTAGCAGATGACCAACCTGTGTACTTTGACCCGGTTGGAAATATACAACTCATTCACGACGAATGGAAACTTTTAGTATACTACAATTTGACAACATTCTGGCAAAGCACAACAAAAGTCGAGACATTCGTCGAACGGTTAGCTCAACTTTGCGATACGATACCTGACGAACCCTGTCAGTCTACGACAAAACAACTTCGGTTCGAAGTAGAGCAGTTGAACGAATTTAACACACTGTTATTGTCACAACATCACCAACGAAGGCGCCGCGGCTACGTCAACGGAGTAGGAAACCTCGCGAGAGCCCTATTTGGTGTACTTGACAACGATTTCGCTGAAAAATATACTCAAGATATTCAGAAAATCAAAACAAACGAACAGTATTTACTTCAACTTATAAGAAATCAGACACTAATTATCGAGGCCGAAAACAACTTTATACAGAAAAATGAAAACTTCGTAACATCGCAGTTCGTAGTAATTCAACGTTTTATGAACGAGATGTCAAACAGCACAGCAGTACTCGAGAATAGATTTCAAATTATGAAGACTATGGGGGATTATAACGGCGCTTTGACTGCCAGCTTACTACTCAGAGTCTTACGAAGAAACCAGCAAATGCTCCTAGATGCGTTAACAGATATCTACAGAGGACACCTTGATTTGAACCTGTTTACGCCAGAGCAGCTGTTGGAGCAACTCAACTACATTGCCGGCATAGTGTCTAAAAGGCTAACAATACCTTTTAAATGCCAGTCAGTTTTATGTCAAGGCTCGGCTGACTGAGCAATACCTACTGTTCGAATTACATATCCCGCTACTAAGCGACGACGAGTATACGCTATATCGTAGTATACCTATACTCAGACAACATGAGTCATCTAATCAATGCCTGGCAATTGCGATAACAACAGATTACATAGGCGTGAACTTTGTTAAGAACAATTATATACAGATGAAAGAGTCCGATTTGCAGCAGTGTACGGAGACAGTGGCAGATAACTACATTTGCCACACCTACATTACTATAAACAACTTGCACGGAGCTACCGCATCCTGCGAAGCACGAATGTTAAGTCAACATTTTCAAAACATCACCTGTGATTGGACACCGCAACTGTGCACTGACCAATGGATGAAATTACGAAGACCAAACATATGGTTATATAATTGCATCAACCAGTGCACGCCGCGCGTAGTATGCGAGAATCGGATTACAACAACAATGATAACTAAGGCGGGACTTCTTGCCTTAGGTCAGGATTGTGTAATCCAATACAAAGACGCTACGATATATTCACACAATGTTTTGAGTAGCAAAACAAATATTGGACTGGTGATGGAAGTACCCATAATAGATTCACCGAATGATATGTGGGACACGGTCAAAAACAATTTAACTATTTTGACCACATTAAACGTTTTGAACGAACACAAGTTGTTGGACAACGCGATAACCGCACAAAAAGCACGGGAGTATCTGCCCAACAATTTGAGTATACACGACGTCGGCAACTACGCCATAAGTACTGTGCTGGTGGGAGGGATAGTCATCACTCTTATTGTATGGAGAGTAAGGAAATATTCACATACACGTAAGAAGGCTCATCCCCCAATGAGGACTCCAGAAGACCACGAACTACAGGAGATGCCTGCCTACGCTGAGGTACGACGTGGACACCCGAAGAACAATCCTCTACCAGAACCAGCTATGGACACGTCGAAGTTTACTTTATAATTTGAATTATTTAAGATTTTTTGTATACACTAACTTCTTTATTTCTCTTTATACTTTTTACATTTTATACATTTTACAAACATTTGTATTTAGTTACGTTTGGTAATTTGGGCTCGTTTAGTCTTCCCTCGGGAGCATGTACGAGCCAATACTGCTCGTACAGCGAATTATACTGTAAACAATAAACAGTCGTTTACGGCAGTCGCTACCAAATAAGTGGAACGAATAAACGCGTGTTTGGTGAACATATATTGTTTATAAACGTGACTCACAACTACTAAACGTAACAACAATTAACATTAGAACTTAACGATAACTTTACTATTTACAATAAACTATTTGACCTAAAGTGATTTGGTGTTACTACAAGCTACCTTCTCACAATAACAACTAATATACAATCGGGATAGCGGGGTTACAGTCAACGACGAGATAGCCCCAACACAATATAAACATTTCTGTGTATCTCTGAAAGGCCTGTCGGCAGAATTACCATAATATTCGTAGAATAAAACATAACGAAAAAGGTTCCATTTGCAAAGTTCCCTCGTAACACTACATTATCTGCTATCAGTGCGGTCGACAAAGTAAAATTGGGGACACCTTATTTCCTCGGCTGGTTTGCAAAACACGTTCACGCTTCCACCTATCCCCACATCTCAACGCTTATAGATACTATCTGTTACACCTATTAGGGACCCTGCCACCTCTACACGAACCTGCAACTTTACGTTACATTGCGAGTTTCCTTGGAACCTTTGTTTCCAGGTATATTAGCAGCCAGCAATGTGTAATTCGAAAACGGATTTACCCGTTATTGTAAGTGTTGTTTCAGGTTAGGTAGTGAGGGTTCAGGTGGGCGCCTTCTTCACGCGGCTGCCGCCGATAACACGCTAATGCCCTCAACTTTGCACCGCAAGGGGAGGGCGGGCCGGTGGGTTGAGGTGGAGCAGGGAGTAGCCAGTCGTAGAGGAAAAACGGGAAAAGTCAGATCATTCGCGTTATTGAACGCAAATAACTTTATCGAGTTGCGATATGCGCTGCGAGCTGGTGAACTACATTATACGCGACTAGATAAAAGCTAGGTATATTCGCTCTCTTTGTTTTATACGTAGAAAAGTGAAAGTAGATAGCATCTATGCAGTTGTAGAATTACGCGGCAGGCTTTCTAAATTTATACTTATGCTTAATGTACTGCTGCTTAAAATTATGTACCAAACTTATTATTAGCTTACCTAATTATAATGTCTAATTTAAATATCTTCCAGTATTTTCTACTTGTAGTACAGTACTTAGCTAACAACAAATTTCCTCTCATGTTGACTCATCTAAATAATAAAAATATGGTTAGTATACCTGCCTAAATACTAGTTGCGCAGATAATTTTAAATGAACGTGTTGTTTGGTAGATACTGGAACATAAAAGTTCATAAAATAATCATAAACGTGAGTTATGGCAGCTCGCATAAACGCGGCCGCAATGAGCGCGGCAATAAATAAAAACGCTCAATTCCATTACTACCATCCTGATAATGTGCCACCTTCGCGATGAGGGCCCTTCCTACTCGCCATGCATTGTTTCAGCAAACGCGCGCGTTTACGTTAATATTACATAGCGCACGTTTCGCGTATTCCGCGTAAACGGCAAACCCACGATTTGTTCCGCTAGCGACTGCCGAGCCAAGGTACTACCTACGGTCGTTCATATATTTGCGGTAATAAAGGTGAATTTATTAGCCGTTGCGTTTGCAGTTTTACTGAAATGTGGAGATGTGTGGGCACGACATTAGCGCCGGCTGCTCCCGTGTGAGCCCGCCTTTGTTCCTGCTCGTGTATTAAATCAAGCTTTATGTAAATTATATAGAACATTGTTCTTTACAATTACAACGCAATGTAGAAAACAGAAGGTGTGTTCGTCTGCAGCAGAGACAAAGGAATTAAACCATTACTTTGAGTTAAGCATCGTCATGAAAGATCTTCGTTTTAATTTATTTACTAAGATTTATCTATGGAGAGGTTTGAGGTTCATCTGTAAATAAAAAATACTTGTATAATAATAATTCATGCGGTTACAGTATGGATTTCAGTTAAAAGTTTAACTCTTGTCAGCAACATATTTTGTTGTTTATCTAGGTTTAACATTCGAATACAATCTTTTCTCGCTCTATAACCTTATGTTTTCGATGAATCTTCTGAATGTATATATGTACTTTTTTACACAATAACAAAACACATCAACTCATCGCCATGAAATCTAAGGAGTGCAAACGTTCGAAAACAGAAGAAAGTTGAGTGGATTCCGATCACGTCCCGGTCCCGTGGTAGTTAAAGGTGGATTATGAGCGCAGTGGCCAATAACAGGCATTACCTCCCTCTCCCCCACCGCGGCGGTAATCCACGCTGAAGGAGGCTTTGTTCCTTATTCTAACTTACGACTAAACGATACTAAAATAATGGTAGTCCTTAGTTAAATAAATAAATAAATATCACACAACTTTCACACATCGTCATCTAGTCCCAAACTAAGTAGAGCTTGTACTATGGGTACTAGAATAATTGATACTAATACATATATAATATATACTTTTATTTTGTAAATAAATACTATACATAACAACCCCCAGACCAAGACCAATCTCCATGGTCATGCACACAAAGATTTGTCTTGAGCGGGAACCCACGACCTCTGCTTAGCAGGCAGTTCCAGTACCCACTCCGCTATTCAGGCGTCCATTCTTAATTTACGCTTGAATATTTATAATAATTACAATGTTAATATACTTAATTATCACTGTAAAAACAGCCGGATTCGTCAGATTCGCCGGAGTCGGACAGTTCAGTTGGCTTTGCCGACATGTTTACGAACGAACCTAATCAAAAACAGATAGAAATCATTACGTTCTAGATTACAGACATCAAAAACTGGTAAAACAGAAAACCAACCCTAATCCCATTAAAAAAGAGACTTGGATAATGTTTTTTTCAAAAGAAAGTACTTAACATCAGCCACCCCTAAATATTCAATTAACAAAAACCCATTACAAGCAACACTAAAACCAATGCAGCATTCATTGAGACGTTAAATTCAATAGTCATCAAAGAGCGTCATGCGAACAATATCTGCGATTGGAAACACTTTTACAAGCAATAAATTCCTGGTGTCGGCTACAACATTTATTAGCTTCAATCCTGATTAGATTAGCGTTGCATCCCTAGCCCTGCGGCCCTTGGGACCAGGAATTTGTCCCAGTAATGTGGCCACGCGCGGAACTAATACCATAGTCGAGTCGAGTCACCCCCGATGTGACTCGGGTGGAACTACACTGCTCATTTTAATTGAATAGTGTAGGGTGACTTGTTTTCCTAAAGATAACTTTATTGCCGCTTTACATAATTGCCCGCCGAGCTCGAATTTGTAACAATGTGGCAATCTGTCGCACTGATATGATATAACGCTAATTGAAATGAAACTGTTACTGTGAAGAAAAGTGTGGATTTTTTAAACGATGTTTAAATTAATAATACGGCCGGATGGCGGAGTGGGTAGTGTACCTGCCTGCGACGCGGCTTCGATTCCTACTTGAGACAAATCTTTGTGTGCATGAACATGGGGGTTTGTCTTAGTCTGGGTGTTTTTATGTATAATAAAATAAGTATGTATTTACAAAAGAAAAGTATATATGTATTAGTATCAGTTATTCTAGTATCCATAGTACAAGCTCTGCTTAGTTTGGGACTAGGTGGCGTTGTGTGTGAGTTGTGAAATATTTATATTTATTTAATAATGTCAATAAGAACCACCGCCACGATGTTCTAGTGATTAGCGTATCTGGGTGGGGCAGAATGTTATTTGTAAACTTTCCGTCAGGAAATTTACAAAAGCAGCACGAAGTTGGAATTGCGGTAGGCTCACCCCCTATCCCATGGGACCTAAACATAACAGGTGAAATGTGGGTGTTGTACACCTCTGCCACACCCTTCTAGGAAATATAGGCGTGATGTTATGTTATGTTATGTCTAAAAGGTACTTGTATTAAGTTATTGAAAATTCGTCTCTTTGGCTCATTTGATAATTTGTCAAAGAGCGTGAGTCTAAGAGGGAACATACATATATTGTAGCTGTTGTCATTTTCTGCGGGGCTCTTCTTTCTTCATACCAAAACTTTTATGGAGACCCAGGTACATAAATATATGACTAAATACTTCGCTTGCTCGTCTTGCCGGTGTTAGTGCCCAAGATTAGGTTTAGTAAAGATTTTTTTGATAAACATACAATATGACCTCATTATCTACATGTGAATGGAACAAAAAAATACTTAGTTTTTATACCATTATATTTTATTTTATAAACATAAGTATTATTAATTATTAGCCAAAAATTGTATGAGCTCATGAAAGCGAAATATATTTTTTGTAAAAATATGTTTGGTTCTCTCACATCGCAACGAAATCTGCTGTACCAAGCTACAACGTAGGTCTGTACGATTTGAACATAACGAGACAAGTACCGCCATCTAACGGTTGTATTGTAAAACACAAACGTATCGCCCCGAGCCTCCTCCTCGGGCCTTCGCTAAAATGATGCAATCATCCACATCCTGTTAGCGATTCCACTTTTCGTATCCGAAACTTTAAACGTTTTTGGTAAATGACTAAATAAAAACCAGGAAAGGATGGTAATAACTTCAATTAATTAATGAGTTTGGCTAATAATTCTTCCTGAAATAACTGTGTCTATTACTAGTATATTGAACATTTCTATATTTAATACTAAGTATTACATTTAAAAAAAAAAAAAAAAAATCAAGTGAAAAGCTTCGGATAGGGAAGAGTGCAGACCTTTGCCGAACAATGGGTCAATATAGGTTAAAAAAAAATAGTACATTTAGTTTAAGCTTGGTTTAAGTGGCAGTGTTATTTGTAAACTTTTTGTCAAGAAATTCTCAATAGCAGCACGGAATTGAAATTGTGCCCGGTGGATGGCAATAGGCTCACCCCCTATTCCATGGAACGCAAACATAACAGGTCAAATTTGGGTGTTGTACACCTCTGCCACACCCTTCTGGTTAATATAGGCGTGATGTTATGTTATGTTAAGCCATTTGTCATAATTTTCGTGACTTCCTACCTGGATTTTATATTTATCTTCTAGGTTGTGACTGCCATCTGTGGTTGTATTGCGGCTCAGATATATGTGATTAAAACTCTGCTTAAAATTAACTTTCTTACTTGTTATACTTACTTTCTTACTTTTAAATAATTATGTAATTCTAAGATCATGAATAGTTAGTAGATTCTTGGAAGCCAAGTCTATATGGTTAGCCACATTATAGATGAACATAAAACTCAAAATGTACCTATTATGTTTTGTCGAACTCTAACTGAAAAAGCTTTAAGGCCGTAAGCACGTGACGTGTTTTTAACGCGCGTTTTCAATCCGTAGAGGGCATAGATAGGTTACAAGATTAAGTTAGAATCTAGTTTGAACTGCGTATACGCGAGTCATCTGCATGTTTAAAATACTCCGTGCACTTACGGTCTTACAGTTCATTAGTAATTTCTTTTTTTTATTTGTTTCTTATTGGTGTGCTGCATACTATTAGCGTTGTAGGTTTTTACTTCAGGAAAAAATGAATTGGTGAAAGGTATTAAAGGTGAAGGTTGTCATGATTGGGCAAGTTGAAAAAAGGAAAGAAAACAAATGCAGTATATGTTAACAAACATTTAATTTTTATTCTTTAGCAATATATTATTTGTAATAACTATAATTTAACTACAAAGTAACCGCGTAGTTACATCTATTATCAGCTTGTTGCCGGATTCACAATTAATCATACATAGACAGCAATATATTTTCTACAATTTAATTTATCAATATTTCTATCTTAATAAACATCTAAGTTTTACTAAAACATTATTTTCAGTTGTATTGCACATTTACCTAAAAGAGGTGAAATCATCCGGAAATTCAGAATGCTGAATTCAACAATATTATTATTACCGAACTCTTAATTTCCCACAACAGTTTTAATTTTTTACAACGTCATAAAACGTTTGATATTATTTTATAGAATTAGTTTGAAAGATACCAAATTAATGTACACAGCAAAGAAATGCTTCCACTTGATGCAATAAACTCTACCTCGCTATAACATGAATTTAGCAGAAACCATCACTACGAGACAAAACTATTAGGAACATATAACAATAATTACAGTTTTAGAATACAATTAAATAATATTTTACAATATAATACAACTTTCTCACTGTCTTATTATCGATAGAATTACCGCAGAGCTCAGACTTCTCACGTCTCAGTGTCCTTAAAATGTTCCGTCGTTCACTCATACTCGGTTTATTCACTTCTCGACGCATTGCATTATCGCAGATCCGCCGCGGACGTGTCTGGTCAAAATTTTGTTCAAATTCAAAAGTTCAAATTTCCTTTTGCGTTTCCAGAAAACATTACAAATAAAGACTCATACAATATCGCATATTTTTACAGGGAGATCTCACGGAGGTTTTTTCAGCCTTTTTATTACTAGGTGGGGCTGTGGGGAGGGTGAAGGGTATGCGGGGTGTGGGGAGTGTGTGGCGGTAGAGGTGCGGGATGCGGTGAGGCGTCACGCAGGGAATCCGGTGAGGAGCCGGGTGAGGCCCGGCGCGGCGGATACGGCGAGAACCGATGCTGCGCCAGCGCCGGTGCACCCACGGCTGCTGCTGCTCCCAGCGCTCCTGGATATACTGGCCGTGGCAGCTGCAGTCCCGAGCCTGACGCTGCAAGGTGCTGCTGTGCCAGCAACTGTGGCGCTAGGCACGCCCACTGTCCCCACAGCGCGGCGGCCGGCACCCCGTACAGCGGGTACGCCGCTCGCAGAAACAGCTGCGAGCGTGCCGCCAGTATCGCCTTCTCCTCCAGCGTCAAGTTATTATTGTGTTGATCAAGGTCAAATGGCCGCAATGGTGATCGCAGGAAGTGCTGCTCCGCAAGCATTGATTCCATCGTCTCCCTGAAACGGTAAAAACCACACTTAAGTTCATGAACGCTGGTCGACACTTAATTAAAGTTATGTCATATGATTGTATGATCGTATCTACCTATGACTGGCGGCGCTGAAGCGCGCGTCATCAGGGAAGACTGACGTTCTTTCGTGCTCCCCCGTGATATAGTATCTCAACAGACAAACAAAAAAGAAAATAAAACACCCGATAATCAAATACAGAATAAGTGTGGTATTAGAAAAGCGAAAGCGAGTAATGATTGACTTTTGCGAAGCGAATGAGGCGAGAGCAATTCTTAGATTATAAATTACACGGATGGAAACTATATGTGAGTTTATTCTGTCATTAAGTACATTTGATCAAGTAAGAATCAATAAAACGTGGATTATAATATGTATGTGTAGGTAGGTATAAATTAGCATCAGACAGTTGTGTTTGTTTTGAGAGCGGATATAGTGCTCCGAACGATTGAGAACTCGCTGGTCTCTGTCATTCGAGTAATGAGGGTTAATGCATGCTCTCGGATAATGAATAGCTGTCGCTTTGATCACCTAATAATGAACCCAAGATAACTTAACTTAACTTTATCTTACGCATTATAAATTAAAGAAGTGCCATATCAAAGTACTGGAAACAGTGTATGTTGTTATTCTAGAAACAAACGTTATGATGATAGTTACCTCTCGAATTCAGTGAGACGTGAAGAGTCACGGAATCCCTTCGCGAATGGATTACTGTCGATTTTCAGTTTCGTGATCTGAAACAAAAGAGACGCCATGAAACATCTATGTGACAAACACAATGTTCCTACTGTCTACATTTTTATTAAATCAACTTGAAATATACCTGAACTAAAAGACATTGCTACACAATGTTACAAAACTTTTAGCATGACAAATAAAATGATGTATAAGGGTTTATCAAATTTAACATTAACCTCCTAAGGTCAAGGGTTAACATTGATCTTAGTAATAGACACAGAATCAATTAAACCCCACCCCAATAAGACAACGGTCTCCTATTATCATAAGGACCTGTTCAGACGGAGCGAGCTAATTTCATTATGCAGGCGTTTGTATTATAATGGGTCAGTAAAGGTCTTCAATATCTCAGTGTGAACGGGGCCTGGCGCGCCACCCGCGGGGTTCAGCAAACACAACTAATAAGGTTAAGTTATTGACGACATTCCACATCGGTTTATCACTTTAGCTGACTACTACCATTATTACAATACTGCGCACTTTGAATGTGCCAGCTAATGTTTCTTTGATAGCACACTTATAGCGAGGCGTGTAGGTGCCACTAAATTTATGTTTTCGCATTTCTCCACATTACCGGACAAAGGAATTGCATAGGGTTAGATTTTTTTAAGGTCTATTTGCTGAGAAAATGTCATATAACATACATTTTTCAATTCCAAAAAAACAATAACATAAGTTTTGACATGCAGTAAAATACATTTTCAATCGATGTGTTTAACATATAAAATAAATAAGTGTTGACCATAATTTGGCCAATATTCTTCCTAATTGCAAAAGTCGAAGTTCCCATAAAGCAAATGTTTGATTTAAGTTCGGGGCGAGGTGTTAAGAAATGTGTACTGTTGGAGCGGAGGCACATCGATGAAAAATCGCCCCCTCGCTGAGCGGCACCCCCGCTGCGGTCCTCACAATTTGTGAATCATATTTACGATAAAACCTTCCACGGAAACCTGTTACCATTAAATAGCGGCCATTCGACTAATATTCGAGCGGATTAAACCAATATCGGTACCAATTTTAGCATATTCTTGTCATTTTTATGACTACAAGGTGAGAAAAAATGTAGTATAAAAATGTAGTATTTTTTAATGGGTCGCAATAAACAAGTCATCGGGCTCGATGTCAATCTTTCAGCGTGTGCAGTGCTGGGCGGTAATTAGCTGGCGATTGAAGCGCTCGCGAACTCGCCGGTGCCATCGCCACCGCATACCTGAGCCCTCCGCCGCCGCTGCGCCGCGCCGTGCCGATGCCGCCGGTACGCCCACGCGACACCTAATTGTACATTGTTCTCACATGTTCGCACTCACAACTATTTCAGAACGACGAACTCGACAAGATGACGGAAAATTTACAAAAACAACTCGGGACAAGTGTTAAATTGACGAAATAGCCGGCAAATTAATTTTCTGGTTCGCTTTACTAGCATTTTTCTAGGTAAGACTTGATATATTAAACGAATTTTATGAAATAAATTAGTTTCTTTGAATTCAGTAACTTCAAACCGTCTAAAAAAATACAAAGTCTGATGTGAAGTCTGTGTAATTTAATGATTACTGCGATACATTATAAAACGTTTACTTTATTGCAATCGGGCATTCCATTGTAGCGACAATTAACTTTTTAATTTTTGTTTATGCGTTGTTTGATGTGAGCTTGTGGATCTATGAAGCGGCTTGACAAACGTCTCCGTATTGTTCCGGATCAAAGGAAAATAATAAACAGTACAAAATATTGAACAGTCCACGTCAAGTGTTCGGTTCTGCGGTGAGTAATTCCACGGCGGCTTGTCACTCACAGACTAATGATTTCGAAAATAGTTACAGGGAAACTAGACAAAGAACATTTGTTACCACTCGTGGCCCATTTAACATTATCTCTTCTAAATATATCTCCCCGTCAGTTTTCATCTATTTAGCGTTATCTGCTATTCATTCAAAAACTAATTATAAAAGTGTTCATGTGTTTAGTAAAGTGATTTTCAGGTAATAGATTTTAAGGAGATGGAGATAAACTGTATAAAGATTATCGGAATATCAATGTGGTCGAACTAGTAGATCTTGAATGGACCTTGAGCTAGTTATAGAGATTTGGTTATAACAAAATCTAGATGCAAAATATAGATATAGAGAGAAAGAGTTTAAGTCTCATATCAGCAGTCACCGAAGGAATAAACATTCATAAACTTACAAAAAAGATAGAAAAATAAAACTGAATGGAACTAAAAGTAGTAAACCTTTTTAGTGCTTGATAATTAGGGGACATGACAGGACAAAGTGGTGGTCGCTTCCGCACCCCTCGGGGCATGTCGCAGGCATAGTGTGTACGCCATGGCAGGCTGGGTCAGCCGCACGGCACCTACTTACGCTTGCACACCCACCTGGCGAGCCATTGACTACAATGCCATGCCATGCCCGATGCTCGTCGCGCCTGCGCCCCCAATAATGAGTGCTCACAATGCGACTAGTAGCTGACAATATTGACGTATTATACATTATGTATGCCGCTGTCCCACCGCCCGTAATTGATTTCGATGCTCCATGTTTGTTTTTTGAATTGCGTTTACGTAAACGACATCCCGCCCCCTGACCATTCCTACACAAAGAAACTAAGCACACTCCACCGCAGTATTCAATTATACGAAACTACTTAAAATATATTATCGCCAAGAGAGAACACCGGAATAATGAATGAGACGCTTTCTCGCTACTGACGTTTATTAGATTTAGTACAAACATAAGAACGAGGCGTGTCAAAACAACCTAATTTAAGTATCAACAAACGTTCGCCTTGGGCGGCGGCGGCGCTCCCGCTCACTGACAACATTAAAGGCGCCATAATGACATTATTCCCGGGCGGGAAACAAAAAAATCTCACAAAAAGGCGTCAAGGAGAGAAAGACGAGCGTCGTGTCGTTCCCGGCTCGCAGCCGTACCCGTGCGCCGAACGATGCGACTGCAAACGATGCTCTAATTATTAAAGCGTGGTGATGTATTGTTTGTGGAAGTACCAGGCTCATACTCCACCGATCCTCCTCCGATTTAAATAAAACTTGTCCACAGATGTCTTGCACGTGCGCTAATAAATGAAACTGCCGACTTAAGGAGAATTTATGTCTTACTTAGGCGTTTAACATTTACATACGAAGATAAAAGACGTTTGTTTGAGTGTTGTTAGATTAATTTAACTAAAATATGCGTAAAACTGACGCTGTGAAGAGACATGTATATTCAGAGTGTATAGTAATAGTTCTTAGGAAACATCGTGTAAAGGGAGACGCGAGCGACGATCGGGACACGACAGGAACATTGAGAAGAATAAATAAATGTCACGTTAGCGTGCGCGCGCGCTGTCTCTCCTACATATCTCATTGATTGATGCAGTGCAGCGACGAACGACGACTCAGCGATCTGCTACTGATATATCACTGCTCACAACTACACTGCTCAGAGCAACGGAATATTTAGAGACAAACGTCTCGCGTCCCCTTGACGTCTGCGTATGCCCTACCTATCAATAACCTCTAAGCTTGAGTATTACATATTTTATTGTTTTGACAAGCTGTAAAACCATACCGTTTTTTGAATAAGGTATTGTAAAGCCTTTCTAGTATATGGTTATATCCTATTGTTCAAAGCGAAATTACTAAGCCTGATGGAAGTAAATAGAGACTTAAGTGTTTTTAAATTTTTGAAACCGCTTTGTACTTTAGTGTTAAGAATAATTCATAAATACGGCACGGTATGTCCAACAGATGGTCCTCTAAAGTTTATTTGTCTGATAATTTGTGAAAATCATCAGCACCTAAATGATAATAATAATGGTATTTGCGTAGTAATAGGCCGTTACTGAGAACGTATAGCTCTAGAACCACAGCTGCATAGTGAAATGGCGTTTTCCAGAAAAGCGTTGTTTTATTGACAGTAATTCGTAAATGCGCCAACGTACTGAACACTGCATGTGCTGTCGACGCACAACCAGGCCAATATGCGTGATCATATTCTCGGAAAATGTCCATAGTAATGGTTGGAATTAATTGCAGCTTCGACTTGTTTAATACAGGCTTGTAAACAAAGCTATAGTTATGACTTTTCAACTCAAAATAATAGATTCATCGAAAATATTATGTATGTGGAAATATTTCAGCTCTTATGCGTCTTTATAATAAACAGGATTTGTTACAGTAAAGATCACTTTATTTAATATAACTACAAGACTCTCTTAGTATAAAAAATAAAAGCGGAATAACAAGGAATAGGCCTCTAAGCACAGTTTGAAGACATGTCAACATCTTATCTCTGGATCTTCTTACTTCATATCTAAGCGATAGGATTCAGAGAGTAGATGTCAATGGAAAGCGTTCGCATGGATCAGCTGTAGCAATGGGGGTGCCACAAGGCTTTATTTTAGGGCCTTTTCTGTTTCTCTTGTATATTAATGATTTACCTCATCTTGTTAAGGATAATCATGAGATAGTATTGTTTGCGGATGACACTTCTTTAGTTTTTAAGGTAAAAAGACAACAATCAGTAATTGACGATGTAAACAATGCTTTATCAAAGATAGTGAACTGGTTTAGTGCTAATAACTTGCTTTTAAATGGTAGTAAAACAAAATATATTAGATTTTTTACAAAAAATGTTAAGCAAGTCAAAACTAGTGTGGTGATGGACAATGAGGAATTGGAAATGGTCAATAAGGTTGTCTTTCTTGGTATAACATTAGACTCTAAATTACAATGGGGCCCACATATAGAAACGTTGTCTGGTAGACTCAGCTCAGCAGCTTACGCCGTAAAAACAATTCGTCAACTGACCGATGTTGACACTGCGCGATTAGTTTATTTTAGCTATTTTCACAGTATAATGTCATATGGTTTATTGCTCTGGGGTAGTGCCGCGGATATAGATTCAATATTTGTGCTCCAGAAACGAGCTATTCGAGCTATCTATATGATGAGTCCCAAGGAGACACTAAGAAATAAATTTAAAGAGATACATATTATGACGTTACATTCTCAATACATTTACGAAAATTTAATGTACGTTCACAAAAACCAAACGAAATTTAAGAAAAAGGGATATTTTATATTGCATATCAAATAAATAATCGCCTATCAATACATACTCATCATTTATATTCTTTTTTACATCAAATAACTTACTTCACTACAGATAAACTAAATGTTTAACAAAACTCAAACTGCAGATAATTCGAAATTACACATCAATATGACATTCCTTTTTTCCTCATAATGCAATACAGTTAAATTTATTTTTGTACAAAAATACTACATGCATAGCATAAATACTGACTGCACATCAAATTTACCATATTTCATAGCAAAATAACTATCCCAGTCGCATATTAACCAGTAAGTACAACAAAATCTGTTCATCATATTTGTCTTAATTTTCGAGAAGCCATGCTCGGCAAATTTAATGATTATTATAACAAAAAAATCCTTTTACATTGCATTATTTCTAAAAGTTGAACAACTTAACTGAAAAACTTTAAAAAAGTTATGGGATAGGTCAATTATGGGTAAAGTAGTAGGTTAGGTTAGGTTAGAACTGCGACCATAACATACATGCTAGAATCAATCTGTGTGATACTCCGACCCCTTTTTGAATCCACCCACTAAATAAAATAATATTATACTACCTACCAATTTCTTATTATCATAGATCGTAACAGACGACAGTACGTGGCGCCACCTGCAGAAGCTAAAAATGTGCCTATTGGGAAAAAAAGGAAGCGTGGACGCCCCGCGAAAGCAAGACCCGCTTTAATAATTCAATAAATTACAATTTTGTATCTAATTTTATATTTTTTTTGCTGATCTCATTATGTGATAATTAATAAATAATAAGATGACTGTGACTAATAAAATGTTGTTTGAATTAGAAAAACTGCTGTAAATATTACAAAAATAGAAGCTATATTTAAAAGAAAAAGAGTTAACATGTATAATGTGCATTAAGATTATTAGCTGTGCATTGATAAAAAAGCTTTTGCTTTAGGAAAAATTACTGTGCGCTGTGAAAATAAATTGTAGTGTGTTTATTGATATTTTGAGTTGAATATTTTGTTGTGCAATCAGTAATTTTGATGGGAATTCTGTATTTAATTGCATAGAAAAAGGATATTTTATGATTTGCGTTTAAATACTACCCTAAGACAAATAGTGATCTCCATAAATTAAATCTAAGGAACAAAAACAAACTCGCTGTGCCCACTACTAGGCTCCATAAAATCTCTAACTCGTTTCCAGGTCAATGTATACGCTTTTACAATAAACTTCCTTTAGACGCAATAGAATTATCGATAGGTAAATTTAAAAAATATGTTAAAACTAAACTATGTCAAAAAGCTTACTATAGTATTTCAGACTACATAAATGATAATAGTATTTGGAAATGAATTGCTCTTCTTATGTGATTTTTTATGTACTTTTATATTGTTATATTTTTCATTTTAAAGGATGGTGCACATGAGTTTCTCACCAGCTCTTCTCATAATGCAATACCCATCGGAGCTGGTACTTAGATTGATTTTAATTCGATTCTAAACAGTTTGATTAAAATTAATCTGAGCCCCGGTTATTCAAATCATTGTAATTAGAATAATTTAGTATTATTTATTATTGACTTTTATATCATTTTTTGTAATGTTTTGACGTGTTCAAGCGCCTCCTGGGGCCTATGAAAATAAATGATTTGAATTTGAATTTGAATTTGAATTTAACATTTCTGAAGAATGCTGTTTTTTTTGCAAATGTTTATCTTTTGTTCAAACAACAACTCAACATGTCTTATCTCTAAATTTTATCTTTCCTTTATTGATAACTTCTTACGTTTCTTGCAAATTTTCCGTTTCTCAAATCTGGTTAGTCTACAAGACAAGTGTTAGTTAAGTTCCAACGAATACAACCTCCCCATGGTCAGCTTTCCTCAAGATTTGGCCGAATATAAGTGAATAAGTGATGTTTATTTTTCTCTTTAGTTCCATTACTGACAACAATATGAAGTAATCTGTTATGGTCTACCTTCTTTTTCTCCGATTACATTATAACAGCTCATGAAACTTATTCGTTATAATTTAACCGTTTTTTTTTAAATTTAATAGTTAAATATTTTATTTTAATATCCATATGGTTCTTCCTCGTCCAGCACATCAATAAGTTCCAGACTTTCACCAATAGTCCCAACTGAAACTATGAAGGATACCGTACGGAGGTTATACAGATTGTCTGCAATTTCTGTAATAACCCTTACCAGCATTCTACACATCCACATCTCTACTGGATGCTTCTTCACTTTGAATTTACCTTACGTTATTCCATGATGATCACATGTATAGATTTAGTATATCAGTTCGAAATCCTTTCCACTGAGTCTGTATTTAGATTAGTGAGGAGGTCCCGCAAGGGACCTACTGTGAGTATGAGGTCCACCTTGCACTCGTGCCCGTAACTCTGGTTGTATACTCGAAATATCAACGAATAGGCGATCTGCCACATTTCAAATTCTCATTAATTTGTTTTAATCATGAAATAAGCTGTAAAAATGTTCTCCATGTGAGTTTGACAAGTTATAGTTGCGTCAAACTGGATGGTTGGTGGTTTTTACGTAATTTTTAAGGAGGTTATAATATATATCTTTGGTTATAAGGTTTAATTATACGAAGGAGAATCATTGTCTTACCATGATTTCTTTAGAACTTTTAATAAGAGTTGCTTTAATAGTTTCACCGTTTGCGTTAGGTTTATTCTCAAGATATCTAAATTAATTAATTAATTCCAGATGGTGATTTTTTTATATTGTAAGTCGTTTAACACTAAAGCCCAATTAACCTTTATTTGACACGTTACCATCAACAGTGATGAATATAGCGGGACATTATTTAAAATTAATTACAGATATACAAACAAATATTTAGTTTTTGTGTAGTGGCTTGTTGCGCAGACGCCATAAATTCAGTGGGCCGCACACGACGGCTCTGCGTGACGTCACACGTTGGCTGATCGATGGCGCGAGCGACCGAGAACACCATATAACTCACCATACAACTTCCACCAAGCCAGAAAAGGACAGAAGCCCAATAAATAATTTCATCTTAAATTATTTTAAATCCACTCTTAAGCAAGTACGTTGACTTCTTGTATTTTTGAATTATGTGCGTTTCGTGTTATCGAGTCATATTATTTATTGAATACTGTAGTGATGCAGCGACATTGATGTTTTTATGGCAATAATTAAAATTCCTTTTTTTCCTTTTCTAAATCCCATTGCTGTCTATTTAAAATGCCTCGATGGTCTAGTGGTTAGCGTACGCTCCTCTCACCGCGAGGTCTCGGGTTCGATTCCTGGGTCGGGCAAAGTGTTTGTGTGAACTTTCCGTCAGGACATTCACAATATCAGCACGGAGTTCGAATTGTGCCTGGTGGATGGCAATAGACTCACCCTCTATCCTATGGGAACTAAACATGCTGAAATGAGGGTGTTGTACACCTCTGCCATATCCTTCTGGTTAATATAGGCGTGATGTTATGTTATTTAATTTTTGCTGTAAACTCTGTTTTTTTTTCACTTCACTGTTTTTTGTAAAGCTACTTTAGCGTAGGCAATCAATAAAAAAAAACCATTTACCGTTTTTATAATTGCATCATCGTCGTAAAAAAATGTGATCTTTTTAAATTGCATGTGAAATATCATTCATATCTTCCCTTCAGTGGTTCCATTAGAACCTGACTGGTATCAGATAGTTGTGTTTACGTTCTTGTGGAGTACCAACAACTTTTTTTGCCAACTTCATTTTATATAAATACACTTAATGCAAATCCAGCGATCAAACACCAAATAGAAATTTATAATGGCTTGTTTATTGACGCAGAAAACTAATGACAGTCCAAAAAAATATTTTAACAAAACGAAGAGTACAAACGGGTAATAAGTTAACAAATATGAAAGGATCGCATTGAAAAGAATGAATCGATTATTGGTGAAGAAAAAGAACGAGGTGAGCGGGGGTGGAGGCTTCGAGGAGGGGCAAGGGGGACCTCGTGACACCTGACCGCAGCCATTTTGGCCGTGAAATATGTTTATTTGTCATGGTGCCCTTTGTTATTGAAATTGTGTTTGCCTTTACTCCTTCATTATATTGTTCGATTATACTCTCGTAGAACTCGTTTGTGGATGCTCAATGTGAGAATAGCTTCGGAGATTTTAGAATATTGATTGTTGATACTGAGAAATGAGATATAAATTTCAATTAAGCGCGTATTGAGCGTGTTTGCGTTTGCATGTGAGCGGCAGTTATTTTCGTGATTATCTCCTCAAGTAGTGTGGTGTGATGCAGCATGACCAACACAACAGTGACACGATTTCTCTAATAGTTTATTTGTTACGTGTTTTGTATTTGTCACTCGGAACGAGTATTTGTTATACTGTAAGTAGTACACTTGTCTGACTAACTACACACGCCTAGAATGAGACAGGTGATCTTAACAGAGAGCTACTACTGAAGAATATCTGCGTGTAGAAACAATACGACATCGAATTTGTTGAGCCTTGGATAAATGTTAATTAAAGCTTGTGAAAAACATACTTCAGTGTCATTTGTGTTAGTTGTATCCATTATGTTGTTATAATAAGTTTGGTTAAACAATTTCCTATCAGTTTAAAGTTTTCAAATTCAGAATAAAATACAATAAAAAATACAACAAAAACCAATAGCAAATCCAATGTTTGCTTATTTACAAAAATATAATAAACTCGTTTAGAACCATTCAAATACTCGCAGGTTGCTATCCGCAAGTTTTTGCCGAGGCATATCCTCTAGAGGCAATCGATCATAACAAATTCACAAGTCATCGGCTAATAAAAAAACGCATTGTATGCATTGAGGATGCGTAAAGTCTAACAAACATTGTCACCTCGACGCGAGTCCAATGCCAGACAAAGGATTCTACAGAAAACGAGCACTATAACAATGGTGTGGTGGGTGTAAAAATGTTAAATATTGAAGCGGGTCGGACTCGGCGCTTTCCCGGGAAACCGCCCCGCAGCGCGCTCACGGCTCGGCCACGGCGACGGCGACGCTACGTCTCACACCGCGATGCACACAAAAAACACTGCTCACATTTTTTGTACAAGCCTTTATCTCCTCCTATATCAACCTTCCAATATGATAAAGCACCAATAATGATGTTTCATTCCGAGACGATTTAACAAAACGTCGCGCGCGCATTAAATTCGGTGACACTTTTTTCTTAACATAGATAGCGGTTAAAATATTCACATTCTCTCTTATCTTATAAGATTTTAGATTATTTGTTTTTTATTAAGTGTATAACTGCATTTTTTTTAAGTTATAAGTTATGCGGGCGTCGATCGATCTCTCGGCGCGCAGGTGCAAACATACTAAGTGTGTTCTTATTGTTGTAAGGGATTGAGTTATCAATGACACTATCTCTGCTGTTCGACAAATGTTTTAGCTGTCAGAGTGTGACGTCAGCCAAAACGAGACCGCGCCCGCGCCGCATTCGGACACTAGCGATCAAACGCAGTGATAGCGCGCTTTTTACCTCCTCAAATAGTTTATCAACATCATATTTTAAGACCAATTGAAATGCCCGGTCACTTTCGTTCTTATTAGATTTTCTTCGTAAAAATATTTTACAAGTTTATATTTCAATAAAATATTTATCCAATTTCCAGCTGCAGTGCGTACTTATCTTGTAATTTATGTGTTGTAGGTGTAGTGCATAAGTACCTCGTGTTTGTAATCGATGGCGCTGTCACTACGCGCTGGCAGTAAATCTAGGCACGCGTTAGAATCAATGAAAATCAATAATCGCTGACCCTGGGGAGTCGTTTCAAGCCTACTGCAAAGGTAGAGCCTCCGTGCTCCGTGCGCTCACTGTATACGTCATGCTGGACTCTACTATGGGTTATTTTATTGACGCCCATTTATATGATCTGTTATCTTTTATTTTTCTTAATCAAAATAAATAAAGTGCATGGGTCGTTTTAATTTTAATTCAAGACAGAAAACTGTCTGGAAGAATTAATAAGCCAATACAATAATTAACATAAAAGTACAAAATACGTACAAATGGTAACACTAAACCTCCCCGAAACAGCTAATTAACGAACGAATGAAGATTTATGTGGCGCGTTGTCGATATAAAGTAACGCTTCCTTTATGAACCTCAAAACGTCCTAATTATTTTACTACGCGGGATGATACAAAACGAGGAACTCGGAGACGCCCAAACGCTCTTGTGACAGAGAATTAATTGCGCGTGGCGACATATGCGCTGCTGCCGGCTGAGCGACGCGGACGCCTTGAGCGAAGCGCGTGAGCGGAACTGCGGCACAGCCGAGCGGAGCGTAAGAGCGAACATGTGAGCGGAATGCGTACATCACTCATACGCTACTAAAGCATACTACACTTAGCATACCCATAGTGTTTAGTCGTCATCGTCACGCATCCCAAATAATCAGCTTTCGTAAAGCTTATTTTATCAACAGCCGCATGACTCACGACCGCCTTACCGTTAGTGATCGAAATTGGCACTTGTGTTTCAGAGAATATTTAACTCGAAAGTTGACATAGCTTATCTATATAGGAAACCGTTCTTCGAAATATTCGAGGAACAGCAAATTATACATGGAAAAAGCAGTGGCAATAATAGCCAAGACGTCGCTGGACACAATCTACGCGAGCATCGACTAGGAGTCTGAGTCTATATTTAGGCCGGTGAAAACTTTAATCGTCACCGTCGTGTACGCGTCAAGCGCACCGTTCGTCCATCGTCAGCGTCGCGTCGCCCGCGTGTGGCCGCCAATACACAAAAAATGATGTGCCACCTCCCTTTGTTCAGGCTGGACATACCTTTCAGCGAGATGCAATTAGTGCGACTCAAATAGCGTTCGTCGATACTCAGTCGTTCGACGCTATGCGATTTCAAACGCTTGTCTCTCTGATCTATTTTAGAAATCAAATGATCAAAATAAGAGAAGGACAAGTGATGCCAAATAAGCGGCATACGTGGCAAATGGATATCAATAGTAATAAGGTGTGCCAACAAATCGGTAGTGGAATGGTACTCACGAGCTGATTCTGGTAGGCGGTGACGGCAGTGAAGACGCATTCGGGGAATATGAACGTCTTGAAGTCCTCTTGGTCGAGGTCAGTGATGGGCGCGTTGATGGCGCCCTCTCGCCGCAGCACCAGGTGGATGCGTGGTTGGTATTTATGCATGGAGTTCAGGACAAGCTGCCAAAAAAAAACAGTTATTTACTTGATACTCCTATTCTACCTACCATGACTATTGAACCATCTAACTCACTTGACCGATGGTTTTTGTTTCCTCAAGCTTTTGTTACTAAATATCTGCCTTGCCGCCTAATGATGCAAGGTCACATTAATGTTTGATTCAGAAGTACTGACCTGTCCGTTTTTGTCCATCTCGTTGTTGGTGAGCTTGACCTTTTCAAAGGAAACGACCTGCTTGCGGAGCTGGTCGCCGGAGAAAGGCGAGTCGGGGTGTGGGTAAAGACGAGCGGGTGCGGGCGGGTCCGCCTTGCCGGCCACGAGCCATGAGCTGCGGTGGTAGGCGTAGCGGTAGCGCTTGCTGTCCACCGGCACCACGTCCAGTAGCACGGCGTAGCGCGCCTCCGCCCGGCATCCCGCGAATGATACGCGTACCGTCGGGAACATGCGCCTGCAACAATTTAAAGCTCTTTATTATTTTATTTGTATTTTCCCAAAAAAAGTTGTTTTTATTCTGGCTGTGACATTACTTTTATGACAACTACCTACCTATAAGAACTGGTTCAGTCGTCCAAGGTAGAAAGATTTTATATCTACCCAATTAAAACACCTTATCTTATTTTGCCTGGATTGGCTGGATCAGGAACAAAACCCTATTTAAAATTATGTCAGTTTCTTTAACTTAGATAGGTTTTTAAAGGTAAACAACGTGGTTTTATACGTAGCAAATTATAATTTAAGTGCATTGACGTGACGATAAAAAGTATTGCCAATTAAAGCAAGGGTTTTACAGCGAGTTTTAAACATAAAAAATAAATTGTGCGGAGAAAAATTAACGTCAGAAAGCAGAGCTAAAGGTATAACAATACATATTTGTGTATTATCGACTTCCTCGTCCCATTGTTATTTTAAAGCGTATATTTTCACATTAGCGCAATTATTCGACAATTAGTTGGTTGAACAGGAATTATCGCTCGCTGAGACCGACATAAATCTACTTTCGCTCATTAAAAGCTGGCGTTATCGGATCGCAAATTATCGCGTGTAATTGTTACTCCACCTCTGAACCACCAAATAAAATATAAATCATTCAATACAAAAGTTATTATTATTGTGACAGGCGATGTTAATACGAATCCACCGAAACTTCGGCCATATAAAAGTAGATATTTTCAACTGTATTAATAAAGGCGGATGAGAGTTTATTAACAGAAGTCGCTTGAAAACTATGTTCATATTTCCCAAACGGCACACCACTGCAGCGTGTCCCTCAATAAATGTAGTCCCTAGTTAAGAGGGTCGGCCTGTCTATATTTAGGTACCTTCTCCCTACCGCAAATACATTGTCAGCAATAATAAATATTTACAATAAAAAGCATAAAAACTCCTTATACCAAAAGACCACAAAGCTCAAATTCGAATACCCTTATGTAGCGCAGTGGGGTTAAATAAAGGTTCCCCGTGAATCGTTTCATACGACTTTGATACTAGGCTGTCGTCCCCTTCCCCTCCTTAACGGAGACATTCTTTAATGTCTCCGTTGGAGAAAGATGAATGGGTAGACATTTTTGTAGAGGTGTGTGTTTTTGTTCACCGAATGAAATTACTTGCGGTTGGTCGACGTAATAGCTCCTATTGCATTCTCTTATGTTTCTGCGGTTTCCTGTTGTCATTCCTTATTTGAATAGGGGACTTCATATACTATTTAGCGCACGAAGCCGACAAAAAACTAAAAGTAGAACAACGAAACACTGAAGTAGAAATCACAAAAAAGACTCGACAGCCACTTGACTGATCAGCGATAATAAACTCGTTGTGAGCAGAAAGGAGTGTCACAAAAAGTGGTGTCGGTAGCGGGCGCGTGAAACACTATCTTCTAATCGACATAAAATGGTAGTCATTGAGGCGGCGAGAACGGAAACAACAAATCTTTGGTTGTAAGCTGAGATGCAACTTCGTCTATCGGCCTCTCACTTTTTGTCGACAATGCCGGGGGCTCAGCGATGCGCGAGAAACGTTTGACAATTCGCTATCGGACTTGCGCAAACGGTATGCGGCTTTTGACCTGCCGTCGACTACGAACACATTCATAACTAATGATTATCGACCACCCAGCTCGTCGTCATCGTCGTGTACACGATTATGATTTACAATATAATTTTGATTGGGACGATCCTTTCTAAGCAGTTTTACTGGTGTCCATAATGTCGAGGAACTTAACAAAGACGATACGAACGTCTAGAGTCGTTCTAATGATTTTACAAGATCGAGTGAGTGGACAAAAATAAGAATGCCATTAATAAGATTTATGCACGTTTAGCCGTAGTCGCGCGCGTCGATTTGTAAGATTCTTCTTATAGCAGTTGCGATGGTGCAGTCGCAAGCGCACGGGCAATTGCGCGCATGCGTTAATGGCGACACTCGCCGGACTCGCGATATATTACCGCAATGATATATGGGCTCCGACGTCGTCCATCATCCTACCACCCAAAAGTTAGCGGAAAAGCGAGCGTGAGCAAAAGAACATCGAGACGCGCGCATGACTCGGTTTAATGAGCATGTACCGAAGACAGAAATAAGAGGCGCCCGTTTACAGCGCGCTTTTATCGTTATGACATTGTTAAAATACATTTCTATGATTGAATTTTACACGTGTCTCATAAATTACCGTTAACTATAGATAAGTATTGTCTGGACGAAAGTTCTCCGCGGCTATAAATGGCACTAGAAGTATAATTTATATGCGACTCGGAAATGTTTGGATAGGTGTCACGTTGATTGCAATTTATTTGACGGTGGTTTTAGTGACAATGGTGTGGAGTCTTGTTAAATGGTCTTAGCTCTAATGTAACTACTAAATCGTATAGTCATACAGAAAATTAACTTTTGCCGCTTGTCGGTCTTGGCATATACACATTTATGACTCGTTTTTCTGAGCTATAATTCACACGGAAGACAATATAAACTTATGTAATTTGAGACAAGATTACCGGATAGTTAAAACCGGGTAACAATACAATATTGGGTCCGGTGCCGGCGTTAGTTTCCGTACCGTTGCGTTGGCGGGCAGTGTAAAATCTTTCAATGCATGTAAGTCAAACGAGCGCGAAGAGCAGCATCAGAGCGCAGAGCGTCATGTGAGCATATCGTCTTAATTAGAAAGGCACGAGGCGAGGTGCGAACTCGTCAATCATTGTTTCCTTCGCCGTCTCTTTTGATGAATCTCCTCTATGGACTATTGGCATTGAATCAACTGTGAATCCCTTCGTGTTGTTGTTTAAATCACGGCACGCTGATTTTTGTTAATGTCTTACTAATTAAGAACATACAGATCTTGAGTATTTGTGATTAATTTAATGTAATGAGGAGATATTTATAACTTTTGGTATAGTATTTTTTCGGTGTAAATATGGGAGTTAAAAAGTTACAAGATACTTTAATTGTTATAATTACAGACAGGGTAGAACAGGTACAAGGTACATGTGTTTTCTGACTAATTTGAGGGCTACTCTCACAGAATGAGACTAGGAAATAGTAGTGACTATTTGGTGGCATACGAATATAACATAATGCGCCACTGCTTCTGCCGTCGGACAAAACTCTATTATCTAGTCACATACAGTTTTAAATTAAACAAATAACATCCAGTTGCAAACAAACAGTGAATGTGAGCAGTCGTGATTTGATTATGCAATAGAAAGCTATGCACACCATTACCGCAATGTTATCACGTCGTGATTAGGGCCCGAGCAGCCAATCCGCGCACCCGTCTAATTATACAGGAAAGCTTTATTAATAGCAATTACCCGCCGCCATATTGCCAGGCGTTTTAATTAACTCCATTCGTTGATTAGCGGCAGATGGCGCGAGATTGCGAATACTGAGCACTCATTAGCGCAATTCGACCACTCGATAACTTCTAATATTAATGCTCCTAGTTTGTTCTTTTGATGGGTCAATGCGTTTTCTTTAATAAAATAGTTTGGCTATCGTAAAAGAAGATAAATCCATCATCAATCATTCCTCATAATCATTTGGCTTGATGGACAGATAAAAATGTAGAGACATATTCTATTTATATTTTATTTCTATTTATATATAACGGGGTATAACTATCAGCCTAAACTTTTATATAATAAATTGGATATCATACAATGTAATTTATTAAATTCACACACATAATTAATTAATAAAATCATAATGACTAAAAAAGTAGATCCGAATAAGAAAAAAAACAAAGTATCTGCTAATATACTAGTACTTATCGTTATATGAAGGTAGTTTACCCCCAATATGGAAGCGTTTAAGGAGTAATATATAATACATGCAACACTACTATTACATATTGAAATAACTAACGATCTTGTGATTCATATGATCATTAAATGCATGTATGCCACCCGTTTTTCTTGCTAAATTGATAATATATTGCCATTTATGGGTGTAAATGACGCTTTATAAATTTACATGTGCTTATGTAACGCGCTGCATAAAACATATAAAATATCCCTCGTTTTGCATTAAAGGGTAACATATTTGTCATTAAAATATTATACAATGACATATAATATTATACATTTAGGGTGATTAGATTACTGTAGGTGCGAAAATTTTTTCATCCAAAAATATATGAATTTTCAAGGGTAGCTTTCTTTTTTTGCATTTTCTCAGACCAATAACGAAAAATTTACTTTACCCTAGCCTATGCCAATATATTTGCAACTGGCCTAGCTTTGGAATTTTCCGATGAAATACTGCCCGATTTAACGAATTTTCCAAACTAAAAACCTTAGAGGTAAAAAAAATATTAAGAAAGTAATGTTTACGCAAACTTATTTTCAGTCATTTGCGCTACACTTCGAAAAAACAGACTTGATTTTCCAGTAACCGGCAATTACCGTTAAAAAAAATAGGTAAAGAAATATGGTCTGAATTAGTAAGCGACTTCGGCAAGATGTTATTTGCACTTTGCAGTATTATATAATAGTACTAAAAGACTCGACACAATTGTCTACGTTGTAGTAAATTAAACGACTTGCGACAATTTAACTACCAACAATTCAATCTAATAAAAAAATTATAAAAATTATTTCTATAATGACACGGTTTTAACAGTTAAAAAGGGTATTAAAGAGATGAGGTATGAAAAAGCTGGACGGGAATATGTGACTTACTCGAATCAATCGTACCTATAGTAATTGTAAGTAACATTGTGTTGCAAATCATTTATATTATGTATAGATTCAACAAGACAATACAAATCATAGCCATGAGCATAACATATAAATTGCAGAAAATCTTACAAAATGGCGTCAATAATCGCAGATTATGAAGGATTGTCGTGTCTATCGGTTACATTAGGCATGATACGCTGGCATGTACCGTGGTACATGGTAAACACGCTCTGGGCTACCATTACCGAGAATTACCGCTAATAGGTGCACCGTATCGCTGTAGTAGTGGGCCTTAAGTGATTTCTACCGTATAATACAGTGACAACAATCTGTGTCGGTGGCCAATGAATATTTCATGTCGGATAATCGGCCTACTTACAGTCGATTGTGCAGTTAACCGATGATAAACAACGCGCTGCCGTTCGGATAACTTTGGATAATCTCGTCAGACTTCGTGTTATTGAATGTGTCGTACAGATATATATACATAAGATGAAGTACAATGGGTTTTGACCGGTGAAAGGTGCTATGTTTATTATGAATTCATTTGATTAACTTTGTAGGTTAGTGCCTTGAGGTTGTGTCAGTTGCGGGTGCGCGCATTGATGTATTTTATCCCTTTTTAAGTTTGACTACCAAAAGATCAACAGGATATAATCCCACCCACACGCCCACCACTGTGACTCCTGTGACGCCAGGATCTACAGCGGTAACCAACTGAAAGGCACCGTGCATGATACACGGGAACCCGCAACGAATTTAATCAGAAGTATATAGTTGAAGTTGGAAAGTATGTATCTTTACTACAGCAAAGGATGAACAGTAGAATCTTTTAGGTGTAAAATCATCATAATATTTTTCTGATTTAATAATATTCATATTGATCTTTTGCATTAGTTAAAAATATATACACACGGCTTTTGATCATTCTATACATATTCAGTATAAGATGGTCGCGTGTTGTAAAGGCTTCCCATGATATGCGACATCAGCTTCTACAGGCAATGTATGGGTTTTTCGGTAGCTGTCTGTACGTAGCGTTCCTTTGTATCAAGCTTGATACTATAATGAAATATAGATGTTTGTTTATATGAATATATTTAAGAAATTTATTTATTAAAAAAAAAAGTTGGTGCAATTGTTTAAAACAGTTATTCTTAAAGTATTCCAGTCCGTGACAACGCATTCAAGAGCTTAGCTCAGCTGATTTCTTTTTAATTGTGTTAGTTGTAAAATAAGTCAAGTATCAAATTCGTACGTAGGCCACACTTCTTCGAAATAAAAGAAATGTCATTACGAACAGCGAAGACGACTGTTAGTGCTCGAATTCACGGTCCAGATCATTCGACAGTCAGCCAAGTGTAGTGTTCGTCATGCCCGTCATTCGGAGTGATGCCCGGTGTCGTGTACAGACTGCAGAGTGACTGACATGGTCATGATTCGTCGACTCCTTCCGACGGCTTCTGAAACCGCACACCTATCTCCCGTTTCATATTTTTCGCTAATATGTAAATTAAAAAGTATTTTCACAGAGTCACAGGGTTCAGGATGATTGAGATGAGCGATTTTTGTGATCGATTGCTATTTACGTCATAGTAGAGAGGTTTGGAAAAAAGGTTAAATCGAGTGGTATATGTGCGACACGAGTTCAAAGTTCTAATCTCTAGCTTTTATATCCCTAACTACGCTCAAGATTCTAAAAAAGAATTATATAGAATCTTTCGAAGAAAATACGAACTTTGCTCTCGTGTAGCACAAATAACTATTTTATTCAATGCCTCATGTACTACTACGTTGTCAAATCAAGTATGGATGCTTTATTTCACCGAATAATTTTAATGTATTTAAGACATCATCATATAAAAAATGACTGACTCATACATTATTTAATTGTTCTATCGAAAACTCTATCATAGTAACACATGTTTTAAATCTTAGTTATATCTGTTGGTTATTTATTAATCCTTCACAAACAACACTCGGTATCGCTAGATCTGACACCTATTCGAATCACGTACGCAACTATCAAATAGAGTCCGTGACATTTACAGTAACCTCCTTATAGGGCATGAGAACAGCCAGCCTCACTCGTTTAGCCATTCAATGCTGATTCCAGTGTATTGTGATAAACACGTCCAATAACAAACATAACAACTAGCCCTTGTTATCTACATTTTGTCACAAAAGGTTAATCATTAATTTGAAAACGATTTTCACGTAATTTTCAACACAATTACAATCGTCCGGTGGGCAAACGTTACCTCGTATCATTTTTATCAACATAGTGAATAGCCGTGACTTTCATTACCTTTTAAGTTTGCGCATTAACTTTTTATACTGGGTGGCGCAAAAGTAAAGACCCTATTTGGTTCAGCTATAACATTTTTTCTAAATTAGAAAACTAGATTTAGATTTTTTTAAATGTATATTTGTGCCATTAAATTTCGTACCATTAGGATTTAAAGATGATGTCTTTTAAATGGTGACCTCCAGAGTTGATACACATTTGAGCCCTATTTATGACATTTTGCATAACTTGCCGTAACACTTCCTGCGATATGTTCGTTATTTCTTGACGAATGTTTTCTTTTAGAGCTGCGAGAGTCTGTGGCTTGTTCACATACACCCGAGATTTCAAAAAACCCCAAAGAAAGAAGTCTGGACTGGTCAGATCGGGTGATCTTGCAGGCCAAGGCAAATCGCCAAAACGAGAGATAACTCGGTCTGGAAAAGCGTCCCTCACTAAGTCCATAGTGTCGCGCGCTGTGTGTGCCGTAGCGCCGTCTTGTTGAAACCAGATGTGCTCCAGCCCCAATTCGTCCAAACTGGGTATCAAAAACTCACGTAACATGGTTCTGTAGCGTTCTCCAGTGACAGTTATCGCATTGCCTCCAGCGTCTTCGAAAAAATAGGGTCCGATCACTCTGTCAACACAGATGCCACACCATACAGTAACTTTTAGTGGGTGTAGAGGTGTTTCTTGAATAATGCGCGGATTATCAGTGCCCCAGAACCGAGTATTCTGCTTATTGACATGCCCTGAGAGATGGAAATGCGCTTCGTCACTCATAACCAATTTTGAAGGAAAATCATCCTCTTCAAGGTTGAGGTTTATGACGCGCTGGCAGTAATCTAGACGAGCTCGGTGGTCAGCAGGCAGCAGCTGATGAGTCATTTGAGTTTTATACGGGAACATCTTTAAGTCTTTCACCAAAATACGCTGCAGGGTCCGTCTGGAAATGCCCAATTGCGTGGCACGTCGCCTCGTTGATGTTTCTGGACACTCTTCCACATCTTCGCGCACAGCATCGATATTTTCAGCTGA
Organism: Hypena proboscidalis; assembly: GCA_905147285.1. NCBI lineage: Eukaryota > Metazoa > Arthropoda > Insecta > Lepidoptera > Erebidae > Hypena > Hypena proboscidalis. Next base: position 11,811,734 of record LR990130.1, on the reverse strand, counting down.
ACGGCCTGTTCTTGGTCTCCCAGACTTAGGTCTATCCAATGTTGAGCCAGTTGCTTCAAGGCGTGTGGCAAAGCGTCGAATTGTGCGACCAATCGGTGCCGGACGGTGGGGAAATCGTCGACGAAATTCACGTTGTGTTCTTATCACTGATGAATTATTCCGTAAGAACATTGACACAATTATTCCACGTTCTTGGGGAGTAAAACGGTCCATGTTTATTTTCAGTGTATTTTACATTTGTTCACTACACAATTTTCAACAACAGAATGACAGAAAATGTCATATAAAAAAAAAAAAAGTATTTTCTTTAGTGCTAGTACTTTTGCGCCACCCAGTACAATCTCAATTTGCGATTATAAAGGAAAAGGGCGTATCAGCGGCGCTGACGCGTGAGTGACGCGATGACAAATGACTGGCGTCGGACTGGGATCATTACACCACCGGGGAACGTCTGTACTCATCCAACATCTCATTATACCACGTAGTTTTTTGTCGAGTGCTAATTAATTATTATGTCCATCAGCCTGTCCGCTTATATCAACAACATTAGAATAGGTTATTTGACGAGCCTATCATCAATATAGTATTAAGACGCTGCTGTTTTGTCAGCATGTGTGGCATCAAACTATTCTATGATGTACACATGTAGTCGTGTTAAGGCGTTTGCTGGGAAGAAAAAAGCTGAGAATTTTTCAGAGGGCGAAAGTATGAGATTAATGTGCATTAGAGACAGTTAATGAGGTGGGAGGCGTGGTTGGGCGGTGTGCCACGTGATATATGGATCGTCCTGGGAGGTCCGGGTTTGAATCCGCGTCAAATTTTCGACACTCGCACGATTTTGTCAATCCCGTTGATTAATTTCTGGTTGGGCATAGACGCGCCGATCTCCGATAAGCAAGCCTCGCAGTGTGAAGCCGTACCCTTGCCGTCACACCTAGGGTTGCCAGATGTCCGGTATTTAAGCGTACAGTCCGTTATTTTCGAGGCCTGTCCGGTAAAAAATAAATGGTCATACCGGACAGCACAATGTCCGGTATTTTGAAGAAAGTCGGTACTACTGGTCACAAGCGCCTACAAAAGTAGGCATATGAAATCCCTCAAACGCAAAACTCGCGCGCGCTCCTCGCTCGCCGCTGTCTATACTGTATGTGCGTTTGGGGGGCTCTCACTTCACCACTGTATACCCGACTCACTCACTCGTACTTGCTGCCTGCGTCCACCCCCACCCGCGCGCGTAAAATATTAGTTTATAAAAACGTATTTTTTTTGTGACCTAGCATACCCCCCCCCCCATTTTTGGGGTTGTCCGGTATTTTTTCGCGACTCGCCTGGCAACCCTAGTCACACCACGCAACGCTTGCACAACTTTAATGCCCGTGAAAATAATTTGAAACGGTTCATTTATTAATAAGCTTCAATTACCGCATCAAAATACTTATGTATGAAATAAATCATCTGTCTTACTTATTTCGGCTTGTAACTTGGCCCTCATTATTTTGATTAAGTGTATCATGCCTATTAGAAGTATTTACATTCAAAGGTTAAACTTTACATATTTTAGTTGAGTGGTAGTTTTATTGTGATCGAGCTATACTATGGTGTTCTTTTTACGAAGAAGTAATCACTGTGATAACCTATAAAACAGAATTTCTTTTACAAAAGTGTCATTCAGCAAATAAGGTGCCGATCAAACTGATAAAGAACGTTAATGCTAGTCTCCTGAAACGTCTTCAGTACCTAGTTGAATACTCGCTATAATATAAAAGACAGTACAGTTATATCTTTAGCAGTTTAACTTAACCCACTTGTAATTGGTACTATTTTTTCATGGTCAAAGCTTCATGACATCACATTTCCATTATGTCATATCCCAGTCTAAATATTGACTTGAATGTCGTGTTCACACAAACAGTAAATTACAAGTTTCGGCATATGTGGACAACCGGCGCGCGTAGCAAATAAAGCATTTCTACAATACAACAGGCATTAGCGCAGATGTTGCGTGTAAGTATTTATTAGCGACATAATTAGTGAATTTAAACAAATATTACTTATGCGTACAGTTTTAATTGGCGACTAATGACACACCGGCGTTGTACCTGACGTCTTTATAGTTTATTCAGTATTGCGGTTGCACTGCCGGTAGTTGGTAGTTAAAAAAGGTAATACTTCCGGAAGTAAAACCTTTGTTTTCTTTCAGTTCTTTATCGAATTAACTTATTAATGTCAACATTTTTCACATCTAGGTATAAAAAAAAAAACACTTCGTTTTGCAATGACTTTGTCCCGTCTCGGTGTCTAGTAACCTTAATAAAGGATTACAGGCAGCCAAGACCGTTGCTACACTACCAATATTAATTAGACGTAGGTGGTTTTGACTTAACTAATCCGTAAGTAGTTAACATTGTAGAGATGTTTGGTTGCACTGAAATGCCGGGACTGTGTGGAGGCGGACCGTACGGAACTGCGAGTGCGTGGAATTCTGCATGGAATGTGTCACTCGTAGAGACGCATGGCGGTAAGAGATGCTCCTACGCAAGAAATATGTCACGCTGCGAGGATAAGTCATGCGGTGAAGGAAGTCACGGACAAGTAGCTCTGTCCGGCCATTATCAATTCATATTCATACCATATTATAAGAGAGTGGCGAAATACTCATTCTCGTGTGGGCAGCTACGAAAAATATAGCGGAGAAACAGTGTAAATTGTAAATGATTTAGATTCTAACATTATTGTTCACACTACCTACTGAAATTTCGATATAATGTATAGTTTTACAACGTGAAATGTATGTGTACCTATTATTTTATAGAACAGTGGAAAGCAGGGCGCAGCAACGTACTACGTGTAGATACGTTTCATGCTATTACAAACACTAGTTACTTATGCATTCAGTTATAATTAATGCGATACTACTACTCCCTTCGACTTTATTCATATGTCTTCAAAATGAAACAGTTTCTCCAAAACATTCACAACAAACATGAATGTTGTGAATATTTAAATAAAAACAAAGCTACAACTCGGTGTCTAGTTTGTAATCTATATATGTGTGGATATAGTTAGGCAGCTTGTACACAAAAGCTGCGTATTTCAGTATAGGACAGAAACTGGAGGCGGAGACGGCGCGTTCGGTATCCGCGCCGCCGCCGCGCGAAATTCCAACACCTCGTTTTGTTCCTATTGTTTGCGCGTTTTGTGCGCTAATGGTGTCACATTGCACACCAACGATGTCAGAACACGCTCACTCCTCTTGTTGCCTGCTTATTTCGGTCGTTAGTGAATTTTTAGAGAATGAATAATAATGCCGGGGAGCGGTGGGAGGTTCCAACGCCTGCTTGTCATGTTTCTCTCCGTCGCGATCCTACGAAAATGTAATATTTACTGGAAATTCGAGAACGACGATAACATTAATAAACGTAAACTGTCTGCCGGTTCAAATAAAGATCCGAGTGCTAAATTCGCTAGTAAATGCACGAACGCTAAACAGAAACGTTCCACGTAGGTAAGCGCAGAGCTCGTAGGAATTATTCCTTGCAAATCCGCCGCTAATTCCCGCAAAGCCCACAATTTGGAGTCACGTTCATGGCAGCTACATACAGCTGTAGGTACTCACACCTGTGAGGTTACAGAACGCGAGGAGTTTCGCAAGTCGACACCGAAATTGGGAAGTTTGTCGACAATATTGCGAAAACTGTCGCTAGCACGCCCCGGCCCCGCAGCCCGCGCTACGGCGACGCTACCCCGCCTCCCTTCTTTATTGTTGCATGCTTACCGAACCTTGTGTGCATGCACAACATTTAGTGATGTTAAGAACTCGAGTCTTTGAGTCCTAAATTTTGAGCTCGACTGACAAATTACAGGACTCGACTCATTACAATAAAACTCCCAAGACTAGAGAACTCGAGCCCATATGAGCTCTTGAGCGCAAATTGAGACTCGAGTCTCCTTTAGTGCTCGAGTCCTTTTTACGGGCGAGTCGCGCTCGAGTTCTATTCCGTTTGGAGTTCCTTTTGAAATCAGGCAATAAAATATTTTTAAAAATACTTTTGTGGGATATATTCGTAAAGCGTTATTTTTGAAAAATAAAAGCGTTAATTAATAGGAAAAATTATTTTAATCATGAAAAATAATTGTAATTATCAAAAAATAATAAGACACATTCTCATTAATTTATACTTATACTTACTAATATTTATATTATTAAATTGTTTTATTAAAAAAGTCTAGCCACGATGCAAGGCACATCGAAGCTTGAATGGTTTTATTACCAAGTCTGTTTCTTCTTTTTGTGATTAAATTACCGGATTGTGAAAATGCTTGTTCGCTCGGCACACTTGGTGCTGGAATACTTAGTATATGAAACGCTAATTTCTGAAGCTGTGGTAATGTATTAGTTTGCTTTGACCACCAAAATATAATATCAGTATCTTCTGATTCTACTTGCATACATAAATATTCTTTGAGTTCATCCGTTATATTATTTTTTGTTTTTATAAATTGTCGAAAAAATATATAATATTAAAAATATATAATAATAATATTATAAAAAATATTAAACCTTTGGATTACCCTGCAACTGTTAACATTATTAAACCTTAATACGTTGTAGACATAAGACTCGAGCTCTTTTAAGACTCAAGCTTTTTTAAGACTCCAGCTCTATTTAAGACTCGAGCTCTATTTAAGACTCGAGCTCTTTTTAAAGCTCGAGTTCTATTTTAGCGCTCGAGTCTTTATGAAAAGACTAAAGCTCGGCTCGACTCAAGACTCCGAGTTCAGTTAGTTCACTGAGTCTTGTAAAATTGAGTCGAGTCTATTGAATTAGGACTCAAAGACTCGAGTTCTTAACATCACTAACAACATTACAATTAGGACTTTGTTTTACTATGGTGCAAAATTTATAATACAAAGGAATAAAAAGCTGGTATAAATCAAATAAATGGTAGAAACTTTGTCTAGGTACTTATTGTTATTTTTTTAAGAGAAGCAATCGGATTTGACTTAGTTCATCCAATGGTTCGATTACATTTGTCTCGATTAGTATGTCTCATTTACATTGTGTTCATTTTCATTTACATTTCAATATTTTATATTTTATCATAATTAATTAATTCCAACTGTTCAAATTTGATTTGTATTTTTTCATTAATCTTGATAAAGCCTGTAAAGCAACACTGTCGATAAGTTTCAATTATTTAAATTTCGCATGATGTGTACACATAATGTTGGAATGCAGTCTAGAACAAAACTATTTTGTATTACTATTAATATGTCATATACCTTGATTGTATTATGTTTCGTAAATAAATAAATAGATAGAAAATTGATTGTCGGAGGGGAAAAATTGATTAATATTTACAAAGAAGTACTTCCTAGAACTATACCATAATATATCCAAGGCATAATATTCCTATATATTCTGTAACCAAGCCAGCAATTGCACCTACATGTAGGTAGGTAAACATTATGTTAGAAACACTAGGGTAGAGAGCTATAGCTAGGTTGTTTTCATTTCCATAAAGAGGGAGCCATTGCGACGCGAGTATAAACTCACCATACCGTTGCCAGTTTGTTATGTCATCTAACAAATGTACACACCACTGTAGCCTCTAATTCTAACGCACTATTGTATAAAATTGCATACACCAGTGTCTATATGCAATGATGACATGCGATTGTGGTGAGACTCATATATTTTTATGTTTACACAGGTATTTACTGATTGCCGAGGGAGAACTTTTAAACACAAAGAAACAGCTATTTAGCGCAAATTGCTTTAATATTAAATGTGGTCATTTGTATGGTAGTCACGATAATGTGCCTATATGATAATTTGTTTGTACTAAGTCTTTATTGGTGGCATCTTTACATAAATACATTATTGTTGTGAAAATTTGTGAACATTTACACTCATCATTTGTGAACATTTACACTCATCAGGTGTAAACAAAAGAAAATAAATGGTGTTTTCTTGACACCTGTTTGTTCTGTAAGAATGACAAGCTGTGTAATGATCTGTGTAGGTGTTACACTTAGTGGGTACCTGGGTAATTGAACTTCTTTGGCAAACTTCTCACTGTAAACACATATGACACACTCGAATAAAATAACTATAAATATGACAATAAACTTCTACGGAAGAAAACGGTGACGCTTACTAAAATTTTCCTATTAAGTATTTGTCTACCCGATTCAGACTGTGCTAACTGCGCTCGGCGTCCGAAAGCGTCTTAAGTATATTAGGTACTCACAAAAACTTTAAGAACATTTTCAGTATCTTTGATAACTAAATGACAAAACTATTCCGATAACAAAACTTAACAGCCATAAAAGTCCTAAAATACAATAACTCGTCTCAAAAACGTTACATAAAGCTCAAAGCAAATTAAACTTTAGGTACCTATGTCAACGTCTGGCCGGGACGTGCCCTATGTCTGCGGCTGCTAATGTCGTCAGCTCAAGGGGGAGGGGGTGGATGGGAAGGTGATGGGGGGTGTACGAGGGGGTAGAAGCACGTACTGACTGTTAAAACGCTACATGTCAACGGGGACGGGCGGAGCTTCAGACTGTAATCGCTGCGATGGAGCCTCCGTGATAATGTCGTGACCTATATGATAGCTTTGACTACTTGTGAGCTCCCAAATAGTTGCTCGCTTCATTTTATTAGTAAGTTCGTAGCCATAAACGCCAGATTTGTTTTAATGTTACTTGGAGAGAATCAAGTGTCACAAGTTGTTTAAATTACTTTTCTTCGCAAGACCTTTGCGGGTTATAGGCGGAATTGAGTGTTCAAGACGAGGTTATTTGAAGTTTATTTTCATTATAAAGCAATATAATTCTCTGTACTGGGATAAAAATAATAACTTATCTATGAATAAAATACTAAAAAGTTTTTTGGTAAAATTCGATATAAACGCTGCATCGATGCTTCGAAATCGAGCTTTAGATTATCTCTTTTTTAGAGAAATGATTTTAAATGGTCGTATAACATAATATAAATAACAGAGATGTACAAATAAAGGTCCATAACTATCATAGCCACATCAATCCCCATTCGACAATCCTTTGACTACAATGTTTACGATCACGGCTAGCCAGCAGCTTCCACGAAAGCTCATTAGGAGACAAAGCGAGCCGCATTAAGCTCACATGAAACGCGTCCATCGGCAGCTTGTTCAGCGCCACCCATCACACTAACGTTTTGCACACACGGTGGTCTGAAAGAACTGCCGCTTTCAACAACTTCAACTTGCTCATTATTTTGTAAATGATTCGAAGGAATAAGCATCAGCGACCAATATTATGTGTTTCTGAGTCATAGCGACGTTAGATCACGGTTGATGAATAATTATAAGAAGTAAGAAGGTAAAATGTTAAAATATATAGATACTGATGTAACAAAACTCAATATGGATTGTTACAAATAAAAAAAAAATGTGCATCTCTAGTAATATTTACCTATCTAATAAGAAATGGACGGTAAGCTTTTTTATAGCAAATATTTATGGAAGATACGTTAAAACAAAAACTAATGTTTCAAAAGTATCAAAAACAAAGTTAATTTCAAGAAACTACACATAAAGAGACAATACAATAACTATTTAGTCAGCCCATGATTGTAGTTGGTGGATCGTAGACGCAATGGCGGAGGCACCGGATGTCACCGGCGTAGGGCGGCACTGAAGTACGTACATAAACATTTTCCGCGTACTTACTTCCATAAATTAGTTCCCGCGAAGGCGCAGTATAAATACCCGCGAAACGCCGCACCACTCGCTCATTACCTACTAATAGTTTTACTTATCGGCTTCCTGTACACTTCACAACAACTCAGCCTGTTGACGACGCATGAATCATTACTCTACCGCGATTCAGATACATATAGTGGACAAACCTTTGCTACAACAAGCGATAACTGTATCTATTATCCTATCAATAAAACCCACCTCCAGGTAGACAAAACACTCATCAAAATAATAAGCACATTATCTATTGTCAGACAACAAACGATACGTCTCCACGAAAACTCCAAATTACACCTCACGAAGTTTCCCAGACGTTTACCGGTATTAAAAAAAGTTGTTCGACAATCACCTATCATTACAGGAGGCGTCAGCCTAACGCGCACACAAAGGGTGGCACCGGAAGAAAACGACAAAAATTAAAAGTTTTCTCCAAAACAAAACAACAGCTGTCATATTAAACCGTCAAAGTAAAGATTACGAATGAAATATTCACGGTGAAAGCGGGGCTCAGGCCGTGGTTATGTAAATAAGTGGCTACGAAAATGTACATAATTAGTTTACACGTTTTCTCGACACCCCGAGTCACCCCCGCGCCACCGCACCGCCCGGCCGCGCGGGCATATGCCGCGGGCGAACACCGCCACCGCCACATCGCGCGGTGCCAGATTAGCCGCGATACACTTGCTAAGGGTACATTTTTACATGAATCACACATCTATTACGCGCGTATTCAAATAGGCTGCATGTGTTCACTTCACATAACCTATATAACAACAGATAGGGTTGAATGTTATGAATTACTAATGCAATCAAATTAAAATTTTCCATTTCGTTTCATTTCATAAAAAAGATAATAGGTACATGTCGTTATTGTAGTATAATTGTCAATCGTTCTCATGGCATTTTCAATGTGAGCCAACAGACGGTCATCATGGTTCATTAAACGGTTATTAGAAATTCTCAGCAATCAATAGCAGTTCTTCAAATGAAAGGGTGATCGCACTGAAGCGACAGCTAATCTCCTAATAAGACACAAAGTAAAGTGAATTCGCGATGTGACAGAGTAGCTTTGTGGGGAGGCGGTGTCGTCACTGTCGCTGGTGGGGGGCGCGGGGCGGGCGGCGGGTGGCGCATCCTCCTTAATTCTTTTGTCGTTTTCAGCTCCGTCAAATATCGCGTTTCCCGTTTGCATACATTTTCACTGCTCCCTACGCGAGCGCGTCTCGCCACGGTTCCGTCGTGTCTTTTACGAATAAAATTAGTGTCGGCAGCGTGACACCAACTGAATTTAAGCTTAATAAGATATTTATAAAGAAATTTACGATTCAGCGGCAAAGTTCAAAATTTGACTCCGACTCCGCAAAGAGTTTGGTGGCGTTTTCAATTTAAACTTGGAACAAGTTAAATAATGTGCGAGCTCCGACCAACTCGATTCATTTAAGGTTTTAGTGAAATTAGCTTTTGAATTGGAATGACACTGAAATATCCACGGTATCAGTTGGTAAAGTTTGAGCTTTATTAAGGTTTCATTAATCCTACTTTGCAATGTAATTTTAAATGCTGAAAGCTTCAAAGGGGTAATGAGTAATGAAGCTACCGAAGGGTCTGTCTAAGAAAGTGACAGTTTCTGAAATGTTATGATGTTTTCAGGCTTTGTTTACCATCGGCAGAGTACAAAAAGCGTCAAGGGCGTTAATCGTCGGCGGTGTGCGGCTGAAGACGTCGGTGAGTGAGTGGCAATGGCGCTGACCGCGCGTGTGCACTTGGCGCGTCGCGCGGCGCGGCTCGCGTCTAATGTGCACATAAATCAGAGGTAACGCGCCCCCACCCCCACCTCGCACCGATAAAATTCCAAATTGTTTTCTCGCCCCCGGTGGGCGCCCCCCTCGGTTCGCTCTTAAACGCCGTTTCAAGTTGCACTTGTGAATCGCACTTTTTACTGTTCTTGAAATTGGCGTTGCGAATTGTTTTTCAACTTCGCTCGATCCACGTTTTTATAGGAGTCGGTTATGTTTAACGACTACACGAAGTTGAGGACGCCTGCGAGTTATTCCGCTAACCTATAATATGCTCATTGACATTTTTGAAGGACTGAAATTCAAAGATCTTCTTGTATAAGTACTTGTTAAAAGTAAGGTACTTATTGACTGGCATCTGATCTATTCAACTCCTAGTTATACTATAGCGTACGTGCCCATCAGTCCTGTAACGATTTAGTTTAAATAAAGTATTGGATGATTTTTGTGAGCATCGATACGGCGAGCTGCGACACGTTGGCATTGGTAAATGCGAGCCAATTAGAAGATTAAGCGTTGACAATTACGGTGTCGGATCGCGATCGTATATCAACAATTATCGCGCGGCGCGACAAATGGCGGGCCTGCCCCGAGCACGTGTAGCGCGGAGCCGGAGTGCGCACTACCTTATCACCACTACTAATATTTTTACACGGTGGATATGCCTAAATGGTATAACAATAAATTGGATATTTCACAATGATAAATACAATAGATACAGCAGAGCAAGTGGAGTTAAATAAAAATTGCACCTGCGAATTTATTGTCAGAATGAAACATCTCCAGAGAGCGGTCATGATGATTTAATTTTCTTATCTATCACCATCAACACTGACAAAAGAACTTTTTAGCGGAGTTAGAGTTACTATATTGTCCGATTAATCTCGGCAATGACTGATTATAACACGAATAGTGATTCACATTCAATTGATCAACCCTTTCCCTTCTAAAGTTGCTTAAAAAGAGACATTCATACAAGTTGAGAACACTTAGCGCCATCTCTCGCGGGTTGGCCGAAACCTCACACGCATTTTGTTCATAAAAGCTCCTTATATTAATTCTACATTGGTTGCGAAAACTCAACTGAATATTTTTTTTCTATATCTCAGATTAAAAAGACAATAATGACTGTGATGGTCAATTATATTGGTGTATTATAAAGTCAAGAATATTGAAAGGGATATTAACAATTAAGTGCGTAGAACTATATTTGACGAAACGTATATTATATTAATATCATTATCTTTATACAAGGCGGATGTGGCTTAGTATATTATGGTCAGTGTTCATAATCTGCCGGTAAAAAAAAAAAAAACAAAAAAAGAAATCACGTGTTCTGTATTTTTTTTTCAATACAATTATTATTTTTATTAAATTTTAATATCCGTATAATGTTTGGACGATATTTCAAAAAAATTATAAAATAATGTACTCCATTCATACAACACATAGGTACATATTTTTCCATAGTATTAATAAATCCTTTTTGGATAACTTTATAAGCTGACGTATCCATTCGTTCGCTATGGTTGGTGGTAACACTTTTACAAACACGCCTGGTACACACGCACGGTGGACTACAATATATTCGATAAATCGCACAACTAGTGGGAATTCGTTACGCGACGCCCTCTACCAGACAAATATTTGCTGCAGTTTTGATAAACTTACGCACATTTAAATGAACATGATCTTACAAGACCTTATTTCTACGTTAGATATGTTCAAAGACCTGGCTATTAATCTGTTTAATCGTTTTTAAATTTTGTTAATCACGAAAAATAGTTCCTCTATTAGCTTTATTTATTAATTTATTTATTTTGCAACGTACCTATAATTTGAAAAGAAAGTTGATATTCTCAGTATATTAAAAAAAAACCCTTCTTTAACCGTTCACCTAAATTTTTTATCTAAATTCTGATTCTGAATTAATTAAATAAAAGAAGAAAAACAGGCTTACTAATAGAATTTTTAACCAACACTTAGCGACAAGACTTATAACGGAAATTCATACGCAAAAAAATACCGTGACCCGACTGCTGCAATATTAACATAGCTCAAATCAAAGAGAATATCAAGCGATATCAACAAAGTTCCTAAGAAGAAATAAACGAATGACCTAAAATCACATACAAAAGAAAACATGCAATATTTCACTACATCCAACAATTCAAAAAACAACTTCAAAAAGAGTCGACGAGTAATTAATAAACGAGAACAATCTTGATTTAGATGTTATGTGATGTTTTGTTAAGTTAAAATAACTCTGAATATGCACGCTAGATAAAAGTATTTATATAATGATATGTGAAGATTTACGACAGTTAGATGCTGGTGAGAAGTAAATCAAAGAGCTTGGTGGTTGCCAACTGTGTGCTCTAACGATTAGTGTTGGCAGCGGAGCAGTCCGGCGAAAACATCTTCAGCCAGCTATCTACTGCTATCTGCTATGACGATACATCGCTGTGTACTAAGACATGTTAATTTAAATCTGTTAGCGAGTCGGCTTGACTCACATTTGTATTGCGGGATGGTTTCAGGCTTTTCAGAGAGGTCACGTTTTTCTTTGGAGGTATAAAATCAAAACGTATCGTCGCCTTCTTAACACTTACAAAGATCTCTACGGCTATATGCATAATAGAGCGACACATAGTTGCGTTAAGGTCTATTAAAGTATGTCGATAATTTTGGTAAATATTAGATCCGGTTACTTGACAAATACCTCCAACTATGTTTTTAGTTACTATGATATCTTAATTTTTGAACGGCAAAGTACTGAAGTAGGTATATCAAATTACACGAACGACCATGGGCACATTCATTATGTATTCAGTAGTCTCACCTCAGTAATTAATTATTACTATTCAATTCACTTCCGCTATTCCCGAGAATAAAATGAAAAACAACCTGAAGATGTATGAATGTCATCACTAAATGTCAACATAATTTATTTATTTTAGGAAAACCACCGCATAAACGACCTAAACAAATATATAACTAATGGTAACTATTAATTAAATTGATAGAAGTTGTCATTTCCGATATTATCGGCAAATAAATAATACAGTCCTAATTTGTTGAACGTAATAAACAACGGTAGCAGATGGACTGAACGTTTATAAAAGCTTTTGCACACAAAGCTGCGTAATCGACAAACATCAAAATATTTGCCGAGCGGATGAAAAATGGGTCCCCGTTGAATAAACTAAAAGAGCCGCTCACAAAGCGGCAGCTTTTAAAATGGAGCTTACCGAGTTTACTGAACGCGATTAGCATGGTAGCGTTGTAGCGTGGTAGCAATGGTAGCATAGCGACGGGCGACTCGCGACGGACACCCAGACATATTTACATGATTCTATTACGCGTGGCGCGATTATCTTTTGGGGTGAATGGAGATAATGTGCGGGGATTTAATTCTGTTGCAGATTTGTCTTTCATTCTTTATGGCGCGTGAAATATTAATCTAATGCGAACTTGATTGAAACAATTTTATACTTATTATGTTTGCAAAGCACACTGCGGGGACTTTGTGGTTTAAACAGTTTAAATTAGATATGGGGTATTTATTTTTAATATTTTAAAATGAAGTTGGTATAGGGTTAGAACCAGAGTAGTTTTACATAATATTAAAGCAATACTATTGATTTCATGGGGTGGAATCAGGTGTGCTTCACACCTGATTCAGCATAACCTAGTCGACATATTATCACTTGACAATCGGGCGATCTCTGTGGGGCAATTCAATTACAGTGAAAGATCTCTCATAAGCGAATCGTTTTTCCAAGTCATTAATTTTTTCGAACGACACGGGGCTCCGCGTGATACGGCGGGGTGGGTCCAGGCGGCTATCTCGCGAGATAATGCTGATTTATGCGGGCGGACGACGGTTGCGATTCGCCGCGCATCGTCGCCGCGACATGCGAATGTCGCGCGATCGCATCGTCGCCGTCGCTCGCGTCACTTTGTTTAGCCGCGTTGCCCCCTCCCGCCCCGCCGTTCATTTGTGACGGTTAGTTGGCGAGATTTATGCTAATCGACGGGGCCGACTCGGATAAGCTCGCGTGACGGTGTGTGGCAAATTGTCTCCCATTGCGACTTCCCAAAGCTCTTTGTAACGGTTGCTATCGCATTATATCTTTTATTACCTCGATACGTTCGCATAAACCATCGATTATGGGGCGAAAGAGATAACGTGCCCTAATTATCAAGATCTATAGCGACTGAATGACGTCATGAAAACGAAACACGGCTACGATTTTTTGCAAACGGTTATTATAGCAAATCAACACTGTTATTATTGTGTTCAGAGTTGCTAAATTTGGAAACGAATGCGACTTGAATACATTCCCAGATGTCGTATTTTATGGTGCGTGGTAGAAAAACTGGACGCTCGAAGCGTCGTTAACTCGAGAACATTATAAGGAATAAATAAGTGAGGTATTAATACAGCTTTATAGTCCGTGAAAAAGCCTTCATTGTTTAGTACATTATACCCGGCCTTTGTTCGCATTTGTGTGGAGAAGACGTATTTAGCATTAAATATATTTCAGGGTTAAGCTATAAAATTAGTTAAAATTCTTAATTGGGTTTAGGTGCCGAGGCTCTTAATTTAAACTTCATTCTGAATTCTTTTAGAGAGTGTGCACGGTGTTTTTAGTTAAAAGCCAATGGCAGTAGCGGTGTGTCTGAGTAAGCTAGACGTTATCAAAAGATTAGGTCTGCGAATTTGTCACGATCGGTGAGCTGTCGCGCGTTGATTTACGCCGGCGTTGATAAGCGTCGTCGGCGCGCGGCTACCTACTGCCTACTACCGTCCTACTACGTCCTGTTGTTTACCGATTACACATTTATACAAAACATGTGATTGCATAATTGTCTGATTAGTTATGTTAAATCAAAGCCTAAAGGAGAGCCTATAAGGTTTTAATTAGAATAGTCCCACGGAGATCGATGTGAACACCCAAAGCCTAGTCTAAAAAGCCTTAATATTTACTGCAGTAGGTACTGCAGTTCAGAGACCAATGTTTAAAAGTCTTTATAAAACAATATTTTATAACTTCTATAATAACAGTTGTAGTAGTGATAATTGTAGATGTTGCAGCAAGAACAGTAGTCTTGTGCTCAGATTCTGTTATCCTTACTGCGAAAGGGAACAGTATTGTCAGTTTTAGCAATTTAGCAGCTGGAGAAAGTTAATAAAAAAGCACGTCCAACAGTTTTATGAACGTGTGTTTCAAATATCTATGATCATTACACTTTTATTGGCGTCGTGATTTCGATGCGTAATTTTTGATTCGGAATGCTTTGATTGTTTTACGTGCGAGTCGCGGGCGGTGCGACACGGCGGCGCGGGCGATTGCCCATTGTTCGAGACCGCGCCGCGACCGACACGCCTCGCTCCGCCGCCGCTGCAGTGTGCCACCTACCTTATCGACAAACGCCAGCGATATTGCCTTGATCTCGTTAACCAACAATCGCGATTCGATTACCTACCACAGAGGTTTTTATTCTCGTCAAGTTCAAGATGAAAAATTTGCTGTAAAACCTTGCTTTATTAGGTTTAGTTCCTGAAATTCAGGAACTTTACTGGTTCCTGAGTGTTAAAAACAACTTTTAGGTGTGTGTTGGATGTGGCGGTATCCGCACATAATCACTTGACATATGTCGACGAGTGCTGAATCGCGATAACGATGTGTTCACAGAGAGTATACATATATACCACTTCTAATAAATATGCTACCGTTTGGACAGCTGACCGCCAGGCAATACCACCGAGCCTGGTCGGAGGATCCTCCCTTTGTGGTGGAGGAACATCACACCCTGTTCCTCTACATTGAATACCTATCTGCTGCTTATAACACACACAGATGTTTTATTTAGCAGCTCTTTAGTTGATTATAATAAACTTTTAGATGTTTATGATAGCATAAGCTTGGCTACATCTGTTTAATTCTATAACAAGTTCTGCCAGTAAATCTAAACATTGGTAGGTAAGTACCAAACGATTTCTGTTTGCAAACGTAAATAATATTCTAAACATTAATTAACATTAATGTCAGCAATTATTGGCAGATGATGTATCTACCAATAATTGCTGATATAAATTAAATATATATTTAAATCAACTTAAATGCTAAATGCGTTTATTGGTTTTTTACACAAGTTTCTAATGTGCTCTAACATAACATCACGCCTATAAAACCCAGAAGGGTGTTGTATGAGTGCATAACACCCACAGTCCCATCTAATGGGTGTGAGCCTATCACCATCCACCGGACACAAATCCAACTCCGTGCTGCAACTGAGAACTTCCTGAAGGAAAAGTCTCAAATAGCAATCAAACTCGGTGATAGGCGCAAAAGCTAACCACTAGACCAACAGGGCAGTCAGTAAAATGCTCTATTTAAAAATAAAGTGCAGAAAGACTCACCTTCCAGTTTTGGTAATGATCATTTCTGTTCCTAATTCATTAAATTTGTCCCATAGCTCTTTAGTTTCGAGATGGCATTGTATATGCTTCATCTCCTCGCTGGACCATCGCTCCACGAGCTGAGGGTTTCTAGGGGGCGGTGATAGAGGCCTGGAGCCGCTTGGGGCTCCACTGGCGGATCCTGCCTCCGACGTCGAAGAAACATCGACTGGAGAATCTCGCTCGTACTCCGCGAGCGGCGGCGAAGGCGAACCCGATGCTGACGCAGTCGCGTCCACGAATTTTTCTGAAAGAACAAATTATTTACATTACCAACTTAATAAATACAACATCTCGTCAACAACCCAGTCCATAAGCCATTTAACTGTCGTAAATAGGTGCGTTGTTAGGGGTATATTTAGTTAACAAGCCACTAAAACATTTTTCGGCTTTGATGAAAAGAAAGCTGTCATCGTTAGAGGGACATTCCCGTCTAGATTTAAAGAGAAAATTTTTTACTTCTTTATCACATACTTTAAACAAATAATTTGTGTAATTTATGTCGCACCGCGCTCAATCTCACACTCTATAAAATGACAGATTGGCTTCTACGGAATATAAAACATTCGTTACCTGCTAAAATAAAACATTGGTGAAGGTTTACTAAACATACATTCCTATTATAATTATAACTAATAATCATAAATTATAAATATTTAAATAATATTTTAGTGATGACTAGCCGAAGTCGTTAAAAGATTTATGAAGTTATATCAAAACAAAGTCTCTATCACATACCTACCTCTACGTATTTCTATTAATTAATCAATTAAATTTTTGGCTTCGTGAGAGGTTATGGTGTAGTACCTAGAGGGAATTAGATAAACACGTTCTTTATATAAAAGAAACCTTCAAATGTAATCACCATCGTTTATTTTATTAATTACTTGATAATATTAAGTACTTTTTTGTAAAGTAAATTAAATATCTTAACAGAGAACATGATTGTATGCGTTTAGGCATAGGTTACAGCATTATTCATAAACTGAATTGGTACACACTTAATTTGAGAAAACCTTAAACCTAATCCTATTTTACGTACTTTACGATTAATTAAATGTAGTTAAATTCAGAATATCCAATTTTTTATTAAATTCAAATCTTGCTGATCACACCCAGCATCTATTGTTTTACATTGTGTCTCAGAATCAAATCAAACACATTGGTACAGCTAAAGACTAATTCTCAGCATAAACAGTATATTCAACTATATATCATTCCAAAGAAACGAATGATATATTGTTTTTTTTTATTTTTAACCGACATGAAAAAAAAGGAATTTCTTTTTGTGTTTTTTTACCGATTAATCGAAGACGCCGATGCGGTTTGAGAAATATTGTTTCGTCTAGAAGAGTATACTTTTCATGTGGTCCCTTTTTCATCAAGTCACGATCGAATTTAAAGGCTTTAATATTGCTGTTCGTATATTACCTAAAGCTACTCAGATATTTCCATCTAGTAGTCAGCATTTCATGTTGCTGAGCTGATGCTGGAAGGGACAACTCCTTAACGGTTAGAAGTACGGGGATAATCCTTTTAATATTGTCACCTTAAGACCGTTTACTGTGTTATTTTAAGTTATACACAGATGAGGCGAGACGTTGAATATTACTTTTTAGTGCATTTTTTTGTAGTTGAACTCAATTTCTTTGTACATATCATTGGTTATAACAGTGTGTGTCAATATTTGTTCCAATTTCCGACGTTAACGAGTATGGCTTGACACCCTTTGTCTATATTATCAACAAGATTTTCAACAACGAAAATTATGTTTGCAATAACATCCCCAAACTAACTCTTTTAAATAGCATTATACAGTAAATTGACTGAGCAAACAGAGAAGACTATGACCACAAAAAACTTACGCCAATATCGGCCTAAAATGTTCTTTACCCCAGTTGAGTCACTTTCGAACATGATCTTCATATAGCAAAGATTTCTTCATAGTAGAAATTCCAAAATTACTCTTCGTTTTCATGATAGCCACTTGAAATTGTCTTAAAAGATATACCTACTCGTATATATCTGTTTCCTTTTCATATAGCTTTGATTAGGCAGAACGCAGTAGAATATTTTTTTTTTGTTAAAAAAGATAAAGGGAGTTAATGTATCCAGGTTATTAGTTGTCAAATGGCTAGAACCCTTCTCTAACAAACCGTTGACAAAATTGCATTTGCACCCAAATAATATGATAGTTTTGGTCCTTTAGCGTGTTGGACAAGAAACATTGCCTTGAAACGTTTCATGCATGTACCTATTGGTCATTGAGTTCATGGACAATTTGCCACAATAAGTAATATTAAACACCGATGTAATTGTTATTGTGTAATAGAGCACGGATCAAAAATTACTATTATACCAAAAAAAGTTGGTGCTGTAATACATATTTTCAGAATAATAACGCACACACTCTTGTTGAACATGCTGTAATAGTACATTGTACACCAAGGGATGAAAGTAGTTGATTTCATTGAGGGTGTAGTTTGATAATTAATACCTTAATAACCCGAAAGAAATCAAACTTTCGCCCGAGTTATACATAGTGCTTTATACTACACCTACAAGGAAAATAAAAAGATTGTGCATTTTTCTCACTAATTCTCCATTGCAGAAAATCTGCATACGCTTTATTATATCTGATCCTTGACTTTTGTGGTAAGAGGTCCTCAATCACTGCTTGAGCAGTTACTTTCAATTCCTCCGGAGTCAATAAATCGTCAATATCACTATCACTCGACATATTAAGTTCTTGCAACAAATTGTTTATTCAAAAGTTTTAAAATGATGAGGAATTTGGAGCGAAATGCAAAAAATATCACAATTTCTTCTTTCATACGCGCATAGAGACACGGGTAACAATCGCATGCAGCCAGCTACACTTTATGAAGTTGATTTGTGAAAAAACGTTTGTAATTATTTTGTAACAGGTAATAATAGTGATTTTAGTGGTTTATTTATGGAGTTATTATATAATTAAGTTACATTAATTTATTTATTTTTATAAAAGTAGTTATTTTATTCTTTTAATATTCTTTTTTATTTATGGTTTACCAAAAAGTACAGAAAACAAAATGAAAAAAAAAATAATTAAAAAAAAAAGTTCATTACTACTCCCATGGGAGTAATGAATTTAGGAGTAATATTTCAGACCTCTAACATACATTACATGTTGCTTTTCAGAACTCGTCTGAAAAGACTAACTTTCTTTGATAGATATTCTCCGTATTAGATACTGCAAAGAGGTACTTTCTACGTAGGTGTAGTATAAACAGTATTAACTAATATATCACAAATGCGTGGGTTGTATTCCTATGGTGGGGTTTTCCTTCTTTTTACATCCGTTAGTAAAAACAGGTTCCGGTTTCAAATTAGATTCAGTCTCAAGTTGTCTACTGAATAGTTGTGCGGACCTCCAATTACAATCAAGAATGGTAAATAAAAAAATGAAAAATCCATTACAGAATGATATTATTATATTTTCTCTAACAAATTACCTGTTACATACTCTTCAATTATTCATTTTATACTGTTTTTAATTAAATTACTCATAATTTTCGTAAATATGAAATAGTTATTTGTGCAACAACAGAGCATAGTTCGAATTTTCTTCGAATGCTACTTTTGAGTCCCGAATTAACGAAAGATTCTATAATTGCGTAGCGAGTGATTCCTGTTTAGAATCTTGAGAGTAGTGTGGGGATCAAAACCCAGGATGTAAATACCTTTGATCTTGTGTCACACATGCATTTTTTCACCTTAGCAGCTCGAAAAGGCGAGCAGTGAGCAAAACTTAACTTTGCTTTGAGTGAGAGCAAAACTCGAAGCAAAATCGAGTTTTGGTCACAGTTATTATGCAGCAAAGAACGACTAAAGTAAAAACTATAATATAGCTTAGCTTTATATTCTGACAAATTATCTTGTTAAACTTTATTCTATTTAGAGATTTTTTTACTTTTGTTGTTGGTGAAATGTTCTTCAATTAAATACTTATTATTTTGATAAGTCTAACTAGTTAACTCTGAGTTTTTTTAAATCATGAAACATGCAAATGCAACATGCAAGTGGCCCATAGCCTTGATGTGGTATATGAAAATGCCTTTGCATAATTGAGTTGCTACATAAATTATGTGGAACCAAACATTATGCTCGTATTGATTGACATATATAATTATTAAATTAAAAAAAGATTAATTTTATAATTCTGGTAGCTGGGCAACCAAAAAAGTAAAGGATGACTTAAATTTACCAACTTGTAATACGAATATAGTTTTTTTTAAATATAGATTTCACTCAATTTTATGACAAAGTCGATTTAGAAAAACGTTTCGACACACCTTTTTGTCATAAATAAATTTGATCCTATACCATTCAATTTACGTTTTCAAGGGTATCATAATAACATCAATAAATGCTTTGGGCACCTGATAAATAATCGACATAATATACGATGCAGTTTCGAATCAAAACATTTTCTTGCTAAAGATATAAAACTTATTTCCATTTTTAATTTTATGATACCATCAAACTTACCGTAACTAAAAAGTTATATCGTAAATAACTCCTGGTTTTACAAAAAGAACAAAGCATTTAATGTCCTTTTGTCAAACATTTATGTATGTCTGTCTAAACAACATCAGAAACGTAAAATTATTCAAGCTTCTATTTGTTTGGGTATAATGTCTAATATATAAAACTTGTTAGGTAATAATATCAACGTAAATTTAGTAAAGAATACATTGATGACTGGTAACATTATCATTTATTTGCAATAAGTCGCCATTACAATAAATATCTGAAATGTTTTCATTTTGCCATCTGTGACCCATCAAGAGGTAAAGATTAGGAAAATTTATTACATTCATTTTCATACTATTTAAGTATTGTCTGCTACTTCATATTTTCTTCAAGTATAGGTACTTTTTTTTGTTGGTATACGACCTAATTTTTTTTTTGTTTTTGGTTACTATGGTTAAGATTGCGACCTCTTTTGGATCTACAATGTATTCTTGGCCATTGAGTTTCTCTTGGTGTTAAATTATTAGCTCCATACAAATAAATTTAATAGTTTCCTTTTTTTTGTTTATTCTTATTTCAAGTAATCAAAATGAAATTGTCAGGCGAACTTGCGTGTCTAGTAGGTACGTTGTTGGCAAATCTGATAATCGCTGTCCTCGGTATTTTCATTTAATTTTAATGCGTTAAGAAAAACATGTGTTTGTGATATAAAAAATAGGCCTAAATGGTCAATGATAATAAAATTATTTAAAAGTGTTTTTACTTTGAATAACGTAGAAGATGCATTTTGAAGTTGAATAAAATATAGGTAGTAGGTATATAATATAACAAGTCTATAAATTAGACAGAGGTGTAGACTAGAATATTAGTTTTTATCTGAAACAACGTGTTTTCGAAGAATATTTTAATTGTATAGTATTTAAACTAATTTAGTTATAATTTATGGTCTACTGGTAGGTCTCTCATCGTGAGATCTCGAGTTCGATTTTCGGGTCGGGCAAAGTGTTATTTATGAGCTTTCCGTCAGGTAATTCACAATAGCAGCACGAAGTTGGAATTGAGTCCGGTGGCTGGCGATAGGCTCACCCCCTATCCCATGGGTCCTAAACATAACAGGTGAAGTGATGATATGTAGTTATAATTAACTGTGTATTTTTTTTACTTCTCTGCCATATTACACAAATTGGAAACATAAATATAAAAGCAAAATTCATAGTTATGTTGAGTTTTGTTTATTCTGTTGTCATATTTTAGTAGGCAGTATTAAATATTTTCCTGCGGCCCGAATTTCAGGGCGACCTTAACCTTGACAAGGCAAACATTTCATGGGGACACTGCCGACGTCGCCTTTTCATACAAACGTTTGGTTGTTATTTAAATGTTATTCGTTAATTAATTATTAATTATTATTTTTTACACTATCATATTTAAAAGACTAAATGCATGTTTAATCCTGCCCATATTGTAATTTTTTATTTTATTTATTATTTGATTTAATTTTATAATTTTGATAAAATGGACATCTTACATCTAACATAATATATAACAGTCATTTTAATGTTTTAGATAGGTATAACAATGTTAAAACTATATTAATATTTTTTAGGCGTTTATTGACGTTGAACAAAAAGTATAGTTTTGTTAATTGATAGGTATTTTTCTTCTTTAATTTGTTATGCGAACTTTTTGATTCATTAGTTCTATTGGTGGCTGATTGGATGATTATTGAATAATAATAATAATAAACATTTATTTCAGGCATTTAATCCATGGGTTTAATGTTAATAATATTTTTAATAACTTTCTAAGGAATTAAATTTATATGAATATAGGTAGGTAGGTACATAACTTTCTCTATGTATCTTATGCTAGTAGTTATCTCGTAATTATCATCATTAATTATATTAAATGCTAATTAAATGTTATTTAAATTCGTAGGAACATAAACTTATGACATTATCTAAGGCATTATGGAATAAGGATGAGTACGAATGGCTTACTATACGTTACATATAACTTTTGATAAAATAAACTCACCTAAAGGCATTAACGTGTCTTCCCTGGGGTCCCGGTGCCTTCTCCTCTCTCGCCTCTCCTGTCGGTCACGAGCCATGATGGCGGCGATGGAGAAGTCCGTGGCGCACGGCCTGGCCGAGCAGTCATCCTCCATAGCCTGCCGCTCCTGCCGAGCCTCTCCCTGCAGCAGCATCAAGTCCTGCCGTACCTGCCTGCCTCCTGACCAACACCCGTCACCGTCCGAACATCCCATCGATGGTCCAAAGCATAATCTTTGCAACGTAGAATAAGAAAAATCCCTCGATTCAACACTTTCCTCTTCTTTCTTCTTGTGCTATAAGGTATTCAAGTCTCCCTCACAGCAAACTACCGAAACGGACCTGGTACCGGACAGAAACTAACTAATTTATACCCGATAAATAAATTTTCTTAATTTTACAGGAATCGTCAATATCACAGATTTGCTAAATAAAATCACGAACTTTTCAGCGTGTGCAACGGAAATCAGCGGTAGTGCGACGACCGCGACTCTGTCGATATCGAAATCGCGGATGCAAGTTTCGTGTTGTGGCAGAAACTTTTTACGCGCGCTTGTGCGAGTAGAGCGGACCGGTGCGGCGCGGCGCGTTGTCGACTCGACTGACGAGGCGTGCGAGGCGGCGGCCGCAGGGAGGGGCCTGCATCGCCGCCCCGTGCCTCCACACCACGGCCACGCACACACGACCGCTTTTTTATTACTTCTTTCTTATTAAGTCCGTCCCGCTCGCGCTGGCCTCGCCGCTCGCGCCCGTCCCTCTCGTCTAGCGAGTTTTTCTCCGCGCGGTAACTATTGAAATTCGCTAAACGGCTCACCGCGGCGCGGAAAAGGCTCTCTCGATAAACGGTGAACCGATCGTATCGATAAATTTATTCGAATTACTTGGTGCGCCGACGCTTCGCATCACTATTTATGCACTGTGAGAGTGACGCCGCAGATGGGCCTGCGCCGATCGCCTCACTCTATCGCGGTTATACCTTGAATAAATAAGCCCTTACACGACGCAAATAGCTCCGAAGCAGATGGAAGCTGTATGCACATTTACATAGCTTTTAATAAGTGCGGGTAGACGCCCCCAATACATTATGAGCGCCATATTTACTATCTAATATAAATAAATAAATAAAACGTAACTCTGTCTGGTTTGACATAAATAAGCACGAGTGAATATTGAATGAATTAAACCGTTACTGGTTTTTAGAATTGTGGACTCCTGATCCGTTCCAAAATAAATAGAACTATTTTTCATCCAATGGACTAAAACTAATTGGAATTAGATACATTTTAATTCACTTTACCTATTTAAATTGTTTGGTCAAACAACATTTGGTAAAAGGAATTGGTACCTTCAGTGATGCCAACATTATTAAAGTGGGACAAAATATACCTAACAAGAGGGGTTTTTACTCGAACAGACAATTTACTATAATAAATCTTACCAGGATAAACAAAAAAAAACAATAACCGGTCAATTGAGTTACTTTATAAACTTCAGTATTTGTCAGCAGGGCGCGCTGGGACCGAAAGGCTCTAAAACAATAGAACAACGCGTAATGAACCTAACAATTAACGTCGAAGGCGCTAGATTACACATAACAATATGAATTGGGCCACGAAAACAGAAATATCTTAAGCTGGCGTAGCCAACTGTCTAAATATATATTTTGCTTTAAAGCAATTTTCACATCTTATCTTATTTAATTTCAATTTACTTTATGTAGAGTTAAATTTTATTGATAATATTCTTTGTGACATGTCATGCTTATATTCACTTAACCATTTCAGTATAATATTATGTCAACTACCGTAGTGCTATGGACATTTTTGCAGTTGGCATTTGCATTTTGATAGCCCAAAACTCTTTTTACGTTACCTATACCATTTTGATAATTTCATCTATCTGTTAGATTTGTTTTGCAGCGATTGATGCTACTTTATAAAACAAATTGCCGCTTACAGCGCCACAACCACCCATTTCGTGGCCCTCGCGTTAAAGCGCTAGATCAAATTTGCGGAAAATTAAACTCTCAGCTTCCTACTTTTGTATTTATAATAATTTATTACGTGCGAGGAGCTCAAACTAACCATGTCGTGGGGCAGTAAATGTTATCGGATCGAGCCGGTAATAGCGCACAAATGGCCGATACGCGAATTGTGACGAATTGCATTAATTATTTTGTTGATTGCCATGTAAGCCAACGATAATAAGTGTTATTACTCGATAGACTTGATGTTTTGTGAATTTATGGAATATTTAGAGAGGCTTTGGTATCAATAACATTATATAAAACGTAGATATATGCGACAATTGTAGTCAAACAGAACATGTAAGACTTACTATTAGAATTATTATAATTTACCTGCTTTACTCAGAACTAAAATATTTTAATTATAAAAATAAATAATAGATTTGTGTTTATAATTGAGTTCTACCCGTCAAACGAGAATTAATATTGTGAAACTATTATCCAAAAAGATAAATAAAGTATAAGCTAATTAAGATACTAAGAAAGTTAAAATAAAATGTGTGACAGACATGTTGTTGTTTTTGCAGAAATTAATTGATTCAAAATTAGAATTTGTAACACTTTGTTAAACACGAAAATAAAACCTTTGATTTTAACACCATACGCATGTATCATCATCACAAAAACCTAATAGGTAAAATTATTTTATTCACGTCACGTTTCATAGATTTAATTTTACTATAAATAAAAAAGAATTGTTTGTGCTAAAGACAAATTAATTTCATAAAAAGGCAAGTGTAGCTTAGATATTTTTTTAAATCAGGTAGGTAGTATTTTTCAATTTCCCAGAAAACCAACAACATTTTTTTTATGAGGGTAAAACCTTGATAGTTGCCGCACGCCTGGGTTTGGAAAACACTATGTTAGGGCAGTTATTTGTTATTCAATAACTGACATGACCATCATTATCAAATATGCACCCATCAATAAAACCACTGATTCACAATTAAGGGAATAAAAAACAATTCCTTACAAACATGCAATGCAAACATTAGAATTGTCACGGGACGTCCATTTATTTTTAGTCTCATTCAACAGAAAAAAATTAAAAACATTCATTGACAAAAAGTTTTGTTTTTGTATCAATTTAGTGTCATATAAAAAAATAACTTTTGGCAACTACTATCAAAAAGTTCATCAATAACATTTTTTCAAGATTCGCTATTAAAAGTATACAAATTATTTTTAACTAATAAAATAAATTATAGCCTTTTTTAAATGTGCATCATGCGAAATACCAGTGATTCACTAATACCTATGGAAATAAAAAAATAAATTACATATTATTGCAGTACCTACATCCACAATACAAATTCTTGAGTTGTCAAGGGACGTCCATTTATTTATTTTTTTAATATGTATTAATAATAGTATCGACATTAGTAAGTTTTAATTTATATTACATTTCAATTTATTTAAAAAAATGCAAGTTGAATATTTTGGTATTCATGTTTTTTTTTAATGTAAGAGAAAATCAAGTACCCATATTTTTGCCTGAAACCGATTATTTTATTATTTTTTTGGTATTGCTATGTAAAAATCTAGTTTTCTTTTTATCAATAAAAGTACAATAACGACTGCCATCATCAAAATAAAATATGCTAACATGTAAAAAACCAGTGATTCACTAATAAGGGAATAAAAAATTCAATTACGTGTCAGTGCAGTACATGCACAAATTGCACAATATTCGAACAAACATGCAGTGCAAACATTCGAGTTGTCACGGGACGTCCATTTCACTTTTTGTCCAAATCAACGGGCAAGTTGTGATTAAAATTTAAAAGTAACTCGTGTGAACGCACTCGCGGCGACGAAAGAGGGGGAGACGACGCCCCTTGGAGGCGGGACGCCTACATCACAAGCAAATTTAGACTTTATATGGAGATACTATGGCTGGTTTTCGTTATTTCGTTGGCAATGTGCATCGAGTGCAAGTAAAGTGTGGGTGTAAGGCAATTCTTTGCTAAGTACCGTCCGAGCAAGCGACATGCTCCGCTTTTTTCGTCGCAACTCTCATGACTCTAAAAGACGTTTCCAGAATTTTTTGTAAATTTTCTTTTAAATTACTCTGCTGTTGTTACAATTTTGTCTAATTGTATTTTTTTTAAACTTTCAAAAATAAAAGCGATGCAGATTTGGAATACTTAATAGGTCTTGTTTTTTTTTACATATTGGTTAGAACTCAAATATAAGAAGGTTATCTTTTTAAAAAAATAACTTGACAAATTAGCCATCAAGGCAATAAATAATGCGAAAAGTTAATTAAATAGATATTGATGTCATAATAATTGGTATTGCGTTTTGTGACTTGCACAGAGTAACTATTTTTTTCAACGCCTGAAAAGGGTTATACTAATTTAAGATACCTATATGTAAAGATAAGTAAATAAACTAGGGCATGTACTTAATATAATAAAATTTTTTTGTTTTTTTTTATTACTTTTTTAATAACGTGCCTTCAAACAAAACAATTTAGACTTAATTAATTTACTTTAAATTCACAGGGATACCTTAGGAAATTGCTGAAAAGCTTCCAACACGTAAAAATTAGCTGCAGCTGAAAACGTTGGGTTTTTTTTTTAAATAATTCTTGATTACCTACAACCTATAACTATGTACTAGTTAAATAATAGTAGGTACATTGTACACCAAGGGATGAAAGTAGTTGATTTCATTGAGGGTGTAGTTTAATTACCTTAATACACCCGAAAGAAATCAAACTTTCGCCCGAGTTATACATAGTGCTTTATACCATTTATACTACACCTACAAGGAAAATAAAAAGATTGTGCATTTTTCTCACTTCTCCATTGCAGAAAATCTGCATACGCTTTATTATATCTGATCCTTGACTTTTGTGGTAAGAAGTCCTCAATCACTGCTTGAGCAGTTACTTTCAATTCCTCCGGCGTCAATAAATCGTCAGTATCACTATCACTCGACATATTAAGTTCTTGCAACTAATTGTTTATTCAATAGTTTTAAAATGATGAGGAATTTGGAGCGAAATGCAAAAATTTTCACAATTTCTTCTTTCATACGCGCATAGAGACACGGGTAACAATCGCATGCAGCCAGCTACACTTAATGAAGTTGATTTGTGAAAAAACGTTTGTAATTATTTTGAAACAGGTAGTAATAGTGATTTTATTGGTTTATTTATGGAGTTATTATAGGTATAATTAAGTTATATTTATTTATTTATTTTTATAAAAGTAGTTATTTTATTCTTTTAATATTCTTTTTTATTTATGGTTTACCAAAAAGTACAGAAACAAAATGAAAAAAAAAATAATTTAAAAAAAAAGTTCATTACTCCCATGGGAGTAATGAATTTAGGAGTAATATTTCAGACCTCTAACATACCTACATTAGGTACATGTTGCTTTTCAGAACTCGTCTGAGAAGACTAACTTTCTTTGATAGATATTCTCCGTATTAGATAGGTACTGCAAAGAGGTACTTTCTACGTAGGTGTAGTATAAAATAAATTGTCAAATAATTTTATGAATAAAAATCTGAAGTAGGTATTGACTTTTCATTTATAAATCAACATACTTAATAGTTAATAGAACATAGTAGTTCATATACCTATGAATTGTAAACTATTATAAGGATAGATGCTATTATTATTATGCTATTATTTAGTACCAGGTGTGCTGTCCAGCACGGATTTTGTGTTCATGTTTCTGGCAACTTTACAAAAGTGATGTATATAGTTGTCTACCCAGCTAATATGTTCCAGCCATAACTTTTGTAAACTTGCTAGAATCGTGGGCACTAAATGAAATCGCCCATGATCCGAGCCGAACTATTTTTTTAATAAAAACAGCTAAAGCCTCCATCACATAGTTTCTCTCTTCTCCTTCAATATCATTCTCCAAACAATACTAGTATAATTAATGTCCAATACACACCAGAGACAAGTAGAAGAGATAAAAATATATTTATAAATACTCATCCAATGGAAATGTAGACCTACTAACTACGTAGCTGTCACATACAGAATTAATAAAATAGTATTTTTTTTTGCTTACCCTTTCATTGCATTTTTTCTACAGCACCAATAGTTGCCTACCCAGCTGTTATATCCCACCCATCATATTTGAAAAATTACCATAATATTAAGCGCTACCTAAATAAAATCGATCCGCACTGGAAAGTATTAGACCTTTGATTAAAACAAACTCTAATGCCACTATCGGTCTTTCACATGCGCAATTTGCCGCTTTCGCGCGTTTTCAAATGCATTCAATGTTAAATTTCGTTTTCAGTATGTATTCGTCGACATTGTTGTGTACCTATTAATTATTAAGGGTTGAGGGACCATCTTGTATTTAAATGTTATTACAATTTAACTGACTACTTTAGCGATAAAACATTGCCCTGAGCTACCTTAGATAGCTTATCGTATAAAAAAAAGTAACTTTTGTGAATTTTGTTTTTTTCTTTTCTCTTGTGCATGCATTTTTGAATAATTATTTTGTATTTTAATTTTTTTTTTTTGATTAACTTGTATTTGGTGCTATTTAGATGTGTTAATTTGCACACCATAGAGGTAGAATGTGACAGACTGCAATTGTAATGTACCTAATGTAATTGTAACAACTTCTATAACTCATGTTCATGCAAATACCTAAATGATTCTTATTCTTATTCTTCTTCTTATTCTTATAATAGTTATGCTGAGAAATAAATACATAAGTGTTTGGACACAATTTGTGTTCATGAAAACTAAAAACAAACAGCGGATTTTGGCATACATGTAAGAAAATAAGGAGAACGAGTAATTAATCATAACGGATAATAATAAAATATAATGAATTATCAGGACAATTATCTTGATAATTTTGAACCCTGCTTCACACCAGAGCGAAGTATAAAAGATAAAAAGACATTTCTGAAACCTCTTTGATACCTGCATACTGCATATCACTTTTGTAGTACCTGATTAAAAAACGGGTTTTTTTTACCCTTTCATTGCATTCTTCATACAGCACATATAATGTGCATAGACTACACTTTTGCATACATACGTCCAATAGTTGTCTACCCAGCTGTTATGTCCCGCTTCTGAGGCTATAAAATTTTAGCACCGCAGCCTTATTGAAACACTTAAATCATGACTGCAATATCCTAGTGCAGACATCAACTTGATTCATACATCACTATCCGAGGAATATTGCTATTCAGGTACAGGAGTTTTGGTACCAATTTCAAACGTTATATGTCATCTTTATTTTTATTTCTGTGGAATTTGAAACGAGAAATTATAAAAATAAACAATATTAAAGTTCACTTAAATGTGTACAATTTTTGTCAATTTTATTTAACCACAAAAATATGTCTATGTCGTAATATGTATGATTGTGCAACAAACCAATATAATTTTCAATATGCTATAGGTAATAGGATGGTTGTGGGTGCCGAGAGGAGGTTGCAAAAAGGGTGCACTTGTAGCCCCCTACAAAATTCACTGCACTGGTGTTGTGGGTTCGTTTCCCAGACGAACAAAAATTTTTGTTTCGCAAGTATTTATTACTAGCTGCCGATAGAACTGAATGGCATGAGTTGCAGGAGGCCTTTGTCCGAAGTTGGATTCCCCAATAAAATTAAAATAATAAACTGTAAATATTACATTAAAGTGAAGTAATTAAGTTAGTTAAGTGAGTTTAGAAAACAATTTATGTAAGTAAATAACCTTTGTTAATTGGGAAATAAAAGGCTTTATTATTATTATTATTAAATATTTGTTCTGAATCTGGGTGTGCTTTGTGTGTGTAGTTTGAATGTTTGTGAACACCTCCGCGATAAAAAAATTATTTGTAGTGAGGACCTCGCCGCGTCGTTAAAAAAAAATCTTTATTTGTCAACGCACACCTGATGAAATATTCGCGAGTTTATTGGCATGTTTAGATTGATTGTGCAAATTCTCTCAAGCCATCTTTGCACAATCAATCTAAATATGCCACTGTCTTTTATCGCTATTAAAAAGCAGCGCAGCGTTAAAAGTGCTATTAAAAAAAACGAGTCAATAATAATGATGTCTGCATCAAGATAGACAACTTACGTTTTAGTGGCAACAATACGAACTTGATCACGACCAATCACGTAGCTTAATTCTTACTGAAAATCTTGCGGAAGCCGTGTTTTTTTTTTGCGCTTGGGCGCCCTTTAAGTACCTATTTGAACTATTGAAATTTTTAACCAAATTTACCCATCAATAAACACAGAAAACACAATGACTTTGGTACAATGATAACTATCACCAAAAATCGAATTAGACATGGAAAACATAGTTTGGCCAGGTAAGATGAACCATCTTAGTACCTACAATATTTTTTCTACAATCTAACATCTTCGGTTCCTGTTGGTAAGCTTTTCATACATTTCATACAAGCGATAATCAACATTCAAAGGACAGTAGTGAACCGTGATTCGGTTCAGCGATCTGTGTTGAGTTAAATCGTGATGTCTTAAAATTAAATGATTGTTGCCAAATTATAGACCACCAAGTTATATATATAGCAGTATTGATTATATTCTTATAAATAAGTATTAAATTATTATCAATGTTATAATCCTACACATATTAGAGAATCTATTATTACAATAAATTGGCAATAGTGACAGTGATACACAAGTAACAACTGTATTGATTAATTCTTATAAATTAGCATCAATGCTATAATTGTATATATTAAAGAATCCAATATTACAATTAATTATCAATAATGACAGTATCTAGAACTAAATTCAACATAATTAATAAAAATTGTACATAAATTTACTATATCAGATCACTAACAATAATGCAATTTATTATTACAACATCGTTAGCATATTACACATCAGGAATTAAAGAATGATCTGTATCTAATACAAGTCCCACTGCTGGGCTCGAGACTCTTTTCATGATGAGAAGGGCTAGGCCGAGTGCGGATTGGTAGACTTCACACGACCTAGAGTACTTTTTAGGCACTCCCAGGCATGCAGGTTTCCTCACGATGTTTTTCCTTCACTGTGAGCGAGCGGTAATTTATATGATAAAAACACACATTTCTTCAAAAAGACGAATCTTAACGATTTATTGACAGAGGTGGGTTTGAACCCGAGACCTTTGGCTTCGCAGTCCTACGGTCCCCCACCCGGCTATCGCTCATATATGATATTAATTGTGAAAAAATACGTATTTTCCAGACATGTATTCCACTGAGGAATACGGAGGCCCCTTTTAAGATCTGCTACTTGAGGCATCATCTTGTGTCGACAACACCCAGCTGTCATCAAAAAAATGTAAGCCATAGTGATGCTCATTTTAAATATTTTTTTTTGTTATACTGTGTTTTTTCTAATCCATTAATGATTTATTACATTTGATAATTAGTCCCACAAAAGACCTTCTAATGATAATAAATAAATATTTTAACTGAAAAGTATGACGACAAAAATACATACCTAACTAATGAATTAGTCATATTTATATTATGTCTGTGCGTCATAACTCGCTCGACAAACCCCTTTTCTCTACCATTTAATTATAACGTCAGCTACTACAAATTACCACTTATTACCACTTATTACGACAACTTGGTATTTACAACTGATATCATATAATTATCATAAATATAAGGTACAACTCATAATTTCGTTAGTAGTCTTAAAAATAGAACATTTATCGCATTTTATTATAGCCAACTTGAAATTTAAAAGAATATTCAGTATTCAGGTAATAAAATGCAAAATTTAGTGAAATATTATCTATTAATCTATAACGTATAATAAAATTGTTTGTTTTGTACATGGGGTCTTTATAATAGCAGTAGAAGCCAAGACATATTTTTTTAGATTTTTTGACTTGATGTTGTGTGTGTTGATGTTCGTACGGGCAAAACGCAACAACAACTGCATAGAATTGGATGCAGTTTTCGCACTTGTGTAGCTGAAAGTGTAACTTAGAAATTAGTATAATTATATTTTATCTTTGTATCTTGTCCTTAAGGGGATAAATTAGAAGGTCTAGATTTTATTATTGTGTTAAGTTGATCAATATGAAGTCAATTTCATGAAATTCTGCACATGGGTTAGGAAACTAAAAACAACATAAATTAACAATAAGATAGATTTTTTGGCAATTCCACTCTCTAAGGAGGTAAGTTTGGGGTCGAAAGTGTTGAAGGATATTTCTTAATTTTGTAGGAAACAGCATGGCAATATCGAATTCCACGCGGACGAAATCGCGGGCAAAGGCAAGTCTATTATATAAAAATGAAACCCGTTTTTCGTTGTCACGTAGCATGAGAACGGCTTGACCGATTTGGCTCATTTTTTTTGTAGTTTTATAATACTCTGTTCAAGGATCTTACGGAAAAAAAAAAAAAAAAAAATGTATTCATTTTTATATGGAGGATATTATAGATAGGTCAGCTATAAAAAATAAAGTAGTGCATCAAATTTACGCTAAGGCGGTACGAAGTTCGCCGGGTCAGCTAGTCAACAATAAAAACAAAATTATCGCAGTCCCTACTGACTATCTTTTCACAAAATAATCGAATGGTACAACTAATTCAAATACACACAGATTAAATGTAAAATCCCCTTTAAATTCGCTGAAAAAGTTGTCTTGTTGGACGTAGGTGTAACGAGAGACCACTAGCAGCGTCGAATTGCACGCGATTTGTCTTCTTCCTGTCTTTATTTTTGTTTGTTGTACTGGTGAAACTGAACAGAAAAATCTGAATAAAGTATAATATTTATATATTCGTCATTTCATTCTTCAGATATAATTTATTTACCAAGTAATAATTCAAGAAATTGTGCTATTGACACTTTGCAAATTATGATACTTTAAAATAAAAAACCGGCCAAGGGCGAGTCGGTATTAGTATTAGTCGATATTTAAAAAAAACTAATTATTAGATCTGAGATTTCGTTCAAACCAATTTTCGGTGGAAGTTTGCATGGTAATAATGTACATCATATATTATTTTAACATTTATCATTGCCTTATTTTAGAAGTTACGGGGAGGGGGGGGGGGGTTCACCGAATACATCTACTTACTAGGTTTCCACAGTATAGCTCTTATAGTTACGGAAAAAAGTGGCTGCGACATACGGACGGACAGACATGACGAATCGGATGAATTCGGCTACGGAACCCTAATAAAAAAAGCCATTATACAATAAAGTCATCAATAACATATTTTTAAAACAGCTCTTGAATCAGATCTTTAGAAAGTAAACATATTAATATTTTTTTTGTTTGTTGAAATATTATGCACAGTCAAGTTTTCCTTCACGTCCATGACAAAACTTTGTGATAATATATATTATTAGCTTTCGTGCGCAGCTTTACCCGTGTACGTTGATAGTGCCTATATTATTTCTGGCGTCTCGGTCGATCGGTCCAGAAGATTTTTTGGGTACACACAAACAAAAAATCGTTCATCTTTATAATATTAGTAACTACGTCCGGCGCACCCCGGGCAATTCGCGTGTTCTCCGAAGCGAATCGGCTAATCCTTTCACCACGATGGCAAGTCAAAATAAAATTTGACTCAGCCATCGACACGACGAAGAAGAAGAAGTATATGTAAGTGCTGTATAGGTAGTCAACTAAGATCGTATGGCAAATGCAGTACATAAGATCTTGTAAGGTGAGTCATTGTAAACGAAAACATGACGCTTATATTACCCAGATGGGAGTGGCAGAGGTGTACAACACCTACTTTTCACTTCTTATGTTTAGGTCCCATGGGATAGGTGGTGAGCCTATCGTCATCCACCGGGCACAATTACAACCCCGTGCTGCTTTTGTGAATTTCCTGACGGAAAGTTCATAAATAACATTTTGCCCGACCCGGGAATTGAACCGATACCTCGTGGCGCATACGCCAACCACCAGACCATCGAAGCAGTCCTTTATATTAATAAAACCGTAAAGTATATGAAACTGCTGCGGTTGTTACGAATCTTATACAAAACTTTTCTCACATTGTGAAAATTTAAATTTGTACTAAAACTACTTATAAATCGTAACTGACTCTCACTGAACAGTGAAAATCGAATATCTAACCTTACTGTGTTCCGGTTTGGTGGTGAGATCAGGCCCTGAAATTACTGTCACATGAGGCATAACACCGTAGTCCTCAGCTGCAGCGACGCATCTATAATCTGCTTTTGTGGATTTTTGATGTCCATGGGCTGTACTCCACTTACCATCAGGTGGACTACACGTTCGTTGGCTGTCGGCGTAGTATATATATCTAACCAACTTGTACATAAAAGCTTTTAGAACAAAATTAAATGTTAAAAGATCAGCTTGATGACAAAACTATTATCTATCTATCTTTTTTCTAATATCTACATAGTGCCTTATTATCAAAATTACTTCTTTACGTAAACAAATTCTTTAAACCCCAACCCCAGTGCGCAACATGCAAGTTCTACAGTGACCACCGCGTGACGTGGCAAGCTACGAAGCTTGCGGGACCGCGACACGACGCGACACAGGGACAGCGACAAAACGTCGTCCCGCGTCGCTCGCTGTCACCTGAATAAATTAGGACGGTCCGATCTTAATTAATGTACGACACATACTCTACTACTTTTATCGTGATTAAGTGCTTCAGTGGTTTATTAGATTTCCGCTGTAAATAGGCTGTTTATGGCTGGATCGGTTCGTGTGAAATATTAATTTACTGAGTGATTAGGTAGGTTAATGAAGAAATATTGCATTTACAGTTTATAAATAATGTTAAATAAAAAGAGTAAGCGTCTTTTCTGCTGTCGTAATTTACAGGGTGCGGAGCGTACGCTGGAGCACAGCGTGGCGGCATATTATTATGTACCTACATAAAAAAAAAAAAAAAATATTGTATAAAAATATCGGTCATTGACGCTTGCATTCAACCGCAAGCTTAATACTGCTCCAAAACCGCGAGCATTCGTTTAACACCTTTATGATACAAACAATTTAAAATGTTTTTCCAAACAATGTTACGTTACAAGCGAATGCTGGGAGCACCTTTAACTCATTGTAAAACAGCGCTACGAAAAGCACACATACAAGCTGTGTCTTTTCTCTAAAGTATGACAAGAACAACCAAATTTGTCCTACCTCTGTGAAAATGCGAGGTATTCCAGTTCTTATGTCTTGTTCAGTGACAAGGCCGGTGGACAGGCGAATCTCTCGGGCTCACTAAATCAAATTGGTTTCTCTCACTTGTATTTATTTTCTACTCGTATTTAAATCAGATTCTTTTACTAACTTATTATCTTAACAATGATTTGAAAATAAATTAAAATCGTATACATTTAACATTCGCGATATTCTTATAAAATATAGTATCTAACAAAAGAATACATTTTTAAAATCTTCATCTTCTTAAAATCGCAAATGTGAAGTATTTCTCGAGGTAAGTATCTCTTCTGGTCAGTGACAATGCGGTGGGTGGACAGCCAACCCTCTGGGGCTCGCTAAATCGTATTGGTTTCTCTCACTTGCGTTTATTTGCCCCCATTCCTTTTATCCGTACCGCAGCTCCGTGATGGCACTCTTGTATCATGCTTGTGAATTTGTATTTTGATAAACCAAGGGTTTTATATTAACTTAGATTGAGGATAATCATATTATCAAATTAGACTGACACATTCAACAATAAGTGAGGTGTTATAGGAACCTCTAAAAAGGTCGCTTTCGAAAAATTAATTTATAATGTGTTCACATATACCATTAGCACAAAGTATAAATATAATATTTTGCGCTCAAAACAAACTTGCACTAATGGTATATGTTTTATGTACACATTATAAATTAATTTAAAAATCTTGATAGAGGTAGCATTGATAATACGAATCAAACTTTAAAATATTCTGTTCTTCATAATAATATAATGGTATTATCATTTTCACATGTGCTTCAACAATAAGTCTGGTACATTTCTATTATGCATTTAGCAGTAAACCGCAGTATTTCGGTGGCAAACACGGCAGAAATGATAAATAAGGGTAATGCAGGACACCCTCGCTAGTCATAATGTGCAAACGCCAAGCTCTCCGCGTTTGGCTGACACCGTTCCCGGCATAGGAGAGCGGGTGAGGTTCTATTTGAAGCGATCAACTGAGAATTAGTGTTTTAATTAAAAACCTACTATTAAGCACTTTGAAAATGTAAAACGACTATAATATTTAAAAAAACGCTATTATAAAAGTTATCTGTGATTTTTTTCAGTCTATAAGCAGATGTGGTGAAGGATGATTTTTGGCGTAGAAACTTTCCTCTTTTTTTTTTTTTTTTTTTTTTTCGTTTCAGAAGTTTTTGCATTGCACTATTACTCTTTTCTTAGTTATTTTTCATTCTTTATTGGTTAGCTTCTAGTCATCTTAATCATTTATTAATGTAGGTTAAATCTTAAGAGTCTTTTTTTAGAGTTATCGGCTTTTAGAAAATTAAGAATATCTTGCTCAACCACCAAGGAAGCTTTTTCGGTCACAATTTGTCAGAGGGAGCAGTCCTGGTAAGCTATCAAAAATTTCAATAATAATTTGTAAGATTATGGCACCTTTTTATCTTCTACTTAAACTCGCTATCACTGAGGCTCTACCTGAAGGCAGCGAGGCAGAGCGAGGCGCGAGCTTGCTTTATCTGCGCTGGCTGAGCGCGAAACAATATATTTATTGGACAGTGCCGCGGCCGATCCGCCGGATGATGTATTCACGGTGCGACTGCGACTGCGACTGTGCCCGCGACGCTGCCGCGCTTAGCTTGCCATAGCTAATATAGACGACAGATGAAAACAGGAAAAAGGCCGGCTTTATGGCGAAAATTGTCTTTGGAAATTAGAGGAAATGAGGGCGTTCGTTTTTTTAATGGCTATCACGCTTGGTGAACACGACACTCTTAGTTTCGCAAATAAAAAGTTTATCAAATGATTTGCGTTTTTTCCTATTAAAAAATATTTATTCAAAATGAAATATTCTGTTGAGAATAATATTAGAGCTTGATGTTTTAAAAAATTAGTCCATATAGATGAAGTGATAAGATTCTGAAGTGATTAACTAAATTAAATAAGTTTTAATGCACGCACTTCTTCATTAATACTTATTGTAGGACAATTTGTTATAATTCTACAAAACAAAAGAAAATACAAATGTGCATCTACAAGAAGTAGCCATGCTGAATGATAAAAAGTGGCAAAGCTTGTTTAAATATTCAGTGTAGGGCGTTAGTCTGTGTCGGGGCACGCGGCGAGAGTCGTTCTTCATTCCTGTAAGGTCACAGTTTGTAGTGCAGCGCCTGTTTTACGATACAACGCCAGTTTTGTTTCCAAGATTAAGCCAAACTAAACTGCTGGCATACACTACTCACTGACCCCACTCTTATTTATTGCCCGTACGCTGCGAAATCGACTTATTTTTCGGTACGACGCCAAAGAAAAACATCTGAAATCGTGTTACGTACAAATAAACCGCTGGGACGTCTCAATCACAGTACTATTTATTCAGGAACCGGTCTCGGGAGAGGCGAACAAGATGGATCGCGGTGTCAACACGAATTTGCATCCCTTGTTTGTCTCAGTGGAGTCGGCGGAAAAAACACCGCAATCTCATTGTGTCGGTGCAGCGGGCGCGGGAACGGCTTCGGCTCGCATCAGTTATTCGGCGGTGCGGCCGGCTAACACGATTATCTGTCGTTTCAAACGAGACGCTCTTTTTTCCGTTCCCTTGTTTTCCAACTTCACGTCTGCTCCATGTTTTTTTCTGAATAGGAAATGGGATACGTCAGACGAAAAATTGACAAAAATATGGCCGCCTCCGATGGAAAATAGTGGGTTTTGCGATAGGATCTGTCGGATCCCGTGCTCGTTGTATACTAAATTTTATTTGTAAGATAGTTTTCTTGTCTGTCATTGTTTATGTTACGCTGATTGTATTTTTGCATGGGGTGAAACCGTGAAAGTGTTCTAACTTACATGTAATAGCAAAGCGTTTGTTTTTTTATTTGGTACACAGGGCAATATCGTAAAGTTACTTGTCAGAAAAGATTGATAGCTAGAAAATTTCGTAGTCAAGATATTCGATCTTTATTGACAGGTTCAGTGGTAGCAGTTATTGCCTTTTTAAACTGGTAGAAAAAAACATAATTTAAGCCTTATAGGTATTTACTTCATGCTAGGCTGTCACTGTGACGCGGCCATAAAGGCATGACAGTACAATCTCCGTCACGGACGATTTCCGTGTCTCTAGTTTGTAGCCGCGACGGTTAGCCGTGTGGGTGGGCCTAGGTTCACGAGCCTTTCTCTACTGTTGTACAGTCGTTAATTAATGAACACTTATTATATACTCTTTAATTAATACAGATAATATCTTCGGCGTAGACTGTAACAAACGATGCTCTGACAAAGTAACACTATGTTGTGTTATGCGTTTGCGATCTAATCCATTAGAGTCGTAAGTTTTATGGCTTGTTAAATATAAATAGGCAGATGAAAAAGTTTTATTTTATACATTGTAGAGTGCAATAAATAGTATTTTAGTGAACCAGCTTCAATTAATTAAAAGGTAACGAGGAAGTAAACCTTTGCATGGAGCATTGTGTAGAACATTGTTTGTAAAATCTAAAGTTACTTCGTTAGATACATGTTAGAAAGAAAATTTCCATAATAGCAAATTTTTTGTAACTTATTAATTGAATCTATGATTCATTACCGTAAAATAATGATCAATCATTTATTGATTATCTAATACTGTTTATAATTTAGCACATAGTAATAAGTTTACGAGAATCTACTTAATTTGTTTGTTGAAAATGACGCATTTAAAACAAGGCCATAATCCGGTATGAAAGCAGGGTCTTTCATCAGTCTCATCTCATTAGCAGGCGGTGGCAGCCTCACAAAAACCCACGGCTACAAAAACTCACCCGTGAGATGACAGAAGCGATTCCAAATATTTCGGCAATGCGCCGTTTCTGTGAAACAAGATGCACACACTTTGATTTATGACAGCTGTAAGGCGTTACAAATTGTTTACCGAAACCGATGTTTGGCTTATTTATTGCTTCTAGTTAATGACCCACACAGTTCCGGATGAGATTGATAATAAGCGCTTTGCTTCTCTAAGTTTTCCTCTGACAGCAAAAAAATGAATAATCATGATTCAATGGAGTTACAAACCGATGTTTATTCATAAATTGCAGAGGTTGTGATTGCTACATGAGTGCACGCTGCCACACGCAACGGCTTATAAAGATCACTCTAATGTCTTCATACGGCACTCACACCGCCTTGGCACGAAACTAGCACCGGAATACGTCCACAAAGTAATAATTTCCTCGCGCCGCCGAGAGGAGAGCCCGCGGAGTAGCTCACACGGTCTAGCCAAACCACTGATTACGGCTTGATTACACCCTACAAAAACTTTCATAACCCGGAACTTCCATTGCCATTAGTGGCTAAAAAAACAATTATTGACGCCTCATGATAGCAATTAACACCCATCTGTTATTACGTCCAAATCTTTACTTTCGGTAGAGCTGCTATCATGTTTAATGAGTTAGTACGTGCGGTGATGATCTACGAAATGTAACATTGGTATTGTTTTCTGTTTGAAGGATTTTGTGTCTTGTGCGTGGGGTAGTAGGTTTTGTGTTCGTAGTGCGTGTATCGGTGTAGCACCGTGTGTAGTAGACGTGTGAAGGTGCCGTCGGGCGGCGCGCGCGCAGACCACCCGCGATCGACCGCCGCGCCGCCCGCCGGAGGGCGTGTGCTCACACGTCGATGAACACAAAATAGTTTCGACCATTCCGTATTTTTTGTTTCACTACAAATGACATTATGTGCAAAAAGTCAGAGTGACGTTCCTAGCGGCACTTAGGTTATATTTTCTAGAAGCGATATATCTTGACTACTTACAAGCAAAGTAACAAAGACATCCGAGGTATTGAACTAAAACATCCCCAATAAACCACATCCTTCAAAGGTTAATTCCGTCCCTTAGCAGTTTGTACTACTCAGGAAGCAAAACACCGCTTTTCTATAGTAACCCCCCTCCACTTATATGGACTGCTAAGTACCTTACTGCTGGGCTGGGTAGAGAAAACAATTTCAGATACGTTATTTCTAAAAAGAAATTGTTTAAAAGTATTAATGATTTCTCAACTGCCAGTTCCAAGTGTTGTCTTATTTCACCGAGATAACCATCAGTAAATGTAACATACGTCAACAAGGTTGACCCAGAACCGACCATGGAAGTCTGGCATCCAGAGCTGAGGTCCGGGCCGGTTCAGTGTGGTCTGCCGTCGGGCCCTGTCGACGCAAGCGACCGGCACGCGCGCTATGCGGCCGACCAACTCATAACGCTTAATAAATGATCGGAGCCCAGCATTAGGCGGATCGCATACATCATTTATGTAAATTGTGACGAAGACATATCTAGCTCGGCTCGGCCCTGCCTTCACTCGACACGGCGCGCATTCCACCTCATTTTATAATGATTTCGTAAGTATACAAGTAAAATATCAGTCCTCATTGCTAGTGTCACGGCTTGACAGATTCTAAGGATAAACCGCAGATTAATTGATCTGTAGTAATGCGCCAAGGATTGCTGGGCTGTGACTGTGAAGAATGTTTGATTTCATAAGTGGCTACTAAAAGGTCTGCTGAAGTGACTCAGCTTAGTTAAATGATATAAATTAACCAGATCAGCTTGTGACATTTTGGAACATAAGCCGGTGAATGTAAACGGCAATTTGAAAGGTCTTTGATTTGTCTCGTCCAAATTTCTGAATGTCTCGTGACGACGTTACAAGAAACAGAGACTTTATACTCGGTCTGATACCTAGATGATGAAATGTTCTTCTACTATTTTATATTTCCATTAATACTCCTCTTAGCTTATTTTGTCATAACATTACGTATATTATCCGAGCTTTCGTCTGCGGCTCCACCTACGAGATAGGGCGTTGCGTTGATAATTGCGCAAATTTTACATTACAAATTCCCTGAACAAAGTGACTATACCTTAACTAAACCCTAAACGCAAACATTGTATTGCAATCAAGCAAAAACCATGTTACATGATAATAACATACCTAGATACATAGAGGACCCTTTTTGCTACTACAATATGGAAAACCAGGATTGCCTGTTAACACACACAGTGTTCCACAAAGCAAATGAATGTAGGCTCTATAATATTAGAAATTGCACAAATTGTGACAGTTTGTTTG
Organism: Hypena proboscidalis; assembly: GCA_905147285.1. NCBI lineage: Eukaryota > Metazoa > Arthropoda > Insecta > Lepidoptera > Erebidae > Hypena > Hypena proboscidalis. Next base: position 11,769,893 of record LR990130.1, on the reverse strand, counting down.
TTCAAGAGCATTAAATTGCCGTTTCCCTCGATGAGCTATGCGTGTCCAAACACAGGCATTTGCGTAGTTGCTACTAGGCTGTGTCATTGTAACACATCAGCTAATGGGGAAAAATGTTACATTGTAAGCAGTCGGTTACATCTGCTTACAAAGAAACAACCTTTCTTATATTACCTTTGTTGTAGAATTACCAGTAGCACATTCCCTTGACTGAAGTTACGTTCATGACAGAAGTATAAATTAGACCGACATTAAACGAGTACTAATCTAATTATTTCGCAATCTTGTCAAGATTGCGGGTAGTAATGATGAATCTAATTATAAATCTGTAATCCACGAATACGTATCGTTTTAAAGCGTTTAAATTGAATATGCGAATCTCATAAAAAATAATAAATATCACACAACCTTCACACATCGTTATACTAAGCAGAGCTTGTACTTTGGGTACTAAAATAACAGTCAGTATATATACGGATACATACATACTTTTTCTTTTTTAAATACATAAATATTATACATAGAAACACCCAGACCAAGACAAACCCTCATGTTCATGCACACAAAGATCTGTCTTGAGCGGGAATCGAACCCGCGACCTCTGTGTAGCAGGCAGTTGCAATACTGACTCCGCTATCCAGTTGTCCAAAAGGAAAACGTTCTGTTTTATAATAGGTATATGAAGGAAAATTACACGTATCAACGGACATAACAATTAAACAGGGAGATTGCTATCAATTAATTAAACCTCCAAAAATAAACCGAGGTATACAAACCAAAAGTCTCAAAAAAAGACAATAGCCATTTAATTTCCATTTCATACACTTACCAACAATACCACAAACGACAAAAATATTTAAAAGTGTCATTTAAGATGACTCTATTTAGCCAATAGCACAGCGTGCGTCTCCAGGTGTGACGGTTTTTTCCCAAATGACTGTTATATGTGACTTTCTTGTTATAATACTCATTGAAGACATTTCAAGTGCCCCGCTCGTGTACAAACGATTGTTTGAAAAATATTTTGGTTGTGACAAATAAGAAAATGAATACAATAAAAACGATCAATATCGTATCGTGATGGGAGATTACGTTTGATACTTACCTATTATATTATTAAGGAGGATTAATTCGATATGGGTGAACTTTATATTTTAGTACTTTGTTGTAACCACACACTTAATAGTATAAATGGTTTGAGAATGTTAAAAGTCTTTGCAGTTGAGATATTTTGTATTCGGTATGCATGATAAATATGCGCAATTAAATTTTTCATTGTGTAATTCGTGGTACTTTTATACACTTACATAAATAAAATCTATTGTTGTTCTAATTTAAAATACAATTGAAGGAATTAAATCGATTGTAACGGAAAATTCTGTAAGTGATTTTAATGGAACAGTTTTTTTTCTTTTCTGATCTATGATGCAGTTTTCTTTCATACACGACCACAATTTTCTGTTTTAGGCTCTGTCTGTCCACACAGAATACGGTCCATAACATAATACGGATATATATTTATAGAATAGAGATACTGTCTCTGTTAGACACGAACCCTTAATCCGGTAAAGTATCAATAAATTAAAGGTAAATCGACACAACTAGAGTGCCCCAACACGCCAGCACGCATAGGACAACATCTGCGTCATTCGTCGCTCGTTAGCCCCCACTGTGCTTTTCATCAAGAGACACAAAACTCGCTTGCGACATTACAATATTAAGACGTTTATAGGGCCACTATTGTACAGTGAGTTATGTGGGCGTTCGCTAGTACTAACTTAATGCTGGTTAGCCACAATGACGAGCTGCGGTCACTCGCGGTGGCCCGTACAATGACTTGTGAAAAACAAACTATTATAAGTTCAAGGACTTTGAGGGTGAATGATTTGGCAATACTTCTGTTTGATTGAATTCAAGATGGCACAATTTATATTTTAACTTGAACTGTTGGTTCCTTACACGTTCCACTCCGATTACACGTTCTGCTTTTGACCTAAGTGATTACTTTTTTTCCATATTTTATAAGAAAAACATTTTATTTAACTGACATCTACACATTTTATGTCGAACATGCAAAAAAACTTTGATCTTTATTATAAATTTATTCATATATTTAATATAGATTAATAAATTTATTATAAATTTATTAATAATTTTACTGGTGGTAGAGCTCTTGTGAATGAGCTCGAGGGCGGTAGCACCACCGTCTCACCTGCAGCGACGCATCTATAATCTGCTTTTGTGGATTGTTACTGTCCATGGGCTGTACTCCACTTACCATCAGGTGGACTACACGTTCGTTCGCTGCGGGCGTAGTATATAAAAAAAAAATAGAGTCAATTCAAACAAGCAAAAAATAAACATGCAATACTAGTTAATGATGCACTAAGCCGTACATACTCTATAGAAGTGCTATTAAAATATTCAGACTGACTCAGTAATTATTGTGAAATGAATTACGTAGTATTTCAATTACCCAGACCACCTAAAATGCACACAAAAACAGTGCGGCCACCTAGGAATCAATTAAACTTTAGTTCAAAATAGAGTTATTGCTCAACAAAAAATATAACAAAATATGGAGTAATCGTAGTTCATTAAAATCGTATCAAAGGGCTCTGACGGAGGTCCATGTTTGGACTGCTCGCCAGTAACTTGGCACCCCTGCGGTTTCGCAAAACTATGTTTTTTCACGCCCTCTGTCTTGGTTTGTCAACTGGCACATTAGCCAAGGTGTTTCTACCATGGTGGTCGTTTTTTGCCACCCCCACACACCCTGTTAATTGATGACAATTGTGATCTTCGACCATCGAGTGAAGAGAGATGTTTCCCTAACAGATGTCTTAATAACGTCGAGTGTAAACAAAGTATTGAAAGAGGCTTGGTTTGGATTTATGAGTTTTATTTGTTATTGTGTAGCTGCCAATAACTGGGTATAAACTATCATTACTATACAAATCAAAATATTTACTTTTTGTGCCAGTATTAAAGCAACCACCAATTTTTTGGCTCATCTTAATAAAGTAATCTTAATATAGTTTGATAAAAATTGAACACAGACTTAAAAATAATCTTACGATATTTTGTAACTATACTCTGTACCAAAATCAGAGAGACAAAAATCGAGCTCTTAAATGTAATTCACAAATAATTATTTTTGGAGCTCGATTTTTGTCTCTTTAGACGCTATTTCTATTTAGTCAACTCAGTCTGTAATGGCAGCTGACCAACCGCAATCAAATACAAATTATCTGTTTTATAGTAAAAGGTTCCTTATTACGCCATTTTATTTACTGTTCTCAAGTAAAAAGAAGATCCTCTGTACCAGAGTTCCTAGCTGCCGGCTGTACCATACTACAAAGCTTCGGTGCATCAAGAAGGGTATCACAAAAAGCGCCATTAGAGATAGGAACAAGTACACTCGCACACAGAACTGCAGATAACTGGGGCACATGCATTTTTTCCCCATCTATTTATGGTAGTTCAAGAGTGATGGATTCGGCGGCTCGCTAAGAGTTTACCACATAAGCCACCGACACTTGGAGCATTGGCGCCAGACATTTGATCCCAGATCTCTTAAGAGCTCTTTGTGGAATTGTTAAAGATATCTCCTATGAGTTTTTGTGTAGCTTCAGCTACTGAAAGGTATCGATATCTTAATACTTAATAAGTAATATTCTTTACGGACTTACCGGCTTACATTGAGTATACGGAACTCGACATAAAGAGCTTCAAATTCGGCTCCGAGATGTAACCACAGTGTTATATTGAAATTTCGAACTAATAATAAAAACTTGAATTAAATCAGAGCATAAAATAAAGGGTGCGTAAGCAAGCACTGAAAAATCTTTTAGTCAGTCTTTAGTTTTTCAAGCTTTTAAGACTTCGAATCTTATATAAATCGTCATCTGCCAAACCTTATCTCCATTACATTGGGGTTGGCTTATAGTGTAACGGATTTAGCTGAATATCTGCATTTTACGTGGATCGACTGCAATCAGACCTTCACTACCCAGGACGAGGTGATACGACGCCCTTTGTTAGTCGTCAGTTTTCCTGGCCTCTGACTATCCGTAACGACTGCCATAGATCTTCAAATAACGACCGTCGATGTCTTAACATGGTCTCTGAAGCACGGAGAAATACTCGTTATATTAAAGATGGTCCTTTGATGACCCATCCACAGCCGACCGCGGTTAGAATTGCTTAACCTGTTAGATTAATAAGTCCGCGCGTCTTCTACTTAGCCACGAGCTAAAATATAATATGAGTATAATGTATAAATACACGTTATATTCAAAGTATATGTGCTATCCATAATTGTGCGGGCTATCTATAAATTATCATGTGCTCGGTTGATTGTTTTTGCGGGCCGCGGTGGCTATAGCTGAAAGCTCGTCTCGATTATGTTTGATCGCCATTAAAGCACCTGTAAGCTCCAGCAGACTAACTCTTTGTACTGCCCGCTCTCTCACACGTACCGATAGCAGACAAACAAAATATTCACCTACAGTTTTAGTCGTGGTAGAGCTTTTGTGAACTTGTTCGAGCTGCACCACCATCTCACCTTTAACCTACTGCGGTTTGTTGGTGAGATCAGGCTCTAAAATTACTGGTACATTAGGCAAAACACCATAGTTCTCAGATTGAGCGACGCAACTACAATCTGTGTTAGTGGATTGATGATGTTCATGACTTACCATCAGGTAGACTATACGTTCGTTCGTTACAAACATCGTATAAAAAAAACAGTATTTTTTTAGAAAAGTCTTCGTACTAGATTTGAAACTAGTCGGCATATCTCGGCTAAAGTAACGTGAGTAATCCGTATTCTCATTAATAATGTCTTCACCTCACATCGGTTTTAATATAAGTATGTCAATGGCAATTTAAAAATGGGCCAAACAGAAGATTTGAAGCACAGGGTTGAATTTAACATAATAATTTGAGCTGTTTCATACAATGAAACACTATCATTACTGTTTCTTCGTTTTTAACAGTCTTTAAAATATTTGGGTCTGAGAATCATTCCTTGAAATATGAAACCCAAAATTGGTTCTATGCTAGCGATAAATTAATAACATCGTTTAAAAGTTGAACAGAAATTTCAACTATTATGTTTATGTCCCATGGTATAGGGGGTGAGCCTATCGCCATCCACCGGGCACAATTCCAACTCCGTGCTGCTATTGCAAATTTCCTGACGGCAAATTCACAAATTACACTTTGCCCGACCCGGGAATCGCACCCGAAACCTCGCGGAGAAAGGTGCATAACCACTACTAGACTATCGAGATACAAAGTTAAAATAAATAATTTCAGAAAACTACTTTTTGTCTGTCTGTAGTCGGTACCTTATGCAAGTACATCACAGGTTACTGTGAGACGCGTTTTTTGCAAATTCGGGCCGATCGGCATCGCCTATTACCGCGCACGGCGCTGTAACGATATCATTTTATTGCATGGACGGTAGAAGCGAGAAAAGAACCAAACATGATTTAAAATTCATAATGCATACACAAATCTCCCATCTCCTTGATGAACTGATGCTAACTGTATCAACTGCAGCTGAAGTTGTAAAAAAACATGTAAAATATTCTTGTAATGTTATTGTTATAGCGCGACATATAAATTTTCTGACCTGTTCGGGTAAAATTCATTTAAATGTTTTTTTCTACTCAGATGAGAAAATTCATACTACTCGAATATATCCAGTTGAATGTATCAAATCATTTGGTAAGATTTTTTGAATTAATGCAGATGCAAATAATCTGGTTCTTAAATAAATATATTATTACCAGCTGTTGTCCGTGACTTTGTCCGCGTAGATTTCGATATAATTAACATAAACGGCCTCGCTGGTCTTGTGGTTAGTGTATGCCCTCCAATAAAGATATTCAAAATATCTTCCATGTATGTACAGTATTGGTCCCTCAACAGTATTATTATAAGTATAGATCACACACAACATATCCAGAAAAAAACCCCAGCTGTCTTGAAAAATTGCATCATGTTACATAAACCTTTTTTATCGTCGATGGAAACTAATTACCATCGGATGTTGAACTGGTGTTGATGAAACAAGGTTTTTGCGAGATTCGAGGTATCGCCTCTCGCCTAATAGCGCATAAACGTATCGCATCGCTTTTACCGACGCTAAATACATCGGCCGAGAGACGCCGGTAGCACACGGTAGCATCGGATACCAATTAATTGTTTTATAAGATGAGTTATTACTACCACGATAACATGACGACATGTGGTGTTCATATTTCCTTTAAAATTTTTAGGAAGTACGTATATTTTTTCAAATGCTGAAATATTTACCTTATAGCGTAGCTCGTCTTTTCAACACATCATCAGCTCGTGAAGAGAAGAAGCCATAATTATCTATGGTTGATGAAAACATTCTTCATTCATCTTTTCGACATTTTTAACGAATTGGCCATGTCCATTAAAAAAGCTTGCTATACGGCTGTACACTTAATATTCTAATTATTTTTAAGGTGTAAAATTTAGATACTTTGCTTAAACTTTTGAGTTATTCTTTCGCATGCTGTGTCCACTTCTAGAAGGGCAAACATTATTTTTGTATGTTAATTTTAAGCATGTTTTTTTCTTTTGCTATGTATTGTCCAATTTAGTGGACCAAACAATAAAAAAAAATATTACCGACCGTGCAATAAGTTTATGATACCAAAATATAATGAGTTTGTTAAACTGTAAACTTATGCCACTTAGCTATTTATGCAAAGGTAGCCTGCTTAGCAAAGTCAAGCCGGTAACGGTGCAAAATGTGCTAATACTTCGTGAAGTCTCACCGCATAATTATTATAAGTTATAACAAGTTCCCATTTACCGCACCGAGTAATTCTTATAACTCGCGTTCCGAGATAAATACTCAGCTGATTACATCGCATTTTCTTTTCATTTGCAATCTGCCGTGGCACATTTAATTTTATACTTACAACTCGGGCTACTGAAATACGCTTATGGCTGGCTGTTTATTTATTTTATGAATGCAACTGGTTTCGTGGAAAGCCACCGTATTGAATTGATGTGACTGAAATTCGGGATAAGTTTACCAACTCTTTAGTTGGTAAATGGGCGTTCGCGCTTATTGATTGCAGCAGGCAGTGGCAATAAAACGCGTCGGTGGTCGTAAACTGGCACTCGATCCCGTCGCTACCGGCCTGCTGCCCTGGCGCCCGCGCTGCGTCGGATCAAAGAACGACGCCGACAAAGACGCCGCCGCCTTCCTCCCGCCCTGTCAACGCGGTCACGGTCCATACTTAATGCTCGCCCCCGGCTGAAATTACGAGCGATGAGTGCTATCGACAATTGAATATTAATATCACGAATTTACATAAAATTCTCATGAAACGATTTAAAACAGAATCGCGCAAAACGCGGACGGTGGATCGCATAAAACACACAGTAAGTTCGTCGAAGCAATCCTAATCCGGCTGGAACGAGCCCAAAAACTGTGGGCGTCTCAAGACAGAGTCACCGTTTTAATTGGTCGCATTAGAGCAGAGCCCCTTATTAATAGGTTGATTACTTGCGGACCGAGCGGCATCTGCATGCGCCTCACAGATCTCGACTTATGCAACCGCCCTAAGGAAAGCTTTGCGACTCTAAAGCGGTTCCAATTGCATGCAGCTCCGACAAAGCCTCGGTAAATAATAAAATGTAGCGCACCACAGCCTTCAGAATGTAGCGGCAATCTGAGCTGACTACTTTGTTCTGCATCAGAATTTTTATGGTTATTTTTATTTGAATGTGAGATTCATCCTGTTCATTGCGATGGGGTGATTTCACTTGGCAAAGTACTTAAGCGCGTCGGGAGCTAATAGCCTCGTAGCGAGTTGAAAATATCAATGTAGTCCTCAAATAGCGTCGATATCTGGAAGCCATAAATCTGCGAGGTGTCGGCCGCTATCGGCCGCTCGCTCTCCGGCTGATGGTTTGTATCATTTGCAAAGCAGCTTAGGAAGTATTTTGAGTACCTGCGTGTTACGCAGAACGTATGAACCAAAACAGTGCCGATTACAAATTGAAACCATTTAATTTTATTTAGGTATTAAACTTTGATAAAATTATTATTAGGTATGCGTTTTTTTAAGTTAAAAGAAGAAGACGTTTAGTGGAAAAAAATCGCGACAAAACCGTTTTGGTACCAAAGCCGGATTTCACGTTCATTTTTTAATTTAAAGGGGTTCAGATCATGTCACCCCTTAGCAGAATACAATTTAAAATATATAAAATTTACAAAATTTTATAATTCTAGGTTTTCATAAGTCACACAATGACAAGACATTACTTTTCTTACCAAGTCTTCTTATTTATATAACAAAATTTAACCTATGCTTTAACCTAGCCTATGTGGTATAAAGATTTTGTATACATACATTAGGCGAATAATAAATGATACACCCAATAGAAGCTAGTCAGAACTCCACATCAGACAACATTTCAAGACCAATTCATATTCGATAACGCCGCGATAATGTTTCAAAGAATTTCTTTCAGATCTTTTGAAATGTGGTTTTAGTTCGTATCAGTGGCATAAAGCAGCTTTAAAGCGTCTCGTGGCAGTCGGGTCGTACATCAAACGTGAATGTTTTTCAGACAGTATCGAATTATTATGTATCGAGAATCGAGTGGTCGGCGATGCGATGGTACAGCGCAGTGACGCCGTGGCACGTGCTGTTTGACTCAGCGAGGTAAGTGCTGCCCGCTATTAAGATTGCGCCGATGAAGACACACGCTGAAGTGTTTTCTAATTACGTACACCATCAATCACGGCTCACCAGAACACCGCCAATCAAGTAATTGCATCGCGTGCATCAGCTTTTCGGCCCTCGATAATAATAGGCATTTTATTGCCCGTAATGGAGTCTCTAGGGCCGGCGGTAATGCTCAGCGTTTGGTACTGCTTTTAATTTCGATTAATATATGCAACGGAGGAAGTATCGTAACATTGTTTTTGTAATCAATTAAGCAGACGATTGTTAGTCTATTGGTATTGCACGGTAATGAAACTTTGATATCGTTGAGTGCCGACATATCGTTGATTGGTTTTAGGAACACGCGATGGTTGTAAAGTTGGGGAATGCTGGTAATAGTCGGGGCTATTAGTCATCGTTTAATCCGGTGGTGTTTGTGCGTCAGCTAGATCCTTTGACGCGGCATAACGAAACAGATTTGAATGCGTGAGTGCCATGCCGTCAGTGAGTGACCCGTGTAAAGCAGGTGATGCTAATCGGACAGGTGGGCTGACGTGGGCTCGTCTCGCTCGGCTCAGCTCAGCTCAGCTCCACACCGTGCTAAACAAAGGTCGTGTTGTGATCGATCGATATTTTGAACTTCTTCACTTTGATACATTTTTTGAATATTTTACTGGTGAATCCAATGATCGATCAGGATTTTTGTTAAATGTTATTTTTTCCTCTTTTAATCGCTCAGGTGCATTTAGCAAAAACTTTGTTGAAAATCTCGAGTTGAACATTTAGTTTTACAACTTTCTTCTTGTGCAAGTGTCCACAGTACCTATAATTTAATATAATTCCGTTTCAGTTTACGGTTTTCCTTAGTTTGACTAATTACAAATGAAATAAGAGAATTGTACATTAATCAATTTACAAAACTCCGTTAAGTCGAAGTTATGTAGTAAAATCCGAATCTGGAACTCTTGCCAAACCTTAATGATAAATAAGGTCTTATTTCGCATATACCCTATAAGTAATGATATTTGCACTCCATTAAAAATACATAGTACCTTAATATCGTTTTTAATAGAATAGGTGATTCCTAATCTTCTATCCAAAATCAGCGATAACGTCAGCCTACATACCAAATACGAAAAAGTGAACAAAGGCTAGCAAACCGATTCATAAATCACTATTCATTACAGGCTTAGAGCACTGTTCTGTGCTTAAAGTCAAGTGACCTATTACGAAATGTACTCGATTTGCGATATGAGAATTAACTGAAAGTGAGTTACGCATACAGCCCATCTGTTGTAAGATATTGTTGAGTACATACAGCTTCTATGGATAACAATAGAGAGAAATCTTCGAATGGTAGAACTGTTCTTGTGAAGGAGCCTCATTTCACCATAAAATGTGCTTTCAAGTTGCACAGTTATTTTTCGTCTCTACCTATTGCCAAAAGGCATAAAATATTGGTATTTCGATGTTTGTTTTGCAGATAACAATGACCTGTAACTTTCATGAAAATTTGTGGGAGAAACAATAATATAATATGTTAAGTACAAGCATGGTTTAGAACTGTAATGTTGTACATATGTTTAAGTAAATCGTCTGATAATCCTGGACAGTGAAATTGTTATTTGTGCAACAAGAGAATAACATTTTTTTTAGAGTGCTTAATTTGAGTCCCCAATAAGCGTAAGAGTCATAGTAGATTCACGAGCGTAGCGAGTGATTCTTGTATATAGAATCTTGAGCGTAGTTAGGAAAAATGCACGAGACATATATATCTTTATATACTTATATACATTATAACGACGATAAATAACGAGTTTGCATTGAGCTCTAGGTAGACTAAAGTTTGCTCACTGTTTTCTAACTACGCCTTTATGAGCTGCTAAGGGGAAAATAGATTTAGAAATCTATTTCTATTTATATTACTATTTATATATAAAAAATCTACCAACGACACTCTGACAAATCCCATGCCTGTCATACTTATTCATTCGACAGTATTTCACAATCACGCATATTTAATACGCAAACAAATTTTAAATCACTCGGATCACTTCTTATAAATAACATTTATTTGCTCCTCAGAGATAAGTGGATCTATTAATATTTGTCTACTCATCGAGTTAGCAGCCGGTCCGAGTCAGATAGCTCGCATTTTTCACATTCAAAGGATCGATGGCATAAACAATCACACTGATAAATTACCGCTGGAGTGGAGTTAACTAACTGGAGGCAAGAGGCAAATGTTATAGGTTTCTTTCATCGAGGCTGCCGCCCGCACCGCCTCGCTGTGCAAGTCATCCAGGCATCTCGACGGCCATCACAAATTACAAACAAAAAGCTAGGAGCGCCTAATCTGACGTCGCATCACGTCCGATCATCGACTGATCATGATTTACGAACACGCTGAACGGTGATAGGTGATCAGCTCTTTAACAATTGATTCTCGTTTGTTGAACTTGGACGCACACCTCATCTATTTCTTTTAGGGTTCCGTACCCAAAAGCAGTCATATAGGCGTCTACTCTGTCCATAAATCTGCACAAGTACAAGATTACAATATCACGCAAAATTGAATTACCTACATGAGTAGGATTCAAATAATACAATACAGACGTTTTTATTAAAATATTATTGATGTTTTATTTACTGATGTTAGCAATGTTAAGCGATTGTTTAATTTTATTTTAATGAAGCACCATGGTGTTGCACTGAAGCCAATGTATGTTTCGCGTTCCCCATAATGTCCCATTGTGGCGGCGAGTGTCGCATAGTGACGGATTACTGACATTTAGCCGCTTATTGATACATGTGGCTTTGTGTAGCATTACCTTTGCCACAGGCCGATATGCTTTGTATACGATTTTTTAAGTGGTACGTAAATAGTCACGTTGTGTGGACTTTTAAAGAAATGGTTGCAAATATTAATTTTAAAAAAAGTTGATAGCCAAAATATTTGACCATTTGCTCTTTCGCTCTTGCCCAAATATAAATACCACTCAACTCTAACACAAATATCAACGTCTTCCAATGCACGTATTTAAGGCAGTCACGTATCATTTAAGCGCAGATTAAGGGCGTTCTCCAATGGCCCTTGCGATTAGTAGGCCAGCGGTGGTGGGCTAGGGACGCTAAGCCGGCGGTAATTGCGGCTTCGACGCCGGCCCCGGCAAGCCCTGACTTATCCCGAGGATGTTCGTTAGTGATGCCCGCTCACTCACCCGTGTACAAACACTAGGGAAACAATTGCCAACTGGTTTCGTTTTCAAAAATAAAGAAGTTGCAGAGATCGGTCGGTAGAAGCTGGTAGATTTATTTGTGTTTTATGAAAGACATTATTGCCATATTAAATATTGTAATATACATTGTTTGCAATGGTTGTGTAACATTCTCACTCTCTTGTTAACTTTCTACTTTTGACCAAATTGCAGCTGTACTTGCATGCAATATTTATTTATTTGAAACATTGTTGGTCGAGGAGGTAAGCTCTGGCTTCTCTGTAATTCATTTAGTACACAACAATCACAAAAATATACAATGCTGAAAGAAAAATTAAAGTAATTGAAAACCCCGGTGGTCTGTAGTAGTCAAAAGCGAGTCGATCAGCGGCGTTTCAGTCTCCAGCACCTTTAGCCCAGGGCGTCGAGTTATAATTGCTTATAATGATTTGGGTTGCCGTAATAACCCACACCTGTTCTTTACGAACTAGTACAATGAAAACAGTAGGTAAATTAGTAACACAATAGGTTAAACGTTGGAGATTATACGCGATTATAAGGGTGGTTTTCCACTAGAGATGCGCTATGCTACGTTGCTCGTGAAAGTCGAAGTGTGTTTTGGTGCGAACGGGTTCAGCTTAGCTATGTTTTTCTTGCTACGGATGGGTGCTATGGATGCGTGTTATGCTAGCCACTACCCGCGGCTGTCGCATAGCTCGAGCTGAATCATAATATCTTCCTCACAAAGATACCTTGCTGCGGCGCATCTTCGAAGCTCATCTTCCTTGTCTAACTACATAGCTTAGCATTACTGTCACATAGAGCCGTAGCACTTGTTGCATCACTTGCACATCCTCGTAGCATAGCACATCGGTGGTGGAAAAGCAGCCTAGAGTTGTGAAACATAAACGAATCCAACAAGCGAGGCCGTTCTTACGTAAGCTACACCAGCTGTCAAACGTCAATCCAATTTGGAGATGTCCATCGCCTTTTCACCTGCCAGGCTGCCACTGCTGTCGATCGTTCTACAAACAGAAGTGTAACGAAAATCAGCACAGGTTTATGGAATTTAAGTGATAGGCTTTCACAAGATGATAGGTTCTTAGAATCATGGATGTCTAGGGTTACGATATTAATGCTGCTTATAAAATTCAGTGACTTTGTTGTTTTTTTTAATGGTATTTAGGTTTCGAATCAAACTGCTACCTACTTTAGCCACAAGAGCAACGGGACAGTGAAATGAAAATAAACTCTTCACAGCACAAATTTAAATCCAAACATAAAAACAAGTTGAAATAAGATTTAAAAACCTTAACTTTGATTTGTGACATAAACAGGAAGGTATTTAAAGGTGATACCTTTCCAAGTCGCGAATAAAAAAGCAAGATACAAAATAAGATTAACATCGATTTGTGGCATCACAGCACGGCTTGTCTCACATGAATGGACATTGTGTGGATGAGTAGCACGGGACACGGGACACGGGACCATGGGGTAAGGTACAAGTAACAACTGTAGGTAGCGTTCAAAAAGCAATCGGTCATGTGGCCTGACAGGCAAGCTGTGTGGCCGCAGTGACAGCCAGTGTGGCCAACCAAACGTATTGCCACGTATTGCTCTCGATCGTAACGAACTTCCCAGAATGTTTTTCTTCCCCGTTGCCAATACATTTGCGAAAATTTATCTGACAGTATCGAGGAAACAGATTTGTTGTTTTAGTTCAAAATTTCAAATGTTTTATAAGAAGGATACATAATAAATAAATAAATAAATAAAATAAAAAAGCCTTTTATTTCCTTAGCAGTACATAGCAGCACTTACATTCTAAACTTATTTCTTATAAAAAATGTATTAAATCTAACCTTATACATGTATTTTCTATATTACGTTTTATTTATTTTATTCTCTTGTTTACTTAAATTATTCATATAACTGCAGGAACCCCTTTTCGGGTAAAGGCCTCCTCCAAAGATTTCCAGTCTTCCCTGGATTGGGCTATCTGAAGTCATCAGAATCTTGGGCTATCAGAAGAAGGATTCATATCGTTTTATAATTGATAGAAATACCTAGACTCAATAGTCTAGGAATTTCTCAGAAGGGGACTATAATGTCAAAGCAAGTGCCACTGGATGCATGACACATTTAATTAAAAAAGATAAAAACGATTGATAACTACTTAAGTATAGAGTAAGCTCTGTTCACAAGCTTGTTCAGAAAAAGAGACGCTTTTTGTGTGAATTTACAACATTTACATCGTTCCATTGCCGCGAGCTGTTTTGACAGACTATTGTGGAAATAAAAGTCGTTTTATTACATTATCTCGGGTTAACGTCACTGTCTGTTCCGCATAATTCCTCATCGAAAGCAACTGTCAGTCAAGTGTCAAAACATCACCATACAATGTGTGTTTGTCGGGTAATTTCCCATAACATGGTGAATTTTGGTGCGGTCACAGTATCACACGTGGTGAATGAATAGACAGCGTTTGACAGGATAAACGCTTTTGTGTCATATTTTCTGATGTAAATATGCAATGCAGAATACTGCTAAGCTTGATGAATGCCGACAGTATTATACGTTTTGAACTAAAAAAAACATTGTAGGTAAAAGCTATTATTGGCGTCAAACCAAATCTCACTTTTTTTTGGGAAGTTTTAGCGCTCTCTGTAGCTTGCAAGCGTGCTAAATTATTGTCTAAAAACAAAATAAAATCTCATTTGACATATTCGCTTAGATTTCTTGATACCTATAAAATGTGTTGTCGATGGAACGTGTTTCAGTACACTTTAAAATCGTATGGTTTAGGTTTCGTAAACTAGTTTATTCAATATGTTTGACTAACGGCAGTGGTTTGAATTTTTAAAATACTAAATGATTAGAAAAGACAGCTTAACAGTTTTTGAAACCAAATAATATTAAAATACATTATATTTGATTCCAGTGTCGATTGAAGAAAAAATCGGTCAGATATCCGCTATTACTCACAAATATCTTCAATGACTGTTCAAGCCATTACAGGCATTTCGTAAAATGTTTAAATTCGAGACCACCTCAAAGTGTTATATTAAAACCCCACAGAAGTCAATTATACTACTGTATTATCTGCCGAAAATTATAGTGTAGATATATTAGAAAGCTACTGTCTAAATAAAATAACAATGGAATGGAAAATGATTCAGCTGCTACGTTTCGGGTGTGCGTTGCCTCGGCGCGGGCGGTGCGGGCGGCGCGCGGCGGACGTGCGGCATCCGACAAATTATAGACAAATCTCTTGAGGTATTATTTTTTCAACGCGCCGGGTGAGAAATGCGTGATTGAGGGCCGGCTCGAGATTACAGGCTACAGGAGACACGCCACCGGCACAGCTCTCTCACTCACTTATAATCATTATTTAGCCGTAATAAAGTGTTAGAATAAGTAATTATTGCCACCCAAGATACCACGGTTCCGGAACACTTGTAATCTGCGGTCACCGCAGCTCGTCCGCCTCATGACACCAATTCTCCTCAATGTTCCATTGTGAGCGACACTTAGCAGACATTATAAAGCTCACGTGCACGGCATTATAAAAGATTCTAATATCGTCCACATTAACTTTTTTAGCTTCTGCTCAACCGAATGTTTAAGCCAAATTACCCTCTCAAACCCAATTTGAGTCGATCTCGGCGATAATATAGTCCATAACCATAATAAAATTGGAATAGGTAGACGCCAATTTTGACACGTCGAATATTGCGTTAACTGTCATTAACAATTTTATGCAAATCCTAATTTGGATCACAGGTTTAAAATGGGAAAATTAGGGACGAAATTATAGGGCAGGCGCGCCGATGGCACGTTTGTGATGCGTTGCCACGGGCCGCCTCGCCGCCGCACCGCGCCGATACCGACTCTATGCTAAATTGTTACATCCAAGTGTAAAATTATGCGGAATATATTAACTAATCGTATGATATATCGATATCCTCACCTTTATTAGCGAAATCTTCACAAAAAGATAATGTTGTTAGCTGCAAAGTTACAAGATAAAGCGTAACCGCAAAGTTACCGCCAAAAATGTTTTGAGAAACTTTATGAAGTTCGTGATCAGTGCGAACAGAGTGTGTTATGAAGGGTAATAACAGTTACATGGTGTCACTTCTCGGCAATTCGAGGAACAGTGCAAGAAATCGCTAACAAATTAATGATATGTGTTTGGAGTGTGGTGCAGGCCGCGCGGACGGCGAGCTCTGATTACAAGGCGGTGGGTAATAGGCCCGACGCGTCCCACCCTATACTCAACTTAATGCTCTCGCAATTTCACTCAAAATAATGAACACAGTAAAAAATAAGTTTTCGGCGGATCCTTAAATGAGAGCTGGCGACGTGAGCCGCGAATGCTGCCCACTGCCTCTTGTATTGATCCCAGCAGGATGAGTTCGTGTTTTGATCTGACAAAATTATTCTACGAACTTCCAAATTGCTTTGGCGTTATTGAATGCTTTATAAGATTGAAGTTAGTCGATCATTACATGTAAGTAATATACTTTTAACCATGCAAAACCTCAAATTTTCAACTTCTGAACAGGTGAGGCGAATTTTTAGTTTTGTTTTGTTTATTAATAAATAATAATGAAACATATGGCAACTAAAACTTGGAACAATGTTTTTAATATGTAATTAATTATTTCAATTTTGAATATTTCCATATATAAAATCTTAAGATTTTATATATGGAAATATTCAAAATTGACTGATTTAGAAGTATGTAGACCGAACGTAAATGCTGTCATAAAATATCAGGTTGACCATAGTAAAGCCTAGGGATTTAATACATTATGCTAAAAAAATGTCTAATTCTTTAATGAGAATTATTTCTGCTAAGCCGGAATCTCAGCAGAAGTAGTCACATAGATTATTCAGGATTATTCCAAGTTTCAAAAAATATTTTAACAATTTTAACCCTGTTAGTAGTAAACAGACATGCCAGTCGCTTCTCTACTAGAGTTTCCTCGACTGTACCAACAACTTTATTAAAATGACTCTAAAACGCTATCTACCCTAATGTACAATTTAAAAATATAAACATGTGGTTGTACACTTTGTACAGTGTTATGTGGGTGCGGTTAGGCGATTAGGCGGTTAGGCTAAGAGATAGCGGGTCCCGGGAGCGCCCGATCTGATAGCGCAGTATACGACGACAGTTCGCGAGCTCCCGGCCTCCGAGGCTCGTATCACACGTAAATGACGCAGATAAACAGACAGCAGTGTATGGCGGCGTTTTGTCAACTTTTATGAGGATAGTTGTGTTATAACACCTACGGATGCTGATATCTGTTGCTTGTCATTATTTACAGTACTAGTTTGTATAGTTTTGTTTGTTTAATGTTCTGTATGGTTTCGTGCTGAAACCTTTATGTGAGAATTGTAAGGTGTATGATAGAAATAGATTTGCAAACACTTGATTTATTTCCAAAATTAATCTCAATGATGGAGATGAAATGAATAAAAAAAGAGAAAGAAATACATAAAATGTTTTTTAATTACGGAACATTTAGTACTTAAGTAGCAGATTTATTTCAAAAGTGAGTTTCAACTTAACTTTTAGATTCAGATTCATTTATTCCACATAAATAGGATACATACATAATGGTCTTAGAAACAATTTTGGGCTACCTATTTTGCCATAGACATGAGAAATTATATAACAATTGTCTTAGATATTACAGTAGCTTACAATAAATTCAGATTAATAATTAACATTATACTAGGGTACGTACACACAAGTAATATTATTATTAAATTTTTTTTATTGTTTTTATTTATATTTCATTATTATATAACAATGACATTATAAATAAGTTTTGTCATCAAAATATTCTGGAATCGAGTAATAACTTTTGATTGCAAGAAATTTATGGAGCTCTCTTTTAAATGGTAGTCGTTCATTTATGTTTCTAATAGATGCTGGCAGTTTGTAATATATGAGGGATGCTCTACACAGTATACATAATTGCATCATTGCAGTTTTTAACTTACTTTTAAGAAAAGCTCAATAATGCATGACTCGTACAATGGGCCAAGCAATTAGGTATGCAGGGCAAAAACTTTTACGTCACAGTGAAAAATGACTGCAATAGATATGCATTTATGAATTATATATTGAATAAGTGTAAGATACCCACTATTTAGATATGTATCTCATTTATCCATAGCTGGTGTAGTAAGTCTTTACAATGACTTAAAATTTTTTGCCCTGCATACCTAACTCGTTGGCCCACTGTACACACTGCTACACATCAAACTATACGATTTCAGTATAAGATGCTTTCTTTGCAATGCGAGATCAGCTTAAATTCGAAATGTACTACTTGATGAGTTCATTGTACAATACATACATCCGAATATGCATTCTGCGATCCAAACAAAAAAACTTTCCTTAACGATGTTCATTTCCACTTCATATCATTAATATGACATCTAGAGATGGTCAAAGATAAAAAAAGATACGACGCGTAATTTTTAAACACAACAATTTATACAAATAGACCATTTAAATGTTATTTCAAACAAATTAGCTGTTAACGTCAAAAAGTCAAGACTCCATTTAGAAGGACTTTCAGAAATTACATCGAGCGACAACATCAAACAATAATTTCGGAAAAAGCAATTATCATTATCCAGATAGGAGGGTCGGAGGCGATCGCATTAACATCATAAAAGGGGCGAAGTTTGTGTACGAGCCCCCGGGACGCCCGTCGGCAAAGAGACAGTTACATATTACGCAATAAAGAGCTGTTCTCGCGAAAGGAAGTGTGAAAATGAACAACATCAAGGGGTTATCTTGAATTACTCACTAAAAACTTATTGTCGGGGGTTTCGGGGGTGAAGTGGGTGCGCGGGGTGTGCGGGGGTGGATTTGCCGCGAGAACAGATAAGGGCGCGCTATTGGGATCGCGCCGTTCTCATCCAATTACACGGTCGAGCGAGCGCGCCGAGGATGCGAGATAAAAACGCCGAGCCTCGGCGCTGTCTCCGCGGGGATTGTCGCTCGCCTAACGTTTTCACCTACGACCGTCCTCTGCCCTGTAGCCCGGAGCCGTAGCTACCAACCTATTTGTGACTTTGTGACCCGACAGCGACTACCGCTCTGCCGCACTCCGGCTATTTGACACAAAACACATACACAAACAGCATTCAGAACAAACGTAATTTATACAAAAAAATCGTACTTGTTTTCCTTTTTATTGCAAATAAATTTATATCATCGACAATAGACTTAGCACTGCTATCTTTCTCTTGAGAAGATAAAAACTTTTCTAGTAGTAAATCAAGTTAAGTATAAAAAGATAAAAGCTATGAAAGTAGATATGTTATATTAATGCAGAGAGGTCTATTAAAAATATATTATAATCAAACTATCTACTTCATTTACAGGTAGAGTACAAGATAGATCGAGATTCATTTTACATACTTATATAAAAACATAAATACATAGGATCACGCTTTTATTCCACGAGGTTAGGCAGAGACGATACTTTCGCCTTCTCTCATACATCACATATATGCTCGCCGGTTTCGTGTAACTACTCTGTACTTTTTGAAGGATTACTATTATTCTCTGGTATATTTAACTGGTTGATTTTAAACAACTTCTAAAAAGGAATTGGTTTATGTTCATCTGTAATGTAGGTAAGTATTATATGTTTTTTTTAAATTATGATCTTGGAAATAGCTCATCTGTTTTCAAATCATTTTTTTTTATGTACAGTGGATAATTTAATTGAGTGAGTGATTAAAATATACTCGTTAATTCTCAACACAAAGTAGTCGAAAATTAACATTAGCCGTTATTTTTAAAACCGTTTTTATTAACAGTCAACCTGTACACCCAGATATAGCTATGAGTACGACCAGTTACGTTTCAGAACTCTGAAGGAAATAATCTAAGGCGACGTGCTAAGGGAGTTCCTGTCGCGGCGAAGACGAAGGCGGCTAAGGCTGGCTTTGATTCAATTAAATGGATCGCCACGGGACTTGCGAAGACCCACTGGTACCGCAATACAATGCACTTCCCGACAACTAAGTCCAAACATTTACTAAGAGCTGTTCAGTAACTAGAGGATAAAGTAAACTTTGGAATGACTATGGTTCTGTCACCCTTCCTAAACTATGTAAAGTGTTAAGTTATATCGGGGACTGTGTCCGTTATGTCATTAAGATTTGGTGTGCAAAAATATATGCCCAAAGATTTTTTTTTTTGTTTTTACTACGCCCACAGCGAACGAACGTGTAGTCCACCTGATGGTAAGTGGAGTACAGCCCATGGACATCAACAATCCATAAAAGCAGATTAGATGCGTCGCTGCAGCTGAGGACTACGGTGTTATGCCTCATGTGCCAGTAATTTCAGGGCCTGATCTCACCACCAAACCGGAACACAGTAATGGAAGCACTACTATTTGGCGGCAGGTTAAAGGTGAGACGGTGGTGCTGCCGCCCTCGAGCTCATTCACAAGAACTCTACCACCATAAATTAATATAGTAGGCTACCCATGTTGCTTCAAAATGGGTTGTAATTTAATAATCTTCTAGCTTGACAGTTCAATAAACTTCCAATTAAGCTATTCCATTAACAAAAAGCAACTATATATTCCAAAATATTTTCACCCAGATCAGGCGCTACACAACCGCTCCACGGCTATCCCTAAGCCATAATTCCCGTCTTAGGCTTAATAGTAGCGTAACCTAATAAATAACAGTGACATTTGTTTTCGGTACTAAGCCCCACCCTCTGTCACAAGCAAACCCAATCCGACAGCGCGGCCGCCGTATGTAAATAGTTTACCGAAAGTCGCCGCTCGTCCATCACGCGTTGTCACATAAATTATGCCGCGGCGAATCCGCGGTCGAATCATTGTTTGACTTTTATCTTATTACGTACATCTCCCGATTTTGTTCGCGTCATATTTCTTCTGACTTATCGGCTTTTATCTATCGTTTTGTGGCAAGTCGCGCTATCGATCACCCGATCCCTGCCGCGAGCCGACAAATGTCTCCGAATGTTTTGAGTGGATTAGGCGAACTGTCGGTGTCGGTCACCGCGGTGACTAATGCGCTCCTGAGCTTATTTGGAACGCGTATCGAGTTATTGTCGCTTATCTGATGATGTGCCCGCCGCATCGCCATCGCCTCCCCACCGACTCTTGCGCACAGCCACCGTCGGAAACTTATGAAGTTATGTCCGACTCCCCCGTACCATCATCCACCAAGCCGTAGTGACTAATGACTGATCTCCTATGATGTCTGAGAATTATTCCTCATTGATAGCGGCAATAAATTAAGTCACGCACTCGACTCCTGAGGAATGCAGGCTTTAATATGTAAATAACCACAACATGACATGACCATGAGTTGCATTTCTCTGTATCAAAGATAGATCGCCACTTATCTAGAGTTTGCAATCATAGAAACTGTGCAGTAGAAATTATTGATGATATAAGTACGGTATTCAAGTCGATGAAGTCAGAGGCAGCTGGGGATGGTCAAGTGACAAATGGGATACAAGAATGAACGGTAGTCGCAGCACGAGCCTGGCTATCTCCGGATCTGGTGTCACCGTCACCCGACACCCGACACCGACACCTCGGTGGCATTCCCCGGATCCACGTTAAATTAATGAAAACATCCATCCATAAAGACCCAAACGCCTCTGCGTTCTTATGAATGAAATTCCAACCTGCGCGGGTTCGAATCCTTTTTTATGATGACCATAAATTAAACGACCAATTTCCAGCGAGTGTCACAGCGCGGATAAAGGAATCATTTTTATAATATCCTCAGCGCTTAACAAGGGTACAAATAATGCCCACGCATATTCACGCGGCTATAAGTCGGGATCGAGCGAGCTGCCCACTGCCTGCTAAACTGTTAATATAAATAATGAACTGTGTTATGAGCTGGCGTGGTAGGTAGCAGTGCGTTGACTAACGAGGGCTTTGTGCTCGCACTCGTAACTTGTGCTGGAGCTGTGGTGTGCTCCTCGGCTGGCCTTTGTTCGCGAGGTTTGGCACCCCTGCCTCTGACTCACGCTCATTGATATCGATGCACTCCAAGATATATTCATACGGACACAGCTTGAATTAAAATAATCTTTTTTACAAACGACATTTATATGTTTGTATGTCTGTATTTTATTAGTTTTAGTCCTGTCTTTAAATTACCGTAGTACTGCGTAATAAACTGATGTTATTTACATAAGTTTAATTTAATGTTATGCTCCTATTGAAATACTACTACAAAACTTTTCTTTATTGAAAATAATTTTAATATCATATGCACCTAATTTCTTTTAAGGCAATAAGCCTGCTGCTGTCACGCATTATAACCTGATTATAGCTATCATAGAAATGCGTGTGTATATGCAAAATCGTAATTCGATCCGAGGGCAGGAGGCCGGCGTCGCTACCGTCGCCCACACAAACCTGGACGTTGAACGTGAGAGACCGGAGAGTCGCACCAGTGCTGAATTATTGTCCCAACTCATTCGGTACTAACTTATTACTTGTGGCCTTTTGCATCCATTGTCACGGACACTGTGCTCTCCTGGTAATGTCTCGACCCTGCTAACTGAATAGCCGTATAAAGAAAACAGTCATATAATATACATAAGTATTGGCAACTTGACATTAAATACCATTGTTTTACATAATTGCCTGCCATATCGTATTCAAATGAGTATCGATACATAACAGCTAGCGTCGTTAGTATACATTGTCCCCGCCATACATCAGTGGAGTGTGATGGTGGCTGTAAAAGCGCAGCCCTGGACCAGACTATAAAGTGTCCGTATAAATGATTAAGTGTTAAGTTACGATGTTCGCAGGCGCGCGCGCAGCGTGGCTCCGAACTCCATTCACTGCCCAGCGTATAATATTACCTTACCGCCGAAAATATCAAATCGACAGGAAGATGTTATCGGTACAGAATGTTATAAAATTGAATATTTTCATATATTAGGTAGGAAAGCTGGCTGCCCCCGCGGCGAGGCTCTTCCGCTGGTCGTCGTCCTGTCTATCCAACCTAAACATTTTTATGGCACGTTTTATTGTGAATAGAGATGTTATTTAATATCGCTGTTAACGTCTCCACAAAATTTGAAAAATGACCGTGATGTCTCCTAGCTGCATGTGCTATGACTACGCGCAGTTGTCATTGTACTTTATTGTTGCTATAAATATTCAATAAATAACAAACAGATACGTACAAGTGCTGCATATACCGGACGTAACGTGAACATATTGAAAGATAGATATTTTTATCGCTGCAATGATGAAATAGAACGAGCTCAAACGTAACATTGTAAACGCAACACGCTCTATAAAATTTGACGATAAACGAATTAATCAGGTTTTCAAATGAAATCGACAAATAGATAAAAAAAATATAATACGTATTTCCATTTTGATTGCGTACATCGTATCACAATTACTAGAAATAGGTTTACTATGAATATCTGTGTATCACGATGGGTGTATCCACCAGTAAGAAACCGTACAAGCCAATGCCCTACCGTTTCATCGTTTTTTTCTATAAACCAGTCTAACAATTCAATCTAAATCGATTGTTTTTGTAGCGTAACAGCCCACATAGAGGTTTTGAAGCATAAGACATAAACATAGAGATATATCGCACATAGCGCGCAGCGTGACAACCACGCTCCCGCGCCGCTCGCTCGATCATTAAGTCGAAACAAATCTATAAAAAAACCTCACTTTAAATAAATACACTATTAAAAAGTCATAAAGTACAGCACTAGACGTACAAATCGTTCGTTTTATGTAAGCCGTGAGATTCGCGTTAGATTCACAGAGTATTTATCGGCGAGCGATGATTATTGACAAACCGGTCGCTGCCCGACTCTCGACTGATGCGCGAGGAAGAGGTGGGCGAGAGACTTATAAGACTCATTATCTCTCCGGGGGACTCACTTATTAGTATGCTAAATTGATTTCGCCGCCTACGTAACACCGAGCACCTCGAATCGAATAGTTTCGGTGGTTCATAAAAAGCAAACACGCCGATAAAAACGTCGTTTATTATAATGACTTACTTAAAATGTACTAATTGTGGCGGCAGTAGGACTTTGGCAAATCTATTAGCATATATGAATGCGTCGTATGTATGTCAAAGTGGAGTCGAAATCGGTGTAACTCGCTGGTTTAGTGTAGCGTTTCGGACTAAAATGGTGTATCGGAAAAGCGGTATAAAAATGTGTGGAGTGTCGCGGCGAATATCAATTAATAGGCGTTGGCGCGCGCGGAGCTGCAAAAGTGTAAAGTGCAGTGAGGCGGGGGGCGTTGCGTAAATCAAGCGCGGATACGCGTGAATTGCCAACGTGGAAATATGCCCGTCCGAGGATGTGACACGTCTATCTATAGCGATATATTGCATGCTCTTTTTTGACAATAACATCGAAACATTAAAATGAGGAAAAACTGTTCATGTTATAACGATATACGAGTAAGTAATGCGAGTGAATCGACACAAATATGATAAGCACCCTATTACCTAATAATTTTAGGTCTAGAAATTGTCTGGAATTAATAAATTTGTTTTTTTTTTAATGACTCTTGCACTAGGAATAACTCCTGTGTCGCGGGGGTGTTCACAAACATACATAACACAAACAAAGCACACCCAGAGTCAGAACAAATCTTTGCGAATCACACAAAGATTTTCCCGGGTGAGGTTTGAACCCACAACACCAGCGCAGTTGAAAGCGGCGAGGTGACCGCTTTAACCACTACGCCAACCGTGCACTCAAATATTAAGTTTAAGTTAATTTTAGTAATCCCGTGGCACCATAATAAATATTACGTTCCTTGAGGCGTATTGCATTCATGAAATAACTTTTATCTTGATATTGAACGATGGGCTCTAAACCTATTGTCTCTCCACTCATGAAACTGGCAACTTACTTATTTTCTAATGCTTAACTCTTAACTCACATTAACTTATTGTCGAGAGCCATTGGAGTACCACCACCGAGGCGGTATCCTCTTACAATGGAATATCGTAGACTTCCAATAAGTCAAAACTTAATGTCCATTGCTGGCAGAGGTTTATGACGAAGACTGACAACAAGATATTACGTAATATTTATCATCTAGCTACAAGATTTAATAACAGCTATTGTGGCTAAGAAAAAATGCGTGTTGAACTATGCAACGTCGAAAATAATTTTAAACCATCATTACACTTCCGACAATCGAAAATATAATATGTGTCTTTACATACGTCAATCATATATACGGCTGCTCATCATCCGCCTGCGCTTATCCCAATAACTTGGAGTTAGGTTAATGTCGTCATCCGTCTTTACTGAATCTAAAATCCGTACGTCATTTTGTTAAGAACTTTTAAATCATTTTACCTGTAGAGGAACAGGGTGTGGTGTTCCTCCACCACAAAAGGAGGATCCTCCGACCAGGCTCGGTGGTATTGCCTGGCGGACAGCTGTCCAACGGTAGCGTATTGGAAGTGGTATATATATTTACTTGCTGTGAACATTTCGTTATCGCGATTCAGTACTCGTCGACATATGTCACGTGTGTGTATTATGTGCGGATACCGCCACATACCAAAATACTCTTCTTGCATGAACCAAAACTCACAATAACTGGATGCTAAATCTTAGAGGTAAGAGAGGTATTTATCAGCATCCGAAGCGAGTAAGCATTCAGCTGAACAATGCAAACCCGTTGGAGAAAAAAGTGAGTCCGTTTGGCATCGGCCACGCAAAAGGAGATGGAAGGTAGGCAGGCGGCAATCGCTCTACTATGAAAACGATTTACTTAGTAAGTACGTAGTCAGGTAGTTAAGACACTTAAGTAAGTTATTCTGACTTTGTAGCAAACTAAACTATAGTATCGTTTTATTTGCTACAACAGTACAATGTCAGTAAGTGTAGATTAATTATTATTTTAAAATATTACCTTCGTATATGTATATTTCTTGCGTATTTCTTAATCACCGTCAAGTATATTGATTTGTATGTCAGTCTATCACAATTTATATTAATTCAGTAAGCACCACCACCATTCGTGGGCGATGATGAGAAGATGAAAAGACTGCCAAGCTGAAGGTCTTGAAATCTTTCATACTATATAGCTTTTGACATTTCTACTCGTCTGTGTATATATAAAACACGTAGTCGAGCTACTGCCGGAAAACTCGCTACATCCCGTGGCGTATGCACTATACTACACATGGCACGTGAAAATTATTGCCGTCCGGATTTTTCGAGAGCATTAATGCAAATTTATCGGGCCGCGCAGCGCTAATTGTAGGCGACGCGCTCCCGCTGATTGTTTCCTCGTCCGATTTATGGCAACACCTATTGCCGATTTAAAGCTTTAATTGTAAACGATTCCCGTGTTTTATTGGATAGTCGCTGTTTATTTATTCGTGTGCTCTCTGTGCGGTTTCGATTATTGATTTTCCGTCGGTTTCTGTTTGTGTTCTGTTTTTGAGTTGCAGTTGTCGATAGCGCAGGGGATGGACGTATGCTGGGCTGTTTTGGTTCTCAAACAGCTGGGCAAGTTTCATTGTGCCTACTAGATTTTGATGTACATAAACTGAAGCTAATAAACATCAATGATTTTTTTTATATTATGAATAAAGGTGAAATAAACTGAAATAAACTTACCATTTTACTCACCTATCTTCAAAATAAATTCCTAATTGGATTTATTTCTTATGTATAATAAGTAAGATAATAAACGTATTAAATTAAGATTTATTTCTTATCTCTATTTTATAGTTCAAATACGCGGTTTATTCGTAGCAATGCGTCGTAGAGCCGTTGCTACGAGCATGGGACACAAGTACTTGCGAGCATGATCAATCCTTATTGAACATAACTGGAAAAAAAATATACCCTAAATTCAGCTACAGCTGTTACCTGTTTAAAAAATAATGTCGTCAAAAACTATTCGCCCGAGGCTCTACGAAATTGTAGCACGTTGAGTGAGAAGTGGAAAAGTGTCGTAAAAACCAAGAATTACCCCTCGGCGGAGGTAGGGATGTGTTAATAAATTAAGTGACGTCACATCCGAGCGGTTAACAAAGTTAGCGGTGACGGCCGGGGGCGTTTCCCGCCTTTTTCGCTTAAGTTTTCCGCGCCGCCGGCACCGGAAGTTCGGCCATTATTATTTTACGCGGGCAACAAGCGGCGCGATAATATCCCGCGCTTCAGCCCGCGAGCCTGAGACTGCCTTAATGGCGAACGTGTCTTTTTACTTCGCCTTTAATAGGTGTAATAACTTAAACAGAAAACCGGGATTTATTAAAGATCCATCGGACCTGACCAATCGATGTGTTTTCGAAAGTGCCTTAAATTATACCATAAATTAATTTGTAATTTCCTAATAAATATTCATTTTTTTGCTATTTCTTTAAATGCGTGAAATAAAATGATCATAAACAGAGTTTTAAGACGAATATTCAAGTTTATGATGTCATTAAACATAAGATACAAATAGGTTTATTTGATACTTAACTACAATGTAAATAACTTCAAACATATTTCCAGAAAGTGCGATCATAGAGATACACTATCAAAAACATACATACAGGATGTTAATTAGAGCACAATTGAACTACCTCGATGCGCATGCGCTGTCACCGCGAGGTCGAGGGTTCGGGTCGGGCAAAGTGTTATTTGTGGACTTTCCTTCAGGAAATTCACAATAAATAACGGTACGGCACGGAGTTATTGTGCCCGGTGGATGGCGATAGGCTCACTTCCTATCCCATGGTACAAAAAAACAGGAGAAGTGTGGGTGTTGTACTCCTCAGCCACACCCTTTTAGGTAATATAGGCGTGATGTTATGTTATATTAAGAATACTGAATTACCTTAAAAAAACAAAAAAAAATTGACAATATTCTGTAGTAACTTATTCACATTTAAAATGGTTGGAGAATATTCGATGTTTGCATTAGTTTTGTTCGCACCTAATTGTTATACAGTCACTAGAAGCGAAAACTTGTTATTGGCTTTATGTTTCCTAAACTTATTGTTATTTAAGTTATACTAGCTGTAAATTTTCCATATGATAAATAAATAAATAAATAATAAATATTGTGTTATTTTTCAGTTAATAAATTGACGGATGAGACATTTAGCAATAGTGTCGAGCAACAATGCAATATTCAGAAAAGTGAGAATTTCTATGTATTAAGACAAATATAGTATGTTATTTTAAATAAACGATAGCCGATCCAGCTCTTTCCTTATAACTGTCCTCCCAGATTGATATACGTTCGAAAAACAAGGCGATTGAAAAACAAATATGTCCTTGTTTTTCAAACTAAATAAACATCCTGTAGGCTAGGAAGCGGGCTGTTCTCAATTCGGCACACGTCACAGCGATCGGTGGCGTGTGTTTTGCGTAATCTCGGAATAAAGCTTAGTTAGGAGTAAGCCGGGTCGGGTCGGCCACTTCCTACGATAAATCAATCCGGGCCGTCTCAGGCAACGCGGCAAAAATAAGAGGTCGCCTGGTTTGCGACCACGCGACGAACAAAGCCGCTCTTTAGACCACGCGACAAATAAAGCCACTTGATACACCACGCGACGACCAAACTCCCTACATGCTCGAGTTTTTCTATGTTGTAAATGCTATCTTGATAGCGTGGTGTTGGAAAGGCTTAAACAGTCAGCAGATTTTCTTGTCTTTTTTACAGCGGATAATTTAGGGCTATCTTGACTTTCTTGTGACTTGGTTTGGTTTATGTTATTATTATACAGTTTTATTGACGTATGATTAAGTTTCAATAGACTGGTCATGTCAGTGTAAGGAACTATTTATTATGTTTTGTTTAAAAAAATGCAAATTTATGGTATTTATCATATGAATTACTAACTTTAGAACCCTGCCGACCACATCTTAAATTATACAGTTATCGTACCAATCATAAAATCTAAAGAAATACTAAACAAAATTACTAATACACAAAAATTTTATGATCTTATGTCGATCTTTATGGTGTTCTTCAAGGTTTTTCCTTCTTCATAATTTTAATAATGGCATCCTAAAACATCAATATATTTTCTATCCTGCACAAAATTTCCGCGTGCTGTTGCCGTGTTTTCAGGGCGATCATTTTCGCCAGTCATTACGCTTTCACAAACCTTACGCAAACGTATTTAAACGATCTTACCACAAATGCCACTTTCTCGTGACCAACACGACAATACCCAAATAATAGAATAAAAGAGTTGTCAGTCCATTGTCTCCTAAATTATTCACGAAATCTATTCGTCGCTCCAGATCTTGGTGGAGATTGTACCGATATGGTGAATTACATATTTCCATATTTCATGGCGTTGGAGCCACTGATGACAGTCGTGACAGTCCCATATCGACTTTTTGTTCCACTTACACGGTCTTAATGATGGCGCTTTGTGATTTAAACATAGACAAACGGTTTTGGATATTTAGAGTTTCTGTTAATGAAACTTAGGTGACGATGTTTGGTGGCAATGTCTGTACGTAGATAGGTCAATCAAAAGACTAATAAAACATTAATTTTAATGATTTGTAATTTGATTGTGGTCAATTCTGAAATTCTATCGCAAAAGTCAATCCATAAACTATAGGTACCCATTGGGCTTCAGTGGTAAGATCCAAAAGTAAGAAACATTATCGGGCACATGAATTTATTATACTTTTTTTATCATTGGGACACATTTTGTTTATGTTTAACGGCATATTAATAGCGACTTGGTACGTTATTATTACACGATAATAATACTTATTATTTTTATATTCATTGCGACATGCCGCACAAATTGCCTAAAATTAAAACCTGAAGAAATTAATGTACATTAAATGTATTCAACAAAGTCACTAAATGTATCAATCAATCAATACTTCTGTAGAGTAATTGATACCTCGAAGGCTTTATTCATAAAATAATTACATACTAAGGATACACAGTCGCAAATAAATATCAATCACCGAGATGCTTATAAGTGTACAATATACGATGCAATTTGTGTTTGTGGATATCGAGTTTAAACGTAGCCGGGGGGTAAAGACAATTAAAAATTAATCTTATGCGGGGATTGGTAGCTGTTTAATAGGACAGCGGGCATCCGGAGTGGAAGCCCGTCATTATAGAGCCGACGATTCAATTCGACACATCTTCAGGATTTCACCTCGCCCAGTAATTACCAGTGCTATCATTAAGCCGCGTGCACAACAAAACGTAATAACCTTACAATTAGACGGTGGCTGTCATTAGATCGTAATAGAGTTTCGTACAACAATTTGTGAGTAAAATCGTCAAGCGTGTCACATTACCCGAGTCCATTAGGGCGTTTACACAACACGGAATTGAAATGAGCAGTCCACAGATTATCGTGATAGACAAACGGACTGCATTGTCTCGTAATAGCGCTGTATACGGCGTGATCTATTATCTACGTGACGCACACATCGTCTTATATAAGTGCAATCAAATGATTGGCGTGTGTTTTACCTACCTAGTAACTGCTTCAGAGACGTTTTCATAAAATTGAGTACATAAACACATAGTAGTCGCTTACAGTAAGCAATCAGTGTGGTCCAGAGAAAAAATACCACTATTTACTAAATAATTTGGCATTTCAAATATGGCAATGAAAGGACTGAGATGTGAAGATGATGAAATTCTGAAACTCCTATATGAAAAGTATTAAATGAATTAGATATAAATAATAACTTAAAAAACTAAAAAAAAACGCTTTTAAAGTACTTCTAACTAAAAAGTGAAAAATAGTTCCTAATATAAGCTGAAAAAGCGTGGGGCGCTCTGTGCCATATTTTTCATCTATAGAGCAACCCACGCTTTACTTTCTACTTCATTGTCATCGATCTTTAACAGGTGTGCAAAATTTTAATGAAACCTGTCCGTTTAAAGTGGGTCATAATCGAGTCCGAAGGAGTCGGTTACATACATACATACATATATACATACATACATACAGGTGAAGATAATATAAGCGTGTTAAAAAGATACCACGATTACATTCGTCTTGAAGATTTCATGTGCGTTGTCGTGTCATTGTGAAAATTTCACAACCTCATTCATAATTACGTGAAAAAATCTTGAATTATGTTTAACCAACCTATCACGCAAACAACCTCCTTGATTGTCTCGGAATGGCACAAACTGCGTGTATGTATGTATGTGTTATTCGTGCTCAGGAAGTACTTAAACTTAACTGCTGATTACTGCGTAACGTAAGCGATGATTAAGCAATCTGTGCGAAATAAGTATTATTGTGAATTGGATACGGTAGCTGTTTGAGAACTACAGCAGAACGTTGAAATTAAATTGAATCGATGTGAAAATCTTTTTGGTTTAATGTAGGGAATTTTTCAGCATATAGCTTGATTCAGCGCGCGCATTTTTCCTATGTAAATATGTTAACATACGCCGGGCGTTGATGCCGGCGCTTGCTTTCAACTGAGAGCTTGAGTCTGACGCATAGATTTGAAAACTGCAGATGAGTGGCTGTAAATAGTACCTAAAGACACTTTATTTTACTTAGACAACTTAAAAGTGTACAGCGATTTAAATTGGAAACAGAGATTGTAACCTTTCTTGTCATATTTTGACCATATTATATACCTAATGCAGATTCTAGACAAATGAATATACCTAAATACAACAACCTGTATACAAAATACACCGGCCATGTGTCGAATATCCACGGTATATCCGGCCGATTTCGTCAGGTAGCACGATAATATCCACACGTTGGATATTAGGATCTCGTCGATAAGATCTTATCGGTTCAACCTTAAATAACACGTTTCCTGCAATCGTCGTGGTAATTTTGATAATATAATTACGATATTCGTATGTCGGCTTTTCAACCCTGTAATGATACCACACAATGTATTTATACTGCATCGCATTACAGTGTTGCCACAAGACACGATTTTTCCTCACTTCTTGGGAATTTTTAACAATTTTTAGGCAGTACTTGGAAAATGTCAGTTTGTCAATAGTATACTTAGCCCCAATTTAACAGGTATTAGATAAACCATATTGACAGGATAAGCATATAACACACATTAATTATTTTTTATAATAATAATAATTTTATTTCTAAAAAGTAGATTGTACATGGCATACAGAGTTGTCTTATTATAATTATAGTTATAAAGAAAACCAGTACAGCTATAATAAAAGGAATCATATCAAATGAAAGTGACAGCTAAGTTCTTTTTTTTAAGTGTGGCTTATGTGACTTTAAAATCCATTCAGGTTATTTAGAAATAGACATCAAAGTTCATACGGATTCTAACCAGGCTGAAATATTTTATGGGTCGGATAAGATCTATCCGAAACCTCAAAAACAGGCCCTTTTTAATATTAAGTTTTTTATGTGTTAGTAATTTATTACCAACTTGTAAACATAATACCTAGGTATTCAAGATAATAAAAGAAACCTAGGACAATTAAATTAACCTTAAAAATCTTATACTACACGTATGATTAGCGCTGCGACAATATATCAGGAATTATCACGCAAAGACAGTTAGTTTTAATTTCACTTATAGTAACCCTAATGATACCAATCCATTATTATGTTTTAAGCGTCGTATATTTATATTGATCGGGTAATTTAGATGTTTTTGGTGCCCCGGCATAAAGCCCGGGGACACAATTGATTGCAATGATTTGATATTTCGACATTAAATTACATGAATGTCAAATTGTTTACGAAACGTGCCCGTTCGTAATGTGCTTCAAATAAATACGTGGATACTTAAATTTGTATTTTCATTGACCAATATTCGTTTGGTTTGTATAATTGCCCGTCATTTGAAGTTTTTAATGGCATGAAATCACGCCTCTTTCGCTCAGAATGGTCGGATTTACATGATATTCATGACACCCACATTACCCGCACATATTATAATTATTTTTATTTAGATAGTTTGTTGTTTTTTAAATGAGAAGTCGGCCAATGAGTTGGGTACGCAGGGCAAAAACTTCTACGCCATAGTAAAAACTGACTGCAATAGATATGCAAGTTTGTATTTCATATTAAATAAGTGTAATATACCCACTATTTAGATATATAACTCACTTATCCATAACTGGTGTTGTAAGTCTTTACTATGACTTAGAAGATTTTTCTCCTGCATACCCAACTCATTGGCCGACTGTACAAATTATATCAATACATACGAATGAAAAAATCTCCCTGGGATTGCCCGTGTGTCATGCACGGTGCCTCTCAGTTGGTTACCGCTGTTGATCCTGGCGTCACAGGAGTCACAGTGGTGGGCATGTGGGTGGGATTATATCCCTATAAAAAAAATAAAAAAAAAATGAATAAAAGTGAAGAGTGAAGAGTGTTTTTATATTAAAATAACAATGTTTTTTCAAGCTGGTATAATTGCTTGCACGATACCTTTACCTAAGATACAGTTTTTAAGATTTTTGTCCGTCTGTCGGTCTGTTTGTATCGGCTAATCTTCTAAATGTCTAGACTGATTCTATTTAAATTTTAGATGCAGGTAACTGACTAGAAGACGCGTATCATTTGCTACTTTTTTATTGATGTACCTACCACGCAGATGAAACCGCGGCAGAAAGTAAGCTTGTTTGTTTGATAGCGCTAATCAAGAGAACTGGTCGAATTTTAATAATTATTTTTGTGTTTGATAGTTACGCTAAACTTCACGGGAATAGAGCAGTAAGATTGAATGCGGGTCAAAGCGTGGAAGCAGTCGCCTCGATGGTCTAGTGGTAAGCCTATGCGCCTCTCACTGGGAGGTCTCGGGTTCGATACCCGGGTCGGGCAAAGAATTATTGGTGATAGGCACACCACCTATCTCATAAGACCTAAACATAACAGTAGGTGTTGTACATCTCTGCCACACCCTTCCAGGTAATATAGGCGTGATGTTATGATATGTATATATTTAATAGCAGATCGTAGAGCGTATGAGCCTCCCCGAGTGACGTGCACAACGATTCCCTACGTCCGGCGCACCCTGGGCAATTCGCAAGTTCTCCAAAACTAATTGGCTAATCCTTTCACCACGATGGCAAATCAAAATAAAATTTGACTCAGCCATCGACACGACAAAGAAGAAGAAGAAGAAGAAGCAGATCGTTCGCATACAGCTTTATAAGCTCTACCCCCAGCCCAGCAAACAAGTGATATCAAACTGTCTTCCGTTGTAACTGAAGAATGAAGGCTGCACGATCATATCCGTTGTAAAAACCTAAAAATTCATCTTTCCTAACCAAAAAGTCATACTCTACTTAAAGTAACAAATTATAGTACCATTTGCACCACCCATTCGTTAAGTGTTTCCTTCAAAGTGATTAACTTAATAGCTCGAATTAATACAAAATTTAATTTCCTACTCACATCCATCTCCAGGATTATTAGTTACGGATTTTTAAATTGTTTTTTTTTTCGATGAGCATTTTATGCTATCTTAGTACATCATTAGCCTTTCCATCAGCATCAAATGATTTAAGCAGCGTCCCTGTGGCGGTTTGTAGCGTAGCTGTATAGTCTGATTTGGTCCATATCCAATCTTAGAACATACACGCGTGAGAATTACTAAATTATTATTAACTTAAAAATATTTTATCTGACAGTAACTTTACGTGGTGTAAATTCAATATTTTTTTGGATTTGAAGCTTACCTTATAATAATACAGAGTGTAAATGACAAGGCGACGAACCGTTTACAGTGATTCAGAACATGACTCAGCAGCCCTGGATATAGATTCATGATTTTGCCGAGGAAAATGTTTGTTTTTCTAGATTTTTCCGACTACTTTTTAAATTTGCGATTATTTTACGACCTCTTAAATTATTCAAAGACCGTTTTTCCATGTACTGAATCACAAAAAATCGGCTTCGTCGTTAGTAATTTACACCCTGTATAGTTTTAAAGACAAAACACATTTTCAGGCGCACAGCGGGTATTAAAAGTGGTACAATTAGTTATTTCTGCAAACAAAAAAAAAAAAAGAAACAATTATACCATATTTCAGTAAAAAGATAAATCACTAGGTTTGAAATACCAAATAAAAAAGCCATCAACTTGAAGAAAATACACAAATAATGAAGTAGCATTGCGAGGATTATTCTAAAATTTTCTCATTCAGCATCTGCGCCCGCTGCCATCGCAAAGAAAACTACAAGTTGAAAGGTTTTTAATATTCAATGTTTTTGCTATTTTATTGTAAAATAATCAATATACCAATGTTTTACACGGGTAGTTTCAGTAACTGGAAAGAAAAACAACTTGAAAAAGAAGTTCGTACCATTTTAAGTAAGGAGAAGTAAGTACTTTTCGTCCTCGAGTCTTTTCACAAAAGCTATGTCTCTGAAAAAACCCCACCTTAAAATTCACTTCATGGCCAGTTCTTGTATATTACCTGTCAATACTTCAAAACCGATTTATTCACGTGTCAAAACTTTTTACCTCTACAGTAAGGGGAACAATTGGTTAGCTGTTTTTATACAAAATTAATATGGTTATTTTTTTCTATTTTTATAAACAAATCATATTATTATCTAAAACACTTCAATGCATGTTTGTTGGCGCCTATTTTCCAAAAATGTTATAATAGTTTTTCTGTTTATATGTAACTTCCATTTTGACAAAATGGGCACGAAGGAATATGCATTTTAGTGTTTAAGATATGAAGTGTCTATAAAAATAGATACAATTTTAATAATGTCAAAGTTAAACTCATTTTACCATAGAATGAAAACACGGCACTCGGGAGTCTACTCTAAAGATAAAAAGTTTTTGTGCGTTAATAACTGCCCAATAAATTGCTACAAAAAATGGCGTTTCTCCTTCAAATTAAGAATACAATTACGTTTCACAGGTAGGTGTCCGAACATATTAATATTAAATTATTATGAAGAAAATAAATGTCGTCACATTAGGGTGGAGCCACACTATGCACGGGTCAAACTAATGATGGTGTGAGCTGATTGTTTTAGATCACTGCCGCCCTGTAATCTACTATATCGCCTGTAATTAAGCCGGGCCGATCTATAAAAAACTGTGTTCTATTCACCCTTTTGTTATAATCGCATGTGTATGAAGTATGGGGGTGGCCGAATAACGGTCCGACGGAATTTAACTTGCTGCTTATGTTATAATTATCCTTTGGCTATGTATGGGACACCTTGCTGCGCTATACACTGTTCTTAGAATATATTATATATAATACATAAGTTCTAACTTTAAATAAATAATTTGAATACATAAAAAAGCTTGTGGAAATCACAACTGACATCTAGGATGGTAAGTGGTTAAACGTGCAAAGGCTCATAAAAATGTTTTCCCCAATTTCCCATGCTATTCTACCTATTTTCAAAATTTGCGAATAGAATACCTAGGTACATACATACGTTGGTAAAAAGTAGATATTAAATTATACAAGAACCCTCTTTGGCAGCATTACGGGCTGTATGAATTTAAGAGTAAAGAAAAAGTATTTTTTCTAATGTCCTTTTTCACCCCTACTTCAATTGCGTAAAAGTTTAAGACAAAAAAGTTGTAACGGCCATCCAATTAGTTTAAGAATCCGCACAGAAGCGCTTCGCCGACCCTAAATTTTTCCCAATTAAATGCAAAACTCGGCCGGCACCGGCGGCTATATAAAATTTAAAGTCCATACAATTCGCGCAACACAAATTTTTATTACCTTTGCCCGGTAAGTAAACAAAAAGAACAAATTAGCCGGCCTCAGTACAAGACGTCTGCGTCGTCCGCGATATCCCACTCGGGACACAAGGGTGTAAAAAGTAAAACAATAAGGATTCCGTGCGCCTGCGAGGGGATATTTATTGTTAATGAAAATAGCGGGATTTGAACTAACGTCTTGTAACTAAATACCCTCTCACGGTTAAAGCGGGCACTAATTTGGTTTTTATAGCGCGTCCTTAATTTGATTTGGCGGCATCGCGGCCGCGCCACTATTGCCTGTAGGAGCAATTAATTTGGTCGGATTATATTTTTTTCTCGGGGCGGCCTGTGCGTCGCGCGACGCGCCCCGCACCCGCGATGCTTACGCGCCCGCAACACGATCGAACAGAGGAGGAAAAAATAAAATAAAACTTAAGCCCCGTTTAATTTGAAGGGTGGTTCTGGGCTATTAAAGTAACACGCTTATGTATTGCAAATTATATTGAAATTTGTCTTCCATTACTGAGCGTCTTCCTCACACAAATGTTGGCCGCATTACGAGCGGGAGATTTTTATTCCTCGCTACGCCCACCCTTGTCTCCCGCTTTTTTACGTCGGAAGTTTTGTGGTGCTTTTTTCTCGCTAATTAAAACTCTTCCGCGCTGTTTCCTCTGAGAAACGAGATCCGATCAATTAATTTTTGGGCGGCGGTGTAAGCCATCTCGAAATTTACTGGGCTCAATAAAAAAACAATTCCTAGCAAAAAAGGGTATCAAAAAGTAATTGATCAAATAAAGGTTTTTCGCAAACTTTTTCAATTTACGTGATTTTCTGTGGTTGTTAGGCAATTTTCTGGGTAGCTGGAAAATACGTTGGTAATGAAGGTGCAGGTTATCTAATGGAG
Organism: Hypena proboscidalis; assembly: GCA_905147285.1. Lineage (NCBI taxonomy): Eukaryota > Metazoa > Arthropoda > Insecta > Lepidoptera > Erebidae > Hypena > Hypena proboscidalis. The sequence goes on along the minus strand of LR990130.1, from coordinate 11,732,318 downwards.
TAGCTTTGTTTATAGTAAATGCCGTGCAATCAGCGGCACAGGTCTGACGCCGGTCGCTGCGATGCGCGGACGCAAGAAATGTAGTCACGCGCGCTATTGTCTCGAGAACCGAGGACAGACTATTTCATCTAATACAATCATTTGTATATTACTACTTACTACTGAAATAACTACTACAAACTGCTCCATTATTACTGCTGACGACATTGTTGCGTAGTAGTCCTACCTGTCGAGTTACACTGATTACTCTGTAATTCATAGCAATTTATTAAACAAGAAAGCCTTGCTTACTTAAAACTCTTCATTCAATAAATCTGCTATTACTACCAGAATCATACTTTTTTGTCCACAGAATCTTAATCTAGCTTAATTGTACTAAGAGACGGCTACGAGTAATTAGTTTGAAGATTTTGAAGTAAGGTCCAGCTAACATTAATGACGACTCACGTACAAGAAACAAAAGCAGCATCTCTCAACATCCTTCAATGATTGGAATGAAGGCAGCTCCGGTACGGCAATTTGTCGTTGATGGCCAGTAGGCAGGCCAGCGGGAGCACGCGCCGAATTAAATGGAAATCAATAGCCACGCACGTGACCGAAGACCCTTACATCTCGCCGACACCCATCATCCCACGATGTACCAGTTCGTGACAGATCATTTCTTAATAGAAAACGCACGGAATACGGATTGATCCATTGTTTTCTAATAGTGAAGAGCTTGGGCTTCTTGGTAAGTTTAATTTCACGGAATTAGATATAAGTCTCACTATACCTAGACTTACATAACAATGCAATACAACGACAGCATTTTCAGCTCGATTCTCAGCAAAATAATCGTTGTTTTTAAACCAAGAATGTTACTACGTCCTAGTTAGTGGCAGTCAGATTGCTATTGCACAGTCCAAGATTTTCGTGAAAAATCATTTAGGTCTGTGGAAAAATCTATATAGAAAATTATGTTAAAATTATTTATAACTAGCTTTTACACGTTCAAATTCAAAGCAGTCATAAGAGGTTTATATGAAGGTGAGGTATCGAGAAGTGGGACGGAAAATATTGGTCAAATTGAACAGAACGCGTTGTACAATGTTCGGGTCTATTGTTTGAAACAACAGAAGTTTATTGGAACAATTCCTGCTGAAATCGCTACTCTACGACACAAGGACGGATCAATCAATGAAACCGCTGATTACTGCCAATGATCAATTTAACATTTATTAGGTAGAATACCACCATAATTTTAAGCATTTTTTACGATATTCATTACATTAGCTTAATAATATTTAAGCAACATTTTGCAAAATTATAAGCAAATATCTCATTGTAAGTCAAGGTTTCTACATGAAAAGATTGTTGTACATTTTGTTTATATACCCACAGAGTATAAATGGCATCATGATGACGCCGCTTACCGGTGATTTTTAAGCCCTAAATGCAAAAATGTTTTATCATATGAAAGCTTGGGATAACATTTTTCAGTGATTAATAACATAATTTTAAAGCTCAAGGTACAAAAAATCAATCAATAATAAAATATGGCAATATTTTCATAGGAAAATTCCAAAGCTGACTTGAAAATTCCAAGTATATTGGGGTAGTCTAGAATAGATGATTTTTTTCCTAATCAGTCAGAAAATCGTAAAATATGAAAAAAAAATAGTCATTGAATAAATTTTGCACGTTGCAAAAACAGAATTTACAATAATCATGTACTAAATCACTAGTGGCACTACTTTCATGACAAAGTTAACATAAATGTTCATTTCAGCTTTCTAGCACTAACGGTTTCGACGCTATGCCTCGGACAGACGGACAGACGGATTGTCTTTCTGTTTATTATTATTAATATATTTTTAAATATTACATGAATGTATATAAAAATAGGCATTAAACCCAAAGCGATCTCTACATGTTCTAGACAAGTATTGGTGCGGCACGTCCACACAATCGAGGCGCAGACAAAGCAGCACTTCCTTGGATTGTGACCGATGATTGATCAATCAGTGCAGTGGAAAGGCAGCCTAATTGCGGCTATTCAACCTTTGTTTGTACTGCCACGGACGAATTACCGTAATGCGAGGTTTACTGCTACGGTCTTCGGTGAAATTATTTATTTTTCTAGAAGTTGAGTTTTAGGTCGATTTTATTTAGTTTAAGTGCCAAGACAGTGTTGTATTAACTAAAATCTGTCGACTTATTTGTGATGTGCAATTTCTCGCACACGATCTCAACTATTTATGATAAAACTTCTTCTTAAATTATGTTGTGGACATGTCACCATGTGTGTGTACACAAAAAGGCTGTACAGCCTTTGGCATGGCTCATCGAGCAACGACCATATGATTATGAAGAATGGGTGTAGAAGTGTAGATAATAAAATTATTCTTAATATTTTTATTGAATGCAGATAATTTATATAATATTTTTGTAATTTTAATGTGTTAGCATATTGTAATATTGACTTGTAGGTAGCGAAAAATTACCAATCAATATGTCTTTGTCTATGTCTATGTCTATGTCTAAGTATTCCTTCTTAAAGAATAGCCAGTGATTTTTTTTTCTAGCTCTGTACCAAATGGATATCAGGTAGGTACTGTCATATCAATTTTACGTAAAAGCTTCAATTAAATATTAAAAATGCTTTTATGTACACTTTACTCTTTGATGGAATACATATATTGGCCTTTCCTCGAATTGTTACACTATAAACCAGGCCCATTAGACCTGAATGATAAATGAGCTTTGATTCAGTCATTAAGTTAATCCTAGGTTTGGTTAACCACCACAAAGTGCTCCAATTAACCAATGCGAGTCATTACAAAATAACTCTTAGAAAATTGCCAGTAATTTGGCTGAACAAACTGCAAAATCCCTCTAAATGCTAACCAAGTTTGTTTATTCACGTAACAAGGAAAAGTGCGACGGGGGATGATTTTAATTCTTTCAGGACGATTTTCCACGAATATCAACAGAACCCACGTCCAATGCTTACATAGTAAAGCAATATCCACAAAAGGACAAAATATCGCTGCAAATAAACGTTTAAGTTTATGGACTCGAAAGATATTACCGATTCGTGATCTCCTTTTTGTTTAGTTTCGCGTTTCTCCGGGCGGCCATCTTGGCGACATGTGGCGGGAGATTTAGGCGGGAAACGTGCCCTGCTATATTAGATTATGTCGAAATGAATTGAGCGCTACTATTGGATATGTTATTGACGTAGATTTGCGATCGGAGGAACGAACTGATATTCCGTATTGTTATTAAAGGCAGCTCCCCGCAGACGTGAGCGGCGTCCCGAGCACCAGCGGACCGCCCGATACGGCACCCTTATGGACCTATCGTTTAGGCCTCTTTATATTTTTCTTATGTAAATACGGTTTCATATCCGATGAGCTTTATTTATGTGGGAATCGTTTTAGCGAGATAAGTCTCTCCTCTGCTCCAGTGTTCACCTCTCGCGATGCATGGAAATTTTGTTTGTTTTGGAATACTGATTTATTGTATCCCGTGATTCGTCTGTCTTTTATTTGAGCTGCTTTACATATTGGACTTTGTTTGGAATAAAATATCGGTAGCGAGTATATTATCGCGTTGGGATCAGTAGTTATCTGCATACAAATTTTCAAAGGAGGAATATGTTTTGAAGAGCACAGACGTTTAATGGTAAGTGTCGCTAAAGATCAAAGCGCGTATGTGCCAGAGCGAGAGCGTTGTTAAAACGTCTTCAAGGGTTTCAGCGCGGTAAACAGTAGCACATGCGCTGGTGCAAGCTGTAAGATGCAGCGATGTTATAATTTAGTATGTACTTATTTTCGTTGGATATAAGTTTATTACATAAAGGTATGATTAAACTGTGATCCCATGGTGCAACGGTATACATTAAAAAGCTTTCTAATTTTTTTGACATTAAGATACATGAGAATTTAAAGAACGAACTTTTATAAACATATAAGAAATCAATTAGTTTAATTATATGTAGCCTATCAAGACTAATAAGTAATATTATGTTAATCTATATTGCTACGTAATTGTGATAGGAAACATAATGTGCCAATGTAATTTTTATGACTATTTCACGTACCTCAGAACTGTTCAGAAATGAATGAAAGCAATCATATTCAGCAAAGCAATAAGTATTATTATACATAATTGTATCTTAGGTAAGTAGTACTAAACAATCAATCCGTTGGTGATCTATAAAATAATCTACTTTAAGCAATTTAAAAAAAAATACACTTGAATACGTCTGTTGTTAGATGAAAATAAACCTCACAACTCTCATGACTTGTGACTTCTCGCGGGCGGCACACGCGATCGAGCGGCTCGCTTTGATGTCGCGAGGGTAGTTATGGAAATTAATAAAGTGAACAACATGTAATTGCTTCCGATAAGCGAAGACGGCTCCTGGCTCTGCAGCGACCGGTTTTTTCTGTGCCTCCTTTAACGAGCCCTCGCTATACAAACAGCGTCTTAAATGCTCTACCTATTAATTTATAGTTTATTTTTGGTATTAGTTTTGTCGATAAATATTGATCTGTGAATTAATGGGCTCTTTGATCTTTTTGTATCAATTTCCAGTCGTGTGTGTGTAAGGCGTAATCTAGAATAAAAAGTAGCTTTTACACCTTTTAATAAGTGGAACATTAAATTACAGCGACCACAGATACCTACTTAATATAATGATGCATTCTTTTTAAGTATGCACAATCTATAATAACGTTGAAAATTATGTTTCGTGAAATTTACATAAAAGTAAATTTATTTAAAAATACTGACTATACTTTGTCCATTCCTTTATTTTCTTTTTGACAGATCACGCCTATGAATTACCGTTTTTTTTTTGTCAGATTAATAGGATTAATATACTACAATAATAATGTACTTTATTGACAAGTGACACTTTTTAGGGAAGTTCACTGTTTGTAACAAACAACCACAGACTATAAATCAAATCGTGAAATGAAATAAATCGATCATTATGAAAAAGAATAATTTGACTTTTTTTTGCGTATTGTCTGTATATTTATAAAAAAAAGAATATAATAATAGTATCATGATTCCATGAATAATTATTTGCAAGAAATCAAGTCGAAATCTTGGAATTAAAAATGAAAATGTAAACAAAGGTAACTAGGAAATCGTCATAGACTAAGTATGTGACATTATTATAATTTTATTATTTTGTATATTTATTTCATCTAATAAAAACTCCTAATAAACGAATAATTAATAATGAACTAAAACCATTTCGATGTAATTAATCAATTGAAAGTCTTCGTAGACAACATCGATTATGATTTCAAATCGAATCAGTAACGTGTGAAGGCATCCCTAAATGTAATCTGTCAAAAAGAAAATAAAGAAATGAACAGAGTATAAGTAAGAAAGTGTGTTCAGGCAATGCTATAGACGAAATATAAGCATGTAGTTTTCAATAAAATAAACTCGGCTCGTGGCTAACTTCATATCAATAAAATTACATTATTCAAGTACTAAAGAGATTTTTTTTTAACCGACTTAAAAAAAAAGGACTCCATACCTAATTACCTAAAGCTATTCGGGTATTTGTATAGCGTTTTGTGGCATCTAACAGTCAGCGTTTCAACTTAACAGTTAGGAGTACGGGGATAATACTTTGAATATAGGCACCTTAAGGCCATTTACTGTATTCTTTCAAGTTATGCACAGATGAGGCGAGACATTGCCTATTTCTTAAGTATGTCTTACTTTTTATTTCATTTTTTGTGATTGAAATCGTATTTTTATTTAGATTTTTCTTTTATAAATGATCAAACTACAGATGTTGGTAAGTATTCTTTTAACAATCATGATAGTCGTAGCACATTCGTAGATGCGCTACGAGCGCTGATTGGTGCACTAGGATTAATTAATTAATGTGTTTTGTTTGGGATTATTATGCATTATTCTGCTAAACTTTGGGATGAATCAATGTTCTATCAGACAAATAAAGTCATGGTGCAATATGATACTTTTTTTTTGCGAAGATATTCCAAAACATTAAAGTTTAAATTCGCTTGACAACTAATGCGCTTTACACACGGCAGCTATTATGTATATTTTCTTACCCGTCGATACATTGCCGTGTCAAAATACAAAGACTTAAAAATATACATTATTGCCAATGACATTTAATACAAAGGACTCAAATAACGTTTTTGAGTGCATTTGCACACGGCAGCTATAATGTATATTTTTAGTGATAATTTCAAATGAAACATTCGTCAACTGGGTCATGAATCTATTATTCTAATATAATCGATCGATCGATAATATCGTTACAGCTACTGCAGGTAAATACAAAAGTATTGCTGGATAGAGATTAACCGCAACCTTAAATCGTGTTTATTGAACATTTTACTTAATCGAAACAGGTAAAAGATAGCTCGAAGCGATTCACGTTTGTAATGGCTCTACACTCTAAATCGTTGCGGTACTTTAATACAGTCATTGGTTCTCAAACACGTATTTAATAATCGGCACCTGTCCGTCTGAAGTACGATAGCGGCGTCTCTACAAAACTCTATGTAGAGCGTTACAGGCGCAGACGCCGGCGGCGACACCAAGAGCCACCCACTCCACTATCTCTTACTTTGTTAAAATGTTAACTACCCGTACACAGTAGCACTCTCTTTTACCCCTGGCGCCTGCTGCCACACTTTAACTTAAAAGCTCGTAAAACTTAAACTATTTTTAAAACCTTTATTAAGTGTTGCCGATTGTAGCTGTATTATCTGAAACATTGTTGTAATCCATCTTTTCATAATACCTCAAGTTCTCCTAAATCACTGCTAGTAGAAAAAAAACAATTTGATAAATCTCAGAACGTCGCAAGAATAAACAATGAATAATGTTAAAAGCAACCTATCAATAAAACTGAACTTAACGTATCCGAAATAAAACACTTTGTTATTAAGTTGACAAGCAACCGTAAAAATGCTCCTTTAAAATGTAAAATAAACAGATCAATCATGTTAAAGCGATCCCACCGGGCTCGACCGAATCCCCGAAAAGAAGCCTACGTAAGCGTCTATTATAAAGCACAGATGTTACCACAAGACCGATTTCATATGCTGTCCCTCTTACTCTTACCGCTCCCTGCTTAAACAAAGTGGGACACAAAATAAAAGTGATACTCATTTTTTATTCTTTTTCGAAATAAGAATTGTTCTACATTCGGGAGAGTGATTGACACGCGGTCGCCGGCGGCGCCCCCCGACGCGCGGTATTAAAGCGTTTCACAAGATGGCCCTCGCATTATTATCATTTTATAATTTATTACGCTAATTATAAAAGGGTCGTATTTAAAAATAAAACAAAGGTATTACGGATGCCATATTTGTGTGGTAAAAGCTTTGCGGACGTGTAGCGTGTTACTTTTTGGGCTTATAAATCTAGGAAGGCACATCAATCAAGTTGTCAGATGGACAGGAAGTCCCGTTCCACATTATTATGTAGATCCGTGATTAAAACGTTAAAACATACGCAGACAGTGCGGAGGACGTGCGACGGCAACAACCCTTTAATTTAACGCGCCATTATGTCATACGTAAAAGGTGGGTCGCTTGATCGCTCCATCTATGACCTACGCCGTTAACTTTTTTATATTTGCGTCATATAAAGAGGTATTATCTGGGAGGTTGGTTGCGTACGTATATGTTTATGATATTGACTCGTAACAAAGTTATGTTACATATTCATGGGAGGCTATAATAAACCAATATTGTCATTTGTGCGGGATCGGGCTTCGGGCAGCGGGCGTCCGGGCGGGTCGCACTAATTGAAACCCCGGGCCGGCCACGACGTGAGAAGACTAACCATCGGCTAATCCTCGGAGGCCGGACCTTTCCCCCCGCACCCCGCTGCCCATACACATCTATGTAATTGGAGATTTCACGAGATAACACTATGACCCCTAATTATGAAATGGGGTGCACACGTACCGGAGGTAAGATGAAATGTTACGACTTCCTGTTATCTACTGGATACAGTTAAACTTAATATACGTCACTTTGTCTACATATACTATTACTAAAAGCTATATCCCTACCCAGAGTATGGCCCGTCTTTTTTCTTGCCCTTTGCTTCCCTTCACTAGCATCCGCGAAGTCCTTATCCGGGCCAACAAAGAAGGAATTGAAGTCGCCATCTACTGGTCTAAAACATTATCATTGAACAAGCCTTTGACACGATAAGAAGAAGAATAGACGAACAACGCGAGCGCATTCAATGAAAATGCCTGACAGTTAGCTTATAGAGATAAGATAAAATTCAAATAATTAACGAATCGGCGTAGGCTAGACAATGATCACACCAATCCTCAGCAATCTAAGAGGTAATCATTACTGACTAAGCCTTGTCTATGAACTCTGACAATTCAGTTTTACCGAGCGTGTTAATTTAACAACTACCTACAATATTTATATAAACAATTAATGAACTCATTACATTACAAACAACTAAGCCAAATTCTACTAAACTTATTTCCATCTTAAGGTTGCCTGGTAGAAATCACTATTAGTGATAAGGCCACCCATTGTACTGTAATTACTAGATGTAAGTTCTAATTGTAAACTCAAGATTTACCATAAAGTGTATAATAAATAAATAATACTTTAAAGTATTTATTTATTATACACTTTCAATCAATTTGTGTCAGTTGTGTAATAAATAAAAATCAAATTATCTTCTCAAGTATGGCACTACCGAAATAAAATAGGCTGCAAAGACGTTGAAATCAGGATAAACGGAAGGGAGGTTTGAGTTGCGTTTTGACGCACTTCGGAGTTACAGCGTGAGCTCGTAAGCCTCGCGCACTTACGATTCAAACATCTCGCCGAGCCTAAAACAGCCGGGGCTTAACGCATCGCGCGCCACTCTTGATACCCATTTTCTAACTTGTGATTCGGGACTTAGGCGCCGAAGTAACGCAAATTCGCGAGCTTCGCGACTCAGACACGGAAAGACTTTGTAAATTAAAGCGATACAATTTATTGGATAGCTCCAGGATTTCTCAAGGAGCTCGGAGCTTGAGTAACAAACGATGCGGACGACTGAGACGTTTGACATGAGTCTTACGCGGCGCCAGCAGCCGTCACAGAGGGTGTTCTGCGTCCACTCCACAAGACTGCGTGGTCACGAGCGTAATCCTTATTTATTGCAAGACGCCCTGCGATGCCTCGGTTCGACCAACAATTTGTCAGAGACTAGCAGCCGACCAGCATCAATCTCGAGTGCTGGCTTAGCGCAACCTCCATCCTTGACGACTCGTCTGCGTATGCCATTTATCATCCCGACACTAAACGCTGCAATATTCTATTGGCCCATTATTATTAACAGTGAAAACGTAATCTATGGTCGACGGCAGCAATAAATTCGAACCGGACATAAAGTGACCAACAAAAGTGAAACTGAATCACCCCCGACCACTTAATACAACAAGAGAGGCACCGCACAAATAGCTACAAACGGCCCCCAGCGCTCGTTACCAGATCGCACTAAATTACGCGCAACTTACGCGGGCCATCTTTCATTATTACGACTCTATTTTGGCAAGTCACAACAGGCCGGGCGTGGCGGCCGGACCCGATGACCATTATCCCGGTGTTACCCTGCTGTAAGTTTTTTTCGCCGGCCACACTGACCGCTGCCCCTATGCGGGATGCCCGGCGAGATAAAATCGTAAATTACAACCCAATTCCATGGTTGTTAAGACTTGACAGATGAAAAGGCTTAATGCGAGATTGTTGGTGCTATATCGTTAACATATCTAATAAAATGAGGGTACAGTAAGTGTACCATCGAGATATTTGGATATGATTAACGTTCTTTTTTTTGTTTATGGTCATTGGTCAGTTGAACGTTATGTGACGAGTTTTATGGCTCGAATATACCATTGAATAAAGGTATGATGTCTGTCGTTACTCTTTTATTTTGACGTACTCGAATATTCTAAATAGTTGTGTTGGTGATGTTTGTGTAGGTATCGATGGATGCCGTAGCAGCAGGGAGCGGCTGGTCGTCAGCGAGTGGGAGGACATTACAGTAATGTTACTGAAAGACGTTAGTTGTCCCTCGCCGCTCGGCGCCCGGCGCCAGCCGCTCTAACAATACCCCATTAGGCTAAACTATTCACTAGTAAACTGACCAACCATTACGAAACGATAACATCTAGGAAGTTAAATTGTCTCCTGCTTAACTCAGATGTGGTTGCGACATGTCGATCAAAATCTTAAACAGAATTGTTTCAAAACATAAGAAAATCTGAAATAAAAGCAAAATTTGATTATTGTATGAAGTCTGTTTATTAAGCAAACTTCCTAGATCTATGTAGACATATTATGATAAAATATCGATCAATTTGATATACAAGTTTTCTCAAGTTGCAACCACTAGCCGAGAATTCTTGTAGATACAGTCTACATATCTCAACAATAATTTCCTGCACTGCTACAAAACAATCATAATTGCATAAAGTTGATACTATTTATTTTAGTATTTAAAATGTTTTTAGCTAATCTATCGATGTAGTTTTATTAACTTATGGTAGGTTGTATGGTATATTTCATTTTTAGCAACTGCAGATCGATTTGTTATTAATTTAACTTTAAAACACAACAAACTTCTTCATTAATACCAAAGTTTAAACAAGTTTGTGATCTTTTTGTGTTTCATGATTTATAATTTTATCTAATAATAAACTAATTTAAGCGGCCGTGGCGCAATGGATAAAGCATCAATCTTACGATCGAGAGGGTTTGAATCCTGGCCATAACACCACGGACGTGAACTTCCCCCTAACACAAGTAAATTAAGCCCTAGCTGGAGGACGTTAACAAGAATACTATTTATTTGTACCTGCAAATTACTAGTAAGTATAAAAAAAAACAACTATAGAGACTACGCAATTCATGCATGTAACAGAAAAACTATGCTGATCCACGTCATAGATACAAGAAGTTCAATTCAATCTCAGTTCCTATTAACATACCTTTACATTAAAACTAACAATCATATTCCTAATCTGAAGTATCGGTTTAACCTCCCTGTTATCTCCAAGTACACGATTATTGAATTAAATAAGGGCTGGCGTTGAATACCGGACCCCTGCGGTGCGCAGTCACAAATGCTCCACTAAACCGTATAGATATGAATGGTATAGAAGGCTACTCATCCACCTATACATGGCTTGTATAAGATGATCGGTCGAAGTAAAGGCTTCTCGTGCAATGGGAGACCAGCTTATACTGGAAATGTATAGGTTGATCAGTAGCCGTGTAAACTCTGTGTTGGGACACCAGTGATGGAGTGGTACGTGACATGTGGTATTTTGTGGTGAATTGACGTGTATGAAAAACATTATTGTCTGAATACTGAAGCTGTATTTGATGACGCTGTCGGTTGACGACAATATTATTACGTGATTTGAGAGATGATTGATTGCCTGGTAGCGCTAAAAGATTAAATAAATATAGAATTTAATTACGTAATATTACAACATGCTTTATATCTCTAGAGGAGTATGAACAGAATGTGTGAACTACCGTTATTTTTTAACTGTTATTTGTTCCATCATTTCCGGTAACCAGGGGCACTTGTAAAGCATGATAATCGACACTCCCAGCAGTTTTAATACAATTTCCTTGCAAAATATCACCAATACCTTTGTTAGAAATGAAAGTCGAATAGAATATTCAAATCAAATCAAATATAAAACTATTTCAAGGAAAACTATTTCAGGGCCAGGAAAATCAAACTAATTGTAACCTATCATGTATATCACATGATAGGTTACAATTGGTTTGATTTTTTATTATTATTCCTCTTTATTTATTTTTTAACCAAATTTTTATATTTTTAAATATGATATATAAGAAAATACAAAAAACATTTAAAACTACAAAAAAACAGTGTCCAACCGACATCAGGTGCAGGGACCAAGCTGCCGATGGTTAGGGTTCCAGAGAGAGGAACCTCCTCACGATACGTGCCGTGTCCAAAAGGACCGCCTTCTGCACCTGGCTGTTACGAGCCTCTTAAGGTGTTGGTCGAGGCTCTTTGCTATCAGTCTATTAATTGACGGAGACGACTATTAATTGGAACAATGATGACCGAATCCACATCTATTATTATTATTATATCACAAAGTTAAGAATAAAATACAATCTAAATCAATGTATTGTATACTGTAATACTCTTACTTAAAATTAAATATAATGGGATATTTACCATGTATATTTGTGGTAGCGAGTTTTTTCGATATACCAGAGATGTTGCAATCTTTTTATTCACGATAAATCGTTATATCTAATATTTAGTAAGAAAATAAGCACGTTTAGTCTCAAAACTTATATTGTAATCTTCTTATTAATAACAACGACTTATTCTATCTATTCTTCTTATTCTTATCTAAGAAATACAACAAAATAACAGCTATTAAATACAACTTAAAATTTAACACTTTTATTTGGCGAAGTGTTGCGCAATTGCGAGGTTTCAAGTAACCTTGCTTAGGTATAGTATACATATATGTATATATGATTATTTTTGCGACATAAGTTCATAATTACACTCCACCTAATTGCTGCCAAAAACATTATAAAGCGGGTGCTAATTAAACAGACTTATTTTAATAGCAAAATGCACAGTGCCTTCCTAATTACTAGGTCAGCCACCAAACCTATCCCGTGGCCGACTTAGCACTCAGCACATTTCGATGGTGATGTGTAAATGTTGCTGCTTCATTTATTATTTCTCACATAAAACGAATGAAAAAAAATAAAAAAAAATCTGCCTCCTTGGTCTAGTGGTCTTTCATGGCGAGGTCTCGGGTTCCATTCCCGAGTCCGGCAAAGTGTTATTTGTAAACTTTCCGTCAGGAAATTCTCAATAGCAGCATGGATTTGAAATTGTGTCTGGTGGATGGCGATAGGCTCACCCCCAATTAAAGGTGAAATGTGGGTGTTATACACCTCTGCCACACCCTTCTGGGTAATAAAGGCGTGATGTTATGTTATGTTATATAAAGCCAACAATCCCAAAGCTATTTTGCAAACTATGCTATGCTATGATTCTTACTATATGGTGTTTTTCAGACAAAAGGCTGTTCATGTACATTTCTATAGATCGACTGCCATCTTAGCAATCAAACACAGAGACATAAAACTTTTGATTTCTACTGCTCTTCTCATAAGATACGGGTCATTACATTCAAATATAAAATAAACAATCGTTGCATTTACGATCTATGACAAATCTGAATTACAATCATAACCTATGCCCAGCGCTCACGACCACGGTCACGACGCACTCGCCCCAATAAAATAACTCATGTCCAATTTATGTTAATACAATAAATAGTGACATAAATATCCCGAGAGCCACAGAAGACAATTTAAATTTATGTAGATTCTCTCTACTGTCTTTAAAGGAGCCACTATCCTTTCAAATTGAATGATTTGTGCATTTAAAACTCGTAGAACTTATTATATTTTATATTAACGAAAATGCTTAGGAAGTAATGAAATAAATCTTTATTAACTGCGGTTATATCATTGTGGAGCTTATAGCTGTTGATATTTCATCATTACTGTAGTTGTGACTACATGTAATGGTACTTACAATGTAGGTAGGTACTTATCATTTTGATACTTGGAATAGATCGAATATTTATTTTCATACCAAGGATGATAGTACGATGTAACTGCGTCTTAGTAGCAACTATTATCTAAGTTGTTAAAGTAGTTTTTTTTACTATATTTGTCTCAAATTACACGCTTAATCTTAACCTTATTACTCTAGTAGTTTGTGTACAATATTAATTGTACTTTATTAGAATCCTGAAAGTATTTTGTTCAGAAACAGGCACAGAATCCTTTACAAATTTTTAATAGATGTTACGAAACAAAATCACATTTTTTAATCAACTTACTGCCGTGTTCAATTTGTTCGTTCAGAAATATTTTTTTTGTTTTTTATTATAAAAACCACTCGTTTTTATAATAAAAAACAAAAAATAATTTGTAATCTACTAATTATGAACAAACACGATTTTCGTAGTAAATAAGTAAAAAAAATGTTGTATGAGATTAATATTACGTACTGATTATGCGAGGTGTCTGTTTGATTTTGGTTTATCTACACATGTCACGTATTCTCGACAGCTGTTCCTTTGACAATGTGAAAAAAACAAGAAACGTGTAATCATACGTGTAAGTTTATTACACACCAATGTCAGTTTTATTATAACAATATTTATTCTCTTCATTTTAAAATTACTCAAAGTGTTCATAAGAACGTAGTGAACCGCAATAATAACAACATGGCAATAATTGTATCAAGAAAACGGTTATTTTGTATGGAAAGAGCGACAAACCGACAGATGCTCGCGGCCTTTCTGCGGCTGCGACAAAAGTCTCGCATGACGCGTTCGTGACTTGCGGTCACAATGTCGCCGTTTAAAAATCAAATTTCGGCAATATAATGTCACCAAAATTGTACCAATCAACTAAAACCTGCCGCCACCGTCTAAATAACGTGACAAAGGTGTATCCCCCAATTAAGTGCAGTTTAAATCGACCAATTTTCTAATTAAAAACGGTTGTCGTGATCGTGACAATGTTTACTCTTATTTGAATTTTACAAAGTGAAATGCCCAAATTGAATTGAATTTACAATTGATATCCGCCTCACATACGTGGACATGTATTTAGATAACTGATACTTATAAAGAGTTAGGAATATAAAAAAGAACAATATGGGATACAAGGCAAGAAGTTGTGAACCGTGAAATTGCCATCTGCGTCGCGAACACTGTTAAGTGGGTAGCTATGTTGTGTCACCTATTTGCGATTTACTGTAATCTATTTTCAAATATTTTGTAATGTTACAAGCAACATCTTTTTTATTTTATAATTTTAGTCCAATTTGGACCCAAAAGCTTAATAAAAAGGTAAACCATAACAGGGTACAGCTACTCGGAGTTTATTAATCAAGTAGAGAGACATCTCTGGGCTTAGTGGCATTTTTCTCGGAGGATGTCGTGTTCATTATTTCCCTGGAAGACGGGCGGTGTGATGAGAAATTAATCCGGGGGTGGGCAGGTGCGGCCGCAGGTGCGACACGCGGCCAATTTGCCGCAGCAATAAGCCGCCGCGGCACCGCGCGTCGCCATCGTCTTCATAAGCACTAAGACTTAATCCGTGCGTTCATCTACAAGTTTCCACGCATACGTCAAGACTAAATAATAAGACTTCATATTTTCGGAGCTCATAAGAAAACTTTTAACCTGAAGAAGGTCTGGAGAGAACCTGCATGCGGCAGGCGGCGGTCCGGGTGTTGAAGCGCAAATTGGCGCAAAACTAATAATAATATGATGATGATGATTTCATGCATTGGATCGATACTATACAAAAATTGGTAGGCAAAGCGAAAAACTTGAGTTACTCGAAGTGATCGTTTATCTGTAACAGACGATATTTCAACAGTTTTCTCCAACCAAAAGTCGAGCTGCAGCAGCAGTGAACCAAAGTAATAAATATGAGAATTGCTCCAAGTAAACCAGTTTTTTCGAATAATCATTCGATTGTTATCAGTATTACCCAGTATCAACTAATTAGAAAAAAAAGGTTATGGTGGTATTGGTTAAAAACTGGCAATGACATTCCTATAACGAAACTTCATACCTGACATCTCTTTTCTAGATTCATGACTCATAAAGAAAATCTGTACAACAAACTGATCGAGCAAGTACCTTCTTCTTGAAAAATGGTTTATTATTTTTTATAAAACTTTGCAAAGCCTATGTTTCAGGTGTAAGTAAGCTTACAATAACATTTCTTATAATAAGTTGCCAAGTTTACAGCGATTCAGAATCCTAAGAAACACAAAAGATAATTTTTGTAAATGGGTTCCAGCTGCAAACCACCGAAGAAAAGCGGTAGATATGAAGGAAAGCGCAGGCAGTGGGGGGGAGGTAATCCAAACATATCTCGGTACATTGCTCAGCGCGACACAACGGGACTTAGCGAAAAGCCGCGGCGCGCAGATGCTTATCTCAATAACAGTTTTATTTATTTTTGCGAGCGCCTGATCCGCTCCCGGCGGATGTGGATCCGTCTAATGAAAATAGAGGAAGACGCTGTGCCGCTAACGCCACGCCACCGCAGCGGGGACGCAGCGCTCACGAATGTGTCTCCAGTCAGCAAATACATACCTACACAGATGACTCATGTAGTTATTTAATTATACTAAACTATTAAGAGCACGAGACGAGATTGATTGCCGTTTTGTTCAACAATCAAGTCTCGTGGTCATTCTTATTATATTCGTTGAACTTTTCCAAATAGTATCAATTCATCCCCCTTGTCATAGCCGAATGAGATTTGGACTTTATGAAAATAAAATAAATATCAGGCACTTGCCTCATAATTAAATTACATTGTGACTTAGCCCCATCGGGGTAAACCTAAAAGGCGCTGGCGGGACGACCTAGATGCCTACAGCCACAACTGGTGGGAAACTGCAGGAGATAGAGAGGACTGGAAACGTTTGTGAGAGGCCTTTGCCCAGAAGTGGGACAGTGCAGGCTAACAAAAAAAGTGGCTTAGCCGCTTATACAGTACATGATTTTGTTTTGATGTATGTTTGTAATTTAAATTTTTGCACCCATGGTATCAGAATCATTATACCGAATGACGGCTTCGTCACGATGCAAACTTGTTACAAAAAAAGAACTGTTTTATATTTCTGTTTATGCCTACTTTTTTGTTTATCTGTGTATAATGTGTTTGTTATTTATAATTAATATGTGCAGTCCGGACAAACCGCTGTGGTTTTTGGTCTGCTACTTAAATGTTTAATTGTATTATAATTATATGAAAATAAATTATTGAGAAAAAAAAAATATGCAGTTATTTAACGCTTAGCACAGCATGGAGTATGGACATTCTGTTCTCAAAGTACTTTGTGCTTAAAGAAAGGACTGTTTTCTTCGCCCCACCACACTCTTAGCTTACGTACCCCCTTAATATTACCTAACAATTAATTATTTAAATTTTCTCATGTCTTGACAAAGGCATTTACCACAGCGCGGCTCGGATTTCAGACAATTCGTCAAACAAACTTTGTTAATGTGTTCTTGAATCGTACAGTAGCAATATTGCGTCAAAGTTGCACAAAGACAAGCCACACGGGTTTATTTAGTCGATTAACGACCACAACTCTCGTAAAGCAAGGCTCTGGAGTCGTAAACCAAAACATACAACTGGTTGGAACACACGTCCAATTAAAAAGGTTTCCTTTTAATTTCGTTCAATCAGCGTAGGTAATCAATCACCTTAGCAATTAAACTCACTTAGATATTAGGTACATTGTTTGTAGAATCTTTCAGTATTTGTCTTTAATGTTGTGTTGTGTGACGACCGGATGGCGGAGTGGGTAGTGTACCTTTTTTTTTTTTTTTTTTTTTTTTTTTTCGCGGGGAAATGCATTTACGCATACCACCCCACCCGTGGGGGGACGGGCAGAGTGGCTATGTGGGACTCCCGTGCCTAAGATGTTAAACGGCACAGAATACCCACTAAAACCCCGCGGTGTGCCCTCGTCGCCGAAAGATGGTGGGTCGGCGAGCCCTGGATCGATCTTACATCCACAGGGCTCGCCGCGGCGACCGTGCCCAGTCCGACCTCCGACCGGGCACCCGACTCTAGGTCCTCCTCTCGTAGCGACGCCCCGGGCACACCCAGGGCGTCACTCCGTCGCGGAAGGCATCAGCGGGCGGCGGAAAACCCCCTCCACCGCCCGCGGCCTCGCTTAGGGCGGCATTAGGCTCGCGGCATACGCGCGCCTTCGCCGCCCAGCTCGCCGGCGGCGGAGCGGATCAGCCAGGGGTGCGTCCTCCCTGATCCGCTCCGCCGCCTCAGTGGGTAGTGTACCTGCCGGCGACGCCGAGGTCGTGGGTTCGATTCCCACTTAAGACAAATCTTTGTGTGCATGAACATGGGGGTTTGTCTTAGTCTGGGTGTTTCTATGTATAATATGAATGTATTTAAAAAAAAAAAAAAAGAAAAGTATTTATCTATCAGTATCAGTTATTCTAGTACCCATAGTACAAGCTCTGCTTAGTTTGGGACTAGATGGCGTTGTGTGTGAGTTGTGAAATATTTATTTATTTATTTAATATATTAGTTTACTGCCTCGATATAGTGGTTAGCGTAAGCGCCTCTCACCGCGATGTCTTGGGTTCGATTTTCTACTACTCTGCCACACCTCTCTGCGTAATATATGCGTGATGATATGTTTTGTGTTATCATACGTTTAATCCTGACCTAAACTTAATATAGACGTATGTCTTGACTGTTCTTACCCAATACCAGCTTGTTACAAGTCTGCGTAGAGGTGCCTGAAATGTTCAATCTTTTAGTTTTAAAATTGTCTAAAGTCTGTGCCATAAATACCAGTATTACAAATAATTAAGTTATTTATTGATAGAGTTGCTACGGTTAGTTAGGATGAGTGCGCTACCAAAAAAAAGTACCTACGCGACAGCTCGAAATGGCAATTTTGTTAAACTATATTGCTATTTTCTTAAATACGTGAAATAATTAGAGTAATGGATATAATGTTATATTTTATAGATGTCAATCTTAATTGCATGAACTTTCGTTATCATTGTTATAAACATTTAAAGAATCTTTGTCGACCCCGATTGCCATCTCGATCCGTCGCGTACTTATCTTTCCATTGTCTTCTTTTTATCATCAACTAGCTTCCGTTAGCGGTTCCGCCCGCATGGTAGGTCGATCAAAAGTAGCCTATATTATTTGTGGGACCTTGAAAAATCCCCACAACAATTTTTATTATGATTGATCCAGTAGATTCGAAGATTTTCGGGTCCTAACAAACAAAACAATCTTTCCTCTTTATAATTAGTAGAGATAAATCTCCCTTTCGATGGTTTCCACACAAACCGAAGTGATTCGACACATATTAAAAGGCGATTCTCCTCCACCGCAAGCATTGTGGAGGTGAAAAATGTAGCGGTGGCGAGACAGCGAGTACCGTCGGGTTCTAATTAGGTCGTTTGACATAATTGCTAGCTCCAGATTGGTTTTTTCGCGTCGCCAGCGTCCCACGAGGCCCCAGGACATTGCCTTGCTTTAATGAACACTTCTACCACCGAGCCACTTGAATAAAAATCTTATTTTCACAGCGGTCATCCGTGCTCTCTTTTGTATACTACTTCGAGTTGTACTGAAGCTTTTAAATGTAATTGTAGTTACTTAACATAATAATGTAGCTATCTAGTCGCAGAATTAAACAAAGGCTGGCTGTACACCAACATATTATCAGCTGGAAGTGAAAGAGTTTTTTTGGAAATAGGACGGGTATGACCCGCAGTTTCCAAAGACTGAAACTGAAAAGCTGCTCTTGCTTACTAACTTCACAGTGCTTTATTATTAATAAAAAAAAAACCGTGTTCTAAAAAAACCCAATAGTGATCCAGTATTAGCTTTCGCTACGAAAAAGAACTGAGAAATATGTATAATGTCTACGTCTACATGGATTTTACTTTTATCAAAAATCTTCTTTCAATTATAAATCCTAGTTTTTACTATCCAACAAAATATAAATAATTGTAATTCAACACATAGTTACATGATTAAATATCTAAATCGAACCATCGAGATTAATCGACCATGACTTTAACAAAAAAAACCTAGCGCGTTTATATCTAAACTAGCTGTTACCCGCGACTTCGTCCGCGTGGATGTCGTTTTATGAACAAAAAATGCTAAAGGTAACAATGTCAATATAACAATAGTAGGTACAACTCATGCACTTACTCACCTATCTATTACCAAACCGACCAAAACTCAAGGAAAATAATATTCAAACAAATCAAAACAGACAAATAGGAAGAACTCATATACCTACTTCTAAACTACTTCAAATTTCGAAATAATAGAAATTGCGACACGTGCGTCCGAGACACCCCTAGAGTTTAGCGTAATGTTAAATATCAAAATTCACCCAGTTGTTTTTAAACTTAGCGCTTCCAAACAAACAATCTCCCGCGATTTCATCTGTGTGGTAGGTACATCAATAAAAAAACTCAATAACAGAAAATAAAATTCCTACCTACCTAAATAAACCTATTTCTGATAATAACTAATCTAAACTCAATAAATAAGCAAAATCCCTATAAACTAATATCTATACGAATGTCTTATCCTATCTAACAGTATTATAAAATAACCTACGGTCACTACGTACAATATCAAATATACTACCTATACCAATATAAAAATAAACCTATAAGTCGAACCGCAAATATAAGTTTGTCATAGGTCATTAATAACCTACGACAAACTTAAATTTGCGGTTCGGGAGCAAACCGCAAAGTTAAGTTTGTATATTATTACCTACTACGACCTATTAGATTAGCCTATTAGGAAAAAAAGGAAATAAAAGCAAATCGGATTTTTTTAAAGTAAAGGAAACTATCGAACCTACTTAGTTATAACTATAAACTAAAAGAAATATCAAGTATGATCAAAATGAACAAAATTAATTTACAGGACCTAATTAATAAAAACCGGCCAAGTGCGAGTCAGACTCGCGCACCGAGGGTTCCGTACAAACCTGTAGGTATATAAGTAAAAGTTATGGTATTTTTATTGCTAAATGAAATCCATAACATAACAATGTGGAAAGCTGACGGTACCTTGTCAATACATATATGAAAACATTATCAAAATTCTCGTGTCGCGGTGTTTGTTTCCAAACTCCTCCGAAATGGCTGAACCAATTTGCATGAAATTTTGTGTGCATATCGGGTAGGTCTGAGAATCGGCCAAAATCTATTTTTTTATTTTTTTTTGTTAATCGCATAACAACGTTTGCTGGGTCAGCAAGTCTAATATATAAAATTCTCGTGTTGCGGTGTTTGTTTCCAAACTCCTCCGAAACGGCTGAACCGATTTGCATGAAATTTTGTGTGCATATCGGGTAGGTCTGAGAATCGGCCAACATCTGTTTTTTTTTTTAATCGCTGAACAACGTTTGCTGGGTCAGCTAGTAAGTTTATGATTATTAAAAAAAATATACTATGTGATGTAACTAAAAATTTAAGATTTTCGGAATTTTTCCTATATGTGTACTTTATAACGTTGCTTCATGCCAAATTTCAAGATTCCAGGTCGTCTGGAAGTATCCTTTAGGTTTTGATTCCCTTGCGAGTAGTTGCGAGTTTCAAAATATGCGGCTTTAATTGCTGTATCTTTTGATTGCGTTGACGTAGAAGTTTGATTTTGTTACAGCTTAAAGATATTATAGACTTGAGTATTTGTTAAGAATTTCAATATAATACCACTACGCGTTCATGAGTAAAGGGGTAATAAGTTTAAAATTATTAAAAATATTTTTATTATATGATGTAACTAAAAATTTATGCTTTTCGCAATTTTTCCTTTATCTGTGTTATAAGACGTTGCTTCGTACCAAATTTCAAGATTCTGAGTTCACGGGAAGTACCCTGTAGGTTTTGATTCCCTTGCGAGTGTCGAAAATTTGCGGCATAAACGGGAGTATCTTTTGATCGCGTTGACTTAGAAGTTTGATTTTTTCACAGCTCCAAGAGACCATAGACTTGAGTATTTGATATGAATTTCAGCTTGATACCTCCACGCGTTCCTGAGAAAAAAGGTCTTGACAGACAGACAGACAGACGGACAACAAAGTGATCCTATAAGGGTTCCGTTTTTACCTTTTGAGGTACGGAACCCTAAAAACACTTAAAAAGTTATACGAAACAAAATAATTTTACTGGATCGAAAAATGCGCATATAGCGCAAATTGTCTAATCGCATGCGTCCGACAACGATGCCTGCCGCAGATGCCGCCACACTTCGGCAAATGTACGCGACTACGAACGACGACGGCAGCGGTGGCGATGCAGAGCATTCGTTAAAAGGAATTTAAACTTCAAAAGCGAATGATTTTTATCAAGTACTTAAATATAAAGTTTCATGGTTTTATCTTTTAAAATTAAGAAATCCCATACAAACTTTCAACCTCTATTTCAACCCCTTCATCCCTTTTTTTTTTTTTTTTAAAGTAGCCTATGTTCTGTCTCAGGGTCTAAAGATTGTCTGCACCAAATTTCATCAAAATCGGTCGCGAGGTTTAAGCGGGAAAGCGTAACAGACAGACAGACAGACAGACAGACAGAGTTACGCATTTATAATATTAGTTGGGATTGGGATAGTTGGGGTAACGTAGATATCGTTTTAGTAAAATTAAATACCTGCTTATGTTTCGTGAAATATTAATTTATTTTTTTTGGATCTAAACTTGAACTGTTTGTTTGTTAGTTACGATTTATCTTTTTTAATAGTAAGCTAAATGTACCTTCATAGAGCAAAGCTAGTATTTAAAAAAATAATACAGAGTGCGCGTCATAAATGTCATGGCGACGAAGCTGCTTACCAGTAATTCAATTAAGTATAATACAATTATTAGTATAAGCATAAGCTTGCGAAAAAAATAGCACTATGGGTCTCTGAATCAATGGTAAGCAGCTTCGTCGCGATGTCTCTAACGCTCTGTATAAAACGTCACAAATTAGTGTAGCTCTTTATTTACTAAATACTTCTTCAAAACAAAACCACGCTTTTATATTTATTGGTTTGCCAGCGATTTTCGCTATCGAAGGTATTGAAGGACATTTGGTATGATATGTATCGGCTGAGCTCTACCGGGACGTTTGTAATATCTACATTCATTTCAATTTTGGATTATAGGTTAACAATGACTTTCCATATTAAATCCCTAAAAAAGATAAATGTATTATTAAACGAAATCAACAATGAAAGCCTCTAACTGCCACACTGTGAAGTTTTCCTCCACGTTTCGTACAATTCAACTGTGCCCACTCTTTTTCTATGTTCAGGGGCTTTAATAATAAGACAAGAAATTATTGATCACTCCTATTTTAATTTCTCGTCGCATTTATAACAAAAAACAACGGCAATAACTACGTTTGGCCGTCAAAAGGCACTAGAACTGAGTTCAACCTTAGGTGGGAACTGCTGCTTCCTCTTTTGTCTCCTGCGGAGCTGATCCTTTAACATGATTAGATTCTCGTAATGTTTAGTGGAAGCGTCTAGCAGTTCTATGCATTTAATCGCTGCAGCGGCTTGGCGGTCTTGTTCCACTTCCAAAGTTGCATCTGCCACCTGACTTACTATTAGGACTCTTTCTACCATGTCATCTAATCTGGAAGATAAATCCATGTTATTTGTCAATAGTAGCCCTCCTGTGTGATGTAGGTATATATATAGTATACCTACAAAGATAATATTTTTCTCTACGTGGCATAAATACTCATAAAGAAAAGGTGTTTATTAAGTTTCACACATGCATTGTGGCCACTGACATTGTGGCCGTCACCTTGAGGACTTTACAAACGAATCAAACGATCAATAACTTTATGAAAACTTAAACACCTAACTTCATTATTGAACGATTTACACTGCACATTTGATGCGTGGTAGATACGAATACCGACACATTATGTGAGAAACGTACGGGTTACTGAAAATGAGGACTGATATCTTAAACGCGTACCAAATAACTTACTTTCGCTTACGAATTTCAAGAAACAAACAGAAGAAGAACGCCAGGAGTCCCAACATGACCATGTTGATCTGATACCAGGTAAATTCTTGACTAATGATGTGGTAGCGCTTAACGTGGATCTTGGGCACCACGTCCCACACCGACACATCTGGGAACAGGAGCATTAAAGGCATGGAGAACACGAGAATTGCAAAGACCACCGCCACGAGGTCGCATCCACTCCGTTCAGGCATAACTCTTCAAATTAAGAGCCGGTCATTTTGGTGTACACAGAAAGTTCGACATTTTACACAAGGTGACTGATCTGACATGTGCCATTAACATGGAACGGTAATGATGCCACAGATTATTCAATTTCTTATTATAAATTTTAAAGAGAATCGTTTTCGTCACTTTGTGTCTATTACCTATTATTTCAGGAAGTCATTTGTTTAACATTTTTGATTGAGTATCTTTTGTGACTATAGCTGACTAACAAACATCCAATTCACATACAGAAGAACATAACATAACATTACATAACATCACGCCTATAATACTCAGAAGGTTGTGGCAGAGGTGTAGAATAGAATAGAATACATTATTTTTCAGAATATGGTGAAATATATTCTGCCATATTAGGCGTGTAAATATTAAGGTTACATAAAAATACACAACACTGTCATTAAATCATATTATATACACACTAACAAATTCATAATAAAATTAAATCTTACACAACTAAAATTACAAATAAAAATACAAACAAATCAAAGTTGAACACATATTACCACATTATATATTTTTTTTATACTTAAAGTTTAGTTAGATTATATTATTTACAAAATTGCACTCTTCTTAAAACGATCGTTTAGATATGCCTGTACACTGTAATATACCTTTTCATTCAGAAAAGTATACAGTTTATTGTTAAATTTATTAAATGGTTACCTCTAATGCTATCTGGAAGGTGGTTGTATAATATTATGCACATACAGTAGGAATTTCTTTTGCACATTTCTAAGCTGACTTGCGGCATTTTGATGTCTAATGCGGCTGTTCGCTGTGTCGCCTAGTTTTATAAATAATTCTGGATGATTTTTTTACAAACTTACAAGCTTCCAATAAATACATACAAGGCAGTGGAAGGATATTGTTTTCCTTAAATAATGGTTCACAACTATCCAAGCAGTCACAGGCAAATATATCTCTTATACATTTCTTCTGTTCTACAAACAATCTATTTATTTCTACCGAGTTGCCCCACAGTACAACAGAGTTGTACAACACACACACTTCACCTGCTATGTTTAGGTCTCATGGGGTGAGCCTATCGCCATCCACCGGGCACAATTCTGACTCCGTGCTGCTATTGTAAATTGACGGATAGTTTACACCTAACACTTTCCCCGACCCGGGAATTGAACCCGAGAACTCGCGGTGAGAGGCGCATACGCTAACTACTAGACCATCGAGGCAGTTATACAGAAGAACATAAAACAGGAATGATCATTCAATTGTATAAGGTTTACTGTCCAAAATTCGCGAGGCAGCAAATGGTCCGCGCGACCGTGTCCGTCATATGGGCCGAGCCGTCGACGCGTCGCTCGCGCGGCATATCAATTTCGACTAGGTACACACAATAAAATTGGACGGTCTCGGGAGGGCTTAAACGATTCGCCGTTTTGTCTCGGGGCCCAGCTGCGTAATGACCGGAGCAGGAAAAAATTGTCAGCAAGAAAACGCTAGGGTAGTCGGGTTTATGTGCACGCGGCATCTGGCTGAATCGGCGCCGCCCGGCGACGCTCTCCTAACGGCCTCTGCTTACCTCGCAAAACCCGCGCCAATTTTATTTATCGAAAATATAAACCGATTTGCGGAGGGCCCTCGTAAATTCTGAACGGCTGATTTATGGCGGTTACAAGCCGCGTTTGAAACAAAGTTGCTTCTTAAAGGACTTCTTAACCTATCCATTGCTTCCTTATGCCAACCTGTGCTGGAAAACGTTTGAAATTTGCCGTAGGTAATAAGTAAACAAGTAGTTTATAAGTAGGTTAGTAATTAGCTTACCTACATAATGTAAAAGTTTACAAGATCATTCAGTCAGTGATCGAGTAAGCTTATGTTTATAACTAACTGGCTAATAGTAACTTATTGTGCAGCGAGCCCGATCTCTAAATTGTAATTAGGAACCCAAGACTGCCAAGACGTTTCGTCTAGCAAATCAACATTCATTAATTAGGCATTTTTTAAACTTAATCAACTTTAGAAATCTGTAAGTAAGGTAACAGACACACGGTCCTTTATGTGTAGGAGAACAATTATCTATCTAAGTTTAGCAAAGATCTGCAGAGCACTTTGGCACGCTTGGCACGGTCACTAGTTGGTGCTTTATCAATATTTGGCATCCGAATCGAAAGTCAAGAACTATTCTTTCTATCTTTTGACTTCTTCACGACTCTGTCCACAAGGATATGTTGCGGTTTTCGGTATGTTGTTTCTAATGTAAAAGTGGGGTAGTACCACAGACCTAGATGTAATTTCTGTGGGTAGTACTTACTACTAGTATTATATTTATCTGTGGTAGTACCAAGAATTTTCCAATATGAAAAATCCTTGGGTAGTCCACATAACACTATCCGTAGTACCTATCCACCAATTGGGTTGCCAACTAAAAAAATACATGCGGCATAATTTTAACTGGCAACTGCATTGTTTCATTGCAATAATGTCAGCAATTATATATGAGACGCGTAGATTACCCAAACCTAATAAGCGTAACATCATCATCCCTACACATAGATGCATAAAATTAGGCCTTTATCGCACGGGGCTAGGCAGAGACGATGGAAAGCCATGTGCTTCGCTACTTACATTCTTTTTTTGCTTTCTCAACATTCATACATGCTCGCCCGTATCGTCTACTACGTACTTCTCCTTTCTGAAGGACGCCATTTATCTGGTCCTTATCTGACCTTGGAGTCGACCTCTTCCAGTCCTTCTAGCCACATCTGCATTGTATATTACCTTGCCTGTACTACACAGAAGAGTATAGCAGAGTACCCTCAATACACCAGTTACCTATATTTAGGAGCCATGTGATAGGGGTGTGCCATCGCCATCAGAAATTCCTGACGGAAAAATCCCACACTTTTCCCACTAACACTGGAACTCAAAAACAAGTGAGTCATTACGGTCAGCAATTAAATACGCCAACTACTGCACTAAGTAGTCCAACGGCGAGGCAGTCACCCAAAAATTTATTTTTTATCTGAAAAAAAATTAAGATGTTTTGGTGGTTGGATGAAATCGCTGGCTAATCTTACACAAACCGATTGCATGCGACTAAAAAGATCGTTTGAGAGTTAACAAGCATGGGGCCGACAGCCTGGCATACAATTCCCCATGGAGTAAAGACACTCGCCATGTCAGGAGACAGCCACGCGAATCAATTACGTGATTTGAGGGTTCCGACTTCGCGTGACTGAACCTGAAAAGTAATGCTCATACTTACTTATTGCCAATTAGGTTTTTGATTTACCTTCTTTAATAAAATGGTAAATACGGGGGCTGTAAGTTAAATAGAAGTTACCTACAGCTTGACAAAAAGAGTAGAAACTGAGGGGACCACCACTGTGCTCTTTACAATATGGCATTATTTACAAATCAATCAATCAGGCTCGATCATCACTACCTAATATAATTACCTCCTCCTTTTTCAAAGTCTGTTAAAAATCTACGAAATGTTTAACCAATCTTTGTAGTAATTTTTTTATCATTTTGTTGCCAGCAGACATAAATTAGCTTCCGGTTCATGACTATTTTGTCAAGAAAACATTCACAATTGCTTAAATTCTTCTCGGCACATTCAGAGTGCACTGGGTGGGCATCAGCCCGTGATTATGTATGTGACCTGTGTTGAACTCAATTGTAAACACGCTGATCACCATTGCTTACCGATGTTGACAATGGTGATCAAAACTGTTTTTTTTTTTAAATGACTACTGTTCTCAAAATAATTATTATATGTGATTTAAAGTGATCTCAATTAGTCGTACCCTAACCAAAGTATGCAAATGACTAAAAGTAATAAACGATTTAATAGTAAACATGGTTTTATTCCAATTATTGCTTAGGTGATCCCAATTATATACATCTCCCCTAATATTCGGAATGAACTGGCGTACTATATTAGGCTCGTAACGAATTCAGCTGAGAGCTGAGATCTCCACAAATGGGGGTGATAAGATAGCAACGAAAGGAACCTACTCATTGTTAGACTATTTCACTGACTTTCTGACAAGCGGTACCGACGGCTAAACGTGCTCTGAGGCAAGGAGAAAATCTCCTTTTAACCAACCAACGGCCGACCGCGGTTAGTTATGCTTAACCTGCAGTTGGATAGGTCCGCTTTACCTGCAGTTGGATAGGTCTGCTTAGCTACGAGCTTGAAACTACAAGAAGTTAGCTATTATCCCTGCTGTGGAGTGCAACTTCTATGTAATTGACTTGTTTCCACAAGTTTCTACATACCACTAACCTCCAATATAAATGCTAAAGTAACTCTGACTGTCAGTCTATCTGTGTGACTACCACGGCTAAACTACTGAACCGATCTAGGTGTAGAGATAGATCAAGACCTGAGGAACGGCATAGGCTACTATTTATCGAGCGCAGAAGCTAGTAGTTAATAAAATATTCGAATAATCGACATGTTTCGTGCGCATTATCATTTGCCGTTTGCCAAACAAACAAACTGCCACCCAATAACGAAGGCGCCGTTCGCCGCAACGCAGGCCCTTCCAATAATTGGAACAGAATTAATTTACCTTTATGAAGGGCAAATCGTTTTGGTGAATCCCCAATCAATTTACCAAATTGATTAGGTATATTACGTTCATGACAAAGCGGCGCTATAATACCTACCTATTACTTAGGGTACTAATATCCTTTTATTTTTACTTGTAGGTACTTATTTTTTATGATTTTGT
Organism: Hypena proboscidalis; assembly: GCA_905147285.1. NCBI lineage: Eukaryota > Metazoa > Arthropoda > Insecta > Lepidoptera > Erebidae > Hypena > Hypena proboscidalis. The sequence continues at coordinate 11,703,687 of LR990130.1, read as the reverse complement.
TATTATGGGATCAGAAGTCTGGTGGATGGGTTGTTTGCATTTATGAAATACTTATAAATTTTTATTAACTAAATGAGTCACTTTAGAGGATTTGAAATGTTTGAAATTATTGGACCTTTCATTAAAGCTAAGTTAGATAATAATGATGGCAATATTATCCTTTGGTATTTTGGGATTACGATACCCGATTAATAAAACCATGAATGAGAAATAAGTATATCATTTTATTACACCCTATGATGGCTACAAATGTATAAAATATCAGTCATCTTGTGATTAGCAATATTTATAAACAAAATCATAGAACATATCTAAAAGCTTTTGATTAAAACTGTTACGCGGGTATAAAATAGGACCTAAATATCTACGTTAGCATACCTAGGGTTAACAAGTGTTCTGAAAGAATGCGTTTGTGACGTCAGTCAGTTGATAACATGTATAATTCAGTTACAATAATAGTGTAATGCAATTTATGTCAAAGCAATATTTATGTAAAATCTATATGTGCAAGTACATCACATATATCATGTCAACTTTGTTACATTTTCTTTATATTTGAAAAAACAACTTACCTTACAAGAAAAAAGGTTTTGCAAAGGTAAAGTTTAGCCTACAAAAAACATTTACTACATATCTATTCCGCATAATTTTGTATCTATTAAAAATTATGTGTGACTAATCTTTGTGAATTATTGGGAATAATAATATTTAAAAATTATAAAAAAAAAAAGTTATGTGACCAATAGAATGAGACATTTTAAAAAATATGTATCACCCTATTGGTCAGCTGTCAAACCGAATCGCCTGCCAGTAGACATAGCCTTGTATGAATATTTCGTTACTGTAACGTACAAAATCTGTCGCAAACGCAATCTTCCAGCGCACGTACTATAGTATAATATAATATTTGCAATAACTAGATATTATGCTTAAATTCTTCATATTGCACTTAGCTAAGCTGTCGGTTATCACATTAAAATACGTAAAACTCAAACTAATGCCCACTACTACCTAATATAAAATATAGACACTATGTATATACAAGCTGTATTTGCAATAACTTATATTCAAGTTAAATATCTCACTTAGTAAAAAAACTAAATTAGCCAACAAATAAAAAAGGCTAGTTCAATTGTTAGATTTCTACATATTCCTTTTTCCTAATGTCGCTTTTTATTCGCCCTTAAAATTAGCAATGTGTATAAAAAGAAACAGTTGAAAAAATATGGGACCGGCAGAATTTAAACCTGCGACCTTCTGCACATCGGGCAGCTGCTTTAACCAACCAGCTATGGTCGCCAGGACTCTAAATTTTTCACCTGTATGTTACGTCATTTCGTGACGTCTTTCAACTGTTTCTTAGTATAATTTGCTAAGCATAACTAAATGATTAAAATAATACATAAGAAAATGTGTATAATGTAAAATATTTACGCAGTGTAGATGTAAAGCTAATTCATAGATGTCGTTTCATACAATTTAATAGAAATCTTTCTAAAGACTAGAGTTGACGACACTCGTGCGATTCGATTGGTATAAATAGGCAAATACAATAGACAATTTCGTTTATGTCGTATTCAATGTAGTGAAGACAAATGAATTCAGGTAAAACTATCGTCATCTCAAATTGTAAACGGGACAGCTTCCTTTGACTTTTGGAATATTATATTAAGAAAGTTCCTCTGTCTGACTGGGTTCTACACGACAGTAGTAACGCAGGCTGATATTTTTAAAAAAGTGTGTTTTTCTTCTTTAGTGGGACACGAAAAACAAGATACTGTTTTAGCGCTATTCTTATTATAAGGTTATTTAGCATAATATTGCTGCCAGTTACAGTGGTAATTTACGAAACATAACATTCCATGTATCAAATACATGACGCCAATATTACCCAGAAGAGGTAGCAGAGGTGTACAACACCCACATTTCACCAGCTATGATTAGGTATGGGATAGGGGTCATTCACCGGGCGTAATTCCAACTCTGTGCTGCTATTATGATTTTTTTAACGGAAAGTTTACAAATAACACTTTGCCCGACCCGGGAATCGAACCCGAGACCTCGCGGTGACGCATACGCTAACCACTAGATCGTCAAGGCAGTATCAAATACATAGCTGCCGTACTAAACCGATTTGGCTGTTTGGTATCGAGGTAGATGGGACCTTAGGCCAAGACATAGGCTACTTGTTATGGACATATCAAGCGGCCGAAGCTGCGGGCAGAAGCAAGTTTACAAATATAAATATCAGTCTACGCTTAAAGATAAAATCCTTCCCGAAAAAAATATTCAGATCATTCAATTTTCAAATGTTTAAAACTATTTAGATGCGTATCTAGCTTTAGCTAGTCCCACTATGTTATAAAATTGACCAGTTCTTTTTGTTATTTTATACTAACATTTTCCAATTACGTTTTCTTACTTAAAATGTTTGTAGTAATTGTAAAACTTCTAATTAGCTGACACATAATAATATGAAATGAGTAATACAATTTTTTTCAAATTCTATCAGGTAAATACCCAATTTCAAAGCCGTAATTTACCCCTGAGCCGAGGCACAATTTAATTGCTTCTCTACCAGTATGTTTTACATTCTTTTCTTAAATTCAATAATTTATGACAAATGTTTACTCATTTTAAAACTATCTTAACATTTATACCGAATAATACATAGTTTGATAATATTGGTAACAAATCACATATAAAAATAACTTCACTTAAAGGCTAATGAGATACCAATATCAATACAATAATTAACAACTAGCCAGTGTAAGTCAATAACAAAACGAGAATTATTAAAAACATGAGGCAGCGCCATCTATTATCTTGTCTTTGAAGTTTGAACTACTAAGAGAGAGGGTAAAGCATTCGCCGAAACGGCGCATCATTTTTTTATATCTATCCAGCTGAATTTAATTTCTAACCAGTTTTAAAAATTTAGCCATTATCGCAATTTTAGCGTAACAAACAAATAAATATCAATTTAAATACTGCAAGATTATATTCTTTATTAAGTTTTAATGGTTATGGCTCGAAATCATTTTAGGTAAAAATTATGTTGAGTTTTATTTTTTGACCATAACAAGTTTTGTGACGCATGAAATTTCAGGTTATTTGTTTAAAAGTTTAACTTAATAATTATATTGTTGTATTATTGTTATCTATTCTTAGTGAAGCTACCCACATAGAATTAGGTGGCAAATATTAATAACAATATGTACTTACAAATAAATAGATAATACAGAAATATCTTTCATATTACATTATAAAACTGATAATTCTAAGATCTTTACATTTGGTAATGGGTACATGATTTTCAATATATATTATAAATATATTCAAATCAATTCAAATGCAAAATTGATTGTTGTTTGCATATAGCTTAAAATGTGTTTGGTCCTAGTCATGGGAAATATGGAAATTGGAAAGTCTAATAAATACCAGCTGAAATGTGAGTAATTCCTCTTAAATAGTGGTTGTTAGACCATCAACTGCTTCCATGAGGCTAGGCACAGAATCCACTTTCATTCCACGCTTGCGGAGATCATTCAGTTCTTCAACCAATTTCGACTTGTCTCTGCCTAGAGCTTCCCTGAAAATAAATAATGATACAAAATAGTTGATCATAGAATATGTCTTAGGGGCCGTTCAAGTATTACGTAAGCACTATGGGGAGGGGTGGGGGGGTCTTTGTTTTGCTTATTTTGGATGACATGGGGGGTAGGGGAGTCTAGATGATGATTTTTTTTTTTTTTTTTTTTTTTTTTTGTAGTGTCTTTCCATAGGAATGGAAAGTGTTACGGTTTCCCCTGTCTTAGCTCACAGAGTCCTTTTCTATCTTTGATTTTTGGATTGGGTGTTTTTTAAAAAAAATTTTACCTAAAAGTCTATTTATTAAATCTTTTATTTGTATAGTTAATTTGTACTTGTTTTAATGATTTTATTTATTGTTATTGAAATTTCTGTATCTAAATAATTTGTACTTGTTTTGAGTTTTTATTTATTATTTTGAAATTTTGTGTATGTTGCTAATTTTTACTTATTTTAATGTTTTATTAATTATTTCGAAATTTTATGTATATTTCAATTTTGCACTTGTTTTAATATTTTAAATTTTTGTTGTTTGTTTCCGCATGTCCCGCATGGTCGAACAAAATGTGTGTTTGTTATTATTGTAGTTGTTAATGTTTTACTTTTCTTATAAATAATATTTATTTTTCCAGTTATTATTAATCTAGTTAAGCTTAAATTTTTATTTATTTGTTTCTTTCTATTTTGAATGCTTTGAGTGTTTTCGATTTTAACTGTTGTATCTATTGTTCTGTAAATAATTCTTTGTTTTAATCTTGTTATTGTTATTTTCTATTTTCTTAGTTTAATTATTATTTGCATTTGTGTAGTATATTTTTTACCCTGTTCTGATTCTGTTATTCTTTTGCAAGAGTGTCTAATCCACTGTTTCTTTTTGTTTTCCGCAGGTGTTCTGTCGAGTATTATGCAGTGCAGCATCAACTCCTCCTGGTCAGATTCGCAGGTTTGTACAAGACTAAAACTAAATCTGCTGATTATTTGACTTGGTCTAGATGATGATTACGTCATCGGTAGTTATTTACTTTTTTACACGAATGGCAACCCTCACATTGTCTTTGCTTGAAAACGAAACGCATTTTTGGGGATTCCCGCACCCATACGTTTAGGCACTCGCTTTAGAACCGATTCGGGGAATTACCGCGCGCTGTTCACTTGTCTAAATTTCTTCTGTTTCGTTTTGTTTGGATACTATAGCGAGTAGACGTACGTGTTGTAAGCATAGCAAAGCAACTTAACATTTGTGTTACCGTTGATTCGAAATCCGAAAAATGTTGACGTAAGCATGGGGGGAAGGGGGTAAAAGCTTTGCTTACTTTTGCTGACAAGGGGGATGGGGGGGTAAATAATTGTAATAAATCTGCTTACGTAATATTTGAACGGCCCCTTAGCATTGCAACCAAGTTGTTATCATTGACGCAAAGTTGTTATCAGTTTTAGTACAATTGTCCTTTGTATTTAACCTACGTTTCTATTAGCAAATACTATAAGTACTTGATACAAACATAATTTTCCAAAATGAAAACCAACTTAAATTACCTACAATAATTTTAGACTTATATGGTTTTTTCGTGAGTACCATTGTCAGAACTAGACCAAATTCAAATGGGAGCACATGGGAAGCACCAGCTTTCAAATAAATCGCTTCGCCCAATCGAAAGTTATGAGGTAACAAACATAAAAAAAAAAAAAAAATTCAGACAAATGGAGAACCTCCACCTTAAAAGGATATGCATTAGTATGAACTTGCACAAATGAACAAAGATTTATAATTCAGTATAATAAACTTATAGGATGCTGTCTTTATCTAGTCTAGAACATTAGGCAATTATTTTCCTATAAAGAAGCTTGTATTGTAAGGAAATAACGACAAGTTAAACTAAAGCCTGTGCAAGCCCGCAGCCCAGATTTTGTTCAAGTTTAATCACAAGCAGAGATAAGAAAAAAACTTTTTGGGCAGTTAAAATTTCGTTCTTTTTCTTTCTCCCTCCCCATTCCCCAGACTGATAGATATGATGATGAGACAGATGATATGAATCCTTACTCCTATTTTTTTTCATTACACATAGCAATAATAGCAATCATATAAATATACTAACCAGTAACTATATAAATTTATTCCCATTTATGACAACATTTAGTTTGATGATGAAATCAATATCAAGTTGGTTACAAAATTATTTCAAATTACATTTACATGTTGATTTTGTCATTGTAGAAAACTGATAAGAAATAGGTATGTATTACCAATAACAGCTGGGAATAGCTCTTAATGCTAATGAAGGTTATTATTATTATTTATCAAGAAATTATAAAGATGCATGTATTATTGTTGGGATGACGGTTTTGGTGTTAACATCTACTACCTACGAGGGTCTATTGTGAATATGCATGTAAGCAATACTTACCATATGGAAATACAAGTGTGTAGCAGCGGTACGTATATGAGCAGCAGATCAGAATCACTGACTGCCTCATATCTCTTGAGGGCGAGTTGCGCCCAGCGCTCCACAGGGCCTGCGAGTGCCCCATCACTAGTGCCAGCACATGCCACTATGCGACAAAGGGCACTCAAGACCACATGGGATCTATCTGTGTATACCTGGAACATACAAGGACAACAAAGAATAAGTAATAAAAATTAAACAGACTAATCATTTCAATCTGCCTAACACTACATCTTTTCCATTTTTTACTTTTAATAGGTTCCTAATATTTTAATTGTGTGTAACAAGCAATCCATCCTTACTGGGCTCTAGGCACTAAATTAAATTTATTATTAATTATTTTATTTTATTATAATTATTAATTAAAAAATGTGTATTATACATGTAAACCATCGTCTTTAATCACTCTGTCTATTGATGAAAGTTGCATTAAATCCATTAAAAAGGAAGTAGCTTTTGTGTTAAAAAAATCTTAGAAATGAAAAGCAACTTTAATACTATGCAGAGATATACAAACTCACCTTATTTAATAATTTAAAGCTTGTTTCCATTACTGATAATGCTTGATCAAACTTCCCCTCAGAAATCAGTCTTTTTGCGTCATTCAGTTCAATATCCTGGAAGAATTTGATAGCAGGAGGGGAGTCCCGGAGCCGTGAGTCATTGGCTAACAAGTCTAGCAGTGACTCAAATGCTGTGCACCGAGTAGTTATTAGATTTGGGTCAAAGTTGCCCACAACAATCTGAAAATAATATAAGGTATAAAATTTAACAACAGATTTTAAAACATTGTCCAGGTGCCAGCAGCCAGTTGTATTCTGATAGGTTAACAATGTAAAAAAAACAGTTAGACAGGGTGTAACAATGGACATTGAGTACTTAATAAAAACAATTATAAAGCCTATTGTTGTCTGCAGAATAGGGTAAAAACATGATTATGAATACATTTTAAATAACAATTTCATTTCAAAGATCTGAGAACAAATTTCCTCTGAATATTTTTTTAAAAATATTTGCCATGTCATATGATTTAATGATTCAAAAAGATGCTAATTAGTTGCCAGAATGAGTAATTCTGTTTACTATCATGTGACCTTCCTCATGTTTTTAAACATAAGATTTCAAAACCAACAAAATAGTTTAAATAGTTTTGGATTTTTTACATTAGATAGAACGCCAGAAGCAATTACACTATCCAATGGTCCCAATGACAAGGCCAAATATACACATTCACACCCAGTCTCAGAACAAATCACTGCGAATCACACAAAGATTTGTCCCATGTGGGGATCGAACCCACAACACCAACAAGAATAATAAGCAGGCTACGCCTCCTTTAATCGAAAACAAGAACTAGCAAACAACATGACTCATATTAATAGAACAATGGACTAATATTGTGTGATTCAACATTATTTGTTTACCAACCTTTCTAGGAAACTGTATATTGGTCAACAGGGCAGGGAATTCTTTTTTTAATCCATTGTACAGGTCCAGGAAATGTGTATATCTTCTCTCAACATTCGCTGGGTCGGGATCAAATACTCTCGATTCGGTGGAATCCTGTCTGGCTTGCAGCATATAAGCGACATATTTCTTTTCTTTTTCAAAACCTTCGACAGTCCTTGACGACACTATTTCAAATTTCACCATGATCATTTGTTTATAAGATACAATATCAGGAAGTCTTTGTTTTGATAATTGCTTATTATTTACGGAAATTGACAGTATTCTTCCACTGGAGGAAGTGGAGGATAAGGAGGATTGATTTGATTAGTGCAAGCAATCACTAAGCAGTGTTACTAACTCCAAATTTACATGTCGTTAAATTTAGTACCAGAAGTCGTAAAAAAGTCGCTTTTTTCTAGGGCGCCTTTGGGACCTTTTTAGGGACGCTAACCGATAGAAAATAGCTAACACTCAACTTTTTATGTTAAAGTACTAATCATTATTTACTATTTAGTAGACTTTTTCTCGTTTGATTCATTTATAGTTCTAATTAAATAAAAAAAACCGAAAGTCTGTCCAATAATGGTCATAAAAAGTTAATGTTTAGCTTAATTTTAAAATATATAATACATTTTGGTGCACCCCAAAAGTCGCTATAGAAGACACTAAATTTTTCGCCGCTAAATCGATTATTTTGTCGCTAGGGCATTCCCAAAAGTCGCCAGATCTGGCGACAAGGTCACTAAATTGGGAACACTAAGTGCAAGAGCATTTGGATTGGTTGGTGAGCGCGAGATGTCAAAATATTAAGTGTCACAACTGTCGCAAGTGTCATTTCAGTCATACATATGTCATTCAGTGATGCATACGATCAATCGATGTTTACCAAAAATAATCGATGTTAATTTAATATCACAATAAGATATAATAATTCTATTATTTTAACCTAAAGGTTTTATTAGAGAGCATTTACCTAGAGAGAACTATAAGTTCTAAATGACATTATTCCATGCAGCTGCGCGTTCCAAATAAAATTCACGTCAAAGTTTGGAAATGACAGCTTTTTAGGAAAACTTTCTATGATGATGAAATTTGACTGTCCATAACCATCAATTTTCTTAATGTTACATCTTGACATCTAATATCTCTGGGTTTTATTATTTCTTTTCATAATTTTATTATAGTGCGTGTTGCGTTGTTAGGTGATAAATTATATATTCTTATCCGATTCAAAACTCAAACTGCCTTGCAAAACGCAAAATGCTACGCTGATGATCTAAAGATATCTTTTGAGATTAATAGGTACCATCGAAAACTGCTTATATGACCAGAGAGACATTCATGCACTCGTTCAATGAAGTACCACAAAATAGGTAGGTACACTGTAGTTCAAAGACAAAAAATGTCGTGTTATGACCTATGGCCGTGGCTTGCATCCTCAGAGTAAGTATCCTTCATCCAAGCTTGCATCGGATCCATTCCATCATACATACACCATAATAAATGTGACCAAATTAAAATACGAGTTAACAGTTTAAAGGACCTAGGAGTGACTTTTGACCGTGGTCAACCGTTTAGGGATCATATCTTCATAGTTGCCAAAGCATAATTTAAGCGGCTTGCCTTTGTCCTTAGAATCGCGATCGACTTTAATAGTTCACATGTTGTCAGACTTCTATTATACTACCTACCCTCGTTAGGAGCAAGCTCGAGAGTAGTTCCTGTGTATAGAATCCTAACAAAAAGTAAGTAAAAAAGTAAATCCTGGAAAAAGTACAAAAACTATCAGGTTTCTTTAAAAAAGACCTTATTATTACTATCCAACACATCCACAAACTTTATTTTAGGAATCTAATTCATTAGAGGCGAGAAGAGGCTTCGATCAGCTCACCTTAGCCTATAAAATACGACATAGGAAAATGAACTGTCTGGATATCCTTGTCCTTTTTTGCAGACTTTATGCGCCTTTAAACCTTAAACAGATCAGATCCATCCGCATAAATTGTTTGCAAACCAAATTGTAACACTTAAGCCAGGGCCCCAGTCCCCAGTGTGCCGCACCATGGATGCGCTCAACGCTCTCCTGGCAGCCAGCCCTGATAGAGATAACATACATATTATTATATAACTCCTTTTATATTTTTTCATAATTATGTCAAATGTTGTGAGAAAAAAAATGCAAGGAATTCTTCTATCTATCCTTTATAAGAATAAGAATAAGAATATTTATTTGCGAAAAACGTGTACGTTACGCCAGCAAGAAAGTGTCACCTAGAGTGATATGAGTAGAACGTATAATTAGTGCGCAATCTGCTGTAAATGTGCGCCGCATAAAAAATTTGTGCGTCTTGTAGTTTTGAAAAAAAAACGTAAAAACGATTCCTGCTGGAGTAACGTTGTTCTAGCAAGAAAATTCTAGACCAATCATCGGAGATATAAAATACATACATGGGCAGACAGCTTATATTTGTGCAAATTTGTGCGCCATAAATATAATTTGTGCGTCTTCAGGTTTTCGAGATATTGCGTTTCCCGCTGGAGTAACGTTTTGCGAATTCGTGTATCTCAAAGACCATTATATGTGCGCCTGTAGAATGAACATACACGAATAGCTCTTAATTTGTGCATATTTTTGACATAATTAGATGCCAGATAATATTTATAATTTTCAAGTAATCGCGCTTTATTGAAAACTTAAAAAAATATTGTAGCGCCTAAATGAGAAGACGTATAAACTCGCTAAAAACTGTATTCGTTCCATCTTGACGTTTATAATTACCATAAAAAGTTTCAAAACAGAACCTACAAGCGCTAATGAATAATATTACTAAAAGTCAAAACGACGGCATCATAACTTTGACGCCATCGAACAAGAAACTGGCTCAACCTAAGATGTGTAAATGTAAACCAAAAATTAGTGCATTTATCAAATAATATATAGTAAAAATATCCAGCTTCAACTGTTTCGTATTAAGTAAATATTAAGACTAAACCAAAACAGTTATTCGGCGCAGGTTATCCGACCAAATTCGAATGACTACAAAAAAGCGACGGATTCATACGTATCGATGACCTTCTTAACTTTACTCGCTAACTGGTTGAAACGTATTGTGCCCGAGTACAGTGCAGTAGAAATAGTTATTAAAATAAATTCAGATTTTTTTTTTGATTAGACATAAATAAATTTAGCCATTTGCATTTATTATATCAGTAGAAAAACGAAAAAACTGTGATTTTCTGTGATAAAGGTTCAGTACCATCATAACGGGAAATTCAAGTATAAAGTAGTTACCTATTTGTTGGCCGAGATATAATTTAGTTTTGGATATGATAGTATGATACGCGAACGTAGTATAGACCGGTTAAAATATTATCAGCTTATGTTTCTTAAAAATTAGCCTAATTTGAAAACCCAAACCTAAGCAGCCCGATATGTGAAACTTGGGTTGAAGTTTTCAAATCCGGCTATTTTTTAAGAAACATAAACTCATAACAAAATATAACGCTCTATAGGTATTTATTACGTTCGCGTACTATACAATCATACCCAAAACTTAATTATATCTCGGCCAAAACAACAACTACTTAATATTTAAATTTCACGCCATGATGGTACTGAGCCACTTTAAGTGATTTTATTGTTTGTGTATTTAAGTAAATGAAAAACTGATCTGTGATTTTAAATAATACCAAATGACTATACAAGGTACAAATAGTTTAATTGAACAATGTTTGTTTTAATATTTATAGGTAGGAAATTTGATCTGTGATTTGATGCCATAATTAGATACTTTAAGAATCATGATTATGATAATAAAAATAATATTTTTTTAAACCAACAAGCTCTTTGATTTCATATGATCAGAAAGTACATTTAATATATATTATATTTTTATTAGGTCATTGTAATAATAATTCCCAACGAACATTTGAGCGTGACTGTACGAACACAGTTTAGGTGTAATACGTTTAATAAAGGTGGTCATCGATACGTATGAATCCGTCGCTTTTTTGTAGTCATTCGAATTTGGTCGGATAACCTGCGCCGAATAACTGTTTTGGTTTAGTCTTAATATTTACTTAATACGAAACAGTTGAAGCTGGATATTTTTACTATATATTATTTGATAAATGCACTAATTTTTGGTTTACATTTACACATCTTAGGTTGAGCCAGTTTCTTGTTTGATGGCGTCAAAGTTATGATGCCGTCGTTTTGACTTTTAGTAATATTATTCATTAGCGCTTGTAGGTTCTGTTTTGAAACTTTTTATGGTAATTATAAACGTCAAGATGGAACGAATACAGTTTTTAGCGAGTTTATACGTCTTCTCATTTAGGCGCTACAATATTTTTTTAAGTTTTCAATAAAGCGCGATTACTTGAAAATTATAAATATTATCTGGCATCTAATTATGTCACAAATATGCACAAATTAAGAGCTATTCGTGTATGTGCATTCTACAGGCGCACATATAATGGTCTTTGAGATACATGAATTCGCAAAACGTTACTCCAGCGGGAAACGCAATATCTCGAAAACCTGAAGACGCACAAATTATATTTATGGCGCACAAATTTGCACAAATATAAGCTCTCTGCCAATGTATGTATTTTATATCTCCGATGATTGGTCTAGAATTTTCTTGCTAGAACAACGTTACTCCAGCAGGAATCGTTTTTACGTTTTTTTTTCAAAACTACAAGACGCACAAATTTTTTATGCGGCGCACATTTACAGCAGATTGCGCACTAATTATACGTTTTACTCATATCACTCTAGGTGACACTTTCTTGCTGGCGTAACGTACACGCGAAAAACATGGTTATGAGTATTAGTAGATATTAATATTTTAATGTGTATTAGTATTAGTATTTGTATTAGTATATACTAAGTATACATAATGGTAGGGGAGCCCACAATGCTAAATGGGGATTTATTCGAGCGTCGTAGAGACCTATTGGGTTGCAAAGCTTAGATGATAAGAAGACAAAATGTTATATGATAATATACCTTTTCATCGGTGGGGGAAGCGGCTATAGCTTTTTAAATATGTAAAAAAAAACTGTTGCATGGACATCCTCGAGCGCGTCAGATATTGATAGCATCAATGCCCTACGTATTTTTAATAATGAACGTATGTTAATCTGATCGTTTGCATGATGCGGGTGGTTGTATGTAAGGGTTGAAAATGAAAAAAAAATAAAAATAATCGAGCGCGTCAGATTTTCTAAGGGAGTGTTAAGTGCACCAAAAAAAAGCTCTCGTTCACTAATCTGACGATTTCGATGGGACGCAAACTCGCGGCCATTTTCATAATGTGCAAAAAAAATTCGCCATTTTGAAATACTCAAGCGCGTCAGATTAAGATATATATGGTTCATCTATATGTTCTAAACGTACTGTCTCATAATCTGACGATTATATAGAGGGATTTGCCTGATCTGACAAAAAGAAATTAGAAAAACGGTACACCCAAAAGGCAATCCCTGCAACTGCCCGCTAATTCCATTCCTGGGCGCTTAAAATTGTAATTATGACATTTTTGAGCTCTAAATATAATTTATGTGATATTTTGAGATCGCTGAGTTAAAAGAAATAATATTTCTATGCATTTGCTCGAAAGTCTTTCAATTCGTGTAATTAACATTATTTTTGAATAAATATTAAATAATAAGATATTATATTATATTATCACTAGGTTAAATAATAAATAATGAACTATTTTAAAAGAAACATATATGTTAAATAAATAATTAATGATACTAAAGTTAGCCGACGTTTTTAATTTTTTGATTTTATTTTTAATAATTAAATTAGAACAAAAAAATATATTTTAAAAATTGCACTTACAGTTTTTGAAGTTTTTTTACAAGTGAAATTTATTTTTAATTTTTTTGTAATCATTTTTCAATAAAAATCATATTTATATGTCAGCTAACTTAATTTTCATAATAATTAAAATATTTCATAATTATCGATTGTAAACTATTGATTTAGATTGATTGAATTAGAAAAATCTTAAATAATATTGAATTAAATTCATATGATAATTAATGATTTTATATTTATACGGCACAGTTAATTTTTTTACTATAATAAAACCTATTTGATAGTTTTTAACATTTCTCTTCGATCATTTTTCATTTCATTTTTCGTCATGGCAGCAGAAACCAGAGTGGGGACGGAGTGAAAGAGTAATAGATAGAGAAAGAGTGAGAAAGGAATAGAAACGTGGAGAAGGAAATGTAGGCATCACGCAGCTGCACGCATTTAACTTTATAGACGAATTTTTGTTATTTCGGCTTGCGGAAATCGTCAGATTATATATTTTTCATTATTCTTGAATTATATCCTTCAAAATAAAAAAAAAATTAGCTACGCTCGAGAATGTCAAGATGACGTTTTTTTTTACAACTTTGCTGCCCTCCCCTTTCTTTGCGTCACTCTCAAATTGTCAGATTAGTGGAATATACACTTTTTAGGATGTAATTAACTCGCCCTACTTTAATCTGACGCGCTCGAGAATTTCTGATGATCAATTTTTTTTTACTAATCTGATCCTGTATCCTTCACAGGCGGCCGTATATATGGGCCTCATGTTTGGTGGAGGTACTTAACCGGGTACAAGGTATTCCCCTGTATATTAATCTGCCGCGCTTTAGTAAATCCCGAAATCCCTTATGGGCTCCCCTACCATAAATATTTCTGCTGTGTTCAAATTGTAACTTTATCATTATTTTTATTATTTATAATGAAACTATTTGTTTCAAAATGTAGGTTTACGAATGTTATTATGGCAAAGAAGCAATTTTTTTTTGTACAGATCTAATATCATATCCAATAAAAATATAATCTTATTCTGAATAAATAAATATTATTTTATTAATAATAACAAATGAATACGAGTTTTGTATTACATCAACGATCGACATCTCCAAACACAACATCGACCGAGGCGACAAGCATAGTGATATCAGAGAGCATCAGATGCGGCCCCAACACAGACAATCCTAGGAGATGTGTGTACGAGCACGGCCTCAAATGTACCCTATATGGTTTAGAAGTGCCATCGGACACCATGTACAAACCGAGCTCACCCTTCGGACATTCAATCGAGCTATAAGTACAACCAGGCGGGACGGGGTACCCTTCTGTGCATAACTTAAAATGGTGTATCAAAGACTCCATCGATGTCTTCATTAGCCTTCTATGAGGCAAGCAAACTTTCGAATCATCCGTCATGAATTCACCTTCAGGCATCGTGTTTATAACTTGGTCAAGGATACGCAACGATTGGCGCATTTCTTCATAACGAACTAGGTACCGATCGTAAGTGTCTCCGAAGGTCCCGACGACTCCATCGAAGTCATACATGTCGTACCCGTCATACGGGTCATTGAACCGTATGTCCCACTTTACTCCGGTGGCGCGCAACATTGGTCCAGTGAAACCCATGCTTATAGCTTGATGTGCATTAATCGCACCGATGCCGGCACATCTAGCATAGAATAATCGGTTATTTGTCGCAATATCCTCCGTTTCGTCAAATCTATCTCGTAACTTACTGCAAAACTCGTGTATATCGTCCATAAAACCTATTGGAATATCCTGCGAGACGCCCCCAGGACGAACATAAGCACAATGCACTCGAGCTCCACACAGCCTCTCGCAAAATTCATAAATTTTTTCTCTTTCCTCGCACATCCAAAAGAAAGGTGTTATACCACCTGCGTCGAGTATGGTGCCCGAGACGTTTAGCATATGATTTGATACACGCAGTAGTTCCGCAGCCAAAACACGGATCGCCTTGGCTCGTGGCGGTACTTCTATGTTGAGAAGTTTTTCGACAGCTATACAAAAGGCCTGTTCATTGTTCAAGGTAGAGACGTAATCTAGGCGATCCATGAATGGCAGACTTTGATTGTAATGTTTATACTCCATGAGTTTCTCGGTAGCTCTATGTAAGAAGCCTATATGGGGATCAGCTCGAACTATTGTCTCACCGTCTAGTTCCAGTATGAGCCGAAGGACACCGTGGGCAGCTGGGTGTTGTGGACCGAAGTTGATCCACATGTTCTGTAGCTTACGTTCGACAGGTTTTAATTTAGAATGATAGATTAGTCTATAATACTTGTTAGACTCCGGCGTCGGGTACATAGCTACTCCGGTCATTTGTTTTACGAAATTTTCGTCTGGATACCATCGATGCGCACACAAAGGAGCGTCTATTGTAAACTGCCGTACGCATTTAAATATTCTAAATAAAGGTCTTTGTTTTGTATTAATGAATTGCATGATATTAATAATAACTTTATACGTCAAACTTTCTAAATATTTACTTGACAGCCATTATTGTTTTTTTATGTGACAGGTACTAGCACATTGGTCATAAAAACGGAATGCAAAAAAATAATTTGGCAAAAGAGGAACTATCAAAGATTAAAATACTCTATATCTCTAAATAAAAAAAGATCCAGGATTAATTTATTTTTATTTGTCCCATTTTTGCTACGTACGATTATTCATTTTGTAGTTACATTTTTTCTATAAGTACATAATATGGACACAGGCATTGAATAATATGTACCTATATAATGGCAAAAATATTATAAAATTTAATTTAACGTTTGTGTGGATACTCATTTGTCTAAAATACGATTAAATAGATAATGTAAAAATACAGCGTATCAACAATAAAATCTGTATACAATCACAAAAATGTAAAAAAATAAAAACAGTAGCAAAACTAACAAATATCACATAAATGTTAGGTCTTAAACAGTGCTTGGTAGGAATGTTCGTTTGTTATCGATAAAGTATAATTACTTAGCTTAAATCGAAATGTGTAAATAAATTATATATTTAGAGAGCAATCACGACGTCTGCCTATTCTATTAATATTTAAAGTCAATAAATAGTTCCAAAGTCCGAACCGCAAACTACATAATTTGAATCGGGCCTAGACCGCTCCTTCATACAGTCTTGACCATTCCTACAACTATGTCTTTGTTGCGATAAATCTTTGCAAGGAATACAGACTAAACCATTATAGATGGAGACGATTTTATGAACGTCAACACGAAAATGAAATATATGGGTGTACTACTAGATAATCATTAAAATCAGTACAGTCTCAGCTTGAAATACATGAATTTATTTATTTATAGATATGTCTTAGTCACAGATATAGATCTACATAGATAACGCAAATGCATGTACTTCGCGTGTCCGAACCCCGACCAAGCGTCAAGGTTGGTCGCCGCTAACTTCAGTCCACGCGCGTCTTTTGTTAGAGAAAATCATAGCGGACGGCTCCAGTTGAATCGTTTGAATCGTACTGCATCGGCGGCATCGGTTTCTTTGAATCGGTATGGATTTCCCGTCACTAAATTTCGGCTGTGACGTCACAAAAGGTATTAAAAAGTCGGCACGCTTGGTTTCAATACAAATCGTGATACTTGCGTTATCTATGTAGATCTATATCTGTGGTCTTAGTCTAATAAGTTGATAAGCTAGAAGAGAGCTGGCTGAAGTTATACGATTATGCATGTAAAATCATCTATGAATACTGAACTGGTGTTACTATTTAACTTTATTCAGCAAAAATATGGCAACCTGTGTTTCATAATATCATACCTATGATAAACGATAAAATTAAAATGCCTCTATTGATCAAAGGATAATGATTTTCCTTTTCAAAAGACATACCCGTTTAACAACACTCTATAGGTTTTTAGAAAACATAAGATATAGTACATCTAATTTCGGTGAAAGCAGCATTTCGTGCGACCATAAATGTAGGTAATAGCGACTAAAAAAATTAGAATGATGTCCTAATAAATGAACGGTCTCGATCAAGTCTATATAATATCATTGGTCCTTTACATTCAATATCATAACAAGATCTTTAATAAATACTTAAAAATATTTTATAAAATTTCGAGCCACAAAATCTTCCACAAGATCTAACATTATTAACATTCAATTCGATAGTTTTTCTGTTGAGTCGACGTAAATGCACGAGCAAAGTTTTTGTAGGAACCTTAGGACTCTTCCGGAGAACGTGTGGTACATTTCTGGTTTGTTTTTCCATTTGACGCAGATGTAGTATACGGGGATACCGGAAAGAAGAATGGCGACTCCGATGGCGGTGTCTTTTGGCCTGGTGATGGCAGGAATGATGACCAGACAGCCGATGGCGAGCAGGAAGAGGTAAGGTATGACGATGTTGACTTTGATGGGTCGCGGGATGTCGGGCTTGGCGCGCCGTAACCACAGCATGCCCACCACAGAAGCCCCGACGGACAGCCACAACGTTTGAGAGAAGTAGTTGATGAGATCGAATATGTTACTCGTCGTCAACATCAGGAGTGAAAAGAAACACTGGAATAAAAATTATAGTTCTGTTAATTACATTATTATTAATGAATGGAGTCGTATCTTAGTCAACAGAAAAATCAATGCTAGATCAATTGATGAGTTGCAATTTCTGTGGATGCGTCAATTTTATTTAGATTTAAGTTGTTGTATTTAATTATAAATTTTAATTGTTAAGAAATCTGTTCTACATAAAAAATATAGGTCACAGCTATGAATATCCCACATTCCACTCCACTCCTCACCACTCCTGAGCGTTCCCTTCGGTAATACAACCTTACTTGAACTTTCCTGCCATCAACCTAATTGGATTTGGATTTTAATTCTAAGGAAAAAGCTTAAATTAGGGTGTTAATTGCATTAGTGTAACTGTATTCATCTATGGCTTCAGATATTCCGGGTACGATTCCGGGATAAAGAAAAATATTCTGCTTTCCTAATAAAATGTAGAAGCCTTGCTTCTTTGGAAATATCATCACTACATAGTATAAAACAAAGTCGCCTTTTCTGTCCCTATGTGCGCTTAAATCTTTAAAACTACGCAACGGATTTTGATGCGGTTTTTTCCAATAGATAGAGTGATTCAAGAGGAAGGTTTTTATGTATAATACATGCATAGAAAGGGGGAATTGTTTTACTCCAAATTTAACGCGTGCGGGCCACGGGCAGTAATGAATAAATCAAACTACTGGATCGATTTTAATCATTTTTTCAGTGAGTGACATAGGCTATATATTATATACCCGTGCGAATCCGGAGCGGGCCGCTGTGTTTTTATATACAACGTTCACAGTTTTTCTGTAGTGTATTTATAGTACGAGAGCCCACGACCAAAACCATGTCTCATAGCAATACGGCAAAAACCCTATAAAATCGTTAGATTGTATGATTCTGTACCCGACTAGGTGTGTAGTAACGGTCGAAAGTGTAGCAACTGCGTGGGAGGCCATTTCTGCTGTGTCAAAAAAAAAGACAGTCGGTATTATAGCAATACGTCTGATAGTAAAAATGTACATAGATTTTATAATTGTATTACGAAAAAGTTTGTTTTCAGACATTTTGCGCGTAGCATATAGCCTGAGCGCATTTTTGAAAATGTCAACAAATTTAGCCGACCTGTATCATAGCAATACGGATAATTTTTTTTTTCAACTTTTCGTATTGCTGCCATGATTACCAAAAACCTGTTTTCAGACACTTTAAGTGTAGCATATACTCCCAAAAACGAAAATAACGTTTCGGAGTCGCCTGGCCGACGCCTCTGTTAAATGTTTTTTTAAATTTACAGCCTTCATAGATATTCAAGAATCTCCCTTGTCTATTATATGTACTTTGACAGATGACAGATGTCATTACTTATTTCTTTTGTAAAAGTTACTAAAGTGTGCTCAACTTCATCCCAGTTTCCTTTTGTGCGATTTATTTCAGTCCTTCAACTTCAATGTTACGGTTTCGGGTAAATTCTTTGTTACTTATCATCTAATAAATTCAGGGTCGCAACGTATTCATTGGTTTGTAACAGAAAATTCAAGATGCCTCAATACGATTTTTAAATGATATCTGAGTATCGAAAAGTTGTCTGATAGAGAGGGTGCTACACTTAATTTGTCTGATATAAATTTTTTGCACATGTGGACAACTTATTTTATCATGTCCAACAATTTTCAGACATATTGCTATGAAACCGATCGGTAAAATTTGTTAACATTTTCAAAACGGTCTCAAAATTTAATGCGTTCACATTTCCGTCTGAAAATTGTTTTGTTCGCATCAAATAACCAAAATTTACTAATAAAAAAGATTTTCAGACGTATTGCTATGAGACATTTTTTTTGTCTCATTTTTAATTTTTTTAAGTGATTTTACGGGTTTGCGCTACACCACTAACGTCTGCAAAATATGTTTCCGGTATCTCAGAACTATCATTCAACTACAGTGTGCAAATCAGACATATTGCTATGATGCAGTTCGGTAAAATTCTTTGACAATTTTGAAAAATTCGGTCAGATCAAACGCTACGCGGAAAATGTCTGATATTGGTATTTTCGAGTTCAGGATAATCGTATCTATCGATTTGATGCGGTTTTGGCCGTATTGCTATGAGACAAAAATTTTGGTCGTGGGCTCTCGTACTATTAGTATCAGCATTGTACCCGTGCGAAGCCGGGGCGGGTCGCTAGTAGGTACAATTATGGGCAAACTTCTTGAGCATTTTATTTCGGGATATTTAACATGTTATTTGTTGAGTTGCCGATATACAAATTATTTATTAATTAAAACTACAAGATACTCTCAGTATCTTACAAATTGTTATCAGTAAACTCATAAATTGTAAGTGTACGATGCGCAAACTTTCCCCTACCACGTCACCTAATGCTCAAGAAGTTTGCCCATAATTATACTATAAGAGTGTGCACACGAGAACCTCCGTAAGGCTGTTTATCCACCATAGTGGCTGGACGTGGAGCTGTGCTAGTATAAAGAACTGAATTTCGTATTGCTTTCGTATATAATTGGGATAAGGTAAGTTACTATTCTGGAATCAGTCGGAAAAAAATGTGCTCAGCCTGAGTTTCATTATCATTGTACTGAGTAACTGATAATAATGGCTTTGAAACGATCTCATTCCCATCCTGTATTACTTGCAACAGGAATACTTACGGTGAATATAAGTGAGGGTATAGGCGTCTGCTTCTCGATATGGAAGAGCGAGAAGAGCTGGGGCATGTGTCCCTCCTGGGCCCCGCAGGCGAAGAGCCGTGCTGACGTAAAGAGGACTCCGTTGACTCCGCCGAAAGTCGACAGCGCCACGAACACTGGGATCAACCAGCTCCACGCTCCGAATAGACGGTCACCAAAGATCTGAAAGTAAATGCCATAACCATATATAAATTAAAAAGGCAGATGGAGTGAACCGAACACGCAAAGTGAAGCCACAAAAAATAACCTTTATTCTGTAACCTGAGGACATTACTATACAGGGAATAGGCAAAAAATTGCTTCATTCTGTGGAAAGTAACTTTAACCTTGAATCACAAATTTAGGGACGTTCTTTAGATTCTAGAAGAGACTTTTTTATTTCAGTCAGTCTCGTTTAAGACGGCTTGACCAGCAGTTAGAAGGACGGGTAAGAAAAACGACTGCCTATGTAGATTATTTTATAACTCTTATTTTTTTATATGGATATACCAACTTAAGTAATATTCAACATCTCGTCTTATCTGTGTATAACTATAAAGATTACAGGAAACGGTCTTAAGTTCAAGGTTTAGAGAATCAAGAATTATCCTCGGATTCCTAATATTTGAGGACTTGTACCTTCTAGCATAAGCTCAGCAACATAAGATGCTGACCCTTACATGCAAATATCCGATTAGCTTCAGGTAATATACGCAAACAATAACATTTGAGGGTTACCCTTAATTCCTCTAGGACCCCATCATCATCTGATCGTGACCAGATGACCGTGTGACCCCATGACAAGTATATCGCATATATTTATATGTCCAGGCGTCTTCGAGTAATCGCCGAACAAACATAAAAAAAAATAAAAAGAATACAGTCGAATTGAGAACCTTCTTCTTTTTGGAAGTCGGTTTATAAACAAGATAGATGTCAAAAGGACAGGACAAGTACTCTTATGTTATACACAGTGGCGTAACTATACCACCTGGGGGCCCGTGGCAAATTCTTTTGATGGGGCCCTATAGTACAAATTAATTTTAAAAACTTCGAGTTTTTCAGCGTACTCAATTAAACGTTGTATATGTCCCACTAATGGCTATAGGCCTCCTCTTTTAGGCGAGAGGGAATGGTCTGTAGGCCTCACGCTAACCCAATGCGTATTGGAGACTTCCTATTCATCCATAGAACATAACATCTCAATGCATTCATCATCTATTCGCTAGCTTTTTGGTGAAGGAACAATATCGTGAGGAAAAACTGCATACATTTATAAATGAAATAAAAATAACTTTAATTTCAATAAGATATTTATTAAAAATCATTTTTCGGGTTTTCTGTTCCGCAAAAGTGGTTATAACATCATCAAAGTTTAAAGATCGGGCCATAGAATTTTCAATAGACAAAATAGCCAAGTTACGTAACCTGTCTTGTCTCATAGAGTTTCTTAAATAGGTTTATATACATTTTAGCTTTTAAAATGATCGTTCAGCTGCTAGTTAGCCGTTAGCTGTAGTCACAGGAATTGTAAGAAATGTCGTTAATGCAGTGTATACTTCAGAACAGCTGCTGGACATAAAATTATTTTTTATTATTAATAAATCAGCAAGGTCTTTAATACACGAGGACTTTTCTATTTCGTTTCTGAAAGTGGATCGAAAATTGAGAACTTCTCTGGTAAATGATTTCTTTTTTATATATCGCAACACATTCTACAGCTTTTTTAATAGATCAGTGTCGTTAAAAACTTTTAAAGTGGAAAGCTGCAAAACATTGAAATTTGAAACAATTTCATTCATTGGAAGGAAACGCGATTTCAGTTGGTTTATAATGATGTCCAATACTCGATAAAATATGTTCACTTTGAACAAGCTTTCCGGCTCTTGAAAATTGGATATACTTTTCTAATAAAATAAAATACTCAGGTACAATGTAAAAAAAAATGTTTGAGCTCGCGGCCTTTTCGGCCGGGGCCTCTTAGGTCGGGGGCCCGTGGCATTTTGCCAGCCCTGCCACCCTATTGTTACGCCACTGGTTATACATAAGTAGGTAGCTAGTATTATCTTAATATTACTTTATGTGTGAAAGAATGTAGACAAGTAATCTGTTACTCACTTATTATATTATCAAAAGAGACGAGACTAGGTCGGCTGAGCCCTAGTTTCTCGTTTAATAATACCCGATATGTCCATGATTACCACAATATCAAATACCTATAGCAACATAGATAAGTAATAGCGGTGACTAAATTACCCACTAAGCGCCCACATTATTCATAGACATCTGAGGGATGATACAAGAGGATTTGTAAGAAGATATAATAGTTATTTATGGTACAAGTGAGAAAAAGTTTATATTTCTGTTGTGAGTGTCAATTTTAAATCTTGAGCTTGCGAAGTAGTCTTAAATTGAATCACGAGCGTAGCGAGTGATTCTAATAAAGACTACTTCGCAAGCGAAAGATTTTAAGAGGACACGAACTGGAAATAAAATTTTTCTTACGCGTTGCATACAAAACTTTTCACCTCTTCCAGTGAGAAAATATTAAGATTTAAATTAACTCGTAATCGATTGCTTAACCTGGCATAATTCCATGAAATACGACAGTAATACCGATTCAGAATGCATTTTAGGGCCTTTTGTAAGTCGCCACTAATTAAATATGTCGTACGCTTTCAAAAACTACTCACGTGATTTTTCTGGTAAAAAAGCAAACTTCTGTGTTAGAAGCAAGTTGTCGCAACTCTTTTGGAGATCCACAAAGTTCTTTATCACTGGATTCACTTTTTTTTTGTTAAAAAGTTCCAGTAAACAAATAAACATAAACTGAAAAGAATTTATAGTTGCCCGCGATGACTGAAACAGACACAGACTTTTTTTTTTAAATCGTGCGTTCGGAAATTCGTTCCAAAACATTTATTTATAGTCTAATATTAAGTACCTGATTTTAATTAATTTAATGGTCAATCACGAATATAAAACCATTAGAATACTAAATAAGCGCGTATTTATATAATTTTAAATAATTAGAACGTATCGTATGTAGTTATTTAATAAAATTGATGTCAATGTTTATTACTAAACTACATGGTGGCTGCTTTGTTTTTTTTTCAGCGCCTATTCATTGGAAGGATTTTGAGTTTCGAAATTTGAATCACTTTGCCTCACTAGTAAGTAAAAACGGTTTTTACTCACTGAATTCTGGCAAGCAAACGATCTTTTTCGTGCTGGTGTGGTGAAAAATTTATTAATCTACAACATGTCTACAAAGGCATTTTAATTGCTAGGTTATTCATATAAACCGTTAAATAAAATATACCTAGTATGACGGATTAAAAAAGATATCGACTAAGATCTTTTTTTTCGTACCTTCTTTGCCAGTCTCTTGCAGGTCTACAAACTCTACAATGAACCCTTTTTTCAGAATTGCAGATACTAAGAATACGATTCTAAGTATGAACAATGATGATCTATTGAACTTCAATTTGACTCACTAATAATTCAATGATAATAGCACAAACTTTGTGTCAATTAGAATTGGCCTTATTAGAACCAATCACTGCGTTATCACTCGTGACAACCCAAAGTCGGCCGGTTAATATTAGATCATGTTACTATGTACGCGACCCTCGTGCCTTATATTGGAATTAATATAGCTATTACCGAATAAAGTTCGTAATTAATTTTCAATGAGTCATCCATATCTAATGAAATTCTGCCCGCACCACCCGATTTTCTGGAGCCGGGCGAACATTTGCCATTGCCACCTGGTATTAAATGATTGTGGCCGATCTGGCAGTCCCTAAACCGTCTTCGGACCCAAGTTGGTCACTGCAAAGACAACCTGGCCAAGTGGGAATTCACAAACACATCCAACACTAGTTGCGAATGTGAATCGCCCACCCAAAGCCCCCATTTGTTGTTCTATTCATTATCCCTACCCCTTGTACCCTATAAGTCCTTATGCAGGCCAACCAAAAATGCGTCCTGGTCACATCTTATTGGTCCAAAACTGTATAAATAGAAAATATTAAACAGAATTACTATAGTCATTGACACGACAAGAAGAAGAAGAATGAAAATTCAGCAGCAAAAGGCAGCAAATTGTAGTAATAAGGTTACGTTGGGTACAATCGCATTCGGGCCCCTAAAATACTACGAAAAGAATAGACAGTGTGTCTCGTTAAGGACGTCAAGCTAGAATTGGGTAACAGAATAAGTTTTAGCAGTTATCAGAAAATAACACTTAGTTAAGTATTTCAAAAAATTGAGGCATTTGAAAAAACTAACTTTTTCATCCTGTCACTAGAGATATTTACTTTTTATGATATTTTTTGTTTTGTTATTCTGGATACTGCTGTTTTTAACTATGATCAAGAAAAAAATTAAGTCAAATGTGCCTGCTTGGAAGTAAATGAAATGACACTTTATGTGCAACCAAAAATTCAATGATAATTCCTTGACAAGCTTTTACAGACCGTGTTGTTTTTTTTTTTTAATATAATTTAAAAGAATAGAATTAACAGTCTTAACTCGCCTATATTTAAATAAGTTTCTGTGTACGCCTAACCGTTGAGGAGGTGTACCTTCCATTATCAGCTCAGCGTCATCAAATGCTGACTGCTAGATGGAAATATACAAGTAACTTCAGAAAATATACGGAAATAATTATAGTGAGAGCCTATTAAATATATTCTTGTTTGTTCTTTTGAGATCCGATCATCAGTTTTTCAGTAGTCCATTATTGACGGAGTACAAACATTTGAAAAAAATGCGCCAAATACATAACCTCCTCCATTTTCAAAGTCGGTAAAAAAAAATGTCTACATTTCAAGGAAAAAATTAATAAGTGTCATACTATTTTGGCATCCTTATTAAATGATCCAACTTTTGATGCTACTAGCCAAACTAGCTACTATAATAAACTAACCACATTTTGTTTCAGTACGGTCAGTCAAAGCTGGAGTAAGAATTAACTTAGAGTTTTGGTTGTACAAAAAATTACGTTTACTGCCAAGCTAGCACATTTCTTACCCAGAGTTTAAAGCAGTAGCAGTAGAGTATTCAGTATAACTTACAACAGCGGCTATATATACTCTATTTAATGTGAAGCCGCAATGTCATCATAGTGAACAGAAGCGATAACCTTGATAAATTTCCATTTAATCTAAACCTAAATAAATGGTCATGTCATGTGACGCACGGATACGGTCCATGGATATCGCGATGAACATAAACACATCTCGAGCTTATCTAAAAAGTAGGCAAGGCATATTTGAAAAAGTAAAAACAATTTAATTATTGACTAATTAAAATGATTGCCAGGAACAAAGGTCACTAAGAAACAGGCATCGTCGACGTCAATAGATCATTTTGAACAGAAGCGTGTACTACTGAAACTGATACGATTACAGAGTAATAAAGAGAAATGAGTCATACTCATAATTTTACTTTTTGTGTGATATAATTTCTACAAAGAGAAAGAAGTATTGTACCAACATTTATGTGGTTTAATAATTAAAGAGATCACAAGTTAATAACTTTCTTTAAGACAGGAATAAATTAACCCGGCATTTAGGATAAGAGCGGTTCATTCATCAAATGACACTAGCAAACAAGGTGCTAATGAGGGGTAGATAAATTTTATCCCACATAATGTAACATCGGGATAATACTAAAACCTTTCCTTTGCAGTACCTACATAGTTTCTTAGCTAGGCAATAGCACTGTTGGATCAAAACGATTCATAGTTTGACAATCGTCAGCCTAAATAAGGCTCATTTTCAATCAAAATTAGTATGAAAAACACGTTAAAATACACAATAGACTTACCGCGGCCACGGCTGGGTTAGCGATCATTTCCATCTTCGTCACCACGGCGAAGTAGGCTAAGTTCGCCATCACGTAGATAATCGTCACCATGGGCATGGCTATCCATATCGCACGAGGCAGATTCCTGAAATAGCACAGCATAACATGTAGCTCGTAAAATTTTTATCACCCAGTGTACGTGGAAAGTCGTGAATATTGCATCGTGGTTAATGAAGACGTCGCGCTATGAATATGATCAACTCTAAAGAAGGACTAAATAATAGCCTCTCGAAGTCGTTTCAGGGGCTTTTTATCTTGTTAATATATCATGGAAAATTTGTTTTGACCGCGTTTCACCATTTTATTTTCCGTAAAAGAAAGAGTAGGAATTATAAATTAAAAAAATACAATATCTTATCAAATATCATATTATTAAAATTATGTACATTCTATTGTAGATAGGTTGTACTCATATCGTATGTTATGAGTACCAAGAAATCAGTTAGTCAAAATAATATCACAATAAGTTTTTATCTAAAAACATACTTAAAATTTAGTCAATATTATTGTAACTTGACTTTGGTGAGTTCTTTTGAAACGAAGGGCATGAAAGCATCATTGTCTGAACATATTTACCCCAACAGAGTACCCGGGAGGGCGTTATCAACTCCGAGCCAGCATCAAGAACGAAATAAATGAGCCTTTATGAATAAAACATGCAATAGAGAAAATGCTGGTAGTGTTGAACTATAGATAAAACTAACATATTCTATTAACATTCCTTAGTCATTTATTTAATTTTATAAAACTCGGCTACCGTGCTGGTAAAGCTCTTATTATCGAGCTCTATGTCTTCTTTATTTTATCAGCAAAAGGTGCAGTTAAAGAGTATCTATACTCTTTCTGTAAAGCCATGCCTTATATCGATTGCCTCTTTCTACCACCAGGTGCGGCTCAAGGATATTCTGTGTGTATTTACGTTTCGAAAAAAATGAGAGCACAGTCTGATATCACTTCTTAACATCAGGTGCTTGCGAGTAAGGAGCTAATCTTCTCGCCTACTTCCGTCCCCTTAAAAACAATTGAAACTATATTATTATCTCGAAGTTCTCAGCCCCGGGAGCTTGTCCCCCATTGGGATGTCAAGTAGAGGGGTGTTTAAAGAACACTCGAGGGGACCACTTGTGAAGGATTCTAGACTAAATGTAGTGTGCTGTATACTATTACAGTATCACACAGATCTTGACCCCAATCCTTTTTTGCTCACTTGTGACAGTAGTGACGCAATCGCGTGGGTTGCATTAAATCAACAAGCGATAAAAGCTTTAGCGTTCTGCGCTAAGTAAAGTTTAATCTGGTTTTCCTTTAGATAAACGTAAGTGGTTGATAAATTGGTACTGGTTAGGTTTTTATGAGTTTTTTCTCATTTGTTAAGTTTTTATATTCCTGTTATTTGCTGTATTAAGTAAGGTATTCCATTAATTTGTTTAGATGTAAAAAGTATTCAATAAATGCACCTATTCTATGTCTCCTTAAACAAATCAAAGCGAAAAATTATGATTGGGAACAACAAAGCCTTCCTAACTTATCTAGAAAAAGCCACAAAAAATATTTGAATTATAAGTCTGTCTGGCATACGACTATTCTAAGTTGTAGCTATTTTGGCTTACACAGACAATTCTTAAAATGATACCCATCAAAATTAACCATTGGAAAATGAGCACTTTACCTCTAACCTCTAAAAGGTTAAAATCATTTAGCGCTATCCATTTAGACTTGACCTTATGAAGCATTTACAACAGTCCTGTTTCATACTAGGTCTTTCGTACTAAATTCGTTCAAACTTTATACAGGGTGGCTCCAAATATAAATAATGCAAATTTCATTTTCAATTCGTCTGGGTTCGGTTCCCGAGCTAAGTACAAGGTCTTTCCTATGCAGTTTTTGTTTCTACTAAAATCGATTTCATTGATCCTAAGAAAATATTTGTGTAGATACGTCTTATAATTACATACTTCCCAAAACTGAGCGATATAAATGAGTCAAGCTGTATAGTAGTAAGAATAGTATCTATTATTTTACTTTGTTAGTCGACTTGAATATCGATATAATATTATATCGATATTATACGATTGCACTCGTTATCAGAGTAAGGCCAAGAAACTTGGTAGGTGAGACGCGCACGTGTTTTCAACAAATCAGGCTTGTTATAGTTTTCTCTCTTATTACAGTGTAGCAATTAGACAGACAATTGCTTCGAAATCTCAATTCTGTCATGAGCATGACTCAGGCAGTTATTCTAGCCTTATAACCGTAAAAAGAAAAAGAGCCAGATTCAATAATATATTTAATTGGATCTTTCAGGTGGACTCCTCATCTACCTATGACAAACTAAACGTTTTTCCTTTCAGTTTAAAAGCTCTTTAGTTTGCCAAGGGTCGATGTATAGTTCACATTTGGTCTTCTTTCGTGGACTTACTTGTACGGATCCTGTAACTCTTCCGTGACGAAATTAAGATAGTTCCAGCCTCCAAAGGCGAATAGTCCAGAATAAAATGCAAGGGCAATGTTCCCCGCATTGTAGTCACCAGCAAATGAATTCTGGAAGTTTTCTAAGTGACCTGAAACAAAGACACGAGAACGTGAACCTTCAAGATCTTGTTTAAGGAGTATGATAAATTGACTATGGGATTGTATATCGCTGCTGTGCTATCTATTCTGTGGCCATGTCTAAGATTTTAATTGTTAATCGGATATTTTAATAGTAAGCCGGGTTTCATAAACAGAAATAGTAAGCACATGTAAAAACACGTTATTAATCTATGAAAAATATTTCGGCGCCCTTTCATCCTTCATGTTTTAATAGAAAATTATTTTTGTTAATTAAATCACACTTAAGTTACGTCTTTTATTACTAGATTATCGTCATACACTAAACTAGAAATTATTTATATTATATTCGTGACAAAATTTTCGTTGTATAAATAAAAGGTAAGTTAGTGTTTAACCAACTAGTACTAAATATGTATTTCATTGGTAACAATAACATAACATAACAACACGCCTTCATTACCCAAAAGGGATTGGCAAAGGTATACAAAAACCACATTTCACCAGTTTTTTTTTTTTTTTTTTTTTAACGCTAACCATTAGACAATCGAGGCAGTGATTTGGTAACAATAGGAAAATATTAACATAGATAGGCAGGTATATTATGACTATTTAAATGAAAAAAAAGGAAATTAAATAAGTAAATTTAATAACTTATTCTTGTTAATTTAATAAGTGCGACTTAAATTGTATAACCTTACCATAGGTTGATCTTTGACATAAGGGTTTTATCGATCGATGGCATTAATCAACGATGGAACCGATGGTAAATAACACCCGAATAAAAACATGGGTAGCAAACAATCACATAACTCAAACGATCAAGCAACACTAAGGCCCAAGTTCACAGGTTTCTGATTCGTCCTTGATAAGTCCCTACAATAATGAACCGCTATAAAATTTGGTAATATATCCCCTCAAAAAAGTTCCGAATAAGCTTATCAGGGACTAATCAGAAACCTGTGAACTTGGCCCTTAGTGTTGCTTGATCGTTTGCTGCCTATGGCACCGGTTATTGTACTGTATTTAGATTTTATATTAATAATAAAATAAATACTATAGGTAAACCTAAACCTAACAATGCTTTTACGTCACATATTGGTTAAGAATATGCATTTATACTCATACATAGATATAGCAGATTAACCACAGAACAGATGTACGGAAGTCAAGGCTAATCAGCTCGTAATAAGTGTAATAACGTCGATCAATTTAACCATTGATCAATAAATTGACCGCACATCCGCCATCCAGTAACGATTAACTGACAGACAGCAAACTGCTAGGGCTGCCAATGAATGTGAAATGTCGATAATTTGGTTATCCGTATGTGTATCGTCTTTGGCACCAAACAACTTGGGTTAAAACGTTATTAAGGAGGTAGGTATTATTAAAAAATCACTTAACTTAAAATTCTTCTTCTTGTCGTGTCAATGACTATAGTAATTCTGTTTAATATTATTTATACAGTTTTAGACCAATAGGATGCGACCTTTTTGGTTGGCCTGCATAAGATCTTTTAGGGTACAAGGGGTAGGAAGTAATAGACAAGACAACAGATGGGCCATACTTTGGGTGGGCGATCCACATTCGCAACTAGTGTTGGATGTGTTTGTGAATCCCCACTTGACCAGGTTGTCTTTGCAGCGGCCAACTTGGGTCCGAAGTCGGTTTAGGGACTTCCAGATCGGCCACTGCAATTCATTGCCAGGTGGCAGATGACTTAAAATGATAAATGGTAGATAAGACTGTACTGACTTAATTAAAAACACAACAACTTGGGTAAAACGTTATTAAGGAGGTAGGTATTATTAAAAATATCACTTGACTTAATGTGATGTATTTGTCTTTCTCGATGTCATAATTAATTTAGTGACAAAAATTAAAAGCTATTTCTAATAAGTCCTTTTTAATAAGATTCCGAAATAAATTAACTGTCGATACTGGCAGCCCTACTTGTTACTGTCATGAATATGGACGTCAACGGACTTCCAGTATTTTCCATCAATGTTAAAACGGTTCTCACATAGCAGCTATATTGTATACTATTCACAGACATTATATTATATTGTTGATATTATGTATGTCAAAATACGAAGATGAAAAAAATTACATATATGTATAACGCCGTGTCTGCTTAAATCTTGTGTCGATAAATAATTACGCAAATATTACCACAAGAAGCAAACTATTCGAGGCATCTATATAATGACATATTGAATGAAAGACTACATTGACAAACTCGACTATAAATTAGCTGATGACAGCAATGATAACCGAACCGTGGTCTTCATTCAGCCAAGATAGTTTTGAGATTAATAACAAGATTCATTTTGATGATAACTCTATATTAAATTACCTTCATGAAGTCTAAATCAAATTAAAATTATCTACTAGTAGGATTTTGAAGTTTTGATCATGAAAGTAGCTATTGTGATGTAGAAGATCAAATGTTCAGCTTGGATTGGAGCTAAACAGTTTGATTAAAATTAATCTGAGCCCCGGTTATTCAAATCATTGTAATTAGTATAATTTAGTATTATTTATTATTTACTTTTATATCATTTTTTGTAATGTTTTGACGTGTTCAAGCGCCTCCTGGGGCCTATGAAAATAAATGATTTGAATTTGAATTTGGATTTATTTACACGGCACTTGGCACCCATATTCTTTCAATTCTTTTGTAGGCGTAATATTAACCTTGGCTCTTATTTCACATTAATGTTTTTGATTGGATATAATATACATAATATTTTTTTATTTGAATAAAATATGAAGGTTTTGGCTTTGAAGGCATGCCGGCTAGTGGATATCCTTATCGAGATAGTGAGAGGGAGTGCGTACTCAAGAAGAATAGACTGAATATAGAAGGAAGAAATAACTAAGCAAAAAATTTTAAGAGCGTAATTTTTTATCATGACCAGAGCGTAGCTATTGAAAATGGGGTTTTAAATAATTTATATATACATAATATATAATTTTAAATAAAGCATTTATCCGTCGTCATTTTTCGCACCATTAGTTTTAATATTTAGTCGTCATGCCTATAAACAACAAGTGTATATCTTGTACTTATAAAAATGATACAAATATTTTACAATATCTGCTGGAAAATCTATCTAAGTGTACTAAGATGATCACTGGATGATTGATTTATTAAATAAAAATTAATTGCATAAAAGACAGACAAAATAGGTCACAACAAGGTTACTGGAACTGGCTTTGACGTGATGGACACAAAGCAATGGAGACCGTTGACGTCTACCTGCAAATGATGAATTCTCGGAATAAGGGTTGCATTCAAATTATACCGTTATGAAGAAAGCGGTTCAATAATATAGCGTCAGGTTTTGAGGTCTGAACCAGGGATGTTATGGATATTCAATTTCGGATACGGATTGGTTCAAATATAAGATTGATTATTATACCGGATACGGATTCGGATGCAGATAATAATTTATTTCGGATTATCCGTTAGTTTCGGATAATTTCGGTTACGGATGTTAGATTTTTAATTAATTTCAAAAGTGAAATACATTTAGCTAATAATTGGTTTTATTTATATGTCACCATTTGGTAGGAATTACGGCCGGCCGATCAAAACAACTTGTAATAACGTGTCTCAAGTAGGAACCGCCCCTATCCGATACTATTCGAAACTTTTATTTCGGATTCGGTTACGGTTACGAATATTTTTATATATCGGATATCCGATAGTTTCAGTTGCGGTTACGGAACTCCCTAACATCTCTGGTCTGAAACTATCCCCGGTGTACGAGGGCCCCCAAAGTGCGAACGTAAGAAAGTAATAAAAACCTAAGAACTTCGATGGGACATAAACGCCTGTCAGATCTCTCAGTATTGTCATCATCAGCTATAAATTATTTAATAAATCAGCAATATACATACGTGCTTGTGCACAGAGTCCCAAAAGAAGTTATGAGGAGTATCAATGTATTATTTCTATCCTGCTCCAGCATCTTAATTTAATACACCGACTAGATAATACAACGTACAGATTCTTAGTTGTTTATAACATATCACATTACAATATTAATTTCTAAGGAGCATGAATCTCGAGTTTCTCGGCACATTAAGTATGACATAGGTCTAGCTGGTGGCAACCACGTTGTGTTGATTACCCGTAGCCTTCGTCTATCAATCATCGTATCAGTTGAACCACCCAGGGATTATCTCTAAAGGTTGGTATATCTTATCGTACAACCTTGATAAGTTATATTTAGTAAGGTGTTTCTACCACGATTGTTTACTCTTGGGATGAATTTGCTTCCTTCATTCAAATAGTAAATATTTATAGTAGGGGATTCCTACTAGGGGAGTCCTAGAAGGGATTTTTGGAATTACTCGAGCGCGTCAGATTAAGATGGGGCTGGTGCCTTACATCCTATTAAGCATATCCACCATGTCAACCCTTTTTATTTGGAGATACAACAGAATTAAAGTAAAATGTTTGGCAGAAATACTCGAGATCGTCAGATTAAGGCATGGTAGATTATTTTCTAATCAAAAAATTTGGATGTGAATAAATCATACGATTTGAGTCAGACGTAAGGAAGTTGCAAAACCAAACTTCTCAATATAGACTCATTCTAAGATGAAATTTTGTACAAAACCCAATAGGTCCGCAGGACGGTCGAGTTAACCCACATTTAGAATGATGGGCTCCCCTACTTCTAGTGATAAGAAATAGACGTGGTTGTGTTGTGAATAAAGTGAGAGATTACGATTTCAGACACATTCCAAGTTTTTTTTTTATCATTCCTATAATCTGCAGTACAAAACCCAATAGGTCCCCAGGACGCTCGAGTAAATCCACTTTTAGAATTATGGGCTCCCCTACTAGTGATAAGATATAGACTACTTTAGAATTTGGAAGAGTTTGAGAGATCACCATCTTAGAGATAAAGGCTAATTTACATTTATCCAGCTGCTGGATCCAGTATCACGGAGTGTTAGCACTAGATCGGCATTTATAACATAATAAAATTGGGACATAAGAAGGTAGTCTATTGCGGTCCGGCGCTGAAATTCTGTGATACTATAGTATTACATTCTATGTACAATTATGGACAAACTTCTTGAGCATTAGGTGACGTGGTAGGGGAAAGTTTGCGCATCGTACACTTACGAGCAAAATATTGCTATAAATATGATTAGTTACGTCGAGTTTTTAGAATTACCTATTTTATTTATTACACTTACTGTTTATTTCGGGATATTGTATTATGTATAGACAATTGTATTTGTGTGAGTGCAGTGGCAGGCAATAGCCAAAATATAAATAATAGCCGACATGTGCAACATTTTGTATGTCGTCATTATGTCGTGCATTGTTTTGTCAAATTTCTCATAACTTAAACAATAGTTATATCGAAAACAATGCTTGTCGGCATGTTTTGTTGAACTTCTTACGATTTAAAACAATAGTTTAATACAGATAGTAAATCCCTTTTAAGTCGAAATATGTTGTTACGACTAGCTACGGAAGCCTACTGCGCGTGGCCCGACACGCACTTGGCCGGTTTTTAATATTGGCAAAATCGCCGACAATATTCAGTGATAAAATCCGCTTTTAACTCAACAAATAACAACAACAACTAACGATTTATAACAGAGCACAAAAGTGAGCACTTCACTGCACGCACGTGTATTCGGGAGAGAGCGGAACGAAGACGCGGTGCGCGGGGCAAGGGTCGACTGATCAACCAATCACGCGCAGGTACGCCCCCTGCGCCTCAGCCTCGTAACCAAAGAGACCCAAAATTCGTTTCTGCGCATTCAAGGTCGTTTGCTCAAGATGTTTGCCCCGATTTATATTGGATCCAGCAACTGGATCAATGTAACTCGGCCGTTAATCATAAAACATGCCGCTATCACAAGCAAGAAGATTTTTAGCGGCTGTGGCGCAATGGATAAGGCATCGTACTTGCGATCAAGAGTTCGTGGGTTTGAATCCTGATCATTATACCACGGACGTGAACTTTCTACTAACACAAGCCAAGAATTTAACAAGAATAGGATTTTGTACTAAAAAAAAACATCACAAATGTTTATTTTCAAAAATAGCAAAAAATTAAAAAAAAATTGGAACACTTACCAATACTCATGTAGTAGATACCAGAAATAATAATGACGACCAGCGCCAACAGCTTGGAGGTGGTAAACACGTCCTGTATCCTCATGGTCCACCGCACACTGATGCAGTTGACGGCCGTAAGTATACCTGCAAAATATTCATGGTGTTATTAATTCTGCCGCCCCCTGTCCAGTGTGGTGTGTTCGGATTTGAACACCTTATTTACGGGTGAATAAATGAAGTAACTCGTAGTTTCACAGGTAGGTTAGCCTAGATAGCTGTAGGCATACTATTGTACAATAAATTTGTCCATTCAAGCGTGGACACATTGTTCAATAATATGATGATGGACAATGATATTATAGAACTATAGATATGTTACGTTCATAGAAATTACGATTTAAATCCGTTCCGAGCTATTCCAAATTGCACACATTGACAAATGTCCGCAGCGCACGCATCCTTATCGCTCTAACGTCAAAACAATATCGCTTTCTCTTTCTTAACTTGAACATGGCGCATGGCGTCTGGCACGTGACTGCGCTCGACGCAGGCCACACGCAAACTAAACACAAGACGTCCCAATTGGGACGTATTTGAGTATTCACAGCGCGAGCGCTTATAACATATCTGCTTTTGTTTTTATATAATATCATTGATGATGGATATAAAAAATAAATAAAGCGGATAGCCCGGAAAATGTTTTAAAAAAAATAAGGTGACATTACAAAAAGGCAATTTTATCTCTTTCTTTTATCAGTGTTAATTACATAAGAGAAAACGAGTAAATAGTAGTAAATGCTTCCTGATATAACCGTGGTTTAAAAGACTGACTGACTATAGGTTGACCGCTTAACTGAGACTTCGCCTGCGGGGTACAGGGGCGCGGGGGTATGGCGACAAAGGGGAATGAAACAGCTGCGGGCGGTGAGGGCACTTAATGAAACATACAGGAGATGAAATGTACCAAGATATTTCCTAAGATATGTGACATCATAGGAAAAAAGAAATAGTGATTTATCAAATGAAAAGTTTAATGAAAAACTTAAGTTCCTTACAGCTTGAACGAACCGTTGATCATGTATCTGATATCAATTTCAACTACGTAGCTTTACGCGTTTCGGAGTAAAAGGGTTGTGACAGACGGACAAACGAGTGATCTTAATTTGGTTTTTTGCCTTATGAGGTACGAAACTCTAAAAAGATGCATGTCACCGATTGTCGCCTCCAAAACTAACAACATGATGTTTTAAATGACTACCCCACTAGAAACTTTAAAATATTAGGCTTTACTGCTTTCTCGCATCTACCTAGCTATATCCACATCCTACCTCAAAAATATTGTTTAGAAATATTTTCTTCTCGGCACTTCATCTCATTAAAATGGTTACGTATTATAATATCTAAAAGTATTTTATCTATTTTTGAAATAACTACGGTTGATTTATATATGTTTATAACACATATTGGTGAACTCAAGTACTGTTTTATTTACATAATGTCGATTAAACTAAAATTAATCTCACTAACGAACGATTAACCTAATGATTTTTTAAAATATTGGATATTTCCACTACACATGAAATATCTAATGGACGACTCGCCTACTAAAATTAAGGCTTCTCCAATAACTAAGACTTGTCAACTAATTCAACATCATTTGGCATCTACTAGTGCTGACATTTCAATTAATTTACCATCAAAAGACGCCCTGAGACAAATAGTTAATCGTGAAAAAAAGAAAGCTATGTTGACTATTAAAGAACCAACAAAATTTGATTTTGTAGTTAACGAAGAAGCAGTTACAACTGGAGACGGGGAATTATTTTTAATTAAAAGCAAAGTTTTCGGAAATAAAAGAGTAATGCTGTTTAGCACTAAAGCCTTAATGACCTACTTAGCAAAAAGTGAATATTGGATCATGGACGGGACATTCAAAATTGTTCCTAAATGATGTTATGGCATTTGATAGTTACAGCTTACAATGATTAGACAGGCACTTCGCCGGCCGCTGCCGCGGCACGCTCGCTTCGCTTGCTCGGCTCGTGCGTTGTCTTTCATGTTTCTAACCTAACCTACCTATTAATTTTTATAATTATTTTAAACTTTCTTACAAGCAATTTTGGTGGGAAATGATGTTATGGCATATGATAGTTACGGCTTACAATGATTTTACTGGCACTTCGCCGGCCGCTGCCGCGGCACGCTCGCTTCGCTCGCTCGGCTCGTGCGTTGTCTTTCATGTTTCTAACCTAACCTACCTATTAATTTTTATAATTATTTGAACCTATTTTACAAACAAGAAAAGGAAATCCAAGAATGAGCATAAGTTACAAAAAATTGAAGGTATTCTAAAAGAAATCCCGGAATACTCACATGTGGAATTATTGCAAGCTATTGCTTCAAATCTTTAAATTTGTTCGTTGTTCATTTGTATCTAATTATATATAACTATGATTCAACGTTTTTTGTGATTTCCTATATAAATATTAACCACAGATATATCAACAGTAGGTGAATAGTCCATTAATTAATTCAACCTTAACTTAATTAATTATAGTTAAATAAACCGTAGGTGAATCGTCCATTATGGATTTCATCCATTAGTTATCATAAAAATCTGTGAAATGACCTTTAGGTTTTTTAAACAGTAGGTCTTATGATCGTAGTCATTTCAATAATAGTTAGAATACTTTTAGATATTATAATACGTAACCCATTAAAATCGCTTAATTAATGATTTATCTTTATTCCAACCAAGTTGAACAAATACACCGGCGCGGTGTATTTGTTCAACTTGGTTATTATATTAGCTAGAGTATATTAGCATATTAGCTAGAGACAATAAAAATGTCTGAAGTATTTTCATCATTTCAGCTCCTCACTATAAAAATTAGATTATATTCATCCGCTTGGTAAAAAATCAACGGAGTACTTGTTGTGATGTTACTAGAATGCATATGATGCCTGCCATTACATGTTAAAAGTAGACAATTAGATGAAATATGAAGACAACGACTTGAATTTCACGTACGCACGACGATGCATCAATTATGTGATGATTATTAAATAAATTGAGACAAACTCATTCCACGACTTCATGTGTGCTCAAATTATTGGCTTAGATTAGACGTAAACATGTAAGAACCACTAGATTGTTACCTACTGCTATAATAGGTACAGTGGGCCAAGCCAAGGTATGCAGGGCAAAACTTCTATGCCATAGTGAAATATGACTGCAATAGATATAAGAAAAGAAAAAAGAAACAATAAATTTATTTAGTTACAACAAGCAGGATACAGATAAATAACAATATACAAAAAAAATGCAATAAAAGAATATTTAACATTATGCCAGCAGTTGCGCCAAATAGGTCCTGATTCAGCAAGTCTGACGCTGGTTTTCGATCAGACCTATGTGACAACACGGATATCAGCGTAGGTACTTAATATTAATATAACAATAAATAAACAAAATTAACACTACTAATTAGCCTAACTAACCTTTCTAAAAGCTACTATTTAGATATGTAACTCACTTATCCAAGACTGGTGTAGTAAGTCTTTACTTTGACTTGGAAGTTTTTGCCCTGCATACCTAACTCGTTGGCCAACTGTACATAAATAAGGAAATTTTACAAGGAATAATATACAAGAATAAACAAGTAATTAGTTTAAGGGATAACCTGATATGCCATGGGAATAAGAATAACTGGCTTGTTACTGACCTAAAAAATAGGGGCTTCATCGAAAGTTGACATTACCTAACTTGGCTACATCGTTGTCAAAAACTTTTAATTTTTTTACGTTTGCTTTAGGAAACCTTACAATAAGATACAATTACTTAACGCTAATCAAAGGGTGCATGAAAGGAGCCTCCACGAGTGACGTACACAACGATTCCCTACGTCCGCACCGTGGGCAATTCGCGAGTTCTTCAAAGCGAATTGGCTAATCCTTTCACCACGATAAAAAGTCAAAATAAAATTTTACTCAGCCATCGACACGACGAAGAAGAAGCTAATCAACAAGTGAATCATAATTTTTTTATAGCTGTTGTAGGTCTAATGATCAACAAAAATATCATGAGTAATCACACTAATCACAACTAACCGATTGTAAACTTATTATGGATTGACAAACAGATATATTAAGATAATCATGATTTGTTTACTTCTTATGTTTATGGTGTAAACAAGCTATAGGAATGACGTACTATCATTAGTTGAAATTCATGTATGTATTCTATTAATTATAAGTATGATTTTTATGTGTTTAAACCCAAAATTAAAATAAAATATAATGTATAACTTCTAATAAGATACATGTTTTAAACACAAAGAGCTCTTTCTTCCGCTCTTTTATTTTTGCCGTGCCCGTCAGGGTCTATAATTGACACTGCACCTATTTATAAGACTATTTTAACATTGTGGAGTGCAATAAAGACTTAAATACTGAATAGAACTTGTACTTCATATTTCATTTACGTGGTAAAGTTATCATGAGACTTTTAAAAAAGTCCTCAGATGTAGCAACGCGTCTACAATGTGCTTTTATAGATTAATTAATTTTCATAGACGACATAATTGCCAATTAGCATCAGGAGGACTGCGAGCTGTTTGCTACATACCTATGTGGTATAAAAAAAGTTTGTGATTTTGAGTCTGCTCCCGAGATAAACAGAAGGTAAACAGGATTTTATACTGCATGGCCTTATAAAGGTAGATTTAAAAATTACACAGTTATCAGGTACACAGGTACATAGTTCTCGTAATAACCTTAGATCGAAAGATAAAAAAAGATAAACCTGTTCTTGGAAGTAGAGCTAACCTGAGTGCCTAAAGGCCTAGTGGCCAGTAGGTACCTAAGTAGTAATACCGTGGAGGCTGAATATTAAACGGTGATTAATAAAGCCTGTTCTCAAGTAGATTCTTCCAAGAATTAGGCGAAATAGCATACCAACTGCCAAATAAAAATGGTCAGCGAAGATTACGTCATTGTTTTGAAAAATTCTACTGCTTAGCACAACAGTAAACAAATATCAAATGATCCTAACTTTTTATCATCACAATTATAGTAAAACCTATCCATCTGTAGTTAAATCCAGAAAATGCAACAATCGCAGTCCTCTAGTGCAGCAATTCTTTGTTGTATCTAAGTTCAGAGTTTCTAATTACTGTTCAAGTAAGCTACTCGTAGCTCGGCTTCACCAAACCTGTCATCTTTCACA
Source organism: Hypena proboscidalis (assembly GCA_905147285.1). Lineage (NCBI taxonomy): Eukaryota > Metazoa > Arthropoda > Insecta > Lepidoptera > Erebidae > Hypena > Hypena proboscidalis. Next base: position 11,663,392 of record LR990130.1, on the reverse strand, counting down.
AGTCGAAAAGTTTAACACAGCCATCCATCACGGAAGAAAACAGTTTGGAGAAACTGCGCTGAGATGCAACAACCTACTCTACATACATACAATATCATCTCGAACTTTCTCCTCAATGACTAGTAAATTGGCTTATCCAGCATCTCTCGATTCGAGAAGGTTCGCTTGCAATTGTCACAAGTAATTGGGTTAAGTGAGTCTTCCGGCTAACGCCTCACAGCTCGGAGCTTAGACGCAACGCAATCAACTGAGTAAAAGCTTTTCCATCGAGTTTTGTTTATTTAGAGTCCCAGTAGATTCGAGTTACGCCTTTGATTGACAACTGGTTTTGATCAAAATTTATGTTACGGGAAATGTCTAAGAAATATATTTCGATATCTACATATAAATCAATGCTCGTTATAGGTAGATATTTAACTTAAAAAACATGTGCCTGTTAAATTAAAAATCAATAAAGAAATATTTACGATCGTGTTAAGATTATACATTATAATACATTCATAAATAGTAGTATTATATTGAACATTCTAGTTTCTGTCAAGACAAATCAGACCCTCAGCAGAGACCAATCGGCAGTATCTTATTTATTTTCTGAGAAAAGCTAAAGCTCGTTCAAAATGTTTACTTTTCTTATTTACATAATTTAAATTATTTATTTAACCGCACGGTTCTTTTGATACTACAAACATTCCGTAATGAAATAAATAAACGTCTTAAAAATTGAAGGGAAACCCCAGTCCCCAGCAATTTTCTCATGTTGTGAACCCTATGACTCACTGTAGTTCTTGGACACTACGATTTTATTATAAAACCTTAAATACACTCTTCAAGTAACGAATATCGACATAGACTATTCATATTCGTTACACCTACATTCCAAGTAGTATGGCACATTCATTACTGATAATTATAATAATGCATTTAATGTAAGTAGGTAATACTAGCACTAATAAATTAAATTATCAGTCGTAATACGGCGCCGATCGTAGTACTTATTTACCTAAGTAATAATAAGTAGTATGAACTACATTTCTAAATATATCTTAGGATTACCGATGTCTGCTAAAATTAACTTAATGCCACTATATTTATACCGCTGCGCTGATTACTTAATATATTATGTAAGTACTATCTTATGTCCATGATTTTACGCACGTGGTATATGGCTGATTGACACCTCATTAGGCTTGATCGATTCTAGGGCGTAAGACCGACGCTGACGCAGCAAGTTTGCGTCGCTATCACTAAAAACTAAAAAGTAGTTTTATACAGGTCCTTCTCAAGGTTTTTCATTCTTATCAAGTGTTAGCTCAATAGAAAATATAATTGTATAGCAGTGGAAGCGTAACAGATAGGCCGACAATCACAGATATAGATCTACATAGATAACGCAGATGCATGTACTTCGCGTGTCTCAACCCCGACCAAGCGTCGAGGTTGGTCGCCTCCAACTTCAGTCCACGCGCGTCTTTTGTCAGAGAAAATCATAGCGGACGGCTCCAGTTAAACGTACTGGGCGAAATGGCATCGGCGGCATCAGTGTCTTTGAATCGGTTTGGATTTCCCGTCACTAAATATCGGCTGTGACGTCACAAAAGGTATTAAAAAGTCGGCACGCTTGGTTTCAATACAAATCGTGATACTTGCGTTATCTATGTAGATCTCTAACTGTGCCGACAATGGTACTTTGCGATGACAAGTAAAGCAATATAATATAATATAGCGGCGCAAATATAATAACCTTGTCGGTGATTATATATTTGAGCCGTTTGGGGTCGAAACCTTAGCGCCATGGGGTCCGGGCGCCCGGCTGCTTTATAAGGATAATTATATCAAAATTACTTATCGATGCGACTCGTGACCAGAAGGCTGGTTTTTATTTGGCTCAAAGAATAAAGCATTGCCATACAACGTGGCAATGCTGCCAGCCTTCTGGGCACGATGTCGCTCTTTGACATCGATGCGGAGGAGTTTTTTGATGCTCTTAAGTTTTGTAAATATCATATTATAAGTTATTATAGGTATGTATATTATTTTTTTATAGTGGGTAATTTAGTCATAAATCTATTATTTAGTAAAGCAATTGAAAATGTCAAAACTTCTTTGGATTGCCCATTTCAGTCGCTAATAAACACTTACCGTCGCGTCGCTTGGCCATGGGCATATGTATACATTTACCTATTACAGGTTTACCTTTGCTACCTATCTACCTATACGTGTACTCACTAGGTAGTGTCACGAAGTGAAAGTTGAGGTCAAAAGGGTAGGGACAACTGCATAAGTCATTTATTTTGCATTAGACTTTTTGTCTTGTTTATGCTCGATCTCATGAACCATAAATGCTAGACAGTTGAAATTTTAACAGAAAATATAACTATTGCCGCTTTATCAACCAATACTAAAATTTGATAAAAATAAATACTTAAGGAGCCTATACAACAAAAAATGTGGTTTTATGCTGGCTTTTGCTCGATATTGAACAAATAGTCGCTTGATATATTCATAGAATATTTAATTACATATTTACTTGAATAATATATAATTAAATAAAATAAAATAAATATTTAAGGGCGTTCCCATACAACAGAAATGTTTTTTTTGCCGTTTTTAGATTGCACTTCGTGAGTCCGACACGCACTTGGCCGGTTTGTTTAATCTAAGCAAATATACTAAGTAAAAAATTGTGCAATGCAATAGGCGTGATGACTAATTTTTATTTTTGTATGTAATTGAAACACCTCTTGATATAAGAAACATCATTACAAGAATTACTTTGACCTAACATAAACTTCCTGAGATAATACAATTTCAAATTCACATTAATAATAGACTCGCCCAAACGCTCCAAACAAAAGGCTACTCAAGCGTGACGTCACGATAGAGTATTTTGTATGTGAAGTTATGAATTTTGTTTGATAGCTATACGAAATATTGCGTTTATAAAAATGGTTTTATTACAAATATTGCTATAAATTGTGTATGTAATTTAATGATAAAAAAAAAATCGAATAATTTCGTATTTTAAAAATGAACTCGTCCATGAAACTTTGAATGATCATAAAATGAGTTAGATTTATAGTATGTAACAAAAAATTATTTCAATTGGTTTATGTTTACCTATAGTTTGATAAGGTATCCTATATTTTACTATCTATAGATCAGTCATCATGCCTATTGATTGATGGTGGAGTCCGTAGAGTCGTTTAGTTAGATGGTCTTCTCTCTCCCTCTTATCTGGTATTTACTGCCTTAATCCAAAATAAATGTAAGAGGGTCACACAGATTAGTTATGTATGAGTCAGAATAAAAACGAGAACGTGACTATCATATTCCTAATGCCTTTAACCTATACCTTTTATTGTTACAATAATTTCAAATGATAATATTTTAAGTGATGAGAATAATAACTAAAGTTAAATACCTATTTTGTTTTTTTTGGACACAATTTTAGACGGCAAACAAATTAAAAGTGTCAATGTGGCTTGATTGATAAATAGAATTGTCAGTAAAAGAAAATGTATTTAGCCATTACAAGTATCCTAGGTATATAATTATCTAATTAATGGAATAACACACATGAAGTAATCAATAAGAATTACAGTAAATAGATGCTAATGTTTTATTACTAATCATCAAGTCGTAAATGTAATAGAGCATAGCATATTAAATGCTGAAGTATTTTGCGAATTTTGTTTTAGCCGTAGCTAGAAAATTAACACCAAAAATGTTAACAAGGTAATATAGCTAAGGCTTTTATAGACACGTTTTATCTACTTAATAGTTATTATCAATTCAATAGTCATTCCTTACATTCCTTACTTTGTAAAAATGCAAATTCTAATGCATAATAATGTACTAAGCCAGGGCTCAGTTAATTTAATCACACCAACCAGTAGTTAATTTAAACACTAAACACATACTTAATTGCCTATGTTTGACATGGTACCTACGGCTACGTTTTACCACCGTACCTCTCACCATCGACAGCGAGCTCATCCTCACACTCTAAAACCATTATCGTCGCGCACAGTGCGGTTCGTGAGGAATTTTCTCCCACGCACGATAAAGTTGTGGAATGAGCTCCCTGCCAAGGTTTTTCCTAGAGACTACAGCATGGGGTTCTTTAAAAAGAGTGCAAATAGGTTTTTGAAGGGTCGGCAACGCACGCGTGATGCCCCTGGCGTTGCAAGTGTCCATAGGCTACGGTAACTGCTTACCATCAGGCGAGCCGTATGCTTGTTTGCCACCTCAGTGGAATAAAAAAATGCACCCTAATCAATTTCTATCGACAAGGATGACCGAATGATCTCTTATTCTACTTGTTATTTTTAATTCATTTGGATGTGTGGCGCTCTCCGCACATAATAAATGACGGTTGACATTGACAACGTCAAGAAGTGACACACTTGTCACAACTGTCAATAAGCGCTGAATCGCGATAACGAAATGTTCACAGCAAGTATACATAAATACAACTTCCAATATACGCTACCGTTGGACAGCTGACCGCCAGGCAATACCACCGAGCCTGGTCGGAGGATCCTCCCTTTGTGGTTGAGGAACATCACACCCCGTTCCTCTACGGGATGTATTTATTTAGTCGGCCCAAAACTGCGTGTTGTGGACGTCTCTAGGCTGATGATGATTATGACGATGTATAAAATTTTAATTGAAACAAGCTGACCCGACAGACGTTGTCCTGTCCTAACTATGCATACATTATCTGTGACGATATTTGCAGCACGCCTTCTGTCAATGTTATGCCAAACCCCATAAAGTACATTCAAAAAGTTCATACTGTCAAAAGCGCTAAGAATTTAATATAGTGGTTAAGTATTCTTGAAATGATAACATTTTCCACGCAAGTTGCCTAGTCTTTTATTTCATAAGAACCATCACCTGACTATAACAAATACAACATAAAAAGAAGCAGCGAAATCGGTTCAGCCGATCCCGCGTGATGCCGCCGTGACAACGGAAAACGGGTTTCATTTTTATATATATATAGATAAACTATGCAATAATATTATTGACATTTTATAGTGTATTGTGAATGATAAATAAGTGGATATTGGAAAACATGACATGAAATGTAAATTGGTTTTATTAAATTAAATGATTATGATGGGAACTCTTAAAGTCCTAAGTCTCGTATAGGCATCATGGGTATAGTAATATCAAATCAGTGATTCCCATGCCTTTCTTAGTAGCTTTTTTTTATGTAGGTACCGGGTTCAAAAGAAAAGCATCTTAGATTTTACAATCAAGTAGATGTAGTAATGGAAGGGAAAAATAGAAAGCGGCCGCAGCGCAAATGATAAGGCATCGATGTTAGGATCGAGAGGTCGTGTGTTCGAATCCTAGCCATTACACAAGTGAATTAAGATTACCTGGAGGGGATTAAGAAGAACAATACTAGCAATTTGTATCTGAAAATTAATAGCAAGATAAAAAAGAAATGTTAAACTGTACTGTACTGTATTCTTTAATTAAACAGTCATGAAATTATTCGTTTTCATGTGATTTTGTAGTCTATGAACATCCAAAATATACATGAGTACTATGTCGCTACAGCAATGCTTTTACAGCGAAAATATAAAATAATGCCTTGTGTGTCTGTTATTCCAGATTGTAATTCAAACCCAAATTAAAAAGACCTATGAGTATCGCTTTCTGTGTAGTTTTTTTTGGTTTCAAGCTCTACTATTTGATAGCATAGTAAGTTACCTATTAGGATAGGGCAGTAAAGCTTCGCAAGCTCGGTCACAAAAGCTTTCTAGTATGTACGTAAATGTTATGTAACAAGCATGATCAACACCTTGTTTTATAAAACCGGTATGGCTGACACTAAACGTTTGTAATTCTGACTACAAATATTACCGTAAGATCAATCTACTTTCATTTTCGATACAAATCAATAAATTCTGACGATAAAAATTAAGAGGGACGACAAAGGCTTTTACCATTACGATTACCCTTTTTTATCAATATTGAATCTAGATTATACAAGAACCATTCAACTCAACATAGTAACAATTCTTTATCAACTGACTATGTACAGCATTAACATAACATCACGCCTATATTACCCAGAAGGTTGTGTGTGGCAGAGGTACCCACATTTCACCTGTTATGTTTAGGTCCCATAGGATAGGGCCTGATGGGCCTGTGAGTCTATCGCCATTCACCGGGCACAATTCCAACTCCATGTTGCTTAGCGCGAGCTATGCGTGAGGCGCATTCTCTAACCGCTAGGCCATCGAGGTTTTCCTATAAAAGTGCATCGAGCAGCACTAATATAGGAAAATCTCAGGGATAATCTATCCGTCAGACTTTAGATAAAACAGGCTTCCTTCCATCAATGTAATTATTGAAGCAAAAACATACGCTACCGTAGCTACGTTACAGCTTTACATAATCTAAAACGTACGCGATAAGACGATCCGTAAAAAAAACATTTAATTATTTATGATAACGCCTGACCCCTTATCTAACTTGAGTTGAGTTGCGTGCTAAGTGTTTCATAAGCAAGTCATTCATACTTTTCAATCTCGCCTGCAATCGCTCCTCTTTGTATTTGTAGTCACAGATTGTTTATGCAAACAGTGTTGTCATTTGAGTAGTGGTGGTAATGCCACATTTTTGCCGGAAAGCAGTAGTGTTCTCAGTGGACAACATTCGTATAATAACGCACTTACTTGTTATAATGAAGCATGTTATAATCATGCAAAATGTACGAATGAAAGGAGAAATTTTGGAAATGAAATCAATAAATTTTGATTAACGAAATCAGAGTATCGATAATTGAAAATAGTTATTAGAGCAAAACGTAAAAATATCGGCGGCTAAGGGATGGCATGGCGCAAGGACTGCATCCTATCCTACTTTTTTTTACTTGGGTACCACATAGCTGTGGTACCGAAGTAAAAAAAGTATATAGTACATTTGATTTTTATTAGGCGAAAAAACATTATGTCTAATAACTATTATAACAGCTAAACTACTAAGCCGATCTTGATAAAAATGTATCATAATCTTACAAAAAAAACAGAGAAGATTTAGGTAATATACGAAAAACATATACCTATAGAAACCTTTGAAATTTGAGGGTTGCCCTCAATTTTTTTGGGATGCCATCATCAGATCGTGATTTGATGAAATTAGGACCACATGACAAGTATAAAGAAAAAAAAGTAGGAAAAAAGAATTTCTCAAATCAGTCTAGGAAACTAAGATAATAAAATACAAATTGAGAAAATCGAATTGAGAACCTCCTCCTGTTTTTTGAAGTCGGTTGAAGAAGGAAACGAAGTCAGTAACCAATGCGATGTCAAAGACCTCGTATTAACCAATTACCTACTTACATTCCAAAAAGCGTTAAATTAAATAGACTCAATTAACCTTATGACAATGTAATCAATGTAATTACTGTAGGCACAATAAATCTTACTTTTTACCCATTCATTATAATATTGTTTACATTAGATTTGCAATACCTACATAGCTATTACAATATTTTTTATTGATTTTAAAATGAGGTTTAATTTTAGATACACAGACATTTGTAACATTGTACGTATTTTTCATTCTAGGTAGAAAAATGTATCATTTTAATAAGTAAAATTCGTCGATGGTTCTTACGATAGTAATCGATCAATCAATATAGCGTTTTATCATTTATTTATATTATTATGTATTTGGAGCCAGAGACAATTTGAAATAATAAACTATTTAAAAAAAAAGTTGTGATTTTAAAAGAGTAGTAATAATTCTTTATATAAATAAGCTGACTTAGTGTGCAGTGCGTGTTGCTACCGTCTTCTAAAGCATGTGCTTTAGAAGACGGTAGCAATGCGCACTTTATATTTAAGTACATAGGTACCTACTAGGTACTTATGTAATATGTCTTTCCACATTCCTCGGCTAAGTGTATGACAAAGTTGCAAAACTTGCAAACGTAAACAAACGATGTTGTAGTAAATCATATAAGTAATGACTGTATGTCTTGTTATTCATTACCTATATCAACAACTGTGTACAAAGTGTACAGTAGATTTCGTGCCAGTAATTAATGAAGCGTTTTTAATTATTTTTGCTTTGTTAAATAATATTCCTCTCAGCCCCGAATAGCAGAATAGGCGTTATCGTAGTGTCTATGGCAGAACGACGGTGAACTATTTTACGTTTTCATTTATCGAAGCCCTACCATAGATTTGAAAAACACGTAGTTTTTTTTATTATTTTTTTATGTTAGGGATTAGATCAGAAATGATCATGTCACCCTACACGTGTTGTAACTTAACAGTCTATGCTACATAACTATAGACAACCTACTATACTGCTTATAAATCAAATCATGTTTTTTTGTTTCATTATTTAAGTTAAAGTATCTGTCCACGGAATAGGAATACCAAAGGAAATGTGAAGTAGGCGTGGTTCGCGTGCCACAATTAAGCGTAGCTACGCTTAATCAATCCATGTCTATGACCAGCCGTGTTCTGACAGCGCGTCAAGTTGCTAATCTTGCGTATTTATTTTATATTTCTTTAACCATGCCGTATTGTGCTATTCTGGAGTGTAAAAATGATAGTAGAAGAAAAAATCTCATGAATGGAGGTGTTTCATACCATCGGTAAGTATGATTTCTTATAAAAATCATGTTTCGTTAACTTACTAAAAACATCTAGAACATTCTACAGAATATTCTACGCATGATTTATTAAGATAGGTCTCCTCACCACGATGACAGTTCAGTATGTTGTGCCAGTAATGTATGAGTGTTGTCAAATTTTCATAGAACCTGGCACAAATATGGTGGCATATGTCAGTCTTGAGCATATCTGAGTTTTTTGTATCATGATTCTACGCTACTCGTTTAGTGATGTGTGAGTTCGTACAATACTGAGTTTATCGATAGACTTAAAAAAGAAAAGTAATCACAATATAATATTACAAATTCGATAGTTATTCTGTCTTTTAATGTAAAAAGGTAACAAACAGTGTTACCTTTTTACATTCAATCTGATCTGATCTGACATAGAGTTAGCTGGTACCCTGAGGACAGCCAGGGGCTACTTCTCATCATCAGCAGTGATTTAGTACATTTTACCACACAGGTGAAAGTTTGGTGCAAAGCTTGTATTTACCCACATAAATTCACCAATTTTTTTATTACAATGAGCATTTGTTGAATAACTCTTTGTTATGTTGGGCTTCTTAACTTTATTTCAAATATTTTAAGGTTTCCAAAAGATGCTAATATTAAAGAAAAATGGATTGAGGCTACAGGTAGAGTTGATTGGATGCCAACAAAAACCAGTACAATATGCTCTGAGCATTTTTTAGACGATGATTTTTTAATATCAAAAAAAGGATACAGATATCCGAAACCTACAGCACTTCCAAGTTTCAAAATCGTGAAGTTTGTGAATGAAGTAAGTAAATAAAACCTTTTTACGGGTAATTTTAATTCTTAAAAGTGCATTTTTTTTCTTGTGAATTTCTTTTATCTTTCTTCTTGTGAATTTCTTTTATCGTTTAGATTTTGAAGTTATTTATTCTTTTAATTATATTCATTTCAGTTCCAGCCGCAAAGAGACAATGATGATTGTAGAACTAGTCCTTTAAAAAGAAAATGTGTTTTGAAGAGCTGTGACTTTAAAACACAGTCAATTAAGAAGAGACACACACATGAAGAAACTGCTGAAGATATAGCTACAGGTTCAAATTGTTCATCGCCGAGAAAAAAGAAGCTAATTGGCCAGCTAAGATTCTGCACAGACAAAATTAAAAACCAAAATCTTAAAATAAAACGATTACAGTCAACAAATCGACGGCTCAAAGTAAAAATTAATAATATTGATCAAATATTAAAAAGATTGGAAGAAAAATTTTCTATGACAAAGGAAAACTTAGATTGCCTTAAAAATACTAACTTAGAGGTTTATTTTTATTATTTTTATTTTTGTATGAATGGTGGATAAAGGTACAATAAAATATACTCTAATAATGATAAAACGTGTTTTTATAGGTTCAAGAATTGGTCGCCAGGGAAGTTATGAATACGGCATCTGGAGTAATATCAAGAAGCAAGTATTCGCCGGCTCTTCGTAGCTTTGCTCTGACACTACACTACTACTCGCCCAAAGCGTATAATTATGTGCGGCAGACTTTTCGTACAAGCTTACCACATACGCGTACATTGAAAAATTGGTACTCAAAAGTCAGCGGAGGGCCTGGCTTCACAAAGGAATCTTTAATTGCTTTAAAACAAAAGACCGATTCGTCTGATAAGCCATTATTAGCCACCTTAGTACTGGACGAAATGAGCATCCGTCGCCGCGTGGAATGGGATGGACGAAAATTTCATGGATACGTTGATATGGGTACTGAAGTAGAAGGCGATCACTTAGCGGAGGCAAAGGAAGCTTTGGTATTTTTAGTTACTGCGATAAACAGTAACTTTAAAGTTCCTATTGGTTTTTTTTTGGTAGATGGCGTTAGTGGCGAACAGCGCGCTGACCTTGTAAAACTTTGCTTGGAATTAATTCACAACGCTGGCGTTAGGATAGTTGCTTTGACTTTTGACGGCTGTGCGGCAAATATTTCTATGGCAAAACATCTTGGTTGCTCTTTTGAAAAACAAAATGTTACGTTTGAACATCCCGTTACCAAAGATCTAATAGTTTCAGTCTTAGATCCCTGTCATATGATCAAACTATTGCGAAATACTTTCGAAATGTATAAAACCCTGCTCGACAAGGATGGAAATAAAATTCAATGGCAACATCTCGTCGAACTTAATAAACTACAATACGACGAAACGTTTCATTTATCAAATAAATTACGTGACCGTCATATCAACTTCCACAATGAACGCATGAAAGTTAAATTAGCTACTCAACTTTTTAGCATAAGTGTCGCGGAAGCTATCAAATTTTGCAGACAATCGGGAATTGATGCTTTTCATGACAGCGAGCCCACAGAATTTTTTTTAATTACTTGCAATAACCTTTTTGATATATTCAATTCAAGGAACTTACATTTTTACGGGTTCAAAAAAGCTTTAAATGAAAAGAACGCACCTAAAATTTTTCAAGTTTTAAGTGAAACATCGGAATACATCCGAAGTTTAAAATTAGAGGACGGCACTCTCTTAATAAATAGTAGAAGAAAAACGGGTTTTTTGGGATTTTTAGGGTGTATCAAAGCCTTGGAACATTTATATTCAAGTTTAATCGAAACCAAAATTTTGTTATTTTTGCCATTTTATAAGTTAAGTCAGGACCATTTGGAGCTTTTTTTCTGCAATATTAGGGCCCATGGTGGGTCAAACAATAATCCCACAGCTAGACAATTCATATCTGCATATAAGAAAATATTAACTCACGTACAGTTGAAAGACTCCGACAAAGGCAATTGTGTAGCATTAGAACAAATATCCATTCTAAACTGTTCATCAGCAGTTGATAGGATAAATAAAAGTACAAATATTCCTCTAGACATGTCACAATTTACTGAAATTGAGGAAGATGCCGAAATTCAAGAATTGGGGGAACACTTTTCGGACTTTAGTAACCAAGCCATAGGCCATATTGCTGGTTACATTGTTCGAATATTGAGTAAAAAAATTCATTGCGATATATGTGTTGCCGCATTAGTCACACATCACTATCAACCTTTCCACGATTTCATAGTTGCAAGAGATCAGGGCGGCTTGATGTATCCTTCGCCAGACGTTGTGAAAATATGTCAAACGGCGGAATCATTCCTAAAAAATGTTGAAATAGGAGTTTTTCAAAAGGAAATGGCCATTTCTCAAATAATGAGAAAGTTCATAGGAACTTCTTTATTCAATGATATTGTCTGCCATCAATTTGGCCAATTTCCAGCGTCTAATCACATTACCGATTTGATGAAGGCAATCGTCGAAAAATACATTAATGTTCGTATACACCATTTTGTTGAAGCTAAATATTCGATTGTCCAAACGTCAGTTTTTCAATAAATATGTTTTGTTTCAAGGGCAATAGGGTAATTCTTCAGGGCTCAATTTTTATGTCTTTGTGCATATTTTTGTAACCGATAAACGGAACGACCAAGTAAGTATAAATAAATATAAAAAAAAAATTAAAAACCCTCTACAAAAAATCTGAAGCAAAATGTTTTTAAAAAGTAATAAATAATACCTACCTCTAATTGAGGTTAGGTTAGGTTAATGTCGCGGCGGGGTACCGCTTATATCTCGACATTGACTATTAACTTATATTATTGTCACAATCTAGCAGTACCCCAGAAGGGGGTTTTTTTTAAATTTTTAATTTAATTTTTTATTTAAATCTTTTTAAACTTAACTTAGTTTTGTTAACAATTGTAAGTTTTGTAATGTATACCTTTAGTTCTTTCATTTGATATCCCACTCGGATATATTTGAAAATATTTGATTGATCATCCCCACTTTAAACCCCCCATTTCTTGTAAACGGCTGATTTTATTTTTGTGAAAAATATAGTTTTGTAATGTACACATTTTGACCTTTCATTTGATACCCCACTTGGCTATATTTAAAAATATTTGGTTCTTCATCTCCACTTTTAACCCCTCTATTTCTTGAAAATGGCTGAACCGATTTATATCAAACAACCACCGCAAAAAAACTGTCTCTCGAAAAAAAAAACTGCATCGAAATCGGTCCATCCGTTTGAGAGCTACGATGCTACAGACAGATACACACACAGACAGACAGACAGACAGACATCGACGTCAAACTTATAACACCCCTCTTTTTGCGTCGGGGGCAATGATATTATATAAAAACAAAAGCAGATATGTTATAAGCGCTCGCGCTGTGAATACTCAAATACGTCCCAATTGGGACGTCTTGTGTTTAGTTTGCGTTGGCCTGCGTCGAGCGCAGTCACGTGCCAGACGCCATGCGCCATGTTCAAGTTAAGAAAGAGAAAGCGATATTGTTTTGACGTTAGAGCGATAAGGATGCGTGCGCTGCGGACATTTGTCAATGTGTGCAATTTGGAATAGCTCGGAACGGATTTAAATCGTAATTTCTATGAACGTAACATATCTATAGTTCTATAATATCATTGGTCGGGGGTTAAAAAATAAAGTATTCTTATTTTATCCAGATTATTTAAAATGAGCTACACAACATGTTAAGTATTGTTACAAAAAGATTCAGTTAAAAAACGCGAGCGGTAGCTACTGGTACCATTGTGCGAGTGTCGAGTCTATTAATAAAAAATAGTAAGAAACTATATTATACTAAATGCAACATTTTCACATATAAAACTCGTTAGCTCAAATAAGAAATCATGTATCTATCGATATCGATAATGTAATTATAAAATTCAATATTGCGCATCACTGGGTGAATAGCGTTAAAAATCAATCTATGAAACAAAATCTCATCCTTATGTCGTACGTGTTTAAGGTTAAAATTGCGTCCATCTAAAATACTGCCATCTCTACTCAAGTAGCGGAATTATCTCGTCAGTCAAATGTAATACATTACTAAGATAACAAAACGTCGTAAGTACTTTTTGCAGTTTATCAAAATAAAGCTTATCAATAGCAGTGAAGGTATATTTTCAAATTTATAGCATGTGCTTTATGCTTATTTTTACTAAAATAAAAACGACCAATCAAATGAATTCTTTGTGTGTAGTGCGAAGTATGATTATTGGTTTATTTGTGTGAGTTTGGCGACAGCAGTTTCCATACTATTTGTGTTTTATACCATTTCCTTTGGTATTCCTATTCCGTGTATCTGTCACTACAAACCGCATTATTTATTCTTGCAATTCTCACTGTCATTAATTATTAATTGTAAAATCTTCACAAAAACGTGTTTTGTTCAAAAGTTATCTACCTAACGTAAAAAAATAAATTAGACGTAAATATATTCTATTATTGGTAACAGACTCACAGCTCACAGTAGTTTTAGCATAAAACTATGCAAATTAAATATTGCCGGCTATGTGTAGTTTTTAAATGAATTCAAGGGAATGGGTATCATATTTTCGTCAAATTTGATAAAGGTCAATAACGGCTTCATAACCAATTTTAAAAATATACTCACACAAACATACAGCAGCAAGGAGTTTAACGGCATCTTCAGGAGGTTCACACTCCGGGAAGAATGGCTTCACAACATACTGTCCGAAGGTCAACGCCACGATCGCTTGCGTCGTGGGTCTGATGATGAGTAGCGCGATCCACATGCGCAGGAAGGCTGGCAGAGGCCCGAAGGCTGCGTAGATGTATGCGTAGTCACCTCCAGACCTGGTGATGGACGTCCCCAGCTCGGCATAACACAGAGCTCCCAGCGTGGATAAAAGGCCGCTCGTTAGCCATATTATTAGAGACGCGGCAACTGACCTACGACAAAGAAATTATTTGTGAGTTACTCACGATATATGTAACAGCAAAAACTTAATCTTAATTCGGCAGTTCAATTTAAACATTCTGCTGGTAACAGAATCCAGCCTTCCCTTCTGTTAATCTGTGAATATTCGTTTTCTGGAAATAGATTGACGTTCATAGCGTTTTCTAACGAGACCAAACCTTATTTTCAGTAAATATAAAGATCTAATTGAGCGCTATACAGAGTATAACGATATAAATGTTTTAATATTTAATTAACAAGAACAATTTACGTGACGTAAATTAAACATTTTTATTATATAAAGCGTGCGGTGAATGATTATTGCCTTCAGAGGTCGTAAACGTAGTAATATTAAATTCCCCAAACAGTCATAAAGTTATAAAAAGGATTTCCAGCAGCTCCAAGGATATGGAAATATCAAGAATCAATGGGTTATTAATACGATAATACAAAACTTGTTTGCGGTTACGATCTTTTGAGGTATTATATTTGAAAACAACTATTATCCTCAATGGAACGGTTGTAAACATTATAAACATACCATCGAAGAAAAATCTTAGTACATGAAGATACCTCGTACATAATAAATAACTTAAATAAGTTAGCAAAAAAAAAGTAACAAATCAATTCATATTAAGCTAAAGACTAATTATTTTTCTAGAATGTATCGTAATATTATTTTAAAATATTTGTAAGATAAAAACTAAGGACTGGACTGAATCATATGCCATTTCTGTATCTCAGTCCAATTATTAACCAACTTTTAAAAAGGTGGAGGTTCTCAATACAATAGTATTTTGTTTTTTATTGGTTTTTTTTTAACTAAATAAGTAGGTCAGTAAATAAAAAGGTAGGAACTTTTGGGATCCTTTCAGGTAAATGAATCTTTTTTTTTTTTTAAAGACGACAACTTCAGCCCATTTTATACACTATCCACAAACAAAGCGTCACTACTTCTGAGGAAGCCAGAAATTTCAATTAGGACCTGTCCTAATTTTTCCACCAAATTTAAATATAAAAACTGCGCGCTATTATTCGGTGGCCATGAAACTATATTTAGAATATACATACTAAGAAACAGTTGAAAAAAATATGAGACCGGCCGGATTTGATCCTGCGACCTTCTGCACACCGGGAGCCGCTTTTACCAACCAGCTACGTTCGACTCTTGCCAGTAACCTTAATTTCTCAACAGTACTGTTCGTGACGTCACGTTCATCCATTTGTTCCTATCTTATATTGTAGGATACAATTTTCCATCCATAATTTTTTCAACTGTTTCTTAGTAAAATTTGCTAAGCATAGCTAAATGCTATAAATTAATAATGCTATGCTATAATAATAAAATAATCAATTAGAAGTTATACAAATAGAATAAATTGTACAAATATGTATAATTTTAAGTTTTCAGTGCATGAAAGGAGCCTCCCCACCCGAGTGACATACACAACGAGTCCTTACGTCCGGCGCACCCTTGGCAATTCGCGAGTTCTCCAAAGCGAATTGGCTAATCCTTTCACCACGATGGCAAGTAAAAATTAAATTTCATTCAGCCTTGTACAAACAAACCACTAAGCGGTTCGTCTCGATGTCCGTCTGTCTGTCATAGTTTAGCCGTTTATCTCAAAGTCTATTCCTTGTAGACAATTGACCCTTGGCACAGTTATAGTAATCGTAAAACAAACACGGACGTGATGTCCAAAAATAGATTTAGATAAAAGTAGGGTGCCTATTAGAGGCCTCGATCGAAG
Organism: Hypena proboscidalis; assembly: GCA_905147285.1. Classification (NCBI taxonomy): domain Eukaryota; kingdom Metazoa; phylum Arthropoda; class Insecta; order Lepidoptera; family Erebidae; genus Hypena; species Hypena proboscidalis. The sequence continues at coordinate 11,647,240 of LR990130.1, read as the reverse complement.
GCCCCTTATACTACGATATACATAACATACTATCCAGATGTGTGTGGCAGATGATGTACAACACCAATATTTCACCTGTTATGTTTAGGTCCCATGGGATAAGTGTTGAACCTATCCCTGTCCATCGGGCACAATTCCAACTCCGTGCTGCTATGGAGAATTTACTTACGAAAAAATCCAGAATAACACTTGCCCGACCCAGGAATTGTGCCCGAGACCTCAGTTACTACGATACGTTTGATAATAATATTTTTCAGTTCTAAAACTACATTTACTAAATCGCAGATATTTTTCATTGTTTTTAAATTAAGATACAGTCCAGTCCTAATTTATTACCCAAGAAAATAGGAATGATATTAAAGATATACCTAATTTAGACCTTTGACCATTCCTATAAACAGTTACAGCATTTCTTGTAATTCACAGTAAAAAAATTAGAATTTTACTATGGTACGGCAGGGTACGCGTACGGCTATCGAAAGAAAATTTATTGCAGCTATAACATTATAAAAATAAAAAAAATAAAATAAAATGCATTTATTTCAGACTTTAAATTGTCCATATAATGTTAGTAACAAAGGTCTTAAATAGCTATGTTAGTATTGTAGCATTCACGCATAATATAACATTCAATAATTCAAATAAATATAAATAAATTAAACAGAACTTTGTCATTTTGTCACAATATGAAGTTTTATAAACCTCCCCAGTATTCCAGACTCTGGCCTTTCAGATATGGTTTTCAGAATTCTGTTGGCACTCCCCCGGATCCTACGCATCAGAGACCCTACTTTTTTGCGCATTATGGCATAAAAGTCAACGACTCTTGCGTCAGCAAACATGCCTGAAGCGCTGCAGAAGCGTGGGAGCCCCCACCAGAATTCTGAAAGCATTGTTGTACTTTTTTTTTTTTTTTTTTTTTTTACGGGATATAATCCCACCCACACGCCCACCACTGTGACTCCTGTGACGCCAGGATCTACAGCGGTAACCAACTGAAAGGCACCGTGCATGACACACGGGCAATCCCAGGGAGAGTTAAAATTGTCTTGGAACCCGCAACGAATTTAATCAGAAGTATATAGTTGGAGTTGGAAAGTATGTATCTTTACTTCCCTCCAGAGCAAAGCGGGAGACTGAGCAATGCCAAATATAGACAAAGTGTCTATATGGAAAGAGTGTAGACACCACGGATAGTGACAAAAATTATGGGGCCTAAATTTGATTGCTGTAATAGGTATGGCAGAAACGGCTAAATGCACGGAAATTTATTCTGTTCGATACAAGATCCTCATAGTATACCACTCCAGATGTCAATTGTAAGCTATTTAGCATTGTTGTACTATACAACCTATTTGCGAAGTCCGTACCTACCATGCAGGTTATACACAAGTTTCAGGTCCATGGTCTACTAGTTCTTAAGTTATAAATGAAGGCAATCGTGTCAAACGCGGCTGCGAAACCATCGTGAGAAAATCGTGACTGCAGTCTACACGTTATATAATCGACACTTGAAATTATTTTTCAATAAGTACCAGAATTTGTAAGTCAAAACGTAATTTTTCAATTTTCATTAAGATCGATCTAGTAAATTACTAATGGCACTAATTTTGCAGACGAAAAGCGTAAGCGATAGTCAAGTGCAATTATTTCATTTAACTTTGAATGACAGGATAAGGGTGTGGTTTGAAAGATGATAGTAACTCGGATTGAGAAAGATATACTTAGATGGTTTGGTCATGTTGAAAGCATGGATGAGAGTAGATTACGGGATATAATCCCACCCACACGCCCACCACTGTGACTCCTGTGACGCCAGGATCTACAGCGGTAACCAACTGAAAGGCACCGTGCATGACACACGGGCAATCCCAGGGAGAGTTAAAATTGTCTTGGAACCCGCAACAAATTTAATCAGAAGTATATAGTTGGAGTTGGAAAGTATGTATCTTTACTTCCCTCCAAAGAAAAGCGGGAGACTGAGTAATGCCAAAGTAGAGACAAAGGTGTCTATATGAAAAGAGTATATAGACACCACGGACAGTAGATTATTGAGAGAAATAAATATACATACATATAACGCATAAAATTAATAGTAATATAAAACTATGTGTAGGTCCCTACATTTTTGGTGTATTACCTTTTTTAATATTTTTTGTATGCGCGATGTATGGGCGATGTAAGTGCAATATTTTATTCCTTTTTCGGCAAAGTTAGTACTATATTTTTGAACAAAAAAGGTTTCAACCCTTGGAGCACATGGTGTTCCATCGCCATGGTGTCTACCCTAATGGGATAAAGACGTGATTTTATGAATGTTCATAAATTGTTATTTATGATATTGAGCAACCGTAGCCTACTGTTTAATATGCTAAGGCGGTGATATATTTACAAAGATGCATTTATTAATTAATTCCGATGACCTAGCAACCCTGGTCTAGTTAACTAGACATATTAAATAGGTGAAATGGATGTCAACAGCAGTAACTTACATTTTATAATATATGTACCTACAGTAGAGATCATTTATATGTTGGCAATTGTTAACCTTATTATCTCTCTCGGCTATACCTACCTACTATCTAATTACTAGGCCGTTGCTATAAAATAAGAGATTAATACAGCTATTTAAAATAGTGTTTCATTAAAAGCCATACAATCAGACCTACCATAAGAGACCAAATACAGCTCTGCCCTTTTGGGAAATGACTGCATAATGTTCTTACAAATATCTAAGTTAGGTACCCATATTTTTTACATTCTAGTTTGTAGAACAAAGCATACACCTGTTAAATACACCTATTACAAAACGACATCGACGAAAAATATTATTGATAACCAATGGTCGGATTTCATCGTGCAATGCCCGGGATTTCATGTTGTTGTATATGGATGCATTTAAATCCCGTGATTCCGCCGCCTGTTGTCGCAATCCAGTTCACTTTCTTGCTCTAATAAATGACTTTTCTAAATTTAAGAAAAGGATAAAGCGAATCTTTAAGTTTAACTTTTAGGTACTACGAAACCCTTAAAAGCATAATAATATTTTGAGTACGTAATTATTTATTTTTGTCAAAAGAAAATGATTTGTTTTTAAAACAAATAAAATAATCCTGTGTTCCGCAACGCTTATCCATATTAATATTGTTTGTCCGACCACTGTTGATTACTATTCATAGAGTCATGTATTAACAACTACTACAGGTTTGTCTGTTAAAACACTTACGACTCTACCTTGACCGTATTTCTAATTCTAATGGCCCATTCACTATTCGCATTGCCATAATGATGTTTGGCATAATGGACAATAATAATAATGCATAATAAACTCCCTTAAAAAGTTAGAAGATTTTAATATTTGTTCACAATTCGACTGCTTCGTGATCTAGCAGTATAATTTGCATTCGATTCCATTTGGATTCGATTCCAAGATCGAGGAAAGGTGTCTTGGGATGTTTCCTTTACGATATACATAGAGACAAGACAGATAGTGATTAACCAATTCAAGTACAAGCATAGAATTTTATCAAAATAAACATAGCCATAATATGACGTGCGATCATAAAATCGTGGTTCCGTGGTTTATTTCTATTACTAGTATTGCGAAAGTGCCAGTTTTAATTAGCAGCGTCTTAAAATGTCAGCAAGATTTTTAGCACAACCTGCAAATCTCGTCTTAACATTTGCAATTCACAACATAGATACATCGTAGTTTAGTAAACTATCTTTATGCAAATATTCTTTAGTCTGTTAAGCAATAGAAATTGATAAGAACTAATTATAAAAAAAAAAACGAGAACAAATTCAGTTAGTGATAAAGACAAATTATAGGCAGAAACAATTAAAGAGTTATCTATTCTTTTAAAAACATCATTAAAATAAATTATTTAAATAGTAACTACCTATATAGTTAAATCATTATGTCAATCATATTAGGCACCTAAATTTTGTACAGAAAAACAAGGTAAAAATACAAAAGCAAACTTAAATAACCATCCGACACAAAAAATAATATTCCTAGCATAACAAAACAACCTGTATTTGTTTAGGGGGTGCCAGACGTGCCAGTAGAAGTGCTCTCCTTGTAAATTCACACGCAACAAAATTGGGGGTAATTCCTATTTATTTGGTAACACAAAACACAGTCAATAGACAATGCGTGTCGACTTCAACAGGTCGAGTCAATATATTGAATCAACAAGTCGGAACAGCAACAGCCGATAATTTTATTCCGACATGTGTATACTTTAACTCCTATTGTATACTATATAAATAATTACATGTAATTTTTTGAACCCATAAACGCTATGACCTTTGTATTATCTTTACTAGTTATCTATAAAAATGTTTTACTAAAAGCCTAAGTAATATCACAGATAAGATTATTGGCTAAAACTGATGAACTAAAGAGGAAATCACAACTAAATTAGGTACAATGCCAACAAACTTGTGTTACCAAATATCACGTATTCACAATGAAACAAAACATTATCTACGTATTGAAATAAGTAGAGAATGTTTGTAAACGCTAACAAGTGGCAGAACATTTTAAGCGGGAAATCTAAAACTCTACATACCCGGTGTATAAGAAAACTCCTGTCGGTGATATGAAAATGCCGGAACCAATAATAGTTCCGATAATGATTCCGACTCCATTGAACAGTGTTATTTTACGTTTTAAAACCACTTTGCCATCGCTGGCTTGAGATTCTTCACCCATTCCGTAAAAAAATCAATCGCGAACACCGGTGAATGAATCGCACGTGGTGCAAACGTTATCCACGCCGCTGGAAAACGTTATCGCGCGAGCATCGACCGACTCGCCACTACCGAATATCTCATACGACTGATTCGCTTTCTGTTACCATTTTTTTGTCTGCGAAACTGGAATAGACGACTCGGTGACGTCACGCGCGGAGTGTCAACAACGCACCGACCACTCGGTGTAATCGTCACCGCGCATATGGGGACGGACGAGCGGAACTAGCGGAGCACGGAGCACCATGCGCACCGCAGCAAACGCGCACCTATACCACGCATCAGAAAGGGACACCGTCATGCCCCAAAAGAAAACAAGACAAGGAGAGAGAACCCCTTTAACAGTACTATGTCAAACTTATCAGCCGGCAAAATATAAAGAATTTATTCTATTATGTTACACTATCTACAGAGGATATACAATACAGGAAAATAAAATACTGTCAAATTATCATTTATCTATATACATTTTTGCGGTTTTAGCACTCTGGTGTCACATTATGCAGAAGTTGCATCAGAATTCATCGATGCCGACTAGCTAGGCCCCGTTACGTGGATACGAATAACAAACAATTAGAAAATATCGCGCATGTGCGATTTGAGCTCGCCCACTGAGGGTTCCGTTAAATAAAAGCAATAATTGTTTACAGCTTCGCCTTCATCATTTACTCGTAGATAAGTGCTCGCAATTCATTTTAGCAATGCTATTCTTACACATTGCGGACTTATTAAAAAATCTTGCTTAGCATGCTCGGCTAAATACAATGTAATGTTTCTCCTCCAAATTTTACAATTTTTCCTGAATAATCATCTCGCAATCTTAAAAATAAAATATGCACTTCCATAATATATCCCACATAAAAAAATATGAGTAAAATGAATAAAGATGTGATCGGATTTGACTCCACATTGTGGTAGGACGTAGGACTGATATACAAGTAGAGATGAAAGCCACCTATGTCTCATACGTCAACGGTTTTTATTAACGAAGACAGAACACGAAAAAAATATGGTAACATTGACAATACCCATTGCAGACATAAAAAAGGTTTTGTTTAGGCCAAAGTGAAGATGTATTTCGCGACGAGGCGATTTTTCCAGTTGCATCGGTTGTGTTGTCTTGCGCTACGCCGCGCCAGCTAAAGCAGACATAAGCTAACGTTGTCGTGAACTCTATCGAGGAAACTTTCATCGTGTAATCAAAATATTAAACTCGTATATTTTTGTCTAAATCACGCCGAACAAGACATCCATTAGGTGCAGCCGTGGCGTACACATGTCATGTTCTTTACTGAATATTTTTGCCTGTATTACAAAAAATAAAAATACCTACTATTATTATCATAGATTATTACGCGTCTTTTTTCTTTAGTTAACCATCATGGTTACCTAGAATGCGTGTTCAAGTATGCTAGGGCCGCACATATCAACATTCGCAAAGATTTGCCACGGCCAATGCGAATGCTGCATTGTAGACGAACGCTACGATATCTACGAACATTATGGTTATATTACATCTCTAAAACACGAATATTTGTATCTACGCGATGACCCCAGCACAACGATGACTAAGAAGATGAGAAGAGAGATAAGATTTCCTGACGGAAAAATCCCAAATAGCACTTTTACCCAACTCGGGAATCGCACCCGAGGCCTCGTAGTTGGAGGAGGTCGGAAACACTAACTGCTACACCAACGAAGCAGTAAATTTATTACTGCAATATACATAAGTTATAGCTGGTTGAAATGCTTTCGTCAATTTATTTTAATTAGTATGTTTTGTATCAATAAGTGTTTAAATATATGAGGCCCACTCATTGGGCCGACTACAGTTTTATTTTTAGTTAGATCTTGACCAGAATTTCGCAGGACATTCAATGTCACACAATCAAATCTCAAAATACCTACAACACGGAACTGCTTTGCCTCATTATACACAATAGACTTTGGGAAAAGTTGTGTTCTGTGGACGCTGAAGAATAGAAGGCAGAGATAAGTATTTCTTCTCAACGATGGATGTAATTAAGATTAAATTTATTAATCGACAAATTTGCCCATTAAGCGCGACTGAATTAGATACAACCACAGATGTATTACCACAGATGTACAACTAAAGAAAGTCGGCAATAGGATCTGTGGTGGTTTAAAATATTTAATACGCGACAACAATTATAATTTAGTAAAATGTAAAACAAATATATGTCGGTAATGATAATTTGTAATAAATGTCAATAAAAATCGAAAGTTTGGTAGCTCTTTAAGTGTTTATTTACCACAGTTTAGTGGATATAACTATTATAACTAAATCAAATCATGTGCGAGTACTATAGATTTCGTTCGTTCGTTACGTTTCACAATTATTTCTAGTGCACTAAAAAAAATAACTACCTATTTATAATTTCTTAAGCTCTCTTGTCCATCCAAAGGTTGCCTGTAAGAAATTGCTTTTATAGCGATAAGGCCGCCCATTGTACTATCTAAATGATGTGCTTTATGAAACTGACTTTTTTTATTTGTGTACAATAAAGAGTTATCTATCTATCTATCTATCTATAGAGACTCAAGCAATCTCAAAACGGTTTCGATTGCAACAGAACATATTTCTAAATATAATCATCATTCTGCAAATTATTTACTATTCACACAAACACAACCATATTAATTAATTTAATTATTTTATTACACGTTATGTTTTTGTAAATATTAGCTATAAGACTTATTTAGATTTTTATTTTTATACACCAAGTGCCCTATATTGCCTGCAACACAAACCATATTTTTATCCATCCAAAAGTTGACTGTAAGAAATAGCTTTTTAGCGATAAGGCCGCCCATTATGCATTTGAATATAATTTAAGTTGTACCTATTTATTGTCAAACTGTATATATTTAGTTACAATAAAGAATACTCTACTTTACTCTACATTGATTGTCGAACGCTACCTACTGAGATACAGGTTACAGCCTAGTTCAGAAGATAGAGACGCTATTTAGTGTTGAAATCACTTCCACCAAACTAACCAGATACTTGTTAACAAGGAAACGATAGTTTACCTATAATAAGTACGTTATTTGTATTTATAACTAATTTTCATGTAAAATTGGTAATACATCCATATTTTTTTGTTTTTTTTAGAATCATTAGATAATTATAAAATTTATAAATCAACATTTAACTTATTAACACCAGATAAGTAATGATATTCAGATAATTAAGTCTTGCTTGCCTATCTGTTTTAAAGACCCCATTAGATGTTTTGTACCAAGTTTTATTAATCATCAAGGAATAATAATAAATAAACTATTTTTTTAAAGCAAGATGCACCTGAACAGTGTACCTTTATGCTCAAATTCAATGCATTTTATTAGTATCGCAACTGTAGTATATTATTAGACTTTAATTACACGTTGTTGAACATCGAGCAAAAACATCAAAATAAACCAACGACAATCTACCACAGAGAACAGATTTATATACTCACCGATTGCATATAAATACATAGTATCCATTGTAATCATGTTTTTGAAGACATCGCGGGAGACATCCTGAAATAACACGTATTTGCAGCAGCGATGCGCCCGCGCCGCGGCGCTACCGTCGCGGGATTATCCGACGCCATTTTCACACAATCTCCGAGCTTTCCCGCACACAGGTACGTACCAAAGTTTTCTCATAGTGACAACAAATTATTAGTGAAACAATCAAAATTACACACAAATTCACTTCGATAAACCACTGCGGTCGTTCTCGCTCGACTTATGATCTAATTAACACTAAATTTAATTCTGCTGCTTAAAAACAAGCACATTGACCCTCGAGCACACGTAATAGTTAACATGTTTTTTGTTCATTGTGATGATTACTGAACTCAAATACCTTAAAACACTACGCCGGTTAAAGTGCACGAATCGAATTAAAATAATTATTTAAACAATGCGTATTTGGAAGTTCGAGAGGGTGCCCCAGATAAATAACATCTAAAATGATTCGAGGAATGTGACCGTCATGTTTCGGTTACATGAACGCTAGTCTGACAACATACTGTTACCTAAATATCGTCTCCTCATAATTGAACCGTATGCTGTTCGAAAGACAATCTATTTATGTCATCATGTCCTTATTTTTTTAATAGATCAGTAAGCATCCCCCGCAGCGGCAGTGTTGCGAGACACGAGTCGTGTCGCAAGCGGTGCTGCCCTTGCACGTGCTGTCCACTCGTTACGTGTCGCTCTGAAAGGTTACTCAAACCCGAACAATCATTTCAAGTTTAACTCAAGTAATTCAAGATCAGATGACACTCATCCAAGCAACTGGCGAAGGGAAAGAAGCCACCATGAGCGAGGCTCCTGCCAAACAAGATATCGGCAAGTCTTCGAGGCCTGTAAGAAACCGACGATACACTCGGTGAGTATCATCTACCTAGCTCGGAGATTGACATGTATGACTCATTACTTTCAGTATTCAGAATAATTTTCTTTGTGCGTCACTACAGAAATCTACAAAGCCTGTCCTTCATTGAAAAATAAAACTTTAATGAATCTCAAACATGTTTATTGTATGTTTTTTTTATCATGCCATGAAATCATGTTTTTCGTAATTTTTAGACGGAGTTTAGTGGCAGGCCAGCGTCCGCAAAAAAGGCTATTCACACCAGAAATAAAACGATATCTTAAAGACTGGCTAGTGCGGCGGAGAGATAACCCGTACCCGAACAGAGAAGAAAAGAAATATTTATCTTGTGAAACAGGCCTCACTTATATTCAAGTAAGTTCCAAATTTTGTATGATGAAATTGATCTTTTATCGCGACATTGTTTTCCGATTTTTCCACGTAGGTATCATGTTTGTGCCTAACAGCAACCTATTTGGATCAATGCCAGAAATTGCTATTTGTACATAAATAGGCACTATTTTTGTCTTTGCTTTGTTAACTGGCGTGCAGCGTTTAACGTTAAGTATAAACTAGACCAGCCAACTGTACTAGAAAATACATAATATTTAGTTTTAGATGCCAACTTGAGGTATTAAGTACGTAGGTAGTTAGGCACAAAGAAACGCTTCTTGAAAATAACAAACAGTAGGTAGCTACTTAATCATAAAACATGCAATATTCTAAGATTTTTTACTTAAAAGTAAAACCTAGTAGGCGCTCTCAATGTAATTGGGTTAAATACATAATAATGACGTTTTGGTACTCTGTAATCTCTTTAACCATTAACCTGGCAATGTAATTTTGTAATGTAAATTAAATACACGTGTGTCATGACCTGAAATGGCTGAGAATAGAGGCTCTACTCTTCAGCGATAAACAAAAAGTACGTAAAAGTACTTACCACGAGGAGTTTACGGCATACAATGCCATAGAAACCTAAACTGTTGAAGATGTAACATACAAGTAACAAAATTTTGTAAATTACAGATTTGTAACTGGTTCGCTAACTGGCGACGAAAGCTGAAGAACGTGAACTTAGACAGAAACCAACAGACCTGGGGCCACCTCATACGCACATACAACGACCGTGCTCAAGGGAACGTGGAACAGTTCAGCATATGCTCCGAAGACAGCATATGGAGCGAGTCTGACCCCACCAACCATGATGGACACTTCGACAACGATGGCGAGCTCTCTGGCAGCCCAGAATCTATGGCTGAATACGATCAAGAAGACTCCGATGAGTCTTTGCTAATCAAAGAAAAATGCGTGAACTTTAACAATAATTCTTACAACCCTGAGCCTAATGAGAACGTGTCGCCGCAAACAAAATCAATTACAAGTCCGATGCTGCTAAGCAAGTGGTTAGAAAGTGCAGCAAGATTTCAGCCTAGCGAGTGCAACTACTCCTGGTGGGGGGATGAAAAACGCCGGAAGCCTGAAACGAAGATTCAGCGGATATCCATAAACACGTTGTCGCGGCACGACCAAGATGAGGTGGAGGCAGCAGTGGCTCTCACAGCACTCGCGTCCGCTACCGGGAGAGTCATAAATCCGTGATGTGTCACCAGTCCGAACAACGTATAAGTTAGTGAACTGGATTGACAAGATTTATCCTGGATACGTTGTATTTGTTATTGAATGGAAATACTTGATTGAAATACTGGAATAATTTAAATCAGTTCTAGGAAGTGATCAAGTGACAATGAAACATTTTTATATGATCAATACTCGTTATAAAGAGTAACTGCCAATATTGTTTGTATTTTAAATTAAGTTTAGTGTTACGTAAATACAATTTACTAGATATTACGTACTTAATGCCAATGAAATCAGTGTTGCTCAAGTATTATTATAATAAGGTTTTAATACAAGCATTGCTGCTTAAATAGTCATTAATTTTGATCTCTATTGGACTAAGTAGTTATAAGTTGTAACCAACCAAAGATTGTGTTTGAAGATTGAAATAAATTTTGTTAAATATTAAGATACAGGTATTTTGACTTACACTGCTTAGATTTTACCAAAGAGTAAGAAGGGTTAGTGAGAATCCTCATTTCGGAACCTATTAAGTTGGAGGCTGTATGTAACCGTGCTAATTGCAACGATAAGGAAAGACCACTACTCCCGTGAGCGCATTTTCGGTTCAGTAAATCCTAGACCACATGGTAAAGTTGTATGTGTTTAAAACCTTTAAAATCTGCATTAAACTAGAAATGAACAACACGGTGCACCAAAGCGAAGGGACACTGCAATCCTAAAAGAAGAGTTATCCATCAAGGTGCCAGTGTTAGGCGATGGGAGGATATGTATCCACAAACCTGATTCCCACTCTGCCTGCAGAGGCCACAGGGCGGACACGATCTGCGAAGCAATGGATGTTTGTTTAGATACTTATGTTTAATAATAATATAATTAAACAATTTAATATGAGGCCCTTGCAGCCGTGTTTTCCCACCGCTTGCTTTATACTATCGACCATTAATTACTAAATCGATGACATCTTTAACCATATTGCTAAAGAGGAATATAGGTATGATCGCTAGATTAGGTATAGGAATAATTTGGCGGACTTGAATGGACTTGAAACGAATCGAATAAGAAACAAGGACAGGCTATAGCCCTTCGACCAGGTCTGGCAACTAAGTCTTCCATCGAAGTTACCAGCTCACGGACTGCTTGAGGGATTATGCAGATGGATTGCCAGCTTTTTTAGTTCTACGAAAGCATTCGTGCCGTCATCGATGTAAGCTGCTCCAAAAGCATGCACTTCAACGCTGAAGTCCGACTAGGAACCGTGCTGTCCCTAACTCTGTTTCTGCTGCATATTATTTTTTAATTTTATGTCCATTGACACGAGTGATGGAGATCACGAGATTGAGTCACGCTTTATTATAAGGGTCATGCAAATATACCTTGGTCAGTCTGCTGTCGAGAAAAACTTGTTTGTTAACTCAGGAGTACTTTAGCCAGGATCTTCGATTGGGGACTAATCTTATAAATTTTAACCTGCCAAGCCAAGACACGAAGACAATCCTATTAGCTGTGGTGCCACAGATTCAGGATACGGCCCTCTGAGGGCTCTGTCTTAAATCTGTGGATAGTGAGAGCTGCCCTCACCACCGCTAAGAGCATTGGAACCTCTAAAGCTGTTATTACACCTACATCATGGCTCGATCGTCGAAGAGCGCAATGGTACGCTCTTTTTAGCTCTTTGTAAAGTCAAATGCATCGATCGACTAAGGTGTAATTACACCCTAAAAACCGGCCAAGTGCGTGTTGGGCCACGCGCAATAGGATTCGGAAGTCAGCCGTTACAACATATTTAAGGACATAAAACGGTTTAACTTTCTATATTAAACAAAAACAATTTATAGAAGTCATTAGTATCAAAGCTTCTTGTTATAAGTACGAACTATTCCAATTAACTGCATTTTACAATTTGAGCCCCCATCAATTCTTGCGAAGACAAATAATCGTTTCTACTATAGGAACTCTAAAAAATAATATATTTATCAAGATTTTTTTACCACTTTGTTAGCATAGTCAATTCATATCCTGCAATTATATTTTTTGCTTTTAACTCTAATGGTTTTGACAAAGCAGACGAAACGCCGGATATGGCCTTGTACCTACAAGGAACCCTTATAGTTATACTACAGAACCCTAAAAATCTGGGTGAGCTAAATTAAAACTGGTAAGATGATCCTAATTTATCTAAAGGACGTCACCAAAGCGTTTTACGCCTTTATTTTAATGTTGGTTTCTCTAAAAGCATGTAACACTGGAATTTCACAAGGCTCCATACTGTTTCTGATATCATCAAATCATATAAAATACTAATAGTTTTTGTCTATTAAAACAGGCAATTGTATTTGAGATATTGTTGGGAGATTCACATTCAAGTAATTTTATTTAATAACCATAGTTATCTCAGGCCTATTTATATGTTTTGTTTTAATATTAAAAAATGCTTCATAAATAAAAACACATTCAATCAACTAAATCTTATACTAAGCAATAATAATAAAATTATTCTACTAAACTATGATGAACTCTCAGGCTCCGTTTTGTTTTCTTCTGGTTCTTTGTTACTAGCACTTTTTAACTCCACATGCTTTTCAAGGTAGCCAACAAAGGTCTGTTGGCTTTGGGTCAGTTGTCCCACCAGGCATGATCCAGCGCTATCCAAAACTGCACATAGTTGGCTCCTGGCTGCATCAATATTGGGCATTTTACTGAATTCAAGCAGCTCATTGCTTGACATCAACCTATCTTGGATTATGCCAGCTGCAATAAAATAAATTGATTATATTGTATCATTCATTTGTTGCTTGTTGTCAGCGCCATACCAGTACTTACGGCTGTGCTTTGTCTACTGTTAGCTACATTACATACTGCCCAGTTTGCATCAACTAATCAGGCAGTAACACTGACTCACTGGCTGCTGAGCATACAAACATTGATATATTTTTACTGTAGTAGAAAATCTAATCTCTAAAATACTTTAGTAGAAAAAGCTCGCCACAATGTATAGCTTACTGCACAGATTGGGTAACTGTAAGTGCAGTGAGCAGTTGTATAAATAAATAAATTCAACTGCCTTGATGGTCTAGTGGTAAGCATATGGGCCTTAATATAATAGATGTATATAATATGCACAAAATTATGATAACCCATACTAACCCATAACAATGAGCTGAGGTGTTTTCTTCAATATCTTAAACAATTTACCAACATTTTCGGGTTGTCCAAAAATTATTTCTTGATGAGATGTAAACAAGTGATTCACAGCTTCATAGCGTGTACCTGTAGTTGCCATGCTTACTATCTTTTTGCCATATCTTCTCAGGTGCATGTTGTTCTTAGCAAGTGCAGCAAATACAGGGGTTTTATTTTCCATACTAACAGCATTGACGTGGATAAACACAACCATCTTTGATGTGTTGAACCAGTTGAGACATTCGTTAGCTAATATTCTTTCAAAAGGATTATCAATGATCTTAGAGCGGCGTTTCTCTCCTCTGTCACAGAGCGCGGCATCAGGCAATTGGTATTTAGGAACACCATACACAGGTTTAGAAAGATCAATCAAAAGTTGCCTCTCAAAATGTGGTTTTCTTGGCTTTTGAATGTTGATCTTCCCGCGAAATCTTTTAGCTATTAAAACTGGTGTCTGTGTTGATAATAGTACTGAAAATAATAAGAATATAAAAGTAAGATTAAACGATGGCGATTGTAATGTTATGCATTGAGATATTTCCTTAAAGATAAAGTACCTTTGTTTATAGTGGCCATTTTGGTGATGTACGCAACTGTGCTCAATATTAATACTTTGTGATTATATTTAATGAAATAATATTAATAAAATAATAATAAATGTAAAATTTATAACCTTTAAATTAAGAAATGACACAAATGTCAAAGTCAAATTTAATCGAACACAGACAAAAAAAATTACTTTGTCTATGGTTATTTATTGGAGCTCGTGGCTATTTTGAAGATGCACCGCGGCACCGGTCGATCGATCTTACAGAATAAGCAATGCTAAACGTGGTCAGCCGTGGATGGGATGTGGACTGTCTCGGAGAGCACTACGTTAAGTCGTCAATTGTCATAAACATCTATGGCAATCGTTTCGGGCCAAAAAGCTGGCAAAACCCATATCTTTTTGACGTGAATTTAATCTGGAACGCGCAATTGGAATAATTTAATTTAATACTTATTGTTTTCTCTAGTTAAATGCATTCTCTCTAGTTACGGGTAGTCTGAGGCCAGAAAGTCTAACAACTTGTTTATCAAAGAGTATCGTATGCATACTGAGCATGGCAGTCGCTTCATGTAAAACACTACTAACCAACCCAACCAACCCTAATGTAGGTGGCCAAAGCCTTTGCCCTGCAAAGGCTCGAAAGATTTAATAAATTAAAAAAAGAGAGAGAGATTGCAAGTCTACAAAATCAGTGATGAACTTTGAAATAACACTGACGACAGTAATGACATTATTGACATTTATTTTTATGACAACACACACACATTGACATTTCCAAAACAGTTTGCAAAACAGCGTGCACACAGAACGAAGTATTTTATTTTCTTTTCTATAATAAATATTGTTATAGGTATTCAATTTACTTATGTAAAAATCGAAACGCTAATTTATTACTACACAATAAATAAATTACAATATATAACTCGGCATCTGAGTATTTCTATTGCAGTCGAAACTCATGAAAGAGGTTAGTGAGAGTGTATTCCACATACCTATCTCTTTCAATATGCTTTTTATGAAGATTGTTTTTATTATGTGAATCGTAAATTGTACATTTATTATTGTCATTGTAGATAATGCGAGGTCAGACGGATACCCCTCCGTCATCGGTGAACGGTGACGAGATTACCGGCATGGACGAGGAGGACATGTACTACTTGGAGGAAGTCGAAGAAGTAGATTTAAACGATTTAATCGATGATAACATGGAAGAGGTGACAGATCAAGAAGAGGAGGACACAGAAATGGAGCCACCTGAAGATCATGCAGCATTTGTTTTCAGTAAGCATGTTGGTTCTGTGTTTTGTTGTGATCTCCATCCCGAAGGCAAGCTGGCTGTGACTGGAGGAGAAGATGACAAGGCTTATGTGTGGTCAGTGGAAACAGGACAGTTGGTCATGGACTGTGTTGGCCATAAAGACTCAGTAATATTTGTTGGCTTCAGTCATGATGGTGCATATCTAGCCACAGCAGATATGTGTGGACTGATCAAGGTGTGGAAGTGTAATACAGATGAAAGTCAACAACAGCCGTGGACTGTTTCCTTTGAGTATGAAGCTGATGACCTTACATGGGGTCAGTGGCACTTTGGCGCTAGAGTATTGATAGTAGGAGCTGTTTCTGGAGATATATATGTATTTAAAGTTCCGTCAGGAGAGACCAAAGTACTGCAGGGACATAATGTTAAAGTTGAATGTGGAAAGGTAAGCATTTATTTTCTAGTTAATCTTTTTGAAAAATTTATAATTTCAATATAGATAAAATAAAAAAAAATTAAAAATATAAAGCATTTATTACCAACGAAAAGTACAGTTTTCGATTGTCCATTGGCCCACACTAGGCAAGCCTGTCCTGCGGGTGCCTATTACGATTACATCAGAAGATTTTTACAAGTGCTCGGTCGACATCATAAGGCAAAAGGCAAAGAAATAAAAGTAACATATGAATTTGATAAAAAAAAAAAAAAAGGCAAGTGAATAAGTATTGTGCCTTACTTAAACTAGCTTATGAGCTAAGAATATAAAATATTTATACATACAAAAAACCAGCTATGCTGATATATATTATAAACCAACAAAGTATGATAATAATTAAATGAGTGAACATTAAAATAAAAAATTTAAATAATGTTAATAAATGTTTAAAATTATGTAGATTACCAGGTACACTTAGGTTAAATGTGTGAAAAGTTATTGTTTTACTTTTAAGTTGAGGCATTTTGCAGTATCATTGGTCCATATTTTGAAATGACTTCATGATTATGTTGACTGATAAAGTTTTATTTTTAGTTTAGGTTCTTCATCTTTGATTATGATTATTGTATTAAAGAAGTAATAGACATTACATTATCTCTTTTATTTTATTCCAGTTATTCCAAGATGGAGTGAGATTATCAGCTGGATATGAAGATGGGGCAGTTAAGATCTGGGATTTGAAGACTTCAGCCATAATACATGCTGTGCCAGCCACTGTCCATGATATCAGGATCACAGCTGTTGATATACATCCTGAAAACAACCTCATGGCATCTATTTCTACTGATGGTAGGTTTAGCTCTTGTTATCAAAGTAAACTAACACCAAATATGCTTATACATAGATAAAGTTCCGGTTGATTTAAAACACTGCTCCTCTCTTATCTGGTCCAGGCCTCCCTGAAAATGGGCCATATGCCAATGCCTGATTCTAGATGATAAATAGCTACCTATATATTATATAAATACTTGTATACACTGTGTAATATTGTCTGGTTCACTTGCAATTTCAAAGTCCAATAAATTGAATCTTCTAATTCCATTTATTTGATGTGCTTATTTTAAATTAATTTTTTATAACAATGCCTGCACTTGGAATAGCTCCTGTGTCACAAGGGTGTTAACAAACATTCATTTCACACACACAAAGCACACCCAGAATAAGAACAGAACAAATCTTTGCAGATCAAACCAACAACACCAGCACAGTTTTAAAACGACAAGGCAACCCCTTTACCACTATGCCAACTGTGCACTCTATTGAACTACACTAATATTATTATTTCTGTACTTGATTTACTTGTATTTCCTTAATATTAAAGACATTGTAACCCTTCAATGTTTAAAAATATGTTAAAACGCATACATTTTTAAATAACCATGATTTCATTGTATCTTTATAGGTAAATGTGTGCTGTCCACACCCAGCAATGGTAAAATTGTGGGCCAATTGGAAGTAGAAAATGACCTAGAAGCAGTGTCTTTTGCACCAGATGCACAACTAGGATTACTTGCCTTAGGTAAATATTGTTATTTTATTATTTATCAAGCTTAGAAATCAAGCTACTATGGTGTGAATGCTGCTAATGTACTGGTGCACCGCATCTAGGATTATGCAGAACGTAACACACTTTTAATAAAACCATATATTTAATTAACTTTTTTATCTAACCTAACTGGTTGTGATTTCAGACATGAGATTTTTTTATTAATTCAGATTTTTAATTTCCTCAATCAACTTTGAGAATAAGTATTTATAGACCTTACTTTTTTACAGGAACACTAACAGGAGCAGTCAGTATATGGGACACAGCACGTCAAATGCTGCGTCACCAATGTTCTAAAGCAGACGAGGATGTAGGAGGCGTCACTAAAATGATCTGGATAAAGAATCAACTAGTCACAGCCTGCCTTGACGGTTCCATCAGAGTCTACGAAGGCAGGACTGGCCAAAGGAGCCAAATGCTCACAGGACACAGATCCGAAGTCCTAGACCTGTGTTACAATGCTAAAGAAAATGTCATCCTAACCACCTCAGATGATGGCACTGCAAGAATATTTAAGTATGAAGAAAAACAAGTCAATGATTAAAAGAAAAAATGTGATGACATGATATTTATTTTATTAATGTACTGTTGATCTATTTTTCCACATTGTTACAATTATGTTACAACTTTAAACAGTAAAGTATGATAATATTATTCATCTGCATTTTTTATATTATATGCGCCCCTGCTACTATGTTCACATGCACGGATTCCTCCACCCACTTTCCACTGTATTGGAATTGGAACCATGGGCACCGAAAGGAGGGTGCAAAGTTATGTGGGGCCCGCACCCATTAAAACATCCTCATGCGTCTACTCTCTCCTTTTGGATGGGCCACTTCAACTTTGTCATACACCAGTGACAAGATGTAACTGCCTTAAATGATAAAAATACGCCCAAAAGCAGCACAGCATAATAATTTTGCGAAAACAAAAACGAAAAATATAGTTTCATTTAGAAAAGAATCCTTATGAGAGTCCGACTCGCACTTGGCCACCGAACAGGAGCACATGTTTTAGGCACAAACATCACTAATTGAAGCAATTAGACACATTGTTTCAGAACAAAGCCATTGGGTATTGCCCAAAATCTGCTGGCAACAGCACAGATAGCAGATCATGTAGTAGAATAGTAACATCTTATTGTTGTACCTACTAAATAGGCGCCCCCCACATTAGGCGTGCACAACGCCCGCGACGTATGTTAATTTTGTATGAAAATATGCCATCACGCTGCGCTCCGGTAAGATCCGCTCCCTTACCGGTCGCATATTTTTCTGCAAAAAGATGCGCCGCGCGCAATCGTCATGTCTGCGCTTTTTGTATGAAAATATTATTATGTTCTTAAGTATGTCCTACGGTGAAAATGTTACCAAGATATTTATTGAATATAATGCGTATTTAAAATTTGAATGAGGTTCTGGTAATGGTCCTAGAAACCGTATTCATATCTACTAATTGAGCCCATGCCAGGGAGCGTACCCATAATACGTGACCCATTTTTTCCTTATCCCCGGTGACCGCTCGTGGTATTTGCAAAGACAGAAAATGTCGGTCATGTTTCCTCCGTTTCGGCTTAAGCAATTCTTATGAAATATCTATTTCGTGTGCCTAATCTAAGTGAATTTTGGAAATGAGAAAATATTGCCCTCGATTTCCTTCAAGCTTTTGCCACCGTTTTGAAGATGGTTAAAATTATGTTTTTTTCCGATTTATTATCTACTCCTCGTTATTTTGCATTTAAGTAAATACCAAAAATTGGCACCTCATTTGCAGTGTTAGCTGGCGGCCCAGGTTGCCTCCTCCCCTAAAGACGGCACTAGGTTTGTCATAAAATCTAAAGTAGCATCTGCAGTAACCCTGCGTATTTTAGAGCCAATATACGTCATCTTCTACCCTACTCGGCGATTTTCCTTATATAGATTTTTCCCCTTAGCCTTAGATTGGATATCAAATATCTTTCATTGTTCATCCAAAAGGGACGAGTATATGGGTCTCTACAATCCCGCGGTATCCCGCTTTCGTAATCCTGCAACTGAGTGATTGGAAAAATAGTGCGGGATCCCATAATACCGGGCCTTTGCGTGGAAAGCGAAATATATGTAAAGCGTGAACCCTACACGAGTGCTGAGATAGTGCATTTTATGACCTGCCAAGATCTTTGATTTTACCTTTTACTTGAATATTTCGGGCCCGATCCCAGCACGCATATGAAATAACTTGTGCACCTGTTAATTAATTCATATCTTCAACGACCAAAAGTAAAATATTTTTAAAACCTAAATCGTCGTTAGGTATACTAACGACGATTGCGGTTTCCTCTGAGACCACAGGTTTCCTTTTGTGGAGTTATGAAAACAATTTTCTTTTACTCTACATGCCACATGCCGAAACTATAAATTAATTATTAATTACCTGTTTTCGGTTTTTTTTTTATTTTAAGGATGGTATGTACCATAATTAAAATTAAAATAAAAAAATTATTAAATTAAATATCTGCTAAATTCATGGTTTTGTATGCAATATTGTTGGCAGAGGATATAAATTTTAACTTTCACTATACAGATTGATATCACATATCAGCGCGCTGTCATTGACCTCTTTGCAGCAAACATACTTTAAATGAATTGCTCATATCCTGCTTACGTGAAGAACCTATTCCTCATATAGACGGCCATCGGGTCCATCACTTGAAAGGCAATTTATTTATCTCTCTTGTTTTGGAAATAGGGGTTCTATAACGTTATAGATATTACTTCAAACTACACGTGGTTCACTTATGATGGTGAGAACGCGACAGCTAAAAACCAGTTGTACGAACTTGGCAGTGAATTTTAGCGGCCGTTCTTGAAATAAAAATACACTCAATGACTCGGCCGTTAAAGTTGATTTTAAATCGGTGTGGCCTTCTACGCATGTCGTTTTGGATTCGAGGCATGGGTGCAGACGCAGACAGCTGTATTCGTAGTTAACTTGCGAAGTAGTCAACGGACTAGTACGCTTAGCGGACGCAACGGACGTACATCTCTCGAAACATATGGATACGATCGTTGCCGGAAATCTTGTGCGGAACTTTTCAATTGGCACATAAATAACTGATTTTTTTTCATTCACATAAATTAAATTACAAGCGTCTATTCAAAAGAGTCGTACGTGCCTCTATTTCTGAATATTTTAACCTGTGTTAAACACATGTGAAACATTTTACGGTAGTATTTATTATTAGTGTTATCAGTGGCTGCGGGCTCGTAAGTCGTTTGTATATTGTATAATATTTTATGGTCCATGTGAAATCCATGGTATTTGGCGCCACACGTGGTGTTTCCCTCCGCAGACCAATCCGCAGTGTGATGCAATATTTGCACGGTACGGTGGTGTATCAATTCGGCTGTGATGGTGCTTCCTTTCCGTCGGTAGACAATGTGTGAAAATTGTGCAATTAATTTATTGTGAAAAATAAAATTAGCCAAGTGTCAGAAAATATTATTAGAACATATTTATAAACATTGAACATGGCCAAAGTGAGTGATATTGATGTCTTGCCGCCGAAGACGATGGACACGGGTTCTGAGGGTAATGAGAGTGGTGATAAAGAGTCAAGCGAGGGAGTTCGACTGAAGAAGGAATTGGGTTTGGTCAATGGAGTGGCGATTATTGTGGGGGTGATTATTGGTTCAGGGATCTTCGTGTCTCCGAGCCTGGCTCTGAAGTATGCCGGCTCCAAAGGCATGGCGCTGATTGTTTGGGTGCTGTCAGGGTTCCTGTCGATGATCGGCGCTCTATGCTATGCGGAGCTGGGTGAGTTTTGATTTGACTTAATTATCGAGTTACGCCTAAATTCAACAGTAATGTAACAACTGTGGGAAATGTAATTGCTTATCACGGCGCCACAAGCTGCCTCTGTTATAATGCTCTCGTTTATCAGATTATGTCCACTTGTGGACGCTTTAAGTGCAACATTTCAGATAGCTAGGTATAGATAGATTTTTTTCAATCCTTTATTTACTGAAAAATATATTACTTACATGTCACACAAATTATCTATACACTTTTTACTGATCTTTGCAAATCTTCTCGATGCAAGGCTTCTAGATAGGTACTATGCAAATCAAATAAGAACAGATTTTTCGCCCATATTGAAAGTGTTAACTTTCGTTCGCCCTATTGTAAACGATTTTTTAAAAGGTACAGGTTTGTGAGCGAAAATTTCGTTCATATTCAGGCGAATGGAACATGGAACACATTAAATATGACCGAAAAATCCATTCATATTTGATTCGCATTGTACATACATATTTATAAATTACTATTTGCCTAGATAATTTATTACGTAAATTAACTTTATACAAACTTAAGATGAATACCAAAAAGTATTTTTTTTTAAATTCTACTTTGTCTCAATTATCATTATTATTCATAAGACATACCTCCGATAGCTTTAAGAGTAAATTAAGTTTCTTATAAAAATTATTAAAGTTAGCTAAGTCATCACTGGGCTACCACTGCTTCATTAGATGTAAGCAGGCACATCAGCATAAATAGCTAGCTGAACATTTATTGAAAATGTTTGTATGTTATCATTAGCCACTATTTACCTAGTCAAATATATATGTTAAAAAACCACTTCCTATCCATATCTCAATATTGGCCTGTGGGTAACGAAATGATAAAATTTATACCAATGATTATTTAAATGTAAACATACAATATTGAAACAATAGAAGAACGTTTAACTTCCTGTTTTAATTCGTGTTATAATAAGGAAAAATCGATTCCGTTTAAGTACCTATTCAATATTAAAAAACCAAATTAGGGTTTATTATCAGCCACCAACTTCTCATATTTCTGATGAGTGTGCGTTCTACATAATTACGTGTTTTTAAGGATGTTATGACACCAATCGATCGACGACTATCGATTAGTGTTATATCACCCTCGGAGGTTTCTGGTTTCGCGGCAAAATTATATATTATAAATAATGACAACAGCATATTCTAACATTTGCCATCTGGATATTATCTTGATTATCCTACGATATTCCATCCCCTAAACTTTTTCCATACCTCTTTCACAACCTATCTTTCTTTGATAAGTTGTCGGTAATTATAAAACTAGTAGAGCTCAGTAATGTAATCAATGAAAGTTCTAAGTATTGAAAAGAATTCTAAGGAATGAAAGTTTACTTGAAGCTGTCACAAGCGCAATGCAGACGTATCGACTACAGCTACAGGTTGATATTAAATAAGAATGTTATTCACTGCTGCAGAAATGCGTCGGCCATTATTTCTGCACAGCTGCATGTCTGCCAACGCAATAAAAAGCAGCACTTTTGTTAAGCTATGCTTCGAATTATCTGTGTACTAAATTTCATCAAAATCTATTTAGTGGTATTCACGTCAATGAGTAACAAACATCTACACATAGCATACACCCCACAGACTTTCTTAAAATCTTACTAATAGTAAGTGCCTATAATTCTGATAAAATGTAGCCACTGTATATATAACTGTAGTGAATAGAAAAAAAATCGCGAGAAGAGTGACAGTCGTTGATGTCTTTTGTAGGGCAAATAATACTCAAAATCTTAAAATGTGTTGACATAAATGGGTTTGCCTATCTCCTAATCCTCATCGCCTATGAGTTGTCGTTGACAAAAACCAATGGTAGGTGTGCAATACGCCACTTGGACTGCGAGCCACTGATCCATAGACGAAGCATCATTCTGGGACGCCATATCATCGATCCGGATGATGTCAAGTCACTGCCGATCGGCCGACTACTCCAATTTATGGAGGCTATTAGCCTAAAGGAGACTCTATAATGAGGCTACAATCACAATAGACCCACAGAGGTCGACGTGATCACCCAAAGCCTCGTCCCAACAATAATAATAATACGCCACTTGGAATGATATAGTGCGACATTAATCTTGAGCTAGTTATGACGTACAAGTTTTGAATTGGAAAACCTTTTGTTATTTGGATGGTGTTAGAGCTCTTCCGAACACATTTAACCTGCCGCCAAATAGTAGGTAGTGCTTGCATTACTGTGTCCTGATATAAAGGTGCAATCAGGCCCTGAAATTCCTGGTACATGAGACAAAACACCGTAGTCCTCAAATGAAGCGACGCATTTTCTCTCTCTTGAGGATTGTTGATTTCCATGGGCTGTAGTTACCACCATCAAATGAACTAAACGCTCGTTCGCTATATAAGTCGTTTAAAAAGAAACAATTTCAAAAAAAACTTTCTAAACAGCGAAGCGATTGGAATGTCCTCTAGAAACGGCACCAACTGTTTTATTTGCAAATCATTAGATGCACATATTGAACTCTCGATCGATGGCTGTTTGGTTTGCTGGTATTGGTAGAGCAGCTGAACCTATACAACGAGTTTGGAAGTAGGTTAACCAAACATAGCATTCGATATCAAGCTGTCACAGCGTAAATCATGCTTTATTATTGAAGGGTTTTTCGATACTAGGGCCAAGGAAAGGGTTGTATTGTATTTTTATTTGTATCTACCATTCTCAGAAGAAATAAGTTTTGTTATCTACTCCAGTCAATTGATATAAAAATATACTGAATATTATTACAATAAATGCAAACGAATGAACCGAAAAAGCTGATTTTAGGATATTATTACGTTGTAAAAGGATCTTAAAACTTCCATACCTACTTACCCAAAATTTCTATAAATTTTGACTTTTTTGACCAACATTTTTTATAAATTTTCGCCGCCACTTTGGAAAAGTGATTAAAATTTTGGTAAACTCTATTTATAATGATTAACCCAAGTCGACCTATGTTTTGCTTATGCACACGTAATCAATTGTTAGAACAATAGAATAGTAAACTACCATCCTCGATAATATGCGGGTGTAACACTAATAATAGTACCACATTTCATTGTGCATATTATGGGCATTACCTAAGGTCAATATTAATAATTTTAAAATAGAATAGCTTAAACCAAATGTCTTGTAAATATTCGGACTTGCTGTAATGTCAATGCCGTGTGTATTGATTTTATACAAATAAACATTAAATAGATAGTAATTAGCTTCAAAATTTAGTAACAATTGATTTAAATAATCATTAAGAATACGTTTTCAAGGTCTTGACCCCAACTTAAGGATTATTTAGATTTAAACCTGCATAAATATTGTCGTAACATAGGTATTTATTTATGCTAATGATCTGAATCTAAATTAACAAATACCAAAATTAGACAGACTAAGCTTAAAAAAAATCGTAGAAATCTTTGAGAACTATGTATTACCTACGCTCCACATATTGAAAATTTAGGAATATCTTTTCTCACTTCTTAATTATTAAATAGTAATAGAAATCTCAGTGTATTTTTGCTGGTATTACAAGTTTCTTTTTTATTGTGGCATGGGTTAGGTTTATGTCATATGCATGAGTCTATGAATTAGTCGGA
Source organism: Hypena proboscidalis (assembly GCA_905147285.1). NCBI lineage: Eukaryota > Metazoa > Arthropoda > Insecta > Lepidoptera > Erebidae > Hypena > Hypena proboscidalis. The sequence goes on along the minus strand of LR990130.1, from coordinate 11,622,036 downwards.
TATTCTTTGATTACTAGTAAGTATTATTGCAAACTAAATAATAAAGCCAATATTCGCTCACACCTGCAACAATTCTGCAAGTGCATCGTGCGATTTCCGCATGTGCAGCTTCGCGTTGATCCGAGCAGAGAACGGGGTCTCGTGTCAGCGAGGTGGGAGCCCTCGCCATGTCAAGGTTTCAATAAAGACCAACCGGCAGTCCTAGCCAATCAGGTAGTCATTAACCGACTTCAAAAAAAAAAAGAGGTTCTGTATTCGATCCGTATGTATGTATGTATGTCACCTTTTTATGTTCGCGATTTTCTCGGAAACTACTGATCCGATTTGAATGCGGTTTTCGGTATTTTAATCCTTGTGTTTCAAGGAAGGTTTTAGTATATAATTTATCAGAATCTGATGAAGATCTTTGTAGACAGGCAACGGAACTCTTCAAAAACGAATAGCTAATGAACCACGTTTTGTGCAATCGTGTATCTATGTATTGTTTTTACCACTACATAACATAACATCATGCCTGTGTATGCTTTGAAGGGTAAGCAGAGACAGCCTACTTACCTACCCTTATAGTACCGAAAGCTCTGCTTAGGTTTGGACGGGGCTTACGTTTCAGCACATTTGTTATTATCGTAGTGATTACTGATTACTTATGATCATGAAGATCTCAGAAAGAATTTTTTGATTATTTTGATTGTTTCTATTGTGTTTCATGCGTAATGATGCCTTAGTATTTCTTCCTCACCCCATCGTTAAATCTAAAAAACTAAGACACTAAAAAGCTTGAAATAAAAAAATAAAATAAAAAAAACTAATTAAAAAAAAAAAAAACTAATTAAAAAAAAGAATATTCTTAACTCGAGCGTATTCTAAATATTATAATTATGTACTAATTTTTTTCAAAGAAAAAGGAACCGCCTTCAAAAACTCAAAAGTAAAAAATAAAATATTCGCTAAACTTTGCTTACCTTTATATTAATTTGTTTAAAACAATAAACCCAAATAATTATGTAATACCAATTAATTATATTTTTTTGAAGTCGGCGCCAAATTACAAAATCAAATACCAATTCAATTGGTATTTGATTTTGTGATTTTTTCAACAATTATTTCGGTAAATACGGTTTTAATTGGTATTTGATTTTATGATTTTTTCAACAATTAATTCGGATAATACGGTTTTAATTGGTATTTGATTTTGTAATTTGGCGCCGACTTCAAAAAATATAATTAATTGGTATTACATAATTATTTGGGTTTATTGTTTTAAACAAATTAATATAAAGGTAAGCAAAGTTTAGCGAATATTTTATTTTTTACTTTTGAGTTTTTTTTTAAGATAGAGAATCTACTTACTTGTTTTTTTATAACCTTATATAACGCAAAGATATTTTCTTTTTAGATTTGAAATGAGTTCTAGGTTTATGCATCAGGTGGAAAAGACATCCAGAAGATGCCTTTTAAAAACAACGTGTAGAGTAGATTGCCTCTAAAAGATCTCCAACACAATCTAAATAGACTCAAAGGTTATGATTATTAATTAATAGCTTAATTTCATAATTTCTATAGGTTTTTATTTATTTATAAGGTTTTAAAAACAAACAACCTGCATTGTTTGAAATTAATAAACTGTTTCAAATCATTAACTCCCGCACGGCAGCAAACGAGAGCCGTAGAAAGCTACATGCACACGCAACGTATTTTTTGTTAGAAAATATTCGTCGTGGGTGGTAAATGCATATTATTATCACTATATCACAAAGATGCTCTGCTTGCAACTTACTTATTTCTTTTCATCACAGACACGTAACTTTTTGCTGCACCCGAATTTTGCTCACTGTTGTTGCCTTTTCGCTGGCCACCCCAGCGGCTGAGGTGAAAAGTTGTATCTTCGACACGAGTTTAAATTCAAATTCAAATTCTTTAACATTAATAATAAAGTTCATGTACAAAGGCGAGCTTAATTCAACATGAATTATAAATATTTCAAAGTTATTTACATGTCGTGCTTTTCGAATCTTTCGCTTATTCGGGAATTAAAATCAGCACTCAATGATCAGCACGAACTTTGCTCACTTGGTTGCACATTAACTATTTCTATCTTTCCCGTCAGTTGTAATAACTAGGGATTTTTATCACGTCCGAGATGTAAACTCCTGTGGGGTTTATAATCTAAGTAGTTAAGAATAGTTTAAAACATAACATGCCTGGGAAACTAAAACAGAATCAACCGCAAAACACTTGGGCTGAATGTATGTGTTTGTTATGTAAAGCCACATTACAACCCAACGAGATAATTATTTGAAAATCATTGTTATCATTGAAAAACCAGCTGAGTAAACTTTACAGTAGACAGTAGAACGCCAAATGCTTACTATGACGCATAATTTGAAAATATTTAAAATACGCTCGTATTTTTTTAATTACAAGTTAGATTATATTTTCGTATAGTTAAAAAAATATATATTACGGGATTCAAAATTAACGTTCCTTATACATATTAATTAATGCAGAATCGCCAGCACGAACTTTAGGCGCTGAAATATACAGGTATATTATCATTTTATCATACATTTTAGTGCTAAACATCCGTGCCGGGCGGTATACCTGGCTGAAAGTTAAGGCAATACTGTTACAGTCGGCGACTGTAGACAAAATGCAGGTTAGCAATTATCTAATAAAACAAATTGAAGACAATATTTTAAAAGCTATAAATGCTTGTAATTACATTTATATTTCTTTTTTAACAACCGCTATAAATGTTAGTTTAGAAGTACAAATGAATGAAATTAAAGTGTTTGTTTTTAATGTCAAAATAACATAAAATCGTGACTCACACTTAGTTTAGATACCTAAACCTGGTTAAGTAAGACTCTAAATTAAATTAAATTTAGCGATGGCAATTATGACAGAAAATTATTTTGACCTCGAGTTTGAAACGGGGTTCATTTAAAATACTAAGTTAATTTTGCATTGGGGTGAAATTTCACCCCACAGTTTAAATGAGTCACTTCACAATTGACGTCATAATCAAATTGATCTTGTTTTTTCGCCACTGTTTGCTCACTGTACATAGCATTGTTCTCAAAATGCTCTCTTTATTTATGGTGATATGTGGCGTTAGGTTAGGTTATCTATCACCATAGGTATAGAGATATCAGACGAGATCTAAATCTAACAGTTGAAGTAGATAGAGTATATTATACATCTATGTCACACTCTTCTGGTTGATATCTATAGGCGTGATCTAATGAGCTCTCTTAAATTTCTGCAAAGTGTCCTATAGAAATACTTGAAACATCTGAATCGATACCACAAACACTAGGTATATTTTTTACTTTACTATGAACTTTATCAATGAACATTTTCGAATCAGTTTCAAACCTAACACACCACGTATTTACTGAAGCAAGGTCGATTCTTAATAATTAAGTAATTTGATAATAATATCAGCGTGGCTGGCATTTAGTATGTATTTAAATTAATTAAAATCTAAACACTAGAATATGGATTTTATTTCAACAACATTATGGTAATAGTTATTTGTGCAGCCAGAGAGCAAAGTTTCTTATTTTTTTAGAGTGCTAATTTGAAGTCCCGAATAAGCGCAGGACTTGTAGTAAAATCACGAGCGTAGCGAGTGACTCTAGGTTTAGAATCTTGAGCGTAGTAAGGGTACTCAAAAGCAAGAGATGTAAATAAATTCGATCTCGTGCCGCACATACAACTTTTCTGAGGTGAAAAGTTCGAAGAAGTACCCATGGTACAAGATGACGTGGTGTAAAAGTAATTTGAAATTAAAGAAACCGGCCAAGTGCGTGTCGGGCCACGCGCAGTAGGGTTCCATAGCTAGTCGTAACAACATATTTCGACTTAAAAGGGATTTACTATCTGTATTAAACAAGTAACATCTTCATACAAGTCATTACTTTTAAAGGTTTTTGTAATTTGCACGAATTATTCTAAGTAACTGCATTTTACACTTTGGACCCCAATTACTCTAGAACTAATTAAGTTAAAGTAACCGCTATAGTTTTCATGAAAAGTTTATTACATATTTTTTAAGCTATCGGTTTAGCTTTTAGAGGGGGGTGGGACGCCCTACTCGTACAAAAATTTGCTCTTCAAAGTTAATTATCTCGCAAGCGGATCCCTAAATCAAAAAACTGTATTAGCAACCCCTTTATGTTTTTAAAGACCTATCTAACGATACCCCACACGGCCCACACTATGGGGTAGGCGACAGAAAAATATCACGAGTACAACGCCATCTATCGAGTCCTTTTGTAAAATAATTTATATTTTGTGTGCGTTACCCCAGCAAAATAATGTCGAAAATAGTAATTTTAATCTTACAGATTTTTAGTTGTCCATCTTCTGTAATTGTTGCGCACATTTTTAAATTTGTTGCACTTTTCACTCAACCTGTTCTAGTAGTTCGTCTTGAGATAAAAATCGTGATCTTATGTATGACCTAGATATGTGATGATTATTTTTAATTTATTTTATTTATGTTATCCTCGAAATTATTTATTTTATTATTTATTTTATCCTCGAAAGACCTATAGGGACCAGATAAATGGCGGCAGAAAGGAAATGTTTGTAGTACACGAAACCAGCTAGCACGTATGACGAGATGTATGAATGTTGAGGAAGCGAAAGAAGTATGTAAGGAGCGATGCACATGGCGTTCCATCGTCTCTGCCTACCCCTGTGGGATAAAGGCGTGATTTTATATATGTATTATGTATGTTTATTTATGTTTCAAGAATTTTGAACGAAATATTCTGAGTAACTGCATCTGACATTTCGGACCCCTATTCCTCTTGAACTAATGAAGTGAACTTATCCGCTATAGTTTTCCTTTAAAGTTCATTACATGTACTACCGACACAATTTTTTTCAGATTTTGGGATCCAGTAGTTTAGCTTTTAGAGGGGGGGGGGGGGACGCTCTACTCGAACAAAAATTTGCTCTTTAAAGTTAATTATCTCGCAAACGGATCTCTAAATCAAAAAACTGTCTTAGCAACCCCTAAACGTTTTTAAAAGTCCTATCTAACAATACCCCACACTATGGGGTAGGCGACAAAAAAAAAAACATCCCTACTTTACATGTAGGGGAGCTACCCGAAAAAAAATATTTTTCCAAATTTTACTCTACGACTTTCTTTGTATAGTTAACATACATGTTTATGAAAAATTTCAGTTTTGTAGCACCAACGGTTTCGTCGCTATGCCTCGGACAGACGGACGGACAGACGGACATGGCGAAAGTATAAGGGTTCCTTGTAGGTACTACGGAACCCTAAAAAGACAAGCAGTGAGCGAAAATCAACGTGCTTCGAGCGAGATCAAAACTCAAAGCAAAGTCGAGTTTTGCTCACTGAAATTACTCAAAGCAAAATCGAGTTTGGCTCACTGTTTTTATACAACAAAGAACAACTTTCCGAGTGCTGAGATGAAAATGAATTATGTCCTATTTAAATATAAACGGTTGCCACGAGGAACGTTACTCAGTGTGATCTATGAGACATCTCTGCTTACATTTCTTAATCACGTGAAACGTACTACGAGATTTTTTTGTAAAAATAGCAGAACTAACAGCTATGCGTGACACGAGATAATAACGTGCTCGGAAGTATTTAACTTCGTAGTTCAAACATTCTCAATTCACTAAAGACAAGACTTATTTAAAAAAGATATTATGTAAACTATAAAATGGGTCAAGTCTTATTTAAACGATCGAATATGACTAAAACCTACCTAGAAATACCAGGAGTTGCAGTGAAATTTTTTCACGATGCACAAATAAGATCTACATTTTGTCTAAGGTTTCTATATTGACGACACCTTCGACTTGACAGTTCTAAACTCTCATACTTCCCACAAATCAAAACACTTTCAAAGAATTCTTAAATGCGAAAGAGTTCTGATGCTAAGCTAATTTTCATTTCAAAATTTTCAGGTACAATGATCCCAAAGTCAGGAGGTGACTACGCGTACATCGGCGAGGCGTTTGGTCCTTTACCAGCATTCCTGTACCTTTGGGTGGCGCTGTTCATCCTAGTGCCCACGGGAAATGCCATCACAGCGTTGACCTTCGCACAGAACATCCTTAAACCTTTGTGGCCAGAATGTTCACCGCCTGATACTGCAGTCAGCCTTATTGCTGCCATTATCACATGTAAGTTAAACTCGATTTTATAAATTATAAGGGGTATAATAAGGGAATTAACGTTAGAAAAGCAGAGACATCGAAATCTATAATTTAATCATTATCCCATTTTAGAAGATAGGAAGAAAACTAATTATTTTCGTATGTTTAAAATATTTGTAGATATAAACACACCTGTCATTTATATTGGGATACGCGGCATTTTTTGCCTATTCCAATATGTAAATTTAAAAGTGGACTTCAAGATTTTTCGACGTAATGCGAAATTTATTCCAATAATATCAATGCGTGGCGTGCAATTTATCTCATTTAATCAAAAAAATAAAAGCTGCTTTCTCAACGTCTACGGAATTTATCAAAAAGTTTAGAATAAATTCCTTGACCTTTACCTAATTCTATTTTGGGCGATATTAACAGACACAATTCAAAACGTAGACACATAAAACTGCGACATACAATCCACGTGGCACATCATGGACTTATTTATCGCTAGACAATGTAAAATGAGATTTGTTCAGGTTAATGAGATCAAGATAAGAAAGATTAAAAATGCAATAAGTGGAACACGTAGCAACACATTTTTGGGTAGTGACCGATTATACCATCACATTATAGCAATAAAAAATGGAGTTCATAGTGTGTTTGAGATAGTAAATTGTAAATCGTGATGCTTGTAAACAGGGCAGAAGAACGTCAGCCATAGGATAGGAGCCGTTGTATCTACTTTTTGTAAATATAACGCGATTCAAAATTGAAAAGTTTTGTTTTGCGATCTGTGCAAACTCGATAGCATTATAGTGGCAATTGGCTGGGTGCACAGACCTACTTTTCGCGATGTATGCGATCTCTGCGCTCAAGGCGGCTAAAAAGAGAACTTATTGCGACTCCGTCAATGTGCTTTCATTTCATATTCCTTCAATTTCTGGTCTAAAATGAAGATGCACCCCCAGTTTGTTTGCTTAGTTACTTGAGGTTTTCACCAATTGATAGAGTAATTTCTTGGCATTTCTAAACAATAATAATGCATGTTTTATGTATATAATTATGTATTTAACATGCATATTATTGCACAGAAATGTCGAGAAATTTAAAGATTTGTAATGTGAAAAAATATGCCTACTTTAGTGCGCTTACGCTGCAAACGTTGCCTAAACCTTAAAAGGTAGATCAAATAAATGTACTAAAGAATTGTATACCTTTATAAGATCATTATAAAAAGCCGGGATACAGTATTATTTCTTATTCAATATATTAAAAACCTTTATTTACAGAAAAATATACTATTGGATCTTAAATTAAACTAGTTTAATAACTTAATCTAAACTTAATAAGTCAATAAATTACAAAATGCTAGCAGCATTACCGCGTTGTATTGCGATACTTATTCGCTGGCCGAAATATAAGCCAGCATTTCGAGAACGAGTTGCCTCAGTTAGACGCGCCTCGGACAATTTCGATTTCAATTAAATACAATAGAAACCTTGTGTATTTAATAGAGATTAAAATTGTCATTTATATCATAATATATAATTAAAAGAAATATTTTAGAAGATAACATAGATTTTAAACCGGTCCAGTGCGTGTCTGGCCACGCGCAAACGTAGTAAGTCGCTACAACATATTTTGGACCTCAAAGGGGTATTTACTATTTATATTATTATGTAGATATTTGGTATATATTATATATATTTGGGTATATATAAGTAGATAATATATTAAGTAATATATAATATATTTAATAAGGTATGTACATATTCATTACATTAGTATATTATGTATAATTTTAGGGTTAAGACACTATACGTAGTTAATTTCTGTATTATTTATATTTTATAATCACCATTGTCATTATCATGACGTTTCATTCTACCTTATTTTTCTTTTTTTTTCTTAAATTAACGCACCAACAACTGCCCATAACTTTGCTCATTACTTACTTGTCCATCTTAAGGTTGCCTGTAAGAAATTGCTTATACCGCTATGGCCGCCCATTGTGTAACATAATTTTTAAGTGCATTTGTTTACATAATAAACTTCTTTGTTAATATTTTCGTAAATTCCAAGTAGCTGTACTTTACAATTTGGTCTCCTATTATTCTTGAACAAATAAACTAATAAAAACTATAGCGGTTACGTTAACCGCTAAAGTTTTTCTTGAAAGTTCATTACATATACTACCGCTTGGATTTATACCAACAGTTTAGCTTTTAGACTCCTCTAAAATCTGTTATCCCCATCCATACACCCTCCCCAAACTCGATTTTGGTGGCGCCACTGTTGTGCTCGGAGCAATATACGGGGCCAGTTGTCTGGTTCATTTTGAGGTTACAGTACCATTTGTACCAGTGGGTACGTCGTAGTATGTTTGTTGTGTCGTGATTCATGCACGCGGAACGACCTTACAGAGCACATTTTTTTTTACACTTAGATAACTCTTATTAATAAGTGCAATCTAAGCAATCTAAGAGATATGCTGCAGTATTTTTTATTGGATAATTTGTAATGGTTCAATAGTTTGGAATATTAAACACATCCTAAGATCACAAGACATGTGGCTTTTCTGAGAACGTAAAGTTCAAGAAGAAACAAAAAGTCTGTTTGCCGATGTCAAAATACTTTTAAACTTCCAAGAAACCCGTTTGAAGTATGAAGAATTCCTTGACGGAATGCACAAGTACCCGTATTGTATACAACCATCATAAATAAGGAGTAATTTTTCGCTTACAGAGCTATATTATCATTACCCCATGCTGCGGACCGGTTTTATTCTCTGGAATCTTGTTTCGGCGATTTATTTTGCGCCTTACAAAAGGCACTTCTAGGAACGAGGGGAACTGGTCAACTTTTTAATGAAGCTTACTTACAAGAAGGGGAAGCGAAGCATATTCAAAAGTATAATCGTGAAGTCATTACATCTCACATTCAACTGACATGTCTGGCTTGCCAAATTGCTTCAAATCACCATTTGTCGCGTCCTACATCAGAATACCTACAGCAGTAATTCAATTTCCAAATATTCGTTTTCATCCTTCTCAAATCTCAATCTGCAATCTAGCGATATCAATGTCAGATAAATTGGTGTTAATGGAGAGATGTTACGACAGCCCTTAAGTGACGGAAGATCGCACAACAGCGGACGGTGTGTGACGGAGAAGCGATTTATTGTACTCGAGGCCTGAGACAACCATTTGAATAGGGCGACTGTGTCCGCGTCTTTTATTCCCGGTAGGTATATAGGTGTACTGCGGCGCGGACGGCTGCGCTGATTGCTCCTGACAGGATAATGAGGGCTTCCTCCCGCATCGCTCTGGCACACACTCTTGTACGGAATTATCGCGCTCAGTATATCGTAAGGGCACTTAATAACTAGCCACGATTTTGCCATTTAGGATGTAATGATGGCATCCGTCGTGCGTAAGACTGGCTCTTAAGTGGGGGTACCCTGGTATGCAATTTCTACATGCAAACGTATTCTTCTACTTTTCTCTAGTCTGAAGCAGGGTTTTAGATTAACTGTAGGCTATGTTTCTTATTTTTTTCCAAACACTAAACACCAAAATGTAGGAGTCATCAAAAACCTAAATATTTTTTATTACATATACATATTTACCGCTGTATTTAGACGGCCTAAACATAACAGGTGAAGTGTGGGTTTTATACAACTCTGAGACACCTTTCTAGGTATAACGTTATTTCATGTGTTTTTTAAACATGTAACCATGTAAAGGCATTAAATTAGTCATGTCTAGTACCTTGTGTCCATTTTGAATATTTATATCGTAATCCGCGGAGCTGTTATCCGCGGACAATGTCGTGGGTAACAGCTAGTATCAAATGAGAATAGCTGACCATTCGCTCTTTAATTAAACTCTTTTTTTCTCATTGTTAATTTTATCAACAGATAAAGATTTTATTTTTGGCCTAAAGAAGATTATATACAATTTTAAATATTTTATTTTCGTAAACCATCATGATGTCATTATCAAGTAGATGACTCCGTTCTGGCTCGTAGCCCCTCGGAAGTTCATAAATTGTAGCATTGTTCTTTGCTTTGACTCAACCAGACAGAAATTTTGGGGAAATTGTACGGGTAAAGAGCGAACTGTACTGTTGGCACAAAAAAGGTGTATCAGAGCAAATTAGTAACCTACAAAAAACAGATTCGTGTAAACCACATTTTATCAAGCTCAGGCTTCTCACATTCCCCTCTATCTATATTTATGAAGTTGCGATGTTTGTCAGGACTATAATACACACTTCTTTGAGAAAACTAGTAGAAGTCGTAATAGGGCTCGTCTACTTGTAACACCATCACGAACAACACTTATGAATAATAGTATATTCTGCATGACTGTTAGAATTTATAACAAACTGCCATCCAATATTAAAGAATCTGTAAATAATAATAGCTTTAAAAATAAACTTCGATTCTTTTTAATTGATAAATGATAAAGCATACTACTCAATCGATGAATATTTAAATGATAAGAACATATAAACATCTATGATTTTGTGATACACCTACATTGTGAATGAATTAAACGATTTATTTAATGGATTCGATGCCTATTGTGGCAAATGTTATTATTATAGAACGACTGATTTCAATGACACATAATAACCATTATGTTGACTATATTAAGATTATTCCATTTTGAATTATGACATAATTTTAAATTTTGACATTTATATTAATAATTGACTTGTAATTGTGGAATGAAATTAATTGAACTGCATGTAGAAGACGCTGACATTTAGATAAGCAGCTGATCATAATTATTTAAATTTTATATACCTACTAATATTTGCACGCCTTGATTGGCAGAATATGATGATACTTTGTAATTAGTTTAAGTTACCTATTATGTACCATATTCATACAAATAAAGATTACTTACTTACTTACAGATTATTTTGCGCAGACAAAAGTCTCATTGGTCCAATTGTATCATTGCAGGTTTGCTCACAGTAATCAACTGTTACAACGTGAAATGGGTGACAAGAGTGCAGGACTCGTTCACAGCAGCGAAGATCCTTGCCTTACTGGTGACATTCTTCGCCAGCTTATGGTACTTATTCTCTGGCCACACGGAGAATCTGGAGAACATGATGGTGGGCACTATTACGAAGCCTGGGGAACTTGCTATCGCCTTTTACACGGGACTGTTCTCGTATTCAGGATGGAATTACTTGAATTTTGTTACTGAAGAACTTCAAGAACCTTACAAGTAAGTTAAAAAAATATTATTTTAATATTGCATATGGGTTAGTGGGTTTGCTAAATTCCAACGGAATGGAACTTTTTTGTAAGTATTGGACATTTTCCTGGCTCTATATTCCTTCTCTGCATTCCTTCCTGGTTAGATATCAACATGTGGCATTGTGTTTTTTTTTAATCAGTTGACAGTTTTGTTGACAGCTGTATGTAGATTCGTTATTTCGTTTTTCAGATATGCCTATTGCATGTAATTTCAAAAATTACATTTTTTATAAAATACGGATAGAGAACAATATATCTATTTTAATAAAATACTTCCGGCTGACTGATGAGTTAATGAAGGATGTGATAGTTTTAATTAATAATTATAATGTTTTAATTATTTTTTTTATGTAATATATATATGTTAATATTTTACATTTTCCTGCAAATAGTCCCGATAATAGTGTAAGTTTTTGCAGATACCTACTGTAGAGTGATTGTTGGAAAGATTTGAATTTAAACGCGTGGTATACATGAGCATCAAAATCTGAACCAAAGATATTTAGAATCTCTGTGCATATTTAGTATCTCCAACGATCTTGGTAGTTCAAGATTTTTGTGTTTTGAAAAGTGAACACAAATGATTGAGATTGTAAAAGTAAATGTATGCAAAATCTATCTATACGACATAGTCCATATAACTACACGCTCAGAAGTGTTTGTCAGAGGGGTACACTTACCTCATTACTGTACCTCTTTGCCAGCTACCGAGCACTATGCTAGACAATTTATACTGGTCCTACCATTGTAAGTTTCCTGGCGGTGATTCATGGTTGCAAGTGGTTCTTACGCCCACTGGACCACTAAGTCATACGTCTATTATGTACCAAAATATACGGGTGCGCATTATTTTCATACATTTTATCTTTATGAAGTCGCAAGTCCGTTCATAATTATTTTTAATCATAATGATCGGCAGTCATACACGTAGGAATTCATAATATTGTTTTTCATACACATCGTTAAACCTAATTTTGTTTTCTAATGATCGATATTTAATCATTTTTATTCATTCTTTTTTTTATGTATTTTTCATACTTTGTTTTATGTCTGGTATCAGTTAGCAAATCGAGTGTTACACAGTAAACCAATAAAAAATATCAGGCGCCTAAAATCATTTTTCATTGTTGTGTACCAACTTCCGACCTCTTAGTGCTCAAATGTAGCCAGAACAAATTTGCAACAAAGAATCTTAAATTTAATTTTGGGTATACATGTTCATGAAACCTAATTAGAAGTCAATTACCATCAGAACGCCGCAACTGCCCGTATTATGAGACATCGTCCCTACTCGAATTAATAAATATTTCAGATCTAATATTGATTACTCATTCATTCCAGAAACTTGCCGCGTGCTATTTGCATATCCATGCCAGTGGTGACCCTGGTCTACGCTCTAACGAACGTTGCGTACTTCGCCGTGCTATCCAACGACGAGATCCACGCCTCGCAAGCAGTCGCCGTGACCTTCAGTGAGAAGATCCTCGGCATGATGTCATGGACAATGCCACTGTTCGTCGCTCTCTGCACTTTCGGATCCCTGAATGGAGCCATCTATGCCTCATCTCGCTTGTTCTTTGTAGGAGCCAGGAATGGCCACCTTCCTCTTGCCATATCGTTAATTGATGTTAGGAGGCTCACACCTGTGCCCTCGTTAATATTTTTGGTGAGTTTTTTTTATGAATCGTCATTACACGTAGTTCTAACTTGGTTGGGTTGGCATTCTAGTCTAATAAGTTTTAAAACGGGAGCAGTTAGTTTGACAAGCATGTGATAGCAACAAACTGTTGGTGGATAGAGCCTTGTACAGGCATGATACCTTTTAAGTATTACCAGGATTGCATCAAGACCTATCAGCATCATCCATTACCGATAGTGAAAATGATCGTAAATCACTGTAGAAACAAATTAAACTATGATAAAAAGGCAATTTATCCACATACTCTTGTGTAATTTTTATCATGGTCTTATGAGAAAGCAAATTGGCGCTAAGCTAATTAGAATTTAGCAACATGTGATTATGATTCTTCATATTTCCATATTGCAAATTGACCACTACTTTAGATACTTTCTATTAGATTCGAATACAATATTTCTTGAAACACGGCACGGGGTGATATCGATAAAAGTTAGTTAGGTATAGGACAAGTAAAAAAAATGTCTAAGATTAGTTTCTAAGAGATTCCGGATAGATCTTATTCGACCCATAAAATATATCCTGACCGAATTTATAAGCGGCCCAAGTTACACTTGAAAATATAACACAGCTATCACTTGCATTTATGTGGGATATATTTTATGCTTATCCTGCCAATAAAGTTTATCTAACACCTTAGAAATTGCAGTGCAAATTGCTAAGCAAATAATAAAAGTTTGGCTATCTCGTGATAAGCAAATAATAAATGTCGAATTTAAAAAGTTGTAGAGCCTAAGTTGTTCTCGTTCAGAATTTTGTGTGACAGTGATTTTTCGAATAATATAATATTAACTATAAAAAATAACACTACAGCCGATTGACTACATAATGAACAGATAATAATACAAGGTGTAAATGACTTAATAATACCAGTGATTCGGTACATTTTTGCATGGTTTTTTTTTCCAATTGCAGATTTTGCCTGATCAAACATTTTTGCACAAAATCTTCAAAATCACGTTCTTAATTACTGCAAAGTATTTAAATAAGCATATCCTCATACAATTGCGATTTTCGTATGGCGTGTAAATTTTCCAAGACCGATTTTCGATGTGGGGCAATTTACGATGGAATTCTTTTGGTCCCAATGTTTTAGAATCATTTATTTACTAAAACACATATAAGCGGCTTCGCTACAACGTATATCCAACTTGTATAATAAATATGAACTGTATAATGCTGGTAATTTGCTAATAAGTACTGATTCCAAATCAAAACACGGCACCTGCCTAGTAAATAATTTATGAATGCAAGAAACACGTAGGTACCTTAATTTATGCAAAATATCATAAGTTTGTAGGACTTACCAAGAATGTGCATTAGGTGCTTACATAAATTATTTAAGCCATTGTTATTATCTAGAATTAAAAATGAGCTGCTTTATTATACGTTCAAATTATTTTTTAGATTGAGACCGGTTTCATTTTAGCTTTTTACAGAATTCCGTTTGATCTAATAGTTGCAGATCCTTTCGCACATGAGACCAAGTAAACTACTAAATTAATATCTCTGATACTAAAAATGTATTTGTATGTAAAAAAGAGTCTCACTCAGTGACTCTAGTATTATCTTTGTTCCTATAACTTCTAAAGGTTTTAAATCTAAACTGATAATTATTTTTATTTCAGTGTTTAGCGACGCTGTTTCTGCTCTTATCAAACAACGTGGAGTCCCTGATCGTTTATGTGACGGCTGTAGAGGCGCTGTTCACCCTGGCATCAGTCGCCGGCCTTCTCTGGATGCGCCACTCTCTACCGCATCTACAACGGCCTATACGGGTCAACATCCTCCTTCCCGTTGCCTTCCTCGTCATCTGTACATTCCTCGTAGTATTCTCCTGTTTCACTCACCCAATGGAAGTTGGCATCGGCGTCTCTTTCATCGCCCTTGGTGTCCCAGTGTACTACATCTTTATTATGTGGGAAAACAAGCCGTATTGGCTTCAAGCTTCCTGCAATGCCTTCAACCGAACCTGTTCCAAATTATTCATGTGCCTTCCTGAAGACTTTAAGGAGTTATGATCTTGCGTCTAGTTGTTAATAAAATGATCTGCTAATATTTTTCATAAGTTAAATTATAAGCTGTTTATGGTATGTGAGTCAATTTGCATAATACTGAGTGCAGAACTGTTATGATAAGTTATATTTAAGCTTGACTATGGGTGCCAGTGGATTTGCCAATATCCTCCTATTTGGCCAAAATAAAATAAAACTATTAAAGATTGTTTGTTGTTAGTATTAACTAATAAATTGTATCAAAATCTTTGGAAGAATCTGAATAATATAAATTTTGACCGATAGAGAGCAATGCTGAAATTAATACAGCTGAATTCGAACTTCATTTAGCACAGAGTTATTAATACAGAGAAAGCTTAACATCTTTCGATCTTTGAAGCCTTCTTGATTTTTGCAACGAAGTAGACGATTGCCTGATTGCTCAGTAAATAATGATTCGATGTTAATAAATTACTATGTTTGCTACTTTGAGCATTCTGGCAATGGGAGAATACGCCATTAACTAAAATCGTTGTTTGTATGATCATATTCGATATTAGCGGTTAAGGTTCTAAAGTGCACCATGTTGTTAAGCAAATTCCTACGCAATTAAGTTAAGTATCTACACGTGAGTAGTTATAAGTAAATTTTTATGACAAATTTCGAATGATAATACAAATACAAGCATTGTTAATATATTATTGTGTAGTTCATTTAGTCCCCTATTCGACTGTTCATTTAGTAAATGGTTCAACATATCGCATTTATTATAAAGTATCAGGACATGAAGAGATTGACACTATCTTCTTTGTTACATGTTATCACCATAAATATAACAAAAGAACTTGCAGTGCAGGGAGCTTCGTACATTACTGATGTATGAATTATGTTATAGCTCAAGCTTGAGTAGGCGCACGGTGGTGTAATAGAGGAGCCTCACGTTACTACTGGTATGGAGTCAGGTAAATTTTACCACTAAAAATAATGAGGCGTTCTTAGTACGAGTTTCGATAGTTTAGATTATTTGACTGACTCTGAAAGAGGAGGCAGTTAATAATGTTACTGTAGTATTTCTGAATACTATGTTTTAGTTCGCGCTAGTTTTACTGAAAATGGATAGTTATGTCGCATAATGCTATCAAAAGCATGTAATGTAAATATATCTATTTAGGAGCAGAAACTGACTTTGTGAGTGAGCTCGAGGGGAGAAGCACCACCTTCCTTCTTGCATGTCTCTTGTCTCTCATAGTTTATATATTATAGTTTTTTTAAATTTTACTAGTTATTTTCAGATACAAAATACTAGTATTCTTGCTAACCCTTCCACTATAAAATCAATATGTACACGCAATGAACGCAAATGTCTATGCAATTAATGCTGCCAAACTCGCGGAGAGCGGGGGGGTACATCGTACCGCACTAGTGTCAAATCACAGGATTTGACAACTAGTTTTGTATGGCGTCCAAATTTGGCGTTCTCAACATTTAGCAGCAGGTGACGCCTGACAATGACATCTCCGGTTGGCTTATTGCTTGTGTTTACCCCCTCCATCTAAGTTTAATTCGCTTGTGTTAGGAAGAAGTATTCGTCTGTCGTGTAATGTTCAGGATTCGTACCCACGACCTCTCGATCCACGATCTCGATTATCTATTACTCCACGGCATTATATTGCACTAGCTGATACCATTATGTAGGAGTTAAAAGAAATTGCAAATGTATTTAGATAGACTAAGGTAACGTTATTCTTCTCTAATTGGTCGTGACAATAAAAAAAATAAAAAGTTCTCACCATGTACTGAATTACTGGTGAGAGGCTAAGTCACCACTTATGTTTAGTAAGGACAGGCATAATATTAATTTTTATTCTAACATCCGAATATTTTCAGTAGATGGCGGTAGTGTAGCCTCCTGAGAGTCATAGAACTTAAACATAGCAGGTGAAATGTTACCTAAACCTTTACCAAACCCTTCTAGGTAATATAGGCTTTTAGGTAATGTTATGTTTATGTGTTGTGTTATGTTTTTAATCAGGGATGTTAGGGAGCTCCGTAACCGTAACCGAAACTATCGGATATCCGATATAAAAAAATATCCCTAACCGTAACCGAATCCGAAATAAAAGTTCCGGATAATATCGGATAGGGGCGGACCCTAATTGAGATACGTTATTACAAGTTGTTTTAATTGGTCGGCCGTAATGCTTACCAAATGGTGACAAATAAATTATACCATATTATTAGCTACATGTATTTCACTTTTGAAAATTCTTAGTAATCTAACATCCGTAACCGAAATTATCCGAAACTAGCGGATAATCCGAAATAATTTAATATCCACATCCGAATCCGTATCTGGTATAATGATCAATCTTATATCCGTATCCAATCCGTATCCGAAATTTCATATCCATAACATACCTGTATTTTAAAAAATCTTCCATTAGTAATGTTAATCAAACGTTTTTGATGAAAACTTAGTTCCAGACGTAACCGCTTGAGGCTTGTAAAATTGCATTCAAATCAATTACCATAAAGGCTATGTCGTCGTAATGAATTTAATTAACCAGGTAAATGGCTACGACTTGCATTATATTAATTTGTGCTGCCCATTTCTGTTTTGTTTGTGAGTGCACGGTTGGCGTAGTGGTTTAAGCGGTCGCCTCACCACTTTCAACTACGCTGGTGTTGTGGGTTCGATCCCTACACAGGACCGACCAATCTTTGTGTGGTTCGCAAAGATTTGTTCTGACTCTGGGTGTGCTTTGTTTGTGAAATGTATGTTTGTGAACAACCCGACACAGGAGTTATTCCTAGTGCGGGCATCGGTTAAAAAAAAAGAAAAGAAAAGAAAGAAAGAAAGAAAAGTGGTTAGCGTATACAGTCTCTCACCACGAGCTCTCGGGTTTGATTCTCGGGTCGGGCAAAAGAGTTATTTGAAATTTTTCCGTTTGATAATTCCGGTGTGGTCGAGTTAGGGAACCATTATAATAAACAATTAAGTCCAAAACTGCCAACAAAAAGTTGAACTCAACTGTGCCTACTAACATTTCGGTATTTCGGTTTGGTGGTGAGTTTAGGCCCAGAAATTACTGGTACATGATGCTAAATATACCTCAGAACAACATAACAAAATAACTATGTCCGCGACTTCGTCCGTATGAATTTCGTTGTAATAAGTAAATGCTGCTACCCCGCTTAAGCTGCGTTAAACCTTATTGCTTCGCTTTCGTGGACATTTTTTTTTTGGCATCTGCATGTATTTTGTGCTTAAGCCATTGTTGAAATTAAAAAGCGAGAAAACGTTCTAGTATATTTCAAACACGAATTTGGAATAATTTGGACGGGATAGGTGGTGTTATAGAGATTAGTATAATTTTTTTTTTCGTGGACTTAAGCGTAATGTTAAATATTTTAAACGTAAAACCTTCCTTAATAAGGTTTATCGTATAGTGTATTACTTAATACAAAAAAATTCGCGCGATCATATTTTTTCTAAAATTTCTTTGGCTGTAGTTTCGGTAACTCATCATACCTACTATCGAACTTTTCACGGCCAGACGTGTGACTGGGCTTTGGTCCCCTACCTATTGTAATTTTCAAGGATACCGTATGAAAACAAACAACCTTTTTTTACAATTAAACATGACGTACCATCCTACCACACAGTAAATAATAGGCAAAGCTTTATTCAAATTATGAAATACGGTTACTCATGTAATGTTGGTCTATTTAGTCGACCTTGGTTTCGCCTATACTATACTTTTAGGCATTTTTCGATGTGTAGCCATATGTACCTACATATTATATTAGTATAAATTATTACACTCTAATATATAGTGAATATTTTTTTAAATCTAAACGAACAGAACGCGTCTTCGCAATCATGGACTTGTTCGAATACATGCGTAGTGAGTCGCGGTGCAGTGTCCGCTACGCGCTGACTGCGAGAACCCTTTACTTGGGCACTTGCCAAGCCGGTAGAAACCGGTTTCGCTTCGAATAAGACAGGGCCGCTACTCTGGTGTTGTTTGGATTTCTCTATTGCACAATTTTTAAGTTTAAAGTGATTGTCTCGCCGTTCTCAACTGGGAACAGGATACAACAGCAGGTGAACCTTAAGTTTAGGCACAAAAACTTTCGACGCTATCTGTACTCACATACATACTTACACTACTGCCGAAATTTGTTAGGCAGGTACTTACACATGAACAAAGGGACGTTCCTCTACCCGCTAACCACCTTGACAATTTCCTGCCTTTGTGTGTTTTTATACATGGCTATGCATCATTCTAAAGTACCTAACTATTTTGCCACATAGCTACCTATTTATTAAGTGACCTGCCAGTTAAAAAGTCGGATATAGAGTTAATTGTTATCTTTTAGGATCTTAATCGATTTAAAACTGCGAAATTAATGGTGAAAAATATTTTATTCACATTCGGAAGACTAACGTTACTGTGTGATACAGACATGTGTAAACGTTTACACATGTCTATATCACGTCGTAGACATGTCTGTAGCAGGTCGTAGACAAGTCTGTGCCATATCCACAGAAACACAGCTTCCATACATGGTCAGTATTCATTTTCACCGGTAAAAAAATATGTGGTGAAATTTTTTTAATATAAATCATGTTTTCCGAACTGGCTCAATGGTCTAGTGGTTACCTCTCACCGCGAGATCTCGGGTTCGATTCCCGGGTCGAAAAAGGGTTCTTTGTGAACTTTCCGTCAGGGAATACCCAATAGCAGCACGCAGTAGGAATTGTGCCCGGTGGATGACTCACACCCTATCATATGGGACCTAAACTTAACAGGTGAAGTATGGATGTTGTACACCTCTGCCATACCCTTCTGGGTAATACAGGCGTGATGTTATGTTATATTCTTCTGTATGTGAATAGGATGTTTGGTAGCTAGTAAAAGGTAAGGAAGCTGTGGTTTCAATAAATGTCGCATTCACTCTGTATACAGAAACCTACTTTTGCATATGCTATGACATAAATATCGAAACATGTCATGTGAAAACATAGGTAAAGCGGTTTGTTATGTATTTCATAGCTTTCCTTTTGGGTTATTAACGCCGCAGTCTGGAAACAATATTTAAATTTTCTCTTCAAAGAAGCAGTAAGGTAAATAAAGAGACACAAAAAACGATCCAATAAACAAGGGAAAATTTTGAGTTTAATGAATAGGTGCTTTTTCACGGCAAAACATCCGGCCATCGAAAAAATACTACTCTATTACAACTGCTATCAATATTAACATATTATTATCTCAATATTCTTCAACAAAATAATTCGCATCTCTGAATTCAAAATATATTTGGATACGAAAAAAGCATTCGCATTCAATCATAAATTTTTTTGACATTGCCGCTACCGCACAGTGGTCAGCCAAGCATGAAAACTTACGTGCTCAACTCGTGAACCACGTATTTCTTCTACACAATGCTAAGATCGAGACGAGAGACCTCCTTTATTATAGTATACCGTGGAAATCGAATAAATTGAAGTTTCGTAACTGTTACGGAAGCGAACCTAACTCGGCACTGCTTCAACAAACATTTCGGAACTAAATTAATAACATTTTCAGTATTTCCTCTGTGGAATATAAGGCTTAATAGTTTTCAAGGTATTTCCTTTTCAAAAAATTTGTAGACCTGAAAAAATTGTTTTCTTAAATAAATATAGTTTAAAGTAACAAATAGTTGATATAGGTTTGTTTCTTTAAAAACCAATGAAAAATTCAGGATTTTTAGTTTTTTTCCGATAGATTAGGAAGAATAACGTTTCCCTAGAGTCCCTAGGGTATGAATTTGATTTTTTTGTCGGACAACGATTTTTCGATCAAACATTCACCTAAATCACTGAAAAGTTATTTCGCCTCCTAAGTCATACAATTTGGATTTTCTTATGACGTGTACATTTTTCCATGACCGATTTTCGATATTATTTTTCCTAAGTTATGTAAAATTAATAACTCCACCAACCAGTAGATCTAATTTAAAATACATAATATTACCCATTTCTGTAAACACATAAAAAGAAAATAATAGTTAAGTAGCAATATTGTCGAGTTAAAATTTTCCCTTTTATAGACATCAACACGTTAATTGCCGGTGAAATTACCGAAAGTTAAAAAGTGAATGATCCTTCAAAGTAAATCTAAAACTTTAAAAATCGAATTAAATCAAGGCAAATACAATTATGGGCAAACTTCTTGAGCATTAGGTGACGTGGTAGGGGAAAGTTTGCGCATCGTACACTTACGAGCAAAATATTGCTATAAATATGATTAGTTACGTCGAGTTTTTAGAATTACCTATTTTATTTATTACAATTACTGTTTATTTCGGGATATTGTATTATGTATAGACAATTGTATTTGTGTGAGTGCAGTGGCAGGCAATAGCCAAAATATAAACAATAGCCGACATGTGCAACATTTTGTATGTCGTCATTATGTCGTGCATTGTTTTGTCAAATTTCTCATAACTTAAACAATAGTTAAATAGAAAACAATGCTTGTCGGCATGTTTTGTTGAACTTCTTACGATTTAAAACAATAGTTAACTCGGTTTTTAATATTGGCAAAATCGCCGACAATATTCAGTGATAAAATCCGCTTTTAACTCAACAAATAACAACAACAACTAACGATTTATAACAGAGCACAAAAGTGAGCACTTCACTGCACGCACGTGTATTCGGGAGAGAGCGGAACGAAGACGCGGTGCGCGGGGCAAGGGTCGACTGATCAACCAATCACGCGCAGGTACGCCCCCTGCGCCTCAGCCTCGTAACCAAAGAGACCCAAAATTCGTTTCTGCGCATTCAAGGTCGTTTGCTCAAGATGTTTGCCCCGATTTATACATCGATATATCTGCCCCTTTACTCATATCTCCTGCTAGTAAATTGACGGAAGTGAGTTGTTGTGAGCGAATGAGGGGCTACCGACTACCGAACTATTTACATTGTCATGATAAGATCTAACTGGTAAAAGGCACCTGTGTCGCTGTCTTTTGAACGTCTATAAATTCGTAGTTATGGTTCTTCTATATTTTATGATTTATGTTTGACAAGCAGGTAATTAAAAGTAAAACATATTTATTAACAAATTAAAATGGGACGCAGTAAGCAAAAAGAAGAAACAGATGAAATTACCATGTCAAATATTATTAACGAAAACGAATCTAAAGGTACAGATGAAAATTAATGTTTGAAAATTAATTGATGTAAATTAAAGTGATGATACACCTGAGATAAGTAGGTAGTAGGGGTTGAGAAACTCATCATGTAGAACACATACAGATATAAATGTATCACAGCATTGGTAATTGTAATAATATATGTTCAACCTTTTTACGTACGTTCCGGTCTAATAAACGTGTTTCCCAAATCATTGTCATTTCCAATGTCAATACGAGTATGTGTTTAGAAAATTTGTTACATCTAAACTATGAATCATTCTAAATCGATCATTGAGTACCTGCGTGTTTTGAAACTACTACAATATCGGTGTTTTTAATTGATATTGATATACTGATTAGAATTTGTTGACATTGGCTATCTGTCCCGGTGGATGGGAATGTTTGCGTAGGCGCAGTCGAGTAAACACACGCACATGCAAACGCATCGACTACCGTTCACACATAGACAACTCTTGCAAGTATTCGCAAGCAGATATCAGTGGGATTTAAAAAGTCAATACGTGGGGAAAACGGTGATTGTGTCATTAAGAACGAGTGGAGTAAATACTTGTAGGAATACCTCGATCCTGGTGACTGACCATGTCATTGAGACAGGTTAAAATAAGTTCATGGTAAATGATAAGTTAAAGAAGCTTATGATATACAAAAAACGACATGATTTAACATTTAAAGGAATCTATTGTCTC
Source organism: Hypena proboscidalis (assembly GCA_905147285.1). Taxonomy (NCBI): domain Eukaryota; kingdom Metazoa; phylum Arthropoda; class Insecta; order Lepidoptera; family Erebidae; genus Hypena; species Hypena proboscidalis. The sequence continues at coordinate 11,599,017 of LR990130.1, read as the reverse complement.
TTGCAGGTATTTACTCATGAAAATAGAAAATCGATAGGCAGTCCTTAGTAGAGCAGCCTTCAAGCAGACATTGCTCTAGCCAGCTCATTTGCCTAGTTTTTTTTACTGATATACCAGAAACAATTAATTTCACTATTATAGTTTTATGATCGTGTATATTGAATGCAAGCCGTGTGAATTTTATCGTCATTCGATTTCAAAGTAGGTAATCAAAGATCATATCATAAATTATTATATCATCTTATCCAATACATCGTGTTGGCATAATAATTAAAACACGTGTATGTTGGAACGCAATCGTTGCGAAGGCGTGGTTGGTAGTATGAATAATCTTTGGTATAGATCTATATAAGATATTTGCCACCGAGTGTTGAGGGCAGTTCATTGTGAATGGCATGCACCGAACGGTAACATGGAGTCTGAATGAAAACCTTATGCAAAGAAGAGCCTGAGACTATATAAAGGTAAAAGCGTACTACGAAAATTCTGAGTATGAAACTGCCTTAGTACCAAATGACAGTCCGGGGGTGATAAACCAACAACCTAGAGATGGGGGCGACATCTCAGCAGAGTCAAAATGGTTAAGGTTGTCTCGCAGAATGTCTGTTTAACAATGATAACATAATTGTATGCCGATTTTTCGAGACAGATATATAACCATAGGGTAACTATTTGTTTTTGTTTTTTTATTTGGTATAAAAATAAACAGTGGCTCTGGAGTAGACAGCATCACTGAGCCCCACACTAGGATATATACTTTATCGCAATAGACCCACGGAGGTCGACGTTAACACCCAAAGCCTCGACCCAACAATAATAACTATACCGCAAGAGGAGGACTGCCTAGAGTGTTTTGACTTTACCAATCCATGCTACGCGATCACTGTCACGCTCACAGGGCGCAAGATATGAAAGAATGACTGCTACTCTAATCTTACAGGTATGTAAAATGTAAATGTGGCACATTAAATTGGACTTTGTTTCCTCCAACATTCCCTTTTTGTATAGTATCGATGCAGAATTTGAAGTTCCATTCAGCAGGTAAATATGTACTGTTATTATGTTGTGATTACATAAATAATGCCACAGCCATCGACCTCTAAAGGTATTTAACATTGACACTGGCCATAAGGATATATATTATGCGTATAATATATGTAATATCTGTGTAATCCTACGTCGTTGATATCGATGATAAAATTAAGGACACCGCGGTACGACACAGTTCATTATTTATAACTAACATTTCTAATCAAAATGCTATCATCATTTGTACTTAATAAATATGTATTTAAAATTACCTTTTAAAACAACATAAGTGACTATTATTATTATATTATCTTATAAATTATAAATAAATCTTATTGACCATAGTGTCATTACATAGGTGCTATCTGAAAATCAGCGCTGTAGTAGGTATTTTAAACTGCAGCAATTGCTGAGATAGTCACCTTTTTGGTCTCATACAGGAGTGTTCCACTTGTTTTCCATGCCTTATATGTGCTTATTCTTAATGTTATTTTCTATTTTGTTTAGTTTCTTTGCATGCCTTATTTTTACTCTTGTACTCCTTTTATGAGTCTAAATAAATGCTTTTCTTTCTTTCTTTTCTTTCTTTTGTTACATGATCTGCAAGGCGATCTTTATGTACCAGGTCTCAAAGTAATATCAAGATCACACACACAAGACATTAATTTCCCCGATACTAGTGATACTACTAGATACTTCCACTTGCTAAGATTATAAGGCATCATCATCACGTTATTTTTTTCCTGTTTATTTAAGGCTTACCGGCTTATCCTAATCGGTAGATTATTAGTATTGCACAATCGCACTAAACTGGCCTATTAAATATTTATTAAATTCCATTACGTAGTTGCCTGTTTTAAAACGAAATAAACATTACCTGTAGACTAATGAAAACGTTAAGTGCTGTTGCTATTGCAAAGAAGTATACGCAGTACAGCTCAGTATGTTTTGTTTACTCCTTATTTAGATATAGTATAAAACGTTGGCTTAATTATTCAGACTTCTCAATAAATCTTAACCAAGCAAAAATTTACATTCCTCCGTACGCGCTGATATAATCTGAATATAGGATGTGCCTCACGTGTTCGTAAATACATTCTGAAATAGGTACTAATTTTATTGTAAGTGTTTGAAAGTGATCTAAGGTAGCCCAATCAGTCTTTAACACTAAAACCTAATACAGTAATAACATGAACAAGGCTTGAGCCCAGAGTCCACTAGATCAGTAATACGCCCGATGGATGAATAAATATAAAAATAATCTTTTAGGACTGCGAGCCCCAGTAATTTTAGTCCAGGGTCCCAAGTGCACGGTCCGTCCGGCCCTGGATATGAAAGAGATAGGTAGTTGGGAGTTTTACCATGCAGGTGTTGTACCATGACAGACTAGCTATCGTAATTAATTGAGTTTCAGTAGTAGTCATATAATATTCTAATTGAGGCATCTACGTTCATTTGATATAACGGCCGTTTTATTAGCGAGTTCGTGGCTCAGAGAGTGAGGTTGAACCTGGTGCCTTGGAGCCAGGACGGGAGTGTGATTGTGTTTCATTAGCCAGGCGACTAAGCTATCCACTTGTCTTGATTGTTTTTCGGGAAGACAAAAAGCAACACCCGAGAATACTTCGTAATCCATCCCAATCAGCGATCATTCAGATTCTACTATACCCATGACCTGCCACTTCCACCAGCATGACCTGGCCTCTTCTTTTACGAAACCTTCTTTATCTTAAAAATTGTACTGGGAAAACCCCTTCGTTTGCACCAACGTGATGTTAAAAAATAGTAATGGCCATTGTGAATGACTGAATGTGGTCACGGTTAGAAGAAAATAATGATTTTATCCATTGATCTGTAACACTTTCTAATTACCTTCGTACACCTGTGTAAACACAAAAACCGACCTACCGACCAACTGGTACATTAATTAACTCTTAGTTTTTTATCAGCTTTGTACTTTTACTTTGAGCTGCTGAAACCATTGAATGTTTAGTTTGTTTACGCACAGTGACTCATAGTTATTGAACATAAATTACTCCCAAAATATTATTTACCAATATTATTGTTTTATTACTTCTGCGAAAATATTTAGATTTCTTATTTTTGCCTTATCTAATACAAAAATACTTCGTTAATAAATTGTGTGATAAGAACCATAAAACTTGGTGATGCTTATTGTTTTCTAATCTTATACAAAAAATACTTCGTAAATAAATTGTGTGATAAGAACAAATAAACTTGGTGATTCGTAAACCATAATTATAATCAGCACTGCTTTTAATGAGCTCCTAACGAGCTTTGCTGGCGAGACAATAATTGTAATTATTATATTAAGTTGGCTAAACCCTAACTAAGCAGTTAAGTACAAAACAATACCGACAAAGTAATGTTTCAGTGTAGTTATAATAAACCTTCATTTAAACCCTCACAGACCACGGACTGCACCACTGTTGTGGACTCATAAGTCTCATAACACATTATACTGTTGTTGTTAGTGTAAGTTTTTGGCCATACAGAATAATATGTATCTAAGTAATAAGAATACAGCATTTGATGAATTTCATTTATTTGTTTGCTATATTTAGGACAGCCTTTCTGCTTAGAATTACCGTCATCTTGTTTGGTCTACAATATTACGTAAGATCATTTTACAACACTTTACATAATACCTAGTCAATGAGGCGTAGTGTTTCTTTCTTTGTAAGATGTCTAACTTTATAGTCATCTAGGAACATAGCCGCACGTGCCCTCGGGTAATTAGCCATCCACACACGTCTTCAAGACGCGTGATGAGACTCACAAATACTTAACTAAGACCAAAAATTCATGCAACTCTTCGCAAAAACAAAAGACATAGTTTCGCACTATGAAGGAAGTATACATCTCATGAATGTTTGATTTATTAAGTTATTTGACGCATTATAAATAGTTGTTTATTTATTAAAGCCAAATAACTTTGTCAACGGACGTACCTCGATAAACTGTCGTTTATGAATGGACTCGACTTAGTACTCACTTACCTTTGTTTGTTTACTAACGATATAGCTTGCACCTCAAAAATATATTTCTTGATATGGTTAGTAAATAAGTCGATGTATAAATTTGTATTTCAACCTTATTTTCAACAGTAGATTAGCAGCACTCAGAGTCAGACACCTACTGAAAAGAACCTCGTCATCAACCTTTTGTCAAGCGCAAGGGCAGACGGTGATTCCTATCGCAAATTGAGTAGTATAATAGCATAATTATACGCTTTTCTCAATATCAGTCGTAAATACACCTTGCTATCAGTAACGGTGTTCACAACCGGCCTCAGAGCCTCCAGAGAGCGACGGGTGAAAGTCAGCGCAGTCGCAGACGCACAGCTGACCTCAAGTGACAAACACGTTTCTTACGGAGCTAGCATTATTTCCATGCGCGATTTCATTAACGATATCAAACAAATAAACAAAAGAGGTGTGTGTGTGGTAGCCGTCGCGTCAAATTAACACGTTGGACGTAACGCTGAGGCTGATCTGCTGATAGTGTAGTGTGGGCCAGCCGCCGCGCCGGCGCACCGCTGTCGGGCGCAGCCGCGGACTCAGTCGCGACCATGTTGACGCCGTGCACCGTCGTAGTCCTGGTGGCAACGCTTGCCTGCGCCGCTGACGTCCAGGACCTCCAGGCCATCGACGTCGATCTCAACAACACCCTACCCGCCGAGAAGTACTTCATCGACAAGATATTCACTAAATATGGAGATAAAGGAGTTATCACATTCGAGGTAAGTGCAATTAGTTTCGTGTATAATACTGACTGTAGTTTTTTTATTGTAAACTGCAAATTTAACTAACGGCATCAAGTGCTTTGCAAACATTGACCATGTTTTTGATCATATATTTTCTATTTATGATAACGCAAGTTGTTTACTTTCTCACATAACGTTATACAAATTAGATGCTTACACATGCAATGAGAAAATCTAAAAAGTACTACTAAGTACTTGTTCTTAAATGCTTTTCCTCCTTTCGTAAACGGAAGTTCATCGAACTTCGCGTGTACTCCAGTATTTGTATACGGTACAGGTTTCTTATCGCTTTATCAATGTTTAGTTAAATCTACCGATATATTGATAGCTGTTAATTTGAACCAAATTTGAACGTGTTGCTCCATTAGTCATATCAGTATATTTTGTAGCAAATGATCACTCATAATATCAGACACCTTATTGTTCGTAGATAGTTTGTAATAATGCATTATAGTGTTGCTAACAACAGGCATCGACATTAATAAAGAATGTTTTTAAACAATCCTATGTTGATCTAATTTTTGTTATTCGATCGTGAATCCTTAAGTCGTTTTATCGGTAGCTGCTATGTTCGTATCGTATACGTCTTCAACAACAATGTAATTGCGGAAAAGGAAGTTCTAGATTCGTATTCCTTTGGGGATTAAATGGCTTGATAAGTGCGTTGAATGTCGTAGTCATGCTCATATTTAATACTTAGATGCTATTATAGATATACCAGTTATTGCCCGCGACTTTGTCCGCATGGCATTCGTTATATGTATATAAATCACGATCACGATTTTACCTACGTTTTATTATAACTCCCGTCGCTTTTCCGCCCGGTTTCGTAACATTTTACGTTTGAATAAAAAAGAATTGAGTTTTCAAACAGGACATTATTGTGTTAAAATGAAATGTTCTTTAAATCAAAAGTCCTAAAGAGAATGAGTATAATTTAAAACTTTCTACCTTTAACCCCGTTGGTGCAAGATTTTTAATCAAATTAGAAACGCGTCATCCATCAATTATATTTCAGAAAGATTATTTATTTAAAATGTTATGTAGATAGGACCAAGGTATCACGTTGTCCCATACAAACTTTGCCACCCTTTTTCAACCCCTTTTTAATGCCATAGAAAAAAGAACTCTCCAAGTTTCAGCTCTCCACGATCAGGCTGTATGTTGATCTGTTAGTCAGTCATTCCGGACAAAGCATGGTATATGTGTAGATAATAATATATTATTTCATCACAACAGGTAAATCTAAATAGTTTGAGGCTGTCAACATTATTTTCAAAACTTCAATTAGAATTTAAATAAAAACTCCATTCGCTAATGATAATCACCGTAACGTGACTATGTACTCAAACAATAAGCAAATCATTTATTTGTTTGTTACAAATTACATTGTTAACATCATAAATTTTATTATTAAGGTATCTATGAGCATTATATTATATTTATTGAGTACGGTAGCTAATTATAAAAGAACACAATGTAATACCGCACCTCATTGTAAAAGTAATCTCTCAACTTCTATAACCGCAACGAATGTTGTACTTATTATTTTATTATTATGCAGATATCAATCATTTTTATTTGGCAGCTGTTAAAACATGAAACGAAATGAAAGTTTGAATAAATGTGACAACTGTAGCCATTTTAATAAGAAAACAAGGCCATCAAATCATGGTGTGGTACCATGAAGGCGCCCAAGTAGCACGTAAGTGTCGTCAGCATCAATAATACAGCCAATATAGAACTTAAAGTGGTATTAGAGACGTATATGAGAGTCAGGAAAAGTTATAAGCGTTATAAGAGTGTTACAATCCGTTATTATACAGCTCAGCTGTATATAGTCTTTATTATGGAATCTGCGTAGGTACACTTAAGGTGTTATATCGAAATATTACAACTCTACTATACAGCTTTAATAATTGTGTAACACTCCAAGCTAATTCTACGGCTAAAGCTGTATAAAGGCTGTATTATAATACTATTCACTCGCTTATTACAGCTTTAAGCTGTATTATAGTATTACTTGACACTTGTTGCTGTACAAAGGCATATGCTAACTTCATTATAAAACTAGTTTTTATGGCGTAATTTAACACTTATAAGTATTAAAGCTGTAATAGTTACTTCTAAGAGAGTATTATAGAACTAAAAAGATAAATGGCAGCTATAGTACAGCTTTAGTCTGTATTATTGACGGAGACGTCAAATCAATGTCGCAGTCAGGAGATGGATTGAGAAGGAATATTTGAATATAAGGAATTTTTTTTTTTTTATTTATAATTTTATTTCAGATTTACATCCAGAGCTTGTTAGTAAAAATTATCTTATGATCTATGTTAGTAATTATTTTCATTTTAATAATTACAACTTAAATAACAGTAATGATAGTGAACCAATATTGACTGAAAGAAAAAACCATTCAACCACACCGACAATCCATAGCTCCAATGAGGGTTCCGTACCAAAAATTTTAAATACAGATATTAACGTACAGAATAGTGTAGATTCAGTTAAAACTTTGGGGTCTGTTGACAATATTTCTTCATGCAGCACCGTGAGTAGCTCTAATGATGAGGACGACGATATAGGTATATTGACACAACAAAAAATAAAGTATCTATTGAAATAAGATGTTTTATTTAGACAGCCTTTTCACATTGCAGGTTGAGGAAGACAGACCAATTATCCAAAGGCTTAGAGCTTTCATCTTTGATTAATTTATTTACATCTAATTGCTTCCTTCGCCATCATAACACCCCTTTTGATTCCCAGGAACTTGGCACTATGCAAAGTTTTTTTGACATTTTTCTTCAATTTCTATTATCTTGAACGACATATTATTCTGAAAAATAAAGAAAATACCTTAATAAATAATCTTCAAAATGGTTTTAGAGATTTTAATTCTTTATACGTATCTCTAAAGAGGTTATAAGTTATTATTTATATGAAGAGCATAATACAGCCTATTGAATAAAAATATTCTATAATTACACTAATTAGAAGTTAAAAGCTGTACAATACACTTTATTTATTACATAGTACAGCTACTGGCGCTATATTGCTCTACAAATAGTGTTAGGGCTGTTTAACATTGACGCCATTTTCTAATAAACAAAAACATATTAGATGATTTTAAAAACAAAAAGAATTGACATTATTTTGCATTATCTTTAGCCGTATCATGTTTACTAGCTTATATAACGTTAACTTGGCCCTTTCCTTATTACTTGAAATTAAAATGTTGTTATTCTAACCTTAAAAAACAAAAACTTACTTACCGATATTCAGTATTTCTTTTGTTTTTCTTGATTTTTATGCTGGCGCGCGAATATTTTACCGAAAACCATATACAGGTTTACAATAAATATTGGTTTGCACGGTATTCTCACCAAACCAATAAGTTCAAGATCATTTATATGTTTTTCTTAGCAAGTAATTTTGCCATTATAATAATATGCATAATGTAGATAAAAAATATGATGTACATTAAAATATCTATACTTTTGTAATTCTTTTATATCACTATTGTAGAACTTTTACTCTTACAAGCTACGTATAAGATACCATCTGGAGAGTTGTAGTTTCTTTTTACACCAAATAACAGCTCTAATACAGCTTTTATACAGCTACTCTACAGCTCTTATAACACCAAAAGCTGTATAATTTGTGCCCATTTTACACTTATAAGGGCTGTATAAGCGCTTAAGCAGCCTTTATACAGCTAATATACAGCTTTAAGTATAAAATTACGCGCTAGTACAGCTTTTATACAGCTTGTAATGCTACTTGGGCGTGATATATATTCTATATTCTATTTTTGTCTATTCCGAGCAACGGAGTCCTAACTGCAGAAGAAATAATCTTCACCAAATCTTTTTTTCCTGCTTTCTTTTTTTTTCGCAACCTATAAAGATGCCCAATTTGAGTTGAGCAAAGGTCTCCTACAAGCATCGCCACACCTGACGGTCTTGGCCCACAAGCATCCATTTAAACCCTGCTGTCTTGACTAGTTTGTCGGTCCATTTGGTAGGAGGCCGACTATACTTAAATCTTTTATTTAGATGCCTACAATAATAATACTCCTCTCATCCTCGTGAAGTCTAGAATGGCGACTATCATGTTATCCATGTCTTTAGAAAAATGCCATGATTAAAGGCTTTCGGTAACCAAAAGCTTTATTCAATAGACTCTGAAGTTTTGGATCAATCAATTTAATTTGATTACTCTCTGCCATCCGTGGTAGCCTGCGTGGTACGTCGATAAAAATAGCTTACATTCTATTCTTAGACCTGCCATAATAATATATAAAAAGTGGTTAAACCGTTTCGAAGAAGTTCGATAACTATCACTGTGACAGGAGATTAGACAATCTTTATATATATAAAAAAAAACCGACTTCAAAAAGTAGGTAAACTAAAAAGCAAAAAAAAAATTTACTTAGCACAAAATAATACGTTTTTTCATTTAGTTAAATAGAAATTATTAAGTAATTATTTTATAATTCTGAAGTCGGTGCCAAGTAAAAACAACCTTTATACATGCTCAGTGATCATTCGATTTCTAGTGAGAACGGTCGCGTCATACTTGTGCTCGGGTAAAACGCTGACGCTGCAAATTCCGTCGCGTGTGGCCGTCACGGTCGTCGCGATGACCCAGTTACCGATAGTGAATCATGAGTGTTTATGTTACTAAACATATCTTTTAGTTATTTATAACTTACCAACTTCCGTCCGTGGCTCCGCCTGCGCGGTAGTTGGTAATAGATAATCATGGCCTCGCCAAACAAAGTCACTTTGAGATTGAGCACCGAATTGGAACATGAATTATTCGGCTGGTATAAGCAAGAGCACGAAGCACGCTTACAACTGGTAGAAGAAACCAAAGACCTTCGTGGTCAAATAGAAATGCTTAAACAACAGTTGCATGTTATTCAGGAGCAAAAGATTGCAAATCCAGTGTTGGAATGCACTAACAGTGAGAAATGTCCTGATAAAGTCGAATATATGACTGATGAGGAAGATCTAGCGCGAGAGACTGAGTGGGTAAGACAAAAAAGCAGGAAAAAAAGGAAACTGAATATTTCACTGTCCCCACAAGCACAAGGAGCTGACACCAGCGTAAAGCTACCAGAAAAGCCTAAGGTTAAAAAACCACCCCCACCACCACCTATAGTAGTAGAGAATATTAAGGACTACCAAAAGTTCTACGATATTCTTTCGACGAATGTGACAAAAGACTCCTTCTTAGCCAGAACTCTAAACGGAGACGTCGTTAAAATAAATGCCAGAGATGAAGATTCGTATAGGTCGATCGCCAAATGTATGTCGCAAAACAACTGTCTTTGGCACTCTTACGAAAACAAACAAGACAGGCCGATAAGAGTAATGGCAAAAAACTTGCATTCCTCGTGTCTGCCGGAGAGAATCGTAGAAGATATTGGATCAAAAGGATTCAAAATTCTGGAAGCAGTGAACAAACTAAGTTGGAGGACCAAAACCCCGTTCAACATGTTTATGCTTTCATTCGATAAAGATGAAGATGTTAAGAAAATCTATAGCATTAAGTCTATATTGGGTTGCAAAGTAGACATTCAACCTCTAAAGACATCTACACTTATTCCACAGTGTAAAAAGTGCCAAGCTTACGGCCACACCCAAAAATACTGTTCGAAAGAACCCAGGTGCGTAAAGTGTACAGGTAAACACTTAACGGCTGACTGTCAGAAACTGCCTGATTCTAAACCAAAGTGTGTTCACTGTGGTGAACCACACCAAGCCAACTATAGAGGGTGTTTGGTTGCCAAGGAGCTACAAAACCTCAAAAACAATGCTATTAAGCAGAAAAAAGTTACCCCCACCCCTCAGCCTAAAAGTGCTCCCAAAGATATAGCACGCTATTCACAGCGCACCACCAACAGTATATCCTATGCTGAAATGACAAAAAACCATCATTTACAACGCCAACAACCACAGGTGCAACCCAACCCAGCGAACTCTAATACTGATGATAATATCAAAAAAATTCTCAACCTCCTAACGACTTTCGATGAAAGGTTGAAGAAATTAGAATATAGCTCCAAGGTACCTACTTCAAAATAAAAATGAATAAGCACTTGAAAATCATGGCGTGGAACGCAAATGGACTGCTAAAGCATTGTGACGAGCTCGAAGCGGTTCTACATGTGGAAAACATCGATGTGTGCCTTATATCAGAGTCACACTTCACCAGAGAATCCCATATAAAAGTTAAAGGTTACGAATGCTATCATGCATTGCACCCAGATAACACTGCCAGAGGTGGCAGCTCAGTTATAATAAAAAAGGATCTTAATCACTATTTTCAACATAAGTGTGAAGATAAATACGTACAAACTGTAGCTGTATGCATTCAAACCGAGCGCTATAACCTCACCGTAGCGGCCATATACTTTCCACCAAAATATGCACTAAAAACTGAGCAATACAAAAATGTCTTAAATGATCTCGGTAACACTTTTATACTTGGTGGAGATTTCAATGCTAAGAACACACACTGGGGATCTAGATTGACCACAACAAAAGGAAAAGAACTGTTATGCGCTGTTAGAGAAACAAAGTGTAACGTCATTTCAACAGGGAAACCGACTTACTGGCCCACCGATAACCAAAAAATTCCAGACTTGATAGATTTTTTTATATATAGAAATATCTCATCTGGAGTCTTGCACATCAAGGAAGGTTATGACATGAATTCAGACCACTCCCCCATAATTTTAACACTGAGTGCAAACATAATGCCTAGAGAAAAATACCCCACCTTAGTAAATAAAAATACTGATTGGGATAGCTTCAAGTTGGACTTAGATGATTCTATTGATCTCAAAGTACCACTTAAAACCACACAGCAACTAGATACTGAAATATATGAATTCATGTCTAATATCCAGCGCTGCGCTTGGCAAAACACACCTGAAATTAAAAGAAAACAGGTGAGTCATTCTTATCCCATTGAAATAAGAAATCTCCTAGTCCAAAAACGGGCACAGCGACGAAAGTGGCAGCAAACGAGATATCCGCCAGATAAAACCCTATTGAATAACCTGACAAAAAAACTCAGTAAAGCAATACAGGCATTTAATGACGAAACCACAAGTACCTACCTCAGACAACTAACAAGCTCTAAGGCGACAGATTACTCTCTATGGAAAGCTACAAAACATGTTAATAAACCCATTGTTCATGCTTCTCCCATCAAGCAAATTAATGGACAGTGGGCCTCAAGTAACCAACAAAAAGCATCAAGATTCGCAGATCATCTGGAACAAATTTTTCAACCAAATGATGAAGAAATTGATGAAGATATTTTGTTTGACGAAACATCAGCAGATGAATTAGAAATTAAACTAGTCACGCCAAAAGAGGTTTACTTTGAGATAAAACATCTAGCCCACAAGAAAACACCTGGGTATGATCTTATAACGGGTGAAGTGCTTCAAAATCTTCCTCGAAGAGCTATTGTCAAACTAACTACGCTAATCAATGCTACGTTCAGATTAAAACATGTATCAACAATCTGGAAAGTTGCTGAAGTGATAATGATACCCAAGCCAGGGAAACCACCACATGAGGCTGCGTCATACAGACCTATATTGCTTCTACCAATTACCTCAAAACTACTAGAAAAGCTTCTATTGAGACGATTGAAGCCTCTTATAGAAGAACGAGAATTGATTCCTGACTACCAATTTGGATTCAGAGCTAACCACTCTACAGTTGATCAAATTCATCGTATCACCAATACTATAGAAAAGGCTCTAGAAGAAAAGAAAGTCTGTTCTACAGTTTTCCTGGACGTAGCACAAGCGTTTGACAAAGTGTGGCATGTAGGTTTAACTTTTAAGTTAAGAAAGATGCTTCCAAGACAGTTTGTTGAGTTACTGGAATCATACCTTAAAGAAAGGATGTTTAGAGTAAGACAAGAAGATGCGTATTCGCAACTGACGCCAATAAAAGCTGGAGTACCACAGGGAAGTGTCGTTGGTCCCGTGCTGTACCTACTGTACACCTGTGATATTCCAGAGCTAGAAAATAATAAAATTGCCACATTCGCGGATGACACAGCTATCATGGCTACAGGAGTCACTCATGCAGAAGCTGTGGAAAAGGTTCAAGCTGCCGTCAATACCATTGTTTACTGGACAAAGAAGTGGCGTATAAAACTAAATGAATCCAAATCGATACATATAGACTTTACTAACAAAAAGGACAACTATCAACCGGTATATCTGAATCACCTTATAATACCGTATGCGAACTCAGCCAAGTACCTTGGTATGACACTAGACGCAAAACTTCGCTGGAAGGCTCATGTCAAAAAGAAACGCAGTGAGTTGGAACTTCGCTATAGAAAAATGTACTGGTTGCTGGGTAAATATTCTACGTTGTCGGTGCATAACAAAATACTTATATATAAACAAGTCCTCATGCCAGTGTGGACTTATGGTATACAGCTCTGGGGCTGTACCAAACCAAGTAACATCCAAATAATCCAAAGGTTCCAGAATAAAGTATTAAGGGGAATTGTGAATGCACCCTGGTACATCAGAAATGAGGATCTCCATCGTGACCTGAAGGTGAACCTTGTCGCCAGTGTAATACAACAGTATGCTGAAGCTCATGAACGACGACTTCTTCAACACGTGAATGTCGAGGCCATCCAGCTCCTTGACACCACAGACATAGTTAGAAGACTTAAAAGGACAAAACCTTTTGAGCTAGTTCAGTGAAATTAGTGATTCAAGTGGTTTAGTGCTACCTTAAAAGAACACAAGAACAAAGTGTCATTTTCGATAATAGAGACAATAAGATAGGTGTTAATGGACACATTCTTAGCATAAATTAATTTAGTAGCTTAGGTCAAAATTAAATTACTCATTAGTCTCTAATGTTATATCTAGACTAGATTGTAATCTTTATGACGTATCTAATTGCTTAGAAACGTCATTAAAAAAAAAAAAAAAAAAAAAAAAAAATACATGCTCTATATTTATGGATATGACCCAGGCATTCGATCATGTTGATCATACTATTCTTCTAGGTAAGTTAAATACATACGGTATAAGAGGTAATCTGCAGAAACTTTTTGAATCTTACTTGGAAAATCGTATTCAATATACTGAACTTTCTAAAATTAATACTGTTACCAAAACTGAGGAAACTTATCGGTCTGAATCACGAATTGTACATTATGGTGTGCCACAAGGCAGTGTATTGGGTCTATTATTATTCAACTATACATTAATGACCTACCCAATGTAACTGAGAACCCAATAGCCTTGTTTGCTGATGATAGCACAATTTCAATTAAGTGTGATAATAAAAACACATACGAATATAAAATAAATAACGCGCTAACCTCTATTGTTAATTGGCTAAATGTAAATAACCTGAAAGCCAATATAGACAAAACTATGCTTATGCATTTTAGTCAACGAGCTCGAACAACAGATACGCTTAAAGTATGTATTAACTACCAAACAGTAAAACAAGTGGACTCCACAAAGTTTCTAGGTATCATAATAGATAGCAAAATAACATGGAAACCCCATATAGAACAGCTATGCAAAAGAGTTAGTAAATCTGTGTATGCTTTGCATGAACTTGCTCAAATTGTCAACATCAATGCCCTTCTGCTTGCATACCATGGTCTGGTAGAATCGGTCCTGAGATATGGAGTAATTTTTTGGGGGAACTCCGTAGATAAAGACATTATTTTTAAGACACAGAAACGGTGCATAAGGGCAATGTTTTCATTAAAAACGACTGACAGTTGCCAACCTTATTTTAAAAAGCACAATATTATGACATTGCCATCTATTTACATATTCGAGGTAGCGGTTTTTGTAAAACTTAACTCACATTTATTTGTATTGGCAGTCGATGGGTCAAGTCGTACTCAAAGAGACAAAAGCCGGTTATGTATGTGCAAAACAAACACTGCTTTAATGCATAAAAGTGTCTTCGCAATGGCTCCAAAAATTTATAATAAATTACCAAATTATATTAAAGATGCAAATGTAAATATATTTAAGACTAAATTAAAAAAGTTATTGATTGATAAATGTTACTATAATGTTTCGGATTATTTATCAGACAAAATATAGCACAATTTAATTATTATAGCGTTTATTCTCTTTATTTTTTGACATTGAAAAAATTTTTTGACCTCTTCTATAATTTATTTTAATTTTTGGACATTTTGATATACCTACTTTTGATTAATTTTTTTTTGTGACATCTTACTATTTTTGCTGAATGATATTGTATTTTTATTCTTATTTTATTTTATTATTAGACTTTGACATTTTACTTTCTTTGAATTTGTGACATTTTTATAAATTATGATTATAATTATGTATTATCTTATTATAATTTTGGTACAACAATCCTGCATGTAATGTCACTATTTCTTTTTTGTTTGTATTGAATTGAAATTTGCACACCTGTTTGGGTAATAAATCAGTGTACTTATTTTATTAATATGTGTACCAACCAACCAACCTGTTTTATGCAAATAAATTATTTGAATTTGAATTACTTGGCACCGACTTCAGAATTATAAAATAATTATTTAATAATTTCTATTTAACTAAATGAAAAAACGTATTATTTTGTGCTAAGTAAATTTATTTTTTGCTTTTTAGTTTACCTACTTTTTGAAGTCGGTTTTTTTTTTGTTAAAAATTATTTTATTTTACGATTTTAAGTGATGGGTAGACCGAGCAAGAATGTTTCTCGAATGAGGAGACGACGGTAACTTGAGACGGAAAACTTATTAATAATAAACAAGAATTAAATCCTTTCTCCTGACTATTGAGGGTCACGACCTTCCATCATCAGCTCGTTTGACACAATAACTAGCAGCAGGAATATGCGTACAGTAGTGAAAGAATTATCCTTTAACTCCTAACTATTGAGGAGTTGACCTTCCATCATCAGCTCAACCACATAAAATTATTGCGACCAAGCGTAAATCCTGGCCTCGATTAATAAAATATGAGGGTTGCCCCCGATTTCTCTGGGATCCCATCATCATATCATGACATGCTGACAATGGGACCACCTTTGAAATATCTCCGTTCCAACAGCTCACTTGACATCATAACTAGCAGTCTGAATATGTGTACAGTAGTGAAAGAATTATCCTTTAACTCCTAACCATTGAGGAGTTGACCTTCCATCATCAGCTCATCCACATAAAAATACGTAAATACTGGTGTAGCTTTGTAAAACACACTAAAAACATTACATGTGCCTATAAAATTCGAGGGTTGCCCTCGATTTCTCTGAGATCCCATCATCAGATCACGACATGCTGACAATGGGACCCCTTTGAAAAAAAAAAAGTATTCATTTTTATATGGAGGATATTATAGATTCCAGTTCAAATTGAATAGGTAGATACGCATACATAAGATAGGTCAGCAATACAAAATATATAACTAGTGCATCAAATTTACGCTAAAGCGGTACGAAGTTCGCCGGGTCAGCTAGTAGAAGATAATAATAAATGTATTCAGCAAGTTATATTTGATCATCTATATTATAATATATCCTTAGAAATTTAGGTTTTACAAATTATATTGGATCTATTAACTGACTCGATGACTCATCTCAAACGAACTCTTTGATTTTCACACAGCTTCACCTGTATGTATGTATGTATGTAACCGACGCTCCTTTGGACCCGATTTTGACCAACTTTAAACGGACAGATTTCATTAAAATTTTGCACACCTGTCAAAGATCGATGACAATGCAAAATAATAATAAAGAACAAAAAACGCTCTTAAAAATAAACCAAACTAAAAAGTAGAAAATAAATAATAGTTTAAAAAAACTAAAAAACACACTTGGGTTGCTCGATAGACGAAAAATATGGCACTGAGCGCCCCACGCGTTTTCACAATAATCGTAACTAGTATTTTTTGTTCATTACCATTTTCAGCTTATATTAGAAATTATTTTTTACTTTTTAGTTAGAAGTACTTTAAAAGCGTGTTTTTTAGTTTTTTTAAACTATTATTTTTCAAAAATTAGACAACGGATCTAAATCGCGTAATTATTATAAAGGTAAATAAAAAAACATAAGAAAACATAATATATAATAACATAACATATAATAAGGTAAACCTATGCTCGACGTTATACGACATTCAGCATAGGTATTTATTTAACTTTATAATAATTACGCGATTTGTACCCGTTGTCTAATTTTTGAAAAATGTTCTTAAATCACGAAAGTTTAAGAACTCTTTGATGTCTTTTAAATGGCTTATCTTTAATAATGTACTCAAATGTACGCTACATAACATAGTATTTAGTGTTGCTTAAAATAGTTCCTTCCTAGTTCTTCACGTTGCATACGTAATAATAGCATACCTTCTTAACTTTTATTTTTTATTAGATGTATACAAAACTACGAAACTGCTTTGCGCAAGGCATTGTTCTTCAAAAATAAACACATCGCGAATGGTAACAGGTGTTTCAAGTGGTAAGATTGTACCAGAGCTACGGGGATCTTTGACAAATTTCTTTAAAAACATTTATCTGCTTCTTGCGTATTTCTGTTGACATCGGCTTTTTGTCTTTAATGTTACGTCAAAAGGACGAAACGAAGGAAAAGACATACATCAATTACATAACATAATGTATAATCTATACATGAGTAGTGGGTAAAATATTTAATTTTAGGATACTCTATGCTCGTACCTCAAGCCTCCTGGGTCCATCATCAGGTCGTGAGCTCCTCTACAGCTTGTTTGAACCAGATTATAATACTGACATCGGTGCTACATACATAGTACTACATACACACATCAGAAAAGTTCAGATCTATACTTATTTACTATCACCACACTATTCTAAGTTAAGTTTGACACGTGTCAGGAATTACTTAGGTACGTATAGGTAGAGCTGATGTCAAAATACTTAAGTTTACAATCTTTATGAATTTTGATATACATTTGGTACGTATTTGTTGTGAGCATCTTCTTTAATTACATAGCTTATGTGACGTAATATATAACTTAATGTTAAGTGAACATAAATATTAACATGGTGTCATCCCTTAAATGTCGACTCGCTGCCATAATGGTCGATGAGGAACTAGCGCTCGATTACATAATTAATTAGTTATATGATTAGATGATACGTATTAAATCTGTAACAAACGTGATTTTAATAACGGCTGTTAATCAAAACTAATTGGATTGTAATGGCTGTAACTAAAATAAAAGCATATTAAGTTTTTGTAGTTGTGTGTTGTGGACTATGGTCTATTAGTGGGTAATGACTAAAATCTATAATGAGAACCTGAAATGGACTATGCCGATTTGGCAAATATATACTATATATATATAATATAGTATATACCATGTCTGATAAAATATCCCAGATGAAGTTGAGGTAGGTATAGTTGAAAACCCCACCAACGGGTCCCGCGTTGTCGTCGCGGTGGGGCTTAGTACCCGTGGCGCCCCCGAGCCACGGCGAAGCCAAGTGGACCCCAGAGGGGGGCTGCTCTTCGGGCTTTGGCTGGAAGTCCATGTGGGAGCAGCCCATGTTGCAGGGCTCTTATGGGGGGGCTCTGCAACAGGAGGGCCTGCGGTGTCGGCGTGAGTCGGCACTGCGGCCGAGGAGTTGCGGGGCCGCGGCGGGAGAGGACTGTCGGTGTTCCGTTGCCGCTTTCCCTGCCTTCCGCGGTCCCGGCGGGGCCGCAGCCGTCAGTACTGCGGCGTGGTGGGCGGTGGGACGAACATCTGTCTCACCGCGGAGGGCCAGGCCGTCAGATACGAAAGTGTCTGACGGCTTTGCACGCGGCCTTCGGTGCCGGTCCCCCCACATTTTGGGGGCCATGAGGGGCCTGCCTCGGCGGGCAAGGCCGGGCTGCAGTGTTGGCGCAAGCTGGCACTGTGGCCCGGTGGTTTACGGGGCCGCGGCGGGTAGGAGTGTCGGTGCGCGCGTCGTTTTTCGATGCCCCGCATTCCCTGCCTTCCGCGGTCCCGGCGGGGCCGCAGCCGTTGAACTGCGGCGTGGTGGGCGGCGGGACCGACCACCTGTCTCGCCGCGAGAGGACCAGGCCGTCGGACATGGGGAATGTCCGATGGCTTTGCACGCGGTCCTCGCGCTGGTCGGTGGCTTGCGCCAGCCCCCTCTTTGGAGGCCATGAGGGGCCCGCTTCGGCGGGCATCGCCGGGAGGGTCGTGGACGTAAAGGCTGCGCCAGATTCCCATGACCCTCCCATCAAGGCGAGTGCGGGAGCACCGTGGGGTTTTAGTGGGTATTCCCGTGCCGTTTACCATCTTTGGCACGGGCGAGTCCCACATGACCACTCTGCCCTTCCCCGGGGTGGGGTGGTATGCGTAAATGCATTTCCCCACGTAAAAAAAAAAAAAATAATAAAAAAAAAAAAAAAAAAAGGTATAGTTGAAAACCCCACCAACGGGTCCCGCGTTGTCGTCGCGGTGGGGCTTAGTACCCGTGGTGCCTCCACACCACGGCGAAGCCAAGTGGACCCCAGAGGGGGGCTGCTCTTCGGGCTTTGGGCAGCGAAGCCCTTGTGGAGCAGCCCATGTTGCAGGGCCCTTATGGGGGGGCTCTGCAACAGGAGGGCCTGCGGTGTTGGCGTGAGTCGGCACTGCGGCCGAGGAGTTGCGGGGCCGCGGCGGGAGAGGACTGTCGGTGTTTCGTTGCCGCTTTCCCTACCTTCCGCGGTCCCGGCGGGGCCGCAGCCGTTAGTACTGCGGCGTGGTGGGCGGTGGGACGAACATCTGTCTCACTGCGGAGGGCCAGGCCGTCAGATACGAAAGTGTCTGACGGCTTTGCACGCGGTCCTCGGTGCCGGTCCCCCCACATTTTGGGGGCCATGAGGGGCCTGCCTAGGCGGGCGAGAGCCGGGCTGCGGTGTTGGCGCAAGCTGACACCGTGGCCGGGTGGTTTACGGGGCCGCGGCGGGAGAGGACTGTTGGTGTTTCGTTGCCACTTTCCCTGCCTTCCGCGGTCCCGGCGGGGCCGCAGCCGTTGAACTGCGGCGTGGTGGGCGGCGGGACCGACCACCTGTCTCGCCGCGAGAGGACCAGGCCGTCGGACATGGGGAATGTCCGATGGCTTTGCACGCGGTCCTCGGCGCCGGTCCCCCCACATTTTGGGGGCCATGAGGGGCCTGCTTCGGCGGGCTTCGCCGGGGGGGTTGTGGACGTAAAGGCTGTGCCAGATTCCCATGACCCCCCCATCAAGGCGAGTGCGGGAGCACCGTGGGGTTTTAGTGGGTATTCCCGTGCCGTTTACCATCTTTAGGCACGGGCGAGTCCCACATAACCACTCTGCCCTTCCCCGGGGTGGGGTGGTATGCGTAAATGCATTTCCCCACGTTAAAAAAAAAAAAAAAAAAAAAGGTATAGTTGAAAACGAAATCATCGATTTTATTTGCTACAAAATCGAAGTGAAATGTGATAATGAACCGCGGTTTTGTTTCTTATCGTCTCTAAATTGCAGTGATTATTAACAATTAGTATGGACACTACTTGGTGGAGTACGAAACAATAATATCTTGCGAGCCATGGAACCAAGTCTATCAAATCACAAACATAACTTAATGTGTTAAATAGTCTTTTTATTGTTGTATTATAATTTTGGTTTTATTGTTGTATTATAACTTAGTTAATATAAGTATATTGTTCTAGTTTTAAGTCACTCATTATCCGTTCTTTAAAATATAGACAACGATGTGTACGTCTGTAATAGATTATACATATAAGAATTTGATTTTATAATGCATGTTACAGTAAGATTTTCGTATGTATATTGTTGATGTACCTACCAATAAATAAATAAATGTAGGTAATAATGTCTTGCTATCTAATTTAGAAATCGTATGAAAGATATTTTACTCACAAACATAGAAGAACAACGAAAACAAAAGATGAGGAAGTTAAAAAAAGTTGTGTAACTAAATGATAGGAACTTTTCACTCTGGCATTGTGAGCCAATACAAAATATCACACGAAACAAGAAGTCGATAGAAAACAAACGCGATTTCCTCCACTTTCGATTCCGATCCAATAGACACATCACACAGTTCCACTAAAACGATGACGTCGTTTCATACTTTCCATCGGAAATAATCATTAGTAAATTAAAATGTTTGTCTGCATTCTTTTGATGCAACGATTCGATCAATCGGTTTGTATTGACTACGGTACGCTGCGGCGATCCTACGTCATAGTTGAGACATAGTAACATGCATTGATTCATTATTTTATACTGACCATGTCTAGAATTTGAGGTGTAAATACACCTCGCTATGTCGCATCCACCCTGTAGGTATAGGTTTGAAACTATGCAGGGTGGATACGACACCACCGATAACCTATGGATGCACCACGTATTCCAATTGTACAGTCGGCCAATGAGTTGGGTATGCAGGGCAAAAACTTCTAAGTCATAGTAAAGACTTACGACACCAGTTATGGATAAGTGAGTTATATATCTAAATAGTGGGTATATTACACTTATTAAATATGAAATACAAACTTGAAAACTATGGCGTAGAAGTTTATGCCCTGCATACCCAACTCATTAACCGACTGACTATAGCTAGTAAGAGGTATTTAAATACGTGGTGCATCCACCCTAGAATTCTATAATTTGTGATTAAAATAAATCTTGCTATGTCACATCCACCCTTTATTAAACCATTAAACCACAGATTATAGACAAAGTGCGTGATGAAGCATTAAGTACTTTGTAGGGAAAGCGGACGTGAGTAGGTAGCTTAATGAAAGTGAAGGTACTTTTCCTTTCGTTTCGCCAGCTGATTTCTATATCTCAATAATACAGAGACTATGTCATTCCTCGTGCTTCGTTCTTCCAGTTGAAATGTATCCTCAGTGAAAAGTAACAAGTTCAATAGTACCACGGCTTCTATTGGTACCTATATATATATTGGTACCGTTGATTTTACCGTAACACAACTGCATCTTTCATCGGTTATTTCGAAAATGAAGTTTTGGCAGAAGGTGATATTATAGATTTTGTACGTATTTCACGGCTTCGTGGTTTTTAATGTATGGTGTTTGTTTCCTGCTCGCGTGACAAGCCATGACATCGCATAATGTGAACTGTTACTAATAAATGTTACATACAGGGTGTATTTTTGAAACGGGGCAGTAAGGGCAAGTACCTTAACCGTTGCAGTTACAGCAAAACGTTCTTAAAAGACCTTCCCTAACTTTTTGGGACATTTTGAACTGCATTCACAGATTTTGTAAAAAACTTACAGTTAGCAAAAAAAATGCAAAAAGTTCAATTTTTTTTTTTTATGCCAATCGATTCTATTTCATGTGGGGATCAAAAAAACTCTATGGGACCATTTTAGCTTTCAGTACTAGAAAAGACAGAAATCGCCAAAACCGTTTCCCATACATTTCGGCAACAGAAACGAATTTCTACGATGGTCTAACTTTTTGTTATGGCCTGGAAGTGGGTAGAATTGACTGTAAAGTAAATAAAAAGAATTTTTTACCCTCAAATTTCGAATTTGATTCGAAAATCTGTGTGTTATACTTAGTTTCAGCTGAGAAACTTCGTATGAGTTATTAATTAAGGATTTTCGCTAAAATGTCTTCTAATCGTGAAAAAATTGACTTATTAGAAGCGTATTTTGAAAGAACCCTGCAATTCCAGGTTTTTCAAAAGATTTGTAATAACCTTTCTTGTTGGCACATGCCGCAACGGATACTTATTGCGGTACCACACTAATGCAGCTCCCGCATTTCGATTATTGACAAAATACGCTTCTAATAAGTCAATTTTTTCACGATTAGAAGACATTTTAGCGAAAATCCTTAATTAATAACTCATACGAAGTTTCTCAGCTGAAACTAAGTATAACACACAGATTTTCGAATCAAATTCGAAATTTGAGGGTAAAAATTCTTTTTATTTACTTTACAGTCAATTCTACCCACTTCCAGGCCATAACAAAAAGTTAGACCATCGTAGAAATTCGTTTCTGTTGCCGAAATGTATGGGAAACGTTTTTGGCGATTTCTGTCTTTTCTAGTACTGAAAGCTAAAATGGTCCCATAAAGTTTTTTGATCCCCACATGAAATAGAATCGATTGGCATAAAAAAAAAAAAATTTGAACTTTTTGCATTTTTTTTGCTAACTGTAAGTTTTTTACAAAATCTGTGAATGCAGTTCAAAATGTCCCAAAAAGTTAGGGAAGGTCTTTTAAGAACGTTTTGCTGTAACTGCAACGGTTAAGGTACTTGCCCTTACTGCCCCGTTTCAAAAATACACCCTGTATATCATTAAAAAATATAATATAATATAATATCATACTTCGACTAAACATGAAATGATAGTTAATAGCTACTGAACATTGAAAATTAGCTAAAGATAACAGATTCGTGGCTAAATCTGAGCTTAGGGCCTAAAATTACCAGCTCAGAAAAATTACCATTAAATTACCTGTTGATGAGATTAGTCTCATCAACTTACCGGAACACAAAAATGGAAGTGCTATCTTAGGAGCAGGCTAAATGTGAGCTGATGGTGCTTCCCCCATCGCTCATCGATCAATAAAAATAATTATGAAGAACGATCATTATGAAAAAAAATGTTATGGAGAACAAATTCGGACTTGCGTCGTCGCGAGCAACAGCTAATTCACAATAACTCAGGCGCCAAAATAAGTAACAAATTCGTGTCCCCAAAGACTGCTCAAATATTTTTCTTACGCACGTAAAACTCTACTAATATAATGGTAAAACTAATTCCAAAGATATGTAAATTACTTACTGCACAAAATGGAAACAATAATTACCAAAACATATTATTATGTTGGTCTTAACTTGGTTTTTAAGTTAGTTAGCATTGGTTAGCATATATTTATCATAATTAATATATGGTTTGTTTAAATTTTAACCAAAACGAACTACGTTAGTTACACGGCTAAATTGTTTCTATCACGTGTTGAAGAATATTCATGCCATTCTAATTATTTTTAATTTACTTAAGTTTTTTTAGTATTAAATTAGTATGTTATATCTGTCATGGCTAAAGGCTGTGAATGAACGAAAAAAATAAAAATTCACATAGTGACATTTTATCCATCTTAAGCCGTAACATATCTACCTATTTGTTAATTATGATTAGTTTATAACCGACGAAAGATAAGTATAAAACCACTTAATTAGTTCTTTAGTTACTAATATACAAAAAATGTTTTTCAAAGTTGGTTAAAAATGCAAATGTTCATGCGATATCATGAATAGGCAAACGGCAGTAATTGATATTACGCAATGCATTATTCTTAGTCGTTAAATGCTCATTATTCATGAAATATACAAACACGAGTGATTAATGTTATATGAGCGTGTAAATGGGCGCTTTACGGAACTGTAGCTAAGGAAGCCTGAAAATGCGATACTTAATTTCTTATGTTTTTCTGTCTGTTATTCTTCTTATATTCTTTATTTCAATGAACTTGAACAGCACGATTGCCACTAGGCAGCGATGGCAGCGAGACAGCACGGTGCCAAAGCAAAGCAACTGGCAATTGCCGTGTCGTCTAATGAAAACCACTCATTCCTTCACTCTTTCAGACGAATGAATACCTTAGTGCTCAAGACTAAATTAGAATGACACAATGCCGGAAGGATCTAATTAACGCAATACCTTGGTCTTTGATGTGTCGTCTCCCATTAGCGACTACAATGTCTAAAGTGTATAAGAAGGCTATTCTTAATTATGAAAATAAAGACTTCTCAAATAAAGAAATAATTAAAGGTTGTATAATTAGAAAGTGAGTATTTAATATTAATAAAATCGTCCCGTTGCTCTAGATTCTCCAGAAGTACACCACCACACTTATTTCTGTATCAAATACAATACGGTAGGCACTGTTTCTCAAAGAAGGTGATAACGGACCTTTATAGACGCTGCTGTCGATCTTCAGGGGAGTTAAAAGGTTCAGGGATATTAAAATATGTATACTCGCGTTTCATAGGTAGCAAAAGGAGATAAAGTTAGAATACTGACTTGAGGCAATATTTACTGTGGTATTCTTTATATTGTCTTGAAGCATCGTTCCGTGTGCTTATGTCAGTCGGTTTACATTTATTTATTTAAACTAATAGCACAATGGAATTGATAAATACTTACGCTATCTAATCATAAGATGATTGTTAGGGAAATGAAGAAATAAGCATTGACTATTGACATACACAATATAACCATGTATATGAAATAATTATTTGTGCTACAAGAGAGCAAGGTTCGTGTTTTCTTCGAGTGCTTATTTTATGTCCCCAATAAGCGAACGATTCTTAGTAGTTTAGAATCTTGGGCATATTCGGGCACTTAGAAGCACGAAATGGAACAACATTCAGCGCCCAGACAGGCCCAACGTGCGATAACGTCGAGTAGGCCTTTCGATAAGGAAGATGGCGGCTACTCATACGAACAGCTGATCAGTGCACATCAGAACAATCATGACGATGCTCCTAGCCATATCGAAGATATCGTACATTATGCATAAACTTCGTGTAAGCCGATCGATAAGACAAGATGGCGGTCACTCATACGAACAGCAGGTCAGCCCGGAACACATTACGATGCGCCTAGCCTTATCGTACGATATGGCTAAACGTCAAGACGTTAAACGGCGGTTCGTTAGACGCATTGCGTCATGAATTCAAAGGATGCTCCTAGGCCGACCATGATCAGCCATGACCAACGATCGGCCTACGACATATTTAATGTCATGAAGTACTATCACCTTTATGTGGGAAACTATACAGGGTGTAAATGACATCGTCACAAAGCCGCTTACCAGTGATTCAGTACATGATTCTGATACCCGGGATGCAGAAGAATACAACCGGAAAATTCATGATATTTATTCCGACTGAAAAGAATAACGTTGGTTGTTATTACATCTACGTCGCAAAATAGCGCGCTGCGCATGCGTGGTGCGGTGCGCTCTTATTGGCTATAAACGTCAAATGCATGGGTCGAAAGTTGATTGATGTAAATTTGAGTGTTTTCGCAAGTTTATTCACATTCATTTGCGATTTTTATTTTAGCGTCTAAAATTTTCCTAAGACTGATTTTCTGATACGTGGCAATTTCCGGTAAAACATTTTTGCACCAAGGATCTCAGATTCACGTATTGAATGGTCAGTTAAGCTAGATAAATTACATCTATGTTATGACATAAAGCTTAAAATTACTTTAATATGTAATTAGCATTTATAATATCCATTTCTGCTAAGAAAAAGTAATTCTCATCGCGATAAAAATCGCCACTACATGTGTGACTAATCCATTTCTACCTCGCGTGATTTTCACGTTGATCGGTGCATATAAAGTTTTAGTTCAGGTTACAATATTACAGTATTATTGCAGGTTTGGTGAATATTATTTCTGGATAGGGTCAGCCATAGCACACACGCCAAGCTTTGGCCATCAACGACTTGGTGAGACTGTTTGTATGTTTTTATCAAAACAGTTCGATCGCGGTACCGAAATCGAATTACGTTTGATACTGGTGATCGATTGACTTGTAGAAGAACCACCAATCTAATCTCTTTGGTGATTGAATTAGATTCATCATGTCAATTTTTGGTTCGAATTTTGACACATAAATCTAATTAAATCACAATCAGCATAAAGAGCTGATTTTAATTAAATAACTACAAATAACGGCGTTATCAAAATAATTCAAACATTCACAATTTATTTTATCAAAAATTAAGTCACTCAACCTTGATATTGAATCATACCTTATCACTTTTAATAGAACGTTTTCCTTTCAGGGAATTGTCAATGGGTACTTCATTATTTTAGCTATCGATTATGAATGTTGTTTTGATTACATCGCTGGGTTATGAAACGGTTATTGTTATTCATTCATTCGTATTTAAAAAACAGAACGTACCTGGGAATTGAGCGTCGCTCTTGTTTAGAAATAATATAAATCTATATTATATTAATATAATGCCATGTTACACAATCGCCACGTTAGAAATAGTTACCAAATAAATTGCAACTCTACCGAATATAAAAGCGACATATTTCATACATAAAATCGAACTCAGTTTGTTTAAGTAAAGTTTACATGGCGATTGTAAAACCGGCCCTAACAATAGCTCGTATAGCCATAATTGTTATTGTTATATTCGTATTTCAAATTGTACTTGGGAATCAAGCGTCACTCTTGTTAAGAAAATAATTAAAATCAATGTTATATATTTATTTAAGACGTTCATTCATATTAATCACACGTGCATTGATTAGGATCGATAAAATAATAAGCTAAATAAATCACAATCGTTCATAAACTCGTCTTCAATTTCAAAAGCAATTCGATAGATCTACTGTACCAAAATCAGAGAGACAAAAATTAAGGTCCAAAATGGCAAATTCACAAATAATTATTTGATAATTACATTTTCGTACCACTTGCTCAAAAAAGTGACATTCTATGCCACAAAAAGCGAACATAACATTAGTCACTTTTAATCTGTTAAAAACAGGGAAAGAAAATTGTACTGAATTTCATTCACCTCTAGGGGGAGAATGAGATTTAAATTTGGAATACTTAGCGAAATTTATACTGAATTACATTTAATTTTGTGTTTACACCATTAAATTTGTATATAAAGCATTAGGTATACATCTTTTTGAAAAAGGAATACGCATTTATTATGCAGTTATGAAATTAAATTACGAAAACCGACGATTCCGTATGAGCTTGATGCCTTTGCTTTTTCGACAAAAAAATATTAGTCTAGGAATTTTGGTGTTTGTTTACCTATATTTTGATAAGCTATTCATTTTATTACTGACGGGGGAGTTTATTGTTTAGTTAATTTAGATGTTTATCGTTAAGAATGATACCTTATATCCAATAATCTAATCTATCAATCCTCTTGATATTTTTTTCGCAAATGGTACGAAAAGTATTGTATTTTCCTCGGTGATAAAGCTGTCTTAGTCTTGGGTGAACTTAAATCCCTCGCTTCACTCAGGACTCGTCTTAAATCCCTCGCTTTACTCGTGATTTAAGTTTTTAACACCCTCGCTACGCTCGGGAGTAAACCTCGAGTCCTTCGTTACGCTCGCGATTTTAATCGTCACCCGCGAAAGAAGACTGCTTTATCCCCTTGGTTAATAATCTACTATTTGGAGCTTGAATTTTATGTTCAGAGTATAGGTACGAAGCCTTCGTACGTATCTCAGCGTGTACCCAGCCCAGACATAATGTATCAATGCATTAAACATAATATCTATATGTAGGTAAGTATCTAATGAATTTCCCTTTCGAAGACATTTTGGTGTAGATCTGAAATAAATGCTTTATGAGATAAGTGGCTAATGATAAATCATCATTAGCCCGAGCATAATAATTATAAGTATCAGCATAAGTATCAGCCATACTCACAACAGAGAACACAATGTTTTGATTAAACACAAAATAT
The DNA here is from genome assembly GCA_905147285.1 of Hypena proboscidalis. Classification (NCBI taxonomy): domain Eukaryota; kingdom Metazoa; phylum Arthropoda; class Insecta; order Lepidoptera; family Erebidae; genus Hypena; species Hypena proboscidalis. Next base: position 11,570,673 of record LR990130.1, on the reverse strand, counting down.
GTTTATTATCTATTTTTATAAGAACTTAAATAACCTAATTAAACTAGGTCCCCAAAAAAAATATCGTGTCGTATTGAGTTAATCACTTTACCACACAAATAACAAAGGTGAAAGTATGTGTGTGCATATTTGTAAATTCTTAACGACCGAACTGGTGGACCGATTTTAATAAGGTAACATATTGACTATTTTTTGTCGACGTGCCACGCGGCTTGAACAGCGGACAGAAGCAAGTATTTTAATTATAGTCCTGGCCAGTAGCACCCGTCACCCGGTAGTATTTATTGCAGATATTTTATCTTTATCAACTCGGACGTTGTCCGATAAACAGAGCTTAAATAATGTGAACACAATTTTCTTTTTTTTTATTCCGCATCACCTATGCTTGCTAAAAGTACAGATATCGACACAATTAGAATTATCTTTACGACTATTTTTTTCATTCTTAGGTATAAAAGATTACTAATCTTTATGGGCCGAATTCCCCAAACGTCTTAATCTACGGTTTTAATAAACACGTATTTGCATCTCTGTCTCTCATCCATTGTGTGTGCGGGAAAGATAAATCGAAAGCTGTAGCTAAGAGATAAACTTGAGTTAAACACGTTGGTGAAATCGGCACTTATACGTAAGAATGGAAAAATGGACATCGTTCGCGAATTCGAAGGTGCAGCCGAAGATTAGCTTTTATGGCTGCTATCAGCCCTTATCAGAAAGAGATATTAATATAATCGCCCTTCAACTTGACTTCATGTCTGCTTATTGCACTCGCGACATTCAATACATTCAACTGTTGTAAATTCAAATTTTGTAGATAAAAAATTGCCTATGTTTTTTCCCGGGATCTTGAACTATTTGTACACCATTTTTTTCAAAATCAGCTAGTAGTTTCAATTCCTGTTGGGTAACAAACAAACGTACAAAATTATCTTTTCTTTTTATTATTGGGTGTTTCTATGTATAATAAGTATGTATTTACAAAAGAAAAGTATAATGTATGGGTATCAGTTATTCAAGCACCCATAGTACAAGCTCTGCTTAGTTTGGGACTAGACGGCGTTGTGTGTGCGTCCTGAAATATTTATATTTATTTATATTATTATTATATTAATTTACAAACAATCGAACAAAATAACTTTATAATATTATAATACTTATCTATACTTATAATAATTAATAATATAAAAGAAGACGTACCTTCTAACGTCGAGTTATGAACACGACTCACTGATATGAGAATTAAAATTGAGGTAGGTATCTACTTTTTAGTGGTGAGTCTATTTTAGAGTGTTTCTGAACCTGGATGGAGAAGCGTCGCCGTTTTGTCGACCTTTAACCTGACCCCAAAGACGTCACCAAATATTTATATATTAACTGCACTGTTTTTCGTTTAGTTTAGGCCCTTAAAAGACCAACTCAGAGAAACGATCAATGAAGCCTATCGATCGTTTCAGCGGAGTTCGTTAACAAACACTGTGACACCAGATTTTTTAATATTGCATTTTTATCTTTGCAGGGCTTCGAGCATTTGCTAGACAGCCTCGGCCTGGGAGGGGGAGTGTTCACGTCACCACATGACCTGGCCCTCCACCGCATCAACGGCACCTTCAAACAGCTTCACGACACGCAGCACAGGCATCGAAGGTCTCCACCAAGCAGTAAGTTAAAGAAATTATACTCATATTTTTGACTGATTGTTAAATAAAAGCTAATTTAGAAAATCAGAAGGTACGGTAGCGCTAAATCGCGGTAAGGATCATTTCAAACAAGAAAATGTATAAGTTGGATCTTAAATTCAACTAATTTAATAACTTAAGCTAAACTTAATAAGGCACTGTGAGAAGGCCTCGTAGCCAAAATGCTGGCAGCATTACCGCGTTATATTGCGATACTAAGTCGCTGGCCTTCGTTGAAATATAAGTCAGCAAATACTATCCGTTGACTTCGAATTCAATGTTCCCGTCCTTCTTCTCCATAACGAACCTATCTCTTCTTATCTATAGATTAGGCTGTAAATCTTCATTGAACAAATATTACTTGGTGGCAAATAAAATAACTGTGCAACATGAATGGTAACAAAAGCAAATTATGACAAACGAAACCTTGAAATTTAATATCATAGCCATTGTAGTATTAGCACCTGAAAGGAGGAAATCAGTTTCAATTAAGAAAATGTAGGTTTTTTTGCCTTATTAAGTATCTTAATGGTAATTCTGAATGTGTAATTTTTATTTGACCAGAACTTATTAAATTAAACTTATAGATAACTTTTAGATATTTTATAACTGTAACCTCTTATCGGACCTTAAGCAAACAATAAATAGTTTTAATATTGGAAGGCACTTCCCAATCAAATTAACGACAATACAATATCTAAAAATATTTTCATTACAATTGGTACGCCTAAAAATTTATAAAAACGAACAAAATTCAAAGAACTTTCCAACCAAAAAACCTGCGCTCTACAAAAGACATCGACGCGTTTATCGGGAGTGATGGTTTCGCTTGGCTCGGATTCTGTACCAACACCACTTAATTAAATTTAAGTGTCTCTCTCTGTCTCTAACCTTATTAGAAAAGGATTCAATATTAAAACCATTAAAAACCAAAATGTTTACTTGGTTACTTCGCGGTCAAAGATATTAGAAAGATCTAGTTTTAAAAATGTTAATTTCACCCTTTCTGGATAAGTTCTCGGTTGCTTGAAATGTGTAAAATGTTATAGAAATAACCAGCACTTAACTATCCGAAACATTATCAGGAACTGGTGAAATTGGGCCTTAATTTTATTCGAGACGAATTTCTCGTAACTCTGCTAAACTTGAGCAAAAACTATTATTGCAAAGACGTGGTATAGTTTTTACTTCCTGTTCAAGTGACTGTCATGAACTCATTATTTTTTACCCGTTCAAATGTAGGCAAAATACTGTTTTGACGTGGTTACTGAGCTGTGACCAATCTCAGTAAATTGCGTTTTATTATTCAATCCTTATTTATTGTGATGTTTTTGGTAGGTAATCTAGTTCTTGAAAAAAAGTTCTTTATTTATCTACTGCCTACAACATGACAAATAAGTATATTATTATTTTTCTTTGGTTCAAACCAGCTGACCCAACAGATGTTCAAATTGATTTGAATTCCTGATATCATCTAACAAAACTTAGAAAGAAAAAAAAAAGATATGAATGGGCATAGTACTTTTGGATTTTGCAGTCCGACGCTAATTATATTACACTAGCTGCGCCCTGCGATTTCACACGTGGACAAAAAGTAGCTTTGTCCGGCCCTAAGGTCCCATCCACCTCCATACCAAAGATGATGAGAGTAGTAAGGAGTACATAAGAGTGATGATGATTTCCCTTGGTTGGTTCCCAAGGAAAATAAGGATCAATTTATATGTATAATATACAACGTGCCCAAAACTCAACTTTTACCGGGATACTGCAAAAAGGCCCAGTTATGAGGCGCTCCAGAAAAATATTTGTTTTTTTTTTTAATCATTTTAATGAAAATCGAAAACACTGCAACCTGAGTTAGAATTATCGCCACTGTAATTGTTGATTTGTATGCTACAGATTTTTTGTATTTGTTAATAAATAACTTTAATGTTTGTGATGCTCACACAATATAAAAATCTACCAAATTACGAAAATTTTAGTCACAATGGCGAAAATTCTTACTCAGGTTGGTGTATTTTTCGATATTCACTAAAATTACTGTTACTTTTTTTGCTTGTTCTTCTTCTGGAGCTTATAACTGGGCCTTTCTCCAGTTGCCCGGTTATCGTTGAGTTTTAGGATATCCTGTATATAGATAATTGGGTTTATGATTGACTCCGAAAATGCAATTAGTCAAATGAAATACTTGTAACTGTTATTTTAACAACTTCTGGAGTTGACACGTAGACAACTATGAAATAAACATAAATCCTTTTTGTCTCAATCTTAATAATGTAAATGCATTTGATAAAAATCTTCCTTTTGCTCTCACTTACGCGTCTCCGGCCCCGGCTGCTAAAACACGTGGATCATGAGTCCTCACGGCCAATGGACTCAGAATTGTCCTTTATAATCGCGATTATCCTATTAGCGACTGCTCTTATGCTGTCGTCTGACCCCGGCCAAGGATCTCCAATAAATCCATGAATGAAACTAGCTGTCAAAATGATTGGAGTTTATTATCAACCCGTATACGGTATACTACGTAGTAATCTGTAGAGACGTACTTACCTATAGAACTTACAATATTTCTTTTAATGCGATATCAAGGTATGAGAAGGTAGTTATTTCGATACGCTGCTCAACTTGTAATGCCAATCTATTAATCTATCTTCATATTAGATGATCGCTTAAGGTCAGGCATTTTTAAACTTGACGAGAAGACTGCTGTTTGAGCTTCCAGTGTGAAGAAAACTATGAAGAATGCTACTAAACAAAAAATACTGTAAACAGAGGAAGTGACAAAGAAAAACAATAATTTAACAGAATAATTGAAAACCCGGCAAAAGAAAACCTAAATCAGAATTAAAATTAATTTTTATGTTACTTTTTACATGATTTTTAGCGAGAGTTATATGATTTTTTTTAACATGAGAGGGTTTTTTATAGTTCTTCAACAATTATCAATCATACATAACATCTCACCTATATTATCCAGAAGGGTGTGGCAGAGGTGTACAACACCCACATTTTACCTGTTATGTTTAGGGTCCTACGGGACGAGTGAGCCTATTGCCATCCACCGGGCACATTTCCAACTCCGTGCTTCCTTTGTGAATTCCCTGACGGAAAGTTATCAAATAACACTTTGCCCGACCCGGGAATCGAACCCGAGACCTCGTGGTGAGGTGGGTATACGCTAACCACTAGACCATCTAGGCAGTTATTATATATATATTTATCATCAATCATTTTTAATAAATTACTCGGTGTACCAAAGATAAATTAAAATGTACTAAAAAGTGACAATTTTGCTCGTAAACTGGGGTCGTGAGCGAGAATGAAAGCCTTGCAATAATCAACCATATTAACGGAGCAGAAAGCGTTAGAATTCAATAAAAAATGAATTCGTGGCACTGCCTGGCCATAAGCTATTATATCTGTAATCGCTCTGATGACTTGAAGGATCGTAATTTGACCCGAAGTGACCTTTCAATCTCCTGTTGACTAAGTATAATCATATAATGTAGGTATTGTATGTTTATTATCCCGATTACGATGAAGGTTATTTCTATTGTAACATTACTCAGGGCCAGTTTTACGAAAGACACATTTGGTAAATAGTATTAGTAATACTATTTACCAAATGCCCACCGCTTCTTTATACCGAAGACTATGCACCACACTAGACCGCATGTATAAGCATGACATAAGAATTAGAATATTCATCAGTTTCGTCACCATCCTACGACACAATATCATTGTTGTATCAGTTACTGGCAGTTTTTCCTAGTGCCATGTCAACCGCCTTGTCTAGTGTTGATGTTTGTTGTACTCTATAATAAGCTATGGAACGTCCAGGTCTAAATTGAAATATGATAGAATATGAAATCATTTACTTTCAACACACTATTTCTATTATTTCTAGACGAACCGATCCTGCAAAAGTCATGCCTGTCGCCAAGAGAGATCTTAGAAGTGTACGGGATGGAAAAAGAACTTGGAGTCATCAACATCAAGCCAAAGACATTCTTAGAGATGTGCCCAGCTCTCGTGTACCAACTGGACCAACGGTCATGCTACAAAACCGAAGCACCACCGCCAAAAATTGATAGGTTTTGGAGTAAGTAGAGCAGAAAAACTTTTATTTACTATGTGGTCAATGACTCGCCGTTATGAATACAAGCACAATACCAGAGCGGCATCTCAATAAAACTAACAAGTGCAAATTGTACACGTGCAGTCAGTTCCGTGCGGACTTATGAAGGTACAAAAAGAAAATGTAACTGTCACTGAACTGTAACACTTTTTACATTGCGTGATGATGTAGACTTTAGCTACTGTATAAATGATTAAAAATGTGATAGCACAATAACCTTTCATTTTTATTTTCTAGCTTGGATATATGCAACTCTAAGCATCTTGGTGATCAGCGCCACAGGACTGGTCGGTGTGGCGATTGTGCCCATGCTCAAGTCCGTCATATTCAGCTACGTGCTACACTTCCTAATAGCAGTTGCTGTCGGTACTTTATGCGGTGACGCACTGCTACATCTACTACCACATGCCCTCAAATCTCACGGTCCATCTTCTGCTCCTCCTGAAGAAACAGAAGTCGTATTGAAATGCAGCGTCACTTTTGTTACAATTTTACTCTTCTACAGCGTTGAAGCTATCATGCAATTATTGAATGGTGGACATTCACATTCACATGATTCAGGAATGCAAGCTTCAGACCTGAAGTCTGATGCGGCGAAACAAATAGAGCCAATAGAACTAGGTGCGATGATGCCTGGCTCACCACCACCGCCCGTCGATCGGCCGATGACGTCAACTGCGCTTATGGTGATCGTAGGAGACGGATTACATAATTTAACTGATGGTCTAGCAATTGGAGCGGCCTTTAGTGGAGATCCGGTGACTGGTTTCGCAACAGCTTTGGCAGTGTTTTGCCATGAGCTCCCACATGAGCTGGGAGACTTTGCTGTGCTGCTACGGTCCGGCATGAGCATCAAACGCGCTATGTATTACAATATTCTTTCATCTGTGCTCAGTTTCATGGGCATGGCGGGAGGAATATGGCTTGCAGAGGACCACGAATCCGCATCCCAGTGGATTTATGCTGCTACAGCGGGCACTTTCTTGTACATCGCTCTTGCAGATTTAGTCCCGGAAATAAATGAGAACAATCATGGGAAAAGTATTAATTTATTACTTGCTATTTTAGGTATTCTTGCCGGTGGTATTATTATGTTAATGATTGCGCTCCACGAAGACTCAATTCAGTATCTTTTTAGAAGTGCAGAACAATAATATAACATTAAGTGTAGCTGATTAGATAAATCATGAACTTCGCAGTGTGAATGGTGATTTCTTAATTTTTTTTTTAATTTTTACGGTACAACTATGAGCGTTAAATGAGAAGATTCAAAAGCTCATAGTCTAAATAAGTAAGTGAGACCAAGGGTATCCTAGGTTCTAAATACAACAAGCAAACAAAATCATTCTATTATAATTTATGCGAGGTAGATAGTTCCTTAAAATGAACTATAATTTATAATAATATTTATCGTCAAGTCAAGGTAAATACATAATTTATGTGCATTAAGCTTTCAATGCTCAAATGATGTATTAAAACAGTTTTAATATGAATTACTTTATAATAAATAATAATTATATAAGGATTTTAAATAGTGCTACCTCACTATAACGCTATCGACAGTGTTCGATATATGTTTTAATAATAAGTATACTTAGATACATTTTATTATATAATGTGATACGATAAAGGTGTACTCATGGTTGTTTATTAGTGTAAACGGTGTAGTTCGAATAAGGTATTATTAGCACTAGATTAATAATTACTTCTAAAGAAGCATTTCTTTTTTCCCAGGAAATAGTCATGCCTTTATAAAAATAATGTTCTGTTTGTAGCATGCACAATACATGTAAATACCTAATACGTATTTAGGTTTTACATGAAGGGGAAGATTCATAGAAACTTTTCTGAATAATAAATACATGTCTTCAGAATATAGACAACTATTAGCATACAAAATTCATAAGTTAGAAGAGTTATAACTTATCCTCGATTTCGCACAATTTCTGCTCTCTTGCTTATGAATTTTGTGCTCAAACCCAATAAGTGATCTCAAATCAAAAAATGCTTTTATCGACCATCTTGATTTTTTAACCGACTTCTAAAAAGGAGAAAGTTCTATTTTTGATGCGTATACTTTTTTATGTTTCTTCAGCGATTTCTTCGTCAATGTGAACAGATTTAAAAATATATATATTAGAGAGTACTTCTGAAATGGTCCCGTATTCAAAAAGTAAGGATCTGATGAAGGAATTCCAAAGAAATGAAGGGCAACCCTCATTTTTTTTTATATTTACATTTTTTGTGTATTTTCCTAATCTATTTAAGTAGTTTCATCTAGCAGTCAGCATTTTATATTGCTGAGCTGATGCGGAAAGGTAGGTACAACTCCGCAACGGTAAAAGGTACGGCGATAATTCTTTAAATATAGGCACCATAAGACCGTTTACTGTATTTTTTTAGACGTGGAATATTACTTAAATATAATAATTACATAGGATAAGCCGTTTTTTGTACCTGTCCTTCATTGATTCTTCCTTCTGGTCCTGATTCATGATAAAGATACTTCACTAAAAAGATATTAACAAAACCTTTTCAGTCGATTAATTCTTTTTTTTTAAGTTTTTCTGAAAAAATATTTTTTAAATAAATTTACTTTTTTTAGAGACAACAGAAAAAAAAGACACAAAAACAGAAGACAAATTCACACTTATTGGGTTTGAGAACTAAAAAATCAAATCAAATCGTTCATCATTTTGTTAAATCCATCTGCAACACGTAGTCCGAGTCTAACTATTGCTTGAAAACTTCGACAAAATACGAAAAAGACTCTTTGTAGTATTTTGTACAAAATGACTGTCGTACAAGATTTAAATTAATGACGCCAATTCGCTTTACGTTCTAATTTCAAATGTTTAATTTTTTTACTGTGGCCCATAACCACAGTATAAGAATACAGCCATAACCACAAGGAGATAATCGAAATTTGAAATTAGAACATAATGCAGTGAAGATACACCGTTCTACAGGCACTGGGGGTGTGTATTTAATAAAAATATGATAATCGCTTTGGTCAAGGCGGATAAGAAACATTTTATTAAAATTTAACATTTTCCATAAGTTTACCGTATATCAATCCTTATTAACAACACTATCGGATGGTTTAATAATACAGGGTGTGTTTTATTTTTCAAAATCATTGGGTTCGATTCCTGCCTAGGATTGTTGAATTTTCAAAAATCTAATGATGCAGTTTTTGTTTTCGTCAAAATCGGGCTCGCGACTCCTTTGAGCATTTTTCGATATTCCTTATAGATTCGGATTTGGCCCTGAAGGCCCACTTGAAAAATTCACCCTGTATACCTTCGGCATATAAGATTTTTTTAAAAACGTTTCCTCGTCCTGTGCCTGCGCGGAGACGTACTACTCGTATCATTTTCAGATCATGGGATTATGTAGGCCATAGACCAGATTTTTTGTAATAGATATCAAAGACTAGGATTCAGACGACATTTTTCATTATTGGTCGTTTATTACTCTGTCATCAAATGAATTCGGGCATGCAGTTATTTGGCAGCTATGGATGTTATGTTGAAATAAGTGAAATCGCTTGCCTACAGTTTTGTCAAAACTTAAATCAAAACTACATACATATTTCAAGAACTACCGTCTAATTTGAACTCTAACTATTCATTATTTACGAATGTTGCTTGCCTCAATAAGTGAAGTAGGTAGTCGATAAAATTATTGTTAAGTATTATTTAATTTGATATTAAGGACTGATATTATGTATTAAGTTGTTGTATTAAGGTTTCTTAAAATGTTATTTAAAATGACTGAACATTAAGCATATTGTTTAAATTTATTTGTATAAATCTCTAAGTTTTCAAAATCATTTATTAGCCCTAGCTATCACGAAGATACCATTTGTTTCAAAAATATCTATGGCGCGCGACTCCGCCCGTCTTGGTTTCGTCAATAATTGGTCTTGAACTATCTCCATATAAATTTTTATCAAGATCGGTTAAGTTGTTTAGCCGTGAAAACGGTACAGGAAGACTAATATTCGCATTTGTAATATTTACTAGCTTCCGCCCACGGCTCTGCTCGCCATGAATTTCGATAATATGTAGCCTTTATGTTAGTAAAGGCTAGTTTTTGTGTGAAAAAGTGACAAACATCCATACATCCACATATCCATACTCACAATCTTTCGCATTTATAATATTAGTCAAGAATTATGTGGATAACTTATTCTTGATCTTGTTTGGACCGTTTTTAGGGTTCCGTAGTACCTACAAGGAACCCTTTTAGTTTCGCCATGTCCGTCTGTCCGTCCGTCTGTCCGAGGCATAGCGACGAAACCGTTAGTGCTAGAAAACTGGCATTTTGCATAAACATGTATGTTGACTATACAAAGAAAGTCGTGGAATAAAATTTGGAAAAATATTTTTTTTTCGGGTAGCTCCCCTACATGTAAAGTAGGGATGTTTTTTTTTTTTTGTCGCCTACCCCATAGTGTGGGGTATTGTTAGATAGGACTTTTAAAAACGTTCAGGGGTTGCTAAGACAGTTTTTTGATTTAGAGATCCGTTTGCGAGATAATTAACTTTAAAGAGCAAATTTTTGTTCGAGTAGAGCGTCCCCCCCCCTCTAAAAGCTAAACTACTGGATCCCAAAATCTGAAAAAAATTGTGTCGGTAGTACATGTAATGAACTTTAAAGGAAAACTATAGCGGATAAGTTCACTTCAATTAGTTCTAGAGTAATTGCGGTCCAAAGTGTAAAATGCAGTTACTTAAAATAATTCGTGCAAATTACAAAAACCTTTGAAAGTAATGACTTGTATGAAGATGTTACTTGTTTAATACAGATAGTAAATCCCTTTTAAGTCGAAATATGTTGTTACGACTAGCTACGGAACCCTACTGCGCGTGGCCCGACACGCACTTAGCCGGTTTTTTTCTACTTGTATACGGTCTATCTGATATTAAATACGCTTCATGTGAACGATACGGTTCTTCAATATATTGTGTATATATTATTTTGGTATTGTACAACAGGCTTGGATTATTTATTTACGTGACAGTTTATATTATGAGATGAATTTAGGCTAGTCGAAATATCTCTCGAAATTAATACTCTTCACTCATTCTGATTATTTCAGTATATTAAAATAAACTGACTTTGGGAGCTAGGAAGTTACGAAAGCACTTTAAGTGTATCCGCTACAATATGTGCAGAGAAGCGGCACAAATGGTTTTATTTTTGGAATTTATTATTATATTCATTGAACTTTATGAATTTTAATTTATATACAATATTATCTACTTGTCAACATAGTGATTTGTACCTTTCTACCTACCAAATTAATAACGTTAAAAATACGTTGCTTGAGTATTTACAGTTATTTATTGTGGATTCCAGATTCAATATTAAGGGCTGATTTCACCAAATTTCTAAATGTACTACTTACAATGTTTTACTTAACCCAAACCCAAATTTGCATCTCTCTTTCATTCAATGTTTGTACAGGAAAGAGAGATCCAAAACTGTAACTTAGCGTTATACTTGAGTTTCACACGTTAATGAAATCGGCACTAATTATTAACAGGATACAAATAAATTATTAGTCATAAGCAGGTTCTTGTGTAAATATTGGTTAGTTATAAAATGGCATAATAATAATAGTGATATTTTCTAGCACTGTTTTATTTAAAACATTATAAATACGTAATAAAAAATACCTTTAGATTATTAAAACCGACGTGAGACATTACTAGTGAGAATACGATACTCACGTTATTTTAGCCGGAGATATGCCGTCGCCGTCGCGCGATGCATCGCAATGACGCGGCGACGAAATGTGATTGATCGCCCAGTTGATGAATGTACGTAATAGATCGAAACTAGTAGGCATATCGCCGGCTAAAATAACGTGAATAACCTGTATTCTCAATAACCTTTAGATTGATATAAAACAACTCGACTTTGCTAACGGTTTTTGGGTAAGTAGGTACATTTTTTTAGTAAGGTATTCGACACGGGTGTATAATCAAAAGCAAATTGTGAATGCGTCGGTACTACTCGCTACATCATAAGACTGCGATGCAGCGGGTGTCATGACATGCCTCGTGTGTTTTAGAGCCTGATCTTACTCCCAAACTGGAACACATAATATAACAACGCTAATAGATATTTGACAGCAGATTTAAGGCGACATAGTGTTGCTTTCGCTCTCGAGCTCGTTGACACAAAATCACACTCTGTTTTATTCGATAGTGTCACAAAAATGCCAAGCCCATATTGTTTATTCAGACTGTATGCTATTGCTATTGTATCCCGGTAGTTATTGCGTGTAAGAGTAACAAATATCCATACATCCATACATCCAGACATCCATAATAATCACACAAACTATCGAATTAATAAAATTAGTAAGGAAGTGAGGATTATTAAGGACAAGCCAAGATTAGGATTCAGCTTTTGAGCCATGCAATCTGCCCAGAATTAATAATTAATTATAATAAAATAGCCGAAGGCAATAGTCGGCACTAAACTTAAAAAATGGAATGAGGAACAGACAAAATGTTCGTCCGTTTCGTCGTTCGTGCTGGCGATTGCTGTCGCGGATCGGATTCTATCATGGCTAATGAATTCTTTGACGACTTTCTAGCGTCCATGACATGAAAATTTTAGAGTTGGCAACACTGCTCTGCAGAGCACGTGTCAAGAGTGTCAAACCAATGTCAAGTGTCAAATCCTAGATAATTGTCAAAGTGGCTACAAGACGAAAAATCTTTAGAGAAAAAAAATTTGAAATATATTTTTCAAAGCTCAAGCGATAAGATAAGTTGCTGTTATCATAGAAGAGCAATCTCACGAATGATAACGAAAATGATTAAAGGGATAGTAAGTTATTTCATTATTTATTTCTATACGTTAAACATTGTTGCAAACAAAACCTATAGTCATCGTATGCTATGTTAAAAATAAATCCCAAAATTTTATTTGTGGACAAAGACAGAGAATATATCTGTCATTGCAATTTAATGAGCGTAACTTTACATTTCAGATGTTTTTTAATATTATTTTAATACATAAGCAATGACATTTAACAGTATGAAAAACAGTTAAAATTAAACATGTCAACAGCATATTGACTCCAGCATAGTATTCGAGAATTCGTCTATTATTACAAGTTACGTTGTGCCGGAATATTTATCTTGTTGTAAGTTACTGTAATATAGGTAACGGTTCCATAGAGAACCTCATTTTTGACTTTGCTGTTTACATTTGGCGTTTGTGGTAATAAGAACAGTAATATATCACACAATCATAGGTTTTTGATGCTTCTTGTGATGGATGGTTTATCTGATAAAGCCTGGGTGCATACTATAATTTTTTTTTGTTCATAATTCTGGTTATACTAAATACAATGACGGCCTTCTCCAAATGCACTGACAACAGAACAAGTTTTATTTTAGCAATAATATTCTTTTTACTTGATAAATGAATGAAATTCTGACAATATCCCTGGGCTAAGACTTCTCAGTGGCCTTTACCCATGTCAGAGCACAGACATGTGTTGGGTGTATTGAGTTTTGCTTGTGGAGAGTATTAATATTCTTTGAGGCTCTGTCAATCCTTATAAAAAATTATGGAATAGTATTTTTTGTATTAGATCTGGTCACGCAATAGGTTTTTCACATCCAATAATTTCAAATTGAAATGATCTGCGACGATTCGTAACATTCAGACAGAGTGACCATAGATAATTTATTTGGGTGAATTTTCTAATCCAAGCCAAAATCAACCGGACTCACAGTATTTTTCTCCAAAAAGTACCAATACATTTGACCTACATGCAGTACTTTTTTTTAATCATTGCCATAGAGATTCTTGATTTAAATTTGGAATGTCAATTTGAATAACATGTAAACATTGTAATCTAAATATATTTGTAAAAATGTTTCTCAAAATATAGATTTATTGTTTTATCCAATACATTTTTTTAATTTATCACTGGAAATGTGTTAATTCTTATGTGAACTTTATCTGTATAAATGAGTCACTGCGATCCTCCAAAACAAAAAGCTCCAGATGTGAAAGATCCATGCAGTCCTTGCAAAAGCCCTTGCGAATGTCCATCCAAACCTATCAAACAAATTTGCAAACCTAAACGATCTATCAAAGAATATTGCAAACCTATCAGAAGAACTATTAACAAGTGTCCACCAAGGCGACCATCATTCTTTGGAACAATGGGCATCTTTTTTTCACTGTTGAAAACTAGTGTAAGAGATCATTATAAAAAAAAAAAACAATTTAGTACATCTATTAACTGATCTAAATGTTAAATGAAAAGAATAACTTGACAAGATTCCTGATCTTAAACCTTACGATAATGATATTATTTTCCATTACTATTAGTAATAGTTACATCAAATCTATTAAATCAAAACACAGAAAATCAATTTATGATTTAGGTATATAAGTGGCTTGTGCTATTGTGTATAATATTTTATGCAAATGATAAAATGTTTTTAATGTTTCTAGATTATATTTGGAGCTGGAGTTTATACAGGGGTGTATATGGCTCAAAATTATCAGGTAACTAGTTTCAGCTGGCTTTTTTTTTGCAGCTTCTTATTAGTATAGTATTATATTGTTGAGTAAAGATATTATATGAGAGCTTTTTGCTTACTATATTTTATGCTTGTTGTTCTATAAAATATTACAGTTTATTACATTGAAAAGCAGTAATATACATATTCATTGTTGGTTCTATTTTGTGAATTTGTAAATATCATGCTATCCAAATAGTTTGTATTTCATAATCTGATCATGTCAACCTTACTATCTAGAATTTCTTTCTGTAATTAACATTGTCACATTAAGGGTTACCATTCATCGTACATACATTATCCATTCAGTACACCTGTCTGTCTAAATTGGATGATGTTTTTGAACAATTTTAGGTAATATTTTTGTTGGCTTCTTCAGTTTCATTTACAGTTATCAAGATGTTCTGTATGTACCTACTATTTACATTACTGTGTTACATCAAGCTTGTTATGCTAATGGTATACAGAACAGCAATACATACATGGATTCAAATGTTGTATCTGTGTTCAGTTTGCCTTTATTTGTTATTGCAGTGTTATGTAATTTAATTATTTGTAATCACCTCTAATTCTTTATCACATAATATCTTGATGTTTCCAGTGTATTGTAAGCATTTTTCTATTTTCTGAATGGTAACCCTTAGAAATTAATTCCTGGTTCAATAAGTGATGTTAATCTACCTAACTTTATGACTATTGTAACTGTAGTAATAATGAATGTATCATATTAACTTTTAATTATGCAGCTACTTAGCTAGTTTCAGTAGTTTTTCTATAAATGATGCAGCCCTGTGGTTCACAATATTACAAGTATAGTATAAAGTAATATGAAGTATTTTAAGAAAAGCATCCCACTCAAATAATGTATTGTCACATACTATTTTTACAATTTATTTTTTTACACAGGGTTTTATGGGTGATTTTTGTAAGGCTGCAAAGGAGCAATGTGACAAGACCACGGGAAAGTAATAAGACCGGTTAGCTTTTCATACTTTCTTTCATTCTTTGAACCAGGAATATCTGACAAATATCCAAGGCTTCTTGTTATCATGCCAAGAATAACCTAGATGTTTCAGGTAAACAGTTTTATAAAACTGACTATATTTTTTTTTTTTACAGATTGACAAAGTGGAAGATCCAAAGGTTCTATTTGAGAAGGCACAAGTCTATCTAAAAAATAAACTGAACGAGTATGGCGATGGAAAAAAAGGGGATAAATGATAAAAGAAATCTCTAAAACATGGATTGTGAAGTCATTAAAAACAGCTGTGTCATTATGAGTTTATTGTAAATAATTTAGGTAGTTCTATACAGTGATAATTTAAATAAAATGTAAACAATACATTGTTGTTTTAATTATTCTCTTATATCAGTGACATTCCTCCACCTATATGTTCAACTCTGGTTTGAGGTTCTTCGAATGCTAGCCAATCACTTGAGTGTGTAGGCAGAAGCCCCATACTTTGGCATTTGTAAAGTGCTAGTAAAATGTTAACAATATTTCCAATGAAATACACAAACTTCTGTCCTATTGCTTGTGTCCCTTCAACCATTTTAAATGTGCTCTGTGTAGCAAATAATGCTTTCACTGGGCGAACAATCAGCATTCCCACCATCATTATTGGGAAAATGGATATGGAATTACCAGCCATGTACATAATGAATAAGTTCATTGGCACTTGTTTCAGAGGGCCAAGGGCCACATCCCACAGCTTCTTGATTAGAAGTAAATTAGAATCAGTATCTTTTGAGGATTCAGTATAACTTGCATTAGCTGACTGACTGTACCCTGGTGGCGACGGTAATTCCGTGGTTGGAGAGCGATTCCTGAAAATAAATTAGTCTTTTTAAATATTATTATACAAACACCTTAATCTTGAAGCTGACATGACATGGGAGAAAGGAAGAGAAAATTTTCCGCATACCTCAAATAATAGGGGCAGGAGGAGCATGAATGTTAAAATTAGAATAACATGCACATGTATTATTGAAAAATAACCAAATCTACTTACTTCTGAGTGAAATCCAATGACCACTTTAATTTCTTGTTCGACTTAATTTGAGACATGGTTAATTTAATTTATGGCTTATATTCTTGTTGAATTAATGATGGTCAACGGTAAATTGACTTTTTATTAGCACAATAATAAGAATTCCACTTATTTAAGTTATTTTACAATTTCTGAAATCTAGAAATGTAATTAATGCGAATTAAAGAATGACATGTGACAACTGACAAGGCGTCTTAGTGTTGCCAGATGGTCGTCTCTCGTTCTCCCCAAAACTTCGCTGAAATCCCCCCAAAATTCAGGTTTTGAAGAAAAAATCCCCCAAAAATTTTAAAATAATATTTTATCACTTGTTGCGTCAAACACGCGCGCGCGCGCCCCCTCCACGAGTCTAGGCGCCATTCCTTGTCGACAAAAACATTAAATAATCAGAAACTACTGTAGCAACACACGATTAAAAAATACTCTCGGAAAGCTGAAGGAATGCAAAATTTAATTTAATATTAACTCGATTGCCTAAATTAATGCTAACTATAGAAAATAAACTTAACCTCAAAGTTAAAGTTTTTTTAAGCAAAAAAATACAATATTTTGTTTTTACTTCGAGGTATACAAAACACTATGCAAATTACTGGAATTGATTATTCTATACTTTAAACTACATGATATGCTCTTTATGAAAAAAATACACCGAAATCTCAATAAAATATTAAAATTTTAGACAGGGAAAACGTAAACAAATTTGAAGGAATCGAATTCTCCACGCAAGGTCAAATGACCTTGGCGTAAACATTTGACAAGATGACCGCCGACTAACAGCTCGCGCACACATTCAATAGGGTTTTATTGGAAGACGAAATAATGTATAGCTACCGAACACATATTTTATGATTTGAGTAACTATATTAAAATAATAGACATTGTGTTATTTTATTATATTTTACATACGCACCTACCTTATTTATGTAAGTAGGTACTTTTTGACTTTATACGACGTATGTAGCAAACAGGCGTGTAGTCCACCGAATGACGAGTGGTAACTAGATACCATTAACATCAACAATCCACAAAAGTAGGACTAGGTGTGAAATAAAATATGCACTGTACGGTTGGTTTAAATCTTATATTAATATTCAAGGCACAACATTAATATTCAAGTGGGACCTGTATATATACATATATAGTCGATTCATTTAGACTTGGCAAAAACAGTAAACAAACCCCCCCCAATTACTAATTACGATATTGCGAAAGAATAACACACTGTACGTTACCACATTGAGTTGTATAAACTAGTTCACACACCAACACACTAATATTCACATATCGCACACCCGGTGCAACAACGTCATAAGTAACAAATTACGTTTTTTTCAGGAGATCGATTTAAAAGTTGTTGTTTTGATAAAATGAAATGCATTTACAATACTTTTATATATCGATTACCAAAATATTGTTTGTTCTCCATATTTTAAAATTAAGGTTGTTTCAGAAAAAAAATGTATATAAGTGGTACATCTTTAATATTTTTTAAAACTATACCTACATTTATGACATTATTGTGCAGAAAATTAAATTAAACGTAAAATTTTCTGTGCAATAACGTCATAAAGGCAGAACTAAACAAAAAATCTAAACTCTAAATGTCTTATAAAGGGACTTTCAAATAGAGCGGGTCGATGTTAATAATCTGCGGCGGCCATTTTGTTTTGGCGGCATCTGCCCAATATGTTTTTTCTTATTCAGTCGTAGTCAGTGCGTATTAGAGGAATGTCTACCGTGAAGCGGTGCCTCAGTGCCGATTGTCTGGTAGTCCGATGGTGAAACGGGGACGGAGGGATAAGGTTGTGTAGATCCTCGGCACATTCGCCGAAATGTATCCTATAAAAAACCGATAGGCTGGCAACCTTGCGACGGTGCTCCAGACTTTGTTGTCGAGTATCCGTCAGATCGATATCGCAGATGATTCTCTTGGCCCTTCTCTCGACTGACTCGAGCGCCTCAAGCTGCTATTTGGCTGAACCGTCCCACAGATGAGAACAGTACTCCACACCTGGACCGGACTTGCGCTTGATAGAGGTCAAGTAACTGCCCCGGTGTAAAATACTGTCTCACCTTGTTGAGGATGCCCAGCTTTTTGGTGGCTAGTTGAGCTTTCGACTCAATGTGAAAGCCGAAATTAAATTTCGAAGTCAGCGAGATACTAGTAGCTCAAGACGATCGGTTATTGGAAGGGATACATCTCGGAAGGTAGGAGTCAGGATAAATAGACTCCGTTTTGTGGAGATAAGACACGCCGTCTTACTAGTATTGAAGTGACTAGTGACTAAGTTGTCTTCACCCCAATTGGAGACTGCCTTCAGAGACACGTTCATACGTTCGACCATTGCCTCTCTGAGCGACTGTATTTGTACACGACTAGCTCGTGAGTTGAGTATATAGCTTTCAACAACCGTTGTGTTGTCTGCGTATCCAAACGTACCTGTTATCAATAGGTCGTTTATGTGAAGCAGGAAAAGCGTTGCTGCGAGCACGGATCCCTGAGGGACTCCGGCATTGATTGCCATTTGATCGGACGAGCTGCCATTAACGACAACCCGAATCGATCGGTCCCTCAAGAAGTCTTATACCCAATCACAGAGACTATAGTGGGTAGACCGAAGGACGGTAGCCTGCTAATAAGGACCTCGTGCCAAACCCTGTCAAAAGCCTTCGAGATATCGAGCGAGACTGCCAAAGCCTCTCCATTCTTCTCGATGGCTTCACTTCAGATGTGCGTGGCATACGTTAGAAGGTCTCCAGTTGAGCGGCCTCGGCGTAACCCGTATTGCTGGTCACTGAGGAGGTCGTTCGCTTCTAGGTATGCCAGGAGTCTGTACACGTTCCATACTCTGTAAGAGTACTTAAAAGTGACCGAAATCGGTCTATAGTTGGCAGGGTCGGCACGGCTACCCTTTTTCAGCACTGGTTGCACATTAGCAAGCTGCCAGGATTTTGGGACTTGTCCAGAAGCCATGGAGAGGCAAAAGAGGCGCGTCAATATGGAAGACAGTTCAGGTGCGCAGGTTTTTAGAACAATGGCTGGAATACCGTCGGGACCACTTGCTTTGTTCACGTCTCGATTCCGCAATATCCTACGAACCTCTGTCTGACGTATGCGTATGTCTGACATAGAAGTCACGCAAACTTGTGGACGAGGGGGGGTATAGTGCCAGCCGTATCTAGCCGCGAAGATTCTGCGAAGATAGAAGCGAATAAGTTCGCTTTCTCCTCGGCAGTGTGGGCAAGTGACCCATCAGGTTTTAGCAGTGAAGGTAGTAAGGGGCGGCAGAAGTTCGATTCGACTGATTTCGCGAGTTTGTTCCCAATGCGGCGAATATGGTCAAATCGAGCCTTCCGTAGAGCGTTTTAATTGTAATTAAATTAAATTGTTAATTGTAATAAATGACAGAACTACTTACTGCTTTTAAAATAAATAGGACTACAAAGTCAGAAGTGTGAACTTATGACATTCATACCCCAAAATTGTATGAAAATTTGTCATAATTCCCTTTATGACGTTGTTGCTCCTACTCACAAACATTTTCTGCGAGAGGCCGCGCGCAATCGTCCAATTAGGACGTTCTCGCACTAGAGTTCTCAAAAATCCGCCAAAACCACAACGACAGTTAGGCCCTCAGAGGGTCATTTTTGGAGTTACATTTATGATATTTTTGCACCGGATGTAGACGCATGTTTAACAGCATTTGTGATCAAAATCTCATTTTTGCAATTTTAGCACTTATGACGTAAATTCACTGTGCAAATGTATTATTTTTGCAAATTTCGTAATTCCAAGGAGACTTCAAACCACAGATTAAAAAAACGACATGGAAGTTTGACATTTGATTTAGGGATGGGAACAAGTGAACGAAAGAACGATTGGGATTGATTTACGTTTTTGTCAGTGATGATGAATTAAATTGTTCAAAACATTCTTAAATTTATTGAAAGCTGTACTTATATTAAATTAAATTTTATTTAATCTATTTATCGTGAATAACAAATCGTAACAAATTAATCCTTTTCTACAGCTAAAGTGGCCCATTCGACTGTGCGGTTCGCGCGACTCGGTTCTTTAGATTCGTTCAATCGCGAACGACACATAACTAAATCAAAGTCCATTTTTAACCGACTTTAGCGACTTTTAATTAATTAATATCATTCACTGAATAAATGTTGAAGCGCCATTTTGAGTAGTTCACAACAGTTCATTAAATGATTCACATCACTATTTTTTTTCGTCAGCCATTATTGTTTATCTTTTTTGCCAAGTCTATATGAATAGACTATACAGTTATGTCCCACTGCTTATATTTTATTTAATCGTTATAATAATTTAAAAAAACGTGTGGCACTCGGGGACTGCCGCGGTAAAGCTATTGCATAGCATTTTTTATCAACTTATGCAATTATAATTATTTATTTATTAACGCCGATACAACCAATGCCACCTAGAAGCGAGTTGCTGAACTAAAGAGACAAGCGTGATATTTCAAAAAAGTCATTAAAAGTTCTGCTATTCATCGATAGATGGCAAAACTAAAAAGTATCACCGCTGTGCCGGTCGGAGTGGGGAGTGTTAGGTTATTTTCGTTACGGAATGTCTGGATTCGGTCTCCACGCTCAAGTTGCTTCACGTATATCGATTAGTCTTTATTCGCTATTATAACTACAATAAAATTATTAGTAACTTACATAAGCTAATAATCAAGTGGCAATTACTTATTTTTAACTATTGATGCCATTTCGAGTTGATAAGTCGCGAGTCCTGTCAGTCTTCATTCTTTATTTGATCCAATACACATTCAATCTTAAGCTACGCACAAATTCCAAATCGAATGAAACGTAATTTAGATGGAGGTGGTGCGAATAACTTAATCACATCCCTAGCCTTCGTTGGTAGTTCGTTGCTCAGAATAATGACATTTCATCTGTGGTTAGTTGGCATTGGAAACTAGTGGCAACTCAGCCACCAGATGTCGGATGTTAAATTGGATTGTGCAGCTGATTGGTTGAATTGCCATACGAAGAAGATAGGGTAGGGCGATCCAATTAATTTCTAAACTTTTTTTGCCAAGCTGTAATTTTGGTAGTAAAAATCCCCAAATCCCATCAAACTCAAATTTTTCCCTCCAAGCGTCCCCCCAAAAATATTTGCCCCCCAATTATCCCCCCATCATTAAAAAAAACCCCCAAATTTGGGGGAAATCCCCCCAATCTGGCATCACTGCGTCTTTTTTAGGGTAATGTCATTTAAATGACAGCTTGTAGTAGTGATGTGAATATAGACGATATATACCACAGAGGTAACAGAGTCGACCTAATTCTCTTTGGCATATATACATTTAAGCCAGTAACAGTAAAGCCTTATTTATTATTATGATATCTTTATGTGTTTGAATCGCGATAAATTATGAAATATAAGCTGTTTCGGACTTAATTGTTGATGAGATTCATAAAATAAAGCGGTTAAAAGCAGTGCGTATATAATATATGTGTAACAGTACTAGTTATCACAAAATGCCTGGATTTACCAATAATCAGTAAGTTTTTGTTTACATTGTGTGGTACTAGATCGTTTCATCTCTTATTGAATTCAAATGTTGCAACATTTGAACTGTTCATGCATTTTAAAAAATGCGTTTGGCCTCCATTTATAACCGAGAACTAAGGAAATTATGAAAATAAAGATATAATGTGTGCAAGTGGCAGAAAATTACAGCTCACTGTTCATTTATTCTGGGATGGATTTGATGACAAAGACGAAACTTTTGTGTCCTAAGTAAATGACTAAAGTTTAGTCATTTACTTAGGACACAAAAGTTTCGTCTTTGTCATCAACTCGTTTAGTCACTAAACGAGCTGTTTCTCCAATTAAGATAAAGCGACCTGGAAACCTTTAATTCCATTCATTTTTATCGATGAAATCTACACTTCTTATACTCGGATAATATAAATTTTCACTGATTTTAATTCATCATTATATACGGTAACCAGCCCTAGTTCCGCCCTGTAAAGATAACATTCTCTGTATGTGTAACGCGTACGCCTTACCTTTCGTCGTGGTAATTAGTTATGTTTGTGATGTCTAAAATATCCTTTTATTACTTTTTGCTACAATATGTTTTAAAAATATGCCTGCATACATGATCTACCTAACTAGCACATAAAATCTAGATCTTTAAAAATAAATTACGTCTTATACTGAGATGCTATTTTATAAACGAAACGCAAATTTTTACTTCATCCACCATAGTTAAAATAAGATTTATTTTCATTAGACACTTAAGAAAAATTGGCTATAACATTAAGGTATTGTATTAACAGTGTTAGGTTTTTTAAACATTTAAACGGTCACATATTTTTGGTTGCCTATTATTCCGTGGCTTAAAGGCCTCTGATACCAAGCCGAAGAAAAACTACGTCATCGCATTTGGAAAAAGCTCAGATATGAATCTGAGGGAAAAAGCTTTTTCAAATCAAATCAAATCAAATCATTTATTTCCATGGGCCCCAAGGGGCGCTTGAACACGTCAAAACAAACATCAAAACACAAAAAATATAAAATTAAAATAAAACTTAGCTAACTAAATTATAATACTTATTGTAATAAAATGATTTGACACCGGAGCTTAGATTGACTTTAATTCAACTTAGAGAATTGAATTAAAATCAATCCAAGTACCAGCTCCGATGGGTATTGCATCATGAGAAGAGCTGGTGAGAAACTCATGTGCACCATCTTTTCAAATAATTCATACAATATTTGTTTGTTTTTTGACAATAATTCTATGTGTAAGTTATAGCAACCAAAACAACATTATAGCTAAATATGGTTATAAAGAGAAAATGCAATTAAATTATTATAAATAAATCCATAGTTTATAGGGTTGCAATATCTTACACTTCAAGCAGAAAATAAAGGAGTAAAAACAATGTGTGTATACTACTGTATAAGGGTTTCAGAACAAACAAAAAAATATTTATAATACTAATAAAAAAAACTATTTATACTACAAAAATATAAAAATTAAAAAATGTACACACAGATTGCCTTTACTTAACAATATTTGAAATAACATGAAATGAGGTTATACAAATCAAATTTAGTGAGTGTGAATTTTCATTAATCATATTAAATAATAAAAAATAATGTATCAATTGATATTCATTATAATGTCAAAAGTTGAAACTTAAGTCAATAATATGATAATATGATGTCAAAATAAATTATGTCAATCTCAATATAGAATATAATATGTCAAAATAATCATAATCAATCATAATTATAAATAGGATAAAACAATGTCTAACTTGGCAATTCATTTGAAATATAATAACCATAATAATTGTAAATAATAAATACATTACTGTAATAAATACATTAGATAAATAAATATTATTTCCAAGGCGTAGTGTCGGTTAAGAAATCGTTTATTTTATAATAGCCCCTTTCCATGAGACGATTCTTAACGATACTCTTAAACTTTAGTAGGGGCAAGTTCAAGATTTCGACAGGAATTTTGTTATAAAAACGCACTCCAAGTCCCTCAAATGAGTTGTGGACTTTGTTTAAGCGATAATATTGGCCTACCAATTTATGCTTATTCCTCGTGTTCAATGAATGAACATCGCTTTTCTTGGTATATGTTCCTATGTTTTTTCGTATAAACATAATATTAGTAAATATATATTGCGATGCTACTGTTAAAATACCTATTTCCTTAAATCGTTCTTTCAGAGAATCTCGAGCTTTGAGTTTGTAAATCGCACGAATTGCCCGTTTTTGAATTACAAAAATGTTTTGAATATCAGCTGCCTTGCCCCATAGCAGAATACCGTAGGACATGACACTGTGAAAATAACTAAAATAAACTAGTCGCGCAGTTTCAATATCAGTTAACTGACGAACTTTCCAAACAGCGAATGCCGCGGAGCTGAGTTTCCCTGCTAGACACGATATATGGGCGCCCCACTGAAGCTTATGATCCAAGGTTATTCCTAAAAACATAGTTGATTCTACAAGACTAATAATTTCGTTATTTAGTATTATACTCATGTTCTGTTTCTTGACATTAGGCAAAGTGAACTTTATACATTTAGTTTTATTCGAGTTCAATAATAAATTGTTGCTAGTAAACCAGTCTTGGACTAGTGCAAGTGACCTGTTAATATCATCAATACTATCCTGATTACGATTAACTTTAAAAATAAGCGAAGTATCATCTGCAAAAAGTACTATATCACAAAAATTTTGCACATAGAATGGTAAATCGTTAATGTATACTAAAAAGAGAAACGGACCGAGAATTGAGCCCTGTGGCACGCCCATTGAGACAGGTAATCCGGATGACCTAATTCCATTTATATCAACTCGTTGAACTCTGTCACCAAGGTAAGAGGCAACCAGATCAAGTGCAATATCCCTGACTCCATAGTGCCTGAGTTTTCGCAAAAGCGTTTGATGTTCAACGCAGTCGAATGCTTTGGATAAGTCACAGAAAACGCCAATTGCATCTTGCGCGTTTTCCCAGGCATTAAATATATGTTTTATAAGTGTAGAACCTGCATCTATGGTTGAGCGACCCTTTGTGAAACCATACTGCTCTTTGTGAAATAAATTATTAATATTAAAATGGCTTTCTAACTGCTGCAAAATAAGCTTTTCAAAGACTTTACTAACTGCAGGCAAGATTGAGATGGGTCTAAAATTGCTAGGGTCACTCTTAGACCCACTCTTGAATAATAGTATTAACTTACTATGTTTCATCAAATTAGGAAATATACCTTTATCTACACATTGATTAAATATTACAGCTAATTGTGGTGCTATTTCAATAATTATATTTTGCAATATCTTGACAGAAATGCCCCACAAGTCGGTTGTTTTCTTTGAATTGAGCGACTTGAAGGTTTTCACCACCTCACTTGGGCTTATAAATTGGAATTTGAAAATGACATCACACTCTTTCACGCTGCCCCTAGCCAAGGATTCAGCTGTGACTGAGCATGAATCCAAGAAACTGGTAGTCTCAACTGGTATTTTTGCAAAGTAATTATTAAATGTTTCAGCCAAACCCAGATTATCTTTAATAATATTGTTATTAACCACTAATTCAAAACTATCATCTCGCGGTTTGGACCGTCCTGTTTCAGTATTTATTACAGTCCAAGTTGCTTTTATTTTATTATCAGACTGTTTAATTTTGTTACTTAAATAAATTGATTTAGCTACCAAGCAAACTTGTTTGAATATTTTAGAATAATTTCTAACATGTTGTATAAAAATAGGATCAAAATTATACTGTTTCATTCCATATAGATCATACATCTTAGCTCTACTTTTGTAAATTCCAGGAGTTGCCCAGTCACAGAATCTACTATTCACATTCTTAGTAAAAGTTTTCTCTTTAAAAATAAAATCGTATTCTAATTTAATTAAGTTAAATAAATTCCCGTATAGGACATCCGGATTATCCTCATTGATATCTAAGTTGGTAACCTTGGCTGCAATATTCTCGTTAAAGCATTTGAGACGATTAGAAGTCATCGGCCTACAAGTGATTTTCTTTGCTTTAACCAGCTCATCCACGGGATAAACGACCATTTGCCCACAGTGGTCAGATCTTAAGTGACTGAATATTGCTTTACTCAGATATCTACAGTTGCTAAATACATTATCCAGACATGTTGCAGAATGTGATGTAATTCTAGTTGGTTCAAAGAATATGTGCTCTAAGTTAAATGACCTAAATAAACTAAAAAGCCTAGTGGAACTAGATGACTGCTGAAGTAGATCCACATTAAAATCGCCGCATACAACTAAATTCCTATTACCAGTACTCAAACGCCTTAAAACATCTTCCATAACTGTCTCAAATAGGTTAATATCACTCTGTGGAGGTCTATATACACATACTATAATATATTGCTTTAACTCAATACAAGACAGTTCAGCAGTGCGTTCAATAGATAAATTCACTATGTCTTTTCGTTCCTTACATTTCAATGTTTTATTTACAACTATCAGTGATCCACCATGTATGGCCTTTTTTCTTATGAATGCACTCATAACTGAAAAGTTGTCATTAATAATCAATGACTTATGATTCCTTAACCAATGTTCGGTGACACACAAAACCTGTACCTTATATTCTTCTAAAAATAAATCTAACTCAAGTTCTTTGCCGGAGACACCCTGTATATTTTGGTGGA
This sequence comes from Hypena proboscidalis, assembly GCA_905147285.1. Taxonomy (NCBI): domain Eukaryota; kingdom Metazoa; phylum Arthropoda; class Insecta; order Lepidoptera; family Erebidae; genus Hypena; species Hypena proboscidalis. The sequence continues at coordinate 11,544,023 of LR990130.1, read as the reverse complement.
ACAACCTAATATTACTGGTATGCCTATCCTTTGTCCTAGATCCTAGTTTAAATTATTTGATGTATCCACATTACATCTAATCACCTTACCACCTAAACTATGGTTTGATACCATATCAGTACCTGTGTTGATAGGTACAGTGGTGTTGGAACCTAGCGGTATGTGCTTGAGTACTGTATTAGTACCTGTGTCTGTGTGAAGTATATTGTATGCTAATAATTTAGCAATCTGTCTCTTAAAATAAATAGGCAGATACAATGTATCTTTAGTTAAATAAAATTTACTAATAAATTTATTAGTGTCAAAAAATAAGATGTCACTATGACTATGTGTTGTGTTGTATATCAATGAATTAAGGCTGTGAATATATGTATTTTGTTTCTGTGTTAGCATGTGAGAGTAAGGCAATGCACAGACAATAAACCTACACCCTACTTTTACCTGTAATGTGTTCATAGTATCAATTAAGTTGATAACTTCTTTTCTAGTAGCTGATACACTATCACCAAATAAAATTATAGCTGTAGAGTGACTATCCAGGCTGGTATTCTGAATGCTGCTGACTAACTTACTGAAATGAAGCTATATTTGCATCCGGCAAAAGCTGTAATCGTATTCGGATTTAACAGAATTCTCAATGAAACGAATGAAGTCTGATAATTACGAATTGTAATAAACAGAATAAAACGTATTGTAAATAAAAAAGTCTGCCAAAATTCGCGTGAGCGAGGGGTAGATTATTTCACGCATTTATGATTTGGCAACTAGTTTTATAGTCTATTCATATAGACTTGGCAAAAAAGATAAACAATAATGGCTGACGAAAAAAAATAGTGATGTGAATCATTTAATGAACTGTTGTGAACTACTCAAAATGGCGCTTCAACATTAATTCAGTGAATGATATTAATTAATGAAAAGTCGCTAAAGTCGGTTAAAAATGGACTTTGATTTAGTTATGTGTCGTTCGCGATTGAACGAATCTAAAGAACCGAGTCGCGCGAACCGCACAGTCGAATGGGCCACTTTAGCTGTAGAAAAGGATTAATTCGTTACGATTTGTTATTCACAATAAATAGATTAAATAAAATTTAATTTAATATAATTACAGCTTTCAATAAATTTAAGAATGTTTTGAACAATTTAATTCATCATCACTGACAAAAACGTAAATCAATCCCAATCGTTCTTTTGTTCACTTGTTCCCATCCCTAAATCAAATGTCAAACTTCCATGTCGTTTTTTTAATCTGTGGTTTGAAGTCTCCTTGGAATAACGAAATTTGCAAAAAGAATACATTTGCACAGTGAATTTATAATGAATATATGTGAATATTAGTGTGTTGGTGTGTGAACTAGTTTATACAACTCAATGTGGTAACGTACAGTGTGTTATTCTTTCGCAATATCGTAATTTGTAATTGGGGGGGGGTTTGTTTACTGTTTTTGCCAAGTCTAAATGAATCGACTATAGATGAAAACTTGATATTATGCGAGAGCGGCACTCTTGCACATTTGACAGCGGGGGACGCCTGACAATGACTCCTCCGGTAGGTTAAAATAATAGACTTTTGAGCCTCTACCTTGCGCCGTCTCGTCGTAGCATTTTCGTAGCACACAGCTACGCGAAAATGAAAACGAAAGTTGGTTTGAAAATCTTGTCTGAGATATATATTTTACTAGTATACCATACCTACTGTTTTATTTCCTCACATGGATGATGGACGCATAGTTTGACATTCAGTATAGCTATTAGTATAAAATTCTCGTGTTATATATTGAACTCCTCCGAAACGGCTTGACCGATTTTTATAAAATTTTCTGTGTATTTGGTAAACCGAGAATAGGTGGCATGTACATTTTTACTGCTAGGTGAAAACCATAGAAATCTTAATAACTAGTCAATAGAAATGCTATCGACTATCTTTTAACACTGGGACGCATGTCGCCGGTTTTCAAATACCACTTTTTGTATTCCTGCAAACAAAATTATTCTTTTTGGCGATGACATTATGACGACAATTCCTCAACTCGCACTTGTGTTCGATTAGACAAATGCGCTTGTATTCCTGCAAACAAAATTATTCTTTTTGCGATGACATTAAGACGACAATTCCTCAACTCGCACTTGTGTTTGACTTGACAGATGCGCGGCGACAAGGTCACGCGTCTTTGACATTTCTATTGCCTTATTATTAAGATTTCTATGGTGAAAACCGACATACTTCGGCCGCAAAAATAACGTTGAAAAAAAAATTGTTCTCGTATATTTACAAAACACAAATCCAAAAAAGAAGAAAACAAAATTAATATTTACAAAAAACTAAATTTATTTTACTAAATCTAATAGGTACAAGCAAGTTATTTTTGCAACGCCAAATTTTAATTGGCTGAAATAAATTAAAGGATGCGCCGGCAGCTTTTCTTTTCATCATGTTGCACTAGTTATACACTTGTTACATGCTGCTCTTCAAACGTACGGATAAAGGTTAAATAAAAGCAATATATTTGTATAATATTTTATTTGTTTACATAAACAAGAGGTAACAAAATAAGTGCTATGCAAAACCGGTCAGAGAATTTTATTCTGGCGGGGCGTCGCTCGGTTGGTACGCAGTGCTTTGATTGCAACAAACGGTGGAAAATTTCTGCAGCATTTAGTAGAGGCGTGATATAACTTGTATTGCACTTAATATGTGCATGGAGTTTGCATCAACATAATGTCTGATTAATGAATAACTGACGAAACATTGAAATGTATGCGTCATATACTATGAGGGAATAGATTTAAGTACAATATCCTCTTATAGTGGATTAAAAAAAACGATAGTTTCGTTCAGTGACACCATACAATAATTGTTTATTTAGATCCTATTAAACTCTTCAATAAACTGATATTCTGATGGCACTCAAATATTTCTTGTATAAATTATAAACGTAATGCTTTTTACGTTAATTCTTTAACTTATCTTAAAAAAGGCACAACTAAACACTTAACTTAAAACGGCAAGCCAATCGCCTGGTAATCTTGAAGTTCCTGACTCGTCATAAAGCAGCATGAAATTGTCTAAAACAGAAATATATTACAGTTAATCAATATTGATATCGTTGTCACAAATGACTTCCACTGCAGTCGGTACATTGACGACGTTGTCTTCGATCTCCTTGAGACTCGCCCTGGATACGATGTGGTCCTTGCAGAATACGGTGATGCGCTTGCAAGCTTCCCGCATTACGTCCTCGGGCACTGTGAGCACTATCCGCATGTAGTTGGGATATGCAAAGCACTGAAAAAGGTTACGACTTATGAAACCTTGTAAATTTTTGTGGAAGATGATTTTATTTTAAAACTTATTTGATCACTAACTTTTGCCCGCGACTTCGGCCGTGTGGAATTCGATACTTCCATGCTATTATTTGGTACAACATTTAGGAACTGCCCTCATACACTTCTAACCCAAATTTACCCCTTTGGGGAGTGCAATTTTTAACAATTCTGTCTTATCTATACATATTTGTTTATATTTTATGTCTTGTAGAGAATCTATGTGCAGTATGTAATTTTGTGCGATTTATTTCAAAATTGACTAACCCGTTGGGGAGGAATATTTCCAAATACTCTATGTTACAATTCATTTACGTCATGTAAAGAACCTACGTGCCTACTTTCATGCATTTCCTTTAAAATTGACAAAACTCCTATATAAACTTACTCCCCCTAATTTACCCCCTTAGGGACAAAAACAAAGATAACACATTTACCAGTTTTAAGATAGACCTCTAGAGTAGCTAAACAACTGTTAAAACCGCATCCAATTCCGTGCAGTATTTTTGTGTGATGTGCGTATGAACATACAGACAGACAGCCTAAAAAAAATATGGTTTGGCTCTACTGCTGTTATATAAAGACCTCTCGTATTACTTAAATATATTCAATGTACAGACATGGCTACTTAAAATTTTATTACATATATGTATAAAAAAAAACGGACTTGTATTTTGACTTGGCTCACAAATTGAGTAAAAGGCTAAATTTGTTTGTTAAGCACCTAGGCTTTCTCAATAATGTGAGAAGATATTTCACTCCAATGCAAATATTGTACAATAAAATCTTATGTAAATGTGCCGTGTTATGTAGGTATGCTATTCTGGTCTCTACGAATATTTGGCTAAAATCAGCTTGAGGTATTCGAGTCAATTTGAAAAAGTGTCAAGACAATATGACGAATGATCGACCACAATACTACAAAGTCTTGAGTATTTTTTACATTATGTGCAGAAGAACTGATATATAATATACTTCTTGTCGTATTAATAAACAATCACGCAAAAGCATCTCATGATACCTTTACGATTTTTGACATGAAACGTAGTTAAGGTGAGAAATGGCATTGCCTGTCCAAGTCTGTTTTAGCAAACAATTAAATTTTCATCAATTCAATGTAAGATCCAGCCACTTCCGCATTACACTTTGTTATTTTTTTAATAGAAAATAATAATAACGAATGAGAATAAATTTTACTGACCTGTCCTGGTAGACAGAATACAGATTGTTCAGCAACCATCCGCTCTACGAATTGCAAATCATTCTTAAACTTTGGGAACAGCGCCATTTTGATTTCAACCATCATATACATAGCCCCCTGCGGCATCACAGGTCGCAGTCCTGGTGCACATCGTAACTCTTCAAATGCTAATTTAGCTTGATTCTGAAAATATTGAAAAATAAGTATACTCAAGTATGGTTGGTAATGCAGTTTACCAAAAGTTCACATAGGAACTTAACTGAAGTAAAAATGACAAACTTAAGAACTTAAATAATTGTGGCTGTACTATATTTTTGATTGATTCTTTAAATTACTCCATAGTCTGATTAACCCATCTTCAACACTATTATATTAAAGAGATACCAAACATGATTGCAACTAGGGGCTACATTAATAATATTAAACCTACATCTATAATTTTGGTTTAACATACTTGTGTGTTTGACATCTACTGTTGATGATAATAAGTTAATAACGTATTATACGCTTATGTAACACAACATCGTCATTATAATAGTAGAATATTTATGAATTAACTGGAAATATAATAAAACAACAACCCTCACCTCTATAAATAACACAACCTCGTCGAAGAAGCTCTGCGGCGTACAAGATAATATCGCCGGTAAAGCTCTCTGTATTAAAGTATTTGGTCCAAGTATTTTAGTTGCTAAATTAGATAATCCTTTGCGAATTTCATTTCCCAATATATTATGTCTATCGTGGATAATAACCCAACCCATACGCCAGCCGGGAACTAAAAACCTTTTGGTAAGGCCACCACATGAGAGTACGGGGACATCTTTTGACAGAGCAGATAAAGCAGTGAATTCATTATTAGAAAACACGAAATGCTCGTATATTTCATCAGCAATTATAGGTACGCGATTTCTAGCTGCTATTTCCAAGATCTCATTCAGATGCTCCTTATCATAAACTGACCCGCACGGATTTGACGGGTTCGTAACCACGATGGCGGCGGTGTCATCATCTATTTGGCTTTCTAGATCTTCTAAATCTATCTTCCATTGTTGTTCTGGCTATAACAAAACATTGTTCACATTATCTATTACTTACTCTAATAAATAACCTTTAATCAAGGATATACGCAGTTTATAAATAAAGTAAAGCGTAAATGAGAAATATGCAAATCTGTTAAACAAGAAACTTGTTATGTTTCTAGAAACTTGTTTAACATCACCTCACATTACGAGTTGCTCCCGCATGCCCGTATTTTTGCACATTTCCTCAAACTAGGTATCACGCCAGTTTATAATACTCAGTCACTAAGTAACTAAAAAGAGAGAGGTGAAGTTAATGGTGATGTAAACACAAGAAATATTAAAAAGTTTCTAATGAATAAAGTTCCAAGAATGATGTTTGTTCTTGTACTCACCAGTAAACTGTAATATTTGACATTAATTCCTAATCCTTCAGACACAGTCTTGTATATCATGAATCCCGGTCGAGGGACGAGCACATTTTGTCCAGAGTCAGCAATTACGGTTATTGCGAGCTCGATGGCGTGCGAGCATCCACTGCACAAAATCACATCTTCTGCCGTGATAGGACCCTGATGGGCACTATATTCTGCGACAGCTTGTCTTGCTTCCTGGTGACCTTTGGCAGGTCCATAGCTTCGACTACTAAGCCATTCGATACTATCTCGTACGGCTTGTATCACTTGCTCCGGAGGGTTAAGATTTCCAAAAGTAGTCGGATCACCTAATGTGGACAAAAATAGTTTCAATAATAATGATGCATTTAAATACGATGCATTTTAATCAATATTGCAAAATCGAAATTCTGATGACCTTAATATAAACAATGTGGTGTATTTTTATACATGCTGGATGCGACATAGCTGCTCTGCTTAGTTTGGGACAAGATGACTTGGTCTAAAAGTTGTGTGATATTTATTTATTTATTTGCTTCCATACATGGTCAAATGTGTTTTTTTTTTTCGTAAAAGTAAAGATAACATGAATACTGACTATGTATGGGCGCTGTGGTAATATATCAAATTAGAAATTTACCAAATATTGAAATTTATTGTTTGTTACGAACGTAAGGTATTGGTCGATTTTGATAAAATGTCGTATATAGCAAAGAATAAAGAGGAGCTATAAGACTGCATCATCATAAAGGCGAGGGGGAAGCTAATTCTTTAAAATATATTTCAAGAATTAAGAGAGCCCCTAGGTGTTTTACTTAGGTACGCTAATTTTATTGCGTAGAGGGAAGAGTATCTCTGCGGATTACTGCGTATCGAGCGAAAGTTTCATCATTCTTCTCCGAAACGATCAACCTAGCATGTTTTAATCACTTAATTATCTTCATTTTAAATAAACCAAATATCATATTCGGCCCATTAATAATTGGCAAGTTTTAACCTTTATAAACACACACTTAATACCTGTTTTCACTCATTAAATTAGTTATAAATAACACACCTACCTACCAATTCAATGATTAAATTAATTATTCAGGTAATTAAGTCATCTGTACAAAAGCTTTTAATTCCATTGAAAAATAAAGAAATAAATTGACTTTTATTTTGTTCTCACGTGAAAAGCACAAAGTATAAACGACGCACTTACCGACAGAAAGCGCAATGAGGGGTTTGTTTGGGTTCGGCTCAACCTGAAGGTTCTCGACGATGTCCCTTATCAAGTTATGGGTGTTGCGAGCTAGAGTCGATGCACGCACCTCCCATGAGTTGGTACCAAGTGACCGTCGCGACATGGGCACTAAACTTGCGGAATTGAAACCTCTGGTCACACTTAAACTTGAATGGAGAATATTGCTCGCATTTCGATACAACTCAGTTTTGTATCGGGACAGACGTTTGACAAGCACAGCCTCTCGAGTCGTGGAACAGGTTTGAAAATGTAGATGTGATGACGGCAATAGAATCAGGTTGTTTATGTATTCCACCAGCCACATATTTGCTACAAATATGTATAGCAGTTAATGTGCGTACGGATGAGCATGGCGCAGGGTAAACAATCAAAATGCCATTTGTCATTAGTTAAAAACTAAAAAAAAAACATTTTTCTCACTGTGGCGATCAAAGAAGATTATGAAATCCTATCCAGATTAGTAAATTTTTCCAAAGAGTTGTGGCAAGCACGTTTTTAGCGGTAATCTATTCTGTGTCGGCATTATCCAACCTCGCTTTTTCCCTAACGCATATCTTATTGATAATGTCAAGTAGTAGTAGTAGTAGACAAATCGATTGATTGCCTTAAAATATGTTATGACTTTAAGTACACGGCAAAAATAAAATAAGCTCGATGGGAAAACATTGAAGTCACACTATTAAACTTCCAAAAATATCTTACAACTAATTTCTTAATCTAAAGTAAGCAACGTAAGTACAATCTGGAAACTTCGAGAACCATCAATAAATATAGCTTTGTACGGGATACAGGTTGTCTCAGTTAAACCAGTCTTGGGAATTTTCCATCTGTGATGAAAATTTCAATCTGTTAACCCATAACGAGTATCATGAATGTTTCCAAGATAGACAGGACTAAAATTCGGATTACCTTCTTAGATAAAGGAACAATATCTAGTTTTTCAATACGTGTAGATTATTATCATGAGGTCAGGTTCGGCGATTTGTTTATTATTAATGTTTACGGGTGATTAGAGCAGCGCTTTTTCCTGAATCTGCATTATGTACCTCCTTCTATACGGCCAGAGTTCATCTATATTACAACCAGCCAACATATATATTAAAAATTAATATTTAACTGTACTGCATAGCAGAAAGTGTAAGCCGCACGCAAGGACTTGGTAGAGAAAACTTTTAGAATTAAGTCCGCCTTTGTACATTTTAGTGCATATAGTTTAAATAAATAAATAAAGGTATTTTACTAGGGATAAAAAATATTCCGACTGTTAGGGCGCTTTCGCACAAAGTCCGATCCGAGTCCATCAAAAACTTTTGTATGACAGATCAGATGACAGATATCGAACGTAGTGCGTGAGCTATCTTTTAACGTCCTTAAAGCTACCATACTAATTCTTCTACGACCACTTCGGACCGCATTTGGATCAGACGTAGAGCGAAAGCACCCTTAAGATTACCTCTTCGACCTCTTACCCTTACATCGACCAGCTATTGACAGATATTTTGACATTAGCAGGCACTCGAAGAGAACGAGAACGGAAGTGTGGCTGCGATAAAGGCCACGGTCGCGTAGCCATCAGCCCTGATAAGAGTAACGGCTCTAGTGACCATGAATTCAAGAGCAATAGTAGTGAAGTTTATGGAAACAATATGCATGCAGGTTTTCTATGATGAATCTGGTGATGCTAATCTAGATACGCTATGGTAACTGCTTACCAGCAGAAAGGGCGTTTGCTGGTTTGCAACTTTAGTGGTTTAAAGAAGGTTGAAATTTCAAATGGCTGTTTATATTTCTGCGACACTAGAGCGACCTGGTGAGACTGGATGTAATACCAGAGTCGAATTCTGTGGACTCACACGCATTCGGCTTGCGTGAACCTTGAAACAGAACAATATATCTCCGATGTTTGAAATGTCAGTGTTCCTTGCATTCATTATGGCCCGTAGAGTTCAGTTATAGCCCTCTGAGCTCAGTCTGAATAATTTGAATTTGTACGCTTTTAAAACAATTTTCATAACAAAATTGTTGGATTTTATAACATTTAGGTAGCAATACCTACAGACCGTTGAATCGACTACTTATTAACCTTAATATTTATGACTATATAGGTTTAAAGGGAACCAGGAAAGAGGGACAAGAGGAGGGTAGTTCAACCAGGGAAAAGAGGAGGGTAAAGATCCACCTGCAATCTCTTTATTCTCTAATTTTAAATTAAGAACAACATACATTGTTTTAGCTTGACATTATATGTGTGTGGTCTCTATGTACTCGAATATAAAGACACTACGTGGACACTCTTTCGACACTGCATTCTTCTATTATTCTATGTATAATCTTAGATACCATACCATAATAACATTCCTACCTCAATTTTGCAAACAACAACATGTACTACTACGACTTAGCCTTTAGAACGTAAACAGAAGTAGCCGTAGTAAACAAAAACAAACTACAGATATTATGTCACAACATGCATAATAAGTAGCAAGGCAATAATAGCTTTGTAGAACTATGTGAATTGTTGGTATGCCGGAGGTCTCGAATTCAAATCCACAGCATATAGTGGTTGAGTTTCATGTTTCTGAATTTCAGTCAGAAAAATACTGATTATATTGTACATACCTATATAAGCTACTACCGTAGCGCGGGGCTGCAGGTTTTAATACACCGCTGTCGTGAGTTGCGCGTTTTCAGTGTGTTGCATGGACTACCTACATGTTATCTACTAAATAGCTTCAATTTGAAATATTGCTACAATATAAAAAAAAAACAGCCCAATCGGATAACTAGAAGTGGTTGACAATGGTTCCCTTTATTTTTTTTCACATGATTTTATTTCAAATTTAGTAAACAGTTATTCAACCACTCCTGATTATTTAATCGAGCCAACAAAATTGGCATACTTATGTTATACCTGTGACAGTGTATAGTGTATATGGAAGTGAAATATTGGACCGAACTCTCTTTCTGATAACAAAGAATATGAAAAAATAAGTTAAAAAAAAAAAATGGATAGTCTATATCTGAATACATAAAACTAAAAAACTTTATTGACGCGACTATGATGATTCTGTTGTAATAAGCAACCAGTTAATTTTACTAATGTAATATAAAATCTGTATAAAAGACAAGTGTCCGTAAACTTCTTCTTCTATATACCTTTTCTTCTTGACAAATTTAATCTATAAATATGCTCCAGTAGCTTTGAACATCAATATTTTCCTTTGTCGCGATCGTTATCGACTTTTTGTTGGTGACGGAGGAAGATGATCTTTGTACGGTACTGGTTTCGAACAAAGCGTTATATATATATTTATTATATATAAAAGTGTTATATATAACTTCATACATTATTTTGGCTTAAGAAATAATTGCGTGTGTGCGGCAAGCCTTAAGATTTAGAACGATTTTCTATGATATTTGATTATTTTCAGCAAAGACTAATTTAAATAGTACATATTATGTGCAAAAGTCGGATTCCAAACACATAGATTAAAAATTCTAAGAATTATAAACATGGCATCGACAATAGTGGACGAAAGTGGGTATTTTATAAAAATCGGAAAATATTACAAATCCATGATACTTTTCTCCAACAAATGTTGCATTTTCCAATCCTCTTAACTTGCAGGTATGAGTTATCCATTAATTCGTTATGTCCTGTAAACAGCTAGGTACGAAGGATTAAAAATAACGCTATGTTTGAAACCATTATCGAACTAATATATTTTATTCTTCATAACATAGATTATAATACTAATAAGGGTAGGTACTTCTTACGTTACCAAATTACAAAAGGTTCGGTATGATAGCTGGGAATTACGCCAAAATGAATGTTTTTGCTGAAAAAAGATAGTCTATAGAATACAACTAAATATTTAATTATGATGAACTCTGTTGATTTATAACAAAATAATCTAATAACATAAAAACCGCTTTCAAAACATGAGGTAAAAAAGCAATATAATGAACTTTAAGTACCATAGGTACTAAAAGTAAATTATTATGTAAAAGTGTGAAGAAAGATATCGGCCGATCAAATCGACTAGACGCGTTGATGTCTTTTATTTGAGAGTAAAATTTTCAATACCTTTTTCTTATTTAATGACAAGTGATATGTGTAGTTCGTATATAATTATGATTATTTATGATATGGAAGAAAGATTTTTAATAACACAAGTGCCATTTAGAAAATACAGAGTTTTTAATATTATAGAGCCGATACATACAAGATTGCCTTAAGTAAAAAATATATATGTGACAACAAGAGACTTGCTATCAACTTAAAGTAGGCTGTAGGTACAAGTGTATTCTTAAGTATAAATTAATGAAAACCTACCAAGAAACATCAACGCAATGTTAAAACTAATTTACTGCAATAATCTTTATAAGGGAATAATAATCATTGTTTTGTTAGACTTCATTCAAAATTCCTTTTGTAGTCGTATCAAAAGTGCGTGTGACAACAAATTTTAATAAATAGATAACTTAAATGCAAAAAGTTCCTTGATAAAACAGACAAAGCTTAAATTAATTAACTGCATGCGGTAGTAACAGTGATCATCTATGCTTAATATAGCTTATAATACAAAATTCTTAAATATTTATTTTGTAAAATAAAGACATGTTAGTTACACTATAATAACTCGAGAAGGGCTAGCCAATTTTTTTAAATGATTATATTTGATTTGCTAAATTCCTCTCTACCTCGAACAGCTGTAAAAATATAATGCTTTACTTAACCGGGTACAAGGTATCCCCCTGTATATTAATCTGCCGCGCTTTAGTAAATCCCGAAATCCCTTAATGGGCTCCCCTACTATAAGAAAAACATACTAAGCCGACAGTATTTAACATTATCTGCTATTCGGGACTGAGACGAATCCAACTAAGCATTAATAAAAATCCGGCCAAGTGCGAGTTGGACTCGCGCACGTAGGGTTCCGTACCACTATACATCTAAATAAATGTTTTTCTTTATTCTGTTATATTGGAGTTGATTGAATGAAAGGTAAAATGCGGTTTACGATTTATAACGTATTAAAAAAAAACTAATTATTAAATCTCGTTCAAACCAATTTTCGGTGGAAGTTTGCATGCATACATTTATCATTCCTTTATTTTAGAAGTAACGGGGGGAGGGGGGCACATTTTTCCACTTAGGAAGCGTCTCTCGCGCAAACTATTGTCAGTTTAGAATAAAAATATTTTAGAAACCTCAATATTATTTTTGAAAACCTATCCATAGATCACACGTATGAGTTTGATGAAAGAAAAAATTGAGTTTCAGTTCTAAGTACTTATGGGGAACCCCAAAAATTTATTACTTTTTTTCTATTTTTGTATGAAAATCTTAATGCGGTTCACCGAATACATCTACTTACCAAGTTTCTACAGAATAGCTCTTAGAGTTACGGAAAAAAGTGGCTGTGACATACGGACGGACAGACGGACGGACAGACATGACGAATCTATAAGGGTTCCGTTTCTTGCCATTCGGCTACGGAACCCTAAAAATGAACGGGCGTTCATGAATATAATTGGTGTAAGTACGTGTTAGTTACACTATTTATTATTGAGGCGGAACGAATAATTCCAATATTTGTGATCAGGCTAAATTCTTCATTAGTAGTTGTTTAGATTGTTCATAGATGGAGACAGCGTCGGCATCGATGACCATTACTTTGTCAACCGTCGCCATGTGGTCTTCACAGAAGGTCGTCATCCTCTCACAAGCTTCCAACAACATGTCTTGAGGAACCGTCAACACCAGCCGCATGAAGTTCGGGTAGTTGAAACACTGTAATATAATATTTGACGTCATCAATTTAAACATCCGTACAATGTCAAACAGTTGTTAATATGACGAGGCACTTAATTCAACTAACGTTTTATAACTAAACTGGCTACCCTTTAGGTGACAGAGAGTAGTCAGTATGGTGACCATCTAAACTGATGTTCAGGGTTCAGGCCCATGAGCTTAAGACTTAGGACCTATTACCCTTAAAATAGGAATCATGAAGGTACCTAGGGTATCTCCAATTCTATTAAATGCTATCGTGGAACAATTGTGTTTCGGCTCATATGATTCGTCTCAGTGGGCACATTCACTTAGGTTAGGGTTTGACGATGGAAATTCGAAGCTGGCAGCTCTTCGCTGTGGTTCACGTACATTTATAAAGTTTGGGCTCGTTACATTTGTCATAATTAATAGAGTTACTATTTTTCTCTTGCCTCGTAGAAACTGCTAGTCACGTGTCACCGATTAAAAAAAAAATGTTTTGTAATTTTCTAATATTTTTTGCTACTAATAAAAACCGAGCACGGCTAAGATTCCAGTTGCTTGTTATTAAATGAGCAAGATTCGAAATTAGCTTAGAAACTGTGCAGAATGGTGTGTAGAAACTAAGGGGTGATTACACCAAACTTCTTGATGTACTGTTTTATTACAACCCGAATTAGCATTTAATCCTCATTTATTCATTTATACTAATTTTACTATGTTTATACGGGACAGAAAGGTCGAAAGCAGTAGCTTAGCGTCAAACTTGATATTATCACGTTGGTGAAGCCGACACTAAGAGGTTATGAGAATATTTTTTTTTAAATTGCCCTGTTTAATTAAAGCACCACTCTAAGTAAACTAGTTCGCCAGACGATCACGATGAACAACACATCTTATCAGTAGATAAATATTCATTAATTACCTTGACCTTTTAGGAGTTTGGCAATTTAGAAATACACATTTACTACAAAACTAATTCGGTATTATTCATACAAGATTTTTTGAGCATCACACCATTCTAACGCAAATGTTAGTACATTTGCGTTAGAATGGTGTGATGACATCTATTCTCTCTGTAATAATTAAAACAGTAAATTGATATCTTACCTTCCCCGGCATACAAAGTACAGACTGCTCGTTACACAGTTGTTTGACGAACTGAAGTTCATCGCTGAATTTCGGGAACATTGACAATTTAATTTCCACCATCATGTACATAGAACCTTGTGGCATTATAGGATGTAAGCCGGGCGCTTGCTGCAATTTTTTAAATGCCATCTTTGCTTGACTCTGAAAAGGAGAGTGTCTTTGTTTTAATACTTACATCTACTTAAAAAAAAATGACTTTCCTTAGATTATTAAACTACCACACTTTCTCTTTCCTATCTGTCCATCCAAAGGTTGCCTGAAAGAGATCACTTTCAGTGATAGGGCCGGGCCGCCCTTTGCATATTGTTGTTGTTTTTATTGTGTTGTCTTGTATTTTTTATGAAAATGGTATGAATGCAAATAAAGTTTTTCTATTCTATTCTATTCTACTTTTTCTCAAAGCGTGTAATAGAATAATAGTCTCTCCATCAAAGTAGTTCATTGGACGGCCCATTACATAGCATTGGTAAATGTATCATTAAATAAAACTAGGCTCACTGGCACGAAATAAGAAATAAAAATTGGCATCAATTAAAAAAAAAAAGATGGTATAAGTTCAATCCTTACCTCTATAAAAGCCATTGTTTCATTGAAGAAGCTCTGTGGTGTTTCTTTTAAGATTCTCGGTAAAGACTTTTGAAGAAGCGTATTTGGGCCGAGGATTCTGGTTGACATATTCATCATCCCTCTGCGAACTTCTTTGTTTATAATGTTCTGACGGTCGTGAATTATAACCCAGCCCAATCTCCAACCAGGAAGTAGAAATCTTTTAGTGACTCCACCACACGTTAATACCGGTACTTCTTCAGATAAAGATGCCATTGAAACGTATTCTTGATCAGAGAAAACGAAGTGTTCGTAAATTTCGTCTGCAATTATCGGCACGCGATATTTTAACGCTATATCGATAATTTCTTTGAGATGTTTCTTCGAATAAACTGAGCCGCACGGATTCGATGGGTTGTTTACGATAATCGCTGCTGTATTCTCATCTATTTGGCTTTCGAGACTGTTGAGGTCAACCATGAAGTTCTTTTCGGGCTGAAAAAGAATATTATTAACATTGTAAATGATGAAATCATCTATCTTTACATATAATAAAATTGTAACTTTGCCATGTCTGTACATTGAAGATATTAAGAAAACTAATGGGGTCTTAATAATAGCAGTAAAAGCCAAAACATATTTGTTTATAATTTTCTGTCTGTCTGTATGTTCGTACGCGCATCACACAAAACCTATTGCATGGAATGAAGGCAGTTTATCACGTCAATATTGAATATCATGCGGATGAAGTCACAGGCTAGTACTCAATAAATGTGTTAAAATGTCAAAAAAAATATGTATTTATGGGATTCATTTTAAGGCTGCTAACCAGCCGGGCAAGCATACGAGCACGAGATAGATTTTGTCACGTTTTTGTCATGTTTCTCCATATTATTATAAAAATATAACAAAAACGTGACTAAAACTATCACGCGCTCGTATGTTTGCCCCACAGGTAAAAAAAGGACAGAAAACATAGCATAGCAGACAGCATAGGGGCTTCTAATGATTAGAGAATTAAATAATGTAGTAAAGCCTATATTTACCAGTAAATTGTAATATTTAATGACGATGCCGAGTCCTTGGCCGATGGTCTTGTGTATCATGTAACCTGGTCGTGGGATGACTACATTTTGTCCTGCATCTGCGAGAGATGAGAGGGTGATCTCGATTGCATGGGAACAACCACTGCAGAGAATGATGTCATCAGCTTTTACTGCTCCCTGGTGGGCACTATACTCGGCCACGGCTTGTCTGGCCTCCTCGAGGCCAATTGTAGGTCCATAGTTCCTACTTTCATTTAACTTTGCCGTATCACATATGATGTCTATAAGGCTTTCTGGAGGTTTCAGATTTCCAAATACAGTTGGATCACCTGTAATTATTTAATTATTTTTCACTCATTTAATCCATTTTCTCATTTTTTATATGTTTAAATATAAATTATAAAAGTAAAGTACATTTAAAAATATAAAAGTATAAAATTCTACATTTTGAGATATAAGTACTAAAAAATATTTAAAAATATAAAAAATAGTACCCCACCGGTATCGGATACAGGGACCAAACTACCGATGGTTAGGGCTCCAGAGAGAGGAACCTCCTCACAATGCGTGCCGTGTCCAGTAGTAATTATTTTTATTATTAGTATGATAATATCTTATATTTTATTCAATCTATTAAATTGATTATCGGCGAGACGAGTATTGTTGCAACGTAATTCAAAGTTTGACTTGCCACGACGCAGAATTCTTTTCGTGGCGATTGTCTCGAGATATATGGGGTGTTCATGCTCAATCTCAAACTTTGCAAAAAGTACTTTCGTTGCATTTATCTGTTCAACATTAGATTTCGTTATTTCTTTCATTGAATTGCCCTTTATTTATGTTTATCACATCCCATCACATAACACCATTTTATTCTGGAAATGTTTATATTGATGTGTATGTTCTCAATCAATGAGTAAATAAATGGCCTACGTACGTTAGTACGCTAACTAGAGGCTTAAGAAAATGTTTTGCAGGCAAATTACCGCATATTTAGGAACACCCAAAAACTATATACTATCTACTACCTACACACTTTTTCACTTTGCAAGTGATTGGAAATCTAATTTTATAAAAATCTCGTAGCACAGTGAATATTAACTCCTCCGAAACGGCTCGAATGTTTTTTTCGGAGGTTATATTTGGTAGGTCTGAGAATAGACAGTAACTTACCACGCGGAGCCGCGGGTGAAAGCCAGGTCAGGTAATCTTCAAGTAAAATATCCTAACCTTATGTCTATGGTATCGTCTATGGTTCATATATTTCATTTGACAGTTCCCTCTCCTCCCTCCTTCCGTACTTCTATCTCTTTCAGTCTGTATGACGCCATGTTTGTTTAGCTGTTGTCAAAACTTTTGAATTTGAAGGTTATTACAGTTTCAAAGTTGATCGAGTTTAGTTCTGCGTTGATTTATTTCCGTATCTTATTCTCTCAATTTCTGAAGCTGTAATATTATCGTGCAACATGTACAACAAGTGCTGTGTGGAGACCTGTGCAAGTAGACGAAAGGACGTCAGTTTTCATATGTTTCCAAAAAGTGAGATAGGACTCAAAAAATGGTTACAGTGCATTAACTGTGAAAGACTGCGAAGCTTGAGCTTCCAAAAACTTCGCAAACAGTTTTTGTGTCGAAACCATTTCGAGAAGAGGTTTTTTTCAACAACGCGCGATAGAGTTCGTCTTTGCCACGACGCCTATCCAACGCTGTTTACTGCTCGCGAGATTTCCAGTGGTATTCCTCAAACTAATGAATTAATACCCGACAGCTCTGGTACGTACCTATTTGAATATATTATCACTTAGACGTAGTCAATTTAAAAATATTGTAATTACATCTATAGGTGTTCAATGTCATGAAAAGTGTAAAGGGAGGTTGCACTGCCTATTACAGTGATGTATTCCAAGTTAGATTTACTTACCACCTTATACTTTTAATAAATTTTCCTAGAACAGACCCTTGTTATTGGTAGATGTATTAAAAGTTTGGTTGGTGGGTTGTCTTAGGGGACGGTCATTTCCACTGACTGGAGAGGAGTGGTAAGGCTATTAGTATGTGGGAGCGCCAAAGGAACTGTGTAGTTCAATTAAATAATTAGGAGATTTTGTTTCACAGTATGAGTATTTTGCACAAACTATTGTATACTACTATGGACCTATGTTGTCTTAATAAATAAATTATTATTATTATTATTATATTGTATTGTGATTATAATTAGTATTCATTAAATTATAATGAGTGTTATGCATGATTTTTGAGTAATATATTATGTGAAATCTTTTTTAGATAGTGTCAAAACTGATCATGACTATATTAGAAAAAGAAGACATGTGGATCACACCTACTGTAAAACAGAAGTAGTGGAGAAACACTCAAAAACTGACAACATTGTTTATAATGGTAAGTTGCCATTAAATTCTAATCCTATCATAACTAGGTACTGTTATAAGTGAGCTTGTTTGCTATGCTTTCACGCTAAGACAGCTGAAAGGAAATTTGGCATACGGGTAGACCATGACCCAAATTAGGACATATGATACTTTTTATTCTGGTAGTATGTTCCCGTGAGATAATTTCCGACATGCATGCAACCAAAGCAGCTGGCGATATTATTTCTGGGGAATATTTTTTCTGTAAGTTATTTGTCTGTTAAATTGATATTTATCTAATAACAAGATTTTGACTACAGTTTCTCATATAGTTAAATAATATGAATTAATATGAGTATAAATTTACGTTTCAGAAGTGGAAGCGGATGTAATATCTACATTACAGCCTTTGCCTTCTACATCTGGATGTGGACATGAAGTCATTAAGGAACCAATAGCAGGTAAGAAATACAAATTGTTTAAATATTACTTATGGGATTCATAATAATTTGCTACTACTGACAATTTATATTCTCAGTTAACGTGAGTTATTAAAAAAATCAGCAGGCTTATAAAAATTAACATTTTGATATACAATATTTATATATTAATGTATTTGTAAGATAAGATGTAGATTTTTGGTTAATTGTAATTACAAAACTGACAAGAGTATAAAGGGGTGTCTGTCGATCTTGTTGCTGATCATTTTGTGTGTAATTAATGAAAATTTATTTTCTAGAAGCTGTGCATTGTACTCCATCTACAAAGAGAAGACGGCGTATCATTCATGGCAAAAATAAGCTGTCGCCGCATTGCTCTAGGCTTTACAAAGAATACATTAAGTCAAGAAGGCAGCTTAATTTCAATTTACGAGCCAAAAAGGCGTTGAAATTTTCAAAAGAAAAATCTTTTGAAAAGCTTACAGAAAAATTAAATCCAGTGGCAAAAGCTTTTTTATTTATGCAGATTAAACATTGCACTAAAAAAGCCAGGGGTCGGCGATTCTCGGATGAAGAAAAATTGATAGCAATGGCAATAATGAAACAGAGCCCAAAGTGCTATAGATTTCTTCACAGGATATTTATTTTGCCATCCAAATACACACTCAACAAAATGGTTTCAAAATTAAATGTAGAATCAGGAATCAATCCTCAAATATTTGATGCTGTGAAAAAAGAAGTAATATTCTTTTTAAATTAAAATAACTTGCTTACAATATTAAAAAAAAAATAAGAGATTAATGTAAATAATGTTTTAATATATTGCTTTCAGGTCAGCACATGGGATGAAAAAAAAAAATATTGCTCCATCCTTTTTGATGAAGTGGCTTTAGAAACAGCCTTGTCTTATGACAAACATAAAGACATTATTAATGGATTTGTGGAACTAAACAAAAAAACTAATGATTTTGCTGACCATGCCCTTGTGTTTATGTTACGGGGAGTGGTTCACAAGTGGCAGCAACCTCTAGCTTTTTATTTTTGTAAAGGTGCAACTTCTGGCGTTGAATTAAAAAAAATTCTCAAGGACATGATTATTGCTGTTGGAAACACAGGACTGAAACCATTGGCTTTGGTGTGCGACCAAGGTACAGCATTTCGAGCTGCCCTGAAGAGTCTCCAAGAAGACACAAGGCGACAGCAAATTATTGCCGGTGAAAATATTGGTGAGTAGCCTTATCCACTTTATGTGCATCCTTTCTTGACAACATTTAAAACGACGCCTGGAGCCTACGGGCCCCACCCCACAAATGTTTCGAGGTTCATTGTAGCAATATAATTTAAATTTTTCAGATGATGTTATTGTAATTAATGGACTGGAGCTAAGTGTCATTCACGAT
Source organism: Hypena proboscidalis (assembly GCA_905147285.1). NCBI lineage: Eukaryota > Metazoa > Arthropoda > Insecta > Lepidoptera > Erebidae > Hypena > Hypena proboscidalis. The sequence goes on along the minus strand of LR990130.1, from coordinate 11,524,103 downwards.
CCACCACACCTCATTAAAGGGTTAAGAAATAATTTTCTTACGAAGAATATATCTCTTAATGGTGAAATATCAAAATGGAGTGATATAGTGGACGTCTACAAAACTGACTGCAATCATGCTCAGTCGCGACTCCTCCATAAGTTGACTGATGAACACGTCATTCCAGAGAAAATTAAAAAAATGAAGGTACTTCATTGTTTCATTAAACCACTTTCGTTGTGATATTTAAATCCTCAAACAGTATTTTACTATGTTTAAATTAATGAGCTCCGTTACTTGTAAAATTGTAATTTATATTATTTTATTTCAGGTGAAAAATTGCACTACAGTATTCAGCAAGACAGTAGCTGCTACATTGTCATATACTGCTCAATTTTGTAAGTTGATATGCTGATTGTTTTGTTTTAAGAATGTTGTTTGTGACCTTGGTATTGACTAAGTATTTTATTTGTTGTAGCTCATTATGCTGATGGAAAGCAAGTAAGCTCTACATTGAAGAACACTGCTAAAGTTGTTTCCTTCTTTGACGACCTATTCGATTCTGTCAATGGAACAGGCTTTGGCAAAACTTCCAAAGGGAAACCTTTAAGACAGGCGGTAACAGAAAAGTCGCCGCACCACGAATTTTGGAGGGAAGCGATAAAAAAACTACATCTAATTAAATATGTCGACAAACATGGTAGGGAAACATCTGTGCCCTCGTTAAAAAATTGGATCACAACTTTAAAAAGTTATCAGAGATTGTGGCAATACTTTAATGAAAAAAATATTAAAATTATGCGCCCACGATATTTAAATTCGGATCCCATCGAAAACTTTTTTGGACAAATGCGGGCGTATAACTTTAGAAATACAAATCCAGATTGCCGTGCCTTCAAAAGTACATTTAAATCACTTTTAATCACGAGGTTTATAAAGTTTCACTCAGATAGCTACAATTGTGAAGAGGATTCAGGTAAACAGTTATTAAAATTAAAATCACTTTTTACTACAGAACAAAGTACCTCAGAATCTGCAAGTGAAAAACTTGCTGATTCTGCGTTAGTTTGTTCACCTGAGTCCTCTGAGCTATCGAGCTGGGTTGAAAGTGAAAGCATTCAAAGCTCAGCAAGGCAAGAAAGGCTAAATGTCCACTCACGTGCATTTACAACTGAATGGGTGATAAGAAAAATATTACAAAAAATAAAGTGTCAGCATTGCGAAGAAAATTTAACTAGTAGGGAATCCAATTATAATAAAAATACTGTAAATAATTGGATTTCCTTTAGAGAGTTTAAGAGCTTGAAAGAAAAAAAATTGACCTATCCCTCAGAAAATGCTGTGAGATTTTTTGGAATAATCATAGAAGAAGCAAACAAATACTTAGAAATGCAACCTGAAGGGAGCCCTATTATAAAAAGTATTAAAAATCATATAAAATCTAAGTATTTGTTTGACTTCATAAATTGTAAATTGCATAAAAATGCTGTGTCTGAATGCTTTCTCGCATTAACTTTGAGATTGGCAGTATTTAATTGGTGCAATGTAATTAAAAAAATATTAAAAGGCACAGATGTCATCCGACTTCAAAATAAATCTTTGTTGCCTCGGATGCAGTTAAAAGCTTATAATAAATATAAAACAAAATTAAAAAATAAAAAGAAATAAAAGTAATAAGAAAGTTTTTTCTTTCCCTAAAATTCCCTTTCTAACTTATTTTTAAAACATATTGCAATTATTGCAATATGTTCTAAAAATTAAAATAAAATTATCAATTCCTAGCAAGAAAAAACCTTTTAGGCTGTGCCGTACAACGCCATTGCTTATAGTTCCGCGCCGGAAAAATTAAAAAAAAAAGCTGTCATACATGATATGTGAACATTAGGCGAGTCATTTTTACTCTATGAGAGTGCCCTGTCTGAAGGGGGTATTAGTCTGTGGTGAAAGCTATATTAGCTATTATATTTTCTACGACAAAGTTGCGGTTGACAACTTAATGTAAATAAATTATACAAGGTCAAAAAACCTATTCAATAGATATTTCAGGTTCTTTATATTTTTCTAAATATATATTGAAGTTAATCTATTGACAACAAACAGATAAAAAATATATTAAAATAACTAATGGCTAAGCTAATAATAACAATATACAACATACAGAATGAACTAATTAAAATAAAATTATTTAACTATGCGTCATAAAATTCCTCCGCATCGCTGTTCACAGCAAAAACCGTGGCCAGAAGGCTGGCAGCATTGCCACGTTGAATAGCAATGTCTGCACGTGTGGTGTAGTGGTTTAAGCGGTCGCCTCGCTGCTCTCCATTGCACTGGTGTTGTGGGTTCGATCCCCACATGGGACAAATCTTTGTGTGATTCACAAAGATTTGTTCTGAGACTGGGTGTGCTTGTGTGAGTGAATGTGTGTATTTGGCCTTGTCATTGGGACCATTGGATAGTGTTATTGCTTCTAACGTTCTATCTAATGTAAAAAATCCAAATTTATAATTTATTTATTTATTTTTAATCGCTGGGCGAAGTAAAATCCAGCCTTCTGGTCGCGAGAAGCGTCTATTAGGCGTTTTACAATGTATTTGAATGCTACTAAGGCTTCAACTCTAAACGTCTCAAATATATAACCACTGACTAGATTATTATATTTGAGACGTTTGAGGTTTTCGGCGGACGCTGCGCGGCTCAAATATAATTATAATAAATTTTATCCTTATTGCTTTTTAAATTCTTTTCGATACATAATGATTAAACTAAAGTAGAACTTTATCTAAGTATCGAGACAATTTAGTATGGAAAGTCACGTGTTTTGTTAAGACTAGGATTTAGTGCACGAGCAGATAAACTTGTTATATACCTATTAATATACTCCCGATTGTAAACAAGACGCTTAAAGGTCAATGTTCACGTTTCTAAAATAAAACCCAGACACTAGGAATTAAGACTTAAGTAAAATTCATTATATTCATAGTCATTATGGTCCCAATTAAAAATACATTTAAGTGTTCGATGGCTAATTTATAACATCCTATTTTATATATATAAATAGGTATTTATTTTACGACTAATAGGAGCTAGCTAAATAGCAATGAATGGATTGCGAAAACGGGGATAAATAAACAAGGGGATATTTTATATTGCATATCAAATAAATAATCGCCTATCAATACATACTCATCATTTATATTCTTTTTTACATCAAATAAATTACTTCACTACAGATAAACTAAATGTTTAACAAAACTCAAACTGCAGATAATTCGAAATTACACATCAATATGACATTCCTTTTTTCCTCATAATGCAATACAGTTAAATTTATTTTTGTACAAAAATACTACATGCATAGCATAAATACTGACTGCATATCAAATTTACCATATTTCATAGCAAAATAACTATCCCAGTCGCATATTAACCAGTAAGTACAACAAAATCTGTTCATCATATTTGTCTTAATTTTCAAGAAGCCATGCTCGGCAAATTTAATGATTATTATAACAAAAAAATACTTTTACATTGCATTATTTCTAAAAGCTGAACAACTTAACTGAAAAACTAAATAAAATGCTGTTTTATTTAGAAAAACTGCTGTAAATAATATAAAAATAAAAGCTATAGTTATGGCATAGGTCAATTATGGGTAAAGTAGTAGGTTAGGTTCTACCATCTTCAGGCACGAGCGAGTCCCACATAACCACTCCACCCACCCCCGGGTGGGGTGGTATGCGTAAATGCATTTCCCCACGTAAAAAAAAAAAAGGTTAGAACTGCGTCCATAACATGCTAGAATCAATCTGTGTGATACTCCGACCCCTTTTTGAATCCACCCACTAAATAAAATAATATTATACTACCTACCAATTTCTTATTATCATAGATCGTAACAGACGACAGTACGTGGCGCCACCTGCAGAAGCTAAGAATGTGCCTATTGGGCAAAAAAGGAAGCGTGGACGCTCTGCGAAAGCAAGACCCGCTTTAATAATTCAATAAATTACAATTTTGTACCTAATTTTATATTTTTTTTGCTGATCGCATTATGTGATAATTAATAAATAATAAGATGACTGTGACTAATAAAATATTGTTTGATTTAGAAAAACTGCTGTAAATATTATAAAAATAGAAGCTATATTTAAAAGAAAAAGAGTTAACATGTATAATGTGCATTAAGATTATTAGCTGTGCATTGATAAAAAAGCTTTTGCTTTAGGAAAAATTGCTGTGCGCTGTGAAAATAAATTGTAGTGTGTTTAGTGATATTTTGAGTTGAATATTTTGTTGTGCAGTCAGTAATTTTGATGGGAATTCGGTATTTAATTGCATAGAAAAAGGATATTTTATGATTTGCGTTTAAATACTACCCATAAACAAGTATCTTAAAATCGACGGGTCGGATGCAATTTTATATTATTTTTTTACATAAGTTGAATTAAAGTCAATCTAAGCTCCGATGTCAAATAATTTTATTGCAATAAGTAATTTAATTAGTTAAGTTTTATTTTAATTTTATATTTTTTGTATTTTGATGTTTGTTTTGACGTGTTCTAGCGCCCCTTGGGGCCCATGGAAATAAATGATTCCATTTGGCTCAAAGAATAAGCCTTGCCATACATTGTGGCAATGATGTCAACATTCTGGGCACTATGTCGCCCTTCGACATCGATGTGGTGGATTTTTTGTAGCTTTATAAGTATCTATATTATTTTTTTGTTGTTAATAATATTGAGTATTTATCTAGACATCATATTAAATATCTAAATAATATTTTAAATAATATGTTTGTGTCCATCCTGTCAAAATTGTTTATATCTAGTGGTAATTTACATTTTCAATTCCCAAGTCAAGCAAAGTGCTGTTTGTAAACTTTCCGTTACGAAGTTCCGTTCCGTTACCATTGCCCGGTGGATAGCGATAGGCTTATCCCCTATCCCATTGGACCCAAAACTTAACAGGTGCAGTGTGGGTGTTGTACGACTCTGCCACATCCTTTTGGGTAATAGAGGCGTAATGTTATGTTATGTTTATAATTCAAAATAATAATAATTGGTTGATATATGGATAACGTTAACCACTTGATCGACGCGGTGGCGTAGAATTTCCTTATTCATTATCAGAACACCCACACCTGTTTTTTTTTTTTTTTTTTACATTTGATAGAACGCCAGGAGCAATTACACTATCCAATGACAAGGCCAAATACACACATTCACTCACACAAGCACACCCAGTCTCAGAACAAATCTTTGTGTGTTTCACAAATATTTGTCCCATGTGGGGATCGAACCCACAACACCGTGCAGTGGAGAGCGGCGAGGCTTAAACCACTACACCACACGTGAACACATGTTTATGACCAGTTATGTTTAGGTCGCATGTAATAGGGGTGAGCATATCCGACGGGCACAAACTTATCTCCGTGTTCCTATTAAGAATTTCCGAGCGGAAAAAATCCCAAATAACACTGCCCTATCCGGGAATCGCACCCGACACCTCTTAGTAAGAGTCGTATCTGCTAACTACTGTACCAACAAGTCAGCGGCTTTCGGTAGGTTTTTGGCATCAAATAGTCCCAAAGTATATTGAATGGTGTTTTTTTTATCAAAAGCTTACTAGTAATTTGCCTACATAAATTACTACATCGTGATGAAGCGGCTAACCAAGGATTAAGTAGGTAAATGATTAAAAAAAAATAACATCGGAATATGACCGATATTCCGATGTGTCATGTAACGATGTTTTTTTTAAATGGAAAATTTTACACCAAATATAATAAATTATAGGTTTTTCTTGAGCATTAAAAACGGTTTAAGAAAGTACGGTTTATAAAATTTATTCATTACAATATTAAGATAATCAAGATACTGAAACTTTCAGCAAACCGAAATTATTATATTTTTATATAAAAAAGAGATTAGTATACAGTATTTTAAGTAGATTTCAACATCCCCTACAAGTAGATTGCAACCCTCTCATGCAGACTGTACTCGTTTAAGTTAGCTAGACGGCAACAGCTATTGAAGTCAATTTAATGATTTTATCGTGAAATACAATGCTTTTTTTATTTTAGATAGCATGTTTCATAGTAACATTTACTGCTTATAACCTGCACATTCGATATCCAAAAAGAAATAATGAAGGTCTTATTTTTCAATTCGAGTACTTCGACGTCGACGTTTTTTTTAAATCTAGGTATGCAGTTTGAGTTTTTACTAAAATCGATGTCATGGTTCCTTAGAACAGATTTTTGTATATCATATAATTACTGACGTCTAAAAACTGACCAATATAAATGAACTAGCCTGTATACCTAAGTACGTTAAGTTATATGCTATTTTTAGTCAGAATTATTTAAAGAAAATGCGTCATAAAATTTAAGCTAATCTTTAAAATATTAAAATTATTAAGGATTTTCACTCTTTTAAAAATATATATTCAAAGTTACCCAATTCTGAGTATAACTTTGAACAGATTGTTTGGGCAAATTGCGGGTTATTCTGTTGTTTTTTTACGTAAATTTATTGTGTTAGATAAAAAAACCAATTTTAAAGAATACTTTTTAGGTATTTCATTAAATAAAGAGGTTCTAAATAATAATAAGATATAACTGCCTCGATGGTCTCAAGTTCGATTTCCGGCTCGGGCAAAGTATTACCTATTTGTGAACTTTCCATCAGGAAATTGTGTGGGTGTTGTACACCTCTGCCACATCCTTCTGGGTAGTAAAGCCAAGATGTTATGTTATGAAATGTTATTTAAAAAAAAACTGTCAAAAACGTTCAAAGTTACCCATTATTCTAAAACAAAAAAGCTATAAAATTGACTCACCGACTGAAAGCGGTATGTATTTTTTGTTTGGATTTGGCCTTATTTTCATATTTTCCATGACATCTCGAATGGGATTGTGTGTCTCGAGGGATAGCCTGGAAGCCCGTACGTTCCACTCTTGACCTAAGCGACCCGTCATGGCGGCTACACACCGATTAGTGGCTGTCTTTTAGTCATCATGCTTCTTAAGTACGACATCTGACTCGAAAGTCGCCAAACTTGAATTGTTATTGTTGAACACTTTAAAAACAAATTTTAATGCAAACACGTGAGTCTTTATTAAAGTATAGATTTGACGGACCTCAAAAGAGCGCCACTATATATTTTATGTGTCTTCTTATCTATTTTTTTGAGAAACTACGCAAAAAAGACGCATACATTTTACACAAAACTTATACCTTTTATGTAAAAATTAACTAATGATATTTCATTATTCTAATAAGCTTATGGCAAAACTATTGACATGCCATTCCTATCACCATTATTATAATCTAATAAAAAACATGATCGTATCAAGGACATCCATTCTAAGGCAGTTGGAAAACTTGGATCTTTTTCCTTAAATTAGCTACCTACCAACTAACTGCTGCAATTATAGCTAGGTACAGTACCTATACAGTACTATCTTATAAAATACTTATAGAATTCCTGCGTCACATAGGCTATATTTTATCAAGAAAGCGGAGCCGAGTCTATTATCTTAATAAAGTCGCTATCGACATTTACCAACAAAATCTACTATTTAAAACATAACATCACGCCGATATTACCCATAAGGGTGTGGCAGAGGTGTACAACACCTACACTTCACCTGTTATGTTTAGTCCCCAAGGGATAGGGTATAGGCCATCGCCGTCCACCGGGCACAATTCCAACTCCATGAATTTCCTAAAGGAAAGTTCACAAATGACACCTTGACCGACCCGGACTCGAACCCAAGACTTCGCGGTGAGAGGCGCATACGCTAACCACCGAGGCCTTTGAGGCAGTCTACTATCTCATATCATAATTTAAATTAATTACATTATCAGCCTTAATGGCTAGCAAAAATGTATCGGTCCCCGAATCTTATTAATAAATAAATAATAAAAATAAAAAAGCCTTTTATTTCCCAAAAACCTAAATTACAAATTATCTTAAAATATTTTTCACTTAAATTACACTGTTTACTTAAAATTATCACTTCTTATAAAATTTTGTATAAAGAATCTAGTTTTTCCATAAATATTTTAGATAGAATGGATATTACAATATAAATATTTATTTCAGGAACCCCTCTTAGGTTAAGGCCTCTTCCAAGGATTGCCATGCTTCCCTATCCTGTGCGATTTTTCGCCATTGTGATCCGGTTATTTTTTTGATGTCGTCTTCCCATCTCGCATATGGTCTACCTTTACGGCGCTTGCCTGGTGGACCCTGCCATGACGTCACCGACTTTGTCCATCTATCGTCTTTTAGTCGCGCTACATGCCCGGATCTTATTAAAGAGTAGAAAATAGTTAAGCTTAATACTAATACTACATGAAAATGAATACGTCGTAATAAAAATGTGAATGTAAAGCCCAATTTATCGCCTTCAACATATTACTATAATATTATTATTATGTTAAAAGATGTTATCAAAATATTTGCAAATAGGGAGCAGTAGCAAACAGCATACAGCTTTAAGCAGACGAGAAGGATTCATAAATCATCTCTTTAAATTATAGGCCCCTTTGTATGAAACTTAGTTAAATATCAATGGTTTTTAAAAACTTGTCTGCCTCAGGCGCCAGACGAGTATCAAACCGCCACATCCCAATCGTATAATTTTATTGTGGAGATTAATTTTGTTTATTGCCCTATATTAAATTTACACCACATATTATAAAGAGTACTCTCGTGTTAGCCACGCACTGTTAAATCTACCAAAGCACCCGCTAATTTGTGAATTCTAAATAAGTAAAACAAATAATGACAAAGAAATTATACTGCCCCGGAGGAGTTAAAAAAGGCTGTGAAGGATGCAGGATTAAGTTTTATTTCCTCTTTATCCTTTATTTTCTTACTGCTGAGGTGAAAAGTTGTATGTGAGACACGAGATCAAAGTTATTTATATCTCGTGTTTTTAATTTCAAGCTAAACAGTCACTTATCCTGTATGGGAACCGAAAACACTGCTGCACCTCCTCTGCGACTGCGGATCATTGGTCCATATACGAAGCATCATTCTGGGACGCCATAATCTGGGATCTGGATGATGTCAAGCCACCTCCGATCAGGGCCGGATTAACCATGTCGAGGCCCCTAGGCAATGCAATGGTCGGGGCCCCATGATACTCTTTTTCCGATATTATAGATAACATTTTAAAGAAATCAATCAAAATATTGTAATGTAACTGTATGAATTAGAAAAATAAATGTAAATATGGATATGCGTCATAGTATTCCTCTTCCTAGATCTCGGCTGCGTGTTCAAAAGGTTGACAGTGGTTTAAAATTAAATAAAGTTTAATAAGCGAGTATAACGGATATATATATATATATTTATATATATATTTTAAAAATCTACAAATAAAAGTAACTAGAGTACCATTCAGGAAATCTTCACAGGCACTAAATAAAACATTTTGATAAAAACATATACATACCACTATTATATAGTAAAGATGTTTTAAATCTAATATAATAATATATGTTTATGTTTTAATAGCTACAAAATAATTTGACATCCGTACCTATCGTATTACTATCATTGAAAAGGTGCCTCGCGGCGTTTAGCATCTTTTGGTATGTTCGTGATAAACTCAAAAACAACTGAACGGATTATCATGCGGTTTTCACCAATTGAAAATTGAATGAATGAAAATGATTTCAGAGGAAGATTTTAGGTAAATAATTTGTCAAAGTCGACATACTTGACACCGCACAAGCGGCAGAAGCAGTTAAAACATAGATTTAGTTGGAATCAAATTCTAAGAGTAATTAAATGACTCAATCAATACTTACAGTCTTATCCGCTTAGAAATTAATGAATAATTAGGAGCTTATTTGAAGTAATCCGCCATACTTATTGATGGTTATATCATAATGTTCAGTCTTATATATATAACAATATTCTTGAAAAATAGGCAATTATGACAAAAAAAATAGCAACTTCTGAAGTAAACAGCCTTTCATTTATGGTTTTATCATTATAATTCTTTCTTATACAAATAAATAACAATTTCGAAAAATAAGCAACTTGAAAAGTAACCAGCCTTGTTGATCGTATTATCATAATAATCAGTCTTGAGCTTCATTACCGTCGCTCGGTTAGCTAATGTTGGGTTGATAATTGCTCAATGGGGTTTTTTTACCCGTTTGCTTGATGATGACAACATTTTAGTTAAGTTAGTATTTTAATAGAAGTTTTTAATTTACACTTGCTCTTATCTGACGTCTCGCCGGTTTTCTCAAAAAGATCTTATTTAATACATTGTATATTTTATACAGCAATCATCTCCAAATTCGTATTTTATTAAAAAACGAATTTTATTCATTAAACTAAACTCAAAAATATTTTGCTCCGAGGTTCCCGCATTCACGTTTTCTCTATTCGCGGGTTAGGTAAATTGTGACCATATTAGAATCAAAATTAATTTCTTCCCGATTTTTGTTGGCATACTCAAATGATTCGGTGACCTTCGCCACCGCGTCGGCATCCTTTGAACTGTGTTGGGGCACGTGCCAATGTGGCGTACTGCTGTATTCTGATTCTGCGGTACCTACTGCCAAGCGCACCTGTATTACGAAGTCCTTTGATAAAAGCCGCCGTCGCCACAGTCGGTGTTTAAAAAAGTTTTGATTTCTTCTACTTGTACTTGTTAACTACCTAGTCATTATTAATACATTTTTGATGTTTGTTTTGACGTGTTCAAGCGCCCCTTGGGGCCCATGGAAATAAATGATTTTTGATTTTATTTGAATAGTTTTGATTCAATGTAGCAATATTGTCATAGAGAGTACAGACCTTCAAAAATATTGGTATAGTGAAATTGAAAATTACAAACAAAAAAAATCCTCCGTACACGATGGGCCCTTACAGAGGCGGGGCCCCTAGGCAGTTGCCTTTTTTGCCTTAGGGTTAATCCGGCCCTGCCTCCGATCAGCAAACTGTTCCAATTTATGGATGCTTTTGACCTAAAGGAGAGTTTATAACGAGGCTATAATCACAATTGATAAATACCCAAATAATAATAATAATAGTGCACACACACCACGGCCACTACCTTTACGAGGACAGAAAGTGTCTCTAGTCTCGACTTGACAAAATAGTCGTAATTGTTGTAAAAGTTTGCCGAAAACATTGTCTAAGTACCTAATAACCAAAGAGTATACTAATATATTGGGGTAGTAACAACGTTCCATCAAGGATTTTTCATATTCATGTAAGCAAAGAAAGCTCCACCATTGGTTAACGAATTCGAAGATTATAAATTGGTTTGCGCTGATAGTTTGATTTGTAGTTTTGATACGAACGGCACAGTGTCGCCCTTATCATTTTCTACTCTTTTATGTCATGCTGAACTTACAATGTTAAAATTGCCGACGTGCTTTATGTTTCTCACTTTTTAGTAGCGAATAAAGCTAAATCCCAAATAATCACAAAACCTAAAGCCTATAATCATTTTCCCAAATAATAAAATGAAAGATAACGTAAATATTCATTTCATGTATGTAATTGCCATTATAAAAATTTTACTGTCAGTACTAACTGACTGTCCGTCACAGTAATTTGTCAAAACTGTCAGAAACGTTATATCAAACAGCCTGTGCAGAGCTGCAGAAAATTGTGCTTAATTTTCGAAAACGAGGTGTTTTGAAACTACACCATATCAAAATTGATTTCGAAAATGAATAAACATACTGTGTTTTCTAATTTGCTTAAGGCTTCTAGTCGTACGATTATAACGTCGAGGATGATAGCCAAAGAATCCTCTTCAAACGAAGCAGCATTAGATTATTGCACGAGTATAGTAAAGTAAATAAAAAAATAGCAATTATAGTGTTTTAATAAATGTTTCTATAAATGCCAAACATATTCTGGTACTCTGTGTCTATTTTACAGATAGACAGCATGACTACGAAAACTTCTTGGCTACTCTTCTTATGACGAAATCTATTCGTTCACCGGCGTTTGTGGTCAGAGCTTTCAACGTAGAAGTAGCTCGTATACAAGATCAGACAACGGATCCTCAAACTGCAGCATTCAGATTACAATTCTGGCATGACACACTTAAAAATATGTTTAAAAGTGACCAGACTCTGAAAAACATACCTGCGAATCCCATAGCACAGGAATTATTTAAGGTATGATCATGTATATCAGGTACTTACCTGAGTATAATACATTAAGAATTATTTTAATACTTTAAATATCAATATAGTGTAAAAATTTAAAAATATTAGTTCATCCTATCAATCCAAATGTTTTAGATTAAAATCTATGAGTAAAGTTGCCTCTTGAATGTTTAAGGTCAGCTGCTGCTATGGCCTACAAAAGAGGCACCTAGAAAAATTAATAACATCAAGAAGTAACTTACTGAAGACTAAACATTTTAGAAACTTGGATGACATTGAGAAGCATGCTGAAGACTCTGTATCATCAATATATTATTTACTGTTGAAAGTTGCTGGAGTCTCCAATGTTCATGCAGATCATGTTGCATCACACTTAGGAAAAGCTCAAGGAATAACCAATATTCTCAGGTATTCATGTTTCTAAATTAAATAGTTACAGCGAAAACAAAGTACACAGGTCAACTAGTATATATTTTCTATCTTATTTAACTTTGCTACGGATTTTTTTGGTATATGATAAAGGAAAAAACTTAGTAGTTTACCCACTGAATTTTTGATATAATTTTAATAATATTATAGTTTTAATACTGTTATAATGATGCATCTCTTTCATAGGTCAGTACATGTATCCAGCTTTCATAAAATGGTATCCCTGCCAATGGATATATTAATGAAATACAAAATAAGTCAGGAAGATGTATTGAGAGGCAAAGATAATGAAGATATGAGAAATGTTGCTTTTGAAGTGGCAAGCAGAGCTAACATGCATTTACTAAAAGTAAGTTCTTAATACTCCTTTTCCACTCGCTATTAATTGGAGCTATAATTATTGAATAAGCTTGATACTTTTATACCTAATTCGAAAATGAATTTCACTGATCAGTCATTTCAGATGATACTATGGTTCAGATTCAACAGATTTCTTACAAACCTAATGTTATTATTTATCTGTAATTTCAGGCCAAGAGCATTGGTATACCCAAAGAGGCAAAGCAAATATTCTTACCGGCTGCAGCTGTGGACCACTACCTGACCAAGCTGCAAAAGTGCCACTTTGATTTGTTTGACAAGTCATTGCAACTAGCTAACCCTATGTTGCCATTTAGTTTGTACTTCAATAGATTACGCAATAGATTTTGATCTAAATGTTTATGGATAATAGAGTTTAGTAGTGTGCAAAGTAATTTTGCTCAGTAGTCAGATGCTGTTATAATAAATTAATTATATACAAATAAGAAGTTATATCCAGAATGTTTTATTTGTCATTGATAAAAGATCTTCCCATCTTCTTAATCATTAATCAGAAAACATTTCTAAAACTCTATAAAATGCATATGTCATATGGGAACCTTACTTTAAGACAGATGTGGCACTCCTTGAAAATGTGCAGAGAAGAGGAACTAAAATGGTAGCAGTATTGAAAGACAAGTCTTATGATGATCACCTTGGAACTCTGGAAAACCCCAGACAGAAGGAAGTTTGATCAAGACATAAAATATTAACAAACTATAATGATGTTAATACAATTGAAGACATATATGTAAGAAACGAAAACAAACACTTAAGAGGCCATTCTTTAAGAATTTGTCAGACACTATTGAAGCTAAATCCTTTGAAACACTTTCTACCAAATAGAGATGCCATGAAATGGAACAGACTCCCAGCAAACATTGTTATGGCACCCACAAAAATAGACTGGACAAATTCTCCAAATCACAAGACTCGCACCAATCAGCTCAATAGCCCCTAGTGTGCTTCATATAATGTATGATAATAATAATAATGAATGAAATCCATGGTATCCATCTAGTCTTAAGGCCCATTTACAAAATGCAATTTGAGCAAGGCAATTTTTAACTTACAATCGTGGCTTGTGTTTCTCTGACCATACAACATTAATTGAGGGCAATGAGGGTACAATAATAAAACTCCATTTGATTTTATAGAAATAATTGCACTGTTTACTTTCAAGCTTCTTCATGCAAATAAATATGACATAACAATGGGAGATTCAAGCAAACTTGTTTGGCAACTCGAGAAAGTAGGCCTTAACAATTGAATAGTCTAATTACATCTACAGTGATAGTGATTGATTATGCACATTTGTTATCCATTGTAACAGCCGATCATATCAATAGATATTTTTTCAAATATTTCGTGTGATATCAAAAATAGAATTGCATCATCATCCAATGCAATCTATATACTGTTGTTAAAACTTTGGTTAAGGTAATGTTCAAAGATCTTTGGTTACACACAATTCCATACCTGTGATGTGCAAAGTTTTATATAATACTACTAATGTACTTATTTATGTGAGTACTCCTAAGAAGAATAATTTAAAATAAATTAACAATATGCTAGGCTTTTAACAAAAGTACATAAAAAAAAGATCTAACATAATAACAATAGAAAAGATAATACCTTTTGACTTTGTTTAATAATTTACATGATTTCATGGATAAGAGAAATTTAAACATAGAACTATTACGCCAAAAAATTGAGTATACACTCGAAAAATGTAGACTCTTTCACTAAGATGCTTCAGCTGAATGAAAGCGACTTAATAAATGAGGTGTATTTAAGTGTCATACTGAGCTCAGTATGACACATATATACACAACAGATTTTTGTATGTGTGTGGGCTCAGTGTAATTTTCACACACAGCTCAATCTGTTTTTGGCTTCACTTTAGACAGAGCTGGTATAAAGACAATATATCTAGGCGTTATTAATGTATAAATACAAAATAAGTATTAAACCCTGTTCTCAAATCAACTGGGCATGAAATGCATATTTTTATATGGTATAGGAAGTTTTATTACATAACATAATTATACATCAAATGTAGTAATTAAATAAACACAGCCGATTAAAATATGATAATGCTAATTTGGAATGTTGATACAGTTCATACATTTTTAAATGTCTAACACTTAAGCTTAATATAAAAAGCTAATTATAAGTACTACAGTTTCCATCACAATGAGCTTGCTGCATAATAAAAAAAGCTGCCATAGATTACAAATAAATGATAGATGCATTATTCGGAAGGGGTCAAGTCTTTTTCAGGTTCTCCTTCAGATAATATCTGTTGGAGAAGATCATAAATAGGCTCAAATGCTTTTCTAAAAGCGGCATTGGTAGGGATGAGATAATCATGCATATCATGATGGCTAATAGTGCCATCAGTTTGTATAAAACCCTTGTCTATGAAAACCATTTCGACTTTGTTCATGTTAACCACCTTTTCACGTAGCAGTTGGTTGATCTTTGAATTTTTTCCTCTTAAAGTATTAGGATGTTGACCACGTGGCAGTAGACTCTGCAATGATAAGCAATGGCATACATTTTCTGATGTAACAAGCAAAATTGCTTTTTATTGCTTGTTATAATATTATTATTATTTCTCTTTATTTATCTTTAAACTTATTTTATATATTTTTAAATATGATTTATAAAAAATACAAAAAAACATTTAAAAATATAAAAAACAGTGTCCCACCGACATCAGGTACAGGGACCAAGCTGCCGATGGTTAGGGCTCCAGAGAGAGGAACCTCCTCACGATGCGTGCCGTGTCCAAAAGGACCGCCTTTTGCATCTGGCTCTTGATCCAATTATTATTATTATTATTATTATAACAAGCAAAATATTATATTACAATCAATTAATATTGTAAATAATGATTACTTACAGGCAATACTATATAAGCACTTGGGTGTTTCTCTCTAATTGTTTTAAGTATTTCTAGGATACCTGAACAGATATCCTCCGCAGAATGCTCAATATTATTTGTTCCAACATGCAAAACTATGACCTACAACAAAACAATAATGTCATCTATACATATAAATTAAAATCCCCACTTAACTATATTATAATTATGACAGTTTGTGAAGACCAACAAGAACTACCAGCTTTTAGAAGAAATTTTGCATATGTAGCTTATTATATTATGGTCAGGGCTAAGAAATACACTACTTTTTATCATCATACCACATGGGCTGCAGCTAGAGGAGAATTATTCTAAACATGAACATGAGAATACTGGAGACCGAAATGAAAATATTAGGAGTTAATAAAAACTTACCTTAGGGTCAACATGATCAAGTTCACCGTTTCTAATGCGCCACAAAACATTTTGAGTTAGATCATTATGAATACTAAAGTTAAGGCAGTGGAGTGGAGCAAACCATTGGTTCCATACATCCGTGTGTTCTAAAGCTTGCAGAATGGAATCCCCAATGAAAATCACATCAGCTTCCTTCCCTTTGGCATCTGATAAGAATCTATTATGCTGAAATCAAACATAATTACAACAAATCGAGTGGTTAGAAATTTAATTATCGTTTGTTGTCAGTTAAAAGATTTGGCTAGTACTACATAAGAAATGCTTCGATCAAGGCGCAGGATATGCGTGTAACAAAAGAATTAAGTACTCTAATTATTCAAAACTTACAATACTGTTCCACCTTCCATCTCCATCAGTGTCTTGCTGAGGGATAGCTTGAGCACATGGATTCATTATTTTATTACTATAGTATAAAAATTGTATCTCATTAAATAAATATTATACGGTAAAAATTGACTATTTTGCTACCACATCAACTAAAATCACGAAGAAAAAAACAGCTTCGCGGCTTCTCTGGCAATTTTGTATTAGTTTCCGTCACTGTCAAGTCAATGTCAAAACTGACTAGATAATTTTTTTTCCGTCAAAAATTACATTAATTCTAGTCTATGGTGTCTGTCCCGTCCAGGAACAATAGATGTAATACGAAGAAAATTTAAAATGTCATAAAAAAAAATGTACTTGAGCCGAAAACCCATACATTTCTAATGATGAATTTTATCTGGCAAGCGCTGTGGCGCGCAATAACACTGAAAATTTATAGCTCCCTCTAGTTAAATGCATGCTCTCTGTGCATGCTGTCCCGTCCAAAGAAATTGGACTTTAAGCGTGGAGTTGACATATAACCTGTCAAATCGTTCGTATATCGATCATTGTATGTTAAAATGTACTGATTCCGCAAGACGCACAACCACTTTTCATAGAATCCATGTCATGACATTCGCATTGACCTCGAGAAAGAAACAATGATTGGAACGAAGTTCCATAACGCGCGTTGCGAAAGGGGGCTAGATGGAAAAAAATTGGGACGAAAAGTTGTAACGACACATTTCGTAGCAATTCTCGTAGCGGCGTAGTAATTACATGCTACGTTACAGCTACGGTGCTACAACATCAGACACACTGAGTGAGTATTCGGTGAACCACAATAAGATTTTTTTTGTAACTTAGAAAAATGAAAATTTCTTCACTAATTAATCGAAAGGAACTTCGTTCCATCCGGGTGTCCCTTGACACCTCAGTAGTTTTTCAGATTTCTCTCTAAAGTAAAAAGATATAGGAGAATGAATAAGATATAATGAATAATTGTTTTATTCGATATAGATATTATACTCTTTCATCTGAGGTTCTGTCCGTTCCACTTACTAGAAACTGAACTAGAACTTTTTTATTGTTATCCGATTCCTAAGGCTTACGTTTTGAGCAAAAATAACGCTTATGGAACAAACTCGGTGTATACCATAGACAAAAACATATTTTTTTTCAAATCAAGTTATAATGTTTCTACTACGACACTGGCTAAAAGTTACAACAAATAGCCATAAAAAAAAAAAAAAAAATATAATGTCACTAGTGTCAAAGTGACTATTCAACAGTCAACGTGACAGTGTCAAGTTGCACGAAAAGAAACCCGTGCTCGTCAACATTTTTCACATTTGCCATCGAATCAAAAATATCAAGATACTCGGTAATGCCCACTGAATTCGTCTTATTGTTATTGGATCTAAATTTTGGTCAACTTATATAATTACAAAGAGATCATTATGGATAATGAAACAGATGAGATTCAGACATTAGAAATCAGGCATAGAAAGGAAAAAAAGGAGTTGCAGGCTCACATAACATCACTTAAAAAAGCCGCGAAAAATGACAAAACTAAAAAGAAGGAACTCACTGCTGAAATTGCGAAATTGGAAGCTGAAATGGAGATTCGACATAAGCAAGAATTTGAAGAGCTGCAGGTAGAACAAGAGATTTCAGATTCACCACTAATAGTTGAAAATGAACTGTCAAAGCAGAAAGTTTCCAAAGCTCAGAAACGTAGAGATAAAAAGTCTCAACAAGATAAAGATAGAGAAGAAACAATTAAACTTCAAGATCAAGAAAACCTTCATGGTCCTAGGAACGCTGAACAAAAAGCCATTAATACCAGGTTAAAAGAGAAAAATCTTATGATATTTACCATTCCTTCAGACGGGGATTGCTTGTACAAAGCTGTTGCCCACCAGATGTCTATTACCAAACAACAAGAAATATTTGTAGATAGTCTTAGAAAAAATGTTGCTAGCTACATAAGACAGAACAAAGATGATTTCATTCCATTTATGAGTAATCCTGACACATTTG
The DNA here is from genome assembly GCA_905147285.1 of Hypena proboscidalis. Classification (NCBI taxonomy): domain Eukaryota; kingdom Metazoa; phylum Arthropoda; class Insecta; order Lepidoptera; family Erebidae; genus Hypena; species Hypena proboscidalis. The sequence continues at coordinate 11,505,479 of LR990130.1, read as the reverse complement.
AAATGATGACTGAAGAGGAATTCCAAGAGTACTGTGACAAAATTGAGAATACCAAAGTATGGGGAGGACAATTAGAAATTAGAGCTTTGTCTAACTCTTTGAAATGTCCAATTACAGTTATTCAAGCCACAGGACCTGAATCTATTAACCAGGGTGCTGAGTTTGAGGGTCCTCCACTTTTTATTACATACCACAGACACATGTACAGATTAGGGGAACATTACAATTCAACACTACCATACTCAACTGAAGAAAACGACTAAGTTAATATATAATTTAATTCAAATACTTGTAATGAAGTAGTAATTGTACAACTGCCCTTTTTCATTAGACAGACTTTTTGTATTAATAATACTCTTACAGCTTACACACTTTTACAACAGCTATATCAATCAATGAAAACATGTATAATATAAGGTACAGAATGTAAATGCTTTTCACTTTGTTGTAATTATGTTATATTAAATGAATTAAAATGTTTTATACCATAAAAACACTGAAATAATTGATTGATTTGAAAAAGATGTTAGTAGGTACTAAGTACAAACAATGATAATGTTATATGAGAATTTCAAACAAGTACTTATAATATTATGAAATTTAATGTTAAATTATGCTCCATTTTGCACTGGCTCTGTTGTGACATTTTCCTCTTCAGCAATATGCTTGTTGGGGTCATCAGGTTTCATAGCAGGGAATAGCAGTACTTCCTGTTGGCAAAATATAAAAATATGCTCATGAGTGCATGGTAAGCCACCACTACAGTTAGAGCAGTCATCTTGCCGCTTTTAACTGCGCTGGTGTTGTGGGTTCAATCTCCATACTGGACAAATCTTGTGTGATCTGCAAAGATTTGTTCTGACACTGGGTGTACTTTGTGTTTGTTAAATGTGTGCTTGTGTACTACCCCGCGACAGAGGAGATATTCTTAGTGCAAGCATCTTTTTTTCAACTCAATTATACCACGTAATTAATCTTAAAAGCTTCCGCTATAGTCAATTGTTTGACAGTAAAACATTGTCAATAATCTTAATTATGTTATATTCTTAATTAAGTGAACATTTACCTTGATATTATTGGCATTAGTGAGGAACATAGTAAAGCGGTCAATTCCGAGTCCCCATCCAGCAGTTGGCGGTAGACCATACTCCAGGGCCGTACAGAAAGCTTCATCAGTAGGTGGAGTCTCATCATCGCCCGCTGCACGGTCCTTAGACTGTTGCTCAAATCGTTCCCGTTGAGTTGCTGGATCATTCAACTCGGTATAGGCATTGCAGATTTCTTTTTTCATTACGAAAACTTCAAATCTAGAACAAAAAATAATTATAAGAATCATAAAAATAACTAAATTATATTGGAATCAATTTTAATTTCAAAATAAATTTAATTCCTAATTACCTTTCAGTTAAACCAGGACTACTTCTATGGTACTTGGCCAACGGACTCATAATCTGAGGATGATCTAAAATAAATGTTGGATTGATACATTTCTCCTCAAGGAACTCTCCTACTAATTTATCTAGAAGTCTGGCTGTAGTTCTGGGCGCTGGGCAATCAATCTGAAAAAAAAATGTATTGTAAAGTTATAACTTATTACTTGCACAAGATGAATAGATAGAGATAGACTTTGGCTCATACAGCCCTCCTCTATCAAAATAAGTTGGTTTGATTATGTTTTATTATACAAATACCTCATGTTTTTCACACAACTGACTCAGCATTTGATTAGCTTCAGGTGTTTCTAACTTATCAGCAGGGGGAAACTTGACATTTAATGCTTTCTCTAGGCTTGCAATCATCGGTACTCTGGCAAATGGAGGTGTGAAATCAATCTCCAACTCTTCACCGTCAGGCCCATCTGGTTGATATTTTACCTAAACAAATGTTTAAATATTATTATTCAGTTATTATTATTGACATCATACAATGTCTGTAACTTGGTTATCACTACAGCTATGTAAAAGTAAAAGTACTGTTCAATGGTTGTGTTGCAATCAAATAAAATTATAATGATGCATTCATTAATATCTGATTAATATAAATATTTATATCTTTTATCTCACTATGTTACGAGATCAAAGGTTATAAGAGTAAGCATGCATATTATAGATGATAGTATTATACATTCATGACTTGATATGTAAACAATGAAAGTATGATGCAATAGTAGTGTGTTTCAACTCACTTTATAGGTACCATGAATACTTTTAACCATTCCAGACAGCATTGTTTCAGTGATGGTTATAAGATCATTATAGTCCGCATATGCCATATAGAACTCACAAGTGGTGAACTCCGGATTGTGAGTTAAATCAATGCCTTCATTCCTGAACTGCCTGCCAATTTCATAGACTCGGTCTAATCCACCCACTACTAACATTTTGTGATAAAGTTCTGGAGCTATTCTCATGTACAAGTCCATGTTAAGATCGTTGTGGTGAGTGATGAAAGGTTTTGCTGTAGCTCCTCCAGCAATCATGTTCATCATGGGTGTTTCAATCTCAAGGAAACCCATGTTGTCCAAAAATTTTCTGACGTAAGAGATTATTTTTGCTCTGGTATAGAAGGTTTGTCTTACCTGTAAAACATTGACATATTAATATAAGTTACAACCCGAGTATATTATAATATTTGTCTACATATATTTTATTATTTATTTAATATTAATTTATTATTATTTCCTAGTGTTTGAAATATTTATTTCAATGTATATACATAAGTATCTTGTTTTATAAATATTATTGCCACTACTTATTTGATAAACTACTAGAAATAAAAATTCATACAGACCCTATCATTCAAAATTAGGTCCAAATATCTCTTTCTAAATCTGGTCTCTTTATCTTTAAGACCAAAGTGTAGATGAGGCAGCATGTGCAGGCAGGGTGATAACAGCTTAACACTTTTAGGCACAATAGACAGCTCTCCTTTCTTGGTTTTGCCAGGGTGCCCAACACAGCCTATAATATCCCCTCTTCTAAGCTTCTCGGTATCAGCAGCAAATTTTTCTTCAGATTCATACATTTTAGCATTAGCCATCACCTGAAACAGTTTTAATTCTAGTTACAAAATATACTAATGGAAGGGTTGCTAATAAATGTATTCTATTATGATATAAAATCTCAGACCATCATATAAGTGTAATATAATTTACCTGGAGCTTGACACCTTCACCCCTTAAGTCATAAAATATGAGTTTGGCTCCTGACTCTCTGATAGAGTGAACTCTACCTGCCACAGATAGTGTTACATTTTCTAATACTTCACCACTGTTTAAATTATTGTATTTTTCAATGAATTCTTCTAATGAGATGGTAACATTGAATTTATGTGGGTAAGGATGCTCTTCTTTAGCACCTTCCTTGAGTGCTGCAACTGCAGCTGTACGTAGCTTATAATACTCATTGGGACTGATTTCTTCTTCCGCTCCTTTCAATGGATTCTTCTCAGTTGCTGCAGGGACTGGTTGCTGAGCTACTTTTTCAGCCTTTTCTTTCAGTTTTTGCTCAGCCTTGAGCCGCCGTTTCAACTCACTACAAAGATAATTAATAATAACCAATCAGTTTTTTTTTTGAACGTATTAATAATTAAATGCAACCAACCGTTTGCTAACCGCAGATGAGAAATTGGCACATCGGCTGACGAAACTGTTGGTTCTTAATGAGAGGACACTCAGGCTCTTCAAGGCGTACATAATGGGTACACACAATACTCACTTCTTTGATAATTTTTCGCCTGAGGTATCAGCCATGACTTATCTTTTTATTTTATTTGAAAAAGAATAATTTATTCTTATAATTATTCTAACCTAACTTCTACAAACCAACAAGAGATTGACAGTTGACAGGAGACACGACACGTTATCCTAAATATAAAGGTAACATTGATTATCCTGCTTATCTGCCTGCATTTAAGTGTTTTCATAAAAACTAGTGTAAAATACGGTCAGAAATATAAAATATTTTTTTTTTTTTTTGACAACGTACAGTCTAGACATTGAGTGTTTATTTGTTACGATTTAACTCATAAACTACTTAAAACTCGCCATTCGAAGAAATATGCATCTTCATCAAGTCAGTGTGATGTACCGAGACGGCAATCACAGATTAATTAATAGTAGCTAGCTATAAATAATAAATATACAGCAATAACCAAAACTAAGCGCAATAGGATGACGAAATTTTTACATTTATTTCCAGCTATTGCCATGGGCAATAAGTGGGCGCGATCTTTACTAACTACTCCAAACAGGAACCAACAAATGAACTCGTTCGTTGGCCTTTGTTGGTTATGTGTGGACACAGGTTCACAAGAATCTTTATTATGGTACACTTAGAGATTCGACGAATCTCAGTCGAGGTGAGCTTTCAGGAAAAGCACCAGGCGCATCCGCAAGTCTAAACAGAACTCACTAGGAAACTCGTGCCTTCTCGTGGCTCGTGATCTTCTTCTTCTTCTTTTGTGGCTCGTGATGACATGACGAGGCGAGTCTCTAAGCGACCACTTATTCTTTTTATCACATCACTGACTGCAAATAATTTCATTTTTTAACTGGCAATTTAAATTTCTATTGACATCACAGCTGTTCGTTTCGTGTGGTCTGTCTTGCTAGGGAAAATTGTAATAATTATTCTAAAAGTGAGTTATATTTAGTATTACTGGTGCATTTAACGTCATTTAAAGTATGATTAAGTCATATTCTACATTGGTGTAAAGTTAAGTGTCTTCTCTCTAGGTTGGCAATGGTTTTAAAATTTTGACAAATATCGTTTCTCCTGCATTCTCGTTAAATATCAAGAAAAGGCGTTTTAAACTTATACCTAAGTGTTAAAAACCATCTTATTGAGTCTTTATTTACAGGTACAATCTTATGTAGACAGTATTGCTTATATCATCTGTCTAATTTATCGCAATACTATGCCTCTTTTTGGTAAGTCTCAAAAGAGCCCAGCGGAGCTTGTGAGATCATTGAAAGATGCAGTTACTGCTTTAGAAAGGGGTGATAAGAAAGCCGAAAAGGCTCAAGAAGATGTGAGCAAAAACTTGGTGCGTATTTCATCGTACATTAATGAATGGAGGTCAATACTTCTATTGATAACTAAGTGGACAAATTATAGTGTTGATTTTGTGTCAATAGGTTTTGATAAAGAACATGCTGTACGGTACATCCGACGCAGAACCGCAAACGGATATTATAGTTGCACAGTTGGCTCAGGAACTGTACAATACCAACATGCTACTGCTCCTTATTCAGGTAACTAGATATTTGATTTGAAGGATTTGTAAAATACACTTAATACCTCTCAAATGTCTCGATGTTTATGTTACAGAATTTAAACCGCATTGATTTTGAAGGCAAGAAAGATGTTGCACAAGTCTTCAACAATGTGCTCAGACGTCAGATCGGGACTAGGTCACCTACAGTTGAGTACATATGCACAAAGCCAGAGATACTTTTTACTTTGATGTCTGGGTAAGATTAATTAATCTTTATCTTCAGATTTTGCAATGTCTTACCTATTTAATTTATATTATTGTAGGAGTCTAATTTAAATTAAAAGAATATCTTAGATCCATTTAGTAATTGATAAAAATGCTAAGTACTAATAAAAGATATCAACATTGTAGCATGTATGTGTACAATATGTAAGAATATTATTCATATATACTACAATGTAATCAGAATTGTAAGTAGCTATACTTTATGCTACTGATAAACTAAAGTTAATATATTTCAATTGGATTTCTTCATATCAGGTTATGATGCTTTGTTATGAAAAAAATGAGTTATAACGGGTGGCGCAAAAGTAAAGACCCTATTTGGTTCAGCTATAACATTTTTTCTAAATTAGAAAACTAGATTTAGATTTTTTTAAATGTATATTTGTGCCATTAAATTTCGTACCATTAGGATTTAAAGATGATGTCTTTTAAATGGTGACCTCCAGAGTTGATACACATTTGAGCCCTATTTATGACATTTTGCATAACTTGCCGTAACACTTCCTGCGATATGTTCGTTATTTCTTGACGAATGTTTTCTTTTAGAGCTGCGAGAGTCTGTGGCTTGTTCACATACACCCGAGATTTCAAAAAACCCCAAAGAAAGAAGTCTGGACTGGTCAGATCGGGTGATCTTGCAGGCCAAGGCAAATCGCCAAAACGAGAGATAACTCGGTCTGGAAAAGCGTCCCTCACTAAGTCCATAGTGTCGCGCGCTGTGTGTGCCGTAGCGCCGTCTTGTTGAAACCAGATGTGCTCCAGCCCCAATTCGTCCAAACTGGGTATCAAAAACTCACGTAACATGGTTCTGTAGCGTTCTCCAGTGACAGTTATCGCATTGCCTCCAGCGTCTTCGAAAAAATAGGGTCCGATCACTCTGTCAACACAGATGCCACACCATACAGTAACTTTTAGTGGGTGTAGAGGTGTTTCTTGAATAATGCGCGGATTATCAGTGCCCCAGAACCGAGTATTCTGCTTATTGACATGCCCTGAGAGATGGAAATGCGCTTCGTCACTCATAACCAATTTTGAAGGAAAATCATCCTCTTCAAGGTGTATCAACTCTGGAGGTCACCATTTAAAAGACATCATCTTTAAATCCTAATGGTACGAAATTTAATGGCACAAATATACATTTAAAAAAATCTAAATCTAGTTTTCTAATTTAGAAAAAATGTTATAGCTGAACCAAATAGGGTCTTTACTTTTGCGCCACCCGTTATATTAATTAATTCTAAGACTTACATGTTAGTTTTTCTAAACTAAAGAATTGTTTCATTATTTTTCAGATATGAACATCAAGAAATAGCATCCAACTGTGGCACAATGCTTCGTGAGTGTGCCAGATATGAGGCTTTGGCCAAAATAATGTTGTATTCAGACGATTTTTACAATTTCTTCCGTTATGTTGAAGTTTCCACTTTTGATATTGCCTCAGATGCCTTTTCTACATTTAAGGTTTGTTTAAATACAAGTTCTTTAAAAAAATGTTTTAAAGACTTTATGTATTACAGTGTATGAAACTTATAGGTCCAAATATGTAGACTTTAAATAATAATATGTACACTTTCTATGATACCTTGTAAGCTATCTCTTATATGTCATTTGTTGGCTATTCATGTGAGATTACCATGAAAAAGTTTATCATGATTTACAGAAATATGAATTGTCTTAAACATAACTACATTTCAGTAGATGTATAGTCACAGAACAGAATACTATCAGCAGGTTAACTTTATTGATTTAGTATCAATAGCTAAGCTTATTTATACATTTACTTACCTCTAAAGGAGAGTCCTTAAATTGGCATAACCTGGTATAGTTAGTCTGAAAGAGGATTTAGCTTTCTTAAGCCCTTCATAGATTTCGAAAAGCATTTAGGTCCACTTGAGTAGAAGAGATTAATACCAATCCCTTTTGCTATGACAATTATTTGCAGATTAGTAGTTAGATAAAAGCATTTTCCTTCAGAAAGGTCAAGTGAGTTGTTATGTATTACATCTTTTTGTTAGACTATAGACAGCAATGATGGAATACTGCAACAATAGTTAAGAACAGTATGTTTCCTGCAAGACAGAACAGGTGCATGTTGGTACCCTAGTACCAATACTATCTGATGCTGCAACATATTGTATAATAAAAGACATATCAGCAACTGCACTTGTAGAATGTGGGTCAACTTCATTCTACGAAATTATATTTTACGATATACTGTTTGAATCCTTACGTTATGTACTTATGGTGCTTGTCATCATTTTCAAATTTAAAAGTTTATTTTTATGACTTTTATCCAGAGGAGTAAGGCAGTGTTATAAAGATCTTATTACCAGACTTACATGTTATGTTTAAACTCCAAGATTTTTTTTAGTAATGTCACATTTTCTTACAGGAATTGCTAACACGACATAAAATGTTGTGTGCCGAGTTTTTAGAACAAAACTATGATAAGGTGTTTAGTCACTACCAGCGGCTGCTTAACTCCGAGAACTACGTAACTCGACGGCAGAGCTTGAAGCTTCTGGGAGAGTTGCTATTAGACCGCCATAACTTCTCTATTATGACACGCTACATCACCAACCCTGACAACCTTAAACTTATGATGAACATGCTTAAAGAGAAGTCACGTAATATACAGTTTGAGGCTTTCCACGTTTTTAAGGTATGTAAATATAACTTGCTTTTTGATTATTACCTTGTTACCCTGCAGGACTAAAATGTACTAAAAATCTTCTGCACTAGGCGTAGGCCACGCCTAGTGCATTTTTAATTTGTTTACATTATCTAATAGATACTACTGTTATTAATATTATAAACATTGTTAGGCAATAACCATAATTGTAAAAAAAATGTTAAATGAAACTGAATATATTTTTTTTTATTTTTCCCAAACTTTGAAACCAAGTAATCAATAATTTTGAAAATAGATATCAATTAATCAGAAAGCATTTAATCGTTTTATAATATATAAATTTAAGTAAAATATTGTCTTCTATTTCAGGTATTTGTAGCCAACCCAAATAAACCAAAACCAATATTGGACATTTTGCTAAGGAATCAAGACAAGCTGGTAGACTTCCTCACTAAGTTCCATACAGACCGTTCTGAGGATGAGCAGTTCAATGACGAGAAGGCTTATCTTATAAAGCAAATTAAAGAACTGAAGCCCTCGGAACACTAACACTTATTGCATTTCATTAAATCGCCACTTCCTCCTCAGAAAGAAGTTAGTTATAGATGCTATTATATTTAAATGCTTCTAAGTCACCCGAGGGTGTTGTGCGGCGCCGCTAACACACAAGGTTCAGTAAAATATTGGAAATCTAAATAGATTTTATATTTTGGTCTGTGATGAGTCAGGGAAAGTATATTTGTGCTACGAGCAAATTAACATTTTTAATAAATGATTGTAGGAATTAGTGTTACTTATGGTTTGACTTATATCTTATGTAAGTTGTTAAAACCATTTTTAGTTTTATTACGTGTTTAGTGACAGCCTCGTGAGTCACAATCGAAATATTTACCAATATAATATATTTTGTCACTTTAGCATTGAAAGTTCCCCAAGCGATATTTAATTTGGATATGACTAAATAGAACAGGAAAACGAGATATTTGAAGGAGCTTTGTATATATAATATGACGATTTTAATTGGAGCGTTTTGTAATGTTTATTTTTTTGTATTCTAAATCAATATCAGAAGTTATAAATTGTTGAACAAGAAGGAAAGTATATTTTATATTGTACATGTATATCACTCTTATCAGTATTGGTTTTTATACAGCAAGCAAGTAATATTATATTATCTTTTATTAAATAATTTCACCCTTAACAGTTCGATGCCGTAAACATTTTGTTCCACGTTTAGTCCTTATTCGGTTATTTTATAATACATATTTGAAAAATCTACACTATCACATTATATTTGATTAAATTAAAATTTTATATAAGTTTTTCAAAATTGCTGTATCATATTTTAATTTATAATGATTTTGTCAGCATCATAATGCAATTACATTCTATAGAAACAATAAATACAATATTTATATCATTTTCATTTATTTTTTCTCTTCACCACCCTTAACGATTTAAATATTGGGTTCAGTAGTAGGTACTCGAATGAAACACAAATGCCATCTATTAGGATTTAATTAGACACAAGAATGGATCTGTACATAGAATCTTATTCATAAAACTGTACAGTTATTTTCCTACACTTATGATTATCACAAATTATTTGAAGGACATATTTACAAAATGTAAGATAATTTATCCGCAGACTTAATAAACTAGTAATTTTATAAAAACAAAAAGATATGGTTTTTCGTATTTAAGGCCAAGTAAGTAGTTCTTCAATTTATGCAAAGAATAAAAAACAAACTATCTGTCAAACATAATGTAATACACAATATTGCAATGCCTCTAACTATAAATAATAAATACTTTAATTTTTCTTTGAATGCGGATGAAATTATCATATGGGAAAAAATTAGCGGAATAAGGTTATCTAAATTTATATTTATTGTAGATATCATGAAGTTACACATAGTAAGGAAATATCTAAAGATTTAACTATAATAATAGTATAAAGTTATATTATAATAGAATATCATTACCAGAATATTAAAGATATTTCTATATACATCAGTATAGATTTTGACGTTAGTCGTGACATTGTGATGTACCATGCGAATCAAATAAGAACAAGATTCTTGACCATATTAAATGTGTTCCATACGCCTGAATATTAATGAACTATTCGATGACAATCCTGTTCCTTTTTTAAAATTTCGTTCACAATAGGGTGAATTGAACTCATTCAATATGATCGAGAAATATGTTTCATATAAAAAATCTAGTTTTATGAAGCAATAGATTTTTCGGTCGTTTTCCTCTATTTCATAGTGAGAGATGATTAAAATTACAATTAGAAAATATATTTTTTTAAATATTGCAATTACGGAAAGAGATGCAACCCGTCCAAAATTAAATGATTAATTAGGCGCACGTGTATTTTTTTTAATCTTATGTTTTGCTATTGTTGTTTCAATACAAACAAAACCATGCACGATGTCATGTAATGGTCCTAAAATAAAATTAATAGCTACTTGTGTGCAGTGTTAAAATCATTCAGCTTATGAAGTTTTTTTTTTTAAGAATGGAACCAACCAATAATAAGCCGAATCCGATCGACACCTCTTTATTATATTAGACTGCCACTACCATGTAATGTAGTCCAAAATACTGAGACCACATTACAGAAGATTGTCCTGAGTTTAAAGTACTTGAGCTATGGCAGTTGGTGGTTCATTAAGTTTTTATAATATCTTAAACATACCAAATTGCCATCATAAAAATTCTAGTAACATATTCTATAATAATAATAACACATTAAAATTTCACCATCAATTATGTTATTAATGTTATTATCTATCCCTTACCACATCCAGTGATTTACAGGCTTTTCCAAATAGCTATTCTTCAAACCCTGGTAGTATCAATTCATCGATCATCAGTCTATAATCGCGGCAAATATCAGTCTTAGGCTTGGGCGATATGAATCTAAGATTTCTTTGTTTCATGATTTGACCAGCCGCACATACGTAATATTTTTAAATTTTTTACTACTATAGAATGCATCCGTGTAATACAGTGATGTTATTTTATTTGATTAGGAATCATTTATGATGCTTATGTGAATTCGGATGCCAACTATTGCAGCCAGTCTGATTATATTTTTACCAGAAACCCTTATTCCCAATAAAATTAGAATCAATATAGCTCAAGCCTAAATTTATAAATTAGGACCAATTTAAATAAAATAAATAATGTTAAATGCTAAATAAAAATTTAATGGCTGATGCTTACTGCATAAATCATAATATGGAAGATCTAATGACATTACCTTCGTTACTTTTGAAACAATTTGGTAAAAAGCAAAATTCTTAATAATTTTAGTATTCCAAAAACATATTTTTATATATAAGGCAATGCATATCACAATATGAAATAAACAAGTAAGAAACTTAAATATTATAAATTACTTTTTTATAAACTTTCAGGTTTTTCACGTAAGCTATAATATAAGAAGAAATATGCTAAAATATACATAGATAGGCCTTCATTGGTGATGTCTGCATAAAAACAAAATTAAATTAATCTCTTTTGTCAAAGTATGCCAGATGGGTGTTTATTTCTTTATTTAACTCATTTTGTCAAATTTTTAACTGCTCCATCATCATACAAAGTGCTCAGTGGCACATTCACTAACATAAGGCCGTTATTAAAGATTTCATGAATGATAAAGGTTAATTCGATGGGTCAACACTTTATTAATATAATCATAAATAACCTTTTAAGATAGTAATAATTTAAAATGAATATTTTAAAACAAAAAGAGAATTGAACTTAAATTTTGTCAAATCATGGTACACAAATCTACACCGATGTTATAATACCAATACATCGGCATTTTGATATGCATACACATACATAAATAAAAATTCAGTTCAACTAAAATCTTAAGTGAGTTTCCGCTAATTTCATAATATATCCACAGTCATTTCCAACACATTATTCCACGAGATCAATCCCAATTTTATAGAACATTGGTATAGGATATTACAAACTATATAATCATATATTGAAATCGGATTGACTTTCAAGCAGACAATCAGAGATTAGTCCTTAACATATGATATTGTTAAATAGTAAAACTCGACACTCATTATATAATGAAGTACAAATAGACGTGAACAGGTTGTTTACAGTAGTTATAAATATGAATCTAACTAGTTTTGCCACGGTTGCGTAAAAATGAAGTTTCAATGTCAAACGAAGGGCAGTCGATGTGGCAGTGACATACATTGTCTAACGGCGTAACTATGTACCGAGCTCTTAGCTCATAATGATAAGTTGTCCGGTGTTGTTGGCGTACACGAGTCCCTGGCCGGGCTGAGGCGCCCAGCGCAGGCAGTTCAGGCTGGTGAAGCCGTGCTCCCAGTTCTGTTCCAGCTCTTTAATTGGCGACAGGCCTGTGCGGCTGGAACTTTCTGAAATGTGAGTGAAAGCATTCTGAGAATTTGGACAGTTTTACATGGTTTTCACACAAAGAAACAAAAGGTAGGTTTGAACTTATAGGTCCAGTGGGGTTTCATCGTTTTTGTCCAACGTTAGATCAGGTTTTATAGGTGGAGAGGGTTGGTAACTACTAGCAAAGCATATAATCACAGTAGTCCAGCCTGCATAAGGTTACGCACCCAAGGGGTCGAGCCGGTAGAGCAGCGCGAAGACGTTGCTGCGTTGGTGCACGGCGGTGGAGAAGCGCCGCGAGCCCAGCCCCACGGCCAGGTGGCGCGCCGTGGGCGACAGCGCCACGGACACGGCGCTCTGCTCCAGCACGGCCGTGTGCAGGCACTGGCCCAGGCGCGCCCACTCCAGCGAGTACACGCCTGCAACGGGCCAAGCATCTCATGGCAACATGTGTCAATCTCCTTGAATCGTCAATCGACTTCACCATAGAATATAATACAATGCAGCTGCGCCGCCAAATATATCTGCAAGGCTAAAGCCGTATAGACGCTTGCTTCACACCTCAAACCTAGTTAGTCATTTGGCGAAAATAAACGCGTTAGAATTTTAGAAACTGGCCGTACTGCGGGCTTACCATAACGCTAACAATGCAAGCCTCTAGTCTTCAGCCGCTAAGCAAACTACCCCGGCTGTTCAGCCTTAGCCTAAAAGGTTTTGACACTATGTTGTTTTAATGATACTCATTTGTGGTACCGCGTGTGAAGAAGAAATAAGATTTCTTACCAAGCCAATGATTCGTATTCCTTAATCTAGGCACTGGCAGCAACGCCACTAGCAGTCGCCCGTCTTTGGATATGTCGATGCTCGCGTCGTTGTGAATCCTGCATCTCTGCACCACCACGTTTTTTGTACCTGGACACAATGGATTACGATGAGGAAAAGTATCACCAACATTACGAGCTGTAATTGAGCAAAAATAATAATCTCTTTTATTATTTTATTTATTTTTCCATTTCGATTTATTAAAAACGCCGATGTGTGTCTTCTAGCCTTGTCCTTGAGTGTTGGACAAATTTATACAGTTTGTCTTTGTAAACTAATAATTAAGGAGATTGTTTTTAATCATCTTTCTGTTGTTGTTCTGTCTTGTGACTTTTTTGAGCGCTTGCATCTACATTGGAAACTTTATTCGAGTATTTGGCGAACAGCACAAACTATATGTATAATGCGTACTGTTTGAAATCTCCGGCGTGTTCCCCGTAGTGAAGTCCCAGGCTTGCACGCGATGCGAGGGCGACGGCAACGCCTCGGAGATGATGCCGGCGTCCAGCAGCTCCGCCATGCCGCTCATGCGCCGCGCCGCCCCCACCCCGCCGCCGCCTCCGCCACCCCCACCGTTGCCGCCCGCCCCGCTGCCACCTTCCCCGTTGGCGGCTTCATCGTCCACCACCATCGCGTTCTGGAATTTTCATTATTATGTCACTCTTTGACAATCCCAAACTGCTTATTGAACAATTTCGCCACCGGTATATTATATTCGATATTCTTAGATCCTTTATAAAATACAGAGATGTTTTATTATTTAATTGTTAATTAAAACTAGTGTTCCTATAAAATAGTTGGGAAAGTCAACAAGGCATTACGTAGCTTTACGCTTTTGAGATTAGTGCTGCCAACTAAACATAGTGATAGGATGAAAGACATGATATAGATATAAAACCCTAGTTGCTTATAAATATGAGATATTATAATTACCTGAGCTAAAATGATTGGCTGGAGGTACTCATGTATCCTTGGCAGCCGTTGAGGTGCAGCAGCAGGAACATCCGCAGGCGAGTCCTGCTGCATCTGCATGAGAGGCATAGCCACGTTGTTCAGCACCGTGTGGAACTGCCCAGGATCGTCCCGGCTAGCGCCTTCGCCCCGGGGCGTCAGGATGTGCGGCCGGAACATTGTCAAAGGGTGTCTGTTTCCTATTGGAGCCGACTGCCCCGACGAACGAGAGTCCGGTGGGCTATCGCTGTTGTTCGTAAGAGCAAACATCTCCCGAACCGATGACGGAGTGTAAAGGCGAATAGTTTGCAGACGACGGAATCTATTCCGTGCTGCGTTCCGTAATCTAACAGCTTGCATATGAGCTATCCGAATGAAGTTAACTCTGTGCTCGAACTCATTTATCACGTCGTTGCCCGGCGATTCAGGATGACTGGCGCCGTCGCCGGGCGGAGCGTTCGACGGACCGGCGACCGGTTCATTGTTTTGTGTTCCAACCCTTAAACTTCTGAATCTCGGCATTGGTGCTCTTGGAGGTAAACTTCGGAGTGCTGGTATTCTATAATTCGATACCGGAGGCAAAGCTCGCCTGCGATTCAGCGGATGAGCTGAAGGGTTGGTTCTGTGCAATGCTTTTTGACGTCTACTTTCTATATACAATTCCCGTCTATTCCTTGCTGTAGCTGAGTTATTTCTATTGGCTGCAGATATCTGCACCGCTAACCGATTGCTCCACCTCTGAGAAAACGTAATTCGAGATGATGGGGGTTTCGGGCATTTTTCCTCTTTTTTTTCTTGTTTACGTGGGGTAGTAGTTTGAACTGTTTCTTCAGCTGTAGAAGTTGAAGGTTTTGGTTCTACTGGAGGTTTGTCATCGTTGCTATTGGTTTGTGGTTGGTTTGTGTTTGTGTGTGCTATTAGAAGATTTGGTCGTGACGCTGCAGCCGGTTGAGGATTACTAGGCGGTAGAAGGTCGTCCGGGCCATCTACATTGACGTCAGCATTGTGATCAACATTTTGAATGCGGACTACGTCCAAAGATTCAACTCGTTCTGATGCGGACGCTTGATTACTAGCAGCTCGTCCGGTGTTTCTATTTGACATTACAATCAAACAAGTCAATGCCAGGGCTCTCTTTAGTGTTCGTAACATAGTGATGATTAATTGACTTAGACCTCGTTCTTCGAGACACATCATCATCATGTTAAACATTACTGATAGCACTTGCATAGCTCTCATGCGTATTTCATGCCTAGTGGCACTAATTTCTATAGCACGCGTAACGTCTCTTCGAGTTCGTGGCGCCGCCTGCCCGTTGCCCGCATGATATCGTGCTGCTAATCGACTAGCTGTTTGACGATTTCTTCTCCTTATCTCCTCTTCAGCACGCCAACGTGCATTGCTTTGCTGTCTTCTCCTAAAAGGCGACGATCGCATATTTGGGGTAGATCTTACTTGAGAAGATCTGCCTGCCTGTGCAGTTCTGTTCTCGCCCGCGTTATTAGAAGTGTTAGGTTCGCCATCTCTTGAATTAGTGTTTCTATTAGCAGAATTAGAAGAAGTTGCACCTGCTTCTGTAGAAGGACTTTCACTTTCTTCATTTCTCGGATTAGTTCGCCAATTTCTGCCAGTTCGTGTTATACCGTCTGTCATTTCGCTCAACATCATACATCTATCTAGAAGGGGTCTGGTGTAATAACTAGGGACACCTTGTCGGCCCGTTTCTCTATGTAACGTAAGTATACGTCGACGTAAATTCTCCCACATACTGCGTAATTCTCTCATGGTGGTGCGATTGCCTCGCAGCCAAAGATTCGTCAACTGTACTGTATGCTTTTGTAAAGCGTTTACGCCGCTTCTTACTTTTCTATAAGCTTCGGCGGGTGGTACAGCACTGCGACTGTTCCAGAAGTCATCCCTACTCGTAGAAGGTATGTCAGGATTAAAAACAGGCGCATCAGGCAACGGTTGTTCTGTCGTTTCACCTTCGTCAGTAGGTGCCGGAGCACCGTTGTCGGCTGTGGATTCACTCTGTGTTCGGACACGAAACCTGTCGTTCGACAACGACACATTTATGCCGCCCGGTTCTCTTGATGACTCACCATTCCGGGAGTCCTCGTTCAATTCGAAAACCAATCTGTCTGTGGGATGCGATGATCTTTCGGACCCTGCACTGCGGTCAGTAGCTCTAGCATCTTCCTCCTGAAACGTAGTGTTTCTCGTTCTGAATATATTAACTTCAGGGGACTGATCACTATCAGAGTCGGAGCTGGAGGTGAGGAAGTCACGTGGCCAGGAAGAGCTAAAGAGGCGCACCCTCGGGCGACCCCCGCGCCCCCTGCCCCCCTCGCCGTCGTCCGAGTGCGCGCGGGCACCTCGCCGCGGAATGCTTCGCTCCACGCTGGCCAACGTCGACAGCGACATGTTGGTAATTAAGTTCAGTAACCTAGTGCCAGAATCTCGCAGAATATCCCGAATAAGATCGAGACTCTCGTTAATAGTTTGCGCGTCAACCGGAGTGGAGACGGGGCTCATTTGTGTAGAGGAGTTAGTCATGGTCGGTCTTGGCGTAGCGGTCGTGGAGGCACCGGACGTGGAGGGCATACTCTCGCGATTCGAATTAGCGCGGGCCGTGTACCGCTGAATGAGCGGGACGCTGGCGCTAGTCGATGATAGGAGAGGGTCATTATCGTGTTGTAGCGGGGAGAAATGCCTTCGACGAAACGAAAAATCGCGACCTAGAGACGATCCTCTGGATGAAGTAAATATGCTGGTACGCGAAGTATTGGCTGAAGTGCTTGTGACTGGAGTGGTTTCTGTATAGGTAGCTCTGGTAGGCCTAGGAGTGCCGTTTGAAGATGAAAAAGGATTTGGTAGCAGTCTTGTACTACGCTCGTTTTGGTCCACTGTTCTAAATGTTCGTTCTGATCCAGACAATGGCTGAAAAGCTGATGATCGTGATCCAAATAGTGAACGCTCTTGATTAGATGAACTTTGATTTCTGAAAAAAGTACATTTATCCATAGAGTGTCACAGAAAGCAATTTATGTGAATTCAACGAAAATCACAGTTTTGTTTTTTTTTAATTTTTATTTTGATGACAGAATTCTAAAGTATTTGGCTGCCAGTTATTTACTAATCCTCTACTTTTAACCCAATTTTGACGTTTGTTTTGATCTAGAAAAGTATGCAAAATACGAACCATTTCAAACAAAATTATGATTTAATTGAATTCAAAACTTGTGGTCTAAAAATAGTTTTTCCTGGGGCACCCTATATTAATAACTTTATTTAAAAAAATAAAACAAGTACATTTAGAACAACAAAATACACACATAGAAGAAGTACGGTAACAGAGGTAACTCTCTGAATATCTATTAAAGGCATACAATGGAGAAGATAACTGCAGGACGAAATGGGAGACTCAGAATAGTCGAAAAGACTACAAATGTCAAACTCAAATCCTCATTACAGCGCAATGTACGGAACTGTTTAACTGTAATTATATATTGTAGACATGGGTCTTAATCGTGTAAATATTTTCCTCGATAATACCTATTTTGCTCGACAGTTATCAGACAAATAAAAGTCTTTAAGCCTTTAAGAATATTTACGGAATTAAGACCCAGCCAATGCACCAGGTTTCAATCTGCCAGAGAAAATTATTAAAGAAATAAACTTAATGTTTTATCATATATTATATTGTCTGCGCTTGGTTCTGAAGCTGCTATTAGTATAAATTTACATGTTTGTTATGTTACGATTTAGTTAAGTTATTAGTGTATGCTTCGATGGGACTGGCATGTACTTTTGTATAAATAATAAAGAAAAAGAAAAAAAAATCTGTGTCTACAATATATAATTGTGTACAAATCGCGTAAGTTAAAAATCATTTGACTGTAATCTTCTTCATTCTACAATCTTAAAGCATGCATTTCTCTAGTCAACGTTATATTAAAATAATTATAGATTGATGGATGTGACAATTTTTGAATGGTGAGGATATTCCCGTACCTAGGGTTGCTGTCAATAGACAATACGTCTAGGTTGAGTAAGCGACTGCTGCTGTTATCTCCGTCACCGTTGTCAGTGGGGTCTTGACGGCTCGATGCTGAAGATGTACTTGGTGTGGGGTTATCTGCAAATGATTGGAAGAAAATCCTATTGAGAAAGCTGCGAATTTGGAACTGTAGGCATAAATTTTATAAACTACCCGAGAGGGCTTTATAATTACAGTCCAAAATGAGTATCTCATTCATATATTTTCAAGACTGCTGAAAGCTTTGAACCCGAGTCAGGCCACCAACTGAAAATCAGTGCTGTGTGGTGTTGCACCATTTCAGCTAAAACTGAGTTGGGGACCTTTCCGATTCCAGCATAGAGGCAGCATGCTACATTTATTAGCTTTTAAGTATCTATCTTGTACGTCGCTTAATAGGTATTCTAGTATTGTGTACCTACTTCTCTGTTTTTATTTTTTGTTGTCCTGTGCTTGTGATCGGAATAAATGCTTTCTATTCTATTCTATTCAAGGTATTCAGCAGTTGTTTATGAAATTGTTGCCAACACTATTAGCAGTGTTTTGTTAAAGGCGAGATTTAGACCTTAATGCATTTTTATCATATTCCTATTTGAAGTTCTCTGCCTCGATAGTCCAGTGGTTAGCGTATGCGCCTCTCACCGCGAGGCGTCGGGTTCGATGCCTGGTTCGGGCAAAGTGTTATTTGTGAACTTTTTGTCAGGAAATTCACAATAGCAGCACGGAATTGGAATTGTGCCCGATGGATGGCGATAGGCTCACACCTTATCCAATAGGACCTAAACGTGACAGGTGAAGTTGTGGGTATTGTACACCTCTGCCACACCCTTCTGTGTAATATAGGCGTGTTGTTATGTTATTTTATGTTCAATAAGTCCTTTTAGACTTGGCACAGATGCATCTTATCTATATTTTCCTTTCGAGTCCTTCCTTCCTGTAGTGAATTGAACCTTTATTAATTAAACAATATCTCTTAGCGTTTATTTATTTAGTAACTATTTAATTCATATGATCGAAAACATAATGTATCATTATTCATATATAATAACGCAATGCCTGTTAAAAAGTTGTCATTAATAATATCTCATGAATCAATTCATTGTAACAAAATTTACAAGACATTTTGCATCATTCGACGCCACGTTTGGTACGTGTATCATTTGGGCTTTAGACTACCGTCGGCTTTAAAGATTAGAATGTACCATCATCGTGCGAGGCAGGCGTGAAGGTGCGAGCGGTGCGCGTCCAGCCCGAGGTGCTGGCCGTGGCCACGTCCGTCTCCATCGGGTCCGTGCCGCGGTCGATCTGGAATATGCACCATTATGATTATTCGCGAAAGCCAGGCAGTAGCCAGATTGTTTCGTAAATGGCTCAGCTATAAATACTGTCATATTTTAATTTTCTCTTTAGTTTCATCTTGCAATCGGTTTTATAAACCTTTAGACTTTAGTTTTTTAAACCTTATAAGTAAATAAATATCTCACAACTTACACACAACGCCATCTAGTCCCAAACTAAGCAAAGCTTGTATAATGGGTATTAGAATAACTGATACTAATACGTATATACTTTTTCTTTTTGTAAATACATACTTATTATACATATAAACAACCTGATTAAGACAAACCCCCATGTTCATACACACAAAGATTTGTCTTAAGCGGGTATCGAACCCGCGACCTCGGCGACGCAGGCAGGTACACTATCCACTCCGTCATCCGGTCGTTAAGGGAACGTCTCAAGTGGCACTCGAAAATAAACTACTTATACATAAAGCAGTACTAATATCGGTTTGGGCGTACGGTGTAGAATTGTGGGGCTCAACTAAAAACTCAAATGTAGAAATCCTCCAGCGCTTACAAAATAAAGCTCTCAAAACCATTACAAATGCTCCGTGGCTCATCAAAATATCAGAATTATATGAGCACAGCACCAAGCCATATAAAAATCGAAAAGAATTGCATAAAAACGCCTTGACATCAGCATTGAGTAAACCACTTTAAAGAAACGACTTAAACGCCACCATATATGGGACTTTGCAACAGCAAAAACATCAAACAATAGGAGGCAGATTCTTTGCTGGAAGAATGAACCTCATCAGCTAATAACTACCTACAATTGCTATAAATAAAGAGCATAATTACCGTGCTAGGCGGCGGCGGAGGCGGTGTATTGGTCAGCCGATGTCGCACCATGAACAGCCTCTGATAATTCCTCACTAAGCTATCATATCTCTGGACTAAGTTCTGGTAAGAAGTCACTATCATGTCTTGCGCGAAGCCAGACCCTGGAGTATCTTGCGGTCGATTGGCTCCTGTACTGTCATCGGGATCATCTCTCCTAGAGTTGTTGTTTTGAGTGCTTTGGGGCCCCATGGGAGGGCTCTGTTGTAGTAAGGAAGCGCTGCTCGGCCCTGGAGCATTCGTCCAAAGGGATATGCCCGTGATGAGTTTGTAGCCCAAGGCATCGAAAGCCACATATCTGAAATACAGAAGCTAAGAAGAATGCATAATATAATTACAGTTATCTAATTAAACGTCAAGGAAATAACGACTTGGTTATTTGCTCTTGCGAATAATCGCTGAAATCATAGCAATATTACACTTAGAAGCCGAAAACGACTCGTAAGTACACATCAGATTTATGTTTGTGTACGTGTCTGCCAAGCGGCGCGGAGTAATTTTCTTTGCCTAAGCTTTGCTCTGTCTAAGCGTGATTGGTTTTTGGCTTTACTTTAGTTGAAGCGCTTGTATGAAGACTATCTATCTAGGTGTCTTAAATCTATGGCTAGAATTTAGTCTATTTATATTTTATAGTTGGCATTGACTGCTTATCTGATTAGACAAATAAGTACATTTTATAGTATTAAAATTTCGATTAAAATTATATATAATTTGTTTTAATAGAAGTATTAAAACAGACCACAGTACTACAAACACTAACTGTCTAAAGGCAGGAGTCAGGTCTCAATGTATTATTATATCGTAACGATTAATCTGTACAGCCCAATCTGCATAGATTTATCGACCGACGAAAATTGAAACGATAATCGGCAACGATGTATAACGATTGAAAAATCTGCGCACATCGGTCAGTACAGATTAATCGTTACGAGATAATAATAACGTGTTTAGCGGACAGATGGTACTGTCAGTCAATCTTATTTACAAAGCATTCTTGTTCTGTGCCACAAGTCCATGTCCTTCAATACTTAAACTGTTTCTCTCGATAAAACACGCATTTTGTGAAAATTCCTGCAAGTTGTCTTGTACTTTATTCACTTTATGATTGCCCTTAAATCGAGTAGTGCATCAATAAGCTATTTTCGGTTCGAGATAGTCTGTTTGAACCCAATTCGACAAAGGTAAATGTGCTGTGACTGGCTAGTAGCCAAAGAAAATCTTCAAAACATTATAGTAAACAGTTGTAGGGTAAAAATAAAAGAGATCCAATTATAACCGACTTTCATGCTTACACGTTTACTATTTAGACTTCTTGTTTGAATATTTATCTTAGAAAAATTTGATCACCGATCAGAAAGTTCGAAATATTTTAGCTGATCCTGTACTTTTGCCTTGCCTTTTATATTTCAATGCGGTGTAACTAACTTAGTTTGTTTTCATTTTTTCAGAAAAGCTTACTACTACTTTGTACAGTATTATACTATTATTGTACTTTATGAATACAAATTACAGTTATTCTTGTTAATCCCATCTAGCTAAGCTTAGTTCGCTTGTGTTTGAAGAAATTGTGCCACGGCCGCCTTTTCATAGTTGTATTGATTGATTTTTCCCAAAGAAATTTCTAGAGTCAACAAATCAATTGAAATACGTCACTGATAATGTCTTATCGATTTTGAGTCATAGATGGCATCAATGATCATCATTGAGGCATTATTATAAGTATGTTGATAACTGGCGAGTTGCATACCTCACTTTTTCGTTAACATTATTTGTGCAAACTTTGGTAAAAGGTGCGGGCTGGCTCCAGTCCCAGAAGTACAGTTCATTGTAGGTTGCGATCACCAGCAGCTGTTCGCGCGGGTGAAACGCTATAGAAGCGATCACAGTTTCGTTCCGAACATTCCAAACTTCGCTGCCACCCTGTATAAGAAATACATATTGATATAGATTATTATAATAGTTAATATGTTGTCAATTTTATTTATTTATTTATTTATAGATTTTTATGTATCAGAATAGTTAAAATAAATGTTTATTTCTTGTACAGTACTGTATAGTACAAAACCAAAAACAATATTTGAACTATTTTCTTACTTTACCTAAGCACAAAATACCACTAAAATGTCTTACGAATTTGTTATGCTTCAGATATGTAAAGGTTCCCAGACCCAGACCGCGAGAGCAATCGCCTATAATGTAACATTTTAAGAACAACATTTTGAATTGTATTATATATGGATATGGTCTGGAACCATCGTAAGGTTTGTTAAAATCTTGTTATAAAATATATTGTAGATGCGGCATAATAAAATCTGATACTATTACTCATAATGCTGCATAGACACTTAGCCTTTATTCATAAAAAAGTTAGGTGACGCCCACGCAATGTAGAACTCTATTCTGACGGCCACCTCAGTGCTCATACTGTAAAGGCAGACTGCCGACAGCGGGGCCCGAGCCTTAATTCCTATTTACTTAAAATATATCTTGTCAGGCTACCCCCATGGCATAAAGGCGTGATTTTATGTATGTATGTATATATCTTGTCACTTTCTTTCTATTAAGGATATATGAATAAGGGGCTAACTATCGATTTATCAAACAAGAGATTTTGAAAACAGATCATAAGGCCAAATAGGTCATACATGTGTAAACAAAGTGACGCCTGATAACTCTGTTACTCAATTATTCTGAAGCATAAACAAAATCTAAACGAAACTAACATTGTAAAGAGAAAAAAATGTTTGTTTTTTGTTACGATTTAATTCAAAAACTACTCTAATCATTTTAATAATTCTTTTCCCATTAAAAAGCTTCATCTTCGCACAGTATCATTCCGAGGCTAATTTTTATCTAGGTACAACGAAGCTTATTTAGTTCTGTTATATACATATATTATACAAGCAAGTCATTTCGAAACGTCGAGTATACCTATACTCGACGTTCCTATTAATAAATACCTAAATAAATACCTATTTATTTACATTTATAATAATTACGCGATTTAGACTAATTGTATAATTTTTGAATAAAATTTCATTTCGCGAAAGTTTAAAAATATATTATATATAATATTTTAATTACATTTCTTATTTCAATCAATCATAGGAATAATGATTTGATGATAGTTATGTTACAAGAACTGCAGTTTTGGCTTCATTTGTAACAGTCTATCTCAATGGGTTGTATTTAGGAAATGCAATCTCGCGAGATCTCGCGTGTTTATGAACAGCACGAGATATTGCCGTCTTCGAGATCTCGCAAGATTGGCAGCTTTGTGTGTTTATTCTAGCAAATAATCACAATATTTGTATTAATTTGTAAATAAATAATAAGAATTATAGGTATTATAAAGAAACATTCATTTATACGATTTTAAGAATAATATTTTATGTTTTTAACATTCATTGACGTATATTTTTTTATTTTTTTTATAAAATATTACTAGTATTCTTTGATGTATAATAAAAAAAGGAATAAAATAAATAAGCAGTCTTCTGTTCTAAAATAGATATAACATTAGTCTTTTAAAGTTGAACAGTTCATTTATGACAAAACAATTACATCAAAAACTAAAATGAAACTCATTAATAAAGTTTTTTTAGATTATTTTATTGGATCTGTAATTATTATTTATGACGCCTAACTTAATGTAAATATTTGCCTTTTTATTTTACCTTTGTATATATTTTCAATTTATTTAATGTAACTTTATATTTCTTTAGTGTTTTTTTAATAAAGTTGGGTTGACTAATAAATTAAGATTTTATTATCAATTAAACTACCTCCTTAGAGATCTTAAGAAATTAGAGATTAATTAACAAAATATGTAAATTTAATGAATGGTTTGATCAGTTAACATCACACGCAATTATTAAGAATTATCTGGAAAGTAACTGAATGCAGCACAAAATTTTCAAAGAATCGTCTGCTAAACGGTTTCTTATTTTGCTGGCCAGATAACCAGCCACTGACAAGGTCATTTTGGACTAGTTGGAACCACAGATCTCAGGCAATTATACTTAAACTGTAAAAGTTCGCCTTTAGAATCATAAATTCATTTAGAATTTTAATGCTTATGGTCGAATGCATCTCGTAAAACTTGCGAGATCTCGTCAATTTTACAGGCGAGACTAATCTCGCCATCTCTCGCAAAAACAAGATAAAACGAAATCGAGATTGCATTCCATAGTTGTAATCCAGTGCTATGTGCATATAATTTACATGATTGAAGTGACACTGTGTCATGCCTGAACAATCAAGATATGTATATAAGGGAAATTCTTTGTTACACCAGTGCAGTGGTAGAACTATCACTAGATTTCTTATGTCGATGGTTTCTATAAGTTTACCTAATGCGTTTCTTTTGGCATGGAATCTTAATATCTTTTGGATGCAATACAAATGCAAAACAAAGAATAAATAAATGGATTAACTCCTAACTTCTAATACCTTTTAACCTTTACTATGGAGAAGAAAAATAACTATAAGTGTTAAAAACTCACACTGGCAATGTCCCACACTCTGACTTGGCCGCCGAGGCAGCCTGAACCAATCAGTAGTGGATGTGAAGGATGAAAGGCAATGCACCACGGTGTTCGAGGGTGCCCTTTCAGGATGCGCACATGCTTGCCGCTGGCCAGTTCTGACACATACACATTGTGGTTCCCATGGGTTGATGCCACTTTAGTCCTGAAATGATAAAAAGAGTTAATACATACACTTATATAGGTTTTAATAGAATAGGAAAGAAATATTTAACTATTTGACATTTTAATGAAGAAATTAATAAAAAAAACAAAATAGAAAATAACAAAATTAAAATTGTGGTAGAAATTTTTAAGAAGATTCTTATTAGATTGATATTAACTTGCATTTGATGAATATCTCATTTTGAAGGATATGCGCCATGTTTAATTATAAATTTATTATTGTTGGTAAAATAAAAACATGTAAAAGACATGAGCGACAAACACGAAAGGAAACAATTACTTAATAAGAAATGTTGCATTGAAGATTGTAACCAAAATGCATCCTATGATGCAACATGATTTCTTTCAAATGATTAGTTAATATATAACTTACCCATCAGGACTGAAGACCATTAAAAATGTAGATCTTGGGTAGCCAGGAAGATCACAGCTCTGTGGACAATGAGTTTTGTATTGAGTAGATGTTACACAACATCTTACATTAAAACAGGTATTAGTAGAGAAATATGTGTGGTAAACAAGAAAATGTATAATACCCTTATTTGTAGCGGTTTTCGCACAAGAATGTCCTCAGCTATATTTTCAAGTACAGTTTTATTGCTAGGGGAATGGGGAGGGTTGATGCCCCGCTCCCTCCATTGCCAGCTCCGAGCAATGTTGCCCACATTCTGCATTTCGTCAATTGGCTCATTCTTGCATCCAAGCCATTCATTGTCTATAACTGGGTCCATTGCCCTATATCAGGAAAAACAAATATATTTACACTGAACAATATCTGATTAGATTTTGATGTTATGATTATTTTATTTCCAACATTTGATCTACTAAATGAAACAAAAATCACATTTCAATATTTTTTAACATAATAAAAGGAAAATTACATGGAGAAAAAGTTTCACTACCATTGTATCAATTTATATTTAATTTATTAAGTACTTGCTGTTGGTAGTGCTGTTTACAAATTAAGAAAATATAACGATCTGAGCCCACCACACACTAAAAATATTTGACCTACAGAGCTTGTGTACAAAATGTATTTATATAAAGTATAGAGATAAGGATAAGAAAATAAAAATAAACACTCAGCGGTTTGGTTAGGTTGTCCTGAAGTACTTACCTATTGGTGTATTTAAGTGATCATCGAATTATATTTAGTGAAGTCAATCTGAAAAGATAGAACATTATGTCCTGAATGTTTCTTTGTCTGATAGATTTGTTTGATAGAATCATTTTGTAAACACTTAATTTTGTTGGCACTTACGCCTATTCGTCCTGACGATAAAACGTCTTATGTAACATATGTAAAAACATGGTAAATGAAGATTCCTTACTGCATTGCAACTAAAGTTGATTAGAGTGTCGTCTGTCATGTACGTATCGTATCACGTTTATACATAAAAGTACCTACCGCACCGAGTGACCGAAGTGAGCCATATTGAAAATTGACATGCTGTTTTACCTCACCAATTACACAAAATACACTTCAAAAACTGTCCATAACCCCAAACACATATGCATTTACTTCATATTTCATATGGATTGTATAAAATGTTGTATACAATCATCTTTTTTTGCGTATAGGATGATTAGGAAAACAACGAATTTACCTTGTGCATTATGCCAAGTGGAGAAAATATAGACTACTTGATATAAAATAAGATAAATTTAGACTAGGTTATTTGTTTTTCGCTACAATTTAAGTAATAACTACGTTTTTATGCCTTAAAAATCCATAACAGAAACAAATTCAACAGCACAGCTGCGAACTGTCAAAATCAGGGAAATGAACACAGATAAACTATAACCAACCAGTTGCAAACTTAAAAAAGCTTTCAAAAAGGTAAGGTTATGGTATTCTCTACAGCCTTACCGATAAAATATAATCGCCAATCACCTACTCAATCAAATATAGATGGCAGAATTGTAGTATTATTAAGCAAGATGGCGACAGTAATGGTAAAAAGATGATACGAAATGGAAAAGGCAGAGATTACTTACAAAAAATTAAATATCTGTTCGATTTACTCCAAAAAGCTATTTTATAAATGCGCGTTTACCTCCACCTGAAGTTGCAATAAAATTGCTGAACGCTTACCATACTATAACCTTACCTTATTTAAATTTGCATTTTTATTTCTTAATATCTTATATTAAAAACATTGCAAGTTAAATAAAAGCTTTAAAAAATAAACGTTAATATTGTCAAAGTAATGACAATTTTTCTAAATAAAGCTCCAAGATTGGTTTACGATTTCTAACATATTGATTGGTCGATTTGTAATTTTGTTACTGTCTGTTTTCTTTAAGGTTTCTCAGCTTTGGCAAGAAGTACTTTATTTTCTCTGATGTCGAACAAACGCTCAGTACAACCTTGAGATCCTTCTTTTTGGAAGTCGGGTAAAAATGGTATTATACCGTAGTTCTTTATTAGCGGCGCTCTACCCCATTTGACAGCGGAGGATACCTGACAATGACAAGTTCTTTTTGAAGAAAAGGATTGTTAAGAAAGGCTGTCAAGAAAGAGTAGATTTGGAACTAATTTTTTTGTCTGTTAGCAACATTGTCAAAATAATGACAGATGTCAATAAATAATGTAAACAGAGTTTACGCGTTGGTAAATTTTATTTATAAGAGTATAAAACGGCAATTAAAACAGGAAAAAAGTAATAAACAATGAATAAAACTATCCGAAGGTCTGGCAGAGAAATAATTTACAATGTAATAAAAGATGTTTAATGGAATATGAGGCAAAAAAAAAATCTTTCGGATATCGGCAATGTTTATCAAAGAACCGCTGATATGACCGGTATGTGAGAGTTTAACATGTTGTTTTTAGTCAAATCAAGTATAGGTAATGGATAAAACCAAAGCTGTTTTGAATTTGTTGCTAAAATAAGCGGATTATTCAATAATTAAAACTAGCACATTGGTTTAGTTGACGTTTGTTGTACTCAGTGTTGCGGTATAGCGCGACTAGGTTAATGTTGATACTTGAGTATAGTTTAAGTAAATAACATAAAATAATATCACTGACTGCTTTATCTTTTCTGCTATATCTATGATTTTTACTTAATTCAGGTAAATCAGTAAGTACTATTACTATTCGAAGAATTGCACGAGGAGGAGCACAAAATAGAGGCGTATTTCTTACACCAGGAAAAAACCGAAGAGGTCGTCCGAAGAAAGTGTTAGATAACTTTGATTTTTGTGCTATTAGATAAAAAGTTATTTTTTTTTAACGCTAACCACTAGACCAACGAGGCAGTTTAATAATATGTATAGAAAGAAAGATTTATTCAAATACTTAAAATAAAATATTTTTCAAATATATTTTTCTTTTATTTTCTGGTTATTGATAAAAACAGAGGACAGTAAAACCACAAATCAGCTTGGCAAAATAGTCTGGAAACGGAACCTAATTTATGACTGCTGGCTGTACAAATTAATTACATTATTTTTACTATTACTTAGTGCCGATTTCATCGTGTTAAACCGACGTTTAACGCTTAGCTACAGCTTTCGATATAATGGGTAATAATAGAATTTTTTTTTTAATATACAGCTAAGTATCAAGTCCTGGGAAGTGAACTATATGGGTTGTCATACGAACAGTAGATCAGCACTCTAGCGCCCCTATTAATTTCAACTCTTTCTTGACAGCCTATAGAAAAGTTTTGAATGAGGTGACTACTGAGTGTGACTACCAAACTCATTTTATTGAACTGTGTGGCGATTTCATAATATTATTAATTAAAAACAAATACATACTACTAAAAACTAAAGTTTCTGGCACTACGACACTGATTAAAAGTTACAACAAATAGCCATAAAAAAAAACACAAACCCCACTAGTTTGTTTTTATTATTTTCTTTTTTAACCGACTTCTAAAAAAGGATGAGGTTCTCAATTCGATTCGTATATATGTTACTATCTTACTCTTGTTTTATGTTAATGTGTTTTATTTACGTGAGTGAGGCACAATTTTATTCGACTGCAGTAGGTAAGTGGAGGGAGCACGTTTGCTTCCAATCTACAGATTGAATAATTTGATCAGGCGTTGATTGGTTGTCAATTTATCGAGAGGTGCTGTAGAACAAGTGTAGTTAGCCCAGTTGTCTGGTCCTGCGAAACAGGTCACACTAATTAATTCAATTGATACAGGATTACTTACATACGGCTCGGTAGAGCAGGTACACTGCCACGTGTCGCGGTCGGTGTGTGCGGTAATATGACAATATATAAGTTGCGTAAAAAATTAGCAAGCGATCCATTATGTAGGTATGTATCTATCAGTAAGTAATCAGTAGTTTACAAGATTAGCGTTAACAAACAATCAAATTAACTTTTTCCCGCGGTTTCGTCTGCGTGAATAAGTACATAAAAAAAGTAACCTATGTTACGCGTCTTGTAGTCAGATAAGTCATCTAAAATTTATCCAGATATTTAAAATGGTCCAGACAGATACACAGATAGACAGACAAACGGACAAAAAAAAACTGTATTTTAGATTAGAAAAGAACATTGTTAACTTGATATTAAACAGACACTTAAATTGTATAAAAATAAAAAAATCGTCTCCTATCTCCCTAGCTAGCTACCAATTTTCAGCCAAATCGGTTTAATGGTAACTAACACAACTTTCTTTTATATATAGAGTGACCTATTTATATTATAGTATTCCAAAGATTTTACTTAGATGTAGGACATCCAATTGATTGATTTAAACCCAACAAATTATTATGCTTGCGAAAATTATGTTGTAAATGTTTATTCAAGAAGAGAAAATTTGTGAGTGACACTTATGACAAATACAATTTTAAATATCAAAAACATTATTCTTCATGGCCAGTACAGTTACCGATTAGAACCTACAACATCCTCCCCTTAATCGGAAATGTTGCGCTCAATATTATTAATCAACAAAGTGTACATGAACTTATCGAGCTGACTGTACTTTACAGAGTCATATAAAATGTATCATCAGTGTCATAAAAACAACGTAAAAATACTATTCTAGTTAAAAACAAACAAAAAACACAACATATACCTAAGATACAATACAAACAAGAAAATAAATAAATACAGGAATGAAAAAACTTAGGATATAATTAAGCCTATTTCAGCCACGCAACGTTGGTGCTTGCATCGATTCAAGCCCTTAGTTAGAATATCTGCTAACATCATATTGCTTGGCAAATATGACAGCTTAATTTTGTTGCTTTCAACTAGCTCTCGTATGAAATGATATCGGACGTCAATGTGCTTTGTCCGATTGTGATGCACGGGGTTTTGTGCTAACTTCTGCGCACTTTGATTATCATTACAAAGACTTACTATTGAAAACTCACCTGTAATTTCAGCAATTAAGCGCTGTAAGTATACTGCTTCCTTTGAAGCACTTGTCAATGCCATGTATTCGGCTTCTGTTGATGACAAGGCGACTGTAGGCTGTTTTTTACACTCCCACGACACAGGTGCATCCGCTAATTTGAAAATAAAACCAGTGTATGATCTCCTATCGTCACCATTGGCCCAGTCGGCATCAACAAAACCATTACGTGGTTTTGTTGATGCCGACTGGGCCCTCCAGTCTTTTTAAAAGTAAGACAATAGTCTAACGTACCTTTTAAATACTGTAGGACGCGTTTAGCAGCAGTCCAGTGTACTTGCTTAGGATTCCTATTAAATTGGCTCAAAAAACTTATAGTGAACAATATATCAGGCCTAGTATTAATTGCTAAGAACATTAGACAACCAATCAAATTTTGGTAAGGAACATTTCCCGCTAATTCCGTTTCTGAGTGCCAGTCAATGCTAACATCCATTGGAGTAGACACTGCTTTACACTCCGACATATTAAATCGGTTTAAAGTTTCAACAATGTAGCGTTTTTGATTAACTTTGACGCTGTTATCTCCTACAGAAATATGTTGGCCTAGGCAGTAACTTAATACACCTAAATCTTTTAAGCTAAAATATTTCGCAAGACCGTTTTTTAAGTATGATAACTCGGCATCTTTGTCATAAGCTAATATTACATCATCTACATATATTGCTACTATAGCAATACTATTAGAACTCTTTTTTAAATATATGCAGGGTTCAGACTTCAATCTATTATAGCCCAAATCAGAAAGTACCTCATCAAATCGCTTATTCCATGCTCTGGCAGCTTGCTTGAGACCGTAAAGTGATTTATTTAATCTACACACTTTAGTCTCCTCACCTTCGGCTATAAAACCAGCAGGTTGTGCCATATAAACCTTCTCTTCTAGTTTCCCATACAGAAAAGCTGTATCAATATCTAAATGATGCATTTTTAAATTGTGCTCAGTTGCTATCGCAATTAAAATTCTCAGAGACGAGTAGCGAACAACTGGAGAAAATGTTTCCTCATAATCTATTCCATAACTTTGATGAAAGCCTTTTGCGACTAAACGTGCTTTATATCTATTTATTTTACCTTCAGAATCACGTTTTAACTTGAAGACCCACTTACACGGTATAACTTTTTGACCAGTATTCTCTACTAAAGTCCAAGTACCGTTGGTCATCAAAGATTTGTACTCATCTTCCATCGCAGCTATCCATCTAGCCTTGTCAGGACGTGAGACAGCATCGGAATAAGAAATAGGTTCATCATTTAACTCACCGGAATGCATCACAGAACAGCAAACAGAACAACGATAATTAGTTGAAGGATTTCTATCTCTTAAATTGTACCTCCGAACTGATTCTGTTTCCGCAGGTAATTCCTGATCCTCGACTGGTAAAATATCAGTAACAGGGAGAGGAGGAGGAACTTCAATCTGTAAATTATTATCAGGATTATTACTAGAAGAAGGTTGAGGACTTTGCACCTGTAAATTGTTATCATTAGAAAAGACAATAATATCGTTCTGATGTGAAGATGATTCAGACGATTCATCATTAACTTCAGGATTCGAAAAAGAATTTTCTAAAAATACTACATCCCGCCCTTTAATACATTTTCTAATATTGGTAGGATCTCGAAATCTATACGATTTGTTGTCATCGCAATAGCCAACGAATATGTACTGTTTTGCTTTCGGATCTAATTTTTGACGATTACAAGACGATACATGTACGTATGCTCGACAACCAAATATACGTAAATGAGCAATGTTTGGTTTTCTATTGTACCAAAACTCATAGGGTGTGCGATTTTCTAGAGCTCTATGAGGACATCTATTTTTAAGATAAGTGGCAGTACCTATGGCTTCTTGCCAGAAAGCTTTTGGTAGACCACTGTCCTGTAACATACACCTTGCCTTCTCAACTAGAGACCGATTAGTTCTTTCTGCGACTCCATTGGATTCAGGACAATGCGGTACAGTAGTCTGGTGTTTGATACCTTTTGAAGCCAAATACTCCTTAAACTCGCCATTTACATACTCACCCCCGTTATCGGTACGTAAGTTGCGAATTTTATGCGAGGTTACTCTCTCAACATAAGCTTCAAATTCAATGAACTTTTTTCTAACATCCGCCTTAGAGCGTATAAAATAAGAAAAAATCATTCTAGAAAAATCGTCTACGAAAATAAGTAAATATTTGTTATTTTCTAAAGACATAACATCAAAAGGACCACATACATCTGAATGTATAACTTCTAAAATAGAAGTACCTTTTTTGTACTCAATTGTTTTAAAAGGTTTTCTAATTTGTTTACCTTCTATACAAGAAATACAAGGGTTTTTATCAATAGAAATAAAATCAATACCTGTAGCTTTTCCACGACGTAGATGTTCCAAGGCGACACGGCAGAGATGTCCAAGTCTACGATGCCACAAACTAGATGAAGTTGATGCATCATCGGATTTAGACATCATAACGCATTCCGGGCGAATAGGAACATGATCGAGCCTATACAAGCCTCCAATGTTGCGAGTGGCGTGACCTACAGCTTTACCAACTATCTTAACATTATCATAATTGTATATAGAACAACCATTTCTATCAAAAACAAATGTTATACCCTTATCAACCGCCTTACTAACGGATACTAAGTTCGTACTTAATTCCGGGACAAATAGGACTTCTTTAATACTGTTGAGCTTCAATTTTTCATCAGTTTTAAGCAAAACATCTCCAATTCCAGCTGAATTGACCTTTCTATTATTTGCCAGAGTTATATCCTTAACTTCTAACGTAGTGTCGAAATTACTTAGCCATTCTTTATTGCATATCATATGTGTAGAGGCGCCAGAATCAACGTACCAGTCATTATGACTTAACGTACCTCCTACACCAAGTGCTGAGATAAGTGTAGACTCATTTTTACATTTTTGCTGAGAATCCTTGCCTTTCTTATCCTTGTCTTGTTTTCCTCTTCTCTGAGGACAATTTGGACTCTTGTGACCAGGCTCTCTGCACTTATAGCAAATTATAGGCTTCGTTACAGCTTTATACGACTTGACCATTGCAAGTGCTGACTCCTTCGATTCACGTTTAGTGTTCTCGTTTAATAACTTTCGTTTTACTAATTCTGATGTTACTTCGATATTAGAATTCTCCAAAGCCATTACAAGAGGATCAAAATCTGATGTCAAACCTCCAAGTAAAATTGCACCAATAGATAAATCATCAATCTTTCTCCCAATATCTGCTAAATCCTGTGCAGTACTGGTTACAGCATTAATGTATTCTTCTATAGAAGAAAAATTCTGTAACTCATATCTGTACAGTTTACGTTCTAAAGCCAATCTTCTACATATACCTCTATCTTCGTATGCATTAGATAAAGTATCCCATACCTCTTTGGCTGTTCTGCAGGCACGTACATGAGTTATTGCACCACCTTCTAGGGTTAAACACATTTTTGTCATAGCCTTCAGATCACTGTTTTCTCTTTGGCTGACTGGTGTACTATTGTTTTCGTCATAGCCAACAATAGCCGACCACAAATTCTCATGCATTAAGTACATGCGCATCTTAAACTTCCAATTTGGATATCCATCCTTCCCATGTAAACTTTTAATGGTAAGTAAGGAAGCTCCCGAGGAACCCGTACCTGAATTAGACGCATGACCATTATCACCCATCGACATTTTTGTATTTTACCTATTTATACATTTATGCACGACGAATATTTTGTATTTTCATCTATTTATACATGAATACATAAACATTAACTTTATTTTAGGAATTGCCCATAACCATTTGTTGTAAATGTTTATTCAAGAAGAGAAAATTTGTGAGTGACACTTATGACAAATACAATAAAATTTTAAATATCAAAAACATTATTCTTCATGGCCAGTACAGTTACCGATTAGAACCTACAACAAATTAATAGTTTAAAAGTTATGATTTTTTAAAGCTAAGGCCGTTTACTGTATTCTTTCAAGTTATACAGGGACGAGAAGTTGAATATAACTTAAGTATGATTTACTTTTTAGTGCATTTTTAACCGACTTATAAAAGCAGGAGGAGGTTCTCAATACGATTTTATTTTATTTTTGTGTTTTTGTGTTTTTCGCCGATTACTCGAAGACGCCTGGACTGATTCTGAAAGAGTATACTTGTCATGTGGACCCATTCTCGTCACAATCTGATTATGTGATTGAGTGACTCTTTTCACTAAAAAGTAAAACAAAATACACAAAAAAGAAAAATCCAACACAAAATTGTAACATAAACTATAAAATGATATATTAACTTACTTCGAGTAAAACGCAATAAAAAATGCAAGCAATATAATTCCCACAATTTTAATGTTTGCTTTGAATTGCGGCAATTCTATTGCTTGTTTTGTATACATCTCGATTTAAAAGATAGAGATAGCAAGAGAAGCAAAACTTTTTTTTTGTAATTGCACTATTACCCGCTTGAGATCGTAAACTGCGACATTATGTGTAGGCCCTGAAATAACTGGCTCGAAGACGTCCTATCATAGTCCTCAGCGTGCGATGCATCTACAATATTATGTGGATGGATGTCTGTCATGGATTGTCTGTCCAATCTGTCCGTGCTAGGTTCATTTTGCCATGGTATGAAAAATTCAAGTATTAGATACTAAACGTTTGGGTCTTCAACATTCGACTACATTGTTAGAAAGGCGTAGTCCCAACAAGTTGGCCTTGGCCTATTTGCAGAGTGCGCAAACTCGCTATTTTCTCAATTTTCATCTGTTTTTATCAACTGAATGTGACATTTTGTTAGTATTATGATATTTTGATACGCACTAATTTTGCGATATATTGCAGTAATTTTGTGAAATTTGCTACAAGACAAGACAACATAGAGTAGAGTAGAGTAGAGTATTCTTTATTGTACACCAAAAATATACAGTTTGACAATAAAAATACAACTTAAAAATATTTTCAAATGCACAATGGGCGGCCTTATCGCTAAAAAGCAATTTCTTTCAGGCAATCGTCGTCATAACTTCTATATTGGAGATTAGACATGACATGATTCTATGAGTTAAGTAATTAAGGTAAAAAAAAATATTAAAAAAAGCAAATGAAAAAAAAAACACGTAGATGTTGTATATTCATTTATTTCTGGGAATGTTATACATAATATGTAAGTTCTGTATGAAAAGGATGTAGTTGAAACAATAATTCAGGAGGAAAAACAATGCGAATGGTAGGTCATCATCACCGTATTAACATATTAACATTTTATTACTATTCTAAACGTTTAGACAAAATGCAAAAATTATAGACTGATAATCTCATACAAAAAAAAATCGTCGGAAAAAGCTGCATAACCAGATGGCGCTACTGACGCAAGGCGAAATTACCTGCAATTTTTTTGTGCCGCTGAAAAACGAATAACCTTTTGCCATTTTCTAACTAAAAATAAATCTATCTTTTTTATGAACGATTGGGTAGGAAATGGCAAAGGCTTATTCGTTATCAATTGGCAAAAAAAATGTGGCTGGCTATTTCACCTCCCGCCCGTAGCACTATCTAGTTATTGAGGGTTTTTGAGCTTCTGCCGGCAACACAGTTTTTGTATGAGATTCTCAGTCTAGTATATATTTTAATTGTCATTGATTATCGGTATTAATAGAAAGTATAGAAGTAATATAATATTATTTTTAAAAAGATTGTTAGTAATTCTGTACACCCATGACGGTGCAGGTTATCTAAACCTCATAAGTATATTATAATTTAATTAGCTAAGTTATATTTTAATTTTATATTTTTTGTATTTTGATGTTTGTTTTGACGTGTCCAAGCCCCCTTGGGGCCCATGGAAATAAATGATTTGATTTGATTAGTATACTTTACCGATAATACTATACCTAATCTATAGTGTAGGATACAAACTTCGAATATTTTCGAAATTAGGAGTGAGTAGATATAAAGGTTTTGATAGCGTAACCCTTACGATGAAATTAAAATATTAATAACTCTTCTGTCCTGAAGTTTACGTATTTTATATTTTGTATGATGTCAGTATTTAACATAAAGTTTATTTTAATTCAAAAATAGTTGTAATAATAGTCATTATTTTTCTTTTGGTAAAAAAGTTCGTATTTATACGCCTGTGATGAAATTGCATATTTTTATATATATGTGGAGGGTGATGTTCCATAATACTCCCCTGTCTTGTCTCCGAGGCAACCGTGGCACTGGCGGCATTTTCCTCCTTAATTCCATGACAACATGTTTATAATTAATTCTGACTCTCCGTCTGAAATGTTTAAAAGTGAATTATAAAAGTTATTGCTACAGAGGATCATATTTGATAACTCATTTTTTTATGTATTACCCATAGACCTAGGATCTCGCGCGCTACTACTATTCTATATCTATGGTATTACCTATATCAGTTCGGAACGGGTACTATGTATCCTATTTATGCCGTTAGGAGTTATTAAGCTTATAATTTTACGGATAAATCGGCAGCATGATGCTGTGACTAGTTATTATAATAATATAATAAAAGCAGCATCGTATACATTATACATGTCCCAGTGCTGGGCACGGGTCTCTTCTCTTGATGAGAAGGGTCTGCCCTTAGTCTACCACGATGCGCTGGCCAACTGCGGATTGGTCTTCTTCACACATTTGTAGCTGTAATCGCCTAAAATCCAGCGCTCTGTAAGATTAGGTACACCTAACACTTACCTACAAAAATAGTAATGAGATCACATTATATTTTTATTAAAACTGATGTGAGTTTGTAACATTATTCAAATTATGAAATACGGGTGTTACTCACTCAGGCGCGACGTATCGCACTCTCTTGATAATGCCTAGACGTATAGGCGAAACCGCGGTCGACTAAATAGACCAAAATTACGAGAGTAACACCCGTATTTCACAATTTGAATAAGATCACATTATGTTATGTAGCAGAGAAAAATAACCCTTTTATTGCCACATCATACACGAAAACATACTGAAGTAAAATGACACTGTAACGAGATTTTGTCAAAATTTGATTCTCGGCAATTTCGCAACAAAATAGATTATTTTTTCGTAGGAGACACGTAACACTAATTTGGTATACACCGATCGGTATTTTATAAAATAATTTAAAAGACCTGAGGAGCATGATTTATACAAACGGATTGCCGCAGTAATTTGTGATTCGAGCGTATTTACTCAATACTATTTGTGTTATTTTCATTTAGACAGTAACTAAGTTATCTTGGTTAAAATAAAAGCATTAAAAACTTCTACATAAATCGAAGATGCATTTCACGCATTTTTACCTACAGCGTAAACAATGTTTACAGGTTTTCAGGGTTCCTTAATACCTACAAAGAACCTTTATAGTCTCGCCATGTCCGTCTGTCTGTTTTGTCGTGTGCGTGTCTTTAATTTGTAAATTGATTATGTTAACAAAGTGGGTAATAAAATATTTAAAAAGTTTTTTTTCGTGTGCATATAGGTGCATGTAAAGTGGGAATGTTGTTTTTCTCTTTTCTACCCAATAGTGCAAGGTATTGTTAGATAGGTACATTAGTTAGTACAAAACATTGAGGGGTTGCTAAGACAGTTTTGATTTAGAGACCCGTTTTCGAGATAATTAACTTTAAAGAATAAGTTTTTGTTCAAGTAGGGCGGCCCCTTAAAAGCTAAATCGTTAGAATGAGAAATCTGAAAAAAAAAACATTAATGTTATGAAATTTCAAGGAAAACTATAGCGGCTACATATGTTTTTAAACTTTCGCGATTTGAGAACATTTTTCAAAAGTTAGACAACGGGTCTGAATCGCGTAATTATTATAAAGGTAAATAAATACCTATGCTAAAACGGGACCATAGCGCACTCAGTGTATAGAAAGCCTACTCACACCGATAGGTATTTACACGCTGACTCACACCACCATCCGCGTCACTTACAATCCGTTGTCGCATCACTTCGAGATAGAGCATATGACCTTTGTGACCCTGAACATTTGAATGGTGAGCTCACACATGTTCAGGAGGTACTAATGCGCAACGGATACAAGACAAACCTAAGGCGTACTCAGAAAAGGATACATCCAACCGGGGTATGCAGAGCACCAGCATTTATGCCGTACCTACGTTAAAGGAGTAACGGATAAAATTGGATCAGTACTACAGCAATACTCCATTAAGACTGTATATAGTCCGTACTCCAAAATCTCTCATCACCTGCGTACTCCTAAGGATGTCATACCCTTACAAACACCTGGCGTGTACAAGGTTGACTGTAGCTGTGGTAGTTCCTATATCGGACAGACCAAAAGAACGATAGCTGAACGGGTCAAGGAACACATCGCAGCTGTCAAAAACCGACAAGTTTACAAGTCAGCTAAAGCCGAACATTTGCTGGAGGCCGGATCCAATCACTGGATCGAACTACATCAGCCAAAAGTTTTATCCACGGAACGGCGCTATTATTCCAGGATAGCACGGGAGGCGGTTGAAATCAAAAAACATTCTAATTTCAACCGCGAAGATGGATATCGCTTATCGTCATCTTGGAATCCGGTAATAAACAAGTGCAGTGTTCGGCGAACAAATGTTACGCGTAAACCATCTGATACCGTTAGTGTTGTGTGTCGAACTACCGACGGTTCTGAACTAAATAAAAATAAAAAATGTGACGACCAAGTGAGGGTAGTGGACAATATCCGCGCTTCACGGAGACGACGCTGAGCTTCACCAGTCGGCTCGTGACCAAGAATGATGCAAGTCATTCGAAACGTCGAGCATAGGTATTTATTTACCTTTATAATAATTACGCGATTCAGACCCGTTGTCTAACTTTTGAAAAATATAGCGGCTACGTTAGCTTTATTAGTTCAAAAGTAATAAGGGTCCAAATTGTAAGATGCAGTTACTTGGAATCGTTCGTAAATAATACAAAAACCTTTGAAATTAATGACTTGTATGCAGGGCCGGATTAACCCTTAGGCAAGAAAGGCAACTGCCTAGGGGCCCCGCATCGGTAAGGGCCCATCGTGGACGGAGGATTTTTTTTTGTTTGTAATTTTCAAATGAATAGCTTGCCTATCCACTATACCAACATTTTTGAAGGTCTGTACTTCTCTATGAGATATTGCTTACATTGAATCAAAACTATTAATAATGACTAGGTAGTTAACAAGTACAAGAAATCAAAACTTTTTTAAACACCGACTGTGGCGAAGGCGGCTTTTATCAAAGGACTTCGTAATACGGCCATGCGCTTGGCAGTACCACAGAATAGGAATACAGCAGTACGCCGCATCGGCACGTGCCAACACTGTTCAAAGGATGCCGACGCGGTGGCGAAGGTCACCGAATCATTTGAATATGCCGACAAAATTCGGGAAGAAATTAATTTTGACTCTATTTTGGTCACAATTTACCTAACCCGTGAATAGAGAAAGCGTGAATGCGAGAAACGCGGAGCAATATTTTGCGCTTTTTTGAGTTTCATTTAATGAGTAAAATTAGTTTTTTTAATAAAATACGAATTTGGAGATGATTGCTATATATTTTAATAATTTGTGTTAAATCTTTTTGAGAAAACCGGCGAGAAGTCAGACAACGAGAGCAAGTGTAAATTAAAAACTTCTATTAAAATATTAACTTAACTAAAATGTTGTCATCATCAAGCAAACGGGTAACCCCAAATTAGTTAACCGACGGTAATAAAGTTTAAGACTGATTATTAATAATACGATCAACAAGGCTGATTACTTTTCAAGTTCCTAATTTTTCGAGAATGTTGTTATTTGTATACGACTGAATGTTTTATGATGATATAACCATAATAAGTAATAAGGCTCATTATTTTATAAGTGCCTTACTTTTTGTAAGTTCCAAATTTTTCAAGAATGTTTTTATTTATTTGTATAAGAGATGAGATTGATGGTTTTATCATAATATTCAGTATGATAAAACCATCAATAAGTAAGGCGGATTACTTCAACAAAGCTCCTAACTTTTCATTAATTTCTAAGCGTATAAAACTGTGAGTATTGAGTCATTTAATTACTCTTAGAATTTGAATCCAACTAAATCTCTATGTTTTAACTGCTTCTGCCGCTTGTGCGGTGTTAAGTATGTCGACTTTGACAAATTATTTACTTAAATCTTCCTCTGAAATCATTTTCAATTGGTGAAAACCGCATGATAATCCGTTCAGTTGTTTTTGAGTTTATCGCGAACATACCAAAAGACACTAAACGCAGCGAGGTACTTTTTCTATGATAGTTATAGGATAGGTACGGATATAGTATTATATAAGATTTAAACCATCTTTACTATAGTTGTATGTTTATGTTTTCGTCAAAAATGTTTTATTTAGAGCCTGTGAAGATTTCCTGAATGGTACTCGAGTTACTTTTATTTGTAGATTTTATGTTGTAGATTTTTAATTATATTAAAATATAATATAATATAATAATTACATACCTACATATTATTATATATTATACGTTATATTTGCTAATTAAACTTTATTTCATTTTAAACCACTGTCAACCTTTTAAACCATAAGGTTTATATTTGGTTTACGCAAATATGACCATATATCCGAATATCGCACTAAACTCAAGTGGTTACCTATTCGCCTTCGCCGGAATGTACATATTCTATCACTTCTTTACAACATTCTTTTCAGTCCTTCTACTCCATCTTATCTAAAAAAACGTTTTCCTTTTCTACATGATACGCACACAAGGTACCTGCGTTCATCAGAGAATTTGAGACTTAAAATGCCGGAACACAGCACCAAGTTTTTAGACAAATCCTTCACAGTGCAAGCAATTAGACTTTGGAATGAGTTACCGGTATCCATAAGGAGTGCTAAATCGTTACCAATATTTAAAACTTTGGTTAAAGAACACTTTCTCACTTAATAATATCTCACCTGTTCTTATTTCTCTTACATCTGTCATTTGTAATCTTCCTTATATTGTCCATTATATAATTATAATATATATTTTAGGTATTTATATATTATATATATTATTATATTACTTATATATATTAAGTATGTATGTAAGTATATTATTATTGTACCTATACGAAGGTATATTCATCATAATTAATATCTTTATGCATTTATATTATTTCCTCATTCTTAATTCTCTCTAGTACACCTTTAACTTCCCTTTCGTGTCCTTTTCTTACATTCCATCCAATGGTTGTCTGTAAGAGATTGCCTTAACTGCGATTAGACCGCCATTTGTACTATATATCTTCTTTTTTCTGTATTTTTATTTTTCCATGGTGTGCAATAAAGCTTTTATTATTATTATTAAACACGCAGCTGAGATCTAGGAAGAGGAATACTATGACGCATATCCATATTTACATTTATTTTTCTAATTCATACAGTTACATTATAATATTTTAATGGTTTTTCTTTAAAACGTTATCTTTAATAATACGAAAAAAGAGATTCATGGGGCCCCGACCATTGCATTGCCTAGGGGCCTCGACATGGTTAATCCGGCCCTGCTTGTTTGAAGTTGTTCACTGTATATAAGTTCAAAATATGTAATAATGACTGATTACGGAACCTAAAATAATGACTTGTATGAAATTGTTACTTGTTTATTGTAGATAGTAAATCCCTTTTAGTTCAAAATATGATGTCATAACAATTAACTAAGGAACCCTACTGCGCGTGGCCCGACACGCATGTGGCTGTTTTTTCCTTATCAAGACGTCAACAAGTCTAGCCAGGAAAGGACGTTTACCTCAAATAAATGTACAAGACGGATGAATTTAGGAGAAAAAAAATAATTATTTTTTACCATGTCACATGAATGGAAACATAGTTAGGGACTAACAAA
The DNA here is from genome assembly GCA_905147285.1 of Hypena proboscidalis. NCBI lineage: Eukaryota > Metazoa > Arthropoda > Insecta > Lepidoptera > Erebidae > Hypena > Hypena proboscidalis. Next base: position 11,462,988 of record LR990130.1, on the reverse strand, counting down.
AAGAAAAAGAAAAAGAAAAAAAATTGGTTTAGAGGACATTAGTAATAGTTGAGCTCACGTAAAATGTTACATCATTTTATTCCGCAACTCTAGTAAAGTTTTGATGTGGGTTTGATTGAGAGCGATCGCGCGTGAAATGACATCTCCGATCCTTTCTGAAACATGTTTAAGAATTCGCGAATACCTGTGTAATACTGTGTATTCGTACATTTCAGAGCTCATTTATTCTCGATACGAAATAAAATATTTTTCGTCGTATAATACTGAGTATACTATAATCTTCAAAATCTGTTATCTCTCTCTTTAAAATCTCAGCTTGGTCTGCTTATCTAAGACATTAGCTTGTTTTCAGCTACTATCCAAATCCTATATGAAACGCCGTGCCATGTTAAAATAAGTTTTAATTTGAACAAAGTTAAACACTGTTCCTGTCGAATTAGGCTGCTGATGTAGTTTGCGATTTCCAAATTTAGAATCCTTCTTACTTCGGTGCTTCTAGCGCCGTGTTCCGATCAAATATTCATTCCATACAGAAACAGCTATTTCAAATAACGCCTTAATGTGCTTTGATTTTGAAAGTGGCACAGCACTCAAATCGTATGCTATTGATCGGCTGGCTAATTTTAGAACAATGGATTTGTACTGTGCCGAGTTATTTATTTGTGATGAAGTTCGCAGCTTTTTGCTTTAATATTTTTGATGTAAATTTTAACTTCAACTGGTTGATGTATTTTTGTTCTTCGATATTTAAGCGACGGATTTGCAATAGTACCTCTATTGCAAATCCGTCGCTTAAATCTATCTTAGATGCCTTTGCATAATTAGTGGATTTTAATGAGCCGTAGTTGTCATAATTATTGATTATGACAACAACAGCTCTAATTATTAATTAATTACGAACAGCCGCCTTCACTGTCTGCACGTGTGGTGTAGTGGTTTAAGCGGTTGTCTCGCCGCTGTCCACTGCACTGATGTTGTGGGTTCGATCCCCACATGGGACAAATCTTTGTGTGATTCGCAAAGATTTGTTCTGAGACTGGGTGTGCTTGTGTGAGTGAATGTGTGTATTTGGCGTTGTCATTGAGACCATTGGATAGTGTTATTGCTTCTGGCGTTCTATGAAAATCCAAATTTATTATTTATTTTATTTATTATCATTTAGAGTACACACAATTTCAGTAACTGCTTTAATTTATGCTATTTTGAATGCCAGTAAATAAGTAGGTAAACAGAAGGCAAAATAAAACAAAGTACTACAAATTATTACAATGAAACAGCTGACTGTGTTGTAAATAAAGATAGACTCGACGAATCTATAAACAGCCCAAAATAACGAAACAAACATTCGACAGTTTTGTAGTTTTATCGTTAGTAGTTTTTGTCTCTGGAACATTAAAATTGCAGCGTTTGTAACTGGCGCGATGGGGCGGCGCGTTTTAAGAGTGTCGAGTTTGTTGAGAGTGATTCTGTCACGTTTAGTTTCAGCTCTGTGAAAGTCGGCGGAGGGCCGTCTGAGGACGTGGCAGTGCACTAATTGTCAGGCCCCGGTTCTCTGACACAACGTCTCGAGCCACTAAAGGTACCTCGTCACCGTTACCGGCTGTATCGCTTCGTGCGCACTTCACCAAACTACAAACTACGAGCAACGTATTTCATGTTCTGAACTTTGACATGGATTGGTACTTTTCTTCTTTTACTATACTAACTTTTTTATTTCGATAGCAATAATAAATGTTGCCAGGATTTTATAATAAACAATAATAGTATTTAGTAACTTTAAAATAAATTTGAAAAAGTCATTTTAAATCAAACGAAAATTGAAAGTTTAATTATTACCTCAAATACGAAATCGAGATAATTTGCGTTGCTCTTTAATACGAGCTTCAATTAGAGCAAATTAATTGAATGCTATCTCAATTGGAACATCATTATTTGACCGATATTCGAAAGCAAACATTCATAATCAAATATGAAATATTGATGAGCAGTGGTAATTATTAATTAGTCAATAACTCAATACAAAACAAACATACTGTCAGCAAATATCTGTATAAGACTATAGGTAATCATTTTATAAGCGAACATTTAATAAATACATTCTCCTATAAGTACCTACTAACAATACCAAAATATTCCTGGATATAGATTTAGAAACTAGGCAAATTGCTGAAAAGTTTAAATTACCGACCGGACTTACTTAGTTTCAAAAAGATATGTATATATAGCCGTCTAGTCGGCCAAACCCATAGTCGGCAAATATCTAGTCGGCCGAATATGGGTCGAGGGCGATCACTAAATTCGGTTAAATTTTAATGCATTTAAAACTATCGCACTACCGCCATGCAACATATTCAAAGCAGCCTAAGTCATGTAGCATTTCATAATCTAGACTATACAAGCATTTATGTCGAATAGTCGGCTATACTGTAGATCTCATAGCAACAATATACAGTATACACGACTCCGGTACGTTTAATGGTCTCCTATAGAGCCGACTACTGCTAACTTGTAGCCCCTTAGTTAAACCTAATGAAACCTTTAATGGATATTTACAAGTCTCTCGAGATACACTTGGCTAACTCTGACCATACAATACATCTTGGTTATTTGATCATCTTGAATTTTCATTTTATACATTTTGTCTTAAGATTTAAGAAAGAAGCACGCCTAAATTATGTATTTACCTTATCATTAACTTAGCGGATTATTTTATGGGTAAAATGAAATATCTAGGCGATAGTGAAGTTAGCTGCAGAGATTCAATCAATGAGCTCCGCACTCGAGCGTGGCCAATCGAGCCTGACCATTGACATTTCAATTGCGGCCGACTTCAGTAGCGTCTAGATCAGTGAATCGTACACTTTTTTGGTGATGGAACTCTTTGGATAAGAAAAATATTTTGACGAGGCTCAAAAATGCAGAATTTTTGTAACGGAATATTACATAACATCACGCCTATATTACCCAGAAGGGTGTGGCAGAGTTCAATACCCACATTTCACCTGTTATGTTTAGGTCCCATGGTATAGAGGCTCAGACACACAATTCCAACTCCGTGCTACTATTAAGAATTATGACGTATGGCTGTATTTTAGTTAATGATAGTCATCTGCTGGACTTTCATCATGAAACCTTATTTCACTCGCTTATTTCTATTTAAATCGAGTTAAAGTTAGCGAGGATGAATTTCTCCCTCACAATCTCGTTAAAGGTTAATAAGATTCATTTATCATGAAGGTAAATCACAAACTTTCCTCGTTGCCGATGTTTTATTCGATAAAATAACAAATTAAAGAATTGTTTATGGAAGCGGGTTGGTGGCAGTGGTGGCTAAGTACTTGGCAAGCAATAAACAGTCAGGTTTGAATTGCTATGAACCAACTTTTAGACTAAAAAAAGATGTTAAACACAGAACGATAATCTTGAAAACTATCTAAAAACTGTATATGAATGTATACTATATATTGAAGATATTTGTACTATTAGTAGTTGTGCAAGAAATATATATATATTATGTTTTTTCAGATTATAAATTACTCGATCAACTTTAAACATTTTCACATAAATGTAGCAACTTTTCGCATCTCTACCCGCCTCCGGTGTTTCCCCGCATCGTTGTCGCTGCGGAGAAGCTATCGATTGGCTCGGACACCATGGACTATCATGCAGCAGGAGTGCAGTTTGTATACCTCGATATCTTAATAACATAATCCGTCGTGCTCTTAGTATCGCCGGTGTGCCTACCGTACTGGAATCCATAGGTGCGACGCTGGGAAGAGGCCAGATGGAAAGACATTACTGCCATGAAAGATGGGTAGGTTCTTGGTGTAGGACGCAACCTGCGTCGCGACCTCGCGCCATCACACCTTCCAAGCACAACTGTCTGCGCCGGCACTGCTACTGCATCCGCGGAGACACTTAAGCGGCGCAAGTATATTAATCTTTCAGGGGATGACATATTTGCGCCGTTTGGGGTCAAGACGCTAGGTTCATAAGGACCGAGTGGCCGCTTATTAATTAAAGATATTTCTAAGCGGTTAATCACGTGATCAGAAGGCTAGCTTTTACTCGGCTCAAAGTACCAGCATTGCCATTCAACTCCAGTCAAGGTCGATGCGGAGGAATTCTATGACACCTTACCTGTAAATTTATATATAGGTATATGTAATTTTTTTTTAATTTACTTTTATTGTTAAGAAAAAGCAATTACTAAAAATATTCTTCGTATATATACATTATGAGATCTTTAGTCATAAGAGCTCTAGCACCTTACATATCGGTAAAGAAGGTTAGTATTGGTAAATGAATCAGTATTAAACATTTAAACATAGGACGTGAAGGGTTTCATGGCAATGCCATATATTTGGAGAGAGGGTCAAATTACGGGATAACGTGTGGACGTAGATGGATCCGACATCCGACGCAAATAGCTCTGACAGTCGGCGAACCTTGTCGATGTCGGCTGGCTATAATCAGGCCTTATGTAAAAAATCGTAGCTTTGGGTTTTCATGACCCAATTTAGTTTAATATATCGTGACATTTTTCGGCTCCACGATCAATGTTATGCTAGAATTTAATTTATCAGATGTATGGCAACAGATAATAAAATAACGAACATTAAAAAAAACACACATTTCACATTTCTTTATATAATCTCTCTCCATGGAATAATTTTAAATCATATCTACTGGTTGTATTGTGTATTGTAACATTACGTAACATAGTAGCACTGGTAGTAATATTTAAGGTTTATTTTCAATTAACTTCAGCAAAAAGTCGAACAACGCTGACTGGCGGGTTTTTGCTGATTTTGTAGGAATTCTATCGTCAGTGCAATCTGCTCGACAAACTGGACGCCGGCAATCGCGTAATTTAATGAACACTTCCCTAATCGAGTGACAAGTCGAAAGCCGCTCTAACGAAAAATACCATTTTCGTTTGGTAATTTTCAAATTTGTTTGTAACAAGAAGTAGCAGTATTGACATTTTGTAATTCAATCATAACTATTCGGAACTGGGGCCTTACCCTGCACAATATTGGGTTCGGATTAGAGATTGGGATTGAAATTTTGACATTTGTCACGTAACACGAGCGCATTATTTTATAAAAATTGTATTGGGCGTTTTATTTTAGAACTAAATTAAATCGAAAATATCGAAGATATATTATCAATCCCTAATCCGAACCCAATAGTGTGCAGAGTAAGGCCCCTGAACTGTGTGCTTTTGTCGTATTATATAGCATATCCGCATACAAGAGGCACATCTCCATTAGTAAGCGGGTCAGAGCAACGATTTATCATTGTGAAGATGACGTTTACGGCCGATGCCACTGATTTGTTTCAGATCAAATGCGAATACGATATTTACATAATAATATCGCAATCGAAGGGACGGAAACATTGTGTCATATACAGTACTACGTCTGGCATTTATTGTTCTTCGGTTTATTTTGTGAATATTAAAATAAAACATTTGCTTTTATTGGCTTTCTGAAACTAGTTATCAATACGAAGATTGGACTAAATCTTCAATGAAATAACAGATATAATTTGTTTTGTTAACGTTTTCTGCAAACGCGTTGACACAAGGGCACAGATTTTATTAGAGGTAAGGTTATCAAAGTCTGATTTATGACGCAATAGTTTTTGCCTGCCCAGTTCTGCCTGCCAATAGAAAATAAGCTAGGTCATAAATAGACTGGATAATAATTTTTAGGTGTATTTTCAGTATGTTAATAGCTGAGCTCAAGGTGTGATGTTGGGGTGCTGGTACCCTAGCTTTAGAGCTCGTCCGAATAAACAGTACGTATAAATCTAGTTGCAATTTAAAATCAACAAGAGCAATGAACACTGTTACTCGCAATATTTACGAGTACTTGCTATTTTTGCAATTTTTAATTTTACAAATTGCAAGGACCAGTCGCCTGCAAAGTCGCAGTACTCCGCCGGTCTACGAATATGCAGGAGCATTTGTGAAGTCAGTGACGCGAGAATCACATGCGTAGCTGTTTTTCATCAAACGTTGCATTCATTTTTCCATCCATACCGACTCCCGAGCCTGCGACTGATCCTCTCTTCCGCCCAGCGTACTTTTCGATTTATCCAACGGACGGGGACTGCATTTTATTTTTGTTTCTATTAAAACTTTTTACCGTACTATGATTGTTGCGGGTTCCTCTTCACGAGAGAAGTAAAGGAAAATTTAATTCGTTGAGGTTCATTACGGTTAGGTAGGTATGCGTGTAGGAATATTACTCTAAAGCCTTGCGATTACGTTAAGGAAGATAGTTAAACATCCTTCTCAAACCTATGTGTTATATATGTATGAACTTACGTTTAAATATTTCGCGGTTCGCAGGAAGCCATGTTTGTTTAAGTTATTAACTGTCGCGGTGAAGCGTTAACACGAAGACGCTGACTCGCCTTTAATCTTATCCTAAGATGGTTCTTGGAATACCATAAAATATTGTTTCTTCACCAAGAGTTGTGATCGAGATTTAGATTACAATAAATACTTTGCGCCATTTTAGAGCTATTTATGAGTCTGCTTGAGATACAATCTCTCGTTTATCCACCAAAGCAATTTAAGAAAACGCTCTGGTACCGGTCTTTTGCAATAGATAATATAGTTATTTAGTATTTATGGACTACGCTGGTTGAGTTCGGTTCAGTTTACCATACACATCAGTATCGCGGACGCGCAGTGGTAGCGAACGTGTAGCGCGTAGCTACGAAAAAGTACGCTACGCGTTCCACTTCTTCGTAGCTTCGTAGCTATGTTATTAATTTATTGTTTTTTCAATTACTTTAGTTTTCACCTCTCCGTATTTCTGAGGCTTCTTTGCATACCCAATATCAATGAGGCAAAGTGATCAAATTTCAAAACACAATATCCGTTTAATGAATAGACTCTGAAAATAATAAAGGATCAACCATGCAGTTCTCAAACAAAATTAGACATAAATCATTTATAAAATGAGGTTTGATTCAACATATTTTATTTAAATCTACAAATCCTTACTAATATTATAAAGGCGAAAGTTTGTATGTATGGATGTATGGATGGATGTTTGTTACTCTTTCACGCCAAAACTACCGGGTCGATTTCGATGAAATTTTGCACACATGTAGCTTATAGTCTGGATTAACATATAGGCTACTTTTAATTGACATACCACGCGGGCGGAGCCGCGGGCGGAAGCTTGTATAAAATAAAATATATTTGTTTTTATATAACTTCATATTATACTTTTTTACATTTTTTAAACTCAATAACAGTAATTAAATATTCGAATAAATAAATAAATAACAAAACTTAAAAAGAAATACTGCCACAAAAAAACATTTCCTTTTCTAACATTTTTTTTAAATTTACAAATATAATGGCATGGAACTATTTTTTTTTCAATGTGTTTGATTAAGCTCTGAAACAGCATAAGCGTGAGCGTTAAGGTTTCCTATTATAATTTAAATATTTGGAGAGGTGAAAACCAGTATATGGCATAACTCGCTTGCTTTCTCAGTAGTCTACAATTGAATCATTCACTTCGCTCATAATTCTTATCCTAGATTACTTCACGCAAGCACATAATTAAAAACCACACTCAAACAAAATATCAAACTTTACTCACTAGTACCATAAATTACTATTAATTTATCATATAATGTGACTTTAATGTCGCCATTATACCGCCAAGATCAAAACTGGTACGATTATAGAAATAAATATTAATAAATACTTAAATAGAATACCAGGTAATATGATAAATTCATTTTTGATAGTTCACTGCAAACTACTTGTTAGTTAGAAAGTTCGAAACGAAAGAGGTTTTTTAAAGATTTAAAAGGTTATGGGTAGAAAATGGGTAGAAATTAGAGGTGTCTGCTCTCGTGATCGATGGGTTCTGCGTCGAAAGACTTCTTATTTTAGCATCAACCAACGCATACAACTTTACTGATTAATTGACTCTATTTTATCCTAATTCCTTACTTTAATGTTACCTTTACACAACTGTCATTTGTTGATATGGTAATCGTTTCTGGATTAGATCATTTGAATAATTTATAGTTCATATATTTCATTATCTTCTTACCTCATGATTATGTGATTTCAACATATATAGTATAATAATATTTATACAAATTGTTATCATTGAACCGACGCGCCTTATAAGCCATGATTGGAGACGTCATTGGTTTGGTGCAGTTAAAATATCGAGAGCCGTTTGACTTTTCCGTTAAATCACATTTTTTTCACTGGAAGTTTTGCTCTACTGAAATAGGTTTCAAAATTTTATATTGCCAGTAAAATTTCATTTTTATTACACGAGGGAGGAAGGTGAGGAAAAGAATTATTGTTGAAAACCCTAACAGCTATTAACTAATTTCATTAGACATTTTAATTTATATTTCCTATGCTTTATGCCAAAATTCGTCAGGTAATGAAATCATGGTAGGTATAACACATTATTAATATAATACCCACAGAGCAAAGGGTTACCGAAATTTTAAAACTGAAATGTAGATTTATATTTCTTTCAATAGCTCTTATAAATTTCATATTTATGATGTAGGTCACGTAAAAAACGTATGCAATAAAATGTGTATGCATCGCAGTGAAATAGGAACTTCATGCAGGACTCGCTCCGTAATAAGGTTAACGAGATGGACGAAGAGTAAATGAACGAAGGATTTCTTTCATGCAATTAAAAACCGTGGAGCTCTCACTATTGTGTCAATGAATTTCTGTGAGAAACCTCGCAGTCAAGTATTTTTAAAGTAAAGGGAGATACCTATATTGAAGAGTGATGTAGGTCAGTTTTAATAGGTTAAATTAATTTGGTAACGTATTCATAATTTGTATACATATCATAATCATAACATCACGCCTATATTACCCAGAAGGGTGTGGCATGAGTTGTACAGCACCCACATTTCACCTGTTATGTATTAGGTCCCATGGGATAGGGGAAGAGCCTATCGCCATCCACCGGGCACAATTCCAAGTCCGTGCTGTAATTGTGAATCTTATGACGAAAAGTTCACAAATAACATACTGCCCGACCCGGGCAATGAACCCGAGACCTCGCGTTGACAGGCACATATGCTAACCAGTAAACCATCGAGGCAGTCACTAATTTGTAAAATTTAATTAATTATTAAGACTTATTAAGGCTCCAAAAGGACTACGAGTGCATAAATATATTTTTTTACTTGGAGAGAAAACGTAGAAAAAGAATGTAGGTAGGTGTAAATTGCGAGATCATTTAAAGCTCGGCCAATTATATTGTTGTTAAAAGTTGTTTGAAGGCTTCTCCCTCTCCATTTGGCAAGTTTTATAGTCAAATGAGGTGTATCAAGGAATGCATCATTGCCTTTTCAATACTGTCTTTTAAGCCAAGCAAACTTTTAAATCTTGCAGCATAAATCTATCATAAGATTACGGCGTATAATATTTCAGGAATAGTTTTATTGGACGCGATATGATCAAAAGTTTCTACATTTTTATAGTTATTAGTTAGTTTATCGAGGAATAAGTCTCTAATGCATAAAGTAAACAAATAGTTGTTAAGAATATCTTTAGAATCCTGTCGCACTATGGAGCCGAGTGTCGTTGAATCCAGCGATCGTGCCAAATACGGAAACTTTGTGAAATCACCACTCAACCCTTAGTGCAGCCATCATTGTTTACATTCAAACTGTGAGATCAGAATTATTAAGATTGAGCTGCGATTGTACTAAACTTGTCCAAACTCTTGAGACGGCTTTCATTCAGATGCAGATTTGGGTCAGGCATCAATTGCTTCTGAACAGTTAATTAAAAGTCTTCTGGAACTTAGATTGCTTAATTGTATTCACTGTGTAACATTAATGTCTCTTTAATCTTTCTTAAGTAATAACTTATTGTGGTCCCACTGTTTTATTATATTCTTATACGATATCATAGCGGATCTGTTTTAAATTTGGAATCTTTTCAGAAAATTAAAAATAAAATCGAAGTTCAGCATAGAGGTTGTGGTCAAAGTGTCGATTGCAACAACAAGGTTTTATATTTTTAAGAGGTTGAAGAACTTTGACATAAAAAAATGTTTTTTAAAATCAGTTTACTAATGACGAAAGTCATCAAGACAATTTAGTATTGCCAGGCAAGGCTAATCTTAGAGGTCCCTGAAATGAAAATTGGAGCTCCAATTAAAAATTACCTATCGATTTGCATATTAATCGAACTTCTACCTGAGTGAAACATATTTGAAAAAAATTATATACTAAAACCTTCCTTGAAACACAAGGATTAAAATACCGAAAACTGCATTCAAATCGGATCAGTAGTTTCCGAGAAAATCGCGAACATAAAAAGGTGACATACATACATACATACATACATACATACATACATACGGATCGAATACAGAACCTCTTTTTTTTTTGAAGTCGGTTAATAACAACAATCTTAGTATGTACTTACATCCATTTCACAATTTAGACGAAATAATCACTCCACTGTTTTGGTGTTATTTACATTGAAGGTTACAGGTAAGTAAGAGTAAAAACCTTGTCGGTAGTTTATTTGGGAACTTCTATACAAGAATTCATTACTTATACCATTTTTTACGGATACCCAGAGTGTGAATATGCGCTTACTCTGCATCTTAAAAACTGCATATAGATAGTGTATGCATATTGTATTGACTATTAGTCTTGGCAGTTATATAGTGACTGAATATAACCACCTGAAATCCCGCGCTTTGTAAAAGTACTACCCACATTTTCATAAATAGTAATGAGATTACATGCGGTTACGAGGCAGGGTACAAATTTACACTTTCATTTCCACATCATACGCGAATAAATCGCTATCTCTACATACGTACTGAACCAAAACGACGTCGTCGTAACGAGATTTTTCACAAAATTTGATTCTCCGTACATTTGCGCGTGAAATTGTTATTTATCTTCGTGGAGACACATTTACAGTGATTTAATTTTAGACTTGTAAGTACTTTAATAATTGGGGATATCAATGTGAACGAAACATGCAATTTATAATAACATTCATTATTTTAATTTATTGTCTGACATATTTTATACTATTGATGTAAAACCGATTTTGGGTCACGGTCGTGGATTTTTTTAATACGACGTTTCTAAAAAATACTACCTTATTGATCCTTACTACACCACTCGTCTTGCTTGAGAAAATATTTCTAATACAACTTACTTGACACAGACTGTTGCTTCAAGAACCTAAACCACTTTAAAATATTGTCCCGTTTCAAAAATAGGCTTCGTTTTGAACGAAGCTAAACATCTTGGCTGTCCAATTATGCCAGCAGATGCAGTTTCTGATTTGCCCGATTTAGATTCCTCCTAAGTTCGGTTCCGAGTTCTGTTCGAATCAAATATAATTGATCTTATACGAAAATAAAATTTGCAGAACAACTAAAATATTGTTTAATTTTGAAACTGAACAACACACTATTTTATTGTATTGATTGACTCCCAAACTTTGAGAGAGAAAATGAGTTTTTGCTAATTACTCTATAACCACAATAAAAAGACTAGAAAGGATTCAGATATTAACTAAATCACTGAAATCATTGAATTATCAGTTCAAGGCAGAAGTCCATTTATATTTTGTAAAGTGAAAAATAACATAGTTCATATTGAAAAACCAGTACACTATTCATGACTATTAAAAGGATTAAAATGTGTAGTTATGTACTAATAAAATGTTTCACAAACATTTCCAACGGCAGTAGAAGAGCACAATATTAATTGGAGCATGAGATTCCCCGTAAATTTGATTTTGTGTCGCCGCTGCGGTGCCCCATTGCGCCCGCGTCACGTAAGCTGATTCCTTTCATTTCAAAATTCCGCTTTCACCGTCACGAAATAAAACGAACAGGGATGAAAACAGAGCCACTATAAATCTAAGAATTCATGCACTTTCAGGCAACATTATTAGATCATGAAATAAATTGTTGCAGCGTTGCTTTTCTTGCCTGAATTCACTTTTATTAATTTTGAAGACAAACCTTAGTCTAGTGCATTATTGGGTTGTATAAGTAAACAAATATTACTTCTAATTAATCAATTGTAGTGCGAGCTTTGTCGTTGTTGAATTCACACTACACTATCAATCTTTGGTTGATAGTTTCACTGGATAAATGGTTTTAATTCCAAATGTGGGCATCGGATTAGTATCTGACAGTAGTAGACACGATAAACTTTTACTGAAAAGACGTCCAAAATAAAAATAATTACCTAAAATGTTACATACATTTTTGTAGAATATTATATTTTTGCTACAAAGTAGTTTTAAATGTCATGGAACCTTTTAAGTTTCCCCCACATGTATGGCAATAAATGACTGAAACATATTAAGAGAATTACAAGACAATCATTAGGTTCCAACAACCAACAAACAAATAGGAAAAGAAAAGCATATTGAACCTTGTAACAGTGCGACCATAAATCTTATAATTCAAAGAGTTGGACTAATGCCAGTTTCAACATTAGAAAGACTAGAAACGTAGGTCGCATTATTACATAATTTGTATGTGCCATTGTCTTCAGATGAATTAGAAAAATATACGGTAACATTCGCTGCTCCAAATACGAGTGAGGAGCTTCAAAAAGGAGCTACATAAAATATTGTGCAATATTCATTGGTATTCAACCATGAAATTACTTATCTAGTGTATCGAATGTATAAGCTTTTGCCATATTTTGATGTTTCATATCCGGCATACAAAAGGCATAGGTATAATATCTCCATAAGCGGGTCAGAGCAGCGATTAATCATTATAAAGATGGCGTCTACGGCATTTACACCACTGATTTGTTTTGGATCAAATGCGATTTAAAATATTGCAATCTGTAAGGGATATCGTATGATCTACGTATTTATTACATTACTCAGGTCTGTGACTCATGCGGTTTTAATGTTCTATTACATATAGTATCCATCTCCATTTTTTTTCATTAATAATTGTAATTGCTTGTCTATACATAACATAGAAATAAGACAAAGCGTTGTAATCGACTGATAACTGAAATGAATTGTGCAAACACTTGCTCTAACCTCGTCGACCCCAATAGCAATTATAATAGTTTGAATAAACATTTAGATATACATTATTCAAAGGAAGGTTACCAAAGTCAGACTTATGACGTCATAGACTTTGTCACCACAGTTCTGCCTGCCTGCGGAAGATAAGCTGGTTTCCTGCCTCTGTATTGTCTAAAATGTCGTTGCTTTGTTACATGCTTGCAACCTAGTTAACATGAGTTAAGCCTGTGCAGGCATCAGCTACTCGTGTACGGACAAGTTTTAGGGTAAATTACGTTCAATAGTTTTATCAAAACAAAATGTTATACTTATGCTTACATGCACATAATCAACGATTTACTGATGGCGTCATAAAGATACTGATTCATTATAGGTTTTGTAGCATAAGTACCTACCAACGCATAAGTAAAATAATATTGATATATTGTATACGGTACAAATTACGCTAAATATACAAACTAAGTAAAAACTAACATGAGCAATTAACGTTGTTTGCTAGCTTATAGTTCTAGAGTTTAATATTTGCAATTTTAATTTACTAACAAGTCCGCAAAGTCACATACCGCCGGTCTACGAATATGCAGGAGCATTTGTGAAGTCAGTGACGCGAGAATCACATGCGTAGCTGTTTTTCATCAAACGTTGCGTTCATTTTTCCATCCATACCGACTCCCGAGCCTGCGACTGATCCTCTCTTCCGCCCAGCGTACTTTTCGATTTATCCAACGGACGGGGACTGCATTTCATATAATATATGTACTCGTAATATTTCATCTATTTTTATTTCAACATTTTACCGTACGGTGATGGGTTTACAACTTTTTCAGCAAACTATAATGGCATGATAGTAAAGCTTCACGAGGTAGTAAAGCGAGATTTTGTACATGTGTAAAAAATTTAAATGTGAACAAAAACGCAGTTACGTAATTTTTTAAGATATCGTTGGTATTTGTTTCGTCTATTATAAAACTAAACGCTTACATTTCATGTAAACTGCTAAACTCTTCATCTTGTGTGCTTGTGAACAATCTACTCTTGTGTTTTCTTCTGTTATTGTGTGTACAAATTATACTGGACTAAACTACCGTAAGTCGGACTTGTTATTTGTAACACCCCTTCATTTTAACCCTACAATAGCATCTAAAATTTTACAAAGAAAATGGTTATAACATTATTACTTAAATGTAGGCACATCTGTATGTCTCCAAATCGTTCTCCGTCACCCCCTGCCTTTTATTGATGCGAGCTTTTTCCAATTACATCGGAGAATTCAGAGATGGATATTTGCTCGCCCCGATGGCGTACACGTCGTCGAGTACTACTTGTTATCTCAGAAACGAAAGCAAAGGGTTCTTGACATAAAGTCTGAGTTGTCATAAAATATTACCCCATTAAAATGTACACTTTGGCATGTTTGATATTAAATTTTTGGTTTTTAACGGCTTTCTGCTCGGCTCGTAAACTGCCAGAAGACGTAAATTCATTAAGAGTTTATGATTGTGTAAAAAGTTTTATAAGGGCTCAATATACCATTTATTTTATTTTGTTTTATACATTGTTAAACGTTCATGACAGACATTTAAAACTTAATCGTTTTATCTTATAATTTACCTGAACAACATTAATTCCAATGTAACATAATATAAGCTTTGCGTTTAACCTGTAGCGCAGGGAAAATAACGACTTGTAGTACATATTACATGCTTAGCTTTAGATATTTGCGTGAGGGCGTTACTGTGCGCGACGAATAAACTGCTCCGTATATTTACATCGACAAAAAATAGTTAAAGTGAACAATAAAGCGTGAAATAGTGTTAAGACCTTAGCTTAAGTGACAATAAGTGAGTGACATTGGAGAACACGTGTAATATACAGAGACATAAGTGAAATTTTGAAATTGTGCAAGATAATAACGAACATTATTATTTAAAAGTTTTGGAAGAAAGCAACAAAATTTCTACAAATAAAGTTGTTTCCCGTCAAACATTTGAATATTTTCGAAGAATTAACTTAAAAGGTACGCAATTTATTAGAAAACAATAAAAATATTAAAAGTTACAAGTCATTCTGCCTTACTACAACCTGCCAATGCCATCTATCGTAAAGCGCGTGAACTGCTGACTAGTCCAAATTACAAAAGAACTTCCTCTACAACAGCTTCAGCTACTGGACACTAGATGTCGCTAAAGGTAAAAGTCGATAAAACCGCTCAACAACAAAAGATGGCGCCATCAACTTGTGCAGGTTGTCAACAAAAGTTACCTTCAAAAGGGAACCTTACTTGCTCACTATGTAAATGCAAATATGACTTGGAATGTGCTGGAGTCCCAAAAGATTATTATACTAAAGCAATGAACCTAGAACAAAAAAAAACCTGGAAGTGTCAAATGTGCGTATGCAAAATGCCAAAAACTGGAAACACAGACACACCAATACGATCCTCATTGGGTCCGGATTATACCCAAATTACAACATCACCAACTGAAACAAATAATATTACTACGAGATTGAAAGCTAAGAGCTCACACGACGACTCCGTAAGTTCTGAAGACCTAAGCTTGTTTGGAGACACAATCCAACCTGAAGAAATTTTAATTAATAGCGCCAAAGAAGGTTTTACAATGGAAAACTTAAGCCGTATAATTATATTACGATTAAAAGAAAATAACAAGTCATTACTACAGGAGCTTCAAAATACAATTCGCATGAGTATCGAGGCAGCAATTAGCGAATTAAAATTAGATTTTGATAACAAAACCAAATCCCTAACAGTTCAAAATGAGTTACGAAAACAGGAAATAAATAACATAAATAAAAAAATTGAGCAATTACAGACTGACAAGGAATGTCTTAAAAGACAAATTGAAAACCTGTCATCCTTATCATCTGAATCACAACCTTTGCCAATGCAATTTATACAGGACATGAACCGTAAAAAAGTCGTACTTTATGGACTAGAAGAGCGTTATAACGAGCCAGAGCACGAACTTTACAATAGACTCATCGGAATTTTTTACGAAATTACAAATTTTGATTTATCTGGTTATATAGAGGACATACACAGAGTCGGAAAAAAAGGAACTAAGAATCGACCGGTTGTATTAGAGCTCATCAGTAAAAGACTATCATCATGTATTATAAAAAACGGCCAATACTTCCGTGGGACCGGACTCTACATCTCTGAATTTTTGGATCCAAATACAAGAAAAGAAAGAGCTCAATTAAGAGAAAAGATGCTTCAAGCTAGAAAAAATGGTTTACACGCAGTGATAAGAAATAACCAATTATTCATAAATGGAAAATTATTTAAAATAAAAGAAGATAACCTAGTACAAAATTTAACAAACCAAAGCCACCAAAAAGAAACCACAAGCTCTTATGATACTTATAACAACACTTCAGACGAACAAATAAACCATACATTTCTCTAATACACATAAACCCTTTAAAATAATATTCCAGAATATACAAAGCCTGAATAACAAACTGCATATATTTGAAACTTTTTTTACCAATAACTCTTCATACAAAGCACTGGCAATATCAGAAACCTGGCTAACGAAAGATAAGCTAGAAAGAATTGACCTAAGTGGATACAAAATTGGATCGTCATACTGCCGGCATACTCGCACGGGTGGAGGTGTCTGTATCTTTCTTCAGGAACACTTAAACCACATTCAACGCAGTGATATTACAGATATGTCAATAGAGTATATTGTGGAGTTATGCGCTACTGAGCTTCCAGAAGAAAATCTATTAATTATAACAATGTATTGGAATAGAAGGGAGGAAGAAGTATTCTATCAGCAGCTAGGAAAAATCTTAAATTATATTACTAAAAAATATTCAAAACTAAATGTGATAATTGGAGGTGATCTAAACATTAATATACTCTCAGAAAACTCTAAAACTAATCAAATTCTGAACTTAATGCAAGAATATAATTTCACTCAACACATAAAAACACCAACACGCATAACTCATGCTAGTTCAACATGTATCGACCTGATATTTACAAATTTTAAATATAATAACATGTACACATCTGTAGAAGAACTAGGTTTCTCTGACCATAGCAGTACAATTTTACACCTTAACTTACCTCAAAAATCAACACCAACCACATGGTTTATCAAAAAAAGACTATTTTCTGTCAGTAATATTCAAAAATTTAAATCTTTATTACAAAACATAAAATGGAGTGAAATATTACCTCAAAAAAATAACATCAACGAAAATTATGTAGCCTTTAATGAAACACTTACAAATATTTTAAACTTAACAATACCATTACATAAAATTAAACTAAAACAAACATTTAAAAAGTATTGGATAACTGTTGGCATCAAAAAATCCTGTAAACACAAACGATTACTTAGAATAATAACAAATAAATCAAATAACCCTACCCTCACCCAATATTACAAAAAATATGAAAAAATATTGAAAAAGGCAGTAAACACTTCAAAGAAATTACACTACAGGAATAAAATGTTGAAATCAGATAATAAAGTTAAAACAATGTGGAACATAATTAATGAAAGAACTAATAAGAAACCTAAAAAAGACAAATTTAATATCACTCTATGCACAAACAATGTAGTATCATCAGAGCCTAGAGATGTAGCCAATGTTTTCAATAACTTTTTCGCAGAAATTGGTCAAACAAACATTAACCCACCTACAAACAAATCAAAGAGTTTACCCGCGCTACCACGTAATGAAAACTCTATCTTTTTAGAACCATTAAACCCATATGAGGTCAATAAAATAATAAAAACCTTAAAAAATAAAAACAGCCATGGTGTAGATGAGTTTCCCCCAACTCTAATAAAACAATGTGCAGATGAATTGACGCTACCATTTTATTTATTAATAAATCAGAGTTTTGAAGAGGGTGTTTTTCCAAATCTCCTAAAAAAATCGGTCATTAAACCAATACATAAGAAAAACTCCAAACTCGATCCAAATAACTACAGACCAATTGCCTTATTACCAACAGCGTCTAAAATAATCGAGAAAGCCATGTGCACTAAAGTATATAAATTTTGTGAAAAATATAATATATTCAGCGACTCACAATACGGTTTTCGGAAACACCGTTCTACTATATTAGCGGTTTACAAATTAATACAAGAAGCCATTAATATTATAAATGACAAAAAATATGCATTAGGATTATTGTTGGACATGACGAAAGCATATGATAGAGTGAAATTTGACATTTTATTACAAAAATTATATAATATAGGAATTCGTGGAAAATGTTATGAATGGTTCAAATCCTATCTAGATCATCGAGAGCAACAAGTTGAAATTGAATCATACAACCATAAAACAAATGAAATAGAACACATAAGATCAGACACCAAATTTATTAATGCCTCGATACCACAGGGCAGCGTTTTGGGATGTTTCCTATTTTTAGTTTATATAAATGACCTCCCTAGTAATATCACAGAACCATGCGTCTTATTTGCAGATGACGTATCTATTTTGACTTCATGTGACAGTAATAGCAACCTTGATGACCAACTAAACTCCCTGCTAAATAACATAACTGATTGGATGACAGAACATAATCTAGAGATTAACTACAGCAAAACTAAATTAATATCTTTTCACCCTCGGCAAAAACCACCTCAAAAAATCAATTTTACATATAAAAATAACAAAATAGAACTCGTAAATAAAGCTACATTATTAGGAATTGAAATTGACTCACACATCAATTGGAAACCGCACATAGATAAAGTAAAAGCCAAATTATCCAAATTTTCATACGCCTTACGCGAAATAAAAAAAACAACAGACCTGAAAACAGCAATGGCCACATATTACGCTTACGCTTATGCGTGGCTTAAATATGGAATAATATTATGGGGTAATAGCACCGACGCACCTACGTTACTTATTCTACAAAAGAAATTAATAAGAATATTAACAAATATAAAACAAGAAGAAAGCTGTAAGCCCCACTTTCAGGAACTTAAAATTATGACATTTCCTAGTCTATATATATTAGAAATGTGTAAATTTGTACGCGAACATCCAGAATTATACACAAAGAGGGAAGAAATCCAAACAAAAATAACATTAAGGCATAAAAACAGACTTAACCTACCAACTTCACGACTTACAGTACACTCTTCCAGTACCTTGGTCATGTCAATAAAAATTTACAATAAACTACCAGAGACTCTTAAAAATGAAAACAAACCAAATATATTCTATAATAAATTAAAACAATTATTAATAAACAAATCCTATTACAATATAAACGAATATTTCAATGATAAATTAATATAATATATAATTTTTAACTCAAAATCACATTTAATTATTATTCTGCTATCCTATTAATTCTAGTTTCAAGAGACCAGTATATACACATAAATATTATAATAACACAATTAACATAACACATCACACCTACACAATCAAGTAAGTTTTTGAAAGTATAAAAATGTTGCCACCCATTTTGGTTTGAACAAGTTTATTTTAATTTATTAGATTTGAAAATTAAATGGGCGCCCTTCATCCTCTCTCCTACACTTTTGCTGTGCCCGACAGGGTCCATAATTGATACTATGTAATATGTTTACCACCTAACAAAACATTGTGGAATGCAATAAAGAATTGAGTATTGAGTATTGAGTATTGAGTATTTCGCTGTTCGCAGTTATTAACTGTCGTGGTAAACCTTAAACACAAAGACCCTGACTCACCTATAATCTAATCCTAATATGTTATTGAAATTCAAGATTTAGACAACATACAGTAAATGTTCAGCAAAAGTTGGTGCTGTTAATAAGTCTTCTTCTGTTGCTGCATCGGGCCTTGTAAATAAATCGTTTTTTTTTATTATTATAGTTATGGGCTTCATTTGGTGGTTTATTCACCAGAATTGTCTTAGATTTGTTAAACATAAAAACTGACTTATTTACTTTGTTGTTGCTTCCGTGTAGCAATAGCTCGTAGCTGCGTAGCTTCGAAATCATTAGGTAAAATTATAAATGATAAGGTGATGCCCGCGCCTTTATTGCCGTGGAATTTGTTTGTCTATCTAATTTGTTTTTTTTCCACGATTTTATCCGCGTTATTCTATGCTTCTACACCGTCGTTTTTAACCCTGTTTTCGCAACATTTTTCATAACTGCCCCGCTTCAATAAGTCCTTGCGTGATTAATATGGCCTGCCTCAATAAATGAGCTATCCAAAAAAAAATATAGTACGAACCAGTAAAGCCCAAGATTAGCTCATTTTACCAAACAAACAATCAAAGAAACAGACAAACTATTCAGATTTATATAATTAGTATACGATGATTAAATTTATTACCTATCTATGGTTGATCGAACCTTTTGACGCTTAGCTGACGTCACATTAATAAACGGATCATTCATTTACTTGCGACAGTTTGCTTCGAACTACTTGTTAGTTAGTAAGTCCGTAACACAATATAATCTGATCCAAAGTTCTGGACATTGGCCATCGACATCCTCTAACGATGACAGATCATACTTTGTAGTTGCTGCTTGTGTTATTCATTTATCAATATAATTTCCGATAAATCACTTACAACATGACAGAAAACTGAATTTAAAATATTATTAACAATGCAAGTCGTTAACAAGTCTATGACTACAACCAGTGAATTCCAGCAGAAGTGACAATCCAAATAGTATATATATAATTATGATCGTGTTTATTTTGTGTATAATTATCCCATTAAAAATGTTGACAACACATTGGCTGAAATACCTCACGGAAGCTTTAAAAAATATCAATCTATTAAAAAGAGAAAAGTGATATGAGTGATCCACTTGCAAAATACACCAGCTGATGGAGCAAATGGCACAAATTAACGTTAAAGCTATTCAAACGAGCATTTTTGTACAAAAATAAAAATACGATTCAGTTTGAATCACATGGCAATAAGGAATGTCTCTGTATAAAGCTATGAATTAAATATTGTTTAGCAATGAAATGTTTAGAAATTTCCAAGCATCGTTTATCCGTATGTTCCCTGGGGTATCGCCGGTAAATTATCACCAAGGACACACTCACTTTCGACGGCCTTCAATGTGCCGCGCTTCAAGAACAAGTTTCCAAATTGTATTTTCTTTACTTGTATTTTGTCTGTGAAAATAGAATATCTCTCAAATAAAATACAATAAACATTTTTTTACTGGATCAATAGACCCACATAGCATTACTATATAAAGGTTTCAGAGGTTATGGGGTGAAATTTGGGGTGTCTGGTCTCGTGATCGATCGATTTTGTTAGAAAGACTTCTAATTTTAGCGTTGACTTTCACGTGAATTGCTCACTAGTGATAGATTGACTACAGATGCCTTTCTTACAGTTTACTGAGGACAAATTCTGAAGGGTTCTGAAGTTTGTACTAGAACTCAGTTGTAATTCAGATAAAAATTGTATTTTTATTAGAATAATATGTTAATTCCAAAAAGATCAAAATTTTGACGACCGCGGAGTGGGTAGTGTACCTGCCTGCGACGCCGAGGTCGCGGGTTCGATTTCCGCTTAAGACAAATCTTTGTGTGCATGAACATGGGGGTTTTGTCTTAGTCTGGGTGTTTCTATGTATAATAAGTATTTATTTACAAAAGAAAAGTACATTATGTATTAGTATCAGTTATTATAGGACCCATAGTACAAGCTCTGCTTAGTTTGGGACTAGATGGCGTTGTGTGTAAGTTGTGAAATATTTATTTATTTATTTATTTATTAGAGTTAGTTCTTTTAATCCTAAAATAACGCTATGGAACTGAGTGCCATTAAATCCAGAAATCGAACTCGTGCCAAATACGGAAACTTTGTGAACCCTTAGTGCAGCCATCATTGTTTACATTCAAACTGTGAGATCGGAATTATTAAGATTGAGCTGCGATTGTACTAAACTTGTCCAAACTCTTGAGACGGCTTTCATTCAGATGCAGATTTAGGTCAGGCATCAATTGCTTCTGAACAGTTAATTAAAAGTCTTCTGGAACTTAGATTGCTTTATTTAATTATGTGTAATGTGTAACTATGTTACATTAATGTTTCCTAGTACAAGGAAACATTAATGTTACAATTGGTTTCATGTTAATTTCATTCATGGTTAAAATACTGTTTTCACAGTGAAGACTTCACAGCAGTTACGTGTTTTGTTTTTGTGTTGTTACTGAAATACGTTTGTGCGGCAGCAGGATGCAAGAAAACCCAGGTTTATTTAAAATTATTACTACATTTTCTTAAAAATAGTGACAATTGGTCGATGTTTGTACCAAGAGTGCCGTAATTGCAGAACGCAGGTACTCGGTAGCGATGCGATCACGTTGCGCAGTGTCAGCATTCCCGGACGTCGGTATGCCGCTGTCACCAGGCTGATGCAATACTCGTGACGGTGGTAGAGCTCTTGTGATCTATCGTGAGGGCGAAAGCATCACTATCTTCACTTTGTGTGAATGGGATGTTGTTTGTGGGTGTGGTATATAACAACTGCACGTGCCTCTATTGGATTCGCAACAACGGAAAAACAAGCAAAATGGAAGGGGAGCTCACAAGTGGGTCGCATCGCAGCTTTGCCTGCGGATTTCATTGTTTACTAACTATTTCTATCATGCAAGTTTATATACTAATTTATAAAGCAGGCATTACGTTTTTGTAAAATCTCGAGAGTTATGTTAATATACAAAGGTATTTATTAAAAAGGTAAGTAAAGAAAATGCCAATGCTGATCCTTTGCAGTATTTAAAAATGTTGCCTTGCGCTATTTTGTATCGTATAGTTGCAAAATAAGTAAGTCAGTCATAAATATTTAAATTTTTGCAGTACGTGGTATCTCTACTTGCGTATTCCAAAGTAACAAAATCTTCGGGGATTTAACACTAATGCTTATGATATCAAAAGATTACCGATTGGATAATATTATTCAGAGAAGATTATTGTCGGTGGAAATTTAGGCCTTGGAACCACAATATCCTTACTAATATTATTATGCTAAATTAACTTTGTTTGTTCATATTCTGTTTGTTACGTAATCAAAATAATATCGCTACACTGCTTGCGTGCAGTGATTATGATAAAATTGCAAATAAAGTGATTGACGCAAACCTTGAAAGGCCTTAGATTAGGATTTTTTGCATTTTTTTTCATTCAACGGCGTCGTATAAAGCGAACTCGTATTACAACTGACGGTAAATGGTCGCTGCTGCAGCTGCAGCCCACAAAAATCCACAATCTATGCTAATCAAAACACCAACGAATAACATTTCTAGAGGGATCATGACTGTTGCTCATCACAAATGATTCTGATTATAAGAAAATTGACCACCCAGCCTGTCGCGTCCTAAACATCTAATTTGCTGCGAATACTTCTGAAATTAAATTCAGTTACAATTTTATCCCGAAATTCAAATGTCGGGGACGTATTTTCTTACCTTGTTGCAATTAAATTTTAATTTTCTTATTTAATGTAATTGGAAAGCGTTGATGCGAGGACGAGGGGAGTGGAGGAGACAACACGACGAATGAGCGCCTTGAGATGAAAAACGTTGACTCCTAAAAAAAACCTTTGGCGTCATTTGAATCCTACCAAATAAAAATATAATGTAAAATGTTGTCCAGAAGGGCATGTAGAGTAAAAGCGTGGCTTTACATGAGATCTGATAATATTTTACTTCAGCAAACCATATGATTTCATCTGGGTAACATTTCACAAGAAAGTATTTTTGTTCGGATCTACTTTATTTGCTAACCCGGTCATTCATGTCATCAATGTTTTGGGTAATCTTCCATTTACAATGGTATCTACCATAAAGGACGGGCGCGTACTTAGGTAAGCCTAAACGTCAATCAAATATTATCATAATATCGTCTATTTGTCTGCATGATAACATGATAACGATAAGTTTATAGTTTCCCTATTTACGAACGTTCCCAGCACGGGGCCTGTGACATCTGTCTAATAAAAACATGAATGAATATTGGCAAGTTATCGGCCAATATTCATTCATGTTTCGAATCGGCAATTTCAAATCGGCATTGCAATAAAAGATTACATAACTTTAGGTACTTTACTCATAACTTAGGATGAAAAGATTTTAAAATAGATGGTGATTTATTTTATAAAATAGGAGAAATAACTATTTTTATATTAGTTGTAGTAATTAAGTATGTCCTAATTGTGCATGTAGTAAATAAGATTCTTATCTTAAAAGATAATATATAAATAAATTCCAAAATGTGTACTGCACTTAACATAGTATTGCGTGCATTATTATTTATATCACTATATTTACGAATTTAATACTCGACTCCCGACCGCTTCGTTTTTATAAATTCGGTATCTGGTGTTAGTTTAATATTATTAAGTTTGTATTTATTTTTATCTAATGTTTAAAACACTAAAATGCATATGTTTTCAAGGCCATATTGTCAAAATTGTTTTAATCATAAATTTATAATTAATAATAATTTCGACATCGATCAAGACTGCATTCTAGTGTTTTAGATAACATATGTTTATACAAATGGATTAAAACTTATTAATATTTTAGTTACAGCCAGATTACGATTCCATTGTAAATACACTATTGATTGTCTACTCATACGCTGCATAAATTAAGAAGTACCACAATAGTTTGAAAACTGAATAAATTTGGATGTGTGTATATTCGCTTAAACACTGTAAAATGAAAAAATAACAACTCGTATGTCGGATTTCATCACGATTTAAAACTCCTGATACCGTTTTATGAACGGCAAGGGGATCGAATGTCTGAACCAGTTCAGAATTTGATTTCAGGGGATTTATGGGATGATTTAAGAGTTATTGCTTACAGGAAGTTATATCAACGAAGGGGGAAATTTAGTCACTTTAACATAAAAACACGGAAGATTACAACAAGCCCTGTCTGTTTATTAATCTTTTTGTGAAAGTACTGGTGGTGTTTAGTGAGAGATAACTTTTTTTGTAATAAGTTTAAACATACAATTAGGTAGTGAATGGCAGCGCGGGAGTATAGACATGTTTCAGTAGCTTACCTGTATTTTAAAAAATACCTGCTATGGAAACCTAACATCGTAGTCGCAATGCTCTGATGTTGTTATGCATCTTAAATTCTAGTTTTGATTTAGAAATCATTGGCTTGTACAATATACTGCGGGTTCTATAGCTGAAAGATGTTCTTAATTTAGAAAATGTTAGCCCAACTTTTTTATCACTAATCAAATAAAAAATGTAACTGTAAAATAACATGAAAAATAACTAATTCTGTTCAGCGAGGCCTCGTAAACACATACTGCCGCATAAACTCTTATTACCTACATACTTTCAATGAAAATTATAACGATCGTAGGAGCTATATATTTCCGGGAAGAAAGTGTTTTCATAGAAGGCGCAATTTTTGTCAAAGTAATATAATATTTTATAGCACCTGTCATAAAGTAGAAGGGTACTTATTTAAAACGTGTATTGTTCTTGGAGATACTTTACAAATTTATTGTTAATAACTAAAAACGTACTTAAACAAATTTCATAATATAATAGATTATTGTGAAACTCAATAAATATATTGTGACCTTTCTTTCCATGTAGTAACTAATTTTGAACAAATACTTGTAAAAATATTTTGTTAGGATTTAAAAATAAGAAATCGGTGATTGGTGAGTGGTGATTAATTGATCAATATTGTATTAATCAATTAATCACACAATTAAAGACTTTTTATGGCGCATAAGATCAATACAAACTAATGCTAAATTAGCACAAAATTTTGGCGCAGTTCATTTCTTTTATTTCCCTCCAAAGATTTAGAATGTGTATAATCAGATGAGCCAAAGAATTCAGCCAATTACGGGCTGCACCCCCTTTGTCAACACAAACGTACGGAATTGTGACAATTACTTGCCAGTTGTGATTATAGAACAAAATCAATTGGCGTTCGTGCTTTGAATTAATCTGTTTCTTCCTTTAAAATTATCATGTGAAATTAGGATCCCACTTTTTTAAGTAATTTTGGACATTTTTGAGGATATAACCTATATGTTACAATAGTCAGATACGATTCTGATTATTACGTCTTCTCATTTTGATGATAAAAATTGGGTCTTTGATAGAAACCAGACCAGCATGAGAATCTAAAGAAATAGTAGGTTTACTTTTGTTATAACTGCGCTTGGGCGTCTACAAAAGCGTGGAAAGCTGTAGGCGCTCTAAGCCTATAGCAGGGCCAGCACTAGTGTTTGAATACTATTATGTCCGAGTGTCCATCTGTCTTGACTTGACTAATGTCCTTTCTCCTACATGCCGTTACTATGCAGACTAGAAAAGGGCTATGTTTTTGTTTGAGGAGTATTCTTACACTCTAATCCCCGTTAGTTTTAGTAATTTTGCAAATATACTGAAAATAACGATGCGGCGATGACCAAAATTGTGCAATTAATTAATCAGTGATTGTATGAATTAATTTTACCTTTGCATTATGCAGATACGAGTAAAGTAAATAGATAATTTAATCACGACCGAGATGTATGGGATGCCAAAATTATTCAAAGACACTAGAACATAGTCTGAAAATACGTTGTTTTATACTCGGTCAAACAACTTACAGACTTATTCTTGCATGTAAACGAATCAAGAATTGACGAAAACGGTGTTTTCTGTAACCCTTTTCATTGTTCACAAAACAAGGCTCTGATGCACTCGAGTTCACTCGATCAATCCTTTCGGCCGTATTCATTGCTTCCACTCGAGTAGACCGCAAAGGGCACCTTCCTCGATCTTTGTCACTCCTTATAACCCCCAACAATCACTTATGTCTCACAGCCACCAACATTAACTTTCTTAAACAAAACTTGAAACGTAAACAAGAAAAGAATAATAAATTTTGCATAGTTTATTCTAGACTGGACTCTACGGTTTACACCGTAGTAGATATGCGTGTCATATTATTCTGCTTCACAAAGTAACTTTGCAATATGAGAAGTTTTGTACGTTACTTATGTGTGGTGGGTATTCTATTTTGTCGCGATAAAATAACAGTGTTTATTCGACAAAAAATTACGGTTAGTGAAAAATAAATCAGTATTTATCCCTGTTACGACATGAGTCACCAACAATGTCACCAATAAATGATTTCACTAGATTATTTAGATACGATGTAACGCCAATTTGCAATGCTTTATAATCAGGGCCGGATTAACCATGTCGAGGCTCCTAGGCAATGGAATGGTCGGGGCACCATGAATCTCTTTTTTCGTAATTTTCATATTATTAAAGATAACGTTTAAAAGAAAAACCATCAAACTATTATAATGTAACTGTATGAAATAGAAAAATTAATGTAAATGTGGATATGCGTCATAGTAGTCCTCTTCACAGTGGTTTTAAATGAAATAAAGTTTAATTAGCATTTAAGTTTGTATATACATATATATAAAAAAAATCCTTCGTCCACGATGGGCCCTTACCGATGCGGGGCCCCTAGGCAGTTGCCTTTTTTGCTTAAGGGTTAATCCGGCCCTGTTTATAATTGCCATTCAGCGTGGCAATACCGTCAGCCTTCTGAACACGTTCCCTGCAGTCGAGGTCGATGCGGAGGAATTCTATGACACCTTACCTGTAAATTTGTAAATATTATTTGATATTATTTATTAACTAATATATAAATATTGAATTTTATTTAATTAGTAAAATTATATTGATGAAAATTAAAATAAGAGTTTAATAAATATTTAAAGATAAAAAAAAAAGTAATTGTTATGTAACAATAAAATAAAGTTACATCTTATATCTAAATTTTAGATTTAGAACATAACTTGTTGTTTTACATCTATCTATTAAATCAATCTTCCGATCCTTGGATTTAGCATATATCAGTATTTTACGTGGAGCGACAGTTATCAGACCTCCACTAACCAGTACGAGGTGATAAGATACTCTTTTCTAGACTAGTTGTCAGTATTTCTAGTCTCTGACCGACGACGGTTTAACGTATTCTCCTAGGCACAGAATAAAACTAGTTGGATGAGATTAAGAGATGATTGGAGATGGTCACCCATCCACGGCCCACAGCGGTTAGTATTACTTAACCTGCAAGATCGATCGGTCCAAGTGGCTAAGACTTAGCCACGAGCTCTTATGAAAACTATGTCATGATTAATACAGTAGGTAAATAAATAATGAGGGTACATTAAATAATTACGTTCGTAATTACTCACACAAAAGCTCCAGACACATTTCAGGCACTAGACACTCACAACAAAGTGCCATTAATTAGACAATATCCTACGCGGTAGGTGCTCGGTATATACTAAAACTCTACTAACGCGAATTAATTATGTTTCAAGTCAAGAGACATACTTAGCACTATTTAGAATTCACGGGATCAGATATCTCTATACATTTGCATACCTGTGAAATATGTCTTGAACTATTTTTGAACCATATTTCAAGAAAATAAATGATTATTGATTGATTGAAAGGTACCAGTTGAAAATAACAGTATTTTCTAGTATTCTGGTGTTATCGAAATGTTATGACTCAATGAAATTAGTACTTGATTCGATTGTCATAAGTTGCTTTTAAAAATATTTGTATGTTTTTAAACTTTCGCGATTCGAGAACATTTTTCAAAAATTAGACAACGTCTAAATCGCGTAATTATTATCACTGGTCACTCGTGACCAAGAATGATGCAAGTCATTCAAAACGTCAAGCATAGGTATTTATTTACCTTTATAATAATTACGCCATTTAGACCTGTAGTCTAATTTTTGAAAAATATGTGTCTATGTATGTACACAGTCCACTGCGCTAGTGGAGTGAGGCGAGATACCATGATATTTCTTAGTACCTATAATCTGATAAACATAGCTAAATGCTATAAAAATAATTCAATAAGAAGTTCACAAGATTTTTGTTAAATGCAGGGTTAAAAGTGATAATTGATAATAATATAAATTCAAGTAAAAAATTGCAATGCACGTGTATCCAAACGCAATTTGACACTTTTGCGCGTATCTAACGCATTAAGTGTATTGCTAATTGCTGGTGTTTTTCGAAAAAAATAATATTTACGCACAAAAACTAAAAACTTAGAAAATGTAACAAATAAATGCAGAACTATAAATCAGAATGGAAAATTAATCTGTTATCAATAATAAATATCTTGATATTCATTAAACCCTGATTAAATGTAGTCATATATTAATTCAGTATTTAACTGATATATCAATTGAATACCGTCGCCTGTAACTGAAAATTTTCATAACTAGACGAAAAACTAATTTAATCTCAATTATCTTAGTGATGTAATTGTATTGCTCGTGACTGTACGTAGTTACGGCAACTTAGTGCATTACGTTATTGTTATCGAAGCAAAAACTTTCTCTTGCAAACAAACAAGTAACATTTGTCAGTGTTTATCCATTATTACATCGCAGTCCTTCCTTTCATTCTCCGCAGCGCTCGTCATTTGTCATAGGTGCGCCGCCTGTCCATCTGAATAAAAGATGGCAAGGCAAGAAGTCTTCGGGGACCGATTCATGGTTGACTCATATTGGAACACCACCTTTATTTCAGGTAAGTTAAAAATAAAGTTCCACTCGGTGTCGTTTAGGGAAAACCCTCCTTACCTTTTTTGCAATACCGGCTCCCTCCTGTGATAATATAGCGAGAAGGTACCGTTAGTTATCATAGATCGCGCTAAATAATGTAAGAATGCTGAAGGCGCTGAAGGCTGTGCAGACGGACGGCTCCCGCCTAGCGGGGTCGTCGACCTCGCGCACTATTCCGGGTCCCCCGCCCCACATTTTTCTTTTCGGACACTATATGGCTGGCGGGCGCGCTACACAAAATGTGCTTCGTCGTCGACTTGAATATGCGACTATTGTTATGTTTTTGCAATTTCATGTGTAATCTGGTCTACACATTTTTGTTCAGAATCCTTGAAGAAGGGTCGTAACGTTTAAAATTACGAGGGAATAAGGTATGCTAGGGCACTTTTAGGTAATAAATCATAATACCTGGCACGTTGATGACAATTTGCTTTTATAGAATGACTGGCATTAATGCTAAGTTTACATGTAAACTTAGCTTATAGCAGTAAAATATCTTTAAGTACTAATTTGATCTCAATTATATCAGTGATGTTAAATACTAGCTTTTATGCATCTAATCTAAATCAATATTGTTTTCGTTTAAAACCAAAATCAACTAAAAGGTGTGTGATTTTTATAAATCATTCTAAGTTTTCATAAAAGTTCCCAGCTCCTTCACTGTGTGCAATAGTGTAGAAAAGTTCATCATTTTTCATTCTCACACAAGGAACGAGATTTCCACTTGAATAATACATAGTGGTGCTATCTTTGGTATTTCCAGACTCATGGCTGACATAAGCGAGTCTTTTTATTTTTAGAATGATTCAAAGATACGTTTTATTTACGGCGGTCAGCAAAAGGGAGACGTTTTATGAAAGAAGGATGAAGGAGGACTCAATTACGCGGCATTCAGGTCATAACGAGCGCGGGTGTGATCCTCCACGGGCGTCGCTTCAAAGAAACTAGCACTTGGTACTACGCGACGCTCTTTGTACGCGCTTCTTATTTATTCATAATAGACACGCATAGAGACGAAGATTAACATGTAGTCAGCGTAATGACTGGCTGTAGTCGTAGCCTTGTGGTTAATAAGCAACCTAATGAAGTAAGGCGACGCGAGGTCGTTCTGAAAATGTGACAGTGAGCTGTCTTAAATTAATTCAATATAAAACAATTTTCTGATTTCTTTTGATGAGTTTAAATGAAAGCCTTCATAATTCAGTGAAGCTTAAAACTGGCTTTCAATTTTTTATTAGTTTTATTTAATATTATGAGCTGCGAAATGGAGTATCTTATTGTCTATAAACATAAAGACAAAAATAAAGCAATATTCTTGTGTAATAGTAAATAATAAGTTTTAACAATCACATTTTATTATATGGTTAATTAAATCATGATTGAGTGATAAATACGCGAAACTTTCAATGTTAACCATTATGAATCACTATTGCCAGGATACGGAATCAGGTTATTGCGTAAATAACAAAATCACGGATGGATGGATACTATTATTCGATGTGCTTAATTATTAATTGTTCCATTTTTGAGAATTACGATCTAGAAGTTTCTAGGAAACTCAAAACATTTTTACAGGTGCGATGCAAATGCAGAACAAGGTAGTATGTTTGTTGTGAGCTACATTCACAGGTCAGCTCTCGGGCGTGTTTAAGCGACCGCAAACTGACGCTACACGCTGGAGCGAGCTCAGTTAAACTGATTTTCATTATGAAGCTCCTAGGATGCACCACTGATACAACCATCAACCGTACTCTCAGCGTAAATATACCAGATTCATTTATTCATCAACTGTACAAGCTTACAGTTACAGTACAATAGAATAACAAAAGTTAATACAAAATAAAAAGCGCCTAAATTATTACAGCACGTTGACAATTTTCAACATTAGTGATAGGAAGGAACAACTTCATATCATCGGCAAACAAAAGACGTAGATTATTGAATTTTGAATTTATTGAATTTTGTTTATGTACTAGTGGACGTATTTATATAATTATTGTGTTTGTTTATTGTATTTCACTTAGAATTTAAATGTTGTAAAATGTCACTTAACATTGTCTTGTTTTTATTTAAAGTTGGTTTTGAATAGTTGGTTTAATTGAGATTATATTGTCACGTACACTTGAGACATTATTATACACTTTTATGCTAATTAGTGAAAACTTTTTTGCACTACAAATGATTTTATTTTAATATTTTACTAAGCACCGAGCTGACATAAACCTGACGGTAGCGCCTTCTAGACTTCTATTCATCTATTGAAAATGAATGGGTTTTAATATTGTAAATACATTATATTACTTAAAGAATCATGTTGCAACAAACTGGTAATGAGACCTTTTTTTCAAGGCAGCAAAAAGATTATTGTCATTTTCATCACATAACACATCAACAGTATTAGACCTATCACCAATCTCCTTCTCTCTTTCTCTCTTCTTTGCCTAACTTAGGCAGGCTTATGCCTAGGTTAGGAGAGGAAACAATTTCAGAGGCTCTTCCTAGCTTTAGTGAATACGGGGTTTTATACACATCAAGAAAATATCATCTTTCTTTATTTCTTGAAATTATCGTTAGGTGTCGATCGCTACTAGAGAAACTACTCCGTCATGGATCGATTGTGAGCGATCGATATCGAGGCAAAATGAATATGTTATTATGTGCATAATTTAACTAACGTTTTAACTTTTTATTAAGTAGTCTGGGTTTTGTTACTCGAATATCCCTAATACTTAAATCAGCATATACCTATATACTACTACATATAACACTTTAATGCTCTATCGAAGTCGAAGCATCTAAATCATTTAAACATCTAAAGCTAAATCCCAATATCATTTTCCACCCCACATTTAATAATATCAGTAATAATCGGGAATGGGCACAGATTAAGTTACACAATAACATCTGATAGTTATGTGTGCTAATAAATAATTACGAGGAAAAAGCATATCTACAACAGAACCGGGCAAGATTGTACAGAAACAAACGAGGCTCGGTCGAGAATCTCTACGTAATTAAATACTTTAGCCAACCCTCCATAAAGTCGGTCACCATTTAGCCAACTTAAGTTCTTCTCATTGAAGCCATTAAGGAAACGGTATAATTACGCCTCTTGACTATTTTTTAGAGCGGACAAAGCAGATTTTGGTATACCTCATTTGTTTCGAATATTAGGTTAGAAACACAAGGTAGCAAGCAGTTAACAGGAAAATTTAGAAAACAATATTTAAAAAAATCTATCCTGTAGGAATGTTCAGTGAACAACACAAATACATAGACATACATACTCTTAAACATTATTCTCTCAAAAACAAAACTAATTTTCGACACTCTGGAGCAATTTCCGGTTCAGTTAAAATTACAAAATAAATGGGTTCAACTGACGAGTTTAACTCGGCAAAGCTCATGGTCGACCCTTAGTACTTAATGGTGTTACGTAAAAATCTAAGTGAGAGTGGTTTTAGGTTGATCCCTTTTTATCCTATTATAATTACGGACACATTATATTTTCACACTTAATTTTCAGCTGAGTGTTTTCCAAAATTACCTGGCTATTTGGTTTTTCCCGCCACTTGTCTCACCATCCCGACCGAA
Source organism: Hypena proboscidalis (assembly GCA_905147285.1). Lineage (NCBI taxonomy): Eukaryota > Metazoa > Arthropoda > Insecta > Lepidoptera > Erebidae > Hypena > Hypena proboscidalis. The sequence goes on along the minus strand of LR990130.1, from coordinate 11,429,689 downwards.
ATACTCTTTTCTGTATGGTCATTAAAAATATATAAATTCACAAAAGCGTCAAAAAGGTCCGCGCTCGCCGCAATCGTATTTAATTGATATAATTGGCATTTAGGTCCGCCATTACTGGACCTTGCCGGCCGAGGCCACCCCGTCCCGTTCCAGAAACAGACGCTTTTTTTCATTTCCCGCGTAAAAATGAAATGTGCGTTTTTTCCACAATTCCCTTTCAAAGTTGTTCATTATTCAGACGGATCCTGTTCAGTGTTTTGGCCATCGAAGATAAAAGTAGGTCTGTGCGAACCACGTTTTCTACCTAATCTAATAATGTAGAGCGTTTCTCTTTTTTGTTTACTAAAATATATTATCTGGGCTATTAAGTGTATACGTTATATTGCTTTAAAAGCACAGTAAAAGCATATATTTATATCATGGTATTTGATTTTTTAAGAAATGCACAAGAGGATACCGTGTATGGGTCAATTTCAACAAGCGATTTTTTTTTGTCATTTCGGTGGACTTTTTTAATTTCCATGCTATCTATATATTTTAAGTGAAAAATGAAACTTTAGCCTATTTTATAACATTGTGTGTGAGTGCCCATCAAATATCATCAAAACTTACATAAATATTTAAGGATGAATTTTTTAGAGTCCACTGAAATGAAAAGTGTCTACCGAAATGATAAAAAAATAACCACTGAAGTGATAAACTGTGCACCGTTTCTTACTGTGTGATAAAAAAATTAAAAGAATATGAACACTACTAAAGCAAATCAGTACTTACGGCAAAATTACATACACAATTTTGAAACAAATTAAAGAAATCTAGCTCGAGTTTTAACAGCCACCGAAATGATCCTACTTTTGTCCCCACATCACTGAAATGATAAACTTACTTTTGTGGCGGGAAACCGCAAGACGTTGGGACTGGTGCGATCGCGCCTAGAGCTTGAGCTGGCCTGATCCAAAGTGAGGAAAGGTAAGAAAGGCATAACAACGCAATGTTGACGTGGCTATTCTACTAAAACTTACTGTCCTCTGAAATGATAACTTTATCCGGACAAAAGTTGACTGCCTGTCAAATCCATGAGAAAGAAGATAAACAAACAAAAATGGTTTTATTTGATCGAATATATTATAATTTAATGATAAAACAACCGATTTTAATCCATATTATGAATATATTTGCAGGGGAAGGTATTTTATGAGCGGAATTGGGTTCGGGACAGGCCACCGTGATGATAAAATGACACTTTGTAATTTTTTTTTTGGTATATTATTGGGTAGAAATCAATGATTTTTTTTGCCAAGGTAGAGAAGTACTTACTTTTTTGAGAAAAAATATATTTAATAAATAATCAGCACATTGCACTACCATTCTTACGTTTGCCGTGTATTTTTTATGCTTGTGCAATTCACCCGTATACACCGTGACATAGCCGCCCGTGATTCGATTAACGGTTCAGGAACTTCCAGGTCTCATCGAAAAATTTTCACACGTCTTGTGTCTTAGTCTTCTTCTTGTCGCAAATACAAATGAATAAACTAGTAAAAACACTTTAGGTGCGATTTTTGTTATCGGAAAATACGCCGTTGTTATCTGGGAAATTGCAAATAACTACTAATTGTAAACATGTAACACCAAAATATCAAGTACTCTGCCGCAGTCAGTCGAAAAATTTAGAAAATCTTCATATTTTCCGTAAAAATTGTTGCATCCAGAGTTCCAGAAATGAATAGGAACTGAATCATTCGTAAGCAGTTTTGCCACGATGTCATTTACACCCGGCATAGAGGATATAAAGACAAGAGTTCTATTTGACTGCTTCTTTTGTTGACACCATAGTTCAATATAAATATTTTATTTTATTTTATTTTATTTTACTTTATTAGGAAAACTTACAGCTAAATAGATATAATATACAGAGATGATGAGAAAATGAAGGCCAATTAAAAGTTTTCACAGATAATGTAGTGGATATACATAAAGAAATTAGACATTCACATATAGGTTTAACAAATAATAAACGAAACGAAAGAGCAAGAATAAGACACAAGTAGGATTTTTAAGTTACGATAGAAAGAAAGAATTACACAATGTTTTTTTAAGTTGACCGCTACTATGAGCAAACAAATCTAAATCTAAATCTAAATCTTTATCTTTATCAACACTCCGGCATGCCGCATTGAACGTACGGCTAGCTCGAACCAAGAATGAGTTTTGCCTGTAATTCGTATTCACTGTTGGTGTGTGAAGCAAGTGTGGTCTACGTAAAAATGCAGATGGCACACGCAGCTCTATTTTGCTTACTAGCTCACTCACGTCCACCGACCCCTTCGCCACACTTGACAGTAATGATATATCCGCAATTTTCCTTCTTTCTTCTAACGGTAGAAGATGAAATTTTTTGCATCTGCTATAATAATTGTACAGATAGCAATTAGAGCGATATTGAATGTACCTCAAAAACTTCCTTTGTAAGGACTCTATGCGATTAATATACATATTATAATTGGGATTCCAGACTTGGGAGGCATATTCCAATTGACTGCGAACAAAGGAACAGTAAAGAACTTTTATAGTTTTAATATTATCGAAATCTACTGAAATTCTGAAGACAAATCCCAGCGATCGGGTTGCTTTTTTTATTATATTGTCTATATGTACGTCAAACAAAAGTTTTGAGTCAAAGGTAACCCCAAGGTCCCTTACCGTACTCACTCTAGATAAAGTGGTATCTAGGAGCATATAGGTGTTTACAATAGGTATGGGTTTGCGGGTGTATGTGCTAACATTACATTTAATAGGGTTCAGGTCAAGTTTGTTTCTTAAACAGTACATTTCAAATCTTTGTAGATCTTCTTGTAGTAGCAAAGCATCGTCAGTGGTATTAATTTGTTTCATAATTTTCATGTCATCTGCGTATAATAGAAATTTGGAATGTCGAAAACAGCAATTAATGTCATTAATAAAAATATTAAATAAAAGAGGTCCTAACAGGGAACCCTGGGGAACTCCAGAGGGTACTAACATTGATCTGGAAGAGTATCCATTCAATACCACTGTCTGGCACCTATTATCGACGTAAGACTTAAACCATCTAAAGAGATTACCCCTGATTCCGACGGCAAAAAGCTTCTTAATTAAGGTATCATGATCAATTCGGTCAAAACATTTGCTGTAGTCGGTATATATAACGTCGACTTGCGACCGTTGTGACATACAATCGGAAATAAAATCACTGCAGACAATAAGATTAGTCGTAGTAGATCTGCCTGCTAAGAAACCGTGTTGTTCATCAATAAATGTGCGTTTTAGCGCCGAGTAAACCTGTGCATAAACGATTTTTTCTAAAATCTTCGCGAACACGCAAAGTTTAGAGATTGGTCTGTAATTCTCTATGTCGTTGTTTGGTCCTTTTTTATGAATCGGCGTTATATATGCCGACTTCCAGACTGAGGGCATGACACCGGAATCGAGGGATAACCGAAACAAAATGGTTAGTGGAATTGCGAGATAATCAGCACAGTTCTTGATGAAGACAGGTGGCACGTTGTCCGGGCCCGCAGATTTGTTAGTATCGACTTTTGATAGAAGTGTTTTAACGTTCTTAAAACAGACATGCACACAATTAATATCACCAGTCAGACATTCTGGCTGGTTCATGCAATGATCTGACGAGGAAGTATTGCGTTCCAGGAAGTTTGAGTAAAAGTAGTCGCTGAACATGTTACATATTTCTTCACCATTATTAGAAATGAGATGTCCGCGCTTTAAAACTGAGGGGAAAGAGTTCGACCGTCGTTTAGATTTAACGTAACTCCAAAAGGCACGAGGGTTATTTACAATGTCAGTTTCAATTTTTGCTATGTAATTATCAAACATTTCTTTTTCAAGTACTTTCGCCCTTTGACGTAACAAAACAAAAGATTGATAGTCAGAGAGATTTTTATATTTTTTGTATTTTTTGTGAAGTTTGTGCTTTTCTCTGATCACTTTTAGTAGCGGTGGCTTATACCATGGCGGGTATTTAGAGGCGTCTTTCACCACTTTAGTTGGAACGTACTGGTCTCGCAGACTATACATTTCATCATAGAAGAATGATACGGCATCGTCTAGCGGTCTACAGTACAGCTCACGTTCCCAATCAATTTTAGCAATCTCGTCCTTGATGGCATCATAGTTGGCGGATGTATATAAAAACTTAGTGTATGGACGGATTGGCAAAGTATGTAGTTCACAGAATGCCGCAGTAACACATAAAGCTCTGTGATGAGGATCTTCAGGTACCAAAGGCGAGTCACAGCATGTTACTGTCACTTCGTCGTTCGATAGAACTAAGTCTAGTATCCTATTATTTTTATTAGGGAAACAATTGTACTGTGATAAATTGCATGTGTTAAAAGTATCGATAATATTCGTGAGTACTTCATTTTGCACGTAAATGGGACGTTGCGAGCGACCGTCTTCGTCAGGATGCCAACTTATATTTGGTTGATTAAAGTCACCTAAAACTATGAACTTGTCAGCGGGATTCCTAAGAAATACGTCAGTAAGATTATTACAAAAATTTGTCAGTTGCGTTGTTAGTGAATATCCTGCTCCCTGAGTACAAATATATACTACACAAATGTGCATTTTGTAGGTTACTTTAGGTTTTTTGCATTGCAACGTTAGGGTGACCCATAAATCCTCAGCTGAGGAACACCACTCACTGCGGACGTCCGCGATAAGTTCCCGTCTAACAGCTACTAAGACGCCCCCGCCCATTGTCTGATTGGTACTGGCATAGTCCCTATCCCGCCTCCATACAAGATACCTGTCATCGAACAGTTCCGCGTCTGATATGCTATCGTTAAGCCATGATTCCGATACACAAATTATATCATAGCTATTAAGACGTACATTCCTATAAAATAAACCTGTTTTTGTTCGCAAGCCTCTGGAGTTCATGTAATAAATACTAATAGGCGCCATCATAAAACAATTTGTCAGGGATTAGCAGAAATACAATAGGAAAAGATTTATGAGGTACATTCAAATCGAAGCAAAAAATAAAATAGCAAAATGACCGTTGCATTATTAGAAATAAGTAATAATGAGCTTTAGTGCAATGCAAATAACGCATAATATAGCGAAAGCATTCATGGGTATTTAAATAAAAATGTGATTCACATTTATGCAGTTTGTTTTGTGGCTTGAAACTAAATACATCCTTAATTAAATATGAATAGGGTTTATAATCGGTATAGCGAAAATATGCGGTTGAGTCATTAGGCTCATTAGCGAGTGTCAAGCAAAAAAAAGGCCGGTGAGATTCAAATGAATAGATAAGAACATTACCTGTGGTTCTCAACATGAGCGAGCCGCAGCTACTACACGACATGCCCGAGTGTTGAATAATTAGTTTAAAAATTTGCGTAGATCTAGTTCTGACTTGACGTGCATTTTAGGTGAGGTGAGGTTTTTCCTTAGCATAATCTTGCATCCTTGGACCCAAACATGTTCGAAACCTCGTTCTTTTGCCCTGGATTTGGTTTTGTTCAATAGAATTTTGTTCTCAATTGTCAGGTGATCGTTTACAAAAATCCTATCTGTACCCTGCAGTCCTATGTCACTGGGTTTGAGGGTCTTATGTTTCTTCGCGGCAGCCACAAAGTCATTTTTCATATAACTGCTGTGAACTGAGCATATTATATTTTTGCTTTGGCTGTTATTCCGCATTGGTACTCTGGCTATATAATTTATACTTGCTTTAGGGATCTCATATCCTATTACCTTGCCGACTTTCTCTATTACGGAAAACAAGTTCTCATTATTTGTCATGGGAACACCTTTAATCTCGAGGTTGTTCATTCGAGATCTTTGTTCGTATTCTTGGTGTAGGTTTTCCAACTTACTAACTCGATCTTGAAGGAGCAAAAGATCCGCTTTCGTGGATTTCATTGCCTCGATTTCCTGATCCAATGATGATACCCTGTCGCTCAAGGCATTGACAGCATCGTGGACAAATTCCAGAGAGGACTTCACTTCCTTAAATTCAGATCTCATGGTTTTCAGTTCTACCAACTCCGCTTTGATTGCTTGCATGCTCTCAATCAGTGTCGGTAATGCTTCTAATTGTGCCGATAGACGTTTTATTTCCAACATCATTGGGTCCGAATCCACAGGGGTGGCCTTGCTTGCTCCGATGTGTGGACTTGTTGGGGCATGGAGTTTGCAGGCGTTACATTTCCATGCAGCTTTACTGGCCATGGCAAGTCTTCTCCATTTAGCTTCAGTTGTTCCCGCGCATGAGTAGTCGAACTGACCTCCACATTGTTTGCACGTAACTCCTTCCGAGACCTCGTTTTCGCAGCTCTTGCAAGAAAACATCACTATTTCTTTGTACCGGGTAAAAAAAAGTTTGAGACACGTTGAAGTGGTTGATGTGTGTGTGAACTCACGGAACTGGTTTGTCGTTCACCGAACGTGTTGTATCTGCTTAGAGTTGTTGATACAACCGCGGCACTGATTTGCAGAGTAAAAATTCTTCTAAAAGAGAGCAATAGATGGTTTTATCAGCTCTATATATATATTCGGAGTGGACGCGACCGTACCCTAGCAAACTTGAGCGCTGACTGAATATGCGGGCACTACCTGCCTAGCTGATTTTTGGATATTTTGTACAGGAAGCTTACCACAATACCCTGATATTATACATCTCGATTTCTTATGAGCTTTTGCCGCCTACTTGGAAAAAGTAGGTACAATTGTGGCTTTTAAGATTTATCTCGGCCATCTGTCATTTTACAAAAAATATTTGTACGTTTTATGACGTTTTTTGCGTTCTATAATTAAATACCAAAAAAGATTCACCTACCATCGTTCGTAGAGGTGATATTTAAAGAAAAAGAGGAAAAAGCTATAAAAAAATCTATATATTTTTTTGTAATTTTTCTCATTCACATTCACATTATTATATTAAAAATCTCGCAATACATACAATTGGAACTTGTTAATTGACTTATAAATTCTGTTGTAAGTGGTGTTTAAAATTTACAGGGATATTGACGTTTCGCTTTAAAATGCATAAATCAGAATTTCAATTCAAATTATAGGAAAAGGCATATATTAGTCTGCTAATGTCATTGTGTATCAATGAGTAGTACATTTAAATTATAAGATAGAAAGAAATTTGACTTATAAATTCTGTTGTAAGTGGTGTTTAAAATTTACAGGGATATTGACGTTTCGCTTTGAAATGCATAAATCAGAATTTCAATTCAAATTATAGGAAAAGGCATATATTAGTCTGCTAATGTCATTGTGTATCAATGAGTAGTACATTTAAATTATAAGATAGAAAGAAATTTGACTTATAAATTCTGTTGTAAGTGGTGTTTAAAATTTACAGGGATATTGACGTTTCGCTTTAAAATGCATAAATCAGAATTTCAATTCAAATTATAGGAAAAGGCATATATTAGTCTGCTAATGTCATTGTGTATCAATGAGTAGTACATTTAAATTATAAGATAGAAAGAAATTTGACTTATAAATTCTGTTGTAAGTGGTGTTTAAAATTTACAGGGATATTGACGTTTCGCTTTTGGCATTAAATTTACCTTTTGAACCAGGTTTACTGAAAAAGGACAAACTTTAATCTCTTATTTTTTTGTTATACTTTTTTGTTTGTTAACTCCTTTGTGAAATGATGGTACGTCAAAATTGCTGGTATTTAATTATAGAACGCAAAAAAGTCTACACAATGTCATAAACATACATATTTATTGTAAAATAAAAGAAGTAGAAGAATATTGTAAAATAACAGGGAGCCGAGATGGAGCCGAGATAAAAAAAACAAAATTTTGACTACTTTTTTCAATGGTGGCGAAAGCTCATAGGAAAATTAGGCCAAGATTTTCAGGGTAAGCTTTTGTAATCTTCCTCTACAACATTCAGCTTTCTAGGTTCATTTGCATTTACGAATCTTATAATTTAAATGTACTACTCATTGATACACAATGACATTAGCAGACTAATATATGCCTTTTCCTATAATTTGAATTGAAATTCTGATTTATGCATTTTAATGCAAGAACAGATTTTGTTGATGCACTGAATGAGTTTGTCTGCTCTTGTATTTCTATGGATTCAATATTTCGACTCGTATGATATACGCATTTGGACCAGTTATGATGAACCATAACCCATTTCAGTCCCCCAGTACGGTTAATAAATCTGATTGGTTCAAACTTGGGCTGGACTTGATTTAAATACTGACTCAAGGTAAATATAATAAGTTAATAATGGTTCCCCAACATACAACACAAGTGGCATTTGAATGAATTTGACTCCAAATGTTATCTATGATCAGTTTTATCAATACATGTGGAATTCAAATTCAAAACAAGAAATATGCGTAGTAATAAAATAAAAAATACAATTGGATACAATTTAAATGACATTATCAGTAAATAAAAAAACTAGGTATATAAAAATCCAACGACAAACAGAGCCACAAAGGAGACAACGATCTAAAATGTTTAGTGTTCCGTAAAACACTATAAATAGGGCACGCCTTGGTGTGTAGACGGATTTTCTGACAGGAATCATTTATTTCCAAATAGTTTATACAGACAATTGAAAATTTGGTATAGTAAAAGGTAACATAATACTAGCCCGCGTTGTATCTAGACAAACTCTCCCATGAACCACTCAATCTATAAGTGAACTCTGTATGGAAATCCGTTCAGTACTTTTTTAGACGCGGCGGAGGACTTTGTTTCGTAATTTGTAAGAATATTTTAGGATTTGAAATTGAGTGTTACGTATGGAGTATAATATTAAATATTATTGTTTTTAATCCATCAATATACATCTTTATAATTAGTAGAGATTTACGAGCATGTTTGTTTAGGTTTAATCGAGCATATCGTTACACGTACATTACATTTTTATTGTTCATTTCTCTATCTCACTAATAGACAAGCAGTCGATAAAGAATTGATAGTTTCAAACAAAAATATTTTGGGCCTTATGGAACTGATACAATACATTGAATTCATAAATGTTTTTATTCAATAAATATACAAATACCCGAGAGCCATCGAAACCAATCACGTGTACATAAAAGGAAACCTCTAGTTTTCTATGTATTTGTTGGAGTGCGCAATAAAATCTGTAGTTCAATTGATTGCGGTGGTGAGCTGGGGAGCGTGCAGTGCGGTGGCAGGTTGGGCCACGTGCAATGAAACACATGAAAAATGGCCACTAAATCACGACCGGCACTTGAGGCGATCTCCCCGGCTATAACCACTACGGCGATAAGGGAGATAGGGGCACAACGATGTCACGTCACGTTACTTGCAACGTATGAAACTGCTTCTTATAATTTATTACTTTATGGAGCCTGGAAGTGTTGAAAATCAATATTACACTCTAAACAGTAGTAACACACACACTGATTTATATTTGTATTTTACAACACTACAATATAACATCACGCCTATATTACCCAGAAGGGTGCGGTAGAGGTGTACAATACCCACATTTCACCTGTAATGTTTAAAGAAAGAAAAGAAAGTTCACAAATTACACTTTGCCCTACCCGGGAATCGAACCCGAGACCTCGTAGTTAAGGGCGCAAACGCTATCCATTAGACTACCGATGCAATCTTATTTCAGTCAGTCAGTTGTATTTTACTGATTTTTTTATTATTTTTTCTGTAACGCACTTTTACGACAGGAGATATGAGATCAAAATTGACTGACAAAGCAAAAAATATGATTGACTCGTAAAAACGGAATTGGACCTAATTATTCATTCATTATCGATTGATTGGTTTGATTCCGGTGGTATGTGCCATCAAAATAAAGATCTAACCTGATATTTTAGTATCGTCGTAACTTGGGGCAGTTTATGGCAGCGTATGTATTACGACAGAAAGAGGGTACATACTGCCCCGAAATGTGGCGATAAGTTGGACACGGAAATGAAACTGGCGATGAAGATAAGTTGTTATTACTGTTTGTTATGTTACCTTGAGCTCATGGGCTAGGGGAACCATGGAAGGGACACTTAATGTCTGTAAGTAACGGCGCGGCCATCGCCGGGGCCTTATTCTCATACGAAGGAGGTATAATGATGTACATGTGGCGTTTTTGTATGATTGTAAGTTTGACTTCCTACATGACTGACAAATGCATTATTGTGATAATAGCTCAATATTACTATCAGTGAATTGATAACGTCGAAATTTATCTTATCAGCATAATTATTATCTACGATTTGGAGAATACAACTATGATTAATGATATTATCTATCGTTTTCAGATTTCACGTATCCGCCTGAAAATTTTCTACGTGTACTTTTAGCAATAAAACATAAAGTGAAGGAACATTTAATTAGATTAAGGATATAATAAGACTGAAATGAGGTAAAATTCATATTCTAAGAATATTATGTACACACAAAAATTATATACCTTACCTACCTGCATTCAGACTAAGACCGTTTGTATTTATTACTTTAATATTTTATGCCAAATAAAGACTTTGAAAAATCAATCAAATCAATAATTAGGCAACATAAGGCAACATAAAGTTGTCAATAAAATAAATAATAAATTAATTTAGTAACTTAGGACAAAATTACATTACTCATTAGTCTCTAATTTTATATCTAGACTAGATTGTAATATTTATTATGTATCTAATTGTTTAGACACATCATAAAAAAAGAAAAAAAATAAGTATAGTCTTTAAGCAACGCAACGTTGATACACAATCTGCCTTGATCTCTAATTCGATGTATTTCTACAATTTCAGAATCAGCCTTCAAGACATGAGCATGGAAACAACAATAAAATGTTTTGGTTATGGCGCAGTGGAATGCGGAAAAGTGCAATCGCCGGATGTTGGATGAAACTTACTAACGGTACTGAAATACTTCAGGCTTTTCATACTGCGCATTAACAAAAATAAAGGAGTGCCTTTCATTTACTTGCGCAAATAAATTACATTTTTGTTGGTTTTCATTTTGCTTGTAAAATTTGTGCTGTTTTGATTTATACAAATTTATTTAAAGGTCCTTCGCGCATGTATGTTGGTGCGTGTAGCGATTAAATAGCGTTTTTTTATATTAATAATATATACAACGTGTCCCAAAATTCAACGATAAGCCTACACCGGAGCATAGACCTACCCATAACTACTCGGGAAAAAAAAAAGAAAAAAATCAAATTCAATTTTTTTTTAAGTTATTCAAAAAAAACTAAATTCTTCAAAAATTTAGACCACTTATGACGTTTTTTACTACCATGACCACATTTTTGTTATATTTCTGTTTTTTTTTTTTATAGACAACCTGAATAGTACTGCTATCTACCACTATTTTTAAAAAAGCCAGAATACTTATAGTTTTGTCACAAAAATTAAATAAACTTAATGTATTCCCTTAATTTCGTGAAGATATTTACTTTTAACAAACTTTAACATATCGTGTTGTAAAAAAAAAGTATGAACACTAGTATGGCAAGTTTTTTAAAAAGTTGACGCAACTAACCAGCATTTCAAAATGGTATAATACTCTTGGGTAACATAGGTTCCAAAAAAGATTTGCTTATTATTTCTTAACAGGGGCCAGATGACGGTTGGGTAATAAAAAGTATTAGTTCTTCAAAAATGTTTAATATTTCAAAACAAATAGTGCAAACAATTTCACATTATTATTGTACGTTGTTATTATAATATTATAGCAGATGTTAGAATTGTCTTCCACCAGCTTGAACACAAGCTCGACAACGCCTTAAAAATGACCGTTTTATTTGTCTTGCATATCTTTTGTTACTAATGTAATCCGCAGCCTGAGTGACATTTCGACGAAGCTCGTCCAATGTCGCAATAGGTTTTGAATAAACCCTGTTTTTAAGACAACCCCAATAGAAGAAGTCCAGGGGGTTCAAATCGGGTGAACGGGGTGGCCATAAGATAGGACCAAGTCGCCCGATCCAACGCCCTGGATACTCTTGATTTAAATATTCTCGCACAGGACGGGCATAGTGTGCTGGGCAACCATCATTTTGCAACCACATATTTTGAAGATCACGTAAGGGTACGTCGTCTAACAATTCTGGCAAGTCATTTTGTAAAAAGTTTAGATAACTATTGCCATCTAAGTTTCCTTGTAATTCAAAGGGCCCAATTACATTTCCGTTTAATATGCCGGTCCATAGGTTAACCTTGAATTGGTATTGGGATTTATCCTGTTTCATCAAGTGCGGATTTTCATGGCTCCAACTATGCAGGTTGTGAAGATTTAAATACCCATCTTTCATCCGACCATAGAGTATTATCTAGGAATTCAGGATCTTCCCTGTGCCTTTGAAGCATCACACGGCAAAATGTAACTCGGAGTGCATAGTCCCGCGGTAATAACGTCTGCACACGCCGGTAATGATATGGGTGAAGCCTGTGACGTTTTAATATTCGATGTGCAGAACTTTTCGGTATTCCTGTAGCTTCTTCTATATCACGAACTGAAGTAGTGGAATCATTTTCTATCTCATTGAGAACTTCTTCATCACGATCCAAACTAGGTCTTCCAGCGTTTTTCCTACTGGATGGCATACGACCTTCCAAAAACGCTTGATGCACATTAAAAAACACCCGATAGTCAGGATATCTTTGAGCATTGGGGTACCTTTCTCGATACAGTTTGCTAGCAGCGTTGGCATTGCATCGGCATTCTCCATAGATGAGGTGCATATTAGCGTATTCCTGTGGTGTGTATGGTTGCGGCATGTTAAACGCTAAACGGTTCAAAATGCGCTAGAACTCCAAATCACAAAACACACAAGCGTAGTCCAGGATATTGCCAGGTCAGTTCAGTTTGCAGATCACTTTCAGTCCAAATAATGCCCGGTCAGATACGTTCGCAGATCGATTCCAGTCCAAGAAAAGCCAAAAGTCGTTAGTACGATCGAGAGCCACGTCAGTTTAATACGAAACGGTGCGCAGTAAACGAAGGAGCAGAGCGTACTGAACTGAACGGACTTGCTGAGAATAATAACAGCTGCTCTACCTGCCCTATTGTTGTCTCTTTTTAACGTATATCTCTATCTATCTATCTCTTTCTAACTTCTAAGGTATGTATGCCCCATTCAAATTCCTAGAAATTCAAACAATAATCCATTTTAGGCACGTGGTGATTAAGTGATTAGTGTCAACTACAATTTAAGAAATTTGGGTTTTGTGTTGAATTAGTATTGATTTTTTTTTTGTGGTTGGTTTTAATAAAGTATTATACCATTTTGAAATGCTGGTTAGTTGTGTCAACTTTTTAAAAAACTTGCCATACTAGTGTTCATACTTTTTTTTTACACCACGATATGTTAAAGTTTGTTAAAAGTAAATATCTTCACGAAATTAAGGGAATACATTAAGTTTATTTAATTTTTGTGACAAAACTATAAGTATTCTGGCTTTTTTAAGAATAGTGGTAGATAGCAGTACTATTCAGGTTGTCTATAAAAAAAAGAAACAGAAATATAAAAAAAATGTGGTCATGGTAGTAAAAAACGTCATAAGTGGTCTAAATTTTTGAAGAATTTAGTTTTTTTTGAATAACTTAAAAAAAAATTGAATTTGATTTTTTTCTTTTTTTTTTCCCGAGTAGTTATGGGTAGGTCTATGCTCCGGTGTAGGCTTATCGTTGAATTTTGGGACACGTTGTATGTAAGGTAATTATAAGACTTTTTAATGTTCTGAAATCCGTTAGACTAGCCTAGACTGACCTCAATGTAATGGTGGGAAAAGCTCGAATAAGGAACAACCCACTAACCCGCGAAGTACATGGCTCGTAGCACATAAAGTAACATGATCGCGTTATCGTGTAAAAAAAAGAGTATATCACAATGTGTGTGTTGTTATTTATTACTGTAATAATCTGATAATTCGGTTAAATTGTGTTGCATGTGTGAATTGTGTGGTAGCTATGTTGATACAACGTAATATTAGGAGCGTGTCATGTCCCAGTTACAGCCGGTAGCAATTTACTGTCCATTTAATTGCCCACGCCGGCATCAAACATTTAGACATAATTTATACGTGTACGTGTGAAATATTGCTTTGTATTGGTTATGGCACCGCGTCGGTAACATAATCAGCTAATTAGTTAGTCCCGCGGGTGCTTGCGTATATTCAACGGATTTTAAATGGGTTTGCGAGACGTCAAAGCTTACGGGTGTTCTCTTATTATGCGGTATTGTAACACTAGATAAATACCGGGTCCGCGGTCGGAGCACCAATGCAAATGAGCGTTTTTATGTCTCCCAAGCGAGCGCGCGGCCGGCGGCGCGCCGCTGCATTCGTCTGGCGAGAATTAAACCCTGCATCTGAAAAGGTTTAAGATGAATGAGTGCCGCACGCTCACAATGCAACAACGGTTAAGAACAACTTATTCCTGTTGAGCGAATGTAAACAGTCTGAGTTTTATCTACATTGCGGTGTTTACAAACACGAGCTGCGTCTACTCGCCCATTTGGCTTGAATGAGATTATTACATAAGCAAACTAGCGAGCGGCTTGTTTCATTATTTTTCAGACCACATTTAGTTGTTGGCGTACGAGTACACGTAGTTGCCGTACTATCGATTCGCAATATTAGGTCTATATTTAGAGATGTACGGCGGCGTCTGAACCGCGTCTGAACAGGAAATGACCACCAGATGAGCTCTACCGTTAGCTTTGGAGCTTTGGTTGCGTTTGTATAAAGTCATACTGTTTATTGATTTCCAATAAACTCGCTATATATTACGGGAAATCGCAAATCCATTTAAACCTTTAGTAAACTTCGGACTTCTGATTGATTTATGAAGTCCCGAAGTAGGTAGAGACTAAAACTCTCGCTGCATTTTAATCAACTGATACAAACTCGATAAGACTTTAGAATTTTGTAGATATACCCACAATACCTATAAAATATGAAAGGTTTATATCACAACTGCAAAAAATGAATTTGCATGAGTGATTGTGAAAAGACCTCGATTTTTAAATTCATACATATCCGGGATGAGATGATTGAGGGAGTCTGGGCCCTTTATCCGCAGCCTATTGCATCCCCTAAAAGGGCAAGGGAAATATTTTATGAAAATAAACGTTTGTTAGAAACTGACGCGCGTATGATATTTATAGCTTTATGAAAAAAGAAAATATTGAATATGAATATGCTCATAAAATACAAAGTCATATCCTCAATTGTTATATTCACACGGTTTTATCTTGGCCACAGTAATGCTTCTGTAAGCTATTTAAATCTATTTGTATTTTTCAAATTAATCATTTTATGTGAAATTTACTTAACAGACTATGGTATCATACACTCATCATTATACTTAAACTTTCGTGTACTTACTAGGTCTGCCAACCCCGACATAGCTACATAGGTAATTGTGCGAGTTTTTTTTTAATTGACCAGTAATCGAAACCTGTCGAAGAAGTTTATAGCACTAGTGAGTAGAAGCAAGTTAAGAGCCGGCATTATAAGTGTCGTCGAGTGTTGCGTGCTCAATATGCCAGATGCCGCTTATTATTTCAACGTTTATCAGGTTTAACTCGCAGTGAGTGGTCCGGTTCTTGGAAAGCTCGGGTTAGTGGGCTACCCTGCGAGACGGCCTCCTCGCTCGACTACCTGCCTCCCTCTCACCTTACCTGCCATTAAACAACGACCATTATTCTCCGGTGCAACAAATACAAAACATCGACGTGAAATTTTATGGGAGTCCGAAGGTAGAGCACTTTTAAGTGTTCTATTGTTTTCGACGTGTGGTGTGAATTAATTTAGTAATTTTGCTTTGGCATTGCCATTGATTTTTATTGAGCCATTGTATTGAATTGTTAGTGAGCTTTTTTCGCCATCGTTCAGTATGAAGGACGTCCTCGAGGAAACTCTCGAGCTGGCTTTATGATAAATGAGTGGGGGAATGACAGTGACACGGACGCTGCACCCTCGGTCCCGGCGCCGGCGATAAAGACTCAATCACCTGCCCCTGACAGTATCCAGTGACTCCTTCCCACCCTCCATGCGTCGAAGAAAATTCCTTACAAGTAATATTTATCATCTATTATTATGCAAGAGTGCGCGGTGTCGATAAGCTTTACAGCACATTTTAGTTTGTTACAGACACAAAGGCATGGGAAATATTGCAATCACAAAATAAAATTTCAAACATATCAGGTAATATCCATATGGGCAGTCTGGGTTCAAACGAGATTCAAACACTTTTAGTTTGAATAGAAATAAACTGCATATTTCCATTTCTAATATTTGTCACTCTTGAAAATTTTGATTAATGTTTCCCATTTAAAACATTGGTTTTGTAATCAGTAAATACCTTTTGGGAAAAGCTTCAGGGAAGAAATGAATAATGATCGAAAATTAATGATCTGTCAGTTTGTCCTATCATAATTCTTGATGACATTCAGTAAGATGGTTCTTAGGCTATTAATTTATTGGTATGCTGGATATACCTGCAAAAATGATGTCCCGTAGCTACTACTGTACTAAAAGTAAATTAATAAGAGGGCACTTCACTTATCTATGTATGAGTTTAATTCCCTTTGAGCTCTTTAAGATTAAGTATGGAGATAGCCGGGTAGTTAGGGTTCATGCGCCGCTATTAGCGGTTTCCTTTGATACGCTAAATCCCATTTGTGGTACTCATGAACTTTATATTGTTACCCAGACGCATTTTGGCTGATTTGATAAAAGCACCAGAAAGAGGTACAACATAAAGTTATTTAGATGTATCAAAATAAATAATTGTGTATGTTATGGTGGCGGATAGGCGCGCGCACTCGACGGCAGCACGGCACGGAGCGGCGGAGCGCGGGGCTCCGGTGCCGGCGCTCGGCGCGGCGCCTTAGCGGCACGCTCTCTCAGTCGGCGCCAGACCACGGGGGGACGAGCATCGCTCCCGACTGTGCCTCTCGATGACCGCTTCACCGACCACCGAAACACGTCGCTGCCGTGTTTAACCCGACTCACGTGACTACTCTCTAAAAACATTTATAAACTTTAGTCTGAAATCAGCCACTTCCATTCACCCTCGGGAAGACCGGCTCCGAACTTGACCTGTGATTGTTTGCTCGAACTGTCAGTGCTCGTGTTGTGCTTTATCGATAACATAACCTGTACGATTTCAAGGGCACAAAGATTTTGGTTAGATAGTGTTGTGGATGTGGTGTTGAGCTATGGGAGCAGGTCTAACTAAGTTATTCTTTAAATAGTAAGTGGGCGTATTCGAAAGTTTGAAAATCGATCGGTTGACGTGCGTGCGTGGGATTGCGTTTACGTAATCTTTGTTTACCTTGGGAATATGCACTGTGGTGACTGCTCGAGGTGCCCTGTCTGATCGACGCCGCCGAGCATTTCCCGGAAGAAATCCTAGCATGGGTGAGTCGACCTTTTGCTTGTAAACGTTGTTTTTTGCACGCTACCTTGTCTTGTTATCATGAAATATTATTTTCCTGTTAGATTAATATGTACATTGCTGTAGGTATGTGTCAATACATTATTAGATACATTTCTGTACAGTAAATCTATTGATTTGATAATCTATTTTTATATTATATTTCTTTTACATGAAAAAAATATAAACGTTGACTTGAGAACCTATTTTTGTCAGTTACAAATAAAGACAATACATGCTCTACAAACACTGGTAATTTCGAAAGAGCCGAATGTAAATAAACCTGCGTTATATTTGACTGTCGTTATTTTTGTATTGGTCAAATAGTGAAAGCGTTTTAATTTAGATAGCTTTACAATGTTAAATAGAAGGCTTTTTGTGTATAAGGTAGCAACATCTCTATGGCGTGGGATGAATGCTCGTAGAAACGAAAATGAATGGTGAACAGAAAAGGCTTTTGCTTCATTATAAGGTGGTATTTAAATATCCTATTAGGCGTAGGCTTTTGTACCCTATTGTGTATTATTACTATACAATTTTATATCCTGTTATATTCGGCTTAAGTCCAATTATTCATTAGTAGAATACGCATTTGGTTATAAACATCACCTTTTCCTTTTTTGTTTTGCTATTTTTAGACATTGCATAATCCTCGATTTCGAATCGATTTGTTTAAATTATAAGTTACTTAATAAATTTTAAAGTAATCACTTGATTTATTGAAAGCTTTCCAATCAACGCAACGTCCCAACTAGCTGAATTAGAGGCGTTTTTTTTTACACATCGCTTCTTATGATCTCTCCGGACTCGACAATAAGAAAAGTCATCGGCTCGAGAAATTGGGGAATGAGTCTTATAAGGCCATATAATAAATGTTAATTTTTTCGTTTAATTAACTAATAGAAGTTGTTCGAAGCTAATCTGGGCAGTTACTAACTTAGAAATCTATCTTTTGGTAGAGTTCACTGCAAGCAGAAAAAACCTTTGAATCGCTATCCTTTCGACTATTCGTCATCCAAAAGACATTTTCAAGAAACATTTACTGTTACTGAATCAATGTTTAAAGTCAGGTAGCCACTACCAACAAAAAATACAGACATATCGTTACCAAGTGAATTTGGACCTTATATTAATTACCGCAACCACATAAAACCTGTACTAAAGATCTTCTTATGAGTATTTACTATGCAATGACATCAGAAGTTGCTAGTGGACATTAAATTGCCGGGCAAATGGATTTCTGTTTCGTGAAACATGACAAAAACGTGACAAAATCTAACTTGCGCTCCTTATGCTCGGCTCTTTAGATAGGTTAAAACCACAACTTCCAAATCCTTTTCAATTCATTTGCCAGTTCCTTGCATGTATCGCAATTTGCCGCACTCACCTTGTTCCTAATGCATGTTCAACAAAAACCGCTCTACCCCATTCACCTTCGATTAATTTCGGAGAGACTGATCGAACAGGTTCTTTCGCAATCTACCCTTTGCACATTTGCGTTCCCATCAAAGGCTCACTGGAATTCGCTTTTAAATGAGTCAGACTATGATAAAAGCTTTGAAATAACTGCAAGTTCCGAAGTTACTTTGTAAAAGCAGCTATTTGAAATTACAATCGGTCAAAGGTCTTTCAGTCGTAATACCAACATTAGAGATAGACTTATTTTAATAAAATTGAGCATTACTGGCAAGGTAACGTTACAGAAAAAAAACAGTTTTGTTTATCGATCTGTAACAATAATAGGGTTTCCAAAACAATCTCCCCTTGAAAAGCATAATTTCAGTAGTATTAGAGAAACAAAAACAATAACAAACATACAAAAACCATAAATCCTCTTCATAATATGTTATTAATTAAGACAAAAAACGTCATAATTGCCTGCGTTAACCGCTCAAACTTCTTGCACTTATCGCAACTTGCCATACCTTGCCATGTTATACACGTTCAACAAAACCAATCTACCCTATTCACCTTCGATAATCTCGCCGAGACTGATCGTACAGGTTCCTTCGCCATGAACCCCTTTTGCACGATCCTGACCGGTTCGGAAACACCAATTATACAATGAAAACAGGTTATACAAAATTACGTGAGAAAGCATGAAGTTCTGAACCGTTATGAACCGTTAACTATTGATAAATACAATATCAGCGCAAAACTACATGCTAAACTTATGTTAAATTTTATTTTTGGTCATTTTAACGTGTTAATTAACAGTAATCATGCTAATTATTACCGTTAAATAACTTTCTTTGATTATATTTGTATTAAGATTTCTCAATCAACGTTTTGTAGTAGCAGTTACCGGTAGCTATATCATGACTATCATGAGTTAGAATGATTGATTTGGTCATCAATATAGTTAACACTTATAAGATTTAAAGCGTTGAGTCAACACCTATTGGTTGATTAGATGCCGGTAGAGTTACGCTAGTTAAATCTCAATTCATAATATGTACCTACTTTATATTTCAATCAAAATTTTTATTCTTGCTCGAGTTTCGATTACTCGCTACTTTAAATATTTGCGTAAAACACTTTATCAATTTAAACCATAGATATTTTTATTTTAAATAAATATAACCAGCCAAGAGCATGTCGGGCAACGCGCGATAGAGGGTTCTGTAGTCAGCCTTTACAACATACGAACTTAAAAGAGGATTTCCACCTATAATGAGTAAGTAACAACCTCATTCAAGCCATTATTTACCTATTCAAAGCAACTGCATTTGCAATTTGTACCCCTAATACTCTTTACCTGACAAAGTTAACTAATCATTTAGTTTTCCTTTAAAGGATCATAATCATAATTATATACTACAATCACGATTTGTACAGCTTAACGGTTTAGCTTTTGGAGGTTGGACGCTCTACTCAAACAAAAAAAAAGATCTTCAAAGTTAATAATCGCGCCAACATATATTTTAAACAAAAATATTTTTTTTGCAATCGATTCATATTTTCAAAGACCCATATCTCCACTTTTTGTTAAAATATTTTTTTTGTTATCGGTTCATATTTTTAAAAGACCCATATCCCCACTTTCTGTTAAAATATTTTTTTGCAATCGATTCATATTTTTAAAAGACCCATATCCCCACTTTTTGGTACCCAAAAATATTTTTACGAAGTATTTATTTTCCACTTTATCGGTATAGTTAGCATATAATTGTATTCATGCAAACTTTCAGTTTCCGAGCACCAACAGTCTCGACATAATGCTTCGGACAGACAGAAAGACAGGTGGATATGGTAAAACTATAAGGTTTTCTTGTATCTACTACGGAGCCTTAAAAAGCAGGAATGCCAAAGCTACAAGGAAAATATTTCGATCTTTCTAATAACTTTATTCACTGAAGAATAAACTGGCTGGGCGGATCTACAGACACATTATAAATAGGTCATAATTTTATTGATAAAGCCAATGCTTCGGAGAGACAGACAGAAAGACAGGTGGATATGGTAAAACTATAAGGATTTCTTGTATCTACTACGGAGCCCTAAAAAGCAGGTATGCCAAAGCTACGAGGAAAATATTTCGAATTTTTTTAATAACTTTATTCACTGAAGAATAAACTAGCTGGGCGGATCTACAGACACATTATATATAGGTCAAAATTTTATTGATAAAGCCAATTAACTGGATTATTTAAAGCAAGATGAGGTATGAAAATAATTTAAACATTGGTGCAATCGACTTCAGTATTTGAATTATTTATTTTAAGTATATGTGTATTATTTTGGGGCTTCAAAAATTATCCAACAAACTACTTATGTAAAATTTTATTATCGGCAATATAACATGTAATATGTGGCTATGATAGACACTCCTAAGGGTCGTCTACACTGAGCGTTCTTTCAGGCGATGCGGTACATATTTGATGAGCAAAGACGCTGTTACAATGGCGTCGGGATGAGGTCGTCTGGCGGACAAGCCCGCTTTACCTTCTCCATTATATGACCATGTACTTATTTCGCTTATATTGCTCATCTTCGCAACGTATCTTCAACAGGTCTCGCGTTTACGGCAGTAAAATTCATATTTATGAAAGACCTTTTAAACGCAATAAAATTCAAAAGCGTCATTTAAGTGTTCCTCCAAATGTAGTACGATTTTGCTTGAAAGACTCAAATGATAATGCGGTTGTGGGAAAGAATATGGTTAATTGTTGGTGAGATTTGAAGACGCTTTTCACATCTGCAATGCAAGACGTGTTGTCCCACTTCATCATATGAAAGTACTTGCTTATGGGGAGAATCCCGAGCGCCGTGTTTTCATCCTAACGTAATAATGAGTTTATCTTTAATATTTTTAGTTTTTATTCATATCTTAAACACTCATATGCATGTTTGTTTGTGGACATTTCGTTAAAATTGTTTAAATCATTAATTTAGTTATATACAATATGAAAAACTAAATTATAATTTTGAAAAAATGAACGCCAAAAAACATGTCACACAGACAAATTAATTTAGCACGTAGGTCATTGTTAGACCGGTGCCGGTAACTTTAAAAAAGAAAGCCTACATTTGTATGATCCTTTGATTTCGTAGTCTTTACCAGTCAACCGAGATTTAACACATTACCAGAGCACAGATTTTAAGGAAAATTAAATCACTTACCGACTATTGAATGTATCGAAAACTGGTTCTTACCGGGGTATCAAAGTAATAGTGATTTCATTTTCTTTATTCTCATGACTCCATGACAATAAAGTAAGGTAAGGTAGGAAAAATTTCTGATTCAATGAAGTTAGGTACTAAAGATATCAATAGAATAACCTGTGAATCTTTGCACTTCCTTTTACTGAAGTTAAAAGTTAAACAATAGAAATATCTGGCTTAAATAGATTGTGCCTCAGTTTAGAATACCTGAGTCATTGATAACGCCTTCTCCTCTATGGAGAAGTTTAAGAATAGGTGAAGACAATAGTGCATACAAATATTTAATTAAAGTTCTTTTGATAATGATACTATAGAAATTAACTTGGTGGTATTGAAACTGCCTCTCAGCTCTATAGTAGTTTTGGGTAATGGTGAATATGTAAGAGTTTATAAATAACTCTATCTAATTACATATGTGTGTATGTGTGATCAATATGCATACTATGATTAAGCTTAAGTTAATTTCTGATAAAAATTTTGAGCCAATTAAATATTGACCTCTATACCACTGTTCAAGACGTACGTTAGTCGGTCTTTTCTAATACCAAAAAAATCGCTTGATCGATTTTTATTTCGTATAGTGAAAAAAAATCGGGTAAAAGATTATTCTGACCATGTATAGAACCCGTGGCTTCAATCAATGTCGCTATGTCGCATCCACCCTGTATAATTTGTTCATTCAACACTAACAATTCCTTTTTTCCATTAAATCTGTTCACCTACATTAAGTCGAATTTTCAGTAACCGAAAGTGAAAATATTTAAAAACACGCTGGTAAATATTATTCTATCACGTATGTAATGTACCTTCCTACCTGAATGTTCAATTCCAGACCCGGGTTGTAGGAAAGTTTTCATTTGCCAAGGATTCGCATTATTATACCCCGGAAATAGAACGATGCCCGATAAATGTCTATAGTGCCACCCTATCGCATTTCTATGCCCAACTTAACCGGATATTACCGGTATATTGCTGGCTATTCTTGAGAACTAGATTTGAAATAAAGTTTTAAGTTAGTTAAACAAACTTTTTAGCAATAACTAAATTAAAACATAAGCAAGAAATAATAGCACTGTATTATTATTTATATAGTTTTTTTTATTATTAGTTTCTCACGGAATAATTAACTTTTAAGAGACCGAAGAACCTGCTTAAGACTATATAGAAAACATTAAATTAAGATTGATTCAAATTTGTACAGGTTCAAGTCAAGCAAGATACTCTGAGTAGGACAGGAACCGAAATAGCTTTTAAGGATATCATTAGACCCACGGGAAATTAAAATAAATTACATCGCGTAACTGTCTCGTTACGTGTTCGTCTCTGCAAGGTTCTTGTGCCTCGTACGAGTTGTGCAGCAATCACATGATCTTCTAGCACACACGATGGAAATTAGATTGGCGTTAAACGGAGGAACAAGTTTTTATTTACCTGAAATCGAGTAGTAAATTAGAACAAGTTACTTTTGTACTAAGAAACAGTTGATAAAGATATGGGACCGGCAGGATTTGAACCTGCGACCTTACTGCACACTGGGCAGCCGCTTTAGCCATCCAGCTACGGTCGCCTCTTACCAGAACCCTAAATTTCTCAACTGTATGATACGTTATTTCGTGACGTCACGTTTATCCATTTGTTCCTATCTTTAGTAGAATACAAACCAACATGGCGAAGTTACATTCAGCACAAATGTTGTAACGAATGAACGCGAACGTTACTTCAACTTCTAATTGATTATTTTTATAGCATTTAGCTATACTTAGCAAATTATACTAAGATACTAAAGTGGCTGCCCGGTGTGTAGTAAGGTCGCAGGTTCAAATCCTGCCGGTCCCATATCTTTTTCAACTGTTTCGTAGTATAATTTGCTAAGCATAGCTAAATGCTATAAAAATAATCAATTAGAAGTTACTTTTGATCTCGACTCATCGGTGATCAAATTTTTTTTTCCATCCACAAATTCTGCGCAAAACTACAATTCAATGTTTATAAACAAACCTAGATATAAATACAATTAGTACATTCAGTAGACCGCATGTGACGCGAGTGATATGAGTCAGTCCATGATGCCATCAGTTTGTTGACGTAATCTCCACAGGATTATGCGCAGTTTTTCTCACTCTATAACACCGGTCCGACTTGTCATCTGTCATTAAAGGTCGTGGAGGAATTACACGCCATAATGAAGTAGTACATTAATTTCTGTCGTCGTCCCGGTCACGTTGACGGGGACGTCCTGCTAATGCGTGTTGAATGTAAAGAGCAGCAACGCCCTATATTCCTGATCCCTTGAGAATATACCCCACACACACCCGAGCTTTCATATAAGTACGTGTGTTTGCACGCACAAGAACTGGAAATATGCTCTAAGGAATAATAAAATAACTTATCAGGCACAGGAAGGATTTTAATTTGACTAAATAATGTAACTTTCAGTGAAATTACGTTCAGCGAAGTTATGCTCTGCAATTCCCTGCAAATGTAGTGTTGTAGTTAGGTATTATAGAAAAAAAATACTTTTGGACTCTAAATTATCTAAATAAAAAATATTTTTTTAATATATAATATTTAGCTCTCGATCGAGTAACGGCATCAATATTAAGTTGAATTCATTTTCATGCGATTTAATCTAGTTATATCTAATAACCTCTATTCATCGCGTTCTAACGACTGTTTAATGATATAATATTATACTCTGCGCGCGATCATCGCTCGATCTATTATTCATAGCATGATCCGTGAAAAAACGCGTAGTCGTCACGAGATTTTCTTAAGCAATTTTTTATATTAATAAGTTCGATAACTCTGACTGTAGATACTTTCGAAGTATTTATACATCGGTGCTTTCAAACGGGTGTTTGTGACGCATTCGGTGTCGTTAAGAAGCGAGATAAAAAGATGACCCTCCGTCGCCTACATCTCATTAGTTATGGTTCACAGCCTCCCTTTTTAGTAAATCTTCTATAAAAATATTTTGCCTTACCTTAGCAAGTTTTCATCTGAATTTAAAAAGACGTAATGTTTCAATAGCTGTTTATCCATGATAAAGATGGTTGGCTTAAGACAACATTAAAGTGGAGAGGTCAAAGTTTAATTAGTTTTCACGCGACTTCATTTTCTGAGCGCAGGTTTGACGCCAGGCTGGAGGTCGAGGTCATACTGGTTAGTCTCATTTACGTGTAGCTGCGATGTATATATCCTCAGATAACACATGCAAATCTACATAATATTTGAATGAATGAAAATACATCTTATTTCTTTATCTCCGGCAAATATCATATTGTTATGTACTTCCTTTAGAAAAAAAACCTCGTTTCGACAAGGTTTATTTTTCATCCCTGAAAAAGTACGTCAAATAAGTCTCAAATATCGCGATACAGTCACACTTAGACATGTGCCATAAAGTACGAGCGGAAGATTAATGTCGTGTAAATTCTACTTCATGAAGTAAACGATGGCTTTTAATGGCCTTCATGAGTGGAGTTTCCGTCCGTTCTTTAATGCAATTACAACTTAAATTGCCAATTTAGGGCCATGGTATGCTTTATTAGCACAGAAATTGTGTAATTATTGTTGAATTAATACATCTGTAGTATTGTATTTGGACCGAGACGACGCACAGGCCGGAAGTGGCGGGTGCATCGAAGCGAGCCTCGCTCAAGGTCGGCACACACCTTAATAATTCCACTAAATTAATCGCAAAGCATACTGCATAATATATGTACGTATAATTCATAACAACTTCATTGCATGTAGGCATATGCATTTATATGCGAGATGAACAATGTTGACGGAACATAATGCGACTCTATTGTCGGATTAGCCACGGTTTGTGAGTTGGCATTGTGATGTTCAATAATTGGACTAAAAACTTTAGACTCCTGGCTGCAGTGGTTCTGTTGCATCACAATTCAATTACCTTAATTGGCAGATAATTGAATATATTATTAATGTGGTTCATAAAATTCTGTTAAAGCCGTAAATTGAACGTCTCTACATAACTCTCTAACTATAATGTAGTACAATTCTATATTGTTTTGTTAATTATGTTTAGATGTGATTGGATATGGATAACGATTGCCCACGTCCAATTTGCTATAAAAACGATATCAGAGGCATCGTAATTAATTACGTAACGGCAATAACACAGAAGAAATGAACGATAACAAAACATTTAAGATGACACGTACAATATTAAGATATTTGTAACATAAGAATCGGATATTATTTTCTCTCTAAGTAAAAACCGAAACTGATTTATTGCCGTTCGGATCGTGGTCCAAACCGTGACGGATAACGGACTAGAGCAAAGCCGCTTCTCAGTGCAACTATTTATTATGGATAATGGCCGCAGGCTGTCACGCCTCATCAGACAAATCTTACTAAGTGACCGCTCTGTTCCGTCGTCAAATGCCACTTTATAACCCCAACTAATTGAATAGCTTCACGTTATAACCGAGATTATGTCTCATCTACTCCATTAAAATGCTCGAATTAAACAATCCGATTCAACAATGTTGTGTGCACTCGCGTGACTGTTGATCATTGCGGCGAAATTTCTCTGCAAAAAATAAGATTGTTTCAAATCACGGGCATTACGCGATGAACTACGAAATATTCTTTCTTTTCTGTTGGTTCTTGGTTATTCGAGAGAAAATGCTTGTTAGACATGCGATTTAAACTTAGATGGCCAAATTACACTTCCTCAATCGAGTTAATGTTTAAATTTCCCATTACCTAGCACTTTTTAGTGTATGATTAAATACAAACAAGTGAAAGTGCAGCGGTCACTTGGTTGCGTTGGATTGGGCGATGCGACGATTGTATTTGTACGCAGAGCGAGCGACGACCTGCAAGAGCACGAGCAGTATAAAACGGCGAGAGAATCCAGAGCACGTCACAGCGGCCGCTTGTTAACAATGATGAAGTAGCTGACCTCGAACTTGGTATTACTTTAAATGTTCTACGTGTTTACTTTACATATCTTTTAACAACCTTTTATGTAAGGTGAGTCATGCGGTGTTTACAAAACCATTGTTTAGGTACGACAAAAGCCTTGTTCTGAACGAATTCATTTATGTTTAATACTGTTTTCAAACCGCTAACACGCTCAGTGCGTTACGGTTACAGTGATTTATAATATGACCGACTTTAGTTTTATACTTTATGTTTTCAGAGATCTTGCACAACTAAACTCAACTACCGCAGTAAAACCAGTTTTCAATATTTACAAGATAAATCGCAGACGAGTAGAAACAACGTGTGAATCATCGATTCTCTAAATCATTGGTTGTAAGAGTCGAGCGATCATCACCATTTAAAGCTGCGTCTGTAACTTCAGCAGACATATCGGTCTTTTTGTGCTCTTGATGGGCGATTGCAGTTTCCTTTATTTTTAGAAAATTGTCTCTCATGGGTAAATCGTCGAATCCGGTCACGACGAGATTCAGAGCGCGGTGTGCGTATCAAGTATCGATCTGGTGAGCGGCTCAGCTGCGTCGCCCCACATTTCACGCTCGCTGCCAATCGCTGCGAACACGCTCGCTTTGGATAGTCGCCGTCGTGTCGCTTTGCTCTCGCCGCACCATAGCAGCATCGCTATCAATGCACTATAAAGTATTTATACATCAAAACAATACTCACGAATCACGAATAGAACGCTGCTGCCATTTGTATCCTATTAAAGGCCTGGTATTTTCATGTTTCATTATTTCCATGCGGCAGATACTGCGATGGATAAAGTTCACAATTTATTACGTAAATTATTGCTGTTTCAAATTAAAACAGCTATATTTTTCTTCAAACAAAACGACGTTTTACAAAATAGAGTTTAAGAAACAAAATTAAGTTATATTTTGTAATAAATGAGCAAAACTCAGTCCACAATTGCGGGTTTGTTACATAGTCACAGACACAGCTATCAAATGGGTAGTCTCTATCAAATGCGCAGTGTGGGATGATATATTTGCTAATTGACCTTTATGTGTGTACCGGACAGGTCTACGTGCGTTTGTCAACACAATAGATCTGTGTGACGAGAGCGGCGAGCTAGCTTTCGATTGTGTCGTGTTGTCTTGTTGTCTCTTGCAACACGCCAGATGTTCCGTGAGTCACGTTCTAGCGCGAGTAGGTGTCGCAGCCTTTGCCACGACTTAATTACTTTTCTAAACTTACTATGTGACTGCTAATTTGTGCAGATATAATTGAACTAGGTTTATATGACATTAGCTAACAAACTAATTGAATATTGTTCCCCGTTTATGCCCGTTTTTATTTGTTATACCGTAACCATAGGTGTGGTAATAACCACTTAAATCTCACCACGGCAATTGCGAGTTACTCTATACGATTATGTGTAGCAGTAATGTCTGGACTCGCTCGTGAACACCGTGAGAAACATTTCGAGCAAATCAACTCTGCATTACTGTCACGCGAGAAAAAATAAGCAAAGTGCACATATTAAGTTTTTGTTGCATGAGTTACGTGAAGCGAGTTACGAATACGATTGAGTGTGTGTAATCGATTTGATTAAAAAGTTTCACGTTCCTTCGCAATGATGATTGTTTTTTGGGTCTTTGAACTAACGGGATTGTAACTTGTGCATGCGTGTGTTGTACATAATCGTGACTTATTATGTCTAAATAGCTGAATTATCTTCAGCTTGCGAACATTCTTGACAGATCGATAGGTGAGTGTACTTGAGGAGTTGTGGCTGATCAAAGTGCACTAACTCCGTAAATTGATACAGTTTCTGAGAAAAATGGAAACTCATATGTAACGATTTCAGGGTGATTATGTTACTATGAAGTGCGAGTTAGTATAGGATTTGTCTACAACATCACTTATATTTTAATTGTACAAGAATATTTTTTAAATAATCTTTTATTTAGCGTGAAAACGTTGTTTAAAATTTATTGCAATATTTTCACTGCAAAGGGAGAAACTCGACAAATAATTGTTGGAACCCAGGAGCAAATAAGATGTGCGTCTATAGCGGCGTGGCAAGCTATCCTTTGCCAGGAGCGGGAGACAATCAGCAAGGCTTCGACGGCGAATAATGACACCATTGTTTGAACCATTTTAATTAATATCGATTCGCCGACACGCGATATCTTCATCGACAAATTGGAATCCAACAAATAACATCTTATATACCAACGTTAAAAGGCTACATATTTTTTTTTTTTTTTTTAAATATTTCACAACTCACACACAACGCCATCTAGTCCCAAACTAAGCAGAGCTTGTACTATGGGTACTAGAATAACTGATACTAATACATATATACTTTTCTTTTGTAAATACATACTTATTATACATAGAAACACCCAGACTAAGACAAACCCCCATGTTCATGCACACAAAGATTTGTCTTAAGTAGGAATCGAACCCACGACCTCGGCGTCGCAGGCAGGTACTCTTCCCACTCCGCCATCCGGTCGTCTTCTTAAGTGGAAATCGAACCCACGAAATTACTTTTAAAGTACAGTATAACTGTAGGTCGCAAAGCTGTAGAATATACATACATTTACGCTATTATATTACGTCTAGGTCTGTCGCTCGATCTATCCGCCATGAATTTCGACTATGAAACTTAATGGGTTGGCATCGCAAAAAATGCCTTATGAGATCCACCTATTTACACAGCGTTGTAGCAGAAAATATTGTCTTAATACACAATATATATTATGATTATCACAATCGCAAACACATATTAAATTTAATAATAGCATTGCATAAAACTTAAGAAATGTTGGGATATTAAGCCTTAACTCACATGTTATATTGTTAGTTTGAAATAACTGTAATAATAACAGTATATTCTTATTTTAATTTGATTATAATCTCAGCAACTACTCAAACATAGAGAAACGTAGATGCTAAATTATATCAATTAAATTAAAGGAAGAAAAAACGTGACCAAAACAGGACAGATAATATTAATAATCTATTAAGTTCGTCGTAATTATTGTTAATTGTATTATTCAGCACATTCACATATTTGTTAACAGTTCACTTATAAGGAGTGACAAGGTTTCGAAGTAGCCGCACTATTTATTATGATATCATGCTACGGCTAGGAACAGCAGTCTCAGACGATCGCGATCCAATCAAGCGTACAAATCGTAATGACGTGTGTTACCTACGGCATAACTTATTGTTTTGTAACATCGTTACATTGACATGTTTGTAATTTATGATGAAATTATCAACTTACTAAAACCCAGACTACCGTGTCTCATGCTCATTTGTACAGTTTTTTGCGGTTTCACAACAATTTTAATTCAGGAAGCTGAGTATACGGATGTTATGTCAAAAGAAGGCAGTAACAATATTTATTGCGATAGCTTTTATGCTGGAAAACTATGTATTTTATGTACTTTGAAATATTTTTATCTGGGCTAACAGAAGTAGTTTAGTGGATTATAGTTTGGAGAAGAGGCATAAATCTGCTGCCTAGGCCTATTTATTGTCCGATATTTCTCTGGCAAATGAGTAATAAAATCTCTGTTGGACGTTTTATTGAATATTGATTATAAGGTCGTTTGGTAGGCCAGCGTTTATTGAAAGCTTTAGTGAAGGGCATTCTCGTGGTGATTGACAAATTGCCGCTGATCCCCGGGGTGATGGGGCTCGTCACGTTGGCAACAATGATTAACCCAAGACCCGACCCACGCGCCTCATTGCCTTTTATAATATATTTTTCACTAAAATATATTGAACAATGTAAATATTATTCCTTTAAAATCAACGTCAATATCATTTTCTTGTTCCATTTTCCTTGTAGACCATATATTTTATAGATATAGGTGCTACTGGCTGATTCTCAGAATAAGAGTTGTTCTGTTAGAGAAGGTTAATCAATCATCACGCACGAATGAAAATACTCGCATGGAACATGATAGATGTACAGACAATTAAAATCTAAGATTTATCTTGGTTTGCCGATATGCTCGCAAATGTTGCAAATTCTTCAATTCTTCTTCTTTGCCAAACTGCAACGACTACAGAGGGTTCTTGTCTAGTCAACATGTGCGACGTTTTCTTTTCATATAAGGTATTCCTTATTGGAAGAAAGAGGTAATTAGACACATTATAGCAGTGCAATGAATTGGCTAAACGTTGGCTTATTGCTAGTTTGCTGCCGAGCTACATTGCTATCAAAATAGGAAATGGAAATGAGTCGATTTACTTTGAAAGAAGAAACAAATGCCTGTTACTGCTGAGCGTGTTACATAAATGGAATCACACGAAATCATCATCATCGACCGTATTTATGTGAAGGTTGCACAAAATTTTCGAAACCGGCAGTTTCCCTTACAGAATCG
Organism: Hypena proboscidalis; assembly: GCA_905147285.1. Taxonomy (NCBI): domain Eukaryota; kingdom Metazoa; phylum Arthropoda; class Insecta; order Lepidoptera; family Erebidae; genus Hypena; species Hypena proboscidalis. The sequence continues at coordinate 11,398,251 of LR990130.1, read as the reverse complement.
CACCACGGAAGTTTTGGCCAAAATTATTATAAGTTGCTATGTAATAGGCGTAATAATAACATAATTACTTATTTTTATTATTAATAATGGACACATTACTTAAAGTACCACTAAAATCATTACAAAAATTCGCAATATGTTTATATGTTTCCTACCTTTTATTTATTAACCACTTGTTTTTTCCTTGCACTAAATGAGCTCGTAGGCAATTAACTAGTACGTAACGAAACAATGCCAATGTCGCTCTTAAAAGCATTAATTATATTTGTATGATTATACCTATGAGTGAATTTATTATGAAACGTCACATTTCAGTTCGGAATCTATAAAACAAATAACAAAGACAGACTAAATCCAATAAAATTCAGTCCTAAGAGTCATTGCACACATAGACAGACAGTTAGCATTAATAAGTTAGTGTTCTCTCTTTTATACATCCGAATTACAATAAACATCCTAAGCCGTTTTAAAATCTATTCTAACTTTTAATTGCTTTTTAAATTAATTGAAGCGTAAAATGGATGTCTATTAATACTCAGTATTGTGTAACCATGGATATTCTTTATGCACGCCATCCTGTTTTATGGATTTAGGAAGGTTTTATGGTATTTTATTATATTACACAAATATCTGGTGCGGAACTTCGAAGTATTTAGGACATTGCGTGTGTTCATATTTATGACGTTAGAGGATAAACAAAAATAGTATTTTTTTATGCAGTTATAGAAGAAAACAAGTTGAAAAGCTCTACTGAAATGTTGTTATTTTCTACTCTCAGCGAAAGATACTAAAAATCTTGTTTATACACAATATAACTGTAGTTTTCCCCTCAAATCTCGAATACTCGCAGAATTTAATGTGCTATATAAATATGGATAAATATGCAATATATACTAAAATATGGCTTTTATAAGGAATACTTGATTGAAGTACATATAGATTAAATTTGTATTTCATCAACATTCCGTACATCAGTTACTTTACTATAAATTCTTATATAGGTCATTTTAATGATGGATCAGTTCTAAAAATAAATCTGAAGAATGCTTCAATATAAAGAGTAAATATTTCGTCACGTGCTAGAGCAACCGCGATTTATCTTTAAAAGAAACATGAAATATTATTTTTGAATCGTCTAACTCTAATGTGAAGCCAGCCGTGTAGCCAACAAAGGAGAATTAATAACGAACTTCTAAAACTCTCATTAAAAGGACTCAGCGACGTTTTGCTGTCATCACTTTGATAGATCGATGCGACGAGGATCGACGAATGCCTGCTTAATTAGATGTTCTGCTATCATTACGAATATTTGGATGAGAAGATAAAAATGGATTTACATGTATGGAAAGCAAACGGGAATGGAAATAAGTACTGATTTTCTTTTCATGCTATAGTCTTGTAGCGTGCTTATTGCAAATAGATACATAACTGATGTACGAGTAAGTGTTTATCTGCCTAACCGTTTGGAGAGATCGACACACAATATGCTTTGTTATTACATATTTTCTCCTTTTCTGCTATAAGCCCATAATCTAGACATAACTTCCAGTATAATTTGATACGCTGATTAGCTGCTGGTGCATACGAAAACTACTACCAACTGCCGACTTTTGCAACTCCAGTGGTGCTGGTGCAATACCGGTAACGGAAGTCACACATCTGTTATTAAAATTTCTGTCTGTTTGTTCCATCAGACGGTATTACAGGTTGTTGAGCTATGACTAAACTGAGAAGGTGGCAATAATCGGTATTAATCATAAAAATGCATGATAAATTGCGTTGAACATTCTTTATTATTTTTAAGAACAGTTATCTAAAGATGTATGAAAGATTTTTGATTTTTCTACGTTGGAGGTCTACGAACTTTATCCGCTTGTCAGCCTCAGTAAAATTACTGGCAAAGACGTTTAATTTTAAATACAGCAGTACACTAATATGTAATAAAAAAATGTTTATTGGTAAAGTAGTAGCGATGATGCAGCCGCCTCAGTCGTGGTGTTTACAAAATTTAAAGAGATGTAGTAGTTTAACGCATTATATTTAAAGTGTTAATGCTGACAGTCGTCACAAAAACAATCGTAAACATGATCTCACCGCTGTTTTTATATACTACCTGTCATGATAGGTAAATAGGTAGGTACTAATTTAACAATATTATTTCCGTGTGGACTCGGCTATGAATAGATCTCCACATTAAAGAGGAAAATTTTAATATTGAAAAATCTCTGCAATATTATTACCATGCTATATTGGACCATATACAGCATTGAAAATTTCCTTTTTCAGTTAAGATAAAAAATACAAACCATAGTGATCTGGAGTTAAAATAATTTGTTAAGTATACACAAAGATGTCCCTTAAGCCAGTGTATTTTCACGTCGAGTAAATTATTTTCACCTGATTAATTTTTTTAGCTTCTGTCTGGAGGGTTGCTCTCAAGGGACGTGATCTTCGGATTCTCTAAAAATAATATTACGATTAGGGCGTTTTTAAAACAATATGTCCGTCCTTTGGTTCCTTTAAAGGTTCATTTAAGTGCACACTCAGGGGATAATCCCTTTTCAAGTATCTCAGCAGCTTTGAAAGGTAATTTGTCCGGAAGTAGCTAATGTTGAAGGATGTTCATTTACATGATATTATTATGTAACTATTAATAATACGACAGTCCCCGTTACTTGGGTTCGGAAAGATATGGCAATATATTGCCAATAGGTACATTAGCATGGAGATATTAATTTGCGTGAATCCACGGTCATCTATTTTTGGAAAAAGGTTCTGTAGTTCAGTACTATAATATACTTCTTTGGTATTATGATAAAAAAAGTATAATGTTACAAGTTATTTTTATTCTATTGTTCAATGTCAAAGTCAAAGTCAAAAATTTGTTTATTTCATAAACTATTAAATAGTGCTTGAAAACGTCAACAAAATGTACACATAAAATAACTAAATCAAACTTAACTAACATTTGCGAAGCATAGATTCACTGAAACGCGAAGACAATATAGGTGAATTTAAGTGCCAGTTACGTTTCAAGACTCAGTTGAGAAGAACTGGCAGGCTGTTGTGTTTCCCTGGCGGCATATATTAATAGTTTAATGGATATCCTACACATACATAACAATAACACATAAGGTTACGGCTGAAATAACGTTTAATAAATTATACCCTCAATAACTTAGTAAGTAAATAGTATTATGTACAAAGTTGTGATTTTTATACTCGTAAATTAATTTATGTAGCAATTGAATATTGTGATATTGTTTATAATCGATTAATGTTGTATATGGTAATAATGTGTTTCGATGTGAAATATGTATTGGAAGTGTTGGACTGTAGCCGCCTTGATTAATATTTGCATGTACCTACTGTTCTTCTCATGTAAGTGAATTTAATTCTTATGAGAAGTACATATATCTTTAACCATAAAAGGATCGCTCAAAATGTCTTTAGAAATAACACTCACTATAAGTCAGTTCTAAAGTTTAATCTACTCAAAGTCGTCTCAATCAGACTGCACAGCTGTGTCTGCAGTAAACAGCACGTTTCTAGGACATCCATAGACAATGTAATTGACGGTAATCCTCCGTTTGAATTGTTCGTTTAGCTTAGCGGAGACAATCTTCTTATTACTAAGCTGTCCTGTTTAAGAAGTGACTGCAAGTTACTTACTTAAACCAAAGTCTTTATTTGGCATTAAGTCAACTATTTGTTAACGAAACTCAAGATACCGTTGCAATTTTTTATCATTTGTACTAAAAAATTGTTCTATTTTATTCTAAAATATTTATACATTATATGGGTTGAATGGGATAATTCCTAATGGAGGTCAATTAACTCCAATTTCAATATTAGGTGATAATCTTCTATGGAAAAATGCCCAAAAAAATGAGATAAAAAAAAAAGAGTCAGCAGAACCGGGTTAAATGGGCTGGGGCATTGTCTGATGCATATGGCATGGAGTGTGGCGTGCGGCAGGGTGGGATAACCTCTCCTCTGCTATTTAATTTATATGTTAATGATCTCATTGGTGAACTCAGCAGCACTCATGCAGGATGCATCATTGATGGCGTCGCTGTCAATAACATCAGCTATGCTGATGACATGGTGCTGCTGGGACCGTCAGTGGGATCTGTTCGTAAGCTTCTTACAATATGTGAGGCATATGCGGTGGAACATGGGCTAAGGTACAATACCAAAAAAAGTGAAGTTCTTGTCTTCAAGAGTGGAAACACAAAACCAGTTCATGTTCCGCCAATCATGCTCTATGGTGCTGCGCTGAAGGTGGTCACTAAATTTAAGTACCTCGGACATGTCGTGACGGAGGACCTTACCGATGATGAGGATATTGAGAGGGAGCGCAGGGCGCTGGCTGTCCGAGGAAATATGATTGCTCGCCGGTTTGCACGCTGCTCGAGTGAAGTTAAAATCACGTTATTTAAGGCATATTGCCAGTCTTTTTACTCGAGCAGTTTGTGGGTGAATCATACGCGTCGGACGGCTAGCGCCCTGCGAGTCCAGTATAACGACATCTTCAGGGTGTTGTTGCGGCTGCCTCGCTGGTGCAGCGCATCTACGATGTTCGCTGAGGCGCACACTAGTGACTTTCATGCGGTTATCCGTCAGAAAGTTGCTTCTCTACGACAGCGAGTGCGAGACAGCAGCAACGGCATCCTGAAGATGATTAATGACAGAATGGACTGTCCCATCCAAAATAAATGGATGAGAACGCTGATGGGAGTAAAGTTATAATGTACCTACTATTCTTTGTAATTGTTATATCTTTGACCTATTTTATTTAAAATGATGATGATTTTATGACTTTGTAATCAAATGTGTCTATTTATATTTTTATTTTTATTTTCATTTTTTATTATTGTAATTAATGTGTAATAATGTAATGTAATCTATGGTGTTTTTAACTGAAATAAATGAATATTTAATTTAATTTAATTATTAAAATTTGGTTTTCGTGACGCTGTGCACCTTTTTCTATAACCTTACAGTTTTACAACCCTAAATCAAAAGGACGTTTTTCGTCAATAATATTGAAATTTTGTCACGGTTTTAAGGTAAGAGGGTTTTATAGATTTCGAAAAAAACCTTCTTATTTTTGTAACAAGAGGGGAAATTTAAATCCAAATTATAGAGATTGGTACTGATTAGAGCTGCCAATAAAGAAAGAAAAAAAATATTTCAGTAGTGTCAAGTGGGAAATAATTGCCGAATATTTGATTAAGATAGATCTAATTTATATAACATAACGTAACATAACATCACACCTTGTTACCTAGAAGGGTGTAGCAAGGTGTATAACACCCACATAGGGGGTGATCCTTCCAAGAAGGAAAGGTTGAATTCAACATATTTTACTTGAGTCCATTGCGCGATAGTGACGTAATGATAATCCTGATGCATTAGGACTATAATACTCCCAGAAAGTATCAAGTTGGCTTATCCGTTTGATATTAGTTGAAGCGTCGGATTTAAACGGATCTGAAGCCTGTAAAGGTGTGTTTAATCTATCAAAACATTTCATTAATCAGCTTAAGAACCACTATTTATTTTGACTATACATTAGGTACACAAAAGATAAAAGAAAAAGATTGATGTAGGTGCTATATATGCAAAAAAATCTCACTTACAATGTTTGAACGAAATGTTTACTACAGGATTCACAAACATACCCTGAAAGCCTATAAATTAACTAATTAATTACGTAACTATTATATTGTCCATATTATTCTATTCGTGTGTTAAACGATGACGTAACAATAATCTCATTGCATCAACGTGTCCATTAGTGTTCACAACTTTCCCAGTGTGCATGCATGAGGTTCGTCCATTACTGTCTATTATTGACCGATCACGGATCGTTCCTCGTGATTGGTGTTGCGTAAGCCGTGTCCAATATAGCGTTTGACAGCCGTTGTGGATGGCATTGTGATGTTTAGTGCTTAGAGCTTGTCTAGATCTGTGGAATACACAGTTACGTTATTGCGGTTTAGGTATTTGGTTAGTCTTAAATTAATTATTGGACCTTTTGTACCTGTCCTCTTTAAGGCTATTTTTCGTGAACACCTGTTTGACGAAACCGCGGCAGAAAGTTGGTTTGTTTGTTTGATAGCGCTAATCTCGAGAACTACTGGTCGAATTTTGATAAATCTTTTTGTCTTTTGTAGTCTAACTCTCAACAAAGGTATTTAGATATTTAACATTACGCGAATCAAAGCGTGGAAGCAGCTACTATTAAATACAAATAATGCCACGTGGGCGAAGTCGCGGTTAAAAGCATGTAAGTCTTTTGCTGTAAGTCGTATAAGAGTCTTAGTGTCTAGTTTAGTGTCTCTTATAGTGAGTGCACTGTGTATTCTGTTTATGATATATTCAACGATAGGGCACCGTCTGGAGCAGATATGAGTCGATAGTTAATGGTAAGATACTTATTATCTAGGCAGCTAGCATGCTAGAGAAAACTCTAGGGATCATATAATAAAATTGTAAATTTGCCATGTCTGTACATTCAAGATAACTAAAATAATAATATAGAAGTTTTTATAACAGCAGTAGTATAGATTTTTTGTCTGTCTGTCTGTCTGTCTGAATGTTTCTACGCGCATCACGCAAACACTACTGCATAGAATTGGATGCGGTTTTCACAGTTGTGTAGGAAAATGCATGAATATCCGCACGTATGTTCCTTACATGACGTAAATTAACTGTGAAATCTATTTTTTTGAGTAACTTTTCAAGCAAATATGACGACCCTGTTACTACAATTAAAAGAAAAAAATACTTTTTATGACCCCTTCCCGATTTATACGACACAACATAATATTATTAGATAACTTACCCAAGGTATCATTAATTTACCTACGAGACCAACGACCCAATATCCCTTTTCATCCATCTAGACATTTGTCGGTACGTTGACATAGATATGCCAACCATTATACCTAGATGCCAAAGAGGATCTACGAATGAGGCTGACAGCAAAAGCCTCTGATATTTCAATCTAAGGTTCGTTTTATTGCTTAAACCAGCTAGAACTGTGCGTTTCTTATCAGTCGTATCACGTTAATTTAGCTCCTTGATTGGTACATGTTATTTACAGTTATTCGGTTATTAGCCAATGGAGGTGCTGTGCGTGGTAATTAATATTATTATAGGACCGGACAATTCAGCCCTCGTCCCCGAATTAAGATGGATACGGGGTTGAGTTTAAAAATACTCACATTTGCCTTTATCGTCGCCTCCCCGCACTTCTTCTTCGTCTCAGGTGACTGAACCGAGGGCCCGTGTGATACGTTTGTCTCTATCTACTGAGCGCAATTGTAGACTCCATGCTGCTACTGCGTATATCCTGATGATAAAATTCGCACCTTTTCATCATTCAGGCGTCGGAATATAGTAACCTGGGGGCCAAGCATACGACCGATATTTTTTTAGGTTTTTATGGGAAAACATGACAAGAACGTGACATATTAATTTATCTCGCGCTCGTATGCTTGCCCGGCTGGTCTGTTTTAGAATGTACCTACTATTGTCTTTATACTGTGCTTATTACAAATTAGACACAAGCTACCTTCTCTTGACTTATAGCACCGCGTATTTGACACAAAAGGGCAAGGGTTCGCAGGCTGCATAATAAGGGGCCCCGCTGTGCATATCGGGCGGAGGTCACGTCCGCAAGCCGCGTGAACTTCAGTTCGATGCCCGGGATACGCAAATGGGACAATGCAATAGGAAATTAATAGGACACAATAATACATTAAAATTAATAAGTTTCATGAATAGCATAATATCGCTTATAGCTTTGATGTAGATAGTGACGCATTGAAAAACTTTTGTGGTGCGTGAATAAATAAATGGTTAGTGGCATAAGTAGGTACATACGTACATACGGTAACTAATCCGACAGAAATTGATTTTGAGGCTTTTTTTTATTTAATTTCGTTATTCACATTCCGAAAAAAAATGTTGAGAACTTTAAACTTCATTTCTTTTTCATACCTAAAAAACACAGAATAAAAATTTCACGCTTGTATCACCGGATGTGAAAATATCTCGAAGGGGCCGAAGTCTGCCAACCCGCATTTGGTCTGCGTGATGGCCTTAATCCCGCTCATCCTGAGGGGAGCCTGCGCCCACCTTAGGGCCAGTAATGCGCTGATTACGTTATTATTGTATTAAACAGTGCCTACAGAAAGGTCTGCCTTCCTCCCACGAGGAAAAATAATAAAAGCTTGTGTATTTACCGACAAAGCCAGTAAAAACTTAAAGGAAGGAAGCCTTTAATCAATTCAATTAATAAAATCATTACCAGGTTAATTTTGCTTGCCTTAATGTCGCTTGTATGTGTTTTGTAGTTCTTTGCATGTTCAAATACATATTAAATTTGTCATAAATGTGCCTTTAGTTTGCATGCATGTTTGTAATTATGCTACGAACAGTAGAAAAATTACCACTCCATGCAAATTTAAAGTGTTGTGCAACACAGCATCAAATTATAATAAATGGTCGAAATAAAAGTGCTGTAAACCGCAAATAATTATGCAAATAAATAGCAATTAAGTGTCGTTACGTGCCAACATGTCATGCCATGAATATGAAATAGGAAAGTAAATTTGAATGGCAGGTTAATCTTCAATCAAAAGAAAATATTTCTGGTATTTATTGCATAATTAATTAATGTAGTAAACGATGTCGTAAAAAGTAATGAAAAGCCGGCAAGCGATTGCGTTTAAGAATGAATTTAAGTATTTTTGTTTTGCTGATTTGTACTAATCGCAACGTCATTATTTATTTTGAAACGACGGCAATATCAGGTATCGATTAATTTGTTACAACGGCAATGGTAAGGAGAGAGAAAAGCTTGAAAACGTTACCCTAAATATTAGTAATATTTAACTCGACCGCAGATTTCTTTGTCCAGTGAAAATTGTGAGTACTAGAGTATATTAATGATAAAATAATCATGCTGTTGTAATCTTGTTCTGTGGTTTGAAATCAACTTTCAAAAGGTGAGAATGAAGCCATTAAGCTCGATTATTTATAACGAGAATGCAATTCGCTAAAATATATTATTATTTAATATCCGCTCACTCTCTATACATTTTTATTCGCTACAAAGTTTTTTACTCCGTTTTTTAATAGTTTTCTGTATAATTACTTTACCATCCTGTTTAACTTAATTAATATTTAGCATTATCGATATTTTATTTCCAATACCTGCAAGCCATAAAAGCTAATTAGGTCACAGACAAACTGGACTGTTTTTCTGAAACTATATTATCTACCTACATTTGATTTTGGAGTAAGATTACAAATATCACAGAAGTTATTCATAAAAAGGGCGTCGCTTTAAAAAAAAATATTTTTAGTAGTTCAAATGAATCGTCGGTTCATTATAGCATAAATGGTGTTCTGCCTTCCGTGCCAGTTAGTCCCTTGCATGTGGTGGTTAGCATAGAGCCTAAAATTATTCAGCCTCTAACCTAACCACCAAACTGTTTGAAGGCAGGCTTGAGCAGCTCGTATATCGAAACTGTCCGCATAAACAAATATCATTGCAGTATTGTCTATGTCAGACCTAAAAAAATACAACAAGCCATATTTGAATTACTGTCCATTGTAAAACCACTTCAATATTCCGTAGCTATTTGATTCACAATTTTTTTACAAGTCTACGCCATGTACTAAACTAAAGAGTCTTGTCTTGCCCATAAAGCAAAGAAAAAAAGCATACAGAGTAATTATGCCGTTGCAAGGAAGGGTCTTCGATTGTTTATTGCTCTCCGCCGGATGTTTCTTCTACTCTATTTATATTCCATGTTTCTTTCAACTCGGACTTGTCAAACGTGTACAGAAATGAACAGTTATTATGACAGGTCCACTGTTTATGAATGAAATGAAGCGTCTACTTAAACTGTGTACTTATTTGTAAAGTGCACACATTTAAGTAAATCGCTCCAGGATACCATATACTACATCATGAGGTAGGATTATAGTGTAAATAAATACTTAAAGAAGCGAGCCTTGTTCGTGTAAATAGTATGTTGGTTTAGAGGCTTAATTAGATAAAATGTTAAACGTGTATAAAACATGCTTCTTAATCTGGGTAATCTTTTAATTTTATTTATCTTCTCTTCTCACGGTGTCTATTTAAAATAAAATTTCACAAGTTTATTTTGATCCACTGCCCGGCGTTTATTTAAGCACAAAGTTTGCGTATTTACTACACGCAATACAATATTAGGTGACGTAGAGTTGGTACGAACATGCAGTCGGAAGATGAAAATTGACGAAAGATCGGCTTGAGAAAATAATCCCAAATTTGTGTTTTTTTAAATATATTATCGAACTCACATGTCGAACCTCATCGCAATACTCAACTGAAGCAAAATTCTACGAGCGATACCTTTAACAATGATCAAGTTTCCGCAATGCATAATCTTATTGATCGGATCAGTGGGCAGCACGGTGGCGTCTATTCCTCTGTTCGGCATTACTGAAGTAGTGCATGTTAGAAAGCATTTATTTTACACTCGTCGAGATTTACAGCCTCGGGTTGTAAAGTTGTATTAGCAGTGTCTGGTGTCATGGGGCTTTCTAGTGAAATCCTCTTGGAGAAGTCGCTCGTCCACTCGTGACCTCGCTTAGATATGCTCGACTCACGTCTGATGCGCTGTTACTGAGGATTATATCCTGTAGAATATTTTATTGAAATCTGATATTATATCTATATATATCTGACCGATTGCATATTACGCATATTGGTTTTTGCTGGGTCAGAAATCTGGTGTTGTGTATACGTTCCTGGAAAGTAAGATATTATTATATACATGCCTTGGATTATTCTGAATTTTTGATTTACCAGTCTCTCCTCTAAGGAAGATTCAGTGGTTGAAGGTGATAGGTAGTATGCAAGGTATATTTAAAGGAGTAATGAGCGAGAGATACTTTTTTTAAATAAATTTTGTATCGTTAGTAAATGAGAACTGGATGACTACCTACATGTAAAATGGATATGATGTAACAATAGACCCGTTTAAATCAGTAAATTCAATGTATAGTGCATTATATTTTGGCGTGGTTGTGCGAATCTGTAAAGGAAACGGTTGATATTTTATTGACAGACATTTAAATTTCGTGTGATGTCTGACATATGAGATTACAATATTTCCTATTTTTTTTATTAGAAATCAAGCGAAAGTATAGATTACTTTAATAATTTTAGGCATCATTGTTTTATGTCACAACTTCTGTAGCTTTTATACTTTCAGTAGCTTAATAAGTTATGAAGATTAACAAGATGGGTGTCAGATCCAAGTAGGTGAGTGGCCGAGTTGCAATGTCAGCACGTCCCGGCTCTCACGCTGCGCAGGCGCAGGCGTCGCTTTCTCCTGCACGATTGGCCTATATTGTGCCAATAAATCACACTTTCGTTCATTTAATGTAACGTTTGCTGTACTAGGTTATTGATCTTATAGAAAGATAGGATAATTTATTGAGACGGCAAATAACATATTGGTCTTAAAACTACTTACCTCTCTAGTTTCAAGGCATTTGAAGGTTCGAGGTTCAAGCTTATTAAATTTACATTAACTAAAATAATGGATCGGTAATGCAAACTGCAAAGACCTTTGATATAAACTTCAAATAGATAAAAATGATAGGAGTTCAATAAAACCAACCAATCATTAAAATTAATAACACTAACTGCTTTATAACGATGAATAAACGCTATCGCTACAAATGCAGTTATAATAAAGTAGATGCCTGTAAAAAACTAAAGAAACCGGAACCGTTCGTCGATAAGTCCAACAAGAATGCGTTTGATTTCCATCAGACACGCCGGTGCTCATAAATATCTGATTAGTCTTCCACTAAGCTTTACATAAATACACTTTACAAAAATATTCCCAGGAAACGTTGACGTGTAAATTTATCGTGGCAGCCGTCGATGCTCTAAAAGTGGACACCATGGACGATAATAACTCTGTTTGTTGTTGGACAGACTTGACACGAGCAGGACAGTTATATCTTTTAAGGTAAATAAGAAAGGTCGTTAACCTCAGGTGAGAAACCCGATATGTTACTTTGGCTGTATAATAGCTTTATGTCGGCACCGACGAGGTTAGCAAAGTACCCATTACCAGTCTATTGTTAACTCTAAGTAAAGATTAATACGGTAGATACTTCTCACTTGCTTAGCTGTCTGGCTGTCATATGGCTCTGACGTGGGGAGGTGATCGAGTTTCCTAGCTGTTAAATATGTATATTAACTATAATTTCATGTTATCAAATTTAAGAGGGTGAGACGAGACACAATTCAAATTTATAAATATCGGTTGGAGACGCAATCTACCCACATATTATATCATTATGATGCTAAAAGTAATAAACATATAGCGTGGATGGTTAATTTAGTGATTACTTTACAATTTAGTAGTTTAGTTCAATTTATTACATCCTGCGTTGTCTGTGCGCGTATGTTGTCTATATGCGAAGCTTTACGTTCAACTCGCATGTGAACACTTTCGCCGGTGCTATTAATTAACGATGTTATTCAACATGTGGTGCATTATTTCACGCTTGGCGTGGCCGGCTTTGTTCCGGTGTACGATGCACCGCGGCTCCGCGAGACGTACGAAGCGAACCCAGCAAACACTTCCCAAGGCGAAACGTCTACACGATTTTGACATTTTTAGATCTCGCCTGATGTTGCGACACAACCGCTTTGAAATGCCGCACTTTGACGTTCGACGCTGCGCTGCTTGTATTGTAACTTAAACTAATCCTTTTATAGAAAGTCGACGGTTAAAACGTGCGGAAATATAGGCCGAAAGTTCATTCAACCACTCTAGACGAATCTAAAAAAAGATTACGCTGCAAAATACACACTTTCTTTCAATTATATTGTACTTGTAGCCTTGAACAGTGTAAGGTACGGTTAAATCGCATTACTAAAATCAAACTAAGTCAGTAAATAGTTTCGGAATCGCTCGCTTGAGCGACGTCTAGCCCTTTACGGCGAGGGAGATCGAATCCAGTGTTTTTTTATTGCCAGATCTCATGTTGTAACGATGTGAGCACAATAATCGTAAAATGGGTCCCCTCGGCGAGGAGTGCGCAAACTGTCCGCACCGTGATAAAGGAAAATGCATTACTTTCCGGCGACTCCGAGGGCGACCGAGGGGTTTTCCTTAAAACACCACTTCAAAATGGCGGCGTGGGTCATTAATGTTCGGCCCAGGAGCAGCCCAAATTTAAAAGTCCACTTGTAACTTAGTTATTACGGCAATGAGAGCACCTGCAACGAGATAAGAATGCGGATTTTTGACGTTATTTTTAATCCGCTTTTATAACAGAACGGTACAATGCAACAATATGGCAACGTTTATATTTCGCTCTCATTTTATGACGGGAATTAACATTCAATCATAACTGTCAGTTTCATTTCACATCAAGACGTAGAATTTAATAAAAACTACGTACATATATGTATGTTTGGCTCTATTGCATCTATCAGTTTTTCAGATGTCTATTGTCTGAGATCAATCACTTTTAGAGGTGAACGAATGGAAGAAATATGTGAAATCGATGTTGCAAACATTTAATACAGTTGTACATACAACTGAAGTAATGTGGCACGAGTGGCATTTTTTAATTCGTTAAGCAATCGAAATTGTGATTCACCTGCAAGTAAGTTAGCCTAGTAAGCCTCAAGCCAATGTTCCAAGACTCAGTATGACAAGTACGAATATAGCATGAATTGATGAGAGCTTATAGCCAAAATCACTCCAACCCCAATGGTTATGCACTAGAAGGTGAGTCTGTTAAATATTTCTAAACAGGCAACCCTGGTAAAATAAGATTTAAAAAATATTTTGTTTTGGGAGTGAAAATCCGCTGTACCTTGCTTTTATTCAAAGCTTTAGCCGCCTTTATATTAAACAAATTTATATGCATCGTTATTCCTCGTACAGAAAGCCGTATGTCGTAACATGTGCTAATTTGTGCGGTCATTGCACTTAAACAATAGACATAGTATGAACTCTTTAACCTACCATTCCATGGCGTATGCGGCTTGCAATGTATTTTGGCACTAATTGGTTTGACGCGAACGGATTACGGATAATAAGCGATTTAAGCGTGATTATAACCATTACTTAACCGTGTGAGCGGAGGATAAGCTTCAATTATCTGGGATTAAAGCCTGAAATTCGGTTCGCAGATGACACAGTGATGGTAATTTTTGTTTAAAGCCTTCTGTCTGTGGATTTGGCGTCTGCTCATTATTCTAAGAATTTCAGAATCGCAATACATTATTTTCATCTTCAATTCTGAATATCAGAATCTGCTGTCATTGCCTTCGTTAGTATAATTCCAAGCAAAAATAAATGTAAGAGCTTTACTAGTCTTCAGGTTTTTCTTTACTATCTACTTACGTCACTTTTGGGTATTAGATATTATAATATCTACTAGATTATACAATGATTAGACTTTAACCCATGAAACAATCTAGATTACAATACACAAAACAATAAATATACGTCATTTAATCTATGCCTAGTTCTACTTACCCAATATGATTAAGCTTTATAGCAATGATAACATTCAAAGGTTTCGATTCGATTTACTAAATTACCCGTAAACCCATGACGTAGGCTGACTCGGGTAATATCAAAACAATAAATCGTGCAATATGTCCCGTTGTTAGGAAAAGTTGCCGGCCATATATTGCACTGTTAGCATCATACATTTAAGGTTAGGGGTTGGGAAGGAAAACTGTGTGCCTTCCACCTGCCGCGCCAGCCTGTTTTATCTCCACTAATACATTTAAGATGGAACCCTCTGTTTTTTATCAGAATCTACCTGCATTTTTTTTCCTTTGTTGTAGATTTATAGAAAAGTAACAAAAAATAGTTGTGGGTGGGTATTCTTTCATGCAAATTATATAACATTTTCATTAGAAAATATGTTAAAATGAATATGAAGTTTTGGCGTAAAGGCTAGACAAATTGGAACTTATAGAATCCTGGCTCCTTTTTGTTCAGTGTACATTGGGATAATGTACTGGATAGATGACCGCAGTGGGACTGCAAGCATTTATTGAAATACCAACTTGAAATCCACTTAAACCGCGGTGTACAATTTGTGTACCATTCTAAAGCAACCTTGTCATTTGTGGTTTTAGTTCACAAATACTAAAAGCAGTACAGATAGCACCGATTATGTACAGAAAAGGCTTCAATAATCTCGGATAATGAGCTTCAGTCACACAATAGTTACAATACACATACAATATGTAAGTGATACTCGTAAAATGGAACTTGCTTTCAACGTAGTGGCTATGGTTCAATTTATTATTTGTTACAAGGTTGAATATATTGTTTTGAATATTTAAATATTGTTTAATTGTAAATTCATGTTTTAGTATTTAAGATTATGCAAGCATCTTACGAAATTATTATTATGGAACATCATTTTTTTAAATGGCTTGCTAACTATTTTAAAAATGAGAATAGGTTTTGAAATTACGGGTACACACAACGCAGAAAGTCGTATTCTTTTAAGGCTGTTGTTACCACTTTGTTATGAAATTATTGTTAATAAGCGCGATGAAAGAAGGTGGCTCGTTCGATTCCCGCTTAAGACAAATCTTTGTGTGCATAAACATGGGGGTTTTTCTTAGTCTGAGTGTTTCTATGTATTAATATTAGTTATTTTGTGTGTGAGATATTTATTTATATAGTGCTATTTTTCTTCTTTAATATGTTAAGTAATGTTATACTTCAATCATAAACAATGTTTGATATTATTCATGCCAACCCTGATATTGAACGTCGTGACGGTTGTTATTATTAACTGGTACGAGGAGTAGTGTGGCTAATGAAATGATCTCATATACTCTGTGTGCGGCTGCGGCCTTCTCCACGCATTTAATATGCTTGTCAACTACGTTACAGCACTCAACGGCGAACGCGAAGGTACAAAAACGGCCTAACTTTATTTCTTTACACGACCATGTAATAAACACATACAGCTACTGGAAAAACTAGGGTACAAGATCGTGTTATTTCGTAAAAATATTTTTTTTACCTCAACAGCTTGAGGAGTCCTTCTTTGTTGTATGAAAAAAGTGAGCAAAACTCGATTTTGCTTCGAGTTTTGCTTTCACTCGAAGCAAAGTTGAGTTTTGCTCACAGCTCGCGTGCTTTTTTTTTTATTTCACACAACTTTCCCACCACGTCATCTAGTCCCAAACTAAGCAGAACTTGTACTACGGGTACTATTTTGAGTTGCTGAGGTGAAAAGTTGTATGTGCGACACGAGATCAAAGTTTTTTTACATCTCGCGCTTTGAGGCTCTTACTAAGAGAAAGATTCTAACCTAGAATCACTTGCTACGCTCGTGATTCTACTACAGAATCTTTCTCTTATTCGGGACTCAAAATTAGCACTTGAAGAAAATAGGAACTTTGCTCTGTTGATGCACAAATAACTTTTATGTATATTCAGTTTTACTCACTATTTGTTTATATACTACGGATACTAAAGTGAAATATTACATAATGCATACTGATAGTTTCACGTAAAATTGATCGAATAATTAGAAAACAGGTTCAAATTACTTGGACTGTAGGTTAAGGTGACCAATGTTCAAATTGAATACAGGTGTTACAGTATTACGAACGAGGAAGGAATACCTTGCATTATTAAAATTTTATCGTTTAAGTTCTACAATAAATCAAATATCATATAAGTTGAGTGATTGCTGCAGTTTTTGGATGTATGAAACTAATCAGTAGGATCTTTGAGATATAGTTATAGCTTAAGAGCCAGTGGCCGCCCGACTTATGTCATTTATAAAAGCTGAAAGTTGTCCTGTTTGTGCCTCACATGTATTATCATGTTTTGCTATATATTATAAGAATAAGAATAAGAATCATTTATTTGCATGAACATGAGTTATAGAAGTTGTTATATACATTACAATTGCAGTCTGTCACATTCTACCTTTATGGTGTGCAAATTTACACATATTAATATCACCAAATACAAGTTAAACAAAAAAAAAAATATATAATATTAAAATACAAAAATAATTATTCAGAAATGCATGCACAAGAGAAAAGAAAAAAAAAACACAATTCACAAAAGTAATTAAATGTAAGGTAGCTCAGGGCAATGTTTTGTCGCTGAAGCAGTCAGTTATATTGTAAAAGCATTTCAATACAAGATGGTCCCTCAGCCCCTTTTTAAACAACCTAGTATTTGCTACGTCTTTCAGAGCCTTTGGTAGGTTATTATAAATTCGAGGTGCCAAACAGAAAACACTCTTGTGCATAAGAGCAGTATTATATAATGTAAAAAGCGTAACTTTTTGATATTGCTAACTTTAGTGCTGGCAGAAATCATCCCGCACCATTGACAGACACTTAGCATGGTTCTAACCCCAGACACCCCTAAACTTTCAAACTTTAAGGGTGTCAGTCGTGGCAGTTGGAATCAAGTTAAATATCTACCAATGGTAGGGGATAATTTCTACCATCAACAAGGTCAACATATCCAAAAATTACGCTTTTTACTATCACGTAACTTTTTTTACACATTTTTTTAATATCTACCTATCCAAAACCACGATCCAAATTCCATATTTGGTTGTCGTTTTAACATTTATTAGAGGCTCTTTCCCTAAGGCTAATACTATTTACCATCCACATCACTGTAGAGTTGTTAGATGTCTTTCCACTTAATATGATCGCCTTCGATTGCTTTAATCTTGCCGAACACGTATGTTTTTAGAAAGCCTATGAATACGACGACATTTTTCTTCAACACGTACAGATACGTACCTGTGTTTATGTACAGATCTGTCCAGACGCGCCGCTCTCACCCCAGGCGTTAGCGAATTTCCCGTAGTCGGGGGAGGCTTTCTTAACGCGGGGGACAGAGGCGGCGTTGTGGGGGGTACGTGACGAGATTTTATGATGAGTACAATCAGGACCTGTGGCTGTTGGCACCACGTGACTGCTTGAAGCTTCCAT
The DNA here is from genome assembly GCA_905147285.1 of Hypena proboscidalis. Classification (NCBI taxonomy): domain Eukaryota; kingdom Metazoa; phylum Arthropoda; class Insecta; order Lepidoptera; family Erebidae; genus Hypena; species Hypena proboscidalis. The sequence continues at coordinate 11,380,196 of LR990130.1, read as the reverse complement.
GAATACATGACTCTTGTTACCATCGACAACGGTAATTTGTATTCGACACCTTCTTTGATCAGTGGATTAGATAAACCGACTTTCTCTGTACCTTAACAGGATTTTAAAGAATGAGGAAAAAGGTTGTTTAATCTGCGAATCGTTTACAATGATTAGGGACTTGTATTAGAACTTTTTGCACGCATAGAATGACTTATGGCAATTCAGTAAGTCGTTTTGTTGTAACATTGTAACATCACATATGCTCGAGCAACTAAAATACAAAAATACTTTCGTGTAGCAAACATAATACAATTTTTAAATATAACATATTGGTGCCTGAATTACAGTAAATGTAGGTGTCTAAAAACTATGATTTATTCCTTTCAAACTTAAGCTCTCGTGCCGGTTTTGCAAAGCGACCATTATCTTTTTTGCGGCCTCCAAGTAAAAAAATTACGATGTAAAATAAAACAAAGAGTTTCACATCTCACATACAACGTATCGTAGAGCGTTCAGATTAAGCGGCTTCCAATTAGATTGCTCAACAGTAATCGATGGGTCGATTTGCTTGTAAATGATTGCAGCACATTCCCTGCGAAAGTAATTAACGGTGGCTCATGAAATTCGAGGTCATTGACCGACCCTGCGGCACACGCGCTGCTTTAATTTTTGGTAGCACACATTTTATCATAAAATGCCCTTTATTAGATTAAACAAGCAACCACGTACACGTGATATTATTATGGCATGCCCGTGTTTTATCGTTTCCCTGTGCATGGATATGTGTGTCACAATCCCGCATAAGGGATATAAAGAATTTGTACGAAACCTGTATGCCAATTTTATTATTGAATTGTATGAAATGTTTAGTTGTGTGACGTGTTGGTAAAGCTGGGTAAATCCTGAAATTATTTTACATTCAAATTGTTACGAAAACATTATTTTACGTTGCTGTTTGAAGCTAACAACAAATTAAAATATCGTTAGAATACTGTTAGATATATCTCTTTCGTCATAATGCGATTATCTAAGTAAATATACTTAGTTTCTGTTAATATGAAATACTTTGACTCTTCAAAGATATCCCATTCATAATAATAGTTGTTTATTTTGGTATATCAGTACAGCTGTTCTAGATAGCGGCTCTATTCTGAGTCATAAATGTTTTCGTAATTACGCTGTGTACATACATAAAAGTGAACCAACAGATTGTACGGCCATGTGCAACTGCCACTACATCAATGCAGCTGTCAGATTATCTTTGGCGGCCTGCCAGTTCAATTTAATCACTATTTTATACCCTTTTAAAACTTTCATAATGTCGGGAGCGACCACAAAATGTAATAATTCCTTGAGATTGGCAATAATAGAATCTCGCGACAATTAATTGCGCCAACTAGCAGTCTCGAGGAAATTCTTGTATAAAAGAGATGTCTATTTATTCAAAGGCGAGACACGACTGAAATCTCTACCGTTCCCAAGCCGCGCCGCACCGGGAGCAGGCGTCGAGTGACGACGCTTCGGCACTAAAACTAAACTAGACTTATTTCGTTTTCAAAGGAAATTTTCTGCTTATCATCCTTGACATAGTTGCTCCTTGACAGTTCTAGCTCAAACCTAAATTAATTTTACATAAATAAATTTATTTATTAAGTAAAGACGGACACGACTAGGTCGACTAGTAAGATCGCACGGCCGCGGGCCGAGTTCTACGTATACTGAAATATGAATAATGTGATTTATCGGTCAATGACGTTCATATTCCCGATGGCACGGGAAATATTTCTATCGAATTAGGTCAACTCATGTAATATGAGAGCGTAACAGGAACCTCCGCGTCATGCTCATGGCTCATGGCATATCGGCATAGAGGCCAGGCGTACATTTTTATTTGCTACTCGGTGACCGATGACAGATATTGATGGCGTCCGATGTTACACTCGCAGGCTCCCTTGTTATATTTGTCGGTTATCATCGCGCGGAGGCCGAAGCTAATGGCCTGAGAGTTTTATTTATTTGACAGCTCTATAAAGAGAGGATAACAATAATACGATTGAAATTAATGGACCTGCACGAAAGCTTAAGTTTTTCGTCTAATTCGATCAAACGGAGAAATAGTTTCCTTGTTTTCAAATAAACTTCGCTGTTTGAAATATTAATGTTCTACAAATTAACTTCGGCCGTCTAACTAAGCGTTTTGTTTATTTATAGATTAAATTACTTTTAATTTATTTACTTTGTAGTTCCACTTTTGCTAATGAAACTCGAACTCGATCGAAACTTCAGAAACATTTTAATGTCAGCGAAAACGTTACACTTGAAAGTTGAGGAGCAAGTTGAAAGGGTAATAATGAAACAATTAAAGCTGGCCGTAGCTCTTGAACACGGACGCGACACAATGGAGACCCAGGACACTGGAGATTGTAAAGAATTGCACACAGTTTTATTATTCAGAATACTTGACTAGGTGAAAAGGTGAAGACGGCTTGAGGGCCTATTGGGGGCGAGAGTGCGTGCTGTGATCCCATCGCAATCCTCAGCGGATGCGGTGCTACTTGTATCGTAGCTCTATGTAAATAATAAAATATGTATACCAACCAATGCTACCATCGAGAGCCGTACTCCGCTGTGTATTGCGCAAAGGATTACAATGCAAATTGATTAACTATTGTTTGTGTCGCCTATTTATATGTAATTGTATTATAATTTGTATTCATCAGTGTCTAATCACAAGCACGTTCGTTTGTTATTATGGTTGTGCGTATGGCGAAAGCAACCATCATTATTATAACAGAAGGAGATGTACAAACATTAAAAAAAAAGGAAAAACGTTATAACTTCCTCCTTTTTCGAAGTCGTTTGAAAAAAGCTCGACGCTTATTATAAGCCGACAGTCTTAAATTAAAAGCAAAGATAACATTATTATGTAAACATAAATAAATAGATGCATCAAAAAGCATTTCGGTACAATTTGTCCTCGGTAAAGGAACATTATTTTCTTCGAACCTTCTTCTTTGTTAGTATTAGCGAATAAAATAAACGTATCAATTTGCAACTTGTCAAGTAAACACGCGTTTTGTATTTTGTATTACAACGTTATAAATTGGTCACTTCATCAAAGATACAATGGGTAATTTATTTGTAAGCTTATTGAGTTTGGGTTCGTTTAATTTATTTTGACGAGGTTTGTTCATCACAGTGTGTATTTAAGCATGATTTATTATAATGACATAATTTTCTATGTATGTATTTTTAATATTAAAGTTTGTGGTTAACACAATTAATTGAATTAAGTTCCTTCATAATTGATGTTAGTACTTTTTACACGTTTGCTTAGCTCATAAATATAAAAACTCATTTCACGAGCTTAATACGAGTACCATTATTATATTACACATAACATTAATCTGTTCATTATCTTGTTAGCGATAAGATACGTATAATGTGACACAATGGTGACTGTGCGGTGTGGAGCGACACACATTCCCGTATTACTGTTATTTTCCCTCAATACATTTCGTTCCACGCACGTGCAATCACAGCTCACTGACTTACGTACCTTCATTTTATTACATCTTTTTATTCTTTTTGTTTCAGATTTACTCCGTTTCCAATTCTCCAATTGTGAACGTTGAAGGTAAGCGTTTAATAATATGAACAATTCCAACAATATCGAACAGAATCGAGTACAGCAATATCACTAACTCGATACTCGGCGCAGCATTCAAAAGTATCTGATACTGTTTTATTTTCGCCGATTTGAATTTGTACCATTTATGAAACAACTCGTGGGCAATTTAGCCTCGTTTCATTTTTCCCGCTCACCATGCAAAACTAGGTTATAGTGAGATAATAGCCTCCAACTCAGTTGTTTTTCTCCATTTTTTGCATTCTCGCAGAGCTGTTCCGGACTATATTATTTTATTGAAAAAATCTCGAAGTTAATAGGTGAGCAATGTTTGCCTTTTAATTCGAAGTTGTTATTGCCTATTTTTGTGTGTCAGCACTCCACTGTGGATTTTCGTAAACAAAATTTCAATGAAAATATCCGGCTATGGATATGGATAGCATAGGATACACTCGTGTGGGTAAATAGCCCAAACATCCGCTGCATAACGAAAGCTATGTGAGTGTGTGTGAGTTGTGTGACTAACTATATATCTACAATTGGAGCAAAAAGCTCGTAGTGCAACAGTATCAGCTCAGTATAGTTAATTAATGAATCTGTAACTTTGTCCTTCAAGTTTATGTCCAATTTTAAACAAGGAGAGTTGGTAATGAGAACTTTAGTAATGTGTGAATATAGTGTTGCCGCTCCGAAAATCTGGAAAGCATTTCGGTAAACTAATTATAATAAATAGGGTGACGACGTTGAGTTCTTGTGCTGAAAGAAAGCATCTTTAAGCAGAAATTGGAGTAACGCGACCGCTGGAGCTAAATGAAAGTTTGTTTGTTGTCCGGGCATGTTTGTCGCGCTCGGCGCTCGCTGGAGTTTTGCTGACTCCGCTGATTTAGGGGGAAAGTTTCCTTGTTTTGCATTTTACTGGAGCGCGGGGAAAGTCACTCCCGAGATTTGAATATTTTAGAAGTGGCGTAACTTTGCTAAGGTGCGTCCCTTTATGCGACTTCCAAGCAATTGCCTCACATGCTTTTAAGGGAGGTAATTGAAACACGTTTCCAAGAGTAAAGTGCAAATAATAATTTAAGAGAAAACGTCTGTTACACAAAAAGGTAGTACAAAAGATTGTGCAATGGAATAGGTCAATTCTATTTCCCGCAGTGACAGTCATTTATTTCCTTTGTGGTGGTGTCGGGCCGCAGACTGCACTGTGCACTGTATCAACGGCACGAGTTTGTCTTTCTGAAACAGGTTAAGTAAATAGAGATCTATTCATAATGGACGCGCGGAATCGCCGCTGGTGCTGCTACTAGCTAAATGGAATTTGCGCTTTGTCTGATTCAGATTTTAATTAACTGCCTATTACTTTTTATAAGTACAACGAACTTGTTTTGTTGTGACAATTGGTATTCGACGATGCATGATAGATTGTAAAGAGAACTAAGCCTTTTAAATGCATGACAATTAATGTTTTTCTCTTTTCTTGTTTTATTTGACATAATGATAATTGTCTAACTATTAGCATGTGTCATGCGAGTATAATCTGTTTGTTAAAATATAAATAATTTAACAGACGATTTAGTTTTTGTTAATAAGCGCAGATCACGCCATGTTTTCCAGCTTCCTGGTGTATTGAGGTTACGATACGACATTTACGATTCTAACCCCATTTCCTATTGCAAGTATTGCAACACATCCCTCTGGTCAGATACCTTGTGTCTTTTGGTAACACTTTGTTTTCTTTTATATTCCAAATTTCCAATGTAATGATATTATCTGACATTTGAATAAGTCTTTCAACACTTCCAATAATGCAGGTGACGAGTTATTTATGAAGTAAAATGTGAATTAAAATATAAAATATTAATTATGAGCGGATTGCAGCGCTTCATTTTACATTAATTTGCGGTAATTTATTCGAATGATGTAATTGAGCTTGTGGAGCTCGATTGGGTATCATGTATTAATATACGGTAATTTTTTTTGATGTGTATGTATTATATGGTTATATTACACTTACATCGTATCGATCGACAAATCAAATATAACAATGACTTCCATTCTGGTCATTAATTAAAATATCCTGTTTTGGTAAGTTAACATAACTAAATAACAAAAATTGAGTTAAAAAGTTTTGATCAACACAAAAGCGTGTCCAATTCGTTAATAAACTTAACTTCCCGTTACATAATTAGACTAAGGAAGCCTTTAAAGAATTAAAGTAAATCGACGAATCGTCAATACGAAAAGAAAACAAGTCGAGAATCAACGGTGTAATCAGATTACAACCTTTTTGATACACTGACATATTTGGGTCATCCGAATCCTTTCAAGTTACCAATCAATACTGAACCCTAATAAATGAAAGTGCGATGACAAGATACTGTTTTCCGTACAAATGGACACACTGATACCAATTATAATAATGATTTCGTCTTCATTGCCCAACGCAGGTTTAAAAACACGTATTTTCTGTAATTCTTCGACAAATTAAATTTAATATTAACCGTTTGTCATTATTACTTATTGCAGATCAATAAAAACATGTATCTAAACATATCCTTTTACAAACGAAAAATATAGCACGTCACAATATACCTATACCTATCAACACAAGCTTTGTTCCCAGCCGAACGTGTTCTACAATGTTTGTTTTAGTTCATTTTCATTTTACTATTTCAGTGCCATACGACAGAAGTGTATCACATTTCAATATTTGTCTACATTCTATCAGCTTCTACCTCAATGCTCACTGGATGGATGTTGTTTTATTTGATTTAGTACGCCAGAGTAGGCAAAACATATTTTCGCGTTTTTCTACAAATAGCTGCTGTATTGAAAACTCTATAAATATCGATGATAACGGCTGTTTTTCTTCGATAATAAGCTAACACAGCTATTTTCGCTCGACAACAATACGGGTATAAACAATTAATCGATAGTAAAAGTTTAAACTAGGCCATCCACCGCCACGCCACCGCTAACAATTGCTACTTAGTCAGAACTAAATGCTGTTGATCGAAGTTATTATTGAAACCAACGAGTTTATTAGCTAAGTTAGTTCTAAGGTTTAAATCTCAGTCGTGTAAGTTGATTGTTGTTAGATCAAAATATATGTTTGTATATGCGAGGTCGTCGCCCCTCGCCCGCGCCCGCGCACCCCCCTGCGGACCAATAATCCGGTTAGGGCGACCGCACGCGCCGCCAGCGCTGCCCTGATCGAAATGTAATTGGGTGTGTTCACCTGTCGTACCGCACACCTATTAATACAGTGTCCTATCTAGCAAGAACATCGTGTTTACAAACAACAAGATGTTTTTTAAATACAGTGTTTAGTGAAAACTCTACATAGCGACTTTAAATGGATAGCGCTTTCTGATGACGTTATTTTTCATTAAATAATAAACAGATTAAATATATAAAGCGGAGCAAAGACGCGTTGACTCTTTAGAAAATGAGTCTCTTAATCAAATGTCATTATACAAAGTTAACCTGCATCGTCTAATGAAACTAGGATGTAGCGAAACCTCTGTGGTCATATCAGTTTTCTTACTCAAGACTGATTTTATGAACAAAAAATTGATATGATTGTCAAAAGATGATGATAATGACGTTACAGTTTTTAGCAACTATATTGATTAGTGTTAAAATTGATTCGATCTCGATTACGAGATTAGAATTCGCGAAAGTGTAAAAAGTAATGATGCAATTTGTAATTTGAATGCGAGACGTCTATTGCATTTCCTGGTTTCCTGTTATTTATTTATATTAGATTTTGTCTACAAGACATAATTATATGAGTATATTATTTATACCATTTGTCTTTAAACGGAAGCGTAATCTCAGATGTGGTGACGTCAATTTAGCTTGCGGTGACCACATAAATGATGTTCCCTATTAACTTGGTGGTTTCACTCAAATTCATAGTCAAACCTACTCCTAAACCTATTAATACTATTGCTATCGCTACGGATATTTTATGGTCGATAGCAAAAGAGTCCGATAACAAAGTAGAAATAAATAAAATTTAAAATTTCAATCAAAAACATACTGCAGTGTGTTTCATGTTGCGTGTAATAAATAAATAATGTATGTTGTCTTTACACTCACACGTAACCTCACAAAAATAATTAAAAAAAGGGACAAAGGGCATAACAGCTGTAATTAAATGGGTGCGTCGTTTGCACTGAGCGGCCAAACGATTTGTGTAGCCGTTTAAAGGATTACTTTTAATACAAGCTCGTATATCTTGTGTCATGCAAAATGTAAAAGAGATATTTTACTGCCGACAGCGACTAGAAGATAGCTCACATCGTTTTAACTTTGCCTAAGGGAGCGATACTAGGATGCATGAAAATATTATGGCTGCAAAACTAATCTGGCTTTTGTAAGTTACATGTGTGCTATCTGATAGACATTTGTAAAATTTACTTGATGAAAATATCAAGCGTGGGTAACTCTGTAACTAACGAAGTAAGTACGTACGTAATCAAAAATTAAGAATGTTGAATTGATTTTTTTTTTAAAATAAAACTGTACCGGTGCGGCTTTTTAAGTGTTAAAAATCATGTCACGTAATGTCAGAGTAATGTATTTATTCATGTTAACCTATACATAGCAACTGTATCAATCGAACGCAATAATGACGAATTGAGATAGTATTTTAAAAATAACAATTGTGTTTTTTTTAAACTTTAATATATAGACCGTAATTCCGCCAGAAGATACAGCTTCTATAATATATATAGGTAAAAAGGCATAAATATATTATTAGAACATCTTTAATTTCGATTACCTACGTAGTTACTTCGTAAATAAATAAGTAATGAAGAATCAGAATTGGTGTAGTATATCTATAGCTGAATTAATCTTTACATTTACATCTCTTACCATTTTAATGGGTTCATAATGGTATGGTTACAGATAATATTTTAACTGCTAGTTACTGTTGAGTGAAATATTGTCAATAAAGGTCTTTGATTCGTTGTTTGTAGAATCATATTTTTGACCAGTTTTCTCTGTTGTTACCCAAATGAAACATATGTATGAAACCATCAGCTCAATCTTAGTGCTCGGTGGCTGTCAGTAACATGCTAACCGATCAAAACTCTCTCACAGTTTCCAGCTGCTGTTAACCGAGTGTAACAAAGTCAAATTGAAATGTCAGTCTTTCACATAGTCACGACGACGCGTAACGAACCACATCTCTAACTTGCTAGCTTATTTGTAATCCCCATGCTTCGTTTTGTTTTGGGATATGATCGTACTTGCTTCACTGATTTTTCGTCGGCACATTTCTGTTTCTGATGTGTCTGCTGTTTATTTCCTGTTTTCGATGATTTCATCCGAGAATATCAGGAAACCAGCAAAATAAGAGAAAGCTATTTTTATGTTTAAATATAATTTGGTCGGTTTATTAATCACGTTGGAATATTTTGCAATCTGATCTAATAGGAAGCGTCAGCATAATTAGCATTTGCGTAACATTTTTGATCAGCTATATAAATACTTGACTTTGAACCATGTATGATGCGTCAGCAAGAGACAATTTACTAAGAAAATTGTTAAATACCTGGATATAAAATCGGCTACGGCCCTGGATCGGGTCATATTCCCCGGCGGCGTGTGTTCTACTTTTGTGTAGGTAATAATCAATTGTAACAACAAGACGGTCGGTTTGCTTATAATTATAGTAACAACTTTATTATAAAGGACGAACGTTAAAGTTATCCTTAGGGTGGACTAATGCCAGCACAGAGCGATTTTCATTGCCCGAGTCTAAGTTAGACTAACTGAGATTAACAACTATTCAGATTGAATTAAAGTAACTTCAATTCGTGTCACAATTTCATCTGCGTTTGATTTCATCCAACAAATCTCCTAATCTTCAGTGAAGCAATTTTCTTAAGCTGAAATATGGATAACGTCTATTCATTTGAAATTCAAAGGAGTTTCGATCGCTTTCTTATTCGGAATAATGGACTCATTTTGTCATGGTTCAATACGAAATCTTAGTTTTTACTTGTCACTAGTTATGTTTTGTTGCAAATAAGAAGTACCTTCCAATAATAATTACCTTAACTTATTTTTTTTTAAACATTATACTACTATATTAGGTATGGTTAAGTTTTTTGAGTCAACTGAAATAAATCTAATTAAATATGATTTAGATTTTAATTGAGTCTCCAAGATACCGTAAACTTCTAATCGTATTAAAGTACATCTGGCACGTGATAGACCTAAATTATTGTGTTTGCTTGTAAGGCTGTGTTATAAAGACCAATTAAATAAAGTTTTCAACTTAAAAAAAATACCGCGACGATATTATTACGATATATTAGAAACTTGAAATATCATTAAGAACCTTTATTTTTTGACCTTTACACTTGAACAGCTGCCAGCAATATCAGCACTTTTATAACAGTCTACTGTTTTTCCACAATAATAATGTATTTTAAAGGCGGCATTGAATAGCTCGGCCGGGGTTCCGATGTCATTCGTTTCCGGGACGTCCGTAGGTAGCGGGCGAGGTGGCCTTGCCCGACTTCAGAGCACCTCCGTACAACTCCTACTCACTCCTATTCTCCTGGTAGCGCAGCGCGTGTGACCTTTCATCTTTCAAAACAATCAAACATTGCTGTTGGAAATTTCTTGTTAATTATTCCACGATTAACGCAATCTTTGCTTAAAGCATTTCTGTTTCTTTTTTTTTTTTAGATAATTAAATTAATGTAGAGATTTTAGTTAAGTCTAAAGAAGCCAAGAAGATGATATCTAACCTTAATTTATTTATAATATACCTATTACACATATTTTATATATTTATCGTCTTGAATCCAGTCTGACAATTAATGGCGTGGCTAGGCGATTTGGTGACGCATCTGGTTCTTGAACATTCATTCCAGCATCATCTTCAGTCACAGACGTTTCTGCTTCTGGCGTATTTATACCATTCATCTACAATTAAACACAATAATAATATGGAATATATAACTATTACATGAATCACTGTTATACTGTTCACTAGTTTTCAAAGGGCCGAGAAAAAAGACTAAACCTGCTTTGATATATATCATATTTATTATAGAACTATAATTATATATTTAAGTGTTTTTTAAATACTGGCATTGGTGTTTGCCACTGAATTAAGTAACTGAATAAAACTGAAAGGTACATCTTAATATGTATAACTTAAGTGTATCTACAGTCATAAGTATTATATTGTACCTAAAGATTTTAATTACCATACCAAGCTGAAGATTTGGCTAGTTCCCTTAGAAACTTATTGATTATAATCAATAAGTTTTTTAGCAGATTTGCATAATTCTTATATAAATATACTTCGCCGTATGTTTTAATAAATGAATAACGTTTGCAAACATTTTTTATCAAACAGTTACCTGCATGGGAGTGGTGTCCTCAAATGTCGATTCTTCAGCAACTTTTTCTTTTGAATCCGATGGAGTGACCGGTCTTGTTACCCCTAAGATTTAATATTAGTTTTAATATTTAAAGAAGACCACAGATCCGTTTTAATTTCATTATATCAATAATGCTATCTGGCTACTGCGGCATAAAAAGGCAACGACCATTTTTTTTCCACCTAGAGTTCTAGAAAAAAGTGTTTTCGCAACCTTAAAGACCAAAGGAAGACTTTTGCACTCAGGTACTCAAAATCGTGATAAGTACTGATCACTGGTGAGCAGCTTCATCACGATGTAATTTACATTTTATGTATAGATTAGGTATCACTATTACATACTTAATTGACGGATTGAATGTGGCGAGTGAGGTCACGCATATCTCGGTCAAGACACAAGACCACGATTTATTAATTGACATGACATGTAATCCTGTAGTTATAGCACGGCTTGCTACACTTAAGAGGGAACAATTGATTGGCTGTTTTACATACAAAACTAATATGGGTTTTACTTTAATATTAGTAAGTTGTTATCTTTTTATAGACAAAGCATATCTAAAACACTAAAATGCATGTTTGTTCGTGGCTATTTAGACAAATATTTTACGCCTATTAGTAGTTTTGTAACGTACCCTTATTTTGAACAAGAATAATGTTGTTGAAATATTCGTCCAAACTTTGTATTTTTTCACTTTCTGTAAAATAATAATGTAAAATTAATTTGTTTTTATTTCATGTATTTTTTTCAAGTTCGTTTTCCTTTTTAACTTACGCATATTTTCTGGTTTGACAAGTAGTACATGGTTTTCAACTGTAAAAATGTAATGAGTATTAAATTAGAAGACATAATTAATAAATGGAGGTACATGTACAAACAAGAAATTTGTGAACTTACTAATTTTCTCGACCTCTTCGTCCAGTACAGAAAGATGCACTGATTGGAACAAATATTTAGTTAATATCGCCAATTACATGAGGTCAAAAACAATGTGGGTATTTTAGTTTTTTTAATAAAATAAAAGCTTGGTTTTTTAAGATTTTATAAATTAGACATTAAAAACAGACACTTCAATTTTATTCTTTTGTAATTTACTAATATACATGGAGGCGATTATTCAGTGACCTACTATGGCTAAGAATTACGTATGTTCTTGTAAAAGTATACTTGTATCAAGTTAAAGTTATAGAGTAAATGTACTTAAGTAAAATAGCATTAAATTTGCTCTTAAAAGCGCCTAAAAGCCTGTGTTTAATATTCGGGTTGGATGCCACATCGTGCATTTAATAAATTAAATCCTAATTCTTAATTATTTATTGTACAAAATAAATGAAAAACAATACAATAATATTAGGTACAATTAAATTTATGTACAAAGGCGAGCTTAACCACTAAAATGGGTTTTCTTCCAGCAAAACTTTAAGTGCTAGAGCTGCACCGGTTCAAATATAAAACCCTATGTGATATGTAGCATCCCCTGTATAAGAAAACATTTCGAAACCTTTACCTATTTCATTCACAAGTTGTAAAGTTTAATATTAACGTTACTTACGCATGCGACGGAAATTTTCAGGTAAATTACTTTCATTCGGCTCGACTCCTGCCTTGGTCAAATTAGCTTTAACTTTATCTGCAAAATAAAATGGACGATTTCAATTACGGGATATTTCTTATTCTGATCTTTTTAACAAGCTCACTAACGTGAGGTGTGTCGTTAAAAAAATATTTTGTTAATATAATTAATTACGTGGTTAAAACAATGTTAAAAGCTTTTATTTAACTTGCAATGTGGGTATTTTAAATAAAAACTAGATAGGTATTTTAAACAAAAACTTTTATATAAATCTAGACTATAAAGCTACCTTCGTGCTCAATTTCATGAAAATCCAAGAAATAGATTTTCAAAAGATCGTCAAAGAATACCCAACATCCAGTATGAACACAATATAAACTTTCACAATTATAATATGAAAAAAAAGGATATAAGTTACAAAATAGTTAATAACCCACTTTTCTCAGTGACTGCGTCGGCAATGGTATCATTGATACAAGACAAGACAAAATTATTGTTAATAACCCACTTTTCTCAGTGACTGCGTCGGCAATGGTATCATTGGGACAAAACGATGTCAGCTGACATGAGTCCAAATTCTGTGGTTCCTTGCATCGGTATGCCCAAGTACATCCTCGGTGCTTCATGGCTGAAAAACATCATCATTTACTGACTTAAAATAAGGCGAAGAAACATATATTGCCTTCGTCGTCAGGGTATTTATGTAATTAGCCTTTTGAATATCCAACATTGTATAATAATGTTATTTATTTGTTTTGTTAGTGTCAAATTATTTTTGTATTGCCAAGATCAGAGTCATACAAATTCGTATGCAAAGCATCAAGTTACTTAATCTCTAGTGGGATGATAATTCATTGAGAAATAATATAATACACAGCTTTACCTCTTCTGAAGGATTTTATTCTTTTCTTCTCTGTTTCATTATGTTTTCTGATAATATCTCTAGATTTAGATAGCCCTCGTCTGCGCTGTTTGTGATGCCGTCGAGATTTACCAGAGTTTATAACTAGGTGTCGTTTTTTATGACCCATCTTCTGTTTTATCTTTCGCACTATTAAAACAATAATTTCACATCAATTAGTAAGCAACAATTAAGTATACTTACACAAATATATTGAAAAAATAAAAGAGAATAATTTACTTATATTATTTCTTCTAGATTTTCCTTTACGTTGTTTCTTCTTTGGAGTTATCAGAATCTTCTTTCCAAGCACTGTGGCAAAGACATCAATTAATTATACCCTAAGAATAATACGATTTGATTTATTAAAAAACTTTGTAATGCTCTTACGATTATAATGACTTGTTTTGCGTCCCTCTGTACGTATTGTCTTTCTATCTGTAATCAAATATTTATCAAGCTTATAATTATTGTTTTATCTTGCTGGTAAATTTGTTTATAAAGTATTATGTACCTGGTTGTACCGCTAAAATTGTTGGTTTCTTGGTCACCGACCGAGCGAAATACTTGTAGTCTGCCGCTGTTGAACATGACAAGTTTGTAGTGTACTACTATTACTAAATACTGCATCCTCTACACTTAATCGAAGCCAATGTGTGCAGACAGAATTGAACTTGTGGGCTGACTGTCACCATATTGTTGTGTTAGTTAGTACTAACACAACAATATGGTGAAGTTAGTATTTATACCTGCGGATTCGTCAGTAAAAAGAGTCTATGACATGAGTAGTTAAGAAGACTATACATAACTTATCGTTCGTTGCATAGAAGTCCGTCCAGCAATTTAAGAGTTCTATAACAAATATTTACATCCAGACATCCTTTACAGAAGATAATAAGTCACAATAGTTTAAACACTTTAAATAAATCAGTATTCAGCTTAACATACGTTCTCCTCCGAGAGCCAAAGCTTGAAGTGCGTCCAATCCTGGTATATCGACATCTAAAATAAAATATTTTTTTAAACATTTTCTTTGCTTATAATACATTTACAATTACAATTTTATCTATACGTATAATAAAATAGTAAATTTTATTAAATAAATATACAAAATGATTACCGTTTAAAATGACAATTCTTTTCGATGTTAAAACTGTAAAGAAAGAGGTGATAATAATTTAAATTATAGTTTTTGAAAATCAGTAGATATTAAAAAGTTAAGAAAAAAAAATGCATTAAAAATTGATACTTAATTTACAAATGAATATTAATAAGTTAACTATACGCACAGTAAGCGGCAAACGCTCTATCCGCCATGTCTTGTGAACTTTTCGCTGAGCTAATGATTCCTTTGCCCCCTAGAATTAAATTTTACTGAGTACTATTATTAAATATTATTATTATTATTTATTTTACTTTTTTTTTGAGTTTTTGTACTTTTAGTTTTTTTTATTTTACTGTGATTTTAGTTATTTTTTTAAATATTTTATTTGTATTTTACATCAAAAAACAAACACTAAACACTACTTATAATAAACCTTAAGGCGAAAAATACCAAAAAGACCGTTATTTAATCTATTCTTAGATAACAGACGAAAAATCATTTTAAGAAAGTGGACACCATCATGAGACATTGCAATACTCTGCGTTTGTGCTTAGACAAATATTATAACTAGCTCCATTAAGAAATAAATAAATGACTATTAATTACCCATACATTAATGCCGCGATATCATACAGTTACAGCTAAGGTACTTAACTATACTAACCTTTTAGTTCAACTGTAAAATAGTAAAATTCTCATAAAAATAATATTATTACATTCGCATAAAAATAATATTATTACAAGAAAAAATGTAGACGCGAATTATTTATTTACAATATCACCAAGACTAAGCTACAAATGTGGTACTTACGTTTCTTAATTAATCTCTTTGTTACTGGCAGTAGATCAACAGGAGTAAAAATATCACCTAAAAATAATATAACACGAAGATTATTTTTGGTATTATGTATTTAAATTTAATTATTATTTATTATAATATTATTATTATATAATATTTACCAGCACGCAGTGGCCTGAACTCATCTGAAATGAAGGACCTTTGAAGAAATAAAAAAAATAACATCGTTGTCGTTTACCAAAATGTACGCATTATAGTGTTTTCTAAAAACATAACAGTGTTTTAGTGACTATAACTCTCATAAAAGTCTCTTAGCCTTTTTCAGCTAAAACATTTTTTAACCACCTTTTTAAATTAAAATCATTATGAAGGTATTTCTGCAACTTGTAATAAAACATTTTACTGTGCTAAAGAAACACGTCTTAAACCATTTAAAATCTTAACTTAGATAGGATATTACATATTAAAGCTTTTAAATTTAATAAAAAAAATTCACGTAATCGTCTACAAATGTTCAAGAGTGTATGGTCAAAACTACTTACATTTATCACCATGAATCGATTTTTCGCTACTGAGTATGCAGTCAGGATCAATCATTTCCGTTTTAAGTCTTTCTTTGCTTTCGGAATCAGTAGTTCCACTATCATACAGCAATTCTGCCGATGTTTCACTGGGATCAGCCCTTTCACTACCATTCTCGATTTCTGCCGATGTTTCACTGGGATCAGCCATTTCACTATTATTCTCGATTTCTGCCGACGTTTCACTGGCGTCAGCCTCACCAGACTCCTCTCCATGGCTTTCTTCATATTCTAAACTCTCTTTAGATTCATAGTTAAGGAATCCTGCTTTCTCTGAATCAAGAATTTGCTTGAGCACTTTAGGTTTGCTATGATCTTTTATGAAACAAGATTAATATTAATATCACGTGTATTTATTTGCTGCTTTGTGTTTATTTCTCAGCTTATATATATATAATCATTATCATCTGCCGAGCCTTTACCGAATTACATTAGGGTTGGCTTCTAGTCTAACGGATTTAGCTGAATATCAGTATTTTACGTGGAGCGACTGCTACCTAACCTCCACAACCCACTACGATGTAATATTTTAATATAACAGATAAGAGTACCAACTACATGTTGGTGGTTGTGTTATTTAATCATTTGTTTATACCATTGAAACAAAAAGAAGAAGTTAATTTCAAACATATTTTCATGAATAAGTTAACTTATTTTAGTGGATCCAATGGACTGGTGGAGCGATAAGATGTACCTACAATAAATAATATAAGTATTTTTTTTTCGTCAATTTTATATTTTAACACTGTGAAAATAGACTTACCCACATTATCTGTTGGACTAGCATCAACCTGTTTTTAACATTAAAGATTGAATTAAATAAATTCAAAGTGATATAAAAGATATAAAATAACTTACAGAATTAAATATTGCTATTAGTATCAGTAATACAAGTCCCCAGGATAAACAAATATGAACGTTGCACATTTTTGTTCATCATAATAAAAATCGACTCAAGTTAACTAATAAAAATAGCAATTCTGATAAAGTAATTTCATCTGGTTAATAAAAATTGCAGTTACCATGAAATAAGATTATTTATCAGATATTATACGTAAAAATCATTTTAAATAATTGAACTTCATATAAAATTATTTTATGCCTTAAAAATCATAAGAAAATTAGTGGTCTGCTACCAAAAGTTAGTAAATACCATGTAATTACGAAACTACAGCAATGTAGTTCCAATAACCAATACTTAAAAACATGACTTTTGACAATGCAACTGAGATAAGAGTAATAGATTTAGTGGTCACGACATGCACTTTGAAATTGCGCAGCAGGGGTTCCCACAGCCGAAAGTTAGCTTAACATTTTGAACTGCTATGATTAGATAGGTAATCTCGCTTAGTCATTTCAGTTCATAGATAGTCGTCGTGTTTTTGTCTACCATAACAATACTGGACATGCAACACCTTATGCTGATAAACGTTTATGATAACTGATAAGTGACAGGGCCTTAAACATCCACCAAACATCACTTATAATATATATTTTCGATGCTATTGCTTCTTTGCTAGTTTTCTCAGGATCGAATCTCATCATCCAATCCAACACAGTATTGACAGCACTATTATTTGGTAACGGGCTAGAGATGAGATAACAGTGGTGCAGCAGGGCTTTCTCCCTTGAGTTGTTCTCCAAGGTTCAACCTTTTAGTTTTTTTATAATAAGCAACTATCAGGTGGTTACTGCGCCATGTAACCGCATGTCTGGCCGCATCAACCAGGCATATGTTGCCTCGTAATGGGGCCCTGGGGCCCCCTGTGCGCAGCACACGCATTACCCATCGAAATATGGTCCCAATGCGATTTTTATCGTTGTTGTGTTTGGTATGGATATAATTAAATAATACACGAGTCTGAACGCTTGAGGAAAATGAATTGCATGCTTTTTTTTACAATATTTTAAGGTCACTGTGTGAGTATAAAGTTATTGAGCCACAATAAAAATGTCTAAATAATATAAAAGTAAATATTATAAAATCATGATAATAAGTATATATGATCAGAGTCGTGAAGTGAATGAAAATTGTAAGCACTCGTTGTACAGCTTGTACTTATCGTTTTAATTGATCACCAATCTCAAGATTGTTAGAGACGTTTATAACAGTTTGAGTAAGGTATCAGTTTTTGGTCGGTCGCCGGTCGGTCGGTGTGTAGCTGTGTGTGTAGTGGTGGGCACTAGTGAAAGGTTGCGCGCGATG
This sequence comes from Hypena proboscidalis, assembly GCA_905147285.1. Classification (NCBI taxonomy): domain Eukaryota; kingdom Metazoa; phylum Arthropoda; class Insecta; order Lepidoptera; family Erebidae; genus Hypena; species Hypena proboscidalis. The sequence continues at coordinate 11,362,009 of LR990130.1, read as the reverse complement.
ACCCGCAACAGATATGCACTGGCGTCCCAGTAGCTTACGTTTGTTCCATTGTGAAGCAGCAGTTTCGCCACTTAGCACAACTCTCACAACAGAGAAAAGTTGCTAACACCTCAAATTACTAACGAGTTTCGTAAAGAGCATTGTCCGTTTGATCTAGATTTCTTTGTTTGTAGTTACTTTTCCTCTATATAGTTAGGAAGGGTTATCTCGCGGCCCATTGTGGATGGCGAAACGATCCATTTCACATCGTGTCTGTGATGCAAATACATTCTTTATATGGCAACTGCACACCTGTGCTCCGCTGCTCGCTATAGAGTTAAGTTTTTATCGTTACAAAAACCTCGTGTTATATACTAATATTCTGATGTTACTATGTTGCATACCCAGATTAGAATTTACCGAATTAGAAAACATCTGCATAGTTATTTGATGTTCAGTAAATACACATTAAATTAACCATATTATCAAAATATTATTAAACTGCCACAGAAAATCATTAATTGTACAGTCAGATTTTTATTATTTTAACTCGATATTGATATATAAAACCTTTATTTTAACACGAACATTTTCACAACAGACACGGCTTCGTGATAGAATTATCTTAAAACATGTCCCGAATCTCAACGTCTTTCATAGACTTCGTACATTTTATATTTTCCTCGCAGATGGGAAAAAAGATTTCCACGTAATTGGCGGTGTTACGGTCTTTTCAGGCTTTCAAATGTGGCGAGGAAATCTAGTGTGCGGCCGATCAGAGGCGGAACACAGTGGTTGTATGATGATCCACCCGGTCGACCTGCCCGGGCCCCTGCGCCCCTCGCTGCCGCCGGCGACGGGCCCCGACTCGCCACTCCAGTAAACTACGTCAATCGTGCACTGCTTGCTACACCTAGGATAATGTACTGTGTGAACCGAAGAGAGGGCCATTTAAATGTACACTGCTATTTTCTACAAGTGTTAGAAATAGGGTTCGTGAAGTCTTTACCGAAAAATACATTTAAAGAACAGTTTGAATTGGAAACGTTAAAAAGAAACCACTTTTGTGTGAGAAAACTCACACAACAGTTGTTGTTGCTTCTAGCGTTGCTGTTCGTTATCCCAAATAAGTGTAAAAAGACTACATTAGGGTTAAGGAACAGCAACGCAAGAAGCTGTGTGTATCTATTCTTCTAGATCTCGAAAGAAATGGTTTTGATTGTAGTCCTTTATGCTTTGCAAATACAAATATAAACAATGAAGGTACATATAAACAAGCTATAAAGAACAAGTCTACAAACAAGAATAATGTATATATATCTTCTTTTTCAATTCAGGGACACGTAAGTTATTGCAATGCATTTGAAACTTATACAATAACACTACAAGTATCCGAACGAAACGCTTTGTTAACTTGTTACAGTGCGCCCAACAGCTGTCGAAAACTTAAGGTAGCAATAAATTAAATAGGCGAATAAAGATCGAATTCACCGGATATCCTAGAACGGTACGTCCGTCGCCCGGCCACGTCACATAATTTTACGGCAGCCGATAGAGATCCGACGCGCGCCGTCTAGACGCGACAAAAGCGCTAGACTTGTTTTACAACTACTCTAGTACCCGGGCAAGTATCAGCGTGTTTCCGGACCGATCCGTCGACAAATCCGATTTAACAGTGCAGATGGTAATGCGAAGGTGTGATTTTCGATTGAAGCGACCACACGCCGCGGTAGGCTCGCGGAGCGCCTCGCGCCACCACAGGGCATGCATAAAGCACAAGCATGCACAAAGCTTAAAATATAAAATTAATATCAAACCCTACATAAAATCTCTCCTAAATGAGACTCTTGTCGCTATGAGAATATTTTGGCCTTAGTTACGATAGCTTCCCACACTTGAAATTCACACTACCAACATACAATTGTGGTTATAAATGCAACTTTCCTTGCAATAATTTCCATCTTCATAGAAATAAACAGCTTGTAGCTAATTAGCACTTAAACATTTTAATAAGATAAATAGCATTACAACCATCAGTAGTTTGCTTTCTAGGTTCTTATTCTTAGTCGGCTATCATCTTATCTGATGTACAAAGACAATATCAACAAATTATACCAAGAAACAGTTGAAAAAATTTTGGGACCGGCAGGACTCAAACCTGCGGCCAAATGTTTCAACAGTTTCTTATTATAATTTGCTAAGCATAGATAAATGTATAATAAGTACGTATTTACAAAAGAAAAGTATATATATATGTATTAGTATCAGTTATTCTAGTACCCATAGTACAAGCTCTGCTTAGTTTGGGACTAGATGGCGCTGTGTGTAAGTTTTATTATTTATAATGCTATAGAAATAATCATTGAGAAGTTAAGATATCAACAAAGTTTCTCCATTTGATTGTATGTAATTAATTAAGCGCCTATTGAAAATACAATACCGATATAGATATTAAGATTATTAAAGATGTCACCACTGATCATGTTAACGTACCTACGGCATTCCTAAGACTCAATCTGAAGCAGAATTTCTGATCTTGTGATATTTTGTGAGCATCTTCGATCTAAAGTAGATTGACGCCCTATCTGAAACGCGATCACTTGCATATGACGCGTGAAATTTCACACGATGTTGACATGCTATTTGAATTCCAAATGTAATACTCATAAAATACCAATATATTATGATGAAATCATCGTTCGGATGGCATTGATTTGTGAATTGTATCTGTATTTACAAAGACAGGATGAAGTAATCGTGAACAAAGTTATTCGTCACGTTACCTTAGCACTTTGTCGTAGCTAAGCTAAGTGAATATATTAGAACCTCTCGTTTGACCGAGACTGACCTTAACATATGCTAAAGCCACCTTTACATAGTGATCAGTACCTACATAAAATATATAAATATTAACATCAATTTCGTAATCAAGTGAAGTATTAATTGTTACTGTAAGGTCGCGCTACTATTTCTTAACTACGACTAGGTTTATTATTGGGGCAGTTCATACCTCAAGACCAGAATCAACCCGATATCGATAATGCCCTTTACAACGTGTTCGACAAGTACCAATTCCTGTAACATTGAAATTTTTATCGTAACATTGTGGCCCGCGTTCAGCGGAAAACATCAGTTCCGAGCTATTTTTCTGACACGCTACCTCGCAATAGGTCATTCACTGTTATGAAGCAACTCCATAGCTCCTATATCAAGAACCAATTGTTAAAAACAAAACAAGCGAGTCCATTATCTGGAACAGAACAGTTCCTTTCACTCGGAGCATACGAGCATCAATTTGTGTAATCTCAGGCCACTTAGTGCAAAAACAATGACCCATTACATACGCCTTCGCTTAGACCGTGTACGCCATATACCGACCGCCAGTACAGGACATGAAACTGTTATTGTCCACTATTCAAGCAGCCATTGTGTGCAGTGGTATTTTTATTAGCTGGACCGTTTTGACATTTCATAGCAATATTGTGAAACTCACAACATAGGAGACACAGCATTAGCAGCTTTTGTTATGGTTATATAACCCAATATGGTTGCGGCCAAAGCGCCTAGCTTGTTAGAACATACAAATTGAACATTGCGATCATCTAATTTGATCAAGAAAGGTGTTTTTTTTTATCTACAAAGACATTCAAACCGTTGCAAATGAATACTGACCATGTACGGTAGCTTTTGTTTCAATAAATGTCGCTATGTTGCTTCCACCCTGTATGTCTTTTCTCTCGTTTGTTAGTCTGTAAGAACCACCATAGCTAACGCCTCATTTAGTGAGCATTGCTGCTACAAAAGCCAAAATACCCCTAAAAAAAAACTTTTTCGTGTACTACTTATAAAGCTTTATATTTCACAAAGCGATGTTTCTTACATAAACCTGGAACACATACACATACACTTGCGGTATCTTCAATTTTGTTACGATACTGCAACAAAGGATTTCACTTTATTTAAACAAGGGACGTGTCGGGTTTCGGTTTAGAAAGAACAAAAGATTTTCCACCGTTATCTGGTGCAAATTTGCGTATTTTAATGAAATTTCACCTTACCACATTCTGGGTACATATATTATGTAATTGAACATTTTTAGAAAATAGCAACAACGTGAAATTATCTATTCAACATGTTTCTCGCATTTTCACTGTAAACAAACTTATTATAAAAAAAAAACATGAAAAATAAGGTTAAAAGAGCTTTTAGCTTATTTTTATACTGAGAAATAAAATCTTTCATTTTTTAGAATCGGTCGACCCAACAAATCTAAGTTCGCCATACCTGGAACTCTAGAAAGGAACTGAGCTGGAAGCTTCGAACTATATATTGACTTAAATAGACTACTATAAATATAAACGACCTTTCAAAACGATAAACTGGAAAAATAAAGTATAAACACTTAAGTTGTGTGTCGGTTAAAAGTTAAAGTTGCAGCAAACTTGAGCTGACTTGAGCGTAGTTGAGGATATCGGCCGTGGTAAGTGCTCTTGTGTCTAAACGCATTCCGTCTCCGTCCACTTGACAAAGAGAATTGAAATCCACAAGCTTCTTGTTGGTCGTAAAGCGGCTCACAGCGGCTTAGTGAAAGCCAGGCATATACCGCGAATAGTCATGCGTCCCCCGGACCTCTCGATCCTATCATACTTATTGTATTTTTCCGATATCGATCACTTAGAATCGAGTTGGATTCTATTAGCTCTGTGAAGGCTTAAATTCTATTTTTAAAGAACTCGTACATTCAAAAATTCATTATAATCGATGTGTTGCCAGTAATGGATTGGGCCTGAAAGCTTTTAAGCTTTTAGGCCTGCATACAATAAGCTTAATTTTTGTTTGAGGTTTTTTATAATAAATGTAAAACTAGTTCTAAAAATATCGTTCAGGTATTAACCTGCCGAGTTAGAAATTAAAATTGCCATGAAAATTTGAATTTTAATGACGATTTGCATTTTAACTATATAAATAACTTATAATCATATCAAATTAATTTAAAATTTATTTAACTAACTTTTCCTAACTAACTAACTTAATTTTAAAGCATAACCCTCACTGACGTCGGGTAAAAAAAATCAGGGCATATCCGCCAGAGGACAGGGTAGTCAAATAAAATAAAATATAAAACAATATTGTATCAGAACGCTGCCAACTGGAACAAGCTTGCCTATTTCCTATACCCCTCACCTTTCTGTCGCGAACATTGATGGAATTGTCAAAAGGTATCTGAATTCACGGAATTTATCGTTTAGAACTAAATAAAATATGCGTTGCGTTTCGTAAAAACGACATAATACAGAGTGGATGAAAGGGGAGGTAAAAATCGGTTGAATTTACGTGTATATAAAAAAAAACCCTAACATTTACTGTATGTTCTGTTTAGTGATCTAAAAAGTCCGTACTATATCAGCTATAATAAAAAATTCCATGAAAATCTACTAAGAAAGGGTACCTGATAAATTAATTCTAGTGTACTCTTGCCGTTTTATGAGGTTCGATTTTTGTGGTTTTGATATGGCACTTTTTAACATTATCAATACCTAAATATCTAAAGTATTATAGAGCCGAATAACAGAGCAGTGTTCGAAGTCGGAACCATATTTTATGTAAATATAAGTAGATATAATTTAAGCTTATGATACCTGATGTTCTACCAGATATACCTAAATGTTTTTCTAGACTTTAATGTGGTCGGGGGATAAATAAACTCTTTAAGCGTCAGATCTATGTAAATTGGCAGATAAAACCAAACGATACCTGAGTCAGCCATTCTCATTTTGAATAGGTTATATATCTTTTAAGCAATACCCATCTGTATTTAAACTTCATTTTTGTATTTTCACTAACGACGTAATAAATATGCTTTATATTGAACAGACTTTGTGATGAAATCTCGAATAGATGTTGAAGGCAACGGTATCAACAATATCTAACGTGAGACATTGCTGGGGTACCCAAGGGTGTCGCGAATATCATACATAATATAAGTATGCAAACATTAATGTGATTAATGTAATATGCATTTGAAAATGGCGCAGTCTGGGAATGCTATTTATAATCATAAACATGATTTGTAATGAAAGAGTAAATATATGTTTGTCGTAAATTTTAACTTTAATCTGCTTCTGAAATTGTATTCAGAGGTATAGCCACTATATGTTCTATTCTAGGTCCAAGTTTCAAAGCTTAGACTATTCTCATAAATCGCTGGTATTAGGCAAGACTCGTTTACCGCAGGCAGTAACTGTATAAATATATTTACACACAACTAGTGCTGAATTTTGCATATCGTCATTCGAAGAGAAAGTCTGGAAGGAGCTTATGTGTGCAATTATGCTAATATCAGGAAACAGGAAATAACCAACACTAGTAGCTAATAGGGATGATGACTGAGCCCGCGAAAGTAATAAAATTAATACCTGATCAAAATATAGGTAAACAGAAACCCAATGATAACATTTTTAGTAACTTACTTTAAGTCAAACTCATCTTATGATCATTCAAAGATTTCTGACCAAATCCATATTTAAAGTACAAAATTATAAAAATGTCATTGTAATTTTCTAGCAACGTTCCTAATTAAACCATTTTCATTAACGCAATATTTCATATAGCTATCAAATCAAATTCCAAACTTCGCATACAAGCTTCAAAACGATGACGTCACGTCTATAGCCGTATATTTGGAGCGTTTGTGCATGTCTATTATTAATGTGAATTTAAAATTGTATTATATCAAGCAGTTTATGTGATATCAAAGTAATTATTTAAAAAAAATATAAGTTAGTCATCATGCCTATTGATACATAGATCTTGATTCTGCTCAAGTCGTCGCACTTGCAGCTGGCCCTAAAAGATATCAAGAGTCATAATAACCAAACGTTTTTCGATTAATTAGACGCCATAATCTAGTTCTAAATTGTAACTTCATTAATCCCAACACCAACGCAAACATGTTAAACCGTCGTTTAACACTGAACTAACGTTTTAGATCTCTATATCTTGTTCAAACATTGGAAAAGAGATATCTAATTCGGGTTCCACTCATAATTGAGAGCATTATGTTCTTTGAATGCCTATAAAGCATGTTTGATAATTTAATCCATTCCAGTAAACTTTAACTCATTAAACATGATTAATTAAAATTAGACCATCCATTATTATACTAATAACAAACCATGTAACATCCTAATAACCTCGAGCTATATAGCGATACAGTTAATAATAAATAGGCTGTATCCGTTTCCGATACTGACGGTTGATGACGTGAAAGGTGAGAGGCTGGACTGGGCCTTTGTTTCCATATACCAGGGCCATAGCAGCTTTATATGGAGTGACGTGGGCCGGTATTATGCCGGCATTATTGGAATATGTACCGCAATGACGGCGGTAAAACGTTTATTCAAAAAATACCTATGTTTTGGTGCCGTGTTCGATTTCGAGATTCTAAAAATGAATTGTATTGTTTATACATCACCTAAGCTCACATTGTTAAATGCTATGAAGAATCAATAAAAATATCTTTGTTAATTCGATGAGAAAGGACTTTTAAATTTACATCATAATTTATGTGCAAATAAAGTTTTTCTATTCTATTATATCATGTGCATGCAATGTTTTGTTCCGATTGCATTTAAATAACTAAAGTTAATATCAACGTATTTAACAAACAGTATTCATTTTGTAAATAAAAATCAGTAAGAAGTTGGCCAAAAGCTCTTTGATTAAATTTTCCTGAAATTTTCTGTACAGAAAACAAACAAAAATATTTTTTTGGGTTTCATTTTCTTAGAAACTCTATTTATTTAGGACAGAGTCTCTCATTCCATTCCAATATCCGTGGCTTTATCACCTACCGCAAACAAATGCTATCATGAAATTTGGTGTAGTCTTATATTTTTGTAATAATGATGACATAAAAGTAATTTACTAAATATTTGTAGTTTTAGTTTAGGCAATGATACATAGTATCGATGAATTCCACCTCTTTTGTTGTAAGACTAGATGTTTTTTTTATATATAGCAAATATTATTTTTTATACATTTATTACAAATGTGAGTCCCGTCCCAGACGTTCATTCAAGTCGAGAGGAAATAATTTATTTTGACAGTTACAATATGGCTTGTTGTTTTGCATACAGTTAAGTGTTTGCAAATAAAAATAAGCCAAGTTCATAATAATTGACGTCGAATGTCGTGCCGGCAGACGGTCTGTCGTCGGAACCACATTATACCAACATAATAACAGAAGGTTTAGTTGTTATGAACCTCTTATTATTATATTTTTAATGGTTTTATTTTGAATCGCTTTGGAATTGCAAAAAAAACGATGGTAGCTGATGGTTTGGCCCCTTTAGTGAAGCTATGCTTGTACAATAAAATTTGCCCAAAACAAAGTACTCAAAGCGACGTGCTCAAATGCAATATTACAAGTATTATGTACTAATGATGAGGGAAACCAGCATTCGTTGCGTCAAATGTGATCAGCTACCATTGTCTATTGACGCTAGCAATACCGAAGTCATAACACGCACATTCCCGAACCAGTGAAGCATGTTTTATGACTTGGAAAACCTTAGTGGAAAGGCCATGTAAACTTGAATTGACTTTCTGCACTTATATCATGGTGTGTCGTTAGTGAGAGCACAGGAGGGCGACGCTTTCCCAGGCTAGGGCTGCGCCCGCCGACATCTGCGTCCGGCGTGACGTCACCGATGCTATACTTACAGATTATCGCATAAACTATCGCCCGGGATTTCCTTTATGATCACACCACGCTGTAAAATCTATTTTAATGACATTTTTCAGTTTAAAAACTACTAGCTATGTATAGTTTTCCTCAATACTTGGTATATTAATAGGATGCTTATGTGCTCAAATAAATCTATTAAGAAACGTTTATTTTGAATTGCTCAGATACAACATTGTTAATGTACACGTTTCATTTAGTAATGGAAATATTTTGATAAATCAATTTGCTAAATTGCTAAAAGGAAACAACTAGAAGTCAAAATTTACATAAGCACTTTCGTTATGCTGAGCATGCAAAAAAAACTGGAGCGATATAGCGGTCATTGACATTCAGATGACATCTAAATGTATGCAAATATGACACAACGCTCTGATGCATATTTTTAAATATTTTAATATCGGAAACAGTATTACGACATTAGTGACATTTCGGTAATAAGGAGAAAGTATATTTTAATGATTTTGTTCATTCAAAACTATTTAATTATCTATGATTACATATTATTACCCTCATCTATGCATCACCCAAGGTTGGCTGTTAGAGAATGCTGTTTGGTATTAAGTCTGCCTGTCTTCTTCTTAAAGAAGAAGAAGAAGAAGTCTGCCTGTGTAAAGTTTAAATAAATAAATAAATAATGAAATTGAATCATTTTTTAGTTTGAGTGTATATTGTAGTATTTAATGTATATTGTTGGATATTTTGCATGGCAAAGATCTCTTTTCTACTGCTCTCAGCCAATAAATTTGCAATATTGAATTTTAAAAGAATTTAAAAAAATATTTTTAGGTTCTTCACGGTACAACAAAAATAAATGCTTTATTATTTTTTGACAATATCAAGCTTTATTAATAAAAATCCATTTTACATTATGCACCCACGGAGCCATTTCAAAAGTTAATAAGTGTATCTTAAAATTTTATATTATAAAGTAACGTCATTAGTTTGGGCAATTGGTAATTACTTTTAGAATATTAACGTCGTGTTTTGCATATACACGCACATTACTATGGCAATAAAATTCCAGTGGTTGTAAAGGTGCGTTGTGTAACTAAAGCCTGCTTATTTGAGAGATACACTTAATACATATAGGTATTATAATGTCGTGTGTACAATCCCTTAAAGAGAAAATAGACATAATAACTGACTAAGCACTGCTGGCTCTGAAATAATAGTCTAGTTAGTTTGCTGTTTTGAGTAGACAATACTAATTTACTACTCCATTGTCTAGTACAAAACGCTGACATCTGACGTTAACATTGTAGATTTATAATTATAAATATTTCCTAGTGCGTGTAACCTATGTCACCTAAGTTCACACTAGAAAGTCTATGTGAAGTTATAGTTTATATATCTTTTTATTCGTGTAATTTAAGATACGCCTCTACTCTATCCTTCTCGGAGATGTAGGCGTGGTGTGATATTTCATTATTTGTTTACTACTATCGATGTTATATTTTAAATACTTAAATGGTAAGGAAAGTAAACAATTGCATACCATTTTGCCAAGTAAAAATAAACACCACTACTTACGGAGCAAATGAACCGATTCGTTCCAAACGTCGATTTGCTTATTTTGCGCCAACAACAAATAAAAACTGACATGTCCGCTCGTCTCATTGCCATTCTAAGTAGCTCCATTGTGCACAAGGCCTTAGCTATACAACAAATATTAACTGTACAACTATTTGTTTTGCCTATTTGCCGACAAATACTAACCATAATATTCTGCTACTATGACAATGTTTTATTTGGCAACTTGTTTCATATTTCATCAAAACGCCTCCACAAAAAAGCCACTGATCAAAACAACTGTTGGATGATTTATATATTTCGTGTTGGTTAAAATATTGTATATTAATTTTTCAGCAAAATATCTGTCACACGCCCGTGAAATATTGCTTGCAAATAGCTCTCACGAAATTCACAAAGCGATACGGTATTAAACAGGTTTCAATATTTTTCATTACAATGAAAGCATGTAATTGATATTTTGGCCCGATGAAAAAACTTCACCTATATTGTTGGAAAATTATAATATGGGTGGATAAACAGAATCCCGTATCAGTTTCATATCAACCATCAGTTGTCGACACTACCTATTTCCAGTGCACTCGCTCGTACTCCCATGAATAGTCGTTGGTACTCGACCACTTCCTGTCTCTCGGCGGATACTGACAAAGCATGATTACAATCTGCCTCTCAGTGGTGGTTCGAGGAGGCTCGAGCCCCGAGTGAGCCGCGATCGCAACACCCGCTAAAGGACCCTGGCAATATCAATGTATATTTCTTCCATCCCCTTTGCGACCTCTGCTTCCGCCCCCGGCACTTATGATAAAAGCTAGTTTACAGTACACCATAGTTTACGATTCCGAGCCCCTTAGATCAAATACGTCTAATTTTAAGGGTAGTCTCTCAAGCGCCGTGTTTTCATACAAACGTAATATGGGTTTATACTTTATATATTTTTATAGACAAATCATATCTAAAACACGGAAATGCATGTACGTTCGTGGCCGTTTTTTCAAAATCGTTTAATCATTCATTGAGTTACATTAAAATTGGTAAACTTAAATAATAATTTTGAGAAGAATGGGCGCCGATAAACATCCTTTTTAGTGTTTTAGATATGATTTGTCTATAAAAATACATAAAAACTTAATAATATTAAAGTTAAACCCATATTTATTTTGTATGGAAAACAGTCAAGCAATTGTTCTCTCTTAAATCATTCGGCGAAGTCTCCACCCACCCAATACATACTTATTTAATTAATAATCATTGATAAAGTTCAGACGTCTTTCAGTTGGTAGATATTTTCATTTCGCTACAATATTGACGAGTTTGAATTAGTTTTAAAATGGCTAACAACCTTACAGAAATAAGTGCTACTGCGAATTAAGTGTGGAGAGTAGGTAGTTGGTTTTGTAACGATCGGACCGCGACATTAACTTCATGGAAATTTTTACCAGTCGAAGACCACTGGCGTAAGACTTGTGGGAAGTTGGCACTCCGCCAGCCGGAAGCCAGTCCTGGCGCGCAGTCAGAACATTTTGATACCACCCATTTTATCACTGAGCTTTATTTATATGTACCTACATAAGTAGTAACTTTTATTAGATGATCCCGATAAGTTTGAGATAAAATATTATACGATAATTTACACAGTACTCCTTTTGGTTACCAAGTAGACTCCGTGCCGAGGAAATCAATAGACGTGACAAAAAATATCAATGTAAACAATATTTTCCTTGTAAACATCGTGCGTGATGCGACATGTATGCTAGTTTATTTTGTATATTGATAAAGTATTCACATTGATAAAAAGTATGTGTATTTTTGTATTTTTAGCGCTGTCGCTGTAGAGCTGCTCTTGTCTCCGTTCGAATCCTTAGCTGTCGACACTCTATCCCCTCAGCGCGCTCCCTGCTTTTATCATCATTTTACAAACACGCCTATTGTGTCGTGTGTTTTTCTGTTATGACAACCTGCCAGATATTTTTATTCCAATGCTGAATTTATTATATAACTTCAATATTCTGTGAAACTTTTAATTAGCACTCTTTATTCGTTTGAAAACGCGAGGATAATTTATTGGGGTAATAAATTTAAGGTTGTCATGCTTGTAAAGTTGCTAACTGACTATTAACTATTTTATAGATAAAATAAAATATAAAATATTATATCAATTAGAGAGAAAGTAGGGAGTTAATCCGTGGGCGGAACGTTAAATGGGTCGCTGTTAGTTTTTATGGAGTAGGAGTTAGGAGCTCCTCGGGCTGACTGATGTCGAGTTAAACTATGAAATTGCGCTCTAAACTTGTTTTACACTTGGCGTTCTCGTTTTATACATACTTGAAAGTAGCTTCGCCGCAGATCTCGGCTAGAGGATAAACTTCCACTATGCAGGCAAATTGCGTAACGTCCCCAATTCGGAAGCTTGCTTACTGAATAGCTCTGCTTTGCATGTTCCTGCTATACGCTTAAGGTTGATTTTAATTGTTCTTTATTATTAAAAATGCACTTAAATCAAATTATCGTTTTGGTGATATTATTTTCGTTGCATGGTTTTACATTGGTATTTTTTACAATTAACTGTATAAAAAAATATTCAATTTAAGGTAGTGATGTGCCGACTGTGGGTATAGCCGACTAGACGTCTAGCCGAATAGTCGGCGCTTGAACGGCCGACAAGTCGCTGACAAGTAGGCGTATACAAAAGTGGCCGACTTGTCAGCATAACCGACTAGTCGACACATCTCTATAATAAAGCATAACTTGTTTCTTAACAATCAGTGAGCATCTTTCATCTAAACGAGGCCTGTTCCAGTTCTTAATCAGTTTAATCTGTTTTTTTTTCTGACAGACAAAGCCGTTTTCGCCTAGGGATAATAATTATAGCGCGACGAAATTCAAGCTTTTTGTAAGTGTTGGCAAAAATTAGTATGTCATTAGCTCGTTTCGTCGCAATGTTTTCCATTCGTCACAGTATTACGTAGGAGGCACCCTATCGAGTGACAGATCGCTAATATTTGCAAGAAGATCTTCTGCAATTAAGTTCCCAGACGGAGTAAGCACTACATTAATCTGTAACTCTGCAGGTGCTCAACTTAATCAATACCTGCTTACGAGGAGCAGTAGCATGTAGCAGCAGCACCCCTAATTGCTAAATTTAGACTAAGGTACGTCGACTACGGCGTAAGGGCGCGTTTACATCTCCAAGCCGTTTAATGACGATGTTCCACGTTCATTAAGTCGGAGTAACACGGACGCATTTTGTAGCGACTCTCTGATATGCTAATTTGTCTCTGTACCCTCAATATTGGCCTGTCACTGAACCCTTTGGCCGAGTTTTTCCGCTCGAATACGAAAGTTAAGTTTGTTTGTTTATGTTGATATCAGTTGTGTTGGCACGCTCCCAGCCTCAACGGAAAAGTTTTTTTTTATGAACGCAATCAAAATTAGGTCACTCTTTGATGGCTGGCTGTTCTCTCCGTTTATTGAATGGTGAAGTGAAATAGAAAAAAAATATATATAAAAGTTTTATACAAACTACAAACACAAGCCGTGTATAGAAAAAATATTAAATTTATTTTGTTTCAAAATGTTATCTCTACGTAAGATGTTATATTATTTTGACTTATTGATAAGAGATTTGCAAATTCTTTCGAAAGTTACATACCTATTTAATCATCATTGTATTTTATTGAACAATCTTTTGATGTTTCTTACCGGATGGATTCGATGCAATCTCATGAGAATGGTTTTATTTTATAATAACCAGATGAGATGGTTTAAAAACAGTTACTAAAATAATTTAAATATTTAAGAGGTTTTTGTTTAATTTTTCAGCAAAGAATGAATAAGCTGTTCACTATCTATTATCTTCGATGTTGTAAACAAAGCTGACCCTTTAAATTAAGATTTCCGTAATAACAAATTCATGGAAGTTGTTATCGTAATTTTATTTGGGTCACGCTAGTCCTTCCTATCTTTATATCCGTATATAATTGTATATTTACATCGGCCGGTGGCTTAGTGAAGGACGAATCCTAACAAGAAAGCTGAAGGACGCCGCAGATGATATCTAAGTTAATTAGATTCAGATAATGACAGGAATAACGACAAATGTTTTCACTCACTGAAGAAATAGACTTCAGTATTTTATTAAAGCTTTTTTTACATTACATTCCATTTAAAGTTTCAGTTGTTATACAAATTAATATGTATTACAAGTTTATTTAATTATAAAATGTATTGTTGCAGATAGCATTCCGTTCTAATTGCTCTGGAGCATCCGCATCCAGCATTTCCAGGTATGTTTAAAATAAAATACTCATACATACTTCCAAATAACATTTAGTTCGTGCTAATAAATGTTTCGAGCGAGTGCCACGTTTATTTTCGTAGCGTTGATTAAATAACTCAGTTTTTGTATAAAACAATATATTTGTTATTTTTATTAAAGCAATAAACTATTGTTGAATATTCTGAACCGTTCATGAATAATGGAGGTCTCTGTTACCTAAAATTACTCAGAAACCTCGTAGTAGGTAATTTTATTTTGTCATCTGAAATAAAAGACTATCCATTTATAGCTATTTTTAAAATTGATGGCGTTAATATAATAATATACTTACTGCGTAGAAAGTTCGAACGCCGATAGAAAGAAAGTATCTTTTACGTTGAAGACAGAAAACTTTCCACGGCGGAAACTCTGTTTTATTATTTAAATCAGAGAGTTTGGTTCCAAGTACCTACATGATTAAAATCTTGCATCTTAGCTCGATATATAGCTGAGTCATATTATAGCTTAATTATAATTTTTTGCCTAACACATGTTTCATCAAATTTTATTACTTATGTTATAACAATATTTTTTATACATTCGTGCACATTCTGTAATAAGAATAGCTTGTCTAGTCGTATTTTGAAATGCCAATTTGGCAACACATGTTTCGTATTGCCAATAAAATTATCGTAAAGTGTCGGGGGTGGCGCATCGTTTATGTTCAGGTTTAGCTGTCCGTAGTTTCATTAATACTTACGTTTATTTTATGTTCAGAAAGTTTACGATCACCTAACACGATTTTGACTTTTAGCTTGTGAAATTTACGCGATGAAATTAAAATGAGTATGAAATTAAAGTTAATTTAGTTTAGTTGGCAAATGAGTTCATTTCATTTAGTACAAGTAGTTGCCGTGGTAACGTTTGATAACGCGGTCGTTTCCTGCGTGCGAATTACGAAGCAAAAGACACAGGGAGTGCTAAGATTGTGGTGTTTCGGTTACCTTCGCTCAAGTTGTAGCGCTAAGTAGCTCAACTTTAATTTGGCAAAGTGACGTGCACTAACAAACAAATCAAAATGTTAATTAGGTAAAAGATTTCAATTCATTATTTTTATATTTTAAGTTTTCAATTGCATTAGTCGCATCTAATTAAAGAAAATAGTTATTGTAAGCAAAATCATAACTTATTTTTATTAAGTAGCTCGGTTTTTACAGTTTTAAAAGTATTACAACTAAAGCGGTTTTCGTGTTGATAAGAGCTACGAGTATTATTCGTAGTGTAGACTCGACCTGTAACCGCTTATTCACACTGATGTAGTAACTGTGTAATAATATTGTACGTGCGGTAGGTGGTAACACAGGGCTCAAACTGTACAGCTTTGCGGACTTAGTGATAGGATTACCTGCAGGAACGATATTTCCGCTTAATACACATTTCATATTAATATGATGGGTATTTCCTAGGAAATAGGTAATATCTGAGGTATAAGCCTTTAAGGGTATTAAACCCTCATCCTATGCCTGTTTACACTTTGCAACAAAACCGTGTGTTATTGATATTATTAACTCGGTTTTATTCCGTTGGTACAATTTACGCAGCGTGTTTTTTCCACTCACTGTTATTTTTAGTCTTTTGTTTAGTCATTTCTGTCTTTTATTATTTATATTTTTTGAAAATCAAAAACTCGATAACTTTTTTGGTCAAGATGATATACTTATTACTCTTAATGTTGTACGTAGCGAAACATTACCTATGCTATCTAACAATCGACAGTAACTTTAGAAAGAACAGAAAACAAAATAAAACAAAGGATTCGTGTGCCAGTTTGGCTCCTGACACCTGCGCTAGAAAGCTCTATACCCGAATAAACTCCCCATTTGCCTCCTAAATTGTCAGGAAATCCCAAATGATTCGCCTGAATCATTTACACGCTATTTTGGTTCTTATTTACAGCTACATCTCTCAGATATCATTACTCAAACAGTGCACTAATGAGGGAAATGTACAATGGATATACGGTGCTTTATCATAGACCTAAATTCAGGCTTAACACAAGAGTGGCGTTGCATCCTGAATCTGTCTAATAGCATTAACACCCTTTCACAGTGGGTCGGCTCTGTAATATCTAGGTCACGCTGCAGCCTCGGCTTATTGTTCAATCAATATGTTGACAATGGTAGCTATGCACCTACGATTCTGTTATTCGTTCCCTCGTCATTGTTACGTATTGTGCTATCTATTGCCTACGCGGAGTCTGATCTCTTAGGTATATCTGATCTACTATCTTAATCATTGTTTTTCTTAGTTTTAGTCGTTTATTTTTAAGTTTATATCTATTCTTTCGGTTTGGCGTATTCGTATATTGAAATTAACATAAAAGTGTATTTTACAACAAGGGTTATAGATGTTGAGATTTGGGGATTGCTTTAAACATCGCCTGCCACCAAGCTTTCATTGTATTTAACAGTTATAAAAAATCTACCATCAATGAGTTGACAATACAGCAATTGTTGTATTCACTTCTATTCTGGTACTGGTTAACTTATCATTGTTACGCCATTGTTACATATTGCCCATTCGATATTTTACCGCGGCCGGTTCAAATCATTTCTTTTTCATTTCATTCGTTGATTAAATCTTTTCAGTCAACGTTTTCTTTTTAATAATATTAAATGGGTATTCGATTGGAGATTCTCAATAGCGATAAAGCTCGCCAGTTTTTCCAATTGCATCGTTAAATTCATATCTTTATTTTCAGGCTGACGTAACTTTTAGATTGAAATTAGTATATATGCTGGACAATATTATTTTTAAATAATCGCTTATTTATCCTGAGTATTTATACAGATTTGCTTCAAGATTACAAACTAATGGAGCCTTTACTGCTGTAACCACCAGCCTTGCAACAACAGTGAGACAGATTTGCGGGATGGCAATATACCATAAAACTATTCCTTGAATATAAATCAAACAAACCTTATTTTCAATAACATACTGTTACTCGCCTCAAAGTACTTCCACAATACTCATTGTCTCTTAAAGGAAATAACTTAATGCAAACTGTAAAGCAATAGCCGTATGAATACAAATTGTTTCAGAAAACACGAGGAAAGTTTTTCTCGATAATGCCTCTATAGAACAATTTTATGAGTTTTATCTCCACCGTGGCAAAGTTCAAAGTGTGTTATAGGTAAATTATTTGAACCAATTTACAACGAACAATGCATGCATTGTTTCTGAGACAAGATTTATTTGCAGACCGCTTTCACTGAGAACCGGACTTTCTTATGCGTTGGCGATTTGAAAACAAACTTGATCTATATCGGGCAGCTTTTGTTAACGTTTCACATGTTGCGTAAGAAAACTAGCCTCGTGCTTCTATACGCATCAAGATAACTATCAAATACTCGTGCGTATTTTCTGCAGTCGTATAATTCGGAGCCTTTTACTAGTTTATCTTTAGAAGATCTTTTAATTGATATATTTTATATTCCCATAAGTCTAATGGGCCCCTCGACTCGACATCTCCGCTTCCGCCAAGTTAGGGGAATTTTCTTCGTTTATTATTCACAGTAAATTACTCGACTTCTACGTTTTTTCCCCAATGGAGCTCTCAAGCCCTTTTATTTATTCAATACGACTTATTTAAGTCCAATAATTCCTACACGCTCGCAAATAATGCGCTCTGGGAAAGGTTTACCTTTAATTAAATGACTTTTATTATTTTGTTCGTAAACCGTTCCGAAGATATATTCGTTGTTATCCGTCCCTTCGTGCCCCGGCTCTCCATATTGCCGAATCACTAAATGTTATCTATCACTTGGATATTCACTCGCGTTAATTTATGTGGTTACTTCCGCCGCGTCTAGCTTTCATTAATTCCAAGAATAGTCCCGTGTTAATTCTCTTAAAAGGTCTCGATCGCTTGCCATCGTAAAACTTCTTACAAGCATTCCGCGCCTCATCTTGTGTTCCGCAGAACTGAACTTATAGTTGAGGATTCTTGCAATAAGTCGCTTGAGAACTTCCTTTCTTTGTGTTGGGTATCTTCTTTAGTGCATTTGCAGCTGATTCGATGAATCGCATTAAATGTACCGTCACTCATCATGCTTGCAAAAAACTTTCCTTTATAGAAAAGATGAAAGTTATCGAGGTTCCGTGACTGAACGAAACTATTGTTGTCGTTTAGTTGTTCATCCCACCGGGTTCATATCTGTATCAATCAGAGATATTTATATAACATTAATAATCATGACCAATTAAATATGGCTCATAATATTTATTTATGCTTTAACTGACTCGATGGTCTTGTGGTTGGCGTATGCGCCTCTACCCGGGAATCGAACCTGCCTCAGGTTCGATTCCCGGGTCGGGCAAAGTGTTATTTGTGAACTTGCCGACATGGAATTAACAATAGTAATAATTCATCCCCTATCCCATGGAACCTCAAATATAACAGGTCAAATGTGGGTGTTGTACACCTATGCCACAACCTTCTGGATAATATAGGTGTGATGTTATATTATGTAATGTTATGTAATATTTATTTACCAAATATTTTATTTGATAACCTATTAAAAACTAATTGCTCTTAATAATATTCGTCACGTTGATAAAACAAATAGTTGACTTATTGCGTCATGAATGTCATGATCCTAAAAGACCTAAAACAAGATCATAATCATCGCAATTTTTTTAATACGCTTTTCCAAAAAAGAAAAGTTTATAACGAAAATAGTTAGGTAGTTGTGCGGACTTGTGCAGTGTTAGTGTTAACTAGTGAATGGACAGATGAATCAATCAACAAGCGGTGAGCGGTCGATCATTGGTTGAAGAGGGTAGAACGAGGTTTACTTACTCACATCACATGCTGAGCCTCTTCGCACCTTATACCTACGTTCTATTACTTAGATGTTGTTAACTTGTTACCTTTGTCAAAGACTCTGGATTTAAATCAGGAATGTCAACTTTGTTTTCTGTTTTTTCGCTACACTTTGATGCTCACGATACGACACAGTTAATTTTACTCAGCATGAAATATCTAAGATCATTCATAGAATCATTTAAATATTATGATTGTCGTTTACTTTATTATACTTAACTAACAACCTGAAAGTCGTTTCTTCGAAAGCAGGAACCAAATCTACTTCACTAGTTTTTACGAAAAAATACACTTTTGCTATATATTTTAACAATATAGAATGATTAATTTGTATGGAAGACGTGATTTTCTTTTTTTTTTTCGTAAAAGCGTGTGGACTGCTTCTGAAAAAAAAATAACGTCAATGTCAAAATATTATTATGTAGATTGAAAATGCCCCAATAAGTACTAATTTAGAAACCTGGGTGAGACGAAAGGAATTTCAACTTTGGATACGAGTACGCGACATGTTTATGCTAATAAGGAGATTCTCCCCAATAAACACCAGTGGAAAATGTTACTTACTTTGAACATATCATACTCCGTTATTTGCTTTTGCATTTGAGATAATATCTGGGGAGGCGACGATGGGGCCGCTTCACATAATGCTACATAATATATTTTGGAAGCATGTTTGTCACAAAAACAAGCTTTCCCGTTTCGTCTCTCTAGAGTAGTTTACATGTAAAATTCGAACTAGCTGGCAGCACCCTCAAATATTGAAGGGGGCCACCCTGACGCGCATCCCTCTATGTGGCAACACTCGTCTTTGATACACGCCTTTTGATGTCTGCTTTTCGAGCGACACAATGCCACTGTTTACCTTCGCTCCTGAAACAACTTTGCTTTCCCGTCAAAAATGGACTTTTTAACGAGATGTAAAAAAGTAAATGGTAAAAATCCTCCAAACAGATTCATAGGCTAGTTAAGGGGTTGAATGAAAAACACTTTTTGCTGGATACATAGGCGCGACTGGCTAGTTAGTTACCCTGATCCTTTCTGAATTGCCTGGAGATTTGATGATTGTTTTGAACACACCCAAAGGCGCTCATGCTTTATAAGTACGCACGGTTTTACAACCAACTCTGTCCGCAACCGCATGCGGACGATGTTTGTGAACTTGGCAGATCATTGTCTAGCAGATCAAAAATAAATGGGAGTTCTTATCGCATGCAGAAGAGTTCTATAGTTCCTGATACTTTTTAAAGATAGTTCTAGGTTTGTTTCCTGAAAAAAAAATACAATATAAATCGTTGAAGATGAGTTATTAGTTATTATCCACGAGCGACAATAACAATAGCAGAAACACTCACGTTTAATTGAGTACGCAGTCTCTCGCTGAAATTGTAAACATCACGCACTATCGGTAGTGAAACCGACAGGCGTACAGCCTCTACCCAGTAATCGAGCTATAAAAAACTTTTACTATCACATTTTACGTGCCGTCTTTGAAACAAATGACCTACTTTATGGTCCAACTGTGTAGGCTTATTTCCAAAAGAAATGTAATCCCGTCAGATTTAGAACTGCGTAATATTAACTTAGAGCCCAGTTCTCTTAACTCATGAAGTGTTGATAAACTACTCGGACGTTTTTATCGCTCCAAGAAAATTAAATTTCCTCTTTATCGAAATGGAGCTCAGTCGAATAATAAGAAACTCGCTCCTCGGCCAAGGCAAATAAGTTTTTGAGTTGGTAACGGCAGTCTACGATCAGATAAAACTCGCCGAGTTGGTGCAACCACATTTTACATTTGCGATATAACTTTTGTGAGATCGCACCTACTAACACACTCAATTTCTATGTTACATAGTTAATCCGGCTATATACGTTACGGAGTTAAATGCAACACGGTTATTTTACATGTTACATCAAAAAAGAGTGAGCGAGTTACATCATCTGGAGCAGCAATTTACAGTTCATTTTCATCGATGATTCGATAATATTTAACCAGATATTTTATGCAGATTTAAATTTTCTTAAAGAGTGTTCAAATGATTCGCAAAACGGCGCAGTACTGTTGACACAGGGACAGGCCGCAATCAGATCGCGAAGAAAGGCGCGAGGTGCGCCTGTGGGCCCGTCTCGATACCCCACACAGCCTTCTGAATATTGTTTATTGTTACAATTTATAAACGATGCACTTTTTGCAACCACCGCGGCCCGCTTACCACGAATATACTCAAATTAAAATTGTCGCTTACAGTTAACACTGGAATGATCAAAACAACCAACAATGAGAGACGAAAAAGTCCGTCTGAAGTCATTGTGAAAAATTTAAAAAACCGGAAGAACATATGGAATCGTATGCAGATTTTTACTGAAATTAATTTGGGGTGGTTACGAGCGATTCATCACAGTTCGCAATAAATATAGGGGTAAAAAATGGTGTGTAAAATGTTAAATTTCATCCCCTCCCCTAAGAGAACAAAAAGCGGGTTAAGTGTGAGTTTGACTCGTGCCGAGGGTTCGGCGTCATTAACTTTGTCTCTTTTGTTTGGATGATTAAACGTGTGCTATAAAAGAAACTCGTCAACCGCTATTATGTTGTAGGTTACATAACGCGACGAAATTCTCAAAAGAAAGTTATTTAATTTAATCACTACATAACAATTAAGTTAAATGGTTTTAAGTGTTGTTTGCGTCATAATTACTCATAACATAACTCTTATCCGAAGCCCATGCGACCGAAACAGAGTGTAAGCAATAAATCACACCGTCAACCTACTCAACAACGTTTCTTTGTGAAATATCAGTTAGAACTGTGTTAATGCATTCTATATAATAATTGGATTATGAAGCGGTAACCTAACCCTATTGAGTTCGCCTATCAATTTGTAAGCAACAGCTTCTTGTCATGCTATTAGTTGTAGTAATTATGAAGCCACTATTAATCATGGCAGTCAAACTGCAATCATAGTCAATTGATGAGGTAAACTTTATAGTTCTGGTTCAGTTTAGGTTTTAATTGTCAATTTAATTAAAATTATTAAGGTGGCTAAAAACAAGTGATAATATTGCAAATAACAATAAAATGTGCTCTATGTTCTTTGCGAACAAATTTTTATATTGGGAAATATATATATATGCAACAAGCCAAAGAAGAGAGTATCCTAATTGAAAGCATTGATTTTACTCAATTTTAATTTTGTAACACTTGTAATTTGGGAGCTTTTCTTATTTCTTATAGATACCATCTAAATTAATAACGAGTGTTATTTTTTCTTTATTTTGTAACCTTTTTAAGTTACTGTTACGTATTCATTAAATTTTGTGTATACGTTACCTAATTCTAACAAAATAGGGCATAACAATCATTGTAAAAACACATAATATCATGTTACATCGAGCAAATAAAACACATTTAAATAAGCGGCTTGCCTGGCTACTAATTAAGTTAATTACAATGCAGTATCGACATAATATCGGAAGCCACGAAATACAGTGAGCGGTCGTATAGGTAAATGATCGTTGGTTCTGAACGAACGTTTATTGAAGCTGGCCCCGCTGCCGGATTCATTCTATTTTTCATCCCATTCATCGTTTAAAAACAAGAGAGAACTAAACTGGTTAACACACATGGTCGGCTCTATAGCTCTCTCTATTGTCGTTGGCTAACTGGGGCACTGCATGCCAGGATATATAATGTAGGATGAGGCGCAGTAAGCTGTGTCTGCACTAAACCGGAGATGGAATGAGACGGGATGTTTGGTAAACAACCTGGATGTGAATACTTATATACTTTTTGATTAGGCGCAGTAGACGTATTCCGCAGTTTGATCATCGCAGTATTAAGTCAATTTCTTTGTTAAACTAAGATTGATGATTGACAGGTTTGGCTTTAGCTGACAAGTTTTAGTCAACCTGTCGATTAGGGAAACTCTTTAAGAGTTTCGCTTTGAGTCTACAAAGGCTACATGCGCTTATATCTCATTTGCTTGAAAATTATTTAACTTCAATTTCAAACTGAAATCCTGTTAGGCGCAGTTGAGGGAGCCCCAATATTTTTGGTGTCAAATTTAACTCAGTTGGGTTAACTGGAGTTTATTTCCTCGACCAGATTCAAAATTGGCCTTTAAATTTCAATTTTCAGGTAAATTTTGCAAAATCCTACGTGCTTCCTTTACTTACATGAGAATAAACTGGCACTGTTTAGTTAAAACCTAATTTATGGAGAGGAAAAGTATTTTTTTCTCCTCGCATATCCATTCATCTCCGCTTTAGTTCATACTCAAGCCTACTGCAGTTTATTACTCTGAACTTTATTACGACCTAAACTGTGACGTCACCATATTCAATGTACTGTAACTTCGTTAAAATTAACCGCTGAATGAAAACGCTGAAATTAACCGCATGTGTGTTGTACGGTAGGTACGACACCTGCTAATGGATTCTATGTGGCTTTATAAACTGAGTATGTTAATAACTTACTGAGCGCGGGCAATTTCGTGTTAACATACTCAGTGTAAAAAGGTTATGCTGAAGGCTTCAAGTATTATTCTGCGGACAGACGTGACTAACGGGCTTTTCATTGCCGACTCCTAGTGGTTATTGGAGTTACTCTGAACATTAATTCAGTGTTTTAGATTTTGAGTAAAAAAAATATCTACATAAGACTCGGTATTTTTCACATCTGATCTCAACTGATCTAAACTCTGCGTAGTCCTTTGGTAGATAAAAGTTATAAATAAAATATAATAATGACACAATCTAAGGATAAACATAATCATCAGTAGCTTCAGGAAAATATCAGCCCTGCCAAGAACCCAGCACCTTATACTCAAAATACTACCACTGCTTCACTTTATTATATTATTATATTTGCTAACATAACAATTATGTGTTAGAGGCATTAAACAAGGGGTATATGATATACCTAATCGATGTATAAGCTTTCAGGGGCTGCGTAGAGCGCGGATGTTACTTTGAAGTAAGTTGATATCGAATTGTGCTACAGGATGTAGGTCGCGTGCCGGAGATGCCTTTGTGCCGACTGCCGCTATAAATTATCTACATTCCGTTTTCCTTCATAACTCTGTATCGAAACAGAACGTACCTATAACAAAACGGAAAAGGTGACCGTTTTTTGCACAAGCATTATTGGATTTCTCGTTCAATATTCTCCCTCGTACGTAACAATTAGCAAGCACAATCATCTCGATTGAAATAACCAATTCCATAGCTACGTTAATGTAGATCGCTTCATGAATGGAAGTTTTCAGATTTTACCTTTTGCAAAGAATTGATATGAAATTTTTCATATTTTATTCCAGGCCTTAAAGCGTTTTTAATATTGGAAATTGACAGGTCAGGTGTGTTGTTTAAGTAACAGAGATGTTTTTTAATATACCCACTGTTTGTATTGTATCATTAACATTTCATTGTAGTAGGTTAAACGATAATTTATTTTGAAAAAGTTAAAATTGGATAGTAAATATTATGTTCCATTTATCTGGGTTATGTATGACATAGGGCTGCCACCGAGTAAGTATTCATAAAACTGTCGAAAATAACCCCGATTCGCCAAAAAATATTGCATTAAGATACTGAATAATTATTGTGCTCTTGTAAGATACTTAAGATTAATTTCACATAATATATCATAGTATATTTTTGTGTCTACGACTATTGCCATTTTAAGTCTTATTCAAATGTGGCTATTTTACCTCTGATTTTAGCAAATCTATCAACCCTAGATATTACAATGCTTAATGTTGTACATCCATGAAACAAATTCTCTATATCAAAGTGATGTACAATAATAATATGTTGTTTGACAGCGAAAACGTTCAAAACTTTGCGGCACATTTTGTAGTCTATAAAATATTTTACTGCAGCCACAGGTGCGACGTGAAAAACCACGATTCCGGATGACGACAACGGGCTTTTATGGTACACCATCGCAGGACGGGCACGAAACAAGGATTAATAATAAATCCCTTGAAGAACACAAATCTGTACAATTCGTTTCAAAATCGTTTTGTTTTTGCTGCACAATGCTTTGGACTTCAGTACTTTATAGCGAATGTTCGCATTCGGTTTGAGTTGATTTTTAACCGACTTCAAAAAAGGAGAAGGATTTCAATTCGATTGTATGCTTTTTCTGTTTGTTGATATGAGCAATTATTTTTTGTGTGAAAGGGTATACTTGTCATGTGGTCCCATGGCATCTGATCACGATCGATCTTATGATGGGATCCTAAAGGAATCGAGGGTAACCCTCAAATTTTATATGCTTTTCTATTGTCTTTCGTATATTACCTAAAGCAAATCGGATAATTACACCTAGAGAGGTCAGCATCTCATGTTGCTAAACTGATGCTGGAAGGTATAACTCCTCAACAGTTGGGAGCACGAGGTTAATTCTTTAAATATAAGCACATTCAGACCGTTTTCTTTCTCCTTTGTCAAACTGCTGGATAAAGCTTCATAAACGAAAATTAGTGGCGATTTCTTAGGTTGCTAACAAATCCATGATAAGCCCTGTCAGAAACAAATCTGCCCCATAAATTTCAAATTCGTTTTCACAGGTCTCAAATTGAACTATTCAGCTTAATAAAGTCGATTGTAACTTATCATGCTATTCGAGTAGCCGATAAACGTGCCTATTCGACAGAATCTCTCGGATAAGAACGTCAATTATTACGTAAAAATACAAAGTACAAAGAAATACTCACGAAATCTATGTTTGTTTATTGTTGAGTGATTCTTCAGTATAATCATGTAAAAGGGCAAGCATAATTATGTTACCCGAATATCGTACACTAAAGAGAAAATGTAAACAATAAACAAATGATCAGATCACTCACTCACACCTATGTTGTAATCATTTTAAAGGAATAAATTTATGTGACTATTTCGAAGGTTTTATGAGAAAATTACAATGCTCACGGTTTCATAATGTAGCCTTCTTAATTTTTATCTTTGTTATAGCGTTTCAAGTAATAAAAAATCTGATCTTCTTTAGTATTAGGTTATTAATCAAAGAAAAAAGTGGACACTTCCACAGACTTCATTTGCTTACAGTCTAAAATTAAAAACACAATAAAACATTAAATCCTATAAAAAAAATAACAATAAGATTATGATTGAAATTGATACCACTGAATCTAATTTTTGTTTGCATATGTAACAATATTGAGTCAATATTGAGGCATGTATACAATTCATTTTCTATATTTTCAGACTTTTTGTATGAATTCTACACATTTTCAACAAGAAACAGAAGATAAAAAAGATGTATTAAAAGAAATGCCAAACATGAAAATTTGAAATGAATTTTATTGACTTAAGTGAGATTTGCCGAGCTGAAAATTTGCCAGAACCTGAATTTATGTAAAATTAAATGCATATTAGGTTCCTTATGCATTCAATATTGTTTGAATATTATTTTATAGAAGATATTGCATACAAAACAAGTAGCTTTCAATTAAAGTATTTTATTTCAGATCACAAATTATTGTTAGTGGCTTGAAAATTAAATTAATATGCATTTACATCATATTCATATAGATATTTATTATTACTGGAAACTTACAGAAATTATAATAGTTTATTCATAAAGATGAAATTTAGGCTATAAATAAACATGTGGTAAGCTAAATTTGAACAAAATTTTTTGTGTGCCGAGCTTTGATTAACAAGGACAACATTACTCAATTAGGTCATTCATGATTTTAAACTATCACGATTTGTACACATAATTATATATTAAAGACACGGGTCTTAATCGCGTAAATATTTTTAAGGTATAAATACCTCCTTGCTCGACTGTTTCGATCGAGTCACACCGATCGTGGTCACGAGCTAACTGGTGAAGGCTCAGCGTCGTCTCCGTGAAGCGAGGGTTTTGTTCACTACCCTCACTTGGTCGTCACAATTTTTATTTTTGTCCACATTGTCGGTTTTTCTGCACACAACACTGACGACGTCTTTAGACTGATGCGTATCATTACGGCAACGATTGCATTTGGCGATGACAGGGTTCCAGGCTGTGGAGAGTCGGTATCCATCTTCGCGGTTGAAATTTTTGTATTTTTTGATTTCAACCGCTTCACGTACTATTCTGGAGTAATAGTGACGCTCAGTAGATAGAACCTGTGGTTTATGTAGTTCGATCCAGTGGTTGGTCCCTGACTCCAACAAGTGTTCCGCAATAGCCGACTTGTGGATCTGACGGTTTTTAACAGCCGTGATATGCTCCTTGACCCGTTCTGCGATTGTTCTTTTGGTCTGTCCGATATAGGAGCTACCACAACTGCAATCCACTTTATACACACCGGGTGTCTGTAGAGGAATGACATCTTTCGGGGTTCGCAGGTGATTCGCTACTTTGGAGAGCGGACTATATACAGTCTTGATGGAGTACCTGTTAAGTACTGTTGCAATTTTGTCCGTCACTCCTTTTAGGTATGGCATGAAAGCTGGCGCTCTGTTTACCCCGGGCTGACGTTCTTTCCTCTTTGGACGTTTCACGACGCTCCTGAATCCGTTGCGCTCGAGTACCTCCTGAACATGTGTGAGCTCACATTCCAAATGTTCAGGGTCACAAAGGTCATAGGCTCTGTTAGTTAGTGACGCAACAACGGATTGTAGCTGACGCGGGTGGTGGTGCGACTGGGCGTTTAGATACCTGTCTGTGTGCGTGGGTTTTCGATACACAGTGTGGCCCAAGGTACCATCTTCTCTTACCATAATTTTCACGTCAAGAAAGGCCAACGACCTGCCAGATTCCATTTCATAGGTAAATCTAATGTTCGGGTGAATGGCATTCAGGTGGTTAGATAGATGTTCTACTTCCTGTTTGTTTCCCTTCATAATGCAGTACACGTCGTCGACATACCTCTTCCAGAGCTTCACCTGAAAGGTCTGCTTGTCTATGGCTTCCTCGAAGTACTCCATCCAGATGTTGGCCATTACCGGTGCTACTGGGCTACCCATGGCCACCCCGTCGATCTGGAGGTAATATTGTCCACGGTGTAAGAAGTAGTTACCATCCAAACAGTTTTTAAGTAGAACAACATATTCATTAGGTAGATCGTTATCGCTTAACTTCCTTTCGACGACTTCAAGACAGTCCTGAATGGGAACATTAGTGAACAGTGACTCCACGTCAAAACTCACCATCACTTCATCCGGTTCCACTCTCACGTTCTTGAGTATGTCAACGAAATGACGAGAGTCCTTCACGAAAGATGCAGTTTTACCTACTAATGGTTGCAGTACCGAAGCGATGTGTTTCGCGAGATCGTAAGTAGGTGAGCTTATTTGACTTACGATCGGACGCAGTGGCACGTTAACCTTGTGAACCTTTGGCAAACCATAAAGTTTAGGTGGCTGTACGATCTTGGGTCTAAATAGCCGGTTGTAAACATCTTCCGTAAACATGTCTACATGGTCCTTGACTAGTGCACGGATTCGTTTTGTCACTCTAGCCGTTGGGTTATATGACACTGGCTTGTAAACAGATGTATCGCTCAGCAATTCCCGTATTTTACTGTCATAATCACAAGTATTCATCACTACGGTGGCGTTCCCCTTATCAGCTTTAAGCACTAAAATATCCGTGTTGTCACGTAAGGATTTTAGTGCGTGACGCTCTTCCGTAGTGATATTTGGTTTCGGCAGCTTTGATTTTCGTAAGATAACGGCAACATCCTGTCTAAGTGTATCCGCGTCGTTAGACGGTAACTTGTTGCGCGTTATCACCTCCTCGATGCTACTTATGACGCCCTCATACGGAATTTGTTTAGGTATTACGGCGTAATTTAACCCTTTAGCCAGAATATTCTGAGTGACGTTATCAATAGGCGCGCCCGACAAATTAATAACTGTGTCCGTTTGTGAAGAGTTATGTTGCCTGCTTACCCTCTTTTGTTGTTGGAACCACAGTTTATTAAACTTCGCGTCATGCTTCGCAATGCACAGTTTTTCAATGCGCTTCGCTTGCTCGTATGATAAACGATCGCACAGGTCGAAATCACTCACCGACAACACTGCACTGCATTCCGTATGTAGTTGGTATAACTCACACTGCACTTTATTAATGTTATACCGACAATTCTTAATTAATTGTTTCAGAAGACGAACACTCGCACTCCGTAGAATCCTTTCCGAATGCTTAATGTCATTACGCGGCTTAATTCGCACTCCCGTAGGTACTAAATCCGCATCACGACATCTCGTTAGATAGCACAAAGATGTTTCTAGGCGTACGCGTTTTATTCGGAAGAATTCAAGATCTATTGTTTTCACTACAAACTCCGGCCCGTAGCGGTTTGCAATTAATGATTTTAAACTATCACGATTTGTACACATAATTATATATTAAAGACACGGGTCTTAATATATATTATAGAGCAAGGAGGTATTTATACCTTAAAAATATTTACGCGATTAAGACCCGTGTCTTTAATATATAATTAGGTCATTCATGGTTGAAGGTGCCAAGTGCCAAGTAACATAAATTCATACCTGCTCACAAACTTTATCATTTTGAATTTAAGTGAGTAATAGTTAACAATAAAAATGGACTGTGAAACGCAAAAAAAGTTATCAGCAACCCCCGCTCATTAGTGTTAAACAGTAACTAAATGTGAGTTTACCATGAAGTTCAGAAATCGGCCCTTAGGGCCTTATCACACTTAACTAGCGGATTGCGAGCGGATTCAAAGCGGAGCGGGCGCGCAACGAACACGCCGCGCATTCGCAGCGAATTCGCTGCGGACGCGCGGCGTGGACGCCATTTTGTACTGTCTCGTACAAACGCCAGCCAACCAACTTAACAATTTTTTTTTCTAATGTTAAATTATTTTGCATCATAACGGATTCTTGCGGGATTTTATCTTGCTTAAATATTTTATGTTTGTTTTATGGTAGGTAGGAATGAAATTATTTAGGATTATTTTTTAATCGTTTGCAAAACAACACAAATTAGTCGCTCTCTTCCATTCGATTAATTGATAATGGATCTTCCCAAATTCGTCGATGCTTTCGTTTTCGTCGCCGGCGTTTCCGAAGTAACAAAGCCAACAGCAGTGTTTCCTCGTCGGAATCAATTTTGTTACTGAGTGTATTGTACGTCGTAAATTCGCTACCAACACGCGACGAAAACGTAGCGTATTCGCCACGCGTCCGCGACGTCTCCGCTGCGCAGCCGCTGCGTGTTCGCGACGCATTCGCTGCGCGCCCGCTCCGCTTTGAATCCGCTCGCAATCCGCTAGTATGATAAGGCACTTACTCTTCGCAAAGATGATCATAAAAATGTAAGTGGAAGAAAATTATCAGCACAGTATCAAGAACTAGTTCATCGACTTTAACGTCACTAAATGCTTCTTCAATGTATTTTGAAGTCGGTTTAATATTTATTTGTAATATTATAATATTTCAATCAATTGACAGAAGATGTCTGTATGTACATGTGAATTTAACTAAAATAAATGGATTTTTTTTATTATTTTGCTCGTTTGAATAGGAAACATAATTATAATAAAATGAATACCAAGAGCTAGCGTAGAACCTTCTGCCAGAGTGAAAATCTTATAATTATAATTATAACTTCTCGCAATCCTCTTGTTAACTGGGTCTGTTAATAGATAATAATCGATTGCTTCGTATTCCGATCTATATAAAGATATATGTCCAATATGAACCACAACTATTAGATCATTAAGTTAATTTGGTGTAAAGGAGCTAGTGAAGTGATCCGCAAACGGGTCGGTGTTCCATTTGGGTCATCTGGATTGGTGTTAGCGGGGCAGTCGAGGTCGAGTGCAGCCGTCCGCAATATCGTTCTAATAGAGAATCCTTCGGCTATCTACATACAAATAAAGGTGCACGTCAAATAGTCGGCGTTCATATCGAAGCGATGAGAAATCGGAGACCTTATGAACGTCTCAGGTCGCACAGTTAGGAATTGAGATGGGCAGCTGCACGGATAAATTGCGGGTAGTGCGATATTATGGAGTGTGGTACTATTGTGGTCTGTTCTGAGTTCTTGTTAGCTTGTTAAGTTAGCGTTAGTTAGCAGTGGCAGACATGTTAAAATTATTAAAATCCAAATAAAAAATAGAAAGGTTTTTTTTGTATGTAAACGACACTGGAACTTAACATTGGATACATTTTGCATTTATTTCACGTATGCGATAACTTTTTTTTGTACTGTTTCAGTCTAGTCCACTATGACATGTCTTAGGTATACCTACGTATTTTTATTGTAAATCTTTTTAACACGCTTATATTATGTATATATAATATGTATGTATGTATGTATGTAACCGACTCCTTTCGACTCGATTTTGACCCACTTTGAACGGATAGATTTCATTAAAATTTTGCACACCTGTCAAAGATTAATGACAATGCAATAATTCGATAAAAAAAATTAAAAGAAAACGCTCTTATAAATAAACCAAAGTAAAAAGTAGAAAATAAATAATAGTTTAAAAAACTAAAAAACAAAAGAGTGGGTTGCTCGATAGACGAAAAATATGGCACAGAGCGCCCCACGCTTTTTCACAATAATACTAGTATTTTTTGTTCATTACCATTTTCAGCTTATATTGGGAGTTATTTTTCACTTTTTAGTTAGAAGTACTTTAGAAGGGTGTTTTTTAGTTTTTTAATCTATTCTTTATTTACTTTTCTTTACACACTTTTTAATGGAAGCTTTGGCCACCTATTTTAATTAGACAGTTACTTGTTCAGCTGAAAGTTATCTTTTAATTAATTGACGTTAATCGTCCGTCGCTCGTCTAGTTGAAAAAAACACTTTCAACGAAATAATTTCAGGAATACCTGCGTGTCCCCACAAAAACTAATTGTCTCGTTGCCAAATAAAAACATTATTTTAATAGTTGATTTTATTTCAACTTAACATACAAAACATAACATAACTTAATGCCTAATTGCCTATATTACCCAGAACAGTGTGGCAAACCCACATTTCACCTGTTATGTTTAGGATTTTTCTGACGAAAAGTTCACAAATAACACTTTGCGCGACTCGGGAATTGAACCCGAGACTTCGCGGTGAGAGACACATATGCTAGTCACTAGACCATTGAAGCAGTCTTTTAAATTTTTCTTTTAAAATAGGATTGAATAAAAAAATACAGCCTATCTCTGACATACCAGTTATCACTAGTAAAACAAGACGTAATAAACCTAACACTAACCCAGCTACATGTTACTAAATAATATAATAATATTCTCAAGATCTCGTCATACTCTACATACCTAATACTTGAGGTTGTCAATATCAGTTTAACATTATTAGTTGATTAGTTACTCGACACCTTGAATATTGAGGCTGAGCATATCTCTCTCACATTACAAGTGACTCATTCGATATTAAATTTCAGACGTAGAGATAATATTATTAACCACGAAATAGACACAAAACTGTTCATAAACAGACTATACCGCCAAAGTTTATAATAATGGTGCTATTAATATTTGACTTGGCGTTCTGAATTCAAAATTACTCTATCTACTCATAATAATTTGTTTTCAATCTATTGTCTATTGTCTATCGTGCTTGAAAATAGAGGTTTTATTAGAAAGCTTACGGGAGTAAGCCCTTTTTTTTTAATTACGTCGCCTACACTTAAGAATAACTCCTGTGTCGCGGGGGTGTTCACAAACATACATTTTACATACACAAATTATCTGAGAAAAATATTGTTATAACTTTATCTTTTGGTAGTTTGATAATTTTATGGGTTTATGCGACACTGAAATTCAGTCGCTATGAGCATTACAACTGAAGTCTGGTTCTTGTAGTTTATTAACAGTTGTTTTTATATGATGCTTATTAGCTGTTATAATTTAATGTTGCCACTTAACATCAGATGAACTGGATTTACTACAACCACTTCTAACTTCTAATGTTATTTTCAACATCCAAGCAAAGTATTCTTCACATTTTGGTGTAGCTGCACCAAATTGTGATGAATAATAGCATAGGCACGAGCTACAAAGCCATTTGATAGCCAAGTGAGCTCATAAATGCAAAAGGCGGAATTGGGATACCAGAAACAACAAAACCACCAATACCACGGTTTGTCAGGTTAGAACACGATTCCACAGAGTTAGTTTCATGCCTAACCGCTAAGAGCTAGGAGCGGTGCTACAAAAGTATTTGGCATGAAAATTACAGTACGATCATTTGGTAGGAGAGATTTCCGGTAGTTTTAAATTAAAAATAAGTTATCTAATCGATTTTGATGTGTTCTTTTCGAGCTTCAACTTTGCCATCTCGTATCTTTACCATCTCGTATCTTTGCCGCTCGCGCCACCATATTGGCAAAAGGCAGACAATAGCAAATGATACTCTTTATCTACCATAAAAGTTTGACGGTAGTTGCACTAAACACCCTGAAACAGAAGACGATGAACTCTGCGAGCTTCTGGGCGATCAAAATATCCAAAGGAAATTAGTTTTGATTTTATGATTCAAGCGGTATTTTGTTTTTCACAGGTAACTGGAATGATCCAAACGACAAGGCAGCACTTCAAGCCCCCCGATCGAATGACTAGGTAAGTTGAAATTCAATATTTTCTCACAAAACTGCTTGTTGTTAGTTTCATAGTCGCTGCGCGTATCCGTTACTGAAATGCAATAGCACAATCGATATTGACTGGGAAATTAAGTAAGGCGATCTATCGAATATAACACCAACGTGATATACCTGCACCGGTAGCAATCTTCTTTAATGAGTCAGTGTGAAGTCTAGTTTTTAGTATGGGACGTAAAATGAAATTTGATCAAATGCAGGCGTTCAAACTTTAGGTAGTAAACAAACTGACAGTACGAACAAGCGATTCGATTGAGTACGATATTATGCTTCCCCTGATTTTAATTTCAGGATACGACACTGACGACAGTCACCCCTTTACACAGTTTTGTAGAAAATTCAAAATTCCAATCGAACCCATGAAGTGTAAAGGCATAGGTACCACACTTATCGACGGTTTTTATGACACGCGATATCGGCGCTGACAAGGGAGCTTGGAAGAAACGCATTTGCATAGGATTTTTTGCAATTTCATCCCGCATGCCAGACGAAATCACCATTTTACGACTTACTTTTTTACATAAGCGCTTTTATTTTTTCCTTTCATTTCATGTAGTTTTTATATATTCTCACAACGAATCGTATACGCCTCTTGAATACATGTTTCGTTATCGTCGAAACTCGAAGTTATATTACCAGATATTACTATCCGAAACTAGCGCAGTAATAAAGTGTGTGCCATAAAATATCCCGGAGCGAATGTAGCACGCGATTATATTTGTTTAAACATTTTGCGACGAGGGAATTCCGATGAAAATTTAATAACTAACGTTTATGAAAATTGTATTTCAAATTGTGTTGCACATTTCACAGATGTTACGAATCGACGGAATTACGATGATCGTAATGTTGCAAACGGATATTTGCGTCGGATATAACGTAAAAAATGTTCTGAGTGAATTTGGGAAACAATTTCCGCGTTACACGGAGACGCTTCGGAATAAGCCTGTTTTTATCTGTGGTAGATATTTTGCAACTGTGTTGGTAAAGATAACATGCAAAATTTTCCATTTGGGAAAAGTCTGCGATGTTCTTACCTACTGAAATTCTAAAATACCTTACACTTTGCAAACTAAATTTGTTTTATTTTATTTTTCGTTTCAGCCAGTTTTAATGATCTACTGCCTCTCAGTTTACGTTTATATTTTCTTTTAGATTGTCCTAAAAGGTAGCTTCAATGTGAGATTTGGCTTCTCAAACAAGCGTTGCAAAAATTGCCTAGTGTCAATGAACCTTTAAAACACAAACACGCGTTAAATCTTAGCGTTACTCTGTCGATACATTACTATACAGGGTGCACCAAATACAACCGGGGTAATGCCGGCATCGCGTGTCTTTCCAAATTATCACTCACGTTTTACGCCGTATTACATACCAAAGTGAAAGCTCACGTCTAATATCGCCTGTAATCCACTTAAAAGTTCATATTACTGCCCTTTCGTACACACGGAACATGCTAACTTTGCGAATGAATGAATGAATAATATATTTAGCAAATGACACAGTTAATGTAATTGAAAACTGTTCGTGACGCATTTCCTGTTACTTCAAAACTTTACGCGTAAACATTGTTTCTCGGAGGCAGGCATAGACGAATAAATTAATTATTGTTTATTTAGTTCAGCTTGTGAAAGGCAATTATCAATGAATGCAAAACGTTACTTATTTACAAACCTAGATATCACGAAGAATTTTCATTAGAAGTCCTTGAAGCTCTATAAATGAGATTATAAGCATGATATGGAAAAGATTCTATTTCACGTGGCAAGATAATGTTTTCAAGATATTTTCCACCTAAAATAGATTGCTCCAAAACCATCAAAAATATCTTTCACAATCACATACTTTTGAAAAACATAACTCAATTTATATTTCATACAAACATTCACCATCTCATGTTTGAAATATATACACAATAACATTTTGTAAATTATGCTTAATCTCAAGCATTCTACGTGATACATTGTTGCGCGAATAAAAAAATAAGCATACTAGATACAAATCTAATATAAAACATCTGCCTAAAGTATCAGAAATAAACCTAAGGCAAAGAATACAGAGAATTGTTGAGACAAGAGCCATGAACGGGCCCAAGGACGCGCTGAAGGAGATCAATAGGCGCAAGATAATTATGGCTGACAGTTTGTCTAAGAAAGCTTCAACTATTTTCCGGTGTCTCTCAGTATATTCTTCTTCTTCGAGCCTCATAAATTTCCACGACAACTCATTGTGTACCTATCGCCGTTGATGTCGCAATTTAGAAGCTTTGCGACACGCGCCGACGGTAAAATATTCGCGACTGGCCATCAATCAAGTTCCTTACTAAATAGATCGTTGATTAAATTGCTAAATTACTGCATTTATTCTCCGGTGTCAAGTGGATATCAGTACAGCATTTATTTTCTGTAGGTATTTTACAAAGAATTTTTCTGAAGAGCTTTGCTTTAATCAGATTTATTTTCTACGTTTTGTAACTACTTAACAGTTTATTTTAAATTGTTCATATTCATAATAATATCTTGTAATCGATTAGTAGATACCTAAGTTCTTGGCTGACCCTTTATTTTTGTAAAATCAATATTTTTCGGCAGGGGCACTTTTACCTTAACGGCAATAGACCTAATAACTATCTAGATTTAATGGACCTTAAAACATACCGTATTATATTTAGGTTGTGGTATTTATTATTATAATTAAATTATGATTGTAAATATTATAAACATATAATTATAAGATTGCGCTTATTTTGCAAAGAATATCATTTTATACGATAATTGTATCGGAGGATATTTCAACAAAAAGCCGCAAAGTATATAATGGACCAACCCTAATAATACTTTCATCCCCCTCGGTATCAGTCCCTTCAGGAAGAGAAAATGTAAAAAATATGAAACAAAAATTGAAACAATATTCAAAATATAACAGGCTAAAGAACGGACCACCCGCAATCTCACCGGTTGACTCGCCGGAAGAAAATACATTATTTATGTAGACAAAAATTAAGTTGAGAGAACGGACGGTCGGCATAATTTTGTGTATCATCCTACTAGTAATAAATTAAGACGAAGCCTAAGCTGTATTTAGTGAGCGTAAAGACGCGCAAAAGGCTGGCGAAGGACTGACGACTTGACGTTAATGGATGGTATGTTTTTTGCAGGCCTTGGGCGTGAGATGGCACGCGCGGGCATGCTGCACAGGGGAGGAAAAAATGGAGCTGAGTGAGTATTAATGTAACTACTCCTGTATACATCTCATTACTTCTTTCCTCTTTCCGAGAAATTCATCAAAAGAAATACATCGCCCACTCTAGTTCGCGCCGTTCGCGTTCGCACTACTAAATACAAATCAATATTCCTTTACGATTCTTATCGAAACCTATTAGAAGCTTCCCTTACCCTAAAAGGGAATGATGTTCCGCTTTGGAAATTTGGTACGGAACACTAAAATATTGTGTAATGGAGTATAAGTTGAGTCTATTTTTGTTAATATTTTCGTGCGAAGATAAGACTAATAGATAGTATCAGAGCTTTACGTATCACGATCGTTACATCAACAGTACTCATTTATTTTCTTAATAGCTTATCCATACTGTATAAGGGTTTATTCTTGGTAATGGCTGACCTACATTCTCATGATTTTCTTTGGCAGACATGATTTAGCACTTAACGTAATTGGCACATCACATACTCTTAATGCTATGTGTGTACATCTGTCGCTTGATCACACTCTTTTATTTATCTCAATTTCCTGTAATCTGTGTTGTCAGCAGTTAAAGTTACAGAGTCGTGTTTGTTTATACAAATCACGGAGCCACGTGTCGTCAAGGGTTTATTTTGCCCTTACTATAAATAGAATAGCATAAATATACATAAACGACGCAGAGGAGCTCGCACGATTGCCCTTATCACAAAGTACTTAAGGGCGTGGCGGCAAGGGCGGGCGGTAGGGTAAGGCTGTGCGGGCGTCAGGTGCAGGCCTGATAGAGCAATTACTTATTTTAATATTTTTAATGCCGTTCTCTGAAGGCATCCGGCTCTTTTCACCCTCTGATAAAGTTGTTGTTATTATTCAGGTGCTCCAAAGAAACAACTCATGAAAAATATAATTTTCTGTAGATATTATTAACAGCTCATGAAAACCTTCGCCCTCCTTTCTTAGCGTGCACAATAACGTAGTTAATTCCACTTTCCTTAATTTTTTTTTCTACTTTGTAACATCCTTACAAGTCCTACACACAGACGGATCGAATCAATACTTCAATCGTGAACACAGAACGTATCGAACAGTACGAACAATAGCAGATATAAGTTGGTTAGCGATGCAACCTATTAGATCTACGCTATCCATCTTGTCGCCTCAAGTCGAAGTTCGCAGACGGATCCCCTGTGAATATTCTCCACGTTCCTTTGATGCGGTTCACGTTAATTAGGCATTTTAGCATTGCAATACTTGGCTAGGCAGACGAGGGAACAATATTTTATTAAACAATTCAAATATTTGACGTTTGTAAGGCTTCCATTGAATATCTCGCCAGTCTGGATTGTAATCCGCTAATAATATTATAACCCGAATATAGCTTGGGCCGAAATTCCACTAAACTGACTGTAGGTATTCAGCCCACGACATTTTGAAAGCATTCGCCGTTAGAGCCTAACTGCAGTTGGACCGCCGCCGGATAAGTTACTTACCTCGGTTCACTGCAACTTTATCAATGCTGGAAACGCTGCCTGGTACAACTGATGTCCGGTGCACCACCCTTCACCCCACCACTGATTCCTCTCCCTCCACATTTTCTCACCTCAGTTCCTACTCAACCGCCTAGACTAACTTTAAATTGTTAGCTGCAACTTTAGTCCTCACCTCGGTGAACTTTATTTGTACATTGCATACCTCTCTCAACTTTTCATGACAATTTCTGGAATAACGTTTATTTAAATTAAATGTTTCAATATTTGGTTGTGTTCAATTCTCTGTTCAACTAGTGAAAACATTTGCTGTGTGGTAGTACGTAGATGTTGCAGTGTTTGGCTAACCCACTCTGCGTCTATTCTTGAATATAATGAGCATAACGAATTTTAGGCAGACAGGATTGAATCAGAATTCGCATTCGTAATTGTGAGGAGAATAAGGCATTTTAATACGAAATGAAGTCATTGCAAAAAAGACGAGTGTTGTTTTTTTCGCGGCGCGGCGTGTTGTATATAATTAAGCACTTATTGTTATGTACGCGCTCTGGCGGCAGCGGTGGGATCGCAATATTTGATTTCATCTCAGCCGGTGATCCGTCACGGTCACGCACAAGGCCCTTCCTTTGCGTGCCCTATAATAATATGTAACTACTTCACTATACAGGTATAATACCTTTTAACAACGTTGAGGCGTGCGATATTTTCACAGCTTTAATAGCGTTATAAAAGTAATGACTTCACTTATTCCTATCCTGTGTTTTATGGATCATAAGCATGTTTTCATTAGGAGGTAAGTTACGTTCGAGTTAAAATTATGAAACTTTTTTTAACACAGTTTGTGTTTAAATAGGGGACATAGCGGTAACATAGTGGGGGGCGGTGCCACCCCATTACATGCACAATATCGCTGTATGCATCTAAGAAGCGATATTGTGAATGCGCCTTGCACAAACCGCATTTCTACAGGCACTTAAGTTCACTCCTTCTCGACACTGCCACGCTCACTCTGGTTTAAAATAACACTCACCTCAAAATTCGATATTTTTAAAATGACAGGCAATATAAGAAGCTTACTCGTTGAAATCCCACCGAAGAGCTTTTGTGTGCCGCGTACTGTATTGGCCATACATTTTATTCATGAAGCATCCAACGGCAATTCGTGGTATTGTATTATTTACGGCGCAGCTCGTCATTAATCTGTATCTGGTTGTCCGCGGTAAGAAAATAGCTCATAACTTTGAGTGGTCTCTTCGATTTGCAAGGTCTCACCTTCGCTCGGCGTCCGATTGTGGGTCAATGCGGCGCTCGGGTATCTGCATTGTTCACAATGTGTCTACTATTGTATCCTACCGGTATATACCATACACCATACAAAGCAGATTTAAACAATGGAATATTCAAACACATTTAAGTCTTCTAATGAAGAACCCAACGAGCTATGTGTGCAATTATGGATTTAATCGCGTTCCGCAACCGCATCTATTGTTAATTTTCCTCGTCGAAGATTAACAAAGTCTTCATTAAACAGATTGCTCACAATAACGTCACATCTTATTACAATGGCCTGAGATTTCTCAGATATCGAATCTTTCACGAAACGGAATTCCAATTTCCTTCCACGCCGCTTATGGGCTTATGAAATGAGGTTCGCGATTTGTTTTAAATACATGCGCAGAGCGTATCCTTTACCAAAACAAAACAGGCCTCGCCAGATCCTTATCATAATAAATAGCTATTAACATCCAAGTTTATTTTATTTACATCACAATGGAGGCACGGTATTTGTTCCGTTTTCATGAGTTGTTAGGGAAAATATTCTTAAAGGAGGACCGCATTATAGATTACTTTTACTGGTCGTTCAGAAGTGGGTCAGTGTCCCGTAAAAGTTTCCGCGAATGTGGTCCGCCGCCCTATTATCGCAGCCGATCAAAGCCGGCGCTCTCCACATGATGACCCTACAACTCACGAGACTCTGAAAATCATGCGTTTGTTTTATCCCTCACCGCGGCTTATCCGCGTACACTACGTACCGTATACGGCCTCTAATTTCGAGCATCACTTGACACGAATGTCGCTAGACGTTGCGGTGAGCAAAGCCTCACGGTTTTTGTATAATCTTGTTTGCATCGAGTTGGATGCTCCCAGCCACCGCTGCACCGCCCGGCTAGGCGTCTGCATAATTATTTTCAGTGTTTGCCCCCCCATTAACATCTGCCACGGCGCGGGTCTGTCCTCCGCGGTTTAAGAAGGATCCGTAGACGAATGTAATCCTAGCACGTACTGCGACGTTAGCACCAAGTGCATAATTCACACTTTAATTTCAGAGGGATTCATGTAATGTGGCGGTCATTGACCTAACAGTGTAAAATTCATGAATAATAAATCTACATCATGTCTCTTATTCACCTCTAAAATACACTTTTGAGTGCAGGTGCTGTAATTAGTCAGCCCAGCAGCTGGGCTGACTAATTACAGAGTTAGTTATATGTTCTGATAAAAAAGACAAAGTATTATAAAGCGTAGGCATGATACGAGTATGTACAAAACGATACATTAAAAGTGATGAATCTGTCATCCCGCAGCGATGCGCGATGTAGCCGCGCGCCGAGCGATGCAAATTCTGTCGACTCACCCGGAAAGCAATTACCGACTCTAAGCTGCCGCTCGTTCTCCTGCACTGCTTACCATAAATCAATGGAACAGATATACACAAGTTACACCACCGTTCATATTAGGAAACTGAACGTAATATTACATTCAATAGACCTTCAGAACTTCCTCGTAAAAAAAAGCCATTTGATATTGTGAATAGTGTTAATTTTAATTGAATTACTTTACCTTACGCATGACTTAACATCACAAATTTAGTTTTTGCAACAAAAAATTGGCCTTTACCTATATTTTTGGCAATAATGAATATTCTTATCTTAGTTTGCAGATTCTAGGAGAACAAACCTGACTAAACAAATATCTTTAGACAGCCTGAGAGACTAACTGAGATGCTTTACCAACATACATAGGAAATGCAAATACGTATTTCTCGTAATGCGTGAGTTGCAATATTAATAAATCTCATGTATAAATTAATTATATTGTAACTATGCAAAACTAAATAATGTTCAAGGATTACCTTATGTAATCATTAACACATCGTAGGCGTGATGATTAGGCTGAATCACTCGCCATTTGAAACGTGATTTCAACATAAAAGATTTTGCTAATGGCTTTTTAACGAACACTATTTTATTCATAGTCAAACTGCTGTTAGACTATAAAGAATATTTAAATGGCGAAAAACGTCCCAATGCGGATAGCGAATTCTTTCGTTGAGGCATAAAAGTGTCCCTGTCCAATGTTCGCAATACTGTGATAAAAGTAAATAATATCCACAGAGGACCCATTTCAACAATTTGCTTAGGATTCTGTATTGTGTTCGTGATCGCTGCTATTCGCATGGACGTACAACACAAAACTAACTATTACTATGTATCATGTTAGAGCAAACAAGTTCATGACTGGACACCTACGCAGCGAACGTGCTTATAAAAGTGATGCATGCTGTGAACGTGCCCATTCTTCAGTAAATTATTATAAGTCGAATAATAATATGAAACAAAAAGTTAAAATGTAAGTCATGTTTTGTTTACTTGTTTTTAAGGCAGGTTATATCATTCGAATATGAATTTTATTTCGTGTATTGCCCGATTTTATATGGTTTCCTACTGCGTTAACATGAGTTTTCATATGGGCATGAATAATATTCATATTAGTAGTCGTATCCCGATCGAAAGATATCTTAAAAGGAAGTGAGAAAGAATTTTGTAAATGGCCCACTAATATTATTTTATAAGCATTAACTAATGTACATTCAAGCTGTACCGAAGTATCCCAAAAAATATAGAGTAAAATAACCTACCTTGGAATATCGTTAAAGAAGCGTTACGGCTTATGACGCTAACTGTTTCTCTAAATATAGAAATTCAGCGAAATACATACCTACTATATTCCCAAAATCAATTAACACATGCCTAGATGATATTGACTGAGAGTATTCCACCCGAAAATGGAGCATAAAATCTATAATTGGCCGGAATCACAGTTTCCGAACGTTTTCGATTTCAGCGATTACATACGTGGGTACAGCCGATTTCCGATGTCTGATGGCAATTTGAGTTACCATTTACTAGAGTAAATGGTAACTCTACGGACTATACGGAATATCAAAATGTCTGACTACCTTCAATCTTATCCGTATTAATGTTAGGTCTTACATTCGTAGAAGAAAGCCGATTCTATACTAAAATACGTTATATCTTGATTTAAACGTGCTACGAATTGAAGAGCGAACTTATGATCAAATGTCTGCTTTCTGGATTGGCATGATTTTTGCCAGGGTTTGCGAAGTCTACCAATCCGCACTTTGCCAGCATGATGGACTATGGCTAACCTAATTCTTCTCATCATGAAAAGATGCCTTGCTCAGCAGTGGGACATGTATTAGTTACAGGACTCTATTTATGTTTTTAACATACTTATTTAATTTACTTATTCTTGTATCTATCTGATAAGACATTTTTCTTCTTCTTTCTCTGCTTGCAAACTAGTAAAAAAATATATATTTAAGGCAAGTAATTTTTTTACTCTAAAGTAGAGATGAACCGGTTATCCGGTCAGTATCCAGAATCCGGCCTATCCAGCCGCTTTTTTACTATCCGGTATTAAAGTAATGAATACGTACGTTTTTGGATATTCGCCTTTGCATTTGCAAGAATTGATGCCAATGTTTGGCAAATGTTTTTGACAAACAAAAAAAAACTAGACATGGAACGGGTGGCTCTGGAAAGATAATTATGTTGCCTCACCTAACTTACCAGTTACATCGTAATATATTTTTATGTTTTTTTCAAAATATCATATTTGTTTGGAAGAATATTCATAAATACACTAACAACTACTACTACTACCCGTTTCATCTCTACTTTAAAGTGATTTGAAATAAATTATTGAAGTTTGCTTCATTAACTTTAATTATTTAATTCAAATCACTTTTTTATTCAAATCCCAATATATTAGACGAAAAATACTGATAGATGTTTAAAATGAATCATTGACTCTGTCAGATCTAACCACACTATTATTTTAAGAAATGGTGAGAATGACAACACAATACATAATCTTCAAGTGGAATCTCCTAATAATAAGCGGTTCCCATCAAATTTAAAGCTTCTAGCTGAGCTATGAAATATTAATGTGTTTTCCTTAAACTATACTTAGTCATGTTATTCTTTTAGAATGGAACGAGCTTAAACTTTCTGTTTGATAAGCGCGGTAAGTTAAGAGCAGTTTTTGCGCTGCAGCCATGCATGCTCGTTTTATACCGGGGCTGTGCAAAGTGTAGGTATATCAAGAAGTTCCGTTTACTTAGTAAAAAGGCCAATACAAATCTAAATATTCGCCGGCGACAAACGGTCGGTCCATTTGTTGAGGACTCATAGCGTTGCTATTGACGATGCTTTCCTTTTCTTATTTAATTTTCTCTGCGTATTTGCAAATCATTCAAAATTCATTCTATCAAATCATGCAAATCGATT
Organism: Hypena proboscidalis; assembly: GCA_905147285.1. Classification (NCBI taxonomy): domain Eukaryota; kingdom Metazoa; phylum Arthropoda; class Insecta; order Lepidoptera; family Erebidae; genus Hypena; species Hypena proboscidalis. Next base: position 11,317,717 of record LR990130.1, on the reverse strand, counting down.
CTAGCAGCTGTTTACTGGAATAAGACCATGCAATTTATTAATGAATAGGAATACATTCGGCAGCCTGGAAGTCCTCGTTGCCAACCGAAACACTTAGTTCTAACAACACAAAGTTACAGCAACTTCGCTTATGATAATATGTAATATGCAGTTGCTTATGCCGTGGAGCTTGCAAACTTAGTAAACTTACACCCTAAATCATGACGATATCATTAGTTAAATAGTAAGGTTGCTATAGTAGATAAATTATGCTAGTAAAACTTGATCATAATCTGCTTAGATGGTATAGGTTGTAGACTAAGATGCTGAAGCTCCAGTCTTAGATTTTAAGCCAGAATCAATAGTGATGTTTCAATCAGCCACTTCGATTTTCACCAAAGCAATGATTGTAAAAAAAATATTTGAAAATAAGAGGTGATTTTATATTTCATCCTGAGCCTTCCTTCATAATGTTATTTTATATGACATATCGGGTAAACATTATCGGGTTGTTGCCAATGAGATTAAAGGTATTGGTATCCCTTGCGAAACTGTTACATAGGATATTCGGATTCCCATTCTTACAAAATGATATATGTCATTTTTAGATGGTTTTTCCATACAGTGTCCCGAACATTTCATGTTACTACAGAATTTCCTTAAAAGAGGGACAAATCCGTCATCATACACTTTTTCAAGACGGGATCTTTATTCAACACATCCATATTAGTTATGCTGGTTAAACATTCTAGCCACGCCTTGGGCATATTTTAGGGTGAGCTATGATTTACCGGCCACTTCCTTTAATCATAGAAAGTGTTGTGCCACAGATTTAATACCCTGTTATTACTTTACGTAACCAGAAGATATATATGGGGTATATTTCCAAAAAAAATCCAATTTAAGACTGCATGTTGATAAGTCCTTCGAGGGAATAGAAAAAATAAGAAAGGGTCAAAGGAAAAAAATGGCTGTAAAACTAATATTAAATGTTGATGACGTACTCGTAAGGCAAATAAATCGTAATTCAAAATTACGTTAAGTCAACTTCAACAACTCGAGTTAACATGTTCAAACGAAATCACGTAGTCGCCAATATCTATTACCAGTTACTTTGGCGTACTAAATCTATTAAACCATATTGGTTCCGCAGCACTAGTTACATTCCCATAGGCTAGCGACATGCTCGCCCCATCCTACCTGTCAATATCCATAATGGAATCATGGCGGACTTTCGACCAGCTGTTCTGTTGTTACACAATATCCCGTGTAAGCCTATTGAAAACTGTTCGTTAGCTCTATTAGACAAATGCTACAGGTTTGTTTACGGATACCTCATGAATGGATGACATAACTTATTTATACGTGCAATCTGTGTTGTTGAGTTCTGTAGTTTTACTCATTAAAATTGCCGATTTTTAAACATAATATCATAGAGTCAGCTTCTATACACATTGATTACACCATTTTTTTAAAATGCTAAACATTATCGAGTATATTTTTTTAAGAATTCGTTGTATTGACCCTTTTATGTAACAAATAAAGCAATTTTAGTTTTATTCCTAACTTGGATTGCCTTCGACAAGTAATTAACTTTAAATTATCTCAATTTCGCTTAAGAAATGTTCAAGTTGTACAATAGTCTTTGTAACCCATACCATACTTCTCCGGTAAATACTTCAAATCCTTTTAGTCCGTCTATAACCAGATTTGTCGCATTAGCCGTGAGTTTCTATTTGTTCCACTACTCGCCACTTTTTCCGGATTGTGGTTTGTAAAACTTTTTACATTCCCCTTGTATCGACCGTTTTACACCACTTATCGTCGGGGAGTTTCGTGGTGTTGTGCGTACTTTGCTACTTGAACTTGCTAGTTTTTGAAGTCTTTCCCATTGTATTGAATTTATGTACTTAAACAGTTTTGGTCTTGATAGAGAATTAGTTATGGCGTGGAAAAATTGTGTAAAACTTTACAAATATTTATTTATTTATTTATTTGGGACAAAAAACAGTTACATGATACAGTTTATACAAAAAGAGATACAATGGTTAGCTTTGTTTATCACATAACCAACAACATTGTCCACGAATTGACATTATATAATCATGAAACTCTCATATTATTTTCAAAGCCGCAGACTTCACGTTCAGACCCAAACTACCTTCCAGTTTCTGTTGTCACAAATATCGAACCCACATTACACAGACGTGTCCAGAATTTCAGATAAGGGTTTTGCTCTGCAACTGCCACCCCTCATAATAATAACTCTTCACTTTTCAGATACTAATTACTACCGCTTCTTTACCCCCAAAAGCAATTTTCCAAATGGGACACCATAAATTTGCCGACGAAGTTGTTATATTGGATTAACTAACCGTGTTACTTGTCAATTTATAACATGATTATGTAAATAATAAACCACAAATTGTAGATACAATTTTGTAGTTACGTTACCATGAAAGTGAGTAATAAGGTGTTGAAATATGGTGACGAAACGTCAATAAACATGGCGTTCGTTCTTTTTTGTTACATTATGATAACTGAGTTTGCAAAAGGCTTAGTAGAATGGATTGGGAAAGTTGTGCAGCCGGGAAGGTCGGGGAGAGCTGGAAGAACGAAAGTGAATGTGCGTCCCCCGCCCCTCCGCACCCCGACGTCGATGCACGCCCCGGAGGAGTACAGACGCCAGGGAAAGTACTTGAGAGGAAACTTTTACATAATATTGTGATGAGAAAATTACGTATCATGGTATGCGAATAGTTTGGGGAAAACTACTACTGTGCATACTTCTGTAATATTTGAGGGTTTACTGCAGCTTTTGAACATTGATGTAAAAGTTTTCAAACCCTTTTGTGGTATAATACTCTAAACGGCACAATAAATGCCATTCTGGTGTATCCCCTAGAGAAAATGTTTGCCAGAAGTAACAATTAACTTGTTTAAAGAAAAATATTCCTGATAAGTAGAAAACCTTTCCCTATTATGTGCAAAGACTTAATAGGTACAGTCAGCAACAGAAGTAGGTACAAACAAAATAAAAAACAAAGTCGGTTATTTCTAAAAATCATCATTGTTAATATTATGTTAATAATGTTTATCTTATATAAGTATATAAAATTCTCGTGTCACAATGTTAGTTACCTTACTCCTCCAAAACGGCTTTACTGATTATTACCAAATTTTATATGCATATTCAGTAGGTCTGAGAATCGGCTACTATCTATTTTTCATACCCCTGAATGATAAGGGTTGTTCAGCCTTAACATTTTTTAATTTTTCTATAATGTGGCATTAAAAAATACATACAACCCAAGTTTTTACCCTTTTTCACCAACCCCTATTTTTAATAGCTATTTTAGTAATTTAATCATTTTTCATCCCGCTCGATAACTGAACAATTATCGTCTTTTTTATAATTTTTTTCACTCTATTTCGATTAAAATTTCCCTCAGCTTAACAATAATGAATGATTAATGTACCTAATTTGTTTAATTTGTATTTTCTAATAAGCAAATTAACTTCATAAATTCCAAAATCTGCTTATTTATTGCGGAACAGAGTTCGCCGGGTCAGCTAGTTTGATTTAAAAATTACAATAGTTCTGAGGTAAACAGTATCACTGAGTCCAACACTACTAGAAGTACGAAAATGTTAAAGTGTTTAACAACATTTGTTGCTGACTGTACAAAAGTCTCTCTATTATATGGCTAATAGTTTGTTTTTTACTGTTATTCGTAACAATTGTTCAGACTTTATAAGGTCAAGGATTGCAGATAAGTCTCTGTAAAGGTTGAGTTCGTTGCAAACTAATGTAACCTTTAGACAAGTTATCGCACGTGTTGTAATGTCGTGTTATTTTTAACACAACCTTATCGTGCCTAAGCCTAAAGGCTTTATTAAAATAAAATGACCCTTAATACCCAGAGTCGATTCGTCGATCGACCTATAAAAAACTAGATAGAGAAAGGTATGAATTTAGTTAGTTGCAATAAATTTAGTTAGTTGCAATTTCTGTATTAAATATATCGATATTTAGATATCGATATATTTAATACAGAAATTGGACCGGCTAGACGGATGCTCAGTCAGGACTTCTTTTACAAATATTTATAGCGATCTTTTTATGTGTTTTATCTTTAGTTTTAGTATAAAAATTAAGCGCTTACTTTGTACTTTTGTTTTTGATGTTCACAATTTGTTTTATATTCTAAATTTATTCGTGAAGATCTGTTATTGGCTCTCTGTCACTTATTTACATTAAGTTATCCAAATTGTTATATGCTGTTGATCTTCCTATAAATAAATAAATAAATAAATAAATAAATAAAAAGATTCGAAGGAAAAACAAATGCAATCTCTATCTCTATCTCTCTAGGGATTTAATCGAACCTAAAATTAGTGGTATTCATATATTTTTTGTGTTTTATGGACATGTTACAACTATGCCGACAGATTTAACTGTGTGTTGCCAACTGAAAATCTGCGATTGCACAAAAAAAATGAACGTAATATGAGAGATATTTTGACAACGTTATTGTGAAATTTTGTCTAAAGATCGTAATAAACGCCTTATACTCCTCACATAAGCTTATAGGATATGAATAGCTTATCAGTCTTTATGGCTCATCAACCTTGAACGTCTCGAAAGTTAATCAAAAGAGCACCCTTGTCAAGTTTACCACAAACACGACCATCACACATGAACACACACTCGTGTAGACAAGCGGCTTCTTTTGACACTTCACATACAAAACTTATTGAAGAGAAACATTCGTAGTTACGTACCTTCTCGTGGAAGAAAAATATAACATTTTCTTTACCCTGGAGGACAAACAATTCGCAAGATGTAATAATAACATAAAACTTGGAAACGCTTCGGTATTTCTCGACGCAGCTGTAATTCTATAGCTAATAAATCGTGTTACGATAAAAAGTACTGAGTAATCAAATAAACTTTTACTAAAAGTATCGTTTAAATTCAACATGAATGTTCTCCCATTGCAGTATTGTAGAAAAAAAGAAACTAAATTACTTCCTGCAATTTTTCATTCATCATTGCAAGTTTTCTCATAAACATTGTTTGTTACACGGGTGGAACAAAGTATGACTTTTTACATAATAACACAAAGAAATCGAAGCGATATCTGGAATTTAAGGTGCTTTCCAGATAAGCAACTATTGCAGCAACTGCGGAGTAGACGAGTGGTCAACCCTCTTAACTCACTTGAGAAAATGAAGAGGGAGCAATAGTTTGCACTCCACTTGGTGGGAATAAAGAAAGTGATGCTTCAATAGCTACCAATAAGGCCATAATTATTTTACTAAGGACTGGGTTTCCTTGGATAATTTATGTACTTTGACTACAGTTTTTATAACTGGCTAAGTTCCTCACAATTATGCGCGTACTATTTACAATACAATCTCTATATATTATACTAACCAACACATGTCGTACAAGTTTGTCAGAATTTAAGTCCTTCTTTCAATGTTTGTTCTATCGCAAATGAAGTACGTGAGAAATATTGCAATAAAACATTTTTAAGCGTGGCATCTACTTAAAATACAGCATTTTAAGTAAGTTACGCATGTAAGTGTGGCATACAGTTGCGGCGTAATTTAAGCTCTCTCACTAACGAGCAGGCACTCAAGTGAAGCCGCTCTCGGAGCATTGCTGCAGACTAGATGATATTGTGAGATTTGTAAGCACATTGTTTACGTTGCGTGTAAAACAGCGGACAAGCTAAGCTGCACGCAGGATCTACACCCTCCTAGCCAGCAATGGATGTGTACTAGCGGCACATTGCTATACCCTTTATATCACTTGTATATCTGTGTTTCATCTCCCTTGTTTGTATAATGTAAGCACCACTATTACAGTCTCAAACTCTTTTCGTTGCATAAGTTGCTGTTGACATTTTGGGATTTTTTCAGCAGCAGGCTGTGCATGATAAATGGCAACAAGGTATGTTAAGATCCCATGAAATAGGGTCGCTCCCTAAAGCGGGAAATGTGAGTGTAATACTGACTCGCCCTCTGTGAAATACAGGCGTGATGTTGTTATTACTTCGTATATTACATACTAACTAGATTTATGTGGAGCTGAAGATGATATACATAAAATTTAATATAGAGTTTGATGAAATTTCTGTAATGAAAACTTATTGCCCGGATGTTGGATATTGATTGTTGGTCTTCACATCTTATTGTCCTATATAATTGATTGTCGACACTGCGAAAATGGGCTATTACTTTTATATAAACACGTGTAAAGATTACTAACAACAAACACAAGTTTCATGTTAACACATAATGTCATTTAAATTAAGTTTTAGCATGAAACATGTGTTTGTTGTTAGGATTGCCAAGATATAAATATATAAATCACCGCTTTATTCCCGAATAAAACCGCTGTTTCAAATTATACCATAGCGAAACTGTAGTCCAAAAGGAGTAAGTGCCAAAGCAATTCGGTTGAAAAAAATATAGCAGTAATATTACGCAATACAAATCTTGTGACTACCAGGCTATAATGCATGTTATTTATGGCCACTTAAGCCATTGTGACTTGTATAGCTAGGTATGTATTTGTTCTAACTGCTTTTTATGAATGGCTGCGAGTGAAGTGATGTTAGCACACACGACGGGAATATGTCGGACGTTGCGGCACTTTGCTCTTGGCTAATTACCGGGGGAGGCTGCCTCACCTCTCAACTATGACTATACACAATACCTACGCACGAGCGCGTACTACCCTATTCAAAATAAACTGCCTATTTAAACGATGTCGACGCCGTAATGCGGTACAAAACTATTCAGCAATCAATAAAGCAGAAATATCTTCGTAGGTAGTAGTCACCACGTAAAGAGCTTTACACGTATCTTAATCTTATATATCGATAAACAACCAATAACAGAAAATAAGCTTCCTGTAATAAATAAATGTAAAAATCCCATCGATGCTTAATCATCGTTATAGTAAATAAGTAAAGTACAGGCATCTGTTCTTTTGATAGTTCACTCAATTCAGAATTCGAAACTTGTTACACAAACTAAGTTATCTAAGATATGGTTTTTCTAACAGCTTCGATTTGGTTTTTAATTTTATGAATTAGAATTTTAGGCTTATAACAGTTGCGATTATAAATTGGAGAGTCCAGTAGTTAGGTACGTCGTCAGGGCTGTGTAGAGCTTAAATTATTCTGACACCAGGCTCACCAGCAAGAGGTTTGTAAAGGGACGGAGGGGATTTAATTTATAAATAGCAATAATATCAAAATTAGTACGACTCGCACGTTTTTGTCGTTCATATTTGAGTCATCAATTAATATAAAGATAACATAATAAAAAACATTGGTTAGAAATACAACCATAATAATATGAAACATAAAGCCTTAAATGTATTTAAACATAATAGAGCTTAGTAACTAACGCAAGTAAATTCAGCTTTATACGTCACGTTCGCGTTCGAGTTATTGATTGTGAGCTAAAACTATGCCAAATTTCATTGGTTACGTAAAACAGATTCTGAGAAAAACGACCAAAACAGTCACACAAAAACAACGTGATCGAGGTAGGTTCGTTATATTATTTATTCGATTTTGTACAGCGCTTTAAAAACATACCTGTAGCCTATCTATATAGCAAAAGAAAGACCTTTAAATCCAGTTCAAGTATCGACAGTGTAGTTCATCTCCGTGCCCTTTCCACAACACTTTCTCTTGTACACTATGACAATATCGCCGACGTAGGGTGATAACGTTGTGTTCAATTTTACGATACGCCAGCCAAGCACGTCATCGTTAACATTTAGAGGTCGTAACATGACTTTCCATTAGCACCTGGCCATCACAGCAACTGAGATTAATCTAATTTATCTGTGTTAAGCTGGTAATTGCACTCTAGAGGGAAATGAACGCGAATTTCTTCCGAGTATCGCGTAGCGCCATACAACTTTTGCAGGTCCTGTCATCAGCGATTACGTCATGAAATGAGGCATAATGTAGACAGTGTACGATCAAAAGCAAAGAAGCACCATCATGGAAAAGCTAAAATAACCAACTTTGTCCCTGTGATGTGAACACCAATGTCGTGCAATATCGATACAGTCGCACTAACATTTATTGACACCTGTGTACGTACAGTCAGCAACAAAAGTAGCTGAACACTCTAAAATTGTCAAACTTCTTTATAACTAACATTTTTCGCATTAAAAATATCCGTTTTATAAAATTTTGCACATATTAAGTCGCTTGATTCTAAAAAATATAAATATTTCATGATTGGATGATAGATAGATAGTTATTATATATATTAAATGGAAAATTTGTTTGTGTGTTGCACTAGCTACTTCTGTAGACAGTACGACTTTAAGTAAATTAATTGTTCAGCAGTTTTATTCCAGATTTTAATCTACTTGCCCACTTCAACACTGACATTATTATGTATTCATTACCTATAACGAATGGGTTTATTGCTAAAGTCGGGCACGGCCTGAATATTCAGTGAATTTTAATCTGATGTTTTTGCTTTATTCTCAGCGAGACGCGATAAAATACGAAAACGGTGCTATAATACCGAAATAGCATTTCGATATCGATCAACCATTTATTTCTGATGGTTTTAATTAAAACTAATTACAGGGGCTTATCGTTCGAATGGTTCCACGCGAATCTTGGGCCGGAATGGTAGCTAGGGGAGAAATTGGCATTTTGCGTCTTCCCCCTTTCGTCCCCTCTGCAGGCAGATAATTAACTGCAGATAGGTAGACCGGTATGCCCGTCGTGAGGGTATGAGATCAAAATTTAGCCACAAGTTTTAAAGAGGCGCGCCCCGAGCCTCGAGTGCACCGCGGTCGGCGGCGCGACGCCCTGGCGGTCGACTGATGGGGTTGGAACAATTTGTTAGGGTGGCTAGGTAAACGACCGTGATTATATTGATTTTTTAAAATGATATCTCATTCAACCCTTCAAAATGTGGCTTAGTGATTAATATTTTCTTGTTAAAAATGGGGTTTCGTCGTAATTGTTGTAATGGTTTTTGGCCTGTCACAACAAGCAGACTGCCGATGAAATGTCTAAATTATGAAACGTTGAATCATGATATATTGTACTTCTATTCGGGTCTAGGTTTAAATGATATTCTATCCTCCCCTTGATGACTATCAAAATGTCACAGTAGAGTTTTTTTAGTCCATATCAAATAAATTATTCTAAAGCCACCCATGCCCATGCCCATGGTAATAAAACGCAATGTTAATCTGTATCTATTCGGTGCATTCAGGAACCTCTTCATATTCAAATTCCGAAAGCCCTTTGATATGTAACCCTACTTATTTGCATGTTTATAGCTTTTGGGATAATATTCTTGTTTATTCGTCTGTTGGAAAGAATGTTCATTGATTGTAGAACCCCTGTATTGTTTGTGGAATTAACGCTGCGCTAGTGGCGACGCCAGACGTATAAATCACGGACTAATGCTGCAGCATCCGGCGCGTCTCCGCTTGTTGGAGAGTCGCGGGGACATTTGCCTACGGTTGGGGTTACCATTGTGTTAGGCGTTGCCGCGTTTCAAAGGCAATTTAAAGTTGAGACATGTGTGGCGACGGCACTAGTTAGCGACAGGAATATTGTCGCGATTATTGCGGAGGTTAAATTAATATGAATTCTTATTAGATACGAAGGCAATGTAGCTTTAGTCAAGAATATAAATATAATTAGTCCTAGTATCACTTTCTTACGTGGCATCAACACACAGTACAATAATAAAGACTGTGTGTATAATAGAGTCCGGCGGGGCGACAGTTATTCTGGCAACAGAGAGCCTTTGTTAGATGACTTAGGGACAAGTCTTCATATTACTCTACCTTCGTGCGTTCGTGGAGACCCTCTTTGTTTATCATTCTCTTCTCTGCCTCCACATTGATAGGTACTTAATTAATCTAATCAGGCTGGCTGAGACGTAGTCGTACCATATTTGCATGGCAACCCTAAGAATGTATGTAGTAGACATTTGGTAAATAGGCTTAGACGCGGCATGTCAGAGAACAACAGCCACGGCACCCTCCTCACGCGTTGCGTCACCGTCTTTCTTACAAACTCAGAGGGAGGTGACAATTTATTAATTCCTAAAAATTACTTTCCTGCGCAATTTCGTTTGTTTACGCAAAGAGGATGCTGTGCAATAAATAGAGCTGTTCTTTAAGCAGAGATTTTCCGCTTACAATTTATACCTCCATAATTTAAAACTGTACAATTCATAAAGTCCGTAATTCCGTTTATGAATTATTATGGGGATTTCAACTTTTGCAATAACGTCTTAATAGAACTTGTTTCTAAATGAAGTTTGTAATCGTCCAAGTCTTTATTTCTCTTAATTTTTTTTAAGAAAACAGCAAGTACCCATATAGTTTTATTTTTATTAGTTCAAGAGGGTCCAAAGTGTAAAATGTAGTTACTTAAAATATTTCGTACAAAAAATGTTAGTGTTTGATATAGATATTAAACTAGATTGGCCCGACACGCACTTGGCCGGTTCTGAAAACACCATTGACATAACCGGAGTAATGTACAATGTAACATAAATGATAATTTTAATACCCAAACATTTTGTCTGTCTACATAGCTCCTCCCCTTATTATAAAAACGCCAATTTGACGGCATCCCTTCTCATATCAAAAGTAGAAGGGAATATACGTAAGAGCAAATATAAACAGTAACTGGCAAACTTCTGAAATTGTAAGAATTGCGCATCCTTTTTATGAATCTGGGAGGTTTGTATAAGTATTTATGAACCGTGGAACCCTCCGTGGTATTATTACCATCATTTACTTTACTCGTGTAATGTAGCCACGCTTTTGTTAACCGTTTTATAGGCTTATAACGGTCAACGAAAAGATATTGAGTGTGCGCGAACCTTTACAAATGCAAGAGTTACATCCGTTGTGTTGAGAATTTCAGAGGGTATCATCATTTTATCCACAAACGGTTAATATTATGTTATTTAAACTTATTTATTTTAGATTCTTAGTCCAGCAAAGGGTCCGATACCCTAAAGTTTCGAGACTAAATTAAAATTATCGTGAATCACACAAGAAGAATAAAAAAAATGTTTAGGTAGTGATATTATTTCTTAGATGTTAATAAACTCTTTGGTAATTCATTACAGAAATGTAATTTTAATCATCCAAGAAATAATCTTTATAGAGAAAATATTAAAAACATTAGTTTCCATAGGGGTGCATGAATGGAGCTTCCCCGAGTGACGTACAAAACGATTTCCTACGTCCGGCGCACCTTCAGCAATTCGCGAGTTCCTCAAAGCGAATTGGCTAATCCTTTCCACGATGGCAAGTCAAAATAAAATTTGACTCAGCCATTGACACGACGAAGAAGAAGATTAGTTTCCATTCAATTCCCACATAGGCTAGCAAGCATATTCACAATACTAATCTGCTGAGTTATTTTCTATAATAAAAGCCTCCTATACCTGTTTAATGCGAACAAATGTGAATAGCTCGCAGGGGCAAGACAGTGGCTGTAAATAACAACAGATAGACTCCTCCACTATTTCATGGGAGTTAACTCTGTTATCGGCGACTGTGTGGGATATTACTGCCTGCAAGCCCTCCCAGGGTTCGTACTTATTTTATTCCTGCTATTTGCAAGCCGAACAATAGCAGAGTATCGATGTATAACCGTGAGAACATTATATTGGAAACTGTGGCATGACTACTGCAGCAATAAATTTATAAAAAGACCTTACTGTGAGTTTATTGATACTATGAATTAGGATGTACTTTCGCAATATTGAACCGATGAAATGTATTATTAAAGTATTGGTTAAAACATATATAATAAAAATAATTGATAATGTTATCTTGACTATACGGCACAATAAATCACGGAAACACAATTACGAAATATATATATCAGCGGTCAAGTGCTGACATAAAATTATAATCAGAAATCATAAACCAAATCATTTGTTACCATGGGCCCGAAAGGGCGCTTTATTACGTCAAAACAAACATCAAAATATAAAATTAAAACAAAACTTAACTAATTTAATTATAATACTTATTGCATTAAAATAATTTGAATCAACGGCGCTTAGATTGACTTTAATTTGACGACCTGATGGCGAAGTGGGTAGAGTACCTGCCTGCGACGCCGAGGTCGCGGGTTCGATTCCCGCTTAAGACAAATCTTTGTGTGCATGAAGATGGAGGTTTGTCTTAGTCTGGGTGTTTCTATGTATAATAAGTATGTATTTACCAAAGAAAAGTATATATGTATTAATATCAGTTATTCTAGTAACCAAAATACAAGCTCTGCTTAGTTTGGGACTAGATGGCGTTGTGTGTAAGTTGTGAGATATTTTTTTATTTATTTAATTAACTTAGAAATGTGAATTAAACACAATCCAAGTTCCAGCTCCGATGGGTATTGCATTATGAGGAGAGCTGGGGAAAACTTATGTGCACCATCTTTTTTAATAATTCATACAATATTTGATTGTTTTGTTGACAGTAATTCTATGTGTAAGTTACAGCAACCAAAACACAATGGCTTACTAACTCAAATATTGCTATGGATATAAATTGATCATAATGTAGAAAAGAGAACCGTGTTTTTTTATTTGAGAGCAGAATATAATGAAAATACTCTGATATCTTTGAAAATAAATAAAGATAACCACGTGGCAAAGTTTAATAAAACTGTCTGCAAGAATAAGAACTCTTGAAATCTGTACGCTTCGAAAACCAATTTAAAACAGTTTCGTTGGCACATCGTTATAAAATCAGATATTCTAATGGCAGTCTAGGTAGTTACACGTATCTCCATAAAGTTTGTCAATTTACAAATGCAGCGAGTTGGCTGGGCTAACAAAAAGCATAGTTTTTCACTGGCGCGCCGCACAGTGGGACGAAAATCGAGTTGTGTAGACATAGGATCTTATCAGAAAAATATTTTTATAGACAGGATTTATTACCCATTATTAAACCATTTAAACCATTCATTCACCACACATTATCTTACATTTAGAAAAAAATAAAATAAAAACAGTTTACACAAAATATAAATAGTACACAGAAAATGTGCGGCAAGGGATCTAGCTCAGTATTTGCTGCGCGCAATGCACAGCACTGATTTTCAGCTAGTCCCTGCCATTATGGCTAATCCTTAACCTTCAGGTTGAGGATATCATGCCTGATTAAAAAATGCTAAATTTTTTAAACAAAATTATCACGACTTTTTATATCATATGTCATAATTAATAGATAATCCTTTAAATTATAAAAAAATTAATAATTTTTTCCCAAAAATAGCATGAGCCCGGGGTTTGTGCGACATGTCGGCAAATTTAGAATATATAAAATAAATAATGTATAAAATGCTATCACTACCCAGTCCGGGGAAAAAAGGAAATTTATGTTTTTTTTACAATCACTTACTTTTAAAAAAAAGTACCAATTTTGCTCGGAGAGCATAAATATTATAAAAATAGGTGTTCAGTGACACGTTAACATCAGTTTACAATTAGAAAAAAAATATCAAATAAAATCCTATGTCTTCACAACTCGATTTTCTTCCCACTGTGCGCCGTCCGTCTGGCAGCGGTAGCAACGGCCAGAAATCGATACGATGCAACTCTCCAGACACTATCTTAAATACCACTGTCTTAACTTGACTAATGTTTTCGATAGCTCCGACAAACTTATTTTGAGTTTACACAAAAAATCATGAATTATTGAGTTGTAAAAAATGGAAGTAAAATCAATATCTGTCGATAAAATCATTGGAAGACTTTCTTTCAAACGTGTAAAATAATATTCAGCTTTTCTGCTAATCACGTGGCGCGTTAGCTTTTTATGGGAAGACTCCCGAGCAACGTGTTTTCATACTAACGTAATATGGGTTTATCTTAAATATAATGAAGTTTTGTTTTTTTTTATAGACAAATCATATCTAAAACATTAAAATACATTATTTTTCGTGGCCATTTTGTAAAAATTGTTTGAACCATTAATCGTATTACATACAAACTGAAAATTTAAAAAAAATAGTTTTGAAATAGCGGGCGCCAACAAACATGCATTTTAGTGTTTGAGATATGATTAGTCTATAATAAAAGATAAAGACTTAATAATATTAAAGTTGAACTCATATTACTTTCTGTATGGAAAACAGCCAAGCAATTGTTCCCTCTTTATGGTATTGTGTTGTTTGGTTTTCGGTCTCTCTACCTCAATATTGCTTGCGTACAAAACAAAGCATTTCGATCCTTTTTACAAATTTTATTAAGTTAAAATTGTCATGTATATAAGGCAATTTTTCAGAAATTTGTTATTAGTGCGTGGATAATTAATTTTTGTATGTAGTTTGGCGATAAAATATGGTTTGTGCAAGTGAGAAAAATATACCTCTAGCATGTATTACAAGGCCAGCAGCTAGTTCGATATAAGTGCCAATAGTAAAATTAAATTTGTTTTGATGAACGCTGTACTTAAGTTAAGAGAACAAGTAAAAAGAAATCACAAATAAAAAATTGCTATTAAATATCCCTGTTACGTTACCCACGAAAGTTCTGGTGGTTCCTACATACGAACCGAGATTAGGCTTTCTTAGCTCAAGTTAAGCAAGAGTAAACAAGCTGTAAGTATCAAAATGTCGCGGCTTAAATTATAAAGTTTGCGTTTGAAAGTTACAGCGGCCTTAGAGCAATTTTCTGGAAAAGCGCTGTACTTACTTTTTCTTTAAGGAAATACCTTTATTGCCGGTTGCATTTTCATTAGATACTTCAACTACAAATTTTACGTTGCTTGTTTTTTTTTATACTACGCCCACAGCGAATGAACGTGTAGTCCACCTGATGGTAAGTGAAGTACAGCCCATGGACATCAACAATCCACAAAAGCAGATTATAGATGCGTCACTGCAGCTGAGTACTACGGTGTTATGCCTCATGTGCCAGTAATTTCAGGGCCTGATCTCACCACCAAACCGGAACACAGTAATGAAAGCACTACTATTTGGCGGCAGGTTAAAGGTGAGACGGTGGTGCTGCCGCCCTCGAGCTCATTCACAAGAGCTCTACCACCAGTAAGTTTATAAGTTTTTATCAGAAAGATTAAAAAGGGTTTTGCTGATATCTAGTAGGGCGCTCTCTACGGTCATTTACTTGACTACTGACGAAAACTAGATAGATCGTAGAATTAGCTCAGACCTACCTTCAACAAATTTCACCTTAATAAAACAAAAAATATTTCAATATAAATTGTAAATGCTCATCATTAGCTACACCTACAGCTGGTACCTATATACTTGGAACATTAGAAATCTATAAACATTGACTGTATTGTTTAACAACTACTTATATGCACTAGAAAGTCTATCTACTCATTTGTAAAATGATTTCTAATTATTAATTTTATTCTCTGTGGGTTAACTATGTACTCCCAGCTGATTTGATAGCTGCTCTATCGTTAGTTCCTAATTACCGTACAACTACTTTGGCCGCAGTCCTGGTTTAAGCTCATAGAAAGTTTCAGTACCAACTTGCGGGAAAACGTTCGGTTTGAACAATACTTAGAAAAAGGAACTAAACGATAACACAATTAGGTACTTAAATAGTTAAGTACACCTAACAACAAAGTTTATAATCTTTGGACTGTATGATGCACGTCTTGCCGGATGTCTCGTGTCATCTATTGTACCTATATATAAAGTTGGTTAATAATATGTAGTTACAGTCAAAACGATTTTTGTATTTGGAATGTGGCTTGGACAGCTCCGATGAGAGTTCGGTATCCTAAGATCACAGGTTTAAGCCCAGCTACAAGTCAAAAAAAAAAATTGACTGTCTCTTAGTCTCTAGTAATAGATTGCTAAGCATGGCTATATGCTATATGATCAATTAGAATATTATATATGTGGGATCAGGAGAGGAAATAAGTAATCCGGATTGTAGATAACGGGTTTATTTCGTGGCGCAGCCACGGAGAACTTCTTAAAAAAACTAATAATCGCGTAACTTAATTTACAGAGAAAAACCAGCGAGATAATCCAACTTTGCACACGTTCTAACAGCCATCTTCTTTTTCATATCCCTTCCATTCCACATTCACTCGTTCCCCCATTCATCGACCACAGACAACATACACAGTCACAATCATTTCTTTACACGCATCACTCATTCCACAATCGGCCATCCTACTTCTTGTCTGTCCTCAGACATGCTAATATGAATTTACATAAGATTGCATACACTTAATACTAACAGATCTTACAGCTAAGTACAATTAGTTTACATCTTAGTCTAAATTAAGTTTACAGTGCTCAAGTATTTATTAGACTCATCAACTTTAAATAACAATAGTTAGAATGGTAGGTAACACAACAAAATTTAAAACAACTTAACACATAATTTAACAACTCTATTAAGATTAATTACCAGTAACACATTCATGCCTCCCTTCTATACTGAACACTTTAAATAAACACACTCACCTCCACTATGTTGCTTGAGACATATCCGGCCACCTTTTCATGTAATCTGCCGAAGTGGAAGTCTTGATAGGTCCCTCATCCTGAGGATTAACCTTCTCTACATCATATCTATCAAGTCTTTTGATTTTAGTAACCCGGTAGGGCCCTAGATACTTAGGTTTAAGTTTCATTCCTGCTCCAAACTGTGTTCGCTTTATAGCTACTAACTCTCCCTCCTTGTACTTTATGCTTTCTTTTCTATGCTTATCATAATTTTTCTTATTTTCTTGCTGAACTTGTAGTATTTGTTGCTTAGCTTGTTTCCTTAGCTCTTCCCTATTATCCTGGTAGCTGTCTCGCTCTTCTTGTTCTAACAATTCAAAAATTTGGACATCCTCCTGTCTTTTCATCTTTCTTCCAATTAACATCTCAAATGGAGTAGTATTAACACTTCGTTGGAATGTACTGTTTAATGCCATCTGTACTCTTCCTACATGCCTGTACCATAAATCTGGTTTTTCAATGCACAGCTTGGTAAGTACTGAGATAATAGTTCGGTGAATTCTTTCTACCTGTCCATTTCCTCTAGGTATTCCTGTAGTGATATAGCAGCACTCTATTTTCTCTCTTAGACAGTATTCTTTGAAGTCGTTGCTAGTAAATGCCGTACCTCTATCAGCTATGATTCGTTCTGGATTTCCAAACATCTGTTGTAATATCTCCATTTTATTTAAAACTTCTTTGGTGGTTGTACTCTTACATGGGAATAACCATACGAACTTGGTGAAAGCATCCACCACAGTTAATATGTGATTATATTGTTTCTTTGTTTCACTCAAGGGACCCACATGATCCAAATGTAATGTATGCAATGGAGTATTACCTTTCTCTATAGGATTGAGGAAACCTTCTTGTTTACCATCCTTTCTATTTGTAAGTAAACATGGTATACATGAAGCTATGAGCTCTTCCACCTTCTTTCCTAGATTTTCAATATAGTAATCCTTTGATATTAAGTCTAATGTTTTCTTTTTGGCAAAATGTCCATTATTATGTGCTCTTTTTATAATTTCAATTTCCATCTTACTAGGTATAACAAGTTTCTGCTCTATTCCTTTATAGAGTACTCCTTGTTTCAAACAATAATCTTTATATGTTTTTCCATCTTCTAGAATTTTAATTATAGCATTCAGACCTTCATCCATCTGCTGAGCCTGCTGAATCTCCTGGTGTAAGCTGCAAGTCACCACAGCGACATAGGGATTTCGGCTCAGAGCATCTGCATGCCTCATTCTAGTACCATCACGGTGTTCCACTGTGAAGTCATAATCCTGCAAAAGCAGTATCCATCTAGCCACTCTTGTTGATAATGCTAAATCCTTCTTATCAAGGGTCATCTTAAAAGCTTTGCAATCTGTGACTATCTTGAAATGGTGTCCATAAAGGTAATGTCTAAACTTTTTAACTGCTTCAACTATAGCTAATGCCTCCAGTTCATAACTTGTATATTTAGTCTGTGCATCTGTAGTACGTCGACTCATATAGTGTATAGGATGTAATTCTCCATCATTACTCTGCTGCATCAAAATTGCTGAGTAAGCCACACTAGATGCATCAGTATGCAGTTCAGTTATAGCATTTTGGTCATAAATCCTTAAAACTGGTTGACAGGCCAATTTCTTCTTTAATTCATTAAAAACAATCCTATGTTCTTCATTAAACTGGAATGGACAATCTTTTCTTAACATATCTGTCAGTGGTCTTGCTGTTGATGCATAATTATGTATGAATTTTCTGAAATATGAGCAGAGTCCTAGAAAACTGTACAGTTGCTTCACGTTTTGGGGCTCGGGGAATTTTGTGACAGCATCTGTCTTCCCCGGCGATGGCCTCACTGTACCTCCTTCAATGACATGTCCTAGGTACTCCACTTTCCTAGTCATCAGCTGACATTTCTTCCAATTAATCTTAAGTCCATATTCAGAAGCGACTTTCAAGACTTGACTCAGGCGCTCCAAGGCCTGGACTTCATTTTCTGCTGGAATCAGTATATCGTCAATAAACACAATAACAACACCGTCAGCGATCAATTCCCTGAATATTATAGTGATAAATCTAGTGAAAACCTTAGGGCAGGTTGCTAACCCAAAAGGAGCACGTAGAAATTCATACTGTCCTGTTGTAGTTACAAAAGCTGTATACTTAATTGAATCTTCATGAACCCTTAAATGAAAGTAGCCATTTTTTAAGTCTAGCGTACTAAAAACTTTAGCTGATGATAACTGGTCAATATGATCTTCAATTATTGGTAGTGGGTATTCATCCTTAACCATCTTACTATTTAATTTTCTATAATCTACACATACTCGTAGCGATCCATCTTTTTTTCTTACTAACACAAGTGGGCTTGAATATTCAGAAAAACTCACCCTTATTATTCCTTCATCGAGCCACTCCTGGATTTGTTGATCCACAGCTTCCTTTTCCTTGAAGGCTATGCGTCTTGGTCTCTGGGATACTGGCAGGTCATCTTTCAACACTATTTTCAATTCAATTGGGGCTTCTTGAGTTTTTAGTGGCACATACTGTTCTACCAGCTTTATAACTTCTTCTTTTATACCTGGACTGCTCACATGACCTATACAATCAACAGAACAAGAATAACAGGTAACCTCTTGCAACCAATCAGAACTAGAACTCATACATCTGTCCTTCGGCATAAACACCACCATACCATCTTTCATAATCATCATAATACCACATAAGAAATCATTTCCTAAAATAATTTTAAATGGAATAGAGTTGTTGGGCAATATATAAAACTTTACATTTGTGTATTCACTATTATCTATAACAATATTTAACGTTACCGTACCATATGACTTTATTCTTGATCCGCCTAAACCAGTTAACGTAACAATACCAGTTTGGTCACATAGTAAACCAAGCTCATCATAGAAGCTTTTTGAGATAATATTCACATCACATCCCGAATCTATCAACGCCATTTCGGATTTATCGCGCACAAACACAGTTTTTTGCGGTTTTATACGCTTTACGAACTGTTTGTCAACTTTGTTTACATTGTCAATGTCAGTAATGTCACTCGAGATCTCGTTCTCATTCACGGCCGCCATCTTACCACAGTAGCCAATCACAGTCGAACGTTCCGCTATAGGTTGGCCAACATCAGAATACGAACCATTCAACCCTGACTTCGCGCCGCTGGACGCGATGAAAACATCAACGTGAACTTCGTCTGAGTTAGCGTTGTCGGAAGTGCTGCCATCCGCACCATTCCGCAACATGTTGAAGAAGGCTTGCTTCGTAATTTGATTGGTAGATTTCTTCCCGGATGCACTCGTGCCAACTTTCGAGTTCCGATTCACTCCGACCGGTCCCGAACTTTGCCGTTCACCTTCACTTGATGATGACGTCGTCGTTGTATGCGCAGACTTTGTTACCGTTGAATCCGCCATTTTCTTCTTAGGACATTCAAGTGAAATATGCCCAAACTCGTTACAACTGAAACATTTTTTTCCTTGCCCCCGATGAGGACAACTCTCCGACACATGATTTCTTTCCCCACAGCCGAAACATCTACTTTCTGTTCTCGCGTTCTTCTTTTGAACTGATTCATTGTTAGTTTTCACACGCACATCTTTAGCAGCATTTTTCTTAAAAGTCTCGTACAATTTCAACTTCACCTTCAGCTCCGCATAGGTAGTAACTCCGTATAACATGATCTTATTGATCTCTAAATCCTGTATTCCATCGACTATATATTTGATAGCCACATAGTCGGGCATTTTCCCGCGCTTACCCAATTCCTTCATGATAAACATGTAATCGGTACATGATTCTTCCTTTTTCTTCCGCCGACTGCTCATCAACTCATGTATTTTCTTAATGTCTATCGAGTCGACAAATTCCTTACTAATGGCTCCTTTAATATCATCCCATGTTTTGTAATTATTTTTCTCTGATCGGAGCCATAACGCCGCTGTGCCGGTTAAAGATCGTCTTGCTACCAGCAACTTCTGGATGTCACTCCAGCCAAATATCTCGCCGTTTTCCTCAATATCTTGAATCCACATATTAACTGTATAAGTTTCATCTTGTCCACTGAACTTCGCAATCAATTTTTCTGTTAGATGCAGCATGCCGCCGCCGCCATTGCGACCACGTGTATCTTCATACTCAGCCTCATCTGAGCTCCCGCTCTCGCTTTTCCGATCCTTGTTGCCCATGGTGTCGTCGTCGTCGTACCTCTTAATCTTTCTTCGTAGAAAACACCAGGCAATTCGTTGATCGTCCCGTCGTGTAGCGAGAAACAAATTTCCTCCGGATCCCGGACGAGCCCCCAAATTTGTGGGATCAGGAGAGGAAATAAGTAATCCGGATTGTAGATAACGGGTTTATTTCGTGGCGCAGCCACGGAGAACTTCTTAAAAAAACTAATAATCGCGTAACTTAATTTACAGAGAAAAACCAGCGAGATAATCCAACTTTGCACACGTTCTAAACAGCCATCTTCTTTTTCATATCCCTTCCATTCCACATTCACTCGTTCCCCCATTCATCGACCACAGACAACATACACAGTCACAATCATTTCTTTACACGCATCACTCATTCCACATATATTATATATTTATAAATATATATTAATATAAAGTTTATATTCTAAATAAAATATTCGCCACAGATATGCCCAACGTACATGACAAAGATTGAGTTACTGACTTCGTTTTGCACAATGCGAATAAATTCTTATTCATAAATGGTTAGAAACTAATTGAAACAGGTTTATTCTGCATTGGAGTTAATCACACAACAATCACATTTTGAGATAGTAACAACTGGATGATAGATTATAATGGCGAATTTTAAAAATCAATGTCCAACAGAAATCTGTATGTATTTTTCACAATTTTTCTGAGTTCTCTTTGAATCCGGCGATTCATGTTAAGGAGCAATAAGCGTTCACCTGCTCAACAAGACTAAAGACTCATGAGAACAGCTTCTTACAAATGTACAAACAATTTAATATAAAGCCGGAGCCGCACAGCCCTACTTTTATGAGCGTTTAAACACATACTTGACACATTTTTACAACCGTTACTGAGCTCCACATATCGCGAATGTGACTGTGGACTTCGTCTCGCTGCTTTATCTACAGCCACTATGCATTTAATGTGACACTATTTACTGAAATGATTCAGTTAAAGTAGCAAGCGAATAAAAGCTACGCGAATATGAAAGAGGTTTTAAAAAGCTTCGCGTAGCTTGATTTTATTTAGCATGGCTTTTAAAAATGTTGTTATAGATCCTTAAAAGAAGTACATTATATTTATTAGACACGGGCCCGTAACCGCGTTGTGAGTTTATAGCCTTAAACTCTATAACTCAATCATTTGGCAAATTACATAACAATTAGAATTCCCAATCTCTACTTAGATACCGTAATATATGAGGAGACCGAACGTTTCTCAAAAGGGGCTTTAGACCCTCCGTCTGCGGCGGTAACCGTAAAAATGGGTTCCGTTGCACTAATTTGATAACCACTAAAGCAGTCAAATCCATAAATTCTAATCTTCGCTCGTACCGTAAATTACCACGAGGAAAGCGTTTATTATTTCGCTAAAATATGAGTCGACCTCTCCAAATTAAACTGAAAATGCCATATACCACATTAGCCCGCCCAAAAGCGGTCATACACAGAGTACTCGAGATTGTTGTTTAACATCAAACATGGATCGCTTCAACAGTCATTGCTAATTATTGCTATGGCGTACGTTTTTAGTCGCTGTACCGCTGATGTAGTTGGTAATATACTTATAATTTTTGTTATAGATTGATGACAGAGGATCCTATGTAAGAAATCGAAACAGTTTTATGATACTGCTCAAGAATATTCGTGTATGTCAATGAAAATCTTCTTGAGAAGACTGTGGTTGCAACTGAAAGAAGCCGAACAAAACTATTTTCAAATAGCTCGTGTACAGATTCTCTAACGTGTGTACATGATGCAAACACAGTATAAATGAAATGCTCACACGTGATTTAGAGTGGAAATGTCACTCGCGCCGCAGATTGCTGCAAGTTCAATCCATTACCCACATTAACGTACACGTTAAATGTGGCAGCTTTTGACTGAAAGACGGCAGCCTTATAAACCATTTCGTGATTATGTATAAAATGAATCAAAGTAAATTAGGTCACCAAAATGTTTATTTATTTGCAGCGAGCGGCAATGGTAAAACGAACATGGCATTTGGCATTTAATTATTTAAATGCTTAATTTAATGTATGTGCCTTTCTGATTAGCTTTTTTTCAGGCCAAATTTTCAGAATAAACTTGAGTGTGATGAACAGGCATTTTCAGAAATATATGAATAACGGGTGATGATCATGAATATCTTCGTTGAAATGTTTACTGTACAAAACCGGCTCCATATTTCTGACACTCTCACAATCACGTTTAGCACCCTCAGAAATTTGGAGGGAGGAAACGTGCATGGAAAGAATTTATGGCTGTTTACGCCTCCCATGTCACTGGCATCTTTAATTTGAAATAAAGCCTACATATGAATCGCTGTCCCATAAATCTGTCAGGTGGTGTTAAAAGTGTCGAAGTTTCTGCGGCCTAAAAAGATTTTCATTAAGTTGACCATTTTCGCCGGCCTTTGCTTAATAATAAGCTGAGAGAAGGCTGTTGGCCGTCTTAATACCTTAACGAGTACGGCCTACAGCTACAGGGAGCTACACGAGTAGGTTGCGGCGGCAGACGAGACCTAATTGCTTAATTAACAGCGCAATCCGCCGCCGCTTGCGATATTCCCCCCTTGCTTTGATACATCTACTGTATCATACTAACGGCTATTAGCAAACTATTCAAACCATAAACAAATTACGTTTGGCTTCACTTTTGGATACATTTTACGGAAAACAGCCTAGCAATTGCTAGGCTGTTTGCAATACAAAGGTAATATGGGTTAAACTTTTATATTATTAAGTTTTTATCTACTGTATTCATATCTAAAACACTAAAATGTATGTTTTTGGCGCCCACTTTTTTATAATTATTATTTTTAACTTTCCAGTTTGTATGTAACTCAATTAATGATTAAATAATTTTGTCATAATAGCCACGAACAAACATGTACTTCAGTGTTTAAGATATTTCTATAAAAGAGATAAAAACTTAATAATATTAAAGTAAAACTCATAATATAACATAAGTATGAAAAAACGGCGCTCGGGAGGTTCCCAAGTAGCATTACAAGCTGTATAAAAGCTGTACTAGAGCGTAATTTTATACTTAAAGCTGTATAGTAGCTGTATAAAGGCTGCATAAGCGCTTATACAGCCCTTATAAGTGTAAAATGGGCACAAATTATACAGCGTTTGGTGTTATAAGAGCTGTATAGTAGCTGTATAAAGGCTGTATTAGAGCTGTTATTTGGTGTCAAAAGAAACTACAATACTTTTGTAACTCTCTTATAACACTATTGTAGAACTTTAACTCTCCAGATGGTATCCTAAACGTAGCTTGTAAGAATTAAAGTTCTACAATAGTGTTATAAGAGAATTACAAAAGTATAGATATTTTAATGTACATCATATTTTTTATCTACATTATGCATATTATTATAATGGCAAATTACTTGCTAAGAAAAATATATAAATGATCTTGAACTTATTGGTTTAGTGAAAATAACGTGCAAACCAATATTTATTGTAAACCTGTATATGGTTTTCGGTAAAATATTCGCGCGCCAGCATAAAAATCAAGAAAAACAAAAGAAATACTGAATATCGGTGAGTAAGTTTTTATTTTTTAAGGTTAGAATAACAACATTTTAATTTCAAGTAATAAGGAAAAGGCCAAGTTAACGTTATATAAGCTAGTAAACATGATACGGCTGAAGATAATGCAAAATAATGTCATTTCTTTTTGTTTTTAGAATCATCTAATATGTTTTTGTTTATTAGAAAATGGCGTCAATTTTAAACAGCCCTAACACTATTTGAAGAGCAATATAGCGCCAGTAGCTGTACTATGGAATAAATGAAGTGTATTGTACAGCTTTTAACTTCCAATTAGAGTAATTTTAGAATATTTTTATTCAATAGGCTGTATTATGCTCTTCATTTAGATAATAACTAATAACCTCTTTAGAGATACGTATAAAGAATTAAAATCTTTAAAACCATTTTGACGATTATTTATTAAGGTATTTTCTTTATATTTCAGAATAATATGTCGTTCAAGATAATAGAAACTGAAGAAAAATGCCAAAAAAACTTTGCATAGTGCCAAGTTCCTGGGAATCAAAAGGGGTGTTATGATGGCGAAGGAAGCAATTAATAATGTTATTTTTATCTCCTTTTTTTTTCTTTTTTTTTTCGTACGGAGCCCTCATTGGAGCTATGGATTGTCGGTGTGGTTGAATGGTTTTTTCTTTCAGTCAATATTGGTTCACTATCATTACTGTTATTTAAGTTGTAATTCCTTATATTCAAATATTCCTTCTCAATCCATCTCCTGACTGCGACATTGATTTGACGTCTCCGTCAATAATACAGACTAAAGCTGTACTATAGCTGTCATTTATCTTTTTAGTTCTATAATACTCTCTTAGAAGTAACTATTACAGCTTTAATACTTATAAGAGTGTTAAATTACACCATAAAAACTAGTGTTATAATGGAGTTAGCATATGCCTTTGTACAGCAACAAGTGTCAAGTAACACTATAATACAGCCTTTATACAGCTTTAGCCGTAGAAATAAGCTTGGAGTGTTACACAATTATTAAAGCTGTATAGTAGAGTTGTAATATTCCGATATAACACCTTAAGTGTACGCAGATACCATAATAAAGCCTATATACAGCTGAGCTGTATAATAGCGGATTGTAACACTCTTATAACGCTTATTACCTTTCCTGACTCTCTTATACGTCTCTTATAACACTTTAAGTTCTATATTGGCTGTATAATTGATTCTGACGACACTTACGTGCTACTTGGGATTGTACTACAAATAAAAATGTGAGCGTAAAATAATCTTGAAATTGTTTAAGACAACCCGCACTTAGAGGCGTAAGTGGCTTTATAGAGTAAACCAGAGTATTTTAGAGCGATGGAACACATCGCTCCCATGAGTTGAAAGTTCAATATTGACTCACAAAATTGCTTTAAGTCGCTGCAGCCGATAATAGCGAAAGGTAACTTGAAATGTCGACCTTATACCGTTTGCAGAGGAGAGGAATTGGTGCCGAGGGTGTTGGTGCGAGGTGTTGGTACTCCGAGCTTATTGGCATGTCCTCAAAGCTTCCTTCCGACAACGAAGATGGCGATTTTCCGCTACAACTCAACGGTCCAATAATGTTTAGCCAACGTTACGTACTTACTTTCTGAATTGATTAATAGTCTGACGAATTTTCACCGGGAAAATTTATAGGCTTAACTTTTACTTCGCTTGTTTCCTATTTAGTACACGTGGAGTTTTAATACCTACATATAGCACAGTCTATATAAATGATTAATGGAAAGTAGCTAAATTTTATATTTAGGATGTTATTTAATTATATCTACACATTGCAGATTTTCTTAAATATCTGCAGTGTGGTCAGCAGTAGAAGTCAAAACATATAATATTAGATTTTTTTCTGTATATATGTTCATCATTCAAAAACCAACTTTTTTGACTATACAACTTGAGAACTTGTATATGTTTCAGCTTTGTATTTCATCTTAAAAGGGGTATATGGGAAGTTTGTAAATTTTAAAGGAATATTAATGAGATTCTGAACATAGTAAATGAACTGTTAGATAGTTTCTTTTGGAAATATCACTTACCAAGGAGGTGTGTCCCCAGTCGATTTTATGGAAGATAGGTACTGTAGGACAGTCAAAACCTCATTGAAAACATTCTAATGACATTTTATTTTAATTTTCATCCCTGTATATCTACCTCATTAATATTATTCACGACCAGCAGAGTGATGACACATGAAAAGTACAACATTATATAACGCTGATTAATAATAATTTATACAAGAAAATGTGACAACGTGTAACCAAATTAACAAAGGACATTAGTATTCTGCTCCAGACAGACAAAACATTTGAAAACACGTCTATATATTACTGCTATTAGTATGTATTACTGTTTTACTAGTGATGTGTCTTAACATAACATAACATTACGCCTATTTTACCCAGAATGGTGTGGCAGAGGTGTACAACCTACACATTTCACCTATTATGTTTAGGGCCCATGGGACAGAGGGTAGGCCTATCGCCATCCACCGGGCACAATTCCAACTCCGTGCTGCTATTGTGAATTATTTCCTAACGGAAAGTTCACAAATAACAAATTTTGTTTATTCATATATTTGTACAGTTCTAAAACAACATTAAATTTACGAATTTTAAAAACAAGGCCTCGATGGAAATCTGAATCGCGGCTGACTTTTGGACAACTGATTTTGTTTGAGTCACCAAAATATTTCATACAAAACTTGAAGGACCGAACTTTTAATTATTCGCACATGAACATAAATGTTTTTAGGGACAGCGATTTTTTTCATACATACCTTGTATAGCACCCACAAAAATTGGCTATGGGATGAAACCTTGTATTTTATGATAGTGAACTGCGACAAAGTTCTATAACTCCTTTTACATAGACTTTTATTGGCTCTTTAAAGGTCTAAAAACGATTCACGTGACTACGGTTCGTATCGCTGGTTCTACTGTTGTGTTTCTCAGAATTCAGGTATATTGTCAGTTTCAGTAACACATCGTATCCCAGAAATCATTTTAGGCGCATTGTGAATACACACGATTCACCGAAAGTCGTTGAAAATCAAACATTACTATATTTTTCTTTTTTACGCAGTATCCAGTATAGCAGCTCTGCGGATGACTGATTCAATCCAACACCAATAATAAGAAAAACGAATCAATATATGTGATAATCTACAGGACACTGGGTTGAAGTATTTTATTAATTACTTTATTTATTTTAGGGCGGCATACAAAAACATCCCTATTTCAGAACGAAGTCTCTACCATTCTTTCAATTTTTTACAGGAATGATTAAATATGACGTATTATTTGAATATTTTATATGCTCAAATCATATGCTTATAATAACACTATAAAATCGTATTTTTTTAAACCAAACATCAAAGTAAGGCATTCCATTCACCTAAATATATAAAAGGAAATAAAGCACAAACGATCGAATGGAACTAAAGCAATAAAAATCAAATGCTAAAAGCTGAAAACTAGTGATTGACTTCTGAACACATCGGCACGCAAAGCAAACCCATGTGCCGCCGCGCCGGTACTCAGCAATTGAACTGCGGTTATGTGTTTACTTGAATGTTTTATTTGCTGGCATTACTCACATAATAATTTGCCGGTGGACGGTAGAAGAATAATACATCTACTAATATGCACATAAAAATACTTTTAAAATAAAAGACTTGTCTGCAAACTTTCCCTCGAAAAAATTAAATCTAGGTATTGCCGCTACACTGCCTGCAGTATTAAGATTTCCTGTCTCCGTTGAGATTGGTAGAACTAAGCAATTCGGTCAATTACGGTCATTAGTAGAACATTAATAGCATAAACATAAGCTCATAATAATAGCCCACGGTCGTATTGATTTCAACCCATTTGATTGTAATCAATAATTCTGTTTGAGTCATGTATGAGTGTTCTCATTACAGTTTCCATGAACATTTTTGGTCGTTGGCAGCTTAGATAAAATCTCTAGGCCCGTCAGCGAAGATTCACAGCAATTTTCATTTCAGTGAGAGCACTTGTTGAAAATCGGCGTGGGTAAAAATTGTCGGACGAGCGGTCGCTTATATTGCGGGCACATAAAATACCAATTTACGATAGGTATGGCACGGTTTAGTTATGTTATGGTAGCCGTCACCAATAATTTTATCACCGGTAGAGATCTGGGTTTATGTTTTAGTGAGCGTAAATATGCTATTTACGCATATATAATTATTCCAGAATTTTATTGTACACATGTTTCCAGTATAAGCTGCTGGTGGTTTTACATTATACAGCCTAACAAATACTAACAATGCGACCATCTTATACTGGAAATGAATAGCTCGATGTGTAAACCGTGTGTACCGTGGGACTGTAAGCATTCAGTCTACCCACATTAAATCCTCATTGACTCACGCTTCAGAAAACTCAGCCATTTTATAATAGCAGAATTTCAACTACATAGGTGGAACAAACCTGAACATTATGCTATTATTAGATTAGACTAAAGTCGTATTATTAATTAACTGTAAGACTAGTTAGTCTTACAGTTAATTAATAATACGACTTTTGAGTCGGTACGACTCATATAATCGGATTATTTGAGTCAGTACGTGAATAATAATGGTATATCGAATGGATTGTATTAGACCTTGACTAAAAGACTAATTCAGTCTACAAAAATCGGACCTTTAATTGCTCTAAAACTTTTATTTCTAAAGCATGACTTACACAATGGCTCTTATACTCTTGAGCTCGCTAAGTGGCAATAATGTCGCTCTAATTGTCCATATTTTCCTCATCGTTTATCCCATTCATCTATTTTTAAGAAAGACTACGTGTTTAACCCTAGGGAGGTTTCTAACAAAAGTTTTCACCAACTAATTGGCCAGGTTCTGAGCACTTTTAACAACTAGTTCAATTATGTCCCAACTGAAAAAGTTTCAAGTTTAAACTATTCGAATTTTCTCGTCTTAGACCTAACCCCAACGGATTTTGTCGCGTTAAAAGCCAAGCTTCTACTTTATATTAATCTTTTTATATTTTCCATTGAATTAATATTATAAGATTTTTTTAAATATCTTACTATATGTACGTCTTGTTGTCATGACTTTTATTTGTCACTGATCATTTTCGATCTTAGTTCCTTGAAATACGATGAAAACCAGCACATCACACCTATGGAAAGTAGACACAAACACTGTATCTGTAAGAGAAATAGAAAACATTTTTGAATTATAATTTGTTCGGGACTTAGACATCATGGACAACTCTGTCCATGATGTCTAAGTAGGTACAGAATTTATCCTCCTCAACTCATATGGGTTGCCGTAACATATCATATAAATATTTTTCATTATATTATGCTGAGGCAATATTATTGTAACGAGGATTAATGTTTGATAAAACAGTCCAGTTCGCTTCGCTTCATCCAGTACAGTGATAACGTCATAGAACGATCTAGCCCGTACGTAACTAGCTAGATCGTTCGATGACGTCATCTTGATAGCACCGCATTCAGGTTTGATTGATCTTTGAGAGATTTTCCACGGCAGGAGCAGGTTTGAAGAGGACGGCGCGTTGAGTTGTTATTGTGTGTGGCAAGGCTCGGCGTACGTACGCGGGGTCGACGCCCGAGGGTGCCGCGATGGCGCGGGGGGAGCACGGGGTTGCTTTGCACTTCCGCCTCGCTGCACTCATTTCCGCATAAATAGTACCTGCCTCCCGTATCAAGATGTAGGCCTGTACTGTTGACACGCTCTCGCGACGACACGCATGTCTCTCTCAACACGCATCACTTAATTACAGCAACTTAATTAGAGTAGATTAGAAACTCCAATTTATCTTAACCGTAACATGTAATCCTCTTAGCAAATTCAAATACCGTGACCACTAACAAAATAAATTACGAACTTCGTCCAACTAATCAGCGCAAACCAGCTCCAGTTTTAAGGAGAAACGCAATTTGAAGTTACCCTTAAAAGTTTCGAAAGCGCAGGAGTGTGGGTGAAATAAAACAAAGGCAGGCACGCGCCCGGCGCGGCACTCATGCTGAGTGCTCTGCTTTGTGGCAGCCTGGGCGATACAATGCAATACGCGATACATACACGCACACAACCATGCCGACTCGCAAGTCTCTCAGCATTGGCAAGTAGGCTTCCACGTCGAATGCTGAACTGATATTGTGTGACCTGCAAAATGCATGCTCTATAAGTATATAGGTAGGTAGGTATAAGTATTTCCATATATTTGTCACCGATACACATCGAACCATGCCTGTGCAATATCGATAACAGTGACTGTTCCGAATTGAAGAACTAATTCTGAAGTAGCGATCGATAGGAGTTATCCAAACTACCGATTGTTCACGTTTTATTGTTTGTCTAAATAGGTACAATTGGGAAATCGAATTTTTATTTTTCTTTCATGAAACCAATGTAAGCAAACAAAATTTAATTTCCAGTGTGAACGAATCACTTATTTTGGTTCATACAGAGTCATTCAGCATACCACTGAATGACTGCTTTTTACCTAGAAAATTTTACACCAATTCTACATGGATACCACATACTAAATTGAGTTAGATAGAGCCGATAGGGTAGAGAGATATAAATATTGATTGCGCAATGAATTGTTTTAAAATGTAATTCTAGTAGGTTGTCGGTGTCGTCGCTCGTCCGTGCAGCGGCGATCATTAGTGAGGTGAACACTAATGAACCTCTCGATGGAGCAGAGATCGCCGAAGGAGACAAGCCGGTCCATCGCGATAGCGGCAACGATGCGCGGTCACATCACGAAATATCGGATTTTCCGTGTCAAGAATTCATAACAAGAATCTTGTAAAAATCTGCCTCAGGGCGTCGCGGCGTCGGTCACTTCACCTCGAGAGCCTTTAAGTTTCGCACTCAATAAATATTTCTCAATAAATCACGGCAAGAATTTTCTTAAAATTTATTTGAAAACGCTTGCATTTTCAACATCTGCTATATTTGTTCCCACGAAACTTAAAACTGATTAATGGTGCTGGAAATTCTCCAAAGACCATCGTTGCATTTTAAACAGTGTAGTGCAGTTTATTGAGCAAATATAAGAGGCCGGCGCGCCGCCTCGTACCGCCAACCCGCCTCGCGCCACTCTGTGAGAGCTTATCGAGAGATGGCGAAAGAGCGCTCTTCTTTCAATAGCTTGCTTTGTGCTTCCCACTAGAACCACTTTGCAGCGGCAAAGACATGCTTTCTTTAAACTATATCCATAAAAAATTAACAAGTTCTTTAATGTGTAAATATAAATGCTTGAATATATCAACTACAGGGTTCGGCCGACTAGTTGGCGAGGCTGATCATTAGTTTAGGTTAAAGGGGTATGGCCAATTGACTATGCGGTTTTTTATCGGTGCTGTGCAATCTATTCTATGGTTAAGTCATGATTTAAACTGCTATCTTATATGAAGAATAAAAAATACTTTTTATTGTGATCGGGATATTTTAATGGTTTCATTAAAAAAGTTAGTGAAAATTTTAAAAACGTGGTTATTTAAATGATCAACGTTTAGTGACAAGTTGATTATTCATGTTGAAATAGAAAATCATGGTAGTTCATGAAATCCAGATGAAAGTAAGTCAGATATTTATGATTAGATAATAGTCATACACAAAACTAGGTATTATTTAATTTTAATGATTCGTGACATAAGGTTTGTGGCGATACAAGATTTAGTCATTCTCTTTAAACATTTTAAATGCATTTAAAAAAAAACCGACTTCAAAAAGTACGTAAACTAAAAAGCAAAAAATAAATGTACTTCGCACAAAATAATACGTTTTTTTCATTTAGTTAAATAGAAATTATTAAATAATTATTTTATAATTCTGAAGTCGGTGCCAAGTAAAAACAACCTTTCTACAATATCAAATTACAGTTCACACAAAAAGGGACGCGTAGTTGTGCTAGTGCGCGGTCGCCCAGTATTGGTACTTACCACAGAAATATAACTAATATTCAGTCAGAAAAAAGTTGTTAGAACGATTGATATTATCTATATACAGAGTTATTAATTGTTTACTTGGCACCGACTTCAGAATTATAAAATAATTATTTAATAATTTATATTTAACTAAATGAAAAAACGTATTATTTTGTGCGAAGTACATTTATTTTTTGCTTTTTAGTTTACGTACTTTTTGAAGTCGGTTTTTTTTTATTAAAAATTATTTTATTTTACGATTTTAAGTGATGGGTAGACCGAGCAAGAATGTTTCTCGAATGAGGAGACGACGGTTACTTGAGACGGAAAACTTATTATAATAAACAAGAATTAAATCCTTTCTCCTGACTATTGAGGGTCACGACCTTCCATCATCAGTTCATTTGACACAATAACTAGCAAAATGAATATCCGTACAGTAGTGAAAGAAATATCCTTTAACTCCTAACTATTAAGGAGTTGAACTTCCATCATCAGCTCAACCACATAAAATTATTGCGACCAAGCGTAAATCCTGGCCTCGATTAATAAAATATGAGGGTTGCCCCCGATTTCTCTGGGGTCCCATCATCAGATCATGACATGCTGACAATGGTACCACCTTTGAAATATCTCCGTTCCAACAGCTCACTTGACATCATAACTAGCAGTCTGAATATGTGTACATTAGTGAAAGAATTATCCTTTAACTCCTAACCATTGAGGAGTTGACCTTCCATCATCAGCTCATCCACATAAAAATACGTAAATACTGATGTAGCTTTGAAAAACACACTAAAAACATTACATGTGCCTATAAAATTCGAGGGTTGCCCTCGATTTCTCTGAGATCCCACCATCAGATCACGTCATGCTGACGATGGGACCCCCTTGAAATCATCTCCTGTCCAACAAAAAAAGAATCATCAAAATCAGTTCATAAACGACAGAGATATCCGTAAACAAACATAAAAAAAAAAAAGTAACATATATACGAATCCAATTGAGAACCTCCTCCTTTTTTAGAAGTCGGTTAAAAACCAAATTAAATTTTCGTATTGCTCGACGCAACACCATATGCAGTATATTACAAAGCAGGACAGGTAATTTAACATATCTCATCGTAGACTATTGGCATTTAATAGAAAACAGGGCTACATAAGTGGCTCATCTCTACTTCATAGTAGGTATTAATTTTCACACACGTCCCTAGATAAGCCGCTTGCCCAACTTTCCTTGACCTTTGAAACAGTACAAAACACCAATAGGCGGGTAAAACGACAGCGCCCACCTAAAGTAAATGTCAACATAAATTATGGCCCTCGAAACAAAAACATTTTCATACCTAGATCAAGTAAATAGAAACATAGATACATTTTTCATGATAATAAACATATATTTTCCAGACGAAATAATAAATTCCAATGTCAGATAACAAAATTGAGAGAGCTCCTTCTTGTTGTTTCGTAAAATAAAATAGAATAAGCATAATAGAATTATGTGACGTCGTACTTGATTGATGTAAGTATGTCGTGGTATTCTATTAGTGCCCGACCGGAACATACTTGTACCTACTATATACTATACTAAGAAACAGTTGTAAAAAACGTTATGAGACTGGCAGGATTTGAACTTGTGACCTCTGCATACCGGGCAGCCATTTAACCACTCAGCTACGGTCGCCTCTTGCCAGATGCCTTGATTTCTCTACTGTATGTCACGTCATTAGGTGACAACATACCTACTAGTTATGTGCCTGAACTGAACATGGCCTAAACTTAATATTTTCTATTAGAACAGAATTATGACATTCATAAATTGCTAATAAAGCTACAATACATTATAATTTTGTTCATAGACTGATCCGGTTACTTTACGTAATTCGCGTTAACTTCTATTCAAGGTACAGAAATAGCACATAGCGTTGAAAATTGGTATCTATTAATGTTTGGAACTCCATCATAAATGTATGCTTAAAAGTCGCCATCGATCCCGTGTCTGGATTTTTTTTATTTAAGGGATTCTTAAATTCTTTTTGCAAAAGAATAAGTTTTATCATAAAATGAAGCTAAACAAATTACCAACAAATAATTATCTATAAAATATATCTATCCAGTTTAAAATATAAAGCATAAAGTAAGTAAGTTACATAAAAAAGCATATGAGGTTCCTAAAAATGTTAATCTATGTACTTACTACCATAATTCCATAATTCGTAAGCAAATATGTAAGCGCATAAAACCCACTCGATCATAGTTTGATTTCTCGGAGTTGAAATTAAGCTGAATCTAGGTCGAAAGTTAACGAAGCTGAAAGTTCGGTCGGACACTACCTGTAATTCGGATCTAATGGTATAGTTAGGGAAGCGGCCACAGGCGGCTCGTGGCTCATGTCGGAAATGAGTTCAATTTACCATTTACTCGGCAAATTGACTGGTGCGACCTCGCTCGCCTCTTGTTATACTCACTTATTAAGTATACAGGGTTATTGGGTAAGTCGACCTAGATCCGTTAAGAGGTGGTAGTTCCCATCATTTCTGACTGATCTGACTATGAAACACCCCACCCTAAACCTAACCGTTTTCGAGATATTGGACTTAGAAGGTTTTTTTAAAAAATATCCCGATTTCTTAACTATAGCCTATTTTTTTTGTATCCTATGCCTTTTATTTTTTTTTTATTCTGATTTTTGTGTGCCAGATAAGTTTGTTTATAATTCTCAACCCAAAAAGTGCAAGTATCTGAACCAATGGGATCGTAGTAGACGATTGATACCGTAAAAAAGTAATTAATTTGAAAAAAAAAAATTGTTTCTTTTAGTAATATTTAAAAAAAAATCTATGGCGTTAGTTCTGCAGATGTTTTAAATAATATCTACGTTCCATTAGCTATCCAACAAGGTATCACAAGCTAGGGTCTTATCACAATTCATAGAAAAAAAATCGATAAAAGGCTCTCAGGTAGCAGTACAAATTTGGGTTCTTTGGTCCTATTGTTCTTCCACGGAGCTGTGGTGCGTGCGAGCGGGACAAACTGACCAGGTGCAAGCGAGATAAAATAATCCCGGCCAATTTGTTGTTATTGTTTCGTTTTAGTCTGCTTCCGTGATTCGTCCGTAGTAGATGCGATATTTAGTGCTCTTCATTTCTTACCCGACTTGGCTTGTATTTCTGGACTGTTTCCTACAAATTGTGACTGTGCTTGTTAACTGGACTTTGAATTGTGCTTCTGAATTGGAACTGTTGAAGATGGCAACCTTCACGAACGAGGAATACGCGGATATTCTACTTTGTTATGGGTACTGCAATGGTGTTTCTGCACGAGCTCGTGACGAATACATTGCACGTTATCCCGGCCGCCGAATACCGGATGTCACTGTCTTTGACGGCGCTTACCGGCGACTCAGAGAGACTGGCTCTGTTTTAAGGCGTCGAGCAGACCTAGGCCGACCACGGATCATTGTTGATGATGAAGATGAAGATAATCAAATAGTTCAACGGTTTAGAGCGGATCCAACTACTTCAACTAATGCTGTTGCCCGAGAACTTGGACTCTCGCAGTGGAAAGTGTGGTTTACGGTGAATACTGCAGGCCTCTACCCCTATCACTACACGCCAGTACATGTTATCGAAGAGGGAGATCCAGTGAGGAGGTTAGACTTTTGTAGATTTATGCTTCATGGAGATTTAGAAGACCCAGCATTTTTAAAACAAATCTTGTGGACAGATGAATCAAAATTTGATAAAGATGGAATTACAAATTACCACAACGCTCATTATTGGGCCCCAAAAGCGCAAAAAAATCCTAACCAGAAGAGGACAAAAGCCGCACAAAGAAGATTTAGTTTAAATGTCTGGATGGGAATCATAGCAAACAAATTAATTGGGCCCTTCTTTCTACCTGATAATTTAAACGGAGAATTTTACGAACATTTTCTAAGAGAAGAGTTACCAAATTTATTAGAGGATTTACCCCTAAATCTGATTAGAAACATGAAGTTCCAACACGACGGTTGCCCTGCACATTACAGAAGAGGGGTCAGGGAATGGCTAGACAACGAGTATCCTAATAGGTGGATCGGAAGAGGTGGACCCATACCGTGGCCAGCAAGAAGTCCTGACCTGACTCCCATGGATTTTTATGTGTGGGGACACATGAAGACATTAGTCTACAATGAGAATAATCCAATTGAAACTATTGACATATTAAGACAGAAGATTATTGAGGCTGCTGACGAAATTCGAAGAGACTTAACGACTGTAGTAGTTAAAAGCGGACTAAGACACCGAATGAGAGTGTGTGTGCGAAACAGAGGCGGCCATGTAGAACAAGATTTATAAATTTAAATAAATGTTGTTTAATAATTATTTGTATTGTTTTATTTCGTTTCCTGGCCCAAAAGAGAAGTTTAATCTTAAGTACCATTGTTTTTTTTTACTACCTGGGAGCCTTTTATCGATTTTTTTTCTATGAATTGTGATAAGACCCTAGCTTGTGATACCTTGTTGGATAGCTAATGGAACGTAGATATTATTTAAAATATCTGCAGAACTAACGCCATAGATTTTTTTTTCAATATTACTAAAAGAATCAATTTTTTTTTTCAAATTAATTACTTTTTTACGGTATCAATCGTCTACTACGATCCCATTGGTTCAGATACTTGCACTTTTTGGGTTGAGAATTATAAACAAACTTATCTGGCACACAAAAATCAGAATTAAAAAAAAATAAAAGGCATAGGATACAAAAAAAATAGGCTATAGTTAAGAAATCGGGATATTTTTTAAAAAAACCTTCTAAGTCCAATATCTCGAAAACGGTTAGGTTTAGGGTGGGGTGTTTCATAGTCAGATCAGTCAGAAATGATGGGAACTACCACCTCTTAACGGATCTAGGTCGACTTACCCAATAACCCTGTATGTATAGTTGACAATCCAACTTGAAAACCATCACGGAAATTGCATGGTTGCAAATTGGGTTCCCTTCAGTGACTGCTCCAGTGCTGACTACGAGTTATAGAATTTAATTTTTATTGGAAGTTGGCTATAGAGGAACAGTTGCAGATCATAAATTATTTGTGCTATCTCTGTATATACTATCTATTACCTATACCCAGGGTTATATATTCTATTATTGGAGAAAGATATTGATGGCATCCTTTCACTTCACATAAGCGATTTAAAAAAACCTGTGCATTTTCTTATCATCTTATTTTAAGATAAATAAACAAGACAGGCCTTCCATAGTCGTTTCAATGAAGTCCCTACTAAATATAAAAAATAGTAATTCTAAAAGTACTGGTATCTTGGTTCCAGCGGGTGCGATGACGTGCAGCGTTCTCTGGAGCTGCTGGACCAGGTGCTGAGTGAGTACGACGAGGGAGAGCCGCGGAGCCTAGAGGCCCGCGCGCCACCTACCCCGGCCACGCCAGCCACGCCGGCCACGCCCGCCACGGATGACGACTCGCCGCTCGCTGGTCACACCTCCGAAGACGATGGATACATGAGCATGAACGGCAGGAGGTCAGTTAAACCAATTAATTAAGTTATCCTTTGCAAAATAGAGAAACATTAAGGGACAAAAATTTACCTGGTTTATCGTATTTGGTACAAAGACCAATTAAGGCCAAACTAAATAAATAAATTCCTTATGAAAGCTGTGCGTCTATTTATATAGGTAGTTTTCAAACATTTCTGGTGGTGCCTAGAATTTTGTTCTTTCATCCTGTCTCTCTGCACTGCATGATTGTCATCATTCTACATGACTCCAGCATGACTTCGCAGCGATAAATCCTAGTAGATACAGAACTTCCATAATAGTATTCCTTTAATCCTTGGACTTCGAACATTATCTACTATTAGCGAGTTGTAGCTGCAAAACGTTGTTACTGCAATTCTATTTATAAGAACCATAATGTGGATTCCACATTTGCACAGGCTGATGGCTGTCATTACCGCCTGCCCAATCTGAACGGGAATAGCGACATAAGTTTGAAAAACATAACACTTAGATGAATGAGCCGTTTTACAAATTCTCACTAAATGACGTTTGTTCTATATATAAGTGTATTTATATTATACTGTTGTATATATTATAAGCTGTCAAACCTTATTGTCATAAGATGACTACGACAGAATATGCCTATTGAAGACTTGGCCTTTCCAACTCAGGGCATAAAGGTCAGTAGAGAATAAGTCAGCCATTTTTGGGTTGCCCTCATATTTAGTAGTATTCACATTAAGGGCACGGAAGATAAAAAAACACGCCATTTCCGTTTCTGAATTCATCGAACATTTCCTCATAAAAATAAAGTTTATATTTTATTTTTTACTCGGCCCCACGCCCAAAACCATTAAAATCATATGCATATTTATAACATACACCAAAAAATACAGGTAGTTTAAATGTTTTAATAATAACTCAAAATATAGTGGTGAATATAATAATACATATTATTATGTCGAATATTATTTTACCAGTAAAAATATTCTGTTATTTTATTTTTTGATGTTGGATATGAAAAAGCGTGTAAACTTTTGTCGGATACCGACATCAAAAACTATAAATATGTGCTTGTTTTAAATTACAACTGATAAGTTGCAATATTTTGCAGTACAGTTGCTAGAAAACGTTGATTGTGTGCAAGAACATTTCCTACGCAAAGTATCAGGCCCGATCCAGGTAAAGATTTAATCCCCCTTCCGAAGGTAGAAGGTTTATTCCCAATCCCAAGAAGATATTACTCAATGCGTCAGGTTCGTTAATACCCAACATTCTATGATACCCAAGAAACTATACGTCTAGTCCCGTCCATTAGGTAGGTCTTGTAGTAATTAGGACGAATTGCGTAATATCGAGTGACAAAGGTCTGGGACAATGTGCCTCGCTTCATTACGGAAGGTTAACGAGTTCAGAGCCAGGAATAGATTTTAATACTGTACAGTTTGTAGGTAATCTTCACCAAAAACTATGAAATATCACATATTATAAATTGTGCTTCGAAAATTCATGTAACATTTTTCATGGCATTTTCAGTCATCTTCAGCTGATATTTTTTTTATTAACCTATATTGTTCCATTGCTGGGCAAAGGTCTCCCCCAAAGTCTTCCACTCTTCCCTCTCCGAAGCTGAATGACTTGGACAGCTGGCCAGACCAGAAAACGCTGGCGGGATGACTTGGACACCTTTCTGGAAAACTGGCAGGAAAAAGCTTCGTCAGCTGATAATAAACAAATAATATTATACTGTAATCGACACCGAAAACAGTTCAAGTTATAGTACGTTAGCCATAGATAGGTAGGTAGTATGTAACTAACAGTGCGGCTGCAGAGAAACTTTTTACCACGTACGTACGATCACGTCCGCCGTAGAATAAATTCTTAGTCAAAGTTTTTCAAAGCATCTACTCCATAAAGGTTCTTTAAACGTATTTGAATATGTGCATATATGTTCAAGTCAGCTACGACCCTAATAGAATCTGTAGCATCCATTAAGGACAGTAATTCTTTACTTTAAGGGTCTTTCTGAAATCCTGTAACAATCTATTTTTTGTTATTACTCGTGAAAAGACTGTAACAGATTGGCAAAAAGTCTTTCAGACTTGAATTTACAGAATTATTTACTTAGAGAGTTCTAAGTAAATAATTCTGTAAATACGAGTGATCCGCGAAATTACATGTGTGTTTGATAAGCCATTTTTATCCAAGACATGTAGTCCACCTGATGGTGAGGTCTACGATATTGAACTTTATGTACTAGTAGCTTCAGGGGCTCATTCTAACGTAATATGAGTTTAACTATAATATTATTAAGTTTTTATCTATTTTTATGGAGAAATCATATCTAAAACAATGAAATGTATGTTTGTTCGTGGCCTTTTTGTTTTAATTATTAATTAAGTTACATATAAACTGAAAAATTAAAATAATAATGTAAAAAAAATGGGCGCCTACAAACATGTTTTTAAGTGTTTCAGATATGATTTGTCTACCAAAATATACATTTTACTTTCGTATGGAAAACAACCAAGCAATTGTGCCCTCTCTTCCTGTCACAAGCTCTTTCTCAAGATCTCTAACACTATCAGAAACAAGTGTGGTACGAAAATAAATTATTAAAGTTGCTGATTTGCAGCAGCGCTGTTTGCCTTAACTCTCAAGCTAGTTCTTACATATTGGCCAAGTGTGAGTCAAGCCAACGCGCATTCAAGGAATCCGTAGTCGGTCCTTAGTAGTTTCAAGTCCGAAGTACATACGAACTTAAAACACGTTTGCTATCTGTATTGAATAAAAAGCAAAATGTACAAACATGTCTTGTAAACTGTTCCAGAGCGAAGTTCGCGTTGGGATTCCGTCCGACGGAGGAGCGCGAGGAGCCTTCACCGCCGGACCCGCCGTCGCCACACTCTCCGCCACCGCCAGAGGAGGCTGAACGAATCATCTCTACGTTGCTGCCGAAGTAATTATATTGACTCAAATGAATTTAAATATTTGAAGAATTTTAGTACATACCACATTTTCTAGGTACCAGGGTCTGCCTAGCCATACCTTCAGGGTTGTAATCGACAGCCCAAGTTCAGAATATTTGCAAGACTCGTACCTTCCGCATCATTCACCGAAGATATGAGTCTAGATACTGCCGTACAGGACACAGTGACGGGTGTGTAACGGTTGATATAATAACAAAAAATCTAACGGTCACTTGACATAATATCACTTAATATAATTTTATTTAATATAACGATCAGTTGTCATATTGATCTGTTGATATAATTTCATTTTATCTAATTTCTTTTGATATAATGAACACTTTTTATAATGCACATTTGACATAACATTCGTTTAGTATATTATTTATTTACTATAATATTCATAATCTCTAAGTAACTTTTAATATAATTTAGAATATTCGATACGTCATTGTTACCAGGAGGATCTGGATGCAATCTGGACTTTAGGGCACCCCGACTCGGATAGGTTAGGTTAGAAGGGGATGGCGGGGTCTACGACCCCGCCATCCCCTCGTGGTTTTTTTTTTTAACCAACCAGAAGTAGGAGCCCCGCGAAGCGGGGCTCCGTCGACCAAGTCCGACCTCGACCAGAAAATTAGGTCAAAAGAACATTAGGTTAAATGAAAGTTATATTAAAAGAATATTATGCATTTTGAAAATTATATCATATGAACTTTATACAAAATGTTATTATATCAAAGGAAGATTATATCATATAAAACATTATATCATATGAAATTAGGTTATTTGATATTATAGCATATGAAAATTATAACATATGAACGTTATTTCAAGTAAAATTAGAGCATTTGTTATTATATCAAACATTACACACCCCACAGTGACACCTCTGTTATCCACACTATTAGAGGTTGTGCTAGTAGCATCCAAAGACAATCTCTCTATCTTTAAAGGGGTAAGGGAAATTCTACCGACCCTTATTAAAAGCTTGATATACAGGTTGTACCAGTTTAGCAAGCCGATTCAATACATTCAACATTTGAAAAGTGATAAGAGAAGAAATAGGATAGTTTAAAAAAATCAAGAAAATATTCACCCTATGAAAATCTTTTTGCTCCTATTACTATTTCAAAGAGATATTTACTTTTTCAAATTATTATGTTCCTTTAAACTCCGATCAAAAAAAAAAAAAATCACAACACAACTTGGAAATAAATGTCTCTTTTGTCCAACCAAAGATTCAAAGGTAATTCTTAGCCCAGCTTCGATTGATTGTACTGAAATAAAAAAGTACCAGTCAAGTATATGCCCATAATTCTTCAACTATGGAACTTTTTTTATAACTTTCATAACTTACCCTTTTGCTTGACGTCCTAAACTGGGACTTTCTGTATAAGTGCCAATAAAGTTACGAATAGGCTATCAAGGATTTATCCTGGTGATGCTGGTCATTAATATGCAATAAACAATTTGAGTACTAAACTTTCAAAAACTTCAAAACACAATTTTGAAATTAGAGCTTTTTCTTCAAAAAACCATTGTCCCCGTAGTTTGTTAGCCTTGAACTTCTGGTGCACCAATGTATCATTAATTTATTATAAAAAGTACATAATAATAATATGAGAGCTAAAAATATTCACAATAAATAATATTATATTGATGACAGGCTTTACAAGATCTTATATTTATTTAACATTATATGCTAATAATTTCAGAGTATCGCCTGCGAACTCGGCGAAGCGAACATCTTCGATAGAGCAGCGCGAAGCTGAGGAGAGACTGGACTCCATCATAAGCGTCAATGGAATCACCACGGCCACGCAGACTACTTTCGTTAGTATAATATGTTAATGCCCTATTCATACGATCCGGCCAGATGACAAAATCGTGAAATTTTTGTTATAACGATGTAGCCAATAAAACATTTAATTCACTAAATTCTGAAGCATTTCCTTTCTTGAAGTGAGCAAATGTATTTATTTTATTTTATTTAATAAGCACACCAACTGTATAATTAGTTAATTACACAGAGCCATACAAACAATTATAATAATGTACAGGTAAATCGTATTGTAATTACACAAATCACAGGCATCACTACATTCAAACAATTTCTCTTTAGGAGACTTCAAAAATATAAATATTAAATAAATTATAAAATCCTAATTTTATTTTTAAATAAATTGTTTTATATTATTAAATAATTATATTATTTTATGTTTATTATTAAATTTGAATGTATTTACTCATATTAATTAAAAATAATTGTCAAGAATGTTATGACCACGGCATTTATAAACAATTAGGATATATTAAAATACCTACTCAAGATAAGAAAAGGGGTAATTAACGTTTAATTCACAATATAATGACGTGACTGGGAATTAGTTTGACAGGTGGGCAGGTCAACGCCGTACTAATGCAACTGCGACCCTTTTACCAACCGAAAGGGTGTTGTATACTTTTACGAGTACCCTCGGGAATTGTTCCAGCTGTCACTGTTGTTATGTTTTGTTTGCCAGAAATTAAATGGTTAACAGTTTATACATGTACTAACCGTACCTGTTACCGTAGTGGCATCGTAAAATGGTGACTGGCCACCCTCAGCAAATTATTGCAAAGTTTGCCCACACACATTACCCCTGTCTGTTAATTAATTATATAATAATAACTTGTAAAAAAATCGTTTTA
Organism: Hypena proboscidalis; assembly: GCA_905147285.1. NCBI lineage: Eukaryota > Metazoa > Arthropoda > Insecta > Lepidoptera > Erebidae > Hypena > Hypena proboscidalis. The sequence continues at coordinate 11,274,316 of LR990130.1, read as the reverse complement.
TATTAATTTCAGCCCAAAACAAAACATCAACGTCCATACGGATGGGACAAAGAAAACGAAGGAAACAACTTCCAACTCCATCAACCACCGGTACCTCCGTACAGGTTCGCATCTCTACAGCATGGGGCTAGACCACCACATCCAGACGCAGCCCTCACTTGGCTGCCACCAAGGCACAGTGCACCGCCAACCAACCAGATAAAGTCACCGAGCGTGGAAAGCCCACCCATTTTCCCCTTCATGGGCTTTTCATCCGAATTCAACGACAAACCATACAATGAACACCCAGTCACAATATATCCCGGCCCAAATATACAATTTAATAAGCAATCACATTCGCCCACGTACAATTTACAAAAGGTATCGCCCTCAAACACCAAGAGCTCCGAAAGGAAGTCCAGTGTGAAAAGCGATAGCAAGTCGGACGGTGAGTTGTTATCACCCATTGGAAAAATACCTCCGCGGACTCTCGCCGGTTCTATGGAAAAACATAGAGAAGTATGTAGAAGTTCTTCGGAGGATGTGGCAGGGAGCTTCAAGAGGAGAAGCTCGAGTAAAACAAACGATGAGGAGCACTTTTCGGACGATTCACTCGAGGAGGTGTTCCCGCCGCCGCCGCCCGCAGCAACAACGCCTTCGAAACGTAATTCCATTGCTTGGGAAGTGTCACTCGATGGTGATGATCCTCTTCTCACGCCAGGAAGCACAAAGGTCAGTATTATTCCACGATTACAATTTGTTATTATTAACTGACAGCCCAAAATTACGCTGACTTTTGAAAATCATTAGATCATAAACTGATCTCGTCATTTCACAGTTAAACTTTCTTTTATATAAAACCTGGATATTAGAAAATGGTATCTTCTCAGGATATATAATTATTTAATTTAACAAAATATAATATTATTTTTCAGGTTATTGGTCGACGAAGAAGGAAATCGGGTGATCAATCACACTCAAGTACAAGCTCCATACCACAGAGGGTAGACGATGATTGGGGGGACGAGTACTGGCCACCGCCGCCGCCGCTCACGCACTGTGAATCACTTGCGTCACCCACCTCGGACGCGGAGGCCGAGGCCCGCCGGGTGCAGGACCTAGCGTCTGGTACATACGTCATCCGCAAAGGCAAAAATCGAAAACAGTTACCAAGTTTCAATAAAAACGCGACTAGCAAATCACCCACCAGCAATCTCATTCATAGTCACAGTTTAAATAGAAGTTTGGACACTGATAAATCTATAGGCGGGTCCAGCATATCAATCAGTGGGTCCGGATCAGTAGGGTCCTACAACTCCAGACCCAGCTCGGACTTAAGTTTGCCGCAATCTCGGTACAGTGTGGACTTGAATTCTCGGCTAAGTCGTGAGCTCAACACACCCAACTCTAGATATAGTATAGATCTCTGCACACCAAATTCCAGACTGAGTAAAGAAATCACATCGCCAAAATCTCGACTTAGTTTAGATCTCAATAACGGGCAAGATAGATATATCACCCAGGAGTATTTCGGTCATAGTCCTAAGAGTAGAAAAACACACAGTGAGAAAAACGCACACACTTCAAAGATTCAGAACAAATTATCGCCACAAAATAGATTTGCTGATTTTAAGAAGTATTCGTCAACTTTTGATAATTTTCAGTCTTTAATAAAAGAAGGAAAAGTGGAGGAGACACCCCCGACGGAATGCAACGAAACCGTTAATGAACTGACCACCGTGCCTCCTAACATGGTTAGAGTAGTGTCATTGCCGAGCCTCGGGGTGGACGGCGAGAGCAACAGCGCCAGTCGCCAGGCACTCATCACCACCGTCGAGGAGGAGGAAGACCAAGAGAGCGGTGAACCAGGTTCCAGCGGTGACACTTCGCCTCTGCGAAAAATTGAAAATAATATTAGCGCTATATTAAGTCAAGGTCGGGACCAAAAACATTTTACCCCATATATGCCGAAAGACTGGAATATCCATAAGGATGAATACTGTGATGACGTATCTAAAGATATATTAGAAAACAATTTCCGGTACAGTTCTAGAGAGAGACAAAAGAGACATGATATACAGAAATCGTCGAGTCACAATGAAATACAGAACCAACGGTCGATGGACAGACGTGATCGTTCGAAGCGATCGAACAGTATGCACAAATCCACGAGTGCTAAAGACGTACCGGTGAATTTGATGCGTCAGCCCTCTTCGTCGGACTCGGCTGTATCGAGTGGTGGCGACTTCCCGTTGAATGTTCAGATAGTAGAGCATTCATACAGACATCCGCCACTGCCGCCGTCACCAATTTTAGTCCACGAGATGGGACCTCTGCCACAGACCCCAGAATCTCCTAAGTTCCCGCCTTTACCCCCCTCTCCTGTTCAAGAAGTCGAAGATGAGTATACAGAAATTATGCAGCCTTCAGAAAAGAGACATCTGAAGAAAGCTGACACATTACCGACACCGACTTTGGAATCTAGAAGAAGGTATGTATTAGCATAAAACGTAATTAAAATATTGACTTACCATTTAACCAGCTGAGTCCACCACTGAATAAACGTTTCATATTTCTCTGTCCTGTTCAAACATTGATTACAAAAAGAAAACCGACTTCAATTACAAAAAAAAAAAAAACTGTTTTTAATAAAAGGGAATCTGGGGAAATGAGACCACACGGGAAGCACCAGCTTTCAAATAAAAAAAGAATCATTAAAATGCTTCGCCCAGTCGAAAGTTATGAGGTAACAAACATTTAAAAAAATACAGACAAATTGAGAACCTCCTCCTTTTTAGAAGTCGGTTAAAAAGACAGAGATCGAAAATCGGGTTAAGCGTTGAGCGCGGTTTAAGCGCCGATATCACCAACGTGTTAATCCAAGATTAACGCTAAGCTACAGTTCTCGATCTCTTAGTCCCGTAACTCCCGTACAAACTTTGAATGAGAGAGAGAGATGCAAGTACTGGTTTAATAAAACTGTAGATTAAATAAGAGTTAGCAAACCCGACACTTAAAAGTTTGATGAAATTGAAAACTACTATGTAGGTACTTCTTAGATAGATATTTTTTAACTTTTACTTTTTACAGGCCTTCGGAACCCCCCGCCGTGCCTCCGCACCGCGACACCACGAACAGCCTGAAGACGCGATCGATGGAGACCAGTTACAACAAAAACAGAAGAAGCAGCAGTAATTTCAAGAGTGGCTCCACGGACAGACGAACTTTACCCACAGGTTAGAGACCATATAGATTTCAAATCTCCTCAGTACATATGCCACTATGTCAATCAAATTTATCCAAAAAATCTTTGAAAAACACACTAAAAACATTACATGTGCCTATAAAATTCGAGGGTTGCCCTCGATTTCTCTGAGATCCCATCATCAGATCACGTCATGCTGACGATGGGACCCCCTTGGAATCATCTCCTGTCCAACAAAAAAAGAATCATCAAAATCAGTTCATAAACGACGGAGATATCCGTGAACAAACATAAAAAAAAAAAGTAACATATATACGAATCGAATTGAGAACCTCCTCCTTTTTTAGAAGTCGGTTAAAAAAAAACAAAATGCAGGCGTTTGGAATCCATAAACTTACATTGGTTTAACTAGAGTGACGTAATTTTTAATACATTATGTCTTTATTTTCAGACATTGGAGCGAGTGGTGCCCGTCGCCGTACACTGCAACGCCAGAGTCGAGAAGCAGCTGCGGCTGGCCGTGGTCCTCTGCAGACCTCCGCCAGTCTACCGGAGACACCGGTGTTTGCTCGCGGCTGTGACGTGCCCCGCACTCCGCCACGGAACTCCACTGGCCCGCCCAGGAATAACACCATGACTTCAATACAGTCGATAGGTTAGCATTGTTCGTTGAAAATCTGCATCTTCATCTATACAAATAAATAAAATTTAAGTGTTTGTTTTTAATGTCAAAATAACAATGTTTTTTTTTTAAAAACAACGCCCGCACTGGGAATAACTCCTGTGTCGCGGGGGTGTTCACAAACATACATTTCACACACATAAAGCACACCCTGCTGGTATAATTGTTTGCAAGATACATTTGCCTTAGATACAGTTATTAAAATGTTTGTCTGTCTGTCTGTCTGTTTGTATCGCCTTATCTTATAAACGGCTGGACCAATTTAAATAAAAGTTTAGATGCAGGCAACTGACTTCAAATCGCGTAACACCGGGACCCCAGCTGGCTACAAGGCGCGTAACATAGGCTACTTTTTATCGATGTATGTACCTACCTAATCTCGAAAACTAATGGTCAAATTTAGATAATTATTTTTGTGTTTGATAGTTTGACTCGCATTAAAAATCTTAAGATATTTAACATTACGGTGAACTCCAAGGGAGAGGAGCAGTAAAGTTGAACGCGGGACAAAGCGCGGGAGCAGCTTCTACCTAATACAACGTAGGTATTCTACGCGGATGATGTCGCAGGCATAAGCTTGTCTATAATAATTATATGTATTAAGTTCGCTATAAAAAAACGTGCAAGTACACTAAATACAGTATTTCAGTAAGTGATACTAAACTTCTGAATCTTACAAGACTTGTAGTCTATTTTATTCACACCATACAAAAAGGATGGAAGAGAAGGTTTTTGTGAATTATCTCTTCACCCTATGATATTTAAGGAAAGTGTTTCAAATCTAAATTTCTGTTGCTACAGGTAGTTCAGCAACCCTGGGTGGCTATGGCCGTGGCTCAATAATGGGAGCGTCAGGGGTATGCACCGGAGCTGACCTTCTGAGGCTCGGAGGACCACCAAGGGGCTGGTACCCGAGGCAGAGACACCGGTACTTGATTTTAATTTTATTTATATTAGGTTATAGCTGACACCAACTTTCTAAGCGGCTCGTGAGAGAGAGATATATATATTTACCATGCGTGATTCCTAAACCAGTGATTAAGACAGCACTTTTTTGCTGCGGAGTCTAAAACCGCCATCTAATTCCGTTACTACTATAACAACTGCTGTATGGGCATATGCAGTTTTTGGCCCATGGGAGGAAAGACAGAAACTGTCGAATGAGCTAGATTTGGAGGGATTAACGCCGACTTTACAATAATTTATATAATAACAAACATGTGGTATCTGAAAAAACTCAGTAGAGGCAACCCAGTGCTTTTGTCGTCAAAAGTCAGACTTTTCAATCTTTTTTTCTTTTCAAACTAAAAAGTGGCACCAAAATTTTGGTGCCCCTGACGGCAAAAGCTCTCTTAACTTTTCTAACTCTTAACGACATAGGCATTCTTCTGCCACTTCTTCGTTTTTAAAGAAAAAGTTTAAATATTTGGCGTACTTGACTTTAGCCGGTGAAAAAGATTTGGTGCAGCTTATTTAATAAAAAAAAACGGTGCTTTCGGTGCTTCCTGGCTCTTGGGTGGTCAAGGATCTCTGAATCATGTACTGACTGAATCACTGGTAACCGGCGGCGTGAACATGGCGATTTTTACTAGACCCCCATCCCATGATTTTGCCACGGGCTCACGATGGCATAGTTACGCCACTGTCAGTGTGATACCTTCTCGTAAACATACGAAAAATAAAATGATAATTATAATTATTAGTAATAAATTGTTTCTCGCCATTTCGGGAAGCAATGTCATGGGCAACTTTGAAATGTAAACTGGTGTACTTTACTACAAAAATGTTGATTATATATGTTATAATCAGGCTAGGCGTTACCGCTATAAAATAGTGATTATTCTGTGTTACCGTGTTATGTACAAACCGTCATAGTTATTATCTTAGCGCAGACGCCCTTGGTACAAAACTATACATGTAGTCAACGACCCACGCTTTTTCATAAATTATAAATACATGTTATTGTTAATTGCTCACAAAGTATAATTATAAATTTGTGACATAATCACATTTATTTTTAAAGGTATTCAATATGTAGACAAAACCAGGTCGATGTCCTTTATCCTTGTGATGTTTACGTATTTATATCTGCGCCAAGACGAGACAGCGAAGCTACCTTTTCTCGAAGTGTTTAGTCTCTTTTTTGAGCACTTATAACTTGAGTTTGGATTATACCATATAAATTCTCACTCAGGATATGACACTAGTATTAAATATACAAAGTTTTAATTGAATAAGTTTTAAACTTTAGTTTTTATTGATATCTTAAACTTTCGATTCCGTCACTGACTCACTGATGACCATTAAAACTCATAGGGTACATCCCGAAGTCCTTGAAAGCTGAAATTTACTATGTAAAATAGTATTAGTGCAAAAACAACAAAAAAATATATGACACTTGGAATTTTTATTACCCTTAAACCCCTAACTATCGCCTAAATTCTAAGAGTTACAGCCTGAAGGCCTAGAGAGCTAAAATTTGTTATGAAAGCTAGTATTTGTACGCAAATAACAAAAATGTTAATTAGAAACGTTAACCCCCTCACAACCCCGTAATAATCTTCAAAATTCTTAGGGTAAAGTTTGTATGATCTTACGCAAATTTTGATGCTAGATGTCTAAAAATTATATAAGGACTCCGTAGTGTAAGCAATAAAATCTGGGACTAGAGCCACAACTTAGAAAAAGAAGTAAAAGTCCACCAGCAACAGTTTAGCGAAACTCTTCTGATAGAACCTACCAATTGAATGCTATGATTTTTTTTTGTAAGATTCAATGGCCTTGATTTTGACCAGTAAGGGCAAGGAAGCTTAACATAACTTTAATAAATCGAGATTACACAGGATAATTTTAACTGCGCAACCTTTATAATTTATCAAAATTATAAATAAGATGTATAGAGAACTAAATTATGAAATATAATATATAGGTAGGCATAGATAAATAAGTTTCACTTTCGAGAGGGTGTAAAATGGCTTCCTGTAAAGTTCCCGACATTGATGTCTTGTAAATATTTGTAATAGGGAATAAAGATACTTAAATAGAGCTATAATAAGAAACAATAACATATTATTATAATGTTGTGTTTCCTTAACATACACAATACGAAGTTTAGGTAAGTATTATACCTATATCTTTTTAGGGTGCCGTAGTACACAAAAAGAAGGAACGATTTGCTTATGATCTTAACATTTTTTCTAGACTGATTTTCCGATCGATTTGTGGGCATTCTCGAAGAAAAAATGCACCTAGGGTCTCAGAATCATGTACTGAATAAGTAAGCGACATCGTCATGATGTCATCGAAACTGTTAGTGCTAGAATTAACTATGCATACTTTTGTCGGATGCCACCACCCCTGCATGTAAAATGGTGATGTTTTATTTTCTCTTACTTGATTTTTCTATGGTTTTCGTGTTTTTTGGTTAAGATATCCTTTTGCGAGATAAAATTTTTGTTTGTGTAGGACTTACCACTACTTAAAAAAAAACATCAAAGATAAATCGTTGGATTAAAAAAATCTGAAAATACATGTTAGTAAAAATACAAAGAACAATAAAACTAGGAAAACTATAACGGCTACTTTTAATTAATTGGTTTTAGAGTAATATATAAAATAAATAATAGAAGTAAATACTTAGAATACGTTCGTACTTAATACAAAAACCTTTGAAATAATAATAATAGAAACACAGCTTAAATTTTTAATTCAGATAAACCCATTTTTAAGTCCAAAATATTATTATGTATGTTGTAACGACTAACTACGGAACCCTATTGCGCGACAGGCACTTGACCGGCTTTTTAAATTTTATATGTCTAGTAGGAAGGAAATTAAATGGAATAATTGAACATTTAACAATAGAGTATTAATTGAAATAATGTTGAATTTAAATTATAAATCATTATGTTATGAATGTAAAACGATTAAATTGAAACAAAATCTCTACATATTAGGTGCTTCATTATTAAAGCAGCATAACATACATTACTTAATCAAAGCAGAAGCTAACGAGTATTAAAATTCACTTCGATACAGTAACAGAACAGATTGCTACAATATTACTTATGTCTGATGTCGAAGGCTCACTCAAGTGGCAAGACACAATTTTGTTTTGTTTGACAAGTTTTGAAAGTATAAAAATGTTAGTTACCATCTATGCTAGTTTTAACAAATATATTAAAATCTATTAGATATTAAAATAAATTAAGCGCCTTTCATCCTCTCTCCTACACTTTTGCTGTGCCCGTTTATGGATATAGTATAGTATCCATTTATGGACCCTGTCCATAAATTGATACTATATAACAAAACATTGTGAAATGCAATAAAGAATTGAGTATTGAGTAAGACATGCACAAATCTGTTCTTAGGAACCATGACATCGATTTTAGTAAAAACAAAAACTGTATATTTAGATTTAAAAAAACTTGTACACAGCCCGCAAATAGCACCCGGTCGAATTGAAAAAATGCATTATTTTTATTTGGATATTTAGTGTACAGGTCATAAGAAGTAAATCTTGTTATAAAACATGGTATCTCCGAGAATTTGCAAATCAAAAATGGAACACGGGAGACTTTTAATCTCACCGGGTATTCTTGAGTCTCTTCTACAGGGTATGTTGTGACGAAATTACAATTGCTGTAATTGTAATTTACTTATTTCGGATTTTACTTTGTGCGAATAAAATAATGTAAATATACTCACACCGGGTTATTCATTAATTTGTACTCAACTTTTAATTTATTTTCTCATGTAAGCGACGTTTGTCTTTTTGAGCAATAAAGTGTTGTAAACCGAAACCGAAATTACGGGTTATTCGTTAACTCAGAGCTTGATAAATAGGTTTAAAGCCTGATAATTTGGTGACAAGCTTTTCTAAGCCTTTAAGCACAAAGAATACATTTCGATGGTCACCATAACAAATCCTCTTTTAACATCCCATACAAAACTGACAATTCTCTAACCTTAACTCCGCTTGGCAGGCCCGCTTCAACGGAGCATCTGGACAGACTAACAGCATCATCTAAGATGGCGGTGGAGAACCCTGTACCCTGGGAAGGAGGTACTGGTGCCCGCAAACCCCTCACGTTACCGCCTAACCTGACACCCAAGTTCTTCCAAAAGTCTCCCAGAGAAGCGCTTCGCAGGGTAACCAGCTTACTAATAAGGAAAGGTGAGTACATTTTACTCTTTTTTTTTTTTTTTTTTTTTTTATGGTGGATAGGCACGCGTTTGACCACGATCTCACCTGATGGTAAGTGAAGATGCGGTCTACGGTGGAGCAATGCGGTCTACGGTGGAGCAACTCACGTTTTATTCATTTTCCTATTCATAATTTTTATTGACTTTTTTACAACTATGAGCTGGTAAATTAACCTGACGTTAACACATAATACAGGTTAATGGCTATTTTATAGGAGCAGTACAGTAAGTATCTATCTACTGCTTGACGTATGTAACCGTGTAGAACAGCGGTCGGCAACGTTTTCCAGGCATGAGCCACATAGTGACAAAATAAATAGATGACGCCCGCACTAGAAGCTCAACGTACCATCATCTTCAAGTACTTTCTGTTTAACCTTTTTTCAACAATGCCAGCAATAGGAATAAAGCGCTGGAGGCGGCTACTTTTTTATGCATTTTCTTTAAGTACCTATGATGCCTCTTTAAGTATCTATGATTTCTCAATAAAAACACAAGAAATAGCACAGATACGCCTAAAGTGCCGACATTTTTAAGCGTTCACTTTAAAACAATAAAAGAAATGGCACCAAAGTATCTTTACCACTACGACTAGAAAAGCGCTTAAGATGCAGACTTTATTTCGCATTTTCTGTACAAAATAAAAGAAGTGGCACCGAAGTATCTATGCTACCCAGAGTAAGGGAGTGCCAAAAGCGCCGACTTTTTATGCATTTTCTTTAAAAACACAAGAAGCGCCACCAAAGAAGCGCGCTTGCTTTTCAGATAATTTATTTTATCAGATCAATATTGTCTTATTTAAAAAAAATCACGGCCACAAGGATGATTTCCGCGGACCGCACGGAAGGCCCTCGGGAGCCGCATGTTGGCGACCGCTGGTCTAGCGTATGTGTCTTAATATAGACTAAGACCGCAAATATTTGTTTTGAACCAATAATATAAATGGTATTTACGTTAATTATTTCCTCCTATGTCCCTTGTATCGCGTCGTACTGGGTTGTGTGCGTAAAATACTGATATTTAACAGAATCCATTAGACTAGAAGCCAACCCTAATGTAATTGCGGGAAAAAGGCTCGGGAAATTATGAGCAACGAGCAACGATATAGATTATAATCTATATCATTATTGTCTATAATTTAATGGATCTTCTCATTCAGACCATAATCCTACCTTTGCTAATCATTAATCATCATTCAGCCCCTCGTAGTCCACTGCTGGACATAGGCCTCTCCCAATTTGCGCCACAACACCCGGTCCTGCGCCTTCCGCATCCAGTCCCCTCCAGCGACCTTCTTCAGGTCGTCAGTCCACCTGGCAGGGGGCGTCCTACCTTACGGTTGCCGAGTACTGCCGAGTAGCGGTCTCCATTCTAGGACTCGTTTGTTTCAAGGGCTGACAGTCCTTTCCTTTGGCAGACGTGACCAGCCCATTGCCACTTCAGCGAGCTTATTTTGCGAGCTATGTAATCTTGAATAATAAAATTAAATATGAAAATCGATGGTGTTGTTGTGAGTAATGAAACAAATATTAAAATTGACAAAAAATCAATCACATGAGTGCGCATTAATAATAAACATGATTTAACCGTATAACTATTGTCTCAAGATAGCCAGAATTAATATGAAGCATTTTAAGGAAAAAACACGTACCTACATATCAGCACGAGTCATTATTTTACGTTATAATTACTAACAATAAGTGTGAGTCTAAGATAATGTATCGAAAAACCAAGAAAATATCTATTGGTATGTTTCAATATAACCCTATCGGCAAGGCCAATACCATAGAATAAAGAGGATGCTAATACTAAGACAAAAGAGTGAGTCATCGAGGAAGAATGACTAATGTCTAACTAAACGATCTTCTTGGAAGGTAAAGGTGAAATAAAGATAACGTTGCGATGCATGCGATGGACGTGACCAAAACATTAATTAAAAATTGAAGAGCTAAGGCTTGTAATTTAAAAAAAAAACTGTGTTATTTCCTCTAATTAATGTAATTAAGTAGAATCATAGTTTCGAAATGATTGAGAGATCCTTTTGCTCGCAAAGTCGGACTAGTTATGTCTAATAAATCTTCAGTCTATCAAAGACTGAAAATTAAGATATCTACCCCTTGGTTCTTAAAATAATAATAACCGCGCTTAAAAAAAATAATAATAATTATAGATCTTAAGAGTCTATAGACCTACCTATATGATTTCAAAAATTACGCTCTGCGTATAAAATTTGTATTTTCGTTTATATATAAATTTAATGTAAAGGTACATTAAATAGAATAAATGTAACCTATATCAGATTTATTCCGCATTTGAAGATAGTTGTGAAATAAACTTATTTACCTTTACATGAAAAATATCAATATTATCGAATGTTCATAACTGTTTATTATTATTTTAATTATATGCATTTATATCTCACATTAAATAATAGATTCCTGACCGTTACCGACCCGATCACATTTTAGGCCACGCCCGCCATAAAATGTACATTATTGTCCATTCATGACATCATTTACAATGGCTATTAGGTAGTGCCATTAACCTTATACATAACCATTACAAAACGATAAAATTCAAAATTACATAATGTTGGGATCAGAATACTTGGACCACAGCCAATATTGGCGGTAGAGTGAAATTTTAATGTGCAACTGATCTTGAATTTTTTGCCTACAAGTAAAACTATTCCATAATCAATCAAAATGATGAATAATATATTGCAGGACATTAAAACTATTTTTAGGTTCTATCTAGGTTACTCTCAAGATAGTGGCATTTTCGATTAGAAAGAGTTCTAGCTAGACTAGGTTCCTATTTTTAATTTTTAAAACAGTCGTGATACCAATAAGTAATTATTATAACCATAGTATTTATTATATCCTGTTATCCTATCATGGCCTTAAACAATGGTATAACGTACAATGACCATTGTTAACCTTTTTAATCAAAACGAACCGTTAATTTTCATAAGTAATGTTCAAAGCTGATAACAGATGGCGTTAGTTGTAGCTTTAGATATTGATATTTTATTTGAATATGTGACTAATACATTCGGCACAAACAACTAACGTGTCTCTTTAATGGCTGTTTACTTTGTGAGACACCAAATATTTTAGGACAGTCTAAAAAGATTGTCGTTTTACTTAAAAATAACTCTATCTATGGAAGTTAAATTTATTCGTTCAATTTATTTTAATGTAGGTATCCTATCGACACAGGGTTAATGTTTTAAAATCATTACGTAGGTATATGTAATTAAAAGGTATAATGGATTAGCTTAAGTGCCTCGTGTGTGAAGTTTAGGTATTGATACGAACTATATTTAACATATTTCTGCGCACTTGTAAAACATCTGCGTGTTAGAGCATAATGACATGGTTATCTACTGAAAGTAAATAAGTAATTAATCATAAGAGTAATTAATACACCAGTCTTGTAAAAACAAGACCCTTTACAAATAGTAGTGGTTGTCTACAATAGACTATCGGTATAGTAGTAGTATAAGTAGAAATAGAAGAGTAGCATAGTAGAGGTTTTTGAACCTTTAAGTAAGTTTGTATTTGGCTTAGTAGCGAGTACAAGAATGCAACCTTTTTGTTATCTACTAAGAACACGTGTGCAATACATTATAGCACCCACCGTTGATTAGGTTTCACTACATTAGGTACTAACTACGAAAAGACAAAGAAACAGCTAGACAATTAAAATATATAATTGACAACGTTCATAACATGACTCAACTCATGAATATGTTCATCCATTTACATATACATAAACATCAAATTGAATAGAACTGCTCTGAGGACTAAGAATCTTGTTATTATTCCAATCTAAATAAACCTACGTGTAACAATAAGGCGTTAACAATCACTTATGGGACCTAAAAAGTTGAACTGCACAATAGTGAATAGCATACAATGGCGATTCTGTTACCTGCGACATCAATATGTGCATAATAGTATGGCGAGGCCTGCACGACGGTTGCGTCGCGTTATGGAATTGTCCACGGGTTCCCAAACTATGCGCCGACTCCTGGTGTATCTTAGAAAATAAACAAGGGTCCCGCAATACGATATTTTCCTCTCTGCATAGCATTATTACAACTAGGGGCGCTACGAAAACAAGCGTTATTGAACCGTAGGGCACCCGTGACAAAATACCAAAACTGTAAGTTCGCCGCCAATGACAAAAGTTTGGAAGCCCTTGGCATCGTCAGTCACCAGCCCGGCAGTGATTCAGAGCTCGCGATCACCCTGCATGACTGTCGTTTGCCCTCACCGTGACTCACCCGACGCCTCACGCCAAGATGCCAATACACCCATACTCCGTCCGTGATTAATATAGAGAAAGTAGATAATAATAACGACTCGAATAATTTATTACTTATAATCATTAATTCTCAGAAAGTCAGGACATGATAGTTCTTACATCCGTGGCGAACTGATAACACGAGCGATGCGTCCGAATAGGAGCATTAATGCAAATGTAGTGTTAGAGAGTAAATTGTTACCTACAAAGTCTGTTAAACCGGTCGGTCTACCAAAGAAGGCAACCGGTCAGGCTTTGAGGCCAAGATCGTAGCTGTACTGAGACGTCGGTGTGCCGTGCCGTGCGCAGCCGGCTATGCCCTACATACGACTTGACCGCTAACTTCTTATTGTAATCCAAAAATTATATGAACACTTTCATTACTCACAATGTAATCAAATTTTCCGAGTCATTGACTCAGACCGTTCGAAATTCGTTGAAATTCAATTCAAATTTAAATTTCAGTCACTCAAATTGTTTCATGGAAACGATTGAACATGTCACGATTAACCTAATTACCTAGTGCATGCTTGAAAGGATTTGGTTATTTTTAACGTCTCTTCAGTTTGTTCAGAATTGTGTACCAATATATGCAAAAATATTTTCGCCCGAAATACTTTGGATGCCGTCCAAATTCATTAATTTTACAGTGCATGTAGTTTGTGAACACATTCACATTTTATTGAAAATCCTTTAATATCGGATTCGGCTTCATGGATATTTTCTGCAATTTATACACATTAAGATTTTTCCGATAGTACTATACCTAGGTAACTAATAATAAGTAAAAATTAGATTCTGAAACATGCATTTGCGTTCTCTGTTGGAAAATTCTGTTATAATCATAAATTGCATACGACAAATTATTTAAGCGCCTTGGACTTGCGCTCCTATTGGTTAGTAACGTCGATTTCGATAAGTGCGATAACGTAATCTGATAAAAGGGCTATCACCGATAAACAGGTACCTGACGAAATCCACATCTTAATCGAACTACATCATGACGGCTTAACAGTATATGGAAGATATTTGCACTAATAGAAAAAATATCGATGGGTCAAAGGCAGGACTGCCTCCTCACAATAAACCTTGGAATTTTCACACAATGTAATATTATTCTGCCAGTAGATTGTTTCGGGGCCCGTGTAGCATGCATGTCGCACTGTCCCATACCCGACTCGAATGCAAATCATACCACATCCGTCTACAACGAATAATATATCCGGTGTGTAGGGCCTTTTATTATTCATACTCATATAGACATCTTACAAACTTTGAAATTGTTGAAGTTTTCCTCAGTGATTTGGAAATACATGTATTTGACCAACTTTTAAATATGTTATGTATTTTACATAAAAACCCCATACCTAATCTGACCTAAGTTATGACAACTAACACATATTATTACTATTTTAAAACATTCGTTCGTCAGTCCAGGCATGTAACAAATTGACTGCTGTATTTTCCTTCAAAAAGAGGAAATAGCAATGTGTTGAAATTATGAAATTAAATGAACTCAAAATTGTTTTATGTTGTAAGTAAAATAATACGGCTAAAATAGCAATACTAACTTCTGGTCAGCTCACTTGACAACAACAACATTCTATAGACAGACAATTTTTATTATTAATTTATTTCAATTAAATGCATCAGTCTTTGCAATTAGTTCAATGTACCTGCTCTTAATTAGCTATATTAAACTTTTTGTTTAAAATTAAATATGAATCGAGTGCAATATCTTATTCAGAAGATTTTCTTGTGGATTTAATGAGCAAATAAAAAATATTTATAATTGGTCATGTTTTCTGTTGAATACAGTAACATTCTTACGGTAACGAATTAAACGAACTGAAAAATCTGAAAATGTTGCCTAGAGTTATTTCAAATAAACGCATATTTTATTAAAAATGCACCTAATGGTCAGATTATTATTTTGTATAGTCTAAAGCACTATTACAGAAATGTGTTGAATCTTGGCTTAATCGACTCTACTCAACTCTACATCTGCATAAACCAATTAGTTTGACAGATTAAAATGTAGGGAAACTATATCCGGAACCAAAACATTAAAAGATTTAACTTTCACATTATATTATAATTCATTTTATTAGAAAACAAGAATTTACGAACTGGTACCTTCGTCTTTATAGATTTCTTTCAATATATTCTGAGAATTTGGGTTGGTTCATTTTATTAACATCGGAGAGGATGCAATCATCGCGTAGGTATCTGTGCCTGGCCCTTGATTCTTTTTTTGAATTTAAATACACGACCTCGTCCCTATTACATGTCGTGCGTGAAGAAATTATATAGCAAACTGGTATTTCTTAAAAGGAGATTTATTAACCTAGGATATCAGGTTCATAATAATTTAGGTCATATAATCGGACAAGAGGATTGGCATTTACGTGATAGGTGACGCACACCGATTGCATGCCCAATATTATCAATATCGTCAGTTAGCAACTATCGCAAAATTCCTTTATTTTGTTTTTACTGGGGAACTTTCTTTTATACCACACCGTTCAACTATTAAATTAACAATTTCATGACTCTTCGAGTGGGGAGGTAGGTACATATATGCGAGGACAATTGACAATACTCAACGTCCTCTTAAAAGGTTTGCTTTTGTTTAATTTTAATTACGTATGTGACTAGTTAAGTTCAATAAGAATAACATTTATTTCGATTTACACACAAAACAGATACACTATAGCCAGTGTAAGAGATTACGTGAGGCATAATAAAATTTATAAAGCAGGTGGCGAGGTCGTAAGTGAGTAAGCTTCGCTAACGTCAATAGCACTGTGTACTTTATGACTGAGTATTGGCAATATCTGTTGAATCTCAATTGTCCAACGCCTTCGCGGCCGACCTTAACCTTGGAGGCCCACGTGCTTCCCAGTAGTCGTACATTACGTAACATCCGCCAATAGGCACATACCTATCTCATACCTACATACACTTTACCATTAATATCTCTTTAGCTTTTCCCCCGCCTCGTCTGAACAATTAATATCAAGCAAAAGTTAAACGACCGCTCAGCCAGTTAGCAAATAAATCTTTATTAAAAATCCTAAGGTATGACTCACACTGTCTGAAGCAACACCATGCTATAAAGTCTCATGCTGTTACAGTAACTGACAATGTGCCATAAAACGTCGCATAAATCTATTTGTTACATATCCAACTTCTCGCATCAACTTTAAAATAACCATTTTGCCACCAAAATAATGTAATGATAACCCTCATATGTTGCTATTTAAGCCACATAGCTTCGTTGGAGCATGCAACAACGTTGGATTGTTTCAGCTTTCATCCTCTTTAATTCAATTTGAAAACATTTCTACTATAATCGTTAAGATTTTGTCAAATTTCAACAAGTGCTTTGCCAATATGTAGCATACTTTGTTAAGATCATGGCTTGGCACCTTGTCACCCGATGTAGCCTCGGTGTGAGTGACCCTTTATACATCGTCCAGGCAGGCAACACAAGCTTATTTCAAAGTGCAGACGTTCTGTAGTCCTATTGGTTATTTATAATTATCCATGGACGTCTCGTCTGGAGACGCTTTCAGAATTGTTTATACATCTTACAATTCGTATTCTGCTACTCAATAAAACAACAAGGGCATACGTGTAACATAGAGTAGGCACTCATTTACTCAGATATTCTAGACATGTTTATCTGTAAGACATGAACAGATATCTGTTTATGTCTCCAGCTCTACTAAAAGACGGCCGTGACTCTTTCGCGCTATAAGATTATCTCTGAAATTATTTTCTTATAACAGTAAATTTTACTCGAAATTTTGGCTCCACATCTATCTAGTCAGTCGCACCAAACAATCACGCAACGAAACATGTTTTATATGTTATTAAGAAATATTTTCATCCTACTGAAATGTAGATTTTAAATCAAACCCCAAACTAGCCAAACCAAACTGTAAAAGTTTTTTAAAAAGCTCGTAAAATGATATTTGCGTGGTGCCATCGGAGAGACAGTCTGCTGAACCCTTGTGAACGATCGATCGCAATTACTTTTTTCATGAATAAACTATGCTGCGTCTGTACTCTACGGAGATGCAGCCTTGTAGCTGTATAACAAGTATGTTAGTGTCTATATGTAGACAGACGATGATACTACCCATACTTATATTATATGACACATGTACTATGATGAAGCATGTTCTGTCTCTAAACAAGCCCTTATGAGCCGTCATTCAGTGTGTATAAGTTGATCATGTGACCTTTGCCGGCGTGTAGCCTAAAAACCTTTTTATGGCTATGGATCCGTCCATAACCGCCGGTGCCATATGGCACAGTACAGTCGTGGTTAAACGGTTTTGACATTAGAACAAGTGAGATTTAATAAAATATACTTATCGGCTCTACATCAGTGATGATGACAGTATTATTTGTTTTTTAATTTACATGTTTAGATTACTAATTTTATTGCAAACAGTAACTGGTACTTAATTTATGATGACAATAATAATGTTTTTAATAAAATTATGCACTGTATTAAAGTTTTACCAATGTTTTGTCAGCTTATTACATAGCCTTTTTAGTAAAATTATTTGGCTACGGGCTACGGCTACTATTTGGTGCTGACTTAGCTTCAGATTACGAAAGTAACCATACATCGGTAGTTAATGGCGAATAACTTTTTTTTCACTTATATTTATACGTATTGTATATATGACAAAAATACAGTTGAGCGAGACCCTTCAAGAATTGTCGAGTTTTTTGCCAGCTCATGCATTTTTAGTCGTTGCTGCTAAATTTGGTTGTAATATGATCCTAAAACAACACATAGTTGGTTCATCTGAACCACAAAACAATGTGTGTCCACCCATCTGCGTGCACATTGTTTTGTTAGACGACGTTCTTAGTTCTCACAACAGCTGTTGCACTAAGATGACATACCTGCGCCACGTAACGATAAGTAAAACCACTTAACTACAGCCCTTACCTTCAAGTCGATGACTCATATGATAGTGCGTAATAACAACTATTTTTTTGGGTCGTTAAGGAGATCCACTTATTTCACGTAATCAGCTAACTTGCACTGGGTGTTCCAATAGTCAGCAATGTTGAGTTAAGCTGGTTCGTAATAGCAAGATTGCACGGTATTTTCTTTTACCTGTTCTGTATTATTAATTTATGTTGTTTATCTAAACAATATTTATAATACTTATTTATTGTTTGGCAAGTCGTCATCAACACGTATTTCAAAATATAACGTTCAGTCGCATAAAATGTCGGCGATAGTATAGGTAAAGTATTCTTCTTGATGCTGAAAACTCACATTTGATCAAGTTTACCTAAGAACAAATTACAAATATATAAAAGCTTATAGCTTTCTTCATCTCCCTTAATATTCGTAAGGCGTTTGTGCGTGACATTACAAAGCTTAACCTTAGTGGTATCCTTTCGTATCACACGCTCGACCACGACCTCGTGGTAATCCAATATGGCGCGGCGCCACGCTCGACTTACTTGTGATTACTCTTTTGTGACAATTACATGTAATAATTATTATTGATGATAAACTTAAGTTAGTAAGCATTATTGATAATAAACATAATTTTATTGTGCGGAATGTCTTGATAAATATATGATTACATTTTAATATCGCCACGATTACGGGCACCCGAGGACGTCTTTTTGGAATGTTCTGTATTGTCCATTGATAAGTTGCAGTTGCTAGATCCCTTGGAGGTATATAAACCTGTAGGTTATAATGTCGATATTATACCCAATTCACTTACATACTTACTTACTACTGTATTAAACTGGTACAAAAAAATGAAATGTCTTCTACAGCAGTGAAACTTTTGTTGTTTGGTTTCAAACAGATTAAAATTTTGCACTACACAAGTAACACAACCCATCTGTATCTGCAAAAAACAAGGGTTTTAATCACATGCAGGACGTAAAAAACCATTGGACAGACTGCGACAGGGTTTTCTGACTTAGATATCTTTTTGTGATAAAGACTTGTTTGAATATAACATTTTTCAGTTACTTAATTTCAATCGTCACCGAAGAACGTGCAAGGCAGTTTAAGCTTAATAAATAACATCTTAATAACGTCCTAGTGCCACAAAGGTCGAATAAATAGTTGTTTCTTCGATACAAATCAGTTATATTTCACGGCGACGAACGAACGAGTTGTTTTATTTTTAAAGTTCCAGACACGGCGGTCGGTCCTCGCAATCGACCATCACCTACATGCCACTGCTACATACCTAGTTGTACACCTGTGCACACATGTCGCCACTTGCCTATGCAATTTTACTGTTATTTTACTGAAACAGCTACTGTACGCTGTGGATCATTAATGCAGGCGGATTTTATTTTTATCAAACTATTTTTCAGTAATCAGACTCTGCCAATTTTCATGTTGAATTATACTATCAGGTCCAATGATATTATAGAACTATAGATATGTTACGTTCATAGAAATTACGATTTAAATCCGTTCCGAGCTATTCCAAATTGCACACATTGACAAATGTAACTGATAAGTAAAACAAAAGATACGAAATAGCACGCAAATGAAAGAGAATGAAAGAGATAGCTATAGTTTTAATGATTGCACTTCAGTGGTACGCACGTGACTGCGCTCGACGCAGGCCACACGCAAACTAAACACAAGACGTCCCAATCGGGACGTATTTGAGTATTCACAGCGCGAGCGCTTATAACATATCTGCTTTTGTTTTTATATAATATCATTGATCAGGTCTTAAAACATTCAGTATTTAGATTCTACCTATAATTAAAAAAAAAACTTTATCGTTTATTTTATTGGTTTCATTGGTTTATAGGTTTGAAATTATTATTATTATTGTACCTGTCAAGTGTTCAAGAGCCCCGAAGCATGAATAATGAATGTATGATAAAGTAAGCTTGATGCATTGCAAAAAGAATAATCTAGAGTCCCAGTTTGAATTACCAAATCCCGTTGCTTTTAATTAAAATTATACGCAATTCTATTTACTGAACAATTTTAAAAATAAAAACTAGCGCACCATTTCGAGCACATACTGATAAAAATTTACAAAACTTTCGAAAGCCATTTTTCAACCGCGACATATGCTAACCTAAATAACAGAATTTAAAATGCTAATCTTTAATTAGATACTAACAGCAGTAAGTATATGGAAACTACAATATTGGCGAGTAATTACATACAAACATTATTATTACCTACAACATTGATGAAGAGGAAACTCTTCATAAATATCAAATGACATTATTGTTCTCGTTACTACTGTTATCTTTGGTGTTTCTGTATAGGCAGAATCCATGCCTTATCGTTTTTCCTGTTGACTGGAACTTCATGGTAACAAGAACAAGCTCGGCATTGATTGGGGAAAGAGCCGTAGGTGCTCGCAGAAGAGGCCAGGATTAATATCCTTGCTTGACCAAGCATGACTTTATGACACTCAATCCGGCCTCACCAAAAATAATTATTTGATGATGATTACTGACCGATCAGCCTTTTGTTAGATCACTAAAAAATATTATTTCGTTAAACACATTTTAATTTACCTACACAAAAGTTAAAAGTTCATAATAAGGGCCTTTTGAACTTTTAGCGATTGTAAAGGATAAATTATAGGTTCTGTGATAAAGGACAAACCTTAAGGCACATACTTCGGTAGTTTATTTGATAGGTAAAGTTTACCCATAAAACCCACATCCTCCTTGTGATCCTTTTAGAAACATATACAATTGCCTAGTAAATATAAATATGTTTAGGTTTGAAATATCAAAGGAAGGAAGGAAATCTGTATGAAACTGGAAAACAACCATTTGAATATTATAGCTCCATGTAGTCCCCTGATAAAGCCAATTACAGCAATGTGTTATTATTACAATTAAGTCTGTATATTACCTCGTTAGCTCTGTAGTTAATCCGTGTTTCCATTTTCATTTTAAATTAGGTTTTTTTTTATTATTATCATTAGATAAATATTTAGAGAGACCATAACTAACTCAGAATTTGCTGCACATCTGCCTATGGAATTGCATATTAATAGAAAAAAAATGTAAAGTGGTAGTTACCATAAGGGTTCAAAATGTTGTTGCCATGTTCGCATTCTTCAGTCCATTGACATGCTACTAGTACAACTCAGTACAAGCATGGTCAGCTCTTCATTAGCCAATGATGAGTATTTTATCTATGGGCGAGGAAAGGAACTTTTTTGAAAAAGGAAAATTAAAACCAAATAGGCTGAGCATTATCCCATTCCAGGTCGAGCTATTCAGCCTCTGGGTATCCCGTGACAGGCATATCCGTCGGATGCACTTGTGAGCATATTCCGCTACTGATGTTTCCTGAATGCCTGTGGCCTACCGTACCTTCTAATGTTGGGTTTGCTTGGCATTAGCCAGCAAACCCAACATAAGAAGATATTACAATATAATTATTGTAATATCTTCTTATGTTAATCTCTAGGAGATGTAATAACGGGACTATAATGCTACAAATTAATTTGTAGCATTATAGAAACAACTTTGTTTCGGTTTTTCAACTTTTTCCTATTATCATGTCTCGCATTTTAGAAGCATTTCTTTGTTTTAACCATGTTCCTGTTACAGTAAAATGTTTATTAAACAACAGGGACGCTTTAAGGTGCCTCAAGTTGTTTTATTCGCAGTCTCCATAGCATGAAAATTCACCTTACGTACTTATATATTAGGTATAGTGTATATTTCTCAGTGTATCGAGATAAGTATGGCGTATCAATGCTTAACCAATACAATCAATAATTTTCCTAGCCATTTTAAGTAAGTCTTTAGGCATTTATCAAAAAAGGTACACATCTTTTTTAAATACATATTTACTTCACCGTCTGCAAGCGCATATCAGTCAGCTAATCTACGAATTATTATATTTTCATGTTCAAACACATTAACTGTGCAACTCATGCGCTATTATAGATAAGGCAAAAGATAACCCTTTAAAATTGTAATATATGGTTAAACGCGCAGCTCAGTTACAGACGTTTTTAACACGCTTATATTAGCTTCACCTGTATGTTTGTTTGTTTGTTTGTTTGTTTGTTTGTATGTAACCGACTCCTTTGGACTCGATTTTGACCCACTTTAAACGGACAGATTTAATTCAAACTTTCTACACTTGTAAAGAATCAGCGACAATATAATAATTTCATAAATTTATCTCATTATCCTGATTAGGATCGCCAGGATTAAAAAAAAACTAAAAAACACGCTTTTAAATAACATCAAACTAAAAAGTGAAAAATAAATATAGTTTAAAAAAACTAAAAAAACACGCTTTTAAAGCACATCACACAAGCACCTGAAAATAATAATAAACGAAAAATACTAGTACTATTGTGAAAAAAAGCGTGGGGCGCTCTGTGCCATATTTTTCGTCTATCGAGCGACCCACGCTTTTTTTCACAATAGTACTAGTATTTTTCGTTTATTATTATTTTCAGGTTATAATAAGAATTATTTTTCACTTTTTAGTTTGATGTGCTTTAAAAGCGTGTTTTTTTAGTTTTTTTAAACTATATTTATTTGATTATTTTCTAGTTTTCGTCGAATGAAACAACACTGACAAATGAAATATTACACGTTCAATACTAAGATGTGCTATGATTTAATAGTTGTCTAAGGAAGATTACTCCGACTAGCAACTATGTCCAGAAAGAAACATTTGCGAGCCTCACATAACTACGTTTGAATCTTACTATAGCAATATCTATTTACATAGGAAATAATACCAGACTTTCCACCTCAAAATAAATCGATTATATTAGATAGTGATCTTAAAATACTCCTCCTACGTTTAGCGTTGCCAGGTGTTCGAATAAAGCCGGACATAGTTAGGATTTTTGATTGCGTGTCCGGCAAAAATAAACGTTTGCCGACTTTTGTTAGGGGTTTTGGTCAAGATTGCTTTTCAGAATGTCTAATTATTTATTAGTATTACTTTGCGAGCCCAAGACATAATGCAAACGTTAAATGAGTTGTTTTCTTGATCACTCTACAACTCAACATAATATATAATCTCAACATATAGAATTTTATTTTAAACATGGGTTGTAATGTAAGTAGCAAAGTGTCCGGCTTTTTCCCAAATGGCCAACCAAACTGGCTGGTCTGCTGTTAGTTTCAGCGATCTGGCAACCCTAGCTACGTTTCTTTGCCGGGGGTATATTTATTTGTCAATGAATAAAATACAAAAACAATTCCTTGCAGTCGAAGAATAAGTAGATGCATGTGTGACATATCGTACAACAGATGCTATATGCGGCTCATGTGTAAATCTATGGCGCGACGACGGTTGGCTGCGATTGGAGGCCGCGAGTCAACGCCACGGCCAAGGCCGTTCTTCAAACAATGTTACTTAGATCTTGCAACTGAGTCTTATCTTCATTGATAATCCCTATTTTGGTAAGGAGTTCAGATCCTAGTTTCGCCAAAATTTAAATGGAGTAGCCAGATGTCCTAAGTCCCGAATGTCAGGCATCTGGACATGTGATGGTTTGTGTGCCAAATTTTAAGGTCATACGAGTTGGCTCTTAAATACTACTTATTATTGCAAGGCACTTAAATGTAAACTTACCAGCCACATGACACAAACACCCTGCAAAGATAAAACGAGTTGTTGAAATGCGATATCTTTCAATGTGATGAAAAAATCCTTCTAAGAATCTTCGTCTGCACTCGCCACACGTACCAGGAAAAAGGTTATTATTTAAAAAAAATATGTAAATGAAGCTATAAAAAAGTTCACGCCACCCTTAGAGAGTCGATCGATCCCTAATAGCCACCGAGTAGGGTATAAATGGACACCCCAATTTTAGATGACATTCCAATTATTTCAACCTAGCGTTCTGACATAGTATAGAATGAAGCTGGTAAATATTTCATAGTAATCGTTCAGACTGTAGACTTCTAAATAGAAGATATAGAGTCATGTGGTTCATTCGAGATTTAAGCCCAGCCAAGTGCATGACAGACAAGCATTAAATCATTCTTGCAGCTGTTGTACCGCCGCCACCAGGCATATATTATGTGGTTAATAATGTTTTTGCACCAACAAAGTGGTTCAGTCATCTAGCCGATAATGACGTTTCAGCTACAACTTACGTCGTGTCATAAACCATTGTTTGTTCAATACTGATATAGCATTGAATGTCCAAATAAAGTATTGATCAAAATTTAGCGAATGGTTTGGAATAAGTGGGGTTGGGGCTAGGGACGTGATATTTCGATCCAAGCTTTGTACTACATTCAAAAGCACCCCAATGGTAGGGTGCGTTTAATCCTTTGTAAGTCGTTTCTATAATAACTTGCTCTAGAGGATCTTTTTGTGTATTTCATTTTAATAACGATATTTTCTACGATTATATATTACTATATTTTTTAACACGAGATCGGTACCTCTTATTGCACAGCATGGAGAATATCGTGGTCCTCCATTATATTTGTCTTCAATAGGAAAATAACCTCGATTCAAAGTGCTCTCTAAACATCCAATTATATCTGAAGGGGTATTTCCCGCGGAAGCTCAACCTCGAGGAGGGGTTCTGAGAACTTGTTGATTTTGTTATAGAAAAGTAATGGGATGACTCAGCGATAATTATAGACATAACAAATACATTTGAATAAGAAAATATAACACTCAATTAAATACATTCTTTTTTTCTCTCTTTTTCAACGGTTGTCGAAATCGAGTTTGCAGCACGTGGACTTCTACAACAGGATTCACGCTGTTATTATCTGAGGTTTATGATATGGCTCCTGTGTGCACGCGTGTAAATACCAACCTGTCCTTCCCCAGAAACCGGTACAGTAAAGTATTAAACGAATTGGTTTAGTTAACGCATATTCTAAACTGAACTTCTAAAGGGAAAGCGCAAGCACGATGAACAATCTTGCGCTGCAAAGATTTTCAGAATAGACACTTCAAAAGATGCAAGATCGATCCTTCCACATGGAAAAGCCTGGCTAAAAATCGACCTGAATGGATACAGTTTGTGCATAGTCAAGTTACAGATTTTGAAACTGGATGGAGGTCTGAATTGGACACGATACGGTATGGCTATTCCGTAAAGGTGACTAATTTCCAGTCGATTTCGAAAGCAATTAATAATTTCGTTTGAAACCGGTTCATCTCGGATTTAGTGCATCCTTATATCCATACATATACGGTTGATAACTGCTTGGCAAAAAATTTGACAGCTTGCCAGTTACTATCCTCTTGCAGATTTGACAGCTTTACAGGCAAGTAACGCAATTTCTTATGTCAAAATCGGAAACTGGTCATGGAGCAGTTTCTCAGTGATTTCTTGTACTTTGGTGAGATAAAATAATGATATTTAAAAGGTTTTTTTACTTCAGATTAACGTTATACAACAAATCAATAACTGTTTAATACTAATGTATGTCATAAAATACTAATTAAATACGTAATGCAATAGAATTTAGGTCATATTATTTTCAGTCATAGATCTCGAGATTTTTCATACGAAAACTTATAAATATGACAAGTAGCACGAATTATGCCAGTCTGGGATATAAAAAGCACTAAATGAAAATAATGTATCTTCAAAATATTGAAACATTAATATTATGTAGCTAGGTTGTAGGCTTCCTCTTTCTCGCCAAACTAAACAAATTTTAATGAATTCTGGCACACGGGTAAGTGCTTTTTATCGACGTAGTCAAATCTAGTTACATACTTTAATAAAAAATGAAAAACCTGATTCATTCCATTTCATGGATGGTGGAGACCTTTGCCCAACAATGGGACAATACAGGTTATGCACCAGATAATGTAACTACTTACATTCTGTATTCACGATTATTAATTTATTTGGAGTTTACATTTATAATTTCTTATGTACGTAACGTAGTGTCTATGTCTATGATAATTATGTAAGAGAAATAAGAATATATTAAAGAAAAATCAGAAGTTTTGAAAATTTTTATTATTTCACAGAATTTCAGGAACATTTCTTCTAATGTTCGCTGTTCTTGCACTTATGAAACTTAAGTCTTAAAAAATGTTTAGCTCTGAAATCACCCGCCGCTATCATCTTTATCATAATACTATTATAATATAGGTGTGCTATATTCGTGTATTGTACCTGAAAGACAAAAAACATTACAACACAATGTGAGAGATATTTTATGTAATTTCATCGTGTCACGGAGGACTAAGTAGAAATTATAACGCATACTCACTGTTTCTAGTACATAGCAGTAGCAAAGAGTTAAAATCACATTTATATATGGTTTTTATAGTTGTCTTAGAAGATTATCTTGATCTTTGATATATTTTATTTTGTATTAAGGATAACTTTTTTTTCCATCACATCGCGTTCCATTCTTATTTTATTTTATTTTATGCACTCGTTTTACACTAAAGAGAAAATCTCTCCGAAAATACCTCTTACCTTAGTGACTTATATTGTGTTTGTTGTTATAGTATGTACAATTTTCTTTTGATATAATCAGTTAAATAATTTGAGTTTTATTGTTTGAATTTGTTACTTTCTTATTTCAGTTTAAAGCTATTTATATGCTTTTAGTTGTAATGAAACGTTCCAATTTTATTCAGTCAAAGACATTAGTTGCCACAGAGTAAAAATGCATTTTAGTAGGTGTCAACAAGAAGGTTTTATCAATACAAATAAATAAAATTGAATTGTCTGTTTTTATTTTAATGCCAAAGTATTTATAGTTATATGAACGATACTTATTTATAAAATCCAGTTTTAATTTATTTAGCTACCACGCAGACAAATCCGCGAGGGAAAGTCAGTTCGTTAATTTTATTATTTTATTCTCGCGATCTACTGAATATTGAACTGATATTTGAGATTACGCTAAACGTCACGGGAGTGGAGCTGTAAGGTTTAATGCGGGTCAAAACGTGGGCGTAGCTATTACTAATATAATGAATTCCACGCAAACGAGGTGGCGGGAAAAGTAGTTCAAGTTAAATATTGAAAGCCCAAAAACTTAATTTTTATGATTTTGTGTTTATACTCTTTATAGCTACATGGCGAAACCTCACGGTAAGCGGCCGCAAATTTCACCTCTGTTTTAACACTAAAAATATTTTTCTTTTTTTTTTAAGTGGCAGTCAGCAATTTTATGGCGTCTTTTCACTGCAAAAATATATTTTTAAAAATGTAGAAGTTATATTTCACTCTTTACATCAATTTCAAATGTAGTTTAAAAAGTATTATTTTATTGTTAAATAGCTTCTGCCCGTGGCTTCGTCCCCGTTAAGTTCGATATTTCTGAGTTATTATATCTTTCAAAATTGAGAAACCTGCCTAATTTACCCCCTTTGGGATTTACATTTCGAAAAAATCTATCCCAAATTCATCTACAAAATTTATTTTATTTACTTGTAAGGAGCATAATTATTAACATAATTATACAGGCAGACAAAAATCCAAAAAATATGTTTCGGCTTCTACTGCTGTTCTAGTCTCCTCTTATTGATTTTTCTTAAATGTGTTCAACAGGCATTTATAATTTTAAATTTTATTATATGTATGGATTAGCTATTATTAATAAAACCATTAAACCTTTTATTACGACTCAAGTTATTTCAACCACAGATAAAACATCATTAACTAATAGAGTGCGCGCCACAACTCAGTAAAAAACTGTAAAACAAAATAATTTTTACTTCTATTAAAACTATAACACAACAATAAAAGTGGATAAATTTGTATATTCCTCGTCCTATTAAATAAGAAATAATTTAATATCAGTTAATAATTTACAAATTGGTCATTTCCATTCAGTTTTGCCTATTGTCGTAAGCCATTATTAATAACACGCACTCTGATTTTTTGCTATTTCGAAATGAGTTTTTAAGCGTAAGTATTAATATCAGGCAAGTAACCAGGAGAGTAATCCGTGGTTTCGTTATGTCAAAAATGCATGTTTTGAGTGAAAGAATTACTAATTGACAGAAACTATTTGTTAAGAAACCAAAATCTCAAATAGCGAATAAGCCCACGGGATGACCGGTGACTAGACCACCTGCAGCCATAAATAACAATTACATTGATGGAGTTTGGACCTGTCCAATTTGTGCTCGCATTTTCAGGTCAAACATCGGTTATGTCAGCTACATGAAAAAGCAATACATAAAAACTCGTAAAAGTTACTGGAGAGTAAACTGTCGCTGTGGCCGAAAACGGCTAGGAAGCTTTATCATCATGTCTTCCCTTCTATTACATTCTTCATCTTCATAGATGATGGAAATTCTCTTTATCGTTCACAAAAATACACATAACATAGTCGCCTGAACTCCTGTTTGAAAATGTACTATTACAATCACTGTCATAATGTTCTAGAGAACTGAACATTATTTTGCAAGTGTGAAACACGGATTATCATTTATTGCGGAAGTGGGTTCGTTAAAAAATCATGGCGGTATCGAATGATTCTCATTTGTAACATTGTAGAGGAAAGCTGTGCAATGTAAATTTGCGAGCGAGTGTGCTCGGGTGAACGCTCGCTCGAACCGGTCTGACGGGCAGCGGACGCAAAAAGGATCCTCCAGGGAATGCCGCACGTCGCGTCGCGACGGTGCCGGCGTACTGCGCACTGACCACTGCGCACTCTGCGTACTACTCCACCACTCTTCCGTGTTACCTCGTCAATCGAGACACGGTTTAAATCTAATTCAGAAGAATTGGAGAACGACCATTTTCTCTCAGCGAACATTGCGTTGTGGTCTCCATTTTGACCAAAACCGGACAAAATGGAACCAAGAATTGTGATCCAACATCAGTACGCAAATTTGTCATTCTCATCACTGTCATCAACCAGTTAATTAGTTCCAAAGATATATATAACATAAAGAAGCTAAGAATTTTAAATTAAATTTGAAATTATAGTTTTGGTCATACATAGCATAATTAACTTCAGGGTACGACACAGGCATCGTATTGCATTCGTCGAAATATAATATTTACGCAGTGGCAATTTTTTGTGGTTTTCGTCGCGGCTCAGACATCTCGATTGAGTGGAAATCAGGAAATCTAGTTGACACATTTCTCAGAAACGGAATACCTGAGACATATTAGTAAAATTATTAAGTCCATCCGGTTTATACGGTTTATAACACTAGTGCACTACATTCGGTCATATTTAAATCTGCCTAAATAATCAATTAGGTCATCGGCACTCCCTGACAGAGGATATTCCTACAGGATATTCGATACATTCTAAAAATAAATGAAAAATAGAATAGACAATAATGACAATAATGTTATTTAAACAATAATAATATAACATTTACCCTGTACATAAATAATGATTACAAATCGTTATTAATTGACATAATATTCATCTCGTAAGTAGAAAAGTCGTTTCCTTATTTGAATCTATTTCTCATTGAATTCTGATAGCAAATGGCTGCAGAAGATATAACTTTTATATATTACTAGCTGCCCCGCGCGGCTTCGCCCTCGATAAAATTGTGCCCTCGAAAATATTTTAAAAGTATCCTATGTCCTTCTCCCGGTTCTAAGCTACCTCCCCACCAATTTTCAGCCAAATCGGTTCAGCCGTTCTTGAGTTATAAATGGTGTAACTAACACGACTTTCTTTTATATATATAGATATAGGTGTAAACACTAACGCGAAAGAATACATAGATACCTGAATTAGAGTACCTATAAAAAAACTTATTAGTGTATCTATGACCACTCTGCTCTTTCCTAGTAGTTAGGCTTAGTGTTGGGTCTTTTTATCGTTCATTACCACGAATAGCACTCGATTCCGTTTCATGAACATATCATTTATTTTGCAGGGAAATTGACATCATCATTTGACTGACACATTAGCTGACGTATGTTTGAACTGATAAGATAATATTACGATAACATACCGAATGCCGCAACTTGATCCAAGTGGGAAAGTGATCATGCATTTTATCTGCTTGTCTTTTATGTTTTACTAATATTATACACAGACAATATTTTACTTTTCTACTGTGATATAATCCTTCTTATTTTTGTTGGTTGTTACTTTTGGAGTATTTAAAATTCAATCTCTACTGTAGCTTGTATTAGCAACTAAGAACTGAATAACGACGAACTAAAGACGGAAAAGACTAAACAATTTGCAGTACTGCATTTACCAACATTAATTCAAATATATTTTTTCTTCCTTTATGCGAACATAGAGCTATAAAAACTATAGGTACCCTTTCTTGGATTTCGGATTCTATATGCGTAATATAAGCCGGCTATTTTATTATTAACGCACCAAATTGTAAATGTACGAATCACCCACATGTAAGGCAATAAAATCTGGTGATAGCAGATGGATGGGGGACAAGCAAAAACACATTAAAATTCTGTTTGAGCCCTCCGGGTACAACGGTAACCCTAACGCAAAAAGCCGCCGTAGCTCGCAGCCAATTTAAACAGAGGACACTGTGCAAATTTAATTACTCAGCCCATTCTAATCTTTAATTTACTTTTCCTGAAAATATACACTTCTATCCTTATAGCATCACATAAAGCCTTTGTCTTTGTTCCAGGGAACAACGGGAAGGAGAAAGAAAACTCTCCAAACAAGGAAGCCACGTCTCCAGCAGCACGCTCCGCCAACGGTCAGTAAATAACCTTATTTATTTTTTATAAAATATCAATTTTGTCCCGGGCGCACTTAATCTCATTCACGGCGTCGCGTCGCCGCGTCGCAGTATAGTAACCATGGTGATAATCGCGTATTAAAGCTTGAATGAGTGCTTAATAATCGAGCTTTCAATCGAGAAGGGAGGGAGCACCCCGGTGTTGCGTCGCGTCGCAAGGGCTGGGGAGGGTTGTCGCGCACATGCTGCGTCCCCAGGGGTTGCGGCGCCACCGCGCAGCCGCACCGCCACCCCTGCGCCCCGCTGCCCGCGCCCTCACCCTCACACCCGATATCACCCCGTACTACACCCTCCCGCGCCACTCACCCCGCTCTGCAGGGGCGGCGACTCAGGACACCCCATACTACATTTTTGCGGAAATTGGAATCCTCCGTGTATTATTTGACTACGACTACATTATACTGGCATAAACTAAACCTAGAAATCTACGGTAATAACATTACTATAACAGTCATTTTATTATTAATAATAAATAGTTTACATTTACATTGAACAAAATCATCCAATCAGTTATGATTATATTTATAATAATAGCCGTCGCTTCGATACGAAAACAAGACAAAACAATGAACTTTATACAAGCAAAGTTAGTTTACATTATAAGCGTCCGAACGCAATTCGGTTTTCGGTATCGAGGACTTATGTTCATATACATTTAAATGTTATTATTCTCGGCATCGCAACACCCTGCTGATATGATAATAGAGCTGAAATGAAACACAATGTCGGCATGTCATTAGACGTGACATATCAATGGGACAAACTACCAGATAACGGGACATCCGTCTTTCGTGCCTGCCTACGCCATTACGTTTACAAAATACAATAATGTTGAGATAATGCACATTGGACATTAGTCTGAAATACAGAAATGTCACGCGCACTTTAATCGAGTTTTAACAAAGAACACCACATTCATGACCTGAGATGGAACTTTCTACGCAGATTTCACATTAGCGAAATAGATTTACATTTTTTCGTTAGATTTCACAATTCATTCCATTTCGATATGAAGACATTTTTTAACTTAACGCATAATGTTTTGGACTGTCAAATACGTTTTATTGCAAATTGCCACAAAATCACTTTAAAGACGTGTTCGTTGTTAAAGTAAAAAACGTTAAATCCTTTGAACCTTCTCTTTATTAACTAAAGAGAGATCGCCATTATCTAGGCAGTAAATAGAAGTCTCTACGCCCGCTCTACGGCACGCACGCTGTATGCCACACGAATTCTGATGTTTCAGCGTCTGTCCAGAAAATCAATACGTCTGGTCTAAAGTACTCTTAACAACAGAGTTATTCTTGTGAGTTCTATTAGTTTTTATCGAAAGTGGTGATGACGTCAGGCCACAACTACCTTTCTACAAACAATGATTAGTTAATTGGTTAGAATCCCGTCCATTACAGCAGTCTGGTGAGCCAAGTGCCGGGGCATTCGTTAATTGAAGTCTTGACGCGCTTTAATTATCAGTCGCTGAGATAACACACATTTATCTTTGGTTGACCACCTCGTCCACCTCTGTACTTTGTTTTGTGTAGTTTACTTTGATATGAAATCGTCAAAACATTCCTGCTTTACTTGTTTATCTGTGTTTTGACTCATCTTTATGTATTAAAATGAATTCCTATTTATCCTAGTCGAGGTTAGACCGATATCGCTGATTCTTTTTATGATGTGTTTGTTATTATTGCGGAAAATTATAGACTACTTAACGTTTTTGACAATTTAAACTTTTTTAATGTAACCTTATGGGGTTTGTTATAACATGGACGGAATGCGTGATGCAAAATAAATATCGCCAAATGAGATGTATTCATAGCTAAGACAGGAAAGCATCTGTTGGGTCAGCTAGTACAGAATACTTATTTCTATTCCAAAAGCAGAGAAGTACTGAAATAGTAATCTATTAAAAGAATTGAAAACACATACGCATTTTCCCTTCAACAAACTTTTAGCGGGTGGATTCGTGGATTCAGCAAATACACGCGTCGTTTTTACAATTTGGATCGCTTCCAGAGCTAATACCAACCTACAGCATTAAAATAAAAATGTAAACGTTTTTTCCAGCAGTTTCTGATTTCATTCATACTTTAAATTCAAGTAGGAGTTGGCTGTAGTACCGGTAGTATCTTATATTTTGTTCTCCACTTCAAGCTGAGTAATAAAATAATACTCGTTTAGACCATAACGGTAAATCCACCTTAATAACATTTTGGAAGCAAAACATCATTGGGTCTATCGTCAAAGCATAAATAATTAATGCCTCAACATAAAAAAAACGCTTGCCTACGATTAACAAGAAAATGACAACAAGAGTTATGAAAGGCGGAATTAAATATTGAAAAACTAGCTATTGCCCGCAACTTCGCCCGCGGGAAATTTTTACTTGTACCCTTTAGCAATAAATGGGATATCCGACTAATAGTTATTATTGCAACAAAGGAGCAAAGTACGTATTTACTTCGAGTGCTAATTATGAGTCCCGAATAAGCGAAAGATTTTATAGTAGAAACACGAGCGTAGCGAGGTAGCGATTCACTGTGTACTGAGTTGAAAAAAAAATGTTTAATTCGAACCAGTAGTTTCTGAGATTAGCGCATTTAAACAAACAAACAAACAATCAATCAAGGCTTTATAATATAAGTATAAGTAGACCGCTGCTAATTTAAGGAGGCATTTCGGTACTTACAAATCAAAACTCTAAGTAGGTAGATACCGAAATTCCAACATAGAAGCCAAAATATATCGAAAACTGCTACCGCTCACGAATACTACGTCCAATGAAATTAATAATGATATCATAACTTCTGACAAGTTACTACGATGGTTTCTCTTCGCTTTCTGCTGTTTGGAATTAATTGTGAGGCTGCGTCAAAATTAGAAAAATGCTAATTGATTTGCAAGCGTCATAGTAGGTAACTTAATTTAGTAGAGCGCGCAGCCATTCTGCTGGTGTCATAGTTGGTGGTGGGGTTAATGAACTCGCTTGAACATACACGTATGCCTAACGTTTGTCTACAATTAATAATTCATGTTGTAATGGCGGCTGACCGCGAACACATTTGGCGAGCGTTTTTTCACGATATACATTCGTTAGATCATAAATTCGCGTAATAAAATGTATCTGGACTCTGGATAATGACTTCCTCCGAATGAGGAATAAGTACCTCAGTCTACCTACTACGCGTAATATGTTAATGATATTGTTACGTGGATTATATTTGTGTGCATGCATGTATGATGGATGAGTCACCGGTAACAATAAAATACTGTCATTATCATAGAAATACGAATAAAGTAATTATTGTGGGAACAAAGAACTTCTTCTAGCGAGCATGTTCTAGGTTCTGTAACAATTCTTCGATTTTTTCCCCGTCAAGGTTGAATCATAGTTGGATAATACGGTTCTGCTCCAAGGCACAGATTAGCGATGATAAACCGAAGAAAGTTACTTACCAGCTATAATTAGATGCCATACTGCTCTCTATGTTGTAATATAAGTTGATATAACAATATCATGTACGGTAGATAAATATTCCGCAATAGAAGCGCCGCGTTTTCCAGTTTCGAATAGGATCGAACAATTTTTTCCGCGGCTCCGTCTTGGGACAAATGATGAAAATATCTCTAAATAAATGTTCATCAAGAATGGTTCAGTAGTTTTGGAGCCTATGTGGAGTGGCATTTTATAGGCACTTACGTACTTTTCGATAGGTGAGATAAGAACCAATAAATTATGAAAATGAGAAACAAGCTACATATTAAGTACATAGATTTGATTCGTCATCCGCCATCACTATGTGCATGACATCATCGGTGGTTTTGTGTGAAGGAATTCAACGGAGAAAACTAGACTAATTACAAAACACAAGTTATAAGAAGCGAAAGGTAACCGGAATAGTCTCACACGGCATATATAGCTACATTGTTCATTGCCAATATGTAAAAAACATTTTTTGACGTTGATTGAATTATAAATTCATAGTAAAATTATTTAAAAAAAAGAATGAAATTAGCGATCGGAAGATCAACACAGATTTCAAGAAACTATTTTACATTTTTTTTACGTTATTTAATGATTTTAAGGTATTTTGAAGTCAGTTATTATTTTTCCAACTTACCTACTTTAAAAATAACTTATACCTATTCAGTGTGTCAGTTCAGGTCATTAACAGGTTATAATATTATTGATTATAGAGTAGATATAGCGTGCAGAAACTAACAGATATAAAGCATAATTATATTAAACCCGTTTAAAATAAAATTGAGATGAAGTTTCGAATAAATTAATTCAAAGTATCGGATCTCTTCTCAGGGGTCTACGTGTGCGAGATCAGATAATAAATGCTTGAACCTGTCTCATGGATTATTATCCAAGACTTCGAGATCAATGACGCAGCGATATATCTCATGGTACTATCACAAAATAAGAACTTTAAGCTGTGGTACTATACAAGACCTGGGAATTTCTCAACTGAGAATAACACTGGGAAGTGCGGCATTTGTTTAATAGACGTCTGATAATAGTTATTTGTTTGGCAAAGTGTGTCGACTGGCGAGTTGGCGACCTCAGATACTTGCCACTTGTCAGACAAGTCTACAACTCGGAGAAAGTGTGGATAGTGGCTCACATGTTTGACACTTACTACACTGACCTGACGAATACTTTTACACATGTCATATTTTGTTGTACGAAGTATTAAATAAAACCGGCCAAGTGCCTGTCGGGCCACGCGCAATATGGGGTGCCATCCGTGCCATAGTCAGCCGTTACAACATAATTATGGACTTCAAAGGTTTACTAACTGTTTTGAATAAGTTAAAACTATAATAAAGTATTTACGTATTTTTGAAATACTTCGAGTAACTGTATTTTACAATTTGGGCCATAAAACATTTGCTCTTGAAGGGACAGGCGGAGTATGATTTTCTTAAAGCAAACGGAATGCCGCAATAATTTGTAGTTCAAGCGTATTTACTGAATACTATTGTGTCGTTTACATTTAGATAGTATCAATCTTGGTATTTGTTGAAAAAAACATTATGAATATCTACTTGAATCGAAGTTTAAGAGAATTGAATTTCACGTATTTTTACAGCGTAAACTTCAGATTTGCATCATATTTGTTCTGTATTATGGACATTTATATAATATACTAAATGTTTTATAAACAAAAACATAGTTTATATTGTCTAGTTTGGGATTAACAAAAAGAATTGGAATAAATATTATGTTTTCTTTCATATAATTTGGACGCAATGATAAATTTTATTGAACATTAATGAACGACCAGTAGTGCTTTCGCGGGGATAATTTGTAAGCGCGCGTGCGCCAAACAGAGATAGCTCTACTCCGTATGATTATTGCAGCAGCTTAGAATGGTATAAACGAGGTCCGTCCGCCGGACTCTTTAAAGTTAAATTCAAACGGATCTCTAAATGAAAAAAAATGGTCTTAGCAATCCCTCAATATTTCATCAGTCCTATATAACAATATTATAAACAAAAAAACATCCCCACTTTACATGTACGGGAGGAACACGATTTTTTTTTTATTCAAGATTTTATTTTACCACTTTGTCAGCATAGCCAACATTTATAAATGTAAAATGTCAGCTTTCTAGCACTAAGCCTTGGCTCTAGGCCGCGGACGGCAAGACATACGATGCGGGTAAGGGTAAACTTTACTATAAGGGTTCAAACAAACTTATATTACGCCCGCCCGCCCAGTGCGTGGCCACACCAATTGCGCATTCTGTAGCGGCGTACAGGATCATGCAAAGAGCAACTGTAACTGTAAGGGCAATAAGGGTTTTTTTGTAAGTACTACAGAACCCTAAAACCGGGTTAGCCGACTTGCAGTCCTTTTAATGATAAGTGGTTCTATACAGTGCCTGCATGACTAGATGTCTAATGGAAGGAACGGTACTAGAGTGTACCGAGAACTATCAAGGCCTTTGATGTAGGTATGTAGTGCAAACTGTAATATTGCACATTTTAACCGGAAAAAACTAAAAAATCGATGTTATATTGGGTGCCAGTGGGTAGCAGACAGACGGCCTTCACGAATTCGTTACCAAAAGCTCTAAAAAACACATTACTTTAAAAATATTTTCTTGAAGTACCTAACATTAATTTCCAAAACCCCAATTAGTTTTGCATTTTGCACAAACGGTAAATATTGTTGCCACGATACGTTCGCCTCTCGTTGTTAATTAGTGCACTCGCGCTATTACATTAAAATTGCTTATGGTTTGAAAGCGTCTCCGCTAGTGCATACCGCGTTTACCTACCAGCCAGATAATGTAATTATAGACGGCATATAATATTATTTACATTTTAATAAACTGGACGCCTCTGATAAGAGGTCAAGACACCGTCTATCGTGACCACAAGGTCAACGATCGGAGGCAATAAGGAAGAAAATTGCAAAACACAAGAGGGAATAAATCTCGATGACAATATTGTAAAATATTAATAGAAGTGAATGGTAGCGAGCTTATCTATCGTGCCACAATTAAAATGAAGTTCAGTGCCTCGCTGTTTAATCTATATATTATCTATTATATAAAAATGAAACCCGTTTTCCGTTGTCACGACTTGGCATGAAAACGGCTAGACCGATTTGGCAGATTTTTTTTTTGTAGTTTTCTAATACTCTGTACTAAGGATCTTACGGAAAAAAAAATTTTAAAAAAAAGTATTCATTTTTATATGGAGGATATTATAGATACCAGTTCAAATTGAATAGGTACGCATACATAAGATAGGTCAGCTATACAAAATAAAGTAGTGCATCAAATTTACGCTAAGGCGGTACGAAGTTCGCCGGGTCAGCTAGTGCAGTGATAAAACAGTTTTCGTTTTGTCAATTATTATTGTATTATATTTACGGGTCAATTACTTTAAACTTTTTAAATTAATTCGATAAACTGTGTTTATTGTTGGGGTGATCCCTGTTATGTCTATCGGTTGCGTTTGCGTCTGGCAACTGGCAACTTCATTAAGTTGAAATCTAAGAAGATAGGTAACACATTTTTTATGGTGGATAGGCACTCGTTTGACCACCATCTCACCTGTACCTAAGTGTAAGTGATGATGGGGTTGACCCCATCACCAGAATAAATAGGTATCTCATAGCAAAGCGGGCTCCATCGTTGACGATGGAGCCCGCTTTGCTATGAGATACCTATTTATTCTTGCTCTGAAGACATTCTGATTGTACTCATGCGACAACAAAGACTCAGCATTTCAATATAAAAGGAAGGACTTAAAATTGACTAAGTATAGTGTCCATATATTCTTCTCTTGAAAACATAGATCTCGCTATGGTTGAAAAAGACAATTTTATTTCATTTTGATACCTACCACTTTTCTCGTACCACGTTCTCCCATTCACATCCCATCTTGGTGTAGCCAAGTACCCAATGGTTCCTTGCTAGTTGCGGGGCAGCATTAGCGATTGTGTTGCTGAAACAGTACCCGGCGCCGGCAGGCAGCAGCCGCGGTCTTTGCGGCAGGAAGCTCAATTTACACCCAGGCCGCTCAGGGCTATCACTAACAATACTATTGGTTACCTACGTTACGGATAACTTTTATAAGTTAATACATTAATCAATCATTTAATTATTTATGTTGTTATTAATTGGAACATGTAGGTAGACGAAACGATGACATTATTAGTGGTGTTTAAATAATGATGTGACACGTTTCGTTATTCTTCGGCAATCCCAAAATTAAGAAATATGTGAATGTGCTGAATGTAATAACCTACACCAAGTAAATTATTGACGTCGCGTCGTTTAAACTCGTACTTAATAGAAATATAAATATTCATTATTTGTTAATTAAGCTATTATTTTACAATAGATCTTATAATAAATTATATTGACTACATTTAACCAAAAAGGTACACAAATCATGTTTAACTAACAAACAAAATAGTATCTGACAACTAATATTAAAAGCATTAAAGTTCGTATTATGTACTGGCTTACACATCGTAGATTTGAGGTTATCAAATCAACCCTGTTTTCTTGAATTACTCTGAATGTTTGTAACCATTTACCACAAAGTAGCGTAACTTTACCAGCCCCGCCCTACGCAGCTATGAAGTTAACGCAGTAACATTGCGTTATTTCAGATTTCTAAGGGCAACATAAGTTCTATTATGTACGTTATTAACTTATTAGGTACATATTAAATTACCTAGGTATAGTAGTAATAGCCAAGATAGTGCAGAGAAAGACCAAATACCACATGCTAGACTGCTTGTCTAGGATTCACGCACATATTTTCATTGCGGCAAAATATAGACAAATATGCCTATATGCACACAAAACCTGATACGACAGAAAACGCTTTTCATTATACGCATTAATTTACGAGAATATTAAACACAGCATATTTTGTTGTAGACATCCCAGCTGATAAAACATAAAACCAATAAAATTTGTTTTCTCATAGAATTTTATTCACAAATATCATAGGCTTGACAAACAAGTCCATTACTCCTTCCATTAACCTCAAAATGCTTTGAGAGTAGTTATAGAAATCGCGTACCTACTACCTACCTAATAAATTGTAACAGCAATAAACGTTTAGGAAATCAAGTAGAGATGTAGCAGGCCGAGTGCGGAGGCTGCGAAGCTGCGATCAATACGCGGTGTCGTCGCGCCGCGCCGCCGCGCGCCTACGAAAGCGAACGCACCGACCTCGCTGCCCTTCACTGAAGTGTCAACGACCCCTGGACCCCGCGCCTCCCCGCACACCAAGCGTCCCTCGACCCTCTCATCAGCCCTTCACACTTCTCCAGCCCGATCTTCGTGACCCGATTAGTGAAATTGTCACTTCTGCTTCAGGACGGCCTAAATTTTGAACAATCAACCGAAAAATCATATTATTATCAACAGTCATACTCCTCGCTGAATCATTTTCTTGGATGTTCAGAACAGCAAATGCTAAAACTTACATGAATCTGCGTGTGATTCAACAGATTCTAATTCCATCGTTAAAATGTTTACGATCAAAGCACATTTCCTGTAGAGATTCGTCATCTGTATCACAAACAAACGGTCTTTCCGATCCGACGGACACGGAACTCGATTGCGCGTAGACCAACTCTATAATCGAACTTCCGTAGATGTCGTATCTATTTTATAATAATATATATCTATCTACTTCGTACATCCGGTATTCGTACGTTACGGGAACGTTTGGCACTTTAGAAAAAAACCGGATCGATTACCTTCGTTATTATTCTGTCAGCACCAGTTGCGTCCTCGAACAATGAATGATTTTGGATACATTCGAGTTCATATACTCTATTATGTATTTATTTTAGGTATAATTTATACTATAACTTCAAAGACGATAAGAATATATTATATTATAATTATAAGATCGAAAGATTTACTTTTAATTATAAAATAGATTTAGCAGGCTCGTTTGTTTATAAAGGATAAGTTTTTTTATTGCGTCATTATTTGGATCAATAAACAGACCGCCCCTCTACAAATGACGCGTCTTTGCGGGGAATCTAGCCAATGAACTTGAATTGGATAGACCTCCACTCACGGTCTATAAATAGTATTAATAGATACAATCACATCGCGATCGCTAAAGAAGTAACAGAACAAGACAATATTTAACAGTACTACAACGTTGTACATCCTTGATTTATTCGTAAAAAGTTTTCCTTTCTGCCTCTGAAAGATCATTGAATCGAGTTTTTGACTGTATTTTATTTTTTTTGTTATTTGCACTGAGTGTAATAAAATATGACATGTACACCGTGTATCGTATATTGCAATTCCTGGACACCCCTCACTCGGTTTTAATATCTATCAAAAAGGTTTATTTTTTGCCTCAAATATCCTACGGTGATAGAGAAATAAAATTTTATCACTGTTTATATCAACTCAAGCAGGGTAGTTGTACCAGGTGCACTGTAATTATTATAATTATTATTGACTGGTTGATTGATAAGCATGGCCATAATCAAAATACACTAGTTATAGACGGCGGAGTCGAATGTCGGGTGCGGCATCTCGCGTGCCACGGTCCACGACTATTTTAGGCAGCGTGCATGGCATTTGGGACGCGTGCTGGAAACTACCTACTTATCCCAGTTTATTTTCGTTTGCCCTACTAACGGCTTTAACATGTATAAAATAACACAGTTCCCGCAAATTTAAAACTCGTATCTATTTACTAAACTTCTTTAATGCACCTACTAATTTTCCCAATGTATAAAGCAGATTATTGGTCTTTTAATAATTTACGGTCTCGTGAACTTTGCATTAATTCAAGTTTATCCAGAACATCTTAGTAAAAAAGTGTAGCTAATTAGGTTTGGCTGAACACGCCCGTGCAAGAGTGAACGAACATTAAACTCAACGTTTTTAGCCGCTAGTCTAGTATGAGGCATAACGGTAAATCAATATAAGATGTTCTGTGGTGCATTGTTCTTCTTCACCCAACAGACACCAAAAGTGCCTGGAAACGAGCTACACAAAAATTGCATTTTGATGATCTAACTAATAATGGCTATAACACTTAATTAATTTAAGCGCTGGTTCATTGATTCTACTGCAATTTGTACTGAATTTATCGAATTTAATTTCTTTCTTAGATAATTAATCGCATTGTTAACAGCAGCATAGAGCCTGATAAACGTAACTGTAGCAGGTACTGTAACTACGTTCATATGGCTTATATTCAGCGAGTTAATCATGACTATTAAGAGCGCTTATTATGGTTGTGAGTGTATCAATGTTATAATCAGTTGCGTGAACTCAAGTATGTCTACTCAATTGAAACCGATATTAAGTACAATATTTTAAACCTTCTTCGTCACGATGCCTTTTACACGTAGAAGTGGCTTTCATCTTTTTTCTTCAAATCAGCCAATGCTCGCTTTACCTCCAAAATTCAGCTCAATTTTATTACGAGGATAATATTCGGTGTCTAAAGAGGTTGGTATTGCGCATCTGTTTGGCGCTTCAGGAGCAATTCCCGCACGCGATCCGCTTTGTATCGACCCGCTTGCCGGGACGGGGGACAATAAACGCTCGTACACTTGACATTCGCGTCCCCAGTAGAGGGTTCACGACCCCAAAATATTATTTTTAAGTCAACTACTTTGATCGTGGCTGACTATAGTAATGAGTCATAGTACCAACATAATTAACATTTTAAATTTTCCTTAACTTCAATTAATTTGCAATGAATAAGTAAAATTTAGATTGTCGTTAATTCAGCCATAGCTATATTTTACCTACTACGTTAGAGCGACAGGAAAATCCTGGTAAATTGTCACAATATCAGTAACTCGACGGAAGCTAGTTATCTCGTAGAGCTGTGTACAAACAATGTGTGGAGTATAAATTGTACCTCCCACCCGCTGTTGTTGACACAATTGAATCTATTATGATGAAGCATTTGCTTAAATCTGGGTACGGCAATTCGCAGACAGCGATTTATTTGCGGCAACTATCAACTTTTTAAAAGAAACAAGTCTCCTTTTTAACCGACTTTAAAAAAAAGGAGGATGTTCTCAATTCTATTGTATTTTTTTAAATGTTTTTCCTTAATTACTCGAAGACGCCTGGATGGATTTTGGAAATATTTTTTGTCTGAAAGATGTTCTATATATATATACCTACCTGCCATGTGGTCCCATTTTCATCAGGTCACGATCTGATGATGGAATCTTAGAAAAGTTGACGACATCACTAAAATTTTAAAGGATTCTATATTGTTTTTCGTATATTACCTAAAGCTACTCGG
This sequence comes from Hypena proboscidalis, assembly GCA_905147285.1. Classification (NCBI taxonomy): domain Eukaryota; kingdom Metazoa; phylum Arthropoda; class Insecta; order Lepidoptera; family Erebidae; genus Hypena; species Hypena proboscidalis. The sequence continues at coordinate 11,231,446 of LR990130.1, read as the reverse complement.
ATATTTGTATCTAGCAGTCAGCATTTCAAGTTGATGAGCAGATACTAGACGGTGCTACTCCTCAACGTTTAGGATTACAGGGATAATTCTTTAAATATAGGCACCTTAAGGCCGTTTACCGTATTCTTTCAAGTTATACACAGATGAGGCGAGAGTATTTCTTACTTTTTACTGCATTTATGTAATTAGTCGGTTTATTTTTTGGTAAATTATTGACGATCGCGCACGTCTAATGTGGGGAAAATATTAAAAACTCATATTTACGGTTAATTAAATGTATTTTCATTTTGGATAAGCTCGGCTTTTTATGATCATTTTCATTGAACTAAAACTCGATGTGTCAAATATTTATTTTTAAATCATCAGAATGAGATCTCTTTTATAAAAATACAGTGTTAATACACTGTATTTTTCCTTCTTTAACGCAAGATTTTAACTATCCTTTTTTTGTTAACAGGCGAGGAACATCCAGGCCAGAAGCAACGCAAAGGATTCTTCAGAAGCCTCTGGAAAAAATCTCGCCATTACTCTTTAGAGCACCCTTGAACAGACACATCGGCAGACTTTCGACTTGACCTGTATTCCACTGGGATACTCAACTTACCCGCAATACGCGATGAATAAATTGTATGAAGATTAAATTAGCGTAGACCATAGAAATATAACGAACATAAAAAAAGGACTACTATGTCTAATTTCATACGAACATACTTCAAAAATGTTTTAGCAAAAGAATTACATTATATTTAACTAATATTCATCTTGTTCAATTACATTAAGTTAATGAAATTAAATTAATTACGCCGAAAGTAGTTGATACGAACGATGAATAACCAGCTAAGATATGTTACGGAAACGAAGTGCTTAGATGTAAGAATCGCTGGCTTTTGGGCTCGAGTATTATTGAAATCGGATGTATAGCGGTATTATACATTGTGTATTGATTTGTATAATTAATGCTTATTATCAACGCATAATTTATTTATAAGAAGGATAAGTGCGTATTTTCTTCATACACAGCTAATACTTTCGGTATAAATAGATTTGTAGAAATGTAGATAACCACGTTAGCGAGTAAAAGTGATGAATTTAGATTTATTTTTTATTGTTGTATGCTCTTAGCGATTAAATTAACCAATCAATTGCAATTTGTTGTATGTAAACCATCGAGGGAATTAAGGTTATATAGATACTAACGCTACCTACTTTAATCTTTCAATTTTTTCTATGAATTCGATGAAAATAATTTACGTCATAAGATTAGAGAAACTACCCCTGGCGTGTTGTAATTTTAAAGAACCAAAATCACTTGATAGGATATTGCTACAAGTTTAACATTTTATACCAATCCTTGTATTCGAGTGTACTTAACTCTATTACTGTAGATTTTGTCAAAGGAAAAATAAATTATGTTCATTAGCAATATACCTTGACTATTTACTTAACCCTCAAGTTCCCCCCCTCCCATACAGGTGAAAGAGGATAGAAGAAAGAAACCAAATATTTATAATACAAATCATTTTATTATTAGATAGACACAGTTCCCATCGCTTATCAGAAACAATGTACAAAGCTATAGTAGTAATATCAAATATAAACAATATGCACCCTTCGTTTACTGCAAGCCTTGTTTGAGGATACAGGGTAAAATTGAGCGCTTCTATTTCTGCAGCTAAGAGATAGAATAGAACAGAATGCAAATGTTTATTACTCACTACACAAGATTATAAATGCGGCACAATTAAAAAGAAAGCATAGCAGAAAACTGTAACAGCGGGCCACGTGGTCACCGCGCGTCGCGACGCGGCGCGGGCGCAGCGCGGCCGCGCATTGATGTGTCGGATATTACTCACACGATGGATCCAGTGGGACTAGAGATCTTCAATTAAAATCGTAATACTTGGGTTACAGTGTCTTTCATTTTGTAACAAGCCCTTACACAAATGCTATTTATAATAATATATATATAAGTTGTATAATGTTGTTACAGTAATTTCATTACGTGGTTATTATAACTTCTCTTCAAGCATCTGTACGCGGGCATACTAGTTAAGATGGCTAGTGATGCTTTACGAGTCGGTGTTAAATAATTTAGATCATTTTATACGCCAGATAAAGTACCAGAATGCTTGATAAGAAACCTAAAAAAATCTCTATACATCATGCTTTGAGACCTGCTTGCAAAGCTAAATATGCTTCACTGTACTGGTCAATAAAAGCAAACTTTAAAATACATTTTTAAACCATAACAGTTTACAATTACTTTATGGAAGCGGTGAGCGTACAAAAGGGGTCCAAAATCCGCAAAGTAATTGCATCTGCGCACAGTTACTAAACGCATCACACACTGATGACGCCATAATTTATCGAATATCAAAACAAATGAACGGTCCTTATCACTTTATAGAATATACAAAATGCAGTTACTTATTTCCCTGTGGAAAAAATATTATCTTATCACGGCGCGCTTCGATCTGAAAATAAAAGAAAAACTGTTTGAGCTCCTGAACGCACAGAGACTATACTTCTATCTTACAGTCATTTATTTAACGAATAAGGAACTCACCTCTAATAACCACAGGTAATTAAATAGTCTCCTAACTTCTCCACTACGGATGCCGCTTGCTGGGGTTGGATGGGTTCTTCGTACAGAGAAATTACGACGGCTGAAACAACATATTAAAATAAACTAGCTGTTACACAATTTTACATTACATGGCATAGCAGTCACTTTAATTCACTTTCCCCAACGCATAGCCGTGCCTAAGTACACTACTTTCCCTTTCGTTAACATGGGAAAATTTAATTAATACGTAATATTCGCTGAACATTCATATCGAGATTCGTACGCGATGTAATTGTAAAGATTACACAACATGGGCGCGATAACATTACCATAATACAGTGCTACAGTCGCTGTAGTCCGTAAAAACATGATACTTTCTATTTTTAACTAAGTTGGACTAAAACAGATATCCCTATCGGACATAGTAGCAACCTTGTGGGAGTACTAACCCTCAACGATAGAACGAGCGCAGGATGATTAAAAATAGATTGTCCCTCTGTTTACTGCTAATTTATCTCTATCTTCAGTCATTGACCGAACTTGACCTTTCACGGCTCAGGGTTACATTTTAATTATGTTATTTATTTAAATCGCAAATCAATACAGATTTAAACGGAAACATCGAAAGAGAATTGAACATAAACATACAAGACGCTTAGAAATTTACAGCTTAACGATTTTTAACGTTTCTTTTTTTTTAATAAAGGTACAATATCCTTTCGAAAAATGACTAGTATGTTTGTACTACTGTACACAAATTCTTAGCATGATGCATTATTTTTAATTACATAAGTTTTTAAGAACATCGTAAGGTTACTAGAGTAGGAAAATTCCAAACTTTAATGAAAGTTTGTAAATCAAACTGCTAATAAGCAAACACATAATTGCTTGCCTCGTTGGGATGTGGTTAGCGTATTCAGCCTCTCCGGCGGGTTCAGTGTTCGATTCCCGGGTCGGGCAAAAGTGTTAATGACAGCACAGGACCTAAAATAAGGGTGAAACTTGCGTGCAACCTTTGCCCCATCCTTCTCGATAATATAGGCGTCATGTTATGTATTATTAGACACCATTTAATCGATTTATTTGTTTGATACATACAGTTATAGAACTAACAGTAGATAGAATGGAGGTATATTTAATGAACACCCTTTCAGTAATTAACTACATATTTACCTACTTTTGTACACATAATGTTCACTACAGTGGCTTCAACCATGAAGCATTGTTTTAACTTTGGTTGGATGATATTTACATGAGCAATAACTTAATAATTCTGCGAATATAAATAGTTACTCTCAGACAGAGATTTGCGTTGCGAGGTCTCATGGGACGAATAAGAATCAGGAGAAGGCATTTGCCCAACAGTGGGATGTTGAGGGATAAATCTTTCAACAAAGAAAACGAAACATCCAACACATTCTTGAGATGCGTCAGACAGGGGTCGTACTCGTATTATCTCACCTTTTTAATTAAATTCAAAATAGTGACTTTTGCCTAAACTGAAAATATAACAATAAATGAATACGTCATGGTAATGAGAGAAATAGAGGTCATAAACTTGTATTTTATTACATTTATTTGACAAACTACTTAAAATATATGGATGAATCTAATTACGGATTAATCGTAGCGAGAATTTACTTTTAAGATTTTATCCTATTTATTAGTGGACTTACTGACATCGACTAGCTATTTACTATTGGCAATAATATTAACTGAAATCATGGAAAAGCTTTCACACCTAGGTAATTCAACGTAGTAATGTAGAAATCGCAAATATGATACGGTTAAATATAAACCAAGATAATAAATTGTGTTGGCGTAATATTAACAGAGAATTTGAAAATAAAATATTATAACAAAAAATATTGTTACCTTTACACAAATTACCAGAGAAAACCTTTAAAAACGAGGGGGAAGATTTCGAGAGCTAAAGGCAGTACTCTAAGGTTCTGTAATAATTATGGTTTCACACTAAAATGTTCATTTTAATTTCCATAGATTTGGGCACTGTGTATGATTGTCCTCACAAGTTTTAGGTACTGCCCTTAGATGTGCGATTGGGTGACGTCACTAGCAAGTTAGTTGTTTGAAGCTGTAATATCTATTGACTCTTGATACAGCACTCATTTATTTATTGTATATATTCTACATAATTCATCAAATACAAGTTTTTACAAAGTTGCTATCAATATAAGCATACTTCAAACAGAGACAGTGAAAGAATATTAAGTTACAAAATGTCCAGCAAGAGTAATAATTTACCTATGTATGTATTAAATTAATTAATTAATGGTGAACATGAATATAGCATACAGCCTTATACAAGTGTATACGGACTCGCGGTTTACCGCATGATGAATTAGCCTAAGAATAGAGTACATACCTAGATACTCAATAACTATTGATTTTATGCCAGATAATATCATCACTTCATGTGTACATTGAACGAAGTTTGTAGTTATGTCTTTTTTTTACTTTTCTTTGTAACTTTACGATGCTTTTGACAGCGGCAAACGCAATATGGCCGAAACGTCAACCGTTTAACAGATAGGGAACCAATATCCGTATTAAGGCGTTATTCTTTTCATGTATTTGAACTTCAAAGCAGAAATTACATAGGAAGCTTTATCGTATAAACAAGTCAAGTGCAAAATTCACACGACCTGGGATATTTTGACGCAACACTAAACAGTCTAAAAATAAAATAGGTTACGCCGAGATACTCGGTAGCGTTAGGCCGAGCGCACACGGGTCACCGATCACCAGCCACTTCCGTCAACACACCATGGGTTGATTTAATGTAACCAATCCCTTCCGAACTTTAAATTCACATCTTTATATTACATTCAAATGCCCTTCTGGCTCCAGAGAGAGCTATTAATCAGGGATTGTTAAGCTACAGCTGTTCCAGGAAATGATTGAAATAGGGTACTCTAAAAAAAGCCATCTACGGTTGGTGACACGTGTGTGCTTAGCGGTATCGTGGAATCATGTGCCTACCTTGCTGTGTCTTCATGCAGTGCACGCCGACCTTGCCGAGTTTTGCGCGTATGATGCGGTCTGTGCCGCTTAGGTAGATGTACCGCGTGCCTGCTATCGTGAGACCACCACTCGTTAAGAGCGATTCATTGTCGAAACCGGCGACTATCTTCGCAACTTCATCTTTTGATATCTGTTTCAAAAGGCATCATGTTAGATTGTTATCACTGACAGTTCACGTACTTGATAAGGTGATGCTGATGATGATTGCTAGTGTTTGAAAAATCTGCTGTACACAGAAATTGTATAGCCATGTTATCAATATCAAACTAAATTATGAAATTAACAGTAAATAATGTGTGTGGCAACAGTATATTAGTTGAAAGCACTCTCATTCTAATAAAATTAATAGGGCACAACTGACTCAATCAGAATTAAACATAACCAACCATATTATGATAAGAATCCTGTTTTATCAAAGCCCATGTGGCTATAACTTAACTTTAATTAAATGTAAGGATAAAAAATTGTTTAAATAGTTACTGTTTAACTTTAAAATTACATTAAATTAAATGTTCGTATTGGATAATGGGTGTAAATAGAAGCAAATTCATCAGATAATTATAATAAATCAGTGCAAATGTAATAATAAACAATCATAGTCTACCTGCACACATGCAACATTATTGACAATATTTTTGACTGAATATTTTTTTATGGTGCTTTTACTAGTCAACATCATTGCATGTGTGCAGCTAAGCTTAGGTGATGTGTCTACCATTATCATTCTATTTAAAAATAGTTTAAGTAATTGTATTTCTAACCAAGAAGAAAAATCAATAAGTATAAATTTACACCATATTTTAAGTAATTGTATTTCTAACCAAGAAGAAAAATCAATAAGTATAAATTTACACATAATAATATGTATTATGCTTAGCAATGTTTTGGCATAGTTGGGTTGAGTTTACATGTGTATCCTTAGAGCACTATCACTGCTTGTTATTATTTTATGGTTATTATTGAACAGTGACTTCTGCAACCCAAACACTGGAACAACATTTTATCTTCAGTGAAAACAATATTTTGAATCATGTCTATAGCATGCCCAACACATGAACCTGTTTTAGAGAACACCTGGTCCTGCTTGGGCATTCCTAGTCAATTATATTCAAATTGAATGATATTGTTCTTTTAACAACTTATTGTAGGAGACTGTTTTAGTATACCTAACTATTTTTTATGATGTAGATTGAATCAGATTCATGTGCCACATTGCATCTGATTTAATCACAATAAACATCAATCGTAATAAGTGGGCAGGGCAATAGCAGGCGAAAACAAAATTATTATTTTTAAGTTATGTGGCAGCAACTGTACTATGACAAAAGTTTTGCATGCTCACTTTAAAAAAATACATATAGCATACCTGTATAACAAACATTATACACCATGCTATGAGAGTGATTCTATGCAATTATCAAATTGAGATGGGCATACATAAACTTTTCTGATAGTACATTAGACATGACTGTAAAATGTTAATTGGCACAACATATCAAATAGTGAGTTTGTAAGAATTTGATAACTATTTCTGAAATATAGCTGCTGCAAATTGGTAAGAGGGATAAAACTTTATCCCTATACCAACTTGTATTGTACGACTAGTGGAATGATACTAGGTTAAATTGTCCAGTTTCATGGACAAGGTTCTATCCCATTTCAACTAGAAATAATGAATATTTTATAAGGAATATCTATAAACACTGAATCCTGAAAGAAATTTTTTATTTGGTATACTGGGACGCTGATAAATTTATGGACAAAAAATCTGTGATAGGCAGTAATTGTAATTGTAATCAGATGATTATCTTCTTCTCAATTTGTTTGCAGCAAATTAAAAGATTATAAACATTTATTAAAGAAAAATTACTTAAACTATAAATTTCAAATAATTGAAAAAAATGGGAACTCTTATGGAATAGTTATTGTTATAAGATTATACTATAACATAAATTTTTTGGTCAATAATTTGGGCGTTTTAATTCACAAACTTCTATTGCATTCAGGTTGGAAATGTAGTAAAATAGTTAAAAATATAGGTATATGTGCTGCACAAAACGGGTTACAATATGGACTACTTACTAATCAAATTTCAGTTGTTACCTAACTAAAATTGATATCAAACATTCAATTCCTCATGATGCTTCAAATCTCATAACTTGTTACTAGACGTTGAAACCACAATAACAATGATTTTATAATTTAATGTAAGTGTTATGGTTAACCACATGGTTTTAGTAATCTGCTAACTCTACAATAGTTTCAAGTAGTGGTAACAATATTTCTATTAAAAAAAATAGGAGTTCATCTGTAAGTGATATTGTGAAATCATGTTTAAACACATTTTGATAAAGGTCAGAGCTTTGACTGTTCATGATAATAACAGATATTAAAATTGAATACATCTATTCTGTTTTAACCATTTTTAGGCACTGTGGCCATTACAAGAATGTAGTGAATCAATCCATGTTCTGCAAATAGTATTCATAAATAATACAATAGAAAAATAATATGGCTTTTATATCCAATATTTTGATATTTTCAAATAAATATCAGATATTTTCGAACCCTGTTTTAGATATTTAAGGTCTCCTTATTAAACTAAATCCAGTAGAATTTAAGAAAAACATGTACTACTTTAGACTTTTAAAACTTATTTGAAGGCTTTTCATTTTGTCTGTATTCAATCATTGATTTTTAAGATAATAATATAAAATCGGCTATTTTTCGACATTTTATAATGTATGATAATAATAATTTCTCATGACATTTTACTTTGAACTGACATGTGTATTTTGATTGATATTATCTATTAATGTAATTAATTATAATTTAAGTGATTAGGTAATTTCCATGCAATGTTAATATTGAAAGGAAATAAAGATTTTGAATTTAGAGTCTCCGGAATTATAAAACTAAGCATCTCATACCTTATATTCTAAAGCATAGCGTAGCTAGCATGTATTAACAATTTAAGTAGAAATTAAATTAATATTGGAGGGTAAATAGGGTTAAATAGGGACCATGTTACAGTGAGCCAAATAAATATTCTAAATAAGTTCCCAAAAGCTACTCGCAGGTGTTTTAGAAACTAACTAGGTACACACTGAAAATACAGTAATATTTAATTCCGATAAGTATTGCTAAATTAACCTGCATCAGAAATTTATCCATTTTCAAGTATGTTAATGCAGAATTAACTGACGAAAACGCAAAAAGGGTAATCTAGCAACATAATCGACCGGCATTCTGATTCCTGTTGCTATATCTTCAAAATACCGGCCGGCAATCATGAATAAACCTTTACTAGCCAGATAACTTTAATATACCACTTATCTTTGTCCATAAGTATCGATAGTGCTTTATTTAGTACGAATTAAATGAAATACACATTTACACATCCAAAAGTACAACTCATATTGGAATAGCAGGCTTCCCACCACATGTCGCCATCTTGTCAAACTCGCCGGATAAAGAATTCGTCATCCATTGAACCTGATGTGAACTGCACTTTTATCACCTTGATTTATCACTATAAGTCCATAGCAATTGAATAATTGAATGAATCACAGACCGCGTAGAACTTGACAGAGAAGAAACTTACTTCGAAGGCCTCTGACTTGGCCCAGACATTTCCATCGTGACCGGCAATCGCAGCTTTTGTTACACATCTGGATGCCATTAACTGTTTATCGACATAATCTTGCCAGCTCATTTTGATTGAGTTCTTTAAAAATAAAACTACACTTGACTAAAACACAATCTACTCCTCACAACGAGCAAGCGCCTCACACGAACAAAAAGCACTGCCGTTCCAAAATCACCAAAATGGCAGCGTATTCATAGACCCTACCGGAAATTCAATGATGCCAACATGACTTGACAAACGAATAATGATTATGGTACAATCATAGACAAACACATGTAAAAAGACCGGTATTCAGATTTTTAGAGACCTGCCACACTGATATAACAATTTCATCTCACAAGGATAACCGTTAAGCTTATGTTCTATTGGCATAATGTTTTCAATGTTTTGTTCGCATAATACTCAAAAGCAAAATGGTTTTTCGCTTAATAAAGTTCAAAAGAAATTTTAAATGGTGTCATAGTGTAAAAATAGGCGGCGTGGGTTGGGCTACCGATAAGTCACCACTTGTTTATTTTACATACGAAAAATATTTTGTTGAATTCAGGTATTAATAAAATAGTATGATAAAATACAATTATGCCAAATTACTAATATTCTGAAAAAAACATTATGCAATATTACATAACGCAATGATTATTAAAATATATCTATGCTAAAGAAAAATATGTGAAAAAATATGCTACATTAATATTATGCGTTACTATCATTATGCCTAACGAAAGTATAATAGGGAACCAATTAAATTTTGCTATCCTATCCTAATAGTATACCACTTTAAATTTAGGCACACAAACATTCTGCCAAAGAATAATTAGACTAGACATTTTTTAAGAATAATCGTTCAATGAAAATTATACAAAGTATGCTATGCAAAACAAGTTACGGAACATAAAGTATTTGCCAGATAGAGCGCACAGCATAATAATAAATAAGATCTAGGAATAACATTTGCACAATAGAAAGTAAAATTTTTGTAACAAATCGAGAGTAACAAAATTTTATTGATTAATTATTTGTAAAATATTTTTTTTAATGAATTTATAACTGCAAATGATAAAACAAACGTTTAATTAACGAAAATATGATACACTATATTTGTATTAACCATCAATTGTAATTTTTGCATGTTGCATATTACACCAGTTGTCAAAACGAAGTTTGGCGTTGAGATAGGGACTTTTTAGCGTTTTAATAGACTTATAGTTCGGACATTTTTGACTGCAGAACCGAAGTTTTATATATTTTTGATCAAATTAATAATATTTTCCATAGAGTTATAAACCCATTATAATAGACAAAAATCGATACTTCAAATTTTGTCTGTGGTTGTTTCGTTTACCATAAACTTTATAGACGAACTTCCGCTCTTTTTTATCCCAATTATTTAACATTTATCATTTTACAATATTGTATTTCATATATCAACGAGTTATTCCTTTCGTAATTAATATAAAAATATATTTAAATTACAGTTACATAAATTTGGCGTCTATAATCTCTATTTCAAAAACTCCATAAAAAAAGCTCCTATTAACTTAACTTGACCTTGCTTATGCTTTACTAGTTCTTTTCCGTTCAGCTACCGCGATTGGAACATGTCTTATTCACCTGAAAGAAGGTAAGTGGGGTTCTTACGATTGTTTGGCGTTATTATTGTAGGCTTGGATGATGTGCTAAACGTCTAGGAAGCCGAATTCCATCTTGGTCTAGTTCAATCACCTTAGCTTCCATTAATTGTGAGATAATTTCTATGTCCCTGTCGGCGATTGCCAACATGGCGCTGGCAGGAGTACATATTTGCAAGTTCGATTTGACACACGTGTTTTACTTTGTAATTGCTATTTCTGAGCCTTGTTTTTTTCGGGGCATTGTGTACCGTTTCATTCGTTGCAATGGCTCCTCAGTGCCTCTAAACCCACTGAAATTCATTAATACATAATACGCCTTTCAGAAAGATTTCTTTACTTAAAAGCTAAAATTTTGCTAATTCATAGATAGCAAAGTAGATAATAGTCAGTATCACCATTGTAACTTTTTATTCATTGTCTCTTCACAGATCAGAAGATTGGCCGGAGGATTCCAAAAATGGCCCAGCAAAAGATCAAGGAAGTTTCGAAGGGAACCCGGCGGATGCCGAAGGAGCATTGGATACCAACTGGCATCAAGTCGTGGAAAGCTTTGATGACATGAATTTGAAGGAGGAATTACTGAGAGGAATATACGCCTATGGTTTCGAAAAGCCGTCGGCTATTCAGCAGCGCGCCATCATGCCGTGCATTCAAGGGCGCGATGTCATAGCTCAAGCCCAGTCTGGAACTGGCAAGACTGCTACATTCTCTATCTCAATTCTTCAACAAATTGACACTAGTATTCGTGAATGCCAAGCTCTCATCTTGGCCCCAACCAGAGAGTTGGCTCAGCAGATTCAGAAGGTACGGCTGCTGTGCGGTGTTGTGGTGTTGTGTTTGGTGATTAATGCCTTAAGTTTTGGGACTAACAGTGTGGTATTTTTAGGTGGTGATAGCTCTTGGTGACCATTTGAACGCAAAATGCCATGCGTGCATTGGAGGTACGAACGTGCGTGAGGATGTTCGTCAACTGGAGAGTGGTGTACATGTGGTGGTGGGTACTCCCGGCCGCGTATACGACATGATTACTCGCCGCGCACTGCGAGCTAACACTATCAAGTTGTTTGTGCTTGATGAAGCTGATGAGATGTTGTCTAGAGGGTAAGTAACACTTCTGAATTGCTTTTCAGCTGTCTAAGTTTCACTGGACCTTGTTGTTGAGCTGAGATGTATGAATCATAACAAAACATGCTAATTTTATTGTCACACAGGATTCTTATTTATGTTTCTGTAAATTTCCAGATTCAAAGATCAAATTCACGACGTATTCAAGATGTTGTCTGCAGATGTTCAAGTTATCTTACTTTCTGCTACCATGCCTGATGATGTGTTGGAGGTGTCTCGTTGCTTCATGAGAGACCCTGTGCGAATCCTTGTGCAAAAGGAAGAGGTAATTGACATTTTATTTAAATTATCCCAGCAAATATATTTAGGCATAAGTCTATATGTAATATACTTTGGTCTTCTTACGTTCTTTCCATTGGGGTTTATGAATACTGGATGCCATAATGGATGTAATAAGGTACAGATTGTATGGGTGCAATTATTTTATTATACTAATAGCAGTATAATAAGGTTTTCACCATCTAAGATGTACTACATTGAGTCTACATATTTTTTGTAAGTATGGATTACCATTATATCAATTTTCTTAGCTTGATTATTTGTTTAAGTAATGTATTTAACAAAGTATGCCTTTGGCATTAAGTCCACCTTTGTCACAAATTGTGCAAGAAGATTTAAAATAAATATATAAAATACAATTTTCATTGAAAGTTATCTTACTCAATGGATAGCAATGAGCTAATGGAAGACTCACAATAACCAGCAAAAATCAAGCATGTAGATAATAATATGAATGTCATCTAATGTTTAGAAGAAGTGCATATTTTTCATCATTAGGTACATCTACTGCATTGCAGATAGTCTTTATAAATACAATTTTTACATCTCATAACCATATAAAACAGAAGCTTGTTGGGGTACTTCCCAGGTCTCAGCTGATAACAAAAAAAGATAATTTTATTCTGTTGGTTTTACTCTGTATAACCATATTAAACAGTAGCTTTTTAGGGTATTTCCCTTGTCTGTAATAAGTTAGCTCTAAGCAGCTAGCTGATAATGTTATAAATTTAATGATAAAGATCATAAATTTAATGATAAATTAGTGTCATAAATAATGACCCATAAAGACATTAAAGTATGATTTAATAATTACTTATTTTCTATCTTTCAGCTAACCTTGGAAGGTATTAAACAGTTTTACATTGCAATTGAACTTGAAGAATGGAAGTTGGAGACCCTCTGTGATTTGTACGATACTCTCTCCATTGCCCAAGCTGTCATCTTCTGTAACACCCGTCGCAAGGTAAATTATCCACATTATATGCATTTTACTGATTCACACATTTTATTGATTCTTAAGGTAGTTATAACCAATCTGTCTCTAATTGTAATCACTACAAAGTACTGACATTTTTGGATAAGACTGAATATAGCTTAATTAATGTTTGTTTGGCTTTGTGACAAGCTATGTTAAACAGTTTTCATGTTCAATGTAATAAACTGAGAAAATGACTAGCTTTATTCAAAACCAAGTCCTGGAAAATTTTATTCAATGCTCAACATTCTTTTGTTTATATTGAGTTCTAGAGTTATCTTTAACAAGCAACTGATAGCAAGCTTGTGTATTTCCGAAAATGGTTATTATCTAATGCAAGACATAACTTTGCAGGTCGACTGGCTGACTGAGTCCATGCACAGCCGCGACTTCACGGTGTCCGCCATGCACGGTGACATGGACCAGCGCGAGCGCGAAGTCATCATGCGTCAGTTCCGCACGGGATCGTCGCGAGTGCTCATCACCACCGACCTGCTGGCTCGCGGAATTGACGTGCAGCAAGTCTCTTGCGTCATCAATTATGATCTGCCCACTAACCGTGAAAACTACATTCATCGGTGAGTGTATGATTTTTGTAACATTATAATTTAGGGAAAAATTATGTAGCCGATTTTGTACATAATTTAAATTAAAGATCATGCATCTCCCTCTCTTACATCATTAGAAAGCAAATGATGACAAATAATTAGTTTCACATGATTAAAAATTCACCTAAGACTCACTGTCACATAAGCGTTATTTATAAAACAAATTAATAAGGCAACTAAAATATTACTAAAATTATGAACATTTTAGTCTTGCGAAACAAAGAAATAGTGAATGAGAAGATTTATGAGCTGAAGAGTTAGGTTTCACAGATATTGAAACGGGAGGTAGTGTTTTACGCGGATCGATTGCCACCATATTCAATAGATATCGAAATATCAATAACGGAACCAGTAATCAGTTGGCGCACCCGTGGTTCCAGTGTGGGGCGTTACCCAAGTGGTAAAAAAATTTACAAATTAACTCATAGTATGCCGGCAGAATTTGCTTACATTAATAGATAGGGTCATTTTTTTATTTATTTATTTATTTAAGCCTTAAACCTATACATTACATTTCATATCTTATAAACTTATTTGTTAGTTTTATTAGTATCTATCCTTATTAATAAGTTAGTTTACTAGTTTCCTCTTTTTTTGTATAGTCCCTTTTCGGGTAAAGGCCTCCTCCAAAACTTTCCACCTTTTCTTGTCTTTTGCAATTTCAATCCACTTTTTGCCCGCTATTTCTTTAATATCGTCTTCCCGGATAGGGTCATACTGAGCATAAAAACAATATTTACCTGCATCATGAAGGCAGGAGATAATGCGTCAGCTGCAAAAAAAAAAGTAAAATAAAGTAATAGTACGAAATTTAGGTAGGTAATTGTTGTAATGGTAAAGAGTACGAAAACAAGTCAGCTGCGTGTATGACGGGGGAAAACCGTCCGATGGTGCAATAATGTTTCAAAATATTGAAGTATTGCTCCTACGCTTTTCTTTTTTAAATACGTTTTGGAAGAGAGAGCACTAGCTCTTTCTTCAAAAACTACACTGACACTAGTCAATCTTAATATAACAAGATTTTCTCTGTTGCTCGTGCAGAACCTTAAGCCGTCGGTCCTGGTTGCTATTTGATGATCTATAGCACATAATTGATCTATTGGGTAAAAAGTCTACTATGACGATTTTTAATCGAACATAATTAATTACCGTGCATGCCGCCGTTTCTACAAAACCTATTATAGCTATAAAATTTAGGCCCCTTATTGTTGTACAGTCACTCTTACACAGTTAACGGTGTTTACTCGCTTTCAGCATAGACACTTTGCCTAACAGGTTGTAAATGACATTGTGGTAATTCAAATATGTGCTTAAGGTCCATATCCCCATATTATATTGAAAAAAAAAACCACATACTATAAATCAGGTCTTGAATGAATGAATTGATCATCACATTTGAAAATAATAATAATTTGTCTGAAATGAATTGTGTCCGTAAATTAAATAAAAAAAGAAAATAAAAATATGTAGTATCAAGACTCCATAATTAATTATTTGCGAGAAATCAAGTCAAAATCTTGGCATTTCAAATAAAACAAGAAAGATTACTATTAAATATTATTTATTACCTTTAAAATATTTCAGTGCATTTTAATTGATATAAAGTTCTTCTTAAATGAAATCGATTAATATTTCAAATCGAATCAGTGACGTGTTAAGGCACCACTAATATTGAAATGTCAAAAAGAAAATAAACGGTTGGACAAGGTATGATTTAACTAACTATATGACCGGTTTTGCCCGCGTCAAATGTTATTCTGGCCGGTGCCCGCAAGTTAAAAAATATTCACAACGCAATCTATTATTTTTTTGCGTAAACTCACTTCTTACTGAAGACCCCTAAATTCACCCATTTGGGAATACAATTTAGGAAAACCCTGGTCCATAAATTCATTTATTTTTAGTCAAGTTTAACTTTACGAAATTTCGTGCTCAAACTTCAAAAATGACAAGCTTACATACAACCGTTCATTCCTCATTTAACCCCTTTCGAAATGGAATTACTAGTAAAGTTACACTTGAAAGAAGAACACCGCTGTCACTTTGATTTATGTCTGTTGTGTGCTTATTCTGCCAAAAAGGTTTATCTTACTGATAATTGGGCAATTTAATTGGGGCTTAATCTAGTACCGGCCATGTTAGATTTTGACAAGACAAGTGTGCTTCGATTTGTCACGAGTTGCAGGCTGTACTACGTGCGATGATAATTTAAAGGCGAGAGGGCGTTAATTTGATGATAATAAATAATAATGCATCAAAATGTTAGGCATAATACTACTAAAGGTCTTGTTTAGGGCTCAAGTAGCTTTATCATTGCTATCATTAAATACATGTTCAAAAGTAATGAGCAATGAATGCGCCCATTTTAACATTTGGTTCAGCTGGTGGTCATTCCACCGCTACGCACGCTACGCAGCTGATATCTGTTTAAATACTCTTCAACAATCACCTACCTAAATTTCATTTGGCGTACTATTACTTTGCTTTACGTATTTTTTTGCAAGTTGATACAAACAGCTGATGCAAAATCCCACCTCCACGATGCAGCTGATGATAGTTTTTATGCTCAGTATGATCCTATCTCATTATGTAATCAAATTCAGCCGGCGTGCTATAAATTATTTTTTTTTACAACTTTGGTACGTCCTGCCCCTTACTCTCCGTAACTCCTACTAAGAGTTGTGCCATTTTATGTAAATTCATAGTACCATTTTTGGCAGAATGGTTCTCATTTCAAGATTTAGACAAATAACTATGCAATATGGAACTATGTAATTATATTATTACTTTACTATGTTCTTTAAATTCTTCTTAAAAACCTTTATTCATAATTTCAGAATTGGACGAGGTGGACGTTTCGGCCGTAAGGGAATAGCTATCAACTTTGTGACTGAAGCAGACAGGAGAGCGCTCAAGGATATTGAGGAATTCTACCATACAAGTATCTCGGAAATGCCCAGCGATGTGGCCAACCTCATCTGAGGGGCCCGCGCTACCCAGTTTATACTTTTGTGTCCTGCGTTCTATTGCGATATTTATAAGGTGTGTGTATTAGGAGGAGCCTTCTAATAACCGCTGTGCCGAATTTTTCATTGGAACTCATTTCGTTCGGACCGATATAATCGTTTTAGTTTAATTAATGGTTACATTATACTATAATAGACGTATCAATATAAGTTTAATATACATAGTTAGGAGTAAGCCGGCTCGGCCGGATGGCCCCCGTTCCGCGCAGGCCTCTCTGCCGCTTGCAAAGAGGTCTCATCGGGTACTGGAGAGGCTATTTCAATCACAAAAGTTCTAGAAGGAAACCACTATATTGTAACTTTTTCCAGTTGTACATAATATGGTAACTGTTTTTGTAATACCCTAATAAATATAATGAAATATCTCATCTGTATTGTTATTGACATTTTGAAATTGTAGCGCTCCATTCCCGATCGGAACCTTAATTTCTTTAAATCATTGTATTGAATTGTGTAAATTTTGCTTTACAGAAATTCTACCTACTGAGCCTGTGAAACGCACTTTGGACACAACTATGTGGAAATAATAAATCAAAATTTCCTCTATGTTCATTACTTTCTTTTGACAGGTCCTTATTGTATCCTGTATTCCCATTTGCTTATTGCATTTTACTTTTTAAAAGATTGTTTTCTACATGGTTTTTATGTTCATTTCGAATTATTTATATTTTTGGAATAAATTTTGTTCGAAGTAATAGCGACTTTTTGACGAAAAATGATAATTAAGGTTCCTATGCTTACATAATATTTTTATATAAGTACGATAGGATCTAATTCCAAATAGGTTTGATTAATAATAATTATTATGTTAATTTTAGCTTATGTATGCTTGATAAATATTCAGATATAAATGCATGACAAATTTAATGTGTCTTAACTCTGAAAATTAACAGTACCCATTATCTACGCAGTCCTCGAAAACTATACTGCCGTAGTTCGTCGCTATTGCAATAAATTACAAGTTATACTAGTGTCCAATCCCGTAAGTCCCTTTACAACACTGTACTAAACAGTATACCTACTCAGTGTCAAACTTCAAGCACCTAAGATAAACGGAATCCAAACTGTTCATACATAATTAGAACCATAGAGTACATAAAAAAAGCAGGAGAGAATGTCACATAGAAAATGATTGAAGCACCAAAATGGCAGCGGTCTGTTTATGAGTGCGTGTGTTAGGGGTTACCAGCCATGAGAAATATTACCCACATTTTTACAATAATTTAAATAAATATTTTAGAGGTTTAGTTCTTATATTTTTTTATTTGCTGCTTTTTACCATCAAACATGATATAGGTAGTTTTATACTACCGTGGCCAAAAACCAAACAATATAAAACAATTTTATGATTGAATTTCGAAACAAAGTTGATTTTATATTTCTAGCAGTCGATGCAGGCCTGCAGCTGGAAGTTGTTTGTTTTTATTAAGGGAATATGTACAAAATTCGTTGCTCTTGGCACTCCTGACGCAAGGCAGCGAAGATGCTTTAGTGCTGCTACCCAGTTTTTGGAAAATATTTTAAAATTACGACTCCTACGGCGCTTCCTGATTCTTAGATGGTGAAGAAGCTTTAGTGATATACAGGGTGTCCCAGTTTAGGACCTGGAGCCGAAATTGGATAGTAGGGTAAGTTATGGCAGAAATCAAAAAAATTAAAAACAAAAATTCTCCATTACATAAACTATCAGAAAGTGCTTGAAAACGTCAACAAAATGTACAAACCAAATAAAATATCTAAGTTAAACTAAACTAACAATCACGAAGCTTAGATTCACTTACATGCGATTTTTCAATATTTCAAATAAATATTGGCAAATAAAAAATAAAGAAAAAAATAATAATAATAAACTAAACTAAGAAATAAAAAGTTTTAGATTAAAGTACTGGTATTTATTAATTTAATACTTTATTTAAAACAATATACTATTGTTTTACCTTTTTTGGTACGGCAAAGCTGACAATGCGAATAAGTCTACCTTTTGTTTTATATACATAAATCAATTTCCTCGAAGTGTATACTGCAGACTACACTATATTTTGATGGATACCAACTGTTATCATTTCTGCAGTTTCTAATTATTTTTATCCAATAATTTTTCCATGCGTCGTTTGCAGCAGGAAATCTATAAAACATAGAATAATAATTTATACTTAATGTATTATACTACTAAAAAATATTTACCCAAATTCAGGGTAAATGAAAATATTTATTGACTGTCAACACTGATAGTTTTGGTATATTTTTTTACGAAAACAATATAATTTCGGCAGAAAGCGCGGGAAACTTGATTTTGGCGGACGTGATTTTTCTCGTTTCTGAAATTAATTTTAATTATTATTAGTTATTAGAGATTAGTAGTGTAAATAATAGTATATATGTTAGTTTATTATTTTATTTAGTTTCTTTAAATAGTATTTCGAGGAGATTCTGTAAGTTTTTTATTCTTTTTTGTGGTGATGAATGAGCCGCCCGACCCGGGGGATATTCCCCCGGTCGGTTTAAATATTATTATTGATAATGAGCATATGTTAACTGACTCCAGTACTGCTACGGATAGCTCTTTAAGATCCGATAGAAAAAGAATTCGGTCGCCCCGTAAAGTATGCAAGAATTGCAATAAAAGAAGGAAGCATAAGCATTCCCATAAGAATAAACCGTCGGACTGCAATTGTGACATTGTGAATGAAACACAATGTAGTATCAGAGAAAGATCACCTGTTAAAATTACCAATAAAAGTAATCGGGTTGAATCTCTAGACATTGGGTCTAAAGATTCAACTTGCTCTCAAAATATAACTCCCCCACAGCCACCTCAGCAGGTAGTAAGGACTCAATACGAATCAACCGATGCATCTCCTTTTATTGTGCATGTACAAAAAGAATCTTCTGACAACACTGCAACACTTCATCCTGTCGCCTTTGGACACTTTTTAAAACAAAACTTGTACAAAAGTATTATTAATGGTAGTCTAAAGAGGATTGGAAGAAACCGAATTACATTATCTTTTAATAAATACCAAGATGCAAATTCATTTATTAATGACTCATCGCTAACAAAACATAACTTAAAAGCTTATATTCCCTCCTTTAGTATAACACGGATGGGTTTAGTCCGTGGTGTACCTACTGAATGGACTGTGGATGATATCATTGAAAATATATCCGTTCCCATTGGTTGTGGCAAAGTAATCAAAGCCAGACGATTAAATTATAAAGTCCATGGTTCAGCTCCAGTATGGAAACCATCTCAAACGGTTGTTCTTACATTCGACGGACAAGTGTTACCCAAACGGGTTTTCTTATGTTATAATGCCCTGTCGGTAGAATTATATACGTTCCCAACGATCCAATGTTTTAATTGCTGCAGATTCGGTCACACTAAGATGCAGTGCAAGTCTTCTCCTCGATGTTACAAGTGTGGGCAAAACCATACAGCTGACACATGTGACTTGGAGGAGGACTGTGCAAAATGCTTCCTTTGTGGCGGCCTACATTTTGCTACTAATAAATCTTGTCAAGAGTTGGAAAGACAAAAACGAATCAAAATTTACATGGCCCAGAATAGTGTGTCATATTCTGAGGCATTAAAATTACATCCTCCTCCTTCCAAATCATATGCCGAGATATTAACTTCCACTTCTCACAATAATTCCAACCATGATAAATCACCCTCAACACATCCGTCATCACCATCATCACCAAATAAATCTTACAAAAAGACCGTCTTCCTACAGCCAAAACCACTGCCTAAATTTACAAGAGGATATGACCGTGAAACACACCAGTCCCTTATTAAAGATTATGATGGTCCATCTCCCTCTAATGGGTGTGCCCTGAAAAATAATAATATAAATAATAATGATGTAAATAATAACGACAAACAAATCATTGATGTAATATTAGCTTTATTTAAATCTTTATCTCTATCGAATTCTTTACCGTCCAACGTTGCCTCATTAATTCAAACTTTCATACAACTCATTAATAATGGACAATCAAGCGAAAATTCTTCAATGGAATTGCAGAAGTGTAATAAATAAAAAGTGTGAATTGATACATATTATAAATAAATATGAACCAATTGCACTTGCTCTTTCAGAGACATGGCTTAAACCAGGATTCTCATTTAGAATCTCTGGCTATGTCTGCCTAAGAGCTGACAGACCTGATGGGTATGGCGGGGTTGCCATACTTATCAAAAATACACTTTCTCATAAACCTTTTCCTCTTCCTCCTCATAGTGATGACATATCTGTCGTTGCTGCTGTTGTAAATAGTGTTTGTATAGTCTCTCTTTATTTCGCTCGCCCTTCTGTAAATATTTTTTCTGAAATTTATAATTTATTTTCTGTATTACCTAAGCCATTTTTAGTAATGGGAGATTTTAATTCTCAGCATCAATGCTGGGGTAGTTCAACCACAAATTATTATGGTGAACAATTATTAGAAGTTTTTGATTCCCTTAATCTATGTATTTTAAACACCTGCCTTCCAACTCGCCACACAAACCCAGATGAAGGCATAAGTGCCCCAGACTTGTCTGTCTGCACTCCTGATTTGGCTTCATCTCTATCATGGGCGCCCTTACCCTCTTCCTATGGCAGTGATCATTTTCCTTTAACCATTTCTTTTCCCTATAATAGACCAAGTGTTACAACTCCCACTCCTCGACTGAAATACAGACTGACAAATGTTGATTGGAGTACATTTAAACATTGTGTTGAGCAGAAAATGCATAGAATTCCTAAAACATGTTCAGGGAATGAAAAACAATGTTCTGATCTATTATCAAACATTTTGATAGAAGCTGCTGACCAAACATTCCCTCTTAAAAATGTAACTTCTGGTAGAATACCCTCCCCACCTTGGTGGGATGATGAATGTACTCAGGCTGTCAAAAAGAGGAAAAAGGCAGAAAAAAAATATTGTACTATGATGACTAATGAGAATTTCGAAAATTTCTTGCAAGTTTCTCGTGACACAAGGAAATTGCTTAAAAAAAAGAAATTTGATGGATGGCGAAAATATTGCACTTCTATCTGCCCTGATGTCTGTCCATCTGTTGTTTGGCGTAATATAAGACGGTTTAAATCCGCCATTAACAATTCTACACACAATAAAATTCCTTCAGAATTAGTTAATCAATTTATGGATCAGTTGGCTCCACCTTATGTTCCAGAAAATAGTTTTATTTCAATACCATTATCCATTTCTAATAATAATGACCCATTTGGACTAAATTCCCCCTTTTCTTTTAATGAATTAAAAGGTGTTCTTTCACATGTTAAAGATTCTGCCCCAGGAGATGATGGTATCCCATATTCCTTCATTGCAAATTTGAGTGAACCAGTTCTTAACAAATATTTAGATCTTATTAATACTATCATGACTTCTGGTAATATTCCTTATTCCTGGAAATCTCAAACAATTATTCCAATTTTAAAACCACACAAACCATCTTGTGAAGCTTCTTCTTACCGCCCTATTGCTCTTTCTTCTGTTTTGGCTAAAATTGCAGAACACCTAGTTAAAATTCGTTTAGAATGGTTTGTTGAAAGTAACAAGCTAATTGCTCCCACTCAATTTGGATTCAGAAAAGGAAGGGGTACTTTAGACAGCCTGAGTGTGTTTGTCACTGACATTCGTTTAGCCTTTACTAGAAATGAACATGTAATTGCAGCTTTCTTGGATGTCAGTTCAGCATATGACAGTGTACTCTTATCAGTCCTGAAACAAAAACTTAATTTATTAAATGTTCCAGTTATGCTCTCAAATTTCATTTTAAATATGTTATCTGAAAGATCAATAAATCTTTACCTTGATAACACTAAAGTTAGTAGACTGGTATGGAAGGGCCTTCCCCAAGGATCAGTCCTAAGCCCTATTCTTTATAATATTTATACTTATGATTTAGAAACGTCTCTCAATGGATCTGTGCAGGTGCTTCAGTATGCCGATGATTTACTTTTATACTGCAGTGGGCAATCTGTAAACAAAATAGGTGACAATTTAACATCATCATTGTCTCTATTAAACTCATGGCTTTTAAGAAATGGTTTGGATTTATCTGTAAATAAAAGTAATGTTGTATTATTTACTAGAATGCGTAAACCACCTAATGTTAGTGTACAGTTCGATCAAAAACCATTACCAGTAAAAAATCAAGTAAAGTTCTTGGGCGTGATTTTAGACTCTCATCTTACAGGCCTTAATCATTGTGAATATATTGCAGCAAAATGTGAAAAAAACATCAACATTATTAGATGCCTCTCAGGGGTCTGGTGGGGTGCCCACCCATTTTCATTGAAGCTTATTTACAATGCTTTGATACGAAGTGTATTAGACTACGGAACTTTTTTGTTGGAGCCTGGTAGTGTTGCTGGCTTTCAGAAACTGGATAAAGTACAGTCAAAGGCTCTGAGAATTGTTTCGGGTGCAATGAAATCAAGTCCGATAAATTGCCTACAAGTAGAATGTGGTGATCCTCCCCTGCGGTTAAGACGTCAATATTTGTCGGATAGATTTGTGTTTAGGTGTCAACAGTTTGTAAATCATCCTCTATCCAAAAGAGTAGCTGATCTTTCTGAGGAAGTGGCCACATCCAGATATTGGGCAAAAAGATCTGCTCCTTGTCTTATAGAAAGCCTCTCAAAATGGAAAGCCATTGAAGCTCCAGCTCATCAATCCGAGTTACTACCCATATTTCATTGCAATTACCATGAACTCGTTTTAGACCCCAACATTCAATACAATATTGGTATCTCTAAGGATGACATATGTCACAATTCAAACTTTAACTATAACTACACAATAGACAGAGATTGGCTGGGTTGCCACTACATATTCACTGACGCCTCTAAACAGGGCGCTAGTTGTGTGGGTATTGGAATATATCACCTTCAATATAATATAATTGAAAAAATAAAACTCCCCCCAGAATCCTCCGTTTACACTGGAGAGTGCTTTGGGCTGTATAAAGCGGTTGAATATGTTTTGTTGATGGGACTACAGAGATCTTTAATTGTAACAGATTGTAAGAGTGCCTTACAATCATTAGCTAAATTTCCGTTTTATAATCAAAATAAACCCATCATCTTTGATATCCGTCGACTATTACATAAATGCACATTAAAGGGTTATTCAGTCAGCTTCGCCTGGGTCCCGGCCCACTGTGGTATCTCAGGAAATGAAAAAGCGGATCTTTTGGCGAAGGATGCAGTGGTGTGTGGTGACATTTTTCCTTATCTAAACTACCATCATGATTTGTCTACCTTACCCAGGGTTTATTTGCAGGAATCCTGGAATAAATTTTGGGCTGAGGATAATTTAAAAGGAAAGTTTTACCGGAGCATACAACATAATATACCAGCGAAACCCTGGTTTTCCAAATGTCTCTTTAATAAATTAGTCACATCTATTATAATACGCATGAGACTTGGACACAACTGCACTCAATCTCATTTAGCGCGTATTAACGTAATTAATAGCCCTGACTGCCCCTGCGGAACTGGTGTGGGAGATTTAAATCACATTCTATTTGCCTGTCCTTTATATGACTATGCCTCCTTTTTAAGCAATTTAATAAATTTACATGTTCCTTTCCCTTCATCGGCATCTTGCCTCCTTTCTAACTTTAATATTAATATTTATAAAGTTATTGCCCAATTTATTTTACGTAATAATATAAAAATTTGAATATAATTATTATATCTGCCTTCCTTTTTACAAACTTTTACCCATATTTTTATATCTTAATAAAATTATTATATTTACCTATATATGTATATTTTAGACTAATCTCTATAACATCATTCTCAATCCAGTCCTAACTCCAAATTCCTTGTTTTTGAATTACTATACGTTTCCCCGTTTTTAACTTGAAAATGGCATACAAGCACAAAAATGTGCAAATGCCAAAAAAAAAAAAAAAAAAAAAATTTCGGCAATAAGCTGAATATATCATTGACTACATAAAAAAGGCAGGACTCCGTCTCTTGAAACACTTACTGAAGCACCCATAGTAAGTCACACGTACACACAGAACACACACATTGACACAATAGTAAGTCAATCGCCCGCCATTACGCTTTGGACTGTGCTGTTGCTCGGATGTTCAAGTAAAATAATTAAAAATGCCGTCTTGTGTTGTGAAAAGCTGCCGAAACCATAGCGCCTCGATAAAAAAAAACCAGGGGATCATTTTTCATAGGTAAGCAAGTAATATATTCAGCTTATTGCCGAAATTATATTGTTTTCGTAAAAAAATATACCAAAACTATCAGTGTTGACAGTCAATAAATATTTTCATTTACCCTGAATTTGGGTAAATATTTTTTAGTAGTATAATACATTTAGTATAAATTATTATTCTATGTTTTATAGATTTCCTGCTGCAAACGACGCATGAAAAAATTATTGGATAAAAATAATTAGAAAGTGCAGAAATGATAACAGTTGGTATCCATCAAAATATAGTGTAGTCTGCAGTATACACTTCGAGGAAATTGATTTATGTATATAAAACAAAAGGTGGACTTATTCGCATTGTCAGCTTTGCCGTACCAAAAAAGGTAAAACAATAGTATATTGTTTTAAATAAAGTATTAAATTAATAAATACCAGTACTTTAATCTAAAACTTTTTATTTCTTAGTTTAGTTTATTATTATTTTTTTCTTTATTTTTTATTTGCCAATATTTATTTGAAATATTGAAAAATCGCATGTAAGTGAATCTAAGCTTCGTGATTGTTGGTTTAGTTTAACTTAGATATTTTATTTGGTTTGTACATTTTGTTGACGTTTTCAAGCACTTTCTGATAGTTTATGTAATGGAGAATTTTTGTTTTTTTGATAACTGCCATAACTTACCCTACTATCCAATTTCGGCTCCAGGTCCTAAACTGGGACACCCTGTATATCACTAAAGCATCTTCACCATCTAAGAATCAGGAAGCGCCGTAGGAGTCGTAATTTTAAAATATTTTCCAAAAACTGGGTAGCTGCACTAAAGCATCTTCGCTGCCTTGCGTCAGGAGTGCCCAGAGCAACGAATTTTGTACATATTCCCTTAATAAAAACAAACAACTTCCAGCTGCAGGCCCGCATCGACTGCTAGAAATATAAAATCAACTTTGTTTCGAAATTCAATCATAAAGTTGTTTTATATTGTTTGGTTTTTGGCCACTGTAGTATAAAACTACCTATATCATGTTTGATGGTAAAAAGCAGCAAATAAAAAAATATAAGAACTAAACCTCTAAAATATTTATTTAAATTATTGTAAAAATGTGGGTAATATTTCTCATGGCTGGTAACCCCTAACACACGCACACATAAACAGACCGCTGCCATTTTGGTGCTTCAATCATTTTCTATGTGACATTCTCTCCTGCTTTTTTTATGTACTCTATGGAATATATTACTTGCTTACCTATGAAAAGTGATCCCCTGGTTTTTTTTTATCGAGGCGCTATGGTTTCGGCAGCTTTTCACAACACAAGACGGCATTTTTAATTATTTTACTTGAACATCCGAGCAACAGCACAGTCCAAAGCGTAATGGCGGGCGATTGACTTACTATTGTGTCAATGTGTGTGTTCTGTGTGTACGTGTGACTTACTATGGGTGCTTCAGTAAGTGTTTCAAGAGACGGAGTCCTGCCTTTTTTTATGTAGTCAATGATTAGAACAAACATCTTAATATTCTTAAACCATAGCCACCTAAACATAAATAATGTGTTAGAAATTGGTCCGCCACACAACGGCTGCGCTGCCCAAATGTAGGTTGGTAGACTACACTACACAGGCATTTAGTAAGTAGCCTCTGATCTAAGTATACTTATAATAATGTTGGTTTCTCTACCTCCCAACAACTACTAGATGGATTTTGATGAAATTTGATACATAGATAGCATCCCACATAAATTTACACTGCCTTGCCCCCTATAGCTTCCTGCCGTGACTCCGGGCCATGCTCCTTACTATAATTAACTAATAAATAGGTAATATTGCAAGTGTCGGTGTTCTGTCTACCTACGCATAAAAGCAAGGTTTAATTTTTTTGGACGGTCTGTATCGGGTATCTTCAAAACGGCTGTATGGATTTTGATAAAATTTTAGTTGCAGGACTACAAGGCGCGTACCTAACACAGGCAATTTTATATTTGAGAGAAAATAGTTTGGCCTCATCTTTGGAATTACCGATTGGATTTTAATTATTCTTTTTGGGTTGCATAGTTTCACTATCAAGAAAGGTTTTAGGATATTTAACATAACGCCCTACCACGGGAGAGGAGTAAGGTTAAACACGGGTGAAAGCGCAGGACAAGCTATTAGGTACTTAATACGACGAAATCCACGCGGGCAAAAGCTATTTATAATAATATTATAAAAGCGATAGTTTGTATGTTACGCTGTTACGGTTGAATTACTAAACCGGTCTTGTTGACAATATTGGTATGGAAATAGTTCAAGGCTTGAGGAAGGCCACTTTTTCTCACATAACCTACCACCCGGGCGGAGCCGCACGCAGAAGCTAGTTAAATAATTATATAAGTAGGTAGTTCTTCCTCGTGGATCACTTGGTGAAAATACTGATAAGCAAACAAATGACAGTAGGTGAAAATTTTTGGTATTATTTATAGAACACTATAAATATAGATACACTTTTTTTTGTAATGATGACTGAAAGCCGAGATAAATCGAAAACACCACAATTTTTACTACTTTTCCAAGATGGCGGCGGAAACTCAGGAAATCGAAGTCGAATGTTTCAGGGTAGGTATGTAACTCTTTTGCTTGTAAACAATAAATCCAAAAATCAGCCTTCTAGACAATTCGCCTACTATTAAATTTTCCCTCAGAGGAAGCTTTGACCTTCTCATCATAAATGTTATTTGCTAAGAATTTTAATATAGGCGCCTTACTATCGATTTCGAAATTAAAATTTAGATGGTACTATTAGACCAGCATGGTTGTACTTGGGGAAGTTAATTTTGCCAGTGGTACTTACAGTAGTACCATTGAAATGTTCTGCCCCGAGCTGGTACTGTGGAAAAAAATGTGTTCAACTAAGGTTTTTGTGTAGCGTAACGTTAGTAGCGTAGCGACTACAGCCCAGAAAGCGTCGCTAGAGTCGCTACATCCGAGGACTAACGATGTGTATTATGCCTCAGGCCAGATCTATCTCCATCACCATAATGCAAGCATGTGCCTGACAGATTTGTTGGACATATTGAAAGTGTTCCATTCGCTCTCTATTGTGGTGTAACGAAATTTTATTTTTCAGTCACATGCCTGTTCCTTTCGGAAAATTTCGTTCATATTCAGGCGAATGGAACATGGCCAAAAATGGCCTTCTCATTTGATTCACATAGTACTAATCTCACTCTGCACCAGATGGAGGTGATGATACCACCCTCTAGCTCGTTCACAAATTCTGCCAATATGATTATAATGTTCATGTAATAAAATAGACTTAATTAAAAAGAAATTAGATACACAATAGTATAATTTGCTCAGTGAATATCATATTACAATCACATCAATAATTTTATCAATATATCAACTTCAATAAACTCTAAAAACTTAATAAATTAATATCACACTTCTGGTAATGTTCATGTTAACTACAACTAAATGGAAGAACACTTTAAACAAATATCATAAGAATGCAAAAAGCAGTATTAACAAAAGAACAGAGATTGGAAAGATAATGTAGACGGACACTCTGGGGTGGCATACTGATATCAGAATTGATGAATCACTTTCTTCATTCTGCAACCCTTCTCTTGTAGGCTTCTCTACTATAACCAGTTCATCACTAAGAAAATTTACATTAAATTCACATTCTGTTCTATTTACACATACTTTTGATTCAGAATTATTAACATACTGGAATGTTGGCTTAAAAATATCGAAAATAGCATTAATATCATTAACAGCATGATTACCATAAAATATGTAATAATAGTAACCATCTAAATGTACTTCATGAATAACTTTGAGAATAGTTGTCTTTTCTAAATAATCAGTACTGTTGCATAGAATTGATGATGGAAATACATGGTTTATTAATGTTGTGTCATGGTAACATTCATGCAAACTTTTCTCAAAACTGGACATAGCATCAAGTGGTTTCAAAGAATTGTTTATGGCATTCCCGCCATGATGCACACCTGTATCAAGTATGGTGTTTGGATTATGTAAAGGTATATTTTTAATATCTCTTCTTTGTCTTTCAGCTGCATTTTTTATGTCGTAATCATCTTTGGTATGAGTATCTTCTTTTGAAGCACTTAAATCATTATGCTCATCATCAAATTCTTCATAGCTGTCATTTATATGGTGTGACAAGTTTATTTTCTGAATATCTTCAGGTTTTTCTAATGTGACTAGTACTCCATGGTTTTCCACCTGGGATGGTTTCCTTTTATGTTTATATCCTTCTAGTATTCCACATGTATTCAGAATTCTGTCTCCCTTAACAACTAAAATTTTAGAGCCATTATGTCGGGAGCAAGCTTTCAATTCTACAGAAGCACCTCTTAACAAATAAAATCCCCAATATTCAAGGGTGTCATCTGGCAAACTCATTGATTTTTTTAATTTTATATGCTTCCTTTTATCAGATATTTCTGGTGTACCTTTCATTTGGAATGCACTGAATGTGGTATTCATTTTCAGGGAATGTTTCTCACAAAATACAGATGATTGTCCCTTATGAATTTGGATAACATCTGAGTCAGATATTTTATACATAACATCGGCATATCTGATATTTCTCAAATACAATGGTAAGACAATGAGTATTGTAGGTAGAACTGTTGTTAACAGGCAAAATGTAATAACTCGCCGGGATCCATGCATTTTACTGCCATCTGAAATAAACAAAGCACATCATTTAAGAACTTTGAGAGAGGTATATTATAAAAATCTGTCGAGTTCTAGGTGGTCCAGCTTCATAACTGAACATGATTACTGAAGCTCTCTTTAAATCCTACGTTCAGTGAATCAGATAGATACGATACTAGAATATTGGGCAAACATACAATTTAAACGTTACCTAAAGGTCATCAGACTTTCTTCGTCGAACAATTCCTATTTAAAATAAGAGAATTATTTCTAGTAAATATTACATTGTTTTAATTACTCCACGAACTAGTTTTAACATTTTATGCTAAGTCCATTATTATTTTAAAATTATTTCACTATTACAATACAAGATCCTTGAGAGCTAGCATTATAGTGACACCATTTAAATGTTGCGAAACTATTCTACATTTCATTTTAAATCTACCACTACACTGTCTCTACTAAAGTAATAAGTCATCGTTTAATATACAAGAAATCTGTGAAATAAATGTATTATGTTTATATGTTTACAGTATTATCAGCAGCTCAGTTTCAGTTAAAAAAAATGTAATCAAATCAATCCGTATGTCAGTGTCAAAAAATAGTTTCTGTCAAAATCAATCTGTCCTGTCATCATTTTTAGTGATGTGATGTGGACATATGGATATCATTGAACTCCTTAGTAGGCTTGCTGAAAAAGTATGGATTATGGATATTTTTTTTACGATATATAGATATTTTTGATTCGACATGTCTATACAAAATATAGAAAATCGTATAAAAATTGTTTTTTATAATCAGTATAATTTTATTTCCTACAAGCCCACAACTTCTTCCGTGTGAAATTCGGTTGAAAGAGTTTTTTTTTTATAGTTTTATTTATTTAGTATTTCATTGTACACAAAATACCACAAATTAATAAACATATTACAGTAAAAGTATACAAAAGGCGAGCTTAACTTAGTGCTTGAGTTCTCTTTCAGCAAACCTAAAGCAATAGAAGAGACAATGATGCCATAGAGGGCAAGATAAATGTACAATTATTATTATAGTTCACGTAAACTCATTTATTTTAAACTCATTAGATTTGTCATAATGAGCACTTTCATGCCTATGCGACAAAGTGGCCGTGGCGCTATGGATAAGGCATGGTTCTTACGATCAAGAGGTCGTAGATTCGAATCCTGGCGATTTCACTACGGATGTAAACTTCCTCCTAACACAAGATAATTAAGCTTAGCTGGAACTAGTAATTTGAAGTTAACAATCTCACAATCAATCTGCAAATTACTAGTAAGTTTACAAAAAAATATATATATGCAAGTGATGTTCAGGGTCTCATGATGGATTTCGAAAAGCTTACAGGGCACTTCAGAGCCAAATTTTCCTTTTTTTTGCGATAGCACATACCGTTTTCAAGATACAAACAAAAATGTTAGAAACTCTAAAATTATTGGTGAAATTAAAATTTTAAAATGATGAGCGAAAAAGTTTTTCTTGAATTTATTTTTTGTAGGATTTGTTAACGCGTTGTTACGCGCGTGGGATTTAAAAGTAATTCGAATTTATTATGTTATATGGGTCACCGGTTCTGGTATATAGGCGAAAAGAACGGTGTTTCACGGATAATCGAATAACATCTTGAAATAATCTTTTTATGTTACAGTTAGAAAATGGGTCGTGTACGGGAGTAAAATCAAAAGCATAACTTTTGATTTTACTACCGTCTCCTCGATGTTAACTTATATAAAATTACTTGTAATCAATCAGTTACTTGTGATTTAATTGGTCGTCTTATGACAAAGAACCTTTTATTGCTGTAAATTAAGGAGATACATCAATAATAAAGCCCATTTTTTCATTAGTGTAATGACATATTTTTTCTTG
This sequence comes from Hypena proboscidalis, assembly GCA_905147285.1. Taxonomy (NCBI): domain Eukaryota; kingdom Metazoa; phylum Arthropoda; class Insecta; order Lepidoptera; family Erebidae; genus Hypena; species Hypena proboscidalis. Next base: position 11,199,799 of record LR990130.1, on the reverse strand, counting down.
TTTGCTTTATTAAACCAAAACGTGTTATGCTGGGTCCACACCTGACCAACGAAGGCCAACGAACGGCTAAGGATGTTACAAAATTATTCGCTTGACATATATCGATTAGTGTTTATTCGATTATTAATAACTTACATAAGTTAATAATCAAGTGGCAATTACTTATTTTTAACTATTGATGCCATTTCGAGTGGATTATTCGCGAGTCCCGTCAGTCTTCATCGTTTACTTGGTCCAATACACATTCAAACATAAGCTACACACAAATTCAAATCGAATGAAACGTAATGTATATAGGTGATGCGAATAACTTTATCACATCCCTAGCCTTCGTTGGTCGTTCGTTGGCTCGGTGTGGACCCAGCATTAGGGAAATTTAAATTCTAATACAGAACTGGTATGGATGTGTGTAACTTCTAAAATAAGGGAATGATAATAAATGTAACTTCTAAAATAACTGCAATCCCCCCCGTAACTTCTAAAATAAGGGAATGATAAATGTAAAAATAATATTTATGATGTTAAATTACCATGCGAGCTCAGGTTGGCCGCTGCAGACATAATCTGGAAAATGGGGAATAATCCAGCCAGGCGAAACACACTGCGATTGTGGTGCTACTCAGCAAACAATGACACATCTCCTTGAATGCCCCAATTGCCCTGACAATAATTGCTCCTTGAGCGACTTGAATAACGCCACGGAGAATGCTATTAATGTGGCCACCTACTGGGCCGGGGTGGTATAAAAACTTTGACCATTGACTCGCAAGAAGAAGAAGAAGATTACCATGCAAACTTCCACCGAAAATTGGTTTGAACGAGATCTAATAATTAGTTTTTTTTTTATTACGTTATAAATCGTAAACCGCATTTTACCTTTCATTCAATCAACTCCAATATAATAAAGAATAAAGAAAATCATTTATTTAGATGTATATAGGTATAGTGTTACGGAACCCTACGTACGCGAGTCCGACTCGCACTTGGCCGGTTTTTTATTAAAATGTGGTTTATATTCACATACAAACTTACATAGAAAAAAAATTACAATACGTTAATATATAATACGATCCGCTAAGGTATTTGTGAATTTCGGTCGAACTTTGAACGCAGTTGTGAAATTTAATATCTTTATTGAACACTAGCTGAACCGTGCCCACTTCGTTGGGCATAATGTTCAAAAATATATATCTTTCATAGTTAAGGCAGCGTTCGTAAGAAATAAATTAATATCTACACGAAACAAACTTAATACCTACCTATAACCTAAATTAATATCTACATGAAACTAACTTAATACCTACCTATAACCTAAATTAATATCTACACAAAACAAACTTAATACCTACCTATAACCTAATTTAATATCTACATGAAACTAACTTAATACCTATAACCTAATTTAATATCTAGGTACATGAAACAAACTTAATGCCTATCTATAACCTAAATTAAATGAAAACTATATAAACATAAAAGATTTTTTTTTTAATGTACCGAAAATAAAATTAATGAATGTCGAAAGTGTGTTACGAAAAATTCAATTTTGGGGACGTCCGCTGCGTAAAGAGCCGACCAAAGATAATGTAATACTACGTCCGACCGCGCGAATGAACCGCGCGGGCACCAACCTCTCAGATGTAAAAGGAAGGTCACGCCTCCTTCTTCCGAAGCGAGCACGAACGCGAACCGAAATAAACCGAAACCATCGCGCGCCGGTGCCGCGCTGCTGTGGCCTTCACGTATAACGATGAGTTTTTCTCCGATTCTCTTTACAAAACGGACTACCACGTAAAAACCTTTTAATTTTTCGGTTTTTTATATAGCCTATGCCACTCAGCGATTATGTGGCTTTCTATTAGTGAAAGAATTTTTAAAATCGGTGCAGTAGATTCCGAGATTACCCCTGACAATTTAACAAACACACAAACTTTACCTCTTTATAATATTAGTATAGATAAACAACTTCACACAAGGATGTACGTAAGGTATTGGCAAAGCATTTTTGCAAAAAAAAGAGATTATAACACGACTTCACTTGAACTCTGTTCATAATATTTTTTAAGTTTAGAAAGCGTTTTCAACTGTTTTTTTCTTCACGTCGTTACTGGACTGAACTTCCATCTATATTATTTTTATCGAAGTTAATTTTATTATTGAAAACTATCAGCAAGCAGCTAATAAACTAATTCACCTTAAAAATGAAAATTAATCTAGAGAATGTATTTATGTTGTAGTCTGTAAAAAAATTAAAAGAAGACAAGTAAGCAAAAGTTTTGATCAAAAGAAAATGTTTCAAATTATACAAATGAAACGATGCTGAGCAAAGCCGTAGTGATCGGGACTCGTGCATTTAGTATACAATAGGACTGGTTTATGGCATCAGGTTTTTCTGGAACGAATTATTTATTCACGATAAATAAGAACAATTCGTTCTTTCTTTCAAATTAGTCCGTTCTTTTAAATTTAATACACCGTGGGTGTTTGATTAGTTTTATTCGCAGTGAAAGTTAGCCAAAGCAACGTGATGGCAGTGGCGGTCGCGGTCGCGGTTGCTATGGCAGTGGCGGTCAGTAGTAGTAGTAGTAGTGCTTGTACCGTAGGTGGTGTTTTGTGCACGAATTTATTAGGTAAATTAGTTATAAAGTATCATAATTATTTAAAAACTGAGCTCTACAAGTTAACTTTGTTTTTGCCACGTTACCAACTTTAAATTTTAGAATTTATTTATTTACATATACAGTATTTAGGTACCCCCTTATTTTTCAACGAAATTCCGAAATATACATAGAAATCAAATCAATTACGAAATTAGAATAGATTATAATTATTTTGATAACTTTTGATCTTTAAGACAACATTATCAAGTATGCATACTTTAAGGCTGACCCCACATTGGGCGTTCCTCGAGCGTGTGATGGCACGAACTGAGGTGCGTCGATCACGTTAACCTACTACTGTATGTATAATAATATAGTTACTATATGGCGGTGTTCTAGTCGTTCTCGCACTTCGCGTAAGGGTCTACCCACATTTATCGACGCGGAATCGGCTTAAGCCGAGTGCGTATCACCACACTACTCGACAGCGCCGTACGGATGCGATCAGCTTATCGACAAACGGCTCGTTTCGCCGTCGGCCGGTGTCGCGTCCCGTCGCACAGTGGACGGAAAAACAGGCTTCCCTTTCATAGGATTTTTTAAAAATAAAATGTTTTATTTGGTCGTTTCAAGTATACAGCTTTGTCGAGTACATTGAATCATTGAATAAATTAGTAGTGACAGAATTTTGTTTCGAGTCTATACCATAGAAAAATGACTTTATATATTTCAAATGTATGAAAATGGAATTAGTTTTCCTCATAACTTTTTTCTGTCTTGGATTGTAAAGCTGAAACTTATAGATATTGTTGCCGAGCCTATACAAAAGCCACCTGACTTGTGACCTTGACCCCGACCTTCCCCGTTCAAAAGATATAAATCAATTAAAAATGCATATTTCGACGATGTTTTTTCACGCTTTAATGTACCTCAAACATATATTTTTACTCATCATTGATCCCTGGTAGACAACACTCCTATATGACTATCGATATTGACTAAAAACGTACTTATTCATACCGTATAAATAAATTAATAATTGAATTTACACAACAATAATGCAATATGAATGAATCAATTATATTTATTTGCAAGCGTAAAGGTTTCTAACAAAAGTTTTTAATCTTAGGTATCAAAAATACTTAGATTTTACATCTTGTTTATGTTAGCATGCAGTATACTTTCAGTAACTAGCAGAAGCATAACAATAGTAATAGTAATTTCAAATATGAAAGAAATAATTCGTGAAAAGAACCAATCACAGTTGAATTAGTCAATAATTGTTTACAAAGTCTATATTGTCTTTATCTGAACTTGAAGGTAATAACATTTTGGCTTCATTTGATAGAGGTTTAGTACCAAATTGCCTTATTTTAGGTCTGAAACTAGAGAGATATGGGTCTGAAGATATCAGCAAATTATGAATAATATCCTCATTTGTTGCAATTTTGCTAGTTTGCCGCCAGTGGAAAGTTCTGAAATTTTAAAATCTTTATTGCTAGTTTCCGATGCCTCTTCAGAAAGTTTACCGATTGGAATAAAGTTATTGTATTCAATTATGTCGGCACCATGTATGAGTAATTTATGAACACTTGAAGGCATATAATACCATGCATAGAGCCTAACATATGTTTGAATTGTTGTAGCACAATATTGCCGGCACTTTTCCACGTCTAAAAACTATCTACATGAGATTACCTGAAGAATAACTCCAAATCTTCTAATGAGTTCTTCATCAACACCCGTGATCTGCGCAGTCACTTCGTCATTAGCAAAAAATCTTCTGGCGGTATTTCCATCGTTGATAGTTTCTGATTCGAACCTTGTTTAACTACGTCATACATTGAAATTACTATTACTATTGTCATGCTTTTGCTAGTTACTGAATGTATAATAAACAAGATGTAAAATCTAAGTATTTTTGATACCTATAGCTTAAGAACTTTTGTTAGAAACCTTTACGCTTGCAAATAAATATAATTGATTCATTCATATCGCATTATTTGTTGTGTAAATTCAATTATTAATTTATTTATACGGTATGAATAAGTACGTTTTTCGTCAATATCGATAGTCATATAGGAGTGTTGTCTATCAGGGATCAATGATGAGTAAAAATATATGTTTGAGTTACATTAAAGTGTGTAAAAACATCGTCCAAATATGCATTTTTAATTCATTCATATCTTTTGAACGGGGAAGGTCGGGGTCAAGGTCACATGTCAGGTGGCTTTTGTATAGGCTCGGCAACAATATCTATAAGTTTCAGCTTTACAATCCAAGATGGAAAAAAGTTATGAGGAAAACTAATTCCATTTTCATACATTTGAAATATATAAAGTCATTTTTCTATGGTATAGACTCGAAACAAAATCCTGTCACTACTAATTTATTCAATGATTCAATGTACTCGACAAAGCTGTATACTTGAAACGACCAAATAAAACATTTTATTTTTAAAAAATCCTATGAATGGGAAGCCTGTTTTTCCGTCCACTGTGCGTCGGCCGGGACGAGCCGATGTGAAAGGTATTAGTAACACCCTTATTCCGTCGGCATAAAGACTTTTTTGACCGGCGTTAGCCGATTCCGCGTCGATAAATGTGGGTAGACCCTTATTGATTAGAATTTCTTACATTTAGGACAGACGTCAATTCACATAGAGCGTACGTTTGTATCCCGTGAAAATATAGTATTTTAAGAATAAGTAATTGTTTATTTGCTTACACCAAATAAAAAAACAACCAAGTGGCACTTGCATTTGCAAATGACCACATTATATCCCCTGTAATCCCCTGGAAGATATATGCTCACTTTTATTTATATATAACGGAGATAAAACACTTATGATTAAAAAATAATTATCTGTTTGCCATTCGAATGTTAATCACTTGTTTTTAGACATCACACAAGACTTGCATACCTAAATCGTAATGGAAACTTTTTAATAAAATTTATAAACGAAATACTGCCTTTTGCATTGTAAACATTTATTTATATTTATTTATTTATTGTTTATAGTTAATTAACACGGTATGATACCAATTACATTAATTAACATAGAATTACCTTAATAGCATAAACATTACAAATGTATGTGTTCAGATACATTAAATAACATAATAAATAATAGATTAACCATGTTTCTATTAGTTTATTATTTAATATATTATGAATATAATCACTAGTCAAGTATAATCAATATACCTAGATAAATTAAATTGAACTCTGTTTTAAATGTTAAAATATCAATTATTTCTTAAGCTGTTATAGTTATTTGCAGGATACTTATATTAGCTATACCTACCTAAAAGCTGTTTTTATTTATCTCTCTTGAAAACAAGTAATGGCGCAAATCATAGTTTTATCGATTTCGTCATCTTCCGAACCTTTACCCAACAACACTCTGGCTACACTCTGTGTATATGTCATGATAGATAGTTTGTTTGTTTGATAGCGCTAATCTAGGGCAATAATGATCGAATTTTAATATTTTTTTCGTGTTTGATAGTCTTATTCTCAAGAAAAGTTTTAAGATATTTAACATTACGCGTAACTCCACGAGGGTGGAGCAATTCGGCTGAAAGCGGATCAAAGCGCGTGAGTAGCTATTACGACGAATTCCACGCGGACGAAATCGCGGGCAAAAGCGAGTTGGAAATGAAACTAGGAAACAACTTTTCAAATTCTATTACCGACGGCACTCACTTTATTTTTGTCAATCAACTTTGGACAATTTTCATGGATATACTTACCTATCTTTTATTTTATAACGCTAAATAAAACAAAGACTGATATAATTATGTATTTCAATATGTATCACTTACCTTCTTTATTAACAGTAGTATACTGGTAATTTGTATTGTAATATGATGTATTTACAGATCTCGAAAAGTTTTTATCCATTTTGTTGCGAAATATGTCCAAAAACACTTAAACACATGTGCACGGTGCAGTGTCATTTAACTCTATATTGTGTACAAAAGTAAATACTGCCAGCGTAATGGGTTAAAGATAAGCTTATCAGCTAATATTATCAGCTCTTTGTAACGTCTGGTCTACAATTTAAGACCAATATAATATTCATGGTGGCTAGCCTTGGCACTTCATTTCGTCACTCGTTTGAATAAATATGGTGTGTCTACTTCAATAACATGTTGACCATAACACATTCATATGGAAAAAAATATCAATAAGATAATTGTAAAGAAGATTTACGATGCACTTTTTAACCGACTTCTAAAAAAGGAGGAGGTTCTCAATTCGATTCGTATATACCTATGTTGCTTTTTTTTTTTTTTTTTTTTATGTTTGTTCACGGATATCTCCGTCGTTTATGAACTGATTTTGATGATTCTTTTTTTGTTGGACAGGAGATGATTTCAAAGGGGTCCCATTGTCAGCATGTCGTGATCTGATGATGGGATCTCAGAGAAATCGAGGGCAACCCTCGAATTTAATAGGCACATGTAATGTTTTTAGTGTGTTTTTCAAAGCTACACCAGTATTTACGTATTTTTATGTGGATGAGCTGATGATGGAAGGTCAACTCCTCAATGGTTAGGAGTTAAAGGATAATTCTTTCACTACTGTACACATATTCAGACTGCTAGTTATGATTTCAAGTGAGCTGTTGCAACGGAGATATTTCAAAGGTGGTCCCATTGTCAGCATGTCATGATCTGATGATGGGACCCCAGAGAAATCGGGGGCAACCCTCATATTTTATTATCCGGGGCCAGGATTTACGCTTGGTCGCAATAATTTTATGTGGTTGAGCTGATGATGGAAGGTCAACTCCTCAATAGTTAGAAGTTAAAGGATAATTCTTTCACTACTGTACGCATATTCCTACTGCTGGTTATTGTGTAAAATGAGCTGATGATGGAAGGTCGTGACCCTCAATAGTCAGGAGAAAGGATTTAATTCTTGTTTATTATAAATAAGTTTTCCGTCTCAAGTAGCCATCGTCTCCTTAAAACTCCACCCATCACTTAAAATCGTAAAATAAAATAATTTTTAACAAAAAAAAAAACCGACTTCAAAAAGTAGGTAAACTAAAAAGCAAAAAATAAATTTACTTCGCACAAAATAATACATTTTTTCATTTAGTTAAATAGAAATTATTAAATAATTATTTTATAATTCTGAAGTCGGTGCCAAGTGAACAATAACCTCTGTAGAGAAAATATCAATCTTTCTAACAACTATTTTCTGACTGAATATTAGTTATATTTCTGTGGCAAGTACCAATACTGGGCGACCGCGCACTAGCACAACTACACCTCCCTTTTTGTGTGAACTGTAACTGTAATTTGATATTGTAGAAAGGTTGTTTTTACTTGGCACCGACTTCAGAATTATAAAATAATTATTTAATAATTTCTATTTAACTAAATGAAAAAATGTATTATTTTGTGCGAAGTAAATTTATTTTTTGCTTTTTAGTTTACCTACTTTTTGAAGTCGGTTTTTTTTTTTTGTTAAAAATTATTTTATAAAGACGTAGTGACAGCATGAATTACCTTATACCATTATAAGGTAATTCATGCTGTCACTACGTCTGTATTATAATTATAATTATTAAGCACTATTTACAACCTACTTAATTTAAAAAAAAATCACTAAGAAAAGTCTGCATAGTGATACAACTTTAGAGTTTCTGGAGTTATATGAATAAGGAACATTAATTACAGTTAAATAGTTTGTCCATATCTTATTTTATTGCAATTTTACTTTCTAATTTCTCGTCAAAGATAAGAGCAAAAACAAAACAACACAACATGCAACAACTGTTTGCTGAGTCTCAAGTTAAGGTTGTTGAGGCTTAAATATATTATGCACTAGAAATAGAATTATTGCAGTATAGTGATTAGTTTATATTTTACAATGTAGTCTTTATTTGTAGTATCCCATTATCATAATATTATTCAAATAAAATTAAATCAAATCATTTATTTCCATGAGCCCCAAGGGGCGCTTGAACACGTCAAAACAAACATAAAATTAAAATAAAACTTAACTAATTAAATTATAATACTTATTGCAATAAAATGATTTGACACCGGAGCTTTTAGATTCAACTTAGAAATTAAAATTAAAATCAATCCAAGTACCAGCTCCAATGGGTATTGCATCATGAGAAGAGCTGGTGAGAAAGTCATGTGCACCATCTTTTCAGATAATTCATACAATATTTGTTTGTTTTTTTGACAATAATTCTATGTGTAAGTTAGTTGTAAGTGTGTGTAAGTTAGTTGTAAGTGAAGTATTCGATAGACATATTGAAGGCTTGCAGGTAGTAACGTATAATTTCTTACATATAATTAATTTTACGTTCAAATTTTCCTAAACATAACATAACATCACGCCTATATTACCCAGAAGGGTGTGTCAGAGACGTAAAACACCCCCATCACACCATATGCTTGACGTGAAATACATAGTAATGTTTGCACTACTGTGTTCTTGGATGGTGATAATTGATAAGATTAGGCATTAAATTAACTATCACTTTATTTTTATCTAATTTTAATAATAATAAATATAATAATAAATCATTTATTTCAGGCTGCATAGGCCCATAGGATTAAGAACCACGGATAAAATAACGAGCATAGGATTTGAAACGCGCGGTGGGATATTTTCACAAGAGTTCAGTACCAGATTTTAGAGTTTTCACATAGTTTTATCGCAAGAAAAGCTTTTAATATTCATTGAATATTGTAATTATATGGTTATCATTTTATCAATTTGTCAAGTGATTACTCTTCCATACACTATACCAAGTAGATCATTTCCTATTTTCTTTTTTAACAATGTTCGAGATTTATTTAATTTCTTAACAGATATCGTCTATCTTCATCATCCACTTAATCAGATTTAGCAACATTTTATCCTTCAAGTTAACTGCGATAGCCTATTTATCTGCAAGCCAGGCAAGGAAATTGTTTAGGTACGAGAGATACGAATTTTAGGCGATTACATTGATAATATTATCTAAAAGATAGATGTTATTTTGCTATCATAATATACAATGGTGTGAAGTCGATGTCGATAGCGAAAAGTAGAAAAGTAAAATAAAATGAAACTTTATTTATACATTTCAATGATTTACATTACTCTATTCTTAGTACTTATCTAATCTAACATAATAATGAAATCGTAAGGAAGTTGACAACATTGAATATTATTTTAAAATAATTATTTTTGCATTTATTATAAACGGTACCAAAGACACCAAGAAGTTTTGTCTGTTTATCTGCTTGTCTGTATGTATGACCTGGATAAACCAGTAACACGCTGACCGCTATGGGGGATGAGCAGGGGAGATTTTTGTTTGATCACGGTAATCTCGGTAATAACTAATAGGATTTTAATAATTTTTATTAAAACTGACGTGAGTTTGTAACATTATTCAAATTATGAAATACGGGTGTTACTCACGTAATGTTGGTCTATTTAGTCGACCGCGGTTTCACCTATACTTCTAGGCATTATCAAGAGAGTGCGATACGTCGCGCCTGACTCGCAGCCAGTCTTGCACTTGTCTTGAAATAGACCAACATTACGTGAGTAACACCCGTATTTCATAATCAAATTTGAATAATTTTAATAATTCTTAATATTTAGTGGTTTGAAATACTATTAGATATCATACGATTAAAGTAATTGATTTGATTTGCAGATAGAAATTAAAGATTGTCCCATCCAAAAGTTTAGTGGTACTATAAAGTTTACGCAATACATCTGCTCACCCTTCAAGGCATACACAGGCGTGATGTTATGTTAAGTTATAGTGTTTTTTTGTAAGACTAACAATAACACATAACGCGGCTCATTAACAAGGTCGAAACACGACTACAAGGAGAATGGACTTCTAAAATGCCAATAGTTTATTATCAAACCGGATTAGAAGATAATCCAGACTATCTAATAAAATAAAAGTAAAAAAGTAACTAACTTTTTGGTCAAATTTTCTTCCTAGTTTGGTCTAATTGACAGATATTTTATTATTTTAAGATTTTGACTTGTGTGGTGTGAGGATCAAGTAGAGATTTTTTAATATAAATTATAAATTATTTTTATGATCAATTGTATTAATTGTTATTATTAATGGAATTATTTTTATTACAAATTTTGACATTTTTATATAAATTATGGACATTTCACTATATTTGTTTGAATAAATTAATATCTTTATTACTTTTAATTTATATAGATCAATGTCAATAACTGATTCAAGAAAACATACTTTTTATTATTTTTTTGTTTGCATGTTATCATTACGAATTACTAACGGAATTATCTTTATCATCAAGTATATAATAATGTATTTTAGGCATTATTAGTCAAGTGTTTAAATGTTTTAATTATTTTTAATTTAATAGATATAATTTTAAATGTTATATAAAATATAACTCAAATACGCAGACAATAATTATATAATAAATGAGTTTAGTGCATAAGCTATTGATGATCACATTTTGTTAGTATGAATGTTACTTTGATAAATAAAATAAAAATGTATAAAATTTTTGCTTGTCATAGTTATGGCTAAACATTGCTGAACATGTATTTAATATTAAGACCTTATTGTTTCATTGTTTTTAGCGAAATAAAATGATCTTATCTTATCTAGCTCAAACATACCTACTATAAACACAGACACGACCAGATAGCAAACAATATACACCAAAAACTTATGTATACACCAATACAAATTAATTCATTCATTCACACCTTATTATAAATACAACCCACAAATAGTACCTACTTCAAAACATAACTACCTACAGAACTTTATTTTGACGGGGCTTTTTTATTGACCGGCAAATTAAATAACTAACACTTAACAAAAAGTTGCGTTTAATGAGCTATGTCTGTGATGCTTAAATAATTCTTTCATTACTGTTATTTTTAAAAATATAAATGCATACGTGATTTACCTAATCAGCATATAAAATCTAGATATTCAAAAATAAATTAAGTAAAGTACCTAATCCTGAGATTTTATTTTATAAACAAAAAGCGAAACTTTATCCATATGATAGGTCCAAATAAGATAATATTTAATGCTTATGTTGCTTGTATTTCAAATGAAACGATATTTCAATGATCTGACGGTAAATCATGTAAATTTTATTACTTTCCACAACCTAAAACAACAATTGACAGAAACTCTTTCCCCCGAAGGTGAACAAAAGGGATAGTGTTATTTGTTTTCCATCGGTGTTGGTCAAACTTGTCAACAAGCTCTACCTACTTCCTTTAGATTGTTAGACTTGACCCAAATGTTAGTGTGTTTGGTTAATTGCACAATTCATTGCGTGTCCATCTTCAGTTTTTTAAGCTGAGGCTTGGCCTGCAGGAGGTTTTTATTCTCTGTATACCATGCTTATTTTAACCAGTTATATTGCTAACTTTTAAAAATAAAGTAAAACACTATAAAATTCAAAATAAATAAATAATTAATGTAAAATTCTGATGCTGTTTCATTTTTATAGTTACTTGCTTTACAATAAAATAGTGGCTTGAAAAGCATAAATAGATGCTCAGAATTTAATGCTAACTTGTTAATTTTGAGGGCTAAAAATCTAATTTAAAAGATACTGCTTTAATAAACATCCTTAAGAAATACAACTAATTTGACGCCGCGAACAGCTTGGCAGATCACAGCTATAACACAGGTATAATTATGAGAAAAACAAAAAAAGTACATACAAATAAATATTTTTATATATCAAATATCGGTAATTAAACCATCGATTTTCACATCCCTATTGTAACGTCAAGCAAGTTTAGTGTCAAAAATTGTCAACTGTCATGTCATCAATAATATCATGTTGTCAAAGTTTCCGACACATTCGGTACTTGAATTCTTTTGCGCTTAATTACTATAAACTTTAATTAAGTAATAATTAGTAGTAAACTACTGAAGTTAAAACGATGAACGTTTTGAGACCAGAAGTGATATGGATTGAAGGACGATGTTACAGGGTGAATGATCCTACTACCGAGGTGACTGCCCTGCAAGAACATGACTTGTATGAGAATGGTATGAACTTCTGGTATAATATACTTGTCGCTCTGTATAAAAGTGATAATATTCTTATTTTAAATACTATGAAATATCCATTTTGGTTTATAGTTGAGGCTGACTAGTTATCTGATCTCTTAGTGCCGATTTCACCAACGCGTTAAGCTCAAGTTTTACATAAACTACATAAAATATTTCGGGATTGAAATGGAGGTTGTCAGACTATGTGCAGGAAAAGTCACTCATACATGCTGATACTAAGCAATCAACTAAGCAATGAAAAAGAAACACCTCCTAGGAAACTTCATTACCTAGTCATCATATTATTTTTAAATTGTCATACAATTTCAACATTTCATCGGACCAAAAAGTTCAGAGACTTATTGAGAACTGGTGAAACTGGTTCTTAGTCCAGTTAATTAAGTTTTTGCTGTAAAATTTATTTTGATTATAATATAATATATTTTTTTATAGATACATACAACTACGAGCTTGATGAAGGCGATGATGAGGATGAATTTGAAGTGGAAATGGTTGATAACTCTAGATACAAAACCAGTCTTCATGTTGCTAAGTAAGTATGAACAATGAACTGGTGAAATGTGAGCTAATATATCTCTTCCATACCATTCTATGTAATATAATTTGAAGTTTGTATGCAAAATTGAACTCAGCAAACAAGATGTTAGTGTTGATGATGATTATGTTTAGCCAATTGTAAAGGCCTTCTACACATTTGTGGCCAATAATTCACCCTGTCTCTTTCACCATACAGGCTTAAAAAATGTACTTATGCCATAGAAATATATACTATAGAAATGGCTTGTCCGAACACATTGCCCTTCAAATTTGACATTATGAATAGCAGGATCAGTAACGCCATCTGCATTGAACTACCATGTAAAGTGTACGTTACGCCAGCAAGAAAGTGTCACCTAGAGTGATATGAGTAGAACGTATAATTAGTGCGCAATCTGCTGTAAATGTGCGCCGCATAAAAAATTTGTGCGTCTTGTAGTTTTGAAAAAAAAACGTAAAAACGATTCCTGCTGGAGTAACGTTGTTCTAGCAAGAAAATTCTAGACCATTCATCGGAGATATAAAATACATACATGGGCAGAGAGCTTATATTTGTGCAAATTTGTGCGCCATAAATATAATTTGTGCGTCTTCAGGTTTTCGAGATATTGCGTTTCCCGCTGGAGTAACGTTTTGCGAATTCGTGTATCTCAAAGACCATTATATGTGCGCCTGTAGAATGAACATACACGAATAGCTCTTAATTTGTGCATATTTGTGACATAATTAGATGCCAGATAATATTTATAATTTTCAAGTAATCGCGCTTTATTGAAAACTTAAAAAAATATTGTAGCGCCTAAATGAGAAGACGTATAAACTCGCTAAAAACTGTATTCGTTCCATCTTAACGTTTATAATTACCATAAAAAGTTTCAAAACAGAACCTACAAGCGCTAATGAATAATATTACTAAAAGTCAAAACGACGGCATCATAACTTTGACGCCATCAAACAAGAAACTGGCTCAACCTAAGATGTGTAAATGTAAACCAAAAATTAGTGCATTTATCAAATAATATATAGTAAAAATATCCAGCTTCAACTGTTTCGTATTAAGTAAATATTAAGACTAAACCAAAACAGTTATTCGGCGCAGGTTATCCGACCAAATTCGAATGACTACAAAAAAGCGACGGATTCATACGTATCGATGACCTTCTTAACTTTACTCGCTAACTGGTTGAAACGTATTGTGCCCGAGTACAGTGCAGTAGAAATAGTTATTAAAATAAATTCAGATTTTTTTTTTGATTAGACATAAATAAATTTAGCCATTTGCATTTATTATATCAGTAGAAAAACGAAAAAACTTTGATTTCTGTGATAAAGGTTCAGTACCATCATAACGGGAAATTCAAGTATAAAGTAGTTACCTATTTGTTGGCCGAGATATAATTTAGTTTTGGATATGATAGTATGATACGCGAACGTAGTAGCGTAGCCTAATTTGAAAACCCAAACCTAAGCAGCCCGATATGTGAAACTTGGGTTGAAGTTTTCAAATCCGGCTATTTTTTAAGAAACATAAACTCATAACAAAATATAACGCTCTATAGGTATTTATTACGTTCGCGTACTATACAATCATACCCAAAACTTAATTATATCTCGGCCAAAACAACAACTACTCAATATTTAAATTTCACGCCATGATGGTACTGAGCCACTTTAAGTGATTTTATTGTTTGTGTATTTAAGTAAATGAAAAACTGATCTGTGATTTTAAATAATACCAAATGACTATACAAGGTACAAATAGTTTAATTGAACAATGTTTGTTTTAATATTTATAGGTAGGAAATTTGATCTGTGATTTGATGCAATAATTACTTTAAGAATCATGATTATGATAATAAAAATAATATTTTTTTAAACCAACAAGCTCTTTGATTTCATATGATCAGAAAGTACATTTAATATATATTATATTTTTATTAGGTCATTGTAATAATAATTCCCAACGAACATTTGAGCGTGACTGTACGAACACAGTTTAGGTGTAATACGTTTAATAAAGGTGGTCATCGATACGTATGAATCCGTCGCTTTTTTGTAGTCATTCGAATTTGGTCGGATAACCTGCGCCGAATAACTGTTTTGGTTTAGTCTTAATATTTACTTAATACGAAACAGTTGAAGCTGGATATTTTTACTATATATTATTTGATAAATGCACTAATTTTTGGTTTACATTTACACATCTTAGGTTGAGCCAGTTTCTTGTTTGATGGCGTCAAAGTTATGATGCCGTCGTTTTGACTTTTAGTAATATTATTCATTAGCGCTTGTAGGTTCTGTTTTGAAACTTTTTATGGTACTCTGGTACTTTCGCGTACTATACAATCATACCCAAAAGAGTGATATGAGTAGCTCTTAATTTGTGCATATTTGTGACATAATTAGATGCCAGATAATATTTATAATTTTCAAGTAATCGCGCTTTATTGAAAACTTAAAAAAATATTGTAGCGCCTAAATGAGAAGACGTATAAACTCGCTAAAAACTGTATTCGTTCCATCTTAACGTTTATAATTACCATAAAAAGTTTCAAAACAGAACCTACAAGCGCTAATGAATAATATTACTAAAAGTCAAAACGACGGCATCATAACTTTGACGCCATCAAACAAGAAACTGGCTCAACCTAAGATGTGTAAATGTAAACCAAAAATTAGTGCATTTATCAAATAATATATAGTAAAAATATCCAGCTTCAACTGTTTCGTATTAAGTAAATATTAAGACTAAACCAAAACAGTTATTCGGCGCAGGTTATCCGACCAAATTCGAATGACTACAAAAAAGCGACGGATTCATACGTATCGATGACCTTCTTAACTTTACTCGCTAACTGGTTGAAACGTATTGTGCCCGAGTACAGTGCAGTAGAAATAGTTATTAAAATAAATTCAGATTTTTTTTTTGATTAGACATAAATAAATTTAGCCATTTGCATTTATTATATCAGTAGAAAAACGAAAAAACTTTGATTTCTGTGATAAAGGTTCAGTACCATCATAACGGGAAATTCAAGTATAAAGTAGTTACCTATTTGTTGGCCGAGATATAATTTAGTTTTGGATATGATAGTATGATACGCGAACGTAGTAGCGTAGCCTAATTTGAAAACCCAAACCTAAGCAGCCCGATATGTGAAACTTGGGTTGAAGTTTTCAAATCCGGCTATTTTTTAAGAAACATAAACTCATAACAAAATATAACGCTCTATAGGTATTTATTACGTTCGCGTACTATACAATCATACCCAAAACTTAATTATATCTCGGCCAAAACAACAACTACTCAATATTTAAATTTCACGCCATGATGGTACTGAGCCACTTTAAGTGATTTTATTGTTTGTGTATTTAAGTAAATGAAAAACTGATCTGTGATTTTAAATAATACCAAATGACTATACAAGGTACAAATAGTTTAATTGAACAATGTTTGTTTTAATATTTATAGGTAGGAAATTTGATCTGTGATTTGATGCAATAATTACTTTAAGAATCATGATTATGATAATAAAAATAATATTTTTTTAAACCAACAAGCTCTTTGATTTCATATGATCAGAAAGTACATTTAATATATATTATATTTTTATTAGGTCATTGTAATAATAATTCCCAACGAACATTTGAGCGTGACTGTACGAACACAGTTTAGGTGTAATACGTTTAATAAAGGTGGTCATCGATACGTATGAATCCGTCGCTTTTTTGTAGTCATTCGAATTTGGTCGAATAACCTGCGCCGAATAACTGTTTTGGTTTAGTCTTAATATTTACTTAATACGAAACAGTTGAAGCTGGATATTTTTACTATATATTATTTGATAAATGCACTAATTTTTGGTTTACATTTACACATCTTAGGTTGAGCCAGTTTCTTGTTTGATGGCGTCAAAGTTATGATGCCGTCGTTTTGACTTTTAGTAATATTATTCATTAGCGCTTGTAGGTTCTGTTTTGAAACTTTTTATGGTAATTATAAACGTCAAGATGGAACGAATACAGTTTTTAGCGAGTTTATACGTCTTCTCATTTAGGCGCTACAATATTTTTTTAAGTTTTCAATAAAGCGCAATTACTTGAAAATTATAAATATTATCTGGCATCTAATTATGTCACAAATATGCACAAATTAAGAGCTATTCGTGTATGTTCATTCTACAGGCGCACATATAATGGTCTTTGAGATACACGAATTCGCAAAACGTTACTCCAGCGGGAAACGCAATATCTCGAAAACCTGAAGACGCACAAATTATATTTATGGCGCACAAATTTGCACAAATATAAGCTCTCTGCCCATGTATGTATTTTATATCTCCGATGAATGGTCTAGAATTTTCTTGCTAGAACAACGTTACTCCAGCAGGAATCGTTTTTACGTTTTTTTTTCAAAACTACAAGACGCACAAATTTTTTATGCGGCGCACATTTACAGCAGATTGCGCACTAATTATACGTTCTACTCATATCACTCTAGGTGACACTTTCTTGCTGGCGTAACGTACACCCATGTAAATGACTTTGCATTCACGCGATGTGAACCTTGTAAGGGCGTGATGAAATTTCGTTAGCATTTTTTTACCGAAGGTACAATAAAATTGTGATTCTTTCAATAGTGTAAAATATTTATTATTACAAAATTAAAAATACTCCTAGTTATATTATTAAAAGAACAGTACATCACGGGAATTCTAAAAGTAGGTCATATTTGTTTAAGGAATAAAATAAAATGTTTGTTTCGAGAAATATTTTTTTACCAGCTTCTGGTCGTAGCTCCGCCCACGTGGTATGTTTATAAATGATTTAAGTACAAACTACTAAATGTAATTTGTACTTATAGGTTTTACTTTGGTATTTTGTTGAGGAAAGTAATTGGAATATAAATAATAGATGATACGTGTTCACGCAAACTGATTGTATTAACGACTGACTTAAGTGGTGGGCGCAGCCACGTCGCTAGTTTGTTTACATTTAAATCTATGTTTATGTTAACATAATAAAATATACACTGTACCTACACCATTCCCCCCTTTTTTTAAACAAAAAAAACTAACAAATATTTTATAAGTAATTAAAGGGTTAAGCTAACATATTTTCTTAAAACACTTTACTTGTAGATAAATGCGGTTGCCGCCTGCTTAATCTCAAGCGCTTTGTGAGAGCTAAACAAACTGCTACTCAACGAAAGCGTTGTTCAAAAAAAAAGAAATACACATAAGCTTTTATTATATAAATAAACAATAAAAATGTCTTAACCTATGATTAGCTTATACAAAAGTATATTTAAAATAAACAATAAACATTTCGAAACCTATGAATAGCTTACACAAAAGTATATTTAAACAAAACAATAAAAGTGTTTATACATAACTAAAAGTGTTATAATAATTCCTTTGTGTCAAACGCTACTTATGTTGCTTATTCTACGAATCTCAATGGTGTTTTGATTAGTCGGCCAAAACGCGTTGTTTTGTTATGACTAACTTTTGTCGCTGCGCTTTGCTTATCGTTCAAGTTACAATCCAAATTAAAACTATTGTCGGTAGAGTTCTTACAATCGCTATCAATTACATAGGCAGGTTTCAGCCTGTCTATGGAAATACACTTTTCTTTATCGCCTACCTTGATAGTGAAAGTCTTTCCTTGTCTTTTTACGACATTGTATGGACCGTCATAAGGTGGTTGAAGACACTTACGCATTAAATCAATTCTAACGAACACACTTTTACACGTATTAAGATCGTTGGATATGAATAGCGAACGTGAATTACTATGACATGGTGGTCGTGGTTTCAATTTATTTATGGAATCTCTAAGTACCTGTAAATATTCCGAGTCCGACATGCATATTTTACTTTCATCATAAAAATCACCCGGCAATCGAATCGTTTTACCGTAGGTCAACTCCGCTGCGCTTACTCCGCTATCACTTCTGATAGCTGCACGCAGTCCTAATAATGCGATCGGAAGCTCGTCCACCCAAGACTTGTCATCTTGTAAACGTGCCATAAGGGATACTTTTAGTGCTCTATGCCAACGCTCAATGACGCCGTTGCTTTTTGGATTATACGGACTTGTGCGTATTTTATGTATACCTAAATATTTCATAAGGTTTTTAAACATATCACTTTCAAATTGTCTACCCTGGTCGCTTGTTAGCTTTGAAGGGCATCCAAAACGTGAGATCCAGCACTCAAAAACTACTCTAGCCACGGTTTCCGCTGTAATATTTTTAACAGGAACCGCCTCTGGCCAACCCGTTGTCCGATCTATAAGAGTTACGCAATATCTATAACCATCAGGTGATATCGTTAAAGGTCCGACTATGTCAATGTGTAGGTGCTGAAAACGTTCAGCCCGTTCAAAACTACCTACACCGGAAACAGTATGTCTATTGATTTTTACTTTCTGACAAATAGGACAAGTTCTAGCCCATTTGGTAACATCTCTATCCATATTCGGCCAAAAGAACTTTTGTTTAACCATCTGTTTAGTACATTTAATTCCAGGGTGGCTAAGGTCATGAATTGAATGGAATGCGATTAATCTAAAATTTTCAGTTAAATATGGCCTAATTTTATTCGATGAAATTTCACAATATACTTGTTTATCACAACCTGGTAAGTAAAATTGTTTAAACTGTAAATTACTATCTGTTACTTGCAATGCCTCCCGTAAGTATACGTCACTAGATTGGGTTTCTGCTAATGCCGCATAATCTAGTATCGTGGGACAACTTACTGTCTCTATCCGAGATAAAGCGTCTGCTACTACGTTTTGATCACCGCTGATATACCGAATGTCAGTACTGAATTCGCTTATGTAAGAAAGTTGACGAATACGTCTAGGACTTTCTTTATCGCTATTTACTTTACTGAATGCGTATACGATAGGTTTATGATCTGTGAATATCGTTAATGCCCGACCTTCCACTAAATGTTTAAAATGTCTTATTGCCATATATATAGCCAATAGTTCACGATCATAAGTAGAGTATTTCATTTCCGTAGGTGATAATTTTTTAGAAAAATATCCAAGTGGTTTCCAATTGGTATCTATTTGTTGCTCTAAAACCGCGCCTACGCTAGTATTTGAAGCATCACACATCAAAGATAAATTAGCATCAGACATTGGATACGACAATGTAACGGCGCTTTTTAAGCTCACCTTACATTTCTCGAATGCCTCGATGGCCTTATCAGTCCATTTTATCACGGTTTTGTCCCGCTTTTTGCTATTATGCAGATAACTATTTAACTCTGCCTGACTATCCACTGCATTAGGTATATGCGAACGATAGAAATTGACCATACCGAGAAAACGACGCAATTGTTCGATATTTTCAGGTTTCGGAAAATTTACAATTGCCTGTACCTTATCATCGAGTGGACGAATACCGTCTGTTGACACCTCATAACCTAAAAAGTTTAATTTTGATACTCCAAACACACATTTGGAAATGTTAATTGTGACACCAAATTCGTTAAACCTTTGAAAAACCGCATTTAAATGCTTTTTATGAATTTCTTCGGATTCCGATACTATGCACAAATCGTCAATATAATTATATACGAAATCAAAACCATTAAGAACTACCGTATCCATAAATCTCTGGAACGATTGCGCTGCGTTCCGCAAACCGAAAGTCATACGTGGGAATTCGAATAATCCGAAAGGAGTAATGATTGCAGTTTTTTCGATATCTTCTAGGGCTATAGGTATAAAATGATATGCTCTATTTAAATCTAATTTACTGAATACAGTCTTATTACCTGCAATTAAATACTTAAAATCATTTATACGTGGAATGGGATAACGATCCGGCTTTGTTATTGCATTAAGCCGCCTATAATCCCCACACGGTCTAATATCTCCATTTTTCTTGGGTACCACGTGAAGCGGGCTCGCCCAAGGGCTTTTGGAGGGTCGACAAATTCCTAAGTCTAACATATTCTGAAATTCAGCCTTAACTTTTTTGAATCTATCCGGTGGTAGTGGCCTTGCCTTAGCGTATACCGGTGGTCCTGAGGTTTCAATATAATGGCACACCGAATGTTTAGGAACTTCTTTGAAAGATATTGGTCTGGTAATGTCTGGGTATTTTGATAGTAATTTATGCCACACATTATCATTCATTAATGTTTGAACTAATGACTCACATACGTCATGGCACACAACTGAAGCGATAACATTTAAACGAGTAACTTGATCAATTAACTTTCGCGCGCTTAAATCAACTAACAACTTATAATGGGTTAAAAAATCTGCCCCTATTATAGGTTGTTTAACAGCCGCAACAATGAAGGTCCATCGGAAAGCTCTTCTTAAACCAAGATTTAAAACTAAACTACGTACACCGTAAGTTTGTATCTCGCTACCATTAGCCGCATACAGCTTATAACTATCACTTTCGAGTTTGTTAGAATTAATTTTACCAACCGGAATTACCGAAACATTAGCACCCGTGTCAATCAAAAACTTAAGTCTACTATTACTATCTAACACACATAGGCGATTATAGTTATTGATACAAACCTCCGCCACAGGCTGTACCGCCGCTAGTTTTCCGTCGGCTTCGCATTTTCATTTGTTGTTTTCCAATTACACGGCTCTACACACTTAGTAGATTTGGATCTAAATTTGTAGTGATAATAGCACAGCCAATTAGGATCTTTCCGACTTCTACTTACATTTCTAGAGTGTGAACTTGATTGTATATTCCCGGTACGACGTTGAAATTGCCTACCACGTCGTAGCTCTGCAACCTCGAGGCTAAGTTTTTCTACTGCCGCTGCTAAATCCGACGTTACGCTGGTGTCCCTGGGGATGGGGTTTGACGTCACCGCCGCTACTTCTGCTGGACGGGTCGCCTCCATCACCTTGTCAGCTACCACCGCCAGATTGTCCAACTCTTTGATTTCTGTGACCGCCAGTACCGCCTGAACTGCCGCCGGCAGGTGACTGTTCCACATAATTTGCAGGGTCGAGTCTGGCATTTTTGCACGTGCCAAATCCCTCATTCGCCTCAAGAGTTGTGAAGGTTTCTGGTTACCCAGCTCCATTTCTCCAAGTAGTTTCTGGAACTGGCGAGTCTCTGATTCTTCAAAAACTTGTAGTAGTCTGTCTTTTAGCGTGTCGTACTTTTTAGTCTCCGCTGGGGCCAAAAGTAAATCACTTACTTGTTGAATAGCACTTTTGTTCAGCTTCGTTATGACCAAGTTTTGTTTTGCAGCCTCACTCAATCTCTGATTTGCTACAACTGCCTCAAATTGAACGAACCAGAGTCGTGGTTGGTCCGCCCAAAAATCAGGAACACGCGAGGAAACCGTAATACTAGCCAACGCCGACACATCCTCGATATGTGGCTCATTGTTCGGCGCCTGTGCTTGTATCACTGGTGTGTTCACTTCTGAGTATACTGGAGTAGCCATTGCCCAAAATTCCAAAAACTAACTATTATTAAATAGCACAGTTTACAGGGGTCACCAATATAGGTTTTACTTTGGTATTTTGTTGAGAAAGGTAATTGGAATATAAATAATAGATGATACGTGTTCACGCAAACTGATTGTATTAACGACTGACTTAAGTGGTGGGCGCAGCCACGTCGCTAGTTTGTTTACATTTAAATCTATGTTTATGTTAACATAATAAAATATACACTGTACCTACAGTACTTAAATCCTTTGGTGAACATTTTCTATAATCCGTGAAAGGCCAAAAGATCATTGAACTTTTGTTACAAGCTTTTATTTAGTTTTTTCAATTCATTAACTTTAACAAAATTATAGACTATTCTTGACTATTAAAATTAGGAACTTACTTAAAAAAAATTAGTGTTTAGCTACTTTTGTTGCTGACTGTACATATATTATCTGTAGCGTTATAACAAGTTTACGCAGTAACAGTACATTGCACAATGATAATTATGATAGCAAATACTTTTTTAAATTACCAAAAATATTCTCTTGAACGCCCGCGGCATAGTTCAACTAAGCGCAGTTGCGCAGTTCCAAAGTCATGTCACGCGGATATTCACGATTAAAGAATATGGCGTCGGAACGAAAAATTTTAGCAAATAAAATTGATAAAATAATGTAAAGAGGTGGATGTAATATGATATTTGTGACTTACCGGTGATATTTAATACCATAATCTTTTTTGTTGTGTCTAATTTGGTAGTTCGTACAACTTTTCAGTGCACAATTAGGCATTTTGTCGTGTTTGACCGCTCACGGAGGCAGCCAACCACAGTCAATTTCACTACGCGCTTTTTGTAGTCTGATTGACTCCAAAAAGGTTAAGTCCATTTATCGCGCGTTAGCCGTGTCCTTACTTTATACGTCAATGACTTATGCACTATAACATTGTTCAAGATCCTACAACAATACCAAATGGAATGTCATATTATTATCTGACATTATCATAATATAACTAGCAGTGGGAGTCGGGCTGATTTGACCAGGTGGGAGAGTTGAACCATTGTCCAGAATTAGTGAAGTATGTAAGTTACTAATCACTAACATGCTTCAATTTTGCATCATGGTTGTTTTTTTGGTTAAAGAGAACCAAATAAAATAAGTAATCAATATGTAAAATAAGTTTAAAACTTCAAAACTTACTATCTAAGACGGTCAACTCTGCTCAAACTTGGTTCAAGGTCCCACCTTTCACTAGAGCCATCACTCACTTTTCAATAAAATGCTAATAATTTCTATTAGTGTGAGCTACAATTTATGTAAAAAAAAAAGAATACACAAATGTACCTAAGCGATTAAGGTATCACAAATATGTATAATCTATTTCCTAAATCCAATGAACAGGAAGTTTTTACATTGACATGTGATGTTTATGTAAAAAATGGTTCAAGTCCCCAAGACTCCCTCTAGGTCATAGTTCAAACTTTAACTATCTATCATTATCACATGTATATTTCTTAATTTAAAATTAAAATTATATATTTTTAAATTGTTGTTTTCAATAATTTATTTAAAACAACAATTACAAAAGGAATAGTAATCATGTGAAAGTGGTAAATCACTGATGGTGTTTTATTATTTTTGTTTACAGACATTATCTAGGATATATTGTAGGAAAAAAAGGCTCTATAAAAAGCAGGATAGAGAGGGACACTAGAACAGAAATAAAGATACCAAGACAGGGGCAAGAGGGTGATATTACTATATTAGGAGCAACTGCTGCTGTAAGTATTTAATTTATACTAGATTGGCTGACTAGCTGATTAGTCGGTGCGACCAATCATTAGATATGGTTAAATAAAAAAAAAGTGATTTCATTACCTAGTTATATTTTGTATTAGTTGTTGACACCACATGCGGTATAAAACGAAACAGCGCAAGTTATGAAGCACTTTTTATCTTAGATTATAAGCATTTATATAAAAGATGTCTAGTCCGCAACTACGAAAGTTGTTGATGAAAATTCTAAAAGAGAAAATATATGTGTGTAATTATGCTCATGGACGGTGAAGAGATAATACCTAATTTCTGACACGTTTCTAACATCCTACTTACGACTCTAATCTAATCTACATAGAGCTGATAGTTGAATGTTCTGTGTACATAATTACATCACAACATAACACCATTACTATATTATCCAGAAGGGTGTGGCAGAAGTGTACAACTCCCACACTTCACCTGTTATGTTAAGGTCCCATGAGATAGAGGGTGAGCATATCACCATCCTCCGGGCTCAATTCCAACTCCGTAATGCTCTTGTGAGTTTCCTGGCTTAAAGTTTACAAATAACACTTTGCCTGAACCGGGCATCCAACCCAGTGAGAGGCGCATAAGCTTACCACTAGACCAATGAGGCAGCACAAGTACACAGCTACATACATGTGTTAATACTGTATTTTAAATGTACATTACATATATAATCTGGCACCCGCAACACGGTAAATACTATCGCGGTGGCCAGCGCTTGTATATTTTTGTAAAATACCCTCTTTTTGTACCAATAAAGATTTATTATTATTATAATCTTTAATACTAGCTATCCAGCTATGTACTTTTGAATACAAAGTCATAAAATCATAATCAGAAGAAATAAGAGACCTACTTGAAAATAAAAAATATCATAATTTAAGAATAAAATTATGTTGGCTTGTATCCTACTTAAGATAAGAACAAATGGCTGAACGTGACGTCACGAAATTACATAACATAGGGTCCTGGCAAGAGGCGACCGTAGCTGGTTGGTTAAAGTGGCTGCCCATTGTGCAGAAGGTTGCAGGTTCAAATCCTGTCGGTCATAATTTTTTCACCTGGTATTATTTGCTTAGCTAAATGCTATAAAAAAAAAAAAAAATCAATAAGAAGTTTGAGAATATTTCAGAATTTCATAAAAAAATGCTTAAACCAATTTTAATGATACAAAATACTCACAGTTATAAACGAAATTCTGTTTAAACCTTTTCAGAGTGTCAAAGCAGCTAGAAGAAGAATAAACATAATTGTGATGTCTTCTAGACTGAAACAAAACTCCACACACTTTATATCAATACCATTGAATGATCCGGATATTATGAAGAGATTTGAAGAATTTAAGGTAAAGCAGCTTAACTTAGCTTCTATGATTTAAATACCCCAATGACACAGGTGTAACACACACATAAATTAAAGTGACAGCTGTGTTTCTTTTTGTGAGATCTATCTGGAGCCTCTTAAACTGACTCTTAGGGCCAGTTTTTCAGAGATACCGGATAGATTTTATCTGACCTGTAGCGTACGACTGCTGACGCTACAAATTGTACTTAGGCGCAAATGCGCAGTTGCTCGGCTCGGCAGTCGTCTCTCCACATTCACGCCGTTAGGTCATTAGGTTTAGTTAATAACATAAGTATGTATTTCTGGTACCAGTTAATGAAATACATAATGAGCACGCAATTTCTATCAATTTAAATCAACTTGAAGAACCCTACATTGATGACCCCGACTGCTGAAGCTACATGACCCATAAAATATAACCTGACCAAATTTAAAAGTGACACAAGTTACACTTGAAAAAGGAACACAGCTGTCACTTTCATTTATTTGTGTTATATGCTTTTCCTGCCAAGAAGGTTTATCTAATTCCTGTCATTAATTAATTGGGGCTAAGTCACTAAAGCGGTAGCTAAACTCTGTCTATGTTTCACACATTCACTATAAAAGCTCTGGACATCCACTTTTGGTAAAATTTTGTATGGAAATAGTTCTCTATGGAAATAATTCTGAAGAATTAGAGAACATTTCAACCTAAACTAGTTAACTATTATTGGTGAGATCTTTAACCTAATCTTAAACATTCAGACTAAATTGTATCCTTATGTTTTTAAACTAAAATGACTTGCATCATTCGTGGTCACAAGCCAACGATTCGTGACCACGAATGATGCAAGTCATGTCGAAACGTCGAGCAGATTAATTAATTAATTACCTTTATAATAATTACGCGATTTAGACTCATTGTCTAACTTTTGAAAAAGAGTTGTATCCTTTTTTGGAAGTCTGAACAAAATGTTATGGAATCAATTAATTTTGATAGTGTTAGGGCTCTTGTGAATGAGCTTGAGGTTGGCAGCACCACCGCCTAACTATTAACCTATTATTATTTGGTGGTGAGATCAGCCATAGAATTATTGCCGCATGAGGCATATCACCGTAATCCTCAGATGATGCGACGCATATGTTAATATGTATGTTAGATATAAGGTATTTATGTATGGGCCCTGATGCCTGAAATAAAACACATTTGTTTTTATTTTGATTTTGATATGTAATCTGCTTTTGTTGTTGTTTGCTTTTGGAGAACATCGACAGAACCAATGTTCACCATGGGCTACAGGTACCACTTACCATCAGGTGGACTACACGTCCGTTCGCCGCATAAGTCGTATATAAAAAAAATAATTCCAGGCTGGTGTATTACAAGAATGTGCTGGCAGCAGGGGCCTGGAAGAATCTATATTTATAAGAGGAAATAAATTACATCTTACTATTGGTGTTATGTGTCTGATGGACAACGAAGAGAGGTTATACGCATCGAAACTGTTCAAGGAAGCTAAAGAAAAAGTTATAACGTGAGAATATCATTATTTATTACTTAATACAATCCTGAATTACCCAGAACGGCAGTGTCAGGGTGTTATTTTAAGGTTCGAGCACATTATGCCGGGCCGCAGCGGGGCGGAGCGGGCCACAGCGCAGCGCAAAATGCGTACCTAGCACATTTGTGGGCACACGGGCCGGGTCGCATTGCATTGACGGATTTTGAGTGCAGTGTACTGCCGGAATTTGCGTGCAACTGTACGTTATAGATAGTTCTGACGAAGAACTTTCGTTTTTTGGCCTACTGTTAGAAGAAAAAGTTAATGAACAGCATAGACAAGAATCATAAAGTTCTTTATATCCTTGAACTAAAATAATCAAAAGTTCTTCATTAATTTTTGCGAACACCAAAAGAACACGTAAATACCAAAATATGCAAATATCGTGAAATGAACACGTGTGCGTGTGCACACCAATCCGCTTGCTATAGCACACTGTTGACGGGGCGCAGCGGGGCGTAGCGGGCCGCATCTCACGGACGGAAATCCGCCGCGCAATAATGCGAGTCGCTGCGGCCCGACATAGTGTGCGTTATTTCATACAAATTGTATTGAAACGATTTGAGCGGCTTTTTGCGCTTCGCCCCGACACGCTGCGGCCCGGCATAATGTGCTCGAACCTTTAGAGGAAGGCTTTATCGCGATTCAACACCTTTTGACACTATTCTAGACTTGTGTGTCGTACGTTGTCATTCGCCATATTATTAGTGTCCAGTTTCGCAGTTATAACACCATCCGATCGATTGGCGTGGATCCATTGCTGTAATCGAACTGAAACTGATGATCGACGTCGACTTATCGATCGATTGGTAATAGGGTGTTATAACATTTAAATCGATTGACCATTAATCAATACTTTTGTCGTTTCAAGAGGCATTAAGTGCGTTGCGCTGTTTTGCGTCGATCGATAGAGATATAATTAATAGAGAGCTAAAGATTGTCGATAAAAGCATAAAAAGCACCCTTTGGCTGATTCTTATGTATAAAACAAAATATATTTTTTTGCTCAGGCCTATTTAAACATTTTCGCCATCTACTGAGTTCAGTTCACTCCAGAGACTGCGGCGCTATTTAAGGGTTTTATTACGCCAATCGATTGATCGTCAATCGGTAACTAAATTTTGTCAATTTTTTATTTTTGTGTGTAATCAAAAATCCTCTCGATATCATAAAAAAAAAATACTTTCTTATCATTAATATTTCCTAAGATAAAACAATTTTAAATTCACATTAATAAAACGCTTCATTCTAAACACTAGCGGTCAGTGACGTCACCCACCGATACGTTGTATGCGAAGTTATTAATGTTGTTTGATAGCTATAGGGTTATTTAGTGATAAAATTACCATAATTAATTTCGTACTTAAAAATGAACTTATAATAATCATAAAATGAGTTAGACTTAAAAGTATGTTTTTTTTAGCATTTGGTTTCTGATTACCTATATTTTGATAAGGTATTTATATTTTTACAATTTCAGATCAGTCAGAAGAAGGCTATTGACATACGGCTTGGTGTATTTATATATGGAGTCACTGATAGATGCCATCGATTGGCGTTGATTCGTGTAGTAGAAATTCTCGATCGACGTTGACTAAACCATTCTAGTATCGATCCCCATCTATCATCACAAGCTTTCAATCTATCTCGACTAATCTATCCATTCTACTATCAACGATCATGGATTTATTCGGTAGTACACCAACAAATCAACGATCGTATTCCTAAGATACATCGATCGATTTCCTAAAATACATTTAAATAAAAATAAAAAATGTTTCACAGACCAATACTGGCAGGTCACTTCCCTCTAAGGATCAGATTAAAAGGCATATCATATATGAATGATGATCCCTCACAAATTGATGTTTTGTATGGCAACGTTGAAGAAGCCGGAGATACCAAGGGCCTGATTCAGCAAATCGCCGATGGATTAGTGGACTTCTTTTATAAAGCAGGTAATTTTATTATCGAAATTATCTCTTAGCGTGTAAGAATGTAAGTGGCTAATCACAAAATACTAAACCAAAAAAAAACGACTGAAGTTTCGCGGTTGAACTGATGTCCGACGATTTTGTCTGACAGAAATTACGCGGCTGTAAGTCGGTTGCGTATCTTTGTCCTTCTCCCGCAATCTTGATTTAAAGCCAAAACAACTATCAAATAGGAGTAATGTATAATACAAACCACAACAAAAAAAAATATTGTTTATAAATTTGTAAGACTAACTGTTGCCCGAGACTTCGTTCGCGTGAAATTTGATAATTCTATTCATAAACTCTATAGTATTGTTAATTTATGTCATGTAAGGAACCTATGTGCAGAATTTCATGCATTATTTTAAAATTGACGAACCTCCCATTAAACTTACACCCAATTTACCGTCTTAGGGATAAAATAGAAAGATAAAACATAATTATACCACATTTTAAGTTAGACCACCAACTGTAAAAATGGCATCCAATTACATGCAGTACTTTTTGCGTGATGTGCGTACGAATATACAGACAGATAGACATGGACAAAAATTCTTAAACAATATGTTTTGGCTGCTATTGCTTTTATGAAGACCCCTCGTATTTATTTTCTTAAATATCTTTAATGCACAGACATGGTGAATATACAATTTTATCATCACTACATAGTATAAAACAAAGTCGCCTTTTCTGTCCCTATGTGCGCTTAAATACTTAAAACTACGCAACGGATTTTGATGCGGTTTTTTCCAATAGATAGAGTGATTCAAGAGGAAGGTTTTTATGTATAATACATGCATAGAAAGGGGGAATTGTTTTACTCCAAATTTAACGCGTGCGGGCCACGGGCAGTAATGAATAAATCAA
The DNA here is from genome assembly GCA_905147285.1 of Hypena proboscidalis. Classification (NCBI taxonomy): domain Eukaryota; kingdom Metazoa; phylum Arthropoda; class Insecta; order Lepidoptera; family Erebidae; genus Hypena; species Hypena proboscidalis. The sequence continues at coordinate 11,169,601 of LR990130.1, read as the reverse complement.
ACTACTGGATCGATTTTAATCATTTTTTCAGTGAGTGACATAGGCTATATATTATATACCCGTGCGAATCCGGAGCGGGCCGCTGTGTTTTTATATACAACGTTCACAGTTTTTCTGTAGTGTATTTAGTATCAGCATTGTACCCGTGCGAAGCCGGGGCGGGTCGCTAGTTATATATAAAGAATAGATATAATATCATTTGCACCGCAATATGATATTTAATCATTCGATACTATAGATTTGATTAACCAGTCTATGTTATTACAGGATACATGAACCGAGAGTACGAAAAGGTGACATTGCATGTTACCTTAATAAATTCCAAGTATAGAAGTCTTGCATCGTCTGCAAATGTGGATAATACTGGGTCATCAAGGCCTGCCAAACCACGACGGGAACCCTTCGACGGTTCAGAGATACTCAAGAAATTCGCCAACTTTGACTTTGGATTGGTGGAACTGAAGGACATCCATATATCGCAAAGACATACTGTGGGACCTGATGGCTACTACCAGCCTACGTGTGTCCTAGCTTCTATTACAAGCTAGGAGTTGTTACTTATTTGTTTTTTATATGAAATAAATTATTATTCTTGTTAATAATTGACTGGTTTATAATCAATACTCACCTAATTCCGTGAAATATTTTGAATGAATAAAGATGGAGTAACTATTAAATAATTTCATGTCGATTTAAGATGAAGTATAACTAAGAATCAGTGCTAGGGCGAAGATGAAAATAGCCGCTTATGATTTCCTGCATGTATATTTTTAGCTGAACCTTGTGAGGCATTTATAAACGATAACGTAATATAGTATAGTTGCCGAGGTGTGTTTATGTACTCATAAAAACCTGACTGAAAGTGCTTCTTTCTTTTCTAAAGTAGGTAACAGAGATAATAAATGTTTCTCTGTGTTAAACTCTTTTGTACTCAATCAGCTGTAATATATATTTTAAAACCTGATTGAAGCGCTCTGAGGCCGACGTATAACACGATAATAATTTGTAAGCATATATATTATTATTTTTGTAACGAGCGATGTAAGCCGACGCTTGGTACCTTTGTTGCCATGAGTGACCCACTTGTAGAAATGAGTTCCTGTAACACGAGGCTGGACGTGATTGACGAGGTGTCCGCCGTTCAGATCTGTGTAAGTAGCTGCAGCGAAGACGACGGCATCGGATAGGCTGTTGCTGTTGCGGTTGCTGAACAAAAGCGACCAGATGGTGTCTCGTCGGCGTGTCGGGACGAGGAAAATCTCGAGTTTTATTTACTAACACATCCCGCTATAAAATATATGTATTTTCAGGTTAAGGTTTTTATCTACGGGCCTATGCAGCCTGAAATAAATGATTTATTATTATTTATTATTAATTCTTTGGCGCACCCTCTTTTCAAACAATTATCTCAGTGATTCATGAGCGTAGAAACGAAAAAGGAAATTAGCGAACAGACGAGCAGCTCGACTGTGGCTCCAACGTATGTCGTGGTGTTAGTACAGTCGAATACAAAAGCCCGCATATACCGGGTCAAAAAGATTACACCATTTTCACTCAGCTTAATTCCTTTCACTCAGCACCGTAAATAGGGGTCCTTCCTAGTTCTAAAAGAAAATATTTAAAAAGTAGGCGATTTTTGGCTCCTGAAGACTTGACGGCAAAGGCGGTATGGATCAACTTCCTTTCTTTGGCGCACCCTGACCTCTGGAGAAAAGGCACTGATGCTCTCTATTCACCAAAAGTCTTGATTTAAAAAAAAGTCGGCGCATTCTGATTCTTCAATTCTTGACGGCATTCAACTCATAGTTTTGAAAGAAAATATTCGAAAATTGAAAATAATGGTATTATAGCGAAACAAAATTTGTTGAGCGATTACCTACCTATGTACCCATCTTATAATGCTCTTTTAGATAAATTTTATTTTGTGATGGCAAACTTTCCTGTGAAAAGTGGTCTTATTTATATTATTGTCTACCTAAAATCTATAGTCCTTGCTTGCCGACTGTACTTAGCTTTAGTCTCCGTTTGCATTTTCGTTGGAAATCACTTTGTCGGCTCGGGAGTTTTCCCCTTCGATAAATTTTAGGGGAAATATTTATGAACGACATTTTTTTTAGGGATTACACTTTTAAGTTTTAACTGCCCGTTCTTGAATTGTAAAAGCAATATTATGAAAAAATGAGGTTTGAAGTTGTTTCCTTATCAACAGCTGGGCAATGGAAATGCTCTAAGCAGCTGCACTCTGCAGTTAGGTATTTAAGGTGATTCTTAATGGGTTTTTAACATAAGGTAATTTATAAAAGGTTATGGTATTTAGGGCAATTTATAAAAGGTTATGGTATTTAGGGCAATTTATTAGATTATATGTATATATGTTATAGCTATCGTCCGCGTGGCGCTTTGATAAAAATAATATGTCTAATCAATTGCGCTTATGGATAATGTTGTATCTACTTCTCCTTCTATTTGAGAAACAATGTTAAAAATCACATAATTCCTTGCAATACAAATTTCTAGGCTCTAAAATCGTCTTGATTTTAGAGCCTCTAATAACCAATCCATTATAAAAATTGACATAATTTGATTTTACTATGATTAGTAATCATTTCAATTTATTTAGCTCTTTAGATTATATTTATTTGCTCTGTAATGAAACTGAATTGTTTGTTGACGTGTTCAAGCGCCCTTAGGGTTTATTAAAATAAATGTTCGAGTGTTAAATCACAGAAGCCGTTCCAAATGACATAAAAAAATGCACGTGCTACATGATTTTTAAATTAAATTTATTTTAAATTTCTTTTCTTTATAAATTTTTTTTTTTACGAAACGGGCTCTTTTCAAACAATTATCTCCTCAAATAGTGAAAATGACATGATGGAATTTACTAGGCATAAATAACGAAGGCTTAAGCATATTACCTGGACCTACCATATTTTTTTTCTCTAGCTCACAAAGGTTTTTTGGGGTTAGAAGTTGACCATATCCACATATTTTCCATTTACAGATTTTTATTTCATAGAGCATTTTTTTTTGAACACTGAAAGTTTCAGTGTAACATCAATGTGCAACTGGGTAGACACAGGACCCTTCTGAAAATTATAACGACGAAAATATTTAAAATTTCGGATGGCCACCACTTTGTTTTTACACCATTTTATTATAAAATATATATGAAAACATCACATAAAATAACAATAATTGTGATACCTTAACTAAAAATAAAATTAGAGGTATGTAACCTCCCTGCCCTCTTATTTGCTCTGTAATTATAATGTTTGTTTACGGGTTTATGAAAATAAATGAGACTTTTCCAAAGTTATGCAATAAAAAAAATAAACGTGGTGGTTTAGCTCTCTGACACCAAACTCATTTTTTTTATTAAACAAAAAAGTCATGCAGCCATGCAGCACACTTATTTGTTGATTTTGTAAGGAATGGCTCACAGGTCAAACCAATAAGGTAAGAACGACACGAGTAGTTAGTAAATTTATATGGAACCTTTATGGAACATTGCTCTACTTTTTCCACTACTCCTGTGTATTAGTTATTACATTTAATGAACCACGTGACCTCATTAGAGAAAGTGGCAAAGCAAGCACGCTTAAGGCTTACTCGTGTTGATTGATTCCTAGAAACGTTCGAATTAGGCCATGTTCCTTAGTACTGTAGGAAATTTCCTTTAACCTACTAATGGGCGGTTTATTAATTGAGAAATTCTAACCAAGTACCACTTAAGTTCTCATTTAGTAGGTGTTACATTGATATTATAAGAAGTAGTCGGGCTTTTTAAAGGCTTACCTATAGATTTTGTTAACATTCGTCTGAACTTAGTGACTTTTTAAGTCAGCAAATATTGCAATAGAAGTAAGGCTTTTGTGAATAAGCGTGACGTAACTCACCTTCACCTTCCTAAATCAGCTGTAAATTTTACTTGTTTTTTCTGGTTGAAGGTATCTATGTCTACTTAACCTCAAAATCGTCGATCGTCGAACAGCACAGGTCAAATGCATCGATCGACGTCGATTGATTTCGGTGTAGGTTAGCAGCGTATCAAAAATATTTTTGGGTATTAATGAGTTGTTACCGCTTTCTATCGAGTATTGGTACTACAGCAGATTTATTATATAATGTTCTCCTTTATTCCAGCCACGTGCCAATCCCTTGTGACCTTGAGATGGCAGCTACATAATTATGATAGAAGTAATTTACTCTTCAACATCATGATATTACATCACGTCGGTATTATCACGGGAATTAGGTTATGGCTGAGATGCTTATTTTGTACATAGGAATACCCTTTGATTATATAGAATACCAAATACTTTTTAGTGTTGCTTGTACCTATTCTTCTTCTTCGTCATGTCGATGGCTGAGTCTAATTTTATTTCGACTTGCCTTTGCTTGTATTTATCTATCTGGTAGCAAGATAGTTCATTTATTTAATTATTTGTTTATAGGATCTCCAACAAGAAAATACACTAGACATTAATAATAATTACATTCACAATGATAAAGCAAAGTGTTTCCTCAATTAGAGGAGACCACAGCGTTTACATTATTGAGTACAAAAATTAAAATTTGAGATATATTAATAATAAAATACATGAAAAACATACATACACACACTATATGTAATCAACTAGATTACAATTATGGGCAAACTTCTTGAGCATTAGGTGACGTTGTGGGGGAAAGTTTGCGCATCGTACACTTACGAGCAAAATATTGCTATAAATATGATTAGTTACGTCGAGTTTTTAGAATTACCTATTTTATTTATTACAATTACTGTTTATTTCGGGATATTGTATTATGTATAGACAGTTGTATTTGTGTGAGTGCAGTGGCAGGCAATAGCCAAAATATAAACAATAGCCGAGATGTGCAACATTTTGTATGTCGTCATTATGTCGTGCATTGTTTTGTCAAATTTCTCATAACTTAAACAATAGTTAAATGGAAAACAATGCTTGTCGGCATGTTTTGTTGAACTTCTTACGATTTAAAACAATAGTTAACTCGGTTTTTAATATTGGCAAAATCGCCGACAATATTCAGTGATAAAATCCGCTTTTAACTCAACAAATAACAACAACAACTAACGATTTATAACAGAGCACAAAAGTGAGCACTTCACTGCACGCACGTGTATTCGGGAGAGAGCGGAACGAAGACGCGGTGCGCGGGGCAAGGGTCGACTGATCAACCAATCACGCGCAGGTACGCCCCCTGCGCCTCAGCCTCGTAACCAAACAGACCCAAAATTCGTTTCTGCGCATTCAAGGTCGTTTGCTCAAGATGTTTGCCCCGATTTATACATATAGTGTATTTTACGATATCAAAACAATCTTAGAAGAAAGAAAATGGTTTCAGTCGGTCGTTACGAGAAACTATGTATTAAGAAAATTAGGCAATTATTTTAATAATAATAAAAAATATATTAATAATAAAATCTATTAAGTGTAGATGTTTTCATTTCCTTTACATTCATGTTCTTAATACTAAGGTAAGTACAGTGGGCAAGTAAGGTAAGTACAGTATGTATCCAGTATAAGTGACAGGTCTTTATAATGTTAAGAAGTTTGCAATCAACTAAAAAACTCCGGCACTAGCCTTAGCCTGTCCTGCAGGAGGTTTTTATAATCAATATAGCATGTTTGCAATGGTGGTAATATTAGATTTTATTTAAGATTTTTACCTATAAGTTTTGTATCTTGTTGTTATTTTAAATCGATGGAACCAAATTTTCCCGACGAACTCAAACATTGAATGTTTGAGGAATAATCCAACGAGATCCAATTTCCATTCATCTTAAAATAATACCGGTGATTAGAGTGACTAAAGCCTTCCGGTACTTAATATCTAAAGCACCTAATGAGGTGTACTTTACAACTTGAGGAAAGGCAATATTTTGTTTCCAAAGCGGCCATATCTTTAGATAAAGCCGCGATCATCGCATTACTCTCCAAGGCTTCGAGATTATTCGCTTTCCGGCCAAATGGCTTTTATCAGAAGGATTGTGAGTTAAGAGTTAGAAGGGTTTACAATAAAAAAAATTGGTTTTGCTACCTGAAGTATTTTCTTACCTAGTTACCGCGTTTTAATTAAATTTTTGCTCGTTCGCTTTTTTTAATTAAGTTAATTTGGAAGACGTTGTTGGCGAAAGGGTTTTACGTTTTCTGAACAATTTAATCTTCGTTATTTGTAGAATAATGATTTTTCATTTGTAAGTTTAATTTGAAATCCATTGTCACGCGAAATAGAAACTAGATAATGATGTTCTCAAATGTTTTGAATGCACGCAATATCAAATGTTTCATGTTATATAAGCACAATCAATGTTTGATCACTCGGTAGCAATCGAGTCCGCCGTTTTTTGGGGGTAAGTGGTTAATAAAAATGTCGAAAAATTGCATATACGTTATATCATCGTGGAAACTCAATGCAATCCATGTATGATAAAAGTTAACTGGAACAAAAGCGTGTTTATTAAGTAGATCACATTTGAAATTTACTTGTTAATGACTTTTGATGCTGATGCTTATTATTTCATACAATGTATCTTATAAATCCAAGATTTATTTATAAGTGTCCGGTAGGCTCACTAAACCTAATAGACGAAATGTGGGTGTTGTTCACCTCTGCCACACCCTTCTGGGTAATATAGGCGTGATGTTACGTTATGGTATTTATTTTTACTTTACCTCTAATTAGAGGTAATAAATATAGTCCGGAAGTGGGCACAATAAAAGTTACGCATAAATCGCATGTTTTTTACATGTTATATTAAAAAGCGTCTCCTATTTCGTAGCTCTACGCCTTTCGTAGCACTGGTACAAAAATGTAAATCACAAGTTTGCAGAAGGTTCGCGGGTTGGCTTCGAATCATAGAATAAAAAAAATATCATGAATTGCAAATGGCAAGTATATTATGAGTTTATGATAAAAGTAAACCTCCTATTCAGATGTATGAACTCGCTTCTAACTTCTAACAGGATTTATTTCCACTTATACTCTACTTAGGGGTAATAAATTCAGTCGAGAAGTGGATTTAAAAACGCATAAATCGGATCTGTTTTACGTGTTTTATTAAAATTTTCGTAGCTCTACGGTCTACGCCATTCGTAGCACTCGGACATAAAGCACAATCCGACAGAAGGATCATTTTGGATTATCTTTCTGTTTAGTAATAATAGGCTGGCGGTAAGTAAATAAACCTTTGCATGTTGTATAATTTATAACGTATAGTTATGGTATCGATACAATTAATTTGACTAGTGTTCAAATACAATAATACCTAAGAAGTTTGATTATTAATACAATTTCAATATAATTATTCGTACTATACCTCAGTTTATCATAAAGAAAGTAATCGAAACAGTTTGGTTAGTATAAAAGACCTTATACGTTTATTTCGACCAGATTTCTTTCTCGTTTTATTTGTAATTCAGTTTCAGTGGAAAAGGCAATTTAGTCTCCGTTAGACACAAACTGCAGTTTATTACTTTTGCGAACGTCTTCCTAGAGAGCAAGTGGGACTTCTGTAGCTATTTATTTAGTGGCAAGGAGGCTAGGAAGGGTGTATGCGGGTGGGGCGGCGAACGTCACTGTACGTCAGTAGGGGCGCACTGGCGACGGAATGCGCTCGCCCTGCGACGCCCCGCGCGCCTTCTACTCGCTCAACAGTAACAACTCGAAGTGACGTGCTGGTGATTGTGTACATTCGGATTTTCTTTAACACGTAAGTAACTTTGCATGTAGTCAATAAGATAAAAAAAAAACATTAATACACGACATACCTTTAAGTATTCCACCAAAAATATTTGATCGTGTAATTTTCACCCAGCGTATGCTATCGTGTTTTGACTATTGAACTTATGTCATTATAACTTAAGGGTGATAACGTAAGGTTTATTTCAGGCACAGTCGTTCACCCTCGCAATTATAAATTTAAATTGAAACGTCCCTCCTTCGGAGACACGAGTGTAACTTACGGCTTTATTTGCATAAATCTAGGATAAAAACAGTGACTAATGGTATTGCTGGGATTTCATTTTGTAATATCGTTTTTACCGATAAGTGAGAATCGTGGCTGCCACGACGACGCTCGTGAAATGCCAAATGTAAATCGGACTATTTAATGAAAACGTAAAAGGATTGATCTTTTATTACAGCTTTAAATCGGCGTCGTCTGAAACAGGCAATTTAGAATAAATCATGTAAATATATCTAGGATTAGAATACGGATTTATGATGCCTTTGAAATTGCATTGTTATTATAATTAATGGCCAGTAGGCCGGTAACACTTTGGGTGGAGGAGGGCTTTCGGCTGCCCGAAAGAAGGTTGTTATTATAATCAGAGTTAACCGTACGCATATAATAAAAAACTACGTACGTAAAGTAGGAAATGATTCACTACTTTTTAAATGTTACAGAGATTAGAGTATTTAGAAGTAGCCATAATTTAATCTACTTTGGAAATATTAATAGAATTTAGATAATCTGGAGCATTACCTACAATCATCTTTTTAAATATCGAACGCAATTCAGAGTTTGATCCAATATGATGTTGGATTTATATTTCAAAACTCCTTAATAGCTGAAAGTATTTGTGTGGCAAAAATACGTCCTTGTACATGGGACGGCCGCTGTTGTCTAGTAATAGTATACAGATCCTTAGTTACCGTTACGTCACATTTCAGTATACCTTTTGGTTTGTGACGTGCTGATATTCATAGAATCAGATAAAGCAAAATATATAGTCTTGGTCGAATCTTTATTTGTATTATATTCGATTTATTTTTATACAAATGAAATATCTACCGACACTTCCAGAAAGGTTTGCTTATAGTTATTAACATGCAAAATTAAAAGTAATTTTCTATCGTAATTTTTAGCGTAAACTGTTGACTTATTAAGATACCCGGCTTTCAAGAAAACAATGACTTTTTTTATGATGAAGCAGAATAATTCTGAATTCATGCTCATTGCATGATGATATTGTAACATTATTTACATATACATACATTACATACAACATGCTAACAATGAAATCAGCCGCAACGTTTTTTATTTTGTATGTTTTACTTCTATTTTTCGCGTATAAAGTTGTAACAGCAAATTATTTCTATCGTCCATTGTTGGAGCAGTCGAGTAGACAGTGTAGGCTGATCCAATAAACACAATGGGCTTTATAACAAAACAAAAAATCATGCCTATCGCAGTCTGAGCCAAGAATCCGCCAATCATGATTGGGCTGTTTTATGGATTAGCCTGATTTTGCAGTAGCCTTCCATTTGTAATACAGATTCCGCCTAAACAAGTTGACGAAGCTTTTTTACTTTTGTAAAAGAGTTAAGGTTCTAATTGGTTGTATAACTTCTTGAATTTATTCAGTTTTTGTTGAATTTCATTGTTATTACTTAAAAATAGGAATTTTCTTGTTTTGTTACACCTTACTGAAGGCTATGTTGCTTCTCCTTACAAATAAAGTCTGTAAAGATAAACTACTTACAGTGCACTTAAATTTGTGTTTAAATATTTATAAGAGCAGCTAGTTTGTACTCGTTTATCTTGTTTTTTATTGAGGAAAGCGTGACCTTAGGGAACATCCCTGCGTTCAGCCTGTTTTTGCACATGTTTGCTGCCAGTAACAGGAACGTATATTACAATAATTTATACAAAAAGTATCGAGGGAAAATCGATACCACCCACAGCTTCTGTGTATCGAGCAAAAGAAATATGTTTACTTGGTAGCAAGAAAATATTCAATTCATATACCTCATTTTAAATCATCATTTATATATGAACATAATACATTCATATTAAAATATGAATGTATTATGTTGTAAATACTTCGAGAAAACTTTAAAAATAATTATTTGTGCACAATAATAAAAAAATCCATGAGAATTATTAGGTATTAGATACCTTAACAATTATAAAGCCACATTTTTCAGGATTTAAAACAAAGACTGTTTTCTAGGAGTTTATATCGTAACCTCGTTGTTGAACGGGTGACGTAATTTAACTGCCACATAGATCATAATTCGACAAATAAATTTAAAAATCGCTAAATAAATCCTCGCGTTACAGAAACTCACTACTTTTCATCCAATAAAATTAGTAGTTTTGTCGAGGCGATCTCAAACACCAGCTGCGACGTTAGTCGTATAGTCTCAAATTTATATCTTGGGTGCTGGCGTTGGTAAAACGTGAAAAAACGATAAACGGATTTTTTAAATAATTTACCACATCCTAATATAGATTCTTTTAATTTTTCTCCAGTGTTGCATGATGAGGTCAAAAAGATAATTATATCCATTAAGTCCAATGCTGTCGGATGTGACGGTATAAGCAGGCAGATGATCACTACTATATTGGATGAACTACTGTTTGGTATCTGTCACATCATTAATTATTCCCTGTATTCTGGCACTTATCCTTCCCTCTGGCGTAAAGCCTTTGTTATCCCACTACCAAAAATTAATAATCCTACCCATCCCAGCCATTTCCGACCAATTTCCATTCTTCCTTTCCTCTCGAAAGTGCTCGAGGCCTGCGTCCACAAGCAGCTGTCACAATTTGTCCGCAAGAACAATCTTTTGAGCGCCTTGCAGTCTGGATTCAGGCCCGGGCACAGTACGACTTCCGCTCTCCTTAAAGTAACTGGCGATGTGAGGGCGGGAATGGAGGACACTAAAGTCACCGTGTTGGCTTTGGTGGACTTCTCGAACGCCTTCAATAACGTCAGTTACGATATCCTTATTTCAATCCTGTCCCATCTTATGGTCTTTCGTGATACACTGGAATGGTTCTCAACATATCTTCAGGGGCGTCAGCAAATGGTTTGCATCGATGAGAGTTCATCGACTTGGTGTAAACTTGATGCTGGCGTTCCTCAAGGTGGCATACTCTCTCCTTTACTCTTTTCTATTTTTATTAATTTCTTAACTCATAAATTTCAATGTGCGTACCATCTGTATGCCGATGACTTGCAGCTCTACTGCCAGGCCAAGGTTGAAAACATTTCGCAAGCAATCTGTGACTTAAATCATAACCTGGACATTTTACAAGAATGGTCAAAAGAATTTGGATTGACAGTCAACCCGAACAAATGTCAGGCAATCGTGATAGGCAGTAATCGCATGATCAGCAGGTTCGATATAGGTATGTTGCCACCGGTTGTATTTAACGGGACAACAATCGCTTTCTGCCCTACTGTTAAAAACCTTGGTCTGCACATCGATTCCACACTCAATTGGCAAGCTCACGTCACTAACGTTAGCCAAAGAGTTACGGGAGCTCTTCGCGCTCTCTATCGCCTGAAGAATTTTCTCCCTTCAAATACTAAGGTAATGCTTGTGCAAACTCTTATCCTTCCCACAATCAACTATGGTGATGTGTGCTATTTTGACCTGAATGCAGATTTCCTCAACAAATATGACCGACTTCTAAATAATTGCATTCGATTTATTTTTAACCTTAGAAAATATGACCATGTGTCCTCATATCGTTTAAAATTAAATTGGTTGCCTATACGACAACGTCGTAATCAGCGCGCTCTTACAACACTGTACTCTATTTTAAATTCCCCATCACCCCCTTCTTACCTGACACCATACTTCCAATATCTCTGCTCCAACCACGACAGAAACTTACGTTCTTCAAACAATCTTCTCCTTCTCTGTCCCTCTCACACTTCTGGATTTCTCAACTCTTCTTTCTTTGTTCAGTCTGTCCTTTTATGGAATGCGCTACCTCTTGAAATCAGGATGTCCACAAACCGTTATGCGTTCAAGGTTAGGGTACGTTCACTATTTGACGAATTTAGGGAATCAACTCATCATTGTTAGTATTATATGTGATATGTATTAGTATATTATATATGTATATTGTATATGTATAATCTGTATTTCAATTATGTATGTATTGTAAGTATATGTAGATGTTTATGTATCATTTATATATATTTTTTTCATATATGTATTGTATATTTGGTTATTTGTGTAATCATATATAGTATGTGTTAAGTACCTATGTGTAATCATAATTATTTTATTATTCTGCTCTTCTCATAATTAAAACTTTAACTTTTGCACCTACTACCCTACTCTCAGCATCACCCAAAGGTTGACTGGTAGAGAATGCCTATGGCATTAAGTCCGCCTATGTGCGATATTGTACATTAAGTTTTAAAATAAAAATAAAAAATAATAAAAAAATAAATGTTTGAAACAAAACACAGCTTATGAATACGTTCGTGCGTACGAAGCTTCAATTTTGACGACCGGATGGCGAAATGGGTAGTATACCTGCTTACTACGCCGAGGTCGCGGGTTCGATTCCCGCTTAAGAAAATCTTTGTGTGCATGAACATGAGGGTTTGTCTTAGTCTGGGTGTTTCTAAGTATAATAAGTATGTATTTACAAAAGAAATGTATATATGTACTAATATCAGTTATTCTAGTACCTAGACTAAATGGCGTTGTGTATAAGTTGTGAGATATTTATTTATTTTATTTATTCACCAGTTAGTTTCTGAACACTGAAATATATAACTTCTTCCCACTGAGGCTGTACTTTATTTTTGGATGCATGCATTTAGAAGTAAAGTGTGGCGATACATAAAACTGCCTTTCTATCTAACTACTTAATAGTTTTATACAACATATATTAAATCGAGGCCGTGTTCGAGTTACCAAATAAGAAGCCTCATATTGTAGTCTTACTTTAATAAAAATCTGTGTGATGGATAATAAATCTGCTCGTATAGAGATAAGATTAATGACGGCGACCCGTATTTCACTTTGTTCTGACCTCGGAACGTCCCACGCTGGCCAGCATTCACAATTAGTGCGGAACCAAGGCTTGGGACCGCTTGGAATCAAAGTGGGTTTTGAATATCAATTCTGCGGGGTGGCACAGTTGACTATCAATAGTTGAAGTAGGTAGTGTTACAGGCTTAGGACTTTCTAAAATAAACGAGAGAGGCACCGTTACCGTCTAAAGAGAGAGATTAGGCCGTAAATTTACAAGTACATGAGGCATATTTATATCTTCAATCTATTGAGATTATGGATGTTCATGGACTGTAGTAGCTACTTACAAACAGTAGGATAACACGCTACATAACATTTGTCGCGTCATCGTGTCAAATAGTGTGTCTAACTAACGTCAAATAATCACAAACTCATTATTTAAATAGATTTTTGTCTTTGTTTCAAGTTATTTTAAGTTTGATTCATTTACTTCTAACTTTTTTGTACAGAGAAATGTTGAACGCATGTTTACAGCAGACATTTTTATGGGAATTTTAATGGATGTGAAAATAGATAGTTGTGTATAAAGGACATAACAGATGAGTCACCATCGATCAACAGCAAGCTTTCTGAGAATCTTTCAACAACAACTCAAAGTCAAACTTACATTTTCAAGGAATTGTACGTTCGTAAAAAAGAAATAACAAGAATTACGTTGGCGGACATTGTTTGTTATCAAAGTGTTTCTCTCTGAGACTGTTCGGTGTCAAGGATCTGTCTGTCTATTGAGCATTATTGCTTATTTACGAGGACATTGGATCTTTATTGTACTTTATAAGATTTTATTAGTAATTTTGTTAAACTTTTGGCTACTAAAATTTCATAAAATTACTAATTAAATCGTCTAAAATTTAAATTAGTTATTAGATAATAAACATTTATTTGTTCCCCAGGTATAAAACAGAGAAAACTAACAATAAAATTAGATAACAAATATTTAATGAATTAGATACATGTTGTGTAGCAATTAAACAAGTGCTGTGTGGCGTAGCAATATTAGGGCGCTACGATGCGTAGCAATATTGTAGCATTATATATTAGACATCTCGATGTCAGGTTTTATGGTTCAGTATAACATCTTATCAAAATAGATCTGAACTACTCATTAAACGGCCGAGGCGCAATGGATAAGGCATCGGTGTTACGATCGAGAGGTCGTGGGTTCGAATCCTGGCCATTACACCACGGACGTGAACTTCCTCCTAACACAATGAATTAAGCTTAGCTGGAGGGGGTAAACAAGAATACTTGTAATTTGTATATGCAAATTACTAGTAAGCTTCTTTTTGTTTTTAAAAAGGCTATAATTTAGTAGAGGTTATATCAGTAAGGTGAACGTTTTCTTAAATTCAAATTTTCGAGTAAGCCTTTTTGATCGGTTTTTGCAAAAAAATAGTAATTTTGCGCTTATTGTATGAAATCGATAAGAAAGGTTAAGAAGTTCGACTTGAATAAAACTTTTTTTGATACGGAGCTCTAAACGTGGTTCGTGTGTGTGTTGTGGTTCGGCACACATTTGGCTGTTTCCCATTATGTTGGCATGATTGAAATCTTTACTCTATGCCATGCCTCAAGGAGGGTTTTGGGCTCTCTTCGCGTATCTAAGGAAAATAAACAATTCAAATGGATATAGATAAATTTGAGTTACATGGACATGTATTTTGTCTGCGCTTATATTTTGAAATTATGTCTTTCTTTCTTACCTTCTGTTTGATCACATATATAATATAATTATTTTGAAGAAACCAATAAACATTTCAATAAGTATTGATATATTTATCTAGAAAGTCTTTTCGTTCATATTTTAATCGGTATGGTATGTATCTTGTAAATGTTTTTTTTATATACAAAATATGTGGCTACTAAATCCAGAATAGATTACAGATCTGAGGATTACGATAATAAGCTCTTAAGTTTGTCTTAATATAAGAATATTTTTTTTTGTAGTTTTGTGAAACTATTTAATATTTAAGAAAAAAATGCTGTTTTTAATAAAAAATAAATAATCAAAAAATAATAGTACGAAGCATAAGCCTTTAATCACAAAACCACTGAAACCCTACTATTTAATTGATTTTAGGTGAGACGTAAGGTACTCAATCCAATACATGGATATATGGATTAAGTTTATTTTAATTTTGATGGAGCTTCTTTGACTGAGTAAAGCAAAATCAAATAAAATCCCCATTCCAAATATGGGTGATTGTTTTTATGCCTTGCAGTATAAACACCAAAACCTATATATCAACCGTCCATACTAAAGACAAGTAAAGGTAAAAGATGATCCAACTTAATTATTAGAAATTGATTTCCAAGAGGTTAATGTCTGTATCGACGCTTATTAGTATAAAATAGTTCCATTACCGAGCCTCGAAGCGATAAGGCCTTGGTACACATGGCTACACACCAAGCTATGCATCCCCCAGTATAAACTTGTCTCGCATTGCGCGGGAAGCCTCGAAACCATCTTATACTGGAAATGTATATGATGATGTGTAGCCATCGGTACATCTCTCGGAGTTGTAAATGAGTTCGTCCTTCACCGTCACGACTCTTACGTGCTTCGTTACCGATAACAAACTGAAATCAATTTACGCCACACTTTGAATAGTTACCAACATAATATTTTGTAACATAATCAAGTCTAAAAAAAACAAAACAGATTGTTTGGCTTGGGTACTAATCTAATTAAAAATGGTAATTTTAAGTGGCCATCGGTGGCAGGCGGTGTGACACCGGTCGTTATTTCTTGATTATTTTATACACATAATAATTATTATTCTTTTTTTTTAAACATTATTATTAATATCTCGTTTAAGTAACTGCATCGTTGGTCTAGTTTTAAGCGTATACGGCCTCTTACCGCGAGGTCTCGTGTTTGATTCCTGGGTCGAGCAAACGTGATATTTGAGATTTTTGTTGTTGGAATTATTTGCGGAAGGATGCGGACGGGAGATATCTGGATGCGGAAGGCGCAGGACCGGGTGTTGTGGCGCACATTGAGACGCCAATGTCCAGCAGTGGACTACGAAAGGCTAAATGATGATGATGATGATGAATTATTGGCCCCCTGGAAGATGATAGGCTCACCTTCTATCACATGGGACCTAGCATAACAGGTGAATGTGGGTATTTATACTCATCTGCCACACCCTTTTGGTATAAGCAATATAGACATGATGTTTTGTGTCTTTCTGTTTAATGTCTATATAACAAGTTATAATATTGCCAGACACATTTACTGCTATACGATCTAGATATCTAAAAGTCATTAATAAAGGCGACGCACTCATGTACCTACACACGGCTACTGATCACCTAATACATTACCAGTATATAAGCTGTTCTTGCATTGCACAGAAAGCCTTACATAACGCGAGATCAGCTTATACTGGTTATAAATAGGTAGATCATTACCTGTGTGTTCCTGAGCACAGCGGTACACCACAACGTTTGTTGTATCTCGTGCCCCACACGCAGCCTGTTTCACCCCATTTTATTGATACTGTTCTATCACGCAACAGACTGTGTATATCCACATTTTTACTTTTGGAGAAGTTATTTGGTAAATCATAAAAACCATTTCGTTTATCACCTTCTGGTGAAATGTTTATGATTTAATGGCTTCCAGACCACAGAGTATTCGCCTGTAAAGCAAACTTATTCTGTGGTAACGTTGCAGTCGATTTTAAGCATTATGTTACAAACTGATTCCAGACTAACGAGTAATGTAATACTTGAAATAATTAAGCAAATTTTAGCTTTGCTAAACATTTATTATACAATATTGAGGTTGAAATTGCAGCCAATAAGGCGAGTGCTGTTATTCGTGACAGCAATAGGTTGACAATTTCTATTTCGCTGGGATTGATTCCATGGCCGAAGTGGATAAGGTGCTAGGTACGTAGATTTCAGAGGTATAGGTTTGAGCCCCACTGAAAGCATATTTTTTTAATTGTAATATTGAGTAATGAAAAATTACTTTTTTCGATTAAAATTACGAATGTATCATTTCAAGTTGGGCACTGTAATGCTTAATGATTGGTTTTTTTTACTCACACTGGTGTAATATTTAAATCTGTAACGTTACATTACAACCGAGTACAATTCTTTAATTTTTAAGAAATGCAAAGTTTTTATTACGAAGAATTTTCTCGGCAGCGCGGAGTAGCACTTTGATTGCGGTATTACAACAAAGGCTCTTTATTACATTGCATTTATAAACAAAATACAAGATGTTAAACTTTTTTGTACAATCCATTCAAATATTTCTTCACTCGCAATTTTTATTCCTTAATATGTAAATTGAGATCGATCGAAAACGTTTCTACGTCACGGACGATAAACTTTACACATTGTATAATAAAATACTCGATAAATCTACGTTACGTTGGTTTTTGTCAAGCTTTGGTCTGGTTTTTTGGAATGAAATACTCGAGAGAAACTCTGATCGAGTTCTTGAGTACCTACTTAGTACACTTTGAACAACCTCGGCTTACCCTTACATAAAGACTACACACACACATACTAAGTCCTTCTAAAGTTCTAAAGAGTGAGTGTGAGTTATGAAGAGAAGAAAATATTTCTTTGTTTGTAGGGCGTAATCCTACAAACAAATAAATATTTTCTTCTCTTTATAATATCTCTGCATCTCTGAATCTGTAGATCAATCTATCAAATTTTGTAAATTCTTTTTAATAGGAATTGAAACCCTTTCCAAGTGACATTGCCCACTTTTTACCGACATACAATGCGGATAAAGCTACGGGCTTTAATTGATTGTATGTAGCAACACAAACGAGTTTATTCTAAAAGCCGTGTTTAATAAAATTACACTAGTCAAAGTTAGTTCGTTAGCAGTTACAAATTCGTTGAGCACAAACACCACAGTTATCCGCCTCGTCTATTGGCTCTCTATACGTGCACCGAGTAGCAAATAGCTTTCACACCCGACTCGCCTCGGGATAGTCGGATTCGAGGTAATATACCTTCTTAATAGGGCAGGTAATTACCTCTTAAGCTACGTTATTATACCCGCGATAGAGGTTTAATACCCGTGGGTAAACTGTGGAAGTACTTACTTAAGTTCTCTTTGAATTTTATAAATATCTTAAAGCTAGATAAATGGATACCTCTATCGCTCGGGGGCAGAGCTCCCCTCGTTCTCATCTATACAGATTGTGTGCACGTTGGATCGTAATAGGGTTATTGGGAACAGTAGGATTACTTCGTAAGCCCCTGTCGAAAAGCTCTTATTGTAAGTGGCAATCAACACCTCTGTTATGTCACGGCTCTGCTGTATTTCATTTCAGTGTATGTCTTCTAATTCCCAATATCTAGTACTTAGATATTTAATCATAAAATGACAGCTGATGACATTTTAGAAAGAATGTTAGAAGTAGATATTGTATTATTTAGCCAGATAGTTTAATTGGGTATGACCTCGTTTTTTTGGTTTTATTGTTATTATTTTACTAATTATTTCCATTTATTTTATTTCCCTTTTCTAATACAGAGATACACGCTTCATGTTTCGTTATTCGACATACTTTCATAGTAAATAAACTTTGTACAACATATTGTTAAAGGCCAGGTTATTACGTATCCCTTTTTTGTTCCATAATATCAGATATAATAATAAAGATAAAAAGTTAATCTATTGCTAAGGACGCACGCTACGCGCATTGTTTCATAACATAACCATTTCAAAGGAGTCACGTAGTGCATCAAAAATAATCTAAATGATTGTCTACTATAATTCTCACTGTTCTTTATTACATAGTAAAATAAGCTTGACATGAAACATAGCAATTAATATTTGAAGAATTGGACTATTATGTTATCAAATAACTCACCGTTGTACATAGCATATCAATTAAATAAAAACCACTAACTCTCTATCTTGAATAAAGAAATCATGTAGTTAAAATTTATAAACCAGTTTGGATTGTTACTTTGTAAACTTATTTCTGTTTTATTAAAGTGTAGAAGGTTACCGATACCACAAAGTATTAGCGAACCAATCGCCGTCGATACGGCTGCTTGTACAAAATATTACAAAACTTACCGGACCGGAAAATCCTTTGTCGATACCCACAAAGTCCCAAGACCTTGTTGATAGCAATAACCAAAGTTTTCACATTTTACACGTTGCTTACAGGAAAAATAAAGTTACTGTAACAGGCGGACTCATGTCTAATATTTTATCTAATAGTCGGTCAGATCCGATAGCACTTATCGTCTTTTCCAATTAACTGGAATGTTTGCGACATTGGATTGACAGATGCAAGTCAACATTTTCTATTGCTTCTTTTAACATTTTTTTCATTAATAAAACCTTAGCTTTCGTCTGCAGTTTCAGCCTTGTGGTTAGGTTTGTTAAAAAAATATGTTTATTCAAACTACTTTTAAGATGTCTGTGTGCCAACCAAGTTTTATCAAAATAGATGTATGCATTCGGGCGAGAAGAAATAGCAATCATAAAAATGTTTGCCTCTGTATTAGTGTGATAAAATACAGGGTGGTACATCGTTTGCCAAATTAAATGGGCTAAAATTTAGTATTAATTTTACTCACTTTCCACTACATCAGTTTTTTTTTAATTTTAGTTTTAAATATTATTCAGAAAAAACAAAAAAAATGAAATGATAAAGAGCGATTAGATTCCGCCCGTCTGAACGAGTCCGATACCAAGCCTTACACTATTTTAATTGGGGGTAATTTAATACCGGCGATTACCAAGTTACATGTAGGTTTTCAGCGAAGGGTGGTGTTTCAAATTAATGCGTATAAAGGGTGTTTGGTTCGGGTCAAAAGGTGAATAGGCGACCGCGGCGCGCCGAACGCCATCGATCCAACGAAGGGGCCAGATTCCAAAAGATAGTTCATGCAAATATGGGACGGTGACGCATCTTAAAGTGCTCAACGCGATATTTTTATGTGAAAAATTATAATAATAGCAGAAAAATTGTTTGATTGTATCATGTTGCCGGATCCTCATAGCGTATATATAAAGGTTCATGGGTAAGTAGATTTACCCGATATTAAATCATGTTTTACTCTTTCGAATGCAACAAAGGTACTTCTGGATGTAAATGAAACACCATTCCTACGTACCCCGGGATCACAATCAAAGCCTAAGCAGACTTTTCTCTCATTCTGGGCCCTGAGATGTGTCAGTTTTTCATAATAATATCTGCTCGTGATCTCCTGAAACCCGCAAATATATAACTGGAACGGTGGACGTGCTACAGGACATTTTATTCCAGTATATGAAAATTTTACAGAATACAACTCGATCTATATTGGTTATCAACCCTACTCAAATTTAACGACATCATCAAATCCTATGTTGTCTCATCTTATAGGTAGGTACCAAGTACTCACACAAACAAAAATATTTGCTCTGGCTCGGAACAATATTTGTGTATTTTTCGCATTCAAGTATTTCGATATGCCAATACTACGCTTATTGAAGTCGGGGCAAATATTAGGAATATTCTCTCCGTTTGAACGAAATGGCGGTGATGAGGCGTGGAGTTAAGTATAGCGGTTATTTCTGAAAATTGTGGCAGAATAAAGCACTTAGTCTACTTTAAAAATTTAAAATGCCGCACTGGGACATAAATTAGCGCAGTAAAATAATTGCTGTTGAATAAGCTTTTCTTTGAGAATTTGATGCGCCCGTAAGGTTAAAAATAAAATTTGGAATCAGCTTTTGTGGATATGCTGGTACTGGGTTTTCGTTTCCCGCATGTGAGCGTTTTGTTTGTCTTTATACGGTTTAGGCCAAAGATAAGTTTGTTATTTTATTTTTAAAAATACTGAATATTTAATTATACAACAATAAAAAAACTCTTATAAAAAAAATCATAAGTATTTAATTTGACATTTTACTTTGCTCCAATTTGTTTATTATTTTAAAATTTCCTCAACTTTCAAGTGAATTATTATAATTTCTGAATACAAATACAAATTAATGTTCCAGTAGCTTCACAACTTAACTAAACATTTTCTTTCTCGTCATGTTTAGCTTAAGTTACTTTGCCTTAACAACTGTTTATATACGACCTATTTTCAATTTCTTTATTTTTCCTTGCCTATTATTCTAGTTTAACAATCCATTTTATAGACAAAAGATGCCAATTACAGGTCCTTTTATTATAAACATAATAGCAGCAAGAAGTTACACGTAAAGAGGACGGGGTCTCAAATATATTACGTGTAGCAAACAAATATTTTTCTTCTGATGTTAAAGTTTTTGGTGCCCATACTCTGAGTGTTTGCAGAACCCTCGTTATAATCATCACTCCCGAGGATGTGATCGTTTTCAACTAAAGTAACAAAAACTTATATTTTAACAAGATAATGAGCTTAGTACATCTTATTGTGGAGTTCAATAAATAACATTATTGAATTCCAAAATAATGTGTAGAAGGTATAGATAATTATAAATATGTATTATAGAGGGTAAATATTTTTTTTGTTTGTTTGTTTGTACCTAATTTTCTTTTTGCATGCATTTCATACCCTCGAAACAATCATTGGTTACTTTTTATCGACGTATCTAAAGCGGAGCCGCGGACAGAAGCAAGTAAATTATAAATACAATGGTAGGTACACAAGACAAATTTGTTTCTTAAGTTAAGATTCATGAAACTCGCTCATCTTTTCTGCTTGGGTGGCCATAAATAAATTGCTGAGTGTTTGAGTTGTTTACGCCAGAGGGCGCTATTGAGAATTACTTGTGGTTTCAGTAGACAAATGTGCGGTCGCTGAAGCGTATCAGCTTAAAAGCCGTTCTCAGTTATGAAACGTCGTAACGTAACAATATTTGTGCTCAAAGTCAACTTTATTGTGTATCTTAGTGCATTATATGTTTACATCGGACTAAATATTTACCATACTAAGGTATAGAATATTATTCCCGAGAAAAGTAGGCAAATTTAAAATAAAACGATGCAGTTTTTTTACTAAAATGATGTTTCCTTTTCATACAATTTACTATCAGGAGGAGAGGAGGAGTTCCAGGAGGCTTTGTCTGGTTCACCTAATATAGGGCAAGCTGGTCAATCGCATCATACCGCCAATGGAAAGTTCACTTGGTGCAAAGGGACAGTGATTAAAAAAATCGGCAAGGTGTTGTATTTAATCAGAGACTTAGTGACGTCGGTGACTGCAAGGAGACATAAAAATCAGATTATATCGTACAAAGGTGGTGATTGTTATGATGACTCAGATGATTTTAGTGGAAGCTCAATAGAGGAGGTGGTGGAGCCGGGCATTGGTGAAGGAAGAGAAAATACGCCTGTCGAAACTGTAAGTTCTGAGTTGACAAGAGCTGTGTCTCCGCCAACTGTGCCTGTGGGAATTGCTCAGCCTCCATCACCAAGCTGGTCGGGGGGAGAAGAGGAGTTTCAGGAGGCTTTGTCTGGTTCACCTAATATAGGGCAAGCTGGTCAATCGCATCAACAGGCCAATGAGCCTAGTCAAACATCAAGGCCTAAACGCAATCGTCCTAAGGTCGATTATAAAGCATTCTTTTAGGAATTACTTTGTTATGTTTTGGTATTAGTTTTCTACATAGCTTAGTTATCTTAACTCTGTCCCTAAGCTAAGGGGAGGAATGTTGAGTATGTGTATGGAGTATGAATGCGTTAGGAATAGTTTATGGACCACGAAGTGTCAGGCAATAAACGTCAGTACGAAATAGCAAGCCGTTGTTTCATTACATAGTTTCCCGTATTTATCACTATCTCCAATTAAGAGAAGCTTCTCTTTAGAAAACGAAAAAAATCCACTCTGAAATCGTTATAAAGTTTATCACAAAGTTATTTACGAAGCTGTGACCTTTTCCTTGAACCTTGATATAGTAATAAGTTCACATATTGCACTACTCTCTGAGCAAGGTTAGTGGCTGGAGTTTCATTATGAATTCTCGTTGCAGCGCTCGGCACTAACTCCTATTAACTCTGAAATGGCCGACAGCACTCAGGGACACTTGTAATATTCTCATTAATGTTTAATCGAATATCAATAAAATAAAGTTGCTTCAGGACTGATTTTACAATCATTTTTATATTGAAGTACAGGATATTGAAGTATCTACAGCACGAATAAATCAACGTGATAGATGAGTGTCACTTTTTTATATTATTGCGTCATGTAAGGTCGTTATGAAAGATCAGATTATAATTTAGTTGATGGATGGCTAATAACGACTGATGAACAGCCTCAGCCAATCAGGCCGCCGTCTCTTTTCGGAAGAACTTGATAAAGAATTTCCATAGCTGAAAAGAACCCATTTCTGCGATTACCAGCATATACTTACATATAGTTTAGAAGTGTAAAAAATGCTAAGTAGTAATTTGCATACGCCATTTTCGTAAGCTTTCCACGAAAACATTTCCGCAATGGCGTTAGGTACAGAAAAGTATGAAAAGAGAAATACCGAATACGGTATGCAGTCTGCAGAATTCATTTGAATTTTATGGGTCAATCTTGAGAGGCTCACTTTTTGATGTCCGGGGGTAAAAAGTACCCGCAATATTGAAATATAGTCCGTAAATATTTTTTTTTAGACTTATCACTATAGTATCTAATTGGTGCACGATAGTTTTTCTTTTTAACTTGTGTATAAATAATAGTAAAAAATATAAATAGTGCCAAAAATTGATAACCCTGGCGCGTCCTTTACACATTTTTCAATGAAAACACCGAAATTTTGCCAACTTATTACCGTAAATCATATTAATCATTAGGTGTATAAGCATCCACGTTAGTGGTTGTTTGAAATAAAAAAATACGCATGGTATTTAATCCCATAGTTTTCCATAGAAGTACAATTAAAGTTTTGTCCTGAGGTAAACTTTGATTCCCTTGGCGCGACACATAACTAGGCATACAACATCAGTGGAACGGTTGAGAAACATAGTTGTTCGTTCTCACGCAAGCTCTAGTCGTGCTTCAAACGCTGTGGTGGGAGGTTGTGCGTCACGAAGCCCGCGGACGAAGTTACGACGGTAAATATTTGATTACCCTGGCTTTGTTTCACTAGGTCATTGATTACCCTGACGGCTTGAAAAAATATTATAAAAGTTCTTAGGGTTTTGCTATTCCTGTACACGGAAAGCCAATAAGGATAGCTTTTTACTTATCTTATTATAATTTCTAAGAATGTTAAAATTTTTGAATAACTGAGAAAAAACATACCTTTATTGATTCCCTTGGTCTTGATTCCTTTGGCGTTTGTGCCAGGGTAATCAATATTTTCACTATTTTCCTTAAAATAACGGTTGAATTTTCTTTTAAATCTACACTATTTCATACAAATCAAAATATTAAGCAATAATTATCAACAAGGTAATTATTGCTTAATATTTTTTGTTTTTTTTCAAAAGAAGATTTTTTGTTTTTAGTTGATTTATTTCGTATTGTATTTTGTGATTAGTTGGTAATTAGGAGAAAGAAAGTGATTAATAATAATTCTACTGTGATACAATTGCCAACAAGAGACTGAATGATAAATAAAGCAACAATTTTTGATTCCCCTGGCTCAAAAAAAAGGAAACGTTATATCTCTGTAATGAGTCGTTCAAAAATGACCCCTATTTGATATATAAGTTTATAATTCGGCTAAAAATCGAACTAAATTATAATTTGTATAAAAATTACATAAAAAAATGCGCCAAGTGAATCAACTGAATATCGCCAATCTCAAGATTCACCCTTATACTTTAAATTGCTAAAGTTACTACATCCTCACGAGACAAGACTTTAGTAAAAACATACACGTATTCCAACAGCTTTGAGTGCTAAAATTCACTCACTAAACTTCTTAATAAGAGCCAGCTTAAATTTATGTGAGCATCGCATTTAATGTAACGCCATTGATTTTTATGGATGACTCTGCCATTCTTCTTCGTCGTGTCAATGGCTGAGTCAAATTTTATTTTGACTTGCCATCGTGGTGAAAGGATTAGCCAATTCGCTTTGGAGAACTCGCGAATTGCCCAGGGTGCGCCGGACGTAGGGAATCGTTGTGTACGTCACTCGGGGAGGCTCCTTTCATGCCATTAAAGCAGTTGATAAACTCATTTTTTGAAGTTGAACTCATGGAAACTGAATATAAAATGTATTTTCACTGCGGAAAACAAATATTTTGGCAAGCATTATATTCCTAAATGTTGCAGCATTATCTACCGTGTTTGCCAAAAAATGGGCTGTGTCGAATGCTGGTCAATTAATCAGTCTATGGATCATTGCACATTGTAAACTGCGGTATTTTAATATGGCAGTATTATTTTCTATTCTCTTTTTCTATTGCCAGCAATAAACTTTTCCTCGAGGTTCGAATTGCAGATAGCACAAATATCGACAAACTGCGACTTAAAGTGGATAGAAAACATTTTAATATCGTTCGCGGTTCTGAATTGCATCTCATCTTATACTGCTTCGTGTGGTTTATACAAATGTATTTATACAATACAGTCGATTTTAACTTCGAGTGTGGTATTTAAATTACATAAACAGAACATAAGATCATGCATATATTACCCAGAAGGATGTAGCAGAGTTGTACAACACCCACATTTCACCTATTATATTTAGGCCCCATGGGATAAAGTTTGGGTGAGCCTATCGCCATGCGCCGGGCACAATTCCAACTCCGTGCTATTGTGAATTTCCTGACGGAAAGTTCACAAATAACACTTTGCCGCGAAAATCAAACCCGAGACCTCGCGTATACGCTAACCACTAGACCATCGAGGCAATTTAAATAATTAAAATAATATTTAGAGAGATATAAAGAGAAGTTTGTTCCGAAGCTAATTTAAAGTCTGTATCTGTCCACAATTCTTGTAGCAGGGGGGTTACAAGAATTTTTTGATGTAGGATGGTTTTATCAAGTCATGGTTTTAACCTGCCGCCAAATAGTAGTGCTTCCATTACTGTGTTCCGGTTTGGTGGTGAGATCAGGACCTGAAATTACTGGCACATGAGGCATAACACCGTAGTCCTCAGCTGCAGCGACGCATCTATAATCTGCTTTTGTGGATTGTTGATGTCCATGGGCTGTACTCCACTTACCATCAGATGGACTACACGTTCGTTCGCTGTAGGCGTTGTATAAAAAAAAAATCACATAGGCGTTGTCAAGTTATTTGGCGTTAGATCTGCCTAAACTTTCAGTAAATAAATACATTTAATATAATATTATTAAAACCGACGTGGGGTGAAGATATTATTATTGATAATACAGGTTACTCACGTTATTTTAGCCGGGATATTAAATCGTGCGACGGTGACGGGCACGAATAATCACCCAGTTGATGAATCTACGTAATAGATTCGAAACTAGTCAGCAAATCCCGGATAAAATAACGTGAGTAACCCGTATTCTCATTAATAACATTCATTATACATTCGTTTTCAAAAGTGACACTCTATGACGAGCCCAAAGAAAAGCTATTCTCTCGTCTGTATGGGACACGGCCGCGGTCGTGAAGAGCCATTGTTTGATATGAAAACGCCTCCAGAGTGATTGTCTTGTAAACACACTGTCGACGTCACGTTTACCTATTGTCTACACTCCGGGCTACCTCAAATATTTTTATGATCAGTCCTCCAAACAAGACGTAAACATCTTGGGATGTTGACTTGTCAAGTTTTTATTAAAGAAGGATCGTTAGGTTGAATATAGATATGTATTGAGTCTGATTAGTTATTAGAATAGTTTTATGTAAAACTTTTACCCGTAGATCTGCCTCGATGGTCTAGTGGTTAGCGTATGCGCCTCTCGACGCGAGGTCTAAGGTTCGATTCCCAGGTCGGGCAAATCGTATTTGTGAATTTTCTGTCAGTAAATTCACAATAGCAGCACGGAGTAGGTATTGTGCCCGGTGGATGGCGATAGGCTCGCTTCCTATCCCATGGGATCTAAACATAAAAGGCGAAAAGTGGGTGTTGTACACCTCTGCCACACCCTTCTGGGTAATATAGGCGTGATGTTATGTTATGTTTTACCTGTAGAGAAATAAGCAAAATTAACCGTGTATTTTTGGTGTAAAGAAACGTATAGTTTATTTAAGTTAGGTATTCTTTATATACTTATCAATCTTCTGCATTTTCATTTTCCTTCCTAGACAGAGTTACACAAATAATTTTATCACCCATTCTGTTAGCTAAGTATACAAAAACGACAAGAATCAAAGCTTCCTCGTAATTGCCAGGCCTGATTCTTTCATAAACTATTAATGAATCAACCTTGGCCTAATTACCGCGGTGACACTTTGTAGTGACTGTGAATGCACTAGGCTTTAGTGGCACACAATAGTGCCACTGTGCCACTACACGACTGTTATATAACGAGAATGAGAGCAGTGACGTGCGTTTCCATTCCACATATTGTAGAATAGTTCTTGCTCTATATTAAAAGTTGAATGCGACACGGGTGGGTCAGTCTTGTTTGTTTCTTTTAAAAGCGACGGTCTCAAAAGAATAGAACGGAACTGGGACGAATAAATAGACTACTTTGTTTTGTTGCGACTCAGGTAATGCTCTTTTGGGTAAAACTTTTACACAAATCGAGCAAAAAATGTTGATGTTGTTTTCCGAGCATTGTTAAAAAAATCTTCTCTTTGTTAAGAATTGGATTTTTTTATTTTAGCCTTTGACACAATAGAATTTTATATCTTCATTATGTAGTTGGTTTTGTGCTAGCCAGATAAATGCTAAGGAGGAGATAAAGATTTTTTTTTTACTTACAAAACAATAAATAATAAAATGCCGAATGATCCTGAAATTAAATAATAATTACAGTATTTTTAGTCGAACATAACATTCTACATTTAAGCACTACAATTCTACGTGTATTTTACTACAACATGCAAAACGAATGGGGATCTGAATTGAGAAATGGTCAATCGGTTTACTATAAATACAAATCTTGATTTGTGTTCCAAAATATATACCAAAATTAAATACGAGAATAAAATTTCAGACTGCCATATTATGAAGACTATTCTTTTAGGTGTGTTGTTCTTTTTACTCTAAAATGTAAAGTTGCATTTTAGACTGAATTTTATAATGACATAACATTTTGTAATGATAATAATTAATATAAATAATAATTCCTATAAATCATGGTCAATAGCAAAACCTCAAACGAGGAACCTAGATTTTCTATTAAAATAAAGTTTTGTTAAATATAATGCAGAGTGGTAACCTATCGGTTAAAAATTAATTATAACTAGTCAAATGTGATTTGGATCTTATCTTTTCCAAGTTCTGCAACGTCTACCCGCAGTTCATATTCAAATTACAATTTATTGACGATGGTATGTATCTGAGATTCCTTGCAAAGTTATGACTTTGATTTACGATTTGATTAAACATTTATTATAAAGGATGGTCGAGGAAGATACAGTTTTTGGAATTCAAATCATGACTTATGTACGCACATAACATGCTCACATAAGTTTTGATTTCAGTCCAATAATATGACTTGTCCCAAGTTTAGTTTAAAAAGTCTTTTGAAATACGTCGTTGAGGAAAATTTATATAAGAAAGTTTCAAAGATCTAGAATATATTCTCGATTATATGGATGAAGAACTTTTCCCAAATTTTTTATACTTTAATCGTGATTGATAGATTTATCAAACAATTTTGCGATTATGAAGACTGCACGAATTCTAATTATTCAAACAGATAAAACAAACTTTTAAGCTATCGCGTTGCATATTTATTGGTATGATAAACGAGAATTAACGCGATTAATTTTTATTTACCATTCGGTGCTTGACGTTCAACACATTGCAGCTATAAAGAACCGGCAAAAGAGTAAGTCAGCGATCGCAGAACCTACTGGAAGCTGGTACCGATCACTGGATTGAATTATATCGTCGACAAGTCCTGATCGTCACTTCTATACAAGGGTAGTTAGTGAAGCGATTAAAATCCGAAAACACAGGACGTTCGATCGGGAGGAGGCTATCAAACTATCTCCGACGTGGAATCCAGTGGTAAATATAACAATAGTTCGCCGGTTTCTGCAATCAGCCAACTCTCATAAACCGGACTCAATTTGTGTAGTGTGTGGCGGATATACATTGAAAAATTAAAAACCAACAAAAGTGAGGGTGGATTTCAAAAATCATCAACCTCACGAACAGAGACAGGGCGGCGCTGCTGCACTTTTTAGCACTTTTTCATGGTCTCAAGCAGACATCAGTCTGCTTGAGACCATGAAAAAGTGCTACCTTGTCGAAACGTCAAGCACCAAAAGGTTAATAAAAATTAATCGCGTTAATTTCCGTTTAAATCATATCAATGGATAAAACAAAGACAAAATATTAGTAAAGTGTAATTTGTTGCAAAGGACACATCTTAATTTTTACCATTTCCAACACGAAATGGACCAACATCAATATAGTTGCAGGGCATGTTTTCCTGTGAGTAATCTGTCAGTTTACTATATTAGACAAGACTAAACTAAGTACAAAAACCCTATTAAAAGACCGCAGCCAGGGGGTAACGTTCCCAAAATGCATTACCTCGTTGGTTGAAGACGTTGAGACGAGGCAGAAAATTATGTATACTACTAAGTTTTTATTTTTCAAAACTTTTACCAACGCTCTTTTTGGCTCGGTTATTTCTAATTTAACCAAAAGAAATATTAACATTTTTTTTGTTCTAAAAAGGTTTATAATCCTAAAAGCCATTCATAGTAATAATGTTATCAAAATGTATTAGTATTTTTCTATCGTTTGACCTAGAAAGAAAATTGTCGTATAATTCATTTAATACAGTTAGCATTTCATCTACATTCAACAGAACAAAGTGATGAAAATAGATTCGAGTGGGATGATGTATCGACTGGCATAAATGTCAAGTGTAGTACATTTGTACACTAAATCCCTGTATTTACTCTTCATAAATATACAATATGCGTTTGATGTTACCTCCCTGTAAATGAATGCAAATATTATCGCAATCAGCTTTGATCAAATATTCACAGCTCGTTTGATATTAGTGGTTTTGAATGATTTGTTTCCATATCAGAAAATTGCAGTATAAATTATACGAAGTGCTGATTGTCGATGTATTTTTTGTTTACGAAGATAAAAGGTTGTAATGGTAGGATTCGTATGTGGTTTTATGTAAACAAACGTTTTGATTTATAAACATACTTTATCACAGTCATAAATAAGCCATTACGCACTGCTGACCAATCGCGTCGCTGGCGATTCTTTTGACGGCAACCGTTTCTATCACTAGTTTAAATAGGTGCTTACGCAATTGGTCGCTGGTTGCCCGGGCGAAACAGCCTATATTTTAGTCGACAGTGCGTAATGGGTGTATGTGTGGCTAAATCTATCTGTTCATTCTAATAATTATTATTGTAAAATGAATTTTAAATGTAGTGTTATGTGTTTAAATAATGTATATGGATTTTAAATTATCTGAAATAAATATATTATATTCATTCATTCATTATTCTGTCCTATGTATAAAGCGATATTATTAAGCCAGAATATGTGTAATAAATCCACTGGCTATAAATGTAACACGTCGTTAGTTGAAGCCCAACACGACAAGTAGCGCTTCCCATCGTCACGTTCTGAGCACAACACGACCAGAATTTATTATAACTGTATGACGATTTTTTCGCAACAACGTACGGTTATGTTTGCTAGACGTGATAAAAGATGTAAACTTTGATGTTTATGTTCAGCGGTTGGCCCATGTTTGTTTAGCTATGAAGTTTAGAGTACCGAGCGGATTTGAGTGTTGTTGGATTAGAATCAGTTCATGTATATAACATAAAGACTAGCGGTAACTATATTTAACGTAAATTTAGGAATTCGTTTCCAAATTAGACTTGTTTTGGAAATCAATAAAATACGTTGATTAAACATTTGTTAAAAAGTAAGCTACTATTTAGAACTCAAATCTATCCATAAAAACCAACGAAAAAAAGCACAAGCCTGAAGTCTGAATATTATTAGACTTATTAGAAATAAACAAAATAATTAATCAGATTGATATCATTAAACGAATCCTTTAGCATCGTTACTAACTTCAAGCTCAGCCTTAGTATGTTTCCCAAGCCTTACACGGGCTAAGCGTTCCCAAGGTAAGCGAACTTTGGGAACAGAGCGCTATGCATTGCTATGTTATGAACGCGTGGTGACAAGTCAAGAGTTCATAATGCAGTAATGCATAGAGTCCTGTACGCGTACATTGAAACGCTTAGTCCGTAAATGGTTTAACATTTAAATTAATTGCCTACCTTCTTCGATTCCTTCAAGTAGCAAACATCAAGCAAAATAAGATTACCGTCACTCCACCGGTATTCAGACAATAAACTTTTATAACATTTTTATCTTAGTTGAAATTTAAGACAAAATAAAAGAAAATGGCTTAACATTAAAGACTTCGCAGTATCTTTAAGAGGTAAAGCACCTGTCAGTTTCGAGGAGGAAAACTCGACGGGGAGCAAATTGTTTGCGAAAAATATGTACCTAGGGTATTACTGACATTCCACAGCATTGCGGAAACTGACTGTTTATTATGGAGTATGGAGTTGTATTTGCTTTCCATAACATAATGCAAATAATCTTAATTCCTATATAAAACACACACACACTCATTATTCTTTTAAAAGAACTGCTACGCTTTCGTAGACGTGCTACGAATTTATTAGTTAGTGTTTATATTCGTAGCGTATTCTTTAATTTGTTACTACATAGTTTAGCTGTGTGGCAAGTCAGGTTACCTCCGCTAAAAAGATTTTCATGTTTGATTATCACTTGAAATGTATATGTATTATTTACATGTATAATTATTTACTCTAACAATTTAAAATCAGTGTAATTAGTAACTACACTGAACTCATTTACCAGTGTACAGCTTACGCAACACTAAATTGTCCATGTTGACAAATCCACATAGCTGTTTTTAGTAAAACGCCAAGTGGCACTTTGTATCGTCACGTTCTGAGCACGGCATGACCAGAATTTATTATAGTCCCACGTTTTTTCACAAAATAACCGTTTGTCATGAAAGATTTTTCATATTAGATTAGCACATAACATTAAAGGGCGTAATCTCAACTAATATTATAAACATTATTAAAATTATGAAATACGGGTGTTACTCACGTAATGTTGGTCTATTTAGTCGACCGCGGTTTCGCCTATATGTCTAGGCATTATCAAGAGAGTGCGATACCTAGTTACAGCATCAAGACCATTTTCCGTCCCCTAACACAAGTACGACACTTGATACGCTCGCCCAAGGACAGAGAACCTCTGAACATACCTGGTGTATACTCGGTACCGTGTAGTTGCGGCAAGAGTTATGTGGGTGAAACGGGACGTAACGTGTCGACAAGGCTGAAGGAGCACATACACAGCTTTAAAAAGCTGGACCGAAACGGCTCGGCTATTGCCGAACATGCCCTGGACGCTGGCTCAGCTCACTTCATTCGTTTCGACAAGGCCAAAGTACTGGTCAAAGAGAAATTCTTTGTGCCTCGAAAAGTACGAGAAGCGATTGAAATCAGCAAACATCCAAATTTCAACCGAGATACTGGCTGGTCAATACCTCCCGCCTGGAAACCGGTACTTCAATGCGAATCGGGCACGTTTGACAGACTATCGCCATCTGCCGACACTGTGAGCTCGTTCCACACTGCCCCGAACACGCACGACAACACTGACGGTGATGACAGTGTAAATAACAGTGACAGTGACAGTGAAAACATCACAAAAACGCTACCAACAGACACCAGTGTAGCACCGCCCCTTTCTATGACGTCACAGCGCGCGGCGCGCGTCGCTGCCCGCAGTGCAAGACTGGCTGCGACTCAGGCGCGACGTATCGCACTCTCTTGATAATGCCTAGACATATAGGCGAAACCGCGGTCGACTAAATAGACCAACATTACGTGAGTAACACCCGTATTTCATAATTTTAATAATGTTACAAACTCACGTCAGTTTTAATAAAAATAATATTATAAACCTGTAGAGTTTGTTTATTTGGTTGATTGAACAATATAATCTCTTAAAGTGCTGGTCAGATATTGATAATTATTTTTAAATTAGATGGCCTGTAGTTTGGAAATCCTAGGCATTTTATTTAACAAACACTACAATTCACAGGAGCGGAGCAGTAATATTTAACATGAAAAAGAGAAAAGAATTGGAAAATAGCTATGTTACGTCACTAATTTCCTTTATGTCTTAGTGTTTCTTTTTTCTAGTGTTACTGGTGTCACTTTTATAATCTGTCTGGATATATGTATGGGGCAGATAAGAGCTATACGGATCCTCAGAAATTGGACCTAAGTCTTTAAACTTATTTCCAGATCATTTAATGGGTAAATTATATTTTACACTACCGTTGTGCCGCAAAATTAGTTTCAGGACTTGACGCTCTGTAAAAATAATATTTTCTTCTGGCTAAAGCACTGTCACGGATCCGAAGGCCCATTGTTTGATACGAAAACGCCTATATTGTGATTGTCTTGTAAACACGCCCTTGGCATCGCGTCGACACTTTAAGACCCTTCAAATATTTTATGGTCAGTCCTACAAATAAGTGGTGTCACGTAAACACGTTGGTATTGTTGATGGCGATACAAGATAGCTAAAACATATAGAGCGTTTCGCTGTGGTCAGTTTAGTTACAAAATTCTTCTCAGGTTTTGAGATTTACGTGAATAATATTAATGTATTAAATTGACCATAGACAATGCGGCTGGACCCTGCTGCGAAATATAGGAGAGCTCCGCTCTTGCACGTCATAAAACTAGTCGTATCATAGATGCGTGAAACAATCAACCACCCAGCGCCCCGCTATTTGCTTTAATTTTCTCTTCATATAAGTGTTAGGAATTGAAGAACGTCGAAAAAATATTATTTTTGCAATTGACGAAATACTGCAAATGACGTTTTCCTTTAAGTAAGTATAAATTAAATGAATGAAACAATACGTCAGCAGAGAAAAAATGTTTTTATAGCA
Organism: Hypena proboscidalis; assembly: GCA_905147285.1. NCBI lineage: Eukaryota > Metazoa > Arthropoda > Insecta > Lepidoptera > Erebidae > Hypena > Hypena proboscidalis. The sequence continues at coordinate 11,135,748 of LR990130.1, read as the reverse complement.
AAGGAAAAATAAATTTTAATTGGTTAGCAAACTAAAGCCTTATTCTATACAACTCAAAAGTTATAACCTCAAGATAAATATTTCCTTTGTAAGAATCTTACAATGAGCGCCTGGAGGAAGGTTACCCTTTAATAATGACTGTAATAATTTTATTAAGTAGCATAATAACCCGGTCTGTGTTCATACAATGAAATTTAGAGGCCTATTTATTAATTTAAATTGTTATTGAAGATGGAACATGGATCTATGAGAGCGGTGTCGACTAACTGTGTATACCTTTTTAGTAAGAAACTGTTTGAAAAATTGGCATTTCATTCCGGGCAGCCGCTAACACCACTAAGCTACAGTTGCCTTCTGCCAGGACCCTAAATTTCTCAACTGTATGTTACATCACGTTCATACATTTGTACCTATTTTAAGTAGAATACAAATGTGTAGAAAGCTCCAAAACTGTAGCTTAATGGTTAAAGCAGCTGCCCGGATTGCAGAGGTCGCAGGTTTAAATCCTGCTGGTCCTATATTTTTTAGCAGAATTTGGTAAGCATAGCTGTATGTATGCTATAAAAAAAATAACAATAAGTAACATTTTTAGGTTTTCGAGTTACACAATACCTAGTATAGTATTACTCTGAATGAGAGTAGTGACGTGCTCGTACAATTTATCATATTGTTCTGAGTATAGTTTTTAGTTTCTTCCAGGCAATTAATTTTAGTCCAGTTAAAAAATAAGTGGCTATAGAAATACCGGCTTTAAGCAGTATTCTAATCAAGCTAAAAACACTCCTTATTTTTGCAGACAATCTTGATCAGAGCGTAATGTCTCTACGCATACCAGGTAATGAAGATATTATTTGATCTTCTAATGTAGCTTAGTCTTCAAAATCTATTAATTGTTAAAATGTGGATTTCACAGGTCATTTGCCATCTTACTAAAATCTAATTAAAAATCTAAACATAACAAAAAAAAAATAACAATAAGAAACTTTTTTAGGTTTTCGAGTTATACAATACCTAGCACTACTCTGAATGAGGACAGTCACGTGCCCATACAATTTATCATTTTGTTCAGATATACTGGTTGCTCTTTATATACCTATAATGTCGATACCATTCTTTGCTGCATTGAATCATAATCAAGTAGGTTACTTAAAAAATCCGGGATCCCATCTGCGAAAATTCTCACAGAAGAAAATGTAGGTCAAATAGACGACATCTTGGTCCAATACGGCAGAACCGTGTAAGTGCGGCAAGGGCAAGATGTAAGTTAAAAATAAAAAGTGGCAAAACTTTTAATGATTTAGTCGACATTTGGCTTTGAACTTTGAAAGTGCAGTTATTTTTAGTACATTAATCAAGATTAAATGCATATCGGATTCTTTAGAAATTTCCTTTGGTTACATGGAGGCATTTGTGTTTGGAAATAGTTTTTTGTTAATTTTAGATTTTTGAAGAAAAATACTATTTACCTCTGCTTCTTTGTTGAGAATAAAACTAGGAAAAGAATTTATTTTGTTAGGCGCCGATCACATCCTTATATAAAATTACAGATATCAGTAATGAAATACAAGAGTATAGTGTTGTTCAGGCAATTAGGTACCCTATATACGTAATCTTTTTACCACAATTCACACTTATTTTGTATTCTAAATTAATTTAATCTAGGTTACACATACTATTCATTACAGTCAGCAACAAAAGTAGCAGTTTCCATACAAATGACATATTTCACATTATTAACATCCCTAATATAAAATAATGCAATTATTATCAATTAATATAAGTTTCAATTCCTCACATAATTAAACAATTGTGATAAGAAATAAGTAACTTTGAAAATTTGTTTGTGTGTAGCTGCGTATGTTGCTGACTGTACTTTAACAGAGTAAAGTATGTAGTACGATATAATAATATATCAATAAGTATATATACATCAAGTATCTCTTACAATATTAATCTCTGTATTTATTCACCACAAATGAAAACACGTGCAAATACCCGTGGTTCAACAATCAGCGTTGATACAACATTTATAGCTCGTTTTACACGATTCATTTCGCATAATTTGTTTTGAAATCAGTAATTGAGGTATCACAAATTGCTATCTGTGGTAACGCGTGTTGTTCGTTTACGGAAAATATCAATATAATTGGTAATAATGGCAACATCATGTTTACCATACTAGATATTTGTAGCCGCGTAGCCGCTTTCCACTGCGCTGGTGTCGGATTCGATTCCCGCACGGGACAAACATTCGTGTGATCCGCAAAGATTTGTTCTGACTCTTGGTGCGTTTAATCTTTGTGATAATATATATTTAAGAATACCCCGCAATACAAGAATTATTCATAGTACTGGTGTCGTATTATAAAAGAAAGAAATATTGCACTGAAAGAAATGCTACGATTTCTAAGGGGTGCTACGGATTCTTGTGAAACATAACACAACATCACGCCTATATTACCCAGAAGGGTGTGCAGTGGTGTACAACACCCACATTTCACCTGTTTTAGTTTAGTTTAGTTTTCCTGGGCGGTATCCGCACTTAGTCCTCCTATGGGACCGTTGTGCGTGAAAGGTTTCCCGTTTACTCCAGCCAGCCTAAATGGGCCCAGAAGGAAAGCAGCCTCCGATTTCATCTGTTATGTTTAGGTCCCATGGCATTGAGGGTGAAATATTTATTTTCCAAACGTTATTCAACATGGTCTTATCACTAAAAATAGGTCGATGTGATAGAAATTGCAAAATGGTCATTGTCGATGGTGTAATATAAATGACACCTTAAAAAAAGAATTTCTCAAATCGGTCCAGGCGTCTTTGCGTAATCGGCGAACAAACATAAAAAAAAAAGAATTACAACCGAATTGAGAACCTCCTCCTTTTTTTGAAGTCGGTTAAAAAGTGGAAAAGTCAAATGTAGAATACAAAATCACTGTTTCGCAATTAGCAATTAGCTACTTTAAGTAGAGCATGCAATATCTAAGTATAGATCGTGATAGTACTAGTAATGTAACAACCTAATTAAACAAGTTCTCATTCATGTCGTTTTCAGGTACCGTTCGCGGTTATACTCAGTGCTTCAAAGACGCAACCAGCGAGGACGAGGTACGTAACTACTAACATAATATAACATAACGCCTATATTAGCCAGAGGGATGTGGCAGAGGTGTACAACAACCACATTTCACCTGTTTTGTTCAGGTCCCATGGGGTGAGCCTATCGCCATTCACCGGGCCCAATTCCAACTCCATGCCGCTATTGAGAATTTCCTGATGGAAAGTTCACAAATAACACTTTGCCCGACCCGGGAATCGAACCCGGATCCTAGCGGAGACAGGCGCATACGCTATCCACTAGACTAACGGAGCAGTACGTAACTACTAGTTATATAATTTGATTGTTCTTAACGCCAGCTTCACTTGTTTAATAATTTTCAATTTTTTATAGTACAGTGGGCCAACGAGTTAGGTATGCAGGGCAAAAACTACTAAGTCCTAGTAAAGAAGTACTAAACCAGTTATATAATAGGTGAGTTACATATCTAAATATGTAGTTGGTATATTACACTTATTTAATATGTAATTCACACGTGCATATCTATTGCAGTTAGTTTTAATAAGGACTTACAAGTTTTTGCCCTGTATACCTAATTGCTTGGGCCTCTGTACGTTGTCGAATTATAGAGAGATGGACGGATGATCTGGTTAAGATCGCGGGGAGCAATTGGCCCAAAACCGTGCGTTGTTGCGGCAATTAGGTGACTTTTGTCCAACAGTGTACGTCGTTGGGCTGAAATGATGATCCATTTTAATTTTAAATTATATATTATGTCAGATAAACTGAAGCTTTCGCACCTAAATAATTAAACCGATGTTAATAACAAGCTAGAATATAATATAATTGAGAATCATTAAAGAATTTACTGTATGAGTCCTGAACATGGTAATGAGATTCATCAAACTTAGTCATATGGTCGAGTGGTCGCAAGCTTTTCAATAGTCGAGTTATTCACGCCTGAAAGAGCTATTGAGAACCACTTGTGTTCTCTGGGGATACATTTGCGGTCGCTCATGCGTATCAACGTAGCCCACAGTCCAATTCATAGGGTCTCTTTCAATTTACAATTTTTATGCCTTGACTGATGGAATACTAAAGTAAAGTTAGTAAAGTAAAATTATTAATTAGATCACCATTAAAATAAAAAATAAAAATAAAAATAAAAAAAACAAATTAAGAAACTTAAAAATAAAAATACATTATAAAAATTAAAAATAAAGTGCCTTCATACACAGGTTGCAAATCAGTTTTATGTCTCAGACTTGATATAAAGATATAGATAAATTAGGATTTTTTACATGAGATAGAACGCCAGAAGCAATTACACTATCCAACGGTCCCAATGACAAGGCCAAATACACACATTCACTCACTCAAGCACACCCAGTTTCAGAACAAATATTTGCAAATTACACAAAGATTTGTCCCATGTGGCGATCGAAGCTCGTAGTTTATGAGATAAGCACGGTATACAAACAAACACTAAAGCTTATTCATATCAGCGATTGGTTGATACTGATATGAAAAAGTTTGTATACTACTATGTACGCATAGAAACATCTCCAACGAGTACTATATTATATGTACACCTATGGTGGATATAGGGAAAAATTGAGTTGGTAACCATATTTTCTGTGGTCGGTTGGAAACGGCTATTCATATTGCATGCAAATCCTTATATTATCTGAATACTAAAGCAAGCAGAGGATATAGGTTAACAATTCAGATAACATGCACGCTCAGTAGGGGATATCCATCGTCCTGTTCGATACTAAAAAAGGTTTTTCTGGTTATTCAAGGTAAGCAGGCATAGAAAATGTTTGAAACTATCTATACTATTCCATACAGGGTGTTGTTTTTGAATGCCACCTTAAACGACTTGATTTACTTATTATGTGGCTGACCTCACATTAGGCGTGCGCGATCGTCGAGCGTGTGGGCGCGCTGGCAATAAACACATCATACGCCACGTGACATTTGAGTAGCCAGCGCGCCCACCTAACGACGAGACACCTAAGTCTCAAGAGACCTGAGTGGGTTCTCCTTGTACATCCCATGATAAAATTCACACAAGTTTTCTTATGAGTTAGAGGGCGACATAAAACTAGGAACAATTGCTGGAAGGCTGCCAGCTAAAGTAATCAACTTTCTTCACGTCTTGGTGCAACTTTCATCCGATGTTGGCCGACCACTTAACGAACATTGTTTACTGACTTAGTTGATATGCAATGTAGAAGCGCGTTAACCTCCATATTTACGACTTAAATAACTGGATTTCTGCAAGTGACGTCAGTCGATGACAATGTTAAGATTCTTAAATGGGTATGTAGGGTATATCCTAATTCAAAAATAATTAAAGTTTAGTTTTGAGATGGTATTTTAGTTGTACTAATGCATTCTTCTTATTCTTTTATAAAATAATATTCGTAAGATTTTCATGACAGTAGGATAATATTATCATGTTTGGGTTGTGGAGGCCTGATGGCTTTTGGACCCTCGGATGGCTCAACGAAAAAAATAAATTTTCAGCATAATCCGTTAGACTAGATGTAATTGAGAAAAGGATCGAAATATGCAGAAGAAAAATATTATCCTAAGAAGATAGCAATGGCCTTAACGTCGATTTTTCTTTCAAAAGAAAACCACTCATCTGTTTCAGGCAGGAAAACTCAACGGAAGCAAATTATCTGTGAAAAGTATCTACGGACACAGGTACTACAGACGTTTCTATTCGACCTACATAGCTAATCACCGGAGCTTGGGATTGGTCGTAGCTTTACCTGGTTCGACTGATTACTTTTATGTACGGACTTACGGAGTTTCTAATACATTTGCTAGTGTAGCTTCGGATTTGTAAGCGAATCGTAAATTGAGAATTTGGTTTTTCATTTCGTAAATAATGTGCAGGTAAAATTAGTATGGTATTTAAACATTAACTTAATATCAACAAAATGAACCTTGATGATCTAGTATTTAGCGATTTCTGGGTCGGAAAACAGGAAATTCACAATTTACTGTGCTCTGAGATACAGGCTTCGGCTTAGTTTGGACACCAGGTCGCCCACAAATTACATACAAAAACAACATTTCAACTTTTTAATTTTAACACCAAACTGCTAAGTGCAGCACGGAGTTGCAATTGTACCCAGTGGATGGCGATAGGCTCACCCCCTATCCCATGGGACCTAAACATAACAGGTGAAATGTGGGTGTTGCACACCTCTGCCACGATGTTATATTATGTAAAATTATAATATTCGTTTTCCAAGAACATTAAAAAAATCGTTTCCATTGTATTCTTATACAAATGTGCATTGTCTTTGTCATATAATTGAAGTCATGAGTGGATGAAGGGGATATGATAGAATTTGTGAATGAGGTAGTCTGTAAGAAGATAATGGGCATCAAAGTTGGTATTATAATTTTCTGTTGGTACATATCCCATTAATTACTTGGTATTTCTAAAACTAAACTTAAACTGCGTTGTTTTAAAATTTAATATGGTTTGTAGGCACAGAACACCTTCATTCAGCGTATAAAACAGTTTAAAAAAAAATACATAATCGCTTTATCCATTCATGTCTTCAATTAAAACTGGTTGATTTGACTTGTTGTCACCTTCCACTAAACTTTGGCCAGTGCTTTACTCCTTGGCGTGCTCCCAAATACTAATGTACACGGTAATTTAGACAAGAAGATGTGTCTACTCATGTCTAGAGCTTGTGTGACCTTGTTTAATAGTTGTTCTCTCATTTTACAACGCAGTATCGTCTACTGCTATTTGCCGTCATCACAATGTCATTAGTCTATTTGTAATTTTATGTACTGAAATGTTTTCACTTGAATAAGTAAAACATCTTAATATTTATAACATTTATAAGCAGAAGATAGATTATCATGTGATGTTTAGCAATAAACTTTATATATTTATTTATTACAACCTTATAACTATCATTACAGGCCACCTAATGCGACAGTGCAAATTTAAACTTAACCTAAAATTACTTTTTAAAGTCTAACCTAACATAACTGTAGGTACATAAATTGGTACATAATAAAAAATAAATATGTCTTTCTCATTTATACTAAGTGAAGTGAATTGTAAGTGAATTCGCAATAGTTGTATTAAATATAGTTAGTTATGCTAACTATATTTAATACAACTATTGGGAATTCACTCAAAGTGCACAAAACAAAGCAGTATTATCATTCTATAAAATACTATAATTATATTAAATTTGTATTACTAGAATTACAGTAATTGAAACTTTTACATACATAACATAACATCACGCCTATATTACCCAGTAAGATGTGATAGACGTGTACAACACCCACACTTCACCTGTTATGTTTAGGTCCCATGGGATAGAGGGTGAACCTATCGCTATTCACCGAGCACAATTCCTACTCCGAGCTGCTTTTGTGAAGTTCCTGACGGAAACTTCATAAATAACACTTTGCCCGACCCGGGAATCGAACTCGGGACCTCGCAGTGAGAGGCGCATAGGCTAACCACTAGACCATCGAGGCAGTTGAAACTTTTGCAAAATATTGCAACAACACCAATTTAAGTGTTTATAGATAAACAGTAGAAAAGATCCTAAAACCAAATACTATTATTATATTTATTGAAGTTATCACTGTATCCCAATACAAAAGGGGTTCTATATCTTGTAGGTACTTACAATATATTTTATTTGATTCTAATGTCAATGCTTAAGAAAAAGTTTCTCGTCACTTCTGATTGCTTCTCAGTTGCTATACAAAAAATAAGCAAACAAAGAAATAATCCAATTCGCAATCGCAATCGATTGGCAAAAAGGTAATGGCAGGTTACCTGAATAGGATATCGTTTACCTATTGTCTCCATCGGGCGCCTCTAATTTGTTTATGATTGGTTCTAAGACAACAAGACAAAGAACAAGAAGCGTAGCGTAGTAAACTTGTTTGGGTGTTAAAGACGACAGTTGCCGGATACATCTTATCAGACCATTAAATATAACCTGACCGAATTTAAAAGTGGCACGAGCTACATTTTAAAAAAGAACACAACTGTCACTTTCATTGATGTGTGTTCTTATTCATATTCATTTAATTTCATAAAGTCAATTTATATTATTGCATAGTTTATGTCAATTGTAATTATACAGGGTGTATTTTTGAAACGGGGCAGTAAGGGCAAGTACCTTAACCGTTGCAGTTACAGCAAAACGTTCTTAAAAGACCTTCCCTAACTTTTTGGGACATTTTGAACTGCATTCACAGATTTTGTAAAAAACTTACAGTTAGCAAAAAAAATGCAAAAAGTTCAATTTTTTTTATGCCAATCGATTCTATTTCATGTGGGGATCAAAAAACTCTATGGGACCATTTTAGCTTTCAGTACTAGAAAAGACAGAAATCGCCAAAAACGTTTCCCATACATTTCGGCAACAGAAACGAATTTCTACGATGGTCTAACTTTTTGTTATGGCCTGGAAGTGGGTAGAATTGACTGTAAAGTAAATAAAAAGAATTTTTACCCTCAAATTTCGAATTTGATTCGAAAATCTGTGTGTTATACTTAGTTTCAGCTGAGAAACTTCGTATGAGTTATTAATTAAGGATTTTCGCTAAAATGTAATGTAAGCTAAAATCGTGAAAAAATTGACTTATTAGAAGCGTATTTTGTCAATAATCGAAATGCGGGAGCTGCATTAGTGTGGTACCGCAATAAGTATCTTGTTGGCACACAAGAAAGGTTATTACAAATCTTTTGAAAAACCTGGAATTGCAGGGTTCTTTCAAAATACGCTTCTAATAAGTCAATTTTTTCACGATTAGAAGACATTTTAGCGAAAATCCTTAATTAATAACTCATACTGATTCTATTTCATGTGTTGATCCCCACATGAAATAGAATCGATTGGCATAAAAAAAAAAATTGAACTTTTTGCATTTTTTTTGCTAACTGTAAGTTTTTACAAAATCTGTGAATGCAGTTCAAAATGTCCCAAAAAGTTAGGGAAGATCTTTTAAGAACGACCGATCGACGATCTTTGCTGTAACTGCAACGGTTAAGGTACTTGCCCTTACTGCCCCGTTTCAAAAATACACCCTGTATACATCCATGAATTTAAAATAACAAGTCCGAGACTTTTGTCAAGTATAACACAATGTCAATAAATATAGTCAACAATAAATGCAATCTATAGTAAGGCCAACCAGACGAGATAAAAAATGTAAACAAATGTTCAGGGGTTCAAAACATTTTTATTTGAATAAATTATTATTGTTGTGGATTGGGTTGAGGTAAAGAAACCAGGCGATAAGGAAATAAATTATATTAAGAAAATAGGAAATAAACTAAAGAAACACTAGATAACTAAAATACTGACAAAGAACTTATATATAATTGTTGGCAGCAACTAAATACCAAATAAATACTTTTAAAAATTAAATAACACTTCTTTAACAAATTAATTCATTAAATAAAACAAACAAAATCAAAGTAACTTTCTTACCGAGGTCTGTTCGACTGGAGCGCCGACAAACGAATTACCCGCTCTGGCTGCGCACGCCTTAAATAAAGCCAGCAGGTGGGAGCGATGACGAGTTGTTTGTTACACGAACACCTGGGGCGAAATCGTACGATTAATCAGGCGTTTATTACACTGTTTTTAAATTGTTTTCGATGCGTTTAATATTTGCGCCGATACGGCCATTCTGATGATAGGTGCGTCCCTGCGCTTGCATCACATAATAATCTGAAAATAGAATAATATTAATTCTCATGTATCGATTTTTCACAATTGACTAAATAAATAATTAATATATTTATAAGAGGAGGGGTATTTTCTTAAGTAAAACCATCTTCATTACTCATGGCTGTTTATTATTAATAATAATAAACACAATCTAAAATAATTTATAATTGTTGGCAGCAACTAAATACCAAATAAATACTTTTTAAAATTAAATAACAAATTAATTCATTAAAGAAAACAAACAAAATCAAAGTAACTTTCTTACCGAGGTCTGTTCGACTCGAGCACCGACAAACGAATGACGCTATTCTGATGATAGGTGCGTCTCTGCGCCTAGTTCACATATTTATCTGAAAATAGAATAATATTAATTCTCATGTATCGATTTTTACAATTGAATAAATAAATAATTAAAATATTTATAAGAGAATGGGTATTTTCTTGAGTAAACCATCTTCATTACTCATGGCTGTTTATTATTATATAATAAACACACAATCTCAAATAACTTATAATTGTTGGCAGCAACATAATACCAAATAAATCAAAGTAACTTTCTTACCGAGGTCTGTTCGACTCGAGCGCCGACAAACGAATGACGCCATTCTGATGATAGGTGCGTCTCTGCACCTGCATCACATAATAATCTGAAAATAGAATAATATTAATTCTCATGTATCGATTTTTTACAATTAAATAGATACGGCAATTCTGATGATAGGTGCGTCCCTGCGCCTGGTTCACATAATTATCTGAAAATAGAATAATATTTTAATTCTCATGTATCGATTTTTTACAATTGAATAAATAAATAATTAATATATTTATAAGAGAAGGCGTATTTTCTTGAGTAAACTATCTTCATTACTCATGGCTGTTTATTATTAATAATAATAAACACACAATCTAAAATAACTTATAATTGTTGGCAGCAACTAAATACCAAATAAATACTTTTTAAAATTAAATAACACTTGTAAACAAACTCCCACCCGTCGCATACCTACGACGGCGCGCGCGCTGCCGACCGCCGCGGAACAATGCCGAGTGGAGCCAATCGTCGCCCCGCTCCTCGCCCTGCACCTCGCACTGCGGCTTTATAAGCCGAGCGCAGCGGTGCCACAACACAGTCGGATCGGCTATAGTTTTGTTTTCGGATTGCTTTCTATCAGTTACGTACCGTTCGGACCCGCATATCGCCAGCAAGATTTCCCGCCTCGGTGCACATAGCAGCGTCTGTACTAGGCGTTGTTGTGCGTGCCGAGTGCGCGGTTGCTGCGCGACACCAGCTTCCAGAACTTGTTTCTTCGAGGTCACGGCCGCAAGCTATTCCCGCACTCGCCACCCTCCAAAGGAAGGATGAAGAAAGGTGGGCACCCGCCCTCCTTCCCGCCCCGCAACCCTAGCCCCCCCAAGGGCAAGGGCAAACCGCTGCCGCCGCCACCACCATCGGAGCCGCGCACCGCAACCGCGACTGCGATAGGCTCCTCGCTGACGCCGGGACCGTCACCGACGACACCGGCGCCGACGCAGCATCCACCAGCGCCGACCCGCACGTCGGGCCGACCCAGCGCAGGCCGCCAAACCGCCGCCGCCGCCGCACCCGCCTCCTACCCGCCTCCGCGCACACGCACCAAGCCGCTGCGCCCCGGATACCGGCCCGTTCCAGCACCGACGCCATCGGCGCTGTTGAGTAGACCGGCATCACCTCCACCGGACTTACCCTCCATGCCACGAATTTCGGCAATGGATTCCCCAGCACAGCTTCCTGCCTGCATGTCGCCCATCGAATCGGTGTCATCCGATGCCGAGTCCGACATCAGCAGTGACGTTAGCGGCATGGACCTGGACAAGGAGCAACCTGGCCCAGTCCGCCGCCCCCGAAGCTCCGATGACGTCGACGAAGAAGTCCCGAAGAGGCACAGGACCAGATCGGGCGACCAAGCCCCGCTGCCGCAGCGCGACCCGCGCGCCGCCGGACGCCCTGCGCCGCAGCCCGCATCGGCTGCCGCCGAGGTCAGCTCGGTTGCCCGGCTCGGTGCTACCGGCCGCTTCGGGACTCCCACGTCCTTCGCCGCGGCCACCAAGACCGCTGCCACCGCCACAACGACATCCACGCGCACGACGACGGTCCCTGCCTCGGACCCATCTGCGCGCCCCGCTGCCACCATCACCGCCACCCCCGCCACCGGCGCCGCCGCAGCCGGAACCGCACCGGCCGCCGGACAAGCGCACCGAAAGCGGGTAAGACTACCCCCACTAATAGTGGAATTCCTCCCGGACGTGACCCGACACCTCCGGGAAATCAAGAAGAGGCTCGGCCGCACTGCCAACGCTCGCCCGTTCGGTAAGGGAATCAGATTCAACCCGGCTTTCGATGACGAGTACCGACTAGTACAAGCGTACTTGTCGGAGCTCGAGAAAACCGAGGGGGTTCACTGGTTCTCTTACTCGCCACCGGCTGAGCGAGGCATCAAGGTCGCCATTAGAGGCCTTCCAGTCAACGTGGAGATCGCGGACGTGGAAGAGGAGCTGCGCAGCCTGGGCTTCGAGCCCGAGTACGTGCGCTCCATCAAGGCAAGAGGGGACCGCCCGGGGTGTATCCTCCTCGCCATCCTCAAGAGAACACCAGAGGTCCTGCCCGGGATATTCGAAGTTAACGAACTTCTTTGTGTCCCGCGCGTCACCATCGAAGCCTGGCGCGGGAAACGGAAACCCGCGCAATGCCACCGCTGCCAAAAGTTCCGGCACAGCAGCCACCAGTGCCACCGACTGATCGCCTGTGTCAGGTGCGGCGGTGGCCACCCCGCTAAGGAGTGCCCGCGACCACGCGAGGACCCGGCGACTTGCGCCAACTGCGGAGGAGAACACCCCGCAAACCACGTGCACTGCCCAGTTTTTAAGCGTGAGGCACGCAATAAAAAGGCTGGGACAGTGGCCTCCACAACCCGGGCTTCCCGGGCCACCCAGCATCCAGACCCCGTCAACCCCGTGCCTGCGGGAGAAAAGGCACAAGGAGCAACGCTGATGGCGGAAGCGAACGCTCCCTCCGACCGCAGCGCCCCGCGTAAGCGACGGAAACGCCGCCGAAGGGGCAAGCGCCCCCCTGACGTCCCGGCGCACACCGCGCCTCTCTCCACCACCGAGCCCGCCACAGCTGAAGCGAGACCGGTCGCCGCCCCTGCTGTTGCACCCAAGCACCAGGGGAAGATGGCGAAGGCAACCGAAGCGGATTCCGCGGACCCACCGACGTCCACTATAACAAGACCTGCACCACCTAGCGCCAACGCCGCAAGTGTAGCTGCAGTAGAGATGGCCATGGACATCCTGTCCGACGTGCGCGACATACTGCGCTCCGGACAGGATGTTAACAAGATCCCGGAGCTCATCCTCAAGCGCGTGGCTGACTATATAAGTCGCCGATAACGCGCCTCAGCCGCACTGAAGTCTATCACCCGCTGCGGCGGCCCCCCCGCACGCGTCACCTGCGCATATCTATCCTGTATATGCGCACCGTGCCCGTGCGACGGCGGTCGCGGCAGCGGGGACCCCTGCTGCAGCCTCGCATCGTCGTTGGCCGCGACGGTGGTGATATGTGCTTAAATGCAGGTGCACACACCCATTCTGCCCGGAGCCGGAAGAAAATAAGTACACGAGCGCAACGAAAATGAAGCCCGAGGGGACGCATGGAAGTTGCCGTACCTGTCGCTGGACGCCCGGAGCTGGCCCTCCCTCGGTTCGCCGGGGGTCTCAGTCGGCTCGGGTGTACCGCCGGTACGGCGTGAAGACTTACGTCCCCCTCAAAACTCACTAGACATCCATAGGACTCTGCGTCCGAACAAAACGCCACTTCACGCGTTCGCGTGGAGGAGTCAGACTCCGCTTGCAAGGGGCCTCGCCTCGAACAGTAGCCAAGATCTTCCCTACCAACCGGGGGGAAGAGATTGACGACGAACGGATACACAACACAGTCGGCCAGTCGGACAAGTGCGCTCCACCCGCTTCCAATACTTGGGACGGTACAAAGCCTCTAATCTCGCTACTCTCACGACGGCGCGCGCGCTGCCGACCGCCGCCAAACAATGCCGAGTGGAGCCGATCGTCGCCCCGCTCCTCGCCCTGCACCTCGCACTGCGGCTATATAAGCCGAGCGCAGCGGTGCCACAACACAGTCGGCCAGTCGGACTAGACTATATTAATTCTCATGTATCGATTTTTTACAATTGAATAGATACGGCCTTTCCGATGATAGGTGCGTCCCTGCGCCTGGTTCACATAATAATCTGAAAAAAGAATAATATTAATTCTCATGTATCGATTTTTTACAATTGAATAAATAAATAATTAATATATTTATAAGAGAAGGGGTATTTTCTTGAGTAAACCATCTTCATTACTCATGGCTGTTTATTATTAATAATAATAAACACACAATCTCAAATAACTTAAAATTGTTGGCAGCAACTAAATACCAAATAAATACTTTTTAAAATAAATAACACTTCAATAACAAATTAATTCATTAAATAAAACAAACAAAATCAAAATAACTTCCTTACCGAGGTCTGTTCGACTCGATCGCCGACAAACGAATGACGCCATTTTGATGACAGGTGCGGCTCTGCACCTGCATCACATAATAACCTGAAAATAGAATAATATTAATTCTCATGTATCGATTTTTTACAATTGAATAGAAACGGCTATTCCGATGATAGGTGCGTCCCTGCGCCTGGTTAACATAATAATCTGAAAAAAGAATAATATTAATTCTCATGTATCGATTTTTTATAATTGAATTAATACGGCCGTTCTGATGATTGGTGCATCCCTGCGCCTGGTTCACATATTTATCTGAAAATGAAATTATATTAATTCTCATGTATCGATTTTTTACAATTGAATGAATAAATAATTAATATTATATTTATAAGAGAATGGGTATTTTCTTGAGTAAACCATCTTCATTACTCATGGCTGTTTATTATTATATCATAAACACACAATCTCAAATAACTTATAATTGTTGGCAGCAACTAAATACCAAATAAATACTTTTTAAAATTAAATTACACTTCAATAACAAATTAATTCATTAAATTAATTAAACAAAATCAAAGTAACTTTCTTACCGAGGTCTGTTTGACTCGAGCGCAGACAAACGAATGACGCCATTCTGATGTTAGGTGCGGCTCAGCGCCTGCATCACATAATAATCTGAAAATAGAATAATATTAATTCTCATGTATCGATTTTTTATAATTGAATAGATACGGCCATTCTGATGATAGGTGCGTCCCTGCGCCTGGTTCACATATTTATCTGAAAATAGAATAATATTAATTCTCATGTATCGATTTTTTACAATTGAATAGATACGGCAATTCTGATGATAGGTGCATCCCTGCGCCTGGATCACATATTTATCTGAAAATAGAATTATATTAATTCTCATGTATCGATTTTTTACAATTGAATGAATAAATAATTAATATATTTATAAGAGAATGGGTATTTTCTTGAGTAAACCATCTTCATTACTCATGGCTCTTTATTATTATATAATAAACACACAATTTCAAATAACTTAAAATTGTTGGCAGCAACTTAATAAATACCAAATAAATACTTTTTAAAATTAAATAACACTTCAATAACAAATTAATTCATTAAATAAAACAAACAAAATCAAAGTAACTTTCTTACAGAGGTCTAATCGACTCGAGCGCCGACAAACGAATGACGCCATTCTGATGATAGCTGCGTCTCTGCGCCTGCATCACATAATAATCTGAAAATAGAATAATATTAATTCTCATGTATCGATTTTTTACAATTGAATGAATAAATAATTAATATATTTATAAGAGAATGGGTATTTTCTTGAGTAAACCATCTTCATTACTCATGGCTCTTTATTATTATATAATAAACACACAATTTCAAATAACTTATAATTGTTGGCAGCAACTTACTACCAAATAAATACTTTTTAAAATTAAATAACACTTCAATAACAAATTAATTCATTAAATAAAACAAACAAAATCAAAGTAACTTTTTTACAGAGGTCTAATCGACTCGAGCGCCGACAAACGAATGACGCCATTCTGATGATAGCTGCGTCTCTGCGCCTGCATCACTTAATAATCTGAAAATAGAATAATATTAATTCTCATGAATCGATTTTTTACAATTGAACAGATACGGCCATTCTGATGATAAGTGCGTCCCTGCGCCTGGTTAACATAATTATCTGAAAAAAGAATAATATTAATTCTCTTGTATCGATTTTTTATTATTGAATAGATACGGCCATTCTGATGATAGGTGCGTCCCTGCGCCTGGTTCACATATTTATCTGAAAATAGAATTTTATTAATTCTCATGTATCGATTTTTTACAATTGAATGAATAAATAATTAATATATTTATAAGAGAATGTGTATTTTCTTGAGTAAACCATCTTCATTACTCATGGCTGTTTATTATTATATAATAAACACACAATTTCAAATAACTTATAATTGTTGGCAGCAACTTTATACCAAATAAATACTTTTTAAAATTAAATATCACTTCAATAACAAATTAATTCATTAAATAAAACAAACAAAATCAAAGTAACTTTCTTACCAAGGTCTGTTCGACTCGAGCGCCGACAAAAGAATGACGCCATTCTGATGATAGGTGCAGCTCTGCGCCTGCATCACATAATAATCTGAAAATAGAATAATATTAATTCTCATGTATCGATTTTTTACAATTGAATAGATACGGCCATTTTGATGATAGGTGCGTCCCTGCGCCTGGTTAACATAATAATCTGAAAAAAGAATAATATTAATTCTCTTGTATCGATTTTTTATAATTGAATTAATACGGCCGTTCTGATGATTGGTGCATCCCTGCGCCTGGTTCACATATTTATCTGAAAATAGAATTATATTATTTCTCATGTATCGATTTTTTACAATTGAATGAATAAATAATTAATATATTTATAAGAGAATGGGTATTTTCTTGAGTAAACCATCTTAATTGCTCATAACTGTTTATTATTATATAATAAACACACAATTTCAAATAACTTATAATTGTTGGCAGCAACTTTATACCAAATAAATACTTTTTAAAATTAAATATCACTTCAATAACAAATTAATTCATTAAATAAAACAAACAAAATCAAAGTAACTTTCTTACCAAGGTCTGTTCGACTCGAGCGCCGACAAACGAATGACGCCATTCTGATGATAGGTGCAGCTCTGCGCCTGCATCACATAATAATCTGAAAATAGAATAATATTAATTCTCATGTATCGATTTTTTACAATTGAACAGATACGGCCATTCTGATGATAAGTGCATCCCTGCGCCTGGTTAACATAATAATCTGAAAAAAGAATAATATTAATTCTCTTGTATCGATTTTTAATTATTGAATAGATACGGCCATTCTGATAATAGGTGCGTCCCTGCGCCTGGTTCACATATTTATCTGAAAATAGAATTTTATTAATTCTCATGTATCGATTTTTTACAATTGAATGAATAAATAATTAATATATTTATAAGAGAATGAGTATTTTCTTGAGTAAACCATCTTCATTACTCATGGCTGTTTATTATTATATAATAAACACACAATTTCAAATAACTTATAATTGTTGGCAGCAACTTCATACAAAATAAATACTTTTTAAAATTAAATATCACTTCAATAACAAATTAATTCATTAAATAAAACAAACAAAATCAAAGTAACTTTTTTACCAAGGTCTGTTCGACTCGAGCGCCGACAAACGAATGACACCATTCTGATGATAGGTGCAGCTCTGCGCCTGCATCACATAATAATCTGAAAATAGAATAATATTAATTCTCATGTATCGATTTTTTACAATTGAATAGATACGGCAATTCTGATGATAGGTGCGTCCCTGCGCCTGGTTAACATAATAATCTGAAAAAAGAATAATATTAATTCTCTTGTATCGATTTTTTATAATTGAATTAATACGGCCGTTCTGATGATTGGTGCATCCCTGCGCCTGGTTCACATATTTATCTGAAAATAGAATTATATTAATTCTCATGTATCGATTTTTTACAATTGAATGAATAAATAATTAATATATTTATAAGAGAATGGGTATTTTCTTGAGTAAACCATCTTCATTACTCATGGCTCTTTATTATTATATAATAAACACACAATTTCAAATAACTTATAATTGTTGGCAGCAACTTAATACCAAATAAATACTTTTTAAAATTAAATAAATCTTCAATGACAAATTAATTCATTAAATAAAACAAACAAAATCAAAGTAACTTTCTTACCGAGGTCTGTTCGACTCGAGCGCCGACAAACGAATGACGCCATTCTGATGATAGGTGCAGCTCTGCGCCTGGTTCACATATTTATCTGAAAATAGAATAATATTAATTCTCATGTATCGATTTTTTACAATTGAATGAATAAATAATTAATATATTTATAAGAGAATGGGTATTTTCTTGAGAAAACCATCTTCATTACTCATGGCTCTTTATTATTATATAATAAACACACAATTTCAAATAACTTATAATTGTTGGCAGCAACTTAATACCAAATAAATACTTTTAAAAATTAAATAACACTTCAATAACAAATTAATTCATTAAATAAAACAAACAAAATAAAAGTAACTTTCTTACCGAGGTCTGTTCGACTCGAGCGCCGATAAACGAATGACGCCATTCTGATGATAGCTGCGTCTCTGCGCCTGCATCACATAATAATCTGAAAATAGAATAATATTAATTCTCATGTATCGATTTTTTACAATTGAACAGATACGGCCATTCTGATGATAAGTGCGTCCCTGCGCCTGGTTAACATAATAATCTGAAAAAAGAATAATATTAATTCTCTTGTATCGATTTTTTATAATTGAATTAATACGGCCGTTCTGATGATTGGTGCATCCCTGCGCCTGGTTCACATATTTATCTGAAAATAGAATTATATTAATTCTCATGTATCGATTTTTTACAATTGAATGAATAAATAATTAATATATTTATAAGAGAATGGGTATTTTCTTGAGTAAACCATCTTCATTACTCATGGCTCTTTATTATTATATAATAAACACACAATTTCAAATAACTTATAATTGTTGGCAGCAACTTAATACCAAATAAATACTTTTAAAAATTAAATAACACTTCAATAACAAATTAATTCATTAAATAAAACAAACAAAATCAAAGTAACTTTCTTACCGAGGTCTGTTCGACTCGAGCGCCGACAAACGAATGACGCCATTCTGATGATAGCTGCGTCTCTGCGCCTGCATCACATAATAATCTGAAAATAGAATAATATTAATTCTCATGTATCGATTTTTTACAATTGAACAGATACGGCCATTCTGATGATAAGTGCGTCCCTGCGCCTGGTTAACATAATAATCTGAAAAAAGAATAATATTAATTCTCTTGTATCGATTTTTTATAATTGAATTAATACGGCCGTTCTGATGATTGGTGCATCCCTGCGCCTGGTTCACATATTTATCTGAAAATAGAATTATATTAATTCTCATGTATCGATTTTTTACAATTGAATGAATAAATAATTAATATATTTATAAGAGAATGGGTATTTTCTTGAGTAAACCATCTTCATTACTCATGGCTCTTTATTATTATATAATAAACACACAATTTCAAATAACTTATAATTGTTGGCAGCAACTTAATACCAAATAAATACTATTTAAAATTAAATAACACTTCAATAACAAATTAATTCATTAAATAAAACAAACAAAATCAAAGTAACTTTCTTACAGAGGTCTAATCGACTCGAGCGCCGACAAACGAATGACGCCATTCTGATGATAGCTGCGTCTCTGCGCCTGCATCACATAATAATCATAAAATAGAATAATATTAATTCTCATGTATCGATTTTTTACAATTGAACAGATACGGCCATTCTGATGATAAGTGCGTCCCTGCGCCTGGTTAACATAATAATCTGAAAAAAGAATAATATTAATTCTCTTGTATCGATATTTTATTATTGAATAGATACGGCCATTCTGATGATAGGTGCGTCCCTGCGCCTGGTTCACATATTAATCTGAAAATAGAATTTTATTAATTCTCATGTATCGATTTTTTACAATTGAATGAATAAATAATTAATATATTTATAAGAGAATGGGTATTTTCTTGAGTAAACCATCTTCATTACTCATGGCTGTTTATTATTATATAATAAACACACAATTTCAAATAACTTATAATTGTTGGCAGCAACTTTATACCAAATAAATACTTTTTAAAATTAAATATCACTTCAATAACAAATTAATTCATTAGATATAACAAACAAAATCAAAGTTACTTTCTTACCGAGGTCTGTTCGACTCGAGCGCCGACAAACGAATGACGCCATTCTGATGATAGGTGCGGCTCTGCGCCTGCATCACATAATAATCTGAAAATAGAATAATATTAATTCTCATGTATCGATTTTTTATTATTGAATAGATACGGCCATTCTGATGATAGGTGCGTCCCTGCGCCTGGTTCACATATTTATCTGAAAATAGAATTTTATTAATTATCATGTATCGATTTTTTACAATTGAATGAATAAATAATTAATATATTTATAAGAGAATGGGTATTTTCTTGAGTAAACCATCTTCATTACTCATGGCTGTTTATTATTATATAATAAACACACAATTTCAAATAACTTATAATTGTTGGCAGCAACTTTATACCAAATAAATACTTTTTAAAATTAAATATCACTTCAATAACAAATTAATTCATTAAATAAAACAAACAAAATCAAAGTAACTTTCTTACCAAGGTCTGTTCGACTCGAGCGCCGACAAACGAATGACGCCATTCTGATGATAGGTGCAGCTCTGCGCCTGCATCACATAATAATCTGAAAATAGAATAATATTAATTCTCATGTATCGATTTTTTACAATTGAATAGATACGGCCATTTTGATGATAGGTGCGTCCCTGCGCCTGGTTAACATAATAATCTGAAAAAAGAATAATATTAATTCTCATGTATCGATTTTTTATAATTGAATAGATACGGCCATTCTGATGATAGGTGCGTCCCTGCGCCTGGTTCACATATTTATCTGAAAATATAATAATATTAATTCTCATGTATCGATTTTTACAATTGAATAAATAAATAATAAACATATTTATAAGAGAATGGATTTTTTCTTGAGTAAACAATCTTAATTGCTCATGGCTGTTTATTTTTATTTAATAAACACACAATCTCAAATAACTTATAATTGTTGGCAGCAACTTAATACCAAAATAATACTTTTTTAAATTAAATAACACTTCAATAACAAATTAATTCATTAAATAAAACAAACAAAATCAAAGTAACTTTCTTACCGAGGTCTGTTCGACTCGAGCGCTGACAAACGAATGACGCCATTCTGATGATAGGTGCGGCTCTGCACCTGCATCACATAATAATCTGAAAATAGAACAATATTAATACTCATGTATCGATTTTTTACAATTGAATAGATACGGCAATTCTGATGAAAGGTGCGTCCCTGCGCCTGGTTCACATATTTATCTGAAAATAGAATAATATTAATTCTCATGTATCGATTTTTTACAATTGAATTAATAAATAATTAATATATTTATTAGAGAATGGGTATTTTCTTGAGTGAACCATCTTCATTGCTCATGGCTGTTTATTATAATATAATAAACACACAATCTCAAATAACTTATTATTGTTGGCAGCAACTTAATACCAAAATAATACTTTTTAAAATTAAATAACACTATTACAAATTAATTCATTAAATAAAACAAACAAAATCAAAGTAACTTTCTTACCGAGGTCTGTTCGACTCGAGCGCCGACAAACGAATGACGCCATTCTGATGATAAGTGCGGCTCTGCACCTGCATCACATAATAATCTGAAAATAGAATAATATTAATACTCATGTATCGATTTCTTACAATTGAATAGATACGGCAATTCTGATGATAGGTGCGTCCTTGCGCCTGGTTCACATATTTATCTGATAATAGAATAATATTGAAGCTCATGTATCGATTTTTAAAATTGAATAAATAAATAATTAACATATTTATAAGAGAATGGGTATTTTCTTGAGTAAACCATCTTCATAACTCATGGCTGTTTATTATTATATAATAAACACACAATCTCCAATAACTTATAATTGTTGGCAGCAACTAAATACCAAATAAATACTTTTTAAAATTAAATAACACTACAATATCAAATTAATTCATTAAATAAAACAAACAAAATCAAAGTAACTTTCTTACCGAGGTCTGTTCGACTCGAGCGCCCACAAACGAATGACGCCATTCTGATGATAGGTGCCGCTCTGCGCCTGGTTCACATATTTATCTGAAAATAGAATAATATTAATTCTCATTTATCGATTTTTTACAATTGAATAAATACGGCAATTCTGATGATAGGTAAGTCCCTGCGCCTGGTTAACATATTTATCTGAAAATTGAATTATATTAATTCTCATGTATCGATTTTTTACAATTGAATGAATAAATAATTAATATATTTATAAGAGAATGGGTATTTTCTTGAGTAAACCATCTTCATTACTCATGGCTGTTTATTATTATATAATAAACACACTATCTCAAATAACTTATAATTGTTGGCAGCAACTTAATACCAAATAAATACTTTTTAAAATTAAATAACACTTTAATAATAAATTAATTCATTAAATAAAACAAACAAAATCAAAGTAACTTTCTTACCGAGGTCTGTTCGACTCGAACGCCGACAAACGAATGACGCCATTCTGATGATAAGTGCGTCCCTGCGCCTGGTTAACATAATAATCTGAAAAAAGAATAATATTAATTCTCTTGTATCGATTTTTTATTATTGAATAGATACGGCCATTCTGATGATAGGTGCGTCCCTGCGCCTGGTTCACATATTTATCTGAAAATAGAATTTTATTAATTCTCATGTATCGATTTTTTACAATTGAATGAATAAATAATTAATATATTTATAAGAGAATGGGTATTTTCTTGAGTAAACCATCTTCATTACTCATGGCTCTTTATTATTATATAATAAACACACAATTTCAAATAACTTATAATTGTTGGCAGCAACTTTATACCAAATAAATACTTTTTAAAATTAAATATCACTTCAATAACAAATTAATTCATTAAATAAAACAAACAAAATCAAAGTAACTTTCTTACCAAGGTCTGTTCGACTCGAGCGCCGACAAACGAATGACGCCATTCTGATGATAGGTGCAGCTCTGCGCCTGCATCACATAATAATCTGAAAATAGAATAATATTAATTCTCATGTATCGATTTTTTACAATTGAATAGATACGGCCATTTTGATGATAGGTGCGTCCCTGCGCCTAGTTAACATAATAATCTGAAAAAAGAATAATATTAATTCTCATGTATCGATTTTTTATTATTGAATAGATACGGCCATTCTGATGATAGGTGCGTCCCTGCGCCTGGTTCACATATTTATCTGAAAATAGAATTTTATTAATTCTCATGTATCGATTTTTTACAATTGAATGAATAAATAATTAATATATTTATAAGAGAATGGGTATTTTCTTGAGTGAACCATCTTCATTGCTCATGGCTGTTTATTATAATATAATAAACACACAATCTCAAATAACTTATAATTGTTGGCAGCAACTTAATACCAAAATAATACTTTTTAAAATTAAATAACACTATTACAAATTAATTCATTAAATAAAACAAACAAAATCAAAGTAACTTTCTTACCGAGGTCTGTTCGACTCGAGCGCCGACAAACGAATGACGCCATTCTGATGATAAGTGCGGCTCTGCACCTGCATCACATAATAATCTGAAAATAGAATAATATTAATACTCATGTATCGATTTCTTACAATTGAATAGATACGGCAATTCTGATGATAGGTGCGTCCTTGCGCCTGGTTCTTATATTTATCTGATAATAGAATAATATTAATTCTCATGTATCGATTTTTACAATTGATTAAATAAATAATTAACATATTTATAAGAGAATGGGTATTTTCTTAAGTAAACCATCTTCATAACTCATGGCTGTTTATTATTATATAATAAACACACAATCTCCAATAACTTATAATTGTTGGCAGCAACTAAATACCAAATAAATACTTTTTAAAATTAAATAACACTACAATATCAAATTAATTCATTAAATAAAACAAACAAAATCAAAGTAACTTTCTTACCGAGGTCTGTTCGACTCGAGCGCCGACAAACGAATGACGCCATTCTGATGATAGGTGCGGCTCTGCGCCTGCATCACATAATAATCTGAAAATAGAATAATATTAATTCTCATGTATCGATTTTTTATTTTTGAATAGATACGGCCATTCTGATGATAGGTGCGTCCCTGCGCCTGGTTCACATATTTATCTGAAAATAGAATTTTATTAATTCTCATGTATCGATTTTTTACAATTGAATGAATAAATAATGAATATATTTATAAGAGAATGGGTATTTTCTTGAGTAAACCATCTTCATTACTCATGGCTGTTTATTATTATATAATAAACACACAATTTCAAATAACTTATAATTGTTGGCAGCAACTTTATACCAAATAAATACTTTTTAAAATTAAATATCACTTCAATAACAAATTAATTCATTAAATAAAACAAACAAAATCAAAGTAACTTTCTTACCGAGGTCTGTTCGACTCGAGCGCCGACAAACGAATGACGCCATTCTGATGATAGGTGCGGCTCTGCACCTGCATCACATAATAATCTGAAAATAGAATAATATTAATACTCATGTATCGATTTTTTACAATTGAATAGATACGGCAATTCTGATGAAAGGTGCGTCCTTGCGCCTGGTTCACATATTTATCTGAAAATAGAATTATATTAATTCTCATGTATCGATTTTTTACAATTGAATGAATAAATAATTAATATATTTATTAGAGAATGGGTATTTTCTTGAGTGAACCATCTTCATTGCTCATGGCTGTTTATTATAATATAATAAACACACAATCTCAAATAACTTATAATTGTTGGCAGCAACTTAATACCAAAATAATACTTTTTAAAATTAAATAACACTACAATATCAAATTAATTCATTAAATAAAACAAACAAAATCAAAGTAACTTTCTTACCGAGGTCTGTTCGACTCGAGCGCCGACAAACGAATGACGCCATTCTGATGATAGGTGCGGCTCTGCGCCTGCATCACATAATAATCTGAAAATAGAATAATATTAATTCTCATGTATCGATTTTTTATTTTTGAATAGATACGGCCATTCTGATGATAGGTGCGTCCCTGCGCCTGGTTCACATATTTATCTGAAAATAGAATTTTATTAATTCTCATGTATCGATTTTTTACAATTGAATGAATAAATAATTAATATATTTATAAGAGAATGGGTATTTTCTTGAGTAAACCATCTTCATTACTCATGGCTGTTTATTATTATATAATAAACACACAATTTCAAATAACTTATAATTGTTGGCAGCAACTTTATACCAAATAAATACTTTTTAAAATTAAATATCACTTCAATAACAAATTAATTCATTAAATAAAACAAACAAAATCAAAGTAACTTTCTTACCAAGGTCTGTTCGACTCGAGCGCCGACAAACGAATGACGCCATTCTGATGATAGGTGCAGCTCTGCGCCTGCATCACATAATAATCTGAAAATAGAATAATATTAATTCTCATGTATCGATTTTTTACAATTGAATAGATACGGCCATTTTGATGATAGGTGCGTCCCTGCGCCTGGTTAACATAATAATCTGAAAAAAGAATAATATTAATTCTCATGTATCGATTTTTTATAATTGAATAGATACGGCCATTCTGATGATAGGTGCGTCCCTGCGCCTGGTTCACATATTTATCTGAAAATATAATAATATTAATTCTCATGTATCGATTTTTACAATTGAATAAATAAATAATAAACATATTTATACGAGAATGGATATTTTCTTGAGTAAACAATCTTAATTGCTCATGGCTGTTTATTATTATTTAATAAACACACAATCTCAAATAACTTATAATTGTTGGCAGCAACTTAATACCAAAATAATACTTTTTTAAATTAAATAACACTTCAATAACAAATTAATTCATTAAATAAAACAAACAAAATCAAAGTAACTTTCTTACCGAGGTCTGTTCGACTCGAGCGCCGACAAACGAATGACGCCATTCTGATGATAGGTGCGGCTCTGCACCTGCATCACATAATAATCTGAAAATAGAATAATATTAATACTCATGTATCGATTTTTTACAATTGAATAGATACGGCAATTCTGATGAAAGGTGCGTCCTTGCGCCTGGTTCACATATTTATCTGAAAATAGAATTATATTAATTCTCATGTATCGATTTTTTACAATTGAATGAATAAATAATTAATATATTTATTAGAGAATGGGTATTTTCTTGAGTGAACCATCTTCATTGCTCATGGCTGTTTATTATAATATAATAAACACACAATCTCAAATAACTTATAATTGTTGGCAGCAACTTAATACCAAAATAATACTTTTTAAAATTAAATAACACTATTACAAATTAATTCATTAAATAAAACAAACAAAATCAAAGTAACTTTCTTACCGAGGTCTGTTCGACTCGAGCGCCCACAAACGAATGACGCCATTCTGATGATAGGTGCCGCTCTGCGCCTGGTTCACATATTTATCTGAAAATAGAATAATATTAATTCTCATTTATCGATTTTTTACAATTGAATAAATACGGCAATTCTGATGATAGGTAAGTCCCTGCGCCTGGTTAACATATTTATCTGAAAATTGAATTATATTAATTCTCATGTATCGATTTTTTACAATTGAATGAATAAATAATTAATATATTTATAAGAGAATGGGTATTTTCTTGAGTAAACCATCTTCATTACTCATGGCTGTTTATTATTATATAATAAACACACTATCTCAAATAACTTATAATTGTTGGCAGCAACTTAATACCAAATAAATACTTTTTAAAATTAAATAACACTTTAATAATAAATTAATTCATTAAATAAAACAAACAAAATCAAAGTAACTTTCTTACCGAGGTCTGTTCGACTCGAACGCCGACAAACGAATGACGCCATTCTGATGATAAGTGCGTCCCTGCGCCTGGTTAACATAATAATCTGAAAAAAGAATAATATTAATTCTCTTGTATCGATTTTTTATTATTGAATAGATACGGCCATTCTGATGATAGGTGCGTCCCTGCGCCTGGTTCACATATTTATCTGAAAATAGAATTTTATTAATTCTCATGTATCGATTTTTTACAATTGAATGAATAAATAATTAATATATTTATAAGAGAATGGGTATTTTCTTGAGTGAACCATCTTCATTGCTCATGGCTGTTTATTATAATATAATAAACACACAATCTCAAATAACTTATAATTGTTGGCAGCAACTTAATACCAAAATAATACTTTTTAAAATTAAATAACACTATTACAAATTAATTCATTAAATAAAACAAACTAAATCAAAGTAACTTTCTTACCGAGGTCTGTTCGACTCGAGCGCCGACAAACGAATGACGCCATTCTGATGATAAGTGCGGCTCTGCACCTGCATCACATAATAATCTGAAAATAGAATAATATTAATACTCATGTATCGATTTCTTACAATTGAATAGATACGGCAATTCTGATGATAGGTGCGTCCCTGCGCCTGGTTCACATATTTATCTGAAAATAGAATAATATTAATTCTCATGTATCGATTTTTTACAATTGAATAAATAAATAATTAATATATTTATAAGAGAATGGGTATTTTCTTGAGTAAACCATCTTCATTACTCATGGCTGATTATTATTTTATAATAAACACACAATCTTAAATAACTTATAATTGTTGGCAGCAACTTAATACCAAAATAATACTTTTTAAAATTAAATAACACTATTACAAATTAATTCATTAAATAAAACAAACAAAATCAAAGTAACTT
This sequence comes from Hypena proboscidalis, assembly GCA_905147285.1. Lineage (NCBI taxonomy): Eukaryota > Metazoa > Arthropoda > Insecta > Lepidoptera > Erebidae > Hypena > Hypena proboscidalis. Next base: position 11,107,798 of record LR990130.1, on the reverse strand, counting down.
TCTTACCGAGGTCTGTTCGACTCGAGCGCCGACAAACTAATGACGCCATTCTGATGATAAGTGCGGCTCTGCACCTGCATCACATAATAATCTGAAAATAGAATAATATTAATACTCATGTATCGATTTCTTACAATTGAATAGATACGGCAATTCTGATGATAGGTGCGTCCTTGCGCCTGGTTCTTATATTTTTCTGATAATAGAATAATATTAATTCTCATGTATCGATTTTTACAATTGATTAAATAAATAATTAACATATTTATAAGAGAATGGGTATTTTCTTGAGTAAACCATCTTCATAACTCATGGCTGTTTATTATTATATAATAAACACACAATCTCCAATAACTTATAATTGTTGGCAGCAACTAAATACCAAATAAATACTTTTTAAAATTAAATAACACTACAATATCAAATTAATTCATTAAATAAAACAAACAAAATCAAAGTAACTTTCTTACCGAGGTCTGTTCGACTCGAGCGCCCACAAACGAATGACGCCATTCTGATGATAGGTGCCGCTCTGCGCCTGGTTCACATATTTATCTGAAAATAGAATAATATTAATTCTCATTTATCGATTTTTTACAATTGAATAAATACGGCAATTCTGATGATAGGTAAGTCCCTGCGCCTGGTTAACATAATAATCTGAAAAAAGAATAATATTAATTCTCATGTATCGATTTTTTATAATTGAATAGACACGGCCATTCTGATGATAGGTGCGTCCCTGCGCCTGGTTCACATATTTATCTGAAAATAGAATAATATTAATTCTCATGTATCGATTTTTACAATTGAATAAATAAATAATAAACATATTTATAAGAGAATGGATATTTTCTTGAGTAAACAATCTTAATTGCTCATGGCTGTTTATTATTATTTAATAAACACACAATCTCAAATAACTTATAATTGTTGGCAGCAACTTAATACCAAAATAATACTTTTTTAAATTAAATAACACTTCAATAACAAATTAATTCATTAAATAAAACAAACAAAATCAAAGTAACTTTCTTACCGAGGTCTGTTCGACTCGAGCGCCGACAAACGAATGACGCCATTCTGATGATAGGTGCGGCTCTGCACCTGCATCACATAATAATCTGAAAATAGAATAATATTAATACTCATGTATCGATTTTTTACAATTGAATAGATACGGCAATTCTGATGAAAGGTGCGTCCTTGCGCCTGGTTCACATATTTATCTGAAAATAGAATTATATTAATTCTCATGTATCGATTTTTTACAATTGAATGAATAAATAATTAATATATTTATTAGAGAATGGGTATTTTCTTGAGTGAACCATCTTCATTGCTCATGGCTGTTTATTATAATATAATAAACACACAATCTCAAATAACTTATAATTGTTGGCAGCAACTTAATACCAAAATAATACTTTTTAAAATTAAATAACACTATTACAAATTAATTCATTAAATAAAACAAACAAAATCAAAGTAACTTTCTTACCGAGGTCTGTTCGACTCGAGCGCCGACAAACGAATGACGCCATTCTGATGATAAGTGCGGCTCTGCACCTGCATCACATAATAATCTGAAAATAGAATAATATTAATACTCATGTATCGATTTCTTACAATTGAATAGATACGGCAATTCTGATGATAGGTGCGTCCTTGCGCCTGGTTCACATATTTATCTGATAATAGAATAATATTAATTCTCATGTATCGATTTTTACAATTGAATAAATAAATAATTAACATATTTATAAGAGAATGGGTATTTTCTTGAGTAAACCATCTTCATAACTCATGGCTGTTTATTATTATATAATAAACACACAATCTCCAATAACTTATAATTGTTGGCAGCAACTAAATACCAAATAAATACTTTTTAAAATTAAATAACACTACAATATCAAATTAATTCATTAAATAAAACAAACAAAATCAATATTTTTATTAAAACTGACGTGAGTTTGTAACATTATTAAAATTGTGAAAATACGGGTGTTACTCACGTAATGTTGGTCTATTTAGTCGACCGCGGTTTCGCCTATATGTCTAGGCATTATCAAGAGAGTGCGATACGTCGCGCCTGAGTCGCAGCCAGTCTTGCACTGCGGGCAGCGACGCGCGCCGCGCGCTGTGACGTCTTAGTAAGGGGCGGTGCTACACTGGTGTCTGTTGGTAGCGTTTTTGTGATGTTTTCACTGTCACTGTTATTTTCACTGTCATCACCGTCAGTGTTGTCGTGCGTGTTCGGGGCAGTGTGGAACGAGCTCACAGTGTCGGCAGATGGCGATAGTCTGTCAAACGTACCCGATTCGCATTGAAGTACCGGTTTCCAGGCGGGAGGTATTGACCAGCCAGTATCTCGGTTGAAATTTGGATGCTTGCTGATTTCAATCGCTTCTCGTACTTTTCGAGGCACAAAGAATTTTTCTTTGACCAGTACTTTGGCCTTGTCAAAGCGAATGAAGTGAGCTGAGCCAGCGTCCAGGGCATGTTCGGCAATAGCCGAGCCGTTTCGGTCCAGCTTTTTAAAGCTGTGTATGTGCTCCTTCAGCCTGGTCGACACGTTACGTCCCGTTTCACCCACATAACTCTTGCCGCAACTACACGGTACCGAGTATACACCAGGTATGTTCAGAGGTTCTCTGTCCTTGGGCGAGCGTATCAAGTGTCGTACTTGTGTTAGGGGACGGAAAATGGTCTTGATGCTGTAACTACGGCGTATAAGGTGTCCTATTTTGTCGGTGACCCCTTTCACAAACGGAAGGAATAAGGGCGCTCTGTCCACCGAAGGTTTGCGTGAACCTGCGTTTGTGCTAAGGCGAAGACTATGGCGCCAGTTATAACCGTTCGTTAAGAGCACCTTCTTAACGTGTGATATTTCAGATGCAACATATTGTGGATCACATAGTCGTAGGGCTCTGCCTATTAATGTTCTTGGTACCGAGGCTAACTGAGCCAGATGGTGATGTGAATCGGCCCTCAGGTATCGATCTGTATGTGTTGGTTTCCTGTATACTGTATGCGACAATCTTCCACTCAGGTCCCGTAACACCAACACATCCAGAAAGGGGAGAGATCCATCCTTCTCCTGCTCATAGGTGAATGCTATCTTTGTGTGGATCGAGTTAAGATGATCTAGTAGGGGTACTACACTATCTTTGTGCAGGATTGCAAAAACATCATCGACATATCGCCACCAGCGTCTAGGTTGGTGTGTTGTCGTACATAGGGCTGTCTCTTCAAACCACTCCATAAACATATTCGCTACCACCGGTGCCAGCGGTGAGCCCATCGCTACTCCATCGCACTGACGGTAGTAGTCACCTCGCCACACGAAAAAACCGCTCGTTAGGCAGAATGATATGACATCCATGTACTCAGTAGGTATATCTGCGATTACCGCTAGATCGGATATAATTTCGATAGCTTCTGCCACTGGTACATTGGTAAACAGGGATGTCACATCAAAACTCACCATCAGCTCGTCATCCCGCATCCTGACGTCATCCAACAGACCGATGAAATGCGATGAGTCTTTTACATAACTCGCTGTTTTTCCTGTGAGTGGTTGTAACACATTGGCCATGAAACGGGCAGTTTTGTAAGTCGGCGAGTCTATTTGACTTACTATTGGTCGTAAAGGCACATCCGGTTTGTGGACTTTGGGCAAGCCGTATATTTTTGGTGCTGTCGGGTTTAGCGGCCGCAGTCGCTTTCTGAGGTCATCATCAGACAATGCGCGAAGCATCTTATCTAAACCCGAAGTGATACGTGTAGTTGGGTTGTATTCTACTTTACTATAAGTGTTTGTATCACTCACCAATAGTGCCATTTTGTTTTGGTAGTCTGCCGTGTTCATAACGACCGTCGCATTTCCCTTATCCGCCGGTAACACAATAAGGTCTTCATTGTTACGCAACTCCTTTAGTGCTCTTATTTCTTTTAAAGAGGTGTTAGAATTAGGCAGTTTTGCCTTGCGTAGCAGAGATGACACATCCTGCCGCAAACATTCAGCATCGCGGTGAGGAATTCTATTGCGAAATATGTTGTCCTCGATGTTAGCAACTACGGATTCCACGGGCACCTTATGCGGTGTTAAAGCGTAATTTAGGCCCTTTGACAACACTATTTCCATGTCGGGTGTTAATGCCTGAGAGGACAAGTTGATTACTCGCCTATAGTTATTGGTAGTACGGCGCTCGATTGTAGGTTGCTCTTCACTTTTTGACAGGCGCTCCAGTTTGTTTACATGTGTACCCCTTACTATGACGTCACAGCGCGCGGCGCGCGTCGCTGCCCGCAGTGCAAGACTGGCTGCGACTCAGGCGCGACGTATCGCACTCTCTTGATAATGCCTAGACATATAGGCGAAACCGCGGTCGACAAAATAGACCAACATTACGTGAGTAACACCCGTATTTTCACAATTTTAATAATAAAACAAAATCAAAGTAACTTTCTTACCGAGGTCTGTTCGACTCGAGCGCCCACAAACGAATGACGCCATTCTGATGATAGGTGCCGCTCTGCGCCTGGTTCACATATTTATCTGAAAATAGAATAATATTAATTCTTATTTATCGATTTTTAACAATTGAATAAATACGGCAATTCTGATGATAGGTAAGTCCCTGCGCCTGGTTAACATATTTATCTGAAAATTGAATTATATTAATTCTCATGTATCGATTTTTTACAATTGAATGAATAAATAATTAATATATTTATAAGAGAATGGGTATTTTCTTGAGTAAACCATCTTCATTACTCATGGCTGTTTATTATTATATAATAAACACACTATCTCAAATAACTTATAATTGTTGGCAGCAACTTAATACCAAATAAATACTTTTTAAAATTAAATAACACTTTAATAATAAATTAATTCATTAAATAAAACAAACAAAATCAAAGTAACTTTCTTACCGAGGTCTGTTCGACTCGAACGCCGACAAACGAATGACGCCATTCTGATGATAAGTGCGTCCCTGCGCCTGGTTAACATAATAATCTGAAAAAAGAATAATATTAATTCTCTTGTATCGATTTTTTATTATTGAATAGATACGGCCATTCTGATGATAGGTGCGTCCCTGCGCCTGGTTCACATATTTATCTGAAAATAGAATTTTATTAATTCTCATGTATCGATTTTTTACAATTGAATGAATAAATAATTAATATATTTATAAGAGAATGGGTATTTTCTTGAGTAAACCATCTTCATTACTCATGGCTGTTTATTATTATATAATAAACACACAATTTCAAATAACTTATAATTGTTGGCAGCAACTTTATACCAAATAAATACTTTTTAAAATTAAATATCACTTCAATAACAAATTAATTCATTTAATAAAACAAACAAAATCAAAGTAACTTTCTTACCAAGGTCTGTTCGACTCGAGCACCGACAAACGAATGACGCCATTCTGATGATAGGTGCAGCTCTGCGCCTGCATCACATAATAATCTGAAAATAGAATAATATTAATTCTCATGTATCGATTTTTTACAATTGAATAGATACGGCCATTTTGATGATAGGTGCGTCCCTGCGCCTGGTTAACATAATAATCTGAAAAAAGAATAATATTAATTCTCATGTATCGATTTTTTATAATTGAATAGATACGGCCATTCTGATGATAGGTGCGTCCCTGCGCCTGGTTCACATATTTATCTGAAAATAGAATTATATTAATTCTCATGTATCGATTTTTTACAATTGAATGAATAAATAATTAATATATTTATAAGAGAATGGGTATTTTCTTGAGTGAACCATCTTCATTGCTCATGGCTGTTTATTATAATATAATAAACACACAATCTCAAATAACTTATAATTGTTGGCAGCAACTTAATACCAAAATAATACTTTTTAAAATTAAATAACACTATTACAAATTAATTCATTAAATAAAACAAACAAAATCAAAGTAACTTTCTTACCGAGGTCTGTTCGACTCGAGCGCCGACAAACGAATGACGCCATTCTGATGATAAGTGCGGCTCTGCACCTGCATCACATAATAATCTGAAAATAGAATAATATTAATACTCATGTATCGATTTCTTACAATTGAATAGATACGGCAATTCTGATGATAGGTGCGTCCCTGCGCCTGGTTCACAAATTTATCTGAAAATAGAATTATATTAATTCTCATGTATCGATTTTTTACAATTGAATAAATAAATAATTAATATATTTATAAGAGAATGGGTATTTTCTTGAGTAAACCATCTTCATTACTCATGGCTGATTATTATTATATAATAAACACACAATCTCAAATAACTTATAATTGTTGGCAGCAACTTAATACCAAAATAATACTTTTTAAAATTAAATAACACTATTACAAATTAATTCATTAAATAAAACAAACAAAATCAAAGTAACTTTCTTACCGAGGTCTGTTCGACTCGAGCGCCAACAAACGAATGACGCCATTCTGATGATAAGTGCGGCTCTGCACCTGCATCACATAATAATCTGAAAATAGAATAATATTAATACTCATGTATCGATTTCTTACAATTGAATAGATACGGCAATTCTGATGATAGGTGCGTCCTTGCGCCTGGTTCTTATATTTATCTGATAATAGAATAATATTAATTCTCATGTATCGATTTCTTACAATTTAATAAATAAATAATTAACATATTTATAAGAGAATGGGTATTTTCTTGAGTAAACCATCTTCATAACTCATGGCTGTTTATTATTATATAATAAACACACAATCTCCAATAACTTATAATTGTTGGCAGCAACTAAATACCAAATAAATACTTTTTAAAATTAAATAACACTACAATATCAAATTAATTCATTAAATAAAACAAACAAAATCAAAGTAACTTTCTTACCGAGGTCTGTTCGACTCGAGCGCCCACAAACGAATGACGCCATTCTGATGATAGGTGCCGCTCTGCGCCTGGTTCACATATTTATCTGAAAATAGAATAATATTAATTCTCATTTATCGATTTTTTACAATTGAATAAATACGGCAATTCTGATGATAGGTAAGTCCCTGCGCCTGGTTAACATAATAATCTGAAAAAAGAATAATATTAATTCTCATGTATCGATTTTTTATAATTGAATAGATACGGCCATTCTGATGATAGGTGCGTCCCTGCGCCTGGTTCACATATTTATCTGAAAATAGAATAATATTAATTCTCATGTATCGATTTTTACAATTGAATAAATAAATAATAAACATATTTATAAGAGAATGGATATTTTCTTGAGTAAACAATCTTAATTGCTCATGGCTGTTTATTATTATTTAATAAACACACAATCTCAAATAACTTATAATTGTTGGCAGCAACTTAATACCAAAATAATACTTTTTTAAATTAAATAACACTTCAATAACAAATTAATTCATTAAATAAAACAAACAAAATCAAAGTAACTTTCTTACCGAGGTCTGTTCGACTCGAGCGCCGACAAACGAATGACGCCATTCTGATGATAGGTGCGGCTCTGCACCTGCATCACATAATAATCTGAAAATAGAATAATATTAATACTCATGTATCGATTTTTTACAATTGAATAGATACGGCAATTCTGATGAAAGGTGCGTCCTTGCACCTGGTTCACATATTTATCTGAAAATAGAATTATATTAATTCTCATGTATCGATTTTTTACAATTGAATGAATAAATAATTAATATATTTATTAGAGAATGGGTATTTTCTTGAGTGAACCATCTTCATTGCTCATGGCTGTTTATTATAATATAATAAACACACAATCTCAAATAACTTATAATTGTTGGCAGCAACTTAATACCAAAATAATACTTTTTAAAATTAAATAACACTATTACAAATTAATTCATTAAATAAAACAAACAAAATCAAAGTAACTTTCTTACCGAGGTCTGTTCGACTCGAGCGCCGACAAACGAATGACGCCATTCTGATGATAAGTGCGGCTCTGCACCTGCATCACATAATAATCTGAAAATAGAATAATATTAATACTCATGTATCGATTTTTTACAATTGAATAGATACGGCCATTTTGATGATAGGTGCGTCCCTGCGCCTGGTTAACATAATAATCTGAAAAAAGAATAATATTAATTCTCATGTATCGATTTTTTATTATTGAATAGATACGGCCATTCTGATGATAGGTGCGTCCCTGCGCCTGGTTCACATATTTATCTGAAAATAGAATTATATTAACAGGTTCCCTGTCCCATGTATCAAATGTGATTCATGACGCAATATTTGTACCGTCTTTATTACGTCCATGTATCAAATATGAGCAAATTCATAGGTGATTTCAAAAGCGTTTTTGTAATGGACGTGGCAGAATAAATTAGATTTTTAGTACATGGACGTGTGGGGAACATTGTCTAGTTCAAAATGAAGTAAAAAACTGTTGTGATTTATCCTTCTTTTTTTTATATTTTCAACTAAGTAAAACAAACTTTCAGCATTATAATAGTTTCTTTATTAGACAATTAGAAAAAAATGAAAATTAAAGAATGGGATATACAGAAACATTTAACTTTATTGCTTATTGTAAACCTCAGTAAAGCAAGACAAACAATAAGCTTTGCCACACGCCAAGCACTCCGTGTTCACCTGTTTGGCTTTCAAAGGATTCCCTTCCTCTTTTCTTTTGGCGTAGCATTCAATGTCAACCAAATGTCATAAATTACTTTTAAGTTTTATGGTATAGTTATGAAGCAAATAGATCAGCTGTGAAAGTTTATAATAGACAATAAATTAGTCATATCATATATGATACACGGGACGTATAAACTTAAAAATGAACCAAAACGTATGACGTGGAAATTTCACCATTGTATGGGGACAGGGAACCTGTTCTCATGTATCGATTTTTTACAATTGAATGATGTAACGAGACGAACACAGCGCCGCCGCCGCCGAGCAGAGTAACCACACCGAACCTGTTCCACACGCACACTACGGCATCACCGACGCACCGGCCGGCTATATAAACCCGTCTCCGCCACGAGACAGCGAGCAGTCTGCGCCAGTGCTCTCGAGTGTTCGCAACGCATCGACTTAGGTCGGTCTTGTTGACATATCGCGGTTGCTGGTAGTGGATTAGCAGTGTGTTGCGGTGCTCATAGTGACGGCTTCGTTAGCGGACCTCACTCTGAGTAGTGTAACTCACGGCCGAATAGGGACGAATTATCATTGTGCATCACATCGCTTAATAAAGTAAATTTAGTTTTTTCCTATAAAGTTGTTATTAGTTAAGTTTTCTTTTCTTAATAAAAGTTTTGTTAAATTTGTTACGTTGTTTAGTAATTTTATCTCCTAACACACAGCCTCTCGTTACAATTGACGCCCGTACGTGTGGCCGACCCTTAGTCCCGTAGTAATTTTGATATATATATTTTTTTTTTTTGATTTATTAATTTGTCTGTCTTATTTTTTTTTTCTCATCTCAAGTTAATTTTATGTATTGTGTGTTAGGTAAGTAAAAATAATAATTCAGATTTAAATAAAAATTATTTAGTTAACATAGATTTCTATAATATATTACCTAGACGTAGCCGAAGAAACAAAATAATGGCTAACGTCAGTTTTAGTGATGCACAATTTCGTGATCTCTTAGGAGTATTAGCAGCTAGGGATTCTTCTCATTCTCCCAAGACTGGTAGTTTTGCTTCATGCACTGCCCGTTTCGATGGACGGCATGAGGCTACGGTCGTAGAGGCATTCCTTTCGACCATAACGACTTATAAGAAAATCGAGGCAATTACCGACGACAACGCTATAGAGGGTCTTACGCTATTGTTGGTTGGCGAAGCATCCATCTGGTGGTTGGGAGTTAAGGAGAGTATTAACTCTTGGAATGAAGCGCTAACATTGATACGTTCTGCTTTCGCACCGAAAAGACCGGCATATAAGGTTTATGACGAGATTGTCAGTGATAAGCAGAGAACTCCTACTAAAACTGAACTATTTGTTGCCAAGAAACGATCGCTGTTAGCTGAATTGCCTAAACCTTCTTTAACTCAGTCCCAAGGTTTAGATTTACTGTACGCCTCTCTCCACTTGCAAATAAGGAATAGAATACCTCGCGACTCCATTGACAGTTTTGATGACTTTTTAACGAAGGTTCGTCAAATTGAAGATGCAATTGAAGTTGATACAAACGAGCGACCACAAGCCTCCAATACAGTATTAGCGAAGAGAGGAAGATGTAACTTTTGTCGTGCTTTTGGACATACTGAAGATACCTGTCGCAAGAAAGACACCAAACCCAGGCAGGCAAAAGAAACTTTGGAAACGAGTGATACCCCCAAACCTCGAGTATCTAGAGAGTCACGAGAACTTCCTAAGCTCAAATGCTATGGTTGCGGCGAACCTGGTGTAGTAAGAAGCAAGTGCTCGAACTGCAACAAAACAAAGATAGGTGCAGCAGAAATAGGATTTTATTCGCTGAGCCCAAATTTGGCATCCATAACTAGGTTAAGACCTACTGTTGAAATTTGCATTAATGGCACTTATGGCAGAGCACATATTGATTCAGGCGCTAAATTGAGTGTAGCATCCACTTCGTTGCACAGAATTCTACAAGAAAAAGGAGTCCATTTTAAATTAGAAAAAGCGACTGTAACTCTTGCAGATGGTTTGAAACGAAGTCAACAGATTCAAAGAGCTCTGGTACCTGTAATGCTTTGTGGCCGGACGATCCCCACAAATTTTATCGTACTCCCAGACTCTCATGACAATCGTACCCTCTTAGGAGTGGACTTTATACAGGATGCGAATATAGTACTCAACATGCCACAGCTGCTGTTTCACTTCCTAGATGAACCAGGGAAAAAGTACGATCTCCTTAATGAAGATGAAGACGTCATTACTGTTTCCGCGACTAAAATGATGTTCCCACAGAAAGAGTCAGTAATCTCCAAGTTGGCCAAGATGACTTCCCTTGACCCACTGATTAGTCCATTGATGCTTACCCCTTCTCCGAATACTGAGGAAGCTAGCATAATAGAGGCATATGGCCCACCGCCGCTGATTGATTTGGAAACTCCTCCGAGTTCTCCATCCAGACCAAAAGCAAGCCTAAGTGGGTACTCACCCAGGTTTGTTTCCTCATTGTTTCATGATGCGCAGATGAACATTAACAATGCTGATATTACCCTTTCGCCTGCAAGTGAAGCGTTATTCGGATGCAACATTGACATAGCCATGGTAGAAATATCGGATGACCACCAACAATTAGCAGGTGAAGAATTGAAGCTACTTACTAGTATATTAGAAAAGAATGTTCAAGTATTCAAAGGAAACGGCAAGCCAGCTAGCTTAGTCGAACATACTATTGAAACTGGTAACCATAAGCCAATTGCAATGCCTCCGTACCGGATGTCACCACAGCGTAAAGAGATTTTACGGACGGAAATCAATCAGATGCTGGCTGAAGAGGTTATTGTGCCGTCTAAATCACCATGGGCTGCACCCGTTGTGTTGGTCCCCAAAAAGAGCGGTGATATGAGATTTTGCGTCGATTACCGTCAGTTAAACAACATTACTAAATCTGACGCTTACCCCTTACCAAGAATTGATGATCTTTTGCACGAAGCAAAGCCAACTCCATATATGACGACGCTCGACCTGAAAGCTGGCTATTGGCAAATTAAAGTACGCGATGAAGACCAAGAAAAAACAGCCTTTGTTACACCCTTTGGATTATATCATTTTAAACGTATGCCGTTTGGGTTACGTAACGCGCCAGCTACATTCCAGAGATTTATTGATAGAATGCGTCTACAGTTAGAGGAACTAAAGTTGCTGGCGTACCTTGACGATTTAATCTTGCTGTCCTGCTCATATACTCAACACCTGCAAGACCTGGATAATGTTCTCAGACTCTTATTGGAAAACAATGTCGTAGTAAACCAGGCGAAGTGTCGATTTTGTCAAGAGCAGATCAAGTACCTGGGACATATCATTACTAGAACAGGCTTGTGTCCGGACCCTGATAAAATATCGGCGATAGACGAGATACCAGCCCCAGGAAACATACGACAAGTACAATCTTTTCTTCAGACATGTTCCTGGTATCGCCGATTTGTGCCAGATTTCGCGAAGATATCTGCGCCAATCAGTCAACTAACAAAAAAGAATGCAACATGGCAATGGGAAAAGGGCCAAGAGGATGCCTTTCAAGAGCTGAAACGACGCCTTACATCTGCGCCTATTCTACGCCAAGCGGATAGTAATCAACCCTATACCATCAAAACAGACGCAAGCGATTATGCCATCGGTGCTGTTTTGGTGCAGGGGGAGCAAACTGATGAACGTCCTGTGGAGTATGCCAGCCGCTTACTGACCGCCGCTGAAAGAAATTATTCTACAACGGAGCGAGAAGCACTAGCAGTTATATGGGCCGTTTCAAAATTTAGAGGTTATATTGAAGGTTCTTCAGTAGTAATCGCTACAGATCATCAAGCCCTAAAATGGCTGATGTCTATAAAATCCCCTACGGGGCGACTTGCAAGATGGGCATTACAACTACAACCATATAACCTAACCGTTAAATATATCCCAGGAAAAACTAATGTGGTTGCCGATACTCTGTCAAGACCCAGTACTTTCAAAGGCACTCAGAACCATGAGATAAGTATAGTGTCTATTGATATGCCTCGTCGCTCTGGAGCTGAGATTCGTATCGAGCAAATGAAAGACGAAACTCTAGAGAAGATTATCAAAGCACTGGAACAAACTGAACTAGACGAAGATGCCCTGTACTGGACAAATAAAGGGTACATCTTAAATAATGGGATGCTTCATCGATACATACAGGATAGTGATAACGATAATGCTCAGTTGGTTATACCTCAACAGGAAAGGGCGACTATTCTTGCTCACTATCATGATGAACCAAGTGCTGGCCATTATGGACTAGACAAAACCTTTCGTCGCATTTCTTCAAGATATTATTGGAAAGGGATGCGGAAAGATATTGAAAATCATATTAAGGATTGCATTAAATGTCAACGCTATAAACCTAGTAATATGAAGCCTGCTGGTTTACTTCATACAACTATAATGAACCAAAGGTTTGAAACTATGTCATTTGACTTATTTGGGCCTCTACCAACTTCAACAGACAATAAAAACTGGATATTTGTGGTTGAAGACGTTGCCTCACGATGGGTTGAACTCTTTGCTTTGGAACAAGCTACAGCCGAAGCTTGCGCAGTATTTTTAGTTAATGAAGTATTTCTGCGATATGGGGTGCCTCGAAGAATAATGAGCGACAATGGAGCACAGTTTATAAGTTCTGTAATGCAGAAACTAGCTTATTGCCTTGATATAAAACATGCCTTTACGCCAGTGTATCATCCCGAAGCAAATCCTGTAGAAAGGAAAAATCGTGATCTAAAGACACAACTTGCGATCTTGGTTGAAGACAACCATCGCTCATGGGCTGAAAAACTTCCATGCATACGATACGCCATGAATACCTCAACATGTATAAGTACAGGATGCACCCCGGCGTATCTTACGTTTGGTAGAGAATTGAGAACGTACGATGATGTAAATCATGACCTCCGTCAGATAGCTTTATCAGAAAATTTTATACCCGAGATAACACCAAAACTTATCTTGTTAGCAGACACCTACAGAAGAGTACAAGAAGTACAAGAGGACAAAGAAGAAACAAGAAAGAAGGTGACCGACGCGCGACGACGTGCTGCTCCTGCTTACCAGCCCGGTGACCTGGTCCTAGTTGCCTCCCACATTCTGAGCAACGCAGCCCGCTACCAATCAGCAAAGCTAGCTCCACGTCGCGACGGACCTTACGTTATCCTACAACGACATGGACCCAGTTCCTACAAAGTATCACATCCTGACGATCGTGAGACACCTCTGGGTGTCTACCACACCTCCGCACTGACCCCGTACCAGGGATCAACCACTAATTTACCTAATCCTGAACGCCCTTTGCGCAGACGCGGAAGGCCGAAGAAGCAGCCCACAGCTACCACCACAACTGGACTCCTCACCGAGGCGTCTTCGGGTCCAGAGGGGGAGCCTTTAACGAGACGAACACAGCGCCGACGCCGCCGAGCAGAGTAACCACACCGAACCTGTTCCACACGCACACTACGGCATCACCGACGCACCGGCCGGCTATATAAACCCGTCTCCGCCACGAGACAGCGAGCAGTCTGCGCCAGTGCTCTCGAGTGTTCGCAACGCATCGACTTAGGTCGGTCTTGTTGACATATCGCGGTTGCTGGTAGTGGATTAGCAGTGTGTTGCGGTGCTCATAGTGACGGCTTCGTTAGCGGACCTCACTCTGAGTAGTGTAACTCACGGCCGAATAGGGACGAATTATCATTGTGCATCACATCGCTTAATAAAGTAAATTTAGTTTTTTCCTATGAAGTTGTTATTAGTTAAGTTTTCTTTTCTTAATAAAAGTTTTGTTAAATTTGTTACGTTGTTTAGTAATTTTATCTCCTAACACACAGCCTCTCGTTACAATGAATAAATAATTAATATATTTATAAGAGAATGGGTATTTTCTTGAGTGAACCATCTTCATTGCTCATGGCTGTTTATTATAATATAATAAACACACAATCTCAAATAACTTATAATTGTTGGCAGCAACTTAATACCAAAATAATACTTTTTAAAATTAAAATAACACTATTACAAATTAATTCATTAAATAAAACAAACAAAATCAAAGTAACTTTCTTACCGAGGTCTGTTCGACTCGAGCGCCGACAAACGAATGACGCCATTCTGATGATAAGTGCGGCTCTGCACCTGCATCACATAATAATCTGAAAATAGAATAATATTAATACTCATGTATCGATTTCTTACAATTGAATAGATACGGCAATTCTGATAATAGGTGCGTCCCTGCGCCTGGTTCACATATTTATCTGAAAATAGAATTATATTAATTCTCATGTATCGATTTTTTACAATTGAATAAATAAATAATTAATATATTTATAAGAGAATGGGTATTTTCTTGAGTAAACCATCTTCATTACTCATGGCTGATTATTATTATATAATAAACACACAATCTCAAATAACTTATAATTGTTGGCAGCAACTTAATACCAAAATAATACTTTTTAAAATTAAATAACACTATTACAAATTAATTCATTAAATAAAACAAACAAAATCAAAGTAACTTTCTTACCGAGGTCTGTTCGACTCGAGCGCCGACAAACGAATGACGCCATTCTGATGATAAGTGCGGCTCTGCACCTGCATCACATAATAATCTGAAAATAGAATAATATTAATACTCATGTATCGATTTCTTACAATTGAATAGATACGGCAATTCTGATGATAGGTGCGTCCTTGCGCCTGGTTCTTATATTTATCTGATAATAGAATAATATTAATTCTCATGTATCGATTTTTACAATTGATTAAATAAATAATTAACATATTTATAAGAGAATGGGTATTTTCTTGAGTAAACCATCTTCATAACTCATGGCTGTTTATTATTATATAATAAACACACAATCTCCAATAACTTATAATTGTTGGCAGCAACTAAATACCAAATAAATACTTTTTAAAATTAAATAACACTACAATATCAAATTAATTCATTAAATAAAACAAACAAAATCAAAGTAACTTTCTTACCGAGGTCTGTTCGACTCGAGAGCCCACAAACGAATGACGCCATTCTGATGATAGGTGCCGCTCTGCGCCTGGTTCACATATTTATCTGAAAATAGAATAATATTAATTCTCATTTATCGATTTTTTACAATTGAATAAATACGGCAATTCTGATGATAGGTAAGTCCCTGCGCCTGGTTAACATATTTATCTGAAAATAGAATTATATTAATTCTCATGTATCGATTTTTTACAATTGAATAAATAAATAATTAATATATTTATAAGAGAATGGGTATTTTCTTGAGTAAACCATCTTCATTACTCATGGCTGTTTATTATTATATAATAAACACACTATCTCAAATAACTTATAATTGTTGGCAGCAACTTAATACCAAATAAATACTTTTTAAAATTAAATAACACTTTAATAAAAAATTAATTCATTAAATAAAACAAACAAAATCAAAGTAACTTTCTTACCAAGGTCTGTTTGACTCGAGCGCCGACAAACGAATGACGCCATTCTGATGATAGGTGCAGCTCTGCGCCTGCATCACATAATAATCTGAAAATAGAATAATATTAATTCTCATGTATCGATTTTTTACAATTGAATAGATACGGCCATTTTGATGATAGGTGCGTCCCTGCGCCTGGTTAACATAATAATCTGAAAAATGAATAATATTAATTCTCATGTATCGATTTTTTATAATTGAATAGATACGGCCATTCTGATGATAGGTGCGTCCCTGCGCCTGGTTCACATATTTATCTGAAAATAGAATTATATTAATTCTCATGTATCGATTTTTTACAATTAAATGAATAAATAATTAATATATTTATAAGAGAATGGGTATTTTCTTGAGTAAACCATCTTAATTGCTCATGGCTGTTTATTATTATTTAATAAACACACAATCTCAAATAACTTATAATTGTTGGCAGCAACTTAATACCAAAATAATACTTTTTTAAATTAAATAACACTTCAATAACAAATTAATTCATTAAATGAAACAAACAAAATCAAAGTAACTTTCTTACCGAGGTCTGTTCGACTCGAGCGCCGACAAACGAATGACGCCATTCTGATGATAGGTGCGGCTCTGCACCAGCATCACATAATAATCTGAAAATAGAATAATATTAATACTCATGTATCGATTTTTTACAATTGAATGGATACGGCAATTCTGATGAAAGGTGCGTCCCTGCGCCTGGTTCACATATTTATCTGAAATTAGAATTATATTAATTCTCATGTATCGATTTTTTACAATTGAATAAATAAATAATTAATATATTTATAAGAGAATGGGTATTTTCTTGAGTAAACCATCTTCATTACTCATGGCTTTTTATTATTATATAATAAACACACTATCTCCAATAACTTATAATTGTTGGCAGCAACTTAATACCAAATAAATACTTTTTAAAATTAAATAACACTTCAAAAACAAATTAATTTATTAAATAAAACAAACAAAATCAAAGTAATTTTCTTACCGAGGTCTGTTTGAATCGAGCGCCGACAAACGAATGACGCCATTCTGATGATAGGTGCGGCTCTGCACCTGCATCACATAATAATCTGAAAATAGAATAATATTAATACTCATTTATCGATTTTTTACAATTGAATAAATACGGCAATTCTGATGATAGGTAAGTCCCTGCGCATGGTTAACATATTTATCTGAAAATTGAATTATATTAATTCTCATGTATCGATTTTTTACAATTGAATAAATAAATAATTAATATATTTATAAGAGAATGGGTTTTTTCTTGAGTAAACCATCTTCATTACTCATGGCTGTTTATTATTATATAATAAAAACACTATCTCAAATAACTTATAATTGTTGGCAGCAACTTAATACCAAAATAATACTTTTTAAAATTAAATAACACTATTACAAATTAATTCATTAAATAAAACAAACAAAATCAAAGTAACTTTCTTACCGAGGTCTGTTCGACTCGAGCGCCGACAAACGAATGACGCCATTCTGATGATAAGTGCGGCTCTGCACCTGCATCACATAATAATCTGAAAATAGAATAATATTAATACTCATGTATCGATTTCTTACAATTGAATAGATACGGCAATTCTGATGATAGGTGCGTCCCTGCGCCTGGTTCACATATTTATCTGAAAATAGAATAATATTAATTCTCATGTATCGATTTTTTACAATTGAATAAATAAATAATTAATATATTTATAAGAGAATGGGTATTTTCTTGAGTATACCATCTTCATTACTCATGGCTGTTTATTATTATATAATAAACACACAATCTCAAATAACTTATAATTGTTGGCAGCAACTTAATACCAAAATAATACTTTTTAAAATTAAATGACACTAAAATATCAAATTAATTCATTAAATAAAACAAACAAAATCAAAGTAACTTTCTTACCGAGGTCTGTTCGACTCGAGCGCCCACAAACGAATGACGCCATTCTGATGATAGGTGCCACTCTGCGCCTGGTTCACATATTTATCTGAAAATAGAATAATATTTATTCTCATTTATCGATTTTTTACAATTGAATAGATACGGCAATTCTGATGATAGGTAAGTCCCTGCGCCTGGTTTACATATTTATCTGAAAATAGAATTATATTAATTCTCATGTATCGATTTTTAACAATTGAATAAATAAATAATTAATATATTTATAAGAGAATGGGTATTTTCTTGAGTAAACCATCTTCATTACTCATGGCTGTTTATTATTATATAATAAACACACTATCTCAAATAACTTATTATTGTTGGCAGCAACTTAATACCAAATAAATACTTTTTAAAATTAAATAACACTTTAATAACAAATTAATTCATTAAATAAAACAAACAAAATCAAAGTAACTTTCTTACCGAGGTCTGTTCGACTCGAACGCCGACAAACGAATGATGCCATTCTGATGATAGGTGCGGCTCTGCGCCTGCATCACATAATAATCTGAAAAAAGAATAATATTAATTCTCATGTATCGATTTTTTATAATTGAATTAATACGGCCGTTCTGATGATAGGTGCATCCCTGCGCCTGGTTCACATATTTATCTGAAAATAGAATAATATTAATTCTCATGTATCGATTTTTTACAATTGAATGAATAAATAATTAATATATTTATAAGAGAATGGGTATTTTCTTGAGTGAACCATCTTCATTACTCATGGCTGTTTATTATTATATAATAAACACACAATCTCAAATAACTTATAATTGTTGGCAGCAACTTAATACCAATTAAATATTTTTTTAAATTAAATAACACTTCATT
This sequence comes from Hypena proboscidalis, assembly GCA_905147285.1. Classification (NCBI taxonomy): domain Eukaryota; kingdom Metazoa; phylum Arthropoda; class Insecta; order Lepidoptera; family Erebidae; genus Hypena; species Hypena proboscidalis. The sequence continues at coordinate 11,088,787 of LR990130.1, read as the reverse complement.
AACAAATTAATTCATTAAATAAAACAAACAAAACAAAGTAAATTTCTTACCGAGGTCTGTTCGACTCGAGCGCCGACAAACGAATGACGCCATTCTGATGATAGCTGCGTCTCTGCGCCTGCATCACATAATAAACTGAAAATAGAATAATATTAATTCTCATGTATCGATTTTTTACAATTGAATAGATACGGCCATTCTGATGATAGATGTCCCTGCGCCAGGTTAACATAATAATCTGAAATAAGAATAATATTAATTCTCATGTATCGATTTTTTACAATTGAATAGAAATGGCCATTCTGATGATAGGTGCGTCCCTGCGCCTGGTTAACATAATAATCTGAAATAAGAATAATATTAATTCTCATGTATCGATTTTTTACAATTGAATGAATTAATAATTAATATATTTATATGAGAAATATCACTTCAATAACAAATTAATTTATTAAATAAAACAAACAAAATCAAAGTTACTTTCTTACCGAGGTCTGTTTGACTCGAGCGCCGACAAACGAATGACGCCATTCTGATGATAGCTGCGTCTCTGCGCCTGCATCACATAATAATCTGAAAGTAGAATAATATTAATTCTCATGTATTGATTTTTTACAATTGAATAGATACGGCCATTCTGATGATAGGTGCGTCCCAGCGCCTGGTTCACATATTTATCTGAAAATAGAATAAAATTAATTCTCATAAATCGATTTTTAACAATTGAATGATTAAATAATTAATATATTTATAAAAGAAATATCACTTCAATAACAAATTAATTCATTAAATAAAACAAACAAAATCAAAGTAACTTTCTTACCGAGGTCTGTTCGACTCGAGCGCCGACAAACGAATGACGCCATTCTGATGATAGCTGCGTCTCTGCGCCTGCATCACATAATAATCTGAAAGTAGAATAATATTAATTCTCATGTATCGATTTTTTACAATTGAATAGATACGGCCATTCTGATGATAGGTGCGTCCCTGCGCCATGTTTACATATTTATCTGAAAAAAGAATAATATTAATTCTAATGTATCGATTTTTTACAATTGAATGAATAAATAATTAATATATTTATAAAAGAAATATCACTTCAATTACAAATTAATTCATTAAATAAAACAAACAAAATCAAAGTAACCATCTTACCGAGGTCCGTTTGACTCGAGCGTTGACAAACGAATGACGCAATTCTGATGATAGGTGCAGCTCTGCGCCTGCATCACATAATAATCTGAAAATAGAATAATATTAATTCTCATGTATCGATTTTTTACAATTGAATAGATACGGCCATTCTGATGATAGGTGCGTCCCTGCGCCTGGTTTACATATTTATCTGAAAAAAGAATAATTTTAATTCTCATTTATCGATTTTTTACAATTGAATAAATAAATAATTAATATATTTATAAGAGAATGGGTATTTTCTTGAGTAAACCATCTTTATTACTCATGGCGGTTTATTATTAATAATAATAAACACAAAATCTTAAATAACTTATAATTGTTGGCAGCAACTTAATACCAATTAAATATTTTTTTAAATTAAATAACACTTCATTAACAAATTAATTCATTAAATAAAACAAACAAAACAAAGTAAATTTCTTACCGAGGTCTGTTCGACTCGAGCGCCGACAAACGAATGACGACATTCTGATGATAGCTGCGTCTCTGCGCCTGCATCACATAATAATCTGTAAATAGAATAATATTAATTCTCATGTATCGATTTTTTACAATTGAATAGATACGGCCATTCTGATGATAGGTGTCCCTGCGCCAGGTTAACATAATAATCTGAAATAAGAATAATATTAATTCTCATGTATCGATTTTTTACAATTGAATAGATACGGCCATTCTGATGATAGGTGCGTTCCTGCGCCATGTTTACATATTTATCTGAAAATAGAATAATATTAATTCTAATGTATCGATTTTTTACAATTGAATGAATAAATAATTAATATATTTATAAAAGAAATATCACTTCAATTACATATTAATTCATTAAATAAAATAAACAAAATAAAAGTAACCATCTTACCGAGGTCCGTTTGACTCGAGCGTTGACAAACGAATGACGCAATTCTGATGATAGGTGCAGCTCTGCGCCTGCATCACATAATAATCTGAAAATAGAATAATATTAATTCTCATGTATCGATTTTTTACAATTGAATAGATACGGCCATTCTGATGATAGGTGCGTCCCTGCGTCTGGTTTACATATTTATCTGAAAAAAGAATAATTTTAATTCTCATGTATCGATTTTTTACAATTGAATAAATAAATAATTAATATATTTATAAGAGAATGGGTATTTTCTTGAGTAAACCATCTTTATTACTCATGGCGGTTTATTATTAATAATAATAAACACAAAATCTTAAATAACTTATAATTGTTGGCAGCAACTTAATACCAATTAAATATTTTTTTTAATTAAATAACACTTCATTAACAAATTAATTCATTAAATAAAACAAACAAAACAAAGTAAATTTCTTACCGAGGTCTGTTCGACTCGAGCGCCGACAAACGAATGACGCCATTCTGATGATAGCTGCGTCTCTGCGCCTGCATCACATAATAATCTGAAAATAGAATAATATTAATTCTCATGTATCGATTTTTTACAATTGAATAGATACGGCCATTCTGATGATAGGTGTCCCTGCGCCAGGTTAACATAATAATCTGAAATAAGAATAATATTAATTCTCATGTATCGATTTTTTACAATTGAATAGAAATGGCCATTCTGATGGTAGGTGCGTCCCTGCGCCTGGTTAACATAATAATCTGAAATAAGAATAATATTAATTCTCATGTATCGATTTTTTACAATTGAATGAATTAATAATTAATATATTTATATGAGAAATATCACTTCAATAACAAATTAATTTATTAAATAAAACAAACAAAATCAAAGTTACTTTCTTACCGAGGTCTGTTTGACTCGAGCGCCGACAAACGAATGACGCCATTCTGATGATAGCTGCGTCTCTGCGCCTGCATCACATAATAATCTGAAAGTAGAATAATATTAATTCTCATGTATTGATTTTTTACAATTGAATAGATACGGCCATTCTGATGATAGGTGCGTCCCAGCGCCTGGTTCACATATTTATCTGAAAATAGGATTAAATTAATTCTCATAAATCGATTTTTAACAATTAAATGATTAAATAATTAATATATTTATAAAAGAAATATCACTTCAATAACAAATTAATTCACTAAATAAAACAAACAAAATCAAAGTAACTTTCTCACCGAGGTCTATTTGACTCGAGCGCCGACAAACGAATGACGCCATTCTGATGATAGGTGCGGCTCTGCGCCTGCATCACATAATAATCTGAAAATAGAATCATATTAATTCTCATGTATCGATTTTTTAACAATTGAATAGATACGGCCATTCTGATGATAGGTGCGTCCCTGCGCCTGGTTCACATATTTATCTGAAAATAGAATAATATTAATTCTCATAAATCGATTTTTTACAATTGAATGAATAAATAATGAATATATTTATAAAAGAAATATCACTTCAATAACAAATTAATTCATTAAATAAAACAAACAAAATCAAAGTAACTTTCTTACCGAGGTCTGTTCGACTCGAGCGCCGACAAACGAATGACGCCATTCTGATGATAGCTGCGTCTCTGCGCCTGCATCACATAATAATCTGAAAGTAGAATAATATTAATTCTCATGTATCGATTTTTTACAATTGAATATATACGGCCATTCTGATGATAGGTGCGTCCCTGCGCCATGTTTACATATTTATCTGAAAAAAGAATAATATTAATTCTAATGTATCGATTTTTTACAATTGAATGAATAAATAATTAATATATTTATAAAAGAAATATCACTTCAATTACAAATTAATTCATTAAATAAAACAAACAAAATCAAAGTAACCATCTTACCGAGGTCCGTTTGACTCGAGCGTTGACAAACGAATGACGCAATAGCTCTGCGCCTGCATCACATAATAATTTGAAAATAGAATAATATTAATTCTCATGTATCGATTTTTTACAATTGAATAGATACGGCCATTCTGATGATAGGTGCGTCCCTGCGCCTGGTTTACATATTTATCTGAAAAAAGAATAATTTTAATTCTCATGTATCGATTTTTTACAATTGAATAAATAAATAATTAATATATTTATAAGAGAATGGGTATTTTCTTGAGTAAACCATCTTTATTACTCATGGCGGTTTATTATTAATAATAATAAACACAAAATCTTAAATAACTTATAATTGTTGGCAGCAACTTAATACCAATTAAATATTTTTTTAAATTAAATAACACTTCATTAACAAATTAATTCATTAAAAATAAAACAAACAAAACAAAGTAAATTTCTTACCGAGGTCTGTTCGACTCGAGCGCCGACAAACGAATGACGCCATTCTGATGATAGCTGCGTCTCTGCGCCTGCATCACATAATAATCTGAAAATAGAATAATATTAATTCTCATGTATCGATTTTTTACAATTGAATAGAAATGGCCATTCTGATGATAGGTGCGTCCCTGCGCCTGGTTAACATAATAATCTGAAATAAGAATAATATTAATTCTCATGTATCGATTTTTTACAATTCAATGAATTAATAATTAATATATTTATATGAGAAATATCACTTCAATAACAAATTAATTCATTAAATAAAACAAACAAAATCAAAGTTACTTTCTTACCGAGGTCTGTTTGACTCGAGCGCCGACAAACGAATGACGCCATTCTGATGATAGCTGCGTCTCTGCGCCTGCATCACATAATAATCTGAAAGTAGAATAATATTAATTCTCATGTATCGATTTTTTACAATTGAATAGATACGGCCATTCTGATGATAGGTGCGTCCCTGCGCCATGTTTACATATTTATCTGAAAATAGAATAATATTAATTCTCATGTATCGATTTTTTACAATTGAATAGAAACGGCCATTCTGATGATAGGTGCGTCCCTGCGCCTGGTTAACATAATAATCTAAAATAAGAATAATATTAATTCTCATGTATCGATTTTTTACAATTGAATAAATAAATAATTAATAAATTTATAAGAGAATGGGTATTTTCTTGAGTAAACCATCTTTATTACTCATGGCGGTTTATTATTAATAATAATAAACACAAAATCTAAAATAACTTATAATTGTTGGCAGCAACTTAATACCAATTAAATATTTTTTTAAATTAAATAACACTTCATTAACAAATTAATTCATTAAATAAAACAAACAAAACAAAGTAAATTTCTTACCGAGGTCTGTTCGACTCGAGCGCCGACAAACGAATGACGCCATTCTGATGATAGCTGCGTCTCTGCGCCTGCATCACATAATAATCTGAAAATAGAATAATATTAATTCTCATGTATCGATTTTTTACAAATGAATAGATACGGCCATTCTGATGATAGGTGTCCCTGCGCCAGGTTAACATAATAATCTGAAATAAGAATAATATTAATTCTCATGTATCGATTTTTTACAATTGAATAGAAACGGCCATTCTGATGATAGGTGCGTCCCTGCGCCTGGTTAACATAATAATCTGAAATAAGAATAATATTAATTCTCATGTATCGATTTTTTACAATTGAATAAATAAATAATTAATAAATTTATAAGAGAATGGGTATTTTCTTGAGTAAACCATCTTAATTACTCATGGCTGTTTATTATTAATAATAATAAACACACAATCTAAAATAACTTAAAATTGTTGGCAGCAACGTAATACCAATTAAATACTTTTTTAAATTAAATAACACTTTAATAACAAATTAATTCATTAAATAAAACAAACAAAATCAAAGTAACTTTCTTACCGAGGTCTGTTCGACTCGAGCGCCGACAAACGAATGACGCCATTCTGATGATCACATAATAATCTGAAAATAGAATAATATTAATTCTCATGTATCGATTTTTTACAATTGAATAGAAATGGCCATTCTGATGATAGGTGCGTCTCGCGCCTGGTTAACATAATAATCTGAAATAAGAATAATATTAATTCTCATGTATCGATTTTTTACAATTCAATGAATTAATAATTAATATATTTATATGAGAAATATCACTTCAATAACAAATTAATTCATTAAATAAAACAAATAAAATCAAAGTTACTTTCTTACCGAGGTCTGTTTGACTCGAGCGCCGACAAACGAATGACGCCATTCTGATGATAGCTGCGTCTCTGCGCCTGCATCACATAATAATCTGAAAGTAGAATAATATTAATTCTCATGTATCGATTTTTTACAATTGAATAGATACGGCCATTCTGATGATAGGTGCGTCCCTGCGCCATGTTTACATATTTATCTGAAAATAGAATAATATTAATTCTCATGTATCGATTTTTTACAATTGAATAGAAACGGCCATTCTGATGATAGGTGCGTCCCTGCGCCTGGTTAACATAATAATCTAAAATAAGAATAATATTAATTCTCATGTATCGATTTTTTACAATTGAATAAATAAATAATTAATAAATTTATAAGAGAATGGGTATTTTCTTGAGTAAACCATCTTTATTACTCATGGCGGTTTATTATTAATAATAATAAACACAAAATCTAAAATAACTTATAATTGTTGGCAGCAACTTAATACCAATTAAATATTTTTTTAAATTAAATAACACTTCATTAACAAATTAATTCATTAAATAAAACAAACAAAACAAAGTAAATTTCTTACCGAGGTCTGTTCGACTCGAGCGCCGACAAACGAATGACGCCATTCTGATGATAGCTGCGTCCCTGCGCCTGGTTAACATAATAATCTGAAATAAGAATAATATTAATTCTCATGTATCGATTTTTTACAATTCAATGAATTAATAATTAATATATTTATATGAGAAATATCACTTCAATAACAAATTAATTCATTAAATAAAACAAATAAAATCAAAGTTACTTTCTTTTCGAGGTCTGTTTGACTCGAGCGCCGACAAACGAATGACGCCATTCTGATGATAGCTGCGTCTCTGCGCCTGCATCACATAATAATCTGAAAGTAGAATAATATTAATTCTCATGTATCGATTTTTTACAATTGAATAGATACGGCCATTCTGATGATAGGTGCGTCCCTGCGCCATGTTTACATATTTATCTGAAAATAGAATAATATTAATTCTCATGTATCGATTTTTACAATTGAATAGAAACGGCCATTCTGATGATAGGTGCGTCCCTGCGCCTGGTTAACATAATAATCTAAAATAAGAATAATATAAATTCTCATGTATCGATTTTTTACAATTGAATAAATAAATAATTAATAAATTTATAAGAGAATGGGTATTTTCTTGAGTAAACCATCTTTATTACTCATGGCGGTTTATTATTAATAATAATAAACACAAAATCTAAAATAACTTATAATTGTTGGCAGCAACTTAATACCAATTAAATATTTTTTTAAATTAAATAACACTTCATTAACAAATTAATTCATTAAATAAAACAAACAAAACAAAGTAAATTTCTTACCGAGGTCTGTTCGACTCGAGCGCCGACAAACGAATGACGCCATTCTGATGATAGCTGCGTCTCTGCGCCTGCATCACATAATAATCTGAAAATAGAATAATATTAATTCTCATGTATCGATTTTTTACAAATGAATAGATACGGCCATTCTGATGATAGGTGTCCCTGCGCCAGGTTAACATAATAATCTGAAATAAGAATAATATTAATTCTCATGTATCGATTTTTTACAATTGAATAAATAAATAATTAATAAATTTATAAGAGAATGGGTATTTTCTTGAGTAAACCATCTTTATTACTCATGGCTGTTTATTATTAATAATAATAAACACACAATCTAAAATAACTTATAATTGTTGGCAGCAACGTAATACCAATTAAATACTTTTTTAAATTAAATAACACTTTAATAAAAAATTAATTCATTAAATAAAACAAACAAAATCAAAGTAACTTTCTTACCGAGGTCTGTTCGACTCGAGCGCCGACAAATGAATGACGCCATTCTGATGATAGGTGCGGTGCGTCTCTGCGCCTGCATCACATAATAATCTGAAAATAGAATAATATTAATTCTCATGTATCGATTTTTTACAATTGAATAGATACGGCCATTCTGATGATAGGTGCGTCCCTGCGCCTGGTTCACATATTTATCTGAAAATATAATAATATTAATTCTCATAAATCGATTTTTTACAATTGAATGAATAAATAATTAATATATTTATAAAAGAAGTATCACTTCAATAACAAATTAATTCATTAAATAAAACAAACAAAATCAAAGTAACTTTCTTACCGAGGTCTGTTCGACTCGAGCGCCGACAAACGAATGACGCCATTCTGATGATAGCTGCGTCTCTGCGCCTGCATCACATAATAATCTGAAAGTAGAATAATATTAATTCTCATGTATCGATTTTTTACAATTGAATAGATACGGCCATTCTGATGATAGGTGCGTCCCAGCGCCTGGTTCACATATTTATCTGAAAATAGAATAAAATTAATTGTCATAAATCGATTTTTAACAATTGAATGATTAAATAATTAATATATTTATAAAAGAAATATCACTTCAATAACAAATTAATTCACTAAATAAAACAAACAAAATCAAAGTAACTTTCTTACCGAGGTCTGTTTGACTCGAGCGCCGACAAACGAATGACGCCATTCTGATAATAGGTGCGGCTCTGCGCCTGCATCACATAATAATCTGAAAATAGAATAATATTAATTCTCATGTATCGATTTTTTACAATTGAATAGATACGGCCATTCTGATGATAGGTGCGTCCCTGCGCCTGGTTCACATATTTATCTGAAAATAGAATAATATTAATTCTCATAAATCGATTTTTTACAATTGAATGAATAAATAATTAATATATTTATAAAAGAAATATCACTTCAATAACAAATTAATTCATTAAATAAAACAAACAAAATCAAAGTAACTTTCTTACCGAGGTCTGTTCGACTCGAGCGCCGACAAACGAATGACGCCATTCTGATGATAGCTGCGTCTCTGCGCCTGCATCACATAATAATCTGAAAGTAGAATAATATTAATTCTCATGTATCGATTTTTTACAATTGAATAGATACGGCCATTCTGATGATAGGTGCGTCCCTGCGCCATGTTTACATATTTATCTGAAAATAGAATAATATTAATTCTAATGTATCGATTTTTTACAATTGAATGAATAAATAATTAATATATTTATAAAAGAAATATCACTTCAATTACAAATTAATTCATTAAATAAAACAAACAAAACAAAGTAAATTTCTTACCGAGGTCTGTTCGACTCGAGCGCCGACAAACGAATGACGCCATTCTGATGATAGCTGCGTCTCTGCGCCTGCATCACATAATAATCTGAAAATAGAATAATATTAATTCTCATGTATCGATTTTTTACAATTGAATAGATACGGCCATTCTGATGATAGGTGTCCCTGCGCCAGGTAAATATAATAATCTGAAATAAGAATAATATTAATTCTCATGTATCGATTTTTTACAATTGAATAGATACGGCCATTCTGATGATAGGTGCGTCCCAGCGCCTGGTTCACATATTTATCTGAAAATAGAATAAAATTAATTCTCATAAATCGATTTTTAACAATTGAATGATTAAATAATTAATATATTTATAAAAGAAATATCACTTCAATAACAAATTAATTCACTAAATAAAACAAACAAAATCAAAGTAACTTTCTTACCGAGGTCTGTTTGACTCGAGCGCCGACAAACGAATGACGCCATTCTGATGATAGGTGCGGCTCTGCGCCTGCATCACATAATAATCTGAAAATAGTATAATATTAATTCTCATGTATCGATTTTTTACAATTGAATAGATACGGCCATTCTGATGATAGGTGCGTCCCTGCGCCTGGTTCACATATTTATCTGAAAATATAATAATATTAATTCTCATAAATCGATTTTTTACAATTGAATGAATAAATAATTAATATATTTATAAAAGAAATATCACTTCAATAACAAATTAATTCATTAAATAAAACAAACAAAATCAAAGTAACTTTCTTACCGAGGTCTGTTCGACTCGAGCGCCAACAAACGAATGACGCCATTCTGATGATAGCTGCGTCTCTGCGCCTGCATCACATAATAATCTGAAAGTAGAATAATATTAATTCTCATGTATCGATTTTTTACAATTGAATAGATACGGCCATTCTGATGATAGGTGCGTCCCAGCGCCTGGTTCACATATTTATCTGAAAATAGAATAAAATTAATTGTCATAAATCGATTTTTAACAATTGAATGATTAAATAATTAATATATTTATAAAAGAAATATCACTTCAATAACAAATTAATTCACTAAATAAAACAAACAAAATCAAAGTAACTTTCTTACCGAGGTCTGTTTGACTCGAGCGCCGACAAACGAATTACGCCATTCTGATAATAGGTGCGGCTCTGCGCCTGCATCACATAATAATCTGAAAATAGAATAATATTAATTCTCATGTATCGATTTTTTACAATTGAATAGATACGGCCATTCTGATGATAGGTGCGTCCCTGCGCCTGGTTCACATATTTATCTGAAAATAGAATAATATTAATTCTCATAAATCGATTTTTTACAATTGAATGAATAAATAATGAATATATTTATAAAAGAAATATCACTTCAATAACAAATTAATTCATTAAATAAAACAAACAAAATCAAAGTAACTTTCTTACCGAGGTCTGTTCGACTCGAGCGCCAACAAACGAATGACGCCATTCTGATGATAGCTGCGTCTCTGCGCCTGCATCACATAATAATCTGAAAGTAGAATAAAATTAATTCTCATGTATCGATTTTTTACAATTGAATAGATACGGCCATTCTGATGATAGGTGCGTCCCTGCGCCATGTTTACATATTTATCTGAAAATAGAATAATATTAATTCTAATGTATCGATTTTTTACAATTGAATGAATAAATAATTAATATATTTATAAAAGAAATATCACTTCAATTACAAATTAATTCATTAAATAAAACAAACAAAACAAAGTAAATTTCTTACCGAGGTCTGTTCGACTCGAGCGCCGACAAACGAATGACGCCATTCTGATGATAGCTGCGTCTCTGCGCCTGCATCACATAATAATCTGAAAATAGAATAATATTAATTCTCATGTATCGATTTTTTACAATTGAATAGATACGGCCATTCTGATGATAGGTGTCCCTGCGCCAGGTTAACATAATAATCTGAAATAAGAATAATATTAATTCTCATGTATCGATTTTTTACAATTGAATAGATACGGCCATTCTGATGATAGGTGCGTCCCAGCGCCTGGTTCACATATTTATCTGAAAATAGAATAAAATTAATTCTCATAAATCGATTTTTAACAATTGAATGATTAAATAATTAATATATTTATAAAAGAAATATCACTTCAATAACAAATTAATTCACTAAATAAAACAAACAAAATCAAAGTAACTTTCTTACCGAGGTCTGTTTGACTCGAGCGCCGACAAACGAATGACGCCATTCTGATGATAGTGCGGCTCTGCGCCTGCATCACATAATAATCTGAAAATAGAATAATATTAATTCTCATGTATCGATTTTTTACAATTGAATAGATACGGCCATTCTGATGATAGGTGCGTCCCTGCGCCTGGTTCACATATTTATCTGAAAATATAATAATATTAATTCTCATAAATCGATTTTTTACAATTGAATGAATAAATAATTAATATATTTATAAAAGAAGTATCACTTCAATAACAAATTAATTCATTAAATAAAACAAACAAAATCAAAGTAACTTTCTTACCGAGGTCTGTTCGACTCGAGCGCCGACAAACGAATGACGCCATTCTGATGATAGCTGCGTCTCTGCGCCTGCATCACATAATAATCTGAAAGTAGAATAATATTAATTCTCATGTATCGATTTTTTACAATTGAATAGATACGGCCATTCTGATGATAGGTGCGTCCCAGCGCCTGGTTCACATATTTATCTGAAAATAGAATAAAATTAATTGTCATAAATCGATTTTTAACAATTGAATTATTAAATAATTAATATATTTATAAAAGAAATATCACTTCAATAACAAATTAATTCACTAAATAAAACAAACAAAATCAAAGTAACTTTCTTACCGAGGTCTGTTTGACTCGAGCGCCGACAAACGAATTACGCCATTCTGATAATAGGTGCGGCTCTGCGCCTGCATCACATAATAATCTGAAAATAGAATAATATTAATTCTCATGTATCGATTTTTTACAATTGAATAGATACGGCCATTCTGATGATAGGTGCGTCCCTGCGCCTGGTTCACATATTTATCTGAACATAGAATAATATTAATTCTCATAAATCGATTTTTTACAATTGAATGAATAAATAATTAATATATTTATAAAAGAAATATCACTTCAATAACAAATTAATTCATTAAATAAAACAAACAAAATCAAAGTAACTTTCTTACCGAGGTCTGTTCGACTCGAGCGCCGACAAACGAATGACGCCATTCTGATGATAGCTGCGTCTCTGCGCCTGCATCATATAATAATCTGAAAGTAGAATAATATTAATTCTCATGTATCGATTTTTTACAATTGAATAGATACGGCCATTCTGATGATAGGTGCGTCCCTGCGCCATGTTTACATATTTATCTGAAAATAGAATAATATTAATTCTAATGTATCGATTTTTTACAATTGAATGAATAAATAATTAATATATTTATAAAAGAAATATCACTTCAATTACAAATTAATTCATTAAATAAAACAAACAAAACAAAGTAAATTTCTTTCCGAGGTCTGTTCGACTCGAGCGCCGACAAACGAATGACGCCATTCTGATGATAGCTGCGTCTCTGCGCCTGCATCACATAATAATCTGAAAATAGAATAATATTAATTCTCATGTATCGATTTTTTACAATTGAATAGATACGGCCATTCTGATGATAGGTGCGTCCCAGCGCCTGGTTCACATATTTATCTGAAAATAGAATAAAATTAATTCTCATAAATCGATTTTTAACAATTGAATGATTAAATAATTAATATATTTATAAAAGAAATATCACTTCAATAACAAATTAATTCACTAAATAAAACAAACAAAATCAAAGTAACTTTCTTACCGAGGTCTGTTTGACTCGAGCGCCGACAAACGAATGACGCCATTCTGATGATAGGTGCGGCTCTGCGCCTGCATCACATAATAATCTGAAAATAGAATAATATTAATTCTCATGTATCGATTTTTTACAATTGAATAGATACGGCCATTCTGATGATAGGTGCGTCCCTGCGCCTGGTTCACATATTTATCTGAAAATATAATAATATTAATTCTCATAAATCGATTTTTTACAATTGAATGAATAAATAATTAATATATTTATAAAAGAAGTATCACTTCAATAACAAATTAATTCATTAAATAAAACAAACAAAATCAAAGTAACATTCTTACCGAGGTCTGTTCGACTCGAGCGCCAACAAACGAATGACGCCATTCTGATGATAGCTGCGTCTCTGCGCCTGCATCACATAATAATCTGAAAGTAGAATAATATTAATTCTCATGTATCGATTTTTTACAATTGAATAGATACGGCCATTCTGATGATAGGTGCGTCCCAGCGCCTGGTTCACATATTTATCTGAAAATAGAATAAAATTAATTCTCATAAATCGATTTTTAACAATTGAATGATTAAATAATTAATATATTTATAAAAGAAATATCACTTCAATAACAAATTAATTCACTAAATAAAACAAACAAAATCAAAGTAACTTTCTTACCGAGGTCTGTTTGACTCGAGCGCCGACAAACGAATGACGCCATTCTGATGATAGGTGCGGCTCTGCGCCTGCATCACATAATAATCTGAAAATAGAATAATATTAATTCTCATGTATCGATTTTTTACAATTGAATAGATACGGCCATTCTGATGATAGGTGCGTCCCTGCGCCTGGTTCACATATTTATCTGAAAATATAATAATATTAATTCTCATAAATCGATTTTTTACAATTGAATGAATAAATAATTAATATATTTATAAAAGAAGTATCACTTCAATAACAAATTAATTCATTAAATAAAACAAACAAAATCAAAGTAACTTTCTTACCGAGGTCTGTTCGACTCGAGCGCCGACAAACGAATGACGCCATTCTGATGATAGCTGCGTCTCTGCGCCTGCATCACATAATAATCTGAAAGTAGAATAATATTAATTCTCATGTATCGATTTTTTACAATTGAATAGATACGGCCATTCTGATGATAGGTGCGTCCCAGCGCCTGGTTCACATATTTATCTGAAAATAGAATAAAATTAATTCTCATAAATCGATTTTTTACAATTGAATGATTAAATAATTAATATATTTATAAAAGAAATATCACTTCAATAACAAATTAATTCACTAAATAAAACAAACAAAATCAAAGTAACTTTCTTACCGAGGTCTGTTTGACTCGAGCGCCGACAAACGAATTACGCCATTCTGATAATAGGTGCGGCTCTGCGCCTGCATCACATAATAATCTGAAAATAGAATAATATTAATTCTCATGTATCGATTTTTTACAATTGAATAGATACGGCCATTCTGATGATAGGTGCGTCCCTGCGCCTGGTTCACATATTTATCTGAAAATAGAATAATATTAATTCTCATAAATCGATTTTTTACAATTGAATGAATAAATAATTAATATATTTATAAAAGAAATATCACTTCAATAACAAATTTATTCATTAAATAAAACAAACAAAATCAAAGTAACTTTCTTACCGAGGTCTGTTCGACTCGAGCGCCGACAAATGAATGACGCCATTCTGATGATAGCTGCGTCTCTGCGCCTGCATCACATAATAATCTGAAAGTAGAATAATATTAATTCTCATGTATCGATTTTTTACAATTGAATAGATACGGCCATTCTGATGATAGGTGCGTCCCTGCGCCATGTTTACATATTTATCTGAAAATAGAATAATATTAATTCTAATGTATCGATTTTTTACAATTGAATGAATAAATAATTAATATATTTATAAAAGAAATATCACTTCAATTACAAATTAATTCATTAAATAAAACAAACAAAACAAAGTAAATTTCTTACCGAGGTCTGTTCGACTCGAGCGCCGACAAACGAATGACGCCATTCTGATGATAGCTGCGTCTCTGCGCCTGCATCACATAATAATCTGAAAATAGAATAATATTAATTCTCATGTATCGATTTTTTACAATTGAATAGATACAGCCATTCTGATGATAGGTGTCCCTGCACCAGGTTAACATAATAATCTGAAATAAGAATAATATTAATTCTCATGTATCGATTTTTTACAATTGAATAGATACGGCCATTCTGATGATAGGTGCGTCCCAGCGCCTGGTTCACATATTTATCTGAAAATAGAATAAAATTAATTCTCATAAATCGATTTTTAACAATTGAATGATTAAATAATTAATTTATTTCTGGTTGAAGATATCTTTATTTCTCATAAGAATTAAATTCACTTACATGAGAAAAGCAGTAGGTACATGCAAATATTAGTCGAGGCGGCTACAGTCCAACACTTTCAATTAACATTTCACATCAAAACACATAATTACAATATGCCACATTAATTAATTATAAACAATACTACAGGATTCAATCGCTAAATAAAATTAAATCACGAGTACAAATAAATAAATATCACAATTTTGTAAAAACACAATTTGCTTATTTTGTTATTGAGGGTAAATCTTATTCGACGCTTCGCGGCAGTCACTAGTCGGCGCGCTAAACTACACAGAATGAGCGTAGCTAGAAGCGACATGTAAACATGACTGTGTTTTGCACGTATTTGGTAAAAGTAATATTGCTATTGAGCGAAATACTAATTGATAATTGATTTTTTATTTTATTAACTTGCAGTTATGGTTAAAGTATGGTTTCACATTTACATAATATATTTATTATTTAATGATATTGCATATTATGTATTGTAAATATTGTAATTCTATAACTAATTGATAATTTTATTATTGAATTTATTTAATTTATTGTTTATTTATATGAAATAAATTTCTTTGTAAATTAATTTATGTTGTATTCTGAATAGCATTAATTAATATCTAAATAATGTTGCCTTTTTTATTTTTCAAGTGGGATTTTAACAACTTTTTAAATATTGGCATACTTTTGGCTTCTTTTATGCATTTTGGCAGATTGTTAAACAACTGGGCACCCTCATACATAAGACTACGTTTTCCATAATTAGTACGCGGCGAGTAAAGTTTAATATCTTTCGCATTTCGTAGTTTCATTTTATGTTTAGCATATTTTTGAGTAAATCTTATTTGTGTATGAAGGTTTTTGTTTAATATTTTTCGTATCAATACACAACTTGAGTATACATAAGTCTGAGAAACATTCATTATTTTAGTATCGTTATATATCTTTTGTGTTGCAGTGAGGAAATCATAGTGGAATAATCTTTTTATTAATTTATTTTGAGCGACTTGTAATTTAGCTATATTAGTTTTGGCCGAAGTACCCCAGATTTCTATTAAATAATCAATATGTGACTTAACTAGCGAGTTATAGATGGTGTAACGCGTTGGGATTGGTAGACAACGAACTATGCCACGAAGAGCTCCTGTTAATGCTGTTAGTTTAGATTTGACTTTTTCGATATGTGGTTTCCATGTTAGATGACTATCTAATATAAGGCCGAGATATTTTTCGTGATCCACTTTAGTAATGTTTTGATTATTTATCGTTATAGGTGTGTGATGTGGTATTTTTTTATTTTTGGCTGAGAAAATGATATAATTTGTTTTAGAAACATTGACTGTAAGTAGATTATACTGAAACCATGTATTCAATTTATCCAAATCCTTTTGGGCATCAACTAATACGTCACTAATTGTATTGCCAAAGTAAAACAAACAGGTGTCATCGGCGTATAGCGTTAAATCACCAACCAGACCAAATTTATGAACATCATTTATATAAATTAAGAATAACAACGGGCCCAAGATAGAGCCCTGCGGAATGCCGAAGGTTATTGTTTTTGGAGCGCTTTGTACTTGGCCAGTTTTAACAACCTGTTGACGATTTGTTAAATATGATTTTATTAATTCTAAGGTTTTGTTAGTTATTCCTATGTTGTTAAGTTTTTGAATAAGTATTTTATGGCTGATTGTGTCAAAAGCTTTCTGTAAATCAATGAATACTCCAAGTGCAATTTGCTTTTTGTCAATATTCAGCTTAATCTTAGTGACAAGATCTATTGTTGCTGATAATGTATTTGATTTTGGCCTAAACCCATATTGTTTCTCGTAAAGAAAATTGATTGAAGTTAGGTAGTTGTCAAGTCTATTGTAAATTACTCGTTCATAAATTTTTGAAAGCACTGGTAAGACAGAAATTGGACGGTAATTACTTGGCTCCAGTTTACTACCAGATTTAAAAATAGGTGTTACTTTTGCTACCTTCAGGCTATCGGGAAATATTCCCTCTTGTAAATTTTTATTTATACATGAGGTTAATTCGTCCAAAATTATTGGAGCGACGCATTTAAGTGACTTTGTATTTATGCCATCTAGTCCCGAGCTAGTGTTACAATTTAGGTTATTAATTATTTTGGCTATTTCCTCAGATGTTACTGGTATAAATTCAGTTAGTTGATTATTAGTATTATTTGTTACGGTAGCTTCAGTTATACATGTTGAAAAATTATGAAAACGATCAGGAATTTTGTTAGCTAATACGGACCCGATATTTGCGAAGAAATCATTAAAGCATTCACATATGTCTTGCTCGTTTGTTAGAAGTCCCGTCGGCGTTTGTAATTTGTTTGGAGCTACTTCTTTTTTTATTTTATTGTTCGAGATGCTATTAATAAGTTTCCATGTCTTTTTTGGTTTATTTTTACACTTTTTGAATACATTCAGATAATAATTAGATTTAGTATTTTGTATTTTTACAGAAACTTCATTTCTTTTCTTAATAAACTCATCTCTTATAATAGAATTTTTAGGATCCAATTTGTAACAATTCCATAGTACATTTCTTTCATTAATATCTCTTATTATTTCTTTATTGATCCAATCTTGTCTTGGCGGGTTAAGTATTTTTATTTTACTCATCTTACTATTGCAAACACTGGATATTAGTCTTTCTTGTAGTAGTTCAAATATTGAATCTTGGTTTTCATTTACGTTTCCTGATATAGTCGTGAACAATTTGTCGTAGTTTATTGCTTCATATTTAATTTTTGGTCGGTGAGCTTGATTTCTTTTTATTTCCAGGTAGATTTGTTTGTGATCTGACATGGGGGAGTCCACAATAGCAAAATGAAAAGAACTATTTTTTATATCGGTACACACATGATCAATTATAGTTTTAGTTGATGAAGTCTCTCGTGTGCAGTACTTTTCTTCAACTAGGTTCAATAAAGTAAAACCATTTTCCTCTATAATCTCCTTGTAATCTGTTGTCAAACGTTCCGCAATTTATTTATAAAAGAAATATCACTTCAATAACAAATTAATTCACTAAATAAAACAAACAAAATCAAAGTAACTTTCTTACCGAGGTCTGTTTGACTCGAGCGCCGACAAACGAATGACGCCATTCTGATGATAGGTGCGGCTCTGCGCCTGCATCACATAATAATCTGAAAATAGAATAATATTAATTCTCATGTATCGATTTTTTACAATTGAATAGATACGGCCATTCTGATGATAGGTGCGTCCCTGCGCCTGGTTCACATATTTATCTGAAAATATAATAATATTAATTCTCATAAATCGATTTTTTACAATTGAATGAATAAATAATTAATATATTTATAAAAGAAGTATCACTTCAATAACAAATTAATTCATTAAATAAAACAAACAAAATCAAAGTAACTTTCTTACCGAGGTCTGTTCGACTCGAGCGCCGACAAACGAATGACGCCATTCTGATGATAGCTGCGTCTCTGCGCCTGCATCACATAATAATCTGAAAGTAGAATAATATTAATTCTCATGTATCGATTTTTTACAATTGAATAGATACGGCCATTCTGATGATAGGTGCGTCCCAGCGCCTGGTTCACATATTTATCTGAAAATAGAATAAAATTAATTCTCATAAATCGATTTTTAACAATTGAATGATTAAATAATTAATATATTTATAAAAGAAATATCACTTCAATAACAAATTAATTCATTAAATAAAACAAACAAAATCAAAGTAACTTTCTTACCGAGGTCTGTTTGACTCGAGCGCCGACAAACGAATTACGCCATTCTGATAATAGGTGCGGCTCTGCGCCTGCATCACATAATAATCTGAAAATAGAATAATATTAATTCTCATGTATCGATTTTTTACAATTGAATAGATACGGCCATTCTGATGATAGGTGCGTCCCTGCGCCTGGTTCACATATTTATCTGAAAATATAATAATATTAATTCTCATAAATCGATTTTTTACAATTGAATGAATAAATAATTAATATATTTATAAAAGAAGTATCACTTCAATAACAAATTGATTCATTAAATAAAACAAACAAAATCAAAGTAACTTTCTTACCGAGGTCTGTTCGACTCGAGCGCCGACAAACGAATGACGCCATTCTGATGATAGCTGCGTCTCTGCGCCTGCATCACATAATAATCTGAAAGTAGAATAATATTAATTCTCATGTATCGATTTTTTACAATTGAATAGATACGGCCATTCTGATGATAGGTGCGTCCCAGCGCCTGGTTCACATATTTATCTGAAAATAGAATAAAATTAATTGTCATAAATCGATTTTTCACAATTGAATGATTAAATAATTAATATATTTATAAAAGAAATATCACTTCAATAACAAATTAATTCACTAAATAAAACAAACAAAATCAAAGTAACTTTCTTACCGAGGTCTGTTTGACTCGAGCGCCGACAAACGAATTACGCCATTCTGATAATAGGTGCGGCTCTGCGCCTGCATCACATAATAATCTGTAAATAGAATAATATTAATTCTCATGTATCGATTTTTTACAATTGAATAGATACGGCCATTCTGATGATAGGTGCGTCCCTGCGCCTGGTTCACATATTTATCTGAAAATAGAATAATATTAATTCTCATAAATCGATTTTTTACAATTGAATGAATAAATAATTAATATATTTATAAAAGAAATATCACTTCAATTACAAATTAATTCATTAAATAAAACAAACAAAACAAAGTAAATTTCTTACCGAGGTCTGTTCGACTCGAGCGCCGACAAACGAATGACGCCATTCTGATGATAGCTGCGTCTCTGCGCCTGCATCACATAATAATCTGAAAATAGAATAATATTAATTCTCATGTATCGATTTTTCACAATTGAATAGATACGGCCATTCTGATGATAGGTGTCCCTGCGCCAGGTTAACATAATAATCTGAAATAAGAATAATATTAATTCTCATGTATCGATTTTTTACAATTGAATAGATACGGCCATTCTGATGATAGGTGCGTCCCAGCGCCTGGTTCACATATTTATCTGAAAATAGAATAAAATTAATTCTCATAAATCGATTTTTAACAATTGAATGATTAAATAATTAATATATTTATAAAAGAAATATCACTTCAATAACAAATTAATTCACTAAATAAAACAATCAAAATCAAAGTAACTTTCTTACCGAGGTCTGTTCGACTCGAGCGCCGACAAACGAATGACGCCATTCTGATGATAGGTGCGGCTCTGCGCCTGCATCACATAATAATCTGAAAATAGAATAATATTAATTCTCATGTATCGATTTTTTACAATTGAATAGATACGGCCATTCTGATGATAGGTGCGTCCCTGCGCCTGGTTCACATATTTATCTGAAAATAGAATAATATTAATTCTCATAAATCGATTTTTTACAATTGAATGAATAAATAATTAATATATTTATAAACGAAATATCACTTCAATAACAAATTAATTCATTAAATAAAACAAACAAAATCAAAGTAACTTTCTTACCGAGGTCTGTTCGACTCGAGCGCCGACAAACGAATGACGCCATTCTGATGATAGCTGCGTCTCTGCGCCTGCATCACATAATAATCTGAAAGTAGAATAATATTAATTCTCATGTATCGATTTTTTACAATTGAATAGATACGGCCATTCTGATGATAGGTGCGTCCCTGCGCCATGTTTACATATTTATCTGAAAATAGAATAATATTAATTCTAATGTATCGATTTTTTACAATTGAATGAATAAATAATTAATATATTTATAAAAGAAATATCACTTCAATTACAAATAAATTCATTAAATAAAACAAACAAAACAAAGTAAATTTCTTACCGAGGTCTGTTCGACTCGAGCGCCGACAAACGAATGACGCCATTCTGATGATAGCTGCGTCTCTGCGCCTGCATCACATAATAATCTGAAAATAGAATAATATTAATTCTCATGTATCGATTTTTTACAATTGAATAGATACGGCCATTCTGATGATAGGTGTTCCTGCGCCAGGTTAACATAATAATCTGAAATAAGAATAATATTAATTCTCATGTATCGATTTTTTACAATTGAATAGATACGGCCATTCTGATGATAGGTGCGTCCCAGCGCCTGGTTCACATATTTATCTGAAAAAAGAATAAAATTAATTCTCATAAATCGATTTTTAACAATTGAATGATTAAATAATTAATATATTTATAAAAGAAATATCACTTCAATAACAAATTAATTCACTAAATAAAACAAACAAAATCAAAGTAACTTTCTTACCGAGGTCTGTTTGACTCGAGCGCCGACAAACGAATGACGCCATTCTGATGATAGGTGCGGCTCTGCGCCTGCATCACATAATAATCTGAAAATAGAATAATATTAATTCTCATGTATCGATTTTTTACAATTGAATAGATACGGCCATTCTGATGATAGGTGCGTCCCTGCGCCTGGTTCACATATTTATCTGAAAATATAATAATATTAATTCTCATAAATCGATTTTTTACAATTGAATGAATAAATAATTAATATATTTATAAAAGAAGTATCACTTCAATAACAAATTAATTCATTAAATAAAACAAACAAAATCAAAGTAACTTTCTTACCGAGGTCTGTTCGACTCGAGCGCCGACAAACGAATGACGCCATTCTGATGATAGCTGCGTCTCTGCGCCTGCATCACATAATAATCTGAAAGTAGAATAATATTAATTCTCATGTATCGATTTTTTACAATTGAATAGATACGGCCATTCTGATGATAGGTGCGTCCCAGCGCCTGGTTCACATATTTATCTGAAAATAGAATAAAATTAATTGTCATAAATCGATTTTTAACAATTGAATGATTAAATAATTAATATATTTATAAAAGAAATATCACTTCAATAACAAATTAATTCACTAAATAAAACAAACAAAATCAAAGTAACTTTCTTACCGAGGTCTGTTTGACTCGAGCGCCGACAAACGAATTACGCCATTCTGATAATAGGTGCGGCTCTGCGCCTGCATCACATAATAATCTGAAAATAGAATAATATTAATTCTCATGTATCGATTTTTTACAATTGAATAGATACGGCCATTCTGATGATAGGTGCGTCCCTGCGCCTGGTTCACATATTTATCTGAAAATAGAATAATATTAATTCTTATAAATCGATTTTTTACAATTGAATGAATAAATAATTAATATATTTATAAAAGAAATATCACTTCAATAACAAATTAATTCATTAAATATAACAAACAAAATCAAAGTAACTTTCTTACCGAGGTCTGTTCGACTCGAGCGCCGACAAACGAATGACGCCATTCTGATGATAGCTGCGTCTCTGCGCCTGCATCACATAATAATCTGAAAGTAGAATAATATTAATTCTCATGTATCGATTTTTCACAATTGAATAGATACGGCCATTCTGATGATAGGTGTCCCTGCGCCAGGTTAACATAATAATCTGAAATAAGAATAATATTAATTCTCATGTATCGATTTTTTACAATTGAATAGATACGGCCATTCTGATGATAGGTGCGTCCCAGCGCCTGGTTCACATATTTATCTGAAAATAGAATAAAATTAATTCTCATAAATCGATTTTTAACAATTGAATGATTAAATAATTAATATATTTATAAAAGAAATATCACTTCAATAACAAATTAATTCACTAAATAAAACAAACAAAATCAAAGTAACTTTCTTACCGAGGTCTGTTTGACTCGAGCGCCGACAAACGAATGACGCCATTCTGATGATAGGTGCGGCTCTGCGCCTGCATCACATAATAATCTGAAAATAGAATAATATTAATTCTCATGTATCGATTTTTTACAATTGAATAGATACGGCCATTCTGATGATAGGTGCGTCCCTGCGCCTGGTTCACATATTTATCTGAAAATATAATAATATTAATTCTCATAAATCGATTTTTTACAATTGAATGAATAAATAATTAATATATTTATAAAAGAAGTATCACTTCAATAACAAATTAATTCATTAAATAAAACAAACAAAATCAAAGTAACTTTCTTACCGAGGTCTGTTCGACTCGAGCGCCGACAAACGAATGACGCCATTCTGATGATAGCTGCGTCTCTGCGCCTGCATCACATAATAATCTGAAAGTAGAATAATATTAATTCTCATGTATCGATTTTTTACAATTTAATAGATACGGCCATTCTGATGATAGGTGCGTCCCAGCGCC
Organism: Hypena proboscidalis; assembly: GCA_905147285.1. Classification (NCBI taxonomy): domain Eukaryota; kingdom Metazoa; phylum Arthropoda; class Insecta; order Lepidoptera; family Erebidae; genus Hypena; species Hypena proboscidalis. The sequence goes on along the minus strand of LR990130.1, from coordinate 11,064,852 downwards.
TGGTTCACATATTTATCTGAAAATAGAATAAAATTAATTGTCATAAATCGATTTTTAACAATTGAATGATTAAATAATTAATATATTTATAAAAGAAATATCACTTCAATAACAAATTAATTCACTAAATAAAACAAACAAAATCAAAGTAACTTTCTTACCGAGGTCTGTTTGACTCGAGCGCCGACAAACGAATTACGCCATTCTGATAATAGGTGCGGCTCTGCGCCTGCATCACATAATAATCTGAAAATAGAATAATATTAATTCTCATGTATCGATTTTTTACAATTGAATAGATACGGCCATTCTGATGATAGGTGCGTCCCTGCGCCTGGTTCACATATTTATCTGAAAATAGAATAATATTAATTCTCATAAATCGATTTTTTACAATTGAATGAATAAATAATTAATATATTTATAAAAGAAATATCACTTCAATAACAAATTAATTCATTAAATAAAACAAACAAAATCAAAGTAACTTTCTTACCGAGGTCTGTTCGACTCGAGCGCCGACAAACGAATGACGCCATTCTGATGATAGCTGCGTCTCTGCGCCTGCATCACATAATAATCTGAAAATAGAATAATATTAATTCTCATGTATCGATTTTTTACAATTGAATAGATACGGCCATTCTGATGATAGGTGTCCCTGCGCCAGGTTAACATAATAATCTGAAATAAGAATAATATTAATTCTCATGTATCGATTTTTTACAATTGAATAGATACGGCCATTCTGATGATAGGTGCGTCCCAGCGCCTGGTTCACATATTTATCTGAAAATAGAATAAAATTAATTCTCATAAATCGATTTTTAACAATTGAATGATTAAATAATTAATATATTTATAAAAGAAATATCACTTCAATAACAAATTAATTCACTAAATAAAACAAACAAAATCAAAGTAACTTTCTTACCGAGGTCTGTTTGACTCGAGCGCCGACAAACGAATGACGCCATTCTGATGATAGGTGCGGCTCTGCGCCTGCATCACATAATAATCTGAAAATAGAATAATATTAATTCTCATGTATCGATTTTTTACAATTGAATAGATACGGCCATTCTGATGATAGGTGCGTCCCTGCGCCTGGTTCACATATTTATCTGAAAATATAATAATATTAATTCTCATAAATCGATTTTTTACAATTGAATGAATAAATAATTAATATATTTATAAAAGAAGTATCACTTCAATAACAAATTAATTCATTAAATAAAACAAACAAAATCAAAGTAACTTTCTTACCGAGGTCTGTTCGACTCGAGCGCCGACAAACGAATGACGCCATTCTGATGATAGCTGCGTCTCTGCGCCTACATCACATAATAATCTGAAAGTAGAATAATATTAATTCTCATGTATCGATTTTTTACAATTGAATAGATACGGCCATTCTGATGATAGGTGCGTCCCAGCGCCTGTTTCACATATTTATCTGAAAATAGAATAAAATTAATTGTCATAAATCGATTTTTAACAATTGAATGATTAAATAATTAATATATTTATAAAAGAAATATCACTTCAATGACAAATTAATTCACTAAATAAAACAAACAAAATCAAAGTAACTTTCTTACCGAGGTCTGTTTGACTCGAGCGCCGACAAACGAATTACGCCATTCTGATAATAGGTGCGGCTCTGCGCCTGCATCACATAATAATCTGAAAATAGAATAATATTAATTCTCATGTATCGATTTTTTACAATTGAATAGATACGGCCATTCTGATGATAGGTGCGTCCCTGCGCCTGGTTCACATATTTATCTGAAAATAGAATAATATTAATTCTCATAAATCGATTTTTTACAATTGAATGAATAAATAATTAATATATTTATAAAAGAAATATCACTTCAATAACAAATTAATTCATTAAATAAAACAAACAAAATCAAAGTAACTTTCTTACCGAGGTCTGTTCGACTCGAGCGCCGACAAACGAATGACGCCATTCTGATGATAGCTGCGTCTCTGCGCCTGCATCACATAATAATCTGAAAATAAAATAATATTAATTCTCATGTATCGATTTTTTACAATTGAATAGATACGGCCATTCTGATGATAGGTGTCCCTGCGCCAGGTTAACATAATAATCTGAAATAAGAATAATATTAATTCTCATGTATCGATTTTTTACAATTGAATAGATACGGCCATTCTGATGATAGGTGCGTCCCAGCGCCTGGTTCACATATTTATCTGAAAATAGAATAAAATTAATTCTCATAAATCGATTTTGTACAATTGAATGAATAAATAATTAATATATTTATAAAAGAAGTATCACTTCAATAACAAATTAATTCATTAAATAAAACAAACAAAATCAAAGTAACTTTCTTACCGAGGTCTGTTCGACTCGAGCGCCGAAAAACGAATGACGCCATTCTGATGATAGCTGCGTCTCTGCGCCTGCATCACATAATAATCTGAAAGTAGAATAATATTAATTCTCATGTATCGATTTTTTACAATTGAATAGATACGGCCATTCTGATGATAGGTGTTCCTGCGCCAGGTTAACATAATAATCTGAAATAAGAATAATATTAATTCTCATGTATCGATTTTTTACAATTGAATAGATACGGCCATTCTGATGATAGGTGCGTCCCAGCGCCTGGTTCACATATTTATCTGAAAATAGAATAAAATTAATTCTCATAAATCGATTTTTAACAATTGAATGATTAAATAATTAATATATTTATAAAAGAAATATCACTTCAATAACAAATTAATTCACTAAATAAAACAAACAAAATCAAAGTAACTTTCTTACCGAGGTCTGTTTGACTCGAGCGCCGACAAACGAATGACGCCATTCTGATGATAGGTGCGGCTCTGCGCCTGCATCACATAATAATCTGAAAATAGAATAATATTAATTCTCATGTATCGATTTTTTACAATTGAATAGATACGGCCATTCTGATGATAGGTGCGTCCCTGCGCCTGGTTCACATATTTATCTGAAAATATAATAATATTAATTCTCATAAATCGATTTTTTACAATTGAATGAATAAATAATTAATATATTTATAAAAGAAGTATCACTTCAATAACAAATTAATTCATTAAATAAAACAAACAAAATCAAAGTAACTTTCTTACCGAGGTCTGTTCGACTCGAGCGCCGACAAACGAATGACGCCATTCTGATGATAGCTGCGTCTCTGCGCCTGCATCACATAATAATCTGAAAGTAGAATAATATTAATTCTCATGTATCGATTTTTTACAATTGAATAGATACGGCCATTCTGATGATAGGTGCGTCCCAGCGCCTGGTTCACATATTTATCTGAAAATAGAATAAAATTAATTGTCATAAATCGATTTTTAACAATTGAATGATTAAATAATTAATATATTTATAAAAGAAGTATCACTTCAATAACAAATTAATTCATTAAATAAAACAAACAAAATCAAAGTAACTTTCTTACCGAGGTCTGTTTGACTCGAGCGCCGACAAACGAATTACGCCATTCTGATAATAGGTGCGGCTCTGCGCCTGCATCACATAATAATCTGAAAATAGAATAATATTAATTCTCATGTATCGATTTTTTACAATTGAATAGATACGGCCATTCTGATGATAGGTGCGTCCCTGCGCCTGGTTCACATATTTATCTGAAAATAGAATAATATTAATTCTCATAAATCGATTTTTTACAATTGAATGAATAAATAATTAATATATTTATAAAAGAAATATCACTTCAATAACAAATTAATTCATTAAATAAAACAAACAAAATCAAAGTAACTTTCTTACCGAGGTCTGTTCGACTCGAGCGCCGACAAACGAATGACGCCATTCTGATGATAGCTGCGTCTCTGCGCCTGCATCACATAATAATCTGAAAGTAGAATAATATTAATTCTCATGTATCGATTTTTTACAATTGAATAGATACGGCCATTCTGATGATAGGTGCGTCCCTGCGCCATGTTTACATATTTATCTGAAAATAGAATAATATTAATTCTAATGTATCGATTTTTTACAATTGAATGAATAAATAATTAATATATTTATAAAAGAAATATCACTTCAATTACAAATTAATTCATTAAATAAAACAAACAAAACAAAGTAAATTTCTTACCGAGGTCTGTTCGACTCGAGCGCCGACAAACGAATGACGCCATTCTGATGATAGCTGCGTCTCTGCGCCTGCATCACATAATAATCTGAAAATAGAATAATATTAATTCTCATGTATCGATTTTTCACAATTGAATAGATACGGCCATTCTGATGATAGGTGTCCCTGCGCCAGGTTAACATAATAATCTGAAATAAGAATAATATTAATTCTCATGTATCGATTTTTTACAATTGAATAGATACGGCCATTCTGATGATAGGTGCGTCCCAGCGCCTGGTTCACATATTTATCTGAAAATAGAATAAAATTAATTCTCATAAATCGATTTTTAACAATTGAATGATTAAATAATTAATATATTTATAAAAGAAATATCACTTCAATAACAAATTAATTCACTAAATAAAACAAACAAAATCAAAGTAACTTTCTTACCGAGGTCTGTTTGACTCGAGCGCCGACAAACGAATGACGCCATTCTGATGATAGGTGCGGCTCTGCGCCTGCATCACATAATAATCTGAAAATAGAATAATATTAATTCTCATGTATCGATTTTTTACAATTGAATAGATACGGCCATTCTGATGATAGGTGCGTCCCTGCGCCTGGTTCACATATTTATCTGAAAATATAATAATATTAATTCTCATAAATCGATTTTTTACAATTGAATGACTAAATAATTAAAATATTTATAAAAGAAGTATCACTTCAATAACAAATTAATTCATTAAATAAAACAAACAAAATCAAAGTAACTTTCTTACCGAGGTCTGTTCGACTCGAGCGCCGACAAACGAATGACGCCATTCTGATGATAGCTGCGTCTCTGCGCCTGCATCACATAATAATCTGAAAGTAGAATAATATTAATTCTCATGTATCGATTTTTTACAATTGAATAGATACGGCCATTCTGATGATAGGTGCGTCCCAGCGCCTGGTTCACATATTTATCTGAAAATAGAATAAAATTAATTGTCATAAATCGATTTTTAACAATTGAATGATTAAATAATTAATATATTTATAAAAGAAATATCACTTCAATAACAAATTAATTCACTAAATAAAACAAACAAAATCAAAGTAACTTTCTTACCGAGGTCTGTTTGACTCGAGCGCCGACAAACGAATTACGCCATTCTGATAATAGGTGCGGCTCTGCGCCTGCATCACATAATAATCTGAAAATAGAATAATATTAATTCTCATGTATCGATTTTTTACAATTGAATAGATACGGCCATTCTGATGATAGGTGCGTCCCTGCGCCTGGTTCACATGTTTATCTGAAAATAGAATAATATTAATTCTCATAAATCGATTTTTTACAATTGAATGAATAAATAATTAATATATTTATAAAAGAAATATCACTTCAATAACAAATTAATTCATTAAATAAAACAAACAAAATCAAAGTAACTTTCTTACCGAGGTCTGTTCGACTCGAGCGCCGACAAACGAATGACGCCATTCTGATGATAGCTGCGTCTCTGCGCCTGCATCACATAATAATCTGAAAATAGAATAATATTAATTCTCATGTATCGATTTTTTACAATTGAATAGATACGGCCATTCTGATGATAGGTGTCCCTGCGCCAGGTTAACATAATAATCTGAAATAAGAATAATATTAATTCTCATGTATCGATTTTTTACAATTGAATAGATACGGCCATTCTGATGATAGGTGCGTCCCAGCGCCTGGTTCACATATTTATCTGAAAATAGAATAAAATTAATTCTCATAAATCGATTTTTAACAATTGAATGATTAAATAATTAATATATTTATAAAAGAAATATCACTTCAATAACAAATTAATTCACTAAATAAAACAAACAAAATCAAAGTAACTTTCTTACCGAGGTCTGTTTGACTCGAGCGCCGACAAACGAATGACGCCATTCTGATGATAGGTGCGGCTCTGCGCCTGCATCACATAATAATCTGAAAATAGAATAATATTAATTCTCATGTATCGATTTTTTACAATTGAATAGATACGGCCATTCTGATGATAGGTGCGTCCCTGCGCCTGGTTCACATATTTATCTGAAAATATAATAATATTAATTCTCATAAATCGATTTTTTACAATTGAATGAATAAATAATTAATATATTTATAAAAGAAGTATCACTTCAATAACAAATTAATTCATTAAATAAAACAAACAAAATCAAAGTAACTTTCTTACCGAGGTCTGTTCGACTCGAGCGCCGACAAACGAATGACGCCATTCTGATGATAGCTGCGTCTCTGCGCCTACATCACATAATAATCTGAAAGTAGAATAATATTAATTCTCATGTATCGATTTTTTACAATTGAATAGATACGGCCATTCTGATGATAGGTGCGTCCCAGCGCCTGGTTCACATATTTATCTGAAAATAGAATAAAATTAATTGTCATAAATCGATTTTTAACAATTGAATGATTAAATAATTAATATATTTATAAAAGAAATATCACTTCAATGACAAATTAATTCACTAAATAAAACAAACAAAATCAAAGTAACTTTCTTACCGAGGTCTGTTTGACTCGAGCGCCGACAAACGAATTACGCCATTCTGATAATAGGTGCGGCTCTGCGCCTGCATCACATAATAATCTGAAAATAGAATAATATTAATTCTCATGTATCGATTTTTTACAATTGAATAGATACGGCCATTCTGATGATAGGTGCGTCCCTGCGCCTGGTTCACATATTTATCTGAAAATAGAATAATATTAATTCTCATAAATCGATTTTTTACAATTGAATGAATAAATAATTAATATATTTATAAAAGAAATATCACTTCAATAACAAATTAATTCATTAAATAAAACAAACAAAATCAAAGTAACTTTCTTACCGAGGTCTGTTCGACTCGAGCGCCGACAAACGAATGACGCCATTCTGATGATAGCTGCGTCTCTGCGCCTGCATCACATAATAATCTGAAAATAGAATAATATTAATTCTCATGTATCGATTTTTTACAATTGAATAGATACGGCCATTCTGATGATAGGTGTCCCTGCGCCAGGTTAACATAATAATCTGAAATAAGAATAATATTAATTCTCATGTATCGATTTTTTACAATTGAATAGATACGGCCATTCTGATGATAGGTGCGTCCCAGCGCCTGGTTCACATATTTATCTGAAAATAGAATAAAATTAATTCTCATAAATCGATTTTGTACCATTGAATGAATAAATAATTAATATATTTATAAAAGAAGTATCACTTCAATAACAAATTAATTCATTAAATAAAACAAACAAAATCAAAGTAACTTTCTTACCGAGGTCTGTTCGACTCGAGCGCCGACAAACGAATGACGCCATTCTGATGATAGCTGCGTCTCTGCGCCTGCATCACATAATAATCTGAAAGTAGAATAATATTAATTCTCATGTATCGATTTTTTACAATTGAATAGATACGGCCATTCTGATGATAGGTGCGTCCCAGCGCCTGGTTCACATATTTATCTGAAAATAGAATAAAATTAATTGTCATAAATCGATTTTTAACAATTGAATGATTAAATAATTAATATATTTATAAAAGAAATATCACTTCAATAACAAATTAATTCACTAAATAAAACAAACAAAATCAAAGTAACTTTCTTACCGAGGTCTGTTTGACTCGAGCGCCGACAAACGAATTACGCCATTCTGATAATAGGTGCGGTGCGGCTCTGCGCCTGCATCACATAATAATCTGAAAATAGAATAATATTAATTCTCATGTATCGATTTTTTACAATTGAATAGATACGGCCATTCTGATGATAGGTGCGTCCCTGCGCCTGGTTCACATATTTATCTGAAAATAGAATAATATTAATTCTCATAAATCGATTTTTTACAATTGAATGAATAAATAATTAATATATTTATAAAAGAAATATCACTTCAATAACAAATTAATTCATTAAATAAAACAAACAAAATCAAAGTAACTTTCTTACCGAGGTCTGTTCGACTCGAGCGCCGACAAACGAATGACGCCATTCTGATGATAGCTGCGTCTCTGCGCCTGCATCACATAATAATCTGAAAGTAGAATAATATTAATTCTCATGTATCGATTTTTTACAATTGAATAGATACGGCCATTCTGATGATAGGTGCGTCCCTGCGCCATGTTTACATATTTATCTGAAAATAGAATAATATTAATTCTAATGTATCGATTTTTTTCAATTGAATAAATAAATAATTAATATATTTATAAAAGAAATATCACATCAATTACAAATTAATTCATTAAATAAAACAAACAAAACAAAGTAAATTTCTTACCGAGGTCTGTTCGACTCGAGCGCCGACAAACGAATGACGCCATTCTGATGATAGCTGCGTCTCTGCGCCTGCATCACATAATAATCTGAAAATAGAATAATATTAATTCTCATGTATCGATTTTTTACAATTGAATAGATACGGCCATTCTGATGATAGGTGTCCCTGCGCCAGGTTAACATAATAATCTGAAATAAGAATAATATTAATTCTCATGTATCGATTTTTTACAATTGAATAGATACGGCCATTCTGATGATAGGTGCGTCCCAGCGCCTGGTTCACATATTTATCTGAAAATAGAATAAAATTAATTCTCATAAATCGATTTTTAACAATTGAATGATTAAATAATTAATATATTTATAAAAGAAATATCACTTCAATAACAAATTAATTCACTAAATAAAACAAACAAAATCAAAGTAACTTTCTTACCGAGGTCTGTTTGACTCGAGCGCCGACAAACGAATGACGCCATTCTGATGATAGGTGCGGCTCTGCACCTGCATCACATAATAATCTGAAAATAGAATAATATTAATTCTCATGTATCGATTTTTTACAATTGAATAGATACGGCCATTCTGATGATAGGTGCGTCCCTGCGCCTGGTTCACATATTTATCTGAAAATATAATAATATTAATTCTCATAAATCGATTTTTTACAATTGAATGAATAAATAATTAATATATTTATAAAAGAAGTATCACTTCAATAACAAATTAATTCATTAAATAAAACAAACAAAATCAAAGTAACTTTCTTACCGAGGTCTGTTCGACTCGAGCGCCGACAAACGAATGACGCAATTCTGATGATAGCTGCGTCTCTGCGCCTGCATCACATAATAATCTGAAAGTAGAATAATATTAATTCTCATGTATCGATTTTTTACAATTGAATAGATACGGCCATTCTGTTGATAGGTGCGTCCCAGCGCCTGGTTCACATATTTATCTGAAAATAGAATAAAATTAATTGTCATAAATCGATTTTTAACAATTGAATGATTAAATAATTAATATATTTATAAAAGAAATATCACTTCAATAACAAATTAATTCACTAAATAAAACAAACAAAATCAAAGTAACTTTCTTACCGAGGTCTGTTTGACTCGAGCGCCGACAAACGAATTACGCCATTCTGATAATAGGTGCGGCTCTGCGCCTGCATCACATAATAATCTGAAAATAGAATAATATTAATTCTCATGTATCGATTTTTTACAATTGAATAGATACGGCCATTCTGATGATAGGTGCATCCCTGCGCCTGGTTCACATATTTATCTGAAAATAAAATAAAATTAATTCTCATAAATCGATTTTTTACAATTGAATGAATAAATAATTAATATATTTATAAAAGAAATATCACTTCAATAACAAATTAATTCATTAAATAAAACAAACAAAACAAAGTAAATTTCTTACCGAGGTCTGTTCGACTCGAGCGCCGACAAACGAATGACGCCATTCTGATGATAGCTGCGTCTCTGCGCCTGCATCACATAATAATCTGAAAATAGAATAATATTAATTCTCATGTATCGATTTTTTACAATTGAATAGATACGGCCATTCTGATGATAGGTGTCCCTGCGCCAGGTTAACATAATAATCTGAAATAAGAATAATATTAATTCTCATGTATCGATTTTTTACAATTGAATAGATACGGCCATTCTGATGATAGGTGCGTCCCAGCGCCTGGTTCACATATTTATCTGAAAATAGAATAAAATTAATTCTCATAAATCGATTTTTAACAATTGAATGATTAAATAATTAATATATTTATAAAAGAAATATCACTTCAATAACAAATTAATTCACTAAATAAAACAAACAAAATCAAAGTAACTTTCTTACCGAGGTCTGTTTGACTCGAGCGCCGACAAACGAATGACGCCATTCTGATGATAGGTGCGGCTCTGCGCCTGCATCACATAATAATCTGAAAATAGAATAATATTAATTCTCATGTATCGATTTTTTACAATTGAATAGATACGGCCATTCTGATGATAGGTGCGTCCCTGCGCCTGGTTCACATATTTATCTGAAAATATAATAATATTAATTCTCATAAATCGATTTTTTACAATTGAATGAATAAATAATTAATATATTTATAAAAGAAGTATCACTTCAATAACAAATTAATTCATTAAATAAAACAAACAAAATCAAAGTAACTTTCTTACCGAGGTCTGTTCGACTCGAGCGCCGACAAACGAATGACGCCATTCTGATGATAGCTGCGTCTCTGCGCCTGCATCACATAATAATCTGAAAATAGAATAATATTAATTCTCATGTATCGATTTTTTACAATTGAATAGATACGGCCATTCTGATGATAGGTGTCCCTGCGCCAGGTTAACATAATAATCTGAAATAAGAATAATATTAATTCTCATGTATCGATTTTTTACAATTGAATAGATACGGCCATTCTGATGATAGGTGCGTCCCAGCGCCTGGTTCACATATTTATCTGAAAATAGAATAAAATTAATTCTCATAAATCGATTTTTAACAATTGAATGATTAAATAATTAATATATTTATAAAAGAAATATCACTTCAATAACAAATTAATTCACTAAATAAAACAAACAAAATCAAAGTAACTTTCTTACCGAGGTCTGTTTGACTCGAGCGCCGACAAACGAATGACGCCATTCTGATGATAGGTGCGGCTCTGCGCCTGCATCACATAATAATCTGAAAATAGAATAATATTAATTCTCATGTATCGATTTTTTACAATTGAATAGATACGGCCATTCTGATGATAGGTGCGTCCCTGCGCCTGGTTCACATATTTATCTGAAAATAGAATAATATTAATTCTCATAAATCGATTTTTTACAATTGAATGAATAAATAATTAATATATTTATAAAAGAAGTATCACTTCAATAACAAATTAATTCATTAAATAAAACAAACAAAATCAAAGTAACTTTCTTACCGAGGTCTGTTCGACTCGAGCGCCGACAAACGAATGACGCCATTCTGATGATAGCTGCGTCTCTGCGCCTGCATCACATAATAATCTGAAAGTAGAATAATATTAATTCTCATGTATCGATTTTTTACAATTGAATAGATACGGCCATTCTGATGATAGGTGCGTCCCAGCGCCTGGTTCACATATTTATCTGAAAATAGAATAAAATTAATTGTCATAAATCGATTTTTAACAATTGAATGATTAAATAATTAATATATTTATAAAAGAAATATCACTTCAATAACAAATTAATTCACTAAATAAAACAAACAAAATCAAAGTAACTTTCTTACCGAGGTCTGTTTGACTCGAGCGCCGACAAACGAATTACGCCATTCTGATAATAGGTGCGGCTCTGCGCCTGCATCACATAATAATCTGAAAATAGAATAATATTAATTCTCATGTATCGATTTTTTACAATTGAATAGATACGGCCATTCTGATGATAGGTGCGTCCCTGCGCCTGGTTCACATATTTATCTGAAAATAGAATAATATTAATTCTCATAAATCAATTTTTTACAATTGAATGAATAAATAATTAATATATTTATAAAAGAAATATCACTTCAATAACAAATTAATTCATTAAATAAAACAAACAAAATCAAAGTAACTTTCTTACCGAGGTCTGTTCGACTCGAGCGCCGACAAACGAATGACGCCATTCTGATGATAGCTGCGTCTCTGCGCCTGCATCACATAATAATCTGAAAGTAGAATAATATTAATTCTCATGTATCGATTTTTTACAATTGAATAGATACGGCCATTCTGATGATAGGTGCGTCCCAGCGCCTGGTTCACATATTTATCTGAAAATAGAATAATTAAATAATTAATATATTTATAAAAGAAATATCACTTCAATAACAAATTAATTCACTAAATAAAACAAACAAAATCAAAGTAACTTTCTTACCGAGGTCTGTTTGACTCGAGCGCCGACAAACGAATTACGCCATTCTGATAATAGGTGCGGCTCTGCGCCTGCATCACATAATAATCTGAAAATTGAATAATATTAATTCTCATGTATCGATTTTTTACAATTGAATAGATACGGCCATTCTGATGATAGGTGCGTCCCAGCGCCTGGTTCACATATTTATCTGAAAATAGAATAAAATTAATTCTCATAAATCGATTTTTAACAATTGAATGATTAAATAATTAATATATTTATAAAAGAAATATCACTTCAATAACAAATTAATTCACTAAATAAAACAAACAAAATCAAAGTAACTTTCTTACCGAGGTCTGTTTGACTCGAGCGCCGACAAACGAATGACGCCATTCTGATGATAGGTGCGGCTCTGCGCCTGCATCACATAATAATCTGAAAATAGAATAATATTAATTCTCATGTATCGATTTTTTACAATTGAATAGATACGGCCATTCTGATGATAGGTGCGTCCCTGCGCCTGGTTCACATATTTATCTGAAAATATAATAATATTAATTCTCATAAATCGATTTTTTACAATTGAATGAATAAATAATTAATATATTTATAAAAGAAATATCACTTCAATTACAAATTAATTCATTAAATAAAACAAACAAAACAAAGTAAATTTCTTACCGAGGTCTGTTCGACTCGAGCGCCGACAAACGAATGACGCCATTCTGATGATAGCTGCGTCTCTGCGCCTGCATCACATAATAATCTGAAAATAGAATAATATTAATTCTCATGTATCGATTTTTTACAATTGAATAGATACGGCCATTCTGATGATAGGTGTCCCTGCGCCAGGTTAACATAATAATCTGAAATAAGAATAATATTAATTCTCATGTATCAATTTTTTACAATTGAATAGATACGGCCATTCTGATGATAGGTGCGTCCCAGCGCCTGGTTCACATATTTATCTGAAAATAGAATAAAATTAATTCTCATAAATCGATTTTTAACAATTGAATGATTAAATAATTAATATATTTATAAAAGAAATATCACTTCAATAACAAATTAATTCACTAAATAAAACAAACAAAATCAAAGTAACTTTCTTACCGAGGTCTGTTTGACTCGAGCGCCGACAAACGAATGACGCCATTCTGATGATAGGTGCGGCTCTGCGCCTGCATCACATAATAATCTGAAAATAGAATAATATTAATTCTCATGTATCGATTTTTTACAATTGAATAGATACGGCCATTCTGATGATAAGTGCGTCCCTGCGCCTGGTTCACATATTTATCTGAAAATATAATAATATTAATTCTCATAAATCGATTTTTTACAATTGAATGAATAAATAATTAATATATTTATAAAAGAAGTATCACTTCAATAACAAATTAATTCATTAAATAAAACAAACAAAATCAAAGTAACTTTCTTACCGAGGTCTGTTCGACTCGAGCGCCGACAAACGAATGACGCCATTCTGATGATAGCTGCGTCTCTGCGCCTGCATCACATAATAATCTGAAAGTAGAATAATATTAATTCTCATGTATCGATTTTTTACAATTGAATAGATACGGCCATTCTGATGATAGGTGCGTCCCTGCGCCTGGTTCACATATTTATCTGAAAATAGAATAAAATTAATTGTCATAAATCGATTTTTAACAATTGAATGATTAAATAATTAATATATTTATAAAAGAAATATCACTTCAATAACAAATTAATTCACTAAATAAAACAAACAAAATCAAAGTAACTTTCTTACCGAGGTCTGTTTGACTCGAGCGCCGACAAACGAATTACGCCATTCTGATAATAGGTGCGGCTCTGCGCCTGCATCACATAATAATCTGAAAATTGAATAATATTAATTCTCATGTATCGATTTTTTACAATTGAATAGATACGGCCATTCTGATGATAGGTGCGTCCCTGCGCCTGGTTCACATATTTATCTGAAAATAGAATAATATTAATTCTCATAAATCGATTTTTTACAATTGAATGAATAAATAATTAATATATTTATAAAAGAAATATCACTTCAATAACAAATTAATTCATTAAATAAAACAAACAAAATCAAAGTAACTTTCTTACCGAGGTCTGTTCGACTCGAGCGCCGACAAACGAATGACGCCATTCTGATGATAGCTGCGTCTCTGCGCCTGCATCACATAATAATCTGAAAGTAGAATAATATTAATTCTCATGTATCGATTTTTTACAATTGAATAGATACGGCCATTCTGATGATAGGTGCGTCCCAGCGCCTGGTTCACATATTTATCTGAAAATAGAATAAAATTAATTGTCATAAATCGATTTTTAACAATTGAATGATTAAATAATTAATATATTTATAAAAGAAATATCACTTCAATAACAAATTAATTCACTAAATAAAACAAACAAAATCAAAGTAACTTTCTTACCGAGGTCTGTTTGACTCGAGCGCCGACAAACGAATTACGCCATTCTGATAATAGGTGCGGCTCTGCGCCTGCATCACATAATAATCTGAAAATAGAATAATATTAATTCTCATGTATCGATTTTTTACAATTGAATAGATACGGCCATTCTGATGATAGGTGCGTCCCTGCGCCTGGTTCACATATTTATCTGAAAATAGAATAATATTAATTCTCATAAATCGATTTTTTACAATTGAATGAATAAATAATTAATATATTTATAAAAGAAATATCACTTCAATAACAAATTAATTCATTAAATAAAACAAACAAAATCAAAGTAACTTTCTTACCGAGGTCTGTTCGACTCGAGCGCCGACAAACGAATGACGCCATTCTGATGATAGCTGCGTCTCTGCGCCTGCATCACATAATAATCTGAAAGTAGAATAATATTAATTCTCATGTATCGATTTTTTACAATTGAATAGATACGGCCATTCTGATGATAGGTGCGTCCCAGCGCCTGGTTCACATATTTATCTGAAAATAGAATAAAATTAATTGTCATAAATCGATTTTTAACAATTGAATGATTAAATAATTAATATATTTATAAAAGAAATATCACTTCAATAACAAATTAATTCACTAAATAAAACAAACAAAATCAAAGTAACTTTCTTACCGAGGTCTGTTTGACTCGAGCGCCGACAAACGAATGACGCCATTCTGATGATAGGTGCGGCTCTGCGCCTGCATCACATAATAATCTGAAAATAGAATAATATTAATTCTCATGTATCGATTTTTTACAATTGAATAGATACGGCCATTCTGATGATAAGTGCGTCCCTGCGCCTGGTTCACATATTTATCTGAAAATATAATAATATTAATTCTCATAAATCGATTTTTTACAATTGAATGAATAAATAATTAATATATTTATAAAAGAAGTATCACTTCAATAACAAATTAATTCATTAAATAAAACAAACAAAATCAAAGTAACTTTCTTACCGAGGTCTGTTCGACTCGAGCGCCGACAAACGAATGACGCCATTCTGATGATAGCTGCGTCTCTGCGCCTGCATCACATAATAATCTGAAAGTAGAATAATATTAATTCTCATGTATCGATTTTTTACAATTGAATAGATACGGCCATTCTGATGATAGGTGCGTCCCAGCGCCTGGTTCACATATTTATCTGAAAATAGAATAAAATTAATTGTCATAAATCGATTTTTAACAATTGAATGATTAAATAATTAATATATTTATAAAAGAAATATCACTTCAATAACAAATTAATTCACTAAATAAAACAAACAAAATCAAAGTAACTTTCTTACCGAGGTCTGTTTGACTCGAGCGCCGACAAACGAATTACGCCATTCTGATAATAGGTGCGGCTCTGCGCCTGCATCACATAATAATCTGAAAATAGAATAATATTAATTCTCATGTATCGATTTTTTACAATTGAATAGATACGGCCATTCTGATGATAGGTGCGTCCCTGCGCCTGGTTCACATATTTATCTGAAAATAGAATAAAATTAATTCTCATAAATCGATTTTTTACAATTGAATGAATAAATAATTAATATATTTATAAAAGAAATATCACTTCAATAACAAATTAATTCATTAAATAAAACAAACAAAATCAAAGTAACTTTCTTACCGAGGTCTGTTCGACTCGAGCGCCGACAAACGAATGACGCCATTCTGATGATAGCTGCGTCTCTGCGCCTGCATCACATAATAATCTGAAAGTAGAATAATATTAATTCTCATGTATCGATTTTTTACAATTGAATAGATACGGCCATTCTGATGATAGGTGCGTCCCAGCGCCTGGTTCACATATTTATCTGAAAATAGAATAAAATTAATTGTCATAAATCGATTTTTAACAATTGAATGATTAAATAATTAATATATTTATAAAAGAAATATCACTTCAATAACAAATTAATTCACTAAATAAAACAAACAAAATCAAAGTAACTTTCTTACCGAGGTCTGTTTGACTCGAGCGCCGACAAACGAATTACGCCATTCTGATAATAGGTGCGGCTCTGCGCCTGCATCACATAATAATCTGAAAATAGAATAATATTAATTCTCATGTATCGATTTTTTACAATTGAATAGATACGGCCATTCTGATGATAGGTGCGTCCCTGCGCCTGGTTCACATATTTATCTGAAAATAGAATAATATTAATTCTCATAAATCGATTTTTTACAATTGAATGAATAAATAATTAATATATTTATAAAAGAAATATCACTTCAATAACAAATTAATTCATTAAATAAAACAAACAAAATCAAAGTAACTTTCTTACCGAGGTCTGTTCGACTCGAGCGCCGACAAACGAATGACGCCATTCAGATGATAGCTGCGTCTCTGCGCCTGCATCACATAATAATCTGAAAGTAGAATAATATTAATTCTCATGTATCGATTTTTTACAATTGAATAGATACGGCCATTCTGATGATAGGTGCGTCCCAGCGCCTGGTTCACATATTTATCTGAAAATAGAATAAAATTAATAGTCATAAATCGATTTTTAACAATTGAATGATTAAATAATTAATATATTTATAAAAGAAATATCACTTCAATAACAAATTAATTCACTAAATAAAACAAACAAAATCAAAGTAACTTTCTTACCGAGGTCTGTTTGACTCGAGCGCCGACAAACGAATTACGCCATTCTGATAATAGGTGCGGCTCTGCGCCTGCATCACATAATAATCTGAAAATAGAATAATATTAATTCTCATGTATCGATTTTTTACAATTGAATAGATACGGCCATTCTGATGATAGGTGCGTCCCAGCGCCTGGTTCACATATTTATCTGAAAATAGAATAAAATTAATTCTCATAAATCGATTTTTAACAATTGAATGATTAAATAATTAATATATTTATAAAAGAAATATCACTTCAATAACAAATTAATTCACTAAATAAAACAAACAAAATCAAAGTAACTTTCTTACCGAGGTCTGTTTGACTCGAGCGCCGACAAACGAATGACGCCATTCTGATGATAGGTGCGGCTCTGCGCCTGCATCACATAATAATCTGAAAATAGAATAATATTAATTCTCATGTATCGATTTTTTACAATTGAATAGATACGGCCATTCTGATGATAGGTGCGTCCCTGCGCCTGGTTCACATATTTATCTGAAAATATAATAATATTTTTTCTCATAAATCGATTTTTTACAATTGAATGAATAAATAATTAATATATTTATAAAAGAAGTATCACTTCAATAACAAATTAATTCATTAAATAAAACAAACAAAATCAAAGTAACTTTCTTACCGAGGTCTGTTCGACTCGAGCGCCGACAAACGAATGACGCCATTCTGATGATAGCTGCGTCTCTGCGCCTGCATCACATAATAATCTGAAAGTAGAATAATATTAATTCTCATGTATCGATTTTTTACAATTGAATAGATACGGCCATTCTGATGATAGGTGCGTCCCAGCGCCTGGTTCACATATTTATCTGAAAATAGAATAAAATTAATTGTCATAAATCGATTTTTAACAATTGAATGATTAAATAATTAATATATTTATAAAAGAAATATCACTTCAATAACAAATTAATTCACTAAATAAAACAAACAAAATCAAAGTAACTTTCTTACCGAGGTCTGTTTGACTCGAGCGCCGACAAACGAATTACGCCATTCTGATAATAGGTGCGGCTCTGCGCCTGCATCACATAATAATCTGAAAATAGAATAATATTAATTCTCATGTATCGATTTTTTACAATTGAATAGATACGGCCATTCTGATGATAGGTGCGTCCCTGCGCCTGGTTCACATATTTATCTGAAAATAGAATAATATTAATTCTCATAAATCGATTTTTTACAATTGAATGAATAAATAATTAATATATTTATAAAAGAAATATCACTTCAATAACAAATTAATTCATTAAATAAAACAAACAAAATCAAAGTAACTTTCTTACCGAGGTCTGTTCGACTCGAGCGCCGACAAACGAATGACGCCATTCTGATGATAGCTGCGTCTCTGCGCCTGCATCACATAATAATCTGAAAGTAGAATAATATTAATTCTCATGTATCGATTTTTTACAATTGAATAGATACGGCCATTCTGATGATAGGTGCGTCCCAGCGCCTGGTTCACATATTTATCTGAAAATAGAATAAAATTAATTGTCATAAATCGATTTTTAACAATTGAATGATTAAATAATTAATATATTTATAAAAGAAATATCACTTCAATAACAAATTAATTCACTAAATAAAACATACAAAATCAAAGTAACTTTCTTACCGAGGTCTGTTTGACTCGAGCGCCGACAAACGAATTACGCCATTCTGATAATAGGTGCGGCTCTGCGCCTGCATCACATAATAATCTGAAAATAGAATAATATTAATTCTCATGTATCGATTTTTTACAATTGAATAGATACGGCCATTCTGATGATAGGTGCGTCCCTGCGCCTGGTTCACATATTTATCTGAAAATATAATAATATTAATTCTCATAAATCGATTTTTTACAATTGAATGAATAAATAATTAATATATTTATAAAAGAAATATCACTTCAATAACAAATTAATTCATTAAATAAAACAAACAAAATCAAAGTAACTTTCTTACCGAGGTCTGTTCGACTCGAGCGCCGACAAACGAATGACGCCATTCTGATGATAGCTGCGTCTCTGCGCCTGCATCACATAATAATCTGAAAGTAGAATAATATTAATTCTCATGTATCGATTTTTTACAATTGAATAGATACGGCCATTCTGATGATAGGTGCGTCCCAGCGCCTGGTTCACATATTTATCTGAAAATAGAATAAAATTAATTGTCATAAATCGATTTTTAACAATTGAATGATTAAATAATTAATATATTTATAAAAGAAATATCACTTCAATAACAAATTAATTCACTAAATAAAACAAACAAAATCAAAGTAACTTTCTTACCGAGGTCTGTTTGACTCGAGCGCCGACAAACGAATTACGCCATTCTGATAATAGGTGCGGCTCTGCGCCTGCATCACATAATAATCTGAAAATAGAATAATATTAATTCTCATGTATCGATTTTTTACAATTGAATAGATACGGCCATTCTGATGATAGGTGCGTCCCAGCGCCTGATTCACATATTTATCTGAAAATAGAATAAAATTAATTCTCATAAATCGATTTTTAACAATTGAATGATTAAATAATTAATATATTTATAAAAGAAATATCACTTCAATAACAAATTAATTCACTAAATAAAACAAACAAAATCAAAGTAACTTTCTTACCGAGGTCTGTTTGACTCGAGCGCCGACAAACGAATGACGCCATTCTGATGATAGGTGCGGCTCTGCGCCTGCATCACATAATAATCTGAAAATAGAATAATATTAATTCTCATGTATCGATTTTTTACAATTGAATAGATACGGCCATTCTGATGATAGGTGCGTCCCTGCGCCTGGTTCACATATTTATCTGAAAATATAATAATATTTTTTCTCATAAATCGATTTTTTACAATTGAATGAATAAATAATTAATATATTTATAAAAGAAATATCACTTCAATTACAAATTAATTCATTAAATAAAACAAACAAAACAAAGTAAATTTCTTACCGAGGTCTGTTCGACTCGAGCGCCGACAAACGAATGACGCCATTCTGATGATAGCTGCGTCTCTGCGCCTGCATCACATAATAATCTGAAAATAGAATAATATTAATTCTCAGGTATCGATTTTTTACAATTGAATAGATACGGCCATTCTGATGATAGGTGTCCCTGCGCCAGGTTAACATAATAATCTGAAATAAGAATAATATTAATTCTCATGTATCGATTTTTTACAATTGAATAGATACGGCCATTCTGATGATAGGTGCGTCCCAGCGCCTGGTTCACATATTTATCTGAAAATAGAATAAAATTAATTCTCATAAATCGATTTTTAACAATTGAATGATTAAATAATTAATATATTTATAAAAGAAATATCACTTCAATAACAAATTAATTCACTAAATAAAACAAACAAAATCAAAGTAACTTTCTTACCGAGGTCTGTTTGACTCGAGCGCCGACAAACGAATGACGCCATTCTGATGATAGGTGCGGCTCTGCGCCTGCATCACATAATAATCTGAAAATAGAATAATATTAATTCTCATGTATCGATTTTTTACAATTGAATAGATACGGCCATTCTGATGATAGGTGCGTCCCTGCGCCTGGTTCACATATTTATCTGAAAATATAATAATATTAATTCTCATAAATCGATTTTTTACAATTGAATGAATAAATAATTAATATATTTATAAAAGAAGTATCACTTCAATAACAAATTAATTCATTAAATAAAACAAACAAAATCAAAGTAACTTTCTTACCGAGGTCTGTTCGACTCGAGCGCCGACAAACGAATGACGCCATTCTGATGATAGCTGCGTCTCTGCGCCTGCATCACATAATAATCTGAAAGTAGAATAATATTAATTCTCATGTATCGATTTTTTACAATTGAATAGATACGGCCATTCTGATGATAGGTGCGTCCCAGCGCCTGGTTCACATATTTATCTGAAAATAGAATAAAATTAATTCTCATAAATCGATTTTTAACAATTGAATGATTAAATAATTAATATATTTATAAAAGAAATATCACTTCAATAACAAATTAATTCACTAAATAAAACAAACAAAATCAAAGTAACTTTTTTACCGAGGTCTGTTTGACTCGAGCGCCGACAAACGAATGACGCCATTCTGATGATAGCTGCGTCTCTGCGCCTGCATCACATAATAATCTGAAAATAGAATAATATTAATTCTCATGTATCGATTTTTTACAATTGAATAGATACGGCCATTCTGATGATAGGTGTCCCTGCGCCAGGTTAACATAATAATCTGAAATAAGAATAATATTAATTCTCATGTATCGATTTTTTACAATTGAATAGATACGGCCATTCTGATGATAGGTGCGTCCCAGCGCCTGGTTCACATATTTATCTGAAAATAGAATAAAATTAATTCTCATAAATCGATTTTTAACAATTGAATGATTAAATAATTAATATATTTATAAAAGAAATATCACTTCAATAACAAATTAATTCACTAAATAAAACAAACAAAATCAAAGTAACTTTCTTACCGAGGTCTGTTTGACTCGAGCGCCGACAAACGAATTACGCCATTCTGATAATAGGTGCGGCTCTGCGCCTGCATCACATAATAATCTGAAAATAGAATAATATTAATTCTCATGTATCGATTTTTTACAATTGAATAGATACGGCCATTCTGATGATAGGTGCGTCCCTGCGCCTGGTTCACATATTTATCTGAAAATAGAATAATATTAATTCTCATAAATCGATTTTTTACAATTGAATGAATAAATAATTAATATATTTATAAAAGAAATATCACTTCAATAACAAATTAATTCATTAAATGAAACAAACAAAATCAAAGTAACTTTCTTACCGAGGTCTGTTCGACTCGAGCGCCGACAAACGAATGACGCCATTCTGATGATAGCTGCGTCTCTGCGCCTGCATCACATAATAATCTGAAAGTAGAATAATATTAATTCTCATGTATCGATTTTTTACAATTGAATAGATACGGCCATTCTGATGATAGGTGCGTCCCTGCGCCATGTTTACATATTTATCTGAAAATAGAATAATATTAATTCTAATGTATCGATTTTTTACAATTGAATGAATAAATAATTAATATATTTATAAAAGAAATATCACTTCAATTACAAATTAATTCATTAAATAAAACAAACAAAACAAAGTAAATTTCTTACCGAGGTCTGTTCGACTCGAGCGCCGACAAACGAATGACGCCATTCTGATGATAGCTGCGTCTCTGCGCCTGCATCACAAAATAATCTGAAAATAGAATAATATTAATTCTCATGTATCGATTTTTTACAATTGAATAGATACGGCCATTCTGATGATAGGTGTCCCTGCGCCAGGTTAACATAATAATCTGAAATAAGAATAATATTAATTCTCATGTATCGATTTTTTACAATTGAATAGATACGGCCATTCTGATGATAGGTGCGTCCCAGCGCCTGGTTCACATATTTATCTGAAAATAGAATAAAATTAATTCTCATAAATCGATTTTTAACAATTGAATGATTAAATAATTAATATATTTATAAAAGAAATATCACTTCAATAACAAATTAATTCACTAAATAAAACAAACAAAATCAAAGTAACTTTCTTACCGAGGTCTGTTTGACTCGAGCGCCGACAAACGAATGACGCCATTCTGATGATAGGTGCGGCTCTGCGCCTGCATCACATAATAATCTGAAAATAGAATAATATTAATTCTCATGTATCGATTTTTTACAATTGAATAGATACGGCCATTCTGATGATAGGTGCGTCCCTGCGCCTGGTTCACATATTTATCTGAAAATATAATAATATTAATTCTCATAAATCGATTTTTTACAATTGAATGAATAAATAATTAATATATTTATAAAAGAAGTATCACTTCAATAACAAATTAATTCATTAAATAAAACAAACAAAATCAAAGTAACTTTCTTACCGAGGTCTGTTCGACTCGAGCGCCGACAAACGAATGACACCATTCTGATGATAGCTGCGTCTCTGCGCCTGCATCACATAATAATCTGAAAGTAGAATAATATTAATTCTCATGTATCGATTTTTTACAATTGAATAGATACGGCCATTCTGATGATAGGTGCGTCCCAGCGCCTGGTTCACATATTTATCTGAAAATAGAATAAAATTAATTCTCATAAATCGATTTTTAACAATTGAATGATTAAATAATTAATATATTTATAAAAGAAATATCACTTCAATAACAAATTAATTCACTAAATAAAACAAACAAAATCAAAGTAACTTTCTTACCGAGGTCTGTTTGACTCGAGCGCCGACAAACGAATGACGCCATTCTGATGATAGGTGCGGCTCTGCGCCTGCATCACATAATAATCTGAAAATAGAATAATATTAATTCTCATGTATCGATTTTTTACAATTGAATAGATACGGCCATTCTGATGATAGGTGCGTCCCTGCGCCTGGTTCACATATTTATCTGAAAATATAATAATATTAATTCTCATAAATCGATTTTTTACAATTGAATGAATAAATAATTAATATATTTATAAAAGAAGTATCACTTCAATAACAAATTAATTCACTAAATAAAACAAACAAAATCAAAGTAACTTTTTTACCGAGGTCTGTTTGACTCGAGCGCCGACAAACGAATGACGCCATTCTGATGATAGCTGCGTCTCTGCGCCTGCATCACATAATAATCTGAAAATAGAATAATATTAATTCTCATGTATCGATTTTTTACAATTGAATAGATACGGCCATTCTGATGATAGGTGTCCCTGCGCCAGGTTAACATAATAATCTGAAATAAGAATAATATTAATTCTCATGTATCGATTTTTTACAATTGAATAGATACGGCCATTCTGATGATAGGTGCGTCCCAGCGCCTGGTTCACATATTTATCTAAAAATAGAATAAAATTAATTCTCATAAATCGATTTTTAACAATTGAATGATTAAATAATTAATATATTTATAAAAGAAATATCACTTCAATAACAAATTAATTCACTAAATAAAACAAACAAAATCAAAGTAACTTTCTTACCGAGGTCTGTTTGACTCGAGCGCCGACAAACGAATTACGCCATTCTGATAATAGGTGCGGCTCTGCGCCTGCATCACATAATAATCTGAAAATAGAATAATATTAATTCTCATGTATCGATTTTTTACAATTGAATAGATACGGCCATTCTGATGATAGGTGCGTCCCTGCGCCTGGTTCACATATTTATCTGAAAATAGAATAATATTAATTCTCATAAATCGATTTTTTACAATTGAATGAATAAATAATTAATATATTTATAAAAGAAATATCACTTCAATAACAAATTAATTCATTAAATGAAACAAACAAAATCAAAGTAACTTTCTTACCGAGGTCTGTTCGACTCGAGCGCCGACAAACGAATGACGCCATTCTGATGATAGCTGCGTCTCTGCGCCTGCATCACATAATAATCTGAAAGTAGAATAATATTAATTCTCATGTATCGATTTTTTACAATTGAATAGATACGGCCATTCTGATGATAGGTGCGTCCCTGCGCCATGTTTACATATTTATCTGAAAATAGAATAATATTAATTCTAATGTATCGATTTTTTACAATTGAATGAATAAATAATTAATATATTTATAAAAGAAATATCACTTCAATTACAAATTAATTCATTAAATAAAACAAACAAAACAAAGTAAATTTCTTACCGAGGTCTGTTCGACTCGAGCGCCGACAAACGAATGACGCCATTCTGATGATAGCTGCGTCTCTGCGCCTGCATCACAAAATAATCTGAAAATAGAATAATATTAATTCTCATGTATCGATTTTTTACAATTGAATAGATACGGCCATTCTGATGATAGGTGTCCCTGCGCCAGGTTAACATAATAATCTGAAATAAGAATAATATTAATTCTCATGTATCGATTTTTTACAATTGAATAGATACGGCCATTCTGATGATAGGTGCGTCCCAGCGCCTGGTTCACATATTTATCTGAAAATAGAATAAAATTAATTCTCATAAATCGATTTTTAACAATTGAATGATTAAATAATTAATATATTTATAAAAGAAATATCACTTCAATAACAAATTAATTCACTAAATAAAACAAACAAAATCAAAGTAACTTTCTTACCGAGGTCTGTTTGACTCGAGCGCCGACAAACGAATGACGCCATTCTGATGATAGGTGCGGCTCTGCGCCTGCATCACATAATAATCTGAAAATAGAATAATATTAATTCTCATGTATCGATTTTTTACAATTGAATAGATACGGCCATTCTGATGATAGGTGCGTCCCTGCGCCTGGTTCACATATTTATCTGAAAATATAATAATATTAATTCTCATAAATCGATTTTTTACAATTGAATGAATAAATAATTAATATATTTATAAAAGAAGTATCACTTCAATAACAAATTAATTCATTAAATAAAACAAACAAAATCAAAGTAACTTTCTTACCGAGGTCTGTTCGACTCGAGCGCCGACAAACGAATGACGCCATTCTGATGATAGCTGCGTCTCTGCGCCTGCATCACATAATAATCTGAAAATAGAATAATATTAATTCTCATGTATCGATTTTTTACAATTGAATAGATACGGCCATTCTGATGATAGGTGCGTCCCTGCGCCATGTTTACATATTTATCTGAAAATAGAATAATATTAATTCTAATGTTTCGATTTTTTACAATTGAATGAATAAATAATTAATATATTTATAAAAGAAATATCACTTCAATTACAAATTAATTCATTAAATAAAACAAACAAAACAAAGTAAATTTATTACCGAGGTCTGTTCGACTCGAGCGCCGACAAACGAATGACGCCATTCTGATGATAGCTGCGTCTCTGCGCCTGCATCACATAATAATCTGAAAATAGAATAATATTAATTCTCATGTATCGATTTTTTACAATTGAATAGATACGGCCATTCTGATGATAGGTGTCCCTGCGCCAGGTTAACATAATAATCTGAAATAAGAATAATATTAATTCTCATGTATCGATTTTTTACAATTGAATAGATACGGCCATTCTGATGATAGGTGCGTCCCAGCGCCTGGTTCACATATTTATCTGAAAATAGAATAAAATTAATTGTCATAAATCGATTTTTAACAATTGAATGATTAAATAATTAATATATTTATAAAAGAAATATCACTTCAATAACAAATTAATTTACTAAATAAAACAAACAAAATCAAAGTAACTTTCTTACCGAGGTCTGTTTGACTCGAGCGCCGACAAACGAATGACGCCATTCTGATGATAGGTGCGGCTCTGCGCCTGCATCACATAATAATCTGAAAATAGAATAATATTAATTCTCATGTATCGATTTTTTACAATTGAATAGATACGGCCATTCTGATGATAGGTGCGTCCCTGCGCCTGGTTCACATATTTATCTGAAAATAGAATAATATTAATTCTCATAAATCGATTTTTTACAATTGAATGAATAAATAATTAATATATTTATAAAAGAAGTATCACTTCAATAACAAATTAATTCATTAAATAAAACAAACAAAATCAAAGTAACTTTCTTACCGGGGTCTGTTCGACTCGAGCGCCGACAAACGAATGACGCCATTCTGATGATAGCTGCGTCTCTGCGCCTGCATCACATAATAATCTGAAAGTAGAATAATATTAATTCTCATGTATCGATTTTTTACAATTGAATAGATACGGCCATTCTGATGATAGGTGCGTCCCTGCGCCTGGTTCACATATTTATCTGAAAATATAATAATATTAATTCTCATAAATCGATTTTTTACAATTGAATGAATAAATAATTAATATATTTATAAAAGAAATATCACTTCAATAACAAATTAATTCATTAAATGAAACAAACAAAATCAAAGTAACTTTCTTACCGAGGTCTGTTCGACTCGAGCGCCGACAAACGAATGACGCCATTCTGATGATAGCTGCGTCTCTGCGCCTGCATCACATAATAATCTGAAAGTAGAATAATATTAATTCTCATGTATCGATTTTTTACAATTGAATAGATACGGCCATTCTGATGATAGGTGCGTCCCTGCGCCATGTTTACATATTTATCTGAAAATAGAATAATATTAATTCTAATGTATCGATTTTTTACAATTGAATGAATAAATAATTAATATATTTATAAAAGAAATATCACTTCAATTACAAATTAATTCATTAAATAAAACAAACAAAACAAAGTAAATTTCTTACCGAGGTCTGTTCGACTCGAGCGCCGACAAACGAATGACGCCATTCTGATGATAGCTGCGTCTCTGCGCCTGCATCACAAAATAATCTGAAAATAGAATAATATTAATTCTCATGTATCGATTTTTTACAATTGAATAGATACGGCCATTCTGATGATAGGTGTCCCTGCGCCAGGTTAACATAATAATCTGAAATAAGAATAATATTAATTCTCATGTATCGATTTTTTACAATTGAATAGATACGGCCATTCTGATGATAGGTGCGTCCCAGCGCCTGGTTCACATATTTATCTGAAAATAGAATAAAATTAATTCTCATAAATCGATTTTTAACAATTGAATGATTAAATAATTAATATATTTATAAAAGAAATATCACTTCAATAACAAATTAATTCACTAAATAAAACAAACAAAATCAAAGTAACTTTCTTACCGAGGTCTGTTTGACTCGAGCGCCGACAAACGAATGACGCCATTCTGATGATAGGTGCGGCTCTGCGCCTGCATCACATAATAATCTGAAAATAGAATAATATTAATTCTCATGTATCGATTTTTTACAATTGAATAGATACGGCCATTCTGATGATAGGTGCGTCCCTGCGCCTGGTTCACATATTTATCTGAAAATATAATAATATTAATTCTCATAAATCGATTTTTTACAATTGAATGAATAAATAATTAATATATTTATAAAAGAAGTATCACTTCAATAACAAATTAATTCATTAAATAAAACAAACAAAATCAAAGTAACTTTCTTACCGAGGTCTGTTCGACTCGAGCGCCGACAAACGAATGACACCATTCTGATGATAGCTGCGTCTCTGCGCCTGCATCACATAATAATCTGAAAGTAGAATAATATTAATTCTCATGTATCGATTTTTTACAATTGAATAGATACGGCCATTCTGATGATAGGTGCGTCCCAGCGCCTGGTTCACATATTTATCTGAAAATAGAATAAAATTAATTCTCATAAATCGATTTTTAACAATTGAATGATTAAATAATTAATATATTTATAAAAGAAATATCACTTCAATAACAAATTAATTCACTAAATAAAACAAACAAAATCAAAGTAACTTTTTTACCGAGGTCTGTTTGACTCGAGCGCCGACAAACGAATGACGCCATTCTGATGATAGCTGCGTCTCTGCGCCTGCATCACATAATAATCTGAAAATAGAATAATATTAATTCTCATGTATCGATTTTTTACAATTGAATAGATACGGCCATTCTGATGATAGGTGTCCCTGCGCCAGGTTAACATAATAATCTGAAATAAGAATAATATTAATTCTCATGTATCGATTTTTTACAATTGAATAGATACGGCCATTCTGATGATAGGTGCGTCCCAGCGCCTGGTTCACATATTTATCTAAAAATAGAATAAAATTAATTCTCATAAATCGATTTTTAACAATTGAATGATTAAATAATTAATATATTTATAAAAGAAATATCACTTCAATAACAAATTAATTCACTAAATAAAACAAACAAAATCAAAGTAACTTTCTTACCGAGGTCTGTTTGACTCGAGCGCCGACAAACGAATTACGCCATTCTGATAATAGGTGCGGCTCTGCGCCTGCATCACATAATAATCTGAAAATAGAATAATATTAATTCTCATGTATCGATTTTTTACAATTGAATAGATACGGCCATTCTGATGATAGGTGCGTCCCTGCGCCTGGTTCACATATTTATCTGAAAATAGAATAATATTAATTCTCATAAATCGATTTTTTACAATTGAATGAATAAATAATTAATATATTTATAAAAGAAATATCACTTCAATAACAAATTAATTCATTAAATGAAACAAACAAAATCAAAGTAACTTTCTTACCGAGGTCTGTTCGACTCGAGCGCCGACAAACGAATGACGCCATTCTGATGATAGCTGCGTCTCTGCGCCTGCATCACATAATAATCTGAAAGTAGAATAATATTAATTCTCATGTATCGATTTTTTACAATTGAATAGATACGGCCATTCTGATGATAGGTGCGTCCCTGCGCCATGTTTACATATTTATCTGAAAATAGAATAATATTAATTCTAATGTATCGATTTTTTACAATTGAATGAATAAATAATTAATATATTTATAAAAGAAATATCACTTCAATTACAAATTAATTCATTAAATAAAACAAACAAAACAAAGTAAATTTCTTACCGAGGTCTGTTCGACTCGAGCGCCGACAAACGAATGACGCCATTCTGATGATAGCTGCGTCTCTGCGCCTGCATCACAAAATAATCTGAAAATAGAATAATATTAATTCTCATGTATCGATTTTTTACAATTGAATAGATACGGCCATTCTGATGATAGGTGTCCCTGCGCCAGGTTAACATAATAATCTGAAATAAGAATAATATTAATTCTCATGTATCGATTTTTTACAATTGAATAGATACGGCCATTCTGATGATAGGTGCGTCCCAGCGCCTGGTTCACATATTTATCTGAAAATAGAATAAAATTAATTCTCATAAATCGATTTTTAACAATTGAATGATTAAATAATTAATATATTTATAAAAGAAATATCACTTCAATAACAAATTAATTCACTAAATAAAACAAACAAAATCAAAGTAACTTTCTTACCGAGGTCTGTTTGACTCGAGCGCCGACAAACGAATGACGCCATTCTGATGATAGGTGCGGCTCTGCGCCTGCATCACATAATAATCTGAAAATAGAATAATATTAATTCTCATGTATCGATTTTTTACAATTGAATAGATACGGCCATTCTGATGATAGGTGCGTCCCTGCGCCTGGTTCACATATTTATCTGAAAATATAATAATATTAATTCTCATAAATCGATTTTTTACAATTGAATGAATAAATAATTAATATATTTATAAAAGAAGTATCACTTCAATAACAAATTAATTCATTAAATAAAACAAACAAAATCAAAGTAACTTTCTTACCGAGGTCTGTTCGACTCGAGCGCCGACAAACGAATGACGCCATTCTGATGATAGCTGCGTCTCTGCGCCTGCATCACATAATAATCTGAAAGTAGAATAATATTAATTCTCATGTATCGATTTTTTACAATTGAATAGATACGGCCATTCTGATGATAGGTGCGTCCCTGCGCCATGTTTACATATTTATCTGAAAATAGAATAATATTAATTCTAATGTTTCGATTTTTTACAATTGAATGAATAAATAATTAATATATTTATAAAAGAAATATCACTTCAATTACAAATTAATTCATTAAATAAAACAAACAAAACAAAGTAAATTTATTACCGAGGTCTGTTCGACTCGAGCGCCGACAAACGAATGACGCCATTCTGATGATAGCTGCGTCTCTGCGCCTGCATCACATAATAATCTGAAAATAGAATAATATTAATTCTCATGTATCGATTTTTTACAATTGAATAGATACGGCCATTCTGATGATAGGTGTCCCTGCGCCAGGTTAACATAATAATCTGAAATAAGAATAATATTAATTCTCATGTATCGATTTTTTACAATTGAATAGATACGGCCATTCTGATGATAGGTGCGTCCCAGCGCCTGGTTCACATATTTATCTGAAAATAGAATAAAATTAATTGTCATAAATCGATTTTTAACAATTGAATGATTAAATAATTAATATATTTATAAAAGAAATATCACTTCAATAACAAATTAATTCACTAAATAAAACAAACAAAATCAAAGTAACTTTCTTACCGAGGTCTGTTTGACTCGAGCGCCGACAAACGAATGACGCCATTCTGATGATAGGTGCGGCTCTGCGCCTGCATCACATAATAATCTGAAAATAGAATAATATTAATTCTCATGTATCGATTTTTTACAATTGAATAGATACGGCCATTCTGATGATAGGTGCGTCCCTGCGCCTGGTTCACATATTTATCTGAAAATAGAATAATATTAATTCTCATAAATCGATTTTTTACAATTGAATGAATAAATAATTAATATATTTATAAAAGAAGTATCACTTCAATAACAAATTAATTCATTAAATAAAACAAACAAAATCAAAGTAACTTTCTTACCGGGGTCTGTTCGACTCGAGCGCCGACAAACGAATGACGCCATTCTGATGATAGCTGCGTCTCTGCGCCTGCATCACATAATAATCTGAAAGTAGAATAATATTAATTCTCATGTATCGATTTTTTACAATTGAATAGATACGGCCATTCTGATGATAGGTGCGTCCCAGCGCCTGGTTCACATATTTATCTGAAAATAGAATAAAATTAATTGTCATAAATCGATTTTTAACAATTGAATGATTAAATAATTAATATATTTATAAAAGAAATATCACTTCAATAACAAATTAATTCACTAAATAAAACAAACAAAATCAAAGTAACTTTCTTACCGAGGTCTGTTTGACTCGAGCGCCGACAAACTAATTACGCCATTCTGATAATAGGTGCGGTGCGGCTCTGCGCCTGCATCACATAATAATCTGAAAATAGAATAATATTAATTCTCATGTATCGATTTTTTACAATTGAATAGATACGGCCATTCTGATGATAGGTGCGTCCCTGCGCCATGTTTACATATTTATCTGAAAATAGAATAATATTAATTCTAATGTATCGATTTTTTACAATTGAATGAATAAATAATTAATATATTTATAAAAGAAATATCACTTCAATTACAAATTAATTCATTAAATAAAACAAACAAAACAAAGTAAATTTCTTACCGAGGTCTGTTCGACTCGAGCGCCGACAAACGAATGACGCCATTCTGATGATAGCTGCGTCTCTGCGCCTGCATCACATAATAATCTGAAAATAGAATAATATTAATTCTCATGTATCGATTTTTTACAATTGAATAGATACGGCCATTCTGATGATAGGTGCGTCCCTGCGCCATGTTTACATATTTATCTGAAAATAGAATAATATTAATTCTAATGTATCGATTTTTTACAATTGAATGAATAAATAATTAATATATTTATAAAAGAAATATCACTTCAATTACAAATTAATTCATTAAATAAAACAAACAAAACAAAGTAAATTTCTTACCGAGGTCTGTTCGACTCGAGCGCCGACAAACGAATGACGCCATTCTGATGATAGCTGCGTCTCTGCGCCTGCATCACATAATAATCTGAAAGTAGAATAATATTAATTCTCATGTATCGATTTTTTACAATTGAATAGATACGGCCATTCTGATGATAGGTGCGTCCCTGCGCCATGTTTACATATTTATCTGAAAATAGAATAATATTAATTCTAATGTATCGATTTTTTACAATTGAATGAATAAATAATTAATATATTTATAAAAGAAATATCACTTCAATTACAAATTAATTCATTAAATAAAACAAACAAAACAAAGTAAATTTCTTACCGAGGTCTGTTCGACTCGAGCGCCGACAAACGAATGACGCCATTCTGATGATAGCTGCGTCTCTGCGCCTGCATCACATAATAATCTGAAAATAGAATAATATTAATTCTCATGTATCGATTTTTTACAATTGAATAGATACGGCCATTCTGATGATAGGTGTCCCTGCGCCAGGTTAACATAATAATCTGAAATAAGAATAATATTAATTCTCATGTATCGATTTTTTACAATTGAATAGATACGGCCATTCTGATGATAGGTGCGTCCCAGCGCCTGGTTCACATATTTATCTGAAAATAGAATAAAATTAATTCTCATAAATCGATTTTTAACAATTGAATGAATAAATAATTAATATATTTATAAAAGAAGTATCACTTCAATAACAAATTAATTCATTAAATAAAACAAACAAAATCAAAGTAACTTTCTTACCGAGGTCTGTTTGACTCGAGCGCCGACAAACGAATTACGCCATTCTGATAATAGGTGCGGCTCTGCGCCTGCATCACATTATAATCTGAAAATAGAATAATATTAATTCTCATGTATCGATTTTTTACAATTGAATAGATACGGCCATTCTGATGATAGGTGCGTCCCTGCGCCTGGTTCACATATTTATCTGAAAATAGAATAATATTAATTCTCATAAATCGATTTTTTACAATTGAATGAATAAATAATTAATATATTTATAAAAGAAATATCACTTCAATAACAAATTAATTCATTAAATAAAACAAACAAAATCAAAGTAACTTTCTTACCGAGGTCTGTTCGACTCGAGCGCCGACAAACGAATGACGCCATTCTGATGATAGCTGCGTCTCTGCGCCTGCATCACATAATAATCTGAAAGTAGAATAATATTAATTCTCATGTATCGATTTTTTACAATTGAATAGATACGGCCATTCTGATGATAGGTGCGTCCCTGCGCCATGTTTACATATTTATCTGAAAATAGAATAATATTAATTCTAATGTATCGATTTTTTACAATTGAATGAATAAATAATTAATATATTTATAAAAGAAATATCACTTCAATTACAAATTAATTCATTAAATAAAACAAACAAAACAAAGTAAATTTCTTACCGAGGTCTGTTCGACTCGAGCGCCGACAAACGAATGACGCCATTCTGATGATAGCTGCGTCTCTGCGCCTGCATCACATAATAATCTGAAAATAGAATAATATTAATTCTCATGTATCGATTTTTTACAATTGAATAGATACGGCCATTCTGATGATAGGTGTCCCTGCGCCAGGTTAACATAATAATCTGAAATAAGAATAATATTAATTCTCATGTATCGATTTTTTACAATTGAATAGATACGGCCATTCTGATGATAGGTGCGTCCCAGCGCCTGGTTCACATATTTATCTGAAAATAGAATAAAATTAATTCTCATAAATCGATTATTAACAATTGAATGATTAAATAATTAATATATTTATAAAAGAAATATCACTTCAATAACAAATTAATTCACTAAATAAAACAAACAAAATCAAAGTAACTTTCTTACCGAGGTCTGTTTGACTCGAGCGCCGACAAACGAATGACGCCATTCTGATGATAGGTGCGGCTCTGCGCCTGCATCACATAATAATCTGAAAATAGAATAATATTAATTCTCATGTATCGATTTTTTACAATTGAATAGATACGGCCATTCTGATGATAGGTGCGTCCCTGCGCCTGGTTCACATATTTATCTGAAAATATAATAATATTAATTCTCATAAATCGATTTTTTACAATTGAATGAATAAATAATTAATATATTTATAAAAGAAGTATCACTTCAATAACAAATTAATTCATTAAATAAAACAAACAAAATCAAAGTAACTTTCTTACCGGGGTCTGTTCGACTCGAGCGCCGACAAACGAATGACGCCATTCTGATGATAGCTGCGTCTCTGCGCCTGCATCACATAATAATCTGAAAGTAGAATAATATAAATTCTCATGTATCGATTTTTTACAATTGAATAGATACGGCCATTCTGATGATAGGTGCGTCCCAGCGCCTGGTTCACATATTTATCTGAAAATAGAATAAAATTAATTGTCATAAATCGATTTTTAACAATTGAATGATTAAATAATTAATATATTTATAAAAGAAATATCACTTCAATAACAAATTAATTCACTAAATAAAACAAACAAAATCAAAGTAACTTTCTTACCGAGGTCTGTTTGACTCGAGCGCCGACAAACGAATGACGCCATTCTGATGATAGGTGCGGCTCTGCGCCTGCATCACATAATAATCTGAAAAAAGAATAATATTAATTCTCATGTATCGATTTTTTACAATTGAACAGATACGGCCATTCTGATGATAGGTGTCCCTGCGCCAGGTTAACATAATAATCTGAAATAAGAATAATATTAATTCTCATGTATCGATTTTTTACAATTGAATAGATACGGCCATTCTGATGATAGGTGCGTCCCAGCGCCTGGTTCACATATTTATCTGAAAAAAGAATAAAATTAATTCTCATAAATCGATTTTTAACAATTGAATGAATAAATAATTAATATATTTATAAAAGAAATATCACTTCAATAACAAATTAATTCATTAAATAAAACAAACAAAATCAAAGTAACTTTCTTACCGAGGTCTGTTCGACTCGAGCGCCGACAAACGAATGACGCCATTCTGATGATAGCTGCGTCTCTGCGCCTGCATCACATAATAATCTGAAAGTAGAATAATATTAATTCTCATGTATCGATTTTTTACAATTGAATAGATACGGCCATTCTGATGATAGGTGCGTCCCTGCGCCATGTTTACATATTTATCTGAAAATAGAATAATATTAATTCTAATGTATCGATTTTTTACAATTGAATGAATAAATAATTAATATATTTATAAAAGAAATATCACTTCAATTACAAATTAATTCATTAAATAAAACAAACAAAACAAAGTAAATTTCTTACCGAGGTCTGTTCGACTCGAGCGCCGACAAACGAATGACGCCATTCTGATGATAGCTGCGTCTCTGCGCCTGCATCACATAATAATCTGAAAATAGAATAATATTAATTCTCATGTATCGATTTTTTACAATTGAATAGATACGGCCATTCTGATGATAGGTGTCCCTGCGCCAGGTTAACATAATAATCTGAAATAAGAATAATATTAATTCTCATGTATCGATTTTTTACAATTGAATAGATACGGCCATTCTGATGATAGGTGCGTCCCAGCGCCTGGTTCACATATTTATCTGAAAATAGAATAAAATTAATTCTCATAAATCGATTTTTAACAATTGAATGATTAAATAATTAATATATTTATAAAAGAAATATCACTTCAATAACAAATTAATTCACTAAATAAAACAAACAAAATCAAAGTAACTTTCTTACCGAGGTCTGTTTGACTCGAGCGCCGACAAACGAATGACGCCATTCTGATGATAGGTGCGCGGCTCTGCGCCTGCATCACATAATAATCTGAAAAAAGAATAATATTAATTCTCATGTATCGATTTTTTACAATTGAATAGATACGGCCATTCTGATGATAGGTGTCCCTGCGCCAGGTTAACATAATAATCTGAAATAAGAATAATATTAATTCTCATGTATCGATTTTTTACAATTGAATAGATACGGCCATTCTGATGATAGGTGCGTCCCAGCGCCTGGTTCACATATTTATTTGAAAATAGAATAAAATTAATTCTCATAAATCGATTTTTAACAATTGAATGATTAAATAATTAATATATTTATAAAAGAAATATCACTTCAATAACAAATTAATTCACTAAATAAAACAAACAAAATCAAAGTAACTTTCTTACCGAGGTCTGTTTGACTCGAGCGCCAACAAACGAATGACGCCATTCTGATGATAGGTGCGGCTCTGCGCCTGCATCACATAATAATCTGAAAATAGAATAATATTAATTCTCATGTATCGATTTTTACAATTGAATAGATACGGCCATTCTGATGATAGGTGCGTCCCTGCGCCTGGTTCACATATTTATCTGAAAATATAATAATATTAATTCTCATAAATCGATTTTTTACAATTGTATGAATAAATAATTAATATATTTATAAAAGAAGTATCACTTCAATAACAAATTAATTCATTAAATAAAACAAACAAAATCAAAGTAACTTTCTTACCGAGGTCTGTTCGACTCGAGCGCCGACAAACGAATGACGCCATTCTGATGATAGCTGCGTCTCTGCGCCTGCATCACATAATAATCTGAAAGTAGA
This sequence comes from Hypena proboscidalis, assembly GCA_905147285.1. Taxonomy (NCBI): domain Eukaryota; kingdom Metazoa; phylum Arthropoda; class Insecta; order Lepidoptera; family Erebidae; genus Hypena; species Hypena proboscidalis. The sequence goes on along the minus strand of LR990130.1, from coordinate 11,027,223 downwards.
ATAATATTAATTCTCATGTATCGATTTTTTACAATTGAATAGATACGGCCATTCTGATGATAGGTGCGTCCCAGCGCCTGGTTCACATATTTATCTGAAAATAGAATAAAATTAATTGTCATAAATCGATTTTTAACAATTGAATGATTAAATAATTAATATATTTATAAAAGAAATATCACTTCAATAACAAATTAATTCACTAAATAAAACAAACAAAATCAAAGTAACTTTCTTACCGAGGTCTGTTTGACTCGAGCACCGACAAACGAATTACGCCATTCTGATAATAGGTGCGGCTCTGCGCCTGCATCACATAATAATCTGAAAATAGAATAATATTAATTCTCATGTATCGATTTTTTACAATTGAATAGATACGGCCATTCTGATGATAGGTGCGTCCCTGCGCCTGGTTCACATATTTATCTGAAAATAGAATAATATTAATTCTCATAAATCGATTTTTTACAATTGAATGAATAAATAATTAATATATTTATAAAAGAAACATCACTTCAATAACAAATTAATTCATTAAATAAAACAAACAAAATCAAAGTAACTTTCTTACCGAGGTCTGTTCGACTCGAGCGCCGACAAACGAATGACGCCATTCTGATGATAGCTGCGTCTCTGCGCCTGCATCACATAATAATCTGAAAGTAGAATAATATTAATTCTCATGTATCGATTTTTTACAATTGAATAGATACGGCCATTCTGATGATAGGTGCGTCCCTGCGCCATGTTTACATATTTATCTGAAAATAGAATAATATTAATTCTAATGTATCGATTTTTTACAATTGAATGAATAAATAATTAATATATTTATAAAAGAAATATCACTTCAATTACAAATTAATTCATTAAATAAAACAAACAAAACAAAGTAAATTTCTTACCGAGGTCTGTTCGACTCGAGCGCCGACAAACGAATGACGCCATTCTGATGATAGCTGCGTCTCTGCGCCTGCATCACATAATAATCTGAAAATAGAATAATATTAATTCTCATGTATCGATTTTTTACAATTGAATAGATACGGCCATTCTGATGATAGGTGCGTCCCAGCGCCTGGTTCACATATTAATCTGAAAATAGAATAAAATTAATTCTCATAAATCGATTTTTAACAATTGAATGATTAAATAATTAATATATTTATAAAAGAAATATCACTTCAATAACAAATTAATTCACTAAATAAAACAAACAAAATCAAAGTAACTTTCTTACCGAGGTCTGTTTGACTCGAGCGCCGACAAACGAATGACGCCATTCTGATGATAGGTGCGGCTCTGCGCCTGCATCACATAATAATCTGAAAAAAGAATAATATTAATTCATATGTATCGATTTTTTACAATTGAATAGATACGGCCATGCTGATGATAGGTGTCCCTGCGCCAGGTTAACATAATAATCTGAAATAAGAATAATATTAATTCTCATGTATCGATTTTTTACAATTGAATAGATACGGCCATTCTGATGATAGGTGCGTCCCAGCGCCTGGTTCACATATTTATCTGAAAATAGAATAAAATTAATTCTCATAAATCGATTTTTAACAATTGAATGAATAAATAATTAATATATTTATAAAAGAAATATCACTTCAATAACAAATTAATTCATTAAATAAAACAAACAAAATCAAAGTAACTTTCTTACCGAGGTCTGTTCGACTCGAGCGCCGACAAACGAATGACGCCATTCTGATGATAGCTGCGTCTCTGCGCCTGCATCACATAATAATCTGAAAGTAGAATAATATTAATTCTCATGTATCGATTTTTTACAATTGAATAGATACGGCCATTCTGATGATAGGTGCGTCCCTGCGCCATGTTTACATATTTATCTGAAAATAGAATAATATTAATTCTAATGTATCGATTTTTTACAATTGAATGAATAAATAATTAATATATTTATAAAAGAAATATCACTTCAATTACAAATTAATTCATTAAATAAAACATACAAAACAAAGTAAATTTCTTACCGAGGTCTGTTCGACTCGAGCGCCGACAAACGAATGACGCCATTCTGATGATAGCTGCGTCTCTGCGCCTGCATCACATAATAATCTGAAAATAGAATAATATTAATTCTCATGTATCGATTTTTTACAATTGAATAGATACGGCCATTCTGATGATAGGTGTCCCTGCGCCAGGTTAACATAATAATCTGAAATAAGAATAATATTAATTCTCATGTATCGATTTTTTACAATTGAATAGATACGGCCATTCTGATGATAGGTGCGTCCCAGCGCCTGGTTCACATATTTATCTGAAAATAGAATAAAATTAATTCTCATAAATCGATTTTTAACAATTGAATGATTAAATAATTAATATATTTATAAAAGAAATATCACTTCAATAACAAATTAATTCACTAAATAAAACAAACAAAATCAAAGTAACTTTCTTACCGAGGTCTGTTTGACTCGAGCGCCGACAAACGAATGACGCCATTCTGATGATAGGTGCGGCTCTGCGCCTGCATCACATAATAATCTGAAAATAGAATAATATTAATTCTCATGTATCGATTTTTACAATTGAATAGATACGGCCATTCTGATGATAGGTGCGTCCCTGCGCCTGGTTCACATATTTATCTGAAAATATAATAATATTAATTCTCATAAATCGATTTTTTACAATTGAATGAATAAATAATTAATATATTTATAAAAGAAGTATCACTTCAATAACAAATTAATTCATTAAATAAAACAAACAAAATCAAAGTAACTTTCTTACCGAGGTCTGTTCGACTCGAGCGCCGACAAACGAATGACGCCATTCTGATGATAGCTGCGTCTCTGCGCCTGCATCACATAATAATCTGAAAGTAGAATAATATTAATTCTCATGTATCGATTTTTTACAATTGAATAGATACGGCCATTCTGATGATAGGTGCGTCCCAGCGCCTGGTTCACATATTTATCTGAAAATAGAATAAAATTAATTGTCATAAATCGATTTTTAACAATTGAATGATTAAATAATTGATATATTTATAAAAGAAATATCACTTCAATAACAAATTAATTCACTAAATAAAACAAACAAAATCAAAGTAACTTTCTTACCGAGGTCTGTTTGACTCGAGCACCGACAAACGAATTACGCCATTCTGATAATAGGTGCGGCTCTGCGCCTGCATCACATAATAATCTGAAAATAGAATAATATTAATTCTCATGTATCGATTTTTTACAATTGAATAGATACGGCCATTCTGATGATAGGTGCGTCCCTGCGCCTGGTTCACATATTTATCTGAAAATAGAATAATATTAATTCTCATAAATCGATTTTTTACAATTGAATGAATAAATAATTAATATATTTATAAAAGAAATATCACTTCAATAACAAATTAATTCATTAAATAAAACAAACAAAATCAAAGTAACTTTCTTACCGAGGTCTGTTCGACTCGAGCGCCGACAAACGAATGACGCCATTCTGATGATAGCTGCGTCTCTGCGCCTGCATCACATAATAATCTGAAAGTAGAATAATATTAATTCTCATGTATCGATTTTTTACAATTGAATAGATACGGCCATTCTGATGATAGGTGCGTCCCAGCGCCTGGTTCACATATTTATCTGAAAATAGAATAAAATTAATTGTCATAAATCGATTTTTAACAATTGAATGATTAAATAATTAATATATTTATAAAAGAAATATCACTTCAATAACAAATTAATTCACTAAATAAAACAAACAAAATCAAAGTAACTTTCTTACCGAGGTCTGTTTGACTCGAGCGCCGACAAACGAATTACGCCATTCTGATAATAGGTGCGGCTCTGCGCCTGCATCACATAATAATCTGAAAATAGAATAATATTAATTCTCATGTATCGATTTTTTACAATTGAATAGATACGGCCATTCTGATGATAGGTGCGTCCCAGCGCCTGGTTCACATATTTATCTGAAAATAGAATAAAATTAATTCTCATAAATCGATTTTTAACAATTGAATGATTAAATAATTAATATATTTATAAAAGAAATATCACTTCAATAACAAATTAATTCACTAAATAAAACAAACAAAATCAAAGTAACTTTCTTACCGAGGTCTGTTTGACTCGAGCGCCGACAAACGAATGACGCCATTCTGATGATAGGTGCGGCTCTGCGCCTGCATCACATAATAATCTGAAAATAGAATAATATTAATTCTCATGTATCGATTTTTTACAATTGAATAGATACGGCCATTCTGATGATAGGTGCGTCCCTGCGCCTGGTTCACATATTTATCTGAAAATATAATAATATTAATTCTCATAAATCGATTTTTTACAATTGAATGAATAAATAATTAATATATTTATAAAAGAAATATCACTTCAATTACAAATTAATTCATTAAATAAAACAAACAAAACAAAGTAAATTTCTTACCGAGGTCTGTTCGACTCGAGCGCCGACAAACGAATGACGCCATTCTGATGATAGCTGCGTCTCTGCGCCTGCATCACATAATAATCTGAAAATAGAATAATATTAATTCTCATGTATCGATTTTTTACAATTGAATAGATACGGCCATTCTGATGATAGGTGTCCCTGCGCCAGGTTAACATAATAATCTGAAATAAGAATAATATTAATTCTCATGTATCGATTTTTTACAATTGAATAGATACGGCCATTCTGATGATAGGTGCGTCCCAGCGCCTGGTTCACATATTTATCTGAAAATAGAATAAAATTAATTCTCATAAATCGATTTTTAACAATTGAATGATTAAATAATTAATATATTTATAAAAGAAATATCACTTCAATAACAAATTAATTCACTAAATAAAACAAACAAAATCAAAGTAACTTTCTTACCGAGGTCTGATTGACTCGAGCGCCGACAAACGAATGACGCCATTCTGATGATAGGTGCGGCTCTGCGCCTGCATCACATAATAATCTGAAAATAGAATAATATTAATTCTCATGTATCGATTTTTTACAATTGAATAGATACGGCCATTCTGATGATAGGTGCGTCCCTGCGCCTGGTTCACATATTTATCTGAAAATATAATAATATTAATTCTCATAAATCGATTTTTTACAATTGAATGAATAAATAATTAATATATTTATAAAAGAAATATCACTTCAATTACAAATTAATTCATTAAATAAAACAAACAAAACAAAGTAAATTTCTTACCGAGGTCTGTTCGACTCGAGCGCCGACAAACGAATGACGCCATTCTGATGATAGCTGCGTCTCTGCGCCTGCATCACATAATAATCTGAAAATAGAATAATATTAATTCTCATGTATCGATTTTTTACAATGGAATAGATACGGCCATTCTGATGATAGGTGTCCCTGCGCCAGGTTAACATAATAATCTAAAATAAGAATAATATTAATTCTCATGTATCGATTTTTTACAATTGAATAGATACGGCCATTCTGATGATAGGTGCGTCCCAGCGCCTGGTTCACATATTTATCTGAAAATAGAATAAAATTAATTGTCATAAATCGATTTTTAACAATTGAATGATTAAATAATTAATATATTTATAAAAGAAATATCACTTCAATAACAAATTAATTCACTAAATAAAACAAACAAAATCAAAGTAACTTTCTTACCGAGGTCTGTTTGACTCGAGCGCCGACAAACGAATTACGCCATTCTGATAATAGGTGCGGCTCTGCGCCTGCATCACATAATAATCTGAAAATAGAATAATATTAATTCTCATGTATCGATTTTTTACAATTGAATAGATACGGCCATTCTGATGATAGGTGCGTCCCTGCGCCTGGTTCACATATTTATCTGAAAATAGAATAATATTAATTCTCATAAATCGATTTTTTACAATTGAATGAATAAATAATTAATATATTTATAAAAGAAATATCACTTCAATTACAAATTAATTCATTAAATAAAACAAACAAAACAAAGTAAATTTCTTACCGAGGTCTGTTCGACTCGAGCGCCGACAAACGAATGACGCCATTCTGATGATAGCTGCGTCTCTGCGCCTGCATCACATAATAATCTGAAAATAGAATAATATTAATTCTCATGTATCGATTTTTTACAATTGAATAGATACGGCCATTCTGATGATAGGTGTCCCTGCGCCAGGTTAACATAATAATCTGAAATAAGAATAATATTAATTCTCATGTATCGATTTTTTACAATTGAATAGATACGGCCATTCTGATGATAGGTGCGTCCCAGCGCCTGGTTCACATATTTATCTGAAAATAGAATAAAATTAATTCTCATAAATCGATTTTTAACAATTGAATGATTAAATAATTAATATATTTATAAAAGAAATATCACTTCAATAACAAATTAATTCACTAAATAAAACAAACAAAATCAAAGTAACTTTCTTACCGAGGTCTGTTTGACTCGAGCGCCGACAAACGAATTACGCCATTCTGATAATAGGTGCGGCTCTGCGCCTGCATCACATAATAATCTGAAAATAGAATAATATTAATTCTCATGTATCGATTTTTTACAATTGAATAGATACGGCCATTCTGATGATAGGTGCGTCCCTGCGCCTGGTTCACATATTTATCTGAAAATAGAATAATATTAATTCTCATAAATCGATTTTTTACAATTGAATGAATAAATAATTAATATATTTATAAAAGAAATATCACTTCAATAACAAATTAATTCATTAAATAAAACAAACAAAATCAAAGTAACTTTCTTACCGAGGTCTGTTCGACTCGAGCGCCGACAAACGAATGACGCCATTCTGATGATAGCTGCGTCTCTGCGCCTGCATCACATAATAATCTGAAAGTAGAATAATATTAATTCTCATGTATCGATTTTTTACAATTGAATAGATACGGCCATTCTGATGATAGGTGCGTCCCTGCGCCTGGTTCACATATTTATCTGAAAATATAATAATATTAATTCTAATGTATCGATTTTTTACAATTGAATGAATAAATAATTAATATATTTATAAAAGAAATATCACTTCAATTACAAATTAATTCATTAAATAAAACAAACAAAACAAAGTAAATTTCTTACCGAGGTCTGTTCGACTCGAGCGCCGACAAACGAATGACGCCATTCTGATGATAGCTGCGTCTCTGCGCCTGCATCACATAATAATCTGAAAATAGAATAATATTAATTCTCATGTATCGATTTTTTACAATTGAATAGATACGGCCATTCTGATGATAGGTGTCCCTGCGCCAGGTTAACATAATAATCTGAAATAAGAATAATATTAATTCTCATGTATCGATTTTTTACAATTGAATAGATACGGCCATTCTGATGATAGGTGCGTCGCAGCGCCTGGTTCACATATTTATCTGAAAATAGAATAAAATTAATTCTCATAAATCGATTTTTAACAATTGAATGATTAAATAATTAATATATTTATAAAAGAAATATCACTTCAATAACACATTAATTCACTAAATAAAACAAACAAAATCAAAGTAACTTTCTTACCGAGGTCTGTTTGACTCGAGCGCCGACAAACGAATGACGCCATTCTGATGATAGGTGCGGCTCTGCGCCTGCATCACATAATAATCTGAAAATAGAATAATATTAATTCTCATGTATCGATTTTTTACAATTGAATAGATACGGCCATTCTGATGATAGGTGCGTCCCTGCGCCTGGTTCACATATTTATCTGAAAATATAATAATATTAATTCTCATAAATCGATTTTTAACAATTGAATGATTAAATAATTAATATATTTATAAAAGAAATATCACTTCAATTACAAATTAATTCATTAAATAAAACAAACAAAACAAAGTAAATTTCTTACCGAGGTCTGTTCGACTCGAGCGCCGACAAACGAATGACGCCATTCTGATGATAGCTGCGTCTCTGCGCCTGCATCACATAATAATCTGAAAATAGAATAATATTAATTCTCATGTATCGATTTTTTACAATTGAATAGATACGGCCATTCTGATGATAGGTGTCCCTGCGCCAGGTTAACATAATAATCTGAAATAAGAATAATATTAATTCTCATGTATCGATTTTTTACAATTGAATAGATACGGCCATTCTGATGATAGGTGCGTCCCAGCGCCTGGTTCACATATTTATCTGAAAATAGAATAAAATTAATTCTCATAAATCGATTTTTAACAATTGAATGATTAAATAATTAATATATTTATAAAAGAAATATCACTTCAATAACAAATTAATTCATTAAATAAAACAAACAAAATCAAAGTAACTTTCTTACCGAGGTCTGTTCGACTCGAGCGCCGACAAACGAATGACGCCATTCTGATGATAGCTGCGTCTCTGCGCCTGCATCACATAATAATCTGAAAGTAGAATAATATTAATTCTCATGTATCGATTTTTTACAATTGAATAGATACGGCCATTCTGATGATAGGTGCGTCCCTGCGCCTGGTTCACATATTTATCTGAAAATAGAATAATATTAATTCTCATGTATCGATTTTTTACAATTGAATAGATACGGCCATTCTGATGATAGGTGTCCCTGCGCCAGGTTAACATTATAATCTGAAATAAGAATAATATTAATTCTCATGTATCGATTTTTTACAATTGAATAGATACGGCCATTCTGATGATAGGTGCGTCCCAGCGCCTGGTTCACATATTTATCTGAAAATAGAATAAAATTAATTCTCATAAATCGATTTTTAACAATTGAATGATTAAATAATTAATATATTTATAAAAGAAATATCACTTCAATAACAAATTAATTCACTAAATAAAACAAACAAAATCAAAGTAACTTTCTTACCGAGGTCTGTTTGACTCGAGCGCCGACAAACGAATGACGCCATTCTGATGATAGGTGCGGCTCTGCGCCTGCATCACATAATAATCTGAAAATAGAATAATATTAATTCTCATGTATCGATTTTTTACAATTGAATAGATACGGCCATTCTGATGATAGGTGCGTCCCTGCGCCTGGTTCATATATTTATCTGAAAATATAATAATATTAATTCTCATAAATCGATTTTTTACAATTGAATGAATAAATAATTAATATATTTATAAAAGAAGTATCACTTCAATAACAAATTAATTCATTAAATAAAACAAACAAAATCAAAGTAACTTTCTTACCGAGGTCTGTTCGACTCGAGCGCCGACAAACGAATGACGCCATTCTGATGATAGCTGCGTCTCTGCGCCTGCATCACATAATAATCTGAAAGTAGAATAATATTAATTCTCATGTATCGATTTTTTACAATTGAATAGATACGGCCATTCTGATGATAGGTGCGTCCCTGCGCCATGTTTACATATTTATCTGAAAATAGAATAAAATTAATTGTCATAAATCGATTTTTAACAATTGAATGATTAAATAATTAATATATTTATAAAAGAAATATCACTTCAATGACAAATTAATTCACTAAATAAAACAAACAAAATCAAAGTAACTTTCTTACCGAGGTCTGTTTGACTCGAGCGCCGACAAACGAATTACGCCATTCTGATGATAGGTGCGGCTCTGCGCCTGCATCACATAATAATCTGAAAATAGAATAATATTAATTCTCATGTATCGATTTTTTACAATTGAATAGATACGGCCATTCTGATGATAGGTGCGTCCCTGCGCCTGGTTCACATATTTATCTGAAAATAGAATAATATTAATTCTCATAAATCGATTTTTTACAATTGAATAAATAAATAATTAATATATTTATAAAAGAAATATCACTTCAATAACAAATTAATTCATTAAATAAAACAAACAAAATCAAAGTAACTTTCTTACCGAGGTCTGTTCGACTCGAGCGCCGACAAACGAATGACGCCATTCTGATGATAGCTGCGTCTCTGCGCCTGCATCACATAATAATCTGAAAGTAGAATAATATTAATTCTCATGTATCGATTTTTTACAATTAAATGAATAAATAATTAATATATTTATAAAAGAAATATCACTTCAATTACAAATTAATTCATTAAATAAAACAAACAAAACAAAGTAAATTTCTTACCGAGGTCTGTTCGACTCGAGCGCCGACAAACGAATGACGCCATTCTGATGATAGCTGCGTCTCTGCGCCTGCATCACATAATAATCTGAAAATAGAATAATATTAATTCTCATGTATCGATTTTTTACAATTGAATAGATACGGCCATTCTGATGATAGGTGTCCCTGCGCCAGGTTAACATAATAATCTGAAATAAGAATAATATTAATTCTCATGTATCGATTTTTTACAATTGAATAGATACGGCCATTCTGATGATAGGTGCGTCCCAGCGCCTGGTTCACATATTTATCTGAAAATAGAATAAAATTAATTCTCATAAATCGATTTTTAACAATTGAATGATTAAATAATTAATATATTTATAAAAGAAATATCACTTCAATAACAAATTAATTCACTAAATAAAACAAACAAAATCAAAGTAACTTTCTTACCGAGGTCTGTTTGACTCGAGCGCCGACAAACGAATGACGCCATTCTGATGATAGGTGCGGCTCTGCGCCTGCATCACATAATAATCTGAAAATAGAATAATATTAATTCTCATGTATCGATTTTTTACAATTGAATAGATACGGCCATTCTGATGATAGGTGCGTCCCTGCGCCTGGTTCACATATTTATCTGAAAATATAATAATATTAATTCTCATAAATCGATTTTTTACAATTGAATGAATAAATAATTAATATATTTATAAAAGAAGTATCACTTCAATAACAAATTAATTCATTAAATAAAACAAACAAAATCAAAGTAACTTTCTTACCGAGGTCTGTTCGACTCGAGCGCCGACAAACGAATGACGCCATTCTGATGATAGCTGCGTCTCTGCGCCTGCATCACATAATAATCTGAAAGTAGAATAATATTAATTCTCATGTATCGATTTTTTACAATTGAATAGATACGGCCATTCTGATGATAGGTGTCCCTGCGCCAGGTTAACATAATAATCTGAAATAAGAATAATATTAATTCTCATGTATCGATTTTTTACAATTGAATAGATACGGCCATTCTGATGATAGGTGCGTCCCAGCGCCTGGTTCACATATTTATCTGAAAATAGAATAAAATTAATTCTCATAAATCGATTTTTAACAATTGAATGATTAAATAATTAATATATTTATAAAAGAAATATCACTTCAATAACAAATTAATTCACTAAATAAAACAAACAAAATCAAAGTAACTTTCTTACCGAGGTCTGTTTGACTCGAGCGCCGACAAACGAATGACGCCATTCTGATGATAGGTGCGGCTCTGCGCCTGCATCACATAATAATCTGAAAATAGAATAATATTAATTCTCATGTATCGATTTTTTACAATTGAATAGATACGGCCATTCTGATGATAGGTGCGTCCCTGCGCCTGGTTCACATATTTATCTGAAAATATAATAATATTAATTCTCATAAATCGATTTTTTACAATTGAATGAATAAATAATTAATATATTTATAAAAGAAGTATCACTTCAATAACAAATTAATTCATTAAATAAAACAAACAAAATCAAAGTAACTTTCTTACCGAGGTCTGTTCGACTCGAGCGCCGACAAACGAATGACGCCATTCTGATGATAGCTGCGTCTCTGCGCCTGCATCACATAATAATCTGAAAGTAGATAAATATTAATTCTCATGTATCGATTTTTTACAATTGAATAGATACGGCCATTCTGATGATAGGTGCCTCCCAGCGCCTGGTTCACATATTTATCTGAAAATAGAATAATATTAATTCTCATGTATCGATTTTTTACAATTGAATAGATACGGCCATTCTGATGATAGGTGTCCCTGCGCCAGGTTAACATTATAATCTGAAATAAGAATAATATTAATTCTCATGTATCGATTTTTTACAATTGAATAGATACGGCCATTCTGATGATAGGTGCGTCCCAGCGCCTGGTTCACATATTTATCTGAAAATAGAATAAAATTAATTCTCATAAATCGATTTTTAACAATTGAATGATTAAATAATTAATATATTTATAAAAGAAATATCACTTCAATAACAAATTAATTCACTAAATAAAACAAACAAAATCAAAGTAACTTTCTTACCGAGGTCTGTTTGACTCGAGCGCCGACAAACGAATGACGCCATTCTGATGATAGGTGCGGCTCTGCGCCTGCATCACATAATAATCTGAAAATAGAATAATATTAATTCTCATGTATCGATTTTTTACAATTGAATAGATACGGCCATTCTGATGATAGGTGCGTCCCTGCGCCTGGTTCACATATTTATCTGAAAATATAATAATATTAATTCTCATAAATCGATTTTTTACAATTGAATGAATAAATAATTAATATATTTATAAAAGAAGTATCACTTCAATAACAAATTAATTCATTAAATAAAACAAACAAAATCAAAGTAACTTTCTTACCGAGGTCTGTTCGACTCGAGCGCCGACAAACGAATGACGCCATTCTGATGATAGCTGCGTCTCTGCGCCTGCATCACATAATAATCTGAAAGTAGAATAATATTAATTCTCATGTATCGATTTTTTACAATTGAATAGATACGGCCATTCTGATGATAGGTGCGTCCCAGCGCCTGGTTCACATATTTATCTGAAAATAGAATAAAATTAATTGTCATAAATCGATTTTTAACAATTGAATGATTAAATAATTAATATATTTATAAAAGAAATATCACTTCAATGACAAATTAATTCACTAAATAAAACAAACAAAATCAAAGTAACTTTCTTACCGAGGTCTGTTTGACTCGAGCGCCGACAAACGAATTACGCCATTCTGATGATAGGTGCGGCTCTGCGCCTGCATCACATAATAATCTGAAAATAGAATAATATTAATTCTCATGTATCGATTTTTTACAATTGAATAGATACGGCCATTCTGATGATAGGTGCGTCCCAGCGCCTGGTTCACATATTTATCTGAAAATAGAATAAAATTAATTCTCATAAATCGATTTTTAACAATTGAATGATTAAATAATTAATATATTTATAAAAGAAATATCACTTCAATTACAAATTAATTCATTAAATAAAACAAACAAAACAAAGTAAATTTCTTACCGAGGTCTGTTCGACTCGAGCGCCGACAAACGAATGACGCCATTCTGATGATAGCTGCGTCTCTGCGCCTGCATCACATAATAATCTGAAAATAGAATAATATTAATTCTCATGTATCGATTTTTTACAATTGAATAGATACGGCCATTCTGATGATAGGTGTCCCTGCGCCAGGTTAACATAATAATCTGAAATAAGAATAATATTAATTCTCATGTATCGATTTTTTACAATTGAATAGATACGGCCATTCTGATGATAGGTGCGTCCCAGCGCCTGGTTCACATATTTATCTGAAAATAGAATAAAATTAATTCTCATAAATCGATTTTTAACAATTGAATGATTAAATAATTAATATATTTATAAAAGAAATATCACTTCAATAACAAATTAATTCATTAAATAAAACAAACAAAATCAAAGTAACTTTCTTACCGAGGTCTGTTAGACTCGAGCGCCGACAAACGAATGACGCCATTCTGATGATAGCTGCGTCTCTGCGCCTGCATCACATAATAATCTGAAAGTAGAATAATATTAATTCTCATGTATCGATTTTTTACAATTGAATAGATACGGCCATTCTGATGATAGGTGCGTCCCAGCGCCTGGTTCACATATTTATCTGAAAATAGAATAATATTAATTCTCATGTATCGATTTTTTACAATTGAATAGATACGGCCATTCTGATGATAGGTGTCCCTGCGCCAGGTTAACATTATAATCTGAAATAAGAATAATATTAATTCTCATGTGTCGATTTTTTACAATTGAATAGATACGGCCATTCTGATGATAGGTGCGTCCCAGCGCCTGGTTCACATATTTATCTGAAAATAGAATAAAATTAATTCTCATAAATCGATTTTTAACAATTGAATGATTAAATAATTAATATATTTATAAAAGAAATATCACTTCAATGACAAATTAATTCACTAAATAAAACAAACAAAATCAAAGTAACTTTCTTACCGAGGTCTGTTTGACTCGAGCGCCGACAAACGAATTACGCCATTCTGATGATAGGTGCGGCTCTGCGCCTGCATCACATAATAATCTGAAAATAGAATAATATTAATTCTCATGTATCGATTTTTTACAATTGAATAGATACGGCCATTCTGATGATAGGTGCGTCCCTGCGCCTGGTTCATATATTTATCTGAAAATATAATAATATTAATTCTCATAAATCGATTTTTTACAATTGAATGAATAAATAATTAATATATTTATAAAAGAAGTATCACTTCAATAACAAATTAATTCATTAAATAAAACAAACAAAATCAAAGTAACTTTCTTACCGAGGTCTGTTCGACTCGAGCGCCGACAAACGAATGACGCCATTCTGATGATAGCTGCGTCTCTGCGCCTGCATCACATAATAATCTGAAAATAGAATAATATTAATTCTCATGTATCGATTTTTTACAATTGAATAGATACGGCCATTCTGATGATAGGTGTCCCTGCGCCAGGTTAACATAATAATCTGAAATAAGAATAATATTAATTCTCATGTATCGATTTTTTACAATTGAATAGATACGGCCATTCTGATGATAGGTGCGTCCCTGCGCCTGGTTCATATATTTATCTGAAAATATAATAATATTAATTCTCATAAATCGATTTTTTACAATTGAATGAATAAATAATTAATATATTTATAAAAGAAGTATCACTTCAATAACAAATTAATTCATTAAATAAAACAAACAAAATCAAAGTAACTTTCTTACCGAGGTCTGTTCGACTCGAGCGCCGACAAACGAATGACGCCATTCTGATGATAGCTGCGTCTCTGCGCCTGCATCACATAATAATCTGAAAGTAGAATAATATTAATTCTCATGTATCGATTTTTTACAATTGAATAGATACGGCCATTCTGATGATAGGTGCGTCCCTGCGCCATGTTTACATATTTATCTGAAAATAGAATAAAATTAATTCTCATAAATCGATTTTTAACAATTGAATGATTAAATAATTAATATATTTATAAAAGAAATATCACTTCAATGACAAATTAATTCACTAAATAAAACAAACAAAATCAAAGTAACTTTCTTACCGAGGTCTGTTTGACTCGAGCGCCGACAAACGAATTACGCCATTCTGATGATAGGTGCGGCTCTGCGCCTGCATCACATAATAATCTGAAAATAGAATAATATTAATTCTCATGTATCGATTTTTTACAATTGAATAGATACGGCCATTCTGATGATAGGTGCGTCCCAGCGCCTGGTTCACATATTTATCTGAAAATAGAATAAAATTAATTCTCATAAATCGATTTTTAACAATTGAATGATTAAATAATTAATATATTTATAAAAGAAATATCACTTCAATTACAAATTAATTCATTAAATAAAACAAACAAAACAAAGTAAATTTCTTACCGAGGTCTGTTCGACTCGAGCGCCGACAAACGAATGACGCCATTCTGATGATAGCTGCGTCTCTGCGCCTGCATCACATAATAATCTGAAAATAGAATAATATTAATTCTCATGTATCGATTTTTTACAATTGAATAGATACGGCCATTCTGATGATAGGTGCGTCCCAGCGCCTGGTTCACATATTTATCTGAAAAAAGAATAAAATTAATTGTCATAAATCGATTTTTAACAATTGAATGATTAAATAATTAATATATTTATAAAAGAAATATCACTTCAATAACAAATTAATTCACTAAATAAAACAAACAAAATCAAAGTAACTTTCTTACCGAGGTCTGTTTGACTCGAGCGCCGACAAACGAATTACGCCATTCTGATAATAGGTGCGGTGCGGCTCTGCGCCTGCATCACATAATAATCTGAAAATAGAATAATATTAATTCTCATGTATCGATTTTTTACAATTGAATAGATACGGCCATTCTGATGATAGGTGCGTCCCTGCGCCTGGTTCACATATTTATCTGAAAAAAGAATAATATTAATTCTCATAAATCGATTTTTCACAATTGAATGAATAAATAATTAATATATTTATAAAATAAATATCACTTCAATAACAAATTAATTCATTAAATAAAACAAACAAAATCAAAGTAACTTTCTTACCGAGGTCTGTTCGACTCGAGCGCCGACAAACGAATGACGCCATTCTGATGATAGCTGCGTCTCTGCGCCTGCATCACATAATAATCTGAAAGTAGAATAATATTAATTCTCATGTATCGATTTTTTACAATTGAATAGATACGGCCATTCTGATGATAGGTGCGTCCCTGCGCCATGTTTACATATTTATCTGAAAATAGAATAATATTAATTCTAATGTATCGATTTTTTACAATTGAATGAATAAATAATTAATATATTTATAAAAGAAATATCACTTCAATTACAAATTAATTCATTAAATAAAACAAACAAAACAAAGTAAATTTCTTACCGAGGTCTGTTCGACTCGAGCGCCGACAAACGAATGACGCCATTCTGATGATAGCTGCGTCTCTGCGCCTGCATCACATAATAATCTGAAAATAGAATAATATTAATTCTCATGTATCGATTTTTTACAATTGAATAGATACGGCCATTCTGATGATAGGTGTCCCTGCGCCAGGTTAACATAATAATCTGAAATAAGAATAATATTAATTCTCATGTATCGATTTTTTACAATTGAATAGATACGGCCATTCTGATGATAGGTGCGTCCCAGCGCCTGGTTCACATATTTATCTGAAAATAGAATAAAATTAATTCTCATAAATCGATTTTTAACAATTGAATGATTAAATAATTAATATATTTATAAAAGAAATATCACTTCAATTACAAATTAATTCATTAAATAAAACAAACAAAACAAAGTAAATTTCTTACCGAGGTCTGTTCGACTCGAGCGCCGACAAACGAATGACGCCATTCTGATGATAGCTGCGTCTCTGCGCCTGCATCACATAATAATCTGAAAATAGAATAATATTAATTCTCATGTATCGATTTTTTACAATTGAATAGATACGGCCATTCTGATGATAGGTGTCCCTGCGCCAGGTTAACATAATAATCTGAAATAAGAATAATATTAATTCTCATGTATCGATTTTTTACAATTGAATAGATACGGCCATTCTGATGATAGGTGCGTCCCAGCGCCTGGTTCACATATTTATCTGAAAATAGAATAAAATTAATTCTCATAAATCGATTTTTAACAATTGAATGATTAAATAATTAATATATTTATAAAAGAAATATCACTTCAATAACAAATTAATTCACTAAATAAAACAAACAAAATCAAAGTAACTTTCTTACCGAGGTCTGTTCGACTCGAGCGCCGACAAACGAATGACGCCATTCTGATGATAGCTGCGTCTCTGCGCCTGCATCACATAATAATCTGAAAGTAGAATAATATTAATTCTCATGTATCGATTTTTTACAATTGAATAGATACGGCCATTCTGATGATAGGTGCGTCCCAGCGCCTGGTTCACATATTTATCTGAAAATAGAATAAAATTAATTGTCATAAATCGATTTTTAACAATTGAATGATTAAATAATTAATAAATTTATAAAAGAAATATCACTTCAATAACAAATTAATTCACTAAATAAAACAAACAAAATCAAAGTAACTTTCTTACCGAGGTCTGTTTGACTCGAGCACCGACAAACGAATTACGCCATTCTGATAATAGGTGCGGCTCTGCGCCTGCATCACATAATAATCTGAAAATAGAATAATATTAATTCTCATGTATCGATTTTTTACAATTGAATAGATACGGCCATTCTGATGATAGGTGCGTCCCTGCGCCTGGTTCACATATTTATCTGAAAATAGAATAATACTAATTCTCATAAATCGATTTTTTACAATTGAATGAATAAATAATTAATATATTTATAAAAGAAACATCACTTCAATAACAAATTAATTCATTAAATAAAACAAACAAAATCAAAGTAACTTTCTTACCGAGGTCTGTTCGACTCGAGCGCCGACAAACGAATGACGCCATTCTGATGATAGCTGCGTCTCTGCGCCTGCATCACATAATAATCTGAAAGTAGAATAATATTAATTCTCATGTATCGATTTTTTACAATTGAATAGATACGGCCATTCTGATGATAGGTGCGTCCCTGCGCCATGTTTACATATTTATCTGAAAATAGAATAATATTAATTCTAATGTATCGATTTTTTACAATTGAATGAATAAATAATTAATATATTTATAAAAGAAATATCACTTCAATTACAAATTAATTCATTAAATAAAACAAACAAAACAAAGTAAATTTCTTACCGAGGTCTGTTTGACTCGAGCGCCGACAAACGAATGACGCCATTCTGATGATAGCTGCGTCTCTGCGCCTGCATCACATAATAATCTGAAAATAGAATAATATTAATTCTCATGTATCGATTTTTTACAATTGAATAGATACGGCCATTCTGATGATAGGTGCGTCCCAGCGCCTGGTTCACATATTTATCTGAAAATAGAATAAAATTAATTCTCATAAATCGATTTTTAACAATTGAATGATTAAATAATTAATATATTTATAAAAGAAATATCACTTCAATAACAAATTAATTCACTAAATAAAACAAACAAAATCAAAGTAACTTTCTTACCGAGGTCTGTTCGACTCGAGCGCCGACAAACGAATGACGCCATTCTGATGATAGCTGCGTCTCTGCGCCTGCATCACATAATAATCTGAAAGTAGAATAATATTAATTCTCATGTATCGATTTTTTACAATTGAATAGATACGGCCATTCTGATGATAGGTGCGTCCCAGCGCCTGGTTCACATATTTATCTGAAAATAGAATAAAATTAATTGTCATAAATCGATTTTTAACAATTGAATGATTAAATAATTAATAAATTTATAAAAGAAATATCACTTCAATAACAAATTAATTCACTAAATAAAACAAACAAAATCAAAGTAACTTTCTTACCGAGGTCTGTTCGACTCGAGCACCGACAAACGAATTACGCCATTCTGATAATAGGTGCGGCTCTGCGCCTGCATCACATAATAATCTGAAAATAGAATAATATTAATTCTCATGTATCGATTTTTTACAATTGAATAGATACGGCCATTCTGATGATAGGTGCGTCCCTGCGCCTGGTTCACATATTTATCTGAAAATAGAATAATACTAATTCTCATAAATCGATTTTTTACAATTGAATGAATAAATAATTAATATATTTATAAAAGAAACATCACTTCAATAACAAATTAATTCATTAAATAAAACAAACAAAATCAAAGTAACTTTCTTACCGAGGTCTGTTCGACTCGAGCGCCGACAAACGAATGACGCCATTCTGATGATAGCTGCGTCTCTGCGCCTGCATCACATAATAATCTGAAAGTAGAATAATATTAATTCTCATGTATCGATTTTTTACAATTGAATAGATACGGCCATTCTGATGATAGGTGCGTCCCTGCGCCATGTTTACATATTTATCTGAAAATAGAATAATATTAATTCTAATGTATCGATTTTTTACAATTGAATGAATAAATAATTAATATATTTATAAAAGAAATATCACTTCAATTACAAATTAATTCATTAAATAAAACAAACAAAACAAAGTAAATTTCTTACCGAGGTCTGTTCGACTCGAGCGCCGACAAACGAATGACGCCATTCTGATGATAGCTGCGTCTCTGCGCCTGCATCACATAATAATCTGAAAATAGAATAATATTAATTCTCATGTATCGATTTTTTACAATTGAATAGATACGGCCATTCTGATGATAGGTGCGTCCCAGCGCCTGGTTCACATATTTATCTGAAAATAGAATAAAATTAATTCTCATAAATCGATTTTTAACAATTGAATGATTAAATAATTAATATATTTATAAAAGAAATATCACTTCAATAACAAATTAATTCACTAAATAAAACAAACAAAATCAAAGTAACTTTCTTACCGAGGTCTGTTTGACTCGAGCGCCGACAAACGAATGACGCCATTCTGATGATAGGTGCGGCTCTGCGCCTGCATCACATAATAATCTGAAAAAAGAATAATATTAATTCATATGTATCGATTTTTTACAATTGAATAGATACGGCCATGCTGATGATAGGTGTCCCTGCGCCAGGTTAACATAATAATCTGAAATAAGAATAATATTAATTCTCATGTATCGATTTTTTACAATTGAATAGATACGGCCATTCTGATGATAGGTGCGTCCCAGCGCCTGGTTCACATATTTATCTGAAAATAGAATAAAATTAATTCTCATAAATCGATTTTTAACAATTGAATGAATAAATAATTAATATATTTATAAAAGAAATATCACTTCAATAACAAATTAATTCATTAAATAAAACAAACAAAATCAAAGTAACTTTCTTACCGAGGTCTGTTCGACTCGAGCGCCGACAAACGAATGACGCCATTCTGATGATAGCTGCGTCTCTGCGCCTGCATCACATAATAATCTGAAAGTAGAATAATATTAATTCTCATGTATCGATTTTTTACAATTGAATAGATACGGCCATTCTGATGATAGGTGCGTCCCTGCGCCATGTTTACATATTTATCTGAAAATAGAATAATATTAATTCTAATGTATCGATTTTTTACAATTGAATGAATAAATAATTAATATATTTATAAAAGAAATATCACTTCAATTACAAATTAATTCATTAAATAAAACATACAAAACAAAGTAAATTTCTTACCGAGGTCTGTTCGACTCGAGCGCCGACAAACGAATGACGCCATTCTGATGATAGCTGCGTCTCTGCGCCTGCATCACATAATAATCTGAAAATAGAATAATATTAATTCTCATGTATCGATTTTTTACAATTGAATAGATACGGCCATTCTGATGATAGGTGTCCCTGCGCCAGGTTAACATAATAATCTGAAATAAGAATAATATTAATTCTCATGTATCGATTTTTTACAATTGAATAGATACGGCCATTCTGATGATAGGTGCGTCCCAGCGCCTGGTTCACATATTTATCTGAAAATAGAATAAAATTAATTCTCATAAATCGATTTTTAACAATTGAATGATTAAATAATTAATATATTTATAAAAGAAATATCACTTCAATAACAAATTAATTCACTAAATAAAACAAACAAAATCAAAGTAACTTTCTTACCGAGGTCTGTTTGACTCGAGCGCCGACAAACGAATGACGCCATTCTGATGATAGGTGCGGCTCTGCGCCTGCATCACATAATAATCTGAAAATAGAATAATATTAATTCTCATGTATCGATTTTTACAATTGAATAGATACGGCCATTCTGATGATAGGTGCGTCCCTGCGCCTGGTTCACATATTTATCTGAAAATATAATAATATTAATTCTCATAAATCGATTTTTTACAATTGAATGAATAAATAATTAATATATTTATAAAAGAAGTATCACTTCAATAACAAATTAATTCATTAAATAAAACAAACAAAATCAAAGTAACTTTCTTACCGAGGTCTGTTCGACTCGAGCGCCGACAAACGAATGACGCCATTCTGATGATAGCTGCGTCTCTGCGCCTGCATCACATAATAATCTGAAAGTAGAATAATATTAATTCTCATGTATCGATTTTTTACAATTGAATAGATACGGCCATTCTGATGATAGGTGCGTCCCAGCGCCTGGTTCACATATTTATCTGAAAATAGAATAAAATTAATTGTCATAAATCGATTTTTAACAATTGAATGATTAAATAATTGATATATTTATAAAAGAAATATCACTTCAATAACAAATTAATTCACTAAATAAAACAAACAAAATCAAAGTAACTTTCTTACCGAGGTCTGTTTGACTCGAGCACCGACAAACGAATTACGCCATTCTGATAATAGGTGCGGCTCTGCGCCTGCATCACATAATAATCTGAAAATAGAATAATATTAATTCTCATGTATCGATTTTTTACAATTGAATAGATACGGCCATTCTGATGATAGGTGCGTCCCTGCGCCTGGTTCACATATTTATCTGAAAATAGAATAATATTAATTCTCATAAATCGATTTTTTACAATTGAATGAATAAATAATTAATATATTTATAAAAGAAATATCACTTCAATAACAAATTAATTCATTAAATAAAACAAACAAAATCAAAGTAACTTTCTTACCGAGGTCTGTTCGACTCGAGCGCCGACAAACGAATGACGCCATTCTGATGATAGCTGCGTCTCTGCGCCTGCATCACATAATAATCTGAAAGTAGAATAATATTAATTCTCATGTATCGATTTTTTACAATTGAATAGATACGGCCATTCTGATGATAGGTGCGTCCCAGCGCCTGGTTCACATATTTATCTGAAAATAGAATAAAATTAATTGTCATAAATCGATTTTTAACAATTGAATGATTAAATAATTAATATATTTATAAAAGAAATATCACTTCAATAACAAATTAATTCACTAAATAAAACAAACAAAATCAAAGTAACTTTCTTACCGAGGTCTGTTTGACTCGAGCGCCGACAAACGAATGACGCCATTCTGATAATAGGTGCGGCTCTGCGCCTGCATCACATAATAATCTGAAAATAGAATAATATTAATTCTCATGTATCGATTTTTTACAATTGAATAGATACGGCCATTCTGATGATAGGTGCGTCCCAGCGCCTGGTTCACATATTTATCTGAAAATAGAATAAAATTAATTCTCATAAATCGATTTTTAACAATTGAATGATTAAATAATTAATATATTTATAAAAGAAATATCACTTCAATAACAAATTAATTCACTAAATAAAACAAACAAAATCAAAGTAACTTTCTTACCGAGGTCTGTTTGACTCGAGCGCCGACAAACGAATGACGCCATTCTGATGATAGGTGCGGCTCTGCGCCTGCATCACATAATAATCTGAAAATAGAATAATATTAATTCTCATGTATCGATTTTTTACAATTGAATAGATACGGCCATTCTGATGATAGGTGCGTCCCTGCGCCTGGTTCACATATTTATCTGAAAATATAATAATATTAATTCTCATAAATCGATTTTTTACAATTGAATGAATAAATAATTAATATATTTATAAAAGAAATATCACTTCAATTACAAATTAATTCATTAAATAAAACAAACAAAACAAAGTAAATTTCTTACCGAGGTCTGTTCGACTCGAGCGCCGACAAACGAATGACGCCATTCTGATGATAGCTGCGTCTCTGCGCCTGCATCACATAATAATCTGAAAATAGAATAATATTAATTCTCATGTATCGATTTTTTACAATTGAATAGATACGGCCATTCTGATGATAGGTGTCCCTGCGCCAGGTTAACATAATAATCTGAAATAAGAATAATATTAATTCTCATGTATCGATTTTTTACAATTGAATAGATACGGCCATTCTGATGATAGGTGCGTCCCAGCGCCTGGTTCACATATTTATCTGAAAAAAGAATAAAATTAATTCTCATAAATCGATTTTTAACAATTGAATGATTAAATAATTAATATATTTATAAAAGAAATATCACTTCAATAACAAATTAATTCACTAAATAAAACAAACAAAATCAAAGTAACTTTCTTACCGAGGTCTGATTGACTCGAGCGCCGACAAACGAATGACGCCATTCTGATGATAGGTGCGGCTCTGCGCCTGCATCACATAATAATCTGAAAATAGAATAATATTAATTCTCATGTATCGATTTTTTACAATTGAATAGATACGGCCATTCTGATGATAGGTGCGTCCCTGCGCCTGGTTCACATATTTATCTGAAAATATAATAATATTAATTCTCATAAATCGATTTTTTACAATTGAATGAATAAATAATTAATATATTTATAAAAGAAATATCACTTCAATTACAAATTAATTCATTAAATAAAACAAACAAAACAAAGTAAATTTCTTACCGAGGTCTGTTCGACTCGAGCGCCGACAAACGAATGACGCCATTCTGATGATAGCTGCGTCTCTGCGCCTGCATCACATAATAATCTGAAAATAGAATAATATTAATTCTCATGTATCGATTTTTTACAATGGAATAGATACGGCCATTCTGATGATAGGTGTCCCTGCGCCAGGTTAACATAATAATCTGAAATAAGAATAATATTAATTCTCATGTATCGATTTTTTACAATTGAATAGATACGGCCATTCTGATGATAGGTGCGTCCCAGCACCTGGTTCACATATTTATCTGAAAATAGAATAAAATTAATTCTCATAAATCGATTTTTAACAATTGAATGATTAAATAATTAATATATTTATAAAAGAAATATCACTTCAATAACAAATTAATTCACTAAATAAAACAAACAAAATCAAAGTAACTTTCTTACCGAGGTCTGTTTGACTCGAGCGCCGACAAACGAATTACGCCATTCTGATAATAGGTGCGGCTCTGCGCCTGCATCACATAATAATCTGAAAATAGAATAATATTAATTCTCATGTATCGATTTTTTACAATTGAATAGATACGGCCATTCTGATGATAGGTGCGTCCCTGCGCCTGGTTCACATATTTATCTGAAAATATAATAATATTAATTCTCATAAATCGATTTTTTACAATTGAATGAATAAATAATTAATATATTTATAAAAGAAATATCACTTCAATTACAAATTAATTCATTAAATAAAACAAACAAAACAAAGTAAATTTCTTACCGAGGTCTGTTCGACTCGAGCGCCGACAAACGAATGACGCCATTCTGATGATAGCTGCGTCTCTGCGCCTGCATCACATAATAATCTGAAAATAGAATAATATTAATTCTCATGTATCGATTTTTTACAATTGAATAGATACGGCCATTCTGATGATAGGTGTCCCTGCGCCAGGTTAACATAATAATCTGAAATAAGAATAATATTAATTCTCATGTATCGATTTTTTACAATTGAATAGATACGGCCATTCTGATGATAGGTGCGTCCCAGCGCCTGGTTCACATATTTATCTGAAAATAGAATAAAATTAATTCTCATAAATCGATTTTTAACAATTGAATGATTAAATAATTAATATATTTATAAAAGAAATATCACTTCAATAACAAATTAATTCACTAAATAAAACAAACAAAATCAAAGTAACTTTCTTACCGAGGTCTGTTTGACTCGAGCGCCGACAAACGAATTACGCCATTCTGATAATAGGTGCGGCTCTGCGCCTGCATCACATAATAATCTGAAAATAGAATAATATTAATTCTCATGTATCGATTTTTTACAATTGAATAGATACGGCCATTCTGATGATAGGTGCGTCCCTGCGCCTGGTTCACATATTTATCTGAAAATAGAATAATATTAATTCTCATAAATCGATTTTTTACAATTGAATGAATAAATAATTAATATATTTATAAAAGAAATATCACTTCAATAACAAATTAATTCATTAAATAAAACAAACAAAATCAAAGTAACTTTCTTACCGAGGTCTGTTCGACTCGAGCGCCGACAAACGAATGACGCCATTCTGATGATAGCTGCGTCTCTGCGCCTGCATCACATAATAATCTGAAAGTAGAATAATATTAATTCTCATGTATCGATTTTTTACAATTGAATAGATACGGCCATTCTGATGATAGGTGCGTCCCTGCGCCATGTTTACATATTTATCTGAAAATAGAATAATATTAACTCTAATGTATCGATTTTTTACAATTGAATGAATAAATAATTAATATATTTATAAAAGAAATATCACTTCAATTACAAATTAATTCATTAAATAAAACAAACAAAACAAAGTAAATTTCTTACCGAGGTCTGTTCGACTCGAGCGCCGACAAACGAATGACGCCATTCTGATGATAGCTGCGTCTCTGCGCCTGCATCACATAATAATCTGAAAATAGAATAATATTAATTCTCATGTATCGATTTTTTACAATTGAATAGATACGGCCATTCTGATGATAGGTGTCCCTGCGCCAGGTTAACATAATAATCTGAAATAAGAATAATATTAATTCTCATGTATCGATTTTTTACAATTGAATAGATACGGCCATTCTGATGATAGGTGCGTCGCAGCGCCTGGTTCACATATTTATCTGAAAATAGAATAAAATTAATTCTCATAAATCGATTTTTAACAATTGAATGATTAAATAATTAATATATTTATAAAAGAAATATCACTTCAATAACACATTAATTCACTAAATAAAACAAACAAAATCAAAGTAACTTTCTTACCGAGGTCTGTTTGACTCGAGCGCCGACAAACGAATGACGCCATTCTGATGATAGGTGCGGCTCTGCGCCTGCATCACATAATAATCTGAAAATAGAATAATATTAATTCTCATGTATCGATTTTTTACAATTGAATAGATACGGCCATTCTGATGATAGGTGCGTCCCTGCGCCTGGTTCACATATTTATCTGAAAATATAATAATATTAATTCTCATAAATCGATTTTTAACAATTGAATGATTAAATAATTAATATATTTATAAAAGAAATATCACTTCAATTACAAATTAATTCATTAAATAAAACAAACAAAACAAAGTAAATTTCTTACCGAGGTCTGTTCGACTCGAGCGCCGACAAACGAATGACGCCATTCTGATGATAGCTGCGTCTCTGCGCCTGCATCACATAATAATCTGAAAATAGAATAATATTAATTCTCATGTATCGATTTTTTACAATTGAATAGATACGGCCATTCTGATGATAGGTGTCCCTGCGCCAGGTTAACATAATAATCTGAAATAAGAATAATATTAATTCTCATGTATCGATTTTTTACAATTGAATAGATACGGCCATTCTGATGATAGGTGCGTCCCAGCGCCTGGTTCACATATTTATCTGAAAATAGAATAAAATTAATTCTCATAAATCGATTTTTAACAATTGAATGATTAAATAATTAATATATTTATAAAAGAAATATCACTTCAATAACAAATTAATTCATTAAATAAAACAAACAAAATCAAAGTAACTTTCTTACCGAGGTCTGTTCGACTCGAGCGCCGACAAACGAATGACGCCATTCTGATGATAGCTGCGTCTCTGCGCCTGCATCACATAATAATCTGAAAGTAGAATAATATTAATTCTCATGTATCGATTTTTTACAATTGAATAGATACGGCCATTCTGATGATAGGTGCGTCCCAGCGCCTGGTTCACATATTTATCTGAAAATAGAATAATATTAATTCTCATGTATCGATTTTTTACAATTGAATAGATACGGCCATTCTGATGATAGGTGTCCCTGCGCCAGGTTAACATTATAATCTGAAATAAGAATAATATTAATTCTCATGTATCGATTTTTTACAATTGAATAGATACGGCCATTCTGATGATAGGTGCGTCCCAGCGCCTGGTTCACATATTTATCTGAAAATAGAATAAAATTAATTCTCATAAATCGATTTTTAACAATTGAATGATTAAATAATTAATATATTTATAAAAGAAATATCACTTCAATAACAAATTAATTCACTAAATAAAACAAACAAAATCAAAGTAACTTTCTTACCGAGGTCTGTTTGACTCGAGCGCCGACAAACGAATGACGCCATTCTGATGATAGGTGCGGCTCTGCGCCTGCATCACATAATAATCTGAAAATAGAATAATATTAATTCTCATGTATCGATTTTTTACAATTGAATAGATACGGCCATTCTGATGATAGGTGCGTCCCTGCGCCTGGTTCATATATTTATCTGAAAATATAATAATATTAATTCTCATAAATCGATTTTTTACAATTGAATGAATAAATAATTAATATATTTATAAAAGAAGTATCACTTCAATAACAAATTAATTCATTAAATAAAACAAACAAAATCAAAGTAACTTTCTTACCGAGGTCTGTTCGACTCGAGCGCCGACAAACGAATGACGCCATTCTGATGATAGCTGCGTCTCTGCGCCTGCATCACATAATAATCTGAAAGTAGAATAATATTAATTCTCATGTATCGATTTTTTACAATTGAATAGATACGGCCATTCTGATGATAGGTGCGTCCCTGCGCCATGTTTACATATTTATCTGAAAATAGAATAAAATTAATTCTCATAAATCGATTTTTAACAATTGAATGATTAAATAATTAATATATTTATAAAAGAAATATCACTTCAATGACAAATTAATTCACTAAATAAAACAAACAAAATCAAAGTAACTTTCTTACCGAGGTCTGTTTGACTCGAGCGCCGACAAACGAATTACGCCATTCTGATGATAGGTGCGGCTCTGCGCCTGCATCACATAATAATCTGAAAATAGAATAATATTAATTCTCATGTATCGATTTTTTACAATTGAATAGATACGGCCATTCTGATGATAGGTGCGTCCCTGCGCCTGGTTCACATATTTATCTGAAAATAGAATAATATTAATTCTCATAAATCGATTTTTTACAATTGAATAAATAAATAATTAATATATTTATAAAAGAAATATCACTTCAATAACAAATTAATTCATTAAATAAAACAAACAAAATCAAAGTAACTTTCTTACCGAGGTCTGTTCGACTCGAGCGCCGACAAACGAATGACGCCATTCTGATGATAGCTGCGTCTCTGCGCCTGCATCACATAATAATCTGAAAGTAGAATAATATTAATTCTCATGTATCGATTTTTTACAATTGAATGAATAAATAATTAATATATTTATAAAAGAAATATCACTTCAATTACAAATTAATTCATTAAATAAAACAAACAAAACAAAGTAAATTTCTTACCGAGGTCTGTTCGACTCGAGCGCCGACAAACGAATGACGCCATTCTGATGATAGCTGCGTCTCTGCGCCTGCATCACATAATAATCTGAAAATAGAATAATATTAATTCTCATGTATCGATTTTTTACAATTGAATAGATACGGCCATTCTGATGATAGGTGTCCCTGCGCCAGGTTAACATAATAATCTGAAATAAGAATAATATTAATTCTCATGTATCGATTTTTTACAATTGAATAGATACGGCCATTCTGATGATAGGTGCGTCCCAGCGCCTGGTTCACATATTTATCTGAAAATAGAATAAAATTAATTCTCATAAATCGATTTTTAACAATTGAATGATTAAATAATTAATATATTTATAAAAGAAATATCACTTCAATAACAAATTAATTCACTAAATAAAACAAACAAAATCAAAGTAACTTTCTTACCGAGGTCTGTTTGACTCGAGCGCCGACAAACGAATGACGCCATTCTGATGATAGGTGCGGCTCTGCGCCTGCATCACATAATAATCTGAAAATAGAATAATATTAATTCTCATGTATCGATTTTTTACAATTGAATAGATACGGCCATTCTGATGATAGGTGCGTCCCTGCGCCTGGTTCACATATTTATCTGAAAATATAATAATATTAATTCTCATAAATCGATTTTTTACAATTGAATGAATAAATAATTAATATATTTATAAAAGAAGTATCACTTCAATAACAAATTAATTCATTAAATAAAACAAACAAAATCAAAGTAACTTTCTTACCGAGGTCTGTTCGACTCGAGCGCCGACAAACGAATGACGCCATTCTGATGATAGCTGCGTCTCTGCGCCTGCATCACATAATAATCTGAAAGTAGAATAATATTAATTCTCATGTATCGATTTTTTACAATTGAATAGATACGGCCATTCTGATGATAGGTGTCCCTGCGCCAGGTTAACATAATAATCTGAAATAAGAATAATATTAAATCTCATGTATCGATTTTTTACAATTGAATAGATACGGCCATTCTGATGATAGGTGCGTCCCAGCGCCTGGTTCACATATTTATCTGAAAATAGAATAAAATTAATTCTCATAAATCGATTTTTAACAATTGAATGATTAAATAATTAATATATTTATAAAAGAAATATCACTTCAATAACAAATTAATTCACTAAATAAAACAAACAAAATCAAAGTAACTTTCTTACCGAGGTCTGTTTGACTCGAGCGCCGACAAACGAATGACGCCATTCTGATGATAGGTGCGGCTCTGCGCCTGCATCACATAATAATCTGAAAATAGAATAATATTAATTCTCATGTATCGATTTTTTACAATTGAATAGATACGGCCATTCTGATGATAGGTGCGTCCCTGCGCCTGGTTCACATATTTATCTGAAAATATAATAATATTAATTCTCATAAATCGATTTTTTACAATTGAATGAATAAATAATTAATATATTTATAAAAGAAGTATCACTTCAATAACAAATTAATTCATTAAATAAAACAAACAAAATCAAAGTAACTTTCTTACCGAGGTCTGTTCGACTCGAGCGCCGACAAACGAATGACGCCATTCTGATGATAGCTGCGTCTCTGCGCCTGCATCACATAATAATCTGAAAGTAGATAAATATTAATTCTCATGTATCGATTTTTTACAATTGAATAGATACGGCCATTCTGATGATAGGTGCCTCCCAGCGCCTGGTTCACATATTTATCTGAAAATAGAATAATATTAATTCTCATGTATCGATTTTTTACAATTGAATAGATACGGCCATTCTGATGATAGGTGTCCCTGCGCCAGGTTAACATTATAATCTGAAATAAGAATAATATTAATTCTCATGTATCGATTTTTTACAATTGAATAGATACGGCCATTCTGATGATAGGTGCGTCCCAGCGCCTGGTTCACATATTTATCTGAAAATAGAATAAAATTAATTCTCATAAATCGATTTTTAACAATTGAATGATTAAATAATTAATATATTTATAAAAGAAATATCACTTCAATAACAAATTAATTCACTAAATAAAACAAACAAAATCAAAGTAACTTTCTTACCGAGGTCTGTTTGACTCGAGCGCCGACAAACGAATGACGCCATTCTGATGATAGGTGCGGCTCTGCGCCTGCATCACATAATAATCTGAAAATAGAATAATATTAATTCTCATGTATCGATTTTTTACAATTGAATAGATACGGCCATTCTGATGATAGGTGCGTCCCTGCGCCTGGTTCACATATTTATCTGAAAATATAATAATATTAATTCTCATAAATCGATTTTTTACAATTGAATGAATAAATAATTAATATATTTATAAAAGAAGTATCACTTCAATAACAAATTAATTCATTAAATAAAACAAACAAAATCAAAGTAACTTTCTTACCGAGGTCTGTTCGACTCGAGCGCCGACAAACGAATGACGCCATTCTGATGATAGCTGCGTCTCTGCGCCTGCATCACATAATAATCTGAAAGTAGAATAATATTAATTCTCATGTATCGATTTTTTACAATTGAATAGATACGGCCATTCTGATGATAGGTGCGTCCCTGCGCCATGTTTACATATTTATCTGAAAATAGAATAATATTAATTCTAATGTATCGATTTTTTACAATTGAAGGAATAAATAATTAATATATTTATAAAAGAAATATCACTTCAATTACAAATTAATTCATTAAATAAAACAAACAAAACAAAGTAAATTTCTTACCGAGGTCTGTTCGACTCGAGCGCCGACAAACGAATGACGCCATTCTGATGATAGCTGCGTCTCTGCGCCTGCATCACATAATAATCTGAAAATAGAATAATATTAATTCTCATGTATCGATTTTTTACAATTGAATAGATACGGCCATTCTGATGATAGGTGTCCCTGCGCCAGGTTAACATAATAATCTGAAATAAGAATAATATTAATTCTCATGTATCGATTTTTTACAATTGAATAGATACGGCCATTCTGATGATAGGTGCGTCCCAGCGCCTGGTTCACATATTTATCTGAAAATAGAATAAAATTAATTCTCATAAATCGATTTTTAACAATTGAATGATTAAATAATTAATATATTTATAAAAGAAATATCACTTCAATAACAAATTAATTCACTAAATAAAACAAACAAAATCAAAGTAACTTTCTTACCGAGGTCTGTTTGACTCGAGCGCCGACAAACGAATGACGCCATTCTGATGATAGGTGCGGCTCTGCGCCTGCATCACATAATAATCTGAAAATAGAATAATATTAATTCTCATGTATCGATTTTTTACAATTGAATAGATACGGCCATTCTGATGATAGGTGCGTCCCTGCGCCTGGTTCACATATTTATCTGAAAATATAATAATATTAATTCTCATAAATCGATTTTTTACAATTGAATGAATAAATAATTAATATATTTATAAAAGAAGTATCACTTCAATAACAAATTAATTCATTAAATAAAACAAACAAAATCAAAGTAACTTTCTTACCGAGGTCTGTTCGACTCGAGCGCCGACAAACGAATGACGCCATTCTGATGATAGCTGCGTCTCTGCGCCTGCATCACATAATAATCTGAAAGTAGATAAATATTAATTCTCATGTATCGATTTTTTACAATTGAATAGATACGGCCATTCTGATGATAGGTGCCTCCCAGCGCCTGGTTCACATATTTATCTGAAAATAGAATAATATTAATTCTCATGTATCGATTTTTTACAATTGAATAGATACGGCCATTCTGATGATAGGTGTCCCTGCGCCAGGTTAACATAATAATCTGAAATAAGAATAATATTAATTCTCATGTATCGATTTTTTACAATTGAATAGATACGGCCATTCTGATGATAGGTGCGTCCCAGCGCCTGGTTCACATATTTATCTGAAAATAGAATAAAATTAATTCTCATAAATCGATTTTTAACAATTGAATGATTAAATAATTAATATATTTATAAAAGAAATATCACTTCAATAACAAATTAATTCACTAAATAAAACAAACAAAATCAAAGTAACTTTCTTACCGAGGTCTGTTTGACTCGAGCGCCGACAAACGAATGACGCCATTCTGATGATAGGTGCGGCTCTGCGCCTGCATCACATAATAATCTGAAAATAGAATAATATTAATTCTCATGTATCGATTTTTTACAATTGAATAGATACGGCCATTCTGATGATAGGTGCGTCCCTGCGCCTGGTTCACATATTTATCTGAAAATATAATAATATTAATTCTCATAAATCGATTTTTTACAATTGAATGAATAAATAATTAATATATTTATAAAAGAAGTATCACTTCAATAACAAATTAATTCATTAAATAAAACAAACAAAATCAAAGTAACTTTCTTACCGAGGTCTGTTCGACTCGAGCGCCGACAAACGAATGACGCCATTCTGATGATAGCTGCGTCTCTGCGCCTGCATCACATAATAATCTGAAAGTAGAATAATATTAATTCTCATGTATCGATTTTTTACAATTGAATAGATACGGCCATTCTGATGATAGGTGCGTCCCAGCGCCTGGTTCACATATTTATCTGAAAATAGAATAAAATTAATTGTCATAAATCGATTTTTAACAATTGAATGATTAAATAATTAATATATTTATAAAAGAAATATCACTTCAATGACAAATTAATTCACTAAATAAAACAAACAAAATCAAAGTAACTTTCTTACCGAGGTCTGTTTGACTCGAGCGCCGACAAACGAATTACGCCATTCTGATGATAGGTGCGGCTCTGCGCCTGCATCACATAATAATCTGAAAATAGAATAATATTAATTCTCATGTATCGATTTTTTACAATTGAATAGATACGGCCATTCTGATGATAGGTGCGTCCCAGCGCCTGGTTCACATATTTATCTGAAAATAGAATAAAATTAATTCTCATAAATCGATTTTTAACAATTGAATGATTAAATAATTAATATATTTATAAAAGAAATATCACTTCAATTACAAATTAATTCATTAAATAAAACAAACAAAACAAAGTAAATTTCTTACCGAGGTCTGTTCGACTCGAGCGCCGACAAACGAATGACGCCATTCTGATGATAGCTGCGTCTCTGCGCCTGCATCACATAATAATCTGAAAATAGAATAATATTAATTCTCATGTATCGATTTTTTACAATTGAATAGATACGGCCATTCTGATGATAGGTGTCCCTGCGCCAGGTTAACATAATAATCTGAAATAAGAATAATATTAATTCTCATGTATCGATTTTTTACAATTGAATAGATACGGCCATTCTGATGATAGGTGCGTCCCAGCGCCTGGTTCACATATTTATCTGAAAATAGAATAAAATTAATTCTCATAAATCGATTTTTAACAATTGAATGATTAAATAATTAATATATTTATAAAAGAAATATCACTTCAATAACAAATTAATTCATTAAATAAAACAAACAAAATCAAAGTAACTTTCTTACCGAGGTCTGTTAGACTCGAGCGCCGACAAACGAATGACGCCATTCTGATGATAGCTGCGTCTCTGCGCCTGCATCACATAATAATCTGAAAGTAGAATAATATTAATTCTCATGTATCGATTTTTTACAATTGAATAGATACGGCCATTCTGATGATAGGTGCGTCCCAGCGCCTGGTTCACATATTTATCTGAAAATAGAATAATATTAATTCTCATGTATCGATTTTTTACAATTGAATAGATACGGCCATTCTGATGATAGGTGTCCCTGCGCCAGGTTAACATTATAATCTGAAATAAGAATAATATTAATTCTCATGTATCGATTTTTTACAATTGAATAGATACGGCCATTCTGATGATAGGTGCGTCCCAGCGCCTGGTTCACATATTTATCTGAAAATAGAATAAAATTAATTCTCATAAATCGATTTTTAACAATTGAATGATTAAATAATTAATATATTTATAAAAGAAATATCACTTCAATGACAAATTAATTCACTAAATAAAACAAACAAAATCAAAGTAACTTTCTTACCGAGGTCTGTTTGACTCGAGCGCCGACAAACGAATTACGCCATTCTGATGATAGGTGCGGCTCTGCGCCTGCATCACATAATAATCTGAAAATAGAATAATATTAATTCTCATGTATCGATTTTTTACAATTGAATAGATACGGCCATTCTGATGATAGGTGCGTCCCTGCGCCTGGTTCATATATTTATCTGAAAATATAATAATATTAATTCTCATAAATCGATTTTTTACAATTGAATGAATAAATAATTAATATATTTATAAAAGAAGTATCACTTCAATAACAAATTAATTCATTAAATAAAACAAACAAAATCAAAGTAACTTTCTTACCGAGGTCTGTTCGACTCGAGCGCCGACAAACGAATGACGCCATTCTGATGATAGCTGCGTCTCTGCGCCTGCATCACATAATAATCTGAAAATAGAATAATATTAATTCTCATGTATCGATTTTTTACAATTGAATAGATACGGCCATTCTGATGATAGGTGTCCCTGCGCCAGGTTAACATAATAATCTGAAATAAGAATAATATTAATTCTCATGTATCGATTTTTTACAATTGAATAGATACGGCCATTCTGATGATAGGTGCGTCCCTGCGCCTGGTTCATATATTTATCTGAAAATATAATAATATTAATTCTCATAAATCGATTTTTTACAATTGAATGAATAAATAATTAATATATTTATAAAAGAAGTATCACTTCAATAACAAATTAATTCATTAAATAAAACAAACAAAATCAAAGTAACTTTCTTACCGAGGTCTGTTCGACTCGAGCGCCGACAAACGAATGACGCCATTCTGATGATAGCTGCGTCTCTGCGCCTGCATCACATAATAATCTGAAAGTAGAATAATATTAATTCTCATGTATCGATTTTTTACAATTGAATAGATACGGCCATTCTGATGATAGGTGCGTCCCTGCGCCATGTTTACATATTTATCTGAAAATAGAATAAAATTAATTGTCATAAATCGATTTTTAACAATTGAATGATTAAATAATTAATATATTTATAAAAGAAATATCACTTCAATGACAAATTAATTCACTAAATAAAACAAACAAAATCAAAGTAACTTTCTTACCGAGGTCTGTTTGACTCGAGCGCCGACAAACGAATTACGCCATTCTGATGATAGGTGCGGCTCTGCGCCTGCATCACATAATAATCTGAAAATAGAATAATATTAATTCTCATGTATCGATTTTTTACAATTGAATAGATACGGCCATTCTGATGATAGGTGCGTCCCAGCGCCTGGTTCACATATTAATCTGAAAATAGAATAAAATTAATTCTCATAAATCGATTTTTAACAATTGAATGATTAAATAATTAATATATTTATAAAAGAAATATCACTTCAATTACAAATTAATTCATTAAATAAAACAAACAAAACAAAGTAAATTTCTTACCGAGGTCTGTTCGACTCGAGCGCCGACAAACGAATGACGCCATTCTGATGATAGCTGCGTCTCTGCGCCTGCATCACATAATAATCTGAAAATAGAATAATATTAATTCTCATGTATCGATTTTTTACAATTGAATAGATACGGCCATTCTGATGATAGGTGCGTCCCAGCGCCTGGTTCACATATTTATCTGAAAAAAGAATAAAATTAATTGTCATAAATCGATTTTTAACAATTGAATGATTAAATAATTAATATATTTATAAAAGAAATATCACTTCAATAACAAATTAATTCACTAAATAAAACAAACAAAATCAAAGTAACTTTCTTACCGAGGTCTGTTTGACTCGAGCGCCGACAAACGAATTACGCCATTCTGATAATAGGTGCGGTGCGGCTCTGCGCCTGCATCACATAATAATCTGAAAATAGAATAATATTAATTCTCATGTATCGATTTTTTACAATTGAATAGATACGGCCATTCTGATGATAGGTGCGTCCCTGCGCCTGGTTCACATATTTATCTGAAAAAAGAATAATATTAATTCTCATAAATCGATTTTTCACAATTGAATGAATAAATAATTAATATATTTATAAAATAAATATCACTTCAATAACAAATTAATTCATTAAATAAAACAAACAAAATCAAAGTAACTTTCTTACCGAGGTCTGTTCGACTCGAGCGCCGACAAACGAATGACGCCATTCTGATGATAGCTGCGTCTCTGCGCCTGCATCACATAATAATCTGAAAGTAGAATAATATTAATTCTCATGTATCGATTTTTTACAATTGAATAGATACGGCCATTCTGATGATAGGTGCGTCCCTGCGCCATGTTTACATATTTATCTGAAAATAGAATAATATTAATTCTAATGTATCGATTTTTTACAATTGAATGAATAAATAATTAATATATTTATAAAAGAAATATCACTTCAATTACAAATTAATTCATTAAATAAAACAAACAAAACAAAGTAAATTTCTTACCGAGGTCTGTTCGACTCGAGCGCCGACAAACGAATGACGCCATTCTGATGATAGCTGCGTCTCTGCGCCTGCATCACATAATAATCTGAAAATAGAATAATATTAATTCTCATGTATCGATTTTTTACAATTGAATAGATACGGCCATTCTGATGATAGGTGTCCCTGCGCCAGGTTAACATAATAATCTGAAATAAGAATAATATTAATTCTCATGTATCGATTTTTTACAATTGAATAGATACGGCCATTCTGATGATAGGTGCGTCCCAGCGCCTGGTTCACATATTTATCTGAAAATAGAATAAAATTAATTCTCATAAATCGATTTTTAACAATTGAATGATTAAATAATTAATATATTTATAAAAGAAATATCACTTCAATAACAAATTAATTCACTAAATAAAACAAACAAAATCAAAGTAACTTTCTTACCGAGGTCTGTTTGACTCGAGCGCCGACAAACGAATGACGCCATTCTGATGATAGGTGCGGCTCTGCGCCTGCATCACATAATAATCTGAAAATAGAATAATATTAATTCTCATGAATCGATTTTTTACAATTGAATAGATACGGCCATTCTGATGATAGGTGCGTCCCTGCGCCTGGTTCACATATTTATCTGAAAATATAATAATATTAATTCTCATAAATCGATTTTTTACAATTGAATGAATAAATAATTAATATATTTATAAAAGAAGTATCACTTCAATAACAAATTAATTCATTAAATAAAACAAACAAAATCAAAGTAACTTTCTTACCGAGGTCTGTTCGACTCGAGCGCCGACAAACGAATGACGCAATTCTGATGATAGCTGCGTCTCTGCGCCTGCATCACATAATAATCTGAAAGTAGAATAATATTAATTCTCATGTATCGATTTTTTACAATTGAATAGATACGGCCATTCTGTTGATAGGTGCGTCCCAGCGCCTGGTTCACATATTTATCTGAAAATAGAATAAAATTAATTGTCATAAATCGATTTTTAACAATTGAATGATTAAATAATTAATATATTTATAAAAGAAATATCAGTTCAATAACAAATTAATTCACTAAATAAAACAAACAAAATCAAAGTAACTTTCTTACCGAGGTCTGTTCGACTCGAGCGCCGACAAACGAATGACGCCATTCTGATGATAGCTGCGTCTCTGCGCCTGCATCACATAATAATCTGAAAGTAGAATAATATTAATTCTCATGTATCGATTTTTTACAATTGAATAGATACGGCCATTCTGATGATAGGTGCGTCCCAGCGCCTGGTTCACATATTTATCTGAAAATAGAATAAAATTAATTCTCATGAATCGATTTTTAACAATTGAATGATTAAATAATTAATATATTTATAAAAGAAATATCACTTCAATAACAAATTAATTCACTAAATAAAACAAACAAAATCAAAGTAACTTTCTTACCGAGGTCTGTTTGACTCGAGCGCCGACAAACGAATTACGCCATTCTGATAATAGGTGCGGCTCTGCGCCTGCATCACATAATAATCTGAAAATAGAATAATATTAATTCTCATGTATCGATTTTTTACAATTGAATAGATACGGCCATTCTGATGATAGGTGCGTCCCTGCGCCTGGTTCACATATTTATCTGAAAATAGAATAATATTAATTCTCATAAATCGATTTTTTACAATTGAATGAATAAATAATTAATATATTTATAAAAGAAATATCACTTCAATAACAAATTAATTCATTAAATAAAACAAACAAAATCAAAGTAACTTTCTTACCAAGGTCTGTTCGACTCGAGCGCCGACAAACGAATGACGCCATTCTGATGATAGCTGCGTCTCTGCGCCTGCATCACATAATAATCTGAAAGTAGAATAATATTAATTCTCATGTATCGATTTTTTACAATTGAATAGATACGGCCATTCTGATGATAGGTGCGTCCCAGCTCCTGGTTCACATATTTATCTGAAAATAGAATAAAATTAATTCTCATAAATCGATTTTTAACAATTGAATGATTAAATAATTAATATATTTATAAAAGAAATATCACTTCAATAACAAATTAATTCACTAAATAAAACAAACAAAATCAAAGTAACTTTCTTACCGAGGTCTGTTTGACTCGAGCGCCGACAAACGAATGACGCCATTCTGATGATAGGTGCGGCTCTGCGCCTGCATCACATAATAATCTGAAAATAGAATAATATTAATTCTCATGTATCGATTTTTTACAATTGAATAGATACGGCCATTCTGATGATAGGTGCGTCCCAGCGCCTGGTTCACATATTTATCTGAAAATAGAATAAAATTAATTCTCATAAATCGATTTTTAACAATTGAATGATTAAATAATTAATATATTTATAAAAGAAATATCACTTCAATAACAAATTAATTCACTAAATAAAACAAACAAAATCAAAGTAACTTTCTTACCGAGGTCTGTTTGACTCGAGCGCCGACAAACGAATGACGCCATTCTGATGATAGGTGCGGCTCTGCGCCTGCATCACATAATAATCTGAAAATAGAATAATATTAATTCTCATGTATCGATTTTTTACAATTGAATAGATACGGCCATTCTGATGATAAGTGCGTCCCTGCGCCTGGTTCACATATTTATCTGATAATATTAATTCTCATGTATCGATTTTTTACAATTGAATAGATACGGCCATTCTGATGATAGGTGCGTCCCTGCGCCTGGTTCACATATTTATCTGAAAATAGAATAATATTAATTCTCATAAATCGATTTTTTACAATTGAATGAATAAATAATTAATATATTTATAAAAGAAATATCACTTCAATAACAAATTAATTCATTAAATAAAACAAACAAAATCAAAGTAACTTTCTTACCGAGGTCTGTTCGACTCGAGCGCCGACAAACGAATGACGCCATTCTGATGATAGCTGCGTCTCTGCGCCTGCATCACATAATAATCTGAAAGTAGAATAATATTAATTCTCATGTATCG
Source organism: Hypena proboscidalis (assembly GCA_905147285.1). Lineage (NCBI taxonomy): Eukaryota > Metazoa > Arthropoda > Insecta > Lepidoptera > Erebidae > Hypena > Hypena proboscidalis. The sequence continues at coordinate 10,986,681 of LR990130.1, read as the reverse complement.
ATTTTTTACAATTGAATAGATACGGCCATTCTGATGATAGGTGCGTCCCTGCGCCATGTTTACATATTTATCTGAAAATAGAATAATATTAATTCTAATGTATCGATTTTTTACAATTGAATGAATAAATAATTAATATATTTATAAAAGAAATATCACTTCAATTACAAATTAATTCATTAAATAAAACAAACAAAACAAAGTAAATTTCTTACCGAGGTCTGTTCGACTCGAGCGCCGACAAACGAATGACGCCATTCTGATGATAGCTGCGTCTCTGCGCCTGCATCACATAATAATCTGAAAATAGAATAATATTAATTCTCATGTATCGATTTTTTACAATTGAATAGATACGGCCATTCTGATGATAGGTGTCCCTGCGCCAGGTTAACATAATAATCTGAAATAAGAATAATATTAATTCTCATGTATCGATTTTTTACAATTGAATAGATACGGCCATTCTGATGATAGGTGCGTCCCAGCGCCTGGTTCACATATTTATCTGAAAATAGAATAAAATTAATTCTCATAAATCGATTTTTAACAATTGAATGATTAAATAATTAATATATTTATAAAAGAAATATCACTTCAATAACAAATTAATTCACTAAATAAAACAAACAAAATCAAAGTAACTTTCTTACCGAGGTCTGTTTGACTCGAGCGCCGACAAACGAATGACGCCATTCTGATGATAGGTGCGGCTCTGCGCCTGCATCACATAATAATCTGAAAATAGAATAATATTAATTCTCATGTATCGATTTTTTACAATTGAATAGATACGGCCATTCTGATGATAGGTGCGTCCCTGCGCCTGGTTCACATATTTATCTGAAAATATAATAATATTAATTCTCATAAATCGATTTTTTACAATTGAATGAATAAATAATTAATATATTTATAAAAGAAGTATCACTTCAATAACAAATTAATTCATTAAATAAAACAAACAAAATCAAAGTAACTTTCTTACCGAGGTCTGTTCGACTCGAGCGCCGACAAACGAATGACGCCATTCTGATGATAGCTGCGTCTCTGCGCCTGCATCACATAATAATCTGAAAGTAGAATAATATTAATTCTCATGTATCGATTTTTTACAATTGAATAGATACGGCCATTCTGATGATAGGTGCGTCCCAGCGCCTGGTTCACATATTTATCTGAAAATAGAATAAAATTAATTGTCATAAATCGATTTTTAACAATTGAATGATTAAATAATTAATATATTTATAAAAGAAATATCACTTCAATAACAAATTAATTCACTAAATAAAACAAACAAAATCAAAGTAACTTTCTTACCGAGGTCTGTTTGACTCGAGCGCCGACAAACGAATTACGCCATTCTGATAATAGGTGCGGTGCGGCTCTGCGCCTGCATCACATAATAATCTGAAAATAGAATAATATTAATTCTCATGTATCGATTTTTTACAATTGAATAGATACGGCCATTCTGATGATAGGTGCGTCCCTGCGCCTGGTTCACATATTTATCTGAAAATAGAATAATATTAATTCTCATAAATCGATTTTTTACAATTGAATGAATAAATAATTAATATATTTATAAAAGAAATATCACTTCAATAACAAATTAATTCATTAAATAAAACAAACAAAATCAAAGTAACTTTCTTACCGAGGTCTGTTCGACTCGAGCGCCGACAAACGAATGACGCCATTCTGATGATAGCTGCGTCTCTGCGCCTGCATCACATAATAATCTGAAAGTAGAATAATATTAATTCTCATGTATCGATTTTTTACAATTGAATAGATACGGCCATTCTGATGATAGGTGCGTCCCTGCGCCATGTTTACATATTTATCTGAAAATAGAATAATATTAATTCTAATGTATCGATTTTTTACAATTGAATGAATAAATAATTAATATATTTATAAAAGAAATATCACTTCAATTACAAATTAATTCATTAAATAAAACAAACAAAACAAAGTAAATTTCTTACCGAGGTCTGTTCGACTCGAGCGCCGACAAACGAATGACGCCATTCTGATGATAGCTGCGTCTCTGCGCCTGCATCACATAATAATCTGAAAATAGAATAATATTAATTCTCATGTATCGATTTTTTACAATTGAATAGATACGGCCATTCTGATGATAGGTGTCCCTGCGCCAGGTTAACATAATAATCTGAAATAAGAATAATATTAATTCTCATGTATCGATTTTTTACAATTGAATAGATACGGCCATTCTGATGATAGGTGCGTCCCAGCGCCTGGTTCACATATTTATCTGAAAATAGAATAAAATTAATTCTCATAAATCGATTTTTAACAATTGAATGATTAAATAATTAATATATTTATAAAAGAAATATCACTTCAATAACAAATTAATTCACTAAATAAAACAAACAAAATCAAAGTAACTTTCTTACCGAGGTCTGTTTGACTCGAGCGCCGACAAACGAATGACGCCATTCTGATGATAGGTGCGGCTCTGCGCCTGCATCACATAATAATCTGAAAATAGAATAATATTAATTCTCATGTATCGATTTTTTACAATTGAATAGATACGGCCATTCTGATGATAGGTGCGTCCCAGCGCCTGGTTCACATATTCATCTGAAAATAGAATAAAATTAATTGTCATAAATCGATTTTTAACAATTGAATGATTAAATAATTAATATATTTATAAAAGAAATATCACTTCAATAACAAATTAATTCACTAAATAAAACAAACAAAATCAAAGTAACTTTCTTACCGAGGTCTGTTTGACTCGAGCGCCGACAAACGAATTACGCCATTCTGATAATAGGTGCGGTGCGGCTCTGCGCCTGCATCACATAATAATCTGAAAATAGAATAATATTAATTCTCATGTATCGATTTTTTACAATTGAATAGATACGGCCATTCTGATGATAGGTGCGTCCCTGCGCCTGGTTCACATATTTATCTGAAAATATAATAATATTAATTCTCATAAATCGATTTTTTACAATTGAATGAATAAATAATTAATATATTTATAAAAGAAGTATCACTTCAATAACAAATTAATTCATTAAATAAAACAAACAAAATCAAAGTAACTTTCTTACCGAGGTCTGTTCGACTCGAGCGCCGACAAACGAATGACGCCATTCTGATGATAGCTGCGTCTCTGCGCCTGCATCACATAATAATCTGAAAGTAGAATAATATTAATTCTCATGTATCGATTTTTTACAATTGAATAGATACGGCCATTCTGATGATAGGTGCGTCCCTGCGCCATGTTTACATATTTATCTGAAAATAGAATAATATTAATTCTAATGTATCGATTTTTTACAATTGAATGAATAAATAATTAATATATTTATAAAAGAAATATCACTTCAATTACAAATTAATTCATTAAATAAAACAAACAAAACAAAGTAAATTTCTTACCGAGGTCTGTTCGACTCGAGCGCCGACAAACGAATGACGCCATTCTGATGATAGCTGCGTCTCTGCGCCTGCATCACATAATAATCTGAAAATAGAATAATATTAATTCTCATGTATCGATTTTTTACAATTGAATAGATACGGCCATTCTGATGATAGGTGTCCCTGCGCCAGGTTAACATAATAATCTGAAATAAGAATAATATTAATTCTCATGTATCGATTTTTTACAATTGAATAGATACGGCCATTCTGATGATAGGTGCGTCCCAGCGCCTGGTTCACATATTTATCTGAAAATAGAATAAAATTAATTCTCATAAATCGATTTTTAACAATTGAATGATTAAATAATTAATATATTTATAAAAGAAATATCACTTCAATAACAAATTAATTCACTAAATAAAACAAACAAAATCAAAGTAACTTTCTTACCGAGGTCTGTTTGACTCGAGCGCCGACAAACGAATGACGCCATTCTGATGATAGGTGCGGCTCTGCGCCTGCATCACATAATAATCTGAAAATAGAATAATATTAATTCTCATGTATCGATTTTTTACAATTGAATAGATACGGCCATTCTGATGATAGGTGCGTCCCTGCGCCTGGTTCACATATTTATCTGAAAATATAATAATATTAATTCTCATAAATCGATTTTTTACAATTGAATGAATAAATAATTAATATATTTATAAAAGAAGTATCACTTCAATAACAAATTAATTCATTAAATAAAACAAACAAAATCAAAGTAACTTTCTTACCGAGGTCTGTTCGACTCGAGCGCCGACAAACGAATGACGCCATTCTGATGATAGCTGCGTCTCTGCGCCTGCATCACATAATAATCTGAAAGTAGAATAATATTAATTCTCATGTATCGATTTTTTACAATTGAATAGATACGGCCATTCTGATGATAGGTGCGTCCCAGCGCCTGGTTCACATATTTATCTGAAAATAGAATAAAATTAATTCTCATAAATCGATTTTTAACAATTGAATGATTAAATAATTAATATATTTATAAAAGAAATATCACTTCAATAACAAATTAATTCACTAAATAAAACAAACAAAATCAAAGTAACTTTCTTACCGAGGTCTGTTTGACTCGAGCGCCGACAAACGAATTACGCCATTCTGATAATAGGTGCGGTGCGGCTCTGCGCCTGCATCACATAATAATCTGAAAATAGAATAATATTAATTCTCATGTATCGATTTTTTACAATTGAATAGATACGGCCATTCTGATGATAGGTGCGTCCCTGCGCCTGGTTCACATATTTATCTGAAAATAGAATAATATTAATTCTCATAAATCGATTTTTTACAATTGAATGAATAAATAATTAATATATTTATAAAAGAAATATCACTTCAATAACAAATTAATTCATTAAATAAAACAAACAAAATCAAAGTAACTTTCTTACCGAGGTCTGTTCGACTCGAGCGCCGACAAACGAATGACGCCATTCTGATGATAGCTGCGTCTCTGCGCCTGCATCACATAATAATCTGAAAGTAGAATAATATTAATTCTCATGTATCGATTTTTTACAATTGAATAGATACGGCCATTCTGATGATAGGTGCGTCCCTGCGCCATGTTTACATATTTATCTGAAAATAGAATAATATTAATTCTAATGTATCGATTTTTTACAATTGAATGAATAAATAATTAATATATTTATAAAAGAAATATCACTTCAATTACAAATTAATTCATTAAATAAAACAAACAAAACAAAGTAAATTTCTTACCGAGGTCTGTTCGACTCGAGCGCCGACAAACGAATGACGCCATTCTGATGATAGCTGCGTCTCTGCGCCTGCATCACATAATAATCTGAAAATAGAATAATATTAATTCTCATGTATCGATTTTTTACAATTGAATAGATACGGCCATTCTGATGATAGGTGTCCCTGCGCCAGGTTAACATAATAATCTGAAATAAGAATAATATTAATTCTCATGTATCGATTTTTTACAATTGAATAGATACGGCCATTCTGATGATAGGTGCGTCCCTGCGCCTGGTTCACATATTTATCTGAAAATAGAATAAAATTAATTCTCATAAATCGATTTTTAACAATTGAATGATTAAATAATTAATATATTTATAAAAGAAATATCACTTCAATAACAAATTAATTCACTAAATAAAACAAACAAAATCAAAGTAACTTTCTTACCGAGGTCTGTTTGACTCGAGCGCCGACAAACGAATGACGCCATTCTGATGATAGGTGCGGCTCTGCGCCTGCATCACATAATAATCTGAAAATAGAATAATATTAATTCTCATGTATCGATTTTTTACAATTGAATAGATACGGCCATTCTGATGATAGGTGCGTCCCTGCGCCTGGTTCACATATTTATCTGAAAATATAATAATATTAATTCTCATAAATCGATTTTTTACAATTGAATGAATAAATAATTAATATATTTATAAAAGAAGTATCACTTCAATAACAAATTAATTCATTAAATAAAACAAACAAAATCAAAGTAACTTTCTTACCGAGGACTGTTCGACTCGAGCGCCGACAAACGAATGACGCAATTCTGATGATAGCTGCGTCTCTGCGCCTGCATCACATAATAATCTGAAAGTAGAATAATATTAATTCTCATGTATCGATTTTTTACAATTGAATAGATACGGCCATTCTGTTGATAGGTGCGTCCCAGCGCCTGGTTCACATATTTATCTGAAAATAGAATAAAATTAATTGTCATAAATCGATTTTTAACAATTGAATGATTAAATAATTAATATATTTATAAAAGAAATATCACTTCAATAACAAATTAATTCACTAAATAAAACAAACAATATCAAAGTAACTTTCTTACCGAGGTCTGTTTGACTCGAGCGCCGACAAACGAATTACGCCATTCTGATAATAGGTGCGGCTCTGCGCCTGCATCACATAATAATCTGAAAATAGAATAATATTAATTCTCATGTATCGATTTTTTACAATTGAATAGATACGGCCATTCTGATGATAGGTGCATCCCTGCGCCTGGTTCACATATTTATCTGAAAATATAATAATATTAATTCTCATTAATCGATTTTTTACAATTGAATGAATAAATAATTAATATATTTATAAAAGAAGTATCACTTCAATAACAAATTAATTCATTAAATAAAACAAACAAAATCAAAGTAACTTTTTTACCGAGGTCTGTTCGACTCGAGCGCCGACAAACGAATGACGCCATTCTGATGATAGCTGCGTCTCTGCGCCTGCATCACATAATAATCTGAAAGTAGAATAATATTAATTCTCATGTATCGATTTTTTACAATTGAATAGATACGGCCATTCTGATGATAGGTGCGTCCCAGCGCCTGGTTCACATATTTATCTGAAAATAGAATAAAATTAATTGTCATAAATCGATTTTTAACAATTGAATGATTAAATAATTAATATATTTATAAAAGAAATATCACTTCAATAACAAATTAATTCACTAAATAAAACAAACAAAATCAAAGTAACTTTCTTACCGAGGTCTGTTTGACTCGAGCGCCGACAAACGAATTACGCCATTCTGATAATAGGTGCGGTGCGGCTCTGCGCCTGCATCACATAATAATCTGAAAATAGAATAATATTAATTCTCATGTATCGATTTTTTACAATTGAATAGATACGGCCATTCTGATGATAGGTGCGTCCCTGCGCCTGGTTCACATATTTATCTGAAAATAGAATAATATTAATTCTCATAAATCGATTTTTTACAATTGAATGAATAAATAATTAATATATTTATAAAAGAAATATCACTTCAATAACAAATTAATTCATTAAATAAAACAAACAAAATCAAAGTAACTTTCTTACCGAGGTCTGTTCGACTCGAGCGCCGACAAACGAATGACGCCATTCTGATGATAGCTGCGTCTCTGCGCCTGCATCACATAATAATCTGAAAGTAGAATAATATTAATTCTCATGTATCGATTTTTTACAATTGAATAGATACGGCCATTCTGATGATAGGTGCGTCCCTGCGCCATGTTTACATATTTATCTGAAAATAGAATAATATTAATTCTAATGTATCGATTTTTTACAATTGAATGAATAAATAATTAATATATTTATAAAAGAAATATCACTTCAATTACAAATTAATTCATTAAATAAAACAAACAAAACAAAGTAAATTTCTTACCGAGGTCTGTTCGACTCGAGCGCCGACAAACGAATGACGCCATTCTGATGATAGCTGCGTCTCTGCGCCTGCATCACATAATAATCTGAAAATAGAATAATATTAATTCTCATGTATCGATTTTTTACAATTGAATAGATACGGCCATTCTGATGATAGGTGTCCCTGCGCCAGGTTAACATAATAATCTGAAATAAGAATAATATTAATTCTCATGTATCGATTTTTTACAATTGAATAGATACGGCCATTCTGATGATAGGTGCGTCCCAGCGCCTGGTTCACATATTTATCTGAAAATAGAATAAAATTAATTCTCATAAATCGATTTTTAACAATTGAATGATTAAATAATTAATATATTTATAAAAGAAATATCACTTCAATAACAAATTAATTCACTAAATAAAACAAACAAAATCAAAGTAACTTTCTTACCGAGGTCTGTTCGACTCGAGCGCCGACAAACGAATGACGCCATTCTGATGATAGCTGCGTCTCTGCGCCTGCATCACATAATAATCTGAAAGTAGAATAATATTAATTCTCATGTATCGATTTTTTACAATTGAATAGATACGGCCATTCTGATGATAGGTGCGTCCCTGCGCCATGTTTACATATTTATCTGAAAATAGAATAATATTAATTCTAATGTATCGATTTTTTACAATTGAATGAATAAATAATTAATATATTTATAAAAGAAATATCACTTCAATTACAAATTAATTCATTAAATAAAACAAACAAAACAAAGTAAATTTCTTACCGAGGTCTGTTCGACTCGAGCGCCGACAAACGAATGACGCCATTCTGATGATAGCTGCGTCTCTGCGCCTGCATCACATAATAATCTGAAAATAGAATAATATTAATTCTCATGTATCGATTTTTTACAATTGAATAGATACGGCCATTCTGATGATAGGTGCGTCCCAGCGCCTGGTTCACATATTTATCTGAAAATAGAATAAAATTAAGTGTCATAAATCGATTTTTAACAATTGAATGATTAAATAATTAATATATTTATAAAAGAAATATCACTTCAATAACAAATTAATTCACTAAATAAAACAAACAAAATCAAAGTAACTTTCTTACCGAGGTCTGTTTGACTCGAGCGCCGACAAACGAATTACGCCATTCTGATAATAGGTGCGGCTCTGCGCCTGCATCACATAATAATCTGAAAATAGAATAATATTAATTCTCATGTATCGATTTTTTACAATTGAATAGATACGGCCATTCTGATGATAGGTGCGTCCCAGCGCCTGGTTCACATATTTATCTGAAAATAGAATAAAATTAATTCTCATAAATCGATTTTTAACAATTGAATGATTAAATAATTAATATATTTATAAAAGAAATATCACTTCAATAACAAATTAATTCACTAAATAAAACAAACAAAATCAAAGTAACTTTCTTACCGAGGTCTGTTTGACTCGAGCGCCGACAAACGAATGACGCCATTCTGATGATAGGTGCGGCTCTGCGCCTGCATCACATAATAATCTGAAAATAGAATAATATTAATTCTCATGTATCGATTTTTTACAATTGAATAGATACGGCCATTCTGATGATAGGTGTCCCTGCGCCAGGTTAACATAATAATCTGAAATAAGAATAATATTAATTCTCATGTATCGATTTTTTACAATTGAATAGATACGGCCATTCTGATGATAGGTGCGTCCCAGCGCCTGGTTCACATATTTATCTGAAAATAGAATAAAATTAATTCTCATAAATCGAATTTTAACAATTGAATGATTAAATAATTAATATATTTATAAAAGAAATATCACTTCAATAACAAATTAATTCACTAAATAAAACAAACAAAATCAAAGTAAATTTCTTACCGAGGTCTGTTTGACTCGAGCGCCGACAAATGAATGACGCCATTCTGATGATAGGTGCGGCTCTGCGCCTGCATCACATAATAATCTGAAAATAGAATAATATTAATTCTCATGTATCGATTTTTTACAATTGAATAGATACGGCCATTCTGATGATAGGTGCGTCCCTGCGCCTGGTTCACATATTTATCTGAAAATATAATAATATTAATTCTCATAAATCGATTTTTTACAATTGAATGAATAAATAATTAATATATTTATAAAAGAAGTATCACTTCAATAACAAATTAATTCATTAAATAAAACAAACAAAATCAAAGTAACTTTCTTACCGAGGTCTGTTCGACTCGAGTGCCGACAAACGAATGACGCCATTCTGATGATAGCTGCGTCTCTGCGCCTGCATCACATAATAATCTGAAAGTAGAATAATATTAATTCTCATGTATCGATTTTTTACAATTGAATAGATACGGCCATTCTGATGATAGGTGCGTCCCAGCGCCTGGTTCACATATTTATCTGAAAATAGAATAAAATTAATTGTCATAAATCGATTTTTAACAATTGAATGATTAAATAATTAATATATTTATAAAAGAAATATCACTTCAATGACAAATTAATTCACTAAATAAAACAAACAAAATCAAAGTAACTTTCTTACCGAGGTCTGTTTGACTCGAGCGCCGACAAACGAATTACGCCATTCTGATAATAGGTGCGGCTCTGCGCCTGCATCACATAATAATCTGAAAATAGAATAATATTAATTCTCATGTATCGATTTTTACAATTGAATAGATACGGCCATTCTGATGATAGGTGCGTCCCTGCACCTGGTTCACATATTTATCTGAAAATATAATAATATTAATTCTCATTAATCGATTTTTTACAATTGAATGAATAAATAATTAATATATTTATAAAAGAAATATCACTTCAATGACAAATTAATTCACTAAATAAAACAAACAAAATCAAAGTAACTTTCTTACCGAGGTCTGTTCGACTCGAGCGCCGACAAACGAATGACGCCATTCTGATGATAGCTGCGTCTCTGCGCCTGCATCACATAATAATCTGAAAGTAGAATAATATTAATTCTCATGTATCGATTTTTTACAATTGAATAGATACGGCCATTCTGATGATAGGTGCGTCCCAGCGCCTGGTTCACATATTTATCTGAAAATAGAATAAAATTAATTGTCATAAATCGATTTTTAACAATTGAATGATTAAATAATTAATATATTTATAAAAGAAATATCACTTCAATAACAAATTAATTCACTAAATAAAACAAACAAAATCAAAGTAACTTTCTTACCGAGGTCTGTTTGACTCAAGCGCCGACAAACGAATTACGCCATTCTGATAATAGGTGCGGCTCTGCGCCTGCATCACATAATAATCTGAAAATAGAATAATATTAATTCTCATGTATCGATTTTTTACAATTGAATAGATACGGCCATTCTGATGATAGGTGCGTCCCTGCGCCTGGTTCACATATTTATCTGAAAATAGAATAATATTAATTCTCATAAATCGATTTTTTACAATTGAATGAATAAATAATTAATATATTTATAAAAGAAATATCACTTCAATAACAAATTAATTCATTAAATAAAACAAACAAAATCAAAGTAACTTTCTTACCGAGGTCTGTTCGACTCGAGCGCCGACAAACGAATGACGCCATTCTGATGATAGCTGCGTCTCTGCGCCTGCATCACATAATAATCTGAAAGTAGAATAATATTAATTCTCATGTATCGATTTTTTACAATTGAATAGATACGGCCATTCTGATGATAGGTGCGTCCCTGCGCCATGTTTACATATTTATCTGAAAATAGAATAATATTAATTCTAATGTATCGATTTTTTACAATTGAATGAATAAATAATTAATATATTTATAAAAGAAATATCACTTCAATTACAAATTAATTCATTAAATAAAACAAACAAAACAAAGTAAATTTCTTACCGAGGTCTGTTCGACTCGAGCGCCGACAAACGAATGACGCCATTCTGATGATAGCTGCGTCTCTGCGCCTGCATCACATAATAATCTGAAAATAGAATAATATTAATTCTCATGTATCGATTTTTTACAATTGAATAGATACGGCCATTCTGATGATAGGTGTCCCTGCGCCAGGTTAACATAATAATCTGAAATAAGAATAATATTAATTCTCATGTATCGATTTTTTACAATTGAATAGATACGGCCATTCTGATGATAGGTGCGTCCCAGCGCCTGGTTCACATATTTATCTGAAAATAGAATAAAATTAATTCTCATAAATCGATTTTTAACAATTGAATGATTAAATAATTAATATATTTATAAAAGAAATATCACTTCAATAACAAATTAATTCACTAAATAAAACAAACAAAATCAAAGTAACTTTCTTACCGAGGTCTGTTTGACTCGAGCGCCGACAAACGAATGACGCCATTCTGATGATAGGTGCGGCTCTGCGCCTGCATCACATAATAATCTGAAAATAGAATAATATTAATTCTCATGTATCGATTTTTTACAATTGAATAGATACGGCCATTCTGATGATAGGTGCGTCCCTGCGCCTGGTTCACATATTTATCTGAAAATATAATAATATTAATTCTCATAAATCGATTTTTTACAATTGAATGAATAAATAATAAATATATTTATAAAAGAAGTATCACTTCAATAACAAATTAATTCATTAAATAAAACAAACAAAATCAAAGTAACTTTCTTACCGAGGTCTGTTCGACTCGAGCGCCGACAAACGAATGACGCCATTCTGATGATAGCTGCGTCTCTAAGCCTGCATCACATAATAATCTGAAAGTAGAATAATATTAATTCTCATGTATCGATTTTTTACAATTGAATAGATACGGCCATTCTGATGATAGGTGCGTCCCAGCGCCTGGTTCACATATTTATCTGAAAATAGAATAATATTAATTCTCATGTATCGATTTTTTACAATTGAATAGATACGGCCATTCTGATGATAGGTGTCCCTGCGCCAGGTTAACATTATAATCTGAAATAAGAATAATATTAATTCTCATGTATCGATTTTTTACAATTGAATAGATACGGCCATTCTGATGATAGGTGCGTCCCAGCGCCTGGTTCACATATTTATCTGAAAATAGAATAAAATTAATTCTCATAAATCGATTTTTAACAATTGAATGATTAAATAATTAATATATTTATAAAAGAAATATCACTTCAATAACAAATTAATTCACTAAATAAAACAAACAAAATCAAAGTAACTTTCTTACCGAGGTCTGTTTGACTCGAGCGCCGACAAACGAATGACGCCATTCTGATGATAGGTGCGGCTCTGCGCCTGCATCACATAATAATCTGAAAATAGAATAATATTAATTCTCATGTATCGATTTTTTACAATTGAATAGATACGGCCATTCTGATGATAGGTGCGTCCCTGCGCCTGGTTCACATATTTATCTGAAAATATAATAATATTAATTCTCATAAATCGATTTTTTACAATTGAATGAATAAATAATTAATATATTTATAAAAGAAGTATCACTTCAATAACAAATTAATTCATTAAATAAAACAAACAAAATCAAAGTAACTTTCTTACCGAGGTCTGTTCGACTCGAGCGCCGACAAACGAATGACGCCATTCTGATGATAGCTGCGTCTCTGCGCCTGCATCACATAATAATCTGAAAGTAGAATAATATTAATTCTCATGTATCGATTTTTTACAATTGAATAGATACGGCCATTCTGATGATAGGTGCGTCCCAGCGCCTGGTTCACATATTTATCTGAAAATAGAATAAAATTAATTGTCATAAATCGATTTTTAACAATTGAATGATTAAATAATTAATATATTTATAAAAGAAATATCACTTCAATGACAAATTAATTCACTAAATAAAACAAACAAAATCAAAGTAACTTTCTTACCGAGGTCTGTTTGACTCGAGCGCCGACAAACGAATTACGCCATTCTGATAATAGGTGCGGCTCTGCGCCTGCATCACATAATAATCTGAAAATAGAATAATATTAATTCTCATGTATCGATTTTTTACAATTGAATAGATACGGCCATTCTGATGATAGGTGCGTCCCTGCGCCTGGTTCACATATTTATCTGAAAATAGAATAATATTAATTCTCATAAATCGATTTTTTACAATTGAATGAATAAATAATTAATATATTTATAAAAGAAATATCACTTCAATAACAAATTAATTCATTAAATAAAACAAACAAAATCAAAGTAACTTTCTTACCGAGGTCTGTTCGACTCGAGCGCCGACAAACGAATGACGCCATTCTGATGATAGCTGCGTCTCTGCGCCTGCATCACATAATAATCTGAAAGTAGAATAATATTAATTCTCATGTATCGATTTTTTACAATTGAATAGATACGGCCATTCTGATGATAGGTGCGTCCCTGCGCCATGTTTACATATTTATCTGAAAATAGAATAATATTAATTCTAATGTATCGATTTTTTACAATTGAATGAATAAATAATTAATATATTTATAAAAGAAATATCACTTCAATTACAAATTAATTCATTAAATAAAACAAACAAAACAAAGTAAATTTCTTACCGAGGTCTGTTCGACTCGAGCGCCGACAAACGAATGACGCCATTCTGATGATAGCTGCGTCTCTGCGCCTGCATCACATAATAATCTGAAAATAGAATAATATTAATTCTCATGTATCGATTTTTTACAATTGAATAGATACGGCCATTCTGATGATAGGTGTCCCTGCGCCAGGTTAACATTATAATCTGAAATAAGAATAATATTAATTCTCATGTATCGATTTTTTACAATTGAATAGATACGGCCATTCTGATGATAGGTGCGTCCCAGCGCCTGGTTCACATATTTATCTGAAAATAGAATAAAATTAATTCTCATAAATCGATTTTTAACAATTGAATGATTAAATAATTAATATATTTATAAAAGAAATATCACTTCAATTACAAATTAATTCATTAAATAAAACAAACAAAACAAAGTAAATTTCTTACCGAGGTCTGTTCGACTCGAGCGCCGACAAACGAATGACGCCATTCTGATGATAGCTGCGTCTCTGCGCCTGCATCACATAATAATCTGAAAATAGAATAATATTAATTCTCATGTATCGATTTTTTACAATTGAATAGATACGGCCATTCTGATGATAGGTGTCCCTGCGCCAGGTTAACATAATAATCTGAAATAAGAATAATATTAATTCTCATGTATCGATTTTTTACAATTGAATAGATACGGCCATTCTGATGATAGGTGCGTCCCAGCGCCTGGTTCACATATTTATCTGAAAATAGAATAAAATTAATTCTCATAAATCGATTTTTAACAATTGAATGATTAAATAATTAATATATTTATAAAAGAAATATCACTTCAATAACAAATTAATTCACTAAATAAAACAAACAAAATCAAAGTAACTTTCTTACCGAGGTCTGTTTGACTCGAGCGCCGACAAACGAATGACGCCATTCTGATGATAGGTGCGGCTCTGCGCCTGCATCACATAATAATCTGAAAATAGAATAATATTAATTCTCATGTATCGATTTTTTACAATTGAATAGATACGGCCATTCTGATGATGGTGCGTCCCTGCGCCTGGTTCACATATTTATCTGAAAATATAATAATATTAATTCTCATAAATCGATTTTTTACAATTGAATGAATAAATAATTAATATATTTATAAAAGAAGTATCACTTCAATAACAAATTAATTCATTAAATAAAACAAACAAAATCAAAGTAACTTTCTTACCGAGGTCTGTTCGACTCGAGCGCCGACAAACGAATGACGCCATTCTGATGATAGCTGCGTCTCTGCGCCTGCATCACATAATAATCTGAAAGTAGAATAATATTAATTCTCATGTATCGATTTTTTACAATTGAATAGATACGGCCATTCTGATGATAGGTGCGTCCCAGCGCCTGGTTCACATATTTATCTGAAAATAGAATAAAATTAATCGTCATAAATCGATTTTTAACAATTGAATGATTAAATAATTAATATATTTATAAAAGAAATATCACTTCATTAACAAATTAATTCACTAAATAAAACAAACAAAATCAAAGTAACTTTCTTACCGAGGTCTGTTTGACTCGAGCGCCGACAAACGAATTACGCCATTCTGATAATAGGTGCGGTGCGGCTCTGCGCCTGCATCACATAATAATCTGAAAATAGAATAATATTAATTCTCATGTATCGATTTTTTACAATTGAATAGATACGGCCATTCTGATGATAGGTGCGTCCCTGCGCCTGGTTCACATATTTATCTGAAAATAGAATAATATTAATTCTCATAAATCGATTTTTTACAATTGAATGAATAAATAATTAATATATTTATAAAAGAAATATCACTTCAATAACAAATTAATTCATTAAATAAAACAAACAAAATCAAAGTAACTTTCTTACCGAGGTCTGTTCGACTCGAGCGCCGACAAACGAATGACGCCATTCTGATGATAGCTGCGTCTCTGCGCCTGCATCACATAATAATCTGAAAGTAGAATAATATTAATTCTCATGTATCGATTTTTTACAATTGAATAGATACGGCCATTCTGATGATAGGTGCGTCCCAGCGCCTGGTTCACATATTTATCTGAAAATAGAATAAAATTAATTGTCATAAATCGATTTTTAACAATTGAATGATTAAATAATTAATATATTTATAAAAGAAATATCACTTCAATAACAAATTAATTCACTAAATAAAACAAACAAAATCAAAGTAACTTTCTTACCGAGGTCTGTTTGACTCGAGCGCCGACAAACGAATTACGCCATTCTGATAATAGGTGCGGTGCGGCTCTGCGCCTGCATCACATAATAATCTGAAAATAGAATAATATTAATTCTCATGTATCGATTTTTTACAATTGAATAGATACGGCCATTCTGATGATAGGTGCGTCCCTGCGCCTGGTTCACATATTTATCTGAAAATATAATAATATTAATTCTCATAAATCGATTTTTTACAATTGAATGAATAAATAATTAATATATTTATAAAAGAAGTATCACTTCAATAACAAATTAATTCATTAAATAAAACAAACAAAATCAAAGTAACTTTCTTACCGAGGTCTGTTCGACTCGAGCGCCGACAAACGAATGACGCCATTCTGTTGATAGCTGCGTCTCTGCGCCTGCATCACATAATAATCTGAAAGTAGAATAATATTAATTCTCATGTATCGATTTTTTACAATTGAATAGATACGGCCATTCTGATGATAGGTGCGTCCCTGCGCCATGTTTACATATTTATCTGAAAATAGAATAATATTAATTCTAATGTATCGATTTTTTACAATTGAATGAATAAATAATTAATATATTTATAAAAGAAATATCACTTCAATTACAAATTAATTCATTAAATAAACAAACAAAACAAAGTAAATTTCTTACCGAGGTCTGTTCGACTCAAGCGCCGACAAACGAATGACGCCATTCTGATGATAGCTGCGTCTCTGCGCCTGCATCACATAATAATCTGAAAGTAGAATAATATTAATTCTCATGTATCGATTTTTTACAATTGAATAGATACGGCCATTCTGATGATAGGTGCGTCCCAGCGCCTGGTTCACATATTTATCTGAAAATAGAATAAAATTAATTGTCATAAATCGATTTTTAACAATTGAATGATTAAATAATTAATATATTTATAAAAGAAATATCACTTCAATAACAAATTAATTCACTAAATAAAACAAACAAAATTAAAGTAACTTTCTTACCGAGGTCTGTTTGACTCGAGCGCCGACAAACGAATTACGCCATTCTGATAATAGGTGCGGTGCGGCTCTGCGCCTGCATCACATAATAATCTGAAAATAGAATAATATTAATTCTCATGTATCGATTTTTTACAATTGAATATATACGGCCATTCTGATGATAGGTGCGTCCCTGCGCCTGGTTCACATATTTATCTGAAAATAGAATAATATTAATTCTCATAAATCGATTTTTTACAATTGAATGAATAAATAATTAATATATTTATAAAAGAAATATCACTTCAATAACAAATTAATTCATTAAATAAAACAAACAAAATCAAAGTAACTTTCTTACCGAGGTCTGTTCGACTCGAGCGCCGACAAACGAATGACGCCATTCTGATGATAGCTGCGTCTCTGCGCCTGCATCACATAATAATCTGAAAGTAGAATAATATTAATTCTCATGTATCGATTTTTTACAATTGAATAGATACGGCCATTCTGATGATAGGTGCGTCCCTGCGCCATGTTTACATATTTATCTGAAAATAGAATAATATTAATTCTAATGTATCGATTTTTTACAATTGAATGAATAAATAATTAATATATTTATAAAAGAAATATCACTTCAATTACAAATTAATTCATTAAATAAAACAAACAAAACAAAGTAAATTTCTTACCGAGGTCTGTTCGACTCGAGCGCCGACAAACGAATGACGCCATTCTGATGATAGCTGCGTCTCTGCGCCTGCATCACATAATAATCTGAAAATAGAATAATATTAATTCTCATGTATCGATTTTTTACAATTGAATAGATACGGCCATTCTGATGATAGGTGTCCCTGCGCCAGGTTAACATAATAATCTGAAATAAGAATAATATTAATTCTCATGTATCGATTTTTTACAATTGAATAGATACGGCCATTCTGATGATAGGTGCGTCCCAGCGCCTGGTTCACATATTTATCTGAAAATAGAATAAAATTAATTCTCATAAATCGATTTTTAACAATTGAATGATTAAATAATTAATATATTTATAAAAGAAATATCACTTCAATAACAAATTAATTCACTAAATAAAACAAACAAAATCAAAGTAACTTTCTTACCGAGGTCTGTTTGACTCGAGCGCCGACAAACGAATGACGCCATTCTGATGATAGGTGCGGCTCTGCGCCTGCATCACATAATAATCTGAAAATAGAATAATATTAATTCTCATGTATCGATTTTTTACAATTGAATAGATACGGCCATTCTGATGATAGGTGCGTCCCTGCGCCTGGTTCACATATTTATCTGAAAATATAATAATATTAATTCTCATAAATCGATTTTTTACAATTGAATGAATAAATAATTAATATATTTATAAAAGAAGTATCACTTCAATAACAAATTAATTCATTAAATAAAACAAACAAAATCAAAGTAACTTTCTTACCGAGGTCTGTTCGACTCGAGCGCCGACAAACGAATGACGCCATTCTGATGATAGCTGCGTCTCTGCGCCTGCATCACATAATAATCTGAAAGTAGAATAATATTAATTCTCATGTATCGATTTTTTACAATTGAATAGATACGGCCATTCTGATGATAGGTGCGTCCCAGCGCCTGGTTCACATATTTATCTGAAAAAAGAATAAAATTAATTGTCATAAATCGATTTTTAACAATTGAATGATTAAATAATTAATATATTTATAAAAGAAATATCACTTCAATAACAAATTAATTCACTAAATAAAACAAACAAAATCAAAGTAACTTTCTTACCGAGGTCTGTTTGACTCGAGCGCCGACAAACGAATTACGCCATTCTGATAATAGGTGCGGTGCGGCTCTGCGCCTGCATCACATAATAATCTGAAAATAGAATAATATTAATTCTCATGTATCGATTTTTTACAATTGAATAGATACGGCCATTCTGATGATAGGTGCGTCCCTGCGCCTGGTTCACATATTTATCTGAAAATATAATAATATTAATTCTCATAAATCGATTTTTTACAATTGAATGAATAAATAATTAATATATTTATAAAAGAAGTATCACTTCAATAACAAATTAATTCATTAAATAAAACAAACAAAATCAAAGTAACTTTCTTACCGAGGTCTGTTCGACTCGAGCGCCGACAAACGAATGACGCCATTCTGATGATAGCTGCGTCTCTGCGCCTGCATCACATAATAATCTGAAAGTAGAATAATATTAATTCTCATGTATCGATTTTTTACAATTGAATAGATACGGCCATTCTGATGATAGGTGCGTCCCTGCGCCATGTTCACATATTTATCTGAAAATAGAATCATATTAATTCTAATGTATCGATTTTTTACAATTGAATGAATAAATAATTAATATATTTATAAAAGAAATATCACTTCAATTACAAATTAATTCATTAAATAAACAAACAAAACAAAGTAAATTTCTTACCGAGGTCTGTTCGACTCAAGCGCCGACAAACGAATGACGCCATTCTGATGATAGCTGCGTCTCTGCGCCTGCATCACATAATAATCTGAAAATAGAATAATATTAATTCTCATGTATCGATTTTTTACAATTGAATAGATACGGCCATTCTGATGATAGGTGTCCCTGCGCCAGGTTAACATAATAATCTGAAATAAGAATAATATTAATTCTCATGTATCGATTTTTTACAATTGAATAGATACGGCCATTCTGATGATAGGTGCGTCCCTGCGCCTGGTTCACATATTTATCTGAAAATATAATAATATTAATTCTCATAAATCGATTTTTTACAATTGAATGAATAAATAATTAATATATTTATAAAAGAAGTATCACTTCAATAACAAATTAATTCATTAAATAAAACAAACAAAATCAAAGTAACTTTCTTACCGAGGTCTGTTCGACTCGAGCGCCGACAAACGAATGACGCCATTCTGATGATAGCTGCGTCTCTGCGCCTGCATCACATAATAATCTGAAAGTAGAATAATATTAATTCTCATGTATCGATTTTTTACAATTGAATAGATACGGCCATTCTGATGATAGGTGCGTCCCTGCGCCTGGTTCACATATTTATCTGAAAATAGAATAATATTAATTCTCATAAATCGATTTTTTACAATTGAATGAATAAATAATTAATATATTTATAAAAGAAATATCACTTCAATAACAAATTAATTCATTAAATAAAACAAACAAAATCAAAGTAACTTTCTTACCGAGGTCTGTTCGACTCGAGCGCCGACAAACGAATGACGCCATTCTGATGATAGCTGCGTCTCTGCGCCTGCATCACATAATAATCTGAAAGTAGAATAATATTAATTCTCATGTATCGATTTTTTACAATTGAATAGATACGGCCATTCTGATGATAGGTGTCCCTGCGCCAGGTTAACATAATAATCGGAAATAAGAATAATATTAATTCTCATGTATCGATTTTTTACAATTGAATAGATACGGCCATTCTGATGATAGGTGCGTCCCAGCACCTGGTTCACATATTTATCTGAAAATAGAATAAAATTAATTCTCACAAATCGATTTTTAACAATTGAATGATTAAATAATTAATATATTTATAAAAGAAATATCACTTCAATAACAAATTAATTCACTAAATAAAACAAACAAAATCAAAGTAACTTTCTTACCGAGGTCTGTTTGACTCGAGTGCCGACAAACGAATGATGCCATTCTGATGATAGGTGCGGCTCTGCGCCTGCATCACATAATAATCTGAAAATAGAATAATATTAATTCTCATGTATCGATTTTTTACAATTGAATAGATACGGCCATTCTGATGATAGGTGCGTCCCTGCGCCTGGTTCACATATTTATCTGAAAATATAATAATATTAATTTTCATAAATCGATTTTTTACAATTGAATGAATAAATAATTAATATATTTATAAAAGAAGTATCACTTCAATAACAAATTAATTCATTAAATAAAACAAACAAAATCAAAGTAACTTTCTTACCGAGGTCTGTTCGACTCGAGCGCCGACAAACGAATGACGCCATTCTGATGATAGCTGCGTCTCTGCGCCTGCATCACATAATAATCTGAAAGTAGAATAATATTAATTCTCATGTATCGATTTTTTACAATTGAATAGATACGGCCATTCTGATGATAGGTGCGTCCCAGCGCCTGGTTCACATATTTATCTGAAAATAGAATAAAATTAATTGTCATAAATCGATTTTTAACAATTGAATGATTAAATAATTAATATATTTATAAAAGAAATATCACTTCAATGACAAATTAATTCATTAAATAAAACAAACAAAATCAAAGTAACTTTCTTACCGAGGTCTGTTTGACTCGAGCGCCAACAAACGAATTACGCCATTCTGATAATAGGTGCGGCTCTGCGCCTGCATCACATAATAATCTGAAAATAGAATAATATTAATTCTCATGTATCGATTTTTTACAATTGAATAGATACGGCCATTCTGATGATAGGTGTTTCCCTGCGCCTGGTTCACATATTTATCTGAAAATAGAATAATATTAATTCTCATAAATCGATTTTTTACAATTGAATGAATAAATAATTAATATATTTATAAAAGAAATATCACTTCAATAACAAATTAATTCATTAAATAAAACAAACAAAATCAAAGTAACTTACTTACCGAGGTCTGTTCGACTCGAGCGCCGACAAACGAATGACGCCATTCTGATGATAGCTGCGTCTCTGCGCCTGCATCACATAATAATCTGAAAGTAGAATAATATTAATTCTCATGTATCGATTTTTTACAATTGAATAGATACGGCCATTCTGATGATAGGTGCGTCCCTGCGCCATGTTTACATATTTATCTGAAAATAGAATAATATTAATTCTAATGTATCGATTTTTTACAATTGAATGAATAAATAATTAATATATTTATAAAAGAAATATCAATTCAATTACAAATTAATTCATTAAATAAACAAACAAAACAAAGTAAATTTCTTACCGAGGTCTGTTCGACTCGAGCGCCGACAAACGAATGACGCCATTCTGATGATAGCTGCGTCTCTGCGCCTGCATCACATAATAATCTGAAAATAGAATAATATTAATTCTCATGTATCGATTTTTTACAATTAAATAGATACGGCCATTCTGATGATAGGTGTCCCTGCGCCAGGTTAACATAATAATCTGAAATAAGAATAATATTAATTCTCATGTATCGATTTTTTACAATTGAATAGATACGGCCATTCTGATAATAGGTGCGTCCCAGCGCCTGGTTCACATATTTATCTGAAAATAGAATAAAATTAATTCTCATAAATCGATTTTTAACAATTGAATGATTAAATAATTAATATATTTATAAAAGAAATATCACTTCAATAACAAATTAATTCATTAAATAAAACAAACAAAATCAAAGTAACTTTCTTACCGAGGTCTGTTCGACTCGAGCGCCGACAAACGAATGACGCCATTCTGATGATAGCTGCGTCTCTGCGCCTGCATCACATAATAATCTGAAAGTAGAATAATATTAATTCTCATGTATCGATTTTTTACAATTGAATAGATACGGCCATTCTGATGATAGGTGCGTCCCTGCGCCTGGTTCACATATTTATCTGAAAATATAATAATATTAATTCTCATAAATCGATTTTTTACAATTGAATGAATAAATAATTAATATATTTATAAAAGAAGTATCACTTCAATAACAAATTAATTCATTAAATAAAACAAACAAAATCAAAGTAACTTTCTTACCGAGGTCTGCTCGACTCGAGCGCCGACAAACGAATGACGCCATTCTGATGATAGCTGCGTCTCTGCGCCTGCATCACATAATAATCTGAAAGTAGAATAATATTAATTCTCATGTATCGATTTTTTACAATTGAATAGATACGGCCATTCTGATGATAGGTGCGTCCCAGCGCCTGGTTCACATATTTATCTGAAAAAAGAATAAAATTAATTGTCATAAATCGATTTTTAACAATTGAATGATTAAATAATTAATATATTTATAAAAGAAATATCACTTCAATAACAAATTAATTCACTAAATAAAACAAACAAAATCAAAGTAACTTTCTTACCGAGGTCTGTTTGACTCGAGCGCCGACAAACGAATTACGCCATTCTGATAATAGGTGCGGTGCGGCTCTGCGCCTGCATCACATAATAATCTGAAAATAGAATAATATTAATTCTCATGTATCGATTTTTTACAATTGAATAGATACGGCCATTCTGATGATAGGTGCGTCCCTGCGCCTGGTTCACATATTTATCTGAAAATATAATAATATTAATTCTCATAAATCGATTTTTTACAATTGAATGAATAAATAATTAATATATTTATAAAAGAAGTATCACTTCAATAACAAATTAATTCATTAAATAAAACAAACAAAATCAAAGTAACTTTCTTACCGAGGTCTGTTCGACTCGAGCGCCGACAAACGAATGACGCCATTCTGATGATAGCTGCGTCTCTGCGCCTGCATCACATAATAATCTGAAAGTAGAATAATATTAATTCTCATGTATCGATTTTTTACAATTGAATAGATACGGCCATTCTGATGATAGGTGCGTCCCTGCGCCATGTTTACATATTTATCTGAAAATAGAATCATATTAATTCTAATGTATCGATTTTTTACAATTGAATGAATAAATAATTAATATATTTATAAAAGAAATATCACTTCAATTACAAATTAATTCATTAAATAAACAAACAAAACAAAGTAAATTTCTTACCGAGGTCTGTTCGACTCAAGCGCCGACAAACGAATGACGCCATTCTGATGATAGCTGCGTCTCTGCGCCTGCATCACATAATAATCTGAAAATAGAATAATATTAATTCTCATGTATCGATTTTTTACAATTGAATAGATACGGCCATTCTGATGATAGGTGTCCCTGCGCCAGGTTAACATAATAATCTGAAAATAGAATCATATTAATTCTAATGTATCGATTTTTTACAATTGAATGAATAAATAATTAATATATTTATAAAAGAAATATCACTTCAATGACAAATTAATTCATTAAATAAAACAAACAAAATCAAAGTAACTTTCTTACCGAGGTCTGTTTGACTCGAGCGCCAACAAACGAATTACGCCATTCTGATAATAGGTGCGGCTCTGCGCCTGCATCACATAATAATCTGAAAATAGAATAATATTAATTCTCATGTATCGATTTTTTACAATTGAATAGATACGGCCATTCTGATGATAGGTGTTTCCCTGCGCCTGGTTCACATATTTATCTGAAAATAGAATAATATTAATTCTCATAAATCGATTTTTTACAATTGAATGAATAAATAATTAATATATTTATAAAAGAAATATCACTTCAATAACAAATTAATTCATTAAATAAAACAAACAAAATCAAAGTAACTTACTTACCGAGGTCTGTTCGACTCGAGCGCCGACAAACGAATGACGCCATTCTGATGATAGCTGCGTCTCTGCGCCTGCATCACATAATAATCTGAAAGTAGAATAATATTAATTCTCATGTATCGATTTTTTACAATTGAATAGATACGGCCATTCTGATGATAGGTGCGTCCCTGCGCCATGTTTACATATTTATCTGAAAATAGAATAATATTAATTCTAATGTATCGATTTTTTACAATTGAATGAATAAATAATTAATATATTTATAAAAGAAATATCAATTCAATTACAAATTAATTCATTAAATAAACAAACAAAACAAAGTAAATTTCTTACCGAGGTCTGTTCGACTCGAGCGCCGACAAACGAATGACGCCATTCTGATGATAGCTGCGTCTCTGCGCCTGCATCACATAATAATCTGAAAATAGAATAATATTAATTCTCATGTATCGATTTTTTACAATTAAATAGATACGGCCATTCTGATGATAGGTGTCCCTGCGCCAGGTTAACATAATAATCTGAAATAAGAATAATATTAATTCTCATGTATCGATTTTTTACAATTGAATAGATACGGCCATTCTGATAATAGGTGCGTCCCAGCGCCTGGTTCACATATTTATCTGAAAATAGAATAAAATTAATTCTCATAAATCGATTTTTAACAATTGAATGATTAAATAATTAATATATTTATAAAAGAAATATCACTTCAATAACAAATTAATTCATTAAATAAAACAAACAAAATCAAAGTAACTTTCTTACCGAGGTCTGTTCGACTCGAGCGCCGACAAACGAATGACGCCATTCTGATGATAGCTGCGTCTCTGCGCCTGCATCACATAATAATCTGAAAGTAGAATAATATTAATTCTCATGTATCGATTTTTTACAATTGAATAGATACGGCCATTCTGATGATAGGTGCGTCCCTGCGCCTGGTTCACATATTTATCTGAAAATATAATAATATTAATTCTCATAAATCGATTTTTTACAATTGAATGAATAAATAATTAATATATTTATAAAAGAAGTATCACTTCAATAACGAATTAATTCATTAAATAAAACAAACAAAATCAAAGTAACTTTCTTACCAAGGTCTGTTCGACTCGAGCGCCGACAAACGAATGACGCCATTCTGATGATAGCTGCGTCTCTGCGCCTGCATCACATAATAATCTGAAAGTAGAATAATATTAATTCTCATGTATCGATTTTTTACAATTGAATAGATACGGCCATTCTGATGATAGGTGCGTCCCAGCGCCTGGTTCACATATTTATCTGAAAAAAGAATAAAATTAATTGTCATAAATCGATTTTTAACAATTGAATGATTAAATAATTAATATATTTATAAAAGAAATATCACTTCAATAACAAATTAATTCACTAAATAAAACAAACAAAATCAAAGTAACTTTCTTACCGAGGTCTGTTTGACTCGAGCGCCGACAAACGAATTACGCCATTCTGATAATAGGTGCGGTGCGGCTCTGCGCCTGCATCACATAATAATCTGAAAATAGAATAATATTAATTCTCATGTATCGATTTTTTACAATTGAATAGATACGGCCATTCTGATGATAGGTGCGTCCCTGCGCCTGGTTCACATATTTATCTGAAAATAGAATAATATTAATTCTCATAAATCGATTTTTTACAATTGAATGAATAAATAATTAATATATTTATAAAAGAAATATCACTTCAATAACAAATTAATTCATTAAATAAAACAAACAAAATCAAAGTAACTTTCTTACCGAGGTCTGTTCGACTCGAGCGCCGACAAACGAATGACGCCATTCTGATGATAGCTGCGTCTCTGCGCCTGCATCACATAATAATCTGAAAGTAGAATAATATTAATTCTCATGTATCGATTTTTTACAATTGAATAGATACGGCCATTCTGATGATAGGTGCGTCCCAGCGCCTGGTTCACATATTTATCTGAAAATAGAATAAAATTAAGTGTCATAAATCGATTTTTAACAATTGAATGATTAAATAATTAATATATTTATAAAAGAAATATCACTTCAATAACAAATTAATTCACTAAATAAAACAAACAAAATCAAAGTAACTTTCTTACCGAGGTCTGTTTGACTCGAGCGCCGACAAACGAATTACGCCATTCTGATAATAGGTGCGTGCGGCTCTGCGCCTGCATCACATAATAATCTGAAAATAGAATAATATTAATTCTCATGTATCGATTTTTTACAATTGAATAGATACGGCCATTCTGATGATAGGTGCGTCCCTGCGCCTGGTTCACATATTTATCTGAAAATATAATAATATTAATTCTCATAAATCGATTTTTTACAATTGAATGAATAAATAATTAATATATTTATAAAAGAAGTATCACTTCAATAACAAATTAATTCATTAAATAAAACAAACAAAATCAAAGTAACTTTCTTACCGAGGTCTGTTCGACTCGAGCGCCGACAAACGAATGACGCCATTCTGTTGATAGCTGCGTCTCTGCGCCTGCATCACATAATAATCTGAAAGTAGAATAATATTAATTCTCATGTATCGATTTTTTACAATTGAATAGATACGGCCATTCTGATGATAGGTGCGTCCCTGCGCCTGGTTCACATATTTATCTGAAAATATAATAATATTAATTCTCATAAATCGATTTTTTACAATTGAATGAATAAATAATTAATATATTTATAAAAGAAGTATCACTTCAATAACAAATTAATTCATTAAATAAAACAAACAAAATCAAAGTAACTTTCTTACCGAGGTCTGTTCGACTCGAGCGCCGACAAACGAATGACGCCATTCTGATGATAGCTGCGTCTCTGCGCCTGCATCACATAATAATCTGAAAGTAGAATAATATTAATTCTCATGTATCGATTTTTTACAATTGAATAGATACGGCCATTCTGATGATAGGTGCGTCCCTGCGCCATGTTTACATATTTATCTGAAAATAGAATCATATTAATTCTAATGTATCGATTTTTTACAATTGAATGAATAAATAATTAATATATTTATAAAAGAAATATCACTTCAATTACAAATTAATTCATTAAATAAACAAACAAAACAAAGTAAATTTCTTACCGAGGTCTGTTCGACTCAAGCGCCGACAAACGAATGACGCCATTCTGATGATAGCTGCGTCTCTGCGCCTGCATCACATAATAATCTGAAAATAGAATAATATTAATTCTCATGTATCGATTTTTTACAATTGAATAGATACGGCCATTCTGATGATAGGTGTCCCTGCGCCAGGTTAACATAATAATCTGAAATAAGAATAATATTAATTCTCATGTATCGATTTTTTACAATTGAATAGATACGGCCATTCTGATGATAGGTGCGTCCCTGCGCCTGGTTCACATATTTATCTGAAAATATAATAATATTAATTCTCATAAATCGATTTTTTACAATTGAATGAATAAATAATTAATATATTTATAAAAGAAGTATCACTTCAATAACAAATTAATTCATTAAATAAAACAAACAAAATCAAAGTAACTTTCTTACCGAGGTCTGTTCGACTCGAGCGCCGACAAACGAATGACGCCATTCTGATGATAGCTGCGTCTCTGCGCCTGCATCACATAATAATCTGAAAGTAGAATAATATTAATTCTCATGTATCGATTTTTTACAATTGAATAGATACGGCCATTCTGATGATAGGTGCGTCCCTGCGCCTGGTTCACATATTTATCTGAAAATAGAATAATATTAATTCTCATAAATCGATTTTTTACAATTGAATGAATAAATAATTAATATATTTATAAAAGAAATATCACTTCAATAACAAATTAATTCATTAAATAAAACAAACAAAATCAAAGTAACTTTCTTACCAAGGTCTGTTCGACTCGAGCGCCGACAAACGAATGACGCCATTCTGATGATAGCTGCGTCTCTGCGCCTGCATCACATAATAATCTGAAAGTAGAATAATATTAATTCTCATGTATCGATTTTTTACAATTGAATAGATACGGCCATTCTGATGATAGGTGTCCCTGCGCCAGGTTAACATAATAATCGGAAATAAGAATAATATTAATTCTCATGTATCGATTTTTTACAATTGAATAGATACGGCCATTCTGATGATAGGTGCGTCCCAGCACCTGGTTCACATATTTATCTGAAAATAGAATAAAATTAATTCTCACAAATCGATTTTTAACAATTGAATGATTAAATAATTAATATATTTATAAAAGAAATATCACTTCAATAACAAATTAATTCACTAAATAAAACAAACAAAATCAAAGTAACTTTCTTACCGAGGTCTGTTTGACTCGAGTGCCGACAAACGAATGATGCCATTCTGATGATAGGTGCGGCTCTGCGCCTGCATCACATAATAATCTGAAAATAGAATAATATTAATTCTCATGTATCGATTTTTTACAATTGAATAGATACGGCCATTCTGATGATAGGTGCGTCCCTGCGCCTGGTTCACATATTTATCTGAAAATATAATAATATTAATTTTCATAAATCGATTTTTTACAATTGAATGAATAAATAATTAATATATTTATAAAAGAAGTATCACTTCAATAACAAATTAATTCATTAAATAAAACAAACAAAATCAAAGTAACTTTCTTACCGAGGTCTGTTCGACTCGAGCGCCGACAAACGAATGACGCCATTCTGATGATAGCTGCGTCTCTGCGCCTGCATCACATAATAATCTGAAAGTAGAATAATATTAATTCTCATGTATCGATTTTTTACAATTGAATAGATACGGCCATTCTGATGATAGGTGCGTCCCAGCGCCTGGTTCACATATTTATCTGAAAATAGAATAAAATTAAGTGTCATAAATCGATTTTTAACAATTGAATGATTAAATAATTAATATATTTATAAAAGAAATATCACTTCAATGACAAATTAATTCATTAAATAAAACAAACAAAATCAAAGTAACTTTCTTACCGAGGTCTGTTTGACTCGAGCGCCAACAAACGAATTACGCCATTCTGATAATAGGTGCGGCTCTGCGCCTGCATCACATAATAATCTGAAAATAGAATAATATTAATTCTCATGTATCGATTTTTTACAATTGAATAGATACGGCCATTCTGATGATAGGTGTTTCCCTGCGCCTGGTTCACATATTTATCTGAAAATAGAATAATATTAATTCTCATAAATCGATTTTTTACAATTGAATGAATAAATAATTAATATATTTATAAAAGAAATATCACTTCAATAACAAATTAATTCATTAAATAAAACAAACAAAATCAAAGTAACTTACTTACCGAGGTCTGTTCGACTCGAGCGCCGACAAACGAATGACGCCATTCTGATGATAGCTGCGTCTCTGCGCCTGCATCACATAATAATCTGAAAGTAGAATAATATTAATTCTCATGTTGTATCGATTTTTTACAATTGAATAGATACGGCCATTCTGATGATAGGTGCGTCCCTGCGCCATGTTTACATATTTATCTGAAAATAGAATAATATTAATTCTAATGTATCGATTTTTTACAATTGAATGAATAAATAATTAATATATTTATAAAAGAAATATCAATTCAATTACAAATTAATTCATTAAATAAACAAACAAAACAAAGTAAATTTCTTACCGAGGTCTGTTCGACTCGAGCGCCGACAAACGAATGACGCCATTCTGATGATAGCTGCGTCTCTGCGCCTGCATCACATAATAATCTGAAAATAGAATAATATTAATTCTCATGTATCGATTTTTTACAATTAAATAGATACGGCCATTCTGATGATAGGTGTCCCTGCGCCAGGTTAACATAATAATCTGAAATAAGAATAATATTAATTCTCATGTATCGATTTTTTACAATTGAATAGATACGGCCATTCTGATAATAGGTGCGTCCCAGCGCCTGGTTCACATATTTATCTGAAAATAGAATAAAATTAATTCTCACAAATCGATTTTTAACAATTGAATGATTAAATAATTAATATATTTATAAAAGAAATATCACTTCAATAACAAATTAATTCACTAAATAAAACAAACAAAATCAAAGTAACTTTCTTACCGAGGTCTGTTTGACTCGAGCGCCGACAAACGAATGACGCCATTCTGATGATAGGTGCGGCTCTGCGCCTGCATCACATAATAATCTGAAAATAGAATAATATTAATTCTCATGTATCGATTTTTTACAATTGAATAGATACGGCCATTCTGATGATAGGTGCGTCCCTGCGCCTGGTTCACATATTTATCTGAAAATATAATAATATTAATTCTCATAAATCGATTTTTTACAATTGAATGAATAAATAATTAATATATTTATAAAAGAAGTATCACTTCAATAACAAATTAATTCATTAAATAAAACAAACAAAATCAAAGTAACTTTCTTACCGAGGTCTGTTCGACTCGAGCGCCGACAAACGAATGACGCCATTCTGATGATAGCTGCGTCTCTGCGCCTGCATCACATAATAATCTGAAAGTAGAATAATATTAATTCTCATGTATCGATTTTTTACAATTGAATAGATACGGCCATTCTGATGATAGGTGCGTCCCAGCGCCTGGTTCACATATTTATCTGAAAATAGAATAAAATTATTTGTCATAAATCGATTTTTAACAATTGAATGATTAAATAATTAATATATTTATAAAAGAAATATCACTTCAATAACAAATTAATTCACTAAATAAAACAAACAAAATCAAAGTAACTTTCTTACCGAGGTCTGTTTGACTCGAGCGCCGACAAACGAATTACGCCATTCTGATAATAGGTGCGGCTCTGCGCCTGCATCACATAATAATCTGAAAATAGAATAATATTAATTCTCATGTATCGATTTTTTACAATTGAATAGATACGGCCATTCTGATGATAGGTGCGTCCCTGCGCCTGGTTCACATATTTATCTGAAAATAGAATAATATTAATTCTCATAAATCGATTTTTTACAATTGAATGAATAAATAATTAATATATTTATAAAAGAAATATCACTTCAATAACAAATTAATTCATTAAATAAAACAAACAAAATCAAAGTAACTTTCTTACCGAGGTCTGTTCGACTCGAGCGCCGACAAACGAATGACGCCATTCTGATGATAGCTGCGTCTCTGCGCCTGCATCACATAATAATCTGAAAGTAGAATAATATTAATTCTCATGTATCGATTTTTTACAATTGAATAGATACGGCCATTCTGATGATAGGTGCGTCCCTGCGCCATGTTTACATATTTATCTGAAAATAGAATAATATTAATTCTAATGTATCGATTTTTTACAATTGAATGAATAAATAATTAATATATTTATAAAAGAAATATCACTTCAATTACAAATTTATTCATTAAATAAAACAAACAAAACAAATTAAATTTCTTACCGAGGTCTGTTCGACTCGAGCGCCGACAAACGAATGACGCCATTCTGATGATAGCTGCGTCTCTGCGCCTGCATCACATAATAATCTGAAAATAGAATAATATTAATTCTCATGTATCGATTTTTTACAATTGAATAGATACGGCCATTCTGATGATAGGTGTCCCTGCGCCAGGTTAACATAATAATCTGAAATAAGAATAATATTAATTCTCATGTATCGATTTTTTACAATTGAATAGATACGGCCATTCTGATGATAGGTGCGTCCCAGCGCCTGGTTCACATATTTATCTGAAAATAGAATAAAATTAATTCTCATAAATCGATTTTTAACAATTGAATGATTAAATAATTAATATATTTATAAAAGAAATATCACTTCAATAACAAATTAATTCACTAAATAAAACAAACAAAATCAAAGTAACTTTCTTACCGAGGTCTGTTTGACTCGAGCGCCGACAAACGAATGACGCCATTCTGATGATAGGTGCGGCTCTGCGCCTGCATCACATAATAATCTGAAAATAGAATAATATTAATTCTCATGTATCGATTTTTTACAATTGAATAGATACGGCCATTCTGATGATAGGTGCGTCCCTGCGCCTGGTTCACATATTTATCTGAAAATATAATAATATTAATTCTCATAAATCGATTTTTTACAATTGAATGAATAAATAATTAATATATTTATAAAAGAAGTATCACTTCAATAACAAATTAATTCATTAAATAAAACAAACAAAATCAAAGTAACTTTCTTACCGAGGTCTGTTCGACTCGAGCGCCGACAAACGAATGACGCCATTCTGATGATAGCTGCGTCTCTGCGCCTGCATCACATAATAATCTGAAAGTAGAATAATATTAATTCTCATGTATCGATTTTTTACAATTGAATAGATACGGCCATTCTGATGATAGGTGCGTCCCAGCGCCTGGTTCACATATTAATCTGAAAATAGAATAAAATTATTTGTCATAAATCGATTTTTAACAATTGAATGATTAAATAATTAATATGTTTATAAAAGAAATATCACTTCAATAACAAATTAATTCACTAAATAAAACAAACAAAATCAAAGTAACTTTCTTACCGAGGTCTGTTTGACTCGAGCGCCGACAAACGAATTACGCCATTCTGATAATAGGTGCGGCTCTGCGCCTGCATCACATAATAATCTGAAAATAGAATAATATTAATTCTCATGTATCGATTTTTTACAATTGAATAGATACGGCCATTCTGATGATAGGTGCGTCCCTGCGCCTGGTTCACATATTTATCTGAAAATAGAATAATATTAATTCTCATAAATCGATTTTTTACAATTGAATGAATAAATAATTAATATATTTATAAAAGAAATATCACTTCAATAACAAATTAATTCATTAAATAAAACAAACAAAATCAAAGTAACTTTCTTACCGAGGTCTGTTCGACTCGAGCGCCGACAAACGAATGACGCCATTCTGATGATAGCTGCGTCTCTGCGCCTGCATCACATAATAATCTGAAAGTAGAATAATATTAATTCTCATGTATCGATTTTTTACAATTGAATAGATACGGCCATTCTGATGATAGGTGCGTCCCTGCGCCATGTTTACATATTTATCTGAAAATAGAATAATATTAATTCTAATGTATCGATTTTTTACAATTGAATGAATAAATAATAAATATATTTATAAAAGAAATATCACTTCAATTACAAATTAATTCATTAAATAAAACAAACAAAACAAATTAAATTTCTTACCGAGGTCTGTTCGACTCGAGCGCCGACAAACGAATGACGCCATTCTGATGATAGCTGCGTCTCTGCGCCTGCATCACATAATAATCTGAAAATAGAATAATATTAATTCTCATGTATCGATTTTTTACAATTGAATAGATACGGCCATTCTGATGATAGGTGTCCCTGCGCCAGGTTAACATAATAATCTGAAATAAGAATAATATTAATTCTCATGTATCGATTTTTTACAATTAAATAGATACGGCCATTCTGATGATAGGTGCGTCCCAGCGCCTGGTTCACATATTTATCTGAAAATAGAATAAAATTAATTCTCATAAATCGATTTTTAACAATTGAATGATTAAATAATTAATATATTTATAAAAGAAATATCACTTCAATAACAAATTAATTCACTAAATAAAACAAACAAAATCAAAGTAACTTTCTTACCGAGGTCTGTTTGACTCGAGCGCCGACAAACGAATGACGCCATTCTGATGATAGGTGCGGCTCTGCGCCTGCATCACATAATAATCTGAAAATAGAATAATATTAATTCTCATGTATCGATTTTTTACAATTGAATAGATACGGCCATTCTGATGATAGGTGCGTCCCTGCGCCTGGTTCACATATTTATCTGAAAATAGAATAATATTAATTCTCATAAATCGATTTTTTACAATTGAATGAATAAATAATTAATATATTTATAAAAGAAATATCACTTCAATAACAAATTAATTCATTAAATAAAACAAACAAAATCAAAGTAACTTTCTTACCGAGGTCTGTTCGACTCGAGCGCCGACAAACGAATGACGCCATTCTGATGATAGCTGCGTCTCTGCGCCTGCATCACATAATAATCTGAAAGTAGAATAATATTAATTCTCATGTATCGATTTTTTACAATTGAATAGATACGGCCATTCTGATGATAGGTGCGTCCCTGCGCCATGTTTACATATTTATCTGAAAATAGAATAATATTAATTCTAATGTATCGATTTTTTACAATTGAATGAATAAATAATTAATATATTTATAAAAGAAATATCACTTCAATTACAAATTAATTCATTAAATAAAACAAACAAAACAAAGTAAATTTCTTACCGAGGTCTGTTCGACTCGAGCGCCGACAAACGAATGACGCCATTCTGATGATAGCTGCGTCTCTGCGCCTGCATCACATAATAATCTGAAAATAGAATAATATTAATTCTCATGTATCGATTTTTTACAATTGAATAGATACGGCCATTCTGATGATAGGTGTCCCTGCGCCAGGTTAACATAATAATCTGAAATAAGAATAATATTAATTCTCATGTATCGATTTTTTACAATTGAATAGATACGGCCATTCTGATGATAGGTGCGTCCCAGCGCCTGGTTCACATATTTATCTGAAAATAGAATAAAATTAATTCTCATAAATCGATTTTTAACATTTGAATGATTAAATAATTAAAATATTTATAAAAGAAATATCACTTCAATAACAAATTAATTCACTAAATAAAACAAACAAAATCAAAGTAACTTTCTTACCGAGGTCTGTTTGACTCGAGCGCCGACAAACGAATGACGCCATTCTGATGATAGGTGCGGCTCTGCGCCTGCATCACATAATAATCTGAAAATAGAATAATATTAATTCTCATGTATCGATTTTTTACAATTGAATAGATACGGCCATTCTGATGATAGGTGCGTCCCTGCGCCTGGTTCACATATTTATCTGAAAATATAATAATATTAATTCTCATAAATCGATTTTTTACAATTGAATGAATAAATAATTAATATATTTATAAAAGAAGTATCACTTCAATAACAAATTAATTCATTAAATAAAACAAACAAAATCAAAGTAACTTTCTTACCGAGGTCTGTTCGACTCGAGCGCCGACAAACGAATGACGCCATTCTGATGATAGCTGCGTCTCTGCGCCTGCATCACATAATAATCTGAAAATAGAATAATATTAATTCTCATGTATCGATTTTTTACAATTGAATAGATACGGCCATTCTGATGATAGGTGTCCCTGCGCCAGGTTAACATAATAATCTGAAATAAGAATAATATTAATTCTCATGTATCGATTTTTTACAATTGAATAGATACGGCCATTCTGATGATAGGTGCGTCCCAGCGCCTGGTTCACATATTTATCTGAAAATAGAATAAAATTAATTCTCATAAATCGATTTTTAACAATTGAATGATTAAATAATTAATATATTTATAAAAGAAATATCACTTCAATAACAAATTAATTCACTAAATAAAACAAACAAAATCAAAGTAACTTTCTTACCGAGGTCTGTTTGACTCGAGCGCCGACAAACGAATGACGCCATTCTGATGATAGGTGCGGCTCTGCGCCTGCATCACATAATAATCTGAAAAAAGAATAATATTAATTCTCATGTATCGATTTTTTACAATTGAATAGATACGGCCATTCTGATGATAGGTGCGTCCCTGCGCCTGGTTCACATATTTATCTGAAAATATAATAATATTAATTCTCATAAATCGATTTTTTACAATTGAATGAATAAATAATTAATATATTTATAAAAGAAGTATCACTTCAATAACAAATTAATTCATTAAATAAAACAAACAAAATCAAAGTAACTTTCTTACCGAGGTCTGTTCGACTCGAGCGCCGACAAACGAATGACGCCATTCTGATGATAGCTGCGTCTCTGCGCCTGCATCACATAATAATCTGAAAGTAGAATAATATTAATTCTCATGTATCGATTTTTTACAATTGAATAGATACGGCCATTCTGATGATAGGTGCGTCCCAGCGCCTGGTTCACATATTTATCTGAAAATAGAATAAAATTAATTGTCATAAATCGATTTTTAACAATTGAATGATTAAATAATTAATATATTTATTAAAGAAATATCACTTCAATAACAAATTAATTCACTAAATAAAACAAACAAAATCAAAGTAACTTTCTTACCGAGGTCTGTTTGACTCGAGCGCCGACAAACGAATTACGCCATTCTGATAATAGGTGCGGCTCTGCGCCTGCATCACATAATAATCTGAAAATAGAATAATATTAATTCTCATGTATCGATTTTTTACAATTGAATAGATACGGCCATTCTGATGATAGGTGCGTCCCTGCGCCTGGTTCACATATTTATCTGAAAATAGAATAATATTAATTCTCATAAATCGATTTTTTACAATTAAATGAATAAATAATTAATATATTTATAAAAGAAATATCACTTCAATAACAAATTAATTCATTAAATAAAACAAACAAAATCAAAGTAACTTTCTTACCGAGGTCTGTTCGACTCGAGCGCCGACAAACGAATGACGCCATTCTGATGATAGCTGCGTCTCTGCGCCTGCATCACATAATAATCTGAAAGTAGAATAATATTAATTCTCATGTATCGATTTTTTACAATTGAATAGATACGGCCATTCTGATGATAGGTGCGTCCCAGCGCCTGGTTCACATATTTATCTGAAAATAGAATAATATTAATTCTAATGTATCGATTTTTTACAATTGAATGAATAAATAATTAATATATTTATAAAAGAAATATCACTTCAATTACAAATTAATTCATTAAACAAAACAAACAAAACAAAGTAAATTTCTTACCGAGGTCTGTTCGACTCGAGCGCCGACAAACGAATGACGCCATTCTGATGATAGCTGCGTCTCTGCGCCTGCATCACATAATAATCTGAAAATAGAATAATATTTATTCTCATGTATCGATTTTTTACAATTGAATAGATACGGCCATTCTGATGATAGGTGTCCCTGCGCCAGGTTAACATAATAATCTGAAATAAGAATAATATTAATTCTCATGTATCGATTTTTTACAATTGAATAGATACGGCCATTCTGATGATAGGTGCGTCCCAGCGCCTGGTTCACATATTTATCTGAAAATAGAATAAAATTAATTCTCATAAATCGATTTTTAACAATTGAATGATTAAATAATTAATATATTTATAAAAGAAATATCACTTCAATAACAAATTAATTCACTAAATAAAACAAACAAAATCAAAGTAACTTTCTTACCGAGGTCTGTTTGACTCGAGCGCCGACAAACGAATGACGCCATTCTGATGATAGGTGCGGCTCTGCGCCTGCATCACATAATAATCTGAAAAAAGAATAATATTAATTCTCATGTATCGATTTTTTACAATTGAATAGATACGGCCATTCTGATGATAGGTGCGTCCCTGCGCCTGGTTCACATATTTATCTAAAAATATAATAATATTAATTCTCATAAATCGATTTTTTACAATTGAATGAATAAATAATTAATATATTTATAAAAGAAGTATCACTTCAATAACAAATTAATTCATTAAATAAAACAAACAAAATCAAAGTAACTTTCTTACCGAGGTCTGTTCGACTCGAGCGCCGACAAACGAATGACGCCATTCTGATGATAGCTGCGTCTCTGCGCCTGCATCACATAATAATCTGAAAGTAGAATAATATTAATTCTCATGTATCGATTTTTTACAATTGAATAGATACGGCCATTCTGATGATAGGTGCGTCCCTGCGCCATGTTTACATATTTATCTGAAAATAGAATAATATTAATTCTAATGTATCGATTTTTTACAATTGAATGAATAAATAATTAATATATTTATAAAAGAAATATCACTTCAATTACAAATTAATTCATTAAACAAAACAAACAAAACAAAGTAAATTTCTTACCGAGGTCTGTTCGACTCGAGCGCCGACAAACGAATGACGCCATTCTGATGATAGCTGCGTCTCTGCGCCTGCATCACATAATAATCTGAAAGTAGAATAATATTAATTCTCATGTATCGATTTTTTACAATTGAATAGATACGGCCATTCTGATGATAGGTGCGTCCCTGCGCCATGTTTACATATTTATCTGAAAATAGAATAATATTAATTCTCATGTATCGATTTTTTACAATTGAATAGATACGGCCATTCTGATGATAGGTGCGTCCCTGCGCCTGGTTCACATATTTATCTGAAAATATAATAATATTAATACTCATAAATCGATTTTTTACAATTGAATGAAAAAATAATTAATATATTTATAAAAGAAGTATCACTTCAATAACAAATTAATTCATTAAATAAAACAAACAAAATCAAAGTAACTTTCTTAACGAGGTCTGTTCGACTCGAGCGCCGACAAACGAATGACGCCATTCTGATGATAGCTGCGTCTCTGCGCCTGCATCACATAATAATCTGAAAGTAGAATAATATTAATTCTCATGTATCGATTTTTTACAATTGAATAGATACGGCCATTCTGATGATAGGTGCGTCCCAGCGCCTGGTTCACATATTTATCTGAAAATAGAATAAAATTAATTGTCATAAATCAATTTTTAACAATTGAATGATTAAATAATTAATATATTTATAAAAGAAATATCACTTCAATAACAAATTAATTCACTAAATAAAACAAACAAAATCAAAGTAACTTTCTTACCGAGGTCTGTTTGACTCGAGCGCCGACAAACGAATTACGCCATTCTGATAATAGGTGCGGTGCGGCTCTGCGCCTGCATCACATAATAATCTGAAAATAGAATAATATTAATTCTCATGTATCGATTTTTTACAATTGAATAGATACGGCCATTCTGATGATAGGTGCGTCCCTGCGCCTGGTTCACATATTTATCTGAAAATAGAATAATATTAATTCTCATAAATCGATTTTTTACAATTGAATGAATAAATAATTAATATATTTATAAAAGAAATATCACTTCAATAACAAATTAATTCATTAAATAAAACAAACAAAATCAAAGTAACTTTCTTACCGAGGTCTGTTCGACTCGAGCGCCGACAAACGAATGACGCCATTCTGATGATAGCTGCGTCTCTGCGCCTGCATCACATAATAATCTGAAAGTAGAATAATATTAATTCTCATGTATCGATTTTTTACAATTGAATAGATACGGCCATTCTGATGATAGGTGCGTCCCTGCGCCATGTTTACATATTTATCTGAAAATAGAATAATATTAATTCTAATGTATCGATTTTTTACAATTGAATGAATAAATAATTATTATATTTATAAAAGAAATATCACTTCAATTACAAATTAATTCATTAAATAAAACAAACAAAACAAAGTAAATTTCTTACCGAGGTCTGTTCGACTCGAGCGCCGACAAACGAATGACGCCATTCTGATGATAGCTGCGTCTCTGCTCCTACATCACATAATAATCTGAAAATAGAATAATATTAATTCTCATGTATCGATTTTTTACAATTGAATAGATACGGCCATTCTGATGATAGGTGTCCCTGCGCCATGTTTACATATTTATCTGAAAATAGAATAATATTAATTCTAATGTATCGATTTTTTACAATTGAATGAATAAATAATTAATATATTTATAAAAGAAATATCACTTCAATTACAAATTAATTCATTAAACAAAACAAACAAAACAAAGTAAATTTCTTACCGAGGTCTGTTCGACTCGAGCGCCGACAAACGAATGACGCCATTCTGATGATAGCTGCGTCTCTGCGCCTGCATCACATAATAATCTGAAAGTAGAATAATATTAATTCTCATGTATCGATTTTTTACAATTGAATAGATACGGCCATTCTGATGATAGGTGCGTCCCTGCGCCATGTTTACATATTTATCTGAAAATAGAATAATATTAATTCTCATGTATCGATTTTTTACAATTGAATAGATACGGCCATTCTGATGATAGGTGCGTCCCTGCGCCTGGTTCACATATTTATCTGAAAATATAATAATATTAATACTCATAAATCGATTTTTTACAATTGAATGAAAAAATAATTAATATATTTATAAAAGAAGTATCACTTCAATAACAAATTAATTCACTAAATAAAACAAACAAAATCAAAGTAACTTTCTTAACGAGGTCTGTTCGACTCGAGCGCCGACAAACGAATGACGCCATTCTGATGATAGCTGCGTCTCTGCGCCTGCATCACATAATAATCTGAAAGTAGAATAATATTAATTCTCATGTATCGATTTTTTACAATTGAATAGATACGGCCATTCTGATGATAGGTGCGTCCCAGCGCCTGGTTCACATATTTATCTGAAAATAGAATAAAATTAATTGTCATAAATCAATTTTTAACAATTGAATGATTAAATAATTAATATATTTATAAAAGAAGTATCACTTCAATAACAAATTAATTCATTAAATAAAACAAACAAAATCAAAGTAACTTTCTTACCGAGGTCTGTTCGACTCGAGCGCCGACAAACGAATGACGCCATTCTGATGATAGCTGCGTCTCTGCGCCTGCATCACATAATAATCTGAAAGTAGAATAATATTAATTCTCATGTATCGATTTTTTACAATTGAATAGATACGGCCATTCTGATGATAGGTGCGTCCCAGCGCCTGGTTCACATATTTATCTGAAAATAGAATAAAATTATTTGTCATAAATCGATTTTTAACAATTGAATGATTAAATAATTAATATATTTATAAAAGAAATATCACTTCAATAACAAATTAATTCACTAAATAAAACAAACAAAATCAAAGTAACTTTCTTACCGAGGTCTGTTTGACTCGAGCGCCGACAAACGAATTACGCCATTCTGATAATAGGTGCGGCTCTGCGCCTGCATCACATAATAATCTGAAAATAGAATAATATTAATTCTCATGTATCGATTTTTTACAATTGAATAGATACGGCCATTCTGATGATAGGTGCGTCCCTGCGCCTGGTTCACATATTTATCTGAAAATAGAATAATATTAATTCTCATAAATCGATTTTTTACAATTGAATGAATAAATAATTAATATATTTATAAAAGAAATATCACTTCAATAACAAATTAATTCATTAAATAAAACAAACAAAATCAAAGTAACTTTCTTACCGAGGTCTGTTCGACTCGAGCGCCGACAAACGAATGACGCCATTCTGATGATAGCTGCGTCTCTGCGCCTGCATCACATAATAATCTGAAAGTAGAATAATATTAATTCTCATGTATCGATTTTTTACAATTGAATAGATACGGCCATTCTGATGATAGGTGCGTCCCTGCGCCATGTTTACATATTTATCTGAAAATAGAATAATATTAATTCTAATGTATCGATTTTTTACAATTGAATGAATAAATAATTAATATATTTATAAAAGAAATATCACTTCAATTACAAATTAATTCATTAAATTAAACAAACAAAACAAATTAAATTTCTTACCGAGGTCTGTTCGACTCGAGCGCCGACAAACGAATGACGCCATTCTGATGATAGCTGCGTCTCTGCGCCTGCATCACATAATAATCTGAAAAAAGAATAATATTAATTCTCATGTATCGATTTTTTACAATTGAATAGATACGGCCATTCTGATGATAGGTGTCCCTGCGCCAGGTTAACATAATAATCTGAAATAAGAATAATATTAATTCTCATGTATCGATTTTTTACAATTGAATAGATACGGCCATTCTGATGATAGGTGCGTCCCAGCGCCTGGTTCACATATTTATCTGAAAATAGAATAAAATTAATTGTCATAAATCGATTTTTAACAATTGAATGATTAAATAATTAATATATTTATAAAAGAAATATCACTTCAATAACAAATTAATTCACTAAATAAAACAAACAAAATCAAAGTAACTTTCTTACCGAGGTCTGTTTGACATCTGATAATAGGTGCGGCTCTGCGCCTGCATCACATAATAATCTGAAAATAGAATAATATTAATTCTCATGTATCGATTTTTTACAATTGAATAGATACGGCCATTCTGATGATAGGTGCGTCCCTGCGCCTGGTTCACATATTTATCTGAAAATATAATAATATTAATACTCATAAATCGATTTTTTACAATTGAATGAAAAAATAATTAATATATTTATAAAAGAAGTATCACTTCAATAACAAATTAATTCATTAAATAAAACAAACAAAATCAAAGTAACTTTCTTACCGAGGTCTGTTTGACTCGAGCGCCGACAAACGAATGACGCCATTCTGATGATAGCTGCGTCTCTGCGCCTGCATCACATAATAATCTGAAAGTAGAATAATATTAATTCTCATGTATCGATTTTTTACAATTGAATAGATACGGCCATTCTGATGATAGGTGCGTCCCAGCGCCTGGTTCACATATTTATCTGAAAATAGAATAAAATTAATTGTCATAAATCGATTTTTAACAATTGAATGATTAAATAATTAATATATTTATAAAAGAAATATCACTTCAATAACAAATTAATTCACTAAATAAAACAAACAAAATCAAAGTAACTTTCTTACCGAGGTCTGTTTGACTCGAGCGCCGACAAACGAATTACGCCATTCTGATAATAGGTGCGGCTCTGCGCCTGCATCACATAATAATCTGAAAATAGAATAATATTAATTCTCATGTATCGATTTTTTACAATTGAATAGATACGGCCATTCTGATGATAGGTGTCCTTGCGCCAGGTTAACATAATAATCTGAAATAAGAATAATATTAATTCTCATGTATCGATTTTTTACAATTGAATAGATACGGCCATTCTGATGATAGGTGCGTCCCAGCGCCTGGTTCACATATTTATCTGAAAATAGAATAAAATTAATTGTCATAAATCGATTTTTAACAATTGAATGATTAAATAATTAATATATTTATAAAAGAAATATCACTTCAATAACAAATTAATTCACTAAATAAAACAAACAAAATCAAAGTAACTTTCTTACCGAGGTCTGTTTGACTCGAGCGCCGACAAACGAATTACGCCATTCTGATAATAGGTGCGGCTCTGCGCCTGCATCACATAATAATCTGAAAATAGAATAATATTAATTCTCATGTATCGATTTTTTACAATTGAATAGATACGGCCATTCTGATGATAGGTGCGTCCCTGCGCCTGGTTCACATATTTATCTGAAAATAGAATAATATTAATTCTCATAAATCGATTTTTTACAATTGAATGAATAAATAATTAATATATTTATAAAAGAAATATCACTTCAATAACAAATTAATTCATTAAATAAAACAAACAAAATCAAAGTAACTTTCTTACCGAGGTCTGTTCGACTCGAGCGCCGACAAACGAATGACGCCATTCTGATGATAGCTGCGTCTCTGCGCCTGCATCACATAATAATCTGAAAGTAGAATAATATTAATTCTCATGTATCGATTTTTTACAATTGAATAGATACGGCCATTCTGATGATAGGTGCGTCCCTGCGCCATGTTTACATATTTATCTGAAAATAGAATAATATTAATTCTAATGTATCGATTTTTTACAATTGAATGAATAAATAATTATTATATTTATAAAAGAAATATCACTTCAATTACAAATTAATTCATTAAATAAAACAAACAAAACAAAGTAAATTTCTTACCGAGGTCTGTTCGACTCGAGCGCCGACAAACGAATGACGCCATTCTGATGATAGCTGCGTCTCTGCTCCTACATCACATAATAATCTGAAAATAGAATAATATTAATTCTCATGTATCGATTTTTTACAATTGA
Source organism: Hypena proboscidalis (assembly GCA_905147285.1). NCBI lineage: Eukaryota > Metazoa > Arthropoda > Insecta > Lepidoptera > Erebidae > Hypena > Hypena proboscidalis. The sequence continues at coordinate 10,941,905 of LR990130.1, read as the reverse complement.
ATAGATACGGCCATTCTGATGATAGGTGTCCCTGCGCCATGTTTACATATTTATCTGAAAATAGAATAATATTAATTCTAATGTATCGATTTTTTACAATTGAATGAATAAATAATTAATATATTTATAAAAGAAATATCACTTCAATTACAAATTAATTCATTAAACAAAACAAACAAAACAAAGTAAATTTCTTACCGAGGTCTGTTCGACTCGAGCGCCGACAAACGAATGACGCCATTCTGATGATAGCTGCGTCTCTGCGCCTGCATCACATAATAATCTGAAAATAGAATAATATTAATTCTCATGTATCGATTTTTTACAATTAAATAGATACGGCCATTCTGATGATAGGTGTCCCTGCGCCAGGTTAACATAATAATCTGAAATAAGAATAATATTAATTCTCATGTATCGATTTTTTACAATTGAATAGATACGGCCATTCTGATAATAGGTGCGTCCCAGCGCCTGGTTCACATATTTATCTGAAAATAGAATAAAATTAATGCTCATAAATCGATTTTTAACAATTGAATGATTAAATAATTAATATATTTATAAAAGAAATATCACTTCAATAACAAATTAATTCACTAAATAAAACAAACAAAATCAAAGTAACTTTCTTACCGAGGTCTGTTTGACTCGAGCGCCGACAAACGAATGACGCCATTCTGATGATAGGTGCGGCTCTGCGCCTGCATCACATAATAATCTGAAAATAGAATAATATTAATTCTCATGTATCGATTTTTTACAATTGAATAGATACGGCCATTCTGATGATAGGTGCGTCCCTGCGCCTGGTTCACATATTTATCTGAAAATATAATATTAATTCTCATAAATCGATTTTTTACAATTGAATGAATAAATAATTAATATATTTATAAAAGAAGTATCACTTCAATAACAAATTAATTCATTAAATAAAACAAACAAAATCAAAGTAACTTTCTTACCGAGGTCTGTTCGACTCGAGCGCCGACATACGAATGACGCCATTCTGATGATAGCTGCGTCTCTGCGCCTGCATCACATAATAATCTGAAAGTAGAATAATATTAATTCTCATGTATCGATTTTTTACAATTGAATAGATACGGCCATTCTGATGATAGGTGCGTCCCAGCGCCTGGTTCACATATTTATCTGAAAATAGAATAAAATTATTTGTCATAAATCGATTTTTAACAATTGAATGATTAAATAATTAATATATTTATAAAAGAAATATCACTTCAATAACAAATTAATTCACTAAATAAAACAAACAAAATCAAAGTAACTTTCTTACCGAGGTCTGTTTGACTCGAGCGCCGACAAACGAATTACGCCATTCTGATAATAGGTGCGGCTCTGCGCCTGCATCACATAATAATCTGAAAATAGAATAATATTAATTCTCATGTATCGATTTTTTACAATTGAATAGATACGGCCATTCTGATGATAGGTGCGTCCCTGCGCCTGGTTCACATATTTATCTGAAAATAGAATAATATTAATTCTCATAAATCGATTTTTTACAATTGAATGAATAAATAATTAATATATTTATAAAAGAAATATCACTTCAATAACAAATTAATTCATTAAATAAAACAAACAAAATCAAAGTAACTTTCTTACCGAGGTCTGTTCGACTCGAGCGCCGACAAACGAATGACGCCATTCTGATGATAGCTGCGTCTCTGCGCCTGCATCACATAATAATCTGAAAGTAGAATAATATTAATTCTCATGTATCGATTTTTTACAATTGAATAGATACGGCCATTCTGATGATAGGTGCGTCCCTGCGCCATGTTTACATATTTATCTGAAAATAGAATAATATTAATTCTAATGTATCGATTTTTTACAATTGAATGAAAAAATAATTAATATATTTATAAAAGAAATATCACTTCAATTACAAATTAATTCATTAAATTAAACAAACAAAACAAATTAAATTTCTTACCGAGGTCTGTTCGACTCGAACGCCGACAAACGAATGACGCCATTCTGATGATAGCTGCGTCTCTGCGCCTGCATCACATAATAATCTGAAAATAGAATAATATTAATTCTCATGTATCGATTTTTTACAATTGAATAGATACGGCCATTCTGATGATAGGTGTCCCTGCGCCAGGTTAACATAATAATCTGAAATAAGAATAATATTAATTCTCATGTATCGATTTTTTACAATTGAATAGATACGGCCATTCTGATGATAGGTGCGTCCCAGCACCTGGTTCACATATTTATCTGAAAATAGAATAAAATTAATTCTCATAAATCGATTTTTAACAATTGAATGATTAAATAATTAATATATTTATAAAAGAAATATCACTTCAATAACAAATTAATTCACTAAATAAAACAAACAAAATCAAAGTAACTTTCTTACCGAGGTCTGTTTGACTCGAGCGCCGACAAACGAATTACGCCATTCTGATAATAGGTGCGGTGCGGCTCTGCGCCTGCATCACATAATAATCTGAAAATAGAATAATATTAATTCTCATGTATCGATTTTTTACAATTGAATAGATACGGCCATTCTGATGATAGGTGCGTCCCTGCGCCTGGTTCACATATTTATCTGAAAATAGAATAATATTAATTCTCATAAATCGATTTTTTACAATTGAATGAATAAATAATTAATATATTTATAAAAGAAATATCACTTCAATAACAAATTAATTCATTAAATAAAACAAACAAAATCAAAGTAACTTTCTTACCGAGGTCTGTTCGACTCGAGCGCCGACAAACGAATGACGCCATTCTGATGATAGCTGCGTCTCTGCGCCTGCATCACATAATAATCTGAAAGTAGAATAATATTAATTCTCATGTATCGATTTTTTACAATTGAATAGATACGGCCATTCTGATGATAGGTGCGTCCCTGCGCCATGTTAACATATTTATCTGAAAATAGAATAATATTAATTCTAATGTATCGATTTTTTACAATTGAATGAATAAATAATTAATATATTTATAAAAGAAATATCACTTCAATTACAAATTAATTCATTAAATAAAACAAACAAAACAAAGTAAATTTCTTACCGAGGTCTGTTCGACTCGAGCGCCGACAAACGAATGACGCCATTCTGATGATAGCTGCGTCTCTGCGCCTGCATCACATAATAATCTGAAAATAGAATAATATTAATTCTCATGTATCGATTTTTTACAATTGAATAGATACGGCCATTCTGATGATAGGTGTCCCTGCGCCAGGTTAACATAATAATCTGAAATAAGAATAATATTAATTCTCATGTATCGATTTTTTACAATTGAATAGATACGGCCATTCTGATGATAGGTGCGTCCCAGCGCCTGGTTCACATATTTATCTGAAAATAGAATAAAATTAATTCTCATAAATCGATTTTTAACAATTGAATGATTAAATAATTAAAATATTTATAAAAGAAATATCACTTCAATAACAAATTAATTCACTAAATAAAACAAACAAAATCAAAGTAACTTTCTTACCGAGGTCTGTTTGACTCGAGCGCCGACAAACGAATGACGCCATTCTGATGATAGGTGCGGCTCTGCGCCTGCATCACATAATAATCTGAAAATAGAATAATATTAATTCTCATGTATCGATTTTTTACAATTGAATAGATACGGCCATTCTGATGATAGGTGCGTCCCTGCGCCTGGTTCACATATTTATCTGAAAATATAATAATATTAATTCTCATAAATCGATTTTTTACAATTGAATGAATAAATAATTAATATATTTATAAAAGAAGTATCACTTCAATAACAAATTAATTCATTAAATAAAACAAACAAAATCAAAGTAACTTTCTTACCGAGGTCTGTTTGACTCGAGCGCCGACAAACGAATTACGCCATTCTGATAATAGGTGCGGCTCTGCGCCTGCATCACATAATAATCTGAAAATAGAATAATATTAATTCTCATGTATCGATTTTTTACAATTGAATAGATACGGCCATTCTGATGATAGGTGCGTCCCTGCGCCTGGTTCACATATTTATCTGAAAATATAATAATATTAATTCTCATAAATCGATTTTTTACAATTGAATGAATAAATAATTAATATATTTATAAAAGAAATATCACTTCAATAACAAATTAATTCATTAAATAAAACAAACAAAATCAAAGTAACTTTCTTACCGAGGTCTGTTCGACTCGAGCGCCGACAAACGAATGACGCCATTCTGATGATAGCTGCGTCTCTGCGCCTGCATCACATAATAATCTGAAAGTAGAATAATATTAATTCTCATGTATCGATTTTTTACAATTGAATAGATACGGCCATTCTGATGATAGGTGCGTCCCTGCTTCATGTTTACATATTTATCTGAAAATAGAATAAAATTAATTCTCATAAATCGATTTTTAACAATTGAATGATTAAATAATTAATATATTTATAAAAGAAATATCACTTCAATAACAAATTAATTCACTAAATAAAACAAACAAAATCAAAGTAACTTTCTTACCGAGGTCTGTTTGACTCGAGCGCCGACAAACGAATGACGCCATTCTGATTATAGGTGCGGCTCTGCGCCTGCATCACATAATAATCTGAAAAAAGAATAATATTAATTCTCATGTATCGATTTTTTACAATTGAATAGATACGGCCATTCTGATGATAGGTGTCCCTGCGCCAGGTTAACATAATAATCTGAAATAAGAATAATATTAATTCTCATGTATCGATTTTTTACAATTGAATAGATACGGCCATTCTGATGATAGGTGCGTCCCAGCGCCTGGTTCACATATTTATCTGAAAAAAGAATAAAATTAATTCTCATAAATCGATTTTTAACAATTGAATGATTAAATAATTAATATATTTATAAAAGAAATATCACTTCAATAACAAATTAATTCACTAAATAAAACAAACAAAATCAAAGTAACTTTCTTACCGAGGTCTGTTTGACTCGAGCGCCGACAAACGAATGACGCCATTCTGATGATAGGGCTCTGCGCCTGCATCACATAATAATCTGAAAAAAGAATAATATTAATTCTCATGTATCGATTTTTTACAATTGAATAGATACGGCCATTCTGATGATAGGTGCGACCCAGCGCCTGGTTCACATATTTATCTGAAAATAGAATAAAATTAATTCTCATAAATCGATTTTTAACAATTGAATGATTAAATAATTAATATATTTATAAAAGAAATATCACTTCAATAACAAATTAATTCACTAAATAAAACAAACAAAATCAAAGTAACTTTCTTACCGAGGTCTGTTTGACTCGAGCGCCGACAAACGAATGACGCCATTCTGATGATGGTGCGGCTCTGCGCCTGCATCACATAATAATCTGAAAAAAGAATTATATTAATTCTCATGTATCGATTTTTTACAATTGAATAGATACGGCCATTCTGATGATAGGTGCGTCCCTGCGCCATGTTAACATATTTATCTGAAAATAGAATAATATTAATTCTAATGTATCGATTTTTTACAATTGAATGAATAAATAATTAATATATTTATAAAAGAAATATCACTTCAATTACAAATTAATTCATTAAATAAAACAAACAAAACAAAGTAAATTTCTTACCGAGGTCTGTTCGACTCGAGCGCCGACAAACGAATGACGCCATTCTGATGATAGCTGCGTCTCTGCGCCTGCATCACATAATAATCTGAAAATAGAATAATATTAATTCTCATGTATCGATTTTTTACAATTGAATAGATACGGCCATTCTGATGATAGGTGTCCCTGCGCCAGGTTAACATAATAATCTGAAATAAGAATAATATTAATTCTCATGTATCGATTTTTTACAATTGAATAGATACGGCCATTCTGATGATAGGTGCGTCCCAGCGCCTGGTTCACATATTTATCTGAAAATAGAATAAAATTAATTCTCATAAATCGATTTTTAACAATTGAATGATTAAATAATTAAAATATTTATAAAAGAAATATCACTTCAATAACAAATTAATTCACTAAATAAAACAAACAAAATCAAAGTAACTTTCTTACCGAGGTCTGTTTGACTCGAGCGCCGACAAACGAATGACGCCATTCTGATGATAGGTGCGGCTCTGCGCCTGCATCACATAATAATCTGAAAATAGAATAATATTAATTCTCATGTATCGATTTTTTACAATTGAATAGATACGGCCATTCTGATGATAGGTGCGTCCCTGCGCCTGGTTCACATATTTATCTGAAAATATAATAATATTAATTCTCATAAATCGATTTTTTACAATTGAATGAATAAATAATTAATATATTTATAAAAGAAGTATCACTTCAATAACAAATTAATTCATTAAATAAAACAAACAAAATCAAAGTAACTTTCTTACCGAGGTCTGTTTGACTCGAGCGCCGACAAACGAATTACGCCATTCTGATAATAGGTGCGGCTCTGCGCCTGCATCACATAATAATCTGAAAATAGAATAATATTAATTCTCATGTATCGATTTTTTACAATTGAATAGATACGGCCATTCTGATGATAGGTGCGTCCCTGCGCCTGGTTCACATATTTATCTGAAAATATAATAATATTAATTCTCATAAATCGATTTTTTACAATTGAATGAATAAATAATTAATATATTTATAAAAGAAATATCACTTCAATAACAAATTAATTCATTAAATAAAACAAACAAAATCAAAGTAACTTTCTTACCGAGGTCTGTTCGACTCGAGCGCCGACAAACGAATGACGCCATTCTGATGATAGCTGCGTCTCTGCGCCTGCATCACATAATAATCTGAAAGTAGAATAATATTAATTCTCATGTATCGATTTTTTACAATTGAATAGATACGGCCATTCTGATGATAGGTGCGTCCCTGCTTCATGTTTACATATTTATCTGAAAATAGAATAAAATTAATTCTCATAAATCGATTTTTAACAATTGAATGATTAAATAATTAATATATTTATAAAAGAAATATCACTTCAATAACAAATTAATTCACTAAATAAAACAAACAAAATCAAAGTAACTTTCTTACCGAGGTCTGTTTGACTCGAGCGCCGACAAACGAATGACGCCATTCTGATTATAGGTGCGGCTCTGCGCCTGCATCACATAATAATCTGAAAAAAGAATAATATTAATTCTCATGTATCGATTTTTTACAATTGAATAGATACGGCCATTCTGATGATAGGTGTCCCTGCGCCAGGTTAACATAATAATCTGAAATAAGAATAATATTAATTCTCATGTATCGATTTTTTACAATTGAATAGATACGGCCATTCTGATGATAGGTGCGTCCCAGCGCCTGGTTCACATATTTATCTGAAAAAAGAATAAAATTAATTCTCATAAATCGATTTTTAACAATTGAATGATTAAATAATTAATATATTTATAAAAGAAATATCACTTCAATAACAAATTAATTCACTAAATAAAACAAACAAAATCAAAGTAACTTTCTTACCGAGGTCTGTTTGACTCGAGCGCCGACAAACGAATGACGCCATTCTGATGATAGGGCTCTGCGCCTGCATCACATAATAATCTGAAAAAAGAATAATATTAATTCTCATGTATCGATTTTTTACAATTGAATAGATACGGCCATTCTGATGATAGGTGCGACCCAGCGCCTGGTTCACATATTTATCTGAAAATAGAATAAAATTAATTCTCATAAATCGATTTTTAACAATTGAATGATTAAATAATTAATATATTTATAAAAGAAATATCACTTCAATAACAAATTAATTCACTAAATAAAACAAACAAAATCAAAGTAACTTTCTTACCGAGGTCTGTTTGACTCGAGCGCCGACAAACGAATGACGCCATTCTGATGATGGTGCGGCTCTGCGCCTGCATCACATAATAATCTGAAAAAAGAATAATATTAATTCTCATGTATCGATTTTTTACAATTGAATAGATACGGCCATTCTGATGATAGGTGCGTCCCTGCGCCTGGTTCACATATTTATCTGAAAATATAATAATATTAATTCTCATAAATCGATTTTTTACAATTGAATGAATAAATAATTAATATATTTATAAAAGAAGTATCACTTCAATAACAAATTAATTCATTAAATAAAACAAACAAAATCAAAGTAACTTTCTTACCGAGGTCTGTTCGACTCGAGCGCCGACAAACGAATGACGCCATTCTGATAATAGCTGCGTCTCTGCGCCTGCATCACATAATAATCTGAAAGTAGAATAATATTAATTCTCATGTATCGATTTTTTACAATTGAATAGATACGGCCATTCTGATGATAGGTGCGTCCCAGCGCCTGGTTCACATATTTATCTGAAAATAGAATAAAATTAATTGTCATAAATCGATTTTTAACAATTGAATGATTAAATAATTAATATATTTATAAAAGAAATATCACTTCAATAACAAATTAATTCACTAAATAAAACAAACAAAATCAAAGTAACTTTCTTACCGAGGTCTGTTTGACTCGAGCGCCGACAAACGAATGACGCCATTCTGATGATAGCTGCGTCTCTGCGCCTGCATCACATAATAATCTGAAAATAGAATAATATTAATTCTCATGTATCGATTTTTTACAATTGAATAGATACGGCCATTCTGATGATAGGTGTCCCTGCGCCAGGTTAACATAATAATCTGAAATAAGAATAATATTAATTCTCATGTATCGATTTTTTACAATTGAATAGAAACGGCCATTCTGATGATAGGTGCGTCCCTGCGCCTGGTTAACATAATAATCTGAAATAAGAATAATATTAATTCTCATGTATCGATTTTTTACAATTGAATAAATAAATAATTAATAAATTTATAAGAGAATGGGTATTTTCTTGAGTAAACCATCTTTATTACTCATGGCTGTTTATTATTAATAATAATAAACACACAATCTAAAATAACTTATAATTGTTGGCAGCAACGTAATACCAATTAAATACTTTTTTAAATTAAATAACACTTTAATAACAAATTAATTCATTAAATAAAACAAACAAAATCAAAGTAACTTTCTTACCGAGGTCTGTTCGACTCGAGCGCCGAAAAATGAATGACGCCATTCTGATGATAGGTGCGGTGCGTCTCTGCGCCTGCATCACATAATAATCTGAAAATAGAATAATATTAATTCTCATGTATCGATTTTTTACAATTGAATAGATACGGCCATTCTGATGATAGGTGCGTCCCTGCGCCTGGTTCACATATTTATCTGAAAATATAATAATATTAATTGTCATAAATCGATTTTTTACAATTGAATGAATAAATAATAAATATATTTATAAAAGAAATATCACTTCAATAACAAATTAATTCATTAAATAAAACAAACAAAATCAAAGTAACTTTCTTACCGAGGTCTGTTTGACTCGAGCGCCGACAAACGAATGACGCCATTCTGATGATAGCTGCGTCTCTGCGCCTGCATCACATAATAATCTGAAAGTAGAATAATATTAATTCTCATGTATCGATTTTTTACAATTGAATAGATACGGCCATTCTGATGATAGGTGCGTCCCAGCGCCTGGTTCACATATTTATCTGAAAATAGAATAAAATTAATTCTCATTAATCGATTTTTAACAATTGAATGAATAAATAATTAATATATTTATAAAAGAAATATCACTTCAATAACAAATTAATTCATTAAATAAAACAAACAAAATCAAAGTAACTTTCTTACCGAGGTCTGTTCGACTCGATTGCCGACAAACGAATGACGCCATTCTGATGATAGCTGCGTCTCTGCGCCTGCATCACATAATAATCTGAAAGTAGAATAATATTAATTCTCATGTATCGATTTTTTACAATTGAATAGATACGGCCATTCTGATGATAGGTGCGTCCCAGCGCCTGGTTCACATATTTATCTGAAAATAGAATAAAATTAATTCTCATAAATCGATTTTTTACAATTGAATGATTAAATAATTAATATATTTATAAAAGAAATATCACTTCAATAACAAATTAATTCACTAAATAAAACAAACAAAATCAAAGTAACTTTCTTACCGAGGTCTGTTTGACTCGAGCGCCGACAAACGAATGACGCCATTCTGATGATAGGTGCGGCTCTGCGCCTGCATCACATAATAATCTGAAAATAGAATAATATTAATTCTCATGTATCGATTTTTTACAATTGAATAGATACGGCCATTCTGATGATAGGTGCGTCCCTGCGCCTGGTTCACATATTTATCTGAAAAAAGAATAATTTTAATTCTCATAAATCGATTTTTTACAATTGAATAAATAAATAATTAATATATTTATAAGAGAAGAGGTATTTTCTTGACTAAACCATCTCCATTACTCATGGCTGTTTATTATTATATAATTAACACACAATCTCAAGTAACTTATAATTGTTGGCAGCAACTTAATACCAAATTAATACTTTTTAAAATTAAATAACACTTCTGAAAATAGAATAATATTAATTCTCATGTATCGATTTTTTAAAATTGAATAAATAAATAATTAATATATTTATAAGAGAATGGGTATTTTCTTGAATAAACCATCTTTATTACTCATGGCGGTTTATTATTAATAATAATAAACACAAAATCTTAAATAACTTATAATTGTTGGCAGCAACTTAATACCAATTAAATATTTTTTTAAATTAAATAACACTTCATTAACAAATTAATTCATTAAATAAAACAAACAAAACAAAGTAAATTTCTTACCGAGGTCTGTTCGACTCGAGCGCCGACAAACGAATGACGCCATTCTGATGATAGCTGCGTCTCTGCGCCTGCATCACATAATAATCTGAAAATAGAATAATATTAATTCTCATGTATCGATTTTTTACAATTGAACAGATACGGCCATTCTGATGATAGGTGTCCCTGCGCCAGGTTAACATAATAATCTGAAATAAGAATAATATTAATTCTCATGTATCGATTTTTTACAATTGAATAGAAACGGCCATTCTGATGATAGGTGCGTCCCTGCGCCTGGTTCACATATTTATCTGAAAATAGAATAATATTAATTCTCATAAATCGATTTTTTACAATTGAATGAATAAATAATTAATATATTTATAAAAGAAATATCACTTCAATAACAAATTAATTCATTAAATAAAACAAACAAAATCAAAGTAACTTTCTTACCGAGGTCTGTTCGACTCGAGCGCCGACAAACGAATGACGCCATTCTGATGATAGGTGCGTCTCTGCGCCTGCATCACATAATAATCTGAAAATAGAATAATATTAATTCTCATGTATCGATTTTTAAAAAATTGAATAGATACGGAAATTCTGATGATTGGTGCGTCCCTGCGCCTGGTTCACATATTTATCTAAAAAAAGAATAATATTAATTCTCATGTATCGATTTTTTACAATTGAATAAATAAATAATTAATATATTTATAAGAGAAGGGGTATTTTCTTGAGTAAACCATCTTCATTACTCATGGCTGTTTATTATTATATAATAAAAACACAATCTTAAATAACTTCTTATTGTTGGCAGCAACTTAAAACCAAATAAATACTTTTTAAAATTAAATATCACTTCAATAACAAATTAATTCATTAAATAAAACAAACAAAATCAAAGTAACTTTCTTACCGAGGTCTGTTCGACTGGAGCGCCGACAAACGAATGACGCCATTCTGATGATAGGTGCGTCTCTGCGCCTGCAACACATAATAATATGAAAATAGAATAATATTAATTCTCATGTATCGATTTTTTAAAAATTGAATAGATACGGCAATTCTGATGATAGGTGCGTCCCTGCGCCTGGTTCACATATTTATCTGTAAATAGAATTATATTAATTCTCATGAATCGATTTTTTACAATTGAATGAATAAATAATTAATATATTTATAAGATAAATATCACTTCAATAACAAATTAATTCATTAAATAAAACAAACAAAATCAAAGAAACTTTCTTACCGAGGTCTGTTCGACTCGAGCGCCGACAAACGATTGACGCCATTCTGATGATAGCTGCGTCTCTGCGCCTGCATCACATAATAATCTGAAAAAAGAATAATATTAATTCTCATGTATCGATTTTTTACAATTGAATAAATAAATAATTAATATATTTATAAGAGAACGGGTATTTTCTTGAGTAAACCATCTTCATTACTCAAGGCTGTTTATTATTATATAATAAAAACACAATCTTAAATAACTTCTTATTGTTGGCAGCAACTTAAAACCAAATAAATACTTTTTAAAATTAAATATCACTTCAATAACAAATTAATTCATTAAATAAAACAAACAAAATCAAAGTAACTTTCTTACCGAGGTCTGTTCGACTGGAGCGCCGACAAACGAATGACGCCATTCTGATGATAGGTGCGTCTCTGCGCCTGCATCACATTATAATCTGAAAATAGAATAATATTAATTCTCATGTATCGATTTTTTAAAAATTGAATAGATACGGCAATGCTGATGATAGGTGCGTCCCTGCGCCTGGTTCACATATTTATCTGAAAATAGAATTATATTAATTCTCATGAATCGATTTTTTACAATTGAATGAATAATAAATAATATATTTATAAGAGAAATATCACTTCAATAACAAATTAATTCATTAAATAAAACAAACAAAATCAAAGAAACTTTCTTACCGAGGTCTGTTCGACTCGAGCGCCAACAAACGATTGACGCCATTCTGATGATAGCTGCGTCTCTGCGCCTGCATCACATAATAATCTGAAAAAAGAATAATATTAATTCTCATGTATCGATTTTTTACAATTGAATAAATAAATAATTAATATATTTATAAGAGAACGGGTATTTTCTTGAGTAAACCATCTTCATTACTCATGGCTGTTTATTATTATATAATAAACACAATCTCAAATAACTTCTTATTGTTGGCAGCAACTTAATACCAAATAAATACTTTTTAAAATTAAATATCACTTCAATAACAAATTTATTCATTAAATAAAACAAACAAAATCAAAGTAACTTTCTTACCGAGGTCTGTTCGACTCGAGCGCCGACAAACGAATGACGCCATTCTGATGATAGGTGCGTCTCTGCGCCTGCATCACATTTACTCATGGGTGTTTATTATTATATAATAAACACACAATCTCAAATAACTTCTTATTGTTGGCAGCAACTTAATACCAAATAAACACTTTTTAAAATTAAATAACACTTCAATAACAAATTAATTCATTAAATAAAACAAACAAAATCAAAGTAACTTTCTTACCGAGGTCTGTTCGACTCGAGCGCCGACAAACGAATGACGCCATTCTGATGATAGCTGCGTCTCTGCGCCTGCATCACATAATAATCTGAAAATAGAATAATATTAATTCTCATGTATCGATTGTTTACAATTGCATAAATAAATAATTAATATATTTATAAGAGAAGGGGTATTTTCTTGAGTTAACCATCTTCATTACTCATGGCTGTTTATTATTGATTATTAATAATAATAATAAACACACAATCTAAAATAACTTATAATTGTTGGCAGCAACTAAATACCAAATAAATACTTTTTAAAATTAAATAACACTTCAAACAAAATCAAAGTAACTTTCTTACCGAGGTCTGTTCGATTCGAGCGCCGACAAACGAATGACCCGCTCTGGCTGCGCATGCCTTTTATAAAGCCAGCAGGTGGGAGCGATGACGAGTTGTTTGTTACACGAACACCTGGGGCGAAATCGTACGATTAATCAGGCGTTTATTACACTGTTTTTTAATTGTTTTCGATGCGTTTAATATTTGCGCCGATACGGCCATTCTGATGATAGGTGCGTCCCTGCGCCTGCATCACATAATAATCTGAAAATAGAATAATATTAATTCTCATGTATTGATTGTTTACAATTGAATAAATAAATAATTAATATATTTATAAGAGAAGGGGTATTTTCTTGAGTTAACCATCTTCATTAATCATGGCTGTTTATTATTAATTATTAATAATAATAAACACACAATCTAAAATAACTTATAATTGTTGGCAGCAACTAAATACCAAATAAATACTTTTTAAAATTAAATAACACTTCAAACAAAATCAAAGTAACTTTCTTACCGAGGTCTGTTCGATTCGAGCGCCGACAAACGAATGACCCGCTCTGGCTGCGCATGCCTTTTATAAAGCCAGCAGGTGGGAGCGATGACGAGTTGTTTGTTACACGAACACCTGGGGCGAAATCGTACGATTAATCAGGCGTTTATTACACTGTTTTTTAATTGTTTTCGATGCGTTTAATATTTGCGCCGATACGGCCATTCTGATGATAGCTGCGTCCCTGCGCCTGCATCACATAATAATCTAAAAATAGAATAATATTAATTCTCATGTATCGATTTTTCACAATTGACTAAATAAATAAATAATATATTTATAAGAGGAGGGGTATTTTCTTGAGTAAAACCATCTTCATTACTCACGGCTGTTTATTATTTATAATAATAAACACACAATCTAAAATAACTTATAATTGTTGGCAGCAACTAAATACCAAATAAATACTTTTTAAAATTAAATAACACTTCAATAACAGATTAATTCATTACATAAAACAAACAAAATCAAAGTAACTTTCTTACCGAGGTATGTTCGACTTGAGCGCCGACAAACGATTGACGCCATTCTGATGATAGGTGCGTCTCTGCGCCTGCATCACATTTACTCATGGGTGTTTATTATTATATAATAAACACACAATCTCAAATAACTTCTTATTGTTGGCAGCAACTTAATACCAAATAAACACTTTTTAAAATTAAATAACACTTCAATAACAAATTAATTCATTAAATAAAACAAACAAAATCAAAGTAACTTTCTTACCGAGGTCTGTTCGACTCGAGCGCCGACAAACGAATGACGCCATTCTGATGATAGCTGCGTCTCTGCGCCTGCATCACATAATAATCTGAAAATAGAATAATATTAATTCTCATGTATCGATTGTTTACAATTGCATAAATAAATAATTAATATATTTATAAGAGAAGGGGTATTTTCTTGAGTTAACCATCTTCATTACTCATGGCTGTTTATTATTGATTATTAATAATAATAATAAACACACAATCTAAAATAACTTATAATTGTTGGCAGCAACTAAATACCAAATAAATACTTTTTAAAATTAAATAACACTTCAATAACAGATTAATTCATTACATAAAACAAACAAAATCAAAGTAACTTTCTTACCGAGGTATGTTCGACTTGAGCGCCGACAAACGAATGACGCCATTCTGATGATAGGTGCGTCTCTGCGCCTGCATCACATTTACTCATGGGTGTTTATTATTATATAATAAACACACAATCTCAAATAACTTATAATTGTTGGCAGCAACTAAATACCAAATAAATACTTTTTAAAATTAAATAACACTTCAATAACAGATTAATTCATTACATAAAACAAACAAAATCAAAGTAACTTTCTTACCGAGGTATGTTCGACTTGAGCGCCGACAAACGATTGACGCCATTCTGATGATAGGTGCGTCTCTGCGCCTGCATCACATTTACTCATGGGTGTTTATTATTATATAATAAACACACAATCTCAAATAACTTATAATTGTTGGCAGCAACTAAATACCAAATAAATACTTTTTAAAATTAAATAACACTTCAATAACAGATTAATTCATTACATAAAACAAACAAAATCAAAGTAACTTTCTTACCGAGGTATGTTCGACTTGAGCGCCGACAAACGATTGACGCCATTCTGATGATAGCTGCGTCTCTGCGCCTGCATCACATAATAATCTGAAAATAGAATAATATTAATTCTCATGTATCGATTTTTTACAATTGAATAGATACGGCCATTCTGATGATAGGTGCGTCCCTGCGCCTGGTTAACATAATAATCTGAAAAAAGAATAATATTAATTCTCATGCATCGATTTTTTATAATTGAATAAATACGGCCATTCTGATGATAGGTGCGTCCCTGCGCCTGGTTCACATATTTATCTGAAAATAGAATAATATTAATTCTCATGTATCGATTTTTTACAATTGAATGAATAAATAATTAATATATTTATAAGAGAATGGGTATTTTCTTGAGTAAACCATCTTTATTACTCATGGCTGTTTATTATTAATAATAATAAACACACAATCTAAAATAACTTATAATTGTTGGCAGCAACTTAATACCAATTAAATACTTTTTAAAATTAAATAACACTTCAATAACAAATTAATTCATTAAATAAAACAAACAAAATCAAAGTAACTTTCTTACCGAGGTCTGTTCGACTCGAGCGCCGACAAACGAATGACGCCATTCTGATGATAGGTGCGGCTCTGCGCCTGCATCACATAATTATCTGAAAATAGAATAATATTAATTCTCATGTATCGATTTTTATAATTGAATAGATACGCCCATTCTGATGATAGGTGCGTCCCTGCGCCTGGTTAACATATTTATCTGAAAATAGAATTATATTAATTCTCATGTATCGATTTTTTACAATTGAATGAATAAATAATTAATATATTTATAAGAGAATGGGTATTTTCTTGAGTAAACCATCTTCATTACTCATGGCTGTTTATTATTATATAATAAACACAATCTCAAATAACTTATAATTGTTGGCAGCAACTTAATAGCAAATAAATACTTTTTAAAATTAAATAACACTTCAATAACAAATTAATTCATTAAATAAAACAAACGAAATCAAAATAACTTTCTTACCGAGGTCTGTTCGACTCGAGCGCCGACAAACGAATGATGCATTCTGATGATAGGTGTGCGTCTCTGCGCCTGCATCACATAATAATCTGAAAATAGAATAATATTAATTCTCATGTATCGATTTTTTACAATTGAATGAATAAATAATTAATATATTTATAAGAGAAATATCACTTCAATAACAAATTAATTCATTAAATAAATAACAAATTAATTCATTAAATAAAACAAACAAAATCAAAGTAACTTTCTTACTGAGGTCTGTTCGACTCGAGCGCCGACAAACGAATGACGCCATTCTGATGATAGATGCGTCCCTGCGCCTGGTTAACATAATAATCTGAAAATAGAATAATATTAATTCTCATGTATCGATTTTTTACAATTTTCTTACCGAGGTCTGTTCGACTCGAGCGCCGACAAACGAATGATGCATTCTGATGATAGGTGTGCGTCTTTGCGCCTGCATCACATAATAATCTGAAAATAGAATAATATTAATTCTCATGTATCGATTTTTTAAAAATTGAATAGAAACGGCAATTCTGATGATAGGTGCGTCCCTGCGATTGGTTCACATATTTATCTGAAAATAGAATAATATAAATTCTCATGTATCGATTTTTTACAATTGAATGAATAAATAATTAATATATTTATAAGAGAAATATCACTTCAATAACAAATTAATTCACTAAATAAAACAAACAAAATCAAAGCAACTTTCTTACCGAGGTCTGTTTGACTCGAGCGCCGACAAACGAATGACGCCATTCTGATGATAGGTGCGGCTCTGCGCCTGCATCACATAATAATCTGAAAATAGAATAATATTAATTCTCATGTATCGATTTTTTACAATTGAATAGATACGGCAATTCTGATGATAGGTGCGTCCCTGCGCCTGGTTCATATATTTATCTGAAAAAAGAATAATATTAACTCATGTATCGATTTTTTACATTTGAATAAATAAATAATTTATATATTTATAAGAGAAGGGGTATTTTCTTGAGTAAACCATCTTCATTACTCATGGCTGTTTATTATTATATAATAAACACACAAACTCAAATAACTTCTCAATAACAAATTAATTCATTAAATAAAACAAACAAAATCAAAGTAACTTTCTTACCGAGGTCTGTTCGACTCGAGCGCCGACGAACGAATGACGCCATTCTGATGATAGGTGCGTCTCTGCGCCTGCATCACATAATAATCTGAAAATAGAATAATATTAATTCTCATGTATCGATTTTTCACAATTGAATAAATAAATAATTAATATATTTATAAGAGAAGGGGTATTTTCTTGAGTTAACCATCTTCATTACTCATGGCTGTTTATTATTAATTATTAATAATAATAAACACACAATCTAAAATAACTTATAATTGTTGGCATTAACTAAATACCAAATAAATACTTTTTAAAATTAAATAACACTTCAATAACAAATTAATTCATTAAATAAAATAAACAAAATCAAAGTAATTTTCTTACCGAGGTCTGTTCGACTCGAGCGCCGACGAACGAATGACGCCATTCTGATGATAGGTGCGTCTCTGCGCCTGCATCACATAATAATCTGAAAATAGAATAATATTAATTCTCATGTATCGATTTTTTACAATTGAATAAATAAATAATTAATATATTTATAAGAGAAGTGGCATTTTCTTGAGTTAACCATCTTCATTACTCATGGCTGTTTATTATTAATTATTAATAATAATAAACACACAATCTAAAATAACTTATAATTGTTGGCATTAACTAAATACCAAATAAATACTTTTTAAAATTAAATAACACTTCAATAACAAATTAATTCATTAAATAAAATAAACAAAATCAAAGTAACTTTCTTACCGAGGTCTGTTCGACTCGAGCGCCGACAAACGAATGACCCGCTCTGGCTGCGCACGCCTTTTATAAAGCTGGCAGGTGGGAGCGATGACGAGTTGTTTGTTACACGAACACCTGGGGCGTAATCGTACGATGCGCCGACAAACGAATGACCCGCTCTGGCTGCGCACGCCTTTTATAAAGCTGGCAGGTGGGAGCGATGACGAGTTGTTTGTTACACGAACACCTGGGGCGTAATCGTACGATTTATCAGGCGTTTATTACACTGTTTTTGAGTTGTTTTCGATGCGTTTAATAAAAGCTGGCAGGTGGGAGCGATGACGAGTTGTTTGTTACACGAACACCTGGGGCGTAATCGTACGATTTATCAGGCGTTTATTACACTGTTTTTGAGTTGTTTTCGATGCGTTTAATATTTTCGCCGATACGGCCATTCTGATGATAGGTGCGTCCCTGCGCCTGCATCACATAATAATCTGAAAATAGAAATAGATCAACATCAATATCGTTGCATGTTGATACGTTACGTCTCGCTCGTTTTCGTTCTTTCCATGCCACTTGGGAGCGGTGATTCCAGCTAGCGGATACAGTGGATATATTCTCCGTCACAAAAACATAGAGCCAGTCCAGTCAGCCTAAAACTGAATATTCGGTATAAATAGCATTCAGGGTGGATGTGACATTGTGACATTTATTAAAACCACAGGTTTTAGTCGAGGTCAGTGTTAATTTCCACCTATTTAAAATTAAATTTACGTTTTCCGAACAAATTGAACAATGGGATCATGCAATTGGTTTGGAACACGAGATATTTAAATCAAAACATCCGATGGACATTAACTCTGACCGCGTTTACAATCTATGGTTTCAGTAAATGTCGCTTAAATCAAAACATCCGATGGACATTAACTCTGACCGCGTTTACAATCTATGGTTTCAGTAAATGTCGCTATGTTTCATACCCTGTATGACATCTACAATGAAACCTCAGGTTTTATCTCGCTTCATCGTCTGGTGTAATATAGAGGAGTACCTCGTTGGGCTTGCGATCTGCGGTGGGTTTCGCCGGCGCCTTTCAGTCTGCCTCTGCTCCGACCGCGTCATGTTCTCTATGAGGCCTTATCGATTTAGCATCAACAGCCAAATGCGGTAACTAGTCGGCTGCCCTAGATCAAATCCCACTTCAGTCTGCCTCTGCTCCGACCGCGTCATGTTCTCTATGAGGCCTTATCGATTTAGTATCAACAGCCAAATGCGGTAACTAGTCGGCTGCCCTAGATCAAATCCCACAAATCCCAGAATGTGCTTTTTAACAAATTTTACAGGAGAGCGCAAAAACATAAATCGGGGTAGCCTAATAAAAGTATTTGTGTTAAACTGAAAAATTTATATTTAACGCAAAGAATACTAACCACTGAATATATATTACGAGAAATGTAATGATTGATAATATGTAAAATGCATGTTTTATACCCCTTACTAACTTTGAAAATGGACAATGTGAACTAATGTTCATGCTATAACCTGTTTCAAAACCTAGTATGAGCACTTACTGTGTTTTGATTTGGGGATTTTGCATATTGAGTCAGTGTTTTATTCAATGTAGTTCCTAGTATGTGCCTTCATTATATTTAAAAGATTTAAATAAAAACCTTTTTTGTTGTTTTAAGCCCTTCTTAGGTTTTGATTAATAATATTTGGTAGGTTTGTACACAAAATTTTTTCATAAGAAAAGTCTAATTCAATGTATGCATCATCAAATCTGCAACTAATAAGTTATAAATGTGATTAACTTCCTGAGAAGTATATAAAAAAGGGGATTAAGTTCTTTCCAAACATTAAAGCCGCTTCCAAGCAAAATTTTATAAAATACACTAAGCTGTTACACACAGATCTTAGATCAAAGACTGACAAACATATACACACACAGGTCATAGATTAGAAACATGTATATCAACTAAGTACTGAATTTTAAAAATGTTAGAAATTAACCTTGTCTTATAAAACAGATTTCTTGATCTACGAACGAAATTTACCTCCATCACATTATTTAAAATAAAATCTTTCAGAGGGTCATCTGGATGAATTGTTCTTTTCTTTCTTGGCCATTCATAATTGTTCTGGAGTTCTATAACTTTGATATTTTTTCTAGACTGCATTACTGTGTCTTTGAAATCTTGGAAATCATATAACTGAAGATGAAAAGACAGAGAAGTATAATATATTTCTCTGTCTTTTCATCTTCAGTTTAATATTTGCGTGAACAAAGTCTGCAGACATCCGAAGTAGCATTCGGGGTTCTATATAAGATGTCTAGTCGTTCACATGTACTCCACAAGCTGTGTAAGTCAGCTGTATAAGAGGCGTATAGCTTGCTATAACGCTCTTATAGAACCAGTTTGGGCACAAATAAGACAGCCTTAAGTTCACTATGGCTGTACATTAGCAGTATAATAGCAGTTTAAGTAGTAACATCGGACTTAAGGCTGACTTGCGGCACTATATGTGGGACGCAGTGTGATCCATACAATGTCCATGAGCGTAATAAAGAGTAACAAGTGGCTAAATACACAGCCTTCACAGTTATAAAATCCGACAAAAGTACTCCAGTGCTACCTAAAATTCACGTGTGTCCTAAATTATTTCTTCATTTTATAATTAATCACAATTGTTTGGTTTTGTGTGTGCCATCCAGAAAACATTAACTCCGGCGGATATTTGGATAAAAATGTATGATAACATGCGGTAAGTACCTTTTTCAAAGACTTAATGCCATGGGAATGCAACTTTATCGTGAAATGTATACATATTTACAGCTAAAATATTCACGCGCCTCTGTAAAAACGCGATATTCATTTTAAAATATTTAAAACTGGCTGAGAGGAAATCTACAATTTTCAGTTTTTGATATTATATTGGCATTATAATTATACTACGGTAATTAATTATAACATGAAACCAAAACTCAATCGCTCTATCTGCGTATTTTGTGATAAATCTGCATGATAATTTTTGAGATTATTATTTGGTAAATATTTTAGGTTAGAACAAAATGGTGGCAATGAAATACCGCCATGTGAACTGTTATAACTCCAATTTAATGCGGTTGAGCGTATATAGGTTCACATGTGTTCTGTTAGTTTGCTGTTATCTATATGAAGTCCCACATTTGTACCACTACAGAGCCAATGTCTATAAATTTATTCTAATGTGAACTTATGTACAGCTTTAAGATGTAGTTCAGGTCAATTGTGTATCATCGTTCAATATACTGAAATTTTAGAGATCCGCAATAATAATTTTATTGTAGGTAATTCTAGAATGGAATGTGAATCGGGCCCGATAAATCGGGATGTGTTAAATTCGTATGGTGGTATTTTGGCTCAAGGGTAATGCTTCGTTGTGTATGTGTTAATGTGTGTCTCGTATTTAATTTTAATTAGTAAAAAGAGATATTACATATTATTTTTGATGATGATGAATGTACTAGTAGGTATTAACCCAATTATTTTCTTTCAGACAATGCCGTTTAAGATTGTACAAACTGTGGAAAAAGGACGACCCAGATTAAGTATAGTACCGTCTGTTTGGGAGGACGGTGGAAAACTATTCTGGCCTACAGATTTAAAAACCGAGCACGACTCGCAAAAGATGAAAACTCTTTTCCAAGTCCGAATTATATTTAAAATCGTTTATTATTCCTGACAATTTATTCAAAGCGGAACGAGGAATACTATTTTTAATAGCCCATGTTCTTATTTTTTTTCCAAAGATTAAATGATTGTCCAAATCAAAATTGTATTCACTATCACTAGAACTGCAATCACCACACTCTGATATCTGTATATTTTGAAGGGAACTTTCAGGTTCAGACACATTTTCCCCTGCATCAAGTACAGAACCACCATGAACAACGGTTGAAGTCGCACTTGTTGACGCCGTATCGATGGGCTCATTTTCGGGCGTCGTTGTCCATCGACTGTTTATTCTTACAATTAGCGAATATTTTTTTGCAATTTTCTTCTTATTCCACCGGTTCTCGCTCTTATTTTCCAAGAGTTTTTATTCATTTTCACAAATTTTAGCACGCGACGAATAAACACACAGCTTGTGGGATAAGTGTAATAGAATATCACATTCACATGCATGTTCTGCTTACAGCAAATAAGAGTAGTACTTGTGGACAAATAAACTGCTATTGATGTTAATGGACAACACATATAGTCCTTTTAACAGCCTACAGTGCACATGCGAACCATTTAAACACTTCTGTGCAGATAGTAAAAAAAGCTTTTTTACTATCTGTACAGATAGTATTTTAATACTGTACAGATACAGATAGTATTTATAGAATACTGTACAGATAGTAAAAAAAACTTTTTACTATCTGCACAGAAGTGTTTAAATGGTTCACATGTGCACTGTAGGCTGTTAAAAGGACTATGTGTTGTCCATTAACATCAATAGCAGTTTATTTGTCCACAAGTACTACTCTTATTTGCTGTAAGCAGAACATGCATGTGAATGTGATATTCTATTACACTTATCCCACAAGCTGTGTGTTTATTCGTCGCGTGCTACAATTTGTGAAAATGAATAAAAACTCTTGGAAAATAAGAGCGAGAACCGGTGGAATAAGAAGAAAATTGCAAAAAAATATTCGCTAATTGTAAGAATAAACAGTCGATTGACAACGACGCCCGAAATGAGCCAATCGATACGGCGTCAACAAGTGCGACTTCAACCGTTGTTCATGGTGGTTCTGTACTTGATGCAGGGGAAAATGTGTCTGAACCTGAAAGTTCCCTTCAAAATATACAGATATCAGAGTGTGGTGATTGCAGTTCTAGTGATAGTGAATACAATTTTGATTTGGACAATCATTTAATCTTTCGCAAAAAAATAAGAACATGGGCTATTAAAAATAGTATTCCTCGTTCCGCTTTGAATAAATTGTCAGGAATAATAAACGATTTTAAATATAATTCGGACTTGGCAAAGAGTTTTCATCTTTTGCGAGTCGTGCTCGGTTTTTAAATCTGTAGGCCAGAATAGTTTTCCACCGTCCTCCCAAACAGACGGTACTATACTTAATCTGGGTCGTCCTTTTTCCACAGTTTGTACAATCTTAAACGGCATTGTCTGAAAGAAAATAATTGGGTTAATACCTACTAGTACATTCATCATCATCAAAAATAATATGTAATATCTCTTTTTACTAATTAAAATTAAATACGAGACACACATTAACACATACACAACGAAGCATTACCCTTGAGCCAAAATACCACCATACGAATTTAACACATCCCGATTTATCGGGACCGATTCACATTCCATTCTAGAATTACCTACAATAAAATTATTATTGCGGATCTCTAAAATTTCAGTATATTGAACGATGATACACAATTGACCTGAACTACATCTTAAAGCTGTACATAAGTTCACATTAGAATAAATTTATAGACATTGGCTCTGTAATGGTACAAATGTGGGACTTCATATAGATAACAGCAAACTAACAGAACACATGTGAACCTATATACGCTCAACCGCATTAAATTGGAGTTATAACAGTTCACATGGCGGTATTTCATTGCCACCATTTTGTTCTAACCTAAAATATTTACCAAATAATAATCTCAAAAATTATCATGCAGATTTATCACAAAATACGCAGATAGAGCGATTGAGTTTTGGTTTCATGTTATAATTAATTACCGTAGTATAATTATAATGCCAATATAATATCAAAAACTGAAAATTGTAGATTTCCTCTCAGCCAGTTTTAAATATTTTAAAATGAATATCGCGTTTTTACAGAGGCGCGTGAATATTTTAGCTGTAAATATGTATACATTTCACGATAAAGTTGCATTCCCATGGCATTAAGTCTTTGAAAAAGGTACTTACCGCGTGTTATCATACATTTTTATCCAAATATCCGCCGGAGTTAATGTTTTCTGGATGGCACACACAGAACCAAACAATTGTGAATAATTATAAAATGAAGAAATAATTTAGGACACACGTGAATTTTAGGTAGCACTGGAGTACTTTTGTCGGATTTTATAACTGTGAAGGCTGTGTATTTAGCCACTTGTTACTCTTTATTACGCTCATGGACATTGTATGGATCACACTGCGTCCCATATAGTGCCGCAAGTCAGCCTTAAGTCCGATGTTACTACTTAAACTGCTATTATACTGCTAATGTAGGCTGTCTTATTTGTGCCCAAACTGGTTCTATAAGAGCGTTATAGCAAGCTATACGCCTCTTACACAGCTTGTGGAGTACATGTGAACGACTAGATATCTTATATAGAACCCCGAATGCTACTTGGGAGGTTATTTTAATGAGCACAAACAAGTCCAACTACAGCTACTAACTGTATAACAGTCTAAAACAAGTAAACATAACAACCTTTGGCTTTATAAATGACCACGTGTGTTCAATTAAAATGCTAGCTCTATAACATCGTACAAGTAGGCCGTTAAACAGCGGTTGCTGTATCTCTACCCTCCTATAATGCTCTTAGTCAGACGGCTGACTAAAGGATAATTGTTAGAGTATTATAACACCAACAAACATATAAAAGTATAACTCTACACTCCTATAAGTCCCTTAGACAGCTGTAGGTGAAATTAATCGCAATAATGCAGCTTATACATCACGAGTGAACTGTTATAATGCTTTATTTGAACTTTGAGTGAACTGTTATAATGCTTACGCTTAATTTGAAACGTATCCAAAAGAGTATTTCGCCAATCCTTCCACTTCCATACCGTCCAACATGTACGGTTTTTTAGAAACGAGTCATACCAAGTTTTCGCAGTGCTACGTAATTTTGGTAACGCTTGGTACTGTAACACACGATCATTCCAACCAAAGGCACGAGCATTGGCTTCTACCACATTAATCCACATTTGAATATCATCCACCAACGGATCAAACTCAGGAATAACAGATGACAAAATAATGTTCTGACTTACTTTGGGAGACGCACGCCTGGTGCGTCTCTTTCTCCGTCGTCTCGAACTAGAGCTTGAAGTAGAAGCTCTTCGCCTGCTCCTTTTTCCCCGAGCGCTCCTTCGACTACGAGGCATTTTAGTGGCGTGATTTTCGTAACACTTCTGATATAAAACGCACTTTACAGTGAAACCGATTTATTAAAGTTTTAACACAAATGTTCACAATAATCAAAGACATTACCACGGCACGTATACGTGTTCGACGTATTCACAACGGTCACCGAAATTCAACTAACTGGAGACAATCCAGTACAACCTTTTTATTAACTCACTACCCACCACTGTTTTAAATTTTTTACTCAAACGATCGACCACTCGACCGGTACAAAAATATGTTGCCAGATTAATTAATTACAATAATTGAAATCAGTGCAATTATACAATTAAAAATAATAATTAACAATAGAATTGCGTCTTGTGTATTTTGGCGACAACATGTTATAGTTTTAATAGAGGTAAAATTTTTTTTTTACAGTTTTTTACTGAGTTATGGCGCGCACTCTATTAGTTAATGATGTTTTATCTGTGGTTGAAATAACTTGAGTCGTAATAAAAGGTTTAATGGTTTTATGATTATTAGCTAATCCATACATATAATAAAATTTGAAATTATAAATGCCTGTTCATTAAAGACATTTAAGAAAAATTAATAAGAAGAGAGTAGAAGCCGAAACATATTTTTTTGGATTTTTGTCTGTCTGTATATAATTATGTTTATAGTTATGCTCCTTACAAATGAATAAAATAAATTTTGTACATGAATTTGGGATAGATTTTTTGGCAATTTAGGTAACTCCCAAAATAAATTATCTATTAATCCCAAAGTAAATTAGGGGTTGCAAGTTTATGACGAAGGTTTCTCAATTTTGAAAGATATAACTCAGAAATATCGAACTTAACGGGGACAAAGCCACGGGCAGAAGCTATTTAACAATAAAATAATAATTTTTAAACTACATTTGAAATTGATGTAAGAGTGAAATATAACTTCTACATTTTTAAAAATATATTTGCAGTGAAAAGACGCCATAAAATTGCTGAATGCCACTTAGAAAAAAAGAAAAATATTTTTAGTATTACCACTAAGGTAAAATTTGCGGCCGCTTACCGTGAGGTTTCGCCATGTAGCTATAAAGAGTATAAACACAAAATCATAAATTAAGTTTTTGGGCTTTCAATATTTAACTTGAACATCCTCCATATATTTAATTATATAACTACTTTGCCCACCACCTCGTTTGCGTGGAATTCGTTATATTAGTAGGGGAGAGTGGTCACCATTCGTACGCTTTTTATATTTTATTTTTTTTATTTATCATGGATTGTTGAATTTATCTAGTTGATATACCTAAGTGTAACAAATATATTGTAGTTTGTTACAAAAAAATCCGAAACTATTATGTCAAAAGGTTAAAGAGTTATAGTAATTTTTCTACGATAAGATATTTGTACGAACGTAACCCACGTACGGGGTACTTTCATACGCCATGAGGTAGATTCATACAGGGTAATTAAAAAGCCTATTAGAGTCGTTAATTTTTTATTAATTATTACAAAAATATTTATTTATTAAAGAACTAACTTAAAATATTTGACTTGACTCATAGTCGATAAATGTTTCTTTAGAAATATAACAAAAAATTAAATCGTTTATCCACAGTTTACTAGTGATCATTTTTAGCTTAACAATCAGTCATAATGATTTCTTTACAATCATTTTTTATGAGTATGTTGCACAGTCTTTGACAATCTAAACTTTAAGTCAATAATCATACATAGTTGGTTGTTATTATCTACTTTAGAAGTTATTGCACATTATAATTATTTAAATTAACTGCAAAAGTAAAAAGTCTAGCCATTCTAGCTGTACAGCCCGTTCGTGGTTGTGGATCAGGTAGGATCATGACGACATCGCTGATATACAGAGTGTGTATGTCTTCTATATCAGGAATCGGATGTCGGATGACATCTGTGCCTTTTAATATTTTGTTAATAACATTGCACCAATTAAATACTGCCAATCTCAAAGTTAATGCGAGAAAGCATTCAGACACAGCATTTTTATGCAATTCACAATTTATGAAGTCAAACAAATACTTAGATTTGATATGATTTTTAATACTTTTTATAATAGGACTCCGTTCAGGTTGAATTTCTAAGTATTTGTTTGCTTCTTCTATGATTATTCCAAAAAATCTCACAGCATTTTCTGAGGGATAGGTCAATTTTTTTTCTTTTAAGCTCTTAAACTCTCTAAAGGAAATCCAATTATTTACAGTATTTTTATGATAATTGGATTCCCTACTAGTTAAATTTTCTTCGCAATGCTGACACTTTATTTTTTGTAATATTTTTCTTATGACCCACCCAGTTGTAAATGCACGTGAGTGGACATTTAGCCTTTCTTGCCTTGCTGAGCTTTGAATGCTTTCACTTTCAACCCAGCTCGATAGCTCAGAGGACTCAGGTGAACAAACTAACTGAGAATCAGCAAGTTTTCACTTGCAGATTCTGAGTTACTTTGTTCTGTAGTAAAAAGTGATTTTAATTTTAATAACTGTTTACCTGAATCCTCTTCACAATTGTAGCTATCTGAGTGAAACTTTATAAACCTAAAAAGTACATTTAAATCACTTTTAATCACGATTAAAAGTGATTTAAATGTACTTTTGAAGGCACGGCAATCTGGATTTGTATTTCTAAAGTTATACCGCATTTGTCCAAAAAAGTTTTCGATGGGATCCGAATTTAAATATCGCGGGCGCATAATTTTAATATTTTTTTTATTAAAGTATTGCCACAATCTCTGATAACTTCTTAAGGTTGTGATCCATTTTTTTAACGAGGGCACAGATGTTTCCTTTCCATGTTTGTCGACATATTTAATTAGATTTAGTTTTTTTATCGCTTCCCTCCAAAATTCGTGGTGCGGCGACTTTTCCGTTACCGCCTGTCTTAGGGGTTTCCCTTTGGAAGTTTTGCCAAAGCCTGTTCCATTGACAGAATCAAATAGGTCGTCTAAGAAGGAAACAACTTTAGCAGTGTTCTTCAATGTAGAGCTTGTCGGGGTCTTAGTGGACTGTAGATTGTAATTAAAGATGTTTCGCAGTAATGGTGTTTATTTATCACTAGCACAGCATGAGGTACACTACACAATACAAAAATGTTACAGAGAGGCTACGTTACTTAGATAACCGCAATGACAGAAGTAGTAATTGGATGTCTTTAAATCTATATTGTCGATACTTAATGCATAGATAAACAAAGACTAAAATATAAACTTGTGTCTATAGTGATGCCATAGACATACTGCCTCCTAGGCTGGGCATAGGTGTTGAAATACAACGTAGTGTACATTATAGTGCAAAGTTAAATTTAAAGAATTTATTTTAACATTACAGGACACCTGCTTATAGGTTATAAAGACACTAAATAATAACATTTGTTATACAAAATTAACAACTTGAAAGTGATTAAGAGTTTTATTACCCTGAGATACACACATTAACCTGATTCACCGAGGAACAGGTAGTAAGCAGTACAAAATACCACTTTAATATATATCAAGGCAAATACAAAAAACTAAACAAAATTCAAGAACAAGCATGTCAAAATTATCTTTTTCTAACATTACACAACAGTATAAAAGTTTGACGTATTCTTACACAGTATATTTTGTTCTTATTCCAACATTACACAACAGTATAAAAGTTGGCATATTCAGTAGTTACACAGTATATTTGTTACACGAGAATAAAGTTTGAAATATTTAGCACACAGCATACATGTTTATTACACAAGAATAAGATTTAACACAAGTTAATACACAGCATTATCATTACACGAGAAAGCTTATATTTAGTACACAGCATAACAATGTTTAATACACAGGAATAAGAGTTAGTAACACAAGTTAAAGCACAGTATTATTATTACATGAGAAAGCTTATATTCATATCCCTAAGGTATATTATTATATTGATATTTTCTTACAACTGTACCTATTATTTTATAAAATACAGATAACAGTAGTAACCAGTCATAGTTCTGGTTATTTAAATTGAAAGTTTAGAAAATACAATTTTATAACTTTACTTTTCTATGGGTAACAAACTAATGGTTTGTAAGGACCTTGTGAACAATTTGCCATCAGCTGTTTTTAATTTAAAGACTCTGACCTTGTTGTCTCTACCAGGGAAAACTTCTACTACCCGTGCCATGGGCCACACCAAAAGAGGAGCATTTGGTTCCCTTATCAACACCAAATCCCCTACTACTCTGTTTGGCAATGACTGGCGCCATTTATTTCTATTTTGCAAGGAATTTAAATAGTATTTGTGCCAAGCCTTCCAAAACCTTTGCTGTAACTGGGTGGCCTGCTGCCAAAAACTCAACCTATTACTATTTAAATCAAAAATATCTGCTTGAGGGTACATTGACAGTGCTGTTCCTATAAGAAAATGCCCTGGGGTAAGATAACAATAATCATTAATATCCTCAGAGAGAGGTAAAATAGGGCGTGAATTGAGCACAGCCTCTATTTGACATAACACAGTATTTAACTGTTCATAGGATAATGTAGCATTTAATACAATTCTTTTCAAATGAAATTTCATGCTCTTTACAGCCGCTTCTGCAAGTCCAGCAAACACCGGCGAATAGCTTGGTGTGAAATGAAACGAGATACCTTCCTTTGCGGCGTGAGCTTGCACAAGCGTCTGATGATTAGCAGAATTGTGCAGCTTGTACAGTTCAGCAAGCTGGTTCCCTGCCCCACGAAAGCAACCACCATTGTCGCAAAATACGTCGCTGGGCAGGCCTCGTCTACTTATAAAACGCCTAAATGATGCTAGGAATGCTTCAGTAGAAATATCTGAGGTCAATTCTAAGTGAATTGCCTTAGTTACGAAACAAACATATCCTTTGCTAATAACAGACTTTCTTACTCGAGATTTTTTTATTTGGACCGGCCCAGCGAAGTCTATTGCTACCTTTTGAAAGGGTCTGGACTCCCTTACGCGTTGATGAGGCAGGAATCCCATAAGCTGCTTCGCTGCACCAGCTTTAAACCTAAAACAAACCAAACATTTATGAGTAACCTTCTTTACTTGGCGTATACCGTTAATTAGCCAATATTTTTGATTTAAGTTTGCTAAAAGTGATTTAGGACCAGCATGTAATAACCTAACATGCTCACTTTCTATTATAAGTTCAGTTATACGAGAGGATCGAGGCAGGATTATAGGGTGTTTTTGTTCAAGAGGTATATCAGAGTTGTCTAACCGACCACCTACCCTTATCAAACCTTCCTTATCCAAGAAGGGATGTAAGGCCTTCAGGGGCCCTCGCAAGCAATTGCCTTTACGCAAAAAGTCTATTTCCTCACTAAAATGAATAGATTGCTCGTGCTTTATAACTAAATGCAATGCTTTTTGCAACTCTCCAGGAGTTAGAACACCCTTGACTCTAGAGCTGCTCCTTAAATTATTACAAAACCTTATAAGATTTGCCAATACCCTAGTAATTTTTCCTATATCCGAATACCTATTACTTATAACGTGAAAAATACCATTCTGTAAACATGATGTTAGCACCTTCGCTGGATGCATGAGCTGGGTCCCAGTATGCTGGTCGTGTTGATCGCTTGCAGATTTCATTTCAGGTAAATTATCAGGTAAATCTAACCTTTGATCGTTGAAACCATACTCTGCATGCAAAAAATTGGGTCCTTCCCACCAGAGGGCACAATAAGGCAGTTCTTCCGGATTTATGCCTCTGCT
Source organism: Hypena proboscidalis (assembly GCA_905147285.1). Lineage (NCBI taxonomy): Eukaryota > Metazoa > Arthropoda > Insecta > Lepidoptera > Erebidae > Hypena > Hypena proboscidalis. Next base: position 10,910,402 of record LR990130.1, on the reverse strand, counting down.
TATTATATCTGCAGGGTTGTCTGCAGAGGGCACGTATCTCCAACGCCATCCAGTGGTTTTCTTTTGAATTACACCTACTCTGTTCGCCACATACGCTTGTAATCTAGTAATGTCAGTTTGAACCCAAGCCAAAGTTATTTTTGAATCAGAAAATAAGCACACATCTTTTATCTGAATGTGATTATGCAAAGTGTCATGCACGCGTTCCATTAAAAGAGACAAAAGCAGTGCAGCATTAAGCTCTAGCCGGGCCACAGTTAATTTTTTCGCACGTGGGTTTACTCGCGACTTAGAACAGAGTAGGTATAATTTAGCCATACCTGTTGTGTCGACCACGCGTAAGTAAATACAGCAGCCGTAACCAGTTGTGCTGCATGCATCAGCAAAGCCTATTAGCTGAATATTTGCCTGCGCGTTTGTTGGGATATACCGGTCAAGATTGATAGTCTGCATAGCAGTCAAGCTTCTAGCAAATTTCAGCCATTCATGCAACTAGCTCGCTCGGCATGGGAGTATCCCATTTTATATTATCATGCATCCAAACCTTTTGAATTATTTCCTTTGCCTTAATAACAATAGGACTAACAAAACCCATTGGGTCATAAAATCTTGCCAGATAGCTAAGAACTTCTCGTTTCGTAACAGTACCCTCATTAAACGGCTCTGGACTTCTAATTTTAAAACAATCTCTTAAGACATCAAGCGTGAGCCCTAAAGTTTTCATGTTAATGTTGTCTTGTTGAAGTTCAAGCTCAGTAAATTGTTGTTCTGCCTCCGGTACACCAGCGAGGACAGAACTTGTATTAGAGGCACATTTATGTAACTCAAAACTCCCATAACTTAGCATTTTACATAGCTGGCGTTTAGCTTCAAGCAATTTGTTTAAATCTGAACAAGAATAAAGCATATCATCGACATAAGTGCAATTCTTAATTATAAATGATGCTAATGGTAATTCCTGCTCGTGCCTCGTGCAAGCTCTAATAGACATCGCGTCGACAAATAGCTTGAAGACTTCATTCCGTAAGTGACAGTGTCAAGGCGTATACATTTAACATCTTGACTAGGATTATCGCGCCACAAAATATTCTGGAGTGAAGTGTGTTCCGAGTTTACCAACACACTGCGGAACATTTTCTTTATATCTGAACTCAAAGTGAATTATCCAAGTCTAAATAATAAGATTATATCAAATAATTCCTTTTGTACTTTAGGCCCATTCAATAAAATATCGTTCAAAGAGATCTTATTATTTGTTCTCATCGAAGCATCAAACACCACTCTAGTACGAGTGGTTTTGCTGGAGTCTTTAATTACAGCATGATGCGGAAGAAAATATAGATGATCCTCATTGAAATTGTATGAGCTAATATCAACATAATGGCCATGACCCAGCGCAATATATTCTTGTATGAATTTCTGATATTCTGTATGTAAACTTTTATTACTTGACAATTTCTTTTCAAGACTGAAAAACCTGTGTAACGCTAGGTCAAATGAATTGCCAAGAGTTTTATTTATCTGACTGGTTTCAAATTTTAATGGCAAATTAACTGTAAATTTATTGTCTACTAATCTTACTGAATTTACAAAAATACTCTCAGCTAATTCTTGTTCTGTATCCCTTTCCACTAGTAATGTCGGAACACTCTCCACTTCCCAGAGCTTATTAACACTGTCACTTACGTCTGATTCGCATTTGACACAAACAAGAGATACAACCTGATTTTTAATTATGTCAGCAGTCAATGAACCCGCGATGATATGACCCAAGCGCGTGTTGATGATGCATGGTGATGTAGACGTACCCTGGTGTTGTTTGATGGCTGGCTGCAGGAGCAAAGGCTCTTCAAGCGGCAGCAGCACCTGGAAAAACACGTCGGCACCCATTAATAAATTTATTTCTGACGGTTGATTAAAAGTTGTATCTGCTAAAGTGACACCAGCAGGAATCTGTATATTAACTGGTGACTGTGGAAGTTTGCAAGTTATTCCTTCAACAACATGACAATTAACTATTGTTGTGAATTGAGATACCTGAGAATGAATTTGTAGAGGAATACAATAATTAATTTTACTTTGCCTTTCAGTCACACCAATAAGGTACATATTTTTTCGCTCAGGTGTGAAGCCTAAAACCTCTACTGCTTTTGAAGTGATTAGCGACACCTGAGAACCTGTGTCCAATATACATTTAATGCTAACCTCTCTTCCGTCTTTGGCATAAATCTTAACCCTTGCTGTAGGAAGTAGTACATTACTTGTACTCCCAGATATGAGAACTACAGGGGCACTTCGCCCCAGTCATTTATAACAAAATTAACAAAGTTATTAATATTTATCCACTTAGTTCCCGAGAGTGTAAATCCGTAACTGATAAATGGCTTTCTACTCAAACTTACGATGGTATTGAAATTCTAGTCAAAATTTAAAAATATTTCTGTATTTTAGTGCAGATAAAAATATAAGAAACACACCCACAACACTTACACACAAACACACACTCACACACGCACACACACACACACAACACACACATACATACAACACACGCTCGCTTACATATACACACGCACATCCACACATATGTACACTAAATACACCTATACTCACTGACTAACCTAGCCTCTAGTGTGAGAAAGTTCTATTATAAAAATAAAAGCATGTTTCAAATAAAATAATATGTAACAGGACCACTGATGTACTCAACTCCTTGAGGTGAGCGTTAATAGCTGCAACACAGTTTATTTCTAACTATCGTAGCTATTACCGTAACCATTAAATATGTAAAAAATGTATTTTGGTTCCAATAAACATTATTATTATTATTATTATTATTATTACCACCTTCTTCGAGATGAAGCAGAGTGTGATGTTTGTTTTTACACTGCCCACACTTGAAGTGGTACTTGCACTTACCGGTATGAGAATTTAGACATATTTCACATAGTTTGTGTTGCTTCACAAAAGAAATTCTATCAGGAGCAGTCTGTAGTTTAAAAGATGGACATGAATACAATTTATGATTAGTTAACTTACAATGTAAGCACTCCAATGCTGTCTTCGTTGTAGCTGCCAACGCTACCTTACCCTTGGCCGGCTGACCTTGTTGGACTGCGCCCTTCTTCGTAGTCGGCGTCTCTGGCTGCCTCTCGGTATTCTCCAGCGCGAGAGCACGCCTATCTAAATAGACCAATAATTCCTCAACCGTTGGCTCCTCATGCTGGCTCCTTTCTTGGTGGAACGTCCTGGCGTTGTAGACGTCAACCTTTCGTATCAACACGCCCAACATAATGGGATCCCATGTGTCCACCTTCGCCCCTAAATTTTTGAGGGCACTTAGTTGCTGCCGAACTACTGAAACGAAATTCCTTATATTATTAGCAATAGGGTATTTAGGCAAAGTTTCAATATCCAATAGAGTGTTTACATTTTCGCTAATTATCTTATATTTATTGTAAAATCGGTCCTTTAATAATTTTAGGGCAATTTCGTAGCTATCGCTTACAAGAGGTAGATTTTTAATCAAATCATAGGGCTCGCCTTGCAAGAATGATCGTAGATAATAAATCCTTTGTACATTATCTAAAGACTTATCGTAGTGCACTACAGAGGTAAACATTTCTATGAAAGTAACATATTCCGAGTATTTTCCTGTAAAAATAGGAATATTAATATGAGGCAGCTTGGTTTTACTGCTGACCTTCGCTGGAATTTCACTCTTTTTCGAAGCGGTTAGATTTATAATTTCGTTTAGGACTGATACGCAATAAAAATATTTATCCTCGACGTCTTGAACATCTTCGTTATCGTTAGAGTCTAAACCTAATATCTCACTGTTATTGTTGTGGACTGTATCTTGGTTTGATGGTGATGAGGTCGGTGGTCACCGTAAAGTCAAAACAAACTATAGAAACAGGATAGATCTTTTTATTACTACTTAATTCTTGAGAGTTTTCTTCAGAGTCGTTTCTTCAAGTAGAGCTTCCAATGAAGTGCGTGCGTCCTTAAAAACCGGTCGGCTTAAATACTATTGAGCGCGCCGCGAGCCGCGCTCCTATTGGTCCGCGCGCGTGGAAGTTTCTCGAAGTGCGGCGTCCTCTTTACCTATTGGTCCGCGCGCGTGGAAGGTTCTCGAAACGCGGACTCCTATTGGTCCGCGCTCGACGCGGGCGGCGAAGGTTCTCGAATCGCGGAGTCCTTTTCACTCCTATGCGCTTGACGCGGGCGGCGAAGGTTCTCGAAGCGCGGAGTCCTTTTCATCCTCCCCCCGGCGCAGCTCGCGTAGCCTCTCTTCATTTTCCACGAGGACGACGAGCTTGCTCACCGGGCGCCTGAATGTACCTCCTTTTGTTCTCACGTCGACCGTTCGGACTTCATTGTCTGGTCCTGGGTAGGTCCTCACCACCTCTCCTCTCGGCCATGTGTTACGAGGGAGCAGGTGATCCATGATGACCACGATGTCTCCTGGCGCAATCTTCCTCTTGCTGTTCGTGGGTTCTCCGCGGGGTACCAGAGTGGGAAGGTACTCCCGCACCCACCGATGCCAGAAGTGGTTGGCGAGGGCTTGGCTTGCTCGCCACGTCTTCAAACTTCCCTCTTCGCATGGTCCCGTCGTGAGTTTTCTTAATTCCTCCCCGAAGCTCTCTTGTTGCGATCGGCGAAGGAGGGCTCGTTCTGCCCGCAGAAGGTGCCCCCTGTTGAGGCTCGTCGTCATCCTTCTGCACTTCTCCACGAACAGTAGGACTCGCGCTGCGGATCGCACCAAAGGCTCGTAGCGTGAGAACCTTGTGTGATCTGGCAGCCAGTTTTCGTTGGTTTCTTGCACGTCGGTCGTGTGCAGAGCTGTGACGTCATCTTCTTCGTCACAGTTGTTGGAGGTTGCCAGGTCCGTTCTGCCTGGCCAATTCTCCTCTTGGTCTCGTAGAAACGCTGGTCCTTGAAACCACCGGTCGTTCATGGTGATTTCCTCGTTGGTGTATCTTGTTGCGTCGTCAGCCACGTTCTCCGCCGTTGGCACCCAGCGCCATTCCTCCTTGCTGGTGAGTTCGGCGATCTCGCCGAGCCGGTGCGCGACGAACGGTGTGTATCGCTTGGTGTCGTTCTTCACCCAATGGACGACGGTGGTGGAATCAGTCCAGTATACAGTTCTCTGGACTTCCACTCGGTGTTCTTTCTTAATCTTCGCAGCTAGTCTCGCGCCGATCAATGCTGCCTGCAGTTCTAGTCGTGGGATGGTCTGCGTCTTCTTTGGAGCCACCTTTGACTTGGCGGCTACCAGGCTCACGTGCACCTCCCCGTTGGCACGCTCGCTCCTCCAGTAGGCCACTGTAGCGAAGGCCTGTTCGCTGGCGTCGCAGAAGACGTGAAGTTCGATGCGTGCTGGGTTGTGGGCGTACCAACGCTCCAGGTGCAGCTGGTCCAGGTCTGGCAGCCGCTCCAGCCACGCCGCGAAGAGCTCGTTCTCCTCCTCTGGAACCGGGTCTTCCCAGGACATCTTCATCTTCCAGAGAGACTGCAGGATGATCTTGGCTCTGATAGTGTATTGGCTGAGCAGCCCTAGCGGGTCAAATATCGACATGACCGCGCTGAGGGCTTCACGCTTCGTAGGTGCGCGCGTTCGGTTGCGCACCTCTGCTGGTATTCTGCTCATCGTAGTGACGAAACCCAGTCGGTCTCGGGAGGCGTTCCAGGTCAGCCCCAGGATCTTGCTGGCTGGCCCGTCTCTCCCCAGTGGTCCCGATGAGGATGAAGCACGGAGGTCTGTCGGCACGTCGCGCAGCACTCGTTCATCGCTGGCGCGCCATCCTCGTAGCCTGAAGCCGGCGACCGCGTGCACTTCCATTAGCTCGCCGACTGCCTTTGTCGCTTCGTCGATGCCCTCGTAGCTCGCAGCCAGATCGTCGACATAATGACTGCTCGTGATAGCTTCGAAGGCGCGCGGGTGCGTCTCCGCGTGTGACTCGGCGTTGAAGTCTCGTACGTAGTGAGCCATAAAGGGCGAGCTCGCTGCACCGAAGATCATGCTTGTCATCTTGAATCGTCGTGGCGCCGCTTCTCGTTCAGTCCCTCTCCATAGGAACTGCTGCGCAGGTTGATCTTCTCTCCTGATCTTCACCTGCAGAAACATTTCCTCGATGTCTGCTGTTATCGCTACTTCTCGCTCGCGGAATCTAAAAAGTATTCCAGGTAGAGATAATAAGAGGTCAGGTCCCTCCAGCAGATGTTCATTAAGGTTCGTTCCGTTGCTCCTCGCCGCGGCGTCGAAGACCAGCCTTATCTTGCCAGGCTTGTTGGGGTTGGTGACGGGGAAGTGTGGCAGGTACCAGCTGACACTGCTGTTTTCTTCGCTCCCGTCGCACGGCGCTGCGTATCCCTTGTCGAGGAGGTTTTGAATCTGCCCTGTGTAGATTCTCGCGAACTCCGGGTCCGCGTCCATCTTCTTTTCGACCTTCCGTAGTCGTCGGAAGGCTGCATCGTAGCTCGGCGGAAGTTTGGGGTTGTCGTCTCTCCATGGCAGTCCTGCTTCGTAGCCCGTCGCCGTTTTGCGAAGGGTGTTCTTCATAATGCAGACCGCCCGTTGATCCTCAGGTCGCTCCCGCTGCTGGATGCTGACGCCTGTCGCGTCAATCGCGAAGTGATGCTTCACCAACTCATGTAGCTGCTGATCTGGCCCATCCTGTAGCTCTTCATCTCGCTGTGTGAGGCAGATGTGAAGTATGTCGTCATGGTCCCTGCGTAGGAGTCGTCGCGGCGCCGTTCCATGCACCACCCACCCTAGCTTGGTTCGCGAAGCGGCCGGCTCTTCATCTTTGCCAACCCGCAGTTCCCTCGTGACGATATATTCCCAGTGATCCGTCCCCACCAGGACGCCAGGTCGAGTAGCCCCGTCATCTTCCCTGTCGGAAGGTCCCGTAGATGTTCTCTGTCCAGCAGAACTTCTGGGATTGCTTGTTTGTGGAGCTTCAAGTTCTTGATTGTTCGTGCCCGAAGAGGTAGCTCGCCGTCCAGGCCTCGGAGCCCGACGGTTACCAGCTGGCTTCGGTCTTCGGTCTTCTTCATGTTCACCCCTTGCATGCGCAGTGGTCGCAAGGGTCCGCTGGCTCCGACGCTCCTGGCGAGGTCCTCATCGATGAGAGACACCGTCGCTCCTTCGTCGAGCAGCGCATAAGTCTTCAACTCCCCCCGTGGTCCGACGACGGTCACGGGGCACATCTTCAGCAGGACTTCACGTGGACCCCTTCTTTCTTGAACAGCGTTGACGGCCTCCGCACTTGACGTCTTGTCCTCGGCGCTATGTACGGGCTGTAGGCTCTGCTGCCGGTCCTCCTGCTTGTCCATGTGTAGCTGGATGTGGTGTGGCCGCCCGCATTCCTTCTTGCTGCAAGCCTTGGCTTTGCACTGGAATCTGCGGTGTTTACTAGACAAACACTTAAAACAAACGGCACGTTTTCTCACCAAATCCCATCTGTCGTTGAGGCTCATTGCTTTGAACGCGGGGCATTGTGGCAGCTGGTGATCCTTCTCGCATCCAGGACACTGCTGCACCTGCACTTCCTCTTCTTCGTTCGTAGCGCAGACTGTGGTTGTTCTTTTCCTCGGCGCTCCAAGTGTGGTAGTAGTTGGTCGGGTTTCTTTCCTTGCCGCCGTGGTGCTCGTTGCCGCTGATGGTGTGTACGTGAAGCGTAGCGCTCGGTCTGCCTCCCGCATCAGGAAACGCGAGAGGACTACGATCTCCGGATCCGCCGTATCTTCGTGTTCGTACGCATAGTCGCACCATCTTGATCGTACGTGAGGGCTGAGCTTCTCGAGTACTTCTCTGCTGAGCAAAGGATTGTATAAATACCCGTGCCGACCAATACTCTTCAATACACTCACCACATTTTGGAGTTTGACTGCGAAGCTGTTGAGTTCCGTCGCTCCAGGTCCTGGCTTCGGCAGCTTCTTCAAATCTTCTAACGCCTTGTCCACTATAACCTCAGGCCTCCCGAAGCACTGCTCCAATGTTCGCATGATGCTCCCAGGTTCGGACGCTGTGTAGAGTAGCGCTGACACGACGTCCTTTGCTTCTCCCCGTAGAGCGCTTCTCAGCCGCTGCAGGTTCTCAAGCGAGCTGATGGTGTACATCTTGGTGCTGTCTTCGTAGGCTGCTTTGAACGTCATCCACTCGTTCGGTGTGCCCGAGAAGGTAGGCAGTTCCGTGCACCTTGCTCTGGGCCTCGTGATCTTTTCCAGCGCTTCCGCCAGGTAGTCGATGCTTCTTGATCTGGCGGGAGTAGGGGACCTGCCTCGAAGGTTAAAACGTATACCTTTCTCACCCGTTTTCTTCTTCGGCGTCGTTCCAGGTCCTCGCTGATACCGGAGCCAGTCGTCCACCTTCTGGCGCTGGTCCGGGACGGGGTCTTCATGGTCGCTGTCGGACTCGTGGATGCTGGCTACCTCGACTGCCAGCCGTTTCTTCACCAGGTCCGCTTCGATGTCCAGCTGTTTCTTCTGCAGGGCAGCCAGTCGCTCCGCAGCCACCAGTTCCGCTACCCGCACTCTTGCGGCGATGCTCCCCGATGAACGCACGGATCTGGACGATCGTGCCGGCGAGCGCGTTCGATGCTGGCCAGCTTCCAGGTCTCCGGTGTGCGTGGGCGGCAGGGCGTCATTCGTAGCCCCCCTTGAGTCATCTCGTAGCAGCTGCTGCGTCGACGGTGATGCCGGTGGATCTTGCGATAGTCTTCTACGTCGCTCCTCTTCGATCCGCATCCGGTGCTGCTCCTCTTCATTAGCTTGACTTCTAGTGACCACCATCGCTGAGTCTTGAGTCTTCCGTATCCGGCTCGAAGGACCAGAATTGTTGTGGACTGTATCTTGGTTTGATGGTGATGAGGTCGGTGGTCACCGTAAAGTCAAAACAAACTATAGAAACAGGATAGATCTTTTTATTACTACTTAATTCTTGAGAGTTTTCTTCAGAGTCGTTTCTTCAAGTAGAGCTTCCAATGAAGTGCGTGCGTCCTTAAAAACCGGTCGGCTTAAATACTATTGAGCGCGCCGCGAGCCGCGCTCCTATTGGTCCGCGCGCGTGGAAGTTTCTCGAAGTGCGGCGTCCTCTTTACCTATTGGTCCGCGCGCGTGGAAGGTTCTCGAAACGCGGACTCCTATTGGTCCGCGCTCGACGCGGGCGGCGAAGGTTCTCGAATCGCGGAGTCCTTTTCACTCCTATGCGCTTGACGCGGGCGGCGAAGGTTCTCGAAGCGCGGAGTCCTTTTCAGTTATAGTCCTCATACTTTTCAAAATTTTGCAACAAACGATCACGTTTCGCAACAATGCATTCAAGGCTACTGCTTGCGAGCATCTCAGAATCCTTAGCAAACGAAAACAATCGAGATATTGTACCTTTGGTGTAGCCGCGACTGGCACGTAGTTTTTTAAGTTCCTGCTCCATGTTTAACAACAACACGAACACAATTTACAACAAATTGATACAAATTGATAAAATATTACAACTAAGTTCCACAAATTACACAAAACAAAGAAAAATGTCTCTAAAATGGCGGATATATAATTATATACGACTCGTAATTAGTAATGTCCAAATCCGCTATATAGGAATAACACGCTACAGACAGACTATAAACTATAAATTTCTAGCGCGCTTTTTTATACGCTATGTTATAGCGCGCTGTCTTGGAAAGCGTGTGGGCGATCGGCAGAGCACGCTAGATCTCGTAGCACGTTAAATTACACTACACATCGTTTATTGGACAGACCGCATAGAATATAATTTATTATTACATTTTGATTAAATTAAATTAAGCAGTAAAGATAAATCAATGAACTCTTCTTCATATTATATATCTATAAATTGTTATTTTAATTAAGTCATTAAAATATTAATTAATTTTGTAAAATTGGTAAATCAATCTATAGGCGTATTTCAAAGTTCATTGATTTGTATGTACAAAAATCAACTTTATACATAATTATGTACATTATTGATGTAAAGTTTTAAATTTACATTTAAAAACATTAGTTGGGCTACTTTTGTAGTGGATAGCCGTGTTCTTCTACCGACCGATAGCATATTCCCTCGCGACAGCACAGCGTAGCGAGCACGCGATGACTGCGCGTAGTGCTAGCCGCTATAAACGCCGCGCTGCGTTGGCGCCATAGCGTAAATAGCGTTATAGCGTTTGGCGGGGGAAATAGCGGCGCCAGCCGATCGCGTGGCGCGATCGTTCATTCGTGCTAGAAATCAAAGCGCGCCATAGCGTCATAGCGTGATAGCGTCTGCGTACATAGCAGGCGCTAGTAACTATAAAAAAATATTGCGCTATAATAAAATGCTATACGCTTTAATAACCACCTCTACTCGTAATACTTGACAATGAGTTTCTAAACTGCCTTTTTATCACGGTAGGTGGCGCATAGTCGGGATGGCCAATGATAGCTGTCAATTCAATACATTTTGTAACCTATTGTTTATAAATTTAAATTTTCTCTTAAAATGCCTCTGTGTGCTGTTCTTGGATGTAATAATACCGGCGTGCATTTATTTCCCAAAGATAAAAAAGGAGTTGGAAAGGCTATACGTCGCCAAAATTGCGTAGCGACAAAGTATAGCAGGTTATGCCGGAATAATTTCCAAGAATCTGATTATTTTGGAGAGTCAGCTTATACTGGTGTGTTATTATTAACAATTTGTTGATTATGGGCATAAATCAGATCACTGTGAAGGTTAATTTTAGATTTGGATCATTGTTTCTAGCCTAAAAGTAACAATACCATTTACCATTAAAGTAATATGTTCTCCCATTTCTCGTAAATTTTCCTACCAAGAGTCAAGCAACAATTAACAGGTTACAACTAAAAAAATAACAAAATCTGGAGCATACTACTGATAAAAAATATTTTAGGCCTCAATGTGATCTACTTTTCTTCCAGTTATCCTTCCTTCTCGTTTTTTTAGCTCATCTTTTAATTCTTTGAGCTTCCAGGTAGAGTACATGTTGTCAATAACGATAGCGGACCGGTTTCAAACGGTTTAAACACAAAAAATAGCACAAAACAAAGTGTAAACAAAGCGTATACGATTTGACAACGGCCATCCCGCCGCTAGCGACATCTGCGATAAGCTTTGCGTTTACATCCTCATTGACAGTATCAAAGTATGTTGCTCAGACGCATTGTTAGGGGGCGCGCGTGTCTTCCCGCTCAGCCAATGAGAAGCCAGCACGCTCGATGTCAAACGTCGTTGGATGCGCGCAGGCCAATCCCGGCGGGTACAACTCCGCTTCCAGTACACAGGCGCGGGAAACGCGGCAACTTCAAATCCAACCAAAGAGAAAGAATCCAGTGCTTGTCGCCGATTAACAAACGGACGTGACGTAACGTGTGACGATCGTATCAACACGTTGTTCTTGATAGTTCTGTTCACCTCCAAATGGAAATATGGCGGCGTTCAGTTTGCCTTAAAAAGTTTACACTGCGATTTCGCATCAATGTATGAAAGGTATAGAGTAGTGAGTAGTAGTAATTGGATGTCTTTAAATCAATATTGTCTATACTTAATGCATAGATAAACAAAGAGTAAAATATAAACTTGTGTCTATAGTGATGCCATAGACAGAGCTTACTTGCTTTCCATCAGCATAATGAGCTACAACAAATAAAATACTTAGTCAATACTAAGGTCACAAACAACATTCTTAAAACAAAACAATCAGCATATCAACTTACAAAACTGAGCAGTATATGACAATGTAGCAGCTACTGTCTTGCTGAATACTGTAGTGCAATTTTTCACCTGAAATAAAATAATATAAATTACAATTTTACAAGTAACGGAGCTCATTCATTTATACATAGTAAAATACTGTTTGAGGATTTAAATATCACAACGAAAGTGATTCAATGAAACAATTAAGTACCTTCATTTTTTTATTTTCTCTGGAATGACGTGTTCATCAGTCAACTTATGGAGGAGTCGCGACTGAGCATGATTGCAGTCGGTTTTGTAGACATCCACTATATCACTCCATTTTGATATTTCTCCATTAAGAGATATATTCTTCGTAAGAAAATTATTTCTTAACCCTTTAATGAGGTGTGGTGGATCGTGAATTACACTTAGCTCCAGTCCATTAATTACAATAACATCATCTGAAAAATTTAAATTATATTGCTACAATAAACCTCGAAACATTTGTGGGGTGGGGCCCGTAGGCTCTAGGCATCGTTTTAAATGTTGTCAAGAAAGGATGCACATAAAGTGGATAAGGCTACTACTCACCAATATTTTCACCGGCAATAATTTGCTGTCGCCTTGTGTCTTCTTGGAGACTCTTCAGGGCAGCTCGAAATGCTGTACCTTGGTCGCACACCAAAGCCAATGGTTTCAGGCCTGTGTTTCCAACAGCAATAATCATTTCCTTAAGATTTTTTTTTAATTCAAAGCCAGAAGTTGCACCTTTACAGAAATAAAAAGCTAGAGGTTGCTGCCACTTGTGAACCACTCCCCGTAACATAAACACAAGGGCATGGTCAGCAAAATCATTAGTTTTTTTGTTTAGTTCCACAAATCCATTAATAATGTCTTTATGTTTGTCATAAGACAAGGCTGCTTCTAAAGCCACTTCATCAAAAAGGATGGAGCAATATTTTTTTTTCATCCCATGTGCTGACCTGAAAGCAATATAAATATATTAAAACATTATTTACATTCACTCTTATTTTTTTTTGAATATTGTAAGCAAGTTATTTTAATTTAAACGGAATATTACTTCTTTTTTCACAGCATCAAATATTTGAGTCAAATATTTGATTCAAATATATTCCTGATTCTACATTTAATTTTGAAATCATTTTGTTGAGTGTGTATTTGGATGGCAAAATAAATATCCTGTGAAGAAATCTATAGCACTTTGGGCTCTGTTTCATTATTGCCATTGCTATCAATTTTTCTTCATCCGAGAATCGCCGACCCCTGGCTTTTTTAGTGCACTGTTTAATCTGCATAAATAAAAAAGCTTTTGCCACTGGATTTAATTTTTCTGTGAGCTTTTCAAAAGATTTTCTTTTGAAAATTTCAACGCCTTTTTAGCTCGTAAATTGAAATTAAGCTGCCTTCTTGACTTAATGTATTCTTTGTAAAGCCTAGAGCAATGCGGCGACAGCTTATTTTTGCCATGAAGATACGCCGTCTTCTCTTTGTAGATGGAGTACAATGCACAGCTTCTAGAAAATAATTTTTTTTATTGATTACACACAAAATGGTTTCCCCTATAAACTCTTGTCAGTTTAGGTACCTAATTTACAGTACTATTACTATTGTAATTACAATCAACCAAAAATCTACATCTTATCTTACAAATACATTAATATAAATATTGTATATCAAAATGTTAATTTTTATAAGCCTGCTGATTTTCTTAATAACTCACGTTAACTGAGAATATAAATTGTCAGTAGTAGCAAATTATTATGAATCCCATAAGTAATATTAAAACAATTTGTATTTCTTACCTGCTATTGGTTCCTTAATGACTTCATGTCCACATCCAGATGTAGAAGGCAAAGGCTGTAATGTAGATATTACATCCGCTTCCACTTCTGAAACATAAATTAATACTCATATTAATTCATACTAATTAACTATATGAGAAACTGTAGTCAAAATCTTGTTATTAGGTATATATCAATTTAACAGACAAATAACTTATAGAAAAAATATTCCCCAGAAATAATATCGCCAGCTGCTTTGGTTGCATGCATGTCAGAAATTATCCCACGGGAACATACTACCAGAATAAAAAGTATCATATGTCCTAATTTGGGTCATGGTCTACCCGTATGCCAAATTTCATCTAAATCCTTTCAGCTGTCTTAGCGTGAAAGCGTAGCAAACAAGCTCACTTATAATAATACCTAGTTAGGATAGGATTAGAATTTAATGGAAACTTACCATTATCAACAATGTTGTCAGTTTTTGAGTGTTTCTCCACAACTTCTGTTTTACAGTAGGTGTGATCCACATGTCTTCTTTTTCTAATATAGTCATGATCAGTTTTGACACTATCTAAAAAAGATTTCACATAATATATTACTCAAAAATCATGCATAACACTCATTATAATTTAATGAATACTAATTATAATCACAATACAATAGTTTGTGCAAAATACTCATACTGTGAAACAAAATCTCCTAATTATTTAATATAACTACACAGTTCCTTTGGCACTCCCACATACTAATAGCCTTACCACTCCTCTCTAGTCAGTAACCAAACTTTTAATACATCTACCAATAACAAGGGTCTGTTCTAGGAAAATTTATTAAAAGTATAAGGTGGTAAGTAAATCTAACTTGGAATACATCACTGTAATAGGCAGTGCAACCTCCCTTAACATTGAATTGAACTGAATCCATGACATTGAACACCTATAGATGTAATTACAATATTTTTAAATTGACTACGTCTAAGTGATAATATATTCAAATAGGTACGTACCAGAGTTGTCGGGTATTAATTCATTAGTTTGAGGAATACCACTGGAAACCTCGGGAGCAGTAAACAACGTTGGTTAGGCAGGCGTCGTGACAAAGACGAACTCTATCGCGCGTTGTTGAAAAAAATCTCTTCTCGAAATGGTTTCGACACAAAAACTGATTGCGAAGTTTTTGGAAGCTTCGCAGTCTTTCACAGTTAATGCACTGTAACCATTTTTTGAGTCCTATCTCACTTTTTGGAAACATATGAAAACTGACGTCCTTTCGTCTACTTGCACAGGTCACCACACAGCACTTGTTGTACATGTTGCACGATAATATTACAGCTTCAGAAATTGAGAGAATAAGATACGGAAATAAATCAACGCAGAACTAAACCCGATCAACATTTGGAACTGTAAATTAACTGTAATAAACTTCAAAAGTTTTGACAACAGATAAACAAACATGGCGTCATACAGACAGAAAGAGACAGAAGTACGGAAGGAGGGAGGAGAGGGAACTGTCAAATAAAATATATGAACCATAGACGATACCATAGACATAAGGTTAGGATATTTTACTTTATGGTAAGAGGTATTTTCGGAGAGATTTTCTGTTTAGTGTAAAACGAGTGCATAAAATTAAATAAAATAAGAATGGAACGCGATGTGATGGAAAAAAAGTTATCTATAATACAAAACAAATGTCAATCAAAGATCAAGATAAACTTTTAAGACAACTATAAAAACGATATATATAATGTGATTTTAACTCTTTGCTACTGCTATGTACTAGAAACAGTGAGTATGCGTTATAAGTATGAGTATGCGTAAGTCCTCCGTGACACGATGAAATCACATATAAATATCTCTCACTTGTGTTGTAATGTTTTTTTCACCACACCAGCACGAAAAAGATCGTTTGCTTGCCAGAATTCAGTGAGTAAAAACCGTTTTTACTCACTAGTGAGGCAAAGTGATTCAAATTTCGAAACACAAAATCCTTCCAATGAATAGGCGCTGGAAAAAAAAACAAACAGCCACAGGTTAGTAATAAACATTGACATCAATTTTATTAAATAATTACATACGATACGTTTTAATTATTTTAAATTATATAAATACGCGCTTATTTAGTATTTTAATGGTTTTATATTCGTGATTAACCATTAAATTAATTAAAATCAGGTACTTAATATTAGACTCTTTGTTACGGAACGAACGAATTTCCGAACGCACGATTTAAAAAAAAGTCTGTGTCTGTGTCAGTCATCGCGGGCAACTATAAATTCTTTTCAGTTTATGTTTAATTGTTTACTTTACTGGAACTTTTTAACAAAAAAATAGTGAATCCAGTGATAAAGAACTTTGTGGAACTCCAAAAGAGTTGCGACAACTTGCTTCTAACACAGAAGTTTGCTTTTTTGCCAGCTAAACCACGTGAAAAGTACACGTGAGTAGTTTTTGAAAGCTTACGACATATTTAATTAGTGGCGACTTACAAAAGGCCCTAAAAGGCATTCTGAATTGGTATTACTGTCGTATTTCATGGAATTATTCCAGGTTAAGCAATCGAGTACAAGTTAATTTAAATCTTATTATTTTCTCACTGGAAGAGGTGAAAAGTTTTGTATGCAACGCGTAAGAAAAATTTAATTTCCAGTTCGTGACCTTTTAAAATCTTTTGCTTGCGAAGTAGTCTTTATTAGAATCACTCGCTGCGCTCGTGATTCAATATAAGACTACTTTGCAAGCTCAAGATTTAAAATTGGCACTGACAACAGAAATATAAACTTTTTCTCTCTTGTACCATAAATAACTATTGTCTTTCAGGTAAAATACACGAATATAGAACACCTATATTATAATAGTATTATTATAAAGATGATAGCGGCGGGTGATTTCAGAGCTAAACATTTTTTAAGACTTAAGTTTCATCAGTGCAAGCCTCGCGAACATTAGAAGAAAATAAATCGTCCTATTAGAAGAATAATGTTCTATTTGCGAATTGTCAACTTTTCAGGAGATCAATTTATAAATTTCGTGCGGACAAATTTGCTTATATCTCTTTTAAGAATGACATTAGACACTTAATATTTTTACAGTATGCAAAGAAGTTAGTACCGTTTATGACGTTATAATTATTTATTCTATAAACTATGCCTTTCCAAATATTATGGGTCGCATGTGCATATACAATGTTGTTCTGACAAAAGAATAATTGAACGAGGTGTCTTAAGAATACATAAAACAATATTGGACGAAACTATTCACGATACATCGGCATATCAAACATTATTTTACGGATTTTGGCGGTTGTATCCCTGTTTTATATGAAACTATTGTACAAAGTAAGTAAAATTATTCATCATCATTATTATAGGGTATTTTTATACATGTATAAACATTGGTATTTTCTTAATAAATTGATTAATAAATAATATATCAATCAATATACGAGTAAATTAAAAACAAAACACGAACTGGTAACATACACTTCAAGGAATGCACTAATGAACATATTTATTATAAAATATTAAAATAGGTAACAGACAGACACAATTTTAAGACCTCATCATCATCATCATCATATCAGCCCAGCGACGTCCACTGTTGGACATAGGCCTCACCTAATTTCCGCCACAACGCGCGGTTTTGGGCCGCCTGAAGCCAACGTCTCCCCGCGATCTTAACCAGATCATCTGTTCATCTGGCTGGGGGGCGACCCACGCTGCGCCTGCCGGTTCGTAGCCGCCACTCAAGAACTTTTCGGCCCCAACGGCCATCTGTTCTACGAGCTATGTGCCCTGCCCATTGCCACTGGGCAGCTTTGCAATTCGGTGAGCTATGTCGGTAACTTTAGTTTGCCTACGGATCTCCTCATTTCTGATTCGATCACGCAGGGAAACACCAAGCATAGCTCTTTTCATCGCTCGCTGTGTGACTCTGAGTGTCCTCAAGGCCACCATCTTAAGCGGCCACTTCTCTGAACCGTAGGTCATCACTGTGCAACACCCATTCCATCAGTTAAAAGACATCCTCCAATGCAGCAGTGAACAGTTTCGGGGATATGACGTCTCCCTGTCTCACTCCTCGCTGGATTGGATATGCTCCGAACTACGGTCATGGAGACAAACCGACATAGTAGCGTTTTTGTATAAGCACCTTAGCACCTCGATATACCGACAGTCCATCCGGCACCTCTGGAGAGCCTGCAGCACTGCCCATGTTTCCACCGAATTTCAGGCTTTCTCATAGTCCACAAACGCTGAGCATAATGGCCGGTTATACTCTGCCGAATTCTGCATAACCTGCCACAGCGTATGAATGTGGTCTATGGTACTGTAGCCTTTTCGGAAACCGGCTTGTTCGGGAGGCTGGAAGTCGTCGAGCTTGCGAGCGAGACGATTCGTAACGACTCTTGAAAACAGCTTGAAGACATGGCTCAGCAGCGTGATGGGTCTATAATTCTTCAATAAGGTGTTGTCACCTTTCTTGAAGAAGAGCACCACCACGCCCCTGTGTCAAGTATCACACAAAATGTTGTAAAGGCGGTGATGGCATGGGCGCAGGTATACAGATATTTTTTACAATACTTGATAAAAATATTGTACTAATGGCAGGTGATGTTTCAAATCTTGATGCAGATTCTAGCTGAAATGGAGCTAGGGGACGCAGTTCCGCAAAGGTCGTCGGTTCCACTGGTACCACACAGCTTCTAGGTTAAGCCCCTGCTTCTGCTGCTCCCTCATCGTTTGACAAATCTTCATTCCAAAATGATTAGACATAATTTTTTCTTTGGTCTTGTAAAAGTAACAGAATAGTTACAAATAAAAACAATAACAATACATTAATAACTGTATGGACATAACTTAGATACATATGTAATTTAACACTAGGGTGAGTGCACGAGTGGTCTACTATAGTAGAAGGCACTCACATTTTCATGTGTTACTGTTTATTATTTTTACTCTAAACTGCAATTTGAAAAAAACTATTTTCGATTTTTCTAATATAGCAGAGCAGGCGACCAACTTGTCAAAAAAAGAGACACGTGCACTCTAGTGTTAAGCTCTGCCTTAGAGCCATTGATACTTTCATTGTAAATATTATATATTGCCTTTAAAATAGCAGGCTTGTTTTTAAAACAAGGAAATACCTTCCAATTATAAGTAGATTTAAGAAAGCAAAACGTTTATTGACTTAAGTTTTGTGTGAAGTTACTTCCTAATTGAATATTCGTAATAATAATAATATGATATACGTAACTAGTAGTAGGTGGTTTTTTTCGTAAAAAAAAATATGTGCTAATGATAATTAATACTGACCATGTATGGAAGCTGTGGTTTCAATAAATTTCGCTATGTAGCATTCAGCCTTTATAATCGAAAAATGTAATGTCATATTTTAATGTCACATATACCTACAAAGCGTTTCGTATGTAACATATATTAGATTATTAACCCCTAGCCTAGAGGATCAATGAAATTCAGTACAATTTTCTTTCCCTGTTTTTTTAAACAGATTAAAAATGACTATTGTTATGTTCGCTTTTTGTGGCATAGAATGTCACTTTTTTGAGCAAGTGGTACGAAAATATTTATAAGTCACACATACAACAAGTATTTTTGCGACTCAATATTAAAATAAAACGATAGTTATACAAGTCTGAAATGAGCATAAATATTTATAATCTCCAATAAAACTTCATAAAATATTAACGATACATTTTCCGTTACCTCATTTACGTTTTATCATTACCAAAGCTTGACACATGCGTAATTACAATTTATTTGCATGTAAATCGGTTTCGTTTTAAACCTTCCAATGTTTGCCTCCAACCCGCTTCTAAAATAATACTGCTTTTACACTTTATGATTAAAGTAATATGTAATATATTATGTAATATCCTAGAATAAGGAAGAGTACTAGGTATATTAAAATTCATGTCAACATTCTAATTGAATACCGGCTAGTATGTCCTAAGTATTAAATATAATTTTATTAACTATTAAAGTAAATTGGTACCTAGAGGAACCCGTACGATGAGAATGCTTTCGTTAAAATAATAAACTTCTGATTGATTGATTATACAACCCATACATTACAGGACTAACACACTCATGATACACTATTTGGACATAATATGACACACACACACAGACACTCACGCATAACATACACACGCATAACATACACTCTTTTTTATCATAAACAATAATAATACAAGGATCAAAAGTCCTATCTGTATGAGTTCACATAATAATCTAAAACCTCAAGTAAAACATTCAAAAATATTTACGATACATTTTCCGTCACCTCATTTACGTTAATATTATCCTATCATCACCCAAAGCTATTGTCACATGCGTAAGTTCAATTCATTTGCATGTAAATCGGTTACGTTTTAACCTTCCAATGTTTGCCTCCAAATCGCTCCTGAAATAATATTGCTTTTACTCTATGTTATATATTGTAGGTGGTCTGTGCGTCTAATCAAATAATAACATAACTTAATATGCCCCACGCTAAAAAAAGAAGGTGGTAACGTAAAATAATCACGTTCTTACATTAAATTAATTTTACGTTCAAATTTGTTTAAAACATAACATAACATAACATAACATCACGCCTATATTACCCAGAAGGGTGTGGCAGAGACGTACAACACCCAAATTTCACCTGCTATGATTTGGTCCCATGGCGAATAGCTATCGCCATCCACAGGGCACATATACAACTCCGTGCGGCTAAGGTGTCAGTTGGGTACTCTTTTCTTTTAACAACTATATAGTGATTTAATTTAAA
This sequence comes from Hypena proboscidalis, assembly GCA_905147285.1. Lineage (NCBI taxonomy): Eukaryota > Metazoa > Arthropoda > Insecta > Lepidoptera > Erebidae > Hypena > Hypena proboscidalis. Next base: position 10,890,111 of record LR990130.1, on the reverse strand, counting down.
ATTTTGTAATGTTACCATTATGTTGCTGACTGTATGTGGAAGCTTGTAATTGGCGTTTGCTGACCTATTTTGTTCAATTATTTGTGTGTGGCTGTTAGCTCCCCTAATAAAATAAAATAAAATAAAATTTTGAATTTTCTGTGAACGAAAAGTTCACAAATAACACTTTGTGAACCCGGGCCTCGAGAACCACGGTGAGAGACGCTAGCTACGGCTACAAGCTGTTGCCTACTAATCCGTTCAAAAAGTTAGAGTCGATTTGTCAAGTCTAAAGTCCGAAAGATCGTATACGAAATAATGCGAAATTGCATGCAATATGTTACATAGCAAGACGCTTAAACAAAGCGTCAACCTTCGAGATGGTTTTAAGAATTAAGAAATGCCGAGAGAAACTGTGAAAAGCCACTTTATTTTACAAATAAAGTCGAGCAAAGCTTTGTTATTACGAAAACGTGCTCTGTAAAATTCTTAATGTTAAATATGAGCAACGTGGGATTGCTGTTTCAATTAGATGTGTTTGTACTTGTTTTAATGTAGCTTTACCTTTCAAAGAATTAATTTTATTTTTGTGAGGGCGTCATCTCACAATTTCATTTTGGTTGATTTTTATATGAAAATGTACTGTTTTAACAGACTGGAGTAGCCCGCGGGCGAAAAGCTTGGTCGGTTTATTAAAGTTCGTATAGCTAATAACCTGAATTTGATTGCAAAATTTCTTCAAAATTTGTGTTTTATTATTCAAACACAACCCTCTAGTTTTCACGTAAAAGACTAACAAATATCCATACACACACGCACTCACGCAAATTAGTACTATTTGTAGGATAGGATAGCAGGACATGCTCTAAAATGATCTTCTTAAAATTTTCACTGTTTTAATGTATGATAATTTTTTATGTATGATAATACTCTCATAAAAAAAATGTATTCCTCGTAAAATGCAGACATCTACGCATAGCCGTAGCGCCGGAGCGATAGTCGTAGCTAGAGCGTAGCAGCGTAGACTGTGTAGCGTAGTAAGTAGAATAAAAATTTGTCCGATACATTAAATATTTTATTTGTAAATAATTTTAATTACTTATAACTTAAAGGTAAATAATAAAGAGAAAAACAAATGTGCACAAAGGGGGCCTTATCGCTTAATTATGGCAAAGCGATCTATTCCAGTTATGTGATATAGAACAACTATATGACGAGGCATCGTGAAAAAAACTTTAATAATAATACTTTTAACTATCCCTAAAACAGATCCTTATGATTTGCAGCTTGCTAAACCATCAAAGTAATCAAACACTAAGGATCTATTTTTTCACAGCATCAATTATATAAGATATACAACATATAAACATTAATTGCCAAAATTAATTTCTTAGTTAAGATCGTAATTAACTACTGTAATTAGAGGACTATAATAATATGTGACTGTACAAAGTGAAAACATGCGACATGATAAATTATATTAATTGGAGGATTAAAAAAAAATATCTTGAACGTTGTTTTTCAAAATAATTAGTATCAAACGAGGACACATTATATTGACAACAAGATCACTATAGTAAAGCTAATTGATGAAAATCTAAAACTGCCACGATGCTCTAGTGGTAAAAGTATGCGCCTCTCACCGCTATGTCCCTGGTTCGATTCCCGGGTCGGGCAAAATGTTATTTGTGAACTCTTCGTCAGGAAATTCACAATAGCAGCACGGAGTTGGAATTGTGTCCGGTGGATAGCGATAGGTTCACCCCCTATTCCATGGGACCTCAACATTGCAGGTGAAATTTGAGTGTTGTATAACTCTGCCACACTCTTCTGGGTAATATAGGCGTGATGTTTTGTTATGTAGAAATCTCAGTTCTTCTTCTGGCCACTGCTAGATTTATTAATATCTAATTGAAAGAGGTTATTCTGTCAATTTACGTAATGAAAGTTAGTAGTATTTATATAAAACCGGCCAAGTGCGTGTCGGGCCACGCGCAGTAGGGTTCCGTAGCTAGTCGTAACAACATATTTCGACTTAAAAGAGATTTACTATCTGTATTAAACAAGTAACATCTTCATACAAGTCATTACTTCAAAGGTTTTTGTAATTTGCACGAATTATCCCTATTCCTCTTGAACTAATGAAGTGAACTTATCCGCTATAGTTTTCCTTTAAAGTTCATTACATTATGTACTACCGACACAATATTTTTCAGATTTTGAGGTCCAGTAGTTTAGCTTTTAGACGGGGGGGGGACGCTCTACTCAAAAAAAAATTGCTCTTTAAAGTTAATTATCTCGCAAACGGATCTCTAAATCAAAAAACTGTCTTAGCAACCCCTAAACGTTTTTAAAAGTCCTATCTAACAATGCCCCACACTATGAGGTAGGCGACAAAAAAAAAACATCCCTACTTTACATGTAGGGGAGCTCTACCCGAAAAAAAAATATTTTTCCAAATTTTATTCTACGACTTTTTTTGTATAGTTAACATACATGTTTATGCAAAATTTCAGTTTTCTAGCACCAACGGTTTCGTCGCTATGCCTCGGACAGACGGACGGACAGACGGACATGGCGAAACTATAAGGGTTCCTTGTAGGTACTACGGAACCCTAAAAAACCCGTAGCATTACGTAAACACACCTCCCCGTCTCGGTTAGTCCCAGTGAAAAAGAATGTTGTGATTTGAACTATGCATTTATGTCGCGGGACCAAACCCCGCTTCAAATGCATGTATCTATTTAAAAACAGCATTAGTATACCACAGTGTGTTTTATTGCTTATCCATAGAACCATTTCTATGGATAAGCATCCATTATAAACCCCTTATTTTAAACACGTAGGTATATGATATTTAAACCTTACCTTTGAGTTTCCGAGAGTCAAAATTAAAACATCTGTTTCCACGTGAGGTCTCCAAAATGTCAAATTTCACTATTTGCGGGTTGGCTATGCGGTTATTGAGTTTATTAGTGTAGATAGAGGCACAGTTCTTTAGAGCGTTCTGAAGACAAACTTTTTACGAGCGACAAAGAACATACGTTTTAAAGTCAATACTTGAAAGTGGAATAAGAAATTTGTACCTCATAATATTGTTTGTTCCAAAATTGTTGTCTTCAAAATGCCTTAAAGAACTGAGCCTCTATAAAAACGTTTATAGTGAATGGTTAAGATAAATTAATGTCTATAAACAAACTTTGACTGACCTGTCAAAGTTTGTTAAGACAAAAAACGATAGCCCGTGAATCGGGTCTTTAGATAAAGTGACTTGATCACATGGAGCTTTCATTTATTACTATGTTTGTTATTTATTACTACACATTGTCTTTTAGTTAATTGCCTGAAGTCATCAAGTTCGGCTCTAACAGATCACAGTTTCCCAAGGCACTATCGAATATCGTTTTTATGACCCAGCAATATTGGCTATCATAGCTTTCATAGCGATTCTTTTTATGGGAAATATTCTCGGTATTAAACTAAGATCTTAACTCACTCTTACAGCTGCTATCTCAGTTTAAATGACTAACAAACATTAATTTAGTAAAATTGTAAATTTAATTGATAACGGCTATTTATATCACACAAATTTACTTGAAAAACAAAAAGAATGATGATGATTTTTATTTTATTATTTAGTATTTTTTAACGCAGTGCTTATAATAATATAATCTATTTAATACATTTTATTGAACACATTTCAAACAAAATTAAAATTTAAAAAAAAAAAAAAAAAAAAAAAAATGAGTTATTAACGTATTTTTTTTAATAAGGCCCACGCTATTCCTCTTTCTTATCAAGCAATTCTAAAAGCCAAAGTTCTCGTTAAATTTGCGTAATTTAAAAGGTTCAGATTTGCATATTTGATGAATAACATCAGTGACTGCACCATACCCTCCAACTCAGTAAAAAGTACTAGCGCTACCTATCGGCGGGTACGTAAAACAACCCGACTGAAGGAATCGTCTCAAACAAACTGAATGGAATAAACGTACGGATAAGCGCCATCTCCCGAGGGGGAGTAGTAATAGAACGTTTACGCAACCGAGGTTAAACTTGAAACAAACTTGTTACTTGTGTTTAACTTGCGCTTGTTAGCAAACCTCCTGAAAACGGGATAGCGCCATCTAGGTCGCTTTCATTCACTCATCTCCTTGCTTTGAGTCGTGTGTATGAATGTATCTTACGATATAAGCTTACAAACGGAAGCCAGAGGGCTTTCTACCTCCCTATCTACTCACCGTAGTATCTACATATCTACTATGAATGAATCCTTAAATTCGCATGACTTGTAACGACTGGTATTCAGTTCGCATTGGGATCGAATAAAAAGTTTATTACTTTGCGTAGAAAACACCGTCATCAAATCAATTTTATGACCATTTTAAGGGTTGCTATGGTTATTTTCTATCAGTGATGTATATTTACATAGCCATAAAGCCTTTTAAAAACCTTTTGTATATCCCCAAGGTCATGTTGTAAATAAAATACCGTGGGAAATCTCAATAAAACGATATGAAGAACTGAGAACACTATGCATTAACTAAATGTTGCACGCGATTTTGTTGGCGTGGAAATGGACCAATATAAGCAGGCTTTTCCGTGCTATAGAGTTGATATATTAACGAGAGGTCAACTTATTTGGATCCTGATAAGTTGACTTTTGAAAACGTTCTTATCAAGCACAAGGCTAGATGAGATTAGAGAACAAAGATAAAAGAGTCTTTGGAAGTCAAACATTATTTTCAGTCATTCTTAAGTTGATTATATTGTGAACACTTTGTGAAGCGATTCATAAAAGTAAATATTATGTATTTGTTGAACATAAAGGACCAAATGAGCACTATTCTTAGAACATATCATGTTGGTTATAGTATACATAGTACAAGCATATCTTGACCCTTTAAGAGACGTTATTTATTAGTTGGAATACAGTTAATGCAAGCTAGGCATAAGAAGTCATGTGCGTTAGAAGTTCAAGGGACTAGTCTTGTCAAAAACACTTATAAAGAAAAAAACGTGTAGACAGAGGTTTAAAAAGTAAAAACCCGCCAAGTGCGTGTCGGGCCGCTCGCAATATGGTACCGTAGTCGGCCGTTACAACATAATTATGGATATACAAGATTTATATCGATATTGAACATTAACCACTATATAGTACAAGTCATTATTTTTAAGGATTTTGTATTTTGTAGTCAATATTCTTAGTAACTGCATTTTACACTTTGGACCCCTCTTGAACTAATAAAGTTAACATAGTCATTACAGTTACAGTTCTTGAAAGTTTATTACATATACTACCACCGTGTTTCTTTTTCATTTTTCAAGCTAACGGTTTAACTTTTAGAGGGACGTGCTTTTCGAAAAATAATTTGTTCTTTAAAGTTAATTATTTCGCAAACGGATTTCTAAATCTAAAAACTATGTTAGCAACCCCTTAATGTTTTTAAGACCTATAGATCTAACGATTACCCACAGAATGGGGTACGCAACAGAAAAAATATATAATTCCCACTTAACATATAGGGAATTTTAGTATTAAAGTGTTTATAATATTGTATATTAAAGTATTGAATAGTAAAAATTAGACTGTCGAAAATCAAGGCATTAGATTTATAAATAAAATACCTACATTGTCGGCAAACCAGATCCGCGGACATTCATAAAAATTCATGGCGACTCACAGAAACCTGCGCGTTGTGACCTAGGCCGCGAATGCAATACTAAAATAGAACACAATTATATTTACAACTTTGGATATAAATTGTAGAGAAAGTGTTTTATGGAGATACAGCTGCATGCATAAGCTGCTATCTGAACAAGTTAATATACCGTGAAAAGGCCATTTTACCGTAGATGTATTTCCTTTATGGATAGGAAACAGAAAATCTAAATAATCAGTAAATACAAGCCTGATTGCAGAGATAAATTGGACACAAAATTGAAGTATACAGTTGTAACATACATAAAGCTTATTAATATGGCTTTACCATACCCACTTAGCATTAGATAGAGTAAATTAAAGGCAAATCGACGATTTTGTTCTTTAATATAAAACACTAGCTGACCCGGTGAACTTCGTACCGCCTTAGCGTAAATTTGATGCACTACTTTATTTTGTATAGCTGACCTATCTTATGTATGCGTACCTATTCAATTTGAACTGGAATCTATAATATTCTCCTTATAAAAATGAATACCTATTTCCCTGGTCTCGTCATACCTGAGAAGGACTTTACTAATTTTATTAAATAAAAAACAAAATATATATTTTCATAATAGTGTTTATTTCGTAGGGTTCAATAATTTCACTTATATTTTTACAGAAAATGTATCAATATATATTTAATTTATTATTATTATTATTCTTTCCCTAAGAACCTTGTACAGAGTATTAGAAAACTACAAAAAAAAATCAGCCAAATCGGTCAAGCTGTTTTCATGCTATGTCGTGACAACGGAAAATGGGTTTCATTTTTATATATAGATACATAGAACAATATCCTCATCAAATAGTGAAAAATCTAGAAAAGGTATACTAAGACTTATTTTATCTGAAATTGTTCTATTTACTATGCGAAAGCCGGCCGAGCCTGCAACCGGCGGGTGGCGGTAGCAGGCGGAGGGTGCGTGCCGCCCTTACTTCGCCACGCGACCATTTTGCACCGACAGGCGGGCGGGGTGCACGTCGAACGAGCCGTCCGCCACCCTCATATTCCCCGTTTCTTATACTACAATTTCATAAGTGACGTAGAGCCTACCCACACGCGCTGTGAACTAGCCCACCAAGCATTCAGGACATTGAACAATCGTTGCATTGGATTATAGTGCGGACAAATACAAGATAACCTTGGTCGCTGCATTTATTATTCAGTGGCTGCGCTGAAACACATAGCCAGGATGGCGCCCTGTACAGGTATGTTTTTTTTCATATTTTTGCAAAAATAAAATATTTCTTGCATTGTAATTACATAAAAAAACTATTAAATTGGAAACAATTGCAAAATTTATAAATAGCCTCTTTACGCGTTCAAAACAGATTAGTTCATAAGGTTGAAAATTCGTTGCCAAATAAATCGCGCTACCTGACTGCATTTCCCGACGTGCGTCTCTTTTCTGCTATTTTTATTCCCAACGTGCATTACGGACGCCTGCTTTGTGTTGAATCCTGGTGGAATAGATTGTGAATTGAACGTACTTGGGAAACGAGGTTTATTGGGAAATGTATTGCAATATAGCTTTATACGTACGGCTACTAGGTATCCTGCTAATTTTATAAACGTTGTGAAGATGTTTGGATGCTTGTCGCTCTATCCCACAAGAACCACGGAATGTATTTGAACGAAATATGGAACACGGATGTTATAGAACTAAAAATATACTAAGGGCTTTATCTACGTACCACGTGGGTGGAGCTGCGTCGAAAGCTTAGTACACAAGAATTTGATTCGTCTACGTAAATCCACTACCAAGAATCACAAACGTAAAATTTTAATGGCAGCGGTGTCTCAATTCCCGTAACAGCAGTACCCATTTCCAGTAGTCAAGTAGTAAACCGCTTGGTATGTCAGTGTACTGTGGAAAGGGCCAGTGGCGGTCGTAAGCGCTATTTACGGCGCGAACACGGTTCATTTGCTGTGGGTCACTTTATTGCCGGCGTGAACTTTAGTTAATGCACGTCGAGACGTGGCCCACGACTATAATGGTCGATATTAAACTTGATATCACATGATTTGATAGCTAAAGGTTAGAGATGCTCGAGGATGCACTAAAGTGATGATTTATTTATAATTATTTTGTATTTCATGCTGAAGACGATAAAGTTTACGCAAACAGCTAAAAATATGATATAATCCATAATCTAGATATGACTGACCAAATAGTAACTTAGTCTTTTAGTTGTCTTGTTTTGTTGGTTTGTGAATGCGGTGAGGTCTTTTTTTCAATGGATCTCTCAAGAGTAGACTCCTGAGCGCCGCGTTTTCATACTATAGTAATATAGGTTTTAACTTATATATTTTTCAGTTTTATCTTTTTTTATATACAAATCATATTTAAAACACTAAAATGGATATTTTCTCGTGGCCATTTTGTCAAAATTGCTTTTGATCATTAATTGAGTACACACTGAAAATTTTAAATAATAATTTTCAAGAATGTGGGTGTCAACAAACATTTATTTTAGTTTTAGATATAATTTGAAAAAACTTAATGATACTAAAGTTAAATACATATTACTATTTTGTATGGAAAACAGCCAATCATTTGTTCCCTCTTAATCAATTAACACAGCCAATTTGGCTTTTGGTTCCTAGTCCAGAAACACATCTAGAATCTTTAATAGATGTCTATGAGCTGTTTTTGTGTTGCCACTTTCTAGGAAATAAATGCCAAGTTTATCTTTTCTGAACTTTATAAGTGGTATATCAAAAAAAATACATATTTAGAAGGATCAGTGTAACTCAGTAACCTACTGTTTCTTAGGTCAAGTTGGTAACCGTCTATCTAATTGATATAAACTAAGAGAACTTAAGTCACTTATCTGATTGGTGTTTTCATAGTTTCGAAGCCATTGGACTCCTTAATCATGAGTATGAGCTCGCCTTTCTACGACGGAGGATGTTGATGAGGGATATAGATTAATAGTATCATAAATGGCCTCCAAACGGAGGATGCATCATAATACAATGCTGTATTTCAAACCAGATTCATACCGTAGACAGCTAAATCCGTATATAAATAAAATTTGCGGTTTATTTTGACCAATGTAAACAATACACATATTCACCTGCAGGTATCATTTCTGCATAGAGCTTTAAAATAATACTGCAATCTGTCATTGTAGGCTACAAATAAATCGTAAATAGATTCTCCTTTTTTTCTCTGGCAGAAGACTATCATGTCACTGTAGACTTCTCGAATTAAAAAAAAAACCGACTTCAAAAAGTAGGTAAATTAAAAAGCAAAAAATAAATTTACTTCGCACAAAATAATACGTTTTTTCATTTAGTAAAATAGAAATTATCAAATAATTATTTTATAATTCTGAAGTCGGTGCCAAGTAAATCGGATAATTAAGAACTAATATTCAGTCAGAAAATAGTTGTTAGAAAGATTAGTCTATACAGAGTAATTGTTTACTTGGCACCGACTTCAGAATTATAAAATAATTATTTAATAATTTCTATTTTACTAAATGAAAAAACGTATTATTATGTGCGAAGTAAATTTATTTTTTGCTTTTTAATTTACCTACTTTTTGAAGTCGGTTTTTTTTTTTGTTAAAAATTATTTTATTTTACGATTTTAAGTGATGGGTAGACCAGAACGTTTCTCGAATGAGGAGACGACGGTTACTTGAGAAGGAAAACTTATTAATAATAATCCCCGTACTCCTAACCGTTGAGGAGTTGTACCTTCCAGCATCAGCTCAGCAACTTAAAATGCAAATATCCAAGTAGTTTTAGGTAATATATAAAAAACAATATAGAAGCCTTTTAAATTTGAGGGTTCTCCTCGATTTCTCTAGGATCCCATCATCAGAATGTGACTTGAAAAAAATGGGACCACATGACAAGTATATCCTATCAAACAAAAAATTAAAAAGAATTTCTCAAATCGGTCCAGGCGTCTTCGAGTAATCGGTGAACAAACATAAAAAAAAAAAATACAACCGAATTGAGAACCTCCTCCTTTTTTTTTTGAAGTCGGTTAAAAAGAGGTTCATAGCTTGGTAGGTTTGGGACCAGCTCAATCAAAATTTTAGCCTCGTTGTTATAATTACGTGTATATAAGTATAATGATCCGAAGGTACCCAATAACAGTTTTGCACATCCTTAAAATGTACATTATCTGCTAAATAAAGCCACAAAGCTAGTGGAACTGATTAATTTTCAAACGCGGTACTGAATAATATAATGGGTTGCTCAGCGCTACAAAGGGATTTATGCTTCATTGATGACGTATTCATTGCTGTATTATTAATGAACGATAAAATTGGAAGCATTCAACAGTGGTAGCAATTGATTTTGTGTCAAAGAAAGCCTTTTCTTTTCTTCAATAGCGTGCATTTGTTGATATTCTAGGTCACGGTACTTACCTACTATTGATAATTACTAGTGCAATCATGTTTTGGTTTTCAATCAGAGTCCGTAGCTGACGGGTAGAATATAAGAAACGGTTCTTTAAGTTAGGAATAAAATGGAGTACCTAATAGTTAAAACCTACCATGGAATGGAGTACCAATAAAATGGAGTACCTAATAGTTAAAACCTACCATGAAAGTCATCGACTTTCACCCTGTAAGTGCTTCTATGTTTGTGTTCGTAACTTAATACCAACACAGCAAGTTATTATAAGCTTAGAAGGCACTTTATAATCACTCATATGGCATCGGCTAGACTTGACGCGACAGTCGACGCAGCGACGGCGACGCCGTGTTGTCGGCGTTTTCCATCAGAATCCCTATAACAGACTATTTTAATACCTTCATAAAACTGTAACCATTTATCTACATTATGTAAATATTGTGCTAGTGTTTGATATTTTTTTCTGGAACGAAACAATAATAGTTTCGGGGTCCGTAAGCGGATTAATGGTATCGGCTTACAACGTAATAGAGTAACGCTATTCCATTACGGCACTCTACTTCTTTCGCTACAATAACCTTACATTTATAGCCTGACTAAAAAATAAAACCTTTATTCCGAGCGCTGTTTACATACTTATTTGTATTAGCTTCGTGATTACATATGGAGTATCGACGTCACATAAACTTATTTTATGCTCGAGACTTAAAGCTACAATGTGTTTCTTTTTGATGAACAAAGAAAAGTTTATAACTGCATTAGGTGTGTATATTTCACAGCTTATAAACGAAAATAAACCCAGTGAAGTGTCATCGGTGCGGAGGGCGATAAGGTTTCGTAGGCTTAAGTTACGTCTTAACTTTAGAAGATTGTTTAGACATTTGAGTCTTTTTATATGCCTTGTGTTATGTTTACGTATAAAAATAAAGTCAGCATTGCCGTGAAAATGTTGGTATTAGTCTTCAGTGAAAGCTGATGCAGGAGATTTCACTGCGCGGCCTGGATTCTGCAAATAGACTGGCAGGCTATGCAGAGACAACGTTAATCTGGGATTACTCTAGAAAGTTGTAGTTCAGTTGTTTCCTGCTATAATTGATTTCCGTGATTATTACGAATGGTGTAGTGAATGAATTGTTGATTTCTGTATACAAACAATACAAGAAATCATGTGTTCTATATTCGTATTTGTTTTAGTATAGGCATATTAGCATAGTAAATGTCATAGTAGATTTTATACAACACCTACGTAGAAAGTATATACCTCATTGCAGTATATCATACGGAGAGTATCTATCGAAGAAGCAGTTTATAATTCAATTCTATAATCTGGGACCCACACGAGGCTAAGTATGGTACAATGCTTGAGCGTGTTCAAAGAAAATTCGCCCGTTTTTTATATAGGAAACTATACGGATATTACCCTCATTTGTATCCGTCTCTGTTCGTATCTGGTATGGTGGGTATCGATACGTTACAATTACGCCGGCAGTGTGCTTTATTAATGCATTATTACTTATTATTGAATAATAATATTGACAATGCAAATGCGTTATCACGTTGCTCATTATCAGGTCCTAACCAGTACACGCGGCTGCGCTCGCGCCGTGTCATGGCGATAGCACCCGTTCGGACGTGCTCTGCACAATTTGCGCCAACCAACCACGCTATGGCATTAATCAACACACTGATTGCTCAGCATCCAGATGTCGATATATTTTACATAAAGTTTGCTGATTTTTTAAAAATATGTCTGAATTTCTTTTCTTGTAATATTATGTAATTTATTTATGTAAAATATTATGTATTGTATACCTAGCTCATTGTGCGTATTGGGATATACTGTTAGCGCAATGAGCATCTCATTTAATATAAATAAATAAATAAAAGAAAGTTAGTGTTTTCGATTTCGTTTTCGAGTTCTGAACAACGGGACTTTTCTTACTTTTCTGCCCGATGCAGAGCGCTGTGGAAGAAAAAGTAGAAAAACTTCCTCTGTTATGAAGGTGAAGTCTTTTTTTTCTCCTTTTATGATTTATTCTTTAATTTTCTCTTAAAATATTATTTATTTATTTGTTGTTTTTGGTAAATAATGGTTGTTTTTAGTTATTTTTGAGTTTTGTAATTAATTGGTAGATTCTGTTTCTTTACAGGTGTAGTATAAAGCACCGTGTATCACGAGGGCGAAAGATTGATTTATTTCGAGCATAACACTCTCAATGAAATCGACTATTTTCATCCCTTGGTGAACAATGTACTATAATGCCATAAATATTCCATCTTGAAATGCTTATGCGGTTCAAATAGAGACTTTACGAGTCTCTTAAACTTTAACGTCTTGATTCCTGCTACGCATTATTCCCAACCGCGATCCAATTAATTTGTACATTAGCCTTAAGTGTACCTTAACCACTTAGATACTAAGTGTTCCATATCATAACCACCCCGTATTCATTCATCGATTTTTTAAACGTGAGTGACCTCATTGCCCCGCGTCGTATCATGCATATTTAATCAAGCACATAGTAATATGATTATAGCAATATAAGTACATGTTGTATGTCACCGAGGCTTGATTTACAACTCGAAATAAATTAATGGTAATAAGTCACGATCTTGTTACTTTGGGAAATATAACCCAAAGCTTCGGAAAATGAAACGATAAAAGTTTTCTTTAGCTGTATTACTGTTCATTATTTAGTAGTGTTTTTTTTAAGTTTTCTACTATAAACTAGATATCGCCTAAAATAGATGATTCTATGACATTATATTATTCGAACGAAGCTCCTGAATAGCGTATACCTAAGCTGCGTCAGCTGGAATAAATAAGCATTTCTGAGGTCACGAAGTAGAAATGTGGCGACGCCGACAATGTCACACACAATACCATCGTACTGGCTGCAGAGTTCGTTCAAATTGGAAAATCAATAGCAATTTAGACTTAGAAACTTGCGATACATTCTTTAATTCCGATTAGAAATTGGCTGGCCAACAGGGCGGTGTGGCTTTATTTCTTCGGAGCTAAAACTTTATAGACTTGAATTATTTTTGACTAACGGTTACGACCCGGCGAAGGCTCTTGATTGTATCGCCAAAAGTCTGAAACTAATATTTTAACTTCTTTCGGGAAAAGTTTGCCTTAAAATGGAACAGTGCTTATTCATATCCATAGTGTTCGTTCGTGTACGTGTGGAGGGTTGGAAAGTAGGTCCAATCATTTGAAAGGTGCGTTAAGCCACAATAAAGCCTTCGATGCTAAAACTAGGGCACGAAGTAGGCTTGATACCTATTAACGTGTATATACCTACTGCTTGCTTTAAAATGTACAATAAGGTTATATTCTTAAGTTATTTGGAGGTCTTGATTTTATGTTGCTGTTTTAATAAAGAATTACATTATTAGAAAAAGGCGAGCAATTTAATAACAACTAGCGTTTGCCCGCGTCGTGGAATTCGTTGCATTAAGTAATAGCTGTTCCCACCCTTTGATCCACGTTAATCCTTACTGCTCCGCTTCTGTGGAGTTTAGCGTAATGTTATATATAATAAAACTTTTCTTGACAGTCAGACTATCAAATACAAAAATAATGAATAAAATCTAATCGGTGGTTTCTAAGATTAGCGAAACTAACTTTCGCTCACGTTTTCGTCTTCGTGGTACGTACATCGATAAAAATAGCTTATTCGGACCACGGTCTAGCCGAAAATAAGCCGATACAAATAGACAGATATATTTTTTTTAATGTTTTTAAGCATTGGGAAAAAAATCCTAAAATATTTTATGTTAAAAAACAATATGTGTACTGCACTCACATTTATTTTGTTTGCAAGAGCCAGTGCTCAGCATCTAAAGTATCTGAACCTCTGTAGTATGCATCTTACTCATCCGTAGTACCCAGGTCAAGTGATGACCTGAATAAATGATGAAATGTAACACCATCTTGTAAACATTTTTACTTTATTCATATCCATTGAGAGAATGCTTCGTTAGTTCCGGTAGCTCATATTTCTGGTTTCATTCAATTATAGTTCCAGATACAGCCTGTAGATTGAGTTATTTATTGTATATTATGTTCGTGTTGTTCATACATACTATACATTGTATCATCGGTCTATGCGATCAGTCAATGTTTGAGTTCAATCCCAGGGTCGGACAAAAGTGTTTTGAAAGTTTTCTTTCCGTTTTCGTCAGGATATTTTCGTTAGAAAACTGTTAGATAGGCTCAACCATGTCACATGTAACCTAAAAATAACTGGGCTAATGTGGGTTTTAATACTCCTCCATCCAACTTTAGGCTTCTTGGAGTCTCTATCTGTTATATTCGTATTGTATATATTTTTAAGTAGTGACATGTTGACAGCCAGAATTAGTCAGTATTAAATAGAAATTGTTAAGAAATGAATCAGCAGAATGCCTGACAAATGAAATGTTAAATGTGTTGTGTAATTGATTTACACACGCGTGTGTTTGCGAGTAAGTATGTGAGGTACCTAAAATACACAACATTTTGATAAATTATTGTTGTTTAAGCTTCTGTTTAGAATATAATACTCACATATGAAAGCAGAGAAATAAAAGTGATGTTACAACGACAGTAAAAATACTAATTTTAATCAAACACCAATATAATATTCGGAACTGGCATTTAGGCGGCTTTGCCCGTGTGCCTCCATGATAAAATATGTATAGCCTATGTTACGCAGGTTTAATAGCATTCTAACGGTCAAGAAAAGGCAATTAAATTAATTAATAATTAATAATAAATTAGTTATATTATATAAAACACTGTTTTTTTTTAAATAAATGATATTATAAAAAAAATCAATATAAATTTCTTCTTAAGTGAAATCGGTAACGTGTAAAGGCACAACTGATGTTGAAATGTCAAAAAGAAAATAAACGGTTGGACAAAGTATAGTGACTATTTTCATACATCACTATTATTGTAATCCACTAATGAGTGCATGAAAGTGCTCCAAAGATTTTCATATTTCGACCTATTAGTATGCGATAATGATCGTAAATATCATTAAATTCATCGCCCTTACCTTTTCACCTCTGTTTGTTTATTACCTGTAGAAAGGAGTTGATTTATTAAAATCTGATACTCCGTTTGGGTTATTCTGCAGAAAATATTTAGTACCTGCCTGTCGAGTGACTGAAATTTATGGCTACCGGCCATAAATTCCTCTAGCCGATAGCTATTACTTGAATAATAATATTCTGGATAACTTTCGGTTACTATTATCATAATATTTAGATTTTCTATCCAACAATAAACTTTCTGTCCAGAAATTCACAATAACAGCACTGAGTTGGAATTATGCCCGGTGGATGGTGATAGGCTCACCCCCTATCCCATGGGACCTTGACAAAACAGGTGAAGTGTGGGTGTTGCACACCTCTGCCATTCCCTTCTGGGTAATATAGGCGTGATGTTATGTTATGATCTTATGATGGTATAAAAATATGTAAGTTTGTGAGAATGTGTATGTATTTATTCTCTTTTACGCAAAAAGCAAAAAAGAGAGCTCATTTTGATAAAACAAAGTATACAGATAGCTAGAGAGATCGATTATTTATTAGATAAAGGTAATATAGGTAAAGCCGTGGGTTGTTGTCGGTTATATGTATAGTTAAAATTGCAACGTACAAAATGTTAATATTTCAATTCAGTAATATTCACCACACGTCCGATAACTAATTGGTGAATGCAGTTAGCGTCAGGTATAAATCGTATACCTGCAACTGATTGGCCACTGATTGAGATAGAAGTTTATGAAAATTATAAAACAGAAAATAGTTTTAGTAGAATATTAAACTAATATAATAACTCAGATATCTAATGTTTTCAAATACTATGTTCGATGAAAGTTGCACAAACTTTTTCAAAATAATACCTATTATGCAGCTTATTTGACGCAGTATTAGCAATATATAGCTATAGTTCTAGCGCTTTCAAGGAAAGCAATCAAAAATGTTTTTTTTTCATTCAAGCAAAAAGCACAGACAATTGCATAACTTTCATTGCGCGGCGAGTTATCCCGAAACGAAAAAAAAGTAATAAAGCCACAATATAAGGCGACGCCGACGTTGAGAAAGATACAGGAAAATAGCCTTTGCCGATTTGAGAAAAACATTTATTACTCATTGTATTGCTTGTGAATTGATTTGATCCACATTATTTATTATTATTGTATTCAAGATTTTTGTCGCGTGACATTGAAATGAGAAATTTTGTTGGTTGGTTGGTTGGTTCTAAAGAGTACTTGGCCACCTTCTCAATATTTTATATTATCTTTTAAATATTAATTTAATAAATTTATCTTTAATACCATATACCTAAGTAATATATAGGTGAAAAAAAATCCACATTATTATTATAAATATAATTCACAAACTAACATATTGTGCCATTTTAACATGACATGTATACAATATAAACTATAAAGATTTAAGCATATTAAACTAAATCGCTCCTCCCCTCTTCTAATAGTGATGTGCCCGATAGGGTTCATAATTGTTACCTATTCCTAAGCCGATCACTTGAAATTACATTATGTAATGCAATAAATAAATTAAAATTGAAATTGGATGGATCAGTGCATTGACTGGGTTGTCAGTGTTTTGAATTGTCTCTGCCAAAGGGCTATGTCCTTACGAACATATTGCATGTCACTTGAACCTTTCATACAACTTATTGCCGAAAAATAGATAAGTTTTATTTTATTAATCTTATGAGAATTTGTCAGCACCAGATAAATATGTCATCTGTGAGATGGTTGATGCAAGACTTACTCACAAAGTTTTCCTCTCTGCCGCACCCTAACCTATTTTTACAATATAATACCAATTTCAAATTTCTTTTGATCTTTATTAGGCGAAAAATCTTTATGCCAAAAATATTATGTGAATTGATAGTTATGCCAAAATTATGCTTAACGTGCTAAATTATGCGAAAAAAGGGATCCCATTTTTATCTTATCATCCGAAAATGGATATTAAGCCTCGATCGTTAATATTCAGCGTTCTGATATTAGCCGGCAAAATATATAGGTAGCTATTATTATTATATATTATTACAATGTTTTGTTATGAAACTTGAGCTACTCTGTTTGGTTACACACATTATTTCTCGTTCTTCTTTTCAACCAAAATAGAAAAAAGGGACATGGATGCTAAAATAAAACATTATTTCATAATACAATCAAGCTTGATTAGTCTCGCTATCTATACTGCTCTGCATTAAATGTCAATCTATGTAGTACCGCACAGTTAATATAAAAAGTGTACCTATTCATATATATTACGAAATATTATTTGAACATCACACAAAGATCCTCGCTCGACCTTGGCAACCCTATTAGACCGCAAATCTGTAATTCGGGTAACCTCAGTTATTACACTTTTGCAGACTTCTATATTCGTAGCGTCTTGAATATTTTTAAGGAACCTTGTCAGGCTAACGTATTCCCAGGGGCACTGTTTGAAATCTATAAATGTGCTGACCTATCGAGACGATTGCAGTTCTGCTCAAGTTTAAACTACATTTTAAAGCTCTGGGGAGAAGATATTTGAATACATTAACCCAGTCGATGCTAGAGCTGTTTGTCTGACAACCTTTTAATAATTATTATTTAAGCACTACAGGCTTTCCCCATAGATGGCGAGATATATTTTGGCATTACTAGCATGAGGTATAATAACGTGATTTTATAAGTAGTTGTATCTGTAACTTTTTGTAGACTGTAGTTAGATATTTCGTCGTATGCAAAACGGTATATCATTTAAAAAACGCTCAGTACTAATTCAGTAATAAAATGAAATAAAAATATTCTTATTCCTTTGACTTCACAAAGCACTTAAAATCGTCATACAAAAAAAAAATCTACTCTAAATTCGCGGAGCCTAAACTCACTTTCATCAATGATCGCAATATCTTGATTGTGAAAGTGAATTTAAGTGCCAGTTTCATTAGACAAGGTCTTCTTAAAAATAACTGGCAAGAAACTCAAAGCAAGCAGGTACAACAATACCAAGTATGTAACATACGACGATATCGCACCTTTGGGAACAAAGGGTCACTTCTGCAATTTTTTGCAAAAATGACTTAAATATACAGAAAAAACCGCGATAATCGACTTTATATACACACCAAAAATGGTGATATTCGCATGAAAAACGGCCTTGTGAGAGAGGGAGTGACGTTCTTTTATTTTGCGTGATTAGCACGATTGTTTGAAATGTAACGTCTCAACCGGTCAGAAGTGTGTTGACAGCCGACGTGTCACTTCGTGCATTTTAAACGAAGGGGCACTACGGTAAGTAATAACTTATATTTCTTGCAATATTAATGTTACTTCTGGATAAAATTGACGTTTTGTTACCAAATTTTGTATTTCTTTGCTGCAAACATAACGTCACTTCTGTTTATAAATCTCACTTTAGCATAAGATATTTATTTTTAATGGAACCAAAACGTCACTTTTGGTACCCTTCCCTTAGTTTATGGCTTGTTTCTCAGAAAGCCCTACCTATAGAGTATTTATATTATTCACGATTATTTGTGAAAACCTAATCAATATTATATCCTAGGAATCGACTTAATACACAAAAGTAATGAAGAGCTATTTAAAAAAAGAAACAAAAAAAGTTTAAAATGCTCCTCCTGTAAAGTTGGAAAACATGCAGAAGTGACCCTTTGTTTCCAAAGGTGCGTATGAGATCTTGCGAGTACAGTAAGAATACAAATGCATCATTTTGCAACCCATTCATCACATGCGATCTATTGTGTTTCGTTTTTTATTCGGAATTTGCTTATAAATAAGTGTAGAGAAAGCTTCGAGACATAGCAATTTGGTTGAACAAGAGAGGGTTTGGGTATGCGTACACATGCGTGATTTATTTTTTTTAAGGACGAATAATATTACCAAAAGAAAAATCGACTTTAATTACAAAAAAATGCACTAAAAAGTAAGAAATATTCAACGTCTCGCCGCATCTTTGTATAACTTGAAATAATACACTTAACGGCCTTAAGGTGCCTATATTTAAAGAATTAACCCCCTGTACTCCTTACCGTTGAGAAGTTACAGCATCAACTCAGCAACATGAAATCTGACTGTAATAAAATGCAAATATCCGAGTAGTTTTAGGTAATATATGAAAAACAATATCAATTTCTCTAGGATTTCATGATAAGATGATGATCAATGTGACCAAAAAAATAATTTCTCAAATCGGTCCAGGCGTCTTTGAGTAATCGGCGAACGAATATAAAAATTACAATCGAATTAAGAACCTCTACATTTTTTGAAGTCAGTTAAAAACAAGTGCGAAGTGAAAACCAAAATGTCTTAATAATAGAATCTATGTTCAAATTTAGACCAGCAACCAATCATTACTTACATGACATACGCTTGTATACTCCTCTTTATTCATGGCATGAAGCAAGCAACATTTTACATTTTTTTTCGTCTATGCAGATTTCCACAGTAGGTACACATGCAGTACAACCGAACACATTGTAAAACAACAAACCGATTTGTCTGCCAGGAAAACCTTTTCCGTCAGATAGCTTTGAAGCTTCGAGCAGCTCTTTTTGGCACGAATTCTGTTTTCGGCACACAATTTGTAGGTTCAGTACATAATGTAGCAATTACAGACGCAGTTCGCGAGCGTTGTGTCATCTACAGTTGCGGGTGTTTCTATTTGTACAGCTTTCCTGACGCCTTTAACAAGTGCTTGGTATTTCTGAAGTCAATTTAAACTGGATGTATTAAGAAGTATAAAATAATATAGTTATTGTTTGATCAAAACAAAAGCACTGGGTGGTACGTACCCTTCGAAAAGAAGCTGTAAGTTTAGTAGAAGGAAATCCACTGTCTCATGCTCAAACACTTAAAAAATGGCACCTAAAATTACATAAACCTAAAAGCAAAATACATACGCGAAATATAATGCATCTATTGTCCAACTTTTACAAACAAAAACTGATAGTAACCAATTTTATTCATGAAACGATCTCCTTTCTATTTCTGAAACCAGCTCTTATGTCAGACACAGACAGTTTCAAATTCAAACTAGATATCCACCAACACAATAAAGGTGATTAAATTTTCAGCACTTATTGCTGTTGTGGACGCTACTTTTAGATAGATCTTTAAAACAAAGCATATTTTCAGACAATACAATATTAGAAACTTTATCAGTTCTCACGATTAAATTGTTGTTTAGGTTAATAATAAATGTTAATATAATAATGATATGTAAAGTCAATTTTAAATATCAGAAGCGTAAATATCTGAAATTGATTTGATGTACAGTCGCAACCAAAAGTCCATAAGCAATCTCAAAAGGCAATAGTTTGAAGTGTAGTTTGACTTACGACCTTCTATTTCCAAGAAATAGACACATGTTGTTAACAAATAATTGTATTTCATAATTTCATCCACAATGTAAGTGACAAGATGGCCGAACGGTTAAGGCATGCAGTTAAAATAGATGCGATTATCAATTCACCGCAGATTCAAATCTCACTTGGTTACTTTTATACTTTTTGAAGTTTTTACTCGATTAGAAGGAATGGGATATAGTATTCTTTATCTTGTTCACTTTGTTCACACATTTGTAAATATATAGAAAATGTATGGGGTTTGATGGTGCAAAGGTGGGAGTCACGGGATGAAAGGTGTATACAACAGTTAAAAACCCATTGCATGGAAGTGTGGGAAAACTTAAGAGGAACCAGTATATTATGTGCTAATATTTTAGGGTCCATGCGCAAACGTCTACTTGACTGCATTGAAAATAATGGGGGTTATACGAAATATGAATAATGTTATAATTATTTAAGATTAATTTAAGATGTTGTGGTTTTACTAATAAGACGTTGTAACTGAATATTAGCACTTCTGTAAATATTTAATGATCTTCAATGGAGGTTTAGTTTCCTTCTTCTTTTCGTCAAGACAAGCTGTAACTTCAATACATTTATTGTGACGTTACATTAAAAAAAACATCGTCATAAAGTGTAAATCATAATATTAGTCTTCAATAAACGCTGCTGTATACCAATACCTATTATAAGTGGGTATCAACAATTATATTTTTGTTATTAGAACATCCTGTCCTTGTTGTCATTGTGAATCAATTTAGTAATATTTGTAGGTATTATCAATGTTATGAATTGACTAAGTGGGTTACAATAAAAAATCTTATAAACGGTTACAAGGGAGCTTTTTTATTTAGGTAGGAATGTGACGTCACAATTCTCTTTAAAATGTATTAATTGTATAAATAAATAAAACGAATAAACATTTTTACCATCATTCAACATAACTTTTTTATTTCTACCTTACAACAATGACAATAAAAAAAACGTAAGTAGTTTAATAATAATAACATATTTAATTTATTAGTTATTATATTAATCAAAAATCTTATAAACGGTTACAAGGGCACTTTTTTTAATTTAGGTAGGAATGTGACGTCACAATGCTCTTAAAAGTTTATTAATTGTATAAATAAATAAAACGAATAAACATTGTTATCATCATTCAGCGTGACTTTTTTTATTTCTACCTTACAAAAATGAAAATAAAAATAAAAAATTACGTAAATAGTTAAATAATAATAACATATTTAACTTATTAGTTATTATATCAATATGTAATTATTTATGTATTGTATACATGTATTGTATCGCAATTTAAGCATGAATACCTAACAAGTTTGTGCTTAAAATATTACAAATATTATTATGATTTTGTAAAAACAAAATACAACCACAAATCAACTAAGCTTCAAACTCAGATTTAGTTGATAGTGATCCCAATGTTTACCCGATATAGCTACCTGCTCATGATAGATAGATGCGAATTCAAAGAACCGGTCGCCACTGTGACGCGTTTAGTACAAATGCGACAACATTTCATTAGTGTGTGTTATCTTATAAACTGCTAAACACGCAAGCGACTTCGTTAGTGCGACTCGTACCGTTCATAGCAATGTAATCCTTAGCGTGCCTATGGAATTCTGAGCGTTTACTGTACACTTAGGCGAGATATTTGTATTTTTTTTTATCGTGATACTATACTTTTGAGATTTTTACACGTGATTGATTGATTATATTATTCAAGAATGAGGTCTGCCTCATTGGTCAGAGGTTAGCGTGCGCCTCTCACCTCACCGGGAATCAAACTTGAGACCTCTCAGGTTTGATTCCTGGGTTGGGAAGTGTTTTTGAGATTTGAAAAAAGCGCTTTTGGCTGTTACAAATAGTTTCATTGTAGACACACGCCTGACAACAGTAATAAATAAACAGTTTTGTTGTACTGGTTTTTACACGTGCCTTCTTTTATTGCAACTAGGGCACGTTTCTGGCAAATCTTATGCAATCCAGTACTAGCAATTGCCGTGAAATTCAGTTTTCCCGCACCTGGCTATTTTTAAATCAGCCTCCGATGCTTACAGATATGTTGCCAAATAACTTTAAACGTATTAAACAGGAACCAGATAAATCACTTTGGTTCAAGCAAGCTGGACTAAATGAAAGATTATGCAATTTATGAAAGACTAATTATTCTAAGAAGCAGTTGAAAAAGATATGGGACCGGCAGGATTTGAACCTGCGAACTTACTGCACACCGGGCAGCCGTATCCTACTTAAGATAGAAACAAACGGATGAATGTGACGTCACGAAATGACGTATCATACAGTTGAGAAATTTAGGGTTCTGGTAAGAGGCGACCGTAGCTGGATGGCTAAAGCGGCTGCCCGGTGTGCAGTAAGGTCGCAGGTTCAAATCCTGCCGGTCCCATATCTTTTTCAACTGTTTCTTAGTATAATTTGCTAAGCATAGCTAAATGCTATAAAAATAATCAATCAGAAGACTAATTTATTATTCTCGAGGCTAAGTCGAAGTCGCGCAGACTGATCGATATTGCAGGTTGACCGTGGATGGGTAACCATCTTGACATGACGAGTTTTCTCCGTACCTTGTCTAGGTACGGAGAAAAACTCACGTACAGTCGTCGGCCCCGGTTGCCATTCAAAGATCTAAGACAGTATTTACGGGTAGTTAGAGCATGGAAAGTTTGACATCTAAATAAAATAAATAAATATCTCACAACTTACACACAACGTCATCTAGTTCCAAACTTAGCAGAGCTTGTAATATGAACTGATGCTAATACATATATATACTTTTCTTTTGTAAATACATACTTGTTATACATAGAAACACCCAGACTAACACAAACCCTCATGTTCATGCACACAAAGATTTGTCTTAAGCGGGAATTGAACCCGCGACCTCGGCGTCGCAGGCAGTTACACTACCCACTTCGCCATCCGGTCGTCAACTAGTCTAAAAATGAGTGTCGTATCACCTCGTACTTGGTTATGGAGGTCTAATGGCACTCGCTACACGTAAAATATTGATATTCAGCTTAATCCGCGGCTCGTGGGAAATGACTCATAAGATTGACACGACAATGTTCTTGTTAAACTACAATAACCTTTCATGAAATACATTCGTATCCACGCGCAATAGAAAATCACATTATATTGTTGTATTGATTTGTTGTATAGATGTAAATGTAGGCTAGTAGAGTCGAATATACATAAATCACGCTGTCTCAACAAAAAGGCCGAGGTGTTTGTAAAAGCAAACTATTATCTTTGCTACTCTGCTTACTTAGATGAGGCTGGGGCTACTATTTACTTTAACGAACCAGAGCTTCTAACTATTATCCGAGTTTAACTTGAACATAATGCCGCGCCTGTATATTAAGCCTGTCTTCAAAGTTTAGATAAATTAGTGCCAATTAATTTATGCTAATACTTATTTGTATATTCATTATTTATATAAGTCCTTATTTTGTGTAGGTATGTTGAAATTTTGCCACCGTAATAAACGGTATATGACTACTAAGAATGGTCAACCCGGTATTTCAAATTATAAAATAGTGATTTTATAACCGCATATACCGTATTTAGACAAAATGTGTCATGGGAAACTATTTAGGTCGTAAGATATAAATGCCCCATCCTGCCCTTTCCTGTCCCTTAGAGGTCCTTAAATGGCTATCATTAAGACTGAGGGCCGATCTTATCTATTTCGGAAGGAGAAGGTGTCGTGGCAACACTCGGCAGCCGGCCATGATCACCAGCTGTCATATTCTATGGCCAAGCTTAATAATTACGATGTTATGACGTTAACGCGAATGACTTTCAATGTGTATTTACTATACAAGGTCTAAATGACAACGTGACGAAGCCGCTTACCAGTGATTTAGTACATGATTCTGTGACCCTGGGTAAAAAAATAGCCCGACTGATTATAGAAGAGTAACGTTACTCAAGACTATCTCACATTACATACATACAATATCCATAATACAATTTCCCGGTCAACTTTGGGATTCTCCGATAAAAAAAATCTCCATTTGCTTAATATTTAATAAAAAAATAAAATAAAATAGTTCTTTTTCACTAGAAAGTCTTTTTGCAAACGTATTTTCATATATATTTGCGATGTTTTTATGACCTCTGAAATTTTTCAAGTCCGATTTATAAACATGTGTAAAATTCGGCTAAAATGTTTTTGCATATAGGGTCAATACGACATATACAGCCTGTATTTATGTCACGTACTGGTTCCGTAAGTGGCTTCGCTCGCGTGATACGTAAATAAAAGTAGTCTTTTTAAAATCGTTCAATATTAGTATAGATTTGTTTAGATAAGATGCAATCCGGAGGACTACATGTTGTATATAATTAAATTAAAGATATTTACGTCAAAAACTACTCATATTATAATGTAAATAAAACTATGTTATACAAGCATCACTCAAGAACGGTTGGATTGATTTGGCGAATTTTATGTTACTTTTATATCTTTATACTGTAGTTATAGTCCGTATTAGGGCTTTGTCTCTTGGGAGAAGGTTTTCACCGACATACACTTATTTACGATACCACAATCCACGCAAAATAACGTTATGACCCTACTTTTCGGCATCGGAGCAACCACAGGTCACTATAACCGCAATCACATTAAATGGATTTATCCTCGCAGTGGTTGCAATTATCTGTGAAACTTCGTCAACTGTATGTTTTAATCCTTTGGCAAAAGCTCTGGCCCATTATTTGGGTATTCATATATCTTGCTACAAGCGCTGCTGCTTTTCATGACCCATTTTCACTACGTAGAATAAACTTTCAATTACTTTAAACTAAAATGAGGCTCTTATTCAACGACTGGATTTTCTTGTTCTGGCTGTTTCTATGTATAATAAGTATGTATTAACAAAAGAAAAGTATGTATATATATATATATATACTTTTCGAATATTATTTTATTAGTATAAGTTATTCTAGTATCCATAGTACAAACTCTGCTTAATTAAGGACTAGATGGCTTTGTGTGTAAGTTTTTTAATTGTATTTATTAATTAAAAATAAAAAACAAAATTTCTACTAACCTTAAAATAAATGTTTTAAAGCTAAAGTAAATATCTATGTACAAACCTTATCTAAAAGACCGCTGCCAGTAGGCAACGTTCCCAAAATGCTGGCAGCATTGCCACATTGTATGGCAATGCTCAACTTCTGGCCGAAATACATACCAGCATTCTGAGAACTTGTGGCCTCAAACAGTAAGAAAGTTGTGTGATATTTATATTTTTTTATTATTTTAAATAATTAATTTATATAGAATGTTACGTGATACGAGGAACATACCAAAGCAAGTTATTTCAATTAACGACACAATAACACTATGATCTTAATTACAGTACATTACAACATAATTATTTGATGGTTCGAGACTGAAAAATTCTACAATAATATGTCACGTTTACCGTTTTTCACTATTGTTACTACTATTAAACCAATAGATTCTTGCTACACCTTAATAATAAATTCTCTTGACAACAAATTTCGGATTCGGAAAAGGCAAATATCAAGTTTTAAACAAACTAATGGCTATTTTACTAAAAGTAATTATTTCAAATTAAACCTTTTTAAAATGTGTCATGAATCTATTTATTCTATACATTTTATTGATTTCGGTAACTATAAACTTTGGTTGGAATACCAGGCTTATTGAATATGCTGTATAGGCTCACCCTATGTAGGTACGTCACAGCCCACATTTTAATATGCGTGACGTAGGTTGCCGCGTCTCTTCAACCTACTTAAATGTATTATAAGATTTAAAAATAACTCGAGGCTTATTGATATTGCTTGAAAGACCTTTCCAATTTTAGTAGAAAACTGTGACTCATGTCTTTTGAAATAAATCTATAAGCTGTTCTAGTTTCAACCGTAATTAAAAAATGTTATATCTGATTAAAAAATAGATCTTTTTTGTGATAACCTCAAAACTTTTCCAATTATTATGAACAACCTACTATATTGTACGTATATTCTATTTAGCAGTTAGTAAAACATGACGAGAAACCTAAGGGCCCTCCAAAAAGTCGCGACGATGTGAGAGACGTTTGCCAAGACGCACTTGGCCGAAGCGTGGAGAGCGACGACCCTAATCCGTAATCCACTCATTATGCGACTATATGTGTGATAAAGTGATAAAGCAGTGAGCACATAATATGAGGCGTACAAATGTTAATTTAAAAGTGCCAGGGAAAAAAAGAGAGTCTTCTAAGAGAATGTGACGCTGAGAGACGCCATTATTAACACCTACATATTAAAATAATGTAGTTTCTTTCTAGGCTTTATTTAAAAAAATATTCATATAATTATCTTGCTCACATAAAGTACTTATTTTTATTACAACCTTTTGGGCCCTTGAAGAAAGCTACTCGATTTATCAAGATGTTATAAATTAAGACAAATAAAAATTTTCAACATATTATATACAATGCAATTTAAATTAAATTATAAGCTAGCATTTGCCCGCGATTTGACCCGAGTTTAACAGTTGTTTTAAATCTAAAATTTTATTAAAATCAGTCCAGCCGTTTAGATAGATTAGCCGATACAAAAAGACAGAAAGATTGTTATTTTGATATTAAGAACAAACACTTTCATTTTATTTATTTGTATTGATGTATTGATAAGGATAATAACAGATAAAGATTATAGTCCTAAGATTGTCCTTTCAAGTATAGTACAAAATCTTACTTTCATTACATAACATAACATCACGCCTATATTACCCAGAAGGGTGTGTCAGAGGTGAAACACCCACATTTCACCTGCTATGTTTAGGTTCCATGGGATACGGGGTGAGCCTATCGCCATCCACCCGGCACAATTCCAACTCCGTGCTGCTATTGTTAATTTCCTGACAAAAAGTTCAAAAATAACACTTTGTTTCACCTTAAAACCTTACCCAGAATATATATAAGTCTAGGAACTACAATATATATTAACATCCTAAAATGTGTGTTGGAATGGTAGTGACCCTAATCTTATTTACGAACAACGACAGAAAATATAAAGTTTAAAAGTTAATTAAAACGATATAGTTTGTAATTGTAGAGACATTAATGACGCGAGCTCGCAGTAGATTAAGCGCGCCGGCAATTTATGAGACAATCAACTTTAAAACCTTTATTTTATAGCTCATTTTGATATTATCTTGTGCAAAGTCATAACGATAATATTTTCATGCATTTTATAACATCTGTGTATTCGAAAAAAGCTATTGGTGCTTTCAACTCAAGTATTACAATTTAGAATTCTATGGCCGTTTTAGTAAAAAAAATAGTCTATAATTTGCGTACAAGTAAGTTTTCATAGCTGTAACAAAATACAATAAATACCTATAGTAAGAATTTTGCAGTTTATTTATGTAAATATTGTATTCTTTTTTATGTTTATTAAATAATTAATTACTTAAATATTTACAACTATACATTTTGAATTAAAATAATATTTATATACAATAATATACATAGAAAATATAAAAAGATATTTACAAATCTTTATACAGCAGCAAAAAATAGTAAAATAAGTACCTACACATTTATTTTACATAACATAAAATAAAATCACACCTATACTACCCAGAAGGGTGTGGCAGAGGTGTACAACACCCACACTTCACCCAGTTGTTTAGATCCCATGGGTGAGCCTGTCGCCATCCACCGGGCACAATTCCAACTCCGTGCTACTATTGAGAATTTTCTGACGGAAAGTTTACAAATAACACTTTGCCTGAACAAACCCGAAACCTTGCGGTGAGAGGTGCATACGCTAACCGATAGACCATCAAGGCAGTCACATTTATTTTTAACCGACTTCTCAAAAAGGTGGAGGTTCTCAATTCGGCCGGTATTCTTTTTTCTATGTATCATGTACATCGATTACGTCGCGGTTAATGGACCGATTCGCGTGATTCTTTTTTTGTTCGACGCGAAAGAACTGCCAGGTGGTCCCATTAAAATTTCTTTCAGTTTGGTTTAGTAGTTTTTATTTTATAAGCATTATTAGTAATTGAAGTCGGTTTTTGTTAAAATTGTAGTTTTAGTAGAATAATATTATATTTATAGCTACTTTAGTGTCGCACTGGACCGCCTGCTCTAAAATACCTGGATAGTCAAAAAAGTACATTTTATGAAGAATTAACCCGAAATGAGTTAAGAATACTAATGAAATATCCGCCTTGTGTCTGTAAAGCTTAACAATTGGCCATTCTTAATTATCATCCCGAAGTTAATCCGACCGGACACTATTTTAGTCAAAATTATACGATTCTTATAATAAATACCTAACAGAATATTTCTAAGAGCCTGATGTCAACTCACACATTTTTTTTAAGATCTAGCTTTTTAATGACAAAAGATAATACCTACATTTGTTCTCATTGGATTACCTTAAGGTTGATTGGTAGAAAATGCCTTTGGCATTAAGTCCGCCGCACAATATTTTATGTGCAAGAAGTTTTAAAATAAAATAATATCTGTGGTATCATTTGACTGCTATAGATACTTATAAAAAGTAACTTTTGAATCTAATATCATAGCAATTTGTTGCAGACGCTACGCCATGTCGTGAAAATGCATGCATCCCTCCATTTAGTGAGTAATATTTAAAATTAAGGTGACAATATTATTGACTGAAAATTATCTAGCTACCTAATTTAATTGGTGAGGATGGGACAGGACTGGCAGGGCAAAGGTTATGTTAAAAATAGTAATTGTTTTAATTGAATAGCCCATTTCGTTATTGGTATCGTTATATGGATATTACCTTGTTTTTTAATTTGAACATAGAATATAAAAAATATACTATAACGTTCTTTTGGCTACAGGTTTCCTTCTTTTGCTTTCGAGGAAAAGGTCCGTATTTAATGAATAAAAACTGGGCAAGGCTCTCTTCCACAATCATGAGATTAAGGCCTTAGCTCGCTACGTCGAGTATAAGGTCTCATACACCTTTAAGTTAATAGCCAGCTTCATAAAAGTTTATGGCTAACTCGAGCATTATATAGTTATAGGTTTGTTTACTTTGTTTTTTTATTAGATTATTGATATTAATCATAGTTATTTTATGGAAGTAAATTATGAATTAGAGGTCAGCAAATGACTTTATTTCATAACGTAGCACTAGCCAGAGGATGTTAACCGTCTGTGAATCTAGAACACAGTAGTTTTAACATAACCTACGAACAATTTTTTTTTAAATCTTTTTTACTATAGGGATTTGATCAGAAATGCTCATGTTCACCTATGTACTTGATTAATATATTAAAGTTCTACATTTATCGATGTAGGTACTTTTGTTCGGTTTTTCAAATCTCGAATTTGAATGGAATACTTGATTTGCGCGAGTTTTAAACTCTAACGAAGAAAATTTGGGTTAATGTAGCCAGGCCAGCTGCGCCCTACCATAAAGAACAGAATCTCTGAACAGATTTTGCGAAGGACCTAAGTGTTTTAACATTATTTTAGCAAGAAGTAATCTTGGCACTACATAATGTCTAATAATAATATCTGCCACGCCATAGCACTCCTAGTTTTATTAGTGCAGGACAATTCAGACAGACATTCAATTGGACAGAAGTGTTTTATTATTAATTTTAACCAAAATCTTTCGCATAGCGTTAGACGATTATTTGAATTGAACAATAAAACGTAGGTTAGAAAAGGTAAAATAGATCGTAACTGAAGCAGAAGAATGTATTTTCACTTTTCCATAGAGCACATCAAGTAAACGTCAAAACGTAAGATTGCTCTAACCTTATAATTTCGGGCTTTGTTGTCTCTCAATGACTGACTAAAAAAAAAATATCAGATGAAAAAAGGTTCATATACGTGTAAAGATAATCTTATGAGAAGCCCTTTAAATATTACATGCTCTCAACAAAATCAGACACAACATCCTGTCGTCTGGGTCTGCCTATTCTCTTCCGAGCATTTAATACTTAAATAGTATTAGATGTTGTATATTTATGTAGTACTTGTCGGGACGGAACTGTGCGCTTGGCGTCTCTCAGACGGCTACGACGCTTTGAAAGCGTCTGGCATGGAGTCACGACGTTGTAAGTACATTATACGACATGTTATCGTGCTTGCCGAACCTACGGTGTTTTATTTTTAGATCTGCCAATAGATGTCTTTTTTCATAAATGAGTAAGTTACGGTAAAAAGTATATTAAGTATTATTTGTGGATATATTCTGAAGCGTGAAAACTATCATATCCAAAAAATCATTTCACAGCTTTCCTTATTCAGCTAGTATGAGTATCATACAAAGTTAAATATTCTCTCAGGTATGCTGTATTGAATAGAGTGTATTCAAATCTCTATATCTTTTCTCGGATATTCAGTAATGCCTTCCAATATGCTTTTCTCGGCTGACGTTGGACGCTTGAAAGGAAACCACGGATATCCGCAGGCCACACAGCGGTGTCGTCCGTGTCCGTAGTCTGTGTCCTTTCAGGTATGTAAACCTACATGCAGTACACATCCATCCGTTGATCAAGACGACAATTTGTAAACAACCTTCGTGGCCAATACCAATAAGACCTAACCTCCCTGTCGGTGACGTGTCGCCTCGGGCAAAAACTTTATCGACGCTGCCTCGCCAAAAATCACAGCGCCTGCGATGTTTTGTGTTTATCATGGAGAATTAATCAGTCTAGAAAGTTTGCGAGATTCTAATTACGATTGTATTAATTCAGTGAGCTTAAATTAGAAGCGGTGGATAGAAAGTTATAGATACTTACTTAGTTTCATGTACGTTTTATCTCACGTGGTAAGAATTACAAATAGGTGCTTTACTTAGATTAAGTACCTAAATAAGTATATCTAGCCAATTTGTTCTTACATTTTCTTGCAAAATGTTTTTCTGTCGTCAAGTAAAAGCATTTTAACAAGAGGTATCCTTGTATTTTCTATATTTAATATTGAGCACTTACCCTTCCTTACCCTTCTACAGTAAAAATAATTGTCATAATATTTTTTTCATAGTATCAAAGGATCGAATTTAAAATCAATACTTGAAAAAGCCACAATAATTCAATTAATTATTACCTTTTTGAAATAATTAAAGGCTTAAACATAAACATAAAATTTTTGTATATAATTATTTTTTCTACTTTCAATATGTAAAGTTTAAGTTATTGTATAAAAAAATATTATTTAATTTAATAAATCAAATAAATAATAAAAACAATAATCGAATAAAGCAAGCAGGTTTTGGCATGTTCTATTAGAATCACTGATTATCAAAATGTGAATACGCACAAAATGATATGCTCCCTTTGTGTTTACTCCGCGACAGATTGTAATCTCATCACCTAAAGAAAATCACGACAATCATAGCTGTCTCTCTTAGTTAAACACGATAAGAAGAAGTCGCTCATAAATTATTTTCAGAGTTTTTTTACGAACAAATATTAAGAGGGAACTATTGTTTGGCTGTTTGCCATATAAAAGTTTTTTTTTTATGATGGATAGGCACCACGCGTTTGACCACGATTTCACCTGATGGTAAGTGACGATGTGGTCTACAGTGGAGCACGCTTGCCTATGAGATACCTATTAACTCTTGCTTTGAAGGGATCCAAATTGTACTCATGCGAAAATAATAATATGGGTTTATCATTAATATTATTAATTTTTAATTTATTATTATAGACAAATCATATCTAAAACACTAAAATACATGTTTGTTGGCGCTTTTCTAAATACATAATTAATACATTTCGGTTTGTATGTAACTTAATGGATGATCAAAACAATTTGGACAAAATGGAATAGAATCTTTATTTGCAGTAAAATGTGGTAGGTACATTAGATGTTACAAATAGCTAGATATTAGCGATCAACACACCTTTGTCTAATAATATTGACATGCAAATAGTAATGGTACAATAATTGTTAAAACCAAGTCGATTATAGCATCAGTCACAAACTATACATTCATTATTCATCATGAATTTTAATTCACTAGATCATTAATTAATTTATTATAAACCCAACTTATACAATATTATTATTAAACTTTACTATGTCACTAACGCAGGTACATATATTACAGTGAAGTAAGCAAAAAGATTGGAGACAGGTCTTTGTTTTGTGGTTAGTGCCGATTACAACAACGTTTTAAACTCGAGTTTAACACTAAGCTACAGCTTTTGATATCTCTGTCCCATAAAACATTGTAAGAGAGAGATGCATTATACGGTGGCGTGATTCTGTAAGGGCAACTTTCCGTTTCGAAAATTTAGTGCATTCTTATCCCTATATAAATACGGTCTTTATTTGATTGTCAGAAATTCATGATGATTCAATTTATGAAATATGTATGGTTTAATAAAACTAAATAGATAGAAAAAGTTTGGTGAAATCGACCCTTAGAATCCACCCCTTGTTTTCATTGCCGAGCAAGGCTGAATTCTTTATTAGCAATCAGCTTCCTAGAAATAAACAAAGACTTGAATTGCAAATACTGACGAGGATTAATATTAAAACTTAACGAGCTTCTTGCAATCGTGTTGTATTTACATTTTTAATTGTTGATTAGTTTAGTTATTTTCTATGATGCAAGAGTTCTTTGATATTAGCATAGTAGTTTCTTTATTCAACGATTTTGAGACTGAATTGCAGGATAAAGTCGTGACCATTGAATAATATATAAGTTACTAGCTGACCCGGCGAACTGCGTTCCGCCTTAGCGTAAATTTGATGCACTACTTTATTTTGTATAGCTGACCTATCTTATGTATGCGTACCTATTCAAATTGAACTGGAATCTATAATATCCTCCATATAAAAAAGAATACTTTTTTTTTCCCGTAAGATCCTTGTACAGAGTATTAGAAAACTACAAAAAAAAATCAGCCAAATCGGTCAAGCCGTTTTCATGCTATGTCGTGACAACGAAAAACGGGTTTCATTTTTATATATATAGATTCAAACTTCTACTCATTGGTAGTGACTTGTTATATTGAACTATGTATCTTACACTTACTAAATAACCGTTGTTCACACGCTTACTTTTGCTGTATTACTCGTATTTTTCGAGATATAAATTGTCATACATATTGAAACGATTGTCGTAGAGGGCATTTATATATTCTGAGCATAATCCCTCATAGATCTCGGCTACGACACATGTGTGTGTAAAGGTTACAATCTTTGCCAACGTCGCCTCTATATTTTATTAATAGGATGCGCGAGAAAGTGACCTTAATGTTCGATTTATTAAAGGGAGAGCCAATTCAAAGTTTATCACATGTTTTAGATCGTAAAACAACAGAAGCGTAAGCAAATGTTTGACATGTTGTCAGGCTTTCCGATTAAGCTTTCGACACCTTTCATCAATCTTTTTCAGGCTTTCACGTCACTAAGGGTGGGTTGAACGCCAGTGAACGATTGCAAATAGATTTTTCTCGGAGTTTAACTTTCTTAATCCTTATTCTGACTGTGAATTGTAATGGAAACGCCAAATCTTAAATGATATGTTATCGGATCGTGGGAGAATTTATTCTTAGGGCATTCATTGAATATTTTGTCAGGAGAAGTGTGATTATATTTTAAGAAAGAGCTGTGTAGGCATACCACATACCGTAGGTATACCAAAGCCTTAAAAACTTTGGTATTCAAGATATAAAAAAAACCCCGTGAAAGGGGGTTATAAAATTTCATCAATAAAAATCTCGTGTTAACGTGGTTGTTATCGAATCCCTCCGAAACGGTTGACCGATTCTTATGAAATTGTTTTGGCATATTCGGTGGATTTGAAATAAATATCCAGGACAAATATTATAATCGTACAATCGTAATACGTACATAATTTATTTCACTTTAAAGAGCCTACTTCGATCTTTTAGACTATGTTTGTTTAAAAATCCATTTAACAAATATTCAAAGTCAGATAAAAGTCCACATTGTTAGTTCACATGTTATATCCATCAGTGGATGTTAGCTTACAAACAAATAAAATGAAATATTCAGGGCATCGTTTCAGGCGCTGCCTATTTTTTATGGGCAGCACTGTTAGTGCAACATTTTCAAACAGTTTTTATCAATTTTTGATTACGTATCGTCTCATTGATAAAATTTTTAGGTTAATACTAGAATTAATTCAAACTTACAAGTTAAATATTCATTTTATCAGATACTTTATACAATACTAGTCACCAATACATATATCCTATCCAAAAGCACCTGTTTACCTACATTTCTATGCCTAATGGACAGATCGTGTCGAGCCGCACTCAACTAGAACGATTTGTATTCGCTCCATCGGATTTTAAATCCAAAAACAAATCACTACGTACATTAACGTAGCATGTACGTAATCTAAACTATAGAGGAAAATACTTGTTATAAAATTGTTTGGTGAATGACTTGTAATAAATGAGTTTTATGATTTGTTCAATGCATACTTTTTTGGTTTATAGAGACTACAGAACAACCACTAAATGTCACATTTATTAAATTTTATCCCATAACCACGGTCAAAATACCATGATCCAAACGTTGAGAATCGACATTTTCATTCGTTTATATATTTTTGGGATAGAGGCTGAATGAAAATGGGCAAGGAAATGCTAGACGAGCCACCGCAGGTTTTCTGAATTTTGTGAAAATTTGTTGCTCCTTGTTTACGGCAACACAACTACCATGCCTATAGATGCAAGAGTGAGTGAGAGTATTTATTTAGGCAAATACAGCATGATGCAAAGTATCTGAATTTGTGAGTGTCTAAGTCTTTGTAGTACGTTATTTCACATTTAGTAAACCGCTTCGCTTATAAAAAATTAATCAGACGAAAAACGATCAATACCGTCCACTTTGTCTGCATTCTTGGATTCTCATTTTTGCGTCCTACGTCCTTGAACTGTGAAAAATAAGCGTCAATGAACTGTCTATTGAGAACATCTTTGACCGAAAAGGATTTATAAAATTGAGACAGATGGCGAATATAAGTAGCTTTCGTCCGCTACAAGACCCGTAAGGAATAGGGTAGACTACCAAACACCGTGTTTTCATACTAACGTAAAATGAGTTTAAGTTTAATTTAATAATTATTTTTTTAGACAAGTCATTTAAACGTTAAATTTGTGGCCTCTTCGCCAAAATTGTTGTAATCATTAATTTAGTTCCATATATTGGGCAAAATTAAAATATTTTTTTTGAGAAATGGGCGCTAACTAACATGCATTTTAGCGTTTTAGCTATGATTTGTCTATAATAATAGAAAAACACTTAATAATACTAAAATTAAACCCATATTTCTTTCGTATGAAAAACCGCTAAGCAATTGTTTCCTATTAAGTCGGTTTCTAGGTTGTCTCCTTGGTAACACAAATTATATACATCTACGACGCTAGGTACCAATAAACAAAATGGATAACTATTTTATGAAATACCAAATCTCAAATGTCTTATTATTGACAGATACTAAGTCAATACTATTTCGAGACTGAAAAGAACAAGACAAATATTGAAAGCAACTATATGTTTGATCTTTTCACGCTAAAATAAATATTATTTGATAGTTTCACTTACTTATCCATGATTTTTAAAGGAAAATTTAATCTCGATATTATAGTAAGGAGACAGCACATCGCAACTACGGCCCATAACTTTAGTTTTGTGAACCAAAAGTTATGGCCCGCAGTATTAAACTACCTAGCAGGTTAAATATAAAGTCAAAAGGAAATAGAGGTTGCTATCAAATACATTCAAAGGAAAAAGCCAGTCTTCATAATATCACAGCACAAGTAACCCTTCCAAAAAACTTCGTGGCGTAATAAATAGGAAATATAATTAATATTTATTTACCGGGTAGTCCATAAATAGATGCCGGTGGGTGTCAGACCGCGATTGTGTCGTGCTGTACTTGAGCTATCCATCATTTCGGGGCCCATTAGCGCGTAGGGCGAAGGCTAAGGGCGCGGCGGGTCACGTAACCCGGCGCGGTTCAGGCGAAGCCGATATTAAGTGCAACTAAATGCGTTGCCGTTGACGATATTCATGAATTGCGTGTTTACTATTCTGCGCTGCCGTTTTGTTGATATCGACGTAGATAACGATACGACTAAGGATTATCTACGAGCCCAAGCAAGTCTCAACAACGATTTCATTAATCATATGAATCAAATATCAGCAATCAGAGATGGATGTATAGTGAATTAGCGCGTGATAAGTTTGTAAAAACGACATCTGCGTTAGGAATCAAACTTGCTATCGTATTAATTTAGCACGTATTTGAAACTGGCGCTGAAGTTTGCGAATTAGTTATTGGGACAAGCAGAAAGAAGGTCAAAAAGATGCCATCTTTTTGGTGAGAAGTCTTAGTTGAAACTTCTTGAAACTTAGTTTTAACTGCTTCTGCGGCTACGAATGTGACGGCTATAAGAAAAACATAACTGGCACACCTTCAGTTATTTTCCTGGCTCTTAGCTGAATGAATGTTCCTCAAGCTATAGTACCTTAATATACCACTAGTTTTACCTACTTCGTTAGGCATAACTAATTCAATTGAGTGTAGTTGTATTATTACACGATCTTGTACATTTCTCCTTAATCTGGTAAAGGAAAGGGAGGGATTCCGCCTGGAAACCTCCACGGTTCGTTAAAAGCTTTCGACAAAAGTACAATAGGTTGCGAAATAAAGGCTCTTGGGACTCGGCCATGTTATATTATTTTTATATGACATCGCGTGCCCAGACATTACACCTGTTTGTAGATTGTGTGAGATTACGGGTGGTTGAGTTCTTATGAACTTGCTACGGCACGTTGCGGAAACTATCTATCAAAGGTTGCCAGTTGCTGTAACTACCAACTGTCCTAATTTAATATGAAAAATTTAAAGTGGCAAAGCGCTCAACAATAATTTTATTTATCGCTCACAATAGTCGTAGAACATTTATTTGACTTACAAAGTAAATGTAAAAAAGTCATAAAATCATAATATTTGCCTTCATCTGTAACCTTTCGTAAGCAAATGTTTGTAGCCTTGTTCCTCGAAAAAATACGTCCTCATCTCTCTTCGGTCGTGTCAAATTTCAGCCGTAAGTCTACTATGAGAGTGAAGGATTAGAGAGGTCATCTGTGTTTGCGGACACGATTATGCACTTCAATATACTTACCATGCGAGTGGCTAGTCTCAGTTAGTCTTTCAATCTCTCACACGACGACTGCGAAGCCAAAAGGAATGGCTTATGCCAATTACTGTATGGTATGTGTAGAAATTCAAAGAATATAATTCTATAACGAGCGTATATAATATGTTCTTCTGTAGCGCTTCGATTTATTGATTACGAACTATTCATTAGATTTTTAATAAAAATTGTGTTAATCATTTCGTTAATATAGCGCGAGGTGTAACATAGTCTACATTTAAACAAATTTCAATAATAGAAGGATTAAATTTGACCTTGTGAGCCCCGTTTTTTTCCATTTCGTGTCACAGGGTATTTTGTTGTGATATTCATGGAAAGCATAGTCCTTGAAATATTCTGTACTTCTTCGTTATAGTAGGATATAGGATAAAGGAAAATATTCATTAATATATCCCCAGTAATCTACAATACAACTAGCATTTCTATCTGGGATCTTCCAACCTATATAATAACTAATTCACTCAAGTGTAGTAGGTACCTATTACTAGTATTGTTACACGATCCTGCGCCAATTCTATTAAATGTTAAAGGAATGGCAAGTTTTCTGTGAAATTTTTGCAAGGCTTTCGACCAATGATATTATATAAAAACAAAAGCAGATATGTTATAAGCGCTCGCGCTGTGAATACTCAAATACGTCCCAATTGGGACGTCTTGTGTTTAGTTTGCGTGTGGCCTGCGTCGAGCGCAGTCACGTGCCAGACGCCATGCGCCATGTTCAAGTTAAGAAAGAGAAAGCGATATTGTTTTGACGTTAGAGCGATAAGGATGCGTGCGCTGCGGACATTTGTCAATGTGTGCAATTTGGAATAGCTCGGAACGGATTTAAATCGTAATTTCTATGAACGTAACATATCTATAGTTCTATAATATCATTGCTTTCGACAAAATGTTCCTACTTACAATCGATTTCAATGTCCAGGGAGTCGTTGCTATTGTATGCGTACTTAAGTGCTTTCTAGTGTGACAAATTGCCACACTTAGTCTGTAAATCGCGTTAGAATAAAGGAATCGGGCAGAATGTGAATTTAAGATTACTTCAAGCGCTTTCATATTTCTACACAAAAGCGCTTTCATATATTGTTTTATATGAAAGCGCTTTTGTGCAAATATTTTATGTACGTACTGGGTCGATTTCCCAAACGACTTTTTTTTCTGTCCTCGTTGAAATTCGTATTTGAAAAGAAGAATATTGTATTAAATTGATTTTTATAGTATTATATAGGTAGATATAGGGTGGGGGCAAAAATATTAATGGGCTAGGATGAAATTTAAGGGTAGAAAAAAATTCCTGAAGTCTAAATTTTCGCTTGTCGGTGCTGTCCCAGTACTTTTTTTACAAACAAAATGGCTTATAAGTTAATGAATATTAGTAAATTAAGGTTACAACCTACCCTATTTCGTAGGATATTAGTTTCATCATTGATAAATAGCATGTTATATTATTTAACTAACCATATTTATTAATGAGAGGCACAAACGTACTTGTCCCAGAAATTCTTGGCTTTTCGGTGCCAAAAAGTAATTTAGACATAACTTTACATAGGCAAGTCCGACAGTGTCCCCTCCCTGATTATTATTTCATGTTAGTACTGCCCTAATGCGCAGTGAAGACGGACGCTTTCTACATCGCTGCATTTGCCCGCAAAAAACGTAAGTACACCATGAAAATTGCTAGGCGACAAATATGTTATCTTATCGGAGAATGATTTTTTATATTGTAATATGTTGTTATTTTATATTTGTTTGATTCATACAGAGAAAGTAACTGAATTAGCTTTATTGGCTGTAGTTCAATTTGTCCTAGTTATTATAGTTCATTAGAAATTTAATAAAAAGTGTGCAATTTATCTCGTCGCTGTACCGTTATCGGTGGAATCGGTGGTCATTTTACCCACCGATACGACAATTTTCCACCTGATCGGTGAAAAAACATTATCGGTGTATAGTTTATCTGCTCAGTGTATTATTTTTTTGTGTATTAACAGTTTTAAGACATCGGTGGATTTCTTAATCGTATCGGTGGATCATTTTATCGAGTCGGTGGGTCGGTTCATCACATCGGTGGAACCTGTGTCATTTATTTTGCTTCCAAAACATTTTATTGATATCAGTAATTTCGTTAGGTATAGAAAATATGAGTTTTCGAAAGTTGCGATTTTTACAATACCGAACGCACTGTGTCGATAGTGAAATTGTACGATGTTAAATACCTTTGTTTGTACCCAGAAAAATTCAAATTTTCTAGATAGATCGTGGTGTGGGCATAGTTAAAGTAGATTGCGTAATTTTCATAGCCAGAACGCCTGTCGCAAAAGTATACGCAAATTTAAAATAGATGCAAAATATTGTCTACTTTAAACATAGTATTTAAAAAAAAGACATTTTATAATCGAATTAGGGACAAACAGTAAATTTTGAAGACCGATATACTATTGCATCTATAAAGCATCGATGGTAAAAGCATCGCACAATTGAACTTTTGACACATTGTGTTCGGTACTCTCGATCTTAAATATTTATTTTATTTAGCTTTAAGTATTTGTTGTTATAGCGGCAATAATTAAACATCATCTGTGAAAATTTCAACGTCCTCGCTATCACGGTTCTTGAGATACATCCTGGAGACAGACGGACATTCGGACGGACGGACAGCGAAGTCTCCGTAAAAGGGTTCCATTTCCTTTGGGTAAGGAATCCTAAAAACATAAAAAATTTCATAAGCTTATAGTTTTATACCTTATTTGAAGGTATAAAACTTTGATGTAACTGGAATATAACAAAGTTATTGACGAAACAATGGTGCAAAGGTGGTCAGATTTACCATATCGGTGGATAAGCACACCTTTTCGGTGTTCAAGCATTTCATATCGGTGTACAGAAAACTAATCGGTGGTCAGCTTATCGTATCGGTGACAACCCAAATTCAAACTCAAATTTCTCTTCAGTCTTAAATGATACGATCATGTGCGTAAAATTGGGGACATTTAGTATCATATAGATTACAATAAATCTAAAAAATATCCAAAAATGCTATAAATAAAAAAGTTCACCGATAAGGTACAAAAAACACCACTTGTTGAAATTGACCCTACTGTGCCTTTATGTCTATTACCAGACGTACAGACCAGAATTAAATGTCAATTTGTTCAAGTTTTTTTTTTTTTCAATTCAATTCAATTTATTTATTTGCGAATATGGGTTTTACAATGTTGTTACATGATAGATGAGTATCACCATAATCAGCCTGTCAGCATGCAAAATAATATTGATAATTTAAAAAAAAAAAAAAAAAAAAAAAATTTTTAGTGGGATCTAAGACCACAAATCATCAAAAGTTTCATAAAAATGAATTTTTATTGTTATCGCATAATCAATATTTTTGAGAGGCAGGCTAGTTTATGAAAACGGAGCTTTTCGTTGAAAATAGTGATTTGAAAACCCTACGTGCTCACTCTCCCATTTGTTAAAGCCTCAATAAGAATCTCGAAAAACGCGGTCACTTCAAAATTATGCTGAAAATATTATTCAGTACCCAGATTGTTCGTTATCATAAACAACGGCTATCCCACCTAGCTACAATATTAAACAAAATATAATTTACCCAAACATTTCATGCAATTTATGTGGGAAAGACGGCAACTGGCATAGCCATATTTTTCTTTCATTCATGGATCAACATGGAATTTCATTATGATATTCATTTTTCAAGTGGTCCATTGAGGAGAATAATATTAGGCAGCCATCTCAAGGGTCTCCTAATAGCAATTGGATTTCACCCGAAAAGTTATTTCAGGCAAAGTTAAAGGCTAGAGCATCTAACAATAAGCGTTATTATTAGATTGGAAGTTTCAATTCGAGGTGTCCGTTGGAATCGGAAATAGGAGAAAGCGACCCTTTGTGAAATAAACTTGCCCTGTCCCGTGATGTATGAACTCCGGGGTCGAAAATATGGGTATGTAATTTTATTTATTTTGGTCCTTGATGCTCCTAGCAATTGATGACGGTCGGGTTCAGGCGCGGGGCTGCGACCGGCACGCTGTAACGCGGCTCTATAAATATTAGATGCGGTGTTGCCTCCTCACGCCGTGCCAGGACTGCGAGGCGGAACCGTGAGAATCGATCGCCCAACACGTGTGTCACTATCTACTCCCATACATTCAAATAACACCAAATAATGTTCACGCTCTGAGCTATATCGTTTCCCCGAGAGTGTATTAGGATCTCAACGCACAGTTTACGCGTCAATAATAAACAAAATGAAATACCTTCATTCCCCACCGGGCTCCATACAAAATCGTATGGTATTTCAGTATTAAGAAGGCTATGCAATGGATTGTTAGCTGTTAGATCGATAAACGCGGGTTATTACTGGCCAATACTTGGTGGATGTAGTGGACAAATAATGTGTCATTAAGAATTGTTATTGAGGCGAGTAGGTACAGATACCTCGTAGTTTGTCCTAAATAATACAGAGGTTGACAGTTGGTAGTTTAGAAAAGGGTGTAGGGATAGGTAACAATTAAAATAAATTAA
Source organism: Hypena proboscidalis (assembly GCA_905147285.1). Lineage (NCBI taxonomy): Eukaryota > Metazoa > Arthropoda > Insecta > Lepidoptera > Erebidae > Hypena > Hypena proboscidalis. Next base: position 10,847,894 of record LR990130.1, on the reverse strand, counting down.
ATAGAAATTTATTAAAATTGTTAACTCGTTAATAGACATTTAATGACCCCAGTACCTGTAGACCGAGCCTGGCTTTTATCAAGCTTAATATAACAAAACCTTTAAAATAGGGGAAAAGAAAGGTAAGCATAATGTTTTATAATTAAGGACTCATAGATTAAAAAAACGTAGTGTATAAGGTAAGCATCATGATCAGCTTTCTATTAAAATCCCTTTAATATTCTGCAAATCTTCCACAGATTCTATTCTACAAAACATTGAGGAATCATTGTTCTTTATTAAAAACCAATGTTTTACTAAACGAGGTTTTTGATTGAACATGAGTAAGCCCTTTCCACTTAAATACTTCATAGATTAGGCAAATGAATTACTTTCAGGTTGAATACTCTTTGTGTAAAGGTCGTTTGAATAATAGATTGTTTCGTAGATTACAACCAATTCGACCTCATGGGCTTAAAGTCGGCCTTGTGATTTACTTTCTGTACCTCACCATAAATTGCCAACATTAATAATTACACACGGAAGCTCGCCAGCGACGACGGGCAATCATTTTAAACTTGTGATAAAAAAAATCACTTCTTCTCATCTAACTACGGAACCATTCTGCGCGTGGCCCGACACGCACTTGACCGGTTTCTTATCTTTTCACTTTGATACATTTCAGTACATTTATATCTCTATCGTTTCCATTACAAACAATGAAAAACTAAGTTTCCATGGGGCATGTCATTTATTGTAACAAACTTGGATGTAACGACTTTCCTACCTATGAAGGTATCTCGCCAGCCCATCAACCTTTTGTATAGAAATGTAAATGATTCTTGACAAAGTTGCCAGCTTTTCAGCGTTATCTTAAGGTCAGACCCTTTTTGTATGAGTTTGTGGTAGCAACTGAAGTTTCCACCTTCCTTGTTAAGCTAACAAGCGGTTTGAGCGACAAGGTGCTGTGATTTTACTGAAGCAAATGTTAGCAAAAGTTTGTAATAGGTATTTATGTCAGAACTCGAATAACTTTTGGACTTGTCTTCTGAGTCTTCATGAATTCTACAAGATTTGCCTGGAGTTTTTGAATGTTGATAAGAAAGTTCAAACTTCTAGATAATCTACGTATTTACGTTCACTCTGAAACTAGAACGTCTGAAAAGAGATTTATACTTTCAATCATGTTTTCAACTTAGTTACTAAAGTAATCCAACAGCTTAGTACTTTATGAAGAACTAGACATTAGTAAATCAATAATTGAATCTTAACCACCCACATCTGCCACCAATTTAGTATTCAAAATACTTATTCGCGCAAAAAAAAACAATTTCAATAATACTTGTTCTTGAAAAAATTTATGAAAGGACACGGGAGCACTTAACCTTAAAAATATTAGTGAACGTGCCTACTTAGTTAATTATATAAACGAGCATTGTACCCGAGATGCGGGGGACGGCGCGGCGGCGCGGCGTCTGTGCTGGATCGTCCTAAACAAAGATCATTATAGCACAGAAAGTAACAATTATAAAGCAAAATTGCTTTATTTAGGCTTCTTAATGAGATTATTAGTGAACAAAAGCCGTTTTGACGTCATTCAGGCGACAAAAACGCGTCCCATTTAACTTTTTCTGAACGATATTGGAAAAGTAAACAATTATTTCTGAGAGTTTGAAGTGTTTCTTTTTAATGAGTTCAGTTTACGGTACGAATAATTAATTTACTGGGGAGTTGTTGAATCTGGATCTATTGATTTAATATACATTTTTTTTTAAACGAATATTCCTACCTTCTTGGTCTGTAATGTCTCATCATTAACATGGACTTGGTTTAGGTAATGCTTTTTCAATATTTAATTAAGTTGACATAATAAGATTCTTTCTTACTAATTTCAATAACTTAAAAAACATATTAAAAACAATACGCAGCTATGTTCTCAGACTTTGTAGAGATATTTAAGCTCTTGATTTCATAACAAAACGCTGCTTGACTTATTGTATAGACCAATAATTTTATATTGCAACACATTTTTCTTAGTTCAAGTAGTCCATTGGCATATAAAGGTTTTTTCATTCAAGCTGAAGTGAAAACAATTAGCTCCAAGGTGCAAGAGTTTCCTCCTTAATGAGATTAGTTTCCGGTAGTAAGCAGGAAATCAATTTGCTGGCATCCTGCAATAGACTACGCCTCACAGATCGTCGGGTATTATAGTCTGTATTACAATAGCTATCTTCATTTTACTCTATGATATTAAAAGAAGCTTTGTCCACTCTTAATTCTAAAAGCTTCTTTAGTTTTACTAATTGCTTCACCAAGTTACTTTCATTAAACATATTTTAGTTATAAACTAACTAATAACTACAATCTATATTGGTAATGTCTGCAATAAAACCTAATAAGTGACTTGTAATTGTTATCTTCAAATCCCATTACGTTGTTTTAGCCGATGTGGAATGGAAAGGCAAGATTAGGAGACTGTTAAAGAAAATAAAACCGTGTTTATATCTTACGGAGAAATTCGTAAGTGCTATTAGAAACCACGACTGGATGGCGAAGTTAAATTTAATTAAATTTCTCAGTTAGAATTTCGTTTAAGGCATTATGTCCAAAGTTTTCGGTTAGAATCAATGATCTGCATAAAAGTGACTTGGTAGAGGCAGTTCATTGAATTATTAATATTTTAGAACACCTACTTTGCATTCTATTTAAATTCAATTTGAAGTGGCCTCCGCTGTGTCGGACTAGGCTTGAAGGGCACGGATGGCATCCCACAAAAGACCCGAGAGTCAGTGCTTCTTGATCTATCCCCACCATAAACATTTCTTTTATCACTACTTCATAAATTAACGAGTATTTTTTTTTTTTATTAACATTAAAGATTTATTTCCTTTCAATAGATAACATTTTCATACCAGTTTTTCATATTTTTTTTTTGTTATATAAACGCCTACGAGTGTGTTAATATATTGTTAAAAAAACTCAATAGCGTGGCTTGAAACAGCGGTGGCCAAGCAGGCGCCATGGTTGAAGGTTAAAAAGAAATAAATTAAAAAATAACAGTTGCGTTGCCTTGCTTTTAATTAGAATTACTTCACTAAAATCCTTTTTGTACTTATGTAAAGTAAATAAAATCGTGTATCAGAATAATCTTCTCAAAATGACAAGGGTAGTAAGGCCATAGTTAGTTCTTAACGTTACCCAAGCGCGGGTTGAAGAAATTCAGAAAGTAATAGCTAATATTTTTTATTATTTAGGTTTCGTAAGTATTTTATCGCCCCTGATATTAAAGCATTAATTGCAACTCCCCTAGTCATTAATTAAATTGATTAAATTAAATATCTTTTCTTAATAAATTAAGATAATTATAATTGATTTGTTAGGTAAAAGCATGCTTCAAAATGTCTACCCTAAAAAAATTGCTTTTGGCATTTTTTATTCCCGTTCTAAAAATTACTGAACAGATTATGATGCAATTTAGTATTCAAATAGGTCAAGGTCTAGATTAACACTCATGATCCTTTTTACTTATAAACTTTAACTTTTCAGCATATATAGCATAAGAATCACAATGGCACCAAAATTTCAAACTCAAGTATATTAAACCTTTTTTAGCTTTTTATTTTTAATTTATTAATAAATACATCACATATTTCAGTATTTGTATTTGTATGTTTATCAAAAAGTTAATTGAAGTTTTTGCTATAGCAAATAATACCTAAAATATATATTATTATACGAGTTTCTGAACGTTGTTTAGACTATGTGTTGAGGCCTGCCATAGACAAAAGATTGGTCTTCCTTAGGGTCTACTAAGGAGAACGGAATCTACTACGAAACCTGGATGTAATGATTGAATATTTTTGATCTCTTTCTTTTTACTACTGAAAGGAGAGATACAGAGATAATAGAACTAACGTATTTCACATTTTCGCTAAGCTTGTGCTAGACCCCGCGCACGCTGAAATGACATCAATGACTTTCAAATTTCAATAACATTTTTACTCCCGCTCGAAGCAAAATAGAGTTTAGCTCACTGTTCCCATAGGTACAACAAAGAACGCCTCCCCGAGCTGCTGAGGTAAAAAGGTATTCACTATTCGCTAATGATTGTGTTCTTTATTAACTTAGCGAACCATTCATTAGAGATAAACACCAATACAATAATTTCGATTCAAAATGTGTGAACCTTGTCGGCGCCTATTCAAACTAGATACATTCACAAGAGTATCAAACACTAATCATTATCTAAGTAGTTACCTCTTCAATAAAGTGAAAATCATTTTTTGAAGAGGTTATCGACGCGTTATTATAGCTTATATTATACGTGTCTACTTAAAGTATCTATAGTATAGATACAGCAATTGAAGAAAGCAATTGCCATTTATGTATAAAGCCTCCAGAGCCTTCGGAAGCATATAGCTTTCGTGTATATAGAGTATTGGCCTTCCCTATACCTATCCAATGTATTCTCTTTAATATTGCGGATTAGCATATCCATGAATTTTATATGTAGTTTTTTCTTTGCGGTCGGGGCAAGCATTCGAGTCTCGATGTTGCTTTCTTACTTAAAACGCGTGGGAAATGTAAGGAAATTCTGTAGTCTGTGCCTTTTTTGTAATGTTATCTTTAGTGAGGTCGGTCGGTTTATTAAGTGGGTGCGTGCGGGGTTGGGGGCGAAGTTCGAGACACGCCGTGTTCCCTCGGCCCCCGCAACCAGCCGGAAGGACGAGAAGACACCCGCTTACAATATCCGGTACTGATCCGCAGTATCACCCTATATGGATTTAGGACATAAAATTCAACGATTATAATACAGCCTTAAAGGCTTTTTCTACATATTACCTGCCATATTCATACTGCTATAATATTTTATTATTTCGTGAAAACATCAGGCAGGCTTGCCTCAGGTGTTCCGTAGGAGAATGTAAAACCTATTTGTGAGTAAATGTTGTTAGGCGAACAAAGTTTATTGTGCGTGTCCCGCCGCTAATGGCTATTTACGCCGTTATATATGGCTTATTTGTAACTTACTAGGAGGGTAGGTAATTATAACGCGCCTCTATTTACAGTAAAAAACATTGAATATTCATGAGATTAAACTGTAGGGCATTATGAATTTTATTAGGATAATAATGAAAAAACTAAAAAGTAGATACAACAAGCATAATTTTATTACATGTAATATACAGGGAAGGTGTAGCACAACATAAATTAGGTGTAGGTACATACATATTGATTATTATTGATATGTCATTAATAAACTTATGAATATTATATCAATTTATAAGGAAGCTGTTTGTGATGGACAAATGACCTGTGTTTCTTGACTGATCGATCTAAGATTGTTAACAGCATTACATAAGCAAGATAAATATATATTTTTTTTAACAAAACAAATGCTATTGTTACAGGTAATCATGAGGATCAAACCAGACAACGGTAGCGTGACCGTCTACCGACAAGAGGTTCTATCGCACAGAAACCACGACAACAGAAACTGGCTCAGCTCGAACAGCGCTGAATCTAATATACCAGATAATACTACAGATTACTCACTAGTGACGAATTGCAATACAATAAATAAAGGGAGTTCCGATACAGAAGATTTCTCGACGGGAGCAGAGAGTAATGAGACTGTATTGAGTACGGCACTGGTATGCAACAGGCAGTATCGAATCAACAATAGGAATGTGATTGCCGTTCGATCGATTTCTGAAACTGACAATGTGGAGGAAACGGCAACTATACACGCTTCCTGTGAAAGCTTTTTAGGTATTTGACTGTACATTTTATAAATAATCATTTAATAAATATTCCCTTTTTTGTATACTTATAACCACTCAATCGTTGACAAATTACTTCACATACACAAGCTACTACCACATCTTAAAAACCAAATTATCACAGATATAAAATAACTTCATATTATTAATTAGTAATTCTACAACTCTTTCAATATTGGCTTTGCTCCATTGGCTGCACTAATAATTAACGATAGTGTCATCAATCGACATTGGCTGTAGAGCATTTGCTTTATAATAATTTACCTGTTTACTTAATTTGCAAACCAACGGTAAGTGATAGGTTACCGCAGCTCATGGAGCCCATCGCTTTATCACAGGGCCACGGTGTTATGCTTCATGTCATGTGCCAGTAATTTCAGGGCCGATCTCACCACTAAACTGGAACGCAGTTGGTACTACTATTTGTAGGGCTTAAGTGAGACTGTGGTGCATCCGCCCTCGAATTCATTCACAAGAGATCTACCGCCATTATTTTCGAATGTTTTATTGTAAAAACCTACCTCTCCCTTCGGATTCATAAAATAAATTGGCATATGTGTTTACTTTCAGGTAACTCTAATGTTTATACAGAAACGACACCTGTTGAAGAAGAAAAAACATTCGAGCATTCTGATACAGATGAAATGTCTGAAAACGGTATCCATCCCGTGCCGAGAGGAATTGTGAACCCAAATTATCCAGGATTTCAGCACTTAGCGCACACATTACAGGTAAAGTTTCACTTAAGCAAAGAAACCTTAAAAGTGCTTAAACTTTGCTCGTTACAGCGACACAAAGAAGCCCCTGTTGTTACAAAATCGTTCTTGGTCGGGAACCAACCTACCCTTGCGGGTTTGTTTTGCTTGTATTGTCTATAAAATTATAACTTTTATACTCGTATTTGAACCGAAAGCTTTGTATACCTATTTACATTTTTCTCTATCTCCAGGATTACTCATCAAATATAGAAAACTTTTATCACTCAGAAAATGAAATGACTGATGACGATGTCGATATAGAAATAACAGATTTAGCTTATGAACCAGAACCTATTGAGAATGGAACTACTGATTGTAAGAATATTAATAATAACAATAACACGAAGAAAGATTTAACTAAAACAACATTACTTTCACCTCGAAACAAACTTTGTCCACAAATAAAAAACTTAGATAGTCAAATACCAAATGATATTCCGGACCTTATAAAAACAGTGTCTAAAAACAATAATAATAATGAAGACACATATAACTATGATATTCACTGTACAGATGCAGATATAGAAAATAATTTCCATACAAAAGATATCATTGGGGATTTCAATAAAGAAATTGAAGATGAAATAAAACAATTACTCAATTATAATATCAATATTCAAGATGATTTAGAAGAATTACGCAAGGATATAAAAGATACCCTTGCAAAGCCTATTGAAAATACTATTAATAATATAAGTGAGGTCGTAAATCATGTTATAAAGAAATTAGTGGAAACGCAGAGTGTTGATGATAATGAAGAATTACAAGAAACCTTAACTCAAGAGCCAACAGTGGACCAGGAAATAAATGAAATAAATAAAGAAAATGAAAGAAATACTCGAACAGAAATGAGTCTAAGTAGGCCTACGTTTTTATTAATAGACAATAACACCGATGGTAAGATAGCAGATGCTTTTCTTTCAGATGGGAAAGATGAAATAAATATTAACGAATACGACACTGAAAAATTGAGTCTCAATGTAGAGAATACTATTAAACAACTGAGTACTGAATTGCGGAAAATTATTCCGAAATTAGATGAAATGAAGGAACGAGATAGGCTATGGGCTGAATGCAAACGGGAATCAGTAATTATAGACGGGAACTCTAATGAAATAACTAATACTTCTAAAAATTATGGTTTAAGTAAAAGTTGCACCCAAGACAAGCCGGATATTACTATAACCACCAAGCGTACTGATAACTGTAATAGTGGAAAATATTACTCCATAAAACCACACAGGTAAAAAGTGAAATAATTTGTAAAACAAATAATACTTAATATTATTTCATAATAAATTAAACTTAAAAAGACAACAACAAAAAACCGATGTGTTTCGCATCATAGTTGTTTACCTCATACCTACCTACTTAGGATAGCTTACGGTCTACTAAAGTTTTAAATAGATTTGACGCAGCCGGTGTTATGCGGATAAAATAGGTAGGGAAGTAAACACCTAACACATTGAACGTCTTAGTATCCGTGTAATTTTGTTGGCAAGCTCTAAATATGAACTCATGCTAACGAGGCGTGGTACATTGAAAATTGCAATAATTTTTGTTGTAATCTAATTTAAGATGTTTTCATACTTCAGTGAAAAGACGACGAGGGACAAACAAAAAGAAATTGCTCCAAGTAAAAACTCTTACCGCTCTGCTCAACACAAAACATCCGTCCGTAAAAATGATAACGCAAAAGATTTGGATTTGGGTAAGTTGAATAATTAACTTAATTTGTGTTTTGTTTTTTACTGCCGCTTAAGTTGTAGTAAACTCAAGCTTTTGGTATAAAAATGTATTAACTTACTTTTATTTAGGTTCTCTTATAAACCGGCAAGTAAATAGACTTAATAATATTTCTGTTTTGATACTTGGTAGGTACCTAATTGATATACAATGTTTCATTTTATTGTTTGCATAAATTTACAATGCTTCAGTGTCAAGTCTTTGGTTAAATCAGTCTATGGGTTATATGGTACCCATGGACTTAATATAACTATTACTACGTCCATGATGGTACCCATGGACTTAATATGGTACCTATAATGACATGCGGACTCAGACAATTCAGAAAAAAATTACATGAAGACTGTGTATGACTGACATGTGAATGTGTTGTAGGTTTTTTTTTGTAAGTATTTTGATTCCATCTGAAATCATTTAACAGTGTACCTATGTATCTAGTAAAGACTAACCAAATCTATTGAAATGTTAAGCCAAATGAAAACACAAATAAATGAGCCCTCGTCTTTACGATGAAGGTTGGTAGAACGTTCGTACTTTTAGTACTTCAACCTTGAGAACTGCATTTTATCTATGTAAATACATTATTTCCGGTGAAAAAAACACCATGAACCCTTTAAGCCTGTTCTTTTGTAGGTACCTACATGATATTCCGTTGTTTGTTATTGTCATTTCTCAAGGTCTTACGACTCAATGAATGAAGCACGACCGTGGAGATAGTACCTACAAAGCAAAGCATGATATCTTAAGCCGCCCTTAACCACGCATAAGATATGAAAGTCCTAGTTTCATGTCACGGCAGAGTGATGGTCAGGATTGAAACCCATCTACCTCTTGAGCGCAAGTCCAGCTCTAATCGCTATATATCGTCGTTTTGAAGCGTTCGTTTTGAGACTTGGTTAAAGCGCTAACTTTGTCAAACTACGTTGAAGAACAAAATCATCCTAAGATCAATATGTTACGAACCCCTATATCTACAACATTTTGTAGATAAGATAATAATTTGTATATAATTAATGTTTCAGAAAGTTTCGATGTATACAACATAGAAACGGCTCTACCTAAATTAGATTTGGACGCTATTGAAAATCATTTAAAAGCAGCAAAAGAGGCAGAGAGGCGGGTAAGTCAATCAATGTTTATGCCTTTATATAAAAAGCTTCAATGGTTTAGTTTTTACAAGATAATTCCAAAGTTAAGGTTTGATAAGATACCGGCTTCTATGGGAAGGCGATTCCTTGCAGACCAAAGAGTAGCTTATGCGTAAACCAATATTACTCTACCCGAGGGAAAACTCCACTCACCTCACTTGGTAGTACTGCAGACCCCCAGTAGCAGTAGCCAACTGTCCCACTAACGCCAACCCTACCCTACCACTGTGCCCTATGCAGAACAGAGCGCTGCGCTGAGCTGCTCCACGCAATAACCTCGAGAGAGCACCATCTCCCGGCATAGGGTGGACCGACCCTTCAACTGCCATTATCAACTCAAGCAGACAATGGGCAGGCAGAGAGGTGGCGCGCAACCCAATGGTGTCATACCCACGTTTGTTGCATAACATTGCTGGAAAACGTTTGTTATTTACGAAAATGGCCATACATCCTTTCTCCAGAACGCAATTCCTTATTATTAATAATGCATAGATCAGAAGATACAAATTCGCGAACAATGATCTAACACAGCCAATCATTTAAATTCCGCGCTGTTGTTAAGTTAACGGTAACCGCACATTCGCGTTTGATCCACGTCTGCCGCAGCCATGTGTAACAGTTAATTATCAATAGGTAGAGGTAGTACGCTCAGCTTTCTAAGGTGATTCAGCGGCGTAGCAAGCTGCCTGTGTGGCTGCCAGTCTCCCATTAAGTATCGGCTCATTCACTTGGTGTGCGGGCAGTGCTAACGCTGCATTTTCAGTTTCTTTTGTTTTATTAGTGCTAGATTCGTTTAACTAAGTGATGGCGTCCATGCCTTATATTGTGAATACAGAACAAAGACATTACAAGAAGGATACCAGATTTTTGTTAGATTTATATACAATTACGTATGACAATCATGAATCTGTTGACAACATTTGCTGCCTCGTAAGTTTTGAGTTTATTTTTTTAACGTTCTGCCTTTTTTCTTAATCACGAACGCATGATATTCGGGAAGACTTTTTTTTAAATGGAACACCGCGTGACCTTGTCCTAAATGTCAAATTGACAGAACTCCATATTTTTTGTTTACTTCACGCGATTTACAGTTAACTTTGTACAAAAGCGTTCCGTGCCATATTTTTGCCAAATTAAAGAAGACTGATTAATTTTAAATATGTTTGAAAATTTAGTTACTAGTATTCGACGGAAACTTAGCAAACCTTCCGATGAAACTCGCGATAAAGTGAACACAGATAATTTATTAAACGTAGAAAAGTCTGGATTCAAAAGAAGTTTACACCTGTTCAAGTCGAAGTTTCACAAAAGTGATGCCGAAATTATTAGTGTTGTCCCAGAAAACTGCAAGGACACTGTTCTTAGCCCAAGAGCTATTGGATCAGCTGAGTGCGCTCTCACTGAAATTGAATGGCCAAATCTTACTGATAATAACCCTAACATCTTAGAGAGATTTACTAGAATTGTCAATGTTACTGAACCTTATGATAGATATGTAAGAAATCTGTATTTTCATAGTTAATAACAACAAAGCAAATAAGTGTAGTAAACTTGTTGAATTTAAATGCATTCCTCAACATGGGCCATTTGTTCATGTGTGTATGTCCTAATAATATAAAAACACTCTTTTATTGCCACTTCTATCACTGCTACATATTACATAGATTTTGCAATGTTATTTCATACAAGTTATACTTTATTTCTAGAAACGCAATGACAGAGAAGAGATCAGGAGGCGGCTGGCAATGGGTGCTGACGCAGAAGAATACTACAGTATGGGACATACAGAGAGACCAGGGAAAAAGCCTAGCCTACATTCAAGACTACAAAGTGGTGAGTAATGTCTTGAAAAATGAATATGTTGATGCTATATTATGAGATCTTATGTGGGTATATCATTACAGCTATCTGTGTTGTTTACTAAACACTAATTAGCTATCTATTATGTTCATTATCTACTGTTTGGGTATGTTGGTATACACAGATACAGTGCTGTTACAAATTTAGTAATTAAGTTCATTGTAAATTGTATGTGTATTTTTAAACTAACATGACTCAAAATATATTTATTATTAATAATTATTTTATCTTTGGGCCATGGATATTTCTCCATGTTTCTATACAGATTGATTTAAATATAAATAACATAGTGGCATATTCTCTATCTTGCTGTTGAATAATTAAGTATAATGCAGTTAAGGCATGGAGAACCTGGTCTGGGACGTTTTCTGGAACCAGATCTACCCAGTTCCTCAGAACAATGGGGACCCGATTCTGCATGTCCTAATTGCAGTCATTTGATACAAATTGTACAGTAGTAGATTCATTCAGTTTTGCCTCTTAAGAATTTAATAATATGCCACAGTGTAGTCTTAGACCTAATTTCACCAGCATTTCCATTTGTCCATACCCAAATATTGAAAGAGAAAAATGAGGTATTATGTCTAAATTAAAAACTAGGTGTGGCTTAGACAGTTTGGGTAAAATTGGGTCTTAATATAAAAATCAAACTGAAAATAACTAAAACATTACTGTTCTTAATGCTGTCTTTTAATGTCATTCTTGGTGATATGGGTGGTAATTTCCTCCTTTTGTACCTCCTAGACATACCCTGCATTCATGATTTGATGAATAATAAAAAATCTGTGTTTTTAAAAATAGTTAAAAAAGTACTAATAATAGTAATAAGTACTTTTGTATCTGATAGAATGCAGTGTATCTCTATTGCTCAGCATCTTATATTTCATAACCATTCTGTGATGTGCTCATAAATGTGTTGTGGTGTGCGGCACAGGGATGAACCTACAAATATGTTTCATGAACGAAACAGCATCTGACAATGAATCTCAAGGAGACTTAGAAAAGAATCACAATAGTACCAAAAGTTTATCACGGTCAAGCATTTTTAGCAAGTCAAATTACAACCACCCGTACCAGACAAGGCCTCTGTCAGTAAATATAACGAAACATGACAAAATAAGCACCGTACAGAGTGGTAAGTACTTCTGCATCCTGCCTTTTGTTTTATCATTTGATGTGGGGAGTTTATTTTAACAACATTAATGATTTCTCCTTTATGGCTAAAAATACAGTATTAACTGTTTACTTTTTAATTAAGAGTATCAGAAGAAAGTTGTGCTAATGAAGTGTAATATTGCATGTTTGGATGATTGACTATGTTTAATTGATGACCAAGACTGATGTGATTGCTAATGAAGTTTCATCTAAACATTATGCTGAAATCCATTGTAATATTTTTTTTCTGAAATAGATAACCCATTACTTCTATTTGTTCTGATTTGCAATATACAAGTTTTTATTATTGTAAATAAGTAAATTCTGATCAATAATATAGGAGAGACAAGATTGAGGTTCAGAATCTGATTAAGTTCTAATTAAAATACAAGACGCGCGCATATCTCAATGTATGAAAGTATGCGACTGTCGCATGCGGTCTATGCACAAGCTTGTACTTTTAGATATTCAATGTGCTATTGTGTTATCTTTTAAGAACTTCGTCGCACGCGGCTCCTATGCATGAACTTGTATCTTTACCTAGATCTTCAATGTGCTATTGTGTTATCTTTTTAGACATTCTGTGCATGCAGTCGTATGCGGCTCCCATGCATGGTCTTGTATCTTTACCTAGATATTCAATGTGCTATTGTGCTATCTTTTTAGAACTTCTTAGCATGCAGCTGCTATGCATGGACTTGTATCTTTATCTAGATATTCAATGTGCTATTGTGTTATCTTTTTAAAACTTCTTCATTGATTCAACAGTGATCAGACAGTAACAGTAAAAGACTGGTAAATGGCAATAGCCTATATAACATGTCATTAAACATCCGTCCAACAGAGGCGAGATACAATCATGATGCTTATTGCATGAGAAAATACTTTGAAAGATTCATTAACTCTGAATGTGACATTGCAAAAACAATCCAGTGCAATTGATGTCATAACAATATAATTATATATTTATTTTAAGTCTAATGGCTACCTTTTTAAATGAAAAGATATTTATATACTTTTTTATTACAGGAACTAAACTGCGGCCATCATCCCTATCATTAAAGAACACAAAATCAAGATCATCACATTCTCTTGGGCACATTGAGATAAAAGAATCCGACTTCTATGTGCTTCAAGCCACACTACAGACTGAGGCCAGGGTTGCTCTGGCACAGGCCAAAGAGATGGCTCGTATACAAATGGAGGTAACAAATTACCATCTTATAAAACTATTATACTATTTGTTAGTTGTCATAGCAACTTTAAAATATATTATTTAATTCGTTCTATATAAGACACACCAGTTGTACTTATAAAAATACCTTATACTGAAAAATATCAACAATACAGTAGAAAAAATATGTACTATCAGGCCAACTGATTCTCGACTCATTCATATGACCCAATAGTATGTCTACTTTTACCAATATAGATGTTTACTGTCTAATGGTTCCATAGACAAACATGCTCATTTTCATTCATTTTGTCTTATCTTTTGAGCGACATCTGGTGGCTGAGTGTGATTCTTGGCCAATAAGAGCTGCCCATTTCGACTCATCATCTGAGCGACGTCTGATGGCTGAGCTTCTAGTCATCCAATTTCGCTTATAAGTGCAAGAAATAATGTGATATTTCTTTGACAGCGTGAGCGCCGCGGCCGCGCGGTTTCGCCGGTAACGGAGATGCTCCAGCGCAGCATGCAGAAGGCAAATGCACCGCTCGCGCCCGACCGACGCCGCGTGTCGCGACAACTGCTCACTGACATGAATATTGCACAGCTGCAGGTATGGCAACACTTCGTAATGTCTCAGGGAACGTGCCGTTCGCGTTTATTTAGTTTTTGGACAATATTATTATTCGTATATGTGTCACCTAACTTGATGATTAAGGCTCGTTCCTGATTACGCAGTGGGTTACGTTTTGGTAAATATTTTTATAGAAGTTTAAGAGCCAGGTTTTTGTTTCGGTACAGAGGTGGCGTGCCTAAATTTCCATGACAATATTTTACCGCATCGGTCCCGCACTGCATAATCAGGAAAGGGTCACACCTTGTCACGTGGCAAACCATATTCCTGTACAGTGTTTTTCCACTCTTTTGCAAATTTAAGTACTTCTTTGTTTTTTATGCATTCATGTTTAAAATTGAATGTTTAGAAATGTATGTCTCAATAGCCAAGATCATATTTGTTATGAAACTGAATGCCTTATGAATATCAATAGGTATCCTCCCACTTGAAACGTTTTCGGCATGCTGCCTTAATGTTTTGGATGAGTCACTTGCTCAGGTTTACTACCTCTGCCAGCTCCTAAATATAGTAGTGTTTTGTAAACAAACTACAATAGATTTTATGTAACTGTAACATTTATAGGTCAAAGAATTTTATTTATTTTAGGTAAATGTTTAACTCGATTTAATAAGCATTTTTCACCATAGTAGCTCAAAACATAATTACTAAACCATTTGTACAATTATCAATGTATATAATATAATCTGAATTATAATTATAAAAAAATTATGATCCATTTATTAGTATTATTTGAAAACTTATTTAAAAAATTTACACATCTAGGATAAAACTTACACTAGATTGGTATAAAAATCAATGTGAGTAAAAATAAAAGCAAAATTGTGCTTTGCTCACTGATATTACTCGAATCAAAATCGAGTTTTGATCTTGATACACAAATTATTATTATAGTCGTGGTGGGATACTTACCTAACCAAAAATTTAGGATATCTGCAATTTGTCAGTCAGGTTAAGTATCTATATATTGAGGTCGCCCGAGGGCCTATTGTCATATAGCCATTGAGCACAGTTCACGGCCCTGTGCTGGGGTTCACACTAATAGCCCGAAACAGTCGTAAGACAGTCAACTATTGAAATGACCTTTAAAAGAAAATTCTGATGAGCTAGAGTAACATTATAATATCTTGTACTACGATTCGAGTAGATAGGACTGCTTTAGTAAACTTCTCTAGAATTACGCCGGAAATTACAAAACGTTATATGCCGTAAAGAAGTCACGCATCGTTTGCTCGTAAAACTCCTAGCTTTAGTAGGTACTAGTCACCGTCGATCATCGATGCACTAAACTGAAAACATTATGTTTACATACTAGTAAGTATTAAAACGTATTGTAAACATTATGTTTTTGTTCTTTTTATTAAGTCGATGTGACCTTCTATGCAAGATTTGTTGTGCCGGGATCTGAGTCATGCACAAAGACCATTCATACAATGGATTTGTTCAACCGCAGTGACCATTGTGCAAACTTTTTGTCACTTTTATTCACTCTGCATATTTTATACCTATGTATGCCGAATTACAGCAATTTGGTAATTGACACTAATAAATTCAGTTACTGAATTCTGCACCTAATTGTATAAATGCTAAGGTTTAATGTTTAATGAGTCCCAAAAGTGTGATAAAAACTGTCGCGTCAAACGATAATGCTGGTACCAAATTATTTTAATTGTATTTTTTATCACAATTAATGGTTCACAAGTTTCGCGACTTACAAAAACTAATTTGAATTATCATCAGACATTTTGAAGCAATATTTTCTTTGTACAACGTTTGTGTGATAATCTATAGGTACTTGAAAATAGTTGAATAATTGCTAATCTATTTTACTAGGTATGAATACGATACAAGTTGGATACAAGTATTTTACAATAGGTTATACAGGAACGAAATGGTCGTTTCCATGACAATGAAATCTTGATGTCGGAGGGCGCACACTTGTACACTATTTTTACCTACCAAATACACGAAATATAAAACATCTGAAACTGTACATTACTAAAATCAGTTTTTCGAGTTGTCGATTCGACATAAAATCAATACATACATAAAATCACGCCTTTATTCCACGGGGGTAGGCAGAGACGATGGAACGCAATGTGCTACGGCTCCTTAAATACATACTTCTTTCGCTTTTTTATCATTTTCAAGATCCTTTTTTTTTTTGTTACTTTTGGTCTTGGAAATAAGATATTTCTTCCCATTAACAAAATCTAAGCAAAGCGTTCTTGGACGTCTCTTAGATTTATGTTAACATATTAATTGAGGTTAAAATAGAATTACTCACTAGCCGTTTAGGGCTAGATTGCTAGATTATAATAACATTTGATATTTCATCGCCTTAACAAAAAAAAACTATTGTTAATACTGAATATTATTATTACTGGTCTTATCATTATAATAGCGAACTTTTTCACATTGCAGGTAATAGTGAACGAGCTGCACTCTCAGATCGAGTCGCTGAACGACACGCTGGTGAAGATGTTGATGGCGCGCGACGAGCTGCACATGGGGCAAGACTCCATGCTCGTTGATATCGAGGACCTTACGCGCTATCTGTAAGTTATCCAATAGTTATAAATAATTTTCGGCTGTAAACACAAGTGAAATGTTATAGTTTTTGCATTTTACGAAGGCGGTTCGATTGACAGCTGACACTTGTAGTTGTATACATGCACAACGTAATAGTGTGCGTATTCGAGCACGTCACTCACGGGCGAGTCGTCAGTTTTTTTTTTAATTTGGTCTCACACACTCACTATGACACATGTGTACGGATTCAAATTAAACACAAGTAAAGCTCAACGGCCTTCGTAGATTGTTAGAGCTATATCACCACTTGGATGACTAGGTTTATGCGGCAAGATATACACACAAATAGGCTCAATCATTCAAAAAGTTTTTTCTGCACGACACTCGATTCTAAGTTAAGCAAGATAGTTCATGTACATAAAACAAATGGTTGGTTCAAGGTTATACTATTGGTCTTCTCACAATGGAACCAGGACACACGCCCGGTTTCAATGACACATAATATAGAATCTCTCTGCATCTGTCTTATTTTATTTTATTTGGGAAGCTAACAGCAACATACAAGTAGTTTAGTAAAATAGGTCAGCTAACGCCAATTACAAGCTTCTACCTGTATTCAGCAACATAATAGTATCATTAAACAGCCTATACAATATCATTATAAAGTTTTTAAAGAGACAAAGTACTTATCTGACAGATTATAACTTAATATTAAAAAAAAGAAGAAATGACTTTCATATTTGTAAAAATTAAATAATAACAATATCTATCATCATTTATACATTTTCAACTAAGTAATTCGTTAGATAGGTTCTGGCAGAATGATTACAAGTTGTCAATAACATTAAATTTGTTAAATTTACAAAATACTCTAGGCAGAAAGCTTAATTTTGTAATACAAAATGAGGTTATTTTTTTTAATATGAAATGAAGTTTATTTCATATATTATATACATAAATAATAAAAAATAATAATCCCACGCGTCTGCTTTATATAGCTTTGCAACGGTCATGCGAAATAGTCAGAGACAAAGACAAAGCAATTTACATGTTTTGTAGTTATAACATTTATAACTATTACAATTTTATGTTTCACGAAATGTCAGGGTCTTAAACTAGTCCATTACAGTATTTTTGCATTCTGAACTTGATCCCATTAATTTTATAGACATGGAACATGGAATTTGATTGTACCGTCCAACGAAGATTTTGAAGTTTTAGAAAATGAAAACGATGATCATGTAATTTATTTTTTGATTTTTGTGTATTTATCAATTTAGTAGTTATTATTTATCAATTTAGTGCCGATTACACCGCCCGTGTTTTAAGCTGAGCCTGGTTTCCGAACTCTTACTCTCTCATTCTCTCTTATTATATAAAACAGGATAGAGAGATCGAAAAACATCCGTTCAGCGGTAAAATTCTCTCTTAGTGGTATTCTAGCGGTATAAAACATCATATCATCATTATAAAACATCTATAGGATTATTTCTAATCTAATCATAGAACTTGATGTGCAGTGTGCACTCAAAGCAACGTCATGTAATATTGCTAATGCTGTTACAACGCATGCATCGATCTTATGTCTGAAGCAACTATAACATTAACTAATTAAGCACATTAAATCGAAAAAATAACACCCACAAAATTATATTCCAATTAAATTATATCTACCTGTACTAATTGCTTATTTTTTAGTTCACTGAATCAATTATATTTGGTATAATTTTAATACTAATCTTTTTTCCATTTTGATAAAATGAGTTATTCAATAATAAAATAACGCATGCTTACAGTAGTATATAGCATTTTCAGATGTTACCTTGGCGCAAACTAATCTTTTAACATCAGCTCAATTTCGTCACGTTAGCTCGCTTTCGCATTGATGACAACAGCGCGGCGCCGCTCGCCGCCCGACGCCATTCTCATTGTTTTGAAATCGCTAATTTGCACACATTGAGGATCAATGGCTTAGCCATGACCCCGACACGATAGGCTTTGTGAATTCAACAAGGGACTTCAAAATCATGTCTGTTGGTATATGTGCTTTGCCTATCTGTGGGCGCGGGGATCATTTGTTAAGATTATAACGCAAAAGTAGGTTCATTCATAGTTAGTAGTGTAGGTTGGTAGCTGTAATTTGTAGAACTGTTTTAGTCAGATTATAAAACCTTTTTGTTTTTTGTATGCAGAAAACTGTTTTTATTTAGGTAGTAAGCTTATCTAATTGTATCAGAGACAGCAAATTTGTTTAAGCAACTTTATACTCGATCTCGTTACTTTTTGTGCAGTATTTAATTTCATCAATAAGGAGAGAATATTATGGTTCTTTCTAGTCATGCAGTAATGTCTAAAAAAATTTCACATACAAATAGATACATTCATTATTATCATTTTACTTTCGTTACTTTAGTTAGTTTTTAAAACATAAAATAATTGAAATTTCGATCCAGAAATTACCGTTACAAACAGAAACAGTTTTACCTCTTTAAATTATGAATGTCATATGGATGTCATAAAAGAGCAAATATTAGAAACTAAATGTAAATAACTGTTGTACATTCCAGGGGCGTGAAGGAGCAGACTAAGAAAACCAAAGGCACTACAACAAAATCTGGAATGAAGAGGCTCACATCTTTCGTGCACAAATAAGTACACAATATTAATATAATAGGCTTATTTATAACTGCGATTTATCTAATTAGTAAATGCAAAGGTGGTCACTGTAAGAAGATTAAGTTTAGCAGTGCGAATGATAGATATACGGTATTTAAAACAATTGGTATTAGAAATGTTATCTACATAGCACCTCCTTGCTATAAATTATTGGAAAATAAACCTTAGATTGTATGGCATACAGTATATTTTAAAAGATAGCACGGTAAGATATGTGTAAACACTTGATGACAATAAATGTACTGTATGTCTTATTCCTTAGAATTTATTATGACATGTATTTTAAGACAAGGCGGTGCTTGGTATCTAAATAACTCGCCTGGTAAAGGAGCCATATAACAATAATAAATAGTGATTGTGAATAAAACAGCAATTTGATATGCGCATGTCTTGTTTATAAGTGCTATTTAATTGTCATTACTTTCGACGTACTACTTATAATCAAAAAAAAAGACTGTGTGTCGAATTGTTTTGTACACTTGTGTTATCGCAGAACATGATTCACGTTTAGAATGTTGTGGAACATTTTATTTTAAGTGGCACTCATAAATTGTGGTTAGATTAAAACCTGACCTTGTAGTAATGGTGATTATGGACAAATCATTATGCCTGCTGCCGACGATCATATTTCTGTAAAATCAGTTAATGGTATAGCCAAATCAGAAAATGAATTTGACCTGACAAATTGAAAAGAAGTACGTCGCCGTAATAATAATAGCCACGATAGCTGAGTGGGAGACCATAGGACTACGAAGTCAAACGTCTCGGGTTCGAACCCACGGCACACACCTCTGTCAATAAATCGTTAAGATTCTTCTTTCCGAAGATGTGTGTATTCATCATATAAATTATCGCTCGCTAACGATGAAGGAAACCTGCATGCCTGAGAGTGCCTAAAAAGTACTCGAAGCCGTGTGAAGTCTACCAATCCGCACTTGGCCAGCGTAGTGGACTATGGCCTCATCCTTCTCATCATGAGAAGAGGCCCGAGCCCAGCAGTGGGACATGTATTACATACAGGGCTGCTATCATTATTATTATATACGTCGCCGTATACTAAAGTAAAACGGAGTAAATCAAATTAGGTCGTCGGTAGCAGATTTATGATGCAAATCATCCATGATAAAATATATGGTGTTTACCAAGGCGATAAAATTCTTATGATATTATAGCTAATTTATAAATGTACAACTGTCTTCGCACTGCAAATATGATATTCCTAATATAACCAAGTGACGGCAACTTAGTTAATTCAGGGTCTCGGCCTTCACGCGGCGAAGGAATTGGCGACGTATGAAAATATCGATTATTTGATCAATGCAGCTATTGTATGATTTGTATGGCACAGTTCACATTTTTGTTGGACTAAAATGCAATCAAATTAAATAAATACATACATTTCCTATAAAAAAAACTGATCGATCGCTCTCGCTGGTTTTTGGTGGAACCATTTCAAGTCTAGCTTCAATCATTGTAGTTACAAATAATATTTCGGAGATGTAATCCGTCCTTATTTAGCCAGGGTACAATAATGTATGACAATTTTAAACGGAAATTCTATCTAATTATTTAATTGGTAATTGCCAATCATAGGTCTTATATTCGCCCCCTCCCTTCGCCTCTCTGCAGCCCTCGTTATGAAAGAAGTACCGTGCTCATCTACGAGACATGAGTTTATTTTTCACTAGTTTCCGTCCGCAGCTCCGCCTGCGTGGTACCTACCTCGAAGCCTGTTTTTGCTGTGGTCCAGATATCTCTTCACACATTTTTTTTATTAAGATCGGATCGGTTTTTTTGGCGCCTATTGGGTATAACAAACAAATGGAAAACTTTTTCCTCTTCGTAATATTTGTATAGATACCATTTGATGTTTACCATTGTCGTACATAACAGAACCCAGCTCATATCGATTAATAGTGAAAGCTGAAGCAAGACGAATATTCATCAGAAAAAGTGAGAGATGAGTTTGCATACGAGTGCCATAAAACCGCCGTGGTCGCCGCGACCCAAATGTTCACGCTGCATGTTATTCCGTAACAGGTACGGCAGTATTTGTATATAAAGTTCTCTCATTAGTCAAGTAATCCGTCACAGTTCCCATTGAATATATATAAAATGTGTATATCGGATCTATTGTATATTCAAATTATACATGTCCGCTTTAAATATATACATTAGCCCACCTAAATATTATATTTTACAATTATTCGCAGATTAGAAGAAATATTTTTTCAATATAGTGCTCATTGTTATCTATCGATAAATTTGTCTATGCCTTCGAAGTGGGGGGGTTCAAAGTGAATTCTTGGCAGAGAAGACACTTGTGAATAAGTCTGATGGATTGTGTATTACACCTGCCTCATCTGTAGGACAGCAATACACGTAGTGATGTCCATTATATCGATTAAGCAAGTGTTTTGTTTTTCAATATTTTCCTTTATACCTTTAACATTTGATTAGTTATTAGAATCAAAATACATATACCCAATATTTTTCTTAAAAAAAACAAAATCACCGTACTAGAAAGGTGTGCAATCAATGTGCAAACATAATTAATTCATGTACAAATCTGCATAAACCTCACATCGAAGGCATAAACTTTTACTTTTTATAAACTAGTATACTCACACATATACAGGTAGGCATGTAGAAGTGCACATGCCCTCAATTGTGGATCGCCGTGATCTTATCAACGCTTCGTAACGAACGTAGTTTACATACTAAATACTATAGGAATGCAAATCGCGCATTAGCCGTGATAACTTCATCACAAGCTTTGTAATTTACTACCTAACAACTTGTCGATCATACATTAGTGTACCTTAGACCCTTATGCGTAATTAACACACGGGCGAGCGTACAAGATGGACGGAGAACCAAACATCGATCAACTGTAATAAGTTGATTCTCAACCCACTTCTATATTGAAGGTTACAGTGAAACAATTCGCGTGTTCTTAAAAGCGAATTGGCTAATCCTTTCACCACGATGGCAAGTCAAAACCTTAACCACCTTACTGACTGTCCAAAATGCCATACCACCTGCACAAGAGAGGCGCTCATGAACGCCGACGAGAGTGCCATAACAGTGGCCACTTATTGGACCAATAAAATTTGACTCAGCCATCGACACGACAAAGAAGAAGAAGAAGTGAAACAGAAATTAAACTTATTTTTTTTTAACGACAATCTCACCATCTAATCTATGTGTTGCATTGTCAACTTATATTCTGTGTAATTGCCTGACAATATGGAAAATGAGGTCTGATTTACACCATGCAAGTTTTTCAAGGTATGTCTCTAGCCTGCTTTGTTCATCCCAATGAAAAGGATAAATGAGATGAGAATTACCTTGTACAACTTGGACTTAATAGCCTTTATCTACACCCATGCTATAAATCCTCTATAAACGTTCTTGAAACAGTTAGCTTATTGCCAACATTAAAACAGCCAGTGTCATAATAACCATTATAACACCCAAACGGGTGTACTAATGTTGTACTGAAACTCATTATGCAACTCCTTTTTTACTCATCGAACAGCCACATTCTCATGGCATCTTTATGAATTTCAAAAAAAGAACATGTCATGCACGCGCGTTTCACTACCACAGCGCCGTAATTTAAATAAAAACTTATTCGAATTTTTGAATTGACGTCGTATCCCGCCATTTTTGTTCAATAATAGTATTGAAAAAAAAAAAAAAATTGTTGTTTACAAAAATGAGTGATACAAGCTTTGATAACACACCACCAGATATTTCTAATGCAGCAAAGGACATTTCTAACCAATTATTACCAGAAAAGAGTTCTTACAACACTGTACAATACCCTATGGTTTCAGAACATTAATAGAGGATTCATATCATGGGTGTAGATAAAGACTTGTATGCGACTGTTATAATTAGGTATTAAAACACTCATGTGATATAAACCCACACTCGTGTTTTAATACCCCTCATTATAGAACAGTTGCATAAATAACTATTATTAAAGAGACTACTTGAAGTAAGGTTTTACGTGCGTCTATTCTATTCTCGCCCTTGTGTTATTTGTATCCAGCAGTAATCGTTGATCAACAGTGGATTGTTGGTTCTATAAATGCATCTTTAGTTCAGTTATTAATAGTGCCTAATAATATTTATATGTATTAAAAATTCTGGTCGAGTGAAAATAGCAGTCTAATGTTTCTTTATTGCGTCATCTATCCAACTCTCGGGCTTCCTAGATACCAAACCAATATTTAACTAGTCCACTGTTAAGAAAAGTATAATGATAATTTTAAAAAGTTAGAATTCAATTTTCTCAAATATTCTTATATAATAAGTACTGTTTCATCAATTTAATGTTCGATGTCATTTTTGGATATTGAACTTTAACGTCTCGTCTTTGGAACATATTTATTGTGTATATATTTTGGAATAATATGTAAAACATTTTGGATGTGTTCATAAAATATATTTCATAATTATTATTGTAATAAGGAAGCAAGTTTGGAGTCCTATACAGTGTGGAGAAGTATTGAGTCTCTATTTTATCTTTCGATAAACGATTCCGTGGTTAACATCATTTAACTTAATAAAAAATAAATGTCGTCATTGCAACTTGGTGTCTATAAATTAAATTATAATTTATCGACAACCAGCGTTAAATAAGTAATTGAACTATCCTAAAATATATAATTATATGACACAATAGAATCTAACCTGTGAGTGAGTGAGCTCATTGTAAAAAATAAACTTTAAATTTTAGTGGTGCAGCTTTGAATTATTCAATAAACTAATAATATAAACCCAGTGTTAGATATTGCAACTATATATAATATGAACAACCCAACCGAAATAGGAAGGTGATCTCGATAGTATATTTTGTGTATCTGTATATAGGCGTGTAATTTTGTTAGGTAGTACTTTATGCACGATTGCATTCCACTAAACATAAATAGTTGGTTGACTGGTAATTTGTTGTTGTATTAAATAAATATCAATACCTATTCTAGTTACATCAATCAGTAAATATAAACTATGGATCTTCTTTCTTGCCTTACCCAAATAATTTAATCTCGCTTAGCTCTAAGCAATTCGTCAGTGATACATACATACATATTATTATACTTACATATTACAATGTTAATTAGTTACGTAAACAGACCATGATCATACTGAGTATTTTAAATACGGAAGGGAAATCTAAATTCTTCATAGTAAATATACTTCTTAAATTAGAAATTTAATTTTAATGTACCTTGATGCAAATGTGTTTATAATAAACTCTACTCCAGAGGTTACAGCACCAAATAATTAACTAAATATTGCCATTTATATCTTGGCATATTTTATATGTTTTATTTTTGTGGCTTCTAAAATTCCTGATTCAAAATTTTAAATAGAGAAGGGAAATTTCTCTTGAGTATAAATACTGTTATCTAACTCCACCAATCATATTTGTTATCTCACTGAATGTTGTATCCGTATTGTGTCAGTGATAAAATATTACCACTTCCGAGTAAAGTGCTCAGTTGTATGATGGTCTTAATCTATGTAATAGGTACTGACTGGGGAGACACCAATGTTATCAGTTTTGATAAGTACTTCTAGACCTCTAAATTAAACGTATGTTTATAAGTAAGTTAATTTCTCCTGATTTAGCGCGTCGCTTAGGTTTTTGTTTCCTCTTTTTGATTGTTTACTGCTTGAGATCTCGAGTTTTTCCTAAAATTGTGTACCTATTCTATTAAGTGTATTTCTTACTTTCTATGTAGTTGAGCACTGTATTAACAAATTCGAGTATAAATTTGTGGTATTTCTGCCTACATCTATAAAAAACTTATTTTAAAAACATATTGTTTGTTTGATTTGTCTATTGGTCGCCTCGAAAATAAATAGAGGATCAAAGTTGTAACTTTCAATCAATTTTGAAGATTTGGTGTTCCATAATACAGTGCTCAATAGTTTTGCTGTGCTAGATTTAGTTACCATTATTATTAGTTATACAATTTGTTTTATGTCTAAGGTATTTTTAATGTTGCGAACACATTAAATTTGTGCTACCATGAACTTCGTCAATATGTATTGATATTAATGTGTAAAACGAAACAATATTATTATGATATTATTGTGAAAATCCCGTACAGATGGGTCAATGAGGGCTGTCGCGTATGAATTCGTAGCTAGGGGTGCGTGTGTAGCGTGAGGTCTCCGAAATGTCAAATGTCACTATTTGCGGGTTGGCTATGCGATCATTGAGTTTACAAGTGTCTATAGAGGCACAGTTCATTAAAGGCGTTCTATAGACAAACTTTTAACGAGAGACAAACAGCGCACTTGCACATAACGCAAGTACATAAGCATAAGAGACAGTCGTATTAATGTCCCCACTTGAAATTGGAACAAACAATCCGTACTTCTTAATAATTTTTGTTTCAAAATGTGTCTTCAACTCGCCTTAAAAAACTGTGCCTCTATAAAACGTATAAACTCAATGGTTAAGATAAATCAATTTCTGACAACAAACAAGTTTGACAGACCTTACTCTACAGTGGCGCAACCTAATGAGACAAAAAACGATAGTCCTCATTATGTACTGTTCACATTTTGCTGAAAATTTATATGGTTAAATATAGAACCCTATTTCTAAACTATTTTTTTATTACATTTAGTAACATTAAATATTCGGTTCTCATATATTGTTAATTAAACAAGAGCAGCACATAAAAACATCAACTGAAAGTGAGTTATAATATAGTTATTATAAATTCCAGACTAGTTTCACTACATTTGAAATAATTATGCAACTTCAACTTTATTAAATTTACATTTTTGACATTTAAATATTTTTAATTTGACTATTAGCGTTTCATCAAAGGGTGAACAGTTCTTAAATCGTTAATGTATTAACAGTACATTTTTCCTAAATTGTATTTAACAAGAAGTATTCGCGCATTTATTTCTTTGATATTATTCACTAGGTTAACGCCTACTTTTACATGTGAAGGTATTTCTATGTATCAATTTTATTATTAACTGTTGGAATAAAGCGCCCGCCGCATTTATTACAGGAGATATTTTTTTCATTCCGTATGTTAAGCTATTGAACACTATACAACTTGTAATCTATATGTCTATAGCAAAATATTTTTATATCACCTATGTTAAAGCACGTCAACGAGAATAGTCAAAATTTGTGGAAACCGATAGCCTTTAATTTTATTTGTACGACTTTTTAATGTTTTCTCAATGAAATCACGATCAATATGTATTACTTTAACATAGTAAAAACGTTGATTGAATAATAGAAATGGCAATCTCTTTGCGGTCATTAATAAGAGAGAGACAGTTATCGACTATTAACGCATTATAAGTCACAAGTGAGTAATTATGATATGAAATATAATAAAGCTGTATCGATGCACCCTCTCAAACATTATGTTAAAAGGTCATCACAATAATTTAACACATAGAATTAAATATATTTCTATGTAATGACATCGGATGGCATTTCCAGTTTAAGTTGCTATTGTCAATATAATAGTTTGCATAATTAAAGACGGTCTTCACTTAATTACTCGCTCTAGAAGCAATATTTTACGATCTCAATACAGCTGCTTATACTCATTCAGAAACATTAATACAATGTATTCATCCTGCTGGCAAATGCTATTCCGATAATCTGCTAAAAGCTGGTGTTATGACAATTTTATTCGTCATTATAAGTGTGTTAAAATACTATTGCAGTTAAAAAGTCGTAAAATATAATTAAAATTCACCGGTACATTTAAAGTACCAGTTTCGTTATCACCGAGATTATTAAAATGCTCCTTTTGTGCGCGTGGACTGGAAGCGTAAAAAATAGCTTATCATGCATTAACACGTTTTATAGCAAACGGAAATAACTGCCGCGGCTCTACTACACTTATTCTATAAAAAAAATGATAATAAATTATAATAATATGTCTTTATGAATAAAGCCGCGATTGAAAAAGGTCTCGGGTTCGAACCTACGGCACACACCTCAGTCAATAAATCGTTAAGATTCGTCTTTTCGAAGACATTATGTGTATTATTAGTCTTATAAATTATCGCTCGCTAACGGTGAAAGAAACATTATGAGGAAACCAGAGAGTGCCTAAAAAGTGCTCGGGAATGTGTGAAGTCTACCACACATCCCCGCACTTGGCCAGCGTGGTGGACTATGACCTAAACCTTGTCATCATTAAAAGAGGCCCAGCAGACACATAGTTAGAGGGCTGCTATTATTATTATTTCTTTATAGAGTAAATTCAGTCATAATTTTTTTTCTCTATTTATATTCAAATGCGTCGGTTTCCAACATTTTGACCAGCCAACTGATATTCTTTCTTAATTTACTATAATTTACCAATTACAGGGAATAACGCTTACTACTGAATTGAAGCGAGCTTTGTAAATTCTATTTCCCGACTGCGCTTAGGCAAAAACGGGTTATGTTTTTACCAGGTTGTTTTTACTTTTTTAACACAAACTATGGATATCTTTGTACATTATGTTCGTTAATGATTTCCACTGGTGTTGGTCTAGCAGTGTAGATCGTGTACCAATGTTTGTGGTAAGAAACAAGAATGCTTGGCGTGCTTATTGTCTAAATCTTACCGACATGTGATAAATATTATTGAATATTCTAAATAAACGGGAAAGTGTTTATATTGGCGTTTTATTATTACAACCCTTACTTCTAGAGTTGATTTAAATAAATATATTACATTTTATGGATCATCACGAGCCCTGAATAAAAACCGCGAGTCGGCAATCGTAAGGTAGGATGGCCCCCTGGACTGACGACTTGAAGGAGGTCGTTGGAAGGGACTGGAAATTGGGAGAGGCTTATGTCCAGCAAAAGACTACGAGAGGCTAATTGATGATAAAGATGATGATCGCGGTGATGATAATGATGAGCAGACAGGCAGCAATAACCAAGGGTAACAATTGCTTCCTCTATTCAAACTCTCTGTACACCTTAAGTGTAAGTGCTTTCAAAAAGATAAAAAAAAAATATCAAAAAGGTACACGTCATGTGTTTCTTGATTACCAATCGACATGTTTTGGAAACCAGTTATTATGAGTAAGTACATTGTTTACCTAAATTAATATTGCTTACATAACATTACACCTATATTATCCAGAAGGGTGTGACAAAAGTGTATTACACCCACACTTCATCTGTTGTGACCACACAGGTCCTATGTGAAGGTCGAGCCTATCACCGTCCACAAGGCACGATTCCAGACTTCGTGAGAATTTATTGACGGGAATCGAACCCAGGAGGTGGTATTGGTGAGCGGTCGCATGCGCTAATCACTAAATCAACGAGGCAGTCTATCAATCAAGTCAATATATTTCTTACACAAATAATTAAATAGATATTCGTTAATTAAATGTTACTTTATTAATTAATATTAATTATTAAATTAATATTTACTGTGGGAAAACACAGTAAATATTAATTTAATAATTAAAGCCAGTGACGAGCTACAGTAAAGTTTAACTTAAAATAAAGAATACTAATAACTTAGCTACTGAAAGATAGATGGCGCTACGTTACCTTTAAAAGCGTTTCTAAATATTTTCAGAATATTGTCGGTGCTTTTACTAAAGATTACTCACTATAAGACTACTTAAGATCATTATTTTATTTATAAAAAATAAAATAGTGGCCTAGTTTTATCTATGATCTAAGTTTTACCTATAACTTTCCTCTTTTCGTAAACCTATCGTGTTGTGAATTGACTCGCACATCACACAACAGCTCTCCGTTTGACCTGCATATCGAATCCAAGACCTCAAAAATGCAGTTGAATAAAAATTACAAGCTTAATAAACGCGGAGATATCCTTTTGGTTACAGAACATTCAGTGCCTATTTCACCAACGTGTTAAATTCAAGATCAACGCTAAGCTACAGCTTTCGATCTCTCTATCCCGTACGAACATTGAATGAGAGAGAGAGAGAGAGATAGGTACATTATACGGATTTAATAAAACCGTATATTAATGAGTTTGATGAATTTGGTCTTTACACTTACAATTTACTTTGCACCTGTCCGGATTTTACATTTTCTAGTAATGTTGACGTATATTTTCCAGACTAGCGGAATGCACTAAAATAAAACAAAACTACTTACGTATCAACCTGTGCAAATCCAGACGTAAAAAAAAGAACTCACAAAACAGTCCCACTAAGAAGATGGATAAGAGTTGTAGCCAGTTTTTGCAACATTGTAACTTTTAAAAACCTCTAAGGTTATAAATGTAGCAATGTCACTAGGAGACATTAAACGTGATTTCAAGAATTCAAGTTGTTACTGGCACTTAGCTATGCAATCATTAGGGACATACGCCAGCTTGTGAGTGTTCAAAATTCAATAAATATATGCCGATAAGTTAAAAAAATTCAATTCATTAATATTAACGTTTTGTATACGACGTATGTCGTATTCTGCTAACGAACGAATAGTCTACCTGATTATTGGTGGTTACTACAGCTCATGGAATGAACAATCCAGAAAAGTTCAAGCTCGTTCGCAGGAACGCTACTACCAATAAAAAAAAAATAAGATCTTCAACCTACTTATTCAAAGAAATAAAGAAATGTTATGATGTTAATTGCTCTACCCTCTGGCAATTTAGCAACCTAGTGGGAAAAAGCGATATTATAAACAATAAAAAGCAAATGCAAGTTATCGCTTGGCGGCAATCGTGTCAATTCCCACAATTCTCAAAAATGTATCAGCGGTGTCAAACCCAGGGCTGACCCCAAATTGAACCAGTCACCTGCACGGCCCAGGTGCGCCCGCGCAATTAACATCATCCTCTATTAATAGAACACTTCGCAACAAATAATTTATTTGTTTTATCGCATACTAGGAAGAATTCTAAAATATATCGTATCCTACGTCGCGAAAATTTTAGCCGTCCCCTTTTATTGGGTTTGTTTTATCTTAATTGAAATAGGGATATCGAAATTTATATATTTGTGGGTCGTATTAATTGTGTGAAATACATTTGCAACGTTATCAACATGGTTTATTGGGCACCGGCAGTGTAAGACACATTAATTTCCTGTGGGAAGACAGGATTCACATTGGCTCGCCTTAAAAATGTGCCGCAAATGTTGATTAAACTTAATAGACTTATTACTTTTGTGATAATTTATTAACTACTTCCAAAAATTGCTTTTCTTATCGTAGTACGAATTAATAAATTTATATATGGTAGGGATATTTTACATAGCATCTTTATAGGTATTTAGCGCTGCCCTTTAATAGGTACAATAGAACAAAGTAACGTCTATTTAGTTGGCACTAAATATGTATAAGTCTTCTATCGATATCGATCAAATTGACTTCGATTGTATCCGTTGATTAGTTGCGTCATGTGTTTTATTTTTAACCGTCAAAGCAGTTAAAGTTATCGTGGTATCTTCGAGGAGTGGAGGAGCATGCAAATCAGCGCTCGGCCCGGGTCATGCGGGCGCCTCCGTGCCGCCTCACCGCACGAGGGGAGATCAGGGTGCTAAGATTAACTCATCGTTTTTAACACGTGCTATCATTGAGTTAATAGATTTATGCTTAGAATATTAATTATCATGTCACTGTAAGTAAATTTAATGTAGAATAAAAGCCTGATTTTGTATGATTCTATAATTTTAGCAACGTAAGTATAGGATGGTGTCACGAATCGAATATTGTGATGTTAGAAAAACTACACACTGATCTATGAGGCAATAATTCAAAAATATTTTATTTATTTGTTAGGCACACAAAACGATCTAATTGTATTTTATTGCAGTAAATTGCAAGATATCTCTTTGTTATCTGGAAGTTATACAATTATTAATTATTTACAGCTACCTCAAACCTTTTTCTTTAATAGAGAAGATATAATTTGCTTTTTTGCATTTTAAAGCAAATCCAATTCGTGTTAATGTTACTCGAGACTTTGTAAACCACAGCTTAAATGAGATTCTGTAGTTTTTACGCTAAATATCTTTCAATCGACTTATTTTTTTAGTAATCTAGAGCCCTTACGAATAAATCTGCTACGTGATAGCCACGTTGAACATCTTGCTGCTAGTATTCAAGAACGTTATCTACTGATAGTGGTTTGTTTGTATGTTAAGTTCAAATGACAAAGATTTTCCATAGGGTAATTTTCCCTGTAATACTCCAGCTCCAAGCTGTTATAGAGTTCAATGTCAGAGGTGGTTGGGCGCCGTGGTCGCGTCATACGGGCAGAGTTGATGACATTGTTTTTATTATTGTTTGTTCAACATTTTACTCGTATCAGAAATCGTTTCGCGAATTGAAGCTCTCATTTCGCGAACTGATTAAAACTGATGAGGATTCTATATAAAATTATTGTCTTTATATATATTTTTTAGGTATAAGCCGTATACCTTAAAAACGGGCGTGTAGCTAACTTAATGGTAAGACAAGAAGCAACTATAGCCTATTAATATCTACAAATTTCTACCAGTCAACCTTAAGGTGGTGTAGAGATTATGTTACGGTAAGTCCATATATTATGTTGAAATCAAAAAATGGAATTACATATTTCTGTGATTAAAAATATAATAAACATTATAATTATATGCTAAATTAATATTTTTTTCTAATACATATTATAATCGATTTATTTTTAATGGAAAACCTCAAAAACAACATCGCTCTAGACAACAGTTGTGCACGGGAATCTAACTTCTCGTGCGAGGTTTGTATTGAGTCTGTTGTTGTATTGATGCTCCAGTTAGAAAGGTAATTTTGAAAATTTTGCACGCTTATTTTGGCTATAAGTTATGTTTATAATCAGGCAGGGTGTGGGTGCAGGGTGCAACACAATGCGGCCCATCAACCGAAAAATGATTAACTAACGATTACACTGACGGATGGGCGGCGCGCACTGGCTTCTCTAACCACAGAGTTCTTGGTCTACTACAACCGCAACGGTGCAAATTTGGAAACTGGAATATTTGACTACAATAAACTGGTTCAACTTTATCTGAGTAAAATGACTTCGAAAAAAGGATTTCCGGAAAAAACTGGGAAAGATTTATTTAAATCTGCAGATATGTGGTATTGGTAGTATTAACAGAAAATACTTTAGGTTCCTATATAATTTGGGAAATTACGCAAAAGGAAGAAGAGTAGATATTATTGAATTTAATATTAGATTTTTTTTATATGCTGTGGTGTTGCTTGATCTCATTTATAGAACCAAGATAAAGAAAAGATGAAACCATTTGTGAATAAATCGAGCACCAAAATTATGTTTATATTTTTAGGTTTCGTTGATTAGTGTTGGGCAGATAGTTCTACTCTAATGTACGTACTTTCGAGCGTCTGTATACCAAATAAATTCATTTTTCATAGTTTTTTAATGAACGTCGCCTCTAAAATAATGTTCCCTCTATAAAGCTTCCAAGCTGTGGTTTACAGTTTCATCGGTGAGTGAGCAGCGATGCGCGGGCGCAATGGCGCAGGCGTCGCACGTGCCGCGACATATGGCCGTGCGCCATACTGTTTGTGCGCCAATCATAACGGACATATTTCATCTGATAACCGCCGGCCGCCTCCGACATATTGACCATTTAAAACAATGTCAGGCAATTAAAACGTCGACACGTTATGTAATCTCGCGAATTTGTTATGCTTTTCATCAGGGCTCGGAGATGGACTGATGTAATCGATTTTGTTCATTAGTTCAACTAATGATGCTTACTTAAACATTTTTGCTAAAAGATTATTACGTTAAATTTAAAAAGTTTCGTTTAAAAACACAAAGTGATTTAATGAATGCATGTACCTATCTTAATTGTTGAAAGACAGGATCACATTCTCAAACCCCGTTAATCTCTTTTACAAAGGCACTATATTAGGCTTAAGATGTACCTAATTTCTATTATATCTATATAAATATTCTACTGCAAATATTTAATCAAATATTTAAGATTTTTGAATAGTTCACATAAAACAGACATATTAAAATTCTAAAAAGATATCCAAACTATAACTTTATATTTTGAGCAAAACTGCTCTTAATATTTGATTTGTAGTTTTCAACTATAACTATAATTATATTGTTGTTTGTTTCATAAGGTATTTATATTGCACCAAAAACAGTCTCGCAATTAATTCCTCGATTTATATAATGTTTAGTCATTAGAGTTGAGTTGCAATAATTTACCCGGCGAATTGGCTATGGTTTTCATCAGATGGGGATTAGGGATGATGATTGATTGGTGCAATATGTTTAGATAATACGCTTGTCTATAAAATCTTTTACATTTTTTAAATTAGTTTGTTTTAAAATATAGTTTTTAAAGATCGGTAGCTACATCGTTTGATTAACTTCCTTTTGGCAATATGTCCGCTCTCCCCTCCCAAAAGTGTCACAGACTGCTTTGCAGGTGAGAAAAATAAATATCAAAATCAAGAGTTATATTGTCAAAGATCATAATATCAAAGTCTTACTCTAAACCAAACACAAGCAAAGATTTATCATAATAAATTGGAGCCCATCTTTCGCGTGTCGATTTGTAACGGAACATAAACTCCTCGTTTTAAGTGCAAACAATTATCCTAACACTGTTTGACGTTAGGTCCCCCTGCATTGAGACCAATTGATATAACCTGCAATTTGCTGGCACGAGCGGCGCATGGTGACCATATGGTGTGCCTTGATGCCTCACCGGTTTGGGGGATGACTACCAAACCTTACAGCTACAGTTTTTGTGTTTCGAGGATACTTAGATACTGGAAAAGTCCGCAATTACGGGTTTTTTGAGGTTTAAGATCCCAATGATTCATCTGAATGAATTTAAGGTAATTAAAAAAAGCTACCCAATTACGCATTGTTTAACCTAGACTTTAACGCTATAGGTCAATGACGTTAAAAAATTAAGCCCAACAATAAACAAAAGACTTGCGTGTCAATTTATACTGTAATCGTTTATATTCGTATTCTATTAAACTTGAACGACAGCAAACAGTGAGTTGACAACGCACTGTATAAATCTAAAATAAGGCCATTTATTATTTTGATTATTCGTACTGAAACTAAAGGTGTTACGACTAAATAAAGTGTACTGAATTAACTAAAGAGCTGCGTAGCTCATCCAGTGACAAAGAAAATTCTATAAGGGTTTCAACCTACAAGGCTTTTTTGAATAACAAAAACTGACTTCGATTTTTTTGAACATCATAAGGCATCTTAAAAAAGTGTCGCGGTTTTGTTTTACACATGGCTCTAAGAGAAAGTTAGTTAGAAGTTTTATCGGAATATATTTTCAGTATAAACTTAAGAGTCCACTTCTAGTAGAATAAATATTTTGAACAAAATAGTATATATGTAAAGGAAATAAACATTAACAACGTAGAAAAGCAGTAAACTACTGCAGCCCACATTTTGCGATTAGGCGTAGAGCAAAACACTACGCTGAGATTTTGTGCGCGCGTTGGTGTCTTTTGTACTACGCATATTTAACTACAATGTAACCGTTAATAATACTCATTATTAATAGGTGTAATGATAAAATTTATCAATATTTGTTTACTTAACACTTTTTCTTTTATATTAATGGAAGTTACATCAATCAATAGACTGTACCTATAGTTTCATTTTACCAATTGATGTCGATCCAATTTTCAAAGAACTGCAGACAGCATAAATCGACATTGCCATGTAATTGTGTCCACACAGAATAAATCAAACGCAGGTAGTCATGAAGAAAATAACATGAGTGATACCGCCATTTTACTATAATTGCGTTGAAAAGCCTGCAGTGACGTCACTCGCTAGCCTCACGTAAATTAAAGATTTTAGGGTTTGTAAACATGATTAAAGATTTTGTTACACGATTACGGTTTTATTCGAACTCATTTAGAGTACGAATGTGTGTTTACAGTATGCGTTTTGTTGTTTTGTTTTTATTATAATTTAAATGCTATTTTTGGATATCAAAGAGCGCACAAGTTTTCCTGTTCTTTTTTAGTAGTATCGTAAGCTTTAATTCCTATATCGAGAACTGAATGAAATATTATTGAGTTTAGTATGGTTTTACTAAGAAAGCTAAAATATTACTGGAGGACGAGAGTTTTGATCGCCTGTCTTGTCGACTTATAACTTAAGTCCTAATTTTTGTTTACGTCTCTTTTCTTCAGCACTTAAAACATTAGTGAAACTATTTGACCCGTGGGAAAATGAAATGTGATCGGCATAAAGACGCCTCAACGTCGGTTAGCCCGGATCCTTGTAACGTCCTATGGCCATTGAGCATGGTGCATGGTGGCGAGCCTCCATTACTTAGTGAGCTTTAAGTGTATTCCCTTGTAAATGCACACGTGTTTTATTTACAGTCAATAGCGTGTGAAGGAACCTGTTATCTCCAGGAAATTGAAATAAATGATGCATTTTCGGAATTTGTGTCTTCAGATATTAGAAGATGGAAGAATAAATTTAAAACAGCTGTCTTAGACAAATCAAAGTATTGGGCATATATAGCTTGATGTAATATTAAGTAAACAAATTTTATGAGCGTTTTTCCAGAAAGCTTATCGCACAAAAATTGCGTATCCTACCACTTTTAACTTGAATATCTTAAGAGATTAGTTCAAAAGTGTTTTTTTTTATATAAAACTGAAATTTAATATATTTACGGTTAATATGGTTACTTGAAAAATATTATTTATTTAGCCTAATTATAACTTTAAGAGTTAACAAATAAAATAAGAGTGAAATTCCGCAACAGTGCACGAAGTGTTTGTTTCAAGTTCAGATAAAAATATTTATATTATAATTATTTTGGGCAACAGACGATCCAGAAAATTGATGGAAGTGATCGGACCGTCAAGTGGCATCTCTTGTTTTTTAATTAAGAACGGCTGCTATTGAAGGTAAATATTGCTATTTGAAGTTGATATTTGGTAGCAATTCGTTAAATGTTTACTGTAGATTTGATATGTTTGAGTAGATTTGCTAATATTTTTCATGTTTAAAATTTGATACAAATAAAACTATTTTCTTGAATTGAGAAGTTTTTTTTTATGTTTGCCCGTTTATCACTTCTCTAACTAATATATCTTTTATAGCGAAAATATTAAATTATGCCTCACCGCTAAGCTGGTTTTGATTAAATTTGATAAATGGTAGAAATATAATTAAATAGTAATTGTAAAATTCTAATAAATATCGTGATATAGTCAAGTACCTGAGTTTATTAATCATTGAGAGTTAATTTTGAATCCTAATACTAATCTACGTCGAATGTTAACTATGCCTAATAGTTACTTACGTTACGTGTCCTAATTTACCTATGCTATTTAAATTAATTTATTTCAGCATTATTGTAGGAACATAAGCGAAACTAGGTAACAAAAATTTAGAAATAAAGGCATATTGTTGGTTTTTTGTATTGATATATTAATAATTAGTAAGACAAATAATGTTTTTTTATAGTGTTAAGTTCCAAAAAGTGTACTGTTGTTTTGTGGTCCAAATTACATTTTTATAAGTAGTTTCCTTAAATATGATACCTTTATTATAAGACTGATTATAATAAGCATTCAAATAATAAAAACTGTAGTAAATATTACTTGCTAGTTTTTATATTATAGTTGATTTTGTGACGTAATGGAACCCCACATTGACATAGTGCTCATTTAACTTCAATTTACACGAAAACTTTATAATATCCTAAGTAATATCAACTATTTCTAATAGTTTAGTTATTAATTAATTAGATCAAATACACTTTAACTTGAAAGTCCTTTACGTAACGAACAACTTTTTAGAAATCTACTCTTGTATTATGTTTTTAAATATTATTACAGTACTACTCGTGCACAATAAGTTGGGCATTTTCAGACCCCGTATTTTCAGTTTTTTTAATTTTACTGTGGCTGTAGCTCTTACACTATTTAGGTATGTTGTTGGTGTGTTAAGTTAATGAAGTACACACGAGATAAAATCACTAAAATCAATGTTTAATAAGTTATAGGTTAAAGTGTTACAAAGATTACGTTAGTGTCTATTACTCTTGACAATAGGTTCGTACCACGGTAGTCAGTGTACTCAAAGTTATTTGTAGAATCATGTTATTAAACGACTTCCCAAAAAGGAGGAGGTTCTCAATTCTGCCGGTATGTTTTTTTTCTATGTACCTATGTACATCGATTACGTGGCGGTTAATGGACCGATTCCCGTGATTCTTTTTTTGTTCGACGCGAAATAGCTGACAGGTGGTCCCATAAAAAATTCTTTCAGTTT
Source organism: Hypena proboscidalis (assembly GCA_905147285.1). NCBI lineage: Eukaryota > Metazoa > Arthropoda > Insecta > Lepidoptera > Erebidae > Hypena > Hypena proboscidalis. Next base: position 10,810,159 of record LR990130.1, on the reverse strand, counting down.
AGTATAGTAGTTTTTATTTTATAAGCATTATTAGTAATTGAAGTCGATTATTTAATGGAAAATTATTTATAACAATCGACGGTGACGCATGCTGGCACGCGAACACGACTACAAGTGAATTTGCTGTGTCAGCAAAGCTATTCGGTAGCGAGATCGTACAGTGGCGATGTAAGTACATATGATCGAAGCAGGCGGAGAACGCAAGTCTTAACTTACAGCGCACGAGTAGTAGTTTTGTGTGAATCACTTTCAAGTTTAAATTGAGACCATTTTATAGCTTTAACCATAATTAAAGCTATAGCGTAAATATTTATAACCATTTTAATGCCTAACATTTTATGTCCTTTAACTATTTGAAATTACTTTGACAAACCTGTTCGAACCTGGGTAATAAAAAAATAATGAAAATCCTACATAAATTAATATCTGTATTATTATGACACCAAATAATAGCTCTTGACATTAGATTCTACTTAAGGATATACTATTTCTGCAAAAACAACTAGATGTTATTTTAGATAAGATTTTGGTTCTTTTTTTAAATATTGAAGACGTTTAATATTTAAAAAATAAATGAGGCATAATTTTATAACTTTCTTTTTCTTTTTTTGAAATCTTTTTAATTTATATTACGACAGAGAGACGCAGCAATCCTTCATGCAAGTGACAAGTCTGTTAAACATGCCAAATTTTTATGCAAAATCAATTAAAATTATTAATTAATGAAATACAGTTTTTAGGACAGAGTAAAGGTGTCGCTTAACGATTACACGGCCGTAACTTGTAAGATTAAATTAACGTCAGACAATTCTGTTCAACTAATTGTGGAGTAGATACGAACGAAAGTCAACGAAAATTACTCGTTGCTATATATTTATTTATTTATTTAAAAGAGTCTTTATGCGAGTTTGCAAAGCTCACACAACAGATCTGCATAAGAATGATGCCGAATTCTTACGCAAGAATACTTTAAACTACCTTCAATAATAATTAGCTAAATAACAGCATAACCTTAACTAACCAAAGAAATTACATGTCAAAACACAAATTAATACATCATCATTTTCTATTACTTACACAAACAGCCTTATTTAAAATACGCAAAGCAAGCATTACAAGTAGACCTAATAAAATATAGTGCATCAAGTCCTAGTACTTGAGTAGTAGTGAAGTGAGTCAACCCACGCTTGCGGGGGTGTGGGGGGTACACACGCGACGGCGCGCGTCCACCACCGGCTAGATCCCACCACTTACCGGCTAACCCATTTATACGCCGCGTTGAAAACAGGACTAAATGAATTAATGCAAATTTATACTATAAAAATTGTCGCAGGTGCACCAAGACGAGTTCCAACCATCGTCGGATTCGATTTAACGCGCTTGCGTCGCGCTTAACTTTTATTTATAACGTACGCAGCTCAGCTATTACACGTACAAGTACTCGCAATTTGACGGAAACTTATTCACTTTCTTCTTTGTTGAGTTCTTTGTTATTGCTGGTAGCTTTTACATTGTAATTGATGTTTTATAAAATTTTCAGTTTTCTACCACCACTTCACCTTTGATCTGATGCCAATATTTATAGTAGTGACTTAGAAAATCAGGAGCACAATGAACATGGTTGTAGTAGCTCGTTATCGGTTCATGCCCCAATTTGGTGATTCCCACCGTTTAACGCGGTAGAGTAACATTTATCTCCTGAAACATAAAGCTCTTATGTTATCACCTAGTTAAAATTCGCTTTCTGTGAAATGAAACAGAAACGAATGGCTATCGATGAAGTCTGTTAAAAATAAAAAGGGTAGATGCGACAAAGCGATATTTATTATGAATAACCACAGATTCTAGACGTGGTCACTGGTCAGTATTCATTTCCACCGTTTAAAAAATTCTTTTATGAAGATTAACCACTTCTAAAATCTGAGGTTTCAATAAATGCCGCTATGTTGCATTCACCCTGCATAGGCATCCGAAAATATTTTTTTACGAGATCGGTTCACAATATGAAATAAACTCATTAAACGCCGATTAAATATGGATATTAAGTCCCTAACAGCTTACTACCCGCCGAAGATTATGACTTTAAGTAATTGAAGTCGTAAAAGTTTTATTTCATTGATATAAACTCGCCGTCAAAGATACATTGAAATTAAATAATATTTTCGTTTGTTAATTGACTCAGTATCGGATAAGCGAGAATGCACATAATTTTATGGCGTTCAGAATCTCCGCAAATATAATGGAATCTCGGAATACAACGAACCATTTTTATCTAACCTGTTTAAAAATATGTATGTTTATACATTGAAGTGTACTATTATTCCTGTATGCATTCAAAGTAAGGAAGGTACAATTTAGTCCCAAGTTCTAAAGATGGTAGAGCTTTTGTAAACACGCTCCTGCCACCGATCCTAATCTATCGTATTGCAACTCGTTTTGTCTTTTACACAAATTTGTTTTCACACAATTTGTATTATTCCAGTTGCTACACGCAATTGCAGCTTACCTGATTCCAATTGCATTTTCAGTAATAGTACATATTCCTGAAAATGTCCAAAATCCTGAATCTTATTATTATTGTTCCTACTTGCACTTACTTATTCACCAGTAGATATAAACATGCTATTTTTAAATTCCCCTTTTTGAAGTCGGCTACAAAAGTAATACGTAAACTATGGCTCTAATCGATCTTATTTATTTGCTATCAAAGTACTTGTATACGGCTATATTAGTTTAATTGTCGCTTGTAATGGCAATCGGCAGATGGAACTTGTCGACAACGAGACGCTGACGACGCGATGTCGACAAGTTACAACTCCTAACGAGTCAACCCTAGGATACCTTTGGATTGATAGGAAATCTTTGTTTTCTTTTGTTGAGAAATTAAACTAGAATTTAAATTCTTTATTCAAGTTGAATAATTGTTAGTTAGTGGTATTTAAGTGTATTATTTGCAAGGCTTATTTTGGTACCACTTTATTGTTCGTAGACACAAAAATGATATTATAAGCTCGATCAGAACCGTGTCCGTACTTTATTTATTATTGACTAAACAACATATACTGAAAAAGAGAAAGAAGAAAGAAGCTATTTTGGAACACAAGGCTATTTTGGAAGTTCTATTGTAAGTAAGAATTAATTAAAAGGTAATTTTACAGAACTTAAATCATTTTGGCTTTAAATCAGTTCGGTAATTCTTTATAAACACAGTTCGGTCTTTATCTATCAGGAAGTACGATGACAAGAGAGTAAAAAGTAGCTGTTTAGTATCCATGTTATGTGTGTTTAGTATTGATACCTATTATTACTGCCCCGAGGGCTCTGATTGCCTTAAACTTTCAGTTACGATTATGAGTGCGTACTCATAATCGTAACTGAAAGTATACATGAAATTCACGGCCGCACTTAATTGCACTGGGTTTGTTGTACTACCACATGCCGCCGGTCTGCGCATCGTAATTGCCATCGACTATCAATAATTAACTGGACACAACGACCGTGGAACGACAATTGATCGGCAAACATCTTTATCATGGCTTGACAGCTTTTGATGAACAAAGAATGGCTTTTGTAGGCATCCTTTTGACTAACTTGTGTTAAAAAAGTCAACAACGTTAATTTCATCGTCTTGTCGTAATTGCTGCGCTATTTAATACAAATTAATACAATAATTGTTTATACAATGGATCCTTTTCTATTTTCAAAGGATTTGGCAGTTCTCCTGAAGGCAAGTTACATACATAGCATCTGTAAAAGACTTTATAACACATAGCGGGTACTACGGGACCATACATCCGATCCAGTAATTTAAGGAACTGGCTTCATTTGATAAAAGTAGTGAAAATTGTAGTCTCCTTAAAACGATCAATGGCTTTAAAGATCTATTTCAAAAACACGAATTCTCTCATAATGGTGTACAAACAAATCTGGTAAATTTTTCCAATCACTGATATTATTATGTTGTATCAGGTGGTTCTTTTCTACTCGCGAGTCGCTACAATACAAAGGAGCCAGATTTTGTATTATAATATTATTTACAAAGATGGAAAATCATGTTTTATTTTAATGAGAATGACAGACGAAATTTAATTACTATTTACGTATTTTGTCAGTATTTTCTGAAATTACAATATAATTTTCATCAAAAATATTATTATTTATATATTTATATATAAGTATTATTGTTTGACAGACTGAAATGCTACCTTTTTACAAGCTTTCAATATTGCCACGAAATCGCTAGTTTATTGTTACGCTACATGGAAATATTAATATAAAGTCCGCTTATTATAAAATCACTTTTACGTCCATTTTAGATTATTCATGTCATTGTAAAATAATAATAATATTATGTTAATGGCAGAAGCTTAAAAGCAAGCATGGTGGCACCATGGTATCCCCTATAGGTTAATCTCTGAAATATTTTAATTTTTGAAGGTATCGCCTAGGCTTAATTTCACTAAACTTCTTGAGCCACGGTTAACGCTAAGCCCGGATTAGATGACTCTCTTTCTCATAATGAGAATCGAACAGAGAGATCAGAAATGCTCGTTCAATGTTAAACGTCAACCGACGTTTCAGTTTCCGTTGTATTGTCTTAATATCGTATATGCTTTTAACGATTTCATTTCAAACACGTATTATTCTTCAAATCAATTGCAGCATCGAGTAAGGTTGTACTCAATGGTGAAATTGGGGCATAGTAAAGCTTAAATCGTGTACTGACCCAACGTGTTTGCATATCTTTACTTACGTTTTTGAAATAGAGTCGTTAAAGGCATTGCGATATTATGTCTATACAGTCAGGTGCAGAAATAATTGTCGTATTGATGTTAATGTTAATCTGGCTACGTTAAGCATTGTCTGAACGTGACATATTGGTAAAAGCTTATCTTTAGTCGGAATATGTTTGTATTTACATTTAAGTTTAGGATGTCAATCTGAACAATAATCAAAAAAATATAAATGCAAAATCTAAGTCACGTATTTCAAAAATATGGGCATTTGAAGTAACGAAAAAAAAATTACGCTTTGACGAACTTTTTAGTTCTTTCACTACAGATTTTTACTTTTTTTTTATAATTATAATTTAAATGCTATTCTAAATACACTGCTTTAGCTCTGGTCACAAAAACAAGTCAAATGAGCCAGCTTAGAAGGTAATAACACTTTTTGTCCAACAAAAATATTGCATATTCTTAGACCAGCTTTTTCTGACCGTACTAAAAAACCGTATCCACATTAATTATGAATTCCAATAGGGTAAAACACTTGCTAATTTATTTCTTGAATTGTGGACAATTTTTTGTTTGAAAAATATATATACATAGCCTGTATTGGTCTGGTGGTGTTGTTCGGTTCTTCGGTTCGATTTTTTTCGCAAGCAAGGACCAAATGTTAAAGGATATGTTTAGCAACTGTTGCCTGATAATAATATGCATTAGAAAACCTTTAAAATAGTAACGCTTAAAACACCTATTATATTAAACTAGATTGAATAATGGTCTAATGGTTAGTGTAAATGCCTCTCACCGCGATTTCACAGGTTCGATTCCCGGCTCGGGCAAAGTGTGAACTTTCCGTCAGGCAATTCATATTTTTTTACAACGCACGGAGTAATAATTGTGCCTGGCAGATGGAGGTAGGCTCACCCCCTATGCTATGGGACCTAAAAATAACAGGTTAAACGTGTGTATGTTGTACACCTCTGCCACACTGGGTAATATAGGCGTAATGCTATGTTATGTTAGATTAAAATTAATCTTTACACAAATCTAGATTAATTCGACAATGATTTGATGGATTACTTTTTTACATTAGATAAATATAAATAATAAATAAATAAATATTTCTCAACTCACACAACGCCATCTAGTCCCAAACTAAGCAGAGCTTGTAATATGGGTACTAGAATAACTGATACTTATACATATTATATACTTTTCTTTTGTAAATACATACATATTATACATAGAAACACCCAGACTAAGACAAACCCTCATGTTCATGCACACAAAGATTTGTCTTAAGTGGGAATCGAACCCACGACCTCGGCGTCGCAGGCAGGTACACTACCCACTCCGCCATCCGGTCGTCAAACGTCAAGATAGAACGCCAGAAGCAATTACACTATACAATGGTCCCAATGACAAGGCCAAATACTCACATTCACTCACACAAGCACACCCAGTCTCAGAACTAATCTTTGCGAATCACACAAAGATTTGTCCCATGTGGGGATCGAACCCACAACACCAGTGCAGTGTAGGCGGCGAGGCGACCGCTTTAACCACTACACCACACGTGCAGACAAATTAATTGTGGAATATTCTTTTTTTGATGATTAAAACAAAACATATTCACAATTTGAGCAGATTTTTGCAGGACAATGGCACACATGTATGTTAATAAATTATATTTCGTTATTTATTTTCTTCAGTAAATGGTTGCTGTATTTTACTGAAGGAATAGGAATGTACTGAATTATATATATATTTTTTTCGAGTGAACAGAACAATTTGTATGAAGAATAAGCCGTCATTAATAGCAGAGCACCCACATATTACGTACTATTGATTAGACAGATCATCTACAGTTTAGCCTTACACTTTAATCCAGTAGCTTTTTTATCGGATTTGATGCTATAAATATTGGTATCTATTTTGGGCTTACGCAAGATTTGTAGCAATTTTAGAAATAATTTAGATAAGCTCAGCATTGTGAAATTATTTTTGACGCACATTGTTTCATAAAAACACTGGGCGCTAAGTTTCAAAAATAATGTACTCCAAATACTTACGGTGATGATGATGCCTATACCTAGCAACAACGATATCCTGTTTTCAAAGTCGCAAGAAATAAAATTTAAAAAATCGGAGAGTTTGTGCTATTTATTGGCTAACTTACCCCAAATATTTTTCAAGACTGATTGCTGACTCAAATTCCAAAAAGAGTTTATATGCAAATGACGTCTCCGAGGATTACGTATTAGCATATACATTGCTAAGCTATTAGCGATGATCAAGACGGCACGGGCGTAGGATTTAATAAATGACGGAGTATTATATTGCAGATGCAGATCTCATAATGTTAGTGAGCATGTAAGTAATGGCTAGTGTTGCCAAGTGAGCTAAGCTTTATGGGATGTCCTAATTTTCTGATATGTCAGTGTCCGTGTCCGCGTGTAGGTCGAGCTTCAGAAGCAGATCTCGTTTTTGTTTAAAAGAAAACCTAAGTCCTCTTTTCTGAACTATGTCGCTAGTAACCAACTGAAAAAATGCTGTGGAGTCGACGGAGCTTCGATACGAAGGATTGAATAGTCGATTGGGTAGCGGTGTTTTGTAAGACCCACAAGGGAATTTGAGCTGTGGAGTCCTGGAGTACATTACTAATAAATAAATATGTAATGAACATGTAATTAATAATAAAGTAACATATTGTGCAATTTTAACATGTATAAAATTAAAACAATAAAGATTTAAGCATAACAAAACCGTTCCTCCTCTGTTCTGATGGTGCTGAGCCCGACAGGGTCTATAATTGGCTCCTATCGGTTTAGATCACTTGTAATTATACATTATGGAAAGCAATAAATAAATTTAATTTAAATTAAGAGTCCTGAAGTGCCTCTCGCACACGTGTCTGGTCCATTACATCTGTAACGGGTCTCAGAGGTTACCTATATTAATGTTCAATTGTCTCTCAAATCACAGCTCAAATACAGACTTATTTCTTAGTAAAATAACTAGATACTACACAATCCTCAAAATCGTGATCCACCGTCCTTATCGGCAACTTGGAGTTTTGAGTTTTGATTCCTAAGATTTTAATGCCCGTCCCGATTTTCACCAAAGCGGATATGGCAATAATAGTAATGGTGGAAACTGTTGAAAGTGAAGCCAGGCCCGAGGCGACGCGTAATGGCGGGCCGGGCACAGACACAGGGCCGCGCCCGGCGCAAGCGCAATGTGCGCGCGCGACCTTTTGCGCGTAATTGTTAGGCGCGTGCTTCTCTGCACACGCACCGTGCTGCCACATATATGGCAACAGCCACTTTGCCACACACTCGCCCTTTGATTAGCATTTTTTGTGTTTGATTTTAATCACACTGTTTAACAAAGCGTTTTATTATACGCTTAGTTTCCTTTAGGATGGCAGAAGGCTGTAAATATGTCACAGAGGCGATGTTTTTATGTAGATGTAGATATTTGTTGACAATTTGCAAGATGCATGCATTCAAAATAAAAATAAAATATGGTAGCTTTTAAGTACACAGGATTTGAACCTGCAACCTTCTGCACACTGGGCAGCCGCTTTAACCAACCAGCTACGGACGCCTCTTGCCAGGACCCTAAATTTCTCAACTGTATGTTTCTTAGTATAATTTGCTAAGCATAGCTAAATGTTACAAAAATAATCAATAGGAAGGAAAGATATGTTTCGTTGACGTGAACAGGTTTTCACTAATTTATTAGACTCGTACTTTACCACTGTAAAATATATATGTTTTTAATTTCTATCGATATCTAAATCGATAGTAAGATAAAAACTCTTTGCTTATCAACTCCGTGGTTAAAGCATATGTAGAAATAATAAATCAACATAATGTATTGACCGGCTCGATTTTCCGTCTATATCTGAACGGTTAAAAATAGATCCGAACACGCATATGCCTTATCGCTATTAAATACTGTACAATATAACACAATCAGGTAAAAAGTAGCTCTTTGATCAATTCAACACAGTGAAAATATTTCTTACTTAAAATAGCGTCGGTATAAAACAATGATTGTTATTTTTCGAGTACCCACAGACAGATATTAATATGATCCATTAACTTTCCTTATCCGTTATAGCAGCATGCAATAATTGTTGATAAAATCTTTGCATGCAAAACATAACCAATATTTGTAAGCAAGCATGTTCATGGGTTTATTCACTTGTTTACTACAAAATACCAGTGTTCGTTGTAAAATATTATCATTAAGTAATCGATGTCCATGATTACCACGTTGTAGAGCTATTGTGAACCACCTCCAGGATATACGCATCGTCTCACTCTTAACCTGCCAGTAAGAAGTTGTTCTTGCTACTAGTTTCTCCAGTTTGATGTCGAAATGGGCCCTGAAACGCCTAGCAGAAGAGACATGATATGGCAAAGTTAAAATGATAGGCATCATTTTAAGCATGACTGTAACTGCACTTTACTTGATGTTCATGGGTTTAGTTAACCCTTACCATAAGGTGGACTACAGAAATCGCTAAAGAAGTCGTACTAAAAAAGGTAGCAAAGAAATAACCACCGTGCAGAGGAAATGCTCTTGTCTCCGGATTAATGGATGCAATTAAATCGGTTGCTTCGACGGCGGGCCCAAAGCTGGTTTTTTGCTTCTCCTAGCCTGTACTTAATGAAAATCAATGGTTCTATAATCTTTACCCGCAAAATGATCAGTTTATACAGCATATAATTCTTGAACCAGAATTCCATGTGAATGGTTTTTGTTGCCCTTTAAATAAAGATGCGTGCTGATGACAAAATTGGCCATTAATGGACAATGCTGCTCGTGGGACTTTTATAGGCCAGAAATACCATACGAAATTGTAAAAAGTACCGTAGAGTTTCAAACAACAATACAACTTGCATTAAAACTTGCCTGAAAATGCAGATCTTTATCTTTCTGGACTTGTGATATTAAAAATGTTGTGTTATGTGACCGAAATATTCAGTGGTCCTTTATTTTAATGTTCTTCATTGTTTAGTTTGATAGAAATCAAATTGAAGAAATCAAATGAAAGGTATATCTACAACTTTAGTGGGTGGCATAATTATAATCATTACGGAGACAAATAAACTCAATACAAGTATTTAATTAAAATTAACTTAACATACATTATGCACGGCTTTTACTCTTCCACAAAATGATATATGGACCAAAACAAATACCAATCAATAGAAAAATAAATGCGATACACCGTTACCTGGCGACCGTTTTATAATTAGCGAAGAGCGAGAGTGGATGCACGCTTACTTACGGAGTGAATTATCGCGGGCCGCCTCAGATTGGAATCAATTAACTGGAGGCGACGGCTCCCGGTCCCGAGCGGCCTTCGCGCCACCTGCCCGAGTGCCCCCCTGGCCCCGCCGAGCGACATCACCTCCCGAGCCAGGCCTTCCTCGCCCCGCGCTCCACTAATCCCACAGACAAGCCAGACGCAGTGCCATTTCCACCAGCGGCTCCCACTCCCTGGTCGTCCGGGTCCGCCATGTACTTATCAAACCCGCGTGATTGCCCATTCATTATCCGCCAGCAAAATCGCGGCACCTTTGCTGGTTAATTGCGCTAACCCATTTTTTTTTGCCGAATTTCTTGTTGTCATTCGGGACAACACATTGCGGACTTTATTTCAACAGTCGTGTTTCTGTCTGTATGAATAAAAATATAGAGTCGTTAAATAAAATTTACATTTTGGTAAATTATATTTATACGACCATAGAGTACATAAAAAAAGCAGGAGAGAATGTCACTTATAAAATGATGGAAGCACCAAAATGGCGGCGGTCTGTTTATGTGTGCGTGTGTTAGGGGTTACCAGCCATGAGAAATATTACCCACATTTTTACAATAATTTAAATAAATATTTTAGAGGTTTAGTTCTTATATTTTTTTATTTGCTGCTTTTTACCATCATCAAACATGATATAGGTAGTTTAATACTACCGTGGCCAAAAACCAAACAATATAAAACAACTTTATGTTTGAATTTCGAAACAAAGTTGATTTTATATTTCTAGCAGTCGATGCGGGCCTGCAGCGGGAAGTTGTTTGTTTTTATTAAGGGAATATGTACAAAATTCGTTGCTCTGGGCACTCCTGACGCAAGGCAGCGAAGATGCTTTATTGCAGCTACCCAGTTTTTGGAAAATATTTTAAAATTACGACTCCTACGGCGCTTCCTGATTCTTAGCTGGTGAAGATGCTTTAGTGATATACAGGGTGTCCCAGTTCAGGACCTGGAGCCGAAATCGGATAGTAGGATAAGTTATGGCAGTTATCAAAAAATAAAAAAAACAAAAATTCTTCATTACATAACCTATCAGAAAGTGCTTGAAAACGTCAACAAAATGTACAAACCAAATATAATATCTAAGTTAAACTAAACCAACAATCACGAAGCTTAGATTCACTTACATGCGATTTTTCAATATTTCAAATAAATATTGGCAAATAGAAAAACATAAAAAAAAATAATAAACTAAACTAAGAAATAAAAAGTTTTAGATTAAAGTACTGTTATTTATTCATTTAATACTTTATTTAAAACAATATACTATTGTTTAACCTTTTTTGGTACGGCAAAGCTGAAAATGCGAATAAGTCCACCTTTTGTTTTATATAAATCAATTTCCTCGAAGTGTATACTGCAGACTACACTATATTTTGATGGATACCAACTGTTATCATTTCTGCAGTTTCTAATTATTTTTATCCAATAATTTTTTCATGCGTCTTTTGCAGCAGGAAATCTATAAAACATAGAATAATAATTTATACTAAATGTATTTAATACTTTACTAAAAAACTATACTACTAAAAAATATTTACCCAAATTCAGGGTAAATGAAAATATTTATTGACTGTCAACACTGATAGTTTTGGTATATTTTTTTACGAAAACGATATAATTTCGGCAATAAGCTGAATATATTACTTGCTTACCTATGAAAAGTGATCTCCTGGTTTTTTTTGTCGAGGCGCTATGGTTTCGGCAGCTTTACACAACACAAGACGGCATTTTTAATTATTTTTCTTGAAGATCCGAGCATCAGCACAGTCCAAAGCGTAATGGCGGGCGATTGACTTACTATTGTGTCAATGTGTGTGTTCTGTGTGTACGTGTGACTTACTATGGGTGCTTCAGTAAGTGTTTCAAGAGACTCAGTCCTGCCTTTTTTTATGTAGTCAATGTATACGACTATATTTTTATATCTGCCTTTTTTTAACTGATGACATTTGTGCAGAAAATAGATTATATTTGGTTCTTATTGAATTTTATGAGACCCCTTTCTCTTGTCGGTATTATACGATTGCACGCGGTAATTACTTTTAAGTTCCGAATGATCATGTGCAGGTTGCATCGTATATCTGAGCCCGAAGGACGTAAAAGCATGATTTACCAACAGTAGTTAAATCGCTCATTAAGCGGACATGCGCGGTGACCGCAGCCGCCGCCGCCACCGCCGCGGGGCACGCGTTAACTCGCCCAGACATCTTCACTGAGCACTGCTGCACAAACCAGACTCATCGCATTGCTACCGACACAAACAAAACCTCTTTTTGAATCATTCCAACAGATTTATTATTCATTCAATCAGAAGCGATCACCTCTATTAAAGGGGTGCCTTGAAAATAAAAGAAACACACTTTTTCTTTCTAAGCGAGTCGCTTATTATGATAATAAGACATAATAATACACATTATTGATAGCGAAATGGGGCAAAATTGCAGCAAGCTCCTAATGTGCAGAACACAGCTGATCGATGCATAATTTTTCACTTAAGGACATAGTCGAGTTATCAGGATTAGAAAATATGCTCACAAAAACAGTGTCCATGCGGAGCATTAATTACACTAAAATAGCAGAGCAGGTATGTGTACGTGAAATGTGAAAACAAGGCTCTATTATACATATTTAGGTTGCTGGTCTAAAGAGCGCAGAAATCCAAGTATGGTCTTACGTTATAAAAACAACGCGAGGGCTTAATGCACCTTTCCAATCAATTACCAATAAATAGCGTATAAGATAGGCTAGTAGTGGACGACGCGGCGACGAATTCCGCGCTTCACTGCCTGAAGCGTGCGCCTACTTTTTGCAATGGCAGGTGCAAGCGCATATGCTATTAAATTGTCAAAGAATACACGTACGCATGCCTGTGTATGCCTCTGATAGCTTCCAATAATCAAAAGTCAAGCGAATACCACATTTCGAGTACACCATAGATGTCTGAGTCTGACGCACGAACACAGCGCTGCAATCGGTTACCGCAAACCGTAACTGCTGTGTATTTAATAATTTATTAATAAAAGCTATAAAATGTGAGTATATAAGAATAAGTTTTGTGGAGGGCTGTAGTCATTACACAATTACACACGAAGTAATCGCAAACCGCAACATAGCAGGTTGGTGCGGCCTCGGAGTCGGGAACATGTGCTCACTGAATATGGGAGCGCAAGAATGATCGCAATTAGCGAGAGAGAAGTACATTTTGGTCGGTTAATGAGCGGGCGTGGCGGCTCACAATGCGCAGCTTTGTGCGATCCGCAAGCTTTTACGGTTTCAGCCGTGCGGCGTGCGGCGACGGCGGCGTGCGCACGCCATATGACTCGATGCATGCGCCTGCGCCGGCGACTAACTGTTACACGCTGTCTGCCAACTGCTAAGATATGAATTATGCTTCATAACGGGTGTTTAGGCACGCACTGATTTACGTTGCTGGCATTCCACAGGAGATTGGAGGGCTTCACTTCTTTAATAATGCAATTAGATGCTTCAGAAATTCAAATGTAAAATATAGTGCTGGCTTACCCCACCAAAGTAGAAAGTAACTACCAAAATACTACTAATAGTCTCTATAAATATTCACAAAAAAACCCACAACTAGTACCCTAATAATGCTGATACATAGTATTAATTACATAGTCACCTGTTGTATTTGCAATAATGAGTAGGTACTATAAAAAAGATTTCATAATAAACATGAATGAAATAAAGTACTGAATTATTTTTTAGAATGAAAAGATATTAATTATTCGATTTGATCTATAGATAAATTCATATTAGGAAGGTTTTGATTCTTAGGATTTTTTTTGCATTAGGCTTTACAAACATAAACGATGGGACTTATATCGACTAGTATTTGAATTTGCTTGTCTGTACCATATTATCATATTTTTAAAAGAACCCTGTTATCCTTTTTTGGGTTCAAATGATGAAATCCCAACACCTGTCCTCCGCTGGCACACCATCGAACCTGTTATCTCTAAGTTACCGCTATACAATCGTTGTTACTATAATATTATTTGTCAATTAGAAATATATTATTTTGTTTACGTATCTATCTATATCTCAAATACAAAATGTAAGAACTTCTTTCTGTTTCCACATATATTACAAATGTAACCCTATAAAGAATTTTATAATTTTTATCATCAATCAGAATTGATTGCGATAACATGCTACCGAAACGAATGTTGATCAACGAATCGAACAAATTTATCAATAATCGTTACATTTTGTTCCGAAATCTGTACAAACTACAAAGCCTTATCAACATCTAAACCAAGCTAAAGAAAAAAGCATAGATATTAACTTGGCAACCACAATATTTGATTTTATTTTATGGTAAATTTAGGCCCTGATTTCTAACGTTAACGTGTAGCAACGCATTTACTAATAAGTTTGTAGTTTTTACACAATGATAAAGAAAGTGTATTAATAAAGTAAACGGGACAAATAAAGGCTTTGCGGCGATGACGCACGGCACGCGCAGACGTCCGATAAATCCGTTACAGGCACATGCCGCGGTGCCGCAGCCAGCGAAGACCAACAGAATCTTGACTTACTGAGGGTGCACATTAGGGCTGCACATAATGTCGACTAAACCTATCTATAATTACATTCCAATAGTAAAATATTATCTTTTCTGATTTTAGTATAAAGAAAAGACGTCTTTATTTACTAGGACTACTCATATTTTTGTTTATGGTTAGTAGTTTTGAAACTCTGATATCTCTGAAATTACTGGCATTGGGCTTTAAGGACGCTCAACGACTTTACTCATTAGTTTCCATACTAAGTTTTGAAACGATTTTCCCAATTAAAACAGAACATCTTGTCTCTTTTGACAAATAATTAATATAATATCAAGCAATATCATTACAAGTAAAGAAGTGTGAAAGTCAATAGGTATTACATAAAAGTGTATCCGTTCAAATTATAATTAAACCAGTAAATAAGTACTTATCAGATATTTGCATCTTCGTTTACAATAATCTGAGAATACAATTTTTTCGTATATTTAAAACGTAAGTTCACACTTACAATTGGAATATTGTTTTTGTAGGTCACGTATAGTATCATACGATTTATGCCATGTCAATAGTACCAATATTTTCAGGATTTAATCTCACTGTAACACAGAAGTGCGTGTGCAAGCAAATGATGCAAATAATTTACTATTTAAATAAACTAACACAGAGGGATGGCCACTGTAGTATGCTTACATTAAGTTCTTTATTGTAGTAATTAGGTCTTTCACACGGTTTGATTTTCTATTATTCTGGAAATCTATAAGAACAATACTATCATCGATAGCTAAGTAAGACGTCTGGCGCATCCCTAAGCCGCAGCCACCTGCCGCCCGCACCCCCACACTATATTTTATTCCACTTAATCGTCCTTTCCGTTATATTACCTGTTTTTATACACACTCAAAGCAAATATTCTCGTTTCTATAAACGCTACAATGTCTGATCGTCCTATTAACTATAATAGACACTTTTAATTGAGAATCTATAAAAGGTTTCGCGAACTGTTGTCCGTATAAGGGATAAGCATTCATCATGGAAGGCTCTCATCTGCCCAATTAATAAAAGTTGACTGTAAGGAATGGCGTCGTGCGACAGTTCAGTGCCTATTGCAGCCGCCTGCGCCAGGCCTGGCTCGTGTACCGGTTCTCCACGCCTAGCCTGCAGCTGAAACACACTACCTACCCTTCAACTGTTTTATTTTGATTTACTTATCTATCAACCGTGTACTCGCATACTTTATGAACGTGTTTAAGGATTTGCACGCTTTTTATCTACATACATCTACTCGCGCAACTACCCTTTAAAAACTTTTTGATTTTTTGCAATCTTGCAATCTGATGACGACAAGAATAAAACCTTCGCCTATCGATGGGCTTCACAGATAAATATACGCACATACTAACACAGAGCTGATTAAAGTTAATGCATTTACCGTTACGTATCGTACTCGTGGCGTTACAAAAAAGCCGCACGAAGGCCATGAATGAATAACGCAACTTTATCGTTCGATCGTGATATCTTAAATCCGGCCTCATTAATTCACCAGAAATCGAAAAGGAGGCTTTAATTCGTATTTCGAACAAAGGGAGAAAACAAAAACTTAACAGAAAAAGAAATAAAAATAAAAAAGGAATATAAAAAGGCGCATAAAAAGTGGCTTGGGCGCGTGCCGGCGCGACATGTGCACGCGCCGAGGATACGCGCTAACGGGCCGTGACGCGCCCCGCCACCCCGCACACCCGCACCCTTGCACCCCCTCTACATTATACATACATACATACATACATACCGAAGGTGCATTCAGTGCATTCTATACTTAGCATTTCAAATGCTGCATAAAAACAAACCTTGTACAAATGATAATACATTGATCAGTAACACTGATCAACAATCATAGAGACATAATGATTTTGAAGAAGCTCTGTAAAACTTTTTTTTTACCTTCCAGAACAGTCACTAAATAAGTGCAATTATTACAAATCTTGTTTTTTTGAGAAGATCTACTGATTTAACTTTGAAGGTTTCAAATCAGTAACAAATCTCGTAGTTAATTGTGGATGTTAACGCGTCAGCCACATTTCATACTACATAGAACGAGATAATTTACACAGTCATTTTAATTGAAAGCAATAATAAATATAGTTCAATATTTAATGCTAACCCGCAGACAGCATCATTGCTATTCAAGTAAAATTATTTTGACGTGCCATTTTCATGGAATTAGGTACATAAAAGTAGCTTATAATTACACACTAAAAATACTTAGAATACTTTGATCGATGTCCCACGCAGGCATGGTCTGAAGCTAGTATTATTAATATAAATGTATTTCATTGTAATTAAAATTATTGTGATACTATACGCTTCTTATTTCTAAATCTAACCTAACTACTCAAATTATTGGAGTACCTCCTATATACAACAAAGAATTGTAACCCTTCCACCAATGACTTAAATTTGATGAAAATAGGAATGAAGATACACAATAAGCTCCAAGATGGCTATAGGGTTCCTTTTTATAAACCCAAAGATAACTTTTGTCCTACAGAATTTACTTTAAATCTAAATATATAACGCTAGTGAGCCTTCTGTGCTAGATTTCTCGCTCGCTCATACTGCCGTTATGTTAACAGCCAGCCCTTCAGGCTGAGGCGCTGAAGCACTTCCCCCACTGAAGCCTTACGTGCGTGTAACAAAACACGTATAACCAAAGCAGATTAGTCGGCTAATTGAATTTCCCGTGATTGTTATTGTTATTACGCCTGTTACGGAGGTGAGGTGAACTGTGTGGTAATGAACTGTGAAGAGAATTTATCGGATTCTGAAATAAAAAGCGTCTTCAGTCTTCTAAAAATTTTACTGCTTCACATATAAAATTAGTTCAATGGACACATGAAATAGCAAAAAAAAAATTTCTTTAAAAAAACTTTCTTAAAATTTAAACTTTTTGTTACAAATTTTACACCTGTCCTATATGCCAATAAAATTAGGTGTCATTATAAGAAAATCCAAAAACGGTACATCACTTGGCAATTACCTACGGTTACGATATCCACCGGTCAAAAACCCAGAAAACTTTAAAAACAACGTGAATTGAAGAATTTGTATTTACAAATTTGCAATTTTTAGTCACTCATTTACCAGAAGATTATTGGTTTAAATCATTTAAAAAAGTCCCTACCGCGAAAACTAATCGGTGCTAAGGTCAGGATAACCTTTAAAGTATACTAAAAAACAGTTGAAAAAGATATGGGACCGGCAGGACTTGAACCTACGGCCTTACTGCACTCCGGGCAGCCGCTTCAGCCATCCAGCTACGGTCGCCTCTTACCAGAACCTTAAATTTCTCAACTGTATGATACGTCATTTCGTGACGTTAGTATAATTTCCTAGCGCAGCTAAATGCTATAAAAATAATCAATTAGAAGTGACCATTAAAGGTTAACGTATTATTTCATTTCAAGGCTTACATGAGTTTTTATACACTTAGATGAACTCTATCTGATTCTGTCTAATCGTTTCGAATATGTCACTGCTTGATTGACGCAAAGCTAAGCAATTGCAGAAGATTAGGACACCATAATCCACTGAAATCGAGAACAAGAAGTGTTTTCCTAAAGTCTTGCTGCACAATGCACTACGATTTTGTGGATGCTTTCCAACAAATATATGTATATGCAGATACCGAACCTAACCAAAATTTACAGACATCTAATATATATATTTGCTCTACAAATAGAACCTACAGAAGAAAAAGCGAACGAATTAGCACCGAGTCCCTCAAACTCAGCTCAAGCTAGGAGACAGAGATTAAAATCTATATCGTTAGATTCAGATAATGCTAAAATTATTGAGCAAAACTTGGGCTTGCCAATTGCGAAACAGTTAAAAGACTAAATGAATGAGGCTCACCTACAAAAACCAAAATACGAGCACATTGAATTACCCACATATTTATGCCAAAGACTATTAAAATCTTGTTTTAATATAAATCAAAGCCGTCGACATATACGCACAGGCTCGAGATTATACCGTACTTTAACGAGCGATGCCGCAAAATTTACCCTCTTTCAAATAAACATACAAACACAATACATTACTTCACATTTACATGAAACAAATCTAATAAATGTTTTGTAAACATATAATATTCCTTTGGTACTGCAAGGCTTCTAAGTTAGTATCTAAGCAACGCTCCGCCCAGCTGTAGATTGTGGCCAATAGCGCGCAGTGGGCGGGGCCTCGACAAATCTAAGCCTTTGCGTTTAGTAAATCTCAGTTTTAGGCAAAGAAAAGCCCGTGTAATCGCAGTCAAGGCTTTCACTATTAGGTTCTACGCATCGGTGTATTAACGATAACTTCCATATACACATAACAGCCCATGGCCCTTATAATCTTTGTCAGTACATTAACATTGCGAATAACATCCTACTCTATCCTCAACGTAATATCGTAAAAGTAAATCCACAGTAGTACTATACAATATGAGTTCTTTTTTTGTAAGCAACATTCGCTGACCCTTAATGACGAGTTGTAAGCAAATCAAAATAACTCCAAGTCAGAGGTACGCATTATCCCTGAAACGTATCATCCGCGTATCCCGAGGCTTTGTCCTAAGTAGTGGACCGGTCTATCCGCTAGCCGCCGATAGCTGCTAACTTTTGCAATTCTTAATACGGGGGTTTTAATGTCACACGGGGAGCAACCGCTTATTTGTGGACATTAATACTTAAAAGCCATTTTTCAGTGCATCCTCTGCGCCGTCAACGTAAGCGCAACCACCAATTAAATGGTGGATGCGAGCCACCTGTCAAGTGGCTGTTTCATCAAATCATTTCTTTATTGCTCAGCCTCCGCCCGACCTCTTTTTTGTAACAGAGTTTTGAAAAAAGAACGTTATTGTGGTAGTCGGGTAGGTCGGGGGCGCGCGAGCCTTCTTTCAGTCAGGTGCCAGGCGGCAAACGCGACGCACCGTGTGTCGTGCTCGTGCTCGTGCCCTACAGCCTTACGATTTTCGCGACGTTACACTCGCAGCATTTAATATTAATCTTAACTACAATCAAGTAAAACAATGACATTTTATTTACTGTGTTTTTTGGACTGATTTACTTTACAAGAAGGTCTACAGTGCTACGCAGCAGTGTGTGATTAGATATTCGTAGCTCCGTAGAAGTTCCGCAAGGTAAGTTTAAAAACATTTTTTTTTTCTAGATTTTATTGATTATTTATTAAAAACTCGGTTAATTTTATTCCAAAAATGCTATGTAACTGTATTTAGATTTTGATTGGAAACTTGTCTCTCAACGCACATGATAGTCTTCCTTTTATTATTTTATGATACTGACCTATGTAAAATATTGCAGAAAATGTCACATCCATAAATTAATTTTGCAGTTCAACTTTCATCAACCTTTATTATCATAGCTGTGTACATACTCAAACATTGAGTTTCGAAGATCCTGAATATCGTGCATTTTTATTTTCGTGACGTAACGAAAATAAATGACGCATTTCAGATGATACCTTTTTTTTAATCAGGGAGTGGTTTATTCAATAATTAGAGACTTAAATTATCACTCATAAATTTTTGAGGAAATGATGTTTCTTTAGATTTTATTTATTTTCAAACTTTTATCTACAATAAAATGAGCAGCTCGATAGGTCTTGTATTAATTTTGGTTTTGTTCTTACATATTCTATTTTGTAGTTTATAAGCTATACTGATAAGTAGTTCTTGTTTCTGAAGTGTTTTTAATTGATGTGTTTGAGGTGTGACATATTTATGAAATAATTATGATATGAATGGTTGCAATTGAAGGCAGCCGTTGTTTAATGCATATGCAATATTTATGACGTAAACATTAATCAATTTATTCCTTATCCCTTTCTTAAAATATTCAGATTCAACCTTCTGAGCATTTTTTTCCAATTAAATTGAGATCGGCTTCATCAACATTGTGTGTATAATGTGAGTAGATTAATAAATGAATTGGACATATATTCAAAATGCCTAGGAATGCTATCAAAATTAGGTTAATAGCATCGCACCACCTGCCATATATCACTAATTGTTTGCTCAACAAACATTATTCAAAGTTCCTTTGCGCACGTAATTATAGGTTTCAACTTTTAACTAACTACCTCTAAACAGTTTTAAATAAATTAATTAATTGTAATATATTCATTATCGTGTTCTTCTAACATTGCAATACTTTCTAATTATACTTATCATAAGATACCCATCACTAAAATCCCCTTTAAAATTAAAAAAGGAAAGCCACGTTTCATCCTCTCATTTTTTCCCAAACAACTGATAATAAACAAAAAGCTGTTAAAACTAAAAAACGCAAAACCAGAATCATCAAAATAACGATTGCGGAAGCATAGCCGTGTTTAAAGTTCCACTTTAGCATGTACTCTTCTGTCTGTATTTGCTCAACAGTATAAAAGTAACACGTAGACTATACCTTGTCTAGAAGGATGCAGTGCAACGCAAATAATCTGCAAGTGTGTTTTTCCGAAGCATTGAACAAACAAACGAAACCAAATTTGTACATGTGTTTTGTTAATACCTAGTATTATTGAATATGAAACCCCGGGCGATGAAATATTTGCTGTCTGTGATGCAGTAGGTAATTGGCTACGTTTTTACTTTGTAAGACGTCAACGGGAAAGTTCTTTATTTCTTTTGTTTTTTTGTTTGTACATTATCTCTTTACAACTTGTTTATATGTCAATGCTTTAAAAGAAGAGAAGAAAACGCCTTTATTACCCAAAAAGTGGGCAGAGGTTGATAACACCCACTTTTCAGCTTTTATGTTTAGGTCCCATGGAATAGGTAGTGCGCCTTTCACATCAGACCTAAAATCTTATTAAACTAACTAAGCATTTAGTCTACAAGCGTGTTTTAAAAAAATATGCTAACCTTTTACTTTCCAGTGTCTTTTGCAGTCATTATTTACTTAATGTATGGTATTCAAGGAACGTCTTCACTGGCTTATAATTAACATAGAAATTGAAAGCAGATTGACAGGCAGGTATTGATTCAATTAATTATCGGTTCCTGCGAGCCGGTCGCAAGGGTCAAACGTTCACTTTTATGTGCAGTTATTCATAAAATTTTAAAGTAATAAGAAATGGCGAAGCACTGAGGAGCTCGGCGCTAAGTCGAAGCCACGCAAAACGATCGATCTTGCAGGTTAAGCAATACTAACCGCGGTTGGCAGTAGATGGGTGACCATCTTTAACATAACGAGTTTTGCCTCGGAGAGCACGTTACGCCGTCGGTCGCGGTTGCCATTTAAACATGTATCGCAGTCGCTAGATGAAGTCAGAGACCAGATAATCTGACAATTAGTCTAACAAAGAGTATCGTATTACCTCGTACTGGGTTAAGGAGGTCCGATGGCAGTCGCTCCACGTAAAATACTGATATTCAGCTTAATGCATTAGATTATAAACCGACCCAAATTGAGAAAAGTCTCGGCAGATGATGAAGAAATGGAGAAGCAAATGTATATGTACGTTATATTATTATGACTGATACATTCATTGTTTGTGTAATGAATCTGTTCAAATAGTCTGACTCAGACTCTGATTTATTTGTTTTCCATTAATATAACACCTGAAGTCTAGACTTAGTAATTCCGGAAACACACATAAGACAATAAAAATAAATTATAACAATTAAACTCTTTTGTTTTACAACTGCATGTGTAGAATTAAAAACAAAACAAACCCGATAACAGAAACAATAAATATAATAAATAATTTTCGCATTGATTGATTTCCTCGACATTTGCTTTAGTTCCCAGGTCGTGCAAAGAAAAAAAACTAGGTGGCAGCCGTCGCGCGGCGTAATTGCTGCTCGCGATCTAATAGACTTGCTTTATTGTAACAAGAAATTGCGACACAGCCCTCAACGGCTGAATCGTTAGCCAATTAACAGTAATAGCTCAAATCAATTGCTTTACATTTGCAAGACAAGAAATTAAATCACCCCTACAGCCGCTACACGAATAATATGATCAATATCTAAAATATTCGTTAATGAACTTTTACATACATTATTGTAATTAGGAAATTCAGCAAATCATTGTTAGAGATCATTATTTATAATTTACGATGACGAATGTGAAGTCTCGGCATGTATTTGTGTAGACTTGAGTTTAATTCCTAATGGACGTGGCGTGGAATTGTATCGTTCAGTAAATATGTAATGTGTGTTAGTCTAATGAAGATTGTTTCACTCGGCACTTGCATTATTAATGCGCGCACGCAGCGGACGGCCAGCGCTTCGCCACCACTTCCATTATCCTGATTCTTCATTTGCTTGATTGAGCTTTTAATACGATTCGCTGTCAACAAACAAGCGGTCGGATTAATCAACAAGCGCTGTCAACAAATACGTGGACGGTAGTCGGATGGACACTAATGACGGCGGTCACGTAAAACAAAGATGATATCGCAACTTTTGAATTGATCCGCGCTGACCGTAAAATCTTGATAAATACACTACTTATATTGAGTTGTCTTTGTGAATATAGCAGCTTCGTTAAGTATCTGTTTGATCTCGCAAAGCCACAAAAACGTCAGACATGTTCAATTACTGTTTTGCATTCAACTTTCTTGGCATTATTGTTAGAGAGCTGGAACCTTAGTTAAAAAAAAAGTGATATTTTCATAAAATATTAATTAATCATGGAAATTAATTGTAATATTTTTCATAAGATATTCAAACATTAAGTGGCTTTGATGTTTTAAAAAGCATTAAAACACTTCTAATTAGTTTATTCTTATATGTGTATTGGGCTTTTATTTGTAACAAAACTCTATCCTACTGAAATGCTTGTTATCTAAGAACAAAGTGTACATCCTAAGAATCCCTAAGTTCCCACGGGAAAGCTGAATGGATGCAATAAGATCGATCGATAAGCTCCTGTTGGTCAACGACTATTCAAAAGCTGAGGTGTTTTATTCTGTTAACTAATTGGATGCAAAATGGAACTTATTAAAAGAGTCACAGACTAACAATGTCATTGACTCCAAGTTTAACGTACAGAAAAAATACTGCGTACCTTTATATTGATTCAGTGACCGAAAGTGTCTAGAATAGAACAAACATAACGTTAATTGGTTTTTCCATTAAATCAGTTTTTAACTTCTACAATAAACATACCCAGACAAAAGTATATCAATGAAAAGGCGAATACATGTCTCAGGAACATGTAGGCGGCTAACTTACGTCATTTAATAATAGCTGAAAGTTTGGCTTAGTGTGCTAGTAAAATAAATAAGGACGATCACCAGGTAAAGATGAAAAAATGTTGCCACCCATTTTGGTTTGAACAAGTTTATTTTAATTTATTAGATTTGAAAATAAAATGGGCGCCCTTCATCCTCTCTCCTACACTTTTGCTGTGCCCGACAGGGTCCATAATTGATACTATGTAATATGTTTACCACCTAACAAAACATTGTGGAATGCAATAAAGAATTGAGTATTGAGTATTGAGTAAGATAAAAAAGTTGTAAAAAGTTACTTTATAGTATAAAGCGTGTACGATGTAACTTTTTCACTCTAATACCTTCAGCAATGCAGTGCAAAGCAAAAATGAGTGATGTCTTTTATACCGTAGGTGTAACAAACGTGCTTATAGTCCATCGAATAATAAAATTGGTACTTAGTTTTGACATCTATGAATGATTGTGCCTGTAGTTTAGTGACAATGTATGCAAAATTTTTGATACTGGATTGGTTGATAAAAGTGGCAATGCTCTACCACCCTAAAATATATGTATTATGGTGCATAATCCAAAGTGATGAACCTTGTAGTTTTATACCATTTTCTTTTGCCCAGGATGTCGCGGCACGTGCTCCTCTCGCGGCTGGCGGAGCAGTTCCAGCCCTCATCGCCGCCGCCTCCGAGCCACCGCTACCCTTCACCAGAAGGCAGCCTCTCGCCCCGCTCCCCTCCTTCACCACGATCACCCCCACGATCCCCAGACTCCTTGACTCATCACCGGTTAGATCTGTTGGGAGATATAGAAATTGCAGGACGAGCCCTCAAGCAGTACGCTAGAGCCACAGGTATATATTTTTTCAGTAATACATACAAATGAAATTAAATTGAGGTATTACACCCAATATTTGACTCTTGTACGACGTCCATCGGTTATCGTTATTTGGTATCTTCAATGTTAAAGAGATTGCAGGTAGCTTTTTTCTTTGGTAATAAAGTAGTATATAAAATGAATAAAAAGACTTGGCATATTTTCCTTCTGATTTTGCGAACCTTGTAGCTTTTTTCTTATATAATCTTAATTATTTCTTTTAATCACTTGTTTGTTGTTTTAGAATTGGGCGCATTGATGTACTGTAGCGGCCTAGGAGCTTTGTACAGCGGTGCCGGAGTATGGCCGCTCCTTATGCCACAAGCTTCGCCGCAGTTCGTGAGACCATCCTTCGACCACGCCAGGCATACCCCACCAAGAGATGGTAAGAAGAATTTGAGTGATTTCGTTTACGCTAACAAGCTCACATTCTTATTACCACATTGAATTATACATAATATCATGTATGTTGTGGTATATCACCATCGATTAATGTTAACTGCTTTCAATGATTGCAATTATAACACTTTCATAGTGTAACGTGTATCTGTCAGTATTTTATAATTTCAAGATGGCGCTTATCACTTTTACTGTAAATTACATTTATTTCAAATTACATCGGTAGCAACTAAATTTATTTTTGTCGTAGAAAAGTATATTAAAGAGTAAAACTATATTACTTTGTAAAACTATTCAAAACTGCAAGTGACGCATAATACCCTAGTTTTTTTCTAGAACATCGTGTCTGAGTGTCTGGACATTTTTATTGCAAACATATATACGTCTATAAATATCGATAAAGTGCAGTAATTTGCACGTCCTAAGGACACAATTGCAAGTCAAAAGTGACCTACATATTTGCAATTTCTATTAATGTAATGTGCACTTAAATCAAAGTCTGAAGTATACATGTTTATGAAATTGCATTGACACATTCTAATTCAACAAACTAGAGCAAATTAACTCATATTGAAAGTGTTTACGTATTTCAAGAATCCTCAAAATGGTAATTAGATTCGTTTACAGCATTACAAAACATGTTTCGCCTCGGCTTCCTTACGACTTCTGAATTAATACTCATTAGAATAGCTATCAGTGTAAGGCACCGATTAATAACTCAAAGCGCTGATGTATCGTCGTTTACATGTCGTTTACCTCCACCGAAGGAATGAAGGCGGTGTGTTTCCTACACTCCAAGGAAAAACGGCTAAGGCACTCAACATACTGGATGGCAAGTTAACACCTTACCGCGCGGCATCACTTTGTCTCATAGGCGTAGCTGGGATTTGATTTCGGGGGGAGGGTTAGAATTTCTCGTATCTCGGAGGAGGGCGGAGACCTTGAGGACGAAATAAAATAATTATAATGTTCATGAAATATTTATATTAATTAATTATGTGCCCGGTCAGAATTTGAAGGTTTTTTTTGTTATTGAGTCTGAGCGCCCTAGCTTGTAACGATTCTATAATTTCAAAATAAATTTGATTCTATAATATTAAATAATAGATCTATAATTTTTCACCAAACAGAAGCACGTTTCTGTATTCAAACATTCTGCGGCTTTGCCGTTGAACTGTAAAAAACCTTAAACCGCACGATTACTGCCGGCGCGCAAAGACGCGGTTTACGGTATAGCGCCTCTCTGTGTGTTAAGCGCTTTAGCAGTCAACTCATTGTCGCTGTAGGTACAAAATAATTTAAGCATTCTAATTGTTTCTTATCCGTCACATTCCGGTTACGAGTCAACCTCGTAGATAAAGAAAGAAACCGGCGACGAACCTCTATAAGTACTTGATTTTTATTCAAATGACGCAAACGTATTAACAAAGTTATTTTATTTAGGTACACCTTTAGTTTTTTCTTTCCAAGGCATAATTTGAGATCGTTTCTTTATTAAATAACGAGACGATACTTTTGCATCGAGTATACAGCTGTTGGCATTTGTCTTTAATTCCATTTACACAAACTGTACAAATGAAATCAGTAGACATTATTAACCAGATTTGCAAAGTGCAAGAATATTTATTACATTTTTTTGAATCCTTTGTCATTCATAGATTAGTCTACATCTCATCGTATGTATTAATTATCCAAATGTTATAGAGCACTCGAAGAACAAACATTGACGTAACTGTCAACAAATAGTCGCGCACCTGTACAGATTTCATAAGTCACTCCGCAGACGACCGATTTGACCCGTCCGACTTTAAATTTAATGATAAAAGCGTGAAGAACAATTGAAGAGAAACTGTTATCGATACACAATATTTGTCAAGTGACGTAGCAACTAGATATTAATTAATGTTTTCCTTGTTTTTTTCTAAACGTATTCTATCTTGTTTAGATGACGAAGAAGAGCTGCCTCTAAATCTATCGACGAAGAATCGCCAGATATGGTCACCCGGCAGCGCTTGTGAACGAGAAAAGATTGACGTTGGTGCAGAATCACCACTATCACGGTGGGAAGGACAAGATGATTTCGATGCTCCTCTCGAATTAGTCAAGAGATGCCGTAGCAATCCTGATGAAGCAGAGCGTCCCGCGAGCACAGAACCTCGCCGCTGCCCCTCAGCACCAGCTCACCAATCCTACCCCCTCAAGCCCCCGCAAACGGCAGACCTCAACTTCTCCTTACTTATCAAAAACGAAAACAGAAACGAGAAATCATTCCAGGTAAGTTTTTTTAAAAATCGATAAAGTAAAATTCTCAATCGTCAACTACATAGGACCTACCGAGATAGCTTTAGCCTGAACAAGTTCAGAATAACTGTACAGTTTCCGTTCAAAATGCTTTAAAATAGCAAACCAGTATCCGTTTTAGTCTCTTTAACAAATCAAATAGCAAAAACTGCCCCTGTCTTAATAAGTAGTCGTGTATCGGAACGGGTCGCGCGTCCCCCGCCGGCCGGTCGGCGCAGGCGCACGCGGCTCCCATCGAGCCTCCTTGCTCGTCTTCTCGCCATTTTTGTGCCTTTCGTTTTTTCTACGCGGCCGTTATAAAAATCCGCATCGGTTTTAATCAAAATTCCAAGTTTTAATATCACGGTGCGGCAGTTTATAATTGGAGGTATAATTACCTTGTGTCATACGATGATAAAAATGTTGTGCCACAGCTCAGAGCTTGCACATTTATCATTAAATAAATTAAGTGTTAAGGGTTTATTTCATGCTAATCGGGCTAGTAAATTGAATATGCCAGTTGACTTAGTTTACTGGGGGCTATTATTAGCTGGAAAGGTTTCTAGGTGAATTGAAAAGCTACTAACTAACTGTCATTTTAAAATTTAGTTGGAAATTAGGATCTATCTACGTACAACATAAATCAAAATTAAATATTAGAACTGACTAGATAACCTTTTACAAATTAAAACATTGCTTGAACTTTTTCATTATTTGCCATAAATACTAGGAAGTCTATCAATTGTACAATAACAATACTTTTATAACAATGCTTCACAATTCATGTTATAATGAAGTAATAATATAGGTCTGTAGATATGAATCAACAAAGCGGGGCACAATAAACGCGGGTCGAACTTGTGGATGGATCGACGCGTGCCGGCCACGCGCCACTCACGCGCCGCTCTTCAACGCCAAATGCTTATTTACTACATTGTTGTACTTATTACTTACACATTACACTTGTACTCGCATTTTCAGTTTAATAGGCTTTTAATAGACCGGCATAGTACTAAGAATACGCATGGCGTGAATTGCGTTATTTAGTGCGATTTGTTATCTTTTTGGCATAGTTATCTGAACGTGATCTTTTGTGCTAAGATTTCGCAGCAATTACATTTTATTAAAATCGATCTGAATCAAAATTGGTGTCATTCTTGGGAGGATAAAGGGCTAAACGCCATTCTTTATCGATATACGACACAGGCAATGCTATGGTATAAATATATCTATTTGTTGTTACTTCATTTGGACAACATGAATGAGTAAGAATTCGAGCTAATACTATTAAAGGTGTATGTTAAGTTGGATCGTTTGCCGTCACACCCCGTTGCCTGTATCCCTAACCGATTAACCGTCTGTTTCAGTTGGAATAAAAGTCTCTAAAGACCCTTCTGTTTCGTTATCTTGCCTTTCGTCACACTTTAGCGAAGTTAGTTTCTTAAATATATAGTAGATTAGAATTTTTTTGAAAAAAAATACTACAATCGAAACAGTCGATTTGACTTTGACGAACATGGTATCTATAAACATTCAACACTTTCAAGTTTATATTTCAAGACAAAATGTACACAACCACATTCCTATTTTTATATCAAAAACGTCCTGAAGTCCTCACCACAAGCGTTCGTTTGCGAATTCTGACGCGTGCGAGCGTTCATTCACGAATTCTCGTAAATATTTCTTCATTGCTCACAAAAAATCGCGGTGTAGGCGCACCATAATATAAAACAAATTGTTTCCATCATCGTTTATAAAAATATTTTCCCCTCGATCGTTGCAGGTTTCATAGGGCCGTTTATAAAAAGCCAGTTTCGTAAAAAAACGACTCTAGATTTTTTAAATTCAAACGGCTATCATAAAAAATCACCTCTCTACGTGGTACAAGCCGATAACCATATGTGGACGGTCATACCCTAGCACCTGTGTTGTTTATAAGAGAGTGCATCGATTGTATAAAAAGGCGACCAACAAAAAAGTAGCGGTTTTTGTGAGGCGCGAGGCAGGCAGCTGCCCTGCCAACTGTCACAAGGGCCCGCTACGCGGATTTGTGTCGTGGATTATCATGCTGCATACTTAATAACTAACCACCCGACTAATAGCCGTACAACATATTTTTTCCAGCTCATATATTTTACATCAATCAATAGTCCAGGAACCCAGTTATTTGCACAACGGATCAGCGTAATCGTGTGTAACGTTCTTGACCACAGAGAAAATGATCTTTCTTAAACAAGATCGATGGCGAGGTAGTTTTTAGTTTGTGGCGGGTTTTGATCGTAAGCTAGTGGGTTCGGTCTCGATTTCGATTCCACTGGTAAAATAATTGTGTCTAAAAGCATTGGCTATTTCTTATTCATTAAGAAAGGTAATTAGGCAATAAACAAAGACAGAAATGATTCATAAACGAAATAGATACTAAAATTACATATACAAAGTCCATGCTAAAGATAATAATATATCGTACATGTAACGAAATTTCTATATACGCAAACATTGAATAACACAACGTAAATACCTCATTGTGAAATCCTCCTTCACAGCAATCCATAACTAATATTCTTAATCCGTGTGTCTAGTAAATAAACTAAGTTAGAAACGAAATTATTCCATTGCATTCCAAAAACATCTGATTAAATAAATCTAAGGCAGTGTCACGGAATGTACTTAGTTAAAAATCTTTTGTCTCAAACACAAAGGTGAAGACGTTTGTTTGGTTTAAAAGTTTTGAGGCATTTCGAAACTGATGTATGGAAGCTTACTTAGTTGAAACAGTGTGTTGAAAACAAGCAGTGTGCTGTCAAACATTAAAATATTTTCAACAAACGTAATAATGTGTTCAAAACGATTAAAAAACAGAAACTAACTGTTATAGCTGCCATAAATAATACAATTGATACTAAAAATATTTTTAAGGCAAGCTATTTTTTTATTTGTATTACATTGAAGAGCAAGAGCTCAAGAATGATTGCATGAAAGATAATAAAACAACTTTTAACTGAAAGCAAGCAGGCAGACAGCGTTGGTTTTCAGTTACTTTGCCTTAGCAATACTTATGCAAAGTACATAGACAAAGTACAATACATAGTTTTATTAAATGACGCTAATAAAACTCTTTACTGAAAAGGTGCTTTGTTAAAAAACAATCGATGAAATTGATTCATCATAATATACTAAAAACATTTTCCATTCCAAACAGCCGTGTCATTTAAAAAAGAATAATAACAAGTTATGCTTTCCTAATTACTAGGCAATGGAAAAATGTGTAGCTATCACGGTCCTAGATAGGAAATCAAAGAAAAGTGTAGAAAGGGGTAGGGCATAGACCTGTTATTAACTTAATATGGCCTGTCACAGACCAAGCGGAGGTGATGGACGCGGCCCACTCCTAGTTTATAATTATATCTAGCTCCTTACCTTTATGCTTCGTACGATTTGAATTAATATTGCAAATAGCCTTTTGACGTTGTTAAACTTAATTTTCCAAGTAGCAATTGCGAGACATTAAATTAATGCAGTGTTCGTCTTTGGCTTTATAAAACGAGTTTTTAGGTAATTGTATTACAAATTTTAAAAACACAAGTTATAATAATTTATTCTTTATCTTCATTTTAAAGTTAAGATCTTCATTAAGACAATTTTACCTTTATTACTTAACAGCATTTTCTTCATTTAGCACGATTATTTTGAACTACATTTTGCTTACGGTTCTCCGTGTAGGTCGATAAAATGTATTCTTTTTTTCTGTCAAGACCTGGTGGTGACAGGCGCGTACACTATCCACTAGACCATCGAGGCACTTATACAGATACTTTCGAATATATAAAGTAATTATGATGAAACACAATAATATGGATTTTAACCTCATTTCTATTTGTCATAGTGCAAGCAATGCGGCAAATGCTTCAAGCGCTCCAGCACGCTGTCGACGCACCTGCTCATCCACTCAGATACCAGGCCCTACCCTTGCCAGTACTGCGGCAAGAGGTTCCACCAGAAATCTGACATGAAGAAACATACCTACATACATACCGGTAAGTTACATACATTTGTAGAGTCGACTTATGCTCATATCATCGTAAGAAATGTCTTGTACGTAACAAAAAAATAATAGCCATGATGCTTACAATCCAAAAATAGAAGTACGATTAAAATTTAAAGAGCTCATCATTATATTTACCTTTATTAATATGTGTTTTTTTAAGAATTTCTTTCGCACCTTAAAATTGGAATTGCCCATGAAACTTTGAATGATCATAAAATGAGTTACCTAGTATGCAACTAAAAATTCTTACTTTTGATTTCTGTTTTCGTAACTATATTTGAATGAGGTACCTATTTTCATTTTTATATTTGGAAATCAGTCATCATTATGCCTGCATTATTAAAGCAGTCTGAAATGTAAAAAATAATATTAAAATTCAATATTAATTTTCTTTAAATCCATTTCACTAACTGTGAAATGTACATAAATAGAATAAAAAGTAAATTTAAAGCCTTAATATCTTGGTCGCATTTTAACAGACTCACTCAACAAATGTTGCCTGATTTAATCTTTTAATTTACCAATGTCGTACCGTTCTTCAAACTACGCAATAACTTTTATTGTTGACTTGCAAAATAGATACATCGAATAAAAACAAATTAATTCAAAACTTAGCAAAGATCCGACCTCGAATTTATTCACTAGTTTTTCTAATGCATAATAGTGGGGAAAATATACACCTTTATACTTAGGTACTTATAGCTAACGGTATAAATCTTTGAATCAAATTATAGGTTTACGTTCTCATACACAGTTATGGAATAGTTGACAAATTACACGGTGTGTTTCAACTAATTCCAAGTAGTGTGAAACTCCAATTATTATGACAAGTGTTTCAAGTAAGATACTTCGAAGTGTCACCGTTGGTGTCGACGGGCCTTCGACGAGGCTTCGACGGGTATCGACGAACCGTTACCACATCGATACAACCAGCCCTATAATTTTCCTTTAAAACTTTCTCCTTTAGCTAATGACAAACCGGTTAACACCCTTGACGGTTATGCGTTATAAATCGAGTAAGAGCTTTTTAGGCAGAAACTTTAATTTTAATCACAATGTGTGATTTTTATAATAAAGTTATTTAATCTCATGTTAATATTTATTATTAATTAATAAGTATGTCACCTTAAATCGTTGCTTTAAATTTACAATTTCATAATGATTAGAATAATAGTCCAGGAAAAAGTAAATAACCTTTATTAAAATTAATCTATAGTATCCATTCGATATCTATTAATACATAATAATTATTATAATAAATTGTAAATTTGCCTTGTCTGTACATTAAAGATGTTTTTGAAAAAAATATATGGCGGATCTATATAAAAGCAGTAGAAGCCAAAACATATTTTTTTAGAATTTTTGTCTGTCTGTCTGTATGTTGTTATGCGCATCACGCGAAAACAACTGCATGGCATTGTATGCGGTTTTCACAGTTGTTTAGTTTATTTTTATATTTTATTCCAAAGGGGAAGAATTAGGGGTTGTATGTTTTTATGAAGAGTTAGTCAATTTATAGGAAATTGGAAGGTTCCCTACGCGACATAATTTAACAATAAGAGAGTAATCGGAAATTCCAGTCCTAAGAGGGTAAATTTGGAATTTAAAATGTAAAAAAGAAGTTCTTTATTTTGTAGGGAATAGCGTGGAAATATCGACCTCCATGCGGACGAAGTCGCAGGCAAAAGCTAGTAGTCAAATAATATTCAATGTTTAATCTTGATCTTTTCTCAATCAATTAACCTGCCTAGAATGTAGATAATCTTGTCTTACTACAAAACAGCCTTCTTCATATCCATAGAGCCTTCACTCTGAAGCCATCGTTAGTACTCTGTAAAAAATGTTACAGCAGCTTTTATAGCGATAACCAAATCAGATATCATTATTTCCTACCTTGGCTTCATAACTTCAATTGTATCGTTCTTTACAAGAATTGATATCATTACAAAGTAGCTGCTAATTTATTTATTCCCATAAAATGTAAGTTTCACAATTAGTCCTGCGATACCCTCGCGGTCGTGTCGCGCGTGTAATGATAGGTAATCTCCACGATTGGCCTTTTAATCGGAATGACAGTAAACAGCTGCTGAAGACGTTATCCGACTTTATCCCCGTCGATTTATTAAGCTGTATAACTGCATGATATATTGTTATAACCGATGCTAGCCTCTTCTAGAAACGAGTTCATTAAATGGAAAACTTATAGGCATGCGCCCAATAAAAGCAATCAGACGACACATCGGCGACGGTGCCTTGGGAATTAAACATTTAAATGCTGCGCAATTACCTTTTCGACGGCAAATCGCAGCCGGTTCACGGCGCGTTAATGAATTTTCAATAAGCAAAAAATATCTCGTCGAGATGTCCTTATATCGCCGAGCCCGAGTGCCCCATAGAGCCTACACTTGCTTGTGAGATTTTTTACTGGCAGGCGGCACTAAAAACATTTTACAATTTTTGCGTATGAAAGTAAACAACCGAATAATGCAGTTTGGGTTATAGGAATATACTTACCTATATCACCGCCTAAACCTCAACTAAATGTCCGTTGTTCGTTTGTAAAATGTTGTCTCTTCTTTGCTTTTTTATTGGGTTTGAAATGATTTATCTTATTTTCAAGTGGTGTAAGGCAGGTTTTGTTTTGCCGTTGACCATTTATTAATTAAATATTGGTACATTTTCTACACTCTGGACCTCTCAAGGAATGGAAAATGAGATCCAGCCTTGAACCCAACCCCGTAGCAAAATACCATTTAATTTCTTGATGACCACTTCATTAAACTATAGACGAATAAATATACCTGGAAAATAAATGTTATCGACATTCCAAATCTCATTGAAGATAGAAGTAAAATGTTTATGAGTCACAGGAAAAAAGAATAGCGACAAAAAGTCGCACATGTTTTTCAATGGTCCGACTGCTTCCAGTAAGCTCAACGAGACGAATTATAGTAGCTAAAAAATGTGGCGGACATATTTGTCTCGGCGGAGACATCTCGTCACGTCTCTGCCCTGTTCCGAATGATTTACAGCAGCCTTACATGGTGCTCGTCCTCCCGATAAATGCCTCATCATCAATATTCCAAAATGCGGCTCGGCCTGCAATTAGCCGCGCAGCCTTCACAGGCCTTCGCGTGCACTGCGACCACGGCATTAACAAAAAGTAAACTTAAATCCTGTTCTATCTATAAAATGACATTTGCATTTTTTGCTATCATTTTATTCGTACACTATCTTTGGAGATTTAAAAATAAACATTTGTGAGGTGAAACTGACGATTATATTTGTGGCTACTTTTTACTTAAAACTGTATAAGGACTTCACTTATCAAAGTGTATTTTAAGTATTTCTGTTATATCGTTTTTGGTTAAAAACCAAGCATTAATTTCCATGAGATTCATATGTCATTCATTCATCATTCAGCCACTTAAAGTAAGTTATTTGTTTAAAAAAATAACTCTTTTCACTAGCGCCTTGCTATGCTGAAATATTCCTGAAAATAAGTTCGCATCATTATCGTACAATGAGAGGATCAGCCGATGGCAAAGCTCAGTACCCTTCTCGCATAAAATATATAAAGTACAAAACCTACACATATTAAAACCGTAATAAACTACAGCCATTGCGATGAGTTAAATGACGCTTTAATAGTTATACTCGCCCTTAACCCTAAAGTTGTAATGTTTCAACAAAACTTGTTAGCATTATATCGAGCCACAAACAATTACCGTTGAAGTTAATAAATACCGGTCTACAAGGCGACGCTGCATATTAAATCAGTTCGGGAGCCGCATTGTAAATAATAAATACTCGATGATATGACAAGTATTGGCCCACTTACGACGTATTTAATTACTCGTCCAAGTGACACAAGTCATAATGTCTTTAAGTGGCTTATGAATTAGCTAAGGGAATCGAAATTACGTAACTGTACGGTGTGTTTAACGGAATTCTGTAATTTTATATTCATCATTGCGCTGCCGTCCGAGGATTATTAAATCTAATCGCCGATTACTGGTGTTTAGTTCATGGCATTTAATTTTAGATGTTTAGTTGGATTTTAATTTAGAAATAATATCTATCATTTACTAGTTTACGGAGGAAAAAAATAATACCATCATAATACATGCCGTCTTGTATGGATTGTCATGATGGACCACGAAAGTGACGGATGAAAGACGAATGTTGATGTGGATGTATGTTGTCACTAGAATGGATAAAATGAGGAATAAATATTAGGGAATGCCTGAAAGTAGCAACTGTGACCGACAAATTAAGAAGTGAGAGGATAGGGTGCTACCGACAATTGCTGTGAAGGAATGAAAGTAATGTTTTTAATAAAATCTAAAGAATTAATGTGAAGGCTATAAGGGGAAAGGAAGTCCGAAGAAAAGATGGACCAATTGTGTGAAAGATGAACATGGCTTGAAAGGGTGTAAGTGCTGAAAAGACGTCTGATAGGAAAGTGTGAAAGGATAAAACATATTGCGTAAGCCCCAAGTAATTAGGATAAGGGCAGGAGGATGACTACTAGTTTAACCTATAAAGTCCTGTCGTTCTTTCACTTTTACACGATGAGCTTTGTTTTTAACAAAAATGATTTGTTTCAGGCGAGAAGCCGCACAAGTGCGTGGTGTGTTCGAAGGCGTTCAGCCAGAGCTCGAACCTTATCACCCACATGCGCAAGCACACCGGCTACAAGCCGTTCTCCTGCGGCCTTTGCGAGAAAGCCTTCCAACGCAAGGTGGACCTCCGCCGTCACCGTGACTCCCAGCATGCCGACGCCGCAGATGCCAGCCCCACAACTTTACAAGTACCACATCGCTACAGGTTCTATGGCGACGACTCTGCACCACTCACTCCTCTCATCACCAATTAAAGTCAGGCCTACAATTGGATAACATTATAGATGTTTTAATCGGCCTAAGCGTGAGTTTAATGTTGCGTGTTTTTTATGTATTTTATGAAAAGAAAATAATATGTCGAAAAGTACATTTTCGAAAATTTTCCTGAGTTATAGCAGTCAATAATTGTTTCGTCGCATTGACAGTTTTCACCAAACGCTGCAACGGCTTTATTTCGTATAAATTAAGTTTACCTGAATTGGATCAAGTAACATTTAATCGGTTCATAAAATTATGCAACATAATTAATTTGTTAGAATATAATAACTATCCAAAGAAGATGACATATTAGTAGGAATTCAAATAATTACCCATTTTTTATGTTTTATTCAGATTACGAAATCTTAAATCTAAATTGAAATATTTGAAATATTCGAGGAGGATGTATCACGAGGAGTTGTCTATTTGTAAATAACAATTATTGTTACCTTTTAGTGCCTTAGGAAATGCCTGTGAAATTGTGAAATGTCTTGTTACTTATGAAACCATGTTCGAAAATTAACTTGTTAGATAGATATTATGTACATTTAAGCATTAAACAGACACAAGTCCGTCCCTTAAAACAGTGATATAAATAGGTGATGATACAACCTTCGCACGATATCATCGAGTGTGTGAGAACAATCACAGATCAGTAGGTAAGTAATATGTAGTCTTATACATACCAAAGTAAAGTGTCTTATTTAGTCGAGTGTGAAACGCTTTATTTATTTAGTATAGTGTGAAATAAGCGTCACATATTTTAGTATATTTATTCCATTATGTTTCTACGTAATACGTATTAAACTTACAGCATCAAGGAATAATTATTGGCCATTGAAACTACTTGTACGCCAATAAAATAAATTCATGAACTGTATAATACTGTATATAAATATTTTAAAGTTATGTTAATTTAAAAGATACCAAGTGTGACAAGGTATCAAAACATTCACTTATATCTTATTTAAGTCCGCTTCCGAATCTCAGAACGAGAAAAACTATTGGGATGTCAAACGTATTTTGATTACCATGGAAAGTTGTTACCACATCTAACATCCCATGGTTTGTTACCATTTTTACATTCACCAGGAGTTTTACCTCCCCAGGTCGCCTTATCGATTATTTAAAATTGATGTTATTATAGTAATTGATAATCATAGCCCTGTGAGACAGTTTATAGCAATTCAAAAGTGCAGCGACACCATTCTAAAATCGAATAAGGCGACCATAATCGCGTACCACAATATGTCACCATTTTTAATAAATGCAATTTTATTAATGTATATTTTTCATAATGCATTTACTGTAGTATTAAGTTGTGTTTAGAAATTGAGAAATATAGACCTAGTTCATTAGAGGCTATACCTTATATCTACATATTATGAGACTGCACTTAAAAATTAAATAAAACACAACCTGAATGTGTAACTATTTTGAACGGTTTATAAGTGTTTATATCAATGTAATTGAAGTGTGAAAATTTATGTTATTGTAAAAATGATGTACCTTATTAATGTTTAGATAGGTATAGCTACACAGTCGTGTGTTCTCATACTGTAAGTGACTTTGTTACGTGAACATTTAACGGCTAGAACACCAAAGAGAGTACCGCGGTCGGCGAGGACTTCGTCTATACCTTGATCGACTTCATTGTGACTGAACAAAGCGAAGACATTCGCGTAGACAACTAGAATAAGAAAATCCTTTGTATATTAATTAAATCCGAAAATTTCAAACTAATTAGATACGGTCTAACCGTTATCTTCGGATACAAGATTTTGTCATTCTGGTTTACATAAAGTAGAATTGTCAGTCAGTTTATATAAGTTTGATTTTAAGTTGTAATTTATTTAGGCCAGTTCAATATAAATATTTATGAAATACAATGGTCTTTTTATTTACCTACATTTTTAATCTTGTCAGCATCTAACTTTCCGAGGCTGAAGCTGTACCTGTTAGGTGTTTTTCCAAACTACTTCTGCACTCAAAATCAAAAAACGAAGGTAAGAAATTTATATATAATTATATCTATATTTTTTTAACCCCTTAGCGAAAATTAAAAACCCAATTTAAAAAGAATTAAAATCAAATTGTATCGAGTAACACCTTTTTAGGCATATTTAATAATTAAAGGAATAGATTTATTTATTTATTATTTATACAACATACAATCGTCCTTACAGGCTAACCCTACCTAATGTGACAATTATAATCAAAGGTAGTGTCACTCTCTGGAATTCCGCCAATGAACATGTAAAAATATCAATTTCTACAGCAACCTTATTTATAATCCCCACAGCTCTTGCTACTGCGGAAAATTTTAAAATATTGGTTCTGGCTACAGGAACCTCCAATGTCCTTTGTCTAGGTCCTTGCCTCAGCCTGGTATTAGGAACAATCAGTTTCATTGCTTCTAACACTTGCGGATTATGTAACTTACCACGAAACATTATTTAACTAGCGCTAGATTCCGTCTTACCTCCAATTTATAATATCCTTCCTAACACAAAAAGGGTTGGATACATGAGTGGGTAAAAGGGGTACACGCCGTATTCTTATAAATAAAGGTAACGAGTAAATTTGTTTTGCATTTTCTCCACGCATGAGATAATATTTAATTTCATGTGGGTTCCAGATGATAGCACTAGTTTCTAACCTACTTCTTACCAACGTGTTATATAAAATCTTTACCGTTCTTGTAGTCTGAAAATTATAATAAACCCTAGGGTTTATAATTATTCCTAAAGGCGTGGCGTTAAAATGGTAGTATAATATCGCGGCGTTGGACCGCTTCTCATGTCTCTACATTAACTATCTATTTAGTTATCTATCATTTCTGTTCATGTTCCCTACTTCTTATCCTATTTTTAAAACCGGCACCGACTTCAGAATTATAAAATAATTATTTAATAATTTCTATTTTACTAAATGAAAAAACGTATTATTTTGTGCGAAGTAAATTTATTTTTTGCTTTATATTTTACCTACTTTTTGAAGTCGGATTTTTTTTTATTATTGACAAAGATAACAGCACCCCGCCGCTACATTATACTACCATTTTAAAGTGGAAACCTTATCGTGCTACTATCTATTTCTATAATTATTAAAAATGCCTGAAGGGGGTTATTCGATCCAATTTGATGGCTCAATGAGAGGAAGTGACCTATTATTTGTTTGTTTTTAAATATTTGCTTTAGATGTTTTGCATAGGGATATTTTTCAACTTTAAATTTAATTTTATTTGAATCTTTTTAAACTGAGTTTAGATTTGATTACGATTGTGAGCAGTTTTGTAACGTGCACTTTTTGTTCTGTCATTTAATATCCCACTCGGGTATATTTGAAATTATTCGATGGTTCATCCCACTTTAACCCTCATTTCTTGTAAAGGGCTGACTGAACCGATTTAAATCAAACATAGCCAAGAATCACCTCGAGGAAACTAACTTTAGCAAGGAAAAACCGCATCCAAATCGGTATATCCGTTAGAAAGCTACGATGCCACAGACAAATACAAACACAGACAGAAAGACAGACAAACATAACTAATAACACCCCTCTTTTCGCGTCGGGGTTAAAAATAAAATGATGAACATGTTGTATGCACGGTATTAATGAATAGGTAAATAAATAAAGAACCTCAAAAAATTAATTAACTACACATTTTTTTCTACAATAAATAAACAATCTGTAAAAATAAACTTGTACACCTACTTGATTTTTTTCTGTTTTCAATAGATTTGATGGAACCATATTATTATGGCTAAGTTTCCTAACTTTCGAGGCCTTACCTATTCATTGCTCTGTCAACGAAACCCTATTTCTATCACAAACAATCAAGTAATTGAAACAATGTTAGTAATAAGTAAGTTCAGTTTGTTGTGTTGGAAATTACGATGTACCTTAAGCCTTGTACTGCATTGTTGTCAACAATTTTCTCGAATTGTAGGAAACCTTTTTACGCCACAGTGTAGCACGTAAAACAGTGACGTAGCATATACAGAATAGTTCTACGTACGTAGCGTAGTGTCACATCTTAAAGTTCTTATGTGGTAGTATACTACTATTTTATTAAAGCAAACGTTTTGGCATCGAGAGGAGCAAGTTGGAGGTAAGAAAATTTTAACACAAGATTGTGTGGAAAAATTCTATTAATCGGATTGAATGTGAGCTATTTTTATCGACGTGCCACGCAGGCGGAGCCGCAAAAAACAGCAGAGAATAAGATATTCAAGAATGATTAAAATGAATATTTTATGAAACATGGGCAGTACAATATGTTTTGTACTGTTATTCCTGAAAAAAAACGGTAGTTTTATTTTTTACTTCGGTGAAGGAAGACATTATTTTGAGCTGGCAGCGACATCTAGGCATAATTGGATCTCAAATAATAAGGTTAAAAAAAAGTTTTGTAACGTCTGCAAATGGTAGGTAACTTATGTACTCTATGGGTAACTCAAATGATTTTCTTGTCAGGAAAACGACAAACAAGAATTATTCGTTGATTGTAGTTTTACCTACGCGTAATTTTCACTATGAACTATGTTAATCTCAGCTAAGCGCCTTTCAGTAATGTTATAGCCACTGACTAATTAAATGAAAATCGCTACTACTTCAGAGGCTCTACCACTAATCTGTAACATAAGTTAACAACACAATAACATGTAAGTAGGTATAGGTCAACAATCAACATAAGACATGGACGCCGCCACTAGCCACCGCGCCATAAACAAACAATTACTAGATATGAAATCAACATTACGAACGTGTTCAACATAACTCATTCCGAATTAATCGTATTTATCAAAGCACTTCCATTTCATTTCCAAGAGCTGTAATGTACTAACTAAGGAAATCAAAATAACGAGTGTCGTCGCGTGATACTCATCAATTCTATTGTCGACATAGCACTCAAAGAATTTTGTAATTTCGTCCGACGCTATTATTTGAATGGCTTTATTAATCTTCGGCCCTTTAGCTATTTACACATTAGATATTGTATGAGTATTGAGTGTTTTATTTAGGTTTTTTCGAGGTCTTATCCAAATATTTTACTCGATGTCTTTGAGAGTCAATATCTAATATTTAACCAAGTTCTATTTTTAAAGAAATCTAAAAAAAAAAACAAAAATCTACTCGGTTAATTTCAATTTAGACCGTGCTTTTATTTATTATTAAATTATTACAATAACTAGGTGACTACAGACTTAGGGTGGAGTTACGTTGATGTCATTTATAAATGCAATACCTCCTCTAAATATTTCTGTAGTGTCAGCAACATCTCACTAAAAGCTATTGAGATTACATAAACGATAATACGTAGGTACCGTAATATTATAATATGTATAAGTACCTACTTTTAACTCGGTTAGCTATGTATCGAGGATTGAGGCTACAACCACAGTATAAATATGTACAAACAGTACGGAAACTGCCTACAAATGTGCGAAACGGCACGCACACATAAACATGCACACCGACGAGACCCCTAAGCGGCATCGCTACTGAGAGCACCGCGACAATCGCTTAGGGGTCTCGTCGGTGTGCATGTTTATGTGTGCGTGCCGTTTCGCACGTTTGTAGGCAGTTTCCGTACTGTTTGTACATATTTATACTGTGCTACAACCGTATTTACTGTCACATGTCCAGAAGCCGTACATGTTCAAATGTGGACACAAGGCGTTAGTTGCATAGTGCACTACCCCTTTCCGTCCACCATTACGATTTTATAATACAATTAGGCAAGTAGGCAGTATGTGAACGACATCAGAATCCTTACAAGCAGCGGCCCGTGCATTGGTACCACAGTAATGAGATTTGTTGCTATATCCAACGACTGACACAAATAAATATAGGGATAACAAAACCCCTTGGTCGCATTTTATAGGTAGGTATACCTAGTAACTGTTGCAGGTAGATATTTTTATTTTATATTTAAAAATAAATTATAAGAACGATAATTTAGCAATGATCAATGGACAATATCTGATGTGTCCTATTCTGGCTTCCATAGTTAAAGAGTTAACGCGCTTGAGAAACACGACGCAAGGACAAGGTAGGCATTTTTTATGATGTTTTTAAACAATTAGATGTAGAGTAATTTAATTTTGACCTAAGCAACTAAATTAATTTAGTAGGGTAGGCATATAAGAATTTGTGCAACCCACAATTGAACCGAATCTATTCGTTCGAACCATTCTGTTCGAAGGCACTGTGAGAATTATTTACTTTATAGCTGATTATGATTAATTCGTTGTATATTTATTTATTTATTTAAAGGAAGATCAACAGCATGTAACAATTTGAATAGCTTAACGTAAATAAGTGACAGAGAGCCAATAATAGATCTGATGTAAATGTTACTGTGATTCATTTATTTCAGACAAAGCCTTGCAGCCACAACTGTCTTTAGCATTTGCATTAACTTTTAGCCGGATAATTTAGCATATTCTGGGACACGAGCATGTAGTTCATATGTGCGATCAACATATGGTCCGAAAATTGCAATCGTAAAATTTTATAGCACTAAATAATATCTTAATCGACATTAAACAAACGGATGCCCCAAACATTTAATACTCTCTTAAGAAATTGCTTCCAATTTAGCAGACATGACTGCCTCATTTTAGTAGCTAGAGTATGCGACTTTTCACCGCGCTAACTCGGGTTCGGTTCCCGTGAAGGACAAGTGTTATTTTTGATTTTTCTGTCAGAAAATTCTCACATGGGATCTAAACATACACAGAAACAAAACAACAGATCCATCCTTCCAACTACATCTATATGCTATGTTATATTATGCGCGTTATGATATGTTTAGCAAACGTTTTCGGTTCTGTGTCACCTTGCATCTAATCTTATCTATCTAAACTACCTAAAATCATAAAGAGGACAGATTCGTTGTTTTTTTTATACTTCGTCTGCAGCAAACGAACGTGTATTTCTCCTGATGGTAAGTGGTATCCCATGGACATTAACAATATATAAAAGTAGATTGGAAATGCGTCGCTGCTGCTGAGGACTACGGTGATATGCCTCATATGCCATATAAATTCAGGGCCTGATCTCACCACCCAACCGTAACACAGTAATGCAAGCACTACTATTTAGCGGCAGATTAAAGGTGAGACGGTGGTGCTGCCGCCCTCGAGCTCGTTCACAAGAGCTCTACGCAATAACTACTGGACCGATTTTCACAATTAGGAAGCTAAGCCAAGTCGCGTGAGGAGGCGAGTTTACTATAATTATAGGGCAGCAATCAGTTTAATCCCTCGAGGTAATCCAAATATAATATGTAAAATTTTAAGGTGATAGAGCTTTTGTGAACCATCTCAAGGAAGGACGCTTCTGTCTTAAACTACCGCTAAATATTAAGGCTTGCGCGTAAATTAGAGATTGAATACAATTGAGATTAGGCCTTGAAATTTCTGACACATGAGCTGGGGCCTTTCATGCTGATGCAGTACGGAGAACGTGTTTAAACTCAAGATTGACGCTAAGTTACAGCTTTCGATCTATCTGTCCAGTATGAACATTTAATAAGAGAGAGATGCAAATTCAAGTTTAATTAAACCGTCTTCTTCTTCGTCGTGTCGATGGCTGAGTCAAATTTTATTGGTCCAATAAGTGACCACTGTTATGGCGCTCTCATCGGCGTTCATGAGCGACTCTCTTGTGCAGGTGGTAAGGCATTTTGGACAGTTAGTAAGGTGGTCAAGATTTGGGTATGGCAATTAAACCGTAGATTTT
The DNA here is from genome assembly GCA_905147285.1 of Hypena proboscidalis. Taxonomy (NCBI): domain Eukaryota; kingdom Metazoa; phylum Arthropoda; class Insecta; order Lepidoptera; family Erebidae; genus Hypena; species Hypena proboscidalis. Next base: position 10,766,099 of record LR990130.1, on the reverse strand, counting down.
GGTGATATCAACCCACAGTGCACGAATTTAAAAACGATGTATAAGTAATTCTAAACTCCGAGACTTTAGTCTAGTAATTTATTTTTACATTTTGACGTTTCGAAGTGCTATTTAAGCACGTAAGAGTTTATGGAAATTAATAATTATTGATTTGATTTGACTTCTATAAACGTATCTTACAGACTAGATCATAACCAGGACTGTATCTCCGTGGGTGGAAGGTAGACTGAATTTCCGGGCAGCGGAACGTTCACTCGTGCACAAAGAAGAAGGTTCTCGAGTTTTTATTTCACTTTGGGCATTTTTGAAGCCTACAGTAAGGATCGACACACACCAAAAGCGCGTCGAAGCGAAGCGCAGTTTCAGTGTCATATAAATTTTAACTTTATTTTCATTACTATAATACTTATTATCGCATGAGAAACTCTACTATGGAATTCGCCGGAATTCCCGCGGCGTCGCGGGCATCCGCGCGACTCGTTTGAGTTTCTCATGCGATAATAAGTATTATAGTTATGAAAATAAAGTTAAAATTCATATGACACTGAAACTGCGCTTCGATTCGCTGCGCTTCGACGCGCTTTTGGTGTGTGTCGACCCTAATACACAGGCTTCTTTATTTCGAGGTACGAGTATTTACCGATCGAGTGAAGCTGCGCGAGGCTTTTAGTAGAGACTTAATGTAAATAGGCGTATTTTTTATCGCATTTGACAGGGTGAAAACACAGATTCTAGACAAAATCAGTGTTAATTTCGGTGCAAATAAACACTGACTACGTCTAGAATCTGTTACCGTAGCACCAGATAAAAAAATAAATTGAGTATTTGACGATTTAAAGAAAATTGTTTATGTTGTGCAATCGAAATAACATTAAATCGGACTTACGTTGAGAATTGTTTAGAATTTGAATTTTTCGATTCTTAATATCATAAAGAGGGCAGATTCGTTGTTTTTTAATACTTCATCTGCAGCGAACGAACGTGTATTTCTCCAGATGGTAAGTGGAGTGCATCCCATGGACATCAACAATATATAAAAGCAGATTGGAAGATCAGAGAGTTGTTAAGAATTCGAATTAATTGCGACTGAGGCAGATTTGCTTCTATAAAATTTTAGAATTATTAGAATCAGTAGCACTGACTGCTTTGCTGGTTGATGGTTATGATAGGCTGACCCCCTTTAACATGGGACCTCAACATAACAGATGAAGTGTGGGATTAATATTACCTCTGCCACATCCTTCTGGTAATATAGGTGTGATGTAATGTTTTATTAAATATCTATATAAATAAAAATGAATTGTTGTTCGTTAGTCTGATTAAAACTCGAGAACGGCTGGGCCGATTGAGCTGATTTTGGTTTTAAAATGTTTGTCGTAGTCCAGGGTAGGTCTAAACGGTGAGCAAATAAGGAAAAATTGCGAGTAAGATAGAGTAAGACGATAATTCCATTTTCCCATATATCTAATGAAATTTCCGTTGTCACGACTTGGCATGAAAACGGCTTGACCGATTCGGCTGATATTTTTTTTTGTAGTTTTCTAATACTCTGTACAAGGTTGTTACGGAAAAAAAAAAAAAAAAAAAAAAAAAAGTATTCATTTTATATGGGGGATATTATAGATTTCAGTTCAAATTGAATAGGTACGCATACATAAGATAGGTCAGCTATACAAAATAAAGTAGTGCATCAAATTTACGCTAAGGCGGTACGAAGTTCGCCGGGTCAGCTAGTTTTGAATAAAATCTGCATACACAATCCAAAACTCCATTTAAACATTATGCATACTAAATCATAAATGTTATCAAAAGGTTATCAACTTCCAAGCTCAATGTACAACAATGTAATGATATAACACATTTGATAATACTTATCTTTTTGTTTTGAACAAAGCATTCACAAGCATATTTCTGCTTTGTTAATAAATGGAATCTATGAATGTCTCTATCTAAGTTTTTGGGCAATATTTCTGATGGGAGACAAAGAATGTCTTTAATTATTATGAACATGACATAGCATAGCATAGCAATGAAGCAAAAGTTAGATTTAGTATTTTTTTAAATCCCAGAGGCTAATTTGACAGCAAAAACAATGCCCAGCTGTCATTAATCTATTGTTCTTGCTGTCTAATTAGTATTGGATATTAAAAAATTAACTATAGTGAAAGCTTAATGAAATACATTTTTACTGCAAATAAATTATATAATTTGTTTTTTTTTGTGCATCTTGTGACATTATTGAGCGCAGCATTTTAGAAATTCCTTATTACTTGAAAATATTATTGGTTTGCTTCATCTGCTACCAAACACATTTGCAAATCACTAATACAAGGGTTTAAATGAAAAATATATTAACTAAAGGAAATCATGTATTGTAGTTTAAAGTGCATGTGACACTGATATCACAGGATTAACATGGTTGTAACACTAACAATTTTAAAAAGCCATTACATCCTTAGTCATCCCAATTAACTCGATGGCAATCATGCCATATGAATGCTCCTTTGAGTGACTGAGGTGCTTCAAGGGCCAGGTACAATGGTGCTCGAGCTCCTCGCTCTGGAGTGAAATCACCCATGCCTTTTGTCATATCAGTCATGATAAATCCAGGATGTACACAGTTAGCCGAAATGTCTTTGCCTTGTTCTTTAAATTGTCTTTGCTGAACAAATGTGAGGGCTGACATGGCCACTTTTGACACTTTATAATCTCCATAATGGCCTGCAAATGCGGCAAATGCTTTTCTCTCACTTTTGGCTGCTTGCAGAAAGTCATCCACAAACTGTAATATTTCTTCAACTGTAAGATCATCTTTAATCAACGTGTCTAACCACATCTGTTTACGTATATTTGATAAAAGTCCCCAATCACTGCTCATGTTTATTATTCGTGCGGTATTTGTAAGTAGAGGGTATAATATCTTCGAAATGGTCAACAAGCTCATAAAATTCGTATCAATGAGTTTTTTAGCGTCTTCGTATGAGGATACAGACTTATCAAAATCTAGGACGCCGGCGTTGTTTACTAAAACATCGATACCTTTGTGATGTGTTGAAATGTGTGTGGCGAAGTCTTGAACACTCTTTTCACATGTGACATCTAGTAAGTGAAACAGGGGTTTTAGGCCTAATTCTTGTAGCTTTTTAACAGCTTGTTGCCCCCTTTCTTCGTTTCTAGCAGTAAGATACACAGCACCATCGAACTTTTGGCACAGTCCTTTTACGATCTCGAATCCTATGCCTTTGTTGCTTCCAGTCACTACCGCTACTTTGGTTTCCATTTTGTACAAAGAAATTTAGAAACTTAAGATTAGGTACGTAGAAAATACTACATACGTTGTAAAAATAAATATTTATTTTATCAATGCGCCTATTTTACTGACATTTCTCTTTTCCGGTCATTTTGACATACTTGACGTTAGTTTGACATTTTACTGAAACTCGGCGGCAGAAGGTGGGGCGGGGGCGGACAGCTGTTAAACAATTGAAGCAAAGATCATAAGAAAGTTCAGCCACTATAAAATATTATATATTATAAATTTATTATAATCAAATTGGGTAACGTTGAACGTTTCTTACAGTTTTTTCACATTAGAATGCTATTTTATTCACTACTCCTTTATTTTATTGCACAAATAGTGTTTTTTTGAATTGGTTTATTTTACCATAATCATTTTACACAAACAACAGATGTTGCCGAAATTTGCCCAAAAACTCGTGTTCAAAGTTATAATGAGAGATGAGTAACGTTTAATAAAAAAAACCGGCCAAGTGCGTGTCGGGCCACGCGCAGTAGGCTTCCGTAGCTAGTCGTAACAACATATTTCGACTTAAAAGGGATTTACTATCTGTATTAAACAAGTAACATCTTCATACAAGTCATTACTTTCAAAGGTTTTTGTAATTTGCACGAATTATTCTAAGTAACTGCATTTTACACTTTGGACCCCAATTACTCTAGAACTAATTAAGTTAAAGTAACCAGATAAATAGCGTCCTTCAGATAGGAAATGTTTGTAGTACACGAAACCAGCTAGCACGTATGACGAGATGTATGAATGTTAAGGAAGCGAAAGAAGTATGTAAGGAGCGAAGCACATGGCGTTCCATCGTCTCTGCCTACCCCCGTGGGATAAAGGCGTGATTTTATATACAGGGTGGATGCGACATAGCGACATTTATTGAAACCACAGCTTCTATACATGGTAAGTATCAATTTCCACCGGATAAAAATTCTCTGGCGAAAAAAAAAAAATCACGTTCTCCGAACAATTTGAACTTTGCGATCGTGCAATTTGTTCGGAAGACGTGGATTTTTTTTTTCGCCAGAGAATTTTTTATCCGGTGGAAATGCATACTGGCCATGTATAGAAGCAGTGGTTTCAATAAATGTCGTATGTATTATGTATGTTTATATATGTTTCAAGAATTTTGAACGAAATATTCTGAGTAACTGCATCTGACATTTCGGACCCCTAATCCTCTTGAACTAATGAAGTGAACTTATCCGCTATAGTTTTCCTTTAAAGTTCATTACATGTACTACCGACACAATTTTTTTCAGATTTTAGGATCCAGTAGTTTAGCTTTTAGAGGGGGGGGGGGGACGCCCTACTCGAACAAAAATTTGCTCTTTAAAGTTAATTATCTCGCAAACGGATCCCTAAATCAAAAAACTGTCTTAGCAACCCCTAAACGTTTTTAAAAGTCCTATCTAACAATACCCCACACTATGGGGTAGGCGACAAAAAAAAAAACATCCCTACTTTACATGTAGGGGAGCTACCTGAAAAAAAATTATTTTTCCAAATTTTACTCTACGACTTTCTTTGTATAGTTAACATACATGTTTATGCAAAATTTCAGTTTTCTAGCACCAACGGTTTCGTCGCTATGCCGTGGACAGACAGACGGACATGGCGAAACTATAAGGGTTCCTTGTAGGTACTACGGAACCCTAAAAATGCAAGTAGTAAAAAACTTTATCATTCAAATATTTTAAGATAAGTTTTCAATTTTAATTATGTCACTTTTATAGTCGTTTAAGTTTTTTTTTTCTTTATTTATTTTTAAGGACTTTTATACAGAAGTAATGCCAGTCCCATCGGACCATACACTGATAATAACATACTTAATAGCTAAATCGTAACATAACAAACATGTAAATACTGATAGCAGCTTCAGAACTAGGTGCAGACAATATAATAATATGATGAAACATCCCTATATCTTGTATATTTAACTTTAATGCCTTTAATAATTTTCGTCTGGCAGATTGGAACCTGATGCATTCCGTCAATAGGTGTGATACGTCCTCTATTGTTCCACACACTTCGCAATTAGGTGAATTGATCTTTTTCATTAAGAAGCCAAACTTATTGAGCGGCACATGTCCAGATCTCAATCTGTGAGCGATGACGACAAGATCTCTACTGAGCTTATTACTACTGCAAAACCACGGTATACGAGGAGACTCCGATACATTATACCAAATCCCTTTATTTCTAGGTATTTCATTAAAATATTCCTTCCAGAGTTTGTAACATTTATTTTTATACTTAGGTAAAAGTTCACTAAAATAATTTAAAAAATTATATCTTTCCCTCTAATACGTCCGATTTTTGCCATGCGATCGGCCTCCTCGTTACCTTTTATGCCTACATGTGCGGGGATCCATTGCAATTTCAGATCTTAACCTGCATTACTTAAATTATTGTAGATTTTAAAAATAATATCATATGCTATCGATGCACCTATGCAACCAGAGGCACATCGAGCAATATGCTGTAAAGCACTACTTTTACTGTCTACACAGATTAGTGCTTTCTTCCTGCCAATATTTTGAATATATACCAGCTTCTAAAATTGCAAGTAGTTCCAAAGACATGACTGACATAATAATTATTTATTTTGAAACAGCTATCTGTAGGTATTATCCGGATTTAAAGGATCGTAGTAAGCAGCTCCATTACCGTCATCGCTTTTAGAGCCATCGGTGAAAATGACATAGTAATCTCTGTACATTTCATGAAGTTCTTTTATTTTTTTTAACCAAGGTATTTAATCGTAGACAGTGTATTTAATATTTAATAATTTGTATATAGAATGATATTGATTTATTTTGACTTCTGGTTTTCAATTTGCTCTACTAAGTTGACATGTACTGGTAATAATTATTTTAATTTGACATTTTTTTAACAATAGTAATTAAGTACAATAAATGTTATAGATCTTGATTGTTACTTGATTATTATGATACTTCAATGCTATTTTCGATTATTCTGAGTATTATTATGTATTTCTGCTAAGTAAGCATGAATTTATGTGTTATTTTCATTTAATTAATTTGTACACCTCGATTAGTGGTAAAACATAGCGCACATGTAATATGCGCTATGTTCGTGCGTATAAGACCTTTGTAAATTTCCTGTTTCACAAATAAAGAATTATGAATTAAGACATTTAGGCAAGATGTCAATACAATTATTAATGTTGTCTTTGTAATACTTGTATGTGTAGTCTTTAAATTATAAATTTCACAGATATAATATAATATGGGTTCACCTACGTCTTAATAAAATGGATTGTTGAATAATATAAACAATTATTTTATGAATATGTGTTTTATTAGAACAATGGGAATTATATTGCGGAAACAATGATTACGACTTTCAATGTAAAAACCAAATAAATACATTGCTGGTAGATAGTTTCTGCAATCATTATAATAAATGTTTACATTACATATCACATACGACAAGTCAAAACAATCATGTGACATTGCATACAATTTATGAATATATGATACAAGCAAAATGAAGCAGGCGGATGTGAAACTTGCTAGATCTTTATAGCTATCTTACAATCAAAATAATACAAAAAACTAAGATCAATAATTTAAAATTATTATCTTTTAAAATGCAATGTTTTGTCTAGTCTATTTACACAACTAATACGCACAATATAAATCATCAGCAAAAGATCTTTGTTCTCTTCATTCATCACTTATACAAACTTAAATACAGTAAAATAGGGCTATTTTGGCCAATTTTATGGACACTGATAGGGAAGGATATTATAATTTCATTTATTCACACTTTTTAAACACAATTAGTTTCTTAAACATTCTAATAAATAATATAATATGCTTATCTCTGCACCACCCTAGGTTGACTGTAAGAGAATGCCATAAGGCATTAAGTCCGCCTATGTACTATTTATTTGTGCAAAAGTTAAATAAATAAATAAATAAATAATCTTCAACAAATTAGAAAATGTGTAATAGAAAAAATTACCTACTGAATCAAGAAAAACAGTGAATAATTGTGTGTTACACATAATTATTGACTGGTTTCATTAGTTAGGCTCCTTTTATACAAATTTATAATGTAAATTGTCAATAAATTAATTTAACTAACATTTTATAATTTGTTCAAACATATTACATAATAATATACAATCATTACTTGTACGGTCCCAAATAGCCTTATTTTAGATTATGATAGGAATTATAACTAGATACTAAACAAATTTAGTCAATCTTAACTGCCGCGTAAATTTTTCTAATAAATGTGTATGCAGCGAAAAAGCCGATTGTGCCGGTAAGAAGCCAAAATGTTAACACCATTAGACCTGTAACAATTAATATTAAATTACCAAAACATTCAGTATCAAAAATATCAAAATATGATATTAACAGGCAGATAACTTCTGAGAGTGCAACACACCAACACAACTTTCACGAAAATTTAATATAGCTGAATATTAGAAGGGATTAAAATCAAAGCCTTACTTACTAATAATAAGATTACACACACGCTTTGAATTTAAATCTAGGTATATACAAAGTTAACTATTTATTTTATTTATTTACAACTTCATATTACATGACTTGTTAATAGGTGACTTTAATGCCATGGAGATTCTCTACCAGTCTACCTTTGGGTGATGCATAGATAAAAAAGGCTATTATTACAATAAGGCTGGACTTTCTTACCTGTATAGCCGATATAAAGTAATGTAGGTATAAATTCCGTGATTTCCAATTTAGTAAAGAAATAAAATATTGAATATATTAAAATGTATACAGCAGAGCCTCCCGAAACAATGAAACTCTTCCACCACCAGTGATAATCCTGTAAAACAAGAAATATACGTATTATAACAAGGAAAATATGAAACATTAAATATTAAAAATAAATAAATGAAAAATAATACCTCTCCACATAGCTGGAAGTAGACCATAACAATTGAAATTTGTGATACAGATACCACTAGTATACAAAATACTAGGAACAGGAATCCAAACAAATAATAAAATTGATTTTCCCACAGTGCATTGAATATAAAGAACAATTCAATGAATACAGCTCCAAATGGAAGGATGCCGGCCATTAGGATGCTAAAATAAATAAAGTTATCTCAATAACATTCATTAAGGCATTCATCATAACATAGCTAAAACTTTTATCTAATACAATAACATACAGTCAATGCTACCAGCAGCAATTTTTAATTGTTACTGACGACACATCTTGCATTTACGTTTTAACATCATTATATAAAAAAATCTGTGTGTAAAATTTATAAGAAGAATTAATAGAATTGATTCTAAAAGTACAAAAATTGATTACAATAAATTGTTTTTGATAATTAATAACAATTATACAATCATTCAAAGTATTCAGCATCTGTGTGGCATGATAATGATCTATTATTGAACTCTAGAAGTAGCATGAGGTTAGTTTACTTACAAAATATTAAAAAAAAGTAACTTTGTAATAAAAAAAACTTACCATATAAATACATTCATATACCAGACTTGCTCAGGTACTTTCCTTGGAATAAAATTAGTTCTAACTGGATGTTGGAAAGGTTGCTTCCGACAGCCGAAATAGTATCCCAAATATACTAGGGGCAGTGATATACAAAACCAAAGACACAACAGAGCCATCATGGTTGAAAATGGCACTGCACCACTGGAATGTTTACCCATGATGAAAAAGTTTAAAAAGAAACATGTCCCAAAGACAATAGCTGGGTATAGAGTAGCAGTGAGGAATGCAGCTTGCTTCCATTGTTTTCCTTTCATCGTATTGTAGAGGCGGGCGGAATAATAGCCTGCTATGAGACCCATGAAGACATACAGAAATATAGCTGCTGTCATTAGGGCTCCGCGACTTGCAGGCGACAACATACCAAGCATAGCAATAACTGTAAATAAAAAAAATATATTATAATGTCTTTCTTGGCATGCTTTTTTACGAGATAATTATAGCAGCAAAACATTAATTTGACACTATGTGCTGATTTCAGCAACATGTTTAACCCAAGTTTAAGGCTATATATTTTTATCTCTCTGTCCTGTACAAAAATGACAGAGAGAGAGGATAATATGCCTTTAATAAAACTGTAGATTATGGAGTTTACATATAAGCACGAAAAAATAAGTAAAGAGACTTACAGATAGTAATGAGAGCCATGAGGAAGACTTGAATGCCACTTCCAATAACTGCTGCAAACAACATTCTCTTTGGTGGAGGACGAAACACATCTCCATGTACCAGCTTCCAACCAGTCTCTTCCATCATGTCATCAATACTCTCATCAGAGTTGTATCGGGCAATGTCGCGTCTCAGTGTGCGTACCATTATCATGGTTAATATACCTGAAGATACAATGATGCTTGTTTGAAAAATCTACATAAGTGTTATAGTTATAATACACAGTGCGACATGTGATGTATGTTTTGTCAGTAATATTTCAAAAATCAAAAGCATATTCTGTATAAAGTAATTATGGAATTTAAGTCCATTGAGGATCTTTGTAATTGCAAGTAACTTAAAGCTATGTGCGTCATGCACATAGCTCTAAGAGAGATATAAACATGGACAAATTAATATTAATTAAGTTTAGCATGTAACCTGTCTTTATTTCACCAAGTAAGTAAGTAATAAGTAAAAATCATACCTGATAAGAAAAATAATACAACAATAGAATTGACAATGGAGAACCAGTGTATTTGTACATCTTTCATGCCTAAATATATGTCCCATCTGGAAGCCCAACTTATGTCTGACTCTCCCCATTCTATAGAATATGTGAAATATAATTTTGTGCCAGTGTCTTCATTAACTAATTGTGGAGTTGGTTCTGAATGGTAGCTGCAGGAATCGTCAATGAATGTTAATTCATCTTTGTCTATGGAATAGGTCTCCACTTCAAAACCTACTACTCTGTACGAGTCCCTGAAAAGTAATAAAGAAGCTGATCTTACAAATCTGTGTCCAAAAAAATTTACTAGCTTGGTTAGTTATATGAGTGAATACTTTACTTACAGAAATAACCATGATAAGGTATAAGGAAAATTCACACTAACATAAATGGCAATCTTTTTAACCATTTATAATAATAAAATACATAATATTTTACTTACTGGCTATGTTTGTGGTATTTAAGCAACAGCTTCAAATGGTTGTTAATGTATGCCTTCCCTTTAGACATAAAACCCAAACGATAACCTTGTTCTATGACTCGTTCTGAGGTGATACTATTCAAAACTCTGGTAGCCACTGGTAAATTATCAATAAGCCTGAAATATCATGTTTAATAGTTATATTTCAGTCATCCGAGCATTGCAGTTTTTATAACAAGTTTTTATCCACTATACTTACAAATGTACAAAATATTCATGTTCTACACGACTAGCAACTTTTTCAGATTCTTCGACACTCCAATTAATAGGATTATTTTTGTGATGACATAATAATTTACATTTAATATTCTCTGCCATATGGACCTCATAAGGTGTGTTTACTATACGGTCACCACGTAATACTTCACCCAAGTTTTCTGATTTGTACACAAAAGTGCCATTTTTAGGTAGACATAATGGTAGAGAATAATATTCATAGGGTAGTTGTGTATGAATGCTAGTCATCTTAACGGCTTTAACTTCAATTCTTTGGCCTTTTTTATACTCCACCGGAGCCACCCCGGGTACGTAGAATCCATTACTAAAAAGAACTAAGCTACCAACTATAACGTACTGAAAAAGAACCTGAAAATAAAATAAATTGGCACATGTTTTAGAAGTTTAACATTACTACATGATTAATATATCAATACGCACTGTAAACATAATTGAATAATATTATTCAGGTAAAATAAAGCAAAATACAGTCATTATTTCTAATCTAACTCTTCAGTCGTCTCTGAACTGTCAAATAATTTTGACGTTTACCATAAGGAGGTGACTTGACGGCACTTGCAATTTCTTGCATTTGACAATTTCCGTTCACCAGAGCCGCTAGCAATAATATAATCGACTAATAAAAATAGCATTAAAAGTGTGACCAAGTGCAGTAGTTTGGTTCTCTTATCGAAGAATTTTATTTCAATCTTTCTTTTTCGTAAATACAATAAAAAATGGTAAAGACACCATTGTGGTACATGTTTTATTTATTTCGCAGTTTAATAAAAGCTAAAGGACGTATTACTTAACTAGAGCTAAATTTGTACCAGAATGCTGTCATTTAATTTTTGGTATGTTTTAAAAATTAAAAACTGGTCATACCGCGCCCGCGTCGTTGTCGTTCGTCTCGCTCGTTAAATTGTGTTTTTTTTATTTAAAAAGAGTTTTTTTAGAATTTTTTGCATGTCTAATAGCCTTAGAAATCTCTGTTATCTAACAGAACAGTGTTAATATATGAAGTTCTCGTTAATATTCTTTCGAGTGAGGTTAATCTTGTAGCAGCATCATGGTTCAGGTGATTGTTTTGAAGTTTATAAAACCATGTGATTAGTCATTTCCTACCATGAATTTTTGCGTGTGTGCATGGGAGCTTCCTTTTCAAATATTTGTATATATATCTGTAAAGACAGGATTTCATACTTGGTTTAAACTTTGAAGATTCTATCCTTGCGTATTATTTAACAGGCTTAGCAAGCAGTGTGATTAAATTGTGAATTTTTGTTATTCCAGGCTTCAGATGAAATGGAGCAACCTGACCTACCTCAAGCAGTGAAATTACTCAATGAAATGAATTCGAACGTGCAGCAGGTATCACAGCTTATAGACAACATGTTAGTAAGAGTTAAAAGCGGAGAACTCTCGACAGACAAGGGGCTCAGCTTTCTGGAAATGAAATATCAAATGCTCCTTGGCTATCTTATAAATTTAACGTATATAGTTTTACGAAAGTGTTCAGGTGAGAGAATCGAATCAGATCCATCAATTGATAGACTTATTGAGATAAGAACTGTTCTAGAAAAGATTCGTCCCATAGACTCCAAATTAAAATACCAGATTGACAAGCTTGTTAAAACAGCGGTGGTTGGTGGTACAACTGAAGATGATCCTCAATCATATCACGCCAATCCTGCTAATCTATTGAGCAAGATAGATAATTCTGAGGAAGATTCAAGTGAATTGTCCGATGAGGGAGAGGACAAAAAAGATAAGAGTAAGTCTAATATCTATGTGCCTCCTAAGCTGGCTGCAGTGCACTTTGATGAAAACACTTCAAGAATGGAAAGTGAAAAGAAGAATAAAGAAAAATCAAGAAAGCATAATCTCAATATGAGTGTGATGAGAGAGCTCCGGGATGAGTACTCTGAGGCACCCCTAGAAGTTACCACTGGTAATCATGTGAAGCAGTCCATATCCAAATATGAACAAGAAAAGACTGAATATGAAGAAAATTATCTAACTCGATTACCTGTTACCAAAGCTGAGAAGAATCGCAGGAAAAAGTTATCAACAGTAGGAATGATTGCTGATGAAATCACAGGAACAAGCAGTAACAGGACATCAGGCAAACACAAGCTCAAATCCAAGAAAGGTAAAGGGTTCAAAAAACGACGTACACATTGATCAAATCTTAAAAACATGGGGTAAATATATAATAATTATTATTATATCAAATATAAAGTTACTAGGAAAAACTTAAATCATAGACTTGTATTATCTACTTCATTACTATTTGGCAACTAAAGTTCCAATTTTTATCTTTTTTTTTTGTCTGTTATTTTAAAATTGCATTAAGCTACCTAAAATATTTATTGTTTTAATTTAACTATGTATTAATTCTTGTGTTAATTTAGATTAGAGGTTTTATATTTTTTCATTTATACTCAAAAATCCTGTTTCTATAACAATTGTTGCAAAGTTCAATATTATTGTAAATACTCAATTCATTTAAAGTTCCAGCATTTAAAGAGTATGTAGATAGGATAGGACACAGGGTAAATCATTATTTTACTTGTATAATCTTCACTCTACATAAAAAGTTAATGTTACTAAAATTATTGTGCTAATTAATAAAATAAAGAATTCCTTTATTAAGACTAAAATACAATCTTTGTACTTTTAATCATAATTATTATGATGTAGTTGTCCATCAACTGTTACAGCTTTTTGTATTTAAAATCCTATATATTATATAGTATGATCTAGTACTCACAAACAGAATCATAGAAATGGTAAAAATTTATTGAAATCTTCTAGCCCAGCAGTTTCTAAAGTGTAGTGCTATTGAGTACATGAATTATGTCATAGTAAGATTATTTTGTTATGATGACCGTGCTGAATAATACTTCTGAAATATCACCCCAATATATTAAGTAATCTATCCATTACTAATCTGTCTCACAGAGATGCTTTTAACAGATCATGTATAAATATAATACAAAAAAAATATAATTATGTAGGTATAAGAGATAACTCCTTTGTTTCTTGCAGCATTTAAATTATTACGTCCAAGGAGGTGCTAAGGAGTTAAGTTATGCTGCATTTTATATAATTAGTCAACTGTGCATTCATTTATTCGTTTCTGTATGTATATGTTATGGTGAATGTGATTAATTTAAAATTATTAATTATTAAAGTGATAATGTATTCACATTTACCGGTGATATATAATAATTTTCCCTCAGTACTGATAAATGTAATAAACTTACAAAAATAACATATAGCAGAAACCTGAAGTCTTTCTGTTCTTGCTGAAAACTCAAGGGTTCTCTATTTCTGGTTTACTTAAACCTTGCGTGTTTAGCCTTTTTTTTTAAAGCACTTGGATGTGTAAGCAATTTATGAGAAATAGATGGGTGCCAAACAAAACTGCCAATGGTTAAGGAACTTTGTTGATGTATAAGAATGGATGGGCACCAATCAATTGTATACCTCAGTGAGGTTCATTATCCTTGGTCACTCATCCATTTTTTTATCTCATCAAAGTTGCTTTACCTTGTCCAGCCATCCATTTTTGTAGCCCAACAAAGTTGCATAACCATTGTCACCTATTAATAATGCTTAACAAACCAACTTTGATTGGTTTAATTATTAATTGGGCAGCATTTTTATTACTTTTAGCAACAAGTGTGAATTATTAATAACTACCCGTAAAAGCATAAATTTCAATTTTTTTATTACTTTTCGAAAATCATGAGGTATTAAAAATATTAATAATTTTCACATTTAACACATTCACGGTAACACATGTACGTAAATATTTAAGTTCAGATTAAAACATGTAAGGTGTACGAGCTCGCATACACTGCACAAGCAGATTTATTCGGCTTGGCAAACAAGAGTAGAATGTAATGGGACCGCCGCCACTGTGTTTTATGTCTCACCAGATGGTGCCACTGGAGAGTAAGGTTTGTCAAAGTTAATTGACAGACATTAATTATACCAACCATTAATTTATGTTTTTATAGAGGCACAGTTCTTAAGGGCGCTTTGAAGACAAACATTATGCAACAAAAATAATCAAGAAGTACGGCTTTTTTGTTCCAATTTCAAATGGGGACATTAGTACGTCCGTCTATTTTGTTCTCATATGTGCCTTGTGCACAAGTTCGTTCTCTGCCACACGTAAAAAGTTCGTCTTCAGAACACCCTAAAGAACTGTGTCTCTATAGACACTTGTAAACTCAATGACCGCGTAGTCAACACGCAAATAGTGACAGTTGAAATTTCACGCTACACAAACACCCGTGGCGGCGAATTCATACGCGTCAGCCCTCATAAAAATCTAACCAATCAGCACAACACAAATGGCGCGAAATGTTAAACCAATCGTAAACTTACTTTTGATAAATATCTTGCCAGCAGACATAAACAAGTTTACGTTTCAGGACCATTTTGTCAAGCTGTAATATTATGGTATTCTGCAAAGTCTGCATACATTTAAATGTGTAATTTTATATTATCTTGTATCTTTTATAACTACTGCCTTTAATTTTGAATGCCATTGTGTACCTACTTGTCTTTTGATTTGATTAAAAATAATAAAATTGACTGTAATTTATTACTAATGTTTTGCATTGCAAGTTAGCATTGGAAGCCGTTTGGGCATCTAATTTGCAGTGTAGGTGTAATACCAATTTATTATTTTATTTCTTTAAGAAGGAGCAAGCGTTTTTATGTTGTGTTTTTAATTGTTTTTTTAAGGTTCTTAGGATTGGACTTCTAGGTGAGATGAAAGTTTGCCTAAAATAATTTAAAATGAAAACAGCTTATCTGACAAAACATTTTATATTCATCTTCTCTATACATTGCTGAAATAAAGAGTATTTTATTTTAATTATGCTCTATCCAAAAATACGTAAAAATTTATATTCACAAAATCTTGAAATTTTAATAAAAATCTAAAATTTACATGTAAAATTTATCTTGTAACCTAGTAGTTTTTTTTCGTCAGTTATAATTTCCTTGCTTTTTTCTTTAATATTTTGTTATGTTGTTGTGTTAATTTCTTTTTTATGATTAGTAATTTCTATTAAGTATAATAAAATATTGCATTACAACTAATTCTTTTTTTCATTAGTATCTAAAGACTTAGTCAACCTGGGATAATCTTGGAGGCAAGTGGCAGGATCAAATGATTTGTATCGGAATAATCTTAGCTGGCGAATATGTCCGATTGGAGTGTGGATGTCTAGTGACTGATAGTCCCCACGAGGTGGCGCGGTGCTGTAGTTTTGCGTCAGATCTGATCGAATCACACGATTTAGCAGCCATGTTGGAGTAGACATCGTTATCTGTAATACGGAAAAATAGTATGAAATAGAAATTACGATTACTGAATAGCTTAACTTACGTCATAATCAGACGGACCAAGTCATCTAAGTAATGTTTTTATCTTCCACTGGACCGATATTTATGAAAGTGAGTAGGTAGTGTTATATTTCGCCTGAACGATATAGCGATATAGCCTACTAGGCTTCTAAATATGTGAATCTTGCTTCATAGCAGAAACTAGCTTGTCAAATAAAAACTGAAGCATTGTTGTAATATACGTACCGGTTTTGTTACTGCGGGTTTAGGATTTCTATAATCATCTTGTTGTGTCGTCATATAGTCCATGACTCCAAAGTCTGCAGGCAGTTGCGGTAAGTTTGCATACTGCATTAATTTGTTCCTTGCGGGAGTACTGGTGAATATAAGGACAATTCAATATCTACCCTTAAATTATTTCATTACACCCGAGAAGAGCATGGCCAGGGTCAGATTAACATGTCGAAACCCCTACGGAATACATTTCTCGAACTCCATTTTTCTAACTTAATACCGTTACGACGACTACAAAAATAATGTTACAACCAGAATGCAATTATATTAGAAAACTAGCTTTTGTCCGTGCTTCGCCCGTGCGCAATTCGTTGTATTAAGTACAAAGATAATACTAATATTTTTCATTAAGTAGTAGCTGCTCCCACGCTTTGACCTGCGTTAAACCTTCTTGCTCCGCTCCCGTGAAGTTCAGCGAAATGCAAAGTATTTTAAAAACCGTTTTTGAGAGTAGGATTATCAAGCACAAAAAGAATTATTAAAATCCAATTAGCGTATCGTAGCGCGTTGTCAAACAAACGAACTATCATTCGCCCGCGGTTTCGTTTGCGAGGAATATTTGTTCTACTCCTTCTCCTATTGGTCAGTTACATTTTAGTGCCGGCTATCGCCGTAAGCAATGAGTTGCTGCGTGGACTCTAGTTCTGGCTATAGCAGCCGGCAATGCGAGACGGCGGCGGCGCGGACTCTATTCATACTTCATACATACCTACATCACAGAGTAACGAACAGAGGCTAACCTTTTAAAGAACGTCTAAGATATTTACCTATTTTGCTAGGGTTGGCACTTGGCAGTGTTGGCACAACAGGACAAACCATGTGACTAGTACCATGGGGTATCATTAGGAACATTAGATTTTTACTTCTTAAAAATTTCCATAGATGGCGTTATGTATAGCAATGCAAAAATAATAAATTGTTATAAACGCTATTGTTCAACTTTTGACCAAAATATGATTTTTAAAAAATAAAGCACGTATATATAAAACGTTAAAAGCATTCTTCAATTATTTCAAAGTGATTTGAGAGAAAAAAGAAATCTATGTCTTTAACTCCTAAGTCGCCGTCTTGGATACGGCACAAAATGTAAAAATTTCATGCGGTTTGGTAATTTGTGGCTAATAGATGGCGCTTATTTCCATTTTATTTTAACATTGTATGAGTGTGTGAGTGTATATTAAGTTATAAACAAATTGGAGTTCGACGCTTTTGTCACTCAGCATGCTAAATTATTGGACATTCACTTACGATGACGCGTTTAGTTTCTGAGTCTACGATTGCCTTCCAATAGTAGTTAGATATAAAATCATCATCGAACTTTTTAAATTATATATTAAATACATGTTTTTCTAATAATGTAAGTAATCATATATATGTATTTTATTTTTTTATAATCTAAATTAATATAGATATCAATTGTCATGTGATGTACTTCGAACAGAAACAAAACGTTTTTCTGCAATGTTTATTTACAAATAAACGGGCCGCGCGTGTGTCCTTCACTTCGGTAGAAGTTTTCGGATTGTTTGTGTGCTCTTGTGGATATTTTATGTGAGATGTTTTTTAGATCTTTTTACAATTAAATAAATAAATAATTAATATATTTATATTGACATTATGGATATCAATAGAGTAAATAACGTAACACTCAAAATGAAGAAATTAATTAATTAAAAAGAACAAACAAATGTATGAATAAAAATAATTAGGAGTTGAAAAGAATGATCGGTATCATTAAGAAAAACTATAATATAAGAAAATAATAGGATAAAGATGTGAATGAAAAACAATATTATGAATGCCAATGAGTATAAAGAAAAATGTTATTAATAACAAATTCGGAAAATAATTGCGATTTTATGAAGAAATTTTTTTATGAAAAACAAAGCGCACCCCTAGATACACTAGTGGGTATTTACATACATGTTTTTTGTACTGAGTGATATGACTAAAACCTCCCTTGTCTTCTTCCTTCAAAGCAATCTTAGTCTAGATAAGAATTTCGATAATAAGATTGCTACAAAAATATCTACGTTTTTGCGAACGAAGACAGTTGTAAGAACAATGCAGCAAACATGATTGCACGTTTTTATAAACAGATTTTAGATTTTTCGATCAAACTTTACCAGAAATAAATAAAGATTACTTTCTTTAGCAACTCTTTTATTGACTTAAGACGTTTAAATTGTCTTTACATTAATGTTGAAATACTTGAAATTATTATTTGAAGTAGGTACCTAATAGGCAAAATAAGTAACAACGTTAGTAGATATTATATCGTCCTTGGGAACAACAGAAGATTCACTCCCTAACGAGAGTCAAGTTTATGTAAAAATTATACCTACACCTCGCCTGAGGTACCCACTTGCACCACAGATAATAATAATATAATACTAGTCTTGCACGCAAAATTGAAACTTATTACAGCGCGCGAACTGTGAATGTTCTAAGCGCGGCGATCTGTTATGGCTAGGGGTTGGAAGACCGCAGCGCTCCGCCGCGCCGAGCCGCCGCGCCGTCGCCGCGCTCCGCCGCGCCGTAACCGCTTAAGCGCCAGCCCAATGCAGTACTGCTTCGCGGGAGTAGCCCCGGCTATTTATACCTAACCTATGATTTGAAACATCCTTGGCATAGGTAGGCTCCAATTTGTTAGTGGTATACCTACCAAGTTTGACAGGAACTGAGAACCAGTTTAGCGCATAGTACGGCTACGTGCATCATTCAAGCGTGCTAACAAAAGCTCTATCATATTAAAATGAATTTATTCTTGGGTGAATGATATTGTATTGTATAACCTTAAAAATGAAACAACTAACATAAGTCTAAATCAAAATCAATTGCAATAGAAAGTAATCATTATTTTATTACATTACATTTTAAATCGCAAAACATTAAAAAATCGTTTGATATTTTGAATGAAGCAGTGTTATAGCGCTGTAGAAGGTCAAACGTCATGGTAATGTAGGTACATACTGACACGGACACGCACAAATGCAGATAATAATATTCTAAAACATTGACCAGCTTTGGCACGCACACAGACACATTCTTACGCACACAAGGACGACATGTACCTATGTTACCTTTTGCAATAGCTAGATGGCGTTAGGGTAGCGCGGTTGAGACTACTCACAAGTACGGCCATCTATTGGCATAAAAGTGAATTAAAGTAGCTCACAGAAATAATTTTTTTAAGGTGGCGTCAATTTTTTGTATGAGATTGGGTATCTGTACTAGTATTATATTATCTGTGCTAGTACAATTACTACACTGGCGGCATAGTGGTGTTTTAATAACGACGCGGCGGTTTTTTTTATTGTATTACCTGTACCTAATCATAATAAATCAATCGCTAATAATAAGGGTAGATAGGTATTTTTTACATATTTCAACAAGTCAAAAAAGTAATAAAAGTCTTTAAGTATAATCCTCTCAAATTGGTACCTAATGTGATAAGTAGAACCTTTTACAATTTAATTTTAACGTACCTACCTACCTATTAACGTATTAGGTAGAAGAGCGCATGACATTAGAACTGTCATTCTCATACATCTATACAATTATAGGTATAAAAAGATAAGACCCCAGAATTAATATAGGCTACATCGACGTACCACGCGGTTAGAGCCACGCGTAGAAGCTAGTGACTCATACATAAGTAGGAATATATTATTAGCTGTGAATTGTGTCAAGGTTCCATCGCATTACAAACACGGCACAGATTTAAATTTGCTTTGATATTAATGTAGGTACACTAGGTACCTACCTATGTAATTATGTATGAAGTATCTATCTACCCCACTAATATAAATTGAATAGGTACCTATATAATAAAAATAGCTACTCTTTTACTATCAATTTACTACTCACCTAGTAGATTCCTTGGGATAGAAAAAAAAAGATATGTTCTTATTTCGACGATTATTGTTCTTACAAACAGTACCTACAGTACATTTTGTATTAATAAATTATAACGCGCGTCGTGCCCTTTAGGACGAGACTTGCGAGTGAGCATACGGGCGTGCGCGCACCGCGGCTGTGCTGGACTACTGTAGACTGCACACTGCACAGCACACTCACAGGGTACATTTATATGTGAGCTGCGGTAGTGTCCGCGAGCCGCGCCGAGAGCGCGCGAGAGCCCTTCGCTAAGGCATTTACGAGCCGGTAGAAACCGGTTTCGCCTCGTACGTGATAGGGCCGCAAGTGGACACGCACACATACGTCTTATGCTTGTGTGAGTGGACGTATCTGAGCGCGGTTGTATGAAGCTTAGTCTCTGTTTACTCTGTGCCTACACACCTATTACGTTTTTGATTTGTCAACTCAATATAGCTAATAGAGAGAAAATCCAAAGCCTTTCATGACCTCTTAAAGACGTAAAGTTAAGTTATATCTAAAACTTACTCTGTACATGGGTATGATGTAAAATTGACGATTGGCTTGAATGTGTACACGGGGTCAGTCTTCGTGAACACTTGTGCCAGCATGTGGCGGGTCTCGGTCATGCCGGTACCGATATCTTGTTGGCCCCAGCGTGTGTACGTACTCACGTGGTTATTTAGCCCATCACGATAAACATAATTATCTTTCTTCTCAGCATGAATTGAAAAGTCCCAGTTAGCAGTTTTAGTCATCGGTGAATACCTATTTTTTGCAAACAATATTTGTTGCGGCTTTTTAGCCATAGGCGCTTTCGTTCTCATCTTGCTATATTATTCTAATGAATTGAATTAATAATAAGTACTTATCCGCTTGAAGCCTCGGCGCGCGCGACAAAAATCCCTCGTAGCCCAGCCGATAACGTCACCGGCCCGCGTGAAGTGTCGAGCTTACAAAAAAAATTATTACGACGCAGATTGCGGCCTGCTGTTGTTGAAGTGATGTTTTTGTTTAAGTTAAAGAGTCAAGCTTGTAAATGGTATCAGAATTTATTGCGGACGTCCTATTTGAAATATAATACTTGACTGTGAATGTAAGTAATACGTAAAAAATCATCATTTGCGACTTAAAAAATATTTATTTTGTTAAATAGAGTAATCATTCGATTACTAGGCTATTGAAATTATTCTAAAGGTATTATTAAATGGAAATAAAAATAATACTTTTACTTAATAGTAGAAAAATATTTATTTAGAGGCTTACAAAGTTTGCACAGATTTCATACAGGAAGTACTTTTTTCACCCAAACTTAAATACTTAATTTATAATAAACGCTTTTAGACAGACCAAAAATATAATTATTAATTAAAACCTAGATTCATATTGGAATTTATTAAAAAAAATCGTGGCTCTAAGTTAAATATTCCCACTAAAATATGAAAGTGATTGAAAGGTGTAGCGTTTTCAAAAAACCACACGGTAGGTTTCTCAAAAAAATTTGTTCAGCAAAATTTAGGTACATAGAATATTATATAAATAACTATTTACGTCAAAAAAATACCTTTTCAACGATATATCACACTTACTATTTGATCCCTGTTTAAAAATATTGCAAGTAAAATTAAAATCGCAAGTGTATGTATTCAGTAAACTACTCTCAAAAACCGTTTATAAAGCTGGGTACACATGTATGAAAAAATCGAATTATTTTTTTTATTAAAAGTTTTTGTTAAAATTATGAAAATTTAAACTAAAACTGTAATGAAAACTTATTTTATTATTGATAGTCTGAATCCACACACGTGGTCATCACATCAGGGTCTGATAATGAACTGGTTATATACACTGGTACTTGAATCAAGTTTAACAGGGCTAATCAGGACCAACATTTGCGTAGTCTCTTTCGTACGAAGCATCGAAACACTGATGATCAAACACTATTAAACGGTCACCCATCCAAAAACTAACCTTGGTAAAAGTTGCTTAACTTCACATAATACTCTAAAGCATTATTTTACGTAATTCCATGGCATAAAAATTATTATGAAGTAATATTTTGAAACTATTACGAAGCAAAACGGAGCGTATTATGATTTTGACCGGTGTCTAGTTCATAAGATCATCAAAGGAAAGCTAAGAGGTAACTGTAACGGCAATATGATATTTTCCAAAGTTAAATAAGGTCAATGAACCGACTTGAACATGAAATAAGGCATTTAAAAATAAACACAAAAAATCAGGGTAAAAAATAACCGAAAAAGCGACAAAATAAATAAACTTAAAAATCTTTCACCTGTTTTTAAATCGGTAAAAAGTAATAAAAATAATTGGCAAACCATAACAAAAGTTATTTAAAATATTTATTGTAAAGATCAACCTTTCAGATTTCGGAGGTCACGTGAGCGATTTGATCTGTACAAAACACCACCCATGTAAATCAAGCCTTATTTGTACATCGGGCGGTCGCAGCCATTTTTTTTATTACGTTTGGGCCGGCAAGTTTGGTTATGTTTAATCTTCTCATGATGTTAACTCAAATGATGTTATTTATTTAATTTTATGTCGAACAATAGTTACTCTTTCCAAATAAATATTAATCATGACGTTTTACACAGAATTGTGAACACGGTAAGCAATTACATTTATGAGATGGTCAGTAGCACTAGACATGTATTGAAAAACTTACCAATAATAAAAAAAGTAAACACTTTACACTGCAATCCTTTTTCACAATAGCACTTTATTAACTATTCAAATGAAAAAACACACAAACTTACCAAATAAACGTATTAAATTAATTAAAACACGTATTCAAACGAAGTATACGGGGGGCATACGCGACGCTGACTATCGTAAACAAACACTGAACTTTAACTTTTTTTTTTTTATACTTCGCGTTCCCGTGTACAGCTTATTATAAGTTTTTAAGCATGGCCAAACTATGTAGAATGAGATAAAAATATTAGAAAAAGGTGTAGTTTGAAAGAGAAAAAGATAATAATGTTTGTTTCAACGAATATCTAGCTGCGACAAAAAAGGGACAAAACAGACGTTCGGGCTTCTACTGTTGAAAGCAAAAAGGGACATTAGTCACATTTGGGCTTCAACCGGTTATAGTTATGTTTATTTTGAAAGCAAATAAATTGTATAAAAGCTATTGACAGATAAATTATTATCGACAGCATTAGACAGTTTACTTCATTATGACGTAT
Organism: Hypena proboscidalis; assembly: GCA_905147285.1. Classification (NCBI taxonomy): domain Eukaryota; kingdom Metazoa; phylum Arthropoda; class Insecta; order Lepidoptera; family Erebidae; genus Hypena; species Hypena proboscidalis. Next base: position 10,742,652 of record LR990130.1, on the reverse strand, counting down.
CTTAACTTTTTTGAAACTGCATACCTACCTAGAATGCCTACCTATCAAAAAAACCGACCAACTGCGAGTCGGCCTCGCGCACGAAGGGTTCCGTATCATCAATACAAAATAAATAAATTTGAAGTGTCTGTTTTTAATATTAAAATAACAACGATTCGCTAAGCTGGTATAAAGCTATGCCTAAAATTCAATTTTTCAAATTTGTGTCTGTCTGTCTGGTAGTTCGAGAACTACTGATTGATAATACAACTCTCATTTTTTTTTGAAAATTCTTTGCATTACGCTAATCTCTCATTTTTATTTTAAGCTTTAAAAATATTAAGAAGGATTTTTATACTTTGTCCACAACAGAGCTATTTATTTGCTACCCTGTGTTACCATAATAAATTAACTTTATAATAAATACATTACAATGTAGGCCATTTTGTTCGCCTGGTTGTGATTCACCAAACGAATGAAAGCTCCTGTGCATGAGCCAGCACTATTCGCTCCAGTTGCGCTAAGAGTGGTACGTATTTTTATTGCACCACCACTATATTGCCACTGTCAATTTTAGCATAATTTACACTTTAAAAAAAATAACAATCATTTAGATAAAGATTGTAACCGTACAGTAACATTTAAATAAAAATAAATAAATTAGCATTTATTTTTAAAATTTGAAACATCTTTTAAAAAACTACTTCAATATCACTAATAATACCTACTATGACATAATAAAACATTCACATTGATAACAGACTCGCCGAAAAGCTCCAAACAAATGGCTACAATATCGTAATGCTTCAGTATTTTGTATGTGAAGTTATGAATTTTGTTTGATAGCAATATAAATATTACGTTTATAAAAATGGTTGCTCAGAACTACATAGTTTTGAGCAACCGTTTTCATAAACGTAATATGTTTAATAATTTCGTACTATGAAAATAGAATTGGCCATGAAACTTTGAATGATAATAAAATGAGTTTGTCTTAAAGTATGGAACTAAAAATTGCATTTGATTTCTGTTTGCCTATATGTATTTAATAAGGTATTTAATTTATTACTATCAGCAATTTAGCATTTACTACTACAGCAGCAGTATATCAGTCGTCATATTGGGCTTAGGAAAACATTAGATTTTTATTTATTCGCGACAAAATAACTGGAATTTATTCATATGTTCCCCCGGCTCAATAGCTGGATCCGCCCTTGAAACCTACCCACATACAATAATAATATACTTAATCATTATTTGCTTTTAGGTAAGGGCAGGTTCATACGTAAAATAAATTTGCTTTTAGGTAAGGGCAGGTTCATACGTAAAATAAATAAGTAAAGTATGATTTTAAATAGATTTTAATTAAAAACATTAGGAAGCTAATAAATAATACCCTTCGGTTCATGTATATCTTTGATCAACATAGAGAATGGTTAGAACCTAAGATTAGAAGCAACATGAACCTATAGGACCAACTGCGAACGCGTGACAAAGTGCGATGCGAATAAACCCATCATTCAATGTTTAAACGGGACAGAGAGATAGTGTTGTCAGTTAAACACGTAGGTAAGCGAAATCAGCACTTAAGTGTGAGTCAGGCCTGACTTTGCCAAATAACCTGTAGGAGTGCTATGTGGAGCTACAGTGCTCATTTCTAGTATTTTTTCTCTCCACTTTACTTCCTCATCTTTTACCCTGATACTTTCTTCGGCACACTTAACAAATGCCTCGAAAAATTCAAGAAATGTTAATTTTATATTTAGGTCCATAATTTTGTCCCTTTGGATAAGCTGTGGAAATATTTTCGCAAATATATCAATGATAGTTTTGCTTGACAAATTGGCAAAATTAAACAGTTTTAGTTTATATTTATTTATTTGCTCCTGAGGCTCGGGCAGTTTTTCATCTGAAACAAAAAAAAATAAGATATTGCAAAGTTGAAAACTTGGTGGTAGATTGAAATGTATGAGGCATATGATGATTTGCGCCGTTCTTGTTAGTAAGGTTCGTTCTTATCATATCAAACCGAGCCGTACCCTACATATACAGGATGTTTTCCGAACAAAGTGAATGATCTTACTGTTCAATTAGTTAGGAAAACGTGATATTTTTATCGATCTTGGTTTTACTTGTGGAAATGAATAACCACCATGTTTGGAAGCTGTGTTTCCAATAAATGTACCACCCAGCCTGTATCAGAATGAACACATTTTTTAGCCATCTCGCGAACACACAGGCAATTATTTCACGACCATATTCATCACTAACGAAATTCTCAAATAGCAGCACGGATAGGAATTGTGTCCGGTGGATGGCGATAGGCTCACCGCAAGACACCCCTATCACATGGGACCTAAAGAAAACAGGTGAAAGGTGTGTGTTATACACCTCTGCCATACCTTATAGGTAATAAAGGAGTGATGTTTTGTTATTTTAAGTTCAAGAATCGCATGGCAAAATGGCATGATATTATCATTGCAGCATCGTACGATACAACTTATCCTTACCAATTAGACCGGTGCCTGAATGTCAAGCAGAAATACGCACCCACAATGAAACTTATTTCATTTCCAATGACGTAGACATTGCGTCCAACTGGAAGGCATTGGTCAGAAGCATCCACTATTGATGGATTTTGCCGATTCATAAAATGTGGGGAGCGCCGTACGGCCCTTAGAAAATCGCGAACAGTGTGAGGCTCTCCCAAGCTTTGATATAACTCGTATGTCGCTTTCAAAGGTATGAATGAGCCGTAGCCATACACTAATAATCCTGAAACGGACTATGCCATTATTTCGGCACCAAAGTATCTTAAAGACTTCTAATAATTATCTAAAGATGAATAAGTGCAATGTAGAAGGCTATAACTGCAATTAGTATAGAGCAAGTGTAAAAATAGTATGTGTACCTTTTTGGAGACTGAAACCTGTTAAGACATCCTGCTCCATGAAAGTTCTGAAAGCACTAGCCAAAATTGTATCAGGTCTAATGTCGGGCAAACTTTTTTTAGCGTATAATTTACTACCAACTGAAATGAGACTGTTTAAAAATTGCCAAAAGTATATTTTTTCGAAAGGATTATGTGGAGTTTGTGCCAGCCACTGCCGGTTTTGATAGTAGAGAATGTCGATATCATAAAGTGTCAATCCCTTCTCGTGAATGTTGCAGTCGTAGTAAAGTTGCCATAGATATAGCCGTATCAGTATTGGATTGAAATTAATTTCATCAGTGTTACATATAGTTGCATATTTGTAATAAATGTTCTTCAAATCAGTTTCATAACATTTTAGTGCTTTGCGTAATGAAGCATCCTCGAACATGATTAATTCATCCATGAAATATTCACCTGAGCGATCATTTTTCATTCGGTTTTCTTTTGGAGCCAAACTGGCGGGCCCAGATGGATTCGTTTCCGAGGATTTATACATTTTGTAATTATTTTCAATATATTCAGTAATAATGTCCGAAATAGATTCTTCCTCTTTATCAATATTTTTAAGAGCCTGCTCTATATGATAAGAAAGTCCAATGTTACCGTCGCAAATATCAAATTGCAAAGGTTCGATCGCACCATTCGTAAGCTCGGTGGGAGATTTATGCTCTGCTGATTTAGAAGGGGCTACATTATCACTCATAAAAAGATGTCTATCTTGTATGACGAGGCCACTATTGGTGACTAATCTTCCCGCTCCATGTTTTTTATTATTTTTGAACTCTCCTTTGTAAAAGGAACCCAGGCCTGATCCTAGATTCAACAAACCGAAACCAGTCCGCTCTCCTTTATCCCAGTCCCCACGATATAATTTTAAAGATGGCAGTGACATGGTGTTGTTAAAGTAAGTATCCCAAATGTAAACACCGTATCCTGACATGACGCCGGCCTTCCAACTGCCTTCATAAAACTGCAAGGAGGATAATGAAATAAAATAGGGAAAAGTGCAATCCATTTCACGTTCTAATACATCTTCTTAGCGCATAGGGGCATTTTGTAGGTTCAATTCTAACCCGAAACCTGCGGTCGGTCGGCTATGTACATGGTCTGACTCCTACTGGGCTATCACTGCACTATTATTTTTCAAGTAGCTAGGTAGGTACCTACATAGTACAAAACCAGCAGCACTTACGTCGCTATTGGGCCATATCATAAGACCTCTGCCTTCTCGTACGTTTCTCTCCCATTCACCCTTGTATCCACTTGAGGGACCATATTCTCGTGATCCATATCCAAAGCGTTCGTTCTTTAATGTTATGTAATGTATTAGTACGATTAAGGTTTTGAGTTTAATTTGTTTAGTTAATAATCCTTTCCCATCGTTATTAAGAAGTTATACCTACAAGGTGAATGCGACATTTATTGAAACCCAAAATTCAAGACTAAATCAGTAAACATTTCCACCGGTACATAATCATTTAAAATTTTTGATTTTCTGGACCAATCTAGGTTTAATGAATTTATTTCCCATAAGAACAAAAGTTCACTTAAAATGAGAATCTAATTACAATATATATGTTTCATAACTTAAAATTAACATCATCTTCCTCCAGCATTATCTAACCTGTTTACAATGTATTCTTTTAAAATAATTTTTACAAATAAGAAATTAAACAAAACTATCAGTTTTTCTATTCGACGCCGTCAAAAAACAAACTAAGAGATAAATACAATACCGTAATATTACCGTAATTAAAAGTTTCAACCTCAATTGTATTACTAGAAAATTCAGTCATTCAACACAAACAAAATGCCATAAGTTAATGGATCTGCTGCCTTATTTCATTTAAGTTGCTTGTTTAACACTGTTATTATATGACACATGCTGTATTTGCCAATAAGTTTGTTACACTAACGCTATTAGATATAAGATGTATACCTCAAAATATGTAACAGTGTAATCAAATGTTGGTGAATCTTAATAAATAAATAAATAAATAAATTATGTCATCTCGGACGTAGGAATCTAATAGGTACTAAGATATAGCGGTCGTTCTGACCTATAATAGTTATATAGTTGTAAGATAATTATCTTGCACATCCGCTTTGAGTTTATTTCTAAAACTATTTAAATTATTGTTCAACCTATATTCATTAGGTAGTTTATTGTACAGCAGGCTGTGCTCCCTCAAACAATATATTCTTTTTTCCGAACTGTGAAGTACGTGGTTTGGTCAGTTGAAGTTTATGCCTACTTCTAAGTAAATGTTTTTGAGTTTTTTGCACAAATGATATTTTTGAGTGAATTTTGCTTGTGGGTATTTTTTTAATCAACATGCATGTGTTAAATGTGTATAATTGGGTTATATTGTATAATTTTGTTTTTTCATACAAAGTTTTTGTCGGGGTTAAATAGTCGTAGTGGAATAATATTTTGATTATTTTATTTTGAGTAGTTTGTAATTGTTTTATAGTTATTTATGGTACAAGTGAGAAAAAGTTTATATTTCTGTTGTGAGTGCCAATTTTAAATCTTGAGCTTGCGAAGTAGTCTTGAATTAAATCACGAGCGTAGCGAGTGATTCTAATAAAGACTACTTCGCAAGTGAGAGATTTAAGAGGTCACGAACTGGAAATTAAATTTTTCTTACGCGTTACATACAAAACTTTTCACCTCTTCCAGTGAGAAAATATTAAGATTTAAATAAACTCGTACTCGATTGCTTAACTTTGGATAATTCTATGTAATACGACAGTAGAGAATACCGATTCAGAATGCGTTTTAGCACCTTCTGAAAGTCGCCACTTATTAAATATGTCTTATGCTTTCAAAAACTTCTCCCGTGATTTTTCTGGTAAAAAGCAAACTTCTGTGTACTAGCTTCTAACTTACTTCTACTAGCAAGTTGTTTCAACTATTCTGAAGTTCCACAAAGTTCTTTATCACTTGATTCACTTTTTTTTTTGTTAAAAATTGTAGTCAACAATTAAACATAAACTGAAAAGAATATTTAAAGTTCCCTGCGATGAATGACACTGACACAGACACACTTTTTTTTTAAGAATGCGTTTGGAAGTTTGTTCCTTAACATTTATGTATAGAGTCTAATATTAAATACTTAATTTTTATTAAATTTAATGGTTAATCACGAATATTAAAATACTAAATAAGCGTGTATTAATGTAATTTAAAATAATTAAAACGTATCGTTTGTAGTTTTTTAATAAAATTGATGTCAAACAACAAAACAGCCACCATGTAGGTTATAACCTACATGGTGGCTGTTTTGTTTTGATTAGCGCCTATTCATTGGAAGGATTTAGTGTTTCGAAATTTAAATCACTTTGCCTCACTAGTGAGTAATAAGCGTTATTACTCACTGAATTCTCGCAAGCATAAACGATCTTTTTCGTGCTGGTGTGGTGAAAAATTACTTTGCCATTCAATCTAACATTGAGATCATTCAATTTCAGTATCAAAACGTGTTTTTATCAATGAAATCAACATTTACCATGTCTAGAAACTGTGGTTTCAATAAATGTCGCTTTGTCGCATCCACCCTGTATAATAATAAGGTTGCAGTACAACAGAACCAATACCTATTTGGTTTTGTACTAAACATTACATCACAACTATTTATTATTTTTAAAACCACATACGAGAATCCACTGTCCGTCATATGAATTTTTAAAGGAGTTTGAGTAATATATGACTCCATCGCCATGCTTGGCGCCACAGTGCCATCCTCCAGTGTAGGAGCGCTGAAGACGTGAGTCCACATACAGTCCTTTCCCGTGTCGAAGGTTACCGGCAAAGTCGCCTTGGTACCATGTGTCGTCTTTCCATTGAATCAAACCTTTGCCATTCATTTCATTGTCAGCAAAGTGACCCTGGAATATAAAATTGAGCGTAGAAAAGAAATACGCTTTTGGTAATGCATAAAAAAATATAATAGTTATAAAAATTTGCATATTTCCCTGACTATTGTCTATTCTTCCAGTTCCTCATCAGTAAAAATTTACTCGAATGATTTTTTGCTATTTTTACAAGTGGACCCACGTTGGGTGCCAGTGTGAGATGAAAGCTTGTAGTTAAGTGTAAATCCTACAGAGAATCCACTTATTACAAAGTGTTTGTGTAACGATGAACCGAGACGTTTGTTAGATACCAGAACGTAATGTATTTTTTATATTAGCATTAAATAGTTATAGGTTACATAAGGTAACCTTGCTTACCAAATAAACAGTGCCATCCGCCCATTGAAAACGACCCTCTCCGTGCATGCATTTCATTGAAATGTGTCCTTCATACAGATTTCCATTGCGGAAATGAATTATAACCTTCTCGTCCGGTAATGACCACCAGGATACTAGAGGATCCTGTAAATACACTTATATAGGGACCAAAAACATTTACACTGTAAATGGTGGCTGAGCTTTTGTCAAAGAGCTCAGACAGTATAGAGAAAGCAGTACTGTCTCACATACTTACAACAAATAATAAAGTTACCTGCGCATTTTCTCCGACCACGAGTTTTGAACGACTTCGCCTCGACTTTTCTAATTTCGTAGGTTTCGAGGCTAAAAGCAGACTTATTAGGTATAACAATTATTTAATTACTTAGAATGCTACTACCTGCCTAGTTGGTCTAGTGGTTAGCGTATGCGCCTCTCACCGCTAGGTCTCGGGTTCGATTCCTGGGTCGGACAAAGTGTTATTTGTAAACTTTCCGTCAGGAAATTCTCAATAGCAGAACGGAGCTGGAATTGAGCCCGGTGGATGGCGATAGGCTCCCTCTCATCTTTATCCCATGGGACCTATACATAACAGGTGAAGTATAGTGTAATATAGTCGTAATATTATGTTAGGTACTTGGAATATTATCTATTAAGACAACAAGCATTTTGTTTTACAAGAAACACTAAAGATACCAACTTACGTTCCGCAGTAGGCTTTTTCTTTTTACCGGATAGCGTAGCACTAGTAGCTTTGCCAACATCTATGTTAATATTACCAACACTATCCTCAGCCTTGGGCAGTGGTGCGATTTGTTCCCACGATGCCACTATGGTGTTTAGCATCGATTCGAACATCATTGTGACCAGTTCCTTCTGAACAGGAACCTTTCGCTGCATCGACAAAGAGACCAATGACTCGCTACAAGGAATGGATGCCGGCCCTTGGTTATGAGACCATGTATCAACTTCATCAGGTCTATATTTTTTGTTCGTGATGAGCGAACTTTCACGTCGTGTGATCGTACGTTGAGAATCAAGATAATACATTCTGCTTTATTATACGAGTTTAATATAAAACAAAAATGCTATATATCCAGCTCAAAATCAAATTTATTATATTCAAATCAATATTTATATTTTTCAGTTATGCTTTGATTCATTATGTCATTTTGACATAATTTTGACCGTTTCTGTCAAAGACGAAGACTGAAGAAGAAAAAGAAGCTGGGACAACAATAAGGTTGGGATCAATTAGTACCTAATTAGGACTTGAGAAAATATTAATATGTACCGTTGTTCTTTCGTTTATTTTCTTTTTGACAGCGCACGCCTATGAATTACAGATTTTTTTTCGGAATATCATTCTGTTAATGCCGTAGGTACTTTATTGAAGGGCAAAACTTTTTAGTAAAGACGATGTGTCGTTTCAAACAACCACAGACTATAAATCAGGTGTAAAATAAATTGATCATATTTATTTGAAAAATAAGTAATTTCACTTTAAATATTTATTGTATTGTGTCCATAAATTTTAAATAAAATAAACGGTTGAACAAATTATAGGTAGGTACCTACTCAATGTAGGTCTTAGGGCCTTATCATACTAGCGGATTACGAACGGATTCAAAGCGGAGCGGGCGCGCAACGGATTCGTTGCGGGCGCGCAACGAACACGCCGCGCATTCGCAGCGAATTCGTTGCGGACGCGCGGCGTGGACGCCATTTTGTACTGTCTCGTACAAACGCCAGCCAACCAACATAATAAAATATTTTTTTCAAATGTCATCATAACGGATTCTTGTGGGATTTTATCTTGCTTAAATATTTTATGTTTGTTTTATGGTAGGTAGGAACGAAATTATTTAGGATTATTTTTTAATCGTTTGCAAAACAACTCAAATTAGTCGCTCTCTTTCATTCGATTAATTGATAATGGATCTTCCTAAATTCGTCGATGCTTTCGTTTTCGTCGCCGGCGTTTCCGAAGTAACAAAGCCAACAGCAGTGTTTCCTCGTCGGAATCAATTTTGTTACTGAGTGTATTGTACGTCGTAAATTCGCTACAAACACGCGACGAAAACGTAGCGTATTCGCCACGCGTCCGCGACGTCTCCGCTGCGCAGCCGTTGCGTGTTCGCGACGCATTCGCTGCGCGCCCGCTCCGCTTTGAATCCGCTCGCAATCCGCTAGTATGATAAGGCACTTATCCATATCGACTTGCTTCAATACACCGCATGTTAATTCAGTAACTATGCATTATATCGTCAATAATAGATTACCTAAGCATTTCATGATCACGTCATGCACTATTCTATAAGACCTTCTCCGCCTTAAACTATAAATACTAACTATCATCAAACCGGAAAATTAATCACAGACTAGATAGGCCCTGTCTTGGTAGGATGTGGAGGCAATTAAGAAACAAAATGTATAAATATATTCTATTTTTGAAACTGTTTCAATTTAAATAGAAATTTTATTTTATTTTTCAATTTGGGTCGATCTCGGTGCCTATGGTGATGCAGACCACCATGATCACTCTCCATCCTAAAAAGTGAGTGCGTTAACTTTTTCTTAATAGCTGGTAGACCTAGAACAAAAAACAAGTTAAATAAATAACATCAATATTAGTTGTTGATTGATTCAATTGATTGACGTGAGTCAATCAATAGTGGTAAAAATTAGAAAGATTCTACTGGGAGTCTCGGATCAGTGGATTCTAGGTGACTCTTTCAACCACTCTACATCCAATACCGTATAAATGAATAAGAAACTACGACCCACTATCATTATTCATTATTTACGAACCATTACCTATACCTATTAAACATTAGGAAAATAGTAACCAAGTATGTATAAGTTGCAAAAGTAGGCCTCGCCGCACTGGTATCGAAATCGATGACAGTCAATAGACATAATAGCATTTTATACAAGACACAGATCACAGAAGCAAGCAGATTAAAAATAAGTGGGTAACTAATAACAATAACTTACCCCAATTCCGCAATGGCCTCCATAGTCGCCAAATGGAGGAATGTTGCTCAAGATCACCGGATTCATTGGAACCCGATTCATTGGAATCGGATACGAGCATCCGCCTTGATTCTGCTTCCTGACTGCCGCAGTCTAGCTTCTCGTTGGAATGTGATTCAAGAGTCTCGTTGCAATGTGATTCAAGAGTCTCGTTGGAATGTGATTCAAGAGTCTCGTTGGAATGTGATTCAAGAGTCTCGTTGGAATGTGATTCGAGAGTCTTGTTGGAATGAGATTCGATAGTCTTGTTGGAATGAGATTCGAGAGACTCTTTCTCATCTGATTTGACAATCTCGTTGAAATCGGATCGGATTTCGTTGGATATATCTTGAGGAGACAGCTCCAGTGTCGCGTTGTTATCTGCCCAGCATGAACAGATTATGCTCAATAGTGCACCAGAGATCAATATCTTGAAACATGAAAAACAAATTGAGTAGTTTAATTTCAATCAAAACCAGTTATAAATCCACTTAAAAAAACGGGACACAACTATACAATATCGTTAAATGATTCCATTTTGTTATTTTTTTATTAAAACGACGCCCGCTTCTGTGTTGCGGGGGTGTTCACAAACATACATTTCACACACACACAAAGCACTTCCAGAGTCAGAACATCATTGCGGATCACACAAAGATATGTCACATGTGGGGATCAAACCCACAACAGGCGCGGCGAGGCGACCGCTTTAACCACTACGCCAACCATGCACTCACTTGGATTGGATAACGGATCGACCCACTCGATACTACACCCACCATCGATGCATTATGGAGAACACATATCACTTCCTCAAGATGATTGAGTTTACTGTGAACTGAACTTTAACTAATTTATTATTTCTACTAGTTATTGTTTCGTGTGTCTATCACGGGTTCGATGCCGCAACCTGGCAGTCCCACGGTCTTTTTACAAAAATAATATCACTTTCACTGAAGAACCACTTACACAAGAAACAATACAAAATAAATATTATTATTAAAAATTTACCTTATACTTCATGTTGTATAACAATACGTTATTTAACCGCGAGGTTCACTAAAAATCTACACATGAATGAATACAAAATGTACTTATATTGCGTATTACAATTTCACCAGTGAATACCGGATAGTTTCATGTTAGGACACTCAATAAGCGACTTCAGTGATCCAAATAATGATTGTGAAAATTTCTTGCTCAGTATTATTGTTAATGCAGCAAATAACAACGATACATACACTTAGCAGGTGTTGCTTGCTAATTACATACATTTTAATAACTAGGTTTAGAACTTTGAGCAATTTTTTAAAGGTTTGTAGCCTCTTATTCTGAAAATATGAAGCAATCGATTGATCATATTATAATGTATTAAAACAAATAAAAATGTCCGGATCACAAACACATTTTTGTAAAGTTTCTACACGAGTGCTGGAGGAGCCCTATGCCGATTATTTGTGCTACAATAAAATAAAATAGAAAACGTATTAAACCTATAATGAAATTTTATGCTAAAAAAAATAACTGTCACGCAATTTAATTTTCAAATCCTAAATTATTATTTTTTTCTAGGTAATGATAGGCTATCGTTTAGTAAGCCAATAACTAATAAGGTTATCTTATCAATAAAATCAGTAAGTGGATATAAACAAAGATAGTAGGTCATATACCTATTATTGACCAATGAGAGTTTTCGGTTTACACCTATGAAGACTAATGGCAAGATCATTATCAAGTCTTGCAATCGAAATTTGTAGGCATAAAGATAAATGTTTTATATTATTATTATTTTTCATTTTTAAAAAACGACGCCCGCACTAGGAATAACTCTTGTGTCGCGGGGGTGTTCACAAACATACATTTTATACGAACACATAGTACAATTTATAACAATACATTTTATAAGAACAAATCTTTCTTTGTAAGAACAAAAACTGCTACACCAACCACTCAATGATTTTGATGAAGGTAATTATTAAAAAAATAACACGTGATGTATTTTATAAAATGTATTTTATTGCAACAAACTTTAGATTTCACACTTAAGCTATTAAATAGTAACCAATAAATAACAATTTACTTATCTCATAACACATTACATGCCACGCTTATTCGACTAATACATTTAGTGTATTAAATCGGACTATCTGTATTAGTAATACCAAAAATGTATAAAATAATAAATCAACGTTTCATCTGAGCATATACATTTTGTGCGGTTGATCCCACTGATACCTAATAGTAGTGGAGAAAAGTCATATTACGCCGGCTAATATTGGCATAGATAATAGATTTTATTTCATTAGTTAGTAAACCGATCGTCGGCTGCTGAAATATAAACATAAGTTATAGTGCATCGCATGAAATAATAAGAAACAGTTGAAAAAGATATGGGACCGGCAGGATCTTTTTCAACTGTTTCTTAGTATAATTTGCTAAGCATAGCTAAATGCTATAAAAATAATCAATTAGAAATCGTATGAAATGTAGGTAGGTGATAGTTGAAATGATGAAGTGTACGATCTCGAGTTTCGTAATTAATATTTTGAGATTTATTGAATAAGATCGCAATAGATCAGCATAAAACACTATCTAAAATGTTACGCTTTCTCTCCTACTATAAGTACCTACATGAATGATTTCGTGAACTTATTTCCCTGTAAAATTTACAATATTCATATTATCTACATAGATGTTGCACAAAACATTTATAAATATTTGAATTGCCGGTTACTGTAACTATAAACAATAACATAGCATAACATCACGCCTATATTACCTTTAGAAGTGTCGCAGAGGTGTACAACACCCACATGTCACTTGTTATGTTTAGGTCCCATGGGATAGGAGACCCTATCACCATCCACCGGGCACAATTACAGCTCCATGCTGCTATTGTGAATTTCCTGACGGAAACTTCACAAACAACGCTTTGGGCGACCCGGGAATCGAGACCGAGACCGAGCAGTGAGAGACGCATACGCTAACCACTAGACCATCGAGGCAGTCAACTAACTATAAACAATGTTAAGCAATTATAAAGGGTTTATCTGGTAAGTGTCAACACTTGACCTAATGACCATAAAATATGATCTTATTAGAAAATGCATCTAAACCAAATAGCTAGAGAGCCATGATACCAAAATTAATTTACGTCTTAAGATATTTAAAAATATCGATAAATTAAAAGTCCGCAACATGAAAATAACAACAAAATTTACGTCTTTATCAATTATTGCCTAACACAAATGGTCCGTTATTATTGTGAATACGGGTTTCTCACGTTATTTTAGCCGGGATATGCCGACTAGTTTCGAATCTAGTACGTACGTACGTCGCGCGATGGCGACGACACGCAATTAAACGCCCAGTTGCTGAATCTACATACTAGATTCGAAACTAGTCGGCATATCCCGGCTAAAATAACGTGAGTAACCCGTATTCTCAATAATAATGTCTTCACCACACGTCGGTTTCAATAATATTACAAATGGTCCGATTTATTACACTAAAGTGTAATTAATATTCTTAACAAAATACTGTCAATAAGTTACTTAAGTAACATACACATCTATCTGAACTAAGATCTTGCTTAAGGGTCCCTCTACCATTTCCTCACTACGTTTATTACTTACAACCACTTCAAATATCTGACGTGACTGTGAATCAATTTTAAAAATGAGGGCATTCATGTTGATTACAAGGATAAAAGCAGGTTAGATACACGATCTTTAAATGTTAAGAAAAAGCTAGTTTGTACAACAGAGTGTACACTTACCATCATCCAATTTCAACCTAGATAAATGCAAATAGGTATGACATTTCAATTCTGGTCGCATATACAGGTTGGATGCACCATTTATTGAAAACACAAATTTTACGTCACTATTAATTTCCATTGCTTAAGTAAATCATCATGAAAAATTCAATTGTATATGCCGTATGCTCAAAAGCCCTTGAAACACAGCTAATTATAGAGTGGTAGAGACCAATTCTCCATAAACAAGATCCAACATTATTTACATAGATAATAACTACTCTTTTCATATCACAGTTGAACCATTTGGCTATCTTTGCTTTCGTTTCGTACCTGTATTGGCAAGTTATAGTACTATAGCATCAGGTAAATAACGTGACTATGGCGATTCTAAACTTTGATTTATAAGTAAACACCTCCTTTACTCCCTCCAGGATGGGACTGGCCATACATTGAATGAAGGTGACGAGTGCCAGCTGCCTTTCCTCTGTCCCATGTGCGGGGTCTTGCGAATCGATTTCGGCCTATTTTGTGGGGTTTGGTGGTAGAAAAATCTCCTTTCCCTCCCAAAGCACCGAGTTACGAGCCTTTCGAAAGATCCGGGCTCATAAAGATTAGTTCGACCTTGGCTCTTCTGCTTTGCAACTTGACAGCGATGGAAATGTGTCCCACTGAAGAGTTTGTTTTGACCGGCATTCTCACGTTACCTACCGCAACAAATACAGAGTGAAAAACCTAAGTCCGGACAGGCAATAACTCCTCCACTACCGTGGTATAATGAGGGCTATCGTATTTTGTTCACCAGGTGGCATCACTGTAGAGTAAGGTCCTGTCAAAGTTTGTTTTTACGGGCGCCATTGAGTTTTATAGGTTTTTATAGAGCACCCGCAAACGGTGACGTTTGACATTTCGGAAACCTTACGCTACATAAGCACCCCCTGGCGGCGAATTCATACGCGATGCATCACACAATCCTCATTTATGCCGGATATACTGTACTTATTTCATTTTGGAATACAGTATAATTATTACAGATGTGTCAATATCCTTCTGTACGGCATCTTCTGCCTGTCTGATTGATGCAATGAAAAATAATGCTTGGCCAAACTTATTTTGTCCACTCTGTATAATAAATAATACATTTCTGTAAACACTAACTCGAACTTTAATTAAACAAATGATAACAATGAACTCTTACAATTTAGTGACTAGTTAGTACTTATAATAAAATTTTACTGTGGTGGTGTTTAATTACAATCATTTGAATAAATTACTTAATTTTGATTGTTTTTCCATGTTTCATATAACTGCAATATTTTCATATAACCTTTCAATAGGATGCCTTTTGCCTGTGTTTGTTGATTACACAATTTTCAAAATATGTACATATTGTACAATATATTAAAATAGTATGTACAGTCGGTAACAAGAGTAGGTGAACACTTTGAAACTTCTTTACAACTTACATTTTTCGCATTAAATATATACTTTTTATAAAATAATGTACATATTATCTATTACTTTTAATTCATCCAATCATGAAATAGTAACGAATTTCAGAATTGAACGACTGAAAATTTGTTTGTGCGAAGCTACTTCTGCGGCTGACTGTACATCGTTCTGAGGTCCTATTAGTTAGGGAGCTAGGCATGTCCGACACATATTACTTTGTGAAAGGTGGTTCTTATATAATGTTTGTCCCTATGCTCCCTTGAACAGACTACTGGCCATCTTGCAGCTGGGAGACGTTGCGTTATTAACTGCGCATCACATGTCATTTGAATAGGAAAAGGTCTAGATTTTCAAGAATTTTTATTAAGGTTTATACAGTATACTGCTGCCCCTATCTTTCTAATACTATTAAGAATACACATTTTTCTTGCTATATTGTTGATGCTAACTTTTTGCCAAATACGATTGAAAATCAAGAATTTTATTCAAAAATATGTAATTTTGTGCCGTCTGGCATTTTAACTATTAGATCGTTTAAATACTGTAGAATATAATATTAAACTAGCAGGACATTCATCTGGTTGCGTTATCAAGTTACAGACAGATTGAGCGTGATATGGTAACCCAGACGCCAGATGTCCAGTAGGCTGTTCAAGGAAGCATAGGGATTTATATATTAAAGAACTAGCTTTCATAAAATGACTTATTTCTCGACGAGCTCTTAATCTATAAATATACTATACAGTATCGTATCGAATATTAGTCCACCAACCAACAAAAAAAATACCAAGACAATTTCACTTCTGATTTACCACAATGAAAAAAAAATACTGTAATTATTAGTTATGAAGTAATTAATTACATAGATAGGTATGTCGGTGCCTTGTTTTAAAGCTACAATATCGTTGTTTGAAAAATATAGAGTTTTATGTGGTGAATAATATTTACACTAACTATATTTACAATAGTTTATTCTATCAAAGGGACAAAACATTGGCAAGATTTTCCACGCATTATAATAATAATGTGAATGTGTATAATCTAGAGACAATTCCCGAATAGAAGGCGCAAGCTACACATTATAATGCGTTTTTATTCTGTACGAAATTAATGAACGAATAGAGAAGTGTCTCATGCGCCTTTCCTATATCTATTCTATCATCACTTTACCAGCCCCCAAAAAATGGCTCACCTTCTTTCATGCCCCTTATGCCCCTGCCCCTGCACCATAGACAATCTGTGGAACACCACTGATAGTTCTAGTGGCTAAGTTCTGGGCAGACAAAATGTAAACTAGTTGATTTTACCATTGTCACGCAAAGAAGAAAGATCACCTTAACTATACGGCTCTGCTATTGAGCAAATGAATTTTATCTAGAATAACAACAGGATGTTACAGTTTGTTTCCTTTCCTCACATAATTCTGAAAAACCAACAAATTTCATACCAAACTCTACTGGGATTAAAATCAAATTTATTAGTTAAGCGTAATATTGTTATTTTAATATTACAATTAGGCTACTAAGGCCATCATATCTAATGACTACTTTACTAAACGAGGCCTTATGTTAGTAATGCAACTTTTTAAATGAAACACTCAATCACCGCTAGTACTTAGATTTGACGAAGATTTTGAATGTTCTTAGCTACGATTTACATCCAAGCACTTGCCCTCAGATTGTCAACGATAGTGGCCCGTCTGCGGTGACACACCCGGACGCATGGCTCCAAGGCCAGTCTTCGCCAAGGTCACGAATCGTGGAGTAAACGCTGGTAGTGTGGGAACACCTCGTATGGCGGCACATGTAGACCGAACTCCAACGCGGCTAGCACGGCGAATTCGAATCGAATCAAGTCTTTTTTATTAACTCTGAATGTGGTTTCAATGCGCTGTGAACAAAGGGTTTGACATCACACACTGCTTACATTTAATTATTGGTGAGGAGTGTGTGAGTTACATATTTAAGAAGTGGTAAATACCTACTATTTAAGTATGTAAGACA
Source organism: Hypena proboscidalis (assembly GCA_905147285.1). Taxonomy (NCBI): domain Eukaryota; kingdom Metazoa; phylum Arthropoda; class Insecta; order Lepidoptera; family Erebidae; genus Hypena; species Hypena proboscidalis. The sequence goes on along the minus strand of LR990130.1, from coordinate 10,725,275 downwards.
CATAACCATCACTGGTGCAGTAATTCTTCACAATGACGTAGAAGTTTTTGTCCTGCATACCTAATTGCTTGGCCCACTGTAGATTGCAATTTCATTGTAGAGATTGCTCACTGTAGATTTACAGCAGTAGGCCATACAAGAAAATCGTAATAACTTACTTCTATTAACGCCTTCAAAGCTTCTCCTTTGACATCGTTGAGTTTGGCTGATAGCAGCAAACATGCGCCCGCGCATAACTTCCTATTGTCTTTGTTAATGAGGTTGGCCAGTATCAGCTTCTCAAAGTAAACATACGCCTGGGCCACGGAAAGTAAATCGATCCCTCCATTGTCGTGCTTAGCTATCTTGCGCATTTCTTTTTTTATACTGAAATTACAATAAAATAAATTAGCATGCAAAACAGTTGAGTTTAGTTTAGCTAATTAAGTCATAATTCGATGTAACTAACCTCCTTAATTTACTGAGTGTTAATTTGATGTGAGGGAACTTCTCCCGGAATTTGTCATTTAGCTCCTTTTTCAGGTCTTGTGGACGAACGTAATCTATTATAGACGTCATGTAAGAAGTAAATGTAAGGAGAGTCCTGTGTTTACCAGCTATTAACTCAGGGTCATCTAACACATTTGGACTGTACTGAACCTAAAGAGAAAATTATATAATTAAACACACGATTAAGATAACTTTGTAATACTAGAGAAAGCAATTAAGTAGGACCTTTTCGAACTGAAAGGGTATATAACATTATATTTATTATTAATTAGCGATGGGTAAAACACACTGTCATGCAACGTAACATCTTAAACAATTTGGTTTTGTGTGAGCACATACATATTTTTGAGAGAGTAATGTCGCTTCATCCCAGTCAAATGTTTTAATGTCGACCGAAGAGTGTGGTGGTGATGAAGGAATCGCGGTCCTCTGAGATGATTCGTAAGAGAAGCACCTACAACAGTTATTCAGATATGAATACTTATACAGATTGTAATTAGGTCCCTTTCACAATGAAAGCACGGGCGCGGCAACTTGGTGGCAATATCAATAGGTATATATCGTCGAAAGTACAGAACAAGGTCGAATTAATTTTCCACCTCAATTGAAGTATCTGTCAGGTATTTCGGCAGGTTAATTATTATGTAAAAGCAACCCATGAACAGTATTACAGAGATATAGATCATAGCTCAGGCCAAGATTAAAATGATGGAAAAAACTGTGGTATTAGTAACTGATTTTGATTTCATTTAAATATTTAAAGGCTACCGCACAAAAGGGTTAGAATAGAACTAAATTGGCTTTATTTGTTTTGGCACCAGCCAATTCCAAATGGGCCTGCTTACCGCGCCCGTTCATTCACTGTTGACAAGTGGTTACGGACTGATTTATACGTGCTGATACAGAGACGAGACTGTGCCTAGTAAAGACTGACCTGATAGAGACGTGCCAAACATGACAACAAATTTTTGGTCAGGCAAATGTCATATTTTACTGTCTCAGCATGTATTATAAACCCAAATAATATGACCGTGCATATTGTTATGTTATGTGGGAACCAATAAATTAGCATGCAACTAAATATTATTCTTATATATATAAATATTTTGAATAACTTTGATACATGCTTTATTTACATAAGTATTAACTGGTTTCTGCATTGAGAATTCAACTAAAACTAAATTGAATGTTTAACTAACATTATGATTAACTGCCCTCAATTCAGAAACCTGTTTTGTTTTATTCCACTTTCCAAGGTCACCCTAGTTGTTAGTCATAATCATGCACACCTATTTATAAAGGTGGAGATGGTATCATCAGTTGCAATCAGCTTGCGACAGTAAATCACCATCTTTATACATTTTATTCTAATACATGTAGACAAACTGACAGATATGAACTACTTTTTAATTTACAGATTATTAAAAATAAAAAAATTATAGCTAATTAAAGAATATAATATAGCTGTCATTTTGCTTTCTATATAAATTACTTATCTTTAATATATATTATATATTTTAGCAGTGAATTCTATATTTGTTGGATTAAAGCTGTTACTTATGGGTTGCTATGGTAAGATGATAATGTACATAAGATTGATAAGATATATTAGTAATATCAAATATTTACTTAGATTATCAATAAACTAAATGTTTGTAAAAATCTATATATCCCAAAAATCCAAGCTAATCACCGCACAACACCTAATCTAGTAACTTTATGACCAGAAGTAAGCATTATAAAAAGTTAAAATTATATTATTGTATCATATCATAATTATACAGAATGTGTCTGTATTATTTCAGCAGGGTCATAATAGCATTAGCAAAATCTAAGTGTTGCATAGCAGAATGTAATTCAACTGTTCAGTTTTTACCATTTTTTGTCCTTGTGCCTCGTCAATAACTTAGTCCTGAAAGTCAAATTTGTTAGTGATGAAATGATGTGGTAATACTGCATGACAATCAAAATGCATAATAATAATGATCTTACAGCTTTTAAGTAGCTAATGTGTTTAATGTCTCTATGCAAGAATGTATGTGTGAGTGTTGCGTGGATGTGTAGTATGATTGCAACAATTGTTTTTAGACAATTTTCATCTACTTGTAATTCTCTATTTTCAATTATATCTATGCAAATGTTGACTCTATACAGTCACTATCATGAAGTGTTCAGAATTCCCAAAAAGAACTCAATAAAGAGCAAAATAAAGCTATAAAATTAGTTCATTTTCACCCAAGAATTAATCTAGCAACTATAGATAAATTATGTGAGATATATTCAATTATGTGTTTAAGAAAATAAAAATATATTGTTATTAAAACAAGGATACACATAATAGTCTTCTCTCTTTATAAGGATTGTTGTTCAGAATAGCAATATATTTGTATAATAGAATTCATTGACCAGACTGAAGAAACCTATGATTCATAATTTAATAAAGATAGAACAAACGGGACATACACTCTGTGATGACAATAAATCGATAGAAAAATAAAACATTCAATAACATGCATAATATTATGGCATATCAGTTAAAAATCATGTTACACTGATGAAGTAAGCAGTCAGCAAACTTATGATTATCACCAATTTATATTAATTATTTTTTTAATCAGATTGTTGATATGTATTTGTTAATGTTGCTATCAGTATTGTAGTAATAATAAATGTATAGGATGTTACCTGGCTATAACATGAGGATGGCGATTAGCTACTTTCCAACTACTCTTCTCAGTGAAATCACTTTCATACATTTTTTTGTACTGCTCCCTGGTACACACTTTTGATGGCACTAACAGTTTTGAGTATGAGATCTCTTGACCATTCTCTTCTTTTTCTAAACCAAGAAGGTCAAATGGATCCATCCCATTGTCTGTGATGGCAGAAAGTGGTCTTGGACCTGAAGTATTTCTCCTTCTGACACCATCCTTACGTAGATCAGTGCTATAATTAAAATACAATAAGGATAAATGCAGAAAATCAGGTATCCTGTATTAAATGCTTGCTTTTATTTTACATACCGAACACTGCGAATGGTCTTTGAATATGGTATAGTGCTGAAAATAACACAAGGTGCTCCTTGTCCTGGCACCAATGCAAGTCTTTCATCTTTAAATGAAACACCTCGGGATTGACGCATAATACGCACTTCTTTTGCAGCATTTTCTGGAATGCATGTGTTGCTTGTTCTAAATCGTCCTGCAAAACGCATTATGAAAAGTCAAAATACTGTGAATCAAAATTAACATTAAAAGCAGCAAGAAGTTACACAGTCATTACCAAAATTGAGGCTTTCTGAGCTGCTCTTATCATCTCCATTTGGTCCAGTGAGAGCAACAAGATGATTCTTCCTGTTTTTAACACCATGCTTATCTCTGAATGATTCAGTATTTCCAGAAGAACATCTATAACGGAAATAGTATATGTTACGAAACAAAGGTTAAGGTTAGTCAATCAGATAATAACAACATAGATTATAACATTACCTTTCTCTGAATGATGTGTTTGTACCCCCCTTTACAGGTGTAATATTAGTTGTATATTCTGAATCTGAGCTTAGTGATTGATTATCAGCACCAGCTCGATGTACAGGACTTACATGAGGTACTTTATGCTTGGTACGAACACTATTTTGTACGTTTACATCTTTATCTTTTGGAATATCAACAGCTTTAAATCCCGAATCTGTTTTATCATTCTTCGATGTTTTGTCCACAATCTGAACTAATCCAGCGTCTAAAATTTTGCCGTCAAGTGATATATTAGATAAAAATGTTACCGCAGCTAGACGTCTTCGAGCTTTTTCATATTTATTACGATTGCTGGACATGGTTTTTATGTGATCTTTTAATATTGTTTCCAATTAAGCTCAACTAAAGACACTACTTTTTAAGCAATTTTATTACTCTATTGGTTTATTTTCTGAAACTCTAAATAAATCACTGCAGACTTCATAGAAAATATTTTTCCAATCAATCTGACAATTTTTTGCTTAAAATGACATTTAACGTGACAGCTGTGACAGCACTTGACAGCAGCTTAAACAATAGACAATGGCCTCGATTTTGCACCCTTCATTTTAACCTCAGAACAACGAATCCCGTTGTTCTGAGATTTTAACAAAGTTCATTAAGTTCTTTTGTTAAATTATGTCGTGTATATAGCAAAGACCTAGGAGATGTATATAGGGCTCTATATAAAAACCTTATTTTTTTTTAGTGATGCGATGGTTATGGAACAGTAAAATTAACTTTTTTTTCTATTTCTATTTTCTGCAATTATATTTGGAAAATTTAATTTAATTTTGTTTATTTGAAAACCACTAAGCACAATAACAATACAAAATTATATTCCAAGTGCAGTTCCTGAACGTTACACTAATATGTCAATGTCAAAAAAAGTTTTGACATGAAAAATAAATTTCATAAATTTTGTCATTAGAGCTAGGTGGAGTGAAGTGAATCAAATAATATTTATTTTATCTTCATTAAATTGTTTCAATGGAACCTAATATTCCCGGTTCATCTACAGCTTCGAGAGCTACTCGATTTATGATGGAAGGAGTTGGAGCACGGGTGATTAGAGGCCCAGACTGGAAATGGGGCAAACAGGTAGACCACTGTTTATTTTTGTTATACAGTCTTTTACATGTCTAATCACTAATTCTCACATATGCAGACATTATTTTAGGCAGGGCTGGAATCTAAATGGCTTCTGCTAATAAATAATACCTATAAAACTGTTAAAAACTTCTATTTCTGTCCTGTCATTTATAGTGCATACTTTCATATTGTTTACATTTTGCATAAACTATTAAAAATCGTCAATACCTTACGTCTAGTGTGCAAACCTAGCGTTCATATTTAAATTCTAAAATTCTTTGTTGATTACCTTTCTATATGATCGAGTCAAGTGAATGGCTGAGCCATTCATTAAAAGAGAGAATCTTATAACATTGTTTGATCTTACAAATGTTGTGTATCGCAGGATGGTGGCGAGGGCCATGTTGGTACAGTCAGGAATTTTGAATCTCCAGAAGAAGTGGTAGTAGTGTGGGATAATGGCACTGCTGCAAACTACCGTTGTTCAGGGGCTTATGACTTACGAATATTAGACAGTGCACCCACTGGAGTCAAACATGAAGGCACAATGTGTGATACTTGTAGACAGCAACCCATATTTGGTAAGAGAATAATTTTGTGGTGTTTGGTATAGGTGTTATGAATCCTAGTTGATTTTACATTTAAATGATTTGTTATGATTAAGTGTAAGATTGAAATTATAACAAATTTCTGCTGTTAACAGGGTTCATGTCCATATCTCTAATAGTTGAATTTGGCTTGAAATTATGTTTTGTCCAAAAATGTTTCAATTACTTTTTCAGGTATTCGATGGAAATGTGCTGAATGCAATAATTACGACTTGTGTTCTGTTTGCTATCATGGTGACAAGCACAATCTGAGACACAGGTTCTACCGCATAAGTGCTCCTGGTGCTCAGCGGTGTCTTGTGGAACCAAGACGTAAGAGTAAGAAACAAGCTGTCAGAGGCATCTTTCCTGGGGCTAGAGTTGTTAGAGGGGTATGTATTGTATTTATCTGGTGGTAGACTACTCTGATGAGTTAAAAGATATATTGTTATACACAGTGCAGAGGCACATGAAGATCATAACATAAAATAACTACAGGCAAATCTGTAACTGTTGGTACTAGACTGCAGTTTTATTTAGAATCTAAAGTATTTTTTTGTAAGCTCTGTCCTTTTTAAATAAAACTATATATTTATTCTCATTTAATAATTTCTAGATTTAAATCAACAACTATCTTTCAGTATGTAATGTATGAATCATAATTTTTAGGTTGACTGGCAATGGGAAGATCAAGATGGTGGCAATGGCAGAAGAGGTAAAGTGAATGAAGTACAGGATTGGTCAGCTGCAAGCCCTCGTTCTGCTGCCTATGTGGTGTGGGACAATGGAGCTAAAAATCTCTACAGAGTTGGTTTCGAAGGAATGGCAGATCTGAAGGTTGGTATTAGCAATGATCCACTATTAAAATGTCAATGGAGCTCTAAGTGTTCTATAACAGTGCTAGTCGGCAAGCATTGCAGGCGTCAGTTTGACAGCTAACCAATAGATTGAAGAACATTTCATCTATTTATCTTTACCTCATCCTTATCGGTCAGAAACTATGTGTTTGCGACAACTGTGGGCCAATTCCCCCGCCTGCTTGCATTGAAAGTGTAGTCTTAGCCTGAACCTATAAGACAGATCTTTATCAAACTGAGCTGAGGATATGCTAAACCTACATAAAAAAAGTTTCTCATTGCTATTTTGGCTTGTTTGAGATAAACACACCTCATTCACTGTAGTGGTTAGGCATTTTTAAGGATAGTTTAACCTTGTGTGTAACCTACCTCTTTGCTTTGCATGAAGTGTATTAAATAAGAATATTCTGGACTTATCTATTTTATTTATTTATTTATTTATTTATTGCACAAAACACATTAATAATAATAATACTTCCTCGACCGATTTCGGTCACGGCGGCCACTTCAACTCCCTAGTTGACGTTCGTGTGCTCGCATGTGGCTTGTGTAGCAAATCTTATTGATGAAAATCCGCGCACAGAGCGGGCATGTAAGCAAACCATTAATTATATTGTAGTTGAAAGCCACAGGTGGGCGAGCCTTCAACTCATCGCGCCTGACATCAAGCTCAGAGCAGCGATTAACTTCAAAGTCCTGGATGTTCTCTTTCACCATGGATCTCCATTGTTGCCGGTCGGTTGCCAATTGCTCCCATTGTGACGTGTCTATGTCACACTTCTTCATATGACGCTTTAGCACATCTTTGTACCTGAGGAGTTGTCCGCCATGCTTACGCTTGCCTTCCTCAAGTTCCGAATTGAAGATGCGCTTAGCTACACGGTCGTTGGGCATCCGGCTGACGTGTCCGCACCAACGAAGTTGTCGCCGCATGAGATAGGCTTCGATTCCACTCACATTGGCTCGCCGAAGCACTTCTGTATTGCGAACACGATCAAACCACCGGATGTTCATTATTTTCCGGAGACAATTGAGATGGAATTTGTCAAGTAAGCGAATATGCCGGCGATATACGGTCCAAGTCTCAGCGGAGTATAAGATGTTCGGTAAAACGATTGCCATGTAGACACTCACTTTAGTTTTAAGTTTAAGATCGTGTGACCTAAAGACCTTGCGATCCAGTTTGCCAAACACTGCAGCCGCAGCCCCAATCCTGCTATTGATTTCCGGATCCAAGTCACACTTAGATGTCAATGTACTCCCTAAATACCGAAACTTATTTACTTGTGTTAACAAATCGTCACCGAGTTTGATGGCCAGTGTCTCTTGACCATGGGCATCTAAAGACATCACCTCCGTCTTTTTGACATTTACTTTTAAGCCAAAAGCTCGGCACGATTCGTGAAAGGTGGACATAAGCTGCTGCAGGCCTTCTGGAGATTCAGTCACGAAGCACAAATCGTCAGCATACATGATTTCTGAAATCAATGCATGGGACACCTTTGTACGAGCTTTAAGTCTTGACAAATTAAAGAGACTACCGTCGTTACGGAAGCGAATGCGGATTCCTTCTGGAGTTGCTTGTAAAACCTCACGGACAACGACTGCAAAATATAGCGCGAACAATGTAGGTGCAAGTACGCAACCTTGCTTTACCCCACAGGTAACGGGGAATAAGTCTGACCGATCGTCGTCGACAGCAACGGAAGCTTGCATATTGTCGTGCAACAGTCTTATCAATTTTACAAACTTCTCCGTGCATCCAAGTTTCTCCAACACTACCCAGAGAGCTTCACGTGGCACACTGTCGAAAGCCTTTTCGAGATCAATAAAGCACAGATACATCTGACGACCTTGCTCTCTGCTTTTCTCTTGCAGTTGACGCACCGAGAAAATTGCTTCACAGGTACCGCGATCGGGTCTGAAGCCAAACTGAGTTTCCGGTAGAATCTTTTCGGATAATTCCATGAGGCGGTTTAATAGTATTCTGGCAAAGACTTTTCCAGGGACTGATAAGAGGGAAATACCGCGATAAGAACCGCAATCTGCTCGATCACCTTTGTTTTTATATAGGGTCCGAATAAGGGAGTATTTAAAAGAATTTGGGACTTGCTCTTTTTCCCACATATCCACAAAGAGTTCCCACATCACAGAATGCAATTTCTCACCGCCGCACTTCAACAGCTCTCCTGGTATAAAGTCAACACCAACCGCACGTTTGTTTTGTTGTTGTTTGATAGCAAAAACAACCTCATCAAGTGCCAGTGGATCGTCTAGTTTTTTGACAACAGTAAAAGCTGGTATAGATACTATATGTTGAATATCTGCAGTGTTGATCCTATTGAGCAAGGTGTTGAAGTGTTCCACCCATCGCTTAAGTATTTCCTCTCTACTTTTAAGAAGTCCTTCGCCACAAACTGGCTTCAGTGGTACTTTTGTAAAAGAGGATCTACCAAGCAACTTGCGTACCTCACTATAGAACTCACCCATCTGGTTTGTGTCATTAAGCCACTGTATCTGACGAGTTTTGTCTTGCCACCATTTATTTTTAGCTTCTCGTGCAAGTTTACGCAATTCTTGGTCACTCTGGCGTATGTCGATAGCATTTTGGTTTTGGTGTTTACTTCTATGCTGTCGTAACAGGCTACGGTGTTTGTCAATCGCCTCTGTTAGTACCTTGTTGTTTGCATCAAACCAGTCTTCATTTTGCCGGCCTTTATGACCTACAGTGACCGTGGCTGCGTCCAAAATACGCGATGATAGGTACTCCCAGTCTGTATTAACTTCACCAGTCCTTTGATCTAAAGGGGAAAGCGTACGTTTCAAAGTTTCTACATAATTTTCCCTCGTCTGCTTGCATTGAAGTCGCTCTATATTAAGGTGAGTTTGTTTTGGTCTTTCTGACCTAGAGAGACGTCTGAGTTGAAGTCTAAGTCTTGTGATTACTAGCCTGTGGTCAGTCCAGCAGTGGGCACCACGCATGACACGGGTAACCTGGACCTGCGGCAGGTCTCTTTGCCGCACAACAACATAGTCAATCAGATGCCAGTGTTTGGACCTGGGATGCATCCACGTTGTCTTATATTTAGCAGGTAGTCTAAACATGGTGTTAGTGATTGCGAGACTAAATTGCGCGCACAGACTCAGCATAAGTTGACCATTGCTATTCATATTACCGACTCCATGTCTACCCAGAACTTTTGGCCAAGCGTCGTAATCACGTCCAACTCGGGCATTAAAGTCACCCAGAAGAAGTATTTGCTCTCTTGGTCGTACACCTCCTAGGCATCGAGTCAGTTCCTCATAAAATTTGTCCTTAATTTCATCAGATTTGTCTAGCGTAGGAGCATAGACACTCATGACATTGAGGTAATTATCACATTCCATATGCAGACGCAATGTGGTAATACGGTCTGATATGTGTACTGGATACTCGTGTAGCTGTTTTACGAGATTGTTTCTAATAGCGAAACCTACACCTGATCGACGTGGTTCTGAGGAAGCAAGCCCTTTCCAGAAAAAAGTATAACCACCACCATGCTCTTCTCGCTCACCTTCGTCAGCAAGATGGGTTTCGCTGAGTGCAGCAATGTCAACTCTATAACGAAGAAGTTCTCGAGCTACGATGGCAGTTTTACGTTCAGGACATAGATTTTCCTCACGATCAAGGAGTGTTCGTACATTCCACGCGCCGAAAGTCATTTGTTTTGATGATTTCATATTATTTTTACTAAAACGTCGACCGCGAGTAAGAGATGCGGAGGCAGCCGCGGTTACTACTCTCCTGATTGGTTGGGGTGAACATTTGTTTAGGGCACCTTTTCTAGCCCCCTCCCTGACTGAGCAGGGAAAGCAGTGTCTCCCTTAATAGGGCTGCTTTGTCATTCTGGGTGCTGCCGAGCTCACTCTGTCCCCCCGGTGCAGAGCAAAAACGACCACGGTGTCAAACACCCCCAGAACCGCCTATGTGCAGGCCTCAGACAAAGTCCGATCTGCATCAAATCGAACCTCTCTACCTCAGCCCATCGCCATAGGACTTTCACAATCGGAGTCCATTAATCGGAAGTAGCCAGATGCGCAGGATATATTAAGGTGCCCAAGCGTACGCGCAAACGCAGGAGCACACACTCGTCCTCACTTTCCTTGAACCAGCGGAGCAGAGAACTGCTACAGCTGAAGGAAAGATCGGATGATGTGTCTAGCCGACAATAACTATATGCCTTCTACTGTCGCCCTAGGCCATCCACCTTGCCTTGCTGTACTGCCGAGTCCGCCAAAACCCGTTACATATCTGTGGTGGGTTGCCTTTCTCGCCAGAACAGACTTTGTATGTTAAGTGGGAAGGATCCACTACTTTTTAGTAACAACAACAAAAGATGTTGTACAAAACATAGGTCTACGGTATAATGCCTTGTAAAAACCCTTTGTCGCCTTTTACGACATGCGCGGGTAGAGAAGCAGCTGGTGCATTCTATGTTTTTCTTTTACTCCCAGCCCAGCATAGAAGTCGACACAAACAAAACACATTACAATCAATATAAAACAAGACATAACAAAATACAATATTTTGATCTGGATCATAACGTAAATACATGTACATGCAACTAATCTATAATAACAAAAAAAAAAAAACAAAAAAATTAATAAATCACAGAGAACTCTGAAAAACATACAAAAAACTTAAAACATGTTATTTATCACATCAGGATGTCTCAAGCGCCTGTTATGGTTCCCGAGGCATCCAGACCCGAGCTGATGTGGAGGATGTCTTTTAAGTTGGCAGTAAATCTGTTCATGTTGCCGTTAAATATGTCGAGAAATTTATAATTACTAGATTTCAAAATGTCATTGTATTGACGGGCCATTCTTGTTAGTGGGTTGTAATAAGAAATGTTATTTTTAAAAATTTGAAGTGCAAATAGATTGGTGTCGTTACATTTTCGGGCACGGAATTTTATGTTAAAACTAAACTGAGAAAGCAATTCAGGTGAGTCGATGATGGAATTAATAATTTTATAAAGATACACAAGATCAAAATATGTGCGGCGCATCTGCAATGGTTCGACGTTAAATTTTTGAAGGCGACCAAGATATTTTATGTCAGATCTACCCGGGTTTTGGCGATAATTCAGTATCTTGAGAAACTTTTGCTGGATTCGCTCGATATCGTCGATGTGTGTTTTATAATTTGGTGACCATATGAGACTTCCATACTCAAGGACACTCCTTACAAGAGAAAAGTATAGGCAAAGTGTACTGCGCGGTTTCTTAAAACCTTTGGTAGATCTTAAAACGAACCCCAATAGTTGATTAGCTTTACTAATTATATGTGCATAGTGAGCTCGAAACGATAGCTTCTCATCAATTAGTATACCCAGATCCTTAGCGACTTGTGAACGATTTAGTGCTTGACCATCTACGTCATAATTCCATGTGAGTTTGTTGCGTTTATTGGTGAAAGATATTATAAAGCACTTATTGACATTTAAATACATATTATTATTTTTACACCATTCTGATACGGTATTTATGTCCTGTTGTAGGGACAAGCAATCTTCATGACTTGAAACGGTAGTAAAAATTTTTAAGTCGTCAGCGTACAGAAGACAATGACAAGACAAACGTTTAATGAGGTCATTAATAAAAAGGATGAAAATAGGGGCCCTAAATGCGACCCTTGGGGTACACCGGAGGTTACTAAAACAGGAGATGAAGTAAAGCCTTTTAGTGCCACTAGTTGTGTTCTGCTATCAAGGTAGGAGCAGATCCATCTAAATAAGTTGCCGTGGATACCATACAGGGACAGTTTTCGACGAAGTAGCTGGTGGTTAACTTTGTCGAAGGCCTTAGAAAAATCGGTATACACCGAGTCTACCTGACCACCGGTTGCGAATGCTTGACACAAATAGTTTTTATATTCGAGTAAATTAGTGACCGTTGACCTGCTTTTAACAAAACCGTGCTGTTTTACAGAGATAATTGGTTTAAAGTGGCTATAAAGATGGTGATATACTAAAGACTCAAACACTTTAGCAAAACAGGATAGGATACTTATAGGTCTATAATTTTCACAATTAGATTTGTCACCATTTTTATAAATAGGAATAATATGTGCGGTTTTCCAACGTTTGGGAAAAATCGCACTGTTCAAGGATTTATTGTAGATGATGCTCAAAGGAACAGATAATTCAGCAGCACAGCGTTTTATGAAAGATGGTGGTAGCAGATCAGGGCCAGCTCCCTTATTACCATCTAGAGTTTTTAAGGTACGTAAGATGTCATTGGTATCAATTTGAACGTGTGATAAGGTATTTTGAGAGTCTTCACCAAGGGAATCTGATTCCTTATAATCATTGACTGAATCACAACCAATGTTTTCAAAAACTGAACTGAAATAGTCAGAAAATAGGTCACAAATTCCTTGACCATTTGAGGCGGAAATGTCATTGAGGCTCATTGTGTTAGGAATTGAAACACTACCTTTACGGTTATTTACAAAACTCCAAAAGGATTTTGTATTACTAGTCAGGGAGTCTTCTACAGACGACAGGTATCGGTCATAACATATCTTAGTGAGCAATTTACATCTTTCACGCAGTAGTGAAAAAGTGTCGTAGTCACGCGGATTACCGAACTTTTTATATAATTTATGATATTTGTTCTTTTCTAAGTTGCATTTAATTAAAGCTTTGCTATACCAACTGGGATAAGACGAAGATTTGACAGAAACAGTAGGGGTGTGCCTTCTTATTATTTCAAATAAAGTCTTGTAAAATGTATCAGTGCAAAGGTCAACGTCATTAGAAAATAGAATTTCATGCCAGTTGTTAGAGTCAAGTTCAAGTTTAATGCTTTGGAGGTTACATTTGGAAAAATTAAGTCGTTTCGAGTTACACTGACGAAGCTCCTTAATAAACTGAATCCTATAAGTAATCATAATTGCAGGGTGATGTTTTTTATCAAGCAGACTAAGTTCAGATGTTTCATTGACTGTGATTACAGAGTCGGAGTTTGAAAGAACCAGATCCAAGTAGCGGCCATTGGTGTTAGCAATATTATTGTATTGTTTTAAATTGCAGAGTAACATCAATTCATTTAAGAGATCAAGCTTCCTTTTCTGCATTGAGTGTGCCGTTGGAACCAAAGAAGCGTCAAAAGAAGCGGGTTGGTATTCAGGGGTATTAAAATCTCCAATTAATAAAAACATGTCACAGGGGGCAATATTAAGAATCAAATTCTGGCACTGACTATAAAAACGTTCAAGGTTATCGTAACTGATATCAGGAGGTAAATAGCATACACATATGTGAACGCGAGTAGAGTAGCGAGAATCAGGAATCAAAGTTACCCAGACATCCTCCATATCACTGTCCCATGATGCCTGACGGATAACCTGGTATTTCTTTTGAACAGCCAGTAGAACGCCGCCTCCTTCCACTTTAGTAGCGGAACTGTCTTTACGATCTCTTCTGAAAACATTGTACCGAGAGTCTACTACTTCACCATCAAACACACTCTTATTTAAATTGGTTTCCGTCAGACATAACAGGTCAAAGTTGGAATTTAATACATTTAAGTAGAATTGTGACAGTTTACTGCGAATACGGTTTACATTTTGGTAATAAATACTAACCATTGTTTATGGAGAACAAAATGTAACATAAAAACAAAGTGAAAAATAAAAAAAATAAAAATATATAATAAAAGTACATAAGACAAATCAAAATTAGAAAACTAAGAAAGCCTTTTAAGTGACTCCATATTTTTAACTAATATAGCTGGGAATGGTATATCTTTACGAATGTAGATTTGACCGAAACGCACCCAAACAAACTTGTAATTGTTTTCTTTACAGAATTTACGTGCAGCGCTATGCAATTCCTTACTTTCAGAGGACAAATGTTCCGATAGGTATATTCTACTGCTCGAGTCGCCAATGCCAATGTGTGAGGTTGATAGCTTGTCATCAGGGTGAGCCTTATTGAACCGAGTCGTTGCAGATAACAGAACATCCCGTTGGCGCTGTGACGACAGAGTGACAAGAATGTTGCGTGGTCTCTTTGATGTAGAATTCATCTTTGCAACGCGACGACATGCTCTGATTTCGCTATCTGGTACAACGACGCTAAGACAGTCACACAGTTTTCTAAACACTGCCATTATGTCCTCAGATTTACTCTCTGGCACCTCGTGAATTTCAATGTTAACATCACGTGAAATCTTTTCTATAGTGGCCATGCGACTTTGAAGCTTAATTAAAGCATTCTGAGATTTAGAAAGCTCCGACTCCAGTAGCTTGATCCGATTACCCTTGTTCGTGATATCTACCCTGATGTCAGTTTGTTCCGCAGTGATAAAGTCCGTAGTGGTTGTAAAATCCGCCTTCACCGACTCAATAGCACGACCAACTTCGGTAGCAACCATGTCCTCCATTTCCTTACGGAGCGTAGCACGCAAGTTTGACATAAACAACGAATCTGGAGATAGTTTTTGGTCCAAAAGCTTACTAATGCCTTCCATGGTCACTGGATCATCTGTCACGGCAACGCCTTGAACAGAAGTAGTCACTCGGCCCTTCCTTCTAATGGTTACATTGTGTTCAACCATTGGTCCAACAGGAGTAGAGCTATTGTCACCACCTCTCTTTATAGCGCAAGCGCATTCAGGACAAATCCAAGTGTCTGTATCATAGTTTGAGACGTTTTTACCGCCAGTACAGCTAACGTGATACATCTTGCCACAACTGTTACGTGTGCACCGTAGACTCTCTTCATCCTTATTAATTATAATACAGCAGGCTGAACACTTCATTATGTTGTATATTAGGCCAAAGCGTGCTTAGGAAAGCAGAAAAAGTAAAAGCAAGCGTCGAAAAAAACAAAAAATCAAAAACAGTTGCAAAACTTAAAAATACACAGGCCAAGCGACGTAGCAGCAATAATTAGTCGTAGCAGTTTCGTAGCGAAAACCGGTTGCGGTTGCGAGGCGCTACGCGGCACAGAAGTAGTCCACTGCAAAACACGTTTGCGTAGCAAGTAAGTAAATTACTTACTTACTTACTTACTTATCATGCTTGGCTTAGGTTAAAAGAATCAGTTATGATAAAAACAAACTATAAGGCAAATGTGTGTGTATGTTTATGAAAACCCCCGCAGGAAAGGATATTCTTAGTGCTGGTTGTTTAAAAAAAAAAATTATTCCTTTCGAAATTAATTTAATTTATTTTTTCTTTCTATTTTTCAGGTAGTAAATGATGTGAAAGGTCAAAATGTTTACAAGGAGCATTTACCTCTGCTGGGTGAATTAGGACCTGGGAGAACAGGGCCTCATGGATTGCAAGTTGGGGATCAGGTACAAATTATTTTAGTGTTTTCCTACAGTATGCATAACAAAAGGTTAGATTATTACATTTAATAAACATGATATGGGATTTAATAAGACAATTGACATATTCAGAAGTAAACAATATAAACGAATCGTAATTTTTCACCTATTCATTGAGTTCTAAGAAAAGATTTTATGGAAAAATGCACAAAAGCTACTAAACAATGTGTGTTGAGTCAGTTAATTCTGTAATAAAATTAGAAAAAAAATAACTCCTTGGCAATATTGTTTAACTTAGCTGTTGTTTGATGATGATCAGCATTTAGATTGCGTAATTTTTTTTGCTATTGTTTGTTAATTTTAGCAATTCTTGCTACAATACACATTTTTAGGTCAATATAATGCAATTTGACTCTGCCAAATATTTCAATGTATTAGCAATTGTATTTATATGATAGTTTAATGGATGATAGAATTTTGTTAAGCATACAGCTCCAATTCTCGGTGTGATGGCGCCATGTAGTAACGCATAAACTTCCTGAGATAGAACAATTTTAAATTCACATTATAATAGTATATATAATTATGGGTTGTAATACGTACCATAAGCTAGATTGTGCGCTAATTTGCATAAATTAATTGGATGATTTACTGTTTTATTTTATATCATCCAGCAACATAAATAGGGTGATGCCACCGGTGCCCAGGCACGGCGCGCAGTTCCGAGAGAGGCACAGAAATGACCAGTCCAGGACATAACCACTATATTTATGTAATTATGTAATGTTGAAACTTTAAATCTAAAATATATATACATATTATAACATTTCTTGTAATATTAGTAATTATATAAAATGATATGTTCTTTCTTTCTTTTCGATTTGTTCACACTATGTATAATGTTATTGTGAAAACTTTGTTGGCTTTCTGTTTCAATTTATGTCACTATACTACCTGTACTAATAATGCTGTATGTTTTCCTTAAAGTAAATAAATAAATAAGTAAATATTATTCACCAATCTACCACCGAAACGGGTCACTGATGCTCGTTCTGATCTTTCCTAGTTCTTAAGAGAAGATTTGAAAAAGTCGGCGCCTTCGGAGCTTACATGCTCATGAAATTTTGACGGCAAAGGCGTTTTGGTTCGACTTGATGGCACATTTTCTCCTAATTTTTAAAGAATTTAAAAACAGAAAAAGTCGGCGCCCTAATTAGACTAAAGCCGCGTCCTAGATTTTAAGCGAAATATCTTTAAAAAGTCTGTATTTTCATGTCTTTTAAAGAAAAAGATAAAAATTGTTGTCGAAGAGCGAAAATGTACGTAAATGAGCATGTTTGTCTACGCAACCATTTGATAGTACAGTCCTTTTTCAGGTGAACGTCGACCTGGATCTTGAAATAGTGCAGTCTCTACAGCATGGTCATGGTGGATGGACCGATGGTATGTTCGAGTGTCTCGGTACCACGGGAACTGTGGTCGGCATTGACGAAGACCATGATATCGTCGTCACGTACCCCAGTGGAAACAGATGGACGTTTAACCCTGCTGTTTTGACTAAGGTAAACGCTGATTTGTATTTTTTATTTCTTAGTATTAGAAGTAGATAATAGAGGATGCTGTTTGCTTTAAAATAATTTTAATGCCAACTATTACAAGATTACAAGGTCATATTTTTGAGCCCTGGGTTCAAGAACTTTTAAAGTTTTATATGTTATAAAATTGCCAAATCATTTCTTGCTTAAAAATATCAATTTTTAAGTTTGACATTATCATGATTGTAGGTGTGCAACGGCAACTTGAGTGCTTCGACCTCAAGCAGTGGCGCGGCAGGCGGTGGATTCGCGGTGGGAGACCTTGTGCAAGTGTGCGCCGATCAGGAGAGAGTCAAGGCTCTGCAGCGAGGACATGGCGAGTGGGCTGAAGCTATGGCTCCGGTAAGTTGCATAGTTAATATTGTTTGCAAAGTTTTCCTTTGCAAACAATAATTGGCTTGGGTGCTCAAAGATCTACTGAAATTTATTCGGTTAACTAATCAGTTGTTAGATTGAACACATTATCGTATGAAGTCATTCTCTAAACAGATTTTTTAGAGAATGACTACATACTTTTTTTACCGTATCAGCTTCTTGTTGAACCACTTGCAATGAAACAACTGCCATATGAAGAATAATTGGGCTTTTAACGGGATATAATCCCACCCACATGCCCACCACTGTGACTCCTGTGACGCCAGGATCTACAGTGGTAACCAACTGAAAGGCACCGTGCATGACACACGGGCAATCCCAGGGAGAGTTAAAATTGTCTTGGAACCCGCAACGAATTTAATCAGAAGTATATAGTTGGAGTTGGAAAGTATGTAGATATAATGATGTAAGAATAATTGGGCTGTTAAGCCGCAGGCAATGTTACTTATCACTATTTTATTCATCTTTTCAGACCCTGGGCAAGATTGGACGCGTTCAGCAGATATACCACGACAACGATCTGAAGGTAGAGGTGTGCAACACTTCGTGGACGTACAACCCCAACGCCGTCACCAAGGTCGCGTCCTCCGATGGCAGCATTCCTGGCAATTCTTCAGGTAATTAATGTTTAGGACAGCAATCATCTTTGTCGTATACAGGCATTTCTCTGTAAGCTTGTTCAGGTTCAATACAAATGTTGTCCTGGCTTTCTTTTTTACATTTACTAAAAAAATCGTATAATTCACTCTCACTTACATGTGTGTTCGATCAGCCAATTTAAAAAAGATCAAGTTTATAAATGAAAATAATGTGTAATAATTATACTTTACATAAACAGTACAATAAAATAAAATCCGATTAAATTATATATATAGAAATAATAAAAGTAATTAACAAAAATATTATATTTACCAGAGAACTGTGTGTGACTAAAAAAACCGGCCAAGTGCGAGTCGGACTCGCGCACGTAGGGTGCCGTACCACTATACATCTAAATAAATGTTTTTCTTTATTCTTTATTATATTGGAGTTGATTGAATGAAAAGTAAAATGCGGTTTACGATTTATTACGTAGTAAACTAATTATTAAAACGTTAAAACTAATTATTAGATCTCGTTCAAACCAATTTTCGGTGGAAGTTTGTAATGAACATCATATATTATTTTTACATTTATCATTCCCTTATCTTAGAAGTTACAGACGGACAGACATGACGACTCATTAAAAATCCTTATAAACCACATACAAGTTTAATGCACAAATAATAAATACTTCTTACTTATGTTGTTTCAGGCGAACGACTATCAGCCCTTTTAAAAAAGCTCTTTGAGTCCCACGTGACGGGCGATGCGAATGAAGAGCTGGTTAAAGCGGCGGCCAATGGAGACGCTACCCGATGCGCGGAAATATTGGGCAGGACTGATGCCCAGCATGTGGATGTCAACGGATTCTATGGGGGACATACTGCGTTGCAGGTGAGATTTTATATAACAAGGACAAGGGTTGGGCAAAGGTGATTAACACCCACATTTTGCCTGTTTAGGGCCCATGCGACATGAGCTGAGGCTATTGCTATCATCGCCTAATTCCAACTCCATGCTACTATTGAGGATTCCCTGATGGAAATATACCTAATAACTCTTTTACTCGACCCGATACCGATACCTCGTGGTAAGATGTCGCATATGCTAACCACCACTAACGAGGCAGTTATTTGAGTTTATTATGATGAAGTTGGTGTGTTAGACGAGGGTAACCGACATCCTACTACTAGAATTTATCTAAAATTAATTTATATATATTTAATTTAGTATATCCTAATTTGAACTGCTTAGATTTTTAGCTAAGTATATAAAAAAAGTAAGTGTTAAAATAATATGTAATGAAAGAAATACTCCTAAATCAGCGCATATAGGTAAAGCTTTCAAGGCAGAAGCAAACTTATAGGTAGTTTAATTTGAGATATTCAGCTCAGTTGTAAAATCTTAGATTACTTTCATAGTTTTTATTTAAAACAATAAATATTTAAGAAATTTGTCGATTCATTTAAATCACTGTCACAATCCCACTACAATATTTAACTATCCACAGGCGGCTGCCCAGAACGGTCACGTAGAAGTGATCCGAGCGCTCGTGGACGCCGGGGCCGACGTGGACGCCGAGGACAGGGACGGGGACCGCGCCGCGCACCACGCCGCCTTCGGGGACGAGCCCGGGGCGCTGCGGGCTCTGGCCGCTGCTGGAGCTGACCTGAGTGCCCGGAACCGGAGGAGACAAACCCCGCTGCATATTGCTGTTAACAAAGGACATCTAGGCGTTGTCAGAACGTTGCTGCAACTTGCTGTACATCCCAGTTTGCAGGTTAGTGGTTTCTCTGGTATTTACTTGGGATGTTCCGTTGTGGTAATCATGCGATCTTGGCACAGAAATGTATGATACCGATTTACTTGTTTATGTTTATCAAACCGTAGTGCCAGGAATCGTAAGAAAGAAACGGCGCTGTGTCAAGTGCTTTCTTGCATTTTACCTCGCGGACTTATATATTTTTATGTGAACGTAGGTCATCGGACGATGCCTATAGCATAGTCGAATGAAACTTTATTGAGTGCGATGCCGATGACGGGTATTAAATGATATGATACGATTCAGACCTTAGCGCGAAGCTGCGTGCATTTCTAGTTTGCGCCAGATCGGCGCATGAGCGTTTTTGAAATTTTTAAAAGTTTTGCCATCCACAACCTTTTTCTCGTAATTAAGAAATTTAAAAAGGCACTTCTAGGGAGAAGTGTTCTTTTCTTCTATTTGCGCCTCCTCCTTACGCCCTAGGAACGGCCCTGGCTCTGCATGTCGCTGTGAATAAGTGCATCTAGGAGTCGTAGTACCGTTGCTATAGATAGCTGAAGTTACAGCCTTCCCGTATGGTAATTCCTGAGTAGGACCCGTTGAACGTGGGTTCTTAGGATTATTTATTTATTGGTTTCTTACTTATGCGTTGACCGTTTATCTGATATTCGTTTCCACTGGCAGATTCTACCGCAATGCAATCCCTGGCCATTTTAAGACGCTTAACTTTTTTCATTGAATCGCTGTATAATCCTGATGTAACATCACTTTAAATATGAATTCGAATACAATTCGAACTAAGCTCTTATAACCCTCTTGTTCACCAGTCCTGATTGTGATTTGTTTGCGGATGAATGGACGAAGATTATTCGAGAATGTTTGATGTTTTGCGAGAGGATGTATACTAGAGAGTCTACAATCGTTTGTTAATTAATTAGTTAGTTGTTATTGAATGTAATTAAGTTAATTCTATGTTAATTAATGTAATTGGTATCATACCGTGTTAGTTAACTATAAACAATAAATAAATAAATAAATGGCTCTCGTTCATGCCTCTGATATATCTGCATCATCCAAATAATGAAACACACAGACATTCACAACAAATATAGGTATGAATGTATATTTACTACGTAAGTGCAAAAACTTATTGTCTAATTTTACTTGCTGTGGTCCGATACCCATAACACAAGTTAGATCTTACCATGGGTATCAGTGTTCATAAACATTTTTTGCGTCTAGTTTCTGTGTAAATGTTTTCGTTTGTTAATTAGCTATAACTTTTGGAAATGAATATAATAAAAATGCCTTAGTCATTAAGCTCGCCAAGTGCATTGTATTTGTAGGAAGATAAATAAATAAATAAAAATGTAACATAGTAACCTGATAATGTGAAAAGGAGAACTTAAGCAATTTTGGTGGAACGGGAGCGGCGCAGTAAAATATTCACAGAAATATTAGGTGCTCGATACCGTAACAAAACCGCTCACCTACTGTTCTATAATAATATCCACCGCTCCTACACCGATTGAGAAGGGAACGGCCTTAGTAGGTCTATAGTTATGGATTTCTCCCCACAAAGTGTTAGTGACTGCCGGCTTTTAACACCTCTTTCAACATTTACTCGCATTCTTTTCACATATTTGGCTTCTACAGTTGTAGGACCTAAATATTCATCTTTGTAAAACTTCTAGCGGTCTCTTCAAATGCCGTTCGTTTTAATTTGTTACGATCAGTAAAAATACCCGAGATTTAAAAATAATTTCAAGTGTTATTCCCAAGTAAAACCTCCTAAATAAACAATAATATCGTAGCTACGGCCCAGAAATACTGAAATATTTACAAATTCATGTAGTGTTCTTTGTACAGTAACATGATTATTATAAAGGTGCTCTCAGACCTATCATTACAGTGACAAGTACATTACAATTATAAAATGTGTAATTAATAATTTCTTACAATTTTTATACTACATACTTAATTTAATTTGTAATATTTTTAAAGCAAATTTTAGCTTTGCTATGCCTTTTTGTAATTTATAAAATATTAAAGTTGAAAAATTAAGAATCCAGCAGGACTCGAACCTGCACCCCCTGGGTATACGCCCCAAGTGCTTTGCCAATTCAGCTATGGATTCGTATGCTGCCGGACTCGAAATTTCCCAACTCTTTTTGTTTGTGACAAGTATTTGTTACAAGTATTTGATAAAAATGCGTCATCTCTTGACAGTAACAGTGTTGATCTTAATTCAAACTTACAGTATGTGAATAGTGACTTATCGCATCACATAGGTGGCGCTAAAAACCAAATAAGGTTCGTCTAGCTAAAAGCTGGCACAAAAAGAGTTGAGAAATTTCGAGTCCGGCAGCATACGAATCCATAGCTGAATTGGCAAAGCACTTGGGGCGTATACCCAGGGGGTGCAGGTTCGAGTCCTGCTGGATTCTTAATTTTTCAACTTTAATATTTTATAAATTAATTTAATTTAATGATAAATGATAATTATTTTAATTTTGAATTATATATACAATTTCATAAAAAATTGACAAATACTAACTTACTCTGTATCAAATAGCAAAGAAATAAACTCCGGGTTATGACCACCTCAAGAGGAAATCATAAAAAAAAATATTGAAACAAATGCTCGCAATCGAATCGCAAATGTTACATTACAGGCGAATGCTCGCATAGCCTAGGAGCACCTTTATACATCGTGCAGTATGTTGGTTATCGATCTACCCTCCCAAATAATATTTCAGACTATTTCAGCTAAAATATAAGCCATCGATTTATATTAAAGTGTCGTATTTTATATACGCTAGTGTTCGGCTCATATATTACGTCTAACATGACGTCACAGACTATTGCACAATTGCGTAATAGCGTGAAACAAATCCGGTAACTGATTTCGCGTTACATTATGGCTCGACTAACGTTTCTGTCTATACGTGTATGATCGTGCTCAATAGCTCTGTACTAAAACTATTATAGTAGTTGTCTTTAGCTTGGGTAAATAGTCTAGAAACGGGATCTAATTTGTCTACTGGCAACATGATGACAATGTTGTCAAAGTAATGACGTTTCATGAGAGCAAAGCTAATTATTGGATCACCATTTCGAAGATTTTTAAATTGGGTTGTGTTGATTGGTTTTTGTTATTGGGTAGCCATACGAAGAGCATAGTGGTGGTCCCATAATTTTCTACCCTTTTTTGCCAAACTTTAAACAATCTATTAGGTAGACAAACAGACAGAGTAACTTCGGCTTTTAAAATATTAAGGATTGTGCTGAATACATTTAAATACCATTTAAATTTTCATTTTAAAATTGTTATGTATGTGTAACATTGCTATAAAAATTACCTATATCCGTGACTAAGCTAATATCATACTAAAATATTATAATCGTGAAAGTTAGTGAGAAAACTATTTTGTCGATTTTTGTGAAATTTTTGCATACATTTTTATCGACGTATCATGTAGGCGAAAGCGCAAGTGGAATCCATTTTTGTACAGTCAAATGTTTTTGCGATATTTATACCGCGATATGGGATACTCATGCCGTTTTGTTCGTGCTCGCGGGGCGGCTCGGTTTTACCCTCGACCGAATAGTCGGCTTACAACTCGACCGAGTATAACAGCCAGCTCGTTCAATCGTTGCGCGTATTTTTATTTATCTGAATGCCCTCTCTTATGACTGAGTGCATATTTCAATTGTATTGATTCGCTTCTGTACTAGATTTGATAGATGCCATCGATGTAAATTAAAAAAAAAAATAAAATAAAAATGTTTATTTGTCACAAATAAGGTATATACATATTTTACTTATCTAGTTGTTTGACACTATTCTTTTACATAATTATGTACAAAATGAGGGTACTGGCACTGTTTACTAAACTAGGCAGAAGCCTGTATTTTAGCTGACAGTGTTCAGTCGCAGGAAGTGACACTTAAGAAACATTACTTAGGCGTGAAAGTCGTTGCACAGCGAGTCATAAAGCAGAAGTAAGTAAATAATAGTAATCAACTAATCAAATAGAGTTTTTACTGTTTTAATTATAATATCGTAAATAATAATTGATAATATCGTAAGTGATTGGGTGTGTTGTGTGTGTGAGTTCGTAGAGAGAAAGTGTGAGTGTGAAGTGTGTGTTTCTGTTGAGGTGTTTTGTGAATTGTGAATGAGCATGCAGGTGTACAGGGATTGGGTTCGAAATGGTGTAAGTAGGTGACACACCACACATACACCGCTTAGTGGCTATTGGACTGTACTACATGTACAGTCCAATAGCCACTAAGCGGTGTAGGTAAGCAGGTCCTCCGTCAAGCTGTAATCCAGCTGCTGTAGCCAGGCAGTTATTTTAAGTTTTACCTCGCGTCTGGTTAAGCCTGCAATGTTATTCTTTTTATGCGCAAAATTATATATTTTGCAGCTTAGGCTGTAATATTCTTAAAATATTCTGTGAGATTTCGTAGGTGTTCTGTTCTTACATTATTTTTATGTAACATGATAACACGCCTATATTACGCTGTAGGGTATAGCAAAGGTGTATTTAACAGCCACTCTACCAGGTCCCATGTGGTAAAGAGTGAACCTATCGCCATCTCCCGGGCGTACTTCTATGCTCCATGCAATAGCAGCACTGAGAATCAGGGCCGGATTAACCATCCATGTCGGGGCCCCTAGGCAATGCAATGGTCGGGGCCCCATGAATCTCTTCATGAATTCATAGTTCTCGTAATTTTCGTATTATTAAAGATAACGTTTTAAAGAAAAACAATCACAAACAACAAAAAAAATAACAAAATATTATAATGTAACTGACATTATAATATTTTGTCAAAAAATTTAAACGATTTTGAGACATTGTAGAACGTAAACAGTTTTTTATTAACCTTTAGCTAAAAAATGACGTTTGATATCATCAGACTCCTCTATATTTTCAATGCTATCATCACGTTGGGGAAAGTTGATTGTGCCGTATTGTCCATAATCAATGTATACGATTCCTCGGCAGGTATAATGTTAGGTTTCGTCGCATCAGTGTTTATTTTTCTCGCAGAGACTCGCATTAATTAGTCATTATTAATAGTTTTGATTCAATGTAGCAATATTGTCATAGAGAGTACAGACCTTCAACAATGTTGGTATAGTGGATAGGCAAGCTATTCATTTGAAAATTACAAACAAAAAAAAATCCTCCGTCCACGATGGGCCCTTACCGATGCGGGGCCCCTAGGCAGTTGCCTTTTTTGCCTTAGGGTTAATCCGGCCCTGCTGAGAATATCCTGATGGAAAATGCGAAATAACACATTTCTCCAACCCGGGGATCTAACCTGAGATTAACGAGGCAGTTATTTTTCTACGTTAACTAAAACTGCCTCGTTGGTCTTGTGGTATAAATTGTATATCGTTAACCGCGAGGTTTCGGGTTCTATGCCCGGGCCGGGCAAAAGTGTTATATGTGAATTTTCTGTCAGAATTCTCAATAGCAGCACGGAGTTGGAATTGCGCTCAGTGGATGGCGATAGGTTGGTATCCGATGGGGCTTAAACATAACAGGTAAAATGTGGAAGTTGTACATCTCTGCCACACCCTTCTTGGTAATATAGGCGTGAAGTTATGTAATGTATACTAAAAAATATAAGCCATAGGTTGACCTGGTTCACCCATAAATAAGTCCTTGTAACATTGCAACGTTACGTCTTAAACAAACAGTGTCCAAGACATACAGTAATTTAGTAGCGATTTACGTCGATTTACATTTACTGCAGAAAACATGGGCTGCGTGCCTTCAATAATGAAATGTGTGTGGTAGGCGCAGGCGAGCGTGCGTTCAGACTTGTTATTATTTTTGCAAAGGCTATATAGACTGAGAGCCGACCGCAAAATTTCGCCACTATAAGATTTTTTGATGCAACAAATTTTAAATAATATCGTTGGAGAATATACAATGTATATTCTCACTTCTTCTTCGTCGTGTCGATGGCTGAATCAAATTTTATTTTGACTTGCCATCGTGGTGGAAGGATTAGCCAATTCGCTTTGGAGAACTCGCGAATTGCCTCACTATATACAATGTTTATCATACATTCAGTAAAAGACTGACTAAAAAAAATTACATGGTGCGTTACATGGTTATTATTTTTGCAAAGGCTATAATAGACTGAGCTCCGACCGTAAAATTTCGCCACTTAAGATTTTTTGGTGCAACAAATTTTAAATATATCGTTGGAGAATATACAATGTATATTCTCACTTCTTCGTCGTCGTGTCGATGGCTGAATCAAATTTTATGTTGACTTGCCATCGTGGTCGAAGGATTAGCCAATTCGCTTTGGAGAACTCGCGAATTGCCTCACTATATACAATGTATATCATACATTCAGTAAAAGACTGACTAAAAAAAAAATTACATGGTGCGTTACATGGTTATTATTTTTGCAAAGGCTATATAGACTGAGATCCGACCGTAAAATTTCGCCACTATAAGATTTTTTGATGCAACAAATTTTAAATATATCGTTGGAGAATATACAATGTATATTCTCACTTCTTCTTCGTCGTGTCGATGGCTGAATCAAATTTTATGTTGACTTGCCATCGTGGTCGAAGGATTAGCCAATTCGCTTTGGAGAACTCGCGAATTGCCTCACTATATACAATGTATATCATACATTCAGTAAAAGACTGACTAAAAAAAATACATGGTGCGTTACATGGTAACCCAGGTATAAACGAGTAAATTTCATATTTTTTTGAATATGACACGTTATTAGTGTCTAAAAACTAATTAAATGTTTAAAACCACATGTTGTCTACTAATTAACAAAATATCAGATCTTAATATCAAGGTCATGATTGTCAAGTCAAGTCCTTGAAAGTCATGATTTTAATCATTAAAATACAATAATCATTCAAATAACGTATCATTTATAAAAAAAGCTACAGAATTGTGCGGTGGGATCTTAGACTAATACGCTAAGGCTATCACGCAAGCACTCGCTAGCGGAGGCCTGAAGAAGATCGTGATTTATTTTAGTTGACAGTGAATTAACATATCCCATCTTTCATGGTTTGCGTGTATTATGTCATCATCGTTTAATAGGGTCAGCTCTATCACTGTTTTTGAAATGATCTGCGGTTATTCTTCCACCCTACTTAGCAATAACCGGTTTCTATAAAATTCAAGTGGACATTTTTAACATGTTAACTGTTTTTTTACGTTTTGAATATACGAAAAAACATAATTTCTTAAAATTCTGAGGGTTAAGTAAGAAACTAGCGAACAAATGTCGAATTAAGCGAGTAAAATTTGCTTGATTTTTCACATAAAATGTAATTATTAGATTTCGTGAGGGCTAGCGATTTTATTCTCTTGAGGCTCGTAATGTAATTTATTTGCCGCATTACAAAGTATTCATTCTTTTCACTCGAGAGTAAAAATCCTCAAGTATTTAATTGGCCGATAAATATTAATAAAATGATATCCCATACACCGTTAGCCGTATATAATTGGTCGATTCAGCATCTGCTGATCACGAGAATCCGGTTTCACTCCTCGGCTCTGGTAAACTTTAATTGAGTTTTACATCTGGATATTCTCAATACAGTACAGATTCTGGCAGTGTAGGAGTGCAGACAGCTTTACAACTTCTTGTGGGACTTCAATATAAGGCTCGAAAGGTCGACGTAATACATCGCTGATATTATTATAAGGCTCGAAAGGTCGACGTAATACATCGCTGATATTATTATCAATCCCGTATCTTAATTATATAAAAAGTTTTGATGAGCCAATTAAATTTAAAAATCTTTGGGATTTTGATTTTAATAACAAAAACTTACTTTGTGCAATTTTAGCATTGAACTAAAAGCGCAAATTTAACAAGCGTCTACCTACAATCATACAGAGATATTCATGAAGTTTAGTTGCTATTTATCAATAGAATGACCACAGGTTTAATTCGATGCATAAGAAACGGTTATATCTTGCATTAAAAGTAACATTCAACGTGTGCAATATCAGTTTTAGTTTATAAATACTTACAATATTCCCAACCTAATCCATTGTTTCAAATCATACAGAAATTCCATTTTATTACCGTTCCGAAATCAAACTCAGGTCACGAATGTTAGTCTCCATTGATATTAATGTCTGTCCAGAGTCCTAACACGACCATACACACGACAGTAAATAGTTAGTCCGAGAGAGATCTCGTATACATTAACATTGTTACCGACTTATACAAGTCCCAGTAGACGTCACATACTGAATATTGGTTTGAGACCGAACATGGACCACTGAAGCTCGATTCCCTATTAAAAGCTTTCACGTGATCTATGAATGCGAAATTGTCTATTGTTACTTCCATTTCTATGTCACTTTGCGAAAATGGTCGGCGATAGAGCACGTTTTAGTAGTTTCAAAGCTATTTCTAAAGTAAAAGGTACGAGTTACGGCTAGTCGAGTCGTTATCTATTAATTGTAATCGTTTCCGATGTCCCGGGCTCGGAAATAGGAATAACAAAGATTCCATCGTTTTTTTTTCTGTTACATCGTAATTCAATTAGACTTTAAGTCCTTTTGTATAAGATAAGATAAGACGAGCTGTATGTGTACATACAGCTCGTCTTTTTCGATGATGTTATCGCTCACCTCATTTCCACATGGATGTTTTTATCTCAGTTATACTGATGTCATTTATTAGAATATTACTAGGACTAATACTTTCATAATAAATTATCTGTAATATCATAGACGTCAAAACGCTCAATCAACCCAAAAATAGCATTTTTACAGTGGTTCAGTGCGGGGGATTGCGACGAACGATAAGTATTTACATATGCTTACGTTAAACGCTACAGAACGCGATCTGCTCCCGCTCCTGTCCCTACATACTTGTCTTGTTTCCTCTACGTTCATCAATCTTTTCATGCAGGCACGAAGATTACTTTTTACTTGCCCTTTCTTCAGAATATAGCCAGTTTGATCGATGTACGTTCGACATGGGCGACCTCGACCAACATGCCCTTTAATCTCTCCCCTGGAAATTTGCTTACATATTTGCCTTTACCCATCTCTTTTGTATGCCTAAATCAATCGCAGCATTTTTATCAATTTGAGTCACTATACTACATCTCAATTTCGATCAATACAAGAGTTGGTATATTAGCGATCATCGGATCATTGTATAAACAGGCTGTTCCAGGTTAGGACGTCTATCTGAGATCGGGTAGTAAAGTAAGTTATGACAGTTATCTGAAAAATATTTTAAACATTTCAAGTTCCATATTTAAAAAAATATTGTCATTAATATTATCAAAAATTAAGAATATTTACAACCTGGTACAGACAGTGTTATTTTTCAGTGATAGTTTTGTTTATATGTAATCCTGAATATTGTTTCTTTAATATCTGCATTTTTTTTTAATTTAATGTGACATTTTTTAAATAAATATCTCTTTTTATCCTATTGAAAATTCCAAGTTCACTAAAAGCTATGAAATTGCATCATAATTGTCATAACTTACCTTATTATCCAATTTCAGTTGGACGTCATAATGCATATAATATGTATACCCAATTGTTGCTGCGATTTTCCGATATTTATCTAAATAAATAACGTATAAATAAAAGAAAATAATTTATAAAATTCCAAGTTCCATATTTGAAACACACCCCTGTTAATTTATTTCTTGAATAGTGAACATTTTTTTTCTAGAGCAAGTGCCATGATCGCACGATTTCAAATGAGAATTATAATGTCTCGAAACTAGTTATATACTAACTACTCGTCAGTCTAACTTCTTTCTAACTCTATATTTTCTATTTGATAAACGAGTACGTTAGATTCACCCCAACATTTGGTAGACTCGCTGTCTCTCACGGGGATTGCGGTTGGTTAAAGTTTATCTTTTAATGCAAGATAAAAATATGCAGATTTATACAACGTGGCACATAAATCGTGCAGCATTCGCAGCACGTTTTTTTATTACGAGCTCTTGCCGGTGGTTTTGGCCGGGTGGAATTCGGTCTGTCACAGAGATTCCGTTCCCGCGGGTACGGTGCATTACTCTGGCATGAAAGGGCCCACAGGCTCGCTGTGCCTCCCATAATATGTTAAAATTCGTAAATTGCTATACATTAATAACGTTGATAAAGAAAGATGACTGTTGTGAGATGGCGGCAAGAGATTCAACGACAATATACTGCCTATACGCTATAGAAATTTGAAACAGGTTTCCATCAAAAATATACAAAAATCGAGTGATGTCGAATATGTTCTCTATTTTATATCTTACGTCGAAATGTTTACTTGAGTTAACTTTATGGTATTACACTATACTCTATGAAGATGCGACTATTAATAGAAGAGACGCAATTATAACTTTATTAAAAATTCTCTAGAGATTTTACAAGATAGCAATTTATATTAAAATGCCTTTCAAAATGGATTAATATTTTAAATATATTTTTAAATAAATCAAATAGTGGAATTGGGCTTCTCTTTTCAGCTGTCGTACGCGGCTTGTAGAAATATCGTAATGGAAGTAATTGCGTTTTGTGTCACTGACAGATTCATGGAATTGACTTTATTCGAGAAATATGGCGATTGCACGAATTGAATACGATTATTAAGCGATATTCAATAACAGTGAAATATGTTTTTCGAATATTAAAAAGGTTTTCACTCTGCACTTTAATTTTTATGTCATTATTTTATCGGCGAGTGTATTAAAATTACTGAAATATTCCATTGAATTATCTTTTTTATTCGTAATGAAATATGAGATGAAATTAATTATTAAACGATTTGCCGCTGAGCCACCTTTTTGTTTTCAAAAGATCTATAATTTTGGTTATGATGTGATATCGAGAGAAAAAACGTGTTCTCATTTGAGAACACCGTTTTTTCTCTCTGATCGCTAACGTGCATATTCTGCATATTGTGAATCTGTACGTTAACTTAAACTTTTACCCTCGCAACCACGTAAAATACGTGACGTATCAGACGTATATAGAATCGGTACATAACATACGCCATACGCTGCCTAAAGACAAATACAAATTGTACCACAAACGAAGGAGAGCGAACGAAGTTAGTACAGTATCTTTGATAAGGTTCGTATTTTCATTTTCGAACTAAGAGTACTTGAGCGGAGAGAAATCTAACTACGTTATTTGTTTAGATGTTCTCGAACACGGAACGAACCAGTTTGCGTAGCGCAGTTAGCTACCTACTTATTAAACTTACCCGTTTGTTCTCTCACTTTGTGATTTAATTAGACTCAGATGTTTTTGCCAGCTTTTCCTTCGTATTATTCTTAGCAAACAGCCTACCGTCTATTACCGCCGGTATAATCTACGGTTAAGCAGTGCTGCTTACACTAGTTCGTTCTATTTTTAGGGTAATAAGGGTCTACCCACATTTATAGACCCTAATACGTACGTGCGCACATTGTCATATCCAAGTGTTTAGTCATCACGTTAGAATTAATATTCTTATTGTTTTATTATGAATGCAGTCATCATACGAGACAGGGCGGCGAATTATATTCTAGTGCAGAGCAGGTAGTAGCCATTTTATTTAGAGTACTTAATTTATTGTAATTTCGTGTCCGAGTATACTATTTCGCCATTGTACTCGCCCCCTATAATCAAGGCTTTAGCCTACAATTACAGGAACGGTAGGTGAAGCACGTTGTAATTAACCATGAGCTACAGTTATCACATACCTGCGATCACGGCGATTGCCAGCTCGTTCGCTGTAATGCGAAAAGTAGTAATCGCTCCATTCACAGCATAATTGATTACGTTGTTTAACCAAAGAACACTTGAACTATCGGGGAAGTCTTAACTACGCTATTTGTTTAGACGCTGTCTCGAACATTAATCCCCATCTTATCCAACGCTCGGTATTTCCCGGGACCCGTGTCTCTTGGACTTTTAATCTAGACGAGTCGAGTTTCAGTCGGTAATGAGTGTAGCGACGCTCTCAGACATGCGGTCTCCATAATTGCCAAACTTTGTGCCGCTGCCCCGCACCCCTCGGCTGTCGCGTCCCTATTGTTCGCATGGTAACGCGTGCGGTAGATGCCTTTACTCAAAGCCACTTGTAAGTTCACACTAAATTAAGGATGATTATGCTATAGAGTTATAAATTATCCCTTTCTCTCCTGTTTCATACTACGGAGTGTGTACACTAGTTTCTTAAGGTCACGATAATTTAACTACTACTTACTAGGTACTAACCTAGTTTAGCAGTAAAGTCCTTTGAGGCTATGTACACAAAATCACTTGCCAACTGTTGTTTAAGAATCTGATCAAATTTAAAGAATGTCTGATATAGCAGCAATATATCTTTTCAGTTCTCGTACTGTTTTTTTTCGTGCACTGTCGTTCCTTTTGCATTTCTTTCGTACATCGAAAAGATAAAAAGTAAGAATGCCCGTAAGAACCTTTTACTGCAGAAATACTTACATCACTGCTGAAAATAGCTAGTCTGCATTGGCCCTATGTCCGCTCTACGTGTCTATGTACAGACATCAGCTATAATTTCATGCTCCTACCGTCAACTCCGTTCTTGAGTTTATGCGTAGCCATAGATCACACGCTCGCGTTATTATTCTGAAGTAAATGGCGGCCTCTGTTCCTTTTTCCGTTTTCGGTACGAACTGCATAAAATGTCTAAAGAATAATGTAGTTTGAATTCACCAAATAATATTCTGTAGCGAATGTTCTACGAAATGTCTACGGCGTAGACATGGCGTAGCACCGACGAATAATCAAGAAGAAATTAATAATAAAAATTAGAATTGCCATTGAATCATAGGTTACTTTTATACATTATTTTCTACAAGTTACGATATGACGCTACATATTTTGTTTGAATTGTTAAATTACAGTTAATGAAAAATAACGAAACCCATGTGTAATTTAGGCGCTATTCAACGCTTATTAATAAGGCCATTACTTTGAAACATTAATTCCTATGGTAATGTTTCCGTGATTCATTGCCTGAATAATTTCAATAAAATTCAAGTCTCTCCGCGAATTCGCTGCAGCCCGACAATAAATATTTGCAGGATTATATTTAACTCAGCTCATAAATATTTCCGGAACGTAAAACTCATGGAAGTTCGTTAAATTGTTTCGTGAAGTATTCTGATGGGAACTTATCTGTGAAATCTTTGTTTAATTATATAACTAGTCTGTGGAGGTAGAGGCATATTGAAGCGCAATTGGGCGTAAAGCTATTTAAATCTGAATAGGGCATTGTGAAGGCGCGTCACCTTGATTCAGCGACGAGTCTCCTCCTTAATAAAGTTAGAGTGCCGGCGCTCGCGGACACCCATTCTGTCCACCCACCGTGCCCGGCGCCTCGGAGCCTCGGGCGCCTCTCCAAATCATCTTGTGCGGGCTAAATGCCTTTCTCATACCTCTTTACACTCCACTACCTAGTTTATGTTCAATGGACCATACGTATTTGTGTTAGACACAAAGGGACAGTGATTACTTTGATTGTCTAACCATGGCTGTCGTGACACTAATCCGATTAATCATTTTAAACTGTTGTGGGTGGGGTTAACAGTGAGCTTTTAGATTGACGAGGTATATGGTTTGGGTTTCTTGTTTTGTTATATATATATAAAGCAGTTTCCAGGAGTATAGTATAATTACTGTACATAAGACGGTGAAAGATAAAAAAACATATTGATTGCGTGCTTTATCATATTCCTTAAATGAACAATAAAGAAAGAATAAGTTACCGGAATCGTAAAAACAATAAGATTAATAATGAAAGAGTAGCTTGTATTGTTCGTAGACTACATCAACACAACAAACAGACCGTAATTGGGTTTCTGCCTGTGAGAGATATATACGGTGCAGATTTGTTATGTGTACTCAATATTACATTGCTTTGTTACGCTTAAGAAGACGGTGTCAGAAGTCAGCAGAGGCGTCTGTTACGTAAATATCGGCTGGGCGTGTTGCGAATAGGACAGAATACACGATGAGGGGAGGACGAAAGTATGTCCCGTTTATTCTGTATAAGTAAATGTATTCAACAACGAGTTAAAATAAGTTTATGTTCACTTCTTTACGTGACAAAAAACTTAATAGTTACACCTTTTTGGGCCCGCTCTTAACCTTTCAACTCTCGCTTCTCAGTAATAATAATAAATTAACAATCGAGGAATAAAAAATCTTGTCTCATTATAAAGCCCGCAGTTTCAGACGTAACTACGGTCAATATTGCTGACGTCCCATTAAAATCTAATTTGCGTTTAACTTAAAGCGAGTCTCTCAGTATTAAAGCTTTTCTTTTACATCGCTACTGCTTCAACGACTTCACTTTTTTCGTCGATTTTCTCTCAAGCAGGTACTCGGTGATTGCAAATTGAAAGAGGGGTAACGTTGAAGTGTTTCTCGGGTAGGTTATATTTTTAGTAGAAGTATCAAGGTTAATTAACGTTAGCTTTGATGATTTTCTATTTGTTTAATATGTTTAAAGGATAAAAGTTGAACACGCCCGCTCGCCACGAAACGGAAATTCACAGCCCTTCCATTTCTGGTTATGCGTCGATTTATATTCTGCGCCCACTCGCCGGCTGAGAAATCTCATGTTGGAGGTGCTCTTTCAATTTGAATCGGAACACTCGGATCGGGGAATAATGTATTTCGGTATCGACCCTCCGCTCGGTACGGATCCTCCTGTTTATCGCCGCTCTCGTTTATTCGGGCGTCGTCGCGCCTTTATTTTTTCAACACAAACTCTGTGTCGCGCTGTTTATCCGTCGCGCGATACTATTAGCAGGGTCTTTGTTTTGAAAGGCAGTCAGATTGCGTGGCCTTTACTAAAGGATAATTGAATTGTTACACTACAGCATGTCCCCCACAAGTATTTTTAAGCCCTTATGATCTCAAATCATATCATATTCATTTCCTTTTATCTATTTTTCCTCCTTACTTTGATTTTCCTCCCACTGGCATATTACATTTAGGATATTTATACGAAATATGATATTAAATTTTTATGGAGAACGAAGTAGATTTTGCTTTTGTTATCGCGTGGTATTCATTTATGTGTAATGTTGAACACATTCTTTGCTATACATAACAATTAGATTAATTTATAACACTGTTATTCTAGTTGCATAAAATGTCTTCATGGACGCTTTTATGCTAAACAGTTTTTAATTATTCCCATACTAAAACCCGAGTAGGATACATAGCATGTGGTACATATACAATTAAAAAGTTAACTCTGTAACAGTGGTTACTCGTGGAAAGATTGAGGTGAAAGGCCATTTTACTGAAGTCGACATTTACAAAGGGTCCCTCGGGTTCCAGTTTCTCAATGCTCGCGTCTAAACGCAAAGAACTACGTTGACTGTAGTCGCCTTTATCGAACAATTGAACGATGTACTAAACTGCACAATTGCGCACGTAGGGACATCTCTGAACAAAATTGCTTTTGTGGTAAGAAAACTACGTCAAATGAAGATGAAAAATGTTAAAGGTAGAGTAATTTTATGGGCTTTGTACACGTAGGAAACCTTCAGGCAATGTTCCTTGTACCGTAAGCAGAATATATTATTGGTATGTGTGTGAATTACGTGAATGTATTTTATGATGACAACATTTTAGCTACACATACCTATTGCTGTACCTAATAATATCAGATTCAGTCTTTTTCTAATATTTAATAATAAACTGGGTAGCTCTAGCTTTTACATACTAATTAGAAGCAATTAATTACCAACTAATTAATTATGAGACTTATCTTTTTGAGACCTTTGTAAGTAATATAGTCATTTCAGCCATTATCGTTCACATAAATCTATATATATCGCGCCAGGTGATGCTACATGTATCTATCTATGATGCTATCTGTATTTGTATGCCTTAAGTCAAGCATAGCTGACATTTTGTAATTTTGAAAACTTTTTAACCTACGCTTACAAATAAAATACTTTGACTTTGACTTTACAAACTCTACCGTGTTTTAAGATGTTGTTTCCATAGACTCATTTCATAAGAACAAACAGGAGTTTAGTTTGCGATAATGCTATAGAACAATAGTTCGGCGATTGCCTCATCTAGCATTCGAGTCGCGATGCGGATATCCTGCGGCCCTTTAACCCGCGCCCTATTTCTGCTATTCCGAGGACTATTTACGTCGTTTTGTTTGATAATCTGCTATTGTTTCGTTGCCCAACGGCGGCCCTGTGAGAATTATGCGAGCTATCTATAGAGAACGTGGACGGCGTGCGAATATGTAATGAACTAGCTCCCCAGCCGCGGGTTCGTCCGCGTACTTACCGTTTTTATAACCGTTTATTTCTGTTCTAATTTTATTGGAAACCTTATAGCTACCATGAAAACAATACCCGACAAGCTTGAAGACCAATTACAAAGATTCGAAAGGTTTTGAGTTTCAATTTTTAAGGTTTTGCAGCGGATTTTATTGCTGATTGTTCAGTTAATTATTTTGTGCGACGTGTTCAGGCGAACCTTACTGTACTTACATAAAAATTAAAAATTTAGTCATATGTCCAGATCTGCCTTTCAAATATACATAAAAATCTTTAACATACAAATAACATCATGTGAACGATGTTAATTTCAAGTAGAAGGCTAATGTATTATGCAGGAAATTGACTCATTAAGTTTAGATAGAGGCACGAAGCCCTAAAGTTACCACATACTAAATAAACACTTACCTACTTGCCATTATCCATTAGAGGATGTTGGCCGTTCCATTTTTATTAGTCTTAAAATAAAACATTCATAGAGTTACAAATGTATTTAAGTAAAACTGGACTTATGTAAGTTTCTAAACGTTGCACTTATCAACTGGCCCGATTTTCTTAATTTACGCATAAACTGTTACACGCTAACGTACGATGTTTCACCTATCGCATGAAATCAGGCCGGGTTGAAACGAGCTAGCTAGGTACAACAAATATCGCTTCCCACTACTTATCTTGTAATTTTTTTCTAACAATAAATTCTTTGTAATTTCCTCCCTTGACAAACTGTCCTGCAATGTGACTCGTCCATACGATTCATGAAGCCATTTCATTTCCGTTTATATGCCTATTTGTATTCTCTCTTCCTTCGCGGTTAGAGAAATCTCTATACTGAGATGCTCTTTCAATTTGAATCGAAACGGCCGAATTGGGGGAATAATTTATTTGGCAAGCTTCTTTTTTATTCAGAACAGCCCTCTATGCTTAACGTCCTCGGGTGTTTTCGTTGTTGTTAGTTATTTGGCCACTGTTTGTACCCGAATTTATTTATATACCTAGTTGTCTGCTGATTTTCGAGCACCCTAAAATAATTTTGCATTCTAACCAAGGTATATCTACCCAGAGATGTTAACTAAAGTTGTAATATATACCTATGTGTATATTGTTCCAATTTATTTCGGTCGTTTCGGACTCGAGCCTAAATTAAATTGCGACCCCAAAGCTGTTGTTTATTTATATTATGCCACTTCTATGTATTAACTTCTACCTTTTATACGTTCTATAGGCACTTATACTTGTATCAAAACGTAATTTAATCGAGTACAAACCCCTTAACTGTTTAGAACGGGGAAGAAAATTGTTTGAGTGAACAGAACATGCACAGACGGAGCTATAATTTGTACTTGTATCAGCTTAATACGGGATTAACAGTTTATTTAATGTGTGCGTGTGTATTGGAGAGGCAGATCTGAGCGCTCGGGTTGCTGACATTGCATTAAAAGGTGGAGCGTGACCGTCTGCGCCTTCCCCGGCTCCGACTTAGGTTTGTTCCATGCCTCGACTCAAGCGTCTTATTGAAATCTAATTTTCGTTAATCCTCGGAACGAGTCCGCCCGCCGAGTCGAAGCCATTGCCAATAATATTGTCGTTGTTATTACTCCCAGGAATGCATTTCATTCCTTTTACTACATTGGAATGTTATGTTAATACTTGTTGTGTACATATATGCGATTTCATTTATTAGCTTTTCTCTTGTTTCCTAATCGCTTAGTGTAGTATAAGGAAAATATATTGTATTGCTATCTGAATATTATGTTTAGGAATAGGTAATATATTTTAAGCGTCGTTTCCTTGAAATAGACATAAAGGATTTATAAAATGGATTTTTTTTGTTATCTTCAAATGCAGATTAGTAATCTAAAGATTTAATCTACTGGGTTTAAACTACGTCTCACTACTACTCTACAAAGTGACCTGTGAATTCCGGTGTTAACTGTC
This sequence comes from Hypena proboscidalis, assembly GCA_905147285.1. NCBI lineage: Eukaryota > Metazoa > Arthropoda > Insecta > Lepidoptera > Erebidae > Hypena > Hypena proboscidalis. The sequence continues at coordinate 10,686,841 of LR990130.1, read as the reverse complement.
GTAAAAAATATTTGCATGTTTTGTTTTTATAGAGGCTGCCTTTTCGCTGTTTTCTCAGAGCAAATGAAATAAGTTAATTAATAATGTCGGTTTGTAGCTTCGTTTTCAGTAGGACGTATGACAGGCGCTTAATTTAGCCGCGGCTCCTCAGCGTGTGCTCGGAGCGGTCTTGCGGCGCAGCGGCGGTGCGGCGACGGCAGCGGCGCGAGGCGCTACTCTCTGATTTATGTTATTTGCACGTAAAGCGGAATTAATGGCTTTATTACTCTTCTCTGTTTGCTGATCTCGAACGCCGAGCTCCGGCCGCGTCCACAACTCCGTTTGAACAGCCGAAAAGCCCTTTCGAATCAGCGGTTCGGCAAACACGTAATGTATTCCTATGTAACGTTTCAGCGAAATTCAACATTTGCGATTCTATCCAGAAAGTCTCAAGATTAAATGCTGACTTTTATATTTTGTAGGAGAATATGTGCGCGTTTGTGCAAAGTTAAATACGGCTAAGGCGTTATAGTGAGTGCGGTAAGTTTGGCGGGGTTTCATTACAGAACGTCATAATTCATGTGTGAGTAATATCTCGTGTGGCACACATTCCCTAGCGGCACCGGTGTGCGGTTCGGCCCCAGGTGAAAAATTTGAGCGTGGCCTCGTTGTGCCACGAGCTTAGTGTTTTATCTCGGCTTAGCGTTACGAGGATTTGTGGCTCGCTAAGTAAGGTTTTATGTACCCGGTACGCCACCAACTTAGCTCCCTTGATAAAAATCTATCTGAGGTTGCGGTCAACTTTTACTCATAATAATAGCGAAAAATGTGGTGGGTGTTGACTGCTGTACTAAACGAAGCATAAACTAGTAAACAAACAATAAAAAGTAAGTTGGTGAGAATGCGTGGGGCGTAACAGCGAGCTGCAGGTGGATTTCCTGCACAATGGTAGTTGCGCCGGAATCAGCGCTCGTAAATAACACGTCGCATTCGTGCTTCCTTTCTTATGCTTTAGGGAGAGAACCTTTGGATTTGTTAGTTGCAGTAATACATCATCAAACTTTCTCTGCTAACTATAATATACTTTCTTTACTACCGTAGATACTTTCACTAACTACTTGTACCATCTAAATCATTTTAAATACCCTATCATAATAATTTCGTATATAAAGTCATCCATATTTCTTAAATAAATAAATAAATAAATAATTTATGCTGACGTGAGACGTTGAGCGTTCGATACAATAAAATTGTATTGTATAACGGAAAATAAGAATATAGTTTTGCCCAAATTAATAAATTAGTATGGACTAGTGAACAAACTCTTTCTAAAACTTCATATGATTGTTAAAACCTCTTCTTAAATCGTATCTGAAATTTCAAAATTGTAAAGGCGATATTTATTGATAAAATCTTTCGATTTACTGGACAACAATACCGCCTAGTTTGTGTGGGCGACGCAGTTTCTCTATCAATAGTGAAATAACAAAAATAAAATTGTCCCCGGGACATAGGTACTCGTGTTATGTTTGAAATCAAATCGACGGTTCGCTTTTATTTCTTTTAAATTTGATTTACTTACTGAAATTTGACACCGTTATTTGTTTTAACTTTCTATCATGAATACAGATCTTTCTAGATATTGCCAATTTTCGTTCATACAGAGAAGCAATAGAGAAGAATATTCGGTATTTTATTTTTCGTGTGCTATCGATGTGGCAATAAATCGCGGTATATCCACGTAAAATTGGACTGCAAGTGTTGTATCGGTGCACTGGAGTGGAATGCAGGCGACGTGCCACTCAGTGTTGTGTGTCGACGGTGTAGCCACAAGCTGGGATACTGCAGATGGCTCATTCACTATAGGTACTCATAACCAGACAGGTCCTTTTAGATTTCATGAGTCTAGTCTAAATGTTCACATAGTTCTTTTTATTTACGCGCAAATTTTAAATGAGTGAGATTATATTTTTTACAACCGTTGCTAATATTTGATTCCTGATTTCACAACTATTATATTCTATTCGAATATAAAATCTGATTGGTCTAATGACTACAGCTATCCTGTCAAAAAATTATTTTACAGTCTGATTTGGATGAATTAACTTATACATATTTTAATCATGTATTAATAAGAATATCATAAGAATAACATAAGAATAACAAAATAATATAACGTATTTTAATAAGAATAGCATTTGACTCTATACTTTTTTTCAATTCAAAACAATTACCTAACGAGCTTACAAAAAATATTTATTTATTACCAAACGATCCCCTCTATTCCCCATAAAAGTTTATCTGTCGTTTCGCGCTGTATATGTGTGTGCGTTGATTTCATTGGTTTAGTGCGGAGTAACTCGTCTGTACCAAATACTAATTAGTGCTGTCGGTTAGAGAGCTCGCAGGCGGCAAACCGTCGCAGTTGCAAGCGTACGTACGGAATGCGGAATAGTCTACGGTTACACCTCGCATCGTCCAAATAATTTATATCTATGCGATTGTTCGTAACCCAGGTGAAATATATCCCAGCCTAGTGCTTTATTGTTACACGGCCACTACTTGGAATGGACGGGAATTGAAACAGACGTATATTGTGTAGGTAGTAAACATCTCTCGAAGTGCGCATTCCAGATCACCTATACGATGTTACTAAAGCAATAGATCAGATACTGCTATCTATTGCAAAGCCGAATGTATGTTCGTATCGATGCCGGTCCACACTTGACTGGCTATTATCTGATCTAATTTTCTGTTGAATTAAATCAAAAATCAAAAAAGTCAACCAATTATTTTATCAAAAACGTAGTGTACACTATTCTTGATTAAAATAATAAATATTCATCCAGAGGTCGGCGCTTCAACTGAAATAATTCAGCAGAATTTAAGTTACCGTTTTGGGTTGCTTATTCTAGTTATTATTCTTATTCCCAAGCCAGTCTAGTGCTCGTATCTATAAAAAAGTAAAATTATTTATCATATTTACGTTGAAATTTATTGGTTAACGTTAGAAAGACCATAGTTTTCACTTCAGAATTGCTTGTGTGCATTCGATTGTACATTGACGATAATTGCGACCGTGTGAAGTATACAGGTCCCATTTACAAGTTGTAAGACAATAATAACATCATAACAAAACATACTATATAAATGAGTGTAAAACGCAAGGATATACTATTTGTAGTTAGAATTTCGTAGCTGCTTGAGACAGGTTGCATGTTTGCTTAGATTTCATGGAGCATACAAACAGAGGAACAAAATAATCAAATTCATCAGCCCTTTGTCTTGGAGCCCCTGTTAGCCCGGTCGTCGGACGCGAATTGTCTGTGTCGATTGTTTACTTCGTTAGCCGACTCTCTATCTCTACCCGCACACACGTTGCTTCAACGAACTTTGATCGTGTTATATTCGCGAAGGTAAATATTTTTCCGTAAATTGAAAACATCTCGTAGAAACGTTGACTCAAATCGCTTCTACTTTCCAACAAGGTGATTAAATAACAACAGACCAGATGATAGCGATATTTACAACAAATTTATTATTAACACGACGTTTTCTTACTTGTATATAGGCTTTCTCTCAAAGCCATATATAGCACCACCTGCGCCCAGCAACCTCGTCTCGTGTAAATTTATGAACGCTTTCAACGTGTGCCACCTGACCTGGCGAACGGCATTTCGCCGGACAAACATCCCTCTGTCTCCATTTATATTGGATACCTATTTTAATTCAGTTACGACGTCTAAACTAATAACTGAGATGAATGACGCTTTTCATAAAACATTTTCTTATTATCCGGCCTTGTTCCAGTTATATTTCAAACAAAGTAGAAACAAAGAAACGGTAGGTAGCTGTATTCGCAAACGTCATAATTAGTAGAATATTCATAGAAAAAGTAGCATCCCGAAGTTGTATTCATTTTTTAATTCTTTTTGTACAGTTGTTTGCTCTTTTTGCTACTTAAAATATTGTTGAAAGAAAGATTTGATTTCAAAGAACAATCTCTCCATTCTTTTAGATCTGAAATGTTACTTTACGGTTGCGTTTAATTGCATTGGAATCCTCGCTCGCTTCTTAGACGAAGTTCTTACAGAAAAACTTTTTTAATATCAAGCGTTACAGACTGTCCCTCCGATCGGAAACACCTATCAGAGACAGTGAAAACAAAAGGTTTTTTTTTTATAAGGAAGAATCGCAAGTAGAATTGTGTTCACGACCGGTCTACGGATAAAATTTATAGCGAAATGTAATGCCATCCTCGGGGAAACTGCTCTGCTTGTGAGATTCGGCTCTCCCTTCTCACGACACTATCTCGCATCTTATGCTCCAACCTTGCTTTTCTATTTAATAAATTAACTCTAAATCCATTAAAGCTTTTATCCACTGCTTCAGAATTTCTTTACCTCTAATTCAATCTAATTTATTAGCTTCCCAGTGGCTTTGCGTCCAGGAGGGTTTCGTTTTCTTATTGAATTTCCCAGAGATGGTCATGTATTTTAACTGCTTCTATAATTAATAACAATTTTTATTTACACTAATGACGACGTATATAAAAGCTTTGTTAGTAACTCAAAGCGACTTTAAAAACAATTGTAATGTTCAAGTCGTGATGTGCTCTATATTTTTAACATAATATCCAAGAACTTTACGACTTGCTAGCATTTAACGAGCTGATAGTATTTCACATCATTTAATTGTCAGTTGTTAATTCAAATTGTAACACTGCATGCAGGTTGCAAAAGTATAATATGTGCTACCTGGTTGATGAAAATTTTCATGTTGAGTAACCAGCTATTTGATTAAATGGACGACAGTCGACTTTTAGAATAGTTTATTATTATACCTTTTTGCTTCAATAAATATGGAGTAATCCATTTGCAATGGTTTCAACGAATTCGTCGCCATTCCGGGTATCTTTGCAAATTAATTGCATGGTAAATTGAGAGAAAAAAGGTTAAGCCAAAATCAGGAAAGTAAAAAAAATACCTATATATTTAACCGTCTTCAAAAGAGAAGGTTATAAATGATTTAAAATTTTAGAATGGGTATCCCATTGTCCGAATTTCGACTATAGCCGATTTAATAGAGAATCACAAACGAGTAACACTAAAATGTGTCTTTTGGGATACATCAAAAGAAATTTAAATAAACCGTCGATTGGCGCCGCCGATAGTCACATTTACCGATATGGTGTAAAAACAGGACAGTAATATGAAAACTACTTTCGAAAATTGGATATAAAGCGGTAGATAGTGATACCGCAAAATGTGCCAAGATACGGGTATTATTCTAGCGGTACAGTCACAGCCGGTGCGTGAAACAAGAGGTAGTAGGAAAGCGATTGTGGAGCTATCGTGCCACTGCCCGGCTAGATTTAGTTTACAGAGATACGCTCCACTTTAATGTCCAACCTCTTGGTACGGTACGTTGGCTCCGTAGCTATCTAGCTCTACGTCGGCTTATGTACTTGTGCACTGTACATGAATGCTGTAGGCGTTTTGGTTTTATTGTATTCAATGTCGTAGTGGCAAGAATTATTGCGCTTCCGTATAGAACTTAAGTTTTATTGTACAAGATTAATAAAGCTTATTAATTCCCAAAATATTGTAAAATGTATTTAACTTGGATATTTATTTTCTTGTTCAGTTCTATTATGATGACGCCATAAAAAGCTGCACAGGCGATTTCATGGTTATTGCTGCAATCTGCAAAGGTGTGATGCTGGTCATCGGGGGTTGCTCGCTAAAGAATTACCAAAGTATTACAGGGAAGGACCAACGGCACTCTAGCGGATAAAAACAATATTATTGTCATGTTGAGTGTATGTTAGATTTTTTTAATGTAGAAAATTACGCCTTTTTTATTAGGGTTCCGTAGTACCTACAAGGAACTCTTGTAGTGTCGCCACGTCCGTCTGTCTGTCCGTTTTTCCGAGGCATAGCGTTTTTTTGGTACAGTCGGCCAATGAGTTGGGTATGCAGGGCAAAAACTTCTACGCCATAGTAAAAACTGACTGCAATAGATATGCAAGTTTGTATTTCATATTTAATAAGTGTAATATACCCACTATTTAGTTATATAACTCACTTATCCATAACTGGTGTCGTAAGTCTTTACTATGAGTTAAAAGTTTTTGCCCTGTATACCCAACTCATTGGCCGACTGTACCTGGGTAAATTGAGGATATCTTTTTTCTTTCCTCTACCCCATAGTAGTATCGTAAGATAGGTCTTGTAAAATCATTACGGGATTGCTCAGACATTTTGATTAAATGATCTGTTTCCGAGATAATAAACTTTATAGAGCATTTTTTTGTTAGAGTAGGGCGTCCCCTACCCCCTTAAAGCTAAAGTGTTAACACAAAAAAAATGTTAAGAACTTTCAAGGAAAACTATAGCGGCAGCGTTAACTTATTAAGTCAAAAATATGTTATAACGACTAACGGCTACATCGTATTGCGCGTGACCCGACAGGCACTTGGCTGGATTTTTCGTCTATGCTGGACTTTAGTTGGTAATAAACTAGCTCCGTTCGATATTATAACGGTTAAATTATATTATTCCGATACCTTTTTATGTTTAGCAAGCTTTGTCAAAAGATACTCTAACGACGTAACTGTTATGTGGATGGACCACGGAACCAACGGGGACAAAATAAATGAACACGAATAAAATGAGTAATTTCCCACATAAAGATCTTGTCGATGTATTAGTCTCTGTTGGGTACGGGCCTATCGTTCCAAGAACCGCCACACTCCCGAGCTATAAATGAGAATTATTTTTACATAAAAGTCCAATTGTACTCTCGCCTGACCTGGGGATCAAGCGCCAGGCCCCAGAAGCGCTTCCGTCCAAACCCGCTTTTGCGACCATAAAATGATAATTTTCGAGTTTATTTTTACAATCTACTCGTACGAATGTAGACGTAACATCGAGTAACAAACATAGTTGCTATGATTAATTAGAACGTTGTTGACAGTCGTACAGACCCGACGGAAACATTAACCCGATATTCTCGCTGAACAGAATAGAAAATAGGCATATTCATATTCAAATATATTCTATTTAGTTTCACATAGAATGGGTAATATATTCTTTGTGTCACCCTCAACCCCCAACATAATAGAATGTAATGTATCTGACATACGCAAGTTTGGCGAACAAAAATGGTCACCAAGCTTTTGTAAAAGACAAAATAAATGGTAGTTTTGCGATCTATCTGTATATATATTCTAAACTGACTAGGCCAGCGGTTCCAAAATGTGCACCACGGCATCCTGGTGCGCCGTAAAAGGCGTACATTCTACGGCGCACCAGGTACGTGGTCACAGGGGCGCTGTTTTGAATATAAACCTAGCATTATTGTACCTGAGGGCGCCGAGCCAAAATATCAGAACTAAAGTGCGTCGCAAACAAAGAAAGTTTGGGGACCCCTGGACTAGGCTTACTGTGTACGTACTAAAGAAGGAGGAAAAAATAAGTGGCCAAGCACACAAACAAACAGAAATAAATGATAAAAGGTAATGAATGCCAAGTTTTCTGCGTTTTGATACTCAGTTAAACTTTCTTTTTTTTACATCTATAAAGACTGACTCTTATTCAGAACGATCAACATCACAATAATTAATATCATATCATACAAACTCTGATACAAATTAATGATGAAATGGGTAGCGCTTCATCATTATACCTAATTGAAAATATTCATTAAACTTAATAGCGTATATGATATATTTAATTACGTTCGTTCATTACTGTGTGAGATGATTTTTTATTTGCGAGCATGAAATGCCTTTCATGTTATGAGAGGTGATATATGTTGCCGTGAGAATTTATACTTTTCATTACGTGTATATTGTAACATAATGATATTAACGGAACGCCCGTACCCTTGGCTACCTGTGCCATTTGCACGTGTCAGACACTGCTTATTTGTAATTTCCATTAGAGTTTAACAAAAACTTTACTTTCGAGAATGCAAAGTTATTTTAAGTATTCCCCTGCCGCCGAGGTTGTATTCTGACCCTTAATGATGATGTTAGTTCATATGGGTTACGCACAACGTTTTGCCTTGTAATTACTCACACTCACTTATACTATGAACAGGTGCAATCTTGGCACGTCCCGACATTCGTTTGAACGTGTGTGTAATTATTTCGGTCGCGTAGCACTGAGTGAGTCGTCTGTAATTGTATAATTTATGCAGCGACGTCGCGTCGCCGCGTCGGTGCGTCCGTCGGTGAGCGGTGCGGAGCGGCGCGGCGGCGGCGGCCAGTCGCCTCCGATACCACGCCTCGGGAAACATCGGCCGAGATGCCACAAAAACTTCACCCCCGTTTTATTATTACTACGATGCTAATTAAAATAGCTACGAATAGATTACGGGCAGCTTCTGGCAGTGGTGCTTAATGCGCTGGCTTTACGACGTCACGCTTTATGCTCTCTCATTAGCGCCGCCGCGCCGGCTCCTAACTCACTGTTTTTACGGATACACATTTTCCTTCGTCTTATATTTCCTCTTTTGTTTGATTAGTTTTTTGCGAGTTTCCATGTTACACACTTATAAACTATCCATAAAAGCAAAGTTTTCCCCTCGTCACCCTGTTTATAAGCTATTTGTAAACTGCTTAATCATCGCGTAGAAGATATAAAACACGAGAAAACCAATGCCGCTTCAGTGACCGTCTTCCAAATTGAGTTATCATACGAATAAACAGTAAACTTATGTAGTTCTCGCTGTTTTTAAATATTCAATATGATAATACAAAGCTGCAATTAAGGTACAAACCAAAGTAATTATAATACACATTTCCAATCAAGCGTTGAATTATTTCCGGGATAATAACACAGTCCGATGTTTACATAGGCAATGAATGGGCGCTCTACAATAATAACAATAAAATAATCCAGTTTCAGAGGTGTGTGATAATGACGCGACCGGCTCGTTAGCCGTGCGGGGATTACCTATTGTTAATGTTTTAATTTGTTTCCCTCCGCGTCCCAACGCAACCCTACACTAACACTTTTATTATTACAGTGCGTAAATGTGTTTGAATACTTGTGCCCTGTATCTCCCTAAGGGATAAGGCAGTGGTGTATTACTATAGCCATGAATTTGGACTAAATTTTTATAGTAACAGTTGCTTATCGTTTCAACAACAGTTGCGCTGTTTTACCAAATTATTCAGTTGATCAAACAATTTGATCTTCAACGACAAAATATGCAAAATAAAAACGAAATCACGGGCAAAAGGGTCTAAAAAAAATGGAAGGGTCTTTCGTTTAATCATGGCCGGGTAAAGCTAATATTTTAATACACGACACATGTTTATTTGTCGAGTGGTATTGACGGAGCCTGACCTCCTTCTCACATGTGTTGCTAGGAGTTTTCGGGCGCACGTAACTTTGCCTTTTCGCAGCAATTCTCAGAGCTACCGGGCGCTGCCGCAGCCCCCTCTCGCCGCAAACTCACACCTTATTGTGTCCATTACAACCCTTTACAACTTCTAGTTTTTACTTAAGTATATGTTGCACAAAATACGAGGACCTTACTTTGTTACACGCGTGGATTTGTTACTTAGATATATTTTGTAACACACCATGTTGCCTTTTTAACCGTCTCAAAAAGGAGCAGGCTACCATTTTTTTTTTATGTTTGTATGTGCAGATTACTCGAAGACGCCTAAGCCAAGTTGAAAAGTTATATTATTGTTTTGCATATATACTTATATTATACATAAATATATTTATTACTAATCCCATAATAATAAGTTTTATCAAAATCGTTTTTTTTTCTTTTTGGCACATATTTTGAGTGCATATATTTTTTCAGTCCCAAAAACTAGGTAGTTTCAAATCAATTGATAGTAAATTGTTAACTGTATACGAATTGGTAGAATTATGGGCATAATCATTTTGTAGTTTCACCGCAAATCGTTGCAATGCACGATCTCTGTGTAACCTATGTTTCTATCCACCGACCATCCACAGTAGTATTATTCGCGGTTTCAACGCACTTATCGATTTATAAATGATTCAAAACCACTAACTAGATCGTCATTTATTCAACGTAATTGCATTTAATCATTGCATCTAAATTTCTAACATTAAACAAGTAATGTCCGGTAGATTTAGTAGTCGACAGTGATGAAACACAGAATGAGCGCGCATTTCCCCGAACCCTAGTCTGTATGCTTTACTGCCGGTTTGTTTATTTAAGGGGCCTGCCTCGTAAACACTCACAGACCGATACACTAAATTTAAGTTTGCCTTCTTTATATTCTCTCTCGAAATTCTTTTCTGAACTTAGATGTGCTTCCCTTTACGTAAAAATATGGCAACTTTTATTAAAATTCCTCGTCGAAAGTGTTTGTTTAATAAACTCGGTGTACATCCCAAACAGTTAGTTATCTTTTAATACGGCGGCTATAAACTTGGATAAACAGAATGCACACATGTTTCACGTATGTACGCTCTAGGTACATTATGTCTAAACTGGAAACTGATATAAGTGCACCTGCAACATTAAAAGGTTTCCTGGTTGCTTGCGGTGTTAGATAGTGTACGATGTTCGTAAGATAGCTGGCTGCGAGCCTCGCGTCCCTCGCCCGTGCCCGTACTTAATTTACTGCCACGGTAACGCCACAAGCACGCTCCATATCCACCGCGTTATTGCCAACTTGAAAGCAAGAATAGCATACACATTTCCTTCATATCTCCTGAATTTAAGCGTCTGCCCACTCTAACATTACATTATTTTATTTTTATACAGCTCGTTTCCAGACACGAGTTTTATATAGCATTCTCCACGGCACATATTTTTATTGGGTTTTATTTTCGTTTGTTGGTTATTTTATTAACACGGTCTTCTAAATTAACGCTGTTTATTTTAATACACCGATGTTTTTAATAAAGATGATGTTTGTAAGTTTCTTATAGTTATCATAGGAACTGTAAATACTTTTGTATTAAGCAAATATTTTAGTTATCATCTTTTGCTTAAAAACATAGTAAACGATAACAAGTTGTAAATGTAGGAAAACAAGCATCTCTCGTGTCATGTTGGCGTTCTCCGATGTTTGATAACACGTGTTGTTATTATTCCGTGAATTGCATCGGTAGTCGGTATGCAGGTGGCGTGAGGTGAGGCGGCGCATGCCACGTGTACGACACTTTTATTACACCGCAGCCAGCCCGCGAGCGAACGTTTTGTCACCTCTTCGAGAGGCTTACACCGTAAAAAGGAGAGGGTATTTTTCATGACTTTTCCACCCGGTGCATTTCACCGCTTTGCTTCAATGGGTTTGCGAGGTACCTAACCTTTGCCGTTGAGTTATATCAAAGTGCTTTCGTTTCCACGTTCTCACTGCAAAAGCTTTAATTCATGACTGCCAGAGAAAATATTCTCTAGCTGTATAGTTGCAGAAAGGAAAAATCTGTTAAGTTCTGTGAAAATACGTGAATGTGGTTTTAAGTTCGTGACTTAATTACTTCCAAGAGCGAATATAACTTGGTAATATAAGCAATTAGAAACTTATTTGACGCTGCCGGTCCGCCTGCTCCGCCTCAGGCGCAGGAATCGTGAGCGGGATGAGCCATTACGTGCTTTCGCGGAACTTTTCCTTTTAAAAGTCGTCTCTTACTCTTTTCAAACTTATTATATTGGATAATTCGGCTGAAAATATGAATATGATGGCCGCAACTTTAGTAATTTTTGCAAAATTTCAAAAAAATTTGACGATTACGCCATGAAAAACGGTTTCCTACGGCGTTTAGGCCAGATTAAGGCTTTATGCGAATCCTCTTTATTATAGCGTTAGCATGAGGTGGCGCCGACTACTTTACTGGCAAAGTTTTGGACAGTTAAAACATTAAGACAAAACTTGTGACATACAGTACTTCCACAGCTGATTCTCCTAAATTGTTTAATAAATTTTCTCGCAATATAAAAGTTTTTGAAGCGTTTACGCCATGCTTTTGTATTTATTAGAAAAGCACTGTTGGATTAAATATAGAGGAATTAGATGCAATCTAATAATAATAAAAATCTAATTAAAAATAATATATAAGTAATTTGGATTAGTTGCAAAATTAAGTAGTAAATATTAGTAGAAAGTTAAGTAGTAGACATTGTTAGAGATATCACATTTATAGAAAAATCGCATAAATGATTCTAAATTATCTATTGTTATTTTTTCCGCCTTCAAAATAGAAGGAGGTTTCATATTCGATGCGCTTTTTAGGGTTCCGTAGCTGAATGGCAAAAAACGGAACCCTTATAGATTCGTCATGTCTGTCCGTCCGTATGTCACAGAAACTTTTTTCCGTAACTATAAGAGCTATACTGTAGAAACTTGGTAAGTAGATGTATTCGGTGAACCGCATTGAGATTTTCATACAAAAATATAAAAAAAAATCAATATATGTTTGGGGTTCCCCATACTTAGAACTGAAACTGATTTTTTTTATCTAACCCATACGTGTGGGATATCTATGGATAGGTCTTCAAAAATGATACTGAGGTTTCTAATATATTTTTTTCTAAACTGAATAGTTTGCGCTTGAGACACTTCCAAAGTGGAAAAATGTCCCCCTCCCCTGTGACTTCTAAAATAAGGGCATGATAAATGTAAAAATAATATATGATGTAACATGATTACCATGCAAACTGCCACCGAAAACTGATTTGAACAAGATCTAATAATTAGTTTTTTTAATGCGTTATAAAACGTAAACAGCATTTTACCTTTCATTCAATCAACTCCAATATAATAAAGAATACAGAAAAACATTTATTTAGATGTATAGTGGTACGGAACCCTACGTGCGCGAGTCCGTCTCGCACTTGGCCGGTTTTTTTTTATATTTATCTGCATCGATTTCGCCTGTCATTTGTGAACCGATTTTAATATACTTTTTATTTGAATTAATTTATTGTAGTGATGGTCCTATTGCTAGCAAATCAGGATCTGAAGATTGAATTCCAGGAGATCCCTGCCTTGATCTCGTCTACTAATCTCTAAACATTGGTAAAAAGTTTTATCTAGAAGCAGACACATAATTTTTATTCTACACCATTTCCCTAATCAAAATGGGATAATTTAGGTGTGAAAACTCATTTAACTACCATCGAAGAAGTTCTTGGTCATAATTCACAGTGAGGGTCGACAGCTTAACGCCACAGCGAATAAAGTTAACTTGTAGTCATTTGTGGTGTCAGAGAGTCAATGAAAAAGGTGGAAAACACGATCCCTTGACAAATACGTTGTTTTTGCACATTGCTGCTCCCGCATGTGTGAATTACTTATATATCCCGAAGAGAGTCGAATGGAAAGTGGCTTTATTAACCGACTTGAAAAAAAAGGAAGAGGTTCTTGATTTTTTTTGTTTTTTCGCCGATCACTCGAAGACGCCTTGACCGATTTGAGAAATTCTTTTTTTGTCTGAAAGCGTTTACTTGTCATGTGTTCCTATTCTCTTCTGGTCATAGATCTTAATAGGATCCGAGAGAAATCGAGGAGAACCCTCAAATTTTGAAGGCTTTTATGTTGTTTTTCGTATATTACTTAAGGCTACTCGGATATTTGTGTCTAGCAGTCAGCATTGTATGTTGCTGAGCTGATTCTGGTAGGTACTACTCCTCAACGGTTAAGAGTACGGGCATAATTCTTTAAATATAAGCACTTTAAGGCCGTTTACTGTATTCTTTCAAGTTATACACAGATTAGGCGAGATGTTGAATATTACTTGAGTATTTCTTACTTTTCTGTGCATTTATTGTAATTGAAGACGGTTTTTTTTTGTAAAATTATGTTAAATCAGTTTTATGTTTTAACTAATTATTAGTATTGTAACACAACTAAAACGTTTTGCATCAACAAACGACTACGTAAAGAGCTAATTACAAATAAAAAAAATTGCCAAATATTCTAAAGTAATTCGTACAAAAATGCATGCAATTCGTGTATATGCAAATATGTTAGTTATATGGAGATTTTGTGTAGCGAAAATTTGTTACACTGACATTGTTATTTAAGTGTTGGTGTTAACTATCGCCCTAGATATTTTTGGTTGGTTAAAGGAGTTATGCATTCATAAACATTGTTGAAACTTGAAACCTTAAAATTACCCAAAAATACTTGAAAGACCTTATTAAAATAACACATTCTGAGGTTTTTTGTTTTGAAGAACTCAATGACAAGTTTTGATATAAAGCGTTGTAGCACCTTCAGTGTGGCTTGGCGTGTTGAAATGTACTGATATGCATTGAAGTGTGCTCTTGGTGGAGAGGCGTTGCAATACGGCCAGTGTGACCATAACCGCAGCCGTCACGCTTTGTTGGACCAAGTGTGTGGTAGTGACACGTGGGACAGGCACGAACTAACATCGTAGCTTAGAAATTGAATGCAATTCAGATCTCGTGATCGTGAAGTTTACATCACACGGTGAATGCCGTGTGTGCCGTGCACGTTCCGTTCATGCCTTGTTGGCGTCAAGCCAACGTCCCGCCACGACCAATCCTGGCCATTCGTAGCCTTTAAGTTCTTACATTCTGTGGGGCTTGTACTAGTCTTCGGCACTTTGAGCTGCCAGATTTTGGCATCGACTCCAGTTTGCTTACAATAAAATTAATAAGTTATATATGTCTACCCAGACAGTTCAACATTTAATTCTGTTTCTGTGTCATCGTATGAAAATTGTTAGAAACTACATATTTTTACCTGACTTATAAAAAAGGAGGATCATGCAGTCGGTGCTTAACATCATCTTCTAATTTGCAATTTTTAATCATTTACTTCGAGCACAATAACCCTTTAACCGCCAAATGAATTCGAAATGTGTTGTTGGAATGAAATGTTTATTTTACTTTTGTAAAGAAGCCAGGAAAGCATGCTGTCTAAAAAAAAAAATGAACTTCTTGCTTCCCCAACAAGAGGGTGTACTCATTTAAGTACCCGTTGTACTATGGAAAAAAAATAACAATATATGGTGCTTGTAGATTTGAAGTCATAAGAAATATCCTAAAATGTTATACTGTACTCGGTTGAGTACGGCGACGCCAAATGGGTTAACCGGCTTTTTGCGTAATTTATAATTTCATTTTCTTACTTTATATTTAAAAAAAAACTTGTTTAAACGAATTTATTACAAATAAAATGAAACGTAATTCTTAATGATTTCAAAATTTGAGTTAGCCACAATAAATGCCTCTAAATTTTGGGTTCGGTACACTATTTTACATACGGTACAATATTTTTTAAAATTTCAAAATTAAAAACAATTCACAATATACCTTCCTAATAGTACGTAATCAAGTTGGTAGTAAGATTTTATATTCACCTAAATAAATGTTTGCTATATGTGAATCGAACATCGTATAAAGTTGCACGGGGAATATGTCAATTACAAACATGAATGTGTTTGACGTAATGTTTCATCATTAAAGCGATACGCACATTTGTGTTTGCTCTGCTTCTGTATGTACGTACTTGTATTACCAATTATGCAAAGCGTCTTCCGCGTTGCGGTGCGCGGGCGGGGCGCTCGCGGGGTGCAGGCAGGGCGGCCGCTGTCGCGCTCTTTCCTCACTCGTAGCGAAATAACGACCTCAATTTGCATAACAATGCTCGTCACCCCTTATTCCCTACCAGCGACTTTCACAGGCTACGCGGTTGTGTCCCAGCGGACCCGACACCTTTTTTTAAACTCAAAATCTGTCCGGTGAGTTGTTTCACTGACATTAGCGAAATGTGTTGATGAGTTAAATAAATACTGCGCTCGCATTATGAAACGGGTAGTACAAAGTAAGTTCGTAGTTACATAGCCGGTGCAAGAACTAGTTGGAGTGAGTTTAACTTTTGATTTAGTGGTCCTTGCTCGCCGGCAGTGTCGCGCCAGCACGGCAGGCGCGCCGGGCGCTGGCGACCACAGTCTTGCGCGATGCCGAACCAAACACTTTCGGCCGCGCTCGTAACTTCTTCGTCCAACTTTCTGTTTTAATTGAATCAAAGTTTTCGGCTTTTTGCGGCGAGCGTGCCAGCCACGCACGCTTCCTAAACTTTCTTTATTAAATTATTGGAAGTTCAGAAACGTTCGCCTTTGAACGTGAATTCTGAAACAAAATTGGGGATAGTCATGAGTTACAGAAAAGTATTTATCCTCTACGGATTTACGGCAAAAGTAGAGTTTAAAGCTATAAATAAGTAATGACCGGGCGTCTGTAGCGAGTGTTTCGTTGAAATTTCCGGACAAAAGAACAGTAACGACAATTACGGAGACAATTCAAAATCCGTCGAGTAAACAGTTCATAAAGATGTACGACTCTCTTTGCTAACGACTAAAGCATTCGTCCGGAGCATTGTTTTGCGGCGTAGCTTTATCTGGCGCGGAACGAGTTGTCGTTCCAGTAATTTATAGATGTTTCCCCGCCCCGGGCCCTGAGTAACGATTGGGCCGAGGAACTAGTCTGCTAGCAGCGAGTCTGCCGACTGCCGACCCCGCTTCAATGCTATTAACGGTCACGTAATAGACTGCTGACTCCTCACGTCCCGGATTCAAATTTGAGTAAATATGTCGCCGCCGACATCTTATTGTTATTTTTCTTATCTTATTTACTTTGGGCTATTTTGAATTTGAACGTGAACGTCCCCTTGTTATCTCGTATTGTTTGTGCGCATTCTAAAGCTCGTTTCAAGTTTATGTTACGGTCGCTCTATTTTTCAGATCACTTGAAGGGAATTATGTTTGTGATGATTGAATATTTCAGAATTTTCTGGTTAAATATATCCATTTTATTTGTATAAAACAGAAATGAATGACTGGTTAAACAGTCTTTTGTGTCTGATTTTTCACACATTTAGCGCAACTGAAAATACATTGAATTCAAATTAGCAGTAATATTTAAGATTGCGCAACAGAGAATATGGGTTATGATGTGTTGTATTTATAACCCATATCCTCTATAGCGCAATTTGTTATCCCTTTATTCGCGATGACACCAAATATAAAGAATTTGGAGTTGTAGCAATTATTAGTACGGAATAGAAATGTGGATCTTCTATTTCGAAGGTACTAGGTGCCACTTAACAATCTTCATTTTCATAACTGGTCCAATTCTAAATTAATTTTGAAGGTTCGACTTTAAGTAAATATTTAATGTGTTTAATTTTTTATATAAACAAGTAGTCAAATATTCGTGTAATATAATAGACAGATTGTCAATTACCTTGTAAACAATGTAATTAATTTTATGCTATGTCGTCATAACAGGACGTTGTAATTACTGATATGCACTTATCCAAACCAATTCCATAAATCCTATGCATGTTTCCATATCGTATACATTTCTGAAACAATGATAGCATAATATGCCTTATTCATAACATGCATTGAAACTATATTCATATATGTGGATTTTCTGAAGCCGATAGCAGCGGATATTGGAGATTTACCTAAGTGTGACGAGATCCGGCGAAGACTTTGTGCGGGAGCTTTAGTAACGGATCTCGCCGTCGCATACAATAGCTGTTAGAACACCTAGTAATAGTTCTCTTCCCGGTCCCCCATTCATCTTTTACATGTTATATTTTGCTCCGATATAAGCACTTTCCGACGAGGGTCTAGTCACCAAATAATAGCGCTGCATGAAAAGGCAAAGATAAATTTATGTTCGTCGTCTATTCTTTGCTGTAAAATTCTTTTACGTTTTGTAAGAAAGCGAGGTATATAGACGAGTGATATATTTAGGTTTTTTTAATATCTTCAGCAACATATTAGTACCCCAATTTTTAAAAACGTATTTTTACAAGAATAAAACTTGATTGAATTTTAGCCAATTGCGATTATGATAAGCTTAAAAATATAAATTATGTTTAGGCCGTTAAAACATTTCCTAATCCCAGTAAATGTCATATTGCCAAGTAAAGGAACATAAAAAGTCAACAACACAAAATTGTCCTGGGACGTAAAAAGAGCCTGGACCAAGTCCCAGGGCAACGTTATAAGTTTATACAAAGAAAATTTCCATACAAGTTCAGTAAAAACATAAAACGCTACAAGGGTATAGATAACGTTAGGATAAGTGCAGGCGGCAGGTACGTGCGCGCGATGACAGTAGTATGGCTCCCTGCGGTACCCTTCTGCGATCCTCGTAAATTGCGAATATTAGATTATAAGTACGGACTGCGGCGAGCGGCACGGGGGCCATCAGCCGAATATCGAACTCGTGCGCTGGTTAACATAGCCGTGATCTGAATCTGCTTTTTAGTTAATGTCGCTTGCTTTATTATTCCACTCTCCATTTAAGCTCCTTTAATAAAATGTCACACGTAAAGCTATCGAACTAGAAAGCCATAGTATGAACGATGGTTCAAATATTCTATCAGAATTAATCTTTTATAAGACATAGAGTCCCATAGCAAAAGCTTTGAATCTCAAGTAATTTTCTTAGAAAGTCGTATTGTTTCGAAATACCCTCTTTATACTGATCATGACAATAACAACAGCTGTGCCGGTGCGCGCCGGTGTTGGTTTTCCCATTCCTCGCTTCGTTACGGCTTCATTAGGGCAGCAGCGGGTTCGAAGCGCACGCTTCTCCCGCCTTCGTTCCCAGGCGTCGTGATTGCGCACAGCGGTGCTCACCCAGCGATAATAGCCTTATCATTACTATTAATAAAACATACTCACCAAGTAAAGGACCAAATCTGCAGCCGAATTTTACAATTCAAAAGTAATTGCGCCCTTAAGCTATAATTGGTGCCGATAGGGTTTCCTTTCTATTAAAATTTCAAATTAAATTTCACTCTTATGTATTTCGCTTCCGCTGTCTCTTATGTAATGAGTCTTAGACTCCGAAACCTCTTATATGCTACTACACTTCTGTCTACAGTCAAAATAGCTCTCAAAATCTCTAACTGTTCTTCGTTCAATTAAACTTACTTAAGGGTTATAGCTTTTATCTGCTCTGTTCCTTTTGTTTTCGTAAAAGGGCAATTTGTATTGTAAAAGAAATGTTTAAACAAAGAACAAACGATGGCTTAACTCCAATTTAATGAGAAGCGAATACACAATCTCCAAAAGTACAAAAATATCAATTGATTTGATGGAACGTAACTGTTCGATGTAAATCAATATTTAGATATTCTGCAGTCTGTAAACTGTTCAGATTCAAATCGTCTGATAAATTAAAATGTTGAACGTAGTCGATGGGAGGCAGTATTGGCAATGCATTAGGCACTTCGCAACTGTTGTGCCCGCCGCGCCTGTGCTCTTCGGCCTCGCGGCTTTTGTGAGCCGCGCCGTGTAATTACTCTGGGACTATGGGAAATAGCTCACCGGGCGCGAAAGCACTTTTGTGTTATTACAGTAAATTAAACCAGATAGAAAATAAAAGGTCTCTTTAACGCGCCTATAGTTCGAGGAAAAAATCCTTAGCTCCGTAATTTAATTTATAATATTGAGTGTATAATAATATTGTGAAATGTAAAAACAGAAAAAAATTAAGCCGTGAAACCAACAAAGTTACATATCTACATTGTGTTAATTTGTCCGTGGTAATAAATCCGAATCCGAAAAACATAACTCAAGCACGATTCTGTTGAAGCATAGCTGCGTATTGGACGTTTCTTTATACGTAACAACTGAAAGTTATCGTCATATCTGAGTTAGGAACTTTCGCAAAGACAAATTGGAGTGGAGGCGGTAAATAAAGTTTTACGATATGCGCGGTTATCAGAAGTGTGCGTCGAAGCGGGGCTGGTGTGGGGGCGATGTATTTATCTGCGACGCGGGTTACATCTCGTTGTGACGGTACATCCTCGTACACCTGTACGTATTAAATGCCTCACGCTGCTACTCGTTATCTTTCCACCCTTCTCCAAATTAAGAGCTTTGTATGTCGTCCCGCGCAGCGAATAAAATACTAACTTAATTTATTATCTCCCATCAGATTACATAGCACGAGAGCCGATTATTTTACTCTGGTGGCTCGACACGGAAAATCGATTAACGAGCCTCATTGAGCGCATTGCTACAAATCTGACAAAGATGTCCTGATTTTACCAACTAATAAGGAAAGCTCCAAGTTGGTTCTTTTTAATCCCTGCCGTTTGAAGTGTGGATCTGCGTGTTTATGTATGTATCTGTAGCATCTTACGTTCCAGAAAAATTAACTAATTGCGTTCCGTTTTTAGGGTTCCGCAGTAACTACAAGGAACCTTTATAGTTTCGCCATCTCCGTCTGTCCGAGGTATAGCGCTAAAATCACAAGTGACTGAAGTTTTGCATAAATATGTAAATTTATTGTACTGTCAAGGTGGTAGAATAAAATCTTAAATATATTTTTTTTTCGTGTACATAAATGTTCACGAAAAAAAAATATTTTAAACGGGAATGTTAATTTTTCTTTTTCCACTATAGTGTGATGTGTCGTTAGATAGGTCTTTTAAAAACATTTTAAGTTTGCTACGACAGTTTTTTGATTTAGAGATCTTTTTCGAGATAATTAACTATAAAGATATTTTTTTTGTTTGAGTAGGCCGCCGTTTCTCTAAAAGCTGGCTTGAAAAATCTGGAAGAAATCATGATGGTAGTTATGATGTAAATAGTATATGTAATGAACTTTAAAGGAAAATTCTAGAGGATACGTCAACTTTATTAGTTTAAGAGTAATAAGGGCCTAAAATGCAGTTACTTAAAATAATTCGTACTAAAATAAAAAATCTTTGAAAAGTATGACTTGTAGAAGTTGTTATTGTTTAATATAGATAGTAAATCCCCATTAAGTACAGTCGGCCAATGAGTTGGGTATGCAGGGCAAAAACTTCTAAGTCATATTAAGACTTACGACACCAGTTATGGATAAGTGAGTTATATATCTAAATAGTGGGTATATTACACTTATTAAATATGAAATATAAACTTGCATATCTATTGCAGTCAGTTTTTTACTATGGCGTAAAAGTTTTTGCCCTGCATACCCAACTCATTGGCCGACTGTACAAAAATTTGTTGTAACGGCTGACTACGGAACACTATTGCGCGTGGCCCGACATGTACTTGGCCGTTTTTTACTTTTTAATCTGGATGTAGCATTTTTTATAGTTCTTTAGGTATTAGGCATTGTATGCAGCATTGTATGCAGCATTGTATGCTATGCAGCATTACCTACTATCCTCATCTCTTTAACGTTTGACTGCATTTTATTCATCAAGACATCAGACGAGGAAGTCTATAGCAGGTTAAACAAAATACATGCATTCGGGTTACACATTCTCATGAATGTTTAAGTCGAACGGGGTACTTGGAGTTTAAGCTCAAAGCATGTTTGTAGTTACGTTGTGAAGTATCTTTTAAAATTCTTTTTATATAAGCCAACCTGGGAAAAGTTCCACTTAGTTTCGTCCGTCGTCGTACCGTATCTAAGTAAGAACTACGCGAGTGTTTGGAAAGTCCAGGAACGCTTTTAAGATGTTTCCATAATAAATGTCAAATGCCGACGTTTAAGGAATACCGCAACATTACTTTGTTAATACTCATGGTAATAATTTAAGAGCTACTTAAGTTTTGCTAAGTCCGTGTTTAGAGAAAAGCGTTTTGGGATTTTCTTTTTGCAGTACGTGTTTTGTACTAGTATTTTTGTTTTAGTCCAGTGCAGAATTATAATATTGCTGACTTTTAGATAACATAACATCACGCTTATGTCTCCTAGAAGAGTGTAGCACCGCCATTTAACCTGTTATGTTTAGGTCTCATGAAATAACGAGTGAGCCTATCGCAGTCCACCGGGCACAATTCCAACTCTGTGTGGCTATTGAAAATTTTTACCCCAAATAACCCCAAATATCACTTTTGACTGACTTGGGAATCGAACCCGAGACCTAATGGTAAGAGGCCGCATCCATCCGTCAAGTGGTAACTTGACCAACGAGGTATACAAAAGAGGTTGTAAATAACTCTTTTACAACTAGAGGGACATAAATATCAAGAAAGCGTTGTCAAATTTTTGCACCGATGAATGTCAAAATTCACCTTATAATGTCATAAATGCATACATAATTTCTGTATTTATATGTGCGTGGTGAGACACGCTGACGTTTTATATAAAATAGTCAACTAAGCCGTAGTGTCTACTTCGGCTTTTCTCTGAGGTAGACTTAGATGTTGGTTTAAAATTCCGGGTTGGATCAATACTGACGTACACAGTTTATTTATAGACTTGTATCTTAAAGTGCTAATGTAAGATCTATATCATTTTGAATAGTAAATTATACTAAGAAACAGGTGAAATAGATATGGGACCGGCAGTATTTGAACCTGCGACCTTACTGCACACCGGGCAGCCGCTTTAGCCATCCAGCTACGGTCGCCTCTTACCAGAACCTTTTCAAATTCTTTATTGCACACACAAATTACAGATGACAACATTAATGATAAAGTTCATGTACAAAGGCAAGCTTAATTCAACATGAAATTTCTAACAGCAAACCTTTGAGACATAGAGGAAATAATGATGGAAAAGGTCAAGTCAAGTGTACAACGCAGAGAAAATCAATGATGAAAATGTGTACCTATCACTATCTTAATTCTACCTTATTACCTAAATAAGTATACATATGTATTATGTATACGGTCCATAAATACATATGATTAAAACATAATTACCTATATAATTACATAAAAACATATCTTATAATAATAATAATAATTAATATATATTATAAATATATAAATATAAATACATAAAAAACCTTTTAAGCATATATAAATAAATACATATTATATTATGTTCATTATGAGAAAGAAAGAAAATGCTCTTTAATATTTTTCTTAAAGACAGCTGCAGAAGAACTGTCGCGTATAGCGTGAGGCAGTGAATTCCACAATCTGACTGCTCGGATGGTAAAAGAGTTGTCATCCTTAAATTTCTCAACTGTATGATACGTCATTTCGTGACGTCACGACGTTAGTATAATTTGCTAAGCATAGCTAAATGCTATAAAAATAATCAATTAGAAGTTTGAATAGTAAAGTTGTCAATTTAAAAGAGGTATAAATATCTCTAGTCTTAATATAACAACTTCTACTAAGAAACAGTTGAAAAATATGTGACCGACAAGATTTGAACCTGCGACCTCTGTATTCCGGGCAGTCGCTTTAACCACTAAGCAACAGTCGCCCCTTGCCAGGAACCTAAATTTCTGAACAACATTATAAACATAAAAAATATAATATAGCAACTAACAATAATAGTTTTGTAGTTCCAGTTTCCCGATACAGATTTTAATATGCAAAATGAAACATTATAATGCGTAAAGGTTACTTTTCCGCTTCTAACATTGATATCAGGGCTACGATATAAATATTACAAGCGGAAAAGTCAAGGATCCGAGTGATATCTTGTACGATTCGTCAAACGTACTAGTGATATATTTTTACGGATATTTGTGAATTTGTTCGATTGTGCCACTTTTTTCTAATATGTGAACGTTTTGATGCTTCAGAGATTTTTCATTACTCTTACTGTGTTATTGGTTTTTGCTAGCAGGAAATTGTTGTTGCCGCAGTGCGTTTGATACAGTTTTTATTTAGCTGGCAATGGTTAATATTTTTCTACACAGTTGATAATATTGAAAGTAAAACATAATGATTATTTTTATACCAGCAATCAAGGAAATGTGTTACCCCTCTGCCGAATAAACTAATTTAATAAAGGTGGCAGAAAATTTAAATTGAATATTATTATTCCTGTTATTGTAATTAAACCTGCAAAGTGCCGCATCATACTTACTGTACGTAAATAAATTAATTTAATCATAAGTATCTAATTTTGAGGTACTACAATGTGTGTACTTACTGAACGTATGTCGGATGATCCTTTGTCGGATATTCATCTCGACTGTACGTGAATTCTTATGAAACAAGCCGCTCCCAGCTCTGCACGGGGAAAAGTCCACGTACCACGTCTCGCGCCCGCTCCCCGACCCCGCGCCGCTCATCCCCCCCATGCCTCTGCCCCCGCCGCGTCCCGCCGCGCGACCCGCCACCCGCGCTCGCCCTACAACGCCACGAGCACGAAAACCGACTCCGTGAGCGTAGAGATAAAACGTATGTTCATTTTATTTCCACATTTGTCAGCGTTCGTTTTGTGCCCACTAACATAAATTGGACGTGGAGGGAAACCTCGCAGGTGAATGTAAAATAGCCGGGTTTTCCCAAGATAATACCACCGAAATTTTACGACACCATTATGCGATTTATTGGTCGTGTCACATTCAGAAAGAATTATATTTCCTAAAATATTTTCATAAAATACGTCAACTGAATATGTTGTCAGATTACCTGAAATGACCAGCCTTTTGAATAAATATTCCATCTCTGCGAAGTTAAAAGGAAACTGTAATATCCTTTAGCGCACTAAATCTTTGTCACATCCAAATAACGAAAACTCGATACGTAGCTGGAACGTAAGGTAATGTTTCATTTTTCGCGCTCCGAAAAGCTACCTACGTGTGACAGAATGCTACGTCCGTAGATGGTAGGTTCCGATAAGCGCTACATACCCGTAGCCTCGTAGCTCCGTAGCGGCGTGCGAGGTGTGCGTCCGCTGTCCGGACGTCGAGCTGCTGCCAATAAACCGTTGTCCTGCACGGTAATGACTGAAACAGGCGTTCAATTAAACGTACCAATTAGCCAGCAGATAGCTTTGTTAAACGTGACGCATCAGAAGCCTGACACGACTATTTTTCTGACTAGTTTACTAAGAGAAAGAAAAAGGCTTGACATAAATCAAACGGTTGTTTTACGTTCTATACACAGTACAAGTGAAAAATGTTTGTGATATGCCGTTTGTACCTAAAACTACTTAAATAACAATAAAGCTTGGTTGGCCAAGATGTAAAAATACCCCTACTGAACCTTTCAGCTAGATAAAGTTGTACTAAAATAATGTTACAACAAAATACAAACTAATTACTTTACCAACCACATGTAACTATTTACTAAATGTTATGTTAAGGTAGCGATAATAAAATAGTACGTAAACAGCAAGTGTTCAGCCCGAGCTAGGCCTGTAGGCTAATAATTAGCTAATGAAAATCGCCGGCTCCGCTCTACTTCATAAATATTTTCCTTATAGCCTGTTACCACGAGGTGTCGATAAATTTATGGAAGCACCGACGTCACCTGAAATTTTATGGTTTTTTCTGCCCCACTCACCTCTTATATTTATTACCGAGCCAGTTTTTAAGCTTAACTTACTAAGAACGCTATAAAATTTTAAATTAATTAATACAGCTTACGGTGCTATTAAGTTGCTGGTGTGCACCATGCAAAGAAATGGGAATTTATGAATGCATTATAAAAATAAACGCAAATTTCCGTTTATACTGGCACTGGGTTTATTTAAAGTATTTTAACCTCATGTTGAAACTTTTATGTTCAATTAAATTATCTACAGATTGAATCGCGGCCTATGATATTGTGCTGTTATAAAACAAATAGTATTAAATTTCAGGTTCGATTACCGGGTTGGGCATAGTGTTATTTGTGAACTTTCCGTCAGATAATTCTCAATAGTAGCACGGAGTTGGAAATCTGCCCGGTGGATGGCAATAGGCTAAACATATCAGGTGAAATGTGGGTTCTGTACACTTCTGCCACACCCTTTTGGGTAATATAAGCGTGATGTTATGTTATATAATGTGTTTTATTAACTTTTTATAACATAATAGCAGATTGTTTTAGAAAGATTTGCATGTATGCCATAATGTTTTATAAGAAAACCTTCATACAAAGCTCATTATCGGAGATTATAACAGTCCTTATTTCACGCAGTAGCATAAAATCAAATATAGATTTACATACATTTATGTTTTACCCTCTTTTTGTCACGAGATTTTACAAGCACATCCACAGTAAGACTCATAAAAAGCGAAGCGGCAATATATAGGCTCATATCGCAAAGGTTCTATTAGATAACATGCCAAGTTAGTGTTTTTGACCCCGGGTTTGATTCGTGGCACATTACCGCCACCTGTGCAATGGCCGCAGCTAGAAAAACTACGCACCGTAATGCTGGCACTCGCATCCGGCCAATATCCACCTAATAAATACTTTCCTTGTCGAATATTTACCTTCTATAGAAAGTTTGCAAACTATTATTGAAATCGTGGACCTGAATATTTTATGCGTCCACTTATTGGTTCGTTCATTTCCAATATGATTTATTCGGCATATCATTTTAACGAACGGTGTAGGGTTTACATAAGGATAATATTTTCTACTATTTTCATATTGATTAAGCGTGTTTAAATATTAAGACCCAATATCACATGTTCCTGATGGGGTTTCGGCTAGTTAAGTGCTCGTAAATTCTGTAAATTTCGATCTAATTTGACTGAAATTCTGTCAAAAAAGTACCGTATAGGCTATCAGTAACTTATCCGGAATTGGTAATATTGGCTCTTAGTAATCAATTCACAATGTATTAAGGACAGAAAAGGCTCACGCGATAGTAATATCTAATAATTGCCTTCTCAATATTAACACATATTGCAGTTCGAAAACTGCTATTGAAATCGTAAACCTGAATAATTTATTCGATTATTTATTGGTTTATTCATATCGAATGTGATTTATTTGCCACATATTGTATTGTTATATTATAACAATGTAGATTTTATCTATGGAGGACTTTTGGCCAGTATTTCTGAATTGGTTATTGTTTATTATCAGATTCTACACACGAAAGCGTGTCCAGCCAAGTTATTTTTGAATGACATGATGCTTTATACGTCAAAGATTTCATGGTCGTGAAACTTAAAGCTAAAACATTATTTAACATTGTCACAATATGTGAACATATTACTGTATGGTCCGAAAAGAAAATCATTATTCAAAGAAACATCTTGTAATTTTTTTTTAAATATTATAAATTAAAAAAAAACACGACTATCCTAACAACGTCTTGTTCTCTAATAGAAAGAAACTGAGTTGAGCATCAATTGATGTGCTAAAGCACATTAACGAGGTATTTATTGCCTATAACTTTATCGTTTATAATAAATCACACTTTATTTATAGTAGGTGTATTTAAAACTTCACGTTTCATATCCTTAGCAATATAAACTCTATGTTCCCTGTCAGTCAATCAATCACTCACGGTCGTCACGGAGAAATTTTATACATATTGAAAATGTTCGATTGCAGCCATACAAAAAAAAAATAGGCTGGCTGTATCGGCTTGTATTGCGATTTCTAAAAGCTATACAGTAAATAAACGCAGTGGTGGGCTATGTTACAATTTTATTGTACGCTGCGTGGAGCGCCACTGAGCGCTAAATCTCACAGAGTACATTAGCGTTTTCCGATATCTAAAGCATGGCGCTCACCACGGTTGCGGTCCAGTTGAATAACAAAGAATTGCGTGGTTGAGATATCGGAACACTAATGGACTGCGGAATTTATGAAGGCTTTCCAGAAGCTTGGCGTCGCTACAGACATTGTATGTATAAGTAATGAACCGTGTGTGACAAGTTTTGTTTTATACTCTTCGTAATATAATGCCCTGAGTGAATGCGCGTGAATACGAAACAGAGAGCCGGGTTTATTTCCGCACAATCAATCAAGGCGACTGATGAGGGTGCAGTCTGCTAGTGCAAAATCCGCACTACGTAATTTAGTGACTCAATCGATATCTGTTCTCGATATGAACGGACAAATTAATTCAGTTATTTTGCTTGCAACTCGCGCACTGAACGTTGACATTCAACAAACACTTTTTATCACGTTTCAAATTTACATAAATTTGAAAATTGGTTATTCAGCGTTGGCAAATTTACGCGATATGACGATCGTCAAATGTGTATGTATTTTGTTTTGACACATTCACTGCAGCGAACATAACGTTCAATGTTGATTTTATATATTGAACGATTGAAGCGTTTCTATTTATTGTATGCAGACCGGGTGTGTGCGAATGTAATGCAATTTGAGAGGTATTCTGTAAAAAGGATAACACCTATTCCAGCGCTACGATACCTTTTGAATTGTACTATCAGTTTTGTTATTTATGCTCAAATTTTCACAGACCATTACCTATTTATCATCTGAATCTATTCATTCTTAACTTAAAATTACAGTTTAAATGGAATCTACAACACTAGGAAAATGTATAGAAATAAATAGAAACACTATTCCAAGGCGAGAACGGAACAATTCATGTGTAAAATGTATTTGAAAATGAGTAAGAAATAAATGGTTGGTTATGGAAAGCTGTAGTTTAGTTGAAAGTTGGTATTACCGAGGTGGAGGCGATGGCGGAGCGCTCGCCCTTGGACGTGGCTGTAGTGCGACGCGGAGCTCCGATGCTGCGGTATATGGCCCGTGAATAATCCTCCCGTAATACTCGACTTAATGGCTTGGAATTAAACAATTAGTTGTTTTCTTTCTGCCTCGTCAATGATGGAGTCTCGCCTCGATACCACTGAGCACCGGCCGCGCCACAAAGATTTACTTTTATTTACAATCCGCATTTAATTTTTCATGCCGTATAATGTTCTACGATTTAAATATTTAGTGTCCAGGGAATGGAGATAGGTAGTATAATGGAGACATTAATATTAAAATTAAATGTGGTAGCTCGACAGCGCCGAGTTGCTTTTTAGCGGTCGTTTTAGGGAGGAGCTTATTTTTACAGTCTCCTGTATTAATTCTTGTGATAAGGCGGCTCTTTGTTCATGGACGGTAATGCGACGAGTAGACGTTTTAATCAGGGCTAACGAATTTTTAACCTAAGGTATTAAAGAGGCTGTGCGGCGCGGTGTGAGTGCGCGCCGCTCGCCTCCGCCGCCCCGCCACGGCTCGCCACTTCTCGTGCTCGACGCCTTGTTCTTATCTTTGAGTAATTACCTTGTTGTTTTGTGTTTATTGTTGGGATACCGGCTCGTTTCCTCCTTTATTACGTGACTACTGTAGTGCCGAGGTAATGCCACACCAAACAATACCTATTACCTTTCAAGGCACTAAGCTTTTTTACTGGCTACATTTTAAATGTTCGTTTAGTAGGCAAACCAATTAGGGTTGCCTTCATTATAGCTAATTACATTTTTATACAACAGTACAGGCCATTATCTGTATTATACCAAACAAACGATAAATTCTTTCTTGTTTTAAAAGTCTTTCATAATATCTGTATTTTGTTCACTCCAAGCAGAAAGTTTATTATATCGTAAAACTTGTGATTGGGGTACGTGTTATGTAAGTTTTAAATTAAAATATCTTGACGGCGAGTGTGTTATGGGGCCGTCAACTAGGCTGCTATAATATTCGTAAGGATATTTATATCGTCGTCGGCGCCCGGGTTGCAGGCTGCAAACTCATGTGCACCTGCGGATATTGCCACGTAAATCAAATTTCTTATTTCGCCTCAACACTTATTTCTGCCTCGGCGTGTTCTACCTCGTGCAGTCGTGCCGTGTCTTCGCCACACATCAACTGCTTATATTAAAAGTGTTATTAGTACTCCACACCTTTACGTTTATGACTTTGTGTTTGCCGTACTTTTTAGTTGTTTTGTTTCATATTATTTATAGCGGTTATTTTTGCAGTTTTACAGTTACGGATTATGCATATCTGGACTGTGGTGATTAACTCAATAACCCTCCATTGTCGAGTAAAAAAACAAATTCAATTTGCATATAAATGCAATATGTTGATAACTATTAGGTTGTTTTTAGGGTTCCGTAGCCGAATGGCAAAAAACGGAACCCTTATGGATTCGTCATGTCTGTCCGTCTGTCCGTCCGTATGTCATAGCCACTTTTTTCCGTAACTATAAGAGCTATACTGTGGAAAATTGGTATGTAGATGTATTCGGTGAACCGCATTAAGATTTTCATACAAAAATAGAAAAAAAAAACAATAAATTTTTGGGGTTCCCCATACTTAGAACTGAAACTCAATTTTTTTTACGTGATATTGAGATTTCTATTTTTTTTTTCTAAACTGAATAGTTTGCGCTAGAGACGCTTCCAAAGTGGAAAAAGGTGTGTGCCCCCCCCCCCCCCCCCCGTAACTTCTAAAATAAGGGAATGATAAATGTACAAAAAAATATATGATGTACATTACCATGCAAACTTCCACCGAAAATTGGTTTGAACGAGATCAAATAATTAGTTTTTTTTTAATACGTTCTAAATAGTATAAACCGCATTTTACCTTTCATTCAATCAACTCCAATATAATAAAGAATAAAGAAAAACATTTATTTAGATGTATAGTGGTACGGAACCCTACGTGCGCGAGTCCGAGTCGCACTTGGCTGGTTTAATTTTTTTATAACTTTCTATGCACGTATTACACCTATTCTATTTATTGTTTACTCATCGTTTTAAAGTGATGCCTGTATAATAGTCTTAACCAAGTGTAGAGGAACGGGGTGTGATGTTCCTCCACCACAAAGAGAGGATCCTCCGACCAGGCTCGGTGGTATTGCCTGGCGGACAGCTGTCCAAAGGTAGCGTGTTGGAAGTGGTATTTATAGTCACTTGCTGTGAACATTTCGTTATCGCGATTCAGCATTCGTCGACATATGAGACGTGTGTGACATCCGTCATTTATTATGTGCGGATACCGCCACACAAGCATTAAATTTGTGGTGGGCATACTTAACCATATTATTTGGTTAATTCACCTCATTTGCAATTATTCTGATGCTTGTGAGGCGGTAAATAACTTAATCGAAATAATCAACAATCAAAATTAACGTATGTAATGCACCGCAATACATGAATGATGTCCCGTTATGGCCAGCTATATTACGTCAATACATTAATATTGAATGCTGCTATTCTGCGCGGCATTACCCGTGTCTGTGGTTGAGCTTGCACTGAATGACTGCACCTGAATACTGTCGGAGGCTTTGTCGTCCACAGCTTGAACCTATACTTATATTTGAAACGAAGCAGAGATATAGTTGAAGCTATTTCGTTTACTTGGCAGTTTATTTTGTTAAGTGTTATCTGTAGAAGTACATATATTCATCATTATTGTTTATTTACAATAAACCTTGTTGAATATATTTCGTTTATCTCATGATTAATTAATACAGGTGCTTTCGAAGCGTTAAATTACTTTATCGAAATGATCAACAATCATGATTAACGCATGTAATGCACCGCAGTACAATGAATCACGTCCCGTAATTACCATCTATATGCCAATACATTAATATTGAATGCTGCTATTCTGCGCGGAATTACCCGCGTCTGTGGTTGAGCTTGCTCTGAATTACTGCACCTGAATGCCGTCGGAGGCTTTGTCATCCACAGGTACCTGTGACTGTACAACTATTAAATATACAGGGTGTATTTTTGAAACGGGGCAGTAAGGGCAAGTACCTTAACCGTTGCAGTTACAGCAAAACATTCTTAAAAGACCTTCCCTAACTTTTTGGGACATTTTGAACTGCATTCACAGATTTTGTAAAAAACTTACAGTTAGCAAAAAAAATGCAAAAAGTTCAATTTTTTTTTTTATGCCAATCGATTCTATTTCATGTGGGGATCAAAAAACTCTATGGGACCATTTTAGCTTTCAGTACTAGAAAAGACAGAAATCGCCAAAAACGTTTCCCATACATTTCGGCAACAGAAACGAATTTCTACGATGGTCTAACTTTTTGTTATGGCCTGGAAGTGGGTAGAATTGACTGTAAAGTAAATAAAAAGAATTTTTACCCTCAAATTTCGAATTTGATTCGAAAATCTGTGTGTTATACTTAGTTTCAGCTGAGAAACTTCGTATGAGTTATTAATTAAGGATTTTCGCTAAAATGTCTTCTAATCATGAAAAAATTGACTTGTTAGAAGCGTATTTTGAAAGAACCCTGCAATTCCAGGTTTTTCAAAAGATTTGTAATAACCTTTCTTGTTGGCACATGCCGCAACGGATACTTATTGCGGTACCACACTAATGCAGCTCCCGCATTTCGATTATTGACAAAATACGCTTCTAATAAGTCAATTTTTTCACGATTAGAAGACATTTTAGCGAAAATCCTTAATTAATAACTCATACGAAGTTTCTCAGCTGAAACTAAGTATAACACACAGATTTTCGAATCAAATTCGAAATTTGAGGGTAAAAATTCTTTTTATTTACTTTACAGTCAATTCTACCCACTTCCAGGCCATAACAAAAAGTTAGACCATCGTAGAAATTCGTTTCTGTTGCCGAAATGTATGGGAAACGTTTTTGGCGATTTCTGTCTTTTCTAGTACTGAAAGCTAAAATGGTCCCATAGAGTTTTTTGATCCCCACATGAAATAGAATCGATTGGCATAAAAAAAAAAAAATTGAACTTTTTGCATTTTTTTTGCTAACTGTAAGTTTTTTACAAAATCTGTGAATGCAGTTCAAAATGTCCCAAAAAGTTAGGGAAGGTCTTTTAAGAACGTTTTGCTGTAACTGCAACGGTTAAGGTACTTGCCCTTACTGCCCCGTTTCAAAAATACACCCTGTATAGTCGAGTTATGGTTGCACCTATTTCTTTCAAAGTTTTGGATGTACTTTTCTTGTATTGACATTATTTCAGTAGATAATACGTTCTAGCAAATGTGATTCATAAGGGTACGACATGTCTTACACGACTTGTACATACACCACATACTTCAATAAGCTATGCACGCAATACACGTTGTCCAATCTTAATCGTAAAGCAATAATATCTGCTAAATTAACGACTGTTACTTGACACTAATAGATTCATGCAATCGTGAACAAAACTGAAATATAGCAACACGGCTCGTCTACAAAATTCATCAAAGTTTTTTGTTGTCATTTCAAAGTGAAAACACTCATCTTACGGACCCTTGCAAATTAATTGCAGGAATGACAGAGCACAACGCTCGGCTCTCTTAATGCACGCTCACAAAGCAAAACGGCTTGGGCGGCACCGGCGCGGCACGCAGCAGCGGTGATTATGATAATGACGCGGTAGCCGCGCTTTTTGCGCCGCTCGCTCGCCCTATATTACTGAACTCGACACCGTTTCTGGTAGAGCTAAGCCACCACCAGCGACACTGCCACGGCTTTGCCTTTCGCTGCTCGCTCGCCTCAACCTCTCCGAGACGCTTATAAATTATGCAAGTCGCCATAATCCACGCCCTAAACGTCTTCTCCGCCGCCTCAATTATTCATTCGAGCGGTTTGATGTTTTAGAAAATTGTCGCGATACTCGAGACGAGCTGTGCTCTATAATTCACGAGGCGAATATCGTCGCAGCTGCCACCGGCTTCGAATCGGCTCGTATGCTACAGATTAAAGTGAATGCTGACCTAATTTGTCTAAACGTAGAGATCTAGCGAGCAACCTCGGCGAACAAAAGATAACGTTTTATTTATCTTTTGCAGGATTCGGAGGGTGACACTCCTTTGCACGATGCCATCTCCAAGAAGCGCGACGACATGTTGACTTTATTGTTAGAGCATGGAGCTGACATGACTCTGACAAATAACAATGGATTCAACGCGCTTCACCATGCTGCTCTGCGAGGCAACCCAAGGTAAGATAAAGCATAAGATTTACCGCACCGAAACTTTATACATTGGATTCTGAACGAAAGCTAAAGAACTTAAAGTAACGATTCGAGTTGCTACTGTTTTATCAGCTTTCATTCCGAGTCTTCACGATGCAGACTTGCCGTTTGAACGTCGGCAATTTAATTAAATCAGTTTGAAGCGTTAACGTTTCGAACGACTATACGTAGATGAAAACAATGTGAGCACAGAAAGCGAGCTAAATATTTTTTCTGAAATAAATTCCTCCAGAGAAGTAATATGATTATAGTTGATTATAATGTAAGATGTCTGTGTAAAGATAATATTCGGACAAACTTATCTGCGAGACCTTTATAACATAGACTTTGTCTGAAATAAACATAACGTCGCTTGTTGTCCGACATTATCCCTACGAGAATGGGTAGTTATGAGCGAGCCTGCCGCACAATAAACTGCTTACACGTCTAATACCGCGGCTGAGAGGATGTGTTGCCTTTGCCTCGTGGATGGCTTTATTGCTTGCCAGCGTTGGTGGAAGCTATATTGCAAATGGTAATGAACGTCAATACACTTTATTTATATTACGGACCCAAACTATATTCATAATTTAGCGGTAAATTCTGTTGAAAATAAAGAATAGTTCATTGTACACCAAGGGATGAAAGTAGTCGATTTCATGAAGAGTGTAGTTTGAGGAAGAAGCGAAGCTGAGCCTTATTACACCCGAAAGAAATCGAACTTGCTCCCAAGTGATACATAATGCTTTATACTATACCTACAAAGAAATAAAAGCTACCAAAAACTACAAAATCTATTTTGGTAATAATACCTACCAAAATTTACCAAAAACTACCAAGTATTGCAGAAATTACCAAAATCAACCATAATTTACCAAAAAAAACATAATTTGCCAAAAAAAACAAAAAAATTATGAAAAAGCAGAGTGAGTTTTTTCTACATTTCATCCCTCGACAGATTGCAGCGGGCGGAAAAGCAGAAAAAGTTCGCTGTTCAGAACTCGCCAAAAACACTAACTTTCATTGATATATTATATATTCTGCGTATGAGATTCCGCAATGACTGATGTACTTTCTACGTAGGTTTAGTATAAAAGTATATAAAACTTGCTCCGTTACGAGCTTGCTACGGTGCGAATCTACGAGCTACGGTCTACGCCATTTCGTAGCACGTCGCTACGAATACCATGGCAAAGAGTGCCTTAATAGTTTTCTCTGAAGAAAAATATTTCCTAGCGTTTTATGTAGTCCTATTAAAAGACGGTTGTTGCACTTGAGTAGTTTACTTTCTTATTTTGTTTGTTTTTCATTGCGGAATTGAACGGAGCATAAAGTTAATGACTATGCTATGGTAAAGACTTATTATAGTGGTTTCTAAAGTTACTTTTGTTTAAAAAATAGCTTATATT
Organism: Hypena proboscidalis; assembly: GCA_905147285.1. Classification (NCBI taxonomy): domain Eukaryota; kingdom Metazoa; phylum Arthropoda; class Insecta; order Lepidoptera; family Erebidae; genus Hypena; species Hypena proboscidalis. The sequence goes on along the minus strand of LR990130.1, from coordinate 10,651,883 downwards.
AATACTGTGTGAATACAAGGGTAAGAATTATCTTATGATTTATAATAAGATAATTCTAGTCTAGTTCAAATAACAGAATATATATATATTTTGTGCGTGTTCATACACGTTCATTTACCTTCCTTTTTTTATTCATTTATCCTAATGGTAAGTGGAGTTTAGCCTATAGATATCAACAATCTACAAAAGTAGATTGTAGTTGCGTCGCTGTAGCTGAGGACTACGGTGTTATGCCTCATATGCCAGCAATTTCAGGGTCTGATCGCATTACCAAACCGGAACACAGTAATGCAAGCAATACTATTTGGTGGCAGGTGGTGCAGCCGCTCTCGAGCTCGTTCACAAGAGCACTACCACCAGTATAATTGTAAATGACATAAACGCGTGACTTTACAAATACCGAATCTTTAATTTGGATATTCGGTATAAGATGAAATTGGGCGATGTGTGAGACGGTATCACACTCGGTGCTTAAACGAAAACGGGATCTCCGTTTTCTCATACAAAACGTGCCATCGGGCTTATCCCCTTGAACCATCACTTTTTGATGATTTGTGAAAATGTAGGGATAACGATATTGGACATTATATTATGAGGTCTAAGGCTTCCGAAAATCAAAAACATAACGGTAATACATAGTTTTAATAGGAACTGACTGTCTGTTGAATTTTGTCGAGATGATAAAACATATTCAACTGCGGGTGATTCCAGTCTCAATATTCAGATTCTAGGCTAGATAAAAAGGTAATAAACGAGCTAGTATTCATTAATACCTATCATGACTTGCATAAAGTTGATTTGCATGTTGATTTATTCACGTTATAAAATTTGATAAAACTGTTTATGTTCCCATAACACGGGACTATTGGAAGGCATGCGTGGGGCTGAAGCCAACAGCGCAGAGAAGGCCTGATAAACATTTTAAACTGTCTTATCATTATTTCATTAAAATAAATCATTCCTATTTAACTTTCTTTGTAGTTAAATTTATCATTGTTATTGTAATAACTAAGGTGTTCAATAACATATATATGTACATAATATATCTTAAAGCACAATATACTCACATTGCTTCATTTCGTATGATGTGCAAACAATACACGTATAAACGTACGTCATGATTATTCCGAAAGGTTTCTTGGGAAAATCAACCCAAGAAACCTTTTATAATGTAAACGATAGCTGCACATCGAACAATATATTTGGATCGAGAAACCCAGGAGCCCGTAAGAGTGGTCAGATAAAATTGATCCATGGAAAAGAAAAGTTTGGTAATGTATTATGAATCGGTAAGAGTTAGAATAATGAATCTCCGCTGGCGAATCGTGCGTAAAGCGGTTTATTTGTGGAGGGTCCGAGGAGACGGCGATCCGCGGAGGCCCGCGCCACGACCGCCCACATTTATTCAAGTCACGTGACGCGTCCCAGGGAAATAATACGAAATGTGGCTACGTGACCAGTTCATTATGCGGCGGCACAGAGCGGAGCCCGAGCAGTCACCTCGCCGCCGATGGACACTTTTTCTTGTGACCGCCGCACCGCCGCCCGCCGCCGCGCCCGTGTCGCATATTACAAACAACTGAACGTGTCGCAATCGACGCACCGACCCTCTTGAATTCCAAGATAAATCACTGATCGGTTCACATTTTCAAAGGAATCGTGCGGCCAACTCCGGTTATTTACAAAGTTGTTCACAAAAAACACTAGTCATTAAACCCCAAGCCGTTTCACCCCCCTTTTAAATTATTTAGCACCAAAGAAGCAAAATTTGTAAAGAAACTTTTGTTATTGATTTAATTTCATCATTTACATCAAGAAAAGAGCGTGAACGAGTTTTTCTTAAGATTGTTGTTTAACGGAAGGTAATCGAATAGAAGATTGTCGTAAAACGTTCCTGATTTTATCGCGGAATGAGAAGTCGCTCGCGACTTTTCCCATTCGACAAAAACGTTCGTTTCCCCCTGGAGATGTAAAATCGTTTTATTTTATTACTTCCGCCAGTATATCGTTATATCAGGAGCACCCGTCCTCCTAGGTTCGGAAACTTCTTTACAATATTAAACTCGATTTAGTACTAAACGGTACTAAACGTAGATTTAAAGTCGAATAAATCGTGTAAATTAAACTGTGTTTATCTTCAATCGTATCTTTAAGTAGTTTTGAGTTAGTGCAAATACTATCACGATTACGACTGTCGTCAATTGTATGTAAATAATAACTATAATAAGCTATACAACTAGTATTAAACAAGCCGACAGCGAGGGTGGCATAGACGAGGCTGTTATTACGTCTGATTAGTAACAGTTATCTGTTGCGGTTATCGTTACAGCCCTACTAACGAGCCCTTGTAAAACTTCTACCACATTATCATGATACATTACTGTTGTTGATAAGCTGCCGGTTTATTCACAACTTAATATGTATTTATTTGAAGTCGAATGAGATTCAGTTGCGAGTTAAATATGAATGTCGTTTATTAAGTTCCGTTTTTAAATAACTGGCTGGTGTTATGAAACACTGTAAAATTCATCGTTCAACGCAATATGGGCGATATTGCGTTGAACGATGAATTTTACAGTGTTTCATGTGTTAAAAACACAGATAGCAATATAACTAATTTATCGAATGCAACAGTGTGAAACGCGTGTGATTTATTCGCGTATTTTAAAATAACATACTCTTAAAACAAATCACCTATAGGAGATCTTCTCTAATTTCCTGGCACATAGGATTTCAAGTCGGTGTGATTAATAAGTTGGCGGGATCGAGCCATTATCGGAAGGGCGAACATCTGCGTTTGTTGCGGCGCCGCTACTCATTCGATAAGACGCGCATTCGCGCCAAGCATTAATCGTGAGCTTAAATATTTTAACGCGTCGTAACATTGATTTATTCGGAGCGTAATCTCAGCTCGCGGCTTGTTTGTTCTCCGGCTCGAGACGTATAGGTAAGATTACGCGACGCGCCCTCAATCCGTGACGCTCCGACCTCTCACACTCTTTTCATCGCTGCTATTTGTTATTACTAATTGGCTTCATTTAAGCCTTCTCATCTATCTGCCGTAGCTGTAATCGAAATAATAATCATGGAGTACCGGTGTGGTGTGTAAGTTAGCCAACGTCGACATAGAACCAACGTGGAATATAGAATGAACAGAGCGTTCACGGAAGATTTATATGGTCATTGTGTAGCGTTAATTGCAGTGAGTGGAGCGAAGTGCGATGGTATCGTACCATCCGAACGAGAAATGTAATGCCCCGTCGACTGCTTCAGTAGTGTGTAGCTCGTGAGAATAATGTGTGCGATGTAAACACTTAAAGCGCGCAGAACACGACTGCCTATCCCAGATATTAACATACGTGTTTGCGTTGTACGGTATTTTAATTGACAAATTGGTGCTTTGATATCGTACACTCATTTCACAAAAAATGCGTCGTAAAATACTACCTATAGAAGGTAGATAGTGACAGGGCGCGTCTGATGGACCGACTGGGATTAAATGATTTGAAACAGCGGGTACACTGACATTGAAAACCTATTGGCACATATATCGACGGCATCCGTCACACGACGACTGGCCGGCAGCGGAGCACATTTCAGTATGGCAGATTTATGAGGACCGACCGCTATAGAAGCACGGGGAGGCTTATAACTAGGAGGGACTGTGGAGAAGGGACGGGGCGGTCGCGGGAGGCTCTGTTATTGTGCGACGTTTGATTTACGCACGTACCGCTATCACCCTTTTGTTAGGCCGGATACCGACTGCTGTGCCAGTTCCGCTGGCCCGAATGCAGCCTCTCTACTGATGTTCATCTCCCTCGCCTCCCTCGTTGGCTTACTATGATTTTAGACTTTACCGTTTTTAATTAAATTATTTTCATTTTTACTCGATTATTTTCATTCATATTCATTTTACGCCGTTAAACCCTATGCTATAAATATGTCTCAAAAGCTCATATGCTTCCATATTTCTTCCCACAAATTACGTTGTAATGAAGGAGGTTGTCATTTTCCACATCTTTTTTGTGATATTAACCTAAAGGGTGTATGTGATATACAATGATAATAATGATGACTTTATTTGCATTAAAATGCACAGAGTGCATGTAGTGTGGGAGATGTCGGTAGATAGTTGCATCGGTGTGTCGTGTGTCGGCTGCCGGCGCGAGCGTGTCGCGGTGTGGCGGTGCGGCGGCGGCGCGCGGCGGTTGGCTCGTCGTTACCCGCAATTAGCGGCTCTACACACGCGGATAATCCGCGCGCTCGCGTCGCCCGCGCCGCCCGCACCGCCCGCACCGCGATCCGCCACCCGAGCCCGCACACGATTGCACTACGGATTCAGCGAATAAATTCATTTGTACGCAAATTGTATCGGCGCTTGCAATTAAAACTTTGTTGGCGCTTCGAGCTAAGATAAATAACACTAATACATTCTGCTTATTGCGGGAAGTTGCCGGATACAGAGGATATATTAATGTTGTTCATAATTTGTTTAGGCGGATTAACCTCGTTGGTCTCTAAACTTATTTAACAATAGCCCCGTTGTCCCACATTACACATTCAAAGTTACGGTATCAAAAATTATCAGACTGTTGGAAATGTTTACATAATAATTTTGCTGTTTATTTCTCGTTAGGGATGTAAAATAGTTCCAAAGCTGCCATCTAATATAACATGAACATTTCCTTTTGTGTATGGCGTTGAGAAGTTACTAACTAACGACTAGATGAAAATCATGACCACTTTAAAGCAAATTGTTCAACAAATGTTTTTTTGTTCTTTTGTGTCTAATCGTCGCTATGAATCGAACGTGTCATATGTGAATTAATGAAAATCAAAAGTACAATTTGGGTACTATATCATAATGACATCATAGATTTGTACGAGTAATTTGCATTTTTAAACAAATTGTATATTTTGAAAAAATACACTGAAAACCTGCTTTCGTTTCTATCTAGTATCTATAGCTACAAAACCGGCTTAATGCGTGTCTGGCCACACGGTATAGGGTGCCGTAGCTAGTCGTACTAACATATTTAGCTTAGCTAATCGAGGAAAATTTGCTATTCAAAGTTAAATTTTTCGCCAACGGGTCCCTATATCAAAAATACGTCTTTGTAACCCCTATATGTTTTTAAAAGACCTATCTAATAATATTCCACACTTTACATGTACCCGAATATAAAAAACAGTTTTAAGATTTTATTCTACTACCGGTCTGACATAGTTAAGATACATATCCATGCAACATTCAGCTTTCTAGCAATAACGGTTTTGACGCTTTGTCTCGGACAGACAGACAGAAACTAACTATAAAAATAACTAAAAGGTTTCCTTGTACCACGGAACCCAAAAAATGAAACAATAATGACATAATAATTTAATCACCTGGCTAGCTCAGGCAAATTACTATCTTATTTCTATTTATTACTACTTACTTTTATGATACTACCTAAATTGAGAGCAAAATAAACCAATTAGTTAATTTCCAAAATTAATTTTACTGAAACTTTGCCCATATAAAGTGTCATGCTCTTTGATCTTTTGTAATATTATCCAGATCTAATATAAAAGCTAAATGAATTAGAACTTGGTGCCTTTTATTTATTTATTTATTATCTTTATGGAGGTCCAACAGCTTGTTCTAATTTGACTAAAAATGTTACTAGGTGATAGATAGCCAATTACAGGTCCTCGCGTTTTAACTGTTACTACTTTGCCCGCGACTCATTCCGCGTGGAATTCGATATATGAAAAAATACACTTTTTTTATACTACGCCCACAGCAAACGAACGTGTAGTCCACCTGATGATAAGTATATACTTTCTACTCCTAATTTACCCTCTTAGCAAGTGGAATTTCCAAAAACTATAGCTCATAAACGTCATAAAATGATCTTATGTGCACAATTTAATGCTTTATTTATAATGTATACGTTGTATATTAGAATATGTATATTTGGATCTATAACATACACACTATGTGTGTACATAATATGTATATTTTTCTAAAGTGTATTAATTTAAATTATGAAGCATTTAATTTAGTAAGTAACCAACAACCAGCTCACGCACCTACCGTTTGTCGTCTCTGCATCACCTTAGACGTCCGTCTTAGTTTGGTAGATAATGCTTACGGCGAGAAGTCCGCCCATGTGCCATTTTTGTGCATAAAATTTAAAATAAAAATATATAATACTTAGCAATGATTGTATGATAGCTATTATAACGAAAACATCATAATATTATTATTATTGCATATAATTTAAGTTTTTCATTGTATTACTAACACTCTATGGACCTGGTCTGAAATAAAGATATATTATTATTATATAGCGAAATCGATGTTTCTCTAGCATATCTTAATCTTAACTTCCTACCTAATATAAGTTTGAACGTCACTCTTAGTCTGCCTATCTATTTATCTGTCTAAGCGGCTAAATAAATTTTGATGAAATTTAGTATGGCGGTAAATGACATTTTAGGGCAGGACAGAGACTACTTTTATCGACATACCGCGCGAGCGAAAGCTAAAACAAATAACATGTACAATAATGTATATGAATAAAATTAGGTCCTTTTCTTTTCGGGATGGGCGAAGTTGGTCCTTTGGATTTTAATATTAAAACAAATCATGTTCTATTTTATGCGTTGTAACTACAACCGGCCAAAGTTAGGGAAACAGTCTGCAACCAAAATGTATAATATAGATGTAACAAGATAAGTTATTAAGCATAGCATGGATGAAGTTGGACATGGACATGTTTATTGGATGTGCGAGTGTTAAAACTAGAATATATTATTCACTACTGTCCATAAGGTACAAAATAATTATATTTTAACGATTGGAGTTAATTTTTTTTTTATAATTGCCATTGCCTAACTCTCTCTATCATAACATCCATCCATTTAAAATACAAGTAGGACGAGAGTGCGCATAAAACTTGTATGTATTCTCTAGACAAGTCTGTCGAGTGATAAGATGAAAGTTTACCATTTACTAAAACGTAAGAGTGCTAGAGTTAATTTTAACATTAGAAGCCCAAAAACTACTCACATAAATACTATAAAGATCATTCAGTGTGATTTTGTCAACGAACCCACTTTTAGCGATTTCATACATTTCTTTACATAAATACTACGATGGAAGTTCTAAATTGTTTTATAATCATTGTTATCTAGTTAGAACTTAGTTTCTTTTATTTCATTCACCGTGATTAGGGGTGCAATTTACGAAAGTTTTCGTTACAGTAAACGTTGATCGTGTATTGAATCAGTAATTACGTACATCAAACGTTGGTATATACAGTATAGCATCCGTATACCTGCCCGTTGGCAAATTTACTTGTCGAGTAAGCAAAGGTTAGGTACTGGAACTCCAAGTTATCTAGTACGACAACTACCTTGCAGGGTTATTGTTAATTCGAGACATTGCCTGTGTTCAAAGTTGGACTAGAATATATATTTTTTTTATTATCAATTTAAAAGTAAAAATTTAAACATAAAAGAAGGACGTGATGATATGTGTTGTTGATCTTCTCAATGCTTTGAATATATTATAAAAAACCCAGATACGCCTGCCATGTCCGCATACTTATTCAACTTGTCAAAATTTCATAGTTTTTAGTCAATTCTTTAAAAGAGTTGGGCAGGTCCATAGTAAAACTACAGTAGAATACGGATATAACGACCTTCAAGGGACCGGCGATATTATGTCGTACTAACCGGATGACGTATAAAACGGATATTTACATATGTATGTAATTATGTATTATAAGTGCGAAAGTTTGATTTTCCTATTTAGGTAAATAAAACATGTTGGAGAAATCAGTTACATATGTTTATTTTAATTATTTTTATATGTACACAAATAAGTAGTACAAACCAAATTACAAACATAGGTACGTAATGTACTGTAATAGTGTCACTAACGTAGGAAATCTGTTATTTGGGTTTGTTTTTGACAGACTTTTGTTCGGTAGTAAGAACTTCGGGCAGCATTGTGAATTCGTGACATCATTGTTTTCATGGTCATCATCAAAGTTAGTCTGAACAAATACATTAAGCGTTTCCGCAGCCTTCAGAGCTTCAGATACAATCAAGGTTGGATAAAACTCTGGTTCGTCATCATCACCGTCGCTATCTTTGCTATTCGCGTCGTCGGCGATGATATTATCCACAATGTTGAATTGAACGGTGAAGCGCGCGGGGAAAGTGAGGGGGCCGAGGTATTAGTAATTCGTTACCTAAATTGAAACAAAACACGGCGCGTCGTTTTAAACGGACGAATTATCGTAAAAAATGGTCGCTAAAAACGGTTTGTCGCTCAAACCGGAGTCGCACTAAACGGTTACATTTTCTCAGTATCTAACTATTAAACCGAACTTGAGTAAATAATATCGACCCTAAAAACGGTTAGTCGTTATAAGCGACGTCGTTATAAATGAATTCTACTGTACATCTTTTTTTGGCTTGACTCGGTGAAAATATACGGTGTAAATTACATCGTGAAAACCCTAATAGAAATTCAGTACCTACATAATACGGAGACCCTGGATGTAAAAATGTTTTATTGGCAATTTTCCAGACATCGAAAATTATTAAAAAAAAAAAAAAACACGTCATGAAAAGATCCGTAATGTATGAGAATATAGAATACGCTTGCGAAAACACTTATGTGCTTAAGTCCATGAGTTTAAAGTTCCAGGTGCGAATATTTTTAATCAGAAGGTTTAAAACTGGACAAAAATCATCAGAAAAATCCAAAGTTGTCCGAAAAAATGCAAATATATTAGGAAAGGTTAGGCGCTGGGGTAAAGTTACTATTTCGTAATTAGTTGGAAATATTCTTGTTTTTTTTACACCCAGGTGTTGAATGATTTTGAGATATTATATATTAGATAATTTAGTTTTACTTATAATTAATTTTTTATATCATTTGTTTGTAATATTTTGACGTGTTCAAGTGCCTCCTGAGCCCTATGAAAATAAATGATTTGAATTTGAATTTGAACCATGAATTATTTTTATTTTTTATAAGTATTTTTATTAAATTTATGTTTATGCTTAAACTGATTTCAAGTCGTTGAATCTATGAAGAAAGTAGAACATGTCTAGTTCGACTATTCTAGCTCTACAGTGACACATTACAAAAGTACTAGACTGAACTTTTAACTACTATAAAAACCTGCAAGAGATATTTGTTAAAATAAACAAAACTACTTTTTGTATCCTTATAAGCGTCTTATCAAATTATCACGTATTTTACTTGCATAAAGTAGTAAGTTAGTGTGCACATACGAGAATACCGAGTATACCGTCACACATCAGAAGCCGAACCCTAGCTACAAGCCTCAACGGACTTGGGCCTGCTAACGATACATGCCGTGCACAAGTGTTGCAAGGCACAGCCTTCTGCATTAAACTCTTGACCTAGCTACTGAACGAGTGCCACTTAAGTCGCTACTATAACTATCCGCATAAAACTTGCCGGATCTACATCTCAAAATTCGACTATTTCTTGAGCTAAGCCAACGATTTCACTTTAATGAGACATACATATTTTATGCTACATGTAAACGAAACTTTATTTAAAAGTAAAATAAAGTTTATATTTATTTAACTAATTCAATATAAACTTAGTAGACCGACAGCCTCCATTAGTACAACGCCATGTAAATATGTGGACGTGCAACGTTTACCTCAGACAAATACGCGACGCTGCAATGTTTCATTGCCGCAAGTTTTGATCGAGAATGCGGGTGTCAGTGGATATGTGTGTACAGTCTACAAAAGTTCCACTTACCGCAAGATTGAAAATCTCCTCCCAGTCCCGATGTGCTCTGGCATGTCTTGCGGTGCAGAATTTTTCTCAACGATTTGAAGAAGCGGAACTTTGTCCGATGATATAAGGCACGCGGAACAAACATGTAGCTCGCTCCCGCGTAGAAGGTTTTGTCAGCGCGTTCCGCCTCTTTGTGTGCCCTGCCATTGTTCCACTCGCTAATGTTGTTAGTGCACTTTTTCAGCGACTACGCTAATTTAAATACCTCTCCTTCCTTTTGTGAAGAGACTCGTCTTCCGTTTTCCGCGAGTGGCGGGATCCCTTTGCGTTTGAGAAGTCCGCGTTGGGAGACTGCATTTAAATGAGACACTTAATCACCCGAGTTGGCCCCGCATTTCTTAGAGTCGTTTGTTCTCTTCATTCATTACACCCTTTCTATAGATTTATAAGGACCTGGGATTTCATTACTTGACCATCTTGTTTTCTATTATAATTAACAGGGGATTTGATGAATTCTTCGCTCTTAAGTTAATTTAAAGATATAGTACACATTATGTATTGTAATATTACTTTTCGATTCGAAAACTTATTTTTAGCGATCACTACGAAAAATTTACATGACGTATTTTTGAAATTGGATAGGTAGTGGCTGGCGGGTGACAAGACCGCTAACACCCACTCGAATTGTGTAAATATGAGTAAGGTAATAAACTCTTGGCGAGTGGCCTGCTCGGATTTGCTTGGAGTTCGGTACGTGCGCCCCCCTCGGCCCCCGTTGCCGTCGTCGCGATACTGCGATACTTATTTTGCCTTACGCCTCGTTCACATATCAAACTTTAGTCGCAGATAATGTTAGCGATCCTTTGAGACGTTTGTTACTTCAGTTTGGCAAGTTTCATGCGCGACAAGTGCTTGGATTATTTTAGAATTCACATAACACTATCCCAAAACTGTTATGATGTGATCTTAGAATGATCCTCACATTTAAAAGTTTTACATAATCAGTATTTGTATTCAACAAGTTTTACTCCTTATATTCCTAAACAGGTTAATAAGGTAAGGTTAATAAGGTTAATAAAAAAACAGTAGTTAATAAAAAAACAGGTTAATAAGGTTTCCTAAACAGGTTAATATTTTTTTGTGTCATGCCTGTTAATAAATTTGTTATTAATACGACAGTAATAAATCACAAAGTAGGTATGTATTGGTCAATGATGATTACAATCAGTACTTCAATATTAAATACAAAAAACTAATGATTAGTATAACATAACTTACAAAAAAATGTGAGTGATTTTTTTCGAAATGTGGGACTGAAGAAAAGTTACGTTTACGTCTTTCACATAGGATATTTCTAGACCTCAATTTTACCTCTGTGAATGAAAGTCATTTTCTTAACAGATTTAAAAAAAGGTTCAGAGTTATTTAAATCCCGTAGCACGTGGCGTTCGATTGTCTCTGTATATCCGTGTAGTCGCGTCAATGAATGCATAAAACATTCAAGGACTTTGAAGTTCTTAGATACAGCTAGGTACTATTTTAAACGATATTTTTTTGTAGCTTCAAAGGAAGAAACATTTTCGAGCGGAGAAGATATTTTTAGAAGAGTTGTGTCCTGTAAAGATAATCCTGATTAGACCGTTAAAAAATGATGTTAAATGCATTATTGCAATGTCACCTGATTTACATAATTATGCAATTTGTCAGCGTAATCGGTTGGGCAGAAAATGGGTTCTTGTGTGAATATTAGAGCGCGAGTCGTTTTTAACCATCGCTATATAGCACGTGAGACCACGTATTAATATCTTTGCTAAGCTGAGTGGATCACAGCGTCAACGTGGCTTCCCCAGGCGTAGCCTATGATGCATGGCGCGGCCGGCCAAAGCTCGCTTAATGAAATATTTGCCGCGAGAGTGAAACAGACACGGCCATCCATCACAGGTGATGTCCATGTGCCGACCATCCGCTAATTCCGATGTTGACGGTAAATGATTATGAAGCTAGAGCCAAATGCTATCTTCATCTACACACGCCTACGAGGCTTTTGTAAATAAGTTTGGCTCAATACGGCACTATGATTGTAATGGTTTGCATGATGAAACCAGATGATTATTCAATGGCTTATCTGGTCATAATCTCAACTAGGTGTATATGTTTTCTTTGGACTCTATAGATGTATAAATTAAATTACCTACTATAATACATTACGTCTGTGCCACAAAAAATACAATCCAAACTAAAAGACACTTTATACTATCACATTTGAACGTAATAATGTATGAGTTACTTAACTTCAAGTTGTAAAATATCAGTGGTATAATGTAAGTGAGGAAAGAGCAAACGGCTCGCCATTACTTATTCAGTGTGTCATCATCTACTACAGAACATCTGCAACCCGAGTGCCGCAGGTAGTTAACCGATTTTATCTACACTTTCAAAAGCCTTTATAATAAATATGGAGAAAGACCTAATTCTAGTGTTATACATGATGCGTTATTATTTAAACAGCTGTCATATATACTCATTTAATAATTTTTGAGGCTTCTTTTGATTTAATCTGACGACAAGATGTTATTTCTGCTTCCCTTGATCTTATTCACGAATATTATTACTAACTAATAGAACATGTTAACATATTTATTTCCGTATTTGAGTTTAGATCATTCAGTCGATACATCTTTCATATAATTCCACTACAAAAGTGACGACATATTTCTTCGACGTTTGATTGATATGTTCATTGATTTTTATATATGATCTGGTGCCAAACGAAACTTGCAGAAGATGAGATGGAGTAAAGAATGGTACCTCTTAACGGGTCACGTATGTACCATAACTTTGTTGCTAACGTTATTACGTCAGACGTGAAAACAGTAACTGAACGACGTGACCGCAATAGCAACAATCAATTGGATCGTGTTTTATTGCTTACTGTACACCTACGACTTTTCCCCAACACTGATTTCTTCTATAATATTCTAGATGCGCAGGGGAATTAAGTCGCATTCGCCACTAATACCATTTCCATTAGATGAAATCAAATAATGCAATACAATCGGCACACGTTTATTAATACTGGTATCGTTTCTGAGCAAAACTCGACCAGAATCAACGACGTTATTTGTATTGGTTAAATGGAAACATTGTAAATATTTTCCTTTCTAATATTTTGTACATGATCGCAAATATTTAGCTGCTTTATTTTCATTTTGTTTCTGCACATGTTAATATCACACTTCCTATAGACGTATAATATTAACATAAGGCTCTGATAAATGTCACACAACTATTTGACGCTGCTTAATTAATTTAACGACAGCGCTAACAATGTGGCAATATTTCCGTTATGTAACCCCTATAATTACACTACGATATTTATAGTTGGTGAGTGGCTCAGGTTGGCGCGTCTTTATGTTATCCGTGTAATAAGAAGGGTGTACAAAGAGCAGCACAAAAGCTGTTGGCATGCAGAGCGGAGCATGACGCAGCCGTTATTTTACCATCAGTCAAGATGACAGTTGTATTTTTCGCGGCCAGCGGTCGACGCTCAGGCGCGGCGCCGGCTTTGCGTCGTTTATCATCGACTCCACCAGTGTGTCCAGGCCCTTATTTATGGATATGACCATAGAAATAAAGAAGTCATCCGCATGAAGTGTCCGTACCAAATTGTACATTACTCAAAGCTGTAAAGTGTTTTTAATAGCCTATTTATAAAGTACTATTATATTGAATTCGCCTATCGATGAAATCATATTATTAACGAATCGTAAAGCAAATGACCGTCTTTTCCATTTTAGACTGATTTAATCGCTCATATTTTAATAATGAGGCAATTCAAGTCTTATAAAATGTAAGCAATTCAAAATGTTTCAAATACATATATATAGGTTGTTGAGGTATATTGCGAAGTTGGAAGCGCTGGCGATGCACCCGGAAGACGGCGTCAGCAGTACGTGCGGCCGTAGTGCGCCGCACTCGACTCGCTCCACGTTTATTATCGAGTGATTGCCTCCCTGCGTGATTCGACTTACCAACTATCCTACCTTACGAATGTATCCGAATGTTCTTTTCCTGAGATTAACTGCCTTTATTTCTATTTTACAATCCTACTCGTGATTACTGCTGGAAAATCTTTCGAGATTCTCTCCATCGATCGACTTCTTTTGTTGTCGCTTGTCGTAACTTTATCCAAATATATTTCGCCGTCGAAAGTTTTCTTCAGAGCGAGCAACTCAAAAGTTTGTTTACTATTCTCTGTCTATACAAAATTATGATAAACTGCTTAGAGTGTAGCGTATCAAAGTATATGATACGTAGATGTTTGTGTACAGCGCATACAGAGTTCTCGCCGACACTTTGACAGTTAGTAGGGGGCAAGTCTGAAATATCGGCGTGCGCGGCTTAATCGCTCAGCGTGCGATATTGGCGTTACATCATGTTGTCAGCGAAGAGAAAAATTGCCGCACTCCGTCCTCCCCCCGCGCCGCGCGTTCCACACGCCTCGCTCGCCGATGTCGACAGCGCGTTTATATTACTTGAGGATTTATTGTAGTTTTACGAACGCACATTTATCTGTTTCCATACAAAAAATCATTATTTATTATACCACTTTTATTGTCCACGTGTCAATTACGTAATTACATTAAGTTAACTGTACCGGAGAACCACTCAAAATTATTTGATTTCGATGTTTTTTTTCCTTTTTTGTTGTTTTTTATCCTGATCAATGAGGGAGAAAAATGACTAATTATAAAAATGCGTTCACAATATTTATGCTAGTGACGTATCCAGTGAAATTTTCCTTGCTAGAATTGGGGTGAGGGTGGATAAAGGTCCAGAGGTTGTCAATAGCGACGTATCCAGTAGGAAGGCATTCAATATTCATAACATAATTCGTGAGGCTTTAACTGGGTGTTGATGCCACTTACACCGAGAGCCTTTATTGTACAAGACTTTAAGCCCAAGTAGTATTTGCAAAATGATGGTGATTATTTTGCAAGTAGCATGGCATAGATGGCGTTCTTGAACAAATGTTGTTTGTAGCACAAAGATACAAAGGACATTACAGTATTATTTGCTTTTTATTCACAGTTAAACAGTTGACATGAAATAATGAAGCATAATTTAATATTAAAAATATAACAAAACATTATTGTATCAAATTATTTCAAGAAATTGATTCGTGTCTGAAGTGTTGAGTGATTGATTAAACATGCAGTCCAACCATGTTCAATCTCTGATCCACGGACAGGTATGTAAGAACAAAACTGAAAAGCTCAACTTACAATCGAATCCACCTTTCGGACCGAAACTTTAAAAGCATCTTTTTGCAGCAATTCAGAAGTTCCCCCTTTGTCCGTCGGTCTATCCGAACTTGAAGATAGTAAATGTTTATTTCAAAAGTATTTACAATGTACATTGGTACTGTACGTTCGCTAGGTATGAAATAAAAAAGGAAATATAAGTAAGCTTCTGCTGATAAGCAAATCAGGATCGAAACCTGTTCTTGTATTCGTTGTTTCAGTTCAGTTTCAGTTTAATTTCAACAAAGATGTGAATTAATTCGATAAAAAATATCACGCTTATCGTGATATTTTTTATCGAATTAATTCACATCTTTTGCAGTTTAATTGTTGAAATTAAACTGCAAACTAATCATATAAAAACTGAAGTTCAAATAGTAATAAAATGTTTGTAATAAATTTTAGTAAAATTGTAACGAAATTAAATTGAACATGTCGAATATTTTTAGAAAAAAAATCTTTAAATTTGTTTGATTTTATAAGTAGCTTAAGTAAAATTCAGTATCGTCGATTGGCTACTTATTTAAGCCATACTGATGAAGTTCTTCAACAGTAAATTCTACAGTACGACAGTAAATTAAAGACACGAAAGAAAACACACGTAAAAAGCCGCAAATCAAATTTAAAACACATCACTGAACGCGACTTGTCAGTATTCAGGAGGAAACTCCAAATGTGACATTTCTTGTTTAGGAAGACGCCGACGGTGTGACGACTCACTATATGTCATACATTCTAAATAAGCATAATAATATACAGTTGAGCAGTGATATAGGCTCCCTGTGCATTGAATACATTTGATCGCAATACATCTTGGTGTCTGGTTTTGGTAAAGATGAAAAGAAAATTGTGTAAGGAGCTTTAGAATTATAATTATAAACCCTTGACTCAACGCTTATAGCAATATAATTATGAACCCTTGTAGTTCATAATTATATTGCTATTAGATTTTAGTAGCCTAAATATTCAAACTTAAGTAAGTTAATACATAAAAAAATAACTCGCTTAGATACCGCTATACATATTAATGAGTAACCATAAAATTAAAACTCATTTCAATGTCCTCTGAATGTCGCTGAATTTTAACAAAATAATTAACAGTCTAGTTAACTTATTATGAAGTGTAACGTAATTATCAAGTTTAACTTAATTTTATCTAATTTAATTCTTCATTTGAATAAGTTAAGCTACACGTATCTAGACAGATTTAATTAAATATGTCTTTCAAAACATTGTGATCCTCAGATATATATTTATATATATATATATATATATATATATATATATATATATATATATATATATATATATATATATATATATATATATATATATATATATTACAATAATTTAATGCCTTCAAGGGCAAATTATATAATCAAGTTCCCAGTCAGTTACGCACAACTTTGACATTCAAGTCGGTTGTTAAAGTTTGTTTTAGGACGATAATAAAATTGTAGCGGGTATGGCTGTGCCTCTATTGGACGATTTCTCTAGAAAATTGGTTTACGTGCAATTTATGTCAAGATTTGCTACTTGAAGAAATCAGAAAATATACGAATAAGAAAAAATAGAATTAAAAAAAAAAGTAAAATAGAAGAAGATTATTAAGATTCAAGATTCAAATAATTTATTTGCATATAACAGGTTTACATGGTTGGTACACAGATTAATATAATAAGTACACTGATTTCAATAATATATTATTAGAATAACATTTGCATAAAAGTGATATAAAGTTAGAGTACTCAAAAATAAATATTACGAAATAAAAAAAAGAGAAAAATACTTAAATTTGTGATTTATATTTTTACTCGATTGAATCGTCAACTTTCAACAATAAATCTATCAAATAGAGCTTTAAAAAAAAAGAAAATATAACTTTTTATTTGTTGTTAATTTAAAACAAATGAACGTTAGAACGTACCACGTTTGAAAGTATAAAAAGAATAAAACAGCAACACACTGTGCAGAGACATCAACGCCTGAACAACCTCAGTTTCCAATTACACAGTTCGTTACTTTTCCAAATGGAGAAAATACTTATATTCGGTTGGCCTTGAACCTTATGTACTATCGAATTATCCAAGGTTACAGTAAATAATCGTATTTAAGACCAATTTTATTGTAATGGGTGATGATTTAAATATATAATAATCCCTACTGCACCTTGTTTTCTGTTTTAGGGTTCCGTAGTACCTACAAGGAACCCTTATAGTTTCGCCATGTCCGTCTGTCGGTATGTCCGAGGTACAGCTTTAAAAATGTTAGTTCAAGAAAGTTGAAATTTTGAATTAATATGTAAATTGACTATATTGTCAAAGTGGAAGAATAAAATCTTGAAAAAAAAAAATATTTTTCAGGTACCTCCCCTACATGTGAAGTGTGCTGTTTTTTTTCTTTAATCTATCCCATAGTGCGGAGTGTCGTTAGATATTTATTTTAAGAACATTGAGTGGTTGTTAAGGCAGTTTTGTGATTAAGAGATCCATTTGCGAGGTAATTAACTTTAAAGACCTAACTTTTGTTAGAGTAGCCCCCCCCCCCTCTCTAAAATCTAAGACGCTGACCCGAAAAAACAGAAAAAATATGTACTTAAAAGAAAAGCTACGTCAACTATATTAGTTCAAGAGTAATAAGGGCCTAAATTGTAAAATGCACGTACTTGGAATAGTAAACCTCTTTTAAGTCCATAAATATGTTGTAAAAGCTGACTGCGGCACCTTATTGCGCGTGGCCCGGTATGCACTTGGCTGGTTTTTTAAATAAACAATTCATTTTTAAATTGTCTTGTGAATGTGCCACGCTTCTATATTAAATTTATGCAAATAGATCTCCATACAATTACATCGACAGATTAACAATACTTACGTTACGATTAATCTAGTCATACCGCGTCGGAGTCTATTCAATAACAGGCACACCTGCTAGATTTATGAGCTCCGCAAATTCATTGTTATTCCGAGCCAACGAGTTCAGCTCAGAAATTCCATCTGCAGTAATTCTGCTCGATGAAATAATTATTACCTATCACTACGTGCCAAAACAATCAGGCAGTTTATTTAAGCAAAACAAAAACGAATATTTATTCAGATAAGCAACTAATAATGAATGAACCGTTGAATGTTGACCGTTTTCGATTCAAACAGGAACATGATGGGCAAATGTGCAGTACCGTTCTATCTATCGGGGTGTGGGTAATTGTACTAGTAGATTGTCGTGGTCGAGTGTTCGGCATGGTCCACGTGGCACAAGATTGCGGAGGCGGTGTTTGCTCTTTGGCGGAGCCCGCAACGGGCTTACGGTTCAGCGAGCCGTGTGGCGAGCGCGCGGCCTCTCGGGTCGCGTCTCCGGCCAAATTGAAATATCCCCGTTTCCACAACGTCCACCACTCGCATAGAGAGCCACACCAGAGTCGCTCGCCCGCGGCCACCCTCTCCACGTTCATACTCGTAGCTTCATATTATCTGAAATGACCTGCTTACCAAACTAATTTCTATCTTCCTATAAGATTAGATACCTAGATAGATATTTGATTGCAAAATGAAAAATACAGATTTATTATAAGTGTATAGGTGTATATTTCAGTAATAATAATTTGATACCTCAAATAGGAAGCTAGATCAGAAATGGGTCGGGTCATATTTCGTTAAAAATTATATATTGGCATGGTTCTCGAACGATTCAATTTCCGTGCGCAGACAGCAGTAGAATTTACGTGCGCAGATTTACATGCCAACGAAATTATTTGCAAATGGTACCTCGAGCGATTCATCTATATTTTATGATTCGTACCGAACACACTTTAAGGTTTCTCTCTTCGAAATTAAATTATCACTTTATATTTCAACAAAAAAATATATTTCTGTAAAATATGGAAATGTAAACAGATACTTGGCAGATTGTTAAGAGCAGACTTAGAGATTGAAGGAAGTTTATGTATAAGTAGGTGAATCGACAAAACAAATCTCAATGCCTTGAGATTTGTTAAATCAAATATTCGCTTTATAAGGAAACACATTTCTTGCAAAATAATTTGTATGTGTTTTTTTCTTTCTTTCTCATACGTTTTAAGAAAAATACTTGAAAACATTAAGTTAATAGTACTTTCTCACACAGGTTCAAACTAGTTACAGTATCCGTTCAATATAAGAGCAATCTTTTTTGTGAGGCATGGGAGAAAGAGAAAATAAATAAGTGAAGTAAGTGACGCGTACACACATTGTTTAAATCGATAACCTTTGTAGAGGTGGTTGCCTTACGAAGCCCCTTTGCAGGTAATCCTGCCCACTTGGAGTTATTGCCGCCGAGGGAAGGAAAGATTACCTCGGCGGGAGATAAGGAGGTCGACGGGGCTTCGAGTGCGATTGTCCCCGAGTCAGGCGTCGAATTGTGTCAAGTGAAGCGGCAAATTGAACGGCCGAGCCTTCTGCGCGCCCTGCTCACTAATCGTCACATAAACTGCCGCCGCCCGAACGTTTAATTACGCAAAACGCTTTCTTCGACATGTACTTTATTATCCGTGCCTAGCGGCCATCTTAAATCTACTTCTTTTAAAAACCCGCCTCCGTTATTACTCAATGTCAACGTAATCACTTCATGCTTTAACGGATTCTTTAAATGAATTATTACTTTCGATAAAAGCGAAAATATATCCGTATCCAGAAAAACCAGGTATGAAGCAATAGTGAAATGTGTAAATGGAAGGTTTAACTTATGCCTTATTCATACAAGATTTCTGCCGTATTGAAAAGGTAGCTGACCTACATTCTCATAAAACGAAATACGTTTTCATGTAGTGTATTCGCAATAAAATACTAATAATGATACTTTACATCAACCGTAGAGCCAAGACGTCGACAGTAAAATACAGTGTGCACGACAATATGTCAACCAAAAAACAAAATCCCTTACGTCAAAGAGGTTTATTGGTACAAAAACCAATTATTTAGTAATTTCATTTCTTCATTATTTCCTATACTGTGGATTTATATTTATTCTTTGTTTTTTTCTTGTGATACGTTGTTCCTTTTTTTTCTTATTGGTTAAAGGAGAACGTTCCTATTGGTTGCATCGTTGCTCATTGTATCTTGATCAATTCACTTACAATATAATCACAGGTTCATACCAGATCACATTTATATTTTTTTATGGACTTCTTTAAATTACCATGAAAGCGTAGACTTCGCGTCGCTGTGTTAATCCTTGCGTAGCGCATCGTAGCAAAAGTAAAGCGCTACGTAGCGTAGCAATGTCGTAGCACTAATCGAATTTCAACGTGGTATTTAGTTAAACCAAAATTAATAACAACTCTTTGTTAAGCCTTTATAAAATATTGAAACATTATTATAATATAATGTATGATACTTCCATTTCATTATAATAATTTTGAGTTTGTTTTCATACAATAAATATATTTTATCAATAAATTCATTTTATGTGTTATGTGTAAGCATTAAAAACAATATTCGAGAGATAAAAACTGTGTTTATTAATTGGGTACTAGGCTGTAAAAAACAAATAGAACCGGAGCAGTAAGGTAAAAATTACAAGTTGAATCGCGTGATACCATTTGGATATTAATTTGATGATCGTTAAGGACAATGTGAATTGGCAGCAAATTTTGAGTGACGCTAATGATAGGACCTTCAGACGTCGTTGAACCTTTTTAATCACGAAATGAATACTAATAATATTTTAATGAGTAAAAGTTGATTATGATTGAAGGTATGTATAGAAGTAACAAATTTATAAGTAAAAGTATGTTTAAAAAAATAATTAGACGGTAAACTGTAGGTAAACAGTGTCATAGATTAACGCGTAGCTTGCTTGTCTCATAATAGCATTCGCAATCACATACTTTATTAATGAAAAAACATCAGTAAATCAGTAGTTGCAAATTTAATATTTCGCCTATAGTGAAGTTCTTTGCGCATCACATATCGTTTTCCAATTAAAAAATGAGTACTAATTAGATAATGAGTCAAGTTAAACTTATTTATTGTCTTCAATAAACCGCCTAATGCTAGTGTAGCATAAATATCGGTATCAAAAATAGTTTTAGCAGCAAAAGGTAATAAAAATAAATGAAAAATCTATCGTGATTACTTTTGTGTATTAATTGGATGGCACGACATTGTGAATCGGTGGCAGCAAATTGTGAGTGACGCTAATTATAGGGGTGCACCCTATAATTAGCGTCACTCACAATAACACACGTAGAGATTTGCCAATTACGCGATGAATCTTGATTAATCAATAAAATGTAAGGTTTAAAACATCAGGGCATCACTTTCAAGCCATTAATCATATTTGTCTCAAATCCCTTAGCCAATTTGACATAAAACCAAAAATAAGTATTATTATGTTATCCTTCCGTAGATCCAATACAATCCAATTAGGATTCAACTACATGATCAAGTCTGTATATTAATTAAAAGAACGCGACATTGTAAGTGATGTTTATTTTAGAAAATCAGCTGTATGCTACGTAGCGTCTTTTGTCTTTTCAATTACGAGATAAATATTAAGATATTAATAAAATGTAAGGTTGAAATCATCAGAGGTCTGTTTAAATATATTGTTGAAAACCGTTCCGCCAATTTGTACAAAAAAACACGTATCAATTTATCTACCCAATAAAATCGAATCAGGAATAAACGACGTGATCAAGTTTGTTTATAATTAAACGAGCGATAGCGACATTGTGAATCGGCGGCAGCAAATTGTGAGTGACGCTAATGATAGGGCGTTCAGCAGTCGTGTGCCACGTAGCGTCTTTCCAATCACGGTATGAATCTTAAGTTATCAATAAAATGTAAGGTTGTTATCATCAGAGGTCAGTATGAATATATTGTAGAAAAACCGTTACGCCAACTTGACACATAACAATTCACCCAATAAAATCGAATCAGGAATCAACTACGTGATCAAGTTTGTATATTAATTAAACGAGCGACAGCGACATTGTGAATCGGCGGCAGCAAATTGTGAGTGATGCTAATGATAGGACGTTCAGCAGTCATATCCCACGTAGCGTCTTTCTAATTACGACATGAATTTTAAGTTATCAATAAATATGTAAGGTTGTTATCATCAGAGGTCTATATAAATACATAGTTAAAAACCGTAACGCCAATTTGACACATAACAATTTACTCAATAAAATCGAATCAGGAATCAACGACGTGATCAAGTTTGTATATTAATTAAACGAGCGATAGCGACATTGTGAATCGGCGGCAGCAAATTGTCAGTGACGCTAATGATAGGGCGTTCAGCAGTCGTGTGCCACGTAGCGTCTTTACAATTACGACATGAATGTTAAGTTATCAATAAAATGTAAGGTTGTTATCATCAGACGTCAGTATGAATATAGTGTAGAAAAACCGTTACGCCAACTTGATACATAACAATTTACCCAATAAAATCGAATCAGGAATCAACGATGTGATCAAGTTTGTATATTAATTAAACGAGCGATAGCGACATTGTGAATCGGCGGCAGCAAATTGTGAGTGACGCTAATGATAGGGCGTTCAGCAGTCGTATGCCACGTAGTGTCTTTCCAATTACGACTTGAATCTTAAGTTATCAATCAAATTTAAGGTTGTTATCATCAGAGGTCAGTATGAATATATTGTAGAAAACCGTTACGCCAACTTGACACAACAATTCACCCAATAAAATCGAATCAGGAATCAACGACGTGATCAAGTTTGTATATTAATTAAACGAGCGATAGCGACATTGTGAATCGGCGGCAGCAAATTGTGAGTGACGCTAATGATAGGGCGTTCAGCAGTCGTATGCCACGTAGCGTCTTTCCAATTACGGGCCGAGGCTCCGAAGTCACGCTGTGCTCCATTCGTTACGGGGACGTGCCACCAACATCTGGACCATCCGTGTTATAACGAACGATAACTTGTTGCTACACTAAATTGCTTTTGCTTTTTCTTCTCTTTATTAGTAAGCTGTATTTGTTTGGATTACAATCAGTATCTTGTTGTGGATAATAAAAATGAGAACCTCTATTTTCTTTCTTAAGACGCGTGTACCTAATTTTGCCAGAACGCATATGTATGTAGTTTGATAGGTATATCCACATTTTATCAGTTATAGCTTTAATTAATAGTATTAAGGTAATCAATTACTAATACAATTATTACAGTGATAAAAGCAATGGCAATGTCATAGCCACATAAATTAGGCGTTATTTTAATTTAAATGTTATGATCATACAAAATAATACAATTAACCCTCGAAAGCCGTTTAAGCTTTCGCTTGTTATGAGTTACCTAGCGCCATTGACAATTATTAGTTTTGAGTTTTTTATAATATTTAAAAAACCTGAGTTTCAGCACTCAAATAAAGTAGCGAGTCGAATAAATAAATAACATTGAAGTGTCTGTTTTTAATGTCAAAATAATATTTCAGCTAATATATTTACTTGCACGAGAACTGCCTAAAATACAAATTTTAATTATTTTTTTCGGTTTGTCTGTTCGTATGTTTGTCTTTTTGTCTGTCTGTCTGTTTGTATCGGTTAATCCTCTAAACGGTTCAGCCGTTTTAAATCTTTAGATGCAGGTAACTGACTACAACCTACCACGCAGATGAATCCGCGGCAAAAAGTTTGTTTGTACTACTGGTCGAATTTTGATCATTATTTTTGTGTTTGATTCTCTAACTGTAAATTAAAGTCTTTAGATATATTACATTACGCTAACCTTCACGGGAGCGAAGCAGTAAGGTTTAACGCGGGTCAAAGAGCGGTCGCTGCTACATCTTAATACAACGAATTGCTCGCGGACAAAGTCACGGGCAAAAGCTAGTACTGAACTTAATTCGACTTAAAATAAAAAAAATCTACTCACCTTTTAAGTTTATATTAATACGAACGTTCTTAAGGTTAAAATTGTTGCGACGTATTATATAAATATACTCAAAACTTTTTTAGTCACAGAATAAAATAGAGAATTCTGACAAAACCCTCCACGTGGAATACTCTGATAAGGTGAAACTTTGTTTTGCTAACAAATTACTCTCAAAATTTTGGTTGATAGAGAAACTTGCTCAAATAAAATAGCAAAACTGTATTTATACATTTCGTGGACCATTAATCTAGCGTCGCTTAAAACGTGTATTAGTGATTGAGTTTTTGTCAGAAATCTATCATTAACTCACCACACGACCAATAAAGTCTGATAATTTTATTTAAACGCCTAAAATTTTCAAATTAAAACATAAATACTGACGAAACCGACCATGCTTACTAAGAATTCATTCTACTTTAACAAAACCGAAGTATAAATAATTTAAAGAGGTTTTGCGAAACATTATATTCTTAAAAAGTTCTCAATTATTTATGAAGACTCAGAATTCTTAAAGTAGTTCACGGACATTATAATATAAAACCCGCAGATACTTACCGCGTTTTACGATCTTATGAGGACTAGATATAATTTGATATTTAATAAAGAATGATAGTAATATGGTAATATTTTGACTCGTGTCATCACTACTTTTAGACATGTGATAAACTGATATTTTGCAGCCGCTGTTGTTTAAAACCAAATATTAATTGTTAACAATCCAATACTTATATTTATTAAAAATGTGTTCATTACCTCACTCTATATTTATTTCAATAAGGAAAAGAGGGATGAAAAATTGATAACCAAAAGATCACGCAGATAATTATCGATTTGTTTCTAGTTTGGTATTTTTCCATTTTAACCGGCTTCATAAAAGGAGGAGGTTCTGAATTCGTCTGTATTTTTTTATATTTTTAATAGGGTTTTTAATATATTTGAAGCATAACAGAAACACTACCTTTACCTAGATTATTACTCGTGCATAGTAATACAGAACGGTAAAGTATTGGTGGTCAGTGCAAACAGCTTGCAGGCTGCAGCACGCTGCATGTGTAGGCTCACATATTTATAACCTCGCCGCTCCATTATGATATTGGCCTCTGAGTGAATTTGTTTTCATATCATCTATATTAAACTGGCTTTTTGCGCTTTGCGGAGCGTGAACATCATTCAAAACAACTCCTACGTGTGTACTTAATTTTCAGCAAATCATGTTAACACATTCGAAGGTAGTCTGTGCGGCATAATTCGCTTTCAATAAGAGGTTATTTTACTTTTTTAACGTTATTTGAATTTCATTTGCATATTATTCTACTACTATTCGGCATATAGTAAATTTTCTTTTCACACCTCCAAATCACATAGTTTTCTACTCGTGGAATAATTTTGACGCTATGCTTAAAAAAATTACAGTCGACCAATTTTCAAGTAAACATTTTAACCATAGTATGCTGATATAACAGCAATACACTACTGTTAAAATATTCAGTACACCTGAACCCCAGTATTTAAGTGCAGATTAAAGCGTATCATATTGTGTACGAGCGAGGCTAAAATGAACCATAAACACATTACGGCAGTGGCCGGTTAAGTTGTCAATCAGGTACGTAACTGGCGGTGTGACGGTGTGATACTTAGCGCAGCCATTCAGTCTGGCTCGCTGACACAGCGCCGCACTCGACGCCCGCACGTGCCGATCACCGCCACTCACCGTGCTATCGCGCACGCCATCATCATCCTATGACACTAGTTTTACTTATTCTGCTACATGTATGATGTAACTGGACCCCTGTTAAAAACGTCATACCTATTACAAGTTACATCACACTAGTTTTTTTTTATTTAATCTACGCCTGCAGCGAACGATCGTGTATGCGTCGCTGCAGCTGAGGACTACGGCGTTATGACTCGTATGCCAGTAATTTCAGGGCCTGATCTCACCACCAAACCGGAACCAGTTTATTCCTACGTATTAAATACTTTTGTGGTTTTATTTTCTATATTTCCTTGATCAAAAGTACAAATCGTCATACAATTAATACCTTATATAATTTTGTACTTAATAAACTTTTATCATAATATCTAATACTGACATAAACCTTGCATTCTACGTAACAACGGTAGCAACACAAATCGATATACCACAAAGTAACAGTGCTCGTATACAAAAACTCCGAACAACAAGAACCGTAAATACGTAACATTCCACAAATAATTTACACTTGGTAGCGTCCGGATGGTATGGAAAGTGTTATTCCAATTTTCCCGTGTACAGCCCCACACTAAAATTAATCAAATTAAGAAAGTTGGTTGCAACAAAACAACACATCGACCCTTTGCGAAGGTAATTTCTGTGGCGGTCCGTTAACTGACGCGACGCGACAATTATTTTCATATAACATAATCCTGGGGCGTTGTGAGGTGTGCGTTCTCTCGGGACGCGTGATTTGGAGCAGCCGGGCGTCGGCGTCGGTCGGCGTCGGCGGCCGCCTGCCCGGGCCCAGAGCTCGTTGAAACGCCGCCGCGCCACGCCGCCTCCTCGCTAGCCCCGGAAAACTCGTATTCATGTAAATTAGACTAACCTGTCCTTGCTCTCCGGACTCGACACAAAAGTCCCTCCTCATTATATTATTTTGAAATAGAATACCACTCGTATTTTCACTTTTTCTTAGACATGTAAGAATTTATAAGATTATCTCTGAAATACAATTTTATAGGCTTTGTTTAGGCAGGTTTTCCTTTTTAAAGATGAGTAAATGGTGGATATGCTATAAACAGTAACAACAAAGATAAAAGTAACAAAACACAACCAAACACTCCATTTTCTTAATATTGTAATAAAGTTGTTCTGTTTTGTTTTCAGGTAAGGCTTTCTATTATAAGAAAGGTAAGAATATGAATTTCTTCTAAAGGCGGACAACGGGCTGTATAGCATGTATCTATTTATACAATTCTAAGAATGGCTCTTTTTAGCACGGTAAATACTTACATAAAACGACAATTTCGTGTATTAGGTAATTTTATAACACAAGCTTTTACGTATCGCCTTTATTTTCGTTAGAATAGCAGCAGATACGTCGTGCTCGCTTGAAACTTTTGAGAACGGCGACATTTGATTTTAAGCCTCGCGGACTATAAGTGTTATTTCTTGGAGAGAAGTATTATTCTGCGACAGGAGCGCAGCTCCGCCGTCGCGAATGCTCCATTTAGTTTCAAAGTTTTTCTCGTTTATCACCGTTGGGCTCTCAGAGGCGGAGATTTTTCCTTTAGATTTGTTGTCACGCCAGACCTTTTTAATGTACCTTTTCTTATCGTGCCTCGATTAAGAAGCAACCTGTTTCAGATGTAACTCTACTGGACTATTTTATTGTTCCCCTGTAATTAACAATTAAATTGGTTTTGTGTTTTAAATATTCACGAGGGCTAAATCGTATTGTAATGAGATCATTTAAAAGTCGTATGAAGCACAAAGAAACGAATGATTTTTGGTATCCAAATTCAGCCAGAACGAAAACGTATTTCAAACGACGTAAGTAAACTTATTACGCCGGTTTGGTAAGGTCGGTGAAGCGAGCGGTTCGTTAATTAAGCGACTGAAACGCGGCCATAATAAAAAGAGGGCAGATTAAGCTCGGCTCCGGCTCAAGTGTGGCCGAACAGGTGCGAGCGGCGGTAAACTACAGGCACATTCTCCCAACTCCACCGCGTGCTGCGCTTAGATAAAAGGATTAGCAGACTTTCTACTCCCCTCTACAAAGTACTCACAATTACATTACGTCTACCACTCAGCACATTCATGCCTATTTTATACGTTCCTATGTTGCTCAGTATCACAAATCCAAAAGCTATTTACTTTTTAATAATTATACTACTGTAATTTCTACAGTATTATACCATAAACTAAATAAAATGTCTCAAGAAGTGATATTTATTTATGTATAAGTGTAGGCGAGCGGGTGGTGAAGGTGAGATTGTTTCCCGTGACGGTTGAGCGCCGCGCCATAATGACTCGACGCGAGGCCGACGACGGCCCTCGCTCAGAGATTGGAAAATGCCTCCGCAACTTTTCTACTTATACAAAAAGTTAACGTGAAAACTTTGTTAATGTTTCGATGGCTTAAGGGCTACTTTTATTGTTAGGAACAGAATTCATCACATTAATTTTATTGTCTTTAGTATTTTTAAACCTTTTTCATGGCTATAAACTCGTAGAAAGTAACCTCGTGTGGCTCTCAGCAGCTATAAATCGATGTTATAGAATCAATAAATGTTACCATCAGATCATAAATGTTACGATCGAAGCATTATCTTCTAATATAACAACGGGATCAAAACAGTATTTTAGAAGCATCGAGACTCCTCTCCCCGTTGATGGTAGAGAATTTGCATAAAAATATAGTTAAAATGATTTGTGTTGTAGAAAATGTCTGACTTTCGGGCAAATGGTGCTGTAAAAATGTTGGTAGATCGGGATAGGCAGGCTCGCGTAAACAGCTCGGTAAATCACGAGAATTGCGCGCCGCAGCTCGACTTGGACAATATTTGTGCCAATAAAATCCTCCCTAACAAAGCTGTTGTTGTCAACGAAAAGCCGCCTGACCTGTTTTTAGTCCATCATGGATTTCATTGTCATCGTTTTCTAAGCCTAATATAGATGTTGAGTGCTTTTAGATCCAAATAATTACATTGGGTTTCGCTTCACAAATTCTCTGGGGCAAGATTTATACATGTCCGTAGCTTGCGCTCTCTGTGAATGCTGGCCGATTGCTGTTTGTTCTTTTTTATCGACCGTCCCAAAAAAGTGCCCTACACAAGCTGGCTTTGA
Source organism: Hypena proboscidalis (assembly GCA_905147285.1). Lineage (NCBI taxonomy): Eukaryota > Metazoa > Arthropoda > Insecta > Lepidoptera > Erebidae > Hypena > Hypena proboscidalis. The sequence continues at coordinate 10,623,095 of LR990130.1, read as the reverse complement.
GGTCAATATTTCTAAACTATCTTTCCTATATTCTAGTATGACTTTAGTTAAAACAATTGTGAAATTAGCCCTCAGATCCCGAATGCATAGGTTGATTAAGGTCGAATTCAAAAGTTTTAATTACAATTTAAAGCAGTGAACCGAGAGCCGTTGGAGTTAAAACAAACATTATAAGATCCCACGAGGAATAGGGATTATATAATACTATCTGGTGTTTATTAGTTTATCTTTGGGTAACTTTTACGATTATGATATGGTACGATGAGTTTCAGCTTGATTGCATATTCATATTATTAAATTATCCTAAAATATATGGGGAGATACAGATGAAGTAATTTAAATACTGCCTCACGTCGTTTTCTATATGAGCATGCAATGACAAAATGCTACCGACTACCCTTTAATAAATAATGCAAATAATATTGTTAAACATATTATTTAGAAATAATAGTACAATTAGACAGTTTTGTTTTATAAGAGGTAAACACGTTCTTATATCAAATGACTGCACATGCTAGATGTCTTCTTGGCTTCTCAATAACTTGAGAACTATCACCGGCAGCTTTCGCGGGTGGATAACTAATAAAGTAAGTTCGAGAGGAAAAGTAAACTAATATCGGGTTGTTCTGGACGGCGAGCGAGCCGTGCGAGCAGTGGTCGACGCCCGGGCCCGACCGAGACGTCATCTTCGCTACAGATTTATTACTTTTAATATGTGCAGTCCATTTGCGAATGTCGACTATAGTATTTATACCTATAATAAAGACCAAGCATATTCTCAAATCTATATTCAAGTCTGTTTACTATTTATCGTCAAATCACTGCTCATAAAAGCAAGCCATTAAAATTTGTGACACCTATGGCCCAGTATCACATATATCACCATATTTTAATATTATTTCTATTTCACCAAACAAACTTAAAATAATTGATGACCTCAAGTAAAAAGTAATGAATAGCTATAAATAAAAAATACAACAGTAATCATTAGCACTCCTCCCATCTTTCTCACTTCAAAAGTCGTTTTGAAAGTTTCTTAAAATTTGCGAAAAAGTTTCGGTACAAATTAAGAGCAAATTTAGCTCCGTCCGTTTAGCCATCAGTAATTTCAAAGTTCTAATGAATTTTCTTCTCTGACATTGAAAAATGAATTTCTACCCCTTATTTCTACCGTTGGGACATCTGTAAAGCACTGGTTGGAATCAACACCGCGGATCCTACCCACACCTTTTTAATATGTAAATCGGGTGGGTTTTAATGAATTTTTAAAAATTATGTTAATTGAAGTTAATAATTTATTCATACATTGTCCCATTTTAAATGCGTGGTAGGTGTATTGAGTTATTAACAAATCGTGAGGTATTTTGGTTTTAAAGAATAAATATTTTGAAAGGGTGCCTAGGTACAGAAGAGCAAAAGGCAGACCCACCGTATCCCCGCGCCCCTCATTACCCCTAACGGTGCCCCATTAAGCGCACGGGCCGAAGTGCCCCGGACCGTAGTTAATCCACGTCCTCATTCACTGTTATTTCGAAGGTCTGATCTAATCTAAACAGGGCTTAGGATCCTACAACGCCAGTATTTCGCGCGACTCATCCCTTTTATGTATTTGACTATCCGCATAGCCGGTCCCGCCGGTCGGTTGACGTTTGCCTTTGCTATAAAAGGAAATAACACTTCCGAAACTTCTGAAGCGATTTCGCGTTAATGCCTTTGTATGAAAATTAATTTTCTTGTCGTTATTTGACTTTACTACATTTTGATTAAATGTCCAGGTTTTGGAAGAATAGAATAAAAAAAGAAGCTGAAACATTTAGATAGTAAAATGTATAGCGATAATGCTGACGTTGGCGGCAGCGAAGGCCGAAGTGGAAGGGTCAATTTGGAAGCTATTATACGGCGGCGGTTAGAGGCCTACTTCCGGCGGCTGCACTAAGCTGGCGTGTTCCAATCCCCCCGCACAATTTCGGCCTTTCTGCAACACCATTCATCCTTCGCACATTTCATGTAAATACATTTCCAGACCGAGGAACGCAAGTCGTTTTCATTTCAATTAAATCATTTTTCGAGATACCTACAGTAGATTAAAAACATCATCGGATCTCAGTTTTGATGAACTAGCTTGATAAATTGCTTTGCAGGTGAAAATGTTTTAACTAGTTATACCTCAGCAGTAAGCCGATTTCGGATTACCTCTTCATTTTTTACGATGCTCGGAGAAAATTTACGAATTTAGATTGAGTATTTATTGATTCCGTATCCGATATTCATTTATAGCTCGGCGGGATCCGCACCCGGCCCCTATGAGGGTGTTTTGAAAAGTTGAAAATGACTTCTTGATTCACCTTGCTTGAATATTCTTACACAGAAAATAAATTCGAGTTAAAATGTACTAAATAAAGTTTGTGTAACGATGTGAATAAGTGTTTCAAAGTGAATTGATTACTTGGAATGTAGTATAAAATAAACGAAACAGTTCCATTCCAACGCTAAATGAGTTAGTAGCGTTTGAATATGTATCAAGTGCCGTGTGCCTCCTGCCATTGAGTCACGCCAGGTCGAAACTAACTGCTGTATATTAAGCGTCCGCACTAATCCGCTTTTCAACCTTACCGGTGATACGAATAAAACAAACAGTGCATAAAAGCTTCATTTTACATACCGTTTCCTCGCTTCTAATTACAACTTTATATAAGGATTTAACAACGTATATCGTAGATAGCAAACAGTCTTATTTCATGTAATACGAGTATTTTTGGTCCATATCGCAATTCATAAAATTTTTTATAATACCATTTTTTCTTTATAATTTTTTATTCATTGAAATACTTTTCGTATTTAAAATAAACATGTTAGCGTAAACTATATCTATACTATGATATATAAATAGGTTACGGTATGTTATAAAAAAGGGTTATTTCAAGTTATCTTTATACGGAAAAAAGGATATCTGTCTTAAGACTATAATAATATTAACTTTGTTGGTTAGTTCTAGTTTTTCATAAAAATAATGTTTCTGGCAATAGCATTGGATGGTCGCAGTTAACTTAATTTAACCTACTTTTCTAGTAGTAGCTTATTATTAGTAACGATATATGTTTGGTCCTAACACATCATTTGCCTACAACATGTGCTTTATTATCAAATAATTGCTTGTATAATAAATCATTTAATAAAAGACCCAATGCCATATTGTAATATTCGTAGGTACCGGGTACGTCAAAACGGCATGCATTTGGCTGATTATTGTAGATTATTTTCTAGTATCTGTAGTAGTAGTTTGATATACAATTATGATTAGAATGTATGTTTATTGAAATTATGAATGTATGAATAAAAATAATACATCGATCATAAGGAAAAACATATATGAAAAAATTCATTAGGATAAACGATGTGCATGAAAAACAATATTATGAATTCCGATGAGTATGACTTCCGATCATTATGATTAAAAATAATTATGAAGAACAAATTCGGACTTGGGATTTTATGAAGAAACTTGAATAGAGAAACAATGTAAATTATAATAAATTCTCGGAAATTATAATTATAAGTCTAACTACGCTACTGCTGTAATTAAGTAATTACGCTTGATGGTGATTCGTGAAATAATAGAATATATTTTTTATCTTTTACACAGACAAAAACGATAATTATTAAAACAGTTAATAACATTAATGACGTTTGTAACAAAAACCTTTTATATTACTTATGATACACATACATAACTTTTCTAATAAAGGCTTTATCCCCCTGATTATTATAAAAGAGCGAGTATAAATTAGTTGCAATAGCGTCGGACGGCCGATGCATCGCCGTGTTCCGCTAGTGGAAAAGCGGTGTAGTACATTGTACCGGGGCAGCAAACGAGGAGTTATGACGCTGGCGGAGGATTACGTGAGTGGATGTCGTAATAAAGCTTGCGATGAAGCCGTTACCCGAAGATAAACGTAAATATCTCCGGCCCTGTCGGCTGCTCGCCCGCATTCGCCCTCTGACCGCCCATGAGCCCGACCGTGTCCGATTCTCAGTATCCGTGTTTGTCTTCTTCCCTTCATAATTACGCGGCTGATAATATCTACAGCTATTGTCTACGCAGCGGTGTGCGGTTGAATTAATTTGCACCAAAGTAAACAACAGCGCGTACAATAACATTGTTTTTTTTTTCCTTTTTCTCGTACGCAGTGGAATTGCCTGCCAGAGCATAAATACTCTCGCATGAGTTCAATTTGTCTCCCTAAAGTAAGAGTTAAATGTATATTTAATCATCTTTAACGTGGTTTAAACTTTCATGACAATGAATAAAGAGAAAGGAAGAAGGGGGAAAATCGATACGGTTCTAAAAATATCTGAATAAATAAATTGTGGCGATTTCATGAGCTAACTCTATAATATTTTTTTTACCAGGTTAGGTGAGGTGAGTGTAAAAACTCTGACGTAATACCATCCTCCAATTACCATACCCATCCTCAAATTAATCTAATATTGTCTTAATTTTGAGACTTTTTTGAAGGTATTGAAATTGAATGTAGTTCCTGTCAAAATCGGTTCAATCGTAGTAGTAAGAGTAGTACTTTATGGTTGTTTTTGAAACTGAGGACAAGTTTGCACTAAAGTGAATATTCAAGAAATGCGCATTGCCTCAAGAATATCTGGCACGTCGACAGGAAGCTTGGCTCAAAGCGACAGTTGCAGAGGTGTGTCCTTTGTGCGCCATAACGTATGTATCCTCGCGCCTGCCCTTATCTCCTAAATTAGTTACATAAATCTTGTTTGCACATGTCTTAAGCTTATGACACGCCGCCATAATTCAACCAAAATGGAGGTTTACGGAGGTAATGAATGACGATTACAATGCGACGTGTACTACACGTATAAACGGTGACGTATAGCTTCTAAGCAAACTGCCAGAGTTATGTTGGGCTAAACGTTATCCTAACATTCTACAATAGTGTTTAAATGTAAAACTTAGAGTCAAAATTAATCTTTTAATATTCGTGTTTTATAAAAGACAAGCTAGTGAACCTTTAATGTGTTTTGAATTAGATAGCTTAAGAGTTAGCATCAAATCCGTGCCATGTTTTGTTCAATTTCTTTCAATAGAACCCAACATACAAACACGAAAATTCCCGCGGGCATCGCTGCAGGCAACAGTCGCACAATAAATACAAAATACTTGAATAGAAAAGTTATTTTATAAAGTCAGTTAAACCAAATTAGATACTTGTGCTAGGACACAAAGTCAGTTGCGACGATGTCAGAATTCATCCTTTCTACTTGGGGTAAGGCGTCGGTCATGATTTCCCAGGGCGTTCGCTGTCGGGCGTTCCCGACAACACAGCGACCCAGTGCAGTTGGCACCCAGGCTGCTCCGGGGCACTGCCTTATTGCAATCACATCAGACCTTCGTGCCATGTAATATACATTGCTGGTTGCTGCAGTAACTAGCTTGTTATTGTTAACCCCTGAGGGGTTAAAGAACAATTCTTTGAATAGGGTGAAGTGTGTTGTGAAATGCGGCTAGTTATATTTTTAAAATGCGGGGTTGGTTGAATTTATTTGTCCGCGCGGAATTCGATACTTCCATGCTATTGCCTACAAAATGGAGGAACTTCTCTTATACACTTTCAACCTCAAATTCACCGTCTTGGAGAGTGGAATGTCCAATAGCTGTATTATATTGTTCATTATACTAAGAAACAATCTATTTTTTTTGGATCTGAAGCGGGGCTCAAACCCGCGACCTTAGAATTCCATTCTATCGGTCTCCCATCTGAGCTATCCAAGGCACATTCTAAATTGACGAATCTTTAATGTTCCGTAATTTACCCCCTTAGTGATAAAATATAAAGATAACACATTATATCAATTATTAAGTTAAACTTCCAGCTAGACAACTGTGAAAACTGCATCAAATTCCGTGTAGTAGTTTTTGAGTGATGCGCGTACGAACATAAAGACCCACAGGAGCGAAACAGTAACGTTTAAGCGGGTAGTAGTTTCTTGTTTTTGAGAAAGCATACTCAGATTGGACTAACATTTGATACATAGGGCCATATAAACTTTTGTTCAGCTTAAAAATACCTATATTATACTGACGTATTACATGAAGCTATTGGAGAGTGGGACCAAAATGGTGCATCTCCTTTATGGATTTCTACAATCAGCCGCCTACGTGAAGTCTTTTCTTTTGGACATATGATTGATCGTCGTTTTAAATGTTTAACATGATTGCTCATCCTGTGGCATAAAAAACCCCTTAAGCCTGGTCCACATTTGTATCACTTGCCCGATCCGATAACCATATTCGTATCGCCGTATCACGTTTCTAGTTTTGGACGCCTGGATAAAAACTACATGTTAACTATACTATACTACTAACTATCGATACTATACATACACTAACGTATTTCCAATTAGGATTCTACAAGTATACATGACAAAAGCCCTCGACATAACAGGATTTCTAAGATGAGCTGCAACATCGATTTCAATCACAGGCAACCGTTTTACAGTGGTGTCTAGTTGTGTAAAGAGAGTAAATGAAGAGTTCCTCACAAGTCGTTCAAATATTCTGTGAGCGCGCCTCTGGCTGGAGCTGCAGCCGGGCCGCGGCGGCGACGCGCCGGCCTCGCGACGCTGCCGCACCGTCGACGCGCGCCGCCCGCACCCGCGCGGTAATCAGCTTTTGTGCGCGGTAATTGGGTGTCTGAGCTGCCAACCGAAGCATTTATTCCCGATAAATTGAAAACTGCTTTGTGCCTGGAATCAGATGAATCTGCGGGTAGCGTTTTTAACAATAACGATGGCCTACATGTTTTTAACCCAACAAATTTCATTTAGGAAAGACCGAAATATGGATGAAATAAACAGAAGAGTCGCTATTACGTGGAAAAAGTACTGGGCTCAAAAAGAGGTTCTGAAATCAAAATTACCAATAAAATTAAAAAGGATAATTTTAGACACGACAATTTTACCCTGTCTCACCTATGGTTGTCAAACTTGGACCTACGATCAGAAAGCAAGACATAAAATCCAGACCACTCAGAGAGCAATGGAAAGGAGCTGCTTAAACCTAAAGCTGAGAGATAGAGTAAGAAACACAGAAATTCGAAAAATTACCAAGATAAATGATGCTCTACATTTCGCTACAAGTCTAAAATGGAGGTGGGCTGGTCATGTTGCGAGATACAAGGATAGTCGTTGGACAATCAACATTACGAATTGGAAAGGACCACATGGCAAGAGAGGTAGAGGTCGTCCGTGCGCCCGGTGGCAGGATGAGATTGTGGCCACCGCAGGAAGAGATTGGATGACCACCGCCAACGACAGAATTAAATGGAATTCTTTGGAGGAGGCTTTTACCCTAAGGGGGTCCACATCAACAAAACTTAATTAATTTTAATTAATTTGAAATAAATAATCAATTTAAATAATCACTATCATGCATGTATCGGAATCGTATTTTTATCTGTATTAATTTATTTTTTTTTTTTTTTAAGCAAATGCGTATCTTATGAAATTATCTAAATATTAATTTGTTTTGTATTTTATTATTTGTGGAATGAATAAAGCTTTATTATTATTATTATTATTATACATGTTTTGTCTAAGCGCTGGATAACGAATGTAACGTCGGCACTGTAGCATGTTATTTATGAACGCTTCAAGTATCGCGATAATAATAAACAATCAATACCCTTGTTTTATTAAAAATAAATTAATTTATTCAAACATATTTTTTTTCATTTGTATGTCTCTGTCTCATATACAATTAATAGTCCTTTATAAATAAATCAACTATCATGATATTTGAAAAAAAAAAACTCAGTCTCCTGTCTCAGTATATGTTAAAAAGAAACACTGAATATTTGAAACTAAATAATGCTTACGATTATTTTCTGTGTCATGTCGTTAGTACCGGTTATCTACCTGTGAAGAAGCTACGATAAGCTGCGTAATGCAGTAAACCTGGCTAATCTCGAGTCATGTGCCGTAATAATTGAGAAACTGTATAAAATTGTGATAACGCTCGTAGGTAATAGTCTCGCTAATGAAAATATTGCGTCGTTAGAGATATCCTCCCCGCAATTGTAAGGTCCTTACCGTAGTATCTACGCGGTGGAACGGCGTCATTTACATATTTTAATAAAATAATATCGCAACTGAATCGTAACTGAGAACTTGATTTAAGTTCTTACCGCGATGAATGTAAATTCGCCACCACCGCCACCGCAATTCCAGATTTCAATTCTGGAATTAATGGCAGCCGTCGTGGGCCGAGGCTCGTCTAATATTTGCGTTACTTCCGGGGACTTCTCTTAAGAATGGAATAAATTAGTGCCAATAAGCGTAGCTTGCGTTACATGCTCCTAAATAAAAGTTTATCCGTGCCTTTTGTGGCCGGTGTTTGATCTTCGCGGGTGTATTTAGATTTAGTATTTTTGGAGCATTCGGCAAGCAGTGCACGCCGACGTTTGGCCCTGCTAAGCGTGCATTAATATTGTCAATAGTTGGAGTTAGTGGAAGTGAAGTACGTGTTCCGCCTGCCGCTATCTACGGCGCAGCTCGCGCGGTGAATTCGAATGGCCTCTCACACCGCCGCCGCCGCCGCCGCGCCTCCTCGGCACCCACCTTGTGCCCTCCACCCCAGTAACGCCCCATAAACTCGCGTCTTAATTTTAACTTTATTTCTTACCGCTGCTGTGTTCCAACAAAATTAAGTGTGAAAATACTACTGAAGGAATTGCACCGCTACTATGTTTGCGTGTCAATCACTCGCAAGCCAACAAACCCATGATATCAACGTGTTTTCAGTTCGGGTAGGCAACCCTCTACTCTAATCAGTTAGAGCCTTGAGAGCACACTCACACACACAGGGCTCTTAATCTGGCTTTAATAAGTAGATACTTTTCCTTTATAAAAAGAGACACAGCTGTACATTGTATATAAATGTGCTACTAAGGCTCATATTATATTCCTTTATTCGATATCTTTTTTATGTAAACCCGAGGTTGCTTCCTCCTTAAGCGAATAAACTAACCCAGTCCTATTCAACAACAATGCTGTAGAAATAGATTGGCAATTGTAGTAGTTAGGTATCTGGTTATTGCAAGTTTACATCGAGAGCACGTCGAAGCGTTTGGAATTTCTCAAAGGTAGAAGTTTTCTCGGGCGCATGCAATCCCGAAGTTGCAGGAGAGCGGACGCGGCGCGCGTGGCTGGCGGGCTCGGTGCGGCCGCGCTCCCTCCGAGCACGCTAAGTTGAGTAGTGGAGAGACGCGCGGGCGCGCCCTCCACTCGCGCCGCAAACGTCGCCAGCCACACAATAGCGATTATTGGGGCAATCGAGGCGAGCGAGGCCGAACCCGAGACGCGCCCCGCGATGCAAATAAAATTCGGAGGAGGCCACGGCTGGACAACGCTGCCCCTCGTTATTATTCGACTCTCGCGGAATTGCTTTTATGTCCTTAATGGAAAAGCGAGATATTTATTTCGGGTTTGTGAAAAGACCTTCCTTTAACATTTTCCTTGTTATGGCTACAAACCGTGGCTGAAAATTATACGATTCCGGTGTTGTTTGATTTTACATTAATGCTAGCTTTTGCCTACATTTTTGGTGTATTTCTGGTGTAACACTTTTACCTCCATATATATTTGCCATGAATTTTATAATCTCATTAATTAATATTTCGTGTACGATAACACCATATGTCATATTTAAAAGCACGTCCTACACTGCTGTTGCCACTGGACTTGGCTTTCGAGATGAGAATATCTAATAAGCAACCCCTAGCGTACACCCTGCGCCAAATTTTCACGAGTTCATTAGGTAACTCCTGTCTTCGTTGTTTATTCTAGTTTACCCTTTTTGTTTTTGTTTCTTTTTATATTTGTGTTTGCTCATTAGACAAATTTCTGTAGTTCTGAATCGTGGAGCCAAAATTATGTTGATTAATTCAAGATTTAACTGCTAATATAATAATAAAAAAACGTTTATTTTTCTCTTCACAATAGGTTTTGCTTAATAGTTAATTAGTAGAAGTAGGTAGACAAAGTCTTAATTTCACCTATGTGAGAGACTGGTGCCTGATGAAGGTTTAAATAAAACCTGTGTTACAGGTCACCAGTGCCCCACCTCGGTTAAAATAAGGCAGACATTCTTTTCTTTCCTTGAACAAAACAAAACTACTTAATATGGTATGGTACTGGTAAGTTATGTAGAAGACTATGCAGATAGCCGCAACAAGAAATCTGATTTAAATATAGATGAAATAGGCGTTACATTACTTTTATCACAGTCACGTAAGCAGAGTTAATCAATCGCCACGAGGTATATAAGCTATTTTAGCTCCCTTTTCAAGCTTTTACTAATCATGTAGATGGTCGCTTTTTCCATTTACCCTGGTCTCGGCAGGTCCACCTAAGCTAATCAAGATACGGACTGAAAAGGCGGCCGTAGGTAAATGGATAAGGAAAAGACACAAAAAAGAAAACCACTTACGTATTCGTCATAGCTCAAAACACTCCTAAATCAATTATTTTTTCATTTGTTGAAGCTGTTTCATTTGTTGAATTGAAAAACAGGCAAATTATTATCTGCCAACAAGATAAAATGCGGACTTATTGTTTTGACCTTTTCTTCAAGACCGTACAAACTATCATTCGTGTACATTTACTCGTATTAATTTATTAAGTCAACAAATAATTCGTGTTACAACTGCATTATGTTAATCGGCAGGCAATAACTATAGCAGTCGCACGTAGCGCACGATAACTTTGAATTAATGTATAACAAGACAAACTAGTATTATTGAAGTAAGTGGCTATAAATAACTTTTGCCAGTTGGTGCGAACTGCCCCTTTAATTATGAAAATGTATGCGAAGCACATGAAAGTTTGCGCAATTATGCCGCGGCCGCTGCGCCGGCGTGCGGTGGCCGGCCACGTCCTTAACTACCGAGCACTGGCTTCAGCTGCTATTCAATTACCTACCTACACCATTCTGAGAGGAATTTCAAGAAGTCTTTGTTGCAAATTAAACTAGAATAAAGTTGACTCCACAATTCCGTTTAAACCTTTTATTTTGTTAATTTGTATTCGCTCACAGAGAACTATTTTTATTGCGTTCTGTTAACTGCATTAATAAAACCTCCTTGAAATGCGTTTAAGTACTGAACATTTCTGTTTGGCTTCTTAATAATAAGACAATACTTAAACTAAATCAAGCTACAACTTTGCATTGTAATTTTCAAATATTTTTTGATTTAGGAATAGATACTCGGTGGTAATGTTTAGAGTAGCCCATATTCATTAATTATGCAAAGGTCTACTCGATCTGTTATGACTTGGGATGACTTTATATATGCCGCTGACGCCTTTAAATCGTTTATCTTCAATTAAGTAGTCGTCTATAACTTAATTGGTAACCTTCACCATCAAAGTTATACTAGTGTACTACATTATTATTTCAATATACTGTCAGTTATTTATTAGCATTTATTTATCGACTTTACCTAAGTGCTATTTTTTAGGGTTCCGTAGCCGAATGGCAAAAAACGGAACCCTTAATGAGTCGTCATGTCTGTCCGTCTGTCCGTCCGTATGTCACAGCCACTTTTTTCCGTAACTATGAGAGCTATACTGTGGAAACTTGGTAAGTAGATGTATTCGGTGATTCGCATTAAGATTTTTATACAAAAATAGAAAAAAAAACAATAAATTTTTGGAATTCCCCATACTAGAGAACTGAAACTCAATTTTTTTTTATCAAACCCGTACCCGTGTGATCTCTGGATAGATCTTCAAAAATGATATTGAGGTTTCTAATATTTTTTTTTTCTAAACTGAATAGTTTGCGCGAGGGACGCTTCCAAAGTGGAAAAATGTGTCCCCGTAACTTTATAATTAACTTTATAAAACATCTATTTAGATGTATAGTACGGTACGGAACCCTACGTGCGCGAGTCCGACTCGCACTTGCCCGGTTTATATTGTTGAACATGTATACAAAGAGTGAATCCGCAAAAAAAAAACTTCTTAATTTTTATCGTCTAACTAGTACAAAATAAGCCAGCAATAAAATGTCGCGGTCGAGGGTTATTTACAACCGGGGTCAATTATGTCGCAATAAAGTTTTTAGTGTTGCACAAATTGTCGATTTGGACTCGCTGACGGATGGCCGCGAGACTGGCGCCGGCAAATGAGCACACGATAAAATTATCGTTAGCGGTAACGACATGAATAAATGCAAGAGGGTGGTCCGTCCGCGTCCCGGCTGAGAACGAGACGATCCGACGAGGCACTCGTTAGGGCTCTTGTGACGATTGCAACCTGCATGCACGTCGCGCCACGCCGCGGTGTTGCTGCCTCGTCGTTCACTCGCACTTGCCTTACAAATCCCTGCATTCATTTTCATCCGCTCACGTCTCATGCAATTCATTATACAGAATCAATATTTCATTGCCAGCAACTTCAGCTATTGAATAAAACATTTACAATAGTATTCGTGATCAAAAATACAAATTGTCCACCAAAAGTATTGATCTCATTATAGGTTAGCACGTGCATTATGCAGCCAAAATGTACATTACACGCACTCGCTCGTATAAAACCAGTACCACGGTGACCATGCTATAAATATCAGCAAACCAGAGCGCCTAAATTATTGCACACATGAGAATATCCAGTAAATGGTAAAAGTGGAACATTTTCAAATAACAGTTTTGGCGTTGCGATTTATAACGGTAGTGGTGTTTTGTTCACGTATTAGCAGTTTGTGTAAAGCAATGATTCAAATAAGGAGCTAATAATAGAAATGGAGTCGGCTGAACTAGTGCTTGCGTTGATTTATCGTGGGCTGCGGAGCGCGCGGGTGGTAATTTTAAATGTCACGCATTATGATGAATACTAGCAATTTTCTCACGGGATCACAGGAACGATAGCCCTGTAACTCGAAAACTTTTTACTCGCTTGATAAATTGTGTTAGTTATTTTAATCAATTCCCAAGCGACACTATATTTCAGAGATTAATGTGACCTGTTGGAATCTCTATGATATTGTTCAGCAAAGAGCGGCAATAAAAATTGGCCGGGATTTTAAATCACAATATCACTTTTTGTGACATAGTTGAGTTAATGTTTACGTCACAGCTTTGACATTTTACAAATACAATGTATACATTAAAAGAGTGTTAACTGTTTTAAAAGTAATAACAATATCTATAAATGGTAAAAGGACAGAAATAACCCTATTGACTTTGCGTTGTAAAATGAAAAGAATGACGTAAGCCATCGTGTTGGAAAAAATATGTTGACAGAGGCGCGTGTCACATGATCATCACGTAGCTTCTGGAAGCCTCGCTCCTTGGCATTCGGGTTCCAATAGGGATGGCGATTCTCATCGCAACATATTGATTGTTTCAGATAGAAAACATAAGAAAATCAATAACTCTAAAACAGCTATTATAGAACTAGACCATTACAATTACATTACACAAATAACCATTGTAATTAGTATAATTTAGTATTATTTATAATTTATTTTTATTTATTTATTTTATTTATTTAACTTTTTGCACACAAAATGGTACACAGGTGGACTTAATGCCTGGTTCAGAGAAACATAATATAAACATATATATATAAATATATAAAAAAAAAACTACTGAGGTGTCAAGGGACACCCGGATGGAACGAAGTTCGGTAATTCCAAATAACAACAAATCAGGATTCGCACCCGAGATTGCAGTAAAAGGTATGCGACCTTAACCACTAAACAAATAAACAGTCTATTAATAAACTAATTAAACGGTAACCAAAAATTTAAACCAAATTTAAAAAAAAAAACAAACATTAAGACAATTAAATTATCAAGCGTAGCAAGCGTACACACGATCATTCAGAATCATTTAATCATTCTCTTAAAATAATCGAATGATACTTTTAAAATCATTGTGGAGATTTTATCACAATACTCCTATAGGCTGAATGGCTACATAACAATATTTCCTGTGCCTTACACACTCAATTTCAAAATAATTCTTATCTTCGAACTTTCGCGCTATTCGAATTTCAAAATATCAAAAGCGAGGTTCATTCAAACACACGCATAGACTTATAATGCCTAGATCAATAAACTGCTTGTATGAATTTAAGTATAAAGTAAGGCTAAAAACAGATTGATTGAAAATTATAATGCGCCGCTTGGCGGACAGACAAACTAAATGAATATCTGATAAATACCAGAGAGTTACACTGAACTGAAACGGCACAATTAAAGTGGTTTCACATTTCATGCGTGTACTCGGTTTCTAGGAGTAATAGTTATATGATCACACATAACAAACCTAATCTTTAACATTATTTTTCTGCGATTACCTTGCTTTCTTTTAAATTGTATTCGCAAGTTTACTCGCGATATAATAATATCAGATCTCATTATCAATAATCTCATCACCAATCCCAATGACATAATTAGATGTGTTCTAATCGGATATTCCATGAAATGTACATAACAAAATTAGTAAACATTCTGTGGTAATATTAAAAAATAATTTGCTTTTGAATTTAATATAGTTATGACGCGTACACTTGCTAAACACACAATAATGGAGAGATTATAACGCGTATGACTTGGTTAGCACAATAATAAAGAAAGGTTGTAATGCGTACTTGGTAAAATACAAAAGCATTTATTATTGTCTGTATAAAATCTCTTCTTACCTGAATCCATCAGCAATATCCGGAATTTGTGCAAAAACACTGTCAGGATTCATTATTGTTACTATTTTTAATTATTTATTATGTACAAAACACCTGTATACACTCAACAAACGGCAGGAATTGTATTTTTTTTTTAAGTTATGATAATATTTTTTTTATTTACTTTATTATTCATAGAGAGACAAAACGAAAATATCTCGCTTGCTTTCTCTATGCGAGAGAGATATTTAGTACTGTGGCACCAATCAGTTCCGAAGCCGCTCGATAGACGGCGTTGGGATCGAATTAGATCGCGCTATGGTTTCGTTACAAAGTCCTATATATAAGGTCCACCGATTTAAAGTGTAAGTATGTTCTGCAGATTCAATTGAGTATTAATGTGCACGGTATCGAGCTATTAATTCACTGTTATCTGACTAGAATAGCGATCGTGTACGCCTGCGCGGACCTTTCGCAGCGCGCCAGCGCCCCCTATTTTTGTAGAAACTCAACTCTAGTATTTTATTTTATCTTATTAGTATTTTTTTTAATTTTAATTTGTCTTTTTTTTCTATAAGCGAGAGAGAGAAACGGACACAGAAAAATGCGCACGCCATTTTTCTCTGGGTGTCTGATGATGTAGCACCGTAGCTGTAACGTAGCATGTAAATACTACGCCGCTACGAGAATTGCTACGAAAAGTGTCGTTACAACTTTTCGTTCCATTTTTTTCCGTCTAGCCCCCTTTCGCAACGCGCGATAAGGAACTTCGTTCCAATAACGGATGAAGAGAATCTGTATCTTTTATATATTTTTTTTAATGTTTTGACGTGTTCAAGCGCACTATGAAAATAAATGATTTGAATTTGAATTTAAAATTGGTTTTGCGATCCGAAATTCCATCATCCCAACAGCATTTTACATAACATCACGTCTATATTACCCAGAAGATTTTGGCAGAGGTGTACAACTTTGCTTCTTGTTCTACCGTAATAATGATATCCCGATTTTAAAGCGACAAAGCTCGATTTGCTGGTTGAAAGATTCTTAAAAATATCGATGGCTTAACTTCACAAGTCGACACTTCGGTTCTTCGATCTGCGACCGCCAGCCCTAAGTTCTTAATCGCGTCGTCATCGCGAGTAGGCACAACTCGCGTCGCAACGACGTTGTGCCTTCATAAATCAGTCTACACCCTCTGATGGATAATATATTGTCAATGGAAAAACAGTTGGCATAACTTCCCTATCTAACATGATTATTATAATCAACGTATCAATACAGAAAAAGTATCAGCTACGGAGATTACAACAACTTTTCATGCGTTAAAATATTCATCGCAATTTTATACTCTTACTTGTATTTCGTAGAAGTTGTAGAGGTTTATTTGTACACGATGTCATATCGTGACGTACATGATTCTGATAGAAAAATATCACCGGAATATTTTCGTTTTATGATTTTTTAGACAGATTATGGAAGAGTTGTCTATATCCATATCTACGTTATCCTAGACTATCCCAGTACAGTTGAAATTTGTTGGTCAACTTGGGATTCTCCGATGAAACTATTTGCCATTTGTAGAATTTGCCGATTAAAAATGTTACCTTCCTAAAGCTTCAGGCATCACGAATTTCGTTTTTAATCACTTAATAGTGTTTCGCACACTTATTCTCATACATATGCGATTTTCATTTTCGACGCCATTTACACAATGTATATCCTTTAAAATATATGATGAAAACATCCAACCAAAAAACTTTCGTACCTGCTATAAATTGAATTATGTGCTCTGGTTTCAAAATACACGAACTATTACACCGATTTAACACAGTTACCTGTGGATAATTATTGTGGGCTATAATATTAACGCAACAAGAGCTAATTGGCTTAATAACCGCACTAGTTCGGTTCTGATGTGCATAGAGGTACTTATGACGTAATAGGTGCCTATTATAACATTATTACTTTATGCACATTTGATACAAAACAATGCACAAATCACTAGCAATACTAAATTAATGTTTATGCAGTTTATGCGCTAATGTGGGCGTGCACTAGCGTTCGCAGCGTAATTAACGTTAAGTGAATTATTGATGGAGCATTTAAAATTTGTATTTGTCCCGTCCCGTACTAATTTACTTATTTTGCGTTGTAGGCAAAATATGTAACTGTTGTTTAGTAGGGTAATAGTTGTTTTGACTATCGATACTGATAACAATAATTATCTCCTATACCTGATCTAGATTCTAGACTAGCCTTCTTTAATGACCAAAATAACCCTGTCATCTCATTATGATATTTTAAGACAGCAAAGTTTGGGTAGATAGAGCTTAGTCGCCGTCAGAAATATCGTAGAAGTGCCTCACAACATTGTTATCTTGTTTGACTATTTTTCTTATATCTTGATCTTATCGAAAATCATAGTTTCAGGCGTGGACTCAAAACCGAGACCGATACCGTCCCACTGAACAGTCTCTGCTATCTCAACTATGCCTGCTGAAATGAAGTATTAACGAAACAAATAGTAATTAAATGAAATTCAATTCAATTATCGTATCACATGCCGACCGTGGCCGTGGATCGTATTATCCTGCGAGGATTGTTTGCTGCAGCGCTGTAAGGCTATGTCACAACGTGACACTTGCCTTCCAGATACTGTCACAATCGATGGATTTGTTTGTGCTGAAAAAATGTTATCGCTCTTATTGACCTCTGCTTTAGATTTGTTTTATGCTTAAAATAACGGCCACTTTGAAATATTATGTTTTGTGATAGTACGATAATAACCGTTGGCACATCATACAAGAACAATTATAAATATATGAGTTATTTTGGACCAATTAATTTGAATCTGTTTTATTTCTTTTGTTTGATTTTTCAGCGCTCTTGTTCAAAAGTTCTGTTGAATTACATAGGTACTATATACATTCGCTAATAAACTTACTGATAATTTGCTGATACAAATTACTTGTATTCTTGTTACCATCTTCCAGCTAAGCTTAATTCGCTTGTGTTAGGGGAAAGTTCTCGTCTGTGGTGTAATGGCCACGATCCGAACCCACGACCTTTCGATCGTAAGACCAATGACTTATCCATTGCGCCAGGGCCGCTAACTGTCTTAGCACGCTCTTATCAACGCTCCCGACGTTCGTGACAATATCCTTTCCGTGTCTTCTCAAATAAAAATTTCACATACAAATATTATATGCCAAAAAAACTCCGCTTTTAATAAATGAAACAATGTAGGGACACACGTTACGCGATAGACGGTCTTTAGGGCACGAATGGCTCTTATTAGAGTGTTAAAAAGTAAAAGAATCCTAAACAAAAAGAAATAAGCTTCCCCCGGGAGTGATAGTAAACAGGGCCCGTGACGAGCCCAGCCGAGCCGCGGCGGCGATCCGCCGTGCCTCCCGGCGGCAAGCCCAGCGCTAACTTTTATTATTTTTGTAGCGCTCGCGCTGTTTTTATTATCGCGAATGGCTTTGCCTGCTCCATCTCCTGTAATACCCTATCTAGTTGTACGAGGTTACATAGGTGCTACAGCGCTACAATATAACTTGCCAATTTAAGAACTTCGCGAAACAACTTTGTTACTAAAAGTAGTGTTGTGTTTAATTAACATTCTGTGTTGTCCTTAAACTATTGTAGTGGTGGTACAGCGGTTTTAGTATTGAAAATGCACACCCGCTCGTTAGGCCGGGCCAACAGTGGCAGCGGCTGCGGTCCGAGGCGTGACGTCACGTCGGCCCACCCGCTCGCGCCCGCGCCCTCATTAGCATACATTATATTCGCCATTACGCCCCGCTCCGCTTGTGACTTTTTGTGGTGTTTTTAATGATACACCCACGCGGAGACACCATCTGGGGCCACGGTAGTGGTCCGCGCAAGTAAAGCGAAGGGCACCTACCTTTTCTCGATTTGTTTCTTCGATTTTTTAAGAACTTATAATTTGGGTTTTGATTATACCAGATAAACGAAATTATCTCTAATATAATACTAGTTCCAGACTTATCAAATATACAAAGTTGCAATTGAATAGCTCTTATACTTTAGAAATTATTGATATCAAAAACCTCCGATTCACTGATGGTCATCAAAACTAATAGGGTATTCTATTGTACTGTATTTAGACTACAAAAGATCTAATAATTTTTTGATTCTGTGGGCCAAGGCCTAGTCTGGCCAACATTTTGCATGAAAATGTTTTTGGTAGGATAATATTGTCCGCTTCTTATTTGCCCATATGACGGCGGTCTATTTCTGTTTGCCTTTTAATTAGCCTCTTAAAAACACGTAATGTTTAAATTATACTTTCGTTATTGAATCGCATGAGGATCTTGTTTACTAAAATTTAAGAAACAGTATTTGCTTTAGGAATGAAAGCTTCATAAATTATTACATTTTGGTAGTTCATTTTGGACATGCAGAAGAAGTATCTTAAATATGGTAGATAGAAGATTTTACTGAAATAAGACATTATTTTATTTTTAAACATGATTAAAGAGGAGATTCGATCCAGCTTACAACTGAAAAAATAACATCCTGTTATTTTATGCTTTCAATCAACAGCATGTAAATCATAAGACTAAAATCTCTCTTATAAACATGGTAATTAAATTAAAGGGTGGCCATGACCCATGTAACTAACCTATCTAATGGATTACCTAACTTTACTATTTCATGACATTAGTCTAAAGTAATTTTTAATAATAAGCTTTAATAAATATTAAAAATGATATAAATGCTCATTTTTCAATTCATTTACTGATTTCATAGGAATTTTCTCTGGTATTTTTTTTACAAATGCTTTGGTTTTCCTTCTATTTAAACTACCATGTTTGTTAAAGATTTACTCTTAACTATTGACACTAGCGATGGTTGCGTTAAAAAGACAGGATGCAATTTATTCGGATTTAAGCAATGTTCGATTCCCAATTAAGTAAAAATATCTTCAAAAATCTTTAAATGTAGTTTTAATTGTTTTTAAAAATAAAATTAGGTCTTATTTCAGTAAAATAATCGATCTACAATATTTTAGATACTTCCTCCTCATGTGGAATGTCAGTGGGACACTCTTTATACAAAATTCTTTCATACTGCAGCTGTTTCATATTTTGCTACAGTATATCATGAGATTCAATTACGAAACGGAATTTTCAGTGGAGTTGCACACTCTAAATTTTCATAAGTCGAGTGAGCTCGTAGGCATACCGGCTGTGCAGTATGCAGTGGTGCTCCTAAGTTGTTTTCTATATTAACACTGTGTAAGAACTTAATATTAACATGACAAATCTCATTGCACAAGACGGCTTTCGTTCATCCAGCGCCTAAACAGAAAGTCGTAATCTCTTTCGAATTCTTATTTTATGACCACTTTTATTTTGTCTAATTTTTCTAAATTTAGTATTAATTTTCATGTCTGCTAGAGATATCTAGCGTTAATTGATGTAGAATTACTCTATTATAGTAAGGGTATAACTACCCTTCTCTCCATTGGTCAATCCTTCCTAGATATGCCTTGAGTTTTTTGTCGAATTTGTATTAAATACTTCAGACGATATAAATATTTTTTATTGGATTGAAAGTAGGAATGAATTAATCGATTGTGTGCCGACGGTTACACGAAGCCTTGATACTTGATTGAAAAAATGGCTATAATGTCAATTTAGTTACACAAAAACTTTTAGATCGTTGGCGATAGAGCCGTAGTTCAGTATGACATGCGACCCAAAATAGACTGCAGTTTAACTAGGAAAATTCACCAACGACAAACGCCCTCGAGGTGCGGATCGGTCAAGTGCCGAGCCTGCGTTATCGAATACGCAGTTTGTACAACGTTTAAATATAACCTATTCTATTTTAGTTTAGTCATATCAAAAGTAACAAAATATTAGGATATGTATAACTTTACCTATTAAGAACGGTTCCCTACTTTTTCGCATTTTTTTTGTCATACCTTTACTTGGCATGATGATAGTAACACCTAATAATAATTTGGCTAAACCTTTTTTAGTTTATTATGTTGTACCATAAATACTTTACGCGTAACTTTTTTAGGCATAATTGTCTTTTGGCATAGTCGCCCTTTAGAAAAGTAATTTTTGTTATTTTTATGATCACGTGTTTAATCAATTACTTTTCATATATCAAATAAACATGTTGGCTAAGAGCGGGCCTAAAGACCACCCCTACCGCACCCTGTCCTTATTGTTTCTAATAACCATTAGGTGAAAAACATTATGCCCTATAACTATTAGGCGAAAAACATTATGTCTGATAACTGTTATGCGAAAAATCATTTAGCCAAATGAAATTAGTATGCCAAGTGACTATTATGTCAAAAAATATATGCCAAACGTGTTATGCCAAATTAAACGATGCCAAAAAATATTATGCGACGAAATGGGATCCCGTTAAGAACAGATAAGGAAGTATTTACATTCTTCAGGATTCATAAAAATATAATATATTCCAAAGTTTGAATTCTCATAATTATACAATTCTACTAAACTTGACGACCTAAACTCTTGTTCCATTGAAATGAAAACCTAATATTATTTAACATGCTTAACATATTAAATCAGTGAAATTTAGTAGCTTAGTAGCAAAAACACTCTGTATTACTTCAAATAAAAATGATCATACGCACCACATTTTTAGCAGCACACGCAAACAAACAAAAAATAAAAAATGTACTTTTCCAAGTGAGCCTTCTGTACGCCTATAGTCTGTGAGCGCACTCGCAATTTTCACAACAAACAATCTAACGAAAGTCGCGGAATTTCGTTACGGGGAACTGGTTAATTTTCAATAAGCGATGTAATTGCATAACGTACGGACGCGACACGCGTAAATCACGGCGAAGCCTCCCGGTCAGCGCGCCAGCTAATATTTGCATATCGCGATTGATGCCAACCAATCAATACTGCAAATAATCACAATGTTATATGAAATCTACAAAAACATTTCACTTCCCTTGTTATTTTAAATAATTACTTAATGATATTTGGATTTATGCTATAAAATATATGCCCATAGTTTTGCGTTGAGTAAATTTAATTAATCCTTAATGGGATTGTAAATGCAATGTGGAATCGCTGTTTGTTGCGTAGGAACGACAATTATTTTTGGATAAAGGATGTTAATAGTTTAATTATGGAAACACAATTTAATACAGTGAATTATATGTTTCAATTATTTTAAACCAAACATTATTTCTAAATGTATATTTCGCTCAAATATAAGCTGGGATTAAACGCATTTCACATTTAGTGTGCTAAATGCAATATAGTAGCTTAATATTATCTCATATCTGTTTCGAATCTATTGTACTAATGGTGACTAATTTGTTCAGTCCCAACATTAAGATAAACTCAAGAATGAAAATGATTATTTAATTTGGCGTTAAATACCGTCTATGTTTTTAAAATAAACTAATCCCAACGAATCCAGCCGAGATACGTGGTTAATTTGATACACTATCACCCTAACTGGCAGTTTCATCTGTACCCAAGCATTGCACCATTCTAGCGAACATCCTGTGTTATATATATGTTGTGTACCAACATATATATAACACAGGATGTTCGCTAGTTCCAACAATAGATCTAGTTAAGCTGTGCTATACTTACTTGTACTCGTATTATGCAATTTAGTACATCAACGTACTTTTTCACAGCTGGTGCCAAATTTACCAACTGCATAATGTCGTATTACTAGAATACTCTCCTCAAATTAACAGATGCTCCGTTATTATTAATCATTTAAAAAAGTACCCACGGCATTAGCTGCAATATCTATTTCAGCTAACTAGAAAACAAATAGCATGAAAGCGATCCGTTGAAAATAGTTGCAACTCATCCCTTGCGTGAATGGTTTAATTTCCGGTAGGGGATCATTTTCCAATGAGGCCTTTATGTTGCTCACCTCTGCGCCTCACCTACCTGTTACTCTGTATCTCTTCACTCTCCGTGCCCTTTTATGACGGGTAAAAATATCATATTTGTCATCGTATAAAGTATTAGCTTTCATAACAGACTACCGCCGGGCTTCCAAGAGCTGAGCTGGATAAGCTTCCTCAATCAGATCGAAGTCTTAAGAAATACTACTATATTGTTACCACGCTACGATAGCAAATACTTCATATGTTTTATTTATTTTATTTTTCTTTCTTCATGTATTACTATAATTCTTTAATGATTATATATGTAGGTATTCGTGTATATAGGTATATATATATATATATATATATATATTTATAATATGTATTATTCATAAATCGTATTATGTATGTATATTTATTTATTTATTTATTTATTTATCATATGGAAAACTTACAGCTAGTATTACTTAAATAACAATAAGTTTAGGAACCATAAAGCCAATAACAAGTTTTCGCTTCTAGTGACTGCATATAAAAATTTGGTGCGAACAAAACTAATGCAAACATCGCTTGCTCATAACCTTATAATTAGGGCGCGATTTAAATGAAGAAACTAAAATAAAAATAAAATAGAAATATAACACAACATAATAAAATAAGAAATATGATACTCCGCTCATTTAAAGAATTCGAGACTCAACCGTCTTCTTGCCGCAGACAAACTTATTGCAAATGGATCGATATCGAACTGCTTACTCACTTTATTAAAGTATCTGCTCGCACGCACAACGCAACTATTCTGCCTGTAATTAGTTGAAGCATCTGGAATCCGCAATGGAATATAAGAACGTGTTGATTTGTTTGGTACATTTAAGAAAAAATTGGACAATAACTCAGGACTGTCAATATTACAGTTTAAGATTTTTAAAATTAACGTATAATCTGATATCTGACGACGATTTTGAAGTGGTAATAAATGAAATTTTTTACATAATAATAAGTAGTGACCAGAATGATACGGGATCTTTAAGTGGAAACATAGATATTTAATGAAGCGCTTTTGGACATTCTCTATTCTGTCTATGTACTTGGAGTAACAGGGATTCCAAATCTGAGACGCGTACTCCAAATGGCTTCTCACAAACGTGCAATATAAAATTTTAAGTGTTTTGGCTTCAGTAAAGCACTTGGAAATGCGCATGATAAATCCCAGAGCCTTGGAAGCCCTGTTAACTATGCTGTCAACATGTGTGTCAAAGGCAAGCTTACAATCGTGATAAACACCTAGATCACGAACAAATGTGTTTCTAGGTAGTGTTACTCCTCCTAAAGTGTAATTGTCTGTTAAAGCGATTCGCTTTCTGGTGTACGATACAACTGAACATTTTGAAGGGTTGAGATAGAGCTTATATGTCTGGCAGTATTCTTCCAGTCTACGAAGATCATCCTGTAATGCCATCGTGTCATTTACCGAAGATATGGTTTTGTAAATTTTCATGTCATCGGCAAAGCAGAGAAGTGAGGATGACTGGAAGCACAGGCCGATGTCATTCACGTAAATTATAAATAGCAGTGGGCCGAGCAATGAACCTTGAGGTACGCCACTGGGTACGGGGACCCAGCTAGATATGTAATTATTTAGGACTACAGCTTGTGACCTATTTTCAATGTAGGATGAAAACCATCTGAGTAAATCTCCGTGAATACCGATATTTCTAAGCTTCATTATCAGGATGTAATGATCGATTTTGTCGAAGGCCTTACTATAATCAGTATAAATAACATCGACCTGTAAGCCCCTGTCCATAGCATCGGTCAGGTAGTCGTTTAGAATGGCCAAATTTGTGACGGTAGACCGACCCCTCAAAAATCCGTGTTGAGATGTATTAAGGGACTTGCTAACTGCTGAGTAAAGTTGCGTGTAAATAATCCTCTCAAAAACTTTAGCAATAATGCATAGTTTCGATATTGGCCTATAGTTTGTTATATCGGTCTTTTGGCCTTTTTTATGTATAGGCGTGATGAAAGCGGACTTCCATATTTTAGGAACAACACAAAACATTAAGGACTTAGTGAACAAAAGTGAGATTGGATAAGATATCGAAGGTGCACATTTAATAAGCAACCTAGGGGATATACTGTCCGGGCCTGCACCCTTGGCCGGGTCCAAGTTGCGCAGTAACTTGGTGACTTCATCAACCTTTACCTTAACACTACTTATATCAGATGCGGTCATATTACAAAGAGAGGCAATCTGTGGTAGCATTGTGTTTTGGTTGTACAAATTACTGTCGTTATCACTGAGAAACGCAGAACTAAAGTAGGAAGAGAAACCACGGCAAATTGACTCACCAGTCAGCAAAATCTCATCATTATATTTAAAATTGTTAGGTATTGAAAGTGAAGTGTAACGGTTTTTTACAAAAGTCCAAAAACATTTCGGATTATTTTTTATTGATTTTTCGGTTAAATTTATATAGTTATTGAAGCAAGTTGATTCCATAGTTTTAGCTCTTTCGCGTAGTAATTTAAATGTATGCTCATCCGATTTGTTGCCATATTTTTTAAATTTTTTGTGGTATTTATACTTTTCAGAAATAATTTTGATTAGCGAGGCGCTATACCAAGCGGGGTATGATTTATTACGAACAACGGTTTTTGGAATGTATTTGTCCTGTAATTTGGTAATGATTTGCATAAAAAACTCAACAGCGTCATCTACCGATCGTGTTAAAAACTCAACCTCCCAGTCAACCTCACCAATCTCCCTGTTTATGTTATCAAAGTCACCTTTACTATAAATATATCGTAAACGCGGCGCGTAGTCTAATGGTGTTATTTCAAAGTCAGATAAATTTGTGAGTAATGCAGGATGGTATGGGTCTATAGGTACTAAGGGGTCATGACATTCGGTAACAGTGACTTGAGAAGTCGACAGCACTAAATCCAAAGTTTTACCATATTTATTCTTAACGCCATTATATTGCGCTAAACCCAAAGCACACATCTCGTCAGCCAACAAATACTCATCGCTTGTAGTTAGATTGATAGGACTATAGTATTGGTTATTACTTACTGAAGACCACTGAATGCCACTCATATTAAAATCTCCGAGAACTATGAATTTGTCTGAGGCGTTATTCAGTACTGCTTCACTTAATTTGTTCATAAAATTATGCAGCTGAGAAGAAAACGAAAGGCCTTGGTTTTGACTACATAAATAAATAACACCCAAATATAGGTTTACGTTGTTGCGCGAACTTCCTGTGTTAAAGCGTATTTTCACCCAAAGGTCTTCTGCAGTCGAATGTAGAACTGGTTCTAAAGTAGCCGCTAAATGCCTACGCGTAGCGATAAGAACGCCACCACCCCGTGACTGACCAGTAGCTGCATAATCTCTGTCCCGGCGCCATACCAAATATCGGTCATCAAAGATCTCCGAATCAGACACACCTTCAATCAGCCACGTTTCTGTAAGCACGATTATATGGTATGTACCTAATGACATCTGCCGATAAAAAGTATTAGTCTTTGACCGAACTCCGCGTAAATTCTGGTAATAGATATTTAGCTTATTATTATTATCGTTAGAATAAACCATTGCCACCGTATACAACTTCATTGTAAGCACTATAATAAAGCAAACTAGCAGTGTAAAATAAGTTATTCATCAGAATCCATAAATAAAATACAAGTAAACAGACGAAAGATAGGTAGTTAAAATTCCAGTAGCTTCGTAACACGTTTAGTAAAAAACAAAAGTAATTTAACCTGCAACTAGTACAGGTAGCCGTGCGACAAGGTAGGCACGCTACACAAATAGCTGCAGCGTATGCGCAATCAAGCGAGACGGCTATATTTTTGCGAGCTAAAGCAGTGCAGTAAACAGCGCGATAAGGAATATAATAGAATCGTTTAGCGGAACAAAGGTGCGGTTGTAAGCTCATTAGTAGCGCAGAGGTGATAAACATTTTATAAACAAACAAAGTAAGCGAAGTATCAAATTTAACATTTGACAGATTAAATATTATAGTTTGACAAATATACTCTATTACAATTAGGTAGCATTTTAAACAATTTTGTTTAAATCGTTGAAGTTGCGAATTACAAAAGATTTATTGGTTATGTCTTTCCGTACATGTATTTTAGAATGTTTAACCCATACAAAATTATAGTTTTTCTTCTTGGCGATGGATCTTGCTTCACTCAACAGTTTTTTGTGTTCAGAGCTAAGGTGATCGTTAACGTAAACCCGCTGGGACGTACCTTGGAATCCGAGATCTGCGGTGGATAGCTCCTTATCGGCACGTGCAGCCGCAATAAAATCTTCCTTTAGATATCTATTAAGGAAACTCACAATAATTAATTTATCATTGGAGTTGAACATAGGCACTCTGGATATGTAATTAATTTGATTCTTGGGCAAATTGTAGCTCACTTTGCGACTGATGGAATCCACAATTAAGAAGAGATTCTCGTCCTTTCTCACCGGCACTCCCTTAATCTCGACATTGTTTAGTCTTGACCTTTGATCCTGAGAAGAGAGTTGCCACTTTGTATTTGCCAACTCGCCCTGAAGAGAAGCTACCAAGTCTTGCATCTTCGTGAATTCAGGAGTTTTCGCTTCGAGCTCAAGGATCCTGGTGTTAAATTCATCGAGCTTGTTACTGGAGTATTCACAAGTTGACTTGAGCTCTCCTAGCTCCTCCTTGATAGACCTCATGTCATCTACAAGAACCGGTAAACTTTTCAATTGCCTCTGCATATCTCGAATTTCGCTCAATATGATATCCATTGTAGCTGGTGTTTCAGGTTTAAGTGTGGGCGCTGGTGAGGAGATTCTACACATTGGACATTTCCATTGTGTCCGTCGGTCAGTACCCAATTTTCTCCACCCTGACTCCGAGATGCTGGCACAGCCAAAGTCTAGCAGCTTTTTGCAGCTACCACATTGTACGCCATCGTTAAATTGCACGTCACAAACAGCACACTTCTTCATTGTTGATGAAACAGAGAGTGCGACGTAAAATGAAATTAATATTATGAACGAAAAAGGTTGACGATATATTTCTTTCAACGCGTCGAGCGGTATGCGTGCTACACCAGCGAGTGTTCGCGAGGTTGTTATGTTTATGTAATTTATGTATAAGTACTAGGATGTTAATATGTATACGGATGTAGTTATATTTATCTTTTGTATTTTCAACTTAAGTTGTACACTTATCTTGCACTCTATGGCATCATCATCTCCTCTATTGCTCTAGGTTTGCTGGAAGAGAACTCAAGCACTGAGTTAAGCTCGCCTTTAGTATACTCTTACTTTAATATGTTTATTTATGTGTAATCTTTTGTGTACAATAAAGTGTTAAATAAATAAATAAATATTATTGTCAGCAAACGATCTGAACTAACGAAGGGACATTGTGACTGCAGATGAGTTTGACTCAAGCACAGTTTGATGTAATACAATTAATATATTAAAAAACAACGAAAAGAGATGTAATCTATATGTTAATATTTTAGTAGTAAAATTAGAGTCAACCAAATTTGGGTTTACAGGTTTACTTTTGTGTTGCGATTATTTAGAATAGTCTTTGTTTTAAACAATACACTACAATTAATTAATTTATGAAAATTTTTATGATATATTGCCGGCATTAAATAAATATTGTCATTTACTCATGACGAACGTAAAATGTATGATTTACATACGAATGTATTACCTCAAGAATATTTTGCAGCCAATTGTTACATTACAATACCACTCAGGAGACTGTCGCTCTCCGTTACCAGGAAGGTTATTAAGACGGGGCGAGGCAATATTCGCGTCTCACAGGAGTCATAAATATTTTTTATAAGCACGAAGGAAGCGGCGCACAAACAACACCGCACAAAAGCGGCGCAATCAAAATAACACATCGGAGGCGCGCCGTCCAAATTGCTGTGTCAAAGTGTTCTCGTCCTGATTGCTCCATTCTGTTGCCGAACCCACCCACCATACTTTATTTGCTTTTTGCTTTCTTATCGTTGACACAACTTGCTTGTACTGGACGCTGCGCGCATTTATTACTCAAAGATGGACCTGAATAGACAGAAATACGACTTACTGGAAATGAAGAGTAAATAGAGTTTATTTGTATTGCCGATACGTGTTGGTCTTACTTACACGATTAGATTAAATATTATTATTCACTAAATATTAATTATTATTGTCTGTGATAAGCTTTATACATTATTTTAGTTTCTCATAATAACGTTTTGATTTATTGCACCAAAACAGTTCGCATGTAGTAATTTGACTGTAGAGCACGTAGCAAGAAAGGCACACCGACTAGCGTCCGTGCCGGCGCCACCACCGCTCTGACAACGTTGCCAGCTCAGCTAAATTCAATTTCTCCTTCTCGTTTAACAATCCATTCAGCTGATACGTCTAAGTAGATCACCGGATTTACTTAATTACGACTAGCATTATGTGAGCAATTAATCAGAATTGAAATGGATGCAACTAGAAACGTAAGCATTCTGTTTGCGGCTAACTTCCAATAATACCGATTCAAATTTGTGAATTAGCATAGTTAACGAAAGCGGTACTCATTGATTGCAGCAGATAAATCACATGAAGCTCCGACTAGTTGTCTGTTTAGCAGATTTGTGGATATATAGCCAGAATTCATTAAAGTAACATTTTAGCGTTAATCAGTTTCTAAAACAAATAATTCGAGATTCCAGTGTTTTGAATCAAATTTATTTTAGTTGGGGTAATATTTGCACAGTGACGTTTAAATATTCATGGTATTTTGCAATACAACAGCAACATAATACTGGAATACATAGATAGCGTTAGTCATAAACTAATAAATCTACTGTGCCTATAAAAATCAATCAACTGCTCTGCGTGATTGTATTTTATGGCTTTTGTAGTCTGTATTAGCTGAAATACATAAATATACTGTTAGACAAACAACCTTCATTTCAATACAAATGTAGCTGTTTTTGATGTTTTCAAGTTTAGAAATTACTTTATTTGTTGGATTTATAACTTCCTCGTTAGTCTAGTGGTTAGCATTTGCGACCTCTAATGAAGTATCGTTTTGATTTCCGTGTCAGAAAAAAAAATCTATTTTAAGATTTTTACATCAGGTAATTCATAATGATAGAGTCTGGCTAACCAAAGCTGGCCCCAGAATATTGGCGGCAAATTTAAAAAATACATGCATGACAACACTAAAATTATACTATGAAAATTGGAATAACCTACTTTGATACTTGGTAATTCATTATTAAAAATATCATATATAAAGACAGTATAAGAACATTATGTTAGGGAAATAAAAACACAGAATTTATCTACACATGTATTAATTTTTGTTATGTACCAGGTTTTTAACGGGATTTTAAAGATTTATTGATCTGGTATAGGATGGATAATCTGTTGGTATAAGAGGTGAATATGGGCGGAATCCGAAAATAAATAGAGAAATAAAATACGATAATATTCCATACATAATAACTTAGTTTTATTCATCATAATCAAAATCAGATTCTAACACTTCAATGCCAAAAGATTCATCACTGTCACTAGAATCGCTGTCTCCAAAATTTATAATAAATCTTTCTTAATTTTCTTCTGTTATTTTATCACGTTCTTTATATTTATTTTCAACATGTATTACATGATCAGTCATTTTCTTCCAATCCTGTGAACTTACGTTTTCAAATGAATCTTTAATTATTTCTTCTAATGCAGCTGTAGTAACTGCAATATTTTTGCTAGCCACTTTACGTTTTGCCAAACTCCACACAAGCTCAATCGCATTTAAATCACAATGGTAGGGTGGAAGTCTCAACACCTCATGACCACATTGATTTAAAATTTCATCAGCTTCATATATTGGATCAGGCGTATTTCGTTTTACAATACATAACAGCTCTGCTTTCGTGTGGTAGTCCTCATATTGAATTCCATTATCACGGAGCCACTCCCTTATATTACTTTTACGTGTTTGTGTGTTAGGAACCTTATTTAGAATTACCGAATGGTAACTAGCATTATCCATTATGATAACACTTGGTTCTTCCAAATTTGGTATAAGTTTTTCTTTAAGCCATTTATTAAAATTTTCAGCATTCATGTCATGGTGATAATCAGCATTTTTTGATTTAGTACTAAACACTAACAAAGAGTTTGGTACGGGGCCTTTCTCTGATCCAGCATGAACTATAATGTACCTTTTCCTGTCGAAACATTTTCAATTGCACCACTAGTTGAAGGACCTTGCCATGACTTCTTAGGCTTGTAGTTTCTATGGACATAAGTCTCATCTAAATAAATGATTGGATTGCCTTCTGCGCGTTTTCCTGCTATAGTTCTTAAAAATCGATGTCTCCAAGCAGATATGTCATAGCGTTCTATTAATACAGAACGCTCATTTTTATTCTTTTTAAATTCATAGCCATTGGCTAATAACAAGCAGCGCAGAGTTTCTCTGCATCCGTTAAAATCAATACTTTCTTTTAACTCCACCAACAGTGTCCTCAGTGTAGGAACTTGTTTTTTAACAATATAAAATTCGTTTATCTTGTTACGCATAGCATCTATGTCAAAGTTATCTAGGTTAGACACAGTAGGTTTCCGTGGCCGTTTCTTCCCCGGGGTACTCCAGACACCTTCATTTACTGCACCTTCCCTTTTTACTCTCTTTAGCGTTCTGACACTCACTTCTGCAAAGAAGAAATACAAAATATGTAATTAATTCTTGGTATTATTACGTGAAAATCCAAAGGCTTTTTACGGCATAATTTCAAAACATCAGTGCATAGTAAAAACTTACCGGTCATTGAAGCTATTTCTTCTAAGTACTGATTCTGGTTTATTATCCTATCTTTCTGCTCTAATTCAGTGAGATTTTCAATAGTTTTAACTATTTCATCAACTCCTTCGACATCTTGCAGATTCTCTGTTAAAGAAAGTTAATCGTTTTAAAATTACCAAAAACAAAACATAGGTGATGTTATTAAAATGAATACGTTGACTGATGCGATGTACGAATGAATATAATTAGTTTTATT
Organism: Hypena proboscidalis; assembly: GCA_905147285.1. NCBI lineage: Eukaryota > Metazoa > Arthropoda > Insecta > Lepidoptera > Erebidae > Hypena > Hypena proboscidalis. The sequence continues at coordinate 10,591,432 of LR990130.1, read as the reverse complement.
CAATACGAAGAAGCGTAAGTAACTTATTTGTAAGGATACGTAAATTATAAATCAAAATTTTATTATGACGACTGGAGGTAGGTGTTCAAAGTATCAAAATAATATTGTCCACTAACCTATGAAATTCAACACCACACGTAGACAATCTTGTTTTTGTTTAAACGCGGCATCACGCTGTTGTTGTTTTTCGTTGAACTTGCCTATCATGCAAAACAACATCTTTCGTACACCACTTTTAATAGATTTGTTCATTTTAAACCGTAATTTAGAATCACAATTTTCACAAACGCATACAATTTGAAACCAGAGATACCGAACGACAACCTTGTCAAATTGACGTTGACGTTCCTACAGAGTTGCTATATGAAAAGTTCGCAAATAATTCCAGGGACTACTCTGCTTAGCCAGACTCTAATGGCGTCATGTTTTAGGTTATCATTAAAAATGTTGTCTAGTGGATATCCATGTTCATATTGTTTTTGCAAAACAATCGACTTACATGTTACGTATCGCAAGATTGATATTAATAAAATGTTAGTCTATGAAATTAAAATGTTAACGTTGCATTTGTTTGCAGAGTGAAATTTATAAACAACAAAAATTTCATTCCTTTTCACGGGTCCAAAATCTATTAAATCAAGTATATACATGAGTTCAAAGAAATAAGCCTTCGTTGTCGGCAATCGAAAAGCGCCATTCGCAATATTCTCTTCGGTTTCGATAGAAACAATTTCATTTGGCTCATGGTCCTTTCAGCTCGTATGTAACAATGAGTTTAATCCTATTAAAACGGACACATATTGTGCCAGAATTGTAGCGTGGTGGCTTTGGTCTGTCGCCGGTCGCATCGGCTGCCTGTATCTACTAACCGGAACCAGACCTTAAACAGAATTAAACATGGTTTAATTTCCCTACTGAAGCTCCGCTGAAAAAGCTCCGCCTAGTCGAAACACAACTATGCCGGGAGGAAATAAAATAGCAAGGGAAGCGATGCGGGCGTCGGACGAAGCGATTATGCAGTCGAGAATAATGGGCGCCGGTCCACATGCACGTTTTTGTTTGTGGTCTGTGACGCGATTTATACGCGAATTTCTACCGCCGCTGAAGTGAGCACTATTCACAATAATTGCTTTGAACAAAATTCCCTCGCACGTGTCTTTTGTTCTAGCTCACACTACGTGTTTTATTATATAATATGCAATAAAATCCGCATGACATTCACGACGCGCACGGTAGGAAAGCAATGTTGAAAGTAGATTAGTCATACATTATTTTGTCATCAGTTATTTCATAAAAATCAACAGATATTATTTCTACAAAATATAATATTAATACTTGTTGATTACATTTAAGACAAACGTGATTTTTATGGTAAAAACTTGAAAATTAATGACGTACATTAAAATTACAGTTTAACGATTTATATTTTAGTTTATTCATTCCAATCATAGGTAAAGTTATGATATAACGAGGAACAAGCAAGATTGTTGTTGCTTGATTTTACTTATACATATTAAGACATGTTGTCCTCTTCAATTTTGTTGACGGGCGTAAGAAAATTAGATATTCGATCCAATAAGACTCAGCTCGGTAAACTGCTTGCTTAAACAAACGAGTAATATGGCAAAGAGTACTACTTTTGCTTCGGCAGCAACATTACCGTGACGTTTAACGTTTTAGACTGGCTCCAGTTATTGCTACCTCGTCGTTTGGAATTGGCTTGTTTTCTCTAAAAGGTTTCGTAGTATCGGTAGGTCGTATCTGCTTAATCCAGACGTTGGTCTGTGAGCGTAACTTTTAATAGCCTTATCAGTACTCGAGCAGACCGCTTTCTCTATCTTTGCCTCATCCCCACACTCCTACAGACCCTGCTGCCTTCACTCCGTCATCAACCTTTATTAAGCACTCTAAACACGGAACGGCCGACCGTCTAATCTTTTTTTCTGTTGAATTTAATTTTACATTAATCCGATTACTTTCTTATTATCACTACTTTGTTCAATTTCTTATTCAAAGCAGTGATCTTATTTAAATGTCTGTTGTGTTTAATGTTTGTTGTGAATGTATGAACTGCCTCGTTGTTCTAGTGGTTAGCGTATGCGCTTCTCACCACGAGGTATCTGGTTCCATTCCTGTGTCGGACAAAAGTGTAAATTGGGATTTTGTCGTCAGAAAATTCTCAATAGCCGGACGGAGTTAGATTTGTGCCCGATGAATGGCGATAGGCTCATCCCCTATCACATGGAATCTAAACATAATAGGTGAAAGTTTTATTATATATATATATATATATATATATATATAGACATGTAATGTTATGTGTTTAATATTTAGTTGTAAGAAAATCAATGTTGTTCCAGTTATCAGTCAAACTCTATTACTAACTAGCGTTCTTTAAAATAACCAAGTCATGTCGTCTACTCTTGAATTTTCGTCGCATTGCCAAGAATGACAAACATCCATAAATAAATGGCAGACACTCTAGTCTGTCGTTTGAGTCTATGTAGCGTGCATTTATAATGCGCACAAATTGGTCCGTTTGGGTGTGCAAGGACCACTTTACGGTATTGGTAAAAGAGTTCACTGCCGTTAAATCTGCCATAAACAATAAAATTTGCATTTATTGGTCGTCGTCAGTGCCGTAAATTCACAGCGAGCGAACTGCCAACGACATTTTGAGTGAATATCTGGTGCCATTATAGGAGGAATAGTGGCGTTTCGTGAACTCACCGATGCGCATTAATTGAAATCACCAGTCAATTAAAGTCGGTGACGGCAATGAACGACGCGATGTCGTTGCTCTCTGCACGCCAATTATTGTCATTTGTTCAGTCATCCACTCGTGTACACCCTTCGGTCACGCGGCACGATACTCCGTGTAACGCCACACAACACATGTACCCACCAAACTGTCTCTGTCGACCGCCGACATTCATCAATTTGTCACCATGAAAAAACACAATTTGTTTGATGTTAGCTACCAAAAATCCTTTTGATAACCCGTTCATTCAAAGCTCGGTGACAACTAAAATAACAAAGCAGAAACGCCATGCAAACAAGAAACAAAACTTTGCACTCTCGGCGGCATGTAAGTAGGTGTGTAAGTCCAATAATTCAAGGGGAGCGGGTGGTCGTAATGTTGGAAATTTCCAGGGTACTCCGAAAAGTTGGGATCTTCCGGGTCCAGTGAACTAGTGACGCTCACTGAATCGTTATCTTTATGGTCGTAAGTGCTTAACATTTTGTCATCTCGCTGCTCTTTAGTTTAATTAATTACTAAAATAACTTTTAACTTAATTTTATGCTGGACATGCCATACACATACGTGCATGTACTATATCTGTCGTGTGACAAATTTTGTGGAATAACGGTATTTAATATGAAATAGCCTAGGACTTTTACATTTTAAACTCACATTCAAATAAAAAATTCGAAAAATATACGTTTTGACGATAGCCGTTGGTAAAAAAAAAACAAAATTATTTTGGTATAACGACACATTATTTTGTTATTATTATGATATAGATATATTAGTACCTCGGCAATTCCGTGGGACAACCTGAGTTGTTTTGACTCTATCAAATTAGTAAATGTCATCCCAACGTCACGTGCCATTATTTATTATCAGAATACCAAATGTCATAAATTAAGTATAACATTGACTTGCTATTGAAAGTTTATTGACACTCAGTGACATTTTGGTGTGAAATCGGTAAAAGGTTATTTGTTAATTATTATTAGAATAAGAAATGCCAAATACTAATACATCGACATTTCATTGAAAGGGTTCGGTAAATAGAATTAGGACACATTTTAAAATTTTCTTGTGTATTTTTCTAATTTTACTACTACAATAAACATAAATAAATATCAATCTTGTAGCTTACGCTTTATTAACCCAAAACTTTTCCACGCTCTTAACATTTTTTAAAAGTTGCCTCAAACTGACAACAGCTAGTCCATTTTCGTGTTAGTTAATGTGCATTTCCTTAGTATGGACTAATTACGCGGAATGGTTTACACTTTTAACACGACATTATTCACACCGGCTAAGTGGAGTGCCCTGTCGCTTCCCGTGGGTGCAGTAAGCTGTGAGCTACGAGAAGAACGCCACGAGAAAAGGCAATGCTCGTGTATGAGCTAATAAGTAAACGTGATCATGAGCATATTCCCTCTGTGAAACTATACAACGCGGCCAGTGTAAATATTGCATCGTTAAAACTTATACGGACTTATTACACAACGGGTACTAACGATTGAACCATAAAGCTACCAATCACCATTGGCACAGTGTGTTGTGAACTGCTTTTATCGATGGATGCGTCAAATTATTACTTGAAAATATAACATGTACTTGGTATTACGGAAGATAAAACCGTTTGTTCATTAATAAAATTTCAAGTCTTAATATTATATCTTCTTTCTTATACCAAAATGTATTTACATATTGCCTTTATTCCGTTTTTATTTTCTGCTTGAAGTGTGAGAGCTGGCATCTTGAATACTGTGAACTAACTTATAGTTATATTTTTTATTTCTTTTTAATTATTTTTTATTTGATTAAGAATTCTATTTAATTTGTTTTAATTTTCTATACATTTGGTCGTTGTATTTTGGAAGCAATTATGTACGCATAATCAAAATATTGTCAAAACAACATTTTTTTTTATTTTAAAAGAATAGATACACTATACTCAAAGGAGCTGGTACTTAACAGTTGGATTAAAATTGATCGAAGTCCCGGTTATTTAAATCATTGTAATTAGTATAATTTAGTTTGACTTATAATTTATTTTTATATTATTATTTGTAATGGTTTGACGTGTTCCAGTCCCCCCAGGAGCCTATAAAAATAAACGATTTGAATCTCTGAAAAAAACATCTATGACTAGGTACTTAAGCGTTATTCTATGTACTTACTCTCCTATAGGTATTTGTTTACACAATTTGGAGAGTAACTGAATGCATATGAAAAGCGGTCAGTATTTCGGCTTACCGAATTCCCCATGCGTTCTCTTGTTTGAATGCTTTAAGTGTGTGAGCGATTGCTGTATTCGACAGTTTTGGGGATTAAAAAACGTAGCCATGCGTGTACGTCAATTTATGTGCGCTCAGCAGGGACTGAACACATAAATTGATTTACAACATATCGTGGATGTTGCCATGTAACGTCGTCAATTTTTTATTATGTTCACCGCAGTATGACCGCCATAATGACACAAAATATCTTTCGCCTGGTTACTTTATGTAATTTTCCATGGATAACATTTTTGTTACATGGATGTGGAGACGTAATACGTTTTATGAACTTTATTTATAAAACCAACAGTAAAAGCTCTTCTTGCCTGTATTTTTTGTATCATACTTTTAATCTATAATACACATTATATTCATTGAAATGGTAGTAAAATACAATTAAATGTTAAACAATAAAAGCAGATATGAAATTGTAAACGTTGCAAATAAGTTATTTAATAGAACGTCGTCCGATAGCACACTACGTTTCGTATTGAATGAGACAAGTATCGGTTAAGAGGATAATGTAATAAGTTTAGGTGGTCGGATGCTAGGTAGTGTAGAATGGAGCGGCGGAGAGATACAATGGGAGCGATGGCGCGCGACGGAACCGGATAGCGCCTATTGCCGGCGCGCTCGGTGCCGATAAGAGCCTTCGAGCCGGTCGCGCCCGCGCCGCGCCGCGTCGCTGCCGTCGCCTGCCCTGATTTATGTACGACGTGTCTCCTTTTTAATGAGTCCGTAAGAAGATATCTCCCTGAACACCACAATAAATTTCCGAGCTGTGACTTGCCAAAATGTTTCAACGTCGATATCTGCAAACAAACCCAGTCCTATTCCGTTAATCTGCCGAAGCGAAGAACGTATCGCGTATATAAGTCGTGCTTATCTCGGGTAATGGCCGCCTATCTAGTTGATCTGCCAGTTTTATTTATGGCCATGTTTTCCTTTACGCGCTCCTTCCAATTTGTGGAGAGTGAAAGGGATTGTTATGAGGCTGCCATGTTTCATAGCAATAAACATGTGTATCCAAAATAACGACATTAACTATTTTTCTTTTAGGTGCTTTTGTACAAAAATCTTGTGACGATTGTTTCCCTCGCATTGTTCCGGCTATTCGCACCCCTGAAACGCTTTGTAACATCAGTTACAACTGAGTATGACGCAAAAATAACGCTACAAATAAAATCACTCGCAAACCTTGTTTTCCCTTTCTTGAATGTGGTTTATTTTTAGTATCACGTTGACAAAGAGAAAATCTTTTAGTAAAATAATTTATTACTAACTATGTTGAATTGTCATTTGCACACAAAACAACCCACAAAGTTACTTTTGCTCTTGTTTAAATTACGGGTAGGTTACTTACACACACATTTTAGAACGATTGTTGCTCAGATAATAATAATTAATGGAAGGGTAGCGGTTATTTGCTGTTACCCGTGATGTTAAATCTTTCAAATTGCTAGTGTATATATAAAACATGACCTTTTTAGTAACATCTCAATGAAGTTTTGTATAACACCATGCTATGATCTGTTACAGTTACCGTTTATCCTCAGATACACTGAAAATAAACTGATCTGACTTTAATTCAGGAAATTATAGTTTGTCTGAGCTGAAGATTAATCTAAAAAGTCATGACATTAGCGTTATCAAGGCACCTAGCAGCACTCATTCAATGACGGCATTTGTATTAATTAATTTCAGTAAACACGCGTCCAATTTTGGTTAAAATCCTCACGCTGATCAAAAAGCCTCACGTAATAAATATTCCAAATTAGGTAATACTGCTGCTACTTTTTACGAGAGTGTTGTTTACAAATCGTAAAACAAAACTTGTAAACAAAAATGTACAATTAAATGTAGTAGGTAAAGTGCCGGTCACAACTTTGCTTTGGTGTAAATTTTCTTGTTGCCTTTATTTTCAGCGTTTCTTTATAATTTACTTAGCCGTTACTTTAACAAATCGAAGAGGGGCAAATATTTAAAGTGTTGGTCTGCAAAAAATCCTGCTCTCAAGATATATTTTGAAACAATTCAAATTTTAGTTATTCCTAATGATTGGCGATTAGAACCTGAAAATGTATGCATTGCGGCATTATTCTAAAATGCCTAAATAGTTTTATGGGGTTAAAAATAATAAAACCAACGTTTCCTTTTCGTAGAACTGGTTATGCTGGTAGATTTGTTATACCGCAGTAGACATGAAAAAATCAATGAAACCTTAAATAGAAATCATATATGAGGTGGAGCGAAACAACCAACAATTGGCTCGGTTTCGCATGCGGTAGCATCAGTGCAACCGCGCGCGTTAAATATCGACGCGTAAACATGTTCGGAACTGCTTACCGTATTGCATTGTTATCAGCAGCATATATTATAGTGGGACCGTGTAGGTCATTAATAATGCGCTTTAAAATAAAAAATATCCTGGGAAGCCTGAAAAACGAAGGGTGGGTTAAAACACAGAGCGGTGGTTGCGTGCCCCCTCTGTACGGGCACCGGCGGCGTCCGCGCTCGTTCTGTGTAAGTAGTGCGTTCATCCTGTTAAATTTATTGCCGCTTTTATATCAGCCGTTACAGAGAGGTCCCCTTTCGTCCGTATCGGGCCGCGCGGAGCCCAGCTTAGTGAAGTCGCAATTACGTTTTACCGGCTTTGAGTCCAACGGAGGCGACTTTTGCCGTCCATCGAATCGTAATGGAATTAGCGTTTCAGTGCTCTTTTAATTTGTCTTCTATCCCTGTACTAAACGAATCTTCTACCTGAACTGTTTGCTCTTTTCGTATCACGTTGGCGAAACAAGTAGTTATTTATCTAATCGTAATCTATTTCTGTTCACTTGTACTAGGGTGCTTATATAAGAGTGAGGCGCGACTCATTGGCATTCAAATCACTTTCCTTCGTCTGCTGATAATGCGTCTGATGTTATTTTGAAACAACCATAATCCGCTATAAGCTAACGATGTAAGATAATAATACAATCTCATCAACGCTACTGTATTAATAACATTTCTGCATTAGATATATACGTTCTACAAATTAAATTAGTGATCTAATAAAGAATTTAGGTTACATAAACTTGAGTGTTTCTTTTAAAATAAGCAATGTAGGACGTACGTAGCACTCCGCTACGGCGTAGCACTTATTATAACTTTGCGAATCAGTTAGTAAAGCGCTTAAGGTCATGGATTTTAACGAAATTTATTCTTTATTGAATTTTAACGCTTGACTGTCAATATGATTGATTATTGCATGGCTCATTTTCTCATGCCTAATTCTCGCTCTCGACCTCGGCTTACAAGAAAAAACGTCTCTTTTTGATTTGTATTTCAAATCCTGGATAATTTATTAAAATTTGGTTGAATATTGTTTTGAATCTTGAAAGAAGCTATTGTTCTGAAAAAATCATATAACTCTCGCTGAAAATCACGAAATAATAATTATATTTTTTAGATATTTTATTTTTAGAATTACTTTGCCATTTGAGAATAATTCTGTTTTTAGTATATTTCGTATTGTTGCATCCTTCATAGTTTTCTTCATACTGGATGCTCAACCATCTATCTTTTCGACAGTTTGTAAAATGACTGACCTTAATTTGTATATCGTATTAATGTACGCAAACTTGAATACATGTACCAAAATAAAGAGGAAATGGTTTTTCCTTTACTTAAAATTTCTTCTTAAGATAACGGATTGTGCAGCGGGGATTATGCAAATTACCCTAAAGGCAAATATGAAATTTTATACGTGACCTATTTGTGTAAAACAAATGAACATTGATGGCGTTTTATTATGTTATTTCCTTATATGAATACCTCTGATTAAACCCTTATATATTGTGGTAAGCAAATATCTATGCAAACAAGTCTGCCAAAACTCGCGGGTGAAGGGGGGGTGGATTTATTGTTTCGCGCGTCTATTATTTAAGAACTATTTTTATATGACGTGCAAGAGTTCCATTTGACTGCGGGGGATTCCTGACAATAATTAGTAGGTTAAATTGTCTGAGGCTATAGATCAAATTACGTGTACGCAAGCGTCACAAAATACGAAAATACTATTATTGTACGTATTCAATAATTATATTACAGTAGGTACATTTTAAAGACAAGTTACTAATAATGTATCGTCATGTAGTTAAATGCCCACTATGCATTTTCCAAAACCAATTTGCACCTATAAAACTAATCCTTAATATACTAGTTGCCTTCAAGTCGTAATTTACAGTCACGCAAATTACGTTTTAAGCAAATTGCAATAGATGTTGTGCATTAATAATAAGTCGGACGTCACCTGTGGAGAGGCGAGCGAGGCTCATCTAAGTTGTATGCGGCGCCCGACGCGCGCGCCCCGCATCTCATTACCGTTTGACACCTAGCGAGGCAAAAATATACCTGATACTGATTGACTATCTCCTCTGCCGCACCTTAAGAGGGTGAGGAAAACACCCATTTATAACCTTCATGAATTTCTTACTCTACACGACTCGTTTTATTGTAAGCCTCTTTTGCCTATGTTTACGACGTGATGGAAATGTCCAAATCTTTCAAGAGGTTGTGTAAACAAAATTATTTTGCAACAGAGTAAATATTTAATAATAACGCGCAATAGTTCTCTATTGGGGTTAATGATAATAAATAAGTACTACATATGTGTATCATTAAACTAGTATTAATTGTAAATGTAATTTAAATATATAAAAACCACAAGTATCTGTAGTAAACATATTATTATTTTTTTCATTACTGTTAAAATTTATGAATATAAATCAGTGACACAATAATAAAAAGCAATTGTTGATCGTCTCGCATTTGTTCCAAGAGAAAATCTCCTTCTTACTGTAATACTTTAAATAAACAATGAGTTCTAGTTATGTTACTAGAAGTGTGCAACTTTGTGTCAAAGAAATTAACTGAATATTATGAGCTGGAAACCTGCAGATACCTCTCAAGTGGAAGGAACAAATAAATACTACATATTGAGCACGTCTTTTTACTGACAAATAACGTAAATCATTTAATATTCTGCCTTCGAAACATAAACATTTGATGATGCTTGCTCAAGTAACGATTTTTCTTGGAATAAATGTCGAAACTTCCAGGAGGATATTACCCTTAAAATTTGAACGTCGATATATTGTTACCTCGCCTAAAATTTAATATTGACGTGTGCATTGTTAACAACAAGCAGCCGGGGCTCGGGTGAGGTCGAAGCTCGCTTTGGATGAGGCAATTTTATGGGTTTATTGAAAGATAGTCGTCTTCGACGTACAACCCTAAGTGATGAGATCCGGCCGAACCCCGGCCTTCATAACGTTTGTAATACCGTTTTACGACCAGCTTAGGACGTAACTTATACATATTTTGAATAACTTTACGCGCTGCTTAGAAAAGAATTACTACGACCCGCCTCGCCGAGATAAGCTAATACATGTACCGGATACATTTTATGAGTAGATGCTCCGTGGAATAAACGGCCCATTATTTACATTTCTTCATTAGTTGGAGCACATTCAACGTTTAATTAAAACACCTTAACACAGAGATGCTAAATTAATTGATTACATTCATTGTACCAAAAATTCAACGGTTTCTACATGAATAAATTAAATACAAAATCACTAATATTAACTAGGCCACGAAGTTGTGTTACTATCAGATTGTATCTTTACAAAATAACCCTTAGGTGGAAGTGCTACGCACAAAGGTCCTTATCAGCAAAACGACTTAAACTCTAATACATGTTTCGCGTGTTCCCCTCGTGATTGTATAATAAAAATAACATTTTTGTAACAGTTCTGTTTAATGAAACTAGATTTGTACGTATTGAGCAAAATCGTCGGGTCAGCACACGTGTTCCGCACATACAATCAGCCGTTAGGGCACGCCCTGACACCCCTAAAACGATTTGATTAAACTCATAAAATTCGAGGTAGCTTCCTACCGCCGCCGCTCCGACGGTGGACGCGCCGCGGTCCACGATAGAAAAGTAGGAGTTATATGAGCCCTTCCCCTAGAACCGCCTGCTCCGTGAACCTCGCTCCACCAACCACCTTTTAATAACACAGTCGAGTGCTTTCACGACCACGATTAAGATGATTGTGAATAATTACATTTGTAACTCTTTTTGTTTTTTACAGAGGTCAGATTTACCTATATTTGTATATAAGAGAGCGTTTTTATTCATTCATTTTTTCATTTTCCTGTATTCAATGTTTGCTATGTGGCACTGGTAAATTACGGGTTCAAGAATTTAAGTTTGTAATTAGCGTGTAACCAATAAGTTACTTTGTAGCTTAAGAACTATGGCGAAGAAAACTAAAGCCTTAGTTTGTTTTAGCTGCAGTGTTTTACGTAAACACATGCGTGCCTTGCCTCTTTATTAGATGTTGTTACCAAGTATCGAATCCCAGAGCTTACGGTGCTGGCGCGTGCACGTCAAACTTCGCTAACCGCCCTTAAGAAAGTTGGTAAAGTTGCCTCCCGTTGGAGATGTGCTATGCCGTACCGCCCTAGCGACGTTCCCGACCTCGTGTAAACTGTAATCCCACAGATGATGCTAGGATTTAGCAGCTTTATATTACCTCCACCAGAAGTTGTTTGATAAATGTTGTCTTTATCAACCAAAAATACACATCAAACAGTAATCCTTTTTCGCAGTTTTGCCCTAGAAGTTTCTATTTGTTACTAATATTGTGTAAGGCGGCGGCAAAGTATAAGCCGCGGATAGGTCGAGGATCCGCGTCCTCGCACTCGACTGCGCGTGAATGGCGCTCGCGTCGTATTATCAACCGTCACTTCGCTCGACAGGTGTCGCCTTCAGCCAACTCGAGAGTAAATTACTAGCTTCGAAGTCGCTGAATCAACCCGACTCCTTAATCGATTTTCAAACCGCTCGCCTAAGAGTTTCAGACACAAATGAGTATAAATGACTACCGCAAACTGAAAGCCGAATCGATGCAGTTTCTTGATTTACGTATCTAATAACTATAGTACTATAGCTTAAATTAGGTTAATATAATTGATAAGTTACAATATCATTCCGTTTTAGATAACTGCAGACTCAATTATAAACGTCTGTAGAAAGGTACGAGTCAGTTCGTTCGTGTAGTAGTTGAATAGTAACATCTTGCATGCTAAGCGCGAGCTACGAGCTCGTTTTCGTATTTAAATAGGGAAATGAGAAACAGACGCGGTGAGTCGACGAAGCACTGGTGCCGTGGTATTGTTTTAATTAAAGTAATTGGAGGAGGCACGTTGAGAGCCGCCGCTCGGTTGGCATGATCTGTGCCTTGAGGATTTACACCAATTTAAGACCGAACTCAGCCAGGCGTCAATTAACGGCATGAATCCTACTCAATCGTATAACTGCGCACAATTTATCTTTGTACGTATTATAACCATTCCGTTATTGGTGTTTATTCAAATGTATCTCACCAACATTCTTTAAATAAACCGAAATCTGACTACATTTTGATTACGTACATATCAGCAAACATAGCTCTTTAGTTCAAAGAGAAAAACTTACAAATTGTAGTTCGCATTCTACAACAAAACAAAGACGATAAACTCAATGCCGTATACGTATATCTTTCAGCCATCGCAGTGTAGTTTCTTTCCGTACGACAAATGTAGCGGTGGAATATGAGAAACGAAAGAAACTGACACTAACAAAAAAGCAACCAAAGATAAACGGAAACGGACTCGCTCATAGAGAAAAGTAGACAGCAGACGCTCGTGCAACAGAAAACTTCGCGGGGAGTCACTTCTTACAGCTATCTATAAAGCGAGTAAATCTTTGTTATCAAACAATGCACTATTATAAGATTCTACTTAGCTTTCTACTTTATGTCATTCGTATTTATGTTCCTAACATTTTTTAAAACGTTAACGTAATGATATACTTCGAGTAGTCGTTCAATTAATTGGTATAAGCTTGTATTGAAATGATGCCTATCTTCCACGAGAATCGCCACCTTTTGTCTGTAATCAAGCAAATGTTCTATTTTCGTAGCAAGGCTCGGATTAACCCTTCCCCGAGAGCGCGTTTGTACAAGTTTCCGTAAAGTAATTAAAGGTTCAAGCAATTTGAACTCTGAAATGAAAATTCATAATCTATTTATCCGCAAGAATATCTTCAAAAGAATTTTATACTCAACTTCAAAGATAAAAAGAAAACACAATTTCTTATTTTTTTATATTTGATTGGCTGTTATTTATAATGAAACAGAAGAACAAGCACGCAAAGAAAAATATATAAATTTAAGCGAAGCTAACACGTGTTTTGCCAACCGCACCGGCGGCAGAGCGCACATCGCCGAAAACAGTGAATAATGCAAAGGCCTTACGAATCGGATCATATTTTTTCAGAGAAATGTGGAATCGCGAAGTGGCAAAACAGAATTTAATATTCGTAAAAGGGTTGACGTCGGGATAGGGGCAGCGCGGCAGTTGACGCGTGCCTGCTCTAGGAGTTTTTTTGGCTACTTTCCAAAATCAATATCTTCGGATACACAGGCATGGCGCATTTTGCACTAATCTTACAGAAAAAGCATCGTGGTGTATACTTTGTAGTTGACTCTGAAAATTGCTGTCCGAGACCGTGGCCGTTGTTACATTTTTCTTTCCAGTCTAAATGTTTTTTATACAGCTGAATAAAAAGATCATCTAATCATTAGTTTAACAAAAGTATTACACAGCAAAAAGAGATGCTAGCCATTACATAGCTTACAATACGAACTTAACGAACCAACCTCCGCAATTAGATTTGTACAAAAATATAGAATTCGCAGTACTCTCCATTGAACAATTATCGGGCCACCACAAAGAGGAATATTAATTCAATTCAAATGCAAGAAAACTTCCAACACAATTTCTAGATATTTTCGATGCAAAAAGAGGTAGGTCTTTTACAGCGGCTATTATTGAATTATGCTCGTTTTCTTATGTACTTTAGATAGCTGTTTTGAAAGTTTCGATTCTATTCGTTCCATCGTTATCGTACCATAATATGTTTGCTGCGTGTTTACGTTGTGTCTGCCTACACATAGTAAAATGAACATTATTTCGAATTCACCAGTTACACTCAATCGAAGTCTACTTGTAAAAAACTCAATAAAATGTTACATGCGACGTATAACTTTTTGTATAAATTTAAAATACTTATCACAGCTTTATGGCAAATATCATTATCGTGCGACCAAAATATCACGTCGAAATGAAAACGCTCGAGGACACGTGAATGAATAATACATGAAAAATAAATCTTTCCGAAGACATTTCTTCTTCTGAGTGGAATTCACAGTAGGTAAATATTATCTACCATGAGATCAACAAAAGCAATAGAAGTATCTGATGCTCTGGTTCACTCCGTAGCTTTCTTTATATAAAGATATTTTTCCGTTGAAGTACTAACACATTACTCACGTCAGCGCTAGTTAGATACACATTTCATATAGTCTATAACAGAATCAAATTCATTTTAAGTGATTGATATTCAATCATATTCAGGTAATAAAAGTTAAAATGAAATTAACACAGTTAGTGTCGGAATGACTAGGCGGCGGAGTGGGCGCAGTCGGGTGCGAAGCGATGCAGCGTGCTCGAGAGCTCGGTTCATTTAAAGGCACTTGTCTGTAATTGCACAGCTACTAAGACTTACCCTCACTGAACGCCAGGCGTTATCGAATAAAAAAAGTTTTAATGGCAAGCCTTTGTCGAACCTTTGTAGGGTTCATGAGACTAACTTATGTACATGTGTCGACCTACTTTGACCCACATAGTCTTTACAACCCTTAAGTTTGGCCTGTGGATCCGTAAACTTATGAATTTGTTTACAGTTCATTTGCTGTACGGTGCGTGGGGTTCACTGGTCCCGGGGGATGTAATGATGTCAAATACTTGGATGAAAGCCTCGGAGGAATGCATTTAGGAAGGATACTTTAAATAAAAAATCTCAGATAGCGGTTGCAATTTAGTCGGAAACGCAATAAATAGCTCGGGCGGCGCCGCTTGACCCACTTCCTGTTACATGCCGAAACGCCTGCGATTTAATCGCACCCTGCCTCACTCCATCCTTCCGTCGAGACCCCACACGCTTCGCTTCTTTGCCCCATAATTATTAAATCCATTCCGAGCTCACCAAGAAAGGGGCACACCCAAATAAAAAGCTACCGACCCTAGTGAACCATGCACATTAACATCAATAGCTTGCTTCAAATACGAGAACATATTAAGGTAAACCTTTGTAGACCCTCACCATAAAGTGTACCGTAGATTAGGGGTAAGACAAACCGAGGCAAATGCTACGATAAGTCCCATTTTTAACACGCTTATATTAGCTTCACCTGTATGTTTGTTTGTTTGTTTGTTTGTTTGTATGTAACCGACTCCTTTGGACTCGATTTTGACCCACTTTAAACGGACAGATTTAATTCAAACTTTCTACACTTGTAAAGAATCAGCGACAATATAATAATTTCATAAATTTATCTCATTATCCTGATTAGGATCGCCAGGATTAAAAAAAAACTAAAAACTAAAAAGTGAAAAATAAATATAGTTTAAAAAAACTAAAAAAACACGCTTTTAAAGCACATCAAACTAAAAAGTGAAAAATAATTCTTATTATAACCTGAAAATAATAATAAACGAAAAATACTAGTACTATTGTGAAAAAAAGCGTGGGGCGCTCTGTGCCATATTTTTCGTCTATCGAGCGACCCACGCTTTTTTTCACAATAGTACTAGTATTTTTCGTTTATTATTATTTTCAGGTTATAATAAGAATTATTTTTCACTTTTTAGTTTGATGTGCTTTAAAAGCGTGTTTTTTTAGTTTTTTTAAACTATATTTATTTAACAAAAATACTTCAGCATTCCGAATGTAGTATGTAAAATTTAATCGTTAAAGAGAAGAGAAAATATACGATTTAGTTAATTAGCTAATTAATTGCATGGACAGCGATTTAAATTAGTCAGTGAGCTGTCATCAAATGTATCGAGTAAAGAAGGCAACATGGTGTAGGCAGCATTAGGGAGGCGGGCGTTTCACGTTCTCAGTTGAGTTCACATGGTGGGAAGTGCGGGCGGAGCGCGAGCCGTCCGGCGCGAGCGTCGCATCTGATAGTGAAGCGGAAATTGCGAGCGCGTCGCGTGCGCCGCCCGCCGCGTGTCCGTGACGTGCACTCTATTCGCCCGCTATTTTATTTTGCTTTGCTACTCTCCTCGTATGCCTCCCAAATCTTGCACACTGCCTCTGCTTCTGAACTGTCCTTTTCATACGTTTATTTTCACTTCCCTGCAACGAAATAAATGCAGCTCCTGAAAATTCCTTCAAGCCCGAACAATTTACGATATAATCATGAAATAATTGCGGCCAATTTGACAAACCTTGAGAAAAGTATAATATTATAATTTCAATAAATTAAACCGACGTAATGTATTTGTTTATGAATCAGCATAATAAAAAGCGCACAAAATTTGTACGCATTATGATAAAATCATAATTTAAGTATTGGTTTATAAACACTTACGAAAACCATTTCTTTTAGACAATTACATAGGTATAATATAAGAATAAATATCTTAAATGCTTAGCTGTAGAACATTTAATGTGACTGTCGGCAGACAGACGCACAAAATGAATGAGCAAGAATGAGCAACAATGGTAACCGTATTTTTGCAGGTATTTTTGGAGCCTAGCGAAATTCTCTCAAGCTGTTTAGCGTCGTAACATACCAATATTACATTAGGTTATTTTTGCCGTGTATAATAATTTTGCTTACTCTATTAAATGTAATGAACGCCATTTTATGTACATTTTCTCTTTTCCCTACATAATATTATATTATGTACATTCAATGATGGTGACTAAAAGATACTTCCCATAAGAATATTTGAGTACAAAGGCATCGTAAGTAGGAAGCAAGAGCGTCTCAATACGAAGTAGATACAGGCGCGTGTGTGTTTTGTCTATGCCGCGTTTATAACAAAGCAGTCGGGAGTATGCTGAAATATTTTTGTGGAAGTTCCATGAATATATTAGCCATAAATGTGACTAAAGGAATCTATTACTTGTAGCGAGCCGCGCTGCGCCACATCGAACCAGTCCGAGTACATCAACACTTGTACAATTTGTAATTATGTAGGAAAAATAATTATGCTGATTCATAATTAAATACATTACTTCGGTTAAATGTATATACATAACTATAATAAATAGTAATGATTCAGTATGCGCAATATTTTAAATGGTATTTTGCTTTTATAAATGATTGCCTAATGTCCTTTTTATAAAGTTCATAAGTATGATTGACTCCTAACTTAAATCGTACCGCTTCAGCTTATCATTTTGTATGGTAAAGGTTATGTTATATTTTTTAATATCAACGTATTCTTAATAATATAGATATGTCTATCTTCGTGGTTCAGCAAATACAAATAAATCATGAACATGATTACAGTGTTCAACATTTTTCGTAGATTTTTCCTGTGACATTTTGACAAATAGATTCCGGGAGGTCAATTTTAGCGTAATATTTTCCTCAAAGAAACATTGAGCGCTCTAGAGCTTAATTTAAGGGGCCATGAAATTTAAAAAATCACTCTCTTACCCCAACAGCAATGCTTTACAAAATTTAAATTTGTCTTTTTAATTTTACGTAAAGAATACTTGGGAATAAAACGACCCTCACCTTGCTCTCTTAATTTAAAAACTTTAATACACTGTATGAAATTCTTTTGTTAAATACCATCCGCCGCTTTCCAAGTTATGTTAAAAAATATGTCAAACCAGAATATTTGATATTCAAGTACACAGTAGCCGAGCATACACGCTTACTCCCGCTTTCGTCATCGAGACTTCTAGCGCTCGTAAAATACAAGTTACACCATTATATTTTTACGACGGCAACGAATGTCAAGTTTTCAAAGACACGCCCGCCGCCTACACGCGTAGCCTTTATATTGTTTGTTATCTCAGCCCAGAGACAAGTGATCTTTCATTATACATGCCTACCTATAGGCGCCCCTATTTGTGCGTAAATACGTAATATAGATACTTGATTGGGCTCCGAATCAATACCGTATCAAATTTCGTATTGTTGGCTCGAAAATATGTAATGAGGCTTTTGTGTTTTACTCTTCTAGGCTTGTGTTATACAGTTGTACTAGAATAATAATAATAATAATAATAATAATAATCTTTATTGTACACCACTAGAACAATAAAATAGGAAACGTACATAAAATATGATAGAATCTACACGTAAGCTCGTAGAAGTGACTTATTTTTAAGAATGTTTTTTTTAATCATGTACCTTTTTCAAATGTAACACATTTTATTATTATTAACTTTGATTAAATTCAATTGCATGTTAGTTAGTTAAAACAGTTAATATAATTATAATGTTATCGCAGAATAAACTGTAAGTGCTGTGCACACCTTTAATTGACAAGTTCACCTATCATATGAATGCATAAGATTATGTTACTAAAATGTACATGTGAATTGTCGTTGGAGTGCCATAAATAAATAAATAAATAAATAAATAAATAAATGTGTGAGATATCTACCAAAAATTACAGAAACTACCAAAATGTAGCCTAAACTACCAAATATGACATAATTACCTAAAACAACAAATAAACAAATTAAATCACGAAATGAGAGAAAGAGATGTCGCCTTCGTAGCAATGGCAGTTTTTTTTACTTTCGTCCCTCTGCAGAGCGCAGCAGGCGGAAAAGTAGAAAAAGTCCTACTGTTCAGGACTCGCCCAAAAACACTTACTTTCTTTGATAGATATTCTCCGTATTGTAAATTGTAATTTTTTTTTGTATCAAAGCCAATATTAAAGTATATTTATTACTACCGTTTAATACAGATTTGTATTTTACACAAAAGGCCAGTTTTTATGTATTAGTTATTTATTTGTTTTAAAACTTAATAACCTAACATCACGCCTATATTACCAAGAAAGGTTATAACACCCACACTTCACCTGTTATGTTTAGGTCCTACGTGATTGGATAGTGAGCCTTTAGCCATCCACCAGGGGCCAGGATTTATTATTAGCAGAATTTCCTCACGAAAATTTCCTAAATAACACTTTTTGGCCTACCCGGCCATCGAACCCGAGGTAAGATGTGTTAACCAGACTATGTTAAAATATCCAAGAGTGATTATTGTTTATCCCATTATGATAATAGCCTTTAAGTAAATCTTTTACCTTATCTAATCTCGTTACAGGGAAGCAGTCAAAAGTTATGGACATCTAAATTGTTATATTGACTTGACAATAACTTTGACGACCATTTATTTATTTTTCATCATAAAGTTATGCTCTACGTATATTGACATTTACGTTTAGTTAGTCTTTAGTATCTCACATAAATAACTTTAACAATAAGACTAAGCTTTTCATAAACCAAAGCCTTCTTAGGATCGTATAGTCGTATAGGTATTCAATTGTCGTGTTTTCTTCGAAACAAATACCAAACCTCAATACGTCTATCAACCTATATTTATCTATGGTGGATTAGATCTTTTAAATAAATACACCTTGTATAGTACGCGACAGGTCGTGATAGCAATTTTGTTATTTTTATATTGTACTTTCTCCGCCTTTCGTTGTAGCTGTCTCTTGCTAGTCAAACTATGTATTGCAAGCATTACCATCTATTAGATAGAGGTATTGATGCTCACTCCGGCTGCCGCCAAGCTAGATACTCACAACCTAAAATTATTTAAGTTGTCGGTCCCCTACTCCACTCCAGATAAATTAGGATACTGAAAGTACCGTAATATTTTGATGGCACATAATATTTTGTGGGAGTTCATGAATAAAGCAAATAATAATCTAATAAGCATTTAGCTTTATTACCATATCCTAAAGGTCTTCCAAGAATTTCAGGATCGCTGCCTCTCTAATTTGTTGGGGTCTGATAGCTATCCATTTTCTTTTTTTATCTTTTAGCGTAATTGAAGGTTTATTTTTATGGCTTTGCTATTTACAGTTAAAGTTAAAGTCCGAGATAATTTACAGATTACCACAATCTCTCAAAACCAATATAATGAAAAGGCACATTAATTATGAATTAAAACAATATTTCATAAAGGATAAATAGCAAAACAATATAATTTAATATTGCGATGAGACTAAGTTCAAACACGCTGTAAAAATACATTTTGCTTTGAAAGTAGATGATGATATTGGTTGAGAGCGCGCGCGCTGCGCTGTGTGTAGATCGATAAATTTGTTTTTTTGTATGTACCATCGATGAATTTAGTGT
Organism: Hypena proboscidalis; assembly: GCA_905147285.1. Lineage (NCBI taxonomy): Eukaryota > Metazoa > Arthropoda > Insecta > Lepidoptera > Erebidae > Hypena > Hypena proboscidalis. The sequence goes on along the minus strand of LR990130.1, from coordinate 10,571,121 downwards.
ACGGAAAAACCTAAACTGGTTTATAATCTCTTAAATTACAACAACATAGTGTTACACTATGTTTTAAATAAATAAAAAAGGGCATTGTTACAAGCACATTTACTGGTAATGTTTTTAAGATCGTGCTCGAAAGTAGTGCAATGGTATTATCGTAATTTGTCACATAATCAAATGTCATATTCCGGTGCGGCGATAGTTATTTGCAATTGAAAACATTTACTTTCAGTAACCTACGCCTTGGGTACCATTTTTTGAAATTTTTTTTCATCTTTCTATTAATGCTTCTTCTAAATATGGTCATTTTTTTTTGTCTTTGCAAAAACTCTGGATTTATATTAATGACAAAAAAGTGATTGTATGTATTTGGTGCATAGTTAAATTGCAGAGCTAAGGATCGATTAGTTTGTATGGGGGCGCGGTCGCGTGCACGAGGGCCATAGCGGGCCGGGCGGCGGGCGGCTCGGCGCGGCGCTGCCTTCCGGCGAAACGCGAGGAATGTTGCCGATAGATTAACTTCTGATCTCTTTTCCGATATTATAGCGTAGCGCTTATGTAAGGAATTCTAAGCGCTTCAATCTGGTTTAAAGCCAACTAAGGCTTTCCGAGAAATCTGCTCGGTATCGCCCGACATAGATATATTATTCAATGTCTCACTAATACCCCAAAGCAATGCAACTCCAGTACAGCTCCGCACGTATCTCATTCGTTGTGTTAAAATATATTTACAAGTTTAAAATGTGACTTTCCAAATTGGGAGCTAGTTTAGGTATTTTTAGCATTAAACTTAGGTTTTACGTTGATTATTTATTCGAATTATAGTGAATCAGTAAGTAACAATAAGTAAGAAAATTTAATATCAAATGACTTACTTATACGTTAGTGTTTAAGTTTCTGTTTAAATTGCAATAAAATCAGGTAATGACAGCTTTACATTTTTTTTTTCATACAGAGAGTTAGGTCAATATTAAATAACATCTGTCAGTCTTCATCTCCTAATATTAAGTCAGATAACAGGCTTATAGCATCGTGTTACGTGTATCATAGAGGATACTATATTAGTGTAAAATATTGTTCACGTAAAGGCTCCTTCGTCTTTGAGACACCACATAATATAACGACATTATAGTGAAATATGAAAGGACATCAGCGGCTGCCAAATATTTTCCCTTACGTACATTTTCTTTATTTTTATTACTTATATGATTTGTATGTAACCTAATCAAATATATTTTGTTGCAGGTACGTGTTAGCAGATAAAATCACCGAACATGTAGGTAATATGATTCAACATTTTTATTATGAATCAGTAAGTATTTTTGTATTAGCAAAACTCTCCTATCTGTGACACGATTATTACATTTTGCCGGGCCATATGGCGATCCCTGCAATATATTTTCTTGGAGTAGAAAGTAATTGAGGCGTTTTGTTGGTAGCTCGGTATATAATCGCGCATTAAACGTAATGTAGTGATATTAAAACGGTGAGGCACCGGCAAGGATACTTAGGTCTGGTTCGCTCAGGTGGGCGGCGTGCGAGGGCGTTCTGCGGCTTGTTTGCGTACAAGTGAATTCCATTAGATCCAGCGTGTGTACCGCCACCGCAACTTCCACGCCCGCTTCATTCATATGCCATTAGCTGATCGATTTACAAGTACAATATATGTTCATTTACTTATGCCTATGTATTACCTCATAATAATCTGATAACGCTGTAAAGACTTAATTAAATATTCAATTTAATTACGTACCTAGACACGGTTGATTTCAGCATGTATTTTATTACTTACGGCAATTGCAACGGTCCAACTTGGGATTATAATGCCTCAGTTATAATGTTCGTAAGTCTTGTTAAGCTCAAAAATAATACCGCAAGCGCCATAGAGAACTGTAACTCTTTATGTAATTATAATAACTCAACATGAAAACTCATTTAATGTCACAGAAATGTGCTTCACCATTTAAAAGTGTGTTGAACTGTGGCGCTGTAGCAGTGGAACAATAATTAAATTTTCCTTGCGCTGAGTGCGGAGTATGTCGTTTCATCAACCTCCGCACTAACTCGCGAGAACGGCGCACCACCTGAAATATTTAATTCAGACCAGTCATTGTGCTTCAATTCACCGGAAATGAAAATTCATGCCACTTTCTACACGATTCAAATTTCATCCTTTAAATCAGATGCATTCTAATAGTGAGGAATGTACAAATACCCGATTGGTTCTTGTCGGAATATTAAGCAAAACTACTAACTCTTGTGCATTGGTCAATAATGATTCATAACGATTTGATTTCATAGAGATCAGTAAGGAAGAAGTGAAACACGTATTGTATTAAATTTTTAATGAGGTTGTGTGAATAATTAATTTGAGAACAAAGGCAATTCAGGTTAATTGTGAAACGTAAGCTGATATTTGTGTTGTATTTAAGATATGCATAATAAATTTGATAATCCTCGAAAATGTAATCAAAGAGCTGCTGCGGTTTTGCCTGAGGTATTAGCTTGTTGATCCGAATTTCCACAAAATTTAATATATTGGTAATTCGAGGATGCTTTTAATAGCAGTCTTAACCTTGGAATTTCTTTTATTTGTCAATCTACGAGCATTGCAGCCGTCCAAATCTTATTGCTGAAAAATGTAAAGAGGTGTGACATGACCATCTTAGAGCTCTCACCCAAGACCGCCAATTGGTGACTGATTTTTCAAATAGAGGTTGGTGTTTCACCGCTTAAAGTGCTCGATGAATAAAACCGGTGAATAGGGTAAGTTGCATTTATCAAGCATAACCTTGTATAATTTGAGAAGACATTTAAAATAGTGCCACTTCTTCTTCTTACGTGTCAATGGCATTGTGTTTTCTCATTTTTTATTTAAATTGCTTTTGCCCAGTAGGTAGCAACTTCTACTCCCTTGCTTGTGGTTTGATAGTTCCACTAAGTAAAGCTTAATAATTGAAAATATTGATAAATGCTTGCTTTTGTTTTTATAATGTTAATTACATCAAAATATTATTTATATGTGTAATTCGATTAGCCGTGAATCACCTGGATGAATGATTTTTTTTTGTCGGTTACTTTTACTGGCGAATCATCAGTCTTTATCCGGTCCTCACTGCTCGTTGCAAACCAATATGCAAAGTTTTTTTTTAAATTGGTTAGCAATCAGCGGTCGTAGGCGAAAGCCCTTCTTAAAGGTAGACTCCCGAGAACCGTGTATTCATAGTAACGTAATTGGGTTTAACTTCAATATTATAAAGTTTGTATCTAATATTACAGAACCCATATTACTTTTGTATGGAAAACAGCCAAGCAATTATTTGCCCTTAAGGCGAAAACGAACTATCGCAATCGTAAGGTCAGAGACATCACGTAACTCAAAGACGCAACTTAATTTAGGGTAATTTTGACGTCTTCGCAGATTGTTCTTTCTATTTTTAGCTTACTAGACACCAACTACACCTTTAACTTAACAAAAACGGCTCGCTAAAAATATTTGTTCGTCTGATGGCCCGCCTGTTTGGGCCGCCTGATAATAACGTTGTGTAACCTTGTTTTAAAGCTTAATTAGATATCAACAATACCGTAATTGCCTGGCTACATGCTCCGTCTTGCCTGTATAAACCAGGTTGCGCAGGTAAGTCGCAGCGTATAATAAGCACGCGCTTAACTGCGCCAACGGGAGCATGCAGGCTTTCTCGTTGGCAAAATTATGACAAGACAATATTATACTAATTTCATTTAATTTAACTATAATGTCAAAATAAATCCTGAAAATTAAACTAGGTAGCTGTTATATAGAGTGGATAAGACACTATTTTTTGTTTCGATATCTTTTTTTAAAATTTTTCACGATTAAACGATTTTTTTTTTTAAGTTTTCAAACAAATTTGACATTGTGATCGTCTAATATTTTATAGTTTATGTAACTAAGTTCATTAACCAAAACTTAAAATGTTTACATATTTTTTACTTTTTAGTTCATTTTCGTCGGTTTTATTTTTGTTGAAAATTGAACCTCTTTTCAGTTGTACCCATGAAACGTTTTGCAGAACCTTGAATTAGTTGTAAATTTTCGCGGATAATTTTATAAGTCACAACGAATCAGGTAACTATGCCACTTTACAACATCGTTTTATCTCAGTTTAACATAAAATAATACAATTGTCGGACCAAAGGTGGCGATGTTGAATGAAAAATTATTACCGTACTCCAAGCTCAGCAATATGAAATGATGGCTTCAAGACGCAAATACCTAGATAGATTCAGAAAATATATGAAAAACACTCTCATATCCTTTAACATTAGAGGGTTTCGCCCGATTTCCATGGTATTCTATCATAAGGCTCTGACTTCCTTCCTATGGGACCACCCTCAAGGTATACCCTTTCGAATAAAAAAGAATTGTGAAAACCGGACCATTCAGTAAAAAATAATACGTGGTCTAACATTAAATAGAAAATAAATACAGCTTGACTTCAGAATCTCCTTCGTTTTTTTCGTCGGACGAAAATAAGATATTAACGCGGTAATTGATGCTTATCATAAAATTACCTCATGAAAACATTTAATATCGGAATCTAGTGATAGGTTTTTACATATAGCACTAAGCATTTAGAATTATACAGCTCAATACATTTTAGATATAATTCGATTGAATGCATGTGAAAACAACGATTAATAAAATGAAAATATTTTTAGACATTTTTCATAGCTTGATCGGCACATGAAGCAGGAAAAAGTTGTTAAAAAAATATATATATTTTTTTAAATAAGTACATTGAACTACTAAAACTTTAATCGAAAACCACATATATTTTTAATAATGTACAAGTTTAAAAACTTAAAACAAATGAATGTCGTGACTTTCCGAAAGTCGAACGAAACTTCAGAATAAAAAACCCAGACAGCGAGTAAAAGTTAATAAAGGAAAATTAATTCATGTTTAAAATTCAGCACTTCCAAGTATCGTAATGTTATGCGAGGAATCGATCTGTGAAATTGGCGCATAAGGCAAGGAATATCTAAACTGGTGTATACAAGTACGACAGTGACGGCGCACAGTAATAAAATGTAAACAGAGATGAAAACAATATGTGTGACTTTCCGCTGAGAACACTCGAGGCGGTGCGACGGGACACGACAACGTAAAGACTACTAGGCCGCGCTCTGCCTGCTCTACAATGTTATATGAATATATATATAATAATATACCCTCTTGTTTCATAAATAACGAATGAACTCATAATGCACCTACTTTAAAATTAGTTTTTAATACTTATCTCTTACAGACTCAAATAAAGCTTTATACTTTGAGTGCTCGCAAACTCTTAAGGCTTAGAAACTTTGTCTCGTTTAGGAGTTAAAAGAAAACAATTATAACCCGAAGTTTATTCTCAATTCACCTTTATACACAGAGTTTAGAGACGAGGGATACTAACTGCCTGATAGCTGAGTCTACGTAGTGTTGTTGCTACAGTTACAAACTTTTGTTTTTTCCTTTCTTTCACGAATTAAGAAATTATTATAATATTATTAAACATAATATTTAAGGTACTTGTGAGGAAAGTTAAATATTTCGTTTGAGTGTGGTTTTTAATCATGAGCTTGCGAAGTAGTCTCGAATTAGCTAGCGCTAATGATTCAATTGGGATTACTGAGTTACGCGAATGATTAAAAACCACAAAGATAATGAAAAATCGAATCTTCACGAGTTTTGAGATATACTGGTTTTCACCTCTCTCAGTAAGAAAATAATTATAATTATATTGGTTAACTCGAAAACCCCTCACGCTTTTGTTGTTCCAGAGATATCTTGACCACTAGAATCAATAAATAATTTATTACTTGCTAAACTGTAGTAAGAATATCATATATATATATATATATATATATTTCTCCGCCATCATTATTTATTTGTTTATTAGTGGCAGTATTTTTTTTCTATGTAAGATTCGTTCAGAAATCGTTTTTTAGATATTTACGTACACACAAATTAACCTTACATATTAACCGATAATGCGCATTTTAATTTATTCGAATGTTTTACTACTGTTGTAAATGATTTTTAAGATTTGCCAGAATTATTTTTGATATTTTAATTTGTAGATTTGAATTAACGATGTTGAATAAAATCTCATTTGATTGAGATGATTTATGTTTTCGTTTGTTTTTGAACTGCATGGTTGATTCATTTTTTTAAACCTATTCATAGGAAGGAACCCTTCTCGCGCTGGAGAGGTAAAAAATGATTCTTAAATAACATTAACCTTAAATGCTACTTTAACCCAGATTCAAACGCCCTATATGTTTATTTTAAATCCACAAAAAAGCCCAATGCCGAGGATGGCAGATAACGTTTTTCCAATGGCAGCTCTGTCGTAGCGGCTCTACGGAAGATAGCGTCGCGGGCGGTGTTAAAAGCGATTCGAATAGCTATTCCGGGGGCTTTCATTTGAATTCGTATTGGATATAGTGAGATGTTTAAATAACATGAAAGCCAAAGTGAATTTACTTTATACTTATCGAAGTATGTACATTGGCGGTGTCAAGTTGCGAACGGCAATGATTGGCCCGGTTTCTTGCCGCCGCCTTATTTCCATCTTATTACCGGCAGCGAGGCGATATTAAAGCGGGCGCTACTCCGCCACCCGCGTCTCCGCCCTGTCTTTGCGTCCGTGAATTAGGTTAATGGCCTGCCAGGTGATTTCCTTCTAAGCCGTATTTCGAGCAAAGCGCCACCACCTCAACACGCCAATGTCGCTGAAACAACTCCAAATGTTCAACTTTTTCGGTGCTTAATCCTTATGTAAACGTTCATTATACATTATACATTATACATTCATTATACACACCAAATTACCCCTGTGTTTAACCCTTAACGATAAACGTGACAGCTTCCGTATCAGTAGTATTAATCTTGGTAGGTTATACCCGACATTGGTTAGCGAGCTCTCAATCTTGTCGCTCGTAAATTCTTCACTGCAAAATAAAATTCATTACCAGCATACATTACAAGCTACTTAAAATTCGTGTGTATTATTATCAGTGATAGAGTGTTTTATACATACTTACATAATGCGATGGGAGGGTTCCCGCGGTGCTTTTGATTTATGGCACAAAGTCGCACCGCAGAACGGCGCGGCGCCCGCCGACGCGGCTGCAGCCACTGCCTCCGGGTTTTTGCGACCCCGCCATCGCGCCAACGCGCCAGCCGCCGGCCCACCACCCTCTCAGCAGTCGCACTTCCAGCCCAACAAAAACTAATCATGTAGAGCAGTCAGGAATGTTATTGAAATTTCAAGAACTTCTACTTCGCTGGTGTTCAAATAGTTTACATTGCAATTATACTGAATTCAGTACTGCGTTTGCAAACTACGAAATTTCAAATTACTTCAAGTTATTATAAATGTGCTTCTGGACAAAAACACAAACTGTGACTTTAACAAAATAATGAAAGCTTTCATCGAGCTTTACATCGAGTTTGTCGTGTCTTATATCAAAGAGTCTCTAAAAGCCTGAAGAAAATAACACAAAATTCAAATAATATTTATCAACTAAAAGGTTAAACGACAATTTCATATATTACTTAAATGCCTAAATAAACTCACAATTTTGTTAGTTGGCGTGTTCATCGATTTTGTTAAATTCTCATAAATTATTGATCATTAAATTGTGATTGACAATTTACAATGTTAACTTTGAACACAATATTATGTTATTTAAAAAACAATAATATATTTCAGGCATACATACTTAAAACTAAATTATTATTTTTATCTCACAATTATTATTTATAATTTAGTTATTAAGCTTAATTAAATGCAGTCTTTATTTTTGCAAGACACAAAAAACTTGTTTTAATTATACAATTACTTGCATCCGGCCGCGTGGTACAGTCAGCAAATGAAGTAGCTAAACACAATCCAAAGCAACCTATTTCTTAAAATCGTAATTCTTTAATGATTTGATAAGTTAAAAACTTATAGAAATTGACAATAAGTGCATTATTTTATAATAGAAACGTTTTTAATGTAAAAAAAGAGATTTTTATGGAAGTTGAAAAATTTTTAAGTGGTTAGCTACTTTTGTTGGTAACTACAAGTCGTTAAATTTGGCGGAGTTCGATAACTAATAGTGCGACACGATAATTTTATACAATAAAAACTATCTCAGTACAGTATGTATGCGTAATACTTAACAAATGTTCAAAAAAAAAAATTATGAGAGCATATTAAAAAACGAAAATTTTAAAAAAATTTAATTGAAGTCACACCAAGTAATTTATTTATTTATTTATTTATGGCACTCCAACGACAATTCACATGTACATTTTAGGAAGATAATCTTATGCATTCATATGCTAGGTGAACTTGTCACTTAAAGGTGTGCACAGCACTTACAGTTTATTCTGCGATAATGTTAACTCATTTTAGGCAAATTCTACGACCGTAGTAGTTTCTATCTGCCAGTCAAATATAAAGGCGTGGCTCTTTAATCTCTTCCGCCCTCATATGAGTCTGTAAATAAAGTATTTACACCGCTGACACCGCGAGTGTAATTTTAGTTAGACTGACTCTTGAATAGCTAATTATAGCAAAGCACCGACGCACAACACGTTATAATTACATCGTTGTTGTAGTTGTGAACTAATGTGTAAATACATGTTACTTATGCGGTATGTGCTCAAAGTGGCAGCCGTTCGCGGTTCCTCGAATAATCTCGTTATAATATCAAAGTGCGCTGCGCGTTATGATCCTTCCCTCGCGTGCGGGCCCAAAGCCTTCGCTGCCTTCAATCAATATCACGAAAGCACAGCCACAAACGACTTTATCCACTACCTCCTGAAAGCTTGTTTTCCCAGAGGTGCCCCTTGATAAAAAAATCTGCAAAGCCATCAAACCGTCCGCACTAAATTCAGGTACGACTCACGAGACGCAGTAGTCGCATTAACTGTAAAAGCCATCTTTTTATTCTGGTTTTGTAGATGTTACTTTGATATCTTTGACTTTTACGTTCATATTTTATTACTTTACTCTTACGTCATATTATTATGCTATGAATACGAAATTTAATATAATTCAAATTCGATATTTGCCATGTACAGAGAAGACGTAAGAATTTCGGTTTCAAGTAAAGTTAATTGGCGCGCTTGTAATGTTTAGTATATATTCAAATTAAAAAATATACGAACACGTTACTAACTCCGGCTTTCAAAAATGCTTCTGAGAATGTATTTATTATCCGATATATAGGAAAGATATTTTTATTACACCTAATTAAATACTTTTGAATAAACCTTAACCTTTAAAAAAAAATAATATATTTTTTCAATGTTTATAATTAAACTGATTTATGCGGCAAAACAATCTACAAGGCTATTACAATCGTTTACTTGAATATTTCTTTCTTAACGTTTATCAATAAAACTGCAATTTTAATCTTAAAATTCTACTAATGAAAAAGAACATCGGCAAGTTCACTGGGTAATTGTTAATGTATTGAGATAGTCTAGGGCCTAAACGACTGATTATGGTTATATAAGTTACATTAGACTCTAGGATAAAGACCCTTCCATAGTCACTCAGTCAATCAGTATTTTTTTATTTCCACCCAGGAAAACAGAATCATGTACTGAATTACTAATAAGCGGCAGTAGCCGTCTAGTAAAAAATAATATTTACAATTTTATTCTACAATCCCCTTTTAGTACCTGTATGTGGGATGCAAATGCCTTTCTCTTACCATCATGTTAACTGGAAGCTTTTCTGTAAAAAAAACTCTGCATTACATCCCATCTACATTTTACAACGTTAACTCCCAACCCTACAAGTTTTCTGAAATTATTACATTATTTCACTTACAATAAAAGGGTAGTTTACCAATTCACTAGTGATAGTCGTAATACGCGTATGTGCGTCTGTATCACCGTTGTTTTGTACTAAGTACTCGTGACGCAATGGGTGTGGTGAGACACAAAATGTAATTAATTAATTACGCGCCTGGGAACACTGTTTGCATAACTTACATACATATGTGTTTGGATTACTCTCTAGTCGAAAAGACAAATTAACCCTCTTAAATAACAGATTTCAATTAAGATATGAACTGACTGGCTGATACAATTAAATAAAAGTTATATATTATGATCAAAACAGTAAAACATTTAATAATATTAAAATTTAGGTTAGAGAATTTAAGAAAGTATTTATTATCAAAAAACTTGAGAAACATGACAAACTAGAAATAACACAAACAAGAAACATATGAGTATTGTACCTTTGATATGTACCAAACATTATATTATTAAAAAAATAACGTCAACCTATTTCGCGAGCAAACAATGTAAGAATTCTACAATTTTCAGTACATACATGGTAAAAAGCTATATAAATATAATAATTAAGAGACAACAAATTATATTATGGAAGTAAAAATAGACAGCGGTCACTTATGATAAATTTACTTTTATCTTTCTTCATACAACTTGACCTAAATGAGTGTAAGATTTTTATATTGCCGCCATATCAAATGTCATAGAAGCAATTATGATAGCATCCATATGAATAAATTTTAATTTTGGTTAAAAGCGGAAAGTGCTGAAAATAGTTGAAGTATAACTGATTCAATCGTGTAAATGAATTAAAATCCATGATGTATTTAACAGATAAAGCGGCTCTTATTGATCTTAATTAGTTTAACACTAATTTTATAGAATAAAATATTATGTTTTAAGAACTAACAACATTCAAAGCTAGAAAAATCATTGGTACATTATTGATTAATGTCCACAGTAATCTTCTTAAATAATGTGATTCTCGTGCTTATCTAGTAATAGTGTATCTAAATTAATTCTTACAAGATGGTGCAAAAATTGGTTACAGTCTGTAATTTTGTATACAATTGTAATGATTATGTCTTGCTTTAGCTTATCATTTTCTTTCCTCTTCTCTTTTTACTGTGCGCGAGGAAAGCGAAACAGATGTCAACTACAGCTGGTTGAAGGGGACCAAATGATATCAGTATTACAATTTGACCCGAAGTCAACCAGCTAAAGCGAACAACGCTTACACTTTCACCCGACGCGCCGGCCTCTTTACAGATCTTCACGTGCTTCTCGTCTCTCGAATTCTTCGCGCGTTATTAAAGTATTTTCACTCGCGTTCATCTTCGTCGTGGCTCTTGAAATGTTATATTAAAGCTTATAATAAACGTAAAATGCGTGGGTTTGCGAGAATAAAAAAGTGTGTTTCATAAAACTCGGTATCATCGGCATACTTGTGTGATGTATATTTAGAAAGGTGTAAATTTTAGCGTATAGAGTGGAACAGATGAGTCCAGGAATAGGTGTCGTGGTCGGTGCGAGGGCGAGCGCGGCGCGGCGGCGGCGACGGGAGCGGCGGGCCCGCAGCGCCGCCTCCACATATAGGCTGGCCTCAGCTCGCTCTGCAATCAGACGCAGTGTAAACTTACCCGCCGAGAGCCGCTCAGCAGCCCGCGAGTGCCGGCGCGCCGACATTGACGCGCCGCATGTAACAGTACACGCCGCCTCGCTATTTTGGTCTCGTCCGGTGCACTAATTCGGGCAGGGTTAACGCGGTGGCCTCCCCGATCGCCGCCAGTCGTTACACACTTCCGCCTTCGTTCTTCATGTCGGCACTTCATTTTTGTAATACGGTTCGGTACGGTAGCGTATAAGAACACAGCACAGTAAAGTTTCAGCTCGAGGACCGGTTCCTTCAGCGGATACGAGGAACACGTAAAGAGTTGGCCTGACAACCTCGACGTCATCGACCTGACGTAAGCACCGGACGAGGGGTTCGTTGACACCTCGCAGGCTTGACCTTGCATCTCGTCATGCTTGACCCAAAAATATTTAAGTGCGTTTAGGTAGCAGCCGAAAAAATTCAAAGCCGAAACGGAACGAAATATTTGAGACGAGTTTCATTAATAAAAGAGGTGACCGACCCCGGGCGGCCAGGTGAGAATCGCGGCGGCACCTCAGGTCGCCGCTCTACGTTCGCGAATGCATTCCGACCGACGACGACGCGACATCGCGAACCTACTAACCCCGCGTCGCGAGGGGCCCTGCGCCCCGCGACCCTCCGAATCCGTCGACCCTCCCGCCCCCCTCCCCTTCCGGTCCATCCGAAAGCTTCGAAATACTCGACGTCTGTACGCGCGTATTAGTCCAAAACGATAGAGAGATAATTCTTAAAATTTTTGGCGAATGCAATATATCATTAAGCGCACATGGGGATCGGTCATAGGGATGTAATTAACGATCGTAGATAGAGCGGTTCGTGGAGAGCGTCGCGTGACGAGCGCGCGGGGCGGGCGGGCGGCAGCACGGGCGGCTAGGGCGGGCGGGCCTCGCGTCTCGACTGAGAGGCGCGCAGCATCGCGCCGCCGCGCCGCGCCGCCCCGCGCCCGCGCGCCCCCCGCGCTCCCGCAGGCGCCGCCGCCGCGAGCCGCACTGTCTGCCGCGTCTGCACCGGCCGCCGCCGAGCGGCCACCATCGCACCATCGCGCATGCTAAGCGCTAACACCAACACCATACACTATTCCCATATCCAATATGAAACACTTGCAACCAACTCTCCAACTTTATATGAGTATTGCCTTGGAGAACTTAGCTAGTCTTAATTAATCTGTATGAGTACAGGTTTTCAGTTCATCTGCCTCATGGAAAAGTTTAACAAACCAGTGGTCGTCAACTTTATCTGTTTACACTTTGTAACACTCCACATGTAAACTGAAAACACGTCAAAGCTGAAATGTTAAAATGTTTATTTTTTTATATATGAACCTTGCTTTTGAAACTAAACATTGTTTCAATAATAAATATTTTTTGATCCCCGTACCCATGCAAAGAGGGGTGTTATGCGTTTGACCTCTTTGTCTGCCTGTCTCTGGCATCACTGTAGCTGTTAAACAGGTGAACTGATTTGTATGCAGTTTTTTTTTTCATGTGAAACCATCGCGATAGTTCTTAGATATTATAATATGTGTTATAATAATAGGTTCAGCCGTTCACAAGGGGGATGAAAATGAGGATGAACAATCAAACATTTTTAAATTTAGCCGAGTTGGGAGTTAAATGAAAGATCACAATAGGTACTATCAGCAAAGTTGATTCGGAACCCATTTGACAAATATTTCTTTTGAAATTGTCAAAGTCGATAAGGTTGACATTTGTTAATAGAACAAGCGAAATTAGACTTTAGTGTTTTGCAATCTCTATACAAAAATAGTATTAAGGTGGATCATGAATCTACTTTGTTGATGGTACATTACAAAACTGAAAGTTAAATGATTCCTTAATGTTAGATTTAATCTGTTAATTAGTCAAAGAGTATGAGGTGAAATAAAATCTTATATATAAAATTCTCGTGTCACAATGTTAGTTACCTTACTCCTCCGAAACGGCTTTACTGATTTTTACCAAATTTTACATGCATATTCAGTAAGTCTGAGAATCGGCTACTATCTATTTTTCATACCCCTAAGTGATAAGGGTTGTTCACCATTAACATTTGTTTTAAATTTTTGGACAACATTTTTTGTTTTTATTTTTCTATAATGTGGCATTAAAAATACATACAACCTTAATTTTTACCCTTTTATCACCAACCCCTATTTTTTAATAGCCATTTTAGTAACTTTAGCGCTTTTGACAATATGAACTTTTTGAATGTACCTTTATGGGGTTTGACATAACATTGTCATGATGCGTGCTGCAAATATCGTCAATGTATGCATAGTTAAGACAGGACAACGTCTGTCGGGTCAGCTTGTTAAATATAAATATATTGATGTGTTGTTTAATGTAACCTGACAAAATGTAATTGATTTAACTAGATATGCACAAAATTATGTATATCTCTATTGATACTGAGAGGATACCTCACTGATGCAGAGATAGAAATATAAGCTGCAGTCTCCATGAAATGAGTTTTATTCAACCGACTAGTTTCATAAATAACTCTTAATAAAAACGTATAACTAGTGAATAGATATTGTCTGTATACTAGGGTTATCTATACATATAATATCAAAATAGAATTAATCAACACATTAACAGTAACTCAGTAACACAGTAACTTAATAAGATCTAGCTTATTATTTCATAACTGTGTTACTGGTCATTTGTTTAAGTTGCACTTAGTTAGATTGGCTCTCTTACAGAAAATAATACGTCCATAATTATCTTATACCAAAAATACAAATTAATCGATTTTTATAGTGTCTTCGCCAACCGTTTTGGAAGAATAATTTTAATAAGCAGACAGGCTACGAGAGTTCTACGAAATGACGAGCCTGATTCGTAGGCGTTTCGTAAAACCTACGAACCATGGGGTCTACGAAAGGCCTCTTCTTTCTTATTGTTTATAGTACGAGATATAGTTATGTAAAGATACATATACACAGCTCATTACTAGCACGAATGCATGCCACTATTGAGCAATACGGTATTTTACATCATCAGTCTATTGATATTCTCTTGAATCCAGTCAAAATATTTCGTATCCATAGGGTAAAAACGGAACCCTATTACTGAGACTTCGCGCTCCGTCTGTCACCACGCTGAATCTGATAAACCGTGATAGCTAGACAGTAGTTGCCGCTATAATAAAATACTAAGAACTGAATAAAATTAATATTAAAAGGGGGCTCCGATACAACAAACGTGACTTTTATGCTCCATTGCGCTCGATCTCTCTATCTAGAACCATGATAGCTAGATAGCTGAAATCTTCACAAATGATGTATAACTGTTGGCGTTATAACAAAAAATACTAAATACTAAATAAAATTAATATTAAAGTTTTTCAAAAAGGGCACGTTTGTCTATGGGACCCTTTCATAAACAAAAGTGCTCTTTTTGCTTGTTTTTTGCTCGATATTAATTACGCCAACAGAAAGACCCTTTAAATATTCACAGAATATTAAGTTATATATTTACTTTTAAAATAAATAATTAAAATGACGGAAATTTTTTGAGGGTCTCTTATACAACAGAAACGATATTTTTGCGTTTGTATAAATAATGGTACAGAACCCTTCGTGCGCGAGTCAGACTCACATTTTGTCGGCATTCTTGCATACATTTTGTAAGGCGATTTAACTTATTGGCGTAGTATTTAGGGCTTGAAAAGCTAATAAAAATCAAATTAGACTAATAAATGAAGCACAATGAATTGAGTAAATCTATTTTGATTTTTTTAAAAGTCAATTGTAATGATGTGTTAATGGAGTAAAATACCATATTGCTAGTTAGTAGTATGTGGGTCGAACCATTGCTGATAATAAGAATTCTCACTTTGAGTTTGTTCAAAAATCGACGGTCGAATACAAATCATAAAGGCTTATGTTAGTTTGAAGAGCAAGCTTGTATGAACCATGATATTAATATTGAGAATACGGGTTACTCCCGTTACTTTAGCCGGGATATGCCGACTAGTTTCGAATCTAGTACGTAGATTCATCAACTGGGCTATTAATCGCGTGTCGTCGCCTCCGCGCGACATCTCGCACTCAATAACGTGAGTAACCCGTATTCTCAATAATAATGCCTTCACCTCACGTCGGTTTTAATAAACATGATATTCTATCTATATCTCTATATCTGTAGCTTTGGCTTAGTATAACCACTATACCATTAACCATAGTGTAATAATGGATCGTATACAGGAGTAAGTGTGATCTTGCTGTTGTACTGAACAACAAATTGTTGTATCTAACATGTACCAATTACTCACAGTGAGTGACAAGCGACAGGCTTTCTGGTCATATACACTATTTATAGTCAACCTGACATGCACTTTGAATATGTACTCATAGTATACCTATATATCACATTTAAAATTATTTTTAAACAGATATTTTAATTAAAATTGTTGTTGATAGATTATGACGGATCAATTTATTGCCAATCAATAGTTTTTTGGCACAGAAGATACAAAAACCGTTGCCTTTTCATAGATTCATAATTATCATGTGCTTTCAGTATGTATTATTACACTTATGATACTTTTTTCGTTTATTAATCTCAAATAGAGAAACAAATCACTTCGCAAAAGACAAGTTTGTCTGACTATGACAATTATTATATGAATAAGAGTCCGTAGATACACAAAATATTTGAATATACTGAAAATCTTTACGAGACTTTAACTCAATCCCAATTGCAAAATATTTTTAATTGTGAAACAGATTTTTCGATTGCGCTAACATTTTATAGGGTATTTTTAACAATTACAAGGCACTAAATTGCAACGCTTGGTCGAAAAAAGTTTTGTCATTCAATGGAACAATTCGAAACTGTTCATACAGTTTGAGTAAATAAAACATAAGCTATACGGCCGCACAAAACCTCTATCGACTAACAATAAAGTGGGAGCTTTGGACTTTCGGATGATGCTTTACTGAAACTGAGCTGAGCGGAGTTGTTTTATCGCCAAATAAAGGCGAATAAAGAAAAGCAGATTTTGGTAAGCGCTGCAATCGTGAAAATATGTTATTTAATTTAATATTTTATTTATAGTACTGGTGAGCTAAGTTTGATATTTCGTCTTTTGAAGTTGTCTAGTAAATTCCTATAATTATAGACTTCTGAGCAAAGCAAAGCGTGTTAAACCTTGTAACCACGATTGTATCATAATTTTGGTGGTCTCCTACCCAATTGATTATAAACATGACTTAATTCGAGAGAGCTTCATAGCAGTTGTTTACCATTTTTAGAGTGTCGTAGTACGTACAAGAATCCTTATTATCGTTAATTTATTATTCAGCGACGACCCTTCTCGGCAAATATTCTAGTAATATAATATAATTAATAAAATCTTTGTACATATAAATGTCAAGAACCTTTGCTCCTTTGCGCTTCAGTGGAATATCGGCCTAAACTTGATGTCACGGATATCCAATAGCTGACTCGATGCTTTTGTTCATCCACAGATTAATGGAAAGATTAATGAAAGTAATTTTATGTATCGTTCTGTATTATGTCCCAGACCGAGATAATGTAATATTACTAATGTATCATTAACGGTTATTGAGGATAGCTGCTATTGATTCTGCAAATACGAATTGAATGTAGAATATTAAGGGTGCTCTTAGCATATTGTTTTATCTATTGTTACGAGTTACCAGGCGATCAACTATCTATTACTTTATCAAGAACTGGTGAAACCGGGGCTTATTGTAAGACAATTGTAAAACATAAGTGGCTATGAAAATATGGTGACGGTTTGGAAACCTAATATTGAATACTGAGAAAAACAAGTCAAAATTGCACATATTTCTATAGACATTTCATTTGTTCGATGTAATATTTACTGCTATGTGTAGATATCTCTTTTCTACAGAAATAATAAATGAAGCTGCTAACATTTTTACATCTCCATCAAAATTGCTAATTTAGCCGCAGGTAAACTTAAATTGCTAACTGAGTCATTTATAATATAATGAAAAATTATAGAGGCAAATAATGCTAATGAAAAAAAGTCTGGTTTAATCAGCAGATAATAACTTTTAGTTATAATAGATTTTTTTGACAATTTATTTTATCATGTATTGTGTCTTAAGTAGTGAAAGCTATTACTCACAGCTATTCAGCATTGCATTCTGTTCAATGAGATGGGTTTCTAAATACAAAAATAATACTGTCCGTGTACAAGAAAAGGAATTAGATTTTTTTTAAGCGTCGGACAGAAGAAGGAGGTTTTCAAATCAATCATATCTATAGATATTGTTTATGCGTATTAAATTCTACTTTTAATAGACCTCACTCAAACAACTTTAAAATTATGATATTAAATTCACAATTTCTCTAATGATATAATTTTAATGAAGCTTCTGCAATCTTAATTACTTTTCATTCTAATACTTTGAAATATAGGTTTCGATTCATTAGGAAACCTAAAGTCGAGACTCTAGAAAATCGTTGTACACATACAAATTCATACTCTATTTCTCAAATTTATTTTCATCACATTGAGTATCAATAGCTTCCATAGTAAATATAGTCGTTTAATTCAACGAGGTGTTATAACATAAAAGTTATGGTAATGCTAAAAGCAGTAACTTTTACGATAAAGACACTGTACGTGCCTTAATATTTAATATCGACCTTGCATTGCTACGTTTTCAATGAGTTGATTAAAATTATTTAAAAATACTATCACATTTATTGTTCGAAAACTGACATCATCTGCATGTTATTAAAATTCAACTGCTGTGTATCTGCTCCCGCATTTCTCAAAAAGTAATTATTGAATTGTGTTCAGTTTTTATACGGTGTTGCATTTTAATTAACAAATGATTTTCGTTATTCTTATTCATTAATTTCGATACAAATGTGCAGTGAGTATTAATTATATAAATGTAAGAGAAGCGTGACAGGATATGACTTTTTTTACTATTATTTTGTATAAACATTATGAGATTTGAGAATTTTTTTCAGGACATGATCACTTAATTTTTATTTTTATTTGGTCGTTTTTTGTTCGTTTGGTCATTTGCACATTTTATTTCTATATCACAGGCTTAACCAACATTACGACACTGGTTGTATCGGTTACGCCCTTTAGCGAAAATAGAAAAAAAGAATACTGTAACACAAGATTTTGGAACGAAGTTCCTTATTGCGCGTTGCGAAAGGGGGCTAGGCGGAAAAAAAGGAACGAAAAGTTGTAACGACACTTTTCGTAGCAATTCTCGTAGCAGCGTAGTAATTACATGCTACGTTACAGCTACGGTGCTACATGATCAGACAAAACAGAAAAATGCGCACGCCGCACGGCGTGCGCATTTTTCTGTGTCCGTCTCTCTTTCTCGCTTATAGAAAAAAAGAGATAAATTAAATTTAAAAAAAAAACTATAAAGAAAAAAATTACTAGAATTGAGTTACTAAAAAAAAAAAAAATGCGCACGCCGCACGGCGCGTTTTTCTGTGTCCGTCGCTCCATCACGTTTATAGAAAAAAAAAAAAATTAAACAAATAATAAGAAAAAAAAATTACTAGAGTTGAGTTTCTGCAAAAATAGGGGCGCTGGCGCGCTCAGAAAGGTCTGCGAAGGCGTACACGATCGCTGTTCTAGTCAGATCCCGGGGAATAAATAGCTCGATATCGTGAACATTACTCCTCACTTGGATCTGCAGAACATAATTAAACTCTAAATCGGTGGACATTATATACAGGACCTTGTAACGAAACCATAGCGATCTAGATCTAATTCGATCCCAACGCCATCTATCGCGCGACTTCGGAACTAATTGGTGCTATAAAAATATGCTGCGCATAGAGAAAGCAAGCGAAATATTTTCATTTTGTCTCTCTATGAATAATAAAGTAACTAAAAAAAAATATTATCATACTTAAAAAAAAAATACAATTCCCGCCTTTTGTTGAGTGTATACAGGTGTTTTGTACATAATAAATTATTAAAAATAGTTACAATAATGAATTCTGGATATTGCTGATGGATTTAGGTAAGTAGAGATTTTATACACACGATAATAAATGCTTTTGTATTTTAGCAAGTACACATTATAACCTTTCTTTACTATTGTGCTAAGCAAGTCATACGCGTTATAATCTCTTCATTATTGTGTGTTTAGCAAGTGTACGCGTCATAACTATATTAAATTCAAAAGCAAATTATTTTGTAATATTACCACAGAATGTTTACTAATTTTGTTATGTACATTTCATGGAATATACGATTAGAACACATCTAATTATGTCATTGGGATTGGTGATGAGATTATTGATAATGAGATCTGATATTATACTTAAATTCATACAAGCAGTTTATTTATCTAGGCATTAAAAGTCTATGCGTGTGTTTGAATGAACCTCGCTTTTGATATTTTGAAATTCGAATAGCGCGAAAGTTTGAAGATAAGAATTATTTTAAAATTAAGTGTGTAAGGCACAGGAAATATTGTTATGTAGCCATTCAGCCTATAGGAGTATTGTGATAATATCTCCACAATGATTTTAAAAGTATCATTCGATTATTTTAAGAGAATGATTAAAGTGATTCTGAATGATCTTGTGTACGCTTGCTACGCTTGATAATTTAATTGTCTTAATGTTTGTTTTTATTTTAATTTGGTTTAAATTTTTGTTACCGTATTTAGTTTATAAATAGACTGTTTTATTTGTTTAGTGGTTAAGGTCGCATACCTTTTACTGCAATCTCGGATGCGAATCCTGATTTGTTGTTATTTGGAATTACCGAACTTCGTTCCATCCGGGTGTCCCTTGACACCTCAGTAGTTTTTTTTTTATACAGAATGGGCGAAAAATCGTTGTCCAAACAAAACAGTACAATAGGGCAATAGTGAAAAAGCGTGGGTTGCTAATAGACGAAAAATATGGCACAGAGCGCCCCACGCTTTTTCACAATAATACTAGTATTTTTCGTTCATTACCATTTTCAGCTTATATTAGGAATTATTTTTCACTTTTTAGTTAGAAGTACTTTAAAAGCGTGTTTTTTAGTTTTTTTAAACTATTATTTATTTTTTTAACACCTAGACATAATTAACAACTTCTGTATAATAGTGTGTGTGGTGTCTTATTCCGTTTGTGTTTCATTTGGCGCAACAGAACCTTACAACTTATGATTAAGAGCTCCGTTGGGATTCTAACTTCTCGTACTACCCTAAACCTACTATTTGACTTATTCATAATTTCACCAATTAAATAATTTGGGGTCTAGTTTCCACAATCCATCTTCATTGCAATATACGTTTTCCATACTAATACAAAAAAATACTTTTGAGCCATACTGAAATCTACAAAATATTTTATGTTTATCCTCCACAAAACATCTCTCACATGAGACCGAAACGTAAAATGAACTATTATAAACATAACAAACAGCTGAAATGTCGATATTAGACTACTCTGCCTTCTGCTTCTGAGTATTATAGCCGTGAAAGCTTTGCTTATACCTGATATGCGTAGCAAGTTCAACTCTGTCACGAAAATATTTATTCAGTAATATAAAAAAGTGCACAATATCCTTTCCAATCTATTTTAACTGAGCCTTTATGACTACAATTCTATTGAAAATTTTCCTAGAACGTGAGAATTACATGTAGCGGTGTGGAAGATAGGTTAGTACCCTATAACAATTTATGCACAATCATGATCTTTGAGCGCGGCATGGCACTGCTACCTGTGGCTTCGGGCGCTGCTCATATACCTGGGCTTGCCGTGAAATGTACGGTATAGAATGCTACTTATTTCATAATAACATTTATCTTTTGAACCTGGTAGAGTTTATGTGAATAAGCTCGAGAATACTCTGCCACAAAATAATCGCATTTTTAATATAATTTTCCTATTCGATTTGATTGTAATGTTGGTAAATTTGTAATATAACGCCAAATCGGAACATTAGAGGACACAGAGCGAGTAATGCACTAAGTGTAGCAAGTAGCAAGTGCTCATAAACTACGGTAACTGCAGAAATTAGTACGGTATAATGTATAAACCTCATTTATAGCCTTTTTTGCTATCTACAAGTTAACCTTATT
Source organism: Hypena proboscidalis (assembly GCA_905147285.1). Taxonomy (NCBI): domain Eukaryota; kingdom Metazoa; phylum Arthropoda; class Insecta; order Lepidoptera; family Erebidae; genus Hypena; species Hypena proboscidalis. The sequence goes on along the minus strand of LR990130.1, from coordinate 10,549,572 downwards.
CGTAGGATAAAATATAAAGCCGGCTCCAGACGCTTGGCAAACAATAGCAAACACCAAACAACAAACAACAAACGCCAACATGTAGACAGGTGTTTGTTGATGTTTGACTGTTTTTGTTTGTGTTCGCCAGTGGTGAAGATGTTTTTCACCACACCAGCACGAAAAAGATCGTTTACTTGCCAGGACTCATTGAGTAGAGTAGTAGTCTTTATTAGAATCACTCGCTACGCTCGTGATTTAATTCAAGACTACTTCGCAAGATCAAGATTTAAAATTGGCACTCACAACAGAAATATAAACTATTTCTCACTTGTACCATAAATAACTATTGTACAGGATACAATAGCTAAGCTGACATCATTGATTCGTAGCAGAATATCTGTGGCAGCAAGTAGCATTGTGGTGTTTTTATACTTGCCTCTTTCCATAAAAAGCATGATCATAAATAGTTGCACACAGTTCAGTAAATAATCGGTGAAGTGGACCATAGTCGTAGTCAACTTGGATGAATGATTGTCTGAAAGTATTTTATCGGCATTTTTCTGCACTAGTTCGACAATAAAAACATTTTCGAATGAAAATATTTATGCATCATCTCCAACAAGAAGTAACGTAGTGCGTTTACAGGGAATTGAACCCTAATCATCATTTTCAACAACCGCCCACTATTTCAGATATAAAATTAGTAGAATGCGTACGTAAAATGCTCTAAAAATACAACATATTGTCAGCGCATTTTACACACGCTACATTTTCGTACTCGATTGTTTTGGATTATTTATTTAATTGAGTTACGTCCTAATGTAGAATCCTGCTAGAAGTATGTTCTCATATTTTTATCACCTTATTTACTTGTCTATTAAAACGCGGATACAAAATTAGCTTAAAAAGACATAATCATTAGTAATATTTTGTTTATCATTGTGCTTCGATAACTGATATCTATCACTGAAAATAAATTCTACCATTTATTATAATCGATTACCATCATTTGTTCACAACTTTAGGAAGATGAAAAATCAATATAAGTTTAAAGCGTTTATATTTGTTTTCATAACAGATAAACATGGCTTATAAACCTGTCCAGACATCCCAACCAATAATTCGGTATAACTCTATCCAGTCTCAAGGTTCCTACGTATCATATTCTATTTCTTCCTTTTTGCAACTATTGCTATTGAGAAAAGTTAGGCAGCCATTACGGTTCTCGGTATCTAGCCAAAGCAATCACATTTATTTTAAAACTTCTTTTGATTTCCATTTAGCTTCCCTCTACTGTATATAAAATAGCTGCATTTACTAAACTGCTGCAGTAATGTTTCTGTTTTGATTGTACTGCACTGATAGGAAAGCATTTCGAATATACTCATTTGGCGCGTAATATATTCGATGTCTGTGCTTCAGTATGTCATCTGCTTAATCAGCAGGCGCCGATACACAATACATAGTACAGGCTGTCACAGTTTCCGTGATTATTTCAACACGAACGCAATTAGAGAGGAGTGGCGAGCCTCCTCCTGTTTGTTTTAATTACGACGAAATATCTGCCGCTGTGTCCGCGAACGCTCGGCGCTCCGCCGCGCCGCACAACGCCGCCACCGCCGCCGCCCCGCGCTCGATCCACTTTTTATTGCAAATTGCAAACCCCATTAATGATAAAAAACAAACCGATTTCACGATTCCAAATTACAAAGCTACGTAAAGCTTAACTCTGATCAATTAACGCCCATCCTAATTGAACCGAACCTTTTAATCTCAATCTATTTGAGTCTATAAATAGTTATTTTGAGTACAGTGTTTTGTTGATACCGATATATCTGACGTCTTACTAGGTGATGAGCAACAGAAAACGTTGCTTCGTTATGAGTCGGTTATCAAGAAAGCAATCGTTTTGTATTATTTAACGGTATGAATAATTTTAATTAATTTAAATAACGCTTCAGATTATGAAAAGACTATCGAAGATTGATTGTGTGTGATTGTCCAAGAATGATTTGTGCTAAAATTACATCAGGTACCTCAGAAACAAAGACAAAATTAAAATTGTTTTTGTTTCCAATCGATGTTGAGATATTATGTTGTTGGCATTCGGTACACAACCCTCCTATATCAGTTTTCGAGGATAATGTAATATTTCGTGTTGCCCTGTCCACAACACTCGGTCCGTACAGTTATCCGCTTTTTATATTTCAAAGCTTAGTTTCTTTGGAGGATAACATAAAGGAAAAGCTCCATTATAGTAAAAGATTTATGAAATAGGTTTCTTTGAATTAGCAGAGTACAAATACGACAGTGTCATTACGGTATGTGCGTTGCAAAATAAACAGAGGAGCTTAATCGAGAACCAGCTATCGTGGGGGCGTTTGCCACTCCAAATGTTAATTGCGCACCCCCTTAATTTATGTCTAACGTGATAACCTGTGTCATCCATCGCTGTTCTTAGGTAATACACAAGTTTGTTATATTTAAGTGACACAATGGTATGTATCCAACAATAGTTAATATTCGTTGAAACAAAAAAGAGTAATTGCAGTTCTCCCGGGAGTTCGCCTTTGTAAACTTACAACTATTTCTTTTTACACACTTTGTGGTTTGCTTTATTTTTAGTAAGAGCAAGTTTTAGTAGTTATTTTTAGTAGGTAAGTACACAAAATGAGAACCAACTTTTTTTTTAGATTGTTTGTACATTTTTTCAAATATACGCAGGTAATAAATAGCAATCGGACCTTTAGACCTAGAATAATATTGACAAATTAGTTTTATTAAATATAATAGTTCTGACTTTTTCAGCCTTCCTACTTCAAATCATATTGCATTGAATCAGAATAACACATCAAATCAAATATCGCTTCATAGTGTAAAAACGTAATTTTCATATGGCAACTGAGACACTTTCAAAATTCGAGTGTCCGATAGCACGACTGCTAACTCTTGATCCTTGTTAAACATTGCTTACATACCTGTGTAAACAATTTTAGCAAGCTAATTGGTACAACTATGCATAGGTGTGCCAATAACCTCATGCATGGCACACTTAAGATGCTTCTTTTTTTTATATTACAACCGTATTTAAGGTTATAAGGGTTTTTTTGTAACCGACTTGAAAAGGAGGTTATGTATTCGACCCAACATTATATGGTCGCGTTTTGTCGAAGATCCGATAACAATGCATACGTCTGTGTACGCCTAAAAGAGTAAGCAGATGTATCGTGTACCTCTCTAGTGCCTCAAAACCTTCTCTGATTTGGATGGAATATTTTATGATTTTTATCAGAAAATCAAATCGATTACTTTAATTGTAAATCTAACAGTATTGCTTACTACTAATATAAAAAACCGGCCAAGTGCGTGTCGGGCCACGCGCAGTAGGGTTCCGTAGCTAGTCGTAACAACATATTTCGACTTAAAAGAGATTTACTATCTGTATTAAACAAGTAACATCTTCATACAAGTCATTACTTTCAAAGGTTTTTGTAATTTGCACGAATTATTCTAAGTAACTGCATTTTACACTTTGAACTCCAATTACTCTAGAACTAATTAAGTTAAAGTAACCGCTATAGTTTTCATGAAAAGTTTATTACATATACTACCACCGTGATTTTTTTCAGATTTTTTAAGCTATCGGTTTAGCTTTTAGAGGGGGGTGGGACGCCCTACTCGTACAAAATTTGCTCTTCAAAGTTAATTATCTCGCAAACGGATCCCTAAATCAAAAAACTGTATTAGCAACCCCATTATGTTTTTAAAGACCTTTCTAACGATACCCCACACTATGGGGTAGGCGACAGAAAAAATATCGTCCCCACTTAGGCTTCGAAACTACTTGACCGATTAGAGTTCGTGGCTAAGTCGAAGCCGCGCGGACCGATCGATCTTGCAGGTTAGGCAATGCTAACCGCGGTCGGCCGTTGGATGGGTGACCTTCTTAACATAACGAAATTTCCTCCGTGCATCGGATGAACACGTTAAGCCGTCGGTCCCGGTTGCCATTTTGACATCTATGGCAGTCGTTACTCTAGTCTTAGTATGTTTGTAGTACACGAAACCAGCTAGCACGTATGACGAGATGTATGAATGTTGAGGAAGCAAAAGAAGTATGTAAGGAGCGAAGCACATGGCGTTCCATAGTCTCTGCCTACCCCCGTGGGATAAAGGCGTGATTTTATATATGTATTATGTATGTTTATTTATTTTTCAAGAATTTTGAACGAAATATTCTGAGTAACTGCATCTGACATTTCGGACCCCTATTCCTCTTGAACTAATGAAGTGAACTTATCCGCTATAGTTTTCCTTTAAAGTTCATTACATTTACTACCGACACAATTTTTTTCAGATTTTGGGATCCAGTAGATTAGCTTTTAGAGGGGGGGGGGACGCTCTACTTGAACAAAAATTTGCTCTTTAAAGTTAATTATCTCGCAAACGGATCTCTAAATCAAAAAACTGTCTTAGCAACCCCTAAACGTTTTTAAAAGTCCTATCTAACAATACCCCACACTATGGGGTAGGCGACAAAAAAAAAACATCCCTACTTTACATGTAGGGGAGCTACCCGAAAAAAAAATATTTTTCCAAATTTTATTCTACGACTTTCTTTGTATAGTTAACATACATGTTTATGCAAAATTTCAGTTTTCTAGCACCAACAGTTTCGTCGCTATGCCGTGGAGAGACGGACAGACGGACATGGCGAAACTATAAGGGTTCCTTGTAGGTACTACGGAATCCTAAAAAACAGTTAAAAAACTATAACCCGACTATGTAAAACAAAAAAATATTTTAGTTCGAAATCCAGAAATGCATTGGTACAAAAAATATACCAATGCATTTCTGGATTTCTATCAGAAATATTTTCTTGTTTCCTCCCATTTAGGTAGTCGGATTATTATTCTTTATCTTATTTTTATTGGTGTGTGTGTGTTTTGAAATTCGTTTCATTTTTTTATTTACTGCATTTTTTTATATAAATAAAATAAAATATCTCCACCTACCTACCGACGTCTTAGATCACAAGCGAGCATCGTAGTGTACAAAGTGTATTCCAAAGCTTTGTCTTTATCTATAATAATAATATTAATTTCGAAAAAAATCACGACTGTCAAAATACGTACTCTCCTGAACATTTTTTTAGTTAAATCTGTACCTTTAAACTTAAGAGGCCTATTACATTTCGACTGTGATTTTTGTGTTTAATGGTCAACTTTGACGTTATTTTTCTAAGAAACTGTAATAGCTCAATAACTTTGACTTAAGTAGTGGTAAAGACAAGTTATTAAAATAGTTTATAGTGGCCTCGGTTTTTTAATTTTTTTCTTATCTATTGATATAACGGCAAAATTCCTTAGCGAGATTTTCAAAAAATTCACGACATCACTTTTTCGAGCTCGAAGTTTGTACTACTAAACATAAGCAAATTAAATGAATAATATTTAATAATAGCGCTTATATAGTGGTTTAGTTCATAGTGGCCTCAGAATTTTAAAACATGTATGGAATATCTATGATAAAAATCCCATTCTAAACCATAAAAATACTAAAAAGCGCTCAGAATTAACTGTGAATTTCTCCTTACTACATTAATATTGGTACGTAAAATTTATACTAGAACAAACGTTAGTTCATAAGAAATTAAATAGTCATAATTTCTTGAAAAATAAATAAGCTATAAAGCTTTAAATAAACGTATTTACAATTGCCAAATTGCTTTAAATTGCGATGCATCGGTTGCTCGCACTCAGTACCGCGCGAGCGCTCGTTGAGGTAACATCTATGCCGAATTTTTTCGCGCCGAACTATCTAGCTTGAACTGGTATAGTTGGACTTATCGATTTTGATCATGTAGGTACTTTTTGTAACTATTAATATTAAAATCGAAACATATTATTAATTTCTTTTTACTATGAGAAAAGCGGGCCTTAAAAATTTAAAAGTTAGATAGAACTTTTTTAAATCTTCTACATGTATTTTGTTGGCCTGTAAACACAGATTACGTTTATTGTAGGCTCGATTCCAGATCATTCTATAGTATTTTCTCTACATAACTGGTAAATATTTTTTTCACCACATCAACACGAAAAAGATCGTTTTCTTGCCAGAATTCAGTGAGTAAAAACCGTTTTTACTCACTAGTGAGGCAAAGTGATTCAAATTTCGAAACACAAAATCCTTCCAATGACTATTCATTGGAAGGATTTTTTTTTAGCACCCATGTGCTGAAAAAAAAAACAGCAGCCACCATGTAGGTTAGTAATAAACATTGACATAAATTTTATTAAATAACTACAAACTATACGATTTAATTATTTTAAATTATATAAAATACACACTTATTTAGTATTTTCATGTTTTAAATAATTTTTCTTTTAGTTTTCATGTTTTCCATTAAAATCAGGTACTTAATTAATATTAGACTCTATAAATAAATGTTACGGAAAGCATTTCCGAACGCATATTGTGGAACTCTAAAAGAGTTGCGACAACTGTTTGCTTTTATACAAGAAAAATCACGTGAAAGGTATTTGAAAGCGTATGACATAATTTAATTAGTGGCGACTTACAAAAGGTCCTAAAACGTATTCTGAATTGGTATTACTGTCGTATTTCATGGAATTATTCCAGGTTAAGCAATCGAGTACGAGTTTATTTAAATCTTAATATTTCCTCACTGGAAGAGGTGAACAGTTTTGTATGTAACGCGTTAGAAAAAAATAATTTCCAGTTATAGGTATATAGAAGTAGTCTTTATTAGAATCACTCGCTACGCTCGGGATTCAATTTAAGACAACTTCACAAGCTCAAGATTTAAAATTGGCACTCACAACAGAATTATAAACTTTTTCTCACTTGTACCATAAATGACTATTATATAATAATAAATATATCTGTGTTACTCAATTGTTTTGGTGAAAATACTTTCCCAATGATTGAAACTGTGTTTTTGTATACGAATTTGAATGTCAACCCGTTTCGAAATATTTACAAAAAAAAACGACAGTTCTTAGTATTATTAGATTGCTGAGCATGGCTAAATGCTATATAAAAATCAATTAGAAATTCAGTAGAATCCGTTTATAATGATATCGAAAGGAATTGACAAACACGTCATAATAAGCGGACGTCATACAAAGCGTTTTGTAAAAAAAAACCTTTTTTATGTAAATATGTATGTACTTAAATATTTTAATAGAGAAACATAGTAACTACATTATGTATACATACATATTAAAACAAAATTAAAATTGAACGTTATAAACACATTATTATAACACATATAAGGGTATTTTTTAATGTAAGTAATCTGTAATTTTTGTTTGCTTTTGTTTTTTCGTTTTATTGTTAAATCAGTTTCTAATACTATTGTGTATAAAATAAATCGGTATTGTCAAATTATCAAGACAAAAACGAGCCAAGTGCCGAACGTGTCGTCGAGAATCAACGAACATTACCGAAGGTGTAAATAATAATGTCAGTCATTATAACCGGACATAATTGATTAAATATGGGTCATAATAAGCGACGTGTAACTGTAAGGGAAGTCATTATATCCGACTTTTTATAAGAGTTTTATATGAAATTAAAAATTCGTAATGTAATTACGTCATAATAATCGGTTGGTCAATATAGGCGGAGTCATAATAAACGGGTTCTACTCTATTTACAAAGTGTATCGAAAAAAGAACTGTAATTAGCAAAGTATATTTTTACTCAGCTATAAATATAGGTCTAATGTGTCATTGATTTTTTTGAAATTGATTATTAGATCAGTTGTCATTATTAACAATATTTTAATTAAAATATCTTTTATATAGTAATATTCAACAAGGACAATAATTAAATAACAAATAGCTATATTATAGAAAAAGTATCAAAGTCATTTAGTCGTAGCTATAGCAGAGTGTCGTGAACTCGTGACCCCGGGCGAGTTGTCGCCGTGCTTCGATATACCTAATCTTTCAAAATGCAATTTTGTGATAGGCCTCTTAAAATAAATTCAAAAATAATCTCGAGCAAAATAAAGATTCAGTTTATTTCCCACTAAGGTTGCAAACAAGCTTACGGCCGGCCCGCCTGATGGTAAGCAGTTACCGTACGCTAAGGACACTTGCAACAACAGGGACATCACTCGTGCGTTACCAACCCTTTAAAACCTATTAAATATCCAAAGTATATATAAAAAATACATATTGTTTCATTCAAATCCGTCCATCATAAACCCATTACTAAAAAAATATCAAAGTATCAAGATTATTTATTCCAATCTCCCCAATATTGCTGGAGTGTTACTAGCTATCGATTTTCTCCCGCAATGTTTCACAGTACGCTGGTAAAGCTATAACAGACTTTACCAACTATTTATTCTTAAGCCTGGTCCACACGCTTGGCGAACAATGAAAAAAAGCTAACACGCCAACATGTGGACGAGTGTTTGTTGGTGTTTGCCTGCTTTTGTTTGTGTTCGCCAGTGTTCGAGGCCGATGTTGGTTTTCTTCACAAATCAAAGGATTTTCGGTAAATTGTTTGCAACGGCATTAAATTCAAAACGGGTCGTTCTAGTTACGTACAACAAAAGTAGAATGAACATTATCGGCCTCCGTCCGAGTACAAGTTTGGGTTATGTATGACTTTAAAAAAATGCTTTCATTTTTCTGAGTAAACATGAGCAGCTAAATCTGTTGACTGAGAATAGAGATTTTTTAATTTTTTTATAGCTTGAGAAATTAGAATTAATTCAATTATTTTTGATCATTCTAAACAACTATGCAATGAAAAAAGAATAATCAAAGAGAATCTATTAGAAAATCGGTCAAGTAAATAAATCCCTATATGCTATTCATCTTCATAATAGGAAATTAAATAAATGTTGTACAATAATTTGTAATCGATTTGGTATCGATTGTTTATTATCTGTGTAATAACTATATCTGTAAACTCTGTGGTTCTGACAATGACAACGACGTCATGGACGAATTGACATGATGACGTAAACCATAGAGTGTGCGCCATCTCATGCATTGCCGTTGGTAATACCCAGAACTAGAGTCTGCGCCATTATTCATGACCGACGGCAATAGCTAGAACCAGCTAGAACTAAATGTAAATAAATAACCAATAGCGTAAGGAATATATTCCTGGTGAGGTTACTACTCTCTATAAGGTGAGATAATTATTGTGAGTTTTCATTAACGGATTATATTTTAACAGATTCTTATGAATATCTGTATATATATATATATATATATATATATATATATATATATATATATATATATATATATATATATATATATATATGATTCTGACTGATGCATCAACTCAGAGCCTAAGCTAGTAGGACAAAAAACTTCAAATTTTGCATGGAGGTTCCTTAGATGGTGTAGGGACTAAGAAAGAATTTTTGGAAGTACTATGTATTATTATACTACTATACTATACGTAAGTTAAAAGGTTGTAAGGAACTTAGTCATTTTTTAAGTTTTAGCATGAAATTTCGTTTACTTGATCTTCAAATAAAATAAATGAACTTCTAAAACAGGCTTTTCCTAGAATATTCCAAGAGTAATTTTCTAAAAGATGTAATTTTGGATCATACATTTATAAGGAAGTTTACATCAAAATGCAATAGATGGCGCTACGAGAACAGAGAATAAACGCGGGTAACAGCTCTATATTTTTACAGATGCCAAGGCTAGCTGGTTGCTGAAAGAAGTAGCTCAAACAATCATGGTTGGATATAATAAAATATATGACATGTGATATTAATCATCGCATTTAATAAATGAGGATTTATCCTATATGTAATTTATGAAGATTTTCGATAGTACTGGGTTTGGTTGATGTCTATTGTGCTGTTCACACACTGACTTATTTTTACATTCGCTATAAATTTTTACAACTCATGATCTTGTTTCAAAAAGTCTGTTCGTCTTTCATACATTGCTGGTCCCAAAAATACAAAGATGAAAGTTAGTAAATTATATAGCTAATAGTTTAATGTGACATCCCTGAACTACAGTAAAAATCAGTTAAACTGCGGCTTAAAGAGCTAAGCGGGCATGCTCGTAGGCAGAGAACGAGTTACAGAAGTTCAAAACCCTATCTTCTACGATACGTGAACTACGTCTACGTCTTTCAGTATTACAAGCGATTAGGTGACAGTTTACAATCAAAGGGCCTATAATTATGCTTATGTGCACTATGAAAATATTATTTTGCATCACCCATGCTGCAATCAGGCTGCAGCTATACACCTACACTAACTACTAAACCAATTAGGTGGTAAAGAGTGTATGCATATATATAGCGCATTCTTGGATATAAAGGAAATAAATATTTGTGGGACTTCCAAAATAAAATACTAACAATAACAATCTCACCTGATGAGTTTACTTACCCTGGGCAAAATTACGGCTGCATTCTTCCGAGACTATGTAAACTTACCTGTGTAAGATTTTGAGCGGGCAAGGTTGCCCCCTAGCCGCTTAATCACGCTTACCGGTGGTCTCGCCACGACATTTCTCATTGTGACAGCACTCGGCCACAGCTTTGTACAGACTATTCCAAAAATGTTCTCTTTAGCTGCATATTATTTAACGGCATTCTATGTCCTAAACATTCCTATGAACAACTTGAAAATAACTAAAGTCGAAATAAATTCTATTGTTTGAATAATGATGTATAACTATTCTGTTAGGGAGTTACGAGGTTGATCAATGATATTCCTAAGCTGCCACCAAATTAAAATGGTGTTTGAGTATTTGTTACCTTGTTTTCCTCTATAACGCAAAATGTATTTTACAAGAACAGCTTTTACTTATCCTACCATTTATAATATGATCCTAAATAGTAAAGTCGGCTTTCCGTATTACCCGTTGACGCAACCCGCAACTTCCTATAATGAACCGGCTCTAGCGTAAGATATATCTCCGAAGATTTAGATAGGGTTGAAGTAATTAATGTGTATCAATTGAAATCTGTTAGAGATACATGTATCGATCAGGCTGTGCGGCGAGCGTGGAGCCGTGTTCTAAACCCGTTGGCACGGCCGCCCACGCCGCCGCCGCCGCCGCCACCCGCGTCCTTGCCATTCGCAGAGGAAACGCGTTTCCTGCTTCATTGTTTCCTAATTTTTCTAAGTTCATTCTACTCCTCGCTTTCAACCTCCTTTTGTTTCGCCTTTTCCTTCCGGACTCGTTCCGGTTAAATTGTCACTTTTATCATCCGTTCTTGAACCCAATCCCCCAGCATTAGACGATGGCAAAATAAATTATAATGACTCGAAATATTTTTCATTCTTTGATTTTATTTAACAAAGAATTTTATTGAGTAATCATTTCGGAACCCTTTATTTTCCGCTGTCTCAATCTTTCATAGAAATCAATGAAAAGGATATAAAATTGAATACACAGCCGAAAAAGAGACCGATCTTTATGTTCGTATACTTAATGATTACTATCTTCTTTCTATTTTTGTTTCTGATATTATTATTTTACGGCATATACTTCTCCTGTGTCATAAAATAAACGTACAGCTACTTAATGAATTTATTTATTGTGATTAGTGTAACTTGTTTAAAGACTGATGTTAGAGAGAAATGTCGTCAGTTACCGGAGATGGTGTGGTGGCTGGTTGAGTGAGGGGCGTTTAACGGGCTAATTATCAAACGGCTAATGAAGTTTGTATTCATCGGGCGGGGCGGGGGCGCGCGGGGGCTCGGAGGCGCTACGTGCTGCGACTGCCAAAGCGCCCCACCTGATAACTCCCCCGCCCTCCACACAAAAATTGCAGAGAAAAAGTTTCATCGCAGGGGAACGTGAATGAAATGAAGAATTGTGTCGGCCGCTTTCGGGATTATTCCCAACATAAAATTCCTTGAGAACCTTTTCGATCTGTTTCAATTCATCAGGACGCTCCGGTTTATAGATGGATAGACATATAGCTACGAATCAATCACAGGATGTTGATTTCGCCATGTTTCATATTTGAACTTTTGCTGTTCATTTAGCCAAACTGACCGAGATTGTTTCTCTTTTCAGTGTTTGCAAGAATTAAATAAAAATCGTTAATTACACTCAATTATTCATTAAATGTAGTGCTGGTATCGTTTATGTGGGATGTTAGAAAATTATCTGATAAAATAATAATAATAATAAAAACTCTTTATTCAAACCAAACACAAAACAATAAAAAATAATAACATAAGATATTTACACAAAAAGGTATGGTAATACAAGTGGCGGCCTTATCGCCTTGTGGCAATTTCTTCCAGGCAACCATTGGATGGAAATAAATTTAAAAAGTGTGAATTAATAAAAACTGCCATAAACCAGCTGCTTAATACTTACACAAAACAATCCAAATAATAAATGGGTTTAAATAAAAACTAAAAAAAGTTTAAACATGTAAAGTACAATATTTCGCAAAACTTGCAAGTTTCGAGCCGGTTAAGAAAATTGCAAAGCCTGGTAGTTTAAATACCGGTATTGGTCAATTAACTTGATGCGAGATGTACAGTAAACGCTCAAAACTCCATAGGCATGCTAAGGATTACATTGATATGAACTGTACGAGCCCGATACAGCCAGTACACACTAACGAAGTCGCGTGCGTGTATAGCAGTTTATAAGATAACACACACTAATGAAATCTCTGAATGATGACACACTCTGAATGATGATAAAAAAATTTTATTCGTTTTATTTATTTATACAATTAATAAACTTGTAAGAGCATTGTGACGTCACATTCCTACCTAAATAAAAAAAAAGTTCCCTTGTAACCGTTTATAAGATTTTTGATTAATATAATAACTAATAAGTTAAATATGTTATTATTATTTAATTATTTACGTATTTTTTTTATTTTTATTGTCTTTGTTGTAAGGTAGAAATAAAAAATTCATGGTGAATGATGATAAAAATGAGATAATTGTGTCGTCACATTCCTACCTAAATTAATAGTAGAAATGCCCTTGTAGCCGTTAATAAGATTTTTTATTGTTACCCACCAATAATTTAAATGTTAATAAAATGATTCAACATGACAACAAGGAAAGGATGTTCTAATAACAAAAATATAATTGTTGTTAAACTTTAAAAAGTACCGTTCATAAGATGTTTTATTGTTACCCACCAATAATATAAATGTTACTAAAATGATTCATCATGACAACAAGGAAAGGATGTTCTAATAACAAAAATATAATTGTTGATACCCTAAACTTCAAAAAGTATAGTAAGGACTTAGCGAGATTAGATCTCACGGCTCATTGCCAAACGCATGTAACTGTACGCCTTAACCGCTCGGCCATCTTGACTCACACGTTGTTAGTGAAATTATGAACTACAATTATTTGTTAACAACATGTGTCTATTTCTTGGCAATAGAAGGTCGTAAGTCAAACTACACTTCAAACTATTGCCTTTTGAGATTGCCTACGGACTTTTGGTCGCCACTGTACACATAATACTATGTATGCTTAAAATTATATAGTACTTGGTATATTTACTTAAGTTCTTCTAAATTACGAGTGTGTATTGAATACAGCGGCTCGTCGTTCTCGTATTTGATGGGATACCGATCTGTCGTGACAAACGATGACTGCCGCGAGCCTTTGTTATGCCAGACGTTGATTTATGTATACTAATACAATTTTAATTAAAATAACGTCTTCCCTAATACAACCGAACAAAGGTAATACACAGTCATTTCATATGTTTAAGTCCCATTCAATAGAAAATCAGGTCGTAGTTTCAAATATCGCTACTGAGATTTACCTGATGACAAACTTAACAAACATCTTCATTGCTAACAATAATAAGATAACATTGCATTTAAATGAAAAGATAGACAAAATGTATCTATATACTGCATTATGTCGCAAGTGTATAAAATTCGATGATGCCTATCAATCCTGTTATATTTGTAGATATTAGATATACATTTCTACAATCTACGACTTTGTAGAATGTATATCTGATATCTACAAATATCAAAAATATCGACGGCTCTTAAATAAAATCTTATTGCTTTCAGCATTGTACGATATCATACATTTTAATATCCTAAATATCTATGTAATAAATGATTAAAGTCAGTATGTAGAAACCTTACAAAATTCTGTAAAGATTTTTTATAAAGTTTTTGAGATGAAACGAATGAACATAATTAATATTTTAAAATAAAACCATCGCAACACAGAGAACATGAAAAGTACCGTAAATTTTCCTGTAACGTTAATATGTACAAGGAAACTCATTCGATGAAAAGCTTTTGTGTTCGCCCCGTGTATCACTGTTAAAACTTCCCAGGTTCTATGAAAAGGTATAATATGTATGACACGTGGCACGACTTAAATTTCGATCTTACAGCTTGTATTTCACGTCTTATGTTTAGGTTTCTTGTGACATCTTTTAGGCACAATTCCAAACTCCATGCTGCTAAGCGGAAAAAAAAAAACTGAATAATTGCAAGAAGAAATCTGCATTCACTAACTACAGGACCAACGAGAGAGGAATAAGAGAACATAGAGATATTAATCGTATTTGCGGAACTTGGTATTCGCTAGCGATCATTAAAATATTTTAATTTTAAATGTGCCCATTTTCTATAATACTCTAGTCTATGCTAGCCTATCATGCAAGTAAGCGGTAACAAAAAATATGAGTACATTTCCCCAAATTTATGACTTTAATTTTATCCTGTGAAATACGGGCTATAGGAACTACAGCTGCTTGTTTCATATTAACGAAAGTAAGAACAAATACGATACGACAACAATTCTTTTTGAATGCCTTTAAAGCAGTTAGCTGTAACATTTGTAGTCCCGAGCGAGCAGTTGCAGTACTTGCACTATATCCACCTCATTCGAGGCAATCGCTCGCGCCACGGGTCTCTTTGGAAAAGCCACTTCGTGTAACGACCGTTATCATGAACCAAGAAAAATATAAAGAGGTCTATTTGTTTTATAGCAAACTCTCAACTTAAACTTTGTTCTCTGAAGCTAACTTTAGCGGAGACATTCAATAGAAGTCTGAGTAGTTGAAAAGACAAATTAGTGCATTCGCATTTTGTATAAGTTGCGTATTTTTTTTCTCGTTGGCAATATTTGAGAAGAGCTTTGTTACTCAGTATGATTTTGTAAAGACCATGTGAATTCTATCTGTGGTACACGTAGGCGTTGACATTATGCAAACATCAATTACTAATCAAATGAAGTATGCCTCCTTCATTAAGCCACACATAGATATGTAGCAACTATGTACTCGTAGCAGTTGACGAGTGCTACGCAAGCTATGCTTCGTAGCACCGGTGAATTGCTATAAATTAGCATAAAAATAATTAATTTTTCTTTTAAAAATTATATTTAGCTGAAAACAATATTTAAATCATATCTAACTCAGAGAATCGTGCCAATATTTGTATGAACTTTTCAAGATTTAGAATACTTTGCGCCATTGATACTAGATGTCGCTACATGTGATCAATACAATGTATATTATAATAGGAATTGTTGTTTAAGTTTACTTGGTTTAAATTCAGAGAGTGATGTAACGATAATAGATTCGCCTTGTAGCACTACAAGTTGTTCTCCAAATGTTTGTTGTTAGTATGTTGGGCAGTTTATGTGTGCACTGAGCAGAATAACTGTGTTATATATGTAACAGCACCCGCGGGGAAAGATGGGGTGATTTGCTGGTTATTAACCGACTCTATGTGTAAACTAGCTGCTTGTTAATAGATTTTTCATTCAATGAAACCTGTAAAAAGAAGGAATTCTCGACACGTTGATATATTACATTTCTTAATTTTAACATGTGCACCTACCTACATTGATAACAAATATTATTATAACCTAGACTAAACAACAGTCAGTCATACAAATTCCTTTATTTATTCAAATAGAAGTTGTATACTTTAGGCATACCATTTAATAATTCCACTGCCTTGGATATAAATGCGCAATTATTCCTGTATTATAAAAACGTTGTTTTAATTACAGCTAATTACGCCAATATTTCTGTGGAGAGCACATTATACTGGGCTATAAGTCTCAGCTAATTGTTGGAAAAGATAATTTGGTGGCGGTTTATTGTGTTGGGCTTGGAAGAGCGAGGCGCGCTAGTGATGGCGGTACCGTCCGCGTCGTCGCCGAGCGCCAGACGCGAGCATATGCCACTAATTACTTACTTACTCGTTTAAGATTCGCTCGTTAAAACAAAACTAAATAATAACACGTGGCTAAAATTTTGCGATGGTTCATTTTTGTAGACGAACTTAGTAAGTAATGTTTTTTTATGCTTCTTTGATGTTATTTTTTATGACTTCTCTCTGAACCCTCTTAAAGTAAATATAATTTTATATCAACATTAATTTATTATTATTAGGCTAATTTTCAAGTTTAAATAACCTAACATAGGTTGTTTAAAATCGTTTCATACACAAAACATACTTTAAAGAATGATTGCTTATTTTCAAAGTTTTATCGTCGCAACTTTTAGTTTTACTATTTCGCTTTATTTTCCGACTTTTTTACACGTAGTCGGTAGGTAATAAAACCACACTGCGGTTGACATCAGACCTCAATGCTAAGTTGTATCCAACTTTGCACAACAAAGTATTTTATGCGTGGTAGGAGCAAACAGCTAAAACAAATGAATATATTTAAAAAAGTTAAACGAGAGTTTTCTTTGTTTTGTACAAAATGTTTTGTAATAAAAGCTATTGAATTGCAAATAGGTAAAGACATAGAGAGATGTATATTATCTTGTGTAATAACAACACAGCAAATAAAAGAAGAAATAAGATACCTGAATGACACGGCCCGGAACGATGTCCGCAAACCTTCAAGATAAACAGGATCAAAGGAAAATTGTGCGATAGAAAAACAAGGAAGCTTTGCCTTTCATATTAGGGGTGCACGGTACAGTAACCTATCGATAGTTAGGTAAGACAAAAAGCTTTTAGGATGCCGTTTGTTTACCTGCGTCATGGATACCCGTTGAGATTATAGGCGAGTCGTTATTTAGCTAACCGTAGTCAAAATGTGATGTATAAATAAATATATTTTTTGATGAATCATGAAGACTAAAAGCCACATGGAGTTTTATTGTTTCTAAGTAATCCAAAATGTGCTCGTTGTCATCGGTGCATCTATAGTAATCTATACTTATATCATAAATCTGGAGTACGTTTGTTTGGAAAAACGCGCTTATTTCCAATTGAAAATTATTGCTATATAATAGTTTATATAACTATACGATGTTACATACAAACATAAATACATTTGGCTTTGCCGTAGTCGAGTAAAAATAATATAGATAGATAGATAGATAGATAGAGTAATCTTTATTGTACACTTAAAAATTATGTTGCACAATGGGCGGCCTTATCGCTATAAGCAATTTCTTACAGGCAACCCTAGGATGGACAAGTAAGTAAATGAGCAAAGTTACGGGCAGTTGTTGGTGCTTTAATTAAAGAAAAAAAAGAAATAAAAGTATAAAATGAAATGCCATGATAATGACAGTTGAAATTATAATACAAAATATCAATACATTCTGCCAAACCATGATATAATAATAGAATTAATAAAAAGAGAAGAAGAATTGTGATTGATCTTAAACAACTGTTAAAAACAGATTGTTGTTCTTTCACCAACTAAAAAAAATTTCTCTGATGAAAGAGTACCTAGATCGAACATAACGAACGTAAAGAACATCTAACGATATGTTTACTTTGGAGTGAAAGAGATAAACATTTGTTTCTCGACGTCAATGCAAATGTCAGTGTCCATACATGGATTTTATGAACAGTGCTTGTGCGTCACGCGGAATCAGCACATTTTGAAGTCGACCTTCGATTTGCTAACGATTTGATAAGTTTTATGTCGACTCTATGCTTTTAGTCTAATTTGTTTGGTATTTTTTTATAATTATGAAATTGAAATTGTTTCTATCACAGACCAGTATGCTGATGACACGGGGTGTCTAACAAAACCGAGTGATTCTTGTTTGAAATGTTTTTTATTAACTGTCTTTATGTTTAAATAAATTATTACAATGAGCGACGTGTTTACAAATAATGTGTTAACTGTCACAGTTTGTTTTGTTGTCAGAGAATCTGAGCAGCGGCAAATAAATATAAAGTGAACTAGGTATTCGTCAATAGTCGTACTAAATAATAACAAATTATTTTTAAATTATAAAAAAAAGATTATTGCTATTTGGTATATTTATATTTAGTCACTGAATGTAGAATATTATGTCTATACTTAGTAGTAAGATTTTAATGACTTCATTATTTTAGGGTATCGTTGTCGCCATCTAGCGATCACAACTAAAAACATTGAGTAAGAGCCAATTAAAGTAGTTTCATGCTTGAAAACGAAGACTTTGCCGTCGGTTTTAAAATTATAATGACGGTCGATGGTGTTAATATTGATTCTATCTGGCAAATATACAATATTATAATAATTTTATTTTTATCATGTTTCGTAATTTTTATATCTTTTTAAGGATTTATATCATTCGTATTCGGCATTTGTAGCAAGGGAAAGCACATGTAGCTAATTATTTATTATTTTTGCACAAAGAAAATAAAAATTTTCACACATTAAGGCCCGATCACACTAGTTCCTGATAAGGTTTCCGATAGTTTAGTGCTGGTTTATTCTATAAATTTCCATAAAAATTTGGTACTTATCCAGAACTGGTAAAACTAGTTCGAATTTTAGCAAACAAACCCGTTAGCTGATATTAATAAGATAACTAACAAAAATAGCTATCTACATGAGTAGAATACGCTTTTAATGATAAACGATTATGACGCTATACGTCATGTCCGTCCATCGTTGTTGCATGTAAGTTGCATGCATGTGCATGTAAGGAGCCTCCCCGAGTGACGTAGACAACGATCCCCTACGTCCGGCGCACCCTGGGCAATTCATGAGCTCTCTAAAGTGAATTGGCTAATCCTTTCACCACGATGGCACGTCAAAATAAAATTTGACTTAGCCATCGACACGACGAAGAAGAAGAAGTTGTTTTTTTCTATTTCCATTACAAACATAAATACTTACCAGACTGACGACGTTTCTGATTCAGCACTGGCACATTTCTCTTATGTAAACTAATATGTAGCAGATTTGCATGTGGCTGGATGAGTTGAGGTCAATATTCCAAATGTGCAAGGCGCAGCCTCTCTACTCAAGTTGTCCAAACTACGGCGCCTTATCGAAAGTCTTCCTCCACATCTACGCGATCTAACTCTTTCACCACTGATAATATATATTTCTGGCACCAAGCCATTTCCAATAAAATAAAAAATTAATATGTAGACTATCATAATATTCTTTCGAACCCAAATCTAATGAGAAATTATTTTATAGATTTATGAAGAGGGAATAAAAGTCAATCACAGTCTCACAGATAATAATAATAACAAATAATAATACATTGTAGTTTATACCTTTAAAATAATCGTGTATCACTGTGGAAGCATTATTTTATGTAACATTACATTTGTGTAAGACATAAGATCACTAAACTTCTTAAAATAATCACAAAACTTGATACTTAATCGTGTTAGTTTTAGTATTATAGAGACATTATGTAAAAATAATAATTATTTATTTTTAAAATACGTAATATGTAGCATTTCATTTGATGTATTTCGGCAAACGTTCACCGAGTGTAATTATGGCAAATTAGACTAAAGGCCAGTTTGTCAGGTTCGGATCTTTAATGACAGATTAGATGTCGAATTTGTATGGACTTGTATGGCGGTTAAGTATCCAAAACCTTATCAGGAACTTGGTGAATTAGGGCTTATTAATTTATTTGATTATTCTTTGACTAATAAATTCGAATATTTGCCCAAATACGTCAAATAAAGTGAGGATATATAAGGATTAATGATTACGAGACTCGCTGTAGGAGACATCACATTCTTCCCTTGCATTTACGCAGAACAGTAGCTGATGTTAGCTATTTTTTAGACATTTTAAATGGTAGAACGGATTCTTCGGAACTTCTTAGCCGTATTGAGATATATGTTCCCAATAGACGCACAAGAAATCCGCCTTGTCTAGCAGTCTCAGCAGCTGATACGAACTACCGGTCTAATTCGTTCTTCCACCGTGTAGTTAAAAAAACAAACGAATATGTTAGGAAGGATGATTTGGACATATTTAATGACCACACTCAGTTTCGCAATTTAATAACGAAGCAATTTTTCGATCCGTAGTAATGATAATTTATTTGTACTCTAATTTAATTATTATAACCATAGCATATGTGAATTATTTAAATCTGTTATTTATTTTTAATATGTAAGTTTCGAACTTAGCCATACATATAAGCGGAAACTATAAATTGGCTTACTTTGTTATTTCTATAAGTTAGTTTATCGATTGTTCTTAAAAGCTGTTTGTTTCCCAAAAATAAATAAATAAATAATAATACTATTGAAGTAAGATCAAGCAGTTGAATTACCTATGAAGAGAATAATATGCGAAGGAAAGTGTTGAGTACTGAGAAAAGATTGAAATAATGAATGGACGCACAAGAAATATTGCCCTGCCCTTACGTTATGAATAGCGCCATTATAGATGATGAAATGAATGAATCAACATAATGTACGGTGCCAAATGTGTAATATAGGTATCTGGCATACCAAACCGACACTAATTAAGTCGTTAGTAATATAACTTTTAATTGTATCTGCCTAGAATATATAGAAATGTATGTATGTCGAGTGAGGCACGGCGTCGGAGACTTTCAGTGGCCTCTGGAGCACTGCCAACGATTCGTCTGGTGGTTATTTTCGCGCGTCATCCACGAATAACAAGACATCTACCGATACAACCATCTATACTTCATCAAATTACATAGCAAACTCAATGCTTTATAACATCTGCAATGCGCGCTCGCTATCATTCAGTCACCAACTTTCTATTATATTTTTACAAGCATTTAAAACCCGTTCGTACATTCAACTTCAATAAAATCACTAAACCGAATTGCACGCAAGTAACTCTATTAAAATACCCTTTGTCTAGTATTCATTATCCCCCTGTCTAGTTTTAAATTCTTTTGTTAGTCGTATGCGTTGCATGGATGCATGAATAAATTGTTTTTGAGAGTTCCGAACAAACTGGTAGGTCAAGATCCCTTTCTCATAGAATAGTCCTTTGTGCGATAGTAAAAGGCGTTCGCTATTAAAGGGCGCGGATAGGGTAGATTCTGGATTTGTGGCAATGTGTAATTATTATTTAATCTATGTAGTAGTAAAGCTGGATTGCATTCTTTGACGACGAGTCTCCCGCCGAGCGACGGGAATCACTTCGCTGTATGAAAAAGCCCGTCTTATATTTCTGATGACAGATTAATCTGCTTATAAAGGCCTGTGTGATTTATGGTAACGGTGATATAGAGCTCAAATTATCTGCTACTTTCTATTCCTAATTCAAAGGCAACACATTTTATACCTTTACAGAAGAATTCATAAAGTTATCTTTTATTTGGATTAAGGCCAGGTCTTGTATTCTACCGGTATACAATTCTTTGAAAATGTATATTAGCTGCAGTTATCCATAACAAATAGTTGTATAAATAAAATAATAATTAAATAAACTATTAGATGGATGTTGATCAAATTGACTATGTTTTTGGTAGATATTATTTATGGACTTACATGAAGCAGAACTAGTACCTAATTGAAAGACATCTGATATTTATAATTAAAAGTAATCAAATTGGAAAGATTTGTATTAGCAAAATAATTCAGAAATGTCTCATTCAATTCCTGGTTTCTCTAGTGCAATTAGGAACTTAGTTGACGTGACGCATGATCGCCATGTCCATGGTCGTTCAGGCGCGTCTTGTGTGTCCGTGTGTGCGTGATCCTGATTGCAACGCGCGCGCGCTGTCATTGCCCCAGTGCTGGTGCCCCCTCGCCTCTTGAAACAATGAGCGGAACCTGGTTAATGCTTGGACTGCTACGCCGATCTTTACAATTTACCTTTGATTGCTCACACATATTATAAGCATAACCGACGTAAAGACAAATTTTATTACCCGTAGTGTTTACTTGACCATGACAACAATCTTTTTATGGCGTTCGGTACCTATTACAAAGAAATATTTTAAAAATGACTCCAGTTGCTGTAATAAATATAGAAATTAACAAACAAAATGCATAGTAACAGTTGAATTGCCGAAAATCCATTCTTAGTGCGCCCATTTGCCTTGTTCCTTACCTTCATGCAAAAGTTTTTAGCCCTAGCGGTTTAAGTTTTGCGTTGATGAATCAGTCAGTTGGAACAATTATATAAGTATAGACAATAAAAGAACATAAGTTGCATATCCCTAGTTAAGGGATATAGAAAGGTTTCGGAATACATAGGTTAGTAGAAAAGTGATTCAAAGCAGAAATTGGCAACTCTATACGTAAACAAGTACGTCATCACTGACATAGATAAACGTATACAAGATCTAAACATTACTTATTCTTATTCATGGACACAAATTGAAAAAGTGATATGCGCCTCGACAACCAAATTTAATTAGATCGCTCATTTTGAATAAAACCATTAACGTTGTATTATTTCATTAAAAAGGAATTGCGGAGACGTACTTCGTTTTTAGTATTATTTTCATTTGATAAGACTAGAACAAAACCAACTAATAAAGACATGCAATCCTTATTAGCAAACACGCAAAAAAATTGACATAATTATCAGCCTTGACTAGTATAAGTATCACAAAAAGCAGTCAATCGGCGAAATATTGTCAATAATATAACTAGAATAATTCTAAAAATACACAAATCAACCTCCTGGAAATGATAAGAAAATATGAAACAATAAGTACAATGACATTATCAGATAACGATCAAGGGTCACAATAACCAATTACACTAACACCCCGATTACATTGTCCATGGAAACAAAAGTATACCTAAAACACATGCAAGACAGAACCAAAGAACAATGTTAGTAGTATGTCTAAATAATATTGTTTTATTATGGGTATTGTGAGGGCACGGGTCCCGGGCGGGTCCATTGAGGCGCGGCCGAGCCGCATAATCAGATGCAGCGTTCTCCAGATGTGGCGCAGGCGCGGCTCCGCTGTTTTTTGCTTCCCCTTTTTTGCCATTCCACTAGATAAACGCTTTAGCAATGTTTGTAACTTGCATTCGTCGGCAAGAATTTATGCTCCCAGACTTACATAAACTAAAACGACATTTTGGTTATCTTCCAAGAGTAGGGATGGTCCACCTGAAGTTTGTTAGAACTGTGATATTAACATGCGAAAAGTATATAAGTTCAGCCTCATCAAGTAACAAATATTGCAAACCACGTCCACATAATTATAATTATTACTTCTAATTGAATAAAGTAGAAAATGACTACAATACACTTGAAACATGTGCTTAAATACATAATATGTGATTGATCTATTTCTACACCAATTCAGTTAATATTGTTAGATTGGAATAGTAATTGATGTTAGTTCACTAACCGAATAAATTGAAACCCGCGCTCGAATAAATTTACACGGACTCGTTTAAAAACAGTTTTAGAAAACGAATTTCCATCAATGTCCCCGTTGCTCTCATCCCGTAACATAAATGACTATAAAACGTATGTAAATGGAATCGATACTGTTATTTCAAATCCTGGGCTAATCCCTGCGTATCTACTACTACACATAATTTTAAGTTGGGAGAGCAGCGAGGCACGGTCTCCGTTCCGTTAGCCTCGCGTTTATTTATGTTGCCTTAGTCAGAACTGTTACCTACACCAGATGTTATTTTACGACAGTTCGCCATGGAATAAACAATCTCTCTTTTTACACGTCTTTATTACCCTCCCAAAACTGCAATTCGAGACTATTTTACTGCCTTTGTCTAAAAAGTTACACACTGTAATTTAGTGATTAAATGCGCTTCTGTAATTTATTATTTAGTGATTTAAATTATAATAAATAATTACCATATCATCCTAGCATAAAATAGGTAGAAAGTGATCGATCATTTCACAACTAAATTCTTTAAATATCCTTGGCAAGGGTGCACAATGCTTCTGGATTACAAATTGATGTCACAGATTTGAATTGAAACGATACACTGTAAGTCGCAAGCACAAAATAACAAGACAAAGCTTCTGTCACACATGTGAACAAGGATGATGCGATATCCGGAGGCGAGGGCACGCCCGCGCAGCTCCATACTTCTTTACATTCCATACGATTATAAGCACTATGGGAAGTAAGGAAGCACGGAACTCGCGCAAGGCTTCACGGCGTCTTCTCTCTTGCGTGTAGTACTGCAGTCCTGTGCAGTTGCAGTCACCGCCTTGCTGGTACTTAGCGGTAATGTGCAGCCGCGGGTTGGTAATTGTCGCCACCTCTTGGGTGCCGGTGATAGGAGCACAACGCGACAGTCGATGACACCGTGGGGGTGGCGAGCGACGCGGCGTGGTGGCAGCTCGCCGAGCACTGGCAGCGCGCTCGCTGCGCACGCGCAGACCAGCTCTAAAAATGGAGTCAACCGCCGGAGTTCGCTTACGACTCGGGAGTACCATCCATTCCAAATTTGTATTTTCCCGAAATAGAACCGGCGGCTCGCGTCCATCGGATCGGTTACCCGAACGTGCAGCGACCTGCAGCGTGCGGGGACCGGTCGAAGTGCAGGCCGGAGCCTCGGCTGCGGACTCGGCGGAGGCCGCTCTTATGTAAGGAACACCATGAACCGCGCCGCGTGACGACCGTTTCGAAAATAAACGTGCACGCGGAGTACGACGGGACGGGCGCCACATGTGCGCGCTCCCGTCATCGTTCCTTGAGCCGCGCTGGAGGGGAGGCTATTATTAGTCGAACACCATCCACCACTGTCACCTCCCGCAGGGTAGTCGAGCTATACATAGTTCCGATCACGGGATCTGGCAATCCTGAGCGTTCACTGACCTCTGAAACAACGTCACATTATTATTTACCTAATAAATACATCTTGCCTCATACAACGATAATTATGCCTTTAAAAGTAAACTAAAATTTGGATTACTTAAAAGTTGTATATATTTTTAACTTATTAATTTTTATTGAGATTTACGAACTTAAAATTACTTGCAACTTTTCTGTAAATAAAATGTTTATTGGTGACGTTTCAACAAGCAAAACCATAATTATATATTTTACTTTTAAGTTATTTATTTATGAGTCAATGAAATATGAAAATAAATGAATTGGATATGTATAGTAATTTTTTAGAAACCAACACTAATATCTGAAAGTTGTAACTGAATTATAAAATCAGTTTGAACTAAATAGGATTGAATCACCATTTATTTGAGCAACAAAATTATAAAATCCAGTAAAGAGTATACTTATAGGAAATACGTAACTATATCGCTTGTATCGCGGTAGAGAATGCCCGGTGCCGCCCGTAGAGCTCGCCTCTACACTCAGTCAATAAAAGAATTTTGGCAAAGTTTCGTAGACAAACAAGTGGGACGACAGCCAACTCATCTTTTGTCTGCTTGAAAGCAACATGGTTTTGTTAGCATTCCGATACCAGAATGTTTCATAAAAGTAACCACTTACTATCTACTTCGTCAAAGCGTCTTATACTTTCTTTCGTGTTTGTACTGGGGTTGTAATATTGATAAAGTTATTATCGAGTCAGCTAACAA
Organism: Hypena proboscidalis; assembly: GCA_905147285.1. Lineage (NCBI taxonomy): Eukaryota > Metazoa > Arthropoda > Insecta > Lepidoptera > Erebidae > Hypena > Hypena proboscidalis. The sequence continues at coordinate 10,523,876 of LR990130.1, read as the reverse complement.
ACACAAACAATTGGCCCGATTATAACACTGTTTCGTGTAGTGTTCAATGATGAACTACTATTTTGAGAAACTATTAATTAGCGATTTTGCGATATCAGAGAAACGCGTCAAATAATCGGCTATAAAAAGATTTGATATTGATTATTCATTTACCTTTTGTTCGAAGATGTTGTTTGTTTTTAAACTCCTATTTATTCAAGTTATATATTTCAACAAGTAGTACAAGATTATTATATCTAATATCATGTAGTATGTATTGTTTTCCTAAAAAGTTCAAAAAGATGCAATTTAATGATTCAACAAGACAACTATCATGATAAGATTTTCTCCAATACCTAAAATATTTTGAATATATATAGATATATTATTATTCCTAAATGCACTATATGTATTAGCACAAACTAAAACAGAAAATATATAACAGACCATTGAGTAATAAAACGGTCGGCGTGCGCTAATAAATGACGTAAAGCTGGGAGCATGTAATTACTAGCATGTTTTAATTTACTGTTCCATATTTCATGCGCCCTACGAGTTATTCTCGTAGGTCGTTCGTTCCTCTAATTTCATTGTACAAGATCAGCTACTGGGATCTTCAGGGCAAAGAAATGCGGCGATGCTGTCCGCAGAGCAGCCGTCCGTCCAAAGAGCGTCTGTTGAATATTAATGCGACATTGTTATTGGCCACTAGTGGCCGCTGCTGCCCCAATCGCACATTTCCATAACTTACTATTCTGGATCCGCGGGGAATCAGCTCACTATGTAGGAATATGATCACTTGGGCCACTCATATTTGCCCTGTAAATTCTGTATCAACGCGACGACACATTACATTATTCATTAAGGAATCTATAAGTGGACGCACATAGTCAGCTTCTCGAATACTCGGAGCAATAACTTCGTTGCGTGATGATTCACGAGCCGATTGTTCCTCATCACAACACAAAATATGATGCGCTCCACTGCACATAGACTGGCGCTGTCGTCGATTGTAAACAATCAATGAATTAAACGCGTCGCATTTAAATCGGTAACGGGAACCGTTCCAACCACATTACATTTTAAAAATACATGAAACACACTTTATATTTATTTTCTGAGATAAACCTACTTTTACATTCAAAATTCTAAGCAGCTCTTCGCTGCTTTGTTTTCGCTGGATTTACTTCTTAAGTTCAGTCAAAGTCGTTTCAAGTTAAAAGGGGACACCGCCATATAGTAATGTGTGTTTTGCTAACTCTAAAATGGACTACACATTTTCTAGAACAGATTTCCAAATAAGCACATCTTTTCAACAAATACTAGAAGCACCTATTTAAATCTTTCAATAAGAACGAAGATATATAAGGTAACACAAAAAAAAATTAACTGTCTTTAAATATAACAGTACCCATGCTGTAAGAGCATGTAAATATAATATTCAACCAAATTAGTCATACAACATGAATCATAATAAAACTAAAACTTATCTAGATTTAGACGCATAATGTAAAGCAGTCTTAACCAGAAAGGGGTGACTGTACATACACATCAAAATTATTACTTTGTTCCCCGAGTTCCGGAAAATGGCCCGTTTTCCCCTAGTAGTGTGTATTCTTACTAAATAGAACTGTCACGTTTAATATCTAAATGCGAGCAGAATATCTCTACAGTAAATATTTCAGTAATTGTATTAGAGAAGTAGTATTCTCTGTTACTAATAAAGGATTATACCAGTTGTTTAATTACCAATTTTTTAGTATTACTCTTACAAATTATAGTTCGGCCGTTCAGAGAATGCGTTCCTGACACCTATCAGTCAGTCACGACTAGTGATGGGCACAACATAACACTGAGTTCGTTACCGTTCCTCCAAAATGAACCGTCGCGTTATTTTTAAGATTATTTTCGTTTTAAATTGACGGAATCATTTAAAATTTATATTTTAGTTATTACCATTTTCAACCTAAATATAAAAATGCTACTTTCTTTCGCGCGTTTGGTTTGGTCGTAGTTTTATTTTTATATTTAATAAAAGTTATCTTATAGTCCATTATTTTCAAATTCTTAAAAAGAAAAACAAAACGTATTATTTTAAAAAGTATAACTGTATAAGAACAGATTACGATACTATTATTGCCTGTTATTGTTAGCACAGCACTACAAATATAAAGCGCTGACATAACCTTGTAATAGCGCAGTTTAGATTTAGAAAAATATTGTTTTCCAAGTTATTTGACACTCAGTTTGGCACAAAATTATAACATTAATTGATTATTGATATAATAATGTTGTTTTAATGCTCATCAGTTGTTAAAACGGTAAACAACCAGCAATAATATTTTTATCGTAACTGCAACGCCATTACAAAGTTACGTCGTCAGTTCAATCGCGACGTGTCAGGAACGCATTCTCTGAACGGCCGAACTATACTCATAGCAGAAATATATTGATGTACGTAATACACACTAATTAATATTTAATAATACGGGGGTATTGTGTATAAATTATTTTATTATTACTTTAATTTCGATCGCTAAGTACACGATAGTAAATAAACAAGGAAGGGAGATAATTTGTACATGATTGGCTAACAATGCGCCATTATTTTGCGCTATATTATCCCCACACCAGGCGGGGTTCGCCACGCTTCAAACTTCGGTAATTATTGGAGCTCTACTTACTTATCTTGAAGCTATCACTTAAGAGACAGCAGTAACAAGTTAAGACAGCAGTTATAAATCCAATTTAAGATCTTGCCCTCGGCGCTTTTCAAAACTAATGAACCTATATCAAGGAAACTGTGCAGAGAATGTCGCATTATTTGGAAGTAACACATCTATGTAGTAACTAGATTTTGCCGTGACTGTACCCGCGTTTTTAATTTTATTCAAAACTAATTTTAACATACATCTCACCATCAATGAAAAACATTGATGGTGACTGCAATCTGTAGCATATCAAAATCTACGAAATAGCACAGTGTAATATTTGATTTCCGTTGCAACTATTCTCATACTTGTAAATTTAATGTTTTTATTAGAATGTTAACCACCCACAACCCCCTAATGATCATCAAATTCTCAGGGTAATGTTCGTTACGCAAATTTTGATGCTAGAGGTCTAAAAAATTATATAGGGATTCCACGTTATAACAATAAAATCTGAAGGCACGATAGAGCCACAACTTACATAAAGAAATAAAACCCCAACAAAAACATTTTCATGTAAAATCTTGCCTTGTCAAAATAATAATATGAAGCTTGGCTGTCTCGACACAGTTGCATGGGTGTAAATTAACTTTTAATTACAAATAATTTGTTAATTAATACAGAATATAATTACTATTCTGTAAGACAGTAATTTTTGTAGTGACAAAACGGCCAGGCCACATAGTTTGACTAAGGTATAGAGTTTTTGAAGTTAAGGCTTGTAAAGTAAGGACATTTCGAGTTAGAAGCTTAGCTCTACATGAGACCTGATAACTTTTTGACACTGTTAGCTATATTATGGCCTCGTCTAGGCAACATTTTACATGAAAATGTTTTGGTGGGATACTATAGTTAATGTATGTATATCGATATATCGATACAGTGTTTTCATGTTATATCTAGGTATATCTATAGTTATGAAATGTATTCAAATGCTGGTAACAGATTGTTCAATTATTTAAGTGAACATTATCGAGGCTCGTACACACGCCGGCTTTCTCCACTTTAACCGGCGTATGGTGTGTGCTCTTGCTCGCTAAATGATGAGCATTCCTCCGGGACTCGCTATGGAAATCAGTGCTCCTTATAAATAGACATTATTATTAGTTCATCGTAGCATTACGATCAACATTGAGATATTATTGGTTTGTGTTCAGCCACTAAATTACTTTATAATCTGAAGAATTACACGAGACGGATTTACGAGTGCCCAGTTAACAATGACGTCTGCAATGTATCTAAATGAACTAAATAATCTGTCTTCTATTGCAAGTTTAGGGAAAACAAGTATACGCCTGGGCTCTGCCTGCGTGGCACGTCGATATAAGTAGTCTACCTATGTTAAGTCTAAGGTATAAGCTGTTGTACTATGTCCGCCAAATTACATCAAAATTAATTAAGTATTTTTTGTGTGTTTTGGCTCAGCGACCCAAAGTGATTCACGGCCTCCGATACGAGACCTCGATAAACAAACATCTACACATACGAAAATAAATCCACATAAATCCTGATATATACCATAGCTACATAATGACAAAAACAAATGGAATGTAATGCGAAGATTTATAAATCAATGCAATAACAGAAAAGTTAAGAAGGATAGACAGCGAGACTAGACATGTCGAGTAGAGCCATATGATTCATTCATGAATGTCATGTTAATTAAATAATATGTACCGTCACCTGATCAACGGCACGCTGTCATCACATTGCTCCAAAATTACTTTCGGCAATCCTTCAAGAATTATTACTTCAATCTTCCCATATGACTTGCCAATTAAAATCAATTATGTACCCTGTATCACGTCGGGTCACCAATGTAGGGGGTTCTTTATGGTGATTTGAATTGATATACTTTATTTACTGGTACCAGAAATACATACTTATATTATTAACTAATCCTAATGACCTAACGGCGTGAATGTGGACAGACGACTGCCGAGCCGAGCAACTTGTAGCGTCAGCAGTCGTACGCTACATACCCTCTTCGTAGCATAACATTCTGTAACAGCAGAATATTTCATATTGTTTTCGTAAACAATTCAATGAATTTCAATGTACACCTAAAATTGCCTTAGTTTTAACATTATTCTTTCTAAACGACTTCACTACCTGAAAGCTCGACTTAAAACAGAGATATGTATCAAACGCCGAGCCCCCGAGCTCCGGGCCACGGCATAATACATTTAAATTAAACTACTTTGAACGAGGACAATGTCGCAAGCGAACTTAGCATTAATTACAAGTATTGCCCGCTTCAAGAACAACAAAATTATGAAGCAAAAAGAAAACATGCCGTTCGAATAAGATTCATCCTACTCTACTGTAATTATCAATATGTATATATATAGATTGAGTCTTGCTAATATCAATGGTTCTTATTATTAATATGTTTCGGCTTTATTACATTAATCCCATAACAGCAGGTTTTACTGTAGTTTCTCCCTAACCCAAAGAGAGTGGTTATGAAAATGTAGAGAACATAAAGATAATATCTCCATCTTTACAGCTTTATTCTATACACGTAGCTATAGAGCCCAAAACTATCGATTTGATGCCATATGTTGGATATTTTCTGTATTTTGCAGGCGGTCAGATTATCATTCTGTTGATCAGAAGCACATTTTTTATGAAAATGTACTATATATTTATATTTATAAATACAATATTTGTTCTGTTTGTATAAAAGAGTCGATACTAAATTTAGAGTCATTCCCTTGAACGTAATAAAGTTTAAATAGCTTAATGTTTTTAATTAAATGAAATGATATAAATATAAAACATACTACAAATAACTAACTCACCACGAATACACACTGTTCGTTACTATAAAAACAGCAGACATTCTTGATGTGATTTATATTCCAAGTAATGTGTGGTCGTTTTTCACTATTTGTGATGATGTCACTGTGGAGATATTATTACGGTGGAGTATGGCGGGTCGCATAGTGGTGCATGGTGCACATATCACTGGCGATGCATGGCGCAAGACATGTGAGCGAGCGCGAGACGCGCGGCGCCGGAGCGGACTGCCCGCGTACGTAGGACGGCATGCGTGCGCGCCGCACTGCCGCCGACCGCGCCGCGCCCGCGACGTTTGACCTTATTTAATTAGTTCGTTCGTTTTTACTCTTTCAATGTAACGTAGCATATTAAAATGTGTAACTGCCTAATTCATTGTTGCCATCCATTCCGTTAATATTGTCGACTCTTAACTAACTCAGAATGTGGTTAATGTACTTACGCACTTACATACACGTCACTGTACGGTGCTCCCGAGCAAAATTTTATTAATGTCTTAACGCGCTCGTGTGGAGATATTCGTCTGTCTTTATTTTTCCTGTTGTACAAACTTTGTATCTAGATGTGGCAAACACGATTGCGCTATTTCGGTTCGGAGTTCAACCACCTCGGCATCGTCGTCGATTTCATTTCTGCAACTGAGATTACATGAATTAGTTTCTACCTATTAAATATTTAACTACCAACATTCTATTATTTTAAGCTTATGATTTTCCAAAAGTATAGACTAGACTATACTTGTCTGTCTAAATTATGGAGCATCTAAATTCTCCGTGATCAAATTTCACTCCCAATCCACACTTTACATACCTTATTTGAAAACGATTAGTGTAATCATGGTCTATTTAAGTCACCTATACATAGCATGCTATTTCAAATGTCGAAATCTGATCGAGAAGCTTGATTATAAAAATGGAAAATTTTGCTTCTTTTTTTGGCTATTTTCAAATTTATTGTGGTATTTACCTAAGTCTACTTAGATCCTTTATCCACAAGATATTGATTGTGTTCATTCGCCAAAAAGAAGCCGATTAGGACTTCCTTCACACCGTTCTGTCCTTTTGAAGATTATTTATATTTTCATCAATTTATCTTTCCGAAACTTACCTATCATAAATAAATCAAAATATTAACAACAATTTACTGAATATACACGAAAATTACTTTGCATCATATTGCGATCATATATTCTGCTCGATGAATTTGAAAACTATGAAAACACTAAACTTGTTGCGCTAATTACAATTAAGTACGTGTGTTTCAAAATGAGGCCAAACTCACAAGGGGTCTTTAATTTACTTACTTTTACAAAGATAAATTCTCAGATTCTTAATGGAGTTAATAATAGTTGTACTCAGCGGGGGATGCGTTCAAACTCACTTTTTTCAACCAGTCTATGAATAAACTTATAGGGCCTATCGCTTGATGTACGTGGGGGTGTAAAACTCATTTTTACGAAAAAATATTTTGTCACACGCCGCCGCTGCCTGCAACAGCGTTTGAATACAGCGTAACCTATTTACATACATTTGCATATGCATACTTAGATAATAAAAATCAGAATAATACCGGGTTTTCAGGATAAATAAAGGTTTAGGAACGAGTAGAACAAATAAGAATAGGTAGACCGAGTCGCATATAGCGCACATGCATCAGTGGCAGATTTACGTACCTGTTTAATTTGCATCTTAATTTCGTTTTCGCACGAGATTTAAATTAAATAATGGAAAACATGCTTTGTATGCTAAATACATATTTTGTTGTTCCTCTACATATTTTGAACATTCGGTCATGTACACTCTCAACGAGACCTAAATAGTGGTATTTTTAAAAGCTGGAGTGGCTTCACACTGCCAATCATCTAATTTTCTGTAGAAACGATGTCCAATTACTCTTTTGTTTAAAAAACTACTATAGATACAACCAGAATACAACCTTTTTATCATAAATGTTTCTTTATATTGCAGTGCCATGAAAATAATGCTGGGCAAGCTGCCGCGTCCTTGGATAGTTGACGACGCCAAAGACGATGGGTACACAGCGCTGCACCTGGCCGCACTGAACAACCATGCTGAAGTAGCAGAGCTGCTAGTTAGGGGAGGGGCTCGTCCTGACCTGCAAAACGCCAACCTGCAAACAGCTCTGCACCTCGCGGTCGAGAGACAACACACTCAAATAGTGCGTCTTCTCGTCGCACATGGAGCAAATCTCAATATTTGCGACAAGGTAAACTTCGATTTCTTTTCTGAATTACGCCCAATGCCCGATTCTAGGCCGCATAAAATTAGCACCACTACTTATTACCTTTCCGGTTTACTTGTTTCTCAAAAATTTAATCTAGATCCTATATCCGATAAACATATATTTATGACGAAGAAAGTATCGCCAGTGTTTTTACAAAGTGTGAATTGTTGTCTTCATGATTACTCATTCAGGGTCTTCAAAGGAAAACTTCCAAGTACTTTTATAAGCTTCGTTTATTCAACGTGTAGCGTAATGACGTCACAGAGAGGTCCGTACTGTACAGTGAAATGTCCACTAAATGAGTGTGTTTATGAACATGAACTGCAAAAATAGTTTTAAGAATATTTTTGTCACTAAGCAAAAAGCTAAAAGACTCATTGGATCCATACGTCATAGTCATACATTACTTATAAGGTTTTTCCTAAAATATCCATGATCAGCTCATATTTCATTAACCATCACAGTGAGAAACATAGCTAAGTTCACAACTATGCAAACATCTTCCTAAATGTAAGGTCTAAGTTTCTATATTCGAGTGAAGACATATTGGCTCACTTCACAGACATTTGAAATGAAGTTTTACATGCATGTCCAACTGCCGAGCTGAACACCAACAAAACTAATATCGAGTCACGAAAACTGCTTGCACATGCGACATATTATGACAGATTGTGATTCGCCTGCCATGTAGCGTTTGGAAACATCTAGTAAAGAACAGTTCGGAAAAACATCACTGAACATAACATATATGTAGTTGTTTTTAATGTCGCTCGCATTTAAGTAATACCGAATGGTTGATGCAAAATATTTCCATGAAGCCAGAATGTTTCAAAGTAATTATTTAACAAGGGCCATTTCAATAAAGCCAGTGTAATAGAAAAGTTCCACTTACCTAATTAAAATACAAAAGAAGCGAGAGATGTTGGCAGTTTACAGCAGAGCCAGTTTTCATTATGCTAAAAGTTGCCACTGAATAGATGATTTTATGCATAATACGTGAACCAGTAACAGCGTTTTTAACATTGTATTAATTACATTTGAATGAATAAAAGAGATTCTGGGAACATGTAAGTGGGCTCGAATAGTAGATACTCTAGATTATTATGTCTATTTGATAGTTTTATCCTGGTTCAATGACAAACTTGTCTATAAAAATATTAGCTTCTCTGAAACATGATAAAACAATGATAAGTAATATACAGTATAAACAGTCTCTAAAATCCCTCCTCACATTATCTTGGTTTTAAAATAGTAATACTTATAACGCTTGTCTCTATACAAGTAAAAGTCAGTCATGCTGACCAAATCCAATAAGGTACAAAATTAGCATACTCTCAAACCTTTGAGTACGTAACTCGCACAAAGTTAGCATATCTCCTGTGGCGTCCGCCAGAGACGCCGATTTAACTTACATATTTGCGGCAGCTGTACGAATAAATATGCAAACATAGCTACTATCACCATTTTCATACTTATACGACCTGCTATGTTTCTACATGTGGTACTACGTAACATGGGAAAATTATTTGGGAAAGTTATGCTGCATAACCACTAACAAATCAAATTAAACAACTATAAAGTCGGTAATTAACGTTTTAAGTTCGTTCACAAGAAGCTCTAATACCTTTAAAATATACTAAAAGTCGTATAGAACTAGCAAAGAATGACAGGAAAATAATTTTCCCATGTTACGTAGTACTACATGTAGAAGCATAGCAGGTCGTATAAGTATGAAAATGGTGATAGTAGCTTATGCTACCATATGTTATGTTATATTGTCAGACTATGAACTTAAAAAACCCATGAATTACAATTTTATAGAAAATGCGTGTAAGTTAACGTACCGTTTCAGGTTGTTGTAATGTTCTGAACTGTGTTAAAAAAGGCATACAAGAACATGCGCTCATGCCAATAAGAAAATGATTATTTATGAAACTGATCCACCTCGAACGGAGTTCCATCACAAAATAAGAGATTACGAGACTACTAAACTTCCTCAGGACGGCGACACCCCGCTACACGAGGCCTTACGTCACCACACGCTGCAGCAGCTACGTCGCCTGCAAGACGCGCGTGACGCATCGCTTCTGACGGGACTCGCGCATGCGCATGACAAGAAGTCATCTGCATCTATAGCCTGCTTTCTCGCGGCACATGGCGCTGATCTCTCCGTTAAGAACAAGAAAGGTCTGTTGGTTATACCTTCTTGATCTTCTCATATCTTGTACAGAGCGATGACTTCAGGTTCAAGATATACGAATGTATAGCTTTTCCTTTATTTATAGTCGTCCTCGTCCTTACTCTTGCATCTTGCTAAAAGCCTCTTAGCAGCAGATAAGAAAAAATGCTAAGCAATTGCCAAGAATTTATCTCAAACTCTCTTGAGACACGTTAAAGTTTAGGTAAGGTCGAGAGTTATCTAGAGAGATGCTATTCATGATTGATTTATATTACTTACGCGAAGTTAAAATAAATATGATTACTAAGCCAACTGATTTGATCAATTACAGGCCAAACTCCTCTGGACCTCTGTCCAGACCCGAACCTTTGCAAGACTCTAACATCATGCCGAAAAGAGGGTGCTAGTTTGACCACTGAAGGTGTTTCGGAAGTAGAACCAAGTTCATCAACTGCCGGCAGCAGTACTGCAGCTACGGTGGTCGCAGCCCCAGTGCCTACGCCTGAAGCCACGCCCACTGCGACAGCAGCGCCCTCCGACCCAACAGCGGATGAGTGCCTCGTTTGCTCCGATGCTAAACGTGATACACTCTTCCGTCCATGTGGACATATTTGTTGTTGCAATGTGTGCGCTGCAAGAGTAAGTGCTGTTCATTTCATGTTTTATTTAAACTTGTTCAAATCATATCTTTATAAATGATTAATGTATATAAATATTGGCACATAGTTAAGTGTAATAACAAAAACGTTAGTAGTGGCATTTTATGGGTAAACCGATGCAGTTCTGAGTCTTGAATTAGCTTATGAAGAATCTACAATCTTTACAGTGACCACATGTTCGAAGGGTAGCTCGTACTTCAAAAGTCATCTCATATAATTCTATTGCTAGGTAAAGAAGTGCCTGATCTGCCGCGCGGGCGTGGCGTCGCGCGCGCGCGTGGGCGAGTGCGTGGTGTGCTCGGAGGCGCCGGCCACTGTCGTGTTCCGGCCCTGCGGCGACGTGTGCGCCTGCGCCGCGTGCGCGCCGCTCATGCGCAAGTGCGTGGAGTGCCGCACGCCGCTGCAGCCGCCCGCGACGCCGCTCGCCCCCGCCGCTGCCCCCGCGCCCGCCGCCTGCCCCGCCGCGCCCTCCGCTACCGCCAGCGGCACGCCCGGCAATGCGCCTGCCAACGTCACAGTGGTTGCCTCCCTAAACAACATTCATCGTAAGTCGTCATTACATACAAGTGGTTATTCTATAGGTATACTACTAACTCTACTCACTATTCCTCGCTTACACTTAAACTTTTTTTTTATAAAAAATTCTTCATAAAATCTATTTGTGTTTCAGTGGAAAAGGAGGGCCCCAGCAACCTAGCGCAGGTTCAAGTGAACAAAGGTCAGCCCGTGCCCGCGCAGTCGGCGCCGCACTACATGAACAACGGCTCGCGCTTCGCCGCCGCGCCCGCGCCCCCCGCGCCCCCCGCGCCCGCCGCGCCTCCTGCGCCCCTCGCGCCCCCCACCGCTGCCGCCCCGCCCCCCGCCACCGCTGATGTGCAGAAGCTGCAGCAGCAGTTGCAGGACATAAAAGAACAGGTGAGATACACTATCAGAGATATAAGACCTACATACGTAGCTTAATTATATTTTAATACTCTTTTACATAGAACAGTTAAAATATGCTACATATGTGCAAAATTTCATTATAATCTACCACGCAGAGTTTTGCGTGAAAGCAAATTTCAATTTCAATTTATTTATTCATTAAACAAGTTTTACATTGTGTTTGAATAGTACCTACACAAAAGAAAAATAGAAACATGAAAATAAAAATAGAATAAATTAGAACATATTAAAAAAACAATTTCATTCAAACATCAAGATACAAGTAGATACATGCAAGTAACAACATATTTTATACAACATTTAATTAAACTTACTGATTTAATTTAAACATAGATTAGAATGTCAACACACACATATCATACAAATATCCAAACACACAAACACACACCCATGCATGCTATAAGAAACATACGCATTGATAATATTTGTACGATTTTAATATGCCTGCTTTTTCAGTTATAAACCTTGCGGTGTTATTATACCTAAATCGGTTGACATCGATCCTTGCATTTGAAATTAAAAAGACCCATTAAGAGGTAAGGTAGGATTAAGTGTAACAATAGCCTTAAATAACTAATGAATAATTTATTTACAGACGATGTGTCCGATTTGCCTTGACCGCCTGAAGAACATGATATTCCTGTGCGGTCACGGCATGTGTCAGATGTGCGGCGACCGCATCACCGTATGCCCCATCTGCCGCAAACAGGTCGAAAAGCGCATCCTTCTCTACTAACATATCATGGCGTAGACCTTCTGAAGCTTGCAGTATGATATCTTCTCGTTCTTCTTGTACACATCAAATATCCAGAATACCCGCTATTCATCTCACTGCCAGTGTAACATTCGCTATAGGGCCGTAGCAGGGTTATGATTCTGGAGGGGGAGGGAGAGGTTGAACCCCAAATTAACTGGCTACGGCCATGAGATGCTGGCTAATAGACTATTGATGCTGCAACATGGGCAGTTATATTTTATCATGATATAATAATACTGAAAGTAAGCACCATACGTCATACGTCTATAGCTATAGGCATCTCTAATCGTGAAGTTGTTTGCTATAACAAACAACTTCCAATATTGAAGCAAATTATAGCTTTGCTATGCATTTATTATCCAGTGAGACTCGAACCCACGCCTTATCCACTTCGGCCAGGGAATCCAGTCCTAGCGAAATCGATTTTGTCAACCTATAGATGTCACGAATGACAGGCCTCGCCTTTTTGGCTGTACGCCATCTATTGAGAAATTGTTAAGAGATTTTGTCCTAACAGCAGGTTAGGTTAAGAATAACTTCAAACTGTTATTATAGATGGCGTATTTTCAAATACTTGCAATATTGAAACAAATTTAAGCTTTGATAAGCATTTATTATACAATATTACGATTGAAAAACAGATAACAACTTCACGATTGGAGATGCGTTCGGAATTTGTAATGAAATAAACCCCGCCACTCTCTAAGGGTTTTTAAAATGTTGTTAAGGCTGATTTTTTACTGTTTCGTAATTAGTACTTTTATATTATTTATTTGTAAGAAAACGCCGCAAGAAAATTCTGCAGTTGTAAATTATCTCATGATTTTACTTATTTTGATTCGCCTCTAAAAGTGCAATTTAGATTTCCTGTTATAAGAAAATATATAGTATAATTACAATCATATCGATATCAAGTTCGATATAGATATATACAATAAGTTGGAACCTTAAGCAATGAGTTCAAAATGTAAGACTAATATTGCATAGTCGTTAGGTAAGTACGTAATATTACGAGCATTTACGCAACAAGGCTGAAACCGAAGCATATAAAATGCGTACAAGTTCATTAAATTATTATTTATACTTAATTACAGGCCAACTGAGTGGACACCGCATGCTTATGCCAGTAGTGCCAATAGGCCAAATTGTAAAAGATCTTTCAAAGCGCGAAATGGTGAACGCTGGTAAAATGTTAAAAGAGCAAAATGTGAAAGGAGTCAAATGGTAAAAGCGCAAAATTATGATGGAGCATAATGGTAAAAGCACATAATGTTAAAAGCGCAAAATTATGAACATGCCCGCACCATTTCACTTCTGTGTAGCTTGCGCCTTACACGACTGAAGTTTTGAAAGGAGATTTGAGTTTTCAGTTTTTAGCAATAAGACTATCATTTTACTAAAGGACTTAAAGGACTAGTCGACATATATCCAACTAAAATAACGTATACTCTATAACAACACACGTCTCAAACAGCTTGACCTGTTTAAAACTATAAATGTTGTTATAAACATTACAATTCACCAAAATAAATATCATCATGGCAGCTAATATAGCTTTAAAAACGTATTTTTTGTACCATTCTGCGGTTTTACCATTTTGCTCTTTTAACTTTGCGCGCTATTTGCCCTTTGGACATTATGCGCAAGAACGATATTAATCGTAGTATAAAATGTTGTAGCTAATTCTGTCTGATTGCTTTTCTTCTAACTGTGGATTATAACAGATTTTTGATGCTGTTTGCAGCAATAGTAATACTTGCATGTATGTACGAGTACTACGAGTATAGTACGACATCGTACCGGGTACGAGTATGGTACCCGAAGTGATACGACATCGTACCGGGAGCGATACGGCAGGGTACCCAAAGCGGAGTGAGAGTGGGTCACTTAAAGTAGATTTAATTGCAACGAACGAGATAATAATATTATGTGCCGCTCTTACACGCAAAAGTGTGTGGAGACTACTGGATGGCTGTTCTGTGAAGTTAATTGTATTTCACTGCTGCCTTGTGTTAATGCTTGTGTTCTGTTATTGTATGCACTTTGTGTGTTGCAGCTTAGAGAAAATTTATATTTCAATTATATAAGTTAGTAATAAATCATGATTTTATTGTGTCGTAAAGTTATATCTTTGATTCTTAAATAGTTATGTTAATGCATTTATACTATTATTTTAGAATAAGTCGCTATACTGATTTCATAATATATAGATTGTTTCATAATAATTTGCATCACAAATTTATGAAATACGTTATTAAAGTCGCTAGTGGTTGTGTTTTATATTTTTTTATAGAATATCAGGATAACAGGTCTTTAGAGGGTTTTGAAGACAAACATGTTAAGAAAAAAATATTAAGAGGTACAGATTTTTTGTTCCTGTTTTGATTTCTTGATCAAGTGGGGATATAGATACGTCCGTCTCTCTTATTCTCATACGTGCCTTATGCTCAAGTGCGTTCTCTGTCGCTTGAAAAGTTTGTATTCAGAACGCCCTAAAGAACTGTGCCTCTATAGCCATTTATAAACTCCATGACTGCATAGCCATCCTGCAAATAGTGACATTTGACTAGTGATGGGTAACTCGTCGATTTCAAATGAGGATGAGGGAGTACATCATTTTCCCTCGTGAGGTCCTCACGAGGTACACCTCGTTTGAAGTGAGGAACATAGCAATCGCGACACGCGCGATGCACGAGTTACGAAGATAGCCGAAGTGGCCCGACGCCGCGTCGAATGATACCATCCGATTGCGAGTCGCCTCACTCGCTAGGTACTCGCGCGTCCGCGCGAGGAGCCGAGGTACCTCGGCGAGGCGCGCGTTACGAGTTTTTCATTCATACTCTTTTTTCGAACGAGTAGTTGAATGAAGCGCCTCATGTTTGAAAAATGAGTAACTCTTTCAATCGTTCTCGGTGAGGACCTCATTTGAAGCGACTCGTGAGTGAGGGACGCATCACTACATTTGACATTTCGGAAACCTCACGCTACACAAGCAGACCTATAGGCTGACCGTTTAACTGAGTCCTTGCCTGCGCGGTACAGGGGCGCAGGGGTATGACGACAAAGGGGACTGAAACAGGTGCGGGCGGTGGGGGCCCTTAATGAAATATACAGGAGATAAAATGCACCAAGATATTTCCTAAGATATGTGACATCATAGGAAAAAAGAAATAGTGATTTATCAAATAAAAAATAGTTAAGAAGATACAAAATTTTAATGAACTTATATGTACGTAAATAAAATAATTGGGAATAAACTATTATACTATTTGTTATCTAAACATACGGGGTGGATGCGACATAGCGACATTTATTGAAACCACAGCTTCTATAAATGGTAAGTATCAATTTCCACCGGATAAAAATCACGTTCTCCGAACAATTTGAACATTGCGATCGTGCAATTTGTTCGGAAGACGTGGATTTTTTTTTCGACAGAGAATTTTTTATCCGGTGGAAATGCATACTGGCCATGTATAGAAGCTGTGGTTTCAATAAATGTCGCTATGTCGCATCGACCTTGTATAATTAAATCGTAAGAAAGTCAAAACTTTTTTTGGGTCCAGTTTCTTTTTTCTAAAATATTCGTATACGTTAAAAGCCATTTGCTTGCACTGACTGTTTACTTTATGTCCGAAGATTTTTCGATTCATCTTGAGATATAGTCTATTCATATAGACTTGGCAAAAAAGATAAACAATAATGGCTGACGAAAAAAAATAGTGATGTGAATCATTTAATGAACTGTTGTGAACTACTCAAAATGGCGCTTCAACATTCATTCAGTGAATGATATTAATTAATTAAAAGTCGCTAAAGTCGGTTAAAAATGGACTTTGATTTAGTTATGTGTCGTTCGCGATTGAACGAATCTAAAGAACCGAGTCGCGCGAACCGCACAGTCGAATGGGCCACTTTAGCTGTAGAAAAGGATTAATTCGTTACGATTTGTTATTCACGATAAATAGATTAAATAAATTTAATTTAATATAAGTACAGCTTTCAATAAATTTAAGAATGTTTTGAACTATTTAATTCATCATCACTGACAAAAACGTAAATCAATCCCAATCGTTCTTTCGTTCACTTGTTCCCATCCCTAAATCAAATGTCAAACTTCCATGTCGTTTTTTTAATCTGTGGTTTGCAGTCTCCTTGGAATAACGAAATTTGCAAAAAGAATACATATGCACAGTGAATTTACAAAGAATATATTGTGAATATTAGTGTGTTGGTGTGTGAACTAGTTTATATAACTCAATGTGGTAACGTACAGTGTGTTATTCTTTCGCAATATCGTAATTTGTAATTGGGGGGGGTTTGTTTACTGTTTTTGCCAAGTCTAAATGAATCGACTATAGTTATTACATTAGTCAACACATGCGATCGCTACCCATGTAGCGAACGAAATGAACAATTACAAAAATTTGCCCACCGCCCGCACCTGTTTCAGTCCCCTTTGTCGTCATACCCCCGCGCCCCTGTACCGCGCAGGCGAGGACTCAGTTAAACGGTCGGCCTATAGTGGCGAATTCATATGCGATAGCCCTCATTACGCAGAGTGTAGGTAGTTCAAATTTAATTCATCACTCAATACAATTTGTGCAACACATAGGTACGTGAGTAAGCAAACGTGACGACTAAATATTGCAATGCGTAAATGAGTATTCTTTACTATTATGAATTTATTGGCTCTTAAATATTGTTAACGAGTGCCTGTTAGTTACTTATTAGATTTAGCTGTATTTATTATATTATCCACCTATTATACAAAATGTAAACAATATGAAATACTTTTAAATAAAAATAATTGTTTAAATAAATATATCTTTTATTATAACTTCAAATAAAATACGTATACAATAATAACGCCTACGTTTAATGTAGGTTTATCCGGAATAGTTAGCTACCAAGGCGTTGTCATCGATGGCATCCTTGCTTTGATCAGGATAGTCTTCCTCCTTGATTTTTTCTTTCTTTTCATCAATGGCCTGCATCTCTTCAAGGAAAGACACGCGTTCGATAAGCATCTCTTCCGTGAGGTAATGTATTCTAAAAGCCAGTTGCAAGTCTTGTGCTAGAGGACTCTCATGGCACTGTTGGAAATCCTTGTAATACTGGTCTGTTAGATTGTTTAGTACCGGAGAGGTAGCGCAAAATATAGGCTGTGCAGCTGCTTGAGTCTAGACAAACAATTTATTATTATTTTGTTATACAGAATGAGTTTTTCTAATGGGTGTGGAGGGCCAGATCAGACACTAAGAGGAATAACGAAAACTATTCAAAGGGGTCTCGCTCGGGCCAATGTTCGAAACTAAAACTATGTACAGTGGGCCAAGCAATTAGGTATACAGGGCAAAAACTTCTACGCCATAGTGAAAACTGACTGCAATAGATATGCATGTGTGAATTACATATTTAATAAGTGTAAGAGGTAAGGTACTATTTAGATAATATGTTACTCACTTATCCATTAGGTACTGGTGTAGTAAGTCTTTACTATGACATAGAAGTTTTTGCCCTGTATACCTAACTCGTTCACCCACTGTACACTTATTACTTCATACTCACAATGGTCTTAGAGAACGGCTTCATCACTGTGTAAAGTAACTCATAGGGCCACCAGTTACGACAGAGCCCGGTCTTGACAAAGGACCCCGGGTGGCAGGAGAACACCGCTTTGCCAGTGTTCAACCAACGATAACCAAGATAATGCATGAATAGGATTTCACATAGCTTTGATATATTATAAGCCCTTATAGAAGTATACTCGTGTGGAGGAAGCGACACCATCTCCTTTGTCGGTGATAATTGATAGGAGAAAGGCCAATTCACGTGTCTGTTAAAAAATAAAATTATTGTCGTTAGCCGAGTCTTTGTTTCCCGAAACATTTAAAGAAATGCCAAGCTAGGGATTTATACATGATATTTAATCACAATTAAGCAAGCCAAATATGAATATAACACTGGCAACGTTACAAGTTTACAACTGCCGCCAGTGATGGCCAGTGGGCAATTTTGCAAAGGCTTGCAGCATATTCGTTCGTTCGCTGCCTGTGCTTTATATTCGCCCATAACAAAGAGCGACATCTGGTGGTGACTGATTTTTCAGTAATCCTCCCCTTCAAAAAAAGGTTTTTTATTCTACCCCACAGCGAACGAACGTGTAGTCCACCTGATAGTAAGTGGAGTACAGCCCATGGAAATCAACAATCCAAAAAGCAGATTATAGATGCGTCGCTGCAGCCGAGGACTACGCTGTCATGCCTCATGTGCCAGTAATTTCAGGGCCTGATCTCACCACCAAACCGGAACACAGTAATGGAAGCACTACTATTTGGCGGTAGGTTAAAGGTGAGACGATGGTGCTGCCGCCCTCGAGCTCATTCACAAGAGCTCTACCTACTTCTCTAGGTACAACATTTTAAATTTGTTGGTATTTGATAATAGTTAAAAAGTAACCTGTGCGATTCCGAAGAAACTAATACCACACGTGCGTCTGGTGCAAGTAATCGTTCGATATTCATCAGTAAGTAGTAGTGGCTCAAATAGTTGACTTGAAATGTGGTTTCCAACGAGTCCTCTGTCAAAGTCCATGGCAAACCGAAGACGCCCGCGTTTAATATCACTATATCGAGCTTTCTGAAATTATATCGTCTCGGTAGAGTCAAACTCACTTTTTTTTAATCAAGTGAATTGTGTGAATATGTTTAAATAGACCGTGGTTTCTTGGTCAATTATCTGTTTTAAGTGAAACTTTAGAGAATGAAAATAAAAGACATTTTTTTTATAAAAGCAGGCTTTTATTTGGTTTGTACTTGCCAATAAGCTTTCAACCAATAATTCAATAGATAACCGAACTAAAAGCATGTAATATATATCCTGATGTAAAGTAACACACTTTTATTTTGTTCTTCATTTATTATATTTAATTTTTTATACATGTTTTTGCGCGTGTGTGCGCGATTTCGTGCATTGTCAAAAGACATGAATACCGTACCTACTATGCTAAGATACGTAGCGTAAGCTCCAAAGCGCAGGGGAGTTCCTGCATGATAAGACACTCCTGTCGCATCACGACACCATTCCTCATATGATTGCATTGTCACCGGAGACAATTATGCCAATTTTCAGCTCGATCGGGCAACTAGAAGCGGTCGAAAAATGCTTCGCAAGTTTTATAACCCATATTCAATTATTCATACATATATACCATATTGCAGGCTAAATAAAAGCCTCTAACTGCCCATTCCACCAAAGAAACCGCAGCTGACTTTCGCTAAAATTAATTATGCAACTCCCTCAATCATTCCACAAAGTTTTGCTTGGTAGGAAGTTGGTCATCGATGACTGTCACAAGCCCGCGGACTAAAAGTAATTTAACTAAGAAAAAATAAACTTTCGCAACATTCAATGCCATCAAATGCAGCGGAGCTTTTACGCGTGATATAACATCGCATGACCTGACTTGCCATTCATTAGGTATTAGAGTATTGTCCGACTCATGTTACATGTCGGCGTCACATATTCCTGATAGGCTTCGGTTCAGACTACTAATAAGCAACAATACTGTGATACTGAGAGCAGTGAGTCTTTTTTTTTAAGTACAAATGTGGTGCATAGAGTAGATTGGGTGCTATGCAACACGCACAAAAAAAAAGTGTCATAGAACTCTTATTTATTGACAGTCTGACTAGGCTTCAGTGGTGCGAAGGGCCCGGGACGACCCCTCAAGATGGAATTTGTGTGTGATGTGTGTCAAATGTTTTACGCGAGTTGCATTCTTTGGCACGCTTGCCAATGGTTCATCATCCCTTGGCTATAGGCACGATTCTGGTATGACATAACTGCATAAAAATACAAACACGCTTACGGTATGTTTCTTAAGAGTTTGTCCGAGCATTTCTTGACGGATGCAAGGGACGCAAGATTGAGCTCGTATAGCTTCAAACGGTCGGTGCTTTCACAGTATTTTTTCGTGACAACATCAGTCGCGTAAGTGTTTCGACAAGCCATTACCACCGTGCAGTTCTTATTGCTCAAACATCGCGTCATCTCAAGTCCGATTCCACTGTTAGTACCAGTTATTAGGCATGTTTTATCCGTCAAATCGATTTCCTTCGTCACCTATAATATAATATACGCATATATTTCGAATAATATTAAATTTATCAAATTAATAAAATTACATAAGTCGTTGTAGGGACACAGTGCATCATCATTTTCCAGCATTTTTTAAACAGATTAATAACTACTTGTACTTTAACTGAGTCCACTGAGGTATTGAAACTCTTATACTAAACTTAAGATAACATAACATCACGCCTATATTACCCAAAAGGGTGTGGTAGAGGTGTACAACACCCACACTTCACCTGTTATGTTTACGTCCCATGGGATAGGGAGTAAGCCTATGGCCATTCACCTTGCGGCCTAAGAAGCAGTCTAACTAAACGAGGTACAAGATCGCCTGAATGCCAGATTTGTTGAAATCTAATCTAATCGAGTTGATGTTTTATAAAACTAATGCAATTAATATATTATGTTGTAACGAAATTCAATATTAGGTACCTGATCAACTGTTGGTCCTAAAATCTTATTGACAGCTAAATTTGTTTTAATAAAATTAAGAGAGTTTCTCAATAAACCTTGCTTCTTGGCAGAACTAGCAAATCGTTTATCCTCTAGATATAACACCCGAAAAGACCTGCAATCAAAAATTTTATCAATCGAAATTAGGGTGTTATTAAATCGATTAACGTGAGTCGACATCGATCGACCATTGGTGTATTAAATAACACCTTTTGTTTTGGTAGGTACCTTCTTACCTTTTGACTACCACCTAGCAATCGCGATTTAACAGGGGGTGGGTGGCACTCTGAGTACCACGTCGGAGGGGTACCCAAAACTACATGTTTCTTTAAATGACATGTATGTGTTATAAAATTTCATGTGTAAAGTCGGGGCATCCGCGCTTCTTTACTCACTTCGATGCCCCTTCTTATTTCGTAAATAAAAACAAATATTTGAAAAAAAAAAGTATTTTGGTGCCCCTTTTTATCTTGAAAATACCTGCTAAAGTCGGCGTATTCGATGCTTACTGTCTCTTGGCGGACCACTTTGGCGCCCTTTCTTATTTTTTAAGCAAATATTTTAAAATATTGCCGCTTTCGGCCCCTTTGTTGATCCAGCTGTTGTCGATGGATCTTAGTAACAACTTAGCGTGCTTTTGTTCATCCATGATTTGCTTGTGTGTGCTTATTTTGATTAAGACTTACCGTTGGAAAATATTTCGAAACATCTTAAATTGAAACTTTAAAATATTTTTGAAGGATATAAATTATCATCATTAACGCCAGTGTTTTTACTAAATGTCACAATACGTCAATTTCGATTTTCAAGCTGTTTTTGTTAGTTGCCTGACTATTGCTACGACGACATAAAAACTATCCTTCATCCAAGTAAAAACAGAATAAAATCTCATTAATTCATACTGATCATGCAGGCATTATCAGGTAAGATCGAAGTAGTGTTGTATGATACTTAGATACCTAACATAAATTAGTAGAAGAATTCCTTTAAAAAAATAAAAATTAAGGCACTAAATTCAAGTTGTAATAAGTACTATTTATATTTTCTTGACAAGTTTCTTGATAAAAATTATTGCCAATCTTGCATTGTGAAATACTGACAATAATATTGTAGGTGTGTGGTTAGCCGATTAGTAGTGTGTTTTATTCGCCATACAAACAAAATTTTCGTACACATTCTTGCTCCAAAATACCGAAAATTTCGTTGGTAACAGAGTTAATGGAACACACTTCAAATCGCTAAAACACAAGATACGTCTGGAACGTCTCAACCATGAGCGGAGCCGAATACACCCACATGCCTATGCTCTGATAAGGGTGAACGGACGGCAAGGAACTATGTGGCCACTCTTAAAAAAAAACAATACTGGTATCTATGTATGTCAATGTCAAAATAGTGTCAAAGTTATGACACGAACTTCACGCCACAACAACAAAATTCAACAAATACAAAATACATAGGTTGAAGTTTGATTTTGGTTGAATGATTTTATAAATTCTTATATTGTTGCACCAAATCAAAATAAAATATAAATCATAAGTCTATCAAAATGAGCAAATCCAGCAAAAGACGTTATTCATCGGCCAGCTCCGACAGCGCTGAAGAAAATCGTCTGAAGGATTTAAAAGAGCGCGACGAATTCGCCAAGAGGCTAAAGAGACGCGATGAGGAAAAAACAAAAAAAATAACCGAGGCCTCTAGCAAAAGATCTTATGAAGAGGCAGCAAAACGGTTAAAACTAGAAGCAGAGGATAGAGAAAAATTACTACCAAAACTGCGTATTGACTCCCGTCGAAAGTATTTGGAAAAACGTAAAGATGACAAGGTTATCGAGCTTGAGGCTGACATAGCTGATGATGAATATCTTTTCGATGAAAACACGTAAGTAATATCAACTTCTTTGCGATGAATTATTTATTTATTTTATTACTATTCAATTCAATTTTACTATCTTATTAAAACCTAACCATGATTGATTGCAGCAGACTGTAAAGTAGTTAATGAATGTGTGGTGGAGAAATCTGTTGGTCAGGTCAATAACAATATCATTATTTGTTTAAAGTGTAAATTTATAAAAAAAAAACCCTACTAGGTATCTCTCCCAAAATAAGCCCTGAACTTTTGGTCAATAATATCAAAATTTATGAAAGTAATGAGTAAATATAATAAATACAAATTTTTATTAATGTTGCAGCTTAACAAAACGAGAAAAACAGGAAAGAGAACACAAGAAAACAATTTTAAAACTAGCCAAAGAGCATGAAAAGGCTCGTGAATTAGAAAATGTCCATAGATATCATATGCCACAGGACCTTGGCAAGGATGCCAAAGGTATGTGGTGCAATATCTCACCTATTCTAATTTCTTAAATTTAAAGTGTTTGTAGATCTAGTTTTCTAATACATTTGTTTGACTTTTCAGGTGAATATGTTGAGGTTGATGAAAATGAAAAGCGCCCACATTCTGAGCAACAAAAGTGGGAACAGGAACAAATTAAATCTGCATTTTTCAAATTTGGTGCTAAAGATGCAAAAGGTCAAGATGAGTATGAATTGTTACTGGACGAGCAGATTGATTTCATTCAGGCTCTTCAATTGGAAGGTACCAAAGAAAAAAAAGAAGAGGTAGAAAAGTCAGAATTTCAAAAAATGAGAATGTCAATTGAAGAAACAAAGAAGTCTCTTCCTGTTTACCCCTTCAGAAGCTCTTTAATTGAAGCTATAACAAATTATCAAATATTAATTGTGGAAGGTGAAACAGGTTCTGGTAAAACCACACAAATACCACAGTACCTTCATGAAGCTGGCTTCACAAAAGATGGTAAAAAGATAGGATGCACTCAACCCAGAAGAGTGGCAGCCATGTCTGTGTCAGCCAGAGTAGCACAGGAGATGAATGTCAAACTTGGTAATGAAGTAGGCTACAGCATTCGATTTGAAGATTGCACATCTGATAGAACAGTCATTAAATACATGACAGATGGTACATTGCACCGAGAGTTTCTGTCAGAACCAGACTTGGCATCATACAGTGTAATGATCATTGATGAAGCTCATGAGCGGACACTGCACACTGATATTTTATTTGGTCTTGTCAAGGACATTACAAGATTTAGACCTGATTTAAAATTGCTGATATCCAGTGCCACATTGGATGCTGAGAAATTCTCTAGTTTCTTTGATGATGCTCCCATATTCAGAATTCCAGGAAGAAGATTTCCAGTAGATATATATTACACTAAAGCCCCTGAAGCTGACTATGTAGATGCTAGTGTTGTGTCTGTCCTGCAGATACATGCTACACAACCTCTTGGAGACATTCTAGTTTTTCTCACAGGCCAGGAAGAAATTGAAACCTGTGTAGAAATGTTACAAGAAAGAACAAAAAGAATAGGCAAAAAACTAAGAGAACTTATTATTCTACCAGTGTATGCAAATTTACCAAGTGATATGCAAGCTAAAATATTTGAACCAACTCCAGAGGGAGCTCGCAAAGTAGTGTTGGCTACAAATATTGCGGAAACTTCTTTAACAATTGATAATATTATTTATGTAATTGATCCAGGCTTTGCAAAACAGAACAACTTTAATTCCAAAACAGGCATGGAGAGTTTAATGGTGGTTCCTATTTCAAAGGCATCAGCCAATCAGAGAGCAGGCAGGGCTGGCAGAGTAGCCCCAGGCAAGTGTTTCAGATTATACACAGCTTGGGCTTACAAATATGAATTGGAAGATAATACTATACCAGAAATACAGAGAATCAATTTAGGCAATGCTGTGCTAACACTGAAAGCTTTAGGAATCAATGATCTCATCCATTTTGATTTCTTGGACCCACCACCACATGAGACATTAGTTTTAGCCTTGGAACAGCTATATGCACTGGGAGCCCTCAATCATCATGGAGAATTAACTAAAGCTGGCAGAAGAATGGCTGAATTTCCCACTGATCCAATGCTTGCAAAAATGTTATTAGCAAGTGAAAAGTAAGTAAAAGCAATCATTTAGCCCATTTTATCTTGTTAATTTATTATAGAATAAAATTAGCCATAAATTCTTCAATATAATAATATACCTTTATGTTTATAGATACAAATGCTCAGAAGAAGTTGTCACAATTGCTGCTATGCTATCAGTAAACAGCTCAATATTCTACCGGCCCAAAGATAAGATCATCCATGCAGATACTGCTCGTAAAAACTTCTTTCACCCACATGGTGACCATTTGACATTAATGAATGTCTATAACCAGTGGGTTGGCTCAGATTTCTCAGTTCAGTGGTGTTATGAGAATTTCGTACAATACAGATCAATGAAGAGGGCAAGAGATGTTAGAGAACAGTTAGCTGGTCTCATGGAGAGAGTGGAAATTGATATGGTGTCCAGCGTCAATGAGGATGCAAACATTAGGAAGGCAATAACTGCTGGTTATTTTTATCACATAGCAAAATTTTCTAAAGGAGGACATTACAAAACTGTAAAACATAATCAAGTAAGTATAAAAACCAAATAAATAAATTGTTACTGAGGTTATAGTGTGTAGTAATTTTTAATTGTTTTATCAATAGTTTAAAGCAACATAACCATTTATTTTCCAGACTGTAATGATTCATCCCAACAGTGCACTATTTGAAGAACTTCCGCGGTGGGTAATCTATCATGAATTGGTATTTACCTCGAAGGAGTTCATGAGGCAAGTTACTGAGATTGAAAGCAAATGGCTGCTGGAAGTTGCACCACATTATTACCAAGCTAAAGAACTGGAAGACTCCACAAATAAGAAAATGCCTAAAACAATTGGTAAATCTTCTAACAATTAATAAAATGATATATTTTCACAATAATTTATTATTTATTTATGTCCTAAATACCAAACAAAATAATTCTACATTATGAAAAGGCACATCTCTAAGTTTTGATTGCTCATATTATAAACATAGTGACTATAAATGGAATACTAAAAATAGGTCCTATTATTTCTATAACCTATAATAAATAATTTAAAATTATCTAGAGATCTGTTACATAATCCCAAGTATTACAGCAAGTTATTTTAAAAATCTGAGCATCTTCCTTTTCTCTCCCAGTCACCATATCTTGTAGGTTCAGGTCCCCTGGGACCACCTACTTCTCCAGTATGAGGATTGATATCATTGGGCCAAGGAGGCAAGGGGTCTTCCTTTTGCTGAGAGGGATGCAATTTTTGTTCTCCAAGATCTTCAATAGGAGAAGTCTCTCTCAGCTTTTGTCGAAACTCAGCCAACCTCTTCGATTCAGACTTTTTGGGATTATCGCTAGATACATCAGTTTGTTCAGCATCTGTAGTTTGATGAGAATGCTTACAAATTGACATAGCATTCACAGATAGCTCTGAAATGAAAATATATTAAATTTTTAGATAAGATACCTACTCAATTATTATAAAATATAGCCCATACACAAAATGTATATATGTGTATCAATTTAATTTACTTTTCGAAACATATACAAACAACGATAATAATGACGGAATTATTAATTTCATATGGTTTTTTAAATATATATTTTTCTCTTACGTTTAGGATACAGCTTTATCAATTTTGTAATGCTCGTCATGATAAAAGTTTACACTTTCAGCTGAATATAAACAATATTAGCCAGAAAAAAATAATCAGTTTTCACAACTCCCAACAAGATTATAAGAAAATATGAAAACGCCAGCCAGCAGCCAGGCAATCAGCTGCCATTCAGATGTCATTAGTGTCAGTAAGGCGTCAAAAAAGTACTACGGTATTACGTCAGTCCTGTCAGTGTCATTAGTCAATCTTGTGTTTATTTTTTACGTCCACGTTGTCTAAAATTTAATAAAATTTAATTTAATTTTCTTCAATTAAACGTGAAACTTTAGATAAAATTCATATTAATTTCATTTAAAGCAGGTTTATAATCTTGCGTTGAACTAGTATTTTTTCAACCACTGATGCTGATTAAAAAGTGTTACCTATTGAACAGACTGCTGAAACATTCAATACAATTTACTAACAGTAAAATGGCTAAAAGTTCATTTGAATATGTTAAGAACTTCGAGACTGATGATACTCTTTTACCTAATACTTGGATAGTGGTGCGACTCGATGGAAAATGTTTTCATAAGTTCTCTGATGAACATAACTTCTCAAAACCAAATGATGAAAGAGCATTAAGATTGATGAATTATTCTGCTTTTACTGTACTACGAGAATTTAATGATTTACTGATGGCATTTGGACAAAGTGACGAATATTCATTTATTTTCAAAAGGAACACTACTTTGTACAAGCGACGTGCTGCCAAACTTCTAACAACAATAAATAGCAAGTTTACAGCTTCCTATGTGTTCTATTGGCAAAAATTCTTTGGTAAAGATGAATTGAAATATCCACCAACCTTTGATGGACGTGTAGTCCTTTACCCTAGTGATGAGAATTTAATAGATTATATAAAGTGGCGCCAGGCTGATGTCCATATAAATAATTTATTTAACACATCATTTTGGACTCTAGTTTTACAAGGCAAACTTACTCCATCTCAGGTATTATTTATTTTATAACTACATAATAAATAAGTAAATAATAATAAATTTATTCTGTATAACTCAATTCACATTTTTAGCAAGCAACTTACAACTTATCAAATAAAAGTTAGTGTTTAACTGGCAGCTTGAAAATCAGTGTGACAGTGGTGTTTTCCCCTGGGGCTTGATCATGAAAACTACATCCATAATATTAGGAATCATTGTCTAATATTTAATTTTTATTTATTTCCAGGCTGAGAAACGTTTATGTGGGACAGTATCTGCTGATAAAAACGAGATACTGTACAAAGAGTTTGGAATCAATTACAACAGTGAACCTGAAATATTTAAGAGAGGTACTCTTTTGATAAGAAAAACATTGTTAAATGATAATTTAAGGAAAAATGTAATAGTGGATGTACATGATGATATGTTAAAAGATAAATTCTGGAAGGTGCATTCTAGTTTATTATTATCAAAGTCTAAAGAAATAATGATGTATAATGGTCCTGTAACAGATATTATAGCTGAACAAATTAATAAAATAATAGAATAGCAAATTAATTTGTTTGAAATACCTTAAAATCAAAGAGCACTTAATCAATATGGAGTGGAAATAATATGAAATATATATCTATGCAGAGAGGTAGATTGTACTGCTCATCTATGATTTGGCAACTAGATTAATATGACATGCAACAATGGTGCTTTTGGCAATCCCTGACAATGACATATCCTTTTGGTTTAATTGTCTAAGCTTAAAATCCTTAAAACCCATATTCTCACATGTTTAGTAGGAATTATTTTAGATATGTTATACTAGCTTCCGCCCGCGTGGTATGTCAATTAAAAGTAGCCTATATGTTAATCCAGACTATAAGCTACATGTGTGCAAAATTTCATCGAAATCGACCCGGTAGTTTTGGCGTGAAAGAGTAACAAACATCCATACATCCATACTCACAAACTTTCGCGTTTATAATATTAGTAAGGATCTTTTTATGGCACATTGTATTTATTCCTAATGCCTGCATTGTGGAATGCAAATAAAGAAATCAGAATCAGCCAGGTTCATAATCGATTATGGCTGCAGTGAAATCCTCAGATTGCGTGGATTAAGGCTTTCTATTAGTCAACTTGAAGCAAATGGTTAGTACATACATATTATGGTACAATAGTTGATGACTCATTGTAAACTTAGCAAAGTATAATAGCTCTGGATCAGATTCAATTATCTGTCTGGTGGATAGAAAATGGGAACTGAAATAACACTGGTGATTACTTTGAATACTTTATTAATTATTTTATATAACATTAAATAGGTTTTGAACAATTTTAAATAGACAGG
The DNA here is from genome assembly GCA_905147285.1 of Hypena proboscidalis. Taxonomy (NCBI): domain Eukaryota; kingdom Metazoa; phylum Arthropoda; class Insecta; order Lepidoptera; family Erebidae; genus Hypena; species Hypena proboscidalis. The sequence continues at coordinate 10,495,129 of LR990130.1, read as the reverse complement.
CATTCTGCAAACTGGCGAACACCATTTTATAATAAATAACTTGTTTTCTTTCACCTTCATTATGAAATCAAGATCAAGATCTTCGATGAGGAAAATATAGCTACAATGGAACTTATTTTACTCCTGATGACATGTTTTACTAAATCATTTAATTTATTTGATACTGAGGTGACATACATCTTAATTAATATTGTGTCATTAATTCTTAACCACATCAACATTCAGTATACATTACATTTAACAAGTAATTTGATAAAATTGTGGCATGGTTGATTTATAACTACTAAAGGATATGAGGCTGTTCATGAAGTGGTCAATATAAGCATATAGAATATTGTATGATACATTGGCCAATTTTTGTTATTACCACAAATTGAATGAATAACCTTGTACATTATTTTTTTATTTATATACTACTTCTATATATATCATATTATAATCTACATTTTAACAGTACTTTACATACATAGTAATTATAACTGTCCTGTTTATGTTATAAATCAATATGTACAGAGCAAAATAATTTCATAAGGAATTCTTCAAGTTCAGAATAAATCCTTCTTTAGAAAATAGGAATGTAGTTGTCAATTTTAGCGCGGTGCTTCTGGGCAACACATTCACTTATCCATACAATGTTTCGGCATTCTTGCTCCTTCAGTTTCAGGTACGAGTAGAACACACCAAAGTGGAATTGTTGGAGGAATGCATAAACATTTAGGCTCACCTGGAATAAATACAACATTTAATTAGTGACATCATTGAAAACTATAAAAAGATATTAAAATAAACCAAAAAATTAAATAAATTCCCACCTCATGTTCAAAGAATTTATCCTCCAATGTCTTGTCGCCTGCATTGGTGCCAGCACCTTCAAACAGTGCTTGATACTCAGCATAGTACTCTGCCACAGCTTTCACCTGCTCATAGTCGTCAGCCCTGGAGAGAGCAGCCAGTCCATCAGGATTCAGTTTACCGCAGCGAGGGTACAGCTTGGCACGGTCATCCTTTGACAGCTCAGTTCCAAATGAGTTGATGGTAATGATGATAGCACGACGGTCAGCCTCAAACTATAAATACAATATTAACATGATGCACAAGCACATCAAGCAAGAAAAATATTTATCTTAATTGATAAATAATATTACAATAACAAACATAACTTACAGCCAAGATTTCACACATAACATCAGCAGTAGTGCCACCAATCTGCTTGCAAAAATCATAGAAAGCTTCTAGATATGCCTTGTACAAAGTGTTACGAATAATCTCAATGTTCATCTCATCCAAATCCTGTTCACTGATGCAGTCCACGAAGAATGGAGCAAGAGGGGTGTCCACAAGGACAGCATTGTACAGCTCAGCAGGTGTGGCTGCTACATGGATAGCTTCCATCTGCTCAAAGGAGCCCAAGGGATGGCATTTTGGAATCAACTCAGAAATTGGTCTCTGATGCAAAGTACCAGTGATCAACAAAATTATGTTGTCAATCATGTAGCTGTATGTAATGAAATCCAAGAATGTAGAGAGGGGCTCCACTGAGTGATTCCTTAGATGTTGGAATTCAATAACCAGTTTCTCACGAAGCTTGTCATCAATGGTGGAGACAGACAGGGGGCTGGGCTCATTGGCCAGGAAGGTGCCATAATCAGTACCTTGCAAATGAAGTTTCAAATCTGTAAACAATGGTATAAATGTCAAATACATGAGCAATAATTTGATGTATCCTAATTAGGTACTTGAGTCATATCAAGAATATTTGCAAACATAATAATTGGTATATTGAGTAACATATCGAATTGCTGGTGATACATACCTTCCAATGTCTCGCATTGCACCAAGTTCAAGTAATCAGACTGCTTCAAGATACCACACTTGAAACCACGGCACAAACCTTCCAAATAGCCACCATCGATGTTGAAAATGCACCCCTTCATTTTGCTTGTGAGATTTAATCACTGAAACAGTTTAAACTATCACTGATATTGGATTCCCAGGCAACTAAATCTGGCCCCGAGAGACACAGAAAATGGCAATCAATTTGGAGTGGTGATCAATGATCATATGATGTGTCCATAGACAAACAGCATAGACAAACAATATTTGATTCTTTATCAGAGAGAAAATTATAGCGAAAATCCATAAATTAAGCCAGAATGTTTTCATTTCAATTTTCCTTTTGATTTCTACATTCCCATTCTTAAGACCCGTCATATTTTTTCATCAGAAAAGCCCAAAATCATAGGTCAGACATTTCTTTTACCTTGCTTTATATTCTGTGGATCTTCACTTTCCTAGCAAAGACAACAGGACAACGTGACTGACACTGTCAGTTGTCAGATAAGATAGCAGATCTTGGATGAAGGTACTCTGAGTAGCAGATGGACATTTGACATATTTGTTGATTGAAGAGAAGAGCTGACATTAGCCATTTGGTACCTAACAATCAAAATATCAGATGCGGAAGAATCAATAATTTAGTCAGATAAGTTGCTTACGTGTCGAAAAGGTTTTAATAAAATTGAAAAATGGACTCAGTATATAATAATCCAATAAGGCAAAGAATCAACAAGATATTTGACAGTCATGTTGTTTCGGATAATACAGATGCGTTAAATTCAGTGTCAGGATTTTGTTCTTCAAATTCTGCGTACACTAGAAGAGTGATTGTTAATGAAATAGAGAAACGCGATATGCTGGTAAACAAAGCCGTATTAGTAGAGTATCACAAAGTTAAAGATAAGCTACAAGTTTTATTGGACTCACTTGCATCACTGGATGTAGCAGTGAAAGATATGTCTAGCAGACTTGATGATTCAAAGACTAAAACACATCATTTGATTACTCAGACAACTAAACTAAAAGATGAAAGGAAAAAAACCGAGAAGAAACAGGCTTGGGTCAATGCATTTGTACACAGTTTCCAATTAACACCTGAACAAAATGAGTATTTGTATAATGTCTCCATTAAAACACCTTTAACATTGGATTTCTTTGGAACCTTATCCCACATTGAAAATCTCTATGGTAATTGTAAAACATTGATCAAGTGTTGGCATCAGACATCTGCTTTTGACATTATGGAGACTGTAGGCCTACAACAAGAAGTTGCTATTGAAAAATTATATCACTGGACCATTGGAGCATGTCTCAGTACTGATTCACCTAACAATGCCTTAATTCCCACAGCACTGGCAAAGTTTCAAAATAGACAAGTTTTATTTTCCAACATCATAGATGAGTATTGTTCAGCTCGTAAAGCAACAATTGTGCAGTTATTTATTGATGCACTTACCAAAGGAGCAGAATTCTCCAAACCTATAGAATTTTATGCCAATGATGCTAAGCGGTATATTGGTGATATTTTAACTTGGGTTTATCAAATTATTCCTGTTGAGAAAGAAAATCTTGCCACTTTGTTTAAATTCTGTAACATGCCTGAAAAAAATCAACTCATCATTGAAGCTCTAACAAACATCCTGGAGGCCATTTGTCCTTTGTTAAAAGTAAGAGCTGAACTCATTTTAAAACCTGACAAAGATCCACTGGTTCTGTGGTCTATAACTAATCTAATTATTTACTACAAGGATGTCATACAAGCTGTTATATCAAATGGTCATCTCATCAACACATTTGAAGAGTTACTGAAAAAAAGCGAGGAAGTGTTTCTCATAACATTGGATAGTAAGATACAGAAAGAGTTGAGTCATGGAGTTAAAGCACCACCTGTGGATTTAAATCCATCTATTGTGGTCACTGATTTAGTCAGCTTCCTTAGAGATCTACTGGCAATAATGAATGTGTCACACAATATCAATCCTACAGATAGAAAAATGATAATTACACACATACTGGATCCTTTATTGCATGCAATTAATGAAACAGCTTGTCATCTGAGCTCAACTGATATGTCAGTTTATATGTTAAATTGCATTTACCACATCCAATGTACTTTATCTTTGTATACAGTTATGGATGAGTACAATGAAAGACTACAAGCTCAATCGGAAGCTCAAATTGACACTTTAACGTCGGAACAAGCAAGCTATCTAGTGGCTAATTTAAATCTGGGGCCTATCTATACAATTTTGCAGGAAAAAAATAGTGGTCCTCTGTCAGCAATACCTGGGATGGATACATCAACATTAAAGACGTTTTTGAACAAGTTTGACATGTTTTTAGTCTCACCAGATGTGTATATGTTACCACAGCTAAATTTGCTTTTAAGCCACACCCATAAATCCATGGTTAAGAAGCGAGCATTTGAAGTAATTTTTGCCATTTATGATCAGCTATATCTAGCAGTCCATGACCCTGCTAATGGCTATAATGAACCACATACTATTGTCAAAAGAAAACCAGAAGAAGTTAATAAATTACTTGTGTAAATAATTATAATAATAATGTTATGCCTAATTTGAATATTGTTTATTCTCATAGAAATATTACACCTAGAAACCGAAAACATACATGAAAAGTGAAGCCACTTTATTGACTTAATCCAACTCATACATACACATCAGATATATGTTTGTGTGTGTGTCAGCTGAGCAGTACAGGGTAATTTTCCCTGATGTTTTGGCTTCACTTTAGATGATGCGCTTGTATGAAAAATATCTATCTAGGTGTTTATGCTTATACTATAAATTTAAGTTAATCAGTTGTATAACTTATATAAATAAAAATATTAACAAGTTTAATGTATTTACTCCAATTTAACTTTTTAAATATAACTTAAATAAAAAATATTTATACTAGTGGTGCAGCACATTTCAACAGTGCTGTACGCACGGCTACCAATCAACCTATACATTTCTAGTATATTATTATGATGGTCTCGCACTGTATCGGCTTCCCTTGCATGCGAGACCAGCTTATACTGGCAATGTATAGGTTGATGTATAGCGCTTGCTATGCCATACAAAGCCGCTTAGCATCATTCCAAAACTCTAGTACTGTATACAAGTATCAGTACTGCTGGCCCTAGGCCAAATTTTGAATAGAGAGAGAACAAATTTTGCCGCCCCTTTCGACTTTTTTAAATCGGCTCCTGTCGTCTTCCCCGCTAACAGTCAGGTAGCACCTTTGTTTAAACCATATATTCACAACCTCTTTTGAACCCACACAAAAGTTTATTTACCAATTTGTATGTATCTTCTATCTGCGTACATAATTCTCGTATATACTATCACTCTCTTCGTAATTGTGCTACTTGTTGTCCTGGATGAGAGTCATATAGCAGTGCAGGCGCCGGTTATTATAATATATTCTCTTCAAAAGCTATTTTGTAAAGAGCGCCGCAGGCGCCGACATTAAAATTTTTTCATGAAAAAATATAGAAGTTATACGATGGTAAAATTTAGGGAAGGCCAACAATACTTCCTTAAAAAACTAATAATTAGCCGTAAAACGTAAGGGAGCTATAAGGGCATTCGCTGCGATAAGCGGACGCACGGCGCGTGCGGCCGCTTCGCGTGCTTGTTTCATGTCATCATAATTACATTATCTTTGCATGTCATTTGATGTAGCAGCGCTGCGTGAGGCGGGTAGCCGTCGCACGCGGGGCGGCTGACGGGACGCGCGGCGCGGGCGACGGAGTACGCGCCGCGTGTATGCGCGACGGAGCACGCGAGCGGAGCTGTTTCTACAAAATCAATCAACGCCGCTACGTTATCCGTATCGCCAATGAGTTCATCTCCTAGGTCTTTGCGTATCGCACGCGTCGTGCTTGTACAGTCACAATGAGTGTTATTGATACAGAACGTGTTATTTTGGAAGTACAATGTCGTCCCGTTTTATGGGATATGTCTGAATATGTTTTATGGGATGTGTATGATATGTTTTATGGGAAATAATCCATAGTTATCGACTGTATACCTACGCGATCGAAATTATACTGGCGGCGCTGCGATAGACGGGCGACCGTCGCGGGCGTCCGCGACAGAGCAAGCGGGCGCACGACGCGGACGTCCGCGACGGACACCCATAATGGGTCCCCGAGACGATCAAGTGCACTGGACAAGTCTACGTACTTGAAGTGAATATTGATCGTTTACAGCGTTGACTTGACAAGTCCCGTCCAGTGATCTACGGACTTGACAGACTTGACAGAAATTTTAATTGACGGCCTTGAGCTTGTGCGACTTGACAAGTTTTTATTCATTTGCGGCTGGAACGTCGAAGATGGCGGACGACGAACCGGACCGATGCATGGCCTTGGCGACAAGTGCCGACCTAATTACCGAGCGTGATTTTGTAATAATATTATAATATATAATAATGTATATTAATAATATTATTATTAATATACAGTGCAAAAATAACGTTATTAAATAACAATTTCATGATGTATTTTTTTTTTAATAACTCAGTATTTCATTATAATATTTTCTTTTATGCGTTATGTCTTAGCTTCTAAATTCTAAAATGTCTCGTCACAGCTGTCGGATTTATACGACATAGGCGTTGGAATACCGCTAGAGTTATAGCAAGGAATGCCTTGTCTGCGTTGGAAACCATTATAATTTTTTTTTTTTTTTTAAAACAACGCCCGCACTAGGAATAAATCCTGTGTCGCAGGGGTATTCACAAACATACATTTTACATACACAGAGCACACCCAGAGTCAGAACAAATCTTTGCGAATCACACGAAGATTTGTCCCATGTGGGGATCGAACCCACAACACCAGCGCAGTTGAAAGCGGTGAGGCGACCGCTTTAACCACCACGCCAACCGTGCATTCATTAATTCATTATAATTTTTTGCGACGACCGCTTTCCTGAGCAAACGACGAACGACTGCGTAACTTGAACTTGATGGCATCGTCCAGTCGCGTCAAGTCCCTCATCAAGTGAGGTCGTTAATCACGTGAGACTTGTCCAGTGCACTTGATCGTCTCGGGGACCCATAACGCAGCGAATGCCCTAAAGGTGCACACTTTTTAAATATTTTTATGCAAACTTAAGATGCTGACTGTCTCCGCCATCATCGACTTGCAAATATTTTCGTCGTGAAACTGAACAGCTGCATGGTCTTGACCACCTGAGTGTGACGAGGTACCCTTTATCTTTGGTACCCTTTAAAAAATAACGTCTTCACCACCTAGGCACAAGGCAGCGACTTTTACATCTTTTCTTTCAAAACTTAAAAGTCGCAAAGAGGTGCCTGTGTGTGGAAGGAGCGTTTGCTTCAGCACCCTCTGATCCTTGGCGCCTGGAGCCACCGCTGGCCCTGTGCGGACGGTAAGAATGGAAAAAATGGAAATCTTGTCCAAACAAATATGTAATGAAACTCATATAAACACTTTAGATCATGGTAACACTGACTTAACGAAATGTCCATAAAACTGGTTGTTTTAATCCCGCATTTAGTGGCGAAATTCGCTAATATTTCGCCACTAAATGCGGGGTGGAAAATTTTGTCTCTCAAGATTGACCTATGAATGGTATGCTGGCTTGTTGTTAATTTTAAAAACGATTTTTTAAAGGAAACTTCAAAAGTTGAGACTGGTGGTAAGCTAATATACTTGTTGGCAACTCTGAAAATGTCACTTCTGTCAAATGGCACACAAATTTTCAATGATGAAGAAATATTCATTTCAATAATCTGTAACCCTCATATTATGATCTAGAAACTTAGATCTAAACTTAAAATGGGTTCCAGACAAGTGATTGAAAAGTCATTATCTATGCTAAGATCTTTGCCGCGCATTTCGCTTGGTAATATTCGTGATAACCCTAACTGCAAGAAGAACGTGAGTTCTGTTCGCTACTCCTAGTTATATATTATACTTATTGTTGTGAGTTTAAAATATATTCACACGTTTCAGCCGAAAAGAGGACGCGCGCAACACGGGGGTGACAAACATGGTTCCGGTAACAAAGGCTCGGGGCAGAGACAGAATTACATGAGATTAGGTTATGAAACTGGCAATAACCCTTTCTATTTACGAGTCCCTCAAGAACATTACTACAGGGGTCACCAGTAAGTTTTGTGTTGTTATGTTATTCATATTTAGAAATTAATCCTATATTGGCTGGGTGCAAGGAACTACTCAATGCCTAGAACAAAACTAAGTACTCTATTTGTAGAACCATTATAAGTTCGCTTACACTGCAAGAGCTGGCTAAGATATATTTAAAATAAATGTACTACAGCATTGTAAAGTGTCATATTGCACCGTACTGGGTTGTGGAGGTCTGATGGCATTCACTCCACATTAAATACTGATACTCAACTAAATTCGTTAGTCAAGAAGATTACCAGAATGTAAAAGGGAAAGACTCTTTTTACATCTTTTTTGCAAGAACTAATGTAAAAGTATTATTCTAAATACTTAAATAGTTTCCAGGAACCCTAGGTAGATCTAGGAGCTAACTTTGTATGTCGCCTTTGCAAATCAATTGCAGATCTTAAATTAAATGGTCTTTATAGCATAAACAAATGTTAATTCATGAATCTATACAAAAATAGTAATTGAAAGTGTTAGTAAATTAGGTAAATGGTAGTCAGCTAATGTTTTGCCTCTATGAAAAAAACACAAGGTCAAAAATATTATTAAGTCCTGAGCTTTGATACCTACATGTCACAATCATGGTAATTGAATTAATGACAACATATAATTAGATTTTGCTGTTGTTTATGTTTATATGTATTTGTTTAAATGTGAATAAGTATGATCTTCATCCAGCTTATACACATCAACTTTGGAAGTCAGGATCAATATTTTACTTGTGATAGCCTCAAACTACAAAAAAGAGCTAATTTTATGAAGTCCAACACATTCAAGACTTTTTTCTTTCATGAACTTGTAAAAAATATAACTAGAATATGTTATCTATTTAAATAACTAGAATTAAGAATTTTTAAATTTAATTAAAGTTAAAATTTAGTTATTTTATCCATTTTTTCGACAGTTTAAGAAGTTAAATTTTCGAAGACAGATATATTTCAGAAACTTGAGCTTCTAAACAAAAATTAACTAATCCCACAATTACAAAGTTATAAAATGCAAAAAAATTACGATTAGCCGCGGACGAGATAATTTTAGTGCAGTTCGCTAGATGGCGATAGTATCTTGTCGCTTGATGACCATAATAGCGACACGAGCACCGCTCACTGAATAGGTTTAAAGTATTTTGAATCATCGTAATGCAGAGAAAAAGTAATGAAATTTGCTTATGATGGATTTTTATAGGTAGCCAAAGAAGAAGATTCTACAATTTGAGGCGAGCTAAATTGCACCATATTGTTGACGACATTAAAACGATATTTCTTACTTTTGCTAAGAAATCCTTATCTTCTTTATTCTATGTCATAGTCTAATTATATTAAGTGGGGAGAATATACTTAATTGCAGAGTGATATCGGTTTTAATATTTTTTTTTTGTTTTCCAGCCTTAGAAGAGAATATCCACCATTCACTTTACAACAGCTGCAACGTGCAATAGACAAAGATTGCTTGGATACATCCAAACCAATTGATATCACAAGTATCATTAAATCAGGCAAATACAACTTCCACCCAGATCAAAAACAGTTTGGTGTTCATTTAACTGATGAAGGACTAGATAACTTTAAAGCTAAAATTAACATTGAGGTGCAATGGGCGAGTGAACAGGTGATAGCAGCCATTGAAAGAAATGGTGGGGTTATTACTACAGCATATTATGATCCACACAGTTTATTCCTACTCAAGAGCCCAAAAAGGTTTTTTGAGTCTGGTCAAGCTATTCCAAGAAGAATGATACCACCTCCTGATGCAATTGAATATTATACAAGCGCTGCAACTCGAGGTTATTTGGCTGACCCAGAAGAAATATCACAGGAAAGATTAAAGTTGTCTCAAAAATATGGATATACTCTACCCAACATAGAGAATGACCCTGACTACAGTATGTTAAGTGAAAGAAAAGATCCTCGACAAATATTTTATGGTCTACAGCCTGGATGGGTGGTGAATTTGAGGGACAAATGTATTTTGAAACCTAGGGATGAAGAATTATTGCAATTTTTCAATTCTTAAATTAGTGTAATATTATTGATAAACTGATAATATAATAGTTGTTTAGAAGAATCTGGCAATTTTATTTACTATTAGCTTCCATCTGTGTGTAACTAGTACAACCCAATAAAAAGAGTCCAACCTAATCTAATTATAGGTTTTACTTTGTATTTTGTTGAGGAAAGGTAATTGGAATATAAATAATAGATGATACGTGTTCACGCAAACTGTTTGTATTCACGACTGACTTGAGTGACGGGTCGCAGCCGCGTCGCTAGTTGTTTACATTTTAAACTATGTTTATGTTAACATAATAAATTAATAATATACACTGTACCTACACCATTCCCGGTGTAGGTACAGTGTATATTATTAATTTATTATGTTAACATAAACATAGTTTAAAATGTAAACAACTAGCGACGCGGCTGCGACCCGTCACTAGTTGTTTACATTTTAAACTATGTTTATGTTAACATAATAAATTAATAATATACACTGTACCTACACTAATCATTAATTACATGGGAAATATCTTATCTTAAATATTGTTGATAGAAGATTCTACTGAAAGAAGACTTTATTTTATACTTAATATTACATTACGCCTGTAGTACCTAGAAGGGTGCGGCAGAGATGTACAAAACCCTCACTTCACTAATTATGTTTAGGTCCCATTATATTATGGATATTAGGGAGTGAGCCTAGCTCCATCAACCGAGCAGAATGCCAACTCTGTGCTGCTGCTGAAAGAAAAATGCCGAATAACTCGTTTACCCCACCCGGAAATCTAACCAGAGATCGCGCGGTTAACGATACACAAATTATACCGCTAGACGAAAGAAAACTATATTTCATTTAAAATTATGTATATAAACTACATTTTTTTTTGGAAATCTGCTTTCTCAACCGGGTATAGAACTAGCTTATATATAAACAAATAACATGCGGTATTTTTATGGCAGCAATCGATAGCGTCAATAATTAAAATGAAATCTCTAATTAATAGTTTTCACCTCAGCAGCTCGAAAAGTCGTTATTTGTTGTATGAAAACAATGAGTATAATATTCTGCATAGAATTAAGTAAAATCTAAATTTTCAAAATTTACTGCAAAACAACCACTCTTCAGCGCTGACGTTCCCAAGATCTACAAACCTTACAGACTTGCAATTACATTCAAAATAATGATAATTTGGTCTTCTTGAATAGTCTAGAACACAACATTTTCATAGGACGTACAATTTAGAAGGACTAAGTAAAAAAAAGACGATTAGTTACGAGATAATATGGCTCTCAAAAGTTTTACACACTTGGGATGGTGCAATCTTGGATTACACGTGTTTAGAATCAGATGAAGATATTATAATGGTTTCCAGCTTGCTGGGAATTAATTCTCAAAAATCGGAGTTAGCGCCTTCAAATAGTGTCGGTTGTCAACCAAAGGTACCAAAACTCATAAAGTCGTTATAGAACGGGTACAACCAGGGGCGTATTTAAAAATTCTGCGCCCTGGGCCAGCAGGGTTCGGCGCCCCTACCTAAGAGACTTGAAACACAGATTAGACAGATTTCGTCAATTCCGCTTCTATATTTAAAATAGCCAAGCTATTTACACGTTACGTTCTTCACTTAAACGAGAACGAAGATAATTTTTTATTCGTTTTAGTGCGGAGAATGAGCGTTCCGCACTGCAATTCGTCACCGCCGTACACAAAACCATACGTAACGCAATTGCATTGTATGGAAAAGCGTCCTCTAAGTTTTTGTCCTTACAAAATGAAAAAATTTTGTTTTTATTTGAATGCAAAAAAAAAATTAAGAGCACGCATTCATCTAAAAGATCTTCTGCTAGATCGATTGGGTACGCATCTAGTAGTTTTGAAGCACTAATTCTGATTTCCGCTTCAGTCATATTGCCTAATTGCCCAAAAAATGCAAAGTAAGCGGTTATACTATCATAGGCAGTTTTACGTCTCCTTAACTCGCCTAATAATTGGTCGCAAATTGGATAGAAGGTATTGACCCTGAAATGGTCGCGACCATGTAATACCACTTCTCCCTCGCGGCACTCGTCGTCTCGCTTTTTACGCTTTAGTAATCTCTTCTCACGGTAGTCCTGGGAGCATTTTTTTTTTGCAGACTTCAAAACTGTTAAAAGATTGCCTTTGTTTTTCGACGAAAAGAATATTAGTGACTCATAAAGTTGAGAAACGACCTCTACGTCCGAGTCAACTCCTTGAAGAGTTTTGGAAACAATGTTAAATTGTTTTAATAATAATCCCCAAAATTCAGACAATATGGCCGTTTCAAAACTATTAATTTGGGTTAATAGGCCTGCAGCCTCATTTTTGACTAAGGCCTTTTGGTGGCCAGCGTTGCTTCTAACTGCTTCAAGAGCTGCTAAAATTTCAGTCCAATTCCTATTGAGGCTGGTACAAGCATCGTCCCTTGCTGACCACCGGGTCAGTGACAAAGATTTTACTGTGATATTATCAGCCTTAACCAAAAATGAGTGCAGAATTTTTGCACGCTCTGTTGATGCAGTAAAAAATACGTATATATTTTGGAGAAGCCCAAAAAACTTTGTGGCCTCTAGGCAACATTCAGCGGCTGATGAACCGATCAAATTCAGAGAATGTGCAGCGCAAGGTACGAATGTCGCATACGGACATTTCTGTTTAATTTTTGCTTGTAGGCCATTATACTGACCAGATATGTTACTAGCATTGTCATAGGATTGACCTCTACAATTTTTTATGTCAATATTATGTGAGTCAAAGGTCTCCATAATGGCTAGTAACATCTCTTCTGCTTTGTGGCCAGTGTTAGGCAAAAAGCAAAGAAATCTCTCCACTGGTTCTGCATTATCTCGAACATATCTTAAAATTAAAGATAGCTGATCGTTGTGTGTAATATCAGGAGTAGAATCTACACTAAAAGAAAAATATTTAGCTTTTAAGTTCTTGTATTATCGTCGATGTAACTTTTGCTCCCATAATTTTAATGAATTTTCGTAGGTTGCAAAAGACAAATATGGGGTATTGCCTTTCCCAGGATTACCGAAATTTTGTATGTGTTTGGCAAAAACGGATCAAACTCAGAAATTGCTTCTATAGGCTGACCGTTTAACTGAGTCCTCGCCTGCGCGGTACAGGGGCGCGGGGGTATGACGACAAAGGGGACTGAAACAGGTGCGGGCGGTGGGCAAATTTTTGTAATTGTTCATTTCGTTCGCTACATGGGTAGCGATCGCATGTGTTGACTGTTGCAGACACCTTGTGAGAGGTACACATGTAATAACTATCTCAAAATCAATGATATTATATAAAAACAAAAGCAGATATGTTATAAGCGCTCGCGCTGTGAATACTCAAATACGTCCCAATTGGGACGTCTTGTGTTTAGTTTGCGTGTGGCCTGCGTCGAGCGCAGTCACGTGCCAGACGCCATGCGCCATGTTCAAGTTAAGAAAGAGAAAGCGATATTGTTTTGACGTTAGAGCGATAAGGATGCGTGCGCTGCGGACATTTGTCAATGTGTGCAATTTGGAATAGCTCGGAACGGATTTAAATCGTAATTTCTATGAACGTAACATATCTATAGTTCTATAATATCATTGCTCAAAATGAATTGAAAAATCTTCGGACATAAAGTAAACAGTCCGTGCAAGCAAATGGCTTTTAACGTATACGAATATTTTAGAAAAAAGAAACTGGACCCAAAAAAAGTTTTGACTTTCTTACGATTTAATTATATGTTTAGATAACAAATAGTATAATATTTTATTCCCAATTATTTTATTTACGTACATAAGTTCATTAAAATTTTGTATCTTCTTAACTATTTTTCATTTTATAAATCACTATTTCTTTTTTCCGATGATGTCACATATCTTAGGAAATATCTTGGTGCATTTCATCTCCTGTATATTTCATTAAGTGCTTCCACCGCCCGCACCTGTTTCAGTCCCCTTTGTCGTTATACCCCCGCACCCCTGTACCGCGCAGGCGAGGACTCAGTTAAACGGTCAGCCTATAATAGCATCATAAAATTTCCGTTATTTGTGGTTCCAAATGTATCTGTCTTGCCACGAAACGAAAGCCCACGCGTAGCTAGGGATTTTACAGCCTCAACTACTCGTAGCATCACATTATTACGCCAGGCATCGAGGGGCGCCTCGCGGCGCCCCTCGATGCCTGGCGCCCTGGGCCATGGCCCACTTGGCCCTAGGGTAAATACGCCCCTGGGTACAACTAAGTTTGCTAAATCAGGTAAAAGAAAAGATGGCGTAAACGTATTGAAAGTGAATTTATTAGTATGTATTATTAAACACTTTAATCTTAACAAAAAGTTATGTTATCGCCATAGCGAATTAAGTTTCAATATTATACACATCCATTGTGTGATTCTCAGTTCATTTTATTACCATTCGTTATGTTTTTACATAAAATTTAAAACACAGTTTATTATGTTTATTTTTAAAGGCAAGACACAACTGAATTTTAGTATCTGTAATGGTCTGGTTTGTATGGTCCCTCCTCTGGAACACCGATGTACTTTGCTTGTTTAGGTGTCAGCTTAGTCAGTTTAACTCCAAGATGGTCCAAGTGTAGAAGAGCTACTTCTTCATCCAATTTCTTAGGCAATGTATGTACACCAATGGGGTAGGCATCAGCCCTTGTCCATAGTTCAATCTGTGCTAGCACCTGGTTGGTGAAGGAATTAGACATAACAAATGATGAATGGCCCGTGGCGCATCCCAAGTTGACAAGACGGCCGGCGGCAAGCACGATAATATGATTTCCATTGTCAAGCTCGAAGCGGTCAACTTGTTGCTTAATGTTTACTTTCTTAGCATTGTTCTCTAACCAAGCGACATCTACTTCACAGTCAAAGTGACCAATATTGCAAACAATCGCGTCATCTCTCATTCTCAAGAAGTGTTCCTTAGTAATGATGTCTATGTTTCCTGTTGTGGTTACAAATATTTGTCCTACTTCAGAAGCTTCTTCCATAGTTGTGACTTGGAAACCCTCCATAGCTGCTTGCAGAGCATTAATGGGATCTATTTCTGTAACAATAACCCTGCCGCCGAATCCTTTAAAGGCTTGAGCGCATCCTTTGCCGACATCACCATAGCCTGCAACGACGCACACTTTTCCTGCCACCATAATGTCAGTTGCTCTTTTGATTCCATCCAGTAATGACTCCCTGCAACCATACAAGTTGTCAAACTTGCTCTTGGTTACCGAGTCATTGACGTTAATAGCAGGGACCTTCAAAAGGTTTTCACGTAACATCTTGTAAAGATTGTGTACACCAGTTGTGGTTTCTTCGGAAACTCCTTTAACACCTTCTAAATATTGTGGAAACTTGGTGTGAACCATGTTTGTTAAATCACCACCATCATCCAAGATCATGTTTAGAGGCTGGAAATAAAAATAAAAATTAGTAACACTCATAAAATGTTTATAAATAAAATTAAAAATAAAGTTGATAACTATTATTTTTCATTACTAGCACCTAGGTACCGCTTGGCTCGCATGGTACCTCGATAAAATATAGCCTACTAAATTTACTTATACAGGACTAATCTAGTAATCTGATTGTGAAGAGATTTTAAAATAGGTCAAGTTGTTTTTGAGTTATTGTAACAAACAAACAAGAATTCAAATCTTTCCTCTTTGAAATATTAGTTTAGAAAACACTTATACAACATCTAACATACTATTATTATGATGTTTCTAAGCAGTATGAAGGAAAGAAGTTAAATAATAAAAATTATCCTCAACATTTTTGCTAACAGGAAAATCAAGTTTCTTACCTTTCCATCAGGGAAAACCAATGTCTGTTCAATGCACCAAAGATATTCTTCTTCAGTTTCTCCCTTCCACGCGTAGATTGGAAGTCCACGGGCAACCAGGGCAGCTGCAGCCTCATCCTGTGTGCTGTAGATGTTGCTGCTTGACCATTGAATCTGATGACAAAATAAAAACACTGAATAAAATCTTCATATAAATATGTAATTATACTGTAGTTTCGCATTCAAATATTTGTTTTTATCTTTGTTACGTTTTTTCACAACTTCTGCCTAAATTGTTCCGTGTCATTGGTTGATGTTTATCGATATACCTTCAAAGCGTGTGCAAAGGCTAAATGGTTTGACCAATAGTTGTGATTTTTTCGTGTATATTTGATAGGTATGAGAATAGGAGGTAGGTAAGCTATTTTAACTCCACTAGGTCAAGGTCAACATTTCACGCAGAAAACAGCTAGTGACTTATAAATAGCTGTAACTCTGCCACCTGTTTTAGGCTTGATTTACTAATAATCACTACCAACAAAGACTGAGTGCATTATTTGCAGGCACTGCAACTAAGCAGGGTTTGAAATTATCAAGATAATTATTTTCTTTGATAATTATCCATTTTGATTAATTACTTGGTTTACTAATTTTCTTACATTTCAACTAAAAACAGCTGTTTAAAATGTTATTTTGCACACAAATTATGGTCAAATACTTAAGTAACTTTATTTCTTGGGATATAAACTTAATTTCTTGAATTTCTTTGCATATTAATACATTTCTACACTACACAGCCTATAAGCATAATCAGAGAACGAATTCTGTCATTTGTTACAATTGGATATGCACAAAAGCGCTAAACTGGGTTGAGATAACCATGTGGAGAGTCTATGGTGGCATTAGAGTTCATTATTTAAAATGTTATAATTATCAAGGTATTTTTACCAAGATAATTTATCAATGATAATTATTACTTTGATAATGCTAATGATAATTGCCTCACAGGAACAGGAATCAAACCTGAGACCTTGCGGTGAGTGATATGATACACAAATTGGTATAATTTGTGTATCACTCCAAGGTTTCTTTTTTTATTAGTTGCATCTTGCAATAGGTTTTATAAACTATTAGCAGATAAGTTGTAGAAGTTGAGAACATGATGAAGTTTAATACTGTATTTAAATTTTTGTTCTATTTTTAGGGTTCCGTTGCCGAATGGCAAAAAACGGAACACTTAATGAGTCGTCATGTCTGTCCATCTGTCCGTCCGTATGTCACAACCACTTTCTTCCGTAACTATATATTTTTTTCTTCAAACCCATACGTGTGATCTATGGATAGGACATCAAAAATGATATTGAGGTTTCTAATATATTTTTTTTGCTAAACTGAAGAGATTGCGCGAGAGACGCTTCCAAAGTGAAAAAATTTGTTTCCCCCCGCGTAACTTCTAAAATAAGGAAATGATAAATGTAAAAATAATGTAATGATGTACAAAACTTCCACTTAAAATTGGTTTGAACGAGATCTAATAATTAGTTTTTTTTTAATACGTAATAAATCGTAAACCGCATTATACCTTTCATTTAATCAACTCCAATATAATAAAGAATAAAAAAAAACATTTATTTGGATGTATAGTGGTACGGAACCCTACGTGCGCGAGTCCGACTCGCACTTGGCCGGTTTTTTACTTAACAATTCTTCCATCAAGTACTTACATACAAATAGCATAACATAACATAGCATGCCGCTTATCTCAATCTGTGGAGACGTTAACAAAACAGACTATATCCAATTCATTTCCAAACATGAATTTCAATACTATTGCATAATTTAAATACGAGGGCATAGGCCAAAGATAACTGGGTAGAAGAGTGATAAATATCATCATAACATATCTACAATAATACATTATCAGTACTCCATATGTAACAACAAATAACTATTACTTGAGATTTAGGAATATAATGTTGTTCGAGATAATAAAAAGGTAGTAGGTATGTAACAAATTGTTATTATTAAATCATTGTGGACTATTATATATTACTGTGACAAAAAAGGCTTTCAACGTTTTTTATTCAAAAATAAACCTCTATTCTATTTTAGCACTTGGAAGTGTTCCGTCTAACTACTCTAGCTAGACATCATTTTTTTTTAAGTTATTATTGTGTATAATTTTGATAGAAATATAAATACTCTCATTTATTATTTATGTTTTAATGTAGTTTAAACAGCATTATATCATCTAAGATCCATCATAAATGTTCATATCTTATCATTATTACTATTGAGTTTGACATGCCGTGAGATAAACAAGAGTTAGCAAAGCTAGTCATCTTTGGATATCTGTATGACAGATTGATTAAATTAAACTAGTTTGCTAGCATTATTTATCAGTTATGTATTTACTCCACAAAGAAATGACTCTGATTTAACACTATATTAAACAGCTATCCAGATTTTATTCAGAAATACATTTTTTATTTTTTATTTAATGGTACGTTACATTTACACAATTTGATGGTTTTTCTCGCCAAACACAGTTGTTTATAGGCGATATACATGGCATATACATGTATATAACAATATTAATTTGATATAGGTATCTTGGTTATAATATAATTGAAAATATCTATATGGACACTACATTTGGTGATAAAGTTGAGGGAACCAACATTCATTCATTCAGGAACCAAAATTGTCACTAGACCAGCAGTCGGCAACCGTTTAGCAGGCAAGGGACACATAGTAGCAAAATAATTTTAAGGCGGGCCCTTGCACTAGGAGCTTATAGTACCACATAGCCTTCGGGGGGAGGTGGTAGGGAGGTTGTAGATCGACGGAGGGCCTATTTTTCTATCTAGCGGGTGGCCCGCAGTAGGAAAGCGCTGAGGGCGCAGATTTTTTGTGATTTCGCAATAAAAAACAGAAGAAGTAGCACCAATGCGCCGACCGTAATAAATAAATTCAGATCAATATTGACTTTTCAAAACATTCACGACCGCAAGGATGAAATCATTTTCACGCCAGGCGCGCTTTTTTTAGGGTAATACATTAATTCAGATCAATAATCATTTTCCTCAAAGTATTATCATTTCTGCACAATACATAAATGTAGGTAGTAACTGAGTAACTCTTGAGACATGTTTCAAATTCAAATTCAAATTCAAATCATTTATTTTCATAGGCCCCAGGAGGCGCTTGAACACGTCAAAACATTACAAAAAATGATATAAAAGTAAAAAATAAATAATACTAAATTATACTATAGTTTCATAAGTTATTACAGGGTTTGATATTATCGGCTAATTATTAATAGTGTACCATTACTTGGTCACCTTATTTTCCTACATTTTGCATTCTTTACCATAAACAGTTAGTTTTTGTTAGTGTGAACTTAAATTCTGCCCAAATACACATTATATTTATTTCTTTGCATATTTTTAAATAATAAAGAAAAGGAAATTTGTCACTTAATGCATTTGGATATGAGCAAAAGAAGAAAATTGCATGGAGATACATATGTGGAGGGTCAATGGTGGCATAAGAGTTCTTTATAAAATGATCAAGGTATATTTATCAAGATTATAATCACTAACTCAACTTACTCTGTTTGTCTGTCTGTCTGGATTTCACCCTCACCGAAAGACAGTTACAATAAAATATGTATAGGAATGATAAATAAGACTGATGGTAAGTTCTATGAACACACACAGAACACATGAACTTAACTTTAGGCATTTTAAGGTGTAACATGACTTGTAAGTACATACCTCAGCCCCAAGCTCCACAAGAGTTTCAATGAGTACGGCTGTCTGAACAGTCATGTGAAGGCTGCCTGCAATCCTAGCCCCTTTGAGAATCTTCGCCGGGGCGTACTTGCGGCGACATGCCATTAAACCTGGCATCTCCTTCTCGGCCAGCATGATTTGATTGCGACCGAGCTGGGCCAGCTTCTCATCAGCTGAAAACGAAATGAAGTCTCCATAGAACACCTGATTGCCTAACTATTGCACAATCTTAACTTTGGGGTTAATTTTTACGATATAATTATACTTGTAAACATTGTTCGTCCTAATAATAATTTATTACAGATATCATTCATCAGTTTCAATTCATAATAAATTACTAAAATTAAATAATTACGCTGATTTTAATTAGTACCAAATACTAATACTTAAATTTTTTATACTACTGTACTTTAATTATAAAAAATTGTTCATTAAAAATGTCGTTTTATAAAAAAATGTTCACAATATCTTAGTTCCCAGGCCGGCTATCACAAATCGCGTGGTTGAGATAACCTATAAAAATAATCTAAAACATGATAATATTGATATATGATGATGAATTAATATTTATACTATAGAGGATTATGAACTTTATCATGATGATAGATATTTATCAATGTATACAAGGTGTTTACTTACATTACTTGTGTTATGGTAATCGTGCAAAAAAAAAAAAATAACTTACCGATTTTGAATGCAGGCTTCATTTTTATTAGGTTTAGCAGCAAGTTTCAACTCAGTACTCTATTGATCCCTGTTTTACAATTTCAATATTGTATATATCAGAGATACAATGATTTTGCTACTAAATTCCAGCCACAATATCGCACACAACCTTACGGTTCGACAGATTGTTATAAAATAAATTGAAAAAAATAACCAGCGCCGCGCTCGGCTCGGCTGTCTGTCAGTGTCACCGTAGTCTCGTCCACAGACTCCACAAAGTACCTGACTGTCTCGTCATTACAGTGGGATGCGACCGTTTGGATCTTAAATCGATGAATGTTGAATCGATGTTATTTCGTATTTTTATTCAGGATAAGTCTGGGCAATAAAAAAAAAAAGTCTGGGCAAAATAAACGTTTGTTTGTAATCTTCAAACGGGTAACCGTTCGTAGGGGACCGAGGGGGATAATTGGACTGAGAAGCGTAGGCTCGAACATATACCTAGAGTAACCGCCCCAATCACGAAAATGTTCACCCTCGATCTCACAGAAGCACACAATTTACTGAGTAAACTGGAACTAAATCAGAGACCAGCAAACAGACTCATATTTAGTTTTAAAAGCACTTACGATTCTGACCGGGAAGAGCTGGTGCTGTACTGCAAAATACTTGCCGAGACATCTGCTGGAAATAGGAAGACACAACGGATTAGACACTTTTACGTAACAACAATAGAATCTAAACAAAGTAAAAAACATACCACATTTATGCAAATAACAGTTAAACCAGGAAAACAAAAGAAAACAATAGCAAGATTAAAACAAAGATTTAACTGCAGAACAATAAATACAACATCTAAAATTGAAAATATCCAAAACATGCAAAACAGAATAAAGCAAAGATTTAATTATAGAACAATAAATATAACATTTAAAATCGAAAATATTCAAAACATGCAAAACAGAAAGAAACAAATAACAAAAAATTTAAGTAAAACTAGATTAATAATAACTGGAAAAATAAATATTATGTATAAGAAAAGTAAGAAATTAACAACTATTAAAAAATATAGAAGCACATTTGTTCGACCATGCGGGACATGCGGAAACAAACAACAAAAATTTCTAAAACAATAAATAAAACATTAAAGCAAATGCAAAATTGCAACATACATAAAACTTCAAAATAATTAATAAAACATTGAAACAAGTACAAATTAGTAATATACACATAATCTCAAAATAACAAATAAAACTTTTAAAACAAGTACAAATTAGTTAGATACAAAAATTTCAAAAAACAATAAATAAAATCATTTTAAAACAAGTACAAATTAACTATATAAAAATAAAAGATTTTGATAAACAGACTTTTAGGTAAAATTTTTTTTTTAAAACCCCCAATCCAAAAATTTAAAGATAGAAAAGGACTCTGTGAGCTAAGACAGGGGAAACCGTAACACTTTCCATTCCTATGGAAAGACACTACAAAAAAAAAAAAAAAATAAAAACCGTTCGTAGGGTCCCCGGCCACGCACGGACAAAAACTAATCGCTGGTATTTGGCCGCGTTATTTTCGTTATATTAAGTAATAGCAGCTTTCGCACTTTAAAGCCTTAGACCTTACTGCGCAGGTCCCGTGAAATTTAGTGTAATGTTAAATATTTTGAAACCTTCTTTAAGAATTAGAATCCAATCAGTAGTTCTCGAGTTTAGCTCTATCTGAGTGGTAGGTACACACGACTGACGATCAACCTATATATTTCCAGTATAAAATGGTCTCGCCGTGTATAGGCTTTTCCAGCAATGCGAAACCATTATATTGGAAATCTATAGGTTGGTCGGTAGCCGTATGTACATCGTTAAGTAATAGCATATGATACGCGACTTGTGGTCAGTTATCTGCTTCTTAGATGTTATCAAAATCGGTCCAGCCGTTTAGAAGATAAGTCGAAATAAACAGTCAGCTAAAAGGATGATGGGCGTTTTGGTACTTTGGTCAATTACGTTGGTATGGGTATCTCTCCAGGATGCCTGAAGAAAGTAAAACATAACGTGTGTTCTTTTCTGAACTGGAACATGATAAGCGGAAACGCGGTGACCAGTTTCTTCGTTTCAAAGATGTTCAGAAGAGACATATTATTATGAAGAAATGCCAGATTGATTCTTTTCATTGGGAGACTCATGCTGCCAATCGTCCTGAATGGCGACGTGTTGTGCAGAATAATGTTCGCATGTGTTCGAAGAAGGAAGAAGGTGTGAGCTAGATACTAAATGAGACCAACTGAAAACACGACCACCTTCAAATATAACATTTAATTATCTCAATGGTACCTTCACGTGTCCGCGATGTTCACGTGTATTTGTCGCAAAAATAGGGTACATTAGTCATCTAAGAGCATAACCTCCATGCTCGTAAAATAAATATCCCACAGTAGCTTAGTCGCCGTAGCTGATATCGGCTAGGAATCCTATATACAATCGAAATAAATTTACCATAGTTGTATAATTCTTCCATCTCTTTTCAAGACCAAAAAACTACTACAGACAGCTACTAACTCGTAGGAGTAGTCTTCAAAAATATTTATGAGTGATTTAACAATAAACGTGCAAATAGGTACATACATTGATCAATTTAATTATTTATTTATTGGAGCTCGTGTCGTACTTAAGTCGTAATTTAGACAAAAGCAATTAAACAACAGAAGGAAAAGATCACTTGTGTAAATAAGTAATAACGTGGGGTCTTGTACCATCCCTTATGAAATGCCGTTAAATGATAAAAGTGATGAGACTCATTTAGAACTTTCTTAATTTACCTAGATAACGAAAAATATTAATAATGAATGTAATGATTAATGGTCATTTTTAAGTGATTTCTACATTTTCAACTTTATAATTTTGTAGGGTTTCGTAGTACCTACAAGGAACCCATATAGTTTTGCCATGTCCGTCTGTCCAAGGCATAGCGTCGCAATCGATAGTGTTAGAAAGCTGAAAGTTGGCAAAATATTTAATAAGTAAATTAGTTTTTTTTAATTAGGGATAGTCATGTGTCCGCTATACCAAAACGTAACTGAAAACGGGTATCATCTCTCTAACGTACCGTATCGGTATTAAAATAGTTACCAACGGTTATCAGGTATTAGTATAAAACTATGAAGTAACTACCGAATCACTGCGCCCGGCGTCCCCGCGTCAACGTAGTTTGAAAAACGAAACCAAATCATATCTAATAACTGACAACCAAAACCAACTAAATCTACTCAACCGATCAAAACTAACTAACTTATCTATCTCTCTCTTACAAGTGATAATATCGCATGCATAAAAGAAAAGGGGCGAGAGCGGCGCAAACCATTCAAGGTTATTGTTATAAGCCAAAGACGACCTTATATCTACTACACTACGGCTTAATCAAACTGTAAACGAGTGCGGTCGCTTGTCAATGACTTTTGACAATGTAATAATCATATCGGACATTGGATAACATAAAGGTGGTGGCAACTAACTTGGATACCATAATACCAAATAATACCTACCTTAGCTTAAAACGTTTGTAAACGCTATAGCTAGAATAACTGTAGTAACTGTACCTAGAATGCCGGTATTCGGCAACGGTTGGGTATACCGATATTGTATCACCATACCGGTGTAATACCGGTTACCAAAAATATCTAATAACGCCCATGACTAATTAGGGGTTGCTAAGACATTATTTGATTTAGGGATGCGTTTGCGATATTATTAACTTTAAAAATTTACCCGTAGCCCCTTTCCCATGGGACCTAAACATTACAGGTGAAGTGTGGGTGTTATCACAGATAATATAATACTAGTATATACACCTCTGGCACGCCCTTCTGGGTAATATAGGCGTGATGCTATGTAATTTTAAGTCTAAGATCACACTACAATCTTTATACTCTTAGGGCCAGTTTGACCCATAAAATATAACCTGACCGAATTCAAAATTGACACATGAAAAAAGAACACAGCTGACACTTTAAATTTAAGTGTGATAAATGCTTATCCTCCCAAAAAGGTTTAGGTACCTAACATCTGAATCATATAAAAGCAAAACTAGCAATATCCACATTTGTCAAATCGTGGCAATTAAAAAAAGTCTTATAAAGAAATAACAACCTAGATTACCCCTATAAATAGTATTTTAATTTGAGTGGAAGGTAATACTTAACCCAATAAATTATTCGAAACGATTGATAAATTAATACTTAAAGAATAGGATCAAATATTACTTCGGATATTGCTGTTTTTGAACTTGACTTCTGGACAATGCTGCATTTGAACTTAATGACAAGGGATGTTGCTGTGTTTGTTTTAACAGACGCCATTTTAAATCTTGGTAATATAGGGATCACAACATGTTGATACTTATGATAATCTTATAGTGGAATAGAATTTATATTTATTTTTATTATAATTATTTTCAATTAGTTATCTGTTTCATAGAAGTAAAATTTAAATTAAATATATATACAGGGTGGATGCGACATAGCGACATTTATTGAAACCACAGCTTCTATACATGGCCAGTATGCATTTCCACCGGATAAAAAAATCTCTGGCGAAAAAAAAAATCCACGTCTTCCGAACAAATTGCACGATCGCAATGTTCAAATTGTTCGGAGAACGTGTTTTTTTTTTTTTTCGCCAGAGAATTTTTATCCGGTGGAAATTAATACTTACCATGTATAGAAGCTGTGGTTTCAATAAATGTCGCTATGTCGCATCCACCCCGTATATATATTTAATTTAAATTTTACTTCTATGAAACAGATAACTAATTGAAAATAATTATAATAAAAATAAATATAAATTCTATTCCACTATAAGATTATCATAAGTATCAACATGTTGTGATCCCTATATTACCAAGATTTAAAATGGCGTCTGTTAAAACAAACACAGCAACATCCCTTGTCATTAAGTTCAAATGCAGCATTGTCCAGAAGTCAAGTTCAAAAACAGCAATATCCGAAGTAATATTTGATCCTATTCTTTAAGTATTAATTTATCAATCGTTTCGAATAATTTATTGGGTTAAGTATTACCTTCCACTCAAATTAAAATACTATTTATAGGGGTAATCTAGGTTGTTATTTCTTTATAAGACTTTTTTTAATTGCCACGATTTGACAAATGTGGATATTGCTAGTTTTGCTTTTATATGATTCAGATGTTAGGTACCTAAACCTTTTTGGGAGGATAAGCATTTATCACACTTAAATTTAAAGTGTCAGCTGTGTTCTTTTTTCATGTGTCAATTTTGAATTCGGTCAGGTTATATTTTATGGGTCAAACTGGCCCTAAGAGTATAAAGATTGTAGTGTGATCTTAGACTTAAAATTACATAGCATCACGCCTATATTACCCAGAAGGGCGTGCCAGAGGTGTATATACTAGTATTATATTATCTGTGATAACACCCACACTTCACCTGTAATGTTTAGGTCCCATGGGAAAGGGGCTACGGGTAAATTTTTAAAGTTAATAATATCGCAAACGCATCCCTAAATCAAATAATGTCTTAGCAACCCCTAATTAGTCATGGGCGTTATTAGATATTTTTGGTAACCGGTATTACACCGGTATGGTGATACAATATCGGTATACCCAACCGTTGCCGAATACCGGCATTCTAGGTACAGTTACTACAGTTATTCTAGCTATAGCGTTTACAAACGTTTTAAGCTAAGGTAGGTATTATTTGGTATTATGGTATCCAAGTTAGTTGCCACCACCTTTATGTTATCCAATGTCCGATATGATTATTACATTGTCAAAAGTCATTGACAAGCGACCGCACTCGTTTACAGTTTGATTAAGCCGTAGTGTAGTAGATATAAGGTCGTCTTTGGCTTATAACAATAACCTTGAATGGTTTGCGCCGCTCTCGCCCCTTTTCTTTTATGCATGCGATATTATCACTTGTAAGAGAGAGATAGATAAGTTAGTTAGTTTTGATCGGTTGAGTAGATTTAGTTGGTTTTGGTTGTCAGTTATTAGATATGATTTGGTTTCGTTCGTTTTTCAAACTACGTTGACGCGGGGACGCCGGGCGCAGTGATTCGGTAGTTACTTCATAGTTTTATACTAATACCTGATAACCGTTGGTAGGTAACTATTTTAATACCGATACGGTACGTTAGAGAGATGATACCCGTTTTCAGTTACGTTTTGGTATAGCGGACACATGACTATCCCTAATTAAAAAAAACTAATTTACTTATTAAATATTTTGCCAACTTTCAGCTTTCTAACACTATCGATTGCGACGCTATGCCTTGGACAGACGGACATGGCAAAACTATATGGGTTCCTTGTAGGTACTACGAAACCCTACAAAATTATAAAGTTGAAAATGTAGAAATCACTTAAAAATGACCATTAATCATTACATTCATTATTAATATTTTTCGTTATCTAGGTAAATTAAGAAAGTTCTAAATGAGTCTCATCACTTTTATCATTTAACGGCATTTCACAAGGGATGGTACAAGACCCCACGTTATTACTTATTTACACAAGTGATCTTTTCCTTCTGTTGTTTAATTGCTTTTGTCTAAATTACGACTTAAGTACGACACGAGCTCCAATAAATAAATAATTAAATTGATCAATGTATGTACCTATTTGCACGTTTATTGTTAAATCACTCATAAATATTTTTGAAGACTACTCCTACGAGTTAGTAGCTGTCTGTAGTAGTTTTTTGGTCTTGAAAAGAGATGGAAGAATTATACAACTATGGTAAATTTATTTATATTAGTATTTATTTTTACCGATCACGTAAGTATACTGCGCGGGTACCTAAACTGATGTACAGCCCTGCCCCCCGCCGCCGTTTCACCCCCTGCTTAGGGACTCGCAGCGAGTGGTACGCGAACTCAAGCGCTAATCCATTCATTTAATACCTTACGTATCAAACTTACCAATTTTACATGATCACCTCACCAAACAAACAAAAAGACTAATATAATATTAGTTTAGAAGTTTAGTTATACAGGAAGCACAACATATTTTTATTACGTATTGTAACGTCATGTGTTTTATAAGAAATGTGAAAAGTATCAACACTGCATAGTTAGACGATCATAATAGGTAAAAACCTCTGAACTTTAGCCACATTTCTCTTCCAATTTTCGGGTTGAGCAACACGTTTCCGAGCTGAACTGCTGTCTACCGGATGAGGGGAACACTCCATCTTGCTAGTTAAATGTTTATTCACTTTGAAAACTATTAAATTTCATCAACAAAGTGTAAAAACACGAGACCTCATAAGGAGTTCACAACTAATAACCGCCATATAGTTTTAAGTTGGGAGGCGCGCTCTGATTGGCTGATTCGGATATTGCTACGTTTGCACTTCAGTAACGTGGATGTTGCTGTTTTTGTTATGAACAGTGATTTTTGGGACTAGTTTTCTATGTGATTTTGCTGTTTTTGAAGCTTTAATGTATTTGCACTTTTTCGCCAAACTGACAGAAGAAATGGCGCGACTAAAAAGTTACTTTTGAAAAAAAGTGGATTTTGCTGGTTTTGCTTTTATATGATTCACTGTTAAATTAAGACTTATTGGTTTTAAGAAATAAAACAAACGTTAATCTCTAAATTGTTTAATCACCATAGAACAGTTTACAGGGCAGCAGATAGTCATATTCAAAATGAATGAAAATACACGGCGTAACAAAATAACTAATTGATTTTAGACTCGCGCAGGAAAAGTGGGTGGTATTCATTGACTCGATGCCCCTATGATTCTAATACAGAACCTTTCATGGCATGGCACTAGTCCTCACATATTCTCCTATCATACTTAAATATAAGTACATACGTAACTTGTATGACATTTGGAATTATTTACGAACAACTGTATAACCAATTTATATGTCTTCAATATATATGATATTTAATTATAAACGTAAAATAAGTAAATAGTTGTAATGACGTACTCCACATAAGAAATTCTTGCATAATTCGCGCAAACATCATTCCTATCAGTGATGCTCACAGACTAGCAGACACTCAAGACATAAATTCGAAGTAAACGATAAAATATTTTCATATTCACACATTCTTACACTTACACACGACCAGTATAAGAGAATCGTATCCGCGATCCACCTCCACGGAACAAATTGATAAAAAATGAAGCCATACATTTATTAAGGATAAAATCACCCGTGCACGGTACATTCCTCAGATACATACAAACATACCAGCCCGACGCGTCTGGCTTTACCATACCCGTTACAAAATATCTTGCCTCACAACCTTTTTCGTCCAAATATTCTCGACGTTAATATGTTAAAGTTAAACATTACACACACAAACACACATTCCTACTTCCTTGCTTCATTACTACGTTCCGGACAAGACACAAAGCTTCAAGAAAGCCACAAGTCTGTGCGACATTGATTGATCCCTAGTAAATACATGGCTTAAATCATGAGCAATTGAACTGGACATGATACAAGTTCAGTAGGTTTCGTTACCGTACTTAAAAGGCACTGATTAACTACTCTAAAAGCAATTTTGGAATAATAAATGAATAATTACATTATTATTTATCATACTAACAAATAATATGTAAGTCTCGGTGCACAAGTTGATATCTTTAGAAAATCATCTATTTATTTACTAGTCATGAACTTGGAAGATTTGCTTTGAGCTGTACGACATGAAGAAAGGCCTCGTTCTATAAATAAAGGTTTTGACGTGGTCGCGATTACGGTTAATAAGTAACATTGCATTGATTTATAATGTAAAATTGCACCAATGCAAGTATCACACAAAATAATATTAGCTATGCATGTCTCGTACCTACGTTTCTTGAGTTCGTACCGTACAGATGCGTCTTTGAAAATTAAATAAAAGAAATTAAAGGTATTAACAACAATAACATCTACGTAAAAAAATATAAAATTTAAAAAGTGACGGATTACATTGGAGAAAATACCCATTATTAGATTTAGATTTTACAATAAGATATTTCATATCGATATGATGGCAATGTTCAATAGTTCAGGTTTCAATCCACACGGTTTGGTTTCTTGGAGAAGTATGGGCCAATTCCATGGCGTTGCTACTGTTACTAGTTGCCATTTTAGAACACAACTTAAGGAAAAAACAACTTTTAATTACATATGTACAACAATGTGATATTGGGATCAGAAGGCAATCACCTTTTATTTATCACAAAACAATTCAGTTGTTGTCGTTAACGAATCTGTAATACTCCAAGTTTTCACCTTGAAAGTTTATTTTGAGGACCAGCCCTTTGTGTTTTAAGTGTAACTCGCACATCTGGTTTTTAAACATAATGAATTGTGATAAACGAAAGGATTTGTCGCCAATATGGCGTCCTTCAGTCTCGAGTAACGTCGACGGAATCTTAAACATACATTATATACCGAATTTTAATTATGATCGACAATGCCTAAGTTTATAAAATATCTGAGATAATCATGCACGCGTCTACACATGCATCCTTACCCATCCATAAAATCTTTCATACTTCTTACAAAACATAATAATAATTTATAAAATTCATAATCCCTTGCATATGTGCATGCCTAAAGTAACATACGTCGTCTTTCGTTCCAGTCGTCTTCCATACTATCACTTTATCTCACATAAGTAAAGATACCACAGCCACTGTCTGTATTTATAATACCAAATAGGAAAAATGCTTTCAACTTTAAGATAATTATGGAAAGATTATGGTCAGGCATACATTAAACAGTTTCAATAATGCTACGCTAAGTGCATTGTTTGCGGCCCGAAATCACCACGTGATTTGATATAATAAAATGCTAATGCCGTCAACAAATTAAGCCTTCTAACACAAATTAAAAAAACAAAATGTAAACAACTTTTTGATACTAAAGCCGTGTTTCCTGCGACGCAAACATGTCACATAACAAACAATATTATTTAATTCTGACGGAAGTTAACAGAAAACGAGCGTTTTGATTGGCTGTTAAAATGTTTTATCTAAGTTTCGGTCGCAGGAGATACGGCATAATAGATACAATTTAAAAATCCTTGTAAACAGTCAATAATTATCTACATCTGTTGTCATGGTATGCAGCTCCTCGGTAATTTAAACACAGGAATGGCTTCAATTGTTGCTATGCTACAATTATGGTAACATGAAACTAAAAGATAAATATTATACATAATACAATATATCATACCTACATATATAGGCCTGAGTACTAGCCCATAAATACAAACTACATACTATAATAAATCGTCAAGTAGTAATAAAACAAATAAGGCCTTTAAACAAATGCACCTAACGACTTATGAATACGGACACGATATGCCTGCCAAAACAGTCGAGTTTACCAGCAGTAAGTTGTCTGAGACTGCATTACATCACTGAGCCACATTTCAAATCTGAAAAAAAAAAAAACAGTTAGAAATTATTGCTTGTCGTTATTGTATTAATTCAATGCTAGTTGTAAAAAATACAAATTATTTAATTGTGTTATTGTTATGCATAACACAGGTAAATAATAGTATGCAATAGTGATTAGCATTGAAACGGCAATTATAAATAAATATGTATGTCAATCTATGTACATTAATAATTTAATCTTTACGTATTTATATTGTTCATAATATATCTTAGATAACAAATTATTTAATGAATAGTCATGTTATGGCGTCATCATCTGACGAAATAAAAATAGTGTGTTGTTTGTTTAATCAATCATATGTAAAAATAAAACACATTAAATACTATTATGAATATTAAACGGTATAGATAGAGGATTACAAATTTTAATACTGTGAGTGTTTATTTTTATTTAATAAGGGTTGTCTAAACTACTAACACCTTAAATTAACAAAGAAAAATATATAATATAGTCAACCATTAAAAATTCATTGCCAAGAACTGCAAGAGTATTTTAATTTGCATTTCTATTGCAGCTAATAACTTATATTATCTAATAAATTAATAAAATGTTCACCTATACGAAATACTTGGCCATAGGTCACTAATGAAATGAAATATTATTTTGAGATTTTATTTTTAGTTCATAGAAAACGTGGCTTAGTACATATTTCAAATAAATCTTTTAACTTTTATAAAATAATTAAGGACTAAGACAAAAAGTTGGTCACCCTGCGCAACATTCCAAAAAAATAATTATGGACCTAGTACCATTAAATAGGCAATTTATAAATAACTCACACTACTAACGAATAAAACCTAGAATTTTTCTATTTCATGACATTATAAGGATAGACGAATAAAATTGGTGCGGTGTGTAAAGACTGCAGAGTGTACTCACCAGCTAGTAAGTGGCTGCTGCTGCTTGAGCTTGCGGATCTCCTTGGTGGCCCAGTTGGCAAGCGCCTTGGTGCGCGGCATGCGCGAGCGCCGCGCCGCCTGCAGCAGGTCCAGCATCGGCCGCGTCTCCAGCATCGACAGCACGCGCAGCCCGAACACCGTGCAGAGGTCGCCCGCCAGCCCCGCCACCACCGACATGTGCCCGTCCGTGCGCTCCGGCTCCACCGCCACTTGCATCATGAACGTCACGATGGCCGGCACGTGAGGCTCCACCATCGCCACGTCGGAGCGGATCTGCAAACACACACACATTCCGATTATAATGAGCTTTAATCCATGGGTTCCACCACACGACCTCCCTCAGGTAGTGCGTTGTTGGAAAAGGGCTGCTGGAAGGATTTGTAAAAGGCAGTGCTCTCACCCATAACTTCGCACTTAGGTGAACGCTAGGAACAGAAATAGATCTTACCTCGCCAGTTGATCCTTTCAGACCCTGGATGATACCCGTGTACGCTTCGAGTACACTCTCTCGCAGTTCCCCGAGATATTCTACCATGTCGTAATCATTACGATCTACTTGAGCGTTGCTAGCCTGGAAAATACATCAACAGTTGTAAGTTGCGAAAGTTTTTGTCTTGCTTACAAGCAAAAATACATTACATTCTGTAGCATTTCTTCTGTCCAAGAAAGCTATATTTCTATCACATATTAATTTACGTTGGTTTATAAAACTTTTAAAATTACCTGAAGCAACATCTGCATAACAATATCGAAATATTTAGCAAAGTCAGGTCCAATGCTTAAAGCAATATCACCAAACACAGACAGGATCTGTGGTTTCACGGAGCGATGAATGGAGGGGTCTCCGAGATTTTCCAGCAACAAAACTATGATATCGTCACAATAGGGTAGCACCTAAAACATAATCATCAATTTAGAAAATTAAAAGATGCAAATGAGAAAGATTCAATACAGTTCTTCAAGCTTATTGATAACTTACCTTGTTTTTCAGTGCACGACAAATGTCGCCCGTGAGGCCTACTGCTGCAATGCAAACTTGATATTCCTGATGATTTTTAAGACCTACATAAAGATACCTTTTGAAGGCATCCATATATTTTAGGAAACCTTCTCCCAATACCTCAACCAGAGTGGAGACAGCCATAAGAGCGTCTTCTTGGACGCCGCCGGCTTTGCCTGCGTTACCGGCGAACATGGTCAGCAGAGCAGTCATGATCGCGTCTGATATCTGCGGCGCATCCTCAGGGGTCACCTTACGAAGGACCGACTGAAGAGTCGCACACAGAAGACTTTGCAAATCATTGAATTGCGAGCGATCTGCTTGACTTGCGATGTGATTTTCCATTTGTAATACTTGTTGCAGCCTCTCCAAAATAACCATGGTTGTTTTTTGGACAGTGACATAGCAATCAGTAGGTGAGTTTTTGACCATCTCCATGAGAGCTTCATAAGCTGCTGATCTTAAATTATGTTGTGCCGCATCTTGACGATCTGTGGTTTCTAGGAGCCTCTGCACAATGAAGTCGAAGTATTTTGACATGCAGTATGTTTTGGGTTGATTGGAATCGCCACAGTCAGCCGCCTCGTAAGCAGCCTCCGCGAGGCCAGTGAACGCCCAACAAACGTTAGCGGCTACTCTTGGCTCTGCTTTCAAGCCATTGACAAGACTTTCTAGGAGAGGTTTCAAATATGTTTCATTAATAGCAGCTTCAGGGACTATCTCACAAATCCTGCCAAAGGTCCAGGCGGCGGTGTCCCGCACTGCCACACTGGAGTCATACATAGCTTCAATTAATGTAGGCATGGCTTTCTCTACTAGGGGCTTAAGAGTGTTAGCTTCAAGTCCACCAAGAATAGAACCAAATGCCATCAGAGCAGCTTCTCTGTACCGCCAGTTCTCATTTTTGATATTTGTGTTAATGAATGGTAAAACATGAGGAACCACTTCATCTTCACAGCAGTTTGACAAAAGCATAAGACATACAGATGCAGCTTTAGATGGATTCCATTCTAGTTCATCATCGGTGTCATCTTGCTTTGTTAATTTTTGCATAAGGACTGGGGCAAGATATTGTAGGGCTCCCCTGGCGTAAAATCTCGACGTTCTTGCAGGTGGTCGACCTATGAAAGTCAAGTTAGTTAGACAAACTATTTTCAATCATGCATGGAAATATTGGCAGTCATCAAATCAAAGAACATATTAAATCATTATAAAAGATGTTTGAGAAGTTACCATACCTGCTTCAGCTGCTTCCACTTCTTCAATAGCCAGGTCTATTTCCTCATCACTGACGTTAGACCAGAACTCAATGCCTTGAAGTGAAATTTCATCAACATCTGATTTCATAGCCTCTAAGGTTATAGGAAATAGTGCTTGGCCCATGTAAGGTTCCATGTATTGATAATAGAGTGACAAAATTTTTACCTACCAAAGAAAAAGAAAACTGGTTAACTTGGATTCTAAACATTAAAAGATTAATTTTTTTTTTTTTTATGACTTCTAAGCTTATTTATTAGGGATTTATTCAGGCTGGCTCATTCTGTTTGGCCAATTCTAGTCTTAGAAGGAAGCTGCAATGGAACATATTATTATATTATAATAGTCAAACCAATGATGTGTGTAGCAACCCTTACAGATAATGTCACACTATAATAATAAAATTTCACATAACATCACGCCTATATTACCCAAAAGGGTGTGGCAGAGATGTACAACACTCGCATTACACCTGTTATGTTTAGGTCCCATGGGATAGGGGTGACTGTATTGTTATCTACCGGGTACAATTTCAACTCACTGCTGCTAATGTGAGTCTCCTGACAGAAAGTTCATAAATAACACTTTGCCTGAGCAGAGAATTGAACCCGAAACCTTGTAGTGAGAGGCCCAATTTGTTTAAATAAATTTTGATATTACAAAATACATTTGTGACATTTTAATCACATGGTGTGCAAAGCAGTAATCTGCTGTGGTATAACTCAAATGCCGTTATCTGCTCAAACCATTTTTTTGGATACCAAATTAAAACCGCGGAAAAAATGATGACAAAACTTATTTTATCTATGTTTTGGTATCTCCGAATCTCAAATAAGTTTTGTCATCGAAAAGTATGTAACGGTTTAAATTTTTTTCCGCGGTTTTAATTTGGTATCCAAAAAAAATGGTTTGAGCAGATAACGGCATTTTAGTTATACCACGGCAGTAATATATTCTGGTTAAAACTCACTAAACACTGAAGTGCTGCAACACTGATCCTCATATCACTAGACTGTGTGGCTTCACACACAACTTCCATTATGAAGTTTCTTTCATTTTCCTTATCAAAATTGGCTTTAGTGAATTCCAGGGAATTGAGAAGGGCTTGTGTGGCAGCAAGTCGGACATGGTTACTAGTTTCAATGGATCTCATGCCATGAATGATAGCAGTGAGGATTGGGTTACTTTGTTCAGTCAATACTTCAGCATCAATTTCCTGGCAGATATAACCTAAAATGAATGTGAAACATTATTGGATAACTTTAAAGATATAAATAATATTAATACAAATGCAAATACTTATTGACACATTGTCAGTAATGTTCTAACAGTGTGTAGGTCAAAATGGGTACATTACAAAGTATTTTGTAAATTATTTATCTATTTTTTTATTTTTCAAACAAGTTTTTTCAATATTTTAAAGGAATTAATCATCACACTGTATATTGGGGTTGCATGAAAGGAGCCTCCCCGAGTGACGTACACAACAATTCCCTACGTCCGGCGCACCCTAGGCAATTCGCGAATTCTCCGAAGCGAATTGGCTAATCCTTTCCTCAGGATGGCAAGTCAAAACCTTGACCACCTTACTGACTGTCCAAAATGCCGTACCACCTGCACAAGAGAGGCGCTCATGAACGCCGACGCGAGCGCCATAACAGTGGCCACTTATTGGACCAATAAATTTTGACTCAGCCATCGACACAACGAAGAAGAACTGTATATTAGTTAGTGATAATTAAACAAATATGCCTTGTGCTCTATGCCCTCATTTCTACAGCTTTTTACTCTTTTGAAAAGTAAGATTCTTGACTTATGCAATGTTAGAACTTAACCGACAATATGCAACATGAAAAAATATGTAATAACTTTTTCAACAAAACTTAAGCTTAAAAAAAAAGGTTTTTTCAACAAGAAAAATCTAAAACAAAGGTTAAAATACTCATTTATCATTAAAAAGGTCATCAGATAGTCTGTTTTGATTTCAGAATTTTCATAATCAACCTTATCAATATTTACCAATAGCTTCTAATGTTGCTTCCTTTTTCAGTTCCGTTGATTGAGCATTAACAACATTTTCTACTAGCATGGGTATGAGGTCATTCCATTGTCCAACAGGTAATTCAGCAACTGCAACATATGCCACACACTGGGCAGCAGAACTGGGCCTGCTATTCTCAGTGCCAATTGCCGTTAAGATCTGAAACAAATAAAAATATCAGCTACTTAAATTAGCTTTACAACATCAGTTATTTATGTCTTACTTGACATGAGTTTATTTATACCACAAAATCAATTAAAATTATATTTGATAAGCAATTTAAATAACAATTCCTAGGTACACTTGATGCAGATTTTTATTTTATTTGATGGTAATCTAAAATTTTGTAGTTTCAGTTTATCTTTTTGAATCAATATTACTTTTGTAGACAGACATTAGACATATTATGTAGTTATTTTAACATAGCTCTTTTTATGGATATTGTATTCTTTCTGTACAAATGTAGAACTGTAATTTATTTCAAATTAAGTTTAACCTTCTAAGCACTGTTGCGAAGGCATGTTATGTTGTATAAATATTTTCAAAAATCTTTGATGTTATTTTATTGTAAGACATAAGATACAAAATGTGATCTTACATTAGTTTTAATGTAAAGTCTGATATCTTCAGGTAGTGCCAGGCCATCTCTGTTGGTATTGTTGCTTCAATGTGGGGTCCTTGGAAGTCAGGTGGTTTTTCAGCTGTAAGCCTGCAGCCATTCTGGCCACTTGACTGTTCCCTCCCTGCACCAGGACATCAGACAACATTTTGATAAATGTTGTGAAGTTGGTGGCCACGGCCATGTTTTAAGATAGGTTTCAGCCGCTTCCAACTCATTTCTATCTGTAAATATTAAAGAATAAGTTTAAAAAATATTGTAATTTACATGAGGATACAAAAACAAGCATTGGTTTCTGTTATTATCAGTCTTAAAGCATACCAATACTAGATTTTTTTTCATAATGAATACAAAATGTCCCAGTAGAGACCCAATCATTTGTATAACTCCAACATTTTGTACAGCCAATTACAAACTTACTTTCATTTTTACATTCACTATTAAAATTATTTTTTAGATACAGCTTTTGCCTGACCCATATCTAATGCAAGTTATTTTAGACATAACATCCATAAAAATAACATCACATCTAGATTACACAGAAGGGTTTGGGTTAGGTTACAACACCTACATTTCACCATACTTTTAACATTTAGGTACATTATTGCAATGTTTAACAAATTCAAGGGTACAAGCTAAGGCACATTTTGTATAAAATTTTTACATATATAAATATAAATTAAGTACACAATAGTTGGTTGTGTTTTAATTTAACTTAAGCAAACACCTAAAAACAAAATCAAAATTTCTGAAGCATTTGGCTATTTACACAAGAAATGAAGTATTAACATACATACTCCTTGTTATTACTTCATATATGTATGAAGCTTATTTACAATAGAATATTCTTAGTAAAATTGTTTAAATGTAGTTATGGAGCAATGAATTCAACTGAATCTGCTATTGATGATGCCAGAATCAAGAAGATAAATTTGAATTCATACAAAACGGGTGGAATGTCAAAGGTGTAATGATTACAAATTATAACCTTCAAACTAGAGAAAGCACAGAGGGATATTAAAACTAGCTGTAGAATGTGTATATAAAAAACACTTGCAAGAGAAGGATTTCGCGAGTATGTCAATATTACTATCTGTTTATGCGCCACATTGCCGCGTTTTGACATGAAACGAATAAAATAATTGTAGGTGAACCTAGAATTTTCCTTACATGACAGTTAAGCATCTTTGTCATAGAAATTATACAAAAGGCTATCATATTTTCGAAAGATTAATAAGGGTATGACAAGATTAAGTCGTTTAGTTACATCCTAAGTATTGTTTGGTCAAAATAAAATCTAAAACAGTTACGGTAAGTGATAAGTAAGTCGGTTGACGACCTGAAACGCCATACATGTACGGTAAATTACTGATTAAAGATTCTTACCTGGTGATACTGTCTTTTCCAATATTTGTATTAGTGTTAACGTGGTTTCTGTATGCATTGTAATCACTGTTCTTTAAAAAATTTAGATAAAAACTGGAATCCGTAAAAATTAAGAAACCGGCACACCACCGACGGAAGAACACTCATTGATGAAATGTTGCTATTTGAGAAAAATATTTTGCCGCTGCCACCAGCCCAGCCAACTGCCAAAATTGCCAGGATAGGACTTATACTGAAAAATAGACTTACTCTCTTTAATGTTTTTTTCTTACGCCTATATTTTTATTGAATTTTTTTTAATACTTGGGGAGTGTGTGCTATACAATTAACTTTGGGTACCAAATTTTTTATATGTGTGGTTAAAGTATTTCGAAATCGGCTTGAATTGCGTTGTTTCACTGAGAAGATAGTGCCACTAGGTTCCACACCAAAAAAAAACAGGAGTGATCTTTGACTACTGTACGTTTTGTCCAACAAGGTAGGTAATAATCCGTGTCTAGTTTTACTGTTAAGTTGAAAATGATTGGAATGGTTGCTTAGAAAATATGAATACTCAAATACCTGAGAAAGTTTTTAGTAAAATATAAGTACCTTTACCTTCATAATTATGTTAATTGTCATCACATCGGTAGACGAAAAATCCATAAGATCCATGGATTTAAAGCTTACTATTCGAATCATACATTATTTACCTTTTGAGGCGTGACGTTTTTTTACTTAATAATGCAACGCGTAAGTTTAAAAGTTAATCTTACTAATCGACCATGAATCTAAGAGATTTTTTGTATTTGTACCAACATGAGTTTGATTTTTATGGAAGCAAAAAAAAAACTGTTTGAATATACCTTATTGATTACATTGAATTAAAAAGTGTTATTACTTTCTGTAAAATAGTATTTTTCACCACACCAGCACGAAAAAGATCGTTTGCTTGCGAGAATTCAGTAAGTAAAAACGCTTTTTACTCACTAGTGAGGCAAAGTGATTTAAATTTCGAAACACTAAATCCTTCCAATGAATAGGCGCAAAAAAAACAAAACAGCCACCATGTAGGTTAGTAATAAACATTGACATCAATTTTATTTAAAAACTACAAACGATAAGTTTTAATTATTTTAAATTATATAAATACACGCTTATTTAGTATTTTCATGGTTTTATATTCGTGATTAACCATTAAATTAATTAAAATCGGGTACTTAATATCTAATCTCTATAAATAAATGTTACGGAACGAATTTCCGAACGCACGATTTAAAAAAAAAGTCTGTGTCAGTCATCGCGGGCAACTATAAATTCTTTTCAGTTTATGTTTAATTGTTTACTGGAACTTTTTAACAAAAAAATAGTGAATTCAGTGATGAAGAACTTTGTGGAACTCCAAAAGAGTTGCGACAACTTGCTTCTAACAGAGCTTTTTTACCAGAAGAATCACGTGAAAAGTATTTGAAAGCGTACGACATATTTAATTAGTGGCGACTTTCAAAAGGCCCTAAAACGCATTATGAATCGGTATTACTGTCGTATTTCATGGAATTATTTCAGGTTAAGCAATCGAGTACGGGTTTATTTAAATCTTAATATTTTCTCACTGGAAGAGGTGAAAAGTTTTGTATTGTAACGCGTGAGAAAAATTTAATTTCCAGTTCGTGACCTCTTAAAATCTTTCGCTTGCGAAGTAGTCTTTATTAGAATCACTCGCTATGCTCGTGATTCAATTTAAGACTACTTCGCAAGCTCAAGATTTAAAATTGGCACTCACAACAGAAATATAAACTTTTTCTCACTTGTACCATAAATAACTATTATTGATGTAATTGAAACGTGTATTAACGTCTTTTAATTTTATTCACCTTTCGCTGCTTGACGTTTCGACAAGGTTGCACTTTGTCATGGTCTGATTCAGCAGCGTCCCGGCTCCGTTCGTAAGGTTTATGATTTTTTTAAAATCATCCTAACTTTTGTTGGTTTAAAATTTTGCGATTTACTTCCACCACACACTACACTAATCGAGTCCGGTTCATGAAAGCTCATTGATTGCAGGAACGGGCGAGCTTTTGTGATGTTTATCACTAGATTTCATGTTCCACGGAGATAGTTTGAAACCCTCCTTCCGATTAAACGTCCTGTGTTTTCGGATTTTAATCGCTTCACTTACTACCCTTGTATAGAACTGACGATGAGTGGAAAGGACTTGTGGACGATGTAATTCAATCGAGAGATCGGTTCCAGCTTCCAGTAGTTGTTCTGCGATCGCTGACTTACTCGTTTGCCGGTTTTTAACAGCTGCGATGTGTTATTTGACCCTTTCTGCTAGTCTGCTTAGTCTGGCCTCTGTACGAACTACCACAGCTGCAATTTTGCAAAAGATTTTGTAGACACATCCCTTAATGTGCGTACAATATTGGTGACTAGATTCCAGTGTGTTTACAGTATTAATATTATATTCTTTCAAAACCCATCCGATCTTATCAGACACTCCTCTGACGTAGGGCATGTAAGCGGGCTGCCTGCTTATCTCCGGATGCTTACATCTTTTAGTAAGTATGTAAGTCGAAGCCGTGTGGACCGAACGATCTTACAGGTTAAGCAATGTTACCCATGGTCAGTCATGGATGGGTGACCATCTTATTATAACGAGTTTTCCTCCGTGCCTCGGCGAGCATGATGAACCGTCGATCCCGGTTGCTTTTTTATGTCTATGGCAGTCATTACGGGTCGTCAGTTGCTTGAGATTGTGAAAGATCTCTAGTTTACTAATCATAAAGTGGAGAGCTTGGTTTTGATATTAAGTTTACGTAGAATAGAGTTGTTAGTCCGGAATGCGGTCAATGGTATTTGGAGGATCTTCCTCCAGCACCAAATTTCAAAGGCATCAATTCGGTCTCGATTAGCCCTTTGCCTAATCGATAGATAACGAGAAATAGTTTTGATCTAGAGAGTATATAAAATAACTAAATATACATACAGCCTAAAACAACACACATTAAGAAGCTGACATGCCAATTTTCAGCTCAAATCTGTATTATTGACAGCGCTGTAGCCTTTTAACGCTCATTACATCTTGCAATCCATATTTAAAATTTGCATTTTACAGTAATTTAGTTTCACTATGGAGCTGACAAAATATGTACTGAAATTCAGTTAAATCCGGTAGACTAGAAGCCAACCCCGATGCTTTTGAGTAAATATAAACAGCCATGTATCTGACGTCATCAATGCTTTTTCTAGGTATCACTCTGATTCTGATTATATGTACTCGTCCTCTGATTGACCGTTTAACTGCAGCTATTGCCTGCAGTGCTGTTCGTATAACGAGAGTGTCGTCCATTCAAAAATGGCAACTCAGGCCTTGTTCTGTCAATGTCATTCTTTTAGCCCGTGAACCGTGGTTTCGGTGGTGGATTGTCTTAACAAATTCTGCCAAAATGGTAATAATCTTTAATTTTCCTTTCAATCTCCTCATAAAAATGTATATAGTGTTACACAGTGTGTTGTTAAATTACAGTGTGTGCCGTTTATTGTTATATTTCGTTGAAACAAGTGATAAGATGAGTGTAAACTTTGTTTCAGTCGCTGGTAATCCCAGACAAGTTCCAACATATTCTTCGTATTATGAATACGAACATCGATGGCAAACGTAAAGTTATGTTCGCCATGACCGCCATCAAGGGTGTGGGTCGTCGGTACTCCAATATCGTATTGAAGAAGGCTGACATTGACTTGGATAAGCGTGCCGGTGAATGTACCGAGGAGGAGGTATGTTTTGCAGTATATTATCCCTTTGTTGATACATCTTGAGAGCTCGCTTTTATCCTGTCATTGAATTAATTGTGTTTATAAGTAAAGGTACCATTATAAACAACTCTAAATACAAGTTATTCTATGTTATTTCACTATCATAATATATAACCTATCTTTATAAATATACATAATTGTAGTAGGTTTATGGTTCTCAGTGATAATGACCCACATTCTGACATTTAGCTTTGTAGACTTGATATGTTAACTTTAGTTTTGGCTTGTCTCACTCTCATATAACACTAATAATGTTATTATTTGTTTCAGGTTGAAAAGATTATCACTATTATGTCAAATCCTAGACAATACAAAATCCCAGATTGGTTCCTTAACAGGCAAAAGGATATTGTTGACGGAAAATACAGCCAGCTAACCTCCTCCAACTTGGACTCAAAGCTTCGTGAAGATTTGGAGAGGCTCAAGAAGATCCGTGCCCACAGGGGTATGCGTCACTACTGGGGACTGCGTGTGCGTGGTCAACATACCAAGACTACTGGCAGGAGAGGAAGAACTGTTGGTGTGTCTAAGAAGAAGTAATTTATAAAAATAATAAACACAATTTCTGCATAAAGACTTTTATTTGTTTCTCACCTATTTGATCTCAAGTCATCTCAAAGCATATTATTATCTGTTTTATTAACAATCTATAAACAAATAGCTAACCATTGTATTTTACTAACAGGCATACTGTAGAATTACATTAAAATATTACACATGTATTACAGTACTTATTTTTAGTTGTGTTAGAGATGTATGAAGAAATTCAGTTCATCTTAAATTCTGATGATGCATGTGTTTTAAATTTCTACTATGTGCCATGTTAAAAAAATTGGTTGTAGTGGTGGTAACTGCTTTATAATAAAGATATTACTTTACAAAAGACCAAGTGGCTCTATGAAGTTACAACAGCAGCTGTTTCATAAAATATGAAAAATCAAATATCAAATTTATAATTACTATGATAATGAAGAAAAAAACATGTGATGTTAATTAATTTACTGAAAAAATACAATGTAAAAAATATTTACATTTCGATTATGATTAACAAAAAAATAATATTATCACTACTCATATTGTGCAATAAGTACCATCATATAGACTCCAGCAAGGAGTGCTACTATTTCTTTTATTGATTGAGATAACTTATTAGCGCCTTCTAACAATTCAGGAATGACAGACACAG
Source organism: Hypena proboscidalis (assembly GCA_905147285.1). Taxonomy (NCBI): domain Eukaryota; kingdom Metazoa; phylum Arthropoda; class Insecta; order Lepidoptera; family Erebidae; genus Hypena; species Hypena proboscidalis. Next base: position 10,452,223 of record LR990130.1, on the reverse strand, counting down.
TGGCTATGTAAATGAATCCTCCTGCAGTGAATGGCAAAATGAGGGAAGAGACTAGACCTTCACTTGATCCTCTAAGATATATGGACAGCACAGTGCCTGAAATTGCTCCAAAAGCAGTCAGCAGCTGCAACATCATTGCCTTCTTGCGAGAACAACCAGACTGTACAAGTATAGCAAAGTCACCAATTTCATGTGGAATTTCGTGCAAAAGTATTGTCACAGTAGTGATAAGTCCAATATTTTGTCCTGCAATGTATGATGCGCCAATTGCTAATCCATCAGTGAAGTTATGAGTGAAGTCTGCAGCTAGGTTCAAATATCCAGCAATTTTGATATCTTCCTTCTTTTCCTTGTTAACCTTCTTTTTATATTTATCATCCGATTTTTTCTTATCTGCGCCATGAGAATGGCCATGGCCTCCGCTAAACAATCGCACAGTCTTTTCAACAACTAAGAATGTGATTATTCCTCCCAAAACTCCAAGACCAACAGTTATGTCATGGGGTTCATGGTTCTCACTATCATGCGAATGACTGTGGCTGTGACCGCCTGCATCACCACTAGACATAAGCGCGTGTGGAATTAAATGAAGAAATGCATCGCCCAAGAGACCGCCAGACGCAAATGATAGTAAGATCTTGAGTAAAGGTTGTTTTTCCGCAGTACCGTCGATTGGTATAAAGAAAAGTATGAAAAAAGGTACTATACTGATAAAGATCGTTGAACTTAACGCTTTTACGTATAAATCGTAGTCAGTTTCAGTTATCACTTCTTCTTTTTTGTATTGTTCGTTCGCACTTTTGGAGTATTTGAATGTCGGTTCCTCGTTGCTATGAGTATGGCCATGAGAGTGACTGTGACTGTGGCCTAAAGCCACTACTATTGTACAGGCTACAATTAGCCGCAATAAGAGTCCTCTATTTGGATAAAACATTATTTCAATACTCTAAACTTTCCCTTTGTACAAAACACACAACACCATACTCTGTCAAGTTTGTTGAGATGTCAGATGACGTTGACATTTAACGCTACTAGTGCGACTATTATTACGGAGATGCGGCTCGAATATCGATATTATTTTCATTATATCGTATAGCATTAGCCTGGGCGCATACGTCCAGCACGTCTGGGCTCGGAACGGAAAATTCTTGTCAGTCAACGCTGTCAAAAATATATGAAAAAATAAGTCTGTTCATTCCAATTCAGAATGAACATGAATGCGAAATATTTGAAATGAACAGACTTTTCAATCGTTTCGTTCTAAATTCTGTTAATTCCGAATGCAATGAAAGCTTTATTATATTATGCACTGACGTTCCGAACGAAGGATGTAGTGGAAGTAGTGGCTTGGTATGAGAGATATTTGAAATACGTTACGTTTGAAATAATATAATTATGTTAATACATATCTTATTGTTATGGCCAATTTTTCTTCAGTGTCTAAACACAACGATTCGTTGTTGAAAATGGTTGTCAATGTTGCTAAATATGGCGTTGCGTAGAAAAAGGATACATAATAATTCCATTCAATAGAGAATTATGTTGGCTCTGTTATCTCTGTGGGACTATACCATTTATACGCGCAGAGTTCAAACTACTAACTAGATAAGTAGTTTTAACTCTGCTACTCTTTTGTAAATCACAAAAAGATTTATTAAATAGCATGTGAAAATAGAACCAGAACCGTTCATTTTAGTTCATTACGATTTTTTTTTTAATTAGCGTCATTATGCATGTTTTTATTAAATCGCGTACATTTGCATGTCATTGGTGTCATTGATGTCTTTGGGACTTTTAATTATATTATTCGGAACTATCGATACTACAAATACATCACTATATTGGCACACTTCCAGTGACATAATGACACGTTGTCAATTATTTTTCTTCTGGCAAGTAAGAAACCATCAAAAAAATATTAATAAAGAAAATAGGTATATATTTTTGTTTTAGGCTTATTTAATTTATTTTTGTCTAGGCAAACACTATGAGATGTAAAATAACCGTAGACTACAAAACTAAAAGACTAGGTAGTCAACAATAAAGTAGTTTATACCGTTTTTTAACCGACTTCTAATTATTGCAACGAGTTTTAGTTAAATAGATAAAATATATTATTTTAGTTTCTATTGTGTTCGGTATTTTATTATGACTTACATAATTATGATAACTTAGTTATACACTGATCTTTATGATCATTTCTGTGTTAAGAATAATTCAGATTCAGATTCACTGGGGCTACAAACATAAAACAAGTTTATCTGCATTACTCTTTTTTTTAAATTTTACCGATGTCATTTCCTAAAATCATCTTGGCTCCCCGCGCACTAGGCAGCTGTAGGTACAGTGTATATTATTAATTTATTATGTTAACATAAACATAGTTTAAAATGTAAACAACTAGCGACGTGGCTGCGACCCGTCACTTAACTCAGTCGTGAATACAAACAGTTTGCGTGAACACGTATCATCTATTATTTATATTCCAATTACCTTACCTCAACAAAATACCAAAGTAAAACCTATATTGGTGACCCTTGTAAACTGTGTTCGTAAATAGTTAGTTTTTGGAATTTTGGGCAATGGCTACTCCAGTATACTCAGAAGTGAACACACCAGTGATACAAGCACAGGCGCCGAACAATGAACCACATATCGAGGATGTGTCGGCGTTGGCTAGCATTACGGTTTCCTCGCGTGTTCCTGATTTTTGGGCGGACCAACCACGACTCTGGTTCGTTCAATTTGAGGCAGTTGTAGCAAATCAGAGATTGAGTGAGGCTGCAAAACAAAACTTGGTCATAACGAAGCTGAACAAAAGTGCTATACAACAAGTAAGTGATTTACTTTTGGCCCCAGCGGAGACTAAAAAGTACGACACGCTAAAAGACAGACTACTACAAGTTTTTGAAGAATCAGAGACTCGCCAGTTCCAGAAACTACTTGGAGAAATGGAGCTGGGTAACCAGAAACCTTCACAACTCTTGAGGCGAATGAGAGATTTGGCACGTGCAAAAATGCCAGACTCGACCCTGCAAATTATGTGGAACAGTCACCTGCCGGCGGCAGTTCAGGCGGTACTGGCGGTCACAGAAGTCAAGGAGTTGGACAATCTGGCGGTGGTAGCTGACAAGGTGATGGAGGCGACCCGTTCAGCAGAAGTGGCGGCGGTGACGTCAAACCCAATCCCCAGGGACACCAGCGTAACGTCGGATTTAGCAGCGGCAGTAGAAAAACTTAGCCTCGAGGTTGCAGAGCTACGACGTGGTAGGCAATTCCAACGTCGTACCGGGAATATACAATCAAGTTCACACTCTAGAAATAATGTAAGTAGAAGTCGGAAAGATCCTAATTGGCTGTGCTATTATCACTACAAATTTAGATCCAAATCTACTAAGTGTGTGGAGCCGTGTAATTGGAAAACTTCAAAGGACAATGCGAAGCCGACGGAAAACTAGCGGCGATACAGCCTGTGGCGGAGGTTTGTATCAATAACTATAATCGCCTATGTGTGTTAGATAGTAATAGTAGACTTAAGTTTTTGATTGACACGGGTGCTAATGTTTCGGTAATTCCGGTTGGTAAAATTAATTCTAACAAACTCGAAAGTGATAGTTATAAGCTGTATGCGGCTAATGGTAGCGAGATACAAACTTACGGTGTACGTAGTTTAGTTTTAAATCTTGGTTTAAGAAGAGCTTTCCGATGGACCTTCATTGTTGCGGCTGTTAAACAACCTATAATAGGAGCAGATTTTTTAACCCATTATAAGTTGTTAGTTGATTTAAGCGCGCGAAAGTTAATTGATCAAGTTACTCGTTTAAATGTTATCGCTTCAGTTGTGTGCCATGACGTATGTGAGTCATTAGTTCAAACATTAATAAATGATAATGTGTGGCATAAATTACTATCAAAATACCCAGACATTACCAGACCAATATCGTTCAAAGAAGTTCCTAAACATTCGGTGTGCCATTATATTGAAACCTCAGGACCACTGGTATACGCTAAGGCAAGGCCACTACCACCGGATAGATTCAAAAAAGTTAAGGCTGAATTTCAGAATATGTTAGAATTAGGAATTTGTCGACCCTCCAAAAGCCCTTGGGCGAGCCCGCTTCACGTGGTACCCAAGAAAAATGGAGATATTAGACCGTGTGGGGATTATAGGCGGCTTAATGCAATAACAAAGCCGGATCGTTATCCCATTCCACGTTTAAATGATTTTAAGTATTTAATTGCAGGTAATAAGACTGTATTCAGTAAATTAGATTTAAATAGAGCATATCATTTTATACCTGTAGCCCTTGAAGATATCGAAAAAACTGCAATCATTACTCCTTTCGGATTATTCGAATTCCCACGTATGACTTTCGGTTTGCGGAACGCAGCGCAATCGTTCCAGAGATTTATGGATACGGTAGTTCTTAATGGTTTTGATTTCGTATATAATTATATTGACGATTTGTGCATAGCATCGGAATCCGAAGAAATTCATAAAAAGCATTTAAATGCGGTATTTCAAAGGTTTAACGAATTTGGTGTCACAATTAACATTTCCAAATGTGTGTTTGGAGTATCAAAATTAAACTTTTTAGGTTACGAGGTGTCAACAGACGGTATTCGTCCACTCGATGATAAGGTACAGGCAATTGTAAATTTTCCGAAACCTGAAAATATCGAACAATTGCGTCGTTTTCTCGGTATGGTCAATTTCTATCGTTCGCATATACCTAATGCAGTCGATAGTCAGGCAGAGTTAAATAGTTATCTGCATAATAGCAAAAAGCGCGACAAAACCGTGATAAAATGGACTGATAAGGCCATCGAGGCATTCGAGAAATGTAAGGTGAGCTTAAAAAGCGCCGTTACATTGTCGTATCCAATGTCTGATGCTAATTTATCTTTGATGTGTGATGCTTCAAATACTAGCGTAGGCGCGGTTTTACAGCAACAAATAGATACCAATTGGAAACCACTTGGATATTTTTCTAAAAAATTATCACCTACGGAAATGAAATACTCTACTTATGATCGTGAATTATTGGCTATATATATGGCAATAAGACATTTTAAACATTTAGTGGAAGGTCGGGCATTAACGATATTCACAGATCATAAACCTATCGTATACGCATTCAGTAAAGTAAATAGCGATAAAGAAAGTCCTAGACGTATTCGTCAACTTTCCTACATAAGCGAATTCTGTACTGACATTCGGTATATCAGCGGTGATCAAAACGTAGTAGCAGACGCCTTATCTCGGATAGAGACAGTAAGTTGTCCCACGATACTAGATTATGCGGCATTAGCAGAAACCCAATCTAGTGACGTATACTTACGGGAGGCATTGCAAGTACCAGATAGTAATTTACAGTTTAAACAATTTTATTTACCAGGTTGTGATAAACAAGTATATTGTGAAATTTCATCGAATAGAATTAGGCCATATTTAACTGAAAATTTTAGATTAATCGCATTTCATTCAATTCATGACCTTAGCCACCCTGGAATTAAATGTACTAAACAGATGGTTAAACAAAAGTTCTTTTGGCCGAATATGGATAGAGATGTTACCAAATGGGCTAGAACTTGTCCTATTTGTCAGAAAGTAAAAATCAATAGACATACTGTTTCCGGTGTAGGTAGTTTTGAACGGGCTGAACGTTTTCAGCACCTACACATTGACATAGTCGGACCTTTAACGATATCACCTGATGGTTATAGATATTGCGTAACTCTTATAGATCGGACAACGGGTTGGCCAGAGGCCGTTCCTGTTAAAAATATTACAGCGGAGACCGTGGCTAGAGTAGTTTTTGAATGCTGGATCTCACGTTTTGGATGCCCTTCAAAGCTAACAAGCGACCAGGGTAGACAATTTGAAAGTGATATGTTTAAAAACCTTATGAAATATTTAGGTATACATAAAATACGCACAAGTCCGTATAATCCAAAAAGCAACGGCGTCATTGAGCGTTGGCATAGAGCATTAAAAGTATCCCTTATGGCACGTTTACAAGATGACAAGTCTTGGGTGGACGAGCTTCCGATCGTATTATTAGAACTGCGTGCAGCTATCAGAAGTGATAGCGGAGTAAGCGCAGCGGAATTGACCTACGGTAAAACGATTCGATTGCCGGGTGATTTTTATGATGAAAGTAAAATATGCATGTCGGACTCTGAATATTTACAGGTACTTAGAGATTCTATAAATAAATTGAAACCACGACCACCATGTCATAGTAATTCACGTTCGCTATTCATATCCAACGATCTTAATACGTGTAAAAGTGTGTTCGTTAGAATTGATTTAATGCGTAAGTGTCTTCAACCACCATATGACGGTCCATACAATGTCGTAAAAAGACAAGGAAAGACTTTCACTATCAAGGTAGGCGATAAAGAAAAGTGTATTTCCATAGACAGGCTGAAACCTGCCTATGTAATTGATAGCGATTGTAAAAACTCTACCGACAATAATTTTAATTTGGATTGTAACTTAAACGATAAACAAAGCGCAGCGGCAAAGTTTAGTCATAACAAAACAACGCGTTTTGGCCGAGTAATCAAAACACCATTGAGATTCGTAGAATAAGCAACATAAGTAGCGTTTGACACAAAGGAATTATTATAACACTTTTAGTTATAAACACTTTTATTCTTTGTTTAAATATACTTTTGTGTAAGCTATTCATAGGTTTCGAAATGTTTATTGTTTATTTTAAATATACTTTTGTATAAGCTAATCATAGGTTAAGACATTTTTATTGTTTATTTATATAATAAAAACTTATGTGTATTTTTTTGTAAACAACGCTTTCGTTGAGTAGCAGTTTGTTTAGCTCTCACAAAGCGCTTGAGATTAAGCAGGCGGTAACCGCATTTATCTACAAATAAAGTGTTTTAAGAAAATATGTTAGCTTTACCCTTTAATTACTTATTAAATATTTGTTACTTTTTTTGTTTTAAAAAAGGGGGGAATGGTGTAGGTACAGTGTATATTATTAATTTATTATGTTAACATAAACATAGTTTAAAATGTAAACAACTAGCGACGTGGCTGCGACCCGTCACTTAACTCAGTCGTGAATACAAACAGTTTGCGTGAACACGTATCATCTATTATTTATATTCCAATTACCTTACCTCAACAAAATACCAAAGTAAAACCTATAGCAGCCAAAAAAGCCTAAGCCAGAATATTTGCGCAGCTAGTTATAGCAGCCCATAAACGACTGGCATAGATCCTTGCATCAAGCGATATGGACGTGGAAGAACTTTTCTTACTCAAAATACGTCTAGCTCCTACAACCTACAACTAGTGCGTGAAGACTGACCGCAGCCACATACATTATCCTACTAAACACGTTCTGGCTGCGCGCAGCCAGCCGGCTGCCATGCAAACAAGCGCGTTGTATTGGCTGCTGCAGCCGGTACCTACTCTAACTCGAGGTTGCCTAGTGCGCGGGTTCCTATACAACGTCATAATTTCTTTCGTCTTTACTGGCAGCCAGACTGCCTAGTGCGCGGGGACTCTAAGTGCGCCTCTTCGTCATAGTAACATTTGATTAGATTCTGCGTGATGAACCAACCAGTCAGTCAGGTAAGAAATTAAATATGTACAGATAAAGATAGATAGAAACTTAAATTAACATATCGCATTTTATATCTGGGAATTTCCACAATATTCAGTATATTTAAAGCTTATTCAGACAATTTTCTTCTGAATATATTATATAAACAACCGATTACTACAGAAACTACCGTCACAAATGGTAGACTACCGTGTAGACTACGGTAGTTCCGCACTTTTATTATAAACATATTATTATCATTTCCTCTGAGCTACCGCAGTTAAATCTCTAGCAAACACTCTGGCGCTAAAAGTTTAAATAATTGAGTACAGTATTAGATCTTATAATATTATTAAAACCGACGCTGTTATTCAGACACGCGAATAACAGCCCTGTTGATGAATCTACGTACTAGATTCGAAACTAGTCGGCATATCCCGGCTAAAGTAACGTGAGTAACCCGTATTCTCAATAATAATGTATTAGATCTTATTTAAAGACAGAATAGCAACGAGGCAAATAGCCCTTAGGTTGAATTGAGTGATGGTTGACTGACTGACATCAGCCTGTATGCCAGGGTATTGAAATCTCTTCAATACCCTAAAACTACGGACTCTATACTCTATATCGAATTCAGGCAAAGTCGGCCTTCCACTGCAAATTGCCTTTCTCCATTGTGGCAAAACGGAGGGTAAGAACTACCTAAGTATCTATACCATAACCAAAGTAAAGATATACCGAGAACTATATCAAAATAGAAAAGTTTGACATAACCTAATAAATAAATGAATAATAACTTGGATGAAGGATAGTACTGGATTTGGCATGGCTCGTAACCATAGTAACCATAGTACTTTAAAAAGAGATGGCCATATAAAATATCAGTAGAAACGACAGAGAAAGCAATATTATTTTTTTGTCTCTGTCACCGTACAGCTTTTTATTGTTTGCCCAATTTGAATTTGCCTAACCTATATCGTGTCGGTAGTGGAAAGAAGTCGTTTTTTTCCTATTTTAAACTAGTTACATAGCCATATTCCGTGCCCTAAACATACCGTAGTGACTGTAGTGAAAAATAAACATGGTGCAGTATTGTATAATTGGCTGCAAAAGCCGCAGTGAGCGTAAACAGGAAAATATAACTTTTCACAAGTAAGTATCACTTCAAACCTTAGGATAGCTTGTTTTCAGTTAGTAATGCATCCCTTTAGAATCTGGTTGCCCGACAATTCTCAAATCAATACAAATAAACAGTTAATTTCAGTAATATAAGTTTTCTAAAAAAATCACGTTTTGTTGTATAACACTACCAAATGTAGTATGCCGTTGTGACAGTTAAAAAAAATTTATCGTTAGAATAATGTCGTATTATTTGCTCCATTTTTACTGTCAACATACAACTTCACGCCAAAGAATTCGATAAAACTGTGAAATATTTACCATTAACTTATTGTTATCATAAAAACATGTGAATTTGCCATTGGTATAGTTACTTTTCTGTTTGGCTGGGTTATATATTCTCTAGGGATACCTGCCCGAAAGTGGAAACTTTTCCTAGAATTTGGGAATGAGTAGAAAGTTTAATTCGTGTATAATTTTTTTCATTGTGATAAATAATAATATTCAAGATATCAATAAAGACTAGAATAATTAAATAACTTAATTTTTATATAGTTTTTATAATTGATTGTAAATCTTTTTTTACTTAAGTAGCGCATTATAATTTACAGAACCCACCAACAATAGATATACCTTCTACATCAGTAGGTATACTATCACACATAATGTATGTGTCGATACAAACAAATTGCATACAAATTAATTATGTATTTTTACTGTATAATTTGTTTTAGTTTCTTATCTATTGTGCAAATCTGTCCAATGGCTGATGAAGCTTTGACTACTTCTATTACTAACCCAAGTCGGGAATTGCAGTAGGGACGGTGGATATTTACTGTTTAATTGATCATAAAAAAAAAATCTTAGGTTCTGAATACTGAAGTAAATGTTACACCTGTTCTTCCTTCTGCTGGAAATAGTTGCCGATCATTCAATGTAAGTATTAGTAAAATTATTACATTGTCAAGTTATACTCGCATTTCTTGTCAATATAATATACTCAGTAGGACATATTAAAAAGCTTATTAATCTTGTCAGTTTCAATGTTTTAACTTAAAGTAGAAAATGATGTGTAGATCAGAGTTCGAAGTGATAATTTATCATTGATATTATAAAAAGTATCTGAATGTACGCATTCATTATTGGACAAAAAAAATTAAAGAGAAGCAAGTAAAAATTAGAAATTTTTATACTAAGTTGATTTTGTTTAAGGGATAGTAATACAAATCATATTTAATTTTGAGTTTTATTTAACCCACTTCTTCATCATTTGACTTCACAATTAAACGCTGGTTCCAACGTCTATTGGTCTTATTTAATATATTTTTTATTATATTTGTTCATTTGCAAGTACCTTATTTTTTATTTATGTATGAATGTTGAGAAAGCGAAAACAACACAGCGAACGAACGTGTAGTCCACCTGATGGTAAGTGGAGTACAGCCCATGAACATCAACAATCCACAAAAGCAGATTATAGTTGCGTCGCTGCAGCTGAGGACTACGGTGTTATGCCTCATGTGCCAGTAATTTTAGCCGCTTTAGTACTGCAAAATATAACTTCTTTGCCTAGTACATTGACAAATGGAAATGGTCTAGCATAACAATATTATTTCGGGGAAAATTGGGTACCACTGGTAACCCCATGAAATGTCTGTACTTTCTTGCCGTCCTTTACGGGTGTACGCAACTTAAATGCTCATGTCATCTCTACCTAATACTTACTCTGAGAATAATAAGGTGATACGTTGATGTGACAAACGAATTAAAAAAATATGATTGATACTCAAGTCACTATCGTCACGGTATAAATATAACCCAGTACTCTGACTTAATCTTATTCCTCAAAATAAAAAAAACAATCACGCGATACACGATAGGGCTGTCCACGTACCGTATTTTAATATAAATATTATGTATGGGAAGCCACATATACAATGCGAGACCATCTTATACTGGAAATGTATAGGTTGATGTGTAGCCGTCTGTACCTGTCTTGAACTTCTATCATTCTTTTTGGAACGAAGTTCCTTATCGCGCGTTGTGAAAGGGGGCTAGACGCAAAAAATTGGGACGTAAAGTTGTAACGACACATTTCGTAGCAATTCTCGTAGCGGCGTAGTAATTACATGCTACGTTACAGCTACGGTTTTACATCATTAGACACACAGAGAAAAATGCGCACGCCTGTTAATAATAAAAAAAATATTATTATAACTTAAAAGATTTTTTTTTTAATTTCTTTACTAATTAATCATAAGGAACTTCGTTCCATCCGGGTGTCCTGACACCGCAGTAGTTTTTTTTAATCTTTATTGACGGCAGCACATCCCCGCCTTTGTTAGTCTCCTAATTGCGTTATTATTCCGTGGTATAGACAAGTGTCGCGTTCTGACCGTTTCTATGATGATAAACTACTTGGTCTTTACTCTGCTATCGTGTACGGCGTGATTGTTTTTTGGTAATTCATGGATCGGGGTCGAGTCATAATACTAGGTTTGGGGTCAGATAGTTGTGATGTCAATAAAGTTCAGCTTACCACACAGTATTCGCAAAGGGTTTTCATATTTCGACACTTATCAGGAGTTACAGCCAGATTTTGTGTGAAACGAGAATAAATATTGCCGATTTGTTTTTAAAGTGACACCAAAACGACACTAACTGTACTTATGTACAAAAAAAATATTTAATATCTAACGAAAAGTTAAAAAAAAACTTTTATTTAATCACTAAATTGTAGTTTATTAATATTAGAACCAGTAAGCCATAATCATGTTTCCATCGATATCTCGTTGAGTTTCCACAATGCTGGATTGGCGTACCAGCTTACGCATAGAGTTGCGTCTGATGTCCGGGATATCCAGAAATTCGTCAGCAACTATCGGTGTCTGTGTTAGTTCCAGTTGGTCTAAGTTTTCATATGATTCTGGGGTTGCCGATTTCCTGAAAAATATATAAGAAAATTGGAAAATATCACTTTTATGTAAGGCTTGGCCGTTACCAGTTTACGATAATTATAAGATGTGCTATGTAAGACTAGTTAAATTAAGGTATTCGATTGACTTCCTCGCACATCTCTGGTGAAAAAGCAAACGTCAGGCAGGATATCCCCTATTTTCTTTTTAAGCATAAGCCTTTTTATTTTTTCCTTTTTTTTCTTAAACCTACTTCTGATCGCCGCCTTTTGTTTTTTTTAACTTTTTTTCTTAAACCTACTTTTGATCGCCGCAGTTCCAACAATCAGCGTAGGTCCAATCTTTGCCGAATTCTTCACCTTCCTCAGCTGTTTGGGGTAAGGAAGTGTGAAGAGTTTCCGGAAGTCGGAGAGCAGTAAGCCCTCCAACCACTGACACTGCGCCCATTACCACTAGAGGCAATACAAGATTACTTGAACCCTGCAAATTGAAGTAACTTGAGTTTAAGTATATTTTGTTATCTAAAGCTTATACTAGATATCGACGCGGCGACAGGTGTAACACTACTTGTTTTAGGCGACATTTGAAAAACGTGTGTAATGTAGTTAAACTGTGGTTTTACGTTGCTATGAAGTATTATTTTACAATCATTCTTGAACGTCACAAAAATCAAACAGAGCGTTTCGTCTTAAGATTTGGTCTGAAAATTTGTGTGAAATACTAATTCACACACACAGACAGAAAAATACAGATGGTGGTGATGCATAGTGTAGTTTTCACAACTTTTTACCTAATGAATTGAGTCACTAATGATGTCACACATGTAATAGCTCTGTTCTCTGTGGAAACCAAATAAGTAATTTACAGTAAAGATAATTATTGACATAAATGTCTAATAAGTTAAACTACTTATAGGTGTATAGTTCGGGCTCTAGCTTTTCTCTACTTGTGTCTGTTGTTGCATTTTGAATCAATTATTTTAGAAAGTAGCTTAACGACAATTTGGGATTTTGATTGTATAGCTATTTAGATACTTTGTGTCTTGTGATCTTTATTTTCATTGCAGATGGTAGCTCCTTTGTCGCAAATATGCACGATAACAGATTATTATGTTAAACTATAAAATGATTACAGAGATAATTAGCATTGAGAGCACTACCAAACCACTATTATGTCTTACCAGGTAGTTAATAAAAGGTATTATAATTAAACCCAAGCCGCCTATGTATGCCGATGTCCCGATACCGACACCTCTCAATTCCGTGGGGTATAATTCTCCGGCGTAAGGGTATATGATCAAGAAGGATGCCGAGATAAAACATTTAGATATTAAATATAGGATAAGGGTTTCCGTGTGAGCATCTGGAAAATTATACAGGGTCGAATACAAGGTCATATATACAAGGGATAGTTCACAAAGTGAATAAAGTAGATAAGCCTTACCGTTTGGCAGTAGCACTGTGACAATGCAGAATATGCCACTGATAACCATTGACAGACAAAGTGGCCATCGGCGCCCAATTCGATCCATGAGAACCCAACAAACCAGGTAGCTGGGTATTTCTACAGCAGATGATAAGAAGAAACTCATGTACTGATTGTCTCCTATAGCCGGGCCGTAGTAACTAAGACCGACGTACACCATCTCCGAAGCGCACCAATTAAGAGTGATCAAACATGTTTTAAGCCGCATATTCGGTGTTCGAAAAAGAGCGAAAACGCTCACAGATTTGGTCTCCGTCACACCTCTTTCCCTCTGTTCTATAACTTGTTTCTGCAGCTTACAAGTATACTCTTCAGGTAATTCCTTACCATTGACCCTTGCGATCGTTTTCAGAACCTTGTTTGCTTCTTCAAGTTTCTCTCGCATCAGTAACCATCGGGGAGACTCCGGCAGTACGAACCAGTATAAATAATAAAAAAAGAAAGGCACTGAAGTTGCAATAGCAAGAGATCTCCAATCTCGTAGTAAGTATGTAACCAAGGATAGTAATATTAAGCCCAACGTGTAAAAGACGCAGGTCATGACAGTAACGAAGGACCTGTAGTTTGGGCCTGCTAATTCTAAGGCTGAAAAATCACGTAAATTGTATTGTTTGTTATAATGAGCGCATTATTAAATGTCTATATAGATATTATAAACACTCACAAATGATAAAAGGTATTTGATACACTGCTGGAATGGTTAATCCAACTATAATTCTTGCTATTACCCAAAACCAATATTCATGAGCATAGGCAGTCATCAAGCTTCCAACTAGAAGGGTGGTGAGACAAATGAAGAAAGATTTCTTCCTTCCGATGCGATCATTCAACAGTCCAAAAGTGTAGACTCCAACAGGTCCGCCGACATTTAATGCTACTAAGCCTAACGTTGGGTAGACATCATATTCACAGACTAGATCAAACTGCAAAAGATTAGACTTTACAAAGTAGATAATGAAAAATCAGTAAGATTTAATTTATAAATAAAACTGACGTGAAGCTGAGTGAGAATTTACTCGGCATATCTCCAGCTAAAATAACGTGGTTGCTCACGTATTCTCAATAATAATTATTTAATTCAATCATCATTAATTCAACAAGATCATTCTCAATCAACGGTCCAAAAACGTCAAAAGACGTCGGCAAAAAATTTCAAGGATTTTATTTTCTATTGCATATTCAGTAGTCAGTACTCACGTCAATTACAACGGATGATTTTACTTCAGACGTATCATACTCATAGCCATCCAAACACGGTTCTGTGGGCCAATTCACATCGGCCTCAATTGTATCCATAGATGAGACAAAGTCTGTCCAGTTTATCAAATATCGTGAGCATCTTTCAAATGTCAAATTGTCCTGAAAATAATCGTTATTGCTCATATTTATAATCATATTTATCATAAAAACAGTGTCCGTTCTTGTCGAGATTTGTAACTGATATATAAACTAAGTATGTGTAGTATAATGGCAATTTTACGATAAAAAACTGAACGGGACCTCATGACAAGTATACTCTTTCAGACCAAAAAAATCTCAAATCGGTCCAGGCGTAATCGACAAACAAACATAAAAAAAATAAGAAAAATACAATCGTATTGATGTTTGATTGAAAAACAGAGAATACCAAAATAAAATGGCAACAATTACGGATCATAAATAGGTAGGTAAAATTTTAATTCATAAATTTTTAATAAACACTAATAATATTCAATTAATTAGCTTTCAAAGTAAAATAACAACACCTACCTTTCTCGGTATTGCTAAAGCTTTGCGCTGCTGCATTGTAAGATTAAGTAAGTCTAGTTCGGGCACCTTGCACCAATGATCCGGCACGTCTGTCATGAACAACTGGTTGAAGGCACAGAAGCCGCAAGGCAAGCAGGCTGGCAGACAAACCAGCCATAACAGCAGCTTCTGGTATAGGCCGAACTCACCGATTTTTGGCAACAAATCGTCCAAGTCGATCGGATCATTTGATTCCTCGTCCTTCAAAATTAGATTTTCAACTTTATGTTAATTGGAAACTTTTATCTGGTAGTTAGTGAAAAGAAAGGATATTTTTACATTCCACAATATTTCACTTAACTACCGAAATGTAGGTCAGGTAACAATTCGCAAAAAAGGGGCATATTTTAGATCAAATATGGGTACCCATATAAATACGGATATCTTTGAATCACTTGTAATATTTTAAAGCAAATTTTAGCTTTGCTATGTCTTTTTGTATTTTATAATATTAAAGTTTAAAATTTAAGAAAGACGCTGGCACAAAAAGATTTAAGAAATTTCGAGTCTAGCAGCATACGAATCCATAACTGAATTGGCAAAGCACTTGGGGCGTAGGTATACCCAGGGGGTGCATTTTCGAGTCCTGCTGGATTCTTAATTTTTTAACTTTATATTATAAAATCTTTGAATCAATTTAAATAAAGTTTAGTTAGTATAGTTATTTAAAAGTGGAGTTTTATCAAATACAGTAAAAAAATACATTCCAAATTACTCTGACAACTATACAATTTATGGACATAAGATGAGGGCACAAAGTGACACGACATTACTTAATATTTTATCCACATCAGTGAAGTCTACCCGCGACCATGAATGCTGAAATAGCATTTGAAACGTCGGGAAATCAAAGTAAGTGAAATTTAAGTGAAATATCGCGATAAAATCCGAAAATTGAAGTGTTAGTCATGTATAACATTCGCGTAAACCTTAGAAAATATCACATCAGTGAACTTGAAAAAGTACGTAACATTCAACATAGTAGTAACTATGTTTACAAACTAGCAATACAATTATCAATGACACAATGTAGTTTAACTTGAATACCTACCGAGAGTTTCTCTTGAGTGCCGTAATTACGAGAATTATTGTCATTTTTCGACATCACACACTACACAAATAATTGAAAAACTCTTCAATATATTAGTGACGTCCATTTACGACCAGTTTTAGACAGTTTTGCGTTTGAGAAAGAAGCCATAAAGTATTAATTGAATTAACAGAAAACTTGGCTACGCATGCGATAGTCATGTACTGCCCTCGGCCAAAGATAAATGCTTACTCGCAGAATTAAACAAAGTGCCAGTGAATTCATACAAATGGCCCCGTTGATCGGTTTATGTGAATGGGGATCTCGTAATTCGGTAATGGCGGAAAATGGCCATCCGACTGGGTACACTCCTCTATAATTCCTCTACACAAAAAAGGATCGGTACGAGATTGCAATAATTATCGCACAATAGCCCTTACCTCACATGCCAGCAAAATCCTCCTACATATTATTAACACTAGATTAAGATCATATCTCGACTGGCAGATACCGCAAGAACAAGCGGGCTTTGTCAAGGGCAAAGGCACTCGCGAGCAAATTTTAAACCTACGGCTCATAATTGAAAAATTCTACGAATTTAACACCCCAGTGTACATGTGTTTTGTCGACTATCAGAAAGCATTCGACTGCGTCAAGTGGGATAGACTATGGGAGATTTTATCTGAGTTTGGAGTTCCTACTCACCTGATAGCTTTGATACGCAACCTCTACGAGTCCGGCTATGGTACCGTGACGATAGGAGATGTCAAATCGAACAGCTTTGATTTTAGGAAAGGTGTGCGACAAGGATGCATTATCTCCCCCATACTTTTTAATATCTATGGGGAATACATAATGCGGCACACTCTGGAAGGTTGGGAAGGCGGTGTGAAAGTAGGAGGCGTACAAGTATCAAACCTACGCTACGCCGATGACACCACCCTTCTTGCATTGAGTGAAGTGGAAATGGCAGAGCTTCTAGAACGGCTAAAGCTTACGAGCCTTAAAATGGGACTCGAAATCAACAAAAAAAAGACCAAACTGATGATAATCGACCGGTTTAACATCACACAGCGTACCAATTTGCTCCAAGATTTCGAAACCGTGGATCATTTCCAGTACCTTGGCTCGATGATGACAAATAAAGGCACCTGTGAACCAGAAATACGCAGACGTATTGGCATGGCTAAGACAGCAATGACCCAGCTCAGCAAAATATGGAAGGATCGAAATATCTCGAATAGGACCAAGATACACCTCGTCCGCTCACTCGTCTTCTCCATATTTCTATATGCGGCTGAGACCTGGACGCTCAAAGCCGCCGATAGGCAGAGGATCGATGCCTTTGAAATGTGGTGCTGGCGCCGCCTACTAAGGATCCCTTGGACAGCCCACCGCACAAATATCTCGGTCCTCAAAGAACTTAAAATAGAAAACACCCAACGCTTGTCATCCATTTGTTTACGCCGTGTTGTGAGCTACTTTGGCCACATCGCGAGAAGAGAGGCCAATAATTTAGAAAGACTGGTAGTGACGGGAAAGGTCGAAGGCAAAAGACCCAGAGGTCGAAGCCCAAAGAGATGGTCGGACCAGATCTCCGAACAACTGGAGCTACCTATCAGCGCCGCCCTCCACCAGGCTACAGACCGGATCGGCTGGAGACAGTCCGTTGCTCGTCTGAAACGGAGTCACGATCCTCAGTAATGGGGGAACGATTAAGAAGAGAGAATTCGGTAATGGGCATAAAAGATCTGGAAGGTGTGGTAAATATATCGGCTAGACAGCATTTACTAAATTAACGGGGTTGTGGCAGGCATGCGCAAATGATGATTGCCTAATAAATAAAGTTTAGGAACGTCAACAAAAAAAAAAATACAAACACCTCAGTTCTACGGCAGTAATTCCAATCTCGCTATCAAAAAGATTCAGAGTAGTGCAAGTACTTACGTCATTTTACAATTTTTTTCAGCAGAAAGAAAGCGTCGCCGTCGTATTTGTTCAATGTCGCATTTTTGGTAGCCAGGAGTTATCGCAACGCTAACTTAATTATGCATTTTACTTATCAATATAGACTTTTATTTTTTAGCGATGCGTTATAAATATTAAACAGCTCATGAGTTGCAGAAATTAGAGCATTAATACTAGTCCTTCTTAGCAATGTCTCTTCTTTAATAGTTTACGTTCAATTGCTTTTCAATGGGCAAAGTTGGAATCTCCGTGAAAATGTTGTTAAGTAATAATATACAGGATGGCT
Organism: Hypena proboscidalis; assembly: GCA_905147285.1. Lineage (NCBI taxonomy): Eukaryota > Metazoa > Arthropoda > Insecta > Lepidoptera > Erebidae > Hypena > Hypena proboscidalis. Next base: position 10,434,055 of record LR990130.1, on the reverse strand, counting down.
TATTTATATCAGTCAGTATGGGGCATTTCGTAATTATAAGACACACAAGTCTGTTCTCAGGAACCATGACATCGATTTTAGAGAAAACAAAAACTGCATTCTTAGATTTAAAAAAAATATTGTACTCAGCTCGGGAATCGAAGCCGGAACGCATTTCATTCATTTTAGATATCATGATTCATAGCAAAACAGAAGTCACCATACTGACCGATATAAATGAGCCACCCTGTATAGTAATAATACTTTAATGGATATCAACAAATAAAAATCATTATTGTTTTGTTAAAATATTTTATTTCTGAAACGTAGATAAAATCGATACAAGTAATTAAAATTCTTAGAGACATAACTTATATTCTTTACATAATAATGAAACTGTGAAAATTGTCTTACCAACTGTATATATAACCTTTCAACGAATGTGCGCTTTCAGTAAGGTTCGTTGGAGGCATATTTACGTAACAACAGTCTCAAACGCACGCTTTCCATGCCAATATTAATAAATTATATTATTATGTATACCATTTATATAGTATGAACCATACAAACATTTCGTTTACGAGAGAATTGACTTCTTAGGTATAAAATGAAGATTAAATCTTGTATAAAAATTCAGTAGTCATCGCTAGTTTTTTTACAATTTAATAGAATAGGAAAATAATGCATATGCATTTTATATTTTATCTTGTACATATTGCAAGCATAACAACGTATCTACTTACAGGTATGTATGTATTTGTGTAATATTTGTAAAATTTTAATTAATTATAATATTATTATTACTTATATACACGTTCGAAACAAGTAGATACCTATATCTATCATAATTTTGTGCCTTCATTATCACTCGGGGTCCGTTGTAAGTATCAGTTACTTGGCGACCTGCACGAACTATTAAATTGACAAATATAATTTATTTAATATTTAATTTAAAATTTTTACACAGTAACAATAACATTAAATTTGAATAACGTCCCCATAGCCATGGGTACTGGCGGGCCGAGGCCGGCGCCCGCGCACAGCTGATACCTAATACGGTCAATCTCTAATGTCTGGATGGTAGGAGGATGCTACATGTAGACTGCGAGCTGGTAGGTGGTAGGGAACACTACGGTTGCTATAAACGTTACGAGTGCAGTGTCGGAGTAGTAAAACCAAACGACTTCCTCGCGGCCGTCGTTAATATTATTTATGTATCTGTTTCTCTTCCCACATTTAAAATGGCCATGAATCCTCGAAAACTCTGGTTTCAACAACACCTTAGCTGTTATAATTACATAAAAGGCGTTAAGCTTCCTCATAAAGGCATATAATAAACCTACAATATGCAGGTTTATGAACAACGTGCTCCTTACACTCGAAGTTTCCGATAACCGGACACAAAACAGGTTCAATTCACTCCCGCACAAAACAAGTCGAAATTATTAGTTCGACGAAATTATTTGGATAATGTTTTCACTCTAGTCTCGTCATTCTTTGCACACTTTCACAACGTCAAAGAAAAGTACACTAGCAAATTGAAGTCCTTATTGACAAATAAATACGATTTCATTGGATGTTTAAATGTAACTCTCATATTAACAAGGAACAAATGATAAATGTTATTTCAAACATTTGTCGCACATCAAATAATATTTGGACTATTTCTGGTTGAAAAATTACAAATATTTACAAAAGTGTCATTAACGGCAAGAAAAGGCGCGCGTGCGCCACGCGCCGATGCTACGTGAGCAGCTTGAAGAACATGATCCCCAGCGAGATGTTGATGAAGAGCACCAGGATCACCAGCTGCTGCCGAGAGAACCAGTCCTGCGAACAAATCACTAATTATTTGCGCAGTAAGCAAATAATGTAATACTTGTTGGCATTCCGTAGCACTTGCTACGATTTGTTGGACCTTGTCGTAGACTTTACGTAGCTACTGCTACGACTGGTTTACGAAACGTGCAGATGTGAAAAAATGTGAAGAAATTCCTTATTTTGGGGGTATTTATTTGATAATGATAAACTAAAAGTAGGTTAAGCGTCGTTAACCACATGGATTCATGATTAACAACTCAAAATAAATCATGTACTGGATAGATCATGTTGAAAATTTGGATCATTTCAAAGCAACATTCAGATCACAACCTCACATGAAGTCACTTCTAAACCATTACAGTACAAAACAATCATAAAATGGGTCTCACCTTGACTTGCGGACTGACTAAGTAGAGCAGAGGATTGGCCCTCAGTTTCTCGGTCTCCTCGTGCATGCGGCGCACCTCCTCGCGCCTGGCCGAGCCGAGCATGGACACCTCCTCGCGGGACATGCCACCGCCGTCCGGCATCCGCGGCATGCCAGCCACGTCGGGCAGGGACTTCTTACGCTGCAGCGTTTGTGGTGGACTCAGCATCTGTGCAACAAATACAAGAGTTAATAAAACGGCTATATGTCATTCCTTGTGGTTCAGTTAGGACATGGAGTTCTACTTCTCTGTTGTAGAATGTCGAATGTTGTCACGTTAGGAACTGGATGGCAGTGATGTGTGTAGAAGTCCTTACTTGTAAAGACTCACATAAAATGTGACATGTGTCTCTATATCAATATACACTTGGTGTCCCACGGAAATATTTAAGATACTTCCCCTCCATGTAGGAGGGGAAGTATCTTAAATATTGTAGATAGAAAAATCTAATGAGACAAGACAATATTTTATTTAAAAACTATTAAAACTGCATTCTATGATGTTTGTTTGTTCTTTATATGAAATTTGAATAAAATACATCCTGTCCTTTTATAGTTTCAATCGATAGCCTTAATCATAAAAATAATAAAATCTCTATTGCAAATATTGGTAATTTCAATAAAAGAATAACATTTTATAAATGCGTGTATAACAATAGGATTATCCAAATTTATCATTTTAAGACATTAATTTCAAGTAACTTTCGATAATAAGCGGTGGTAAATATTTAAAATGATATTTGTGCTTATTCTTCAACTAATTTCATGATGGCAATGGAATTTTTACAATGTCAATATAAATTCTTTGATCTAATTGATTTCATTGCATTTAACGTACCACGTTTGTTAGAGAGATTTGTTCTTAATTATTGGCGCTATCGATTGATGCCATAAAAATACAAAATGTTATTAATTCGAATTTAAGATGATTTTATTACTGATTGAGTAAGAGTAAGTATATTTTCAAAATTCTTTGTATGTAATTGATTTGTATATAGCATTTAGCCATGCTTACCAATCTTAAACCTAGAAACAGTCGAAAAAAATCGTCGCTCAGATGGGAGAGCAATAGGATAGAATAATCCTAAGGTTGCGAGTTCAAACTCCGCATAAAGTCCAAAAAAAATTTCGACTGTTTTGTAGAAGTAGTTTTAATTATTATTAAAATAAAATAAAGTCTACTTTCAGTAAAATCCACAATATTTAAGATACTTTTCTTCCATGAGGCTTGTCCGTGGGACTCCCTGTAGAGGCATGTAAGAGTAAGTCAAGGCATCGATCTCGGTTGTTCAAGATAGCAGACCACAATGTGGTCCAACACGAGCGATGCTGAACAAATAAAATAATTTTTAATTCAAGCGAGTGCAAAGGCAAAAAAAAAATGTGATATTTGGGCAATAAAATTATACTGTGTCCAAGACAAGAAAAAAAATGTTTTGCGTTACGATGAGAACCTTTAATCAAAACTTTCCATTGTATTTCTTTTGACTTAAGGCGTTTTAAACTGTTTTGTTGTTGCTATGGATTGGAATTTTGGACTTTTACGACGCATGGTAGACATCCTGCATCATATGAGTTAGGTTAAGTGTTGTACACGCTTACGTTTACCCTTAATTTGGACTAAAAGCACTGCTAGCTCATGACCGGTATCTGTAACTTCCCCGTTCTAATAAACAACATTGGAATGTTATTCCTAATTAGTGAGTAATTATCGGATGCCAACTACATACTTGGAATGTAATATAAATATATAATACAGGTATTATTGTGCCGATATGTCAGACAGATAAAATAAAAATTGATTGTTAGTAGACTAGCAATCTTTATCGAAGCTTTTCTAACTGTGTTTCTTTTGTGTCTAACCACCAGTTAGAAAATGTGTACCATTACTAAATATTTTTCCAAACATAATTGTATGGTGAACTCTAAACAGTCTAATAAACGAAAACATAGAAGTGTCATAGTATATAATTCATTCATTATCTACAATCTTCTTTAATTAGTAACGCTAAAAGTATATTTGATCGAAATTGGATGGCGTAGAGCGGGGACCATGAGAAGTCTCACTTTCTTATCAAAGTTATTTTTCGTTTTATTTTCAATATATCTTAATGATTTATGGTTAACTAGACCAAAACGAGTATTTTATTAACGATTATTACTATAAATTTACTCCTAACCTAATTCGAAAAAGCGCAACGAAGCTATCTGCAAGATAAATAAAAAAAAATATATGTTTTGTATTTGACCGCTGCGTTGAGCCAGCTCCGGCTTGCCGGGTGACGGACACACAGCAATAACAACTTGGTTTATTTATATTAAACATTTTATTAACCGTTTGCATCTTTATTTATAATTCCATAATCCGAGGATGCTCCATTTTAATGAATTGTAATTGTACTTTGGTCTCGGTGAACACATAAAAAACTTTACCATGCATGTACGTTTGTATGTATGACATTTTAACCGTTAAACATTATGTCATTATCATTGACAAGGGTCATGCTGGGATCTTATCTAACGCATATAACAGCAACATTTATTTAGTTGTATTTGACAGTATTTTACTGATTTTTTACTGACATTGCAAATAGAACGAACATGAACTATACCTGATGTTAGATTGAGTCTTTAAAAAGTACATATACTGCAGCCTATCTAAAAGAGACAACAAATGCAACTTCTGCAAAGGACGACATAGTCGACATATGCACGATATCATACTTTCTGTATGATCTAATATGAGTTAAGTTACCTCCACGGGAGGTACATTGATCCAACTCTCCGAGGCCCTCCGCGCGAGGATCGCCGGCGAGCACAGCAGATCTTCGTCCTCATCTTCCTCCCCTTGGTACCACATCTCCAAATAATCACTAATCACGGCTCACCAACAAATATCATGTTTTTCAAACCATTAAACTTCTCAAACCTCTATAGCGCGAATCAATTAATTTACATTTTATCGATTAAGTAAGTAATTCTTGTTTTTCGAGATTTTTAGTTATATATAGCGAAGAGGTGATACGCGGAAAGCGGCAGCGAGTGACTGTCTCAATTTAGAAATAGAACGGGCTGAGCCGAGATGCCGCCCGCCCGCCCTCGCCGCCCGGAGCGCCGTCCGCCTACAAGCGTGCCATTACTAAACACGTTACAGCCATTCGCACATCTATCGTTATGTGACATGCATTATGCTGTGATTCGACGGACACAAATAGTTAGTTTTGTCTCGATGCCTTTTGTATTTTTAACCGTCCGTTACGAATGATATGATAACGTCAAGGTAGTCTCGTCCATCAGGGCCGGTTTACTTTTTCTCATTCTATGGCTGGAAATTTACTCAATAATGCGTCACCTGCTTCCATGCTAGCACGCAAGCTGACTTTGAAGTCTCTTATCGATAAATATTTATATTTATTTGTGATGCTCTGATTGTATAATGACGGTTTCAGAAAGATAACTGACTTGTAACTAATGTTTAAAGACACAAAATAGAGATGAAGCTCTTTATTTATCTAATTAAAGCATCTATTACGGAACTTTCCATTTAAATCAGATCAATCTTCAGTAATATAAAGTACCATTGGTTCTTAAAGCTTGTAGTGTTACTATATAATTCTTTAAGACACGAGTGAATTGTGTATTTTTTGTAAACAGACGTCGCGTCGGACAAACGCCATGTTTCATTCTCTAATTACCTAAGTGACCTTGCTGCAAATTGCTCGGTGATTAGCTCCGAGTGCGCCGCCTCATGAGTATTGTCTTCATGAGGTTTCCAACACATTTTTAAAATTCCAATTAAAAATATTTCTGATTCGTCACAGATAGAATTAGAGCTATTAAATTAAGATTCCTTTGAGTCTAGAACATCAAAGAAAGATGACGAGGTATGAAGAATCGGTATTTTGGTGTTTCATATATTCTGGTGTTTTTGGTGTCACTCTTAAGCAAAGGCTACTAAAAAGATTATATGCTATTAGGTATCTACACGTATAGCATAGTTTATGGCCATGTATCACGAGGATAAAACTGCAGGAGAAATAATCGTAAGTTTGTTTGAATGCGCTAATGGGACTACTGGATGAATTTTAATAATTCCTTTTGCATCTGATAGCCAAATTTTTAAAAGGTTACAGTTACAAGTTACTTCCCAATCCACAGTAGTACGGGCGTAGCTATAATATCGGCTTTTCGTGTATGACGTGAATGTTAGATTAATGTTTTAAACATCTAAAATTGCTGTTAGTTCAATATCTTGAGAAAGATTTTATGATTGCAATGTGTATTTTTGCAAGCTGACTAGCGAAGGTTAACTGGAATTAACGGGACGCACGATAAATGTGGCAAGTAAATATTATACAATGAAAAAAGATTCGTAGTCTCAGAGAGACTAAATAGCATTTTTTTATTCAAACAGCTTAGTAACTTTTTTAACCGACGTCAAAAAAGGAGGAGATTCTCAATTCGATTGTATTTTTTATAATATATTTTTTACATAAATTTTCAACTAAAACACAAAACAAAAAAAAAATACAAAAATTGGTGACGGTTTACATTACTATTAACCTGAAAATTTTAAGAAGGGTTTTCGAAATAGCATGCATTCCAGACGTTTACTTGTTTTAATGTCTGACAACAAAAACCTTTTCAATGTAAAATGTTGCCCAAAAGAGGCCAGAAGAGGTGAGAAGATATGGCCTACAGTGACAAAAAGTCATCAGATCTCTCGAAGCAAAGCTTTTACTCTACATGCCCTAACTTCACAACTCTACACTTTATTCAAAATATGTGTTGCGATACCGATACAATTTATATGGTACACCCATGTAGGTTGTAACGGTACATAAAAGCAGATTGTAGATGCTGCAGCTGAGGCATACGAAGCGTCATATGCCAGGGCCAGATTTACCACCAAACCGGAACACAGTACTGCTAGCACCACTCGGGGTATCGTAACAGCGATTAAGGTGAAAAAAATAATTACTCTTCTTTATACAGTATTTTTTGTAGTAACATTGTAGTTCGTGAAGTCAGACTATCAAAAGACGTAATATCTAATATTTTATCATATTAGGTTTACGCTAAATGATAGATTGTTGTTTGGGTGAATAGTAATACAATAAAAAAACACTTCAAGACACATAATTTATCTTCGAAGTGATGAATCTTAACATTTTATTGAGATGTGTCCCGTAACGTGTGTTCGAACCCAAGACGTTCGACTTTGCAATCCTGCGGTTTCCCACTCGGCTATCACTGCTTCATGAATATTATCGCTCGATAACAGTGAAGGACAACATCGTAAAAAAACCTGCATACCTAAGAGTGCTTAAAGTACTCGAGGTTGTGTGAAGTCTACCAATCGGCACTTGGCCAGCAGCTTGGTAGACCTTACCCTTCTCCCCGCAAGGAGAGGCCGGTGCCCAGCTGTGGGCCATGTTCTTGAATACATAGTGACTGATGTCTCACCTTTTGCGTTCCATTTAAAACGTCGCCTTCTTTTTATACAAACGCATTCTATATATATGCCTATTATTACGTGGCGAAGGCTTATTTTCACCTTTTAAGTACAATGTAAAGTTTTTTTTTTATATTTTTTTTTTTTATTGTGCTCGTTTATATAGGACTTGGTGACTGATCCATAGATACTTAAATATAGGACACCTCTTCAAATTTAGGTAAACATAAACCAAAAGCAAGATTTTGAAGTTACATACTATAAATCTAACTCATTTTATGATCATTCAAAGTTTCAGGGGCGAGTCCAATTTTAAAATACAAAATTATAAAAAAAAAACCTACACAATATATAGCAACTTTTGTAATGAAACTATTTTCATAATTGCAATATTTAATATAGCTATCAAACAAAACTCATAACTTTACATTTAAAATACGCATGCGTGACGTCACGCCATTGTAGCCGTTTGTTTGGCGCTTACATTAATAATAGACTCGCCCAAACGGGCGAGTCTATTATTAATGTGAATTTAAAATAGTATTATCTGAGGAAGCTTATGTGATATCAAAGTTATTCTTTTAATGATGTTTCTGATATCGAGAGGTGTTTCAATTATATACGAGAATAAAAATTTGTCATGTCACCACTCCAATTTCAGCCAGAATGTATCAACGGCAAGTATGTATAAATGTATTTTCGATTGCAAATCAAAATTAAAGCTATTCTTATTGCAAAACATTATTATTAATTATTTTCTTATCTTGGCTTTTCTTATCATTAGCCTCGATTTATTTTAAAGAGTGGTGTCATAAATTTCATAAGTTTGACCGCTATATCTGTATGTATTCATTGTAGCTTGACGTTATACAGGGTGTAAATTAGATTGTGACGAAGCTCTGACCAGTTATACAGTACATGATTTATGAGACCCCGGGTGTGAAAATTTGCCCGGTCAACTTTGGGATTTTAAGATTGTAAAGAGGCATGATTATTTTAAGATTACTTTCGAGTATAGTGTAAAAAATGCTCTCAGAAGTAAGATTTTCTTTTTGTATATTAAGAAGATTCCTTTTATAGTCAGCTAGCGATAAGGCTGACGAAAAACTCAAGAATAGAAAAATAAATTGACCTTACCTTACGACCTCCTCCGCCCCCGCCGCCGCCGCCTCCGGCCATGGGTGCAGGTGGCGGTGGCGCCGCGGCTTGCGCCATATACAAACTTTCAGTGCGTTTTGGCTGGTATGGAGATGGAGATATATCTTGTCCTAAGGTTCGCTTCCTCATGAGCGTATCCTCGAATGGCTGAATCGAACGGTCTCGCGAACCTGCGCGAGATATCGACCCTCTGCCGGATGCCAAGTGGCCGTTACCAGCTGGCGTAGCCGCTCGTGACGGCGGTCGTGACTGACTGACAGGAACAGGCGCAGGTTGTGGAGCGACAGATCCTGCGCGGGAACCTCCACTTGGAGCTGCGGCTTCAACTGAAGGCTGCCGCGATCGTCGTCCATAACGGTCTACACTTGAATCTCGACTAGGAGGTCTTTTATAATGGTCAAAATAGTCGATGGAGGGCCGCGCTCCTGGCGGCCGAGCACCATTGACAATGTCTTGTTCTGAGGGAGCCGTGGGCCGATACGCCTGGTCTGGCTGGCCCATTTGTCGGTATTGCTGATTTTCGTTCATCTGACGGTACATTTGATCTGGCTGTTGACTGTATCCTTGCTCATAAGGTTGTCTCGGGTAGTTCTGAGGATCATTTCCTTGTCGATATTGCTGCTGGTTTGCCATCGCTTGTCGGTCAAGGGGTCCTTCCGTGTGAACAGTTCCCGTACGAAGCGCGTTTTGATACGCGATACTACTGCTATCGTGGTAAACATTTCCCTGGGCATCGTAAGAAGGCTGGCCAAGCACACTTTGTCTCCGTGGTGGAGCTTGTGGTGCATTCCAGTCTTGCGTTGTGGACCTTTGGTTTAGTTGTGGTCTCGTTGATGTAGATAATCTTCGGTCCTGGTTACTGTATGGTTGGCTCGTTTGGTCTATACTTTGCTGATGTTGGACCACATCTCTATTTATTCTGTAAGCAGTTTGCTGATGAGGAACTCCTTGTGATGGGGGCCCATATGGACTAGGTTCATTTGGTAGGTAGGGTTTCTGGCTGTCAGGCGAAAGTTGAGGTGAAGTACCAGGTGGCGCCCAGTTGTCTTGGGTGGACGATTTGTACGGGTCATACGCAGGCCCAGGTGCTCTGTTATCTGCATAGTTAGAATTGTTTGCGAGCCTCGGATCCGGCGGTAAGGGCTTAGGAAATTGCGTCGAGGGTCTCCTGGAGGGTATTGCGTTTGGAGCTCTACTCTGTGGAATCTGCGAATGCATCGGAGGGATATGATTTGGAATGCTCTTTCCATCCAAGACCTTGTCAGATTCTTGTGATACGGGTGTTGCAACTTGTGCATCGTAAGCTTTATGTTGTCTATACTTTTCTCTTAATCCTATTCTGTCAAAGCCTGGATGCTTAAAATCTGGGGCGAACTGTTTCGCAGTAGCTTGCGCTATATCACAGTCTTCTTTTGCTTGGTCTGCCGCTTCATCGGCTTGTTCAGCCTTTCCTCGAGCCGTAGTGGTTCTGTAACAATTATTTTCAGAATAGAGAAAACTTGTTGCAAGAAAAAAAATATTTAAGATTATCTACTATTTTTTTCTCATAACATACATAGCATAACATCACGCCTATATTACTCAGAAGGGTGTGGCAGAGGTGTACAACCACCACATTTTACCTGGGATGGTTAGGTCCCATAGGATAGAAGGTTACACTAACGCCATCCTCCGAGCTGCTATTAAAATTTCTTGTCGAAAAAATCTCAAATAACACTTTGCCCGACCCGCTAATCGAACCCGAGACTTCGCGGTCAGCAATTCCCAATTATACCGCTATCATTATTGTTTTTTTATTATAAAATTGTGTAACGGTCATTAAATTAATTTAAATTGTGGTAAATTTACCATCTATCAGATAATTTGTCTCATGAATAAGCTACTATCTATCCACTGTGGGTTGAATTTAATGAGTCTTGGAAGCTTATTTTGGTGTATCGCTGAATATGTCGAGATAACATTCGTTGAAATTAAATAAATCGCTTGTCTATATAAGAACTACATTATACATACATATGAACTCGTTTCTTCAGTAATACTAATAAATAAGTCATGAATAGAAGGACTGGATGACTGCTTCAAAATAAACTGATAAAGACACAAACCTAGAAATAGCTATGTCAGCCTTTTGTAGTGCTATTTTGGAGGCACGTTGCGCCGCGTTCACCGCTGAATCCACACGTTCCCGGAATTTGGCCGACCGCATGAGGAACATGTGTTTTCGTTTCTGGCTGGTGATGAGCACGTTGTTCTTATATTTGCCTTCCTCCTTCGTGCCGTCTCGGAAAGTGGTGACACCGTAACCATACTTCTTGTTGTTCGCCCACTCTCCCTCGTATCGAAGACCATCACTACGTTCGCTGATACCATGGCCAGTGCGCTTATCGTTCTTCCATTCTCCCATATAAGTTTCTGTGACACTCGCATCCAGATGTTCGTCCTACGAGTAAACATTTTATGGTTATTATCAGAAGTTTCGTAGTTGGTCTAGATAAGATACCAGCTAACATCAACGACTTAAAGAATAAATGCTACTTTATAAGGGATTGCGTAATACATTTATACAAAAGTGATAAACAAAACCAAAATATGCACAATCATTAATATTTTATTGCGTTGGCCGAGAGCTGCTTTTAATGATTTGTGATGTTTCTGAAACAGCACTGTAGTTAGTAATTAATTAAACTGAAAGTCAGGCCAAATATTTCAATTACCAATTAAAAACACGGTTTCTTAAGATCACTATTCCGAATGAAAGAATTAGTTAGTTAGTGGAATGTGTTACTGTGAATGTTCGGTTAGAGACAAGTGTCAGATGATGACAACATCTGCATTTTTACCGTTGGCCAAATTTATATTAATATTCATAGTAACCTTGAGCCATATTTATTAAGGAGGTGGTATATACACTAACGTGACGATAAAACACCTACGAATTGCAAGCAAGTCAGAAAAACCATAAACATGCTATAGGGGTTTCGGCCCGGGGGTGGAGGGCAATGGCTTTTCATCAACATGCGAACGATAATGTGGGTGATAAATAGTGACTGAAATAAGTAAAGTCCCACCTCGATAACGAAACTTGCGTTTGAGTTTGTGTGCAAAGAGGCATGGGTCATAGCGGAGTGGGTGCTGTCTACCGAGGAGACCCAGGAAGAGGCCGACCCCCCCGAGCCCCCGGAGTGGACCGACGAAGTGCCGGCGCCGTCCAGCTCGCCAACGCTGCGCTGTTTGCGCCATCTCTGAAAACACGTAGACGTCGTCTTAGTAAGTGGTGGTCTATGAGTTGTTAGTTTAGTCACGAGGGTAAGTATGCTCAATAAAACATTTTTGGATTTTGGTTTTGTTTGCCTGGGTTATTCACTCTTTGTTTTGGTTTTAATATCTAGTTCTTTTTATTTAATGGTAAAATTGTTCGCTTCAAATTTAAAAGAGAAATATTTGACCCGGATTTGGACACTTACTTTTATTTGAAGACTTATTAATTGTGTCCCCATAGAGCTCTTGAGAGATTAAAAGAAAATATAAAAATAAGCTTGGGACGAATGTAAAAATATGAAGCAAAAGGAGGCAAGCAACAATAGCTAAAGGCGTATCAACTAAAGCTTTGAAAATATAATATACTACTCATGCAAGACAATATTTGGGAGTATGACTTACGCCAAGAAGTCCTGATTTCGTTTTTCCGACGAGAGAGCCTCGTCTGCCTGAAGGCTGGTCCGATCTGATGGTGAGGACGAACCCGCCTCGGGCGTCGTCCATGCGGGTGGTTCTCTTCTCGGAGGGGTCGGAGGCGCCGGCCTCGTTGAGAGAGGACAGCGAGCCGCGGTGACCGCGCGCGCCGCCGCGGTAGTGCGACGCCAGGCCGAACGGCGCCGACGTCCGCACGCCGTAGCCGTGCCGCAGCCCGCGCATCCATTGTCCCTGGTATGTGCCTGAAAACATATAATAGAACGATCAATATCAAGTACAGGTTTATAAACATTATCGGTAGGAATCTGCTCCATTATCATCAAAAAAAGTTAACTGCAGAAGAACGTATGTTTTATAAAAGCCCTCTATGATGTTACCGAGGAGTGTAATTAGTAATTTTGATCTCATGCAATCACATCACTAACCCTATTTAAGTAATGCAAGCCCAACTATTTGTAAACACGTCATAAGTCGGACAGTGGTGCTTACTACCTAGCCCTCATCAACAATAGCATCTAAAATAGTGATTAGGTATGTTAAGCGTGTCATCGATTAAAACAGATAGTTCTAGCGTTGCAGCTCATTAATGTAGTTCCAAGGTGTATCTGAACTGTATCGAGAGATCAGTAACTTAAATCCGAGTATTTCCACGTATCGATATCGGAACTTTATTCATTTTTGTACTTGAGTTGATCTAAAGTAGTTTTCTGATGTCGCATAACAACAAATACTGAAAAAGTGATAATCAACATTTAAAGAAATACAACGAATGTGTTTTAATTGCCTCGTTTTCGTAGACGCATAAATTTTCACATAATATTTAGTTATTTATTAACTTTCAAAATAAATTATTCAATTAAATTACCTTTTTTAGGGGCATAGAACAGACATGATTTTTATGCCGTAAAACCCTTCGTTTGGCAGTTTTTATTATTATGTACTGCGATTTTTTATTATGATACAATTCGTTATTTAAAACCACGTAGATATAATGTATTAACTGGCGAGCATTCTGTATATAACGTATAGGCATAACGTTTGTGATTCTATTTAGGGCATTACGTTTAAAACTGCCTTCCCGACAAACAACCAGTAATTAAATATTTTTTTAAATGAAATTTCAAATTTTATCATTACAGATTGCGCACTGTAAGGCTGCGTCCACCGAAACAACGCACGTTGGCGCTGCTATGTATTTTTTCGTCAGAAACCTAACAATGCCCGCTCAGAGCTGGGTTTTATTAAACAAAAACATCACCCTATCTATCCTATACAAAGACGTAACCAACATATCGCAGGAGACGCGTTTTTGTATTTTATACAAAAGGCGATGTATTTCAGGTGTCTGTTTGAGCTTAATTACTTACTTGGGAATTGAATTGATATGACTTTTTAGGATTTGAAGTTATTATAAAATATATGTTATCGCATGTTTCGAATATGCCAAAATCGAGAAAAGCCCAAACGGCGGTTTAGCATTTTAAGGGGTTTCGTAGTACCTACAAGGAACCCTTATAGTTTTGCCATGTCCGTCTGTCCTTCTGCGTCTGTCCGAAAAATATTAATTTTTAGCATGCCTCATGATGATGTTATCATGTTATCAATATGAAATAGAACTATGCTTATACACGGTAGCAATTAATATAGAAGTGCTCAAAAACAAAAGAAATAGTACCATGGAAATACGTCAGTCCTCTGGCGCAGTATCTGAGAAAGGTCAGGATTGTGACATGCCAAAAGACAGTCATTTTAATCATTTATTGTCTTTTTTATTAACATGTACTGAAATTAAAGAGCTGAAATTGGGTGGTTAATAAAGGACTCACTTAGCCTATACTTGCCATTTTGTAATAACCCACAAACTTAACCTTGTTTTAGGGTTCCGTAGTGCCTACGTGGGTCACAAAGAAATTTTTCGAAAAGTCGATGATGATGTTTATAATAAGTCGTCCGAATTAGGAACTCTTTAAGAATCTTTAAATGTGTAATGAATTCTTGTGTATTTTTATTAACAAGTTCACCGTTATAGCTAGACTGCTGATATTTTGATAGGTCGATCTGTTGCTGCTATGACTACAACGTTTTTTTGTTAGGTCGAAAGGTAGTATTTAGGATTCCGTTTTGAGCCAACCCTTAAAACTACCTGTCCACCTTCACCTAGCAGAAATAAAATAGCAAAAATAACAATAAAAATCACAAAAATCAGTTAAGGTGTTTGGGCAGTTCGATAGCTAGCACTGTGACACGACATATTATCAGTGCCGGATTAGCCATATAGCAAGAGTAGCAAATGCTACGGGCCCCGCGAAATGGAGAGCCCCGCGCTCTAACGCCTCTCTGACCGTAAAAATAATTAAATTTAAATAATAGCGTAAAATATCTTGCTTGTAAGAACAAATTTGTGTATGTTTTGTAAATACAGACTTGCCCATACTGACCGATATAAATGAGCCAGCTTGTAGAGCATGACTTGCTTAAAGAACTAGATATGGAAAACGTTATAATATCTAAATTTGCCCACATTAAATCAAAAAAAGTTATTTTATAATTAATTGTTAATAGTTATGTTTTATTTAATACCATAAACTTTAAAACCTAAAGCAGGCCCTATAATATATAAAAATTATTGAAGGGCCTCCTGACAGATTTTGCTACAGGTCCCGCGCTGGCTTAATCCGGCACTGCATCTTATATTACCCTAGCTGTAGCCCACGACCTTATTCGCATGAAATTCCATATTTCCATGCTATTTTCTGCAAATTTCCTTATAGTGCACGATGACAAGTTTTGCAAGGCAATTAAATGGGCCCGTGAGTTAAATTTCCAAAAAAATCTATTTTTCCTTTTCCTTTCATTAAGTTCAGTGTATGTATATGTATCTTACCATAAGTAAGGATTGTGTGATTGATGTGCAGATTCTCATGCAAGGTCCTTAAAATTTACGGAACTCCCATATAAACTTCACAAATAATGATTTTAAACTATCACGATTTGTACACATAATTATATATTATAGACACGGGTCTTAACCACGATCGGTGTGACTCGATCGAAACAGTCGAGCAAGGAGGTATTTATACCTTAAAAACTTCACAAAGATAAAACAAACACGAGTTTTTAAGTTTGACCCATAGCTACGAGTTTAGAACTGTAAAGACCGCATCGAATTCGAATTTCTGTTTCAGAAAAATAGAATAACGTAGTTAAATAAAGATCCGTCCACGTTCAATCCCATTTTGATCCGAAAACTCGTACAGGTGAACATCTGTCTGTTATAGTTTATTTATTTATCTTACGTAGTTGTAGGTTCGTCAAAACCGAGGGCGAGTTCGTGTACACGGCGCATTAATTCTGCTGCCAAATGTATGGATTGCCACTTGCCACACGTTTTAACTTTATTGTAATGGTTGTAGTTTAATAGTAAACGTAGCTATGTGGAGGATAAACTACAGCAATTTGACTCGAGCCAACTAGACGGGCTTGATGTTAGCAGTATTACAAGCGTTGTGAATGTTCCAAAAAATATCCATTGAGGACTTCAAGCCAGGTTTTTTAAAGGCATTCTAGAAAGTTAGTAAATTTTAAAAACCTTCAACAATGAATAAAATGAAATGGGCCATAATACGCAAATGGGTGAATTTCAACAAGCGATTTTTTTGTGTCATTTCGGTGCATTTTTTTTAATTTCAATGCTATCTATATATTTTAAGTGACAAATGAAACTTTAGCCTATTTTATAACATTGTATGTAAGTGGACATCAAATAACATCAAAACTTACATAAATATTTAAGGATGAATTTTTTAGAGTCCACTGAAATGAAAAGTGTCAACCGCAATGATAAAAAATGAAACTGAAATGATAGACTGTGCACTTACTATCCTCAGAAATTATAACTTTTGCCAGACAAAAGTTGACTGTCTGTCAAATCCATGAGAAAGAAAATAAACAAACAAAAATGGTTTTATTTGATCGAATATATTATAATTTAATGATAAAACAACCGATTTAAATCCATATTATGAATATATTTGCAGGGGAAGGTATTTTATGAGCGGAATTGGGTTCGGGATAGGCCACCGTGATGATAAAATGACACTTTGTAATTTTTTTTTGGTATATTATAGGGTAGAAATCAATGATGTTTTTTGCCAAGGTAGAGAAGTACTTACTTTTTTGAGAAAAATATATTAAATAAAAGATCAGCACATTGCACTACCATTCTCAGGTTTGACGTGTATTTTTTTTTTGCTTGTGCAATTCACCCAAATATACAATGCAGTGTAGTACATTGTTGAATGTGTGCTAGCATGCAATTATTTTCATACAATCCTAAATGTTGTTCGTTCAAAAGCAGTAGCAGAATCCTTTCCACTACCTACTTGGTGTTTTTTTTAGTAAAATCTAGTGGAATTGATTCTGAATACAAACTACTTCCACGATTCTTATAAGGTAAAATCAGTGTTAGGTATATATGGGCAATAAAAGTAATTTGTTAAATTTAATGTTTTTTTTTTTACACAACGGAGCAGCGATAAACTACACACAGTTGTAATATTAGTAGTCGAAGATTAGACTATATAAAATAAAATCAGTTACGTTGCGACAGATCGACACATTGTAAAGATCAATTTGTATTCAATAGTAAATAATACCGCCTTCTGTAAAATCATTACATAATACTTAACACGCAGAGATAAATAACAGGCCACGCCCACACGTTAAAGGTCATTGATACTACTACCTGAAATTCTGTTGAAGAAAAAATTCTGTTGAAAGAATCGCTGAAACAATTTTCCTATTTTTCCCCGACTACGGCGAAGTCAAAAGTAAGGGTTATCATTTGGCAGTCTATGCATGTTTGTATGTTTAACCGTAACGCCTAAACCACTAAATCGATTTTAATTAATGCGGTGTCAATAGATTTGTAACAATAACCCGGATGACATAGGCTATTTCATAAATTTTATCAAATTGTAATATGACGGAATTTAAACCTCAGATTCTAACCTCGAAAAATAATGATCACCACATGTTTAGAATCAAAAGAAAGGTCTTGAGATGCACATTCACATTACAAATATTTATTTGTATCATATTGTTTAAGTCAAAATATACGGTTAAAATGGAAAAGTTATAAATGAAAATATAAATTTAAAAACTAGAGCCCGAATACGTCAAGAAGGAGGTCCAAAAAGAAAAAGTTTGAAAATGCTCGAATCAAAGTCTCTATACAGTGGGTGCGACCTTGACCATTTTTGTATCAAATAATTCTTGGATTTCTACTTGAAATATTTTCAAGATTGTTCCCTTTTTGACTTTCGTTTTTTACGTAGGGGTTATAGATTCCAAATTATTTCTTTAGTTTTTTTAAAATCTTTATAACTTGATCGATAAATGAGGTATTTACAAAAAAAAATCACAGGTTGTCATGTCATGACTTTTCTGAGAAACTTTTCCACTTTTCATGATTTTTACGACTGATTAAGGAAGGGTAATGTTGTACTAGACTATCCTAATACACGTGCAATTTTTTTGGGTCACTTTTGGAATTTTCTAAAGAAAATGTCCAAATATATACCGACCAAAAACGTTCACTCCTATGTAACTTAAAAACATGTTCTTAATCACCCAAAAGTGTTATCACAAGCTTATTGTCCTACATTTGCGATTTAATTATGACGCGATGACGTCATAAAAAAATTCAAGGTCGATTTGCCGTGTGGAAATTTTCGATGATTTTTTTTTCACCTATGGTCTTAAAATCACTTTCTAGTAAGCGGCTTTGTCACGATGTCATTATCAACCTGTATACGTGGGTGATTTAGAAAGCATGTGTCTCTGTATTTATATGTATAGATGGTTCTCATTCCAATTAGACAACATCATATTTATTTTGCTCTGGCCACGCCATCTCGTAGTTTTACAAATAAAATCACGCACACACCTGTCACATAAATTTGTTGGTGTTATAGATTTATCATACGAGTAACGTTACTTGACGATTGTAAAATAAACAATTAAAACTTATGACAAGTTGTTGTTAACTAGACCAGGACCTTACTTCAACAACGTTATAGCAAATCGACATTAATTTGACTATTGTCACGACAAAACAGTAATATGCTAATATTATTTGCGAAAGCAATTCTGTCTGATCAGATTAATAAGTCATCTATGTATATCTACTGTCACTAAGCGTGAGACTTGAAGTGTAGAAAGCCAGATTCCAATTTATACTGAGCCCACCGAAAGCCTCTAGGTAGTGAGCTACCCCGGTCCAATCGGAAGTCTCTCAACCGCCTCCGGACTCAAGTTGCCTGTTGTAAGGTCAATCTGGCCAAGTGGGGTTACACAAACGAACTCGACTCTACATGTGAATGTAACACACTCAATCAATGTAGTCGAGGTTGCCACCTACTGGGCGAAAGCCATAATAGTTTGAAGTCAAAGCCATTGACACGAAAAGAAGAAATAGATTTATTAAATGGAAATGCGGATGTCCAATAAATCCTGATACTACTAGTTCCTACGTCAAATATTATGTAATGATTTATTTATTTTTGTAAATAAACATATTCGTATCAATCTTCATTTTCCAAAACATTTAATCAATAACTGGCATTTTATTTTCTTTTTTTTCTAGGTCATACTTAGAAATACAGTCGTGTGTCAGAAATACTATCTATACTCGATATGTATTGTCTCTTTAAACGATTAAAGTAAAACACATAATAATATTTAGTCCATGGTAAAACATAATAAAAATACTTGTCGAATATAAAACCTTCTCCTTTTTGGAAGTCGTTTAAAAAGTGATCTAATGCCGAATGTTACACACCCAAACAAAACAACAAAAAAAACAAATATATACACGTTGACTTGAGAACCTCCTCCGTTTTTTTCGTCGGTTAAAAATAAGCTTAGAGATGACTAAATCAATGATAGGAACAAAAAAAAGGATTTTCAGAAATAGTTCATTAGCTCATAGTATTTTGCACAAAAGATATAGAATAATGGCCTAATTCATACGTGTAGTGGTAGCCTTTATCTTTAGTTTGAAATCGTCAATGTTCAAAGTCAAGTAACTTCAAAGTGGATCAGAGGGTAATGGCTGAACTCCAAAAAGTTTAGTCAGCCACACCAAGGCTAGTTTCAAATTGTAATGGTTAGCGATTCACCTGAATATCGTTATATATTTATGTAAATAATCAATATTTCTACCATACAAATAATATTCTAAGGACGCAACGTAAACAAAACCTTCTAAAATCTTTTATTCTAAGAAACTAGACATCTGGTTGTTATGATAGTATTGCACGGTCCTAACAATAGTTTTACTGACAAAGGTCCGTAGTTAGACCGTCGCCGTCCGTCGGTGCGTTATAAAAACAATACTATCTAAAGGACTTACTAATTTATTAGACACATTGACATAAATTTATTAGTTGCAACGGGCACACGTGTTTGAGAGTCTTTTCAACGAAGCTAGGACAAAAAACCTTCATCTGGGAAAAACCCGAGAGATAAAGGGGCATAGGGATAGCGTCGGCGACTCGATGTTAAGAACTAAGAGGCTTAGTGAGGCATTCCTGTTTTGAATCCCGAAGAGTTCGGTACAACTAGTGAGAGTTTCGGCATTCTGGGTTTGAGTCCCGGAGAGTTCGGTACTACTAGTGAGAGAGTTTACATAATTCGGGTTTTGATTCCCGGGGGGGGGGGGGGATTCGGTACGACTAGTTTCGTGAGTCTTATATTAAAAGTCGTTAGAAGTTCTATCTAAGTTAATAGAGTCAGTGACTGAAGCTTCAAGTTGCAACAGTAGCAGTATTTCACGTAAGTGTTTGAAATCATGCAGCGCCAATGCTTGGTGAGTTTATCAACACTTGAGTGATACATATTACTTGTGCAATTATTTAAGTTAGACCATTGTAAGATTATATATGAGTCCTCCATACAATTAGTATAATACTTAACGCGGGTCAGGGCGGAGAGAGGTACATCCGCCAAAGGTGATGTCGGACCTCTAGCGTTTGAGTAATCAACTTTTATAGATAAGTTAGTCATAATACGTGTACACATAAGTGTAAAGTTGGGTGACTGTGGCTCAAACTTCGGCTCTTCTCTTCCGGTCACGTGTGCCGGTGTGCACCTCGCGCGCGAAAACAAGTTGTTAGCTCTTGTTATGAGTTACCGTTACGAATCCGGTTCGAATTGATAACATAACTTCAGCTGGAGATTGGAAAGAGCTGGAGGTGGATTGCCCTCTCTTGTGAAATGGACAGACAGACAGACTGACGTAGTTAGCTTTTCTCTAAAGCTAACTGCCTACAACCAAGGTGTCGAGGGGCACTAGTGTGGGGGGCGTGCTTAAGCTTACTAAGCTAATTTGTGGGTTGAGTGCTATCAGATGTACGATGTGATGGGGTGCTTCTCTTTGCCACACAAGGTTGTAGTGCCTGTCGACATATGCCCTGGATTCGAATCTAGGTTCTTGGTAAATTCCCCCCCTTTTACTCCCGGGAGTTCGGTTTACCATTACAGTTGGTGCCGCGTGACCAAGGATTTATGTCATTACATGTACTGATTCAATTCAGTGCAACATAAAAGAACGTTATAATGGGTTACTTCGTAAATAACACAACGTAGAAATTATTTAATAACATTTTATAATATAAATTGATGGATTGACTAGATTGGCCAACTAGTTGCCCCATTTATATCATTTTAAATCGAAATAAATTTGATCTGATCAACTGCTACTTTTAAAATTGCTTCCCTTTATTATTTGCACTCCAAATAAAAAACGCATCTTTAGGTATCGCGAGTGGTTTGCATTTTGTTTGTAATGATGACTGTTTTGCTTGAAACTCTTATGCGAGGCATGTGAATGTGATATGCGTATGCTTATTTGTATGTTTGCAATAGTTGTATGATGCTTAGATTGTGATTGAGCATATGGTGATATTATGTTACTTCCTTAAATGCACTTATGATGTTTATGTTTCTATTTTCATGACGGTTCCTATGCGTGTGTTTTTAAGAGTATTCCTATATTATATGATGCATGGTATTTTTGTTAGTTTGGTTCAGTTGGTCAGATTTAAAGTCGCGGAAATTACGGTTACCTTTGTTAATATTTATTCATAAAATTGTAAAATAACTTTTTCTTTCAACTAGACGATCACACCCATTATAATTTGGTAAATTAATAGATTTGTATCGCTAATATAATTCAAAACTTAACTTAATATGTTTCTTAAGTGGAAAAGGGACGTTGCTAAGAATTTAAAGTGCATATGTCTACAGGTAAACTATTTCAAGTCCAAACATATTTGGCATCCTCAAAACTAGTTAGTAAACAAAAAATTCTTGGAAAGGTTTGGTAGCACTCAATTATGGGAAAAGGTTTTTTTTGTTTTCTAAATTTCAAACTTCTTAAACTGGGGACGTGTAGAAATCTCGTCAGGTTTCAAGTGTGTGCAACGCGCTAATTTAAAATGTCAAACTTATCGTTAAATTATTAATTCTAAAATCTTAAGTGAGACTTTAGACATTTTAGATGAGGGACTTAGTTTTTTTTTTTGGTCACTTCAAAGTGATTCAAAAGGGACAAGAGGTTCTCACTTTACACTTACGAATGTGCAACACTTAACATAAAAAAGGGAACAGTTTATTACCATCTTTAGAATTTCAAGATAGATCTTTTATAAATACTTGAACAACATCATGTGGTGTTAAATTGTTATGGGTTCATATTCGAAACGGAAATTTTAGAATGTTAGGTAAATATAAAAATGACGTTATTGCAAAATAGGACGGATACTTGCGCGCTTTTGTTAACAATTCCAGGACCATAAAACATCTGTCACGGGTGCATGGGTACCTGGTGCTGAGGGCAAGCAACTGTGAGTAAGGCGCAAACTTTAGCGGCTGCCTTTAAGTGAGAAAAAGGAGACATTGGGCAACGCTGACGTCACTGATCATCTTATACAGAGCTAAGTATTTTTATTTAATTATCGCCAATCTTGTAAACTTTCGAGTTTGTACATATCCAAGCTATGAAGGGATAAGAATAGCAGAAGAAGGGTTTATGTATTTTAAAGCATTTAATTCTTTAAGCCTAAGTTTGTATTGTATGTATGGGGCGCCCCGATGAAAGAAGAAGAATGTCTCAAGTGAGAAAGTTCATACTGGAGCAGCTAAACCTTTTAATATTCTATGCCAAATATTACAACTGCAATATACGAAATAGGACCCTGAAAGGTCTGAGGGGGGCATCAAAGCCCTTGAACTAGGAAGATGATAATCTTATAAGATTGCTGTTAAAATTCGAAATAGCTATACCCTGCACGTGATTTGACAAGAATATTTAATATTAAATGGACCATGAAGAGTCTGAGGGGGGCATCGAAGCCTTTAAACTAGTAGGCCGATAATATAATAAGATTGTCCTATTAGTTCCAATAAGCAGTGTCCTGCACGTGATCTTACAAGAATATTTAGGATAAATTGTAATGAAAATGTGTGCGAACTGTTTCAGAGATTTATATAATGAATATGGAGAAGCTGCCAGCCGATTCGAATAGAAAACTTCGTCGCCGGCGAGTTTTCCAGAACCGACTTCTCCAAGTCTTCTGAGGGTTGAGTACGCTAGCCAGTCCAGGTATCACAAACGTAGAAGATTTCTGGTATGTACAATTCCATTCTAAGCATGGGCAGTACTTTAAATTGCATAACCAGGTATCGCAGGTTTTATTACGGTTGTTTTGATTTCTCGGACATGCAATTAGGGCTAGTTAATCTCTAAAAAGAAGAATATCATGAAGCCATGATTTTATTTTACCATTAAAATCTCTGTATTTTCTGTTATGTACATTTCTATTCCGCATATGAATAGATAATTTTAATACGTAATCAGTAATTTTCAATATCATTTATTGAAAGGCTATCTTCAATAAATGATATAGGACCATAATATCATATTAAAGTAATGATATTATGGTCCTATATTTCACTGTTAAATTAACACAAGCATTGTAAATTTCTAGTACAGGGTACTATTTCTTTTGCACATAGGTTAAATATTTGACCGCGTAACTATTAGTCGTGTTAATTTTATATACAGCTTGATGTTTATTCTTTATGAGCAATTTGAATGAATTTGCGATGAGAATAATGTCTGTGTTTAATATATCGCTAACAGAAAGAATAGTTTCAACCTTTGTTGGCCAATTAAACTGCAGACTTATTCATAATTTGAATGAATTACACAATTTGTATTTCTGACTATACCATAGAAGAGTATCAGAAAAACTTGATACAACAATATAAGTTTTACTTCAGTTCTAGAATCCTACAGTGAAAAATCATATACCAGCTAACAATCTAGTATTTGATTTATCAGAGGGGGGAATGTAATGGTTAGCGATTCACCTGAATATCGTTATATATTTATGTAAATAATCAATATTTCTACCATACAAATAATATTCTAAGGACGCAACGTAAACAAAACCTTCTAAAATCTTTTATTCTAAGAAACTAGACATCTGGTTGTTATGATAGTATTGCACGGTCCTAACAATAGTTTTACTGACAAAGGTCCGTAGTTAGACCGTCGCCGTCCGTCGGTGCGTTATAAAAACAATACTATCTAAAGGACTTACTAATTTATTAGACACATTGACATAAATTTATTAGTTGCAACGGGCACACGTGTTTGAGAGTCTTTTCAACGAAGCTAGGACAAAAAACCTTCATCTGGGAAAAACCCGAGAGATAAAGGGGCATAGGGATAGCGTCGGCGACTCGATGTTAAGAACTAAGAGGCTTAGTGAGGCATTCCTGTTTTGAATCCCGAAGAGTTCGGTACAACTAGTGAGAGTTTCGGCATTCTGGGTTTGAGTCCCGGAGAGTTCGGTACTACTAGTGAGAGAGTTTACATAATTCGGGTTTTGATTCCCGGGGGGGGGGGGGGGATTCGGTACGACTAGTTTCGTGAGTCTTATATTAAAAGTCGTTAGAAGTTCTATCTAAGTTAATAGAGTCAGTGACTGAAGCTTCAAGTTGCAACAGTAGCAGTATTTCACGTAAGTGTTTGAAATCATGCAGCGCCAATGCTTGGTGAGTTTATCAACACTTGAGTGATACATATTACTTGTGCAATTATTTAAGTTAGACCATTGTAAGATTATATATGAGTCCTCCATACAATTAGTATAATACTTAACGCGGGTCAGGGCGGAGAGAGGTACATCCGCCAAAGGTGATGTCGGACCTCTAGCGTTTGAGTAATCAACTTTTATAGATAAGTTAGTCATAATACGTGTACACATAAGTGTAAAGTTGGGTGACTGTGGCTCAAACTTCGGCTCTTCTCTTCCGGTCACGTGTGCCGGTGTGCACCTCGCGCGCGAAAACAAGTTGTTAGCTCTTGTTATGAGTTACCGTTACGAATCCGGTTCGAATTGATAACATAACTTCAGCTGGAGATTGGAAAGAGCTGGAGGTGGATTGCCCTCTCTTGTGAAATGGACAGACAGACAGACTGACGTAGTTAGCTTTTCTCTAAAGCTAACTGCCTACAACCAAGGTGTCGAGGGGCACTAGTGTGGGGGGCGTGCTTAAGCTTACTAAGCTAATTTGTGGGTTGAGTGCTATCAGATGTACGATGTGATGGGGTGCTTCTCTTTGCCACACAAGGTTGTAGTGCCTGTCGACATATGCCCTGGATTCGAATCTAGGTTCTTGGTAAATTCCCCCCCTTTTACTCCCGGGAGTTCGGTTTACCATTACAAAATGATAAGCTAATCAATGAACTTTGCAAAGCTCAAATATAATAATGTTCAACCAACTTATTGTAAAGTGCGTACAAAAATTCATCCAGAATTAGATAAACTTACTTAACTTACTATACTTAAGAAACATAATTAAAAATAATACACCATAGTTAAAATGCATATATAACTAACGTGTACCGTATACTATGAGTGGCGTATGACAATATGGACATGTGCGAAGACTGATAAGAATTGTAGGTGGATTACTGTATCGTAGAATTGCGATATTTATTATGCCTTGCGTGCTTGTAATGGCAGGGGCTGATGTTACCGTCAAAGGGAAACGCATTAACAACAATTGATATTGTTTGATTTCTGATAAGAGGTAAAGCGGAACTACTTCATATAATGCTAATAATTATGAGCTTTTACATGTGGTATCTACAGATTTTTGACTTGAACCTAACTCAGCATTTTTATGGTTAAATTGAACGAAAGCGTAATGGGAAGTTTTGTGTGATTGTATAGTATTTTTTTAGGTGACTAGTATTAAATGAGTGGTCGACATGATTGTGTGTCGAGGCGCGCGTCGCGGCAGGCGTGCCTGTGCTATATTTAACCGGCGAGGGCCGTGCGGGCCGCGCGTGGCGGCCGGCAGCGCAGGGCCGCGGCCGCTTCATGCCTCAGCCGATCATTCATCGACAAAACTAATGAAAAACGCTCATTGCAAACGCTTACTGGAACACGCATCATTGTGACGTCCCACCATAAAAAATGCTATTATTTTGTTTTGTTTACAACTGTTTCTTCAAAAGTAAAAAAAAAATGTTGAGACCAAATCGCCTGTTATCATCATAGGTCATTAACTATACGAATTTCATGCGAATATTTTTTGGCATTTTTATTATATTATAATGAGCCACAAATTGCAATATTTCATGAAGCATAGCCAATACGCTTCAAATATTTAGAAACAGATTTTCATGAAGATTTCAGAAGCGATGAGTTTATTGTTGTAATTTCATGAATGACAAATCTTTATCGAGGTTATGACTCAACACTCAACAGTAAGCCGGCGGAAAATATGACGTAGTTTCATGGTAAGGCGCGTTATTACCGGCTGTAAGTCCAACTTTGCTTCTACATTATACTTTCAATTATGTTCATTGATGTTTAATATCTGTCACTTGGCACCGGATAATCGTGTACCCAATACACGTGATTTGCATATTGATAGGTTATTGCGTAATACACATTTCTAAATGCCAAACAAATCCATATATATACCTAATACACCTATCCATCATACACGTCTTCGAGTATCTAAATGCTATTGTGAAAGCATACATCATAAAATGCTTCATAAGAATAGTTCATCATTTTGCCCTTGTCAAGTTGATGAAAGCTTAACTTTCATATTTTATGTAACCTAGCTCGCAAGGTAGATGTAAAAAGGTGTAATACTTAGCTTGTGTTTTGTTTACAGATATTATTTTCCGACGGTAAACATTGCGCAAGCAAGGGTTACCTTCCTAGTTCACGCAACACTATGTGGGTCACGCAACGAACATTGTGAAATTACTTTATAATAATGAGCGAGTACCTACATGGAATGGTAGTGTTCGAACTAACCCGGATTTCACATGTTTATTTTCGGATTAAAACAATAGCTTTGTGTTATCATCAGATTAACAATAATGATGTGTTCTCTCGCACGATCGGATTCACCTAGCTAAGAATGCCGTGGCCATGTAAACGTAATGTATTTTCGTCTGAATTCCAATAGTTTGGCAATGAAAGAAATGAGATAATACTGACCACCATCGGCGTATGTTTCCGAGCCGTATCCGTCTTGTAGTCCGTTGGCCCAGGTGCCCTCGTACTTGGCGTTGCTGATGGTGCTCTGGCGCACACCGTAGCGGCCCTTGTAGCCTTGGGTCCACTCGCCGCGGTACAGCCAGCGGTCGCGGGTCTCCACCCCCAGTCCATGTCGTTTGCCATTCTGCCACTGACCCTCGAACGAACTACCGCTGTAAAGTAAATAAACACAACTTTAAAACACCGCTTTACGTTGTGGTACATTTGCGCCGTACCGATAAAACTTGTCAAGTGCGACGCAGCTCGTAGCCTTCGTAGATGTTGGGTTTTCTACAGTATTTTTTTTTAGGTATGTAGGCTATACATTGTATAATTATTTTATCTACACCCATGCTATAAATCCTCTATAAACGTTCTTGAAACAGTTAGCTTATTGCCAACATTAAAACAGCCAGTGTCATAATAACCATTATAACACCCAAACGGGTGTACTAATGTTGTACTGAAATTCATTATGCAACTCCTTTTTTACTCATCGAACAGCCACATTCTCATGGCATCTTTATGAATTTCAAAAAAAGAACATGTCATGCACGCGCGTTTCATTACCACAGCGCCGTAATTTAAATAAAAACTTATTCGAATTTTTGAATTGACGTCGTATCCCGCCATTTTTGTTCAATAATAGTATTGAAAAAAAAAAATATTTTGTTGTTTACAAAATTCATATCATGGGTGTAGATAAAGTCTTGTATGCAACTGTTATAATTAGGTATTAAAACACTCATGTGATACTATTATCACACTCGGCTTCGCCTCGTGTGATAAACCCACACTCGTGTTTTAATACCCCTCATTATAGAACAGTTGCATAAATAACTATTAACTGCCAGATATAATTATCTATGTAAGGTTTGGAAGTTAGTTAATTAGCTATTTCGTGGTTAACAAAATAATATTAGACGAAAGTAGACATTGTCCGAGCTTTTTTATGCTTTGAAGCTCTTGTTGAAATCAGAACCTTAGTGAAATGGTAATAGTGCCCATTTCTTAAATACTTGACTGTGTCTATAATGGCGCCCTTAAAGTTCAGCCAAGGTTGTAGTTTGTGCTCTATATTTATAGTAGAGTATGATATGTCATCATCCTTCACCTCCCTTTCTATTACAAATGATTCAACAATGTGATAACAACCGACCAAATTACGGTTATAAATGGACAAATAATTAAATGCTTCTTAGTTTAGTTGGGTTGTGGGTGTTTCTATGTCACGATTTTACGGGGTCATTTTGAATGAGAGCACAACTTTTTAAGGGGATATTGTACAGCTCATTTGCAACAACTTTATGTATGGTAGTTTTTGTCGAAAAAATAGAGCAGGACTGGCAAAAATACTTTGTCATTTCATAAATAATTTTATACCTCATTTTATAGCTTATGAAATGTACATGTTTTCTTCATAATATGCCAAAGTTTTAGTTTTAAACAAGCTATTCTTTGTGTAACGCAAGTCAAATATTAATTCTTTTTCTTTATCTTATTTCCTGAATTAAAATCCATAATGTGCATTGTTTTATGTAATTATAATAGCTATAGTTTAATTAATTAGACTAATTACAAAGCAAAATATTAAAAAATATTCCGAGATTTTTTTATATTTTCTGTTTTAAAGTCACCACATTTCCATGAAAAAAAAACAATAAAATTAAAATATCTCAAGAACGGTTTACTGCCGCCTATATGTCTCCAGATAAAGCGAATGAGCTGTACTTTAGCCCCTTGCAAGGTAACGCTCTCATTCATAATCACCCTGTATACTACGGGTTCGCTTCGTTTTGGCCTTATTTTCCCGCTTTAATTCTCCATAGCTTACTTCTTATTAACCCCTTTTGACTGCTTTAACCGTGTCATTTTGAAATGTTAAGAACTTACAAGAGGTGAGGTACGGGGAAGCGGGACAGGAAAATTTGGCCAATTCGAAGTGAACGAGTAGTAGAATTTTAACATAACATGACATCACGGGTATATTACTCAGAAGGGTGAGGCAGAGGTGTACGACAACCACACTTTACCTGTTATGTTTAGGTCCCAAACGATACGGGGGTGAGCCTATCGCAATCCACCGGGCACAATTCCAACTACGTGCGTCTATTATGAATTTCCAACGGAAAGTTTACAAATAATACTTTGCGCGACCCGGGAATCGAACCCGAGACCTCGCGGCGCAAACGCTATCTACTAAACCATTGAGGCAGTAGTAGAATTTTATAAGGTACATCATTATCAGAAAATTTTCGTATAAAATACTACGAATTTTATATTTATAATTTCTCCATTTAATATTTATAGTGAATTGACACCGATATTGTGAAAACTTTATATATGCCCTGCCTGTCAATCTGCCCGTCTATCTGCATATCCTTTGATAACAAATACCATGTTGATTCTATTTTGAACAAAAATGCCTTTGATCGATATTGTGGTATTCACTGAAACAAAGCATAACAAATCTGGTAGATATTCAAAATAAGATTATTTTTAACTGCTTGGTAATTTTCAATCAAAACTTGCCCACTGTGAAACATTACTATAGATACGACAATTTTTGATATAAATAAATCTTGTAAATGGAGTGAACAGTAAAAAGTGTGAAATAATATAATTAGAATTTTGGTAATGTCACGCTTTTTAAATTCTGTACATTAATGAAATAATAACAAAGTAATGTCATTGTGGTAAAAAACACAACCTACTTATAATTTGTTATTGCAATTTAACGAAATATAATTTAGGGTCTTAGCATCTAACTTAAAAACACTAGCTCGTTCGTAAGAACTCTACCACCTTTCTTTTAGAGCTCTTAAAAACTCTTGAATAATTTCAAGAGCTTAATGGCAAAAAATCCTACTTCATGAACGTAATGTTTTAATAAAAAGTTATAGTTTTAATTAAGAGCACGTAAAAACCTGCACTGCATTCGAAATGGATGAGCGTGACCTCATTCGGAGCATTGACTAAATAAAAAAAGATTCGGAGTGCGATATTTTCCTGTGTAGGTACGTTCATAATTTGGACGATGTAGTGGTGCTATCCTCATGTGTGAGGTTTTAGCTTTAAGATGTCTTACAAGGTTATGTCGAGCATTATTCACATTAACACGCTATACGTGAAAATCAATCCTGTATTTATCGTGTGAACGCAGGAGATTTTAACGTATTTGACGTATAATACGAGAACGTATCTTAATTATCGCACATGAAGTGTGAAGCTCACGCAGTTGTCAAATACTAACAATAGACCGAATCTTGTCCCGGTGAAAGACAAACCCATCCGGCTGCCAAAGCTATTTTTTATTGAATCAAAAGTTGCCACCGATAATTTGGCTCTTACATGAATCCAATGAATTTACAAGATTCTGTCTGTGTAGATAATGAACGGACAACGAACGTAAGCTCCAGGATTCCTTTCAGTTTTTATTGGTGCGATAAGATAATGGATCGGTCAGTGATGCACATGTGTATCGAAACAACTCGAGCCTAACCTCTATTTATAACCGTTACATGTACTACAATACCCATCTGTACGTTCTGCGGTAACGTAACAGAATATTACAAGTAAATTCAACAGACTTCGCTTTAAAGAGATTCGGCCTTGAGCGCGCAAATGAGGGCCGGTCGAGGAACCTGACTACATTTTTCGATTGTAATGAATATGAAAAATTCTGAGGCATATGATGCATAGATATACCGTAGCAAATTATAGTATGACTAGTTTGTAATTTGGAAGTAAAAGGCAACGATCTGTTGAAATATAATTAAAATTAGACAGAAGAGGTGATCTTTTGTTAATGCCGAAATGTTCGTGAATTTGCCTTATAATGATAACAGGCAAGAATTGTTTCGTAATAACGGATCTTCTGGAAAACTGTGTAGTCCAAAACTGTTTTTGTTTAGTTTTGAAGTAAGATTATTTTGAAAATTAATATTGAAATTAGATAATAATAACGGCAGCTCGGAACAAGAAATCGGCAGGGAGCGATTACAGCGCCTGTTATTGAATAAACATAATTTTACAAAGCTACAAAATTTCCATGTTGTTAATTTTGTAGATAATGCTAATTTAAGGTTTAAAGATTGTTTAACGAAGAAAGGTAAATAGGGCGACTTCGGAAAAGCATACCATTCCTCGGATGCATTTTAATCGACGACGAAAAATATTATTAATACAGCCTTTATAAAAAAGAAGTTAGCCATTAAATATAAATTTACTTTTTTAATGGCTTTTATGATAAATATTCGTAATTCTAAGTAATAATGTAGTCTCGAAACTGAAAAATCTGTTTCCGCTACGATATTTTCATTCGTTTTGAAGTCATAGCAGATAGCCGTATTATACGAAAATGTTGTTTATACGTCATCATATAAGTCTCGCCTCGTTTCATATACGTCTTCGGTCAAGCAGGAGTACTCGGAGTTGTTCTTGAAAATTCGTTAGTGTGCGTTAAAGGCATTTGCCAGTTATGCGGCAATTTGGCAAAGACCAGAGAAGCCGGGAAGGCGGACCGATGAGTCCCGGGATCTTTTCTCCTATTTCTGGCTGCAAGGTTATACAGCTACGAAGTTCTCTGAACTCTTAATACGATTACAAAATGCATTATATCAGTCACATTATGATATGTTTCACTAAGGTACGGTCAGCAAAAAATAGGTGATTTAAATAGTAATGTTAATAATGTAAATAGTAAATTTTCAAACTTCCATACAAATCACACATTTCACATTAAAAACATCCCTAATATAAAATAATGCACTTATTATCGATTAGTATAAGTTTTATTCATCAAATCATAAAATTATTACGATTTTAGGGAATAAGTGCTTTTGAAAATTTGTTTGTGTGTAGCTACTTCTGTTGCTGACTGTACAGCGCAAATAAAAAAGTCAATCGCATCACAGTACATTTGTTTAGTTTATCCATGACTTTGGTACATTTAAACATCACTCTGTCCAACTTGTAGTGTTGTGGAGTCTGAATATCATAACTATGTTTTATTTACTCTGTAACTATATGGGTTTAAATAAACTTTCAAAAAGGAGAAGATAAACTTAAGCAATTATAATACATTTATGTTAATGTTAAAAAAAAGAAAATAAAAAAACATAAATAATACGTTTTTCTTTCTGTTATACTAAAAAGTTATAGGTTAATATCATACACCCATTTGCATTAACAACTAAGGGATGTTAAATTCGTTGTGTAGTTTCTGGGAAATGTTTATTATGTATAATAGCTACCTAACTGTTATTCCGCAGTAATGTTGTCTATCAGCCGTAATGTATGTAAATGTCTGAAAAGTACGTCGTTTGGCTGAAAATCGCGTCATATTTGCTAGATAATTATATGTCATGGATAGAGTGATAAATGGGGCATTGTAATAACTGACCCATCACAAAACAGAACTGTTTTAGGCGAAGTGATTAATTAATTTCTAATCTGCATTATTTATCATGTGGTTTGGTTATTATGCTGCAATGTAATTATTGCCTAATTTGCTTTGTGTGATTATAGTTATGTGTTTTATATATAACAAAAATAATCATTTATTGCTAGAAAAATACAGGATCCGACGCGGACTGAATTTCAGCAGCAATAATTCATAATATATTTGAAAGTAAATTATTTATTGCTTTCTTCATAACGGAATACTGAATAGAAATATTCAGTAAAACTCAATCATGCGCCATCAATTCAAACCAAAGCTTTCTACATAAATATAAATAATGGCATTTTTGCTGTATGATTAAAGTAAAGTACTTATATATTTGCTTTGCTTGAACAATTTATTATACTAAACAACTTACCCTACGATTATGTCTAATTTTACTTGCAGAAACAAGTAAAGTGTTAAAGATGACTCAGTCAAATAAATATGCAAGGTACAAAATAAATACATATTACGGTACTATTATACATATTACGGTTGAAAAATTATGATTCCAGTGAAACTTGAATTATATAACTATAATAAATGCTTAACATAGCTAAAATTTGCTTCAATATTACAAAATTAAATATGCAAGGTAGATGAAATTGCAGTTTACACGTATTTTTGTTTTTGAGACAAAAACACATCGTACAGGCAATAAGAAATGTAATTGGTACAACAACGGTTATATTTAAGTAAAAATAATATTACCTATTATTGACTATACAAAAAATTACTATAGCTTGACCGTAACCGCTGTACCGCGCCCTAGGTAAGTGCGCGGCGAGGCGGGGGAGGGTACCGGCCGTGCCGACATTTCAGACGGCCAACGCTTACGGCGCGGCGGTACCTTGCTTAATTTCAATATGTTATTACGGTTATTCGTCTGTCGTCGTGCACAGGTGTCGCAAACAATATGAACAAAATTATAAAATGAATAATTTAGGTATACTTATTTAATTAATTCCCTTTCCAATTTAATAATTTTATACGTACGAGTGGCGTGTAAAGTCAATAATGTTTAAATAGAGAATTAAGACAGAGGGAGCAGTAGAGGTAGAGGGGGCAGTAGCGGTAGAGGTAGAGGGAGCGGTAGAGGTAGAGGTAGTGGTAGCGGTAACGGGAGCGGTTTTACAGAGGAAGTGGTAGAGATCGGTAGAGGTAAAGGGAGTGGTAGAGACAGAGGGAGCGGTAGAGACAGTGGGAGCGTTAGAGGTACAGGGAGCGGTAGAGGTAGGGGGAGCGGTAAAACTTGGGGCTAAGTCACGCAACTCGCTCAAAAATACGATTTGAATAAATTGTATCCTCTACCAATAGAGAATTAGTTTTCATATAATTATAATATAATTTACCTTGGTCGACAAAATTATTCTTTTGCAATGTTTAGTATTTCCTTCGTTTCTATTAATTCAACAATTCTAATACTCCTTTAATTATATGCGTTTTAGAAATGTTCCATTGGTGTGATGGATAGTCAATGAACAGCTTACGGAAGTGGCATGGGTTTCCGCAATAATGTCAAAACTGGTAAATCACGAGGATTGACTGCAGTACCTATTCACAACACAGCGTAAACAGCCCTTCAGCAATCTCAGGTTTGACAAAACAGCACAAACAACACGTGTTTTTTGACACGTGCCGGATGTTTGCGAAGTGCCGTTGTTGACCAACTTGCGTTGTACGATAAAGAGTGTTATGGACCAACTACGTTTATGAATGCATCTTTTGGTTTTGCTTTTGTCTAAGTGGTGGACATGACCGTAGTCAGTGGCAGTTTTGGAGTTCTCATTCTCTCAAATTTTAAAAAAGGCCGAGGTTTAAAAAAATAACTATACTCACTTTCTTTCTCTGGCTACGGCCCTCATTCTATAATCATTTCAACAAAGATGACTCCATAAATATAATGTCAAAAGGTTTATTTATTGTGTATGGTATACTAGTTATACTACGTCCTACATAAACTTGACTGTTATGCCATATTTTTCATCACTCTACATTTTTGCAACATTATACACCTAATTAAATTTATGCGGTAATGCAGGTTAGGCGTAAACTCGTCCACTCTGAAACTGGCACACTGGCAGTGAAAATGGTGTTAGATCAATATTATTGTGTATATATTAATATAAATACTTATACATCTACAACACTCATTTTATAATACCTAATATAGCAACCTTTCTTAGCCGTCGCTTGATTGAAAGCAACTTGAGGGCACGGTTGGCGTGGTGGTTAAAGCGGTCGCCTCGCCGCTTTCAACTGCGCTAGTGTTGTGGGTTCGATCCTCACATGGGACAAATCTTTGTGTGATTAGCAAAGATTTGTTCTGACTCTGGGTGTGCTCTGTGCGTGTGAAATGTATGTTTGTGAATACCGGAATTATTCCTAGTGCGGGCGAGTTTTATTTAAAATAAAAAAAAAGAACTAGATGTGGGCCGAGTTTACCATTATTAATTTTCAAAAGCGGCAGCTGGTCCCTGGTCCCAGGTTAAAAGTGGTCGAATTCACACCTAAAATGCAAGTGTTTTATTCCAAATTTTTCATGTTTCCACATGCATACACATTCAACTCTTACAAAGAAAAGAAAATAATAAAAGAATTTTATATTATGTATTTACTTGGTATGTTATGGCTGATTCAACTTTCGTGACTGCTCAAAGTTGGCTCATTAGTGTTTTAAGAAATGGCGAAATATATAAACTCGCTGGCATTTTAATGACTTGAGAGTCACGATTTTATAAAATGTTTTTAATTCAGTTCAGTTTAGAAGCTTTGGTTTTATATATAAATGAGTTGGGAAAATACCCAACGCGAACTGGTTTATTATGTTGAGTCATTCTTTACAAAAAAGGAAATACGTTGCATTTAGATTCCATCTGTACTATTTAAACCCAAGTAATGAATGTTCAAGAAATAGGCGAAACACTTCGAGAAAAGGTTGGCAACATCCGTCTAAGTAATATATAGTTACTTATAAATATTGAAACGGGAGTATTTTTCGCATGAATACTAAACAAATATATAAATGTAACTAAGAAACAGTTGTAAAAATTATAATGACGTAACATACAGTTGAAAATTAAGGAATATTTATGTAGCTTTTTGTTGTTATTGTGTCTTTAAGTTTTTGTTGTAAAGTATAAGTGTATTAAATGCAATCTATAAACAATAGTGCATGTAATTTTATTCCAACTACCGTATGTATTAACAAGTTATTTAATTTTAATTTCAACATTGTATTAATCAGTGCTAAGTTAGCCTGGTAAAAACACTGTGTAGAACTTAATGTACTTAGTGTAACAAGAGTTACTACTTACTCAATGTTATTTATGCCAATAAATAAATTTTAAAACTCAAAACTCACCTACTCAGCTGAGAAATTAAGGTTCTTGGCAAGAGGCGTAGCTGAGTTGTTAAAGCCTAGTATGCAGAGATCGCAGGTTCAAATCCTGTCGGTCCCATTTTTTTTTCAACTGTTCCTTAGTATAGTTTGCTAAGCATAGCTAAATGCTATAAAAATCATCAATATAAATATTATTTAGATACTGTTGTGGACTTTTTTGGTTGACTGACACTGGCTGGCGAAGCTGGCCAGTTGGACTGACATAATATTTAAATTTAAAAGACGAATAGAAAAAGAATAGGACGACAAGACTGACTTGACGAGACAGCAGACCGATTCTGTACACGGCCGAGTGTGTTTAAGCTGTCAATAAAATAGTGTTCAAAAATCCTGTGTTTCTCTGCGTGTCGCCCCATCAGATACCATCAATCATAGTATTTCGATGTTATTGTTAAAAGCCCTAACACTTCCTTGTAGTAATCGATCGGTCGTGTAATTCAGCCAGATACTATCTTACGCCCACATTTTGATTCACAGAAATCCACACGAGCGTAGACTGCGTAGGTGTTGACATGTACACAGGTCTGCTGAATGGCTAGGGTTTGCTCCCATTCATACGTTAGCCCAAATATAGCTATGTATGAATTCTCATTTGTGTACAATAATAATGTAAAGTGATAAGCGTAAATTGAGGAATTATGTTCGATTTATTTGAAGAATATCTGTTACCCGCTACTTCGTTCGCGTGGATTTCGATATAATAAAAAAATATGCCTCAGTGGTCTAGTGGTTAGTGTTAAGCCACTCACGTATGGTTTGGGGTTATATATATAAAGTGCTATTCACTACTATCATATTACACTGGCCTGCTGTCGAAAATGGCCAGTGTAATCTGTTAGCCGAAACGTAAAGCCTAAAAGGTAAATAATTGCATGAATGCGTTAATTCCCGTTATATATTTTATTTAATCATGCAACGCGTAAGTTTAAAAGTTAATGTTGTCAATGTCAACCGTCATTTAAATTATTATGTGCGGAGACATGTTACCCAAACATAAATGAAATGTGCACGTTCTTGCAATTATTTCACTGCTGTCCTATTGATGATAGCGTATTATATTAGGTTATAGCTTATAATCTTCATCAATGAATGTGCTATCCAACAAAAAAAAAAAAATAACCAATACTGCCCGAGATTAACGTATACGGAGAAATAAACTAACTTTAACCCGCGGTTCCGATGGGAGTACTTTCGGCGGTAAATGTGTTCAAGATACACACAGACAGATAATTTAATTCCTTTTTAGGGTTCCGTAGTACCTACAAGGAACCCTTATAGTTTCGCCATGTCCGTCTGTCCGTCCGTCTGTCTGAGGCATAGCGACGAAACTAGTGCTAGAAAACTGAAATTTTGCATAAACATGTATGTTAACTATACAAAGAAAGTCGTAGAATAAAATTTGGAAAAATATTTTTTTTTCGGGTAGCTCCCCTACTTGTAAAGAAGGGATGTTTTTTTTTTGTCGCCTACCCCATAGTGTGGGGTATTGTTAGATAGGACTTTTAAAAACGTTCAGGGGTTGCTAAGACAGTTTTTTGATTTAGAGATCCGTTTGCGAGATAATTAACTTTAAAGAGCAAATTTTTGTTCGAGTAGAGCGTCCCCCCCCCCCTCTAAAAGCTAAACCGATAGCTTAAAAATCTGAAAAAAATCATTTTGACTTTAGTATCGATAGTTGAATTCATTCAAACAAAATCTGAATATCTTTAATGTATAGAATTGGACCCTCAACAGTCTTATTATACGTTATTATGCTAGAGCCTGGAGATGTAAACTTTTGTTTATTTAATATCATTGTTCCAAATTACTGTCTTTAATGTTTTATTCTTTACGTCCTGCGTTTTATCGTATCGGCAAGTAATCTGGATTGTGGAGGTCTGACGTCAAATATTGATATTCTGCCAAATCCGTTAGACTAGAAACTGATCCTAATGTAATTGGGGAAAGGCTCGACAAATGATAAATGTTTTTCTCTTCCACTATATCTTGTCAATCTCTACCACCGCTTAGAATGTCGTAAATACTCGTAGTTTCATTGTCTGGCTATCTATACAGGTGTGTATTCAGCTAATGAGAATTTTAAATCAGGGCCACGGTCACCATCGCAAAGATCAGAGGACTATCTTCAGACCGACATAAACTGAATCTCTTCCGAAGCGAATTCTTGTAACTTTACGGTATGCTACATGAAAGGATGAATGAGATGAATGAAACTGTGTCAGCTACAATGACGCACGCACCGATGATGCACGTTGACACAAGATCGTACTGACGTATAATGCTGCCTTTTATGGCAGGAACAAATCAAACCATGCGTCATTGTAACATACCAAAACGTTGTACTTGCCACCTCAATGTGAATTTAGCTTTAGTTACGAAGAAACTGAAATCCTTTTTTAAGTTCGCAGTTGGAAGCAAGCGTCAGCGCTCGGCGTATTTTAACATATTTTCATACAAAAAAGTATCATCTTCATCATTATTTTTGTATTAAAATATGCAGTCACGCGGCGCTCCGGTGCGCTTCGGTGCTTCTTAACTGCGTCCGTTATGCTTTTCGACAGTGACTATTCACCAACTGGGATAACAATATAATAATAATCCCACTAATAATAATAATAAATAATAAATCATTTATTTCAGGCTGCATAGGCCCATAGATATATACCTTAACCTAAAATACATAATTATATTATCACTTCCTTTGCACTAAGTCTGTGTGCGTTCCTGGGGTATAGTTCCGCGGAAGCGACGGAAAACAACACCCTGCGGCCAAAAACTTTCATCAAGCACCTGTTCCAGAAAACAGGTCGGCACTCGCACCACGAACGCCTTGAGCTATGAACTAATAACATATTGCCACGGATAAAAAGATATAGCATTTAGCAGAAGGGAGTAACCTAATGCTACTAGTCTCTTGAACTTGTATAAATGCCTTTTTTTATTTAGTCAATGGTATAAATTACACCTATGTGAATCAACATCTCATTTCTACTTTGAATACCCGTAGAGCTGACTTTTATTTATTACAATAGAATTGAATGGTGAATCATTTGCCGAAATAGCGAATAAATTTAGTCTAGCGTAGCAATTTAGGTTGCGAAAGGAAATCAAATCACAGCCATCAGCATCACTGATTCACTGGCCGCTTGCGCGTATTCATTTTGTAAACCAATTTCCTCGAAAGATTTAAAGGAGATAATACATAGTTACTGTTGTAAGATGATCTTCGTTCCCTGGGATTTCCAATGCGTCATGCTGTTGATCACAGTCGAAGTCGGGCAGAAGCGTCAATGCTGTACGATCTTTGAAATAGTAGCCCTTTATTTACGTAGGGACTACGTGGCTAAAGTTCCTACTGAGTGACTATTTTTGACAATGATGAGACAAATATTTATAATACAAATTAAATTATTGAAATAACACAGCGTTCTATTTGTTTACACACGGTACTAATTTGTAACATTAGTTCTATGGCTTGGTGAAGTGTGAAATTGTTATATTGGTACTTTCATTGGAACTACGTGTACCTAACTTAAATATTATTTCACCATGGTTTTGCCGATTTACGAACGGCAGCTTTCAATGTGCATTTTAGTTTTTAAGAGTTCCGTAATACCTACATCACCGAACTTATAGTTTCGCCATATATATCAGTATGTTTGAGGCATATCGTAGAAACTGTAAGTTTTTACGATATTAATCGGTGATTAATAATTATTCATCAGTGGGTATTATTTTTTTTTATTCTCACGAGTACCCCATAGTGTGGGATCGTTAAGATAATTATATCTTTTAAAAATAAATGAGGGGTCGCTAAGACCATTTTTTTTATTTAAAGATCATTTTGCGAGACAAGAACTTTAAAGTGTATTGTTCGAGTAGAGCGTCCTCTACCGTTAAAAATTTTGAAACCTGACTCGAAAAGCCTTTAAAAAATCGTGAAGGTTGTTGTACATGTAATAAACTTGAAAGGAAAACTATTACAGCAAAGGTAACTCCAAATTGTAAAATATAGATAGTTCAAGTTTGTTGCAATATTTCGTAAAAATACAACAACCTTTGTTTATAATGACTTGTATGAGGTTGTTACTTATTCAATACAGGTATAAAGAAGACCGCTTTGAAGAAGAAAACATGGCCACGAACAGTTTTAGAGTCTCAGATATGATTTGTCTATAATAATAGATAAAAACTTAATAATATTAAAATTAAACCCAAATTACGTTTGTATGAACACGGAGGTTGAGAGTTTACCTTTAGCAACAATGAGTAGGTATATAGAATAGACGAAAATTTAATTTGCATTAAACTCGTCTAAAAGTCGTATCAATAATTATATTTGTATAGTTTTTCTAAGTACCTATATTTATTTTCTTTGAGAAGATTGCGGTTCATAATCAAGTAGGTATTGAAAAGCTTTATCCATTCGTAAAGTTTGTATACCTAATAAACTATAAATATATAATAGCAGAATACATTAAACGGTAGACCACACCGTGTTTACACTAGCTGCCTAGTGCGAATCTGTAATCATTTATTATTTATTCAGCTTGCCGCCACTGTTGTGGCTGACTGTTCTGACAGATGATTGAATATTCAAACAAATGATAATTAACATAATATAACATCGTGCCTGTATTACTCAAACGGATGGGGCAGAAACATATACTAACACACACACTCACATTTTACCTGTTATGTTTAGTCCCATGTGATCAGGCCAACCATTATAAGCAATTCTAACTTCCAACACTTGCTGTTATTGCGAATCTCTTGACGGATAAATCTCAAAATACACTTTCACCCAACCCGGAATGGAATATTAAACGTTTTGGTTAGTCAAAAGCAAGTTTGAAATGACAACAGTAGCAGTTTGAGTATCCTTCATAAAATAAATGTTAGGTGCTCAGCCAAGCATTGCTTATTAATTAAAATAATAATATTCAATAAATCCTAAGTGAATATTATTTGATTGTATCAAGTCTTATTTTTCTTTTTTCTTTCGTGCTCTACAGGTTTCAGATAAACGTATATCAGGCAGGATAAGCATATAAAACAGATGAATGAAAGTGACAGCTTTTTCTTTTTTAAGTGTAACATGTGTTACTTTTAAACTCGGTCAGATTATATTTTATGGGTCGGATAAGATATTTTCATAACCCTAAGAAACTGGCCTTTAGCCCCATTTTTACCAGTTCCTGATAGGGTCATAGATTTTTAACCGCCAGACTCCATATAAATTTAAACATTTTATCCATCAAAGTACCGAATTTGGCCTATCTGGGACATGTCGGGTACCAGTTAGACTGGACCTTAATGTACAGACGAATAATATATAAATAATAAATATTCAAATCACGGAAGTTAAAACATACATTCTTAATGATTCATATTATATTGTAATAAAAATAAGAAAATAAATAATTTATAGTGAATTTGTATTGAATATTGTAATTGTAATCGTAAATAAAAATCATCAACAACTGTAATAATAGTTATTTATGGTACAAGTGAGAAAAAGTTTATATTTCTGTTGTGAGTGCCAATTTTAAATCTTGAGCTTGCGAAGTAGTCTTAAATTGAATCACGAGCATAGCGAGTGATTCTAATAAAGACTACTTCGCAAGCGAAAGATTTTAAGAGGTCACGAACTGGAAATTAAATTTTCTCACGCGTTGCAATACAAAACTTTTCACCATTTCCAGTGAGAAAATATTAAGATTTAAATAAACTCGTACTCGATTGCTTAACCTTAAATAATTCCATGAAATACGACAGTAATTCCGATTCATGATGCGTTTTAGGGCCTTTTGAAAGTCACCACTAATTAAATATGTCGTACGTTTTCAAATAATTTTCACGTGAATTTTCTGGTAAAAAAGAAAACTGTGTTAGAAGCAAGTTGTCGCAACTCTTTTGGAGTTCCACAAAGTTCTTCATCACTGGATTCACTATTTTTTTGGTTAAAAAGTTCCAGTAAACAATTAAACATAAACTGAAAAGAAATTATAGTTGCCCGCGAAAACTGACACAGACACAGACTTTTTTTTTTAATCTTGCGTTCGGAAGTTCGTTCCGTAACATTTATTTATAGAGTCTAATATTAAGTACCCGATTTTAATTAATTTAATGGTTAATCACGAATATAAAACCATGAAAATACTAAATAAGCGTGTATTTATGTAATTTAAAATAATTAAAACGTATCGTTTGTAGTTTTAAAATAAAATTGATGTCAATGTTTATTACTAACCTACATGGTGGCTGTTTGGTTTTTTTTAGCGCCTATTCATTGGAAGGATTTAGTGATTCGAAATTTAAATCACTTTGCCTCACTAGTGAGTAATAAGCGTTATTACTCACTGAATTCTCGCAAGCAAACGATCTTTTTCGTGCTGGTGTGGTGAAAATATTATGTACCTATTATGTACGTTGTGGCAAAATATATGGTTGAAATGGTTTTGCAACAAAGCACCTTGTTAGAATCCTGATAAGGTTTTGGACAAACTGTTCACAAATTTTAGGCACATAATAATATCCTTTCAATGCTTGCTTAACTTTTTATTTTAAGTACAAAAATACGAAGCCAGATAAAGTTAAACGAATTTCAAACTTTTTGGATTTGAGAGAGTTCTCAATTTGTTATTCTTTAGCAAACTTTGGCCTTTTTACACGGCAGTTAATATTGTTCATTAATTTGCCTAGTTATTGTTTCAGTTACCGCCTGTTTGTGTGGATTCCCATTAAATAAAGTTTTCTGGAAAAGCCTCTCTATTGAATAACTCATTCTATATTGTTTTGCATAATTTTATTTGCCATAATTTAACTTCGCATACCTTCATTTGCATAATATTATTGTTAGCATCAATACTTTACGCATAATGATTTTCAGGCATGATGTTTTTTGGCATAATGGTCATTTGGCATAATTTTCTTTTGGCATAATATTTCAATAATATCCTAATTCAACAATATATTTTTCTTCGATATAACTAACTTAGGAGTTTATTATTATGCAGGAACTGTAACGATTGCGCTTAGTAGTCCACCTGAAGGTAAATAGTAACAACAGCACATGAATATTCACTAAAGATTGTGGATGTATCACCGAATCAAAGGACTACGATTCTACTTCTTGTGACATTAATTTCAAGGTTCAATCATGATATCGGCAGATAATAATGTAACCACAATTGGGAACAAATTATAGGGTTTATTATTCGAGTTTGTTCTCAAAAACTCTTCCTTGTCAAAAAGTTCTCTGCACTGCTACATTTTGAATTGAATTGGTTCCATTCACCTGATAATAAATTATTATTATTCGAATAAAGGTATAAAACTGTTTATAGTCTACTGGAGTAGCTAGGCAGGTTTATAAATAACTGCTGTAACCACTTACCATACTAAGCGGACTAGAATCTCGACCGTTTTACAGTATAGCCCATTCAGATCGGTCAGTATGGGTAGGTCTGTAATTATAAGACATACAAAATAGGGACTAATATAGGAATTACGACGAGATATAAGTAAGAACAAAAAATACGTATGTAGTTTTGTTTTTACTAAAATCGATGTCATGTTTCCTAAGAACAGCTTTTGTATTTACCGACCCAAATAGGGCACCCTGTATATTCGTGCCATAGAAAAAAATTAGGCTTGTGTGTAGTGAAGAGTAAATTTTCCAAAGTCGTTCGTGAAAATATGGTTTCTGCTGGGACTAGATAACAATGGATAAGCTTAGCCAAGCTGCCAAGTCCAAAACAATAAAATAAATGATATCAATGAATACAAATCTTGCAAAAAATCTAGTCCAGTTATAACTTTGTGTTATAAGTTTGATCACGCCCAAGAATATCTGATTAGTTAAGAAAATATGAGGTCAAGAAGAAAATAAATTAGGCACAGACTAATATCAGAAAAACACCAATGGTTTATTGTTCCTTGACTTATTCTATAAATGACGTCATCTTTCGGTAAATAAATAAATATATCTCAACTTATATACATTGCCATCTAGTCCCAAACTAAGCAGAGCTTGTACTAGAATAACTGATACTAATACATATATACTTTTTTTTTTGGAAATAGTTACATACTTAATGATAAGTAAACTGTCCGTTGATATAGCAGTTAGAGTCCGATTCCCGGACCGGCGAAAATGTCATAAGGTTTTTCCCTATCGAAATTCTCAATAGCACAAAAAAGTTTGGAATTGTGCCAGGTGAAATATGGATGTTGTACATCTTTAACCAACCCTTATCTTGGACTATTCTACTTATATAATGGATGTAAAAGTTTGTGAGGATAAGCGAATGATAGAATACTCTTTCATGCAGCACTCAAAGCAAATACGTACTTTGCTCTCCTGTTGCACAACAGTATTATTTGTTCAACAAGAGAGCATAGTCCTTTTTTGTACTAAATCGAGTTTAGCTTACCGCTCGCATTTTTTGTTCTATTAATGTCACACAACTTTCACTCCGCGTCATCTAGTCCAAAACTAATCAGAAATTGTACAATGGGTACTATTTCGAGCTGCTGAGCTGACAAGTTGTATGTGCGTCATTTTTTTTTTTTTTTTATTATTATAAGAAATCAATTATTAAAATTATGATATCTTATTTACATTACAATCTAGCCTATCTAGCGTATGTGCGACATGAGATCAAAGTTATTGAACCTCGATTTTGTTTTGCTCGAAGCTGTAAGTTGTTTTCATGC
This sequence comes from Hypena proboscidalis, assembly GCA_905147285.1. NCBI lineage: Eukaryota > Metazoa > Arthropoda > Insecta > Lepidoptera > Erebidae > Hypena > Hypena proboscidalis. Next base: position 10,389,313 of record LR990130.1, on the reverse strand, counting down.
AACAAGGAACGACTTTTCGAGCTGCTGAAGTGAATATCACTTTAATCGTGTCATGTGGACACGCAGTGTACGCAATATTTTTAAAGGACAGGTATATCGAAAACGTTTATAAATGTCGCTCATTTAGTCAAGTACTAAATAGGCACATTTAGAGTACCTAGTAGATTATTGAAACAATCCCAAATGAAGAAGGTCATCCAATCGGCACATGCCTTATCTTATTTTAACATCGACCTTTCCCGATCATTCCTTTCGAGCATTCGAGCTAAGCGAATTAACACCTCTTTATGTGTTAAGTAGTCTGCTGCGTGACTTTTACCGTTTTGAAATACGCTAACGTTTTTTATTTTTTTTAAACAACGGGTGGTAGAGCTCTTGTGAATGACCTCGAGGGCGGCAACACCACCGTCTCACCTTTAACCTGCCGCCAAATAGTAGTGCTTCCATTACTGTGTTCCGGTTTGGTGGTAAGATCAGGCCCTGAAATTACTGGCACATGAGGCATAACACCGTAGTTCTCAGCTGCAGCGACGCATCTATAATCTGCTTTTGTGGATTGTTGATGTCCATGGGCTGTACTCCACTTACCATCAGGTGGATTACACGTTCGTTCGCTGTGGACGTAGTATATTAAAAAAAAAAAAACATAATAATAACATCACGCCTGTATTACCCAGAAGGGTGAGGCAGAGGCGTTTGCATTACACCCTCATTTGATAGGTTATGTGATAGTAAGCACTTCACATACGGCAGCTATAATGTATGTCAAGATATAAAGAATTAAAAATATATTTTAATAGCTGCCGTGTGTGCTTTAGATCTAACTCAAGACCGCACGGTGTCGCAAATTATACTGCTATGCCATGAGGCAGTCATTTATTTTCTTCTATGCTATAAATAGTTTGTATGAATTATATTCATATGGTTTTATTTTGGTCGTTTCAGTTCCAGACGTGTGTCGGATGTTAGACATTAATTAAGTTGAATATAAATGAGGTTGCAAATTTCTAGACATTGTTGTAGATATTTTAACCATTGCGTAGTAGCTTTATCGTAGTATTCCTAACACTTACGTAGCAACGCTGTATACTGACATTTCAGTCAATCAAGTTAGTATCACTTACTACAGCAGTTGCTGATTACGATTCTTTTACTGCATTGAACGGTGAGTCAAACGACAAATTAAGTAACGAACGGGCTGGTACTCATCCTGTTGCTAGAGCAGGTATTAGCAGGGGCGGATCCAGCTTTATAGCCAGGGAAATTTTTGTGAATTGAATTTGACCTCTTGACCCCCAAGGTCAAAAGCCATTCGCAAAAATGTATAAGAGTTTCAAGCGATTTAGAGTCAAGGAGCGTTGAACGCGCAGACTATTATAAATATATAAAAAAAAAATAACACCAATGATCTTCTGCTACCTAGAGCCAGAGAGAGCTCGATCCTGGAGTCCTTTACTTTTGTAATTTTTCTTTAGAAATAATTATATTGTGTACTATTTTGTACATTGCGCGTAATTATAATATAAACTTATGCGAGGGAAATCGCGGCACTATTTTTTTAGGACAAAATTTACTGAAACTGCAAAACTCTGTCCATAAAGCTCTACGCTAAACGCTCTACGCAAACGCGTGAAATTTCAAACAGCGTTATCTTTATATGCTAGCAAATATTACCAAACCAGGCCTCAGAGAGGGATCTTGACCCCATAACCTCCCTCCTGGATACACCCATGGCTATTGCAGATGCATCGCTAATTCTGAGAACAACGGTGTTTCAGTAATTTCAGAGCATAATCTCACTACTAACCGGAACACTGTGTTCTAGTTTGGTATATCTATTTGAACCAGTATAATCCATGAAAGGGTTTCCATTACATATTAATCCCAGGATAACTTCCTAAAATAAACATAATATATTACAAACAGTTAGACCAAATGCAATTCCCAAGGGTATTGGTACATCCAAATCGACAAGGAAACTTGACGTGTTTCACGTGTTTTATTGATAAAGTAACTAGCTATTGACCACGACTTCATCCGCGTGGAATTCGTTGTGTTAACTAAAACCTAACTGCTTGGCTCTCGTGGCGCGCGTTAGCGTGATATTAAATATTTCAAGACCTTTATTGAGAGTAAGACTATTAAACACAAAAATATTTATCAAAATCCGACCAGTAGTTTTGGTGATTAGCGCGATCAAACAAACAAACTAACTTTCGGACGCGGTTTCGTCTTTGTGGTACATCAATAAAAAGTACCCTTATTGTATATAAGGGTACTTCTAAGCCTTGTAGTTAGTTACCTGAATCAATTTTTTTATTAAAAATGGTCTAGCCGTTTAGAAGATTAGCCGATACAAACAGAAAGACAGACAGGCAAAAAATTCAAGAACTGTATTTCAAGCGTAGGTATTGTGCAAACAACTATATCAGCTTAAAAAAACATTTTTATTTTGACATTAAAAACAGACAATTCATTTTAATGTCTTTGTATTGATGATGATGTACCTATGATGTATATAGTTCTTTATTATCCAACCTTTAATGTTCCTATCCCACTTATAAGGTTTCAGACAAATTGGATACGTTTCAGTTTGTATAAATTTCATCAAATGCAATGAATAAACTACTTCATTCAAAAGATGTTGCTACAGTCTATTTTGCCTTGCTTTCCATTATAATTTTCAATTGTAGATGGTTCTGGCACTCGAGGCATAATATTTTAGACCTAAGATTGCACGCATTTGCAGTCGTTCATGGATGGTAACTAGTTACTATGTATAATCAGGGGGAAAACCGTTTGGTACAAACGTTTTATGAGAAAAAGCAATACTAGGTAATCCGACTGTTAGTAGGACGATCTCCGAGCCCCAAAACTTTTATACATTTGAACAAATATAATTTAAGTTAAAACGTGTTTTTTTTATCATGTAAAATATTTAAAAAAAACACGTTTTAACTTAAATTATATTTGTTCTACAATTTGAGAAGTAATAGAAAGTTCTACAATTTTTGTCCCTAAACGGGCATCGTGTCCAGAACCTCTCAATACGCAACTTATTATGCTTATTGGTATATCAAAGAGATAAATAGGTATTATACAGAGTGTCCCATTATAAATGGATAATTCTTTACTAGCAGCTTAAGGACAATACGTCTGACTATGTTTTTTATTTTTGTTTTATGATATGACTCTAGTACATGTTTGAGACGAAAAGTACTGTTACTGATTCCCAAACTAAGCTATTGCTTGTATTTTGGGAGACAGCATTCAGTCGTGGAGTATGACTCTGTGTTACATTAATGTATACGGTAAAACATTGTTAAACTAAATCCAAATTTATTGTATTTACCTTTTTATTGCCTTGCGAAGTAAAAAGTCCATAATAATATTAAAACGGAATGAATATTCATATTCAAATATGTAACGTGTTATTTGTCCGTCACATACAAAATAGTATAAAACAATTTATTATAAGTACAAAACATAGAACGTACGCAAATGAGTCCGACTATTAGAATATTACGTAACGTAGTACGTAATTGCTGAATAATAAAAAACAATAACTGAATTGCACCTTTTAGTCTTAATTGAATACACATGGCACTTACTCACACATACTTGTGATAAGTATATATGTATGTATGTGGTATGTTAGTGCGCTGTGTGCATTCTGAAGTAAACCGATTGATTTGTACGATTTGTAAACAAAATTCATTCAAGCAAATCACATAAAAGCCATAGATCTGATTTACAAATTGGGATACAGTGAAACCTTGTTCCGAGCACTGCTGATTTTAAGCACGCTAAAACGTACTCACAAATGTTTAGTTCTGATAGCTATTTTAAATTATGTTTGACATAAAATTAGGTTGTTATACTACCACACTAGCTACCGACGGCGCGGCTTTTACATCGTCAATAGAAAATAGCCTATTTGGTGTTTCAGACTATGAACTATATTTGTCAAATCTACTCGGTAATTTTTGCGTGAAAAAGTAACAAATGACCTGACATTTTCTCAAACTTTTACATTTATAATATCAGTGTGATGTATTGTACAGATAAGGGATCACAGTAACACATGTAACATTTAATTCTGTAATTATAGACATATAAAGAAACTGAAACAAACTGACTGGTTTTGAAAAAAATAAGATAACGTAGTTACCTGCAGACTCCTACGGGTATAATATATAGTCCTTCTGTACGGTTTTGGCTACACTCATGTAATTATAAAACAGCTTACTCGACTTTTCATCCTATTTTCTTGAGGATAATACTGTTCTGTTATGCCAAAGCGTAACGTAACATTGTTCGGGACGAGTTGCATCCCACTTAGAATTAATGGAACAAAAGACCTGCCTATTGTTATTTTATGTATTCCTTTATGATTTAGGATAAGTAGCAACGACAACCCATAAATACTCTACTCTACAAGGGACTAAACACGCCTAGCCATATCGTAACCTAATTAGTTCTAGGCAACCTAATTAATTCACTAATTAAATCCGTCGCCTAAATGTTGTTCTAGCGCTATTGTTTGCCCATTTGGTGCTGAGCTCTAAATTTATTAACGCAGGAGGTATAATAATATTATGTGCAATCTGCCGATTAAAAGACAGTCCTTACAATAAGGTGTATTGTAAGTAAATCGTTATTTTAATTTAATTGCCTTAATACTTCATATACATTCTTCAGAGTTTAGGATATTAATATAGAGAGATTAAAGTAGCAGCGAGCTAGATATTAAATATGCATTGCTGAAGTTGCGAAATTATTATCATGTCGGATGAATCTGCGCTGAAAGCACGGTTCGCACGGGGCTCGGGCCTAAATAAATTATGCTCCTGGGGCTCCAGAGCAAAGACCAAAGGCTTTTTGCGATAGCAAAGCTAACGGTTTTCTACACCTAATATCTACAGATTCACGCTTTGGGTAAAGGCAAAGAGTTGGCATATTGGCTTTTGTATGGGTTAAAGCAACGTAAAGGCAGCCAATATAATAAAATGAGCTAACAATACAATGATATATTTTACCAGCATAGTTAAGTTTGTAGTGCGTAGCATTTGGTGGTCAGTGGGTATCATTGCAAAATACCGTCGAGGATGAGTGCTGGCGCGGGGTCTACATCTGGCTACACCGTAGCACTTTCCTTGTGACCGTAGACCATTGAGATTTCTATGCTGTAGAGTCGTAGAAGCATCATTGTAGCACAAGCCCTACCACAATCTACGAAAGTATGAATGTGAGCTATTATTGAAGTCGCTCACCTAGTTTACCGTTTTTTATACAACCGAACGGGCGAATAGTCCGTCTGATGGTATGTAGCAGCCTATAAAAATACACACAAGTAAAATGTAGGTGCGTTGCTACTTTTTACATCGACGATGTTAAGCTTCTAACTAGTACACTAGTATTATTATATGGCAATACACTAAATTGTGGTGCTTCCTCCGCTGAGCTTGTAAACAAAAACTGTGCTTTATAATATACTAAATCACGGTAGGCATAATAAGCTAAACTACCAATATATAAAGAGGCAAGATTTTTTGTTCGTTTGTTTTGTTTGTACCCAAAAATCTTGAAATCTACTAGACCAATCCTAATAAAATTTAATGTGGAGATAGTTCAACACTCCAGGAATAATATAGGATACTTTTTATCGACGTATCACGCAAGCGGAGTTGCGCGTAGAAGCTAGTACATACTAATAAGGCAGGCTGTGGAGTTTCTTGAATGCATCACGATGCATGCTAGGTCATGTATATTTCTATTGGCTGGTACTTACTTAGATAGATTTTAATCTGATTCTAAACAGTTGGATTAAAATTAATCTAAGCCTAAATATTTAAATCATTGTAATTAGTATAATTTAGTTTTACTTATAATTTATTTTTATATTATTGTTTGTAATGTTTTGATGTATTCAAGCGTCCCCTGGGGAGTATAAAAATAAATAATTTGAATTTGAATTTATTTGGATGCATTATTTTTCGGCCCAAATTTAAATTGATCTATGAGTAATATTAGTTCAATCACACGCGTGAAAACATTGTTCTGAGAAATCTAAATACGAATGAGCCGTCAACAAATTAGTCAGATTATATTAAAGTAAAACTGTGAGTAACTTATTTACTAATAATATATGCGCATGCGTGAAGTTGCACTTCCAAGGAGGCTGAAAGTAATTTGATTCCCGGTCCATTACTCATTCATTACGATACGGATGATATAAATAACCTATTGCAATTTACCTGACTGTATTTAATTTATATTTTAATATAGTTTTTAATTGGTGTCAACCCATACGACAATAATTTAAATCGTCTTCAACTTTATCATTGGGCCAGTATATATTGTGTACACAGAGCCATCTTATAAAAGCTCTACGTTAAAAATCCTTACCGCCTTAATAAAAAGGAAAATTGACTGCCTCGTTGGTCTAGCGGTATAATTTGTGTATCGCTCACCGCGAGGTCACGGGTTCGATTCCCGGGTTGGGTTCGAAGCAAGGTTGAATTTTGCTCACTGCATGCCTTTTCGAGCCGCTGAAGGAAAAAGTTGTATGTGCGACGAAAGATAATTACATCTCGTGCTTATGAGTCCCACTCTACGTTCAGGATTCTAAACAAGAATCACTCGCTCCGCTCGTGAATTACACTATACAATCTTTCGCTTATTCGGGACTCAAAATAAGCACTCGAAACAAATATGTGTTTTGCTTGCTTTTGCTTATTGATGCACAAATAACTATTATTTATTCAGAATGTTGCTGTTAACTAGGAAACTGCGGCTCCACCCGCATTGTACGTCGATAAAAAGTTGCCCATATAGTAATCTACAAACTTCATCAAAATCGATCCAATAGTATTTGCGTGATGGAGTCATCCTCTCAAATATACACATTTTTAATAGTTTAGTTTTATATCCGAATAGAAATAAATGCTATAAAACATTCGACACGTAAATTGAATTAGTCTTACTAATTAAATCGACGTGTTGAATGTTTTTTTTTCTTAATACATATAGATTTGTATTGACTTCGGTATTTCCACACAAACACTGTAATGTTTTAAATGATAAATCAGGCTAATTGTGTCCGATGTTTTATTATTCGGAACATTTTTTCGTAACTACGCAATTTCCATTTAGTCTTGTTATTTGGGTCGCTTATATTAGATCTACGTGTGTATCTTAATTTAATTAACAAAATTTTGCACAATGCTATCATTGGCTATTTTCTTAGGTGAGTTTACCATTTTGAAATAACTTTGGTGCGTTAACATCGAACATAATTTAGAAACGTTACTACGTTAATTAAGATATCGTTATTTTTTAGTGCTTTTCTATAGTTGTATAACATTACACGCTTTCGGTAAAAGCAAAGAATTGACATAATTATTCAAATTATGAAATACGGGTGTTACTCACGTAATGTTGATCTATTTAGTCGACCGCGGTTTCACCAATACTTCTAGGCATTATCAAGAGAGTGAGAGAGAAGTATAAGTGAAACCGCGGTCCACTAAATAGACCAACATTACCTGAGTAACACCCGTATTTCATAATTTGAATAACGTTACAAACCCACGTCAGTTTTAATAAAAAAATTGACATAATGTTGACGTATGGGTTTATTTAACTTTAAGACCGCCAAAATAATAAAATTAGTTAACAATACAATGATATATTTTAGCAGCATTTATAAGTTGTTCGGCGTTCGTCATCGTTGTGCGTAGCATTTGGTCGCCAGTGGGTATCTTTGCATCTCTGCAATGTAAATGTCTTTAAACCGTGCATACCATCGCAGAGCCTAGGTTTATGTTGTGCGTTAATATACAAGGTCCAAGATATCAAACTTAGGATAGCAGTTAGATGACTATATTCCTGTAGTCGATTTATGCACCTAAGTACTGTACCTATGCCTATAGCAAGTAGCTATGTGTCTAGTCTACCGAGACAGGACCTTTACTAACAATTTCAATAAAACTGGGAGCCTCATTATAATTATTAGCTTAGCGTATGTATTTCATGAATCTCTCGAATTCAGTCACAAAATTCTGATACAATTGATACAATTTTGAAAAATTTTTGGTCATAAACTGGCACTAAAGTGTGATCGGTACTAGAGAAATGGATTGTATTTTAGTGACAAGGATAGACCTAATATTACTAGTAAATATAATATCCTTATTTTTCGACGGATCAACCAATCTACAAGCGTAGTCGCAGTATGTTTATGGGTAGTAGTTTTCTCGAACAGTTGAAACTACTTATAATTTACCTATGTACCACGCTATCGGAGGGGCTTGCATTACTAGAACAAGATAGATTAAGATAGTTTTCGTTTTATTGTCGTACGGGGAAACATGACAAAATCGCGACAAAATCTATCTCGAGCTCGATGTGCTAACCCGCCAAATGTACGAAGTGTGCTGCAAGCATGGTTGCAACATAGTTTATTAAAATATTAAGTAGAACTTTAAATTTAGTGCCATACATTAACACTAAGCAGATAAATGTAATATTTCTGCTTAAACGATGCGTGATGTACCAATAACTCAAGTCAGAATAAAATGCGGCAGCGTTGCCAGACCTTCCGGTTATATCAGAGCAAGCTTATACCAGCGCGAACTTTTATTGGGTCAATGCACTGTCCAAAAAGGACATCACTGTCCTATTCTCTGCATTCGCGTACCACATTTCTTTTTATAAGAACATTCGAGCTACTATCTCGTTTGAAAGGTTTGTTAGATAAAGCAATAGTTGCTTATTTTTCCATAAAACAGAAAATATCTTAATACCTATTTCCTGGAAAAGTATCAGAAAATTTCTTGTCTAAAATAATTGCCATGGATTTATTGCCATCAAGCACCTCGGATTTAAAGGCTAACTCCCTATCCCATGAGACCTCAACATAACAGGTGAAGTGTGGGTGTTGGACACCTCTGCCACACCTTTTCGGGTAAAATAAGCGTAATTTTATGTTATGTTGAAGTGAGCCTATTGTCACCCAACACCTTGGATACCTATCGGACAGTAGGTGCAAATTTCCTACCAGAAAAACAAATAACAATAGAAACAAGCCTATTGAAATTCAACATCACAAATTCCCTTCGAACTGTAGTTGAAAATTTCTTGACAGGAAAGCAAAATAAAAATGTCCTGGGATTGAAGTACGATCTCTGAATACCCGACCGGATGAGCTGGAAAGGGGGTTAGACGAAGAAGAAAAGAAAGCACGATCTCCAAAAGATCTTGACTAACGAAGCAGTAACTCTTAAGCTTCATGTTCTTAATCAACCGAAGTGTTTACTAAGTAGTTGTAGTTAGTTACCGTGACCGCTTAACGATCTTGTAACGTGATCGTCGATGTTATAAAGGGTATTGCTTTACCTTGTACTAGAAGGGTAAGTATAAAGAGATATCTGTATAGCTCTGTATTTAGATAAGATGATAGTTGATGAATAGCGACCATGTGAAAGTCAAATGTTTTCATGATTAACAAATAAAATTTTGGAAGAAATTCATTAATTGATTCTCTTTTCAATAGTGTCAACTTGCAATTAAAATATTCCATTATGTAGTATATTATGTTGTGTGTTGGGTGGGATGCCATGGGTTCGACATACCTACATATATACAATATACCTACACAACATATTTCGGCCGCAAACATTGGGCATTTTGACAGTAACATGATCGACTCAAAAGACTGATATGCTTAGACAAGAAAAAAGATATGGTGCCTTCAGCATTCTAAGGAGGATCGTCGTGCCCTTGACCCATAAAGCGGATTCTATCCATCTAAAGGTAATTTTAAAGGGTTTATTGCTAGCTTGCAGTACAAAAAAAATGTACTTTCCTAAATTCTGTTGCTGCCAATTAAATAAAGCAAATTGAGTTGCTGACTTAATTTTGAAAATGAAGGAGAACACTTTGTAGATTTCTGATTATGCGTATGAGAAGTCATAAAATGAGTAACCGTTAAATTCGTTTGTGAATCAGGTCGCTGGGCTACATCACAGACAACACATGCCGCTAAAGAATGGGATTGCTCGCCGATCGCCGACCCACTGGATGGCCAGTAATGGTACAGCTTCTCATTAGCCATTGCCTGTTGAGGATTATCATTAAATACAATGTTTTATTGCTTAATCTGTAAATCGTCTTTATAGTTCATTAGATGACTACAGAATATGTACTGCATATTTAAAGAAATCAGACAAATGTCATTACTAAAAATAAGCAAACAATAAGATTTATTCAAATAATGAAGTTTGATGGAGTGGATGTTTACAGTAGAGCATCCTGTATAATGCTGTATATGCTGTATGCTATTCAATAAATAATAGGTAGAATAAGTCGGCGTACATTATTTTTGCTAGACATTTAAATGGCCTTATTGAAATAAACAGCATGATTATAAATCCGGCAAAACATCTGCATAGTAAGTGTGCTAAATTGTTCCAATCAAGGCTTATCATTCCTATCCTAGCCTTCAACTCATGGTCCTCCTAATGGATCTGTCGGTAGCAATGACATGTCAATTGACACCAGGACCTGCTACGATATGATACTGTTATCACGTGTTGTTATCAGTGTCTACCGATCGATATGAATATTTTCGCCGAGATTAGGCCATGAGGCACTTTCACCGTCGTAACACGCGTTTTCTAGCGAAACACCGAACTCAATTATTAATAGCAGCCTATTTTTGGAGCGGCTTCGGACGCGGATTTGCGCTCGGGCGTGTGCGAGGCCCGGGCGAAGTCACTATCTCACCTGGGCCAGGTGTAGACACCGGAAACCTCGAAGCCGAAGTGCCAGGAGCCGGCGTAAGCTCCCTGCGCTTTGGGTCCCGTGCACACTCCGTGGCCGTGGGCCTTGCCGTCTTCCCATCCACCACAATAAGTGCCACCATCGTCAAAGTCAAAGCGGCCACCGTTGAGGCCACGCTGCGGGGGGTTTCCGCTAGCGGCGTGCGCGGCGTCGGCTAGCTCGCTCGGCTGCATCACGCGAAACCGTGGTGCCGCGGAGGGGAGGGCCTCCCGCGCGCACCCTCCACCGAGCTCGCGGTATAAATAAACATCAGCTGGGCATGTCGCGCCGTGGCGCGCCGCCGAGTGAACACCACTCCGGTCCTGCGCGAGGAGCACTGCGCGCCGCGCGCCACGCGCCGCCCGCCCGCCGCGCCCCGCCGGCCCGCCCGCCCTGCGCACTGCGTACTCCAAGCACTGCTGAGACCACCGCCGCCATACCCGCCGCACTGTCGCCACAACAACTTAAATTGCTTTCCTCTGCCTACTTCTTACTCGCCCTGCCCGCCCTACATATTATTACAGGCATTACAGCTGTAGTTAATATATAATCTGCACCTAGATTAAGTCATATCATCCATCTTTACTAGCAAACATCAAATCAGCTAGGAGTACCTAGGTACTATACAGAGAACAGACTGAGATCATAACAAAACATGGAACATTTCCATGAATTGAACCCCACACAGGGGTGCCGTGAGCACTACCTCTTTTTGTAGGTCAGTTCATCTTATAGCGTGCGGTGCTAAGAGGTGCCAAGTTTTTAAATCCATAGTTCGGGTTTATGAGATAAAATAAAATCATTGGTTATTCATACTGTAAATTAAGGTGTCGATGTCTTTCTGTGGTATGCGTTCCCAGGTTCGTTGCTTCGTTGGTTCAAGGCTCTGGTCACGTTATCGTGATACTGGGGAAGTGGCGGAACGGCATGCTGGCAGAATTCGTATGACCACCCCTAGAGAGGACCGTTTTCTCCAAAATACCGCCAGGAGAGAACCTACTCTGACGGCCATGGAAATGGTACAGAGGCTCCAACAGGAGCATTAGCTGTTGGTTAGCGACCAAACTGTCAGAAGAAGGCTACATGAGGCTAATCTTCATTCTCGCAGGCCAATTCGTGTTCCTGTTTTGCGACGAGGCAATCGCGGAAGGCGACTATTGTGGGCCCAAGAACACGTGTTATGGGATAATGAACAATGGTCGACAGTGCTCTTTACGGATGAGTCTCGGTTTGGATTTCATCCAGATTCGCGAAGAACACGAGTTTGGAGAGTTCCAGGCAGGGAAAGCCGGCTCCAGCATCCACAAGAGGTTCATTCGTACCAAGCAGGAACAATCATGGTATGGGCAGGAATTCGTATAGGCGCACGAACCGACCTCGTTTTTGTAAGAGGCAACATGGATGCTCAGTAATACTGTGATGACGTGGTGGAACCTGTTATTATTCCGCATAGGGTGCAAATCGGCCAGCAATTCGTACTCATGCATGATAATGCTCGTCCACACACTGCGAGGCTGGTATCAGCCGCACTTCAAGACAACGACGTCACGGTAATGAGATGGCTTGCGCAGTCGCCCGATATGAATCCCATCGAACATGCGTGGGACATGTTGCAGCGAAGGGCTATGCACGCCCTCCCTCCAAATCTGGCCACAGTAGAGCAACTTTTCTTGCACCTGCAACGAACCTGGGAACGCATACCACTGCAAGATATCGACACCTTAATTTACAGTATGAATAACCGATGCCAAACTCTTATTAACGTGAGGGGTGGCAACACTGATTATTAAGCGTTAAAATGTCTCACTTTAAGTTGTTTTTTTTTAATAAATTTATCCATTTTATTCATTAATTTCATTCGTAGACTTAGCAGAATTTTTAGTCTCTTTGTTATTTTATTTTTAAAAAAAAATTTGAAGTTCTAAAATGTTTTTTATTTATTTAATTAAGTTGGGCATTAACTGAGGTTTAATCCCATATATACTTCTCTGAACAAAATATTTATAGTTTATCAAAAAAATTAAGAAATACAAAATATCCCTAGACAGTGTTGATGTGTGTACATGCCACACTGCTGGACACGGGTCTCTTCTCATGATAAGAACAGTTAGACCCTAGACCACCACGCTGGCCAAGTGCGGATTTGTAGACTTCACAAACCCTCAAGCACTTTTAGACACTCTCAGGCATGCAGGTTCCTTACGACCTTTTCCTTCACCGCTACCGAGCGACAATTTATTTACTTATATGACAATACACACATATTTTCGAAAAGACGAAACTTAACGATTTATTGACAGAGGTGTTTGCCGTGGGCTCGAACCCGAGACCCTCCACTTAGCAGTCCATCGGTCTCCCACTCGGCTATTGCTGCTATTTATTATGAACAATGCACACCAGAATCACAATAAGTTCATTATACTGACTGGGTGTAAAATTGTAAATAACATTGTGACAAAGCCACTTACCAATCATTCAGTACATGATTCTAAAAAAATTTGCACCCAGGTAGCAATTTTTTTTAATATATTTTCAGGATTTGCAGTCAACAGTTTGTTGTTCCAATGGGTGAAAATAAATGTATAAAATCACTAAATTCAAAGGGTACGTGGCCGCTACCTCCGCTATCTGGTGTAAATTACTATACTAGTTCTCTACCCGCGGCTTCGTCGGCGTGATAAGTCTAGAATAAGTAGGTACCCCTTAACCTTCTCCAAGGCTTTAGCTACAGTATTAGCATTATATCATATTTTTTTAAATAATAATAACTATTTTATGTTCATAAAAAATATATACATCAATAATTAGTTAAATCACAGGTCTCCCACTTCACTAGGATTCCCTGTGTCGTGGAAGCTTGTCCCTTTCATCGTGTATATAAAATATAATATTTAATTTTGTAAATCTCACAAAAAGATATTAAAATAAAGCAAAAAACAATCATTATTAATCTGAATACATCGAAACGGAAGAGATGTTACGAAAGTGCGAGGTGTGTGATGTTGGGTTTTGGGAATGTGTGTTTGTAGACGAGAATTGCCTGGATAAATACAAATGAACCTACAATGGATATGTAAATTTCATTATTAGTGCTAACAAAATTTTAAAGGATATTAACGTTTCGCTGCTTCAACTAAATGCCATTGCCATAGAAACCAGTAAATAGGAAAAAAGAACTTTGATCTCATAATTTACACTTTCTTCATAGTTTTTTCCAGAGCGAATAACAGTAGGTGAACATTTTTGGTATAAAAAGCTACATAATGTCCATACACTAATACCTTAATTTAAAATAACGAGAACCCGAGATAAATCGGAAAATCATTTTTTTTTTCCAAAATGTTTCATCCATGTCATCTATTGATTTGTAGGTAAACTTAACTCTTAATTATTACAAAGTAAACATAAGATGATCACTACACACAGGCTGGTTGACACTATCTGCACAGTATAAATATGTACAAACAGTACGGAAACTGCCTACAAACGTGCGAAACGGCACGCACACATAAACATGCACACCGACGAGACTCGAGACCCCTAAGCGGCACTCGCTTCATCTAACAAGATGAATAAACCAATACAAAATAACAACAACAAAATAAAGAGTTACTAAATATAATAAGATTGTATTTTATAAAAAACTATCAAACACGTTCATAGTTACCCAATTTAACTGTAAGCATAATATAGGTATTAATATCTAATAGAATTGAATATAGCAATCCAAGAACGATATAAAACAGAGGAAGCTATAATACCAAGAAATTATTGGTCGTAAAAGCACGCTTCTCTTATTCTGCTGCTTTGTGTAGGTATAACGTCATCTTTCGAATAAAATTTTAATACTTGCTTGTTGTTTCTTAGATAGACTTACTTTAATGATTTAATTCGGCACCGACTTCAAAATTAAAAATAATTTTATTATTTGGATTTTTTAATCATGATAACGTTATGTGAAGAGTAAAGAAAATAATATTAATGAAATCAAAAAAATAAAGGCTCAAGTATTTTTAATTATTCAAAAAAAAAACCTCTTAATAAATTTTTTTTAATAAAGTAGATACAACAATGAAGTCAGTATTTTTTTACTAAAATTTATTTTGAATTCGATCGTCATAGCCGTAGCCCTCTGTTATTACTCCACGCCCATGGGATGCGGCAGAAAATTAAAATCGCAGATAAATCTCATTCCGTATCGGTTTAATGTCAGTTTGCGATAGTGTACTCTGCGAGGCGTAGGCAAGTGACGCGTTGTGACCGTTTCTATTTAATTCAATTCATTTAATTCTAATGGTATTTTATTTATTGTATTCATTCTTATTGTATTCTAATAATTCAATATATGAAGAAGAATTACTCTTACCCTGCTTCAGCTATTCCTATAGCAAATTTCATGGTGATGGTATACACAAACAACATTGTGTAAACCTAGATTAATACCACAAACTGTATAACCTGTGCATCTTTGTTGATATAAATATATAAATGTAATCGATGTGTATTGATAACAAATATCGCTCCAAAGTTACAAATGTACACATCCCTATTTGTGTGACATAATTGACAGTGTTGACGTGAATCTCGATTTGTCAGTTTTGACTTTTAGCAAACTTAACGATGCAGTTGATTGTCATCATGTATAACGCTACTTGTCAAGAAAATGTGGATACTTACTTGGAATATTGACATGTTATCCTTAGTGTTTAGTTACTACCGTCTGCAAACATAAGTTTGTTCATCTGCAGTCAGCCCAAAGGCGGAATGAGAATCATTATTTCCATAATATCCTTTCAATAATTTACACAAAGATTTACAAACAAGCGTCAAGTATTTAGTGTTTAAAGTTGTAAAGCCATAAACAATAACAAACATAATAATGTGACATAATGATGGGGTGTGTGTTTTAAGTAGTGTTCTCTGCCTTCTACATGTATACGAAAATCGTTCAATACATATATTTTTAAACAAAAACACTTCATTACTGGGTGAGCCAGTTGATAGCTTAGTGTTCTCGGAGCCACTCACGCGTCCAAGGTAATATTTACAGGAGATAAGGGAACAATCAATATGCAATAGTTACTTCATAAAGTCAAATTTGGTTAAAATATTTTGATTTTTAGTGGCAAAGATGGATCACCAAGAATCCGGTGGGAGTAGTCGGTCGGTCCAAATACCGCCTACTTCCTGGTGCCACCCTGCTAATAGGGTACACAGGTTTTTGGCACTTCTGTTAATGTGCTTTCTTTGTTTTGGTAAGTTTGAATTCATATCAATAATAACCAGTAATAAAATTATAAGAAATAGTTTAATATTATAACTTTCACTTTGATGGCTTAAATATAAGCTTCAGGCGTCAACTGTTATGAATAAAAAAAGTGAAAAAAACTATCTTAAAAAGACTTTAAATGGAAATTAGCTCTGCAAACATTTTTTAACACAAGCAATTTTTTCCAAGTATGTTTGCAGTTTAATCTTCTATTACAATATAAAAAATAACGTTTCATGGCTGTCTTATGTATTTTCTTTTCAGTAATATATACAAGTATATTTTGTATTTTTTTTATTATAATTTTATTAATACATGATATATTTATTTCAGGTTCCTATTTCTGCTATGACACTCCGGGAGCACTAGCAGACAACTTCAAAGATGACTCACATTTGAACACATCACAGTTTGCATTGTTGTACTCAATATACTCATGGCCCAATGTTGTGTTATGTTTCATTGGCGGTTATCTTGTTGATAGGTATGTATGTATATGTACCTAATTAGCATGTTGCTTATCAAACTAATTTTGTTTTATAGCTATAGAGTACAAAATATTGCAGTATTGCTTATCCAAACTGATCTCTTTTAGTCAGGGTTGGAAGTGATAATTATCACGATAATTATTTGTATATATTATATATATACTTACTTACTATACAAATTTCGAAATTTACTGCTTTTATGCATATCGAAATGCATTAAGTATCAATTTCAGGTTTTTTTATGTTTGATGACAGTACTCAAAATTGTATTGTATAACTTCATAAATATGGGAATTTTTGTGCATGAAAACAAAAAACTGAATGAGGAAAATAAGGAGACCAAGTAATAAAATTAAATAACAATGGATAATTATCTAATACTTTTTAACACTGCTTTTAGTATAACAACAATACTTAAAATATAATGATAATATTGAATAAATATTCAAAATTGTCAAAATTATATATTATGTCCATGATAATAATAATGGTAACATCATAAAAAATCTGAACAAACATCCCTCTACTTAAGTCCTTTATCATTTAATTAAAAGCTGTGATGTAATTTAACAATACATTTAATAGTTTCTTTGTAATCTTGTTAAATTATTATTGATTATGAATTGCATTTGCTAACAATGGTTAAATTAATCAATAAAGCCTTGTATCTACAAAAATGTCACTATTTATGAATTAAATTACGATAAAACTAACACCTACTCAAAGTTTTATATGAGAATGGTATTTGATCCTGTACTGCATGATGTAAACAAAATTGCTATCGGTTGGTATTTAGATAAACATGCACACAGTACACTATAATACCTAACTACTCACACAGCAAACTGCACATGATATGATGTTTACAATAGCGGTGGCCCCATTTAATGTAAATTATTCATACTAAGTATTAAAATTATGTCACTGACTAGAAGCAACTGTGTGTATCTACTTAATCTTTATCTGCTACTAATTGATTGCTCCAATGCACTTTTAAATAAGCACTTTCTGTAATAGAATTTAGATGACATCCGGTCATCTAAATTCTATTACAGAAAGTGTAGTGTAGTAGGGTAGTGTACCTGCCTGCGACGCCGAGGTCGCGGATTTGATGCCCGCTTAAGACAATTTTTTGTGTGCATGAACATGGGGGTTTGTCTTAGTCAGTGTGTTTCTATGTATAATAAGTATATATTTACAAAAGAAAAGTATATATGTATTAGTAGCAGTTATTCTAGTACCCATAGTAGAAGCTCTGCTTAGTTTGGGACTAGATGGAGTTGTGTGTAAGTTGTGAGATATTTATATTAACAATATTTAACATCATGCTCTATTACCGAGAAGGTTCAAGTTTATAATACCCACATTTTACCAGTTATGTTTGAGACCCATGCGGTGAGCCTATTGGCATCCACCAGACACAATATTTCCAACCCCATGCTGCTATTGTAAATTTCCTGTTGGAAAAATCCAAAATAATACTTTAGGCCGAAGACCTAAAGCGAGATGCCCCATACACAAAATACTACACTAATAGACCAATGAGGCAGCCTTACTGTAATTCTTTTAATTTAGGCATGGAGCTGGTACTTAGTTTGATTTTAATCTGATTTTAAACAGTTGGATTAAAATTAATCTAAGCCCCGGTTATTCAAATCATTGTAGTTAATTAGTATTATTTAGTTTTACTTATAATTTATTTTTATATCATTTGTTTGTAATATTTTGACGTGTTCAAGCGCCTCCTGGGGCCTATGAAAATAAATGATTTGAATTTGAATTTGATGCAGTATAATTATAATCTTTTTCCTGTTTCAGATATTTTGGCGTAAGATTGGGCACTGTAATTTATATGACCATTGTATTTATTGGAGCAGTGATATTTGCATTAGGAGTATACATTAATGCGTACTGGCTAATGATACTCGGCAGATTCGTTTTCGGGTATGAATGGTATTCTATATATCTACATAAAAGTACAGTTAGAGCGCTTGGTGCAGTTGCAACGCTCTTCCAACCCTAGATCATTTCCAACACTTCCAACATATGATATCAAATTATAAATAAATTAAATATTGAAAAAAACCTAAAATCTTTTGACTGAGACACCTCAAAGAACTGACGCAACTTAGTCAAACAATGTGCTTATTCCTATGTGCCTAATAGTAATCTTATTTATTGTTCTCACAAAGGAAATAGGTATTGTATTTGTCCCATTATTGAATACTTGGCCATAACTTTTATGACTCATGTTTGATTTGGTGTTGTTTACAGAATTGGTGGTGAATCTCTGCAAGTAGTAGTAAACAATTATGTCGTTCTTTGGTTCAAAGGCAAAGAGCTCAATATGGTATTCGGACTGCAGTTGTCCTTCGCCCGATTCGGGAGCACAGTCAATTTCTGGGTAATGGAACCCATCTACAGATGGGTGGCTATCTATTATGGTGGCTATGAACGACTGGGAGTTACGCTGTTTATTGGTTGGTGTCATTTAATACAATTATATGTTTTTTATTGCTAGATAAGATATTTGAAATTGTTTGTTATTTGTATTTTCTGCTGCACTGCCACTAAGCTTTATTAGCATCGATGTCGACAAAATATGAGCCGTTTATTGTTACGATTCTCGATTTACACAATAATGGCACATGTACATACATACATACTTAATAGATAGAAATATAAAGGTATACCTATTGACCTAACATAACAAAATGAAGATAACTGATTTGATGCAGCTTACAACGGTAGAAAAGTCTTTTTCTTGACAGCAGAAATATATATAATATTTTTTAAGTGAATGACGTCATATCCTCTTGCTGAGGAATCGCGCGCTATTTCATTTTACCTAAGTATGAGTGCGCGCAGCACTTCAATAATTACGTTTCTTAATACTAAGGTCAGACGCTACACATACACACTAACCTTAATACCATAAGGGTCGACACACACCAAAAGCGCGTCGAAGCGCATCTCATGCGATAATGAGTATTATAGTTGTGAGAATAGAGTTGGAATTCATATGACACTGAAACTGCGCTTCGATTCGCGGCGCTTCGACGCGCTTTTGGTGTGTGTCGACCCTAAGACTTCTTTTCCTTACCAACCCTCTTGATTAATATGTCTTTTTCAGCATCACTAACGTGTTTTGTCTCCCTTATTTGTGGTGTGATACTTGGCTGGATGGATTTCAGAGCTGAGAAAATACTTGGAAGACAAAATGAGCAAAACAATGAGGAACCTTTCCAACTTACAGACATAAGACATTTTAAAGGAGTGTTTTGGCTCTTGTCTGTAATTTGTGTTGCTTACTATCTAGCCATCTTCCCGT
The DNA here is from genome assembly GCA_905147285.1 of Hypena proboscidalis. Taxonomy (NCBI): domain Eukaryota; kingdom Metazoa; phylum Arthropoda; class Insecta; order Lepidoptera; family Erebidae; genus Hypena; species Hypena proboscidalis. The sequence goes on along the minus strand of LR990130.1, from coordinate 10,369,401 downwards.
TCATAGCTTTAGGAAAGTGAGTACCTATCTAATATACCTAAATCTTATTAACTAAAATTCCTGGCTAAATGTTTTAGCTTGAAAATAATCATAGCATTGACATAGACATTAAAAGCTGAAATAAAATTGAGCTTCCTATGTATTGCTCATAACGTATCATAAATAATACATGAGTCCGCGTGAAAATGTTCTTGGCTTGTATTTTTTTATATTTTCTTAAAAACAAAATTTTCAGCATGGCCTCCTATCCAAATTGATATTATATTTGTTATTATGAATTCACAATAACTTTTGCGGTGCATAAATCGTGTCACTAAAGTACATTCCTCGTGTATATAAAACTTTTAAATAATAATATGCTGTATATTTTTCAAGTTACACGGGGGCCGTGCTGAACTGCTGAAAGCGTCCGGCTAGCACAGTACTCTATTTTGCGTTTTTTATTCATAACTACAGCGTTACTTTAAAAAATAACGCGTTATAGGAGACTGGATACGGTTAAATCAGTTTTTACTTTATCGTCCATAGCATCGGAAATAATTGAGTAAGCGATGTGTGAAATATATTTATTGAAAAACCTTTTATCTGCCTACTAAAAGGGAAAGGTATTTCAAATCAAGGTACTGTATTTAATGAGTATACCTACTCGATTCTTTAAGTGTATATTTTTGTGTTTTCTCGAACTTAGCTTAATTTAATTTTACGTCACTGTCTCTTTATATGTTACTGTACCTGTTTTCTGTTCGTGCCGTCAACCGTGGTGGTTGCTGAAAATCAGCGCTGTGAAAGTTTTGCAGAAATGCAAGACTCCACAGCATTAAAGCTGAGCAACCGCCACTGTTTTCTTACATATTTGTTTATTGTTTACCTGTTTTTTTGCTGTATATATGTTAGTTATTTAAGAAAATAAAAATAATTTTCGTTCTTTTTTTTTTTCTTTCTATTTTCTGATTGACTGATTGAATAAACAAGAAAATTATATTACTAAAATGTTACAACCATACCCACAAAAATTTTGTTTCTTTCGTACCCAGTCTCCCTGCAAATGCTTCTCGAGCTCGAGTTCATTGCTTTGGTGCACACCTAAAATTCGAATTCCGTGGGGCCGTGCTGGGCAAACGCACATAGATTTTGTCGCCTTCTTGCCATGTTTCCCCGTACAACAATATTATGACAAAATCTATCCCGCGCTTATTTCGCTAGCCTAGCCTAGTATTCATTCATGCTACATTTTTATTTTCAGATTATTCTTTGAACGCAAGTTCGACTTCTTGCCGCAAGAGGCAAACAATGTCAACTCGATGGTGTATTTACTATCAGCGGCATTAAGTCCTTTCTTCGGCATTCTCATTGACAAAACAGGACGCAATATGACTTGGGTCATAATCAGTATTGTGACGACGATTGGTGCTCATAGTCTGATGGCATTTACGTTTCTTAATCCATACATTGGAGTGGTGAGAAAACTTAATAATTTTCTGTATTTTTGTAATGTAATCCAGCTCGATATCTCATCTTCGCCTGTGACGCTTAAGCGGTGCTTGTCGGGTAGCTGAAGGAATAGCACATAAAACTCTAATTCAAAGGCGAAGGTTGAGTAATACTGTATTCTAGCTTCTGCTCACGACTTCGTCCGCGTGGAATGCGTTATATTAACTAACATCTACTTCCGCGCTTAACGCGTTAAAGCTTACTGCTCTGCTCCCGTGGAGTTAAGCGTAATGTTAAATATTTCAAAAAAAATTGTTAGTTAATTAGTAAGTAAACTATCAAACACAAAAATCCGATCAGTAATGCCCGAGATCAGCGCTAACAAACAAACAAACTAATTTCGCTCGCGGTATCGTCTGCATGGTAGGTATATCAGTATAAATTAGTCTTTGTTACGCTCCCTAAAGTCAGTTGCCTGCATCTAAAATATTATCAAAATCGGTCTAGCCGTTTAGAAGATTATCCGATACGAACAGACAGACGGGTCGTACGGACAGACAGACAAAATTTAAAAAAAAACTGTATTTTAGGCATTGGTAGCGTGCAAATAACTATATCAATTGAAAAATATCATTGTTATTTTGACATTAAAAACAGACACAATCAATTGACTTGCATGGCATTGCCTTGCTTGACTTCTATTCAACTTTTTAGTGTTTAAATGTTTATTACATTGTATTCTTCTAGATGATCCTCGGCATTTCATACTCTTTACTAGCCAGCGGCTTGTGGCCTTTGGTGGCTCTTATAGTACCTGAAAACCAGTTGGGCACCGCATATGGAATGTAAGTACTATTTAATAACTGTATTTTTAAATTGACCATATACATTCAATTTTAATGAAAATATAATTATTCCTTTGACTTCACAAAGCACTTAAAATCGTCGTACAAAAATAATGATTGTTTCTTTTAGCTGTCAAGCAGTTCAAAACATGGGCCTGGCCACAGTAATCATATTCGCAGGAATGATAATTGACAAATATGGATACCTGATGTTGGAGATGTTCTTCTTGGCATGTCTATTTGGTAAGACCACAAACATATTTTAATTACACTAAGGTTGTTACAACACCAATGGGCAGAATAGATTAGCGAGTAAAATAGGTCGACGTCCTCTAATTCATTCAATCCAAAGAGCACTTAATCTACATGGAGAAGAGATTAAAGCAAATATCTATGCAAATAAGTCTGCCAAAACTCGCGAGGGAATAGAGGGTTGATTGTTCCACGCATCTACGTTATCAACAGTTCGTTCGCGTTAAGAATGCACTAAGTCAAAATTTAAAAATTTAAATCAGTTAAAACAAATGACAGGGCAGAAGCGTTACGTTCGAAGCACTGTCTTCATCTGGTTACTGTATACTAGACCTTGTAGTTTGAAAAGATTTGATTGGTTAGGGGGCGCGCTAGGCCGGCGGACAATGATGACTCAACTGTATTCTTAACGCGAACGAACTATAGTTTTATATGACGTGCAAGAGCGGCACTATTCCACATTTGGTAGCAGGGGACGTCTGACAATGACTAATCCTTTTGGTTTCATTTTCTAAAATTAAATCATTGACTGACCGATCGATTAGTGTGTGTAGTTACCAACACCCTACCTAACGTAATAAGATTCATTAATTAAATACTGTTGTATATTTCTAGTTGCCCTCATTGCGGCCGTACTTATCTATATCGTGGACTCAGCAAATAATGGCGTGCTCAACATGTCACCAAGCATGAGGGAATCCGTGAAAACGTAAGTCTCTATTTGATTTATATTGTAATATTCCATTTGATTCTAAATAGGCAGCAGCTCAGCTAAATTTGCGGATGTGGATTTTTTAATTTCATAGATTATATTATTTAAACATAAATTGATTGCACGGGCCGTGCTTTCAGACGATTGGATCAGTTGTATCTGTGATTTTTATAGTATCTGTAATTTCCATTTTTTGTATATATTATAAGTTCGTAAACTTAAGAACCGCTTATATTAAGCCAATCAAGTGTGCCAAAAGTACAAGTAACCTTATAATTCAGTTTCACCCCCTGTCCATAGTTTAAGTATTTATATCATTATAATGTTGCATTATAATGTTACAGGGAAACAAGAGTGACAGCGAGCGACGAAACTGCAAACCTATTAGAACATGAAGATTATACGGATCAAGAAGAAACTGATTCAGGAAGGCCGTCTGAATCATTGACACAATCAATCAACCCAGAAGAAATCGCTCAAGCCCAGTCTGATAGAATACGCAGTCGATATTTAGCACAAATATTGCCAACCAGTAATGAAAGACAATAGGTGATATTTCGACGTAATTTTACTTGTAATTATAGAAACGTGTAAATAATTAACTATTATGTTTAGATAAAATCAAATTAAGTGATGTATAATTTTTTACTATAATATTGCAAACTGGTGAATAAAACAATGTACAATAAATTGTAGTTTTATTTTATTAAACATTTTTCTTAGATTTAAATATTAAATCTATTTAAATATCACATTAAACATTTTTGTTACTACTTCTTATATGGACAAATGTGAACACAATAATATTTTCTTAATATACGGACGATATTTGATGCGCTTAACATACATTTGTAGTGTTAAGCGCATAGTTACTTTACGAATAAAATTAAAACATACTCTTCTTGAATGGAACACATTCAATATGGCCGAAAATCTGTTCTTATTTGATTCACATAGTGAATAATTTATAGTACACTTTGTGAGACATTAAGTACAATACAGTACCTCTATTTATAGTAATTTGTAACTAGCTAGTAATTATTAAAAACTTATAGTGCATAACAAATATAAAATATATTTAGAAATAGGCACATAATACATTTTATTGCAGGTCACTGACAACATTAATTATAATTACATCTACAGTGCAAATAATACTTTGTAAATGTTTACATATTATAATATCTGTTAAATATAAACAACTCTATATTTTTCCTCTTCATTCAAGGAAATTAATTGTGTAATGTTAAGTTCATCATAAACAACATTGCATACTTAAGTACATATTTGTGAGGTAATGTTTCAAGCTATAAATACTACTAAATGCAAGAAATTAAATTATATCAAATTTACTCTTTAACATTTAGGGCCTCAGATTATTGCATTTGGGTCCTATTTTAACAACCTGCTAGGAATACGTAGAATTCACAATAATAACCCTATATAATCTTGTAATTAAGTAATGGCATTCAGAAACAATATAAATATATTGTTCTAAATATTGTATAAATTCTTATTTGTTTGCATATATTTTGCTTTACAATACACAGTAGAGAAAAGAGCTCTGTACATACATACCGTAAAATGGGGTGATTAGAAATCGCGGGGTGAATAGAGATGAAACTGGGAATTTTAAAATGTTACATCTACTTATTACGCTTTTTAATACCATTTATTAATTTCTACTATTTATTACACGGTAACATTTTTTCTATATGCTGGTAACACCTAAATTAACGTCAAGTTTCAAAAAACTTCAAAAAAAAGCAGTTGAAGTGAACGTATGTGTGGAAGTGTTTTTACAGTCTAAAAAACTTTTAGTTTAAACCAAGTTCCTTCGTGTTATCCGCAAATACATTAGACTAACGGAAGAGGTTAAGTCTTTTGCTTTTGAAAATAGAAAGGTGAGTGATTTTGTATTTTTTTAAAGAAAAACGGCATACCGGTATTTTTTCCTAGAATCGAGGTGATTAGATACGAGTGAGGGGGGTATAGAAACGGCTTCAGGGTAAATAGACACGAAGAAAGGGGTGGATAGAAACGGGTGTGGGGTTAATAGCAACGAAGAAGGGGTCAATAGAAACTCGATTTTCAGGGTTGTCAAAATGGACATTTTTTCTCGTATGAATTAGACTAATATTAAAAAGCGAGTCAGGAGTTTTGATTTGATATATTTTAATTTGAGCAACTAGACCGATTTCAATTATTAAATTTGATACTGATATAAGCTACTTTTTATCCGGTTATTTTCAAGGGAACGAGGTCTATGTGGATGAAACTATTAAGAAAGGACCTCTTCTTGATGAAAGGTTTTTTGCGTCACTCGAGTGACAAATAAGTTAAATTATGTTTTTATGAATACTTCACAAGATATTTATGATATTTATTTTAAACAGGTACACTACATCGTGCTAAGTTTGCCATGCCGCGAACTTACAAGCCCAATCCTCAAAGTAAACGATATAAAAGATACTCTAAAGATCTCATCAAGCAAGCTGTTCAACAATATAATGAGAGCAGTGATTCTTTAAATTGCATCGCAAAAAGATTTGATATTGATAAGTCAGTCCTTTACCGACACACCGTTAAAAATATGAAGCCGCAAGGAGGTCAAACAGTGCTATCCAAAGAGACAGAGCTTGCGTTTGTTAAATATATTAATGTGTGTGCCGAATGGGGATATCCTCTCGAACTTTATGATTTAAGGGTATTGGTTAAAAATTATTTAGACAAATTAGGCATTTCAGAAAAAAGATTTAAAAATAATATGCCCGGACCTGATTTTGCTAAAAGCTTTTTGAAACGGCACAGTGATAAAATATCGCAAAGGATATCACAAAACATAAAGCGAAATCGAGCTGCAGTCTCTCCGGATATAATAAAAGAGTATTTTGAACAATTGCAAATATCAATTAGTGATGTTCCAGTCAACAATATCGTGAATTACGATGAAACGAACTTGGCGGATGACCTTGGGCGAAAAAAAATCCTTACTAAAAGAGGAACCAAGTACCCAGAAAGAGTGATGAATCACTCAAAAGCCGCGGTGTCAATTATGATGGCCTGTACAGCTGCAGGCGAGATGTTACCGCCTTATGTCGTCTATAAGGCGCTAAATATGTATGATACTTGGAGGAAATCTGGTCCAAATGGATCTCGCTTCAACAGAAGTAAATCTGGTTGGTTTGATTCCACTATATTTGAGAATTGGGTGACAACCATAATAGTACCATTTTTTGAAAATAAACCCGGTAAAAAATGTCTCATAGGTGATAATTTATCTTCTCACCTATCTATTGATTTGATAAGAAAATGTCAGGAACATGACATTCATTTCGTTTTCCTACCAGCAAACTCTACTCACCTCACCCAACCACTCGATGTCGCTTTCTTTCGACCAATGAAAATAGCATGGCGAAATTTAATTCTACAGTGGAAAAAAACTGATGGGCGGAAAAAAACAGCGATCCCAAAAAGCTGTTTTCCTAAATTACTGTCCAAATTAATGGACACTTTAAGCGAAAATGGTCCAGCAAATATTTTATCTGGCTTCAGGAAAACAGGTATACATCCTTTTAATCCCTCTGAAGTTTTAAATAAATTGCCCGATCGGAACAACCAAGCTCTAGAAAACGAAGCTGTAGATTCGACTGTATTAGATTTTTTAAAAGAGATGAGATATGGGACTGGTGATATTATTGAACCTAAAACAAAGAAAAAACTTCAAGTACAGGCGGGCAAAAGTGTAATGTGTTCAAGCGATGACAACTATATTGAGACGGACCCTGAATATCTACCTACTTCAGTTCCAAAAGGCACAAAGAAACAGCAAAAAGATCAAAAAGTAACGATTGGTAAAGGGAAAGGTAAAGGCAAAAAATCAAAACCTGATAAAAAAAGCGATTATAAGGAAAATAATCCACCTGAAAATCGAGATAATCATCCAATTGTTAATTCCCTTGCAATCCAGCCAGAAAATTCACCAGATAAAGTGGCAAGCTGTTCGTCTGACACCAATCTCTTTGACATAGATATGATGCCTGTTATTTTTGAAGAAGATTTGGATGGCATAGAACTGACTGAAACCGTTTTAAGGAATGATGAAGAAAACCGTAAACAGAAAAAAACTTCTAAAAAAGATCAAAAAGTAACGATCGGTAAAGGGAAAGGTAAAGGCAAAAAATCAAAACCTGATAAAAAAAGCGATTATAAGGAAAATAATCCACCTGAAAATCGAGATAATCATCCAATTGTTAATTCCCTTGCAATCCAGCCAGAAAATTCACCAGATAAAGTGGCAAGCTGTTCGTCTGACACCAATCTCTTCGACATAGATATGATGCCTGTTATTTTTGAAGAAGATTTGGATGGCATAGAACTGACTGAAACCGTTTTAAGGAATGATGAAGAAAACCGTAAACAGAAAAAAACTTCTAAAATTGAAATTATTTCAAATACACTCGTGAGCAATGAAGAATTAAACAAGATATTGTCAAATAGACCAACAACTTCAAGCAATGTCAGAACCAAGTATTATAAAGAAGATTTTGAAATCATAAAAGACCTGATGGATTCAGATAGCAACTAATTTGGTTTCTATTTTTGATTTCTTATTCTTAAATCTTCATGTGATTTTTATTGAGCTACCTATATTTTAAGAGTAATATTGTTAATACTGATCTCAACTGTGAGCAAAGCCTAAGATTGTTTTACCTGATTAGTTTTAAAAATAGTTTTATAGATTGTTAAACTTTGAAGCATTTTTTTAATTTATCTAGAATGTATGACTTATATATATCTCGTGTTCACGGCTGCACCAGAACTGCACCGCATAGCATATGATTACTTATTCTAAGCAATTAGGTACATATAGATAATAAAAGTTGATTTTGTCAACCCTAGCGTTTTATCTCTATTCGCCCCTCTTTCGTATCTCTTAACCCCTGATTCCAGGTAAATAGAAACTGATGATACTATTCTAATTTACAAAAAAAAGACAAACTTTTAAGTATGATTATCGTTTGTATTATGTAAATTATAGCGTGACTCACAATTACACAATCTTTAATTAACATCTTCCACTCAAATAATGTAAGTAAATCAATGTTAAAGTTAAAAGTTGTGTCTATTCACCCCATTTTACGGTAGCTCATTACTCTCATTGTTATTATAAACTTTGGTCATATCAAATACATTGTATATATTGTAAAAGTCATTCCATTATATAAAATTTTTCTCATGTTCTGAAAAAAAATAGTCCCATTATTTTTCCTTATCTTTTGTAGGCCATTCTATGCCATTGCCTGGTAATGTACTATGAATAAAAGGTGAAATCCAAGTTAAATACCACCGGGTACCAAATACCTCAATGATATTTAATTTCCACCCATTGCTATAAATAAATTTGTTGTTAGTGCTAGACTCAGGAACTACTTTACCTTTTAATTCCAGGTAAATAGAAACTGATGATACTATTCTAATTTACAAAAAAAAGACAAACTTTTAAGTATGATTATCGTTTGTATTATGTAAATTATAGCGTGACTCACAATTACACAATCTTTAATTAACATCTTCCACTCAAATAATGTAAGTAAATCAATGTTAAAGTTAAAAGTTGTGTCTATTCACCCCATTTTACGGTAGCTCATTACTCTCATTGTTATTATAAACTTTGGTCATATCAAATACATTGTATATATTGTAAAAGTCATTCCATTATATAAAATTTTTCTCATGTTCTGAAAAAAAATAGTCCCATTATTTTTCCTTATCTTTTGTAGGCCATTCTATGCCATTGCCTGGTAATGTACTATGAATAAAAGGTGAAATCCAAGTTAAATACCACCGGGTACCAAATACCTCAATGATATTTAATTTCCACCCATTGCTATAAATAAATTTGTTGTTAGTGCTAGACTCAGGAACTACTTTACCTTTTAATACATTATTAAGATGATAAAAAAACAAGAATCCTGTAAAAACAGAAATTATGATATTTATGTCAAATAAAAATACATATACACTTTCTTCATTAAAATCAAGCACAAAACAAGCAAGTGGGAAGAAAAACTTGATTAGTACCAATCCATGATTCCATGAAATAACCATGTAGAGGAACTTTGTATTATAATACAAGCTATAGACCATAGCTGCAAAGAGATGAAAAGTGAACATCATAAAATATCTTTGATTATAATAACCAACACAACAAACTAAAAACGTGCAGTGATGGTCACGCTTTAGAACACAAATATCACATATATTACAATGCCAAGAGCGAGGTGGTCTTAAGCATTCACAGACTGTACACAGTGTCCAATTCTCTTTACTAAAACCTTCAAGATTTTTTCCTTTTATGGTGGTGTTGGTAAACATGCCATAAATCATATTGCCAACAATATTCATCAATAAGAAACTAGCAGAAGCTATGTGTACAAAGAAGGCGAAACTCCATTGCTCTTCGACAACTGGTAAAACTACACATAATTCAAAATAAAGAAAAGCTGGTATAAATATCAGTACAAGGGCTACATAAAAGGTATGCTCTAAAAACTTTCTAATTTCTTTGTTTTGTATTGATTTTAATTTGAGCAGCATATTGTAAACTTCCTTTAATAAACACAACTGATTCCCTGAATTATGTTATTTAGTATCTGATCTGAAAACAAAAAGAAACTAAATTTAGACTAAGAACGATATAAAATGTATAATAAATTATCATGAAATATGTAATTATTTAAGATGGTAGTTCATTGATACTAAGTATTATAAGTAACCCATTCAGGGCAGTAGAGAATATACCACACTTCTACCTTCCTTAGGAATCACTATTTTAATAGAATGATAGATGAGAACCATATCATAAAATTACATTTAGCTCATGTGGTCAAGAAATGTGAACATACAAGGCAATAAGTCCATGTATTTAACATGTTAAATATTATTCAATACAATGTTCTTGAGGCAAACAAACTTGGGTCTATTATATCTATATAAAGTAATAATTATTTTAAGTAATAACTGGTTACAAGGGTAAATACACAGTACCTATGTAAACAAAATGTGGCCAATAATGATAGAACCAACACATACCCGTTCTTCTTGATTATTTCATGACTTATTTGTAGAAAAATAAATCATAGCACGATTTAATACGACACGTTTATTCTATGATGTAATTATTGCTGAAATAGTATTTTCATTTCAATATTGACCGTATTTTAACCCGGCTCTACTACTGATTAATGATATGAATAGAAATCTCAAATAATCTCAATTGATGTCATTTGAGAAATCGCATATATGTCATGCTTGACATTTGACAATGACATCGACGTCCATGTCATTTTGACAAATATTTGGGACTGGGACTTTGGCGGGTAGTATTACATTCCAAGATACATAATGTAAGAGCTCAGAGTGTAAGAGTCGGCGTCAAAAAAGAAGTTAAAAAGTAAAAACAATAGAACGGAAGGTTGTAAAATGAAAAATGTTATTAGATGCGATACAAAAATATCGAACAAACATATCGAAAGAAGGCCCCAACGAAGGGATTTGTTGGTCCTATTTTGGACAACCTAACGAACTAATTGTTTGATGTTACTGCCACCCTTCGGATTGCTAGTGAATGCCAACGAACGATCGATAGCGGCCGCTTAAAGCCGGCCTTCGTTTGCCAGGTCTTCTGTACCCAGTAGACATGCGCAAAATGTATCACTGAAAATATAAGATTGAAATATTTATTTTGATCACTGGGATATGAATTACTCTTTTTTGTATCTTTATAATAATATCATTATGCATCAGGTAGCTCTCACGCTGTGTAGTACACAGCATTGATAAACTCAGTCCGCTAGATCAGTGAGTGAGTAATTAATATGTTTGTTCAATAGATTAGTGGTTTGCACTTAGTTTGGTCGTTAGAATAGGTATCTTTCTGATTTATCAAGCTGCTGTTTATTTCTATAGTTTATTTCATTTTTTCATCTTGAATACTAAATATGACACCAAGAACATTAAATTAATGACATCTGGGCATTGCTTGAACTGATGAATTTCTTTTATCTATCTCTCCTGATTTACCTTTATCTAGAACCTGGCATAAAATGAATTAAGATTCGTACATATGTTAGATACTTACGTTTTTATACATTCTACGAACCATATTTCATTTTATATTTTACAATATATGAATATCAAAAGACCGAGATTCATACAACAATTAAAAATAAACAATTTGACGTATTCAATCCCTTCCTTCTAATCCTCCTCACTTTTTTCTTCACCCCTTCTGACATCCAACATCACGTCGAAAGTTTAGGTTCAAAGTCTGGGTCCATATTTTATTTAATTAGTGAATTCTTTCCGTCTCCTATTTAGTTTTTATAGTAAATAAATCTTCCAAAATGTCTAACAGTAAGATATTGAACGCACTTAAGATCTTAAGGACCCGCAGGGACATGAAATATTTATCTGGTCAGTACTACTTCGTGACTTTCTTTTGAGTGATTTTTCATTTACCGACAAACTTTTTTTCTTTTGAAATTTACTATGATTTTGATAAGTTTAAGTGTATTTTTAGGAAGATTACTGTTGGATTATGTTTGCTAAAATAATTTTCAGGTATCCATAGGAGAACCTATGCTGCAGCAGCAAGTCAAGTGCATACAAAATGTAAACTGGTCAATGGTGTTTATGTCATTACGCTTGACTCGCCAAATGTTAAGGTTAGAAGGATACTTTAATAATGTGAAGGTTGTGAGCAGCTTGCATGATCAAAATTGTTATAGGTTTCTTATCATGTAAAATACCAATAACCTATGTTTATATACACGAAAAACAACACACAGCTGACTAAAGTTAATATATTATATGTTTCATGTACTATTATCAAAGTCTATACCAATGTTTTCAGCTTAAATTTTGGGTTATTTCTTTATTTGATTCTCTTCTAGTTTCTAGATTCATTGAATTCCACTCAAAGATCTTGTCTTTTTTGAAATAATTTCTATTGCAAATCAGTTTCAACACCCTTATTTATTAGGCTCACCTATTATTTTCATTCTTTGATTTTTCATCAAATTTATTTTCTTCTGATCTATTTTCTATATCTCTGTTCTAACAGAAGAAGGCTTTAAGACAATATTTAAGTAATTACATTTATAAGTACACAAAAGCTATACATGTTTTAATGATTTTTACCTATTATCTAACTGAAATGTTTAAAGCCCTACAAAAATTCCAGGTAAACTCCTTAAACACAGCTGTTATGGATGAGGTCAGTAACATAATCACAGAAGTGGAGTCCAACCCATCCATCGAGGCTGCAGTCATTATATCTGGAAAACCAGGATGTTTTATTGCCGGTGCAGACATCAGCATGATAGAAGCTTGCAAGACCAAAGAAGAAGTAATCACCCTATCCAAAAAAGGTAAGTTATTCATATTAATTATAAACAGCCCCATTATTACGATTGATGTTGATTTTAATTGAAAAAGATTCATGTGACAAAATTTGTACCATAAATTACATATGAATCTGATTCATTCAAATTAACATTAATCTGAATAAGGTGGACATAAATTAGGACATAGGTAAAAATTATTCAATGTAAAAAAGTTACAAAGGATTTACTATTTTGTTCAGCAAAGATAAATTGATACACTTTATTGAATCCAACACATTCCCATGATATAAAAAAAGAAGATGGGCCCAAATACTAATGTACATAGTGAACATGGAAATGTTACATCATACTCAAACAATTGTGGCATTTTCATAAATTTTAACCATAATAAGCTGACCTTTTTTTTTTAGATCATGCATATCCCTAAGCTGTGAATAACCTGTGTATTCAATAGACAATATTTTTTTTAACTTAATTTCTAATTTGTTAGAAGCTTGTTGACAAACATAATATAAATTAGGCACATGTTTAGGAACTCACAGACTTTTTTAATGCGCATAAATATTGTACAATTCCAATAATATAACATACAAATTATATAGGTCTAATCAAATATCTTTTTTATCTATCTAATGTCCTCGTCTTAGTTCAGAAATTTATTGACCTTTCTCAACTTACTGTATGTACCTTATTATACATTATTTAATTTTGATGGCACAAACTTAACAAGTAACTAAATAGGTATACCAATTGAAATTAAACCTTAAGTTCCTATTAATAGAACACAAGAACATCAAAATAGGCTTGAAATTGTAACAGATTAGTGATGTCATAAACATAGCAATTGAATGGAGGATGTTAACCATGTATCTAAAGAATCCAAAGTCCACAGTTAATAGTTTTTTTTTTTTTCCTCTACATTTTACAACTGACTTACAAAATAATGCTTTCTGTATTAGATAGTGTCTGGAACAATTAATTTTCTTTTGTTGTTTGTTGCATTTTATGCTGTTGATATTTTAATTTGACTTCATTCATGAGACGGTTTTATGAGAGTGAACCATGAACATGCATTGAAATAAAAAAATCTGCAAATTGCTGTAAATAACTCTATCAAAGACCTATAAAAATGCTTTCCTAATAGCAGATGGAAAATGTCTTCATTTTATAACATTTAGACCTACATGGAATCCTTATTGTTTCATCATGTCTCTCTGACTGTCTGTCGGTCCATCTGTCCGAGGCATATCGTCGAAACAGTTAATGCTGAAATGTTGTATGGATGTGTATGTTAATGTTAGTGAAAGAGTAATAGGGGCCTCAATGGTAAAACGCAGTTGCTTGGAGTAGTTTGTAGTTAATACAAAAAACCTTTGAAAATCGTGACCTGTATGAAGATGTTACTTGTTCGATACCAGTAGTAAATCCCTTTTAAGTCCAAATATGTTGTAACAACTACCCTATTACGCATGGGTCGACACACTCTTGGCTGGTGGTTTTTTAATCTGGTCATTAAATATATGATTCTTATAATAGGCTGTATGTTATTCTCAGGTTTATTTCAAAGTATCAGATACACTTTAACCATACACTTTTTCCAAATCTTCTTCTAAAAACTTTTATGAATGACTCAGTTCTGTTTTCTGACATTTTCAAGCTTCCATATTGGACAATCTGTATTGTGTAATACAGCTAATCTAAACCAACAACTACCACCATCTGGAGATTTAGATTTTTTAATGCATGGTATTTTATTATAGGTCACGAAATTTTCCGGCGAATGGAAAAGTCCCGTAAGCCGTACATCGCCGCGATACAGGGCGCCTGTCTCGGTGGGGGTCTAGAGACAGCTCTCGCCTGTAAATACCGCATTGCCGTCAAGGACTCTAAGACTTCGTTTGCTCTTCCTGAAGTTATGCTTGGTCTACTGCCTGGCGGTGGTGGTACACAGAGGTAAAGATTTGTCATCGATAAATTAATAGAGACATGCTGTAGTTTTCTTACATGATTATTATAATAGGATATTATGTTATACTTCTTATGTCTACATGGCATGTTGATGGCCTATTATTTGCCAGGACTTATTATAGACTTATATTCATCCAACAAAATTGTGCCGGCAACTAATTTGTAACAGACAGTTACATTATTCTTTCACTTTTATAGTATTAGTAAGGATGGTAGTGAATTTAAAAGACGAGGCACCATTAGAACTAGTATATTCTGCAGGTACATCTGTCTGTGTACAAACAACACACCAAACTACATTTCCAGTAAAAGCTGATCTCGCATTCCAGGCAAAAGCTATACAATGCAAGGCCATGTTGTACTGGAAATGTAATACTTGATCTGTAACCATGCACATTAAGAAGAAATCCAAACAGGAAATGTTTATAACCTGCACCAAGATTGTCTTATGTAATACTTGGCAATGAAATAATAATGATCACAGAATCTAAGCCAAAATATTCATAATGTATTTGTATAATATATGTTGCAAAGTTATATTTACACTTGGTTATGTAACACTTTCATAATATTTCCATTGATAATAATCAAGTACTTAACTTTGTTTCCACAAATTCTAACAGATCTAACTTGTATTAAACTAATGATGAAGTTTATGAAATTGTTGTATTATTTTGTTACAATAGAGTAGAGCACATGCATTGCAATGCATTTTTTGATGTTAATAAATAGTTATATTTTCCTGTGCCTATTAATGCTGTGATTGGTAGAATATAAGAAATATGAATATCATAAATCATAACTTTATAAGTCATTTATTTCTTAACAAAATGCATTTTGTTGAAAACTGGCACATAAAAAAATATAAATAGAAAATAAGAGGTACACTTTAAGCTAAGTGCCTTATCATACTAGCGGATTGCGAGCGGATTCAAAGCGGAGCGGGCGCGCAGCGAATGCGTCGCGAACACGCAGCGGCTGCGCAGCGGAGACGTCGCGGACGCGTGGCAAATACGCTACGTTTTCGTTGCGTGTTTGTAGCGAATTTACGACGTACAATACACTCAGTAACAAAATTGATTCCGACGAGGAAACACTGCTGTTGGCTTTGTTAATTCGACGAAAACGAAAGCATCGACGAATTTGGGAAGATCCATTATCAATTAATCGAATGGAAGAGAGCGACTAATTTGTGTTGTTTTGCAAACGATTAAAAAATAATCCTAAATTATTTCGTTCCTACCTACCATAAAACAAACATAAAATATTTAAGCAAGATAAAAGCCCACAAGAATCCGTTATGATACTTATGATGCAAAATGATTTGACATTTGAAAAAAATATTTTATTAAGTTGGTTGGCTGGCGTTTGTACGAGACAGTACAAAATGGCGTCCACGCCGCGCGTCCGCAACGAATTCGCTGCGAATGCGCGGCGTGTTCGTTGCGCGCCCGCAACGAAGCCGTTGCGCGCCCGCTCCGCTTTGAATCCGCTCGTAATCCGCTAGTATGATAAGGCCCTTACACACATTGGATGACTATAAAAATTATAACTATCTATTATATACATAGTACTTATAGATTAGTTTTAGCATGCAGCTTGACCATGTGATTCCATCGTTAATTTCTCCTGCTCTACTTATGTTGCACAGAATGCCTGTTCTGACATCTATACCTACGACTTTGGACCTGGCTCTCACAGGAAAAACACTGAGAGCAGATAAAGCCAAGAAATTGGGAATCGTTGACCTCTTAGTTGCACCCCTTGGTCCAGGTAAATGTCTTACAAGTTATTTAACTTATTTTTTTTTATATCAAAGACCAAAGTGCAATTATATTTTTTTTGTCATAGGGTTGGCGAAACCAGAAGAAAGCACAATGAAATATTTGGAGAGCACAGCAGTATTAATCGCGAAAGACATCGCTTCTGGAAAAATCAAAGTAGATAGGTCAAAGAAGGGCCTCGTCCAAAAACTCACTGAAAATGTGATGCAATTAGAGTTTGTTAAGAATATGATTTTCAAGAAAGCGAAGGAACAAGTTATGAAGGCTTCCCGCGGCCTCTACCCAGCTCCTTTAAAGGTAAAGATTACACATTTCTATATATTTTTGACTAAAGCATTAACATTCATCATAATCAGATGTAACAAAACTATAGATGTAAGTTGTGGTTACTTACTGTTTCCACATATTCTACCGAACAACTTACTTAAAAGTATATTTTGTAGATCCTGGAGGTCGTAAGGACTGGTGTAGACAAGGGCCCCGTGGCGGGCTACGAAGCGGAGGCCCAGGGCTTCGGCGACCTTGCCATGACGCCTCAGAGCAAAGGACTCATTGGTCTGTTCAGGGGACAGACCGAGTGCAAGAAAAACAGGTTTGGAAAGTCCCAAGTAGATGTTAAATCGGTAAGTGTTGTAGGTAGAAGTATTGAGGTAGTTGTCCAATATTTGTTTCAGTAATGGGCTAACTGATTCTTTTACGACATATTGCCAACTTCTAAAATAAAAGTTATTACAACTTTAGTATTCTAATTATTTTCATTATTTTCAATACACTACCAAAGTCAAGATTTTAGGGATCCTACTACTGATGTTAATGTTGGACTACTAGCTTAAAGAATTATTAATATAAACTTTTAACATTTGTCTATCTCTCTCAATATACTATTTTTTCTCTCTTCAAAATCTTCATCAAGGGACACTACAGGTATGATACTTTATTTATGGACCTGTAGTGAATTCTTACTCATATTATTTTTCCATTGGAAGCCAATTTCTCCTTTAGTGCAAGTTGAAATGAATCACAAATCCCCAGAATCTCCTACCCACTCAGTAGCTGCTTAGCAATTTATTCATAAAGCATAGATGCTAAGCAACTGCTAACGCGGTGTCCCGCTTAAGCGAACATTCACGAACGCGTTGCGATGCGGGCGCGGCGACGCTGTCCTACGAATCCGCGAACTTCGCCGCCGTCATCTATCTTCTATCTATACTCATATAATTACTCGCCCGTCTGACTGATTTATCAACGCAGAGCCTAAACCATTAGGGCTAGAAACTTAAAATTTTCTATGAAGGTTCCTTACATGGCGTAAGGGCGCACTAAGACGGAATTTTAGACAATTCCAAGAATATATCTACCTAGGGCAGGTCATTAGGCTTGGTAGTAACAACTTCGAGCGAGAAGTCGACAGAAGGATCCGGTTGGGTTGGGCAGCATTTGGCAAACTTCGTCAAGTCTTCTCTTTGCCTTTACCGCAGTGCCTGAAGACGAAAGTCTACAACCAGTGCGTCCTACCTGTTATGACCTACGGTGCCGAGACGTGGACATTAACGGTTGCACTAGTCCACAAATTTTAAGCCGCGCAGCGGGCTATGGAGCGAGCTATGCTCGGAGTTTCTTTGAAGGATAAAATTCGTAATGAGGTCATCCGACAAAGAACCAAAGTAACCGACATAGCTCGCAAAATAAGCTCGCTGAAGTGGCAGTGGGCTGGTCACGTCTGCCGAAGGACCGACAGCCGCTGGAGCAAACGAGTCCTAGAATGGAGACCGCGACTCGGCAACCGTAAGGTAGGACGCCCCCCTGCCAGGTGGACTGACGACCTGAAAAAGGTCGCTGGAGGGGACTGGATGCGGAAGGCGCAGGACCGGGTGTTGTGGCGCAAATTGAGAGAGGCCTATGTCCAGCAGTGGACTACGAAAGGCTAAATGATGATTTAGACAATTCCATTTTGAAGAGGGTAAAATGAGGGATGAACAGTTGTATAGAAGTTCATCATTTTAGAAGTTATAAGCTTGAAATGTCGTATAGTGAAACTAGAATAAAAATAAATGAATATCGGTACCGGGGTTTTTCTAAATTTTATTCCCAAAAGGGTGAATTAAGGGTTATTCAATTAGAAGTGAGTTTACACAAAAAATCAATGGCAGCATCGAGTTAAACATAGGAATCGAGTCTTGTTCGCGCAAAATCAAACCAATGCCGTACCGTAACGCTTCGCGCTCTATTGTCATTTGGTTACGCAGGGCACTTCAATCAGATAGACTGTTTGACATGCCGCATCGCACTGCAATCGCGTTCGCGTAAGTTCGCCCAAGCAGGACACCGCCTATGTGACTCTCTTAAATGAGTTAAAAGGGTTAATTTTGCAGTCAATTAAGTAGGAAGTAAAAACTTGCAAATCTATACGTAGAAACATATTTGTTTATTTATTAGATCGGAGTACTGGGCGCAGGTTTGATGGGAGCGGGAATAGTGCAGGTGTCCATCGACAAGGGATACCACGTCGTGCTGAAGGATGCCACCAACCCCGGACTCTACCGAGGTATCGGCCAAATCCAGAATGGACTCGTCAGTGCCGTCAAGCGGAAGAGGATCTCCAGGTAATGAACCGATTTTTTTTCAAGGATCTGTCCCTTTTCATTTCCTTAGAGGTAAAATGTCAGAATATCCTTTCAAACTCTGTAAAATTACAGCTGATAAAACCGATAGGACTTTTTTTTCAAAAAGTTTCATCAGTACAATCATATTTTCGTTTCTATTGACTTGAGTGTTTATCCATAGCCTACAAAATAAATCTTGTATCAAAGAAACAGTATCTACGTTGGTTAAGAAAAATTGCTAATAATTTTAAGAAATTCTACAATACTGATGCTAATTTAATCCTTTGTTTGTATTAATGCCTAAAATATTTACAACAGCCTGCAGAAGGACAAGTTCATCTCAAACCTGCTCCCGACCCTGGAGTACTCCAAGTTCAAGAACGTGGACTGCGTGATCGAGGCGGTGTTTGAGGACATCAACATCAAGCACAAGGTCATCAAGGAGCTGGAGGCTGTTATGCCCAAACACGCCATCCTCGCTACCAACACCAGTGCTATTCCCATCACCAAGATTGCTGAAGGCAGCAGTCGCCCGGACAAGATTATTGGTGAGTTTGTTAACTGAAAGCCCATCCTTATTTTTTTAACACGCTTATATTAGCTTCACCTGTATGTATGTATGTATGTAATACATGTATGTAACCGACTGCTTTGGACTCGATTTTGACCCTCTTTAAACGGACAGATTTCATTCAAATTTTGCACACCTGTCAAAGATCGATGACAATGCAATAATTCGATAAAAAAAATTAAAAAAAAAAATATATAAAAAAAACGCTCTTATAAATAAACCAAACTAAAAAGTAGATATTAAAAAAATCCAAGTCTCATATTTGAAAAATAATAAACATTAAAAAAATCCAGAAAATTTACCATGTGATGAACTTTTGCTTCTCTTACTAGTGGTATTTACTTTTTTACTTATTTTTTTTTTGGTTAGTAGTCGCTAACCGAATCCAGTCAAGCAGTAGTGAAACTATCCATAACAGCAATAACTCTGATAGTGACACACTCAACATGTTTTATATTCCTTCCAGGCATGCACTACTTCTCCCCGGTGGACCGCATGCAGCTGTTGGAGATCATCCGCCACCCCGGCACCAGCGACGACACGGCCGCCGCCGCCGTGGCCATCGGCCTGAAGCAAGGCAAGGTGGTCGTGACCGTGGGCGACGGACCCGGCTTCTACACCACCAGGATTCTGTCCACCATGCTCAGTGAAGCTGTCAGGTAATTGATACAACTATATTTACATCGTTGGTCTATTGGTTACCGTTTGTGCCTCTCATCGCGAGGTCTAAGTCGATGCCCGAGTCAGGCAAAGCGTTATTTGTGAACTTTCCGTCAGGAAATTCTCAATAGCAAGCAACACAGATGGAATTGTAATCGGTAAATGGCGATAGGCGCATCCCCTTTCCCATGGAACCAAAAATGTCTTGATATCAGAAACATAATTAAAATAATTACTTGCTTATCATTCAAACTCCCTAAGATCCCTTCCGTTTTAAATTAAGGTTATTAATTGATTCGCCCAAACGCTCCATACTAAAATCCAGCGTCTTGTGACGTCACTAACCGATACATTGTATCTGAAGTTATTAATTTTGTTTGATAGCTATATGACATATTGCGTTTATGAAAATGGTTTTATTACATATTAAAGTTACTATAAATTGTGTAAGATATTTTAGAGACTACTACTTCTTCTACTACAAATTAAAAATAAACTTGCCCAGGGAGCAGGCTTTGAATGATGATAAAATGAGTTAGACTTAGCTGCAATTTCACAGGTGTTAAATAAACCTTATTGGCAGACTAAGCATATAACACATAAATGAAAGTGACAGCTGTTTTCTTCTTTCAAGTGTATCTTGCGTCACTTTTAAATTAGATCGGTTTATATTTTATGGGTCGGCACTACTACTATCCGGAACCTCTGAAACTGGCCTTTAAAGTATAAAACATTTTTTTTTTTGCATTTGGTTTTTGATTACATATATTTCTTACAATCTCAGGATCAGTTAACAAGCCTGTTGTTGCGTTTGAGGGAGAGCTCACGGGCTACTGACTTGCGTCATTTTATAATAGATGAAAGTTTACCTGTATGTATCTCTAACATAGTAAGAATGATTCCCAAATATAAAATATGGACATGGTGGATTTGTGGAATATATAAAAGAAAATATTTAAAAAAGTTGTCACAAAAAAAAATAACAGGACAAGGCACTCAAATTTGCCAATCCTATAGTGTTAATATTCTGTTGTATTTTTGCATGCAGGTTATTGCAGGAGGGTGTAGATCCCAAAACCCTGGACAACATGACTAGGGACTTCGGTTTCCCCGTGGGCGCCGCCACGCTCGCTGACGAGGTCGGCATTGACGTCGGATCGCACATCGCCGTCGACTTGTCCAAGGTAAGTTTATGCTTAGACTTCTAAAAGTAAAAGTAATGATCAAAAAAGTTTTTTTAATATTTAGGGTAAACTCTTACTTAGCACTCAAGAGGAGCCATGTTTCATGGCATTTAAAAAATTCTAGATTGTTTTTTTAGTGCCTGTGTAATTTATACAAAATAGATTTAATAAAACATTTTTTTTAAATTCATGTAATTGTATTCCCTAGGCGTTCGGAGACCGCATCAGTGGAGGCAATTTGAACATAATGCAGGACCTCGTGAAGGCTGGCTTCATGGGCAGGAAGTCCGGCAAAGGTTTCTACGTGTACGAGAAGGGCTCCAAGAGCAAAGAGATCAACCAGGGCGCTGTCCAAATCCTGAAGGAAAAGTACGCGCTTGAGCCCCGCGGAGCCAACACTGTCGAGGATCAACAACTGCGAATGGTTTCTAGGTAAGAATTGATAATACCCATACCAAAAATCAGGTATATCATCATCACCAATCAACTTTGATAAATCAAATTTTTATTTTTTAATCAAATCAATTATTAAAATTATGATATCTTATTTACATTATAATCTAGCTATCAAGACTAATAAGTAATATTATGTTAACCTAAATTGCTACGTAATAATTGATCTAAGAATGCGTCCATTAACACTTTATTTAGTTTTTGTTAAGGGGAAGACACTTTGTTCAATCTTTGATCAACAACGCAGATAAAGAACAAGCATGTATTATCTACAATGATTCACAATGTGTTGCGTTGTTACAGATTTGTGAATGAGGCAGTTCTGTCTTTGGAAGAGAAGATCCTTCACAGTCCATTAGAAGGTGACGTCGGTGCTGTGTTCGGTCTGGGATTCCCACCATTCACCGGTGGACCCTTCAGGTAATTTATTTTTTGTGAAATAAACACATCCACAATGTCTAGGTCAATTTATAAATCACTCCATAACTCAAAAACTATTAATCCTTCACAAAAAAAAATGTACAAGAAAAATAATCTCTATAGTGCTTCAAAAAAACAGAATGCGGTGGAATTCGCTTTTAACTATCACAAAATTAGTTTTTGTTCCATAAAATAAAACATCGTTTAACCCAATGGTTTAACCTGAACATTTTTGAATGAACATTATTTTTTTTAATTTATCGTGAAATAAGATAATTTGCGTATTAGCTTATTTAAAAATAGAATGCGGTGGAATTTGAATTTATTAATTGTGATCATGTTATCACGTCACGCAAGATGGTACATGGTACTAAACGACATTTGGGCAAAAACAGAACGCAAATCCAATACATTAGTGTTTTTATACAAATATCGCTGGTGGGAGGAAAAATAATCTTTATAGTAACTACCGACCGTAGAGATTTTTCCATGCACAAACTTTTTCTGTAGAAAAAAATGCTTTTGAGTTATGCAGTAATTTATAAAATATACCTAGACGACTTTGATGTTTGTTTTTGGTCAACAAAACCAGTATTTACTTAATAAAGGCTTTAGGCTAATATTGCCAATTTGAAAATATACGCGTTCAAGGCCAACTTCTTAATTGAACATTGTTATAACATCGATTGAAAGATATTAATCGATTGTTTTTTTTCAGATGGGTCGACCAATTCGGTGCCGATAAGCTAGTGAAGAAGATGGAAGAATTCCAGGGTCTGTACGGAGCGCCCTTCAAACCAGCCCAGACGCTTGTAGACATGGCCAATGACAGCAGCAAGAAATTCTACAAGAACTGAATATATTTGTTAGATATTCTGTAATTTTCTAAAAGTTTATATGGCCCTATTCATTGGCTGACTAACGCCTACATTATGTTTGATATTTATTTATGTTTGTGTATGTAAGTGTAATGCAGTCATCATTTGCAATTTCAATGACAGTTTCGATATTGTATTTGTTTGTGTGAATATTTATAAATCATTTGCATAGCGTATGATCCGTAAAATTAAGAGAATTTCGTATACAATAAGATCTTGTTAGTAGTAATATGTAGGGAATCAGAATTAAACATTTTGATACTAAGTTTTATTGGTGGATTATGAATGTTTAACCTCCTAATAGAGATTGATTGAATAAATATAATTGCTGCCTTGGTATGTATTCATATTATAGAAAGATGTTAACTGAATAAATTATTTTATATCATTTTTGTGTTATATTTCTCTACAGTTGTTTTGTTATTTATGAGCGCCACGTCATGGCTATATGCCCGGTATTGTTCTTCTATGTATAGATAAAGACGCAGGAACTGCCTAGGCGTAATCATGACATAACATCTGAATGATTCCCTACGGGATCCCTTTTTTCGCATAATTTAGTATAGCATAACACGTTACGCACGTTTTTTTTTCGCATTAGATTCATTTGGCGTAATTGTCTTAGGGCAAACTACTTTACTTGTCATAACTATTATGTTGTATAATTTCTCTTGTCATTATCTTTTTTTCTCATAATACATATTACTTAGGCATAAATGGTCTTTCTTCTAATAAAGATCAAAAGAATATTGATATAAATAAATTTGGACGATATTTCGATAGAACGCCAGAAGCAATTACACTATCCAATGGTCCCAATGACAAGGCCGTCTCAGAACAAATATTTACGAATTACATAAAGATTTGTCCCATGTGGGGATCGAACCCACAACACCAATGCAGTGGAGAGCGGCGAGGCGACCGCTTAAACCACTACACCACACGTGCAGACAAAGGTAAGATATAGGTATCATAGTGTAAAAATAGGTTAGAGTGCTTGGTTATTTTACATACGAATTGTATTTTGTTGAATTAGGATATTATTAAAATATTAGGTATGCCAAGAAAACATTATGCGTAAAGTATTTATGCTAAAAATATGCGAACTGTAAATGCCAAATTTATACTATGCGTAACTATCAATATACTAAATGAAGATATGCTAGGTTAAATAATTCCCATTCCCAACGCATGCTTCCAACATAGTCAAGGGACAATTTGTTCAAAGTCCGATGGGCCTCATCGCAGCTCAGATCACTCAGCATGCCATTGTAAAAGCCTATGACAATACGATAAAGCTCATATTTAATCGGGCAATTAGCGTTAATACTTCTGATTGTCCTATCTATCAGGCTTATAACGTTATTCGCAACTATAGAATATTGTGGCAAAGTATATAGATATTTAAAAGCTCTTATCATAATAACATACTTGGCCTAATTTTCTAGCGAGTAGGAAATACGTATCTTAGGACTAACGTTCCAAAAATATATAGAAAATAATAAGTGAAGCTGCCTATACAGCAACAAAATTACGTTGATTATAAGCAAAGCATCAAGGCCTCGACTGTGCCCGAACACAGATAAAGTAAGTGATTTTTAGTAGTTCAGTTAATGGGCATATAGCTAAAGCATAGTAGGAGCCCTGTATCCACTATATACATATCCCACTGCTGGGATCGGGCTTCTTCTCATGATAAGAAGGGTTAGGCAATAGTCCACCACGCTGGCCAAATGCGGATTGGTAGACTTCGAGTACTTTTGACGACCGGATGGCGGAGTGGGTAGTGTACCTGCCTGCGACGCCGAGGTCGCGGGTTCGATTCCCGCTTAAGACAAATCTTTGTGTGCATGAATATAGGGGTTTGTCTGAGTCTGGGTGTTTCTATGTATAATAAGTATGTATTTACAAAAGAAAAGTATAGGTATTATGTATTAGTATCAGTTATTCTAGTTCTAGTTACTATTCTGCTTAGTTTGGGACTAGATGGCGTTTTGTGTAAGTTGTGAGATATTTATTTATTTTAAGGCACTCTCAGGCATGCAAGTTACCTCACGATGTTTTTTCTTTCACCGTTAGCGAGCGATAATCTAAATGATAAATACACACATATCTTCAAAAAAACGAATCTTAACGATTTATTGACTAGGTGTGTGCCGTGGACTCCGCTTAGCAGCTAAAGCATACTCGATAGTATGTGTCGATCTTTTAATTTACAAAGCACCATCATGCCAGTATTATACCCAGAATTGGGGTGTATTTTAATACCCATACAATATGAATCACCTTTTATATTATTTACGTCACCTGGTCTACCGGGCGCAATTACAAACTCTGAACTGCTACTAAGAATTGTCTAGCGAAAAAACCAAATTACAATTGCTCAACCCAAGCATCGAACCCTAGACCTCACAATCAGAAAGTCGCATACGCCAGCAAGACCAACAAGGCAGTTTAGTTTAATTATTCAATTAAACTTGAATACACATACAAGGGTGCGTTGTTAAGTCCACGTAATGGAGGGGATGGAAGTTCGTGGCGTTGTATGACTCATTATTAGTATAAATGTAATTAGGCTTCGCGTAACATTGGCTTCTTTTAAAGGATGTAATGTACCTAACAGACGAAACCGCGGGCGAATGGTAGTTTCTTTGTTTGATAACGCTAACTACTAATAATAATTAGATTTTTATAATTATTTTTTGCTTGATCTCCCACCCTTCAAAAAGGTTTTAAAATATTGTTCATTACGCTAAAATTTACGGGAGCGAAGCAGCAAAGTGCGGAAGCAACCTCTACCTACTAAATACAATTATTTCCACGAGGGCGAAGTCGCGGTCAAATGCTTGTATTAGAATAAATAAAAGAAGCAATCTAAGGCTTTGGTATTATCTTTTACCCATCCTAGAGTCCAGACCTGAATCCGAGAAATTATTATCTTTGGCCCAAGTCACAAGTTAAAAAACTTCAGGAGAATAAATTTTGGAGCGATGAAGAAGTGAATTGCTACAGACATTAAAAGAAAATAATATTACATTTTTATTCGCTGTCCTTATCCTCCATTCTGCAAACTTAAAAACATATCACGTACATTTTCTAAAAAATGTTGCTAAGCACAAAGTGAGCGCACCAGTCGAGTTGATCTCGAAACCAAAGAAAAGTAGAAATAATGAATCTACAACATTACACCCGTTTCGACTTTTATGCCTCTATTCATAAGCAAACTTTATCTAACCATTAAAGAGAATGAAATATTATTTCAGCGGAAGATACATGAAAGGTCGAGAATAATGGCGTGATAAGTCCTACTTGTTGCAGTAGTTAGGGCCCCTTACAAGTAACCATGGTTACGGTGCGACCGGCCGCCCGCAGCCACCCTTCGACCCTCCTACCTCCTCTCGGCCCTCTTGTGAAGTCGAGAGCTGAGAGTGAGCTTGCGTCATCGGGTAATTACACATCTAAAGCTTTTGATGGAACAGAGCTTTGAGGGTAGGAGCGTCGGACGTGAAGCAATAACTCATTTCCGTTACGGTCACAGATTTATCGTGACTTGGAAATTGAGTCGTCGCTGGCCTGTTGCTATCGTTATGACAGTGTAGAGAATTAATTACATTTGTGGGAAAATTAAAATATTCAATGAAAGTGTAAACATTTAAATTAAAACTGTTTAGTTTCTGTTGAAAATCAACTATGATAGTTTCGTAAAACACGTTTTAATTTTTTTTGTATTAACAGTTATGTAGTTAGATTATAAATATTATAATGTAACATATTCGACTGATATCGGTTACAAGTCTAGCGGCTTCACCCACGTTTTATATCAATAAAAAGTTGCACATGTCCTTCTCCTGGCCTTCAAGCTATTTCATACCAAATTTCATAATAATCAGACCAGCCGTTTAGGCGTGAACATGACAGACAAAGCTACTTTCGGATTCATAATAATATTTAGGATTTATATTCTATTAGTTAAACTTACTAACTTGGATCCTGCCGGTCCCATAATTTTTCAACAGTTTCTTAGTATAATTTGCTTAGCATCGCTAAATGCTACAAAATAATCAATAAGAAGTTATTAGCTTAGTTCTTACCAACTTACTTACTATAGGATAAAAAGTTTATAGGATAAGTGTAAAGAAAGAATATAATATAAAACGGGCAACGTACCTACCTAGCCTCAATCGTCTTCAATTCATAAAATGTCACCATGGTTCCATTATGATCTGTTCGTAATTAGCACTCAGTAGAAATCTTAATTGCACTCTATTAGACTGCTTGCATCTTGTTTAGCTAATGCGTGACATGCCTTATTAAATAAGGGTTAATTATAAAGATGTTCGTCATCGCATTTACAACCCAAATTTTGAAATGGTAAAATGCAAAATAAAAAACGATAATAGAGAAAATGATAGAACAAAGTGATGTTATTCGCAGGTGGCTTCATTGTTAGTTTATCAATACAAATAAATACAATTGAAATGTCGGTTTTCTATGTCAAAATAACAATGTTTACCTATGTATAAAATACAATTTTTTTTTTTTCGTCTGTCTGTCTATCTTTCTGTCTGCTTGTATCGGATAATTATTTTTCACTTTTTAGTTAGAAGTACTTTAAAAGCGTGTTTTTGAGTTTTTTTAATCTATTATTTATTTTCTACTTTTTAGTTTGGTTTATTTATAAGAGCGTTTTTTTGTTTTTTTTCGAATTATTGCATTGTCATCGATCTTTGACGGATGTGCAAAATTTGAATGAAATCTGTCCGTTTAAAGTGGGTCAAAATCGAGTCCAAAGGGGTCGGTTACATACATACATACATATACATACAGGTGAAGCTAATATAAGCGTGTTAATAAAGCAGGCTTCATTAATTTATCACGCATATGCAACGTTCTGTAAGTTTGAGATAATGGTTATTTCAGCAACTGTTTCTATAATTACAACTTTTTAGTAAATTACTAACTAATATCAAGTATGATTCATTTATACTATACCGACTATACCGTACTCGAGTTCGCAACTCAACACTTTAACATCTCGATAAATGGGTCACTCTTCCAGCAAGGCGGATTTGGTAAAGTTGCCGAGGCTAAAAGGAATTGAATCAATTCTCTCTGCTCGACGCTCCCTGTGAGAATGGAATGGGGAGCTGCCTGTTTCCCCTACCATTGGTATGTTCTCAACGAAACATTTGTAAAAATAGCAAAGTATAAAATATCAAGAAATCATTGCTCACCCTCGAAAGCTAGGCCGTGAGTCAATTCTAGTAATATTTTAATTTCATTCAGGGCAGTGCCGGATTTAGACCAATTGACGACCTAAGCAATTCACGCTTGTGGTGCCCCCTCCCATCCTTTCTTTCGACTTTCCAGTACGAAATTCAATAAAGTCTCTCTAATTTCAATTTTATTTATTCACACATTATAAGCTTACAGTTATTAGCCAAGACGTTTACATGCAAGTTATACAGTAAAAAAGACAAAAAAGGCCATACAATATCAAACTACGTACATACATTGAAGATACAATAATTTTATCTCTCTTTTAATTATTAAAACAATGAAAACATCATGAAAAAAGGAATCTTCTTGCTTACGTATCAGGTAGCGCAAAAGAAAGGTTCAGTTTTATAGCCAGGTTATCACACGGTCAAATTCTAGTTACAAAAAGTCCTTAGCATCTCTGAAGCGCCTTTGTATCAACCCTACTGTACCTATTGTATCAACAATTTAAAATAAATGCTCTAAGATAGGGTACTTCTTTTCATTACTGCCTCACCCTTAGGTCGCGACTGGAGGACTGTGCTAATAAGTAGATACTTTTTTTTTTTTATACTACTCCCACAGCAAACGGACATTTATCCACCTGATGGTAAGTGGAGTACAGCCCATGGACATCAATAATCCACAAAAGCAGATCATAGATGCGTCGCTGCAGCTGAGGACTACGGTGTTATACCTCATGTGCCAGTAATTTCAGGGCCTGGTCTCGCCACCAAACCGGAACACAGTAATGGAAGCACTACTATTTGGCGGCAGGTTAAAGGTGAGACGGTGGTGCTGCCGCCCTCGAGCTCATTCACAAGAGCTCTACCACCATTACACATATATCATTTGTATTGTGTGGGAAAACCTACAGTAAATAATCAGAAGTATGTTTTAATTATGGTATTAACAGATCGTTTAGATAAAGATTGTGGCAATGATAAGAATTTTGAATCTTTATGTTACAGATTGTGTGATAAGATAAAGTTTGAGCTATATTTTGTAGAATAACAAGGAAAAGATAATTTTGCATGTTGCATAAACAGATACAGGGCTGCTATTATTTATTTTTATTATTATAACTAATGTAAATCTGTTATATGATGACCTGTGAGGTTGCTGATGTTATATGATGACCTATGTTCAAAAAAGGTAGTGCGTACCTAGTTTAAATTAAAGTAGGTATAGACACAGTGTATAGACCTATATTTTTTTTTGATGTGCTCGTAGCTGAGTAAAAGCACAGTATAGACAGTTTGTTAACAAAGGCCTGGCGACGAGATAATCAACTCAGATGTTGATGCATAGGGTTGTCACTTTTAATTTTAGTTAAATGTTTTATGCGTATTATGAGAAACACTAGATTTTTATTTACATTCAAGGTATATTATGGCCTTTACCCGTAAAGGGGTTCCTGCAGTTTTATAAATAATTTAGTTCGTTTAAAACAACTTTATTAATATAAGTAGACAATAGCATTAAACATAAAAAAAAATGTTTAGTAACTTAGTATAGAAAATACAGATAGAATAAGATTAGATTTAATATTTTTTTGTTAAGAAATAAGTTTACGAATGTAAATATTTTGCTGTTCTAACTGCAAAAGGAAATGAAAGGCATTTTTAATTTTTTTATTTTATATGACGACCGCATCGTGGAGTGGACAGTGCACCTACCTGCGACGCCGAGGTTGCGGGTTCAAAGCCCGCTCAAGACAAATCTTTGTGTGCCTAGAGGTTTGTCTTGGTCTGAGCGTTTCTATGTATAATAAGTATGTATTTACAAAAAAAGTAGATAATAATATATATCTATCAGTAATTCTAGTACAAGCTCTGCTTAGTTTGGGATTGTGACTAGATGACGTTGTGTGTCTGTTGTGTAATATTTATTTATTTAATATATAAATAATATAATACATAGTTACATATATACATACAATAAGTGCATACAAAAATACAAAATGGAATGTATGCAGCGTGCGCGGTAAACGAACTTGTCAGGTTTTCCCCGTTTACCTCCGCGCTCCGGTCGAAACGGTAGCGACCCATTTCTATAGAGTTAACCTACTACTACTATGCTACTGACTACTCTGGTACAACTCGTGTAGCCTGAGTAGACCGATCGGTTGTCGCGTCACGTTGGTTAAAAAAAAAGACGTGTGGCACTCGGGGACTACCGCGGTAAAGCTATTGCATAGCATTTTTTATCAACTGATGCAATTATAATTATTTATTTATTTTATTTATGCAGTATTTTTTTCTTTGATATTAATTCAAGTTACACTTTTTGAGCGTGGTGACCGATAAGAAATCATTTTTTTTCTTTTATTAAATAAGTGAGAAGTTAATATTGTTCAATATATTTTTATATGGTGTTAGGTTATTTTCGTTACGGAATTTCTGGATTCAGTCTCCACGCTCAAGGCCCGCGATAGAAGCTATGCATTAGCTTAAAAATATAAACGCGTTCACTTCAGCTGGTTCAACTGAAATGAACGTGTTGAAATCTTCTATACCGTCGATCGATCGGTCTACGCTGGCTACGCGACTTTTACTTAGCTACGAAAACATCTTTAAAAAATAATCATCACAAATTAATCCGCCATTATCGGAACTCATGGTACGGCCTCCGCTCTTGGAAATCAAAGTCGATTCAAGTGTTATTTTTGCATTTATTGCTCGATTTGTATAGACGTGACTTTTATTTTATACTTTCTTTAACTAATATCTTATACTGTGAACTAGTTAGTAGTCCATCTCATGTTAAGTGAGGTATCTCATATATCAAGTATAGTAGTAGTAAATATTTCAGAACTAGACTTTTCTGCGAAAGAAATATGTGAGGAGCGAAGCGAATTACGCTACATCGTCTCTGTCTAGCCCGTGGGATAAGGGCGTGATAATATGGAGTTGTTTTATAACACAAGAAAGATCCCAAATACTTAAGTTCTGCCAAGGAAATAATAGTAGGGGAGCCCATGATGCTAAAAGTAGAATTACTCGAGCGTCCTGGGGACCTATTGGGTTTTGTACAGCAGATGATAGGAATGATAATATGATATTAGAGTTTGTTATTTCAGTGGTAAAGGAAGCGACAATAGATTTTCAAAAAAAATACGGCACTCGTTTTTTTTTTTTTTTTTTTTTTTTTTTAACCTTTATTGTCCCACTGTTGGGCAAAGGCACTCGTACGGCTCAATATTTATATTACATAAAACTTGTTGAACCATAATTTGTGGCGTGGTGGCTTTTATTGTACTTTTACCGTGCACATTTTGAGTCTGAAGTGGGATATGGAGAAGTTTTGTTTTGCAATTTCAAGACCTTCCAACTTCTTTACGTCTGGCTCAAATCGTATGATTTTTCATAGTATCCTCATTTTTCGGCTAGAAAATATAAATAACCCACCATGCCTTAATCTGACGATCTCGAGTATTTCTGCCAAGCATTTTGCATTAATTCTATTGAGTCTCCAAATAGAATGGGCTGACATGGTGGAAGTTCTCAATAGGATGTAAGGCCCTATATAGGTATATATGCCCCAATCTGATGCTCGCGACTAAATTCCCGTCTAGGGCTCCTCTACTATAAATACTTCAACACTAACGCTTCTGTGGTTTAGGTTTTATACTAAGCAACAGTTGTAAGAATTATTGGACAGGCAGGATTTGAATTTGCGACCTCTGCATACCTGGTAGAAGCTTTTAACCACTAAGCTACAGTCCCAAAAAAAAAGAACTACTAACCCGATGTCGATACCTAAATTGTTCTGGTAAAACTGAATAATAATTGATTATAACTGGGTCAGCGTAATATTTTTATATAATCTAAATCTTGACTATATTAAAGTAATCTTATGAAGATAAAATGATAATGCTTTGTTTGTTTATTACGACATAACTCAAAAACTACAGGACAGATTGAAAAAAAATCTTCACCGTTAGAATGCTAGATTATTTTTGAGTAACGTAGGCAAATTACTATGTGCGTGAAGCCGCGCGTGGATAAATAATAGCAGCCCTGTATCTAATACATGTCCCACTGCTGGGCTCGGGCCTCTTCTCATGATGAGAAGGGTTAGCCCATAGTCCACCACGCTCGCCAAGAGCGGATTGGTAGACTTCACACACCCTTGAGCACTTTATAGGCACTCTCAGGTATGTAGGTTTTCTCACGATGTTTTCTTTCACCGTTGGCTAGCGATAATCTATATGATAAATACACACATATCTTCGAAAAGACGAATCTTAACGATTTATTGATAAGAGGTGTGTGCCGTGGGCCAGAACTCGAGACCTTTGACTCCGCAGTCCTACGGTCTCCCACTCGGCTATCGCTGCTGTTCGTGGCGCGTCGCGCGTGGATGCTTGTTTTAAATAAATTGAAAAATTCTCACATAATTCAAACTTTAATCTTTTTATTAGGACCGGTCAAGCGAGATATTTTAAACGTTTTTGAATAGCATAAAAAAAACTTAACATTTAGGTACAATTATGGGCAAACTTCTTGAGCATTAGGTGACGTGGTAGCGGAAAGTTTGCGCATCGTACACTTACGAGCAAAATATTGCTATAAATATGATTAGTTACGTCGAGTTTTTAGAATTACCTATTTTATTTATTATAATTACTGTTTATTTCGGGATATTGTATTATGTATAGACAATTGTATTTGTGTGAGTGCAGTGGCAGGCAATAGCCAAAATATAAACAATAGCCGACATGTGCAACATTTTGTATGTCGTCATTATGTCGTGCATTGTTTTGTCAAATTTCTCATAACGTAAACAATAGTTAAATGGAAAACAATGCTTGTCGGCATGTTTTGTTGAACTTCTTACGATTTAAAACAATAGTTAACTCGGTTTTTAATGTTGGCAAAATCGCCGACAATATTCAGTAATAAAATCCGCTTTTAACTCAACAAATAACAACAACAACTAACGATTTATAACAGAGCACAAAAGTGAGCACTTCACTGCACGCACGTGTATTCGGGAGAGAGCGGAACGAAGACGCGGTGCGCGGGGCAAGGGTCGACTGATCAACCAATCACGCGCAGGTACGCCCCCTGCGCCTCAGCCTCGTAACCAAAGAGACCCAAAATTCGTTTCTGCGCATTCAAGGTCGTTTGCTCAAGATGTTTGCCCCGATTTATAGTTGTAAACGAGAAATACTTGTCTTATTTAAATTATTTTTTATAATATTGTCATCCTCATCACATGTAATGTAATAAAAGTGCCTTTACATTTTTAAAAAGCTTATAAAAATGAGGATATTGATTTTATTATTCGCAAGTTTAATGTATTATATTTGTATTATGCTACATGTTCTATGAAACAAAAATAAAACACGTAAAAATATTTTATTTGATAAGTGTCATGTCAGGTGCCCAAGTATTTCGTATATTTGCACTTTTAACAATTTTAATTTATAAGCTATGTCATAAGTTGCAATTAATAAAAACATTTGCGGTTCACATTTCTTAGTCATTATTTCTTGGCAATATCAAGGTTATTTCCGCATAATCCTAAAAAATAAAATATCTGAATTTCGGCAAAACATTTAGGAGCTCAGATTATTGCATTTGGGTACTATTATATAATACCTGCAAGAACCTGCCTGCCAATTCCAACTCCATGCTGCTATTGCGAATTGTCTGACGAAAAAAAACCAAACAACACCTTGGACCCGGGAATCAAACCCGAGTTAAGTAGTATTATTAGACTGACGTATTTTGAATGTATGATATTTTTTTCGATGCGATGTTACATTAATTCTTCCCTTGTATTTTTATCGTTTAGCCGAAACCATTCATCTTGTGAACCTGCCCACTTGCAGTTTGTGCTCGTGGAGATTAGCATTATATCTGCATTTCTTTTAGATAGCGAATTAAAAAAAATATTATTTGGGTGAATTGCACAAGCATAAAAATACACGGCAAACGTGAGAATGGTAGTGCAATGTGCTGATTATTTATTAAATATATTTTTTCTCAAAAAAGTAAGTACTTCTCTACCTTGGCAAAAAAAATCATTGATTTCTACCCAATAATATACCAAAAAAAAAATTACAAAGTGTCATTTTATCATCACGGTGGCCTGTCCCGAACCCAATTCCACTCATAAAATACCTTCCCCTGCAAATATATTCATAATATGGATTTAAATCGGTTGTTTTATCATTAAATTATAATATATTCGATCAAATAAAACCATTTTTTTGTTTATCTTCTTTCTCATGGATTTGAAAGGCAGTCAACTTTTGTCCGGAAAAAGTTATCATTTCAGAGGACAGTAAGTTTTAGTAGAATAGCCGCGTCAACATTGCGTTGTTATGCCTTTCTTACCTTTCATCACTTCGGATCAGGCCAGCTCAAGCTCTAGGCGCGATCGCACCAGTCCCAACGTCTTGCGGTTTTCCGCTACAAAAGAAAGTTTATCATTTCAGTGATGTGGGGACAAAAGTAGGATCATTTCGGTGGCTGTTAAAACTCGAGCTAGATTTCTTTAATTTGTTTCAAAATTGTGTATTTAATTTCGCCGTAAGTACTGATTTGCTTGTGTAGTGTTCATATTCTTTTAATTTTTTTATCACACAGTAAGAAACGGTGCACAGTTTATCATTTCAGTAGTTATTTTTTTATCATTTCGGTAGACACTTTTCATTTCAGTGGACTCTAAAAAATTCATCCTTAAATATTAAGTTTTGATGATATTTGATGTCCACTCACACACAATGTTATAAAATAGGCTAAAGTTTCATTTCTCACTTAAAATATATAGATAGCATTGAAATTAAAAAAGTCCACCGAAATGACAAAAAAAAATCGCTTGTTGAAATTGACCCATTTGCCATATTACTCGTTCTTATGCAAAATATTTTTTCCATGAATTACTCACAGGTAGGCTAGACCAGGTAAAGGGACAACGCCATATTGTAAAACCTACCTGATTTTCTAAACTGTTATAAATTGAGTCATAACTACCTACCGCATTTATTTTTGTTGTTTATAGGTTTTGGTGAATATATTTTGGCAAAATTCATTGCGTCCTAGATATTTCTTTGTCCTTAGCAAGTATACACACCGAAATTACACTTACCTAAAGAAAGATTTTATAGAACAAAGGCTAAACTTAGTTTTGCTAAATATTTTAATTAAGGTTTCTCAATCACACATAAAAACAAAAGGAGTCACCTCGTTTCATAAATTAACCTTGGCTATGAATTTCAGATCTAATCGGATACTATCAGGGTCTAAATTATATGGTACTTTTACGTCAGCAGTGACAAGGACCTATTTAAATATTGCGTGCGTCAATAGAAACGTATCTTGAGTCCCAATTTCAGAGGTGTTAGATAAAACCTTCTTGGCAGGATAAGAATATAAATAATAGTGACAGCTGTGTTCTTTTTTCAATTGTAGCTTGTGTCACTTTTAAATTCAGTCAGTTTATTTCTTATGGGTCGGATAATAAATTCAAATTCAAATTCAAATTCAAAATATCATTTATTCAAGTAGCCTAGCAACAAGCACTTTCGAATCGTCATTTTTTAAAAAAGTATAATCATAATATTAAAATTAAAATTTTAAAATTGTTATTCACTGTTTTTTACAGTTTAATATCTTTCGAGAACCCCTAAAACTGGATTATTCGTATCCATTTACGACACAGATTCTTTCTCGAGTGAAGAGCCATTGTATTGCAAATACTCTCGAGGGTATAGAATACCCACCAACTCAGCCATTACGATTCGCGTAGACGGCTCATGCGCCGCGGCTAATCTTCTAAATGGAGTTACTCAGATATAAGTATAGTGCACAGTTCTCTTTACCGGTGGTATATAAAGTTGCGAGGTTGTCCGCGCCGGGCATAGTCTGACGTAGACGTTGAACTGAACGCGCGGCATTGTGTGCGATCAAGCCGCGCTAACACCACGTATCTCCAAAACCAGATACCTCAATTACTACCACTTAACTACGTGACTATTGTGTTTTGTTTTAAGTCAACAGTTTTTTGTGAATCAAGTTTTATTAACAACTTTGGGTAAGTGATTTGGGAATATTTTGTTTTGATGTTAGGTACGGATTTTCTGATCAAGTTTATAATAAACTTAACATAAACGATTACAATTTACGTAAAGAACAATAATTTTAATATATGACAATAAAATATGTAAGATAACTAACGTACCTAAATTTCTAAGGTGAAACAAGTCGCTAGCTGTTGTTACTTTATCTAAGAAGTCATTAGCATTCAACAGGTGCTAATTAGATAATTCGCGAATTTAACGGTCCGTTCTTTACTTGTATAACTCAGATATAACATATCGGTTATAACATATTTGTACTGAATAATGTTTTATAGTGGAAACAAAAATGATAAAGAACTATTTCAAATGATAAAATGGCAAATGATATCATTTGAATGAAAAAGAGATCTTTACAGATATTTACATGGTGTATAAAAATTTATGTTCCAATTAATAATCGAATTTTGTGTACTAAAAAATAAATTACTTTAGTATTAATCTAACAGAAGCAGAAAAATATTCATGTTAAATTAAAATATCGCAAGTTCGATGGGCCAGCCCTTCCAAAACTTTACTAAAATAAATGTGTTTAAGGCATTCAGTACGTCTTTATTATAAGATGGGTGTAACCCTGCTGGCCAGTGAACTCTACACAAGTATAACTCTACTGGCCAGTGACATATCCTACCTGTACTACCATATAATTAACAGGCCAGAGTGGCTACCAGTCAGGGCAACTAGATCGATACATGTTTCAAAAACATGTTTCCCGAAACAAGGATTGGAACGGAACGTAAATTACAATAAGAGTTGTGTACATAATTATGATAACTATATGGCACAATAAATACTGTACATACACGTGTTACTTTATAGATATAAGCATTAACTTCATACAACTATTTAAAATGTTGAAAATACGTATCTAAATTTATAATTTATCATAAATACTGTAGGCGGTGACAATCTATAGCTATCTGATTATATCTACTAATGGCATTGCAATAATAACGAGTTTATAATAGGTAATTGTCTTAATTTTGGCCTCGGTATAACTACTTTCCAAGCTATTTAAACCTTGACATTCGCAAGGTTATGTCAGCTGTGAATAAACAGAAGAAATACGTAATCTATACTTATAATAAGAATGTAGCGGTTCAAATTCTATACATTAAAGATATTTTGAACTTTTTTATTGGAGGGCGATCTACTATCAACACTGAAGCAAAAAAAAATAAAAAACTTTTTGTCGGTCTGTCTTTTACTTGAACACTTTTACCACCGTAAGTACTGATCGGTTTCTAATGAAACTTGGCAAGGGTGTAGTCCTTACAATGTTTTAACATCTTGGCATTTTTTTTATTCCGAAATTAACTACGTGGGCTCCGCGGGTGAAAGTTAGCTTGTTTCTTTGAATACGCCATTCTCGGGAAGTATTGGTATGATTTGCACAGCTCTTTTTTGTTAGATAGCCCATTTATTAACAAAGGTTATAAGAAAACATTAAGCTACCATGAGTAGGAGCGAATCAGTCGTGAAAATTTACACAAAAACAGGTAACAAAAACAATGTTTTGGCTTCTACAATATAGTCCCCTCGTATTTTTAAATCTCAGGATTGTGTTTTTGATGATTTTTATCAGGCTTATTAAATTAAACAGATCTTACTTTGACAATATTAATTAATTTGTATCTTTTCCTCTTTACATCGTTAAATGCAGGTAAAAAATACACGAAAAGTATCATTAGAAGCTCAATTCGTGTACGAATAAACAAAGAACCTATTAAATCTCTTTCCATGGATCGGTGGGAAGATATAGATATACAGAAATATGTCTAGAAATAATTACTACAGCCAAAAAATAGAAGATAATACTTACCTGCAATTTCTTTGGATTCAAGAATCAAATCATTTATTTAATATAAAAATAAATTATTAAGAAAACTAAATTATACTAATTACAATGATTTGAATAACCGCGGCTAAGTAGGTATCAGATAAGAACCAGCTTCGATAGGTATTGCATCATCAGACGAGTTGATGAGAAACTCATGTGCACCAACTTTTCAATTGAAAAATATAACAATTAGTACTATGCATATACAAAGTCACATACTCGTAAGAAGAGCAATTCATTTCCAAATACTATAATCATTTATGTAGTATAAATACTGTAGTAAGCTTTTTGACATAATTTGATTTTAATATATTTCTTGGCTACGGCCGTAGCCCGTAGGGAGGGCACCGTAGCATGACGCTACGAGGTTTATCCAGAAAGTACAAAAAAGAAAGCTCTGATTTTTTATTTACGGTATTAAATTATAATCATAGTTTTCCTAATGTTCATGGCTGATTGTTTTTTGACATTGTCTCATTTACTTATTATTACTTATTATTAATAATACGATATATAACGAAACGATATACAAAAGACATCACTAGTAAAATACTGCACTTAAAAATAAAGATCCATTAACAAAATATATAATATTTCAACTAAGGCTACACAAAATACGTGGAATAATTACCAAAAACCTTTATAAATATTTTGCAATTAATTTCGATGTCGCGTTAGAATGATATTAGTATAAATAACTAATTATTATAATCAGCAATCAGTTACAGACCTAAAGAACTACTCTTTTGCGTATAAAGTCGGTCGTTTGCTCTAATACCTACTTATCGTATATTAATCACGACTCGTGATTCACGAGTAATAAAATTGGTACCAAAACTAGTTATTAATGTTATTATATATAGTTATAATCATACATATAATGTAACCTTTATTAAAATGTTTATCTAACATACATAATATAACATCACGCCCATATTACCCAGAAGGTAGTGGCAGATTTATACAACACCCACACTTCACCTGTTATGGTTAGGTCCAATGGGATAGAGAGTGAGCCAAACGCCATCCAACGGTCACAATTCCAACTCCGTGCTGCTATTGTGGAATTTTCTGATGGAAAGTTCACAAAAAACACTTTGCCCGGCCGGGCATCGAACCCGAGACCACCACTAGACCATCGATACTCTTGTTTATCTATTTGCAACCAATTAAGACCACCATTTTCACATGTGCTTGGTTTTCATTGAATCAACGCAGAATAAGTGCCTATTTCACTTTTAAATAGAAACAATAGAATATAATATGAACAATTAACTTGATGAAAAGAAAAATCAAATTTAACTTTCGCTCTCCGCAAACAAAACTGAGCGAATTTTCATTAAAACCAAGGAAATAATTTGCTTATTTATATTCTGCGGTCCTCAAAATATCTTACGACGTATTTACGGATCACTCAATGTAATTTTACTGTTTTATTGCTTTTACGATTTTTGACCTTGTTTTTATCACGTTTATTATAAACACTACGTTAACATTATTACTTAATTATTATCTGAACTCTTCACATTGTTAAATGCAAGTAAAAAATACATGAAAATCGATAGTCAATCAATCCACCGAGCCTTTTCCAAAATACATTGGGGTCGGATTCTAGTATAACGTCCCCGATTCACCATCGGACTACCAGACAAACGGCACTCAGGCACCGCTTCACGGTAGATATTCCACTAATACGCACTAAGCGTTTCGCCTCTACATTTCTTATGCGAACTGTCAAAGAATGGAACGCCTTGCCCGAGTCTGTGTTTCCGCATGAGTACAATCTGCATCTCTTCAAAGCAAGAGTCAATAGGTATCTCATATGTAAGCGTGCTCCACCGTAGACCGCATCATCACTTACCATCAGGTGAGATCGTGGTCAAACGCGTGCCAATCCACCAAAAAAAAAAAAATATTGCAGAATATCAGTTTTATACGTGAAACGACTGCAATCAGATCTCCACAACCCAGAACGAGGAGATACTATCTCTTTGATAGACTAGTTGTCAGACTTACTGACTTTTGACTACCCGTAACAACTGCCATAGATCTTCAAATGGCATCCGAGACCGACGGCTTAACGTGCTCTCTGAGGCACGGAGGAAAACTCGATAAGTTAAGATGGTCACCACCCATCCACGGCCGACCGCAGCACAGTTAGCATTGCTTAACTTGCAAGATCGGTCGGTCGCACGGAAACGGTTCACGGCTTCCGTGAAAAACTTTAGTGAGAATCTCAATTCGTGTACGATTACGAGACAACGAGAAATTTAAACATTAAAATTAAAACGATAATTAAAAAAAGAAATGATGAATCTTAACTATGAAATTTTAGTTAGTACCTATATCGGAAACCGAAGCATATAATAATATGTCTCAGTTTTCGTCTTATCTCAATAAGATACTAGGGGTCAACCCTATGTATTGCTTTATACCTTTACATATATCTTTCTATCCATCACCTCTACACTAAAAGCCTGTTTTTAACCATGTCATCTTCTACAACGCATACAATTTTTTTCAATTCTATCTGTATAGTCTACACTATCTATTAAAGACAGACTACGTAAACAAATAAAACGATATGACGACGAAACTCATAATGCAAGCCAATTGAAATTTAATTGAATGAGAGCGGTCATCTCGCGCAGGCGGCCACTCGACACCCGTGTGGAGTAGAGTCGATATAAACATGATAGGTACAGAATGTGTACGAGATACTCTATCAAAAGCATCGGTTATGGTAGTCAAATTGATAACAGCAAGTTATTTTCATAAGCACGCCACCACACTATCACTCGTAATAATGTAGTGAAAGTAGTGTTATCCAATTGAATGATAAAAAGCTTGCCAAGTTATAAATGGATGTTGTTTCCCAAAAAGATTGTAGAACTGAAAATACTGTAAAGATTTATCTAGAAAAAAACTAAAGCCTTCTAAATTTGGCAAAGGTGATCGTTGTTGAGAATAACTCTTAACTGTTCGCCAATATTTCACTTCCTTTGACAGATCAATGCAAAAAAATTGAACCAACTTCTAAAAACCTTGATAAAACTTTATAAAAAGCAGTCAAAAACGCAAAAATCGGTTAAATTGTTCTAGAAGTCTGTGCTGATCATTTTCTTACACTTGCAATTTAAGAGCACCGACTTCAAAATCAATTAAACCTTTTTTTAATGCTTTTTATTAAATTTAAAGAGTTGCACCTTTCAGCATCAGCTCAGAAACATGAGATGCTGACTGCTAGATAAAAATATCGAAATAGCTTCAGAAAATATACAAAAATCTCTGTAAGAAACTAAAAAAATTAAAGGTTGCCCTCGATTTCTTTCGGATTCCTTTATGAGATCCTTACTAAGTCGATGGTGGTCGAAATATCTGTTCACAAAAGACGGAATAACCGCTGGACAAACATAAAAAACCTTTTTGGAAGTCAGTTAAACAATTAGTCAACATCAGGAAAACGTGTGTTACCTGGTTCCGATTGCTGCAGCCGATTCATTGAACGTTATGATGATTGCTAAGCGATCATCAAACGAGGGATTACCCGTCTGGCAGTGCGTTAGCGTCATACTGTGGTTTTTCCTGCTTTTGCAGTACTAAACAGTTTCTCTCGGAATATTACTTTCCGCAAATATTTGCAATTAATTCTCGTGACTGTTTCTTCCCCAAACAGATTCATTATTTTTTTCCAGTTATTTCCTTAAACAAAACGTAAAGTAATGACATGCTAGAGATATGTGATAGTCAAATCTTTCATTTTAAAAGGTAGCCTTTAATTTCTTGGGATAATAATTGCCTAAGCAACATTGAAAATTAAGGCTTTTAACACATTATTTATTACATTCTAAAGTTAATTATTTTCGAATTGTCCACAGGTTTGGGATTGAATTGTTAATTATTCGATACCTACCTATA
This sequence comes from Hypena proboscidalis, assembly GCA_905147285.1. Taxonomy (NCBI): domain Eukaryota; kingdom Metazoa; phylum Arthropoda; class Insecta; order Lepidoptera; family Erebidae; genus Hypena; species Hypena proboscidalis. The sequence continues at coordinate 10,327,121 of LR990130.1, read as the reverse complement.
TTTAACGAAGCTTGACTACTAAACATAATACAATATAATTACATAATTTAAGCATCCGGTTTCATGACGTAATTATAAACGCTTCCGCTTATTATTATTAAACATACTAGTGAAATAATAACCCAAGTTATAACAAAAATAGTTGTCGTGACCTCGTCATAACTGGTTTACTGTGTTAATAATACGACCTAATGATAATTGGACTAATGAATAATTGAAATGGGGTGACAATTATCAATCTCAGTCTTCTTAGAAGTATCGTGACAGGTATTTGCCATTAAAAACTAAAAACTAATAGCTCACCAATTTCCAAGAACTGTCGATTAACTGCAAAAAGGCGTTCTTTTGTTAGTTAATTAACTGGCCCTTTATCGGCCTTTCATGTTCTGCCTTGGATCTTTATTTTAGTTTTAAGAAAATAACTTCACGTCTGCATTAATTACACAGGAGTATTTGTAGAGGTGTAATTACCACCCACATTAAAGCATATTAGCAAATAAATATTTTATTAGTCATTTTCAAGAATGTATAGGTAAATTCTAAGATCTTGGTGGGTCGTCAAAACCTTTAGTTGCCACAGTGATAAAGTTTTTAGGGTAATTAATTATAGTTAATAAATTCAAATCTTATTTCGATATTAATAGATAGACAATGAATAAATGTAATGGATGATAAATTACTTGAGAGGTTTTAATAACTTGCATTAGCTACAAAGTACAAGAGTGCGAAGAATAAGCTAAGTTTTTCAACGATCGCGTGAGTGTCGGCTCTCCTTGGCCCTAAACCTCACGATTCACGATCGATGCTATGAATCTGTTTCGTTTCGATGAATTATACATGTAGTGCGAACTGCTCCACTGAATCCACTTACTGAAAGAGATAAATGCGAGACCGTACTTTCTACGCATAAGATAACGTTGCTTTTCAGACTCAATACGTAAAAGTCCTATCTCCAATCTCTTTTCAGAGAATGTAATTATAATTACGCAAATAAACAGTTTCTTAAAAAATTGCTTGGTACTTGACGTTTTTTTAACCGACTTCAAAAAAAAAAAGAGGTGAGGTGATTTTTTCAACAATTATTTCGGTAAATACGGTTTTAATTGTTATTTGATTTTATGATTTTTCAACAATTATTTCGGTAAATACGGTTTTAATTGGTATTTGATTTTGTGATTTTTTCAACAATTAATTCGGTAAAGACGGTTTTAATTGGTATTTGATTTTGTAATTTGGCGCCGACTTCAAAAAAATATAATTAATTGGTATTACATAATTATTTGGGTTTATTGTTTTAAACAAATTAATATAAAGGTAAGCAAAGTTTAGCGAATATTTTATTTTTTACTTTTGAGTTTTTGAAGGCGGTTCCTTTTTCTTTGAAAAAAATTAGTACATAATTATAATGTTTAGAATACGCTCGAGTTAAGAATATTCTTTTTTTTAATTAGTTTTTTTTTAAATATTGAATTAATTTAACAAATCTAATTATTTCCTTAGTGTCTTCGTATTTTTATAAAAAATCACACAAAAATGTTTAATATTAAATTAACGGCTTATTTTCATTATGCTTTTATGAATTTTTGATTAAAGTAGATTTTTTAACTGCAATATAATTAACATCTTGTCCTTAATTCTACGATGAGAGATTAAAGTAAGTCCTTTAGAATTTGATACGGGTGCTCTAAAAGGTTAGTAAAACCCGGTCGAGCGTTTAACGTTGTGGAATGGACATAATTATTTAGTACATTTTGGTACTTTATTGTAATGTATTGTGTTCAATGCTCACAATTACATTGCAATGCACAAATAATTTTGCATGATGCAATAACTTGCTGTTATTACTAGGTATCGATCAGAAAGATACTTTTATTATATTTTTTTAAAATTCTTGTTCCATAGCAATGAGGTAAGCGAAGAACTGTTTAGTCTATCTCTTTGCTTATGACAAACTGCTACGCCCAGTGCGATAATTACATTTTCCATCTGCAGTGAACTTACGAACATTTTGTTATGGGTCATTAACAATGTTGTTCAGAGAATTGACTCATCCTCTCATCTCGCTCATCGAGCCGAGTGCAGCCGGGTAATCCCTGAAGCCGTAACCGCAGCAGTTGCAGATACTGTAACCAAAAAAAAACATGGTGTGCACGTGGTTCCTGAGAGGCAGACCACGTACGCACTATGCTGTTTTGGTTACAGTATCTGCAACGGTTGTTATTACGGCTCACCGGTGAGTACCAGCCTTAAGATATTGATCAGGAGGAAACGGGAGAAAAAATAAATAATGTTTTAAATACTTGCGAAAGACAGGGATGATATTATTAAAGACATCAAAAGGTAGCATGCGAGAAAGTGTGTTGATATTATATTACTCATTATTTTAATTCCAAACTGTATTTTCTTTACACTTTCCCTCACAATTTACTCTTTTACAAACGTTAATGTTTAAATATGTAAAAAAATATAGGCGCTCAGATGCTCATTCGAAACTTTTCAGCTGTACAACTTAGATCGATTCCTTAATCTAACCATAGCTACATAGAAGTTTTGGATATGCTAAAATTTTGCAATGAGTATTTAATCAGTGAATAGGTAAATAAACAAGCGGTCGATGGCCCCGAGGTCCGCGCATAACCTCGCACCACTTGCTCGGCGCGCGGCGAGGCGGCGCGTACGCCGTGAGTTGCGCAAGGCGCTGCGCACTCGGCTCGCTGGCTGCGCCGTTCTCTCGGCATTGAACGAGGACCACCAATTCAAGACAATTTACTTGACAACCGGTCGCATTTCCACTGACATTGGACGTGTGACATAATTTTGTTGTGATAAGGTGATACGCGTGATTGACATTGACCGAATGTTCGCGCGTCATATCCGTATCTCTTCAAGACAATCTGAAATAAATTTGGCTGTACAGCCTGTTGGAACTTCATTAAATTGCAATCTTATGGGCGTTAATGAGGATATATAATAATAGCAGCCCTGTATCTAAAACATGTCCCACTGCTGGGCTCGGGCTTCTTCTCTTGAGGTTAGGCCTTAGTCCACCACGCTGGCCATATGCGGAGTGGTAGACTTCACACACCCTTGAGCTCTTTTTAGGCACTCTCAGGCATGCAAGTTTCTTCACGATGTTTCTTTCACCGTTAGCAAGCGAAATTAAAAAATAGGTTGATACGCACCCTATGTTTCGGGTCTACAGGTGCCTTGCCATAGCTGTTCTTCATCAGTTTATTCAAAACTTTATTTATGTCAATATAACCGAGCAGTTTCGGTTGTATTGTATTTGTAAAAAAAATCGTTCCTCAAGGTTTATCAAAATTAATAAAATTAAAACTAATTGTAACATTAATAAAAAAATTCTTCTTCCAAGCTACCATGTCGGAACAGGATTTAAAGCTTAACTTTGGTTGGTATTTGAACATAAATTTTAAGTATTTAGCATTGATCTTTACATCTTTATGTTGTTTTTATTTTCACATGTGTTGTAATGCTATTGTGTGATTACTTTGATAAGTATATTAAACCTTTTTTAGTAATCGTTTTATGTGGTACTATTTCAAATTTATTTCGTAATTCGAACGGAAGTCACTGTAAGCTAATTACTAAAAATAGGTTTATTACGCTCGGCCTCTTTACGGCCGTTATTTTTTATCATTTTGCTTTTATGCTTATTAAAAAGATAGTAGTTATAGATATATCTTCTTAATGCTTTTTTTTTAATATACATTTAAAATTGATTTTGTTGTTGTGATGATGTTCGTTTAACACTTTTATAGTTTTCAATTATTGTGGGCCTGCATGCATACCTAGGTCTATAAAACAATTAACAAAAAAAATCAATTTAATTTATACATGACAATGTAGTTTATCGTAGCCGAGTAAAATTATCGTTAATACTTATGTAATTGTATTAAGTATTCAGCTATCTTTTTATCTTCCAATAACATCAAATATTTTACTCGATGAATCTCATTATTATGCAAGGTAGAGCCCAATATTATATTTTTTAGGATTCCGTACCCAAAGGGTAAAAACGGAACCCTATTGCTAAGACTTCGCTATTTGTCTGTCACCAGGCTGTATCTTATGAACCATGATAGCCAGACAGTTGACTTTTTTACAGATAATGTATAACTGTTGTCACTATAATAACAAATACTAAAACCTAAATAAAATAATAATTTAGGGGAGGAGAATCCCATACAAAAAACATGTTTTTTTATAACGGTAACAGGTAGACGCTTGAAATATTCATAAAATATTTATTTATATTAACTTTAAAATAAATAATTAAATTAAAATAAAACAAATATGGGAGCTTAAACAAATGGTGTATGTTGTATGGGACATACGGAACCCATCGTGCACGAGTCGGTTTTGCACTTGGCCGGTTTTTATCTGTAAATTGAGTTATACAACGTGTATTATAAACGAAAATATAGTAAGTGTACATACAAAGTAGTTGCTAGTGGTGGGTGTAGGTTTAGGACTTTATTTTAGACTTATAATTCTTGTAGGATATTGTTTAGCAGACTTTAATTTTAACTACAGATTACTGTAAGAGTGTCGTATTTTTTTTAATTTTTGTCTATATCTATTTTCAGACACGATGGATTCCGGAGATTTTAAGGACTTCGCGAAAGCGATGACTGATTACATCGCTGAATACATGGACAACATTAGAGACAGGTAAATCCATTCACATTTTAACATTTTATAAAAAAAATGTGGGTCTGTTCTAGTATTGTAATAGCACATTCATAACACCATCACAGTTATTTTTTTACCAAATCTTTTTTTTAATATGTATTGTGTCCCAAGCGTAAACAAGGATAACCTACTGACACAGAAGAAATGGCTGGTATTATTTTTGTCGATAAATCAACAGAACATTTTTTTTTAGAGATATCTTTAATTGTTTCAAGGTACCATTTGCCTTCAGATTAACAGCAGGCTCATTTGATGAAAAATCTATCAATATTTATAAATCACCTCTCATATTTCAGACAAGTAGTGCCATCAGTGAAGCCAGGGTACCTGCGGCCGCTGGTTCCGGAGCAGGCACCCCAAGAGGCGGAGCCCTGGACGGCGGTGATGGCTGACATCGAGCGCGTGGTCATGTCCGGTGTGACGCACTGGCACTCCCCGAGGTTCCACGCCTACTTCCCAACTGCCAACTCCTTCCCTGCCATCGTGGCGGACATGCTCAGCGGTGCCATCGCTTGTATTGGATTCACTTGGGTTAGTTGAAACTTATGTTTGGGAAGTAGACGCTTCTAAATTTATTTTGGGTCTTTATAAGGATGAGCATAGTTATTTTAAGGAAGGAGTAAGTTAAGATTTCGATTTTTCTTTTCTTTTCTGGGGTCGGCGTTAATGTGTTAAAAGATTTTAAGTATTTACTAAAAATCTTAGTGTCAGAACTCTGTCAGCTGTGATAAGCGAAGGTATATTTCTCATGTTGTTGCTTCAGGAGTCGATCATGTATGGTCGAAATCATTGAATGGTCGAAATAGAAATAGTTGTAATAGCAACCACTTTACCGACTACCACTATTACAAATTAATTAGAGACTTACGACGAAGATTACTTAACATAGTGTGAATCCTAATTCATGTCACGCTCCAGGACCATCAGTAGTGCGACATGACGCATTTTGACGCTGTCTCTAACTGTGCCATCTCAGCATCGCATTACACTCATTACTACTTTCATTATAATATTGCCATACGAATCCTTTAAAATTAATAAGCTTTATAAAATAATGGGTCTATTTTTAGGCTCTTTTTACCCTCGTAACGAGCATTGTAGTACCTTGAGTGCATTGAATCGGTGCCAATGTCAATGTCATGTTGGTAATTCGAACAAGGAAAACCGGTACGGTGTAGATACACAAACAGGCATTTTCATATATTATATTTATGTACATAAATAGAGGTCAATATACCTATTGTAATTATAGCACGATATCAGCGTTGAAGGCGCTTATTTTTTCAATAATTTTAACATTTTTAACTCAAAGACGATTAACTTTTTACTAAGTGTCAGACGAAACGTTTAGGCAAATACAATTAATTAGTCATTCATGTAAGGCAAAAATGAAAAATTGTATAAACAAATAAAATAAAATAATAAAATGTTAAATGGTGAAGGCTACAGCAAATAGTATACTGAATAATATGTTTCAAAATTAACCGTAAAATTGTTAATGTTTCAGATTGCTAGCCCAGCATGTACCGAGTTGGAAGTCGTGATGCTGGACTGGTTGGGCCAGATGTTGGGGCTGCCAGAAAGTTTCCTGGCTCGTTCAGGTGGCGAGGCTGGAGGTGTCATCCAGGGCACTGCCAGCGAGGCCACTCTCGTCGCTCTGCTGGGGGCCAAGTCCCGTGCTATGTGCCGTATTAAGGAAGAACATCCCGAATGGACCGACACTGAAATCTTATCCAAACTTGTTGGATATTGCAACAGTGAGTACAAATCTCACACTTAAGTTTTCATCCGACAGTAAATCTTGGATTTTCATACACATAATCAAGCGAAATCTGTAAAAATGCCTGAGGTTAAAGGTATTTCTAAACACTTAAATAATCACTCTCAAGTTCGACAACAATTCGGAAGTGAATTGAATTGTTAGCTCAATGCTTGGTGGTTCTCCTTGTATCTAGATTTCACTTCTTCCATCCAAGTTTGACTCATTGAATTCCTTTTCTCAGAACAAGCCCACTCTTCAGTGGAGCGTGCCGGCCTGCTCGGTGGTGTGAAGCTCCGCACATTGCAACCGGACAACAAGAGACGTCTCCGAGGCGATATCTTGCGGGAAGCCATGGATGAAGACATCAAGAAGGGACTAATTCCTTTCTACGTAAGGATTTCTTGACTCTTATAGATCAATATTTTACAATCCATTAACAGTACAACAATTTCAGTCAGATTCATGTAAAACGAAAACGCCATAAGATATAATATAACAGTTTGCCGATGTTAGTATGTATTTACTTATCCACAATATTTAGTACCATGAGCTTCGGATTTTGTAACGAGGACACTATAGCTATACCTACTCTTATTAATGTTTTCGTTCTAGATCCTCAGAATGCTGCTTGATATTATTTTTTAACGCTTTAATAATGTTCTGTTGCAGGTTGTGGCCACATTGGGCACTACATCTTCTTGCACTTTCGATGCCCTGGAAGAAATTGGAGACGTATGCACTGAGCGTGGTATTTGGCTGCACGTTGACGCAGCCTATGCTGGCTCAGCTTTTGTTTGCCCCGAGTACAGACACCTCATGAAAGGCGTAGAGAAAGCCGACTCTTTCAATTTCAACCCCCACAAGTGGTTGCTGGTTAACTTCGACTGTTCTGCTATGTGGCTGAAACAACCTCGCTGGATTGTGGATGCTTTCAACGTTGACCCGTTGTATTTGAAGCACGATCAGCAAGGATCAGCCCCAGACTACCGTCACTGGCAAATCCCTCTTGGGCGACGATTCAGAGCACTCAAGTTGTGGTTTGTCTTGCGGTTGTATGGAGTTGAGAATCTTCAGAAGCACATCAGAAAGCAGATTGCACTGGCTCATCTCTTCGAGCGATTGTGCACGTCGGATGAAAGATTTGAGATCGTTGAGGAAGTCACTATGGGTCTGGTTTGCTTCAGGCTTAAAGGTGAAAATGAAATTAACGAGGAATTACTGAGGCGTATCAATGGACGCGGTAAAATTCACTTGGTCCCTTCGAAGATCGATGATGTATATTTCCTGAGGTTAGCTATTTGCTCTCGCCTGAGCGAAGAAAGTGATATCCATGTATCATGGGACGAAGTCAAAGCTGCCGCTGATGATGTTCTAAAGGCCTAATAAGAATAAACTACTTTACTGTTATCAATATTAGAACGGATTTAAATCAAGTGGAAGATATAACTTTTTGAGATTTTACTAACTTAGCTACCTATTTGTCAGTAGATCATTGATATTTTGTCTCTTTAAAGTATTAAAAAAGTAGTAAATCTTCAGGAATAATGCATGTTTAGTAATATAAATATAGGTGACAATATAAAAATTGCCTAGATACTTACTTAATATGAATAGAGTTGCCGTATACGACAATAACGATGTTAGTTAAATGTTTAAACGTTGTGCATGTTATATAAGAGTTTACTACTAGATTATTTTACTATTAGAAAGGCACGTAAATTTTAATTATGCGCTGAGTATTTATTAAATGCTTACCTGTCTCTTTGGACCGTACATGTAGAGAATAAATATTCGAATATATTTATGTGCTAACAAAAAAATGCTATGTCGATATTTCTTGTCACAAATATTAAACTTGTTATGTTCATTAAGGGCCAATTTCACCAGTTATGTATAAGTCACCCTTAGCCTATTTAGAACTTTTTTGACAGATGAAATGTCTAATTTGTATAGACATTTAAAGAATTAACCAGCACTTAACTATCTGAAACCTTATCAGGAACTGGTGAAATTGGGGCTTATTCTACCTTACACTATTATTAAGAGTGTATCTACTCGCCTAATCTATTAAACTCTATATTTTAATGCTAATGAAAAATTAAATTGAAAGTAATAAAAATATTACAAAGATATGCGCATCGAGAGTAAAGGTTATTATGTATTTACCTAGCAAGATATTATGTATAATTGGCATGGTGATTGATCCATAGATAGTAAAATATAGGATACCTTTTCAAAATAATGGTAATCATAAACCAAATGCAAGAAATATTAGCTACTTACTATTAAGCTCAATTTATGATAATTCAAAGTTTCATGGGCGAATCATCATTAAATTACCCACACAAATTAAAACAACTTTTGTAATGAAAGCATTTTCATAAACGCAATATTTCATTTAAAATGCTATCAATCAAAATTCATAACTTCACGTACAAAATACTGAAGCGTGACGTCACGCCATCGTGGCCGTTTGTTTGGAGCTTTTGGGCGAGTTTTTAATGTGAATTTAAAATAGTAATATCTCAGGCAGCTTATGAGATATCAAAGTAATTCTTTGAATGATATTTCTAATATCGAAAGGTGTTTCAAGTACATACGAAAATAAAAAAATATTCATCATGCCTATTATAATTGTATAAATGTTGTTGTTATGTTTACCTATTAAATTGAGTTGTGATGGGGTGTGATATTTTTATTAAAGCTATAGTAATTTAGTTTAACTTAAAAGTAATAATAATTTTCTTTCGAACGATTATAATAATATATTCCATATTGAAAGCTCATGTACGCATATATCAGGTTATATTGACCAAAACACACTTACGAACAGAAATTATGTAAGAACTATCTTCTACACACAGTTTATAATACTTTCGTAATTTCGTCCCGAGCTCCCGATTTGAGCCGAAATCAAATTCAGTATGTCAGTGACAAATACAATTCTTTCATTAGACCTAAGTATTTATATTAAAAAAAGAAAAGTATTCTATACTCATTTATTAATGACAATATTGAATACAATAATTTATGTAAATCGTATGTTTCGATTAGGTTTAAGTGTATTGTTTTACTTTTCTTATCTATGTACTAGAAATACTAGATCTTCCAAAATTGTTAATTGTGATTTGAATAGAAAGTTATATAATATGTGTCTATGATAAAATATTATATTTGCTGCAATAAATTATTAAAATGATTAGTGTGCTTCTCATTTCGGACCTAAACGCTTTATTTTTTACTACCTATGGCCTACATATTAGTGATTCAAAAGTTCAAATCATTTATTTTTATCAGCCTCAGGGGACGCTTGAACAAGTCAAACAAACATTACCCAGATTGGACTTAAAATAAGCTTAATATAATTTTACAATATAAATTATATTAATTATAGATCAATCTTTATCCTTAAATTAAAATCAATCTAAGTACCAACTCCAATGGCATCGCAGCATGAGAAGAGCCTTCGAAAAACTCATGTGCACCATCTTGAACACACATGTAAGAACATAGGAACATGCGTCTTGTATAGTATAGTGCAGTATTAAAATTTCTACATATTACCTAGTGTCTAACCTGGCTAGGACCTAGGTGGCATCACTGTCGTACCACGCGGGGCTCTGTGCTAACGGGTGGAAAGGGAGTGGTTGTTTGTGGTTGATGGTTGTATCACAGTACAGACAGTAAGTTATCTTCGAACAAAGGTACATCGCGCCGTTTGTATGTACGCGTAGCGCTTGCCACGCCCCGGGTTCATGTACGTACGCACGCACACTACGCCGCTCGGCAAGTTTCTCGGTCAGTGGTAGTGCGGGCCGTGCCATTACTGTGAGCGGTCGCTGTTTGTTTAAAAAATTAGGTACGGTTACGCGCTGCACTGCAAAATGTCTTCGCGAGTCAATAGATATTATTGTGAAGTTTATGGTTGTTCAAACGTTTGTACTGTGTTAATCTTAAGGTAAATTTTAGATTAGTAAACTAGATGATTAAGTATATTGTAGTTATATATCAATTGCATTAGGTTATGTTTACCTGTAATGATGGCTCTGTATTTATGTAAATAAATAAATAAAAATAAAAAAAATAAAAAAATGTTAAGAAAATTCTCGAGGTTTTAGGTATTTTAACCGACTTCAAAAAAAGGAGATTCTCATTTTAGTTAGCAGGAGTTAGGAGATAGGAGGAGCATAAATAATTAGCATTTAATTTTACAGTTTAGATTTTTTTTCATTTTTCTATGTCTGTTCTAGTACCAGTATGTATGCACACATTGTTTTTACTCCTTTTCCTTTCTGCTTTAAGTGTAAGAGATTGCAACCTTATATACTACGGATAGTTTTATTAATATAATATTGGTCTATTTAACAAAGAATTTAATTTCATAGTATTATTCTCTCCATAACCATTTCTAGTCATTGTATTTTGGTTGGTATAACTTACACATAACAATTATTGTCAATAAACAAACAAAATTGTATGAATTATTTGAAAAGATGGTGATCATGAGTTTCTCACCAGCTCTTCTCATGATGCAATACGAGCTGTAATTCGCTGTACGAGCCAATACTGCTCGTACAGCGAATTACACTGTAAACAAAAAACAGTCGTTTACGTTAGTCGCTACCAAATAAGTGGAACGCATAAACGTGTGTTTGGTGAACATATATTGTTTATAAACGTGACTCACAACTACTAAACGTAACAACAATTAACATTAGAAATTAACTATAACTTTACTATTTACAATAAACTATTTAACCTGAAGTGATTTTGGTGTTACTACAAGCTACCTTTTCACAACAATAACTTACATACAATCGAGATAGCGGGGTTACAGTCAACGACGAGATAGCCCCAACACCCATCGGAGCTGGTACTTGGATTGATTTTAATTCAAACCTCAAAGTTGAATTGAAATCAATCTAAGCTCCGGTGATTCAAATCATTTTGTTGCAATTAATATTATAATTTAATTAGCTTAAGTTTTATTTTAATTTCATTTATTTGAACGTTGATGTTTGTTTTGACGTGTTCAAGCACCTTTTAGGGCCCATGGAAATAAATGATTTGGCATTGACTTGACATAAATAAATGCTTTGTTTTGTAAAAAAAAACGTCTTTTTTATAATTAAAAAATGATTTCTGTACAGGTAATTTAAAATATCAATCTGACAAGTGACAACCCTACGCCTCGAGCAAGTTTAGGTATCGTGCGCTCCTAAACGCCGGGAGTTGGCGTACTTATTAATTTTACTATGGTTGTATGTCATGTAACGAATGGACGTCTAGTCCGCCTATTGGTTAGTAATAAAAACAGACAAACATCCTTGATCTACTAAAAGATGCAAAAGCGTCGCTTCATCTAAAGTCTACGAGATTATGCGTCCATTAATTGCATGGGGAAATTTTGAAAAGTTTTCGATCTCGCCCTCCGCGCTTGGTGAGAGATCGTAAGGTTTTCCTGAACTACCCTCCCCTTCCCCTAATCTCATGCGAGATTCTTCAGAGAAAACTCCACAGATGGCATTGCATGTAGCAGAGTTAAGTTTGACGATATATCACATTTTTTTACCGAAATATGTTTCTTAAAATAAAAAAGAATAAATAAAGTATTATTATATTAATATTACATTATTGTTGAATCGAAATGAATCTGAATCAGAATGTCTGAAATTACAATAACGCCATCTATTAGCCATCGAATAGATTTTACCAATATACGCTAATAGATGACGCTTATTTTCAGTCAAGCTGGCTATTTACAGTACAACCATCTATTTTACAATTGCCTTGAGAAGTTGAGAATAATCGTATTTAAGGTGGCGACAATTCTTTGTATGGGATTAGGCGTCTCACTGAACTAGTTTTATATTATCTGTGATAGCGCTTAAGCAATCGAGCGTCTGCTGAAAGCTATACGTGGCCAACAGACAGTAAAACATTTTATGAAATGCAACCATTTCACGAAATTCTCCTTCACGGAACGAATAAATCTACGATATGGCTACGAAAGATATACCACAAATACGCACTTAACGTTTCGCTACTTAATACTTCAATCTTATGCGAACTGCAAAAGAATGGAACGCCTTGACCGAGTCTGTGTTTACGCATGAGTACAATTGGACGTATTAAAACGAAAACGTTCCAACCCACAACATGTCCAAAAATGAGTTAGCTACACCAATGAGGTCAGTGAGCATGGTTCTTTCATATATCGAAAAGGTTCTACGATATCTTGCTTGTAGGGGTAAAAGTAACGATAGGGTTCCAACTCATACATATGAACGGTCTGAATTTAAAAAACACAAAAGTGTTCCAACCTGTTTGAAACCATTTTGACATATTTGTTTTCTATGGCGTGGCTTTTCTTTTTTTTCCCTAAAATGAACTAAGTTACTTGAAACGTTTTTGTTCAATTATATTTTTGATATTGTTTACATTATAACTATCACGAAAATGATCTAAGCAGTTTGGAACACTTTTGAGAAATACATGTAATTAATAAAAGCATTTCACAAAAACGTTCCAATCAGCCTAGAACGTTTTCGTGAAATCTAAATCCATTTATATCTAATTCAGAAAAACGTTTCAAGTAGACTGGAACGTTTTAGAGAAATACATTTTAAAAGGCACCCCTTTAAGGCTAAATTCACAAAAACGTTCTAAAAAGCAAGGAATGTTTTTGTGAAATTTATTTCTGCTCTAGGTTAAATGGACGTATTAAAATGAAAACGTTCCAACCCACACGACATTCAAATTGAGTAATCTTAATTTTAAGTTGAAAAGAGTAATGTTCAGTAACAGACCAATATTTCGCAAATCTGGTAATGAGAGTCGTTAATAGGTTTTTTTTTCTCTATTTTAAGTAATTAAACACTTACTTATTTACATCACATCATCAGATAAATGGTAAAATAAGCCATAGAACGTTTTTAATTAATTGCATTTTGCTTCAGGCAGTTACAGAATGATTTTCTCAAAAGTGTTCCAAATATTTGAATAGCAGAAATAAAAGGTTTGCCTTGTCATTTAACATGAATATTTTACTAAAAATTATAAACTTACTCGATCCTAACCTTTCACAATTTCAACTTCTTGCTAATAGTAAAAAGTCTGTTTAAATAGTCGATTTAAACAGAGTTTTCACTTTAATAGGTACCTACAAGAGGTGAAACATGCATTATTGTTACGTATTTTAATATCGTGGATAAGGATTATAGCCAAAATAAATCAAACACAATCATAATCAGCCATAATTTTTTAATATTGTGCAAAAATAAACGAAAAAAACTTCTACAAAAATGAAAAAAACTTCTACAAAAATGAAAAAACTTCAACAAAAATGAAAAAACTTCTACAAAAATTAAAAAACTTCTACAAAAATGAAAAACAAAACACTTAAAATTGCAAACAAGTAACAAAATTTACTCCTCATCTGAATTTTCAACTTCAAAATCAGGAGTTGTGCCTAATCCATCTACATCATCTAGGACGTTAACATTTCCTTTGAGGTTTTTATAAAAATGTAAGCAATCTCTTGGAATGAAGGGGTACAACGATCTCAGATCATCCAATTTTACTTGGGCGATTTCTTTTCCATTGGGATATAGCGGACACAACAAACTTTCGTTTATAGGTAAGACTTTGCCCTTCATCTTTTTTTCAATACTTATTTCTTCTGAACCTTCTGCAGTTTTGATAAATAACGAGTGTAGTTTTCTTTTCTCAATAATATTTCTTTAATTTTCAACCAATTTATTTTATTTTTGTCAACAGAAACTTTTCTATTCACGATGTTTTTCTCTAATTTTTGTGTCCCCAAAAAATGCTGAGTTTCCATCTTCTTTACTATTAGAGCACTATTGTACCCCTTCATTCCAAGAGATTGCTTACATTTTTATAAAAACCTCAAAGGAAATGTTAACGTCCTAGATGATGTAGATGGATTAGGCACAACTCCTGATTTTGAAGTTGAAAATTCAGATGAGGAGTAAATTTTGTTACTTGTTTGCAATTTTAAGTGTTTTGTTTTTCATTTTTGTAGAAGTTTATTAATTTTTGTAGAAGTTTTTTAATTTTTGTAGAAGTTTTTTAATTTTTGTAGAAGTTTTTTAATTTTTGTAGAAGTTTTTTAATTTTTGTTGAATTTTTTTTCATTTTAGTAGAAGTGTTTTCATTTTTGTAGAAGGTTTTTTCATTTTTGTTGAAGTTTTTTTATTTTTGTAGAGTTTTTTTTTGTTTATTTTTGCACAATATTAAAAAATTATGGCTGATTATGATTGTGTTTGATTTATTTTGGCTATAATCCTTATCCACGATATTAAAATACGTAACAATAATGCATGTTTCACCTCTTGTAGGTATCTATTAAAGTGAAAACTCTGTTTAAATCGACTATTTAAACAGACTTTTTACTATTAGCAAGAAGTTGAAATTGTGAAAGGTTAGGATCGAGTAAGTTTATAATTTTTAGTAAAATATTCATGTTAAATGACAAGGCAAACCTTTTATTTCTGCTATTCAAATATTTGGAACACTTTTGAGAAAATCATTCTGTAACTGCCTGAAGCAAAATGCAATTAATTAAAAACGTTCTATGGCTTATTTTACCATTTATCTGATGATGTGATGTAAATAAGTAAGTGTTTAATTACTTAAAATAAAGAAAAAAAAACCTATTAACGACTCTCATTACCAGATTTGCGAAATATTGGTCTGTTACTGAACATTACTCTTTTCAACTTAAAATTAAGATTACTCAATTTGAATGTCGTGTGGGTTGGAACGTTTTCATTTTAATACGTCCAATTTAGGTCTCTTCAAAGCAAGAGATAAAGGTATCTCATAAGTAAGCATGCTCCTCCGTGGACTGCATCGTCACTTACCATCAGATGAGGTCGTGGTCAAACGCATGGCCTATCGACCATAAAAAAAAGAATACGAAAAACGCTAATGTCTCAGATTTGGCCATATTTTATTCTTAAAAAAAAAATATTAATGTGTCAGTAATTTCAGGCACCATAGCGGGACATGAGACATTGGTGCTTCCTCCTTCACGCTCGTTCACAGAGCCCTACCACCATCGTTGAAGAAAGACATAATTGACCACCCTCTTTTTCCTGCCGATGTTCTTTGAATAATATGTATACGATAGACAGACGATAAAAATATCATTAGTATACCGGAACCTAGTCGTGTTTATTTAGTCATATCATAAGCATTCATCAAATCCCAAATAAGGTATGTAATTGGATAAACATGTTTTATTAGTCATACTTGACACACATGCACACTTGTTGTTACAAGTGTGGCAATAATCAAAATAAATATTTGACTTTACCTGTAGTTTTACCTATTTGTTGCAGAAGCAAACACTTGACTGCCGCCTACCAATCTCGCTACGGGTACGCTCAGGGTAGTAATTGACTTCGATTAAACCATCATGCACTGTGTACTTTTGAATTTATTATTTATCAACACACTTGTCATCTACCGACATAGAACGAAAGACAATACGTAATTTAAGTTTCGCAATTGATTTAACAAGACATCTAACTATAGTGCCGCATAACTAAATTACTCCGGTACTTTTTCTTTCGTACAAGGTAAAAGCAAGCATCTATTCGACATTGAATTAAAAGGGTCATCATCATGCTTGACTCATCAGCTTCTACTAAGAGTTGAAGTTAAGCGTAGAAATGCAGAGGCAGTGCCAGCCCGAGGTCAGACATTTGTAAGAGCGAGATCCAATTTTGGCGCCCCCTTCCGATATTTTTTTTTCCGATCTGCAATGAAGAAAACCTTAGTAATACAAGCAACAAGCTTTCATTTCATATTTAAATTGTGTATTGACGTTATAAGTATACAGGGTGTATTTTTGAAACGGGGCAGTAAGGGCAAGTACCTTAACCGTTGCAGTTACAGCAAAACGTTCTTAAAAGACCTTCCCTAACTTTTTGGGACATTTTGAACTGCATTCACAGATTTTGTAAAAAACTTACAGTTAGCAAAAAAAAAATGCAAAAAGTTCAATTTTTTTTTTATGCCTATCGATTCTATTTCATGTGGGGATCAAAAAACTCTATGGGACCATTTTAGCTTTCAGTACTAGAAAAGACAGAAATCGCCAAAAACGTTTCCCATACATTTCGGCAACAGAAACGAATTTCTACGATGGTCTAACTTTTTGTTATGGCCTGGAAGTGGGTAGAATTGACTGTAAAGTAAATAAAAAGAATTTTTACCCTCAAATTTCGAATTTGATTCGAAAATCTGTGTGTTATACTTAGTTTCAGCTGAGAAACTTCGTATGAGTTATTAATTAAGGATTTTCGCTAAAATGTCTTCTAATCGTGAAAAAATTGACTTATTAGAGCGTATTTTGAAAGAACCCTGCAATTCCAGGTTTTTCAAAAGATTTGTAATAACCTTTCTTGTTGGCACATGCCGCAACGGATACTTATTGCGGTACCACACTAATGCAGCTCCCGCATTTCGATTATTGACAAAATACGCTTCTAATAAGTCAATTTTTTCACGATTAGAAGACATTTTAGCGAAAATCCTTAATTAATAACTCATACGAAGTTTCTCAGCTGAAACTAAGTATAACACACAGATTTTCGAATCAAATTCGAAATTTGAGGGTAAAAATTATTTTTATTTACTTTACAGTCAATTCTACCCACTTCCAGGCCATAACAAAAAGTTAGACCATCGTAGAAATTCGTTTCTGTTGCCGAAATGTCTGGGAAACGTTTTTGGCGATTTCTGTCTTTTCTAGTACTGAAAGCTAAAATGGTCCCATAGAGTTTTTTGATCCCCACATGAAATAGAATCGATTGGCATAAAAAAAAAAAATTTGAACTTTTTGCATTTTTTTTGCTAACTGTAAGTTTTTTACAAAATCTGTGAATGCAGTTCAAAATGTCCCAAAAAGTTAGGGAAGGTCTTTTAAGAACGTTTTGCTGTAACTGCAACGGTTAAGGTACTTGCCCTTACTGCCCCGTTTCAAAAATACACCCTGTATAGTAAAAAAATTAAAGGAAACGATTACTCAAATTTACATTGTGCAGCACTGAGGCTAAATCTTAGTATAAAATTATTTTTTATTGTTTTTATTTATTTTTTTATTTTAATTTTAATTTTTTTAATTTCTATTATTAACAAAAAAATGTTGGCAAGTTATTTCAAAAAAGAAAAGGTTTAATGTAATTAAAATCTTATTTATATCTTTTTAGGGCGTAAATAAAAGCTTGATATAAAAGTTTTTTTTTTAATAATTTATTTAGAATTCAATACAAAAATGAGACTTCTTCGCTCCTCTCCCATTTATCAATTTTGCACCAAAGCGGAGCAGAGAGGAGATAAGAAAATAACGAAATCTGGTTGGATATTTATGACACAGTTTTGGTGTTTCTTTGGATTGGTCAAAATAACCAACTAACAGGAAAATTAACCATTTTCCTGTACATAAGTATAGCTGCTAAAGGAAAACATTTTAGAAGGCTGTCTAATGTACACTTCAGATTAATTGGATGCAATTCACGAATTAGGTTTCTATTTAATCTTTCAAACAATTGAAATATAGTGTTCAAATCTAGATAATCTGCAATACAAGATAGTTTTTATGCATATCTAGTAGGTAATCTACAGAGATGCTTTGGCCTCAATGCCTACTTATTGGGTATTTTATGGCGCAGTGTCGGCTAAGCTGGAAAACATGACGGCTATATATTATTTTCTTATAAAGCTTTTTTAGCTAGATCATGAACGATGCATATTATTATGTAGAAAGAAAGTAGAAACACTTCATGATTGTGTAGAA
Source organism: Hypena proboscidalis (assembly GCA_905147285.1). Classification (NCBI taxonomy): domain Eukaryota; kingdom Metazoa; phylum Arthropoda; class Insecta; order Lepidoptera; family Erebidae; genus Hypena; species Hypena proboscidalis. Next base: position 10,308,816 of record LR990130.1, on the reverse strand, counting down.
ACCAGTATAATAATAATGTCTAGTTTTTATGAAAAATTAAGTAAACATTATGTATCATTAAGTCGGTATGACTATGTAATGAGCTTTATTATTCACAGATTAATTAGTTTTGAAATAGATTTTAATTTCCTGAAATAAATAATTTTGTATTCCTCCTGTACCTTTAACTGTGTAAGCGTAATCTTTACGATTACCTGTATCTTGTTACACTTGTATTAACATTATATATAAGAAACGATCACTTTTAGGGCATTAGTGAGATTTACCAAAAACAGTTACCACGGCATTACAGTTTACGTATTAGATGGAGAGTTTACCTTTTATAAGCCATGGGTATTTCAACCTCAGAACTAATTCGCATAAGAAGAAAACTTTACTGTCATTGCTTATGGTTTTGAACAGTTTTCAAAATGTCACCAAATCCTCCATGAGTATTGTGAAGAAGTTGCCAAATTTTTGTGTGTTATGTAAATTTATTATTTTATATGCCTTTCATATGTTTAACCTAGGGATGAAATTATCACGTATTAAATTAATATGTCAAGAAGGTCTTTGGACCTTAAGAAGGCGCAATGGAGTCAGAGTTATATACAGGCCAGACAAGGTTGCGATGCTCGCCTGCCGACATTGGAGCAATGCAATTGGATCAGAACACTGCATTCTAGATTCGTGCAGCATCAACCCCAACCACCAGGAACCGCGAGTTGTCATAGTTGGAGCCGGAATGGCGGGACTTTCAGCAGCTAATAGACTGACACAATGCGGCATTCGGAATTTCGTAATTTTAGAGGCTAAAGAGAGGTACTTTTACAACTTATCATACTACGCTACTTTAGCATCTTGGCCAGATATAAAATCGTTATGAGAGAAGAGACATTGAACATCATAATAATCAAAAATGTTATCTTCATGAATCATGATTTATATTTTCTATTATTTTGCAGACCTGGCGGACGAATACATTCCTGTTGGCTTGGAGATTCAGTCATTGAAATGGGTGCAGAATGGATTTTTGGCGCATGTTTACCAAATTCTGTCTACACTCTGGCATCGCATGACAGACTTTTGCAATCACCTTTACCACGTTTGGATGCATCCCGGGGCTTGTTCTGTACCAGCGAAGGACGTGCAGTCGACCTACCAGTGACGATCACGGCTTATCATACATTCAGACAAATCGAACAACAAGCTGCAAATTTGTTCAGACTGGGAGGAGAAAGGTGTCATGGAACTTTACTAAATTTTATTGGCTTACGAATTCAGCAAGAACTGCACAATTTCCCAGAAGATCAACGATATGATGCAGCACGAGTAATGTTTGGTTTAACTAATGTTTTAAGAAACAGATGTGGCGACGACTTGTCTCTTGTGAGCGCTGATCAATACGGTAGTTACATAGAACTTCCGGGCGGCTGCGTGCGAGTTCCTTTGGGTTTCGTTGGGGTTATGGCGCCATTGTTGCGCACACTTCCGGACAATTGCATACGGTACAATAAACCAGTGAACGTTGTTCGTTGGGGTACAGGACAAACCGGATCTGGTCGTGTGCTCGTCAAATGTTGTGACGGCGAAGAATTGTATGCTGACTATATCATACTTACTATGTCTCTCGGGTGTCTGAAATGTCAGGCTGATAAATTATTTGCGCCTCCATTACCCGTTTGTAAATTAGATGCAATATGTAATCTTGGGTTTGGCTTGGGCGACAAAATATTCCTTGAATACGCCGAACCATTTTGGGCGTGCCATGAGGGTAATTTAAAATTAGCATGGTCAGCAGAAGAACTACAAAGCCGCATTGATTGGACGCGAGGTGTGTGTGCTATAGACGAGCTGCCCGGCAGTAAACACGTTTTGTGTGCTCTGATCTCGGGTCAAGAAGCAGCCGTGATGGAATCAATGGCAGATAATGACGTCGCGGAAGGCTTAACTAAGTTGCTGCGCAGATTTACGGGTAATCCGTGCCTACCCTACCCGCAAATGATGTTACGATCTCGTTGGGCGGCGGATCCACACTTCTGCGGGTCGTACTCCTACATGAGTTGCTGTTCAACCGTGAGTCATCAATGCGAATTAGGCACCCCTGTACCTGGACCATGCGATCCGGTGCCGCCCGTTCTGTTGTTTGCAGGCGAAGCTACAGTCCCTGGATATTTCGCAACGGTACACGGAGCTAGGCTTAGTGGGATTCGCGAAGCCGAACGTATTATTCTGCTAACAAAAAAATTCGAAGGTCCACCAAAATAAATAATTTGTATCATCATTTTATTCATTGTGTGTATTGTGAAATGCAAGACATAGTTACAATGTATTAGTTCAGTCATTATTAAGTAGGTAGGTATAGATAACATCAGGGTTATGGCGGCTTTGATTGAAGGCGCAAATGAAATGTCACGGGTCGGGATTAGCCACGCTCAAGTGGGGTCGGTACAGTGCTCGTCGATTGGTCGAACAGCCCTCTGCAGCTTACATCAAACTCGCCGAAATCTTTGATTTGATAGGTACATTATAAAGGAAATAAACCAAACCAAAGGAAAAAATAAACCAAAAAAACTATTTTAGAATATTGAGTATTGGGTTGAAATTGTCGACCAAGTTTTCCTTTGAGTTCTCGCCACCATATTAGAAAAGGTAACTTACTTTTTTAATTAAGTAATTTTTTATTTTATTAGATATGCCTTCTAGTTTTAGTTTTCTTTTCCGCTGTATATAACATATTATTACGCCCTACCTGTTTTCTATTTGATGATTTATTATGATATTTTCCTAAACGTAACTACGATACACAGCAAATGAATAATAAAATGGCGTGTAAATTTGAAAATGTGCCATGCCATAACGAGACACTATAAGCAGTTATTAAATCACTTAATTTCGAACTATTTGCCAAATGTTGGTATAGAATGACTGGACTAAAAACATTTCAGACAATATGTTGCAACAAGTCACGGTGTTTACTTAGATGTGTTAATAAAAGCTAATTTTGTCAGTTCCCGATTTTCTTTGACAATAGTTGTAGTAGCATTCGCGATTAATGTACCTACATAATATACCTACTGGGCTACATAGATTCTATTGCTATTAGGCTCAGTTTCCACTAAAGTGGATCGCAACCGCTATGTCTTAAATAACCAATAAGATATTAACTATTATTACATCTCCTCTCAGCTTGGTTTTGGCGGAAATGGATCGAGAGGAGAGGAGAGGAGAGAAGCGGAGAAGTCTCAGTTTTGTATAGAATTCTGTGCAGGTGGAGGGTCGTTCGTCAACAAGGCGTAGCGGATCGGAGATGATCTGCGTAGCGAAGTGGGCCCTGCGGCCGACACATCTGCAGCACCGCTCCTCTCCTCTCCGCAAGCACTTCTCCGCTCCACTTTGGTAGAAACTGGGCCTTATACAGTGTGTTCAGAACAACGATTTGCTTTTATGTTAGACTAGCTTCCGCCCGCGTGGTATGTCAATTAAAAGTAGCCTATATGTTAATCCAGACTATAAGCTACATGTGTGCAAAATTTCATCGAAATCGACCCGGTAGTTTTGGCGTGAAAGAGTAACAAACATCCATCCATACATCCATACTTACAAACTTTCGCCTTTATAATATTAGTAAGGATAGAGCGATAATTTATAGGAACGGAGGGTAATAGGGACTGGCGGGTTATGGGAGCGCCCGGTAGTACCAGTTCTGAACAAGAGCGGTCATAATTCCACAACTTTTGAAATTGAGGTTTTCTTAATTGGAATAAATAAAAATGAAAAATAATAAAAAAGAAATAAATGCATTTAAAAATGATGAAGTGTTCAACAGCTACTATTTTTAATTTTAGATTGTAAATCAAAGTGCACGCCGACGAAGTCGCCGGCAACAGCTAGTAATTAATAAAATTAAAGACACGGATACGACAATTAAATAATTTATTAAATAGAGATTCGTCAAATGCCATTTTTATAAATATTTAACATTCTACTAATACTTTTTTTGAATCTGTAACCCTGAATGATAAACTCAAACAAAGTTATTATACACAGATTCGTTAATTAAACTACATCATTCGACTTTTGAAAAATATATCTACTAGTGTCAAAGTGTTACTTGGAATCAGAACAGCTTAACAAACAATTGGTTCACACTGTAGACAGTAGTAGGCTTGGGTTCAAACCTATTTTGCTATGCAAGTTTTCTGATACCTGACAGGTTTTAGAAAATTAGATGATGCAATTTAAGTTCTAATAACTTGACATGAGTTGCAGATTATACTTATTATAAAATCTTAATTTTATTAATTTATTATCTACAATTAAGTTATGCCTCTTATGTACCTAACTTAAAATCTAAATTCTCTATTATTACATGCATTCTTTTTTGTAATTTTCTAATGAATGATCTATATGGAATAACTGTTAGAAAAATAATCAGATTCTACTACAAACAAAACTTCAAGCCTCCAAGAAAACTACCACTAGTACCAGCATTAAAAGGCAGATCATCAAACTCAAAAGATACCTTATGCCCATTATAATAATTGTGTCTAAATTCAACAACATATGAATAAGCACTTGATCTGTTACGAGGCCAAACAAAACATATTTTATACCATTCATTCTTTTTGACAAAACAAGGCTCTGTAAGTGGTATATCCACCATTGTATCATAATCAACAGTGTTTGTGAAATTAGTCAGTTTAATAACACTATTGTCTGCTTCACACATTATTGACACAGAGAGCTGCTCAGTGTATGCTTTACTTGTTTCATTGCAGAAGTGATCAGCTGGTGCCATCCTTGTGGGGACACAGAGAGAGTTTATAAACACTGATTTATTCACTTTAATTCTAGACTGTATTATATAATTATTTGAATCAATTATTATAGGAGCCACAGATCTAATAGGACATCTGTAACAGAGATGCCACTGCAATTGTAATAAATCTCTCGGCATATCACTTGAACCTATTGGACCCACAACATCCTTAAGATCTACACTGTTTGAACTCTTGATGTTTTTCATAATATTTTCAAATTCATAAGGCAATAATAGATTATTGCAATCATTGACAATTTCCTCCAGCTCAGGAGCTGTAAGTGTCAAAAATCTTAACAATTTAAATAACCCATTCTTGTTTAGTATGTCACGTCTATTTTCAATTGTGTCTGGCATATCATTTTGTTCACAACAAAATGAAGACCATTGAAACACATGCTTGATGAGATCTTTCTCTGCTATATTCATCTGGTCACTTTCAAGTATAGCTTTCAAACAAGGGTATGTAATAAGATTCTTTTTCTCTTGCAATAAATAGTTAGCATGTTCACAGAACAGTTTAAGTGCAAATGATACTAGCTGTTTATCTTGCATGTACTCAGGGTAATTCAATACTTCAATGACATTGTCTACACTTAGATTTGATTGTATATGAGCAATGCACATCTCAGTCAAGTGTTCTAAGATATATTTTCTCGATGCATACAATAATTCAAATGCTTGATCTATACTATTTATTTCAACTGTATCGGTATAAATGTAATTGAGGATGAGTTGAAATATGTCAGGTTGAATATCAGTTATTACAATATCATCATTAGAGGACAATGGTCCATAGAACATGGCCTCAAAAACGGGACTGCTAATACCTAATATAAGTTTATGGGCTTTGAAATTTTTTCTTGAAACTGAGAAGCTGCAATCACTCCATTCATATGAGACTAGCAGTTTCTTGACGCGGTCGTACAAACTGGTTTGGTTGTAAGTCGACTGGTTACTCTTCAGGTAGCCCATCTGCAAAAACAAATGACTAGAATAAATGTATTCATTTTTTGTACACATAGGGCCTGGTCTTGTTTTTTGTTGCTCAGGTAGTGTAAGCAAGTACATTAAACAGGTTCTGTAGAGCATTTAATAGATGTACGTATGATATAATAATGTTAGTATTTTTTTATCTACAGAACATTATTTATTGCTTTACAATTTTGATGTATTTGATGAAGTATAACAAGCATTTGAAACTGATACACACCACACAAAAGATAACAATACAGATATAAGGTTAATATATATGTTCGTGAAAATCTAGGGCAGGCAATATTATTATCAGAGTGTAGGTCAAAGACCCCAAAATTTATGTGCGTACAGTTAGATGATACACAAAACTGGACTGCAGTGGAAATCATAATTAGGTATCGTACAACGATACGATGTACGATATGACTACATAATGTAGGAATCTATGATGGAAGAAAAATAATTAAATAAAAAACAATGATACTTACCGCCTTGGTTTATAACCTTGAACTTGGAGAATCACGCGACTAAATGTTTGCAGATTCTACGGAAAATCGGTTTATCTTCTCACACACGTAATTAAACTATTAATTTGGATTTTTCTTGTAGCAGGCCAATCTTCAGGGCAACACGAATCTTCGAATGAGCAACAATTTACTGATATCTGTTAGAATATGACAGCACTTACTTGACTTACTACGATCAACGATGTTTCCATGTTTGCAAACAAGCACAGATTAATTAATAGTAGCTAGCTACAGATGCGACAGTGACATTTCTGTAGAAAGTTTCCAATTGTTCCGTTTTGGCGCTGCTGTAGGCATCAGGGTTTTGACACGAGTATATAGGTAGTTATAGTTGTATGACTTGTATGTGTAATAGTGATTGCAGGAAAAATCTTGTTATCGATAACTAGTGATGTACTATTATATCGACTTTTTTATTTATATCGATGCTTTAATGGCACCTTTAGACTTTATTTATTTTTGAAATTCAGGAAAGGATAATAAAACAAAATTTAATAATTTTTAGGTTATTTATTGGAACGAAGTACCTTATTAGGCATACGTGGGGCCGAAGCCTACAGCGCAGAGGCCCGATAAACATTTTAATCTAAATTTGAAATGGGACAAAAACCGGCGATTATCCCTGTTTACACTATAGAAATGCACCCAAGGTCAATCCCCGGTTTGAGTAGACCTATTGCAGATCAAATCAATTCAAATCATTTATTTTTATAAACCCCAAGGGGTGCTTGAACACGCCAATAAACATTATAATTACAGAGCAAGTAAAAATTAATCTAATGAATTAAATAAATTAAAATCAAAATAATATGATTTGAATTACCAAAGCTTAGATCAATTTTAATCAAGCTGTTAAGGCTCAAACTAAATTCAATCTAAGTACCAGCTCCGATGGGTATTGCATCATTGAGAAGAGCTGGTGAGAAACTCATGTGCACCATCTTTTGAATATTAAATCATACAATTTTGTTTGTTTGAAGAAAAGTTGCAGTATGCAGAAAATGGGAAAACTAAATAATATGAGCTATTGTGTTGAGGCGACAGGGCTCAACATTGTCGTGAGCAGCTTGGGGTGTTGAGCGGTGCGGCGCCGATTTCACCATCGAGGTTATTGAACTGACGCCTGCCCTGAAACACATGAATTAACATTTAATTTATTGTTATTTGTTATTTTAACAAAGAAATAAAACTGTCTTCAGAACATAACACTAGAAATAAATAACACAAAATCCATTTTGAAGTTGTTGCCAAGTTTCAGATTTCATCAAATTATCTAATCCTACGTCTTGGGACCAACTTAAAAAAATGTTTTTAATATAATAATAAGAAAAAACAATAAAGAATAAAATTATTCCTAGCCTTTAAGTGTTTTGAAGTTGATTTTTTGGGTTTTTAACTACCAATGACACAAAACAAAGTGAAATTACTTAGATGTATGCAAACCTCTTGTAAGGTTTGTCATCTTCCGAGTTGTGTTATTTAAGTTCTGTTTGATTCTAGTTGATTTATCTTTTAAACAATCTTGGCTCATCTTTTAATCAAAAATGTATTTTAAAAATACAACTGAGTGTTACAAAACCAGTTTTAAGATAGCAACTTAATTTGGTTATCACTGTTTTTTTAAAATAACATTGGTTTTATTTTTCATCCATTTTTAATAAACAAGATGTGCCAGATATTTTACAATTAAAGTCGAGTAGATAGAAATGGTCATATTGTTGTTTTAGGTATAATTCTGTCAAAAATAGCGAAAACAAAATACAAAATGACCATTTATTGTAAAAATCAATACTGGAACTGTATTACAGGTATTTAGATAATAAATTAGTATAAAACTAACTTCAATTAATATAGATGCTGATATTGTTAATGATATTCGCAACAACTCTGTTCTATACGTAGATAAACCTAGAATGAAATTTAGAACATAAAAAACTCACCAGCAACACTAAGCGGAACGCCATTAGCAATTTCTTTATCAGTAAGCAGGCAGGGGTAAGAGTACCGCAGTCTTTGTCCTTCGTGATCAAACTGATGTTTATCAAAATGTTTTTCACAGACACGTTTCCTTAATAATTGCTCTTTAGTGAGTGTGGGGGGTCCAATGAGAAGGGAATTTGTTGGCACTAGGTATGACATCCACAGATTTCTAAGTTCGTCGTTCTTGGGAAAACTAAAAAGCCGGGTCTCACTTGTTGCATTGCAACAACCTACACAGCACTTACGGGTTCCCATGACGAATAATCGTACATATAATATGCACAATCAGTATTGTCTCAAACTACAAAGGAAATTTTGCGTCCTAAGGATCTCAACTCAGTGAAATACGAGGAAATATACACAAGGGCAAGCATTCGACAGAATTTCGACTGTGAAGATTTTTGACAATGAGAAATACATGACATTACATGACACTTGACAATGACATAACAAAACCAAGATGGCGGCATGGCGCTCGCGCTGGTGGCAGCCATCTTGCTACTCCCGCGCCAAAACGGAACTTTTGGAACTAAAGCTGTCACAGCCGTGCAAACAAGTAAAGTATTATTTAGCTGTGCCATTCTGACACAGATGACATTTGCATTCTGACAGCAGCAGGGTGACCATCTCAAAATTGACCGGGTGCTTAGATGCGGCGATTGCGCGCGTTTTTTTTTATGAAAATAATAATGTGTCAAAAAGCGCTGAGTGACGCTTGTTTTCAACTGCGACTTTTTTTTAATGGATAGCCGATTTATTGACAAAGATTAAAATTATGCTAAAAATTAATAAGAGCAGAGCAGCAGTAAAATAAGTTTCAAAACGGGCGACGAGAGTGGATAAGCAGGTTATTATAATGCGGGTAAAATCGTGGGGAGCAGCCTTATTATCATCTGCTACGTTTAGATAACCGGCGATAGAGGGTAAGGCTATGGGTAACTCTGTGCTGCTATTTAAGAATTTCTTGACGGAAATGCCGAAATCACACTTTGTTCAACCCAATAATTGAACCCAAGACTCAGTGGTGAGAGGCGCATACGCTCACAAACGAGTCACAGTGTTTGATCATTATAACGAAATCTAGGCGGATGAAGTCGTAGGCAACACTAGTTATTTCAAACAAGCAACGGTGTTCAGTTATTCTTAGAAAATGTTTTATTTATGTGTACTAACACATTTTTTAATATTAATTTTAAGTGTAACGAAAATAATATTTGCAATTTTTAAAGTAGTGACAAAAAGGAGTCATCATCATCATCATCATCGTCATTTCAGCCAAACGACGTCCACTGTTGGACATAGGCCTCACCTAATTAAACTAAATAACACTCTTGTGTAAAAATGTCACTGTAATTTTTTTAATTTTGGTTTTTCGTATTTATTCGTTTGACGTGTTGAAGCACCGCATGGGGACCATGAAATTATATTATATAGGAATTTCATTATTTTTTTATAACCCCTAAAACTCACTACATGTAACTTTTTTTCAAAAATTAGACAACGGGTCTGAATCGCGTAATTATTATAAAGGTAAATAAATACCTTACGCTATTACGCGAATCAGACCCGTTGTCTAATTTTTGAAAAATGTTCTCAAATCGCGAAAGTTTAAAAACATATAATGTAACTTTAATGTAATGATGGTCAAAAAAGTTTGAGAATGACAGCATACTTTTCTTCTTTTACTATGCTCACGACGAACAACGATCTTGCTCTTAATCATGAGAGCCGTGAGCGAGTGTCAAACTGAAAATTATGTTTGGTTAAATACACGGAATAGCAAAACCAATTCCGTGGTTAAATATCTTATTTACTGTTTTTTAAGAAAAAACAGTGATAAACAAGTGGGAGACCGTTAGACTGCGAAGTCAACGGTCTCGGATTCAAAACCACGGCACACACCTCTCTTTAAATTCCTCGCTTATTTTAGCGCGCTTATCGCGATTACGGACTGACTAGTTTACGATCGTAAGCGGCTGAAAGAATTAAGCGAATGGGACCGCATCGTCTGGGATCAATACATCGATACCAATCGACATGCGTGCGAGACATCTCGAATTTAATCAATCAGCAATCGGTGTCAGTGCTGCCAACTTGGTGAATGGCGACCTTGTCGCCAGTTCTCTGGCGACTTTTGGGTATGCCCTGGCGACAAAAATCGTTTTAGCGATAAATATCTACTGAATTTTATGGCTTTTGCACCAAAACGTATTATTTACTTTAAAATTAAGCTAAAAAATCCCTTTTCATCGGTATTTCAACGGTACTTTAAATGATTGAAACTAGTAAAAATCACGTAAATAGTAAAGAATGATTAGTAATTTAACATATTAAGTTAAGAGAAGAACACTTTAATAACGGATACATAAATAGTAACACCTATAATTTTTCAAATCAGTTTTTTTTAATACAATTATTTATTTAGAAAATTAGACTCTACTCCTGATGTACATAAGTAGCACTTTGCTTTGCATAAATGAACTGTCAAATGTCACCTATTAAAATGGCCTTAATAAAATAGTAAAAACTGAAAATGCGACTTTCTGGCGACTTTTAGCACTAATACTGGCGACATTAAAACTTTGGCGTTCCTAACTTTTAGTTTATTATCGAGATACTCTGCGCGTTCATAATTTTTCTCTGTCGCACACATGTAAAATAAAAAAGTTCTGTCCTTGTTTTATGTACAATATTATAAAATTAGTTTGCTGCGGACGGAACGAAACTTCAATTGTCAAATCCGCGACGATCATGTTAGCGCGCCGGCCTATTTTAATAGAAAATGAAAAATGCGATACTGTTTCATTTGTGTTGATTTGATCTATAATTAAAGTGTTTTGGTAATCTATAAAACTAAACAATGTTTTCTACACATGAAGACGCAGTTATAGATTTTGATTTGGATTTTCTTCATCCACCCGATACACCAGTGAGTTTTAGGTTATATTATTTTGATAGTACAACTTATTTATTTATTTTTGAATTTCTTTATAGGGTTTTAGTTACAATGTAAATTCAAATCAAACCACTTCTCTTTAAAGCAAATGCTGTTAATTTATTTGCTTCTAATACGAAAAGGACATCAAATTTTCTCAAATATTATTGGCCATTGATTGGATATGAGGCACTTAGAGAGAACATGATTTGTATTGCTATTGAAATGTATATTGGAAACTTTAAGGAAGATTTTATTTCTCAGCCTAGTGTTCCATTGGTCTTTAACAATAGGTACAGGACAATATCAGGCCATAGTAATGTAAATAATTGTTTTGCATAGTAAAAAACTGGGCTTTTGTGAAAACTTAATTTTACCATAACCTGGTTGGATATCATGTAATGTGTTATATTGTTAATTATTGTTGTAATCCATATATGTCTGTTTCAGTTTCCAGCAGCAAAACTAAAATACACATGCAGACTAAAAAAAAGAATTATAAAGGCAAAGTAAGTATTATAAACGAAAATATTGTGCAGTTTTTATTTTATTTTTATTATTCTGTTAAACTATTTTCATGCAATGTGCATAAAAATTGTTTATCAGGCGTAAGTGCTAAGTGTCTGTTTGTAGGTAAATGTGTTGAAATCAATAACCAATTTTGCAAATTAAGTATTGTGCGGTTGTTTTACATACTCCAAATTAAGCTTTTAAATTACCATTGTGGCCTCCTTGTTTGTACTTGTTTCAAGTATAATTTATCACCACTATTCTCTGCTTAATGTCAGTACCATTTTTAGTAAAAATCTGTAAACTTCAACTTAATATTCCGCGACAGATGGTAAATAAACCCCTTGTCATGATTTTCATACATTATACATATAATAGATCATAAACAAGTTTTCTAACTAAATGATTTTTAGATTTTTTAAATTTTGGCTAATTATAGAGATATAGTATGTTAAAAATATTTTATCAATTTGAAGCCAAAACACGCTGACATTTGATGATTAGTGTACGTCATCAAACCTATTCAAACTTAATCAGGTTTTCTGGATTAATTTGGAGTTATCCGTTGTTATGTACTAGCATAGCCATAATGTAGAAAGATTCTCTAAACCAGTGAAGCTGTAAAATTTTGTATGGAATGGTCAGATCTTCTATTTGATAATATAAGGCTGCTGTTAGCGCCATTTTAGAATAGTACTATGATACCATCGGTTCCTTGTCGCTTCATTAGCGTCTTGAGTCACATGCTGATATGAAAATTTTAATGATTTTAAATTGTTAAAATCTATAAAAAAATTAAATAAATAAGAATAAGTGAAAATAATGAAGTATTTTTTTCAGTTTGTTATTAATCTAATGTTTTTTCAGCGCCCTGTACACCAATTATCATGTGGAAAAACAAGAATCGAATACAAAAAGCAAACACTTAGATGAGACAATAAAGAAGCTAGATGCAACTAATGTAGAATATAAACAGACAAGCTTGGAGTATCAAAAAGCTCTTGTCAGCATTCATAAATTAGAATCTGTAAGTACTTAACTACCATCTATTTAATTTTATTAACATTTGCAGATATGGCACAGACAATTTGTCAAATACAACCATAAAGAAAATGCTTGGCAATACTACTGCATAGTATTTTGACTCTATGAAATACATTGAGCATTTTCAAAATAATTTAACAAAAATTTACTTCAATTACAAAAAATGCATTAAAAGTAATATTTATCTCATCTCATCTTTGTACAACTTGAAAGAATACAGTAAATGGCTTTAAGAGGCCTATATTTAAAAAAATATCCCCTTACTCCTAACCATTTAGGAGTTGTACCTTCCAGCATCAGCTCAGCAACATGAAATGCTAACTACGAGATGCAAATATCCAAGTAGGTCTAGATAATATACGAAAATCAATTATATACACAAAATTGGGGGTTGCCCTCAATTTCTCAAGGATCCCATCATCAGATCGTGACTTAATGAGCGTGGGACCACACGGCAACTATACTTTGCCAGACAAAAAATCTCAAATCTGTCCACATCAGAACATAGTTACAGTTATTATTGTACATTATTCTGTGGTCACTCAGTATTTTTTATCCTTTGGTTGCTTCTATCTTTATGTTGTGATAGCCTGCATAACTAATGTTGTCCTGTAATTAAACTGGTTTATATGAAAATAATATATACCCAATTGTCTTTACATAATATCTGTGTCACCTTGTTTATTTTCTTTATGATTTCAGGAAAAAAAAACGCTACAAACATCACTAAACAATTTTTCAGATGGATATATGAAAATCGATACTGAACTTAGAGCATCTCAGTCACATATAAAGCAGTTAGAGGTAAAATATATTTTTTATACATATTTAGAATTTTGGCAATAGAGTGGTGATTGGTAAAGGCATTAAATAAAAACAATTAGTAGATTATGAATGATAGACTTAAGTTGAATGCTCTATGTAGAGGCAAACAGCCTTGTTGGTCTAGTGGTAAGCTCATCTCACAGCAAGATTACCTAAGATCATACATACATTGTCATAAATTGTTTTAAAATATTGAGCATTTAAATTGACTCTTACCATAAAAAAAAATATAATTATTATTATATTACTTAAAATATTTCAAATCGGGCACTAAGCCTATTATTATTTAATTATTGTTTTAAAATTTCTGGGTTTTATAGTTGATTTAAAAATTATTCAATATTTCAGGGACTTGTCAGTAAAAAAGATGAAACTATTGACACCCATGTGAAAAAAATTAAAGATTTGGTTGATCAACTTAATCAAAATAGACTAACTGCCAAAAATAAAGGTAAGGATAAGGAAATATTGGCCTGGAAGAAAAAATGTGAAGCATTAGAGAAACAGATGGAAGAATTACAAAATGATAGAAAACGTAAGTACTCACTTCAGTGTGCTGCTATTCATTATTTGTGATGCTTAGGTTATTATAGATGGAAAATGTTAAGAAAAAAAAAAAATCGTACACATCTTCAAAAAACCAATATAAAGTTATTCAAAATGGCATGTTGTATATTAATTAAACAAAGTGATAACCAAATCTTGTTATGGTTCTAAATTAATTTTTACTGCCTCAGTGGTGTACTTTGTACAGGCAAGCCATATTTTACAGGCATTTTAAACATTATGCCCCAATTTCACAGGTATTGGCAAATTTTCGTTCGTCGTGGCAAACTGTCAGCTGTCTTCTTTTTTCAAGTGTAACTTGCGTCACTATAAAATTTGGTCAGGTTATATTGTATGGGTCAGATATGATCTATCCGGGACCTCAGAAATTAGCCCTTAATCTCTTATTTCGCAGGCAAGCTAAGAAAAAAATTATCAACCACTGATAAAAACTACCATGACTTCCAAGATGATGAAGATCCAAGCTTCCATGATGATGACATCAGTGAATGTTCACCATTGTCAGCTAGCCCGGGCTTTTCTCAAACAAATCTTAATGTAAGTGAACTAAATACATTAAAACATATTAGTATATTTACTTGGCTAAAATGTCCATCTGAAAGAGAATCAGGAAGTTTAAACATTTACTTCATTTAATTTTGATACTACTAAGGGATGGCCATTTTTTTTCATGCTGTTTCTCCATACCTACCTCTCGTAAGCACCTAACATGTCAATGTTAAAAGGGGTTTAAGGTATGGAGAAGTATGTATGGGACAGGATAATGTAGCCAAATAAAGCAAACACATAGTTTTGGTAGGCCATCGGTAAAAATAATACAGATGCATTGTGGTACTAAATATAATTATTATGATTATCAGCACTAATTAATGGTACTTTAGAACTGATTTTTTATGCAAAAATAGAAACCAAAAATATTTTAGGTGTGAATTGCCCCCTTAGGGCCTTATCATACTAGCGGATTGCGAGCGTTCTCAAAGCGGCGCGGGTGCGCAACGGATTCGTTACGGGTGCGCAACGAACACGCCGCCAATTCGCAGCGAATTCGTTACGGACGCGCGGCGTGGACGCCATTTTGTACTGTCTCGTACAAACGCCAGCCAACCAACTTAATAAAATATTTTTTCAAATGCAAATCATTTTGCATCATAACTGATTCTTGTGGGCTTTTATCTTGCTTAAATATTTTATGTTTGTTTTATGGTAGGTAGGAACGAAATTATTTAGGATTATTTTTTGATCGTTTGCAAAACAACACAAATTAGTCGCTCTCTTCCATTCGATTAATTGATAATGGATCTTCCCAAATTCGTCGATGCTTTCGTTTTCGTCGCCGGCGTTTCCGAAGTAACAAAGCCAACAGCAGTGTTTCCTCGTCGGCATCAATTTTGTTACTGAGTATATTGTACGTCGTAAATTCGCTACAAACACGCGACGAAAACGTAGCGTATTCGCCACGCGTCCGCGACGTCCCCGCTGCACAGCCGCTGCGTGTTCGCGACGCATTCGCTGCGTGCCCGCCCCGCCCCGTAGCCGCTCGCAATCCGCTAGTATGATAAGGCACTTAGTGGATGATTAGTATTTGAAATATTAAACTGTATCCTTACTCCACTTCTAGTGTCTCATGTATTTATATTACAAAAAATGTTTGTACTTTCAGATTCGGACGCAGAGGGAATCATTCCTTGACCATAGTCGTAACATTGTCAGTGTTGATACAGGCTGTGGATCATCTATATGTTCTTCAGATAATGAAAACATTTTAAACAGTCCTGGTTTTGTCTTCAGCCCTATTAATGTAGGAAGAATTGAAAACCAATGTAGACAAAAATATATTAGCATTGCTACCAGTCCAATACCTCAGGTCAAGACTATTGAAGTTGCCAACAGCCCTGTACCGTCAGTGCGTATGATTGATACCGCTACAAGCCCCATACCAGCGTTAAATATAATTAAAGTCATGACTAATCCTGTACGATCAGTAAAAACAGTTGAAATCGGAACAAGTCCCATGCCACCAAATACTGTTGATATTGGAACTAGTCCTATTGAATCGGATGAACTGGACGAAAATATAACAAGTCCTATTGAATCGGTTGAACTGGACGAAAATATAACAAGTCCTATTGAATCGGTTGAACTGGACGAAAATATAACAAGTCCTATTGAATCAGTTGAACTGGACGAAAATATAACAAGTCCTATTGAATCGGTTGAACTGGACGAAAATATAACAAGTCCTATTAAATCGGTTGAACTGGACGAAAATATAACAAGTCCTATAACATCGTTGGGCTTAATAGAAGATATGACAAACCCCACACTGCCCGAAAATAAAGCTCCAGTCACTGCTAGTCAAATACCTACAACACCAATTATAATAGATCTTGTAAGTCCTATCACATCACAGGCTGATGATGAAAAAAATGATGATGATTTAATGTTATTGAGTCCTGTTACTATGGAAGAAAAAGTAGATAATCCATGCTACATGGATGAAGTGGAATGTACAAATAGCAGTGATGAAATGGATATTGAAGATTTGGAACTTGAACAAGAAGAATCCTCAATAATATATGAAATAAGTGTTGAAGATATTCCGTTCACATCTGCACAGCCAACTCAAATTGCATTGGAAGACTTACCTAGCCCAAATGCACAAGAGTCTCAAATAGTCTTTGTAAGTGCTGAAGAAGATATATCTAGCCAAAATGCACAGAAAAATCAATTAACTCTAAAAGAACTACAGAGTACAAGTGCACAGTTCAATGAAATAACATCAGCAAATGTAGACAATATACCTAGTTTAATTGCACCTGCGACTCAAACTGCATCAGAATGCATACCCACCAAATGTGAACTGGTGATTCAAACTACAACATGTGATGAAAATAAACCTGACATAGATTTTGAAGATGCTCAATTAACTTCGGAAACTGTTCTTAATGTACCTAGCATAAATGAACAAGCTACTCAAATAGCATTGTCAGATGTTCAAGATATACCCAGCATAAATGTACAGACAAGTCAAGTAGCTGCCGAAAATAGCGTAAATGTACAGGTGACTCATTCATCCTCTAAATGTATTGAAGACATATCCAGTATGGATGTAGAAGACAATGCACAAGTCTCCACAGCAAGTATTGCAAGCATACCCAGCATTAGTGTACACAAATCTCAAGAAAAGGAATGCCTTGAGATAAATAGCAGTAACAACATGATTAATGATCGTAGCATTGACAATGAGGTAGAAATGATATTAGATGAGATGCGACTTAATTATAAAGTCATAACACCGTTACCTAAAACGCCTCTTAAGTCACGCTGTCAAGTAGATAAAACTGATAATGAAAACGAACTGGCCAATATGAAGAATTGCCTAAGTAATGTTTGCAAGTATCTCATTGAATCACATTTGATGCCTGTTGCAAAATTACGGCATAATGTCAATCAATTATGGTTCAAAATGTTTATTACTAATGAAGATAGTTCTAATTTAATTGATGATAGTTTAGGAGATCCAGTTAGCTCAGATAATATGGATGAACCACTATCTCAATCCAATTTAGTAGTTCCAGACCTTGATACTTCAGATAATGTGGATGAACTACTATCGCAATCCAATTTAGTAGTTCCAGAGCTGGATACTTCAGATAATGTGGATGAACCACTATCGCAATCCAATTTAGTAGTTCCAGAGTTTGATACTTCAGATAATGTGGATGAACCACTATTGCAATCCAATTTAGTAGTTCCAGAGCTTGATACTTCAGACACTAGGTCACCAGACCCCAATATGTCAGAAATATCAAAAGAAGTTTTGGGACCTGAAGACATAGATCAATCAAAAAGTAAACATGATCAAAACATATCACTGTATAAAGACATTCCCGAAATGGATAACGAAGATTGCTCTGATCACAATGATAGTGAACAAGCCAAAATTACATCACCAGCTATAGAAAGAAAAGCAAAAAATACAAGAAAATTAACGAATTTAGTCAAATATCGAAAGAAATGTGAATCGACTAAATATAAGATCCGAAGTGCAACGCCATTATTAATAAAACATCGTTTGAAACCAAAACGCGTTGAACTAATTAAACATATGCAACAAAACAATGCATCAGCAATATTAAATAATAAAGAGGCCTATGCTAAAGCAGCGCTGATAATGGCTGAACTTAATGCTAAGAAGGTTTTGACTAATCCTGTTAATATTGAAAATAATACCAGTGCGAAAGAGCCCAGTAATAGTGACATAAAATGTACAGAACAGCCAACTGAGAAATCGCCTGTAAATTTAAAGAAATCTGATAATGCAACAAATAAATCATCTACAACCAAAGACTCCCAGTCATTGGATGCTACACTTCAAGAGTCAGGTGTTTCACTAGAAGTAGACAAGGAGCCTGCAATTGTAACTCGTTCTAGGAAATTTGAACAATTATTTTCTGTGCCTGCGCGAAGGAGATCTATTACATCTCGTAAGGTCGTCGTCGGGGCGCCGAAGGATATTGTATTATCTAGTACATCGCCAAAGCTATCTGTAGTGCCCCTCAACACTGCGATATCATTACCAACCCCTGCAGAAACTGCTACTGTGTCGTGGACACCTGCGGCTGCGAAAAGAAGTCGTGTAACTACGTCTCCAAAAGTGTATCTCCCATCGCCAAAGCCTATGGTTTTATCTCAGTTGCCAAGACTACCTGCTGTGCCATTAAACACTACAGTATTATCTCCTACCCCTGCCGCACCTGCTACTGTATCGTCGACACCTGCAGTAGTTACTAGAAGCCGTTCTATTTTATCGCCAAAGCTAATGCCTATATCTGCCATCACATCTCCATCATTGCCAGAATCATCTGCAACAGCACCAAATCTTGCCGTTATATCTCTGACATCAACCAAGCCGCGGGCATCGTCAAATTCAGGTATCAAAGCCCCACAACATTCTACATCATCAGAGCTTATTGGGGTTGTGTCTCCTAAACCTACACAGATATCTCATAAGCTTGTAGTCGCATCTCCAGTGCCTGTAATAACATCGCCAGACCCTGCATGTACAAAGCGGATAACTCGATATTCTCTAATTAATTCTGTTGATAAGATATCTTCTATAAAAACTATAAACATAAATAAAGATGTACATGCTGAAATACAAAACACGAATTCATCTAACATCAATGAAATTCAAGAAAAATATCCACCACCGACGAGAAAACGCACTCATTCCAATAATCATGATGAACAATTGCAATTTAAAAGGCAATTGTTGAATATGGACGATACTATGGAATCAACGGAAAGAGACGACTCATTCTTACATTTGCAACAAAGTATATTGTATACTATGATAGATAAATGTGCCGGTAAAACTTTGAAGAATGGCACCAAGGGTGCACCAGGTGTGTATTTGTTTATTTATTGAAAAGTGCACTTTTCTATCTCTAAATTTTATGACTGAAAAAAATATGTATTTGCATAAACACATCCTAATTTTAAATGTTCTTTTAACAAAGTAGATTGATGATCCACTTTAATATTAATTTTGTATATATATTTCAAAACACTATAAACACTCTAAATCGCTTGTTTTATTAACAAATCCACCTTTGACAATTTAAAAGGAGATATTGGTCAAATGTTACAACAAAAAAATGGTGATTAGATATCACATTAAATTTTTTATGTTGTTGATATGTCTTAAAAATAAACAAATAAATAAATATAATTATGCATTTTTTTGCTTTCAGAGTACATTTTGAAAACAATTTGTGATAAGATAGAATCATGTATCGCAACAATAGCAGACGTTCCGCCTAATAAAAGTACCAGCGCGTTGAAGCAATTAGTTGAAGAGATGAAGAAATATGATCATAAGGTCTTTTTGTTAGGCTTCATAAAATTCCTGACCATGCCAGAAAGGAAAGCAGAACTGTTTGGTAAAAAGTCAAGCTCACCCCTTCCAGAAATGACTCAAACTGAGCAGGTGTTGCTGTATCTTATAAAACAGCTGAGAAATTACTGGTCTGAGGATCTGCTTGAAAATGTTCTCCTCAACATCGAGCATAGGATGTTCAAATTGAATCATACGCCAGACTTTGCCATAATTGAGAGTGTGTCCCATTTCTTTGCACTATTATGTAGGTGTTTTGATAAAATGAGTCGACTGTTCATGTTTATGGTGAATGCTTTGTATTGCACCTCATTCAAAGCTGTGGCACTCGTCAGGCAGTGCTTGGATGTGGCGCCGAGTGTTATCCCGTTAGCACACATGAAAGAAGGTAACTTTTACACCTATTAATGTATTACTTGTGATAAGATGAAAAGTACCAGACTACATATTATTATTATTGATTCATTTTGTATAATGTGTGTTTATTTCACAGCCAACAACCCAATAATTACCTGTTTCGTATATCTCCTACACTATTACAAATGTGAAGACAAACATAAT
The DNA here is from genome assembly GCA_905147285.1 of Hypena proboscidalis. Classification (NCBI taxonomy): domain Eukaryota; kingdom Metazoa; phylum Arthropoda; class Insecta; order Lepidoptera; family Erebidae; genus Hypena; species Hypena proboscidalis. The sequence continues at coordinate 10,288,189 of LR990130.1, read as the reverse complement.
AGAGTACAGGATTTAAGAAATATTTTAAAACGCAGATATTACTACGAATGCACTGAGTGGAATGAAAGTAAAATATTGGATATGCTTCAGAATGGCATCAAAGATTTAAGAAGTAAGTTTTACTTCTGTATACAAACAATGTATATAAACAATATGTTTTATAAAAAACACACATCATACATTTTTGTCACATTATATCCCTGAAAATAATTAAATATTTCGATTTTATTTTTCAGATAATCCAATTGAAAAAAAATGGCTAGAAATGGCTCTTATAGTTCTTGGAAAACGGAATGGTACTCAGTGGGCTCATAATAAGCTTGTAAACAAAGTTCTTCAACCTTTCATAAAGGATGAAAACTTGGCTTTACACAAAAAAGCCTTCTGTTTGTCAATGCTAGGACCTCTGATGAGGCCTTACCCTAATGACATGAAAGTGCACTGTGATAGTGTTATAGACCAACTCACAAACATTTTAAAAACAAAACGTAAGTACAAGTTCTACTTATAAAATAGTTCGTTTGCTTTAAGAAATACACTGTGACCTTACCCTTCTGTCGAAACCCGAATGAGTTAGGCAATTCTCGTTGTAATGCTCTCCGGCGACTTATGACTTTAGAGAGAAAATTCAATCGGGTGCCTAGCTTAAGAGCGTATATTCATAATTACGCAACTCAAATTTGCTGCGAACGCGAGCTCGACGATACCGTGGCGCACACTTGAATAATATCTCTGTGTGCGTGAACGCTGACCCGAGTTGACGCCTCGTATACTACAAGCAAAATTATTGTCGAATATATTGATACTTTTGTCATTTCTTTTCATACATTTGAAATAACGTGATCTATTTTTAATAATATATGTCTGTATAATAATTTTTAATGTAATATTGTTCTTACCTTTACCAGATTATTTGTATTAGTATTTCGATACTTCTATAATATTCGTATTTTATTTCCTTTTTATACATTTTAAATAACTTGACTCGTTTTAATTATATGAATATAGATCCGTTTCATATTGTTTTTGTAATAATTACATTATTAAATATTTTATTTGCTTATCCGCATTGAGATAATATAAAGTTAAATGGAGTATATTTAATATTAGGAAATTAATAAAATTAATAAATTTAAATAGCTCTCCAAATTTATGCATAAAGCAATGAGATCGACAATTATATTTTCACCACACCAGCACGAAAAAGATCGTTTGCTTGCGAGAATTCAGTGAGTAAAAACGCTTTTTACTCACTAGTGAGGCAAAGTGATTCAAATTTCGAAACACTAAATCCTTCCAATGAATCGGCGCAAAAAAAAAAACAAAACAGCCACCATGTAAGTTAGTAATAAACATTGATATCAATTTTATTTAAAAACTACAAACGATACGTTTTAATAATTTTAAATTATATAAATACACGCTTATTTAGTATTTTCATGGTTTAATATTCGTGATTAACCATTAAATTAATTAAAATCGGGTACTTAATATTAGACTCTATAAATAAATGTTACAGAACGAATTTCCGAACGCACGATTTAAAAAAAAAAGTCTGTGTCTGTATTAGTCATCGCGGGCAACTATAAATTCTTTTCAGTTTATGTTTAATTTTGTTTACTGCAACTTTTTAACAAAAAAATAGTGAATCCAGTGATTAAGAACATTGTGAAACTCCAAAAGAGTTGCGACAACTTGCTTCTAACACAGAAGTTTGCTTTTTTACCAGAAAATTCACGTGAAAAGTATTTGAAAGCGTACGACATATTTAATTAGTGGCGACTTTCAAAAGGCCCTAAAACGAATTATGAATCGGTATTACTGTCGTATTTCATGGAATTATTTCAGGTTAAGCAATCGAGTACGAGTTTATTTAAATCCTAAAATTTTCTCACTGGAAGAGGTGAAAAGTTTTGTATTATAACGCGTGAGAAAAATTTAATTTCCAGTTCGTGACCTCTTAAAATCTTTCGCTTGCGAAGTAGTCTTTATTAAAATCACTCGCTATGCTCGTGATTCAATTTCAGACTACTTCGCACGTGTGGTGTAGTGGGTTAAGCGGTCGCCTCGCCGCTCTTCACTGCACTGGTGTTGTGGGTTCGATCCCCACATGGGACAAATCTTTGTGTGATTCGCAAAGATTTGTTCTGAGACTGGGTGTGCTTGTGTGAGTGAATGTGTGTATTTGGCCTTGTCATTGGGACCATTGGATAGTGTAATTGCTTCTGGCGTTCTATCTAATGTAAAAAAAAAAAACCAAAAAAAAACCAATTCGCAAGCTCAAGATTTAAAATTGGCACTCACAACAGAAATATAAACTTTTCTCACTTGTACCATAAATAACTATTATTTTTACAAACAACTCGGCTATCCCGACTAATCCCGAGTAGATATTATTCCGAAGTGAAAAGCAAAATTCACATTTACAATAATTACGGCGTTAAATCAATGGCAGGTGTAGGTAGAACGGATGGCAATCAGAGATTATTTTTGATTTGATAACCGCTATTAAAACATTAAAATAAAACCACAGGAAAAGCACAAAAGTTGTTTTTATTTTATAAACTTATAGCCATTGAGCGGCTTTTTCTTGGGTCAATAAATTCTGGCAAGAGACATTTATCATAAAAAAATATTAGTTTATGTTCCATTTTTGTTGACCAGAAAACGTCGTCTCTTCTTATTCGAGCTGTCTTCAAAGGAAACTCTGGCCCTGTCCATACAGCGAATAAACATACATCCGTTTTACTGTAAATAAAATGAATTGAATACATTTTTAATGATATTATACTAAATTGTTAAAACGACAAAAACCCCTTTAAGTAATTTAGGATCAGGTTAAATAAATGTCGAAGATTCTTACCTAATATGAAGTTGGCCTTGAATTTACTACCTAAACAACAACAACAACAATAACAACAACAACAACGACAACAACAACATTATTACTTACAGGTTCCGTATCTTCATGGTTAGATACATCGTTGGATATATTTGATATATCTTCAATTATATTTTTCTTATTTCTGAAATATAAACACAAGAATATTAAATGGAATGTTAATAAATTAATGGTCAGTTAAAGTTACTTCTCTTGTGTAAGTCCTAATAGCCGATATTTCAAAAATCTACTAGTAACGTCACTATAGTTAGGGCACTTCACTAGCTGACAACTATCAAATAGATACTCCTTTACTCGTTTAAAATAATAGTATAAAAATATTTTTTTACAAAACGAAATAATAATTATTAGAAAAATAATCATAAAAAATAAAATCAGAAGTAAATCAGGCGGCCTTCAATCACATCATTTGCTCTGGCAAGACCGCTGTTTACCAAAATCGATAATAATCCGTAATAAATGATCGATTAACAAACACTATTACAATGCAGATAATAATAATAATACAGATTACAAAAAAAAACAAACATCTTTATACATTTTCACTCACTTTTTTATCTGCCGTGCATAAGCTAGAGACTTTCTTTTTATCTGCTTGCTGCAGCCGAAACCTTTCCGTTTGTTACCCATTTCTGAAAACAAATACATATCATTATTTATCATTACATAATTAATAACACAACATTTGAATATCATAAATTTACATTTAATGTAATTATGAACATTTGGTACTTAATTTATAATAAAACTGTACTCACCAAAGTATCGATATTATCAAGTCGCGCTATACAGTGCCTACGCTATACGTGTAACCACGTGATCGCAGCGAAAAAAGCGATACGTCCTGTCGCTGGGAGGACCCGGCGCGTACTAATCGAGCGAAGCTTGCGCGCGCGGTTTTATAATGTTTTTTAAAATAATTGTTAAAAATACATTATTGCATAAAAAAAAATGAAAAAAATAATCAGTATTAAGCATTACATGCTTGTTATAATATATTTTTTTTTATTGAAATTCCGAGTCAAATAATAGTGAAAAAAAGATGTTAAAATTTACCGATTTTGAGTTTATTTATAACTGATTTAGACTAGTTTTTTTGTTATAATTAAGTATTTTTACACTATGTTGCACTTTAACAGCATACAATATGTATATTTAAACCTTAAAATAAGATATGTTTCCATAGCAAACTGGTAATATCCGACTTGAAACAAAGCTCTGACGCCAAATTTCGTAAAACGATGTTCAGAAAGTTAATTCCTCATAAAAAACTATAGATAAAATTTAATATTTTGCTTTGTAGTGCACAAATATAGTAGTTAATCTTAATAGAAATGTTATTTATTTTACAGTTTTTGAGCGTATGATTAAGTTATGAGTCTTGTAAAATCCGTAAAAGATGCAGATTCCACCTAAATTCGAATACACGCTCTTAAGGGAAAATTATAATAAAGGGCTTTATTTCAATAATAGGTAGTTTCTCTAAAGTGTCAAAATCTGAAATCACTGTTGATGTATTTTATATCTATACGCACGGTCAAGCTCATGTCATATATTGTACTGGGTGCGAGCGCTAAAATTCATATTTTGAATGCAATAAAAAAAAAATCTGTTAACACAAATGACAGGACACAAACGTTACGTTCGAAGCAATGCCTTCAACTGGTTACTCTGAACTTGACCTTGTAATTTGAAAAGATTTGATTGCTTAGGGGGCGGGGAGAGACTGGTGGACAATAATGAAACACTGCATTCTTAACGCGAACGAACTATAGTACCAGTTTCACCCTTTCTTTAAACTAAATCTAACCATTACCGGTTAACCGATAACCGTTTTTCTTCATAATAATCATTATTCATAATTTATTTCTTAATCCATTTTTTATTCATATCATCGGAAGTCATAAAACTTGGTTGTCGTACTTTTTTATTTATAATAATTGTTCTTCATTCTAAGGGTTCCGTACCCAAAGGGTAAAAACGGAACCCTATTACCAAGATTACGCTGTCCGTCCGTCTTATCCCTTGAAAAATTCTTAAAAAGAAAAAGCTGCAAGTCACCGATGAGAGGCATCCTACTAAGGATAGTAGGATGCCTCTCATCGGTGACTTGCAGCGGGCTTTGCCCTTGTAAACATTATTCAGTTGCTAACTGTACTACTGAACCCTAGAAATAATAGTAAAATAATATAAAATAAAATAAGGATAAACGATGAAAAATAATATTATGAATTGAGATGATTATGTCTTTCGATCATTGGTATTAAAAAAATCACTGAAGAAAAATGTTATGAAAAACAAATTCGGACTTGCGATTTTATAAAAAAAAGTATAAGAAACAAAGCGCATCCACATGTACAACTCTGTATAAATTACGGTTTTTGCTTTACTTTCCAGCACCAAAGCAAATAGAAGAAGCAGCCATGACAAGTATCGTATACATGTCCAGACACGATTTCGTACGAGTGAACGAAATGCTCTTGTCCAGAAAAATGAGCGGCATGTCCAGTGAACTGCAAGATTTGATCCGCGATCACATACGAACGAAGACCATACCAATGTGGGCAAAAATTCTTGCAAATTCTTGTAATAGGTAAATATTTTTAGAATACGATGTAAATATACGTAGTATTGCGTTATGTCGTCGGCGTCTACATAGTAATATGAAAGGGTAAAACCCTTTACCTTATAATGTTTGGCGTCGCATAAAATAACTTATTGAACGTTTTTAATTTTGACATTATAGTAATAAAGAGCACGTAATTAATTCGAGCTATAGAGATAAGTACTCATATACTGGTTTACTCTCGGAGTTTCTGCACTTTCTTAACGGCATGATATTTCGTCCACACATTTAGAGCGAGGACATTAACATCATTTCATTTGTTTTTAATTTCAAAATAACATTTTTTTTTAAGCTGGTATATTTTTTACTTTCCTTAAAATACAGTTAATTAATATTTTGTTTGTTTGTTTGTATCGGCTAATCTTTTAAACGGCTGGACCTATTTAAATAAAAATGGAGCGCCTTGAAGTCACCTGTATTAAACATTTTATGTGGTAGGTAGTAGGTAAGTAGCCTATGTTAGGCTACTTTTTATTGATGGTACCTACAACGCAGACAAAACAGCAGGCGAAAGTTAGTTTGTTTGTTTGATAGCGCTAGTTTATGCAACTACTAATCAAATTTAATTCGTAATTCTTTTTGTGTTTGTCTTACTCTCAAGAAAGGTTTTAAGATACTTAATATCACGGTAAACCCCAAGGAAGCGGAGCAGTAAGGCTATACGCGGTCTAAAGCGCGGGAGCAGCTTTTGGTTTATTCAACGATTTCGCGGGATAAAGCTAGTAATAATATAATAACGTGTGTATAAATACGTGGTGTGATTAATAACAATTGTTTGTTGCAACATAGTGTTGGGAAAAAAACTCTCAAAGATATTTGAAACTTTAATTAAGCTACTATGCCGACGACATTTAAGTTATAAGGTATTTATTTTGTAAGTGTGATTAATATGTAGTAAGGAATGCCTGGCTAAAATATTCGACAATTTAGTTTTGTCTGCGTTTTATGATTATCTGTGAATTGCGTGAGCAAAATTAATGTTCAGTTTCACAAGTATTGCTCTATGTAGTCATTAATTTGGTACAATATTGATGTAACAGTTGGAATTGAAACCATATGAGACTAAAATTGATGTAGCGAACTTCAGGCTTGATAAAAGTCAAATTATTATTTACATTAAAAAAGAGTAGATGTTAAAGATATAGTTACACTAAATTAAGCGATAATAACACCATCGGCTAATACAATTTTATGTTTGTGACATATTGAATGTATTAATAAATTTAAATATATATATATATATGTTCTGCTGTAACGGTTCTTAGACACATCATCATTTTATTTATCAATATGGGCAAAAAAAAGTTGGTTTCTTATCAAACTTTAATCATGTATCTGTGTGTAGCATGTCACACTATCTTTATCAGCTATGTGCCTAATTAAACTATGTCAGATTCATGCCCTACATAATAATCGCTTTTATTTTTGTTTATAATTGCTGTCTAGCCGCTAACTACATTCGGTGTATAACGTAATCATCTTACTTTAGCGAGAATAATCTCAATTCTTATATTGTAAAGCAAGTTCGAGACTGAACTCCACAACAAAGGGCTCCTAGTAGGCTCTGTGATACTGTCTACCTCAGAACCACTATATTTATTTACTCTTTTGTATCAATAAAAAAATAATTTTAATTTGAATACGAATAAGTAAAATATCTTAGCCTAGTCTGGAGTCCCGTTAAATTAATCTTGGTCTCATTAATTTAATCCATAGTTATCATCTGTAATCCAATGATTGATTCATGTCTGTGTTACCAATTTCTGTGTCTCTACATTGATATCATAGCAGCATAAGATTGATGGTATGTTCTGTTTTTAAAAACACTCGAGAATTTGTGTGTAAATATAGAATTAGGTTAAATTCTGTGTGTAACTGGTGATATAATTACGAGCCGGTGACGAGTTGAGGGTAACTAAAATAGTTCGGCTACGTTTGATCCACACCTGTAACTGTATATATGTTAAAGCAGTGTTTAGTAACATAATGTGTTAAAATATAAATACGAACCAATTTGTGATGACTGGTTTTTTTTGGTGTTGGACTAGATGTATCGATTCTTTGTGTAAATTCGGATACATTGTTCTTCAAGCGCCCTCTAGACTCGGTTGGCCGACTCGTATTATTAATAATTTTTAGAAAATTTATGTTACGTCGATAAAGACGTGTATTCTGTGGTATTATTTTTTTTTAAATAAAACTAGGTTTTATATGAGTTTCAGTGTTTTATTAAGTGAATAACCTTTTCAATTTCGATTTATTATAATTATTAAAGTAGAGAAGTTATATATCTGCAAATGAAGTAGGTACATATTATTTTATTTTCAATGTGAAAAAAAAGTGGTTATAATCAAAATTTATAAACCATTTTATGTACTCTTTAAGTAATATATTTTGACGAATGGGTGGTAGTTATCGCACTCAAGTTGCTAAGTTTAAAATAAAAATTCAATTTACAATAAAAAATCTTACACTTAGTCAATCGTACATAATAATATAGACCTGATACTTTTATCACACTATACATACATTATTTACAATACTACAACTCGTTTTACATTATTCAATAATTTGTTTTATATTTTTTAATTTCTACCATAATGACGTGAATATTGACCAATTGTGTCCGCGCATTAGGTGTCAATAGTTTAGCAAATTTGTGGTAGTATTGCACGAAGTTCGTGAGTGCCATTTGTAACAGCCCTGATCCTGTTACTAGGTTTGGAAACGATACTAGAACTTCTCTGTGAATTTCCTCAAGGCTTTGTTTCCACCCAGAACTGAATGAGGCCACCAGAGAGAGTGTCTTCCTCTCTAAACTCGCTAGTTCGGCTTTCTTTTCAGAGTCAAACAATTGTTCACCTTCCTTCACAAATTGGATCATCCCACCAAAATGTGGACTCAAGATTTCCTCAACATACTCTGAGCTCCTCGCTCTTAATTGTTCCCTGAAGCTTTCTGCTTCTTTAGTGTTGTCTCTCGTTCTTTCCATTAATATACTCAGCACCATGTCATAATTATTTATGAGAAATATTAACTGCTGTGCACGTTGAGGGAACTCAGCTGCCATCTTGAGGAGGAAGCAGTGGACTTCATCTTGAAGAATTAGGAGTAGATTACTAAGTTCTTCTGAAGGAAATTGTTCGCTTAGACTTAGCATAGCAGCTGAGAATTCTGCATACCGCCGTGTGATCTGGGTAAATAACAATTATGTTCAAAACTTCTCCCGCCAAGGAGTGTAACCATTTTATTTGAAAATATTAAGGAACTTACATAATGAGGTCCCAATTCTTTATTAGATAATTTAGCAGGATCACATTCTCGCACATTCTGGATGTTAAGTTTTAATACATGTTCTAATCTTGGCCATAAAGTACTCTGCAGTGAATCCCAGTAACTGAAAATGGAATGGTTGTTTAGCACACTGCACAAAAATCTAAATTCTAAAGGCATACAGTAGAACACTGAAAAAAAAAATAGGAATATGGCAATTGTTTTGTACCTGTCCAAAGCTCCAACAGCTCTTTTATGACACATCCATCTATATCTGTTTATGAGTTGGATACACAGGTATAGTGCCAGGCAATCATAGCACTCAATCACATAGTTTTCCACATTTTTCTAAAAAAAACAATCACATTTAACATTGAAAACAAGTGGGTCATTATTTTGAGATAAGCCTTTTATATTATGGAGATAAGAATCAGAATTAATAAAGCCTTTGTGGTCCTTTTACACCAGTGACAAGATACCAAGACTGATCCAATCTTTGTGCAGAGATAAAAAATATCTTACCACAAGTAATGACAAGGTTTTGCCAAGTATCCTGTCAAAGAGCTCTTGGGCATGGGGTCCTTTTACATGGAAGAACTCTGTTGTGAATAAATACTCTCTGCAGCCATTGTCCACCAGGGCATATTGTAGACTTCTAAATAAGGCTTCATATGAGTACTGGAATCAAAACAAATGTCTGTAAGCAATTTTGCATTAGTCTTATAGAAACTATATTACAAGGAAAAATGCTATATTGCCACAACTTACATACCATCTTCTTCACAAACTATAACACATAACATTAAGGATTGTTTCTTACCTTTGTTTTCTGTTGAACATGAGGCACTATGATTGGAGCTTCAAGTTGCTGAGCTAGAACATCACCTCTGTTGCCAATTGTGAATATTGTGCTTTTATTCTTCAGATTTGCTTTCTGGAAAAATCCACCTTTTGATCCATCCTCAATGCCCATCAAGTCATCTTTTGTTGGTGCTTCTTCATACTTTAATTTGTCAAGTCTAGAGGCGTATGATTTGAAATATGAATAGTAAACTTTGCTTAGTGTGTCAATGTATTCATTGCATATCTCTTGAGCTACATTTCTCTCGTTGGCCAAAATAAATTCAAAGAAGAACTTGTACTTGAGCATAGCATTCTGAGGTATCTGATAGTTCGCCATTGGTTTACGAAACTTGTAGATTTGTTCCAAAATGTATGTCCTTATTTTAGAAACAGATTTTATTTTGAGTTTTTCCAATACATCCTTGACGTCATGACATGCTTTAGTTTCTTTGAAGTCTTGTTCTTTTACAAAGTTAAGCTTTTGGTTTAAAATAGCTAGTTGGACCATAAATTCCTTGTCGGTCACAGGAACATTGTTGATGCCGCTGAAATAGAAGATAGATAAAATTAATCAAAATTGGTCAATACAATATTTGAAAGTTAAGTTATCAACATTGGGCCTCTCTGATGAATAAGTCTTTTAAGTATTGTACAATCAATGATTGTACACAACAACAGCAGACAAGCTACACATAAAATGTACAGGACTGTACTTGATTTTGTGTTTTGCCACCCTGCAGACAGAAAAAGCCTTTATTGTTTTATTTATTGCAAAACAGTAATACTCACAATATTAGAGTTTCAGAAACAGCCATATCTTCAATAAATGTAGAAAGTGGACCCTTCAGTACTTGTCTGTTTGACAATTGGACAGACATGTTCACAGATCGCTTTTGTAAACTAATTATCTCATTGCTGATGCTGCCCAAGTCATTCTGAAAGCAATTAAATATTATTTAGTGTAGACTGAAGTTTAAGTTTTGGCAAAATAATAACCAAATCTTTCCAGATTACCTAACTAATTATGCTAAACTTTGTTAATACTTGTTTGTTGATTAGATATGTACTGAATGTTTATATTAATTATAATTATGGATAACAATTTCAAAATTGACCAGGTATTTGCAAATGTTTCTTAACCTATACCAATATGTTTGCAAAAGGCATGTTAACTAAATTAGTTTTTTTATGTGATCGAAAATCTTCTCTATAGCAGTAATATAACTAAAAGAGTTACATTGTTATCACTGAAACTTCTTGAGATATCTCAATAAGTTTTGTGAAATTAAAAATTTTACTATTATGATAATTCACATTAATAATCAACTCAACCAAGCACTCTATACTAAAGGCTAACAGCTTGTGACATCACTAACTGAAACATTGTAGGTGAAGTTATTAATTTTGTTTAATAGTTATACAAAATATTGAGTTTATAAAAATGGTTTTATTACAAAAGATGCTATAAATTGTATGGGTTTCATTATAGGTTTTATAATTTCATACTTTAAATATGGAATTGCCCATGGAATTTTAAATATATATACCTCACTCAGAATTAACACAACGCCATATAGTCCTAAACTAAGCAGAGCTTGTACTATGGGTACTAGAATAACTGATACTAATGCATATATACTTTTCTTTTGTAAATACATACTTATTATACATAGAAACACTCACACTAAGACAAACCCTCATGCTCATGCACACAAAGATTTGTCTTAAGCAGGAATTGAACCCGCGACCTCAACATCACTCTCTCTCGCTCTACCCCCTCTGCCATCCAGTCGGAATGATCATAAAATTAGTAAGACTTAAAGTATGTAAAAAAATTCTTACTCTTATAATTAAAGGGAATATTTAAAAATATCGGCGCCACAGGCCTCATTTGAAAAAAACTTAAATTGCATCTTTAAATTTTTTCTCTAGATAAGATAAGATAAGATAAGATCATTTATTTGCTAAAACATGGTACAACAAGGTCTTACAATTAAATATGTTCAACATGTTTTTATCACACTTACATGACATGCAAAAACTATTAATTTCAAATCAATTTAACATTATAAAGTCCGATAATAAATAGAATCAGCAAAATATTACAATTAATGTCATAAAATTAGGATCAATAATACAGAATACAAAATGTCAACAGGTAAAATGTCCAATAATTAGTGAATAACAAATGAAAAATTAATAAAAATAAAAAAATATATAAAATTCTATATAGGCTTAAATTGGTAACAAGAACACATGTCATTATTGAACAATTCACAGTAACATTCCCCATCTCTCATTATCATAGCATATCATTCAAATAATCACATATATTGTAGTAGCATTTCTTAAGTAACAGATTTTCAAGGACTTTTTAAATATATGTATGGGCAGCTTTTTAATGTCATTTGGGATTTTATTAAAAATTACTGGACCCATGCATACTATGCTTTTGTGCAGTAGTTTTGATTGGAAACTTAATACAATTATTGCAAAATATAATAGCCATATTCAGTTTGCATTGTTTTTAATTATTTCACAACTAACAACTACTGAAACAATGAATGTTGGTATGATGACAGTTATAGTAGAATCAGGAGTTGCTTTAATTATATCCAGTGACAAAGAAAGCTAGCTATTAGTAAGAAATTAACACTTACTTGAAACACCATAAGCATGCTCTCCATTTTAGCAAGAATCCCATCGCAGTCTTCTATTTGGTTGTGAAGAGAAGCTATGTTCTCGCTTTCTTTCAGGTAGTCCGCCACCGAGGTTTTCTCAGCATCTTTGATACCTTTATCCAGTTGTAAGGCATACTCTCTTAGGTCGGTGCCATTCCTTAAAACTTCTTGTATTTCGTAATCTTCAAGGTTTTTGTCTAGCACATCTTTGATATCAGTAGATTCTGACATCGCTTCAGAAAGTTGCCGTGAGTTTTTACAGTTCAAATATTCACGTTTTGACAACTGCAATCAATATGTTATTATAGAGAATTAGCAGGCTAGTTCTAAGCAACCTAAGAACGTCTTAATTTAGAAAAGCTTACTTGAAAATTTAAAAAACTGTGAATTAACTGTACAATTTACTTACTGTGGTTATATTTCAGTAAATAGAATAACAAGCAAAGAGATATGAGTATGATGGCAAGATATCACAAAAATGTTGACTCAAATGTTGACATATTTTGACATGACAAGCTGAGCTTGACACTTAGTGTTGTCACATCTAATTTTGGCAAAGTGGTAGAACAGGATGCAAAGTTGGTAGAGTTTGAAATCTAAATTGGTAGATCTACCACCACAGTATATTATAAACAGGGTGTCCCACGGACCTGCCACGTGGAGGGGCAGTATCTTAAATATGTTAGATAAAAGATTTCCTCAAATATTTGTAATTGTCCTTTTGGGTAGTATAGGCGTGCTCTTGTTATGTTAATGTAATAAATTGTTTGCCGCCACTTTTTAGAGTAATTGGCTTCTACGCCAATCATTTTTGCTTAATTTTTTCATTGAATTTAAGGGGTTTTGAATTGTTTGATCCAATCTAAAATATGTTAAAGATATAAATATCAAAAATATGTTAAAGATTAAATGTCCATCCTATCCATATCCTCTAAAGCTGTGGGCGATGATGGCCTTCAGATCCAAATGTTTATTCCTATCCTGTCTGAAATCACTGCCATTATCACTCACATTGTCAATTACTCCTTGTTCACAAACTCCTTTCCCACTTCCTGGAAGAGGGCTCATGTCCTACCTCTTCCAAAAGTCTCTAATCCAACCTCTTTCTCCCAATTTAGACCTATATCTATCCTTCCCGTTCTATCGAAAGTCCTGGAGAGTGTTGTCCAAAAGCAACTTTCACAATATCTCTTCTCTAATAGCCTGCGCCGCTGAGTCCGTATCAGTCTGGATTTCGATCTGGCCACAGTACCGTTACTACGTTGGTAAAAATAACCGACGATGTACGTTTGGCCATTGAAAACAAACTTTTAACTCTCGTAGTGTTACTAGACTTCAGCAGCGCTTTTAACTGTGTTGACTTTGACATCCTCTTAGGAATCCTATCCTCTCTTAATATCTCTGCATCTGAAATTACATGGTTCACATCTTATCTTCAAGGACGCTCGCAATCTGTTCGCTACGAAGATGCCTCATCTGAGTGGTGTGATCTGGCTGCGGGTGTTCCCCAAGGTGGCGTTCTTTCTCCTCTACTTTTCTCCGTTTTTATAAATGCTATCACTAAGGTCCTTACTTCACATTACCATCTCTACGCAGACGACTTACAGCTTTATCGTCATTTTAACGTCGATCAGATTGTCTCGGCTGTTGATGCTGTCAATGATGATCTTGCTAACATCCATAAATGGGCAAAGTTTTTTGGCCTTTTAGTCAATCCCAACAAATCGCAGGCAATCATCATTGGTGGCAGATATATGCTGGGACTTATAAATCACCTGTCAATCTCCCCGGTGTTATATGATTCTAAGCCTGTTATGTACGCTAACAAAGTAAAAAATCTGGGTATTATCTTCGATCCAAATCTATCATGGGAGGCTCATATTACAGAGGTGAGCAGAAAGGTGTTTGGTACGTTCCATTCTCTCAAACGACTCCAAAAATTCCTGCCTTTTCCAACTAAAGTGACTCTTGCACAATCTCTTCTTCTGCCTCTTCTTGACTATGCTGATGTCTGTTTTTTGGATGCAAAGGAGGAACTCCTCAACAAACTTGAGCGTCTGCAGAATCTTGGTATCCGCTTCGTTTTCGGTCTTCGGAAGTATGACCATGTTTCTGAATTCCGAAAACAATTGAAGTGGTTACCTATTCGGCAGCGTCGAGATACCCACATTCTTTCTCTCCTCTTTTCCGTCCTTCACAACCCTAATGCTCCTTCTTATCTTCGTGAACGTTTTGAATATCTTGTGCTCAGGGGAAAATCCTGTCGTACTTCTTCCTCTCTTCTTCTTCGAACTCCTTTACACAGTTCCTCTAGGTATGATGGTTCTTTTACTATTCAGGCCGTAAGATTATGGAATAATCTTCCTAATTCGATTCGCGATAGTCCTTCATTGGATGTTTTCAGGGAAAGAGTTAAAAAATATTTCCTATCTCAGACTGTTTAGGTAAAGTTTTATATCAATATTTATTACATCTCTAAGTATTTTATTTATATTTAAGTATGTTTATTTAACTGTGTATTTAGGTATATATATGTAAATTAGTTTATTTAGGTATTGTATTTTATAGGTAGCATTATAATATATTTATGTCTATTTGTTTGTTTATGTATTGTAACTTTAGTTATTTTTTATTAATTTATTATTATTTTTTTACCATAATAATGGTAACTCCGTTTTTCCTTTGTGTTGTACACTTGTTTTTGCCCTCTTTTCGCATCCTCTTCTCCTCTATTACTCTAAGGTTTGCTGGAAGAGAACTCAAATTTGAGTTAAGCTCGCCTTTATTGTATTTTGTGTCATGAATTGTTTTATAAATTGTTTCATTGTACAATAAAAAGTTTAAAAATAAATAAAATAAAATAAATAAAATACAACGGTATATTAATACTATTTTAGAATCACAATAAAACTGGCACATTTTGCCCACGCATAAATCTCTATCTTTTTTTTTTTAAACTGGGTTCTCGGCTTCATATTTAAGGTACAATCACAGACGTACTAGAGATGCTAACGCATGGGTACAATAAAATTTAAAGAAGAAATATATATGCTTTTATGATTTTTTTGTATGAAATATTTGCGCAATAGCAATAATGATATAGTATATTTGGTAGTACTTTTATTCGAAAGTTAAACGCCACTTCTGAGTAATATAGGCGTTGTTTAATCGACATTGGCAAGAAAATGTTTGCTAAAGGGCTGACATGTGTGGCACTGAGCAGAGTAAAAACACTCGAGGGTATTGCTTTATCTGATCTAGAGCCGAATGAAGTATGAATGAAGCAGTTACACAAACCTCACGATGAACGAGCTTTGGCAGCAATGCAGAAGCTGAGAGGTATACACACAAGAGACTGATAGGTCTAAAGAGAAGATGAATGAGCATCACACGTTTTATAGAACAGAGAACAACTAATTAATTCAAATTACAACCAATAAGGTAGGTACTATAATTATGTACCTATTTATAAGTTTTATAGGCACTTTATATCATCGTTTTATCTAAATTTACCTTAAAATAATGCAACTGACGGTCCAAAAGGGCCTATGTTTAAATCTAGATAGATTCAGAAAATATATGAAAAGCACTTTTATTTCCTGTAACATTCGAGGGTTTTCCGCAATTTCCCTAGGATTCTATCATCAGACCCTGATTGCCTTGCTATGGGACCACTCTCAAGGTCACTCTCACTCTCTTCCGAAAAAAAATAAAAATAAAATCGGTTTACTCTGTTAAAAGTTATGCGTTCTAACATAAAAAATATATAAACGTTGACTTGAGAACTTCCTCCTCATTTTTTCATCGTTTTAAAAAGGACTATCGGCTGTCTGCTACAGCCATCTATGTCAATTTCGAAATGAAATATTTTTTCTATATTAATCCAGGTCCAAATCTTTCAACCTACCATTTTTCATCCCAATCGGTTTAGCCATAGAATTTTAGTGCTTTAATCTTAAAGAATGTCGAAGTTCCATATTAATGTTCAAGCCTCATTAACCCCTTAACCCGTGCCTACGTCATAAAAATAAACCTTTGTGCAAAATTTCCCAATTAGTTTTCTCTACGTACCACTTTAAGAAAGACCTCCAACTTGCGTACCCCTTTATTAGGAATGTTAAATAAAAAAATAAAATCAGGTGTACCAATTGTATTTTTATTATCATCAAAAGACATTCTAATGACAGAGAACATGTTTTAGGTATTAATGTGGCAAATGTGCACGTTTATCTATATACAACTCGGCAAAATCTGGTTGCATGTTGATCAGCTTTAATCTTAAGTCGTCTTCGAGTTGAAGTCTGTGACGATGTTTAGTTTTTATGTTTGTCATTGCGGAAAATCCGCTCTCGCAAAGGTAAGTTGTGCAAAATGGTAGTAAATATTTTATTGCTACTTCGCTGACACGATAAACATCTTTAAGACCAGCCCATAAATTAACCAATGATTGTTCTGCAAAACAACTTTTGAGTCTACTGTTGCATGAGATGGTATATTGAATTATTGTTTTTTAAGGATTTTAGTTTAGAGATTGCTGCGCGTACTCCTTGATGCAATCTCGCGTACCCCTAGGGGTAGGCGTACCACTAATTGGGAACCACTGGTATAGGCTCTACGTTGATGAATTAGTCAGTCGTGCGAACAATTATATACTACTTATATACTCTCCAGTTTCAGCTGTTATCAGTATAACAACTGTTGTACTAGATCTAGCATAGGTAGTTAGGCATCATTCATATCCTAATAATAAAGCGTACCTTCTGCTTAGAATAAAGAAATAGATCCAATGCACTCACACAGAAACGTGCTGCTACGAGTCCACTCGTCATCACAAACGGTGGCAATTGTAAGCATTTCTTTATTTGCCGATATGAGTGCTACTAGCATGATGCGTGCTGGACTGTACGTTGTACATACATACACGGCCCCTAATCAACAAATAAATATTTTTGCCACAGTCGTCAGTACCATAACAAATCAATATATTGCTAACGAGGCGTTACTCAGATGTCTACAATTTTTTTTATAACAAATAACTGTTTTATGTTTTTAACTAACTAAAAACGAACTGTTTGTTGATTAAAGAGCTGGGTATTTAATATTCGAAAAGGAAAGGAGAAATAAAAGAGTTATATTTCCATTGATGCTTCCGCACCGATATTATTTTGACGAAATATTTACAAAGAAAATGTATAACACATTATAACAAAAGCACATTTAACTTTATGTATCTATGTTGAGATTTAAGAAATGCAGTTCATTACAAACCTTAAATAAGAAAGTATATTACTAATTATGTCATTTTAAGGTACAAGTACACACCTATGGAGGGAAAATAGTAGACTTTAGCCACACAAGAGGCACATTTTGCAAAAGAAATCTGTAATGGGTGTGTATAACAGTATATATGGGTAGTAAATTCGGAGGGCTGAAGACCGTCCAAATTATTATTCATATGTAAACTTTGAAAAAACTAGTAATTTTTTTTCAACACTGATGGCTATAACACAGAATAATTTGCTGTATTAAATGCCTTTTATTCAGTAAAACCCTCGTGTTCAGGCAATAATTATAGCTTATTCTATACAAGTCACAGTTATAACAAAATGTCAGGAATAAATTGCAGCAGGAAATAAACAAAATAAATAATAAATTACAATAACTTTCCTGTATTACTTAAGATAGGATGTGTGCGAGCCGAAGCCATGTCTATCTATATAGTAAATACAATGATATGATTGATTACGTCGTGGTACGTATTAGCTTGCACAGCTCGTAAATATTGAATGGTCACATGCAGTCATGGTGGCAATTTGCATATGTTAGTCTATTACCGTCATCGACTATTAATCAAAGTTAATCTTATTTCAGTTGATAATGGTAAACCAAGCAGGTTTGTAATATAGGAATGTAATTTACTTAGGTACAATTTATGGATAAACATTATCATGGTACATTCAGCTCAGCTATGGGTAACAATATTTCAAGCACAACCGAAGTATTAATAGGTACAATAAGTAGGTTTATTCTTTAGGAATTCGCTACAATTAGATGTAACGACAAATTATTTACTCCATTACTCTTATAAATCTATAAAATTAATTAATATAAAGGAGTTGTGGCAGCGAGTAAAAAGTCCAGCATTTGTTATAATTTAGGTTACATTTTTTGTATAAAATTATTAATTTTCATGTGTCTTTTAATTTTCTTATCACTACGATGATCATAACTTATATCACTTGGTTTTCAAAGGACAACATCCATTCGAACAGTCACTCTAACTTATGACGAAAGACGTCAAACACCGAACATCAATTCAACCTTCTACTTGCTTTCGCTTCATAGCTCATCAAACATCAATCCTAATTCTTTCTCCTATCTATCTACTGCCTATGTATATTATAAAGTAGCTCCTCTGTATGTTAAGTTGGACAGCGTACCTCGCAATTAAGGTACCTATTTGTCTCCGTACATTTTACACCCACGATGCAGGTAAGTATCAAGTCTTTTAGAAGATTAAAGGCAATTTTCAATACTGTTATCGTTTCACGAAGGCAGATACTGAAACATACCTGCCTGAAGTAAATATAGACGACAGGTAAAATGTTATATTTATCGTAATGCAGTTCATAGCTCAGCTTTAAATATTGTAGCGCACCGGTTCTGTTTATCACTATTTGGTCCAGTGAAAAATATATTTCCATTCCGTCCATGGCCTCTGCCTAATGTCGTAGATTAAAAAAAATACGAACATGTAATCCTACTCTAGTATTCCAATAGATACTTACAGCAAAATACACAATGACTTATTAGCGATTTAATTTTATATAAATTTGTTTCTAATGGCCTTGCTTAAGATGCAAAGGATATATAAATATAAAGTGCAATCACATTTTCTCAAAATAATTCGTGATATGTATATTTACTCAATACATATATAATATGTATTACAGTAAGCATATAAAAGGTTCACATAAGGAAACTCTACGCTATCTACCTATAAAGGTACTCTTTAAGACACGTTGATACTTTAAGGATTTTACATTGGGGACGTCGATCATGCTGAACTTTTTCTCAGGCCTTAGATATAATTATCATAACAAATTACATTAGTATCCTAGCTTCTAAAAATATTACAAAATAATTTAAAACTAAAAGGTAACTTCCATCAAAGACGTCGTTGTGACTCCTGGGATCATCGCGGTCCTGCGCGGGCAGCAAGCTCTGCATCGAGGCGTGCCACCCGACGCTCACATTCGTACAAAAGGACATTAAATGCCTCATCAATCTTATAAGTAACTTCACTTATATTAATTATAGAAAGCCCGAAAATAACGGGCCTGTTTTAATAACATTTCTAAGTCTTGTGACTAGATTTTTCCTATCTAAGTAATACATAAGTAAATAACATAGGAATATTTGTACGACAAGATGCCATCGATCACGAGCGGTAACTCAAATGCAGACTACTAAATACACAACATTGAAATATTAAACGAAATCACACCCAAAAGACAAATTCCTTAACTTTTTCAATAAATTAACCTTAACTAGGACTTACTCGGTAAGATTGCCTCCATTAGGTACTAAACATTAAATTCATATGAGTAGCGCGAACCGATTCCGTGGGAGATCGCGTCCTAACTAACGTCCATCTACACTCTAGAAAAATATGTTTTATAATCTAACACTTATAAAAATAACGGAGTCGGCTCTAAGTTAGAAGGAAATGGGTTACGAAGGCGGGAGTGGTCCTCGGGGTTGGGCGCGGGGCGTTCAGAAAGGCAGGCTAGAGCGGAACATGTTCTCGATGAGCGGCGGCGCGGGCACTAGGTCCTCGAGCTTTAGGTAGAAGATGCGCTGCAGGCCCTGCACCGAAAGCGACCGCAACTCCGGCAATGCACCCAGCACGCGGCTGAAGTGTGGCGCACCGCCACTCGCTATGCCACCGCCTGGCATATGCGCGCGGAGACACCCGATTATCTTCATCTGCAGTTGCTCAACACGGTGAGGTTCCTTCAAACCGTGTCTCTCTGTTGACAAGGGAAATTCATTGTACAAAGAAATAATAATAAGAGAAAAAGAAAAGTTAAAGGCAATGTTGTTTTTCAAATTAGATATTACGTAACTGTAAAAGTGGACAACTAGCTAACGTTTGTAAAGGTTATATACACACCTGTTATTAATGTTAATGCGCAGAGACACGCAAATGTAGATATGTCGATATCCATAGAATGCAGCGTGTTGCTGAAATCCAATACTGCATGAAGCCAGTCTCCGAAAGAGCGCTGGCATTGTCGCTTATCAAGCACCATGCCATTGCAGAAGGTTAACTTGGTGTCTTCAGGGCGCGTGCGGTATGCCAGCCGCAGCACAAAGAGCTCAAGCCTGGCTGATGCAAATAGTTGTTCTCGGTCTTCTGGGCACAAGTCTCCATAGCCAGGTACTTTGTCAGCGAATATTTTGATCATGTCGATTGATGTTGTGAGAAGAGTGTAAAATTGTTGGATCACCTCTAAGTCTGACATCGGGGGCTCCATAGGATTCGGTTCCCGATATTGAGAATAATCGAGATTGGCAAAGTCTGGTGATGTATCAACGTGAGCCCGAACGAGCGCTGTGATAAGCGAAATCGGTGGGCTTGGCGGTGATTCTTGGGGACATTTTGGCTTCGATGGCAGCCTACCACGTCTACCTTTCAATGAGTCAGTCCTCACAACTTCCTTCACCATTCCGACGTTGAGACATTTCTGGAATCGGCAAAACTGACATCTATTCCGTCTTCGTTTATCTACCGGGCAAGACTTTTCAGCTAAGCATACATACTTAGAACCTTTTTGTACGGTCCTCTTAAAGAATCCTTTGCAGCCTTCGCAAGTTCTGACTCCATAGTGTTGGCAAGCGGCGGTGTCTCCACAAACAGCGCACAGTTGGCTAGGTGATGAGGGAGCGCCTCGATGTCCGGGTCCCTCAGGTGGAGCTACGCCAGGAGAACTGGATGCTGAATTAGGAGCGGATGCTTGCATACAATGCACTCTACCCACCGATATCTTAGGGCTATCGCTGGAACTTGTAGATTCTGATCGTTGTACTGGTAAAGAAGCTCGTCGTTGCCTCGAGCTCTGGTCAGTAGATATATGTAGATCTACTGAACTTGGGAACGGAGGTAAAGAATACGAGTCCTGGTTTGGCGTCACACCACCCGTGTCAAATGTTGGGCTGCACTGTTGTGGTGACGGTGCATAGTATGTCGCCGGGACATAGGGAATAGAAGGCTGATGGTATTGATAAAGCAGCTGCGTGGATGTATGTCCTTGATACGCGCTGACATTGTAGCAGTCTTCGTCCATTTTTATGCCGAATTCTGCCATTTCTTGTTTAGGATACCGAACAGAATAAGTTTCTTCAAAACTGGGTAATGCTGGTCCAAGGGTCGGCGAAGATGCTTCGCTGATAGGCGTAGTTCGTTGAGATTTAACTTCAGGCGGGATCGGAGCGTGAAATTCAACGTCTGGGAATGGGTCTAAGTTTTCTTCCAAGATTTCCGTGGAATCTTCTTGATATTGCGGCGACAGTAGATCAGTGAAGGACGAACCGTAGTTGCTCTGTAATAGAAATGACAATCAATAAATGAAGGCGTTGTATCAGTGGTAGGCGGCGGATGGCCGGCAGGGGCGGCCGTGACGCACCAATGGCGTGTGCCTCCATTGTCTGTGCTTACTTATACGTGCTTTGTGAACGATAGAGCCGCCTGTTTATCAATCCATGCAGGTGTCCTTATGAATTTATTATTTTGTATAGAGCTCATTAGAACAAATTATTTTGTACCCAGAAATATTTCGCTGGTTCAGATTGAAAGGAAATTACTTCAAATTACAACAGGATGCTAGTTAAAATAATGTTTTAATAAAAATATGAAAATATGGATGTGATTTACAATATAATAACATGTATACTCAGTATACTTACGTATGTCTGCAGCAGTAGCATGCTGGAGGAGTTGGGTGTGAAGGCGCCTGGCGAGCGCGACTCTATGGCGCTCGGCCCTGTAACAATCAGACATTCTCACTTTAGTACGGGACACCTTCAAAAGTATTTATATTATATTATATTATTATTGAAAATAAATCCGTCGGTTAAACTAAAAGTCCGTCCGTAACACTGAAGCCACGAAGAACGGACAGCGAATGCGTCAGGAAACCGGTAGACATGAAATTGACGGCACCGTCCCTTGAACTATCACGCTATGCGAGCCATGCATCATTTATATTTACCCTCGGCGAACATACTTTGATTCTTTCTTCAAGCACTCGAAAACTAATCGATATCTACCTACGGTTGATGTATTTGATACGTGATCAATGGTGATCCTATGACGGTTCGACAAAAAATGACGACGCCAAAGAAAGGTCTTCTAATTTATAGTGCAGTTTTGCCAACCAAATATTGGCTTTTTGACTACATCGTGTCATGGTGCTTGATTCGCCACGCCCAGAAAATTGAATCCTATGTATACACCTCATCTAGGTCTATCAAGGCAACGTCGCAAACAAGGAACCATGGTATTCCTTAGTTTCATTCCTAACGATAGAGCTGTAGAGTCTACATTACGATAGCGGCGAGGGGTTGGGAATTTTTGGGGCGAAAAGGCGATGGGTCCCCTGGGAGGTTATGAAATCAGTGGCATTTGCAGTTTCTATTATGTTAAGAACCATTAATTCCAGTCTTATTAAGCTATAAACAAAACAGAAGCTTTTGTTACCGTCACTTTGTTATGAATATTTTTTGTACAAACAATTTTGATGTAATGTTTTAGCGTCCTATTTATTTTTTGATTTCAATGAATTATGTTTGATATTTTACTAATTAATTATTTCGACACGATATCGAGAGCCAAAGTTTACGCCAAATTTTAAAATGAAGAGTGATATTTTGAAATGCAATAAAACACAATCGTCAACGTTTTGTTATATAAAAATCATAATAAAATTATCAATATTAATATATTAATATATATCGAAAGTTAATGTTAAGCAGCACATGGCTTTTCGTGTGTATAAAGTAATGTAATAATATTTTCACCTCAGCAGCTCTATAATTCGTTCTTTGCTGTATGAAAACAGTGAGCAAAACTCGATTTTGCTTTAAGTTTTGCTCTCGCTGGAAGATTTTTTTTCTTAATATCACACAGCTTTCACACCACGTGATCTAGTCCCAAACTAAGTAGAAATTGTACTATGGGTACTATTTCGAGCTGCTGAAGCTCAGAGAAATTAGCCAACCGGAGGTGTCATTATCAGGCGACCCCGCTTAAAATTTATGTGAATGATATAATAATATATAGCACGGAACAATCTACCCGCCCGCGAGTTTTTGCAGACTTTTTTGCATAGATATTTGCGTTAATTACGTCGATATTGGTTTTTTAGTCTGAGTGCTGGGGTGAAAAGTTGCATGTGCGACACGAGACCAAAATTATTTACATCTTGTGCTTTTGAGTCCCCCACTACGTTAAAGATTCTTAAATTATTAGCTTATTCGAGACTCAAAATTAGCACTAGAAGAAAATACAGACTTATCGTTGTGTAAAAACTATATTACTGGCCTAAAATGTATACCTGCCATACTTCTGCTAATATATTATCGCATCATACAAATTAAGTCAGCCTAAATAATTTACGAGTAGATTTTGTTGATATAACAAGTTTTATTTAAATAAATGACTTCCATAATGATGTTTGAAGGATATATAGCCTAATTTATATTAACTTAATGATAATTAGTAATATTTCTAGATATTATGTATAATAACCTAGTGCCTTTGCTTAAAAGCTTATATTATGTAGATCATTGTCAACGTCTTTTACTAATTTACAACTACCTTGATCGGTCGAGATCTAAAATGGATAGCAAAAATTTATTTAATTAATATGATAATACAATAAGATAAAATAGAGCAAATACTCAGTAAGATAAGTTTTGATAGTTTCAGATAAAATATCCCAATATTTGTTCACGTATCAGAAATGGGAATGTTACATGGATGAGTGAAGAGAAAAAAAGCGTTTAAATTAAGAACGGATACGTTAGAAGATACATAACTAACTACCCGTGCTAAGTGTGGCGGATCCACATATCGGCCAATCGGTCTTGGAAAAAAATACATGTCATCATTAAATGACGATCATATGGTGGAGTGGGTAGTGTACCTGCCTCTGACACTGAGGTTGCAGGTTTGGTTCCCGCTCAAGACAATCTTTGTGTGCTTGAACATGGAGCTTTGTCTTGGTCTTGTTGTTTCTATGTATAATAAGTATGTATTTGCAAAACAAAAGTATATATGTATTAGTATTAGTTATTCTAGTCCCCGAAGTACAAGCTCTGCTTAGTTTGGGGCTAGATAGCGATGTGTGTATGTTGTGTGATATATTTATAACATATTAAAATAATTTTCCGGTAAACAATTTTGCACCTAGTTAGAGTCAGGATCATTATACTGAATCACTGGGAAGCAGCTTCGCCATGATGTCATTTACACCCTGTATAGGCACTTTCGTTTCCGAGAGCATTACTACAACAGGACTAAGTACTAAAATTATGTTGATATTCAAATATAAATGATGACCTTGACCTTGAATGGGAATTAATTATAATTGTTTAACTAGAAGCTAGTAAAACAAACAACAACGTATAAACTGCCGAAGATGAGAATAATAATATTCATAACAAAGCAAATATTTGTAACTTCCTGATTAATGTACGTTATTGTGCTCTGGTCTAATTTGGCAACTTAAAGGTATTGCTACTTCTTAACATTATTTGAAATTAAAAAATAATTTAAAATATTTAAAATATTAAACTTCTATTTATGGTTTATTTTTTGGTTCAAGACAATGCAATAAACACTAATAAAACAGTCGAAAACATTTTTGGACTTGAAGCAGGACTTGAATCCGCGACCTTACGATTCCGTCCTATCGCTCTCCCATCTGAGTTATCCAGTATTTCTTAGTATTAGATTGCTAAGCATACCTAAATGCTGTATACAAATCAATGAGAAAATGCAATAAATGTCACACAAAGTAATGTAAAATCCAAATTGATTGCCCCCTGGTACATCAGAAATGAGGACCTCCATCGTGACCTGTCGCCAGTGTAATACAACAGTATGCTGAAGCTCATGAACGACGACTTCTTCAACACGTGAATGTCGAGGCCATCCAACTCCTTGACACCACAGACATAGTTAGAAGACTCAAAGGGACGAAACCTTTTGAGCTAGTTCAGGGAAGTGAGTGCTTCAAGTGGTTTAGTGCTACTTTAAAAGAACACAAGAACAAAGTGTCAGTTTCGATAATAGAGACAATAAGATAGGTGTTATTGGACACACTCTTAACATAAATTAAATTAATTTAGTAACTTAGGTCAAAATTTAATTACTCATTAGTCTCTAATTTTATATCTAGACTAGATTGTAATCTTGATGAAGTATCTAATAGTTTAGACACATCATAAAAAAAAGAAAACAAAGTAATGTATATATTTTTTTTTAAATGTCGCCCGCACTAGAATTAAGTCCTGTGTCGCGGGGTTGTTTACAAACATAAATTTTACACACATAAAGCACACCCAGAGTCAGAAAAAATATTTAAAATATTTGCTAAACAAAGATTTGTCCCGTGTGGATATTGATACAACTTTCTCTGCAGCATTAATAGATATGTATTTTTACATTTTGTTCTATAGAGTTGTTCTCCAATCGCGACCCCATACTTGGCACGAGCTTCTCATAATAACACATCGTGTAATACTCCTATCCAACGTGAAAAATAACCCTAAATTTTGTTTATATAATACTTTCAGCGCGAAAATAAAAGTACTCAAATCCAAATGTGATGCGATGATCGCAGCGTTAGCCGAGTGGGAGACCGTAAGACTGCGAAGTCAAAGGTCTCGGGTCCGAACCCACGGCACACACCTCTATCAATAAATCGTTAAGATTCGTCTTTTCGAAGATATGAGTGTATTTGTCATTTAAATTATCGCTCGATAACGGTGAAGGAAAGCATCGTGAACCTACATAACTGAGAATGCCTAAAAAAAAGTGCTCGAGGGTGTATGAAGTCTACCAATCCGCACTTGGCCAGCGCGAGCGTGGTGTAGAAGAGGCCCGAGCCCAGCAGTGAAACAGTATTTAGATACAGGGCTGCTATTATAATCCAAATGTTCTTTCTTGGAAAACATTCGAGTGGAAGTAGAAAAACTTGTATGGCATAATATCATTGATATAATTCTTTGGTCTAATAAAATTTTACGATAAAATGACACAAATATGTTGCGACTGTCTGAACTGACTGACTGGATCTAAGGACCGGTTTTGTTAATTTATTATTTGTCTCGTCGTTAAATATACGGTGATGTTAACAAACATTTATGTGTTTTATGTAAAACAAGAAAGATTTACATATTTAATTTCGGATTAATGAAAGCTGCCGTCCTTCAAAGGTTGTTGAGAAAATCCCTTAGTGGAATAAACTAAATATTTTAATATTGTGATAGGTATTGTGACCGGAGAGAAAATGTCGACGGCATAAGACAATCTACCTTTTTGTTCTTAGTGTTTTTGTTTTTTTTTTAATTTATGTAAAACCATAAATATAAGTTGTAGAGCAGATATTTCATGAGTATTATTATAGATACATATTTTAGAAAAAGCTAATTCATTCGGTTGCCTTGCTAAGTAAGAAATAAATTTACAACTAAAACTAGTATTTTTTACGTCTTACAGTATTTTGAATTAATATTATAATACTTACTTATAATGTTTAATTGATTTCAGTGATTAATTTTAAAGGAATTTACTATCGTCTGGGTACCAATGAAGCAGTAAGAAATATGGTAGATAAATAAGACAGTTGTTATTTATTTTTATAGTTAGTTACAGTACTGTGATTTTGCACAGAGAACTGTGGGCTGTAAACGGACCTTCATAGACAATACATAATTGTTTTTTACAGGAACTAGCTTTTGTGACCCATACAATGTACAAATATCACCCGAGTTATTTAAGTAGAGAAAGAGAATAAGAAACAAATACTTTTATAATAGTTTTCTTCATGAAAAATTTTAAAAATCTCAAAAATAGCCAGGAAAACGGTAATATGTATGGTATATTTACATACACCACAAGATGCTCATTGATGACGTTTCTTTTTCAAGTAAAATATTATATACAGGGTGGATGCGACATAGCGACATTTATTAAAACCACAGCTTCTATACATGGCCAGTATGCATTTCCACCGGATAAAAAATTCTCTGGCGAAAAAAAAAAAACCCACGTCTTCCGAACAAATTGCACGATCGCAATGTTCAAATTGTTCGGAGAACGTGATTTTTTTTTTTTCGCCAGAGAATTTTTATCCGGTGGAAATTGATACTTACCATGTATAGAAGCTGTGGTTTCAATAAATGTCGCTATGTCGCATCCACCCCGTATAATATTATTAATTTAAATATATATAATATTTTTTAAAGATTACTATGTATGTATAATGATAATATTTTACTGTTGTGTAGCTTAAATACTACACAAATAACGAACAAATAAAGAAGTTTCATTTGTTTAAAAAACTGTAGCAATGAGTTTGTGGAGTATTAAAAAAAACATGAATAAAAAGTTCTATGACTGCCTACATCTTAGAACATTACGGAGACACGTAAACAAGTATGTACTACGTCTAGCGCATAAATTTCATGTTAGTAAAACCGAATAGTTCGGCTAAATATCAGGTTCGGCACAGTTTTGAACCGAATACTATTCGGTATCCGATATTCGGCAAAACTCATTTTCGGCCCATCTCAAGTAGACATCTACAAATAAGTCCTAGATCTTTCGCTACTTAGTTACCTAGCTAGCTTAATGACGCCATATCGGATCTTCATAATATTTGATATTATATTGATAAGAAGTTACATAATCCAATTTTCAACTTTTCTCACTTACTCTCTGAAATTGTCAATAAAGCTTAATCATTCAAGCAATGCCTTACTAATTTAATGAATAAGTATTAAAAAAACAAATTTTAAAACATTTATACATATAATATGTTTTAGCGTATAATATATCCTTTATTTACTAAATGACTTATTTAAAACTTAATTAGTTTATTTCACCACAGGTTATTAAAGGAACTCTTGTTTGGTAAGTTTTATTTGAGACCAATTTTCAGAATTTATTTGTCAGACTTTCATAATTGCATAATCACATCTTTGTTATCAGGTCATCAAATTAATAAGATCAGTCAGTGCAAATAAATTAACTTAACTTTATACACTCAGTAGCACGACTTTATGGCGTCAATAATTAAACTGGTAACGTCCATCATACTAACAATATACAATTCTAAATTGTACCTACTATGATACCTAATACATAAATAAATTAACATCTAATTCCAACTAGTGCTAATAAAGTATCGAGTAGAAAAATATTCTAAGTTTTAAGAATCGCCCTCTGTTGGATTTTCCGAGAGTTATAAACCGAAAGAGCTTTTGCACTGTACCTCGCTTTTGAACGGAAACAACCTGACGGTCTGCATTTCTAATCAATGTTGAGCTTATTCGGTAGATGGCGTTACTTTGTACGGATCTTGAGTCGCACAAGGTATTTTAAGCGCGGTGAAAATCCGTAATCATTTAAATTTTCATAGAAACTGAATGCGAACTTTCAGTTTGCACTTGGTAGCAGCGCCCTCCTAATCAAATAATGGTGTGCTTATAAAACTGCGAGATTATATCGATTAGTTTGTTAACTTACGTACGTCACTTGACGTCACTCAGCATCGATTCAGCATGGATGCCACTCGTTGCGCTTCCTACATTGCGCATTCTGATATCATCGCGATCCTTCATAATATGAAGGATCGCGATCATAATGGGGGAAAGTATATTATACTTTCCCCCATTATGACGATTTAGCTCGTCATCGTTTGCGTAATTTTATTATTCGTAAACAAAACATTGACGAATGGTGCAACAGATTAGCAAAGCCTTAAATAAAATGGTATTTTAGTGAGCAATTAGTGCTCGGAGGTAGGCTTAATGTAGGCTCTCACTTGCTAATTCTTTTTTTGAAATAACTCTTTGTCTAGCTTTTTAATCGATTATTAATGCGGTTGCTAATGTACTATTTATTAACGTAAGGCAAAAAAAGATATAGAATGAATTATCTGCAATAGAAAAAACACAATGGCGCGTGTTAGTTTTTATAGTTCCAGTTATACATACAATATTAGATTCTGAGTTAGATCTAATGTTGTGTTGATACATTTAATAGTTGAAACAATAAATTGGTACATGAACGTGCAATTTTCTTTGAAAGTGATATCGAGTAACATTTTGAAAAGCCCTTGCAAGTAGTAGTAGCTTTTTGCTTTAGGCTAAACTTTGATTTTGCTTTTGAGTGAATTGAGCTATTATTTTAAAGTTCTATACAACCTTTTACGATGACTTCTCGTGACACTACCAAAGCGGTACAGTAAATAAAACAATAAGTTGAATGAAAGATAAACCCACATGTCATTGATCTATTAGCCCTGACGTCACGGATTTAATTTACCTTATCATGATGAATACTTAACCGCTGGCTTAGATACTCACTACG
Organism: Hypena proboscidalis; assembly: GCA_905147285.1. Taxonomy (NCBI): domain Eukaryota; kingdom Metazoa; phylum Arthropoda; class Insecta; order Lepidoptera; family Erebidae; genus Hypena; species Hypena proboscidalis. The sequence continues at coordinate 10,258,199 of LR990130.1, read as the reverse complement.
TAATTATAGGTTTATAGATACTATACTCTCTACGTATCGTCTGTCTGGTCGTAAGCGGAAGGCCACTGACGTCACTAACTTTGGTATTGTATTAGGCATTTCTGTCACAGTCGACGATTAGCGATGAGCGGGTTCAACTGAATACTGCTGAAATAAGTTGGCGAGCTAAGCTTTATATAAGAAATCAGTTGTGGCAAATAAGACTAAAGGATTGTAGACAAGATTGATACAGAAGACTGCTTTAAATACCAAATATTCTTACGAGCTTTTATGTACCGATTTCATCAACGAGGTAAACTTGAGTTTAACGCTAAGCTAACGATCTTTAATCTCTCTGTCCCATACAAACATTGTATGATCTCTCATGAAATGATTTTATAGATTAGACTCTCTCGAGAAGCAAGTACGGGTTAGATCAAACTGTATATTAAGATGTTTAGTGTAATAGGCCTTAAGTGTAACAAACTATTATCGGTCATAGACACAGAAGAGAAACATAATATAAAGCTAGTGTCCCTCAATAGAACTAAGCAGAAATTTATGTGAGACACGTGCTAGTCTTATGTCATAAGGAGGTAACCTGTTGTTATTTACCACAGTTTCAGAGCACGTGATGCTTATGCTATACATTTATAGATTTAATTAACGATTTTCTTATTTTAAAATGGAATACGTATTTATGCGGATATAATTTATACTATCTGTAAAAGGATTCTTAACGGCTTTACGAATAGCCAATGCAATTTTACTATAGATATGTATCTCCTTTAGTAATGTTGCATTATACAGCAGCTGTACGTTTAACCGGGAAAATAGTTCATATCCAATGTTAATACCCGTCGCTAACTCTTTGGCGGTAAGACAGGTGCCCTACAGACGTGTATTTGGTGAAGTTATCAGCTGTTGCGGGCCGGCGCGTGGGCGGGGGAGGATCCGGTGACGTCACGGATTTTGACGTCATACCACCCTCGCCCACCGCTTTACGCTAGCGTTTGGAGGTAAAAAGCTTAATCGAATATCCGCTTGTATTGTGAATCTAATTCTGTTTTTGAAAGTTGGCACATATAGAAGATTTGTATTTGGAATTTGGCAAAAATAGAGTGAAAAGATATTATAAATATATATATTATGGCGTGGGGACAAGACAAACCTTCTCGATGATGAGTAAGACTGATTTTTTATTATTATTATAGAGAATATAATTAGTTATAACATTATTTATTAAAATCAAGTATAGTGTATAAAATCGTGAAGTATTTTGATTTATGGACTTTATTACTAAATAGACATTATGTATAAAATAAACAAAACTATAATTACTTCATATGTTGTCAATACACCACCTACTTGATTTTTTATTTTTGTCTTTATTGCCTCATAACAGTAATTCTTCTTTCTTATTTAGATATGAATAAAAATATCTTTTAAAAGATATGTTAAGTAATATTATCTATTAATTCTGATGTCTATGAGTATTCAAATTAATATTAGATTAATAATTTACTTTATAATAAAAATGATTTCCGGATATAGCAATATTTGGTGTTTTCTAATACGAAAGTCAGCAAACAAGTGACCGTGTCAGGTATACAGCCTATGGGTGCAGACAGGAGAAAAGTGAGTTATAGAGTAACACTCTCGAATTTCATAATCGAGTTCCACAAGTTTTGGTCATGTTAGTAAAACATAATAATGATTCACAATACAAATAGAAAGATTTTTATAAATAGGCAAGGAATAGATAAAAATCTACAACATTATTTCGCGTATTTCAAGAATTTATTTATTTATTACTTCACAAATAAAAAATGGACAGTAAAAAGTGAAATTAAATAGTGGATGGTATGTTTAACTTTGGTTTGGGTTCAATTCCTTATGATTGTTAAAATTGCACTGAATTAACAACTTGAGAGACATTAGGGGAAAGGATTGATAGATGGTCAAGTAGTTGATGTATGCGCCTCTCACCGCGAGTTCTCTTATTCGATTCCCGGGTCAAGATAGATGGTCTGGTGGTCTGCGTATTCGCCTCTCACCGCGAGGTCCCGGGTTCGATGCCCGGGTCGGGCAAAGTATTATTTGTGAACTTGCCGTCAATAGCAGAATGGAGTTGGAACTGTGCCCGGGGGATGGCGATAGGCTCACCCACTATCCCATGGGACCTAAACATGTGTTGAACCCACCTCTGCCACACCCTACAGGCGTGATGTTATGGTTTGTTATATTATATATGGTTAAATTTATATTTTAGAAAGTTAAAAGTTTAAGACTTCCCTTTTGCCTTAGTACCCTAATCTATTAAAGCGGTTTCAGTTATCATATATTTTAAGGCGGATCTTATATGTATGTAGAAGCTAATATATTTCTCATAAGGGCTAAGTTAAACATTATACACCCAACAAAATGGGTTATAGAGATCACACAAGCCTCACTCATTATTAAGCCGAATCTTTAGCGTAGTAATTAGCCCCCAATGTAGTTAGGCAAAAATTTAGAAACAATATGTCTCCCATTTCGTTTTTGTAAGAGATTTACATTTCTATAAGCTGTCAATTTTGTTTTCCTTACTGGAATAGAAAGTTATATAGCCCTCTACAAATTATATGAAGTAAAAAGTATTAAAACGACTACATAAAGTCAGATTCAATATTAACGGTGTTAAAACAACACCATATCTACTCTATATGTAGAACTAAAAAAAATGAATATCCTAAACATAGAATTGAAAAGAATCAAAATAATGTATTTAATTTTAAAAATAAACCTGTTGCTGTGAGTTTGTCAATGGAAAATGCAATTGTTTCTTTAGTTGAGTTATTATAACCGAGCAGTCGCGCTACTGAATAAGAACCACTGAGCTTTTTTTCTATTAAATGGACTAATCTTTATAAACAGTTTTTCAAAGGATAATAATTGTAAGGCTGACTAAAAAATGTACGCGGATAAATTACTATCTTATTGCCATCGAAATGTTTTATAAAAAGCAAAAGTGACTCAAAACTTGTTATGGCTAGAAACCGCTGACCAGTTCCATGAAAATATGCAAAATCAAACATAAAGTATAACGTGACAATAAAATTATAGAATTAAAAAGTTACTAAACGTGAATTCTGCATTAATTAAAATGTTTTTCTGAACGGGAATAATGGTTTTAATAATATAAATTAGTAAGAACATTATGTGTCTGTAGATTATGTGTTAAATATTGTTATCATGTTGTTCGGTAGCTAATTCAATAAATATACAGTTAATAATTAATAAAATATTAATTTAATGTGCATTTCTTCTTCCTTATTAATAAAATGTTGTATATTATGCCTAAATAATTACATTAATGTATTATGAGTATTATATCGTCAATTTGGTTGTCGCGATACATTTTTAAATGCAATACTTGTGGAAATGAAACATTTTCATTGTATTTTTATGCAGTAATAATAAAACTTCATTGGGTCACACGGATAATATTATGATATGGGCAGGATATGTTTTAAAACGTCTTGAATAAAATATTCTTTTGCATATATTTATTCGAACACACACAGCACCAGTTTTCAACTTTTAGAATGAGTTCTGTCTCACCGTCTCAAGGACTTATATAAAGTGATCGCACGTTTGCCTACATATAAACATACATAAAATTATATAGAGCTACAAACGTTAAGCATATTTACTCTGCGAGTCAATAGTTTCGGATGCTAATTTCGCTTTACTGAGTACTCGTGTTTTAAGGCTGTTATGTTTGCTTTAAACGTTTCTAAGTTAAGAGGAAGTCGGTAGCCGGTCGCGGGCAAGCAAGGGCGTCCTTGAATCGGAGTGGTGCGGGTCGATTCGTGACGTAATACGCGTGTGACGTCACGGGCGTCGCTCGATGCGGAGGCCGAGGCCGCGGGCCCTCGCTTCACCACCTGACGCCGCCCGGCTACCACCCCCTACAACGAAGCTCTACCTACCTCATATTTTTAGACATCGTGACGCAATCACGCTTTTAAACTGAAAGCATTTAGCGTCTAAAAAGAACGGTATAAAGAAATGACGTATGAGTTAAGCTGTCAAAGCTTACTTTGCTAAAATTACTTGAAGTGGTCTCAGATTATTCCAACGATCTATGAGAGATATAATTGTCTATTTGACATTGATGACTTCATTTAAATATGATTTAATCACTGATAGTGTCATTGATAAAGATACGATCAGGAATGACAAAGAGTTTGTTTGAACGGTAAAAGCACCCGCTGAGCGGCGCGGAATAGCGTTTTACAGGAATCGCAGTATCCTTTTGGTTGCGGCGAGGGGTTGGTCTCCCCATGGCAGTGACGCGCTATAACGTGACGTCAGTACAGCTGGCCGCTGATAGCGTATAACACTTGTCAATATAGCCCACCTTCTACGTTATTTATTTCATTCAGTTCCTGCAGATAAATCTACAACTATATATAAATATAAGCGACTTGAATACCTATACGAATATTAATTAGCATTTTTATTTGGTTTTATAAAAATAATGGCTTACAATATCCGTAAACGCTAGACGTTATTTATAGATCCACTTTTGTTCAATATATTAAGCGTACGGTTTGAATGCAAAAGTGAAAGTTATTCTATTTTAGCATCAATTTGGATATTTCACTGAGTTAGCACCTTTGTGTGGTTATAGAGAAATAAAGGAGTATGACAAAGGGGACTGTATCAAGGATACGGTGATATCGGTTGTCGTTCTGTGTGGAATGTGGAACGTGTATGGTACAATAGGTGTCAGTGGGCAATTTGCAGAGCTCGCATCTCGACAGGTGCAGCGTCTGCCGGTTGCGACAACGATTGGGCAAGGCAGGCTGCTGAGGCCATCGGTCCGGCCGGTCACCGATCGCGACATAAACATCTCACAATATACCCACAGTTACCTAACCCGCCTCGCAAACAAATCCGATCATCTTTTAATGACTCCATTTAATAGCAATTTTCGAGTATCGAAGGTAGCCGATACTTTCATTTTTTATATTATTTCACGGTTATTAAATACATTAATAAATATCTTGTATAGATAACTAGGTAATACTCGTATTTATGCTAAGTAAACTCATCAACGCGTGTCTTCAGACCGGCCTGCGGATGGCGAAATATATTTCCCTATAAATGCCTAGTGTGTCTACCTGTTTTACCTAAATCAACATAATTAAGTGTCACTCAAATAAATATCGACATGGGTATTAAGGATATCTAAAATATGATCAAACACGTATAATTATGTCACTACTAAATTAATAGAACCGGTAACTTAAGTATTAGCGATCGAAACTATTTTTTATCAGACGCTGTTGAAAATTAGACAAGTTTTCATTATATCTAATTTTCTATAAATGCTTCCTTGTTTTTTCTATAAGTTTTTAACTCGTTTTGAATATTATGGTTCATTAAATTATACAAACACCATTAATTACTACAACTATAATCTGGTAGCATTAAATTATTTTTATTGAGCTTTGGGACTTTTGAAATATTAACTTAAACTTATAAAAACCCCCTGAATGACACACTTCCACTTCCATTTCATTAGACGCCTTCACAAGATAAAAACAGAAGTTAAAATATTGGAAATTACTAAAGTATTGTTTGAGAATATTAATTTATATTAAGAGATTGTAATATGATTTTTTAGAGCGATACAATAAAGTTAAATATTTGTTTTGATTCACTTTTATCACGCAGGTTGCGATCAAACTTACGCGAATCATACACGCGAGCTTTAACACACCATACTTCAGGTAACCGATACAAAGTTTTCGGCGCCGGTATTATTCAATTATTTTAAGATTTTGTTTTAGTAACATATTTGTTTTACGTTTCCGAGAATAAAATATAAAATACACAGCGAACTTCACATAAATGGGATTGAACAAACAATTAGGATAACAAAAAAATAATTTAAAAAACTTAATAAAATAAAAAAAACAAAAAAGGGGTACGTACTTGTGTGTTGGAATTGTCTAATGCCGCAATGTTGGCTGGAGGGCGTCAGCAACGCACCTCGCATTCTAGCCGATGGCCATCATCACGACAGTTCACACAGTTCTACAACACCCTGAGGTTCTACACAACGAAAGCGAAAATAAACACAGAAGTTTGCGAATCGTCGTGCGGGCGCTGACCTGCCGCAGGCTTCTGGTCGTCCAGCGAGGTGGCGCGCGGCTCCAGGGTCAGACCGAGGCACGCGCCCGACAGTCCCAGTTCGCTCAGCAGGATCCTCATGCGGCCGAGCACATAACACTCACTGCACGCGCACTCACTCACAGGCAGGCTCGCGAGAGGGCGCGGAGGTACGCGCTGTCGGACGGGCGGTGCGTTACTGAGGCCGCCGCCGCCGAGGCTGGTGGCTATATCTCGGGCTCTGACGTCACGGCGGCGACGTCACGCGCGACGTCATTAACGGTACCTCCCACGGCCCGCCCGCCTGCTGCCGCCCGCCCGAGCCTGCGCTAACGGCACCGCGAGTACGACAGCTTTCATACGCCCGCACCGCCCGCGCTCGACCGCTACGTGACTGAGATCCTACTTCGAGTGAGCCTCCTTGGAAGACAGTGCAATGCCTCATATCTTGTTTATTACAAAACGACGCCCATGTGATTTGATGTGACGTTAGGGAAGTGTTTATGAAAAAAATAAGCTTTGACGTACTCCTCTTAAAAGCTCAATATAATTTGATTTGGTTTATTTTGGAATGGCATTTGCTGCTGGAAGTTACCGTATTAATTCTATAGAAAGAGTACGAGAGCTAAAAGCTGCGTTGTATTTTTATTTATGTTACAGAATTAAACCTACAATTTTATCAATATAAATAATTGTAGTACTTTTAATGAATAAATTATTTTTTATTTAAAGTTGTACCGTGCTACTACATACTATTAGGTGATATACTAGAAGGGGTTAAAAGGAAAAGCTTCATGTGATAGAAAAGTGTAAGAAATTCTAAAGGCTTACTCAAATATCACTCTTTTGGCAAATTAATTTAAAATGATGACAAGATAAATTGATCACAAAAAGTTTCAAAATGTCACCAACAATTATTTTTTTCTTTTCCAATACGATCCTTATTTTCAGTAAATTATAGCATGCCCAGCATTTTAAAAGCTATGCTTATCACACTTATACGTTATTCTATGAAAATATCTGTTCCAGGTCTCGTATAGAGTTAATTCCTGAAACTTATTAATACTTTAGTTAAATGATGATTCAACTGATATTTTTCGTTTTAACATTGTGTCAGTGGAGGTCGTCCTGTGATGTTAAAAGTCCGTCCAAAGTTAACGAGCTGTCATTTAATTCTCGTATGACTTTATTAAAATGACGTTACTTAATTTTCAGGTTTTGGCATGTAATCGTATGACATTTAAACTTGTGCCAGATGTGAGTATTTTCACAATTGTAGAACTGGTCGGTATTGATAGCACTTGCTTTATTGCAGCTTTTAGCAAGTTTTTTTTCTCAGATAGGGTCATAAAAAGGTGAAAAGAATGCGAAACTTACGTAAAGTATAATGAATTTTATAGGGCAGTCATAAAACTGAACGAAAACTCAAAATTCTCGTGTCATGGTTATGATAATTAAATGATTTCTGAACACTTTCATCCAGATCTTTTCCAGTGGTATTATTTTTAAACTGTTAAAGTTTTTCGTGTTAAGACTAATGAGTTTTAGTAGCACTAGAACCATGTTTTCACAATGAACTTACTAAAATCGCCTTACACAAGAGGCATAATATGAGGTTGATCGAATACAATGCTTCGTTTCAATACAATCACAGTTCATTGACTGTAATTATCAGGTAGAAGCTGTAAGCTTGCAAAAATATGATATAGTCGATATTATCTTTAACATTAAACATATATATTATTATATTCGAAGGTATAGCGATCCTTATCACGCTTCCTTGTATATACTATATAATATGAACAACATTTACCTAGTGGAAGGATATCAGAGTCATAATTATACAAGATAAAAAAAGAAAAAAGACCATATCTCGTGTCTGTTCTCATTTTAATGGAGCGTTGTGTTAAATGTATAGTTAAGTTTTTACAATAAATATGCTTTTCAAAAGTTTAACGATAAATTTTTATTGCGTTCGTGAGTCAGGGTAACCTCCTTTTTGTGGGAAGTGCGAGAAAAAAGGCGTGTAGCGTTAACTCTACAATAATGATCGCGATACTGCCACGACCCGAATTATTTCGTCAATGGTTATTTTATAAATATATGTAAAAAAAATATTTTTCTTGGCGTGTTTATATCGTCTTAACGGATCGATGTAGAGAGAGCTTTCGGCTTATCGCTATACAAAAGAGGCTGCTACTAAAATTGACATCTAAAATATTAAACTTGAAGGTGAATTACTATTTTCTAAAAATCGATTACCAACCTTTAAAATTTATTTTTTAAGTTAATAAATAGCGTTAGCTAAATGAATTCAAGTTTCTATTAAAGAAATTAATTTAATAAAAAAAACCCAAAGTATTTACTTCAATTTTAACAGTTACATGGATAGTAATAACGTTCTATAGCTATATCATTATTTTGTGAAGCTGATTTGATTTAAAACTTACATTTGTACATAAGTTATATAATCAAAAGACAGTTCTGGAAAACCTTTCAAAATACGGTCATAATTATAATTATCATAGACAATTGTTCAATTTAATTACTATGGACTGTACTAAGTAAACATTTCGGTATTTTTACATAGATTCTTAAATTTATTGACACAGACAAAGTCGCGACCAGTGTTAGTATATTATTATTATATGTAGAGGTTCATGCAGTCAAGGTTTCGCAATCTCGTATCATAATTATTTTCACATTTATCTGGTAAATAAAATACCACCCCGGCAATATACCGGTATTCGTTTAACGAGATACTTAATTTCTTTTTGAACGGTAATAATTGCAATAATCTTCTGATTATATTTTTACAAAGATTTTATTAAAATTGAAGCTTTTGAACAATTTGAAAGTAGTTTAATTAGGCACCTGCCTGCCTAATGAATTACTCCGTAGAAGACATAAAGTCAAGGGTCTTAATCACACAAATATTTATAGAAATTAATATATAATTGGTGACTATGATAAAGTTTAGTATTGTTTAAGGCAGCTTCACAAAAAAGTACGATTTTCGATTAATTAAATCCTGAAATTACTGTTATAGTTAAATTATAAACCTACTATGTCATTTAGATTTTTTTTTTTGATTTCACATTTCTTTACGTTCTACATACACATTTTCCTCAGGTACAATATTACTATCAAACACCGACAACCGTAAAGACTTAAACAGTTTCTAAGTATAAGTGTTCCAGAAAGGGGCAATTAGAAATAAGTAAGTATAGAGTGTTTATTGTGGTACGAATGTGTCGGTGACGCGTCGCGGCGTCGCGCGGCGCTGCGTCGCATCCCGTGTTCCCATTTGCCGCAGACTACCGAACGTTTCCGCATTGATTGTAGACGTCGTCACACCAGCGACACTTATAGACTTCTAAACTGGTTGCCTAGTTGCACTCCGTGATTGCATTCGCTGTTCTCAGCTTTTGTGAGCTCCTGAATCATCAGCGATTAATTAGCGTTAGACTTGCTAGACATTTAGACTTCTCCAAGGATCGCCATGTATTTGAATCCTTATCTGACGGAAAATTGTCTACAAAAAATTTACATGTAACTGTGTAATTTTGCTCAACATTATGATTATTTTGATACTGAGTTCCTTTTTTGAGAAAATATTTCGAAATTTAATGTAACATAAAATCGAAAAAAGTATTCAGAAATAAGTTATAATTTTATTAACTTAAACGTGATAATGTTTGTTTGTAAACAGGTTTAAACACATTATATGATGTAACACAAAAGTAAACGAGCTTTTATGGACAAAAGTCGAACGAATCTGTTTTAGCACGGTATGTTCGACATGTCTCAGTGATTTTTCCTTTTACATCTACGTTACATAGTAATCAACTACTACTAGGTATTTAAACTATTGTATTTATAATAATTTATCATCAAGTTTAATACAAGCTCCTATGTTATTTTTCCATTGTTTTGTTGCATTCAGACCAAACGCGATGCGCTGCATTTATTATTAGAACCAGGAGACCGAGCCTCGCTCGGTTTTTAAGTCTAGTAAAACATAAGTCCTTTTTCTTCAATTGGTACTTTTTAGTTGATTAGAATAACTCTATTTATTAAGACAAATGTAACGAAACGAAAATTCTTGGGTCTGTTTGAACAGCGAAGAGGCTCTGGGTACTCTTCAGCAACCTTTAAACCTTTGCTAAGCAAGTAGTCAGTAAAACAAATCTAATGATAAAGCCGTTTTCGAAAACGATCCAGCTTATGTACCTAAATATATAAGTATATACATACAAACATACAATTATTGCTCGTTTAATAGACTAGGATTATTTTAAGTATCTACATATTATTATATTCCGATGTTATTTACACCCGTAAATGACATCGGGACGAAGTGATTCAGTACATGATTTTGAGACTTTACATGCTAAAAGATAATTTGTAAAGTTATACAATTTTTAAGGAAATTTCTCAAGGAAATTTCTCAATTTTTAAGAAAGTTTCTCGACGACATAATTAACATTAAAATAGACTTTTGAAAATGACAAAATTTGGGGTTGAAAGTATTTGAGGGAATTTCCTCAATTTTATAGGAAATATCGAATTCCATGCGGACGAAGTTGCAGCCAAAATGTAAGGCTGTTAATATACCATAGAAATCTTAATAACTAGTCAATAGAAATGCTATCGACTATCTTTTAACACTGGGACGCATGTCGCCGGTTTTCAAATACCACTTTTTGTATTCCTGCAAACAAAATTATTCTTTTTGGCGATGACATTAAGACGACAATTCCTCAACTCGCACTGTTGTTCGATTAGACAAATGCGCTTGTATTCCTGCAAACAAAATTATTCTTTTTGCGATGACATTAAGACGACAATTCCTCAACTCGCACTTGTGTTTGACTTGACAGTTGCGCGGCGACAAGGTCACGCGTCTTTGACATTTCTATTGCCTTATTATTAAGATTTCTATGTAATATACCTACTGTTGGTATTGTGACATTTAAGCGTGATAGAGCTGAAGGCTTTGATCACGTACCTATATAAATGTCAATTTTAAATCTGCCACCGCCTTTTATGGATGGTTATTGTTCAATAATACACATATATATAACGCCTGTAGATTATAATTTAAAAAGTTATGACTGAAGTATTATTTAGAGAACCTACATACTTACTACAGTTATGCTAAGCTAAGCCTAAGAACCTTCACTTTCGTATTAAGATATAATAAGTGTTATAATACTTCATGTTAACATTAAGCTTAAGATACAGTGTAGCTAATTTGGGCTCGCTTGTTCTTACGAGTTGTTTTAGATAATTATTTTAGAATACACGGCATTCTGTGGGTAAAAGAAGTGTGACATGATAACATCGTTATAGCTTCCTTGAAAGCTTCAGAATGAACTGAACAAACAAGCGTGTCGCAATCAGTAATTTATAACACCAATGATGAATGATTCTCATTTGTTTGCGTTGCACGTACAATACGATACGATTCTTATTAGCAAGACAGATCACAGGACTTGCCGGTGATTGGGTGTGAACAAAGCGATTTACGTTTAATGAGCATCTGATAACAGTCTGCGTTGGTTGCGTAAGGCCTGCGGCGTACTAATGGCGTCAAAGGGAGGCTCCTACTTTAGCTGCATAATGCCGACGTGCGAGTCACCGAAGAACTGCGTAGATTGGCGGTGATTTTCATTACGAGGTGGTACATACAGCCTATATCTATATATTTTTTCATATAATATGTTGCTGCATTTGAAGACTACTGAGACTAGACATGGTCATGGTGGTAAAATTCTTTTGACCAAGGCATAGGACAGAGTAGTCCTCAAATGGAGCGGCATTTACAATCTAATTGTGTGGATTGTAAATGTTCATAGGCTGTAGCTTTTTAACATTAGGTGGACTACAAACCTTATAGCTACATACATCGTACAAAAAATTGGCAGTTATTTTAGCGTCTAGTATTGCCTCTAAATCGGAAGACAATTGTTCAAGTAATACAATTATCCCGTAGAAAATTTAAAAAATTGTCTTTGGTTCTTCCCATTAGTACGTCAAAACAGTAGGTACCATATACTAAATTTAAAACTAAGGCACATAATATATTTGAAAAGAGGGAGCCATGATTTACCACTGCTATGACAGTAGTGTTTTGTAGACCTTATTTACGAGATTTTATATGGAAAATACAGCCGCTTCGTACCCGTAGCTGTACGTATACCGGCGGCATGAGACTTGCGTGGCTCAGGGGAGCCAGTCTGTTGTCTTCCGCGACGTGTCCGCATTCAGTTAGGTGCATGTATTTGCGGCTCTTACGATTGGTCGCATGCCCCAGTACTATTTGCTGCTCGCAGAACGGGCAACCGTCCAGTTATTCTAATTTTACATTATAATCGATGTCGTCGTATCGCCGGCTCATCGACAAAACGCTTATCTATCTGTCAGATAATTCTATATACACTAAATTATTCAATACGAACATAATCATCAAATCTTTCTTGTTGTTCATCGTTTTCTTTTATTGGCAATTTTCTACTATCTTTCATTCCTCGGTAATTAATAATGAGGAGTGCTTCTGTAACGAAATTGTTGTTTTAAAATGCTGTATTTGGTTTGTGACCATGCATGTAGAAAAGTAAGTAAAAATAAGAGTATATCAATAGCAGTTCTCCAACAATGTGGATGTGGAGTTCGCGAAGGTCACAGGACACCACAGGATAAACTCGTAGCATAAAACTGGTCTGAGTGTTGCAGATAAAGTTAACTATAGCACAGTTCAAGGATATTTAAGTATTAGTTATGCATTTAGAGCCATATGTAGATATCCATTATTGGCTTATCATTAAATTGATAACAAGCATTTTGGCTTAGTCAAGCAGAGATATTTAGATCAAGATAGTCAACTGTCAGTTTTCAAAATATTATTTTGTTATATTGGTTAATATTGAGATGTATATGCTGCGTTTATTGAATATAGATAAATCAATTGCGTTTATTTAAATGGATACGCGATAGATTACCTATAATTGTCCTATTATCACCATGAACGTGTTAACAAGGATAACGTAAAAATTATGATTCATGAATGAACCAGAACAATAGGATCAATTACTAACATAACAATATAAGTTATTAATGATAATCTAAAAAAAATGGTCTTCTGCTTAACGGACTTGCCTCTCACCGCGAGGTCTCGTGTTCGATTCCCGGGTTAGGCAAAGTGTCATTTGGGATATATCTATCAGGATTTTTTTAATAGCAGCACGGAAGTGGAATTATGCCTGGTGGATGGCGATAGGCTCACTCCCACTTAGTCCCTTTAACATGAGACCTAAATATAATAGGTGAAATGTGGGTGTTATACACTTTGCCACAACCTTCACACACACTTACTTGATTTAACTACATTTTATTTGTCTTACGCACACACTATGTAAGATTGTACATTTTAAGTTTATATTATTATATCCTTGTAACTTACCCCGAGAGATTTTCGTAACTATTACATTGCTAAACGCGGGGATCGATAATTGGCTTACTGTGACTATTATATTGAATTCTCTAGTTAGATAAGCTGTTGGCCTCCCGCGATCTTGTTCAATATTTGTATTGAGAGTCAATATTCTTCAGGTATTTTTTCGAAAAATATGTATAATGAAGCCATTGAGCAGGCATAGCCGAGTGGGAGACCGTAGGATTGCAGTCTCGGGTTCGAATCCCCGGCACACACCTCTGAAGAAGAAGAAGATTATTTCACCCTAAGCAGTAAAGCGCGGCAGGTTAAATGAGTTTGTAGTGGTTTGAGCGGTCGCCTCGCCGCTCTCCACTGCACTGGTGTTGTGGGTTCGATCTCCACATGGGACAAATCTTTGTGTGATTCTTTGACGACCGGATGGCGGAGTGGGTAGTGTACCTGCCTGCTATGCCGAGGTCGTGGGTTCGATTCCCACTTAAGACAAATCTTTGTGTGCATGAACATGGGGGTTTGTCTTAGTCTGGGTGTTTCTATCTATAATAAGTATGTATTTACAAAAGAAAAGTATATATGTATTAGTATCAGTTATTCTAGTACCCATAGTACAAGCTCTGCTTAGTTTGGGACTAGATGGCGTTGTGTGTGAGTTGTGGAATATTATTATTATTATTATTATTCGCAAAGATTCGCTCTGAGACTGGGTGTGCTTGTGTGAGTGTATGTATGTATTTGGCCTAGTCATTGGGACCATTGGATAAGTGTAATTGCTTCTGGCGTTCTATCTAATGTAAAAATCCAAATTATATTTTTTTTATTTATGAAAGCTCTACCACCGTCAATACATTAAGCCTTACTTTTCAGGGTTACCTTTCCTAAACGTACACCTGAATAGAGCTCCTGTCCCAAGAATAAAAACACCTTTCATTCACCTAGAAGGGCTTCCCTCAGTTCTATTCTTAATCACTTATGAGCTTAACAGAAACTTTTTACACTATGCAATTTATGACCCTTATGCGATCATCTTGGTAAAATTAGATTAAATACAAAAAGAGTATGAGTTTAACATAACATAAACTCACGCCTATATTGCCCAAATAGGAGTAACAGAGGTAGATAACACTCTCATGTCACCTGTTATGTTAAGATTCCATGTAATATCCCATGTGAGTCTATAGCCATTCCATTTATGGAGCAAAGTTAAGGAAAGTTTGATATTTCGTTTGTGTGGTTTTTTATCATGAGCTTGCGAAGTAGTCTAGGATTTGGAAAAGTCAAGTAGGAGGTGCAAAAAGTCTGTCGCAGGTTGTAATTATTTTTTAATTTTTTTATAAAAGTAAATAATGTCTCAAATATGAAACCTGTATTTTTTAAATATTTTTCTGATAGCTGTCATAACTTAGGCTGTATACAGAAAGAAAGCTGGTAACTTATAAGCGCTTACCGGCGCTTGACTGTGCTGGTCCGTTCTACACAAAGGAAGCAGGTTGAAGCAGACCAAGCAAAATGTCGGACTCATCGGACGATGATTTGGTTTTGTTGGAAAATGTGTATCCCTTTAATAGAGAAAGGAAACATTTCGGCGAGTACCATCATTTATTTGTAAATACATTGAAATTTGATGATGAAAGATTTTATAAATATACAAGAATGACTCAAGAAACATTTGATTACATTTTGGATTTAGTGAAAAACCATTTGATGAAAAATTGGTGTAATTGGCATAAACAACCAATCCTTCCAGAAGAAAGACTTGTTGTCTCCATTCGGTAAGTATAAAACAAATATATTTATCGCTTATTTATTCAAAGATAAAGTTAAATAAATAAATTTATAAATTTTAAACGGCAGCGCCCAGCGCTGACCAGCGCGTGTTGAAGCTTGTCGGAACTTGTCGGCACCGTTCAGTGCTTATCGGCGCGTGTTCATATATTTTCCTGCACGGGTTACCAGCGCTGTCAAGCGCCGGTAAGCGCTTATAAGTTTTCAGCTTTCTTTCTGTATACAGCCTTACCCAATCATCCGATTTCGACACACCTTGTCTAAAAAAGCCAAAAGGAACGGTAGTCACCTATCCAATGGGTTTAGACTCGAATGATTTTGCGATAGACATACACATTCAACTCCATGCTACTATTGAGGATTTCATGACAGAAAAATCCCATATATATAACCGTTAAAAATTCTTATTATGAGACAAAGTTTTGTATACGACGTGTAGCACATGGTATAAGCCTCCTGTATGTGGCAAACCTTCTATCCTCAGTCCTCAAAAACAAATTGACATGTCAATAAATATATGTTTTTAAACTTTCGCGATTTGAGAACATTTTTCATAAATTAGACAACGGGTCTAAATCGCGTAATTATTATTAAGGTAAATAAATACCTATGAGGTATTCATAGGTATTGCCCGACCCGATGTCTAATTTTTAAACGTTAGACGATTATTATAAAGGTAAATAAATACCTATGAGGTATTTATTTACCTTTATAATAATTACGTCATTTCTTTAGACCCGTTGTCTAATTAATGAAAAATATCAATAAATGTCAGGATTATATGCTATCTTATGTACGATATATTTCAGGCTCTACTCACCCCAACAAACCATATAGTGGGTTGCAACACATGTTATTATTTTTATGTAATAAAAACCCGGCGTATGTTTTTCGGCGGTTTACATATTATATATGGACATGATTTCATTGTGGCAGTTATATCTTTTATTGTGTGATGCCTGATGGGTTGCTTTAAACCTTTGGGCTGACTGAAATAACTGTAATATAACATAACTAAACATCATACTTTTGTTACCCTTTATTAGGATGTGGTATTATACCCACATTTCACCTGTTATGTGTGTGAGCCTATAGCTATCCATCGAGTACAAAAAAAAATTGCAAAAGTATGCGTTATTTAATTATTTTTTTTACCAATGCTAGTTTTTTCATTATCGATCGAAATGTGTGGGTATCATGAAGTCACGATAGCCTGCGATAAATAGCATTGTGTAAAGGGAAAGCCTATAAGCTACGATTGGATAAATTCTCACGCTTGCCTACCTCAGAACAAAGTGTGGAAGTATTCTTGTCTTCAAACCCTTAGTAATTTCGTCTCGTGTAGCTTAACCTTTACAATTTTGGGAGGCTTCGGTAGCCGTTGTCTCACACTTACGATATTTTTTTATTTAAAATGATGTCTTTGTATTAAGCTGCAGATATACATGCTCATAAAATGCCATGCATATTGGCTCAAAGCATGCTTAAGACAAGCGTGCTCTTCAAACTGACTGATTATTAGCAATGTTTCGACACACATAATACTAGTGTAAGTAGCAATTGCTCAATAGTGGCATGCTTTCGTGCTACTAATAAGCATGTGAAGTGGTAGCTTAAAGCTATATTACTCTAGCTTTGACTTACATACATAAAAGTTAGAAAGACTTAACTAACCATCGGAAAACTGTTGAATTGAAAAATATAATCTCGTTTAGACACAGCTTGACAAGCGTAGCGAGCGTAGTTGTTACGTCAGTTTCAAGCTGTTGCCTATAATGCTACAATGTCACGACTTTGCTACACGACTGTAGTACGTTGCTACGCTTTTCCTACATTGTTGCTACATAGCTGTTATGCTAATGCTACGCTGTTGGTGTCTTGTTGAGCTTTTGCTACGAAATAATTATGCTATTGTCGTATTAAAGCGATGCCGCAGTTTTTCATAGCACAGTTACTATCAAAGTTGTCTCGATAATGCTAACCTTTATTTTTTTTTAAATTTAGGAACAATTGAATTTTTTTTTTTAATTTTCTCGATTTTTTATAATTTCCATAACTGTAACGATAATGTCTCAAATATGAATTTTGGATTCTTTACCCTATATACGATTTTGGCTTAACGTCCTAAACTCAGGCGATTGCCAAAAGGAACGTTAGTCACCCAGCCAAAGGGTTTAAACTTGAATCATTTTGCGTCTATCCTTTCTTAATTTAAATTTAGATACATAAACCTAGTAAAGTATATCTAACACTTAGCATGCATTATATACTACTACAAAATAAAATACTAAAACTCGTTATTCAAGAAGCTTCTAGCCTAGACTTATTCGAGCATGTACTCTGAGCTCTATAGATAATTCAATATTATGATTAAGTTTATTTACTATCTACCAACGCGCATTACTCGTGTAGCGATGAAACTTTAAAACAAATAAAGGCTTTGAAAGTTCAAGACTAATATATTGGGTTTCATTTATAAGAAAATCAAAGAATAGGTGTAAGGATGGGATGTTTTCTTGTTAGAATTCGAGAACATTTCTTACTTGATTTGCAAAAATAGTTAGTTTCTACGAATCTAGAACCTCACTCTTAAGTTTTCATCATTTTTGTAACAAAGATCTTTAAACAGTTATGAAGTCACCGTAATGCTTGGTGTAACATGCATTAGAAACTGATTAAAACTGTTTTCTTAGCCATGGTTCTAATGTATGAATTTATCAGACCAATTGATTCATGACCCACTTGACAAATGCTTCGTGTGATACTGTCACATTTGATAAGCTATCAGTTTGTTTTAACTTGACACCTTCTACTATCTATACTTATTATACATTTCAAATAAAATTTAGATTTGTATATGTAATAAGTTTTGAAATGTTAATATTGTGGTGAATATTGAATCTATTGGTCTGAAACTACTGAAATGTATGCGAATGGGACGGTGAATTAGCCGTTGAGAGGCTTAAATGTATGAAATTGTATAGCGCGATTTTCAACTTCACGGTGAAATGGTCGGAATAACGCGCGACCAATGCATGGTTAATTCAAAATTAATTCAAAATGAATTCAAAATGCCGTCTAGTGGAAAAACGCACACAAGTATTCTAGCGGCTACGCGTAGAACTAAAAGTCTTAGCTTGATTTTACATACAGCGTTTGGTTAGGGTGCAATGAATCCGCTAAAACACACTAGAGGTATTAATTACTAACCATGTGATATAACATCGTAGTCCTCAAATGAAGTTTACGTACAATGTGCAGCGTTTGGTTAGGGTGCAATAAATCTGCTAGAACACTAAACCACACTAAAAGTATAAATGACTGACACACATGAGATATAACTCCGTAATCCTCAGATGAAGCGACGCATCTACAATCTACTTTAATGAAAGATGTAGTTACCAATTATCTGGTAGACAACATTTCCGTTCGCTACTTACATAAAAAGAAAAAAAAATAGATGGTAGAAGCTCTTGTACACGATCAAGGAAGAAGGCACCACCACTTGTACTATAACCCGCCGTCAAATTCATAGGGCTTATATTTATTTATTTATTTATTAGGCGCACAAAACACATTACAATCATGATAACTTAAATAATGAACAAAAAATACTAGTATTATTGTGAAAAAGCGTGGGGCGCTCTGTGCCATATTGTTCATCTATCGAGTAAACCACGCTTTTTCACAATAATACTAGTATTTTTTGTTCATTACCATTTTCAGCTTATATTAGGAATTATTTTTCACTTTTTAGTTAGAAGTACTTTAAAAGCGTTTTTTTTAGTTTTTTTTAACTATTATTTATTTTATACTTTTTAGTTTGGTTTATTAATAAGAGCGTTTTTTTGAATTTTTTAATTTTTTTTATTGTTTTTTAATTTCTTTTATCGAATTATTGCATTGTCATCGATCTTTGACAGGTGTGTAAAATTTTAATGAAATCTGTCCGTTTAAGGTGGGTCAAAATCGAGTCCAAAGGAGTCGGTTACATACATACATACATACAGGTGAAGCTAATATAAGCGTGTTAAAAAATAGATAATGTACAGTTCAGATCTGGATCGTATCATAATACATTATGTGCACACAGCAAAATCGGTATTGAAAGATAAAAAAGCTCTAACTACTAAAAATAATAAGGAACGCGGTTACAATAGATGAATTAACAATTAAAACATGATTATTATTTTGTTTGGATGCCTCAGATGCTTCTACAGGAGTACCTACTTCTTTCTTCTTTTAGGATAATTTTGCCCAGACATTGTTTATTATCACATTGTCATTTGTAAGTTTATTCGTTTATGGTATATACTAAACTAAAGGTAAACAGAACGTGTACATAATAGTAATAAATAATGTATGAGAAAAAGTATATCTGTGGCAGCTGTACTTCCCACGCAATGTCAACTAAATCTGAATTTGTGTTTTACGGGTGGCCGAAAATGATATTTTCAGTAACAATCCATAGTTTATCTGGAATGATAGTGAGATCATTTTCGAAAACTATCGCGAATTAAATCATTTAGAGGGTGAGTTTTAATACTGTTAAGTGCGATATTTTTTTAATAAAATTAATACTGCTTCGATGGCCTAGTGGTTACCGTATGCGCATTTCACCGTGAGGTATTGGCTAAGATTCCCGGGTCGGGTAAAATGTTATTTGTGAACTTTCTGTTAGGAAATTCACAATAGCAGCATCTGCAGCACGGAGTTAGAATTGTGCCCGGTGGATGGCGATATGCTCATTCCCTATCCCGTTTGACCTAAACTTAATAGGTGAAGTGTGGGTGTTGTTCACCTCTGCCACAACCCTTCTGGGTAATATAGGCGTGATGTTATGTTATGTTATTCATTCAATTAAATTTATTTATCTACTCATTATTTCGTGATTTACAACCAAATCCCCTCTGCTATGATAAGGTCCCATGTAATAGGGGATCGCTATCCACCGAGCGCAATTCCAACTCCATCCCGCTATAGATATTTTCCGGGCGATAAAATCCCAATTAACACATTTGCCTGACTCGGGCATCAAACTCGAGACCGAGACCGTGAGAAGTCACATACTCTATGCATTAAGAGCAACGAGGCAGTCATCAGGCTAGACCTAAAATAATATTGGCACAGAAGGAAAATAGCGTATTCCTATGCTGTTAATAACACATCATTAAATTATCTATATATATTATATAAAATTGAAACCCGTTTTCCGTTGTCACGACTTGGCATGAAAACGGCTTGACCGATTTGGCTGATATTTTTTTTTTGTAGTTTTCTAATACTCTGTACAAGGTTGTTACGGCAAAAAAAATTAAAAAAAAAAAAAAAAAGTATTCATTTTTATATGGGGGGATTACATAGATTCCAGTTCAAATTGAATAGGTACGCATACATAAGATAGGTCAGCTATACAAAATAAAGTAGTGCATCAAATTTACGCTAAGGCGGTACGAAGTTCGCCGGGTCAGCTAGTACTTAATAATATTCAGCAGATATCAATAGGCTCGCTTTGTTACACATAACAAGCTCCTGTTTATTTTCATTTTATTATTTCTTCCGTTAAAAGAAGGACTGAATTAATAACATTGAGAATAAACTGATTCTATTTTAATAACTTGACACCATATTCCTATAACGGTGAAAAATTAAAACAGTTTTTTTTAAACCTACAAGGAAAAGTAATTTTTTATATACTTATTCATTTTATATCGAGAATACACATATCTGAAAACAATAAACATTGGCTTGGATAATGAATTCGAGAAAACAATGGTAAATATGAACAGAAGTTTTGTAAAATAAAAGTAACAGTTTAGAAATAAACCAAATTATTTACAAGCTTCTATGTTTACAAGTCATAATATCACCCAAAAATTAATAGATTTCTCTGTTTAAAACCTTTTATTTGCACAAACCTCATCTGTCACTTTCCCTTTTCACTGACATTGATGTTTAACATGTTTGTTTGCAGTTTTCGAGTGCATCTTTTTGTTTTAAGTATACAAATTTCAGTATAATTTTATTGATAAGAGACGTTATAATATTATTATCAGTTGTTCGGCTTAGTCAGCCATCCGCGTCGTCGTCTATTTTAATGCGTAGCGCGTGTGTGTGTCGGCGGCGGCGATAGAGGGCTGCATGTGTGAGTGCGGCACATATCGGTGCGCGAACGCAGCGGCATCAGCGGCTCGCGGGAGAATTCCATACCGTGAACGCGACTCGCTTGTTTCGATGCTGTCAGCGCGTTGTTGGAACACTCTGTGCCTCGGTTGTAAATTGTACTAATTGGGCATGGCGGTCTCCGCTGACAAAACAGTGGATCCATCAATTCCCGACCCAGTGCCTATGTTATACAACGTTCGCATAATCGACCAGTGAACTACCTGTGTTCGGTTTAACGCGAACACTTCGCATATGAAACTATTCGCTTCTATTGAATGCATTATGCATATTGTCAGAGTGTGTGTGAAGTGTTCATAAATAGTCAGTGCTAGAGAGATTCAGCGTAATGATCTGTGTTGTGAGTATACTCTCTGTATCAAAATTAAACTCGTATTATTGTTGTATTTAATCAGACGGCCGAATGTTAAGTAAAATTTTGAGGTTATGTTTAAAAGTGCTCGTCATGGAAATACTTCTCGTTGCTGAAGTTATTTGTATATTTGGACAGATTTGCTCTCGTGTATCACATGGCCCTTTGAGCTGATCATGGGATGATTTTGGCGTGTAACCAAAGTATTTTGTGTAGGTTTGCAAGTAGTGACACTACTTGCAAACTGTAGTACCTAACGAAAAATTATTAATTTTGTTCGCGTCTATATTATTTAAAATTCGTAGGACTGTATCTCATTATCATCCCAGCAGAACGCATATATCTCGTTTCATTGTTATTGTTCTACTGTGACTCATAATCTAGGTTAAATTAATTACATACCAACTCATGAAAAAGGAAATAAGGTCTAGGTTGAAGTCATAAATGGAATAATAGTTGAATACTTACGGATTTAATATCGATAAACAGCTTATATTTTTTCCTTGGAGTATGTAATTCGTTTCTTATCGTTATCAGAAGTAGGTATATAAGTCGGCATGTGGTTATAATTGGCGTATCAACTCGTGAGGTAAGTGTTTGTTATCAGACATTGAAGATGTTGGGATAAGCCGAGATTTGAGAACGTGACATTGGCGATTTCTTTATCTTTTTGGTTTGTCAAACTCGTTATCTTGATCTTTTTATAGTATGACGGCACGCTGCATTTGTATGCAAATCTACAGATGCAGTAGGAGCGTAGATAATAAGATCTGTATCTAGTCAACTGTTCTAATGCATGTTTTGGATATTAAATCTGTGCAAACATTCTGCAATTGAGTGCTACTCGTAGTAGGTGTCCATTAAGAAGTTCGTAGATTTCATTGCCTAAAATACTGGGCTTGTGAATTGACAATATATGTACCTAGTCTATCTATGCAATAAATTGGTTAATCAACCAATATAATGCATAGATAGCATTTAGTTAGTTACATTTTTGTTATCTTTAGATTTAAGTTTTTGCATCTTGTATTCTTTCTTTCTTTTTCATTTAATAACGTGTCTTTATATTACAAAGAGTGTTGTGTACATCTATAAAAGACCCCAAAAATTTACAGTGATATTATTGTATTTATATTGTTGATGTACCTATTAAATAAATAAATAAATAAATAATCAATGACAAGCGTGATCGAAATATCGAAAATAGTAATAGTCCAAGACTAGTATTGTTTTTCTGAAAGAGACTACATTTTCAGCCATGGTTTGTAGAACTATTTAAGCAAAGGTGTAGTCATACTAGTCATGATACATTATTTCATTTTCATCTACTAAATTATTCATTCAATTCAAAATAGCCAATATCAGGACTTGCAAGCCATTGAAAACACAGTTTTTTCCAATAAGATTGGGGTTGGCTTCTAGTCTATAGGATTAAGTTGAATATCAGTATAGGTACCAAACGCCAAACTTCTTGGTGGCTCGCGAGAACGAGAGCGAGATATACGTAAAGCGTGAACCATACACAAGTGACTGAGACAGTGCATTTTACGACCCACCAAGATCTTTGCTTTTGCCTATATTTAGCTGAATCCGTTTTATCATATCAGAAGGAGTAGCCCTTAACAAAATAACTGAATTACTATTACTCAACTTTATTAAGAAGCGTCAGCGTCAACGCCCGACGTACGTTAACATATTTCATACAAAAAAGATGCGCGCAGCCGTGGCGATTGCGCGCGCTTATTTATTGTATACATTTATTGTACGGACAGAACAATGTCCGGTATTTTGAAGAAAGTCACAAGCATCTACAAAAGGAGACATACAAACATAACAAAACATACAAATAAAAAATATTAGTATAAAAAACGTATTTTTTGCGACCTAGCATACCCCCCCCCACTTCCCTTTGAGGTTGTCCAGTATTTTTTCGCGACTCACCTGGCAACCCTAATAGCAGCACGGAGTTATTGGGCACGGTGAAACATAAGAGGTGAAGTGTTGATGTTATAAACCTCTGACACACCCTGCTAGGTAATATAGGCGTGAAGATAAATTATGTTTATTATATTTAAAATACGTGAAGACTGCGGTGAGTACCTACCAATTAGGCACTTATTGAACAAGATCTTAGAACATCACAGTACTGAATGAAGTTGCGTGACGAAACTAGTTATAAATTACAGTTTTATTACTAGCAATACTGCTTTGCTATGATTACTTGATTTGTACTGCAAGTGCCTAGATATTCTTGATTTTAATTTCATTCTAATCATGTTGGATAAAATTAGTTTGCCTCATAAGAAGGCTTGTGTTTTTAAAATTATTGTCTATTGATTTAAAAATAGGTCATCCCCAAAAAATGTGTGAAATATGGGTGTTATACAACCTGTGCCTATAGCCTTCTGCGTATTATAGGCGTGAAGTTATGTAATGCTAAGTCAAAATAGTTTTTAAAGTTGACTTTCAATTACTTCTATCATAATTTTATCATTCTTGTGTTTAACACCATAAATCACAACGGATTTTTATTAAACTCATCGTTTAAAATCGGTTTCAATACACAAAAACAGGCAGTATTAAATACATATTTATAAATCGAATGCCTGGTTATTCATATAACAATAATCCCGATATTAACAAGGCGTGTTCTGTAGGATATCTATTCTAAGCCAGGCCCATGGGAAAGAAATACCACAAGCAACAAAGTAGGTACAAAGTGTTATGATAAACAGAAAACCAGATACGCAGCAGTGAGATTAGAACTGTATGAATTTAAATCTAATACCAGTACTATAGTTGGAAATGTTGCTCGTAGAATGGCTTATCAGAAATATCAGATATCGTGTCCCACTTCAGATTCATTCATAATTTGTATTCTATTATAATATTACGGTTAAAGGTTTGGTTCTCAGTCTGTTGCTGTCGAAAATTATTTCGTCTTTTCAGACTGAAGTAAGACACCCAGAAATAGCCTTCACCTTATCAGTGACTAAAAATCTTGGTACCCAAACTCAGATCTGTCTGAGTCGAAGAAGTAAAGAAAATAAGGTTTATATACAATATTTCAATTCTGTAAGAATTTACATAATTATGTATAAAATAAATTTTAATTAAACTCTTTTATAATAGCACACACAAGGAAAATGTTGTGGAGGTTATTTAAATGATAAAATGTTTGTGCGATTGCCATCTCCTATCGATTCATTTATTTATTTATTTATTTGATTAAAACGGCTACAGGAACCAATTATATTAATCACAATATATACATTAAAAAAAATATATTACTGATATACACAAAATTGTTGCAAAAACACCAATAATACATCGTTATTAATTTGAAAACATATCAATCAATAAAGGCATAGCAAAGCTAAAATTTGCTTTAAAATATTACAAGTAAATCAATCAATCATATTTTCCCGTTGATTCAGAAGACACATATTTAATTGATTTCTTACTTTCTTTCATAAAACATTATTGCAACAGCTTTCAAACTTACATTACACTATCTTAATCGTAAAATTGTTGCGCGAAAATAGTGTTCTTGAAATAGTTTAGTTGGACAGACATATTCTATTAGCATCTTGCTGATTTCATTATTGTATCACACACGGACGCTCAATAAAGTCTGGTCAAAGATATATAATCTACAAATTCTACTTCTGACGAGCTCATCGTAATTTTTGCCAAACACAATAACTCATATAAATCGGCTAGCCCAATTTCATCTGGTTGATCAATTCAGCATCTTTACAAAATTAGGTATTATTACTACTACCAAGTCTTATCGAGGCAGCGAGCGTGGTCTTTGAATAAATATCAGTCTTAGCAATTTCTCATAATTTATTAGGGCGTTTTTCCTAGATAAGTGTTTCCTAGTAAGTTATCACATGTTCGGAAAGCAATCAAAAATAAATATGGATACCTAGCACATCTAATCGCCGAAATAACAAAGATCTCAGTTAAATCCTATTCTATCTCATAAAAACTCGAACGTGAAATAAGTGTCCTTAAGAAGCAATTCACAGCTCAGTTCAGTCATCTATCGCTAATTAGAATGTCATGCGAGCTCATCTGGTGAAAAATCGATCCTAACGATTGACCTGTGTTTCGATTTAATAATGCAAGTAGTGTAAGTAGGTCTCGCACGTGAACTGTCGACCCGTGGCTTGTTGAAAGGCTGTTTCTTCTCCCGTGTCACCATTAGTCGAGCGTCACTGAACTACAGAAATATTATTATCACCGGGACCGTATCGATTGCGCACTTTACCTCCCCCGCAAGCTACGTCATCGTTTGCCTCGTGCCTCTGAAACCGTGACGTCACTCATTCATGACGAAAATCTACGTCATCGTTTACCCGCATGCGCACTAAGTTGAGCGAATTTCTCCTTATTTTAGACGATCAATGCCGTCATAGAGAGATGGGATGAGGTAGGGAGGAGGTTGTTGCTACGTCGTCATGTTCTTTGATAACGACTTCTTACGCATCCTACCTTTCTACGTAAATGTGGAATTGATGACGGCTCTAATATTTTATTCATATTTACCTGAGGCTTCATTTCTCTGACAGTTATTTCTAGATCAATCACCTTTAGTCGTTGAATGATCTGATATTACTTGCACTGTAGGTTTAATGCCTAGTCTCAGCGCATCTGCGATATTATAGAATGATGAAGATGCCAATGGGCTAAAGTCATCACTTTTCATCAGAACCCGGACTTCCATATTAGTTGTATAAAAAATCATGAAGTATATTATGTTAATCGCCAAGCAACTAGTTGCTTACATTTTTTTGTATTATTAACGAGTTTTCCTTTAATCATCATTAATAAATTATTCAGTCATCTGTAGGCTGTAATGCGTCATCACTGGTTGTGATTTTTCTATTTACATTGCTACTGATAAGAATTTATGATGCGATCACATGTATCAGAATTCGTAACAAAACAAGTCACGCGAATGCATTACGTGATGTGACAAAGATGTTATTGTGATAACTGTCATGTCATTCACTTATTACTAATATTCGAGATTAGCGAGAAATACTTCCTATCTTTCACAAATATAATAAAATAATTGGTAAGCGCGAAACTCTAGAATAGGAGGACAAATTTTGATGTTTTTCAATTATTGTTTTTCTAATCTTAGGAAGGTTTTTATTCAATCAATTAATCATCATTTATTTGCTTGAAATACAAAGATAGTACTTACAATGTATTATAGAGTTCAAGACATATTTCACTTATTGTACCTACAGGTATGCAAATGTTTCGTATTTATTTAAAAAACAGAAGGAAGTTCTGTAAGTAACTATTAAACAAATTACATTATGCGTGTTGTCTATTAATATATTCTCAATAAAAACACATTTTGTGTAACATAGAACAAGAAAATTCCTACAGGAGCTTACCAGACATGTCTGACTCACGTTTAACCTTGGTATATTACCGAGAGACCATGAGACATAAAAGGGGTGTGAGCCCAACAGCGGTAGACAACAATCTACTTTCCGGTCACAGTTTCTGGCTCCATGTTGTTAGCTAAAAACTGAAAATGACCTCGGGAACAGGCGATCCCTAATAACGCGTTTATCTCACTTGATATGTTACGGTAATTCTTGACTAATTATTCAATTTGGGATACAACCACATTCAATCTTTCATTTTTGGGTTCTAAATCATTACCACCACAGGTTTAAAAAAGCGAATTGTAGCATTTCCCGTTCATTTGTAAGATACTAATTCAGATACTTTATATTTGAAAGCCTGAAAATTACATGCATGACTGTAATATTGGATACGCGTCATACTGAAACCTCACCACACCCCCGGCCTCATGGATACTAATGCGAGAGAGAGAAAGCAATATTTGACGTCACAGCGCTCTCATGTCGCATTCACGTTGCCGCTTTCGTTACAATTTTGTCCCGATGGTAAAACTTGAATTACTAAATTAAAACTAGTTGGCATAATCCCCGGCTAAAATAACGTGAGTATTGTATTATCAATAACAATACTAAATTAAACTAAATATTAGTCATTATTACACCTCTGCCACACCCTTCTGGGCAATATAGGCGTGATGTTATTAGCTATACAAAATTAATCTATTATATCAAAATTAATAGTAATCATAAGAATAATATAATTAACTACGATGTTAACAGTAGTTAAATGGCTATATAATTATTCGTTTTACTCTGTTAATATCTATCGATATTATTATTTACGCCACACATTATTAAAATGGGTTACATTCCCGAAGCAATTGTGCCAAGAAATTTGCTCACCAAATCTAGCTATCGGGGTAGTAACATGCTTTGTACGTGAAACTGTGAATGATTCCTACCGCCCGTGCCCCTAGCGGCTACGCACGGAACTAACCTCACGCGAAAATATATTTATTTAGTTGTATACTTTTTTTTTGAGTATCATCCTCCTCTCTATATCGTACTTTTTTTATTATGTTTGATACAATGTTCCGGGAACACCTCTTAATATTCAGTTTTACAGCTGCTAAGTAGTTTTACCTCTTTTGTTGAACTAATCTGCTGTGAAGAGGAGTGTAATAAATATTTTATGAGCCAACGTCCCTATCAATTATTTTTTTTATCTCTAATCAGATGCGCCCCTTGCCAAATAATAATACTAAACGAGGGTTCGTATTTCATTATCAAGAAAGAGTCGTCAGGGGATTTATAATATTTATTTTTGTAAAATAATGTCAGTTGCATGATAATAATATGAAAAAGAGTCGTTCAACCTCGATACATACGGGAATTAAATTTTGATTTGATGATTTAGCGCCTCTAGCGTCAACAAATGCAACTAACATGATAACAAATGCAACTAACATGATTAGCATAAGGCCTACGACAAAAAGTTAATAAAGTTAAGGTGAACTTGAACTATCAGCTATTTGTTTCATAATTTTACGGCAACTGTAAACACACCTCGATGGTCTAGTGGTTAGCGTATGCCCCTCTCACCGCGAGGTCTTGGGTTCAAATCCCGGGTCGGGCAAAGTGTTATTTGTTAACTTTCCGTCAGGAACTTCAAAATAGCAGTACGGAATTGTGCTCGGTGGATGGCGATAGGCTCACCCCCTATCCCAAGGGAGTAAAACATAACAGGTGAAGTGTGGATGTAGTACACCTCTGTCACACCCTCCAGAGTAATACAGGCGTGATGTTATGTTAATACGTTTGTCATGCAGAATGGCTTTCAATTGATAGTTCGTAGCGTAAGTTTTCGGTAGCAATAAGTGCGCCTTCACACTAGCGTTTGTCCAGCGTAGGCGTCTGCGCTGCGCATACGTTCATCGAAAGCCTACGCTGAACAAACGCTAGTGTGAAGGCGCAGTAACAGCTCGTATCAAAGACACGGCTCTTCAACATCAAGCTATACATTTCTAGTGTAAGCTGGTCTTCGTTTGTATAGGAAGCCAATACAATGCCAGACCATCCTATACTGGAATTGTATAGGTTGATGTGTAGCCGTGTGTACCGCAAGTAATTGAGTAATAAATTATAGGAAGTAATAGCTTTTACTTACTTTTCAGTTGTTACGGGTAGTCAGAGGCCAGTAAGTCTGACAACTAGTCTATCAAAGAGTATAGTATCTCCTCGTTCTGGGTTGTGGAGATCTGATTGCAGTCGTTTCACGTATAAAACTGATATTCTGCAATATTTTTTTTTTTTGGTGGATTGGCACGCGTTTGACCACGATCTCACCTGATGGTAAGTGATGATGCGGTCTACGGTGGAGCACGCTTACCTATAAGATACCTATTAACTCTTGCTTTGAAGAGATCCAGATTGTACTCATGCGGAAACACAGACTCGGGCAAGGCGTTCCATTCTTTGGCAGTTCGCATAAGAAATGGAATCTCTCGTTTTTAAATAAACACATATAATTTATGCCATGTAGCAATGAAATAGTAATAATAACTTGTAAAAAATGGAAATTTAAAGTAATTAAAATTTTAAATGCCAGACATAATGAGTTAAAATTAGATTTAAAACATCGTGATCTGTCACTGATAAAATCGAATATGTTGTTGTTGTTGTATGACAAAGTTCAAAAGTGTATCAAAGATGTTGCTCCCGATCGTTTTGCAAAATAAAATGTAACAAAGATCTATTTCTGTTTGCTTTTGCCATATCTAAAGACCAGATACTGAACAAACAGATAATCTACCTATTGTTGTGGATAACAATAAAATCTTTCCTTTGCCATTTGTAATCTAGCAAGAATCTCAACGCATTCGAAGTGGCACTGAAGGTCGCTTCAGCAGGAACGTGTCAAATCTTTTACAGAGTATGGAGATTAACGTGCTAATGTACACAACATTGTATCGTTTTGCAATATGCTTTGTATAAATAATGGTATACATGATGTATTTATAGATTACAAGCTGACCTGGCGAACTTTGTACCACCTTAGTGGCAATAAATGAGCAGATTTTGGATTCTATAAGTTCCATTTTTGTTTGGATAATAAGTCAGTTGCGTTTTCTTATACCATTTTAAATAAATATTCTATTCTAGCCGCTTAAAAATGGTCACTATAACAAAACGCAACTTATTATCCTAATCAAAAATGAAATTTGCTTGACAGATAATTTTTTTGTTTTGCTGTCAGTTGCGTTTTGTTATTCCATGTCAGTTGCGTTTTGTTATACCACGCTTTATGTCACGTCCCACGGGAATGGGATAAAAAATATTCTTCGTCCGATGGTTTTAAGCTACCTCCTTACCAATTCAGCCAAATCTAGTTCTTGAGTAATAAATAGTGTAACTAACAAGATTTTCTTTTATATAATATAGTTTTAGAATCAACCAAATGTCAGCGTACAGGAAAATTTACCCAAATTCCATACGGTTCATATGTTGCCAGCAAGTCACGACGTTGTCCTAGGCCACTTAATTACCAAACGTAAATGATACTACCCTATTGCAACTTTTACATTGTACCTGACGACTGTAATCTGAAATCAGTTTGCCGTGACATCTCACGATTTGAAAGTCTAACTGCGAGCAGCAAACAATGATAGCATTCCCACCCGCTCCGTTTTGGCTGGCGTGCCGCCCTGCGAAGCGTTCCCCTCGCCCGCCGGCAGATGTCGCACTCAAACCCTCGCACAATCTGACAAGCAACATGGCGGGCCATAATATCGTCGGGAATAACACGCGATGCCAGTGAATCAGTGCTCTGTACGCTAAATATATTTCTAACTAAATAGCCTAGTTATTAACAAGTGTGTTTCGAAAAGTTTAAACAAAAATATGAAGCTGTCAACTGTGGCAGGTACGCCTAATATTAATTTCATAACGTTGTAATTTTTTCACTACAAAAGTATTGATTATTAAAATGGTGTCAAATACATACGCAGATTTATTCCTAACGCCGCAAATAGACGCCTGCTTTGTATGAAATAATACAGTATATCTTTATTATTCTATCTGTTTTGATTGTTTTATGACTTATTGAGTGATCGATGCTATTACGCAATGCAACAACAAAATATAGATAACGCATGCAGTAGAATGGGTGCATTTGGCGCATTGCGTTGCTTAGCAACGACATTATTATAGGATTATTCTATGCGACAGTTAATTCACAGGAGCTAAGACTTACGAAATTGATGTTAATACAATGATAATAGGTTTGGCGTCGCAGCAATTCCTATAAAATCATACGTGTAATATGAGTGTTTGCAGCTGTTTGGTGTTAGTTAATTTGAAGGAAAATGTCAAATACCTATAGGTTCAACTTTTACGTTATATCATTGTACTTACTCTCAGAAGATTAAATCACAGGTGTAAATTATACTCACGTTTCCTTATTAGTTATATTATTAGTAATGATGATGTATCTACAGATAATAAGTATCTAGTTATAATAATATTTGCGTGAATGTTTTGAAGTGAAGGTGATGGCGGTCCATCTAATACAAGAGGCACAGAAACGGATGGGTGGCCAAAGATTCGACAAATTCTTTAGTTTATTTTGGTTAAATACATACGTGACTCAATCTGGAATCAAATGAACAGAATTTATGATGAATTATTTTTCTTAACAAGCACGCAAGAAATATAACCCTGAAATTATACAAAAATATAAATACGGACAAATTTATTGAATTTAGTCGATTTATGTTGTTTGTGTCAAGCTAATTTCTTTAATCTGTTGTTCGTTTACACATTTTTTTGGTAAATGTCCATATATACATAAGGGCATGTGATTTCCCCTCCTAGCTTTTGCAACATTTGCTCAACTTTAAAATTTACTGTAGGTATTAAAACTATGTTTTAAATAGTTTTTATTTCTAGACCACTAAAGTTTGTGTACCTTGTTGCAGGTAATGGCACTCGCATTTGTGGATGCTCTAAGATAAAGGTATAAAACGTTCATTTATAAACATATTTGGACATGGATCCAATTTTAGAAAATGAATCTGCGACGACGGAATCACCAACGAAACATGGAAAAGCTAAACATAAGAATAAAAAGAAAAAGAATCAAACGGATAGCCAGAATCAAACTGTTGTTGGTGAGCGAAAGAAATTTGTTGTTACCACATTAGCCGCAACAGACGATTCAAAAGTTCCTTCTAGCGTAGCTGATAATAATGTACATACGGTCCATTTTGGAACACGTGGCGCTGAGTCACTAAGACCTCACGTCCGGTCACTCTTTAAAGATAGAAGTGCTGATACGTCCAGACCATCCAGCGCGGACAGAGAACCTGCTGGCGCTAAAGAATATGAAACTTTCCATGGGACATCATCTAGTCCACGGAGCTCTATTTTTGATATTTTCCGTTTAAGAAGAAAAAGTGATGCTAAGAAATATGCTCCAAAACCAGCAAAATCTACTGAATCCCAAGAAGCCCCAACGGATGATCGTAGTGCCGAGACAAAAGATTCACATAGAAAGTATTACCATACGGTAACAGGGGCATCTTCTAGAAAATACAGTCCCATTACTAGGGTAATGGATATATTTCGCAGTAAGCCCCATCCTGAAAATAATCCGGCTACTTTGGATCCAGTAAAGAAGAAAAATACTAAACAAATCCGGCGTTCGTCCATTGAAACTACTTCACCCACTTACCATAAAAACTCATACGCTTCATTAGATCCCATGCAAGCGAAAAAAGTGTTTAGGGAAGTTCGGGGTCTGCCCAAATATGATCCATATTTATCGATTGTTCAAATCTCAATAGGAGGTAGAGATAAAACACGATTATTATTGAACTTTTTCAAATATCATAAATGTTACGAAATCTTACCAAAGTCTGCTAAAGTTATTATATTTGATACGCAGTTTTTTGTGAAGAAAACTTTCCCCACACTAATTTCACACGGTATACGTTCTGCGCCCCTTTGGGACTCTAGCAAAAAACTTCTCGTTGGTATGATAACCGTTACTGATTTTATTAGAATTCTGCTTCATCTTGATACAGAAAATTTATCAGTAGAAGAATTAGAACGGCATACACTCCACAATTGGAGAAAAATGTTGAGACATACACGGAAGCCGTTATGTAGTGTCGGCCCAGATCAGTCTCTTCATGACGCCATCAATTTACTTAATAAAAATCGCGTCCATCGCCTTTTAATGATCGATTCTACAAATGGTGATGTATTGTATATCTTATCCCATAAGAGGATATTGAGATTTTTGTTTGTGTATCTTAATGAGTTTCCAGAACTAACATTCTTTCACAAAACAATATCTGAGCTGAAGATAGGCACTTACGAAGATATCGTTTCAGTGACGGATGATACAAGTATTAGAACAGCATTTCAGTTGTTATTAGAGAAAGATGTCTCTGCTTTACCAATATTAGACGACAATGGGATGTTAATCGATGTTTATGCTAAATATGAAGTGTTGAACTTAGTGAGTGAAAAATTGTATTCGAATTTGTCGTTGACCATAGGTGAAGTAAGAAATAAAAAGAAAGACTGGGAAGAAAAGTTACAGAAATGTCGTTCAAGTATTACTTTATATGAGGCCTTAGAAGTTATAGTTAGAACTGAGAGTCATCGATTATTGTTAGTAAATAAAGAAGATAAATTAGTAGGCATTGTTTCACTATCAGACATATTAGTATATTTAAATAGAATAATTCCTTCTGAAAAGAAAGTTTCATCGCTACAAGAGATATTTAGGCCATTGGCAGAAAATAAAGTAGCAGAATCACCCAAAGAAACTGAGAATGAGATTATATCAATTGAAGTCCCTACATTAGCACAAACAGTACCTGAAGTCGAGGAGGATGCGGCGGCACTGACTGAGTCCAATGCCATATCTAATGAGGAGGCGACGGATCAAATGGAACTAAAAGAGGATGAAGTTAAATCAGATGCTGACACAAACATAAATTCTTTAAGTAGTGACATAAACAAATTGCACTTAGAACTTGCTATCGACCCAGCTATGACTACGATCGAAGAGTCGGGGTCTAACGAATAAGTAGTACATTTTTATTCCAAAGAAATTGTGATAGGTGAAATCGCCGAATCGGTATATTAATCTCAGCTTTTGCTTATATTGATATTGTAATTTAACTTCATACTCATTAATAGTCGCATCAAATACCACGTGATGGCCTTATTATTTAATTCATTATAAAACATTGCTAAATCTTAATAAAATATTTTAGCAGTATTTTGGTTGTCTTATTTTCCGTTCAAGTAGAACTACTCATCTAGGAGTACGTACTTATCTTGTTTGAATGTGCTTCTAGTAATAAAGTATAGTAAGTGAACGTCTTATCTTTGCAGATAAGTTGTTAGTCAGATAACAGTCTTTAAGCTTACGTAATGTGTGTTTATGTGCGATGGGCCGACAACCTCAGTTAAGTTATTGTTAATATTTACTTCCAATGTGTTAGACGTGCACGTAACTCAAGTGTTTGACACGTCTCATGTTTATGTAGCCGAGAATTGCCTGACGTTATAAATATGAGCAACAATAAACCTAGTAATTTCCTTGGCAATATTCTTAACTTTCAGTATTAGTGTGAGTTTGTTTTGTTGTTGAGCGTGTAATCAATTTACTGTACATGTTTAGTCACAATTGGTAGAAACTGCATCGTACAATACATTTGCATTGTGAGACACGTATGCTTAGACTTGAGTGCATCTGAGAGGCTGTGCGGCGCAGCGAGGCAGCGACCGGTCGGTGGTTGGAGGACCGAACCCGGAACAAACCACTCTGCCCCAAGGTCGCGCATATCTCTTACTTTTAGCGTCCAATTTAATTTAATCTCGTCTTGAGTCGATTTCTTGACGCCATATAACTAATCACATTCAACATGGCTGTATGTTATCCGACGCGATACGCCGGTGGAAAGGGTTATTTGTTAATGCACCTTAATGTAGGATTAGATTATCCATAATGGAAATTTATTTGCTTATTAGATACAGGTAGTGAGTAACTGACTTTACATTGTAGCTCTACGAGGTTGCATGTTTCCTCGATTCATTTTATTTAGCATATAGATGCCGCAATTGGTAGGTTTACTGTAAATTAGTTTAAATAAGTTGTGATTGATGCTATGAAATTATATAATCATTTAATTACACTAAAATAGTGTTGCAGCGATCACGGTTTTCATATAAAAAATTGTAACAGTAGTGTTGTATAAATTACGTATTGTGAAGACATCTTAAAATAGACACACATTATATTCGACAGCAAAATAAATCGCTATACGAGTAGAATATTCTAATGTGATAGTAATAGATACTGGTCAGATTATCATACGAAAAAGAACTAGTAGCGCCCACTCGTGAAAACCGGTAGGTTGTTTGACAGTGGTGAGTAAATATGGAAGCTTGTCGTCCGATTGTCAGACGAATCTGCCTACACAAGGCAGGCAAGCGGCGAGTCATCTGTGTGCTAGCATGCAAACGCAAAACACTATGCGAGACGTCCTAGTATCACCAGTCCTTGATAAAGATAAGTGCTGATTAATTCTATAAATTTCTAAACAAATTTAACATTTCACCTGTCAAATAACCAGAAATTTCTCCTGAATTGAAATAGCTCTTTCAAATCTCGTTTTCATTAATTATTTTTTTCAGTTCTGAATCATTTTTATGTCATGGTAGTTCTGAATCATCTTTGGTTTGAGGAATTCATCTGAATTGCTAATGTATTCCGGTTTGGTGGTGAGATTAGGTCCTGTAATTACAATGAGGCATAATACCCTTGCTACCTAGATATATAGTCGTCAGACTCATTAGCGACTGCAATTACTGTTTAATATTTAGTACCAGACTACAATAAGGCGGCCCGTTTTACACATACGTTGTAAGGAACAACCTCTCGAAATTTGTAATTTTATCTTGTTGTGTATTATTCCGTGTATGTCAGGGTAGCTGGTCACCAAGCGCCGAGGCGAGGCGTCGAGACTTCGCGTCGCTTGAGCGTCGCTGCACCGGCGCGGCGGGCGCTCCTCGATGACGTGAACCCGTTATGTGGATCAATATTACGTAAACATATCTATGTTTACACTAACTATTACTTTCTAGCTTTCTAGGTCATTAGGTCTACAAACAATAGTTGCGTGATTGTTTTCCCTGGCTAGTTTTAATATAATGCTCTCCGTGGCCAGATCCTAAAGCTATAATGTTTATTTACAACGCTGATGTTTATAAATAATCCTCATTTATAACGTGCACCAATAGTGTTACTGTTGCTTATATGAACATTTTGTAAAAGAGTTTTCTCTTATATTGTCTTCTCTCTTAATTAACTGAAATTTGACAGCTGGCTATTGAGAAAAATTGGGGAATAATATGACAAGTGCATTTTCCCTCACGAGTGATATTAGCTGTCTGTAGCGGGAGTAAAATACTGTTCAACCACCACAAACGAGTATTTTGTCAGAAGCCAGATATGCCTTCGGAGAATTACCAAATGATATTTGACGTGAGGCAATATGAGAAATATAGCGAAAATCGGTAAATCGAACGTTATCTTGACCCGTTTACCGTTTTAGACTTAACTCATTGTCGCTTAAACCAACTAGATAAATGATGCAGCTAAAACATAAATGGTAATAATCTAAAAATATATGAATATTAATTTGAACTACTATGAAAATTTCATTGTTTGATACAAATGTAGTTTTTATTAGCCGCCTTGAAGGCGCCATTGTGCACATAGAGACTGCAGTGGAATAGTTTTAACATTGAGCATTAGCAACGAAATTATAAAAAAATATCTATAAAAAAACTAGAACCAACTGAACAGTTCTAAATATTGGACCGCTCTTGCCTAATAAATTATTTAAAATTAGCATTTTAATCGATGGAACGGAGGTCACATTGTGGACAATCGCGCTCATATAACCTGCTCAGGTGTGTTGCAAAACATTTCAATTTTCAAGGATAACTCTTTTGCTTCTACATCTACCTATATGTTATTTTGATGAGCTTTTATCACCGCTATAGAGATAGAATGGAATAAAATTAAAACGACTCGTTTCTTGATATTTATTACGGTTTTAAATTTCAATATCACGTCATGTTGGCTGGATTTTTTGGCTCTTATTATTTTTATAGAACAAAGGCAAATGGTATAGCTTTCATATCCATTTTTAGATTCAAGTAAGGACGTTCACAAAGTACTGAAGAAGCGTTATGGTAGGCTGCAATAACAATCCTTGATGCCATACTTTGAATCGTAAACAGCATTATGGGGCATTTTCACTATACACCATTGCCTCTCTTCCGTTCCTAATCGTTACCCAATTGCTGAGGATCATGTCTCCGTTTCAGATAAGCAACTAGAAAAAAATATCCATACAACCAAAAGTTTTAAATCGGATCCAGAGAGCTTCACTGTAGTTGTTTATAAACAATTCTCGAAGGGTAATAAAATGTTCAGAAATAGTAGGAAATGTGCTATTCATATTTATTTGTTGATACGTTCCTAGCTTGTTTTAGCTTTACCACTTCTAAACTATTTTCACATTTAAACGTTTATTCTGTAGCTACACATAACTACAAAATACAGCGGCTTCAAAGTTTAAGATCGAAGATAAATACCTAGTTATGAAGTGACTAGCCGTCTACGCAGCGTGAGGCGCAGCGCTGAGAACATTAGGAACAATGTTTTTCATAAATAGGAATTGTTTACGAGTTGCCAAGCATCCGCTAAGATAAACTAATATCGTTGAAAGTAAATGCGCATTATGGCCGGCGCGGCGGCGCGGGAATGCTCAAAATATTTCACAATATTTTGTTGAGTGAGAGTCGTGAGATTTTACGAGTCATTGAAGACACAATTTGTAAACGTTGCCAAAGAGAATGGATTGATTACTTTTTAACTTCTATGATTATGCGGCTTTGACTAAAATGCCTGGGGCTAAGCTTCGGGTTATCTCCTCTTTTATTAATGTTCGTCATTATTTTTGAGACATCAAACTTATCACAGATAATATGTTATGCCTATGAGATTAAAATTTGTGTATGCAGAATATCACACGTGCAATATGTTACATGGACGCGTGAAAATATAGATCCCTCTAGACGGGAGACTCGAATCGCTTTTTACATAATACGTTATAATTTCTTGTTATTTAAATTTTTCTGTTTATATTTTTTTATAAACAGAATGTATAAATAGATGAGGACTACGGTAACACCGTAGTCCTCAGCTGCAACGACGCATCCACAATCTGCTTTTGTGGATTGTTAATGTCCATGCGCTGTACTCCACTTACCATCAGGTGGACTACACGTTAGTCTATCTATATCCCGTTTTTGTATCAGTATTAATTTTATATTTGCTCTATTTATAATCAGTAAGTACCTACATACTAAAAATGCCAATTTTTACGAACGGATTTGGGTAATGCATTTACATTTAAATTAATGGACATGCTTCGTATGAAAGTGTTTTCAGGACCTGATCTCACCACCAAACCGGAACACAGTAATGCAAGCACTACTATTCGTCACGTTAAAGGTGAGACGGTGGTGCTGCCGCCCTCGAGCTCGTTCACAAGAACACTACCACCTGTAGACAGATTATGAACAAAGTGGAGGTATTGTAACTGCGTAAATTAGTTTTGATTTATTCAGACATAATTAAATTACATGTTCCGTGATTTGTTTATATGCAATTTGAGAATTAGGTACGTTATGAATGTTGTTTGTGTCAAGGCATCTTCATCCATGATATTGCACAAAATATACCAATGTAATTAGGTACAAAACTTCTCAATATTCAGCCTTCATGCTATAACTGATATCAAACTAATATATAAACAATAAATGAATAACGTGACTAACAGGATATAAAACTACATTAAGTTTAAAAAAAATAGTACAACGAACAAGTCTTATCAAATTTGAAGTT
Source organism: Hypena proboscidalis (assembly GCA_905147285.1). NCBI lineage: Eukaryota > Metazoa > Arthropoda > Insecta > Lepidoptera > Erebidae > Hypena > Hypena proboscidalis. The sequence goes on along the minus strand of LR990130.1, from coordinate 10,218,888 downwards.
TGAAAACAAAATAGTTTTTAATAAATAATCGTTACATGACAAACAGAATATTTAATTGATAGCCTAATTCTTATCTAACCTATCTAAACTAAGCATATCTAATCTCTAATCATAATCTTTCAATGAAAAAATTAAACTAATAATAAACAAACCTTGAAAGCAGCGATAGCCGAGTGCTAAGTCAAAGGTCTCGGGTTCGAACCCACGGCACACACCTCTGTCAATAAATCGTTAAGATTTAGTATTTTCGAAGATATAGTGTGTATTTGGCATAGAAATTATCGTTCGCTAACGGTGAAGGAAAACATCGTGAGAAAACCTGCATGCCTGAGAGTGCCTAAAAAGTATTCAAGGGTGTGTGAAGTCTGCCAATCCGCACTTGGCTAGCGTGGTGGAATATGGCCTAACCCCCATCATGAGAAGAGGCCAGAGCCCAGCAGTGGGACATGTATTAGATACAGGGCTGCTATTATAAACAAACGTAAAGCAACCTCAGTACTAGGACTCTATTCAAAGAGACAAAGGAGTAGTTATTTATACATTGCGGAATTCGATAACTTATTGTCCTTGGCGTTTTATTATTTCAAAAATAATGCTACAGCTGAGTTATTCGTAAAATTGTCACGATTGTTTGTCTACTGAGGTTAATATAAGCTTTTGAGTCATCAATGCGAATAAATGTCTATGGAACGGTCAGTTATTCAAGGCACAGACACAAAGAATACAACCTTCTAATGTGTAATAGATCTTTAGTCTGAAAGTCTTAGTGATATAGACTTATCAAAATTGCTCGTTTTATAACATAACTTGTCATAATATCTTATTTATTATTACACAGAAGGGTGACAGGCAAATAACAATACGCACATTTCTCTTGTTATGTTTAGGTCCCATCTGATAGGAGGTGAACTTATCGCCATCCACAGGGCAATAAAACATCTGTTAATTTTTCGAAATACCTCTAGGTTCTATTTAAAAAGCAGATTCATGATCCACTTTAATACTATTTTTGTAGAGACATTTCAAATCACTGAAGTCTTAATTCGCTTGTCCTATCAACAAATGTCAACCTTTTCAACGTAGACAATTTCATATTTGCAAATAACTAAAATCTAACGAGAATTACCGCGATTATGAATTATTTACCTTTTAGACTTCAGGTTTTTTGCAAATGGGTCACGATTCAACTTTGCTGATAGTTCAAAGTTTTCGTTTCCTCGCTTACTTGTCACATGTCCCAGCCCTGTATCTAAAACATGTCCCACTGCTGGGTTCGGGCCTCTTCTCATGATGAGAAGGGTTAGGCTATAGTCCACCACGCTGGCCAAGTGCTTGGTAGACTACACACAACCTCGAGTACTTTTTTAAGCACGCTCAGGCATGCAGGTTTCCTCACGATGTTTTTCCTTCACCGTTAGCGAGCGATAATTTATATTACTTACCACAATGTAAGCTATCTATAAATAAAATTCAAGTACTATTAAAACCAGAAACATTATTAAATATGAAAGTCACGTCTCATCAGTCATGAACTCATCACAATGGCGTCAGAAGGCTATAATGAGGTTACAAAATTTATTGAAACTCTTACAGTAAAGCCTAGCGTATTACGTGAGTGAGAGTAAAGTGTGTTGTAATCTAAGTTTTGAAGTTGATGTCATACTGATTGGAGGCAGTCGATGACCCCGTGACACAGCTATTAGATACACCTAGACCAGACAATGACCCGGCGTCGCACGCGCCGCGATATCGAATTATCACCGCGACTTATGATCCAGTTGTGAGCGATAATAATAGGTCATCTGTCCTATTTTTAGACCGTTTATTGATAAATATAAGCGATTACTTATTGTAAGTTTATTTATAGATATAAAAGCAGTTATCGACAGCTTGTGGATTAACTAATCAATTTAAGTTTCGCTGCTTAATAGAACAAATATAATTTTAAGACCTTCGTTAGACGTTTTGAAGAAGGAAGTATGTTGGTTGGTATATGAATATAGTAAATACACGATTGCGTAAGTAATTTTGTTTAACAACGTCCATAGTGAAATCTCTGTGATGATATAATAACACACTGCAGCACATACGAACATAAAAAGTTAGTCTTCATCATCCTTTCAAATACCTAAGAAATTTTAGATCAATATTAAGTGGTAATGGAAGCTGAAAGATTACATAGCAGATTTAGTTTGTATGTTATAATAAACTTCTAATTGTTATTTGGCGATGTAGATTTTAGAATGGTAATAAACAACATGATGAAAATAATAAAGTCTTTAATGTATATTTGCTAGGCAAAGTTATTTGTATTGTATAGTTTATTAGGTAACTATCGAACGATAACCCAGCCACTGAGTGCCGATTTCACCAACGCGCTAAGTGTTAAGCTCTGTCCTGTTCAAACATGAGAGGGAGATGCAAATACGAGTTTAATAATAAAACGGTAGTTTAAGAAGCTGGTTAGAAGCTTTACTTTTTTAAATATTGTGCTAGATGATTTAAAAAGTAAATAACAAAGAGGAACCACATTTAAAAGAGTTATAAGAAAGAATTAGGTAGGTTTTTTGGTGCTATTTGTAGCTGGGTAGTCGTATGTTGGCAAACAATTGATAGATAGAGAATTCTTTATTGTACACAAAGAAGAAGTACATATTTGTGATACACTGTCTAATTGAAACATGCACAATGGGCGGACACAATGATTAACAATGAAAACAATGATTAATAAAGAGTACGATAACAGAGTATACTTAACTATTTTTGTGTTGTGTAAGGCTTCTGACAGGATAAATATACGAGAATACGCTGTATATACGTATATAATATACGTAATAGTTACAATATGACGAATAACGGATGTTCAGTGAACCACAATTGAATTATTAAAACCTATATCGTATTGATAATAGTAATAATAATTATAATTGTTATTGGCGGGCTATAACCATGTATTTTATTTTATTTCAGTTTCATTAGGATGATAAATTATCTCGTTAAAACAAAAATAATGACCACATTAGGTTATAAACTTATAGTTTACATGTTTTTCTATTGTTATATGTAATAAATAGGTTTGTAAGAGATGACCAAGGTTTTATTGGTGAATAACGATAAAATAGTAGATATATATAAAAAAAAAACTAAATTGTTTTACTGGTGCCAAAAAGAGGCCTATTCTGCAAGTAGGTAGGTAAATAATATAATTATATAGTAAATATTTGAAATTAAACATTAAACTGCTTTAATATAGACATTTGAATAAAATTGCTATGTACGAAGATAAATTAGTTAATACGAGTACTAGAATATGAGCAATTATTTATAATTGATTTATTACTTTATACACCGGATGCGATCTAGTAGGTAATACATATATGAATTAATATGAGTTTATTACTCAGGGCATTTAACTTGTAATACATAATGTATGTTAGAACCATATTAGAACTTTTATAATTTGTATTACATTTTTCAATTCATAATAATGACATCAACATTGTATTCCATCCGGGATTATCAGAATACACGTGATAGAAAATTCGCATAGTCGGGATCAATAGATTTTACGTAAAATGTGAACAAAGTCATAACTTATTTTCTTCTAATTATCCAACAGAAATTAACATAATTAGGTTGCCCTCGTTTTTTCTAGTTTCTCATTATCAGATAGTAACCTTATAAAAATGGAACAAATCGAGTAAACGACAGAAAAAAATCATCCCCACTTGACCTGCAGGGGAGGTATCCAAAAAAACTACAAGATTAAATTTTATCACTTTCTTAGCATAGTTCTTTTACATATTTATATTTCATACCAAATTTCAGCATTCTAGCTCTAACAGTCTCGCCGCTAGACCTCGGACAGACAGACAGACAGACGGACATGGCAAAACTATAAGGGTTCCTTGTAGGTACGAGATTGAATGTTAGATATTTTATACAGCTTTAAGCTTCGGAATTCTTCAAAGACCTAAGTACCACGCAGGCAGAAGCAAATATTTTATAGTATTGGAAATCGGAAAACAATAAAAGTAATATTTATACTCTAGCACTAAAAATAAAACATCATTCATCATTCAAAAGGCGAATGAAAGATTGAAGAACGATTGAGTTTTGAGTTTTCAAATTTAGAAAGTAGGCAGTAGATATGTATGTAGAAATCATAATGTTTCTTCGTGTCCTATCAAAGCACGGATTTTGACCTGGGGTCAAATGAAAACCGCAAAGTGTGACCCAACCGAATATTGCATAATCTACTTGATTGTATCGATACGTGAATCGGCACACGAAATTCTTTGGAGACAAGTATACCTTCTTCATTGTAGGCTGTGTACTGTCTATTGATATAATTAAGTTATACAACTAAAATATATTTTTGTTTTTTAACCGACGATAAAAAAAAATTAAGGAGGCAACGTATATATGTTTTTTTTATGTTAGACCACGCACAACTTTTTAAGATGTGATAAAAAATAAAACAAACATATTATATTAAAATACTTACTTTGTTAGTCTTTATATAATAAAATAATTCGACCTTGCAACATAGTAGATTAGTATTTAATGTAATCTACTTTACACAATAAAAAGTAGTATATGTTAATCTATACCACAACCTACACGTATGCAAAATTTAATGAAAATATACTCAATGGTTTTCGCGTGAAAGAGTAACAAACATACACACACACACGTCCTCACATAAGTTTCGCATTTTTAAATATTAGTAGTAGGAAGTAGGATAGGATTGTATGACAGTATATTTCAAGATTCACCTTAATCTTCTTAAAAAAAATAACTTCTTCACCTAGTAATCATTTAGACTGTTTTTTAAATGTTTTTAAACTTGAACATACTAAGAAGATTGACATAATTATGATATACAATACTCATTAATGTTTTTTTTTATAGTCTGAACAACCTAATATCTAAAATCTAAAACTAACTTTACATGTACTCTTTATTCAATTCCTCAAGAGTTATGATAAAGAAAAATGGCGTAGTGAAAACCAGAAAGTATAAAACCGATTGTCATGTTTCATGCATGCAATAACTGATTTGGTTTTTTGTTCTTTTGTTTCATCTTTGCAGAGGAAATAAACAATAATAATTATATTTATTCAGTAACATTTAACATTTTCTTTACAATTATGCTTATTATCTAACAATCTTTATAATATTAATAACAGTAATATCTATTAGATAAAGATATTTAAAATGTACCTAAAATCTCCTGCACTTGGCTTGGCCTGTCCTGCAGGAGGTTTTTATTGTCTGTATACCAAGTTTAAATATGCGGTGGTTTTATTTTAATTAATATTTATTTGGTTAATCTAATCTAATATATTATATATATAATATTAACTTAGAGTAACAATGAGATCACAATTATTCATAAAAACTAGAAATTAAAACTAAAAGCATACTTTCAATTCCATGCCAACTTAGGTACACATAGTAGATGCTAATAGGTATCCTGTAATTAGGAACCTTATTCTCTTTTACAGCCACATGTCACTTTAGAAGGCAATATAAAAGTAATTACAGTGGCAAATTTATGTTAAATTTACATTGATTTAACGGACGTCCATAAAATCTTGGATATTTATTAAGTAAACAATAAAGATATGTGAAGACATATTTGAAGTTTTATTCATCGACATAATCACTGATTGTTACAAAGACATATTTTATGACATAAAGCTGCACGCTAATTCCTATTAACGTTTATCAATTAGATACAGTGAATATGAACAATCAACCGTTCATATTATGTGTCCATATTTGGACGTGCGAGCATATTTCCCACATGATACGATGTGACGCTGGCTTCGACATTACCGATTACAATAGTTATGTAGCTACTCGTATAATCGATATTTATAAAAAAAGTAAGTAAGTTTGTCTATGTTTTTATTTTTGTAATGTATTTATAGAATACTAGCTACCAGCCCAGGATTCGCTCCGGGTACTATGTAGTACTATAATATGTATAATTTATACATAAAAAATCTTTGTTATGACTCATTCTATCTATTAAAAAACCGCATCGACATCCGTAGCGTAATTTTAAAGATCAGAGCATACATAGCGATTAACAGACGGACAGCGGCAAGTAGTACGGTAACAGAGCAGTGTTTGTGAATTTTCAGGATTATGAGGTCCTTGGCGTAGCATTGCATTCAACACTTATTACAGACGCCAAAAAGTTTAAGAATCTAATATATGGTTCCTACGTAGTTACGGTACGGCGCGGCGCAGCTTGTAAATCTTTCAGGATTTCAGGCGCGTATTTCTACAAAAAAGTAGGTATTCAAATAAAATAATTTATTTTATTTCTACATGTATATATCGAACGGAAAATCCCCAGGTACTCTTGAAATTTCTACTATTTATGTTACTACAAAGAAAACTTCCTAATTTATTCAGTACAACGCCATCTGTCATCAACCAACAGAACTATTATAAGCCCATTCTGTACTAATGTAAAATTAATGTTCTCGCAAACAAAGCCAACGGGAGTAGTTAGTTGTATTACTACGTATGCCTGCATGGTAGTCACGAGATAGGAATGGAATCAAGAGATAGACCATTACGTAATCCATAAGTCACTCATGGTGAATTATTATATTTCCACGCCGATTTCGATACGCGAGGAAAACACCTGTTCTCATAATAACGTGGGTATTTTACTGTTAAATTCTGATGTATAATTTATTGATAAACATTGTTTGTTTTTAATTTTCAGTCATATATTTGAATTGTGTTGTAACTTTGTGCAATTTCCAGGTTAGATTGAAACATTAGTATGGCGTACGGGATATCAACTATTTTTGCGCCTTTTCTAAAATTTGTAACTTTATGACTGCAACGTTGGTCTAGTGGTTGGCGTATGCGCTCTCTCAACAAAGTCTCCGGTTCGAGTTCCGGTTCGGGCAAAGTGTTATTTGTGAACTTTCCGTTAGGAATTTCTCAATAGCAACACGGAGTTGGATTTGTACCCGATGGATGGCGATAGGCTCACCCCATAGGACCTAAACATAACAGGTGAAGTGTGGGTGTGTTACATCTCTGCCACACCCTGGTAATATAGGCGTGATGTTATGTTATGTGTGTTATAAAACAATGCTTTAACTATTATTTCCTGGTGCATAAGATGCCATGTAAGTATTCAAGATGTTTTGCTGATGCAAGTGAAATATAACAAGTATTTTTACAAGGTATCCAGGACATACTTTCCAACTCCAACTATATACTTCTGATTAAATTCGTTGCGGGTCCAAGACAATTTTAACTCTCCCTGACACACGGGCAATCCGTGTGTCATGCACGGTGCCTTTCAGGAGTCACAGTGGTTATTAAATCCCGTAAAACAAGGTATCCAGGACGTTGATTTATCAACTGTATTGCAATCACTCCTTGAGTAACCAACACCTCCTCAGCTTATGCAGGTATAATATCTTGATATCAGTAGCAAAGCCGTACATGTAGATGTATTAGAAGAGGCCAGTTAAAAACCTGTCACTCCTTATTAACTCGCTTAATTTATTGACGGCGATTCAGTAATATCTGTATAATAAGTGGAAAGTGTTCGCATGATTAGTCTAGTGGTTTGCGTATGTGCCTCTAACCGCGAGGGTTCGATTCCCGGGACGGAAATAAGTTTTATTTGTGAACTTGGAACGGCTTTGGAATTGTGCCCGGTGGATGTCGGCAGGCTCACAACCTATCCTATGGTAACTAAACATAAGAGGTGAAATGTGGGTGTTGTACACCTCTGCCACACCAATCTGGGTAATATAGGCGCTATGTTACCAAAGAATACACAGAGAAAGAAAATATAATAATATAATTTATCAAATCACATTAATAATTCTTATAACCTGTTAGAAAACTTAAGCTTAATTTAAATTAAATAAAAGTGAGTCTTTACACGTGCAATTGTTGATAAATTAATGTTGCGATTTCATCTTTAATATTACCGCATGCAATAATTTCATGAAGATAAAAGTTCAGTTCGGCTTGGTGCATGCTAATATCTGTATATTCATGAAATGTAGAACTTTACATTGTGTGTATTAAAAGAATGATTTACACAATCAATGTCAAAAAATCTTCCCATGCTAAATACTGTTACTATGAAGCATGAAACTTTAATTCTTAATTTTAACTTTTCAACAGTTGATTAGGCGGTTTAATGAGTTTATAATCAACGTTTCGCTTTAAGTTCTAGCAATGTAACAGCTTATTTTAAATGCAAAACCTTACACATTAATATATCAAATGCTTGTTAGATTTTGAAATTTAATATTTATCTTTTATATTTTTACGACATCGGATGGATGGCTGACGAGAAAGGTCACCCACCTATTGGCCGGCTTCCCGCTGAGGTGGTTAACTGCGAACATCAATTTTACCAGCATTAACTACTATGTTACGCTCATTTCTATAGTAGACATTTTGATATCCAGCTGTGGGTAACCTGCCAGAGAAGTTAATCAGCTATCTGAAAATTTTGAGACATGGAAAAACTTCGTGAAACCTTTAAATCTTCTTCTGTGAGTTACTAAAGTAATGGAGTTCTGTCCGTCCATCTGTATGTCTATCTGTTACATTTTTACAGCTGGAATTTAAACATGAAAGGCCTTTCTGTTTATTATCGCACGATTGACTGATCTCCATGTTCAGCAGGCTTAAAGAATTCTAATACAACTATCAAAATGCTTAAAAGAAAAAGAGTTACATGAACTAGGACGCACATGAAAATACTATTAAATTTGAAGACATTCATGAAGATGGTGTAATACTATCAGGGACAATGTTGCATTTAACAGGCCTTTGATTGAAAATAATAAATTCAATCAAGTTATTATGCCTCAGGGTATAAATTTATGAGAAGACTTCTCATCATCCACACCTAATCGCGTCTATTGCTTGTAATGAAGAGACTATTAACTACTGATCATTAATTAAAATCAACGTTTTATGTTTATTAGCTACTCAATTTGAATACAAAATAAGCGTGGTAGGTACCAAATTAAAAGATGGCTTCTACATAGTAAGATTCAGAAGTGTTCGTACTGTGTTCAAATAATAATTTATGCTTTAAAACTCAGCTAGATGTATCGACGATTTCGTCAAGATCGTGAGGTTTCATTGGTTTTAGGCAACCTATAACCACGCGCTGTGGAAAACATGAATGTTTAAGGTGATCAAGGTAATAGAGCTTTCCTCCCCCTACTGAGTTTGACCACGAAAGCACAGCCTCACTTTTAAAACTTAAGTCGAACTTTGGTGGTTTAATTTGTAGACAATTGGGCTGCTGCAGCTAGCACAAAAATCATCAATGGTCTAACAAAAATTGATGATTTTTGTGTCAGCTGTACCTGTAACCAGCTCCGGAGTGAAACTTCCAAATTAATATTGTGAGGACTTGCGTTACTACATGTCTGGTATTAGGTGTTAGTTTCATATTTTGGATAATTATAGCTACTAAAATATCCTAACTATCACAGTATAAATTATACTGTGTAACTATTGCCTTGCCTGTCAAGCGTGTGAAATTACAAGCATTTTCATACAAAATGACATTTATTTTATAGGTGTTATTTATGACAATGTTTGTAATTTTATAGACCTGGACTTACTAAATTTGTAATTAAGGATTTAGAAGATTATGATTACTTAATTAATGATTATGCAAAAGTTGTGTTTGCAAGGAGCAGTTTCAGTTTGAAACTTAATAAGCTGTGGTGCTTAGTAATTAACAGCTCCCTGTTTGTATTAAGTCACTAGTTTTATATCAAATTACAATACGACCTTACCACAAAATATAGATGCACAGAAGATGCACGCTGTGATCTGTGAATATCGATCAAAAATAAATAATTGAGCATCTTAGATGTGTGATTTAAATCGTTTGATAGTCTATACGGATTAAGAGCCCGTAAGTTTGATAGGTAGTGATAGATACCATACTAATTTAGGACAGCCGCATTATATGAAATACTAGGAGAGATAGATAAACTATGAACCGCCACCAATGGGAATAGGTCTGTGTTTCTTACATCAAAAGATTGTATCTCCTCTTCCGTTGGCCTTAGATATTTTAAAGCGTTGAAATGGAGTGGACCTTCGACGTCTATCTTTTATGTTGTGTAGTACACAAAGTTTGGTGAGACAAAACGTCGACATCGAAACATAGCTGCGGTTACAACATTAGTCGTCAATCACAGCAATCAGAAGTTTATCGTTTATTAATTTTGAATAAATTATGAAGTTGTTTACATTTGGCTTACAAAGCAACGGACGACAACAGATCACAGATCACAGACATTCAATAAAAATGCGAGTAGTTGTAAAAGTAAGTCAAATGATTAGTAATGAATGAAAATAAAAAAAATAAGGATACACGTGCATTCTTTACAAAATTTGTGATGAATGTAACTTCGCTATGCTGGTTTGTATCCTACTTAAGATGGATAAACGTGACGTCACGTAAGGACGTTACATACAGTTGAGAAATTTTGGGTTTTGGCAAGAAGTGACCGTAGCTTAGCGGTTAAGAGCGGCTGCCCGGTGTGCAGAGGTCGCAGGTTCAAATACTACCAGCCCAAAATTTTTCAACCAATAACGTTCTCAGTTTTGACTTCGATATATTCCGATGCTTTTAATTAATAATAACATGTTTTTCATACATTCGAGTAATAAAAAATCTACTAAGTTTTCAGGATTACAATGAGATCATTACAACATCGAGAAAATCGAATCATAATACGACTCCCAGTGATAAGCTAAATTATACTCCGTAATTTGATTTTAAACGCACACATTTCTTGAAGTAATTAAATAGACACAAGCGGACACAGAATTATTGTCCATTGACGAAGCTTAAACAATATCTCATTCACCGCACGTATCCTATTCACAGAGTCTTCATCCATAAATTCAAAACATAAACTTAAAATTGTGTACTCAATCATTGCAGACTTGAATTCACCACCGGCGGCCATCGATATTGTCAGATCTACTGATTGTCTACAATTTATTGTATTGATTGACAATAGATTAAAACCCTCGATAACCTTACAGTCGAAACTGCAGGTGATTATTATTTGAGCAAAATATAAACAAAATTGACGTGCAAATGCCACGAGATATTCGTATCGAATAATCATCTTTCTTGCGCAGTTTAAGTCACATTAGTTATATTAAAAATCTGTGACAGCTAGATGAACAGATAAGGTAATGATAATGCCTGTTGTAAATGCAAAAGCTCTGTTTGTTTGTTACGCATTTATAGCACATCCATTAAATCATCGATCTTAATGAAATAAGGTCTGGAATTGTCTTAATAATAGCAACCCTGTATCTAATACATGTCCCACTGCTGGGCTCGGGCCCCTTCTCTTGACGAGAAGGGTTAAGGCCATAGTCCACCACGCTGGCCAAATGCGGATTGCTAGATTTCACACACCCTCGAACACTTTTTAGGCAGTTTGAGGCATATAGGTTACCTCACGATGTTTTACTTCACCGTTAGCAAGCGATAATTTCACATATCTTCGAAAAGACGAATCTTAACGATTTATTGATAGAGGTGTGTGCCGTGGGTTCGGACCCGAGACCTTTGACTTCGCAGTCCTACGGTCTCCCACTCGGCTATCGCTGCCTTCGCTGCCCTGAGTTGTCTACGTAAGATGTAATTATCTACCTAAGAAAGTATAAAGGCTTCTTTTTATAGATGTAACATGTGAGAATCATCTTAGACAATAAAGCGTTTCCATTAGTGTAACATTATGATACATCACATACAGAAATACAACAATTTAATCTATGTGTAAATCAAAGATGTGTACATAAATATTTAATTCCTTCGTGTATTTATAAAAACAGGTAACTTGTTTTACACTGTCCGAGATGAATCACTTGTTGGTCAATGAGTGAGTAAGAAAATGTTAAGTGAAGTAACAAAATTTAAACAAGAAAGACTTAATAACTTATCGTTACTTAGGCATCTTAGCCGCTTGAGTGAGAACAAGTTGCGATGTCGAAACACCAAGTCTATAACTTAAGAATCTTATTAGCTTTAGATCGTGTATTCGCTGTTAAGAGGACTTTAATTTGTCTACGCAACTAAATAAGTATACAATGTGTTTGAATAGTTAATAATATATCTATTTGTGAAAAAGCAGTTAGTTTCTATAACTATATTTATGTAAGATAAGGCTCTATTTCTTCTATTTTTTTTATAAAATTAGCTTTTGCCCGTGACTTCATCCGCGTGGAATTCGTTATATTAAGTAGTATATGTAACTGCTCCCGCGCTTTCACCCGCGTTTAACTTTACTGCTTCACTCCCGTGGATCTTAGCGTAATGTTAAATATTTAAAAACATTTATTGATAGTTAGACTATCCAATACAAAAATAATTATTAAAATCAAATCATTAGTGTCTGTGATTAGCGCTAACAAACAAACAAACTAACTTTCACGCGCGATTTCGTCTGATAAAAACATTGTTATTTTGATATTAAAAACAGACACTTCAATTTTATTTATTTGTATTGACTTGTTACTTTGTCTAACCTCTTTGTTTCGCTTATAGTTATCAATCTTAAACCTGTAGTGTTAGCAAGTATACTCACAAACTTTTTGCTGTTTTTAAGTTTTATTTTTTTATTGTGCTTCTTTGATTTACCTTTATTGCTATTAGGACGGAACTAATATTGTCTACAAACCTCGGGATGGTAAAACAGACTATTTTTGGCTGATACATTAACATGTCACTGGCGAATAGCAGTATTGAATAGTGTTTTCGAAAGATTGAATAATAATCAATAAGACAGATCGGTCACCATGATACCCAAAAGTCTAGTTTTACCGATCTTAATAAGACACAGTTTCTTCTCGTTTCTTAAATGCAGTTATTTTTGTCTCGTTAAATGTTTAAACAAGACGGAGAGATAGAACATAACGTTAACCATGGATTAGGAAGATTGGTGAAATCGGGGCCAACATGAGTTTATTAATGGTTATTGTCTTACCGCCATTTTTAATCTGTCATCAGTGTTATATCGGAGCGTTTATGGTTCATTTAGCTCATCAATCCTTGCCTCACTTTGACCATAAGATGTCTTGGGCAACGCTTTTCGTGACAATTTGATGCTAATTAATGATGTATCAGTTTGATAGCCTCGATGCACTCAAGCAAAGCCTACGGCGATTAGATATTCATAATAGTGTTACTAAACACTGTTATCTACTAGATTTGACATTTTAATACACTTAAAGCTAATCTTCTCGCAACTCAAAGTAACTAAACAATTCATAATATGCTGTCTATTCTATTTATTCTATTCTCGTTTGTTCGGTTTATATTTTTCAGATGTCTCGCGTCGTGCGTCGCGCAATGGATAAGACATAAGTCTTACAATCGGCAGGTCGTGGGTTCGGATCCTGGCAATTACACCACGGTCGTGAACGTCCTCCTAACACAAGCGAATTAAGCTAAGCCGGCGGGGAGGGGGGTTAACAAGAATGTTTGCAAATTACAAGTGAAAAAACTACAAATATTTTTCTGTATTTGTAAAACCACCTGCTGCCTTATTAAAAGCTTAGAATATATCTTAATACTTAACTTTGTTAACCATTTTTTTATTTTATTTTAGGCTTCCTCGTTGGACTAGAGGAGAGTCCCATCTTCGATTCCGGTGTTTGGATTCCTAGTTTTGAGAATCCGTCAGAAAATTCATAATTGCAGCCCGGACTTGGACTTGTGGCCGTTGGAGGGTGATAGGCTTATCCCTAATACATGGGACCTTAACATAACAGGTATTATACTCCTCTAACACACCCTAGTGGGTAGTATAGGCGTGATGTTGTGTTATGTTTTAAAATGATTATTATTTATACACTTTCTACAGAGGGCCAAATTATTTGACACTATTTACCTTACCTACTGTATTCTTTCGGGTAAACGATAAAATATATATTTATACTTGTAATATTTTAAAGCAAATCATAGCGTTGCCATGCCTTTATGTATTTTTATACAATATTTAGGGTTAAAAGTTACAAGGGTTTTTTCGAGGTTCTTCTCGTAGACCCCCTAGAGGGCCTCGGGGTAACCAGTCCAGGCAGTGTCCTGTGGTGGTGGTGTCACCGCCGCCGCGCCGGCTGCTAAGACAGCCGGGTCACTGGGTTGGGTCGGGGTGGGCCCGCTGGTCACGCCGCACAGTGTCGCGTGCCTTTATCAAAAACCAGATTTTCTATTTTTCTAATGGGTAAATTTTTAATATAGCAATACAATCCTTACTAAATTCCTTAACGAATGTGGGTAGTTGTAATTTTGTAAAATAAATATAGAAGAAATGGTGAGTATTCAAAGTTCATGTTATTATTGATGCGCTAAAATCAGTAGCGTACACGAGTAAATTCATAGCTATATTTACAAGTGATAAACAGTATTTATTACTGCAAAAATAACTTTAAATTATCATATAACAATTGTAATTGCTATATAATCATATAAAACTAAGTGAAATGTCCGACATTGGTAAGTTATTGAACATATTACTGTTAATGGAAAATTATAAGTATGTTGAAAGTTTGACGAGAGTTTAAAAAAATATACATCAAAATACATTTTTAATTTTTTTATATGAGTAAGATAAATTAATGAACTTTATATTTGAAAACTGTCAATGTGCTCTTTCTTGCGATTTACGAGATATTTGGTTTTAGGTTCAACTACCCGTCAAATCAAAAATTCTGAATGCTTCGAAAAATGGCTTTCAAGCGAAGCCCCAGGATAAAATTGATACTGTTTTTAATTGGTTATTACTTTCTTATGGACTGGCAGTCTCCTCAGCTTATTAAAAATAGTATGAGAAAAACTGCAGGTTTTTTTTCTATGAGAGCATAATGAATAGAAAGTACAAAACGTGGCTTAATAACTATGTTGTCTTTGAAACCGCAGTTAAAGATTACATTTTGGGGAACCAATCAGTGGGCACATCTTCAGATACACAGATAAAAAGAGGAAGACCTAAAACCAGTTTCAGTAATATCAGTTTAGCTTCAAAAAAAAGACGCGTTTTGGACTTAGTTAAAACTAGAGACACAGATGAACTCCAATTTGCTGCTAAATGGTCACTAAATAAATCCCCCGATAAGCCATCTGATATAGAAAAGTCGTCTTTGTTATCATATCATCCACTGATGCACTTGCCTTGTATATTGACCTCGATTTATCTTATCGCAAGTATAATAGGTTAAGAGATGTCATAAATTCACTACGTCCTAATACGCTTCCTAGCTATTATACAATAATGAAAGTAAGGGATGAGCTACTGCCTAACACAATTAAAGCCACTGAAACCGTAGCAGAAGTAAATTTGCAAGATTTATTGAACAAAACTGCTGAATCTATTGTGAAAACTGTAGAAAAGGAAAACTCCATAATAACTGCAGGATCTTCTTTGAATTTAATATGCAAGTGGGGCTTTGATGGTTCGTCTGGACACAGCACGTACAAACAAAAGTTTTATGGTGCTGAAAGTACAGATGAATATTTGTTTTTAACTGCCTTAGTTCCAATAAGATTAGTAGATGATGATCACAGTATAATATGGCAAAATAAAACCCCGTCATCCACATATTTCTGTCGGCCTTTGAGATTATCATTTACTAAAGAAAATAGTGATGTTTAATGGGAGAAGAACGTAGAGTAACTCAGTCCATAAATAACCTAGAATCCTGTGTAATTAAATTACAAGAACCTTGCAAAGTTGTCACTGTTTCGTATGAAATGATTTTTACTATGATTGATGGTGCTGTTTGTCACAAACTGAGCGGCGTTAGTTCCACTCAGACATGCTATATGTGGAGCTACTCCAAAAATGATGAATTCACCATCGGTGTCCGATAAAGTTCCTAACACAGAAAGGTATAAATACGGTTTATCCACACTGCATAATTGGATAAGGTCTTTTGAATTCTTGCTTCACGTTGCGTATAGATTACCTCTTAAGTGTTGGCAAGTCCGAGGTGAAGCACAAAAGACAATATTCAATGATAACAAGCACAGAATCCAACAGGAATTTAAGCAAAAGATGGGTCTCATAGTTGATAAGCCCAAACCTGGCTTTGGATCAACAAACGATGGCAACACTGCTAGGACGTTTTTCAAAAACAGTGCAGTGTCTAGTGAAATAACCGGCATTGATCAGAGTCTAATTGAAAAATTTTATACCATCAACAGACTGATTTCTAGTGGATTAAAAATTAATATGGATAAATACAGAGAACTTTTAAAGGAGACGAATGATTTGTATTTAAGCTTATACTCGTGGTATAATATACCAACATCTATACATAAGGTACTTATACATTCGCCTGAACTGATGGAGTCATTTACTTTGCCGATTGGTCAGCTCTCTGAAGATGCTCTAGAAGGAAGGCATAAAGATGCACGAAATTACAGAGAATCGCATACTCGCAAAACATCTAGATCACATACTAATAAAGATTTAATAACCATCTTGTTGTTAACTTCTGATCCATTGATTTCAACAATAAGATCTAGAAATAAACAAAAAAAAGATATAATAGACCCAATTTTAAATGAATATTTTAACCTGGAGTAAATGATTTTGATTAAAATCTATTATCTATTATTTACTTGTGCTTACGTACCCATTTTGTACATAAAACAACAACAAAAAAAATTGTAAACCGAAAATCCGATTTATGATAAAACGTTCTATGGAGTCGCGACACTGTGCGCCGGGTCGTCAGGTCCGGTGGGTGGTGCGGCTAGCAGGGTCAAACCCGCGGGCGGCCAGCATGCTAGCAGCGCTTTGGTCAAGTCCGGTGAGTCCTCCTGTGTGGTAACACGGCTGAATCGGCATTACCCAAGGGGTGCAGGTACGGATCCTGCTGGATTCCTAATTTTCAAACCTTAATATTGCATAAGATATAATTATGTTAAAAGAAATCAAAGTTCATTGAACTCTGTGCGCGGTAGGTGTATACGAATATTATGTTACGTAAATAAATGCAGAGGCTATCTTTCTTACATCTATTATTAGGTATATTTTACATATAACATAAATGCTCACTGTGTTTTTATTGAGTTACAGACATTTTTATTAAGTAATACTTGTAATACTGAATTATCCATCTATCACTATTACGTTGCCTAACATTGATATATTTCTATGTTCTTAATCACCACTGGTTAGTTTGTGACTCAGTATTTTTATTTTAGTAATTTTTGATCATTTATTTCCATTGGCCCAAAGGGGCGCTTGAACACGTCAAAACAAACATCAAAATACAAAAAAATATAAATAATGATTTGACACCGGAGCTAAGAATGACTTTAATTCAACTTAGTAAAATATTAAAACAAAAAGCTGCATCGTTGGTTTAGTGGTAAGCGTACGCGACCTCTTACTACGAGGTCTCAGTTTTGATGCCCGGGTCGGCCAAAAGTGTTATTTAGGCTTTTTCCGATTGAAAATCGTCAATGGCAGTACGGAGTTGGAATTGTATCAGGTGTATGGTGATAGGCTTACCCTCGTGTGATAGATCACACGGGTCCTAAACATAGCAGGTGAAATGTGGGTGTAATACACTTCTACCACACCCTTCTGTGTAATATGATGTTATTAAACTTTTAGACGTTCAAATAAATGAACAGAACAGTTGCTTACGCACAGTAGATGCAAATCAAAACTTGTTCAAATTCTGAACAATCAATAACAGTCTAATATATATTTATTTATAGTCCTAATACTCCTTTGTAGCGACGCCCAACAAAGCAGACAAAAGTATATTAAATAATTTAAATATTCATTTCATCATTATGTGACCGGTATGATTGCGAAAGGAACGAGAACACGGACCGGCTGATGGTTTTATTTAAATTTATCGCCTAAACTCACTCGTCCCACACTGCGTGGACACGTATGGCGTAAATTGATCATGTGGATGATTTATGAATACTATTTTTGCATATTCGATTGTGAATATTATAGGTGTGAATGTATTTGCAGATGTGGTAACGGTTGTGGCTTGATGATATGCTTTATTTATTTAGAAGTAAGCGTAAACTGTTGTTAACAATGTCGTGGGAGTAAGTACTATGTCCCATCTTTAAGCACACATAAGAAGAGCTTTCTCTGCTGTGTTTCGGTTTGATGGTGATATAAGGTCCTGTAATTATCGACATATTATCATGATGTCGTAGCTTTTGATAAAGCGAGGCAGTATTTAACGTAGGTAAGTAAGCTTTGGTTTGTTGGCAATGTAATGTTTTTAAATGACTAGTAAATCATCGTAGATTCGAAGATCTTTAATTGTCAAAGCGATACTTATTTGTAAATGCTTATAAACTGTTATCATTTTTAATCAGTTAGCACGTCAGTTTTTATTTATCTTAAGTAGATCCTTTCTATGTACAATCAACAACGAAGTTTGAAATTTTAAAGTGTTCTACTTTTGTTGCTGACTTTACACACATACATACTGCATCAATAAAATTAAGAATAGTGTGGGGAAACGCCCTCAAAAGACAAACATGGTCCTAATTGGTAATAATGTCCTAGAACGGTCAAGCACGAAATACTCGTAATTGGCGATCATGTAGACAATAACGAAGGTAACAAGATCGACATGTGTTACAATCACATCTTTTGTTTCTTGAAAACCAAATGTCACAAACAAACAATTTTTTAAACTTTCGCCTTGCATATTTCTTGACATGATTTAAACGGACATTATCGCGATTTATTTGTGGGGTATTTGTACATCAAAAAATTTAAAACCCAACAAAAATGAGGGTAGTTTTCAAAAAATCATCAACCTCACGATCCGGGGCGCTGCTACATAGTCTGCTTCCGACCGTGACAAATTGCAACCTCGTCAAAACGTCAAGCACCGAAATGTTAATAAAAAAATAATCGCGTTAATTCCCGTTTAAATCATATCAAAACTTATTTAGAATTTTGGCTGTGCAGACATTTTCAATTCATCATTATTTTGTCAGCTCCACTTTGTAGTACAAGAAAATGTACTCTATTCACAAGTAGGTATGTTTGTACGGGGCTTTTCAACTTTTATTATTGTATATTTTTTTAAGGCGAATATACTTGAAACGTAAAGTAAACATTTTAATGAATGCAGTCATCTATTTACATCAATATGTAGATGTAACTAAGCACATGTATGCACGTAATGTAATTTTAATGCTATTTAAGGGGTTGTGAGCAGGTGCACTTCGCAGAATTCTGCGAAAATGTTGACTCCGCGTAATGGATGCCTCATCAAATGGTTGAGGCGATTTTCTTACTTCATATAAAAAGTGATGTTCGTTAGACAAGCGGGAATATACTACATAGAAGGCACTAAGGAATTTTAAACGAGTCTTGTAAATAATAATACACTAATTATTTATCAGATGTCGTAATAGTGTACTATGTTTGAAAAACAATTGAACAATTTTAAAGGTGGGTTATTCAATGCCTATTGCCAAATCACTTTGCGATAGATATATTGTTTTGTTATACTAACCTAACCAGTCTAATCACTGATTATGATAGTTTATTTCGTAAAGTTTATATCCATAATTAGTGTTGAAATTCAATTTATTCTAACGAAAAACACCAATTTGATTTTTGCATTCTCTTGAGTACGCTAGGTCGAATTATATATTATATAATTATGAAATATCAATTTCTAAGTCACCATTCCAAAATAGAAGACAAATTCTAATCTATAAGTAATAATTAAATCGATTTAAAATCGTGAGATTGATCACAGATTAAATCATTTGAATATAAAAGGAGGTGGTCAGTTAAATGACTAAAGATTAACGAGCATCGACAAATACATTTCCGCGTACGAATAGATTCTGAAAATTGACAGCTCAAGTTTAGAATTGTCTGTTTATTTGAGCTATATATATTATAATTATTATCACAGATCATAAAAATGATTCGTAGTTATAACATGTTTGGTAGTAATATTTATTTTATTTTATAGCACTTAGGCTCTCTATGGTAAATAATAATTTGTGATCGTTAATTATGTATTTTTTAAAACGAAACCAAAATATT
The DNA here is from genome assembly GCA_905147285.1 of Hypena proboscidalis. Classification (NCBI taxonomy): domain Eukaryota; kingdom Metazoa; phylum Arthropoda; class Insecta; order Lepidoptera; family Erebidae; genus Hypena; species Hypena proboscidalis. The sequence continues at coordinate 10,198,762 of LR990130.1, read as the reverse complement.
GATAAAAATAAATTGCTGAAATATTTTTTTCCCGTTAAGTTAAACCATGTTGCTGTCGCATTGCTTACGCATTGAAAACAAGACACATTTTAAGTAATTTAAAGACGAAAATCCTGTATAAAACCGATTTTATTACTAAAACCACACTATCATCTTTTATGCCTCTCAAACACGATTCAAAATTGAAAAGTTTTAGTACGTATAGACATCTATGTATACAACTACAACTGTCATATCTGGATAAAATTTTTAGTGACAGTGACAGGCCTCCTATTAGCAGTATAATGAAGAAAATTCAACTGTAATATTACAGCTTTCGTTGGCTTCAGGCGGCCCAAAACCGCGCGTTGTGTAGGAAATTAGGTGAGACCTATGTTCAACAGTTGCTGTCGTTGGGCTGAAAATAGGAAAAAAATATGATTTCAGCTATGACCATTTACAAAACCTGTGCATCTTTGTGTAGTTTATTTATTTATTTATTTATTTATTATTGGTTAGCCACTAACCTTGTGTCAGTTTGCATCGTTTGCAACATCAGTCGTTTAATAAAAAATGTGTGAACTCTGAACTTAGATTGTTATCGATTGTCAATCTGTCTTGTATTGAAATCTTTTGACAGGGATGATTTAAAATGAATTCTTCATTTGAAAATTTACAAGTAATGGCTTATAAACAAAAAGTACTGTATGGCGGCCCTTAATTTTCTTTCTTTATTTACGCCAATGAACCGCCAAGCGTGCCGATGAAAAACGAATTACCTAAATAAAAATGCTTCTTTAGAATTAGAATTCATTACTGTGGAAATCTGAAGAAGATACCGGATACATACAACTTTATTATTGTTTTACAAAAAACAAGGTAGTACATACTGCATATGATTATATAAAATTAATGATTAGCTTATTTTACTTTTTGGTAAAGGACGCTTAGCGACAAGTTTTTAGGGTTCCGTTGCCGAATGGCAAAAAACGGAACCCTTAATGAGTCGTCATGTCTGTCCGTCTGTCCGTCCGTATGTCACAGCCACTTTTTTTTGTAACTATATATTTTTTTCATCAAACCCATACGTGTGGGATCTATGGATAGGTCTTCAAAAATTATATTGAGGTTTCTAATAATTTTTTTTCTTAACTGAATAGTTTGCGCGAGGGACGCTTCTAAAGTGGAAAAATTAATGCCCCCCCACGTAACTTCTAAAATAAGGGAATGATAAATGTAAAAATAATATAATGATGTACATTACCATGCAAACTTCCACTTAAAATTGGTTTGAACGAGATCTAATAATTAGTTTTTTTAATACGTAATAAATCGTTAACCGCATTTTACCTTTCATTCAATCAACTCCAATATAGTAAAGAATTAAGAAAATCATTTATTTAGATGTATAGCTTAGTGGTACGGCACCCTACGTGTGCAAGTCCGACTCGCACTTGGCCGGTTTTTTTAAAACTAAGTCGTCAAGACGAGTTTTCGACAGTATTAATAGTAACCACAAAAAAATGCATAATAGAAACCCCAATTTCCTCGAAGTGGAACCGCTGTATGCTAATTAAATTAGTCATTATAACGTCATTCATGCATGAATGACCTTTGATTCAAAATAAATACATTTTATTATTATAATACAAACAATTTATATTTACAAAATATACATGTTGGATCTCAACTTAAACTAACCTAAATTTAATAAGTCACTGTCAAAAGGCCTTGCATCCTAAATGCTGGCAGCATTACCGCGTTGTACTACAAAGACGCTGGCCGAAATATAAGCCAGCATTGCGAGAACAAGTTGTCTCAGTTAGACGCGCTGACATTTCAAAAAAAAAGAGAATACCAATAAGTAGAAGTACAATCATAAATAAATAATTGTTTTTTTTTTATTTATTCTACGCCTGCAGCGAACGGACGTGTAGTCCACCTGATGGTAAACAGAGTACACATACAGACCATGGACATCAACAATCCACAAAAGCAGATTATAGATGCGTCGCTGCAGCTGAGGACTACGGTGTTATGCCTCATATGCTTCAGGACTCAAACCGGAACATAGTAATGCAAGCACTACTATTTGGCGGCAAGTAAAAGGTGAGGTTTTATGTGCTTCAAAATATTTATTTCGATACAAGTTGCGATGACCAATCAATCTGTAAGGCTGCATCCGCATTGCTAGGGCGATTGTGACAACAAACTCATAAATATAAACACAATAATTATGTTGGTAGCCGTACTGCAGAAACGACAAGTGACAGCATTTGTTCACAACGCTTCACCGCAATCGCTCTAGCAGCTGTGCGACCGCTACCTTAGCGTAAACATTTTTCTAAACATGAAATATTATTGTAAACCCAAGTTTGTTAAGTATGCGTCAGGCATACTTTTGGAGCTACATGAGCCGTGGCGCAGCGTCAGCAATACGAGCGGTGGACGTCGCGCCATACAACCATTTTTACCAGATTTGTGCACTTTCGTTTCTAACATAGAGCGTTAGTCACCTAGATTAAATAAATATAGTAGGCACTTAAATTAAATAAATATATTCCACAACTCACACATAACGCCATCTAGTCCCAAACTAAGCAGAGCTTGTACTATGGGTACTAGAATAACTGATACTGATACATATATACTTTTTTTATTATTATTATACATAGAAACACCCAGACTAAGACAAACCCCCATGTTTATGCACACAAAGATTTGTCTTAAGTGGGAATCGGACCCACGACCTCGGCGTCGCAGGCAGGTACACTACCCACTTCGCCATCCGGTCGTCAAACATTCTGTACATGTTGTAATTTTAATTGTATTTTTAAATAAAGTCTTATTTTAAGTCAATTTGGTTTCCTTTCGGCCCTCTGGCGGCGGCCAACGTAATTAGTTATTAATAACTCGGATAAACAATAATATTTCATGTTTGCTACATCGCCATCAACGAGATAACAACGATCTGCCTATCCATAATAGTGGAGCATTGTATCCAGCATTTACCTCATTATTCTGATGAGCTCTGATTTCCAGTTAGAACGGAGCCTCGCACAAGTAAATGGCGTGCGTAATCCTCAATGGAATAATAGCGATTTATTTAATGACAACTCATTGCTATCCGGATCTCAAGAATGCTTGTAATCAATTATTACTACTAAATAGAACTGTAGTCTAGATAAATTTCTGACAAGAATTGTTTGTGTGTATGTAAATTAAAAAGAAAAAAATATACATAACATCTCCAAGTAGTTATTAAAACCCACCATCACCAAGTACCATGTAATGTTACCGTACAATATAGTAATGCGCAATGTAAGTATTTGTAAAAATTGCGCTCTTTTCGGCAATTTGAAACCGATTGGGTTTTTTTTAATCGTAGAAAAAGGAAACCCCACTATGTAAAATTATTACATACTACGATCGTACTGGAATTCCTCAGGCACAGAGTTAATCTTGTTTCGGTGCATTCTTATCAGCTGTCTTATGTATATTCTTACTGGTTCTGGGGCTTTCCCCCGGATAGATGGGCTTACATGTAAATGCAATAAATTCATCATCTCACTTTCAAAAAGACGAAATACTGCCATTATATTTTTGTGGTTTTGCCATCATAACAAATTACAGTAGTTATGCGCTAATCTTTTCATCTCGATTCTATTCACCTGTAATTTAATATCTATAGGTAATCAAATGAAAAATACAGCTTTTGTAACTTCTTATAATACTTCTGTTTAAGAAAAATAATTAAATGTAAATGTTTTGATGTTTTTACAACACAACAAAATGGTTTGTCAAACATAGCTTAGCTGTGTAGTCGCAATTAGCATAATTATTCTGAGCAATTTATTCTATTGCGGCGCGTATGAAACACAATATGTATTAGTTTCATTGGTATTTCAGAATACATGAAGCGCGTTGCACACTTGACGCGCCCGACGCCGACGCCCACTCGTCGCCACGAGTCATCGCGTCATCGTCACGCTGTCAAAAGCTGTCATCCCAACGATTAAAAAACTTTCTTGCAAAATAACACTTCAATGTACCGCATCTTTTGTCCCGAAGTTGAAGACCTAACTTTGCATAACCTCTTGTTTACATAACGTATCCTAATTAGAGAGATTTCACACAAACGTAATGTAACAACGATTCGAAGACATTACCGTAATAAAAACGAAAATGAATTTGTTCTCCGTTCTCTGTTGTCCGTTATTTAAAACCGCTTTGTTTATTATAAATGTGTTATAGTAGGTAACTACGTAGGCACAGACGATGATCTAAAAGATTGCGGTCGAGCCCGTCGGATTCAGCGGCGTCGCTCAAGGAGGACCGGGCCATTCCGAAGCCGGAACCGAATCGCACATGGAAATTCTGCGCTCGCATCGACCGAGAATTGTTCTTTTAATACTTAAATCAAGAGCGAATATACCCGAAGGATATTTAGTACAGAAAATAAAGCTGTGTATCGATTTTGCGTCCAGTTATTTTAAATTACGACGCAGGCTTATTTTTTAAAAAGCTTCCGTAATTTCATAGCATGGTGCATTTCGCGTTGAGAGATTGTTCGGAATTGTGACAGTGAGTCAGACAGCGTAAATGGAGAACAATGACGCGCCTACGTAAATCAGTATCATTGAGAAAATGTAGTCTTCCTCAATCATCAGTCATATTTGAGTGTCACGAATAACCTGCCGTGGATTTCAAGGAGGTGATATACGTAGATTATAAACCCAGACAATGAAGGATGCAGAGATAGACCCACGGGTGACTACGGGCCTCACTCTCGTTTACATTTTTTTAATCAAAATTTATTATTATTACATGTGATTCATTTATTTATTAGGAGACAGTGAGTGGAAAATGTTGTCATTACTTGTGATCTACATATCTATACGACGTTTTACACAGCATTTTGTTATCTTCTTACGGTGGTGATTAGTAAAAAAATCGTGCCCATATAACTTAAATAATACCTTAATTATAGCTGTGTAATATTACGGTTACACCGAATTAAACAACGTCGATCGAGTAGTGTAATAGATTATTTTAACAGTTTTCTTCACAAAAACAATCGATTGATATCGACTCTTCTGCCATTCTACTATCGATTGATGATCGACCTATAAGTGTAATAACATCCTTGTGTATTAAACATATAGGCAGCATAAATTGAAACATAGCCTGGCTGGAATGGGTGACATCACAATATCTGGTTTCTGTCCGATATAGTGTTGTCAATGACTCAGTTGTTTAAGTCCTTTAAAATATGACTTAAACAACTAGTTCAGACTAAAAAGACTATCTTTAAACTAATAAGACTATCTTTAGACTAATAAGACTAGCTTGAAGACTTAAACAGCTTAACGAATCAGTCCTTTAAGGAAATGCTTACACCTTAGTCGGTTAATAAAATCTTATACAGCTAGCCTTTTAAGTCTTTGTCCCAATGATAATAACTATCCAGCAATATTCGTGGTTAATAAATCGCAATAAACCTTTTTCTCGGTCTCCTGCCGGCCCTGTCGGACATACAACATGTTTATTATATTAAACAAGCAAATTTTATTTTATATCGAGTATTTTATGCTAAACAAGACTCTGAAACGTCGCTTATACAATTTTAAAGTTTAAAATTGTTGTACGCTCTTGCACGTTACGTCTACATTGTAAATACACTTATCATGAGTAGATAGCTGTTTTGCAGACCTTTTAATCAATGATAAGTTCAATGTGTACTTATTTAATAAATTTAAAAATCTTTGTAACTAAAAGATAGTTTTACAATAATATAAATATCTTCTTATAATGAGCTGTTTTCGTAAAAAAAGTAAAAAAAAACTTTCCAATACACGGGAACACTAACATTCCGATAAACCACGGTAACATTAATTTTAACTGGCGAAAGGACGGATACTTTTGATATTTTTTATTGCGGGTATTCTGCAAAATAATATAAAAAGAGTCAGAAAATATACAGTCACAGAATACCAGAATTAACATTTTTCTTCTATTTACAAGCACACTTTCAGTGTCCAAAATGAAATAGAAAAGTACTTTTCATTACCACTTGAGACAGAAGACACAGAAGTTTTGTCTTGGTGGTCAAATCAAAAGTATCACTTACCTTGTCTGACAAAAATGGCATATGATGTATTTTGTGTGCCAGCATCAAGTGTTCCAAGCGAACAAGCTTTTTCCAAGTCTGGTAATTTAATTACAAAAAAACGAAATCGCTTGGAAACGCAAAACATTAGAGCGTCAATGTGTCTATCATCATGGATGAAAATCCTTTAACTTTCTATCTTCAATTTAACACAGCTACAAATTATTGTACAAATAAATAAATGATTATTTACAACTTAATATGGCTATTTTTTTTTACTTCTAATGAATGATACAAAAGATGTAGGATTTCTGTTTATATTGGCTGTCCAGTATTTCTTTTAGAGTTTAGCTAGTGCTTAGTAGTAGTTACTGCAATGGGGATTAGACTTTTTGATAATTCTTAAAAGATGGAGTAAATTTAAGTCTTTTTCATAACTAATCAATCATACACGACTCCCTAGGCGAGTCTTTTTAGTTCAAACTTAAAAGCCTTAACAGACTTACAAGCCTTATAAGACTAACACGCCTTATAAGTCTTAAAGCAATAGAGACTATGCTTATTCTACGCAAACCTTAGTCGAGAACTAAAATGACTTAAGAGACTAAAAGCTAAGGGTTTAAAGGACTAAGTCAGTCTTTAGCTGTCAAAATGTAGTCTAGTCGCTTCTTACACGACTTATACGACTGAGTCTCTTTCATCACTAGTCCGATACCTCACACTTCAAGGCTGTCGCTGGTGTTCGATTTAACTTGATTTATCTCCATTCAGATAATACCGAATGTGATTAAATAGCTATTTTCGATAACTTATTATGTATTTATAACGATTATACTCCGAAAACATTAATGTACACGTGCGAAACTCGTGCTAGTATTTGGTTATGCTTGAATTTAAATTGAGAAATGATTATTGAAATAATTATGCATGATAATTTTTTTATTTACATTTTTTTCGTCACTGATGATACAAATCTCATGAGTAATGTGTTATTTGACACTCCTTGTCAATATCAATCAATCCCCAAAGAACAGTGCGTAATTCTAATGGTCGCAAAGAGGCTGTTGCAAGGTGCAATTCCCACGAAATGGGCATTTTTAATTGTCGTCACAAACCGACAGAAGATTGCGAAGACGTGTGACCCTGAAAATAATTCTAACAGCAACCATGGTAGATTATATTTAAAAATATATTTTAATATGGGTTCAGACCAAAATACAAAGCAAGAACAATTTGAAAACCAATATCTGCTGCGTTCATCTACGTATATGATGCTCTATCTATTCTTATGGGAAGTATGGACGCTTTCACTATCACATCAAGTGACGATGTGACAGCGTAATTAAGCGTGTCCAACACAATCACGCTCGGGTCGCGTGCACTCGCCTGCAGGCCGCGCGGCCGGACCGCGTGTCGCACAAAAAGAGTGGTCATGACCCTAAGTGCCGGATGTGAAGAAAGTACATTGCTGCTCATGCTCTCTTCCGGATTGCCGGTACGTCAAGTGTCATAACTATAAGGAAAAATATTGAAATTACGGATACTTATTGTGTGACCGTCATGGGTACAGTTAGGAAAAACGAGATGGTTTTATGGTATTTTGCTTTAAGTTTATGTTGTTATGGATCGATAAATAATTAAAAAAATAATTAAGTAAAATATTGGGATCTAGTTATGCAATCAATATAAGTGCATAAAACAATTTATTGTTTCTTCGCTTTGATTTTTAATGTCCGGCTACATGTCCTGTGTATTACATCTGTTCAAGACGTTTAAGTTGCGAAAACCTAGAAAAATCTCGTAAGTTGACATAATAATTGCATAATTAATATAAAAACGAGTATTTGATGAATTGTATAAGCGTGTGATAAATGTGTGTGTTTTATGAACGGTGATGATGTCGGCTTTGGAGGTGCATCGGCGGGTATGGCGCGGCGCAGCGCGGCGGCGGCGGCGGCGCGGGCGCAGTGGGCGAGGTTAAGCGATTGCTTAGATCCGCGTTCACCTCTCATTGTGTAACCGCACCGCTCGCGGGGAGGGGCGCCGTGGGAACCGCCGAAAGCTCGCTAACGCTATGCGCAGCTTCCGCCGTTACGGCCGCATTAACTTAACGATGCATCTCGCACGCCACTGCCACACCGTGGCCGTACGCATCGCGCCATGCCAGCACTACTTACACGGCAGGTAGATTCGATAGTCATCTTCAGCGACAGGAAATCATTATACCGCAAAACATTACCACCTAAATTTTGGAATTGTGAGCTGATGTGACTTTCTAGTCTTTCATATTATGCATGCATATTTCAAATTTGTAGAGAAAACGGTGCTGCGAGGATGTACGATCTCTTACCTTAATGCGGCAAACGAGAGCACGGAGCGCTAAAGGCGTACAAAGAGCATTGTGAAAGTTATGTTATGAATTCGTATTGTTTTGTAATTGTTTCTAAGCGGTACAGAGCAGTGGAATAATTCATAAGTGTTGTTGTTCCCAGCGGCGGCGATGTTGTTCTCGCGACGACAGCTGAATAGGGCAATGGTGGCGGGCCGTTAGTGCGGCGCGGGTGGACACGGCAGGGCCGCGGGGCGCGGGGCGCCGAGGGCGGAGCACCTGAGCGCGCCCTGACCTGCGACCCGCGGTGAAAGGCGCCCGCGCGGGCACGGGCCGCGTCGCCGCGCCGCACCGCTGTGCCGTCGACGCCGCACCGAACATCGCGCTGTTTCGCATGCGCAGATTGACCGTATTTTGCGGACAAAAACAATGACCCAATATTTCGATCTTGTTTTATCGTAATTGAAATTTTTATTGGTACTTTTGCATATCTGCTTCTGCTAATTGATCCCCAAGCCCAAGTGAGAATGTCTTGTTTAAATGGTTTTCTCGATTGTAAGTAAGTAGGCTATATCTGAAAACCAGCGCTAGAGATATAGTTTAGATATCCAGATGATTTTGATATCTCTCTATGTATCATAGTTAAAGTTGTGAAGAGCTAATAAATTTGCCTGAATAAATATTAAGACTGCTTTACATATTATAATCACGAGCGCTTATGCGCGTGTCTTGATGGAAGTAGCGAAGACATGAAACAATCAAGTATACATTTGTAGCAACGCGCTACCATCATTATCGTTCTGCTTTTGTTTATACAAATTAGCGTTATTATAATAGGCTCGTAGATTCAATGTTCTACTTTCTTCCTTCACATCTTTATTTGGTGTAGTTAGTTTATTGTTATGTTTCCATTCCAATATCAATCGGCATTAAAGTTGATTTAAGGTTTAACCAGATAATGAACAGGCCTAGTAGGAACATCGTATTGTCTTCAGAACACCTATCACCGTATTTTGCCATTCAAAGGCGATTTAAAATTGGAAAGCTTTTTTATTGCCAACTTTCAAAACTAGATAGTATTTGATAGTGACAAGAATATTATTTTATTATAATATAAATGATCTGAGATCACATTCGTCCCAAGAAGGTGCAATTTTTAAGGTTAGGGTTAAGTTCTTGAGAGTAATAGTATTTACTTGAGTTTTAAAAGATAAATGTTTTTGCTCAGATTTGCTCCGAAGTAATTACGAGCTGCGACCGCTTTCGAGGAAATGTCGAGGTCCTGGAAGCTTTCGTACAATGTCAACAATAATTACAAACGAGCAAGTAATCACTCCTTCATAATTGCACATTCCTTTTTAAGAGAAAGCTTTTGTGATCGAGGCCTTGAAGGACGCAGCAGCACCTTTTCTAAAATCAGCCAACGTTGTCACTATCGCTATTTAATAATGATTTAGTAAAATTGAGATTGAATTTCAATATGACAAATGAGTGTGACAATACCATAATAATTTTTTTGCTGTCATAAAATATATTGCGTGGTGACATAATTTATGGTTTATTAAATAGTTTGACCTATGAATTTTTGCATTTAGAAATGCGAAGGTATATAAAATTTATGATGAGCTTTCATTAATGTAGAAAATTATAATTTTGTCACCAAAACTTCAAGTTTTTGATTTATTGAATTTATATTTAACTTTATTAAGTTGCGTCAAAGCAAATTTCTAACCTGAAGAGGACTCTAAGAAATTTTAAAATAGATATGTATAACGAAAGAAATTTTAGTTCAGTACCTATTTAATTATAATTTTGAACCAACAATAGATCATTAATTTGGACAAAAAGAAAATATATTTGATAAATGACTGATCTAACAGAGAAGTGAACAATATAATTTGAGTCAAACATAGCGTTCACATAACATATGATGTGCCGGTAACGATGCAACTTTCACGTTCGTACACGCCGTAAATAAATCGCAAGCGCCGGTACACGTAATGAAGATTGATGCGCAGAGATGAGCAGGACGATTAGCCACAACTGAGGGCATTTGTCATGCCTATCTAGTGTTGCATGTAGGTACGTTATGCCGAAATTGAATAGACATCCGGGATTTACAAGGTGAAGTCAGGTTGCTCAATCATACAAACCTCTTTCGTCCTACTGACTGATAATAGTACATGTTTTTTTATTAATAAGAATATACAATACAGAATCTTAATTTATTTACACTAATATATATAACTTTTTTCTTGTGCTTAGCTATGGCGTTATGATTCATTTAGCATCTTTAATTGTAACATGTGACAATGTAATTTACAAACGACGGAGACAAAATCGCTACATCAGAATTGATTTCCGAATTTATCATGATCGATTTTCACAGCAAAAAAAGTTTGAACTTTTATTATACCGAAAGAAGGTTAACTGGGGCAAATATTAATTATTGTAGCATTTCATAAATATTATTGTTTCATATGTGCCAAATATTTGTTTACCACATCCTCCTCTGGTCGTGACCGGTTAATGGAACTCCATTTACGGGTCCGGCTCTTCATATAGTCGCCAATATTAATTACAAGCACTATCATTATCATCTGTTTAATTAAACAATTACATTATGCCGGCAACGCGTTGGAAAATACGACTTTATGAGCCTCTATTGTCAAGGCTTTCATTGAGATATAATATATTCACGTACGCGTGCGTTTGTGAACTCATGTGTATAGAGTCTAATATTGCTAAGTAAATACACATAAATGAACAATTAAAATACTAATTACTGGAATATTCGCGCGTATGAGTCATTGCCGGTAAGATGCAAGTTTTATTTTTTAATTTCATAACATTCTGGCCACATTCTTCTGACCCCTGCTGTTCATTGGAGCAGTAAGTACTGTTATTGTCACTTTGGCCAATTATAAACTACTTCTCCAAACGTAAAGGTTAACTTTGACAAGATAATTATTCACATATAACAGAATCGAAGGACCTATTAATATAATTTTATCGTTTATACAATAACAACAAGCGGTAAAGCGAATTACTAATAGATTAGTTTATTAGTCAATTAGATGGGAATCTCTAGTAATTAATGAAAGTCCTTTAATTGGCGTTCGCCTTAAACACTATATTAATTACGTACGGGTGTAGTTACACGTGAACGTTGCGTGTACTGCTGACCTCTGACATAGATTTCCCGGAAAGTATTAGCTAAGGCGCTCCTTCAAATCGCAAATACAGCTCGTTATTTCGAAAGCTTATTTTACACTGGTCGTCGCCGCAGGCTACATGTAGGTAATACCTGTATTTGGCGTTCGTCAAATACATCCGAAGATAATGCGCCAGTAGTTGCGACTCGCATTGTTATGTTGTTTTATGTCGACGGCATCAATTTTAAGTATTTGACACAAACATTTGTCTGTGCCATCGATAAGCGATATATAGAAATATATTTACGGTTGTTAATTAACTTCACGAATACTAAGTAGGCTCTGCGTTAAATCAGGATCCTGCTAAATCAATCATATCAGTATTATGAGATAAAACGTATTAATAAATGAGAAATTAATTGAAAAACACTGTTTATTGAATGGAATACATTTGTTTGTGTCATCAACTCGACCTCTTAAGAGGCTTAAGTCTTAAGTCCAACTTAAATTATATTCTGATGCTATTTTCTATCGTTTATGTAATCGATGATAACGAGATTTCTTGGACGCTTTACAGGTTAATACTTTAGTCTTTATAATTAGCAGATGTGCTACTGTGTATAGGTTTTGTTCTACTATCACCTTCAGAGATCTATAAACTTACATAACATACCATAAACACAAAGCATTGTCTATTCTTTCCCAAAATGGATAACATGGCATCGTTTTCTTATATTTAGTAATCTGATTTATTAGCCAGGCATCTACGATCTGTATATTATCCAACGAGAGTGGAAAGAAACAACGAAATATTGACATTACATAACAGCAACGGAATGACCCGAGTCGGGGCCTGACCGCTTTTTGTACCCATACTTTATGTCAAGTCATGTTACTCGGACAAAATCGCCGGCGAATTACAGATTTCACTCGATTTTAATACGAACAAGAATGCAATTTAAATGTGATCGATGAAAAATGCAGCGTGGTGTTACGTTACATTTACTCTTTGGAAGCTTAAGAAAAGACGTAAACTACATACAAGCTTTTCATTTGTTGTATTAAAGTTCAATTTCAGTAACTTATTTATTGATGAGTATAGTTTCAAATGTAACTGCCTGAACGGATACTATGGCTGAATAGATTATTTTCGCCTTCTTTTCTTATATAAATATCTTGTATTATTTTTTTAATAATACTGAGCATCATCTAACTTTTATCGATACATTGATTATTTTTTATTGAACATTAATTGATTAATTCAAAATTTTGTGATCGCATCATGACATTCATGTCAAAACCAACATGTTTGCCTTAACAGGGTTACCACTCGTAAAATCAAACGGTCATGGTCCTACTCAAACGAACTTGGGAATAGTTTAATTATCAAGTATTGTTATAAAATACGAATGAATAAATAAATTAATATCACAGCATACACGGCAACATCTCATCTATCATTATTAGTGTTGTTTTTTTTTTTAATGATCTTCAAATCAACCAGTCACCAAATAGTAGTGCTTTGCACCATCAAACCGCAACCTTACCTTCCCACTACAACCTACCTTAACACAAAACTAAACCAGAATATAACGAAAAAAAAACACATTTCGTAAACAATTGAACATTAAGATCATTTAATTTGTTCGGAAAACGTAAAATATTTTCCTTTTTTTTTTATTAGTGGAATGAACATTGACCAGTTGACCCAGTCAGGCAGTCTGTGTTTTAGATAAATGTCCCCTATGTATGTTGCATTCACCCCGTATGCTATCATCATGAAATACATTAGTTTGTAGTACACGAAACCGGCGAAACAGCGAGATGTATGAATGTTGAGGAAGCGAAAGATGTATGTAAAAAGCGAAGTACATGGCATTTCATTGTCTATGCCTACCCGCGTGGGATAAATGCGTGCTTTTATGTATGTGTGTATGAAATACAGTTCACATGAACTTATGGATTAAAGATATAAGGTTTGTGTAACATTTGTAAGTTGTAACATAACATAACATGAAGCTCGTATCTTTCCTAAAGGTTAAGCAGTGCTGTATTTCTCGAGACATGGGTAATTAATTAGGTATATAATATTACCAGTAATCTAGTCTCGGCTAACGATTATTTTTATTAACAACATAAATTAATTAAACCAAAATAGGTATTTATGTCATTTGTTTATTTACTATATAGAGCGGTACAGCTTCCTGGACAAGTTTCATAAAGGATATTGTTCACCGTAAACAATATCTTTTTAGGAAACAATAATAACGACGAAAAATAAAAAGTCTACCGAAATATTGCGTTCCAGCATAAGATTCATCCATTGTATTTTTTTTTGTAATTTAACTGCTCATTTACAGAAAACAGTATGGATCATCAACACTATCAAAAATAATGTTATCCGCACGGGTAACGGTGTCCATTGCGGCAATCTTTGCGCGCGGATAATGACGGTCAGCTCGCTTCAATAGATCGCATTGAATAACCTGACGATGGCCGATGGCCGCTCATATTGCAACAAATTATTACTCTCATTTGTACAAATGAGCTAGCCACGGTCGCCTCGGGCTGTTCCCAGCGATCACTGACACCTCGTCAACAATGGTGTGCTGGTTATCAAACAAATCATTATAATTAATGAATACTCGAACTCAAATCTGTGTCATAGAAAAATGTTCTTTGTGGCTCATCCATACACACTTTTCTGTCGGTTTATTAAAAATTAGAATGATACTATAATTAAATATTTATATATAGGTATATACTTGGTAGGTTCTTGAAATTACGGTTCCTTAAACGGCCTCGTTGTCCAAAGTGAACAGAATTTGCAGAAACATTATTATATGAGTCATAATTCAATGGGCTTACTGGTAACAGTTTAAGGGTTCCGCAAACCACTTTTCCTTGTTCATCATTTGGTTTGGTCCAATGAGCTGCGCTTGTTATGAGAATTGAGTTCAAATATGAGTTTTACTCATCTTAGCGGACAATTGGCAGGTACTTTACTTATTTATGAGTGAACCTTAGTTCGTTTAGTCACTGATAAATGTTTTTATTAAATACAGATAATATTTCGCACTAAATCATGCTTATAACTGATTTTCATTTTCATATAAGTGAAATATGAGAACAGATTTCATTTATAATTTAGTAATTTGTAGTAATACACAGCCATTGAAGTCAAACTAAAGCTTTCGTTTTACGACATGCCATCGTAAGTTGAGCAATCTGCGAAATATTTTGTTTCTTAACCTGCGGTGCTTCGGGAGATTGTTATTTCAAAAGTGTATCGAAGATCCGTAAGTATCTAGAGCTGCGTCTAATTCCACGAAGCATTCAATGTCGCAGATGTACCTATACTTATGCTTAAATCGAATCACAATAGAGAACGGCCCACGCGGGACTAAGCTGCGCACTTTACCATACAGTACTGTAGGCACAGAAGGCTCTGGATCAGCCATAATGGACACAAAGGTTGCTGAAAAGGTTAAGGGCACTAATTGTGGAACGGACACTTACAATAACTCTGACCGCATGTTGAGTGTAGCTACTCTAGATGGAGGTCCCCTGAAAGAGACTTTCGGGATATTTCAGTATACTTATATCAAGTTGTACGGTGTTATTGTTGCCTGTCAACCCGCAAAACTGAATTCGTTGCTATAGCTATGTTATTATTAAACATGTCAACACCTTTTCAATTTAGTAATTCAGTAATATTCATAGTTGGTAGGTTCTTGTTGAAGTATTGCTTGTGTTCAATCCACATTTTTCTCGTCATCGCAAACGAACATATTTAAATGCGGAAAAGCAGCACAATTTTTTGTGTTGTAAAGGTTAGTCGTTTCCAAAAAAACATGACGTTATAAAAGTTAATAAACACGGACTTAACTTTTATATAATAATTTACTGCTTATTAATCCATAAACAGGATTAATGGATAGTCTTCTTCTTCGTCGTGTCGATGGCTGAGTCAAATTTAATTTTACTCGCCATCGTGGTGAAAGGATTAGCCAATTCGCTTTGGAGAACTCGCGAATTGCCCAGGGTGCGCCGGACGCCGGACGTAGGGAATCGTTCTGTACGTCACTCGGGGAGGCTCCTTTCATGCACCTACCATGTAAATGAACACGAACTTAACTTTTATATAATAATTAACTGCTTATTAATCCATAAACAGGATTAATGGATAGTAATATCAATGATATCACCACTTATATTTCATATAAGGAAAACCGAATCTAGATTTGCCAGTCTGAATTATTTTCGGTTAATAGTTATCGTTTTGAAAATCCCCGAGATACCAAAAGAATTGCTCGAGACTTGCGTACATTTAAATAAATAAGAATAAATACTAAGTGAACCATCGATATTAACAGTAAGTTATTCATTTCTTAACCACAAGGTGCTCGCCCATCAATTGTCAAAATAGTTCCGACATGAAACAATGGTCTATAAGCAATAAGGCAGGCTAGAGAGAGAGAGTGATTTTCCGCAATTTAAATATAAATAATTGCTTTGCAGAGTGGAAGGCCTTCGTTCGGTCACGAATATGTCTCCTGTCTACAACAACATGGCTTGGTGCGACCCGCAGAATTGTCTCCTCGGATTACATCTATGGATTTTGATTTTACGCTCACCGATGATATTGTTAGCATGTCATTAAATGTTACATTACGGATGTTGTTAAGGTGGTTTTGTAAATGTTGTTTTGATATGGCTCACCCTGATACATTGTTTGGTTAAGTTGCAAGATTAGTTTGCTCGTACAAACAAGGTTGAATTGCTGTGGAATTGATGTAAGAAATACTGCATCTATGTTGAAAAATACAAGAAACACAAGCATTATTCATTATAATATCAACCATTGTCTACAAAAATTAGCTGCCGTTGAAACTCATTTCTTGAACTTGGCTCCCATTTTTATATTTATATTTTTGCTGTGATCAATACATTTCTTATTTTTCATTTATGCTTTTTTCAAGGAACCAATGCATAACACTCGAGAACGGCAAGGCGGTAAACCTCTGAAGTATTCCGTAGTATTTATCTCCATCATTACCTAGCTCAGCTGATTCATAAATAGATATTCACAAAAAGTTATAACGATTAGATATGCAAACAAGATTAAGCGTACCAAATCTGACTTTATTTGAAGATCTGATATGTACCAACACTGCTTAATATTCTATTCACATTAAAATTACTTTACTACTTTGATAACCGAATATATACATAGATATAATTTCAATTAAAACTACATACCTAATTAATATTCAACTTTAAAAATAAATGTGTTTTAGGTGTGCTTAATCCTAGTATCTAGTGCTAGTGCTTTGCTGGATGCTTTTCAGCATAAATGTTGAACCAAAAGTGTGCTAATTTGTTTTTAATACCCATTGACTACCACTCTTATTAACATTTACTAATGCAGTAGCTATTAAAATATTACCTATATTGTATTCTAAACTCGAGAATTAACTATTAACAATATCAATTGATTACAGGACCTAGCAGACACGCAGTCAAAAAAACCCATATTTAATTTTGTATTATTAAGAAATGAAGAACTATGTCTTTGATAAAATCATATACAATCATAGTATAGTATACATAGTAAGTCCCGACAAAGTAGTGTCTCATGATTTCCAGGAAATAATCTTAAAACTCCGTTTTAAACAGTCTTAAAAGCAAAAGGCTCGCATTTTAAAATTGTGATGCAATTATTTTAAACGCTGACATTGAAAAAGACACGTTAAAATAATCCGAGGTATCTGAGTGCCCTTCACTTGAGTGCTGATGCATTGTGATGGTCGGTGTATTTAGACCGTATGAATTCTCTTGGCAGTTTGAGTAGGGTAAGGGTCCCCGCACACGAGGCTTAGTGGTGGCCACTATATCCTCCCACTAGTGGGTAGATCGGTGTTGTAGATCACAGTTAGAGATATTCAGTAGGCGCACACAAGACCTCAGATTAGGCAGCCGCCATGACACTAAACGCAAAGATAATGTAATACTATGTAACTGAACGGTTGCACTTCTAGAAAGGGCTAAACATAACTACTCTAATATGTCGTAGTCATAGCGATGAGTGCGCACTCTGGTGCGAGCGGCAACAGCTTGTAGCTCCGTAGCATCTGCTCAAACACTCGGTATTCGTCAATCTATACATATAATAACATTGAAGATATTTAAGAAAAAATAATAGGGAGGTCTTTATAAAACCACTAAAAGCCGAAACATTTTTTTGTAAAATTTTGTAAGTATCGAATTCCACGCGGACCAAGTCGCGGTTAACAGCTAGTTTGATACTAAATGGTCTGAAAAATATCGTCTACAATTTGTGGTACCTACTAGTGGTGTAGAAGTGGCTTTAAGTGACCTGGTGTACGGGCGCTCTAACATAAGCAGAAGTCAAACTAATGCAGACAGCGGAGGTGAATTCTCAATACAATAATAAAGCAGTTGAGGCGTAACAAGTGCATTTTCATTTAATATAAAGAATCGTGATGTGTCTGTTAAGAACGCTGCTTAGCTATCATTGTATATTTTCTATAAAGTCTTTATTTATGCTACAAAATATGATGAAAATAAACAGCTATTGGTTAAGTTAATAATTTGTTAATGACTATAGTATATATTATATTATGTTTATACTATAGTGTATATACTATATAAGTATAGTTGTTTTAGCCCTTAATTTACAGTTGCAGCCACTTTGTATCTTGCGACATTGGCATTTTTACACATCAACATGGTCGAGGTTTATTTTATAAAGCACTTCAGAGCTCAAAAACTATTCGTCCTAAAGAATCCTATGTTCTTTAGGAACCCTTTTATCAACCCTTCACTCCGGGTACTATTTAGTTTTATAATATGCATTTTTTATACATAAACCTTCGTTATGAATCTATTGAAAAACACACATTAAAAATTCGTTGCGTTGTTTTAAGGACAGACAGAAAGACAGTAGGAAGCGACTTTGTTTTATACTTATTAGAGATGAAAAGAAAAAAATCAAGGACGGAAAAAAATATCTAATAAACGGCAATAACTAAAATGGCTTTCAAAACTCGATTTCATTCTTAGTCTTAAGTGTTAAAGTTAAACCCGTTCTCTAGACACTCGCATAAAGGATTATTTTTTACAAGTCTATGATATAAATATTTATTATGCAGCATGAAAAATATTTTTATTGGCTGTCGCAATTTGTGTCTTGGTTATTTCGTCATTATATACAGTAATATAAATTACAAACGCCAACTGATGTGAGTGAATAAATCATTCAAAGATGTTATAAAATTAAAACAAAAATAATAAACAACTTGCACGTCAAATGTCTGCCAAGTACTCAACAAAAAAAATGCGGCTATCGACTAGATAATAATATGATTGGTGATTTCTTGAAGCTTGAAATTTAGATACAATGGGTTAATTGATGAATCAGATTATGTTTACTCTAGTAAATGTTTGTTTGTCTAGTAAAATAAAATTACTAATTTAAAAAAAAACGTTTTATTGACATAAAACTCTAATTTTAATACGTGATAAATCTCGCTAGATGTGCCGTCATTGAATTTAATTTTTACCTGACAACAGAAAAAATGTTTTTATAGTCACAAAAATAGTTCTGAGTCATATTTAACGTAAATAACTTTGTATAATCAAATATCTTATAAATTTAATCTAACGTAGCCAAAATGCAATTAGAACTTGGCTCTTTTTTTACAGAAGGACACTCAAACATAAGTCATAACACTCATCACTGTATGCTGCGGTGTGAAATCAAGCGTTAGATTAAGATTAAGCAATTCCCAGTAATCTTTAAGAAGTATTAAAAAAGTGATTAAATGCAAAACTGGCTAATGTAGTTGCATAGTAGCGATCTGCATCGTTTCAGTGATGTGTAAATAAGTGGGAGCTAATGGCCGAATAGTGGCCAGACATGTTGACATTAAATTATCAAAGTAGTTCAAGTTGCATTATAAACAATTAACAGTGAAAGTGTTTGTGTAAATCACAAACAGGATGCAATACCCACTCTGCGCAAAAGCGATATTGAATTAGGATTAGTCTAATAAAACCTTTCAATCTAGATGTTACCGCTTGACTGATCAGCCTAGATAGCTAACTTAAATTTAAATGCCAGTTTCCCAGAGATTGCGTCTAATAAATTTATAATAATAAATGCATTAAAGGAGCTTATCATTGCTGTTATTTCAATTGGTAGACGTATAATGTAACTTTTGTAGTAGTTCGCATTTTTATTGGCAATTTTATTATCTAATATTTTAAAACAAATTAAATAAAAAACAATAGAGAAATGCACAGTTAGTCCTGTGTGACTCCTTTTTATAAGAGTAAAGGTTACGACAAAATTAACAGAAAAAGTTAGACCACGAAATTAGGTACATTTACATCCAAATTACATGTTTCATGTTTGACGCACAAACGATAGCAAGATAGTTCGAAAGGTGATATCGATTATAATTTTATTATGAAAAATTGCACATGTGCAGTGTTCGAAACAGGATATTTTTATTATAAGTTATAAGGTGTTTGTTTACGCCAAAATCTACTGCAGAAGTTACACCAAAGAATGACATTGTTGTCCTAATTACTTGTTTATGTTTGAACGATTCGGCTACTAATAAACATAATAGAGAAACCGATATCGATAAAAATAATGAAGAAATGCACATGAACAGTCTGGCACGGCGCTGTCACTCGTAACTCCTCACAAGGAGGTAAAGGTTACAGAGGTCATCGACATTCAGTTTAGTGGGTAAGGTTCGTGTAATAGATGAGTGGTGCGATTGCAGGCGATAAAGCATCAAGGCGGGCGAGCCGTGGAGGTGTCCCGAGGTGAGAAGCGTGGCAACGGGGCGTGAGATAGCGCGCCAGATACCGTCCTCGGTTCAACCAAACACCCTGGTGCCGAACACAAATGAATTTATTTCTGCAGCTTCCCATGTGACACGGACAATGGCATTACAGCTATACCCAGAAAGGTACAACGCTGTTCATCTCTTGAAAATAAATTTATGTTTCGATATTGCTAAATGCTAATACGGTTTAAGCCCAAAAAGTCAGTTCCAAATACATAATTTCACATTTTGGTATCGAACAGAGCATAATTACTAAGCAATAGTTTTTCTAATAAAAAAATATGTGACACAATTAGCGAGGTCAGTACATCAAGCAATGAGCTAAGAGCAAATTTTTAGAAAATATAACTAACCGCACTAATTTCAAGACTGATACCTGCCTCGATGGTCTAGTGGTTAGCGTATGCGCCTCTTACCGCAAGGTCTCGGTTTCGATTCCCGGGTCGGGCAAAGTATTATTTGTGAACTTTCCGTCAGTTACAATAGCAGCACGGAGTTGGAATGGTGTCATGGGACTTGAACATAACAGGTGAAGTGTGGGTGTTGTACACCTCTGCCACACCCTTCTGGGTAATATAAGCGTAATGTTATGTAAGAATGTATGTATACATCACGCGGTACAACAAATCACCCTGGTGCCGAGCTAATGAATTTATTTCTGAAGGCTGAGACTAAAACCAACCTTCTTCCAGGCTTTTTTTTTAAAAAAAGCTTACTAGTAATTTCTAATTACAAATTACTAGTATTCTTGTTAACCCTCTTTAGCTAAGCTTAATTCGCTTGTGTTAGGAGGAAGTTCACGTCCGTGGTGTAATGGCCAGGATTCGAACCCACGACCTCTCGAGAGCCAATGCCTTATCCATTGCACCACGGCCGCTTAAAAAGTAGTTTGTAAAGTACTTTTGTAGTAGACTCGTGTAATACGAACCGTAAATAATTTAAGATGAGAGCAGGTGAATTGCACGTAAAGAAGATGAGCCGATACCGAGCAAGAACAGTGCTAAAGTGGTAATTATTTCCATCTGATAAAATTGTATAAATTAATTATACACACCTACCAAGCTAATCTGCCATAATCTGATGATGATGCGTTAGCCAACAATCTCTCATCAATGATTATGTTGTAATTCTGTCGATGACATAAAATCATTATGCTTCAACAGCTTGGTTAGGCTCGATCATTATAATAAAAAAGCCATTGGAATGTTGTACATAAGTATGCGAGTGGCATAAATCATAACATTATAATTATTGTTTTAAATTGACCAAGTAATAATCCGGTATGTTAGGCAACATTAACACCCTCGGCGCCATCCGTTATTATGGCATAGAACTAACTAGCGATCGCAGAATAGTAATTTTATCATACTATTTTTAGTTTTACTTACTAAATATTAGATAGCACGGCATAATTACCATGAATATTTGTTGTAGCGAGTTATTTCGATATTTCAGAGATTTATAAATAAAATAATTAAATATCTCACAATTTACACACAATGCCATCTAGTCCCAAACTAAGCAGAGCTTATACTATAGGTACTAGAATAACTGATACAGATACATATAGTTTTCTTTTGTAAATACATACTTATTATACATAGAAACACCCAGACCAAGACAAACCCCCATGTTCATGCACACAAAGATTTGTCTTGACCGGGAATCGAACCCGCGACCTCAGCGTCGCAGGCAGGTACACTACCCACTCCGCCATCTGGTCGTCAAACAGATGTTGCAATCTCTTTGTTCACATTAAAACTACTACTTGCAATGCAACATCTCTGAAATATCGAAGTAACTCGTTGCAACAAATATACATAGTAAATTTCCTGTGATATCTAATATTTAGTAAGAATAACCATGTTTAGTCGCAATACTCATTTTTTGTCAGCTTGTCTGTCGAATATAAAAATACCTTTGTTTTTGATCAATCACACTTATTCATATTTGACTACGACGGGACGCTTGAACACAAATAGTTGCTAATGTAACTTACATTAATGTTTATAAACCAAGTTTGGTTACATAAATAACATTAGGAATATAAAATTACTTAAGTTTTTGCTATTTTTAAGCTTGCATTCAATGGGTGTCTGATCATAATGTTCTAGCTATTTTGTAAAAGAGTACACTAAGAGTAGGTATATATAGGTATATGCTTACCGTCTTGCGATAAACCGAAAAAAAAAATATAATATGGCTTTATAATGTTTTTTTTATAAATAAATAAATAAAATTCTCTTCAAACGAGAAGGCTTGGAGGACATCACGATACTTGGACTTGCACCGAACCCTGGTGTCCGTTTTAACGATATCAATATTATTTTTAGGCGTCTTGAAACTTTATTAGACAGTTAATAAAACTTTTTATAACCATAAAAATATACTATGATTTTAATCAAGTATACTATGATTACTTATGTGACACGGAACGGGCGTGTGTAATTTGGGCGGATTTCGATAAAAAGCCTTCACTTAGCAAATTGGTATAATAACTATGATCTGTTCCAATTTTTAAGTTGTTTTCTGTACACATTTTTTCAAGTCAACACCTCTTATAATTATTGTGCGTCACGCGATCTCGGTACCTACCAGAAAATGAAGCTTAATCGATTTCAAGTACGGGTTTGCACAACGGCCGGCGTCATTTCTCCGTGCCCTCGGCGACACGACCAGCCTTCGTGTTGACGTTCCATTTCGCTCGATGTGCTCGGATTTAACTTTTTTAATTTGCGTTACACTTTTTAAGGTTTATCGTATCCTTGCTTTAATTTTCGGTGACGTGGAATAATTACCGACGGCATCTTGAAACTGTCCAAGCATGCCGCCGATGACAGCTGCACGCTGCCTATCTGATATTGCTCTACAGCGGCGCATAAAAGAAATGATGCAGCCATCTGAATTTTACATCGCCGGCGCACTACAACTATAGCGTTATTTATTTTTATTCAACTTTAATATAATAATGGAAGATATATCTGTCGTGTAAGCCGTTCCCTAGCAAAAGTTATGACTTTAAATTCATACACCTTTTTCTTGAATTTTAAAGCTGTATACATATATGTTTATTATATTCTTTATCTAGTTACTTATAGTGCGCCGCATTTATAAAGAGTTGCAAAGACACCTGCCGACACAACCGTAGCTATACGGAGATCGAATCAGAAGTATCTCGTTAAATTGTACCGTTTCTACTTTCCGACCTTATCGCACACATAGTAATAATCAATCAATCCTTTAATCTTGAAGTACATGTGCTACTTTGTGAAAACTTTTACACCAACTGGAGTGAGTAATTGCAGGCTTGAGCTGAGGTAATGATACGCTTAGCGGGCGGCGTCGTCGGTGTCGAGGTGAAACGTGTGAGGATTTTGATAACCTCCAAAAATTAAATTCGTAAAGCAATTCTGAAGTGCTATGTGGAGTGAAAATCACGCACAGTGATTACAAGGGGCGGGTTCTGTCATTACGCTGTCGGATCTGGGCGGTTTGCTAACGAGCCCCGGCGCGTTGCGGTATCGACCAAACAACACACCTCTAACATGCCGTACCGAATAGGGCCACATACATCGGTGGCGATACCGGTGACATTTCTTTAATTATTTTACTGACAGCATTTCGCACGCATATGGTATAAATCTTTTTTACTCAGTAAGTATATAAAATGTAATTAAATATAATTAATATTTAATAATAATTACATATTTTATATGAACTTTAGGCTTTTTTAAGTACGTAATTTCACATTTTTTAAGTAATTTTATTTCTTGGTTTTGATTGATTGAATTGCTTTGCAAGATGTCTCGCTAGCATTATAACTGAAAACGGTTTAGGGCGCGAAAATATATAAATAGGCCATTCAGTTATTGTTGAATAAGTTATTTTAAACGCAGGTGCATTTATATACTAAGGGTGTGAAACTGTTATTTAAGAAAATTACATAATAAGGCATAACTGTTAAATACTGAAATTATAACAAGTTGTTCTCACTTAGCAACATTGATACTTAAGTCGTTAACGCATTTCTCTGTCTTTCTGTGGATGGAATTAAATAAGTAAATATCAGTCCATGTTGTTTGCACCAAATTATATAGCAGTGTCCAAGTAATTACTTACAACACCTTGGAGCAAGAGGTCAAAAAGAAATTCACTTAAAACTGTAACGCCCTTCACGAGAACCGAACCGCAACAAATTTATAAAGTCGGGTCATTTTCGAAAACCAGTGCCGGAAAGTGAAACTACCCGCGCATTTATTACCGAGTAAAATATGTAGATTGGTGGCGAGATAATAATGATATGTGCTCGTGGTAATGAAATTTCCCGCCGTCAAACGGTGCCAAAGTAATTTGCGTTGCTTGTCTCTGGCAACGAGTGCCCCAAGGGCCGCTTTCGAGGTTGCGCAAGGCGTTAATGAGCCCCACTCAGCTTTTTATTGGGAGTAACGCACGCGGCTAGGGTGGCCCGTGTGGCCCCAATGGCCCAACGGCCTCAGATCACTGGTGCGTGATCTCTCACCTCTCTATTGAAAGCACGTCATACTGACAACGTACAACCATGGGGTATCATTAGGAACATTAGATTTTTACTTCTTAAAAATTTCCATAGATGGCGTTATGTATAGCAATGCAAAAATAATAAATTGTTATAAACGCTATTGTTCAACTTTTGACCAAAATATGATTTTTAAAAAATAAAGCACGTATATATAAAACGTTAAAAGCATTCTTCAATTATTTCAAAGTGATTTGAGAGAAAAAAGAAATCTATGTCTTTAACTCCTAAGTCGCCGTCTTGGATACGGCACAAAATGTAAAAAATTCATGCGGTTAGGTTATTTGTGGCTAATAGATGGCGCTTATTTCAATTTTATTTTAACATTGTATGAGTGTGTGAGTGTATATTGAGTTATAAACAAATTGGAGTTCGACGCTTTTGTCACTCAGCATGCTAAATTATTGGACATTCACTTACGATGACGCGTTTAGTTTCTGAGTCTACGATTGCCTTCCAATAGTAGTTAGATATAAAATCATCATCGAACTTTTTAAATTATATAATAAATACATGTTTTTCTAATAATGTAAGTAATCATATTATATGTATTTTATTTTTTTATAATCTAAAATAATATAGATATCAATTGTCATGTGATGTACTTCGAACAGAAACAAAACGTTTTTCTGCAATGTTTATTTACAAATAAACGGGCTGCGCGTGTTTCCTTCACTTCGGTAGAAGTTTTCGGATTGTTTGTGTGCTCTTGTGGATATTTTATGTGAGATGGTTTTCAGATCTTTTTACAATTAAATAAATAAATAATTAATATATTTATATTGACATTATGGATATCAATAGAGTAAATAACGTAACACTCAAAATGAAGAAATTAATTAATTAAAAAGAACAAACAAATGTATGAATAAAAATAATTAGGAGTTGAAAAGAATGATCGGTATCATTAAGAAAAACTATAATATAAGAAAATAATAGGATAAAGATGTGAATGAAAAACAATATTATGAATGCCAATGAGTATAAAGAAAAATGTTATTAATAACAAATTCGGAAAATAATTGCGATTTTATGAAGAAATTTTTTTATGAAAAGCAAAGCGCACCCCTAGATACACTAGTGGGTATTTACATACATGTTTTTTGTACTGAGTGATATGACTAAAACCTCCCTTGTCTTCTTCCTTCAAAGCAATCTTAGTCTAGCTAAGAATTTCTATAATAAGATTGCTACAAAAATACGTTTTTGCGAACGAAGACAGTTGTAGGAACAATGCTAAGCAAACATGATTGCACGTTTTTATAAACAGATTTTAGATTTTTCGATCAAACTTTACCAGAAATAAATAAAGATTACCTACTTTCTTTAGCAACTCTTTTATTGACTTAAGACGTTTAAATTGTCTTTACATTAACCCCTCAACTGTCGATCGACCAGCTCCTGGCTGGTGTCAAAACACGCGCATCTGTCAGACGCCAGCTGCTGGTCGATTATTCCCGCCGTATTTTAACGGCTCAAATAAGCATTGATAGTTTAATGTTGAAATAGTTACTTGAAATTATTATTTGAAGTAGGTACCTATAGGCAAAATAAGTAACAACGTTAATAGATATTATATCGTCCTTGGGAACAACAGAAGATTCACTCCCTAACGAAAGTCAAGTTTATTTTATGTAAAAATTATACCTACACCTCGCCTGAGGTACCCACTTGCACCACAGATAATTATAATACTAGTCTTGCACGCAAAATTGAAACTTATTACAGCGCGCGAACTGTGAATGTTCTAAGCGCGGCGATCTGTTATGGCTAGGGGTTGGAAGACCGCAGCGCTCCGCCGCGCCGCGCCGCCGCGCCGTCGCCGCGCTCCGCCGTAACCGCTTAAGCGCCAGCCCAATGCAGTACTGCTTCGCGGGAGTAGCCCCGGCTATTTATACCTAACCTATGAATTGAAACATCCTTGGCATAGGTAGGCTCCAATTTGTTAGTGGTAGGTATACCTACCAAGTTTGACAGGAACACTGAGAACCAGTTTAGCGCATAGCACGGCTACGTGCATCATTCAAGCGTGCTAACAAAAGCTCTATCATATTAAAATGAATTTATTCTTGGGTGAATGATATTGTATTGTATAACCTTAAAAATGAAACAACTAACATAAGTCTAAATAAAAATCAATTGCAATAGAAAGTAATCATTATTTAATTACATTACATTTTAAATCGCAAAACATTATAAAATCGTTTGATATTTTGAATGAAGCAGTGTTATTATAGCGCTGTAGAAGGTCAAACGTCATGGTAATGTAACATACTGACACGGACACGCACAAATGCAGATAGTTATTAATATTCTAAAACATTGACAGCTTTGGCACGCACACAGACACATTCTTACGCACACAAGGACGACATGTACCTATGTTACCTTTTGCAAAAGCTAGATGGCGTTAGGGTAGCGCGGTTGAGACTACTCACAAGTACGGCCATCTATTGGCATAAAAAGTGAATTAAAGTAGCTCACAGAAATATTTTTTTTAAGGTGGCGTCAATTTTTTGTATGAGATTGGGTATCTGTACTAGTATTATATTATCTGTGGTACAACGCAACAAGTGCTATCTGCGAGCGTCTTTCATACCAGCGGTGATTGCACATGTCTTGTTATACCTTTTTCATTAACGATTTTCAATTAAACGGTAGCTCTGAGCTGCAATAAACAGTCGGATTAAAATGATATGTTTATTGTTTTCATTGGCTACCGTAGATTGAACAGCTTTTTGTTTTTTATCTCAACTGAGTAGCCTTCGCGTCGGAATTGTTAAGATTGCTGATTAACGGTTTAATATGATGAGAAGCTGCTCTTTGGTGGCCGAAATAATAACATCATAAATACTTCTTGTAAATAAAGAGGCTCATAAGTTTAATGAAGTGGCTTCTACAGCTCAATTCATCCGGTAATTAAAGAAATTGGTGCAGTTTTCTTGGGTAAGCTAAATTGTTGTTAAGGGCCATAACATTACAATTTCACGGAAGAGGCTCTCGGCCACCCTGCGTGCGCGCGCTGGCGATCCACTCATATTTGTTAAATCATCGGAACCCTGTAATTTTGATCGATATCTTTATTGACGGCTCAAATTTATTGATCATTTCTTTGCAAACGAACGTTGCTTGTGAATACAATATGGCGCTGTCGCAAGCCGTAAGACCCGGCCCTCTTGCGATGCTGTGATTATTGCTATGGTTTCATTTTTCAATAGCCATTTTATATCAGATTGACCCACTTAATTGTTTGTGGAAACTGAATTTCGCTTCATGCATAATACCTCTTAACTGATCGTCAACGTGAACTGCTTAATTATTTTTACCTACACGTATGAACTCAATGCATTCCGAGTAATCAACCGAAATAATATCCAAGCCACAATGTCGCAGATTACTGCACTTGCGAAATGATTATTAATTTTAATGATGTCTGGTGTAATGTAATCGCAGGTTCAGAGCACCGTGGTCATGTGCCGTGATGGTTGAAAGCTTCAAGATGGAAAGCTCGGACCTTAATCACTTTGACTTGAAAGTATTTCAGTATAGTAATTACTGTTGAATTGTTAGTTTTGGTACTCAATGCAATGTACCAATTTGTAGATCTGTTGTGAGCTTGGTTCAGGTCATAAATAAAGAATATAGATCTCGAAAAAAGATTGGACTAATCTAAGTCTAAATATAAATCAATTACACATTTTATGCAATTAGTGCAATTTTTTCGTACTCTCAAATAAATTATGTGATTCTGAACGGTGCTGTTTTGCATCACGCAATAAAATATGATTTAGCTCAATTATCTGCGTTCGTTAGAGCGAGTCCGATAATTCAGCCTGTCGATAGTGTAGCTCTTCTCTTCTTAATCGTTCCCCCATTACTGAGGATCGTGACTCCGTTTCAGACGAGCAACGGACTGTCTCCAGCCGATCCGGTCTGTAGCCCGGTGGAGGGCGGCGCTGATAGGTAGCTCCAGTTGTTCGGAGATCTGGTCCGACCATCTCTTTGGGCTTCCACCTCTGGGTCTTTTGCCTTCGACCTTTCCCGTCACTACCAGTCTTTCTAAATTATTGGCCTCTCTTCTCGCGATGTGGCCAAAGTAGCTCACAACACGGTGTAAACAAATGGATGACAAGCGTTGGGTGTTTTCTATTTTAAGTTCTTTGAGGACCGAGATATTTGTGCGGTGGGCTGTCCAAGGGATCCTTAGTAGGCGGCGCCAGCACCACATTTCAAAGGCATCGATCCTCTGCCTATCGGCGGCTTTGAGCGTCCAGGTCTCAGCCGCATATAGAAATATGGAGAAGACGAGTGAGCGGACGAGGTGTATCTTGGTCCTATTCGAGATATTTCGATCCTTCCATATTTTGCTGAGCTGGGTCATTGCTGTCTTAGCCATGCCAATACGTCTGCGTATTTCTGGTTCACAGGTGCCTTTATTTGTCATCATCGAGCCAAGGTACTGGAAATGATCCACGGTTTCGAGTGTAGCTACTTAGATTTTAACTTAAGTATCCGACCAGAGAACTTCCTTATCGATTTTGTAGTTAAATTATCTGATATGAAAACATCATGTCGTATAATGTTGATACCAGACAAATTGATTGGAGTAAGTTCACAAGGCAGGCTACTCCGACCCTTTATTGCGCCAACGTCTATGAAAGTCTCATAAAACAGCTTGAGGCTTGAAAAATATGATAGTAATTTGTCTGTAATGATAGGTTACATGGTAGTATACCCATTAGTCAGGTTACAGAGGTCATAATGACAAAACTAGAAATCAACGCGTCAGGTTAAACTGGATGGGACCAAACCTACTTGGGTAAATGCTTGAAATATGCAATTAATACCTTCCTACTATACTTGAAGCTTACACCTGCGCATGCGTGGGTTTCACCTATTGGGTCACACTATAAGTGTAAACTCTTCATTTTATTTTCCACTTGTCAATTGGAAATGAACGAACATAGATATAATTTAAAAAACGCTTGCCTAGGCATATTTTTACACTTGAACTAATCGCATCACGTTTAGGTCCCTCATAACTGGCAAACACACATGTGTGGCAAACACACATGTGTGTTTGCCACATCAAAATTTACATCAATACATTATTTTTGGACAAGATACTATTTTTGGTTTCCAGTAAATATTTTTTTTGTTGCAGTTGAGTTGAACTCAAGTATGTAAGAACCATCGGAAAAGTTACCGCAAGATCACTCTCTGAAATATTCCTGTGACGTGCATCTGTGCAAGACTTATGATTTCATCTGGCCATTTTGCTTTTCTAAGCTGTCTCCGTTAAATAGTTCAGCGCGTTAAAAGCGGTATTTTAAACCTTCAGTATTCATGTTCCATTTCCAAACATAGAATAGATACAAGCTGTGGGGGTGATTGTAACGCATGCACTGACTGGTCACAAACTCACAACGTACGAGCCACCATGTCACATGTTGTTGTTGTGCTCGCCACTATCCACGCTGTTTCATCGATGAGCTTATCTTCATCACAATTCACTGTGAGTACAGATGGTTTAGTGACTTAAAGCTAGACTGTATCCCTCAGAATCCTCTCTCTGTGCACCCTCTGCAAAACATTAATCAAAATCAAAATCAAAATTTTTTATTTGCAAAATATGGGTAACAAAGGTGGTATATAGGTAAATATTACATAGTTTCTATCCATAATATCTTGCCTATTAAAGGCATGCAAAATTTTTGTGTCATTTTTTAAAAGTAAAATGTACAAAAACTTGGTTAAAAGTAAAACTAATAATAATAATAATACAAACTAACACTCTAAAACTTATAAAACATAACATAAATCTAAATCTAAACATTAATAATATTAAACACTTAAAATAATAATAATAATCAGTCATTGTTCAAAAAGACTTATCACATAAAAAATCTTGAACACTATAATAAGCCTTTTCAATAAGTAACTTTAATTTATGCCTAAATAAATTAAATTGTTCAATACTTTTGATACATTGCGGAATGGCGTTGTAAATCTTCGGAGCCATGCAGAATATACTTTTGCTGTATAATGTAGTATTTCGAGTTATTTCTACAAGTCTACCGTTATTACGTTTGGATCTCATTTTAACATAATTATCAAGATTATTCCTAGCTAGTATTGCACTGTGATAGATATAAAGGGATGGTAATGTTATTATCTTAAGTTTTACAAAATATGGCTTACATGACTCGGTGTGTCGAAGTTTACACATTGCTCTAATGCATTTTTTCTGAGCTATAAACGCATCGTCTTTATTCGTGAAGTTACCCCTAAAAAGGATTTCCGCACATGTTTTGAAATTGCGTGATGATGTCTAATGTTCCTGTGCATATACCATCGGCAACTTATTAGGACCAAATAAAATAGGTGTCGTTAAAGATGTTTCTTGAATCAGCCGCGTGAAGCTTTCAATAATTACGCAACGACCTTGATTTCAATTATCCACGCTTACGAAAATGCGGCACGCAGCAGTGCTGGGCGTGCGACTAAATTAAGCCGTGACCACTGCGACCAAATCTAACCCATAGATATGCGCATATACATTATCTATGATCTTACCAAATATTATATGTAATTCGCTCCATTATAACAATAGATATCATTTCGATGAAATCTTGGATGTATTGGTTATCCTTAAAGTTAAATTTAGTTAGGTAGGTTGAAATAATTCATGCTGCCACTTAGTCTTGCGTGAGCTTTCTGTACTTTTTATATTTAGTATTTTACCCTTGTCGCTGGAACGATAGCGCTGTCGGCGATGATTTATTCATTCTCCTGCTACTTTCTCCTTCGAGGAAACATTGTCGTTAGTATTTGTGACCACTATCATCGTAATTATAAGGTCTTGGTACAATGTGACATGCCCGTAAAAGTAAGTAAACAAACATTTTTCATAAAAACTTCAGAAGCTGACGAAGGATATTCGCGAGTTAAAAGGTGCGTTAACTTTTATTGGAATATTCTGCCGTTCGCACGTTGTTCATGCTTTTTGCTTACATGGGATATAAAAATGCTTTTCTTCATTATTTTGAGTTATGTTAAGGAAAGCCGGGATGTGTGATCTCAATTTAATCTGAGGATATTGTATTTTGTAACGGTTTAATTGAAGCTGAAATGAAGCACAAGACTTTTAATGGTTGAATTTTGTATTTTTGGCATTTGGTGATTGTTAAAGACGACAGATTTTATGGAGGATGGCGACTTCAAAATAACTGTCTGCGGACGTAATTGTTGGAGAAAACGGATAAATTAATTTCTACGACTTAAAATATTTATCTTAATTACGGTTAATCACGGCTTACTGTAGATTTTTTTTCAATTTTACTTGGATCAACATACACTTAGAAACAATATTCAGTACCTAGATTATTTCATGAATACGCTGGATATTCATTTTAAGGGATGTATACTCGTAAGATATTAAAATATATTACCCGTTCCATGAGATAATATCGATAACATAACAGTATTCTGCGTATCACGTCATATATAATCGAGTAATACCTACTATGAATTATAAAGTCGACGGTGGACGTTATAAATGTCAAGTTAGTTATAAATTTCCCCATTAATACGGCTGGGTAAATGAAATAAAAAGGAGCTCTCTTTATTTATAATATAGTGTAGGCGCTGAGACAAATAAAGAAACTAAAAGTGATTTCGTGCGAGGTCGCCTTTGTGTGGACAAACGGCCCGGCCATATCAAAACTGTAAGGTGGAATCAACACCTCTGCTCTGCAACTATATCGTGTGCCAAATATGGCGGCAACAGCGGTCAGTGACATCTTCGTACAAGTGTTTACCGACGATGCTTACATTAATGATTTTCACTTAGCGAAAATATGCATCGCGTCGCGAGCCATGTGTGGTCAGGGTGCAACTAAAGATAACTTAAAGCAGAAGCATACCGCTTTATAAAATTCCATGTCGCATCAGAAGAAAGACAATAATGTTGACGAATGATGAATGACAATAAATAAAAAGTTTACTAGTAATTTGCAAATTCAAATTACTAGTATTCTTGTTAACCCCCTCCAGCTAAGCTTAATTCACTTGTGTTGTGTGTGGTGACCAGGATTCGAATCCACGACCTTTCGATCGTAAGACCGATGCCTTATCCATTGCTCCATGACTGCTTATAATATAATATGTACTAATTTTATTAATGTTATTTTGGCAAAGTGTTTATGTCCCATCATCTAGCTTATGAACTAGAGCTAATAGAAAGCAAAATTTCTGTGCCTAAAAACAAAATATTAGACCAAACAACTTTGGTTTTCAAAATATTTGATGATGCGTTGATGGCAGTAGGTATTTACATGAATGAGCCATCAGAGTGTCAAACGAAATTCGGGTTAATGACTTTGACACGGTAATAAACACAAAAGTTATTTGATCAACCGACAGACATTCAGACACGCCACAGCATATACTTGTGGTCGAGGCAGTGATGTAATTAAATGCGAGAATGAAACACAAAGTAAATAAACTTGACGCTGGGATGTTTTAATGCTTGCTCTTAAGGTATAACATTAAGGACAGGTACAGCCTAATAAATCTCCCCGTCACGGAAATCACCACGAAACCGCCGTGAGCGTAGAAATTGACCACTGAAAATAAAATACTAAGACGTGGTCCAGATATTCGTGAGCAATTATTCTTCAGTGAAAGAACAAAAGCCTATTTATATAAACGCATACTTAAATCACTCAAGACTTTCAATAATTCAAAATAAACACTACCATAAATTATACTAATAAATTATGTATAAGACAAGACATTGATGCTACGACAAAAAATGCTAATCAGACAATTGGGATAACAAAAATATAAATTTCGCAAGACTACATTCAAAACGTAAGTGTTTCTATGAATCAATTACTACAGTACCGTTGCATAATTTAAATGTAATATAGCGTTTTATAAGTCGTTTTACTTTTTAACATATTGGATCGATAAAGTAGTCAATGGCTTTTATTTTGAAACTCGAGATAAAAAATACATGTTCCTCAAAAGCGATTAAAAGTTAATAAATACGCCTGTAGTCATTTTTTCCAGCGATGCAATTGAATGGAACAAAAATGTCAGTTGAATTATGAAAGCGATCGATAATGAAAATGTTGGTACGCATGCAGGCCAGTAGAAAGTGTCTCGACCTGAGCT
The DNA here is from genome assembly GCA_905147285.1 of Hypena proboscidalis. Lineage (NCBI taxonomy): Eukaryota > Metazoa > Arthropoda > Insecta > Lepidoptera > Erebidae > Hypena > Hypena proboscidalis. The sequence goes on along the minus strand of LR990130.1, from coordinate 10,164,570 downwards.
TTCGTTAATTTGGCAACTCTCGGGTCAGTCGGCGCTCGGGTCACATAAATATGTCGGCACCCCGCTACACCCGCCCCCGGCACTACTTTGTTTGTTAATATACTGCCAATTATAATCAAAGTACGCGTACTCGCCTTCGCCACTACGATATCGATTTCTTAATCTTTTTAAATCACCGAGATTTCCTCGTTTCCGTATTGCAGATATCACTTTGCGGGCCTTGGGCGTGTTTTACATTTTCGTCGTTTGTTATTGATATTCATGAGATTCGTTACATTTATTACAGGTAAGTGTGCACTTTTATTGCGAAATATTTGCATATTTAGTTCACGTTTATGTTTTGTCTTGTCATTTTCGTGGTTCCGTGTTAGCAACGGTTGAACAGATTCGACGCTGTGTTTACAATAAGAAAGTATATTATGCATAGTGATTGCCAAACACAGAGATTGTAGAGCCGAAATATGATTCCCACGGTGCGCGCGGCCGTGGCGCGATGGAGGGGCGCTGTCGTCCATCAACATCATTATCTATTAAAAATATCACGTCATATTGTTCGCTATTTTGTATAAAGTTACTTTCCGCGTCGGCTTCGTCTCGTTATCGGGAATATCTCGAAACACCTATAAATCACAACAATAGTAATTATGAAACACTCAGCTCTCACGTGTTCAGGTATCTTGCGAAACCATTCGAGCACAACATTGCTTTTGCATAAACCGATTTGTATATTTTTATATAATAAATAAATTTTATATACAAATAGATCGTCATGATTTAGTTTTACATAGTAGTTTTATAATTAGGTGATCTGGTTCCCTATCTCCATAGAAATCTTAATAACTAGTCAATAGAAATGCTATCGACTATCTTTTAACACTGGGACGCATGTCGCCGGTTTTCAAATACCACTTTTTGTATTCCTGCAAACAAAATTATTCTTTTTGGCGATGACATTAAGACGACAATTCCTCAACTCGCACTTATGTTCGATTAGACAAATGCGCTTGTATTCCTGCAAACAAAATTATTCTTTTTGCGATGACATTAAGACGACAATTCCTCAACTCGCACTTGTGTTTGACTTGACAGATGCGCGGCGACAAGGTCACGCGTCTTTGACATTTCTATTGCCTTATTATTAAGATTTCTATGCCTATCTCATACTTATCATCATTTATTTTATAAACCTCTGCGATGCCACTAGTTTCAGCATAACTTTAAGCAGTTACACATTATAATATAGTATATTTTTGATATAATATAATTTTTTAAGGTTCTTTACTGTACCTAAAGGGTGTTCGTACGTCTATCTGTCTGCCACTAGGCTGTATCTCATGAACCGTAATAGCCAGACAGTTGAAACAGATGAAAAACTGTTGCCGATATAACAACCGAATACAATATATACTCGTAGTTAAAGTAGGCCTTACAACAAATGTGTTGTTTTTATAGACAATGGTACGGAACCCTTCGAGCACGAGTTCCTCTCGCAAATGGCTTTTTTAATATAACTAAAACAAAAATAATTTCTTAACATTACTACATGCTTATTGACTATATCCGTCGTATCAAAAGAGTATTTTGTAGACTGCTCTTATACTTATAATACTATATTTATATTGGATTGGTTTTCATCTGCAGTCGTTTAACAAAACTGATATCATCGCCTCAATTATTGCAGTGACGTTTATTTCTTAAGTTATATAAACTGCTAATGGTTGCTATAGTGATGATACCCTTATATATTCTGTGATGATATGTATACAGGGTTTAAACGAAAGTGTTGTTTCTAAAGTAATAAAGATATAATATAAAAGTTATAGGGTCATAAAATTGTGTTCAACAATTTTCAATGATTTTTTACACGTCATGCAAAAATCGCAAAAGTATGAGAATAAGCTAGCAATGACAAAATTTTAGTGATTAAATATAATATTGCTATGAAGCCATAGCGGCATTTTTTTTATCGGAAATTACCAATATTCGTAATAAAATCATCGGATTTTTTTAGTAGACCAGGCAATTGTAAGTATATTGCAATGGGTTAGCTTAGGTGACGTCACTTTTTCGTAATCAGCAGAAAAAATCGCGAAAATTTAAAGTTTTTCTCAGAATATTCATTAATTTTCTGGTAAGTTTATTTTTACACTAACGGTCTCAGATTTAGTACTAAAACTGGTAAGCGTCTATGTCACGATGTCATTAACGACCTGTTATTTCATTATGTTAACCTCATCAATGCGATCTTTCAAATGCAAAATTGAAATAAGATCTACACGAAGAGTTTTGCACAAAATACATTTGCATTTATACTCTGTGTAAGTTTTACATCTATTTAAATAAAAATGAAACCCAATTTCCGTTGACACGACATAGCACGAAAACGGCTTGACCGATTTGGTTGTTTTTTTTTTTTAGTTTTCTAATACTCTGTCCAAGGCTCTTTCGGAAAAAAAAAAAAATCTTTTTGTGAAAACATAAGTGAAATTATTGAACCCTACGGAATAAACACTATTATGAAAATATATATTTTGTTTTTTATTTAATAAAATTAGTTAAGTCCTTCTCAGGTATGACGAGACCAGGAAAATAGGTATTCATTTTTATATGGAGGATATTATAGATTCCAGTTCAAATTGAATAGGTACGCATACATAAGATAGGTCAGCTATACAAAATAAAGTAGTGCATCAAATTTACGCTAAGGCGGTACGAAGTTCGCCGGTTCAGCTAGTACTCAGAATAATTATAATTATAATTACTCTGATCGTTAACAATTATAAGCAAGCAACTCACTTGTCAGCATAAAATACAAGACAATATATATACAAGTGTTTTCTTAAATAACATACAAACATGTGTATCCGCATCGGTTGTCGGGCGGGAAAGATAATAAGTCGTCATATATAGACAACAATTGGACCAGTCATGACACGTATGTACTGCATTGCCTGTTTAACGTTACTCTGTGGTTTAACCGTACACAGTTTAAGTTTTTTTGCTGCCCACTTGTTACGTGAGGCAGCTAATTTAGAGGGACGTAGGAATGCTCATACGTTTTATATGAACTTTTCACTTTTGCTGACGGGTATCACCAAAAAGATTCGATAGGTCCTGCGTAGTTCTATATATCAGGTATATGATATACATAATAGTATAAGCAAAATATGTGAGGTTTTTTTTAGAAGTTATATTTCTTTATTTACAAATTTAACGTATATTGATGAGTATACAATACTTACAATCTAAACCTAAGCATACTAATTAATTAAATTTGTAACTACGTATACATCAAATAGAATAAAACTCGTAAAAACTTCAGGTCACTATGTGAGGTTTTATATAGTAATATTATATTATACCTACAATTTTGTCACATCACTGTGAGGAAGCTGAAGAAATATTTTCTATATTTTTAACCCAATAATCTGGATATTAAGATTTTAACAATATTTTTCCACTTCATTTACTTGTATCATTCATGTTTATGCATGCTAAGAGGGCAGTGGTCAGGCCATGAGCCATGAGGTAGCGGCCGATCATAATTGCTCCTGCCTCGTCCTAGAAAGCTCACCGCACTGCTTCGTTACGGCCCTTAAGACTGATTTATGTCCGTAATAAATATTTTTTGAAAGTTCCAGTGCGATAATAACTCCATTAATTTTGATTAATGACATTTTCTTAAAAGTGAATTTTTGCATTGGTATCCCCACGACCTGTCTTGCCATGGGTGAACCTTCTACAATTTAATTAACCTGCTCCCCGGCCAATTGTTCTTATTCCGATTGCAGTTAAAACCAGTCATCGTTTACGGCTAAGTTTATCATGTTTCATTACTTTTCCATTGGCAACGTTTATTACTCACGACTTGTGCGCTTTTGTGTTATATTTTGTTTTATTTTACAGTTATACCCGTACATTATAACTGCAGCCGATCTACAAAAGATTATTATTGAATAATTGTGTTGCAAAAAGAACTAATCTATATTTAAACCACGTTAGATCTTAACAATGAAACAGTATATGAAGGAAAAGGATAGGTAGGTAATATTTTTGAAATGTACTCAAAACAATATTTATGTAGACAAATTAATACAAGCTAAGTTGCAATATAAATCGTTCTCCAAACACATTATTTCCCAGCAATATTAAACCGTACGTTGAAGTATTTGTCGGAAACATGGTTATTTTCCGTAGAAATACAGTGCTTATCGCGAGCGGCCGCTTCGGGTGGCGACACATTCAGCGCATTTGCAATGCGAGATATCCTGCATTACCATAAACAGTACGGAGGGCACGCCGTCTATCGCGCTACGACATATAAATTATTCAAAATAAAGTATCGCTTAACCTCTGACCCGGCCGCGAGCCGCCCCTCCGGGAGCGAACCGGCCCGGATCGAAGCCTCCGTGCAACACCCGGTACTTCTAACGCGATTGGTGTTGCCAGGAATGGTTGGCACCGAATTGGGATAAATGTGAAAAATGTTTGGTATTTATCGGCAGTTCGAAATGAAAACTTTGCTTATTTTATTTGAATTTCAAGCCATAGTTAAGCCAATAGAGAAATTCTTGATGAGCTTAAATACTTCAATGAGGTTATACCCTCAGAGGTAACGTGCTACAGGTTTTCTTATTAGCATTGATTATTAGATTTAAACTATGAAAAAATAGAGGTGCTGCAGATTTTTGTCAGTGGGTTAAAATTGTTAAAAGGAACACAATAATCAATGTCATAAACAGTGTCATCCATCACATTACCAAAACTTGGCGCTTATGTTATTTTTAACCGACTTCAAAAAAAGGAGGAGGTTCTCAATTCAGTTGTATGTTTTTTTATCTCATTTTCTTTTAATCAACCATGTCTTTTTATTCCATCCCGATTTTTTTTACCTGAAGTAGCTCAGTAGTAGGTACGTTTTGTCACCTTAAAAACTAGGACATTTTTCCCATATCGAGTATTACCGCGAAGATCAAGAGATCTGGCAACACTAGAAACGATAGTCCCTGCAGCGAACGTGACGTGTCCCTCAATACTTGCAACACCTCAATTATTTGGAACTACCAGCCCCTAGCCACGCTCTAACCATTACATTTAAGATACATGACAAAGATAATAACGTTTTACTCCACATCTTTTGTAATAAAAATACATTAATTTAACAACTTTTTAATATTGTCAACCGCTATTAGGTATTTTATACAGGGTAATTTTTAAAATACTTGTTGTTCACGCTAATCACCCTAAAATACTTAGCATGCTAAAATGAAAACAGTATAGTTTGTAATTTTCATGGCATATTCTAGATACTACTTAATTAGTTGTTGATTTGTTTCGTTCTTAATATCTAATTCCCATGCTTCCTATACATATAAGAACATTGTGTTTCAAATATTCTTAAAAAACAGTTGAGTTTTGAAAAGCATAGCACAAAAATGTACTAAAAATAGTAGTGTGTCATACAAGCATCCTGTAAGAGGTTATATATCTTTAAAATGACCCGGTATTGTGACCCGCCATTAGGTGCAATTTTAATACAACGATAAAAAATGTAGTAGGTATAAAAAGTGGAATTATAAGAAAGCCGTGGAACGTAACTAGTTAAGTATAAATGAGCCGCTTAACGTATGGAATTCTTATTATGAAGCATTTGCGAATAAAGACAGCTGTAAACGTCGGGAATTCACGCAACGGTATTCGCGAATGGAAAAAAATACCTTTTATTATACACATATTTGATAAATCCAGAGTAATTCTAGACTATTTCTCATTTTTCATTTGGTGAATCTTGGCATTAGTAATTATATGTAAGTATTTCGAGTAAGTACACTTTATAGATTGAAGCTAATCGACAAAATTTGGATTTTGGCACTTATTAGAAATTGGTATATTTTTATAAATATAATATTGTTAAACTAAATTTAATGCTTCTACGACGCATCCAACCCGTATAACAAAACACGTTGTGCCAGCCATGTGCTAGCATTGAAATTTAGAACCTGCTAAGTTCAGCTAAGAAAATCTGTCAGTTTTCATGAATATAAAACTCAAAATAATGATCTAGCTGAAAAAGATAATTTCTGTAAGCTTTACACGTAGCAGTGGCGGCGCGGTGGCGTAGCGGCGCGGCGGCGCGGGCGTCGCGTCGGGGCGGCCGTGCATGTGTTCCGGCGCGTGCGCACCCGGCAGGAACCGCAGGACGCTGCTTATTTACTTAACAGCTTTCGCAAAACGGCCCATTACGGATAACTGTACTAAATAATTACTGCAATGTGCCTTTCTATTTCTATGCGCGCGCGTGCGGCTCCACCTGCCGTTGATCACTGTAATTATTTACTATGCATGAATGCGGCGGCTGTCTAGGACGACTCGGACAAAGAACGGTCACTCCTGCAACGGACTCGAAGACAGGTTCCGATATCCACTTGGGTGTGCGCATAGCAATTTTAAAACAACCTCATTAATTCGCATTCGCACCAAATGACTTAGACAAGGGCATGACTCAAACTCTATTTTATCGGTTTCAATAAAAGTTTCGTTTTATAATTTTATGACTGTTTTAATAATAACTGCTTGTCTAGTAGACAGAAGAATAACAACTGGTCATCGGAAAATTTAGAATTTGTGTTTGAGCAGATAATCTATACAAATAATAGTTGTTAACCTGATTGACTGATTCAACGAAGGGATAAATTACACTTGAACTTTTGTATGAAGGTTTTTTACATGGTGTAGAGGCACTAAGATGGGATTTTTTAAACTCTACCTGGGTGAGGGTAAATTAAAGGTTGAACGGTTGTATGAAACTTCGCCATTATCGAAGTTAGAAGCACGAAATTTCTTGTATCTCCAAGAGGTAGATTTAGGGGTTTAAGTTAGTGTTAAGATGACGCAAAAATTTCAATAGATGGCTTTGTGCATATTTTTTAACTCGAGCTACAACCTACGTGAATGGGCAGTTATCGTTGGCCGCGGGTAATAACGCGGTGATCAACAAATCCCACGTGGTCGAAGTCGGTGCCAGCAGCTAGTTTTATATTCAATATTATTTCTGAGATACTGGTCAAGGATTATTTTGAATGACATTGTAATGTAATGCTTAAGATATCTATATTAATGAAATCCGAGAAAGGCAGCACTACCGTCGTTAGCAACATCTCCAGTAGGAGTAAAACACTATGGTGTTCCGGTTTGGTAGTGGGACTAGGCCCTGGACCTACTGGCACATGAGTCATAAAAGCCTGGTGCCTACATACATCGTATGAACAAGCAAATTAAACATTTGTACCACAACAAAAGTTCAACAGAAGGCTAATAAAAATAAGTATAATTTAAACAATAAGTAGATATTGATACTTGTTTCCTCTTTAAAGTCGCAGTACAAAAGACATAAACGCGCCTGCACAATTCGTGTTTTAATAAAGTTTTCATGTTGTTTTTTTTCGATTCACATTACTTGTTATGTAACCATCCCATTAACTAGAAGGTAATCCTATCAACATCTAACGGGCACAACTCCAGACTCCGTGATTATATTAAACGTTTCTTGGTTGATTAAAACTTTCAAATACACACGTTTTGCCATCCTAACGACAAATAAGTTGTCGTTAGGAAAACATTTTGGGTTATCTAAGACAGCTTTTCGATTTAGTGATCCGTTTACGAGATAATCAACTTTAAAGAGCAGAATTATTACTTGTGTAGGGTGTCCTCCGTCTCCCCTCTTCAAGCTGGCACCAAAATACTGAAAAAGTGAGGCCGTAGTTCATGCAATGAATTTAAAAGGAAAACTTTAGCGAGTAGCTCAATTTCTTTAGATCACGAGTAATAGGGGTCAAAAATGTAAAATGCAGTTTCATAGAATATTGCGTACACATTACAAAAACCTATAAAAAATATATTAACCTCTTTTCAGTCCAGATCGTCTTCTAACGGCTTAACACGGAGCCCTATTGCACGTGGCCCAACTCACACTTGGCCGATTTTTTATACATAAATACACAGCATTCTATGTTCTTTATTTTGCATTAACACAATGGCTATTAAAGTGGTCGTAACTAACTAGAACTACTATATTTATCGAAAGGAAGTAGGTACATTATAAATACATAGTGCAAAACAAGTTCTGACAGCACAAAAAACACTTTTGTATTATTTTTTTCGTTTTTTTTACTTGAATTAGTGAAAGGGTTTAAAAGACAACCTTTTTTGGTTGTTTTTTTTTTTATTTATAACAAATTCCAAATACTAATTAGTAGTATTCTTGTTAACACTCTTTAGTTAAACTTGCCTCTATTGCAGCCGTTACGGGTAGTTAGAGACTAGAAAGTCAACAACTAATCTAACGAAATTAGTATCGTATCCCGTACTGGGTTGTGGAGGTCTGGTGGTGGCAGTCACTCAAGCTCTAAAGTACTGTTATTCTGCACGATTTCGTTAGACTAAAAACCGACCCAATGTAATTGGGACAAAAAATTCGGCAAATGATGCATCATGATGACTTCCTTCATATTGTAAAAGATGAGGTTTATAATATGATACCTCTATACAAGTTATCTTATTAAAAATCAAATTGCATTATTTCCTGTTATTGAGTTATTGAACATCTCATTATAACCTATGAGAAGTTCCGGATTCCAAAGCCGTGCTAAAATATTTCTGCTTGTAACTCTCAGATTGGAATTGAAGGTATTGTGCTTCGGATACACACGACGATACTGACAATTGACGTTCGACACAAATGTCGACACTAGTTTTGTTTGCTCCATATGGTTAGTTAGATATATTTTTTGCTACTAGCAGATCAATAGATTCAAGATCCACCTTTATACTAATTATGCGAAGACATTTTTATTTACAACACCTAAGTTGAAATTCGTTTTACAACTTATTTTGAATTTCAATTACAATAGTGGTAAGTGTCAAGTTTAAACAAACTAATAGCTACCTTATCAAATGTGACAATTTATATTATCTGTGAAAACTTTTAATTGGCCTTCATTTTCTCATCATCTCTGTATATTATATCTATTTAGCTGTAAGTTTTCTTAATAAAGTAAAATAAAATAAAATAAATAAAAATTTTAATAAAACATTGGTCAAATGGGTCATGAATCTACCTGTCTGAAAATACACTCGTAGACATAACATCACGCCTTTACTACTCAGTAGGGTGTGGCAGAGTTGTGCAACAACCACATTACACCTGTTATGTTCAGGTTCCATGGGAAAGGAGGTGAGCCTATCGCCATCCACCGTGCACAATTCCAGCTCCGTGCTACTATTGTGAATTCTCCTGACGCATAGTTCACTAATAATACTTTTCCTGGCCGGGCATCGAACTAGGGACCTCGCGGTGAGAGGCGCATACGCTCGTAGACAGACGATGTATAACTCGGCCTCAAGGCAACAGTTCGTCGAGCAAGTCGTCATTTTGTTTCCACAACCTTTGCCCTACGTTTGCTCTAGATGTGTCAGATTGTTGTCGCATCGGACTTTAAGAGAAGGGGAATAAAGAATGCACACTTGTACACTTAGAGGTAGCTAGCACATAGCTCCTCCAGTGTACGTGAATATTGGTCAAAAAATTACATTCAGCATAGTACAGCATTTTTTTTCAGTTGGTATATTATACGAGGCTAGGTTTCTAGTCTCACGGATACTTATCTAAATCTGTTAGACCTGCAGTCGACTCCAAGGTAATCGGAAAAGGCTCGAAAGAAGAAGCAGATATTAATAATAATAAAAAGCTTTATTGCACACCAAGGAAAAATAAATATACAGAAAAAAGAAGATATATAGTACAAATGGCGGTCTTATCGCAACTAAGGCAATCTCTTACAGACAACCATTGGATGGAGAGTAAGAAAGAGACACGAAAGGGAAGTTTAAGGTGTACTAGAAAGAATTAAGAATAGGGAAAGAATATAAATGCATAAAGATATTAATTATGATGAATATACCTACGTATAGGTACAGTATCAGATATTATCCGAGGCAAGGATTTATAGCAGCTTTCTTATGCTTTGCCATATAATAGATTAGATATAGAATTCTAGACTCTGTGCTGCCAGAAATTACCTTTTTGCCTGACTCAAACTGAACCGGGGACCTCGTAGAAAGATGTTGCATTACCTTCTTTTAAACATTTTTTTTAATGAGATTGTTATACATCTTCGCCACACCCTTCAGGTCGTGATATAAGACGTACTTTTCAATTTAGACCAGACAAAGCTTAGAACCGTTCAATATTTCGCAAGACATTGACGAATGTGCATTATTGGTTGAGATAGTAATTATTAGATGTAATGACGTGGCCTCGTGGTCCCTGGCCTCGTCAAAACAGACAGCTTGTTCAGCCGTCAGACCTTGAATCACCGATGACGATCCGGATGTTTAATCAGTATTGTCTTGAAAGAGATGAATCGCCGCTTATTGGAACTAACTGCGCATTCGATTTTGAACAGGAAATGTTTATTGGTTATTATTTTATTTAGTTTTGATGAGGTGTACAGCTTTCTGATGAGTTTTCAGCAGAAGTATCAATTCAATGAAGAAGTGTAATGATTATCTTATTGCGTTGGCCCAGGTGAGCGACGTTATGTTCGTCGCTTATCTAGGTCTCATCATACAAAATTCTTTGTTTTTACGGCAATAATCGCATGTTCGGTATGAATTATATCGCATCACGCCGCGTTTATCGTTCACCTAGGACAATGTAAAAGCTGGACTATTGCAAAAGTACCCTGACACCATTTCAGACCCTATTTCTTTTTTCCCCTGTATACAGATTGCTGTTACTCGAAATTTCTTGACGGCCAAAATCCAAACTGCACTTCTTCTCTGCAATTGAATCCACGCCGAGAGTTTGCGGTGGCCAATCGCAAACACAGCTACTAAACCAATAAATATACACCAACGATAAATATGAATATCTCCATCGGATGTATCCAAATAGTTCATGTACAATAATAGGCGTTTTAAATTATCTCCACAATGAGATAGGCCCAGGTCGGTGACGCGTAGGCGGGGCTAGACAATTGAATTGATAAGACTTTCTAGTCAGCAATTGTGAACCCATACTGTTCGACAGCGATGGCTATTGGGTATTATGCGAATTAAATTGTACTTACGGTTGAATTAATAGGAAATTCTCGGTTTAAATTTAGTTATTTTGGTCGAACTTTAAAATAGAAGGTTCAGTATTTCAGGTACAGAAGACTTTTCTCATTAAGTGTTTATAATGTGTGTACAGTTAGAAGACTCGAGGACTGATTACGACTAAGAGGTTTTAAAAAATACTACTTCTAGTTTTTTGAAAATTTAGGGCTAGATTCACCAATTCAAGATATGTCACTGTTAGACTATTCGGAACTAGTGCGAGGAAAATTTATAAAAAAAAAGAAAATAATAAAGGTAAGCATGAATTGCTTTAATGAATTTAATTCAACAAAACATAAATCACCTGCCTAAAATAATAGCATTAGTTTTGTTTGTAAAGGCGCTCAGCTATTTGTTGTATTGCAATAGGCTAATTAGTTCGACAAGATCTATTCAAAACAATCGAGTCGCACGCTTTACAAGCGTTCACTTGCTTGTGTACTCTTGGTTATCATACAAATGTATTTATGGTCCAGTACAATTTCTGAATATAAATTAATTGACTCAATTATTTGTTTCAATTAAATAGCACCCATTTATAGATTTTTTGTAATATTATGCTATTCTGTGATATTAGATTATTATTTAGTAAATTATAATGTGACAAAATATAAATTTCAAGGAAATAATGGATCGACTTTTTTTTATACGACAAGATGGAGGAACGTATTTGACGGACATATTGTATTCCTTCTGATAGTAATTGGTAACTAAAGCCCTTGGTGTCAATAATTCACACATGCAGACTACAGATTCGTTGTTTCGTCAGGGGATACGATTTTATGCCTCATGTGCTAGTAATCTCGGGCTCAGGCCCTCACCTCTCACCACCTAACCGGAATGCATGCATGCACCATTTGGCGGCAGGTTTAAGGTAAGACGATAGTGCTTCCGCCCTCAAGCTCGTTCACAAAAGCTCCACCACCATCTTCTCTAACAGCTACTACTGAATATAAAAAGTTAATAGGTAAAATAAAATATTCTCGTAATATTCACCGGATACCTACCAGTTAACGGTTTATGAAGCGTAGAGCGCAACAAACGGGTGTCGACACCTTGCAAAATTTTTAATAACTTAAAAGACACTACCGACGGTTATCTCCATACATTGTTATTAAATAACACGTCAAGAACATGTTGTACTTATATATATTAAGGGTTCCGTATGCATATATTATTGTTGTAAAAGATTTAGGTTTGATAATAATATTTATGTAATAAAATATGATGTACTCGTAGAAATACAGCCTGCAATTTTAACGTCGAATCCCTGAAAATTGCAACACCTTTTGTGAATATACTATGGTAAGACCTTATATTCTAATCTTCTAAATCTAATCCTAAAACTTATTATATTAGAATTAGTTATCTGTAAGTCATAACTGAATATGATTTTTAGAATAAATTAGAAGTTCTTCTAAGCAATAGCAGCATGTAATTAGAATTGTGCCCGGTGGATGGTGATAGGCCAATCCCATGGAACTAAACATAACAGGTGAAATGTGGGTGTTTTAAACTTCTGCCTCTCCCTTCTGGGTAATATAGGCGTGATTTTATGTCAGAAATTTCGAGTAATTATGGCAATCCTTCTTTTTACCTTGTATATATAATTACCTAAATTACGAGTACATTAAGTCAGATTCCATTTTATTTTTTCACTAAAAGTATACAAACTTGCCAGAGTTGCTATATATTTTTTCGTATCTTTAAACATGTCCTAGACATACATAGTTATAAATTGGTTTAGAAATAAATAAGGATGACTTTTTGTAAAAATAAAAACGCTAAGAAAAGTTCATTAATTTCTAATTCTTTTTTTTTTTAATCCGACAAAATATTTGGTCCACCTCGTGTTTAATCGACCTTTTATTGGCATCATGTCCTACAAGCCAAAATTTAGTTCCTAATATTCCCACATTTTGAAAAATATGTATTTTTATACAGAACTCTAAAAAGAAAGTTTTATTAGTTGTTTGATTGTTTAACTATACATGATTGGTTGACGGTAATCAACAAAAATTATGAACGCTACCAGCTTTCATGTTCCATTGACGTAACCGCTTTCGGTTCACACCGGTGCTGATGCCGCGATGCCGCTGTTGTTATGGACTAAGGCCTCGACATCACTCGGAGTCCCTTCAGCAGCATGTTGACTCGGCTTCGAGATTTTCCTTGACTTAATTAGAAATCTCTCACTCTCTCACACCTCTGTCAATAAAACGTTAGAATGTCTTTTCGAAGATATGTGTGTATTTATCGTTTAAATTATCGCTTACCAACGGTGAAGGAAACCTTCTTATCATGAGAAGAGGCCCGAGCCCAGCAGTGGGATGTGCATTAGATATAAGGCTGCTATTATTATAATTAGAAATAGTTATCAGTTGTCTGAAATGGCATATTGAACCCGCATATTCGTTGGTTGACTAAGTGATAGATTATTTGGTTATGTCAATCTCAATACTCCTAACGATATCGTTTATTTATAATGCGTATTAAAAACATCCGATTATAAACTCAGGCTTTGAATATTTTTTCTAGGCTTTATAAACTAGCGCGGCTAAAAAACTAAGTATACAAAGTGCTATGTTGCATAAGATTTCCAGTTTTAAAAGTTTATGTATATATATAGTGATATTTATTTTGCTTCAAATTATTTTTCTTTGTTCTAATATTTTCCACTTATTAGGAAACACCTTAAAACTAGCAACTAAAACTTGTATAATAAAAACAGAAATTATGTCATCTCTTTTGTTTTATTCTAGTTTCATTGTGTTACGTCATCGAAAACAAAAAAAAAAACAGACATCGGCTCCAAGGACTTACTCCTTCAGTAATTTGCTCAAGACGATTGTAATTACTTTGTTTGGAAACCGTTGGCAGATATATAATTTTGTTCCAATTATTGTATTTAAGTCGAGCGCGTCACGAGGAGTGGCAGAACATGCACCGGCACATCCAAACCGGAGTAAGTAATCGCAAGGTCCCTCTCTGATTCCCCCTGACAGCTACCCGGTGATCGAGTAATCATCTTGAAACATCCAATACCGGACCAATGATGATATAAACCGCGGCGCCCTCATACATATTCAATAGGTTTGTTATTGAATAAAAGTAAAAGTGTATCCTCATCAGCCATAAACAGCCCGGGTGATTGATGGACCGCTACCAGATTGTACGACTAGGAAGTGCACGATTTTATTAAACTTAATTATTGTTTGCTTTTTTATTTAAGCTTGAGACGCAGACGGTCAACTGCAATACCTACCGATGTCGCAAAAAGTGGTTTTTGCTCGTTAATACAAATTTGAAGCGTACACAAAAAGTGGTTTTCGACCGCCGAATGCCCAATAACTGCAAAACAAACCTAAAAAGCTCTAAGCCGCGGCGCTTCTACAATCTCGCGACTCTCGGAGATGATCGTTTTAATAACTACAATTTATCACACTCCTCGTTTTTTAGTAACTGTGTATCACAATCAGTAAGCCACTCGACTGCAAGGTCGTCGGGTACAAAAAAACTTGCGACTGAGTTTTTGCTCTATTTTTATTCAAGAAGAAAAAGAATATCAGAACACCTATTTGGAAGTGGCGAGCTCACCGAGACTGGTCCGTACAGGAAGTTAAGCCGATTGAACAACAATAAGGTTTATGGGTTTTTCGAATACTTTTTTAAAGTTCCATATTATTATTACGTTTTTTGTAAGCGTTAATGGGAACACGACGTTTAGTAACCGTGTAAGTATTAGCATAAGTATTTTTAACGAGCTGTAATTATAATTGGAAGATGCTTTGAGGTTACTTCATGTGGCAAGTAGAAATAACTTGTACAAGAAATATGTTAATAAATCGTTAGTAACAGCAGTTGCATACATTACAGGAGGAAATTAATACTTACTATTTATCATAGAGTGTTTGCATTGAGATATTAGAGATAACGTTGTAATCAATAGGTATGAACGATAATATTGTTGATGGCGGTTGTTTTAAGTTTATTGTTGTGTGAGCAAGCTTTTATAAAATTGAGGTATATGGGTGATTCCGGATTGAACTTCTGACACAAAATTATGCATAAACCGAAGTGCCTTTCGATTCTGTAATATCTGTAATAATTCAAGACGAGCGATCGTGGGATAGAATAGACACAGGTGAATGGCGATTTTGATGAGTAACTTTAGAATTGATTATAAAACGATCACTTTTAATTTTATTGTAAGTATCATGAATCATCTGAGATGTTATTTTTGCGGTTAACCTCGAATGAATTGGCGTAATTTTACCAAGAAATGCTCATAGTGCAGTATTTTGGTCAGATATTTAAGAAGATAATATTTGCCATTTTTATTAGTTCCGCAATTTTTCTTTATTGTGTTGAAACTAGAATTCCACCATATATAGCGATATATTCTATGAAGACTAAAAAGAACCGTTGTTTTTTTATTGAATGATAAACCAGTATCATAAAAACAAAAACCTAGCTACAGTTCTCGTTTTGTTAAAATTTGCAGTCCTATTTAGTAACAATGAGGAAATATACAACATTATATACAGGTTAATATTTAAATACGAAACGTATACCGTTTTCGTTTGATATCTTTGTAGTCAGGATAGCAATGTTGTAGGGTAACATACGAAAAATCGGTCAAATGGGTATTTCTCATTTTCACGATTCTCATCGTCACTTTCGTGGGAAATTTTAAAAATGCATTTTTGAACTATATTTGTAATACAACATAAAGCGATTAAAAAGATGAATTAAATTATGTATAAATCAATCTAATCTGAGGTCTCGTTCGGCAGGTATAATGTTTTGAAATTTAAGATCCCACGAAAATGACGCGATAGTCCACGAAAATGACGCAGTAACTTTACATTCAATAATTTATCAAATTCTCTATTATTATAATATAAAATATTCTTGTAATCATAATTTCAGCTTATTTTCATCATTAATAATTAAAAGAGACACTTACATATTATTATTTAGTCTAAAATAATAAAATCATGACAATGATGTAATGAATACTTATATTAGGTTAGGATGTAAGTAACTTTGGCAATCTTTAATAAATAAAATAAAATAAATAAATCATCCTTCGAATAAGATTATAATTATAATTATGTTCATAAAAACTGCACAATTTTAATCAAAAGTTTTGTTAAGAAAACATAATCATACAACATTAAAAACGGGAACTTTTATGTGATTTTTAATCGTAATAATTAAGTAGGTACCTATAGTTAGATTAAACTACAACTATGTATTAAGTATAATAATTGTGTGTATTTTAGGTACTTGAATAGTAATATTACAAGTTATTGTTTTACAAACAATCAACCTTTGGTGATGCAAACTAAATAAAAATACATAGGCCCAGTTCTAATTAAGAGCCTATTGCACACTTTTACAATTAATATAGATATTTTTGAAATTGAAACTTTATCAAGAACTGGTGAAGATGGGCCTAAGTATCTATAAATATACATAAACACGGTGTTATGACATAGCGACATTTATTAAAACTACAGATTTTTGACTTGGTTAATGTTAATTTCTAGCAGTTATTTCTTTTACAAAAAAAAGGTCGTGTTTTCCAAACCAATTGAGTAATTTCAATATGCAATTTTTGGTAAATTCTAATTATTTTTTTAGAACAAAAATAACTAGTGGAAATGAACACTGACTTTGTTAAAACTGTAGTTTCAATTTATTGTATATATTGGTGGTCTATTTCTTATAATAATATAACATTTTTTTTGTAATTTAGTATGTACTTTAATTCTAGTACACTACTTATAATAATATCGCAAGTTATTTTTAAATACAAAAATAAACAGACTTCAATAACTATAAAAATCTCTCATAATTATGTGTAATTAAGATATTTTAATTGTAATATCACAA
This sequence comes from Hypena proboscidalis, assembly GCA_905147285.1. Lineage (NCBI taxonomy): Eukaryota > Metazoa > Arthropoda > Insecta > Lepidoptera > Erebidae > Hypena > Hypena proboscidalis. The sequence goes on along the minus strand of LR990130.1, from coordinate 10,147,509 downwards.
TTTTTTTTTAAATTCACAAAAACCAGGCTTTGGTATAGAAAAAGAATCAAACTAACATCAAACTAACTAATTTGAGCTAAAGTTGCAACTTTTTAAGTCTTAGTCTCTCAAAAGTTTAAAACGTAATGTTTGAAGCGTTGATTGACAAAATAACAAACCTTTTAAATCTGTATATGTGAAATATATCGTTGATAACATCATGATATATTTTGTGATAATAATATCAAATTAAAACATGCGAAGCTTTTTCGTAAATAAAGAAGAATGCATGATTAAAAACCTTTTGGTATATAAATCCCAATCGTCAGCAGACCAGAAGCTACGTTGCTTTTTCTGCTTTGAATTAGAAATGTGTTTGTCTAATGCAGGACAGGACGACATTAAACACAGAGGGTCTCTGGTATTCACTGCTTATAGGAGAGAGATGGATCCAAAAACTGTCATCTGGTGGTAAATTCAATTCTTCATCAATATTGTCAGTTTAGTTTTTAAGGTCTTTTGTATTTACGGCATCAGATTCTTGCATAAAACATTTGTTTTCGAATTTTATGGATGGTTTTTTGTCGTTTTTTAGTGGCATATGGCGCCTTAATAATTTCGTTGGACAATATGGTTATAGAAGATTTTGCTGCCTGATTAGTTTTGTTATCATTGGGGCTCGGATTATAAAAGCCAATGATGATGATGAATGATTCCCGTGTTGACATTTGATTGAAGAAAGAGCGCAATCGTTAACTCCGCAGCCCAGTTTCCGCATGGCTAATAAATTAGGTCTTCTATGATCCCAAATCACTTGATGTACTTTCATCGTCCCTTTGAAATCAGGCAGATTCGACTGTATTAACATTTTTTTTGGATGATGGCTCCTTCACTTACTTCTTCAATGAGACTATGCTTGTCATGTTAAAATTTGAATATTTAAAATAATTGAACAATAACAATATATTTACTGTCACAGTCCATCCAGCCGTTTCAAAGAGATGAAGTTAGAAAGAAATTTACAAACTTACGTACTACATACAACCTTCATTAAATTTAAGCGCGAAAAACATAATCACTCCTTGATAGTGGTTGATAAAAATCATATTCGTGGACTAAAATCACATTCGTGGACAAATCGCCACGAAAATGACGCCACAAAAGTGACGAAAATGTTCCTTTTTCTATATTTCTCCAAAGCTAAGGTGTAACGTTTAAAATCAAATACCTCATGCATATAGCCATCATTTTAAGGTTCCAATAAGCTAACTTTAATTCTGATTGCTCAAATACAATGCATAAAAATCTTGTCCACGAATATGATCGCTAATCTTATGAGGAAATTAAAACTAGCCAATATTTTTTTCATTCTTAACACTAGCCACACGTCTACCTGCAGTGACGATAGAGCACGACTAGCACTCGACCATACCGAGCTCTGTTATTGGTTAGTACTGTCGTGTTTCACAGAAAGCCATTTTTACAACACAAATCTCAAGTAACTAAAATCGTGTGACCGACGTATATTGTGGTTTTACTTGAAAATAACGCCAAACACATTTTTTTTAGACTATTGTGCGTAAAGTGTAATCAATTACGATGGGTTTAGTACATGTTACAAACAAATGTACTGAAATTTGGAGAAGCCATAACAAAAGATTTAACTGCAGCGGGAAGTGTGACACGATGAGAATACTGAAAATGGCCCCGTTTTAGACAGTCTATGTCGATTTTTCATACATATTTATACTTTGGTTATGACAAGCGTTATTTATTTAGTAGCTTATTAAATGTTTTATCCTCTAATATACATTTTATGTTTCCAACTTATACCGTTTAGAAAATAAACCCGTGTGACCATCAAATTCGGGCGCCGATGAGAAATACCCAAATACGTGTTGTTGAACACGCACGTTCAGGGTTTCGTACCAAATGTACTTGAAAGCTTGCAAACCCCAAAATTAAATAGTTTTACTGACATCAAAATACAAAGTTGGTAGTTAAAGCGGTGACCACCATTTATCGTATATTTTTCTAAACTTCCTACTGAAATATTCCTAAAGGAAATTTTCTAAATAACTCTTTGTGTAATCCGGCAATTAAAACCATACAATAAACGGTCGCAAATATACTACTGGACCACGAGGCAGCCGGTTTTATATTAAAAGAATCCGTATTTATTTTAATTTTATAATTATTAATATTATTTACGCGGAAGACCCTTCACGCTTTTACCCCGATAGTTTAAAATAGTATTTATAGTTACGTAGACCTCTGAATTGTACCAAGTAAACAGAGCTTCGCCATAGTATCTTTGGTCTCACATTATCAGAGTAATATGAACAAATTTTGTGATTTTTTCTATAGTAGGTTACATATACGGAGTTTCGTGCCAAATTTCATGATTCTAGATTCATGGGAAATACTGCTGCTTTTCCATACATTTTAGAGCGTTTATTGCGATTATAATATATTTTCAAATGTGTAAATTAAGAAACTTAAGTTCTATACAGCTTAAAGGAAGTGTTGATCTACGTATGTATTATCAATTTCAACTTTGTAGCATTACGTGTATCAAAGAAAATAGGTAGTGACAGACGTACAAAATTGTGAACTTAGAAGGGTTTAGTTTACTGCTTTTGAGGTACGCAACCCTAAAATAACATTATTAATTATGTATCTATTCGCCATCATTGAAATGAGTTGGTGAAAGACCCCATACACTTGCTATTGTTCAGATGATTAATGTACAGTTTAGTTTAGCTTTTAATACAGATATTACTTTCAAAAATCCATTTGCAATGCCATAAAAATCATAGATAACAATCATCGGGGAACATTAAAAGTATTAAAACGTTTATGAGTTGCTTTATGGTCCGATGGTGCCATATCTTTATGTTTCATCTCTCACTTCGTTCCGTTAATCCTAATCTGACCTGTTTATAGCAACATGCCTCTTTATGGCTATTTTTATACAACAACTCATTAACAAAGAGAACATTTCATGTATAAACAAAAAAAAAAAAGTAGGTACAAATAGTTTGTGATCTGTTTTTGTTATAGCAACACGGAAAGGAATTTAGTGTACAAAACAGAAGCTACTTTTTATGGTACGGTCATTGAGGTCACGACGATGTCGGTCATTATATACTTGATATTTTGAAGTAAAGTTAATAAAATTAATAACTCTAGGTTAATTTAGACTAGAACATAATTATGGGAAACAATGTATAAAGGTACCTGAAGGCTAATTTAACCATGAGTGTATATTCATATAGCAAAATAGCTATAATTTTATTACGAAACATAAATAATCGTTATAAAGTTTTAAAAATAATAATTTATTCTACCGATTAATCTGATTAGTTTGTCCTTGATCAATACCACCAAACCTGAAGTAACTGCAAATACACACAAACAAGCTAATAAAGCTATAAATAAAGAATTCGCACTTGAAAGTCCAGAACGGGTATCGCAATCACCATTTTACAACGGCGGGATTTGATGGAAATGGCTATCGGTGCTAAATTCAAGTTTATTGTTTTCCTACAAGTAAATTGCAACGACCAAATTGTGATATGACGCAAGACCTTAGGTATCCACATGTGTGTCAACGAGATTCCGACGAGACTTTACGACTTGAGAGTACTAAAATCGGCTATTACTAAACAAAATAGTTACTGAGTATAACACTTTAGTCGTTTTATGTAAAAGGAATAATGCAGATTTCTTGGATTACGTATGAATCACTGTATTAATTAGTCTGTATTCCTAATACGATTCGAAATTTCTTATTAGCCCGTAAAATAGATTGCTAAGCATGGCTAATTGCTATATATGAATCAATTAAAAATAAAAATTATCTATAATTAGTATTTTAATGGTGGCAAAGCTCTTGTGAATGAGCTCGAGGGCGGCAGAACCACCGTCTCACCTTTAACCTGCCGCCAAATAATAGTGCTTCCATTACTGTGTGCCGGTTTGGTGGTGAGATCAGGCCCTGAAATTACTGGCACATGAGGCATAACACCGTAGTCCTCAGCTGCAGCGACGCATCTATAATCTGCTTTTGTGGATTGTTAATGTCCATGGGCTGTACTCCACTTACCGTCATCTCATTCGCTGTGGGCGTAGTATAAAAAAAAAAAAAAAACTTGTCACCTTATGAGGCATTTTATTAAACTTATAATTCCTTCACCTGATAGGGAGTGTCTTAATCTTAGCATTCAAAGTCCATGCACCTTGACCAAAAGAGTAAATACGTGACTACATTTGAGAGTTACGGTAATATACCCCTTTGTTAATAATAATAGGATTTTGTTTTTTTCATTAATCTGGTGAAGTAAATTACAGTAGAAGATTTTTTTTTTTTTTTTTTTTTCTTCTGCGTTGGATCCGCGATCAGTCCTAGACTATAAGCGGATGGGTTTATTGTATTGGCGTTTGTAGTAAGTAGAAGATAACGGTAATTTCGTCTCTGTGCTTACGTATAAACCATATAAAGAAGTAATAACGCTGATTGCCTGTTTTCGTTTCTGTCGTCAACCGTGGTGGTTGCTGAAAATCAGCGTTGTGAAGATCTTTTTTTTTATAAAGCTTACTAATAATTTGCAGATACAAATTATTAATATTCTTGTAAACCGAGGGGGTTTACAAGAATATAAGTAATTTAAGTAACTGCTAAGCTAAATTTGCTTGTATTAGAAAGAAGTTCCCGCCCGTGGTGACAGGATTCGAAGCCACGAACTCCCGATTGTAAGACCGATGCCTTATCCAATGCGCCACGGTCGCTTTATTGCATTGCTTAGACTCCACATCATACAAGCTGATGACCACCACCGTTTCCTTGCATAACTGTTTTGTTTTGTTTTGTAATTTGTGATTTATTTTTATTGTAGGTACTCGTACGTGTGTAAGGAAAAAAAAAATATTTACCCTTTTCTTTCTTTATCTTCATATTAGAATAAATACTGTAAGCCAGGCGTGGGTGTTTCATTCTTACTTAATTTTAACCTAAATATTTATAAAAAAATACGACATTTAAAAGAGTTATAATAATAGTAACAGAAAAGTTATTTTGGAGTGATTTATGCAGCAGTATTTAATTTGATTCGCTTACTATCTATCACGAGCTTGCCAATTCATTCAAGAACCAATCTTATGGCATTTCTCTAAGCTCTTTATTTCAATGTCATAAATACGAAAACCAGCTATTTCTTTATTTAGTTTGCTACTCAAAATTACAATATTTAAGGCAAACAAAGTGGAACCAGTCTTTTAAATTTGACTAAACAAGCTCTTGGATAATCGGCGCTTATTTGGGCATAACACGTTATTAAATAGATTTTAAACACACATTATTCAAATTTATACAAGGTTTTATTTCATATCAGTTTATAACAATTCGCTGCAGTGAATATGAATTGATTTTAAAATTCACAACGAGTTTATAGTAGAGACAATATTGTTCGCGAGGCGCAGCGGGGGTTCAGATGACATCTCGCAGCGTGCAGTCTTACTTCCATACAATCCATTAAAATCGCCACGTTACTATCAACCTTCAAGTCTGTAAAATAGAGTTTAATTTTCAATGAATGTTGAGATCATCCCAAAAATACTTTTGACTTTATTTCTATTACAGTTATTGAAAATAAAAGCGTAGATAAAAATTACTGATAGAGTACCTTGTTACGAAATTAAGCAACCAAATGGATTTCGATATCAGTTCATTGTTTGATTCACGTTGTTTTGGTCTGAGGCTGGGAGCATTCGGCGAATGGCATGGCTGCGCGGGCGCAGGGTTATCGCGGTTTGACCACAAAATAATATAGCACGTATTGAGGTACAAATTTTAACCAATACAGAAGGTTCAATATATTAAAAACATTGCGTGTTGCAGATTGAAAGTATTCATTTAGAACAATGCTAGGTATGACAAAATATATTATTAATTTAAATGCTTAAATATAATTTATTTTAGATATCCCAAATATCTTGTATAATTTAAATATTGTGTGTAAACTATTCATTGCTTTAATAGTTTATTTAAATATTCTTATAAATTTATTTTTATTACGAATTATATAGATTTTTAAATAATTATATATAGATTTTAAATATAGCAGCATCTTATATATATGCTTTTTTGGGCCTCAAATTAATATTCTGAACATTTAATAAATACTTCTCAAGGAACTATTACTATTAGTATTATTATACTGTCCGAAACGGTTTTACAGCAATTCGTAACAGTAGGTGATCTTAGCGCATGTCATTAGTATCGTGTATTGTTTTATTTTTTATTGTCTTAGAAAATCTTTATTATGTAAACAAACAAATAGCAGCGCGCGCCCTTATTACCTGTGAACATTCAGAGTCGCTACCTGTATTGCTGTTGATATATTATATTATATTTTTTTTTTAATTTTGAAATTTATTAATCTATCGTTTATATTATTAATAAAAATATAATAAAGCCCACTTCGGCCCAAAAGCGGTGACTGAACCATCTGTACTGCCTTAGTAATTCAGATCGTGAGTGAGCCTTCTGTATACAAATTTAGTGGTTCGTTCGCTCGTCACGGTTCCCACGCTGAATGGTATTTTAAATACCTATTTGTAGTACGGCGACAGGACCGAGTGCATTCTGCGAGTAGCCTCTTCTGGATGGGTCAAGGATCCGCAGGTGAGTGAGGTGAGTGCAGATCCGCTCGTACGACCTGGCCTTGTGACATGTCGTGTCGTGTCGGGTTATACAATTCGATTGTAAACATGACTTACATTTTAATTGTTTGGTTTTGTTTCTAGGTGACTGTGTTTGGAGATGGTGAATGTAAATATAATTGGATGTTGGTTTCAGATTGACGTGCAGAACAGAACGTTTTGTCACATTTAAGAACGCTCTTTCAGTAAAATCAATTAAACAAGGGTTTTTCACTTGTTTGCGAACAAATAAAATTGCCGTAGCACCGAAAATAAATTACCAGTGATTCTGTATATGACATTAAGACCATGAGTGCAAAAAGAAAACACTTGCGGATTGCCGACTGAGTATGGCAGAAAACCTAATACTCAGGGTCTCATAATCATGTACTGACTACTGAATCTGAAGTAGCTCAGGCACGATGTCTGAAAAAATAGAAACGGCAGTGTTACATCAGCTGCTGAAATTACCCTTGGAGTATGGAATAATGGAGACTATAATAAAATAACATAAATACTCCATATAGACCAGCTCTTTGACAAACAGCTACTAGCAGTACTTGCAAACTTGGGGTGCATGAAAGGAGCCTCTCCGAGTGACGTACACAACGATTCCCTACGTCAGGCGCTTACCTGGGCAATTCGCGAATCCTCCAAAGCAAATTGGCTAATCCTTTCACCACGATGGCAAGTCAAAATAAAATTAGACTCAGCCATCGACACGACGAAGAAGAAGTACTTGCAAATCTCGCAATGTAAGGCTAGCTGCCACCTATGTATGTATCATATGGCAAACAATAAGTACCTGCTTTAAGAACAAATATCCCCGCTAACTCGCCTAATTAAGCCAAATGCTTGTTGTAAGAAAGGTTCATAGCAATAGTTTAAAGGGCAAGCTCTGAACCCGGGATCACTTGATCGTCAGTCAAGTCGTTCCTAGGCCATTGTTATTTTATTTATATAGCTCTGCTAATTGCGACACATTCATGTTTCAGGGAACAATACTAGTTAAGCTCATTTGTGTGGTTGTTTATTAATACCTGAGCGGACAATTGTATAGGTAAGAATGTTTAATACTAAACAGAAGTGCTGAGCAATCTCAAATTCTTGAAGAGGTATTTATTTACAAGCTTATTCCTGGATGCAAATCATTCTGAAAGTTGATTTCGTTAACAAATATTGTTTATTGTATTTTTTTTCTCCTCTTCTCATTTTTTTTCAAGATTAAGTATAAAGAGATTGCGTGTTGGATTTTCATGTTCAACTCAATGTTATTTTTTTAAAGAAAACTGGAAATCTTTTACAAGGCATTATTGTTTGCAATGTCTTACTGTATACTGCTTCGTTGGTCTAGTGGCTAGCGTACGTCTCATCGTGAGGTCTCGGGTTCGATGCCCGGGTCGGGCAAAAGTGTTATTTGTGATTTTTGCTTCAGAAAGTTCTCAATAGCAGCACGGAGTTGTTATTGTCCCCGGTGGTTGGCGATAAGCTTATCCCATGGGACCAAACATAGCAGGTAAAAATGTGGCAGTTGTACAGCTCTGTTACACTGTTCTGGGTAATAAAGGTTGATGTTATGTTATGATTATATTATCTTACTATATCTGAAAACAAAATATTAGCATCAACTATTCTATATTTGTTATTGTCAAGCTTAATTGAAAATATTTTACTACATCTTTCTTATGCTACAGATATAGAAGCTAAACACTTGTCTAAATCGATTGTTAATTTAGGTATCCTTTTAGTTATCCATTTTGTTTTTTATTATACAAATTGTGTTACTACATATTTACTAGCGTCTAGATCAAAATCTACTTTTGTATAACAAAACTCCGTTGCCCAACTTAACCTACTAACACAGCAAGATATAAGCCCCAAAAAGCGTTATTTTTGCTTCTGAATTTAAATCTGAAACTTAATCTGAATAAATAAACAGTCTCGTTACAATTTGATGATACATAAGTTGTGGCAACGACAAAATACTTGAGTGAATAAAAAACCTACTTTATTATATTAACAGAGGTATGTATACGGAAGACGGGCGTATTAAGTTTCCCGACGATTAAGTGGGTTGTCAACAGGGAGCATGGTTCACATTTTACGGTAACTCCATTATTTTTTCGGTGAAAGGAATGTAAGGTAAGCAAAAAATTCACCTTACTCGAACAAATTGTTGACTACGGGATGGCGGAGTGGGTAGTGTACCTGCCTGCGACGCCGAAGTCGCGGGTTTAAATCCTGCTTAAGACAAATCTATGTGTTCATTAACATGAGGGTTTGTCTTAGTCTGGGTGTTTCTATGTATAATAAGTATGTATTTACGAAAAAAAGTATATATGTATTAGTATCTGTTATTCTAGTACCCATTGTACAAGCTCTGCTTAGTTTGGGACTAGATGGCGTTGTGTTTAAGTTGTGAGATATTTATTTATTATTTATTTATTTAAACGTACTCGCTTTTCATCACAATACTCGATGATCTGAAAACGCTGTATTGTCATCGATTGTATGAGCATGTTTTAAGAAACTATTTATGTTATGTACAAAAAGGATCGAGCAGGAGTGTTTTTTTTTTTTTTTTTTTTTTTTTTTTTTTTTTTTTTTTTTAAGCTTACTAGTAATTTGCAAATACAAATTACTAGTATTCTTGTTAACCCCCTCCAGCTAAGCTTAATTCACTTGTGTTAGGAGGAAGTTCACGTCCGTGGTGTAATGGCCAGGATTCGAACCCACGACCTCTCGATCGTAAGACCGATGCCTTATCCATTGCGCCACGGCCGCTTAATCATTTCATGCTGAGCAGTGTCTTTCTTTGCAGACAGTACAATCGACCCAGCTGAAAAATGTGCAACAGGCAAAACACTGCGTCGCATTTTACAGAGAACACGTGTTCCTGCTGCGAAGTGTGTAATATATGAGTCTTGTGGGTTATCCTTAATAATATTTACAACACGAACAGCTTTGAATGGACTTCATATTTCAGTTTTAGTACTTATAACTTCGAAATTCGGTAGAGGCGTTAAAACAATATGGTAAATTAATTTGTTACCAGTATTGAAAAGAAATTGCTCAGTAAAGCTAAGTACATAAATATATTTATATCTAATATGGCGAAATAAAAACTCTTTATTTTATTGTTATCCTTCATACAACTCGCATTGGGAACATTTTAAGCCTTCAATATAGCGGCACATAGTAATTACATAGTATTATTTATAAGTATGTTTTGTTTTTAACATTTTATTTTTATTGAACGTTTTTTTGTACCAAGAAACAATTTATATAAACAATGCACCCCTCAACTGTCGGCTGTCAAAAAACCTATATAGCCACTTCTGTCAATATCGTCGAGGGTGGTCTCTCGCGATATCGCCACGGCGCATTAAAATGACTATTACTTCATAATTGTAAGAAAGATGTGTATAAAATTTATGTTATTAAATCTGTATGAAGTACACTAACAGAAATAATACAATTAAGTATTATTTTATTCTAAAATAATTGATTAAACCTTGGGTGAAAATTAGTGAACGGTAGGTGAACGTTAGTGCATGCGAATATGTCGTATATAATTAAAAATAAAAGACTAATTAATATTTATTTTATTTTTCTTTACAAATGAATATACAATTTACAATATTCCGTTTAAAAAGAACACCTTTTCATACACTTTTTTTACACCACAAGCTAAACAAACACTTGACTCGTTATACGGCGACCCGAGCGCAACACAAAAAACAAATGAGTTCCGATACTCCAATTTCGTAAACACTGAGTCAAGTGGCTTTAACCACTCATTTATTTTACAGTTTGGTTCGTAATCTAAAGATAAACAAAGTTTTAGCTATTAAAAACATTTACTTTACAAGTATTAAACAAAAAACCAAGCACTTGGAAATAAGCGATAAAAAAACTGCTCTCAAATTTAGCCTCACAATGCAAATTCTATTGAAGGTTTTTGTAATATGAATTGTAATTCTACAGCTTCATGATCTGTACAAATCGAAAAATATAATAAAGGGCATACTGCCATACAAAATTACTTTATAAATCTAAATTAAAACTTGACAAATTTTCTACACGTTTGTTTGAGGTTTCCCAGTCTGTCAATGCGCCATTAGATGGCCGATTTGTGTTGCGTAATAAAATTTTATATTTTTTTTAAATAGAAATGAGAATGTATCGATTAAATACAGTAAACGTATGTAGTAAGATGACTAATATGATGTTAATAACTACATTTTGCTCTTATTTTAGTATTTATAAGCAAAACAAGTCAAAATATGCCTGTCTGTCAATGTGCCATTAGATGGTCGATTTGTGCTGCGTATTTTAGTTTTATTAATTTCGCAAAATAGAAATGAGAATGTACCGATTAAATACAGTAAACGTATGTAGTAAGATGTCTATATGATGTTACTAACTACATTTTGCTCCTATTGTAGTATATATATGCAAAAAAAGTCAAAATGTAGAGGGCAAGCACGCCAAAAGTCAGACATTGTTTTATAAACATATCACTTTCAACCAACAATCATAGTCTAAAACGCAAGTTATGAATTAAAAACTGTTTATTACTTACCTGCTCATGCATCACATTTAACTTTTTCCACTAAATCACAAGAATACTGCCAAAAACACACTCAAAACACTCGGGTCGTGTTCACCAACTACGCACTATGAAAGTCTCGACTTATACAAAAAAGTATTGTTGACATTAGCGGCTCAAGTGTCCCATGTGATGTTATATTCCATCCTTGTCGTATCGCCCGTACGTACGTATAAGTTAGAGCAGGATAAATATACTATCAATGCTTATTTGAGCCGTTAAAATACGGCGGGAATAATCGACCAGCAGCTGGCGTCTGACAGATGCGCGTGTTTTGACACCAGCCAGGAGCTGGTCGATCGACAGTTGAGGGGATAACACATAATTCAATAAAGCGAGTTTAACTCATATTTGAGATCTCTTCCAGCAAACCTTAGAGTTATAGAGGAGAAGAGGATGCAAAAGTGGCAAAAACAAGTGTACAACTAAAAAAGAAAAACAGAATTACCATTATTATGGTAAAAGATTAATAAAATAATAATAAATTTACTTATATTAATATAAGATTAATAAAATAGTAATTAAAATGCTGTAAGTTTTCCAAATAAATATATATATTTTTTTATTACGTTGCGGTCGCACTTATTGCTTTGGGACGCATTCACGATGTCCATGCGTTTTTATTGGTATGATCTGGCTCAATACATAACACGGATATCCGCGTAATCGCAATGAAGTGCGGCCTCAGTATTATTGATGTGCGTGGGCTAGTTACTGTTGACCATAAGCTCATTTGTTACCTACATGTCTAACAAAAAAACATTGCTAAATTAAACTTACTTGTAAACACTTCAAGGTTGTTGAATCGTCGCAAATTATACCTTTGGTAGGAACAGGAGGATCTATCAATTAGAACCAATTTGTTATTTGCAATGTTTTGTCTACCGCAATGGTTGTAGAACGCCGCGGGCTTGAAGATATCCAAGTAGTTTAGGATTTATTGAAAGTGATGCTGAACTTTTCTGCTTGTGCGAGTCTGTATAACGTAACGTGATGCGTCTGTTATTATCTGAAGCCTTAGAAGGTGACTTGATTTATTTCTAAATCTAAGTGCCGGCCGAGTCATTTGAAATAATTTATTGAAGCCATTTTTTCAACAAGGACATTTAAAGTGCCTAGTGACTTGTTAATTAATTTCGTATCGTTCAAGTACGTATTTGTATGAAGTATATAAATAATATTTGTAAATATTTTGTGGGAAAATCTCACGAGTTCGCTTAACTTTTGACACTACAATTAGGAATCCTGTTTTAGGATTATGCCATTAAAACATCTGAGTGTTGCAAACTTGCAATATACCGGTGACATTATGGTAATCTGTAAGTGACTATGCAAATATAATAGGTATGTTAATAGGCTCAATATATCGTCCGGGGTCCACCGGATTAAATGTGTACACGCGAAGAGTACTGGGAACTCCGAGACTCTCCTATTAGTGTACCACATTATGTTTCAAGATACCGTCTTATTGAATGGTACATTTAATTTTCTATTCAATTTCTTATCTGTGAATGCATAGTACGGTATATTTGTAACGTGGGAATCGTCATTGATTCACTCCGGATTACTTCGATGGCTATCAGTGACAAAAATAAATTAATAATAACATCGATAATGGTTGATGTAATCTCCGTGGGCTACCGAACCGAGTCCGCTTGTGAATCGATTTAAAGTGATGGTGCTTGGGAGACGTACAGTAATAGATCTTAAATAGAAATCGTATTGCAAAGTCATCATCGGTAGGCAGATAATTATCTCTTACTAGTTGTTGCCCACGATTTCGTCCACGTGGAATTCGATATATCAATTTACTACAATATTTAGGCATTTCCTTCTCACACTTTCTACCCCAAATGACCATCCTCCGGAGTGAAATTGCTAAAAAATCCACCCTATTGTAAATATCTTTCGTGTAGAGCACCTATGTGCAGAATTTTCGTGCATATTCCCTTCAAAATTGACTAACTTCCCATAAAGTCTCACAACCCCTAATTTCCGCCTTGGAGAGTGATATTTCCAAAAAATCTATCTAACAGTTCATTTACGTCATGTAAGGAATCTATGTGCAGATTGTCATGCATTTTCCTTTAAAATTCAAGAACCTCATATATAAACTTATACTCCCTAATTTCCCCTCTTAGGCATAAAATAAAAAGGTATAACATATACCAGTTACACAACTGTGAAAACCGCATCCAATTCCAAGCAGGAAATTTTGCGTGTTGCGCGCACGAACATACAGACGGACAGATTAATTAATGCTTAAATATTTTCAATGTACCTACAAACATGGCAATTTTTTTTTTATAAGTAATGATATTATATAGATTAAATACTTCACAATCGCTATCTACTTAATTGTATTTTGCATTTTGGTTTCGCAGTTATTACAACACTTGAGAATTCAACAGAAGCGACAAACGTAACATTACTCACTTTTTTTTTTACACATTCTCACCTCGCTAACCCGCGTTATCCTTCCTTTCCCTTTCCCTATCGTCGGAGAGTAACAATAAAATCAGCACTTTATTAGGCTGTAAGAGTACGAACACAAAAATAACTTCTTACGACGATAACTGCCTGTAAAGCGGTGAGCCAACTGCTGCTTCACACTAAATTTTACCACTTTATGATCGCTTGTCTAATAAAACAATCGAATAATTTGGTTATTTAGCCTCTTAAATATTTTATACGAGCTTTTGTCCGCTTAAATTTTATAGTTTTATACTAATGAGGTAATAACATAACTTTTCGCATTACATTGTGAGCAAGTTTTGCGATCTTTTTTATCTTAAGAGTGATTAAAGTGCATTTTGCGGAAAAATATAACACGGAAAAGCTTTTATTTTCTTTTAAGTTCATTGTCGTGGATATAAAGAGTGCTCGAGTAAGTAGGTATACCTATAACAAGCGATAATGCTCGTGAACAAGACTGAGTGCGTCCACAGACCGCGGCCTTGCTGCGGAATAAATGCCGTAATTAAGTGAAATTATTATAATTCTGTTCAGAATTAAATGGATGTCACAATATCACGCCCTTAAGTAACCGTAAATTCATTAAATATTTGGTAGGTATCTTGATTATGAACATAAATGGCGGTGCGTGTTTATTATGCACAATTCCTTGTGTATAAATCGTTTTTGCATTGCTTTGTCTTTTTCTGTCGCGGAGAAAAACGCAAGTGACAGAGAAATTTGTCCTTACTGTTAAAATATATGTAAGTGCACTTCATTAAATGACATCATGCTGGTACGAAATGTGGATGAATAATTAAAGCAATTAATTTCCATATATCCCTTCATATGTAATTTAAAAAATCGTTTAAAGAGTGGTCGGGTGACATGTTGGTGGAAAGTTTCCGTGCTTTTAGTTCATATTTGGGTCCGGCGCGAGATCGGGTGTGAGTGTAGATATCAAAAGCGGCAATCCTATCTGTTATCAGTCCATTATGGTCGAAACAAATGACGCAGCTTAAAGTCTTAAAGCTTTTTAAAGGGGCGAGAGTCGTGAGTCGTGGACGGAGTAATTAGCGAAGTTGTTTGTACAGAGTGACCGCCGCGCCGCGCCACAGAACATGTAATGTAAGACGTCCCTGGAACAATGCGGCTTTGCCATGTAATGCTTTGGACATACGTGCCGTTTTTAATGACGTCCGTCAGATTTATATTACATTATATTTATAAAGAATCTATGACTGAGAACTTGCTTACTAGTTGTAATGTCAATAGTGATAAAATAAATTGAAATACCTCCCAAAACGTTGCTAATTTCATATTATTGTGCCTTTAGAACCAACCTATTAGTAGTGCCTATTAGTTAAAGATAAACAGAAATATCTTAAAATAACTATGTTTTATTAGTTTCTTAGACTTTCGAAGACGATTTACCGCATAATGAATACATATTTTTTTTTATCTACACAATTCTCATAAAAAGAGGTGGCTAATAAGTCGTATATTCAGAATGCCAATAAAATGCACTTTCTGACTGTTACATAATTACTCTTTGGCGACATTTAGCCGAAATCGGTGTCCGTATTGTGACAAATTGTGCGATAAGAAGCCGTGAGATAAATATATCGGTCACGAGTATACCAGTCGCACCGGCTGCCGAATGCAATTATTGACTGGCGCATCTGTATCTCGACCACGAATTTCGTAAGTAAACTCGATAGCGACGACGCCGACGTAAGTGATTTAGATCACAGAATGCAGCGCCTCTAGCGGCTACGCATGGAACAGAGGTCCGTAGCACGAACAGTGGGTAATCTGAGAAACTTATTTTATTCGAATGTGTGGGTAACCATTTTCAAATTTTCCGGAATTCACTGATTATTACATACATAATGCTACACTAGCCTTTAAATGTCCGGTATAAACTGGCGTCGCGTAGTATAAGCCTCCCTATGATCACACCGATTATCCAATAACTATCCTACTAAATAAAATAAAATAATATAAAATTTTAAGATACTATTTTAAAATGTAAACATTTTTTTATATAAACACAAAGCGCTCTTTCTTCCTCTCTCCTACTTTTGCCGTGCCAGTCAGGGTCCATAATTGACACTGTACCTATTTATAAGACCATTTTAACATTGTGCAATAAAGACTTGAATACTTGAATATCCATATTAGACTTAGCCAAACATACATATTTATAAAACACAAATAACATAACATAAATAAATCTGAACATCTGTTATCTCAATTGTAATTTATCATCACATATTGATTTATATAAAAATTATTCTCTTTACAGTATTCTCCAATAATAATTTGCATTTTAAACTTAAAAGTCATCAAAATGTGAATTATTACCTAAAGAAAAGATACAGGTGTAAGCACGTGCCATATTAAGTAGGTATCACCTGAAGGATGGTTATGTTTTTTTTACACTATTTTTCTAAAATTAGAACCTTGCTATAATGTGTATACATTATATATTAGATATTTAAAAAATCATATTTATTATAATATAACCAATATAATAATATCGGACAGTAAGTACTCGTAGTAGAGTTAATGTACTAGCTAGTAAAGATTAGATCTATGACGTCATCAGCATACACAAGAAACACAAAAAAAAAAAAATATTAAATTGGATTGCTTCGTTGGTCTAAAGATTAGCGTATGCGTAGGTCTCAGGTTTGATTTCCGGGTCAAGCAAAAGTGTTATTTTGGATTTTTCTGTCAGGGAATTCTCAATAGCAGCACAGAGTTAAATTTGCGCCCGGTGGATGGCGATTGGCTTACTCCTTATTTTGCTTATTACATGGGACATAAACATAACAGGTGAAGTGTGGGTATTATACACATCTACCACACCCATCTAGGTAATATCGGCGTAATGTTGTTATGCTCGAATTTAATTATAAACAGGCCTTGAACTAATATTTTTTTTTGCGCATGCTTAAAATATTAGACTCAGGAAAGGGAAGTACTTAATAAATATATGACCGAACATACAATTTATCTTCACAAGGATACGTTGAATTAAGTCTAGAATGCAAATATGTGCATTCTTAGTCTCCTAAACTAGATTTGTCGTATCTAATCAAATAATCCGAAATAATTTCAATATTAATGAGTTAGTAAATTAAAACGGCTTGTACCGTGGGCCAACGAGTTAGGTATGCAGGGCAAAAACTTCCAAGTCATAGTAAAGTCTTACTACACCATTATGGATAAGTGAGTTACATATCTAAATAGAAGGTATATATATATATATAGCCGCCCTTTGACATCGATGTGGAGGAGATTTTTGTTTGAAGTTTTGTAAATATAATATTATAAGTTATTGTAGGTGTATATATAATTGTATTATAGTGGGTTATTTAATGATAAATAAATATATATTAATAGAAGGTATATTACACTTATTAACTATGTAATTCACACATGCATCTATTGCAGTCAGTTTTCACAATGGCGTAGAAGTTTTTGCCCTGCATCTCTAATTGCTTGGTCCATTGTACTTATTATTCTATCAATCGTACTAGCTGTGTACACATGGCTACTATAAGATGGTCTAGCATTCTTTAGCCTGCCCGTACATTGCAAATCCAGTTTATACTGGAAATTTATAATTTGATGTGTCACCGTGTGTAATTAATAGTAATTCGTTTTGATAGTACTATGATATTAATTTGGTCTGCTATGCCTTTAGTTTAGTGTAAATTATCAAACTGGATTAACAAGCACTGTTTGGGCAGATCAAAAGTAAGGCTTGGTTTATTAGTCACCCAGCTCTATAAGAAACGATCTCATAATCAACAACAACAACAACCATACTCAATTTGTATGAGAATACTATACCGATGTTTCCCCCTTAACGCCTGAATGTTTTGAATCGACTGTCTGCGCTGTATGGAAAAGAAGATTTAACAGTACTAAGCTAAAAATAATGTCACATGTAAATTTTGCATTGTATAATTGCAATTATACATCCAGCAGTACCTATTTGTATAAGCTTAATTGAATAAATTACAGAGTGGTGTTTTTATGACCTATGTACCTATTGATAGATAGAGAAAACTTTTTTTGCACTTTAAATTTGTAACAAGCATACAAAGAAACAGGTACTTAAAACTATAACCTATAAAGTGCGGCCTTGTCGTTTGACGCGATCTCTTCCAGGCAACCTTAGGATGGACTTTATAAAATGGATATTTGCGGTAGTTTATAGCATTGGATTTGATTCGATTTACTTTTTTTTTTATTTTTTTTTTTAAATTTTGCTTAAGGCTTGTCAAGATTAACGACTAAAAACTATTAGTTGTTAACTAAAGGAACAAATAAACTTAAACCTTTATGTCCTGATAAACAAGTCACGTAGCCTTTTCCAAACGTCACCCGAGTCACCTCGCTGCTTTCAATTGTGCTAGTGCTGTGGGTTCGATTCCCACACGGGACAAATCTTTTTGTGAACCACAAAGATTTGTTCTGACTCTGGGTGTACTTTGTGAGTGTATATGTTTGTGAACACCTCCGCGCCACAGGAGCAATAACTAGAGCGGGCGTCGTTATAAAAAAATGTGGAATAATTTATACAACTAGTTTGAATGATCTTTTTAATTCCAGTGATAGCATTTAATTGCACAAGTTGATCGTCAATATTTAATCCAGTGCACATTGTGAAATAATAAATTGCCAATAACGTGTTAGCATAACGGTGATGGTATAAAAATATAATTTACGACAACCTGCTGAAGCTCAACAACAACTAGAAATGCATTCATTTAAATATTTGTCAGCAAGGTGTTCTTTTCTGGTTCTTAATCTCCCCACGCCTGTTGTACTATTAAGAAAAATGTTATCTTGATTAAACTATTCGAGAAATTAATTATCACGCATTTTTTTAATTAACTTTGTATTATTGTTTGTTAAAACATGTCGAGTTAATAGACTATACTCTGTACCAAAATCAGAGAGACAAATCGAGCTCCAAAATGTCAAATTTACAAATAATTATTTGTAAATTACATTTTGGAGCTCTATTATTATTATCTCTGATTTTAGTTCAGAGTATTTTATTGAGAAATGTAACTCCAAGCACGTGAATCGATAATATAATCGATTATTTAGATAAAGTTTTCAGTTGTCTTGTTTCGACGACGGCAATTTTATTAATCGAGTAAAAAACGTCCCCTAACGATATTTTTTAGGTACATAATATAATATATTCCATAATTGAGGCCATCATCACCGTAATTGCAAGTACAGCAAAAGTAGTTATTAAAAAACTAGGATATGTAACCGGTGCCGATAGCATCGCGTTCAGAGCAGCAGCCTGCGTCCCCACACAGCTTATTACATGAGATACACCTACTTCTTCGTTCTTTTTTATGCTTACCTACTTAATTACCTACTCTTTACCGTTAATAGGTTATACAAAGCGGCAATTTCTTTAATAAAAGCCACAGGAATAACCTTAAACGGAAATAGTTTGACATATACCGTATGAGGATAACTTAACTATATAAAAAATTGCCTTTACTAGCAATTCTCAACTTATGAGGGAATACCCTATGGGCTTAAAGCACCTTATACATTAGATTAAACGGAATCCGATTTAATGTTTTTGGGTAATACCTTAAAATCAAGTTTGCCTATTATAGGCAAACGTAATAGTATATATTATTTATCAAAATACCTATCCGAGTTTATGGATCCGAAGATTATATCCGAATAACTATTTAAAGAAGATTATATTTTAAATTACGCACAACAGTACCCTCACAATACAAATCAATTACTTATAGAAATCTCGACATGATTGGTTCACAAAGATTGACGCATATTGCCATTGCTTTATGCTGGGTACATACTTAGCAAACGAAGGCGTCCGCTTAGCCGTTCAAAGTACACAAGTAACAGAAACCATCGAACGCCTTCGTATGCCAGGTCTGTACCCATCATTAGAACAGCACTCACAAAGCTCCTACGATGTCTATAATCAGCATTACCGCCTCATTTAAGCACTTTGAATAAGCATAGCCACGGTTTTCTGGAGCCTCCATACAAAATAGCTGACGTTCTAGCTGTGTCACACTTCCTTGTAAATACATAATGTATGTGCACATCAGACACACCAACCATTTATTTAGATTTGGTAAGGAATATAATATAACCAAATATCTCAGTCAATTATGGGTGATTTGAAATTAGAATGATATCTGGGTACTCGATTTCAAAACAAAACATAAATAAAAATAAAAAATCGAAAATTGGTGTTGTAAGAGTCCATTCTCGAAAGACTTCTGCAAACGTGGTTGTGTTTAAAAAAAAATGTATAGTCAACTTTAGAGGACTCTAACGATTATTACAATAGCCTTCTCTTATCCTGCTTTTCGACAGCATGAACATGGCTACCCCATCGTACTGAAAACCACGTCCGACGATGTATCCGGGCAATAATTTCTTTTATCGGTGAGTCTGCAGTGCTTAGATTTCCGTAATGCGCGGGCGCAGTGCGCACGAGTCAAGCAGGCGAGCCGATGAACGTGTGCGATATCATTCATTAGGCGAGCGCGCGGCCGCTCACGCGTCAAATTAGCCCGAGCCGCGGTTAATTAGACAGTGCAACGTCGCCTGCCCGCCTGCCCTCGTGCACTGTGCACCCCACGCTGCGATCAACCGCCCGCGCACTCACTGAACTGTCTTATCTTATACTGATTGCTTTAACTTAACTTAAGCTGAAGCAATTGAACGTTACTACTAACAGCCGCTAGCAGAAAGTTTTTTTTATTTGTAAAGCTTCCTTGTCATTAACCCCCTAATAGCTAAGCTTAATTCACTTTTGTTAGGCGAAAGTTCATTTCCGTGGTATATTAGCAAAGGATTCGAACCCATGCCCTCTCGATCGTAAGACCAATGCCTTACCCATTGCGCTACGGCCGCTTCAGAGATAGTGCATAGCTTTTCTTTCCACCAGCATATTTGCTTGTTAGCTAATTATAAGCCTCTTTATTTACGGTATAAGACGTTCACAAACTCATTTGCAATATTATTAACCTTTATAAAAAATCCTTTGTTTTATAAATATCTAGAAATATTTCCGTTTGCGCTATAGAGTTTAATTAAAGTACAATAATAGCAAGGATCAGCTGCTGGGACCGTTACACGGCGGCACGCGATCCGGAGCAGCGGCGACGAGCATGTATACGCATGCGCACGCGCGTGGATGTACGCAACGCGCAGTTCTACGAAGATCATGGGATGCCACTAATTATGTAAGTTCATAAAACTCATTCACGATGTTATAACCAACATAAAAAGTCAGATTTCCAAAATTCGTCCGTATCTTTTAAATGAGACGAGATATTGAAAACAGTCCACAGAGACATCCTCTGCAGTTAAATCCGTGGCAAATTGCGCATTCAGATTTGTTATTCAGAGTAAGAACTATGTGCTTAAATATTATTTCGTTTGTACATCCGTGATTTGTATATTATGAGTATTAGGTGTTTTCTGAGCAATTAACCTTCTTCAAAGTAAAGCTTTCGTGACAGCCCTGCGCTAGCGCACCCGCCCGCCTTGTGACGTAGGTCAAGATTACTCCCCGATGATGCCAATTACCCACTTGACACACAATAATTGTAACGCCTCGTCCGTCAATTAGTTACGACTAGCTAGCTGACAGCATCTTGCAGTATTAAAACCAGTTCTTCTACAGAGCACGCGATCAAAACTATTTAAAGCATTTAAAGATGTTTGTAATTACTAGCCAAGTTATTATTGTATAATTTATTCAAATTTTGTGAACTGCTATATTAAATGCGGATGCGATTATGTTGTGCGTCACTAGAATATAAATGCAGTTTAGATTATAAATGTTTCTACGTGCACTAATGCGTAAATGGATAATAATTAAAAATCTATTAATTCGGGATCCATATTCACTTTTAATTAACATAATTAAAGTATTATTTTGCTTTGCCTCTTTGCCTAAGTTGCACCATACCAAAAATAAAATCATAATTTTTTTAGTCTGGTACTTCATCTGGCCAAAATTATTTTAAAGGGGAACAATTATGGAACAGTATGGAATATATATAAAACTTTAATATTATTCAGTTTTTGACATTTTTATAAACAAATCATATCTGAAACACCAAAATGCATAGTTGCTGGCGCCCATTTTTTCAAAATTATTATTTTACTTTTTCAGTTTGGTAACTCAATTAATGATAAAAACAATTTGACAATATGCCCACGTACAAACATGCATTTGAGTGTTTTGGATATCCAATATGATTTGTCTATAAAAATAGATGAAACTTAATAACCCATATCACGTTAGTATAAAAATGGCGCTCGGGAGTCTTCTATTAACATAACTGCACCAATTTTAACCAATCTCGTGTTAAAAGATGGAAAGTATTAACATACGCATTTGTTTTACATATAGAGTGTACCTATTTAAAAAAAAAGTATGCTGCTCACTCGAAACATCTTGCAGACTATTTGGTACGCAAAGGTGTTTATCAATATAGGTGAACCAGGATGATTATTAATAAAACTATGATAAAACGTAATGATTACACATTGCTCTACATACCTACTAAACAATTAACGGTATATTAATACTAGTAACAAAGCTATCTAGCTAGCAATTAAAAGTATGTTTGTTAATTCTACAAAACCTGATCAAAAAAGTTTTTCTTGCGATAATTATCCGCTGTTGCTAGATAAAAAGCTCATTATGGAGTCGGTCAGTGTTTCTAACCCGCTGAACTTAATATTATTTTATCACTAATAAATACCCGTGACATTGTTTGCCCTATTTCTTCTTCATTTTCTAAAATCTGGTTCAATGTTTCTATTAAATTAAAGTAGTATTTAATTTGTCATCCAAATGAAACCAGAAGTCAAAATATACCAAACTTAAATTAACAAATTATATTGCATTTTTCTAATAAATTCCATTCCACCCTTTGAGAAAATGCCTTAATTAAAATATATCAACAAATCCGTGCAATAAACTACCGCAAATATCCCTGCTATTATGTCCATCCTAAGGTTGCCTGGAAGAGATCGCGACAAGCGTCGTTTTAGTTTTAATTACCTATTTCTTTGTATGTTTGTTACTAATTTGATGTGAAAATAAAGTTTTCTCTCTCTATCTATCTATATTTCGCAACCGTAGCTCAGAATAAAAATCATTTAATCCAAAGCTTCAAGCATTTAAATTCAAAAATTTTATAGCTGTTGATGAAAACCAGGACAAACTGTTTTCACGCTATAAAATATACTCTACAGCCGAACAATTAACGTAATTACGAACGGTTTCCACGCAGGTGTAAACCAACGAGCAGTCATAATTCCTGGTAACGGAACGGCTTAAGGCGATCTAGGGAAACGTGCTAGTAGCAGAAATTACTAGCTCACCATAATAGATCCCCATGCAATTCTAAGCACCTTGGCCCGTCGGTTTTACTAGCGAAAATTATACACCACACATTAGAAAAATCATTTCAGCGGCAGTAACTGGATAGTTAATAGATTTTGAATGAGTACTTGAATAGTTTATTTCAATTAAAAGTAGGCACGTGTTATTGAAAATATATTATGTTTTATTATCCTGTCACTGGCTGGCAAAATCGTGTAAAGCCTCAGAAAAACTATACAAGCTTTATCAAAATATGTATACGTCGTACTTCAAACTGGAATCGCAACATAGCAGCCGTCGACTGAGTGATTGCGACTTTATGACAAATACGATAGAGATAAGTAATTAATTGTGCGCACACGGCGCCACGACAGGCTAGAACGTCTGTCGTCTTGTTAACGTGGCTAAACAAGTTGTAGACGAATGGAACAGGCTCAGTACTCAGGCTGATTGTGGCCTGGCTTTGTTCTCGTGATTCGCACCGAGCTCACTGTTGGCAAAATCTCGCGGCACATAAATTTGCCAGGTTCCGTTGTGAAAGCCAATATTCTTTGTGGCGCTCGCGAGGTCTATTTCTAACATTAAATAAATTACACCGATATTACAAGAACGAATCGGTGGAACTTGTTTTGGACGTGGCTAGTCTAGACGTTGCATCGCAAACATCAATTTCGCGTTGCCTACTTTTAGAGTTATTAACAGAAATTCGTTTTGTTTTATAGTTTTTAAGGTATTGTACTACACAGAACAATGTGGTGATTTATGGCATCGTGCCGGTATCCGATTTACTTTTGTTCAATGTTAACCAACGAAATTACGGTGTAGATGTGCTTTGTTCGGTTTGAGCCAGCTTATTTAAGTATTGCTATTTGTAACCGGTTATTATATTTTGTCATTTATTCTAGCTGTTTATGTTAGGAGGAATTCGTGATGACTGCGATTCGATCAGCAAGGTTAAGTAACACCTTACTATGCAGACAAAAGGAATGAGCGAAATAGAAGATCATTAATCAATATTTTATAAGGTAGTAAACAAATGAGAAATTACGTGGAGAATTTCAAGTTTCCAGCCCCTGTGGTTTAGGCTCTTCGTTGATGAATATGTCAGTTAATCGGGCAAGCAATAATATTTAAGTATATAGAAAGATAGAAATATGACTCCATATAGCCTGCCAATAAATTTAAGCCTCGATATCTTTATCACTTTAGCTGCAGAGATTGGACGATACTACTTATGTAACAGTGGCATCAAATCAGATTAGAGCTCTAAAGAACTAATAGGGTTGGTATAAAATAAGCCTTATGTAATAATGACATTGTTTACTATAGGTATTTTAAGGAACCGACTGAAATAAAATGAAAATTGACCTGTTTTTAGGGTTCCGTAGTACCTACAAGGAACCCTTATAGTTTCGCCATGTCCGTCTGTCCGTCCGTCTGTCCGAGGCATAGCGACGAAACCGTTGGTGCTAGAAAACTGAAATTCTGCATAAACATCTAAGTTAACTATACAAAGAAAGTCGTAGAATAAAATTTGGAAAAATATTTATTTAAATATAAATTTTCGGGTAGCTCCCCTACATGTAAAGTAGGGATGTTTTTTTTTTGTCGCCTACCCCATAGTTTGGGGTATTGTTAGAAAGGACTTTTAAAAACGTTCAGGGGTTGCTAAGACAGTTTTTTTGATTTAGAGATCCGTTTGCGAGATAATTAACTTTAAAGAGCAAATTTTTGTTCGAGTAGAGCGTCCCCCCGCCTCCCAAAATCTGAAAAAAATTGTGTCGGTAGTACATGTAATGAACTTTAAAGGAAAAGTATAGCGGATAAGTTCACTTCATTAGTTCAAGAGGAATAGGGTCCGAAATGTCAGATGCAGTTACTCAGAATATTTCGTTCAAAATTCTTGAAACATAAATAAACATACATAATACATATATATAAAATCACGCCTTTATCCCACGGGGGTAGGCAGAGACGATGGAACGCCATGTGCTTCGCTCCTTACATACTTCTTTCGCTTCCTCAACATTCATACATCCTTTGAAAGTAATGACTTGTATGAAGATGTTACTTGTTTAATACAGATAGTAAATCCCTTTTAAGTCGAAATATGTTGTTACGACTAGCTACGGAACCCTACTGCGCGTGGCCCGACACGCACTTGGCCGGTTTTTTATAAACTAGTAGCGCTTATCGGGTCGGAAATGACGAGAATCCTTCCACCACGACACCTAATGTTACTGCTATAATTTTCTAAATGCCGATTTCAACCAATGTGTTAAACCTACGACCTTCCCACTGAAAGTAAACTGAAGAATGTATTTAAATCACATCTTAAAATCAATTTCAGTCACCTTCCAAACTTCGTGTAGAAACCACGACAATTGTAGGTACATAAATCAATTTGGTTGCAATCAATGTTAGACGTCGAATTTGGAACATGTTTCATAATGCAAAACAATGGTTGGTATGTTGTTGGATTTCACCCTTTGCTTTACCGTTAGTCGTGAAACAACATGACAATGTACACACGGCTACCGATCAACTTATTCATTTCTTAGTATTTAGACTGTTTCTTAGTATTAGGTTGCTAAGTATGGCTAAACGCTATATAAAATCGATTAGACATTGATAAATCCAACCATGTTCATCGATACAACATTTGTATTGATTGTAACATCAATCATGTTGGTTGCTACCTTCAATATGTAGGTACAATAGATAACACGAGATGCCCGAAAAGACGTTCATCATGCACTCAAAAGATTCGTCATAAAATGTTAAGAAATGATTAATAAAAAAATGTTAATTTATAATTTGCATTATTTGCATGACCCTAGGCACTGTTTCAACCGACCTCGGCATGAGGACGGTTGAAACAAATAAGCCTTCTTATTAAAATCGATTATACTCATGAAACAACATTGCGTTTTAGTAGGTGGATAAATGGTCATACGTTTAATATATTTCCCTTATTGCTCACTTAATTAATCCCGATGCTTTGAGCGATAAAGTAAAAAAGGTTCAACCGTACACAGTCTTTCTTACTATACATTTGTCTTTTCAACCGTACCCAGCCATCCCTACTAATATATTTGTCGATCAATAATGACATATTCAAAGACAGTTAAATACTCCAGTGCTAGAGGGGACAAACAAGAATGCGTGGACTATAGGTATTCTTTATACGTTTAAAAGAGCACAATAATAAAATTGTCTCATCGATTCTTTATAATATTAAGCTTCTGTTGACAGCCGTAGTCTCATACAGCCTTTAAGCCGATTTAGCAGACAAGCCAAACGTGATGAATATTATTTAAATAATATTTATTATCTCATGCTGCCTCAATATAATATCATTTAAAAAATATTAATTATCTCTGAACAATCGTTATTAACGTACTAATTTTTTTTTATGAACTGATCTTAACTTTTTGTACAAAACTTGTAGATATATGTAGGTTTAATGTGATGCTTTTAGGTTGTTAATATTTAAAAAAATACCCCATGTATAAAATGGATCAAATGCTGTCCAAGGCTGGCAAAATAACTATGGCCGATATTATTTCTGGTTTTAGCGGAAATTGCTATTATTTATGATTCCGTATCCTGCTTGAGTGATGCTTTATGAACGAATGGTATTAAAATACTATATTATTCTGCGCATTTAAATTAGATCTAATTATAATATAACTAATTTAGAAACTGATAATTATGTCATTGATAGAGAAATAATCGATTGCGGTCGGGCCCTGGATCATTGACATATAGTGAAGAAATCGTTACTTAGAATTGGTTTCAACATTGTATACTTATACGTAAACTTTCAAAAGGTAATATGTGGCTATATATGTACTTCGAATTTGTTTTATTGTGTTTATTGTTATGCAATCACTAATAAATATTTGAACGGACAATAGCTAGGAAATAAATCCATAGTGTAACGTACTACATATAATACTGGCACTAGATAAAAAAAGAAACTTAAATAAAAAACCTGTTTGTTAACATAGTAACAATGCAATCGTTTCTTAAAACCATATCATAATATTGGACGTTGCGTTGGCGGACGACACGGCCATTGGCACGCTTCTATTCGATTATTTACATCACATGCTCGTATCGATTCAAGCTACATCGAATTAGACGGCATCTTCTGCAACATCTTGACTAACGCTCCGATGCAAAACATCAGTTAATTTTGGTATTCGATTCTGCCCACGTTCGATCCGAGCCTTCGCGAATTATGCCGTGTTTCAAACTAATTTATAGCTCAATTCAAAAAGAGGTATTATGTGTTTAGATAGTGCATTAATACAAACAGTGCGCTTCCAATTATTTACGACAGGCCCGTAGCGCCCTCGGGCGAGTTTCTCAACACTTTATGGACGAGCTTCATTATGGAGCCGTTGCTCAAGTTTGACGCCTGTGATTATTCCATAATAACACACGTAATTATAATGTCTATTTATTACACTAGATTAAAAAACAATTTTACTCTCGATGTAATTTGATATTAACACCACCTTAATAACTAGACTGTTGTATTTAAAATGTATGTTGCTTTAATAAATTCTTTTAATAGTTCTATCAAGATTGAATGTCTTAATTACAGTTTAAAACAAGCAGTGCAGCGCGCTTAAAATTAATGTAAAATAGAATAATTTTGTTTAAGATTTGGAATGTTTATGTGATCTTGAAGTGATTATTGGAGTCAGATCTTTAGGATGTGAATGACTTTGACATTTATTTAATGTAGCGTAGGTATGTAGATAAATGCATAAATATAATATAAATATTAGAGCACTGCGAGTCGCTCGATCACGGCGAGGTTGCGGTGCTCGTGCTCCCGCCTTCGCAATGATCCGTATTCCATCTATCACCGCGAGATTATTTATGGCCCCAATTATAATAGAACCAGTCATACCTTCTTTATTTATCGGTGACCAAATCTTTTGTATGCAATGTTTATTATTATAAAACAGCTACTTTATCTCACTGTTTTAACACTATAGCTCTACGCTGTTAAAATAAAAAAACTCAAAAACACGCTTTATTTAGAAAACCAAACTAAAAAATAGAAAATAAATTTTAATAATTTTGAATTTAGAATAGTGTAAAAAATTATAATAAATATAAATGAATAATAGTGTCAATAAGTAAAAAAAAATTATTTTTACTTTTTAGTTTGGTTTCTTAATAAAAATTAACGAATTATTGCATTGTCATCGGTCTTTGACAGGTGTGCAAAATTTGAATGAAATCTAAACGTTTAAAGTGGGTCAAAATAGCATCCAAAGGATTCGGTTACATACAAACATACAAACAAACATACTAATATAAAGCGTGTAAAAAGGTACTAGGGATTCCACATTGTGTCTCTTTAGGGAATATTCGCTTGTAAATAGTAAGATAAATTATTGACTACGGGCGTTTTAAAATAAGGAGGCATTTTTTGCAGCTTGATCAAACAAGCAACAAGTCCTATAATAGTGTAGATAGAAAACTGTAGATAAAGCCTTACCGTTAAAAGTTCAGCGGTAAGGTGTCACATATATTATTCATGACAAAGAACACGCTTCTTGAAATAGTTACTTTAATAACTATAATCGATTTAAAAAGTGGTTATCGTTTCCAAATCTACGTCTAGCATTCTGTCTGAAAACACGACAAGTCTGAACACCTTTTTACTTTAGCCCGTATTAATTGCCTTTATACAAGAGGCTGATATAATCAAGCCACTTATCACTATCACATGAGACACCAAGTGCCGATTTCACCAACGAGTTAAACATAAGTTTAACGCTAAGCAACAGGCTACAAACATTGAATGAGAAAGCGAGATCGATAATAATAATATGCCTACCAAAGTTCCGGGACTCCGTAGTCCCGAGATATGGTAATATAAACCAAAATAATAATAAATAAATATCTCACAACTTACACACAACGTCATCTAGTCCCAAACTAAGCAGAGCTTGTACTATGGGTACTAGAATAACTAATACTATATACTTGTCTTTTGTAAATGCATACTTAACTTATTATACATAAAAACACCCAGACTAAGACAAACCCTCATGTTCATGCACTCAAAGATTTGTCTTAAGCGGGAATAGAACCCGCGACGACGGCGTTGCAGTCAAGCCATCCAGTCAAATAGGTGCTTAAGAAAACCGTAGTTTAAAAATATTGGTTAAATCGGCCCTAACTAGGCACCAATACGAATGCGCGATTCAGTCGACTAAATACAATTTTCAATTGCATGTGCGATCCATTTAACAAAGTAACAGGTTTATTCAACGTTTTACTTAATTAAGTAGCTGTATTTTCTTCGTTTACACAACATTAAAGCGTGATAAAGGCTCACAAAGATGCATTATTGTAGCTAATGACAGGCGTTTAATTGACATACGAACTCCGTGTTGAGACTGTTGAGCGCATTGTTTATAGACATGGTGGTAGATGCGGCATGCTGCGTTCTAGATATATGTTGGCAAAGTTATATATTGTTGTTTAGTTCTATAATACTTATATACGGAGTGGATGCGTCATTTTAGATGACACAGTTTCTAGGGATAGTTAGTGTTCATTTAAACAGACATTTTTTTAGAAAAACGTTAATATATTTTATTCGTAAATAAAATTTTAAGAGAACAATTTCTTGGCTTTTTTCTATAAAAAAGTAATATGGGCTTAACTTTAATACTGTTCAGTTTTTATCTACTTTTATATTCTCAAATCTTATCTAAATAATAAAATAAATGTTTGTTACAATCCACAATAGCAACACAGATTTGCAATTGTACCCTGTGGATGGCGATAGACTCACTCCCTACCCCATGAGACCTAAACATAACAGGTGAAATGTGGGTGTTGTACCTCTGCCACATGCTTCTGGGTAATATAGGCGTGATGTTATGTCAGGTATATTAAATTAAAGTCCTAATTACACCAAACTTCCTAAAAAAATGTTTTAAGAAGTTTGTCGAGATTGGGGCTAAGTTTTATAAATTTTATATTATCTCTATGAAGAAAGCCACTAAAAGTTCGTAGCAAAACGGTAGGATGCGCGGCGCAGGCGCATCGGATACGATCGGGTATGTCGAGTATTGCCGCACTGCGCCGCGTATTTGTGCGATTTGTGCCGATCGCGCTATTCGTGCCAATGCTAATGAACACGCCAATCTCTAGTCTTGTATACTCGTCAATTTCAAACTATTAAGTACACAATTTACTACGACAATATCATTACGAAAGCTACTAGATAATGTGAGAACTTTGCTTCAACTAATCATGTTTCGAAATCGTAAATAGTATTTGTACTTAAAGAAACATCATCTCTCTGCACGTGTGGTGTAGTGGTTTAAGAGGTCGCCTCGCCGCTTTCCACTGCACTGGTGTTGTGGGTTCGATCCCCACATGGGACAAATCTTTGTGTAATTCGCAAATATTTGTTCTGAGATTGGGTGATATTGAGTGAGTGAATGTGTGTATTTGGCCTTGTCATTGGCACCATTGGATAGTGTAATTGCTTCAGGCGTTCTATGTAATGTAAAAAAAAAAAAAAAAACAAATCATGTCTATATTATCACCCCGAAGGGTTAAACCATTTGCTATTATTTAGTTATATTTATTATTAAGTCTTATTTGCCCTATTACCATAATAAATTGTCGATAAGCTCCATTCGTATGCCTTTCTTCTACACAAGTACTACACTCTATTACCGAGAAATTTCTCAAGGAAAAATCCTAATTAACACTAGTGCCTAACCGAAGATTATACAGTCGCCACACTACCGCCACCAACCAGGCAGACTTTTTAACATAACATTACACCACGCCTACATTACCCAGAACGGTATGGATCTGCCAATGTAATCCAAAAGGATCTGTAAATGTGTGTATAACACACACATTTCATCTATCCTATCTATCGCCATCTATCATTCAAAATACCAACTCCGTGCTGATATTGATGATTTCTTGAAAAATCTCAAAGGACTCTTTTGCCTTACCCAGGAATCGAACCCTCGTGACCTCGCGGTGAAACGCGTTTACGCTAATCACTAGCTAGACCAACAAGGCAGTTTTTCTACCACATATCATTTCATCAATACACGAATTGCGCGATGTTTTCATGCAACCCATATGCATTTACAGTATATACGTAATATAACTTGAATTAATTTTTACGACGTATTCATGGTCTGAATCGACCATTTCGAAAGTTTTATTCAAAACGATTTCTGTCGAGAATGAAGATGCAATCCATTTCACTCCTCAAAAATGCAAAATATAAGCAAGGTTACTGATGATGATATATATATATTTTTTTAAGGCAAGAGTTGTATAAAGACCAGCCCTTAAATACATTGATCATTACTTACCTATTTTTATTATTTGTACAACTTTCACGATCCGAATGATCCAACTATGTATTTGTAAACTCTCAGGTATTTTCCGACAGATCCATATTTATTATTACCGATATTACCTATAAACAGTTACTAGTAGTAAAACATAGTAGTACGTTAGTTATAAATTAAAATTTACCAAATAGATCCACCAACCAAATAGATCGATTAAACACAACTAATTAACCATACCCCTCAATACAGTAAAAATCAAAAAATCATGGGAAAGTAACATCATAGAGTGAGGCAAGCTTGCACCTGCCGACTTTCCACAATGCGGTGCAGCAAACCACAGACTCAATGGCGATAATTGCAGCAACCGAAACTCACGGACCACGTCAACACACGTGCTTAATAAGCATTAATATAATTGTGAGGTGGTTTTATATACTTAATTATGATAATAAGCCCGAAATATGGGGCCCTTTGCGGCCACGTGTTACGCTCCACCGCTTTCCACTAATTTGTGATGTCCTGTAAACGTTTCACGGTGCATACCAGCCAAATGTTTGTATTTTTGGGGTCTAAAACTGTCTGCCTTGTTTTATTAATATCAATAAAATAACAGGCCATTGTTTAACGGTAAAAGTATCGTATTTAAGATCGAAAAGCAAAGGTATATTCCCAGTTTCTGACGCGAACCTACTTCTAATATTAGCTAGGTATAGCAACGTAAAAATATTTTCATTGAGATAATATACGCAAAAATAAATGTCATCGTAATAACACAGCAACCAAACAAATAAAATCCAGGATGACATTGTCATAGATCATCTGCTACCTTGTTTTCTTGTCATGTCACTCCTGATCGGCCGACTGCTCTAATTTATGGAGGCTATTGGCCTAAAGGAGAGTCCATAATGAGGCTACAATCACAATAAACCCACGGAGGTCGACGTGAACAGTCAAAGCCTCGTCCCAGCACCAATAATAACACCTTATTCACTTTAAAACAAAATTAGTCATCACTAAAATTCAAAGTGTCCAATTTCGCAAGTAAATTGAATATGAATTAAACCGCATACAAGTTGCAATATGCATAATGTGAGATTACGATAGGCAGAGGCGATCGGACATCACATGCAGTAAGAAAACATACGCAACGTTCATTTAATCATCATTTCGGTAATTTATCAGTCGCCCAACGTGTTTTATCCAACGCCGCGGATGAATTTAATTTGGTTTTAACAGCAACATTCAAATTTATGTAATCAATCACCGGATTGTTATGAAAGTGTGCGGTACGAGACGATTTCTCGGCCAAATTTGCATCATCACTGAAACGAGGCCACATTGCAGTACCTACATATATTCTACTAAATTATATATGTCGATTATGAGAGAACATAAACGGACAACGATCCTATCAGCTGAGGTTTATTCCGCCTCGAAGTCGTAAAATTCTCCAACTTTATACTATTTTTGTTGTACCCGTTATTGGTATCATTTTACTTTAAAAATATTACCAACAAATGTTCTAGATATTGTCTTCCTTATTGTATCACATTCAATTAAGTGTGAATTTTATTGCTCCTTGTTTATCGGTTTTGTATGAATGCTGATAGTGTCAATAAAAACAGGATGTTGGTCGGTACTTTATTGAATATTTTTGGAAAGAACATTATCATAAATCTTGCTTTGACATCAGTAAATATAATACCGTGTTGTTATGTACTGCCTGCCACATTAAAAAGAGTTCGTTTTGTTATTCATAAATATATAGAACAAATAAAAAAAAAAAAAGTATTAACAACTTGTAGATACCTATACTTAGCCCCAATTTCAGAGTTATTAGATAAAGGGTTTATCTTTTGGTAGGATAAATATATAACACACAGAATGAAAGTGACAGCTGTGTTCTTTTTAGGGTTCCGTAGTACCTACAAGGAACCCTTATAGTTTCGCCATGTCTGTCTGTCTGTCCACGGCATAGCGACGAAACCGTTGGTGCTAGAAAACTGAAATTTTGCATGAACATGTATGTTAACTAAACAAAGAAAGTCGTAGAGTAAAATTTGGAAAAATATTTTTTTTTCAGGTAGGTCCCCTACATGTAAAGTAGGGATGTTTTTTTTTTTTGTCGCCTACCCCACAGTGTGGGGTATTGTTAGATAGGACTTTTAAAAACGTTTAGGGGTTGCTAAGACAGTTTTTTGATTTAGAGATTCGTTTGCGAGATAATTAACTTTAAAGAGCAAATTTTTGTTCGTTTAGGGCGTCCCCCCCCCTCTAAAAGCTAAACTACTGGATCCTAAAATCTGAAAAAAATTGTGTCGGTAGTACATGTAATGAACTTTAAAGAAAAACTATAGCGGATAAGTTCACTTCATTAGTTCAAGAGGAATAGGGGTCCGAAATGTCAGATGCAGTTACTCAGAATATTTCGTTCAAAATTCTTGAAACATAAATAAACATACATAATACATATATAAAATCACGCCTTTCTCCCACGGGGGTAGGCAGAGACGATGGAACGCCATGTGCTTCGCTCCTTACATACTTCTTTAGCTTCCTTAACATTCATACATCTCGTCATACGTGCTAGCTGGTTTCGTGTACTACAAACATTTCCTATCTGAAGGACGCTATTTATCTGGTTACTTTAACTTAATTAGTTCTAGAGTAATTGGGGTCCAAAGTGTAAAATGCAGTTACTTAGAATAATTCGTGCAAATTACAAAAACCTTTGAAAGTAATGACTTGTATGAAGATGTTACTTGTTTAATACAGATAGTAAATCCCTTTTAAGTCGAAATATGTTGTTACGACTAGCTACGGAAGCCTGCTGCGCGTGGCCCGACACGCACTTGGCAGCTTATATTTTAAGCCGGATATGAACTTTTCGGAACCTAAAAAAATGGGCCGTAGTAGTAATAAGATTTGATATAAAACTGTACCTATTTATAAACAAAAGGATTGACGGATAACTAATTACTTTGTATCCAATCCAATCTACTTATAGGTTTCAGACATAATATTTTTAAAACATATTTTTTTGTATCGAATTTCGAATAATGAAATTTTATTACCCAAATTAATTACTCAGCTGTCTTGTTGACAAGCAATTACTAATTCAATCTTGTCCGTGAATGACTGACTGTATTTGAAACAAAATATAATAATATTTGGATATCATTAAGATATATAGTTAGATGCTGTATATACATGTAATTATTTTTTAATGTGATCATTTAGACAGCGCAATGATTACGTCAGAAAAATTTATATGTAACAATGTACTTTTTCATCTGAATTGCTATTTAAAAAGTAAACTCATTAGAGAATGTATATATTCAGCATCTGCATAAAATCTTTTAAAAATTCACAAAACAGATCTTAAAATAATTTTCGAATTTATATATTATTCCTTTCGGCCGGTTCTATAAAATATCTTAGAAAGGTGTGTACCTACGTATTTCAAATGCAACAAATTTTCACTAAGATCATTATGAGAACGAAACGTCCTTAATTATAGATTTATGCAAATATCCAGCTGTGAAATAGCAGCTAAATGTGCAAATTGATTTACGTAAGATGTGCATTTATGGATACAAAATGCCTCTCACAACTGTTTTAAAAAATTCGCCGAGTAGCACACTGGATCTATTAATTACTACATCTTAGTTTCCAGGTTTATGATAACTTTCGCTGTTGAAAAATATGGTTATCTATGTTCAGTTCTATATGATTCTAATACTTAAATATTAACATATTTGTATTGATGACCGGGTATCTTATTACAGTGTAAATTATAAAGAGGACATATTTATTTATTTGTATTTAATTATGTGTATGAGTTTAGTAGTTTTTAATAGGCTCAAAAACTACAAAACCTAAACCTACAAAAATCTATAGAATAGCTATATTATCTTCGAGTTAGATGGGCTTTAATTTATCAAACTTTAGTTTGACTAAGTTGCGGGGAATGTTTAATATTGTATTGTGTCTCTCCAAATACCAGTCATAGTTCTCCAACAAAATGAAAGCTAAGCAAATGGGTTAAGTAGACGTCCCACGCCTCTGTGAACCTATGAGTGGAGAACGGCAAGATTCCTCAATATTATTCTTGGATAATATAGGCGTTATGTTATGTTATATTATAACAATGTTCAATCTTATAATTATCTTATAATTGTTTGTAGTTTTGTTAAACGTAAAGATAATTATAAGATTGAACATTGTTATAATAAAACATAACATCACGCCTATATTACCCAAGAGGGTGTGGCAGAGGTGTACAATATCCACATTTCACCTGTTATGTTTAGGTTCCATGGGATAGGGGGTGATCCTATCGCCATCCACCGGACACAGTTCCAACTCTGTGCTGCTATTGTGAATTTTCTGACGGACAGTTCACAAATAACACTTTGCTCAACCCGGGAATCGAAGACCTCATTGTGAAAGGCGCATACTTTAATCTCTAGACCATCGAGGTAGTCAATTATAAGCTTTATTCAAATAAATAATTTTATTTATTCTTGATGACAACACAACACACCATAAAGCGGTTACACATGAGCTTAAAAAAATGCTCTGCCTTATTTAGGGTAAACACAGTGGTGCGTTATTTTACAGCGTCGTAAATATTAATAAACACCTTAACGTTAATTCTGTGTTTTTATTGCATTTATGATGCAGGTCGTTTGCGGCTTTTTTGTTGAAATATGTCTACAGATATGAAATTGTGTAAGAAGTCTGGTATTTTGTTCAACGTTTTGTCGATACGTACCATAGATTGATTTTTTTTTTATGTTAGGCAATTTATTAATATACATTATTATCTAGCAAAATATTAATCTCTCTTATTAATTTTGTGTTGCAAATCGCAAATGAAAACATTTATTTATATGGTGTTGCCAGTCGTTATTACCTTTGAATGTGGATTTAATGATGATTGTCTATAACATTACGAACTTGTAATATTGTATATATATAGTAATGAACATAATATAATGAATAGGCATGGCAGAGTCAATGGAACTGCTGTGCGTGTTACCGTCTGGGTGATGCCGAGTCTCTTGCTTTAAAACTTTTTTTTTAAACTTTTCAACTTATCCCTGTAAGACAGTGTACCTAGTTATATCTTATTTTAAATTTAATTTATTATTTATAACCTAACCTCAAGTAGTATCTTTATATGTGGATGTCGGTTGCTGTTCCGTTGTACCAGTGAATTGTATTACACTGCCACCTAAACATCACACAAAACACAATTGACAGCCAATCAAAACGTTCGATTTCTGTTAACTGCCGTAAAAATTGAATGAAACCGTTCATATATCGTTCATTTTGTGAAATGTTTGTGTTGCACGGCTTTAGTCAGTCATTCTTTATTTTTAACCGTAATCAAAATGGGGGAGGTTTTTTTTACCAATTTTGAATCGGTGCTAAATAATAAAATGACGACTACGTTAAGTCTTCTCCATTTCTACGTAGTTGCATAAATTTTACAGTTAATTTATTATTATATAAGTTTATTGTTTGGCGCCGTCTCAAAATTAGTAAAATATAATATTTTATAGTTAATGTAACTAAAATCAATACCGAAGACTTAAAAAGTTCACTTATATTTTACTT
The DNA here is from genome assembly GCA_905147285.1 of Hypena proboscidalis. Taxonomy (NCBI): domain Eukaryota; kingdom Metazoa; phylum Arthropoda; class Insecta; order Lepidoptera; family Erebidae; genus Hypena; species Hypena proboscidalis. The sequence continues at coordinate 10,110,326 of LR990130.1, read as the reverse complement.
TTTAGTTCTTTTTTGTAAGTTTAATTTTTTGTTAAAAATAATTTCATTATTGACTAAACTCTAGTGGTAAAGCTTTGTGAACACATTGCCATCTAATTTTTAAACTGCCGTAGTCGTCAAACTGAATATTAATGTTTGCTTTACTAAGTTTCAGTATTGTAATTACAGTGCCATGATGCATATGTTTGTAGTTCTCAGGTATCGCAACGTATCTACAATCTGCTTTTGAGGTAGTTACTAGCTGGAGTTGCCACTTTAAAACTATATAATGATATTGTATAAGGCTTAATGATACCATTATATTGCCGACTATATGTGGCAGCTTGTAATTGGCGTTAGCTGACCTATTTTACCAAACTTTTTGTATGTTGCTGTTAGCTCCTCAAATAAAATAAAATTAACATCAAGTGGACCACAGGGTCCACAGGCACAGTCGTTAAACATGGTAGATGCGATATAGAAACATGTATTGAATTAAAAGTACATGGTTAGTGTTAATTTACATTGGATTACATTCTTACTACTAAAAAGTTTTCCCATTTCTCGAATAAACTGAATGTAGGTGAATTTATTCGGGAAATGGGCAAACTTTTTAGCATTTCTCCCTCAATATTCAATTTTTGGACATCGTATTTTTTTGTAAGTATATCTTTTTATTATATTTTTTATAACAAACTATTGCGGCCTATAGACATTCAATCAGTTCTAGAAGATATTATTTCATCATAAAATCGGAGCCTTACTTTCTTCAGTCCAAAGTAATAAACTAGATTTTAAATCTAATAAAAAATATAGGATATTATGATGTTATGAAACTACCAAAACGATAAAAAATATTAAGTTTATGCAAATATATCAAAATAAATATCGTGTTTATCACACGAGTGAGATAAGCGGTATTGCATAAACTATACATAAACACTAATATCAGAAAATAAAATATGTAAAATATGGGACTGTTATAGATATTATAAACGTAATAGAAATATATATAACATATGCGGTTTCTCTATTTCATTAAATTTTCTTGAAAATATTAAAATTATTAAAGATTGGTGATATACCAATACGATGTATTTAAGATGTTCCTACTGTAGAGGTTTACGAAGGGTTCCGTTTATCTATAATCTATAGGCAAACCCGCTTAACGATTTTTTCATTTTATTTTATTATCTAATATTGAAGTAAAATAATAAAATTTTCGTTAATATTTCAAGCGTGTACCTTTTACACTACCGTACCGTTATCAATATCGAGCTGAAACGAGCAAAATAATCACGTTTGTTGTAGAGGAATGTTTATTTTATTTAGTTCTTAATATTTGTTGTTATATATACATCACCTGTGAATATTTCAACTGCCTAGCTGTAACGGTTTAATGAGATACAGCCTGGTGACAGATGGACACACAGACAGCGAAGTCTCAGTAATAGGGTTCCGTTTTTCTCTTTGGGTAGGAAACCCTAAAAACATTCGATTGGCAGCAATTTCTCTTTGGCTACAGAACAAAAATCCTCGAAGAAGTGCATAATAAACTACTATGATAATGTGGATCATAATCGTTCATAATCGACGTTGTGATAAAAAAAAATTAAATTCGATAAAATAGACAATAGACAGACAATAGACTAATAATAATTTTTCTAGTTTTATCAATTTGATATCTTGACTTATCATAATTAAGGTGACATAACAAATAGTACCGGTTAAACCTATAAAATGTTGAGGACTAAAGTTAAATTAACTCCAATAAACATAATAAAAAATACATAATTATATATAAGAACTAGTGTAGGTATTATACTGGTCAGCTGTGATCACTTCCTTGCATATTCTAAAGTTTCTATAACCGATTAGTAACGAGTAAGTATAGAAATAATTACGCTGGATAGAATATATACTTTTATACAAAGCACATGTAGCATACATTCTAACAACCAAGGAAAATGCCGTAACTTAATTTTATATAAAATATCTGCCATAGATAAATCAATCTTCGCGTAGTTATGACCCTAAGAACTTGTTCCATATAAAAGACATCAACGCGTTAGTATAATTTAAGGCTGTTTATACTGTTAATCCTTTCTATATATAGAAAGTGGAGGATGAACTATTTTTTTAATCGTTAAAATGTAACAAAATATATTATAAATATCGGACCACTCAGTAAAAATTTATGCGTGGTATAAATATTTTAAAAAAACTGACCGCTTTTTTTCATTAAAAATAGTATATAACTTGTTACATATAAAAGACATCAACGTGTTAGTATAATTTAAGGCTTTTTGTACTGCTAATCATGTCTATATATAGAAAGTGGTCGATATACATTTTTTTTAATCGTTAACATGCAACAAAATGTAGATAAAATAATAAGACTACTTTAATTTAAGATAATTATAATTATTTAATATATTTCCAATTGTATATTAGCAAAAAATATTATCGATATCGGACTACTCAGTAAAAAGTTTTGCTTATGCATAACTTAAGCTTATGCATGGTCTAACATAAAAAAATAGTAAAAAAAAAAGTTCGTTAGAAATGGTATAAAAAAAGTATACAGTTTGGAATTACTGACTAGCACGTTTAAGGAGAAGTTAAATATAAGGAATAAAACAATAAAATAAAATAGCCTTTTATTTCTTGCGCAAAATATAAACAAAAAACATAAAATTTATAACAATGTGATATTTAATTTAATTCAATAATTTAATAAATTAACCTTTATCTGTTAACATTTCTTGTTCCTTTTGTAGGTAAAATGACAAGAGAGACTTTATTATTAATTAAATTATTAGATAAGATAGTTTAATTATTATGTAAATATATTTTTAATATATTACATGCATTTTTTTTTAATATTTATGTTGAAATTATATTCAGAGATCCTATTAATATTGATTGTATTAATTTAATTTAATATTATCTTGCAATACTATTGACTCGTTATTTAATTGTTTTGAATGATGTTAGATCTGACTGTAATTTTTGTCTGTTTACTAATATATTATTCGAAATGCAAATATGTCATAAAATATAAATTGCACATGATTTTGACACGATCGTTCTGCATTAAAATGTCGATTATGAGGAGAGGATGTGAAATTATTTAAAAATTGCATACATTATGATATAATTGCTAAATTATGATAATTGAATCACTGACTAATAGTTAACACCAATGCACTTGTAGATTTAATGATAAAAAATGTAACCGCAATCATTATAATATTGCTTATCTGTGTATTTACAAATCAAGTTTCAATTCTAAAAATTTTATGATTCAGTATTGCTGAAATATTTAGCCACAAAACATATAACACAGAAGGTACATTCATATTCTGACTATATCTTGGTGTATGTGTTTGTGTAAGGCTGCCCTCAATTAATACTTATCAAAATTAAACGGCCGTGGCGCAATGGGTAAAGCATCGGTCTTACGAACGAGAGGTCGTGGGTTCGGATCCTGGCCATTACACCACTTGTTTGAACTTTTTTTTTTTTTTTTACGTGGGGAAATGCATTTACGCATACCACCCCACCCCGGGGAAGGGCAGAGTGGTTATGTGGGACTCGCCCGTGCCAAATATGGTAAACGGCACGGGAATACCCACTAAAACCCCACGGTGCTCCCGCACTCGCCTTGATGGGAGGGTCATGGGAATCTGGCGCAGCCTTTACGTCCACGACCCTCCCGGCAATGCCCGCCGAAGCGGGCCCCTCATGGCCCCCAAAGAGGGGGCTGGCGCAAGCCACCGACCAGCGCGAGGACCGCGTGCAAAGCCATCGGACATTCCCCATGTCCGACGGCCTGGTCCTCTCGCGGCGAGACAGGTGGTCGGTCCCGCCGCCCACCACGCCGCAGTTTAACGGCTGCGGCCCCGCCGGGACCGCGGAAGGTAGGGAAAGTGGCAACGAAACACCAACAGTCCTCTCCCGCCGCGGCCCCGTAAACCACCGGGCCACAGTGCCAGCTTGCGCCGACACCGCAGCCCGGCTCTCGCCCGCCCAGGCAGGCCCCTCATGGCCCCCAAAATGTGGGGGGACCGGCACCGAGGACCGCGTGCAAAGCCGTCAGACACTTTCGTATCTGACGGCCTGGCCCTCCGCGGTGAGACAGATGTTCGTCCCACCGCCCACCACGCCGCAGTACTAACGGCTGCGGCCCCGCCGGGACCGCGGAAGGTAGGGAAAGCGGCAACGAAACACCGGCAGTCCTCTCCCGCCGCGGCCCCGCAACTCCTCGACCGCAGTGCCGACTTCCTCACGCCAGCACTGCAGGCCCTCCTGTTGCAGAGCCCCCCCATAAGGGCCCTGCAACATGGGCTGCTCCCACATGGACTTCCAGCCAAAGCCCGAAGAGCAGCCCCCCTCTGGGGTCCACTTGGCTTCGCCGTGGCTCGGGGGCGCCACGGGTACTAAGCCCCACCGCGACGACAACGCGGGACACCCGTTGGTGGGGGTTTGAACTTCATCCTAGCACAAGTCAATTCAACTTAGCGGAAGGGGGTTAACAAGAATACTAGTGAGTTTTCCTGCAAATAACTAGTAAGCTTATTTAAAAAAAATAGCTTCGATGGTCTAGTGGTTAGCGGTTAGCGTATGCCCTTTCACTGCGAGGGTTTGATTCCCGGGTCGGGGAAAGTGATATTTGTGAACTTTCCGTCACAAAATTCGAAAACGCTAAGTTTTTACAAAAGGTAGCTAAACAATCATATTTATTTCTGGATGTACGATGTAGATCTATCTGAATGTACAGAATGAGGCACATATAAAGCTAAGGAAACTGTATACCTTCTTTCTCAATTTGTATAGTGACACAACCTTCAAAACGTTTGCGTTATTTTCTCAGGAGGATAGAACAGTCACATTTCGCCGAAACAAATAAAGTTAGCATTGACAGTTATCTCTATAAATGAGGCATTATTCGGCTGGGTTTCGGTGCAGCTGATCTATTACATATTGTCGTACGCATCAGTCATTCGCAATCTTATCGGTGTATCGTGGGAGCGGACACTCCAGAGGTATAGACTGTACGCTTGAATAGTGTGCGTCATACACTACGCGGAATGAAAAGGTTCTATTTAAAGTAAAAAGTTCTAAGTATATTTTCCTGCTCAATATAGACCATTTTATGTACATACTTTCCAACTCCAACTATATACTTCTGATTTATTTCGTTGCGGATTCCAAGACAATTTTAATTCTCCCTGGGATTGCCCGTGTGGCATGCACGGTGTCTTTCAGTTGGTTACCGCTGTAGATCCTGGCGTCACAGGAGTCACAGTGGTGGGCGTGTGGGTGAGATTATATCCCGTTAAAAAATACCATTTTATGGTCCTATCCTAACATAAGGAAGTTATCTAAAATTTAGTTGTTATTGCTATGATCCTCAAATTACAGCATATTATTGTAAAGCTATTTTTAGAAGAGCAGCGATAGCCGAGTTCGCAAGCACACACCTCAATAAAATTGTTAAGATTAATCTTTTCGAATAAATGTGTGTAATTATCATATAAATTATCGTTCGCTTCTTCTTCTTCGTCGAGTCGATGGCTCTGTCAAATTTTATTTTGACTTGCCATCGTGGTGAAAGAATTAGCCAATTCGCTTTGGAGAACTCGCGAATTGCCCAGGGTGCGCCGGACGTAGGGAATCGTTGTGTACGTCACTCGAAGAGGCTCCTTTCATGCACATCACTCGCTAACGGTGTCTGAAAACATCGTAAGGAAACCTGCATGCCTGATAGTGCCTAAAGGTGCACGTAGGTAGTGTGAAGTTTACCAATCCGATCTTGGCCAGCGGGGTGGACTATGGCCTAACCTTTCTCATCATGAGAAGAGGCCCGAGCCCTGCAGTGGGACATGTCTTAGCTATTTTTATGACTATTTTTAAAAGAAGAAGAGAACCAAGCGTCATAGCAAACAGGAAAATATAGTGAAGGAAAATAAAAATAAAAGTGCTTCCAAATTATTATATACGTATATTCCATCTAAAAACGTAACATTATCTCATTCTGAGGTTTTACCTGATAATCAATCCAAACTACACCACAACTATGACGCCATACATTTCTATTACCATATTTTTCGTGTCTCAACTAATAGCTACGCTTATAAACTCGTTAATACTGATGAATAATCTTTTCATTAACGTACTATGCAGTTGATATGTCCTATCTAAAAACTAAAATATTTTTGCTTTTTAAAAAAACAATATAAATTTATCTATAAATACTTATATATAAACATGAATCCCTATTTCCCTTGATCACGATATCACGCGAGAACAGCTCGATCGATTTTGAAAAATATTGGTGCGAAAGTAGATAGGACCGAAAGCTACATAGACATAGGCAATTTTTGTCTGCGGGTAAAACGGCGAGGCACAGCTATTTACTATAATAAAAATTGTGTTATTCTATTGGCTTTTTTTCTGCTTTCAAGTAACCATCAGTAAAACTTGTAACTTTGGTTTTACTTACATCCAGTATACCATAATAAGTAGTACAGGCTACACGCTCGATCTTATTTTCAATATTTGTAATTTGGATGCATTTGAAACTTGCAGAAACCGTTTGCGCAAGTTAGCCGGATTGTGTAGTTATGTTTCATATTAAGATGAGAATACCTTTTTTGGTTAATTGAATAGTATCAAAATTATAAGTAAAATCAAAGCACTGTCGTAAAATGCACTGTCTCAGTCACTCATGTAGGGTTCACGCTTTACATATATCTCTCTCTCGCTCTTGCGAGCCGCCAAAACGTTTGACTTTTAATATAAATATGTTCGTTCACCATAATCGATCGTAGGAAATGTACATTGAAAGTGGTAGTACTCGCAACGGTTAGAGAGGACCCAGGCCGGTAGCGAAGCCCGCCGTCCGTGAGAACTCAATAATTGATTTACTAATCTCCTCTATCAGTGCACTAAGACGTGTCTAGACGAAGCATTAACGACCTAGCCCACTTACTCATTAAACATTCACATTGTCTAACAAGTTTGAAGGCGATGCACTTTTTTAGATAGTAATCTAGTTAGACTAGATGGAGATAGCTAACGTATCGCTGGAAAATCGTGGGCTGTGGTTTTATAGATCAACTGAAAGATGACGTATTTTGCATTTTTAACTTAGAAAAAAGTTACCATGTAAACGTTGGCGTTAAGTTTGCTTGTATCTAAGTATTGAATGACTCATTTCGCAGTATATTTAAAAAAAAAATACAATGGAAATGCGTGCCAAAGCAATCGTTGTTGGGGAAAAAAAATATTCACTAACTTGCATAGTTAGGTTCTTTTAAAGTATTTGTTGTACATAACATAACATAAAATAACCTATATTACTCAGAAGGGTAGACACAATTCCAACTACGTACTGCTTTTAAGAATTTCACAAATAATCCTTTGCCCGTACCGGTAATCGAACCCAAGACCTCACAGTGAGAAGTGCATACGCCAACCATTAGACCACGAGACAGTTACACTTCGAGTACGTAGATTAAAATAAATAATAGTTTAAAAAAAACTAAAATACGCTTTTAAAGTACTTCTAACTATAAAGTGAAAAATAATTCCTAATATAAGCTGAGAATGGTAATACTAGTATTATTGTGAAAAAGCGTGGGGCGCTCTGTGCCATATTTTTCGACTATCGAGCAACCCACGCTTTTTCACAATAATACTCGTATTTTTTGTTCATTACCATTTTTAGCTTATATTAGGAATTATTTTTCACTTTTTAGTTAGAAGTACTTTAAAAGCGTTTTTTTTAGTTTTTTTAAACTATATTTTTATTTTTTATTTTTTTTTTAAATTTTTTTTTTTTTTTTTATCGAATTATTGCATTGTCATCGATCTTTAACAGGTGTGCAAAATTTTAATGAAATCTGTCCGTTTAAAGTGGATCAAAATCGAGTCCAAAGGAGTCGGTTACATACATACATACATACAGGTGAAGCTAATATAAGCGTGTTAAAAATAGTTTGTATTTTCTCAGACACCTAAACTTATAAATTGCTTCAGAACCTGCCTGTTTTTATGACCCAGACATCAAAACAAGTTAGGCTAATACAATTTTTATTACATGACATAAATAAATTAAGCCGTACCTCACGATAAATAGTTTTCGATACAGTCTTTCAAATGACATTGTTAACTAATAATGTTAATTATTTTTCATCTTTTTTTTCTTTATATACCGGATATTATACATAGTATTAATGTCCCTGTGCAACTTGTTCGTAAATTCTTCCAGCTCAACAGGATATTCCGTCCTTAAAAAAACCATACAACATAGCCTTCACAGGACCCAATTTTTCTAAATAATACCCTTTCCCGCTCTTAAAATATTTCTGGTTTTAAATAATATGCAAAAATCATCAAAACTGGATTTAACTGAAAATTTCAAAGTACCTACTTACATGTATTATACAATCATTGATGCCACTAATTACGTAAATGCAGTACTTTTATTCTTGAACTAACAATATTCGCAAACGTCTGGAAATTTCTTGGAACTCTGGGCGTTGGGAAACAACAAAATCTTGAGTTCCCAAACACAATGTCCCTAGACAGCTTAAATCAACATTTTTCAACCACAGAGCCCCTGGCTGATCACATCAAACTTCGGACACTAAACTACCTAGGAGCTCTGTTACGGCCCAACATTGACCAATTTCAGTTTTCTCCAGTCGCGCCAGAAGAGATTAAAAAAATTATCCTATCCATAAAATCCAATGCTGTAGGCTGTGACAGTATCAGTCGTCGCATGGTCGTCACTGTGCTGGACAGCCTTCTTCCTGCCATTTCCCATATAATAAATTCCTCCTTAGAGTCCAATACTTATCCTTCACTATGGCGAAAAGCCTTCGTCATTCCTCTCCCAAAGATCTCCAATCCTTCTCAACCAAATCATTTCCGACCAATATCCATTCTTCCTTTCCTATCCAAAGTGCTCGAGGCCTGTGTCCATAAACAACTATCCACTTTCATATACGGTCACAATCTCCTCAACCCCTACCAATCTGGATTCCGGCCTGGTCACAGCACTACCTCTACCCTTCTCAAAGTGATTGGCGATATTAAGGCGGGTATGGAGGATACCAAAGTCACTGTGTTGGCTTTGGTAGACTTTTCAAACGCTTTTAATACCGTCAATCATGAGATCCTTCTGTCAATCCTATCTCAATCCATGATCTCTTCTGGAACGCTGGATTGGTTTTCCTCTTATCTTCGTGGACGTCAGCAGTCGGTGCGCCGTGATGATTCTTCATCAGGTTGGTGTGATCTCTTCTCTGGCGTCCCCCAAGGCGGCATACTCTCTCCTTTACTCTTCTCTGTTTTTATTAATCTCATTACTCTCAATCTTCAGTGCTCGTATCATCTTTACGCCGATGACTTGCAGTTGTATGCACAGGCAGACGTTGATAATGTGTCTGATGCGATTGACATGGTTAATCAGGACTTGGTTGCAATAAAAAATTGGTCTGACAGATTTGGCATCACTGTCAATCCTTCTAAATGTCAGGCACTCATTATTGGTAGTCAACGCATGATGGCTAGAATTCAGTCACCTACCCTGCCAGCAATAAAATACAATGGCTTAACCATAGCGCTAAGTCCTGCGGTAAAAGATCTTGGACTTTATATTGACACTACTCTCAATTGGCAAGCTCACGTGTCCAGTGTCAGTCGAAGAGTAACCTTATCCCTGCGTTCTCTGTACCGTCTGAAAAACTTCCTGTCATCCAAGACCAAAGCGATGCTTGTGCAGAGTTTGATATTCCCTATAGTCGACTATGGTGATGTGTGCTATTTCGACCTGAATGCAGACTTTCTCAATAAATATGACCGACTTCTCAATAACTGCATTCGATTTGTGTTCAATCTTCGCAAGTATGACCATGTGTCTGCTTATCGCTCCGAGCTCAAATGGTTACCTATTCGCCCACGCCGTAGCTTGCGCGCTCTCACTACCCTTTTTTCCTTTCTTAACTCTCCAACTCCTCCCTCCTACTTAACACCTTACCTCCAGTATTTGAGCTCTAACCATGATAGGGAACTACGGTCATCAAATAACAGACTTCTTTTGTGTCCTTCACACTCGACTGGCTTTGTCCATTCTTCTTTCTTTGTCCAATCCGTCCTTCTTTGGAATGCGCTACCTCAGGAGATCAGGATGGCGGCAACACGGTTCACTTTCAAAGTTAAAGTGCGCAAATTACTAACCGACCAATTGGCAGAATCATCATAATAAGTTATATTTAGCTTTTATCATCTTCTATATATATATCATGTTTATGTATTATATATATATATATATATATATATTATTGTATTTATTAACGTAAGTAATAGTAATAAGTATATTACATTATGTATTTTAAAACATTTTGTATATCTATGTACCTCTTGTATGTATTTTATGTATTGATTTATACTCGCTTCTCCCAAATATATATATTTTCATATCAACATTTCAGTTCTTTTCTCACATTATTGCACCTACCCTTGCTTTTCTCTGCACCACCCAAGGTTGACTGTTAGAGAAACTCTGTACCTAAATTTGTGCAAAAAGTTTAAATAAATAAATAAAATTAAAATATTAAGTCATCGAGTAGCGTCAATATTTTTAATTGTCTTAATTGTTGGGTTTATTGGTAAATAAAATAAAATTGTGGTTTTCCTAAATATAACTATAATGTAGTTTCGTATCAACAAACATTTACGTGACGATCGTAAGAATATTAGATGCCAAGTTAATTACTGATGCATTTTTCGCATTTCAAGATGTATGTGTATGTATATATAGGACTAGGGATTTAATGTAATAGGTTATAATCAAAAAGAGGAAGAAAATACCTATCTGCAACCAATCTACCAAGTAAACCAACATAAAACAGGAGTAAATGCTTATCAGATAAGTATTCGGATCAGTTCGCTCGTCTGGCTTAACTAAACAGTGTCTCATAACTATGGTGTTAGTCACCTCTGAGTGTTCATTGAAGGATTATGACTGCGCCAATGCCTATGGTGCTCACTTCATTGGTTTTTCTCACACCACTAATAGATAAATGCTTCAGATAACTGCTCCGATGACTAACAAGATAGTATTGTAAAACATGAATCGTAATGCGCACTTAATTAAACTCTATTTGTAATACACGTCCGTTTTATAATCATTATGATTGTTATGATGTAAAAACCACACCGAGGGTACTGTTGTTAAATTGTATGCGGAAATGATCAACCGCAATGCTCGCCGCATTCTAAAAATACAGGCAGCGGACAGGACACGTCGACCGGCGCGACCTGACCTTGTTGCGTTAATGCACCCTAATTTCACCACAGGCCGCCGTGAGTGCACCAAAAACCGGCACGTCATACTGCGTGCACGACTTGCCGATAAATTTAATACTGTCCGAGTGCTCCTGCGAATGAGACACGCACGATCCTCGCAAGTCATCCTGTCGCGCGGCACGTCGACGCCGCCGCTGCTGCCGTCGCCGCTCGACAGATGCAAAGCGGCAATCTTTCATGCTCCCACAAAAACCCTGCCAGGAATTCACTTACCTCCGACTACCTTATCTTCGATTAAATCAAACTGATGAACGGAACGAATCTCTCATATTTTGGTGAAAGCTGTATTTGGCGACGGTCGCAGAGATTTGACCCGATTTATCTCGACTATAGTGATGTTCCACGTATTGCGGATGGGGAGCTGATTAGAAAACGATCGGATCTCGGGCCGAAGGCCAGATTGGCGATAAGCCGCCGACGTTGGCAGCGCATGCGTAATTAGAGATAAACAGAAAATAATTGGCCGCAATCACGCGCTGTGAGCGAACGTGCCGGGGCGGTTACCACTACACTACAGAACCACTGCCACTTTGCAACGAACGCTTTGCGGAAACTCCGACGGACTCCGCACTATGCAGCCGTCGGCGCTGTGAATAATGATTTTCTCTAAGTAAACCTTACTTACAAGTTTATAGATAATCTCTGTACTTAGGTGTACGGACCTGAACTTAATCGTTATTAAAAGATACGGGTATATTTAGAGGTTGTTCGTGTGATGAAACAAAGCGTACCCACACATTAAGTTATTTATGGTATTATTCAAAATATATGATGGATATTATATTTATTCATCAACAAGGCGGTAAAATGTTATAGGTTATTATTATTATTTAATGTGAAAAGCACAGCTTCGCATCGTAGAGTTCAAATCCGTGAATATCAGATTTCAAACGAGAATTTGCAGTAAGACTTCTTCGATATTTCATGTAAAGTATTTTCAGATCTCGATAAGCAAGTTTTTGAAATTAAATAAAATGAGCAAATCTTTAAAACTTACTCTACCGGCAATGCAATTATTCTTATTTAATAGAGCATCGGCGACAGCTTTTTATCTCGAACTAATTAAAATTTGGACACTTTGATTTAAGATCAAATTAATTAAAATATTGGCACGGAAGTATCGCGGAGCAAATTTACGTGTGAGATAAACATCTCAATTTATTCACCCAGTAATGTCTGGGAAATAAAATATGTAAAACAAAAAATTCTGGCAAATTCAATTCTTATTTCATGCAAAGAAAGTTCCGTATCATACTTTAGTATACAAAAAAAAGAAGATGTGTGTTTTTGAATACAGGGTATGAATGTTATCCTATCGAAGCCAGTTAACAGTGGACTATATGCAATTTTTGTACCGGAAATTACCACACATCGGCACGAAGTGCAAAAAAAATTCGTAAGACGGTTTTTTTTAATACTTAAGTTGACCGTGGATCTGCAAATGTATTGGGATAGTCTTGGCCACAGAAATGTAAGTCATATAGGTCTGTGGTCTAGGCTAACGTTTCTCTTGCATAATCAACCAGAAAAGTCGTGAAAACATTTTTGTCTCGACTTTTTTTCGTCAGCCATTTCAGTTAGGGTATCTTCACTTTAGTAAGCCTACACTATCTTTTCAATAAATTACAACTGTAACTTAGTCTACCACTGTCATGTCCGCTGCACTTGAATCGCCAATTTTCTCAATATAACTTCTTTGAATGCAGCAGATGAGATGCCATAATCATTTCGTATTTTTCAATTTGCGTGAGGAACACTAAAAACGGTATTCCATTTCGTTTCCAGTCCATACTTAACGATATAATGTGAACAATTAGGGCGAGCCGTGCAACCACTAGATGGTGTTTATATATTTGCGGATTAGCGGGTATCATTATGATTACACGTCGTTATCTTTAGTGGAAGACGTGAGGTGAGCCTTCAGTGTCGGCTCTCACCTCGCTGGGGCGCGGGGACTCAGCCAGATTAACGACACGAAATCGATGTTTGTACACGTCCGACCCCTCCAATAATAGAAGCTGATCGATCCACCGAGCGGTAAATTGCCAACAGACACTTAGGAAATAACCACAGCTGTATATCATTGTATACCCACAACTAACACGAGTACTCACCACTGTAATTGTCAGTTAGTCAATGCAAATTACCACTCCGCACCGTTCGTTTTTATTCCATGTAGTCGCTGACAGCTCATAATGTACTTCGCAATGTATTTATGTATTAGCAATCGAATCGCTCCCAAAGCCGATGAATCTTCATTAGAAAATGAACAAACATCGCATTACGCATGGGAGCTTCATGTTCGTTTGCAGTAAATTTAGTTGAATAGAAGTAGTAATGAATCAATCTCGGTGACGAAGGTTTTCCACAAACATGTCCAAGCACTCAATCGGCGCCTCGAGGCGGTGAGCCCCTTAATTGACATGTGTCAGAATGTGTGCGGCTGACCCGCGGGTCATGCGTGAACATAGTTTGTAGCATTCCGTCGGTACTTTCGCCAGCACCGCACTCTAGAAGACGATCTCGTTTAATGTACGCTGCGACCCACTGACCCCGCAACGACTCCCTTATTTATTGTCAATCATGAAAAACTGAGAACAACACGCTCATTTATATTCTACATTCCGCTGCGAGATGGATTGAAGCCATTTATAAAAAGTACTTCTGATGAATAATATTCTTTGAATGAATTCTCAATATAGAATTACGTAGTCTTTTTATGACGTTCTTAAGTACAGCTTTACTCCACAGAACGGCTTACAAGACTAAGTGCCTGTACTCCATAATTTAGGTATTAGTGTAATATAGGATACGCTTAAAGATCGTGTGAGGAACTATAAAGTACTAAGCTGCAGGTGTATCTCAGAACCGCTAAGCTCACAAAGTTGCTTAATATTGTAGTACGAGGTGCTTAATATTGTCTGATACAGGTATAGGTATTTTAGAAATGTCGATATAAATAGTGCCTAATCGTGATTTTGTAGAGAGGTTAGTACCGTAGCACCTTCGCAAGCGTTGCCCCGCGCCTCCGCGCCCCCACATTCCTCTCGAGTCCTGAACCGCGCTGAACTTTGCTCTTATTGTCAATTCGTGCTCACCGGTGCGCGGTGCGTCGCCGTCGCGCTCCTAAACATTATACCCATTTAAGAACTCCTCGAGAGATAAACGTCTTTGTTCGAAGGGTGATTGTCGCCGGGACGAGGCTCAGAGAAATACGAGACAAGGGAACAATGCTATCCGACTTGTTCGATCATATTGTTTAGTCTTCCACTGAATTTAACAGATTCCCGAGTCGCGTAAACACAAAGAAATAAATCATTTCGGAGTATAATTATGATATAAATAATGTTTAAGTCACTTAAGATATAAGATAATAGGTTTCCCATGGCTTTAGCGGAATTCGCTTCAGTATAAGTACTAGGTTCGGCAGTATTAAGTGATTTTAGTAAAAGTTGGCCAATCAGCATGGATGAATGGTCGGGACGCGTGATTATGGCGCGGCGTTTCTCAGAAGCTTTATATCATCTTGTAACGAGTGTTACCGACGCGACGCGGTCGGACGCAGGCTGCATACAACACATTACTTTAATTTGGGCACAGATTGATGGAAATGCACTCTACCGGACATTGTTACGTGCGTTTTACTTACCAACCATTATATAATTCAATAAAATACGCGTGTGTATACACACAAAGTAGGAATCATACGTAAAGGCCACTGTGTACAATAATAAACAATCCTGTAATACAACGTGAGGAATGGAGGTCCATTGAGCTTTTAATATAGTTTGTGAATTGAATAAATTATTCATCATTATTCTAAACGATTACTGAAACTAAGTTAAGTAAGTTAATAGAAAAGGGACCCTGAAAAAAAACACAGAGTAGGTATATATAACTTGATTTATGTTTCCGACATGTTTAAAAATTAGATTTGATTAAAATAATCTGAAGAATTTGTACTACCACCAAAATGTTATGTGTAGAGGCAAGATAGAAATGTAGAACTCTTATCGTTTTCTAATATAAGACAGTGTGGGTTACTTTGTCGATACAATAATAAATCCTGCTAGACAATAATAAGTAGATAGGTAGATAATGATTATGAGTCCCGCAACATATTGCTGTAACAATAATAGTACGAATTGAATTCATCTTAGCTCAAGGCAGACGTTCCGTTGACGCAACGCCGAACAATGGGGTTTGGGTTCAGCGACCTTCTGGGATCTGTGACATCGCCGCGAAAATATGGGCACAGCTCAGCCACGCTCAGCTAAGCTCTACGAGATGAGCGGAGATGACGCGGGCTATGGCGTGCCGCTCGTGCCGCGGTACGCCCCTTCAGATTAATAGCAACGAAGCTGAATTTCTAATGAGAGTACTTGTGAAATGTAATGACGTTATACATTAGTCATCGCGCAAATATTAAACTGAATGCTCGTATTAACTCCATTACGTAAATCTCAACTGGAATCACTAAAAAGGCAAATCATCAAGTATTTAAGTTAATGATATGGTTATTTAAGTTACACCATTTTTAAGAGCGTTTAAATGAACAGCAATTCACCTTTGCGTTTTCAGAGGTCACCTCGCATTCTAAACGTATGTAATTTATCTTATTTTCATCTGCTTCATTAAAGATTGCGTGTTTTATACGTAATGATATCTTGTAAGCAAAGACCATAGAACAAAGAAAGCAATAGAATGATGATTTCTATTAAGTACTTCTTATCAGACGGCGCGCCGACGTGGATGGTAGCTTTCATTACATGACGGCTACTGTCTGAAAAAAATATTTTATAAATTTAAGCGTAAAAGGTAACACTAAATTAATATGAAGATGATCGGCATAATATATTTCGCACCCCTAGTGAAAAACACTGTAAGTTAGCATGTTTGCACAAAAAAAAATCGGGCTTACGGCAATTTTAGGCGCCGCCTTACGGCGTTTTTCCACTAGGAGAATGACTAGGAATAAGATCTTTTATTTTTATTTTGTTAACATACGACTATATGCACGTAGACACACCTAATGGAAAAACTGGAGAAAAAAGAATTCACTAATAATGTCTTGTATCTATATGTATCTGTATAATGTCATGGGAAACTTTTGGTACACTCTTGAAAAATGCAAATTTGATTACCAATAGATGATCTTCAATCGAGAAATTTTTCTACTATTCCATCCATTAGAGATGTGTCTAGTCATGCTTACTTACCCTTTCTAGACGTAAAATAGCAAATTCTTAGGCCATGTCTAACTGTGAAGTGAGTTAGTGCGTGGTGTAGACGGAGGCGCCGGCGGCGAACAGATAATGCGAGCTCCAGGCCTCAATAAGAGTAATGCAGCCTCTTTACCACTCCGTACAGAGACGTCTTATTTAGGACCAAACGCGCCTCAAATTGAGGCTTTTCAGTGCAATTACCAGCGCTCCGAAGGCGCGCGTTTAGCAGCCGACTATCAAATCAAGTATGGACTTCCTTCAACGAGCTGAGCTACCCACATTAACATAGCACACCTCAATGGGCTTGCTAGATGCTCGAATATACCGTTTACACAAATCATAGCCCTATTATCCACGGATTTAGAAGATTACTGCGCTTCACTGTGACTTGTTGGTGCTCAAGTTAAAGTTCAACTTTGTCGGGACACTTAACAACAGTTTAGGGTGGGCTTGAATGGGTTTATGTACTATGGGATATAAATAATAATGTGATTTTCGTAATCATACGGATATATTCGTGATTTTGCAAAAAAACTGTATCAGCAGAAAATACCTGTCATAAATAAGTTTTATTTGTTCAAATTATTACTTTGTGCACCAATATCGGTATGTTTATGGGGACCTGTCGAGTTTTATTACAGTCTTTAGAAAATCATTTTTAACTACAACAACGTTTTCTGAACGTTTTAGAATTTGAACTTTATAAATGAGATACATTTACTGTGCCTACACTTAATTTATTTAAGCTGCGTTTAACCAATTTTCCAAACAGATCATTGAGACCGATCAATTTGTCTAATACCATACAAACCGTATTACAGCAATACCAAAATGGGCTCTCCTAATCTCTAGTTAGA
The DNA here is from genome assembly GCA_905147285.1 of Hypena proboscidalis. Lineage (NCBI taxonomy): Eukaryota > Metazoa > Arthropoda > Insecta > Lepidoptera > Erebidae > Hypena > Hypena proboscidalis. The sequence goes on along the minus strand of LR990130.1, from coordinate 10,092,883 downwards.
ATTGAATTAACAGAGTAAATTACGTGCCGCGGGGATGTTATCTAAACGTTTCACAATAGTATTGTTCGAGGCAGTTGGCACACAACAGCACACAATGGAACACCAAGAGCGAACCTGTCGAGAGAAGTAGGGCGCGCGAAGTCGCGGTGGTGAAATGCGGTGGGCGGCGCCGTGCACGCCGCCCCGCCCAGCCCTTTCACTAGCCGCCCGCCCGCGGCGCCCCGCCTCACCCACCTTCCGCCTTCCTACCCTCAACCACCATCCGACCTGCTACATTTCGCAACAGCCTCCAAGAATGGAGCACTTGCCGCGGGCTTGCCCCATCGCCCGTAATGAAAACGACGCTTACAAACATCTGATTGCCTCTAACTCCATACCTATCAACCCTACAACACTAATGCACCACGTTTGCGAGTAAGGCACGGCTTTATGATCTCTGCAAATTGATTTAATTAAATTGAATATCGCTAATTATATGTTTTGATATCGGTGCCTTGTCAGTAATGCACGTTATCTGCTGATGCTTGTTTATCCAAAGATTATGTGAACGGATAGACTATTGGACTAATGTTTATCTTTGCATTTACATAATAATAATGGTTATTAACTGTCGATAAATCATTTACTTGAAGATAAGAACCTTTCAAAGCAACATGTAATATACCCATTTCAATAACACGAATTTCAAAATTGTTTTCAGCAAGTCAATGCCACACATAAAATGAAATGGATTCTGTAGAATTTATTCAATTGCAGAAATACTAAAGAAATCTGAATAGCATTTTATTGATATTGATCGATGGTCTCATGCAAAAGATAAAGAATAATATTATTTTACACAATTATTTTTTAGAGGATTATAGTATCATCAATAATAACGGCGTATTATATATTCGTCGGTTTTTGTGTCATGATTTTATACTCTAGTTTGCGCTTATAACGTCAAATTCATCAAGTTATTCAGTTACTTGTAATATTTTAAAGCAAATTTTAGCTTAGCTATGCCTTTTTGTAATTTATAAAATATTAATATTGAAAAATTAAGAATCCAGCAGAACTCGAACCTGCACCCCCTGGGTATACGCCCAAGTGCTTTGCCAATTCAGCTATGGATTCGTATGCTGCCGGACTCGAAATTTCTCAACTCTTTTTGTGCCAGCTTTTAGCTAGACGAACCTTATTTGGTTTTAGCGCCATCTATGTGATGTGATAAGTCACTATTCACATACTGTAAGTTTGAATTAAGATCAACACTGTTACAGTCAAGAGATGACGCATTTTTTTATCAAATACTTGTAATATTTTAAAGCAAATTTTAGCTTTGCTATGCCTTTTTGTAATTTATAAAATATTAAAGTTGAAAAATTAAGAATCCAGCAGGACTCGAACCTGCACCCCCTGGGTATACGCCCCAAGTGCTTTGCCAATTCAGCTATGGATTCGTATGCTGCCGGACTCGAAATTTCTCAACTCTTTTTGTGCCAGCTTTTAGCTAGACGAACCTTATTTGGTTTTAGCGCCATCTATGTGATGTGATAAGTCACTAAAACCAAATAAGGTTCGTCTAGCTAAAAGCTGGCACAAAAAGAGTTGAGAAATTTCGAGTCCGGCAGCATACGAATCCATAGCTGAATTGGCAAAGCACTTGGGGCGTATACCCAGGGGGTGCAGGTTCGAGTCCTGCTGGATTCTTAATTTTTCAACTTTAATATTTTATAAAAAAAGACTAATTATCCAATTCGTGAATTTAGAAGGTCATCAAAGCTCAGCTTAAAAGATCCTATAAAAACTCATCCTTCAAATTAGACCTATATATGTACCTACCTGAAGGTCTAAATTGTTATGTTTATTACAACTGCCCTTAATTGGTAATTGCATATCTGGTATTTTTGTAGTATTCATACTGCGAATCCAGACTGCTTCACTACATTTTACACAAAGTATAACGAACAAGCCGGGTATAGCTCTTTTCGCTTATGGGAGACAATAAGTACATTAAGTACCTGCATTGTGTTTATTGTCCCTCAATGCTTAAACCCAACAACAGATGAAAGGTTAAAAAGCTCAAATAAGCGTGCATTAGGAAAGAGGTGGCCCGCCGGGTCGCGGTTAGAATGCAAACTGCCGCCCATACATTAAATCTGCTACATTGGAATTGCAAAGTCGTGATTTGTCAAAGCATAATCTAAGGAACCGCAATATTCGCACATCGTAATTATTATCAATAGTAAAATGGCAGCCGAATCTTTAGAGGTATCTCATGTTTGATCAGTAAGAGTCAATTATTCATTGGTGCTATAGTTCGGAAGTTCGTAGTAACGGTACCATACATTAAATTGGTGTAAGAACGCTTCATTAACGCATCGCCGCCATGCTTCCTTGTCGAACATGGCGAAGACTCCGCGGCGAATGCGCAAGCACCCCTATCGGTATCATTAAATTATATTCCCGGAGCGTATGCGATGTAACCGTTACGACGACGAGGCCCGATAACGCTTTGATTTATAACTTCGAATATTTAATGACAACACACAATTGAAATTTATTTATAAGGCGCACCGTTTAACTCTGTATGTTACAAATAAATTTTACAGTTAGCATCACGTTTACCATATTGTTGGCTGTTTACAATGAGACGGTCGTCTAAGGCTCTTTTGTATTCCACGCGAGGATCTTTATTGGGGAATAAGGTGTAGGATGCTCGGCATAAGCAAAATAGTGCCCATATATGCCCTTATAAGCTCACAGATCGAATAATTCAACGAGCAAATTCATGCAATTGTACTTGTTAACCGAGTTCAAGAAACGAGGAGGTTTCGAGACGACACCGTATAACTGTTATTTATTGTCATATGAAAATTCATAGTGGGACTTGTTTCGTTGGGTTATCGCGGAGCCCATCGAAGTGCGTGATTGAACAAGCCAGCCGCGCTGTTCCTGGTGGTGACGAAGTCTCCAGCTGGTGTCGAGGGTTCAGTAACATGACCTGAGAAAATATAAGATTTTGTGATAGCTACCTTCATCTGCGATTAGCTTTGTAGGGGCCTTCTTGCGGCAGCTATGAGCAGAATCGGGGAAAATATGTTTATGAATAACATACGTATCTTGTACGACCACGTTGACATAATTGTTTGATATTATGTGCAAGTCTTGTACATTTTCCCGTTGTAACAGGCATAACTGTCATAATATCCTAATTAACATTGCGTGAGAAATCTCATAAAGCAAAGCCAGGTTTTGTTTGCCTCCGGGAACAAGTGAAACTTAATTGAAACATGGAATGTATACTTATTTTGTCCAATTAGCATGTTTCTCACAACTCATAAACATATATAATTAAGGTCAGCTGGCAAAATTTATGAATCGCTTACGCAGAGCAATGTAACGTAAAATCGACACAATTCCCAGATTGTTTGATGCAGCGTAGTAAACAATAAAATGGTTAGGTTCTAGAGCCAACTGATCATATTAAATAAATTTATTTTACAGAATATTTAATCAGGTACTACAAATTACAATGAACCGTGGGCAACGAGTTAGGTATGCAGGGTAAAAACTTCTAAGTCATAGTAGAAACTTACTACACCAGTTATGGATAAGTGAGTTACATATCTAAATAGTGGGTACACTACATAAATACGAAAAACTTTATTCCGAAAGTCACCATCACGAATTTCAAAATACCGATATTCATAATTCCGAATGGTTCAAAATTCCGAATATAAGAACTCCGACTTATCATTACTCCTATTTTTATAAATACTACATTTTAATATTCCTAACGTTTATAATTACTATTAGTGAAATACCGAATTTCAATAGATCGAATAATAAAAAGTCCGACTTAATGATAATTCGAAACATCAAAAATACGAATACCGATTATTTAAAATACAGATTAATGCGGTTACGTATTGTAATATCTAACAGTATTCTATCTATTTTTGAAATAACTACGGTTGATTTATATATGTTTATAACACATATTGGTGAACTCAAATACTGTTTTATTTACATAATGTCGATTAAACTAAAGTGAATATTGGATCATGGACGGGACATTCAAAATTGTTCCTAAATGATGTTATGGCATTTGATAGTTACAGCTTACAATGATTAGACAGGCACTTCGCCGGCCGCTGCCGCGGCACGCTCGCTTCGCTCGCTCGGCTCGTGCGTTGTCTTTCATGTTTCTAACCTAACCTACCTATTAATTTTTATAATTATTTTAAACTTTCTTACAAGCAATTTTGGTGGGAAATGATGTTATGGCATATGATAGTTACGGCTTACAATGATTTTACTGGCACTTCGCCGGCCGCTGCCGCGGCACGCTCGCTTCGCTCGCTCGGCTCGTGCGTTGTCTTTCATGTTTCTAACCTAACCTACCTATTAATTTTTATAATTATTTGAACCTATTTTACAAACAAGAAAAGGAAATCCAAGAAGCAGCTTCGGCTTACTGGCCGGCTTCGCCGGCCAGCCTCAGCCGCGGCGGCGGGCCTTGAAACCACCTGCTCCTCGGCTCGCGGGCCGCCCCACCCCTCCGCGCCTACGCGGGCTTAAATTACACTCTAGGGTAGGGCAGACAAGACTGCGTGAAGTCGGTTTTGCAGCGATTCGTTTCTGTTACAAAATTTTTTGGCACAACATGTTGACGGTTTAGTTTATTCGAAGTATTGAAAATCGGAATGTAGTTTTTCGGACCGAGAACCTTCCGAGAATTTGATTCTTCGAACGTATGAAAATCGGAAAACTAACAAATCGCAATATCGACTTTCGGTAAAATAAAATTCGTGATTTTTAATAATAGACATTATGATTCTTAGGTGTTATGAAATTCGGACATTTGAAAATCGGAACATCAAAATTCGGAATTAAATATTTCGGAGTATTTGGGTGTTCCCCTAAATAGTAGGTATATTACACTTCTTAAATATGTAATTCACACATGCATATCTATTGCAGTCAGTTTTCACAATAGCTTAGTAGTTTTTGCCCTGCATACCTAATTGCTTGGCCCACTGTACATAATATGATGCCGTCTATTCGTACGGAAATTTAATAAGAATTATAGTTTCATAAATTTTAGGCATAGATGTCTTTACATATATTTTTATAGGCTTTAGTATATACCTTATTTTTACTTTACCACAACTAAAATATTAGTTTGTTTTGAGTCAGTAACAAAATCCATTCCACTGGCCTTTACGAGAAAAATAGAAAAGAAATCTCGTTTTTCATACAAAGTAAACATTTTAAATAGCCAAAATGTAAGGAAGACAAAACTGTGATTTCTTTTCGTATCTATTCTCTCGTAAAATGAATCGGTACAAACGATTTTCAAGTTTTTGGCAAAGTAAAATTAAGGTTGTATAAGCATTATCACTTTTTAACAAATCATACAACTAACATGATTAAGAATGGACAGAAATACTACTCGATGAAAAGTGGTAACTTCAGCAATTATTGTCTGCGATGGATTGTACATTTTTAACAGTGTAGATTAAACAGTAGTGTATTAGATTAGACATCAACGCGCTTGTGGCGGTATCCGCACATAATAGACTAGAGGTATTTAAAATGAACTCCTACATTAATGCCATTCAAATATATAAAAAATTACCGACTTATTTTAGGACTTGCCTTTACCCATGTTTAAAAATAAACGAAGTGTATGGTTATTAGATAAATGTTTTTACTGTATTAAAGATTATATGACATAGAAAGATATTAATAATGATGTAATAATAAATAATTGAATTAAGAATGAAATTAATTATTATAATAATTATTGTTAAAATTTAATCAAAGTATGTTTAGTTTCCACTGCATGACTCCTTACATTTTTATTTTTTTGCACGCCATTGTTATGGCAGAATGTATTGAACCACTGTTTAATTACTAACACCTATATTTGTACTACATTCTTGCAAAATAAATGATTTGATTTGAAATAAATGACGAATGATATTGACAATTTCAAGAAGTAACACACTCGTCACAAATATCAAAGACCGCTGAATCGTGATAATGAAATGTTCACAGCGTACAAAACACTACTTCCAAGACACTACTGTTAGACAGCTGTCCGCCAGGCAATACCACCGAGCCTTGTCGGAGGATCCTCCCTTTATTGTAGAAGAACATTACACCCGGGACCTCTACTTGCTACTAAAAGCACGTACGTACTATAGGTAAATTTAGTTTGTTTTTAAGGAATTAAATTAAAACAATATTCTATACATTTTTCTTTTGTACCTAATATAATGATCACTGCATCACCCAAGTTGACTAGTAAATAATGCCTATTGCGCAATTATGTGCTTGGAGTTATAAATAAAAGATTAAAATTTTCAAATAATTTACAATTTACATAAACATAACGTCACGTCTATATTACCGAGAAAGGGGGTAGCAGAAGTGTACGACACTCACACTTCACCTGTTATGTTGAGGTCCCATAGGATAGGGGGTGAGCCAATCGCCATCCACCAGGCACAATTCCAACTCCGTGCCGATACTGTGAATTTCCTGAACCACGAAACCATGCAGTTAAAATTATTTCAAAGAAATAAACAATGATGAAATAAATAATATAGAGTTGTAATTAAAGCAACCTAAAGATCTTAATCGTCGCAGACCTTTAAGACAACCGAGTCGGGAAATTAAAACGTATGCTTGACAATACTAATGGTTTTACGCTTTGGTATTTAAGTTACATGCAATTACACGCTCAGTTAACAGAATTAGTCGGTAAACTAATTCAACAACACGTCGCATAAAACGATTACACTAGTCATTGGAAGCGTGAGAGCGAACTACCCTCGGCCAACCATTCTAATCGAAATTGCAATGGGCACAAGCACGACCGCAGTATCGGAGCGCACCGGTGCTATACTTGCTCCACAGAACAACTTCGAAGTCCATGTTCCCGCTAAACCAACCACAACCAACCATTTATCAACCAAACAGACCGACGCTCCTTCAATTATTAAGCATTTAATTATAGTCACTACTGAGATAAATCGCGAGCAATTATTTCTAACTCCTAACGACGCAGCGGGTTGCCCAATGGCCGATATTTCGCGCTCGCGGCTTCTCCGAGCTAATAATTGAATTTCCCCGGAGAACAATTGCTCGATTACAGCACAGCCCGACACGGATCGACGCCTAATGAATCTCCCTGCTGTCTAGTTATTTACTGAGATAAACTCTGTGTTTACTGGGTACATGCGCATGATTGCACGAGCTACCAATAAATTAGATTTATCAGCGACCTACGTTCTTATAGTTTGTTCGAAGCAGATTTCAGGGTAGTTATGTCAGGTAATTATGTCATTTAAGCACGATTATGAAAATTTAAACCTCTTATGTCTAATATCAAAGATATAGTAAGCGACTCTAGGAGCAAGTTTTAGTAGTTGCGTCATTTATTGTTTCGTCACTAATCTGTAGTACGCGCAATATAGTGGTAGGTGTACATTGGCAAGTTTCCTTCTAGGCTATAATTTTAGAGGTTTGTGAGTTAGCTCCTCACAATAACACCACGTAGGACCATTAAACATAATAATCTGTTTCGAAACACGGTGCAAATCAATATCGGGTATTGACCGACGCACGCGCCGGCGCGGGCTCGCTTCCAATCAATGGGATGCAAGCCCCATTTCACGATTTCAATATATTTTAATGAAATGTCAGCACTTAGTGAAATCTATATTGTGTAAGGTGAACTGAGTCCCGGCCTTCCCTTCGATATCGGTAATCGGTTTACGAAACAAAGAAAACAATGGATTGCAATAACAATTGTATAAAGAGAAATTAGGTAAGTTATATGGTTTGCCGCAACTTCATAAATGAAACATAAATGAAACTTGACAACTTATAAAGTGGGAAACAATTAACTAGAACGTTTTTTCTGTTGATATAAAACCATTACCAGGTCAAATGTTTTATTATCATTGTAGCTTTACATTGTTGCAAACTCCTACAAACAAGAACTGCAATGTTAATTGAATAAAAACTCCTTTTTGGTCTGGGACTATTAAATAAAAGTAAAACCCGTGTTTGTATCCGGTGGCACTGCAAAAGCGGCGCGGCGGTGTCTAGTGGCTGGATGTTCAATATCTATTAGCGGTAATATCTTAGCGGAGAGATGGCTCTGGCCCAGATCTGGACCGGTCGGACCAGTTCTCCGAGCATCCTTGCGTAACCGAACGCCAAGCCAAGCCGCGCGCAAAAATGCATTACAAAGCTTCCAATAACACACACCCCGTAAAAGCTTTCCAAGATTTGCAAGTAACAGATTACTCGAAACTCTGAAATTCACATAAAAATATAAAATTCACGACCATTACACAACCTGCACCGATTTTCGACAAGACCGCATAAACTTTGGTTTATTACGCCAATGTCAAATAATAAATCACCAAATTATAATTACGCATACCTCCAACACGCCCTAGAATGACATGTAATTTTATTTCGGAAATTATACAGCTATATATTATTTATTGCGCTTCTCTCAATATCTTTGCATAACTACATCATTTGGGTAGAAGGCGACCTCCAAAACTGAATTTTAAAAAGATGTGCAGTAGACGAGCTTGATTTAGATAACATTCTAGATGTTTTATTCATATAATGGATTTAATATTCATATTTTTATTTGCTGTAAAAATAATTCTAATGTAATATTGATGAATGCGAAAACTATTTAACGATCATTAGATGCATTAAGATAACTAGAGCAGAGCATAACGTCCGTGTCATTACATAAAAGCACAAGAGCTTTATAATAATTATTAGACAGGTAACACAATCCAGCGTGTATAGTGATTTGATCTCTATATGTAGAGAGATAAGGGCGAGTATGTAGGGTAAGAAAAGCAGGTTTGTTGCTTATCTGGTGCTAAGTTCCCATGCTACTTAGACGCCGGCACAACACTACAACATCAGAACATGATCTTCGTGATAATTTATTGTTAAGAGCGAAGAAAGCGTGCGCGCAGCCTGTCCTTATTAAGTGATCCATACATCAGGAGTGCCTCTGTTCCCTGCGATTACTGGCGGAGATTAACGGTAGTGTGGCAGTGTGGTGGTATCGCTGCATGTCTAACCGCAACCTCAAACAAAACCGTTCTAGATGAACGATGAGCGCAATCTAAGCTTATCTACAGAGTGTCTTCAGATATCCTCTTTATGAATAATATTGAGTTGTTGTCTAGACTAAAGACAATAATAATAACTATGTTCTTTTTTTTCAGCACCTAGATGATAAAGTTAATCAGAATCAGAGTCAAATATAAAACGAATGAAGGATGTATTTGTTAATATAAACACGCGAATTTTAAAATAAAATGTGTATGAAAATACTACTTTCTTTTATGAATTCAACACATCCAAATCCCATCATTGCCCATATTTTAAGAGGATTCTGGAACTATAAATATTTAAATTTAATACCAAAACACGAAATCAAATAGCTGCTTCGAAAATACTGATCATCTTTTAAACTATCTACTAATATCAATATTCAATCGAAACACAGACACGAACCACTCCAAATATTTAGAGCAATGCAAATTGTCCAAATCAAGATAATGCTATAATGCTTCTTCTATTATAGAATTTAAATAACGTTTTTGGTACAAGAGATACTTCAACAATTTAGGTATTTCGAGTATGCAATTAACTTGCTTGTAGATTGCTGATTGTGTACCTTGTAGTACAGCGGTATGATCCTTACTAAAATGTTAATAAAATAACACTCGAGCGCAACGGACATTATACATAATGCGCCCACTTTAGAATTACGTTAGTTTCATCTCAGTAATACATTCGAGATTCACTTTATTTATAAATGGCTTTAAGCTCTAAGGCTGTATTAAGACATCCAACTGTCATTAATGTTCGCGACACCTGTTTATACAAACTTGACTGATTCGCAGGGTTGTCGCTGAGAATACGTCTCCAAGAACATGTCTCGTCTTGCATTGAAGTATGCTATTAAAGGATATGTTACTGTTAATGTCTGAATTCATGTTTAAGTTAATATGTCTTGGTAAATTTTGCTATCTGCCAAATGAATTGATGAGACACTTACTTATGCTGACGTGGTCACAACAAAGACAGTCGCAACTATAAAGCTCATCCATGTCGTGGGTGCTCTATGAATAGCTTTTGCGCTACCATTGGGAGCGAACATGAAATATCCTTCATATTGTTATACTATCCGAGACCATTAAAACTGAATCAGTCGATTTCTTACCAGAAACAAAGTACACCTTCTAAACATTCCCACTCAGCAGTGCACAAGACATACACCAGTCTTACTAAACGTGCACCAACTTGCGCATTCACCGTAACATATCTGCAAATTGAATTGAAATTTAAACATACGTGGACCGTTGGCGTTTGCCGGGTCCTCGTTGACATTACATACGTGTAAAGTGCCATTTATGTAAATAGAGTTTGTTTTGGCTCAATAGGAGAGCTGTGGGGTCAGCAGAGCGTTTCGTGACCGAGCGGCGCGCGGCGCGACTTCTCGTCACGACCGCGCCCTCGTCGCCTCCAAATAACATGATATTACTCACTAACTGGCCATTTCACGCCACGTCCGTTCCGACTATCGCTATCAAAATATTGTTTGTAACTAATATGTCGCGCTTGGTTTGCTGCACTCTGTAATTCATAACCAATCACGATCTTATAAATAATAATGGCCCGACAATGCCATTTATCAGTATCCAAAGTAAAACTTTGTGATTAAGCTTCTGAAAGTGTCACCATTGAATTAGAAACGGTAGATGTAGAACCGTGTTGATGAAATTTACTCAATTTACCTAATAAAGCACTCAGTTGAATAAAATATATATTCTTCTGAAGAAAATCGGGCCAAGTTGATCGCCCAAGGCATTCAAGCAACTTGCCGCATTCACAGCTTCCTCGAACGTAACATTCTATACCTGTAACATGTCTTGTAATAACCTCCTTCAATCCATCCTGTTTCAAGACTTCGACCACGAGCACGACACAAAGCACCCCAGCCACAGACAAGTTGCTGTTTTATAGGAGTTTTTTTTAAATGATTTTCTTCTATTGTTTTTAGTTTTATTTTCTCCATAGACAAGCATGCTCATCTCCATACATTTTGAGCTTAGCGTCAGAGCAACAGATGGTAGCTGAGTTTTAAGAGGTTAGGTACCTTCTGAAAACTCAGCTACGAAGCTAGCTAGTCAGGAACCTTTACCGTTAAAATTTTAATAAAAGACGAGACTAGATATATAAGTAACTCATACACAGAAAGCTCTTTCTCTGTACGATTGTTTCCTGTAAGCATAACAACAAGTCTACAAGCTAGTGAATATTTCCCCTACAATTTTCCATGTGAAATGACAAAATGATTCAATTAATACGAACCAGCAGACGGTCTGATATAATTTATAAGGCGATTACTAGGAGTTGTAAAATACGGAGTGGGGTCAAGGGTTATGGTAGCCGTGAACAGAATTCTGAGTTCTGGGAACACTTAGATTGTACACGGCAAAGCAATTAAATTCTCTATTAAACATATTCTATAAACATTAGTTGAGCAATAATGTTGTTTAAGATATACCTATTATTGTGTAATACATTTTGATGATGTGGTTTTAGAACAATTGGTTTTGAAATATTGTATTACTAGGTTGAGTTGTGGAGGTCTGATGCCGTCAATCCACGTGAAATACTGATAATACATACTGAAAAGGGTCAGAAGTTGAATGGTGTTGAACTCTTAGTAAGTTAATAAAATATTAGAAGAGTTCTTGTGATCGAACTCAAGGGACAGCATCTATGACCTGCCGCAAACGGTAGCTTATACTCCGGTTTATTTAGTCCCTGAAGTCACCAGTACATATAGTAAGGCATCGTTGCCCTTAGATGTAGCAATAAAAATGCAATCTTTTTATTTATTTATTTATTAGGTAAATCCACAGAAAATATATATAACATTTGTACAATAAGATGTCTTGAATAATATGGCTGATACATTTTCCAATTACGGACTAACCAGCATGCATTTGTTAGTGCGACACATAATAATGAAAAATTTAAAACTAAAACTAATAAACTTAAATCTAAACATTTAAAACTAAAACTAATTAACTTAAATCTAATCTTTTGCGAACTAAAGGATGTTCATGGGTTGTTATGTAGCCACTTGCCACCGGCTGTACTACACGCAAGTTAGCTGCATACATCGTTTTCAAAGAAACGTAATAAATAATTTCACCACAGCCCCTCATGTGGTACCATCGTACTACATTATGTAGTTGTATACAAAAGTGCGGCCATCATCCATCATGCTTTGTATCTCCCGATGTCATACACGCAATGTCTTTAATTCGTGATATTAAGCTTTATGGCCGCGGCTCAGTGAGATATTACCGAGATAATAAACGTTATATCTACCTTTTGCATTAATTATAGCGTGCTGATTACCTAAAAGTTTCCACCTTAAAGACTAAGTTCTAAATTAATGGTATTTCTAGAAAAAAAAAACCTTGATACTTTCTATCATAGAGTGAGGATATTCATCATATTTTTACATCGGTCAATTGCATTAATAATGTTTTTATAAAAACTTTTAGGAGGCATTTAAAACTCTCACTTAAATATAGATATTTCTTAATAAATTCTCCCATTTCTCAAAATGCCAGCAGGAAGAACTGAGATATATAAAAATATATAAACCTACTATTTCGTTTTTGTAAGTGTTCAGCCATGACAAGTTTCTTTTATCGTAAAATATAATAATAGTTATGTAAATAAACATGTAATTTACATCTTTATGCGAGTAAGCTATTTAAAATACCAAAAGCATATCAGCAGTTCTAAATAATAACGGGTGCAGAAATCAAATAAGACACGAGCCCATTACAGAACAATTTACATGCATACAGATATATCTATTAACATAATAATTCACCGATATCTGATTTACCTACGATTTGTAAATTGATTTAATTTAAACACATCAACTATAAAATATGAACCTATTAAATTAAAGTGAGGTTTATTGCACAAGCAAATTGTTATGTAATTTTAGGTACTTAAAAGCGATGTTATTTAAAAGATTATAACACTGGACCTCTTTGACTTATCCAGTGTTTACTCTCAATGAAAAATTAAATAACACGGAAGACTCGGAAATCTTGACTCGATTCGCCGTTTCGATTTTAATTCGCGGCTTTTCTCTCGGTTCGCATGCCACTAGCTGCGCCTTTTCTCAATGGACTATCTACTGGTTCTAAATCTTTCATAATTTCAGTTAGGTAACTTTTTTTTTTGCACCATGAATGATGCAAGTCATTTTAAAAAGTCGAGCATTAATTACGCGATTTAGACCCGTTGTCTAAGTTTTGAAAAGCGTAACTTATTGTTTTCAAAATTGTCATTATTAACTTAAAATATCAGCAAAACAATAGTTTAGTTATTATAGTGCCGGTATTCACACACGATGAAGCCTGAATATACCGTTTTGTGGACGATAGTGATTGCAGCATTCCACCCGCAATCACCGCCAAATGACTTTAAACATTAAATTCATGCCAACTTATAGGTGCAGCGATGTAATCAATGTGAAATTCTTAATTCGCATTTTTTCTTCTTTCCGGGAACATTTATCGATAAATTGAGCCGAACGTACATAAATAAAGTTAATGAGGCAAAATCATTGCGTACGTACCAACATAACAACTCACATAGCTATTCACTCTTTGAGAACACGTATATTTTAATTAAGTACCGAAATAAATATCATCCCGAAAATATTGGCAGTGTTAAATAGTTAAACGTTTTAAATTAACGATGAAATGTCAAATTAATTAATTTCGCCAGTGAGTAATGGTCTGTGTTTTGAATAAAATACGACAATTGTTGTTCGTTACGTAATTTCAATGTTCACTGACGAATCCTGAGTATTTCTATTACAATTAACTGTTTAGTTTTGATTCAAGCACTTTTTTATCTTGCGGCCTATGTTGTAGATGTAGACAATAAAATTGACTACTAGATATATATGTATTTACTCCTTAAATATTTGATGTACATAAATATCTATTTAATGAGTGGTTGTGCACCAATTTGCAGATGTCCATGGAATACCACCATCATGTGGGTTAAATGGTAATGCGCTGTCAAAAAAATACTTACTTACTATTTTCATCGTAAAGGCTCAAGTTGACCAGGAAATTGCAAATGTAATAGGATAGTCTACGATAACGTTACGCTTCTATAATAAGTCGGCAAAATGGAGAAAAGCTAACATTTTCCTCGAAACAATCATGAATTTTCTGGCGAACAATGTTTACACTCGGGACCTCATAATCATGTACTAAATCACAATTAAACGGCTTCGCTACGATGTCCCTTACAGGCTGTATTTACCATCGATCACAAAAAAAATTGTTCAGTTCTATTTAACTTGACTTGTACTGCGCTAGAAAAGCTTCATAAGTACCGAAGAAGTGATTTCCGTGTGAGGCCCCACAATCATCATTAATCACTAACACCTCTTTATCTAAAACGTTGTCACACCTGATGGATCACACTTAAAGATCGTTAGACAACATGTCGGCGACAAAGAAAACGCTATTCAGAAGCGCTTGTTTTATCATTAACAAAGGTGTCGTAACTCCTGGTGGGCATCACGCACTGCTATCGAGGAACATTTAATAAAATGAGCGTTGATGATCGAGTGGCCCCACTAAATGGGCCAAGGGATCGGCCATTACCACCTGACAGCTGGTGAGCGATGGCCGTCGCACCTTCCTTCTCTGATCGCGGTACTGTCACAAAACAATGGACCTCCAGCTATCTTAAATCACAACAAAACGGATTCTAATTGGATCCGCGAGACAAAGCGCATTTTTTGTTGTTTTGTCACTGAAGTTTAATTAATTTCAAACAACCTGATTTATTTAAAACTAAGAATATTTAGAAGCATTATTACTTCATAGGACTAGAAGCAGAGTAACCAATTCAACCTCTTTGAGTAATAGAGACTAAGAAATGACCAGAAACTGTCGTAAAAATGATTTCATAAATTCAATATATTAAATTTCTTCTGGTTTTAAATACAACTTTGTAGAAACAATAAATTTGCAAGTAAAGTTGCAAATTATAACCAGGTCCTGAAGATAATGGCTATACCTGTATTTGGAGTAGTTGGATATCAAGTCGCTCCTAAGCGTTCATAAACACAGCGAGATAACATGACAGCTGCAGACAATTCATTCTCATTAGCTTATTCATGACTAAATTATAAAATTATTCCCAAATTAGTGTTACAAAATTCAAACAGGCGGAAAACGGGTATTTTACTATGTAAGCTAAACGACTTTCGGTAAACGAGATGTCGCAGGCCTTGAATCTACGACGTTTACAAAACACGGTAAAACGGTGCTCTCTGACGCCGAACACTATCACATTTGAATTTTGCATAAGTGACTATGTATATGGTTCTGCAGTATAAAAGATTTTTATTAAAAATAATTATTATGAGAGAATACAAATAAAAAAGAAATACAGTTTTAACAAAGATAATATGAAATTTTATCTTGTTGACAGTTACATCTTATATACGCGAAAACTATCTAAAGTTTATCGGAAATGTGTTATTAACATTATCAACCCAGTTATGCAGATATTAATTTGGGTGTAATTTTTAAATTATTATTTTTTACCAATCCTGGTTCGGTTACATTGATCGCTAAAAACATCTTCCTGCTATTGCACATTATAAATTAAAAATAATAGGATGACAGCATGTTATAGGTATACAGGGTGTAGGTTAGATATCGTATTTAAAATTGAAAATTCCAATCATAAATGATTCAATTTTGACATGCTTAATTATTTTTTCATTAACCATACAGTAAGTGATTAAAAAAAATAGTTATACCAAACTTATGGATTATTTGATATTTTAAAAAATCGCGAACATAAAAAGGTGACATACATACATACAGACATACATACGGATCGAATACAGAACCTCTTTTTTTTTGAAGTCGGTTAAAAAGAAACATTGATTGATTTTATAATGCCACCGCGATAAACAAGCAGTGGCAGCGTGTTGTGGTAAAACTGAGTAATTCTCATGAATTCTAAAAATAAAAATGTCTAAATCAACAGCCTGTGATAAAAGAAAAGGATGAGCAACATCATAAATCTGCAATCATGCATATTATGCATATTTGAAAACAATCTCCTTATGTAACTCTAACCTGTTTTCATATTGATGATAGTCCAGTTGCAAAAGTTATATAAGGATTATATCAATACATTGAAAAACGAGTATTTTAAGTGAAAATTAAAAAGCTTACCTACCTCAGTGTACTCGTAAGTAGAGAGAAAACAAGTACATTTACATGATTAAGTGGAAATGTTCTGATTAATGGTTTCTCCTGCTGACCCCCGTGGAAAACGTAGCAGCCAGTGATTAAGTTTTTTATAAATATTCATTATCAATTTTATATACTGTTCGTAATATACGAGGGAACTGGTCCGTTTTCTCTTTCGACGAAATCGGGCAAGTGCACGACAATAAATCAGAAGTGTAAAGCTGCCTCAATTCACGCTCATTATTTCAGTGTTTACGTGCAATTTGCCGTGGGCTAATTGTATTAATTAATGCCCATTAACTTTAGATGCGTTAAAGCCGTCATTTTGTCGCTTTTCTTAATTTCGACCTCGTGCCGTTTGTGCATTCGGGCAAATATAGCCAGCTATGTGCTAAAAGCGTAATTAAAATTTACGTATTTGGATGATCACTGTTTCTCCGTGTTTTTATTATCCTATTATTTAGCCAGAAATGGATAGTCTGCTGTTAATAAATAACTTGTTTTCGAGTGGCAGGTGGTAGATTTTATTTATCGCAATAGGTCCTCTTAGATTAAAAGCTTCTTTTCAGACTATTCTTTGATCATAATCCAAAAATCAAACTTCTCAATGCTCAGTTCATTCATCGATCGATAAGATGAAAAATTAATAGCTCCTCTCATTTACAAGTTTTGTATTCTGAAAAAGTCGGAATTTATTCTTATTATGAGTTGCTATTACTACTTAATTATAAATTACTTTTTTATGTAAGTTTCAACTTTAAAATTCAAGCAACCTACCTCAATTCGTTATTTACGATATTATTATATTAGTTGACATCTATTGCGTCGCGTCGTTTAGTTTATTAGTTACAGCTCTAAAATATCTACCAAAATCGAATATTATTACATTTTAACACTAGTTTTATGTATATTACTATTGCGTAGCATATTATGAATAATTTAAATTACTTTTTCATGTAAATCTTTGATGCATGCATACTACTTTAGAGTTACTTGAATAACTTTTTAATCGACTAGCGAACTTTTTTTTTTTTTTTTTTTTTTTTTTTTTTTTTTTTTTTTCGCGGGGAAATGCATTTACGCATACCACCCTACCCGTGGGGGGACGGGCAGAGCGGCTATGTGGGACTACGATGTTAAACGGCACAGAATACCCACTAAAACCCCGCGGTGTGCCCTCGTCGCCGAAAGATGGTGGTCGGCGAGCCCCGGATCGATATTATATCCACAGGGCTCGCCGCGGCGACCGTGCCCAGTCCGACCTCCGACCGGGCACCCGACTCTCTTCAGTCCTCCTCTCGTAGCGACGCCCCGAGCACACCCAGGGCGTCACTCCGTCGCGGAAGGCATCAGCGGGCGGCAGAAAATCCCCCTCCACCGCCCGCGGCCTCGCTTAGGGCGGCATTAGGCTCGCGGCGTACGCGCGCCTTCGCCGCCCAGCTCGCCGGCGGCGGAGCGGATCAGACAGGAGTGAGTCCTCCCTGATCCGCTCCGCCGCCTCCTTCTGCGAGATGACGTCCTCACAGAAGGATGCGACCGCATCCCACGACCTCGCGCTGCTCATTGCCGCGACCACAGCCGGCAGCGAGAGGTCGTTCCCAATGACCGCGGTGAGATCCCGGCGCTGCACCTCCCAAGCAGGACACTGCTCGAGAGTGCGCTGCGCCGAGTCCTCACCGCAGTCGCAGTGGTGGCACATGGGGCTCGCCTCCCTCTTCAGCCTGTGCAGGTACTTCCCGAAGCAACCATGCCCGGTCAGCACCTGCACCAGCCTGAAGGAGAGAGTCCCATGCTGCCGCCCTGCCCACTCCTCAAGAATCGGCCGGAGCGCCTCCACGGTGCGAAAACCAGCCCGTGGAGCCCCCAGCCGATTCCCCCACCGGACCATCAGCGTCCGGTGGGCCTCCTCCCGCCAAGCTCGCAGCTGCTCGGGCATGGGGACAGAACCCTCGGCTCGAGCAGCCGCGCCTCGCTTGTACACTTCGGCGAGCACTTCCGCATCCAAATCTCACGGGGGTGTTCCGGCCAACGCACACGCTGCGTCGGTCGACACCGTGCGGTATCCACGAATGGCCCTGACAGCCAGGACGCGCTGCGGTCTCCATAGCCGCGCCCTGTTCCCGGCGGACAAGGCCTCCGCCCACACGGGTGCGCCGTACAGTGCCATTGACCGTACCACCCCCGCGTAAAGCCGTCGGCTGGCGACGCTGGCGCCGCCCACGTTCGGCAAAAGCCGACCGAGAGCGGCAGCCACGCCTTCCAGCTTGGGCACCAAAATGCGGAAGTGCTCGTCGAAGCTCCACCGCCTGTGCCGTACTAGCGACCTTTTTTTTTTTTTTTTTTTTTTTTTCGCGGGGAAATGCTTTTACGCATACCACCCCACCCGTGGGGGGACGGGCAGAGTGGCTATGTGGGACTCCCGTGCCTACGATGTTAAACGGCACAGAATACCCACTAAAACCCCGCGGTGTGCCCTCGTCGCCGAAAGATGGTGGTCGGCGAGCCCCGGATCGATATTATATCCACAGGGCTCGCCGCGGCGACCGTGCCCAGTTCGACCTCTGACCGGGCACCCGACTCTACTCAGTCCTACTCTCGTAGCGACGCCCCGGGCACACCCAGGGCGTCACTCCGTCGCGGAAGGCATCAGCGGGCGGTGGAAAGCCCCCTCCACCGCCCGCGGCCTCGCTTAGGGCGGCATTAGGCTCGCGGCGTACGCGCGCCTTCGCCGCCCAGCTCGCCGGCGGCGGAGCGGATCAGCCAGGAGTGAGTCCTCCCTGATCCGCTCCGCCGCCTCCTTCTGCGAGATGACGTCCTCACAGAAGGATGCGACCGCATCCCACGACCTCGCGCTGCTCATTGCCGCGACCACAGCCGGCAGCGAGAGGTCGTTCCCAATGACCGCGGTGAGATCCCGGCGCTGCACCTCCCAAGCAGGACACTGCTCGAGAGTGTGCTGCGCCGAGTCCTCACCGCAGTCGCAGTGGTGGCACATGGGGCTCGCCTCCCTCTTCAGCCTGTGCAGGTACTTCCCGAAGCAACCATGCCCGGTCAGCACCTGCACCAGCCTGAAGGAGAGAGTCCCATGCTGCCGCCCTGCCCACTCCTCGAGAATCGGCTGGAGCGCCTCCACGGTGCGAAAACCAGCACGTGGAGCCTCCAGCCGATTCCCCCACCGGACCATCAGCGTCCGGTGGGCCTCCTCCCGCCACGCACGCAGCTGCTCGGGCATGGGGACAGAACCCTCAGCCCGAGCAGCCGCCCTGCGCCTGTACACTTCGGCGAGCACTTCCGCATCCAAATCCCACGGGGGTGTTCCGGCCAACGCACACGCTGCGTCGGTCGACACCGTGCGGTATCCACGAATGGCCTTGACCGCCAGGACGCGCTGCGGTCTCCACAACCGCGCCCTGTTCCCGGCGGACAAGGCCTCCGCCCACACGGGTGCGCCGTACAGTGCCATTGACCGTACCACCCCCGCGTAAAGCCGTCGGCTGGCGACGCTGGCGCCACCCACGTTCGGCAAAAGCCGACCGAGAGCGGCAGCCACGCCTTCCAGCTTGGGCACCAAAATGCGGAAGTGCTCGTCGAAGCTCCACCGCCTGTCTATCACTAGGCCCAGATATTTAAACTGGGCCTCGATCCGTACGAGGACCGAGCCGACGGTAATCGAGGCGCCAGCAGGTGGCCCGCGACGAGGTCCGTGAAACATCACGGCCTCAGTCTTGGCAGGGGCCACCCTAAGTCCCAGCGCCTCGATGCGCCCGACCACTTGGGACACACCCACTGTGGCCAGGCGTGCCGCCTCCTCGGAGTTCCGACCCCGGGCCGTGACGAGCGTGTCATCCGCATAGCAGATGACGTCTAGGCCCGGGGGGAAAGCCCCACGCAGCACCCAGTCGTAACCGATGTTCCACAGGAGCGGCCCTAGGACCGATCCCTGTGGGACACCGCACGACATGGGCCTGCGGAGCATTGCTCCGTCTCTGTCCTCGTACAGAACCCCCCTGCCTTCGAGATAGTCGGCCACCAGCCGCATCAGGTAAACCGGCACTCCATGGTACCGGAGTGCCTCGCTGACGCAGCTGAATGGCAGAGTCCCGAAGGCGTTGGCGATATCTAACGATACCGCCAACAACACCCCTCCGCCGGCGACGGCCGCCTCCGTAGCAGCCCTCAGGCGCAGGATGGCTCCGATCGTCGAACGTCCAGCACGGAAACCGTACTGGGCATCCGACAGACCCGGACCAACCTCATCAAGATGCCGGACGATACGGGTAGCAATGACTCTTTCGAGCAGCTTTCCCGCCTCGTCCAGCAACACGATAGGCCTGTAGGCCGCCACGGTGTCGGGCGGCCGTCCCGGCTTCGGGAGGAGAACCAGCTTCCCCGCCTTCCAGCAGTCAGGGAACCGTCCGGACGCCAGGCACACGTCGAACAGCTCCCTGAGGCGATCCCCCATGTGGTTGAGGACCAGGGCCAACACCCGTCCGGGTACCCCGTCGGGCCCGGGGGCGGTGTTCTTGGAACGCATCCGAAGAACAGCCGCCCCTACCTCCGCTTCTGTGACGGGTGGAGCACTGAGGTCGGCCTCCCGGTCTTCGGTCTCTTCGACCATTGCCGGGGGCGTGTGCTCCGCCCGTTGCGGGAATAGGCCCTCAACCACCTCTGCGAGGAAGCTGGGTTGGAGAGTCTCCGTAAGGGGGGCGCCCCGCGAGCGCAGCTTATTCAGCGCAGCTCGATAGGGGCGGCCCCAGGGGTCACGATCGAGACCCTCCAACATCTCCTGCCGCGCCTCCTCCTTAGCGCGGCAAATGGCCAGCTTTAGGGCGCACACCTGGTCGATATACGCCGCGTAAAGCCGGTCTTCCATCTCGACGTCGCGGGGGCGACGTCGCCGGCTGCGGCCGTAGGACCTCCGCGCCGCAAAACACGCAGCGCGAAGGGAGGCTAGCTCCGGGGACCACCAGTAGACCTCCGTCTTCGGGGACCAACGCTTGGCACGGGGCATGGCCGCATCGCAAACCTGCGTAATCGCATCGCGAATGCGGCCAGCCGCAGCGCTGGCTCCTTCAGACGAAGGCGGGGAGACGAACCAATTGGCAATAATGGCCGCCTCCTCCAGCAGATCCCCGTCCATTCGCCCCACAGCCCACCGCGGAAACGCGCTGCGACGTCGAGAGGGAACGTGACCCCTACTGGGGTCCTGGGACCGGGAGAGCTCGAATCGGATGTACCTGTGATCCGAGAGCGTCTCAACCTCATCCAGGACACGCCAGTTCCTTACTTGCGCTTCGACGGCAGGGGTAGCGAACGAAAGGTCCACTATCGACCCCCCCTGCCGTCGAACGCAAGTGTCGGTGGTGCCCCTGTTCAGGAGACAGAGGCCCACCGACGCTGCCCACTCTTCCACCGCCCGACCGCGGGCGCCCGTCCTAGGGGACCCCCACGCCAAGGATTTGGCGTTGAAGTCCCCCAGAACGAGCACCTGACGAGGTGCTATTCGCCGTATCGAGGCCTCCACTCTATTGAGGAAGACCTCGAATTCCGCCAGACTCCGGTTCGGGGAGAAGTACACGCCGACCAGCGTTACCTCCCCCCAGTCAGCAGCAACGAATCCCGAGCCCTTGTCCCTGAGAGACAAGGGCGGGGACCGAAGCGCACCGGAGCTGACGATGGCCACGGAGTCGTCCCAGTCACCCACCCAATTCGGGCGGGGAGGAACGAAGTAGGGCTCCGCGGCCACGGCCACACCTATTGACCACTCCGCCATCGCCTGCAGGAGGAGGTCCTGGGCGCGGGCGGCGTGGTTCAAATTCGTCTGGAGGAGATTGGAGGGTTCGTAGTCCATTACTGGATTTCCGAAACCTCCATATCTCCTCCCGCGGTCAGCGGCCGAGCACCAGGAGCTGCCGTGGTCGATCGGCTAGCCCCCGGGCGCTTCGGCGCGTTGGGGATCGTGCACCCCTCCCGCCCCATCAGGTGGTTGGCGGGCCGTTTGCCCGCCGCACACGGGGGGCAGTGAGGGGCGGCGGAGCATTCCGCTGCCCTGTGCCCCGGTTGACCGCAGCGGAAACATAGTCCGCTGCAGTCTACACCGCTAGTGCAGTTGGGGCGCAAGTGGCCCCTGGCCATGCACCCGTAGCACCTCGCAGGCCTCGCCTCCAGGACCGTGATCCGGGCCGAGGAGAAACCCACGAGGAGCCGCCCAGCTTTGGCCAGGAGCTTGGCCGCGGCAATGGGGCACCGGGCCCACACTGCACCCACACCTCCAGGGCCGGGGCGGACGGCACCGACCCTGACGGAGTCGGGAGCGCATTCAGCAACCGCTATAATGCGCTCCCGGACCTCCTCCGCCGTGATGGAGTCATCCAGGCCCGACACGCGCAGCTCTGCGCACTTCGTCGGCCTGGCAACTGTGACGCCGTTCCGCCCCGCCACGATTCCCCGCAGCGCTGCAGCCACGAGGTCGGCCTGCTTGTCCCCCTCCTTGCCGGGGAACTCTAGGACGCGGGCCCCCGTCCGCGCCTGCCGCAACTTGCAGCCGACGCCAGGGAGGGCCCCGTCGAGGGCCGACCTCGCCTCCCGGAGGATGCCCGCGTACGTGACTCCCTCCGCCCCGGGCGCCACCGTGATGACCACGGCAGCACTCTTCGGCGGAGAGAGCCTGGGCCTCTTCTTACCGGCCGTCTGGGTCGGCGCTCCCTGAGGGGAAGATTTCTTCCTCCTCTTGGAGCGCCGCCCCGAACGGACTGTCTGCCACCCCTCTCCTGCCGCGGTCACTTCGGCCGCAGCAGGGGGCGCGGGCACCGGAGCCGGAGCACCCGGAGCGGCGGCCGGTTGCGTCCTCCGCTTCCGCTTCTTCTTGCCGGCAGGTGCTTGGGCGGCACCGGCCGCGGCCGTCACAGGTGGCCCGGGTGCGGCGGGCCCGCCGGCCACCGCCGCAAACGATCTGGCGCCCGTCCCTGTTCGGGGTGGGGGCACCGCGGCCGACGACGGCTGGCCCTGTTGGCGACCGCGCCCATCAGCCGCCAGCATGTCGCCCACCAGCTTAGCCAGCTGGCTCATTTGGGCGTTGCTAAATTCATCGCCTCGCGGCGGCATCGGCGCAGCCGGAATCGCAGCCGAAGGCGCGGCCTTCGGTGCAGCCCTCGGCGCAGCCGGTGCCGCAGCCTTGGGCGCAGCCTTGGGCGCAGCCTTGGGCGCAGCCTTGGGCGCAGCCTTGGGCGCAGCCTTGGGCGCAGCCTTGGGCGCAGCCTTCGGCGCAGCAGGGGGCGAAGCCGGCAACACAGCCGGCGGCTCCACAGCCCGCGGAGAGCCAGCCCCGACGGAGCCGATCTGGAGATCGGCCCGAATCTGGGCCAGCTCAGTACGGAGCTGCTGCACCTCCTCCCCGAGGCGGGTGTTGGCGGCCTCTGAGGCAGCGGAGCGCTCGCCGAGCTGCTGCACCACCCACTTCAAAGCGCCGACGGCTACCTTGAGCCCTTTCACGAATTCACCCTTGAGGTTTTGGGACCTCAGGGCGACCTTCGCGATCAGGCTCAAGCAGTCGCGCGCCGTCTCTAAAGGGTCCGCGTCTGCAGCGTACCCCTGGCGGATCCTGTCGGCCAACTCACCGACCCGCTCCTCCGCGGCCGCCTCACCATCGGCGCGCGCGCGCCGGTATCTCTCGCCGAACGCGAACACCGACGACGACGACCCGGCCGGGGTGAGATCACCCGGGGCCGGTGGCGCCGCCATCGGCGTCGCGGATCGGCATTGCGGCGTCAGCGACCGCGTCCTCGCCCCAGAGCCTCCTCTAGAAGAGGTGCGCACCTTCCGAGGCACCCGGTTGGCATCCTCGTAAGCCTCCTCCAGGCATTCTGGAAAGCCGCGTTTCCCGGCACTTCTTGCCCTCGCAGCCACCTGTCCGCTCACCTGGGGCGAGCGGCTCCGAGTTCGGGTGGCAGGCCCGTCCTCCAACCTCGACAACACCACTCTCGCCTCAGGGGCGATCGGCACCGGTGTGTCGGCATGCGACTCCTCGCACGTCTTTTTATTTTGTGGACCGGAGTCCATAAGGCGGTTTGTGCCCTCCTCAGATACGGTAGGGCTGGACGCCGAAGCGCCGTGAGATTCACAACTTGGGTTGCTACTCACCTGAGGATTTGTTTCCAAAGTCGCCATTATCATTTTTTTCCTTTTTTGAGGGGTGAGGTCCCCTTGTAGGGCCCTTGGGACCGGGTTCCCCCCGGCCATACATCCCATGTGCGGGCACCAAAACAGCGGGATTTGGAGACGCATTATGCCCGGCAAGGTGGTCGAGTTGACCCTCCATGCCGCGCCGCCAGCCTTGCAGGCCAGCCATCCCACGACCCGAAGGTCCGCTGCAGCTGCTGTTACGCAGCTGCTCTTCTGTTGTGTCCGACAGGGTGGCCGAGTTGACCCTCCCTGCCGCACCGCCAGCCTTGAAAGCCGGCCCTTCACCGACCTCGAAGGTCCACTGGGCTTCATCCATACAGCTTTTGGCAAAACAAAAGGGCGATTGGAGAAGTACCCTCACCGTGTGTTCTGTCCGCGCCGTTGTACCGATAACTCCAAACCAGAGTTATCGGCACAACGAGACCCCCAATCCGCAACCCGGGGACGCGCCACGTCGGAGTATCACCTCTCCGCCCACTGAGTGCAGACTCAGCAGTTCCGTGGGCCGTACTAGCGACCTACCCCAACCAAACCGTTACAATCGATTTATTAGTTGACATGACTGTTTTTATTTTATTTCTTACTAATTTACGAACCGAAAGAGAACTTTCGTGCGTATTAACAGTAGTATTAATCAAAGAAGAAATATGTTAATTGAAAAGCGTTGTAGAGTGTCGAGCACGTGTGTTCCGCACGCTACGGCTCTCAGCGTGAAGCGGTTCTGGATTGAAAGTAATTAGCAATTTTGCACAGCGCTGTCGGCACTCGCTGTCTGTCCGTACGATGCGCCGATGCAGCGATGGGGCCATGGGGCATTGGGGCCATATGACCCCACGGCCGCGGTCATTAGGCCCGACCGCGTGACCGCGTTGCACCACATGCTGTATTACTAGAGTGAAACATTACCTTGCTGTGATTGACTCCATGTATGTTTTGATGCAGCTAACCACTTAGTGCGTCTATGGAAATTGAGTGCTAAGACGGTGTTTTGAAATGTTTCTGAAATAAACCTTTGGGTGGGCCAATGTTATCTCATATGTTATATGTTAGAAAGTGAAGTTGTGGTCTAGTGTGGTATTTCTTACGTATGTCGAAGAGTGTTTCTTATTGTCTAATGCGGCGGCAAAAGATGGTGTTAGTATAAATCGTAACCAACTCAACATAATATGTTGAGTTTAATAATCATATTATGATTATTTTTAGTGCATTCTACATTCGGAGCAAAACCAAACAACTCTTGAATATACAAACGTAATAATCACGTAAATTCTACAAACTAATTTCAAATCCATTTATTGTAACGGCCAACATCGAACCATACAACTGCAATTCTACCACCTTACCTATAAGGCTACGACCGTTCAAATTCTATAATTCTTGCAAATCAGGTAATGAAAAGGCATCACATTTGCATGCAACCAACATCCGCTTTTAATGTTCGTGCCAACCCTAGTTGTAATCGTGGGAGAGGGCACTGCCAATCGACCCAGTGCATAAAATATAAAACAACTTCATTGCACATACATAACACCATATTTATGGGCAGGACAGGCGGGTCACCCGAGTGCTGTACTACCGTGTCTTCATACGGATCGTACTTTCAATGTTTATATCGAGTAATATGGCAAGGACACAGAAAATATTTTAGTGGTTTTGCTTAAGAGCTTTCAAGAACCAATCCAAACGCTTTCATTAGTTGAGTAGAAATTTTTTTGGTAAGGTTGACCCTTATATTACTAGCAGTACACCCACCACACATACAATCAAACAATCAACCTTATTCAAGGGCTGATATGAAAATACCTACATACCTATGTATAGGAAAATACCGCGGTCGAGTAAATAGATCAACATTACGTGAGTAACACCCGTATTGCATAATTTGAATAATATTACAAAGTCATGTCAGTTTAAATAAAAACTTTAATATTGTATTTTGTAGCCATTTGGATTGTGAGAACGAATACCCAAAATTGACTTTAAGGTGCGTCGATAGAACGTACGTTTCAGGTGCAGTACCGTGGGACAAAAGCATTGTTGTGGGCTTCGGGGCTGCGGCCACAAGCCACAACTGCCAGTACAACAGTACACACGCCTCTGTGCAAGGCGGGGCTGTGCTTACCATTGGTTACCGTCGCCGGAGCGTGACAAGTTCCATTGGACAATCCAACTCAGTGAAAGTGACGAAACGCTAGCACGAAGCACCTTGCGCAAAATTAGGTAGGTACCGATTACGAATTAGGTCGCTTAAGCCCGTAATTTCAAATACGTAATGAGTAAAGGAAACGAGAAGGATCGAGAACTTATGGTATCATTAATGATAACGAATACTTTTGGATTTTAGGTTTGGCGTTTTGCGGAACATTGTATAACATAAAATAAAAACTGGCCAAGTGCGAGTCGGACTCGCGCACGTAGGGTTCCATACCACTGTACATCTAAATAAATGTTTTCTTAATTCTTTATTATATTTGAGTTGATTGAATGAAAGGTAAAATGTGGTTTACGATTTATAACGTATATTTAAAAAAAACTAATTATTAGATCTCGTTTAAACCAATTTTTGGTGCAAGTCTGCATGGTAATGTACATCAAATATTATTTTTATTTTTCTATTTTCGTATGAAAATCTTAATGCGGTGCACCAAATACATCTACTTACCAAGTTTCCACAGTATAGCTCTTATAGTTACGGAAAAAAGTGGCTGTTACATACGGACGGACAAACGGACGAACAGACATGACGAATCTATAAGGGTTCCGTTTTTTGCCATTCGGAACCCTAAAAATATTAAAATGGAACTTAAATGCCAAAGTTAAACACAAATAGGTTTCGCTAAAACTTAATCTAAAAGTTAATGAATAAGTAGTAAAATCGAAACGATTCTCTAACCTTTTAATTGAAAACCAATAGGTTATATTAACTGTAATTGCTTGTATTTCCATGAAATGATGCACTATGAGATTTATAAGGATAATAATGACGACATTTATCTAAGCGCTGTTGTAGATATATTGATTTATTCAACTATTACGGAGCTCGTAATTTTCTTAAGCTCAAAATAATAATGTATTGGAACATAAACCAAAATTATTTATGTTACCTTATAACTCAAGCTTACCTGCGCTTCAATGAATGCAATAATTTTAGAATTTGTATTTACCTCACTCATAAAATTTACGTTGATACGTACAAAGGTCTTACTTAGTGCTCTTTTAAGGATTCAGTTGGTATGTAACCTACTTAATCAGGAAACTCTCTGTCCAATATCTGCATACCGTAATCATCAGTCTAGTGATCAAATCTTTTGTTTTAAAAAAGCTTACTGGCACTTTCTATAGTTAAGAAGAATTTGCTTGTAACCTAAATCACAAATATTAGCCAAGTTAAATTATTATTCTAGTAGTTAGGCTGCCTCGTTGGTCTAGTTGTTAGCTTGTGCGCCTCTCACCGCGAGGTCTCAGGTTCGATTCCCGGGTCGGGCAAAATGTTATTTGTGAACTTTCCGTCAGGGAATTCTCAATAGCAGGATTGAGTTGGAATTGTGCCCGGTGGATGGTGATAGGCTCACCCCCTATCTCATGGGACCTAAACATAACAGGTAAAATGTGGGTGTTGTACACCTCTGCCACACCCTTCTGGGTAATATAGGCGTGATGTTATGTTATGTGTTAAATTATTACATGGCGTCGTAAGAGATTTCGAGGTGGTGTAATTACTACGATTCGAATAAATGATATTCTACAAGTTTCAGCTTTATGATTTGGGCCACAATTCACAACCATGCTTTAGAATCAGCTGTCGCAATATTGAAATATGCGACAGCTTATCGTGACGTCCTTAATTAGTTTCCTGCCTTGGTCCATTGTCCAGCACCTCTCAGTCTGAAACTGCTTGGTTTTGGTACAAAACAATAATTGGTTTAAATAAAAATAGTAGTCTAACAATCAATTTGATTTTTCGGATAGCTTTCAGCTAGGTAGATATTTATATTTCGATTAATAGTTCATCGTTTTTTTACTCATGACTACATAAATAAACGATGAAGAAACAATGACAAGAGAGACAAGATGTCAAATTTACAATTAATTGTAGTATTAAAACTGGCTATTTCAAAAGTCGTCTAAAACATTAAGTTCAGCGGATTCTAGAAGAGTACATTGCATAGGCACTTTCCTGCAGTACTTTGATTTAATGGACTGCTGTTTTACCATAAAATGTAAGCTCGGTTGCAAATTCATATCTAGTAATAAAAATCGCTATCAAGATCCACGCTATGAAATTGCAATAAAATTTAACTTTAACGAATGTACAAAGCCTCTTTCTACTTAGTCATCAATAAATAACTAACAGTTTATGGTGAAAATGATCGATACGGCTATAAAAAAAACGCAGTGAGGCCGGTGAGTCTATGAACTCTGTGACAGTTACACACTGCACCCTTCAGCTAAATTTATTAGCGTGTTTACCACTCTTCGTATTTATAATATAATATATAGGTATATATTTCTTCGTATATATTTATAATACTAAGGCGATTATAGGTAGACTACAAGCTTTATAAAACGTTAATCGAAGATCCACAGTATTATGCTCGCTACGCAAATATCCCAGAATTCTAAGCCCCTTATCGCTACAGCGATATAATATTATAGAATATAGACCAAGCACTCAAAATTGGGTTGAGTGCGCAGCGATAGCTGAGTGAGTGGGAGACGAAGACCTTAGGACTGCTAAATCAAAAGTCTCGAGTTCGAACCCACGGCAAACATCTCTGTCAATAAATCAAGGATTAGTTTTTTCGAATATGTGTACTTATCATAAAAATTATCGCTTGTTAACGGTGAAGAAAAACATCACAATGAGACCTGTATACTCGAGGGTGTGTGAAATTTACCAATCTGCACTTGGTCAGTGTGGTAGACCATTGCCTAACCCTTCTACTTATGAGAAAAGGCCCGAGCCCAGCAGTAGGACATGTACACTTATACATAAGATCTATATATGTATCCCTCCGCTATTAATATTATTTTTATTGAGCACTAAACTTCGGCAAGTTAGGTCTCAAAAGTTCTACGAAATTATTGTACATTAATGTGTAAGTTGGGCTTTATAGCTTCACACAAAAAATCAATAATGAGTTCCCATGATTTTTATGGTGTCATGGTTAAGCCTCTTTCCATTGTAAGTAGGTATCATCAATCTTGAAGTAATTGCACTAAAGCTATTTATACCTGCTTAACGTTGCCAATGTTATTTGATTGAAATATGGTGATTAGCTTACAACACAAACTCACCGCAATAAACTTTGGTAATGTATCATACATGCTACTTAAGTAGATATCATCAACACTTTACATGAAACAAAATGACTAACTTTGTGTATGGTAAATTGTTTGTTAGAGCACTGCTCCATAAATTTTCCTGTATGGTATTACAAGAGGCATGGAACCCTCCGTAGTCTAATGACTTTTAGACGAGCGATAGTTTAGTCAATGGAGAGTACCTATGAAGATTTAGCAAAAGTCCACCGATAACAAATCGGTTTAATATACGCACCTTTCTATGTTTCATGCTGATTATGAGCGGATAGGAAGTCTGTAGACTACTGGGGCTGTACAATACAATGAAGCCTTTGTTCTTGTAGTAGTTGTGGTGTTCCGGTTAGGTGGAGAGGTACCTACTGACTTTCGAGTTGTACGTTGATAAAAACTGGTAGATTCTATATCTAGACTATAATCTTTATCTTCCTATGTGCATGAATTGACGACGGTCCGTCAAAATTCACCCTGTAGATTTTGCGTCAAGTTTTTTTTGTGGTGGGTCTTGCGATGCAATGAGCTATAAATGTAACAAAGAGTTTCGAAAAGTCTTTGTGCAGCCATTATGATACTGTCTTAAATTATAATCTTCATGGCCCAGATTTTAATAATCAAATTTCACGGCTATTGATCGAGGTTGGCCGATCGGGCGGAGCTGCTAGGCGAGTTGTCTACTGCATTGCATCACAATAGGCCAGTGAACACCGCTTGAACACCGCCAACAACCAGCGGTGATGGGCTGACTGATTTGCTGACTCACCCTTCAATAGTGTCGTTTATAATGCTAATTTACTCGTTATGCTTGTACCAATTTGCATCTTAATGCTTTTGTTGTACGAAATCGCGGTCCTATTTGTTTATAATAATAGCTTGAGGAAGTTGAGCGTGTACTAGAACCGGGTAGGTGCCCGATTGTTGCGTATTGTTAGATGCTGTATCGATTATACCAACATGCTGTGAAATCTGAGATAATTATCTTAAAGTGAGATTTTAAATCCTTTTAACTAAAAAAAACACAATTTATACAGAATTAATTTTGTATTTCATCCAGTTCCGTTAATTTATTTCTGGTTAGGTGGTTCAACGTTTCATTGTTCAAGGGTTAGTGCTTCGCCCAAATTTTGTCAATCATAAAAATGGTTCTTTTTTCCTGGCGGAGACAGAAGAAGCGCCAGTATTTTAAGCATTTCAGGAAATAATTACCGACGCCATAACGGCGAATAATGTTTAATCATTAATTAATTGAACGTCTGTGGAATGTCACTCGCACAACAATAAGATGGAATGTTTAACTGCCTAGGTACTTACGTATAATTATTACAGGTGAAGAGAATAAAATTTATCTACTTAAAAAGTAACTTTTTTAAGAACAAGTTAAAAAAATTGGAAGTTTCTTTGGTAACTATAATCCACTTAGGTATGGTAGATAGGTAATGTATATATACCTACCATAAATATACCTAGTTATAATAACATCAACAAATAATATCATTGTCTTAAGCTGTAACTTATCACGGAACCTTTTCCATAGAAAACAAGAGCTCAAGTAATAAAGTATAAGATATTGACGGTACTATTATGTTTAACTAGAAAAAGAGAACATGCACTAGCTGCGTGCCTCCCTCTACCTCTGAACTCATAAGGAACCGAACACATTTCCGAAAAATAATTGTTCGAATTTGTTTTAACAAAATCTATTGACCGACATTTTTTTTGCTATACCTACCTATGCATTTATTGCCAATTTTTTTTACCGCCCAATTTTCAAACATTGTACCAAACCGTCACTGCTAAGTGTCTGCCAACTTTATAAACATTTATATTTCCTATAGAACTAAAAAGTGGCTCGGAGGTGCCTTTGGTGTTATGGGCCTGGTGCGTCCACTCAGTTTGCCCTATGGACGGACCGGCAGTGGCTACAAGTCACGAAACTCTCTTAAAATTTAATATTTTACATAATACACATGCATGTTGTTAGTATAAGCTAATTAGCAATATATTGAAAATACAAATCTGGAAATAAAATTTTCACTCGTTGAAATATTTTCAATTTATTTTTATTATTTTACTCCCTCACGGGGCCCTCGGACGTTGCGGGCCCAAAGGCAGTTGCCTAATTTGACTTAGGGTTAATCCGGCTCTGTGTTTAATACTGGGTTATGGTTTTTTTTTTTTTATGACGGGTTATGGATTAAATTTGGACATTGGGAACAGAGAACATAGATGTAGCGGAGCGAGTGATGCTTTGTCTATGATTGGGAAACAGACGCAGTAGCCAGGCCATAAAATTAAAATGAAATTGTAGTATGGCAGCTCTGTCACACAACTGTCAGTCGGTAGTTGTCAAATACGTCAAAGTGGAAGCGGCTGACATATTGTAGTAGAATACAAAATAAAAGTTGTTTACGAGTATTTTTGATCAAATTCTATAGAAATAGTCGCTTCAATATGATAACTAATTTCGATAAACTTTGTGTGGAATTGGAAAAACAAGAATTGGAGGTAATATACACAAATGAGCTTATATTTTTGAGGTTATTTATAAATGATTTAAGAGAGCTAGTTATCGCAATTGGACCACAAATATGTATGGATTTTATGTTTGAATACTCTTTTCCTCTATAAAATGTAACTGTGCCAAGTCTGCCACACTTCTCTGTGCTACAATATTGTAAAAATTCGACACTTATTATCCCCTTTAAATATTAAGATTCATCGTACATTTTAAACTTTCAGGCTACCACGGGTGTTGCTTCTCCATCAACATACGCTCAATTACTAGCCATATATCTTTACCAAAACGATTTGTAAGTATAATTGTTTTATTTATCAATAATATTAATCTCTTGTTCTAACAATAAGTATCTAATCTTCTAATTCTTAGATATCAAACTGGAAACTGAAATATGATAGTCTGACCATGGCTATAACTATCCATATTAATTAAAATGCCATCACATATTTTACCTCCTATCATATTGTGTAGGTGCCGCCATATTTATTATATAAAGCCTTGTATGGACTACGGACATTAGACATAATTCGTTGTTGTCAAACCAAAATCTGCTATGTGCAGAAATCATAGTTTTGAGATATTGCAAGAAAAGGGGTTGTATTCAAGGGATTGTAGGTAAGAGGTTGTCAATAAGAGGTTGTAGATTGTCATATGATGGCCATAAGCACATGACAGATTTTATATATAGTAGATTATAGCAGTGCACTATATGAAGAGGTTAAAAGAAGAAATCTTACAAAAGTGCACATAGCAGATTTTGGTCTGACAAGATCAATATGCATAATCATGGCAATTTATCTAATTGTATCACATACTGTCACCATTGCATACTGAATTGATGCAGAATTTGTAGAAACAAGAACAAACACCTCAGAGGACATTCACTTTAACTGTGTACAGAACTACACAAAGGAATCCCTCTGAGACACTTCATGCCGAATTGTGTAGTAGCAGCATAGAACAAACTCCAAGAAATTATGATGAATGCATCCAGCTTAACTTAACAGTTTCAAAAAACAACTTGACCAATTCTCCAACTGGCAAAACACACACGCATCAGCCTAATAGCTGCTAGAGCGAAATTCTATAAATAATAATAATAATCGCAGCACCAAAAAAGTTTCCCATAATAAATGTCACTTATTAAAAATCATGTTTATTTTCAGATGTAATGCAAAATTCTTATGGAAGAGAATCCCACAAAACATAACAAGTAGTAATCCAGAAATAGCAGCTATCTGGCTGGTGGGACAGAAGCTATGGAAGAAAGACCTGCCTGGCACATACCATGCTTTAGCCGCTTATAACTGGACCGAGCCAGTGGCAAATATCATTAGAGCTTTGGAAGGTAGTTGACTTTTAAACTTTTAATAAAATGTAAAAAAAAAAAAAATACTCGCACATAACACTGTACATCTCAGACTAAGCTGGATTGGAAATCTGCATTTTTTCTAAATTGTTGATAGCAATGGGCTGTAGTTATTACTTACCATCAAGTGGACTACATGTTTGTTTGCTAAATAAAGCAATTAATTTGAATAGTGTTTTGTATTGTGACAAATAAGTTCAGAATTGAATTTTACTAACAAACTAGATAGTTCTAGTGCTAGCAATATTTACACTATTACTAGATACACCCTCTCATCAATGCTTACTAATTGTTTGTTAGAATCTAATAGTTATAAATTTAAATTTCCAGAGAAAGTCAGAGAACGGACTCTGAACCTGGTTGGTCGCTCATACAGCTCAATATCTCTAGACACGGTTGTCGCGATGACTGGCCTTAGCAAAGACGCAGTATTGCATGTTTGCCGAGACAGGAAGTGGAACCTCAATGAAGACAATGTCACTGTCAGCCCCACACCACCTACTCAGCCAGCTCCTCTGCACACATCTAGTGAAGACCAGCTATTCAAACTCACCGAATTTGTCTCATTCTTAGAAAATTAAGTAAGTGTTTGTGTTATACATAATTATATGCTGTTGCCATTGTGATTGTCTACAGTCGTAATCATTCATAGCGTAATATGTATTGGAATGTTAAGTCAAAAACATTGACCGTAAGTTAAGTTTCATGCATTATATTGCTTTTGTATGGGTACAACTCTAGATTCGTATCTTGGCCAAGCCTGCTGCATCTCAACTTAATCCATTTTGTAATTAATTTATTAAGACACATCTGCATTGTATAAAATACAAATCTAAGTATTGTAAATTTATTGTTATCATACCAGGTATTACAATAAATAACAGCAACATATTAAATTAATCTCATTTATTACAATAGTAATTCGAAGTCTATATTCATAAGAGCTAAATTAAAAATCTTTATTACAAAGATATTTCAATAGGTATAAAAAGAACATAAATGTAAAGTTAAGTGGCAGTGTAAATTCGATTCCTACAATAAAAGCTGTAAATTGTCCGATGTTGGTATTTTATGACTGCAGTTAGCTGTCACAAACCTAAAAATTTATATCACAAGCAATACAATACTCATACAATTTTGTAGAGTTTTTAATGTAAATAATTTCTAAAGTCTATTCTACTAGTATCTACATTTGTTTATCCTAGGCACTTGTTTAGTTTGGCAACTATCGTTTAGAATCTCTGGAAGGACACTGTGTTTTGTCTGGGCTGAAGTCTCATGGAGTTGGTGTCGTCTTCGTCGCCCAGCGTGGTCTCGTAGCCTCGGTTGACCTGTCCTCCGTTTGGTTCACCGAAGACGTCTTTAACTGATATGTTAGCGGTTGATGTTCTATGGCGAGGTCCAGCAGCACCTACGTTATTATTGAGCTGGAACAATAAAAAATCATTTTTATTGTAACGAAAAGCCATAACGAAAAGGTTCTTGATTTTTATAACCTAAGAACATAATGTTACCATTCCAGTTACTCCATATTCGTTATTGGCACCAAGTGTCTGCATTTGAGATTTCCTCCTCTCCGCCATGACAGAATTTCTTCTAGTTTCTAACGCCTTCAATGTTTCTCTCCTCAATGTCATCTTACGATTCAAGACTGGTGTACCTGTAGGATGAAATTAAATAATTTTAATTAGTAACTAGACGAAAAAAATTGTTTGTACGACGTTAATCAATATCAAGGGTATGGTGCTACAATAAACCATTTACCGTATATACTTTACTGGCGCAAGATTTTAGGGTTGCATAAATTGCGCAAGTGTTATTGATGATAAATTGAACTGCTGTTTTTGGGTGAATAAAATAACTAAATCTGTCATCGTCCTAGGATCATTCCGATCTTTGCAATATTGTTTAACTTACATACTTATTTCAGTGATATAAATATCTGCTGCTGCCTACACATAACTAATTATTCAGAATAAGATAATGTTACCAGGTCCATCATTCGCATTCATATTGAAGAATCTCTTCTTGAAGGCCACATCCAGTGTGCCAATATTCCTCTTCTTCTGTCTGGCCTTCTCCAGATTGTGAATGGTCTTTCTCCTACCGACGTTATGCGGACCCGAGTTCGAGTCATTGTCATAGTCGTCGTCCAAGCCGTTCAACTTCTGCAAGTCTTTTACTATCGCTATTGCATTCTTATCCAATAGCGCGTTTTCTGACAAGTCTTCGGACTGGAGGCACAAGAAAAAAATATGATTGTATCATCTACATAAATAAAGTAAAACAAAAAGATAGGTATGACCTAGTTTCAATTTTCGAAATATTGATAACAAATCGCATACAAGCAATATTCACTTAAAATATCATAATCAATAGAAAATCTAATAAGTTTTGACTTTTACCTTCTTCGAACAGAACCAATTAAGTTCTGTGGACGCTAAGATATGCGATATGGTTCCAAATCTATGGAACAACATAGCGGAGAACTGGATTACCAAGATCAAGGCGAAGAAGAACACGAACACTAGACCAATAGGCTCCAATTGCAAGTATTCTTTTGAGATCAACACCTGAAAAAGTCAATAGCTTTAGACATATACGTTCTAAATTAAAAAAACGATTAGTTTTTATCAAGAGAGCACAAATATGCAATAGACACAGATAAACGAGTACTTTTCAGTACAACAAGCAACAAATAACTTTCGATTTTCTTACGCGGCAAAATATAAGCAAAAAGCACGCATCTGATAACATGACATGAAATGAAACAATTCCACTGGTTATATACAAGTGCTGGGTGTTGCTGTTATTGTGAAACACTTAAGTGAAATTTAGAAAGAAGGACCAAAACGTTTTGTAAGTAAGTGTACACATACATTCAACACGCAGTTAGGAGAGTACCTCATAGTGGTTGGTGTGTATACTCACTATAATTATATAAAGATTGCTAAGAACGTCTACGCCGCGTCGTTTTGCGTAATGTAACTTACTAAATGCCAAATTATTAAATCAGTTACGAGGCAATTTACAATATCAGAATGATGAATTAATAGCGATCGAATATAATGCCATAAACCTGAACTTTTCTTTAAATTTTCGATTGTTCAATCCATCGATATCATTTTGTTTTTGTTGAAATCGATTTCGAAATAGAATATATTAAAGATTTTTATTTAAATTACGAAATTCTTTGTAGATTAGTCTTGATTAGTCTTGACGAGGCGTAAAGGCTCTTAAGAAATTGACCTCATCCTTGAAGGTGTACCAATAAATAAAATTATTTAGGTACATAGGAAATATATCATGTACAAAGAATACCAGTGTCCCTGTTATCAAGTGTTCATTAATGGAAGAAATGCCGCCACCTTAATTCATAGAACCGAAACATTAATTAACTCCTGTGAATTGGATTGGAAATGTGCTCATATTGAAGGATTGCATGGTAATCACATCTAAAAGTTACAGCGGTTATACTCGACTACGGCATGGAGGAAGGATAAATAGCTTTTATCATGTTGTTTTTGTTTTTCCATCTACAGTCTGAATAGCAGGACTGGATTGGAGAGTGAGTTATCGCTGGATCAGTCAATATGTCCAGTAAGGTTATAAGGAACGGATATCCGTCAAAGGATTTAGAATTTTGAAACGAAGCACATGTGTTTCAAAATTCAATTGAACACACGGACGCCGCAGTCGAATTTTGTTATTACACAAATTTGGATTCACATAAAACCAATTAGGATCGAAATTTGGATTTAGATTAGACGTAAAACCATCAGAGTTGTTTAGTCTCCAGTGTAGGCGGGACTCCATGCTGGTGTGCCCTCCCAAGACCGGTTAGAAGAAGGTCGTTAGACTGGTGTAGTGACACACGTCTGTGGTAACATTTGGCTATACCTCGCCTGTATCCTCGATGTACGTTATATTTGTCTTAATGCCCAAAGGCCAATCCACGTGGAGTTGATCTTTGTTGAGTTGTAATAAGAATACTATCAATATGAATAAAGCATTGAACATAACAAATGCAAAAACTGATTTATTGCGAAGCTCGACCAAATCTCTTGCAATGCGAGCCTGTAAAATTTCATAAAACAATTGTATAAATTATTCGAATCAACTTTCAAGGGTGACTGGGGTATGGCATGGGCAGAGTTGTGGCTCTTTTACTTTAGCAAAGTGTCGAGTTGTCCCGAGTCATCGTTGAAGGCCGATCGCTGTGTAGTGGATTCTCACGTTACCTCTTGAGAAATCTCATCGTATGTAATGTTAGTTTTAACTCCGAAGGGCCACTTAACGTGAATGTTGTCCTTATTCAGTTGTAGCAAGAATACAATCAATACAAAGAGGGCATTGACCATAAAGAAGGAAAAGACAGATGAATCTCTCAATTCTTTCAGATCCTTCGATATACGAGCCTAAAATTAGGGGAAGAGCATCACATGAATATTACACACTTATAAAAAAAATAAAAAACCTAGAAAGAAAAAATTATTAGCACAAATAATAAATTCTTTTATGAAAAATTGTAGTCATTCTTGGACTCGCCCTCCCAAGCCCCAAACTCACTTTTAGATAATTTAATAGTCATAATACTCAATCTATTTCGACCGACGTCGATCAATACATAGATCGAAACAAAATAGCGCGCTGCGCATGCGTGGTGTGCTCTTATTGGCTCTTTAAACGGCAAATAAATCGATCGAAGGTTGATCGGTGTATATCTCAAATATTAATTCATCGAAATTTGTGTATCTCTGAACTTCTCGTAAAAATCAGACCACTTATTTAAGTTATTCTCGAACTAGTCGCTTTTGTTACCTGTTCCTCCTTGTTAGCATCAATGGGATACAAATATTTATCAATCAGATCTTTCCAGAAGCTATGTTCAGCTGGAGTTAAAAAGTCTACTTCACCCTTTTTCAATTCTGGGTCTTCTATCCAGTATGGGTTTATGAGATCATCTCTTTTTTCCTGAAAACATTAAATAACTACATTATGATAAGAATCTGGGCAATAGCATGTTTGATTTTTTGCTTCAAACGAAGAGGGTACATTAAACCTGCATCTGTCGTTTTGCAAATATGTATAAAACCTATCATCGTTTTAGGAGGCGTCAATATCTATCTTAATCCTTTAAAAATATAATGGGAATTGGTTCATACTCTGGGTGCCGTAGAAAGTGTGTCAGTCTCAGAATCAGAGTCGCCATCGTCCTCCGGTCCTTCAGCCAGCGCGTCCAGTCCATGATCACCACTTGTACTGCCTCTGGGACCTACTGACAACTTGCGGCTTCTGCTTAGTCCGTGAGGATCTACGGCCCTGGAGACGAAATAACACTCGTTAATACTAACCCAACTGTTAAGGTTTAATGGTGGTGAGACGACGTAAACATAAATGAATACAAGGACTTTACAATTTGCAGTATTAAGTAGCTGTAAGAATATAAGCAATCTAGTTATCCATCCAATGACGTTCAGTGAGTAAATATCCAAATGGCAGTATAAGAAAATAAACCAAGTTATAGATAATAAAAAAACCTTTCGACGGTTTCCAATTTCTTCTCCAGCTTCTCCAAGGTAGATGCAATATGCAGCAGTTGCACTTTCTCTTCGTTGCCTTTAGGGTGCGTGCACAGAAGACATTTGAACAGGCCGGCGAATGAGAATTCTATGGAGCCTTCTTCTTCATTACTGTTGACTCCTTGGAGGAAACCTAGCAGAGACTTCTGCTTGGCACTTTTCTTTGCTTCCTCTGCTTCTTTCTTTTCTTGTTCGATTTCCTGCAACGTAAATTATGTGTGAGTATTCTTACTTTCAACTATGCAAAGTCGCATTGCACCTTAGGCCTGCCAATGCAAGTGAATTCGTTTTTTAGGAAAATATTACGAAAAAAAATTTGGACCTGGCGACCTTTCATCAAAATCGATGAAGGATGATGATGATGACTAAAATCTTCAACTGTTGATGGGGGTCAAAGACAATTAATCTATAGTAAGAATAAGATAAAATCAACGTACCTTTTTCGTTTTCTTAACTTGCACTTCTCGAGTTCCCCATGATACTACGTTCAGATTGATAATAGAGTACAAAATCAAGAGCAAGTACATAGAGGGGATAGACAAGAGGTAGATGATTCCTGGGACAATACACCAGAACTCTTGAGGGTGCAAGCAGGCCGCTATGAAGAAAGAACTTGAGAGCGATATCAAGAAGATAGCGGAAGGAGAGCCTATGCCGTCCTCGCCTAACTGGAGAGCCGTACCCACGATCACAGCCATCATTATCATGGCGTACGCCGTCGATAGGATTTGGGCTACCAGTAGCTGGAATAAGTTATTATTGTGTTAATAGAAAACGGATAAGGTGATTATATTATACGGGTATATCGATGTATAAGTAATAGTAGTGATTATAGCATCTTCGAAATAAGTGGCTCTACGTTGTCTTTTGAAATCACTAAATATAATGTTTGTCATCAAAAATTAAGTCGGCGATTTGTAGTCTTCACTTCAATGTTGGTATGTTTTTAATTTGAGCTAAATCGGTCAGTTTAACAAATTAAACGAAACTCATCAAAGGATTTTTTTTTTAATACTCACTTGAATTTCGGATTTCATGGTGAAACAAACTAACATAAATAAGGCGATAGGATAGAGGTTGTATTCGAAGGAGGTCCAGTTGTCGATTCGGAAAGCAGCCACGAAGGCACCCACCAACATAAGGAATATAGTGCCGGGGCCTAAGATCGTACCGCCAATCAACATCATCTGCAAATAAAAGATTTAATATTAGATATATTGACCATCCCTGGCTTCCAAATCGTTTGTAACCTTTTGATCTGGACGTAGACTTACACAGAGAGCATGCATTTAACTATAAGTTTTAAATGACATTATTCCTACTGCGCGAGCAGAGCTACGCGTTTCAGATAACATTCACGTCAAAGTTTAGAAATGTAGGATTTGACAGCTTTTACCCGGCTCGGATAAAATTTTCTATGAAATTTAACAGTCCGATTGTTGCAAAAGTATAACCGGCAATT
Organism: Hypena proboscidalis; assembly: GCA_905147285.1. Lineage (NCBI taxonomy): Eukaryota > Metazoa > Arthropoda > Insecta > Lepidoptera > Erebidae > Hypena > Hypena proboscidalis. The sequence continues at coordinate 10,052,064 of LR990130.1, read as the reverse complement.
TTTTTCAGCTCTTCTTTGTGGTCCAAGTCCTATGTGAATAATCATATTGCATAGATCCTATAATTATGATTATTCGATATTTGTAGTTATTTTCTGGATAAATCTAAATTTATAACAAAATTCAGACACATATTCTCAACAGCAAAGTATAAATCAAGTAGTTGCAGATGGCTGCTTAACCAATCGACAAGCACCGTACCAGAGCGTGGCCAATATCGACCAGTGACATTGCATTTGCGGTTAACTTGAAAATCGTCAAGGCCCGTGATTTTAATATAACAAAGAACGAACAAAAACATACCTGGTAAGCGATATAAGGACTAGAAATGTTATCGTTAATCTTGATCGTATGCTTATAGTCGGCGAGCAGATCCATAATGTTGGCGATAGTGGAGGGCACCCATCGACGCCGCTGGTTGTAAAACTCGTTAAAACTTTCGGGACAGTGCGTGTAGGCGTCCGAGGCAGCCGAGTACTCTACTCGGTAACCTCGCTGGAGTAACAAGGTGCAGAGCCAACGATCTTCCCCTGAAACGAAATAGTTTGGTTACTGATGTATGAAGCATTGATCATAAATGATTTGCCGCCGCCGTAGGAATGGTTCGTGGGATACGGAAACCGATAACATTTTACCAATTAAGCAGTCGCATTTGTATAGGTAAAGCCTTGTGTCTTCAACAACCATGATTATAGAATCCTTTAGAATGTATAGTAAGGTTTTAGTTTCTGTTTGTGTTTTTGAGAAGTAGATACTTATGCTTATGGTCACAAACTCTTTTACGTGTTACTTGTATTCTTTACGTGTGTAAGTTTAGTCTGGTTCTGACTGTAAAAGTCTAAAATTAACAATATTATTGTTGTACCTTGATCGTATTGTACATAATGCCGGGCTTCATCAGATCGCAGTGTGTATTTCTTCATAACGTTATCGTCCATCAAAGCCTTTCCTCTGAACAGTGAGAAGCATCCAGGACTACAGAGTACGCAGCCGATCATGTGTTCTGTCGCCTTTTGCAGCCAATGACCGATGGCGTACTCGAACATTTGGTACCACACCATAGGACCTGGAAATATCGAAATAAAATGTTTATTAACATAATTATCTACCGTGTTAATTTTCTTATAGATGGCGTCCATCTTTATAAATTCTCTTTTTTCGTCTGTTCAAAGTACCGTTTTCAGTGCTGAACCATTATATTACTAATATTATTAAAACCGACGTGAGGTGAGGACATTATTATTGAGAATACGGGTTACTCACGTTACTTTAGCCGGGATATGCCGACTAGTTTCGAATCTTGCGAGACGTCGCGCGGAGGTGCCGACACGCGAATAATAGCCCAGTTGATGAATCTACGTACTAGATCCGAAACTAGTCGGCATATCTCGCCTAAAGTAACGTGAGTAACCCGTATTCTCAATAATAACATTATATTACTTCGTGTTCTCTTATAATAAATAAAAGATCCATCGAGTTCTCCAGGAAAACCAAGTTTATATTTGGCAACAATATCTGTATATAATACCTAATGGTGAAATGGAAACAATTCAGCCTTAAATTGCTTGAATCCGCTGTTACTATCCGCTGTTACTATGATGCTCAGCCGTATTATACCATCAGATATTATGTATTCAATCTAAGTATATATTTCGCTCACCTGATCCCACAGGATGAATACGTCCACAAGCAGCTCCTAGATTCTTGTTCTTCTTCATCAAATCGATAAGCAGTCTCACGGCATGCGGTTGGAAATCAATGTCTCCGTCAAGGGTCAGCAGATAGGTGTTCTCAGCCATCACTTCTTTACGGTCCACTGATATCGGCAGCTCCATTAGACGGTGGCCAAGTAGGTAGTACATGTACATCACCTGGAAACGGTAGATAATTCTGATTAATAACAATGTATATAAATAATTGATGGTATCCCAAAATTTTATCCTTGGTTGAATTGTATTGTTATTAACTCATTGATTATTGGACACATGTAACGGTCCATATCGTTACAGATATGAAACCGAGAAAAGGTACATGAATCTTGGAAATGCTGTTGACTTGATGGATTGGCGGGATCGAATTTGTTGGTCTAAAACTTTTCCCGCTAGATGGCGGTAGGTTCAGCCACACATGACATAAATATATAGATAACTAGTGCAATGTGAGTGTTAGCAAACCTCTACTTATCTACTGTACTGGGTAATACAGTATGTTAGTTATAATCTACGGTACGATATTTACTTGCAATAATGGATAGAAGTATCTACCTGAGACCAACGTTTCCTGTGTCGAATCTTCGCCTTGTCTTTCAAGTGACAGATCATCTTGGTCTTTCCTGGCAGTACCCACGTGAGTCTTCCTCCGTACGGCGCGGGGTATTTCTTTGGCGGCCGGATGCGAATGTTCGTCTGATGGACTTCCGAAGCTGCTTCGTCGATCGTGTCTACCAAGAGCTTGACGAATCTGTTCACTTGGGAGTCGTCGTCGCTGTGGTCCGAGATTTCAAAGGCGTCGTCCAAGAAAATGTGAGCTGGGAACAGAAAAACAAAATTACATCAGAAACTCGTTTTTTTTTCTGGAAACATGGCAAAGTTGCTATTATTTCTGTAAATTTCAAGGCGAATAAAACGTATTTTATATTGTATCTATGTTCAATGTAGGATGTTCAATTTTTCTACCAAATAATCTTCAGTGATACCATTTAGTCAAGGAACTCTGTGATTTTGGTGTGATTTAAATCGAGTTTATTCATTTTATATCCATTATTTGCGTCATCTTTACATATTACAAAACTAAGTCACCAAAAGCTATCCGGCCAATTTTCTGAAAATCTACTGAAGGGATTTTTGTACGGTAACCACTGTTGATAGTTATAGTTTTTATCAACATACCACGCGGGCTGAACTGCGCTCAGAATATAGTTACAATAAGTACAAACGCAATAACTGCATCGTAATATTACAACAGTCTCATACTCACTTTCAAATTCATAATAATCAGGGTCGACCACTCTCAAGTACTTCTGGGCCACTCTCCTAGCGCACTGATCTTCATCCAACCTTAGGATAGACTTCAAGAACTCCATCATCTCGTCTTTAGTTTCGTGCCACATAGTAGCGCATGCGTAGATGCGAGTGATCTGGTCAGAGGATTTGATGGCCTTGGGAGAAGGTCCTGTCGCGTCGGTGTGCACTGAAATGGTTTCGTAGTACTCGTCACCTTTCTCTTTCTCAATTTCTGCAAGGTCCTGTAATTATTTATGTTTTTCATTAGTGTTTTTTTTTTATACTACGCCCACAGCGAACGAACATGTAGTCCACCTGATGGTAAGTGGAGTACAGCCCATGGACACCAACAATACACAAAAGCAGATTATAGATGCGTCGCTGCAGCTGAGGTCTTCGGTGTTATGCCTCATGTGCCAGTAATCTCAGGGCCTGATCTCACCACCAAACCGGAACATAGTAATGGAAGCACTACTATTTGGCGGCAGGTTAAAGGTGAGACGGTGGTGCTGCCGCCCTCAAACTCATTCACAAGAGCTCTACCACCAGTGAAAAGTAAGTGTAATCATTTAACTGTACATAATAAAAATAATATTATCAGAAACAGGTACTACAGAACTAATGAGCAAGGCAGCAGCTCTGTAAATCTTATTTATTTTTCTTCGCAAGAGAATAGATAGTTGTTATTTAGAATACTTAAATTCGGCAAACTTGTAATAAAAATTGAAGCATATAAAATTAATGTCACAGTGAGCAATGTACTCTTATTTAGATATTGACAGGTAATCTTACCATCAAGTAAAACAGACTCAATTTAAAAAGGAAGCTATATTTTGTTAAGAAATGGTTAGACTGCCAAAAGTGAGGCTATAATTGAAGGTATATTAATTGAAGTTCAGCTTACCTCAGTCTTTACATCTCTCTGATCATTCCTCTTCCTGTTCATAGCCATGCTCTGGTCGATCAGCAATCCATTGTACATTGGCACGACGAACAACTTCTCCGTGGACGCCAAACGTTCCGCCTTCGGTGTCCAGATGTGTATGGTGATCCAGGTTTGAGATAATAGCCACAGTAACCAGATCCACGCCATTTGACGAGTTATGAAGTCGCTTAGAGTGAACACTGAAAAATAAATAAAAATTAATAAATTTTGTGGAATGGTTAAGAATCAAAATAAAATATTTTGAGCTTACAATTATTGTAATCGTGGCACATTGGCCATTAGCTACATTTTTAATTCCAGAAAATAATCGACTACTATTTATCTTAAAGACCTAATGTATTCAATAGTGAAATTATTTTTTACCTGGTGGACTTTCAAAGTATAGATAATCCGGCACCGTCCCATGTAAGAAACAATTGTCTCCATTTCTGATACCACACGCAGCAATCAATAGATTGACAACCAGCGGGATAACCAAGTTGATTGGAAAGGCGTAACTGAACCCTTGGATGAGAATCTTGCAGGCGAACTTTCCAAAGATGTAGCAAATGTAAGCAGCGAAGATCTGGATGAGCATCACGTAAACTGCCGATTTGTAAGCCGCGGCAACTTCTACTGAGTCGCCGGTTAAAGTCACATTGGCCAAGTCCGGGATTACAGTGCCTCCCAGTTGGATTTGTACCTTGAAAAGCAAAACGTTGAAGTTAATATGAGATAACATACTTATTTTCAATGTATAGTCTATTCTATAATACAATAATGTGCGAAGAAAATCCAGTAAAAACTATTTCAAATAAGAAAATTAACTTTGTTGTGACCGAAGGCTGCACTAACGCTTAGTAGGTACTCACATACAATTTAACTAAATTGTTTTACTCCAAGACGAGAAAAACTTAACGTCTGGACCTCGAAGATCGGTGGCAAAAATGAAAAAAAGCTTCCTAAAATTGTTTTTTTACTGATCCAAAAATTATCACGGGCAAAATAATTTTCTCTCCCAATCATTGACATCTTCATCCTTTAAAAACAAGTTTGCTCACCTCTTCAACAACAATACTGTGCGGTCCAAACCCAACATTGAACAGTTGGAAGAACATAGCGGGTTCGTCGCCGTCAATCCATATGGAGAACAGAATGCACATTAGAAACAATAATATCTTCCATACAGATATGAACCGGTACGTGTAGTAGCGGGTGAAGATTAATTCGTCTTTTAAGCGAGATAGACTTTTGATTACACCTGAAAATAGAAAAACAATACAATTATTTATTATTTATTTAAAACCTTTATGCACAAAAAATGGTACATGGGTGGACCTAATGCCGTAAGCATTAACTACCAGTCAACCTTTAGATGATGTAGAGACGACAAGTGGTAGGTGCAAGAGCTGAGAGTTGGTTGGAAACAAAAACCATTAAAATAACTTAATCAAATACATCATAATAAAGATTATTGCACTACAAAGTACTTAAAATAAACTATTTAGAATATATAAATAATATATGGATCTATATATACACTATTCTAATATACCTACACAAATACAATCATAACTAAATATTTATAAATATTATATATTATAACAAAGTAAACTATGTTTGAGTTAATTTTGCCAACTTATTGACGAGGTGATCAGGCACTTTAGTTTTAATCACATTTGGTTGGTACCTTCTTTTAATTTTCACATGTAAATAAAGTACAATTTGCCTCTCTCACGTCAAGCTTGCTTACTATGGCTACTCAATGAATTTGATGCGGTTTACACCACCATTTATGTAATTTATTCCGGAAGTCGTTAAGAGTAACTCATCCAAAGTCCAAAAAATACCAAGTGGTTTCACGAAGATTTTCATATCGCATCAACGCCGCATCTATTTAGGAACAGACCTCAACCTTATTGAGAAAAAGCTTAGAGAAGATTGCCAATAACTTACCAATAGGACTTTGCCGCGTGACGTAGTTTTCCCACCATCCAAGCGATATACACAACGCAGAGACAGGTATTAACCAGAGCACAGGCTTATTCTCTAGCAACGGCCACACTATGAACCCGGTCACTTGGGCCACTATAGCTGCCATGTCCACGATCACCTTCACGAACCGCTTGGAATCCCGAGAGTTGCGAGAGAGCAGACCGAGAATGGCCGGTATGATGCAGAGACAATTCGTGATCATAGCGCCCTTGACCACGTCTAATTCCGGCAGTATTACGAAGAAGAGCAACCCCATTCCTATCGTGTGTAATGACTCTGCTATTAATATCTGGAAAAGAAAAATACATTTTAGAAGATTAAAGAGCCCAGTTCAGCACTATCTCAAACTAAGGGCACTGTAAAAGTAGAAGCGGTTATGAGAAATTTCAATAGCTAAACAATTATCAAAAAAAAAATATGGCATAAGAATACGACTGAATAAGTATTCGATAGTAGGTTCGTAAGTTATGTATAAAATAAGTGTTACTCTTAAGAGAAGTCTTCTAAGCGCCGTGTTTCCATACTAACGTAATATAGGTTTAACTTTAATATTATTAAGTTTTTATCAATAATCAATAAATTTATCGGTTTTTATAGACAAATCATATATAAAACAATAAGACGCACGTTAGTTCGTGGCCCTTTCGTTAAAATTATTGTTAAGTTGCATACAAACTGGAAAATTAAAATATTTGTTTTGAAAAAATGGGAGCCAACCAACATGCATTTTAGTGTTTTAGACATGATTTGTCTATAAAAATAGATGAAAACATAATTATACTAATGATAAACCCATATTACTTTTGTATGGAAAACAGCAGTAGCATTAGCCGTCTTAAATATATTTCGTCACTGAATGCGTGTGAATTTTTAAACATTGTAAGAACAAAATTCTATCTCATGTCACAACTGGTTTCGTCTCGGACTTAGGTAAAAGCAAACATAAAGAGCATCAAATGGTATAAATTGCATATATAATTATATATACGCATATTTAATCCATGAATGCGGAAGATCAATTTCATTTACATGTTAAAATAATTCGCTGAGCCTTTCTCTTATGGTGGGTCCACACTGAGCCAACGAAGGCGAACGAATGGGTTCGTTGGCCATGTCTGGACGGATTGGCGATGGCCAACGAACGTTCGTTGACGTTGGCCGGCGATCCGTAGCGTGGCGGTAACATCAAAGGATTTGCGCCATTGGACCGAATTCAGTTCGGACGGTCGCCAAACACCAACAAACGAACGTCAACAGAATGGTTGACATTTTGACATTCGACGGTCTGTTTAAATGTCAGAGCATGTGTCTACGTAGTAAATTACATTATCTTGAAGCTAAGTAGTTAATAACACAGAATAATAGCTGACTTGTAAATAATAATCATGGACATAAGACAGTTGCCAACCCCATTGACACATGATATCCTTAGGCTATGATCAAAATACACTTTCGAGTATTGTCTATGGAAAGCAATCCGGAATCATGAGCAAACGATGTTTTGGTCAAACACCAAATGTGTTTGGACGTTTGTCCGAAGGCCAACGAACGTTTGCTACCAACGTCAAAAAACCTTCGTTCGCCTTCGTTGGCTCAGTGTGGACCCACCATTAGCTCTGCGAATTTGCAATGGACTTTCGCTATTATAATCCTTACTACCCGAATACCGAATTCCGCGCGTGTCAACACGCTATATTTATGAACATTATAATTGACAAGTCTCATGTTCATGAATGAATAATAGCTTTAAGAAAGTAATTATGAAGTCACATTTTAAATTTGCTGACTTCATTATCAAATCTAATGTGATCAACACTTCCCGACCGTATTATTCATTAATTCGGTAGTTTTTAATTCATGAGTGTAAAACCCAAATGATATCCGATATTACTATCACAATGAAGAGCTTGATTGATTTATGGTAATTGAAAAATGCCGAATATGGTATAAACTAGACCTATTATAAAATTCTGTTGATATAATTACTTTATGCAAAAAATAAGGCTATATTACATTTTTATGCGTTAATTAAGCAATCATAAAATACTTCCATTTTATTATCACTACATTTAGTTATTTAATTGTATTGGTCGACATGCAATTTGTCAGGTTTCTATTTGTTAACCGCGTAACGTGTCGACAAGAAGCACTATAGGCCTCCTTCCTTCCCTCCGTGCCTATGTTACTAAGATTAGTTCAGTATGTACCAAAGCAACATGTGAGAGCATACCTAAAAATCGAACAATATTAATATGTTTATTTTTTATATGTAACGGGGGTGAATGCAATGCAACATAGTGACATTTATTGAAAGCCAATTTCTAAACATGGTCAGATTAGTACTGACCAACATTTTTTGAAATAAAATTTATTTTCGAACCAATTGAACTTTAAGATTAGCCAACCTTTATAATAGTTATATTCCTTATGTACTTACCACAATAAATTGCGCACTAGAGGGTCGTTTGGAAGACTTGAAGAAGCAGATCCTGACGGACCGTATGAGCGTGCCTATCTCGGGAATAGCGAAGGCGGCCAATATGGCCCACATCCACGCCACTCGCTCCTCGTCTGGCAAACTTACTATAAATTGTTTATCCCTACCTGAAAACAATAAAACAAATATTATATAACAGTGAGCTCTTCTAAAAATATCCAGAAATTAAATAAAATTGTATAGAAGAAAACAAAGGAGTGCTTAAAATCATTAACTCGGTGGGCCAACAATTTTTAATTCTGTACTAAAACGATGAAACCTTCCTTTTCCATAAGTAGAACGTATTCTTCGTTGTGTAACTGAATGCGAGCATAATTTATAGCTAGGCCTGTCGCTTACCTTTGTGATGAATAGAATTTCTAATAATATTTCATCGTCATGGAAAGTAGAGCTTTGAGTTATTAATATCGATCAAGTCAAAAGATTTAGTACATTCAAAATGGCAATAAACAACACAACAATGCCTATTTCGTCCACGCAGATCTTAACCCCTTTATTTTATGTATTTGGCTGTCTATCTTTCAGTCTCTACCTATATTTAATCACTCCGTTAGCCAGGCCAGTGCAGACCTTAGCCATAAAAGCAAAATTTGTTTATTTGAACAACGCCTCCATCACTTAGTCCCGGGCCTCAGAAGACTGAGGGATGCCATTTCTACCATGGCGTTGGCGATTTACCACACTATCCACCATATTAATGCACATGCAAGCTTGTTTTGATAATTAGAACAATCAAATAGAATCCAACTCACCTAAATTTCTATTACAATACGCTATCCTTCTATCTTTCTTAAGTTGTGACGTCATGAAAAGCATGGTGCCTTTGGCTATGACTCCGGACCCTAGCACCATGACGAACACCACAATATAGGCCACCACTTTGAGCAGTCGCACCGTGAATTCCAGGCATTTCTGACTCTCCATGGACCCACTGTCCTGCTTCGGCGGGAACTCTCGGAACACGTCCCATCCTTTTGTTTCTTGTACTGTCCTCTGGCTGAAAAATAAAAGAGGAATCTATAAGCATAACGATATTTTCCAATGCAACGGAAAGGCCCGTGGGCCAAAACTGCATTAAAATAATTATTTATATTTATAGATATCTACTTTAGGTACTTTATCTACTAAATTGTATCTTTTTAAACAAAGGGGCCGTATTTTCTAAAAAAAATCGGTTTCGTCGTTGTTAGAAGGTAAAAACACAGCATTCAATATTAAGTAGTAAAAGTGGGTATCTAATGCTTGGCGACAATTAATGCCATGGCATTTTAAGCGACAGACTAGGCGAAAGTAAATAAATATGGGCTACGCTACACGTAAGACGTTGTGGTTTATGTGGTCATCATCCAACTACCGCTTAGGCGCTATGCTATGTGATTCCCGCATAGTAGAAATTCATGTCACCTTGATTATAAGTATAAAGTATGTGTGTACGTTTACACATTCAAAACATAGTAATATTTCATCCGTATTAAATAAGACAGCAGTATTTAATTGGGTGCACATATTTCAACGTAAGTTTATCATTCAATCAGATATTTATTGCTACCGGCAATTTGAGTTTATCTGATGAGCACCAACCATATATTATAACGAGAACCGAGCATCCAACATTCTTTCATATAATATGGTTGACTGTGCGTGTTCTACATTATGAACCTACGGTAATAAGACGAACGACAAACGTAATGCAATAACAAACTAGTTAAAAAGTATGAGTATCAATTTCGCATATAAAGTAAAAGAAATCTTCGCAAGCCTGCTAACATAGAATAAGCATTATCACGAGAAAAACCACTTTCACACGCCACTCAGCTGCCAGAGAAATCTCTATCACGTTCTGTTGTTCCTTCCGTCAATCGACAATATGACCTTCACATGTAACATATGCACGCGGATAGAAATCCGCTAGTGCGTTTATTGTTTCGACACAGTACAGTACTGGCTCTGCACTGGTTGTGACAGTGGCTTTACGTAAGGTACCAAGGTGGTAGACGACCCAATTAAGTGTTGCGACTGTGCTGTTGAATTTGTAAAAGGAATTCGATATTTATATCCAATTTTAATTGGCAGTTAACGAGCTTGCAATCTATCTACTATAAAGTATTTATTTCAAACCTTCAAACCAAGATTTTTATATCGAAAGCCTAATTGGCAGATTAGATATAGACCAAATAGTGATGCACTATATACGTGCATCACTATAAAGCTGTAGGTACCTTCTCTCAGAGGAGGTGCACACAGTTTATTATGTTGAGTATCTACTTAACATAAATAAACTGTGCATAATTATGTTTATGACTGTGCATACAGCGAGGAATAAACATGAAAGTTGGCATATTAAAACAATTTTCTCAGCAAAAACGCACGAGTCATAACATTACAGTCGTCCCAGACCATATTTTTCAAACAAACGTTCTTCTACCTTCCTCAATAACTGTAATGAACTAGCTCTTTCGTCAATATTTCTTTGGGCGACAGTATTATTATGACAGAACGGATCTGTTACCTATGTAAGGCGTTAGAAAGTTGTTGATTGAACACATTTAATTATGCGTAACGCCGCCATTACGCACAAGAAACGCACAGCACATAAGACGGATAATTACAAAATTGCTATAATTATTATACAAATCTTTGAAACATTGTATTGGAAAACCTTAGTTCGATAAATCAAATGGCCGACAACTGTTGAAGTGGGAATTTGCGTGCTATACGAAATTGCTTGTCGTCAGCAAAATTAGATTGCAAGGTTTGAACTGAACTGCAATAGCACTGTAAAGTTTTCTTTGAATATGACCATGGAATAGCTAGATTAAAAAGTAAGGCTTACAACACTTTTATAACTGCCTAAGATGTGGTTCAATGCGTTCAGGCGACACTTCCTCACTAAGATGCCCTATTTCTAATAGTAATTTTTTCGATGACTTGCGTCGAAATTCGGATATTTTTACGGTACTGGTAAACGCGCCATGAAAATAATTCACTAATAGGAGATATTTATCCAACGTGGCGGGTAGAGATAGCGCCAAATTCGAACCTATGAAATTTATGTCCCATGCAGATAGATCTTCCTTTTCTCAGACACATTGAGAGAAAAAGCAGAAATTTTCTTTTTGGAGTATACATAAACAAATATTATTTACCTGTAAATGCTACAGTAATGCAAAGTCCCAGTGCTATAAATCGAATTATTATTATTCGCGACGTATATCGGTTCCTCATCGTTCCCATCCCGGCCATAGTGGCTCCTACGATCGTATTCACTCATGTTAATTCACTCACTATATCATTGTACACAAGCACTAGAAAGTTATGATTATGAAATATTGCCGAAGTGTCCAGCCTGTCCGAATAGTGTGGTGGAACTCATCGAGTGTTATGAGGACAGCCAACGGTGCGATCGCAATACCAACTACTGAAGGCACGTCCTCTTGCCCACTGATTCGCTATTGTTTCCAACTGGACAAAGTATGAATATTAATTTCTTCAATATATCGATGACCATATTTATATAAAGTTTATTCATGGGTTCGCTCAAGTAAGTAAACATGTTGGGCATTTCAAAGGTGGTCGCCGTTATGTTTTTATGTCAATATTATCTTGAACGCATTTTGTAATGCTCTTAAATATTAAGTCATCTTAGTACCTACTGACCGTGGGCCTTGAATCGTATTGCTACTACAATGTTTTATTTATCATCAAATAAAATATTTTTACAACTAAATTAACCAAAACAGACTAAAATTGATTCAATATTTAAGTAGTTGGTTAATCAATTAGATACAATGGAGAAATGTATTTACATCAGTCAACAATATAATATGCAAAAACAGCCAAATGAAGAAATTTGTCTTCATGAATTTGCAAAGATATGCAACTGATTTCACAAAATTTCTACATCTGAAAATATTCAACAAACATGACAGACAGCAGTTTCTTGATTGTTAAACATATTTTGAGGTAGAAATGTTAATAAAACGTATGTTAAATATGGTACGTAAAAGTACAAATCTTTATTTACAAGTACCAAAAACGTCAATTAATAGATAAGTACTATACGCAGTGAATGCGACATAGCAATATTTATTAAAACCACATCAGACACGATCAGTGTTCATTTCCTCAGTTTCTCAGATAATATTTTTTAACATCTTATATATCTTTTTTTTTAGCATTTAGCTATTTCTATCCAACTTAAGACAGGTACAAATGGATGAACGTGACGTCACGTAATGACGTAACATACAGTTGAGAAATTTAGGGTACTGGCAAGAGGCGACTGTAGCTTAGTGGTTAAAAGCTGATGCCTGGTTTGCGGAGGTCGCGGGTTCAAATCCTGCCGGTCCCATAATTGTATCAACTGTTTCTTAGTATAATATTTTTCTAGTAGAAATCCTAAAAATGAACATCAATCACGTATAGAATTGTGTTTTCAATAAATGCCGCATCCACCCCGTATGATTGGCCAAAAGAATCCTAAAGTGACGTTACGCCGTTCAAAAGAGTTCAACGAAACGTGTTGTTATGTGATCAAAATATTGAATCACCTCTTACGAGCTACAAATATATGGCGACTGTAAAGTGAATTGTAATACCGTTAAATACGTTTGAGTGAATATTATGTTTCTTTGTTATCCTCATTTTTTTGATATTTGTAGAGTTTATTCCGACTAGACATGAGGATTATAGTTCGTCGGTCCGTTTTAGACGCGGCTGTATTGTTTTCAATCGAGCCTAGGTTAGTCATTTATATTTATTCGAGCCTGTTACCAAATACATCCTGTTGGATGAAGTCACGATGAGAAAGACATATTTATTTTTTTATTAACTACCAATTTATGTACCTACATACTAATGTTAGTTATGTTAGGTTAGACTTTAAAAATAAGTGATTTTAGGTTAAGTTGATAGCTGCACTGTCGCATTAGGTTTAAAGCCTGTAATGATAGTTGTAAGGTTGTAATAAATATAAGTAAAATTATGAAAAAATTGGCTAAATGTGAAACCATATCATCAAAGGACTAAAGGACGTTATCAACGAAATACCTCGATTTCTTATACAAATAGTTTAAATAACTTCATCCAGGATGTATCCAATAAGTCCCACTGTGCAGAGAGTTCTTTGTTCAGCAGCAGTGAGCACGAGAAATTATATCGTTCGGCCACTAATTGATGTGATCGCATCGGTAGTCGCCGTTGGTACCATACCGATGAGTGACTTGCAAGTTACAACACTTTCCGATACAAAAATGTTGCATACCACGCCGCGCCTGTAAATGATAAGCTCCTCGAGTTTTTAGGTAGATAACTTGTACATACATTTTACTAAGAAACAGTTGAAAAATATGGGACCGGCAGGATTTAAACCTGCGACCTTCTGCACACCGGGCAGTCGCTTTAACCAACCAGCTACAGTCGTCTCTAGCCAGGGCCCTAAATTTCTCAACTGAATGTTACGTCATTTCGTGACGTCACGTTCATCCATTTGTTAAGTAGAAAATAATTTTAGTATAATTTTCTAAGCATACCTAAATGCTATTAAAATAATCAATAAATAATTGAAGCGGCCGTGGCGCAATGGATAAGGCATCGGTCTTACGATCGAGAGGTCGTGGGTTCGAATCCTGGCCATTACACCACGGACGTGAACTTCCTCCTAACACAAGCGAATTAAGCTTAGCTGGAGGGAGTCAACAAGAATACTAGTAATTTGTATTTGCAAATTACTAGTAAGCTATTTAAAAAAAAAATAGAATTTAATACTAATACATTTTACTGTTTATTTTTACCTGTATCATATAAGCATGATGTCTCGTTGATCTGGTGGTTAACGTATAAGTGACCTGCAAAGCGAGGTCTCAAATTCGATGCAGGTCGGGCAATGGTATTTATTTGGAATTGTTCTGTCAGAAGCACGGATTCTGGCATAGTGCCCGCTGAATAGCGATAAGCTCTTTCCTAGGTCCTAAATACGAAAAACTCACACCGCTATTTACGGATGATACCTAGGTATCTAGTTTCCATCTTTCAACCGGTTCATCCATCCAATCAAGAGTAGTATACATAAATACGGCAGCGATTTTCCTGAGAGTTCCTACTACTTTATTAGGAAATCCTAGATATAAATTCGATTACCCAACTTCAGTTTTAAGACTTGAGTCTACATAAAACCTTAAACGCAAACACATAATTTTAATACGACCTTCTCTTTTTTAGAGTAAAAGAATTATCATTTAATAAGGTATATACATATTCATTACATTAGTATATTATGTATAATTTTAGTGTCTTAAACAGACACTATACGTAGTTTATTTCTGTATTATTTATATTTTATAATCTCCATTGTCATTATCATGACGTTTCTTTTTACTGTATTTTTCTTTTTTTTTCTTTAATTAACGCACCAACAACTGCCCATAACTTTGCTCATTACTTACTTGTCCATCCTAAGGTTGCCTGTAAGAAATTGCTTATAGCGATAAGGCCGCCCATTGTGCAACATAATTTTAAAGTGCAGTTGTTTACATTATAAACTTCTTTGTTAATATTGGTGTACAATAAAGATTACTCTATCTATCTATCTATCATGAATTAAGAATATATTTAAAATAATTATTTTGCTATTGAAACTGATTCATTGATCGAATAGGTATAATTACCAATAAATCACCAACGTTCAAACAAAGGCCGGCATACAACGAATATCTCGCTAAAATATTGAAAACCAGTTAGTTTTAATACTTCAAAAGGCTTTACGCATTTAAGAATTATCTCCGCAGCCTGTTTTGGCATATTAATTATTGATCCGACTAGCTTCAACAATTTAGTCCAACGCTGTTTGAAATTGCATATCAATGATAACACTACAATGTTTTAATTATTGCAGACGGTTTCCACATATCTACATAAAATATATTATATGGACTTTTTCACAATACCTATATGCCAACTAATTAGTTTGGTAACAGTCGAAACAAATGTAAATTAAATTTTGTTATAAAATAAAACCGTTATTTAGGCGATAGTGCGTAATATAAAGCAAAATCAGATGGACCGACGACCTGGTCAAGACAACCGGGATGAAATGGATGCTTGTGGCCCAAGACCGTGTCAAGTCCAAGCCAGGTGTGGAAAAGCTTGGAGAAGACCTTTGTTCAACATGGGCGTCTATATAGGTTGCGAAAAAAAAAAATAAGCAAAAATAACTCATTCGGCCAGTATGCCAATCAGGAGATGGATGATAGAACACGTCACATGGTCTACTTTAACCCCATTTAAAATTCTTCTATATAAATGACTTTACCTGAAAGCGTTTGTTTAGAATTAGTTACAGAATCCATGCCACTAGATTTTTTGTAAAAAAAATGTGGAATGGATTCTGCTACTGGTTTTGAATAAACTAGTTTCATAGTTTTCGTTAAGTAAAAATAATCTTCTTATTGGTTATCTTTATAGCAATTAGCTTTGCTTAGCAAATTATACTAAGAAACGGTTGAAAAAAATATGAAACCGGCAGGATTTCAACCTGCGGTCTTCTGCACACCGGGCAGCCGCTTTAACCAACCAGCTACGGTCGCCTCTTACCAGGCCTAAATTGTTACGTCATTTTGTGACGTCACGTTCAACCATTTGTTTCTATCTTAAGTAGGAGACCAAACAACCTTGTTGTAAAAATTATCTTGTATACAATCAATTATGTAGTCCAGAACTTCTATTAAAGACGAGAGAATCACAAACGAAAGTGAAATCCATATGGCCTTAGCAATATTCGTCGTAAACCCACGAACAATACAGAAACCACCACTTCAAGGCATAAAACACTCATTACGCGTGACAACGCACGCAAGGTTTGAAAAATACCAATGATAAAAATACCAGTATTTGCATGCTTAACTCTATCAGACACAGTATCTAATATTGTAGGCGAGGTCGGAATTCAATCGAATCGACGCGACGTATTGACCTTCCTTCACACACGATCCAGACTGTAGAATACTGTAGATGACGACAACGCATATTACCTACTCGGTGCGCTTGCACTGTGCTGAGGGTTGCCAGTTTTATCATTTCTCCTAAGACCTAGGTCTAATGGATGTGATAAAACCTGGCAACCTCAGTTAAGGGCGTCGTTGAAATTGTTAAGGTTTTAATGTTGGTATTAGAAAAGGAGTTAAAAAAGATCTGTTTTAAATATAGATAAATTTTGTTTTGAACCTTTTCAACTTTTCTTTAAGACTTCGTCTTTTTTGCGACAACAGTTTAATTTATTGATAAAATTGACATTTGGTCTAAATCGCGTAATTTTTATAAAGGTAAATAAATACCTATGCTCGACATTTAGAAATAATTACGCGATTTAGATAATTAGGTTATTAATAATTTTTAAATTAGTTATCTAATTTTTTTTAAATGTTCTCAAATCGCGAAAGTTTTTCGCGTTTTTTTTTAATCTTGAAAAGAACCGTCGTTATCATTAGATATTTTACTTAATTTTTTTTTAGTGCAGAACTTGTTGGATTATAAGTTCTTAATAAATTATAAGCTAATGTATCCATTCATTCGTTACGTACAAAAATATCCGACCTAATAGGGACCACTTAGCTTCGTGTAAAAACCGGTAGGTTTTATCTTTTCAACACAATGTTTAAGGAAATCTGTCGCACTAGCATAACGAGTATCAGATATATTTTGTCGCGCTTATGTCTTGTTTCCTCCATTCATAGACGCGACAAAATCTATCTCGCGTTTGTTATGCTAGTCTTTCAGATCATTTCACTAATACACTTGGCAACCCTAAGTCCGTGGCAAGCTCAGCCTAGCTACGGTCTTCGAACAATAGCTCGCTCAATGTCGTTCAAACTCACGAAAACTTACGAAAGCCTTCACTTCACTGGCGTGCACGTGCACGATGTTGTAACAACAAATGTAGCTCGTAATGTCATAAAAATAGAACTACTATTTCTTTGACTAGATATTAGCTATCTTATTTCACAAAGGTTCTACTAGTTTTGAGTATAAATGGATGGTTTTTAATTATTAGACGACCGGATGGCGGAATGGGTAGTGTACCTTTTGCGACGCCGAGGTCGCGGGTTACTTTCCCGCTTAAGACAAATCTTTGTGGGGTTTGTCTGAGTGTTTCTATGCATAATAAGTATGTATTTACAAAAGAAAAGTATTAGTATTAGTTATTCTAGTAGTAGTAGTCTATAGTATATGCTCTGCTTAGTTTGGGACTAAATGGCGTTGTGTGTAAGTTGTGAGATATTTAGTTTTTAATTTATTACTGGAGATATTTAGGTAAGTGGGTAGATGTTAAAAACAAAACTGGTTACTTTTATGTTTCTTGTTAAGTTTTTTAAATATTTATTAATTCACTTGTATACTTATTACTAGAAAATGATGAGTATTTTTTACAGCAAAATTAAATCAAAATAATAAATCTATAGTAATTATATTTCAATCGAAAGTAGATAACTAGCTCTATTTAGGCATTTTATACAGTTATTTCACAATAACGATCTCATTGCGAAATATACGTGTTGTGTTCAAAGTAGGTACAAATATTTTAGCACTTAATTTGAAATCATTTTAATTACCTAGGCAAGTTTTAGCAAAATAATTAGAAACATGAAATATAATTATAGACACAATATAATTTAACTTTGTATTTGTTATTAGTTTAATCATGGTTAAAGTTGTTTGTATTTTTTAAATAACCAATTTTCGGTACTTATATGTACGTTTGTTTACAGAACAATTAACATGTTGGATTTTTAATCAACCTGATCAGATTACATTAATTTAAGATTCAACTATAGTTGATTTTTCAATCCCAGAGACTAATTTGACGGCTAGAATGCCAAGCTGTCATTAATCTATTGTTCTTGCTGTCAAATTAGTATCCGGGATTAAAAAATGAACTATACTTTGTTTTTTTTAGTTAGGGACGTGCAGTGCGCATTTCTTTTAAGCTCTATCTTTCTAAATTTACATATCCCAAAGGTATCGTTTTATATGCGAGTCGGTACCTCCAGAGGCTTCGAAGTTCGAACTCACAGGCCAGCGAGTCAGAGGTCAACGACCAAGGTATAGGGACCATGACGATATGCGTTCGCTTACTTCCATGTTTGACATAAGTGTACTACTGAACTTGGAGAGTGACGTCATTGTCTACTACTATGTTAGGCTCGGAGATGTTATTAGATAGTCCGGACTTTTTGGTGATTTAATTGGTATAGAAGAAAAAAAAATAAGCTTTAGGCATCAAAGAGTCTTTAGACTTCGCAGTTAACGATTCCAATTAAATTATGTTTGAAAACACAGTATCTTCCTATATTCGTTGTATTAAAGAAATCATTTCTAATTTTGTGTTTTCATAAATTTATTCCGAAGATTCATTAATCATTTATCGCAACAATATGACCCAAAAACGTTGTTTCAAAAAATCGCATTATTAAATAAATCTTGATAAAAATATATTTATGCCTGAGATTTATTTGATTACAAAAACGGTTTGTGGTGTTTTATTTGTGCAATAAAATTTTACTTGAAGTGGCTCAAGAGCATATTTTTTTGGGACAACTACAGATAGGTACCAAACTATAACTACACAACGTCTGTAAAGTGTATATTTATTTATACTATAGATATTTTTTCTTAAAATCGAATAAGGTTAGCTAGTCATTGCTGACCAAAATAGCGAAATTAATACAAACGTCTGAGGATTTGATTGACTTTCCGAAACGTTTGGTTACATTCAGTAGCGACTTCAGCCCCATTTATTACTAACCCACCTGGCGCCCAAATCAATGGACACAAATTAATTTCTAATCGGCCCGTACCTAAAGCCCAGTTTCTTGTCCACAAGTCGGCGAGCCAAATAACCGGTAAATGTTACGATACACCGGTTACTTATACAGTATTCGTATCACGCGTGACCCCACTGTCACACCAGCTACTTACGAACTACGAAACTTTACTCGGTACCGCTTCATCTAGATAGAAATATTTATTTTATACGACGGACGTGTAGTCCGTCTGATGGTAAGTTAAAATCGCGTTACGGACCACGAAAAATCTACATAAATTGATATTTTCATTGACATGCCAAATTATACTTGCAATATTTTAAAGAAATTTATAGATTTGCTATGCGTTGTATTTTTTTAAATATTAAAGTTGTGAAACTAAAATTAAGTAAGGTTTGTCTAGCTAAGGTATATATATACCTATAACGCTGGCACAGAAAGAATAGAGAAATTTCGAATCTAGCAGCATACAAATCCATGACTGAATCATAAATTATAAAATCTCATATTATAACATAATATGAGATTTTATAATTTTCTTTTTTATAGTTTGCATGTGAATTGTGGGTCTAAGCGAAAAAAAATTGGTGCTTCCTTCCTAACTCTTCCATCTTTAAACAATATACGAAGTTGACAATTATTAACAGCAGACAGTAGATACCATTGGTTTTATTACCAATTGTAGAAATCCCGATATAGAACTTAAAAAATACAACTAGATATATAAAACTTACATAATTCCTGGTCATAAAGGTCACATTAGAAAAAGATAACAAATAACTTGTCAAAACTATAATATGTCTAAGTCGTAATCTGCTACACGGCAGTTGGAGACTAGTTGCCATTTATTGATAGTTTAGATAGTGATAATAATTTGAATACCTAACTGAGTGCACACTAATACAATGAAAAACAAATGGACATTAATTATGTTAACAGAAACAACATATTTACAAGCTAGTTATTAATGTAAAGTGACAAGTAGGTACTTACTTACTAACCACTATCTAGTGAGCTTCCGCTAGAAACGTGAAAAACTAAATATTTAAATAACTAACTAAAAGCTAAGAACCTAAGTACAAAATAATTATTCGACCTGCAGCACACTATGAATATGGTTTTGACAGGTAACACAACACTAGCTATAGACAAAAGAGTTGAATGATATTTTACAAGGATTTTCAGAACTTTAACCCCGCAGGTGTGACTAAAAAAACGATACCATACGGTGCCGGAACCGAGAACCAGCCAAGATAGATTCAAGAACAAAAAAACGATTAAAAAGATGAAAATAACTCGTGCATTTTTTGTTTGCAAAAGTAGGCAGATGTCAAAACATACGTGTCCTTAATTTTAATTTAGTGCACGTAATGCTGTGATGATGTAGACCGAGGGAGCGAAGCCAGCTGAAGCCCTGTAGCTTTTCCGTTTCAAATTTAGGTACGTGTCCCGGCAATTCATTCAACTGTATCTGATCTTGTCCTACTATTATTTACTACGTTCAGCCCCATCTTTGGTTATATTATCCCAACAGCTACGTAGAGTCACAGATCACTGGCTCAGTCTAAATATGGAAAGTATGGAAACGCTTGATTTCCCATGTAACAATCCAAGTGACTATTAAAAACACCATTTGTTTCAAGGCGAGGAGAAGTAAGGCGCAAAAATGTAGCGCAGATTGTTCGAAAGTTGTATTGACAGAGTAGGCAACACTTTCATTCCCTTCTAGCAGCTCCTAAAACTAGAATCACCTATTAATCTCTGCTCCCATGGATCCTAGCGTAATATTTATATTCAATAACATTTGCCGAGAATTGAGCCATAAAATGCAAATAGAATCATCTAAATCCGACCGGTATTTCCAGAGAAACAAACACTTTAACTTTATTATTTCAGTATGGATTAGAATCACAGATCCACGCTAGTTTAGTCTAAATATGGAAAGTTGTGGAAACGCATGGTTTCCCAGGAAACGATTGAAGCATTTCCAGTGACTATTAAGAATACTATTTGTAGCGGGGCCTGAGAAGTGGGGCGCAAAAATGTGGCGCAGCGGATTGATCGAAAGTTGTGTCGTCAGAGTTGTCAGCCTTGGCATTTGAGGGGGTTCCGGGCCGCGGCGACCGATCGCCGATCATGACTCGACCTCTGCTAAATAAAGCTTATTATGAACAATACTATTGAACACTACTTCTATCTTTGTGCTATACAAAATACAGTATAACAAGTTTTTTTGAATGATACTAAATTTATTCATTATATTTTTTTTGTCATATTAATAAGTCACCACGACATTGAGAAATATACCGCTATAAAATGATTAATTGCTTCCAAAATTATATTTTTAATTGACTTGTTATAACAGAATGGCCACGCAATATGCCTGAAACATGATTTTGTAATACCTTCAAGATTTGAAAAATAACATTTTAATTAAACCGTTTACTTTAGCGATTGATATTGTATTTTTGTTTTGTAGTAAAGTCTCTATGTAAAGCTTAATCGTGCATGAACTTTGTTAAGAATTAGGCACGCTAAATTTTAATATTGATAGGTATCGTAAATACTGAAAATAAATCTGAGTCATACTATTGTCTAATCATAGGATGGAAATACCTACCAAAGATAAACATTTCATAACGATGACGTGTTTGTGAATATCTACATAACCGCATCATTATTTAACTGGTAGGTGCCTATTTATCGTAATTATATACTTAGTAATGTCACCAGTTATTACAAATGATCATGATCGCGTTAATTAGTAAATTTTTAAGACAGATCAGTTGCTTTTATTTTGCAACTTGCAGAGTAATATTAAGTTCATAAATTTAAGACATACATACATAAAATCACGCTGTTATCCCCAGGGGTTAGGCAGACACCGGTTTCACGATCATGTATATCGAGATGTATGAATGAAGAGGAAGCAAATGAAGTAGGTATGTAAGGAGCTAAGCACATAGCGTTCCATCGTCATTGCCTACCCTCGTGAAGTCATTCACGTCTCAAATTTCTTAACTTATGTTGGTATTCAATAATAGTTTAATTTTATACAGAAATCCAGTTTAGCAAATCTAAATCGACTAATTTCATTTTCGTAATTGATTGTAGTTTTTAATTGATTAAAACCTCGTCAATTTGAATGTCGTAACAAGATGAAGCGCTATCTAATCTGCATCATCTTCATAATTAAATATAATTTTAATGATGTATCGATTCTGACCTCAGACACAGTTTGTCTATCTGTCACTTAACGAATAACCTTTACAAAAAATAGATTGATGTCATAAATGACTCACGCTAAAACCATTAATATAGTAAATATTATTTTCATGTAAAATATTTCTTTTTACGTAATTTTACACAGTTTAGTCTTCAAATCGCTATCTAGGTTAATATCTTTTTGTTTTTAAACCGTCTCATGATAATAAAGAGTATTTTATTTCCGACTTTACATCACCTTGTCATAAGAACAAGTAAAGAAGGTGAAAGTATGAAGACTCCTACGCAATGTGTTTAAGTGTTAGCTAGTTAATACCTTAGGCTGAGGCGACATTGGGCGAGCGTGCTGCCGTCATAACTAAGAATGCAGTAATCGAAAAATGGCGGTTTTGAGATAAACGCAAAAAACGTGCACTTTTTATGCAATAACGGCGAAAATCATTACATAAAAACCGGCCAAGTGCGTGTCGGGCCACGCGCAGTAGGCTTCCGTAGCTAGTCGTAACAACATATTTCGACTTAAAAGGGATTTACTATCTGTATTAAACAAGTAACATCTTCATACAAGTCATTACTTTCAAAGGTTTTTGTAATTTGCACGAATTATTCTAAGTAACTGCATTTTACACTTTGGACCCCAATTACTCTAGAACTAATTATGTTAAAGTAACCAGATAAATAGCGTCCTTCAGATAGGAAATGTTTGTAGTACACGAAACCAGCTAGCACGTATGACGAGATGTATGAATGTTAAGGAAGCGAAAGAAGTATGTAAGGAGCGAAGCACATGGCGTTCCATCGTCTCTGCCTACCCCCGTGGGATAAAGGCGTGATTTTATATATGTATTATGTATGTTTATTTATGTTTCAAGAATTTTGAACGAAATATTCTGAGTAACTGCATCTGACATTTCGGACCCCTATTCCTCTTGAACTAATGAAGTGAACTTATCCGCTATAGTTTTCCTTTAAAGTTCATTACATGTACTACCGACACAATTTTTTTCAGATTTTAGGATCCAGTAGTTTAGCTTTTAGAGGGGGGGGGACGCCCTACTCAAACAAAAATTTGCTCTTTAAAGTTAATTATCTCGCAACCGGATCCCTAAATCAAAAAACTGTCTTAGCAACCCCTAAACGTTTTTAAAAGTCCTATCTAACAATACCCCACACTATGGGGTAGGCGACAAAAAAAAAAACATCCCTACTTTACATGTAGGGGAGCTACCTGAAAAAAAAATATTTTTCCAAATTTTACTCTACGACTTTCTTTGTTTAGTTAACATACATGTTTATGCAAAATTTCAGTTTTCTAGCACCAACGGTTTCGTCGCTATGCCGTGGACAGACAGACGGACATGGCGAAACTATAAGGGTTCCTTGTAGGTACTACGGAACCCTAAAAACATACTTAGAGTGATTTTTTTCATGTACATGAACCTCTTGGGATGCCATTTCTGGAAAAAAAGAATATTTCAAAAATGTCGATTACTGCATTCTTTATTATCAGGGCAGCGCGATCGTCGGGCTTGAGGGCCTGCTGGCTGCTCACACGTCATACGGCAGCAACACGCGACGCTATGTGAAGTGTGTGCAGCCAGCGCGCCCACACGCCCGAAGATCGCGCACGCCTAATGTGGGGGACGCCTTATTAATGTAAGTAAAGTGACGGTGACGGTGACGTTTCACATTCATTAAGCTCAGGTGATATCTTAAGATACACTCACTGATTCATTTGTTAACATTTATATGATATAAGTACATTAAATATGTATTACTGTAGAAATATTTATAAGACTGGGTGAATGCGTGTACCTAAATGCCATCGTGACGAAGCTACTTACTAGTGATTGCGTGAATTTTGCGACTCTGAGTGCAAAAATTTAAAAATCTCACACGTTTCAGGGATTAAGAACATGATTTTGAAGGTCTAGATGCTAAAGTTTTTGATCGGAAAAATGTACATAAGAGAAATTTCATCGTCAAATCTCAAACATTAAGAAGAAAATTGAAAATATTTTAGGATAGTTAAGGATAACTTTACTCTTCATAATATAAATATTATGTTCTTTATTTACAGAAAAATGAAGAACATAATATTAATATAATAATAATAAGTACTATATACTATAAACTCTTCATAATAAGACGTTCAAAATCGTGATAAACTAAATTGTATCGCGGCAAAATCTAGTATTTGTCGATAAAAAAGATTGCGCCCTATTAGCATACGTAATAAGATATAGTCAAAAATCAAGAAAGAAGAAAGATAGATAATAATTTTAATTTACCTACTTTTTTTATTTTTTATAATAATTATAATTTTTACACCGATACTGGTAACAGAGTAAACTTAAATCAATACTACCTTGTAGATTTACCGTCATTGAGTGCTGGTGCAATGCACGTTGATTCTATTTCGTAATAATTTCATAGATATTATCTACACAGTATCAAGCAGTGGAACCATTCAGGTTTGAAATATTAGTTACATAAATTCTGATCTAACAACAGTAATAGTTAGATTGATTATGGTCAACTCTATTCATAGAATACAATATGCTGCAGGTTATAGGACATTGAATCTAAAAAGGTTTCAAAATATTTTTTAACTTTTTCTTAAACTGAGAAAACTACATGTCTACATTTCTACATTAATATTTGAAAGAGATGAGGAGAATTTACCTGTACAGTGAGTAAATATCGTATTCACTCACAAGTGAGCCAAAGAGTTTAAACGAAACACAATATTTTTTGCAATAAATAGGCTCTAAAAATAAAGGCGCAGTCATGCAGTTCTAAAACAAACGAAGACGTAAGTGATTTCTGAATTGAATCTGAATTTGAATAGAAATTTAGAAATATAAAATACATCAAAAATAACTCTTTAACATTTTTTATAACTCTATAACAGTAATAAAATTTTTCAATAAATTAGTAAACGCATACATGTTAAATCTATTAAGTGAATTTGTTTTAAAAAAAAATACCAGAATTATGATTTCCGAACAAACCAAAATAGAAAAAAAACTGCTACAAATAAATTATATGAAAATGGCGGGAAAATTTTAATTATTATTTTTTTTATGTTGTTGTGTACTACGGTTTTATTGAGTGAATATTTGTGTAGTGATTTTAGTAATCAAGATATCTCTGAAATAGCAGAAGCGTGAGTAGTGTTTAAGTTTCCTAATGTAATTTTAATATTTTCTGACTAGGACAGATGAAAACCAGTACATGGCAAAATTCGTGAGATTGATTTTACGTTATCTTTTTAAACATTGCTTCGCTTAGTAGTATATAATTGAATTCTATTAATTCTAGACTAACCCACACAAACCACACTAAATCGAAATATCAATTTTTCGTTTGTTCGTACCTTATAAGCTTATTGATCTTGATGTAAATTGGTGTGATATAATAGTTCGGGACCCAAGAAAAATATAAGCTACGTTTTAGTGACCTACCACGCGGGTGGAACCGCGCACGGAAGCAAGTATAACATAAATGAAGCCAAATGTTTAGAATGATTATTTTATTAAAATCTATTCAGCAAGCAACACTCGTCCCTAAATTAAACTGCAGCCTACTGACATCAATGTATTTATTATAACATTCGTATTATTATGATAGTATAACTTTCTCTGTCCAATAAATTACAGGTATGTTATTAAACAAACATATATACATAAAATCATACCTGTTATTAAATTACTGTAATAGTAATGTTTTATTTGTGTAATTCTCACCTGCCCCCATAGATTTCGTTAGCGAGCGGTGTGAGCTCGTCGTCAGAGTTATCACTCCCTTCCTCTCGCCGTTTCCCTCCCGAGGTCGCCATTTTTATTTATCTGGAAAAAAAAACACAGGTTACAATTAACTACATATTAAAAACTATTTTATAACGAGATATCTAAGACTTAATGGTGACCTCGATTGATTTCACTTTCTATTAATTTATGACATTTTGCTAATAAGCGAAATGTTAGAGGCTGAGAAGGTTCATTGATTTTGTAGTGTTCAGATACAAAGTATGTTAAATGATCGACTTTAAATAATTTGCTTATAAGTTCTTTCTTATTGGTAAAACGTGTGCTATTTTGTAACCGTTAGAATACACCCAAGGATCTTTAATAAAAGATTAAAAGGCACACATATTAAAAGTAAACAACACTGTAGTAATGGCTTAAGTAATATGACCCGAATTCTCTAATTAGTATGTGTGTAGCTGTAGTAAGTACTTGGCGTATCAGAACCGTTAACAGTTGGAGAAACTGTCGACATCACGACTTTCCATTTTTGACGGCTGTGGGCAAAGTCACGCTTTTACAAAATCGTGGGGAAGCTCGTGAATCTGCCGAGCTGTTAAAACGTTAAACGCAGAATAAACACCGAAAGTTTTAGTGAAGATTTTTGTGAAAGAACTCAAGGTAGACAGCACGATCAAAGCTTCAAACTGCCATCGAATAAAATGTGGTAAAGCATCTGGTAAACAGCTACTTTTTAACACTATAAGGGTTTTATCTTTAATTTATATTTTTTTTTTTTTTTTAAATTTCGTACTTTTTTTGATTAAACCATTGTGCAATAATGAGATAGAAAATTTGATAGTTTGTCCAAAATCGAATCCGAAATCCAAATCGAAAAAGTTCGATATTTAAAAATCTGTGATAGTTTGGTTCAACAAATTTTGCATTTTCCAATTAGATGTGTTACCTACAGGTAGAGTATTATCCATTTACTGTAGGGAACCCTATAATTATTACCTTCAAATTATGTTAGATAATATGACTACTGAAACATACTTATATGAACAATAATATGAATATACTGTACAATATTCTAAAATAAATGTTATTTAATTTATTAATTTAATTGTTAAAAGATCAATAAATTCTTTAATACACCTACATAATTATATAATTTAATAATTTGTACCTAAATATCTAATATACATAATTTAGTAGTGGTTTCAATATTTCGAAACATGATCGTATTTACGAAGACCGAAAACGAAACGGATACCAAGATTTGGCAGACGCTTGAGTTTAAGGAATTCCTCTTTTGCATCTAGGCAACATAGGTACATCAGTATAGTCAAGAAGTAGAAGAAGTTGAGATGGTGCAAGAGACACTTTAGATGAAAATAAAAGGAACTTTCGGAGTCGTTTGAGGCGTTGGAACGTACCGAACACTCGTATCCTTCCATTAAACATTCGGATCAAAGATAATACCTAGATTTCGAGCTGCATACACTATTGGAACGGAATCATATAGCACTGGTGGAATTGACATATGATTAACCATGTTCAGCATCACCAAGGACGATCGCTTGCGATTTGGTGGTTTGACGAGAAGGCCAAAAGACTTGACTATGTTAATTATGACTAGACTATGTTGTGTATTGTGACTGTCGCCTACGTTTTGTTTACAATAATATTATGTAGTAACCACTCGGGTATCATCAGGTGGACTAATGGGTTTATTAGTCGACAACATACAACGTACAAAAAAGAAAATTACCCATGCATGGTAAACTACGTGAGTACGCTGTGTAAATCACTGTTGAGCAGTAGTCTGTCTGTTTGTCTAGTTATTTATTACAGCCGTGGCGTATTGGCATAATAATACTTTAGTTAATCAGTGTTCAATGTATATTGTTTACGTGACTGGGTTCAGTTTATTTTTTAATAATTTTGTTACTAAATGACTCTATTAATAAACAAGAACGAATTATTATGTTATCAATCTTTAAAAAGCTGTAAGGGAGTCGGCGTAGATGGTTTTGGCGCGTTAAAACCTGTCCACCAGACTACGTTGGCAACTTGGCTATGCAACTCCATTCCCGATCGAAGATCTAGAAACAGACCCAAGTTAGGGTGTAGAGTCTAAAAGGATTTAGAAACAACTCAAGCAAAAATTGACGCGGGTTAAGTTCAAACTTTGCAACCAAATGCAGTCAAAGATATGCATTCTCATGAAAAAATATTAACACATTGTGAGGATTGTTATACTATATAGTCACGAAAGGTATTTTTATTTGACCTTGGAATGAAATATGTTTTACTTGCCACTGCAATACTTTTGTGGTTTTTAGTATATTTACTGCTTGATGATTTTGAAACTAAAATCGTTTATGTATGTGTAGCAGGTGCATTCGTCGATTTAGACAACGAGCTTTATAAAAAGCGAAACATACCTCAATGATCCTAGGTCAATCAAGGTGCCCTAATTTTAGATACAGTAGGCGGACGAGTTTTTAGATCGAACTCGTTTCAGACTACCTAGAGAGACCTATATAAAATGTTGATATTTACGATCTTATACTAAGAAGCAGTTGAAAAAGATATGGGACTGGCAGGATTTGAACCTGCGACCTTACTGCACACCGGGCAGCCTTAAGATAGGAACAAATGGATGAACGTGACGTCACGAAATGACGTATCATACAGTTGAGAAATTTAGGGCTCCGGTAAGAGGCGACCGTAGCTGAATGGCTAAAGCGGCTGCCCGGTGTGCAGTAAGGTCGCAGGTTCAAATCCTGCCGGTCCCATATCTTTTTCAACTGTTTCTTAGTATAATTTGCTAAGCACAGCTAAATGCTATAAAAATAATCTACGATCTTGACTAGACTAGGTACCTGCCAAAGCTGGATTCCTTCAAAACAAAGGCATATTTCAAGTCCTAACTAACCTTTGAATCAGTCTATAATATGATCCTTAGTTATTGTGCCTCTCAAGTGAGCACAGAGTGACCTTTCAAGTTAAAGGTTAACAATTTAACCATTCTATTTACTCCATAAGTGTATTCAGTAAGATGTAGGATATCCTTATGAAACAATGAACATAACCCGTTGATAAGAGACAAGGCTGTAGCTTTTTACCTTCCTATTAATCTTCTTAGATTATGGTATTTTAAACGGCAAGTGTTCAGTTGGCACTCTAGAGGTGAGACTCAGGAATTCATGTTTATGTTAGCTTCTGCTCGCGGCTTCACTCGCGTGGTACTTCGATCAAAAGTTCTATGTCTTGCCCTAAGAAGGTCCCATCTACCTCCATAAAAATGACATCTAAATCGGACCAGCCGTTAAGGCGTGAAAGCGTAACAGACAAACACAGTAACTTTCGAATTTTTAATATCAGTAGGGAAATAGGGATTGTAAAATCTAGTACTTATTTTCTTATCTTTGAACCAGTTCCACGGAAAAGTAGATTTTATTTATGAAGTTAGGTGAAAACCTGCAAATCTAGATCGAGTTTGAATTTAGGTAAGTTAAGCTCTCGCAATTTTTTTTTAAATACCTTTCATTTCCAATATTTCACTTCGGTAATCGTGATGAATCACCCCAACAAAAAAAATTAAACCACTGATGGTTTCTTATGGCATTTGGTCTTTAAAATGAAGTCCTTCGAAAAAAAAGATAATACCAACTCAACATTATTCCTGGAAGCTGTGTATTCATGAATCAAGAATCTCTTAAAATATACCCACGTAAGAAAACTCCTTCAATACCTACCCATCTTATAGAAATACTGTATAGCAAGCTTTATCTATGTTCTTCAATCTTTGAATCCAACGCCACGGCGACAAAAAATGAACACTACAGAACTATTCCTCGAAGCTTGGCGTACATGAATCACAGTGCGTCCAGCACAGTCGATACAGGCTCAAAAGTCTCGCATTCCGCGCGAAAGCCTCCGACCTTGCAGGTCATTCATCCCTCGGAGTTATGGCCCTTGCTGTGATTTATCGCGCATTGATATGCACCTAAGTACACAGTACTTGTTTGAAGAAAGGTATTTCGATCGCAGGGTAAGCGGTGGTATGTTGATGTAGACGCCATTGGTACCTTTATATATAATATTTGAAATATGTATTAAAATTATTAATTTGTGAGGCAGAAAATATAAAAATATAAAGCAATAAGAAATTTCAAAACTTCCAAATCTTGGAAATATTGCCAAAATTGATTGTCGTTCTAAGTATTTTTAAAGTTTTTAATTAATAATATAGATATAAATGGAAAGCTTTTGCAATTGGTGAGTCCAAAAACCAGCAGCAATCCACTATTATTAAACATTTTTTTCGAATTTTTGATATCAATACTAAAAATTGCCAAGTGATTGTTAAGGTAGTAGGTAACAGTACTTTCCGGAAATCCGTTTAATAAATAAAACTTGAAACTTTTGTCTTTTTGTTTTTATTGATACGATTTTTGCGATATTTTCCTCTTCGCAACCGCTTATGTTACATACAATTACATCAAAAAGATTGATATAAATCAGTCATCAACCTTATTTTCCCTAGTTTTGAAATAAAGGCAAGCCTACATACTGAAAAATGTTACAAATAATATTACAAAACCTCTTGCATACTCAAAATCGTAACATCGAAATGTTATATAACAAAGACAATAGGCATAACCTGGCACATATTCGAATGTAACAATTCAAGGTAGTAACAAAGAAGTTGTAAACATTGTTAGGCAGTTGTAGGACTATTGTGCTGTGTCCACTGCGGCGGTGTGCTACTCTGAGCTAGTGGGCTGTGGGCTGCATACTCTGCGTCGCCGAAGGTCAGCGACTTCCACGGCCTTACTGGACATGGACAATGAGCCTCAATCTCGATACTTCGGTACTATTATGGAGCAAAAACAAGTACAAGTCTTATAGCCCACTGTAAAGATAAGGCTACATGTTCGAAATATGCAGATCTATATTTCCTACTTCAGGTTTTATTGGATTCGAGTGATATGTTCACAACTTTCAATATTTTCTGTAGGCATAAGCCAGTACATGATATGTAATGTAATTTATTCAAGCAAACTTTTATTGCTTGTGCGCAAATTCTTTTATGTTTTTCGCGGTTAGTAACTTTGTCCCTTCTCCTTCTTTTTATATTAACGGGTATATGTACCTTGACCAGATTTTATTGATAAAGTTTTAAATAATGAAATTACCCAATCTTGGTTGATTCACAAATATTCGTACTCTAAATTAACTACCAACCTTATGACCATGCGACCGTATCTAATTTAAAGTTCACGCTATTTATTTTGTTTTTCTTGAATTATAAATTAGCTTATAAAAACAAGCAGTTGCGTTATATTGTTATATAGAGCAGATATCTACTTTGATATCTCATGGGAATTTGACAAAGAATGCGCACCATTATAAAACTATTTTGTTAATTAATAGCTAAATAATTCGATGACGCAATGTTTTATTACCGGAAACGTACAATAAATGTTATGTTCTGACCGTAGTGTTTACGAGTTTTGATTAAGGTTATTAACCAGATTTTGTATGGCACAAGATAAAGAATAACAAAGGTCGCTACTACTTTGATGACATTTTACAAAAAATGACCAAGCGTACGTAATGCGCAATGAGTGTTCCATACGCACTTTCTTCACAATGAAAGTATATACGTTTATAAATAAATAATCTATTTTGTTACGATTTTCATAATTTTGCTGCGTTAATCCTATTATCTATAATGTTGATCTTTTTGTGTTCGCTTGAGACTTAGATTATCAGTTTTGAAAGCTTTGTTGATAGGGCTTTAATATGGATGTAAACCTTTTAGCATTCAATTACGCTTACATTACGAGGATGTTGTCTTAGCAAATTATAATCTAAATTGGAAAATCATGCCCGTGTTTGAGTAACTGATTGCTATACAAACTAAAAACATCATTTTCTGATCTTATATGGTCGTGTTTAAATGAACTTATCTTTTTAAAAGAAACATACTATGTCGTGCCTAAAACAACGCGATTTATTCCTCAAAAGGGACTGTAACAAAAACAATCAATGGAATGATTGTTAGAATACAATGTACATTGTATATGACATCAGAACTGTGGTAATGCAATAGTAAATCATAATTTAAATTGTATTATAAGCGCAAGTAATGTTGGACTTGTGGCGAGGGCCGGCATCGCCACAGGTTTACTTTCACTGCTAGAGGCCGTCAGCTGGCAACCCCGCGCCTGCACGCCTCGCCTCACCCCCCTGCGTCCTCACCCTGCCTGCGCAACACTGCCTTATATTCTTAGCTTTACATAGTGTCGCTGTAGAGTACATGGCTTGCACAAGATGATGAGTTAACTAGCAGGCATGCTGTGCAAGCCAAATCCCAGCCAAAACGAGAGGTGTGGGCAATCTTTATGCATCTCTGACGTTCTTTGATCTTTGATTATTTCGACATTTAATTGAACACGACTATCAAACTGCGGTCTTTAAGGTAGTATGCCTAACTTGACCTACTATTAACGCAACTTGTACTTAGTAACGTTAATACTAGTGCATTAATATAGGTTCTAAAGGAGTAGACCTTTGAAATCGTTTTAGATTTTACTTACAGTCTCGCTTTTTCATCCGACAAGAAAAATCTACAACTCTACGTTCTTTCCTTATTAGTTAATTTTATTTCAAAAACGTTGGTCGAAACTTATTGATAAACATAATCATATTTTATCACCGAACAATTAATTAATATTCCGTATGAGATCACCAGGATTTATAAAAACACGAATTACGAAGATTAGAGACATCGGAATGTATTTATTTATACTCTACAAATTCATAGTACAAATTAGCATTTTTTGCAGTACATAGAGTCAATAAACAAGACATATCGTAACTACCTATCTAGTTTGGTAGGTACCTACCTAGTAAATAGTCGCTGGAGCGTGGAGCCTGAACTAAGAGTTATCTCAAACTAAATATAGAGACACAGAAGGTTCACTCCAAGACTTATAATGTGTGATGAACAATGTAGACATGACTGGGATAAACATACTAAACGTTACCTCTACAAAGGTGCTACGTCATTGATTCACCTCAAAATGTCAACGACAAACACTCATTTAATTTGACATTGTGAAATTGTCATGTTGTCTAAATAATTAATGGTCCTATTACTTAATTGATTCTTTTTACTAACTTACTACACTTTTCTAGGGAAAATGCTCTCTAAGGAATCCGACATCCTATGAGTATCCATCTATGACCATCCTACATTACTTCAAGCGCCTTGTGGGCACTATGAAAATAAATGGTTTAAATCTTGCATCTATGCACATTCCGGCAACCTATGCTAGTTTAACTACTTACAATGACAGATTTCATTCATATTTCTTCCGAGATCCGTATCGTTACCTAACGTCATTCTGAGCTCTGCATCCGAGTCTCACTGCATCTTCTGTACCACCATATTTAATACAGTGAGTGGGGCGCTGGGCGGCGTCGACCTCGGCGGCCCGACTCGCCTCAAACGGATCAAACACCAACGACTTGTCATACTATACGAGAAGTATAGAGCCTTATTCCTAGAACCTTTTGATACTAAAATTAACTTACCCGGATATGTATTAGTCATGAAATAATTTGGTCAAGGTGGAGACCAAAATCGAATGATTTCACTGAACAAATAACTTCAAAAGTAAGAAGATTGTCTTATCTTTTGAAATATAATGTGCTGCAACCGGCGTATGTTTCATGCAATTTCAGGCAATTTTCTAAAAATATTCGCTAAATTATCCATTACAATTGGCTTGCCAATTTTTCAGAAAAAAAGGCTATATTAACCAATAAGATTTAATCTTTTCTTTTAACAACGATAGTAATCTTCGACGTCTCAGGGTCTAATATTGAACCTACTTTTAAAAATCTAAAATTTGACTATGGTTTTCTCAGTTCTACTTAACTTAGAAAAGTAACGAATTGTCTATACATTACCTTAAACTACAGTTCATATCACAGAGTTCATTCAGGGGTATTTTAACAGCTATGTAGCTGTTACAATACCCTTACTACCAAACAAAATCTCAATGAAGAAACTAATGTTATGCGCAAGAAATACGTCACATTGACGTAGTGAAATATTGAATACGTTTTTGTTCCTACAATTCGACACATACAGTAAATGCGTAACATAACAAGAGAAGTATATCTGTGGCTTATTGCACAAGTCAAAGTTACGAAATTAAAAATAAGTTGACTGACTTGTTTCATTATGGCTGTGCCACCGTGTAAGTATCTAAACTTATGTTCTAGATACTATATTGCAATATTAAACGGATACTCCAGTCTCTAAATGTAGCTATTGGCGATTTTTGTCCGTAAAAGGAAGCATACTGCATTGACGACCGGATGGCGGAGTGGGTAGTGTACCTGCCTGCGACGCCGAGGTCGCGGGTTCGATTCACGCTTAAGACAAATCTTTGTGTGCATGAACATGGGGGTATGTGTTAGTCTGGGTGTTTCTATGTATAATAAATATGTATTTACAAAAGAAAAGTATATATGTATTAGTGTCAGTTATTCTAGTTCCCATAGTACAAGCTCTGCTTAGTTTGGGGCTAGATGGCGTTGAGTGTGAGTTGTGAGATATTTAATTTAATTTATTTAATTAACAGCCTATTTTGGGCAGTGTCGTTACATAAAATACTATTTTAAACCATGGTATTTCTGCTCTTTTTGGGTCGTTGGACTAGTGGTTAGCGTATGCGTTTTCTCAGTGCGAGGTCTCGGTTTTGATTCCTGGGTCGGACAAATGTGTTATTTGGGATTTATCCGTCAGGAAATACACAATAGCAGCACGGAATTGGATTTGAGCCCGGTGGATGGCGATAGGCTTACCCTAAAGATAACAGGGGAAGTGTGGATACATATCTGTTACACCCATCTGGCTAAGATATACGTGATGTTATGAATGCTCTTTTGGGTACGTGGATCAAGTTATTTAAAGGCTATTATAATATCCTTGATTAATTATTAATTATTAGTTTAAGCGACAGATTTATCATAGCATCATGAAGAATGTCGAATGTAGTTATATTATAATATAGGCCCAGGTAGACCCAGGTAGTTAGAGACAGCAATTCTCATACAAAAACACATTTTATAATATGATTTCAGACACCATATTATATCATGTCTGCTACCAATCAGACTCGCCAATCGAAATACCTAAATAAATGCTATCCGCGCACGAAACTGCGTGCAGTAACTAGTATTATGTATTTCATGATTGAATCACATTGCTTCATGTGGAGTAAACGTTACATGGTACGTATTGATAGACGATGTACGCGAGAAATTGTTCACAAAAAAAGAGAAAGTGGCTTATTATCGCAATTGTTATTATGTAGTAAGTCTCACAAACTTGATTCAATACTTGACTTGTGTGTGGTGGGAGAACGCATGTTGTGGCAGCGTAAGTGATAATGGAGGCTTCTGTGTATGTTCAAAGTAGTAAATGGCACCAGAAATAATGTGATAGCTAAATCTTGCGCGTTGAGATTTAGGAATCATTACCATAGTCTATCGGGATATTTAGCAACAGCCTTTTAAAGGGTTACTATTTGAAAATGAAATCTAATTTTGTTTTTATCTATTTGACGCTGAATAAACACAAACAGCAGCGATAGCCGATTGGGAGACTGCAGGACTGAAGCGTAGCGAAGTCAAACCTCTGTCAATAAATGTGTGTTTATTTATCATATAAATTATCGCTCGCTAACAGTGAAGGAAAATATCGTGAGGAAACCTGCATGCCTGATGATGCCCAATCAATGCGCACTTGGCCAGCGTGTGTTGAGAAGAGCTCAATATAATAGATACAGGACTGCTATTATTATTTTTATTGTAAATACCTACAACCTTACTTTTACTGGTGTTAGAGCTCTTGTGAACGAGCTCGAGGGCGGTGGCGCCACCGTCTTACCTTTAACCTGCCACCAAATAGTAGTAGTGCTTGCATTACTGTGTTCCGGTTTGGTGGTGAGATCGGGCCCTGAAATTGCTGGCATATGAGGAATAACACGTAGTCCTCAGCTGCAGCGACGTGTCTACAATCTGCCTTTGTGGATTGTTGATGTCCCAGGGCTGTACTCCACTTACCATCAGGTGAACTACAAGTTCGTTCGCTGCAGGCGTAGTATATAAAAAACTATACTTCTTCATTGATTTTCTTTTAAATTAGTTATAGTATTAGCAGACTTGCAAGTCTTATAGGTAATCGCTTTGTTTTCTTTGAGTCTTGTTTTATTATCGAGAAAATAAGAAATGTTATACTAATTACTGTCTGTTTTAAAGAATTATTTATAGAATTTATCATGTAATGTGTAATATAATACTATCAATACTCAATAAAATTGAGGTGTTTGTTTTTAATGTCAAGAATAACAATATTTAATTAAGTTGGCACGTTACCTTTGCCTAAAATCGAGTAATTTTTTTTTCAGTCTGTTTGTGTTGGCTAATCTTCCTAAAGGCTGGACCAAATTTGATAACATTTCACAGTTAACTGACTTCAGGGCGCGAAACGTCAGTTACTTTTTATTGATGTACATACCACGCAGAGTGAACCGCGGCATTATGTTTGTTGTGTGTTTGATAGCTTATTTATTATTTAATTAAAAATACGAAGTCACAGGCAAAACCTGGTAGCGAAAAAATATATTTTTCACTACTATTTTCCCGTACCTAGGTGTGTTATGGCCCATCTGCTTAAAAAAACTCGGTCACAAAAATGCTATAGATTTATGATTTGTTTTAAATATGCTATCGATTTTATACATAACTTTAACATTAAAGTTTTATGACATTTAAATCACTAAGAGATAATGATGTCCTCATGGCAATAAGCGTGGGTGTCTTCACGTAGATATTTACTACAAACATTTATTTTATACTGGACAACCAAGCGTCATTAAATGTCACCGCATAATTAACGAGAATCATACTCAGACAACGGTTCATGATCACTGACTAGACCTTTTTTAATGTTTTAGCATAATAAAAACACTTATCATCAATCTTAATAAATCAAATGGAAGTCTATGTTTTTAATGTCAAAATATCAATGTTTTTTCAAGCTGGTGTAGTTGTATGCACGAATATAGGTTTTCAAATGTTTTTCTGTCTGTCTGTTAGATGCTAATCTTCAAAAATTTTAAATGCAAGTTACTGCCTACAATGCGCGTAACACGCTACTTCTTATCGATGTACCTACCAAGCAGACGAAACCGAGGGTAAAACTTGGTTAGAATAAATAACAGTACGTATGAAATGCCCAAATTATGTCCAACAATATTTTAATATGCATGTTAATTGTATTAAATACTGGCTTAGCTAGAATGTCACCACACAATTAACAAGAATGCTGTGAATGATAAGATCATTATGGTATCAAGTTTTGTAAAGTAAGTGACGTGAATTTATATATTTATTTCAAGTAATAATTAGAAAAATATTGATGGTTGAAGGAATGATGATTGAAATTAGTAAAGGTCTGAAAAAATGCTCTGAAAGAATTTATAGAGTGCTTAAAGTAAGCGGTCGTGGCGCAATGAATAAGTTATCGTCAGGTCCTACGATCCAGAGGTCGTGGGTTCGTATCCTGGCCAATTATAATACACCACGGACGTAAACTTCCTTACACAAGCGAACCAAGCTTAGCTGGAGGGGTTAACAAGAATACTAGTAATTTGTATTTGCAAACTATTAAGCTTATTTAAAAAATAAAACACCTTTTAATAATTTATTGTTTAAAGATTTAAACGAACATGAATCCTTGATTTGAAACAATTTTAGAATACGGTAAAATACTTTTTAATATAATATTAATTTATTGCGCAACTCTTTAAATTTGAGTGACGATTTTAAGCCTTACCCATTTTAAAGCGTCTGACAAAAGCTCTGGTCCATCAAAAGTGTCTGACACTTATGATATTACTTTAAAATAATATTCTACATGACATATATAAAAATCAGCCATGTGAATTTAAGTTAAATAATTCTTATTTTTAGTTACCTTTCTCACCTGGTACCTGCCCAGGTGTCACTCGGCAAGTTCCACAAAGCGCGTAGGTATTCAAGGCACACGAGACACTACTGAAAACTTCAGGTTTCATCCGTGTGAAAATAAGTTATGTCTGTCTGCTCTGGGATCTTGGACTATAAATTATTTATTAAATTCTAGCTCAAAAAGTTCTCACTAAATTAATAATTTTGAGTGAGAATATTAACCGTTTATGCTTGGATACTGGACGAGGCTATTCATTGTATTAACATTAAATGTCACTGTATTTTAAACGAAGTATGTTCAGGCAAAGCTACGACCTGTAAGAGGTCACTGCATATCGGATTTCTTCTACGACTTAAGCAGGCACAATTTGCTTTGCTGTTTTTCATACAAAAGTAATATGGGTATAACTTTAATATAATATAGGTTTTATCTATTATTATAGACAAATCATATCTAAACACGAAATTTCAAGTTAGTTAGCGCCCTAATTTTCAAAATTATTATTTATATTGTCAGTTTGTATGTAACTTAATTAATGATCAAAACAATTTTGACAAAATGGCCACGAACAAACATTTTTTGTGTTTAAGATAATGATTTGTCTTTAAAAATAGATAAAATTAAATAATATTTAAGTTTCACCCATATTATGTTATACTAAGAAACAGTTGAAAAAGATATGGGACCGGTAGGATTTCTTTCAACTGTTTCTTAGTATAATTTGCTAAGCATAGCTAAATGCTATAAAAATAATCAATTAGAAACATATTATGTAAGTATGAAAACACGGCGCTCGGGAGTCTCACTTAAAGGCTAAAAGATTATGTTCTAGGAGAACTAAAATATTGGGTGACTCGGTCGTAACTAAGATAATTATGTAATGTCTTCATAATATACTGAGTGTCCAGGCTTACTGGTATTGAATGACTGTATAAAATTACTTGTATAGTGCCTCAATCTTGTCTGGCTCCATGTCATGATATTTTTTATCGTGGAAAATTTAAGCTTTCCAAACGAATAAGGCCTTCACCGGTCCAAAAAAAAATTAAAAATCGTCATGAACTATAATGACAGTTATGTAGAGAAATGTATGCATTTTATAGTCTCTTCACTGACTACAATATATTATTGTGATCTTACCTTGGCTGTTTCTATGTATTATAAGTATGTATTTACAAAAAGAAAAGTATATTATGTATTAGTATCAGTTATTCTAGTACCCATAGTACAAGCTCTGCTTAGTTTGGGACTAGACGGCGTTGTGTGTGAGTTGTGGTTTTTTTTTTTTTTTACCTATACTTCTAAAGTTATGCATACTAACATAACATAACATCACGCCTATATTACCCAGAAGGCTGTGGCAGAGGTGTATAACACCCACATTTCACCTGATATGTTTAGGTCTCTTGGGATAGAAGGTGGGTCTATCGCCACTCCGTGCTGCTATTGTAAATTTCCTGAAGGAAAGTTCACAAATTACACTTTGCCCGACCCGGGAATCGAACCCGAGACCTCGCGGTAAGAGGCGCTCACTCTAACCACTAGACCATCGAGGCAGTATAAGTATTAAATTATATAAATCCATATAATTAATTCACTATACACTCTTTTATTACACTCGCAGGACGTGCTCGTTATTCAAACGTAAGAAAATTGCAGTCATCTACCATTAAATTCTAATCTAATGCATCAAAAACTCAATGCATCTACAAAAGACTTGATAGATTGCGCAACCGGGGAATAATAATGTTATGCCTCCCGTGCCAGTAATTACAGGATATCGCTTAACTATTAAACCGGAATACAGTGCAAGAACTTACCTTTATTTGGCGGGAGATCGTAGTTAACAGTGTTGTTTTCAACTAGAGAACAATTTTATATACGAACACAAATATTTCAGGCTATAAAAATTACAAAACATAATATCGCGCCTTACCCAGAAGTGTGTGGCAGAGGTGTACAAAACCCATACTTCACCTGTAATGTTTAAGTTCCATGTGATAGAGGGTGAGCCTATAGCAATCCACCGGGCACAATTCCAACTCCGTGCTTCTATTGAGAATTCTAAACAACAGCACAAGGTTTTATTTAGTTTATTGTAGTATTTTTCTTTTATTAGTAACTTTCGCCCGGCCTGGGAATCGAACCCGAAGTCCCGGGGTGAACAAAAATTATACCGCTAGAACAACGAGGCAGTTAGTCCTGTAATTGACATTGTCTAATAAATCATTTAATATCTCAAACTATTTAAAAAAATAAATATAGGATATACATTACAATTTTTACATTTAATTATATTTTAATACTTAAAAATAACAAAATAATAAACCTAAACAGAATATCTATGTTTATTGTCATTATGATCAGAGCGCGCAGTGATCGCTCGAGACGCCTACAGCGCGCGTTGATGTCTTCTGTAGGGCAAATCGAGCAATGCGCGATCCACACATATTTGTATCAAGACTCATTTAATAATGCATTATTATACCTACGTAATAATTGCTCTAAAAGGTTAATAGAAACTATATTACGCCATTATTCATATTTTCTAGTAATTATGTATGAGTATGAATCGATGACTTCCAAGATAAAATATATGAATACGTTAAAACTTAATTTATTATTTTCGAAATCACATAATAGCAGCCCTGTATCTAATACGTGTCCCACTGCTGGGCTCGGGCCTCTTCTCATGATGAGAAGTGTTAGGCCGTAGTCCACCACGCTGGCCAAGTGCGGATTGGTAGACTTCACAAACCCTCGAGTACTTTTTAGGCACTCTAAGGCATGCAGGTTTCCTCACGATTTCCTTCACCGTTAGCGAGCGATAATTTATAAGACGTACACATATCTTCGAAAAGACGAATCTTAACGATTTATTGACAGAGGTGTGTGCCGTGGGTTCGAACCTGTCTCCCACTCGGCTTTTACTGCAATTGTAATTTTGGAAAAAAATAAGATCAATTCGATTCTAGCCGGGCATGCACCTATTTTATACGTTCACGTACTTAGCTACCGTTAGATACGTACGGATAGCAACCAAAACCTGTATAGTTTATTATGTTCAGATAGCGCGTAAAAATGTGATTAAATACTCGTTATAATAATAAATAAACATAAAAACATAACTTAATTCATATTAATAAAAGTAAGAGGTTAGAGACTAAAACCTGTTTATTTTCTAACTAAATATTAGATAAAAAAGTTTTATCGTGAACAAAGAGATTGCAACATCTCTGAAATATAGAAAAAACTCGCCACAACAAATATACATGGTAAATGTCCCGTGATATTTAGTAAAATAAAAGATGTACACACTTGTTGTGAGTATTATTATTTAAAATACAATTCCGA
This sequence comes from Hypena proboscidalis, assembly GCA_905147285.1. Classification (NCBI taxonomy): domain Eukaryota; kingdom Metazoa; phylum Arthropoda; class Insecta; order Lepidoptera; family Erebidae; genus Hypena; species Hypena proboscidalis. Next base: position 10,010,432 of record LR990130.1, on the reverse strand, counting down.
GATGAATGTGTTTTGAAATTTGGCACATGGGCAGTAATTAAATATTATACCTCAACTATTTTTCTGGTGTATTTTGTTGCTGACGGCACATGGACATAAACCGTTCTGGAGCGTACGTATGCGACATGCTAATCGAACCCCACTTTCTTCCGGTCGAGGCAGTCAAGGTCCAAGACACACCAATTGTCTTTGGACATTTAGGCTTTCTTTAAGTATTCCAACGCAGTATTTACTTAAAGTGAAATGTAAACACACCAAAAAAATGTTGAAGAGAATATAATCACTAATACGTTTTATAAGTATAATATAATCAATATAATAAAGAGGAAATTGTGCAGGCATGCAGCGCACTAAGAAGGTTGTGAAATGTGACATCATTAAAGTATGCGTAATTATGTTCGAAGGATGAAACATAAAACTAAGTACGGTCCA